>OW119933.1:11936440-21342711 GCA_933210815.1 Meta bourneti | reverse complement strand
ATGATGTCGTAAAATCACTGAAAGGATTTTTCGCCAGCACCAACTACTATATTGCATGCGAAAAGCCTTTTCAGAATATCGAAGATCATAGATGTGATCAAGCCTGTCACGTATGCTTACGTACAAACTGTGCAGCGGGTCAACAGCAACGGTGTCAAGACTGCGACCGCCTGTGTAGATCTGAGGATTGTTTTTCAGCCCACAAATCCCTCACAAACAATCAAACTTTATCCCTCTGCGATAGGGTAAGTGTATTTATTTAGAGATGTCAAGAGTACATGTACTTTTCAGCATTAATTAAAATAAAATATCTATATTAAATTATCATTACAGGTCTATCAGTGTAGGGAGTGTTGTCAAGTGATCCGTAGAAGGGATTGTCCTCGTGATAATCGTGTCCTATCGCAGAGGGATAAAGTTTGATTGTTTGTGAGGGATTTGTGGGCTGAAAAACAATCCTCAGATCTACACAGGCGGTCGCAGTCTTGACACCGTTGCTGTTGACCCGCTGCACAGTTTGTACGTAAGCATACGTGACAGGCTTGATCACATCTATGATCTTCGATATTCTGAAAAGGCTTTTCGCATGCAATATAGTAGTTGGTGCTGGCGAAAAATCCTTTCAGTGATTTTACGACATCATAATGATTGTCGTGCAACCATAAATTTATGCGCCTATGTCTGTCTGTACTTTTGTACGCTACCTAGAAACACAAGAAAAAAATGCATACATTTAGACTTTAACTACTTAACTAAAAATGTAAATTAAGCTGTAAAAAATGTAGATTATAAAACTATGTAAGACAAAAAAATAAACTTACTCTATTTAAATTATCGGCAGACAAAACGACAATCTGAACGTTAAGGTGTTCCTCGAACCGACCAATCTCCTTGAATGTGCAGGCACCTAGGGGGACTCCGGCATCAATATGTAGACCACGAGCTCGATTCATTAGAGCAGGGCGTCTTTTATCTCTTAACGTGTTGATGGCAGCTATATCTCTATCCAAATGTGCCAACGCAAATACAATGGCTTTCGCACAGCAAAGTCCTTCGCTATCGCTTGGAATAGCAAATACAGATTTTTTATTTAGCCGATCTATGGAAATATTAGTTATTCTTCGACTCTTGCCAGCTCCTACAGGTTGAAGAATAGTTATAACATCCACCTCAAAAGTTGAATCGAGCTCGATTGTTTCTTTTGATTGAAGAACTTTCATGATGCAGCTCAGTAACTTCTCAACTGTCACAGTCGATACAGGCATCAGGGAGGTAGATACAGGTTTGTCGAGTCCCTCTGCTTGTATGCAAAATCGTATTAAATCAGAGGGTCTTAACGAAACTGTTGTTCGGCGAATTAGAATCAAAAACAAATCCCGTACAGAATCCACTATGGAGGATATAGAAATTCCTCTCACGTCTTGCGGAAGTCGCTCAGGTTCTATGCGGGCCTTGTATGTAATTTCTTCCGCCTTGTACTTGGTATTTCTTCGACGCGATCGTTCGACGAGAACAACGGCATTTTCCAGCTATAAAATAAGTTAGAGTTAGTGAAAGTAGTTAAAAAACAAATAAGAATATATCTCTCTAATAATTAATAGAAAATATTATTGGATCATTTCCTTAAGGAGAGACAATGAAACTGAACTTACATTGTGTGCCTCATCAGCACGATCTACATTCGATGTACCCTGTACTGAAGGTTGAACAGAGTTCTAATTTAAAGAAAAGGGATATTTAGAAAAAGAAAATTAAAAAAAAAGTGCAATACTCTACTAAAGTAAACATTACCTCAAATCCTGAACCCACTTGATAATTTAATGGAAGTGGCATAGAGTTTTCTAGAAACAACTGCGAACATTCATCGATAATCTAGATATAAATTATTGTTATTTGGATACTGTTATATATTTTAAAAACACTTCTAGTTCTATAGAAAAGTTAATGCAATAGAAAAAAAAATCTTACATTATCATCTGCTTCTAAAAAACTTTGACACATTTCATCAATAATCTAAAGATAACAAGAAAATATTAAGAATAAAATAACCACTTGTCTCAGTTTTCTTAAAAATACTCTTGCATTTAGGTTATAAATCACAGAAATGAAAAAAAAAGATGATGGTGTAAAGACTTACTTCATCATCAGAATCTCTCATGGGCATATCTGGGTCTTCAAACAATACCTTGAATAGCGAAATAAAAATAGTGTTTTCAAAAAATAATAAAAGCTATTTTTCTTAAGGTTATAAATAAGAGAGAAGCATAAGACTACTATGTAAGCCTACAACGCACGGTATACACGGTTTCACACAGTATTCACGAATTTAAATTGTACAATAATTATAATAGTATTTTTAAAAATAGGGTTTCAAAAATTAATAATGCCTTTTTTCTAAAGGTTACACATAAGAGAAGCATAAGCCTTCTATGTAAGCCTACAACGCACGGTATACACGGTTTCACACAATATTCACGAAATTAAATTGTACAATAATTACAATAGTATTTTAAAAAAGCGTACTTACCAAATCTGTGGTAGAGTCCAACTCACGTTTCTGCTGGTTAGAGCGTTCCATGTTAGTATGCAAAAAAAGAAAATGTAACAAAACACAGGAAGAAGAAGTGTTTTCTGGACAATAAACGGAGACCACTCCTTACAAGTTCACAGGAATGTTAAGAATGATAAGAAAATCCCTCCTGCATGGTCTTCAACAAATAGCAACATTCCTACCCCATAACCAGTATGATTGCATCAGCTTGCCACTTGCATTCATGTTCTAACGTGTAATCTAACGTCATTCACAAAGTCGCACCCCGACTTGTATTCCTCCGCACTTACTTGCGATAAAAATCGCTGTGATTAGACATTTTCGTGTTCTAACATGTAATCTGACGTCACATCGAAATCTCAGAAGGAAAAAAAAAATCCAAGTCCCAAACGTAAACACACTGACGTCACTGGTGCCATCTTGAAACAACTCAACGCCTGCACGAAGTCGTGACAAAAAAAAATTCCAAGTCCAAAATGTAAACAAACAATACGTCACTTCCGCTTTTCGATGACGTCACGCTGTGATGTCACTTGGCACCGCCCACTTCTGGTCACGTGGTATGACGTCACTTCCGCCTCTGATACAACACTGCATACTACTCCCGTCTTTTCTGGGCATGAAAAAGAATGGAGGTTTTTTTTTGCAGGGTTGTGGTGGAGGTGGCAAGAGACCTTTATCCTCGGAGGGGAAGGTTTGTTTTTCAGCAGCTAAAGTGATTTTATCGTGTACGCTCCAATCAGGAACATCAGAGTCACTATCTGAATGGAGGATTTATGTTGATAGCTCTTTTTGGATTTAGTAGGGAAAGTAAAGCCTTCATTATCCGCAAATCGCTTCTTTTGAGTAGATTTGGGGGTTTTAGTATTTATCCTCTTTTAGGAGTTGTAGTCAAAGAAGTCGAATTTTATTTAGAAGTAGAAGGTTTATCATCAGATGAAACGTTAGGTTTTATAGCAGTTTTGGTTTCCTGAGCATTGAAATTTTCCACAATTTTGAGCATGCCAGGGATCTGATCAGATATGACGAAAAGGGAATTCCTAACTTGCTAGAATGAGCAGAGATAGGTTTTCTCACCTTTTCCAGGTCGATTTCCAGCTCCATTGGCGAAAGGCAGTCCAACAGACTCGGGGAGTGATTCAGAGAACTCCTCAGAGTTTTTGGAACAGTTCCTGGGTGGATGCATCAGGCATATCAGACTCTCCTGATTCGGAGGGTGGTTTTTGGATATAGTGGATTGGTCTTCCATGATTATCTTATAAGGCTGATAAGAAAGCTGGGAGCAACGGTTAAGATACGTCTGCACCAGATCACATCATGACAGAGCTTGATGAAATCAATACCACTTTTGATGAAAACGCTGCTGAAAAGCTTGGAAAACAGAAATCTCCAAGACCATTAACCACTCCCCCTGTTGTTTCATTGGCCTTGTGGATTGGACTCCCTGGGCCCCCGTTTCGCGGACTGCCATTCCGCTCACGGAGGTGGCGTCATCTTTTGAGCAGCTGAAGTTTTATTTTATGTTTTCCAGCTTTTTACTATAGTTCTTATAACTTTTTAATAAAATTATGCAACTTAACTTTATGTTCACGACACCTTAAGACGGGGAGATAAGCTTCTTGCAGCAGGTGCTCCGTAAGGGATATGTCTAGTCTAGTTCAGGGGATTTACGAAATGAAAGTTGATTGTTAACTATTCAACAGTGTCGTTAAAGTTTATTTTTGCATTTTTTTTATGCTTTAATATATAAGTAAAGGCTTTCACCATGATCAAAATTTAATATAATCTGAAAATAAGAATCGCTGAAAAACAGAATGTCTTTTGCATTTATGATTTTACAGATTTATTAAAAAAATAGAGCATCTTTTGTGACGTCTATACATATGGAATACAACACCTATGCGCGAAGTTCTTGCGTTTAATTAGCGTAGCAAAGATGTTATTTATGTTTACACATATTTGAGTATTTATTTAATTCATTGAACGCGGTTAACACTTAATTAAGTGCATCCTATTTTATTAAAAATAAACGGTCTGTATTGGTTACGTAGATGATTTATTCTTAAAAAAATCAAGGTTGTCGGTTGTTAACCTTTGCTCATCATATGCAGATTCCTTGTGGAATATACGAGGACACAATTATACAAAATTGGAAATCATTAACTACAATATTATTCGTAAAGTGCGTGAGTTCCTGGGAACCAAACTAGAATTTTTATGAAAAACTATATCTGGGCAGCGAAACAGCAGGAAGCGTATCTTAGACTGGAATGAAATATTCTAAAATTAGCTTTAAGTATGAAAAGGTTTATCAATTTTCACAGAACACCTATTGTAGTCAGTGGAAAGAATTTTACGAAAAACAAATTTGATAACAATTTGGAGAGAGGAATACAAATGAACCACAAGTTGTTCCTATAATTCCAAAAGCATCGCTAAGACATATTGCTAGGAGTACTAGACTTACGAGGGGTCAAATGAAGCAGCGGATTAGCAACCGGAGGGTTGCGGGTTCGAAACTCGATCCATTCAAAGACCCTCGTGTACGGGAGGATGGTGCACGTTAAATCTGTAGTGGTCTCGATGCTTCTGCTTGGGGACAGTCAGATATGAGTAAAGTAAGGTGTGTCCTAGTTATCGTGCATTCTATTAAAAGGATCATGAGAAAGTGTGAAAACAAAAACGTTACACGAAATATGTTGGCATTGGGACTATCTTTTTTTTCCCAAGGAATTTATTAGAAAGCTGGCTCCATTTGACTTGAAATAATTATATTCCAGTTTCACACCTGTTTTTCAACACTGTTGTTCCGAACCATTACGAACATCCCTTCCCGGACCGGGATTCGAATCCAGGGCCAAGAAGACGTGGGCGTGGATAAGGAATTATTTCAGTTTCCGATACAGCTGCCCTCCTTCATTCGCCGACACTAGTTTAGTTCTTGGTTACACAAACTCACAAAGAATTGTGTAATTTTTCCAGAGCTTGAGCTATAAGTTTAGTTTTTGAGATTTTATTCCACATTGAGTAGTGCTTAAAGATTCAGTGCGTTTGCTTGAAATCCCCTCCCGGTAAGTTTAGTTTATTTAAATACTACAAAACGTCATTTATTGATGTTTGCGATGTCTCTACCCGTAAACTAAAGCAGCACCAAATAATAAATGCAAGGAAAAAGCTGAAAATGCAAATGAAAAGTTATACCAATTGGATAAATCTGTATGTACCTAGTGCAGGAAAACTACAAAAGTAAATATTTGTGTGAACTGAAAGGAATAATGTAAGTAATGAAGTGATTTCTTTTTTAATATATTAATTTTAACTTGAAAAATTATTGATTTAACATGCTAAATCACTACTATAGGTTAGAAACAATCAATCATGAAGTTATTTTGAATTATTTATTTTTTAAAAGTATAGTCGCATTTTTAATTTATTTTCAAAATGCAGTTCGTTAATTTAGAAAATTCAAAGAAAAAAAAATCTGAAATCACTTTTTGTAGGATGAGTTATGTACGAAAGTGTTGGATGAAAGTATTGATAGAAGATTAAATGTTTAAGCAATCAGTATAGGGTTTTTTCTCAAAATGTTTGGAAATTGAGTGTTATTTATTCTACTCGAAACAAGCGGTCAAAATGACCTTCCACCCAGGAAAACGTAAACCCCGCAATGGAAATATTTAAGCATAAAATTTTTTTCAAAATTGCATTATTGAATGATCTAAAATCCCCTTTCAGTAAGCAAATCCCTCGTGGATAGATTATCTGGGTAAAATCACGAAACAGGAGCTGAATAAAACCAATATAGCTGTTTTGGGGGTCGGATTCGTTTTCAGCGTGTTTAATAATTCAAGGCGAAATCCGATTCAGTTGTGTGTTAAACGTCTTGGCGCCAGTGTCTGCCTTTTTTAACTAGTACTTCACGATACTACGTAAAACGTGTCATCGTGCAACTCGTTTTTCCGCCAGATGGCTCCCTCTGATGCGTAGACTATGTAACATATGATTGGTTGAGGAACCTCCTCTACGCCATCTATTGGCCTCTCTTGTAGCCAACAGTTGGTGTTTTAATTATATATCTGGTTACATACTCCCCTCATACTAGGTTTTTGCAATTGATGTTTTAGGTTTTTCTAGGTTTTTTTTTTTAAATGGCTATTTTAGGTTCTAACAAAAATATCACTTTAGATAGTATAATCTTAAGACTAACGAACTTTTTCCATTGCTATAATGAAAATTTTTAAATCCTGTACTCGATATTTGTAAATAATATTTTGAAATTTGCAATTTGTCACACAGATCTAGAGGGACGACAAAAATTGTACGGTTTTAATTTGATAATTAATAATTAACTAAGAATAACTAAACATTAAAAAATAAGGCCAGAATTTGCGATAACCGTTAGATTTGTTGAAATGGAGCAAGACTGTTCAAATACTAGTATTGACGTTGTAAACCGAACAAAACTTTGATTTCAGCGTCTGAAACAAAGACAGATTAGAATTATCTATTAGACTGTTAGACTATTAGACATCTTTATGTCCAGCCCTGTTCATGTGATTGGCGAAAAACTATCCCTTTCAACCCTACTCACTAACATTTAGGTTAAACTGCACATATCTAATTTAGCTCTCGTATAACAAAAAATGACCGTAGAGTGACAAACCAAATTAAACTTTACATAAACGAAAATAATTTTTTGCATATTTGCGTGAAATTGTATAATCAAATACATTGGTAAAACCTCTGCGATCTGAATAGAATTCATTTAATTCATTTGTGGAGACCATGCAAGTGATTTGTCGCATCTTAAGATAATATGCCTCCAGCTTTTAGCATATAGTCTGCACTATCAGTCACAAGCAGCCTAAACGTGTGTATCGTTTCTCTGTGTGTGTGTTCCACTGTTCTGATAATATGCAAAAAAATTCCCCATCTAAAAATCCTAGCTGTCAAAGAAATTCAAGAAAGATCAATACACTTCTGACCTTGATTCCTTTTACTCAGCTGCAGTATTACATTTTTTATAGATGTTTTCACGGATTTTTTCAAATACACAATGGCCGTGGTTTTGATAACGGCTATTTTACAACGATATTACATTGATTTGAAACGTTCATAGAAAGTTGATTACATTAACTATGGACATCGTACATAAGAAATTTTAGTTCACTTTCTGAGTTTTGAGTCAAACTCAGATGTTTTGATGGCTGATTGAAATTCAGGACTTACTTTTGTATTAACGACGCTTACTTGCACACAGCTTAGTGTATATCTTTTTGCATTAGTTTAGTATATTTAGTCTTTTCGGAAAGAGAACACCTAGTCACACAACAAAACTGATCCACCATAGCAATTTGCTTTTGCACATGGAATTTTGTAATTAGCAATTAGATTTAAAATTTTCTTTTCCCCAATTTTATTAAGTTTCATTATTTATTTTTAAATTCTAATAGATATTATGTTGGGAAGTTAAGCTGTTTTGTTTAAGCTGTCTTTTTTTGCAGTAAGAAAGTATCACACTTGGGTTACCCGATGACTCATCACACTGCTTTATTTTGAATAAAAATGTATTCAAAATGCATTTAAAGAGGAAATAACTGAGAAAAGGTCTTTCTAGATTCCAAAGTCGTTTTAATTCTTAGGTGCTGAAGATAGTGTCTAAAACCCCGAATTAGGTATATTTAGGTGCTATTAAATTTACATTTTTTTAATGACATCTCAAATCGCGAAAATGTATCAACAGATTTGAAATAGAGGGCATAGAACTAAATAGGAAACCTAAAATCCGGGACTTAATGAGATTAGTGTGTTTAACAATGTTTGGTTTGGTTTTTATTTATCCATGGTTTTATAATTTTTACTTTATACTCTAGATTTTAACATCTGTTTCAGTTACAGAGACAGATGACAATTCACTACTGATAATTTAGTTTGAAGTATTTTCATGTGTTTTATTCAATGTCGAAGAACATTTCATAGATTAATTTAGAATATATGTGCACGTTCTTTACCCAACTTACGGAAAATACATTTTCCAAACATTTGTAAACAACGATAGAGGATCTTGGGAAATCGTGTTGCCATCTAGCGTTGAATTCTGGGAGCTACGTTGCGCGGGTCTTCAGCGGATTTATGGGAAGGTCGAACGAATTGCGCCGTCAAGGGAGAAAAATGGACTTCGCCAATAGAAATCCGCCTTAAGTCATTAAATATTCTTTCTTGCCAAATGAATAATGTTTACGGCTATAACTTCCTTCGAATAATGCCTTGAGTGATTTCAATTTAGTGAAGTGAAACAAAGGATGATGTTTCTCGAAATTCGATAGTTAATTCCGAGAAACAATATATATATATATATATATATATATATATATATATATATATATATATATATATATATATATATATATATATACAGTGGAGCACCCCTTTTATACGTTTCTCATTTAAATGTCTTTATCTTTTAAACGTCGAATTGGGTTAGTCCGAGAAAAGGACATTCCTCTTATGATAAAATATTTCATTCATACGACGCAATTTTCTGTGACATTTCATTTATACGGCGCATCACCGAGAGTCCTGAGAACGAAATGCCTTTTTTCCGCGTTCATCAACCTTCTAACTGACTTCGAAGGTCGATGATTTGAGTCACGTGTTTTTGAACGAGTCTATTGGTTAAATTAGGGGAAGGATTAACGTAAACAGTGCATTCGTACGATAGGCGTCTTTAGTGAAGAGTTTGGCTCCTACTATATGGGTTGGTGCCGAAAGCCAATAGCAGTGATTCCGAGTTGGCGCCACAAATAATCACCCATGACAATCACCACATAAGTTTTGGCTCATGACAACCTTTTCAACCGTTTCGTTTCCTTGATCTTTCCACATTGCACAAATGTTTTCCTGTCATCTGTATGGAATCAAGTTCAGCAAAAACCATATAGCACTGTTTATAACTTCCCTTTCCCAGAGGAAGTCCTCGATCCTCGAAAAAAGTGATCCAGTAGATGTTAGCAACGGAACAGTTCGAATTGTGATTGTTCTTTCGAAAGGTACGCAAATTGATGATAACTATGTCCTATGTAACTGATGTCCTAACTATTAATGAGTTTATTGCTTCTGAAGTTGCAGAAAATGAAAGTAGCAGCGAGGACGACGACATCGAAATTCTGATCCCACTACCAACTTCTAGGAAAGCTGTTTCTTGTGCGGAAACTTTGCGTAATTATTTTTTGGGGTCAAGTAACAGAACATTTCAACAGTTAGATTTAATTGAAAATATGTTATCTGAAACTCAAAGGAAGGGTGCACAACAAAACACTCTATGACTGCTCTATATATATATATATATATATATATATATATATATATATATATATATATATATATATATATATATATATATATATATGCTTTTTAATATATATATATATATATATATATATATATATATATATATATATATAAAGAATTTTTATTAGGAAGTCATTTGTGCAAAAATTACTGGTAACTACAATTAATCTTTTGTAAATCAATCAAAACTGCCTATTTTTGTCAGATCGGAAAAAAATATAATTTTTGGAGAACCACAGAAATTTAGTAATTAATTCATGCATGCCATGGATGAAAAAGGTTTAAAATCCCTGACTTCAATCATTAGGATAGAAGACTTTTAAATCTCATATTAATTTATTAATAAGTTATCATTCACATTATTAATTTTTGATTGTAATTAAGTTTTGAATACGCATAAAAACTAGCAGAAAGTTGAGTTTGATTAACAGCTCCCATTAGTATGACCAGGGGACAGAAGCAAGCAAAGGAGCCTTGCCTTGTTTAGTGCAAAGGGGTTACAATAACCCTCCTGGTGGTTGTCTCGACGAGGTATCCCGTCATTAGTAAAACTGGTCAGATCTTGATGCACGAGATGTCTCGTCATTAGAAGAAAACTGACCAAATCTTACGTCTTACGTACGCCACTGCCCTTATTTTAAAATGATATCTTGTTATCATATATACGATAAAAAAAGACTGCAAAACTTTTTAAATTGGAATAAGGAACTGATTGTATTTCTAACTTTAAGTGAATCCGAAATGACATCTTGACTACGTTACTGATGCACTTCATTTTCATGTAGTGCTGAATAGATGAATACACACAAATTTTGTTTTTATCAGCATAGAAGGGATGGTTATAAAGCCTAGAATCTAACTCGTCTCATTCCGTAAAGCTCAAATCAGCTTACCAAAAATTAAAAAGTTGCTTGTACTGAGGCAAACAAGTCTAAAACCATATCAAATTATCCTCTGCTAAATTTAAATTCATTCATAACTAGATTAATAGCATATGTGACATATGTAATATTTTGTTTCATTAAAGTATGTGAATAGTTTTATGTGATTAGTAATTTCATTAAAATATGTGAATAGTATATGACCGACCACATTGAATGGTCTTGTATTAATCTTGTCCCCTCCCCCAGTGTCTCAATTTGTTGCCAAATTAAAAAATTAAAATTGGAGGAGTTGTCTTCTCAAAGTTTTGAAAAGAGCTGTGTTAACATATTAAATATGGTTTCTAAATTGTGAGGTGGGTTATCTTTTAACATGTAGCATTTCTTGTGTTCAAATAATTTATTATTTCTTAAAACTAAAGGATGAAAATACTTATTTGTCAGCAAATAAAATTAAACCTTTCGTTTTAGGCATTAAGTTATTATTGCCCTGCAGTAGAAAGTTGAAAAAACATGAATGATAACTCTTGAATCAGGATTTATTATTACCTTCCTGGAAATTGATGTTTCAGAAGCCCTGGAAAATTTCAACTTTTTTAGACTTCTGAAAAATTGAAACTCTTGAATTTTTTTAATTCTAATTTTGATTACATACAATGCAAGAAAATGATTTAACCTAAATATCCAAATTAGTTTTAAAGCTAGACGGGAAAAAAAACGGAACTGTTACAAACGGAGAGCTAGTTTAAAATGCTCATCCTAGATGGCGCCATGAAATTTTTTCATATCTGAGATTTGATCTCGCCTAAACTTAAATCTGAATCTCTTTCCTTTTAATAAAAAGTGAAGAATGCGGATAATGATTTTAATTTAATGTCAATTATTTACCTTCTCGCGGAAAGCCTTTTTTTCCAGGAACCGTAATTACATTTTCTGTAGAAATGACGACTGAGAAATGCTTAGAAGGTAAATAATGGTAGCAAACATGGAATTTCAGAGATAAAAATATTGTAACACACAGAATTTCTTAAAATAAATCTAGTATTGAACGAATTAAATTAAGATACTTCCTGGATTTTACATTTCCAAAAAAGTGTTTAAACCCTGTTGTTTACATAACATGTCCGTAAATAATGAATTAATAAATGCTAGAACTCACATATTAGTTAGAATGGAAATGCAGTAAATGGATACTTTTTGTTGGAATAGGTTAATTTGAAAACATGTAATATTTTTTAACATGTCGTTTACATAGCTTTGATAATGCTTGCTTACATTTCCATCAGTTTAAGTTCAAGAAGTAATTTCAATTTGCTTAATTTGTCAAGTATCTTAATGTTACCAATCAAGCTAGGTAAAAATTTTACTTGACCTTGCATTTTGACCTGTATCAAATTTCTTGTCGATGAATTGATTGAATGTAGATCTGAGATTATTGAACTTGTGTACTTTTATTGCAAAACAACTTGAACTCCATATAACAAAAGCTGAAAAAGAAGTACGATTTAATGAGATTCAATTAATTTTTACTTAGTTCTTTGTAATAACTCACTTTTTTGGCATTTTTCCAGATGTGCACAACTTCATGAGTATTGTGGGTCACATGTATTAGTTTGAAGTAGGGGAATACGTCGCACTGGAGCAACACGACGGGCTATTGGCGACTGTTCGGGATCAAACCCGAAGGGAAAGATCCGAGACAGCACCACGTAATTTTGAATCACGGTCAGATGACGAGGTCGCACCTGAGTTGGCACCCCACTCTCCAAACTTCCACACCACGCCAACGTGAGGATATTTGAGGCCACGACAGATCACCAGCCCCCTTTGTACACAACTATCTTTGGTTGGATTCGAACTCGCAACCTTCCAGTTGCTAACCCGTTACTCTGCCAACCGGGGTACCGGTCCCCTTTTTTTAGAAAAGGAGAAAAAGAAAACAAATCTCACACTACTTAAACTAGCATCAGAATTAATTTTCCATCTGGTGGTAAATCATTTTAAACATTTCAGTGGCTGTCAAAAGGGTTTGTTTCGTCTACGTTATTCTGTGTGTATGCATTTCCTTTATTTTAAGACCATTAACATACGCTTTAATGTGATTTGTAAAATTTAAATATCCTAGTATTTTCACTATAAATCGTATTTAGAAATAATAAAACTGAGTTTACATTCTTTTAAAGTTTTATCCCACCTAAATGTTATTTTGTAAATTTCAAATTTATGAACAAGAATAACATAATTAATGTATCCCGGAAAAAATTGAATGTTTGGAAAGTATTAACAAACTATGCTTTCGTTTACAAAAGCTGACTTCACATTTTTCTGCCGCCAACCATTCCTGATTTCTATGCATCAATCCTAGAAAGTCCTCTTTTCAATTTGTCCTATATCTAGGCCCACGGTAGCCCGGTTGGAAGAGTAACGGCTTAGCAACCGGAGGGTTGCTAGATCGAATCCAACCAAAGACCGTCGTGTACAAAGAGTGCTGATGCACGTTAAATCTGTCGCGGCCTCAAATGTCCTCACGTCGGCGTGGTGTGAAAGTCTGGAGAGTGGGGTGCCAGCTCAGGTGTGACCTCGTCATCTGACCGTGGTTCAAAATTACGTGGTGTTGTCCTCGGATCTTGCCCTTGGGGTAGGTAGGTATTTTAATTAACGTCGCACTGGAGCAACACAACGGGCTAAGGACAACGCATAATCTTGAACCACGGTCAGATGACGACTTGCTCTTGGGGATTGATCCCGGACTGTCGTCAATAGCCCGTTGTGTTGCTCCAGTGCGATGTTAATTTATTACCATTACCATTTACATAGGGAATTAAGATGGGTTTTGCATTCCATTGGAAGCATTTATTCACTCAAACACTGAAAAGCAGGAGGGCATTTTTTAGCTCTATTAACCATCAAGATGTCTGAAACAAATGTTATACTTACACACAGACAACTAAATATTTGGTCTGGTTGGGCTTGAAATTAGCTCAATTAAGAATTGCTACAAGAAATTGAAAAAATTTAAGTTGTTTTTCAGTTCATATTTACTTTCCTTTTAATTCATTCGTTGTTTTAAACCATCCTTAATTTTGATTGATATTTATGTTGCATTTTTAATAAGACTCTCATAAGAAAAGCTAAGGTTGTTAAGGGATAAATGGCTTGGTCCTGTGGCGTTTGCTAATGGGAGGTTTGACCAACTGTCTTACTTTTAGATGGAAAAAATGAAATTAATAACATTTGTAACACGTGATGGTTTAGATATTCACTTATCAAATTTTGAAAATAGAACCCACTCCATCACTATGTATCAAAATACTATAACACAACATACTTTCAGCTGCTATGGACATCTAGTTTTTGATATCAGATTATTGAATGCTTTGATGGAATTAGATTATGCTATTTTGGGTTAGTGCATGGCTAAAAGATTGTTTTACTGAGGTGATACTTTTTCATTTTAATCATTTATAACTGTTTTCAAATTGAATCTACTTTGGTTTCATTCACTTAAAATATTTTTTTCTGAAAAACAACAGGTACAAAAGTCAGCATTTTGGTGTAGACAAACATTTTCAAAAGCCGCAATGAGGATTTTAAGCTATGACGATTCTACAATACATAATTGCAGCTGATTCGAAATTCAGATAAAATGAAAATAGTTATCAAATATATTCAGCAATCTTAGATTTTGTTACAAGATTTTCTTTGATCAATCGTGTGAAATGCTTAGTTTTGGAAATATAATTTAAAACAAAAAAAGAATTTCTAAAGCATTAGTTGTCTCTAAAGTTTAATCTTGTGTTACATGTGTATATCGCTTTTTTAGAATAAGATTAAAATCATTACTTTTTGTACAAAATTCGATTCCTTAAATTTATCTAAATGCAAATAAATCCTATTAAAGTAAAGAAAATTGGACTTAACTGTAATGTAATATTTTGTTGAGTGCATGATTCAACAACTTGAATTCGTTTGGGATAATTAGCTGTGTTATATAAAACTGATTTTCAAATACAAACTTGTCATCTTACCTTTACCAATTATAGTGTAGTGATATAAAAATATCAATTACATACTTGAAAAGTATTCCTTCTCGATTTCAACCTAATTCCCTCCACAGTGAATGTAAGGCTTTGCATTTCTCTTGTATTAAAGAGCTTTGAATTTTCAAACCATAGCGAAATAACAAATCCGATATTCCTGATTCAAATTTAAGCAATATGTTGCAATTGAAGGAATATGCTTAAATAATCACGGCTTTGCAATGAAAATATTTATTAGCAAAAGCATTCTACATGCTATTTTTCCATTGAACCAATAGTTTATTAAATATACAAAAAACATGCACACTTTACAAAACTGGCATTTCAGAAAAGCTTTTTTAGCAAAAGTTGTATGAATATTCAATCACACACCACACAACTCTAATCTCAACCTCATCTCATTGACCACCTTCTCACTATCACCACTTGATTGTCTCCTTATCACCACTTTATTGGTTCCTTATCACCACTCATCACCTCGTTATCATTACTAATTAATGCGATTATTCGCATTGGGATTCAAATCAACCTCTGCCGGTTTGTTTAAACAGAATATGTAAATAAGCACAAGTGAACTAATTAGGAAATAGTGTATAATGTATACATAAGCTCTGTAGAAAATCTCAATACGAGTCTGTAGATTGTTAAGCCAATCTACAATTTCTCCGATTTCTTTGTTCAATCCGTGAATCGATGTTGCTCCACTCGTAATACCCGATTCATTGCTTATTCTCGATGTCTTCTTAAAGCCACATTTCCTTGTACCTCTCCTACGAAAGTGTCCGATCTTCGGGGATTCCAGTGCTCTGAAGACAGGTGCCCTTTCGCCTGCTTCGGTTTTATCGGCACCGATGACAAAAGATTTCTCAGTGTTAGTTATGGCGTTGGAATCAACAATGTCCTCCGATCTGTCTTCGAATGGTAGCTTAGGGATTTCCGATTCGCCGACATTAGGTGACATTACTCTATCTTCAGGTAATTGAAATGGTCGCCTTTCCTTCCATTCCCGTCTTTCATCGAAGTATCCTTCTTCAATGTCAATGAATGGATTCAAACCCGTAATTGGGTTCGTAAAATTTGAAATATGGACCTTTACCACAACGTCCTCTCCGCTGACGGACAGGCTAAGAAATAGCACCGAAAACGCTATCTGCAGATACATGCTTAGTTGCGTTGGTGTTTCGAATCTAAAACAGAAACGATAAATCAGGAAACTTATAAACTATCGTACAGAGTAGTCAGAAGTTTTGTTGTCAAATGTGTTTGGTAATTGTTCGTTGGGAAATTCGTCACGCTGTGGTATTTTCCTTAATTATCAGTCATTTTTGCTGCGGAAGAACAAGAAAGGATACTTTTAACCCTCCTGGTGGTCGTCTCGACAAGGTATCTCGTCATTAGCAAAACTGACCAGATCTTGATGGACGAGATATATCGTCATTAGAAGAAAACTGACCAGATCTTGATCTCGTCAACAGAAAAAAATCGGCAATATCTCGATGACGAAATATTTCGTCATTAACAATGTTGGTCAGAGCTTGATGGTAGAGATATCTCGTCGAAATCACTTGGAGGATTAATGCACATTTTCCGTTTAAAGAAGTCACCCAGTAAGTCCTGGGTTTGAATCCCGGTTTGTAAGCGCATGGGTGTTAGTGATTATCCCTGTTAGGAGAAATGGAGGTTTACTCAGTGGGTGCTCCTACACAAATAGCCACCAATTCACCCGTTGTAGTGCCGAAGAAGTCAGTGATTCGGATATTAGAAATAAAAAAAGTCATAACAGCTGTTACATATATTCTTAAAAACGTGAAATGAACTCAATATGCTTTTTAAATAAGCTAAGGCAGGCTGTGGACTGTCTTATTTTACTTTCTCTGAATCTCTTTTCTCATTCAGTGAATAGAGTCAACAGACTCTTGTGGCTTAGTGAATGGATTAAAATTGTGTATACTTTTCATCCATGAAGTGGTATTATAGATATGATTTAAAAATCATGCGATCTGTAAACATTCCCGACTATATTTTTTAAGACCCTAACCACCCAGCCTACCCAGAGGGTATAAGGTAAAGGAGAGGAGATCAGGATGAAACCTTGACTACATTGACAAAAATTAATTATAGTATACCTACATTTCCTGGACAAAATTTTCTTCCCAATTTTGCATTCGTTAAATTTTAGTTCTTACGCCGACTATAATTTGTGTAGGAATTTCCTTACCATTTAATCCTGATCCAATTTGTCATAATTCATAAAGTGAATGTTTATTCCCAGTAAATAAAACTCTTACCTGAAGAATTGTCATTTAGAATCACCTATATGTAATATATGTACTTTCTATATCATCTTATATATTATATAGAGCATGCAATTACCTCTTTTTCAGCTTTACTTGCAGATTGTAGACGAGCTCTTCGATCTGTTGCTACACTTTTTATCACCTAAAATTGGTATGAAAAGGTATTGAATATTAAACTTGACTATCAAAGCTTACAAATATTAGTCTCAAATAAAAATTAACTAATTTTCGTACCTTACTCAAATATTTCATAATATAGTTGTGAGACATTTATATTTATCCATTTAAAAGAGTACACTTATTGGCTGCGTAATTTGATAGACATTAAAAAAAGATTAACATTTCATAAAATTTGAAGATTGACACTTTTCTTCTCGTTTTGAGCTTAGTTCTCATTGACCAGTGTTGACCTGGGCACATAGTGAGTAAACTTGTTCAAATATATTACAATTAGCAAAATATTGAAGGTTTAGAATGTCTGCGGAATTTTCGATGATTTACGTTAAGTGCTTCGACCTGACACAGTCGGTCACTTCCAAAAGTATACCTCTTGTTCGGATACGCGTTCTTAAACTCGCACAAACAAACCAAAAATGTATTTAGACTTGAAATAATGTCTATCATAAATAAATGTGTGTTTTATTTGCATAAGGGCCATAAATCTTCATCTATATATGACGAGTTATGATTTTTATAAGTAAATTTTATTTGTCACAAAATTTGCATGTAAAAGCGTTTAAATTAAAAGTATCGAAATAGAAATCGAAGAATGTTAAGAATAGTTCTGTACCCAAGAAGCAAATAGTTGTGATATCGATTATATATATATTATTCCACGTACTGCTTATAGTGGTTTAAATAAACGATCAAATTTCCAAAGCAATAAAACAAAAATAATGCCGAAAATCAATATCTTGTGCATCTGCCACGCGCAGCGATGAGAGCCTGTATACGTCGTGGCATCGAATCATACAGATTCTGAATGTCATGCTGAGGAATGGCATTCCAGATTGCCTCTATCTGATGCCAAAGTTCAGCCGTACTCTCTGTCCGACGAGTGGTACGAGCGAGTCTCCATCCGATGCAATCCCAGACATGCTAAAAATACTTAATTTTATATCTAATAATAACAATATTTCCCAAATAGATTCTTTTGACTTTCTTTTCCTTTGAGATCTGTTCACCAGTATCCCTCTTAATAACCTCATTGGTGTTCTTAATTCTTACTTCATTGAATTCAATCCTCTACTTAATATTTCTAAACAATATTGGAATAGCCTTATTAATTGTGTCTTCCATAATTCTATCTTTAATGGCGAACATCAATTCCAGTAAGTACAAGGGGTATTCCACAGGGTACATCATTCTCCAGTATTCTTGCAAATCTTTACCTCCATTTCTTTGAAAGGTCATACACATTTAAATTTGCTAGATCTTATCGCTCTATAGATGACTTAATCATTTTTAACTCACCTCAGAGTTCACTAAATTTTGGAAAAATATCTATCCCACTAAACTCGTCCTAAAAAACCCAAATAGTTCACCTTCATCCACCTATTTCCTTGACATTCATATTGATGTCAGTACAAAATCAATTATAGATATTTATAATGAGAAAAACGACTTTCAATTTAATATTAACAATCTTGTTCCCTGGGATTGTAGCATTTCTATTAGTATTTTCAGGAATATAGTTTTTAATCAAATCCACAGAATTTATCATATCTGCTGGGATCAAATTACTATTGATAAGCAGCTTAAAATTTTTCATAAACAACTCTCAATAATGATTTTTCCAACAGTTTTCTTAAAAAAAATTTTCCATAACTTTTTCATTACCTCTACTTTTTACCTCACATAAAAAGAGCTTTTCTTTTTTCCTTTTTTCCCCACCACTAGAAGGCGCCATATTTTATTATTACTATAGCTCTCCAAAATTCCTTTGTTGTCTGTTCTCTATACAAATCTACATAGTTTGGCCAATCCACACCAAATTTGGAACACATACTCTTTAGAACCCTTCGGGTAACGTAGGCTACTTACTAACCCCCGTTCTATTTGTCCCAGGTGTGCAGAGGGGGCTAAAAAGAATTCGAAATCGCCATAGAAATCCCATTGGGTATAAAAAGATTGCGGTACGCAACTCATTTTATTTTACCAGTACTGATAGAAAAACAAATTTTCTACTAAAATTGTTTCACAAGTATTGTTCGAAAAACAATTTTTCCTAGTTTATGGTTGAACTGACTTTTTATTTCGTTCCATATTATAAATAATTTATGAATATTTCAGTGATGATATACGGATATTTAAAATATTTAATTTTACATAACTTATATTCTGTAATAAACCAAGTCTATTTAACACGAAAAGATCATTGATCATTAAAACGTAATTTTGCTACTAGGTATCTAGGAAACGCCAGAATTAATGTTTCATTTTTTAATTTGATTTAAAATTCTGTGTTTGTGTATTTGAGTTGACAGTGAAATGTTGCGGTCATATTTGATCATTTCTAAGTATTATAAATGTGTTCCTTTTGTAAATAAATTATTATTGTCTTTTTCAATATTGTTTAAGTCTTTTTTGGAATTGTTCTATTTCAGAATATATTCAGGAAGTCGAAATTCGACACATTTGCACATATCTTTCTTTTTCCAAGGATGTGAATTTCATTTCTGTTTGTATTTATGTGTTCCAGTATTTTACATATTGCAGATATATTATTTAGGAGTTAAATTTTAATGAATTATTTATTTTCTGCAAAATATCACTACAGGTAATTTTTTGGCGGTATATGTATATTTCGACCAATTTTCTTTAAGTCTTTGATTGAATGCGTAATGGTTTGTATAATGCTGTTTCATAAAAATAAATAAAATATACAAAACATTTTTAAGTAAGGTGTGTAATTTCTTGTTTTAAAATGACCGGTAAAGTTAAAAAGAATCCCTTTAAGATAAGATGGGTTATGTTAAATTAAACTGGTAGCCATACATTGTAGTTCAAATATATTTAAAAATTTTGACACAGATTTTCATTACAAGACGATTAAAATAAAGTAAATTTACATTTGTCTTTCATGTTTCATGGGTGTTATTGAAAGCTGTACTCCGTAACTACATCTATCATTCTAAATAGATACGTGGTTTCCATTTAAAAACCGAATCACTGAATTTAAAAAAGTACCAGTTTAAGGATTCAGGATTCAGTTTAAAACTAAATGTCTGTTGGAGTAAAGCGAATTTTAAATAAGAATTTACTGGTCTTGGTAATAATATTAGTTACGAATTTTGAAAAATTGAAATTTTTTGTCTTAAGTGACAGAAGGTCGATCTTGCTTACTCTATAAATCGAAGCTGTTGTTACGCAACTCAGATACCTGCGAAACATTCGTTGAAAGCAGTGATTTTCTTTTTTAAATCGCTATGAAATCGACCTTCTGTTTTTAAAAAAATGTAATCGATTGAGTTTGCTTTGTTTACAATAATGATCTTAATTTTTAAAACAAGCTCAAATCATGTGAACAGAAACATGAATTAGTTTCAAGAAAACTTACATTCGATGTTTTACTTTTTAAAAAGTGAATTGCAAATGAAATTTATAGTCCATATTGGATATTAGAGAAAAAGTACTCCATGTTTAACAGAATGAAATATAGGCAATTTAAAAGGCAGAATCTTAATAAGAGCAAGGATATTAAAAATGTACATTCGGCTGCATAAGGCAAACTTCGGCAATCGCATTCATGAGCAATTATTTTAACTGTAGTAGTAGAAATAATATTACGGATTTTTCTTGTTACGTTTTTCTGGATTTTGAATAGATTTTGGCATTTTATTTTCAATGACATGTGCTAAATGCGCCATTTCTAACTTTCAACCAGAAAGATTTTAGTAATAGAAAAATTATTTTCTAATATAAAAAAGATAGAGAGAGGAAATATGGAGACAAAGAATATTCGAGGAAGAGAAAGCAAGTTTTACGACATAAATAGAGTTCAAACGAATAGGTCTTTAAAATCCTTTTCATGGGTATAAAAGTGATATTAGTTGTTTCCAGTTTCAGAATCTAAAGGACTTCACACCTCTTTGTACGCGATTGCAGCAAAGAGAAAAGTAAGAATTGTTTCAAATCTGTCTAGAAATTTAATTTATTTCAAACTGTGGTTTACAAGCATTTTATCACTTTCTTGCATGAATTACCTTATTAAAGTAATTTGAAAATAGTATTTTGTAATAAAACAATCTAAATTGAAATTGATGCAGACTGATTTCAATTATTTTTATGCTGAATATTTCTTTACAAAACGAGCTTTTCTTACATGGATTATGAATTATTTCTAATATGGAGACGAGGGAATAATACATAAGGGAATCTCCGCAGTTTACTCTCCAAGAAAACTGTATACTTATCACCTCATTCTTCCGTCTTAGGCTATATGCATACCTTTTTTTTATCTTGCATTTGCATGATATGTGAATCACATCTTTTAAAATTTAAAACTTAGTATTACATTAAAGTAATAAAATTTGCAATAGACGATATCTTTTGCATACTAGATGCACAACTTTGAGTATATAACATATTTATTAAGTAGTGCACAGCATAAATATATTTATAGTAATCAAGCCCAAAGCATTATTTTATGTAGTGGGGTAACCAGGAGAGGGTTCTAGGGGCTCAAGTCCCCACAAAAGTGAACCCACTCTTATTTTTATATCCTTTTACAAATAAAACATTAAAGCGCCTAAAATATTTTTGCGATAAATGAAATAAGTTATCAGATGAATTAATAATTTATTAAACTAATAATTTAGTAGGAAATATGAAAGCATGAAGATTATCAATTTGTTTTTCTCGCATATTCAACGCTTCAAAATTGACCGCGAATTGAAGAGTGAAACAGATTTTGAATATTTATTAAATGTTATTTAACTGTCATAAATAATTTTGTGCCAAGCACAACTATTTTTAAATGATTTCTGTACTCATTTTGTATGCTTACGTAACCCCGTACTTTAAAATTAGTAACTAAACAGACACATTTTAACACGAATAGACATAATAAAAGATGCATAAAAAAGAGAAGCGTGCTATCAGAAAATATCAGTAAATATATAGGAAAAATAGGTATGTTTATGTATTGATTTTACATTTTTATGTTAAACATTAAAATATCAAACTCTTAAAAATGAAATTAATGTTACCATTCAAAAACATAGTAAGGACTGGAAAAAGTAAACTAAAATAACTGAAAAAGCATATCCTACATAACCAAGTAATTGAAAGTGAACCGTCTTCCGTTTTGAACTGTTAAAACTTTTCCTATATTTTCCTTAGATTATATTCCATGAATACTGAAGATCACAAGTTTGTGTTATCAAAAGAGCGAGCGTCAACAGTACAACATTGATCTCAGGAATTTTGTATTCCAAATCGTGTCGGAAAGCTTTGTTGGTTCTCAACCAATCTGGAGGCCTCTTTTGCCGCTGGTCAAGCAGTTGGGGATTTATGATATCTTGCGGGCAAACTAGGGGTTTACTTTCGGACGAAATTTTTACCCAGCTGAATCTCGATCCCTCCCACCATACGTTTCTCATCGTGATAAAGGCGACAGCCAAAAGCTACTGCCCATTTAAAACATGCTGCATATTTGGGGGAAGTATTGGGACAATCCCTTTCTTCACTGTAACTCTGCGATATTACTTTTCCCCAAGATTTATAGAATAAAGTATAAATTAACCCTCCTGGTGGGTAGTCTCGACGAGGTATCTTGTTATTAGCATCTCGTCTTCCATTAGATTAGGTCAAAACTGACCAGATCTTGATGGACGAGATATGTCGTCATTAGAAAAAAACTCACCAGATCTTGATCTTGTCATCATAAAAAATAGGCAATGCCTTAATGACGAGATTTCGCGTCATTAGCAAAATTGGTCAGACTTTGATGGACTAGATATCTCGTTGAAACCACTTGGAGGGTTAGCACTCCATTAATCTTGCCTTTTTCTAACAATTAAATGGAAATGAGCAAAGCTGTTATACGATAACAGTGTTAACCTTTATTGCTAATCCGTAATAACAGTTATATTTAATAGTTAGCAGCTAATTCAACGGTTATTATTAACTGTTAGAAAACGGCGGTAGCGGTAACTGCGTCAATCAGTTAATTGTAAAGTAATTTTTAAAAGTTCAGGAAAATCGACCTTTTAATTTTTCAAATGTTTTCAAATTTCCATCTTTTAAAAACTTATTTAATTAACTTAATTTAGTTAATTTGGTCACTGCAAAAGTTACTTAATTAGCATTTGATGACAATAGCTAATGTTAACCGTTTTCGCAGAAACTTTAATTGATAACAGTTATTTTTTTTCTATAACAGTTGCTAACTGTTATAGTTGTAATCTCATATCCCATAATACAAGAGTTAATTTCTGTTGCCTAAAATTAAAAAAATTACTTTGGGTACTACCAACCACACCTGGTATTGTAACATACACACTATTAACAGCATCCGATATTAATTAATCATATATCTATTGTGAACTCTTGAGTTTTTCATCTGTATTTGTTTTTACATTATAAAATAATACGATTTTGTGAATCTTTTTTTAAACTATCTTGAACTATCTTTTTTATTCTATCTTGTTTTGAACATCGAAGTTCTCCAGTTCAGAACAACTTGTATTCAAAACAAAAATTTATCTTTACTATAGGGTAAGAACCAACACAGTTCAAACCGCGTAAGAACCAACATTCCATAGATGCGCAACGCATCTATGGAATAATTTATTATAAAATAATTTTATAATTTAATTAATTATAAAATTTGATATTAATTATGATGTGGAGGTAAGATAATTTCAGTTAGGTATTCCATAATTTGATACGTCCTTTCCATGAACTGGAGAATTTCGATGTTCAGAACATTAATTTTGCTTTATTTGAGTATAGGGTAAGAACCAACACAGCTTAAACCATCAGTAAGAACTAACATTCCATGGATGCGTAGCGCATACGCACATCGAAATTCTCCATGTCAGAACAGCTTGTATATGTATGCGTTGCGCATCAGATGTACTCTCTTAATCCTTACGCGGTTTGAACTGTGTTAGTTCTTACCCTGTATTCATAGTGAAGCAAAATTAATGTTTTGAACATCGAAATTCTCCAGTTCAGAACAACAGCTTGTATGCGTACCCATTACGCGGTTTGAATAGGACTGACTGTGTTGGTTCTTACCCTGTACTCATTTTCTTTTTCCCTTTAAAACTGCCACGATATAAATTTATCTCTTTTATAGTTTGACCTTGTGAAAGGGAAGTCTGAGTACAAGATGGTGATTCAATAAGAGCATTTTTCATATTTTTGAACTCTTGGTTTTCCCCGTACATTTCAATCGTTCAATGTCCAAAAGGTTTTCAATTGAGCCTACCCAAATATTAAATGCAAATCTCAGATCACGAAAGCAACGTCAAGCGACGGGAATTCATGAAATATTTATGCTTTCTTTATTGAAAAATTTCACGGCTTTTCACTTTATATTATACAAAACATTAACTTTTTACTCCTCTCCATTAACTTTTTGATCACCAACTAGTTTTGACTAAAAGTCCCCTTTAATTAATTATAAAATTTGATATTAATTATGACGTGGAGGTAAGATAATTTTAGTTAGGTATTCCGTAATTTGATACGTCCTTTCCGTTAACGAAATTATATTGGCAATCAAGCTTCCGATTATATATAGATTAGAATGCCCTAATCAACATATCATTGAAACATCAATGTAGACTGCATGGATAAGTAAAGTAATTTTCTAGATAGAAATAAACTTTTGGTGTAAAAAATATCCAAGACAAAATTTTATTTCTAGAGTAAAGGTTTTGTTATCCGTCGGGGGAGCCGTTGGCTTATTCAACGAGTGATTTCGCTTACAGTTTATTTTAATTCAATTAAAGAAGTAGATATATAACTTCACTCGCTCTCTTATCTTTTCGCTTCAAACATTCAAGTTATTAATGCCACAATAAAATCTACTTTCGCCTAAGTACTTTCGACGAAATATCTCGCCATCAAAAATATCGATTGAATTCTGAATGATGAAGATATCGCCATTTTTTATGATGACGATATCACGATCAGGTAAGTTTTCGAATGACGAGATATCTCGTTCATCAAGGTCTGGTCAATTTTGCTAACGACGTGATACCTCGTCGAGGCAACAACCAGGAGGGAAAAATCCACTCATTCACAAAAAAGGAAGTACAAAGAATTTCATCCATCTTTAAATTAGATGGAAATAGTATTTAGTTCACTAATTTCAAAATTATTTAGAGACAAAATGATTTTAAAAAGTTCACGAATGAAGAAAGATCGGCTTTTAAATTGCAGTCTATATGGGAATTATTAATAACTAGCTCTTACCTTTCAGAATATCTCCAGAGGGATACTCACTGGTCTACGAACGGAATCTCCCTCTCCTCTCGTTAACATGAGCTAATTTTGACCACCATTCATCTGATTGGTTTTCCTGGAACTTGTGGGGGCGTTGCTAGATCCCCGGTAGGAACCCGATCCACTTTAGTTTTTGATTTTTGCGCCCAAGAATACTTAACCCATCTCAGTACGCTCGGACTGGGCTTACTTTTTCTGGAATTTAGTCAACAGGGTTACCAGAGGAAGGAGTTCATCGTTTTCGAGAGAAAGGCCATCGTTTTTGCCATTGCTATGAATTTATGTCGCTTCGTTTTCCCAATTGGATCGATTCACTAGGTTATGAATTAGAGAACGAGAAAACTGAGCGCTTTGTAAGGGATTACTATTCTTAAAGAATGAGTTTTTCTGTTTTGAAAACACATCCCCCGGTACTCAGAATTTGATATTTTAATTAGATCAGAATGGGGCTATGTGATAACTCTTTTTTTATATTATCTGTAAGGTGAGCAAAGCTCAAGATGTTTTGGGGAGAGATTGAGTTGGGTTACTTTGGAGTCCATGAGTAATAAGTAGCTAAATTTTTTCAAAACACGTGTTTTTTATGTCAAGTTTCGAAGGATTGTAGTTGTAACTTTTGTTTACTTGCAGTTAAAATCTTATGGTTCTGTAATAAATAGTTCGATAGCACAAAATAATTTTTTATTTTAAATTTACACTATTAAATGGTTACTGCTTGAACATAAACCAACATTTTTTTTTCTGCTGCTTTCGAAGTTAGACTTATTTTGGGCGTTGATTCCAAAAATTTACCTTCGGTTTGATCACAACAGTTCTAGTTTTTATTATACAGCATAAGACCCTTGTATTTTAATATTGCACCGAAACATTAGTTGCGAATACTCATTTTTGGAGCTTTATAAGTTAGATCTATTTCTGGGTATCTTTTAGGTGCTGATTTCCAAGTGTTGTATCAGTTTTTCTACATCAGCTGTTTGACGGTTATGTTTCAAAACACCGTCAAAATTTTTAATCGTTAATAAACAATGTTTTTCTGGTGCCTTGAAAGCTAGGTTTATTTTGTGTGTTGATTCCAAAAAACCCTCATTTTGGCCATAACAGTTCGAATTTTTACTATGCAGCTTAAGACCATTGTATTTTAATTTTTACCGAAACAATACAATAGCGAATACTCATTTTTAGAGCTTTATATAACTTAGACCTCTATTACTGGGTATCTTTTAAGTGCTGTTTTCAAGAATTGCATCAGTTTTTTATATCAATATATTTGATATATATTTCAAAATACCGTCAAAATTTGGAATCGTTACTCGTATGATTTGCCATTTTCAAATTATTTTGATAAATATTGATTCAATTAACCTAACTTCAAATCAGTTTAGTGCACAAAATCATGACTTCAATTCTGTCTCGTTGTGGACGTGGCAAATTTTAAGTAACCTACTGGCGACCCTCATAATTTGTTTAATGGGAAAACATGGCAACTGTTTACCATTTTTTATAGATCCCAGGCACCACTCACAACGCAAAAGAAGAGGAAATTACTCATTTTTGGCAGCGTGTTTGCAAAATAACGTGACTCGGGAACACTTTGATAAATACTTTTAAATTTATTAGATGCGTCTGTGATTCTTGGCTTGTCAGATCCTAGGTGATGGCGAATGAAAAGTATCAAAGTGTAAACATTCGCACTGACCAGAGGTTTGAAGCTGTAGCGGCTGGTATATAAGCAAAATGAAAGAAAAAGGAAGAGACAGAAAGAGAGTTAGACGAACTTAAAGATAAATTAAAGAAGATATATTTTATAGAGGCATCAAGAACGAAACGATTTGTGTACAACGGTGGTTGTACCACGGCCCATTAGTAGATGCTCAGGAAGATGGACAGAAGGCATCTGGTGCTCGCTCAAAGCTTGCCCGTAATTTTACCCCCGCTTTAAATTTATGGCTTTCTTTTCTTTCGGCTTGCACTCACAAAAACCCATTCTGTGGTAACTCAGTAGTTGAGGGGAATTTGGAAAGCAGGTGTTGACTCCTCGACCCACATGAGAGCAGTTAGGCAGTTCGTGGGGAGATGTCTTAACCATCCAAGTGGTTTCGAGGGGATATCTCATCCATCCAGATCTGACCAATTTTGATAATGGCAAGATATCTCGTCATCAAGATATTGCCGATTTTTTGATGAAGCGAGATCAAGATTTTGTCAGTTTTCTTCTAATTACGGTGTACCAGGTGGGTTAACATATGGGAGCATAGTGAACGTTGAGGGCGTTAAAGCGTGTAGTTCTTAATTTGTAAAGTAGGTGGAACAGTTTAAAATGTATCTTCTGGCAGCAAGCCAGTTGAGCTTGTGTCTGTACCGCGCGAAGGTGTGTGAGAGCATCTTCCCAGTTTTAGTAATGAGTAATAAAGAAACAGTCCACTAGAGTATCTGAGTTTGAGTATTAATTGAGCTTTCGAATGGCCGAAACATGTGGTCCAGTCTCCAGGAGCAACTAGTGAATTGAGTTCCCATTTAAAAGCTTGAGTATTGCTATTCACATCAGCATCGTTGACGCAATTGAGGTATATGTGACTGAGTTATTATTCATGTTATGAAATAGTTATTCAAAATGTTTAAAGGCGCTAAGAAAGGGGATTTTAAAGCAATTGCTAGTGAGTTAGGAGATGTTAATGAGCTGATGACTATTGCAGAGTTAAGCAGTATAATAAAACAAAATGAGAAGTACATACCAGAAAAAAAATGGGTTGTAGAGTTAGCAACCATGATAATCCAGGAGAGGAAGTCTGAAGAGCAGCGGCAAATAGAACTTGAAAAAATAAAACTTGAGGAGAGTGAAAACAGAATTAGAACTAGCTCGCATAAAAGCACAATCAAAATCTGAGGATGTTAGTGACAGTCATCAAACTGAATCTTTGGACTCTGATCAAAAGTGTCCGTACTTTAACAATTATAATTCCTAGTAGACCTGAAGCTTGAGGTTATTTTTTTCTCATCATTAGAAAGGGCCTTTGTATCAAAAAACGTACCTGATAAATATAAAGCGGAGATTCTTTTAAATTTGTTAGGTGAAAGGGCAACTAATGTGATAACTTACATAAAAGATGATGAATTAAATGATTATTCTAAAGTAAAAGCAATAGTAATTCGAGAGTTTGAACCTACTCCCCAATCGTGTTTAGAAAATTTTAGGAAAACACACCGCCAACCGAATGAAACGTATATACAATTTGCATCGCGATTAACGACGAGCTGGGAATATTATTTAAAGTTGAGAAAAGCAACTGATTTCGAAACCCTCAAAGAATTAATTATATCAGATAAAATATGTCAAACCTTGGATAAAGAAACCGCCTATCATATAAGTCTGAGACAGGCAGACGGCTGGTTTAAACCCTCTGAGTTAGCAAAAGAAATTGATTTATATTTTACATCCCGCGGTAAAACTTTAGTAGAAAATACAAGGGTTAATAAATTTTCCGAGTCAAAAAATACATCGAAAGTTTTGTCAGACGTTAAGAGTAAAAGTGTGTTTTTTCATGTATTGATAATCACCCCTTATATAAATGTCCTAATTACAAAAAATTATCTGTCAATGAGCGTATTGAGTTCGTAAAAGCTAATCACTTTTGTTTTAATTGCTTAGGGAATCATAGAGTATCAAATTGCAAGTCGAAACATTCTTGCAATCTTTGTAGGCGGCGCCATCATATCATCTTACATTTCCCATACGAACAAAAACAAAATGTTGCGAGTGAAAATATTGTAAACACTTTAGAGACAAAAGTACCACCTTCCCCTCCTCACAGCTTTAGAATTCGTACCAGCAGAGACTAAACAAGAGTCAGGTTCGAAACTATTTTGTGGCGACGAGTACTTCATCCGCTAAATCGAAAGCTGTATTGCTTTATTGGTTTTTTTACGATGATATGGGTAATGTTTTTTTCACGTTCGTGGTCTTCTCGACGTCGGTGCTAATGCTAACTTTTAAAGTAAGAGATGTGCAGATAAGCTTAATTTAAGAAAGGAAAAAATAAATATTGCAGTGTCTGGTTTGAATGGGTTGTCTTTAACAATTAAATCTAAGGTTAGTGCTAAGATTACTAATAAGTTGGGAAATTTCAAATTAGATTTAGAATTTTTGGTTGCTCCAAGAATAACAGATCTGACACCATCTAGCAAGTTGATATTTGCGTTCCAGAATTAAATAACATAAAGTTAGCGGATACAGGTTTTAACATTCCAGGTCCCATTGATGTACTCTTAGGAGCAGAAAATTTCTGAGCTTTTAAAACCAGGTCAAATTTATCCATCTAATATACTAAATTAATATTACAAAACACTGTATTCGGTTTTGTTGTGAGTGGCAGTGTACAGACAGTAACTGAGGATAATGTACAGTGTGGGCTTGTTAACGATTGTATCGATTTAGAGAATATTATGCAAAATTTTTGGGAAATCGAAAATATTGAGTGTGAGAAAATAAAAAACGAGGAAGTCCTTATTTGTGAGGAACATTTTCAAAAAACTCATACGAGAGATGAAAGTGGTCGGTACGTCGTACAAATACCCTTGAAAGATAATCCGGCTAGCCTAGGGGAATCAAAGCAGATAGCTATGAGACGATTAGATTCTCTGGGCGCGTTTGGTGAGAGAGCCTGAAATTCTGTCCATGTATAAGGCCTTCATGGAAGAGTATTTAAGGATGGGACATATGGAGGAAGTAAAGGAAAACAAAGAACCAGGTGTGATCTACTATCTGCCCCATCATAGTGTTGTATGTCGAGATTCCAACTCTACATCTCTACGAGTAGTGTTCAACGCCTCTGCAGTAACATCTAACGGTAATTCCATAAACTCCTTGCAGTACAATGGAGGAGTGAATCAAGATGACTTATTCACAATAATGCTAACACTTCCGAAAGCATTTATTTGCGTTCGTTGCTGATATTAAAAAATGTATAGAATAATTTGGATGCATCCCGGTCAAAGAGATTTATTGAGAATTGTCTGGAAGTCCTCTGAGAAAGATCCTATCAAAACTTACAGACTATGTACAGTAACTTATGGAACTACAAATGCGCCCTATCTTGCAACCAGAACATTTCAGCAGTTGACATATGATGAGGGAGCACAATTCCCGATGGCTGCATTTGTACTCTTATCAGACACTTATATGGATGACTTGCTTACTGGAGCTGATCAGTTAATCCAAGGTTATGAACTGCAACGGCAACTTATTTCGCTTTTGGATCGAGGTGGCATGGCTCTGCATAAATGATCTGCTAATCATACATCGTTTTTGAAAAATGAAGCTGATGCATCTGTAGAATATTCTTTTACTCCTAGTACTAAAACTTTAGGTATTTTATGGAAACCTCAAACTGATCGTTTTTGCTTCAGTTTTAAACCAGATATAAAGGATGTATATACTAAAAGAGAAGTTCTGTCACAAATAGCAAGGATATACGATCCACTTGGACTTTTGGGTCCTCTTGTGACAAAAGCTAAAATTTTTATGCAGAAATTATGGCTGCTAAAAATAGACTGGAGTGAACTACTACCGGAGAGAGAAAATCGAGAATGGCATGAATTTATAGTCCCTGTAGAAGGTTCCTAACATGACCATTCCACGATTCATCTTAGTTGAGGATGCTAACGAAATAGAGTTGCATGGCTTCTCAGATGCCTCAGAAGCAGCTTACGGAGCAGTAATTTACTGTAAAGACACAACAGCATCAGGCCATAGTCAGTGAGATTGGTATGCAGTAAATCCCGTGTCTCTCCCTTAAAGAAGACTACAATACCGAGACTTGAGCTCTCTGCGCGGCAGTTCTAGCGAAATTAATGCATCGAGTGAAGTCATCATTGAAACTCGAAGTGACGGCTATTCACCTTTGGAGTGATTCTATGATTGTGCTGTCATGGATTAAGAAAGAACCTCGTCTACTAAAGACATTTGTATATATCTCATCTAGGCAACCACCAGGAGGGTTAAATAATGTATGGAACTATGGCTATCAGTAAGTATCAGTAAGTCAATGTTATAATTATTAGTAGAGTTTCTATTATTCAGTCATTCGTCGATGCTAAAGCTCAGATCGGGAGATTGAACAAAAGTATGGATTTTTTCTTTTTAATCATTAGATTTGACGAAAACTCCGTTGACCTCGATGAAACCTTGTTCGTTTTTACTCCCCTTGTAGACACCTGAATATCATCAGAAGGTATATTGTTAATGACGTCGAAAGCCGATGATTTAAGTAATCAGGTATGAGTACTTTTTCCAAAATAACATAAAACACTTTGCAATTGTGTGTGATGAGATCTTAACTTTTTGTAATGAATTTCATTTAATGCCTCTGATCCCCCTCCTAACAAAATCTTTGTATCTAAGTATATAATAATCAAGGAGAACGAAGGATGTTACCATTGAACGTGCCTTTGGTAATTAGGGAGTAGGTTGGTTGATGGAGTTTCAACAGCGCAAGGTTCAATTAGAGAGTAGAATGAATCAACTGAAATGCCCCAATTTTGTAATTCAATGCCTACAGTCCCTTTTTGCCCTTTTCTTTCTTCTGTCCAAGCTGCCGAATTGGTTTATGTGGTCCTCCTTGCAGAGGGGTTACGGACCCCTGGTTTAGAGTTTCTTTTCGGTTTCGCTTGATGTTCGAGCTGGAGGAAAGGGAAACACATAAAACTTATCTTATCGGGGGTGGTGACCCTCTATTCTAGGGAAGTGAAATTCCTCCCTTTTCTTCAATGCAACCCGGACAATGGGGTGGTCGTAATTCTAAAGAACACTCCCTAAAGGGTGAAAGACAGGAAGTAACACGTGAGGATTCCTTTAAAGACTCAGTGTTCATTTCCAACTAGATGTAAGTCTTCTGCATCCTCAGTCAGAGAGCTAAGAATGACTGTCTTCTGAGAAGCCCGATGTCGCTCTTTGGGTTATATTGCTGCTGGACGTTAAAACACTCAAAACGTTTCCCCTTGGCAGGGGTTAGTATAATAAGGGATGGGGTTTCCATAATGGGAAAACGTCCCTCTGTACTCGGTAGCTTGTAGATAGGGGAATAAAATTTATGTCTAACAGGAAAGACTCGCGATGAGATGGGAAGTAGATAAGATACTCATCACCCCGTTGACGCGTTGGGAGGTTGTGGACATCTTAAAGAAACAGTTCTGGGTTGATTTCTCTATCAGCAGTGATGCTCTACTTATGTTTGAGTACCCGTCTTCATATGAAAATCAAACAAAAATGAGATTTTATAGTTTAGGATGGTTATTTTCCTTCGACTTTTGACGCCACCCATCTTTCCGACATCCCTTTGTTTTTCAACAACCTACCTCTTTACTTATGCGTTTCTAGGAAATACGCATAACTACATCAAAATGAAACTTACTATAAGTACAAATTTTAATCAAATTCATCGTGTCGTCAACGATTTATACTATGATATAAAACACCAAATCCAAACGCGTTTCGGAAAATTGATTTTCAAATCGAATTAACTGGATGAATCTGCGTTGTTGGAATAGTTGTCGCCTGAATGCGTCTGTCATCCAGGGTAGGTATTTAATTAACGTCGCACTGTAACTGTTGGGCTATTGGCGACGGTCCGGGATCAAACCCGAAGGGAAAGGTCCAAAGACAACAACACCTAATTTTGAATCACGGTCAGGTTACGAGGTCAACACTTGAGCTGGCATCCCACTCTTCAAACTTCCACACCACGCCAACGTGAGGACTTTTGAGGCCACGGCAGATTTAACATGCACCAGCCCCCTTGTACACGGCGGTCTTTGGTTGGATTCGAACTCCCAAACCTCCGGTTGCTAATCCGTTACTCTTCCAACTGGGCTACCGTGGCCCTGTCACCCAAGGAAATCTCGGGTTTGAATCTCGGTTTGTAAGTGCATTGGTAATTGTCCTGTTAGAAGTAACGGTGGTTTATCCACTGGGAGCTCCTTTACAATTAGCTATAAGTTCGCTCCTTGTAGTGGCAAAGATCGAAGATGTTAATGATCAGGCATCAGAAACAATAAGAAAATAACTGGATAAAAATTTGAGGGCTGTACAAGAAAATTTTAATCCTCCTGGTGATTGTCACGACGAGCTGTTGCATCATTAGCATCTCGTCATTCATAACATCAAGCCAAAACTGACCAGATCTTGATGGACGAGATATTTCGTTATTAGAAGAAAATTGACCAGATCTTGATGGACGAGATATTTCGTTATTAGAAGAAAATTGACCAGATCTTGATGGACGAGATATTTCGTTTTTAGAAGAAAGCTGACCAGATCTTGATCTCATGATCACATAAAAGTCGTCAGTATCTTGATGACGAGGTGTCTCGTCAATAGCCAAATTGACCAGATCTTGATGGACGAGATATTTCGTTTTTAGAAGAAAGCTGACCAGATCTTGATCTCATGATCACATAAAAGTCGTCAGTATCTTGATGACGAGGTGTCTCGTCAATAGCCAAATTGGTCAGATCTTGATGGACGAGATATTTCGTTATTAGAAGAAAATTGACCAGATCTTGATGGACGAGATATTTCGTTTTTAGAAGAAAGCTGACCAGATCTTGATCTCATGATCACATAAAAGTCGTCAGTATCTTGATGACGAGGTGTCTCGTCAATAGCCAAATTGGTCAGATCTTGATGGACGAGATATTTCGTTATTAGAAGAAAATTGACCAGATCTTGATGGACGAGATATTTCGTTTTTAGAAGAAAGCTGACCAGATCTTGATCTCATGATCACATAAAAGTCGTCAGTATCTTGATGACGAGGTGTCTCGTCAATAGCCAAATTGGTCAGATCTTGATGGACGAGATATTTCGTTATTAGAAGAAAATTGACCAGATCTTGATGGACGAGATATTTCGTTTTTAGAAGAAAGCTGACCAGATCTTGATCTCATGATCACATAAAAGTCGTCAGTATCTTGATGACGAGGTGTCTCGTCAATAGCCAAATTGGTCAGATCTTGATGGACGAGATATTTCGTTATTAGAAGAAAATTGACCAGATCTTGATGGACGAGATATTTCGTTTTTAGAAGAAAGCTGACCAGATCTTGATCTCATGATCACATAAAAGTCGTCAGTATCTTGATGACGAGGTGTCTCGTCAATAGCCAAATTGGTCAGATCTTGATGGACGAGATATTTCGTTATTAGAAGAAAATTGACCAGATCTTGATGGACGAGATATTTCGTTTTTAGAAGAAAGCTGACCAGATCTTGATCTCATGATCACATAAAAGTCGTCAGTATCTTGATGACGAGGTGTCTCGTCAATAGCCAAATTGGTCAGATCTTGATGGACGAGATATTTCGTTATTAGAAGAAAATTGACCAGATCTTGATGGACGAGATATTTCGTTTTTAGAAGAAAGCTGACCAGATCTTGATCTCATGATCACATAAAAGTCGTCAGTATCTTGATGACGAGGTGTCTCGTCAATAGCCAAATTGGTCAGATCTTGATGGACGAGATATCTCGTCGAAACCACCTAGATACCGTTGGAGTGAATGCTTTGTGCACTCTTTCAGGGATACAACAATTTGTTTTCGTGTTAGAATTTATTAAGGAACAGCTATTATTAGTTTATAGAGCTTTTATAAACGAGTGTTGAAAATACTTTTATAAACTTCTTAACAGTCCTAGTTTTACAGTTTGACTGATACACCTTTACAGTTGTTAGTCTATAATCGTCAGAGGCAAATATGTACTTTCAAAGCATTCAGTAACATACACTTTCAAAGCAATCGGTACTGACTTGAAATGGGTTTGGTTGGTTGGTTTTGGGGTTTTATGGCGCAAGGGCCATATTTGGCCATGCTTCCCCAAACACGACATACAATATCAAGTAACAGACATACACACAATGAAAGTTTTACTGCCACAGAAGAGAGAAATACACCCAGGGAGGAATGCACCTGACAGGAATCGAACCTGCGCCGCCTACAACTCGAAGGTTGCTAGCGCAGTGGGCATACCCTCTGAGCCCCGACCTGAAATGGCAAACCACCATTAGTAACGCAACACTCGCTTTGCTCAGCTTATTAAAGGAAAAGAGCCGAAAGCTGCGATGGTTTAAAAAGAGTTCTGTTTTGCTCTGCGGTCACCGTACAGAAAAACCCTCGATAACGGTGTAAATTTTACCCTTTTATCGTAGAAATAGACTTCTAAATATGAAGATATGAAAACACTGCCATCATCTCACTATTTCATCCGAGGAAAAGTAGTGATAAAACCAGATGGAGAACTTCAGTTGCATTTCCTGTGTAGGAATGGCGACACCTAAGTTTACAAACACATGCCCGTAACCCTTTTGTTGATTGAGATAAGATCCGAAACCAAGCCTTCCTTCTGGAACTACGTATAGCATTGAGACCCACTCAGAAAAGGAGACATAATTTCTCTGAGCTTATAGAAAGACGCATCTTGATTAAATGTTTACTGACTCCTGGCTAAGTAAACAAGCAAAACAAATCGTTAGGGTAGTGGATAACAGTAAGCAGCGTTTTTCTCTATCCACAAATTAATCCTGTTTTATTCTGAAAATAATAACTATCATTTTGGTAGGTAGGTATTTGAATTTGCTTTGCACTGGAGCAACACCAATGAACTAATATTTAAAAATTGATGTTCCTTACGTAATACAATGATTTAATGATTCAATATTCAGTGCGAAGTTGATAAGTAGGTAATTAATTAACGTCGTACTGGAGCGACAGAACGGGCTATTGGTGGCGGTCTGAGATCAATTCTCAGGGAAAAGATTCGAGGACAGCACCAAGTAGTTTTGAAAATCGGTCAGATGACGAGGTCACACCTGAGCTGGCACCCCACTCTCCAAACTTCCACACCACTACCCGTTTTAATTTAACATAAGCTACCTTATTTAAAAATAACTGTATTTTAACTTTTCCGGTCATTTTAAAGTAAGTTGCACACCTTACTTAAAAAGGTTTTGTTTTGTATAACTTATATTTCTTTTTGTGAAACAGAATTCTACAAACCATTACGTATTCAACGAGACTTAAGGAAAATTGGTCGACGGTCCGGGATCAATCCCAAAGGGAAAGATCAAGGACAACGCCTCGTAATTTTGAACCACGGTCAGATGACGAGAACACCTGATCTGGCACTTCACTCTCCGAACTTCCACACCACGCCAACGTGAGGGCATTTGAGGCCTCGAAAAACGTAACGTGCACCAGCCACCTTCTACAAGACGGTCTTTGGTTGGATTCGAACTCGCGACTCTCCTGTTGCTAATCCGGTACTCTTCCAACCGGGCTACAACGGCCCTCATTACGAAGTTGAAAGTAGTGATTATGGGCGCTGTTTTATCCGCTTTGGCTCAACAAGCTTCTCACACGTATATGGAGCGTATCAATCCCCGAAAAGTGGCACAAATGTAAACACAATTTCAGGAAACAAGGTCTTAATGTCTGAGTAATGCTATTTAACGTAATTTATTTTATAATCTTCGCGGAATAACCATCATGCAGTCATTCGTGTACTTAAATCAACCGATTCATGTCACTTTTCTGCCGGCGCGCTTACAGTAATATGCAATACTCTTGAAGTTATAGTCTGATAATCAAAAGTAACATAAAAGTATGACAGATCTTAAGTCGAAATAAAACAATTAACTTTGGGCCTCAGAAACAAAATCCTGGATACGCTGCTGCTGCTGTTTATTAAGGAGGCAGTAAATTTTCAAAATCATCAAAATCGATTTCTTTATTTTTAGTTTCAAAATTAATTAATATCGAGCGAAATTGCAAAAGAAATTTATCAATTACTATCAGTTTATCTGTCGTGGCCTCAAATGTCCTTACGTTGGCGTGGTGTGGAAGTTTGGAGAGTGGGGTGCCAGTTCAGGTGTGACCTCGTCATCTGACCGAGGTTCAAAATTACGTGGTGTTGTCCTCGGATCTTTGGGATTGATTCCGGACCGTCACCAATTGCCCGTTGTGTTGCTCCAGTGTGACGTTAATTAAAATACCTACCGATTGTGGTCGTCAATAGCCCGTTGTGTTGCTCCAGTGCGACGTTAGTTAAAACACCTACCTACCTATTGGGATTTTTTGACATTCTTCTGATTGCGAATTACTTTACGCATTATTTTTTTTCTTGATTTCCTAAAAACAATTTGGATCATTCTTGTGACCTTTTGTATCTATGTAAGTGAAGATGAGAAATTCATAGTGCTTCCTAGTTTAGAAGTTTTGGTTTAAAATATTGCTTAATCTAGCTGTTTTGTAAAATTTTATGTGCTTTAGTATATGCATTTTTTGGCTTTACAATTGACTGAAACACTTGACAAATAGGATTAATTTGATTAGTGTGTATATAGAAATTATGATGTGAATTAAAACAATGGAAATACATGGAAAATTAATGCTTATGGGACCAATCAATTTTTGCTCATCCAACCAACATTTTACCACATATATAAATTCAGCATAACTTAATATTTTTGGATCAAACTACATATATAAACCTTTTAGTGGGAAACAAACAGCCAATGCAAATTTAAAAGTAGCGGATCAGAACTTCAAAAGTTTGTTTTAAAAGTCCACTTTCCACTTAACCCTCCAAGTGATTTTGACGAGATATCTCGTCCATCAAGATCTGAACAATTTTGCTAATGACGAGATATCTTGTCGTCAAGATATTGCCAATTTTTTATGACAAGATCGAGATCAGGTCAGATTTTTCCAAAGACGAGATATCTCGTCCATCAAGATCGAGATCAGGTCAGATTTTTCCAAAGACGTGATATCTCGTCCATCAAGATCTGACCAATTTTTGCTAATTACAAGATACCTCGCCTACAAGATATAGACGATATTTTATGATGACGAGATCAAGATCCGGTCAGTTCTTTCCAATGACGAAATATCTCATCCATCAAAATCTGACGAATTTTTCCAATGACGAGATATCTCGTCCATCAAGATCTGACCAATTTTTGCTAATGACAAGATACCTCGTAGTCGAGATATTGCCGATATTTTATGATGACGAGATCAAGATCTGGTCAGATTTTTCTAATGACGAGGTATCGAGTCCATCAAGATCTGGTCAGTTTTCCAATGACGTGATATCTCGTCCATAAAGATCTGGCCATCTCTGCTTATAACGAGATACCTCGTCGAGAAAGCCACCAGGAGGGTTAATTCAAAAATGAATAACAACTAATTCCTTTTTCTTCCAACAGATCTACCAACTATCGCCAAAATGAATCCTCCTACGGAACTCGCAAATGTTTACTCCTCGTAAACACATTCTGTTTGCGAATGCTTTGCTTCCTCCTTGAAGGGTTGCTATTGAAGGGGTGAGAACCATAGATGAACTTTTACGGTAATGACTCCATGCCAATACTAATATGGAGCTAGATCTTGTCAGGAAGCATCCCTCCTTTTTCGCAGCCATAAACAGACTGCCCCGATGAGGGACCCAGGAAAAATCCCCAACAGAATCCCTTAATAAACCGCGGCTGGAGAGTGGAATTTCAGTATTTATTGCCTTCCCACAGAGGTGATGATAACATGACCAATTCATGTGAATACTGCAGGAAGTCGTCCCGGCGGCTTTTTCGGAGCCTCGGTGAAACGGAAAGGCACATTTTGAAGATAAATAAACGGATTCCCCTTCACTCCCGATTGAACTTATAAAAGATACCCGAGCGTTTTGCATAAATTCTTCCCCTTCCTCTTTCTTAAATTAGTTTCTTCAGTTTTGTTTGAATCTCGAGACTCATTTCTTTTTTATCGGACGTGGTAGCTCGTTTGGAAAAGCAACGGATTAGCGACCGGAGGGTTGCGAATTCTAATCCAATCAAAGTCCGTCGTATACATGGGGGCAGGCGAAGGTTAAATCTGTCTTGGTCTCAAATGTCCTCACGTTGGCGTGGAAGTTTGGAGAGTGGGGTGCAGCTCAGGTGTGACCTCGTCATCTAACCGCGATTCAAAATTACGTTGCGTTGTCCTCGGTTCTTTCCCTTCGGATTTGATCCCGGACCGTCGCCAATAGCCCATTGTGTTGCTCCAGTGCGACGTTATTTAAATACCTACCTACTTCGTCTGGACAACCACCAGAAGGGTTAAGAAAAATTATTATATTGTTAGTTTTCGAAAGTTTCCCATGACGAATTCAACAGCTGATCTGGCACCCCACTCTATAAACTTCCACACCACACCAATGTGAGGACATTTGGGGCCTCGACGGATTTAACGTGCACCAGCCCCCTTTGTACACGACGGTGTTTATCTGGGTTCGAACTCGCAACCCTCCGGTTGCTAATCCGTTACTCGTCCAACCGGGCCCTCTCCGAAAAGGAAATTTGCAATTCCTTTTTAATAGTTTAGTTATTGGAAAACATTGTCCATCGTTATTGCTTTCATACGACGTAATGAATATTAAGTCAGCAAACTATTATATTGTATAATCATCGTTATATATATACATTCCATAAAATAACCATTGTTTGAAGCAAAAAGTATTTCATGCATTTATGGCATTTTATTTGTAAAGATATTTTTTAAAAAATCAGAAACCAGCATTTTTCAAATGGGTAGATTGGGCCCCAGAGATTTATTGCATTTTATTTGTAAAGACATTTTTAAAAAAATCAGAAACCAACATTTTTCAAATGGGTAGATTGGGCCCCAGAGATTTATTGCATTTTATTTGTAAAGACATTTTTAAAAAAAATCAGAAACCAACATTTTTCAAATGGGTAGATTGGGCCCCAGAGATTTATTGCATTTTATTTGTAGACATTTTAAAAAAAATCAGAAACCAACATTTTTCATATGGGTAGATTGGGCCCCCAGAGAGCCCCCTCTCAGGCTAGGCCACTGGTAAGATCCAGAACTATCATATTTTTAACCCTCCAAAGTGTTTTGACTAGATATCTCGTCCAAGATCCGGTCATTTTTGCGCGAAAGACGAGAGACCTCGTAAAGACAAAACTGCCCTATTATTACCAAGGTGAATGAAGATCCAAGTAGAAAAACATCGTCCCTTGTCCAAAACTGGTGACAGTTTGGAAAGGTTTTTGCATCAGAGGTTGGCCATTACAGGGCAGTAGATAAACCACCAGGAGGGTTAAAATTATGTGTTCGAGGAATAAAGCAATTTAGAGCCGACTCCATATTTATCCCCGCCTTACACTTCTTTTCCTGGAAAAAATATACGCGTCAAGCGTGTTGAACAACTTACACTTCAACGCCCTGTTATCAGCTCTATTTTACAAAACCCGGCGCTTTCTGCCATTTTCCCGCTTCCGTTCCCGTTCAGCAATCAAACCCTTGGTTCACCCATTCATCAGATCCGAAGTTGTGTTGTGATAAGCGCTCAGCTGCGTTTATCGCCGATGCGTTTGTCAACGAAGGGCTCCTGTGCTTCCATATCTCAAACTGTTCCGAACTCATCGATGAAAGATAGTCCGCTCGCCTGGTTTCCTGTCGGCGGATCTCAAAGCACGGGCAAGCAGAAATGAGTGATACGAAACAATAGTACTCATGCTTTTCACTGTGGACCTTCGCTACCTACTAGTAAGTAATGGCCCTTCACATCTGCAGTACGTGACCAGTACCAGATTAGATGATGGGATCCAGTACCAAGAAATTAGTAACTGATTGACGGGACTCGGTAAAAGTTTGATAGAAGGAACCCCAGAACCTGTTTTATTGACAAACCTAAGTACCAAACCTAAGAAACCTACGGGAAACATTAAGAGAACGCTCTTTTTAAAGAATTATTAATGTATGGTATTCTGAAATATATGAGCATGTATTTCAAGGATTTCGTGAATTCGGTAAAACAGTAGTTTGTTTTCCGATAAGTTAGATAGCATAAATTATAATATATCATTCCTTCCTAAATATCTTTTATATAACATCTGTAATACGAGTAGCATGCACACAAAAATCATAGTTGCTTAAAAAGGCTTACAATATCACATTTCTTAAAACATTATTTGAAATGATTTAAGAAATGAAATCATATAGTGTATCTTCGGTTTATAAGTGAAACACGTTAAGTAAAAAAGTTCTTTGAGAAAAAGTTAGGGAAAAAATTAAACTCAAAGCTTTACTCACTAAGTGTGTTTCTCGATCGAAATCTAACTTTCATGCAAAGAAATTATTTGAAATGCATTAAGAAATGAAATCACATTATATCGTCGGCTTAGAAATGAAGCGCATTAAGTCAAAAAACAGTTCCGAGAAAAAAAAACGATAGGGAAAAAATTCAACTCTCTAAGCTTTACACACTAAGTGCTAAGCTAATATCTCAAGAAGAAACCTAACCTTCATGCGAAGAAAAAATAACTTAGCGGACTTCACCCGTCTAAGAATCACCACATTCTGGTCTCGAAAAGCTAAAAACCTTTTGACTTAGTGTGTTTCACTTGTAAGGTGACGATATAAAAGGTAAAAACATACTTCTCTCTCGGACCAGTCCTTTTTCCAGAATGGAAGTCTTCCTCAGACCGTGAACCTCATAGCCTGCACAAGCACTGGTCCACTTTGATGCCGGACAAAGGAATGCAATGTCTTCACAGCTGCGTTGTTGCTATCCTTCGTGGTTACGCGAAGGGAATTGTGACAGATTTATTAGTGCGAATGCTACAAGACTCTTCGAATCCGTACAAGCCAACCCTACTTTCGTTGACCGTTAAGGTCATAAAAGTTCTTTCATTCGCTTTGTTACACTGAGGTAAAATATCTGACATTATCACAAAGCTGCTTTAAGCGAACGGTTGCAATGGGAGTGGTCTATTGATCCCTTAATGTGATACCGAAGTGAGAATATATAGGCGTTTGAATATGGGATAGACCTTGTGACATCTTAGCGCCTAGGAGTCTAGAATGGCCGGCTGCAGACCCGGAAGTTTCCTGTTAAAAAGTCCTTCAATACTGCGCTTGCGCATGTGAGGAGAATGAGAAACAGTTAGCTCACGGACTCCGTCTAGTTGAGACGTCTTCGTAGCAATTCGTAAATTTTAGCAATTCGTAAATTTTAATATGAAAATAAGCATTTTTGTTTCGCGCGTCCATTGTAAACCCATTGTTTTGTCTGTGTTAAAATAAATGTTATTTTTTAATGTCCAACAAAAGTTCGGATTAATTCGTCACAGACTAGAGTTTTGGTGTCCTGGAAGTCGGATGGAAGCAAGAAAGCAGGAAATGCAGGTAGGCCCACCCTTGTATTAAATTAAATTTATTGAGGTTCTGGCTTACCGAAATTAGTGAGGCAAAGAGCCTAAATAGTTTTGGTTAAAAAAACAAACAAAAAGAAATGACTACATATCCAATTTTATTTTGTGGTTATTTAAATTTTGTCTTTATGAAAGTTAATAGAAGTTGATGATAAAGTGAATTTGCATGTTCTACTAAGTAGATATTATCAAGTTGATAAAGTCACGGCCAAAAAGTGCCAAATCGAAAGTGAACGAAAATTTAAATTTCGTTTTGATTTTACTGAAATTTTGTGTTTTGTGCATTTAATGATTTGAAAAGAATCAGATAATTTGAATTACATATGGTAATTACGCATTAGTAAAAGAAAAATAATATTTAATTGCAACTATATATATTGCATCTTGTGTATTGTATATGCTACGATATAGTTTAAGATTCTGTTATTATATTTGAGAATTGTGTTTGATATTAAATCTTATCTAGTATTTGAAGCATATTTGGCATTGAGTATATTTTGTGAATCATATAGTTTATTAGAAAATATTGGTAACTATATTTATGATAACAAAATTGGATTGTTTACTAATAAGTTATTCATCGATCATGGCTTTTCTTTCTCGTGGGAGAAAAGAAGACCTCCTCGAACTCGCAGATGAACTTTGTGAAAAGGTATCGCATAATTGTAAACTGGTTGAGATAAGGCAAATAATCCTAAACAGTGAAAACTATGAAGAAGAGGAAGTTAAAATTTCTTTAACTCGTATTATGGAAGATAGGATAAAGAGAGAGAAAGAAGCAAAAGAAGAAATTGCCAGACAAGAAGCAAAAGAAGAAATTGCCAGACGAGAAGCAAAAGAAAAAGAAGAAATTGCCAGACGAGAAGCAAAAGAAAAAGAAGAAATTGCCAGACGAGAAGCAAAAGAAAAAGAAGAAATTGCCAGACGAGAAGCAAAAGAAAAAGAAGAAATTGCCAGACAAGAAGCAAAAGAAAGGGAAGACCGTAATATTCGAATGGAAGAAATAGCTTTAGAGAAGAAAAAGCTAGAAATGCAAGCTGCAAGTGAGCTAGGACTATCTAATAGAGAACGGATGCCAAATCATAAAATTGAGCTCATCAAAATTACCCCGAAATTTGAGGAAAAGAAAGATGAAATGGGTCTATATTTAATAAATTTTGAAAGAAGAGCTGAGATGGCAGGTGTGCCTAAAGAAGATTGGGTGCCGTATTTACTAGGCGTATTGCCTTCGGAAATTTCGAGCATGATGGCTAGAGAATCGCCTGAAGATGCAAAGAATTACGATTATGTGAAAGATATTATTCTTCAGAGGTATAAAATGAGTTCTGAGAAATTGAAGCAGATGTTTTACCGTCATCAAAAAGTCCCGGATAAAACATGGAGAAGTTACGCTCATGAACTTACAAGCTACTATGATGAATGGGTTTCTGATTTGGAAATCAAAACTTTTGAAGAACTCAGAGACTTGCATATCACTGAGCAGATTAAAAGACGAGTGCCGTCTGAAGTAAAAGAACATTTTCTGGAGGAGTGGATGGACTTAAATTCTCCGCTAGAATTAGCTAAAAAAATAGATCAATTTGAAAGCTTGAAGGAGAGTCTTACACCCAGAAATACTAAAGGTTCCCAGAATACAGAGGGTATCAAGAAAACACACGTTGGTTTTCATAAGTTTGAGGGAGAAAACAAACCCTTTGGGAAAACAGAAGTAAACAGAGAAGATTATAAAGAGAGAAATTTTGAAAAAAGAAAGCAACTTCAATGTTATTAATGCAATTCCTATGATCATCTTAGACCTCAATGTCCTAAGTTGAAGAAAACTGAAATCATAGCTGCTAACGAAATTATGGGAAAGGGAATAATAGATTTGATGTCTCCCTACATTAGTGTCGGAACTGTAAATGGATCTCAGATTTCTATCTTACGAGACACAGGATCCAGCATAGATCTAATTCCTAGGAAGTTTGTTAAGCCACACATATATACGGGTGAACATGTATGGGTAGCATCTCCTTTAGCGGATAACCCTATTTGCTTGCCTATAGCGGAAGTAAATTTAGAGTGTGAGTTGGGTCATGTAATAACCAAAGCTGCTGTCAAGGATAACTTCCTAGATAAAGAACACTACTTATTAAGCAACAAGACCGTTGTACTTATAGAAGATATGAAAAAAGACAAAGGCTCTGATATTGAAGTAAAAGACTCTGCAACGCCCAAGTGCCAAAGTTCTCCATATTTAAATGAAACATCGAAAAACGACTGCCCTTGTAACAGTAACCGTTTTAGTTCTAGCAGTGTTACTCCTAAAGAGACTGGAATCGTTGAAAATTTGTTACGTTCATATGGTTTTATACAATGTTGCGAAAGACAAGCAATATATTTTTTTCACTACAGTCAATTTTCTGGAAATATTGATAATTTAAAATGTGGTGATGCAGTTGAATTTAAAATTACTCATAATCGTCGTACTGGAAAACCAATTGCTAGTTCTGTTTGTAAAATAATGTGTAAAGAGACAGTTTCTGGATTTGAAACCACTGAAAAAAAGGAAAATACTGAAGGTAAAGTTGCTTATGAAAATCGTGGCGAACGGCCCTATTCTGCTGAAAATGTTGATGGTAATGTAGATTTTCATCCTCCTAAAAAGATCACTTTTAGTATTGCTATTGACAAAAATACAAGAAACCTTAGACCTTGTAAAATGCGTTCGGAACAGCCCTTACCTGTGAGATACCGTGGTGTTATCTGTGCTCTTAAAGGAACATTTGGTTTTATTAAAAGGGGTGATGTAAAGGATATGTTTTTCCACTCTAGTGAATGCAAAGTGTTCAAAAATCTTAATCTTGGCGATGATGTTGAATTTGAAATACAGACTCGTAACAACAAGGAAGTTGCTGTAAGTGTAACTAAATTGCCCTTAGGGACAGTGATATTTGCGGACGTTGAAACTGAAAGTTTGGTTGGTGAAATAACTGAATGCTTAAACAAATCTAAAAGTCGTTTGAAGAAAGCATAAAAGTTACGAGACAAAGTTGAATTTACTGTGATCCAGGATTACGAGGTAGTCCATAGAAAGGGAAAACAGCATATAACACTGATAATTTAAGTCGTACACCTCACGTACAAAAATAAAGTGCTATTTTTTTGTGTTTGTATTTGTGATGTCTTGCATATATAAAAATACTTTATTCCTAGTGTACATTGATACATTTACATTGCAAAAAGTTTTAAATTTGAATTGAAAATCTGTAAATATTTTGAAATTGAATTTCTTCTTTGATGATTATCACTGAGCAAAATTTTGATTATACTTTGTTAAAATTATGATATGTTTTTTAATTTAGAGTAGGCGGTACACAGCCAGGATCTTTAGGGTGTATGGTCTACTTGCATATTGCTTTGGGCATGAGTTGTTGCCTTCGCGAAAATTCTGTTGCTGCTGTTTTGTATCTTTTTTGCAGGTGTCTGTCTCTGCAGAAAAAGAATCTTGAGGAGGGAGGAAATAGACTGTGACATCTTAGCGCCTAGGAGTCTAGAATGGCCGGCTGCAGACCCGGAAGTTTCCTGTTAAAAAGTCCTTCAATACTGCGCTTGCGCATGTGAGGAGAATGAGAAACAGTTAGCTCACGGACTCCGTCTAGTTGAGACGTCTTCGTAGCAATTCGTAAATTTTAGCAATTCGTAAATTTTAATATGAAAATAAGCATTTTTGTTTCGCGCGTCCATTGTAAACCCATTGTTTTGTCTGTGTTAAAATAAATGTTATTTTTTAATGTCCAACAAAAGTTCGGATTAATTCGTCACAACCTAGACCGGCCATCTGGAAGCTCTAGTAAAAGGCAACCGGTTTGAGGGAAGACGTTTAGATAAAATTGAATGTCAATTTAAGAACACATTCGCATATTGTGATTGAAATATGATAAAAACTCACGATGAGACAGTCAGTCTAGCATTGCTCTGTTTATTTTCTATTCGCGTTTTCTTGATAAAAACGGAGTTCAAACTACTGAATTGAAAAAATTGGAGCTTTAGATACTTAACCATTCATGGTTCTGCAAAGTTTGGATTGATTTATCTTTCTACGGTCATTATTTGTTACACGAGACACCAAGAACACCTTTAAATTTAAAACTGAAAGGAATTCATTCTGCAATATGATTCGCATTAACTGTTTATTTTTTATCCGCGTTTTCTTATTAAAAATAGAGTTCAAACTAAAGAATAAATTATAATATTCATCACATATATCCGGTAGATGAGATGTCAAGCAATGTTTTGTAGTGACTCAGATACATAACCATTCATGGTTCTATTAGGTTTCGATTGATTTGTCTCTATGGTCATTATTTGTTACACGAGGGCTAAAGAATTAATACATTTAATTTTAAAACTGAAAGGAATTCATTCTTCAATGTGTGTAGTTCTAAACTGTTTATTTTTATCTTAATGAAAAATAACGGGAACTTTCATCACATATATCAGTAGATGAGTTGCGAATGATTGTTTTACATTGCCTCTGATATATCCTTATTCATGGTTCTGCAAAGTTTGGATTGATTAATCGCTCTAAAGTCATTATTTGTTACACGATAGGTCAAAGAATTAACACTTTTAACTTAAAAACTGAAGGGAATTCATTCTTTAATGGTTCTCCTTAACTGCTTATTTTTTATCCGCGTTTCCGTGATAAAAAATTGGGAAAATACAAGATTATTGATTCGAGTAAAAATATCGCGAAAACAATTGTCTTAAAGCAATATATATTTAACTTCTTGACGCATTTTTTAATAGTCCCCTCATCGTGGTTATATTTTTATACTTAAGGGTAAGAAATTTGAGAAACTTTGATTGGATTATTAATTTAATTTGAATGTAGTTTCGCAGAGATTCAGTTACCGGAGAGATTTATAAACCTCTCAACGCAAAAACATGCAATGACGATAAAGCAAGTGATATTTAGAATGAAAGAATCGATTAAATCTATTATTAAATTAGGTATTTCGGAAATTCAGCTTCTAATACAGCATTTACTTTCGATTTACGTCAGAAAGCATTATTTTTAAAACAGGATTTCAAAAATTTTCGCCACCCTGACTATTTCAGTCCCTTAAAGTTGGTCGAAACATTGTATTTTTTATCAGACCAAATTAGTTTCCACCATAAGGCATGTATGCGAGAGATTTTTAGAACCGAAAAGCATTTCCTTGTTATTTCAGTTTTTGTGCTTGATAACAGTAATATAGTCTAAACCAGGCCTGGCCAACCCAAATGGTTTCACGGGCCACTTTGATGACGAGTAACGTTACAGCGGGCCGCACTTTAGGTAAACATGCTTTTAAAAAGTATAATACAAAAACAAAATGAATAAAATTTTATTGTTATACTATGATTCATATAAAATGAATTCTCGAGTTTTAATGAGATATTTGTTTATCCTCTCCTTCACTTAATTTTTGTAAATCTACGAGGAGTGTTCAAATGAAAAGGTACGAAACGTCGTAAAAACCAAACCGGTTGAAATTTGAATATGCCGCTTTGGGATAACGTAGTGAGACATCTAAGGAAGCGAATGCACGAGTACCGGTGTGGTTGTGCGCATGCGCGGGCGCCCGCACATGACGCAGAAGAGAAGCATGCAGTTGTGTGTTCCGTCCAATTGACGCGGCAGTGCGTGTGAGGACATCATGGCGTTCACATTGCAAAATTCGACGATTGAGGAGCAGTGAGGTGATATCAGATTTCTGATTGCGGAAGGTGTTAAACCGGTAGGTGAGACACTCCGTAGCCTACGCAAGTCCATCAAGAGCAAACGGCCTGGGCTGCTCACGGAGGGAGTGATTCTGCTCCACGATGACGCGCGTCCACACGTCTCCAGGGTCACACAAAGTGTACTGGCCAAGTTCAAGAGGGAGCAGCTTGAGCATCCGCCCTGCAGCCCGGACATATCGCCCTACAACTTCCATCTGTTTTGTCCGCTAAAAAACATCTCAAAGGGAAGCGCTTCAACTCGGACGACGAACTGAAGGACACAGTGGAGGACTGGCTCTTGTCACAGCCACAGGAATTCTGGGAACAGGGAATCCTTCGGCTCGTGAAACAATAGGATAGTTGTGCTCAGTCCTCTGGTGATTACTTTTGAATAAAGACTTCAATTATACCCACAGTGTCGTTTCGTACCTTTTCATTTGAACACCCCTAGTATATTTATGTTCGACGTTGCACATCGTAGTTGGTTTTCTAAATTGGCATCAGTTAATGAAGCACTTGATGAACTCTGTAAATTTCATCTTCGAAAAAAAATGTTTCACAAACATATGTGGATCCAAAAGCACTTACATCTCGTTGTGCAAAATATCTCTCGGATGTAACATAAGTATTGTAAAAATTAATTTTTGACGTGGACGCAAAAATTTGTTTCATTTCATTGTTGCACTGTAACTCAATTAACTCCATTTGCAGATTTTCAGGAACACTATTCACGTCAACATGAAATGAGCATGAAAATATTTCAAACATTTTATCATATTTTGCTAATTCTGAAAAACGACTATCAAATGCAGTTATAAGTTTCTTTATTTCATTAGCATATTTCGAGAGATTCTTAGGTTGGCTTTTCGGGAAGTTATTTAACAGCGGAAAATGTTGAGCATTATTATTTCTAAGTTGGCACCCAAATAACAATAATTTCTTATTAAAAGCTTTGATGAAATTACAAGCATCGATTATTAAATTATCTTGCCCCTGCAAGTCCTTATTTAGCTGATTAAGTTTTTCTGTAATATCCACTATAAACATTGGTCTAACAACCAATCATCATCACTTAATTCAAGAACAGATTCTTGTTTCTCGTTCATAAACATATCTATTTCCTCCCGTAAATTAAAGAATCTTTTTAAACATTTTCCACGACTTAGCCATCTAACATTGGTAAAATATACGATATCACCATATTCAGAAGATAATTCGCTAAAGAATTCTTTGAATTGCCGATGCTGAAGAGTTATGTGAACGAATGTAATTTACTATTTTTATAACTACTTTCCTAACGTGATTCATGGATAATACTCGAGCACATAAATTTTGTTGATGTATCAGACTGTGAATAATAAAAATATCATTGGTTTTAATGCCTCAGCAATCTAGCTTATCCATAAGTAATTTTACAGCTCCCTTATTTTTACCTACCAAAGCAGGTGCTCCATCTGTTGTTAATCCTGAAAGAGCCTCAAAATTTAAGCTATTTTCGGCTAAACATTTTTCAATCGCTTGGAAAACATCTCCTCTAGTTGTGTCTTTTAAATGTAAAAGATTTAACATTTCTTCTGTCACTTGGAATGAATCATTCACACCGCGAATAAATATCACAAGTTGAGATGTGCCTGAGATATCTGTGCTTTCATCAAATGCCAAAGAATATGCTTTGAATTGGTTAATTTTATCTCGCAAAGTTACTACGATGTCAGCTGAAATGTCATCAATGCGACGACATATAGTTTGGCGTGAAAGACTGATACTTGAAAATAATTTGCTTTTATCGGGCAAAACATCTTTTATAACTGCTTACAAACAATCCGTTACCAGTTCACCATCCGAAAATGGTTTCATTTTCTTTGCAATCAACATGGCAACAGAATAACTTGCTTTGACAATGGTAGATGGTTGTTGTAATAATGAATCGAACATCGTTTGCTGAGCTTTCAGAAGCGATTTAAGCGCAGTTAACTTAAAACTTTTTACTTCTTTACTGAAATTTACATATTCAATATGTTTTGTCTCATGATGCCTTTTAACGTTGTTCCTTAATTACAGCGACCGTCTCTACAAATTAAACACATTAATTTAGAATTCTGCATTGTGAAAAAATAATCTTTTTCCCAACGATTATTAAATTTCCTGTTTTCATCAACAACTTTTCTTTTCTTTGAATTCATCCTTGTTATGGACCAAAAAAAATTCAAATAAATGTTAGTTGGAGAATATTGGTATATTACACAGAGCAAAAAAATACTTTTAAAAAGTAAATTTAGTATTCTTGTATTATAATTATGTATTACAATTATGTAAAAATCAGAGTTTCGAACCGTAATTTTTTCCTTTCCGGTTTTCGTTCTATTAACCAAAATTTTTGAAATTCGGTTCTGTTCCGGTTCGCGTCATCAATAGTACGTCAACCGGTTTACGTATATTCGAACATTTTTTTTCTCTCCGATTACAATTCGATTTACATTAAAATGTTGTCATCTAGGGTGTCTAGGGGTCATTAAAGTCTTTTAAAGAGATCTTTTTAAAATTTTCATAAAAATTTAATTTGTGAAATAAATTATCATGAATTAAATTTATAAAAATCCCCTGTACCTTAGATTTGCTTACCAAGCACTCAACCTATAGCGGAAAATATTTGCACTTAACCTGATAATCATTTTATGTAAATTATAAAGTACGTAATACTTTTATTATAAATTATTATTGATTATAAAGTTCTCCTTTTTGAATTCTCGCAGGAATCGTGTCGAAAGAAAGAACTGTCAATGTTTTATGCCAGTTAGTGCATTCTGCAGAATTTTGCTTACAATGCAATAAATAGTCCTTGAAAGCGCACGCTGTCAGCTACTCTGGTATATTTGAGCGGCAGATAAAAAAGAGAGTTTGAAAGTCTTAGTTAAAAATTTGTGTCTGAACGAAATAAGTATAAATTAACTGAAAACCGGTACAAAAAAAATAACGTTTTCGATTCGGGTTCAGAGGTGGACTATTTTTTGGGGTTCGGTTTATATATATATATATATATATATATATACACGGTTAAAGAATCGCAATTTTTCTGGTTTTCGGTTCAGTTCCGGTTCGAAGCCCTGCTAAAAATACCAATATTTAATAACTTTTTTAAACTTAATGCAAATAGTGATCACTTGAAACTTGAAAATTTATAACTTTTATCAATTTATTAAATTCTTAGTAATTTTTAAATTTACTTGCATTAGTAAAAATATACTCACTTGAATAAATTTCAAACTTTCTTTGGATGGGTCTTCAGATGTCACTTTTTTTCAACTGTCAGCACCACACACAAAAAACTTAGTAAACACGCCAGTAAGTCAAAAATAAACCTAACACATTAAACAGAGGTTCACTTGAAATAATAACTTCGTTCGTGCAGTGGATAATGAAACTATGACGGACCCAAGCGTGTCTAGACTAGTGTCTCGAGTCAGCCTTGACTGCCGGCTTCCATACACAACCAAGATTACCCCTTGGCGAAATTATCACTTACTGGCGCAATTTATATTACATTTTTATATGCGGTTTTTCTATCGTTAATTTAAAATTTAATTTTTTATCGTTATTTCAAATTTTCATTTATTTAATATTTTTTGTATACATGCAACGAAAAACAAAAGTTTCAATAGAAATATAAAATTTTCCGGCGGGCCGCACAATTTAACGTGACGGGCCGCGTGTTGGACAGGCCTGGTCTAAACAATCATGTCTCCATGCTTGTGCATCATTATTTTTCTCTTTTGTTGCGGGGGACGCAGTAGCCCGGTTGGAAGAGTAGCGGATTAGCAGCCGGAGGGTTGCGAGTTCGTATCCAACAAAGACCGTCGTGTACAAAGGGGGCTGGTGCACGTTAAATCTGTCGTTGTCTCAAATGTCCTCACGTTGGCGTGGTGTGGAAGTTTAGAGAGTGGGGTGCCAGTTCAGGTGCAACCTCGTCATTTGAATGAAATGCCGATGCTCCGAATGCAGTGTGCGCAGCACACTAAATTAATCCGATTCGTGCAGTCCATCCGATGCGGAAAAGTGTGCATTAGTGTATCTTTGTGTGTGTTTTGTCGAGAAAATGATTTTCATTAGCTTATTTCACTGTTCATATTGCTTGTGTATTTGAATATTTATTCAGAACATTTAAAGGGGCTATAATGAAAGTATTGGGAGGGGCCCCAAGGGGGTTTCGGTCGCATAGCAGTTGGCGTCTCTTAACAGGCATGGAGTCTTGTACTGATTGTGTACCTGCATTTAGAAGAAATAGGGCTGGCGCAATAGGCCTCCAGATTTAGACGTCACCAATAGGTTTTCCGATATTAATAAAAAAATTTCATTCTTTGTAGGTTCTTTTTGCAATAGAATCAAGTATATTTATGCGTCTGCACATTTTTTCTTAATTACATTAGAATATTCAAAAAGCACTCATTAAAGGCAAGGATGTATTCGGGAAGTGCCCACTAATTTTAAATTCTTCCCGAAATAATTTTATGTTTAAAAAACTATCAGAATGCATGCTGAGGCTAGTTATATAAGAGAAAATCCAAACTTCACGAATCATACAGGTAAAGTATAAGCCTGAATACGTCGTTAGTCTGAAAACAGTCGAAATATCAAAAAGTAATTCTCATTTGAACAGTATTCAGGCAACCGGGAGGAAGAAGCCTGGGTCATTAATTATTTTCTGAATACGTATTTGATACAGGTCACTAAGAGTATTAGAAAATCTAAGTGTTGCTCCTATATTATACTGAACAATTTTTGAGGTTTATAAGAATATTCTTTCAAAATGAACTTGTGTTCCTTCAGTACGACGTAAATTCAACTACCTACCTACCTCAAAACGAACGTTCAGAAATTAGTATTATACATATAAATTAGATATACATAAAAATAGATGAGATGAGAAAATATGTTGATTAATGTCTCGATCATTCTTTTTTTCTAATATTTGTTGGTAATACAGAATGTGTATTAGTAAATATTTATCGTCTCGATCATTATGTATTACCAAATATATATAGAAAATGTAAGTGTTGTTTCTATATTAGACTGAATAATTTTTCTTGGTAGATATGAATATTCGGATCAGATTTACTGTACGGTCACCCTTGGCGCGATTTTTTCCACATTGGCGATAAATTTTTTTATATGGCAACCCCCATCCGACCCGACAAGAAATTGCAGCAACCCTATTGGACCTTGGAAAAGGTTGGTTTTTCGGAAGGAAAGAGCGCTTCTTTTTTTTTTTAACGAACGCATTTTTTTTAACAAAATATCGATGTTTTGCGTTCTATGATTGGTAACCGTTTTAAAATTTGAATTCTTTTTGTGTTAGTTGATGTCTTAGCTTTTTAGAAGGATTGTAATTGGTTACCGCTTAACCGGGTCGCAACGGAATATATCACGGAATATATTAGCAAAACTGGAGAGCTTGAAGGTGATTGATTTATTATTACCCTATTCAAAAGGGGTTGTTCGCGTAGGAAAGTCCGCGTTTTTTTTTAAGAACATCCACAGGATTAATTAGACCGTAAGTTTTATTTATTTTTACTTATTATTGCTTATTTGTGTATTCCTCATTTATTATTGCCCTATACAAAAGGTTGTTCGCGTAGGAAAGTCCGCGTTTTTTTTTTAAGAACATCCACAGGATTATTTACACCGTTATTTTTATTTTTTTTACTTATTGAGTATTTGTGCATTCCTCATTTATTATTGCCCTATACAAAAGGTTGTTCGCATACGAAAGTCCGCATTTTTTTAAGAAAATCCACAGGATTAATTAGACTGTTATTTTTATTTTTTTTTACTTATTATTGCTTATTTGTGCATTCCTCATTTATTATTGCCCTATACAAAAGGTTGTTCGCGTAGGAAAGTCCGCGGTTTTTTTAAGAACATCCTGGCTTTGGACGTCATCTTGATTTGGCTACAAACATGTCTCGGATTCTACATCTTTACCCATTTTTCACTACGCTGTTTTCTTTAGATCTCGCTCGTGCAAGAAGTCGCCATTTTGGCGACTTTTGGCGAGATTTTGAAAAAGTCGCCAAGGGTGACCGTACAGTAAATGTTTACCGAATATTCTTTCAAAATGAACTTTTGTACTTTCGTTTCTTACCTCTAAACTAACGTTTATATGAGTATTGTACATATAAATTAGATATACATTAAAATTAGATGAGATGAGAAAATGTGTTGATTGATTAATGTCTCGCGATCATTCTATGTAACCAAATATTTTATTAACATAAGCAGTTTTTACTTGTGTCTTTCTATTTCTCAGTGTAAAAAATTATTTTTTTTGCGCTGAAATTTACGCAACTTTAAACAAGTTCAAACCTTTTGAATTGTAACGTGGAGCCATCTGTCTATTAATTAGAACACTACAAACTACTTCATTTTATAAGATACTAGCAGAATTACTCGGCGATGCTGGGGTTGAATTGGTTAAATGTTGATTGAAAAGTGATTAGACTAATCACTTTTTGCTCATAGAAAAATGCAAACATCATGGAAGTGCACGGAAAATAACTTTTTAATAACGTTTTAATTTTTTCATAGCTTATACAATTTACTTCGGACGCAAATATATATAAATTATATCTATCCATATAATCCATTTCATACCCGTTTTAATTTAACGTAACCTAAATAATTTTATTTTAACTCTACCGGTCATTTTAAAATTCGAAGTTACACACATTACTCAAAAAGGTTTTGTTTTGTATATTTGTTTACTTTTATGAAACAGAATACTAGAACCATTATGTATTCAACCAGACTTAAGGAAAGTTGGTCGAAATTTACATATACCACCAAGTAATTACCCATGTCTAGAAATATTTTGCAGAAAATAAAAATAATTCATTAAAATCTAACCCCTAAATAATATATCTACAATATGCAAAATACTAGACCACATAAATGCAAACAGAAACGAAATTACGATCATTGAAAAATGCCGAATTTTGAAAAACGAAAGAATGAGCAAGCGTATCGAATTTCGACTTCATTAGTATATTTTGAAATAAAGCAATTAGAAAAAAACACGTTTGTAAAATATTGATAGACATCAATGATTTATTTACAAAAAGAAAACAAATTTATAAAACCTCACTCCGAACTTTCACACCATGCCAACCTGAGGACATTTGAGGCCACGACAGACTTAACGTTCACCAGCCCCCATGATGTACACGACGGCCTTTGACAAGACCGAGTTTCGAACTCGCCACCTCCGGTTCCTAATCGTTTGCTTTTCCAACTGGCCTATCGCGGCCCTGGCGCCATCTAGAGATAGATTCGGGAACCTGTTTGACTCGGTGGGTTAATAGTAATTTATGAGTGATTTAATAGTCACGAATGTATGAAGATGTATACCGTGACTTCGTGTGTATATATGAATTCATGCAACAACTATGTATTAAAAAAATTTACGAGTGCTTTGGAAATTCCTGTAACGAAATATACCTGCATCAGTGTTGCTGCATTTAATTACAAAACTCTGAATGATTTTTTCTGCTTTTATTGGAAGGCATTTTTTGCTTAAAAATATCCCAGATTATTTTATTCTGAAGAGCAGAAAAATCTTAGAATTGTAATTCCGATACAAAAGCAAATGATTTTTTCTTTTCAAACTGTTTTTTCATACTTGGTTCTGTGAGCGGATTTTGACATTTGCATTTTGCGCTTTGTTCGGGAGTGTCAAAATACGCGATCTTAGTTAAATTTGTTCAACAAAAAGTTAGTTTTATATTGTGCTGTATGAAAATGGAAGAGCAAGATATAGTGTTGGAGAAGGAGTCACAGTCAATAGAAATAAAATTAAGTGCAATTCAATTTCCTTTCTTGGTGCAGCAAGTAGGTTCATATTTTATTTTGTTTTCTTTAATAAGAAAGGCATAAATTTTGTTTTGTACAAACTTTAATTTTTTTACGTATTTTGAATAAAAGTTTTTTTAATGGCACTCTCATTATTTTTCAAAATAACGTTTGTATTTTTGAGGAATGAACGGTTTTTAAATAATAGCCTTGTCATGACCTTTTTTTCATACTTTGCCTAAATAGCATTTGTCATTCTATAGAATGTCTAGGTATTAGTTCTATAGAATGACTAGGAAATAGACTCCCTAGTGCACAGAAAGTTGTGCTAGTACCTGTGAGTCATTCCAAATGGGCAACGCCCATAGTTCCTGTACCAAAGATGAACAGTGACGGTAAAAGGACTGTTAGAATTTGTGGAGATTTTTCTGTTACTGTAAACAAATATTGTGAAACACAGTTTTATCCACTGCCCTCTCAGGAAGAGATTCTAACCAATATAGGATCAGGAAGATATTTCACTAAAATTGATTTATCAATGGCTTTCCATCAGCTGCCTATATCTCCTGAATCACAAGAATTACTGGCACTAAACACACCAAAGGGTCTGATGCGTTACACCAGACTACCTTTTGGTATTAAATCAGCCTCTTTTTTGTTTCAACAAAAAATGGATAACATCTTAAAGGACTTTTCCTTCACGGACTGTTACATAGATGATCTATTTGTACGTGCTACCACAAGGGAAGAGTGTAAGTAAAGGACAGATCTAGTGCTAGAAAAACTAAATTCTTATAATGTCAAAGTAAATATTCACAAGTGTGAATTCTTTAAGGATAGAATTAAAGTATTAGGTCATGTCAAAGATCCTGAGGGCATTCATCCACTCAAGGACAAATGTGACGATATTTCGAATACGAAGATACCTAGCAATGTGACTGAATTAAAGAGTTATTTGGGACTGTTAGGCTATTACCAGCATTTCATACCAAATTTGTCTTCAAAGTTGAAGCCTTTATACAAGTTATTAGAGAAAAACTCAAAATGGGATTTCAACAAGAAATGTATTGATGCATTCGAGAGAAGTAAGGTTCTACTCGATAAACATAATGTTCTAGTGCACTTTGATATTACCAAACCCATTGTTTTACAATGTGATTCATCTGATTATGGTCTGGGAGTAGTTTTGTGTCATGAATCATCCCCAGGTTTTTTAACACCAATATTCTTTGCATCGAAAACATTAAATAAAGCAGAAAGAAATTATGCTCAAGTGCACAAAGAAGCCCTAGGTATTATTTTTGGTATTAAACGATTTAATAAGTTCTTACAAGGAACAAAATTCGTCATAGAGACCGATGCTAAGCCATTGCTAACATTACTTGGCCATGACAAACCTGTTCCAGAAATGGCAAATTCGAGAATGCAAAGATGGGCGTCAATCTTATCTAGTTATGATTATGTGATAAGATACAAGAAGGGCTCAAATCTGTTACTGGCAGATGCTCTCTCACGTATTCCATGCAAGGACAACGAACCAGTAGACAAACGTGCTAGGGAATTTGTGTGTTGTTTTGCAGAATTCGAAGATCTGTCTAACAAGGACATTGAAAAGGCTAGCTCAGTTGATTGTGATGTCAGCAAAGCAATTAACTACACCAAATTTGGTTGGCCACAAAATGTTCCTGATTCCTTACAAGAATACTACCGAGTTAAAGATGAACTGAGCATTGAAAATAACTGTTTATTAAGAGCAAATAGGTTAGTGATTCCTAAATGCTGGAGGGAAAGAGTTCTTCAACTGTTGCACACTGAACACCCTGGAATAGTGCGAATGAAACATCTTGCTCGAGGATACTTCTGGTTTCCCAAGATGGATAAAGAAATTGAAGATTACGTGAACCAATGTGTCCCTTGTCAATTGACAAGACCAAGTGCAGCTAAAGTGCCATCGAATAATTGGCCCCTAACAGGCAAACCATTTGAGAGAATTCACATTGATTATGCAAATTACGAGGACCACAATCTTTTAATCGTAAAGGACTCCTACTCAAAGTGGATAGAGGTCACACTCGTGACTAATACAAGTTCCAAATCCAAAATCGGCAAACTCAGACAAATTTTTGCCACATTCGGACTACCAAGTGAAGTAGTGTCCGACAATGCTGCGCAATTTAAATCCGAAGAATTCGTCAACTTTTTTAAGTCAAATGGTGTAACATTAAGGAATTCACCTGCATACCATCCTAACTCGAACGGAGCAGCTGAAAAATCGGTCAACATAATCAAAAGTATGTTAAAAAAACATAAGTATTCACCAAGGACATATGACAGCTTTCAACATAGATTGACTGCGTCCTATTTTCCTATAGAAACACGCCTTCATCAGTAACATTGAAATCTCCGGCTGAACTTCTCTTCAAATATACTCCACAAACTAAAATAACTAAAATCAGAAGCAACCATTTAATTAGAGAGAACTATCAAGAATATCAAAGATGCCATTCAAATTCCAAAGTCAGACAATTCGACGTAAATGAAAGAGTCCTTGTAAAGTCCAGTTGAAACGAAGAGGTGAAATGGTTCCCTGGAAAAGTTAAGAAAATGATTGGCGCTAGCACATATCTAGTTCAAGTTAATGGACAGGTGCGGTTTGTGCACACCGATCACCTCAGAAGATGCATGCTACAGATTCCTGAGGTTCCTGTGTGTCAACAGGTACCACTAAATCCTTCCAGTCAACCACCTACACCAGCTGTTGATTCGAATGGAGAAATACCAGAGCCTGTATCTGATGAAGTTTCACCAACGACCAGGGAGGTGGTGGAGGAACAACAGACTGTTTACCCAAAAAGGACTGTAGATTATCCTAAAAACTCTAACTCTCAGCTAGTCAAAACGCCAAGACCTAAAAGGCTCATAAAGCCTCCAAATCGCTTAGATTTATAATAGGCAATAGTTTTTTTTAGAAGGAGAGTTTTATATTGTATAATAATAAATGTAATCAAGAGGTATGGCAACACCTAAAAAGGTAAGTAATAAGGAATGGATCTGGCAACAGAAAGCATTCATGATGTAAAAACAATAAACGGATTTGTGTGATATAAGACTTGCTTATTTACAAAGTAATTTGAGTGAATTTATAGATTCATTAACATGTTTTAAAACATTACATATACAATGCCTAGGGAAAGTATATAATAATTCTCATATTTCATACTTTGCCTAAAAACGCCGGGCATTCTATAAAATTCCTAGGTATTCTATACAATGCCGGCGTTTCAAACTTTGCCGGTAACATAGATGAAAGAAACAACGAAATCGAGGGCACAAATGGAATTTCGTCTCGAATTTGTTTACTGTTTCCAAAATATTTTCTTTCATTTTATACTCACTTTTCTACAATAAATTAATTTTGCGTTATTATATTTTTCAAAATTGTCCTTGACTTACATTTTTGTTTTTAAAGCTGGGTTTATTCTGTTTCCAAAACTGGTCTCATCCAAATTATTTTTGTGAATAACTTAATCAAATTGAGGCTAGCATTTTTTAATCAAATGCATATCCTTTGTTTAGAATCTCGGAGAGTGGACAAACAAAAATTTGTACAGATTTGGCTCACTGGAAAACTGTTTTTTGCATTTCCCCAAATCAAAAATTGTAGATGAATTCACTTGAGCTACGAAAATTCCGATGTCTTTTCTCATATGTACGAACAACAAAACGTCAAACACCATGAAAAAGCATCAAGAGACTTCAGACTCAAAATTTAATGATTTTTTTCCCATTTTCTCATTCCTTCCTTTTCTTTGTTTCTTGCTATTTTCCAGCGAAAACTGATTTGAATTTCCTCACATTAAACATTTTAAATTCTTTGAACTATAATGTGGCGCCATCTGTAGGTAAATATGAAAACTATTAAAACCCACACGTGAACAAATTCTTTGCATTAGATATTTGGACGTCATCTAGAACGTAATTGATTAGATGAGCATAGTTGAGGGATATATTCCGGCAATTGGATGGAACTACGTATTATATAAGATGACGGTCTATGTGTTTAATACGGTAGTGTTTCGTGTTTTGAAACAGCACTCAACCTTTTAATCGTTTGTTGATTGAGAATACATAAAAAATCTACACATTTGTTTGCATTGCTATGTAAACGTAAAAAGGTACATGAATCTGGGAGAAATTCTAAATATTTAAATTAAATTCTTTTAACTGAATGACGAATGTGAACTCGTACAATAAAATTTTTTCTTCTATTGAATTTATTTCAAATACTCTCTAGTCAAGGTGAAAAAACTACAATCACAATGTAAAATGCAAAAAATAAATTAAAATCATTCTTACATTTGAATTCCTATGAAAACATTTATTTTAGCACCATAATATTTACTAGACATCAAAAATGGCGCCAAAAATTTAGTTCTACATCCCCATAAAAATTTCTTGGTTCAATAATAAATAATCTGTAGCATTGAAATAATTCACTTCAGATGGTGATAGCATTAGAGATTTTTCTAAATTTCAAACACAAGTTGCTGTTATACATTCGTAAATATAAAGACGTAAACTATCACTTGAAATAGTTAAAATTCGTTTCATTATTAACTGTTTAAGCGCAACGAGTATTAATAGTCAGGGGCTTAAAATTTTTAACCTTAATGTTGTCTAAAAAGAGTTTGCAGTAATTTTATATAAAAAATTGAAAGAGCCTTTGTATTGTGCAAAAGCGTTGTGAAAAATTACCTAATTTCTAATTGTATTATAATTTGATTTTATGTGGTAACAAATATCAACAATCTGGTATTTTACTCTGGTGTGTTTCAAACGTAGGCAAACCGAAACTTTTTCAGCATAATATTCCTTTGAAAACTATTACAAACCTAGCTATTTACATCACTTGATTTACTATAATGTGGGCGTCTTCAAGTCTGCAAAATTCAAACCTTCCGACTCCCCATGTCTTCAATAAGAAATCAGACCAAGTTCACGCAACAAGTCTTAAAGCTGTAGAAAAAAATCCAACATTTCTATTTTTAAGTTTCAGAATAGCAAGTAAATAAGCATGTTTTTTGTTATTTTTATGTTGCGATACGTAAAGTTAACATGAACAAAATAAGAGCTAGATATAAACTGAAAAGATGAAACTGTTTTAGTTTTCGTCATACATATCTCAGAAACAAAGATAACTTTACAATAAAAAGTAAACACCTAGTATAAATATAACTTCTGAGAACACTCAATTTTTAAGAGATGCGTCTTTTGATTTAGCATCTCAAACCTAGATGCTAAATCAAAAATAAAAACTGATTTGATTACGTAGTCTTGAGCAATATTTGGTATCCGTCGCACTACAGCAAAAAATCCAGTTTCGCAGATAGGTGAATTTACGTCGCACTGGAACAACACACAACAGGGTATTGACGAAGGTTCGGGATTAATTCAAAAATGAAAAATCCGAGGACAACACCTCGTAATTTTGAACTACGGTCAGAGGACGAGATCACCACCTGAGTTGGAAAACTTCTCCAAACTTCCACGTCTACGTGAGGACATTTGAAGCCGACAGATTTAACATGCACCAGTCCTCACGAACACGACGGCCCGGTTCTCCTCTCCATCCTTTCTTGGGCAGCGGTAGCTCGGTTGGTAGAGTAACGGATTGGCAACCGGAGGGTTTTGAGTTCGAATCCAATCAAAGACCGTCGTGTACAAGGGGGCCTGGTGCACCTTAAATCTGTCGTGGCCTCAAATGTCCTCACGTTGGCGTGGTTTGGAGAGTGGGGTGCCAGCTCAGGTGACCTCGTCAATCTGACCGCGGTTCACAATGACGTGGCGTTGTCCTCAGATCTTTCCCTTCGGGTTTGATCCTGGACCGTCGCCAGTATTGCTCCAGTGCGACGTTAATTAAAGCACCTACCATCTTTTTTTTTCACAATTACTTGACACTGTCTGTCTAGTATTTGGCACAGCTTGGCCAAATATGGCCCTTGCGCCATAAAACCCAACACCAACCAAAAGTGAGGTAAAGTGTTTTTCTGAATTTAATTGTTGCAGAAGTCTATCGTCATATCAGCTTTTCTGTAGTTTTAACATTCAAGGGTCCAGAATCATTTTCCAGGCGATCCATATTCAAGCAATTCTTTAAAACTGCCACAAAATTAATTTAAAATGAAATTTTATCACTAAGAAATGAACAGTGAAGTATACTTTAACAGAGGATGAAGTGATTTATTTTTATGACTCATGACTCTTATGAAGACGGCTACCAAAGTAAGAAACATGTGGAATCAGTTTTTAAACTATGCGCCCAAAGTTCTGATTTTCTTGTAAATGTAAAAACTTTATTGCTGCAGAGAAATATAATTGCATGGTATGTTGAAATACGTCCAGAATCTTCAGTTTTTTCAACTGATGATTTAATGCCTCAAATGATAATTCTATGAATATATTGAACGAAATAGGTTTGACATAACTTTTTCAAGGCCGTTTTCTGCCTTAACCCTCCACGTGGTTTCAACGAGATATCTCGTCCTTCAAGATTTGATCAATTTTGCAAATGCCGAGATATCTCGTCAACAAGATATTGAGAATTTCTTGATGATGACAAGATCAAGATCTGGTCAGTTTTCTTCTAATGACGAGATATTTATTCCATCAAGATCTGGTCAGTTTTACTAATGACGAGACACTTCGAGGCAACCACCAGGAGGATTAATGGAAATTTTTAGAGATTTTAGTACTGTGCACATTTGGTATCGCTCCTCCAGGGGGCGCTCCGCAATATTTGAGAAACGCTGCATAATAATTATTTTAACAAATGTAATTGAAAACTAAACTCCTTTAAAAAATTATTAAAATTTCTTGCGTACAATATACATTTATATAAACTACGCCCATGCACTTTTTTCAATAAATGTTTAGAACAGTGTCTTTCAAAGGGCAAGGATGAAGCTAATTTTGAATTTCCATTGGAATCCAGTGAGAACAAATCAAGATTATAAGACCCCTTGAAAAGTGTTTAGATAACAATTGAGTAAATCAAATTCAACATCATCGTAGGTGCACTTAACGAGGTAAAGACTCGTGTGATGGTTTTAAACAAAAATCTTAACGTCATTCAGATTTTGATAGTGCGCTTCGGAAAGTGAAAGACAAAATTATTTGTGAGTCAGGTTCCTATTTCAGAAGAGATTATTATTTTTTATCATAAATTAAATAAAAAAAAACATTTTTCCTTCTAAAATGCAATGCGTCCCCCATCTCCCACAAGTTGTAGTGATGCTAGCGCCATCTATTGGTACTTTTCGCAAATACGAAATTGTATCTGCCTGTTTCTTTGTATTTTTCTAAAAACAATACCGTGGTTGATCCTCCATGAAAGAATAGAAAACAAGCTTTCCTAAAGAAAAACACTTTTTAATTTTTTGTGTATAATTAACACTTCCTTTACAAAGGAATATGTTCTTAGCTAAAGAACAAATCGATTTCAGTGTGACTAATTTTCAGAATACGAGATAAATTCAACGAATACTTTGCTTTTCCGAAGAGAATTTCTTGCCTTTTAAAGTCGATTGATTATATATGTGTAATTGAGTTTTTAAATTGCAAACGTATTTTTTATAAAGCATAGTGAGTATTTTGGTATCACAGAGTATAGTCAGAAGAAATATAGCTACAGAACATGCGGTATCTGTTACTTGGTCTCCGAATCAGCATTTAGGATATGTCCTGGTACACAGATAGCTCATAGTCATTGTCATTCTAAATTACCTTTACAAAAATGAATACGTTTATGGAAAATATGAGCTTTTCAAAGGAGTGCATTGCTTGCTATAATGAATACACATCTGAAACAGCGAATAATGTTTTAAACACATCTTGTAATTGAAATTGAGGGTCTCATTAAGAATTTTTCCACTGGGGGTCATCACCTTTAAATTATACCATGTTTTGTATAATATTATCAATAATCCTTCTCCATCAATACTATGAAATGTGAATTCGAGATATTTACACGTTAGGTATCATAACAGTCGTGAATGCATTCCAATGAGAAGTATCGCACTGGAAACAGTCAATCAACTTCAAATTTCAAATTCAAGATGTTTTACAAAAAAGATTTATATTGAATAGTAGTTCTAATCCACTTACGCGTACATCAAACGAGCCCCTTCAAATCAGCTTACTTCGTGTTTGATTACATCTTGATTTTTATTAATCACTTTGCTCATTCATATTTGAGTTTAGAGCATCATCACAGCGCACAAACTATGAAGAAAATCTTCCAATAACACGAAACAAACAATTAACATCTTTGTTTGAATGGTAGGTATTTTAATTAACGTCGCAATGGAGCAACACAACGGGTTACTGGCGACGGTCAGGGATCAATGCCGAAGGGAAAAATCTTAGGACAACACGTAATTTTGAACCCAAGTCCGATGACGAGGCAACACCTGAGCTGACACCCCATTCTCCAAACTTCCACACTACGCCAACATGAGGACATTTAAAGCCACGACAGATTTAATGTGCATTAGACCTCCTTTTACAGGGTCCGCGGTGGCCCGGTTGGAAGAGTAACGGACTAGCAACCGAAGGGTTGCGAGTTCGAATCCAGCCCAAAACCGTCGTGTACAAAGGGGCTGGTGCACGTTAAATCTGTCGTGGCCTCAAATGTCCTCACGTTGGCGTGGTGTGGAAGTTTGGAGAGTGGGGTGCCAGCTCAGGTGTTGCCTCGTCATCTGACCGTGGTTCAAAATTACGTGGTGTTGTCCTCGGATCTTTCCCTTTGGGATTGATCCCGGACCGTCACCAATAGCCCATTGTGTTGCTCCAGTGTGACGTTAATTGAAATACCCAAAAATACCCATTCATATTTGAGTTTAGAGCATCATCACAGCGCACAAACTATGAAGAAAATCTTCCAATAACACGAAACAAACAATTAACATCTTTGTTTGAATGGTAGGTATTTTAATTAACGTCGCAATGGAGCAACACAACGGGTTACTGGCGACGGTCAGGGATCAATGCCGAAGGGAAAAATCTTAGGACAACACGTAATTTTGAACCCAAGTCCGATGACGAGGCAACACCTGAGCTGACACCCCATTCTCCAAACTTCCACACTACGCCAACATGAGGACATTTAAAGCCACGACAGATTTAATGTGCATTAGACCTCCTTTTACAGGGTCCGCGGTGGCCCGGTTGGAAGAGTAACGGACTAGCAACCGAAGGGTTGCGAGTTCGAATCCAGCCCAAAACCGTCGTGTACAAAGGGGCTGGTGCACGTTAAATCTGTCGTGGCCTCAAATGTCCTCACGTTGGCGTGGTGTGGAAGTTTGGAGAGTGGGGTGCCAGCTCAGGTGTTGCCTCGTCATCTGACCGTGGTTCAAAATTACGTGGTGTTGTCCTCGGATCTTTCCCTTTGGGATTGATCCCGGACCGTCACCAATAGCCCGTTGTGTTGCTCCAGTGTGACGTTAATTGAAATACCCCCCTCCTTTTACACGACGGTCTTTGGCTGGATTCGAACTCCCAACCCTCCGGTTGCTAATCCGTTACTCTGCCAACTGGGCGCTACCACGTCCCCGATGTTTGAATGGAAGTAGTACAATACATGACATCACCTTAATGGTTGGATATGCATGACTTTAAGACACTGGTCTTATACATATGGTTATAAAAGGAATAAGATGTGAAAATTATCGAATGGGGAAGAAATTTTCTCCATCTTAACTTGCACGAGAGTACTTAATGAGGGAATCTGTAAGTGTGATGTATTTAGTGCTATAAATGACAAACCATCTTTGGTTAACTCTGCTTTCTTTGGGGCTTATAGAAAGTAATATAGATTATAGACCAGGAGAAAGGTCCTAGGTCCTACATGATGGACTGCATCTGTCGAATATCTGTGTTCCCAGGATAATTTCCTAGGAAGAGAAAAATCAGTTCATGATGTAGTTTCTGAAGGACATACATGCGATCATAAGTTTAAATTAATTAAACATTAATAAGTATAAAACAACCACCCTTTTTATTTCAAAACACACAATATTTCTTTTTTCACAATTTATTTCATAATTTTTTAGCTTCACAACCGACTTATAACAATCTTAGTTTCATAACGCAGGAACTAGTAATTTGATAACATAATATACTCTTAATTTCATAACACATATTTGTCCCAATTCCATAACACAATGCACTTTTAATATCATACGACTGATTTGTCCTAATTTCCTAAAACGATGAACTCTGAACCCTCCAAGTGGTTTCGACGAGAAATCTCGTTCATCAAGATATGATCTATTTTGCTAATGACGAGATATCTCGTCATCAAGATATTTCCGATCTTTTTTATGATGACGAGATCAAGATCTGGCCAGTTTTCTTCAAATGACGAGACATCTCGTGCATTAGGATCTGGTCAGTTTTCTTCTAATGACGAGACATCTCGTGCATCAAAATCTGGCCACTTTTCTTCTAATGAGGAGACATCTCGTGTATTAAGATCTGGCCAGTCTTCTAATGAGGAGACATCTCGTGCATTAAGATCTGGGCAGTTTTCTTCTAATGACGAGACATCTCGTGCATCAAGATCTGGCCACTTTTCTTCTAATGAGGAGACATCTCGAGCATTAAGATCTGGTCAGTTTTGCTAATGACGAGATTACCTCGTCGAGACAACCACCAAGCAGATTAATTTCACCACACGATTATCCCTTGATTTAATAACGTACAATTGCCTTAACTATCTAAATCTTTCAATATCTTTTAACAAAGTTCAAAATCATAGAGTAAGCTTTCTAGTAGGTATGAAGGTTTTCATTCGTTTTTGCATCCTCTTCGAAAAACTTTTGTGGCCTTTACTTTTCGTCAGATACTGTGTTGGACAATGAACTGAGTAGTAGAGGAACTGCAATCATTATCGGAGCATGGTTTCCGACACTTTCATTGTGTAAACGACTATTTTTATACTTTCTTTATTGGTTTGATAAATTAGGAAGTATCGAAATTCTACTATTATCATCGAGACAATCCTGTATATCGATCTAAGGAATGGATATCATTGAGTGGATTTGATCACATCACATACATACAAAAAGTTCCGAGTTATAGACAGCTCTCAGGCGCACATCTCCTTTAGGTGTGTACGGGCTTCATGAACTCTAGTGAACTTTTCTTTTCACATGGAGTTTACTGTCTTTAGTAAACACGGCTGTCACCCGCCCGGGGTATAGAGCGATCCTTTCTGCTTTCATCCTATTATTCTATTACCCAATCCCTCTTTTTTCCCCTTTCACGACATTTTTTACTTGAAGTTGTCAGTCTTGGGTCTGGCGCAGCTTGGCCAAATATGTTCCTTGCCCCATAAAACCAAAAAATTCAACCAACCGAGTTATACAGGGTGGCTATAAAGTCTGGAACCACAGGAGAAATGACTATATTCTTGTATTTGTTTGTCTACGGGAGAATAATGTCACTGACGAAAGACCACCGAACGGAACGGACGTATCAATTACGGAGTACCTGGCAGATTGATTGATTGATCCACATCATAATTAATAGAAAGTTTACTGATTTTAAAGATGCAATAAGAGGAGAAAAGTTAAAGGGAGTAACAATGCACTTGCAAAAGGTAAATAATTTTAGATAGTAGATAGATTTTAGTAATTGATACAATTAGGAGTCCAATTCACGTTCCAATAGAGAGAGAGAGAGAGAAAGAGAGCAATGCAAATCAGTGACCGAAAAGAGGCTGGTAAACAACGCATGAGCTGTGGTGATAATTAAGGGATGGTGATAATGCAAGACCACCGAGTGGAGATAATTCTCCTTTGTGGATGAGAGGGGTGGTAACAGATGGACCGAGTTCAATAGGAGGCGTTCGGGGAAGTCAGTAACCCATAGTGCAGTTGGAAAATTGCTGAATAAGTTCCGTGAAACAGGATCGACTCTGGATAAATGGCGTTCTGGCAGACCGTCGGTAGATGAAGATGCCAGAACTGCAGTGCTTGCAAAGTTTCACGCTAGTTCTAAAAAATTAGTGCGGCGCACGAACATCGAGATAGGAGCACGGTGCAGAAAGTTTTAAAAAGTGAAAATTTCCATCCCCAGAAGTCTTGTAAAACGTCTCCAGAAGTGCGTTGAGAATGGTGGCGGACATGTGGAGCACGTTCTTCAGTAGGAACATGTGCTATGTATCATTTCTCCTATGGTTCCAGACTTTATAGCCACCCTGTAGATGAGATAAAAATGAATACTGCTCATTCTCTATTCAGAATTTTTGCAATCTTATCAGATATTGGTCAGCCAGTCGCATCTTTATAGATATATTTGAGCATAGCATGACAGAGTTGATCCAATGACTTTTTGCTATTAGGGGCACCCGTTTTTTATCGTAAGATGTAAGTTTAGAATATTATTTCAAAAAACAGCATTTTATCAACTATTTAGTCACCGTAGTATTCTATGATCTCCCACTCTGGTTATCAAGTTTTCTATCCCAGCTTTAAAAAATTCTGGGATTTTGGCGTTAAAATACTCAACCAATGCGTTTTTGACCTCTTCACAAGAATTGAATTTTTTTCCAGCAAGGAAGTGCTGTGCGGTTCTAAAATGATAATAATCAGATGAGGAAAGGTCAGGTGAGTACGGAGAATGGGGGATAACTTCTCCTCCGAGTTCCCTAATTTTTGGTTGAGTAATCCTCGCAGGGCGTGGAATCGCGTTATCATGTTAGAGGATAACACTTTTCCTGTTGATTAAAACAGGATGTTTTTCTGCAATATGGCTGCTTTCAATCTATCAAATTGACCACAATAAACGTCTGCAGTAACGGTTTCTCCGACACTAAGCAGCTCAAAATGAACCACACCATGAATGTTCCACCAAACACATAGGAAACTATTGCTTCCATAGATATTTGGGTTTTGGAATTATTCTTGGAGGTTCTCTAGTGGAAAGCCATTCTTTTTTCATCACTGGGTTATAGAGAACCCATTTCTTGTCTTCCGGTCAAAAACCGGTTCCTTTATAGCTGTTTATGAACAAGTTGCATATGGAGGACCTTGAAATTTGTTTTCATCACTGAGCTTATGGGGTACCCATACACCGGGATGTTGAAACTTCCCAATGTATTTCAACTGGCATTGAACTATTTACCAACAAGCATTCATCCTTTCTGAAATTTCCTCAATTGTTTGGCTAGGATCTTCTACAATAGCCTGCAAAGCGTCTCCATTAAATTGAACTCAACGACCACTTCTTGGGGCATCTTCAAGGTCAAAATTGCCTCTACAAATCTGTTGAATCATGGTTGGCACTTGCGAACGTCTAAATAATTTGCATAACTTGTATTGATATTCACGGTTGCCCTATTTGCATTCCGACAACAATTAAACTGAGAGCATACAATGTCTAATATGAACTTCTCCAGGTTTACTGTTATTCATTTCATAAAGGATATTTAACACTAAAAAAAAAATCTCAGCTGACAGCACAACGTGTATACACTTTAACAACCAAAACTGGAATGAGATCAATGATATAGCAACCCTAAGAAACACTCCAAAGTATATGCCCGCAGAAAACGACATTACTTATGGGTATCCCTAATATAATTTTAACCCTCATGGTGGTTGTCTCGACGAGGTATCTCGTCATTAGAAAAACCAACCAGATCTTGATGGATGTAATATCTCGTCATTAGGAAAAAAAACTGGCCGGATCTTGATGGACGAGACATCTCGTCATTAAGAAAAAAACGACCAGATCTTGATCTCGACACCATAAAATATCGGCAAAATCTTCATGTCGAGGTATCTCGTCATTAGCGAAATTGGCCAGATCTTGATGGACGAGATACCTCGTCGAAACCACTTGGAGGCTTAAAAGCAAGATTATCAGTACACATGTCGCATCCACTGTTTCTAATCCCTTTTCTAAGTTTCTCCAAATATAAATGGTATAGAAAGCATTGTTCCAGATTAATGTATTCATAATTTTGCTGGGATTTAAATTAATGAATATCCTGTATACCGCGAAGCTCAGAGCTTATCCTCGTACATAGGTCTCAGTTTTCCCGCACGTCATGATCTTAGTAGAACGGGGCTAATTCCTTAAAATTAGTATTGAGCACGAAATAAGGTTTCACCTACTTAGGGAGTGAAATACCATTTCCTTCCGTTAGTCTAGAAACATAAATATTACGGCATGCCGGAATGAACAGATTAAGTACGTTGAGTGAGAAAGACAGCTGTTCCTCCATAGCTATGCTCTTACTAGATCGAGCTAGAGTACTACTCATGTAATTGAATAAAAGGCTTGTTATCTCAAGGAAAGTTATAGAAAAATATGCATGAACCCTTAGCAGTTTCATGCGATAAAGAAAACTTATGATGAATTCAGGTTGAGTTTGTTGCTCTACGGTCACTTTTATGTTACAAGAAGTCTAATTAGACTTGATTAATTTAGGAAAATTTGAGATTTAATTGAGTGTTTCTATTTATGATTGGGCTGAGTTATTCAGACGAGTAAATTACCAGCAATGATAGAAATGGGTATCTTCTTGCAACTTTTGTGTTCATTAATTTAAAGATGGTGGGTAGGTATTTAATTAACATCGCACTGGAGCAACACAGCATTGGGCTATTGGCGACGGTCCGGGATCCAACCCAAAGGGAAAGATCGAGGACAAAACCACGTAATTTTGAAATGACGAGTCGCTCCTGAGCTGGAACCACACTCTCCAAACTTCCACACCACGCCAATGTGAGGACATTTGAGGCGATGACAGATTTAACGTGCACCAGCCCCCTTTGTAAGGGACGGTCTTTGATTGGATTCGAACTTGCAACCCCCGGTTGCTAATCCGTTACTCTTCCAATCGGACGGCCGCGGCCACATTAATTTAGGTATGCAATTTAGTTAAAGTTTTTAACTAAACAATTAGGTGTCTATAGCCTCTCAGATTATTAATCTATTATATGGCATAGGATGAAAATTTGTTGAGTTGCGATCAGAAATATCAAAGAAATACAAATTATGAACATCCCATAGGGCAACTTCCTTTCCTTGATCACCAGATCAGCCTTACTAAATTGAGATCTTCGCGGTTTTTAGAACTACAATTGTTTCTTCGTCGGCCGTTTTTACTGTAGTGTTGTGCTTTATTAGATTTTAGTTATTTATTTCTTCTTTTTGTGTTTTTGTATTTATTTTATTTCTGGTTTGGTTTTGTGTTTTGTATTTTATGCTGCCATCCAGTGATTTTATTAGGCGAACTATAACCAGTGTAAATATAAATCGGTTTGACTTTGTATTGATTTTTGTTGTTTTAGAATTTATTATTTTTGCTTTAAATTATAATGATTTAATTTTAATGATTTAAATAATATAAATGGAATTGAATATAAATGGATTAAGCGTCATGATTTATGTTATTTTTAATTTTAATGATGTAAAATTTAATGATTTAATCTTAATTTTTGGCTGATGACTGGTGTCGCTATCACTGAGTGGCTTTTGTTTATGTTGTGCTTTTCGTGCTACTTTGTGTCTTAGTGATTTTTGATGTTATTTTAAAACATATAAGATGTTCGTGTCTTTCAGCGATATGTTCGCTGTGTTGTAATTATCAGTTCCTGTGCTATTTTAATTCTTCGTATACTGATTCCATTGTAAATTTTTTGAAAGACCAATAAATGCCCAGGCGTCCTCTTGGGGGGGAGAGACGTGGATCGGGTTGGGGAAATTATGAACATGAAATAATTAAAAAACAAAGTGAAAGTTTCTAAATTGATTGTAATGTATAAGTGTACACAAATGGAATATGTATTCTCATACTATATATATTGCCATTCTATTTATACTATTGACATACATTCTATTTGATAGAGTATTTCATATTTTGGATTCGTATCTATTTCACTGCATTCTACTCATAAAATTAATTTCTTGTGTCTGGCACATGGCCAAACATGGCCCTTGCGCCATAAAACCCCCAACAAACCAAACCAAAAAACCTAAGGAGACTTCATAATTTCAAACATTGTATTTCGTGCATAGAAACGTAGCAATTAAATCACTATTTTTATTACAACCCGTTTTGTGCTTTTTCACCTATATAAAATTATATACTTCGTAGATCATAGTTATTTTCTTAATGTCATATTCATATAAAATGTGTAAGCATGAACGATAAATTGCGTTAGAAGGTTAGATTTCCTCTTTAGAAACGCACTTAAAAAACATAAATATTTTTTTATGTATTTAGCATATTTTTACTAATAAGTTGATACAACAATATATAATCATAATGAAAGTAAGCATCTCTGAACAATTGATAAATTGAGAAAGTACAAACCATAATAAATAATAATTAAAATGATTAAATTACAATTTTTGCGTTGTTGAAAATTGTTTCCCCTCCGCTTTGCCAAAACTAATTTATGACTTAGTATGTTTCACTTATAAGCCGACAATACACAGGGTGTCCCATAATTTTTTTTTAATTTCAATAATTCATAAAACCGTAAAAATTGGTACATCGAAGTTCAAATTTTCACCTATAGAGGGCAGTGTTCTACCATAGATAGAAATACCCCTAGAGGGCACTGTACCGTAAAGACATCTATCTTACAAATGAAGGAGCTTCGTGTGTAATAGATATGCAAATGAGAGCCCTATAAAACGGAATGTATACCTCTGGCAGCTCATAATAAACGCGCGCATTCCCAATCATAGGTGTAAAGAGTTGTAAGGTATGTTGCAGTCAAGTTGACATTGGTGGTCAAGGCAATGTTAGTGAAGTTGTTTTACTCAAACGGGGATTCGCAACGGAAGCTATACGACAGTAACTCCACTTCAATATATTAATTTTTGCGATTTTTATGAATTATTGAACTGTTAACAAATTTATGGGACACCCTGTTTACTGTCGGCTTAAAAGTGAAACAAACTAAGTCAAAAATAGTTTTGGGAAAGCGGAGAAGAAACAATTCTAATTTTCAACAACGCGAAAATTGTAATTTAATCATTTGAATTATTATTTATTATGGTTTGTACTTTCCCAATTTATCAATTATTCAGAGATTCTTTCATTGTGATTATGTGTATTGTTGTGTATCAACTTATTAATAAAAATATAATAAATACATACAATAATTTATTTATGTTTTTCAAGTGCGTTTCTGATGAAGAAATCTAACCTTCACAAACAAAACAAAATGACTTAGTGCACTTCAACAATCTAAATATCATCGTATTCTGATTTAAAAAAACTAAAAACCTATCTTGAAAATTTTGAATGAGTGTTTCACTTCACCAACGATATGGGATTGTGTTTTCGGAACAATTCCTGGATATCCTGTATATATGATGAAGAAAAACAGTATTTATCCTGTATATATGGAAGAAGGGTGCAGCTGTATCATACGCCTCGTTTGGTGGCAACGCATTGGCGCTTTTTTGGCGCACTTTTAGTAGCGAGTTATGGCAGGTGAAGGCAACCCATCTTTATTAGGGTTATTCCCGTTCCCTTCACACAACAAACTCCATTTCACTTTTATTTAGCTAAGTACTTGTTTGAAAACTCGTGTGAAGATTTAAAAATTGATAAGTTCTTGGAGATTGTTAGAGATTTTGATTGGGAGGAGTTTAAAACAGTTTAAAAAATAAAGATATTTTAGCCGCTTTTTTCCCAACTATTTCTGCTGATTACTTTCCGATAAAAAACATGTTTTTTCAAAGTTTTGTATTTTTTCCCGAAAATTACTTTCCGCTAAAGCTTATTATTTTTCCGTATAAAAAAACGATTTTTTTTCTAAGAGTTCTTCTCTTGGCGACATAAAAACGCGCCAAGAGCGTTGCCCTGCCACCAAACGAGGCGCATAATAGAGCTGTACCGGAAGAAGTTCATCTTAGGCACCCCAATAATTTCCCATAGTTGCTGTAGTATCTTTAACGGTCTTTATTCGCGTCGTAACATCAATCTTTACGTTTCCGCTGATGACGCGTCGCGTAGTAAGCACAAAACGATAGATTTGGTGAAAGAGACAGCTTATCATCGATGGACGCTCTGTTTGCACAGTTCGCTTCCAAGCACGGCAGGTCCCCAGACTGGTATGGTATTGAAAATCCAATCATCGCTTCATTATACTGATAGCTCCTTGTCTTCAGAAAATAATATTCGTGAGGAACGCTGTAATTGAAGTGGACCCTTGAAACGAAAGGCTGATTTCGGAAATTAGTTTACCTCCTTAGGAGAAACGAGGCTAATTTCTGCGAAAATTCATCAACAATTTTAGATATTTAATTTGACACAGAAATTGTGTTTATCGAGGGTAATATTTTGCGTTTTGGATTAACTCAGACAGTATTCAAGAGCAGAAAAGCGTCTACGATATGTTACTTAGCGCGTGATACATTCAAGAGGGGGTAGCCCGGTTGAGAGAGTAACGGATTGGCAACCTGAGGGCTGCGAATTCGAATCCAATCCGAGACCATCGTGTATAGAGGGGGCTGGTGCATGTTAAATCTGTCGTGGCCTCGAATGTCCTCACGTTGGCGTGGTGTGGAAGTTCGGAGAGTGGGGTGCCAGCTCAGGTGTGACCTCGTCATTTGATCGTGGTTCAAAACCCGGACCGTCGCCAGTAGTCCATTGTGTTGCTCCAGTGCGACGTTAATTAAGGTATCTTATCATTCAAGAGGAGGGTATGTAGACCTATTATTGTAGAATATCTGTCATATTCGAGATACGTAGAGGCTGGCCCAAAAGTCACTAGACCATTTAAAAAATAATAACTTTTAATTTGGAGAAAATCCTCCAATAAAACAAAGCAAACAATTTACAGTGATGTTTGAAAGGTAGGTAGGCATTTTAATTAACGTCGCACTGGAGTAACACAAAGGGTTATTGGCAGCGGTCCGGGATCAATCCCGAATGGAAAGATTCAAGGACTACACCACGTAATAATCCGTTACTCTTCCAACTGGGCTACCGCGGCCCCTCTATTTCATGAGGAAGCGAAATTTCGAAATCTGCGTTAGTAAGTTTCCACTGGATTCAGATTGACTCAAATTCTGTTGATGTCAACTGACCCTATAGTATGGTACATAAAGATCTCAGTCTTAAAGGAATGTATTTTCGCCTTTCATCGCAATGCACCTTGCATTGCATCGCATGACCGAAGTGTTATCTACTTCACATGTGTAAAGTTTTGATGTTGTTTCAAAGAAGGAATTTCAACGGGTACTTCGGAAAAAATTGTGTTAATTGGTTGTGTTTTTCAAATTTTGTTAAGCATTAACAATGGCAGAAAACAAGGAGCATTTTCGAGATATTACGATTTTTTTATTTCCGAAAAGGCAAGAATGCTTCGCAGACGCAAAAGAAGATATGTGTTATGTAGGGTGAGGGTGCCTTTGACGACTCCAAGTGCCGTAAGTGGTTTAGTTTCGTCACCTGGATCAGTTCTTTAGCCAGAAACCTCAGAACTTCTATGAGTTCGGGATTATGCAGTCACCGGTTGGTAGGTAGGTATTTTAATTAACGTCGCACTGACGCAACACAACGGGCTATTTACGCAGCAGATGGAGAAGGTCATCGAACAGAACGGCACATACTATATTGATTAAATGTAATTTTTAGTAAATAAAATTTTTCTTCAATTTTTATCAAAAAAGCGGGACGAACGATTGTATCAACATAATAATAAACATAAGTATAACCACATTTTAGATCATTCGAATTTGTGATTCAGAAGCTATTCAAGGAATAATTGAAAATTCAAGAATACACATATACATTATTAGCAGTTGGAAACATGCGATCGCCTAGAAATAGAAGGCGATACATTTTCCAGAATTAATATAGTTTCAATAAGAGTTTTTTATTATTTAGAAGTTAGGGACGTTGGTTTAAAACTGAGATGCAAATGACAATGTTTTACAACATGCGTCAATATTTCACAATTCGGCAGATGAATCGTATTTTGTCTCATAGGTACTAAAATAAACTTTATTTACTGTGACCGATAGAATAAATCTCTGAAAAAATCTCTTATAGATTGTAAACTGTCTGCCCGGATCCTAAAAATCGCAAGCATACTGGGTAAGGAAGATAATTAACGTCGCATTGAAGCAATACAACGGGCTATTGGCGATGGTCCGGGATCAAACCCGAAGGGAAAGATGCTAGGACAACACCACGTAATTTTGAACCACGGTCAGATGACGAGGTCAACATTTGGGCTGGCACCTCACTCTCCAAACTTCCACACCACGCCAACGTGAGGACATTTGAGGCCACGACAGATTTAACCCGACAGGACCCCACAAGCATTCAGGGAAAGTGTTGGATATGCTGATAGAAATTCGTCATTGCTACTACAAAGCTAAATCAATGCAGTCCTGTATTTTGTCACAATTTATTTGGCTTAAGTATATGAATTTAATTTGAGAGATTTGTAATATAGAAACGTGACTGGAAATTTGTAGCAATTCCAAATATGTGCCGATTCCGTTACTGCTGCCAGTAGGATAGAGGGCGACAGTTGTTTTGCAGTATTAAATCAAATTGCATTGAACCTGAAGGGTGATGTTTGTGAGAGAATCACCCCATGTTTCAGTGAAATGAATTTACATATGGAGTAGTAATTCTATAATTTGGATTCCGGTACGTATGATGTAGCCCGCATTTGATATATTGTTAGGGTTATGGTACCTTTCTAAATTATTATGCATCTTATCATGGATTGTAATCAATTCATTATGGCACTGCCTCGGAGATAGCGGTAATAATAAATCAGATATTACTATTTCAATTTCTTGCATATTCTGCAGGGTATCAGTGAGCGCATTTGTTGAATTGATTTACTCTACATATCATTACATTGCATTGTAATGATATATGCATTACAATGCATAATTCATTACAATTCAGTGTAACGATATATGCATTACATTGCATTGTAAACAATGCAATGTAATGCATCTTTAGTGATCTTAAGTTCAGTGATAAGGCTTTGATCTTAAGTTCAGTGATATTTGTAAATGTAAGCATAAAGCTTCAAATACTTGTTTTGAAGAAGTAATTTATCATCGAAATTAAACTAAACCTTTTAATGAAAAACTTCATATATCAAATAAAATGAGAATGTTACATTTAAATTTATAGTGTTACGTTATTTCAAACAACTTTTTACAGTTTGAAGTATTTACCTACGACTAAAGCTTGAGGAGAGAGAACAAGGTCCCGAAAATCTTTTAGTTTTATAGAACTCTAGAGTTTCTATAGAGAAAACGAGCTCCCACTTTATAGAAATGTATTTCTAGAGATGTATTTCTATACAAATGTATTTCTAGAATACATAGAATTACATAGAAATGTATTTCTAGAGATGAATTTCTATACAAATGTATTTCTATACAAATGTATTTCTAGAATACATAGAATTACATAAAAATGTATTTCTATAGAATTTTATAGAAAAGTGAAGTGATGAAACAAAAATGATCTTGAATAGAATTCTATAGAGGTTTCTACAGACATTCTATAGAGATTTCTATAGACTTTCTATAGAAGTTACTTATAGAGCTTATGGAAAAACGGGCCATAATTCTTTAGGATCTATAGACCACATTCTATAGAAATTTTTATAGAATTCTCTAGAAATTTTTCGTAATGGTTAGTCGTTCTAGTTTACAGGGACACAGTTGCAAAACATATTGTACTGTGTCATAACATTTAAATTGAATATGCTTTTCTAGCATGCATAAAAAAGCTGCTATCTGAGAGAAGTATTTCAGTCAGAAATTTTAGTCTGTGCGACTATGGCCACAGAATAATTTCAGTAATTATTTATTTGAAAGAAAATTATAAATTAAAAAACAGCCAAAATTTTATTTTGTCTTTTTCTTGTATGTTTTGATTACATTTAACTTTGTTAATTTGGCCCTAGCTTCCTTCCATTCTTTCGAAAAATATCACTGATTAAACATTAAATTAAGAAATGAGTTGGTTGCTTTTAAAAAGGATGTTGTTTGCTTAGCAAATTTTATGAAAACAAACTCCTCGCAAATCGTTTGTTTTTAAAAAGTTTTTTATCCGGAGAATTAATATTTCGGTATGAAATGCGAATTATATGGAAAAAGTAAACGCTTAAGGAAATATTTTCACTGCGTCTACCTTTGTTAACATAAAATGAAATAAGAAGCGCGTTTAAAAAGATTTAGAAACAATGCATTTGATTTCTTTCTGATCACGTAAATAATACTAGAGAAGCCAGTAAGCAAATATGTACGAAACTTGTTAAAGAAGACACATTCGTGGAATCGCCTTCTTTGTTTGATTCTAAGACAAATAAATTATTTGGATTATTTAGAAAACATGATTCCGTTTTCTCGTGCACTCATTCTAATGAGAATAAAGCCAGAAAAGTTGACGCCTACACATTTCAATTCGAATCTCCGTTTCATCAATAAGTACAGCAAACATTTCTTTTTCTAAATTCTTTTTCCCCTCTCAGACTTAATTACTTTATGTGTTTCTTTATTGCTATTGTTTTGAATTATGAAGTTTTCTTTTTGAGTAAAAAATTGTGTAATTGGGGAATAATTTTCAATCCTAATTAAATGGAGCATGAACCGCTCCAGTAACAACAGTTCCGGTTTTTTGAATACGGAAAAAAATCTGGATTTTTTCCAGGAATACCGACCCTATTTTAAAGTATGCTTCCTTTCAGATCTTTATTTGAGTTAATGCAATTTTACGTTCCCTTCCTCAAAGATAGAGATACACTCTAACACCACAGTCGGCGCCTTTGAATCTACGAAAGCAAAAAATGAAATTAACAGCGTTGTAAAGTATCTTACTGTTGAGTACGAATTTTGAAACTTGTTTGCTCAAGGAGCCGCAATAAACAAATTAAAACTGCTGGTAGAACCTAGGTTTGAAATCTTATAGCTAGAAACTATTTCTTTCAACTTTAGAATACTATTCAATCTCTATGTTACCTAGTTTCGTCAAAACAATCTTTAAGGAGACAATTTTAATTTAGATATACATTTGACTAGGAGTTATTAGTTGAGATGAACTGAAAAATCATAATGGTTAGTTTATATAGGATTCTACTTTATTAACGATTCGGGTTATTTTCTTTTTAATTAAAACGAAATTATCTCCTGTGTTTTGGCATTTTATGGCATTGTTCGTGATGTCGTTTTGAGATGCCTTTATTGACTAAAATTTGCTGTTATTTTTTCTTGCACTAATCTCATTCAAACAGCATACCTATTAGCCCTCCTAGTGGTTGCCTCGACGAGATATCTCGTCATTAGAAAAATACTGACCAGATCTTGATGGACGTGATACCTCGTCATTAAAAGGAAACGGACCAGGACTTGATCTCATCATCATCACGAAATCGGCACTATCTTGATGAAGGGGTATCTCGTCATTAGCACAATTGGTCAGATCGTGATGGACGAGATATCTCGTCGAAACCACTTGGAGGGTTAATATACTAAAGCCGTTAGATTTTGAATTGCAGGTTAAACTCACCATTTTATTTCCTGTTCAAATCTAACAACGTATGCTATACTTGATGTCTATAAATCTTTCCAAACACGCCAACCTTACAATAATATTGGTACTTGAATCCATAAAATTATTTAGGGCCGCCGTGTCTCAGTTGTGTGGCACACTGCACTAGCAGCCTGTGACTTGATGGTAGTTCAGGTATGTGTGTCGATTACTCGACATCTTCTGTCTTGTGTTTAGCCAAATATGGTCCTTGCACCATTAAACCCAATCAACCAACAATAAAATAGTATATGTACCAATAGGGAGACTATTAGAATATTGAGAATCCTCTGACACCACGTTTTGATTTCTTTCGAATTTGAAAACATTGATAAAAATAGAAATATTTTTAAACTTATAAAATATAGGAAATCGAGGGAAATTCGTCAGATTTGGTTGGTTTATCTCCCCCATGGTCATTTCTTTACTTCATGAGGTTAATAAGACCTCTACTGATATAAGAATATAACAGAAATAGCACCCACTTCCCAACTCTTTATCCACATACTTTTTTCGTTAAATTCCTGTAACTTACCCTGAGTGTATTTCTGTATTCTGTGTCAGTAAAACTTTCCTTGTGTGTATCCATTACTTCACGTTGTTTGTCTTGGCCAAATATGGCCTATGTGCCCTAAAACCCAACCAACTTTTTCAACTGTTTTATTAACCCTACAAGAGGTTTCGACGAGACATCTCGTCCATCAATATCCGACCAATTTCTCTAATGACGAGATATCTCGTTATTAAGATACTGCCAGTTTGTTGACGACGAGATCAAGATCTAGTCAGTTTTTCTAATGACGAGATATCTCGTCCATCAAGATAGGCTAATCAACAGTTGAAATGAAATTTGTGCTTGTTATTATGAAATCATGATTGTTCTGCTTATTTTTGTAGGTTTTCGTACGTATTCATATATTTTATGAAATTGTTAACAAATGAATTTCGAAAAGTAATCATATATCTTAGTACGAATCAAAAATAAGATAAATGTATTTTCTTCGATAGACGATCCCATTCGTACCTTATAACCATTCAATTTCCACATACAGGTAAAATGGAAGCAGGCTCTATATGATGCCATAATACCTGAACAAACGTGATCATAACAAGCATGGTAAACTGATGATTACGACTATTATGATACTAGAGCGGTTGGTATATGATTAGAGATGGATATATGCTCTTGACTAATGAAACCAATTGGAAGGATTTGTGAACTTGGCTAATGTTGAATGATATATTGTAGTGAGTTTGGTTGGAATACTTTAAATGTCAATAGTAAAGGAATACATCGATATAAATTATTTTTCTTATATGACAAAATGTAAATTTAATAGGATATAGTAATTATCTTTGTACAGTCGAATAAGAGTCTAATGGCAGTTTTTATTTTCTAAGGATAATTTCTTTAGCAGGATACTTTTTTAAACGACAGTACAATAGTCTCACTTGATCTTAATTCCTAATAATTAATATCCATAGATTAGACTTTATAAGTGATAAAGTAGTAGACTAAGAAATTTATTTATGATTACAGGTCTTATGCAGAGCTTTTGAATATTGTTATTTGGATATTTTGCTTGTATTAAATGTTTTCATTGGAATCATGTGGCAAGAACAATGCATTGAAAATTATCGGATACCTCATTAAATAATGTAGCTACAGCTATAAAATTTCTTACACATATCTTTTAAAGCTGTGTAAGTAATACAAGACAATAAAAATTGTTTCGATATTTTGATCATTTTTAGGTTGTTGTCCCTCTTACCTGAGCTGAGTACAGCAGAAAAATATTTCGTGCAACTTTAAAGTTCACACTTAGATATTTATTTATAATTACTAGTCTTTTTTACAGGAATGTAGCATAAAAGGAATGGAATAGTATACAGAAGAGCTGAATTTTATCTTTAAAGTTCAGCGAAGTTTAAGAGCTTTTAATTTTGACAAGACTACGAACAATAACGATCAAGAACTATCACAACAACCCCTAGAACCATTCAATTAGTGTTTTATTTTCTGGCTTTTGTGCAGAGAATCTCTTGTAGAGAGAAAGATTGGAGAAAAGTAAGACAAAGTGAGGGAGTAAACGATAAGGAAGAGAGTAAAGTAATTTTGTTAGGTTGTTAACCCTAATTGCTTTGTTAATCTAATTCTGATGAGTACATATCCTTGATCACACTGAACAGACTTTCGAAGCCTACGCTAATCAATAAATAAAGAATAGATATTTAAGACCTGATTTAAAGCAGTGATTTATGAGACCCATGCGTGAGACCTGCTAATGATTCTAAATACTCGAGAGTAAATTGTGATTTCTGTTCAATTGGGATATATGCGCACAATTTGGATTTTTTAAAAATTATTCAAAACTTTGAACCGTCAGTCATTTCGGTAGATTAGTTTTCCACTTGAAGAATTTTGAGCTAGTCTGATGGGTAGTTGCTAATCTCCAAATCTAGCTCCAGGTAGACCAAATCCACAAGTCCATTCACCCGCACAAAGTCATACACCAAAAGAGATTCAGAAAACAGGTCGTCTAGGGACAACTCCAGGCACTCGAGAATGTGCGCTGGGGAGACTGACATTTAAGGCAAACAGGATGAATCTTGCGACCACAGCAAAATGTTAGACTCCATAGATGGCCACTGAAAAAGCGGGAGAGCGCTGTCTGAATATGTCTGTCGCAATTGAGAGCAAGAGATCTTCCGGGTGATTCCCACGACACCAAGAGTGTACAGAGAGAACGATCCATGCCCTCTTATCAAGATTTTTTCTAATAGAGTAAAGCTCAAGAAACGTCAATGAGTGGGTATTGGACAACAGTTCATCGACACCCGCCTTTGAGAAATCATCCGCTACTTCGTTTCCCCTGAGATCTATGTGTGAAGGGATCCACTGTACATGCACCTCACAGAAGGATGAGACATACTTGAAATGGGTGGTTTTTTTGAAGAAGCATCTGGGCCGAAGGCTCTTAATCTCCCAGTTGAATTTTCTTGGTCCAGAACGATATTTGATTTGCAGAAACTTCAGAGGGTAGTATGAATTTGGGACTTGGAGTCCAGCAGGTGGAGTTTCGGTTGGAGTCTGTATTACACTGGCTGTACGATGTCGAGAAGTACATCGGCCGATGGCAGGGCCAACATGCCAAGAACTGATCACATTCAAACAGAAAAATTGAAGAGAGGGAAGTTAAGGACAGTTAACGGATAAAAAGTACTAACAAGTTATCAAAAAATGAACATGGGGAAAAGCACCTCTTCCTTAATAGTTTAAAAATTATTTAAGTAAAAGTATGATGCGGCGTGGGCCAGTTTGGGGACAGCTAAAGCCGAGTCCATACCGGCCGCGCAGAACTGCGCCGTGCAAAATATTCAGTTCGTCGCTGCGCGAAAATGTGCAAAAACGCGCGGAGCAGAGAAGGACTAACCACGGAGCGAGGTGTTTGTGGTGGGACGGCTCGTGTTCAGCTTGTTCCATTGTGCTCGCGTGCGTGCTGGAGGTGTGTGTGCAAAATTAAACTGAAAACTTATTGTTTAGAACAAATTGTTTAAATGTCCCGTTCTTTACAAAGTCGGCGCATAATCGCGAGTGCTGCGTATATTGTCATTGACGATGATCCAAGGATCCATTGAAGATCCAAGAATAACGCTTCTTAATTTTGAACCACGGTCAGATGACGAGGGCACCACCTGAGCTTAAAATCACCTAGGTAAAATATACATCACTAGTCTGAACCGTTGAAAGAATAATAAAAATGCAATGTTTCTTTATCGTTACGGCATTTAGGGACCCGGGAGAAAGACTGAGCCATGCAAAATTATTTTCTGAATACGCTTTTGATTAAAGTGCTCCTTTAGAAACTTAATTGTTTTTGAGAAGAGTGGCGGATTGCTGAGGTTTACATAGGCAACTGATACATCACAAACCACCCTGTTGTATGTATAAATGTAATGGATTATTTTATTTCAACTATCAACATTCACCTTAAAAATGTAGTGTTAATTTAGTAGCATTCCTTAGAGAATTATAGCGATGATACACAACATTCTTGGTTGTTGAGTGCCAAACTAATTTTCAAATACGATTCATTAATAAAAATACGATAGATGGGAAAAAAAGGCAATTTATTTTAATCCATTCAAAGTGCGGAAGAATACTATTCTACCTACAATGATTTTTTAAAAAATATATCGAAACCCCGATTTTATGTTATCTAGGGACCAGAATCTAAAATCTATGAATCAGAAATGGGTAAAACCGAGGCAGCATCTTCCCAGATTGGGGACGAGAAAATTTCCCGTTCGAAAAGGGAGAAAGCGCAAAATCAAGCTTTGACTGTGTTGAAACGTGTCTAGTGGTTCGGTTAAGAATGGGTTTTATTATTAACGAACGAACGAAATAATGATAGCAGAGTGAATACGAACCGGATCGTACGGCGTGTGCGAGTGAACTGAAATGCCGTCCAAATACAGCCCACAAACACTTTCCTTTGATGTACCGACATGGAGCGGATCGCGTTGGCGCGTGTTCGAAGCTGCACGACATTGCGCGGTTCGCCGTCAGAACAGCCCGCGCTGCTCGCCTTTGTTTGGTTCTGCGCGGCCGGTGTGGGCCCGGCTTAAGGTGCGGCGGTAGACATGCTTGAGTTTGTTAAGGATAGCTATGGCAGTTTTATTCTCCCACACTGCACCAACGATATAACTCATGGAAAAGTGCAGCCTCTGTAAGTCACAAGGATCGGAACACCCGAGATAGAGGAATGACTTGGCTCCTGTGCCTGCAGACTTTAGCTGAGCATAAAGGAGTGACTTTCACGCCTTGGGTGACCCTACAGAGAGTAAACACTCCCGACGTGCTACGCCCAGTTTCACCTCCTCGCCACGGTGAGGCAGCAGCCAGGACTTAATGGGGTGATGAGTAAATAATGCTATCTAGCAATCTAATTTTACATTTAAGTCGTAAAAAATGGATGGACGGATTTTTTTCTGGCACAAGGTCCGAAAACTGACAAATGGCCAAACGCAAAATTATTAAAATTGAACTTTCGAAAGCAGCGTGAAGCTAAAGGCTTGAGATGAAAAATCAGCAATTGAATTAGAGGTAGAAATTTAACTTAGTTTACTTGCAGGAGAATTTCGAAATTAAAAAAATTAGATTTATAGAGCAATTTCGAAAAAGTAGACTTATGAATCATGTTAAATTTATATGAAAAATGTAGGCAAGATTTAAAAAGCCAATGGTGTGTAAAAATGCAAAAAGGATTCGAAGGGAGATTTTCTCTAATCAAATCTTATGAATTCAGAATTCTACTTTTGAAAAAATCTTAAGCAATGATTATTGAAAGAAGTAATTGAAATATAACGAATAGTAAGGGAGAAGTACATAATTGACATGAAGGCGTAGGTAGGTATTTAATTAACGTCGCACTGGAGCAACACAACGGGCTATTGGCGACGGTCCGGGACCAAATTCGAAGGAAAGATCAGAGCACAATACCACGTAATTTGACATGAAGCGGGATTATCTCCTAGGAACAGATGGCGATGAGTGAATTGTGTGTGTCCACTGCAAAGACGGGTAAGTTGCAAAGAATACATACCCTTTGGATTATATAATTTTGCATTTGCAGAAAACTACTCTTAAATTTATATCTTATATTAGAGAAAGTGGCTAATGCTTTTAGTAAAATATTTTATTTGATTTGATTTTGGGATGTTTGGCGCAACTTGTCCGCTTTTGGGCGCAAGGTCCAAAAGCGGACAAGCTGAGCCAAACACAAAGTAGAATATAACACAATAAAAGCACAAAACATTTAAAAATCAAGTCTAAGACAGATAAAATGTTGATTCAAAAGATGTAAAATGTATAGATGAGGATAAAAATATTAAATCAGATGATAAAACAAAACCACTGTGTGCAGTATAACTAATGAAAATAGAGAACGTAATTTAGATATGTATAAAATTTTGAGTGGGAAATTTAAGAGATTGGAAAAGTATTAGATGAGGTTTAAAAAGCCAACTGAACATAAAAACTCGAAAAGGTTTGAATGGGGATTTTCCCCAATTAAATCTTGTAAGTTTAAAATTGTACTTTAAAAAGAATTTTTGGTGATAATGATTAAAAGCAGGATATATAATTAAAATATGATGAACAGTAAAATCTGGGAAAAATATTTGAAAAACTGATTAATGTAAATAAAATATATTTACGGAAGTAAAGCAAAATGTTACGAAAAAAGACCAGACCTGAATGCATGTTTTTTACACAGTAACTTTGTTAGTTATTCCTGAAAACGAGGATTGAAATTATTTATTTCTAGTTTGAATTCATAGTTGAGGTATTGAAATCTAATAATCCAGTGGAGTCATATTATCGAGTTATTAGGCTAAAAAACAAAACTTGTAATTTATGTATCTTCACATATCGTTAAGAGAAATAATTTTTTTATCGTATTTGAAGTACATAATTTGTCTTAAAATATATAATCTTTCTAATAATTTATTCACAAAATTTTCTAAATTTTCAGTTGTAAATAATGCCATGTAATGATTCCTGTGAAGGTAGATCATTTATTAAACTTTTTATTTTTAGATATTAATAAATTCTAAGTATACTGATGAGTGCATGTTGATTCTGACAACAGTTTTAAAAATCTCTTTAGAATTTATGTAAAATGCATAATCCTAAAGTATGAACAAATTTAAAATATTTCTGTTACATGAAATATTTGTTGTCTCTTTACTGAAACATTCAGACAGTAAAGTCAGATCAAATCTACTTTTTGCTCATTTGAAACAGCATATTCAAAAGAATGCAAAATAATGCATTTAATTCATTGCGTTTCAAATAAGCCCAACCTAATTAAAGAGCTTAGTTCTATATTTTAGGCTGCCTTAAAAAATTAATTTGAAGTAACCGAGTAATTACACAAAGCCCTAGTTATTCCGTTTGATTTAGGTTAAGAGATTTAGTAAAAAGTTAATTGGGAAGAATGCGTTGGAAGAGTATAACTATGCTGCGTGAATTTTTAATTGAACAATGAACACTTAATGTGTGTTTGTAAAATATGTTGTGTAATCTACTTGAAAATAAAAATGAGTCATGCGACTTAAAAGTGGACCTTTGTATTCCTTTGAAGAATATTTATTCGAACAGAAACATTTCAATTATTTTTTTACAAAAGTAAAGCTTAACTAATTTATTTGAAGAATATCTAGTTTAAGGTAAAATTTATTAGTTAACTCTTCTGGTGGTGGCCTTGATGAGGTATCTCGTCATTAGCAAAACTGGCCAGATCGCGGACAGAAAAGGATGCATTAGAAATGACGTGCTTATACAGAGTGATACATATCACTCTGTATACTCATGTCATTTATAATGCATAGAGAGTGATAGAAAATATGGAATGTTTGAATCAAATTTCCTGTTTAACTACTGCGAACGTCCGAAGTCGTTCTGTATGAAAACGATTCTGTTAGAGGAATTCCAGATTTGATTCTATAACTTGTATGGTCTTGAGTTTACCGATGCGATTTATTCAGCTGACACTAAACTTCATAGAAAATAAGTATCTTTCCTTTATGTTGCTTTGGTCGGTAGGTATGATTTCAAAATTATAGACGAAGCTCAAATATATTTTTATAACCTGAACACTCAGAGATTGGGGTATGAGAGATTCCACAGAGTACCACAGAAAGAATCATTTATAAGTCCAAAATATATTTTGATTTAATTCCATAAATTCCTGTTGTAACAAAAAAGACAGCAGAACAACAAACTAAGCGAAACCATAAAATTGTGTATCATTCAAAGTTAACCTATACAAGCGCTTTCTGAGTCTTTAGGTACAGACATTAGACCTGCAATGTACCACTAAAGTATTTCTTGAAACGCTAATTAAAATTACATTCATTCGAGCACAATATTTCGATAATTTCCTCCTATTTTAATTTAAGTTCTTACAAAACAAGACTCATATCACAGAAAGGATCATGCTTTCAAGTTTCAAGTCCCAAATATATTTCATCCTATTCCTCGCGCAGCAAAAATGACAGCAGAGCAACAAACGAAGCCAAACCATAGAATTGTGCATCCATTAACTAACCTACGCCTGCGCTTTCTCAGTCTTTAGGTACAGACATTCGATCCTGTAATGTACCACCAAACTATTCTCCGATAGGTAGGTAATTGAATTTACTTCCCACAGCAGCAACAGAGCAAAAAGTATTTCCGGAAAACGCTAATTAAAATTACTTTCATTGGAGCACAATATCTCGATAATTTCCCTCCGAAATATTTTTTTGCCCCAATACCGCACTTTCTTTGGCAGATTTGACGAGCCCGAACAGTTCCTCCATAAAAATTAATTTTTAAAAAACTCGAACGTAATTATAATTTTAATACTATTAACATCCGACGCGGTGACTTAATCCCGACAGCATCGAAAGCGTCTACTTAATTAACAGCCTTAGGAAAAAATCCTCGGAAATTGCGCATAATTTCTCCCCAGCGATGGTAAATTAGATAGTCTTGAGGACATGAAAGCGTGGGTTGCTCCAGAAATGTTTTTGTCTTCACCAGCTCACTGCTTAACTACAACAACGGTGTATTGAATAAGAACGGAGGGTGGGAGTGAAACACTCGAAAAATTGAATGTCTCATTTGTTTGAAGAGGATTAACGATTGCATTTGAGGAATCATTATGAATTACATGTCGCGAAAAAGAAATTGGGATCCATGTTGCGTTTAATACAAAGATTAAAACGTACCAAAATAGTAAGGCATATGCCCACTATCTGTAATTATGAACGTCTTAAATGAGCATATAGTGGGGATTTAATTAGTTTATTTTTGAATGAATTTTGTGATCTTTATAAATTCTGTGATGAAAGTGCGTTTAAATTTATATATTTATAAGGGATTGCATTATAGATTTTGTTAAAGACTGGAAACTGGCGTATATCGATGGCTTATGGAATATTGGTGTCTCAGTGGGTTTGTCCACTGTGCTAGCAACCTCAAGTTGAAGGTAGTGCAGGTTTGATTCACGTATCTTACAATGGGCGCATTTACTCTGTGTGTCATTAAAACTTAGCTTGTGCATGTCCATTACTTGTGGTTGTATATCTTGTGTTTGGCACAGTTTAGCCAAATAGAGTTCTTTCGCCATAAAATTCAACCAACTATAAAGTAGTTTAGTTACGAACATATAATGTATTCTTCTTTTTGTCATAAAATGCAAAGGTAACTAACTATATATAAAATAGGAATAAAAGAAGTGAAAATACAATCTCTAGTTGAATAGTTCATTTTACAGTGTTGATCAATTGTTATCGACAGTTTTGAGTGAGTACCTTACTTTTAAGAAATATAATTGTAAGTTTAGCTATAAAGGTATTTTACTTTTGGGGAAACTGGGACAACCGAATTTCCTGCTTTACTGGATTGTTTGAATGTTTATAAACTGCTTAGATCGGAAAACGAATTGCAAAAATGTTTCTTACGACTTTTTAAATGTGACCAGTTCTTACATATACACTATTCAGAAGGATTTTGAAGATTTGCGATTTTGGTTCATCTGACCTATACAACTCATGAGCAAAAACTACTTTACAAAATATTGTTTAAAATAACTTAAGCTAAGAATTCTTTCTGATAAATATAATGCTGATGCCTTTGCATATGTTTATAACAATCAAAGAATTATCCTTTGAATACTATTTAAAACATATCCTATAAAATGCTAGCAATAAATATATAGCAATCTATTTTCGGTGAAAAGATATATCCTTTCTGATATGCTTCTCAACACTAAAAATACTTCATAGAAAATTAAAATCGGTTAGGTAAGTTCTGTCGTTCTACTGTTTCGCTACATGGTGGTGGCGGCGGCATTTAGATTGTTGACAGGGTATAATTGCCTGACCAAGAACTAACATCGTTTTGACATATATGTAGACACAGTGACCATAATTCAGTAAATGAAGAGATGAATTTGAATTAAGAAAAATAATTTAATATGAGCTAAATACAGACTATTTACAAAATAAGATGGGTTGACAGGGTTTTGGGACGTCGTACATCTTAGTCACACCGTCTTTCTCATTCAATCATCAGTTGCATTCTCGTTCTTTTTAACAGATTTGTCAGGAAGTTCCGCCATTACTGGGTGAGTCATGCGCAGGTGTCTCGAACAGACAGGCGTCCTTTCGTCCTGATAACATCTGCGTCCACTGGTACACGAGAGATTTCCTGTATTCCACATATATGACAGCCCGAAATCTGTCTGCGCAGAGGGATAGTTGATAAGGATTATGACCATCTTTTAGAATGTTCGATATTATCCGTGAAGGCGTCCATGCATGCTATTGAAAGGCTAAAGAACTTTAGAAGCAGCTGGAATCTTGTTGATCTTTTGCTACTTTTATCTATTGTTCTATACTTTAACTTTATGCGTCACTATGTGGCATATGGGGGTTAATAAATGTATTTGTTCAAGGGCCTTTACAGTAAAAATGTTTTGCTTGTAAATTGGAGTTTGTGTCATGATGAGGTGCAAAATCGAGGGCTGATTTAATCGCTTTCTCCAGTTTTATGGTTTCAAATAAAGGTGTGGCCATGACAGTTTTCCTCTGTATGAAGTTGTATGTAAGATTATTTTATAAAGCATTACATTACAGTTTGGACATAGAATACTAGTAAATTATTAATGCGGGACCGAATCATATTTGTTGAAACATTTTAGAATAAATATACGTAGAAGATAAAGAAAATTCAGAATAGATTATTAAGCAATAATTTGAAAATTAAATAACTTATACTCACCACTGAAAAACTAAAGTTATTTATTATACATATATAACTAGAATATAGACTCAAACTATCCAAACTATTCCATGCTCTTGAAATGGGATATGCTATAGTTAATTAAACAAGAATAAATGCAATTTACCCCGTTCAGAGATCTTTTAGAGCACACAATACCTGCATCTAGCTTGTTTGACAGCTGTCTGCTGTAAGCACAGAAAACCTTTAAGACGTCAATTAAGTAGAAAGAGTGTTGAATTAATTTACAGCTTTTTCTCATTTTAATGTGTCGTGTGATAAAACTTACGCCTTTATATCAGATGCTTTGACATATATTAAAAGGAGGAAAAGGGCGATTGAAAATTCTTTAACAGAAAATCCTTAAACCGTCAATTAAAAATGAAGAGTTTAGGAGCAAATATCTAGGCTTTTTCACATTTTAATGTTTGTGTTATCCAAGATATTCCAGTATATCGAGAGTTTTGACATAGAATAAAAGAAAACGGGGCTCAAAAATTTTACCTAACATTTGCTGTATTAATGTGTCATACTTACATACAGCATGCAATCTTCCTTAAAATCACAATTAAATTAGTAACGAAAAGTTAAAATTAAGTAACTAAGAGATCTGAGATTACTGACACAAAATACCTTACTGAAAGTGTAACCAACTTTACTATGGCGATTACTTTAATCGTACAGTAACTGTTTTCAAGTATGTAATGACTCAAGGAAAATGTAAACTGTAAAAAATGTGTAGAATGTTAAAAATGCAACAGAATGTGTAGACAGTTAAAAATGCAAATACAGAATAATTAAAAATGCAACAAGTCAGATTAGTTATATAAGCTCTGGTTTATAGAAATAAATCGATCCTTTTTCTTAAATTTTAAGAAAGGAATAAGAACGTAATCGAATGGCGATAAGAAAGTTGACCTTGTAATTTAATTACGGTAATTTCAAACTGCTATATAGATGAAGTATTCATCACTTCCCTCTACTTACACATATCACTTCTTAAAAAGTTTAAAAATTATATTTTATATACTTAAGAAATAGTTGGAAAGCTTTAAAACTATATTGACTGACCTTTTTCCCAAGGGAAATATCAAAGCCACCTTCTACGATTATTATTCTAAAATTCTGATTATTTTTACTGGAAGAAAAGAATCACAATTTTTTTTAAACTTGTAAATAGAAATGTGTATTATTTTGATGCATGACACACATTCCTTAATTCTCTGAATTTGAGCAGTAATCACTTCAACGAGCACAGTGCAATAGGGTGTAAGGAGCAATCTTTTAAAGAAAATTTTATTTAGAAAGTCTTTAATCTTACAACGACTGTCAGTGTTTCTGTTAGACAGCTTTGATAAGCTGCCTCATTAGTTTTCGAAAGTACAATAAGGAATTAAAGATAAAATTTTCGGCAAAATCTTATCGAGGATAGTATATACAGGGGAAAAGATTTAAGCGCATTATTCTTCAATAAGGAAAGACTTTTCAAAGCTGCTTAAAACTAATCACCAAGCATTTATTAAAATAGAAAATGTAAAAAATAAGAAACATTGTTTTTAAAATAAAAGCATAGCATTTTTAGATGTATAAAAGAGGCTTTTAGAATATGATTTGGTGTTAAAAACTATATTTATTTAAACTAGTATAAAATCTACTGATATATAAGTAATTTTTAGCATATTACTAGATTTCCTGGTATTTTATGAACATTTTTTCCTTTCCAAGAATTTGTTGAATAGCTTTGTAAAATGCTTTGGTGTATGATTAAATGGTTTCTTTCCAAATCAACGAAATAACTTGTAATATGTATTATTTTAAGACAATCAAAAAGCATTTCTGGAACGACGATTTGTTTTTAAATTTATTATTGTGGTACCAATTCAACATTTTTCTTTGAAATGAAGTGGGTTAGGTTTTCTGATGCTTATGGAGATTCGATATCCTTGTTAATTTCTGGGTTATTGCGGATTTCGATTTAATAAATATCGATTGTTTGGTTGCTTGGGGGTTTTATGGCTCAAGGGCTATACTTGGCCAAAATAATAAAGATCGGAAAAGTACAGTTTCAAAAATAAGTATCGCCAACACAAAATATATAACGTAAGTGTGCAGATTTTCAAAGTGTAGCGAAGTACAATTCTTAAAGTAGTCAACAGGTGACAGTTGAATCTACGTCCGAAATTGAGTTGTTTCCCCACATTACCATTGAAAATCAGTTTAATAGTTGATAAAAATATGAAAGCGTGTGTTTGGTTGCACACAACTAAATTTTTTCAGTGATTTTCGTAAAGCAATCGTAATTAATAATGTGAGTACATGATTTTCTGTTAAAATTTGATTACATTTCTAAATCGATATGTTTAAATCTAAGTATGCACAATGCAATATTACTCCCATACTCTTGACGGACCGCGGTAGCCCGGTTGGAAGAGTAACGGATTAGCAACCGGAGGGCTGTGAGTTCGAATCCAACCAAAGACCGTCGTGTCCAAAGGGGTCTGGTGCATGTTAAATTTGTCGTGGCCTCAAATGTCCTCACGTTGGCGTCGTGTGGAAGTTCGGAGAGTGGGGTGCCAGCTCAGGTGTGACCTCGTCATCTGACCTCGATTCAAAATTACGTGGTGTTGTCCTCGGATCTTTCCCTTCGGGTTTGATCCCGGACCGTCACCAATAGCCCGTTGTGTTGCTCCAGTGCGACGTTAATTGAAATACCTACCCATACTCTTCACCGCAATTTTAATTTAAAATTATGAGGTCTTCATTAAGGGTTTTCAAAGTATTTTATTAATTCAAAGCTCAATTGAATAGTACACTAAGATGTTATATACTAAGATGTTACAAATTTTAAAGATTATTCAAATACGATTAACACCGAACTCCTTCCTCGTCTTCGATCGAAGGACAGAAACTAACGAAGCTGGTTAGCAAATATTTTCTCATTTTTCATCCATTGAGACAGTTTCTGATTCCTCCATAATTAATCTCTTTACCAAAGGTTAGATATCCGCATACCGGGTGAAAGAATTTCAGGCAGAAAGAATTAATGGTAGAAGAAATATTGTTCCGTGAAGAAATCGATGGTTTATAAAACTAATTTCGCACAAAAGTCTGAAGCGAAAACTTTTCGTATTCTTCCTGCAATGATGTGGAATTTCAGTTAAGTGTTCTATTTTGGCAAACTGTGCCCATATGTGTGGTACATTATAGTGTACCGACTTTGTGAAAAAATACAAATACTATTTAATCACACACGCAACCGAACAGCGTTGAAAACAACTTGTCTGAGGTCTCAAGAAACAAGAGAGTGGTCAAGTGGTCAAGCCCATCGGAGATGGGTAGGCAAACAGTCACGACTTGTTACTTCTATATATTTATCTGCATAGATTTATTCAATAGTATCTTATTTTGTTGTATAGTTATTATTAGTACTTACACGGAGTAAATAAATTGTTATGGAGCTACATAAAATGTATTCCTAGCTAAAATTATCAAAGAAGCGCCTTTATGAAAAGAAAATTAAAAATACTTCCTTCTTCATTCGCGTTTTTTAATCATGGATCCTGTTAACATGGATATATATTAAGATTTGCACCTTTCAAATTACACTTGAGAAATCTGATTTTATATATTAGATATTTTTTCTTGTGTAATTGGGCAGACTAGTATTTTTTGCATAACGCGAACGGTTCGATTCTGGAAATAATTAAATTAGCATCTTTCTTAGAGTCTATCCTAGAAGCATTAGATCGTGTACGAAAAATGTTATTCTAAAAATGATTGGTTGAAAAATAATTTGTGTGGAATTTGTCGAGTGAAAAATCTCTCTAATGTGTCATATTAAAGATTAATACCTAATTTTCATACAGCATTTACTTAAAAGTGGAACCTAAACTGCTTTACGAATGAAGAAAACTTACATAAATTTGTTTTCATTTTATTTTTGTGTTAAATGTTTCATTTATATTACTGAACGCTTCAGAGAGGGTTGCTTGTCTGGCTGCAACGAGTTTTCCTACGGCGCAACGACCATATTTGGCCAGGCAGCGCCAAACAAGACAGACAACGTCAAGTAAGGGACAAACCACACACAATGAAAGTTTTACTGATACATATGGTAGAGAGGTGTTTTAATTAACGTCACGCTGGAGCAACACAACGGTCTATTGGCGACGGTCCGGGATCAAATCCGAAGGGAAAGATCGAAGACAACACCACGTAATTTTGAACAACGATAGAGAAGAGAGAAATGACCCAGGGAGGAATCGAACTTGACAGAAAGCGAACTTGCACCACCTACAACTCACAGGTTTCTGGTGCATTGCTATAGAGAGGAGCTTCAAAACGTGTGACCAAGATGTCGACTAGTAGCCATGTGACTGCTTTGTGAAAAATTGACTTTGTTGGGCGATTTATCATCTTATAGCCTGTTTTGGCGAAATAACATCTTATGACAGGATAGATGTGTGAATTCGCATTTTTGGCGAAAAAATGGTAAAATTGCTACGTCGTGTGGACCAATCAGATGATGAATCAATGGATGGGCGTCTTCTCCCGTTTCATGAACCAATCAGATGATGAATGTTCGTTCCTAAGGGTCACGTTTTTATTTTTGGTTAAATGATCCTGGGCACATAAAAAGATTACCATTGCTCACTCTACTTTTATATTTCCTCTATGGACAAACCTACTGGGCCATGGCGGCACAGATTCAGAGTGGGAAGAAGTAGTGTAATTATTTTCTTTTAAATCTTGACATAGGTAGGTATATATATTTAATTTACGTCGCATTGTGCAAAAAACATTGTATTACAAACATTGTGCATATGTAAAACAGTTCAGTGGACGTCGACATGCGCAAAGCACCGGAGCACATAGGAACGAGTGTAAAACGGCCTCGAGCGGCATGGCCAGTTTAGACAGAAATTTCGCAATTGCTGTGGCAAGGAGCGTTGTTAACAATCAATAAGGACGAAAGATGTCACAAAGATGCCAAATGGACATGTTTGTGAGGGGACGAATTATTGGAATTCTGGAATCCGGCCGATCCCAAACCAAAGCGTCTCGAATTCTGAATGTGCCTCAGTGTGTGATCTCCAGACTGTGGCAGAGGTTTCAAACCACTGGAGATGGTTACCCGACGACCAGTACCAGGTCGACCAAGCGTAAAAAACCGCTCGGCAAGACCGATATTTGGCGATAACTGCGCGACGTCGGAGGAACCGTTCTACCTGATAACTGGGTTCAGCCCTGACAACCGCCACAGGAGTCATAGTTTCGAGACAAACTGTTTACAGGACACTCAGACACGTTTTTCTCTATGCCAGACGACCAGCAGTTTGCATTCCCCTGATGTCTGCAATGTTTCAACGCGTGCGTTTACAGTGGAATTTGGAACATCGGCAGTGGAGTCGACAACAATGGGGTAATGTCATGTTCAGTGACGAGTCCAGATTTAGTCTGCAAATTGATTCTCGCCGTACCACGATCTGGAGAGAACGTGGAACGCGTTTTCACCCTGGAAACATCACGGAAAGACATCGTTTTCCTTCATGATCTGGGCAGGCATCATATTGGACGGCCGCACAGACAGACCTCCACATCTTCGACTCGGGGTTTGTTACCGGTCAAAGATAGAGACGAAGTCCTTGATCCTACCGTTCGCCTGTTTCGAAGTGCTGTCGGTCCTGGTTTCATATTCATGGATGATAACGCGCCTACTCACTGTGCAGCCCTAGTCGACGCCTTCCTTCAAAGTGAAGATATCCACCGCATGCAGTGGACAGCCAACTCTCCTGATCTGAATCCTATAGAGCATGTGTGGGATATGCTCGGAAGGCATATTGCTGCCCTCCGCCACCCACCAAGCTCTGTTCCGGAATTGAAAGCTGCTCTCCTTGAGGCTTGGAACTCTTTGAGCACACAACTCATCCATACCCTCATTGAGAGTATGGGAAATCGTTGTGCAGCATGCGTGGCTACCAGAGGTTCCCACACACCATATTAAACTTCAGTATATCACATTGTTTTAATCATTCTGTTTCACTAAAGTTGACACTCGTATTGTGAACCTTTTTCTTTCAACCCTTTTCTTTGGATAATAAAAGTCATTATTATCCTTGTTTTTCATTGTTTTCTTCTATAACCCTATTACACCCGCATACCGCGTTTCCTTCCATTTCGATGTGGATTTTCTGAAATATTCACATAAACAGCAATTATGCTTAACTTTTGGACATGTGTGTACAAGATGGTCTTTGGTTGGATCGAGTTTTGAATTTGCAACCCTCCGTTTACTAATACGCGACTCTACCAATTAGGCCACCATGGCCCCCGCAAATTAAGGAATAAAGCAAGAATCGCTATAAGTTAATTAGAAAATATGCGATATGCTTCAAACTTGAAGTACTCAATGATGTGATGTCGCACACACGCTGCATGCAAATTTGCTTAAGTGACATCACTAACTCATCAGGAACATAAAGCGTGCATTTGGAAGGAGATTGGCTTTTCCCACAGTAAAGACAAGAAACGAAATTCAAAATAGTCATTGGGCCACGGTAGCCCAGTTGGGAGAGCAACGGATTAGCAACCGGAGGGTTGCGAGTTCGAAACTCGGTTCAGCCGAAGACACGGGAAACCTGTCGTGGCCTCAACTGTACTCACGTTGGCATGGTGTGGAAGTTTGGAGAGTGGGGTACCAGCTCAGGTGTTCTCGTCATCTGACCGTGGTTCAAAATTACGATGCGTTTTCTCCTTAGACCTTTCCCTTAGGGATTGATCCCGGACCGTCACCAATAGCCCGTTGTGTTGTTCCAGGGCTACGTTATTTACCAACCTACCTACCTAGCTACCAAATAGTCATTATATAAATGTGATCTTGCGGCAGCACTTGACTACATGGTTTCGCTGTCACCGACCTCTACGTGCGCTTCTTTGTTCCAAGGAAAGAGACCACTTCTCCAACTCACCTGTGATCTGGGCTTACTGCGGGAACTGAAAGGCTGGTTATTATCGTCTAAAGTACACATAAGGATGCATGAAGGAGGGCGACGGGTAATGTGCGTGCCGCTTACCCCCTGTCACAGGAGGGTCGTTTAAGTTGGGCACGAATGCACGTCAGCTGGAGTGAAGATCGATGAACGTCCGTGCTGTTCATCGATGAGTCCAGATTTCCTTTACTCCTGGAGAGAGTCACACGATATCATCCCTCTCATGACTGCGAAAGAGACAGGTATGATTGTGGCAGTTTTGGAGGAATCCCTACATGTATACGAAGTGACCTCTATGTACTGGGGTCCCTGGGACCATGGGCATAGGCACCGCAGGTGACCACTTACCTCCCAACATGAATCAGGTTTAAGTGGTGTCTAGGTCACCTACGGGAAAGCAGTCTGACCTATTGGGAGGTGACAGTCACGGTTGTGACCGAAGTCACCACCGTGGCCAGACGTCTCGGCTTCATTCCTTAAAGTATAATTGCATAAATTTCAATTTTAGATTAATTTGTACAAAAATATTTACAAGATAAACCAGTAGCAAGTACAGGTATACAAAGGCACAACACAATAATTTACAATTTTTCCTTAGCATAATCTTATATGCGGTGTTTGCATTGTTCACATTCACTTCTATCACTCATGGATTGTTCGCCCCTATTGGGTTACATGCACTGGCTCATTAGTTTATGTGCTTTACTACCTTTTAATAATGTCAATGTTTTCCGTGAGAAATTGCATTATTTTCTTAATTTTATGTAGCACTTGTTTTTTGCCGTATTCGCGGCCCAGGCTCCTTAATTTGTTTGGGTGGGTGCCCGTACGTGATTACTACACGTTAACGGGCACCCAAAGACATAATGGTCGGGGGTGCCGATCTCCCCGCATAGGCACTGGTCGCTTTCGGTTATGTGGAACCTATGCAGGTAACTGGGGAAGGGACCATGGCCTGTAAAGAAGGGAGTCACGAATGCTCACCGCTGTAGAGATCAGGTTCTTCACTCCATTGTTCGTTTTTATGCAGGTATAATCGGCAAAACACTCATTTTGCAAGCCTATAGTGTTCGCATGCAGATATCGCCTTTGTGATAGTGCTTTGAAAATGAGAGTATCAATTGACCAACGTACCTGAATCCCTTGGAGCATTTATGGGAGGTCTTGGAATCTGCCCTCTACCCACCTCCTCAAACCCTGCAGGAAGTTCGAATCAGGTTGAGGGAATCGTGAAAGTTGCTGCCTACATATCGCCTTGACAGTACTTTGAAAATGAAAGTATCGATAGTATCGATTGGCCAGCATACTCTCCCGACCTGAATCCCATTCAGCATCTATGGGGAGGTCTTGGAATCTGCTCTCAACCCTCCTCCTCAAACCCTGCAGGAGGTTCGAGACACGTTGCGGGAACAGTGGGAGTTGCTGCCTACATACCTGATTGAAAACCTCATTAAGAGCTCGGAACACCGTTATCGGTCATGTATTTCTGTGCGGGGAACCACAACCCTTATTGACTTATTTATCCCCTTTAAATTTGTATGTGTATTTATGATTTTTGTTGCTTGTATGTGTCAGACAAAATGTATGACTTATCGCTTATATGTTCTTTTCTATAACATAATATATGATAAGTAGTTTCACCAAAATCGGTTCAATAGTTTCTGAGCTTTCCCGATTTTTTCATTTGCTCCTAAATTTATGGAAATCAATGTATATTTTAATTCTTTAGTTTTCATAATAAATATTTTTTATCATATGTATTACGATAAAAAATTTACCGATTTACTATTTTGCATATTACCTAGAGAAAAAAATACGCCAAAAGGTTATTAGTATACATTATTTCCATAAATTAATTATATAAAAGCAAGACATTATTTTCACTGAGTTTCATTGAGACAGATAATATATTATGCTAATCTTGCATTGTTCCTTAGTCTATTCCATGTGGAGCAAAATATGCCCGCAGAGCACTAAACCAAACTTTTAAACGTACACAATTCTTTGCAATTATTATGCTCAAAATGTCTTGCCTAGGTATCTTCAATAATTAGCTGTACTGTTTATTTAAGATTAGTTTACTCAATATACTTTTGATTTATACTATACAACAAACTCATTTAGTCTTCCATATTTCTTGAAGCCACAGTAATTCGCTTTCTATTTTAACTAAAATCAATGTGAAATACAATAAGAAAACCTCCACTTGCATACAATCACAGTCATACTACTATTTCAGTTCATTTTAGCATAACAAACATTTACCAAATATACTTTTGAATGAACAGTCAGAAATTGTCTACATCTAGACTGTAAAAATTAAAATGTCTATTTAGCTTTCAATATATCTATTTAACTTTATTATAAACTATATATGCATCCTTTCATTCATCGCCATGTTCTTCCATTAGTTGCTTTCATGTCTAAGTGAGTTTTCCCTAGACAACGCATTTAAAATTGTTCAACGTACATTGTTGTTTATTAAGTAAGGTAATACCTGATAAAAAAGAACATTAATTCAAGTTAAAAATCAGCTGAGAAGCAACTCATACCATCTTCACTTGAACATTTGTGAATCACATGAACACTACTGCCATGGTACCTAAACTTAGTTCATAGTTTTAAATTTGCGCTGTCTGAATTGATTTCGTGTTCTACAGTACAATTTAAATTTTAAGACAAGTCTTCACTAGAATGTGTGCGAGAGTTTATTCGGAATAAAAGAGATTAAGGAATCCCATCTGTTTGGTTAGTCGGTAAATAACAACCTATACGAATAGGAATCGATCTGCTGAAGGGGAATTTAATGGATTGTACTCTCTGGAGTAAGGTGGTAGATCTACGGAAACATGTAGATTATTCTAGCGAAATAAATCATGTAAGCATGTAGAAGTCGAATCTCTTCTATTTTATATTTCTATTTCACCCGATCAAAAATTTTAATTGTAACTTCAAGGCTTAGTCCAACCAAAGACCTTCGCGTACAAAGGAGGCTGGTGCACGTTAAATATGTCGTGGTTTCAAACGTCCTCACGTTGGCGTGGTGTGGTAGTTTGGAGAGTGGGGTGCCAGCTCAGGTGTGACCTCGTCATCTGACCGTGGTTCAAAATTACGTAATGTTGTCCTCGATATTTCCTTTCGGGGGTTGATCCCGCACCGTCGCTAATAGCCCGTTATGTTGCTCCTGTGCGACTTTAATTAAAATACCTACCCATCAAGGCCTAATCTATTTTATTCTGTGATAAACATGTATGAGCGATTTATAAGAATTCCTAATAATTTTGCTGAAAAATTATGTACTTCCTAGAAAATTCCTGTCTAGAATTATATTGCATACATTTAACTTATATGCAGTCTTACAGGTATTTCATATGAGAGGAATTTTCAGCGTAAACAAAGCAAACGGAAAGTGATTTTAATTCCGCTACTCAAATGCGCTATCATGATACTTATAGGGGTTACCTTAAAATGTTTTGGCGACTGTTTAATCTAATTGGCGTTGACTAATCAACTATCATACCAATTTGGTATTTTTATAGGTATTTTTAATTAACGTCGCACAGGAGCAAAACAGCGGACTATTGGTGACGGTCAGGGATCAAACCAAAAGGGAAAGATCCGGGAATAGCACCACGTAATTTTGAGCCACGGTCAGATGACGAGGTCACAACTGAGATTACACCCCACTCTCCAAACTTCCACACCACGCCAGCGTGAACCTACCTTGGAGTTTTTATTTGCAAAGAGCTGAAATCGCATTTGAAAACAAGCCAACTGACGTCACGTCAGAATACGTACAGGAAACATATCGCTGCAGAAACGCTACCGCCACCTTCATTTAACTTGTCAGAAAATTTCTCTTATAAGTTAATTATAAGCAATGTTATAAGATTTGTGTGTTGTTGAAGTGATACTGTAGCAAAACTGAAATCTTAGGTGAGTGCAAAAACTTAAAACTCCTGTTTCAAATATTAATGAAATATATATCTTAAAGGTGCATTAAACCCGGAAACTTGGAAAATTTTACTATGCTAAGATATTCCTCCACTGTATATAGCTTGATTACAGCACGAATATGTACATTATTCATTTCGACATTCTGAGAAGCAAGGCGGAATTTTTAGTCAACGGAAAGCGAAATTAGAATATTCAACAAAAAATTTAATAAGACTATCTTTCCTTCTTATTTACGAAATGCAGAACTAAATGAAAAATACGATTTGCATTAAGCATATTGCAAGAAAAATAGCTTGAAATAGATGATTTAAAAATCTAGATGAGGCAATTCCTGAACACTTTTGAGCACACGCACATTTCAGAACATAATTAGAAATGATATGTTGTTGAACTTTAAGTGATAACTCAAAAATTAATAAAAAGGCTTATTTTCTTTCGAGCTCAACTAGCTTTCCGAAGGTTTTTCACTTGAAGCATTTATTTCACATTTCTCAGAAACGAAAGCTTGGAGATAAATGGATTAGTAAAAGATATTGGTTCTAGTTAGAGACATTTCTCTCCAATAATAATTTTTTAATTAAAGTCGGAAGAAATATGCTTTTGTCGAAACAAAAGCAGATATATGGAGTCATCGGAGTGTAGTAATCAAAGACGAAATTCTCTGAGGAATAGATGATGAATCCTGCCTGTTTTGCTTTGTTGATATATGAACGAGAGCACGAAGGTGAAAGGATTTGTCTTTATGCTGTTATTAGGATTTGTTTGCGAAGTCATTAATCTTCCTCATGTATACTTAGCGTGCTCGTGTATACTTCTATCTTTTTCTATCTATCAGTTGCTCTCTAGTATGCTGTCAATCAATTCAAACTTTCTCCGCCCATCTTTTGTAGGGATTTTTTGGGATTCTCGCATTCATTTATTTTCATCGACCAAGAGGACTTGCTCTTTTGATCGGATCTCTGCGTCGAGAATGTGGTTTCGAAAGCTAAGAATGTTTGCATGCATTTCGTTTTACATATTTAATCTTCTGAAGGGTTCGCACGAGTATATCAGCCCTGCAACCTGTTGTCTTCTCTGCATGCGTTCTTACTAGTTTTCACCTTCTTGACCGATAGAATTATTTTTAGGGTTCTTCCGATCAATCGAAAAGGTTATTTAGTCATTATGTGTGTTGTGGAGTAAAATACTACACTACTGGAAAAACTCGTGATCTTCGGAGGGTTAATTTAAATTTGTTTTGATTGGTTTTTGAGTTTTTATGACGCAAGGGCTATATTTGGCCATGCTGCGCTAGACTCAAGACATACAAGATCAAGTAATAGATACACACAATGAAAGTTTTACTGATACAGAATAGAAAAATACACACAGGGAGGAATGCACCTGACAGGAATCGAACCTGCACCGCCTACAACTCGAAGGTTGCTAGCGCAGTGGCATACCCACGAGGGTCCCGCGGAATTAAAAGGACTGACGCGCATATATAGGGCATTCACTCTCGGAAATAGTATACCCTGTTACCCAAGATCCGATTTTAACCGTGCCTTGTTAATGTTAGATGATATTAGAAAGCAAAGATAACTGCGTTGTAAAATGTTTGATATTCAATCCAATAAATCGCTATGACTAAGTAGACCTGAAAAATGTGGAAAAAATCAAATCGAAAAAAGATGTGACAAGACAAGAAACCTGTCAGACTTGATTGAACTTGTCCTCTAATCCTAATCACTTTCAAAACAAGTAACGTCAATTTGGATTGAACCGAGAACCACTCTAGATAAACTTTCGGATTTAAATTATGTATTTGGATTCCTTGAGAAAACACGAGTATCTCAAGTTCATGTCAGTTTGTCGAACCTTATTATAAACTGGGGTGGGGATTTGATGGCATTAATTTTCCATTGCCAGAGGGAGATGAAGCAAGTCACTCTGATTATACCTTCGTATCGCCAGATGTTAGGTCAAGCCTTAATGCTGGATAATTATGAAATTTTACATTCGAACAACTTATAAAACGAACTCAGCACAATTAAACTACGTATGGCAAATGGCTTTAAAACGTGCCTGGTAAACTGATGTAGCAAACCCATGGCTTGGCTCAAAAGCTTGGCGTCACATGGAAAATTTTCTTAAAGAAAAAAACTGAAAAACAAACTATTTTTTTTCCTTCCTCATTAGTTAAAAGAAGAGGACTAATTTTCATTGACCTTTGGTGAATTTTCAAGAGTCGCCAAAAATTTCGAGTAGTAGCCAAAATTTTGAAAATAGGAGCTTTTGAGATGATTTTGATTATAAAGATAGCCCTAGTCGCCAAGGGTAAAAAATAGCAAAACGACGTCTGTGGCAACCCTGTAAGCTTTGTAGGTAGGTAGGTAGGTATTTAATTAACCCTCCAAGTGGCATGCCCGAACTCGGCTTAGAAAATTCAGTGGCCCAGAAAAATTGCCACAGGGCGAGTGGCAGACCCTAAATATTCAGACATGTCACCCTGACCCCAGGACATCTTGCTCCTCAAAATATTTTGGATCTGGTGCCCATCACACAGAAACCCTTCTGAACTGCAACTCTCAACCCTCCGGTTGCTAATCCGTTACTCTTCCAACCGGGCTACCACAGGCCCCTGTAAGCTTGGAATTGAATTGATTAGTAATCAACCTATTTTTTCCAAACTGTATCACATTTTTAGGTCAAAGGAATATTTAAGCAAAATGACGAAATAATTGTAAATTATATACAGGGTGAGTCTAAATTGTTTTTACAAAATAAGAGGGGCGATAGTACCCATCCAGACGAGCAATAATTACCATGGAACATAGGGTCGCATTCCACTCTGAGAGGCAGAAAAGAGTCAAATTAGAATTTCAACATGAACTTACAACAGTGTTGGGAAAGCGAATGAACGATACCAAAAGTTGCACAATCTGATTTATTGGATTTCTCCATTTGACCACCGAACCGAACGGACGTGCTCTCAACGCGCTCCTGCAGAATGAGTACCACAACCGTGATGGACGTGGATGGTAGCTGGATCCCAGCTACGGGCCAAAAGATGCTGACTGCCGAAGAAAGAGCTTATATGAAAAGCTTATCGCTAAAAGAGACGAGCTCATCAATTGGATCAAGGAAAAACGGAAATCACTCGAATTTATAGAGGACTGGAATGAAAAGCAAAAAGAACAAAATCTCTCCGGATTTGAAGAGATGGCTGAGCAGTGCAGGAATGAGATTACCGATTTCGAAGGTACTGTGCAACTTATCGTTCTAAAGATCGAGGAGAGGAAGATCCCCACCCGATTATGTGAAACCAAACAGGAAAAAACGCTCTTTAAAAACCAGAAAGCCAAATCAATTGCCAACTCCGACTCCCCCTGTAATTGAAACTCCAAATCCATTCGCAGTTTTAAATGATATCCCCAGTGAAGACGAGGATAATTCAACTCCCCTCCAACTCCTAAAATCCCTCCAGTTATGGTGCCCCTGACTGGAGACTACAAAAACCTTCCCATAACTTTAAATCAAACTTTGGGAATCCTGGTAGTTGGTAAACTATCAGAATTCCTAAAGCTCTTCGTTAACTCCCCTGATGACCACCGCAAGCTAACCAAATACTTCGACAACAATAACCTAAACTATTTTTACAGATCCGAAAAGGACAACAAACCCCTAAAAGTGGGGTAATTAAGGGCCTCCCAATTAGTACCACTTGCGATGAAATTAATCACGAACTAACCGAACTTGGATTTAAAATTATTAAAATTAGCCAGCTAAAACGTTTTAAAACCAAAAAGGCTCTACCCATTTTCATGATTCACCTCACCCCCGGTGAGAAATCGGAGCAAATTTTTGACCTCCAACAATTCATGTGCTTGATTGTTCAGGTGGAACGCTACAGGAATAACAGGGGAATTCCCCAATGTTATAACTGTCAGCATTTTAACCACTCAAGCGAAAATTGCCGAATGCCCCCCAGATATGTCATCTGTGGACAGGGACACAAAACTACCGACTGTCCCAACAAAAAACTACCGCCTAAATGCGCAAATTGCTCTGAGCAACACGGCAAATTACCGTGGTTGCATCAACTATCCCAAACCGCGAACTTTCACAAAGAAATTGACCCAGCCAGGAATTAGCTACGCAGCTGCACTAACCGCTCCGGAAAATACCATGACTCAAGACTCAACTGTAGCCACGAATAATCAAACGGCGCAGACCAATTCCAGTATTCCCCCAGTAGCGACCTTGGCGTAATCATGAATTTATTTCATGAAATTAAACTTATCTTTAAAAATATAGACAACATGGGGGTCTTGTCCAGGTCTTGCAGAAATGCAACAGTCCTGCTGACAAGCTCTTCTTATTAGTCAACGCCCTTTCAAATTCAAACTTCACCACCCCATAGTGGTCCCTAGTCGGTCTGCACCGTTGTTATGATCTAAATTTAAATTCATGACTTAATATTTTAACTTAACTTTTCATATCCTTTAGACTTCGATTTCTCACTAGTGTACCCTCCCTCCTCTCAAGGTCTTCAGTTCATTCGTTGCCAGTGTCTTGGACACGCCTCACCGCCTCGAAAGCACCCCTTATGCCAGCTCGACCCCAAGTCCCTAGTTACACCTAGCAAACTTCTGGACATCCAAGCAAGCTCTGTCAAGATCAAGCAAGCTGATCCGGAGGCAGAGGGCCTTTGTCCCATGAGCTCCGTCCACACCCACTCTTGTTCTTCTGATTTATTGATCAGAGAAAAACTCACAGCAAGTGCTCAAAGTGGCGGCCACGCGTGTCGTTGCACAGTTCACACCGGCGAAGGAATGACTGGCGCACCCTCTCGAAGATTCCTGGTGTTGTGTTAATTTTGTCTGCGGCAACACCGATTCTCGCTACGAGATCTTCAGCCGAGTCCACAGGCGTCTGGTACACTAAAGATTTCATGTGCCCCCAGAAGAAAAAGTCCAGTGGGTTGAGGTTCGGTGAGCGAGGAGGCCGAGCCATAGGTCCGCCACGTCCGATCCATCTTGCTTAGGAGATATGCTACGTAGGCAGGTACAAAACGACGTCAGAGGCGATGACTTGTTCATGCTCGACGCGTTTCGACTTTACTCCTTTCTGCCTCTCAGAACGGAATGCGACCCTATGTTCCATGGTAATTATTGCTCGTCTGGATGGGTACTATCACCCCTCTTATTTTGTAAAAACAATTTAGACACTCACCCTGTATATTAATAATAAAGCTTTGTTATAATTTATTATGTTAATGCTAAGGATTTAAAGAATATTGGTGCAAAATTTCATAGCTATAGCTCTACATTATTTAATAACTTACTAAATTTTTTTCCGTAAAATGTCAGGAGTGAAACCGGCTAACTTTTAAGCAAAAAATTTTCTTTTCTCAACTTTCTGTTTTTCATAACTACAGTGTATTTCGAATCCGGAGGCGTTTTTGTAGCTAATGAAGACATTTGAATTTTTTTTGTGGTTGTTCGTTTTGATGTATTTTATAACTTTGTGCACATAGGGGGCTAAAGATTTTGAACAGTCAATTAAAAAAATTAAGCAAATCAATTACCATTGCTTTTTCACCGTTTTCATGTCTGTTATAAAAATATTTATAAAAAATAAATATCAGAGGTATGTGCAAACTCACACAAAATAATGGGAAAAATTTAAAGGAATATAAAGGAAGGATGAAATCCCCGAAGTAAATCACATGAAACAAATACTCAAATTGAAGATTTTATTAACAGAAACACAGGTGTCCTCAAAGCACTTTAAAAGACACGCTTTCATCTTTTTCAAAGCAGCGGCGTATGAAAAAAATCACTTCGAATGATCCGATTCGCACGGTCCCAAGCCGTTTGTTAGAGCCATAAAACTCCGCCATTCCTACTCAAATTCGAAAGAAAAATAACTGTACGTGTAAAAAATATTAACAAAATTAAAATCCCAGAAGTATTTTCAATTTCCACTCACGCCGAAGAGGAAATTTAAAGAGTGAAGAGATAGCATTTTCTCCTGAAAGGAATCTGCCGCAGGTGAGATTGAAAACAGTCTAGATTGTTATTTTTTCTCTCCTGACACTCCGCTTGTCATTCTCCTGCGTGAAAAAGGGTACAAGGAAAATAAACGGAAAAGAAGTTTTTGAAAAGGTGGCCCGCAATGCAAGTGACAAGTTTCGCAGACGGAATGTAATCGAGAAGCTTATCTCTCTGTCGAGGGCGTCAGTTATTTAGAATATTTAAGGTCAGACTTCACGCTCAGTTACACTATAAGAGGCTTTTTCTGTCTCGCTAAATGTAGGTGGGGTAGTGTTCCTTGGGCTTAACGTGTTTCCTGTATATATTCCGAACGTGACGTCACTTGGCTAGTTTGTCGAATACGATTTCAGCACATCGCCAACAGAAATTACAAAGAATGAATTCCGAATCGATATATGACAGATAATTGGTCAACTTTAATTAGGCCCAAATGTCGCCAAAATTGAGATAAAACACATTTTAAGCAAACCCCGATACATATAATGCGTTAGCATTTGAGTCGGTTGGCTTGTTTTTCTAATGCGATTTCCGCATATAGCCAACAGAAATTCCAAGGAATGAATTCCGAATCGATATATGACAGATAATTGGTCGACGTTGATTATGTCAAACTTCGCCAAAATGGCGATAAACCACATTTAAGCTAACCCCGATATGCATCATGCGTGATCATTTGAGTAACAGGAAGTTTAATCTAAGTATTCCGTTTGGTTCGTTTGTTTACTCTATAATTTTTTCAATTGATAAATAAGATTAGGTAGGTAGTTGAATTAACGTCGCATTGGAGCAACACAACAGACTATTAATAAGATTATGAGAGGCTTTTTCTGTCAAGCTAAATGGGTAATGTTTCTTGGCCGAACGTGTTTCCTGTATATATTCCGAACGTGACGTCACTTGGCTTGTTTTTTGAATACGATTTCAGCATATCGCCAATAGTAATTCTAAAGAATGAATCCCCAATCGATATATGACAGATAATTTTCATTTTCTTCTCCCACACTATGCCTTTATTGGGTTACAATCCTTTGCCAGTAAAACCTTAAACTAAGGTTAAGCGGTGATCATAGACTTGAAATATAAGTGGTCTGAGCATTGCTATTGAGAGGAGCTTCAAAAAGTGTGACCAACATGTCGACTAGTTGTCACGTGACTGCTCTGTGAAAAATTGACTTTGTTGACCTATTTGGCATCTTATCACCTCATTTGGCGATATAACATCTTATGACAGGGTAGGTGTATGAATGTGCATTTCTATAGAGTGGCTACAATGATGGTGAAATCGATAAAATCTACTATGTTACGCGGACCAATCAGATGATGAATCAATATCAATGGATGGTCGTCTGAACCCGCCCCGTGGATCAATCAGATGATGAATGTTCGTTTCCTCCTGAGAGTCGTCTAAGGATCACGTTACTACTAGTTTTGGTTACATGATTCTGGACATATAAAAATGTTACTCACTCTTTCATATTTCCTCTATTGTTTTTTTACATGGAAATCGAAGAAAAACTGATTTCATGTGAAACACATGCACTTCTTTGTTCACGACCTCACTCGGCACTATACATACTATCCCCGCCAGGCAGCAACAACAACCAGACAACTCTACAACTGTTCAGTACATCAGAACTGTAGAAGACGCCATCACTCTTTGGGCGTCATTACTGAACTTCCCCTAAATATATCAGGAGAAACTGAGAATTAAGAACGAAGAACTAAACAAAATTCACGAAACATTGATTATTTATGCGAATTTCGTTGCAATAAATTCTTGAGAGAAAGCGATTCATAAGAAACGAAAAACTGGCTCAGAGTAAAGCATCTACTCAAATTCAACTAAACTTGCAACCCTTTAAAATATAAAAGACAAAATTCTACCAAGGGACACAAAAATACACCCCATTAATCTTAACTACTCTTTATTCTATAATGCAGTCAAAGTGCATTGTAAGATTAAGATGTGTGTGGTTAACTGTAAGCGGAACATGAAAAGCTTGTGAAGATATTCATGTTTGTCTTGCACTTCGATTAAATATTAAATGTATTCTTATAATACAAAGCATATATAAGCACTACAAAAAAGACCTCGCGTTTAATATAGAATTCTGGGAAAATGCTGTCTGTAAGGAATTACCATTTAAAATCGGTATCCATATTAATTAAGAAAGATTAAAAACATATCTTAGATGATTTAGAGAAGACTTAAATAATCCGCGAAGAGAGTACTTTTATTTTATTTTGTTTAGGGGAGCTTTTTTACACTCCTTGAAGTGATCTCTTCTAAGTGTAAATAAATAAAGCAGGATTTCCGCATCTGACTTTCTTTTAAAGTATGGAGTATTTATTTTCCGTTTTTGTTTTAAACCGGGCTGTTTTTAATCATTAAAATAACTGTCGAGCCTGTGAGTTGAATAAGATAAGACGCATTTTAGGTGGAACTGCCTGTTTATAACAAATTGTTATTGTGAGAGTATTGGGTGGAAATTAATTTTAAAAAATAGATACAATTGAGAACAGAGGATTGCGATTATATAAAAATATTAACTAAAAATTAAAAATAAAATATAAAAATATTAACTAAAAAATAAAAATAAAATATAAAAATATTAACTAAAAATTAAAAATAAAATATAAAAATGTTAACTAAAAATTTACCCGATTCAAGATTGATCCCGGACCGTCACCAATAGCCCGTTGTGTTGCTCCAGTGCGATTACCTATCTAATTTAAGATTTACTGGATGACGCGATAAAGATCATAAGTGAGAAATTAAAGTTCATGCTACATAGCTTTGGTGCAATGAGGTAAGGCACTACAATAGAAAAAAAGATGTGGACAATACAAAGAAAACAATTCATTTTCTAAAGAGCTGGTTTTACGTTAAATTTTCAGAGACCGTTGCAATCTCATTAGTATATTTAGCTTGGTTTTAAACTGCGTGGGTTCAGGTCCCATTGCGTAAAATCCAAAATTGTGCCTTGAAATCTTTCCATTCCGTTCTTACATTTTTATTTTGCTCATAAGAATAATCTTTAATGTTTGGGTAGTGAGTTTGAAATTTTGTTTTAGGCTCATTTTCTCTTATTTTTCTAGAAAGGCTTTTAAATTTTACACATTTATGTTCAAACAATAAGAAAGAAAAATGCAATCATAGTAAAAGAGCTCTAAAAAGCAATAGTTTTTAACGAATATGATTCCAACGGTATCGCTTAACCCATTCAATAGAAAATGGTAGGGGAAATTTTAAGAATAGTTTTCATACAAACCAAACTTTCGGAAAATAATACAAAAGCAATATGTTTATAAGGATAAAAGACTCACTACGAAAAAGCTTTTAGAACATTTATTATGACGTGTATAACATCTCGATAATTTTTCAAATGTTAACTTATATTTAAAAAATTAAGAATCACATAAAGTTTTCGTTTGAAATTGCTAAATAAGCAATTTTGGATTCGGGGTAGAATCCAGTAAGGTAGGTAGTAATTAACGTAGCACTGGAGCAACACAATGGGCTATTGGCGACGGTCCGGAATCAATACCGAAGGGAAAGAACCGAGGACAACGCCTCGCAATTTTGAACCACGGTCAGATGACGAGGTCACACCTGAGCTGGCACCCCACTCTCCAAACTTCCACACCACGCCAACGTGAGGACATTTGAGGCCACGGCAGATTTAACGTGCACCAATCCCCTTACACACAACGGTCTTTGGCTGGATTTGAACTCGCAACCCCATGTTTTCTAATTCGTTACTTTTCCACCGCGGCCCCTTATTTCATTGGTAATGCGCTGCTGACGTCAAAATTAGGTCATAATAATGTAACTCGACTCTGTATGTCAAAAACTCAATAGAAACCATCACTTTGGAGGGGGCTTAGGCATACAGAACCCTCTTTCTTCTACGCCACTGCTTATATAACTTCAAAAGTTACTCTACTGCATTTCGTTCTCATATTTCTGGTCTAATTGCGTGGTATTGTCCTTGGTTCAAATTTACGTGGTGTTGTCCTCGACCTTTCCCTTCGGGTTTGATCTCGGACCATCGCCATAACCTGTTGTGTTGCTCCAGTGTGACGTTAATCAAAATACCTACCAATCTTCATTGATTTGTCTTTTTACAATCGATCTAAAATAAAAATGCAGTGTTTTGAAGTAATAAATGGAAACATTTGATACACGAGCAGATATTTTACAAATCAGTCTCACCACTCTGCGCGTGTTATGATTATCAAATTTACATATTTTCCATTCACTATTTTGGTTTTTCTAGCTATGTTAACTCACCTCATGAATTAATAATTCGTGAAATCAGTATGCGAAAAGAAATAAAGGTGAAGTTGGCCCTCATACAAAGGTTCTTAAAAATCTCCATTCATATCTCTCCAAAGTAATGTCTTGAAAATATACTCAATTTGAAGAGTCTGAATTTGGAAAAGCATTTCCTCACATTTTTGTATCTTATCCTACTTTAAGCTCACAGGACTAAAGAAAGTTAGAATTGAAGTATTTTGAATATGTACTTGAGAAAATGCAAATATATTGAACACGTTCATGTGTTCAATATATGCATATAGAAACTCAGATATGGAACGCAAGGATTCCCCCTTTATTTTAAGAAATCTGGAATTTTGAATCTATAAATTTCTAAATTCAAGTTAAAGTACGAGTTGCAATTTGAATTCCTTTTTAGTTGTTACGGATAGCTAAAGTAGTTTAATTCAAAATATTTGCCGCTCTTTAGATTAGTTATAAATTTCACGTATATTGTATTGAAAACAGCGAGAATATATATTCACAATAGTCATATATATTTATTAGAACGAGTAACCTTTTAAAACCATTCGCTTTTCAAAAACTAGCTTTTCATAACAGCATATGTTTTAACTCAAATTCCATATCTTTATAGAAAATTCATCTCTAGGTTTTATGTATCCATATTGTCGAGGGTAAAGTACTAAAGGTTTGACATCTGCAGATACGGGCAATTGTTTGTGCATACTGAATGGTACTTGGTCAGTAAGGAGATGTGAGAAATAGTTTCTTCACTTCTCATAATTAAATCTAAAAAGTTTGAAAATTATAAATTTACATTTTCGCCTTTTGTATAACTACAATCACATTTCGTTAGAATTAGAAAGGGTAAAATTCATACAATCAACCTATGTTGTTTGCAATAGTTATTACCAAAACTTACAATTATGATAATTATTACCTAATATTTTCTTCTCACTCATCTGTGGCAAAAGCGTAATTTACATTACATTAAAGTTACGATTAGAACTTAAACTCACATAACCCACACTACAGTTACGCTACACTTAACATACCCCACTCAATTTATCCTACACACTAAAAAAGCATATTGTACTGAAAACTATACAAATTTTTACTCAAATTTTTAATTAGAATCCGGAAAACTCTTATTTCAATCGTTGTGTATTTACACTTTCTCAAACTCTTCAAAATATGACGTTGAAGGGAACGGCAGCAGAATCACCAAAATCGATCGAAAAATCTATTTTCAATTTTAAATTATTTAGTTAAAAGTTAATTGATGTAAAACTCTATAGGCAGCAAAAAGAATGTTTTTAATTACGATCATTTTTGACGGAGTACCGTATCCTCAACAACATAAAACTTATAATATAATACATTAGTCTACTACAAAAACGCGTTTTTATCGGATTCAGATTTTTTAACGTTCTTCTGATTTTGAAATTCCCCGCGCATCTGGTTTTAATCTATTTCTCTCCTTGAAAATTCGTGGTTCAAAATTACGTGGTATTGTCCTCGTATCTTTCCCTTCGGGTTTGATCCCGGACCGTCGCTAATAGCCCCTTGTGTTGCTCCAGTGCGACGTTAATTAAATACCTACCTACCTACTTTGAAAATTTGTTTGAATAACTTGAAATCTACTGTATATACTGCAAATGGGAATTTAATCATGCTTCTAAAATTTTAAATTTTGTTTTAAAGTGTTGCTCAACCTATATGCGTTTTTTGTAAATTTTTGTTTTGGTACACAAAATGTTTGCTTTTCAAGAACGGTACATATACCAAATGGGGAGTTAATTCGATTTAGATGTGTACAAAATATTACATGAATTAAGATTTTGATAATACACATGGGAAATTAATGCTCATAGGACATATCTATTTTTACTAATTTATCAAAGTTTTGAACCCCGTTTGATGTAATACCTTCCGAATAACTTAATATTTTTGGAAAAAAATTTATCTATTAGATTCTTAGTAAGAAACAAACAGTCTATGCAAATTTTATGTCAACAGGATAACTGCAAAAGTTTGTTTTGAAAGTCCACTATCCCCTTAAAAAGAAGTTAATGTCATGTCGTAATTTGGCAGCCATTACACAAATAGAGTATGACATACAGCAGCGCTTGCAGTTGTGCAAATTGCTATACAAATGAGGTATATGGATAAAAGATATAGGGCATATATGGTGCTCGTTATTTCTTGCCTAACAAGCACAAACTTACCGAACATTTATCGCAAGATCTTGGCAAGACCTGCGCTCAACGTATCATTTGAATGGTTATGTTTAGATTATGGAGACAAAATAATGGCGTACTCAAGGGTTGGTTGAATTTCTGTATACGCGCCTATAACTACGTTTAATTTTGTACTGGCTATCAGAATCGTAAATAAGTATAATTAATACACAAATACTTTCTAAATTTAAAATGAACTTGAGGAATGTCAAAGTCAGTGGTTTTCAACCTTTTTTTATCTCTTGGCATACTTAAACTAGCTACTAAAATTCTGATTCACATAAAATTTTTCTATATTTTTTGACGAAAAAATAGGCATAATTTTGATTGATTTACAAAAAATAGTAATGGTAATTCCCTAGATTTCCTTCTCCGAAGTGGCTTTAATAATCATTTCGATACTATTTCTGATGCTTTGTAATAAAAAATAATACTCAAAATTATTTATACGAGTATTGAAATTATTTGTGACCACACTTGTGAAAAGTTTAAAATTAAACCGTAAAATGAAAAATAATCTTAAAACGATTTAAACCGTTTAACCATCCGTAAGGCACACACCAATGTCATTATTGAGGCATACCACTGTATAAACAAAATTTTTGCAGATAACTTAAAAGTAAACCTCAATGAAAAAGAAGAAAAGCATAGTAATTTGATCTTGTTCGTAATTTGTATGCTTAAAATAATGAATTATGTATCCACCGTTAGAAGTTTAATGTGAAAATACTGATATAAAACTGTTTTAAACAAATAAACTTTAAGGATATTTTTTATTTTAATTTCAGATACTCATAAAATGTTTCACAGCCAGATATCAGGAGAATCTTTATATAAGAGAGAAGAGTTTAGAACATATCAAAAAGTAGTCAATACACATAAAAATAAATTGATAATAAACATAAGGAACAATATACGGGGATTTTGTTTGTTTACTGGAGGAAGAAATAAGTACCTCTTTGTAGCACAACATCGCAATATTTTCATGTTTTTCAAATAACATTCCTTTTCAAAAACGACAATAAACTAGCGGATAATAATGTTTATATCAGAGTTTTGGAGAAATGGTTTTTTATTTTGCTAGAAAGCGTATCTGCTTCAACTTGTTAAAAGTATAAAGTTTATATTTCCTTTTCATTGCTTTAGTTTGAAGCATAACTGTACGAAAAAAATTATTTCGATTTAGAAGCTAAGGAAAGAATTTTTATTTTCCCCCATAACTATATTTTTAGATTCACTTGAACGTCGCAAACCAAAGGACAATCTGTGGGATTTCAAATAACGTCGGGACGATCAGTTTTAACCTGAACATCACACGTTTGACTTAAATGAGACTTATGTACTTTATCGTTGTAGTAACGAAACGGACAACCTGTGTGATTTCAAATAACATTGGAACGATCAGTTTTAGCCTCGGCATCTCACGGTTGACGTAAATGAGAGCATTTTAGTAATGAGAACACACATTCGTAAATGAGAGCACGGTTGAGCAAATGAGAGAAAACATTTCCTTTATAGTTATAGTAACGAAACGGACAACCTGTGTGATTTCAAATAACGTCGGGACGATCATTTTTAACTAGGGCATCTCACGGTTGACATAAATGAGACTCATCCCTTGTCGTTATCATAACCCAACGAGCAATCTGCATGGTTTCAAATAACATTGGGACGACCAGTTTTAACCTGGACATAACACGGTTGAGGTAAGTGAGACTCATTTCATTTATAGTTATAGTAACAAAACGGACAACCTGTGTGATTTCAAATAACATCGGGACGATCAGTTTTAATTTGGACATCACACGTTTGACGTAAATGAGACTCATGCCCTTTATCGTCGTAGTAACAAAACGGACAACCTGTGTGATTTCAAATAACGTCTGGACGACCAGTTTTAACCAGGACATCTCACGGTTGACATAATTGAGACTCATCCTTGATCGTTATCATAACCCAACGAGCAACCTTTGTGGTTTCAAATAACGCCGGGATGACCAGTTTTAAGCAGGGCATCTCTCGGTTGACATATAAGAGATTCATGTCCTCTGCAATGGGTGGTATATAAAAAATAGTTTTTGTTTCATCACTCTATGGCCATTCTTTGATAATTGAGGGGTAAATAGGCAGGTGGCCCCTTTGGATTATCTGGATTCAGAACTACTACGCATATCCGTGCAAGGACCTGGATTCAAACCAAAAACCTGCTCATTCGGAAGTCAGATTTCTGACCACTCGTCTACCAGGACGAAAAAGAGTATTCGGACATTCTAACTTGACACATTCTAAGTTTAGATAATTGTGATACTCCTCAGAGTAAATCTCGTGCTTATCATACAATTACTTGGAGTTTCCTATCATCAGAGCATTATTATAACAGATTCATTGAGTTTTGAAGGTGGGCTGCGATTACCCAGTTGGAAGAGCGACGGATTAGCAACCGGAGTATTGAGAGTTTGAAATTGGATCCAATCAAAGACCATCGTGTATGTGGGGTCTGATGCACGTTGAATCTGTTGTTGTCTCAAATGTCCTCACGTTGGGGTGGTGTGGGAGTTTGGAGAGTGGGATGCCAGCTCAGGTGTTGTCCTCGATCTTTCCCTTCGGGATTGATCCCGGACCGTCACCGATATCCCGTTGTGTTCTCCAGTGTGACTTTAATTAACTGCCTACCTCGGGATTTAAAGTTCTACAAATTCCAAGCTATGGATAGCATTCGTTCGCGCTCATCACCTAACGAAAGAGAATATATGAAATCTCAAAATTAGTGCGTGGAGACACACCAGGAGTGTATATCGTACCTCGATATATTGCAGTTGTGGTTCTTTCCGCAACTGAGAGATAATTCCTGAAATTTCACATCCAGCAAGATGGGACTCCACCTCATTGGAACACAAATTGCGTCGCTACCTGAATGAACAGCTGGATTAGGTGATATGAAGGAGATGACTTAGCTGTCCAAATGGCCACCCAGATCTCCCGACCTTACCCCCTGTGATTTTTCCTTTGGGGTATGTTAAAGTCAAGTTTGCGTACCCACATTTCCAGAACATTAAATGAGCTCCGCGACCGCATTACCGCTGCTTTGATGACTATCAACGTGAAAATGCTACAACGCGTGTGGTCTGAACAGCATGGACGTGTGTCGTGCAACGAGAGGAAAACACATCAAACATGTATAGCGTTGTGACTAAAACTTGGACAATTTCTAGTTCGTTTTATGTAGCACTCATTGTTTTCTGTGTGATTCTTCACAAAATACAGTGTTTAGAAACCCGATGAATCATTTCTAATAACCTCGTATAATGAAATAAAAACCGGGTTTTTAACACTTGCAACATTTATACGTGATGCCTTTATGTCGTGAATAATTTACGCACTGCAAATTTCCAGAAACGGAGTTACTATACCCTAATATAAATAGTGTTATCCCCAGAAAAAGACCGAATAACGACTTATAATGCAAAGTAGTTACATTTACAAAACGAGCTTAATATTTTACCACAACTTTGGAAAAACAACATGAATGTTTAAATTACAGAGCAGGCAGAGGAAAATTATACGAGAAGATAAAGGTCAACATAATTTATAGCGAGTTTGCGGATTTCACCCTAAAATTGGCCAGAGCAAAAAATATATCTGAACGTGTGATTTGAGGTAGTAAATAAATAATCAGGGTAGAGAAAGACACTAATAAACGGGTATACCGTCGTGATTTGAGCCGGATGATGCATCGCTGCGATGGTACACCCTATAATCTCGAAATAACAGACACCTTAATTTCGGAATTCAAGCAATTTGTGTAGTTCTCATCTTTTTGTCAGAAAAATAAGAAAAATGCGATTGAATTCTATCAATCATCTCGTAGCTGAAACTTTTCAGGTTTATGTTCTTCCAAGTTTTTTAATATTTCTCCGGAATTATTACTGGGGTCGAGGTAGCCCGGTTGGAAGAGTAACAGATTATCAACCGGAGGGTTGCGAGTTCGAATCCAATCCGAGACCATCGGGTATAGAGGGGGCTGGTTCATGTTAAATCTGTCGTGGCCTCAAATGTCCTCACGTTGGCATGTTGTGGAAGTTTGGAGAGTGGAGTGCCAGCTCTGGTGTTGACTCGTCATCTGACCGTGGTTCAAAATGACGAGATGTCGTTCTCAGATTTTCCCCTTCAGAATTGATCCCTGACCGTCGCCAATAGCCAGTTGGGTTGCTCCACTGTGACATTGAATCAACTACTTCCTCGTCATCAAGATACTGTAGATTTCTTTTATGATGACGAGACCAAGATCTGGTCAGTTTTTTCTGAAGACGAGATATCTCGTCCATCAAGATCTGGTCATTTTTTTCTGACGGCGAGATATCTCGTCCATCAAGATCTGGTCAGTTTTCCTGACGACGAGATATCTCGTCCATCAAGATCTGGTCAGTTTTACAAATGACAAGATACCTCGTCGAGGCAGAAGTGTTATGGCTTAATTTCAATCTTCAAGTGAATTATACGCCCTTTTCATTAGGAAATAAAGAGTTTTAAAAAGTTTTAGTGCTAAATATTTAAATACTAATTACAGGTGGTATTCAAATTCGTGTCCTTAGCAATACTATGGATGTTAAGATATACCCAATATTTGTTTTAACAATTAAAAAACTATCGGAAATATCTTAAGTTAAGCATTTTTCATGTTTAGGATGGTCCCTAATGATACCAAAACAAAAAATTCTAAATATCTAAAAAAGATGTAATCTCTATGATTCAAAAAAGATTCTTCAGCAAAAATTTAGTGCTTCACTTTTATGCCTCTTCTATGAATATAGATTCATTTAAATCCACATTGCTCGTGACAAATCATTTGTTATTTAAAATTCGTGACAAGGAAGTAAAGTATCGTGCAAACAGAACAGATAAAAAGAATTCCCATCTTGCATGTTGAAGCACGAAACGAATGAATGATTTGCTTTTCGTGAACCAAACTTTTAATTTACCTGAAACTGAAAACGAAAGAATGAAAATTCATGGTTAACATGCAACGCAAGATAAAAGGTAAGAGCACGTAATAGGAACACGATTTTCTGACAGGTAATTATCAAAATGTATGGGAATTTGTAACCCCCCTGGTGGTTGTCTCGATGAGGTATCTCGTCATTTCGCAAGACTGACCAGATTTTGATGGACGAGGTATCTCGTCATTAAAAAACTGACCTGATCTTGATATCGTCATCATCAAAAAACGTCAATACCTTCATCATTCGGAATTTTTAATGACGAAGTTTCTCGTGATTATCAAAATTGGTCAGATCTTGATGGACGAGATATCTCGTTGAAACCACCTGGAGGGTTAAAGGGTGTTTCTCTGTAGATAAAAGGCACTGAGATCGTCCGTCGAGTATTTGTTGTTTAAATCGAAGCACAGTTGTATTTTTTATTTAAAATGACAGACAATGGTAATGGAAAGTAACAACACCACGTAATTTTGAACCACGGTCAGATTATAATGACAGGATAACAGACAACCGAAGAAAAAATGCAACAAAATAAAATATTATAATACAAAGAATAACTCAAGGGCAGTTACAGAAACAGTCTGTAAACCCATATGGTACCTGGCTTCTCAGTAACAATTCAAAAGCTCGTTCTCAATGACAACGAAGTCGGTGATTGCTGTCCGAAAACAGCAGAGCATGTAGAAAGGGTCAAAGGTGATATTAATGCGATGCAAATGTTTTGATAGGCACTCGTGGCTAGTCGGAATTCAGCAACAGCTCTACGTCTTGATCTCTTAGGGATGTCAACACTTTTATCCCTCCAAGACTAGAGATTCTGTCTAACAGGACGATGGACATCATCTTTATTTGCTTTTTAAATTAACAGTTTGATTGCATTAAAGGCACACAAGAAGTAGACGTTTGTAAAATCGATGCATCCTTCTCTTGGCTAGGGATTCAACAACCATGTTGTCATCGCATTAGCACAACACAGACTAGGAATTCACCGTAGAACGATTTCTTTATCATAGATGCATAAGTTTTGAAGGCGCTTCTTATACGTTGCTATATGAACAGAGTGGGGAGTCATAAAGGAACTAACTATTTACAAGGCAGCTTTTGAATCAAAAAGGATAATCATTTTTGAGAAATAATCTAAATGGCATTGTACTTGAAAAAGAACTATACGAGTGGCCACGATCTCAACATCGAAAGTAGTTCGATATCTTCCTGCCTGGGCAGAAAAGGACTATTTTGTATGTTGTGGTATTCTACATTTTAAGCACCCTCGAAATACAAATTAAAAAAGTTCAAACATTTTTATATTTCGAGGTGCTACAAATATTTTAGCACCTCAAAATACAAATTCGAAAAAAAATCAATCCTCCATTTTTGTATTTCGTGGTGCTATAAATATTTTAGCAGCCTCGAAATACAAATGTGAAAAATTCAATCAAACATTTTTGTATTTCGAAGTGCTACAAATATTTTAGCATTTGAAATACAAATTCGAGAAAATCAATCTTCCATTTTTGTATTTCGTGGTGCTACAAATATTTTAGCACTTCGAAATACAAATTCGAAAAAATTCAATGAACCATTTTTGTATTTCGCGGTGCTACAATTATTTTAGTACCTCGAGATACAAATTCGAAACAAATCAATCCCCATTTTTGTATTTCGAGGTGCTAAAAATATTTTAGAGGTTATTTAAGAAACCCATTGTTTAAGAGAAGACGAGTTCAAAAATATGTTCATTGCATGATTCATCACAAAAGACGATTGTTAATATTCAATACTAATTTTCCATTAAATTCATTTTTTACTAAAACAAGTGTTCCCTTTAAGCTGAAGCATGTGTAAACAATATGGAACATGTTCCATGCATGAATTCACAGATATATACGGTAAAATGCCTTATGGGAACATATTGCCTATTAAAATCAGTACGTTAAAATTAATTTTTCAAATGAATTAAAGAGTAATATAAAAATTGATGAATTCAAAGCAATATAATTCATTGTCATCTGACGTAAATTTAAGAAACTGCCGTTGAAGCGGTTTATTTTGCTAATCAAAAAATTAAATCACATGTTTGCATTTCGTGGCCCCCACACTCTATGCGAATATGTCTAGACATGGCAAGGAACTTCAAATAAAAGGATAAAGCTTTAACACCCTTTGATTCGTATATACCATGGAGCCTATCCACATATATTACAGGTATCCGCTGTAATTGCTTCACAATGCTCGTCATGCTCAAATTAATGGTGAATAGTAAATCTATGTTGAAATAATATAATTTTTACCGGAAAAGCTGACAATACAGTACTTTAGAATTCAAATACCCATGAAACATTTGAAAACTAAGTCAATACGTTATGCTTTTGTAGATTTCAGAATATCTTGAAAAATAAAATAATTTCATTATGACTAAATGCATGAGGAGAGAGATTTATTTTAAGTTAATCTCTTTTTTCACTATAACTCATTCAAATCTAAATATATCAAGCAGAGTTGGCGTCTGTATGTTCTCTATACAAATCCACACCGTTTGACCAATTCACACCAAATTTGGTACACTTATTCTTTAGAACCCTGAGGGTAACGCAGACTACATATTAACCCCCGTTCTATTTGTCTTGGGTGTGCAGAGGGGGCTAAACAAATTCGAAATCACCGTAGGAATAACATTGAGTAATATTACGATGAATTATAGACAAACTATTGCTCAGAACTATTTGCTAATTCATATTATTCCTCCCAAATGATACCCAAGCAACGCCGAGTAATTCAGCTAACGCTTCTAATAAAATTTGCTCAGAACTATTTGCTAATTCATATTATTCCTCCCAAATGATATATAGAGGACAAATCAAAATATTACTTTAAAGTCTTTCGCGTCAGGGTAAAAGGGGTAGAATGGCTGCTGAAGTCAAAATGGTTACTTCTCAGAATCTTAAGCTGAATATTTCACTCTTTCTCTCAATTATTCAGGAAGATTAAGAAGCATGCAAGTGAGAATTAAAATTCCTAGAATCATTTAGTTTAGATTTTAAGAATATTATATTATTATTAAATTATAACGATGCATTTGACTCCCCTTGGACCCATCAAAAATCAGACTTAACCCTTTCTTCCCTGACACGGAAGAAATATTAGTAAGGTTTTTGATATCTTTTAAGTACCCTAAAACTATATCTATTACAAAAAATTAAATTAATTTAAAACTGTATTAAATGAAGATTAAAACTTGTTTATTTGAACGAAGTTTTTAAAATAGTTATTACAACGTAAGTTATTCAATACAAAGTTTACTCCACTTGACGCATTTAATCAATTAGTTCACGCACGTTTGCTTCAGTGCAAAGTTAAGTCGACAGTTATTTAATTCCTAACCTAGATAAACAGCCTTTGTTCCCCTCACATTGTGAAAATGTTTGTAACCCAATTAGGGATCCCTGTTTTGTATTATTTAATGCAAAATAAGTGCTACCCTGTTTAAGAGAGCTTGAATGTTTTAGAGCGTCCATTGAAAATCAATAAATACACGTTCAGCCGCGCCTTTTAGCGACTACAGGCATAATTAAAAGGCTTGATTCATTTATTCTGAAGCGAGTTTATGCGCCAAGTTCTTAAACTGAATGGCTTGCGTCAACGTTTATACGCCCTTCAACTTATCGTTAACGCGCTTGTGCCCAATTAACTTTATTTGACCTTTTTCTAACATTTTATCAGACTTTTACTCAACTGTTCATTTGCTCTGATGGATTTTGAAACTGAATTAAAAATGTAACGAATTCCCGAAATACTATGTTACTCATAGGACTATAATATAGTCCTATGAGGCTATCAGAGCAAGAGTGACCTAATCCACAAAAACCGGAAAATGCCAAAATAATTATATTTGGTGCAGGTTCAAGTCTTCTAAAAATTACAAAATAACTTATTATTGATCACTGAAAAACAAATTTTTAGAATCTCAAATCATATTGTGGATAAATAAAAAAATATAAAAAATGGTGCCAAGAAAATCGCATTTATCTCTATTGGGTATGTTGGTGCGTTAGGCCACTCTTGCTATGATAGCCTCATATATACACGTATAATTTCTCAATCGAGTTCCAGACATATTTATTGTTATTCGCCATCAATGCACTCTTGTCTCAGGTTGACGTTCTTTTGAGACTTTAACGTTATCAGCAAGAATCAAAAACGAAACTAATGAAAATTCGGTGGTAACTTGTGTTTCTTTACCCTCCTGGTGGTTTATCTTCGCGTCGAAGACCACCCTTTAGTGACCAGCCTCTGATTCAAAAACCTACTCCAAAATGTCACCAGTTCTGGTCAAGGGACAAGTTGTTTTTCCTACTTGGATATTCATTCCCCTTAGAGTAATAGGCTAGTTTTGTGTCCACGAGATATCTTGTCATTAGCAAAATGTAGCAGATCTTGGACGAGATATCTCATCGAAACCACTTAGAGGGTTCAGCTAGCAGGTTCTTCCCGTCGAAGACCACCCTTTAGTGACCAGCCTGATTCAAAAACCTACTCCAAAATGTCATCAAATCTGGTCAAGGGACAAGTTGTTTTTCCTACTTGGATCTTTATTCCCCTTAGAGTAATAGGGCAGTTTTGTGTCCACGAGATATCTTGTCATTAGCAAAATGTAGCAGATCTTGGACGAGATATCTCATCGAAACCACTTAGAGGGTTCAGCTAGCAGGTTCTTCCCGTCGAAGACCACCCTTTAGTGACCAGCCTGATTCAAAAACCTACTCCAAAATTTCACCAGTTCTGGTCAAGGGACAAGTTGTTTTTCCTACTTGGATCTTCATTCCCCTTAGAGTAATAGGGCAGTTTTGTGTCCACGAGATATCTTGTCATTAGCAAAATGTAGCAGATCTTGGACGAGATATCTCATCGAAACCACTTAGAGGGTTCAGCTAAGTTTCACACAAGTACAGAAAAACTCAAAACGTTTTCCTTTTAAAGTGACACCCTCTTTACTCTCCTTGGTAAAGTAAGTGGGCTCACGGGGACTCTAACCCACTTTAGATTCCTTAATTATAAATATTTTTTTCTGGTAGTAAACAATTTTTCACACAGATATATGTAAGTTGAATACAAGTTTGGTGGTAGAGCCACTCAGATTAGTGCAGTCACTTAGAATATTAAACAAATTGTATCAATAATCTGTAAGGACATCATAATAACTCATAAATTTTCTTAGAGTGAGAATTCAGAGTGGATTGTTTCTTTTGCGACTAAAGTTTGATGACAAGAATGAACTGATTGGGTTTTAGTTGAATGTTTGGATTTCGAAGATTCAATAGTCTAAATGCAACTATTATGCTTGGATAACAGAGTTGCATTTATCGGGAACAAGTGAAAGCTAGCAATGCAACCTAATGCTCTCTTTTCATACTTGATATTTTGCTTTAAAAGTGTTATATAGTTTAATATTTATTATGCGCGTATGAACTGCTACTAGTATACTTACGAACTACAGTGTATACTAGTGTGAATGCATTTAAAATTATTTTATAACTATAACTATGATATAGAATGAGAGATATTTTAGTTTTTCAAATACAAAAAGCCATTTTCTGAGTTGCACATTAGCATATAATTTTTGTCTAAAATACTTCATATAAAATTTATTACGTACTTGTGAAATAAATGTATATAATAAGCATCATAAAAACGCTTAGAAACTAAAACTAATAAAATATGCTACTGAATCTCAGAAATTAAATTATATAAATGCAAAAGGCTGGATGAAGGAAATATTCGGAAAACATATCTGATCAACTGAAAGAAATGATCCCCTTTTCTTAGTAATAAATATCAATTTTAACAAAGCAATTCCAAGACTCAATATAAATGCTGAATAAACCTGGAGTTATTTTGAAATATGAATATGAATGAAAACTAATATTGAAGCAGAATAAAATAAAAGCATCTCATTCGTGTTTGTGTGTGAATCAGCTATAAATTACCAAATACACGAACGACCAAATGTCTATAATACTTTTAGGAATTTCCTTATGGTGTTTGGAATCTACCGATATGGACTGCGAAAATATAGAAAAGTATTTTAAGTAATACGGATAATAAAGAGCATTTTCTTAGAGGAAGAATATCAAACGCTACCAAGTAAGCTTTAAAATAGTGTATTTATTTTTCTGTTTTTCGCGTATAATACTCGATGTCATTACTTGGGTTTTAGTTGAGGTACACGGTGCCTTGTTTATATTTTCTAGATCGGATATATCAGTCTCTCCCAAAGTCTAAGCTTTTTATATTTAAGTCTTCTATCTATTCAGTTTTATACCACGGGGTGAGTTCGGTAAACAAATATGTTATTGTATTTTAAGTAGACCAGGATAAGGAGTTTGTTAGAAACTGTTTTCACAGCCCCTGAAAAAAATTTTATATTTTCATGCAAAATAAATATTTCATCTTGTTTTGTAACAACGTACCTATTGTAAGGTTGTAGACTTTCGTATTGGTCAGTTTCAAAACAGGAAGATAATCTAGTTTCCAATTTGATGAAAGATATATTATCTTCCTAAATTTTTGTGGGTGTGTTACATTCTTGAAGGGTAGTTTTCATTTGAAGTACTCTCAGAGTATTAAGAAAAACTAACCTTTTCGCAGAGAGATAGAGTGAATATTTAACGAATTAAAACAAAATTAACCCAACTATTTTTGTCTGATTAATGTTTTCAAATCCCATCGTTTAGACAGTCAAAAACATTTTTTATAGATTTAAGAAATTTCTGAGAGTTGAATTTTAATCAGCTTAGACTAATCCACACAATTTAGTGAGTTCTAATAATCTAACTTCAGATTTATTTTTTAGCATAGACCTACGTTTTCTTAGGAATGAAAACTGCCTATAATAAAATTGTGCAATTATATTTTTCTTATGTTTCTTTTAACCGCAAATACTTGAAAGCTAATAAGATGTCACATATTACACATTTTGTCATGTATATGAATCAAGTCAAAATGAGAATTTTTATTATTTTATTATCTTTGAATAAAATTTAAGATTGTTACTTATTGTGTTAAAGTTATACTTATCAGAAAATTTCGAAGTTTAATTTATACTTATAACATTTAATATCAGGGAACTTCAAAATTCAATTCTTTCAAAATTTGTTTCATATGATTTTCATAACCTACAATTTAACATGATGAAACATTTATTTTTAGTTCTTATAATAAAGAAAATTGAATTATTTATTGAGAGTATTGCAATGTTTACCTTGGAATTGCATTAGGATCAACAATAAAGACTTAAACCGAAATTAAAATTTCAAATGCTCGAGTAATATAAAAAATTAAATTTTGTGATATTTAAAAATAACCAAAACTTAGACGTTGAAATCATTGTTAATTATATTTTTAACAATTTAATTTCTTCAAGTGATTCAAAATTTTCTCGCATTTGAAATTCTTAAATTGATATTAAAATGAAAACAAGTGCATTCCCCACTTTGACCATCCATTTTTATTCTTTGACATCTTATGCTAGTTGAAGTTTCCTACAATTATTTATTTTAAAAGAATATATTCATCATCGCAGAAAGCTTACTGAAATTTCATATACAAAATTGCACTGCTAAAATATTTTGAATCACGCTTTATTCAGAAGTTGCATTCAATGAATTAAAGATTTCTGAATATACTCTACATATGAGCATACGAGAAAAAATGAGGACCTTTTAGTTTTTCGTTACATTTTAAACAACTGTTGGTAATTTAGTTTGCACATTCCAGCATGTGATTCCATTTTACAGAAATTAAACATCCATCTTGCAGTTAGAATCTCCGTTCACCTGTCGACTTCACAACCATCTTTTCTGCACAATGCCATAACGTATTTAAATGTTTTTCCTATTATAGCAGATGAAATTCAGTAATGCTTTTGCTCATTGTATTGATGCCAAAATGATCTTTGATGGGTAGGTACAAAAACCTCTTTGAAGGTCATCCATATAATGCGTCTATAGACACCCCAATCGATTTTTATCTAAATTTTGCACTTTATTATTTTATGTAATTGATGTAGCTATAGAGAATGAATGGATAGAAAGGACACATAAAAGATGGAATACGTTAATATGAAATGCATTGAAATGTGTTTGATATATCATCAGTCGGCCCATTAATAGACACATAGATTTTTATCAAGAAGCATGAAAGACTGCAACTTGCAGTGTGTCCCGAAAAGTACTTCATGGTGGAGATAGGTTATGCTACTAAATGTACTACTGTATTGTAAATTAATTTTTGGAGTGGTGGTTAAGGACATCACAATGCTCCCTTTCAGAATTTACAAAGGCTGAATTTGATTTATGCAGTTCATAGATTGCCAACTGTGTGAGACTGTGAGAGCTGAATTAAGATCAAGACGCAGAGACTGAATTTGATTCACGTCTTCCATAGATTGCCAACTTTGTGAGACTGAGAGCTGAATGAAGATCAAGAAGTATACGTGGTCATGCAATGAATGATTGTGACCGTTTGACTGTCCTGTGTTGCGTTTAGCAGTCGAGTGTGACTGCAGGCAGCCAGTATTTTCAAATAAAGCTGAACAGCAAAGAATAGTGAAGCTGTAATAGTAGAAGCAGTGTCTGTTATCACAGAGCTTAGACAGTGGTTGGAAGTGCTTATCATCGTATTGGCAATTCACCTGTTCACAGAGGCCATCCATCGAAGTGCGGGTAATTTGTTGATAGTGCCATCTTTTATTTATCTCAGGAGAGCCATCAGGCATGTTTTTGAAATTGCGCGTGCTTATAATCAGGTCTGCCTGTCACCAATTTAGCAAGACAAGTGAGAGACAATCCAACTTTGTTTACCATAAAGTACTTCGTGATTTAGATAGGCTATACTGCTATCTGTACTACTGTAGTGTCAATTAATTTTTGTAGCAGGGCTAAGGTAGCTACAGCTGCAAGTTTGAATAAGAAAATCAAACACTATGAGAAACATATTGAATGGTTTTAGGAAAGTCAGACGAATTTATAAAACAAATTTTGATAACTTCTGCACTTTTACTATATGGATTTATTAAACCCAAAGCTCGATTCATTTTTTCCAACAAAGAAGTACTCATTCTTCACCATTCGCATATTCTCCGAGTGCCGAGCACACATTATCCAATGAGTACCACAGAAAACCCCTCAAAAATAATGTTTTGCTAATGACGAGATACCTCGCTGAGGCAACCACCAGGAGGGTTAATTGAACTACATACCTACCGAGAGTTTCATGAAACTGCAGATTATTAAAACTTTAACTATATGGATTTATTAAACCCAAAGCTCGAAGCATTTATTTCAACAAAGAAGTACTCATACTTCACCATTTGCATATTCTCCGAGTGCCGAGCACACATTATCCAATGAGTGCTACGGAAAACCCAGAAAAAATAATGTTTTCTAAATGTTTAATAGGCATTCTTCGAGTACTTTGTTCCTGTGTATGCCATTCTAATTTCTGAATGACCCATCCGGAATCTTTTTAAATTAACTCAATTAAGCAGCCCATTCCGTCGCGGGGGATTTTTCAAATGAGATTATGCAAGCGAGCCGGCTCGATATACTTAGTTGCTCACTGCATTAGGGAAAGAAAGAACCAGCCAAGAAGAGCGCCCACTCGTGAAAGAAAGGACTCCCCCGGCTCTTATCTGAAATCGAATGCCGAGTCTTCCAAAACGCTTGATTAAAGAACGTTTTGTTCTGGTTTTGCATCCCTTGCCTTCTCGCAGGGTCGATTTCAGAATGACGTTATGGAGAGGGAAGAAAATCGTCGCTTCATATTTTCAACACTGCTAATTGATTTTGCCGATGGAAATTAAGTTATTAAAAGGAAAGGAAACTCTCGTGACTGAAACCCATAAATGAATTTCTTTAAACAAGAGTGTGAGTGAATATCTTTTAAATTAGGCCCCGGATTAACCTTCCTTGTGGTTTGATGCTACATAAAACTAGAAAAAGTTACATCATTTCTTAAGGAATTATATACAAAATACGAAGTGATTCGAAATTCCCTTGTCACTCTTCAAGCGGTTTCGACGAGATATCTCGTCAACAAGATATCGCCAATTTTCTGTTGCTGATGAGATCGAGAGAAATCGAGACGATTTCACATATAAATTTGTTTCATATTTAACCCTTCAAGTGATTTAGACCAGATGTGTCGTCCATCAAGATCCGAACAATTTCGGTAATGACGAGATATCTCATCAAGATATTGCCGATTTTTTCATGATGCCGAGATCAAGATCTGGTCAGTTTTCATCTAATGACGAGATATCTCGTCCATCACGATATGGTCAGTTTTGCCAATGCTGAGACACCTCGTCGAGACAACCACCAGGAGGTTAAGGGGAATACGAGAGCATTAAAGTAAACATCTTTTTGTTGTCAAAGATTGCGTATCTGCAACTGTTGCGCGTAGGTGTTTGGCGCGTTTGCAAATCTTTTCTCTTAACCCTCCTGGTGGTTGTCTTGACGAGGTATCTAGTCATTAGCAAAACTGACCAGATCTTGATGGACGAGATATCTCGTCATTGGAAAAGTTTTGCCACATCATGATCTCATCATCATAAAAATATCGGTAATATCTTGATGACGAGATATCCCGTCATTTCATAATTGATGAGAACTTGAACGACGAGATATCTCGTCGAATTTACTTGGAGGGTTGAGTAATCCGTCGAGAAAGTTTGGCAAATTTCTATGAAATGTTGCCAAAATTAATTTGGTGACGTCACAGTTGGCAAGTAGCACTCTTCAAACTAGCCCATGTCAAATTTCAGCCAGAAGCGACGCTTGGTTCGACATCTTGTTACCAAACTTATAAATTTGGTTCTGTGGAAAGAAATTCTAGTCTAAAGGTAAGCTTACACAAGCCCGCATCGCATGGATCGGATTTTAGAATTACATTGTTTTAAATGAGACTGCGAACACTTATCCTCATCGTACGTATTGGACAACAATTCCGACGATGATTCCGGAGAGAGAATAAAAACCTTTCCGTCCGTACAATGCGGATGACTCATCCAAAATCTCAGAGTAGTGTGGGCACCGGATGTTGACGTTATACATTCAATTGTGTTTTTTATTCCCCTAATCCAAGTTTCTATCTTTGCGATGGTTCAATATAGAGTTAAAATTTCAACGGATTTCAAATCTGCATAAAATTTTACGTCAGATCGATACCCAAAACATAATTTTCTTTACAAAATTATTATTATTTTTTCAATAATCGCAACTAATCTTTTTGCAGATATTCCTTTTATACTAAACAAAAACGGAAGTACTGCATCCAAAGGAATGTGGCCGGCATTTTCCCGTCAGTTTCTAAGTGAAATGCCGATGCTCTGAATGCAGTGTGCTCAGTACACTAAATTAATCCGATCCGTGCCGTCCGTCCTATGCGGAATAGTGTGCGCTTACCTTAATAAGGATGTCATCCCCGACGTCAACGCATATTTTGCAGCCTTTGACAAAAGCTACCTTTCCGACGGGATGGAAACATTGGAAACTCGCTGAACCAAGTGTGTAGTCCTCTAAGGAGATTATGTTAAAAACAAAATTAATTTTTCCAAGAAACGGTGTTTAAGTTGGTTTTTTCCTGACTTATCAAACGACCCTAGTATAGATAGCATAAAATGACGAAAGAGTATTTTCTTACAAACAAAAAGAAAACTACGAATATTTTTTTATCTTGCGCCAGACCTCGGCCATTTCGCCGTAAGTCTCTATCTGGCAGCCCAATATAGTTTTGAAACAGAAATGAAATATGGAACTCTATCAGGGCAGTATTATTCACACTGCGACGTCAGTGAGATCAGGGAAACTATTGATGTATATTGTTGCCATTTCTAAAAGGTCACACAAATGGCAAGTTGGAGAGTCTGACAAGTAGAGATTGTTGTGAGAAACAGACTTTATATCAGGCTGATGTGTGTGATTGGAAAGTTCTCACCTCTATGTTGGACACATAACAACAAAACTTTAACTGATCGCATATCTACGAAGTGTAAAACATTTGGTTATTGGCGTACTAAATTTGAGAGGTTGAACCAGTAATGATATAATAGACAAATATACTCCAAAAAATAACTATTTTCTGACCCGTTCCTGAGGCATGATTTCCCCACATTTGCAAACCTCAACAAACCGTCCCCGTTCTTACAAATATTGCAATTTCCAAAGCAGCACCATTCATCAGGTAAGTACTCAAAAATAATTTTGGGGTGGCCCAGTCTTCTTTCTCCTGATTCCCTACTGGGATCTAAATACCGCAATGTTAAAGCAGCGTTGCGTTTAATAGGTCTTTTCGACTGTTTTCAGATTATGTGATGTATTCGCACGTATACTTTACCCGTGCGAAACTTCAATTTTCTCTGATATAACTAGCTTCATCGATTATAGACAAATCTACTCCCGCGAAGTAACTCGAAATAAGCTTATGCGATGTGCAAAGATGTTAGACTGTTTGACCGTAAGACACACATATGTGTTTCGTCACGTTCCGCTCCTCTATCTGTCGCTCTCTGCTCCGCTCCTCTATCTACCACTCTCTATCTGCTCCACTCCTCTATCTACCCCTCTCTATTTGCTCTGCTTCTATATCTACAGCTCTCTATTTGTTCCGCTTCTTTATCTACCACTCTCTATTTTCTCCACTTCTCTATCTCCCTCTCTTTATTTACTCCGTTCCTCTATCTGCTCTACTCCTCTTATCTACCGTTTTTTATTTGCTCCTCTCATTTATTACCGCTCTTCTATCTATTCCACTCCTCCATCTACCTCTCTCTATCTGCGGCTCTCTTATATCTACGGCTCTCTATCTGCTCAGCTCCTCTACCTCTCTCAATCTGCGCCGCTCTTCTATCTACCACTCTCTATCTACCGCTCTCTATTTGTTCCGTTCCTTTATCTACCGTTCTCTATCTGATGCTCTCTATCTACTGTTCTCTATCTGCTCTGCTCCTCTATCTACCGCTCTCTATGTACTCAGCTCCTATATTGAATGATAGGTCAGAAATGTGTCAGGGAGAGAGATGATAGATATTCACAAAGAAATACAAAGCTAGATAGTGAGAGATGATAAAATTATAATTGTGAAAGAAATACAAGGAGTTCATGAATTGAAATTATCAGAGATAAATATCAGAGAAATAAAGAGAGAACACAAAAATATAGATTATAAACCAGAAAGATAGACGATAGATAGCTATACAGAAATCTAGATAGAGAAATAATATTGAAAATCAAGAGATGATAGAAACAGATAATTGAGAAAGAAGTACACAGAGATTATAAGTACGGATATTTGAGACCGATTATTGCGAAATAGACTCCCAGATTCCCTTGAGAATCGTCTCATATCATTCACTCATCGCAATGGAGAGAGCATTAAGTCTCTCCCTGTATAAGTGAGATAAAATGCGCTGTTGAATTAGATCGATGCCTGCAGTCTTGATCAATAATGTTTTATTCAGCAATCGCACAAAACACAGTAATATAAGTATTCGTGAGTTAAATATTTTCTCTGAACTACTGCATATTTTCTGAGAATTTTCTACCAGTGCGACAGAAATGTACTTAATTGACGGTCATCGGCGCCAGTACGCGCGCGTAAAAGCGAGCAACTTTAGAAGTATTAGGGTTGATGTATATCCTTTGGTATTCGGGGTGGTGTAATCCGGTTGGTAGAGTAGCAAGTTAGCAACCGGAGGATTGAGAGTTCAAAACTGGATCCAATCAAAGACCATGTTTGTGGGGACTGATGCACGTTAAATCTGTCGTGGCCTCAAATGTTCTCACCTTGACTTGGTGTGTAAGTTTGGAGAGTGGGATGCCAGCTCAGGTGTTGTCCTCGACATCTGACCGCGATTCAAAATTACGAGGTGTTGTCCTCCTATCTTTCCCCTCGGGTTTGATCCCGGACCATCGCCAATAGCCCGTTGTGTTGCTCCAGTGCGTCGTTAATTAAATACCTACCTAACTGAATAAATACAGGTTTTTATTGCATATAATAGTCTCTTTTTAAAAGTTTGGTTTGGTTTGTCATCCAATGATTAAAATGTCTGCACTAGGGCAATTTCTTCCCTAAAGATAAAAGATATTGTACATGGAGAAGGCATTTTACTTTTGCTTTGTATAACACTTGGACTCGCTATCAATAGCCCGTTTTGTTGCTCCAGTGCGACGTTAATTCAACTACCTACCTACATTGGTGTTCGTTAACTGGTTTTAAGTGGGGTTTGCCTACAGCGCTCTGAGCGACCATCTTAGCAACTACATCCCGTACTCAGTCGCCCATCGACAAATCGATATTCGGATAGCTGCAAATACCAAGCGGCTTTTTCCGAGTTTTGAAAACGAAGCGTTCACTGTTCAATCATTGAGTAGCCCTTCCGTTTCCATTGGCAGCACCATACGTTAGATGCATGTCAGCCATATTGGAATTCGTGTAATGCACGCCCAAAATACGCATTGCGAATGATGCAGTTTAAAAAAAAGAGAATTTTTCAAACGCGCAAGTGTGATTTATCACCTACGGGAAGCATTTACGGACATACATTCTTTGATAAAAGCGTTTATTTTGAGCCACCCAACAACGCTTTAACTAATTATTTTCGAATCACTCTGTATAAGATATTTTTTCTCTACTTGTTTCTCTAAATTTTGAGAATCATTTTTGAGTTATATGCTATTAAACCTCCATATATTTCCAATGTTAAAGCTTGTTTTCACTTGCATTGCAGAGAACATTGCATTGCTGAACAGACACCATTTGTCAACAAATGATGCTAGTAGATATAGGTTAATAATTTTATTTTCGTACAGAATACAAAGAAAATTTTGCATTTCTCACAAGTCAAGTACAAACATTTTATTTTATACAGTAAAGCAGCATTCTTTAAAATAAGGTCTTATTACAATTGCACAAATAAAATACCTATTTGCCCTTTTTGACTAGAAAATATTAAGAAAAATCCATTCAAATTCAGGCAAATCAGTACAATTCGCCATCTTGGAGAAACATCTTTGAGAATCATTTTTGAGTTATATGCTGTTAAAACTCCTTATATTTCCAATGGCATGCTGTTCAAGCCTATTTTCACTTGCACTGCTGAACACATACCATTTGTTAACAAATAAGGCTAGTAGATAAAGATCAATAATTTTATTTTCATACAGAATACAAAGAAAATTTTACATTTCTCACAAGTCACGTACAAACCTTTTATTTTATACAGTAAAGCAGCATTCTTTAAAATAAGGTCTTATTACAAGTTCACAAATAAAATACCTTTTTGCCATTTTTGACTAGAAAACATTATTGAGAAAAATCCTTTCAAATTCAGGCAAATCAGTACAATTCACCATCTTGGAGCAAGAAACAGTTTTGAGAATCATTTTTGAGTTATATGCTGTTAAACCTCCATATATTTCCAATGGCATGCTGTTCAAGCTTACTTTTACTTCTCTTGATCTTTGAAAGAACTTCACGTACTTGTAAACGGAAGAACCTTTACATTTAATAGTCTGAGTACCCATTCCAGTCACATCAATTCAAAAATAGACTCTCAATATTCCAATTTTATGTAGGAACTCCTCTTTTATTGTCAGTTCGGGATATCTTTGCTCCCTCGATCCTTTACCTCCCTTCCAAATAACCATAATAACCCCTAAATTCGTCATCCATTCCGAAATGCGAGTTTCGGTTTCCAGAAATTTCCAGATCCCGCGTTTCGATTTAAAATTTCATATCACGTATTCCTGCACGGAGCGCATGCATTCGATATATAAGCGCGCTGTTCCCAATTCCGTGCTGCACTCACCGTAGGAGATTCAGAAATGCACTCATATGTCTACTTTCGGAGAGTTGAATTCATTTGCAGTTTTGCATTTCGAATCAGACTACAACAGGGACATGGTCGTGCGACGGCATTTTCAATTTTTATTAATTTTATTTCTGTGTTGGGCTGTTGAGCCGCTCGAGTAGCTTCCCGTTCCGACGGCAAAACAGATGCATGATATCATAGGATGGCGCATCTGGGTTCGAATTTTAAGCTTAGATTGGTGATGTTGGAAATCGTGTTCAAATCGAGAGAATCTGACTGTGATAATCTAACTTCGACAATGATTTGTAGTGCAGCTTTGATGGTAGTTGATTTCAAAATGTGTTAATTATGTAGATAAAGTGCTTTAACCCTCCAAGTGGTTTCGACGACATATCTCGTCCATTAAGGTCTGACTAATTTTGCTAGTGACGAGATATCTCGTCACCAAGATGTCCATTTTTTTGATGGCGAAATGAAGATCTGGGCAGTTTTTTCTAATGACGAGATAACTCGTCTATTAAGATCTGATCAGGTTTTTTACTAATGACGAGATATCTCGCCTATCAAGATCTGGCCAGGTTTTATTCTAATGACATGATATCTCGTTTATCAAGATCTGATTAGGTTTTTCTAATGCCGAGATATCTCGTCTATCAAGATCTGATTAGGTTTTTCTAATGCGAGATATCTCGCCTATCAAGATCTGGTCAGTTTCTCTAGTGACGAAATGCCTTGTAAAGACAATCACGGGAGCGTTAAATGAAATGCTGTAAATGAATTATCTTTGTAGTTTAAACAACCCTTAAAAACTATTAAGTGTAGAAGGTGCGCTTTAGCTTACGGAAATAGCTAAACAAAATGCAGACGTAATGATGCATTAACACGTAACCTACAAGATGATTAACAAAACTAAATGGGTACAATTGGATATACACCATTAATTAAGAAAAAAACCCACAAAAATCGCTATTATATATCAATTTGCGAAAAATTAAATATACAACATAAAAATAATGTTCCATCAGAATATAATATGCAAATTTGTGGTGCTGGCGTCTTATGACGTCATCAGACACTAGTATAAAAATGCGCATTTTATTGGCCTGCTAAATCTTCGGACTACAATCCGATCGTGCATGTCCAGGATGCTCTGAGGAGACGTGTTGCTACGCTCAACCCTGTGAAGGCATTTCCACTACTTTGAAAGCATTATCAAAATTGATCAGATCTTAGACGAAATTTCTTGTCGAATCCATTTGGAGGGCTAATTCATATGTACATCAGATTTCATAACGATTAGATTTTAATTATGGCTGTTATGATTTGTCTTTAATTTACAGGGGCCGCGGTAGCCAGGTTGGAAGAATAACGGATTAGCAACCAGAGGGTTGCGAGTTCGAATCCAACCAAGGAACGTCGTGTACATGGGACTGGTGCACGTTCAATATGTCAAATGTCCTCACGCTAATAGCCCGCTGTGTTACATCAGTGCGACGTTAATTAAAATAAATACGTACATACCTAGCGAACTTAATTTATAGAAACGAATACCAATCTCATTAGAAAATACAGACCAAAACTGACATTGTAGATTTATTCTTAGATGATAATTGATTATGATGGAATATTGGCACCGTTATAAGATTTAAACGACCTTTTATTGAGGTTGAAGGCAACGATAGCTGCAATAGAAAGCAACAATTGGCTTTGTCGAAACAATATTATCATTGGTCGATTCGGGATTACGCAACAGCTGAATGTGTTGTGCGATTATCGCTGACAGCTATACAGCAGGAGTTTATCGATGAGATCGGATGAAGACAATCAGAACCATTCACCTACTAGGGCTCTTCACTACTCTTGAAAGGTTCTGGAAGGTTGTTACATTTTACTATCACTGTCTCCACAATGCATCCTACTCATGCTCAAATCAAGATTTCCGACCAACCACTTTATCATCTCGATGCGTTTCCTTTCCAGTACGTCGTTTCTCGAAAAATGATAGGTATTGCGCGTCGAGTTTTAAATGAGTTATTATTTAAAATCCTGAATTTCAGTGGGGATACGTGCGAAGTACGTTTAAGTGAGATATTTTTGTGCCTGCGTGATAAAGATACCTTATTTGAAAAATATAAATGGAAGTTTTAGCATAAATGTGAAAATAAAAATTTTTAGTTTACAAAACAGAAACGATAGTTTTTATTTCGGTATATCCTGCCATTTTAGTGGGGTGGCAGTTTAGGTGTGGCTTCGTCATCTGACCGTGGTTCAAAATTACGTGGTATTGTCCTCGAATCTTTCCCTTGGGACTGATCCCGAACCGTCGCCAATCACCCATTGTGTTGCTCCAGTGTGACGTTATTTAAATACCTATACCTACCTGCTTCAGTCTTCAAAAGTGTCAATACCAAATTTGGTTTATTCTATTTAGCTACAGATACATTCCCAAAGAATAAAAGTTATTTATGGCAACCCTGTTAAGTAAAAGTTATTTATGGCAATACTATAAAGCAGATTTGGCGTCTGTCCGCATGTTCTCTATACAAATCTACACCGTTTGACCAATCCACACCAAATTTGGTGCACTTATTCTTTAGAACCCTGCAGGCAACGTAGGCTATATACATATTAAAGTCCGTACTTTCTTCCTTGGGTGTTCTAAAGAGGCTTAAAACACTATTCGAAATCCCCATAGGAATAACATTACGTATTTATACGATCAATGTCAGACAAATTCATACCAAATTTGGTATATTCATTCTTTAGCATCATGCGGGAAACAAAGGCTATGTATTAACCTCAATCGGATTTGTCTTGGGTCTGCAGTGAGGGTTAACAATTGGAAATCCTCATAGGAATAATATTGAGTATTTTACGATCATTACTCGACCAATTTACACCAAATTGGTATATTCATTCTTCAGAATCCCGTGGGAAACAGGAAATCTATTAATCCGGTTCAATTTGTCTTGAGTCTGCAGAGGGGGCTTAAAATACTATTCGAAATTCCCATAGGAATAATATTGCGTATTTATACGATCAATGTCAGACCAATTCACACTAATTTGGAACATTCATTCTTTAGAATTTTGCGGGACACACAAGCTATATATTAACCCCGTTCGATTTGTCCTGGGTCAGCAGGGGGGCTAGAAACAATTCAAAATAACCACAGGACTAACATTGAGTATTTTTATGATCACTATCAGACTAATTCATACCAAATTTGGTGCATTCATTCCTAAGATTATTGCGGGAAACCATAGGCTATAAATTAACCCCTTTCCTTTTGCCTTGAGTCTCCAGAGAGGGCTAAAAGATACCGAAATCCCAATAGGAATAGCATTGCTTATTTATACGATCAATTCACTCCAAATTTGGCATATTCATTCTTTAGAATCCTGCGGAAGACAGGCTGTATATTAATCCCGTTGAATTTGTCCTGGGTCTGAAGAGGCTAAAATTCGAAATCCCCATAGGAATAATATTGAGTATTTTTACGATCACTGTCCGACCAATTCATACTAAATTTGGTATATTCATTCTTCAGAATCCTACGGGAAACATAGGCTATATAGTATCAACCCCGTTTGATTGGTTCTGGATCTGTAAAGGGATTAAAAGCAATGCGAACTCCCTTTAGAATTCACATTGATTATTTATACGATCACTATCAGACCAATTGACACCAAATTTGGTTCATTCCTTCTTCAGAACCCTGCGTGAAACATAGGCTATATATTAACCCTGATCAGATTTATCTTTAGTCTGCAGAGGGGGCTAATAGAAATTCGGAATTCCATAGGAATAACATTGAGTATTTTTACGATCACTGTCAGACCAAATCACACCAAATTTGGTACACTTATTCTTCGGAATCCTGCGGGTAACGTAGGCTACATATTAACTCCCGTTCTATTTGTCTCGGGTGTGCAATGGGGGTAAAAACGCAATTCGAAATCCTCATAGGAATAACACTGCGTATTTATAAGATCAATGTCAGACCAATTCACACTAAATTTGGTACATTCGTTCTTTATTATCCTGTGGGAGACATAAACTATATATTAACCCCATTCAATTTGTCGTCTCTCTGCAGAGGGGACTAAAAACATTTCGAAATCCCCATAGGAATAACTTTGAGTTGTATTATGATGAATTACAAACAATTCAACCCGAGCAACGCCGGGTAATTCAGCTAGTATTAGCTATAGCAGGTGAACGCTTTTCCAAAGTTTGTTAAAAAGTTTATTTCTTACATTTACTAACAAAACAAGATGATTAACGAATACAGAGATAGTTATAGTGTCTTTGATTTTCACTTCAGATAAATTCTGAAGTTCAACATAGCCAGTTGAGTTTACGCTGCTCCGAAGATGTAGAGAAAGAGAGTTTCAACCTGTAAACATATTTTTTACTTAAATGAGAACATTTTTATAGAACTGCTTTATGATCATTTTGTAAGCCTCAAGGAAATCCTTTGTGCGATACTGCACTTTTTACAGCCAGCCGGGTTTGACATTGATGGCAGCTTTCATCGTGCAAGTTAAAAGATAGAAACATATGTTTGATTGTGCTACAGATACAAGTCGGAAGCAGTTGTCTGGAAAAGGATTCTCGTTTCAGACTCGATACTTTTAATCCAAAAATATTACAATTGAATAAAGGTCTCTCACATGTCATATCAATGGATTCAATATGAATCTAAATATATATTTCGATTGTCAGAGTACGTACAATGATAGAACGAACCAGATTTCACACAAAGTTGTTTAAAGTGGACATAAAAAATATTATTTGTATCGATTTGTTGAAGGTTCTAGAGTCTAGAATCTGCCTAAAGTCTAAACAGATTATGTAAATTTTGTGTGTCGTTCTGTCTCAAAATCCTTACTGATCCAGGTAACTAGAAATTGTTATACTTATTTAATTATCAGTCTTTAGTTTCAGTCCTGTTTCGAGTATTGAGTAATTAGTAAGCAGTATTTTAATCTATGTTGCCTATTTACTCAATATGGAACAATACTGAGACGTGAAAAAATGATATTCCAAGAGTTATACAAAGCAAAAGAAAAATACCTTCTCATGTACGATATATTTTATTTTTAGGGAAGAAATTGCCCTAGTGTAGAAAATTTTAATCGTCGAATGACAAATTAAACCAAACCTTAAAAAAGAAACTATTATATGTAATAAAAACTTGTATTCATTCAGGAAGATAGGTATTTAATTAACGACGCACTGGAGCAGCATAACTGACTATTGGCAACGGCCCGGGATCAAATGACGAGATCACACATGAACTGGCACCCCACTCTCCAAACTTCCACACTACGCAACGTGAGGACACTTGAGGCCACGACAGATTTAACATGCATCAGCCCCCCTTGTACACGACGATCTGTGGTTGAATTCGAACTTGCAACCCTCCGGTTGCTAATCCGTTCTCTTCCAACCAGACTCCCGTGGCCCTGTATTCATTCAGATGCAAACTTTTCAATTTCACACTTTGAATACTTACAAATCAAAAATTAACAATTTATTAATTTCCTCCGACTATACCATATCGCAAATGTAGTTATGAACTAATAAATATCACCAGGAAGTAAAAAAGACACGATAATATTGGATTCAACAGATAAGGTGAAATTAAAATTTTTAAAATCGTTCAACTATGTATGTACAGGTAACCCCCGTATAACACGGGAGTTATGTTCCAAAAAATTGCCGTGTTATGCGAATCCGTGTTATACGAAACAAAGAACTAGTACGAAAAGGGGGGGTTAGGTTCCAAAAATTAAAAAACATGCTATTATATTTTCATAATTAAGATAAATATCTTTATTAAAATTTTCTTAAGAAGTAATACATATTAATATGAATTAAACAATGTTTTCTTCGTCATCACTAAGCACTATTAACCGAGGGAGTTTTCTTTTTGACAAGATATTCTCATCCTCTGAGCATTTTTCTGCATTATTTTCAGATCCATGCTCTACCTTTTGCAAAAAATCTGTTATTTTAGATTGCTTGCTTTTAGTTAAAAGAACTATAAATTTCCTTATATGGTGCTAAGCACTTATGAAGTTCTCTTTTAAACTTTGTGCTCCTTTCATTTGAAGGATCTTCATGTAAGAAATATGACTAACTGTTCGGCTAAGCCTAGGCCTTTCTTAATGCTTTGTCGAGTAAACTTTTTAACTTTGTCTTCACCTATGCTATCATCCTGAGTTTTGCATTCCAGATATCATTTCTACCGAACCTGCTTCATCAATTTCTTCCACCAGTAATTCTTGGATATCTTGTGCAGTCATATCGTCAAAACCTTCCCCTCCTAGAGACTTAGCAATTTCTACTACTGCATCCATTCTGTTTTCTGCTGTCTCGATCAAATTTTCACTTTCAATTGACTCCGGCGATATTTTTTTCCAACGACCATTTAATGTCGTTGGTTTTATTTCTCTGATGGATGAGTTTATTAGATTAATGCAGTCCAAAATTGTGAAGAGTTTCCACGCCTCCTTGACGTCCATAGATTCATCATCGATTTTGTTCAAAACCCATTGTAATGATCTCTTTATGTAATTGGTTTGAAATGTAGCTATAATTCCCTGATCTAACGGTTGAAGTAAAGCAGTTGTATTTGGAGGTAAAAAAATTACTTTGATATTTGGGTTATTTAAATCTTGCGGATGGCTGGGTGCATTATCCAATATAAGTAGAACTTTAAAATCTAAATTTTCCTGTTTTAAGTAGTTTTCCACACTTGGGTACAAAACAGTTTAAAAACCATTTCTTAAATAATTCAGTAGTCACCCAAGCTTTTTATTTGCTACCCAGTATACCGGTAAATTACTCATTTAGGTTTTTCATTGCACGAGCACCGTGTTATACGGGGATGTTCTCAATTCTCGAACCGTGTTAGAGTGAATCCGTGCTATAGAAGTGCCGTGTTATACGGGGGTTACCTGTATTTGCTATTGAATCAACCTCAATATATTTACTGATTTCAGGACAAATCCAATATCACATGTATTTGTACAGGTAAGGATTGACTTTGAAATTAAAACTAATTTGCCAAATTTTCATTCTGAGTAATCAATCCTTATAGAGAGAATTTATTGTTTGCCCTTTTTATTCCTGTTTCATCCCGCTCCTTTTAGCCCTCCAGGTGGTTTCGACGAGATATCTCGTCATGACAAAATCTGTCCAATTTTGCTAATGACGAGATATCTCGTCATCAATAATGCCGTTTGAATTCCGAATTATTAAGATATTGCCGTTTTTATTGCCGGAAAAATACGTTTTCTATGCGTCCACAAATTCATTTTTTTTGGCCCAAAAGGGCCCTTGCGCCATTAAACCCCAACAAACCAAACCAAATTAATTTTTAAATAGCTTAGTTACTCAATTTGTTATATTATTGTACTATTACTCACAACTTGTGTAACATAAATTATTCATTTCCTAGATATCTCCTATAACGTAAAATGAGAAATATTTAGATATTTTTTTGTCATTCTCCTAGCAATTATAATCACCGAAATCTTCTTTCAGATAAATTTATTTCTTGTTTAACCTTCTAAGTGGTTTCGACGAAATATCTCGGTCATGAAGATCTGTCCAATTTTGCTAATGACGAGGTGTTTTGTCATCAAGATATTACCGATTTTGTAATGATGACGAGATCAAGATCTGGCCAGTTTCCTTCTAATGACGAGATATCTCGTCTATCCAGATAGGGTCAGGTTTCCTAATGACGAGGCACCTCATAGTCTAATTAGTGTTAGCCAATCAACTATCATATATCAATTCGGAATTGACTCTGCGGTGTTTTTATTGGCGGAATGCTGAAATCTCCATCGGGAAGCAAGCCAAGGGATGTCACGCTCAGAATACGTATGAGAAAAACGTTCCACCTCAGAAAACACACCATCCTGTACAAAGGGGGCTGGTGCGTTAAATCTGTCGTGGCCTCAAATGTCCTCACTTTGACGTGGTGTGGAAGTTTGAAGAATGGGGTGCCAGATCAGGTATGACCTCGTCATCTGACCGTGGTTCAAAATTACGTGGTGTTGTTCTCGGTAGGTAGGTATTTTAATTAACGTCGCAGTGGAGCAACACAACGGGCTATTGGCGACTGTCCGGGATCAACCCCCGAAGGGAAAGATCAAGGACAACACCACGTAATTTTGAACCGCGGTGAGATGACGAGGCAACACCTGAACTGGCACCCCACTCTCCAAATTTCCACACCAAGCAAACGTGAGGACATTTGAGGCCACGACGGTTTTAACGTGCACCTGCCATGTTTGTACACGACGGTCTTTGGTTGGATTCGAACTCGCAACCCTAATCCGTTACTCTACCACAGCCCCTCTTATATTATTCAACTATTACAACTTTTAACGGAAACTATTCATTTTCTAGCTATCACCTTTAACGTAAAATCCGAAATTTTTAAACATTTCCTGCCATTCTCCAAGGAATTATAAACACCAAAATCTCTTAAGCTCGGGTTCGTTCTTGAAAATGGCAAGAATAAAACACTCATCAGAAACTAAAAAGTCCCCGTTAATTCCCAATAAAACCACACGAATATTTTAAGCATGGCATCTCGCGCGTAAAGTGAAACGTCAAGCGTAACATTAGGACGGAAGCAAAAGAACGAAAAAAAGTAGGATTTTCTCCCCGTCTTGGTTTTGTGTGAGCGTAAATTTCATTTTCTGCCCGATGAATAGCAAAACATGTTCTTCCTAGCTTTTCCCTCATAAAAATAAGATGCAGTTAATTTGATGGGTTAAGTAATTTTATGCAAATAGTTTAGCCCGCCTTTACGATAAAAGACATAGGATAATACTCTATTCCTTAGAAACAGGAGGAAAGTGTAGGACGTGTTATTTCCCTGTGGACTCGCCCCTGCAGGAAACGACTCGCTGCTTCGTCTTTACGAGCGTCGCGTGTTGCTTCGGAATCGGATTTTTCGCAAATCTCTATTGTGCAGGGAAAGGAAGGCAGAATTTCTGCTCTGGGTTCAAGCGCCTCCGATGGAATTTCGTGAAGTGAATTGTTTCGCCAACTTTTTTTGGCCGATGGTAGAGTTTTCAAGGCAAATTATCTTTAAAAAAATGCGATGTCCCTTTCAAGGGAGAGTTCGGAAGGAATTTACATTTAAGTAACACATTTTAATTATTTTGGGGTTTTCCTATAAACTGTGAAACCGAGATGCTTTCGGATAAATTTGTTTCTTGTTTAACTCTCCTAGTGGGGCTTCGGCGAGATATCTCGTCCAAGATGTGTTCGATAAGGCTAATGACGACATATCGCGTCCATGAAGATCTAGTCGGTTTTGCAAATGACGAGATACCTCGTCCAGACAAAACTGCCCTATTACTCGAAGGGAATGAAGATCCAGTAGAAAAAACAAATTGTTTGTTACATAGAACCGGTGACAGTCTGGAACAGGTTTTTGCACCAGAGGCTGGCAACTAGAGAGTAGTTCTTGACGCGAAGATAAACCATCAGAAGGGTTAACGGGCAACAGCTTTTTAATTAATATTTTTAATTTTTTACCTTTTTACATAATTATTAATGTCATGAAATGCAACTGCTCCGTCTTTACGAGCGTCGAATGTTGCTTCAGAATCGGATTTTTCGTAAATCTCTATTGCGCAGGGAGCGAAGGCAGAATTTCTGCTCTGGGTTCAAGTGTCTTCGATGGAACGGATGGAATTTCTTGAAGTGAATTTCTACGCAAACATTTTTGAACGAAGGTAGAGCTTTTAAGGCAAACTATGTTTGAGACTTAGGTATACACTAGAAATCACGAAACTTGACCAGAGAATATCGATTTGTTTTTATTTCTTCAAAATATTTTTCAGCTCCTTTGCTTTCAAACGATACCCAAGATCTTGTATATGTTCGAAATAGTTTTCTAGTTGCAAGGTTTTCGTTAGGTACTGTCATCAGAACAAACATGTTTCCAAAATTTTAAACTCAATTTCTGAAGAACTGTGTTTTTACAATGTTTCGTCCAAACAGTGATAACTCAACAATGAATGGATCTATTATAATTATTTTTGTATCCTTATAATCTATATAATACAGTGGATCTTTTGGCTCAGTCAAAGTTATTAGTCTAGATATGAATTTTTAGTTGATTTTTAAATGTTAAAATTCCTGAAAAAACTTGATTTTTTAGAATTCCTTGATGAAAAAAATTGTTAAAAAACCTATTCACTCTAGAAACTTGATTGATGGTCAAAACATGAAGAATAATAATAGGAATAATTTCCAACAGAAATGGTCTTTCTGAACAAATTAGAATTGAGATATCACTGTTCAAAAAACATGCTAATCAGCTAATTATATATAAATTAGATAACTAATGATTAGCTTAATGAGAATTTTTCACACTGAAATGAATTGACACAAACCAATAACCTATTGTATAATGAAACTGGATTTTTAAAGCCAAAATTAAAGAAGAATCTTCTAGTGTATACCGTACACGTTAAGACGCTGGGATGTTAATTTGAAGGGACAGATAGAAATGAATTATTTTGAGATTTTAGAAGCTAGTACCGATGCTTTCAGATAAATTTGCTTCTTGTTTAACGGGCCTTGACAGATTTAATGAATATTTTTACGTTGATATATAATTATAAATGTTTTTGTGGGTTCCATGCATCCTTCAGGGTTCTTTTTCAAACAGCTCTAATTTTTTTACTGTTCTTCGATTTACTGAGATTCTTTTTTATAGACATAGAAAAGATAATAGTGTTCATTTTTAGCTTTTCATAGAGGTTCAGTTGCTTCTGAAGCAACAAAGCGTAAAATACGATTAATATTATCCCTATAGAAGTAATAAAATTTCTTGGGGGTAATTTGAAAGAAAAATTAAAGAATAAAAATATGAAAGGAGTTTTTGAAATTTTAAAGTAAGGAAATCGGATCGAACGTAAAATTGCTAACTTCATAGCTTTTCGCATGCACGAATTCATTTGTTTCTATTGGCTCAGTATGAATATTTGATTGAGCCGAATATTGAACGGTTTTATAGAAATGAATAAAGCTGTGATAGTCTTATTTTTATGGCCGTCGAAATACCTGTTATGTCTGAGCACATGCATGAATTTAAGTTGGATGAAGAAAAGACAATCTTGTTTTCTATCAAAAGTTGAGCAGTAAAGAGCCCAATTAGTAGAGGTGAAGATTAGGAAACGAGGGATACAAGTTCAAAACTCGATCCAACCAAAGATCGTCGAGTAAGTGGGGGTTGGTGCACGTTAAATCAGTCGTGGCCACAAATGTCCTCACGTTGGCGTGGTGTGGTAAGTTTGGAGAGTGGAGTGCCAGATAAGGTCAGATAAGGTACCTGTCATCTGACCGTGGTTCAAAATTACGAAGGGTCCTTGGTAATTTCCCTTCGGGATTGATCCCGCACCGTCGCCAATAGCCCGTTGTGTTACGAGTGCGACGTGAAATCAACTTGTCTATTAGTTAATAAACTAATAAATAATAACATCATTTATTAAAATTAATTTCTCAAGACTTTCCGATTTCTACAAATAAGTAATTTTTATTTTTCCAGGCTTATTAAATTTCAGTTGTTGACTTCGTCATCTGACCGTGGTTCAGAATTACGAGTTGTCCTGGGATCTTTCCTTTCAAGATTGATTTACCCCAAAATGACTGAATCATCATTTTCTATATTTCTTTATTCTTACTTTCCTTTGTTAACAATTCTATGTAAAGAATAAGTTTGTCTGATAGAGAATAAGTTTAACTCTCGTCAATTACAAAATTCGTCATCTGACCGTGGTTCAAAATTATGAGGTCCTCGGATCTTTCTTTTCGAGATTAATTGGTTTACCCCAAAATGACTGAATCATCATTTTCTGTATTTTTTAATTCTTACTTCACTTTGTTAACAATTCTATGTAAAGAATAAGTCTGATGGAGAATGAGTTTAACTCTCATCATTTACAAAATTCTTCATCTGACCGTGGTTCAAAATTACGAGGTGTTGTCCTCGGTTCTTTCCTTTCGAGATTTATCCCGGACCGTCGCCACCCGTTGTGTTGCTCCAGTACGACGTAAATTCAACCTACTTACCTCTATTCAAATGTCATATTTGATTTTCGTTATCAAGAGTTTATAAAAGTTTCTGTATGTTAAAAATAATAAAATTCTTATATCCAACGCTTAGGATGTTAAATTCACATGAGATTATAGTCTTAACTCGCAACTCCGTCAACTAAGAAATCCAAGAGCGCCTAATTCCTTGCAGAATGCAGATCGCATTCGTTAAGACTTAAAGGCGCTTGTTTAAATAATTCATGAATCCCTTAATTCCAGCTTGGTAGGAATATGCATTTCCTTTAAAGCGACGTAGGAATATTTCCTCTTTTCTCATTAGGCGTTAAATATTTCATATTTCTTTACTTAAATATAATAAAAATATGAATTTTTGATAAATATTTACTTTTTAAGTTCAGGGAGGTAGATATTTTAATTAACGCCACACTGGAGCAACACAACGATCTATTGGTGACGGTCCGGGATCAATCCCAAAGGGAAAGATTGAGGACAACACCACGTAATTTTGAACCACTGTCAGATGACGAGGCAACACCTGAACTGGCATCCCACTCTCCAAACTTCCACACCACGTAAATGTGAGGACATGACAGATTTAACGTGCACCAGCCCCCTTTGTTCACGATGGTGTTTGGTTGGATTAGAACTCGCAACCCTCCGGTTGCTCATCCGTTACTCTTCCAACCGAGCCACCGCTTTTAAGTTCAGATAATATGCTATTGCAGACGTGGATATATATTTGCCTATTTAGCAGTTTTTTCGTTTCTGGTACGTATTTCCGTTACCTTATTTGTTATTCTTTGTGATAAAAATGAAGACTCAGATTGGTAGGTAGTTGAATTTACATCGCACTGGAGCAACGCAATGGGCTATTAGCGTCGGTCTGCGATCAAAACTGAAGGGAAAGATTGAGGACAACATCCCGTAATTTTGAGCCACATATAGATGAAATGGTAAAGGAAGAAAGAAAAAAAATTTCTCAAAAATGTTTTAACAGAATGAAGACTGCATTTTGTGTCCTTTGTTAAGAAAATGATTTTTAATAAACGGCTGTAAAACTCGTGAGACATCTAGTCTATGTAAGCAACTTTTTTGATCTAACTCTTGCATTGATAAGTGAATATTTGAGTCTACAGTTTGAATGTCTATTTGTATACATACTTGGTTCATTTCTATTGCTTTTATTCTGACCTGTATACTCTTCCCCTCTGGTTTGATCCCGGACCGTCGCCTCGTCATCTGACCGTGGTTCAAAATTACGTGGTGTTGTCCTCGGGTCTTTCTCTTTGGGATTGATCCCGGACCGTCACCAACAGTCCATTGTGTTGCTCCAGTGTGACGTTAATTAAAATACCTACCTACCTGACCTGTATCCAAAAGAAAGATTTTTGAAGTATGAGACTTGGAAGTCGACTGTATTTACTCTTGTTTTTATAGAACTTAAGAAACAATAAGTGAAGAAAAATGTTTTAAAAATATATGAGAGATAAATTTTTTAAAAATAAATCAATGCTTTTTCACTCGAATCTGGCGTCATTTGACCGTGGTTCACAATTACGTGGTATCCTCGGATCTTTGCCTTGGGATTGATCCCGGACGGTCGTCAATAGCCCGTTTTGTTGCTCTAGAGCGACGTTAATTAAAATACCTACCTACCCTAGAATCTGTAAATATGTTTAATTACGATTAAATTTTGGGCGATCTTTCTCGAAATGATATCGAAGAGATTAGTTTCAAACAAACGACGTAAGCCTGCAGATGGTATTTGGTATTTTCAATTAACGTCACACTGGAGCAACACAACGGGCCATTCGTAAGTCTGCAGATTTCAATGTAATACAATAGGGAGTTAATAGTTATTTAAATTCTTCAGTTTCTCATGCAATTTCTCGCTTTATCAAGATTAGTTTCAGCGTTCACGCATCAATACTTAAAATTTATTTTAGAAATTTTAGTGAGATAACCCGAAACAAATCTTTTATACAGAATCAAGGTATATTTAGAGTTTTAGTATCTTCACATTTGATGAAAGAGCATATCGTAGGCTTAAGGCTGGTTCACACTAGGCCAGTAATTTAGTCGAGTAGCGAGTAATTTAGTAACTAAACGTGTTGGGACAAAACTATTTAGTCGAGTAGTTTAGTAAAATGATTTAGTGGCTCGATCCAGTCAAATGGAAAGTAGACGGTTGAGTAGTATTCCCCAACCCACCTCATTAACCACTAGCGTGCCTTTAGACAGGTCTGAACACGTCAGTTTAGTAGAGTTCATTAGTTGTTTATCATTCCGCGAGATCTGTTTCTTGTGTGTGTTTTTATCGGCAACATGACTCGTTGGAGTGATGATACTACGGTCAAATTTGTTACTGCTTATGTGGAACAGGAATGCTTATGGGAATGTGAAATCTCCCCTGTACAAAAATAAAGCAGCCAAGGCAATTGCAATCGATGAGTTGGAAAAAGCGATTCTTACCTTGATAAAGTCCGTAAATAGCTTCACAAACTTCTTGAACGAATTCAGAAACAGTTGACTTCCCTATTCGAAAGAGATGTGCCAGGGTCCTTAAACTGCATCCAGTTGGAAGAAGGTATAGCACTGCCTCCAGTTTTGTTTTTGCAGGTATGGCTTCTCTTAGATGAGTATAGATACGCTGGATTTTAGCCTGTACTTTTTCTAATAGAAAATTGAAGCAACTTTCCGACATTCTCAGAGTTTAAAAGTACTCTTTTGGGTCTTCAACTGCGAGTCCTCCAAGAAGCACATTGGAGGCTCCTTGCAAATCTCTTCGACCAATCCATTCTGTATCTATTCTCTCTTCTTTTTTATCTCTTCCAGGATAAGCCTTGCAGTAACATTTATTGTCGATTCAGCCTCGCTCTCCGTATCATCTTTAGCAGTCGACACTTGAACACCAACTAAACCGTGTCTGAACACACACTCCCCACTTGCTGTTTTCCCGTTTAGTAGGGCTACTAAATCACTCGCTACTGGACTAAATTACTGGCCTAATGTGAACTAGGCTTTAGAGCAAAAACTCAATAGATGACAAAAATAATTTTTAACTGCTGAGCTATTTAATGATTGGTTTTATTCTATTGGTTTTTAGGTAAAAAATTAAAGATTATAAACATTTTGATAGTACTCTGTCTCTAAAACAGATTACTATTTGATTATGCATTTCTCATCATGAAAATAAGCCTTTAGTGTCTGCAAAAATGTCAGTTAATGAGTTTCTGCTCTAAGCCGAGGTAGGTAGGTATTTAATTAGCGTCTCACTGGAGCAACACAGCGGGCTATTGGCAACGGTCCGGGATCAAACTTAATTGTAATTAAATCATACCTGAGAACTGAATAAACGGATATTTCCCATAATTAGATTCTGAGTTTTGAAATATAAATAAAAAGGTAAGTTATAAAGTAACGCGCAAGTACAGGATAAATTATTATATGCACGTGAATAATACACTATATCCCGTCATATTAGGTGGCAGGATGGAATTGATAATACTATAATGTGTATAAATGAAGTGTCTTTACTTGTTGGCAAACACGGTAATTACAGTGACAGCAGTAAGTAACCGTGGATCGATTGTAAGTCCCAAGAAATCCAACTGCTAATTATGTAATGGATAATCTTTTAGAGGCTGTTCCACATTGTTTCGAGGAGTCAAACACAGCTCAGGTTGTACATCTAAACTTAATTAAAACTCTCCACATATATACGGGCAACTATTTATCGCATCAAAGCGGGAGCGAAAGCCAAAGTCCACATCCCGTCCTTCCGTTGCTTTCCTTGCACCAAAAGATTTAGATTAAGTTTGCAAAATCGTACCCAACTGGGCCGTGGATTACTGGTAGAGTCGAGTACGGGTGTTATAATCATGATTTCCACTTCATCACACGTAGAGTGCGTGTGTGATGTTGACAATAGGAAACACCAATTACGTCTTGCTAAGTTCGGTAATGCCGACAGTGGAGGTGGCCAAATAGTTGAGGGAAAGTTCACGAAGAGTTCCTGAATTCTTTGGGGTCCCTGAAACTTTTAGCCCTGGTTCAAATTATGCAAAATCCTGTTAAATTGTTAGAGTGGAAGGACCAGCACCTTAGTGTAAAGGCGTGTAGACTAACTTGTTCGGAAAGCAACATCTCCAAGTTTGGGGAGTTTGAAAGACAATCCTTACTTGGGTGCTTACGAAGTATTTAATTCTCCCTTTGGCCCTAAAATAAGCATCCTATTCACGCATTTTTTTTCGAATGCTAATAGTTTTCCTTCAATTTTAAAATGAACTATATCAACTAGGTAAACATTGTTAATGGTATAATTCAATCTAAGAATGTCACTCGATTGGGATTTTTTTATTGTAAACAAAGGCTGGAAAAATCAAAAAGGTATCTTTTTAGGAGCTGGAAAAATGGAAGTTAGAAAATATTTTCTGAACATTTCAAACATATATGGAAAGTGTATCGCCGTCATCTGGATGCAATGGTCACAAAATTGTACATATTAACCCTCCTGGTGGAGGGTACATACTATCCCTCCTGTAGGTATCTATCATTATCAAAACTGATCAGATCTTGATGAACGAGGTATATCGTCATTTGAAAAAATCTGACTAGATCTTGATTTCGTGATCATAAAAAAATCTGCGAAATCTTAATGACGAGCTATCTAATCATTAGCAAAATTGCTCAGATATCGAGGGTCTGGATATCTCGCCGAAACCACTTGGCGGGTTAAGAAAGAAAAAGTGAGAAGTGAAAATAGCCTTCTTAGTAAGATTAAATGTAATCTGGAGGCTAAGTGAAACGCTGTCTTAATGTATAATATTTAACCTTGTTAGGAAAATAAACCTTTTAATCTACAATTAAATCTTCGTTTCCATCTTTTTCACGAATGTGACAACTATTTCGGAACAAAATTCAAGTGTTAAATGTCAAACTTATATTTTGGGATAGATTACTTAACCCTCCAAATGGTTTCGACGAGATATTTTGTCCATCAAGATCTGACCAATTTTACTAACGACGAGATATCTCATCAAGATATTGCCTATTTTCTTAATGATGACAAGATCAAGATCTGGTCAGTTTTTCTTCTAATGACTAGATAGCAGTCCATCAAGATTAGGTCAGTTTTGCTAATGACGAGATACCTCGTCGGGACAACCACCAGTAGTGTTAATAATGCTAAATACATAATAAAAGCATGTGACAACAGTTGATCGAGAGTTCGTAATGAGATACAATGCCATTAAGTATCAGATATTTATATATAAGCTAAATTTAACACTCATTAAACCCAAATTATTGAATTTGGAGACACTGCCTGCTCGGCAAAATACTATGTTCTTTGAATGTATGAAATAATATTCAAGTTATTTTTCAATTTAAGGGTGATTTTATAATCATGTCATTTATATTTGATTTATTTTAGGATGTATTATTAAGAACTTTAATAAAGTCGAATTTGGTATCGAGTTTTTCTTTATAAACTTTAATCGAAGCTTCTCGTGCACAAGTGTGCTCACTTTTGTCCTTGGCTGGTCTGGCTTGGAGAGCAGAATGCTGTCATTAAGAGCTTTTTCAAGAGAGTTTGAGGTAAGTGAAAGTCAAGTCCAGGTTTATTGTAAAATTTTTACAATATAAAAACTCTTTCAGTAGTAGTAGTAGTTCATTAGTAGTAGCATTTTCAGTAATGGTAGTAGTTCATTAGTAGAGCAGTTTCAGTAGTAGTAGTAGTCGTACAGTTAGTTAGCAGTAGCAGTTTCAGTAGTAGTAGTCATACAGTTCATTAGCAGTAGCAGTTTCAGTAGTAGTAGTAGTCGTACAGTTCATTAGCAGTAGCAGTTTCAGTAGTAGTAGTAGTCGTACAGTTCATTAGCAGTAGCAATTTCAGTAGTAGTAGTCGTAGAGTTCATTAGCAGTAGCAGTTTCAGTAGTAGTAGTTGTACAGTTCATTAGCAGTAGCAGTTTCGGTAGTAGTAGTAGTAGTCGTACAGTTCATTAGCAGTAGCAGTTTCAGTAGTAGTAGTAGTCGTACAGTTCATTAGCAGTAGCAGTTTCAGTAGTAGTAGTCGTACAGTTCATTAGCAGTAGCAGTAGCAGTTTCAGTAGTAGTAGTAGTCGTACAGTTCATTAGCAGTAGCAGTAGCAGTTTCAGTAGTAGTAGTCGTACAGTTCATTAGCAGTAGCAGTAGCAGTTTCAGTAGTAGTAGTCGTACAGTTCATTAGCAGTAGCAGTAGCAGTTTCAGTAGTAGTAGTAGTCGTACAGTTCATTAGCAGTAGCAGTACAGTACGCCAGTATTATCAGTTTTTTGTTATCCGAGGTGGTCTGGGTCCACATTATCTCGGATAATCAAGGTTCTACTGTATTTCATTCATTCTTCTGATAAGGATTCAGATTGAAAGCAATAAGTTTAACTGGTTAAATAGTGTCTTTATAAGTAGATTAGAGAAGCCTTACTTGTAGCTCACAATTAATTCAAAGTGAACTTAAAAATTATTCCAATTTGTATTTTTACACCTGTCTTATTTTTGTTACAACCTTGTTCCAGCGAAACAGATCTAGAGTTAACATTTATCAAAAATTCATTAACGATTATCGAATTATATTCTATTACAAAAACTTAACCTTCTTAGACATCAGTTTGTACTTCTATCCAAGAAACTACCTCCTTAATATGATTAACTTTTTAAAAATGTTTCACAACTTACACAGATCTAATTTCCACAAAAGTAATATGTATCATTGTATCACAGTGAAAGTATCTAAAGCTTTTAAGCAATGAGAATGAAATAGAACATAGCAGATATACGTGCTCGGTATTGGGTGTTACAGTTTTTAATTATTTACGGAGGAAACGCCTAAGTATTTTTAGCTACTCATTTTTTGTGCTTAGATTGAGAAGACAGTAGCCATTTGCATAATATATGAAAATAAGTCTCAAGGATAAATAATAGCAACATTGAAAAGTCCCAGTTTGAGTAATTAGTCCCTCCTACGGATTTGACAGAGCAAGGAATTGTAATTAAAAAGACATTTGTAACTATGTCACGTTCTCTGATATGAGCAAATAATGTATTTAAGCTACATGCGTATTCTTTAATTTGTAAGAGTATTTTTATTCTTGGGACCACGATCGAATGTTGCTATTTGGAACTATTTTTACACAATTCCGTAAAATAGAATACGGATATTTCTAAAATGTGTAATTTTAGTTGTTTCTCTAAAAATAATGTTTCTTAATTGTGTGTGTGTTGTGTGTGTGTGTCTCCAAGTATTATTCAAATCACAATTAGTACTATTCAAATGTCACATCTTAAGTATAAAATGTTTTTAGAAGTCATTTTGCATGCTATTCTTTTTATAACCTCGTATTACCTCGAAATAGACATAAACCTGACAATTATTTAAATCTTGGACTATATTACATTTAAATTTGTCTATAACGTCAACTTACAAATTAGTTTTAAGGTAGCGAATTACCTTTTTCATACTTTCATCAAGCTATACGTTGCTTTGATATTTGTAATGCTTTGTTTTTCATTTAAACTTAAAATTTTTTCAATGGACGCTCTTTTGGTGCGTTTATAACTTCTTTGGAAGTATATAAATAATCTCATGCTTCCTTCTATTATAGACCTAAAAACTTATGACAGGTAAACTATCGAATTGGAGATGACCATTACTACATTCGTTACACGCTTGAAAGCACCTTAATAATGCCTTATTTTATGTTGATTTCCATGTAAATTGCTACTTAGCCTTAGTGCTTTAAAAACATTTACACACTGGATTATCTTTCAAATTAAGGCAGGTAGATAGGTATTTTAATTAAGACCACAGCAACACAACGGGCTATTGGCGACGGTCCGGTCCCAAGGGAAAGACCCGAGGACAACACCACGTAATTTTGAACCACGGTCACACCAGAGCTGGCACCCCACTCTCCAAACTTCCACATCACGCCAACGTGAGGACATTTGAGGCCACTACAGATTTAACATGCACCATCCCCTTTGTACACGGGGCCGCGGTGGCCCGGTTGGAAGAGTAACGGACTAGCAACCGAAGGGTTGCGAGTTCGAATCCAGCCAAACACCGTCGTGTACAAAGGGGGCTGGTGCACGTTAAATCTGTCGTGGCCTCAAATGTCCTCACGTTGGCGTGGTGTGGAAGTTTGGAGAGTGGGGTGCCAGCTCAGGTGTTGCCTCGTCATCTGACCGTGGTTCAAAATTACGTGGTGTTGTCCTCGGATCTTTCCCTCTGGGATTGATCCCGGACCGTCACCAATAGCCCATTGTGTTGCTCCAGTGTGACGTTAATTGAAAATACCAAATACCAAATACCAAATACCTTTGTACACGACGGTTTTTGGTTGGATTCGAGCTCGCAACCCTCCGGTTGCTAATCCGTTTCTCTTCCAACAGGGATACCACGGCCCTGATTTCATCGGAAATAAATTTATGTAGTTCACGCTTTTGGGTGCGTCGTATAGTTCGAATATGAGGTTTTCTTTCAGGAAAGTTTCACTGAGTAACGGGTTAGCAACCGGAGGGTTGCGAGTTCGAATCCCACCAAAGACCGTCTTGTAGAAAGGGGACTGGTGCACGTTAAATCAGTCGTGGCCACAAATGTCCTCACGTTGGCGTGGTGTGGAAGTTTGGAGAGTGGGCTGCGTGCTCAGGTGTGACCTCGTCATCTGACCGGGGTTCAAAATTACGTAGTGTTGTCCTCGGATCTTTCCCTTCGGGTTTGATCGCGGACCGTCGCCGATAGCCCGTGTGCTGCTCCAGTGCGACGTTAATTAAAATACCTACCTGCGATGATTTTCGCCTTATGAATTCAATCTGGGCACCGATGCTGCAAAAGAGGTGTGTCGACCAATATGCATTGTGTTTAGAAACAATGCTGTAGCAAATCGCACCACACAAAGGTGGTAAAAAGTGGTTAGTTAATGCACAACCCGCTTGAAGAACCCCTTTCATTAATAACTATTACAAGTCAAAAACCATCCGCTTGTATCTGCATCCATTTCAGAAGTAGCGGAAATTCAATTAGTGGTCCCACACGATTTGTTAGAGCAATAAATTTTCAAAGGTTTTTACCATCTGCTCTTCACTTATCTCTCGTTGTAAAAATTATTTCTGGATTCCTTGTTGACGGGTGATGAAAATTGGATCCAATACTCCAGCAACAAATGGGTACCTAATTAGCTGTCACCGAAAGATCCAATTCCCTACTTTAAAAGGCGACACTATTTTATTATACATTGTGTAGAGGGAACTTCGACCCTGTATTAGATTTCACCAGTTTCTTCTCAAAGACCAAGCATTTACGGCTTGTCAACTCGAAAATGTGCACAATACTTTGATTTACAAACAACCAGCACTGGGGAATAGATAAAAAGTGACGCTCTTACACGACAATGCCAAAACACGTACAGCGAGAGTTACCTGTAATTTGATTAGAATGGGAACTCCTGAATCATTCACCTTATTTTTCCCCTGGGAACGCGGTAGCCCGGTTGGAAGAGTAGCGTATTAGAAACTGGAGGGTAGCGAGTTCGAAACTCGATCCAACCAGAGACCGCCGTGTACGTGGGGACTGGTGCATATTAAATCTGTCGTGGTCTCATATGTCCTCACTTTGGTGAGTGGGGTGCCAGGTCAGGTGATAAGTCGTCCTCTGACTGTGGTTCAAAATTACGAGGTGTCTTCGATCTTTCCCTCCGGGATTGATCCCGGATTGTCAGGTTATTATCAACTTTTTCTTGTTCTAGATAACAGCATACAAAAGAAACTTAGAGATGAAGCTTAGATTAACCCTCCAAGTGGTTTTGATTAGATATCTCATCCATCAAGATCGGATCAATTTTGCTAATGACGCGATATCTCATCATCCAGATGTTGCCGCATTTTTGATGATAACTAGATCAAGATCTGATCAGTTTTCTTCTAATGACGATGAACGACGAAATCTTGATGGACGAAATATATCGCCCATTGAGATCTGATCAAATTTGATAATAACAAGATAACCTCGTCGAAACAATCACCGGTGGGTTAAAAAGAGGTGGGACCAGGCTTTATTGATACTAAATGCAATGCATATTTTACGCAAACGGTAATGCATGAGCTTTTATCTCGTATCTTTACTGGAAGGTAGCCCGGTTGGAAGAGTAACGGGTTAGCAACCGAGTGATTGCGAGTTCGAATCCAACCAAATACCGTCGTGTACAAAGGGGGCTGTTGCACGTTAAATCTGTCGGGGCCTCAAATGTTATCCCGTTGGCGTGGTGTGGAAGTTTGGAGAGTGGGGTGCCATCTCAAGTGTGGCTTCGTCATCCGACGGTGGTTCGAAATTACGTAGTGTTGTCCTCGAATCTTTCCCTTTGGGTTTGATCCCGGACCGTCGCCAATAGCCCGTTGTGTTGCTCCAGTGCGACGTTAATTAAAATACCTACCTAGCGTTTAACTATTCAGGAACTAAGATAACATTAAAGAATGTTATGCTCACACCAAATAATAAGAATAAATTTGTGCAAAGAATGTCACTATTCCCCAGAAGACAATAATTTAATATTAATAAAAATGAAGGTACACAATATCTGAAAGATCAATACCTCTTACGCTTTTTCCGTATTATAACTAGCATTTTTTAAGTGTTTTGAGAATTCTATCTATACGCAATGATAATCCCTTACATTTTTTAATTTAGTATCTGTAAAAATGCTGGTATAATTCACGGAATTAAAAAATGAACAATCATATTTCGCAAACACATTCCAGAAACTATTGTTTAATCTCATGAGTCATTTGTAGTGGAGCTTAATATGAGAAATAATATGTTTGCAACGTATTTGTGCGTTCACTAATTTTAAGCTTATTACTGAAAGTAACTAGAGTAAAAGTAATAGAGAATTGCTTTATTTTTCAAGCATAAGCGATTGTGTTAAGAGTTGGATGCATGAATAATCTGTAAATATAAGAAGGGTAATAAAAAATGTATTTAGTTTTCAAAGAAGCATTAGAATACACTCATCAATTTTCTTCAGTAGAGATTTGAATTTTCTGATCATATATTCACAATTGTTTCCACAAACAAATTGGGTACTTAGTGATTTATATAGTGCTTTTTTAATAACCATCTTGTTTTAATTTATTTTTTAAATAAAATGTTTTACTTAATATATATATATATGAAAAACTCTGATGAATAAGTAATTTTTAGTGTGTTGTTTTTTTGTATCATTAAATTCAATATGCAGTAAACTTTTAACAACGGAAAGGCTGAAAATGCGCATATACACAAACACTTTAAGCTGTTTCCCAAATTAAATTATAAGTATTTATTTTTGAATTTGACCGTTTACAATACATGTGGAAAACATTTCATCTTTATATATTTATAATCTTTTTATTTTTATTTTTTCATCTTATTTCTTTTATTTCCCTTCCGAAAGATTCGAGACTAATACCGGACCGTCGCCAATAGCCCGTTGTGTTGCTCCAGTGCGACGTCAATTAAATACCTACCTACCTTTTGCAAGTTTTTGATAACAGGCTGATTTATTAGTTTTATTTCTTTAATCCTCCTCGAGGTTTCGACGAGATATCTCGTCCATCAAGATCTAGCCAATTTTGCTAATGACGAGATATATCGTCATCAAGATATTTGCCCATTTTTTGACGATATCGAGATCTGGCCAATTTTCTTATTATGACGTGGTATCTCGTCCATCAAGATATGCTAATGTTTTAGCTAATATGAGATACCTCGTCAAGACCAGGAGGGTTAACTTTTTAGTACAGATAACAAAAATATTTCCCAATGTCTAGATTCATTCATACAAATCTCAACAGTCCTCTATTTGCAGTCGGTTCCTCTCTTTAGTTAAAATAATCAATGACAATGTAGTACTGTAGTGAGTGTCTACCAAATGGATAAGTGTTTGCATAAGGTACACTAAAACATTTTTTTAAATTTTCATTTTAAAAATCCAGTTTTTTTTTCAGAATAGGTCATTGGTTTCAACTCATTTTAGTACTAAAACTCATTTTAGTATGAAAAATTCAGATTAAGCTACTCATTAATTATCTACGTAGTTTAGATATAATTTGCAAATTCGCATGTTTTTTGAACAGTGATATCTCAAATTCTAATATGTTCAGAAAGACAATTCCTGTTGGAAATTATTCCTAATATTATTCTTCATATTTTGACTCTTAATCAAGTTGCTGGAAATAATAGGTTATTTTGTACAACTTTTTTTCACGAAGTCTAAGAAATCAAGATTTTTTCAGGAATTTTAACTTTTAAAAATCAACTACAAATTCATTTCTTAACTAATAACTTTGATCGAGGGTCAAAACATCTACTGTATTATATAGATTATAACGATACAAAAATAATTACAATAGATCAGTTCATTGTTGAGGTATCACTGTTTGAAAATACGGTTCTTCAGAAATTGAGTATAAAGTTTTGGAAACATTTTTGTGTATAGTGACAATACCTAACCAAAACCCTTGAAATTTGAAAACGATTTGGAATATTTACAAGATCTTGATATCGTTTGAAAGCTGAGGAGATGGAAAATATTTTGAATTAATAAAAGAATACCGATATATTCTGGTAAATTTTCGTGATTTCTAGTGTATATATACACCTTAAAACATTTGTAGGTAAAAAATGTTTTAGTATCTTATTGCCCACTCGTTTTCCGCAACTCCCCCTATTTCCCCTGGGTCTAGCATTGTCCCCAATTCAGTGCCCACAAGGGACGGTAGCGACCACTCTGGGAAACTACGGTCTATTTCATTAGGAGGTCTATGGGTACTTTGTTCTGACGGTAAATCACCAGGAGATAATATTATGTAGGGCGTGGAGGCTTTTCGCTCTCTCGTAGGAATGCAGGAATGGCACTATAATTTCTTTACGAGAATACTTTGCAAAAACAAATGATACCGTATACAAATATAGATTTGTCAAGAAAATAGGTTATTTAGCAATATAAGGGTACAAAGTGAAGAGCTCTAAGAATGTGAAGGACAATTTACAATGCCTGTGTTAAAATTATGACTTAAATTGCATTGAAAACTTCTGGAAAGAGCTAGACAGAAGAAACAGATTTCAAAACTATTCCAATCTCTACATTTGATTTGGTGCTTTGAAAGAGAATGGGAACCCATACAAAATTTTTTACCAGTAAATCCAAGCCAAAATGACTGTTTCGAGAACGCAATTGCTGTCTACGAAGTATTGATTCCGTTTTCATTCTGCATTATGTAAATAGCGACTTTTCATGAGTATTTTGATAGTTAAAATACTTTAGACTCTGTATTTAGGGTATTTCCTTTTTTTCTGTTAGAGAAATTGTCGGTGAAACCTTGTTTTTTGGTTTAATATATTTTCCATACAAAAGGATTCAGCAAAAACTAAGTGTTCTTTAGTATGCGTACAAGTTTGTGCGATGTGCTATTGTAAAAATAGAAATCAAGCACAAAGATAGAAATCACACATAAGGGCACATTGAATTTGCATTTCAAACTTTACTCAGTAACTCGCTACAGCATTTGATAGCTAATACGAGAGATATATGACTCGTGAAATCGTGTTTCAATATTCAGAAAGATTAAAGTCTGCAATAACTCTGGATTGATGAAATAATAACATCATCGCCATTGAGGAAATACAAAAGTAGAGTGAGCAATGTGAGTACCTTTTTATGTGCCCAGGATCATGTGACCAAAACTAGTAGTAACCTGATCCTTAGACTACTTTCGTCTGCCTGGAGGAAACGAACATTCATCATATGATTGATCCGCATAACATAGTACTAGTAGACTTTGTCAATTTCACCATTTTTGTAGCCACTCATAAAATATAATACCTGTCATATCAGCCCTGTCATAATTCGTAGACCCCTAGCCAATCTCAACCAACCAATGCTTCTGTGGGTTAGAGGGAACACCAATGCCTTATGCCTTAAAGTATCCCTTCAAAAGTTCACTTCACCTGCATTGCTCATTTCCAGACACAGCCCAGGTTGGTTGGTTGGATTGGGTTTTATAGCACAATGGACATATTTTGTCATGCTGAGCCAAACACAAGACAGACAACATCAAGTAATGGACGTGCACACTCAAGTAAAGTTTTACTAACGCAAAAGAAAGAAATACACCCAAGGAGTACTCACCCCAAGATGGCTGAACCTAGCACTGAAACATAGGAAGAGCATATGCAAAATTATCGACACCCTGGCCCATGGTCGAGACTTCATAGCAACAACATAAATACAATTTCCAAATAACCATCAGATGTCTAACAAGAAAACCCATCAGTGATTTTGTGCGTATAAGAAACTGATCAACTCCAAAGGTAGACCACTAAACCGGTATATCCTCACAAGGAGAGGATTTCGGTTCCTGATACGCGGATCCTGAAAAACGGATCTCTGAAAGCTGCGCGTTCATGCAAATGGAAAGTAGAACAGCCATGCAGTTAGGTTCAACAGGTTTTCTTCCCTGCCAGGAAGCAGGTGCTAAATCGCGAGTGAGTAGAGAATTATCGACCACCTCACACGGTTTGATGAGCAGTTACCTCATGTGACAGGAGCATTCACACACCAGATCGCGCAATCCGAATCGCGCTGCTGAAAGCATCTCGTGTGTTACCTACCTAAATGACGCGGCAGTAGCAATGGAACGGACCTATTAACTTCAAACCTGGGCAGCAATAATGAGACAGAAATATCGCAAGTATCTCATAGGTTTTAAAGGCATCTCATTGGGAAACATTAGGCATTACAGCAATATCCTCCACAAAAAGGTATTATAAGCTATATTCTGCATGTTATACAAGATTCCTAGAATAACAGAAAAAAGATAACGAAGAAACGAAATCTACCCAACGAATACCCTTCTTTCACACAATAAATTTCAACACCTGAAAAATTACTCTACGGTAGTATTAAAATAATGAAACTATATATTACAAATAATTAAGATAATTTCCCATATGACGTTTTAACATAAACCAAAAAACAACGCTGCACAAAATTAATGGAATAATTTAGGAATAATTGTATTATCTTATTAAGTTTGTAACAATTCTTTGTCTGCTTTGTTGCCAGATGAAATTATTTAATTTCATTCTTGGTCATTTTCATTGTTTTAGGACAAACTATTTACGATATGATGAAATAAATCTAACAAACTTATAACAGCTTCTTTACCAAAATGGGTTAAAAGTAATACAGGAAAATAGACCAATATATCACAATAAAACTTCCAACTACAGAGCTAAAACCCTTATAAGGCTACAAATGATAAATTAATTAATTTCTAATTAGATGTGGCATGAGGAAAATTATGGATGAAACCCTTTCGGCTAGTAATTAATTGGAAGGTACGCATACGTGTTCATCCATGAGTTTTATATCTGAAATTGTGCATAAAGCTTCACAAATGTCGGAAACAGGAAAGTGGGGAAACTGAGAATGCTTGGAAAAAGGATTTCAGAAAAATAATCTTACATTCATAATTTCTCATATTCATCAATATGAAATGTTATATTCCGTTGATGATGCTTTTAACAAGGAAACCTAATTCCGTTTTTACCCAATGTGGAACTAATTTCCACAAAGTGCCTAAAACTTTGGATGAGCAATTAATACCCATGACAAAAAAGAATAAAAAGCTGAATTATAATTTGGAATAATTCAAACAATGTTCGCATATTCGCCGCTTAATCAAGACCACAAAGTTGTCAAATTAGCACAAAATCATTATGACCAGATATGCGTAGCTTAGCAATTCTTATCATTCGTTTATTTTTTCGGTCTTATGAATGATTTCAGGAGCTGAACTTAATAAACATACCACTATCACATTATTTTGGAAGCTTAAAAATGCGTGCATGAAAATTTTCTTTTCGCACAATTGTAGTATAGTAACTTGTGTAGTTAAAAATTAAACTCGCTTGTAAGCAAGATATTTTCGTTTTTAATGTCCATTCACAAATCGTGGTTCATTAGGTTGAACGGGTGAATAAAGAGCCGTGGCACATTTAGTTTTCTGACCCATTTTATTTTCAGAGACATACGAGGTCTGTCCGAAAAGTCTCCGCCATGCAATATGAAACAAGATACATTGTACCTAGGGCTTTTGGCCCCAGTTTCCTTCAAAATAGGCACCTTGGAACCTTACACAATTCTCCAAGAGTCTATTCGGCCGTGTGTCTCAGTGGGTATGTCCACTGAGTTAGCAACCTTCGAGTTGTAGGCGGCACAGGTTCGATTCGTGTCAGGGGCATTCCTCCCTGGGTGTATTTCTTCTCTTCTGTGTCAGCAAAAATTTCATTGCGTGTACATGTCTATTACTTGATATTGTATGTCTTGTGTCTGGCGTAGCATGACCAAATATGACCCTTGCTCCATAAAACCCCCCCCAAAAAAACAACCAAGAGTCTCTTCCACTTTTAACACCAGTCTGAAAAGTTCATTGTTGGAATTATTACCTCCCTCGTCGTGTTCTTTTGAATCGCCATCCGAGGTCTGAAATCTCTTCCCTTTCGGAGATGACTTTAGCTTTGGGAAACGTCAGAAGTTACAGGATGTCAAATTTGAGCTGTAGGGAAGCTGAGCCAACTGTGTGATTTGATGCTTTGCCAAAACCCTTGCTCGAGACGTGAACAGGTGGTCACGTTGTAGTGTTCAACATGCCTATCACCATTTGCCCACAGTTGCGGGCGTTTTCTTTGTGCTGAATCTCTCAACCGACGAAGAACATCGAAATAGTACTCTATTGACCTAAAGCAGAATACGGATGATGGAAAACACCTTCACAATCAAAAACAGTCAACATGGTCTTGACGTTGCTGAGGCTTTGTCATGTCTTCTTCGTGCGGGAAGAACTAGGCGCATACCACTGTGAAGACTTCTTAATTATCTGTATAGTGTCTGCGGACGGAGGTTTTAAATTTAACTCAAAATTTGATGTAAACTCGCTGTTCTAGTCGTTCTGTCATTGCGAATGCGACGGTTTCACAGAACACACGCTCACTCTAGGGACTCTAACACCCAATGTATTAGTCAAATGGGTTAGTTGACTTTTCACGCATGTGCATCAATGTCTCTCTTTGGCTACCAAGTTACATCAATGACGCAGAAACCGTTCTTGTTATATTAATTGGGGATATGCAGGGGGCCCAAAAGTCACTAGGCCATTTAAAAATATTACTTTTTTACTATTAATTTTTTCAAATTTTATTCAGATTCTTTATATGTAATCCTTGGAAAATACGGTTTGGTGCGGTGTAAGTGCAGAAAGAGTTCCTGGCTCTTATTTCTTTGGGGATGAGGCACAAAACGCACTAACCGTCACAGGGGAAAGGTATCGGTACATGCTGGAACATTTCGTGCGTCCTGCAGTTGAGAACACACCAGAGGTATGGTGGCAGCAAGATGGGGCTACTCCCCATACAGCTCGTCCGACGATGGGGCTACTCCCCATACAGCTCGTCCGACGATGGGGCTCGTAAGGCAAATCTTTGGACGGCGAATAATTTCTCTAAACTGTAAATTCAATTGGCCTCCACCTGACCTTACGGCTCCAGACTTTTTCTTGTGGGGATATCTAAAAGAAAGAGTATACCGTAACAAACCTCAGATCATATAGCAATTGAAGGACAACATCCCTGAAGAAATTGAAAGAATAAGCCAAGAAACATTACGAGAGGTGATGGAGCACACTTTAGAAAGAGCTCTCCACTCTCAAGAACAAAATGGTGGCCATTTGAAGGACATAATCTACGAAACTAATTAAAAATAATATTGTTTATAAAGAATAAATGTTAATTTTTAATACATAAATGAGTTATTCTATTTTTAAATGGTCTAGTGACTTTTGGGCACCCTGTATAAGCTTGATACTTCCCTGACAGACCACGTATTGCTTCACGTCAATAGTTGATTGGATGATTTGCTAATTTGTATACATTTTTATTAAAGTAAAAGTTTTTATCACAGGTCTTGCTCTTTATACCTTTCCAATCAAGCCACACAAAACCCTACACACTTCCCCTTGACAAGGCGCTAAAAGCTTCGCAAAACAACACTATTACCATTAACATCATAATGAACGCATTTTTGAGGTAAGAAACGCCCGATACAAACAAATAAATGCCTAATCTCTCTCCGACAGTGTAAGAAATAAATCCACATTACAATAACGAGTGATGAAGGGAATAAAGAGCTGCGACGCATTTCGTTATCAGGCATTGAACTTTTCAATAAACGCTGATGATGTCTAAATGAATAAAGTAAAAGCGGTTCTCTTTCATCCCATCATCTATCCCAAACAACACCCGATATAAACAGAATTTAGCTTTTGTAATGAATATGCTCTTCAAAGCAATGGGATCGCGTGCTTAATCCCGTCAGCGAAATGGAAAAGGTATTGCGTGTAATGCTCTGTCATAGAATAACAATGAGTTCCATCTAATTAGAGTGTCACTGGGAGTTTCTGATCCTGCGTGACTGCACTGAGTGAACTTCGTTTTGAGGTTGTTAAAGCAAACAACCCATACGCAGCATACGCATCTCTCAATCTGGAATTTCGTCTGAATCGTCAATCCATCAGAATAGGCATTCTTCCACTGTACTCAATCACAGAATGTAAATTCTTTTCCAGCCATTGAAGAAAATTCTATTCATAAGAAGCTCAATTGGAAGGTAGGTATTTTAATTAACGTCACACTGGAGCAACACAACGGGTTATTGGTAACGGTCTGGGATCAAACCCGAAGGGAATGATCCGAACACACCGCGTAATTTTGAACCACGGTCAGATGACGAGGTCACACCTGAGCTGGCATTCCATTCTCCAAACTTTCACACTACGCCAACGTGAGGTCATTTGAGGTCAAGGCAGATTTAACGTGCACCAGCCCCCTTTGTGTCTTTGGTTGATTCTAATTTGCAACCCCCCGGTTGCCAATCCGTTGCTCTTCCAACTGGGCTACCGCGATTCAATTGGAAGAGTTTGGGATTGAGTATTAAGGACTTGAATGTGCTTCACATTTAAATTCAGGAATTCATTCCTAGTGCACAAACATTCAACTTTGTAATTTATCTCCATTACTGATAATGAACGGAAAATTAAAACAAGAGGACAAGTTACGGATTCACACGAAACAAACAACGTGCTTTATTTACAATATGCTTACATTATTTGCGACACATTAGTTTTAAACTCAATCTTGAAAACAACTTTAGACTGAAATTCGAATGGACATTGTTATAGGCCAGAGTAGATAGAGTCTATATAAGTACTTTACACCACTACAATGCTTATCACTTAACCTCTATTAAATATAAGGTGCGCATAGTCTGTATAAGGCATACGGTTTTCTTCAAAATACACTGCATAATTATTTAGAATTTGTGAGTTAAGCATAGAAACTACTTAGAGAGCATAATGTGATTTTAAATTTTTGTGTAGTACATACATTATCTAAATTTGTATGTACTATCTAAGTATACTTCGGTCATAGTTAATCGTACCTTTTTAAAGCACATAGATCTAACAAAATACACTGCTGGCCACCCAAATTGCAACACCAAGAAAGACAAGAGATATCACAACAAAATTTATTTTGTAGATAACATGTTGACCAAGTATCAAATGATTAAATTTATAGACTTCTGTGAAGTGTGGTTCCTGCCAAAATCAGTAGCCAGAGTAGCCGCCATTGTTGGAGATCACCGCTGCCACACGCCTCGGCATTGATTCAAAGAGACTTTGGATGTGTTCTTGGGGTACAGCAGACCAAGCAGCTTCCACACGTTGCCAAAGTTGATCTGGTGTGGCAGCTGGGGATGTATTCTGGGTCAATCGTTGAGCAACCATGGACCACATGTTTTCTATCGGCGAAAGATCCGGAGAGCGAGCTGGCCAGGGAAGCAATTCAATCTGGCGATTGACGAAGAACCCTTGGACAATGCGTGCCACGTGTGGTCGCGCATTATCCTGTTGAAATATGGCTGTGGGCAAGCCCTGAAGGTAAGGAAGGACAACTGGCTCCAACACCTCGGAGATGTAGCGCTGGCTGTTTAAAGTACCGGCAATGCGTACTAGAGGAGTGCGAGAGTGATATCCAATACCGCCCCATACCATAATACCCGGTGCAGGACCAGTGTGGCGGTGCTAACGCAGCTGTTCAGCATCCTCTCTCCACGGTGTCTCCAGACTCGAATCCGACCATCGTGGTGTTGCAGACAGAAGCGTGACTCGTCAGTAAAGACAATTTCATTCCATTCTGCCGTCCACATCCTTCTTTCATCGCACCATTGGCGGCGGAAACGTCTGTGGTTCTGCGTCAAGGGTAGACGAAGCAATGGACGTCTTGCGGACAGACCACTCTGCTGTAAACGGCGTCGAATGGTACGCGCAGACACTGGATGATGCGGTACAGACTGAATGTGCTGTGCTATGGTTCGTGATGTGGCTGAGCGATCCGTCACTGCCATACGCACAATATGCCTGTCATCACGTGAAGTGGTACACTGAGGTGGATGCGATCGAACACGTCGGTCCGTCGTACCCTCCTGCATCCAACGATCACATATCCGCATTACAGTTGTTTGGTTTCGTCCAACACGACTACCGATTTCCCTGAAAGATAATCCACAATCTCGGTAGGCCACTATCCTTCCTCTGTCGAACTCGGATACTTGATCAAAAGATGATCGCTGTTTTCTACGAGGCATAATTGATAGTTTTTTTGAAAAACCCACAAGAAAAACACAATTGCCGTACTTCAAATCGTCGAAATCTCCAAGCCTTAAATAGCGCTTTGAAGTGGCGCCACAGGCGCGCGTGATGTGCGTCTGCGCTGAAATTCTAATCATTTGCATATCTCACCTCCGCTAATGCATGTTGTAAATTTCATATTATTTGCATGCTTCCTTCAGGGTGTTGCATTTACGGTGGCCAGCAGTGTACATAACTGGTATCTTTAACCCTCCAAGTGGTTTTGACGAGATATTTCATCAAGATATTGGCGACTTTTTGATGTTGAAAAGAAAGATCAAGATCTGGACTGTTTTCTTTAAATGACGAGATATCAAGATCTGGTTAGTTTTGAAAATGATATATCAAGATCTGATCAGTTTTGAAAATGATGAGTTATCAAGATCTGGTCAGTTTTGAAAATGATGAGTTATCAAGATCTGATCAGTTTTGAAAATGATGAGTTATCAAGATCTGGTCAGTTTTGAAAATGAAGAGATACCTCGTCGAGACAACTACCAGAAGGGTTAATACTACAAACCGAATCGCGTATTTTCTGTACTTTATTTTATCACTGTATTTATTAAATATAATCTTGACAAATAATGAATTGATAGATAGTCATTGATTGTTTCTATTCTATAATTTAGTGTGTATTTAGTGTATCACCTTTTAGTATGTATGATGTATTTCGCTGCTGTTTTATACTAGTGTATAGCAAGTTATTTTTTTGTAGTGGTGGTCAGTTCATCATAATTACTTGATATTGTACGTCTTGTGTCTGGCGCAGCATGGCCAAATATGGCCCTTGCACCATAGAAACCCAACAAACCAGCCAGTTCGTCACAAACGCAATACCTTATTTTTGTTTATTTCATTATTTATTTGATTGGTTGTATTGTGCAAGGATTATACTCTGATTATTCTATGTGAACTATTTGAGTTCTTTTGGTGCATGCAGGTGATTATTACATTCATTTATTCATGATATAATATTACCCCCTTGCCTGACTTCATTCATAATTTGATTTTGTCTGTGCTTGTCAACTTCACTGAAAAGTATAAAGGAACATTAAATAAACTATAGAGAAAGGAGAAAAAGGGAAAGGAAAGGATGTTCTTCATTCGGTAAAGCTTAAAGAGCTTTTCTTCATCTTAGAAAAACAGTTTTATAAATACACTGTAAAACATTTCTTCGGCATTATACTGTAAACACAGGGGAAAAGTTAAGTTTATAATGGTTTCCAGAGATGGCATATATAAAGAAATTCAAAAACTGTGAAATCAGAGTGCATTATGAGATATTTCACTAGCAGTTCGTCTTCTACTTTTAGCGATATTTAAATATAATATACTTGTATATACATGTATAAAACGAAATCTCCAAACACTTTTCTTTAATACACTCGAGTTATATTCCTTTTTCATTTCTCGATCGAGTTTCAAGTCCGACTAAATAATAATTCAATGTCACAGCGCTCGATGCCTAAAAGCCAAAGCCAAAGCCCATGTCTGCTTCATTTTTTCATGCATACTCTGTTTCAATACTATCATACAAAGTAATGGTACGTTTCCACATGAAACAAACATATCGCAAGTTACTTCATAAATAGACGCGTGGTAGAAATTGCTTGTGAACACGCATGCGCAAGAGACTAGTCTACAAAAGCAATTTATATCATTTGCGATATTTTTCTTGCACGTGGACACGTAACTTAAGGATATAAACTAAATTACACTGAATTCCTTACAATAACTGAAATAATTTGAGTTAATAAATCTCTTTTAAAGATAAGTGCAAGCAGATAATCCATTTTAAACAAGGTAACAAATAATATAAAATAATTTTTTCCTCCGACATGTAGTCAATATATATTAAGAACTTCACAAAATTTCTTTTTAATTGATTTTTAGGTGTGTTGTAGAAAAAGCTCAGAATGGAAAAACACGGACTGCAGGCTGCAAAACCAATTAAAAGGGCTGAAACCTGAATAACATCCATTAATGGAAGGATTAAATGAATTTTTTCGAATATCGAAATCTTTACTTTTTACAAAAGACTCAGTTTACAAAGATAGGAGAATTAACTGGAATTGTCTTTAAAAAAAATCGAAAATACATCTCCCAGAGATAGCTTATTAAATGTTTAAAGTCTAGTTTTCCTTGTAGTGCATTAGAAAGACCCATTAGAAAAAATGTTTTCTTCTTTCGATTGTGAAACAAAACCGGTTCTAATTTGAGTTAAAATAAAGATGTAGTTCTAAAATAAATCTTTAAACAAATTATAAAAACGAAAAGAAATGCTCTTAGGAAATTAGGAGCGATTTATCTCAGACGAGTGTAGGAAAATAATTATTTAAATTATTAATTTAATGTCACAAAAGAAATGAAAAACATCATTACGAAACGCTCCACCATTTGCTGTTGCTAAATGTTTTTTTGTCACGTTAGTAAAAAAGTGCCTGGCAGTAAATAAATTCTGTACAATAATGTGTCTATTGATTTAGATTAAATTATTAATTAGATAAAATATTCAGTAGTCATTTCACATTACTTCAAGGTAATTGTATTCTCGAACTAGCGTATAATTTAATGAGAAGAAATATAATCACGTGAATGTGATAGCTAGCAAAATTCAATGAAGTACGAAACAGTACCACTCTGATTTTGATTCAATACATCGTAATTGGAAATTTCTAGCGAGAATTAAAATTATATTTAGTTTGGTAAGGATCATAGAAGTTGTTATCAACATTAACATATCATATTGTGTTATTACTCAGGATTTTGTAAATGATGAGAGTTAAATTTATTCTCCATCAAACTGGCTTGTTATGCTTTATATAGAATGTTTGGTATAGTAATGATCATAGAAGTTGTATCGACATTGACACTCCATATTGTGTTATAGCTCAGTATTTTATACATGGTAGGTACTTGAATTAAGGGATTCATGAATTATTTATACAAGCGCCTTTAAGTCTTAACTAATGTAATCTGCATTCTGCAAGGAATTAGGCGCTCTTGGATTTCTTAGTTGAAGGAGTTGAGAGTTAAGATTATAATCTAACGTGGATTTACATCTTAGGCATATGATATAAACGATTTTATTTTTTTAAACTTACAGAAACTTCTCTAAACTCTTAGTAACGAAAATCAGATATGACATTTGAATAGAGATAGGTAGGTAACTGAATTTACGTCGTACTGGAGCAATACAAAGGGCTATTGGCGACTGTCCGTGATCAATCCCGAAGAAAAAGAACCGAGGATAACACCTCGGAATTTTGAACCGCGGTCGGATGACGAATTTTGTAAATGATGAGAGTAAAACTTATTCTCTATCAGAAAGGCTGTTATTCTCTACGTAGAAATTGCTAATAAAAAGAAGTACGAATAAAGAAATACAGAAAATGATGATTCAACTATTTGGGGGTAAAAAGAAAGAAAAACCAGTAAAACCTGGCAATCACCATTTCAGCTTTTTGATGATACTATGTTTATTGTAAAGTTTACTTATTTTAAACCAAAACTTTAAGCTGAATTAAAATTTGACTGAAAAAGTTTTTGAATTCATAGAAGTTTTTTAGTTTGATTTATTTATTTCATAGCAAACCCAAAATGGTGATTTAAGTAATAAACCTTAAATAGCTTTCCAGTGCGTAACCTTGGGAGAGACACAAATTTCGTTTTGCAAGTGAAAATTTAAATGTAATTCTTCATCATCGTCCTTCATTTTATGGTGTTAAATTTATAAATGTGCCCTAGAAACTTGCTCCATCTTTATATTAGTAGGAAAGTGCAATTTTCAATACATTGCTAATTAAGGAAAAATTAATTGAAAAGGAATTCCAGTTTTTCTAGCCTTTATTCAAATCTTTGAAAGTCAAAATTTGAGAAAGCCATTAAAATTTTTTATCATTGCATATTTTACCATAGCAATTTGTTTATATTTTACTTGACATATTTATGTATCGAATGAAAATTTCATGGAATGTGAAATAGGGAACTTACTTGCATCCTATCCAATAGGAACCGCGGTAGCCTGGTTGGCAGAGTAACGGATTAGCAACCGGAGGATTGGAGTTCGAATCCAACCAAAGACCGTCGCGTGTAAAGGGGGCTGGTGCACGTTAAATCTGTAGTGGCCTCAAATGTTCTCACGTTGGAGTGGTGTGGAGGTTTGGAGAAAGGGGTGCCACCTCATGTGTGACCTCGTCATCTGACCGTGGTTCAAAATTACGAGGTGTTGTCCTCGGATTTTTCTGGTAGGGTTTTGATCCCGGACCGTTCCCATTAGCCCGTTGTGTTGCTCCAGTGTGACGTTAATTAAAATACCTACCAATATAATTTCTCCGTTAGATATATTTCTTTCACAGTTGCTACAAAATTAGACCGGCATAGATGGCATAATCCATGCATCCGGGATCGGGGTTCGAACCTACAACCTGTTGAACCGAGGGCCAAAGCCATTTGCCTACGAAAAAAATACACACATATATTCTTAAATGTATATATTATCTTAAATTCTTATCTTTAATCTTAAAATATTATCTTTAATCTTAAAAATCAGGGATCAACAATTTTGAATAGTCCTCTAATTTACGGAAAAAATGAACATATAATATATATAATTTTTATAATACTATAGATTTTTATATAATACCATAGATAGAAGTTTTGCTTCAGAATTTTTGTAGGTTAGAAAATGTAAATGTGATCAATTAAATACTTTTTAAATTATAGACTCATATCAGATGTAATACTCGAGTATAATTTGATATATTTCATTTCATAATCATTCATTATCAAAGCACACTGTGCCAAAAGAATCGAAACACCCCGAAGCCAGAGTTCGATAGGAATGAAACAGTATGTGGGATGTAGTCGCGGAAAAAAAACGAACCACCCCCTTTATTTCGAGCACCATTCATAGAAGAGAAAATTCAAAGATATCATTCAATAGAGAATAACGTCCTCTACAAATTCAAATACAAAAATATTGCATAAGGGGTAGTCTTCATATAAAATTTTACACAAACAACAAAATTTCAATGAAAACACCCTGTTGTGATGCCTTAATCAGATTTAGTATCGTTAAATTAGTCTAAGTATGAAATTTCATGACTTTACAGTCCTTATTTCCGGAGATATTCAATGTTAAAATTGCTGCCAATTTCAGGGATCATCTCCACATTGAAAATCGTTATTCGTAGATCGAGATTAATTGTAGTTATAGCTACCCGAATTCCAAATTTAAACACTATTTCAAACGTATTTGTCAGTGCGTGCAAACAATCCGAGAATTATATTTATTATGCAAGTGAAAACGATTCGAGAATTACATTATATTATTATCCAAGTTTAAACGATCCAAGCACCCGAGGTTTGTCAGACGTTTTTTAAACTTTTGTGCCCCCTAAAATCGCCATAACAAGGAAAATTTAATGTAACGCAAAAAATAACCATTGAAATGAGCTAAACTTTTGCATGGTCACATTAGAAGTCCTGAATCGATTACCATTAAAATATAGTAAGGTTCCTATTCATAATTTTTTCAAACATTAATTTAGTAATTGTTATTGCATACAAAAATAAAATATTTGGTACCTTTTGTTCGGGTTGTTTAACAGTAACAGGGTACAAAATATCAGCGCTATAGAAATATTATTTAGGAAGATATCCATAAGAGTCTAAGAAACTGATTTAACATTAGGAGCGCCAATCTTACTGTACTCGTAACTTCGAAATGGTAAGACCTAAGAAATTTGGTATCTGAAATTAAATTTTGATATAGATTCGAAATTATGTGTCGATATAGGGGTTTCTATTAGAAATTATGAAGTTGGTGCTCAATTTAATATGAAGACGGTCCCTCACGCAAATTTTATGCATTTCACTTTATCGAAGGCGTCAGTTCCTGTCAAACGCCATCTTTGAATTTTCTCTATTGTTAAAATTGGGTGGTCTTTTTCCCGCGAATGTACATGAAGAGAAAACAAATTAACTCAATATTAAATCTATAGGACTTTATTATTGCAGAACTACATCCGAAAGGTTATAAATTAGTAAGACATAAGGCCCCTCTAGCGGCGATATATTCTGGCATGCGACATGGCATGTCGGTCAAGCAAAACACTTATCTTATCCTGTGGCAAATTATACCAAGCATTTTATATCTGTTGCTCCAGATCTCGTATATTCCGAGGATATTAATATGATAATATTATATTGATGCGTCAGTGTGATATATATTGCATCTCACAAGTAAACATGTAGTAGGAAACTTTGACGTGCAAGCTTACAGCACCCTGAAGCATAACAATATAATATACACGGTGGCCATCAAATAAATTTCACTCTTTCTGGGAGGCTTCTGTATCTAAATCAAATAAACGGAATGGAACGTAATTTGGAAGGTAGGTATTCCAATTAACGACGCACTGGAGCAACACAACGGGCTATTGGCGAAGGTCCGAGATCAATCTCCAAGGGAAAGATCGAGGACAACACCACGTAATTTTGAACCACGGTCAGACGACGAGTCACACCTGAGCTGGTACTCCACTCTCCAAACTTCCACAACACGCCAACGTAAGGACATTTGAGGCCACGACAGATATAACGTGCGCCAGCCTCCTTTGTACACGAAGGTGTTTGGCTGGATTTGAACTCGCGATCCTCCGGCTGCTAATCCTTAACTCTTCCAACCGGGTTACCGCCGCCCTGGTAATTTGGAAAGGAGATTTTTGAAGACATGGGGAGATGTAGTGGCGCGGTAGCCCAGTTGCAAGAGCGACGGATTTGCAACCGGAGGAGGGCGAATTCGAAACTAGGTCCAGTCAAAGACCGTCGTGTACACGGGGGATGGTGCACGTTAAATCTGTCGTGGCCTTAAAAATCCTCTCGTTGTTGTGATGTGGAAGTTTGGAGAATTGGGTGCCAGCTCAGGGGTTGTCCTCGTCATCTGGCCGTGGTTCAAAATGGCGTTGTCCTCCGATCTTACCTTTGGGGATTGATCCCGGACCGTCGCCAATAGTGTGTGGTGCTCCAGTGCGACTTTAATTAATTACCATCTGCATTTAATGCAAATTCTCGACTGTTTCGACTCCACCAGCGACAAGTTCCCCCTATCGGCGACTTTTGGTACTAAATTTCTTTCGGCGGAATACATCTCCCCGTATCTTCGAAAGTTCCCGAAACAAAATTGGGTTCCATTCCGTTAATTCGATTTAGCTACAGATGCGTTCAAGAGTGAAAGTTATTTAATGTGCCCCACCCTGTAAATCAATAGTGAGACTTATCAAAAGAAACATTTCACTTCCTTTATTTTTAGGTGCCGCGGTAGCCTGGTTGGAAGAGTAACCGGAGGGTTGTGACTTCGAATCCAACCAAAGACCATCGTGTACGAAGGGGCTGGTGCAGGTTAAATCTGTCGTGGCCTGAAATGTCCTCACGTTGGCGTGGTGTGGAAGTTTTGGAGAACGGTGTGCTAGTTCAGGTGTGACCTCGTCATCTGACCGTAGTTCAAAACTACGAGGTATTGTCCTCGGATCTTTCTCTCCGGGTTTGATCCCGGACCACTGTGTGGCTCCAGTGCGAATTTAGATAAATACCAACCTACCTTTGTTTATTTATGGAATAGGCACTGAATATAGTATTGGTATACGTATATCGAATTTTAAAATTTGAATGTGTTAATATGTTAAATGCGTGTTGAATGTGTTAAATGTTGAATGTTTTATTTGAATGTGTTGTTTGAATGGATAGAAAACAAATTAAAATGTATTAAGCTACAGAACCTTAATCGTGGAAGCTGTTCACCGTTTCGTCAGATTTGTGGGTGGCAATTAAATGTAACGTATTTTTTTGAAGCAGACTATCATTTATTTGATCTGGTAATGATTAAGACACTTAAAAGGAGATAAAAGAGATCATTAAGAATTACGAGAACAGCTTGCGAAAGCTAAGACAGATTTTGATGGAAAAATTGTGTGTAAAGGCAGGACAACTTGACCATTAAATCTCGAAAGATTTCTATGGCATTGCTGGATAACTAATGATCTGTTAAAATGAAATTATCTTAAGGTGTAAGTATACATTCGAAAAATTTTGCCTTTAAAAATCTAGTTTTTCCAACAAGTCATTGGCTTATGCTTAAAATCGTTTCACCGAGAAAAAAATCAGATTAAGCTAAATATTAATTATCTAATTTACATACAATCAGCTTATTATCACGTTTTTGAACAGTAATATCTCTAATTCTAATTTGTCCAAAAAGACAATTCCTATTGGAAATTATTCCTTTTTCCTCTCCATGTTTTGACCTTCAATCAAGTTGCTAGAGGAAATGGGCTATTTTTTAAATTGTTTTCACGAAGGAAGTCTAAAATATCAAGATTTTTTCAGAAATTTTAACATTTAAAAATTCATTTCTTAACTAATAACTCTGAATGAGAGTCAAAATATCCACTGTATTATATAGATTATAATGATACAAATAGTTATAATAGATCAATTCATTGTTGAGGTATCACTGTTTGAACAAATAATTGTAATGCAAAAACACAGTTATTCAGAAAGTGAGTTTAAAGTTTTGGAAACATGTTTACACTGGTGAAGTACCTAACGAAAAACCTTTTTAACTTGAAAAGTATTCCTAATATTTACAAGACGTTTATAAGCTAAGAAATTGGGAAATATTTTGAAGCAATTAAAACAAAATCAATATTCTGGGGTCGATTTTCGTGATTTCTAGTTTATACATACACCTTAATTAAGACTTTTTGCTATAGTGTGCTAATATTTTCATAAGTTTCCAGTTTGTCTCAAACTTAAATTCAGGTTTTATTAGATTAAGTGACTTCTCTTGAGATTAAGACTAGACAATTTATGAAACAAATTATTATATTTTTCCCTTTTGGATTAAATATTATTGCTTATAATTACAGTTGAGAAAATTTATTGTTTTACATACTAATATCGTAATTTTAAGCATGAAAACTTTTCGATGAATTTGAAAATTAAATTAAACTTTCATGCAAATCAAGGTATTAACTTTATTTTTGTGCTGTTATACAATGAAAGACGCTTCTTTGGATAAAAGTCACGTAAATTATTCATTAAGGAATTCGAAGTAATCAAACTTTATTCAATTTTAAAACATTCGACATGTTGCGAAAAGGAGGCAATGTTTAATTAAAAATGAAATTAGAAAATTAATGTGCTCTCTATTTTGATTAAACATGGAAAGAAAAACTAAACAAAGATAAATTAAGCTAAATCTAAATTGATTTGCAGGATTAAAGATAAATTTTATGAAGTATGACTCGAATTTTTAACAGGAAAGACGGGACCATATTTAAATCGAGTTTTGGCCTCTTAAAAAGCTGTAAAATGCTTTTTCGTATATAGAAATTCCTCTTTTAGACACATTTTTTTGAGTTAAACACCTACTTTTTATTTAAGATCCTTATTTAAACCCGTTATTCATCTTGTAAGTACTTCAAGTTCATTAAAGTATGTTCAAGTTTTGAACCTAAATAACTATAAGTTTGAATACAAATTTAAAAATATGAACTAAATTAATATTGCATTACATTTGTTACACATTCACATTACGTTTATTAAATAATTAGAATTTAGAGTTAAACTCCTTGCATTTATAATGCATTCTTAGAAATACAGAAATTTCTAGAAGAAATTTTCAGGCAGATGCAAATCTCATTAGGAAATGTTCGACGTACCTTTTTCTAGAATCGAGGATGAACTTGAAATTAGCAGTTTCTGTTTTCTTACGAAGCTTGGTGTTTTAATTTAGAAACACCGAAAGATTTTCTAAGGGTAACTTTTTAATAAAAATTTGGAATAAAACATAATTTTATAAACAACATCCATACATTTAAACCTGTTATTCATCTTGTGAATTCTTCAAGTCCATTAAAGTATGTTCAATTCTTGAACCGAACTAACTATAATTCTGAATACAAATTTTAAAATATTAAATTAAATTGATATTGCATTGCATTTGTCTCACATTCACATTACTTTTTATTTAAGAACTAGAATTTAGAACTAGATAATTCCTTTAAATAATCCTCCTTTCCCTAAATAATTCCTTACTAAATAATTCTAATGCATCTTAGAAATAAAGAGGGACAGCGGTAGCCCTGTTGGAATAATAACGGACTAAGAACCGGATGGTTGCGAGTTCGAATCCAACCAAGGACCGTAGTGCACAAGTGAGGCTGGTGCACGTTAAATCTGTCGTAGCCTCAAATGTTTTCACGTTGGCGTGGTGTGGAGTTTGCAGAAGTGGGGTGCCAGTTCATGTGTGACCTCGTCATCTGACCGAGGTTCAAAATTACGTAGTGTTGTCCTCGAATCTTTCCCTGCGGGGACCGTCTCCAATAGCCCATTGTGTTGCTCCAGTGCGACGTTAGTTAAATACCTACATTAGAAATAAGGTAGGTTGGTAGGTATTTATTTAAGGTTAATTATAAATACCTACTTAATTTAATTAACTTTAATTAAATACCTATCTTAGAAATAAGGTAGGTAGGTAATTAATTAACTTCACACTGAAGCAACACAACGGGCTGTTGGTGACGGTCCGGGATCAAACCCATAGGGAAAGATCCGAGGACAACACCACGTGATTTCGAACCACTGTCAGAAGACGAGGTCACACCCGAGCTGCATCCCACTCTTCAAACTTCCACACCACGCCAAGGTGAGGAGATTTGAAGCCACGATATTTAACATGCACCAGCCTCCTTTGTACAATAGTCATTGGTTGGATTCGAAGTCGCACTCTCCGGTTGCCAGTTCGTTACTCTTCCAATAGAAATAAGAAAATTTCTAGAGGAAATTTTCTGGTATAAATGCAAATCTCATTAGGAAATGCCAACGTCCCTTTTCTTGAATGGAGAATGAATTTGAAATGAGCAATTCCTGTCATCTCACGCTGCTTGGTGTTTTAATTTAGAAAACTCCCCAAGAGCTTCTCAAAGAGCATCTTTTTCATCAAACATAAAAAAATAATAATAAAAACAGCCACTTTAAGAAATGATAACACAGCGTAGGAAAATCAATGTTATCCGTAGATGCGTTCCATTCGCCTTTTTCTTTTACACTTTGTTGTTAGAAATGAAAAGAAAACGCAGACATACACTATATTTCATTTCGCCCTTTCTACAGAAGCCGGACAAAAGAAAATTTGAAACGAGCCAGAAAACGCATTAATTTAGTGAATAAAAATATAGCTGCACAAGACGGAAGTCTACTTAGTTTATATTCTTTTCAGCTTCTGAAAGAGAATTTGTACTCTTGTGTGTGTCGTTTTAACAGTACACAATGCCCTTTTTAAATTGCAGTGTAGTTCGAATGGATATAAAAAAATAGATATGCATATCTATCTTTAGTATCGCGTTCTATCCCGTTTGACTTATCTAGGATCGTGATTTTATGAAATATATTTAACTTTGTTAATCAAATACGAAAACATACAATTGAGAATAGAAAATATTTACATTTTATGAATTGGTTGTTTCCTTTTCATGACTTGCATAACATGTACAATTAGAATTTGCAATTTTTTAGCACGTTGGTTTTATGATATTCACCCATCTTTGTTATTTATCTCCACATCTATTGTCAAAGGCAAATTTAGAGAAATTGATTCTTTTTTATGACTAGTGATATTTTTTTTCAGGACAAAAGAACGGGGGTTTTATAACAACGCTTCGTATTTGTTATCAAACATGCATAGAAACAGCATTCACACTTCTATTGATAAAAAGATAAGCTACTCCAACTCTGTATCTTTTCATACTTTGTTGATCACATTCTGTTGCAACAAATATTGTGCGCGGGAAATAGACTTTAATGTAATAGGATTTCTCAGTGAGTTAAATAAACACGAAGAAAATGTTTTTCACCTGTTTATATGTTAATTCATAGATTCTAAAAGAAATAATACAAAAATGAATGAGGTAGTGGAAAATAAAATAAATTGCATTTCTACAACAATCAGATCAGACTGTAAAATTCACCACTGTTTCATAATCATATGCATACATCGACCTTATAATGAGATAGACGGAATATGTGCTCGCAGCTTCATGTTATTTCTTCCAGTTGCTAGGTTTGAAGATCTGTGACGTGGTTGTGGGTAAAAGCATGAATCCTAAACTATTGATTGGTTAAACTATTATCCACCGCGATCAAAAACACTTGTCTACAATTCTAATATTAAAATAGGCTAAGTTGATTCGTAAGTTCATGTGATTTACCCTTCAGAGATCTTACGACAGCGACACCGCACACATGCTCCGTCTATTTCATTAGAAGGTCGATGTATGCATAAAAGTTTTATTTCAAGGTAGGTATTTAATTAACGTCGCATTGGAGAGCAACACAACGGGCTATTGGCGACTGTCCGGGATCAAAGCCCAAGGGAAAGATCCGTAGATAATACCACGTAATTTTGAACCACGGAGATGACGAGGTCACACCTGAGCTGGCACCCCACTCTCCAAACTTCCACACCGCACTAACGTGAGTTTTATTTCAAAGATAATGTTTATTGCGTTGTTTTGCTCATGGTGTTCAACATTTGAAAGTGACAGAACCTGAAAACATCCTAACTGGTAACTAATAATACATAAGGTATGTTAACGTAATAGCATGCAAATAATAAACATGCAAACATGCAGTAATAGCAATAATAAACATGCAAATAATGAGACTAAACTGGTAAACATGTATTTGAAAGCGACTCTGTCTGGGGAACCATCTTATTTAAAACTACAGTTGCATTATAAAATAGTAGTTCTCTGTGATTGTGGATGAAACAGAAATACTACAATAACAGAGCGTTTGTAGGGTAGTATAATCAAATTTACTACTGTCCTAATATGCTCCGACTAAAATTTCATTCCTAAATTGTTTACAGAGTAGTGTCAATAAATTCATCCACATTTAAGTTATTTAGTTATTGATGTATGTACTAAAGCTGGAGATTCACATATTTTGTATAATATCTTTAATTATCGACATATGTACATAATGAAGAATTTTTTATTGGATTTCTCCAATATAACCATTTTCAGTCCCGTTAGATGTGTCAAGTTTCACTTGCTCTGAAATAAAATTAGTCATTTAGATTATTCTGATAATTAAACCTCAATGTTCAAAATATGTTATTTATGTAGAGAAAGTGCTTTTACCCCTCCAAGTGGTTTCGACGAGATATCTCGTCCAGCAAGATCTGACCAATTTTGCTGATGACGAGATGCCTCGTCATCAAGGTATTGACGGTTTTTGGATGATGACGAGATCAAGATCTGGTCAGTTTTCTAATGACGAGATATTTCGTTCATCAAGTTCTGGCCAGTTTTGCTAATTACGAGATGCCTCGACGAGATGTTAACCTGTTATTAACGTGTGTGTTGTCAAAACGATTGTATCCATCATCATTCAATACTTTTCTTTATAACCGGGATGATCCTGTGAGTATCACCAACTGAGAAATGAATTTAACTATATAAATTAGTTAAATCCTAGTTAGGTATTTGCTGCAAAGGAACAATGCATATTGTCAATTTACTAGTAATAATAAAACTATACAGGTGCAGTAAAAATAAGCTTTCGAAGGTAGCTTAAGAAAAATAACACTATTTCCTCTTTGTACGACAGTCCTTTTATTATTCCAGATATCAGTGTATGCAAGTATAAATATAAAAATAATTTATTTTTCTGTTACTAGACTCCCATAAGTAATTCATTATTTTTGTCTAGACTGACTTGTTTCTGTAGAAAAAACGGCTGTGTTATCAGTATTGTTCGTTGTCTGCACTACACACCAAATCGACTCCCTAGTCAATTCCATTTGAATGATTTTTATGACCCCTCATGCTACAAAACAACCCACCTTTATTTTCCCAATTCTTTGCTTTAGTAGGTTTTTGAAGTTCAAACGGGATATTTGTAAAATAGGAGGTGATTATATCCTTTAATCAAGATAATACTTTTTAACTTGATTGAATTTAGGTGGATATTGACATTAAAAGCTCCTCTTGTCTCATAAGTTCATATTTTATTATAATATTCAAATCTAAGTAAAGTTTCGCTCCATGATTCAGTTCCAAGAATTTTATTTCACAAATTTCGAGGTAAATTTGTAGTTTTTCCAGAAGAAAACTCCAGTAGTTTTTTCAGCATTCGAATAAAACGAAGTTCAAACGGGATACTTGTAAAATGGGAGGTGATTATGTCCTTCGGTCAAGATAATATTTTTTAACTTGATTGAATTTAGGTGGATATTGACATTAAAAGCTTCTCTTGCTTCATAAGTTCATATTTTATTATGATATTGAAATCTAAGTAAAATTTCGCTCCATGATTCAGTTCCAAGAATTTTATTTCACAAATTTGGATAAACTTGTAAATGGTGAAAAATGAATCATTATTGAGATATTTTGCGTTCCTTTATTTTTTAATTGACAAAATTTAGTCAAATGCAAGACGTTTTGCTTAAATTATCATTGAATGTAAGAGAAACGAATTTCTTGTTAAAATGCTTGAATATTGACATCTTTTGAAAAAAATGGTTGTTAACCCTCCTGGTGCTTGTCTCGACAGGGTATCTCGTCATTAGCAAAACTGACCACATCCTTAGGACGAGATATCTCGTCATTAGAAAAACTAACCAGATCTTGATCTCGTCATCATAAAAAAAATCGGCAATATCTTCATGACGAGATATCTCGTCAAGTATTATCAAATCAGTCAGATCTCGATGAACGAGATACCTCGTCGAAACCACTTGGAGGGTTAAATTGTACGGCAGACGGGGAATCTGAAAATACAGGGTATGTTGACTCACGATATTTTTCGAATTACTTAACGGATGACGCTGAGAATCAGAATTCGTACTTTATCATGTTTTTTTTATGTGCCAGAGTCAGTGAAGAGGGCAACTAACCACATTTTTTCGCTCATAAATAATACATATTTTCCCTGATGTTGTTATAAAAAAATTCCATTCCTACCAATCTTGGGGTAGATTAACATTTTATGGATACCGAAGTAAACACTTCCCTGGAACTTTTATACGTAAATGTTGAAGGAAAGTTTTTTTCCAATGCCAAGCTTATACATCGATTTGACCCTTCAAGCATCAATTGGTAAGAGTGTGTCAATTTCTGCGTTACCCCAGGGCATCATGGGAGGTATATCGCACCCCTTGAATTCTGGGGAAGAACATGCCTTCCCGGAGGACTTTGGGGAAGCTAGCCTGTAAGTTGAAGTTTAGTTCAAATGCAAAAGTATCCTGAAAACTTTTATGTAAAGAAGTTTCAGGATAATTTTATCCGAAATTCTTTATACGTGTATAAGGATCTCCAACTCAGTCTTGTAGAATGTTTAGTTCCCAATAAACTTACGAAGCCTTTAAATATGATTTGGTGAAATCTATTCTTAACTCTCAAGCGGTTTCCACGAGATATCTCGTCCATCAAGATCTGATCGATTTTGCTAATGACGAGATATCTCGTCATCAAGGTATTGCTGATTTTTTGATGACGAGATTAAGATCGTGTCAGTTTTCTTCCAATGACGAGATATCTCGTCCATCAAGATCTGGTCACATTTGCTAACGACGAGATACCTCGCCGAGACAATAGCCAGAAGGATTAAAATCAAAACACTTATATTTAACCTTCCTGGTGGTTTTTGTTGAGGTATCTCGTCATTACCAAAACTGTACTCATTTAGATGGACAAGATATTTCGTCATTAGAAGAAACCTGAAGGTCGTTAGAAACTGACCAGATCTTGATCTCGTCATTGTCAAAAAATAATAGGCAATATATTGATGATGAGATATTTCGTCGTAATCACTAGCAGGTTTAACTGAAAATAATATTTCTGCAAAGAAAGTAAAAATTGTTTTTCTCCCATGGCCTTTGGATAGATTGTAATCTCAACATATATTTGTTTAATTTTCAAAGAGGATTTCAGGAAGAGGATTAAAAGGATATATATATCTAGAGAATAGTTTTAGTCTAGTCCGAATAACAGAATTTCCACTGACAAGTGGAGCCAGGATTGAAGATCAAATTTTGGCAATTTAATAAAAAGATTTTTCATTGCAATAAATGTGATCCCTTTCCAAATCCAGGGATTTATACTTCTTTACCACGACTTCGGATGTCTATCCTAGACTCATATCCAGGTTGTCAAACCTTATTCCCTGCCCGTACGGTCAAAATGATAAATTGTCTTATCTTTCTAGTTTACCTCACATTTCTAAAATAAAAGGCTAATAGACACACTAAATTGGAAGCTACTTAGTGTCTTTTTCATAGTTTTAACTTGTGAATTCATGTCACACAATATGCTGCTTAGAATTTTACTAAGTTTAAACTTAGAACTTGTATTTGTTCATATTATTTACGATTAGACGTTACGCCCTATATTCTGAACAGAACCTAGTTAGAATACATGCGTACCTTTCTAAAAATAATTACTGTAAATGCATCTTTATACTAATAATAATATGGCGAGATATTTCGTCCCTCAAGACCTAAGCAATTTTCCTAATGACGAGATATCTCGTCATTATTAGTATTGCCAATTTTTTATGATGACGAGATCAAGGTCTAGTAAATTTTTCTAATAACGAGATATCTCGTCCATCAAGATCTGGTCAGTCTTGCTAATGACGAAATATCCACCATCGAAACAACCACCATAAGGATTGACGTCAGGAAAAATGAGTATATTTTGGATCTTCATTTTTTTGAGAAAATTTTGTCTACAATTTTAATAATTGATAATGTTTTTTCATGAGATAGGACAGTTCTTAAATCCACGAATTTCCAAGAAAAATCCATTATTAAGCGCCATTGCAGTGCACAAAGTTTATCTCACTTTACCAAGCCCGGTCCAAGCTTTCGGTAGCACGGTTGGAAGAGTAACGGATTCGAGTTCGAATCCAACCAAAGACCGTCGTGTACGTGGGTGCTGGTGCACGTTAAATTTGTCATATCTTCAAATGTCCTCACGTTGGCATGGTGTGGAAGTTTGGAGAGTGGGGTGCCAGCTCAAGTATGACCTCGTCATCTGACAGTAGGATCATGTCGTTAGCAATCCGTTGTATTGCTCCAATGGGATGTTAATTAACATGCCAAGCTAATTTAAGTGGCTACGTTAGGGCATTGTCATGCATTTTTGTGGTTTTTACGCGTAATGGTATGTGTTCAGATTATTTGGATCATTCAGTTTTAAGGCGTGTTCGTTTCGTTTCTTTGAGTCACTATTTTTTTTTAGTGTTTCTTAAAGGGCCTTTTTTGGAAGAATTATCTGAATCCCAATTTTTCACTACGGGCTGGTGCACGTTAAATCTGCCGTAGCCTCAAATGTGCTTACGTTGGCGTGGTGTGGAAGTTTGGTAAGTTGAGTGCCAGCTCAGGTGTTGCCTCGTCATCTGACCGTGGTTCAAAATTACGTGGTGTTGTCCTCGAATCTTTCCCTTTGGGATTGATCCCGGGCCGTCACCAATGGCCCGTTGTGTTGCTCCAGTGTGACGTTAAATAAATACCTAACTACTCACTTTACTAATTACCTAAATCATTAGTTTTAAACTATTCTATGTGAAATCAAATGCAAAATGCTGATTATCTTTAGAGAAAATGCATATTATACTTCAAACAGAAGAATGATTAGATTTTCTTGATTTAATTCATGAAATAAATCTAATATAATTGAAATGTGGTGACAAACTTGTTTTAACATTTTTTAAAATTTATACAAATATATATGTATAAGATAAAAATAACTGTTTACGAACAGTCTCCATGTGAAACAATGTGAAATTTCAATTGTTGCACACATGACAACTTCAAAACACATCATTTGAGACAAAATCAGAATATATATAACAGTAGCAATAACATATCCTGTTTCCTGATTCAATCTCATCAATTCCAGTAGTGAAATTCGTTGTCTGGTGTAAAATAACCAAAGCAATAACGATATTTTGGAAATCTTAAAATTTCAACAATTTTACATATCGAAGCTGGTATTCCAGAAACAAAAATTTGTGCCATTATCAAGTATTCTTACACTAAGAAAATATGATTTCGCGAATCCCTTTGAGAGAGAGAAATTCACGCGAAGAGTAATTTAACTCACATACACAAGTCAGTTTCGACTTGCGAAATCATTCTCGTCAGAATCAAAGCTGCTTTCGCTGGGAATTTTCTCATTAGAAAGCAATTTCTCCTGTACTTCAAGATTTGACAAGACTTCCGAAACCTCTGCAATTCAATACTATGTGATCTATACTAATTAAACTGTAGTTCAACTTGAAAATAAATGTGTTCTAGTTAAATCTTTAATTAAATTGTGGGCATCGGATGAGAATTCCCTTGAGTCTGCAAGATACAGAAGGAACATGTAGTACTTAACCCTCCAAGGGGTTTCGACGGGATATCTCGTCCGTCCAGATCTAAATAACTTTGCCAATGACGAGATATCTCGCCATGGAGATACTGCCGATTTTGTTTATGATGAAAAGACAAAGATCTGGTCAGTTTTCTTGTAATGACGAGGTATCTCGTTCATCAAGATCTGGTCAGTTTTGCTAATGACGAATATCTCGTCCATCAAGATCTGGTCAGTTTTGCTAATGACGAATATCTCGTCGGGACAACCACCAGAAAAAAATTATCTTGAGTCTGCAAGGTACAGAAGGACCATGTAGTGTTTAGTTAATATTTTCCAAGTGGTTTCTACGAGATATCGTGTCATTTAAGATCTGGCTAATTTTGCTAGTGACGAGATATGTAGTAAAGATATTGCCGATTTTGTTTATGATTATAGGACCAAGATTTGGTCAGTTTTCTTGTAATGACAAAGTATCTCGTCCATAAAGATCTGGTCAGTTTTGCTAATGAAAAATATCTCGTCGGGGCTAAGATATGTCTACCATTTTTAAAGTATCATTCAGTGTATAAAGTATTTTGTCTCTTTAAAATGCATTTTCCTATTCCTGGCGCAAGCATAACTCCATGTCTTCCTTTGCAGTAAGTGTCAAACTTCTACATTCATTTGTTACATTTCGGCCAGATACGAGGGTGGAGAGTTTCAAAAATACTTAATAACAATAAGGGGGAGGTAATAGAGCAGGGCGTGAATTTTCTTGACTTGTCATCTTTTGTTAGCGCTTCTACGGATTCTCAAACTTCTTGCAAGATCACCTTTCACGTGTCATCTTTTATCAGCGCTTCGTTAACATTGCCAGTATAGATAGAGAAATTCTGTTTGCATTCTTCTGATTCTAGATATATACTGTTTTTAGATCATTTTTAGGAATATTTGAGGTTTTCAGTGGATTATATATTTTTTGTCCAGTTGTAAACAAGTATTTTTTTCCTCTCAGTCATTTTCACATTTTTGAGTTTAAGGTATATTTAGGTCCTTTTATTGATAAATTGTACACATTTTATATTAGTTTTAGTCATGTTTTGGTCCTGTTATAGGTAATTTTTACACATTTTTAGGTCAACAATGCACAGGACATGGTAATAAGGAAAAAATCGCCCAGTAGAGTGCCACAGTGTATATTTAAAACAATTCAATTACTTATGCTTTCTTCCATCATGGAGAGTGTCGAGTTTTCTCAATTGGCTAATTACTTAATACAAAATTCACCAAAAACTTTAATTTAATTTAAATTCGGTTTTTATTTAAACTTCCTCGTTAAGAAGAAATCTTAATATTGCGGTTTGTGTAAGTTTAATTGTTTCAGATTTTATTATCATCCAAAGATGACTTATGTGTATAATACATAAAACATGCAATTCAGTTCCGAGCATTTTAGCATATCTTTTAGTAGATGCGGTGGGCATTCTCGGTGGGTCCTTCATCTCGTACACTTAAATATTCATTTTAAGTAATTAAACATTAGTTTTCTATACTCTACCAACTCGACAATTACTAACTCCCAAGCGTTGCTTGTAAGTTTTCGTAAAAGCGTATGAGTCAGCATGCAATTGTTTGAACAAGCGAAAGTGCCCAAAGGGAAGAATTTAACTTAATTAATTAATACCGTTTCCAGTATGAGGACACTCGTATTCCAAATAACTCTTTCTCCATTCCATGAAAATCCGACTTTCTATTCATTTACACAATTCATGCGATCGAAATTTTAATTAACGGAATTTTGTCTGTTGCTATCTATTGTGTAAGGTTTTGGATATTGACTTAACTATGCTGTTTTCGTTGTATCTTCAATTTTTTAAGATTAAAGTATTTTACACGAGGAAGATTTCGAAATTATGCTCCTCGAAGGGAATTGAATTTTAGTTTTTTGAAACTACGAATTGGAAAAGAATGAGATACCATTTTACAATGTGCTTCAAGTGGAAACTTACTGTAATACAGTACAGCTGGAAATTATATAAGTTATTCGAGGATAAATCATATAAATATTTTTCGAACCATAAATAAGACACCTTCTTAACAAATTATTTATAGTCTACATTCATTAACAAAATAAAATTACATAAATATACAGGGTGTTTCAAAACTTCCTGTAAAATCTTTAGGTTGAGGTAGGGGGACACATCATTAACCCTCCTAGTGGTTAATTCGACGCGGTATTTTGTCTTTAGAAAAACTGACCCAGATCTTGATGGACGAGATATCTCGCCATTAGAAAAACTGACTAGATCTCGTATTATAAAAATAGGCAGTATCTTGATGACGAGATATCTCATCATTAGCAAAATTAGGCAGATCTTGATGGACGAGATATCTCGTCAAAACCATTTAGAGGGTATTCACATAGAGATATCCGCAAGAGTCACTAGGTGTGCTAGAGGGTACAATAAGGTGTCTGTGAACATAAGGTGCTTGTATAAGTGACCATATTTACTAGCCCAAATTTTAGTTTGACAGTAGTTTTTTACAACATTCTGTGGAATGTTACTGCTTCACACAAAGCCCGGTGTAAACGCGTAAACGTTTGATGGTTCGGCACACATGTCGGGGAACCGTTTACGATAAAATCTCACAGAAGGCGCGTCCATTTCAGATAAGTGCATGCCCAGCTGTCTCAGAATTCGTGAAATGATACTTATTTTCTGTTCGTCCAAATATATTTCTCCATCAAAGATAGTTCTTCCATTTTCTGATTACACTAGATATACTTGCGTGTAACAATATTTTGTAAATTTGGTTTCATATACACTAACCTTTCAGTGCTTTTAGCAAACTTTAACAGGGGAGATCTTGACAGGAATAGCTGTAGATATTTTATCACTCAGTAATATTTTACCCCTTCTTAATCCTTTTGCCAGCAGTTCCTTCTTGCGGTGGAGACAGTTTTATGAGGTACCTGAAGATTTCTTTCCACCATAATTATCTTTCTGTCTGAAGAAATTTAAGATAGCACAGGGAGATCGACCTAGTTTCTCAGCACTATATCTAGTTGGATTTCCGTTATCACTAAAAACTATTTCTCTCTTTTTCGAACAGGTTTATACTTTTTGATGCATCTCACAGATACGATAGTTATCTGAAATTCGACAAGCAAAATGTACATAGAAGCTGTCTTCTATGAGGGATTTTCAGTGTAAATAAACAATCCAGGCGGAAGTCGGAGTTTTGCTTACTTCAACCCGAATGCTCTTATTTGATACATATCAGGGTTACCTTAAAATGTCGTTTTACCGCTGTTCGTTTAATGCAGGATAATAATGGACGAGATATCTTGGCCATCAAACACTCGTCGTCTCGTCATTAGAAGAAAACTGATCAGATCGTGATGGACGAGATATCTTGTCCATCAAACATTCGTCGTCTCTCGTCATTAGAAGAAAACTGATCAGATCGTGATGGACGAGATATCTTGTCCATCAAACACTCGTCGTCTCTCGTCATTAGAAGAAAACTGATCAGATCGTGATGGACGAGATATCTTGTCCATCAAACACTCGTCGTCTCTCGTCATTAGAAGAAAACTGATCAGATCGTGATGGACGAGATATCTTGTCCATCAAACACTCGTCGTCTCTCGTCATTAGAAGAAAACCGATCAGATCGTGATGGACGAGATATCTTGTCCATCAAACACTCGTCGTCTCGTCATTAGAAGAAAACTGATAAGATCGTGATGGACGAGATATCTTGTCCATCAAACCCTCGTTGTCTCTCGTCATTAGAAGAAAACTGATAAGATCGTGATGGACGAGATATCTTGTCCATCAAACACTCGTCGTCTCTCGTCATTAGATTGATTTCGTCATCATAAAAAAATCGGCAATATCTTGATGACGATATATCTTGTCATTAGCAAAAATGATCAGATCTTGATGGGTGAGATATCTCGTGAAAACCACTTGGAGGGTTAATGCAACAAGAAAATTTATGCGATTTGTAACTACTTTATTCTCAGGTAAGTGAATATTCATGCCATTTTGCAAAGTACTGTAAGTGGCGGAATTCTATAATTTCAAAACTCAGAATCTTTCCCAAATTTAATTCAGAACACTTCGAAACAGAAATTAAGGATTCTTGGAATGACGGAAATGAAGTGTTGTTCTCGTATCGAATTATCGTCTCTATTTAAAAATATGAGATGCATTCTGAATTAGTTTAGGCAAAGAACATTTTAAAAACTTAAGGAGGAAATAATATGCATACGTATATTTCGCGTTTTTATGCACACCATTGGCTCATTTAAGTGAAGATAAAATGAACAACCATCTAGAGAGATTCAACAATAAAATAATACGATTATGAAATGAAAGAAGTACGGACTCGGCATGAAATTTCTTGTTTTTTATAAGCCAATAGGTTTCAGTTCCCTTCGCTAATGCCTCATGTGTACTGTTTTCATAATGGGGTGCAAATACTGTTTCTTCTTTTTCTTACAGAATTAATAATTAAATCTAGATATTATTTTAATACTAAGAGAGACCGAGAAAGAACATTTTCAAGTAATCATCTTTTCTGCAAGAGTGTTCCTTCATTATTTTAACTAGTAGAATATAGTCTCCTTTTTCAACGTCTCGTTTTAAGAAAAACAAAAGGGATATGAAACAAAACGCACGACCCTTTTGTTCGAGTGGAATGCTGAATCATTAGTGCAAAGCTTTGCACGCCTCTGAATTTTATTTTGTTTCTTGTTTGAAGATATCTTATGTATATTATAGCGACGACTTTGAAAATAGCGGTAGCACAGTCGGTAGAACCTCGGATTAGCAACCGGAGGGGGTACGAGTTCAAAACTATGCTCTATTACATAATGCTTTATTTTCATAAAGTATGCTTCACATCATATATTTTCAAAAAGTTCACCGGTTCTACCTCGTTCTGAATTTTATGTGGAGCCCAGTTGGTAGAGTCTCGAATTAGCAACCGAAGGGTGCGAGTTCGAAACTCCATTCAAACAAAGATCTCGTGTACGTAGAAGCTGATGCAGGTTAAATCGGTTGTGGCCCAAAATGTCCTCATGTTGGTTTGGTGTGGAAGTTTGGAGAGTGAGGTGCCAGCTAAGATGTTTTCCTCGTCATCTGACCATGATTCAAAATTATGAGGTGTTGCCCTCGGATCGTTCCCTTCGGGATTGATCCCGGACCGTCACCAATAGCCCGTTGTGTTGCTATAGTACGTATAGTACAGTCAACTATATATTTAAAGTTTTAAAATTTATCTAGAAATTTGTGATTATCTGGTATTTTGTTTTGTTTTAGTTAACACCATATAAAATAAATAGATTAAAGTTCTTATAACTCATGATTCTACTATCAGCTTATGTTGTGTATAAAACCTAATCAAATGCAACTTGAAAATTACTTTATTACCTTAGCTCTTTGAGGCACACGATTTTAAAGAGAAAAAAACCAAGTTGCACAGAATTGTTTATTCACTTATTCAGCTTCAAAATTAGTATAAAACATCAAATAACGTTTTTTATATAAAATGATTTATTAACTCATAATAAATTTTTACGAAAAAAACATTTACCGTTATGAAAGATAAAAATTCACTGTACCACACAATTCGCCAACCTTAATGACAACAGTATCAGCAAATTACTAATGCGTTTTGACATGATGTGCAAATTTTTGTTTTCAGTTATTTACACATTTTGCGCTAGTTCATAGCATTGCTAACTCAATGAAAAGCTTTAAATAAAGTATTAAATTGTATGACTATGAGTAATTTCAACCTTTTGAGTTGGGTTGGAAAATATCCCACCATGATAAAAATCTAAGCAAAAAAGGTGGGACAGTTTTTAACCCACCTAACCCCAAAGAGTTAACTGGCATAGCAGCGGTTAGAGCGTTGTGTTATAATTTCGTTTTTGAATGGTATGGGAGATACACAGTACACACAAAGATGTAATCTTAAGATCTGATTTATATATTGCAACCTGCATTTAGTCTATTCTTAAAATACTGAACTAAAATCTAACTTTTCTAATGCAATTATTTGAATTTTGAATTCAACTTACATCCTCAATTACTGACACATTTCATGGCACATTTTAATAGATTCATTCCTATTGGCCAGCGTTTCTTTTAACTGTACATCAGAAACACCAGGATTCCCAGATTTGCCTTGCTATGAAATATAACATAATCTTTGCAAATAATGCAGATTGCTTTTAACAAATTTTGTTTCACAAAAGCTGAAGATTTCCGAAACTAGTTTTAGGTTGTTTGATCTTAATTCGCGTAATAAATGCTATTATATATAAAGGAAAGATTCTAATGTGTTTTTAGTTCATTTTTAGTTATACTATTCCAGTCTCTCAATTTTCTAATTCAGCTTTTTCCAAACTTTTTTATATGGTTAAAATTAACTTTTCTCGGCAAAATATTACTCAATTTAAAGAAACTAATTCGCTTGCTTTGGTCAATTTTAACACTTACGGAGTATGTTTTTTTAAAGAAATTAACTCGTTTACTTTAGTCAATTCCAACAGTTAAGGGGTATATTTTTTAAAGATTCCTCTTTTGTAATCTTTAACTTTCAAGAGTGCACACTTGACATTCACATGTAAACTAAGGACGCAAATAAGGATTAGGGAGAAAGCTAGTGATGGTTAGATAATGTATCTAAAGATTTAAAGCTCTATTCTTGCATCTTGAGAGTAATTTAGCTGATGTCGAAAACTTTCATGAGAAAGCATTACCGTAAAAAGGTAGTCGATTTGAAGTCAAGCTTTCTCGAGATCTCAAAAGGAACATTCTTGTTCTTCGGAGCTTGAGTTAGAAAAAGAAAGATTTAATCAGGCAAAGCGAGAAAATGGCGCGAAAATAATAGGACACAAAGGTCCTCCAAATCCTTTGAAGCTGCAGCCGTATCCGTGAATGATAAAGCGAGGTCTAGTTTATCTGATCGAATGAAAACTCCTAAGGAAAAGTCAAAGCACCAAACTAAAGTCCACAGAAAACAAATAGCATGCGTATAAAATCTCGAGACCTATTTTTCTGCATTTTAAAAACGTAAACACATTTAAAATATACAACCTAACCAATGTTTCGACGATATATATCAAGATCTAACTAAATGAATAAGATAATGAGATACATATCCTCATAAATAAATGGAGAATTCCTTGGAAAAAAGAGATAATCGTAAATATTGCTTAAATAAAATACACGAGTTCATTCTTATATTATTTATAGATGGTTCAGATGTTCTTCGCTTATAACTGGAGACATACTCTGATCTTAGAACATTTAAAAATGTTTCACATTAATTGATAAGAAAACTTCATGATTAGGAAACATTTTTAGGAGAATAAATGTGTTTGAAAATGTATAAATAGCAAATTCCTAAGGTGAGTCCCATAAATAATATATCATAACCTGGTAATAAATGCAATCTAATCTTTCAAAAAAGAACATTAACCCTCCAAGTGATTTCGAGGAGACATCCCGTCAGTTTTTCCAATGACGAGATATCTCGTCCATCAAGATCTGGTCAGTTTTGCTAATGATGAGATACCTCATTTGGTAGGTAGGTATTTAATTTAGGTCACACTGGAGCAACACAGCGGGCTATTGGCGACCGTCCGGAAACAAACCCGAAGGGAAAGATCTTGGACAACACCACGTAATTTCGAACGACGATCAGATGACGGGGTCACACCGAAGTTCGCATCCCACTCTCCAAACTTCCACACCACGCCAACGTGAGGACATTTGAGGCCACGGCAGATTTAACATGCACCAGCCCCGTTGTACACGACAGTCTTGGGTTAGATTCGAACTCGCAACCCTCCTGTTGTTAATCCGTTACTCTTCCAACCGGGCTACCGGGCCCGACATACCTCATCGAGACAATCACCAGGAGGTTAATCGAGTATATAATTACTATCATAACCAACAAGATATATTACACTACTATGACGCTAGATCTTACGTAGCACTCTCGATAGTTTAATTCAATTCGTGAAAATGGAATACATAAAAATAATATATTCTAAAATAATTTATGAAAATATTCCACTTGGAAGATGTAATTTCCCCCGCTATTCGAAAAATAAATACCTGAGAAATGAAGCTAGTCCACGACAACTTAATTTTTGTGCGTCGAACCGAATACTTGGATATTTTCCCGTCGCTCTTCATTTTTCGGTTCGCTGGGAAAAAGGTGCCAAGGGCAGGAACCCCACTGGCTAAATTGATTGCAAGGCGAGATCTTATCGATGCGAATATTCTAAGGCATAAGGAATTTCTGAATTTCGATGATTTAACATCTACATCAATACAAGCATTGCATGTAGTTTTATATTTCTTGTACAATCTTAAACTTCCTTAGAATCTATTGATTAGAATATTTCTGGAGATTCTAAGACAGGAATTTCTGAATTTTGATGATTTAACATCTACATCGATAGTCTTATATTTCTTGTACAATCTTAAACTTCATTTTAATCTATTGATTAGAATATTTGTGGAGGTTCTGAGACAAGGAATTTCTGAATTTCGATGGTTTAACATTTACATCGATACAAGCATTGCATGTAGTTTTATATTTCTTGTACTATCTTAAACTTCATTAGAATCTATTGATTAGAATATTTGTGGAGTTTCTAAGACATAAGGAATTTCTGAATTTCGATGATTTAACATCTACATGGATACAAGCATTGCATGTAGTTTTATATTTCTTGTACAATCTCAAACTTCCTTAGAATCTATTGATTAGAATATTTCTGGAGATTCTAAGACAGGAATTTCTGAATTTCGATGATTTAACATCTACATCGATAGTCTTATATTTCTTGTACAATCTTAAACTTCATTATAATCTATTGATTAGAATATTTGTGGAGGTTCTAAGACAAGGAATTTCTGAATTTCGATGATTTAACATTTACATCGATAGAAGCATTGCATGTAGTTTTATATTTCTTGTACTATCTTAAACTTCATTGGAATCTATTGATTAGAATATTTGATTTTCTGATTTCTATGGGGATTTGCCACACTTCATCAGGTCGGTTGGTTGGTTTGGGTTTAATGGCGTAAGGTTCAAAAAGAGCAAGCACTCCAAGGAAAACAGAAAATGATTCAGTAAAAATAAATGCAGCACTTAAATTACCTCTTCAAGTGGCATATTCCAAAGGAAGTGGTCCAATAGAATATTCAAGAATATGCAGTACTTGAAATAAGATCTTTATCTAATTTCAAGTACTGCATAATCTTAAATATTCTTTTTATTGTTGATTAGGCTTTAAACCTTAATGGTGGTTGTCTCAACGAGGTATTTTGTCATTAGCAAAATTGACCCAGATCCAATTCGCCAATGACATGCCAATGATTGGTCAATGACCAATTTTGCTAATGACAAGATATCTCGTCATCAAGATGTTGTAGATTTTTTTATTATGATGACATCAAGATCTGGTCAGTTTTTCTGATGACGAGATATCTCGTCCTTCAAGATCTGAGTCAGTTTTGCTTGTGACAAAATACCTCTTCGCGACAACCATCAGGAGGGTTAATTTTAGAACCATGTTATAAACTATTACAATTTCAGTGCATATAACATAATGAAAATAATATAAAATGAAACATATACATGCATTACATACTTATGGCAAGTACTTATGGCGGTAGATTAAATACAGCTCATTAAAAGTAATTGTTAATATTAACGCACAATTATACTAACAAAGGTTGTCATGGTTTGGAAGCACTAATTAAGAATACTACATGCATCTCCATAGTTATATTATTTTGTCTGATTTTTACTGTGCGAGTTAAATACCTTGTATAGTTCATAACCTTAAATGCCTAATATAATTATGTGGTAAGCCTATAATAAGTTTTAGACTGGTGTACTATTTTTCCTGGCACTTCAGTGTATATAGCATAGTGAAAATAATATGAAACGAAACATATATACATTATATAAATACGTCTTAGGCAGGTGAGATTAAGTACAAATTATTAGGGGTAGTCTCTAATTATTACACACAATTATACTAATAACGATTAGCATTGCTTTCAGCACTACTTAAGAATACTGCATGCATCTCCACAGTTATATTATTGTGCCTGTGATTTAAGTACAGTTTAGGTCATAACTCGTATAACGTCGTACAGGCCATAACTTTAAATGTCTAATATAAATAGTTGTGAGGAGGTTCAGCTAATTAATAGCCCTTGGGGATTTATAAAGGGAGTGCCTACTTTTGAATCTATCCCAGAATAACATAGAGGTATTCGTCACGAAAGCATTTCACTTGGAGTTGGCCTCAGATTTGATAGCAACGCAACTTAGCTTATGGGGACATCTTAAATATTGTCAGCCGCAACGCTACTATTTACCTTTGTAACTATATCACAACTCTGTGGCATACACGCTCTGTTTATTAATGACCCGACAAGCCTAAAACTCCCTCATTTCAGAGTTGAGCTTAAAATAAAATGGAAGACCAAACCGTTTCTATTTCCCTCATTTTAGCGGACTGCGAAATTGCAGTTAAATCGGCTGAGCGCCATTTAATTTGCATCGTACGAACGACCGCATTAATCTTTCAAGTAAATAGCAATTCCCATTCAAATACAGATAACATTAAATTCTCGTCCTGTCACACAACTATTCATTCATTTTTCTCAGCGAAGCGGTAGCCCGGCAGGTAGAGCAGCGGATTAACAACCCGAGGCTTGCCAATTCGAAACTCGATCCTGCCAAAGACCGTCATGTACGCGGGGGCTGCTGCACGTTAAATCTATCGCGGCCTCAAATGTCCTTATGTTGGTGTGGTGGGGAGTTTCGGTGAGTGGGGTGCCAGCTCCAGTGTCGACCTCGTCATCTGACCGCTGTTCAAAATTATGAGGTTTTGTCCTCATAGAGGAAATGTAAAAGTAGAGTGAGCAATGCCATAACCTCTTTATGTGCTCTGGATCATGTGACCAAAACTAGTAGTAACGTGACCCTTAGATTACTTTCGTACACCGAGTGGAACCGAACATTCATCATCGGATTGGTTGACTGGACAGGAGAAGACGCCCATCCATTGATTCATCATCTCATTGATTCGCGCGACTTTGGGGATTTCACCCCCTTTGTAGCCACTCTACAGAAATGCGCATTCACACACCTACCCGCCATACGATTTTATATCGCCAAACGAGGTAATAAGATGCCAAATCGGCCAACCAAGTGAATTTTTCATGGAGCAATCCCGTGACTACTAATCGACGTGTTATGTTGGTCACGCTTTTTCAAGTTCCTCTTAATAGCAATGCTCAGTCTACTTATACTTCACTTCAATGGTTGTCCTTTCCCATCGGAATTTAGATACGTAGGTAGATGGTCGAATTAACGTCTCACTAGAGCAATGCAACGGGGTTGAAACCTGATCTGACAAAATTAAACGCATATTGTTTGTCCAGGCTGAGATCAAACAGCGATTTTGGAAGGATTGATCAAGCTGAAACAACCGAGTTGGGTTGAGAAAGAAATACGCCGGAAGATGATGCATACCGTATTTACGCTCTGATAGTAAAATTGGAGTGTTAATTGTTAAGAAACCTTAAAACGGTCTACCACTCAAATAATCCCTCTATTTTGAGAAACGCAAAATGTACCTAATATGAGACTGGAACGGGGTGTTGACTGGCACCTGGGCATACGCAATGTCCCTGCCCACACGGCTATAGGACGGTTTTCCTGGTTTTCCTACCACGTAACGCGAATGCGAGCTGGTGAATAAAAGTCGCCCCAGTGCGGGGCATGTCCCAGAGGTAGATTTTAGGAAATAGCCAATCACCTAACAGTTCAAATAGAATAGACCCAGAGGCATATTTGCCCGTTAGTTAAACAGTTTCTATGTGACGTCCTTCCTTACTGCCGACCGTTTATCGCACCATATCAGTTACCACGATACCAATCGGGTCCTCGCTCATCGAGTCTATCTCCTGAGCCTCCTCTGTATCTGCGATACCCTCCACTGGTTGGGGCAAAGGGGTTGCGCCCCAACTAAGAATAATAATATCAGACTGGAAGGTTTACATAATGCTGTTATGAAATAAACTTTGTGTCTTACTGTGGCTGAAATGTTGTCTTAAATATGAAACACTTTCTGCACTTATTTAGTTAATCTGGGTGTATAAAGAATCAGAAACCTGCTATTTCCTTTGTTCCAGGAAGTGATCAAGCCCAAGAATGACGACAGACCATCGAACAAGTCAGAGCTCAACGAGGGAGATGCTTGAGAGCCCTGAAGAAGGTAGAATACGGCCACACACGATGAGCATGTGATATAACGATGATCACCTGTAAATAATTCCCCTATCTGTTGTAATTAAGGTAAATAGGTAGGTAGTTAATTAACGTCACACTGGAACAACACAATGGGCTATTGACTACTGTCCTGGACCAATCTTGATGGGAAAGATCCAAGGACAATGCCTCGCGCTGGAGCAGCACAACAGGCTATTTATTGGTGACGGTCCGGGATCAATCCCAAAGGAAAAGATTTTAGGACAACACTTCGTAATTTTGAACTACGGTCAGATGAGGTCATCACCTGAGCTGGTACCTCACTCTCCAAACTTCCACACCACGCCAGCGTGAGGACATTTGAGGCTGCGACAGATCTAACGTGTGCCATCCCCACTTAAACGACGGTCTTTGGTTCGATTGAGTTTCAAACTCACAACCATTCAGTGCTAATCCTATACCGCGGCTCCCAACATTTATATTGAAACTCTCATTTTGGAAGGTATATATTGAAATTCTTATTCTTTTCTTAGCAGTATATACCATTATGGCGATCACTTTCTGATATCGATGAAGTTTTGAACGATATGTAGCTATAGAGGAACTACAGTAAAATGTGTTCCTCTGTCTCTCTCTATTCTACTCCTACACACATTTTCATGTATCATTATTATTCAATCAATATTTTCAAATGAATTTCCGATATTCCAATTTCGACATTAGGATTTCTAAAATTAATTCAATTGATTATATTAAGGATGCTTTTAGAGATAATTGAGTCTTTGACTTGTCCCAAGATATTTGGAGAGAGAATTAATTCTTTGGAAAACCAATAGCATGACGAGCGACCAATATCATAATTGGATATTCCATTGTTTGGACGTTTGTTTCAGTTAATCTCAAGACTGCCTCTTTTGTGTAACCAATTAAATTTGACTGACATACTCAATATTTAGAGTTAATAATTTGATAGAGATGTAGTATTTATCTTGTATAGATATTAGAAACGCATTGCTGTACGTAAAATGATAATACTTTCATCGTTGCTCCAACAATTTCTATCGCAGTTTGATTATTTAAGGTGTATGTACACTGCAAAACATGAAAACTGATAAGAATATTGACTTTTTATGGCTTCAAAATATTTTCCAACTACATATATTTCAAACGATACCAATATCTTGTAAATATTCGGAATATTTTTCTAGTTACAAGGGTTTTTCGTTTTTTGGAAACATGTTTGTATGTTTCCAAAATTTAAACTCCATTTCTGAATAACTGTAGAAGAATACGATGCTTTGTTCAAACGGTGATAACTCAACAATGAATTGATCTATTATAATTACTTTTATATCATTATAATATACACTCATGTCCAAAAGTTAAGCATAACTCGTAAAATGCGAAAAAATCGGAGTAAATATGGATACAATGGTTCCAAATCACTTGTGGAGAATCGTGGGACGAAGGTAAAACCATTGTGCAAATTCAAAACAGTTCAGTCGACGTCGACATGCACAAAGCAACGGTGCACGTCGGAACGAGTATAAAACGGCCTCGAGCGAATGGCCAGCTTAGACAGAAATTTCGCAACTGCTGTGGTACGGAGCGTTATTAACAATCAATAAGGACGAAAGATGTCACAAAGATGCCAACTGGAGCATGTTTGTGAAGGGACGAATTATTGGAATGCTGGAAACCGGTCGATCCCAACCCGAAGCGCCTCGAATTCTGAATGTGCCTCAGTGTGTGATCTCCAGACTGGCAGAAGTTTCAAACTACTGGAGATGTTACCCGACGACCAGTACCAGGTCAGCCAATTGTAACAACCGCTCGCAAGAACGATATTTGGCGATAACTGCGCGACATCAGAGAAACCATTCTGCCAGACAACTGGGTTCAGCCCTGACAGCCGCCACAGGAGTCATAGTTTCGAGACAAACTGTTTACAGGAGACTCAGACACGTTGGTCTCTATGCCAAACGACCAGTAGTTTGCATCCCCCTGACGTCTGCACAGAAACGCGCGCGTTTACAGTGGAGTTTGATACATCGACAGTGGAGTCGACAACAGTGGGGCAATGTCATATTCAGTGATGAGTCCAGATATAGTCTGCAAACTGATTCTCGTCGTACCACGATCTGCGGAGAACGTGGAAGGCGTTTTCACCCGGGAAAACATCACGGAAAGACATCATTTTCCTTCAGGGGAGTCATGGTCTGGGCAGGCATCATGCTGGATTGCCGCACAGATCTCCACATCTTCGACACGGGGTCTAATACCGATCAAAGATACAGAGACGAAGTCCTTGAGCCAACCGTTCGCCTGTTACGAGGTGCTGTCGGCCCTGGTTTCATATTTATGGATGATAACGAGCATCCTCACCGTGCAGCCCTGGTCAACGCCTTCCTTCAAAGAGAAGATATCCACCGCTTGCATGGCCAGCCAACTCTCCTGATCTGAATCCTATAGAGCATGTGTGGGATATGCTCGGGAGACATATTGCAGCCTTCCGCCACCCACCAAGCTCCGTTCCGAAATTGAAAACTGCTCTCCGTGAGGCTTGGAACTCTGAGCACACAACTCATCCATACTCTTATCGGAAGTATGGGAAATCGTTGAGCAGCATGCATGGCTACCAAAGGTTCCCACACCGTATTAAACTTCAGCATCACATTGTTTTAATCATTCTCTTTCACTAAAGTTGACACTCGTATTGTGAACCTTTTTCATTCAATCCTTTTCTTTTGATAATAAAAATCATTATTATCCTTGTTTTGCATTGTTTTCTTCTTCTATAACCCTATTACATCCGCATACCGCGTTCCTTCCATTTCGATGTAGATTTTCTGAAATATTCACATAGACAGCAATTATGCTTAACCAGACTTTGGACGAGATATTTCGTCGGAACCACTTAGAGGATTAAACAAGAAATCAAGGCGAGTTTTAAAATGCGCTTTTTGAACTAGTGTCTTGTGACATCATAAGACGCCAATTCCACACATTTGCGTATTATATCCTGATATAGCATAATTTTTTGTCACATATCCTAATTTTCTGCAAATCGGTTTATTTTTCGACGAGTAATATCGATTTCTGTGTTTCGGTTTATTTTTCGACGAGTAATATCGATTTCTGTGTTTCGGTTTATTTTTCGACGAGTAATATCGATTTCTGGGACCGATTTGTGGGAACTAGGATATATACTGACACTGAAAAGTTTATAAGAGTTTAACACCAAGTTTTTAATTCATCGTCTCGAAGTACATAAAATTCAGGAGTCGCTTAAAATATAAACTACTCTTTGCAGTATGCGCTTCCGTAAATTTACTAACAGCAGAAGCACACTTATGCCACTATGATCCACGCAGAATTTTACCAGAAAAGCAAAAATCCCCTTTGAGTCACAAAAGCGTCGATATTGCCGAACGACAATGATATCCATTGGCCCAATGGGCCAAAAAGTCAGAACGACATGAAACCGAATTTAGCTTTTGTGCTTTGATAGCCAATTTATCTCTGACATCAAGAGCAATGGAACGTTAGTTCCGTGTAGTTTTTCAAATTGTTCCCTTCTCGGATGAAAGGAAGACAGGACCAGGGAAAGGGTTCCCTATTGGCAATTCCAATGGCGTACAAGTGGCGCAAACGGCCACGGAATTCAAAATGACCTCCCGTTCGAGGCAGCTATAGCAGCAGGTGGTAGTGCTGTTCGTAAAACACTTGCTTCCAGGTATTTTCCTCCTCAACGATGTTTGCTCTTTTCCATTTCGATCACAGATCTGAAGATTTACATCTCCCACAGGGGCACTGTGGGGAAGATTGCACGCTTCTAGAGACTTCGATCCCTTTCTTCGGGGTCGTATCGAACAAGAGACTCGCAAAGATGATTTGACAAGGTTTTTCGAAGCCAGAAATTTCTGTGATGAAACTGGAGAATGGAATTGTATAGGAGTTTCTTATAAAAATATTGCATGGTGTGGCCTTAAAATATCTTTCACTCTTTGGGGCATGTGTAGCGAAATGGAATAAACGGAATGGAACCAAGTTTTGCATTCAGACTTTTGAAGACATGGGGTAGGTAGGCATTTTATTAACGTCGCACTGGAGCAACACAATGGGCTATTGGCGATGGTCCAGGATCAAATCCGAAGGAAAAGATTTCAGGACAACCCCACGTAATTTTGAATCCCTGTCAGATGACGAGGTCACACCTGAGCTGGAAACCCACTCTCCAAACTTCCTCACCTCGCCAACGTGAGGACATTTGATGCCATGACAAATCTAACGTGCACCAGCTCCCTTTATACACTGCGGTCTTTGATTGGATTCGAATTCGCAACCCTCCAGTTGCAAATCCGCTGCTCTTCCAACGGGGCTACCGCGGCCCTTTCACTCTTAGGAGGCATCTGTACCGAAATTGAATAAACGGAATGGAACCAAGTTTGGTATTGAGACTTAGGAAGACATGGGGAGATGTATTCCGTGAAACAAATTTTAGTACCTAAAGACGCCGATAGGGCGAAATATGGCGCTGTTGGAATCGAAAACAGTCGAAAGAAAACAGTCAAAAGAAACTCTCAATAGACACACAAATTAATATAGAGGAAACAATCAACCTCACTGGAAACAATCTTTTATTCACCAGAATCAGGTTCCCTTCGACCATGTCGATTAATTTCGAAGTCATCGAACACTTAACAGTCGAATACAAGCAATTTAAAAAGTAGGTTTGCTCCATAAATTTAAAAGACCTCAAACTTTTCAAGAATTTTCAATTTGTAGTTTACCTATATCAATTAAGTATTAGTTGTCTTTGGTGTAGTGTAATTTTTGATATTGATCTAATTATCAGAGGGTATTTATGAACGACGATAAGTGTGCTGCATATCAAATATAAACTATATCCTAATATTGCTTACTTAAAACATAAATGGATATTTAAATATGAAATAAATTTTATTTACTTAAAAGAAATCTGTATTAGTTTTATAGTGCTCTAGCTACTATTAGGATAACTAGAAAAATACGTTTTATGTTAAATTCAAGATGAATCCTTGAATGTGTATAGAGAACATAAAAGAATATTATTGTCTTAACTGAATTTTCCGATAAGAACATATAGCAAGTTTGTAATATTTAGGTTTCACTTTCATCAATAATACATCCTTTTCCTTTTGGTATCATTAAACACATATACGTTGACAGCTATACGAACTGTAACAACATTGTGAAAATTTATATAAAATGATGGGTTTTACGTTTCTGTTTATAAGACCGGATGGAGTTATATTTTATTTTTAAGAAATTTAATTTGCAACATCAACCAATCAAAACGGAAACATACATATAATAAAGTAACATTGTATTTATATGAGCCTTTCTAACGTTAGTAATTACATTTAGTCATACAATTAAATGTATAAATATATTTTAAAAACATTGTGTTAACCCTCCTTGTGGTTGTTTCGACGAAGTATCTCGTCATTAGCAGAAGTGACCAGATCTTTATGGACGAGATATCTCGTCATAAGACCATATAGTCATAGATAACTGATCAGATCTTGATTTTGTCATCATCAAAGAATCGGCAATATATATATTGATGACGTGATATCTTGTTATTAGCAAAATTGGTCAGATCTTGATGGACGAGATATATAGTCGAAGACACTTGAATGGTTAATTAATTAGATTGATATATACTCTACAGTAAACATATTATTAGATAAAATAAAACAGATAGTATTTCGTTATTTGAGGTGGAAATAAAGCTTTGTGACGTAATTTTAAGAAGTATTCTACAAACCACTACTATAAAAAGCAACTCGTCTCCTTGCTCCAGGGAAGCATCTTTAAAAGTAAATCTGATTTCTTAGAAACGGGGTTGAAATAAATGTTATTAAAACTCTGGAAGACTATAACTATGACAAGTCAAGCGAAATAAGAATAAATCAAATTGTTTTATGTTATATTTCTTTAGACACTCGGGCACAATCAAATTTATGTTCTCTCTTTATCTTACAGTTAGAAAATGAAGTTGGCATATTCTTTCTTATCAAAGATAAATCTAATGTTTTTTATATCTAGTACCATCTTTCAGACACTACACGCCTGTTTTTACATCAACCTTATGTGAAATTCCCTCCATTCCTTTCATAGTGTAGTCTTGAAACTGTCATGTATGTTAAAATTTATCTCTGCTTCACGAATACCAGAAACAATGTTTTTATAGTGAAGTATGTTTAGGTTAGACTTATCGGTTTGTGATTGTATTGGAATGAAAAATTATCCGAGGAACATACGTCTTCTGTATATAAAGTATAATTTCTTTTGATATTATTTTCCTTTTGCACTATTTTGATACATGCTTTTATTTGTACATTACCACTAGAAATTTTTTTTCAAAATCTTGTGATACCAGTTAAGAGCGTTGTAAAGAAATTTCGAGCAACATCGTTAAAAAGAGATATAAAAATAAAATGAAGTGAGGCTGGATGGGCGAGCTGGTATAAAGCTAGACTTGCTGCATCGGACAGGAAACTTTGGTCATCTAGATTGAAGACCTTATGTGGCACTAAAGAATTTATGATGATACGTCGTGCCTAATGACAGTTCATAGAGCGCTGTCGGTACACTGGCATATGCAACCATCCTCAAATTCTAATTAGTTGCATATAATACTATCATACCCTGCTCTACATGTTTTTAAAGTTTAAAATGATTACCGTCATTCTTTCATGGCGTTGCGAACTTTGCAGACAGTAGTGTACGCAATGTCTTAACCCTCCTAGAGGTTGTTTCGACGAGATATCTCGTCATTAGAAGAAAACTGGCCAGATCTTGATATCGTCATCATAAAAATAGACAATATCTTGATGACGAGATAATTCGTCATTAATAAGTTCGTCCGATCTTGATGGACGAGATATCTCGTCGAAACCACTTGAAGGGTTAATATTTGTAACGGAGCATGAAATCAAAGCTCATGGACATTGCTTTATTTGCGTTAATTCTACTAACATCTATATCACGTAACTCATACTTATTATCTTATTCACGTATCTTGTCCCAAAAGTGACATAGGTCGCGGTAGCCCAGTTGGAAGAGCGACGGATAAGCAACCGGAGGTTTGCCAGTTCGAAACACGGTTCAGCCAAAGACCGCCGTGTGCACGGGGGCTGGTGCACGTTAAATCTACCGTGGTCTCAAATGTCCTCAGGTTGGCGTGGTGTGGAAGTTTGGAGTGTGGGGCGGCAACTCAGTTGTTCTCGTGATCTGATCATGATTCAAAATTACGAGGCGTTGTCCTCGGATCTTTCCCTTTGGGATGGATCTCTGACTCTCCAATAGCCCGTTGTGTTGCTCCAGTGCGACGTTAATTAACAACCTACCCGAAAGTGAAAGGGGAATTTCCAGACGCAAAGGTTTGAATACTTTTAATGATGCTCAATTTATTTTGCAAATATTTGTGGAAAACTGCTGTCGTTATTTATGCTGTACTTTGATAGGTAGGTATTTAATTAACGTCGCAGTGGAGCAACACAACGGGCTACTGGCGACGGTTCGGGATCAATCCCAAAGGGAAAGATCAAGGACAACACCACGTAATTTTGAACCACGGTCAGATAACGAGGTCACACCTGAGCTGGCACCTTACTCTCCAAACTTCCACACCACGCCAACGTGGGAACATTTGAGGCCACAACAGATTTAACGTGTACACGACGGTCTTTGTTTGGATTCTAACTCTCAACCGTCCTGTTGCTAATCCGTTACTCTTCCAACCGAGCTACCGCGGCCCTTATGCTGTACTTAGATCAACCGAAATGAGTAGCTTTTTAGGCGCTTGCAGTAATCCTTTTTAAATTCATAGTCTTGTAACCCAGAACACAAAGGACCTTTTAAAATACGTTATATATCTAAACTTAACATAAAGTTTTTATTTTTAACTTCGCCACCCTCCGAAATGAAATTACGACTACATTATTACTTCCAATAAAAAAGGCGACTTTTAAATGCTCACTTGAATTCACTATTTTCAAAGAAGCAATAATAACTTAAAATAATTCAATCAAGATAAAAGAACTCAACCTCAAATAAATCTGTTTCCTTAAATATTCTTATTCTTTGACTAAAAAAGCTTCAATGTTAAAGAGTCATGCTTACTATTCGTGTCACGAGTCTAGAATCTTCGGTTGACTTCTCTAAGTAGGGAGATCTAATAAATGTGACAGCTCAAGGGGGCAGGTGCTAAGAGCGCTTGTGACAACCAAGGAAGAAATTTCCTTCACACAGAAACAGGGAGAGAGCCTTCTTCTAGGGATCATTCTGCGTTGAATTCTCACGTACATTACTGTTTGTGAAAATTGCAACACTATGAAAGAATCATCAGAAATAAGTGAAATTTATTCCGCGTATTACTTATAGTGGTTTAAGTAAACGATCAAATTTACAGAGCAATAAAACAAAAATAATGCCGAAAATCAATATCTTCAGCAGCCACCACGATCAGCGATGAGAGCCTGTACACGTCGCGGCATCGAATCATACAGATTCTGAATGTCATACTGAGGAATGGCATTCCAGATGGCCTCTAACTGATGCCAAAGTTCAGCCGTACACTCTGCCCGACGAGCGAGTCGCCATCCGATGTAATCCCAGACATGTTCAATGGGTGATATATCCGGGGAACGTGCAGGCCATGGAAGAAGCGGAACCTGTCGTGCACTGAAGAAAGCTTGTATATTCCGATCAGCATGTGGACGGGCATTGTCTTGCTGAAAGGCAGCTCCGGGAATGCGTTGCAGGAGGGGTAGGACCTCGGGCTCCACAACTTCCCTGATGTAGCGCCCGCTGTTCAGGGTCCCCACAATTTGGAGTAGGCGGGATCGCCCATGATATCCAATAGCTCCCCAAACCATAACGCCAGCCTTCGTCCAGTATGACGCTGAATAAGACACTCCGGGAGAAGGCGTTCACCTCTGTAGCGTCTGACGAGTACACGTCATCGTTATAGTTTAGATTGTAGTGGGACTCATCTGAGAAGACGACTTGTTGCCAATCGGCACGCCATTGGCTGTTGCTCGTGAGTCCATTGTATCCGGAGACGTCGGTGGTTCAGCGTCAAGGGAATCCTGCGCAGGGGAATCCTTGCACGTAGCCCATGGCGCAGCAGACGTAGACGAACCATGGGGGCAGACAATGATACACTTGTAGAGGTGCTCCAATGTTGTGCCAACGCACGAGAGGATGCTGTACGGCCATGCGGATGAGGTGTCTGTCGTCCCGGGGTCATATTGCATGGCCCACTGCCAGGGTTTCGACTTGTCCGGTTCTCCATGGTCCATCTCTTCCACACACGCATCACTGTTGTGGTATTACGCACTGTGCGACTGGCGATTTCATGATACGAAAGTCCACCCTCACGGAGGCCGATCATGCGGACCCGTTCGAACTCCGTTAGTTGCTCGTATGGCACTCTACGTTTTTGGCGAGGCATATTGACTTCTAATCAATCATTTACAGCAGTCAAACGATGATACACACATTTTAACGCACCTTTACAGTGCTTTTTATACACGACTTACTTGGGTGTTTCTCGGCCCACGCATACGTGATCGCTTTACAGTTCTAATCATTTGCATATCGTAACCTGTTTTGCATTCCCTGCAAGTTTCGTTTAATTTGCATGATTCCTTCGTGGTGTTGCAATTTTCACAAACAGTAGTGTATATTCGGGGGCCGGGTAGCCCAGTTGGTAGAGCAACGGAATGGCAATCGGAGGGTTGCGGGTTCGATACTCGATCCAGCCAAAGACCGTCGTGTGCACGAGGACTGATGTACATTAAATATATCGTGCCTCAAATGTCCTCATGTTGGCGTGGTGTGGAAGTTTGGAGAGGGGTTCCCAGATCAGGTGTTGCCTCGTCATCAGACCGTGGTTCAAAATTACGTGGTTTTGTCCTCTTTCCCTTCGGTTTTGACAAAAATGATCAGATAATCACGGACGAGATATCTCGTCAGATGATCCGTCAGATCGTCAGTCACCTTTCCTGTTGAGATTGATCCCGGACCGTCTCCAATAGACCTCTGTTTCGCTCCAGTGCGATGTTAACTAACTTCCTACCTACCTATATATATTCGTGTAAAGTTTGGGTGAGAGGATCTTGCTGTGGATTCACTTAAACTAGTGTGACCCCATTTTTAACTTTGAAACTTATTTTCAAACTAGCTTTTGTTTAACTTAATATTAAAATGTTTTGGGGTGCCACGAAACCAGGATATTAAGAACATTATCGATGTACGAAGCGAAATACTAAGAATGCGTTTAAAAGTTTGTGGCCTCATTGAAACTGACAGTAAGAAAGCATTTCGAGTCACCTTATTAATATACTATATGTATTCATGTTTTTTAAATAATGTGGCTTAAAGCTCATATCTGCTTTTGCATATGTATGATCCGTTTCAGTACTTTCAAAATTCTGTTCCGATTTCTTCTAATAGCGCACGAACCTTTGCCTCATGCATTTTGAATTTTAATCAATGGAATTAACCAAATGGTTTCGACGAGATATCTCGACCATCAAGATCTGACCAATTTTACTAATGACGAGATAGCTCGTCTATCAAGATCTGACCAATTTTGATAATGACGAGATATCTCGTCATCAAGATATTGTCAGCTTTTTTATATATCAAGATCTGGTCATTTTCTTCTGATGACGAGATATTTCGTCCATCAAGAATTATTGCTAATGGTTTTGCTAATGACGAAATACCTCGTCAAGACAACCATGATCAAGATCAACCAAGATGAACCAAGATCAAGTTAACCAAAAGTTGATCAAGTTAACGAAGAGTTAAAAGATCGGGAAACTATCCGAGTGCTCATCGAGTCGAAAATGAAAAACATCGAATCTACAGTTAATTTAAAAACGAAAATACATGTAAGCATCCATAATTTGGTTGACACTGTTTCATACTCTTAAGTTTATTATTTAAAATTTTCTAGTTAGATAACAATTACATCTATTAAAGAATAGATCGAACTAAACTTCGTATTATTGGGGAAAACAACAATTGTTTTGCATTGAGATTTAAAGTCAACAGAATATACTCGAAATAGACGATAAACAACCTGAATGGTGCTTAAAGAGGCTTATTTATGCTTATTATGGAATATGACAAACACCTCACATCCTTATTCACGTTTCATAAAGGAGATCCTTGTAGTATGGGACTATTGTACTATGGGACTATTGTACTATGGGACAAGCAGGAGTATTTGCTTGTTAATTTAATTATTCGCTCTAGCCACCTTTATAATTCAGTCCTTTATAATGTATGGAGTAAACAAATAAATACGACCCTTCTATACGTCGTTTGAATTATTCCTATAGTGTTTCATGAAACTGATAATCATGTCCCGTGGAACATGTTCAGTTTGTACAATGGGACGGTACAATAGTTACTGCACGATTTATTTATTCGTGGCATAAAATCTAAGTACAAATTTAATCTAATACAGTATAAACGTAAAATATTACAGAACAGCATTTATGAAAATATCGATATCAAAGAAAAGTTATAAAATTATCCAAAGTACAAAGAAAAAGTGTTTTAAAAAGAGTATTCTTTAGATGAATGGCAGAAAGGAGAACAAATTCTGCCAGTGATGGGTTCATTTTTCCAATCGTTAATAAAAACAGAATTTTAGGCAATTTTTTATAAACCAGACATTAACACACACAATGAGTCTTTCATCAATATCAAAATAGATATCATCAAAAATTCAGCATATATCAGCTCGGAGAAGTCGAGTGTACTGTCGAAAATACAATCTTCCGTTGTCGTCTTTGGACAGTGCAGAGAACACGATTCCCCAACACTACAGATACCCATAAATAACCTCATCTGTCATAAAAACCGTATCAGCCCAAGGAAGCATCATAAACAACCCTCCAAAAATTGAATTAGACTCTTAATACAACCTCTACAACTGGATTAAAAATAACTCAAATTTATTTTGGAAGATTCAATTTATTTCTCGATTCCACGTCTGCACATACAGTAAATAGCAGTGTGGAGAAGACGAGAGTGCTGTAAAAAATAATCTTCCAGTGATGTCTTTGGACAGAGCAGAGAATACGATTCCCCAAAACTACAGATACCCATAAATGTCCTCATATGTCATAAAAACCGTATCAGACATGGAAGCATCATAAACAACCTTCCAAAAATTGAATACGTCCTATTTGTCCAGCCTCTCCAACTGGATTAAATATAACTTACATTTATTTTGGAAGATTCAATTTATTTCTTGATTCCACGTCTACACACGCGGATCTGCTCTGGAAACCCCGTAAAGTAATCTGGTGTTGGGGGTGTACATGTCATATCTCAGTGTTTGATGTCTTTAGTCAACACGGGAATCGCGCTTTCTGGATATTGAAGTAATCTTTTTCTGCTTTTATCACACTGCTCTATACTTCAATCCCTCGTGTTTCCTTTTCACTGCATTTTTTACTTGACGTTAACCTTTGGCGCAGCATGGCCAAATATGACCCTAGCGCCCATAAAACCCAACCAACCATACTACAGTGTATCCCAAGTCACGGTTGTTTTCATGGCAACGAATTGGCAGACGGTTGAGATAAGTCAGGTTCTGAATTACCCTAGGCATGTTCTCTCATTGAATATCCTACAGAAAAAGGATTATAAATACAAAATCAAACATCCCTGACTTAATATTTAGAAATATATAACTAGAAAGAGATTGAAACTACATCTAAAAGATCTCAGTTGCCACATGATCTACTGAGATTTACAGGATTCTCTTGACACGACTACCTGCAAAATCATCAATGCCGAAATTGCTTGTCAGACTCTCCAACAAGCTCTCTATGTGACTTTTCTGACATGACAGGAACTCATCTCAAAAGTCGCCTTGATTTTACTGACGTCGCAGTGAATGATACTGCTGATAAAGTATTTCTGTTTCAAGACGATATTGAGCTGCCAGAAAGATTTATAGCGAACAGGCTGTCTTTCGTATAATAATAAAAAAAATAGGAAAAACCACTATAATAAAATGCAAATCTCGCAATATTACACAAATAATGTACACATATTTAGTGTATGCCATTGGTCAGGTTAAATAAATAAGAATATTTAATTTGTCATAACTTGTGAAACAGACAGACAAGTGAAAACTATCTATTGGTATAACTACCTCTCTCATACTCCTGCATTCTCTCTGGTTCAAGTGTAGAATCGGCACACATAGAAGCCTTTGTGAGAATTCTCCAATCATCGGTCTGCTATAAAGTCTGTGTTTCACAACAATCTCTACTCTTACCCGACTCTCCAACTTGACTTCTGTGTGGCCTTTTACACATGGCCGGAATATACCCCAATAATTGCCTTGATCTCACCGAGTCTCGGTAACTAATACTGCTAAGTTCCATATTTCATTTCTGTTTCAAAACTACATAGGAATGCCAGATAGAGACTTATGGTAAAATGGCTTAGAACTGGCATATGATAAAAAATATTCATATTTTTCTTTTTGTAACAAAAATCTATTTCGTCACCTTATCTTATCCATACGAGGGTCGTTTAATAAGTCTGGTAAAAACACCCAGTTAAACACCGTTTTGGGGGGAAAATCGATTTTATTTCTCAAGAGTCTCCTTAGAAGCCTACACACTTGGTTCAGCGAATTTTCCCTCGGAAAAGTGGCTTCTGATAAAGGCTGCAAAATATGATTTTAAGGACGGTGATCACATCCTTATTCGACTAGAATTTCTTTCCACAGGACCAAGTTTTCAAGTTGGAAACAATAAGTCGAAAGAAGCGTCGATTCTGGTTGAAATTCAGCATGAGCTAGTTTGAAGAGCGATATTTGCCCTCTGGCGTCACCAAATTAGCTGTGGGAACAATTCATAGAAAGTTACCAAACTTATCAAACGACCCTCGTAGTTTCCCAACGGATTACTTAACCCTCCTAATGCTTTAGACGAGATATCTCATCCATTAAGATCTAATCAATTTTGCTAATGAGACGGGACATCTCGTTATCAAGAAATTGCTGATATTTTGATTATCACGAGATCAAAATCTGGTCAGTTTACTTTTAATGACGAGATATCTCGTCCATATCAGAATATGCTCAGTTTTCTTTTAATGACGAAATATCACGTCCTTATCAGAATCTGGCCAGTTTTCTTTTAATGACGAGATATCTCGTCCATATCAGGATCTGGTAAGTTATGCTAATGACGAGTGGACAAATTTTGGAAAAATTCATTATCATAAAATGCAAATTACATAATATTATACAAATAATGTACATGTGTTTTGTGCATGTCATAGGAATGGTCAGGTTAACCCTCCTAGTAGTTGTCTTGACGAGGTATCTCGTCATTAGAAGAAAATTGACCACATCTTGATCTCGTCATAAAAATTTAGGCAATATTTTGATGACGATACATCTCCTCATTAACAAAATTGATCAGATCTTGATGAACTAGATATCTTCTCAAAACCACTTGAAGGGTTAACTAAATAAAATTATAAATCTTAATTTGTCCCAACCTCTGAGATAGGAATTTAAGTGACAATTCTCCCTCGGTACAAGGGCCTCTCCTATATTCCTACACTCTCTCCGATTCAAACGCAGAACCGGATAAAATTTTCTTTTGAAATAAAAGCTATGCAACAGGTCCCTAGAAAGTAAATCGGCCTATTTTGGGATCCGAGTTTCCGCGAACCCAGGCCATTGCGTGAAGATACCGAACAAAAGACCGACTTGGAACAACAAGCGGGAAAAAAAAGCGTCACCTTATGCAGCTATTGAGAGCCAGTGCTTCTTTCCGTAAAAGAGGTGGGAAAAGTAGTCTAGTGCTTTGAAATGTTTGTGGAGGCGAGGCTTTTTCGTCCACGTTTTCACAATTTTCTTTGGCGAAGAATAGGCGATTTGGGAAGAATTGTTGTGGCCTTCTTTGTTTGCTGTCCCGAAAATAGTTTTTCCTATCGATTGGCCATTCATGATGTTTTCCTCTTTTCCGATGCTGGGAGGTTGAAGTTCAGACCGCCTGCATGCTCTTAGGTAACACAATGGGTCTGGTGGCTTGATAGATTTTCCTAGTAAACTGTAGAAGGGCCATTATCCTATAAATGAACCTCCGCAAATAGCGGTAGCATTACGCCCACTAAATGAGCTTGCGTTTTGAAAGCACTTAGGAGTAATCTTCTAGTTCACTCAAACTGATTTATTCTTAACTAAACGCACTTTTCCATGTTGTTGTCAACATCTTGGTAAATTTTGAAATTTTTTAATAAAACGGGGAAAGGTAGGTAGTTAATTAACGTCACACTGGAGCAACACAAAGGGCTATTGGAAGACGGTCCGGTATCAATCCCGAAAGGAAAGACCCAAGGACAGCATCTCGTAATTTTGAACCACGGACAGATAACGAGGCCAAAACTTAAGCTGGCACCCCACTCTCCAAACTGAGGACATTTAAGGCCATAACAGATTTAACAAAGGGGAGGCTGTGATTAACGTTTAGGTTGAGGTAGCTCGGAGTTAGAAAAAGGCTGCATTAACCTACATTACCCAACGCTTTTATATTGTTCTTTTAAACCAAGTACATGTTGTAGATGCTTATTATTGTGTTCGTATGCCAGAAAATAGAAACTATTTAAATTAACTTTTTGTCCTTTCTCCACTGAATGACAAATGGAAATCTCTTGAAGCATCAAAATCTTGGAACTCGAAACGAAATGAATCTCGGTTTGAAATCATAAATAATTAGCTTTCGTACTTTAAAGTTGTTAATACCGCCAACTCTCCATTGGTCTTCTATCGATTTAAATGTTGGAAGTGAAGACACGAAAGCCAAGAACTGTTTCACAGTTGAATAGATTTATTCTAAAAGTTACTGTTAAATGAAATTTCGGAAGAGTGAGTTAAGAAGCATTGCCACTTCAATTACTCCGATGCAGTTTCGTTTCTCGGTCATGATAATTCAACAGTAATTTCAATTAGCGCGAACAAGTTTTGGTGTTTCAGTTATTCGATTCATTCCGGAATCGCATCAAGCTATACTTCCTTTAATTTTACGAAAATTGATTTTCGATAGGTTTTTCCAGCAAACCGGACTACATCGGCTCTAGAAGAGAATGATGATCCAAGTAGAAAAACAAATTGCACCTTACCCAGAACTGGTGGTAATTTGGAAGAAGTTTTGCACCAGAAGGCTGACTTCAACGGGGAGTTTCCGAAACGAAGATAACCCCAAGGGGGTTAATTGTTATGAAGTTCTTTTAGAATCTAGGTGTTGAGTTCTAAGCTTTGGATAAAACACAGTATTAAGTGCATCATAAAAAATCCGCACATGTAATATAATTTAATAAGTATTTTAAGCGATGAATAAAATGTCACTTAAATCATTCAATTTGGGAGATTAGCGTACTGATTCTATCAATGTAATGTTATTTTCATTACTTAATTCAGGTTTATATCTTAATATATGAATAAATGATTCACGTATCTCAAATATCAAAAGTAATAATCTTAAAATTAGATTAGTTTTTTCTTGGGGACAACTGAATTTAGATCGATTTTATTTTATTGAATGATAATAGAGTAATGTTCATAAGCTTTTACTTTTGTGTGCCCGTCTCTTATATTATACCAGTTGTAAATTCATGAACAGAATTTCATCATACCCTATTCAAATATTACTTTATGAATAAATTTTATTTTAAGTTTTCAATCAATTACATCTATTTAAGGATTACGTGTTTAATTTATTATCTCATTTAACCTAACGGAATTGGCACTAGCATTATTAAATTTATGATATTCTCATATAGTTTATTATCAAAGTTTAATAAACGTTAAATGTTAAAATTTTAACAAAATCTTTCGAAATTATTACTTAAGCATATGAATTAGTACCATCATGTTGAGTTTGATATTTTAAAATTGTTTGGTAATTGCTTGAAATAACAAGTTTAATGCAAGAATGCATTTTATTCAAACATTCACTGCTAATCATACACGTAAATATATATTTTCACATACATAATATTAAAACTCTATATACTTACTTAATATGCTACTTCTCTTGAAATAACGAAGTTAATTATATTAAATCTTCAGAAAATATTTTTCTTCGTTATAGAGCAGAAATATTATAACGTTGTTCCAATATTAATATTGCTCCTCTTTATTGCAAAGTTACTAAATATCGTAATAGTTGCAATTAAAACGTCACTTTTTAGTGTTACTTTTTATTCATAAAATACAAACTGGCTAACGAGGGATGAAAAGCTTTGTAAACTATATTATAACTTGTTTGTATTCTTACCTTCATTTTCAGTGTAGCACTAAAATCCGCAATATTTCCCCATCATCCAATTTACACAAACAAGAGTTCAGCAGCAGCTTTTTACGAAAGCTTAGCTAAGAATTCGGTTGTTGGAAGAAACAGTTTTTATTTTGCAGGTTACGTGTCATGCTTACGACTTAAAAAAGCACAGGTTGAAAGTAAAATATTAATTTAATATGAGTTGCGTTTATTCTATTAAAAAACCGCTGAGTTTTGCATGAATTTAGAAATAAAATTATTGTTTAAAGGAACATGTCTAGGCACAAGGAAACAAATACTTGCATATTTCGAAAATAAATAAGCGAACTTCAAACAAATATTTAAGGGGCCGCGGTAGCCCGGTTGGAAGAGTAACGGATTAGCAACCGGAGGGTTGCGATTTCGATTGTTTTGCGACCAGTTGTGTTTGCACCAGAGCGACGTTAATTAAATACCTACCTATATCAAACATTTAAGTTGAAAATAAAACTCTTCGTTTTAACAACGCCTTCTGTTCACGCTTCTGCTCAGTGGTGTTGGCGTGGCGTGGAAGTTTGGAGAGTGGGGTGCCGGCTCGGGTGTTGACCTCGTCATCTGACCGTGGTTCAAACTTACGAGTTGCCCTAGGATCTTTCACTTTTTTTCAGGAAAAACGAGTTTTGAATACAAATCGATACCCATAGATTTATGTAGGCAAACATAAGGAATAAAGAGGTGTGGTATTTTGGTATTTTTAATTAACGATACGCTGGAGCAACACAACGGTCTACTGGTGACGGTCCAGGATCAGTCCCAAAGGGAAAGATCCGAGGACCCCACTCTCGAAACTAAGGAATAGAGAGAACTGCGTAAAAGTTAAAATTGATTCTGTGCAGATTTGATTCCTCCCTACGTGTATTTCTCTCTTCTTTGTTAGCAAAACTTTCCTTATGTGTGTATGTCCATTGCTTGATGTCATCGGTCTTGCTTTTGGTACAGCATTGCCAAATATAACCCATAAAACCCAATCCAACCAACCTTGTGTCAGAGGGTCGTGTACATGGGGACTGGTGCACGTTAAACTGTCGTAGCCTCGAATCTCCTCGGCTTGCATGGTGTGGAAGTTTGGAGAGGGGGATTACAGTTCAGGTGTCGGCCGCATCATCTAACCTAGTTCGAAATCACGAGGTGTCCTCGATCTTTCCCTTCGGGATTGATCCAGGAATAACGCGCCAATAGCCCGTTGCGTGGCTTCCGTGCGACTTAAATTCAATTACCTACCTACCTTGTTTCAGATACCTTTTATCGCATACAAATTTAGGTATTTAATTGTATTTTGTACTCTTGTTCAAATAATTGGTTTACGTTAAATTATCTAAAAAATTTTGCTCGATTGCCTCTCAATTATTTTATAGGTACTTTAAATATCTGAGTGAAGTTAGAAGAGGAAGAAAAACGAGCGGAATGGCAAGCAGAGGTGGGAAAGGTGCACAACCAGTGAATCGGGGTTCTGGGTCTCTGAGCGAGGAATGCAATGGCCTTGAATTAACAGTGACTGTCTTTTAACGTGCACCAGACCCCACGTAGATGACGGTCTTTGGTTGGATCGAGTTTCAAACTCTCAACCCTCGGGTTGTAATCCTCGATTCTACCAAATGGACTATAAAAGCCCCCTGTATGTTTTGGGAGATGATGACCAATAATATGTCCATCAGAGCCCTAAAAGAAAACCTCTTCTTCAGTACACTATATCCACTTCCAAGCATGAATATGTTTCGTTGCAGTTATTCATCATGACAGTTCTTTTAACCCTCCAAGTGGTTTCCAGATCTGACTAGTTTTGAAATGACGAGATATCTCGTCATCAAGATATTGCCGATTTTTTATATGACGAGATCAAGATCTGGTCAGTTTTCTTCTAATGACGAGGTATCTCATCCATGAAAATCTGCTTAGTTTTGCCAATGACAGGATACCTTGTGACAACCACCAGGAGGGTTAAATTGCTTATATCGAACTAATCATTCACATCAATTATCTATATATTTCAAAGAAAAAAAAGCGTTCATTTGACTCAAATTAATATTTTTTGAATGAATTTATTTCTCATGGATCTCTCGTTGTGAGGGAATGCGCGCACGAACAGATTTCCTTAATTCTTGCCATCAGATATAAATTTTCTTAATTACTTTTAGAAAACACGCACGGAAGAAAACAATTTTCTGATAGCAGTAAGTACTCGATAGAACACAATTTTTTTTCTTTGGTTTCCAATCTAGATAACTAATTATTTCTTGGGATTGTTAAATATTTGTATAAAGGTGCTTGTGAAATATTCAGGTTCCACTCTAGCATAAGAAGTCGGCATGGCTATCACGCAACACATAATTGCCATCATTAGTAGAAACTTGCATTGCTATCCCCTTGACAACGTGCATAACAAACTAGATCAACTTTGAACGAAATGTTAGTAAATGTATCATGCTAGTGTGTTTGTAGCTGTTTTATATGAGTTTTTTTGTTTTGACGGGAAAGAAAACTCAGAAATGTATCCAAAAAAAGGAATCGTTAATGGTTAATCAATTTTTATAAATAAACTAATCACAATTCTAAATTAATAATTCTAATAGTCTAAATTAATTCTGAATTCTGAAGAACAATGACAAAAATATCAAGAACATAATTTATTAATTCAAACCTATATTCAATATCAAAACCTATAAATGAAATTATAATTTCATTTTGTAGGGGAAAGATGTGGATGTGTGTCAAGGCAGTTAAAGAAATATTTGTCAATATAAATATAAAGTCAAAGAAATATAAATAATACAAAGAAATATAGAAAAATATAAAGACGAAAATTTTCCTCACTTTCGCTATAACACATCTTTAGATTTGTCATACTGCCGTCTGCACATACATGCTTAGAGTTGATACTACTGTGGTCACGTTACCGAAACCTTGATAGCCTCATTTTTCTTGCTTCTGCTTCAATAAAAAAATGGCCGCTCCGCTAGCAGTGTGCACCAAGGAGGAATAAAGAGCAGTAAAGAGTGAGTTACCTTTTTTTTTATTTCAAGATGAAGTTAAATGACATTTCTAAATTGGAGGTTGCACTGAAAATTGAAAAGCCATCGAAAATTCGATGTTTGCATAAAATTATTTTTGGAACAGAAGGTGATCGTCAAAACAGAAAGCGTATTAAAGAATTTGATGGTTTTGCTTTTAAACCAGAAGAACCCGCTTATAAACAGAAATTTAAGTTTATTGAATTCTCTCTTAATAACCTCATAACAATTTGTAATTTGTTGTGTGTAAGTGACGAGGGAGCAAAACCTGAAATAATAACTCGAATTCTTGCATTTCTTTGCGATATTACATTACTGAATAAAAATATCATTCGTGAAGATGAGGATAATGAAATTGATGATCAGAGGGATAGTGATTCTTTAGAAAATTATGATCAGTCTATAAATAACAAACCAAATAAAAACAACAGTTCCGTTTAACTTCCAGTTCAAGAATTATTCAGGCCTAACATTAGTTCTTCTGATATTGAAAATGTTATTTTTCCATTTAATGGTTTTTCTTGGCAAAATATTGATAAATGGATTGGTGATTTTGAAAGTGTTACTGATTTATTTCAATTAAGTGATTTGCATAAATTATTGTTTGCTAAACGGTCCCTAACTGGAAAAGCAAAGTTATTCATTCAAAGCAAAAGTAGTATACATTCTTGGATTAAACTTAAAGAACTGTTAATTTCTGAATTTGGTTCAATTTTTAACTCTGCTGAATCTCACGAAATGTTATTCAATCGGAAAATGAGAGATAATGAATCACTCGATGAATATTTTTTGTTATGCGCGAGAATTGGCTAACAAGGGTATATAGATTTTCCCTCGTTGATGCATTATGTAATAAATGGTATTAATGATTCTGCTAACAATAAATCTATTCTATATGGATGTAAGAATATTAAAAAATTCAGAAAAAACTTAAAAATCTACGCTAAAATTAAATCGGATCAGAATTTTAAAGAAACCACTCGTTACAATAACAAAGCTCGAAAAAGTCAGGATTCAATGCAACATCTGCCTACCCGTCGTAAATTTTTATCTGCAAACAAAACTATCCGTTGTTACAATTGCGGCCAGCTAGGCCATAAGAGTAAATTTTGTTTAAATAAGAAAAAGGATTTTAAATGTTTTCGCTGTGATCGGTTTGGTCATAAATTGAACGAATGTGTCAACAACAAAAGTTCAACAAAAAAGCTTTGAGTTCTTCACACCCTTTGGAGGCTATGCATAAACTAATTTCCATTTCCTATGTGCCGATTACAGCACTTTTCGATACAGAAGTGCTTTGACTTTGATTCGAGAGAATGTTTATAAGTTGGGAAGGCCTAATTTGAACTTCTGTTTTGTCTGGAATAGGAGAGAATAAAATCAAACCATTAGGTTTTATCACGGTTCGTTAAAAATAGATGATGAAATTTTCGATTCTAAAATATGTGTAGTATCTAATCGTGTAATGGCTTATGAAGCTATAATAGGAATGGATGTTTTGAATCATGCAGAGGTTAAGATAAGCAAAATGGTATAACTGTCACCAAATCGAAATTGATGTGGTCTCTGATGAATTCGAAATTTTAAATATAAACATTTCAGACACATGTAACGAATTAAATATTTGTAGTAATGTGAGTAAAACAGTTAGAAATGAAATAAGTAATTTAGTGTCAAATTTATAAACCGATTGGAAACAAAAAATCAAATATTGAAATGAATATTGTTCTCAAACATGAACATGTATTTCATAGACCTCGAAGATTACCGTTTACAGAACGCAAAATAGTTGATCAAATCCAGGAATGGTTACATACGAATATTATTGAACCTTGTTCTTCGGAATATTCTAGCCAAGTTGTAGTAGTAAAAAAAAGATGATACCTCGCGTGTTTGTATCGATTTTAGAAAGTTAAACAAGATTATAATAAAAGATAAGTATCCTTTAGCACTGATTAAAGATATTTTAGATAAGCTTCAGTGTACACGAATTTTTAGCACATTAGACTTAAAAAATGGTTTCTTTCACTTGAAGGTTTCAGAAAAGAGTAAACCATACACATCATTCGTAACGCACAATGGACAGTATCAATTTTTACGTACTCCTTTCGGATTATGTAATTCACCTGTAATTTTTCAAAGGTTTATAAATGATATATTTCGTGATTTAATTAATAAAGGTTTTGTATTGCCGTATATCGACGATATTATAATTTTAGCATATGATGAAAATGAGGCATTGAAACGTCTTAAGTTAGTACTTGAAATTGCTCAAAACTATGGGTTAGATATAAATTGGAAGAAAAGTCAATTCTTGTTTAGTAAAATTGAATATTTGGGACATATTATAGAAAACGAAAAACTTTACCCTTCTCCGCACAAAACGAAAGCTGTTATTAATTATCCTGAACCACCGAAAACGCTCAAAGAGGTTCATTCATTTTTTGGACTTGCATGTTATTTCCGAAAATGTATTCCCAATTTTGCTTTAATTGCCAAACCCCTCAGCAATTTGTTGAAAAAAGAAAATAAATTTCAATTTGATGAAAACGAAAGAAATTATTTTAACACACTGAAACAATTACTCTGTGAAAAACCAGTTTTAAATATTTTCAATTTAGATAGCGAAACTGAAATTCACACTGACGCAAGCCAATTTGATTTTGGTGCTATTTTAATGCAGCGCGACCTAAGCGATAACCAGTTCCACCCAGTGTATTTTATGAGCAGAAAACTACGGATCAGCAACAAAAATTTTCAAGTTATGAACTAAAAACTTCAGCGGTTGTTGAGGCTTTAAAAAAATTCAGAACGTATGTTTTAGGTCTTCATTTCAAAATTGTTACCGATTGCAATGCATTCAAAATGACAATGACAAAAGAGATATTTGTACAAGGATTGCTAGATGGGCTCTGTTGCTCGAAGATTTCGACTATGATATAGAACATAGGTCTGGAACGCAAATGCGACACGTTGACACCTTGAGCATAAATCCCGTTATGATGATAGATTCCGAAAATTACGTGACAGCTAAAATAGCAGCTGCCAAACAAGATGATGATTACATAAAAGTATTGCAAAATGTAGTTGAGAATGGGAAAGATGAAAATTATTTTATAAAGAACAACGTTTTGTTTCAGTATGATGCTGGTAGAAATTTATTAGTGATCCCTGAAGCCATGCAAACTGAAATTATTAAGAAAAAGCATAACAAAGGTTATTTCGCTGTAACGAAAACAGAAGAGCTGGTTAAGAGAAATTTTTCATACCTGGATTCAGGAAAAAGATAGAAAGCGTTATAGCAAATTGTATAGACTGTATTTTGTATATAATAAGAAGCGAGGAAAAGGAGGACTCTTAAACCCTATACCGAAAGAGAATATACCTTTAAGTGCATATCACATTGATTTCATCGGACCTTTACCATCTACAAATAAAAATTACCAACATATTTTCACTATAGTGGATGCATTTTCAAAATTTATTTGGATTTACCCGGTAAAGTCGACAAGTGCCAAAGACGCTATAGCCAAACTGAAAGTTCTACAAGCAACATTTGGTAACCCATCCAGAATTATCAGTGATCGTGGAAGTGCTTTTACCTCGAAAGATTTTGATGAATATTGCCAGGCCGAAGGTATTCAACATTTATTAATTACTGCTGGAATTCCGCGAGCAAACGGTCAAGTTGAAACAATGCACGAAACTCTAACACCAGTATTATCAAAATTATCCTCTAATGATCCTTCAAAATGGTTTAAATACACTGACGTTGTTCAACGAGTAATGAACAGTACTATCGCACGAAGTACTCAAGTAACACCTTTTGAACTATTGACTGTTGTACGGATGAAAAATAAAGAAGACCGTAGAATAATAGAAATTTTAGAAGATGAATATGAGAAAAGTTTCATGAAAAAAGAGAACTTAAGTAAGAAGTAAAGCAAAACATTTTAAAAATTCAGGAGTAAAACAAAAAGACCTACAATCGGAAAAGAAAAGAATCGCGAAAATACAAAGGACAACTTGTAGCTATTCAAAGAACTCAATTCGGGACAGGACTAAAATTGAAGCCTAAGTATTTTGGTCCCTATAAAATAACGAAAGTCAAACCCAAAGATCGCTATGATGTTGAAAAGGTGGGAAAACATGAAGGTCCAAATTTTACATCTACAGCTGCCGATTACATGAAGCATTGGAACCAAGTTTAAACAATATCATGATGTTCACATACCAAATTAGACAATTTTCACCCCGATTTTGTCCAGAAAAAGTGTTAAAAATTATTTTTTTTTGTTTTATAAAAATTACGGACATACAGAAGAAGACGAGGACGACATGGTCTTGATTAATTATGATTGATATTTATATTGAAGCAAACTATCAAATAGTATAGGACATGAAAAGAATAAATCAATACAAAAAAGCAGTCTATCAATTATTATTGACACTTGTATGTTTCTACAATATACACTGCTGGCCACCCAAATTGCAACACCAAGAAAGACAAGAGATATCACAGCAAAATTTATTTTGTAGATAACATGTTGACCAAGTATCAAATGATTAAATTTATAGACTTCTGTGAAGTGTGGTTCCTGCCAAAATCAGTAGCCAGAGTAGCCGCCATTGTTGGAGATCACCGCTGCCACACGCCTCGGCATTGATTCAAAGAGACTTTGGATGTGTTCTTGGGGTACAGCAGACCAAGCAGCTTCCACGCGTTGCCAAAGTTGATCTGGTGTGGCAGCTGGGGATGTATTCTGTGTCAATCGTTGAGCAACCATGGACCACATGTTTTCTATCGGCGAAAGATCCGGAGAGCGAGCTGGCCAGGGAAGCAATTCAATCTGGCGATTGACGAAGAACCCTTGGACAATGCGTGCCACGTGTGGTCGCGCATTATCCTGTTGAAATATGGCTGTGGGCAAGCCCTGAAGGTAAGGAAGGACAACTGGCTCCAACACCTCGGAGATGTAGCGCTGGCTGTTTAAAGTACCGGCAATGCGTACTAGAGGAGTGCGAGAGTGATATCCAATACCGCCCCATACCATAATACCCGGTGCAGGACCAGTGTGGCGGTGCATAACGCAGCTGTTCAGCATCCTCTCTCCACGGTGTCTCCAGACTCGAATCCGACCATCGTGGTGTTGCAGACAGAAGCGTGACTCGTCAGTAAAGACAATTTCATTCCATTCTGCCGTCCACATCCTTCTTTCATCGCACCATTGGCGGCGGAAACGTCTGTGGTTCTGCGTCAAGGGTAGACGAAGCAATGGACGTCTTGCGGACAGACCACTCTGCTGTAAACGGCGTCGAATGGTACGCGCAGACACTGGATGATGCGGTACAGACTGAATGTGCTGTGCTATGGTTCGTGATGTGGCTGAGCGATCCGTCACTGCCATACGCACAATATGCCTGTCATCACGTGAAGTGGTGCACTGAGGTGGATGCGATCGAACACGTCGGTCCGTCGTACCCTCCTGCATCCAACGATCACATATCCGCATTACAGTTGTTTGGTTTCGTCCAACACGACTACCGATTTCCCTGAAAGATAATCCACAATCTCGGTAGGCCACTATCCTTCCTCTGTCGAACTCGGATACTTGATCAAAAGATGATCCCTGTTTTCTACGAGGCATAATTGATCGTTTTTTTGAAAAAACCACAAGAAAAACACAATTGCCGTACTTGAAATCGTCGAAATCTCCAAGCCTTAAATAGCGCTTTGAAGTGGCGCCACAGGCGCGCGTGATGTGCGTCTGCGCTGAAATTATAATCATTTGCATATCTCACCTCCGCTAATGCATGTTGTAAATTTCATATTATTTGCATGCTTCCTTCAGGGTGTTGCATTTACGGTGGCCAGCAGTGTATATTTGTTAAGTAGGATTACTGAGTGGCATAACTCACAGATCCAGCCCATTTTTCTTCGAGAAAATTACCCTTATAGTTTATCTGAGAGGTTTTCCGTTACTTAATAGAATACGTCTACTATATAGTATATATTGTAAGAATACGCTTTTTCATAGATGTTTAGAATTTATTTTTCATAAGAAATCAAGTCGTTGCTCATTTTGTTTAGTACTAAAAGAAATTCATATCATATTCACACTTATTTTCTAAAAGAAACCTTAAAATATCTGTATATCTTCGAAGGCAATTTTTTTAAAATTATCATGGAACTTAGACTTTTTATAGATTTTGTTATTTATTTCTACTAGAAGAAACATTTTATGGCAGAAAATATTGTGTTTCAAATTTATTTTTTATAAATAGAATACAAAGTGTAAAATACAGCCAAAAATACCATTTACGTAAAACGTCATATTTTAAAAATAATTAACATTTTTTCAGTTTGTAAAGTGAATAATCTTCTAAAAACATTGATTCAGGTATTAAAGTATAATCATTCATATAATTGTTATATTTAAAATAATTGTGGGCTTTAACGTCAGTCAGCCCTGAAAAAAACATGAAAAAAGAGCAAAATGCATAAAGTATTCAGGTTTACGTCCTGCTCAATTTTTTTAAATGCATATTTCCTAATAATAGTTCCGACCCCGCTTTATAACCTTTAGAACATACATGCATAAAATATTTCAAAAAAATTTAATTGATGAATTCTGAGATACTGGGCTTAACTTCTGAGCTTAACGAAAATTACAGTTCAAGAAAAAGCTAAAAACAATATAAATCCCCATGTCAAATATATATGTCCATACTTAAAAAAATATATATATATATATATATCCAGTTCTCATGATCGTTGAAGCAAAATTCATAGAAAAAAGATTTGAAGAGCTAAAGAGTTGGGTAGTATATGTAAAATTTGAAAACTGAAATTTGAGTGGAAATGGCGTTTAAAGGTATACAGATACCTTAAACTAATTTAATATTTAACCCTCCTGGTGGTCGTCTCGACGAAATATCTCGTCATTATAAAACTGACTTGATGGTCGATATATCTCGTCATTAGAAGAAGACTGACGAAATCTTGATCTCGTCGTCTTAAAAACTTGTCAATATCTTGATGACGAGATATATCGTCATTTGAAAAATTCGTTGGATCTTGATGAACGTGATACCTTGTCGAAACCACTTGAAGGGTTAATTAAATAAATATTTTTGATCCATTAAAATATCGCACTTCTGAATAATTCTGTGTTGGAATGGGAAAATGAATATTTTGCCTAGATGCGTTGATTTATAACGAAATATATAATTAACAGTCTAGTATTTATTTATTAGGTTAACTGAAGCAAGTTTGTCATAATATATCATGAAAAAAATATCAGCGATTGTATAGTAGTCGGTTAAAAAAGCATGTTATTTCCCCACTCACAAACAAACCAAAAGTGTCATTAGACATGAAATATCGTCTACTATAAATAAACGTGTGCATAAGTATCCGTCATTTGCATAAGTATCCGTCTTCAAATTATAATTTGTAGCAATTAAGTTTTTTAAAAGGAAAGCGGCTATTTTCAATTAGAGATTCGAATATATTGGATTAAGGTAGGTATGTAAGTACTTAATTAACGTCACACTGGAGTAACACAACGTAACTTTCAACCACGGTCAGATGACGATATATTGGATCGAAGTAACCTGCTTCATATAACAAATTTATTTTGGTCAAATCTATGATGAGTTAAGAGAGGTTGTGTTGAAACAGTCTACATCTGTGACTATTTCTACACATTGATACTGACGAATAGTTGTTCTCTCCTATATTTCCGTAAATTATGAATACATTGGCATAAAAAATTTATTTTTGGTTTAATTAAGATATTGGAAATCTTAACATTAAGCGTGGTGTTGGTATTTGAAATTTCGGAAATGATATCTGAATAAATACGAAGCCTTATGCAAATCAAATACACTTATTTATATAGTAGGCCTTATTACGAGTCTAATGATACTTTTAGTTTGACTGTGGGATTACTGGGATGGAAATAACAAGAAGTGTTTGAAATGCTCTTTTTTGACTGATTATAGAAATTTTTCTATGCATTAAAATCTTGACATAATAAATTAATAGGCTTTTGCATACAGATAAATAGCACTTTTCATTTTCATATGTACTTCAAGGCGAGGTTCCATATATCATATTTAAGCAATCTATTTGTCGTTAATACAAATCTAATAGACACGAAACCATATTTATTCATTTTTTTAAAACCGAACACAAAATTAAAACTAACTACACGCAAACAACTTTCCTGCTTCTTTTTAGATAGAAATGATAGTTTGGTCTACTTTGGTTGGCTATTCTGCTGGTATAGAATGCATCATACCCTTGAATTAATTTCACGTTCAGTTGTATTTGTGCTCTCTGACTCTCTGTTCTACAGGATTTGGGTTCGAATCTCGGTCTTTACATGGATATTTGTTATGGTTTGGCATTCACTTTAAGCCTGAACTAATTAGCTAACATTCAACAAGAAATAACCGTAGAGCGACAAATCAAGCCAAGTCCAGTTATATGTCTAAATAAAGTTAATCTGTTAATTGATCTATAAGTATCCATCAAATAAATTCTACCGTCCCTAATTGGCAATACCTGAATCTATTCAGTGTGTAATCTGTGCATAAAAAATACATCCACAATTTCGAGAACATTTTTTAAATTTATCTCATAGAAATGAATAAAATATTAATACTACGAAGCTTTTCAAGGATATTTTTCGAGGATACTTATAATATTTTTATGGGGGAATCTGATGTGAAAATATTCTTCGCACATAGTACAATATCTTCTAACAAAATGATGCAATCCTCAGAGGATGCCTTCCGTTCCTAACACATCTTCTAACCGCGTATTTGGGTAATAAACCTATCATAATGTATCAAATGTTCGAAAGAGGGATTATCTGTGAGATAATGGATATTAGTGTGGTATACCAGATAAGAACCTGTATCATTTGGGAAGATTATAGGAAAATATTAGTTTCTATTCTGATATGGATACAAACTCACTCTCCTTTCTTGTTATCCATACAAAAGTAATTAAAATTAGTTTGCTTGTTGTTGAAAGACAGAATGGTTAATACCTTCTACTCAAGTTAACATTCCTTATGCATTTCTGTACAATTTCTTTGGTGTATAAAAATATTTGATGTCTTAAGTGTACGTATATATTGGAAGATATTTTTAAATTTTGACTTTAAAAATCCAGGTTTTTTACAGTAGGTCATTGGTTTGTGTTTAAACTCATTTCAGTGTGAAAAATATCAGATTAAGCTAATCATTAATTATCTAATTTAGATATAATTAGCTAATTAGCGTGGTTTTTGAACAGTGATATCTCGAATTCTAATTTGTTCAGAAAGACAATTTCTGTTGGAAATTATTCCTAATATGTTTTGACCCTCAATCAAGTTGCTAGAGTGAATAGGTTTTTAACAATTTTTTTCACAAAAGAAGTCTAAAAATCAAGGTTTTTTCAGGAATTTTAACATTTAAAAACCGAATAAAAATTCATTTCTTACACTAATAACTTTGAATAAGAGTCAAAAGATCCACTGTACTATATAGATTATAATGATGCAAAAATAATTATAATAGACTAATTCATTGTTGAGTTATCACTGTTTGAACGAAACATCATATTGCAAAAACACAGTTCTTCAGAAATTTAATTTAAAATTTTGGAAATATGTTTGTACGCGGTAACAGTACCTAACGAAACCTTGGTAACTAGAAAAATATTTCGAATATTTACAAGATCTTGGTATCGTTCGAAAGCTAAGGAGTTGGAAAATATTTTGAAGCAATAAAAAATATCGATATTCTGATTAATTTTCGAAGCAATAAAAGAATACTCTAATTTATCTTTGAAAATAGAACGTACAATTTTCTAAAATTATGATATATTTCCTTTTTATTCAGTATATATTTCTAGTTTTCTTTTTTGAACTAATTTGCATTGATGATTCTACTGGAATACGTTTTTCAATTTAAAGAATAGTGGTGCTATTAATTATCCTGAAAGATATTTTTTATTTAATATACGATTGGGGAATAAATTGGTTTTAGAAACAAAATCCAAAACTTCAATTTTAGAGTATTTTAATATATTTAAAAGCCATATGAAATATTTTAAATACGTATTTCGCGAGTATATTTATTCATCCTAGATCTTTTGAAATATAATAAGCAAATATACTCGTCACAATACATCAAATATATTTACAATTGAAAAGAGTAAAGTTCGAATTATATTTGCGTTTCTCAATATTTTAGACAAGTGTTTAATTTTTCATTCTAATAATTAATTACATTAATTATTGTTTTATAGTTATTACAATTTTGCAATACGATAATCATGGTTTTGTCAGTTTTGTTATACATAATAAGTTGAAATGAACGAAATCAAATGATGAATTATCCAACTTCAGTCTTATCCCATCTGTAAAGAGTATATAAATATTTCGAATTTGGAATAAAGCTATGACACACTTAAAACGTTTATCCTCAAATGCAGTCTAGGAATAAAAGTATTACTCAGAGAATCATTTCATTCTGAGTGTAAAACAACAAAACTGATGAAAATTTTAAATATTTGTTTTGGGTGATTAAGAAATTACTTTTGATATTGCATCAGTGTAAGTCTTGAAATAAAAGCAACTAGAACTGAGTAATTTTGGATAAAAATCATGTTGTAACATTGGATGTAACTTAGGTACATTTTTTACAGTTTAATTATGTTTTACATTTAAAATCTCAGTGAAAAGTGACAATTTATTTTTTAATGAATATGTCTGAACAACATTATTTCTCTTAGACATAGTTCCTTTATTTTTTCTCCTCAAATATTGAAAGAGAGTGTCATGTAATCCCCGTCTAATAGATACTCTTTACTTAGCTGTTGGAATATTATAACTATATTGTTGAAGAGGTAGTACGTGATATTTAACTTGATTGATCGATAATTTTCGTTGGTTCTATTATATTTTAGCGATATGCACAGCATGCAAATTTACTACGTAGATTGAAGTAATATTTTAATAAAAAAAATCAAATTTATTTTAATCTGAAATACCGTGTTACTTTTTATTTTCATATGCACTTTACCTTAAAATATTTGAGAAACGAATCGTCTTTACTAAAAATAGTTCAATTCCAACGCTAAAGGAAACACATCATTACTGAGAGAAAATACTATATATTGTTAGTGCCAATTTTTATTGTAATAAATTCAGCTTTGATAGATATTGAAAAATAGGAACACAATGAAATGGTAATTCATAGAATATCTTCCAAAAGCTGGTATACAAGTAATCTTTTTGATTATACTTCTTTTCTGACCGCGTAAGAAGTGACTCTCAATGCTGCTTTTCATGTCCGATGTCCACTAATTTATCATCAATTGCAATTTTCCCTCCCGATTCACGCTGAAAAACTAACAAAGCAACGACAATACTTACATTTTTTCAAGCATACTGTTTTTAACTATGTATATCTTACTATGGTAGGTTGGTAGTTGAATTAACGCTTCACACAACGGACGGCCACGGTTTTATTGGCCACGGTCTAAAATCAATCTGGAAGGGATAGATCCGACAACAACGCCTCGTCGTTTTGAACCACGGTCAGATGACGTCAACAGCTGAGCTGTTACCCCACTATCAAAAGTCCACACCTGGCCAATGTGAGGACATTTGAGGTCATGGCAGATTTAATGTGCATCAGCCCCACGTACACGACGGTCATTGGTTGGATCGAGTTTCGAACTAGCAGCCCTCGTTTCTAATCTGCTACTCTTCCAGCCATGCTACCGCGAACCCGCATCTCTTGCTATTGGATATTAATCATTTGTTCCTGTGTGTGTGTAAATCCGGACGAGTTTAAGAGAGAAGTTACATACCACATCTATAGTTATATTGCCAAAAATACATTAAGATTTGATATACAAAGTACTGAGTTTTATACATTTCTGAGAACTGTGTTCTTAACAATTATTCATACAAATATGCTTAGAAGAATCATGTATGCCATACATGTTTTAAGGTTTGCTTAAAATATTATTTTATGGGCTTTAGTAAAGGCCATTATGCAAAAATGGTATCTTGAAATACAGTTCCCTGATTAGACAGGACCATTTATGTTTGAAGCACATACTTCAGTATTCTCACAATCATCAATTAGTAATAACGATTTCAAAGAAGCAAATACATTTCAGTTCAACTTCATTTAATTCATTTCTTCGTTATTTTTCTTTACATTGATCTTTTCACCGTCATTTTTCGTTGGTTTTCTTTGCATGTTATGATAATCTCTTATGTTATGATTTTTTCCTAGCCATTGGAAAATCGAACATTTATTGAGACTAAGAATAACCTTGACTTCTGATGTAATTTGAACATGCGTAATAAAAATACACCAGAAAGAAAATATGATCTACATTATGCATTTTTAGCTGCTTTACGTGTATTAACCACTGTATTAAATCAACTTGAAACACACTCAAAATTGTCCATCTCCACAACTATATCAATTTTTGCGTGTCCTAAATGAGCTACAACTAAAGTATTTTAGCTGTTAAAATACTAAGCCAGCACACACACACACTTTCACAAGATTTCCACATTATATGTATCTGTTTTATCTTTTTTAACTATTTTCTCAACATTATATTCCTTACTCTCATTCTTATATAATACAATTTAATAAAAATGCATCAGAAAGAAAATATGCTGTACATGAGCCATTTTTTAGCTGCTTACTTGTATTAACCACTGTATTAAATCAACTTGAAACACACTCAAAATTGTCCATCTCCACAACTATATCAATTTTTGCATTTCCTAAATGAGTTACAACTAAAGTATTTAGCTGTCAAAATACTAAGCCAGCACACACACACTTCCACAAGATTTCCATATTATATGTACCTGTTTTATCTTTTTTAACTATTCAACACATTGCATTCCTAACTCTCATTCTTCCTGAAGGGTATTCATATTTAATCAGCATTCGTTGACATGTTTCCCGATTGAGTTCAATACTTATGAAACGAGTCGACAATATTAGAATAATATGGACGACAAAGTTAATTGAAAGTAAACAATGAATTCAATTAATAATTAATACGGAAAATCTATTTGGTTGTGATAGAAGAGAATATATATAATCTATTATTATATATTAGATAAATAATGTCTAAACATTTTTGGCTGAAGACAATATTTTCAATGATTCATATATTAACTAATGTGTCAACATTAGTTAATAAACTCGTTAGCATCACTTATTAAAATTAAGTTCACTAGACTTTCTAATTTCTACAAATTTAATAAATTTTATTTATTAAGGTTTATTAAAGCACAGGGATTGACTTCGTTATCTGACCTTGGTTCAAAATTAGGTGTTGTCCTTGATCTTTACCTTCGGGATTGATTCCGGACAGTCGCCAATAGCCCATTGTGTTGCTCCAGTGCGACGTAAATTCAACTACCTAAACTAACCAGGTTTTTAAATAGAATTCGTGATTTCTTGCCTATACTACACTCAGAAGTATAGGCAAGTTCCTATATAGCATTATCACTTTTGCTTCTTGCCCTCGTTATTGCCTTCTTCCAGTTTACTACTAGGATCGTGGTAGTCCAGTTGAAGGAACAACGGATTAACAACTGGAGGGTTGTGAGTTCGAAACCAGGTCCAGCCAAAGACTGTCGTGTACAAGGGGGCTGGTGCATATTAAATCTGTCGTGGCCTCAAATGTAATCACGTTGACGTGATGTTTAAGTTTGGAGAGTTGGGGGCCAGCTCAGGTGTTCTCGTCATCTGACCGTGGTTCAAAATTACAAGGCGTTGTCCTTGATCTTTCCCTTCAGGATTAATCCCGGATAGCCCTTTGTGCTCTCCAGTGCGACGTTAACTACCTACCTACCAATTGATACTATTACAGGGCTCAGGTTCACTAGTCTTATAGCCTTATAGACTCTTATAGTCTTATAGACTGCATATAATCTAATCAAACTAATTTATTTAAGGTCATTGTTTTAATGATTTAGTATTTTTTCATAAGCCTTCCGAGAGACATACACGCATGCGTATACAGGGTGTTTCGAAGATATCTGACCAAATTGTAAAGAATGGTAGAGGGGCCCAAAGCAAACATTTTTTCTCAGAGAATGAGTGATCGGAAACACCGCGTTTGGACCATAGAGGGCGTTGCTTAGGTTAGTCGATAGCATCGTTTCTGTGGCGTAGGGTGTCATTCCTAGCTGGGATTTTCAACGGCATGCGTCGATTCACGAATTCTTAGACCGCAGAAATGTATTTGATGAATGGGGCTGCGAACGAAAACGGACGGGGTGCTCAGAGGTTGAACAGTGGTTATAATATTGCTTCTGGATTCAAAGTTCCTGGTTCGAATCCGGAGTAAGGTATGACTTTTGTCCGTCCTGATTGAATGCGTGTCTTCTCTATAAATGTTTATTTTCGGCCCCTCTACCTCTCTTTACAATTTGGCCAGGTATTTTCAAAACACCCTGTATACTAGCCATACATTTTTACTTATAATAGCTGAAGGAGTTCGCTTCGTTTTCGTCTGTTATCAGATTGACACGATTTCGGTTTCCTACATGTTTTGCAGATATGATGCGATATAATTCATATCACTTGTGCAATGATTGATTCCTAAAACCCTAAAATTTCAGTTAAGGAAACGTGCGAGGTAATTGAAAAAGTAAACAATTCATCACACATTATTGCAGGTAGGTAGGTATTTTAATTAACGTCGCACTAGAGCAACACAACGAGGTATTGACGATGGTCCGGGATCAATTCCCAACATTATTACAGGCATTGCCGAATACACAAGTTTATGTGAAGCTAAAATTTTTCCAACATAGTCATCTGTTGCTGCTACAATGTTTTTATAACGGCCCAGACGCTTTTGAATTCCCTTAGAGAAGACTGGTGATATACGGCTGAAACTCCATCTATGTCTAACTTCAGGAGCTGTTTGCATAGTAGAGAGAATTACTTCGAGTATTTTTAGCATTGCTATCTGACAGATACACCACGCCTACTTGAGTAAGTTTATATAATTTCTCCGAAAGCTATGTACTTTTCAAGACAATGTTTTTTTGACGCAATGCAATGATTTTTAATTAAAAAAAAATAAATTAAGTTTTCTGTTTTCTTTTGGTCTGATACCATACTTTCTCACATAAGTTTCACAATCGTGATATACTGATTTGAATCTCTAAATGATAATTACATTAATATGGCAGCAATTAAAAATATAAATACGATTTTATTTTTATACACCGAATATACAGGTTTGTAATATATTTTTATTAAAGTTATTATTTTTCTTTTTCAGCATAGTCATCCATTACGGTCACACACCTTTTGTAGTCATTGGTCTAATCGTGCACCATCCCTTTGTTCGGGTACCCATCTTGACCACACCTCTGGTATTCCAGATCATGATGCACTATTGCATAGGCAGATTCAGTTCTTAGGACCAACAATTGAGCAATTTTCCCTATCTAAATTCGTATACTTCATGATTTTAACTCTCAGAGGATCAATCAATGAGTTATTCCACCATGCAACCTGCAGTTTTCTCTGCAACATTTTTCACTTCTTGATCCTAATAGAATCCTTTCTAGGACATTTTTAACCAATCCATTTCCCTATTTAGGCGGGTCATGGTAGCCCAGTTGGAAGGGCAATAGATTAGCGGTTCGGAGCTCGGTCCAGCCAAAGACCGTCATGTACACGGAGGCTGATGCACGTTAAATCTGTCGTGATCTCAAATGTCCTCACTTTTGCGCGGTGTGGAAGTTTAGAGAGTGGGGTTCCAGCTTAGATGTTGACCTCGTCATCTGACCGGGGTTCAAAATTACGAGGCGTTGTCCTTGGATCTTTCCTTTCGGGATGGATCCCGGACAGTCGCCAATAGCCCGTTGTGTTACTCCAGTGTGAAGTTAATTACCTACCTACCAACTACCCACCCTATTTAGACATAATACGTGTTGAAGAGTAAAAGCAATAGTGTGTATACTACTCGAAATCAGAGGTTTAAATGAAAATAGAGTTCCTATAGTTTATTCCATTAAGTATAGCTTCAATTATTTAAACATAGACTATTCTTATTTCTAATTTAATATTAACCTAAAGATCAATGAAAAACCGTTTTCGCATCTTCTCCACCTTTGGAAAGTCACGGGGTCGTGGTTCAGTGCGTAGGACCGATGCGCTAGCAACCTGCGATTTTTTGGCGGTGCACTTTCGATTTCTCCCTGGTTGTATTTCTCTCTTCTGTGTTAGCAAAACTTTCCTTGTGTGTGTACGTCCGTTACTTGATATGTCTTGTGTTTGGAGCAGCATGGCCAAATATGGCCCATAAAACCCAAACAAAAACCTTTGGAAAATCGCACAATATATAAAATTGCATGAATTCAGTCTAAGTACATTTTGTGAGTTTTACATTTTTTAAAACAATAACGTTTAAAATCATAATGCAGATTAATTGTTGTAGTGCACTGCTTGCTTCTTGATTTGACCGAAAAGTTGTTTTGCTTGTTGCATAAATAGATATTTCTTATCAAATCAATAAGAACCATGGAACAGTTCTGTTACACCTTGAGCTTAGCCGGAAGAAATCTTACAGCGAAAAACCCATCAGAGCTCGGTATTAAAATATTAACGTTTAGAAAAGATTAGAAAACCATAACGTAGAGTAAGAAAATTGAACGATGAATCATTTATTTGTGCAAAATAATACTTTTTGAAAGATGTTCCGAAATTTTGCATCCTCAAAAAGTAGTTACCCAATACTATTTAGAGATAATATTTGCTTCGAGTTAAATATTTCAAGGCTCGTTTAGAACTGCAGTTTTTGTCTTGGATGAATATTTAACTGTCGAAGAATACTCGCATCTTTCATCAGCGAAATCATTAGCAATATGGCATAAGCGACTACCAGCTTTAAAAGTGGATATTTCTAGTGATGAAAAAAGAAACAGTGAACGTCCAAAATGTCATTAGTCTCAAGAGGTAAAAGACCTCCAGTGGAAATACTAAGATACTTAGCAATTTATGGAATCTAGAGAAGGCGTGTGTTGGTCATTTTCTATGCTATTAGATAAAAAAATCATAATGCCTTGAATCTTAGAGAAAGAATGAAAAATATATTTGAGTGGGTTGGTATTTTTCAAACTTATGTCTTCATGGAGATTATCACAATTCTTATGATAATGGAAAATGGAAGATTTAGAAAGATTTAGTTATTTCTTGAGTAGTTCGAAATCACGGGTTTGTGGAATATTATTCAATGTCTAATGCTTCTAAAAGTGGCAGATGGGGTTTAATTCCAGAAGATTTTTTGTTAAGGCCACGGGAAAAAGAGAAAGCACTTCATACGATATAAATAAATGCAAAATACTTTGATTTCTTGTGGTAGCTATGTCGACGAAATTTTTTTCGCATTAGTTATTAAAACCCATGTTATACCGCTTGTATGAAATTTACGCTAATAAAAGAATTGGCCTTACATCAATTCTGAGAAAATTTACAACTATTCTACTTCCAATTTTGTTGGCAAATAAGGTTTTAAAAACTGAGTTTCAAAAATTTATGTAATTTTCGGATTTTTAGGTTTCACCAAATTTTAACCTTTTTATACTTTTCAAATCAAGGTCAGTTTTAAAAGCATACGTTCGGTATGTTGTTGGTAGTATAAAGAAAACTTTATACTATCCATTGAATTCAGTGCAAAGCATTTTAATAATTCTACAACCACATTCACTAACTGTATCTTTTATAATATCCATTTTGTTTTACGAATTTATCCGTAAAGACATCTATCACGAAAAATCACTAAAAGAATTAAAAAACTGAGTCTTTTAGAAATTGGTTTCATTACATTTACCCATCTATACATATAAAGCAGAGTTGACATCTGTCGGTCTGTCTGTATGTTCCCTATACAAATCTATACCGTTTGACCAATCCACACCAAATTTGGTACACTTATTCTTTGGAAACCTGCGAGTAACGTAGGCTGCATATTAACCCCCGTTCTATTTGTCTTGGGTGTGCAGATGGGGCTAAAAACACTATTCGAAATTAGCATAGGAATAACTTTGAGTATTTATATGATAGATGTCAGACCAATTCACACTTAATCTGGTACATTTATTCTTTAGAATCCTGCGGGAGACATAGGTTATAAATTAACCATGTTCAATTTATCCTGGTTCTGTAGAGGGGACTAAAAGCAATTCAACATCCTGGGGGCGCTCTTTCCCGGTCTGGCTGTGCAGATGACGTCAGAGTTAACATCTACAGGAGTCGCCTCTCAAGATAACCTTGGAGGTTTTTCAGAATCTTAGAGTAAGGTGCAATCGCAGATGGGTTCGGTTGCGCTGAAAATCGCTCAGTATCATATCGTTTATAGGGTAACGTAGGCTGCATATTAACAACCCGAGCAACGCTGGTTAAATTAAGTTAGTATAGTATGTATGGATGATAAAGAGCATGACTCATCCATTTCAAAATGAGAAAGTGTAATGAATTCTGCATATCGCATGACCTGCAGAACTATTTCTGCAATCGCAAGTTTTCTGAAATACAGCGTCAAATGATTCAAATGTGCACTGAGTCGAAAAAACTTAATTATTAATCAAATAATAGGCTTAAATTAATGTGTACTGATGCAATCTTAAACTGCCATTCGTCGCTCGCGGCTTTAAGTTTGCTGTTTTGAATTGGAAGAAAAAAATTCTTTTAAATTTCCACAATTGTTTTTCCAGGAAATACTGAAACTGCTTTTCTTATCTAATTCATGTCGAGTAAGATAATCATTTTACTTTAAGACTAAAAATTGCGAGAAAAATAAAATGGTCAACAAAATGAAGTTTGACATGCTGTGAAACCAATTTGAGCTTCAAACTAGAATACTGCGCTTTGTGTTCATCTTATGGTGATCCATATTTCCTGCAAATTCAGAGGGACGCATTATTTATATCTTTTTAAACAATTCCGTCCCGTTGAGAAATACCTCCCGTTCAGTCTGCCATGTCTGAGTTTGTTTTAGATAAAATAAAGGGCTGACCAAAAATTGAAAACCAAATCGATCAGGCTCAACTCGTTAACGAGCTAAAACGGTACTAAGTTGCTTCTCGTGTAGTAAATTGCTTGAAACAAGTTGTGGTATTGCATTTATATTTTTTTTCAAGTTTGCGTGCCCTTTTAGCGTAGGCGGTCTCCCACGCATCATGAACACAGATTAATCAAAGAGCTCCAGAATTAAGAAAAATAAAAATAAAAGGAAAGAAACAAAAATAGCATCCCTCATAAACTTTTTTATTAACCGCTCACTAGAGTTAAACATAAAAGAGATGGGCCACAAGTCCTTATCGCGTTTTTTATATTATAGCTTCCAAGTGGCACGAACATGTAAGATTTGCTGTTCATTTTCTCTACGACAGTTTATTTTCTTTTTAGAAAATTAACCTCATGCTACTCAAACGGGATAAAAAATATTTTTTCAGTTTTTAATATCTTGATGTTATTTGCACTTCAAAATAAGAAGTTTATTTCAATCGCCTAATACCAACGGTTGGATACTGTTGTATGTATCTTAACCCTCAAGTGGTTTCGACGAGATATCTCGTCCATCAAGATCTAAACAAGTTTGCTACTGACGAGATATCTCGTCATCAAGATATTGCCGATTATTTTATGATGACGAGATCAAGATCTGATCAGTTTTTCTAATGACGAGATATCTCGTCCAACAAGATCTGATCAGTTTTGCTGACAAGATACTCCTTCGAGACAACCACCAGGAAGGTTACATAAATTTCAAAAACTCGCCAAACTAAAGGTTGGTGCAATGTTTTTACACAAGTGTGTAGTCGCGGAAAAATAAACGAACCACCACTCTTCATTAGAGCAATTTTTGCAGTAGAGAAAATTCAAAGACGGCATTCAACAGCAACTAACGTCTTCTATAAATTCAAATTTATAAAATTTTCATAAGGGGCCGTCTTCATATTAAATTGAGCACTATTTTCATAATTTCCAATGAAAACCCCTATTTTGACACACAATTTCAAATCTATATCAAAATTTAACTTCAGGTACCACATTTCATGTCATTAGGTCTTACCTTTTCGAAGTTATGAGTACAGAAAGATTGGAGCTCCTAATGGTAAATCAGTTTCTTTTATGGATATCTTCCTAAATAATATTTCTATAGCGCTGATATTTTGTACCATGTTATTGTTAAACAACCCAATCAAATCCACTTATAATTTTATTTTAAAAATAGCTTTTAGTAAGCAATTATAATTATCAAATTAATGTTTAAAAAAATTATGAATTGGAACCTTACTATATTTTGATGGGACTCGATTCAGAAGGGGGGGGGGTATTTCCATTAACGTCACACTAGAGCTACACAATGGGCTATTGGTGACGGTCCGGGATCAATCCCAAAGGGAAAGATCCGAGGACAACACCGCGTAATTTTGAACCACCGATTCAGAAGGACTTCTAATAATATCATTCAAAATTTCAGCTAATTTTAATCAGTTTTTGAGTTACATTAAATTTTCCTCATTATTGCGATTTTAGGGGGCAACCAAAGGTTTAAAAAAAGTCTAACAAACCTCGGATAATAATTCTCGGATCGTTTGCACATGTAATTCTCCAATAGTTTTCACTTGCATAATAAATATAATAATTCTTGGATCGTTTGCACGCGCTGACAAATACGTTTGAAATAGTGTTCAAATTTGAAATTCCTGTAACTATAACTACTATTAATCTCGATATACGAATAGCGATTTTCAATGTGGAGATGATCCCTGAAATTGACAGAAATTTTAATATTGAATATTTCCCGATATAAAGACAGTAGAGTCGTGAAATTTTATACTTAGACGAATTTAACGATGCCGAATCTGATTAAGGCATCAAAACATGGCGTTTCTATTTTATATGAAAATTTGATATGAAGACGGCCCCTAATGCAATTTTTTTGCATTTGAATTTGTAGAGGACGTTATTCCCTATTGAATGATATCTTTGAATTTGCTCTACTATGAATAGTGCTTGAAATAAAATGGGGTGGTTCGTTTTTTTCCGCGACTGTACATTACTGGTTATTTGTAACTCTCTTACAGAGAGTATACAAATAGCATATTGAAACGAAGTGAAGTTCTAAAGGAAATAAGTTTACTCAATTTAGAATTCACTGAGTGAAAGCAGCGCTTTTCTAGTAATAGATCAGATCGTTTTATTCCTGTCTTTGTAGCCTGTTTTAGTATATAAGCATATCCTAAGTGCAAAAAATGGGGCATATCTATTTACTTACAAAATTGAATTTATAGTATAATTTAATCGACTATATTTTTGATTACGTGAATATACATGTTACCGGCAAAGTATGCAAAGCAGGAATTGTATAGAATGCCTGACGCTTTGGGGCAAAGTATGAAACGATTAATATTTCACACATTTCCTAGGCATTCTTTGCAATGCCAAAAGACAAACAGGCAAAGTATAAAATACTCCCGTTAATGACGTTTCTAATGCCACGTGGCAAGCAGGCATTGTATAGAATGCCTGGCGTTTTGGGGCAAAGTATGTAGTTTCGACGCTCGACGAAGGAAAATTATTTCCTTCCTTGTTGTAACAAGTAGGTTCATATTTTATTTTCTCTTGTTTTCCTCAATAAGAAAGTCCTATACTTTATTTTGCATTTCTTTCTTTTCATATAAATGTTTTCAATAAAAGACTTTTCATGACTCTTAATTCTTTGCCTAAATAGCATTTGTCATTCTATATAATGCCTAGGTATTACATACAATGCCTAGGGAAAGTATATATAATATTAAAAAATTTGGATAAATTTCATACTTGCCCCAAAACGCCAGGCATTCATTCTATACAATGCCTGCTTTCCATATATTGCCGGTAACATACATATCTGAATGTATGTGTGCTAGTTACATTTTGTGCAGGTCCTGTATGTATAGAATATTTAAATTAATGCGAAAACATTAGAAGAGTTGTGAAATGCAAATTAGGCTTCAAAATGACTAATAAAGATTAAAACCATAAAAAAGTCGCCAATTTCAGTGGAACAAACTGTCTACCATCATCAGAACAGAAACTGTGGACGTAATGCTCCTCTGAAATGGCCATTTTTCTCAGGCTTTTAATCTTTATTGGTCATAGTTTGAAGTTTTACTTTTCTACTACTAGTTTGACTATGGTTTCTTTCATAGTTTGAAGTTTTATTTTTCTACTACTAGTTTGACTACGGTTTGATCGGTTTCTCTTAGATGAGTTATTAAATGATATTTTTTAAAATTTGAACTCAGACCTACAAAAAATTTCTCTATCAACCTTCTCAGAAGCATATTTTACATACTTTATTATACGCTAAAAATTTTGAGCTCTATTACTGCTTTGTTACCTAAAAAATTGAATATTTTCTCAAACGATTTATCTTCCTTTAAGTTTCGCTTTAGTTCTTTAAATTTTAATGAAGAGCAAAGTAGAAAGAGTTCTCTAATCCAGAGCTTTTGTTTAGTGATTAGATTGCTATGCGTCAAATTTGAATGTGAAGAATCATAAATTCTATTTACATGAACGTAAGACATTTAATTTTAAATCTAAGCCCTACAATAAAGCAGGCCTTACACTTTAAAAGCAGCCAGAGGATTATTTAATGTAATTATTGCAGATTTTGTAAGCTCAATTTACTGTCAAATTTAGCTTTGGATTAATCGATTAAACTGTAGTGAATAGCAGCTTATTAAAAAACGCGTTGCATTGTATTTAAAAATAATGGTGCACTTTAATGACTTTACCTACTATTTAAAATACGTACATAACAAATATACACGTTTGCATTCTTATCTTTAAGTTAATCATCTAAAATATTACTGAAAAAGCATGCATACCTAAATTAAATATTAAGTTTATTAAGATTTCTGCTACAATCATATTTTAATTAAAATTTTTGTGAAACAACCCTCCTTCCTGAGTCCGTATTTTCAATATTATTAATCCTCTCTTTTCGTCTATGTGTAAATTACAAAAATAAAGGTTTAAAGGAGAGAATTAACGTTCCAGTCAAAATATTATTTTTCAAGTATGTTGCATCGCTTCAAATATTTAGAAAAATTTCGAATGTGTTTGCATAGTTTATATATTTTCATAAAGAATTGAGATAAATGATAAAATATTAAACACAACTCAGAGATTCATGTTTAGACGATTGAACTTCCTTTTTAGGTTGCGTTTATTTTTGTGTCTATGTTTGAGACTTAAACATCCTTTCACGCATATTTATTGCTTTAAATGAAATATAAAGACGCATTTAATTGAAGAACTGATTAGACGACTAATTTCATTTGATTACTTTATTGATCGTGAATCTTTAAATGTTTGTGAGACATGATATAGTTATTTAACCCTCAAGTGGTTTCGATGAGATATCTCGTCCATCAAGATCCGACTAAGTTTACTTCTGACGAGATATCTCGTCCATCACAATCCGAGCAATTTTAGTAACGACGAGATGTCTCGTCACCAAGATATTTCCGATTTTGTGTTGGTGACGAGATCCCAATTCGGTCAATTTCTTTCTAATGGCGATATATATCGTCCTTCGAGATCTGGTCAGTTTTCATAATGACGAGATACCTCGTCAAGACAACCACCAGGAGGGTTAAGATGTAACAAAAAATCGTAGGATTGAAATACAATCATACAATGTTTGCAGAAAATGCAGCAGAAAATACTGCAATGAAATTTTTTAAATGATTTAAGTCAACGAGTTGTTTAGAAATCATTTAATATGGGGCGGAGGTAGCCCGATTGGAAGAGCAACGGATTAGCAACCGGAGGGTTGCAAATTCAAATCCAACCAAAGACTGTCTTGGCCTCAAATGTCCTCACGTTGGCGTGGTGTGGAAATTTAGAGAGTGGGTTTCCAGCTCAGGTGTGACCTCTTCATTTGAGGGTTAATTACTATTATGATGTCAATTATTTTTTTCAGGTGGGTGTTTAATTAACGTCGCATTGAAGCAACACAACGGACTCTCGGCGACTGTCCGGGATCAAACCCGAAAGGAAAGATCGGAGGACAACACCACGTAATTTTGAACCACTGTCAGAAGACGAGGTCTTACCTGAGTCGAAACCCACTCTACAAACTTCCCCACCACGCCAATGTTATTTTTTTCATAAATTGCTTTATTACGGTTTAAATTGCTATCTTTAAGGGGGAGGAGTTAGAAAGTTCAATATCGAAAATATTAATTTACCAAATTTCTATGCATCTTTTCTCAGTATGTACGGAAGATACAAATTATAAATTTTTTGTATGCTCAATAGACAACTACTTGTAAACTGATGATTAAGTGTCATATTTACATACTATTACTTGTAAAAAATATTTACATGAAATTAACAAGAAAATCAGAAAATTCAGATTTTTTCGTTCTTAAAAGTAAAAAGCAGCTACTCTAGTTATAATAACTTCAGTATAATCTGATGTTTGTAGCACATGTTAGGAAAGTTCTACTTACCAGGTTAAAGTGGTTTATTAGAAATTCGAAGGTAGAAAATATTCGTTTTCAGCTCAAATTTTGAAATTATTTAACTGTTTATTAATACTTTCATCAAAAAAATTTAAAATTTCTGTAATAGAAATTAAACAAAAATGAAACATAATTTTGTTAGGTAGGTAGGTAATTAATTAACTCGCACTGGAGCAACACAGTGTGCTATTGGCGACTGTCCGGGATCAATCCCGAAGTGACACCACGATGGTCCGATGACAACACCACGTAATTTGATCCCCAGTCAAATGACGAGGACAACATCTGAGCTGGCAACCCACTCTCCAAACTTCCATACTCCGCCAACGTGAGGACATTTGAGGCCACTGCAGATTTAACCAGCCCCGTGTACACGACGGTCTTTGGTTGGACCGAGATTCGAACTCGGAATATAATCTGGAAGAGCATAAAACCGGCTATCCAAATCTTATTATCTACTTTTCCCCCTACTGGATGTACTTCTCTCTTCTTTGTCAGTAAAACTTCCTTGTGTATATGTCAATTTACTTGACATTGTTTGGTAAAACCAATTCAAGTGTCAGAAAACCAATTCTCCAAATCTCTTTGAACTCTCTATGCGCGTGGGTGTTTTGTTAGACAGGGGACAATCATCATTAGTAATATCTATGACGGCAACACAGAAACCTTTTTATTGACAAAAAAATCTTAGTGAAGATGCTTGCGGAAATGGCGTAAAAGCACATGGCTCATCATAACTTTAGCAGTTGATGATCTTTTCATCCAACAAGATTTAGCACGATTCTATAACAAATGGAAACAATCAACGTTTCCGAAGTTTATCTCTCTCAAAGATTGGCTTACCAGCATTCTTACTTAATCCTGTAGATTATGCCATGTGGGATGTGCTGGTGATACGGCTTATTTCGAGCCTATAATACATTAGATTATATTAAGATTTGTTAGGAACATCATAGGTAGGTACACAAGAGCTTAGACTGCAGGACCGATGTTGAAGATGATTCGAAGACTAATGACGCGTTCGTAAACCTTAGGAAAGATTTGGGCACAAACGAAATTTCTTCCCTCTTGTTCAGTATTTAAGGTGTGTTTTGAATATTTTATAATTAGTGTTAATGTGGTACAAAATCATTGCCTGAAATATAGTAATACAAAACATTTTTAGTTTCATAAAATATTAAGTTGTTCTCTTGGTTATAAGTGAAGTAGGAAAACGATCACAAGCTCTCTGAATCAAAAATTTTAACTGAACTTCATAAAATTTGATTTACAGAAGATCTAATCATTCAAAATCTTCATTGTATCTGAACTTTGCTTACAAAATTATCAATTTTTCTATATATCACACCTATAATACCTGATTTACTTTTACAAAATCCGTTTTTTATAAACCCATCTGTTTTAGAATTGTTTTCCATAAAAAGTATTCAATTTACTTGTTTTAATAACTATAGAACTTCTTTTTACTGATCATCTAAAAATTATCTAAAAATGTAAGACTGCAAAATAATTTAAAAAAGGACACTGTATTAGACCATGAACTCGGTATGTGTGTGTGGGTTATAGGGTTATAACACTTTTTTCACTTCTACGAACTTTAATAGTACTTCTTACAAATAGAATTAATTCTACTTCCAGAGCCCGATTAATCCGAATATCAAAAGTATCATTTTATTTTGAATTCTAATCTGAAACTGTATAGAACAGTATTATGTATTCGCCTGTACATAAAAGTAAAACTCATTAGTATAAAACAAATCTCCACAATTTTGGCAGGTTAGGTTCTATGTCCCCACGGGTCTTATTCGGCCAAGCTAGGCCAAACTCATGACAACATCAACAATGGACATAGACCCACAAAGTTTTATTGAAGTAGAAAAGAGAAATACACCAAGGGTGGTAAGTTACAGGATTCGTACCTGCGCAGTCTACAAATCGAAGGTTGGTAGCCGAGTGAGAAAAACCACCGAGTCACGGTGGCCCCTACACAATTTTATAATAAACTAATTACATCATAGTGTAGCAGATCTTGAAAGACAGTGCAACTTCTGTTTTCGAAAAGTTTTGATCTGTCTCTAGATCAGAACGTTTAATTTTCAAATCTTGTCGGAGTCAACAATGCAGCATAGCGTGGGAAGACAGTTCGGTCATCTAAAAAGCACTTCCAGCTTGAGATCAGTCATGTTGCTATATCTTTCGTATCAGGACAAAAGGGGAATAAGTCTGACTATTAATGGGTTCACAGGAGTCAAGTGCATCAATAATTTAAAAAAATAATATAATTGCTGAAAAACGAAGCTAAATGAATCTACTAATCTAAATTACAACTATTTATATCATGGCATGTTTCCTTTCCTTCCTGAATATTTGTGAGAAAGTGAAATATCCAACTTAATATTCTGAAAAGTAGCCATTTTGACTTAAGGTATCTGTATTCCTTTGGAGGAATTTTTTCGAAATTAGCGCGGAACTCAGATTTTTTTTATAGATTTTGTTATTGATTTCTACTAGTAAAAGCATTTTATGGCAGAAAATATAGTATTTAAAATTTATTTTATATATATATATATATATATATATATATATATATATATATATATATATATATATATATATATATATATATATATATATATAGGTTTTGAAAATTAACCAAATAAACTCCAGAATAGATATAAAATTTGTGGAAGTATAGGCATGTTGAACGATTCTTTAAATTAATAATGTATGATATGCTATGTAACTCTTAAGATAGAAATATTTTAAGAAAGTCTGGATTGAAGAAAACGATTCTAGTACATTATATCAAGTAATTGAAGAGTGTCTGTTGAGGCGAATAAATAATTAAGTGTGTGATTTAATGGTAGGAGGGAAGCCTAAATTAAATTATAATATTAAAAATTAAGTTATAACACAATACTGATAATCACAGCATTTTGTATACATGTCATCAAACGACTAATTGCATTCCATGATGGGTACAAAATAAAGAACAAAAAGTCTCAAGAAGAAATTACTCTTTGTTTACATGCGCGCTTAATTAAATTAATACACTAAAGAAATATTTTACGCTTAAATTAATAACGCAGTTTTCGAAAGAGTGGATATCTCCTTATAGTACAAATAAACTGGTTTCATGATATCCAGCTGGACTTCAGGCATTAATTTGTGCCACTTGCAGCTATCTTTCTAGTAAATAAAAACTAAGGACGGAATAAATAGATTTGTCATATTGCGACCTTCTGGTAATTATCTTTCTTATCTGAAAAAGCATTTCATTAACAAGAAAATGCATTTTTAAAACAAGATTTGATGTTAACGAAACCAAAGAAATTTTCTTAATTTGCCTAATTAAGAATTATGTTTGTGTGTTCGGAATATTTACCATCCTCTACTTTTATGAAAAGTAGAGTATATATAGAAAAACTCGACATAAAGGAGGGTAGTGAGAATGTTCGTAGATTAATTTTAGTTGAAATGCAAAGTTGCTTTAAAATGCGGCATTTAATAAATTTAAAACAAAAATGTGAAAGTTTTAGACTGTTTTTTATAATGAATTGTATTTTCAGTTATTAGTAAATTTTATAATATACAAAGGGTTTTTCTTGAAAGAGAATATTTTATCTTTAAGAAAACTGTTCGCTCAATTCTAGCTATGGACAGACTTGTGATCTATGACAGTATCATGTACTTATAACCCTCCTGGTGGCTGCCTAGACGAGGTTTCTCGTCATTAGCAAAGCTGACCAGATCTTGATGGACGAGATATCTCGTCAATAGCAAAAACTGACTTGATCTTGATCTCGTCATTATCAAAAAACGACAAATATTCATTCGGAATTCAATTGGCATTTTTGATCACAAGATATCTCGTCATTAGCAACATTGGTCAGATCTTGATGGACGAGATATCTCGTCTAAACCCCTTGGAAGGTTAAATAAATATAAATATAAAATAGACGTATTTGATTCTTAATAGAAATATTTTATTCTTATGATACATTGGATATATATATATATATATATATATATATATATATATATATATATATATATATATATATATATATATATATATATATATATATATATATATAACCAATAGTTTCGTTTTCTAGCCAGGGTTTTGTTAGAAATGTGTACAAAATTTTCTATGAGTACATAGATTTTGGGTGTGGTCTATATCATATGTATTTTTACTCTACCCACTTTATTTTTTTATAAATAAAAAATGTATTTACTCCTTACGAAAAGTGCATACATATTTATATTACATCTACAGTGAATTTTCATAATTCTCTGACCAAACCTTAAAGAGTGGATGGTGAAATTGGAGGTTTTATCTTCAATTATCAGGAAAAGCTAAGCTCATACCACTTTGAGTTCACCCTATAATTATCTTACCCCTAATTTTTAAACTTTTCGTTAATTTTACCGATGCTTTAAAACTATGAACTTAAAAGGTAGGTAGGTAGTTGAATTAACGTCACTCTGAAGCAACACAACGGGCTATTAGCGACGGTCTGGGATCAATTCCGAAGTGACAGATCAGAGGAAAATACCTCGTAATTTTAAACCACAGTCAGATGAGGAGGTGAACATCGAGCTGGGGCACCTCACTCTTCGATGCCACGCCAACGTGAGAACATTTGAGGCCACGACAGATTTAACGTGCATCAACCCCATGCACACGCAGTCTTTGGTTGAATTGAGTTTCGAACTCCGAATCCTCTGGTTGCTAATCTGAGATTCTACCAAATCCCCCTATCTCAGATCCCAAATTTAAGAGACCATGAACTGTTAGATCTTTAATATTTAACCTTATGAAAAATTATTTTTTTGAAAACTCGATGTGTTAAGTTCTTTAATTCTTCACTTAGAATTTTTTAAATATATCCGGATTAACCCTCCAAGAGGTTTCGACGAGATATCTCGTCCATCAAGATCTGATCAATTTTGCTAATGACTTGATATCTCGTCATAAAGATGACACTGTCGATTTCTTTTATTATGACAAGATCAAGATCTGGTCGTTTTTTCTAATGACGAGATATCTCGACTATCAAGGTGTGGTCAGTTGGTCAGTTTTGTTATTTACGAGATACGTAGTCAAGACAACCACCAGGAGGGTTAAATAGCGGTAGTGCTACTCGCCAAAAAGCACTCATTTATATCCCTTTAATGTTAACTGATAAGACATAGTTTAATGACCTTCATTTGACCCTTCTGTGAGCTTTTTCTATCAAGTACGTGGAGAGTTATCCTTAAACCCTTTTAGTGTTATTGCTCTTTATTTCAAAATTTTAAATCTAAAGTGTGATTCTTTACTCACAATACTTAAGTTTTCAGTATTAGTCTATACTAATCTGAAGTAAGGGGAATAGGTCATTGGGTTGCTCCAGTGTGATACAAATTCAACTACCTACCTGAAGAGAGAGAGAAGAGAGAGTGTTTGTGGATAGTTTTCCTTTTAAACTCATATCACTTAGCTAAGTGAGTTCGGTACACATTGCATCAGAAAAATCACATTTAGCATGTTTACTATACTTGCGAAAAAAGTGTAAATCGTTTCTCTAATTTGAAATTTCCAGATCTATTTACTTTATTAAAATTCTTTTTTGTACTTCCGTTGAATGAGCCGGTTTGAAAATTACATTTGCAAATCAATGAGATCAGTAATTGAAAGCCGAATGTTGAATTTCTGAATGGGTAGCTATTTTATTAGTTTATAGGAATTCTAATAAAATACTGAGAAAAATCTTTAGGTAAGAGCTTTTCCGATCGTAATATATTTTATTAGAATATATATTCTCATAGTACGTGCCTTCTAATTAAAAACTCATACCACTTTTCATCAACATCTCTACACAATTTGAATAGTGTGCTTTTCGGACGTCCTGCCCTAAAATAGAATTTTCGTTCTAAAAGTCCCGAATCCGTGGCAAAAATTAATTTAAAAGAAGTATTGAATTTAATAGTTTTTAATCATCTACTTTTAATCTTGATTTCAATTCTGGTTTAGTATCAGGGTTGGAATTTATCGTTTTAAATTGACAATTTAAATGTCTATCCATATCTTAGTATTTGGGATCTTGTAAATTTTTCAGTTTGCTAAATAATAATGCCGATTTATGATAAAAGAAACAAGCACAAGAAAATTTACATTATGTAATATCGCTTTAGGTAGAATACTGATATAGTATTAAATTCAATTACTTAATCGATTCCGCAAGAAATTATTTCTAAATGCTTATTTTATTGAAGTTTGATTCCAATACTACTGCATGAATTATTCAAATTTAAAGATATGAATTATAAATGAAATTAACCTTCTAAGAGGTTGACACGCATATATCCGTTCTGCAACCTGCAGTCCTCCCTGCATGACTTCTGACCAGTTTGGACTTTCTCGACCAATAGAATCCTTCCTCGGATTATTTCAACCAATAGATATGATTACTTAGTTATTACGTGTGTTATGGGGAAAACACTACATTACTTGTGAATCTTTTGACTCAGAGAGTTAATCTATCAATATTTTCAGCTAACGAATAAAAAATACACAATTTCGTCAATTATTCATCGACAGACTTCTTGTATATTGTAAAATTACGATTTCTATGATTCTAAACAAAATAAAAACAATACACCAGAAGATATACGTGGTATCTATAGTACGAATTCTACACTTACTACTTAAACTTACTACACATCGCTATACAAAAACGAACAAATAATTATATACACTAGGAGTAGAACAGTAATATTGAAGTGTTCTTTGTAGACTATTTAACTTAAAGACCTGAGTGAAATAAACTCAATTAAAACTTTATTTAGAGATTTTTCTCACTAAATAATAAACGCAATTACTACATACATATTTGTCACACAATCTAATTAACTTACGAGTTATTTATTGACATCAGAACAGCATTTATTTTCTATACCCCAAAAAACTGAAATTTCTTTTCCATAATTTATTTTCCATAATTTATTGTAAAAAATTTTAAAAAATGATCGCCGAAATATTGCAGAGATCATAGCAAAACAAAGCAAAGCTTAAATTATTTCTTTTCCCCAACCCTTTAAAAATAAGTTTCATCTCGGAAATACTCGAAAATTGATTACTCTTAAAGCTCGAAAAGGTCATTGCAACAGAAATGCTTTCGGTCTCTCTTGCAGTAGAAAATCCTCTGGGAAATTATGCTTTTTGCCTTGGAACATTATCCACAAAATCTTCTTGAACAATAACCTGTTTCCGCTCCTTCATGGCTTTTTTTAACATGTGATCCACGACTTCTATAAACGAGTTAGATTTTTCCCCAGTTCTTTCTAGAGAATTCTACTTTTCCCACTACAACCTTCAATCTTTCCCGACAGAAATATTTTGTTTTTTGGGAAAAATCGAGTTTTACATTCGTTTATTTTTCTGGAGACTAGAGTTCTTCGTCGGATTGTAGCTTGTAAAATGTTAGGCTCGAAATCATTAAAAAACTATTTCTTTTACAAGTTGTTTTTGGATGCTGTTTTTGTCATGGTTGTAAGTGGAAACATCCCATTTTTATAAATATAGCTTGGGGGAAAGTAATAAAAATTTAAATTCGTGAAATAATTATCGATGTTCTTTCTCGTCTGAATTTAAATCTTTATTTTCAATTCTCCAGGGACCTGAATCGTGCTAGAAGCTACAAAATGCTTGGAAAGTGGCAGTAATTTAGTGATCTATTCACGTAATGGAAATCGGAATTGACATGAAAATCAGACGTAGTAAAACACAGCTTTCTAAAATCACGAATTTACTAATAGAAACGTCCGTTAGTGTTCTTTCGACACTAGAGGGAGTTTAGTCGATTTCTTGATTTCGGATTTTCGCAATTTCTTGTGATCCTGCTGGTGGTTGGCTCGACAAGGTATCCCGTCCTTACAAAACTGAACAGATCTTGATGGACGAGATATCTCGTCATTATAAAATAAACTGGCCAGTTTGACCAAAAAACTGAACTGCAAACTGATTCTGTTCTCGTCATCATCAGAAAATCGGCAATATCTTGATGACGAGGTATTTCGTCATTAGCAAAATTGGTCCGATTTTGATGGATGAGATATCTTGCGGAAACCACTTGGAGGGTTAAGAATTTCACTTGATAAACGCACAGCAGAAATTTCTGTCGTGTAACTCAATTAAGGCATCTATGCCTTCGGAGGCAATTTTTTGAAATTATAAGGGAACTTAGAGATTTTTATAGATTTTGTTATTGATTTTTACTGGAAAAAGCATTTTATGGTAGAAAAAGTTGTGTTAAATTTGCTTTTTATAAATATGGAGTTAAAAGTGTAAAAACAGCCATAAATACCATTTATTCAAAATGTCATATTTGAAAAAAATAGTTAACAATTTTCCAGTTTGTAAGGGGAATTATCTTCTAGAAACATCGATCCAGGTATTGAACTGCAATCATTACTACATTGCTATATTTAAATTAATTGTGAACTTTAACGTCAGTCATCCCTGAAAAAAAACATGAAAAAAGAACAAAATGCAAAAAATATTCGGGTTTATATCCTGCTCAATTTTTTTAAATGCATATTTCCTAATAATAGTTCCAACCCTGCTTTATAATCTTCAGAACATGAGTAAAAAATTTCAAAAGAATTTAATAGATGCATTCTGAGATATCGTGTTTTGCGGAGAATAACACCTAAAGAAAATTTCATTTCGAGAAAATGCTAAAAACAATATAAACCCCTCCATGTCAAATATAGATGTCAATACTTGTTTACAAATTTTATATCTCCAGTTCTAATGGTCGTAGAAGTAAAATCTGAAGTGATTTGAAGAGCTAAAGAGTTGTAGTAAAATAATATGTAAAATTTGAAAAATGTGAAATTTGTGTGAAAATAGCGTTTTAAAAGTATACAGATACCTTAAAAGGAATTCTACAGAACGTACGCTGATGTCTTTTCGACACCACAAACATTTTCCAGTCTAAATAGCCTGTGTTCAACAAAAAATGATCATAGAAACAATTAGATTTGTAATAATTCATTCAATAGTACTTTTTTATTCGATTATTCTACCTTGAATATATTGACATCCCGCTTCATAAAAAAATTTGCCAATCTCACTCGCGTGTTTACTTCTTAGTGCATAGGTTGCAATTATCATTCCAATCACAACGTTACTCACAGGCGACATTTGAGGCTATCGGAGCAAGAATGACCTAACCCACAAAAATCCGAAAATGCCAAAATAATTATTTCTGGCACCTACAGTGCACACTCTCTTGGTATTTGGCGTTTGCAATATAAATTTTAATCCTCCTCAATTCATATTGTGGATAAATAAAAAAATATAAAAAATGGTACCAAGAAAATTCATATTGTGGATAAATAAAAATATATAAAAAATGGTACCAAGAAAATCGCATTAATCTCCATCGGGTATCTTGGTGGGTTAAGCCACTCTTGCTGTGATAGCCTCATTTTATTCTATCACACACCAAATCGTTGACTACGGAAAAAAGTCCAAGTCTTGAAGAAACTGTAAATATATTGTGAGAACTATCCTAAAATGAATCTGATGGTGATGTGCTTTCCTGTTTCGATTTGGATTCGATAAAGGAACTGAATTACAGGAAAATAAATCGGAGCCCGAATAATGTGACACAGATGATGCAAACAATAATATAATAATTTGAATTTATGTAACTCGGGGTGGTAAAATATGTAACGGATGACTGATCGCTTATCTTACGTGAAAATAACGGCCCTACTGATTTTGCCAAGCAAAATTCCGATGAGTCTGAAGAATCAATGAATAAACCCACCAAAACTAAATCAGAATCAATATGGGAAACTGATCTCAAACGCAGGAAATGTGAAATTAAAAGTGTAATTTAATTTACATGCAATCAACACTCACACGTAAAATATAAAACCACAAAAACAAATATAGGTTTCTAGAATTTCAAAACTCGGATTATTTTGTATTCGAGAATATCCATAACTGTAACCTTAGAGAAAGCTTTTATAGAAATCCACTTAAAAGGGACTCCTCACAATTGTGTTTATATCATGTGCATTCTAATTTTTAACATTATGCCATAAAATGTAAATTCACTGCCGATTTACATTTAAATCATGAACCTAACTTTGATGGTTGGTTGTTTTCGGAGTATTTTGTCTCAGGCCATATTTGGCCAAGCTGCGCCAAACACAACACAGACAACACAGTGAAGAAGAGAAAAGTAAGAGTTTCTAGTAAGAGAAAGCAAAAAACAGAAGGGTAGGAGAGGGTAAGAACCCCAAATTTGAATATAATAAGTTGTATGAAAGTTTCACCAAGATAGACATTAGGAATATGATAAAATACCTTAGAAAAATATAAAAAAACATTTTTTGATCTCGCATATGTTAATGAGAATACAGATTTTTGCAAAGTATAGCTTTCGGGACTAATCGGGTAGTTCTTATCTTTGAGTCAAATTTTCTTAAATTTTTTATACGCGTTTCAAAAATCTATCGTCATTAGGAATCATAATACGCTATCTATTAAAACTTGAAGAGAATGAAAATCCTAGCAGTTGTTTTGACATAAATTCACTAAATTGCCATTTGTTCATTTCTAGTGTACAAATCAAAATTTTGTTGGGAAAATTAAAAGAATTAGAATAAGTGTTTTGAGTTTATATATCGCGAACACATTGAGAAAAAATTGTTTTCATAACCTGCACTAATTTAAGTATTTAAATGTCTTAGGCTTTAAATTAAATTAATATTTATTCCAAAAAGAAAAGGGCCGTGGTAGCTCCTTTTCTTTTTGGAAGAGTAATGGAAGAGTGGAAGAGTAACGGATTAGCAACAGGAGGGTTGCGAGTTCGAATCCAACCAAAGACCGTCATGTACAAAGAAAGCTGGTGCACGTTAAACCTGTCGTGGCCTCAAATGTCCTCACGTTGGCATGGTGTTGAAGTTTGGAGAGTGGGATGCAAGCTCAGGTGTGACCTCGTCATCTGACCATGGTTCAAAATTACGTGTTGTCCTCGGATCTTTCCCTTCGGGTGTGATCCCGGAGTCCGTTGTATTTCTCCCAGTGCGACGTTAATAAAAATACCTACCGAAAAGAAAAGGCAGACATGTAAATTGTATACAAAAATGTTCAAAAACATTTCCCTATTTTAAAACATAAAAAATTCATTTTTAATAATTTTTTAATATTTGTTTTTCATATCACACCCTTAAAAATAGCCCGTTAAGTTGCTCCAGTGCGACGTAAAGTCAACTACCTACCTCCCTACCTCCCATATCCTTAAAATGAAATTTAGTATAAAATAATGTAATGCATCAAATTGAAAGAAAACTGTACTTGATAATAGTAAAAAGTTACGATGAAAGATAATGTTTTTTCTGCTGTTTTCAAATAAGGTTTATTTTAAAATTCAAAGGTAAATTTAAAATAGTATACTTTTAAAATATAATAAATACATATAACAATAGTTTTAATCTTTTCTCATATTCAGCATCTTGAAAACGTTTGCAAGAACACCTGAATAAGAATACAGGTTTAATTATCGTTAAAACTGACCCTGGTAAATTTATTCCAAATGAAACACAAATTCAAATTTATGAAACATGTAAAAGTAATAAACAAAACCTTCAAACTTGTGAGTACTTCATTATTATACGTAATAAAGTGGGCTTTTCGGTAATTTGTTATCGAAAGCTACTGTTTGAAAAAGTGTGATATTCGTTAACAATTTCTTTGAAATCGATTTTCTTAAGATACACCAGAATAGCATTAGAGTATGAAGGTTATAGCTTGAGAAAAACTAAATGCAAGATGTCTGAGACGTGTTTGGTTAAATATTATTCTGGTTTATATAAATACTCCTAACTTTACTTAAAACAACTAAAAATGTTCAGGGAATTATTAATTAACTCGCTGTAGTATTTAATCATATCGGTTCCATTTACTTAAGTAATATTTTTTATCCTTGCACTTAATCATACAAATTATTTTTCATTAACCTCGTATGCATAATTTCGCTAATTACATTTCAAGGTACCACACATTTTTCTTTTAAAACTGCATAAAATTTAGGGGCGAACTTATCATATATCGTACGGAGGTTTATAAAATATACGGAATGACTGGAAATTCCCTTGTTAGACTTTAACCCTCCAAGTAGTTTCGGAGGGCCGTGGTAGCCCGGTTGGTAGAGTAACGGATTAGCAACCGGAGGGTTTCCAGTTCGAATCCAACCAGGGACCGTCTTGTACAAAGGGGGGGGATGGTGCATGTTAAATCTGTCGTGGCCTTAAAGGTCCTCACGTTGGCATGGTGTGGAAGTTTGGAGAGTGAGGTGCCAGCTCAGGTGTGACCTCGTCATCTGACCGTGATTCAAAATTACGTGGCGTTATCCTCGGATCTTTCCCTTCAGGTTTGATTCCGGACCATCACCAATAGCCTGTTGCGTTGCAACGGCGCGACGTTAATTAAAATACCTAACTTAACCAAGTAGTTTCGACAAGATGATTCATCATCAAGATATTGCCAATTTCCTGATGGTGAAGAGATCAAGATCTGGTCAGTTTTCTTTTTCTGACATCTCGTCCACCAAGATCTGGTCAGTTTTGCTAATGGCGAGACACCTCGTTAGGACAACCACCAGGAGGGGTAAGGGGAAGAAGAGTGCATTAAAATAAACATTTTTTGTCAAAGATTGTGTATCCGCAACTGTTGTGCGTAGGTACTAAAGGGCATTGTTTGGCCCATTTGCAAATCTTCTTTTTCTTAACCCTACTGGTGGTTGTTTTGCCTATGTATCTTGCCATTAGCAAAACTGGCCAGATCGTGATGTATGAGATATCTCGTCATTGAGTTGATGTTGTCACAATAAAAAATCGGCTGTATCTTGATGACCATATATCTCGTTATTAGCGAAATTGGTCAGATCTTAATGGACGCTCTTCGAAACCACCTGGAAGGTTAAAATGTGTTTCTCTGTAGGTCAAAAGCACTCGTCGAAACCATTTGTAGGGTTAAACTTCGTCATTTGCAACACAGAATTCGCCCGTGATCGAGCATTCCGAGTCCGAGATGGCTGAAATACGTCTAACTTATGGACTGTATTCATCGATGATACTTATGGATGATATTCATCAGTAGAAGCGTAAGAGATGCTCAAAAATTGTACGTGAACGTTTCCCCAATAGGCAAGTGCTTAATCGCCAAATATTTCGGCGTGTGTGTCGGCAGCTGCAGGAAACCGGAACGTTTCACGCTAGCAGACATCTTGCGGGTCTGCTGAGCAGTTCAAGCGCTCCAGAAATGTGTGATGAATAAATTTTTATTTGCCCAAGATAAATTTTTAAACCTAATGGTAGAATGCTTTATTAATGCCATGAATTTAAGAAATTAAATGCGATTATACACGAGGCATTGAATTGTAAATGTAAAAAGGCATTTAACAATTGTGTCAAATAATTAATAAATAATCTGTATATAAAGCCAAATTAATAATAGATGACTCAGTATGTAGGATAACCACTTAAGGAGATAAAATACTGTTAACGATGTTTTTATAGTATTAATATAATTTTAATTAAACTATTTCTTTAAAAAGCATTTTAAGACATTTATGGTATACTAGCAAAATTACCCGACCTCACTCGGGTTAAATTGGTTAACTACAGATTGAAAAAGTGACCAGAATAATCACTTTACTCTTTGGTAGAAAAATGCCAAATCTTTTAAGTGTGAGTAAAATAATTTTTAACACCTTTTCGACATTTTTATAATTTCTACAACCTACTTTGGACACAAATCCTATACATACATATCCATCCATTAAATACATTTCACATATATCGCATCACTGCTAAAGGTACAAACTGACGAAAGGTGACAGACACTAAGGTAACTACTACAAAAGACGATTTTGACGGAGGATTAAGAATTCTTTTTCTTAAGTACTTTTCCTGTAATATTGCTCAACTCAATTCGTAATAATGACGAATCTATTGGACTCATAGTTTGCCTATCAACATTTTTTGACCTATGGCACTCTTGCACGAGGCTTGCGACATTTTTGAATTTCGTCATCATTAAGGAAAGGATGAAAAATTAATTTTATAAGATATTCATCAGTAAGTTCTTTCAAAAGCGAATACATTTTTTCTTGAAAATTCCATTTTGTGGCACGTGTAATAAAATAACTTACCTTACCTTCTGTCACTATGACAATGAATTTTTAATATTTCACACGTCCTAGTTCGGATTTTTTTAACATTACTCTTTCAATAATGGCAAAATTCCATTTAATTTGCTTTATTCTGACTTATATGTTACTTTAAATCGAATACTTTATGGCGTTGTTGCCTGTGATGAAAAGGAATTTCCAATTTATTAAAAAAGTAAATATATTATAACACATAATAGATAAATATATAATTTATTATAATATATTATTACACAACGCAGAGAAATAAAATTGAAGTAAAGTTGTGGGGAAGTTGTTCTGAAGATATTAATTTGTGATTTTTTTATCTCGGGATTTCCACAGTTGCCACAACTTACAACTAAAAAGTGGACAAAATTTAAAAATGCGAAATTAATTCCGAGCAGAAAATATCACTGCACGTGATCAACCAACATGAGTGTCAGTTTCTGTCCCGTTTGTTGAAAAATATTGTCTCAGAAATATTCGAAAATCGTTCATGTTTCACAAACAAAAAAAATAGGAAAAAATTGCTGAATTTTAACGCTGATATTTCAAAATAAATGTAAGTATCAGAGTTAAAATTCCGTAAAAAATAAATTTTGGAAAAACAATTGCTTTATCAGCAGTACTGATAAAACAATCCAAGTAATCGCAATGCTCAATAGACATTCCAGATTCTCCAAAACTACCAAATTATGGTTGATTTAAGCATACTTACTCAGATGTTTTAGCATGAAACTTATCTAAATATGTAAACAAAAAATATTTAAACAATGTATTCACTAAACTAAAATACAATGTATATTATAAATAACATTGTACTCAAATATATGGAATACAATTAATGTGATTCTTGTACAAACACACATGCGCAAAATCAAACAAAATAGGAAGACAGACAGACTAACGCAATCAAATTCATATAATGATGTAATGAATGTTCAGTAAATGAATGTAAGTACTCACAGTATGCAAAACTTCATGAAAATATATTCAACCGTTTGGACGGGCACACCCATACAGACAGATGGATAAACAGACACCAAACGCGCAAGAAACGGATTTTGCATCAGGACCCAAAACGGATAGAAAACTTGAAATGGGTCGAAAATATTCAATGTACAAACAAACACTTCTATTAAGTATATTTATATAGATAAGTATGAATGAAGGCAAAACAAATCTGAAAGAATCCCAAACTTTGAAATTAAATATCTCGGTCAATTTTTGTCACACAAAAGTGAAACTTTTTGTGTTACATTTGTTAGGATGAGTGCAAACATTTACTAAATATCACTATAAGGAACGGGGATTGTATAAAAAGTTAGATTTTGTAATTTTTACAAAATTGACTTTTTAAATTTCAAAATGACATAACATGAATATTTACCTCATTTTAAACATTTTTATAATTGGAAGTATATGTCTACGACCAACGGTTGCGAAAATAAAGGCCGGGTACGGACTTTACGGATATATATATATATATATATATATATATCCGTATATATATATCCGTATATATCCGTATATATCCGTATATATCCGTATATATCCGTATATATATATCCGTATATATATATATCCGTATATATATATATATATATATATATATATATATATATACTAGCTGTATTTACTCGGTGTTGCTCGGGTTTAATTGGTTAAACGTCGATTGAAAGTGATCCAAAAATCCCTTTTCTGTCATAGAAAATGCAAATATAGAGAAAAAATAAGCGAGCGCAAAATAATTTTTAAAACTGAGATTTTTATAGCTTCTACAATTTACATTAGATCCATTTCACATACTATAGGTAAGACAAACCTACAAAAACTGATACTGAGATGACTATATACAAAAGAAGATTTAGAGTTTTGGAGTGATTGTGAATGCCCTTTAAGTTCATTTTTTTAATGACATACATCGTATTATTGCAGTCAGTTTTTTTCTTATCAATATTTTTTATTTGTAGCACCTTGCACCAAGAATGCGAATTTCGGAGTTCCACCATCATTATAAAAGGCTAACAAATCACATTGATACGATATCATGAACAACGTTTCAAGCAATTACACTTTAAGCTCGAAAATTGCATCCCGTATTTTACAGACGGGATACATAAACGATATGATACTGAGCGATTTTCAGCGCAACCGACCCATCTGCTATTCCATCATACTCTAAGATTCTAAAACAACTCTAAGGTCATCTTGAGAGGCGACTACTGTAGATGTTAACTCTGACGTCATCTGCACCGCCAGATCGGGAGAGAGCGCCCCCTAACAATACTCAATGTTATTCCTATGGGGATTTCGGATTGTTTTTAGCCCCTACGACAAAAGAAGGGGGTTAATATGTAGCCTACGTTACCCGCAGGGTTCTAAAGTATAAGTGAACCAAATTTTGTGTGGATTGGTCAAACCGTGTAGATTTGTATAGAGAACATACAGACAGACGCCAACTCTGCTTTATATATTTAGAAGATAGATTACTTATTGTTCATTGAAGCGAATTTTGTCTTATAATCAAAGGTAAAGTAAAATGCGAAAAACTTATTATTTAAACACCAATTGAAATCTTATCTTTAACGAGAGATTGCGGAGAAGAAAATGCGAACTATCGTTACAAATACTTCTCTTGAGTTCATCGAACTAATTCAGACATCCTACACAATAGAAGCTTCTAACATCATTTCTACTTTTTAAACACTTATTTGCTTATACAACCCTATCTTGTTTTGTAAAATGATCTAACAATTCTTTAGAAAGGTTTCTGCTGCAGATAATGTGAAGATGGGGATAATAGTTTACACCATGTTGATTATTTATGTTCTCAACAAATCGATAATTCTTAACAATGAGAACAAAGATCCAAAAGCTTTCCTACCGTAGTTTCTCTGCAATATTTATTATCCGAAGTGAAATGGAATGGATACAAAAACGTTTCCGTGTGACGCAGTTTAAATGCTACGGTTCGTAAGCTCAGCATAATGAGATGAACGCTTTGTTTCGAATTAAGTAAACTGTGCATTCCTTTATTCATGAACATTGCAGCTCGGTTAGAATAACTTTGAGGATGTTTTGGTCCAAACAAAAGATGATCGAAAATGTTTTATACTTCAAGGCGTTGGAATTATCAGTGGATTTCAAAAACACATTTTCATTCAATCCTAAAATGAGTCCCAAATTATAAAACATGCCAGAGCTGAAAACTTGAAGGTGGACATTTTCTTCTGTAGTTGTTTCAAATAAATTCATATAAGTAATTCATCAAAAAATTATCTAGTACTTTTGTTAATGGGATTATTTAAATTAGATTAACAGTTTTTAAAATATGAAAGTTTGGCTATTTAAGTCGTGTTTGGTTATTTAGCTTTCAAGTGTTTTCCTGCATGATGGTGAAAAAAAGATGTAAACCTTCCCGTTCTAGTCAAAGGGAGGGCCTCGGTAGTCCGGTTGGAAGAGTGAGGGATCAGCAACCGGAGGGTTGCGTGTTCAAAACTCAGTCCAATCAAAGACAGTCATGTACATGGGGGCTGGTGCACGTTAAATCTGTCGGGGTCTCAAATATCCTCACGTTGGCGTGGTGTGGAAGTTTGGAGAGGTGGGGCTCCAGCTCAGGTGTTGACCTCGTCGTCATCTGACTGCGGTTCAAAATTCATATGCATGCCTCAAAACGTGGTGCTGTCCTCGGATCTTTCCCTTCAGGATTCATCCCGGACCGTCGCCAATATCCCGTCGTGTTGCTCCAGTGCGACGTTAATTAAAATACCTACCGACCAAAATATGTATGCAATCGAAATGGAAATAAACAAAAACAGAAGATAGATAAAGAAAGCTGAATCATTAATTTTCTTAACAATCTCCATGTTTGAACGAGATATCTCGATTTTTGCTAAGGACGAGGTATCTCGTCTGACAAACTGCCGTCCTACTCCAAGAGAAATGAAGATACAAGCAGGAAAAACAAATTGGTCCTTGTCCATAACTGGTGACAGCTTGGATCAGGTTTTTGCCCCAGAGTCGGTCCACTACAGGGCAGTTTTCGACCCGAAGATAAACCACCAGGAGGGTCAACATGCCCAATCTTTTCCGAAACAATATACAGCTGAATTGTTGGTTCTAATTCTATCAGCAGTATAATTTTCTCCAGGGATTTCCTTATTGCGGTTGGCTGAACAAGGTCGTATGTTGTTCTTAGGAAAAGGAGTTTTGTTGCCTACGCTCGTAAAAATAAAAGGAACTTTATACGCCAATTTTTTAACTTAGTTTCTATTATGCGACGATCAAATGCGAATGAACAAAATTAACGATCATAGTCGATCATTTATCGTACAAATTCATGAGCATTGCATAGTATATTCAAGTAATGTATAACCATAGTATAATGTATAACCATAGTATTCAAGTAATGTATAACCATAGTATTCAAGTAATGTATAACCATAGTATTCAAGTAATGTATAACCATAGTATAATGTATAACCATAGTATTCATGTAATGTATAACGCTCCAAATTAGGTTCTGCAGTAATCTGAAAATTATGGTTCTGCAATGATAGCGTAAATTGCTCATATAAAAGCGGGTGTTTTGTGCTCAATCATCTTTTATGAAATATATTTTTCAAATATTCAATATACAGACGAATTAAGGTGGAGCATTATTGGAAGACTATGCCTATGAAGTTCAGATGGAGACAGACATGTGAACTACGGAAATTAACCATGTTAAAGAGAGTGTTTTGTACTCAATTTTTGTTTATAAACATATTTTTCGAATAGAAAATTCATTAAACAAACGAATTCAAGTGGAACGTTATTGGAAAACTAGGTACCCATGAAGCTCAGGTAGAGAGAGACAAAATTAACGATGCTATTACTCAAATTCGGTCGGTTAAAATATAAATTAGAATAATTCGAGATTGAAATCAGAGTACAACGCCCCTTTTACGGCGAAAGGGGGGTTCCCCGACCATAAACGATGGGTACCTGTATAGTAAAGTGGACATGCCCGATTCACTGAAAGTTGTCGCAGCGCCCCCTTGTGGCGAAACACGGAAGTTTGGAAATGTAACTCCGAAACTAAGCAAGATAGACAGAAGATGTCAACTAGAAAGTTGTAGACCATCGTCGAATTATGTAGAATCGACACCCTGAAAATGAAAAATGCTCAAAACGAACCGGATAAATGGCAGCGGAATGCAAACTACCAGCGGGGCTATAACCCCCATGCAAATCGTGATTATGCAAATAGGATAGTACCTCAGCCACATGCTGGGGATAAAAGACGTGCCATCCAGTAGTGGGCAAACTAGTCCGCGTTGAGATCGTGATGGCGTGCTACACATCCGCGTAATATGCCGAAATGATAGTGATTTATGGCGAATGTCAACGGAATGCCAGAGCTGCTGCAAGGGTTTATGCCGAACGTTTTCCTATGGATCGACGTCCATTGCATCGAACTATAGCTACTGTACCTTGCCGCCTCAGAGAGACATGCGGCTTCACAACACGGCCCAGATCAGGCAGACTGACAAGATCGGGCATTCGAGTGACACAGGAGAAAGTGCTGGGATACGCCCTTGGAAATCCACACCTAAGAACGGCGGAAATAAGCGAGGCATGTGGATACACGCGTCAACATATTTGGCGATTGTTCCATGCGCATGGTTCGCATCCATACCGTCCGCTACTGGTGAAAGCATTGATGCCGGGTGACGACGCACGAAGATTTGATTTTTGTAATTTCCTGCTCAACACGTTGCACGACATTCCGTCGTTGTCTTCCGACATACTGTGATGAGTCGCAATTCACACGGGATGGCATCGTCAACACCCACAATATGTATTACTGGGCTCTGGACAACCCTCACATGGAACGCATAGCACGACACCAGGTACGCTGGTCAACGAATGTGTGGTGCGGTATATGGGGAACCCAGATTGTTGGACCCATCTTCTACGAAGGGACCTTAACTGGCAATCGTTACCTGCATCTGTTACAAGACACGGTACGTGACTGGTATGAACAGCTGCCTCTCCGAGATGCATGTCGTGTGTGATTCCAACATGATGGGGCCCCTCCGCACAAAGCAGCAAACGTTCGTGCATATCTAGCCACCGAATTCGGCCAACAGATCATCGGATATGGTGGAGGGTTGAGTGGTCACCGCGTTCGCCGGACTTGACTCCCATAGACTTCTACCTCTGGGGTTACGTCAAGGAACAGGTCTATGCGACTGAGTCAACCTCTCTGGATGATCTGAAACAGCGTATCAGCCTTGCCTGTCGCACAGTTACACCAGCTATGCTCCAACGCGTCCACGATTCAGTACTGTCACGCATTCAATTTTTCATTGCCACCAATGGGGAACATTTTGAGCAGTATCTCCAGTAGATTTCTCCACTTTATGTATTGTTCTCCGCTGCATGCTTGTCTGTAACTTGTGCGGGTTAGATTTCCAAACTTCCGTGTTTCGCCACTAGGGGCGCTGCGACCGCTTTCAGTGAATCGGGCATGTCCACTTTACTATACATGCACCCATCGTTTATGGTCGTGGAACCAACCTTTCGCCGTAAAAGGGGCATTGTACCCTGATTTCAATCTCGAATTATTCTAATTTATATTTTAACCGACCCCTCAATGAAGGCAAAACAAATCTGAAAAAATCCCAAACTTTGAAATTAAATATCTCGGTCAATTTTTGTCACACAGAAGTGAAACTTTTTCTGTTACATTTGCTAGGATGAGTGCAAACATTTACTAAATATAACTATAAGGAACGGGGGATTGTATAAAAAGTTAGATTTTGTAATTTTTACAAAATTGACTTTTTAAATTTCAAAATGACATAACATGAATATTTACCTCATTTTAAACATTTTTATAATTGGAAGTATATGTCTACGACCAACGGTTGCGAAAATAAAGGCCGGGTACGGACTTTGCGTTGCACCCTGTATATAACAAAGTTTGCGTCTGTTTGTTCCCTGCACAATTGTACACCGTTTTGACTAATCCGCACCAAATTCGGTGATTTATTTAGAGCCCTGCGGGTAACGCAAGTTAGATATTAACCCCGTTCTATTTGTTTTGGGTGTGCAGATGGGATTAGAAGCAATTCGACGAGAGGACGTTGTAAGGTCCGTCACCGCTAAGCGGATGAGGTGTCTGTCGTCCTGTGGTGACGTCATATTGCGTGGCCCTCTGCAGGGGTTTTGACTTGTCCGTAATACCACACCAGTGGCATTACGCACCGTGCGAGTGGCGGTTTCACGATACGAAAGTCCACCTTCACGGAGGCCGATCATGGGCCCCGTGCGAACTCCGTTTGTTGCTCGTATGGCACTCTGCGTTTTTGGCGAGGCATATTGACTTCTAATCAATCATTTACAGCAGTCAAACGACGATACACACATTTTAACGCACCTTTACAGTGCTTTTTATACACGGCTCACTTGGAAGTTTAGTGGGTGTTTCTCAGCCCACACATGCGTTATCGCTTTGTAATTCTAAACATTTGCATATCCTAACCTATTTTGCATTTCCTGTAAGTTTCGTTTAATTTGCATGATTCCTTCATGGTGTTGCAATTTTCACAAACAGTAGTGTGCATTAATTCAGTTTACTTTGAAACTAATCCACCAATCATGTCTACTTCTCTTTGCGTTTTCGCATTTTATTTGCGGAATGAATCTTTGGAAAAGTTCGAAGAAGTGATGTCAATTTGTGTCTGATTGTAATTTGTGCTCTATTGAAACGGACAATACTGCGTCTATCCATAGCAGCTATTTTAAGACTTCTCCCAAGCGTCAGTTTTGACGTTGGCCTTTCCTGAACAAATCCAAAGAAGTAACGTTTAACGCATAATAAAACATGCAAGAGCTGTACTTAACCCTCCCGGAGGTTGTTTCGACGAGGTATTTCGTCATAGTCTAACCGATCAGTTCTCGATGGACGAGATATCTCATCATTAGAAGAAAACTGATCAGATCTTGATCTCGTCATCGTACTAAATCTGCAATATCTTGATGACGAAGTAATTCGTCGTTAGCAAAATTCGTCAGAACTTGATACACGAGATATCTCGTCAAAACCACTTGGAGGGTTAATATTCTAGATAATTTTTAATCAGGAGCCCCACATGCATAGGTATCACTTTGCATCTACTAAATACTGAACAGAGTAATGTAAAATCTGTAGAAGTGCATCGATTTCAAGGCAATCTTACCACACGAGTACAAGTTGCAATGAAATATGTTGCATAAAGCTATAATATTATGTATGAAAATCACATTCTTTTCTTTCCCACATCTTAAAATACAATTTACTAACTATAAGCTCAAAATCCTCGTTAAAAGCGTTACTTCGTTTACAGTTTTATCTGTATTAAAATATGTTTTATGATTTAAATCTGAGGCAGGCCTGAACCTTCCTGGTGGTTGTCTTAACAAGGCATCTCGTCATTAGCAAAACTGACCATATCTTGATCTCGTCATCATAAAAAACGGCGATATCTTGATGATAAGATATCTCGCCATTGGCAAAATCGGTGAGATATATCGTCGAAAATATTTCGTCGTTCACGGACGAGATATATCGTCGAAACCACTTGGAGGGTTAAAAGTCAATGATTAGAACAATCGTTAGTTCAAATATGTCAAGTAAGACACATGAGCAGAATGGAACCCACCTCACATTGTATAGCAAGTTCTAGGAAATGTATAGCAAGTCCTAGGGAAGCAATTTACAGAAGACCTAATAATTAGTGGACCGTTGTATCCCGGTTGGAAAAGTAACGGATTAGCAACCGGAGAATTGCGAATTCGAATCCAACCAAAGACCGTCGTGCACAAAGGGGGCTGGTGCACGTTAAATCTCTCGTGGTCCCAAGTGTCCTCACGTTGGAGTGGTGTGAACATTTGGAGAGTAGGTTCCAGCTCAGGTGTGACCTCGTCATCTGACCGTGGTTTAAAATTACGTGGTGTCCTGTGATCTTTTGCTTCGAGTATGATCCCAGACCGTCGCCAACAGCCCATTGTGTTGCTCCAGTGCGAAAATACCTACTATACCCAATAATTAGTTGAGCGTTTCTTACGAAGTTGGCCAACCCGTTCGCCTGATCTCACCCCCTGATGTTTGGTTGTGGGGTCATATAAGATTGAAACAAGTCATTGGGTCACTCATTGGTGTTTTAATATACAGGGTTGCCATAGTGGTGTTTCAAAAAGGAGTTGCTTCGTGCCCGATAGTCAGAAATCTGTTGGATCTACTCAACTAAATTCAAAGTAAATACTATTTAGACCTTGGGGTTCTGATTTAAAAAATTAGTCGAGATTTTTCACCCCAGTGAAAAAATGGTAATGTGATCATCTAAATATGCATATTTTCGCGGGATTTCGACGAATCCATCAGTGCTCAGGTAGTATCCAAGCAACTAAACATACCGCATATTACCGTGTGGAAAATCATGCGTAAATTACTCCCATACCAAGCTACACTCAACAATTGCTTCAAGGAGTCTTAAGAGCTCTTGGGTTCTGACGTTCCTAGCTCGCATGGAATTCGAAGATACATGGTCTTGGAACATCCTATGTAGCGATGGAGCACATTTTCATCTGAATGGAACTATAAACTCTCACAATTCCCGCATTTGGGCTTTTGAGAACCCTCATCCGTTTCAGCAGATTACTTTCCGCTTAATCGAAAGTAATAGTTAGAAATGGCTCTATCATCTCATTCATCATCGGTCTGTAATTAACAGATCAATAGGTCCAGAGACTTGTTCTATCAATGCTGAGAGCTATTTAACAACGCTGCTCTATTTAGTTATTCCACGACTTTAACAACGTAGATAACTTTCTGTCCTTTGAAAAGGAACTACTATGCAGAATGGAGCCCCCTCACATTATATAGCAAGGCCTAGGGAATGTGTAGCAACTCCTAGGGAAGGAATTTACAGAAGGCCTAATAATTAGTCCAGCGTTTCTTACGAAGTGGACAACCCGTTCGCCTGATCTCACCCCCTGTGATGTTTGGTTGTGGGGTCATATAAGAAGCTTTTTGTACCAAGGAAACGTAGATAATTTGGCCAAACTTTTTAACTTTGGAGGACTGAATAACACTGCTCGTCAGGCGAATCAATGGGGACTATTGCCGCTCAAAGAATGTAGATTTTGGAACACGTGGAAGGAAAACAAACAGAACCTCATCTGTAAATGAGGCCAAGAATAAAAATTGCTGTTAAATGTTAACTTTCTTTACTTTCTAGGTCTAATTTACTCCGAAAATGAAGCTTAGAGGGCCATTTTATCTTAAGTGGCGAAAATATGAAGATGATGACTTTAGAAATAAAAACACGTTTTAAATAGCGTTTATATAAAATTTGATTGAGTTTGGTGCAACAGATTTGACTACCGAGCTCTAAACAATTCCTTTTTAACTATGAACACCCTGTATTTTAATGTTTAGTCCTCCCGCTTGTGGGGGTGTCCCCCTTCCCAAAATTAACCTTCTGGTGGTTGTCTCGACGAGGTGTCTCTTCATTATCAAAACTGATCAGATTTTGATGGACGAGATATCTCGTGAATAGAAGAAAACTTACCAGATCAAAACTTCCGCAATATCGTGATGACGAGATATATCGTCATTAGCAAAATCGGTCAGATCTTGATGGATGAGATATCTCGTCGAAACCATTGGGGGGGGGTTAAGGGGGACTCATGGAGATCAAGCCTCTAGTAGTTGGCACCCGTGGTACTGACCATACTCTAATTAATCTCTTTCCTCTACTCTGTAAATTAAAATTAGATACACAAAACTTTCTGCTATTGAAAAGGAACTACTAAAATATCAAACTTATTAACGCTTGGATCAAACATCAGTAATATCATATGCTACAACAACAGATCGGATCCTAGTTAAAATATTTGCAACTCTTCCTCAACACTCGAACCTTTGACACTATCATAATAGCTCCAAGCTGACTCGCGAGGATGTTTATTCTGAATTATTATGGGATCTTTTCGCCAAGAACTTTATCTACTGTTAAATATGGAAGCTAGAAGCAGTGGAAAGTTATGAAGTTGTAAGAATTTCGCATGTTGTAGGATATTTCCATTTCAATCCCTATTCATTCTATTGTCTAGCAAATGATAGTTATTTCTATAGAAATCGGATTTTGAAGATAAAAAACTGTAACTAAAATCCAGGACCTCTCTAAACATTAGCATTTAAAAAATAAAATAGGTATGTATTAATATTTAATGACGCTTTCGTTGCGTCTGGTATGTATTAATATTACGTTATGTGCTATGTTTACTGAGATTTATGAAAGGGTACTTACTTATCATTGAGGAGGTGAAGTTTCAAAGCGCGTAAATAACAAAAATATCATATAGAAGCTTTTGTGCTAGCATGATTATTTCCGAAGGCCATATGAGCCTTTATAAGGACATATCGTCGGCTTAGAGCAGAAACTCATTAACTGACAAAACCAAATTTACAGCACAGCCGATTAAAGACTAACCATTCATTTTTATATCAAAAATAAGAACTAAATATTTTGATGACGTTTAAGTTTCTTTCAAACGGAATAAAATAGGACAATTTATTTCTTATCGACATGAAAAAATCTTTTAGTGTCAAAAAATGCCTTTCCTAAAAATGTCAGTTAATAAGTTTCTGCTCCAAGCCGAAGATATATTAGAGAATTGCTGTGGCTTTATGTTATTAAGAAACATAATTATAGTTAAGTTAATTCATACTGAGTTTTTGAATTTGTTGCATCTGGTATTAATATTTCGTGATGTTAACTATGAGGTAATGAAATGGTATTTAAAATTAAGGAGGTGGAGATTAAAACATGTGAATGGTGATTTTACATAAATGGTGCATAATATTCTTAGTGAATTGTTATGACTGTAATTCAGGAACAGAATTATAATTTAGTTCATCATACTGAAGTTTTTAAATTTAATAGTATATTTTTTAACTTTTTAGGTAGTTTGAAACCACCTAGATATAATCAGTACAGTAATTTTAAAATCTCCATTTTTCACTTTTAGATTGAGATAGATTAGAATCTAATCATCAGATGATAGACTGCTCAAAATAGTTAAAGCGGATGTAAAATTTCACATTCTGTGGAGTCCAATTTACAAAACTAATTTTCTGTTTGTATATCAATTTCTTATAAAGGTATGAATTTGTTCCTCGAAACACAAACATTTACAGAACTCACGTATATTATTGCATTAAATTCTGCAACAATATTATCCTAAATCCTTCTTTGAATTGATAAATGAAAGCCTGATACATTATTTACCTGATAATATAGTTAAAGCAATAATTGAAGTTTTTGTATAAGTCACTACTTTTTACAAGATGTCCCCATTTCGCAGGCATATTTAATTTCGTATGAAGAAATCAGATCCTTGATTCACATTTTAAAAGAACTGTAATCTTCAATAATTTAATACAAGTTATCATAAGTTACTATGCTGTATTATCACCAATGATTGGTTTTAAATTTACTGTCTTTAGATTTTAGACTATTTTGCTAATAGTTTTCTTATATATATAAAAGACAACTTTAGGAATGTGATTTTTCTTAGGCATGGGAAAACACATCGAACTAAAATAAACAATACTTAAAAATTATAACATTGCACATAAACATGATACAATTTGCATTAGGACTGAGTAATAGAGATTTATTCATGAATAGTTATATAGAGGTAAACATTAGAGAGCCTGAATTAAAAATATATATAATCTAAGTTGGAAAGATAAAAGTATGGTGCATTTAGATTCTGAAATGAGGTGCAAGAAAGAAGTTTCCTTTCAAATTAACTACGAATTATTGAATTTGCGTTTCTCATTTTACCGAAAGAAGATTTTGAAATTTTAAAAAACGAGCTGACTTTTTCGGATTACTCAAAGTAACTCCTTTGATTTAAGAAACTTTTAATGACTCTCATGTGCAAAAATTAAAAAGTTTGAGATCGTAAAAGGCTGAATAATTAACTATACTTATATTACCTCAATGAAAGCTCTTACTTTATTTATACTTTAGATACATTTTTCTCTTAGGTCGTATGCCAACTAGGTCAAACTTTTTAAAGCTTCTTACCCAAAGCAGAAACTTTAAAATAAAACCCTATATTCTTAGATTAACGGTGATCAAGAATGTATTATTAGATTAATTTGAGTCAAAACCAGATACTATTAAAAAACTTGATCAACTATATATTATTAGATTAACGTTGGTCAACCATGTGTTATTGGATTAATGTTGGTCAACATATATTATAAGATTAACCTTAGTCAACATATATTCTTAGATTAACGTTGTCTAACCACATGCTATTAGATTAACCTTAGTCATCAGACATTTTTAGATTAATGTTGTCCAACCATGTGCTATTAGATTAACCTTAGCATATATTCTTAGATTAACGTTGTCTAACCATTTGTTATTAGATCAACGGTGGTTATCAATGTATTATTAGATTAATATTGGTCATATCATTAGATTAACGTTGCTCAACAATATATTATTAGATTAACGTTGGTCAATCATATATAATTAGATTAACGGTGTTCATATATTATTAGAGTAAGGTTAGTCAACTCTATACTGTAATGTTAATGTTGGCAAATCATTCTAGATTCGTATATTCTTAGATTATCATAATATTATTAATATACTTGAGCAAAAAAGATCGATATATTTTTCAATCAAATTTAAAATGAACTGTTGCAAATATTCATCAATTTCTAAAATACTGTAAAGAGCCAAATCCTTTTATTCCTGGTGAAATATCCTTATTTTGAAAAAGCTGATCTATTGAAAAAGAAAAATATATGTTATAAAACTAGTGTGAAAATATTTCCGTGTTTAGCTAGAATCAAAGAAAATCAATTTACGCATGAGAGAAAAAATGGAAATTTCGCTTAAAGAACGTAAGTATATAACGGCGAGATGTAAAGTATTTCTACCACAAAAATCGAAAAGCGTGAAAGCTTAATGCATATCATCCTACTCATTTTAATGCGTAATTCTTTTTTCAGTATATGAGGAAAACAAAAGCCAGACGGCTTAATGCAATCTCAGTTTTCCCACGAGAGTGCAATGCTTGCTTGAATACTAAGAAAGAAAATGCTCTTATTGAAATTTTTACTTGCATAGGTACTATGTTAGAGATAGGTGTGATGATATTTGTACACTATTTGCATTATGAAAACTGAGCATTAAATAACAAGCTTTATTTTTCAACCATTCGAAATGCATACACGTCGTTAAATATTAATGTTATGTGAGATAACTTAAATTATTTCTGGAAGGGCTTAACTTATTTCTTTTATCATTAAAGGAAGATGCATGAAATGTATTTGTGAAAATTTTCGCATTTCTTGCTCATTTTGAGATCTTATCTTCATATAAAAATTGAATAATAGTTACACTGGTTTTCCAAAACGCAACGTCACAATCAAAACCAACACAGGTTTATATGTCATAGAATAGAATGAATTTTTATGGCTATTAGTCCCTCATACAAATGCTGAAACACTATCCATACCATATACCACTATCATTAAGTGACGTCTGATATGGAAATATATCGTAGAACAGTAAATTCAGCTTTTCATATCCTTAGTGAATTGTTGTGCTTCCTTGTATTTTCTATCATTGTTTATCAAGAATGTTGTCACTATAGCGTGACAAGTTGAAAGGTGAAAGACAATATTTTGAGCCTACTAATGTAAGAAAGAATTCTAAGACTAGCTTGAATGCATTTTGTGGAAATTTAACACTTGAACACTATTTCTATATTTTAAATCCGATATTGATTCATTGTCATCCAACACAATCTATCACCTTATGTATTTTAATAGCTTGATGATACTATCTGACCATAATATCCATATATTTCGATATAAACTTCTCATTGGTGACACCGGTGTCGTATCCCTAAAGCTGTAGTTAGAGCGAGATAGTATTTTATCTGTATTCAGAGTAATAACAACTTTGTTTCGAAAGATCGGAAAAAAAGACCCAAATTAAAGATACCAACTAACTGGTAAGTATTCCTTTTTAATGTTAGTTATGTATTTCGAAAAGTAACAGATATTTCCTAAGCAAATTAAAATCTGATTCTTACCATGTAACAACCAATAATTTTAAATCCATAACTACTTCAAAGATGTAGTAGTATATTACTAATTTCAACAAAATATTTATTTTAAAAGTCTAAAACATCTTATCCAAAAATCTAAAAGTAAAATCTTGTATACTTTGGTAATTATATGAATCCTTTCCGAAAAAATGCCTTACTGTCACATTTTTCAAAGGTACCTTTATGTAAAGGGTAACACCATAGTAATGCAATTTTAACCTGGTGATTTACATTTTCTTTTGTCAAAGAGTTAAGGATTCGAGATTAAAAAAAGCTTTGTGTGTGCATTACTTTTCAAATTCAAAAATATTTATATCGAATTTTCTAATTACCTTGAATAATTTTAATCTTGAGCATTGTCTAGAGGGGAATTATTCCAGGAAAAGCATGTCTTAGAGTAATTTCAGTTTTCTAGGACAATGTTTTCGAACTTCAAACAGTATCGAATGGATTGCAAATATTTAAAACGAAAAATCTCAATTCCTTTTAACAATATGTAATCAAACGTATAATTTAATTTCCCTAGATTTATTCTTCGTACGAAAAATGTCATCTCCAACGTCAACGAAGATTCATCGCAACATAGGCTGACTTAGAAGCATTCAAAAATCCGAAAAAGAAATAACTCGAACCTAGACTAATCATTCTTCTAAAGAAATTGTAAACTGTCTCAGGAAGTTTGTTTTGAATGTTCGCCGTAGTCAAGGAAAATACAGAACAAATAGTGAATCCCATCTCAAAGCAACAAAAGTCCCCGAAAGATTTCAAAATTGTACTTAGATATTTATTTTTGCTTGCTACTGGAAGCAGGAAGCGATGATGAATGATTAAAGGCGAAGTATTGTTTTCCCGTCGTGTCTCATGAACTATCTACTAACTCAGACCTCAACTTATTCCTACACAAAACACATTTTCCCTTTCTTTTAACAAACGCATCGATAACATTGCTTTTACGTGAACTCAGCACATCGAGAACTACAACACAGAAGCTAACTCATTACGGTTATTTTGAATCGTGAAATTTTAATGATGATCCTTTTCATTCTATGATCCATCTTCACAGACGTCCGCTTCTTTCACACAGGCTAACACCGTACTGGGATTTCTTTTGTAAAAGGGAACTAACGATGTCACTTTCGAACGTCCTATTGAAGACCAGAATATTAAATTGTGGAAAATGTAAAATTATGGAATGCAAAACAGATTTGATATGAATTGATGTACCGCCCTCGAAAACTCAATGAAAAGTTTCGTAATATCCCTATTTTAGTTAAACAAGGAATTTTAACAAATATAATTTACTCTTCATCTACATCCAACAGTATCTGAATAGCCCGTTGTGCTTCTACGGCACGATGTAAATTCATCTACCGGCTACTAACCAACCAAACAAAAGTACCTGAAAATAAAAATTAAGTCTACCTTTCAAAATATGTATAAATGCACACACGTATATTTTTACGCTTATGAATTGATGGACTACCTTCGAATCAAATGAAAAGTATAGTAATATGTATATATAAGGTAAACAAGAAATCCTAACAAATACATTGTACTCCACTTTTATCAAAAAGTATTTGAACACAAAAATAAGTTTACCTTTTAACGTATATCTAAATGCACAAACGTGTATATTTTTACGCTTATGAATTGACAGACTACCTTCGAATCAAATGAGAAGTATAGCTATATCCAAATATTAAGTATAAACGAGGAATTTTTACAAATACAATTTAGTCGTCGTCTTGATCTAAAATCATCCAAACATTAAATAAGTTAACCTTTTAAAATATATCTAATGCATACAAGTAGGTTTTAAATTTCAGATGTTTGAATTTGAGAGTAATCGTAAAAATAAAATGAATTTATGGGCAATTATAAAAATTGTCTAGTTTATTTACAATATTTTTACAAATTATTCCACATTCATACTTTTTGAGTGAAGAATGATCCGATAAAGATATAGCCCTAGAAGTATAATAACGATACATCGCCTAACACATGAGTATCGATTTTTAAATAGTACTCTATTTAATGCTTAATACTATGCGGGGTTGTGGGTAAACGTGCTCTGGTTTAAAGGTTTGCCTATCTTAGTGTTTTTAGGAAAAGGCGCATGTTTTTAAAAGTTCCCACAAACGACTAAAACGTCCATTTCAGGGACATAACTTGGACGTAATTCTAGTCATATTTTATTGATGTACCAAGATGCTTTTGGTCTACAATTTTAAAAGAAACCATTATCAAAAATTCACGCTGCTTTAAGATTCTATTTATAAGGAAGAATTATTGAAAAATAACCACTTTTATCACTTTGTATTATATTTCCGAAAACCTTTTTTAAACATCAATTTCAAAGCAAAAGATATATTGTTAATTTGAAAATTATCACGAATTTTTGATACACTGCTTTAAAAATAAGATAAGAAATTACAAATTAATTACCGATAACACAACAGAAAAAGCATATCTTGTGTATTCCAGTTGCAAGAGATTTGAAATAAGAGATAAGAGGGAAATAAGGAAATTAAATTGCTCTTTTAAAACATTTAATGAAAAAATATGTACTTAAAATTAAACGTATCCTAGTGTTTGTTCTAAAATTGAAAAATATTTTCCTTGTTTTATTATAAGTAATTGAACATTGCTTTACTCTTTTGCGCTAAATTTAATTAACAGAAAATTATTCTTATGAATAGATAAAATTGTTCTTTGTAACAATTTGACAATTTTCTATCCGTGTTTTCTTTTTGAGAGTTTAAAAGGTGTTATGTAATGGACGCTGAACATCAGCAAACAGCAACATGTCTCTATATATAATTCTAAGATCGCGCGACTTATAAGTTGAAAAGAGCACTTTCCATACGACCCCACATCAAAACAAGAGAGGTTTTCGGTCCAAGTGTAGGGTCCCCCGATTTGGTGTAAAATGAGTTGAAAACGAGGGGGAAGAAATATTGGCGATTGAACTATGATACTCAGGCGTTTTGGGTTTCTGAGGACATGATCTTCAGATGCGTACAGATGTCAGAGGGTTAAGTGCTCAAAGGCTCCGATATTTGAATAAAGCTCTTTGAAATGTATTTTTGCAATAAAATGCATTTTTATTGAATTTTTATTAATTTTTAAAATTTATACTTTTTCTAATTCTGAAAAAGCGCAAGAGTGGAAGTACTTTTAAGTCATGATGAAAAGATTTGGAAGGATATTGATCGGAGGATTAGGTAAGAAATTTTATTTTCACCTAATCAGAACATCTAAGAAATTCCCTTTTGTCATCTGAAAGATTTTAAAGAATTGTTTTGGGCCTCGGTTTGATTAGCAACTGGAGGGTTGCGAGTTCGAATCCAACTAAAGACCGTCGTGTACAAAGGGGAATGGTACACATTAAATCTGTCGTTGCCTTAAATGTCTTCCTGTTGGCGTGGTGTGGAAGTTTAGAGAGTGGGGTGCCAGCTCAGGTGTTGCCTCGTTATCTGACCGTGGTTCAAAATTACGTGGTGTTGTTCTCGGATCTTTCCCTTCGGAATTGATCCCGGACTGTCGCCTCCAGTGCGACGTTAATTAAAATACCTACCTACCAGTATCCGTATACATGCTCGTTTTGAAAGTTACTGTAAGCTCGCCTTTTTAATAAAGAATAACTTTCTCCCTTGCAATATTAATTGAATCCATGTTTCTATTTCAATTTTTATTTGTTTTCGTTGTACCATATATGTTGTTAAGTATGTATTGAGTGATAAATATTTATGCTTAATTTATGAAAAATATTAATCTTTAAACAGTTGAACAAAAAATATGTTTGTGTCAACACAAAATGATCTAAATACGCATTTGCAAAGATACCACTGACCCTCAAATTCCCTTTATAAAGATCATGAAATATATCAGACTGTTTCGAGCCCTCAGGGGCCCATCTCCTTTCGGTGTGTACGGGCTTCACGGTACCGAGGTACCTAGTGATCTTTTCTATTCCAATGAGGTTCACTGTCTTTAGAAAACACGGGGGTCACCCCCCCCCCCGGGATACCCAAGCAATCTTTTTCTACTTTCATCCCCACTGTTCCCCAACACCCCGTTTTTCCCTTTCACGACATTGTTTACTTGTTATTGTCTTGTGTTTGGCGCAGCTTGGCCAAATATGGTCCTTGCGCCATAAAACGCCTGTGGTGTTCGTGGTGTGCAATTAATACTCCAAGAATTAGAACATGCGAAAACAACACAAGACGAACAACAACCGAAAAGTAAAGTTATAGAATTCTCGCTCTCTCGTGCGTTATGCTTCGCGCATGCGCATTACAAACTTGCGCAAGAAAGAGATCGCACATCGTCTGGTCTTGGCAAGAATATCGTCTGTTCTTGGCAAGGTGCCAAGATTTTCATTGCGTACTCACCACACGCCCAAAACAATCAGACTGTTTTGATTTAGTTACTGAAAACGTGTGGTACTTCTAACTGTAGCATTGCTTATGATACTTGCTAATATAAAATTAGTTTTGGATTGCAAAGCGTTTTTGTGTATATGTAAGGTATACAAAGGTTCAAAGGCAAAAGGTACGATGGATGATGCAGAAACATGTATTCCAACGAGTATTGTGGATTCAGCTTATCGAAATGAATAGATCTTAGGAATTAAGTGGTTTTGAAAAATATGCATAAGAGCTCTAAATCCTCAAAGCATTCATTAAGTTTTAATCTTCTTAAAGGAGTGAATAAAATCGTTTAAACGTCCGCTTTCGACATCGTCAAGCAATTCATAACAGAAAAAAGATGAATAAATTTAATCCAAACTAGAAAATTTGGATGTACTAAAGTCTTAGTTTTACGAAGCACTGATAATCAATACAAAAATATAAAAATAATTTTAATTAAAATGCATATCCTCAAACTACACAAGCTTTGCCTAAAAATATTTTAAATTGGGATCTCTAATTGTGCCCTTACACATTACCAGATTGATTAGTAGGTCTTATTTTATAGAAAAATGTACATATGTAATATTTAAACGAAGCAATTGTATCTTGCGATTAAAGATTGAAGACCTGATTTATTAACATATAAAAGAACAGGATATATCCTTTTTGAATGTACCTTCCAAATGTGAGGTACAGTTTATAATGAATATCCAGATTTATAAAATTGTTATATCCGTTTTAACCCTCCAAGTGGTTTCGACGAGATATCTCGTCCATCAAGATCCAAACAATTACGAGGGAGAATTGTGAATTTCGGATCCAAAGGTAAGACGTCCAAGAAGAACGTAAAAATGGTTTACAATCAACAAATTTAGAGATCGAGTCATTAGCTTTCGAGGAAATGCAATGATGTTGAATTGATAAAAGATCTATGCCTGTAAACTTGATCGAGGAATGAAAAGCGATATAAACAAAGTGCATTAAAGAAACATGTTTTGAAATTCTTAAACATACAGCGTATTTCTAAACTTCCTGGACAAATTTTTGTGGAAGTTGGTCACAAAATTAAACTGCATCCACATAGGGATATTACTTGCCAGTTTGCTATAACCCTTATATTTAACCATCCAAGTGGTTTTTAAGTATCTCGTCCATCAAGATCTGACCAATTTTGCTAATGACGTGATATCTGGTCATCACGATATTGCTGATTTCTTTATGATGACGACACCAAGATCTGGCTAGTTTCCATCTAAGGACGAAATATCTCGTCCATCAAGGTCTGGTCAGATTTGTTAATAACGAGACCCTTCTTTGAGAAAACCACCAGGAGGGTTAATATCCCCTCTCTATTTATGAAAACTTAACTTCAATTCTGCAATCAAAAATGAAGTTTTTATCGGTAACTTCGGAATGAACTCTCCTGCACACTAGAAAGTACATATGTAAATATCTGTTTCTTTAAAATCTGAAAACAGGTTTCTATTTTAACTTCCTTTAATTTTTGAAGCCTTTTTTGCAAGCCACTGTTACAGCAGTTGTATAAGTAATATTGATTGGATTCGGTGTCCTTTTAAAAGATATATTACTTAGTGAAAATGTTTGAGACGCATAGGGAGAATAGAAAAACAATTCTTTTAACCAGAATTTGTTTTGTTCTAAGAACTTATCCATTAGTCTTACTCTCTGGTTTTGTCATTGTCTTCTGGGTATAAGAGTAAAGAAAACACCGCAATACATACACTTTTATTTAGATTGCTATTCCAAAATATACTCACGAGAAAATTAATCTAGAATTAAAAAAATTAGAAATTCCAAGTTACAATTTAAAATTCTTTTCAAACTACAAAACAGCTCTTAAACATTGATAACAAGGGAATTTTTGACCACAGTCAAAATTAATTTCATATTCATGAGTCTATAAATAATTCATGATTTATTAGAATTATTTGTAAGCTCATTTGAAAATTTATTCTTGTGAACCACAATGAAAAAGAATTCTTAATTATTTGCAATAAAGTTGTCTGCTCTTTTCACAGAACGTTATTAAAATATCGAAAACCTAATTTATAAGTGAAAGAAATATATGTCGCGAATAATAGATTTTTTATTCATCTTTGGAATAGAAATCACACACACAAGTCATTTTTATTAGCTGAAGAACATAGAAATTATACCAAAAAACAACAAACACAGGTAGTGGGGAAATAAATATTTTTATTACGTATAATTTACATGGATAATATATTGAAAATGAATGTATAAGGCCTGAATTCAAAAATTATCTTCATAAATATTTATATAATTTAAATCCAGTCATAGGCTTATTATAGATCCTATCATATTGATACACAAATAATGTACCAGAATTTGTTGACTTAATTGAAAACGATGCCGATAGATTTAAAAAGTCTAATTAGAAAATCCTTTTTGAATGTACCTTCCAAATGTGAGGTACATTTTGTAATGAATATCCAGATTTAAAATTATTATATCCGTCTTAACCCTTCAAGTGGTTTCGACGAGATATCTCGTCCATCAAGATCTAAACAATTTTGCAAATGACGAGATACCTAGTCATCAAGATATTGACAATTAGTTTATGATAACGAGATCAAGCTCTGGTCAGTATTCTTCTAATGACGAAACATAAAAAAAGAACTGGATCTGAAACTAAAGATCTGGTCAGTTTTGAGCTAATCTAGCGATTGACGAGATACCTTGTTGATACAGTCACCATGAGGTTTAATAAAGATTTTAACAAGCGATTAGCAAATATTTAAACAAACGATAAGCAAATACTTAAACAAACGATTGACTTAAACAAACAAAATTGACCAGATCTTTAACGAGATATCTCGTCGAAACACTTATAAGATTAATATCTCCACTCTCTATATAAAAGCCTTAATTCTGAAATCAATCAAATGTTTACTTTCTGACCAGTAATTTGCAAATGAAAGTAATTTACATTTGAATTTTTGAAAGAGCGTATTGTTTTCCGTACAGTATTAAAAATCAACATTTCACAAATAACTCCTTTTTTTTCTAATGTGTGTAAATGTTTATGTAGAAAATGCAAAAGAAAAATTACCCGATGCGAAGTTAATAACTCTTCAGAAAAGGAGACTGGTAATGGAAAAATGGAACCAGACTCAATATAAAGGTTAATGAAATCGTATACCTGTAAATTAACTTAGATTAAATGCTTTAGAAAGATATTTTAGCGTTAAAGAAATATCAAAAATTTGTATCAATAATACAAATAATATCTAAAGTAGCCGATTTTGAGTACTTATAATTAAAATACATTTTATGCCTACTTTATCTCTAATGTATCTCAGTAAACCAAATTAAAATTCTTTAAGTTAATTATAAAGTTGTAGAATGTGATTTTAATTTGAATCTGCTTTAAAGTACATAGATTTCAATTTCCAATTCTACTAATTTTAATTAGAAACATGAAATTTCACATATCTATAAATATATTTTGAAAAGGGTAGTTTATAAATTATTTTTAAGACAATCACACCAATAAATTAGCAGACCGAAACTAAAAATGAATCGCAACTACAAATTATAAAGTATACTTTAAACGGTTGAAGTGATTAAATTTTAATTCAAATACATAACACATTTATTACGTCTCTATTCCTCTATTTCTATATTAATTTGTTAATAATCTATCATGTTACATTGTTAATTTTGTATATAAATATGTACAGTAATTTGTATATGTTTGAGTTATAAAGTTAATATAGTTAAAATAGCAAATGGTTTTCAGTATTTATATAAATATCAATGAAGTTTTAAGTATAACTCGGAGCTATACTAGGAAAAAGGGAAGTACCAATGCAAATGGAGGACAGAAACAATAGCAATTCCAACACATGGACTCATAAAATTGTTCTATAAAAATTTCTCTCTCAAAGCGAAACGTAGAATTTCAGAAACTGCATACGCAAGGAAAGTCAGATGAAAGAGTCTATCTTATTTAACTACGTTTATGAGCTCCATAAGTTCTGAGTTTACTCAAGCCCATATCCCATAAACTGCTTTTCTTTGGTAATATGAAAGGTGCCCAGAGACTTATATCGTCACTTTCCTTTGTGACAGTTTTTATGACGTCGGCTGTAGTATTATTTAATTTATCGCCACTTATCAGATTTTGCGTGATGTCCTACAAAGAAATGCTCGTGGAAAAAATTATCATTCCTTTCGAATGCAAATTTTATAAACTATGATGCGTTAAAATGACTTTATAACAAATTCCTAAGCGTGTTAAATATCTCAAGTAAAAGTAAATCGTAATAAAATTATTAAAATATTCTTATTATTTTATTTCTAATGCCCGCTCAATTATGGCATTACAGGTAGGTATGCAGTTAATTGTCGTAGCACTGGTGCAACACAGCGGGCTATTGGCGACGGTCCGGGATCAATTCCGAAGTGAAAGATCCGAGGACAACACCACTTAATTTTGAACCACTGTCAGATGACGAAGTCACACTTGAATTGTCACACCTGAATTGTCACTCCAATCTCCAAACTTCCACACACGCCAACGTGAGGACATTTGAGGCCAAGACAGATTTTACATTCACCAGCCCCCTTTCTACACGACGGATTTTGGATGAATTCGAACTCACAACACTGCGGTTGCTGATCTTTTACTCTTCCAACCGGGCTACCGTGGTTCAAAAACAGGAACGCACTTATAAAGAGGAATATAGGGCTTAAGGCCTCTCCAGATCTTAAAAGATAAATATCCTTACTAAATTAATTGGTCTCTTCTTTTATGAAGCAGTCGGATTTTTTCCTTTGGATCCCGGACAGACGCCAATAGCCCGTTGGGTTGCTCGGGAGGGGCGTTAATTAAAATAACTACCCACCTACCTTTTATGAAGTAGCTAATTTTCAGTCATGGAATTTAATTTGAGATGTTTTCGACACTTTATTCTCTTGTGTTTCAATCAGCAAATATTTAATCATTATTTCCACCAAATGTCACATCACTTACTTTGAAGACGTAGACAAAATATTATGGAAATTTCAAAATACTTCTAACATCCCTTATTAATAGAGTTGAACCATCTCTCACTTTTATAGCAATTTCTATTCGTCTTCGAGTAATCGCTCTAAACCTAGTCTCTAGCAGCACACCACACTCTTAACTGCGCTATACTAAAAATAATCTAAATATCACGTTCCTCTGTCTTATGATTCACTTGGGATCTGAGTTTCAATCAATTCAAATTACTACTAAAATAGAGAGCTTATGATACTAGTGTAGCCTCTTCCTGATTGGTGTCTTGGATGCGGTCTTGTCTAAGAAACACGTTAGCGGATCTCGATAAACGAATACATAGTTTAATCCTCCAAGTGTTTTGGACGAGATTTCTCGTCCATCAGCATTTGGCCAATTTTATTAATATCTCGTCAAGATATTACCCATTTTTTAGTAGGGCGAGATCAAGATCAGGTCAGTTTTCTTCTAATGATGCGAGACTACGAGATCTTGATTGATGCTATATCTCGTCCAGCAAGATCTGGCCAGTTTTCTTTTGATGACGAGACGACGAGATCTTGATGGATGCTATATCACGTCCATCAAGATCTGGCCAGCTTTCTTCTAATGACGAGAGAGTACGAGATTTTGATGGATGTTGTATCTCGTCCATCAAGATCTGGTCAGTTTTATTTTGATGACGAAGGACCAGATTTTGGTGGATGTTACCTCTTGTCCATCAAGATCTGGTCAGTTTTATTTTGATGACGAAGGACTACCAGATTTTGGTGGATGTTACCTCTTGTCCATCAAGATCTGGTCAGTTTTATTTTGATGACGAGAGAAGACGAGATCTTGATGGATGTTGTATCTCGTCCATCAAGATCTGGTCAGTTTTATTTTGATGACGAGAGACTACCAGATATTGGTGGATGTTACCTCTTGTCCATCAAGATCTGGTCAGTTTTGCCAATGACAAAATATCTCGTAGAGACAACCACCATCAGGAGGGTTAATCGGAGCATTTGCTTCTTCGGGGAAAATCACCAATAACAAAATAAAGATATTGTATCTAAATATAAAATAATACACAAACCCAAAATAAAGAATTTGATAAAAATGGAGCATGCCTCTTTCAGATTGATGTCTTGGGTGCTATCTTGTTCAAGAAACAAGATAAGTAGATCTCGATAAATGAGGACGCGATTTTATAAGGCATCTCTTTCTTTGAGAGAAATCGCCAGATTCAAATCTACAAACTAAAGCTAAAATAGAGAGCTTATGATACTAATGAGCCCCTTCAAGATTGATATCTTGGATGCGGTCTTGTTCAAGAAATACGGTTAGTAGATCTCGATAACAGAGTACCTAGTTTAACCGGAGCATCTGTTTCTTTGGGAGAAATCACCGGTACTGAAATGGGAATGTCGTGTTTAGATGTAGTTTAAGAAATATGGCAAATCGATACCCATAAATCAGGCCCATTGATCGGGGCAGCTGCATATTTAAGAGAAATCATCAGTATGTAGCACAATCGATTATCTAATCAAGGTTTCCCTTAATTGAGAAATTCTGTTTACTCAGAACTGCAAACACATCGCTTAATACACACGATAGAAAACATGGTGCATTCCAAAAGCAGAATATAATGATAAAGATCCAGATATTCTAGAGGCAGTAGTTGTAAGTGAATGAAGAGTAATTGGTCAAAAAATAGACTGTGATGATAAGGATCCTGTTATTCTGGAGCCAATAGCTGTAAGTCAATGAGGAGTGATTGGAAATAGTTCGATGTTAAAAAAAGACATTATACGATGAAGCTATTACTGGCTAATGGTTACTTTAAAGCAACAAATAGATTTTTGGTATTAAGACATCGCGTTGATTTTTAAGTCACCAAAATGATTCTGCTATAGTGTAAATTGGAGTTAAAATACGCAAATTCAAATTTCGAGTAGAGAAATAAATTCTGACAAAACTCTGAAGAAATGCTGTTGAGTTTCCGAGTTGCAAATGTGAAAAGGATTAATCCTCTGCGTGCCACAAAATTTTCAAGTATTGTAGTGTGTAGCCCGGCTGGAAGAGTAACGGATTAGCAACCGGAGAGTTGAGTTTGAACCCAACCAAAGACCGTCGCGTACAAAGGGGGCTGGTGCACGTTAAATCTGCAGTGGCCTCAAATATCCTCACGTTGACGTGGTGTGGAAGTTTGGAAAGTGGGGTGCGAGCTCAGGTTGACCTCGTCATCTGACCGTGGTTCAAAACTACGTGGTGCTCTCCTAGGATCTTTCCCTTCGGGTTTGATCCCGGATCGTCGCCAATAGCCCGTTGTGTTGCTCCAGTGGGACGTTAGAATACCTACCTAGTATTGTAGTATTTTTTTACCCTTAAATTCACTTAATGACTAAATAACCATATCAAGTGGTTCAAAGAAACTTAGGAACGATTCTATTGATCAAGATGGTCAAAACTGAGGGTTAATCAAAGGTTTGATGCAGAACATATAAAAACGGATAGAAAACAGACGAAGTACTTAAGAAATTGTAATCCATTTACTTATTGCCTACTAGAAAGTTATTTTGTCTCTTTATATTTGTTTTACCTTAACCACGAAACTCCGCACAATCAAGGCTCTTCTAAAATCATGATAAACTAAAATTTTTAGTTTCGGTATGTTTCAACTATCACAATCGATTTATGTTGTTATGTCCATGTAATGCATAGTGCTAAATGATATTTATAAACTATGTTTATAATGTGTATGTTAAGTGAAGTTCCAAATACTCATACTATTTCAGTGATATTCATAGAACGTATAAGTTAGGTGATGTTTAAATTAAAATCATTTCTCAAATGTTTCGATAACTCTCAATAAAACGAAAACTGTACAAATTTTTTATACAAAGTAATGAGGAAATTCTAAAAATATGCTACTTACTTTTGCAATGTATTGAGATATTCGTAGATAAATTAGATACAATTTAATTTTGCGTATAATTTGTGCAAAGTAAATGAATCGAGACATGAATATATATTTACATGTTTATAAACTATAAATGTTTTTTGACACCTTAATGATAAAAAGCGATAAATTGTTTGTGCATTATATTGGAAGACATATTTTAATTCCTTTTCAGGATACAAAAATTCAAAAATAGAATTTATTACACAGAATTCCAAGTAGAAAAATGATAAGTTCGTCATCTCTTCTCCATTCTAATATTACAAATATTAAGTTAGATAACTATCATATTTCAAAGCAGTTATTTAGTCAGTAAACTATATGTATGGAGTTGGCCTATTCTGTGGAGTGCTTTATTCAAAGAAAAGTATTTTCCCCGATAGCTCAAAAGAAACACACAAAAGGAACCACCTTTTAGTAAAAGAGAATAAATTTCACTCGACAATTTAAATTATAGAATAAAAATAATCAAATATTGAGCAAATAAAAGGAGTAATCAAATATCGACGTTTAAAAAACATTTTTTAATAGAAAAAGCTTTAATGGCGAATAATGTGTTTCATGCTCATTTGGGGTTATAATTATTCTTCCCATACACATTCCTAGAATTTCCATTTGACGATATTCATTTACTCATTTAATAATTTTCATGAATCTGTTGAAGCCGGTTACTAAATGTCCAAAAAGGTTAAAAGTCAGAAACACCAACGTTAAAAAATAACATATTATTTATTTACAATTTATATTTCTATACTAAATCTATATTACGCATATCTGAATCGATTATAAAGTTGTAGTAGCAAACTACCAGTAAAGCCCTTGCTTAAAACTAATCTTTAGAATTTATACACACTATATGGACAATAGTATTTGGACACTGCATGTTTTTAAGAAAAAGTGCATCATTATTCTATTTAGCAATGGGTAGGCCCTCCTTTTGCTTGTATTACAGCTGCAACACGTCGAGGCATACTTTCCACAAGTTCTCTATAAGTCTGGGCAGGAATAGCTCGCTATGCGTCTTGCAAAGCTGTGAGAAGAGATTGTTGTGAAGATGGGCGTGCGTGGCGGTGTCGTACCCGTCGCTCCAGTTCGTCCTACAAGTGCTCGATCGGATTGAGATCGGGGCTCTGGGCAGGCCAGTCAAGCAAATTCACCTCATTTTCAGGAAACCAGTCCAGCACACGTTTTGCAGTATGACATGGAGCTCAATCCTGTTGGAAGAAACAACCATCATCGCCGTAGTATTGCCATAGTGTAGGCACGGACGAATTATCCAGAACCTCGAGGTACACGTCAGCGTTCATGGTGCCAGGTACATAAAGCAATGGAACGAGTCCTAACCAGGAAAAACAAATCCACATTTTCTGCAGTGTCCAAATACTTTTGTCCATATAGTGTATATTTTTATTTCGTATGTACAGTAGCGGAAAAAAACGAACCACCCTCGTTATTTCGAGGGTGGTTCGTTTTGTCGAGGTTCGTTTTGTTTCGAGGGCAGCGAGTGCACTATTCATAGTAGAGCAAATTCAGAGATATCATTCAATAGGAAATAACGTCCTCTACAAATTCAAATGGAAAACAATGCATAAGAGGACGTCTTCATATCAAATTTTGCACGAACAACAAAGTTTTCAATGGAAACACACATGTTTTGATGCCTTAATCTGATTCTGCATAATTTGACTAAACATGAAATTTCATGACTTTATTATCTCTATATGCGAAGATATTCAATGTTAAATTTACTGTCCATTTCAGGGATCATCTCCACATGGAAAATCACTATTCGTAGATCGAGATTAATTGTAGTTATAGTTACAGGAATTTCAAATTTGAACACTATTTCAAACGTATTTATCAGCGAGTGCAAACAATCCGAGAATTATTATATATATTATGCAAGTGAAAACGATTCGAGAATTGCGTTATTATATTTATTATGCAAGTCCAAACGATCCGAGAATTATTATTCGAGGTTTGTCAGACGTTTTTTAAACTTTTGGTTACCCCATTAAAATCGTCACAATGAGGAAAATATAATGTAACGCAAAAATTAACCATTGGAATGAGCTGAAATTTTGCATGGTCAAATTAGAAGTTCTGAATCGATTCCCATCAAAATATAGTAAGGTTCCTATTCATAATTTTTACAAACATTAATTCAATAACTATTATTGCATACTAAAAACTAGTTTTAAAATCAAATATTACGTGGGTTTTGTTTCGGTTGTTTAAGAATAACATGATTCAAAATATCAGCGCTGTAGAAATATTATTTAAGAAGATATCCATAAAAGTCCAAGAAACTGATTTAACTTTAGGAGCTCCAATCTTGTACTCAACTTCGAAACGGTAAGATCTAATGACATGAAATTTGGTATGTGAAGTGAAATTTTAATATAGATTCGAAATTGGTGCGTCGAATAAGGGGTTTCTATTGGAAATTATGAAGTTGGTGCTCAATTTAATATGAAGACGGCCCCTATTACAAATTTTATGCATTTGAATTTATCGAAGGCGTCAGTTTCTGTCAACGCCATCTTTGAATTTTCTCTACTGTTAAAATTGCTCGAATGAAGAGGGATAGTTCGGTTTTTTTCCCGCAACCGTACATTTGAAGTTTATGCTATAGCAGAGGTGCTGGCTTTCCTTCCATTGTTCCAGGAAATTTTTTATCTGTCAGCTTTAAAAATGTTTTCCTTATGATCTTTGTTACTCGGTAAGATGTATCATTGCAAATTAAGTTATAGTAGAGAAAATTATTTCACACGTCCCTAGAGCGGTTGGACTGGTAATGTGATATTAACTAACGTCGACGTAAAGAAGAAACTCATTAACAAAATAAAATTTTTACTATTCAGCTGTTTAAAAACTAACCATTAGTTTTTAGGTCAAAAACTATAAATTAAAGTAATTTTGACAGGGTTATATATCTTTCAAGGGGCCGCGGTATCCCTGTTGGAAGTGTAACGGATTAGTCACAGGAGGGTTGCGAGTTCGAGTTCAATCAAAGACCGTCGTGTACAAAGGGGCTGGTGCATATTAAATCTGTCGTGGCCTCAAATGTACTCACGTTGGCGTGGTTTAGAAGTGGGTTGCCAGCTTACCGTGGCTCGTCATCTAACCGTGGTTCAAAATTACGTGGTGGTATCCTCAGTTCCTTCCTTCGGGTATGATCCCGGACCGTCGCCAATATCCCGTTGCGACGTTAATTGAATACTAACCTAAGTGCCAGGTGATTTGGTCGAATTGATATGTACTATACTTGTATAAGAATTTTCAGTGCAAACATAAACAGACTGCAGGAAGAAGAAACAGTGGGTTGCTAGCTCAGGTGTGACCTCGTCATCTGACCGTGGTTCAAAAGTACGTGTGGTGTCAAAAGTCTCGGATCTTTTTTGTTGGGTTTGATCCTGGACCGTCGCCAATAGCCCGTTGCGACTTTAACTAAATACCACACCTATATATCTTTTAAATAATAATGTCTCATCATTAGGAAAAATAAGCATCAGCGTCTGCAATATTAGGTCAGTCGATGAGTTTCTGCTCTAAGCCGACTCTATAAAGGATCGGTAAAAATTTATTAGTCGAGTTTTGTAAAACTGGCTAAGAACTACCACAGTTTAGAAAACTTTCAGCTTCATACAATAGTGAATATTCTTATAAACTAATATTGTTAGTCTACTTATCTTACTTAACCCTCCAAGCGGCACGCCCGAACACCGCTCGGAAAACTCACCCCTTGAAAATTCGTTCATGGCAAGGCAAGAGGCCGGACAAATTCGGATATCACACCTGGACGCCCGGACAACTCGCTCCCGAAATATATCTCGTTCGGACTCCTGAGCACCTCGCTACACGAAATATTTCGGGTCTACCTCCCACAAAACAGAACCATGTTCGAACTGTACTCGTGCCGCTTGGAGGATTAATTATATTTCCTGTATATGAGTGAACGAATCATTCCCTTTGTCATATATTCTACAATTTCAATGCAGCTTTCAGTGATATCTCGATAAAAGAATCAATGAACGCATGTGTGATATGAAATAGCCAAATATATCAATAATTATTACTTTCTTTTGTATGCACTTGTAATTTCCCGACCATTTAATTTTTTTTGTAAATTTACTGTTTTTCTGCACGTGCTCAGTGAACGACAAAAGGTTCACCATCAAATCGATACAGGAGACTGCGAAATCACCATCTGCTTCTATTGCTGCTACTAAATAGTACCACGACCGGACCGTTTTCGATCAATACATAAACACACCCATTTTGAAAGTGATTTTTTCTCCCTTTTTGTCATTTCTGATTACATGATAATGTAAGGTAAAGTCTATGCGAAAAAAGTGACGCAATTATTTCCTGTGGGGATTGGGCAAGGTGATTGTTCTGAGACATGTTGGCCTTCCACTATAAGTAGTGCTTAGGGAGTTTATATCCGACACTGAAAGGAAGCGTATGCAATTCTACGAAGCACCAGCGCAAAAAGACAAAGCGAGGGTGACCGCATTTTGTCAGCAGTGAGCTGGTAAATAGTATCGCGACAGGAACGATTTCGAATCAATATATAAACACACCCATTTTGAAAGTGCTTTCTTTTCCCTTTTTGTCATTTCTGATTACATGAATATGTAAGGTAAGGTCTATCCAAAAAAAATCGACGCAATTATTTTCTGTGGGGATTGGGCAAGGAGATTGTTCTGAGACGTGCTGACCTTTGACTATGAGCAATACGTAGGGGTTTTTATCCGCCGTTGAAAGGCACGCGTATGCAATTCTACGAACCACCAGCGCTAAAAGACAAAGCAAGGATGAGATAGAGCGAGGGTAAGCCGCATTTTATAATCAGTGAGCTGGTAAATAGCACCGTGATGGGAACGTTTCCGATCAATACATAAACACACCCATTTTGAAAGTGATTTCTTTTCCCTTTTTGTCATTTCTGGTTACATGATTATGTAAGGTAAGATATATCAGGCAAAATGGACGCAATTATTTCTCGCGGGGATTGGGCAAGGTGTTTGTTCGGAGATGTACTAATCTTCGACAATGAGTAGTGCATAGGGTTTTTTATCCGCCGCTGAAAGGCACGAATATGCAATTATACGAACCACCAGCGCAAAAACAAAGCAAGGATGAGATAAAGCGAGGGTGAGACGTATTTTGTAAGCAGTGAGCTGGTAAATAGTAAAGTTACCGGACCGTTTTCGATCAATACATAAACACACCCATTTTGAAAGTGATTTCTTTTCCCTTTTTGTCCTTTCTGATTACAGAATTATGTAAGGTAAGGTCTATCCGGAAAGAAATGGACGCAGTTATTCCTTGTGGGGATTGGGCAAGGTGATTGTTCTAAGACGTGCTGGCCTACGACGATGAGTAGTGCTTAGCTATTTTCTTTCCACTGCTGAAAGGCACGCGTATGCAATTCTACGAAGCACCAGCGCAAAAAGACAAAGCGAGGGTGAGCGGCATTTGCACCTGAGCCCAAACAGTGTCTCTAAGAGAAAGAAAAGAAGGCGATCGATCCTAACCATAATATAACTATGCAGAACCGAGAAAGGGGATCTTGTTATATCGGGCTATGGATCAAGACGGTCAGAGCTTTATTTCCTCTGTTGCGGTTGTAAAACATCCACCCACGCATTCTGAAAATGTTTAATGTTTCCACATTGGTCCCTTCAAATTCTTAGACGAGGGAAGTTACTCGTTAACTCAAGATTTGTGTATCTATAAGTTAAAATAAAGTAAATTGTACTTACATCGGTTGCGTTGCGCTGAGGTTTGCTTGTAGATAATGTATTTTTGTGAGTAATGATACAGATTATCTTTTTTTTTTCTCACGTATATAACTTCTAACAAATGGTTATCCATTTCTTGATACTTTGAAGGATAATTTGTTTCATTTTAGTCCTTTCGAGTGTCGTCATCTGCGCACCAGTCAAATAATTATTTAAAACGATTGTGTTGCTTAAACAGAATAGCAAAAACATTCTCTGAAAAATAATGTTTCCACAGTGCTTGTTTTTTGAAAACAAAATACATATGAATGATAAAATATAACTGCGAAACCATTTTCTATTTCGATAGGACGTGTCATTTAGCTTCTTAACCCTAATGGTGGTTGTCTCGGCGAAGTATCTCGTCATTAGGAAAACTGACCAGATCTTGATGGACGAGATATCTCGTCATTAGAAGAAAACTGACCAGATCTTGATCTCGTCATCATGAAGAAAATTGTCAACATCTTGATGACGAGATATGCTGTCATTAGCAAAATTAATCAGATCTTGATGTACGAGATATCTCGTCGAAATCACGTGGAGAGTTAATTTAGGGATTATGAGATTATATTTATACTTATGAGATTATTTGTATAACATGAAAAGCTTCGTGTAAAATTCCCTGAATATCTACTTACTTTATAGACGGAAAGTCAATTAAAAGCATGCGTTTCTTTCTTGAAAAGTCAAGTGTAGGCAAGTAACCTGATGGAAGAATCAGTGCTAAAAAGCGTTGATAAAATATTTAGCTCGGAATTATTGGACTTCTATGTTTATCCAATTTTTTCTAGTTGGTTTTTCCTTACATTCGTTTTCAGCTCAAAATGAAAGAGGGATATTCAGTGTAACGTTGATAAACTTTCCATTAAAAATATGCATTATTAATGTTGACAACATATTTTTATAACCTAATTCAGTTTTATAAAGTAAGAATGCATTATTGACTAGATTGCAACGATATTTCTCCTCTGGTTATATATAGTTAGTGATTGTACTGACTATATTTAAAGAGAAAAAGTACCATTCTTGTTTAGTCAGTAATATATTTTTAAGTCTCAAAAAGCTAGCTGGTTTTGATTTTGAGTAGTTTAAAATACTCAAAGGTCATATATCTATGCTTTAAAACAACATTATAATGTCTGAAAATTTCAGTGTGAGAATTTTATAATAGTAGATTACATTAGGTTAGCTTCACATTTATTAACAGAAAACATTGACTGTCATATTAATCAAAAAGTAATTATAAATTTAATGAATTACTGAAGATGAACCTAAAATAGTTTACATAAAAATACAATTAAAATGCTATTAAGGGCTAATGCTATCCACACTATAAATCAATAATATTTATCTTTTATAGCTCTTATGTAAATCAACAGTAATTAATTATTACTGTTAGGAAAACTTCTATCAAAATAAATAAAAAAGTACTGAAAATATTACAGAAATACTTCCCAAGAAATAGTAATGTCACGGTTTTAAATATATTGTTGAAATTCATTTTAATTTAATTATAAATAATATTAATAAATGCAATGTACTAAATGCATTTAAAAGTAATTGGAGTTGGAGTAATTAGAAACATGGGTATACAAAACAAATAAAAGCAATTAAAGAATAATAAACCTTTCGAGCATTTGCATAGTATTAAGTTTATGTACCTAAGAAATTTAATGTCACACTAGAGACTTTATTTCTATTGCTTTTGCGATTATTTTCGTATAATGAATATAAATAATAAACCCCAAAAGGGACATTCTAAATCATCCAACTTAATGTAAACACTTCATTTATGAGTAATCCACTATGTACATTTTTAATTAATCTTAATCAAGTATAAAAAGAACTAGGTTTTATAATGCCTATTGATGTAAAAATTGCTTCTATGCTCCTCGAAGATGAGCATAAGTATAAGTATACTAAACATAAGATCGTAAATATAAATTGAAACTGGTGTTTTGAGCAAAGATGGGCAAAATTGCACTTTTCCAAAAGACAGAGTGCTTTACTTATCAGGGTTCATGCTAGAACTATTTCTAATATCCTATCTCTAGATCTTATCAACCACTTTAATGCGTCCTTTTGAGAAACTAAAGCCTATTGATTAACTTTTCAAGCACTACTTCACTTATTCTTTGACCTGTAGTGTTTTCTTTCATGTCGTGGTTCTTTTTCTTTCTGTTAACAGTATTGATGTCTTTTGTGATGGTCATGTAGAATTAGCACACACTTTGAACGAATAACAAAAATAAAAGTTTATTATTTAAAACGGGTTTACGAATAATTTCGTGTTTGAAAGGGAAGATTTGTTTTTATGATTTGAAAGGGTGACACTTCGATTATTGCTTAAGATCTTTAATTATGCGCTCTTGCTTATTTTGTTCTAAAGAGAAATTAATGAATACATATTATCATAACACTTTGGAGCATGAAATTAGTCCACATATTTTGAAAGTTTGTTCATTAAATTCAAATCAAAATCAGACCGTTTCAAGTGTAAGCACTTCACAAGATCGTTAAATATTTTAAAGTATTTATTATAACTGGCAGATTTCTTTTGTTTATACGAAGTAAATTGGAAGCAAAAGATTACAAGTGAAGTCGAAATGAAGTTTAAAAATACTTATTTTAAGTAGAATTTTTAAGAATCTTGTAAGAGTTTAATTGATCCACTGACGCATCTTCACAATCAGTTAGCTTTAGGTACATACATCTTCATAACATCTTACATTAATTAGTAGACAGGATTTTTCTTTGATTACCAATTTATGTTCTCTTTAACATGGCACCTATAGGTATGTTTCACACTTATAATAAGTAAAATCACAGTTATGTAAAATATATAAATGTCTCGCAGTTATAATATGTAAAATATATAGATGTTTCACAGCTATAATATGTAAAATATATAAATGATTCAGTTATAATATGTAAAATATAATGAAATTCTATTAATATAAATATTTTATTATGACATATGCTAACATTCATTGTGTATTGTTTAGATGTACGTTTAGTTATTAATTGTGCAGACAATTCTTAAGGTATGAGCTCAATATCAAATTTCGGATATTTAAAGCTATAAAAAATTTACTTTATTTACAGTAATGAGAATTTCAAGAAATAAATTTTAACTGCAGAAATGTTTTGGGTCCTATTTCTTTTGCATCTGCTTTTAAAAGGTTTTCTTCTTTAACATTGAGGGGCCATGGTCGCCCGGTTGGTAGAGTAGCAAAACGTTACTAGTTCGAAACTCGATCCAACCAAAGACAGTCGTGCATGTGGGGACTGGTGCACGTTGAATCTGTCTCAAATGTCCTAACGTTGGCGTGATGTGGAAGTTTGGAGAGTGGGTTGCCAGCTCAGGTGTGACCTCGTCATCTGACCGTGATTCAGAATTACGAGGTGTTGTCCTCGGATCTTTCCGTTCGAGTTTGAGCCCGTTGTGTTGTTCCAGTACGATGCTAATTCATCTACCTACATACCCTTTAATAGTGTCAAATGATGCTCGTATATAATAACAACCGTATCTGGTATTCAGATACGGTACATACATCATATTGGAAGACAGTTTGATTTTACTTTACCTATGCATACTCATACTGAGGAAATCAGTTTTTAGAATTATTGCTTTAATTTATTGAAATAATCTCTTTACCTTAGGAAAGTCGAAATCATACTTCTCCAAGTCTATTTAATTCCCTTCTGGTTTGGTCACCAATATCCCGTTGTATTGCTGCAATGCGACGTTAATTAAAATACTACCCACCTCAAGCAATTTAAAAACTTCTCACTTAAATTATACCAATAATACATACTTACTATTTGATAACAAGTTCACAATTTTAAGTTTTGCAATTCTTCACAGAGTAAAAACGTTTGTATTTATTTTTGTTCATATACGGGATTCGAAAAACATTAAAAAACAAGTCATCGTACTTCCAAGTGAGAAAGAACTAAATGTCGTCAAGGTTTGCTTTGTGGTCAGAGCCATCCTTTTCTAATTAATTTAGTATTTTTAATTCATTCTCAAATAAAGGAAAGAATATAATCTGATTTTAGATCCAAAAATATTACTGAAATTACTACTATATTCTGAAAAGATCATTATTGAATTGGCAATACGCACCCAGTTGCATTTATAAAAGATTATATAAAATAACTGCTGAAACAAGGAATGACAACAAGGAAACTATTGTTGTATGGAAAATGATGTTATCTTTGTTTTTGTTTGGGGGACGGAGAGGGTAGAACAATAGGGATGTTGAACTATGTGTTGAATCTATAAAATGACATTATAATTTAGTTTTATAAATCAAGTTCTTAGACTCAACTATGAAACTTCGATAATCTTTTTGGTAGGTGGTAGGCAGTTAATTAACGTCGCACTGCAGCAACACAACGGGCTATTGGCGACGGTTCGGGATTAATCCCGAAGTTATATATATTCTTTTGGGAAAAGAAAAGTTGGAAATCTATAAAATTTACAAAACAAATGACCGAGTATTACGATAATTTCGCTAAAAAGGCAAATGTATAAAACTGTTTTATCATGAACTGAATAGCATTAATTTGGTTTACTTTTGAAAAACTGCATTAAATCTGTCAAAAATTAAGTACTTAATTATTAAATACTTATTTCTTATGAATTTTAACCCTCACGGTGGCTGTCTCAACGAGGTATCTCGTCATTAGCAAAACTGATCAGATCTTGATGTACAAGATATCTCGTCATTAGAAAAGAATTGATCAGATGTTGGTCTCACCATCATAAAAAATCGGCAATGAAAATCTCGATGAGAGATATCTCGTCACTAGCAAAATTGTTCAGATCTTGATGGACGAGATATATCGTCGAAACCACTTGAAGAGCTAAAACATTTGGAAACATTTGCCACTGAAAATAAAAATAAAAACAATGTGAAAACAAAGCCGAAGATTAAATACTACTGTGACATATACTTAAAAAAACCTGATGGGCACCTGGATTAAGAAATACATTCGTTTCTAATGGGAAATAACGGAATTCTTCCTTCATTTCATACCGGAAATCGTTCATTCCACCTTGTCACCATCTCGACGCGGATGTTTATTGCTTTCTTAACCTCCATGGACATACTTCGCGGACACGCCAACGCCATTTATTGTTCATATTTCCTTCCGGAGCAGAAATGAATTATCGCCACTAAGATTATTTTCTAAAATCAGATTTAATCTCGTGCTATTTTTGAACTCTTAGCTGGTATCCGGAAGCTTTTCTGCTGTGAAAGCAAAGTCGCATGCGATGGAGGGGTGGTTTAGGTGACGTCATGAACGAAGCCACTCCTACGGGTTGCTTATATTTGTTTCTCCCCATCGCGACTCGAAACTGTAAGCGGTTCTAATCAGAGGAGCAAAACAGCAAAAATAATAAAAGAATTCCTACTATCGAAATTGTCTGGTCTTGAACGTGTATAAAGGCTTTTCTTTAATAATGAATGTTGTCCTTTATGGCTAGGGGACGAGGTATCCTGTTGCAAGAGTTGCGGATTCACAACCGTAGGGTTGCGGATTCACAACCGTAGGGTTGCGGATTCACAACCGTAGGGTTGCGGATTCACAACCGTAGGGTTGCGAGTTCGAAACTCGATCCGAATCAAATACCGTCGTGTACGTGGCGGGCTGGTGCATGTTAAATTTGCAGTTGTCTCAGATGTCCTCAGATTGGCGTGGTGTGGAAGTTTAGAGGGTGCCAGGTCAGATGTTTTCCTCTAAACGATCCGGAATCATCTGAACCTTGGTTCAAAATTACGAGGTGTCCTCGAATTTTTCCTTCGGGATTGATTTCGGACCGTCACCGATAGCCCGTTGTATTGCTCCAGTGCGACGTTGGTTCAACTTCCTACCTACCCTCATGGCTATTTGTCTGATAGTACTGGAGAGCTGCCAAATGTACTCTTTATTAAGTCTTCAATATAACAGGTAGGTATTTAATTAACGTCGCACTGGAGCAGCACAGTATGCTGCCGTTGGAGGTCCGGGATCAAACCCGAAGGGAAAGAAGCTGGGATCACAAACACCGCGTAATTTTAACCACGATCAGATGACGAGGTCACACCTGAGCTGACACCCCACTCTTCAAAATTCCACATCACGCCAACGTGAGGACATTTGAGGCCACGACAGATTTAATGTGAACCAGACCCCATGTACACGCCGATCTTAGGTTGGATTCGAATTTGCAACCCTCCGGTTGCTAATCCGTTACTCTTCAAACGAAGCTACCCTGGCCCCATATAAACTCGGAATTCCAAAAAGAGTTGACTCGTATTTTTGCTCTAGATTTAGTCTACATATAAATCGAAAGCAACAACTCAAAGAAATATGCTTACTTAGACAACTAATAAAGTATCTAGGGAGCAAAACTTTTTTGTGGGGAATAATCTGTGTGGACACTACTTATGTTTTTATATAAAGGATTGAATACTAAAGTTCAAACAATTTTAGCTGAACACATTTCTTTTCTAATCCTAGGCCAATTAAACTTTAATCATTAAGGTACTACGTAGGTAGGTATTTTAATTAACCGAAAGCCAGCACCCCGGCAACTATACCAATTGGTCGCAATCCTTTAGCTAAACAATTGTCGAGTGTTTATTATTCACGAACCAGTAAATTAACATCCAAATACCTTTAATTTATTTAAATACTTAAGTAAGCTAGATGAGACTCATTATTTTCTACAAAATTCTACTATACCAAAAATATTTAATTTTTCAACATCTTCCTACGCAAACGCATCTTAGAAATTATGTATAATCCTTTTGAGCCTCTTCCTTCCATCACATAAGATTAAGTCATCATTTCTGCATCTAGAAAGGAAAGGAAGCAGAAAAAATTAAAATTCAGGTGAAAATTTGAAAAGCAAAATTTTACTTTCCAGGGATTTTATCAGCTTCTGTGTACATTATTCCAAAGACTATTTTCCTTTCGGAAACTACTTTAATATGTACATATTAAAGCAGAGTATGTACTGAAGAATTTCAAGTCAGCATTTTCGTCAGATGACAAGCTAATGCTATACACTATTTCGTAGCAGGATTTTTTCGTGTATAAACATGCTTTTTTGTGAACAGGCATTTTGAGAGATCAAAATGGTGCAAAGAAATGACTCACGTCAATCCTCTGAATAACCAAAGTGTTACTGTTTATCCAGATCTTGTTTATCTCTATATATGTAGAAATGCATATATGCAATACATTATTTACACACAGTTTCAGTATTCGTTTACTTCATTTCTTCTTTTGTTAAAGCAAACAGTTTCCGGCATTTTTAGTTAGCAAAGGAAACATCCATATTATCCAGTTATTTTTGAATATATCTTACTGAAGTATTTAAGCATTTCAAATATTTGTTTCATTGTAATTGCTAATTTAAGTAACTGCTGAACGAATTAGTATTGTATACCACTGACAAGAAATTTCGATTACTGAAAAATCCTTAGCCGAATGATAGAGGTATTCAAGCGCGCATTATTATATGGAATGCAGAATATTTTCGACAATACCATTAAGGAAATAAACTAAACGGGAAATACTATTCTTGAGAAGCAAAATTGTATTTTAAAAGGGATATGTTTTACACATAATTACAATGTATACTTATATGCTATAAAGAATGACAAGAACACCTGCCGTTTCCTGTGATCCAGGAAGTAATCAAGTACCACTATGACGCGACCGACTGGCGACTTTAGCAGTTCTCAGAGATCTCACAGAGAGACACAGAGAAAGACACCAGAAGAGGTGGCATACGGTTAGGCCCGATGATGTAACGATGTGATGTAATGATGATCCCCTGTAAATAAACATCTTCAATTTTTAATAACGTCTCTTTTCATCCTTTTATAACGAATAAGAGTTCTACATATATTACAAATATGCAGAAAATATTGACTGGGACGTGTCAAAAACGAATAGTTTCAAAATTGCGTGTAAAGAACTAAAGCCAGTTTATAGATTAATTTGATTTAGCCTTGTCTGCTCCGGTGGGAAGGCAGATGACCTTGATAAAGTCCATTTGAAGAACAGTGGTGAGCTTGCCAGTGGAAAGGGCTGCCATACTTAAAATCTTGAATGGTGATTGACATAGGTGATTATTTGTTTTGTAAAACTCATGAACGCTAAACTCGGTGCCAGAAACCACGTTAAAGACGTCAATTTGGACAAGGCATTGTTTATGTTTAATCTACAATGCTTTTAACGAGTAAAAACCATGCGACTGAAATGTCAACTTGCCAGGGCCAGACTTATACCATGCATTTTATGTATTATATACATGTATGTATTCTTTGTGGTCAGAGTAACCAAGAGGCGAAAATGCTTGGTTATTGAATGAAAAGATACTCCTTTTTTGTCTAAACTTTATTTATTAATAACTTATATCGATACATGATGACCCCTATACGATTAAAGTGAATTTAAAGGAGTAAAACTCAATTTTCTTGAAGCAATTATAATGAATTTTGATTTAAAAAACTTTCAATAATTAAATTAAATGCATTGAAAATTAAAGGACAATAAAACATTAGGTTTACCTTATGTTATTCACATGTCTTTTACAAATAGGTACTAGGCATTAAGGTTATTTTAAGGTCTGGTAAAGTACTTGAGTTTAAAGTCGAAGCACAAGACAGAATATGTAATCAATTTATATACATGAACATTTATATTTGAAAAACCAATAATGACTGAAATAAAAAATTTCATCCTACGACATTCCATCAAAGGCTCCTATACTAGAATAAAACTCATGCACAGTATCACATTACTCCATTGCCTCAAATTTACTTAATTAAAACCAAACTTTTACCCTGTAATTTCACCCAATTCGCACATGTTCAGTGGTAAATATTCCCTACACAAGTAAATATTATCTAAAGAAAATAACCCAAGTTAAGCTGCATGTAAGATTGGCAGAAATTTAGGGAATTGCTGGAAACTCATTTTCTGCTCCAGAGCTGCATGAAATTGGAACTATTATATTTGAAACAGAGAAATAGTTTCAGGAATTGGTTGAAGTATTTGAGTGTTTGTTGGATAATTGGTACTGTAGTGCGATACATGTAGCTGGTATATTAAATTTAAGATAATACATGATTGAAGTTTAATCCACTTATAATCCATCCAAATGCGAATGGTGAAATTGATATTAACGAGGAAATTAAGCTCCAACTATTGAAAGAAGATATTGGTCTGTGTTGATATCTATTAAAATTTAAAAGTAGTTCGCTAAATTCAATAACTATTCAAAATCTATTTTATAATTTAACTAAATATTAATTCCTTCCATTATTGACAGAAAATATCTTATTTTAATTCCTTCTTAAATCACTTTAAAGATAGTGTTGACATTTTTTAACGAATACACAAGTCGTCTAAGTTGAAATGTTATCTCATTCTCAGTTCTCCAGTATGGCGAGGTAGTTGTAACATTTGAACTCAAAAACGAAAATTCATAAAGTAATATTGTATTCCAGGCATATTTCAACTTTTGTAAGACACGTGTCCGGGTCTAATTAGCCTTATTGTACCGGAAAAGGACGGTAGAACAGCGGAATAGATATGTTTTTGTTTTAGCTCCAGCATAATTGTGCATTAAAGCTTTTGGAAATTAAAAATTCAAAAGAAAAAGTGGGTTATAGTTATGAAATTTATTTATTTTTTATGTAGTGAATTTTTTATACTTTAAATAAGGATCGAGTAAAGGGAGAGGTAACGTTGAAAAAGACTCGAGATTTCCCTGATAGTGGTCGGAGTGGTGTGGAAAGATATTGGCATGTTTGGTGGTGAAGAGCCGAGAATAGCGGAATAACACTGCCTGTGCATCCTATTGCATAAACCAGTTAACCTGAGGTACTATAGAAACAGGTCTCGTCCATTTCGAGTGAGGATGAGTCCGGTGGGGTTTGGTGAAGTTGGTGATGGGTAGTTTGGCGACGGTACGATGGTTGACATCCTCTTATCAGACTATTTAGATACTGGTGGTCACTCTAGAAACAGGTCTTGTCCATCTCGAGTGAGGATGAGTCCGGTGGGGTTTGGTGAAGTTGGTGATGGGTAGTTTGGTAACTGAACGGTGGTTGACATCCTTTTATCTCCATCGACCTTCTAATGAAATAGACGGACCAAGTGGACTGAGTCGCTGTGGTAAGATCTCTGAAGGGTAAATCACGTGGACAAACGAATCGACTAAGCCTATTGGCTCTCAAATCGCATACTTGTGTCACGGTGGATGACCATTTTAACCAATCAATAATTTAGGATTAATGCTTTTACCCACAATCACGTGACAGATCTTCAAACCGAGCAACTGGAAGAAATAACATGAAGCTTCGGGCACATGCTCCATCTATTTCATCCTAAGGTCGATGCTTATCTCACAAACTCCTGGAGAGTCAACTGTCGCCAAATATGCAAATATGACAAATTCAAATGCTTCTAGAATCCCCAATAGAAAATGAGCTACTGTCTGTCTACCACGAGAACCTCTCGACTCAATGTCTAAAAATGGCGGTCACTATAGAAAAAGGACTCGACCAATTTGGGTGGGGATGAGTCGGATGAAGTTTGATAAATTCGGCGGAGGGTGGTTTGATGGCGGTGGTGATGGTAGTTTGTTTACCATCCGTCTTCCTTAAAAGCCATTCTTCCTTTCACGTAGCCCCTTGCAATCTTGTATTTCTTACCTCACAAGCACAAGACAAATCGTGGGAGATTCGTCTTATCACATAAGGTCGGGAGACTTATTAGCAAGCTTGGAATCTGTCTTTCCTTGTATCAACAGTCCTGAAGCGGGAAGACCAATTGTCGCTAAGTGATCCAATGTGGCAAACTCGAATACTTCAAGAATACTTACAGAAAATGAGCCAAGCCTCGTTTTTTTTGCAACAGACACAGACTTTGCGTCTGGAGCAGCTCTCGTGGTAGACAGACAGTACTGTATATTCGAACTTTCCTATTTTTTCTCCCCTGATCATTTGCTTTTATTATATTCAAAGTGGAGGGAAAATCCTCCACTCGATTTCTTTCTAAATGCCCTTAAATTTATGTATATCAATATCTGTGAAACATTGACTCAACTTTAATAATTTGTAAAATTAAATTTCATAAGAATTTACTGCTCGAAACCTTAAAAACACAACACAAGTGAAGTTTGATCTGATTTTCAATGAACTCATTTCTAGATCAATATAACTGTGTACATTGTGAATAGCGTAAGTTATGAGTGGCTCTAGTGGTATGCAAAGACTTGATATAGATCTACGTGTTCTTTATGGTAAAGTATGAGAGGTTTTTACTGTAAAGCTAAATATAGAGGGTCCTATATTGGTAACCCTTTCGTAACGTGTGACACAACATGGCATGTTATTCGAAAACGATTTCAGCATGTCGCAAATTATGTCAAAAAATCGATAAATCAAATTAGTTCAACTGGAACTATTTTATCTTCTAAAAGTTTGTTTATGCTTACGTTGAAAACCCTCTCATAATGCTGCTCTGGTAGAAAAGAAGGCAGCTGACCTAATGAGAGTCCACTCATAGAAAGGACGCTCTCCAGGAGAAACGGCTATCATCGATGACTTCTTGTGCAACCAACTCGTTATTACTTATATCGCTGGCGGCATCGAACAATAAACTCAACTAAATTCTTCGCATATCTGTGGCCGAGAAAATATTATGAAGGGCTTATGTTATCAGTCATGTTAAAAACTTCTTTAAACTCCCCAAAATCCTTCAAGGTGTATGTATAAAATAGATTTTTTTTAAATTTTTATTTTAAAAATCCAGTTTTTTACATTAGGTCATTGGTTTATGCTTAAAATCATTTCAGTCTGTAAGAGCCAGATTAAGCTAATCATTAATTTTCTAATTTAGATGTACTTAACTATTTAGCATGTTTTTGAACAGTGATATCTAAAATTCTAATTTTGCTCAGAAAGACAATTCCTGTTGGAAATTTTTCCTATTATTATTTTTCAAGTTTTGACCCTCAATCAAGTTGCTAGAGGGAATAGGGTTTTTACAATTTTTTAATCAAGAAGCATCAAAAATCAAGACTTTTTCTCGAATTATAACATTTAAAAATAAACTAAAAACTCATTTCTTAACTAACTCTGATTGAAGGTCAAAACATATACTGTGTTACGTAGATTATAATTATACAAAAACAATTATGGGTTTTAGAGTGCGTATGAGAGTAGCAGATCATGATGTAGAGATTTTCAGAAATCAGTATTTTCAATTTATTGAAGTCGAATATAATAACAAAACTCGAATGTTAAGACAATGAATCTTTTTACTTCAAAGTACACCTATATCAATCACCTAAACAGATGACAAACAAAAGTAAATGAAACTGTATGGTAGGTATTTATTTTAATTAATGTCACACTGGAGCAACATAATGGATTATTGGTGACGGTTCGGGATCAATCCCAAAAACTTCAATTCGAGGACAACACCACGAACCACTGTAAGGTGACGAGGCAACACCTGAGGTGGCATCCCACTCTCCAAACTTCCACACCACGCCAACGTGAGGACATTTGAGGCCACAAAGGATTGAACGTGCACCAGCCCCCTTTATGCACAACGGTCTTTGGTTAGATTCGAACTCGCAAACCTCCGGTAGCTAATCCGCTACTTTTCCAACCGGTCTACCACGGCCCATGAAACTGTATGAAATGAATTTATATGAAATACCGGTGACTTTATTCTCATTCTACACCCCACTTAAGATAATTACCTAAAAGAAAACAGAATGCTGCAATTGTGCTTAAGACTTCCGTAGCAAAGAAATAAATTTAAATGTTTGCGGAAGAATTGGAGAAATTTGTAGTTGTCCTGGAGGTGAATTTCACGTGTGATAAAAACACTTAAAACACAAATCGAAAACTTCATATTTTATCGAGATTCATTTCAAATAAGCGCTTCCTAAATTAAGATGTCAGCTCACTTTTTCAGTCAGTCAGTTCTCATTATGGAGATAAGGTGGTAAATGCTTCGACTTTATAAGCTGTTAAATGTTATGACATATATGTAGGAATAGAGGTATAAATCTTCCTTTAAATCTCACGCACTTCCTCTCAATTTAAATTTATTGCACATTATTTATGAATCAACCCTTCAAGAATTCACAGATATGAAAAATTCCTGAAAAAGGTCTATCACTAAAGTATTCATTTAACTCTTTTAATAATTTGCTTTTAAATTCATGGATGTGTCAGAGTAAAGCTCCTTCCAATTACATCTGCTGTCTAGCACTGTCTTCAATCCGGGGATATGAAACAAATTCGTATCTGATGAAAGACATTTCGTTATTGGTGCGTCATATCTGCATAAATAAGTTTCAAACTTTCAACAAGTTAATTTAAATTTCAAACGGAACGCGAATGAAAATGAAAGACTTGAAAAGAATATGAAAGACGTGACACATGAGACCCATAAGATTTGACGCATAAGAATAAGAACTCAACCAATTACTAGGATTTTAATGCCAGCATGATTTTATAAGAATATTTAAGAAACTAAACTCGTTTGCTTTGATATATCATATATTTTGTGAGTCATAAATTCAATAAAAAATATTAAACGCATGCATTTTTTTATTATTCAGTTCCATTGAGTTTAATCCACAAGACAATGATTACAATAAAATGAAATGTGACTGAATAACATTTGAAATATGATTTTACGAAATTTATTTCACTGTTTTGCACTATTCAAATACATTGTCTGAAATATGGCTAAGTAGTCTGGTAAGCTCTAATAAAATATAGTTATTCAATAGTTTTTCCTTATAATTCTTCAGACGAAAAAATTCAAATTCAAATAAATGAAAGACAATTATTTTATAATTCGTTTAAGGATAGTTTTGTTTCGGCATGCACACAATTATTCCTGCCCATATATACGTTTATAAGCATCTTTAAATTTTAATTATCTGGGATTAGCCAATACATATTCGTGTCTAAGAGGTATGCAGAAATATATAATTTTCAGTTTTGTTATATACATTTACCATAACTGATTATGGAATCTCGATGGGTAGGTTAACTATAAGACGCAAACTTCAGAAAAGCTCATTCCTTTGTTTTAATTTAAAGTGAGAAAGGCTATTTCAATAAGTATAGTTAGCTCAGACTTAATCTAGTTTAGTTAAATATGAATAGTTAAAACTGAGCAATCGACTGTAAGACTATCATTCCATTAATCCTAGTGCAGAATATAGTTTAAATGAATAAGACTAAAGATGTTATTATATATATATATATATATATATATATATATGTATATATATGTATATATCTATATGTATGTATGTATGTATATATATATATATATACACTGCTGGCCACCCAAATTGCAACACCAAGAAAGACAAGAGATATCACAACAAAATTTATTTTGTTAATAACATGTTGACCAAGTATCAAATGATTAAATTTATAGACTTCTGTGAAGTGTGGTTCCTGCCAAAATCAGTAGCCAGAGTAGCCGCCATTGTTGGAGATCACCGCTGCCACACGCCTCGGCATTGATTCAAAGAGACTTTGGATGTGTTCTTGGGGTACAGCAGACCAAGCAGCTTCCACACGTTGCCAAAGTTGATCTGGTGTGGCAGCTGGGGATGTATTCTGGGTCAATCGTTGAGCAACCATGGACCACATGTTTTCTATCGGCGAAAGATCCGGAGAGCGAGCTGGCCAGGGAAGCAATTCAATCTGGCGATTGACGAAGAACCCTTGGACAATGCGTGCTACGTGTGGTCGCCCATTATCCTGTTGAAATATGGCTGTGGGCAAGCCCTGAAGGTAAGGACACTGGCTCCAACACCTGGGAGATGTAGCGCTGGCTGTTTAAAGTACCGGCAATGCGTACTAGAGGAGTGCGAGAGTGATATCCAATACCACCCCATACCATAATACCCGGTGCAGGACCAGTGTGGCGGTGCATAACGCAGCTGTTCAGCATCCTCTCTCCACGGTGTCTCCAGACTCGAATCCGACCATCGTGGTGTTGCAGACAGAAGCGTGACTCGTCAGTAAAGACAATTTCATTCCATTCTGCCGTCCACATCGTTCTTTCATCGCACCATTGGCGGCGGAAACGTCTGTGGTTCTGCGTCAAGGGTAGACGAAGCAATGGACGTCTTGCGGACAGACCACTCTGCTGTAAACGGCGTCGAATGGTACGCGCAGACACTGGATGATGCGGTACAGACTGAATGTGCTGTGCTATGGTTCGTGATGTGGCTGAGCGATCCGTCACTGCCATACGCACAATATGCTTGTCATTACGTGAAGTGGTGCACTGAGGTGGATGCGATCGAACACGTCGGTCCGTCGTACCCTCCTGCATCCAACGATCACATATCCGCATTACAGTTGTTTGGTTTCGTCCAACACGACTACCGATTTCCCTGAAAGATAATCCACAATCTCGGTAGGCCACTATCCTTCCTCTGTCGAACTCGGATACTTGATCAAAAGGTGATCGCTGTTTTCTACGAGGCAGAATTGATCGTTTTTTTGAAAAACCACAAGAAAAACACAATTGCCGTACTTGAAATCGTCGAAATCTCCAAGCCTTAAATAGCGCTTTGAAGTGGCGCCACAGGCGCGCGTGATGTGCGTCTGCGCTGAAATTCTAATCATTTGCATATCTCACCTCCGCTAATGCATGTTGTAAATTTCATATTATTTGCATGCTTCCTTCAGGGTGTTGCATTTACGGTGGCCAGCAGTGTATGTATATATATATGTATATATCTATATGTATGTATGTATGTATGTATGTATATATATATATATATATATATATAGACCATCACCACAAATCAAAGAGGAGAAACCAAATAAAAACAAAAACAAAATGCAAATAATAACAAGAACAAAAATAAGAATAAAAAATGGAGCAAAGTAACAACAATAATATTGACCCTTTAGATGAACAGCGCTGAAAGCCGCAGAGAACAAATAAAGGGAAATAATAAGTAAAACTACCCTAAGAATAGAATAGATTTCCCCGAGAAACAAGATGAAATAAAATAAAATATGTAAATGTTAAGTGAGCTTGCCTACTTTTTCAAGAGGAGCAAGGCCAGGTTGTCACTTAAAAATGCGATGCTTTGAGTTTTTTCTGTACTTATGTGAGGCCAGGCCGAAGAGATCAACATAAGTTACCCCCCGAAAACTCAAAGTACTACCAGAGAGAAAAAAATCATAAAAATAATACCTGTTACCAAAATATAATTATATAATTATTTTTTTCACTTTTGCCCTCGTTTTTTTCTTTCAATTTCATCACTGCCCACAATCTTTACTCCTTGTCACAATTTTATTTTCTTGTTAAAATTTACCTTTCTCCCCTCCCTTTCATTTGCACTAAATTGTTCACATTATCTCCAAGCCACCCTCTTTGTTTTTTAAATCCTTTATTCTACATAATACGGATCTGGCAATGTTTTGCTCTCCTAGCTTGCGCGGCAACTTTCGGTAAGGTTTTGCTTTGGCTAAGTTCTTTTGATTCCTAACCTTGGTAACAGGTATTATTTTTATGATTTTTTTCTCTCTGGTAGTACTTTGAGTTTTCGGGGGGTAACTTATGTTGATCTCTTCGGCCTGGCCTCACATAAGTACAGAAAAAACTCAAAGCATCGCATTTTTAAGTGACAACCTGGCCTTGCTCCCCTTGAAAAAGTAGGCAGGCTCACTTAACATTTACATATTTTATTTTATTTCATCTTGTTTCTCGGGGAAATCTATTCTATTCTTAGGGTAGTTTTACTTATATATATATATATATATATATATATATATATATATATATAGTTATACAATTGAAAGTGAGGGAAAAGGGAAGTCGAACTCATTTTTGATACACTTACGCACTTATTTCACAATTCATCATTGGCTTTCAAGGAAGATCAGAAAAGAGATCATAATGCATGAAAAAAATTAAACTAATACTCTAAACCTAAAACCGAAAATTAAGACCAACATTTTATATACGAATATTAGGGCCGCGATAGTCCTGTTGGAAAAGCAACGGATTAGCAACCGGAGGGTCGCGAGTTCGAATCCACCCAAAGACCGCCGTGTACAAAGGAGACTGGTGCACGTTAAATCTGTCATGGTGACAAATGTCCTCATTGTGTGGAAGTTTAGAGAGTGGGATGCCAGCTCTGGTGTGACCTCGTCATCTGACCGTGTTTCAAAATTGCGTGTATTTGTCCTCGGATCTTTCCCTTCGGGTTTGATCCCGGACCATCGTCAATAGCCCGTTGTGTTGCTCCAGTGTGACGTTAATGAAATACCTACCTATCATACGAATATAATTCCCATAATTTAATAGGTTACACTTAAGTGAGAGGAAATACGAGAAATTAGAGAAAACGGTTATCTTAATTTGTGAATACTGTTTTTAATGGGTATATGGATATTATTTTTGTAGAACAATCTTAAGAGATGATTTCTGTCATAGCCATAGATTGATCATTTTTGAATAAGTCAAATTCATTTCATATCAAGTTTAGTATTAAGAAACAGATGGGAACGAAAAATAAAATTAAACTAAAGGATAAAAAGAACATTTCAAATTTGGTAATTTATTTTCTGAATTATTAAATCAGATTGGGGTGCTCTTCCAGAAAGTATTATTAATGCTGTATTCAAGAAACTCAGAAAATGTACCATTAATAATACTTCTCCGGAACAGAGAGCAGAAACATAAAGCTTAATGCTGCGTGTATAGAATCTAAGAAATCTCGAAGAAACTCCAGAAATATATGTATACAAGGCTAACTTCAAGTGAAAAAACACTTATTTAGTCTTATGAAAATTGCTTTTTATTTTGTTACACATCATTAAATTTAACGTATTGAAGAAATGTTATAATATGATTGCAAACAGTGCCATTTTGAATCAATTCAGCAGTCATATATCGTCGACTTAGACCAGAAACTCATTAATTAGCAAAATAATTTTTACTGTATAGATGTGTAAAAACTTAGTTTTTAGGTCAAAAAATAAAACTTATAAGCATTTTGTTATATATTTTTCAAACAGATTATAATATGATAACGGTTTCTCATCACAATGCAAATAAGCATTTAGTGTCTCCGAAAAAATGTCAGTTAATGCGTGTGTGCTCTAAGCCGACGATATATATGAGGAAATAATATGTTGTTAATGATAGTCTTTCCCATAAGATGTTTATAAATATATAATTCCCAATCATATTTGGGTACTTTTTGTACGGAAATGTGTCGAGAAGAGCAAAACATGAACCATATGCAAGTCTCAGTAGCATGATCTCAGATAAGAATGTGTGAGATAAACCTACACACATTCGCTCCTCATTAGCATCTTATATTTTGTCTCCGTGAGGTTTCCTACGCTTTTATCCTAGCAAGGGCGTATAAGTAATGGCTCTTATTAGTGCACAACTTACGGAAATAACCGGTTCCCGTAGCTAAAAATAATCATCAATTCTTCTGAGAAACTTATCCTCAAGATTTTGCGATAGAACCAAGCGATATATATATATATATATATATATATCCTTAACCACAAATCAAAAAAGAGAAACCAAATAAACAAAAACAAAATGCAAGTAATAACAAGAACAAACAAGAACAAAAAGCGGAGCAAAAATAACAACAATAGTATTGACAATAATATTGACCCTTTAGATGAACAGCGCAGAAAGCCGCAGAGAACAAATAAAGGGAAATAATAAGTAAAGCTACCCTAAGAATAGATTTCCCCGAGAAACAAAATGAAATAAAAAATATGTAAACGTTGAGTGAGCCTGCTTACTTTTTCAAGGGGAGCAAAGCCAGATTTTCACTTAAAAATGAGATGCTTTGAGTTTTTTCTGTACTTATGTGAGGCCAGGCCGAAGAGATCAACACAAGTTACTCCCCGAAAACTCAAAATCTCTTCGTCCTGGCCTCACATAAGTACAGAAAAAACTCAAAGCATCTATATATATATAATATATATATATATACATCGCTTGGTTCAATCAAACATACAAAACAGAAAACGTAAAGTAACCGAAATTCGGACCAGCAAAACGCCAAAAGATAAAAAATACAGACCAGCAAAAAGCCAAACGGCTAAAAAGTCAAAATACCGGGGTATAAAAATAGTCAAACAGAAGCCAGAAAGCAGAACTGTCCATATATGCACGCTGAAGCTGCAGACATAGCATGGATAGCAATATAATTCAATATTACAAAACAAAACAAAGAGAAATTTAGGAATTTAAACTTAAGAATACCAAGAAAATTTCGAAAAAAATGAAGAAGTGTTGGTAGATCAGGGCGTCATCAGGGGGGAGCCTGACCCAGTTAACACAATATGGCGTTTTCTGCGCGTGGGTGGCAGTTCACCAAAAGTAGCCCACACACCCCTCCAAACACCATATAAGCAGAAGGGCAAAATTAGAAAATCAAAACCGGGGACATCCAAGGACACACACCAAAGACAAGTACAATGCAAAACTGTAGTAGAGAATACAAACTTACCCACATTAATAAACTTCAGATCGACAACAACCCGCCGCAACCTACATAAGGACCGCCAGCAAATACCATTCATAGCGCCCAAAAATCATATTATACATCACAGTTGAGAATTCGGAACTGGAATTCCGATTCCGACTCGGAATTCCGAATCGGTTTATCGGAACCGGAAACCAAAGAGAAAGTATTCAAATCCAGTCTTTTAATAAATTAGCAGTCCTGTTATAATTATTATATCAAATAGAATTGATAGTCAACAGGAAAGTATCTAAAATAAGCCATTATGGACAGTTCTGCTTTCTGGCTTTGTTTGACTATTTTTGTACCCCGGTATTTTGGCTTTTTAGCCATTTGGCTTTTTGCTTGTCTGCATTTTTGACCTATGGCGTTTTGCTGGTCTGCATTTCCGTTACTTTACGTTTTAATGTTTTGTATGTTTGATTTTTAATATTTTGGAGAGGCAATTTTTTGTCTAGCTTAAAAGTAGGTGGCAGTAATGTTTCTGCTGCGGAACTTGTTTCCTATACTCAGGTGTTGACCTCCTCATCTGACCGTGGTTCAAAACGACGAGGTGTTGTCCTCGATTCTTTCCCTTCGGGATTGATCTCGTACCGTTGCCCTTTGTGTTGCTCCAGTGCGACATTAATTAAAATTCCTACCTACCTATCGAACTTGACATCAATTCTCTTATTTTTCAAATGCGATTTCAGAATTACTCCAATAAAAATTCTGCCTAACCTAACTACATCCTCGTCATCTGACCGTGGTTCAAAATTACATGGTGTTGTCCATGGATCTTTTCTTTCGGGTCTGATCCCGGATCGTCGCCAATAGCGCGTGGTGTTGCCCCAGTACAATTTTAGTTAAAATGCTACCTACCGAATCTATATATGGTAGTTGATTGCTCAACGCCAATTGGATTAAATGTCGCCAAAACGGCTATAAACTACATTTTAATGTAACCCCGATGTATATTATTCTAGAGCAATTGGGTAGCGGAAGTAGTCTTCGCATTCAGTCTGGTTCTTTGCCTGCAGTTAAAATCTCTCTTATAGACAGTTTTTACTACAGGACTTTTTTATTAAAAGAATATCGGGAGGAATTCAAATGAAGTGCATATTTGAAATCGAGGAATATTATAGAATAAATTTAAATTTTCACAAAAATTAATATAAAAACCTAATACATTCCAAAAGTAATAGGTACATGTTTATGAATGTGGACGGTTCTTTTTCTTAACCTTCGCTTCAAATAAGCTTTCGTTAACTTTTGAAGCGGTTGGTGTCCGAGGTAAAAAGGTTTAAGTCGCAATGAATAAAAATACCTTTTAATTCTAAGAACCTCGACTCAGTGGTTTATGTTTAAACAGACAAACGTATGATTGCTTTACAGTTACGACCCTTGAGGAAAATATCAATAAGATTTTTAAAGATCCAAAATAATTAACATGTTAAGACTCTGACCACCAAGTCTACCAAGAGGATGAAAGGCTACTCGAGAGGCTGTAAATTTTCTTAACCTCATTTCTTCTAAAATATTTAACCTTAATTTTTTCCAAAGCAAATACAAATCCATAAATATCTCATCAACATGATGGATAGGTCCTCATCAGTCGTAGATTCGTTCTCGGAGCTGATTGCTCACTACTCAAAATTTTTGATAAGGTGCAAATCAAGACATCCTTAAACTGTTTCCATAATTTGGACACGACGCTGGGCGTTACATTTAAGTCTCTAGCAATCTGAAATTAAGACTGCCCTGCTTCCAATCTCTCGACGATTCACCACCTCATTCCATCATCCAAACGTTGGTGGTTACCCATTTTAACTGTTTTCTTTTGAATTTCACCGAATGTTGCAAAAAACCTCCACGAAATTCACCGAGGTTTGCGAGCGAATGAAGCGCTTAAATCATCACATTCGCTTAGAAAGCCTGTTCCTCTAAATGCACAGCCCACACGCAAGTATGCGCTTACGTATTCTACATTAAAGATTTTCATCTTTGTTTGGAAGGATTAGTTTTACCGTCCTTTCAATACTTTTCGAGAAAATCGATAAAATATGCAAGTTCTCTTAATTTTGAACACGTGTGTGTCTATGACGTCAATACAGCCTATAAAGGAGCTTAATTAAAGTTACTAATTTTAAACAGTAAGCTATATTTCACGACGAAATCTCTTAATACCGACACTATGTACTTTTATTTTTAGTTTTTTTCATGGTTATGTTTATTATACAACAAGGTTTCCAAACTTTCATTTATAAATTAATATTTAAAGAATGTAATTCCTGTAATGTTGATTTTTATTGCCGCATTTAAAGTACCCCCGTAACCATTAAGAGTCTGATAATTTCTCAAAAAGAGTCTGCGGAAGACAAGATTCCTTATTTTTGTTGTGACAATGCATTTCACAGCACTTAACGACTTTAACGTATCTACTTCAAAATAATGTGTGTTTAAAACTCAACACCCAAGAAAATCTAATGTTCCTTTTATCGCGTGAACGGAGTTTCGCATCCTAACTAATCTGATTTTGATTCGCATTTTGTTACATCTACACCGGTGTTCAAAATTAAGAGAATTTGCATATTTTGTCGGATTTCTCTAAAAGTACTGAACGAAAGGTAAACCTAATGCTTCCAAACAAAGATGCAAATCTTTAGTGTCGAATATGTAAGCGTACACGTGCGTGTGTGCGGTGCATTTAGAGAAACAGGCTTTCTAAGCGTACGTGACAATTTCCGCTCTTCGTTCGCTCGCAAACCTCGGCTAATTTCATGGAGGTTTTTTTGCAACATTCGGTGGAATTCAAAAGCAAACAGTTAAAATGAGTAACCACCAACGTTTGGATGACGGGATGAGGTGACGAATCGTCGGGAGACTGGAAGCAGGGCAGTCTCAAGTGCAGGTTGCTAGAGACTTTAATGTAACGCCCAGCGTCGTGTCCACCTTATGGAAACAGTTTAAGGATACCGGATCCGTAGAGAGAAAGCCTGGGCAAGGTCGTCCATGAGCCACGACGGCCAATGAAGATCGATATTTGTCCATTACAGCGAGACATAATAGTGCAACAGCATCTCAGCTCTCTCGTGACCTTCATGTGGCCACAGGAAGCCGAGTTTTAAGGGTTACTGTTTCCAGAAGGCCACATGATAGAGGTCTGTTTCCAAGATGCTGTTTGCGTCCGGCTCACTTCTGCCCACAGGAGAGCCCGTTTAGCATGGTGCAGAGAACATCGACTTTGGACCAGGGATCAGTGGGGACCATTCTGTTCACTGATTAGTCCCGGTTCATGCTAACCACTGATTCTCGACGTACGTTCATCTGGAGAGAACCAGGGAACCGCTACCTGTCCTCCAACATCCGAGAAAGAGACCACTATGGCAGAAGAGGTTTGATGATATGGGCAGGCACCATGTTGGATGGGCGTACAGACCTCCATGTCTTTGACAAAGGCTCTATGACTGTTTAGGGGTATAGGGATGAGATCACGGAGCCCTATGTTTGCCTTTTCAGGGGTGCAGTTGGCCCTGATTTAATTTTTATGGACGACAACGCTCATCCACATAGGGTTCATCTGGTCGGCGAATATCTGGAAAGTGAGAATATTCGGGTCAGTCAGATCTCCAGACCTAATCCCTATAGAGGATATCTGGGACGTTCTTGGGAGGGCAATTGCAACTCTCCTTCCCTCTCCCAGAATCATCCAGGACCTGAAAGCAGCGTTGCTGGAGGAGTGGGACCAACTGCTACCGGGTCTCATAAACTGCCTCATTTCCAGTATGAATTCACGTTGTGAGAGCTGTATAACTGTAAGAGGGGACCATACCTCCTATTAACCCATTTTTATGAAAATTTTAACCTCTGTTTTAGACCTACCTGCGCTGATGAGTCTTATGCACGATCATGAGTGTGTTCCATAACTGTTGTATGGTTATTTTTTTGTATTATTTCGACCTATGTACATAACTAATTTCATTAAAATATGTCCAGTAGTTATGGAGATAATCTCCCAACAGTGAAAATTCTCTTAATTTTGAACACCAGTGTATTTTTCTGTTTTGTTTATTCTATTCCCCGAAATTCCTACGAAACACAACTGATTTTGTCAAGTTCACAGATTTAGTTCTCTCATTTCCAATGAACTTAACTCTTAGATCCCGTTGTTTTAGCCTGGGACTAAGATCTGACTGAATAAACCCAAGTCATCGATGCAAAACGAATTAAAATGAGCGGGAGAAAGAATTCCCCTAGAAAACCATTTCCCTTTGTGCTTACCTAATTTTACTTAATTTTGAACATCAGTGTATTTTTCTGTTTCGTTTATTCTATTCCCCGAAATTCCTACGAAACACAACTGATTTTGTCAAGTTCACAGATTCAGTTCTCTCATTTCCAATGAACTTAACTCTTAGATCCCGTTGTTTTAGCCTGGGACTAAGATCTGACTGAATAAACCCAAGTTATCGATGCAAAACGAATTAAAATGAGCGGGAGAAAGAATTCCCCTAGAAAACCATTTCCCTTTGTGCTTACCTAATTTTACTTAATTTTGAACATCAGTGTATTTTTCTGTTTCGTTTATTCTATTCCCCGAAATTCCTACGAAACACAACTGATTTTGTCAAGTTCACAGATTCAGTTCTCTCATTTCCAATGAACTTAACTCTTAGATCCCGTTGTTTTAGCCTGGGACTAAGATCTGACTGAATAAACCCAAGTTATCGATGCAAAACGAATTAAAATGAGCGGGAGAAAGAATTCCCCTAGAAAACCATTTCCCTTTGTGCTTACCTAATTTTACTTAATTTTGAACATCAGTGTATTTTTCTGTTTCGTTTATTCTATTCCCCGAAATTCCTACGAAACACAACTGATTTTGTCAAGTTCACAGATTCAGTTCTCTCATTTCCAATGAACTTAACTCTTAGATCCCGTTGTTTTAGCCTGGGACTAAGATCTGACTGAATAAACCCAAGTTATCGATGCAAAACGAATTAAAATGAGCGGGAGAAAGAATTCCCCTAGAAAACCATTTCCCTTTGTGCTTACCTAATTTTACTTAATTTTGAACATCAGTGTATTTTTCTGTTTCGTTTATTCTATTCCCCGAAATTCCTACGAAACACAACTGATTTTGTCAAGTTCACAGATTCAGTTCTCTCATTTCCAATGAACTTAACTCTTAGATTCCGTTGTTTTAGCCTAGGGCTAAGATCTGACTGAATAAACCCAAGTCATCGATGTAAAAAGAATTAAAATGAGTGGGAGAAAAAATTCCTAGAAAAACATTTCCCTTTGTGCTTACCTAACGGATTCTTTACATTCTGTCCGAATCCTCAAGCAATACATGTTCTTTAGAAGAACCTGTAGGTAAAAAACACAAAAAAATCATTCGAGATCACCCAAACTCAATTTTTAAATGCAGTACTTTAATTCCTTTTCGAGAGCAACGCGTTGGATCTATAGATGTTTATCTTTTTATTTAGTCTTAAAAAACGCGTTTCTTAAATTTTCAGATAGAAACCAGCGCGACGTGCTAGGAAAAGCAATTTAGATCCCGCCTTAATCGCGGCGAATAGTTGAAGCGTGTCACTCCTTTTCGGTGAATGGCACTTTTTAGGGCTGTTTTTACTCGAATTACTTTACTTAATTTAACATTAAACTCAAAAAAAGATTCAGATCGATCGTGTCGTTATCTTAATGAATTCGATGAACATTGAAATTCTGGGCTCGCAAAGTGTACAAAATAAAGGCACCACTGCTAATTCATGAATTTTATTTAGAGTCTTTTGGTAAAGACGATAATGTCAGATATTTTTTACGAAAATAGTTTCTTCCAGTTTTTATTACCATTACTTCATTACCATAAATACGAGTTCGGAACTAGGTCCAAACAAAGACCGTCGTGTACACGGGGTCTGGTGCACGTTAAATACGTCGTGGCATCAAATGGTAATGGTAATTAATTAACGTCGCACTAGAGCAACACAACGGGCTATATGCCTCAAAAATCCTCATGTTGGCGTGGTGTGGAAGTTTTGAGAGTGGGGTGCCAGCTTAGGTGTTGGTCTTGTCATCTTGGCCCATGGTTCAAAATTACGAGGCGTTGTCCTTGGATCTTTCCCTTAGGGATTCATCTCGATCAGTCGCCAATAGTCCGTGGTGTTGCTCCAGTGCGACGTTAATTAACTACATACCTACCATTACCATAAAAGGTAAATTTACGCAGAATTGACCACCCGCAAAATATTGCTCTTGTTTTCACGAAAAAGTACGTCATATGACCGTTGTTCAAAATTACGTGATGTCCTCAGATTCATCCCTTCGGGATCGATCTCGTACCATTGCCAATAGCCTGTTGTGTTGCTCCTTTGCGACGTTAATTCAACTACCTACCTATCTAATAAAAGTGTTTGGTTTTCAGTGTGACTGTTAGGGAAGCCCTATAATGTAGCAGAGCGAATTTTGCAATTCCTGTGAAACTAAAACATAAGTTCACATTCACGGTTTTTCAAATTAAGTCTTATCTTAAGAAATGTGTTTTGATAACTGCAAGCCTTACTATGTTATGTATGTATTTCAATTAACGTCACACTGGAGCAACACAACGGGCTACTGGCGACGGTCAAGGACCATACCCGAGGGTTAAGATCCGAGTACAACACCACGTAATTTTGAACCACGGTCAGATGACGAGGCAACACCCTGGGCTGGCTCCCCACTTTCCAAACCTCCACACCACGTCAATTTGAGGATACTTGAGACCACGACAATTTAACGTGCACCAACCCCCTTGTACACGACGGTCTTTAATCGGATTCGAACTCGCAACCCTCCGGTTGCTAATCCGTTATTCTTCCAACCTGGCTAACGCGGCCCTAGTAGTCGAAAGAATCGTAGAAAGTAGTTGATCAAGAAGTGTTAGAGGTCGTGCAGGGAAAAACCACAGGTCGCATTGTGGAATAACGCGTGCATGACCCTCAGAGAATTAATGCACAAGAACCAGGCCTGTCCAAAATGCTCCAAACACCGGTAGATTCAAGATAAATTATTTACCATTAAAAGTTCAAAGTAGTAAAACCTGCTAAACATAAATTTAGTACGTTGCGATTCTTAGAAGAAACCAATTCAAAGCTTAAATCTTAAAGATAGTTTATGAAGCCAATGTCAGGGGGGAGAAATAGAAATATATTTGCATTATATGCACCCCTCCGTAATAAATGTCTATTAGTAAATCACGCGTTGCCCATGTGGAATCTTGTTGGAACTACATCTTTTTAAATATGTTTCTTAATTATCCTTATAAAGGGTTGAATGACAGGTGTATATAATTCGTTTCCTTGGCCATCAGGAGATAATTGCTAAGTTCGAGACCGGTTCAAAATACGGCAAAGATACTGTTTAGATTTACCTGAATAGTGGCGTTATTTGCTGCCATATCTGCTCTCTCGTTTTTGGAATGGCTCCATGTCCAACAGAAGAAAATTCCTAACCTTCTTTGGGCCGCGGTAGCTCGGTTGGAAGAGTAACGGATTGGCAACTAGAGGGTTGCGAATTCGAATCGAACCAAAGACGGTCGTGTGCATGGGGGTGCACGTTAAATCTGTGGTGGCCTCAAATGTCCTCACGTTGGTGTGGTGTGGAAGTTTGGAGAGTGTGGTGCCAGTTCAGGTGTGACCTCGTCATCTGACCGTGGTTCAAAATTACGAGGTGTTGTCCTCGAACCTTTCCCTTCGGGTTTGGTCCCAGACCGTCGCCAATGGCCCGTTGTGTTGCTCCAGTTCGACGTTAATTAAATACCTACCGAACCTTCTTTTAAAAACAAAAATTAATGTATTGATTCAAACACTAATGGTAGGTAGGTATTTTAATTAACGTCGCACTGGAGCAACACAGCCCGCTATCGGTGACGGTCGGGGATCAATTCCAAAGGGAAAGCCATACCATGTATTTTTGAACCACGGTCAGATGACGAGGCAACACCTGATCTGGCACCCCGCTCTCCAAACTTCCACACATCGCCAACGTGAGGACATTTCAGTCCACGAAAGATTTGACCTGCACAAGAGCCCTTTGTACACAACCGTCTTTGATGGGATTCGAACTCGCAACCCTCCTAATGGATGATTTTTAATGTAAAATTAAAACAAGGCTATCTATGCAGCTTAAAAAGCTAGCCGTGAAAGCAAACATTATTTCTAAGTCATTCAATTTTATATCGTACCATTATCCTGGTGGTGGTTGTCTCGACGAGGTATCTTGTCATTAGGAGGAAACTGACCAAATCTTGATGAACGAGATATCTCGTTATTAGAAGATAACCGACCAGATCTTGATCTCGTTATCATAAAGAATTTGGCAATATCTTGATGACAAGATTCTAGTCATTGACAAAATGTATCAGATCTTGATGGACGAGATATCTCGTCCAAACCACTTGTTGCGTTAAGGCCTGTCCAGTATTTTCCATACCAAACGGATCGGAATAATCTTAAGGTCTTGGGTTAAGCCGATTTTGGAATAACGTGAATTCAGCTAATGGATCTTAGTACTCGATTTTAAAGATTAGAATCTTTCGAAACTACCTGCAGAAACTCTTGCTTTTTGAAAAAAATGGATAACTAATTAATTTTACAACTGTTAGTGCGCGCATGCCGGATAATTATCCTTTGCGCTCTCCAAATGGTTATCGTTTGCGTGTGTCAAATGATATCTTGCCTCGTAAAGAATTAAGAATCGTCTGCAGTTGCATTATTTTTTATCTATTCTTTATACGCCATTTGTGGCAACATTTAAAATTAACTTTGAAACTTTTGTTATTTTCACAGCTTCTTGTTAATAAAGGATTCGTCGATCAACGCTTCCGTGCAATGTATGTGGTTCAGGTAAGTGGACGGTGTAATTAAAACTTATTTATTTACAAAAAATACATTTACTGAATCTGAAATAATGCTTAAATATGGAGCGGTTTATGCGTTCGTACAAAAGATTTGCACTAAGGCAATAAGATCAATGTACAGCTAATCGACGTATTGTTAACTAACGAGAAGTTCCAGATACCAAAAGTTCTAAGATATTTTTAAATGTTGCCTCAACTGGCGTCTAAGGAATAAATCAAAAATATAATTAAACAACACATGATTCTTAATTTTTAGCGATCCAAAATATCATTTGGCTCTCGCAAACGATAACCATTTGGTGGGTGCAAACGATAACCATTTGGGGGTGCAAAAGATAATTACCCGGCATCGCGCAAAAACAAATACAATATCCATAAATATAAATTAACTTATACATGGAAATGAGATGTTTGAAATATAAAAACTATTAATGCTAGCTTTTTGACTGAAATGAAAATATGGTGTTGTAGTCTATGTATTTTCTGATCGCAGTGATTGATCATTGTGATCCCAGTGAGCCAAGAAAGGATGATTCCATGTTCGAAAGGATTCCTTTCGAACATGGAGTGTGAAACCTTTTTCTGGAAGTATACAATTTCTACTTGAGATAAAATTTCTTTTAGTATCAAGATTACTGCAAGTATAAAACTGTTTGTAAAAAGTAGATAATGGTGGTCAAACCAAATGCCTTCTTTCAAACATGGAGTGTGAAACTGTTTTTGGAAACACAATTTCTACTTCAGATAAAATTCCTTTTAGTAGCAAGATTACTGCAAGTATAAAACTGTTTCCGAGAACTAGATAACGGTGGACAAAACAAATTCTTCCTTTCAAACATGGAGTGCGAAACCTTTTTTGGAAACACAATTTCTATTTGAGATAAAACTTCGTTTAGTACCAGTTAAGTGTCGACTACCAAGTCTTTGTTAAAAAATTGCTCAACATTTTTTCCAACTTTAATTGCTTCCTCTCACTCTAGGGTCTCTGGTTTTGTTTCTGATAAATCAGGGCTGTTTAGACCAAGACCAACGATTTAGTCTGTCTTTATTATTATAACAAAATCAGGATAGTTGAAGACAAAGTATAACGGTGACCTAAAATGCGGTAATGTTTATCAAAATTTAACAATTTAATTTACTTTTGTATTGTCAAAAAATGCTTTACTGTTCATACCAAGGGGCTTTTAAATCCGTTTAGCATTTTTTTCAATGCAAGGAGACATCTTTAGGCATATTCAAGTTATTTTTAGTCCAATACCAATACATTATACATCATAGTTTTCGTCTTAAAACAACAAATATCAATTTTAAAAAATCATTCCCTTGTTTTGTGTACCATCCATCTTAATGTATATAACGTCTTATCTGGAAATACAGCAAAATTCATACAATAAAATGTAACACAATTTTCGTGCAAAGTTTAACCAAACGTGCCAATCAATAAAATAAAAATGCCGAAATAACCTTTACGAGAAGTTTGGATTATTTAAAATAAGTTTATAAATGAATCACCAACACATTATAAAAAACTCTTAATGTAAACGTTTATCAGCCAAATAAAATGTAAACTACAGACAGCCAAGCTGAAACGTTACATAAATATCAACTCATTACTTTTGAAGTATTCATTTGATAAGAATATTTCTAATATATAATCTAAATGTATACGGACTTTGATATCAACAACCCTTCAAGAGATTTCTGTGTAAATATATTTCCTCAAAATTGCTACTGTTGATCGAATACGATTCACAAGGAGGAAAACTATCCCCTTTCAATTAACGAATCTCATCACAGACGTATTCGGTGACTCCCGCGACAATTCAGCTCAGAATGGAAAGAAAATATATATGATAGCTAAAAGGACTCTAACGATTCAGATGTAGCCGTATATGACATTTGCATTACATTCCTATCGCATTCATAATCTCTGATTTCTATATGGTATCACATAATCTGAGTTTGTATATTGTGCTATAAGTAAGGGAATTATGACGGCAAATAATTCATTCGTTTTCAAATATCACCATTTTTTAATAAATTACCAACTGTATTAATAGCGGATCTCGTAGAGCGGAATGTTCGACATGGTTTAAAGTTAACTTTATTCACTGCAATCGGGATTGTTTGTGCTCGTGAAAGCAGCTTAAGTTATATAGAAGTGCAAATTTTAAATTAAAATAAATTAAGCATTTATTTTGATGCATTTATTTGATCGCAATACTAATAAATATAACGCAATATAGTATAATGCTAACAAATATAATTAAATTTAAATTTTGCGAAACATTTTATTAAATCTATTTATAGCACACATGCTTATGGGCAAAGCATATGACTATTAACACAAAATGCTCACTTTTCTATTCACAGAATGGGGCCGCGGTCGCCCAGTTGGAAGAGTAACGGATTCACAACCGGAGGGTTGCGAGTTCGAATTCAACTAAAGACCATCGTGTACAAAGGAGGAGGTCTTTCCCTTTGGGATTGATCCCGACCGTATCCAATAGCCCGTTGTGTTGCTCCAGTGTGACGTTAATTAAAATACCTAGCTAGCTATACACAGAATGAATGTTGAATAATATATTTTAGTAATAAACCTTATTTCAATCATTAGTGATAGATATTCAACGATTCTGTTCTTTTTTGTCTTAAAAAAATTCTGTTAAAAAGGAACTTGATTTCTCCATTTTCATTATATTAACACGCACATGATTGTACAAATTATTTCAAACAGTTTTCTTAATTTATCCTTCCAAGTGGTTTCGACGAGAATCACGTCAATCAGGATCTGACCAATTTCGCTAATGACGAGATATCTCGTCCATCAAGATCTGATCAGTTTTGTTAATGACAAGATACCTTGTCGAGACAACCACTAAGAGAATTCACTGACCATTAATTTAAAAATGTTTTAAGGTTGAATATCTGAAAAAATGACATCCTCCATTTCTTAAAACTTCAATCAGTAATTTAAAAAGTGATACTTGAAAATAAATACACGAAAGTGCAGAAAAATGTATAATAGAATTGAAAGAAATTTTTGAGTCATAGATTTTACAACGTAGCATGCCGTAAATATTTAGGTTAGTTGGTTGGGTTGAGTTTTATGGCCATGCTGCTCCAAACATAAGACATACAACGCCAAAAGACATGCACACAAAAAAAGATTTTGTGACACAGAAGAGAAAAATATACCTAAGGGGGAATAGAACCTGACAGAACTCGAACCTGCGCCACCTATAACCTGCGTGTTTCTAGCGCAGTAGGCAAACCCACTGAACCTCGACGACCGCATAAAAATTTAGGAGTTTCACTGAAAAAGTAGTTATGTTTAATTCGAGAAAATATTCTAAAAACAATTGCAAGCTCTTGATATTTCGAGGTATCTAATTAGGCAAGACTAGCATGATATGCCGATTATCTTCTAAGAATAATAAAGCTCACTTCTAAACTCTTACGATACTCCTATCTGAAGTACTTGTATCTATTTTGAGTTGTATGTTTCTCTGCCCATAAGAATTAACTCTGAGATGAAATTCATAATCCCTACAGTGGTAATTAATACTATTCTGTTCATAACTTGCTTAGTTTCCCATGAATTCCAAATGAGTGATAAGAATTGCGCAGGAGACTTAACTTTTAAGGAGAATCCTTGCTAACTTATAAAAATGCATTGACAACACAGCAGTTTATTAAACATAAGTAAAAATCAAGCAAATATTTTAGTTTACTAAGCCAGAAAGATTGAAACGGTTGATTAAACTCTCAAAGAGAACTAATGAATCCGAAACTTGTTTCTACTTGTGATATACCTATTGTATTTTATATGTGTATTTCTTCAAAAATGTATTGATTGAAGTAATGAGGAGGATGGAGTAGGTATTCCCCTAATATTCTATGTACATTAAGAAAAGATTAGATTACGTTGACTTGTCCCAAAAATTTTCAGAATGTAGTTAATTTTGTACATTTGGTTCCGAATTTTAATTATTCGAATTTAATTAATACATAATTAAAATGTCATCTCTTGTAACCTATTCGAAATTTATCAGAAAATGTAAAATTGATAAGTTGCATTCATTAATTGCTGTAGTTTTACTTTCACTCAATATTTGCAATCCCTCTTCTGTAAAATAATTATAATTTCAATTAAAACGTATAAGGTATACTAGTGCACTTAATTAGAACTCATAATACGCATATACTGAATAAAACTTTTCTTCAATAGTATTATAGAAATATGGATATGCTACGTGATAATCTGTAGCTACCATAACTCAAATTCTCGAGTGTATTTGCTTTAAATGAATCTGACACAACAATCAAAATTTTAAAACATAACTTATATGAGTTAAGAATAAAATTTACACCAAATGAGTTTCCATAATTCGTAAAAATTGCAGTAGAACAATAATTATGTTTAATAATTTACATAAATAACAGCATGGTAGACAGAGGTAACACTCGATTATCACATGATTCTCTAGACTAAAAATACCGCCTACTTTTCACAGTGCAAAACACATCTCTCGGAGTTTTAATAAGAGATGATAAGTTCTCAATGTTTCGGAAAGGTCTCAATATTTCTTTACCTTATTGAAAATTCGGCTCCTAATTGAAATATCAATAGAGCTTTTGGTCCAAAATCTTCGATTTTCTTACTAAACTTATCGCCAAATCAAATTTGCTAATGAAATGCATCATTTCCTTCCTAGCATTTTTGGATGCAATCGACTAAAGCGTTCATATTATAGAAATGAATAAACAAAAAAACTACAATGATAAATCAATTATCTAACACTACTGGATCATTTGCTATTAACCCTTCTAGAGGTTTATATTCGCTTCGAAAACTAAAGTGTAGCGCTGTAGTGGTCAGACTCAGGATAGTTTTCGCAAAAAAACCTGTTCCAAATTGTCATGGTAGGTGGTAGGTATTTTAATTAACGTCACACTGGAGCAACACAACGGGCTACTGGTGACGGTCCGGGATAAATTCCAAAGGGAAAGATAAGAAGACAACACCACGTAATTTTGAACCACGGTCAGATGACGAGGCAACACCCCACCCTCCAAACTTCCACACCACGCCAACTTGAGAACATTTGAGGCCACGACGGATTTAACGTGCAACAACCACTTTTGTACACGACGGTCTTTGATTGGATTTGAACTCGCAACCCTCCGGTTGCTAATCAGTTACTCTTCCAACCGGGCTACCGCGGCCCCCAAATTGTCACGAGTTCTGGGTATAAGGTAATTTGTTTTTCCTACTTTGATCTTCATTCCCCGTTGGAGTAATAGGGCAGTTTTGTGTCGACATCAACCGAACTGACCAAATAGACGAGATATATCGTTATTACAAAATTGACCAGATCCTGGACGAGATATCTCGTCGAATCTACTTGGAGGATTGATAATAGTTTCAACGGTATTGTTTGAAATACGTCATCAATAAACGTTTTACTGTATCTTTTTATTTAAATTATTGCTGTCTACCATTTCTCAGTTTTATTTTGCTAAGCTCTAAAAAGGCCCATTAGATTTTCTTCTCTATTCATTGAGATGTCTATCCATTGGGCAACTTCAGTTTCAGTCCGCGCATAATCAGAACGATCATATTTCTATATTTCACAGAAACTTATCTAATTATTTGCCTTAAATTAAATTTTAATCATTTGGCTCACAGTTAAAGCTATCTAAAACCATCTATTTTTAATTTAAATCTATATTTAGTTACAGATCAATGAGCTCAAACATAATCTCGTCATTATATATGTTGAATGTGCGTGATTACTAAATTCCAGAGAGCATTAGAGTAAGAGTAATAAATGAATAATTTCGAATTCATAATCGAAATATATATACGCGTCATTCCTTTAAATCTCGGGACTCCGGAACTTAGCAATTTAATCTGTACTCAGTCAAGTGCTGATTAAATATTTAATATACGGGAATACTTTGAAACTACCGGTCAAATTATATACCAGCTTAGAGTAATACAACTGGAAAAATGTCACCAGAAACAAAGTTTTATAATTTTGTGTTAAGTATGTAAATCAAAAGTAGAATTTATTTCTAGATTCAGAACTAATTATACATTTCTCGTCTTAGCTTCTAAAAGGGATATCTTAGTAACTTTTAACTGAGATGTGTGTTTAAATATTATGATATTCTGTTTTGCATTTGATGGATTTGAGTTGAGAATAATCAATTTTCTATGCAATGCAAGATAAACATAGTATTAAATTTTGAGTTTTAATATAAGTTGAAACCTTAATTCTAAAGACAAATAAACTTTTCTCTTGAAAAAATTAGCTATTCAAAGTAAAATAATGTAAACGTGGTTTTACACTGCTGGCCACCGTAAATGCAACACCCTGAAGGAAGCATGCAAATAATATGAAATTTACAACATGCATTAGCGGAGGTGAGATATGCAAATGATTAGAATTTCAGCGCAGACGCACATCACGCGCGCCTGTGGCGCCACTTCAAAGCGCTATTTAAGGCTTGGAGATTTCGACGATTTCAAGTACGGCAATTGTGTTTTTCTTGTGGTTTTTTCAAAAAAACTATCAATTATGCCTCGTAGAAAACAGCAATCATCTTTTGATCAAGTATCCGAGTTCGACAGAGGAAGGATAGTGGCCTACCGAGATTGTGGATTATCTTTCAGGGAAATCGGTAGTCGTGTTGGACGAAACCAAACAACTGTAATGCGGATATGTGATCGTTGGATGCAGGAGGGTACGACGGACCGACGTGTTCGATCGCATCGACCTCAGTGCACTACTTCACGTGATGACAGGCATATTGTGCGTATGGCAGTGACGGATCGCTCAGCCACATCGCGAACCATAGCACAGCACATTCAGTCTGTACCGCATCATCCAGTATCTGCGCGTACCATTCGACGCCGTTTACAGCAGAGTGGTCTGTCCGCAAGACGTCCATTGCTTCGTCTACCCTTGACGCAGAACCACAGACGTTTCCGCCGCCAATGGTGTGATGAAAGAAGGATGTGGACGGCAGAATGGAATGAAATTGTCTCTACTGACGAGTCACGTTTCTGTCTGCAACACCACGATGGTCGGATTCGAGTCTGGAGACACCGTGGAGAGAGGATGCTGAACAGCTGCGTTATGCACCGCCACACTGGTCCTGCACCGGGTATTACGGTATGGGGCGGTATCGGATATCACTCTCGCACTCCTCTAGTACGCATTGCCGGTACTTTAAACAGCCAGCGCTACATCTCCGAGGTGTTGGAGCCAGTTGTCCTTCCTTACCTTCAGGGCTTGCCCACAGCCATATTTCAACAGGATAATGCGCGACCACACGTGGCACGCATTGTCCAAGGGTTCTTCGTCAATCGCCAGATTGAATTGCTTCCCTGGCCAGCTCGCTCTCCGGATCTTTCGCCGATAGAAAACATGTGGTCCATGGTTGCTCAACGATTGACCCAGAATACATCCCCAGCTGCCACACCAGATCAACTTTGGCAACGTGTGGAAGCTGCTTGGTCTGCTGTACCCCAAGAACACATCCAAAGTCTCTTTGAATCAATGCCGAGGCGTGTGGCAGCGGTGATCTCCAACAATGGCGGCTACTCTGGCTACTGATTTTGGCAGGAACCACACTTCACAGAAGTCTATAAATTTAATCATTTGATACTTGGTCAACATGTTATCTACAAAATAAATTTTGTTGTGATATCTCTTGTCTTTCTTGGTGTTGCAATTTGGGTGGCCAGCAGTGTATATTTGTTTTCACCAGAATACTCAATTATGCACTTGTTTGTATAAAAATTTTTATTTTGAATTTTGTATTCATACGGATACTAAAATAAACTTGTTAAGTAATATATTTAATGTAATTGAAGATGTAATATTAGTAACTCATTTTGTAGAGTGGAAAAAGGAACCAAAAGTAAATAGTTGGGGTTTGGGTTGGTTGTATGGTGAAAGGGGCCATATTTGGCCATGCTGTCCCAAACACAAAACAGACAATATCAAGTAATGGACATACACACACGAGAAAGTCCAATGGGCTTTTTACGATAACACGCGGCCACACATTGCTTTCCTCTCCTAGAAGAGACTCGGAGGTGTTGAAACTCTATATTGACCAGCGAGATCCCCATATCTGTCTGCCATTGAGCATGTCTGAGATATACCCCATAAAAATCACGCAAATCGACCAATACCGTAAAAAATGAGGCAAATCGTCCCAAATCGAAAAGAAGTGCAAATTCTAAAAGAAAAGACGCAATTCGAAAAAAATGATGCAAATCACAAAATCTACTGCATCACACTGGAATATAAAGGATCTGAAGCAAAAGTTGCAGGATTCTTTGCTTAATTTTCCACAGGATACCATAAGGATTGCATTTGGCTGTATGCCACGCAGTATATCAGCAGGGGGGCCCAGTCAGAAAGGGTTTACAACTTATTAATTTCTGACTTTATTATTAATTAAGTTATTAATTTAAGACTTATTATTACCTTTGTGGTATAATTCTTCAGAAATACAGTCCTCGAGGTTTGATACTTTATCTGTTTATGTACATCACGCACGCTAAGTTTCATTTCCATGGAACACTGGCTTCGTGAGTTTCAATTTTTCTGGTGCACAGCGTAATTATGTATTAGAAAATAGTTAAGCATGCAAGAAAGAAAAACATTCTGATTGATTTATTGAGTAATTATATTACTTAATATTTATTACCACAAAAAATATATATCACTACGCTGGGACGTTTTGATTACTGTTTTCATTTCCCCATGAAATATCTTTCCAATAAACGCTTCAAATTAAGCACTACCAAAAGTATAATACACGGATAGATGTGATGTTTAAAAGACTTCATTAGGATAATGTAAAAATTCGCAAAGATTGACAATAGATAATAATTGACGTAATAATGATAAATTATTTAATCTATATCCTATTCGTTTTGAGTGTTTTCGAAAACCTTTTTTAAACGTTTCGGATGAAAGTATCATTTCATCTAGAACCCTTTGATGGTTAAAGATTATTCGGCACGCACTATTTATTTTTGAAACCACTCCAAAATTAACCAATTTCTTTGTGCATGTAGTTGCAATTGACTATTTAGTGGTGCCTTTCCAATTTATTCAATAAAAGTCCTTTGAATTCACCGAGGTTTTAAAGATCACTCCAGCTTCATCCAAATTGACTCCTTTATTATTTATATCGAGACATCGATTCCTTATACCTCTCATAAAAATTCAATTTAGGCAAAACATGCAATAACTCAAATTCCGAGTTTCCCTTGATTTGTAACATAAATTGAATGGAAATTTGATTTTCGAAATAAACGTCTTATATCAAACAGGTTTCGGAAAAAAAATAATTCAATGCCATCTCTAACATACTCGTATTGGTGTATTATATTTCGTTCGTATACTGCATAGTGACGCTAGAAGAGTTTTGCCGGAGCGTTACAAAAGATTGAATGATAAATATGAGCGAAGACGGTACTCATACTTAATCTTCCTATGAATACAACGTCCTATATCGAAAAGTTTAGGAAAATAGATTTATTCTAAAGCACTGTTTTGCTAGCTATAAAAGGGGCCGAAGTAGCTACTTTGAATGCAGGAGATGAGACAGAGAGGAAATATTACCTCACAAAGAATAATAAAATATGACAAGTAAGGAAAATCTGACACTTAAGTTCACAGGAAAAGAAAAATCTAAGATTTCTTTGTTTCCTGCGTGCTTTATAGAGTGGGAGTTGTATAAGGCATTTTTTTCTTTTCATGCTTGGGCTTAAAGCTTTAATATTTCGCATTAACCTTTCTGTGCTTCAAGCGAAATCCCTTATTTTTTAATCTACTGATTGTGATCACATTTTATATAATTAAATTTCGATTGAAATAAAGTTTCTCTGTATATTCAAAGTTTCAAGCGTGATATAAAAGCACAAAATATATGCATCAAAGTTTTTCAATAATTTTAACCCTCCAAGTAGTTTCGACGAGATATCTCGTCCATCAAGGTCTGATAAATTTTGCTAACAACGAGTTATCTCGTCATCAAGATATTGTGGAATTTTTTATGATGACGAGATCAAGATCTGGTCAGTTTTATTGTAATGACGAGATACCTCGTCTAGACAGCCATCAGAAGGGTTAAAAATATAAACGTAACGGACAATTTTTCCCGACTAAATTTTTATTGCATTTATTAATTGCTTTTATAAAATTATTTGCAGACTACATTTCAATTAACTTTTCATATTAAAATATAATTTCAATTTAAAGTATTTTTGAAATCTGTTTTATCGTTTACTTTTTGTTACTTCGAAAGTGTACTGTTTCAGTGATGATTTCAGTATTCAAAATGTGCGTGATACGCACTTGATTAAAAGTACCGCTATACGGATTTGTCGGTTATTTTTTTACTCAAAATTTAAAATCAAAGCACTCTGTATTATCAAAACTCGATTGCATTTTCTTGAAGCAAGATTCCCCTCTCCAATAATTTGAAAATAACTTATATTTTTACAGAGTAAATTAAATCAGTTACTACCTGCGTGTTTTTGTAATTGAAATTAAGTTTTTCTAGTTGTTTATTCTAGTCAATCGAAGTGAAGGGAAGCGTTTGGTTGTTCAATTTACGAAAATGTAATTTTTCGATAGGTGAATGCGTTTTTATTTCCTCTTTCATGTTATAACTGCTTTAAGCTTACTTTAACTAGAAATGAAGGCTTTTACAAAATTGCCAGTCCAAATAATGAATTAAAAATGCACATCGGGATGAATAGTTAAAGAAAATTATATGGAAGTTAATTCTTTTATCTAAAAGTAAAACTTCAATTTCAAATTATAATAGTTTCCCCTCAATTGAGAGTTTTAAAAAAGATTCATTTTAGTTCTAAATCTTGTTACTCAATATTTTCTATAATGAGAAAGGAAATTGAATAACGTCAATTTGAGTTTTTGTGCATTGGTATACGCAAAAATCTTTAAGAACTCTTGACAAATAATCATGGACAGTTATAATTTAAAATCTATTGGTTTACATTTATCTTATTTTACGCATCAATTATAAATTTTCTTATGATATAGCAGATGTAATATGAAAACTAACTGCATTCTACCAAGTGAATAGTATTTACAGAACTGGAACTAATATATTTCACTAACCATTAAAATTACAAAATATGGCTTACATACTATTTATTTTTATTTATTTACCCAATTAAGCATTTGATTGTATGAAATCTCGTCAGACGTCTATGTTTAATTCTATAATTTGAAAGTTGTTTTTATGTAGAAATTTAAATAATTTAGAATTGAAATACTATAAATAAGACCGACCTTTTATAGAAAAATATGGATATATCCATGATTATTTTTGAATAAATATATTAATATTTTTCTCCTTGAAATGTTATTTTCTCTCGCTTTTTACATAATTTTTTATTTTAAATATTGTGAGCATTGAAGATTACTGACAAAAATTAACTAAAATGTTTGAAAAATACATAAGTTAAGTAGGTTGAATACAGCAATGAAGGTGTAATTTCAATATTTTGTAATGGATTATATGTTACCGTGAAAGACCGGAATTAGAGAAGGTCAATATTCTCCGGTGAAAGTCGACACATAACAAATACGTCGGTGAAAGACCGAATATTTGGCTATATTATACACTGCTGGCCACCCAAATTGCAACACCAAGAAAGACAAGAGATATCACAACAAAATTTATTTTGTAGATAACATGTTGACCAAGTATCAAATGATTAAATTTATAGACTTCTGTGAAGTGTGGTTCCTGCCAAAATCAGTAGCCAGAGTAGCCGCCATTGTTGGAGATCACCGCTGCCACACGCCTCGGCATTGATTCAAAGAGACTTTGGATGTGTTCTTGGGGTACAGCAGACCAAGCAGCTTCCACACGTTGCCAAAGTTGATCTGGTGTGGCAGCTGGGGATGTATTCTGGGTCAATCGTTGAGCAACCATGGACCACATGTTTTCTATCGGCGAAAGATCCGGAGAGCGAGCTGGCCAGGGAAGCAATTCAATCTGGCGATTGACGAAGAACCCTTGGACAATGCGTGCCACGAGTGGTCGCGCATTATCCTGTTGAAATATGGCTGTGGGCAAGCCCTGAAGGTAAGGAAGGACAACTGGCTCCAACACCTCGGAGATGTAGCGCTGGCTGTTTAAAGTACCGGCAATGCGTACTAGAGGAGTGCGAGAGTGATATCCAATACCGCCCCATACCATAATACCCGGTGCAGGACCAGTGTGGCGGTGCATAACGCAGCTGTTCAGCATCCTCTCTCCACGGTGTCTCCAGACTCGAATCCGACCATCGTGGTGTTGCAGACAGAAGTGTGACTCGTCAGTAAAGACAATTTCATTCCATTCTGCCGTCCACATCCTTCTTTCATCGCACCATTGGCGGCGGAAACGTCTGTGGTTCTGCGTCAAGGGTAGACGAAGCAATGGACGTCTTGCGGACAGACCACTCTGCTGTAAACGGCGTCGAATGGTACGCGCAGACACTGGATGATGCGGTACAGACTGAATGTGCTGTGCTATGGTTCGTGATGTGGCTGAGCGATCCATCACTGCCATACGCACAATATGCCTGTCATCACGGGAAGTGGTGCACTGAGGTGGATGCCATCGAACACGTCGGTCCGTCGTACCCTCCTGCATCCAACTATCACATATCCGCATTACAGTTGTTTGGTTTCGTCCAACACGACTACCGATTTCCCTGAAAGATAATCCACAATCTCGGTAGGCCAATATCCTTCCTCTGTCGAACTCGGATACTTGATCAAAAGACGATCGCTGTTTTCTACGAGGCATAATTGATCGTTTTTTTGAAAAAACCACAAGAAAAACACAATTGCCGTACTTGAAATCGTCGAAATCTCCAAGCCTTAAATAGCGCTTTGAAGTGGCGCCACAGGCGCGCGTGATGTGCGTCTGCGCTGAAATTCTAATCATTTGCATATCTCACCTTCGCTAATGCATGTTGTAAATTTCATATTATTTGCATGCTTCCTTCAGGGTGTTGCATTTACGGTGGCCAGCAGTGTACATTCGGACCATCGCCGGTGTATGTCAAGCACAGATAAGCTCTGGTGGGGTCGAAACAAGAGGCCGATAAGGCCGAGAGGTCACAGTCAGAGAGGCCTCTCTGCCTTCAGTTTAAGCTGTTGCAATAAATAAAATTGTATAACGTTAATCACATAATTTATGTGTAAGTTTATTATTGGTATTATTTTCTTTCCTCATTTAGAATTTACTGTTCGTTTTAGGTTCAACAGTTTATTTGCATGTGCTGTTACTTAAGCTTTCTCCTATTTTGACACATATCATAATATGTTTTAATAATAAAGTATGATTTAAAAAGTTGCATTTTTGTCTTAACGTAACAAAAATATTTTTATTCAAGATTCACCATCAGTGCATGCTGAATGTCGACATTTGCCGGTGTAAGTGAGAAATAATATTTAGCAAATATTTCGGACATACACCAAGCGACTATGTGAATGCTGACATTCACCGGAGAATATCGACATTGCGAGATATCGGTCTTTCACAGTAACATATATATTAAATTTTTGATCAATGTAATAAGTTCGAATGCATAAAAATTGCATAACAGCTCTTCATTTGTATTTGAGAATTGTTCACAAACTTCAGAATTTCCAAAAGAAACACAATGTTTCACGCTAAATTTCAAATTATATCCAAATTAACCCTCTGAGGAGTTCACACGAATATATCCGTTCTGCAACTTGCAGTTTTCCTTGCATAACGTAATTACATTGCATTGACTAACCAGCTTTATGTTCACCATGGCACAGTGGGTTTGCCCATTGCTCTAGCAACCTACTAGTTGCAGCAGGCCCAGGTTCGATTCCTCCCTCGTTGTATTTCTCTCTTCTGTGTCAGTAAAACTTTCCTTTTATGTATATCCATATACTTGACGTTGTTTGGCATAGCTTGGCCAGATTTGGCTCTTGTGCCATAAGACCTAACCAATTTTGACTTGCTTTACTAATAGAATCGTTCCTGATTCTTTTGATCAGTGAATATGGTTCTTTAGTCATTAAGTGAATTGAGGGTGACTACTCGGACTTGATTGAAATTAAATTAACCCTCTGACGCTCAGAGGGGTTAATTTAATTTCAGATCAAGTTTCGAGTCATTTTTACCAGTTCGACGTTAATTGAAAAATGAAATCCCTGTGTTGAAGCGCATGAAAATTATTTGTCATTTTGATTTACATAAGTTTTTTCACATAAGTAGTTTAATTTCCGTTCCTAGTGTGTCGCATATTAAAGTTCTTCGTATGTGTACGAAATTTCCTAAGACCACTTCAAATGTAAAGCGATTGCTCAAATTAAAGTTCCTCGTATGTTCATTTCGATTTACTTAAGCAATAGTTTAATTTCCATTCTTAGTGTCACAAAATTGTCTCAAATTAAAGTTTCTCGTATGTTTACGTAATTTCCTAAGACCATTTCAAATGAAAAGTGTGTTATTGAAGTGTAAATATTTATTCTGCATCTTATTTTTATTTGATAAAATTGCCTATGAAAATTCCTGTAGTGAAGCGCATGCAAATTATTGACTATTTCGATTTACTTAAGGGATAGTTTAATTTCCATTCTTAGTGTCTTATTTGAGGAATTGATATAATCACATGTTTATTATAATTCACTATCGCTACGCCAATAAAATATTTCATGACAGACCATTAAATCAAGCTAATTTGAGTGCTACTAGAATATTACTTTGTTATGTATGTAGATGTTACTATTTAAAGCTGTCGATATTGTTTTGCTTAACGTTATTTACTGTAGGAATTTTTACATTTTTAAATTTATAACCTCTCTTTCATTTCTAGAAAATATTTCTAAATGTCGTTTAAGAAACTCATACAACAGAATCTAGATATACTATAAGCATTTGAAAAGATGTTGGAATAAGGATATATAGAAATAGAAATTGTATTTTAAAACCTCATTTAGAAGATGCTCAAGAAAATTTTAAGATTACAAACACAGAAAGGATATTTTATTTATTATATACTTTTCTATTTTTTAAGCTCACATAACAGAATCTAGAAATAGAAAGGTAGGTATTTAATTAACATCTCACTGGAGCTACACAACGAGCTATTGGCGAAGATCTTGATCAATCCCGAGGACAACACCACGTAATTTTGAACCACGGTCAAACGACGAGTTCACACCTGATCTGGCACCCCACTCTCCAAACTTCCACACCACGCCAACGTTAGGACATTTGAGGCCACGACAGATTAAACGTGCACCAGCCCCCTTTGTACACGACGGTCTTTGGTTGAATTTGAACTCGCAACCCTCCGGTTGCTAATCCGCTACTCTTCCAACAAGGTTACCACGGCCCATCTAGAAATAGAGTTTGAAAAGATGTTAAAACAAGGATATTTGAAAAATTGTTTCAAAATCTCATTTAGATCTCCAAGAAATTTTTTTGTTTGCAAACATAAAATGGGTATTTTACCGGAGATGATTTTCTTCTTCGAAATTTGAATCACATTTCTGACGATTCAACCCCCAAATTTCACCACCCGCATACAAATACCGGTTTATTCAAATGAACGCACCATCTTCCACGAACTGTAGTGTAGCAGCGAAAGAGGGATTTTTGAAACAATTTACGCCCACGATGTTTCAAAATCTGAATATACGGTCAAGAGATAAAATCTATGTGGTAGTGGGCGTATTATGTATTGCGAATAGCACCTCTTAGAGTTCCACTCTATACTCAGCAACAGAAATATACGCCTTCCCTTATAAGCGTGGCCTCAAGCTACGTCAGATTCCTACGTCACGAACTGCGACATGGTTGGATGGATTAATTGCAATGCAGGATGGACGCAATTTTCCGCATTTGATTCCTTGCTCATTATTCAAATTGGAGTACTCGCTGTTTTCTTAATGAAGCTTCAAAATAAAAGTTGAAAACTATAACAAGGTAACAATGTTGATTTCCGTACTTTAAGACAAGAGAGGTAAGTCTTTGGAGGGGAATACATTAAAGAGCCGAGGGAAATAACCAGGTTTTGTAAGGTGAAATAAACACCTGTAGGTAGTAGTAAAAGATATTAAGACGATGATTCGCATGCAAAAATGAGGAAAGGAATTTATTGCGATTTCTTTTAGAAGTGTTAGAAATGAAAGCTTAAAGGCAAGGTAGGTGACCGTGGTAATCCCGGTTGGAACAGTAATGGATTAGCAATCGGAGGGAAGGAGTTCGAATCCAACCAAAGACCGTCGTGTATACGGGGGTGGTGCTCGTCACATCTGACGTGACCTCAAATGTCCGTGGTGTGGAAGTTTGGAGAGTGGGGGTGCCAGCTCAGGTGTTGACCTCGTCATCTGACCGTGGTTCAAAATTTCGTGGTGTCCTCGGATCTTTTAACTTCAGGATTGATCCCAGGCCGTCACCAATAGGTCGTTGTTATGCTCCAATGCGACGCTAATTAATTACCATTAAAGGTAAGGTAGTTAATTAACGTCGCACTGGAAAACTTCAAAATAATTTTGCAGTAATTAGCGTTTTTTTTATTTAGTAGTGTTATTGCTCACACACTAGAAAAAACATTTTCATAGTAAGTAGCGATAAATGTGTGAATTAGTGATTCATGTTTTGAAAATAATATGGTAATGGAATATCAATTGTTATATTTGAATTTGCACTCAAACTTTACCACGAATACAGTACGTTGATTTTTAAGGAAAATTGTGCGGTTTCAGTGTAGGAAAAACTGCCGGATTTCATATGTACCCAAACTTCATATGCATTCAAACTTTACCCCGAATAAAGTACGTTGATTTTTAAGGAAATTTTTGCTGTTTCAGTGTAGGAAAAACAGCCGGATTTCCTACGTACCCATGAATTTCTTCCTCGTTCATGGGTACATATGATGTCCATTATATTTCAGTTGACAGGGTTATAGCATGACTCGAGAAATGTCACGATTCGAGAATTTTTCTCCTCCTCTTCTTGACTCAATTGCTGTATTTATAATAAAAAGGTAGCCCGGTTGGAAGAGTAACGGATTAGCAACCAGAGGGTTGCGAGTTCGAATCCAACCAAAAACCGTCGTGTACAAGGGGGACTGGTGCACGTTAAATCTGTCGTTTACTCCAGTGTGACGTTAATTGAAATACCCAAATACCCCTAAATCTGTCGTAACCTCAAATTTCCTCACGTTGGCGTGGTGTGGAAGTTTGGAGAGTGGGGTGCCAGCTCAGGTGTGACCTCATCATCTGACCGTGGTTCAAAATTACCTGGTGTTGTCCTCGGATCTTTCCCTTCGGGTTTGATCACGGACCGTCGCCAATAGCCCGTTGTTACTCCAGTGCGACGTTACTTAAATGCCTACCTACCTTTAGTAGAATATGAGTAAGTTTTTGGAAAATTGTACGTTAACACTTTTAATGTCTATAAAATGCAAAACAGGAATCCTTCTGAAATGAATAATTTTATGTGACCACTATAGTATAATAGTATTAAAATAGTATAATAGCATTAAAATAGTATAATTGTATTAAAATAGTATAGTATAATAGTATTATAATAGTATAGTATAATAGCATTAAAATAGTATAATAGCATTAAAATAGTATAATAGCATTAAAATAGTATAGTATAATAGCATTAAAATAGTATAGTATAATAGTATTAAAATAGTATACTCATTGTGTGTCCTCCCGATGTGATGGATTAGTGGAGCATAGGTAGATAGATAGTTGAATTTACATCTCATCAAGGCAATACAACGTGCTATTGGCGACGATTCGGGATCAATCCCGGAGGGAAAGATCCGAGACAATACATCGTCAATTTGAACCACGGTCAGATGATGCAGTCAACACCTGAGCGGGCACCCCACTCTCCAAACTTCCACACCACGGCAATGTGAGGACATTTGGGACCTCGACAGGTTTAAAGTGCACCAGTACCCCCGTATACGACGGTCTTTGGTTGGATTAAGTTTCGAACTCCAATCCTCTGGTTGCTAATCCGCGTCTCGACGTACAGCGCTATCACGGCCCCATTAGACCATAGGAACAAATTAAGTCTTAAAGTTCAATACCTCAAGTGTGGTGAATTTTACTGGTAAAAGAATAAAACGTTTCGAGTCTTACATGCTAATGTATGCAAAAATTTTTAACTCATCACACGATTTCCGAGTGGATTTTTCCCTGTATCATATTTAACGACGAAACAACCCCATCTATTGGTTGAAAGAATCACGGGGAAAGATTCCATTGGTCAACAAGTTTAAAACTGGGTAGAAGTCACACAGGGGGGACTGCAGGGTGTAGAACGGATATATGCGTTTGCGACTCGATTGAACATAGGCACGTTTTACTTTAAGTAGACGCACTTGCCTCACTTCACCTCACACCTGTTCAATTTTCAAAAACGCAAATATGCAGATCGCGCTCAAGATCGTTTCTGACAAACCGTTTTAAAAATAATTGCGCCAACAAGAAAGACCGCTTGCGCGTGGCTTATTTAACATTATGTCCTACGCAAAATAAACTTTAATAGTTACTTAAAAACAGTTCTAATGCATACCTCTCTTTGAATTTTTAAAACAAATCAAAAGTCGCCGTGTCTCGCGTCTTTCCTTTGTACAGCTGGCTTCCTAGTGAACGATCTAGAGCTAGATTTATTCGCCTTGTGAGCTTTCATTTTTGCAAACACTAGTCTAGGGGAGAGTGGCATTTGAAGTGTTGTCGCATCTAAGCTGGCTCGGTTCTTTCTCTCACCTGAAGAATAACATTAGTGATAGATGAGCTAACTCAGTTATGTTCAGTACGAGAGGTCGAATAAAAAGAATGGGCGGTTTCCTGCCCTTTGATCGGATAAATAACTTCGCAGACAGTTGAAGTAGTGTATTAGGTAGAAAAATTGTGAGTGGAAACATTTTTAAAGTGCGTTGTTTTGATCTCGAAGCACTGCATTGTGGTGTCAGTTTTGTACTTAACCCAATTTTTTAATGCTTAAGGAAATGGACGTGCGATTCCTTTTGACATTTTACTTGCATGCTTGAAATATATTTGAATTACAGATATGCATTTATTTATAATACTAACTACATTACTAAACAGCAATTCATAGAACCCAGCTGTTGTGTATATAAATCCATTGACTATTAATTCATCAGATAGTCTAAGTGTAATAGATACGTAGTTTGGTTTAATTTGTCGCTTTACAATTATTTAATGCTAGAGAGTTTATTAGACAGAACAGATAAATAGTATAATGCATCTCCTATTTACAATATAATACTAACTACATTACTGAACAACAATTCATAGGATTCAGCTGCTGTGTATATGAATCCATTAACTATTAATTCATCAAATAGTCTAAGTATAATATATACGTAGTTTGGTTTAATTTGTGACTTTGTAATTATTTAATGCTATAGAGGTTTTTAGACAAAAGGTAAATAGTATAATGCATTTTTCTTACTTATAATAGTAACTACATTACTGAACAATTCATAAGACTCAGCTATTGTGTATATAAATCCATTGACTGTTAATTAATCAGATAGTCAAAGTGTAATAGATATGTAGCTTGGTTTAATTTGTACCCTTACAACTAGGTGATTTAATGGTATTGAGAGATTATATATTAGACTGAACAGATAAATAGATCTTAATCTTTAGTTCGTGCATATACTTAGAAAAGCCCGAAATTAAATCAAGGCAGAGTCTATTTTAAATCTCGGCACAGTGAATCTTTAGTAATCAAAAATATTTAAGCATTTATTCGAAGTAAGATCTAAAGTTCAACAGCCCGTTGTGTTCCTCCAGAGCGACGTTAATTCACCTACCTACCTAAAGTTCCACAAATATTTAATTTGTATTTTACAATATTTTTGGTACACCGCTAAATTATAGCCATACGCGACAATTCTATAGTATTGGTAGGAAATACAGATATTTATAAACTAATGTATACATTGCCAGCTGTTCTACAATGTGGCTGTCATAACGAATGCTGAGACTTTTTCTCGTCAACATGTTTCCTTCAATGATTTCAAATGAGCTGTTCGAGATATTGTATAAAACGAATAAAGCAACCACTGGAGCATGCAAAATCCATGACATTCATCCGTCTATTTCATAATGGTCTTCCGTACTTTATGACATTTTGATGTACTTTTAACTCACCTTCGTATTGGGAACACACGTTTTACTCACAGGCATCTTTTGTTCTGGTAGAAGGCCATCATGTGTAACACCGTGTGTTGTTTCTTTTATAGTTCATCATATTTTAATCAATAGTCGAGTTTTTAACCATCATGGCCGACTCTTTTTTAACAGTTCTATTTTAGATTAGATTGGGGAACCTCATTATAATCTTTTACGATATTCTCATAGCATTGGATTTTCAAATTCCATATGTTTTTGTCTGTCATGTCTTTTAAACTGCATCACTTTTTACCTGTTTTAAGTCAACATTTCCATCAACTCGATTTAATTATCATTGGCTACTTTTTATGTTGATGACGCCATATTGTTACTACCACTCCAAAGGCACGAATTTGCATTTTTGGCGATTTTCTCCTAACTGCATTTTTCGAGTCACCATTTCATGTTTTATACTATGACAAAGAAATGAATCTCGATTCTTAGTGGAAATGGCGATTTTCATGAGAACACAATAACCTTTGAGTAGTAACTCGATTTTTCCCGAAGCATCAAAACTTTGAACTCGTTTTTGTAGAAACGTCAATTTTGTAGATTCGTGGCTTTGGTTTTGATGGTAACGATATATTCGGGGGGTCAACGCGACGTAGTGAGTTTTACCACCGTACTAGCAACCTTCCAGTTGTACGCTTCGATACCCTCCGTGGGTGTATTTTTCTATTATGTGTCAGTAAAACTTTCCTTTTGTGTATGTTCATTTACTTGATGCTGTTTGGCACAGTTTGGCCAAATGCATCATAAAACCAAACCAACTAACAGCATCTTCGACTTAGAGCAGAAATACATTAACTAACAATTGTTTTTACTTCACAGCTGTTTAAAGTTCAACTATTAGTTTTAGGAAAAATATAAATTATAATCATCTTGTGATAGCGTTATTTATCTTTTAAACAGATTACAATGACTATATACTTATCATCATGAAAATAAACATTTAGTGTCGATGGAATGTGTCAATTAATGAGTTCCTGCTCTAAGCTGACGATAATTTAGCCTCTAATGCTTTCCTATTTTTGATTAAAGTGTTTTAATTTGATTTTCATTTTGATTTTGTCTACATATAAGTGTTCAATATAATTTTTATAGCTGGTTAGGCTGCTCATATTTTTTTAATACTTCGTCATCTGATCGTGGTTCAAAATTATGAGGTTTCGCCTCGGATCTGTCCCCGCGGGATTGATCCCGGGCCATCTCCAATAGCCCGTTGTGTTGCTCCAGTGCGACATTAGTCAACCAACTACCTATATTTCTGATATTTTATTGAATTTTACTTTGGTCTTACGTTTGGCGCAGCTTGTCTATTTTTGGATTTTGTACCATAAAACCCAAACAAACAAACGATTTTGCGACGTGAATATACAATTTCATGCAAACTTAGTTTCAATAATTATAGACAAATGCGAACAAGAGAAACGTATTAATAATGTCTCCATGGAAACGGAAATATTGTTCAAATCCTACACAGTCTCATTAATAATTACTCTCAAAGCGAAATTTGATGTCATGCCGTTTTGAGTGTCCCACAAAGTGATTAAAACTGATACATTAATAATGAGTGTCAATACTCCAACCTCCTTTCATCCTAAAGAATCACTACTGGAATTATTATAGGCTGGGAATCATTAATTTTGACTACTTGGGCATCCTGCTATTTAGCGATTGATTTGTACCTGGCTCGCGACACAATCGATCTCTCAGATGCCATCTACGCTCTCACGTAAATGTAGGCATAAAGCTTATCGAGAATTGTTTCCTAAATGGAAATTATGCCGAGATGGTAATGTACACTAAACAATGGCGTTTCCAGTTAGAATTCCAAGTATTTATGCTGGTACCAGTACCTGGCCAGTATCAGGAATGATTCGGAGCGATCAATTCCTATATGAATTTGCGAACTGATAGGATAGTTCAAATTTCGAGGCTTGTAAGTTATATTGGAGACAGTCAGCTTCTACGCTTCAATCAATACTGCTGTTTCGACCTTATGAGAAGCTAACAAAGAGTTTTATAAGTTTTGGGATTTAAGGTGTATGTGTACACCGGAAATCACGAAAATCGACCAGAATATCGATAATTATTTTATTAATTCACAATATGTTCCAACTCCTTAGCTTTCAATCGAGACCAAAATCTTGTAAATATTCGAAATAGTTTTCTAGTTATGAGGTTTTTCGTTTGGTACAAACAAGTTTCCAAAACTTTAGGGCCGCGGTGGCCCGGTTGGAAGAGTAACGGACTTGCAACCGAAGGGTTGCGAGTTCGAATCCAGCCAAACACCGTCGTGTACAAAGGGGGCTGGTGCACGTTAAATCTGTCGTGGCCTCAAATGTCCTCACGTTGGCGTGGTGTGGAAGTTTGGAGAGTGGGGTGCCAGCTCAGGTGTTGCCTCGTCATCTGACCGTGGTTCAAAATTACGTGGTGTTGTCCTCGGATCTTTCCCTTTGGGAGTGATCCCGGACCGTCACCAATAGCCCATTGTGTTGCTCCAGTGTGACGTTAATTGTAATTCCCCCCCCAAAAAAAAACTTTAAATTCAATTTCTGAAGAACAGTGTTTTTTGAAGAACGGTGTTTTCAAAAGGACTGTTCAAACAACGATAACTTAACAATGAATTGATCTATTATAATTATATTTGTGTCATTATAATCCATGTAATACAGTAGATGTTTTGACTCTCAAAGTTATTAGTTAAGAAATGAATTTTAGTTTATTTTTAAATGTTGAAATTCATGAAAAAATCTTGATTTTTTTAACTTCTTGGTGAAAAAAGTTGTCAAAAAAACTTATCCCTAGCAATTTGATGGAGGGTCAAAACATGAAGAATAATAGGAATAATATCCAACAGGAATTGTCTTTCTGAACAAATTAGAATTTGAGATATCACTGTTCAAAAACATGTTAATTAGCTAATTATATCTAAACTAGATAATTAGTGATTATCTTAATCTGAATTTTTCACACTGAAATGAGTCTGAGCACTAACCAATGATCTACTGTAAAAAAATTGAATTTTTAAAGTCAAAACTTTAAAAAATCTTATACTGTATACTTACACCTTAATTTACAAATATTTCCGTTAGGTGCCTATCTGGTGGTGGTTCTGCACCAGTATTGGTACTGCTGTTCGAATACTGTCAGGACGAGATTTTGTAACGAAATCACAAAACATGTTTCCTTAAATCAATCTAATTATGGGCAGCGATAGCTCAGTCGAAAGAGTAACGAATATTAACAACCGGAGGGTTGTGAGATTGAAACTCGGTCTAAACAAAGACCGTCGTGTATACGGGGGACTGGCGCACGTTAAATCCGTCGTGGGCTCAAATATCCTCTCGTTGGCGTGGTGTGGAAGTTTGGAGAGTGGGGGCCAGCTCAGGTGTTGACTTCATCATCTAACAGTTGTTCACAATTACAAGGTGTTGTCCTAGGATCTTTCCCTTTGGGATTGACCCCGGACCGTCGCCAATAGACTGTTGTGTTGCTCTAGTGTGACGTTATTAATTACCTACCAATCTATTTATATTCACTATTTGCGTCGAACTGTTAGAATGATCATAGCATTTATCTGCCACACAGTCAGTCCCGAGTTCGAATCCTGGTTTGTAAGCGCATGGATGTTGGTGATTTTCCCTGGAGTAACGGCGGCTTGCCCACTGTACATCAATTCTCCCCTTGTAGTGATGAAGGCCATACAGGTCAGTGGTCGGGCATTAGATATTAAAATATCTGCTAGTCATTCCTCGAACGAGTTTCCAGAACAGATTCATTACTAATTCAATATCATTGCATTTCTCTCCTAGAATCCTGTGGGAAAATATCTAAATTTGCTGATTGTACACCTTTCTCGTGCTCTGCTTGCCGTTTCGCACATACTACTCTTCTCGCTTTTCTGACTTTGATACCCTTGCAGCTCGGACGCCTTCCCCCTGCATCAGGAATATTTGTAAATCTTGTTCATGTTTTATTAAGCCTTGATAAGTTAATAAGCCAGCTTCTTTAAGTCTTTACCACAAAGTCCATGACAACATATAATGAAAAATAGTATAAAAATATATATAGTATAATAATATCAAAATAATATAGTATAATAGTATTAAAATAGTATAGTATAATAGTATTAAAATAGTATAATAGCATTAAAATAGTATAATTGTATTAAAATAGTATAGTATAATAGTATTAAAATAGTATAGTATAATAGAATCAAAATAGTATAGTATAATAGTATTAAAATAGTATAGTATAATAGTATAAAATAATATAATAGCATTAAAATAGTATAATTGTACTAAAGTAGTATAGTATAATAGTATCAAAATAGTGTAGTATAATAGTATTAAAATAGTATAGTATAATAGCATAAAATAGTATAATAGCATTAAAATAGTATAATAGCATTAAATTAGTATAATTGTATTAAAATAGTATAATTGTATTATAATAGTATAGTATAACAGTATTAAAATAGTATAGTATAACAGTATTAAAATAGTATAGTATAATAGTATCAAAATAGTATAGTATGATAGTATTATAAGATTGTATAGTGTAATAGTATAAAATAGTATAATAGCATTAAAATAGTATAATTGTATTAAAGTAGTATAGTATAATAGTATTAAAATAGTATAGTATAATAGTATTAAAATAGTATAGTATAAAAGTATTAAAATAGTATTAAAATAGTATAATAGCATTAAAAAAGTATAGTATAATAGTATTAAAATAGTATGATAGCATTAAAATAGTATAATTGTATTAAAATAGTATAGTATAATAGTATTAAAATAGTATAGTATAATAGTATTAAAATAGTATAGTATAATAGTATTAAAATAGTATAGTATGATAGTATTAAAATAGTATAATAGCATTAAAATAGTATAATTGTATTAAAATAGTATAGTATAATAGTATTAAAATAGTATAGTATAATAGTATTTTAAAATTGTATAGTATAATAGTATAAAATAGTATAATAGCATTAAAATAGTATAATTGTATTAAAGTAGTATAGTATAATAGTATCAAAATAGTGTAGTATAATAGTATTAAAATAGTATAATAGCATTAAAATAGTATAATAGCATTAAAATAGTATAATAGTATTAAAATAGTATAGTATAATAGTATTAAAATAGTATAATAACATTAAAATAGTATAATTGTATTAAAATAGTATAATAACATTAAAATAGTATAATTGTATTAAAATAGTATAATACATTAAAATAGTATAATTCTATTAAAATAGTATAGTATAATAGTATTAAAATAGTTTAGTATAATAGTATATATAATATATAGTATTATATATATAATATAAAGTATAATATATAGCATTAAAATAGTATAGTATAATAGTATTAAAATAGTATAGTATAATAGCATTAAAATAGTATAATAGCATTAAAATAGTATAATTGTATTAAAATAGTATAGTATAATAGTATTAAAATAGTACAGTATAATTGTATAAAATAGTATAATAGCATTAAAATAGTATAATTGTACTAAAGTAGTATAGTATAATAGTATCAAAATAGTGTAGTATAATAGTATTAAAATAGTATAGTATAATAGCATTAAAATAGCATAATAGCATTAAAATAGTATAGTAACATTAAAATAGTATAATAGCATTAAAATAGTATAGTATAATAGCATTAAAATAGTATAATAGTATTAAAATAGTATAGTATAATAGCATTAAAATAGAATAGTATAACAGTATTAAAATAGTATAATAATATTAAAATTGTATAATAGTATTAAAATTGTATAGTATAATAGCATTAAAATAGTATAATAGCATTAAAATAGTATAGTATAATAGTATTAAAATAGTATAATAGCATTAAATAATATAGTATAATAGCATCAAAATAGTATAATAGTATTAAATAATATAGTATAATAGCATTAAAATAGTATAGTATAATAGTATTAAAATAGTATAATAGCATTAAAATAGTATAGTATAATAGTATTAAAATAGTATAATATCATTAAAATAGTGTAGTATAATTAAAATAGTATAATTGTATTAAAATAGTATAGTATAATAGTATTAAAATAGTATAATAGCATTAAAATAGTATAATAGCATTAAAATAGTATAGTATAATTGTATTAAAATAGTATTGTATAATATTATTAAAATAGTATAATAGTATTTAAATAGTATAATATAATAGTATTAAATAATATAGGATAATAGTAGTAAAATAGTATAATAGCATTAAAATAGTATAATCGTATTAAAATAGTATAATATAATAGTAATTAAATAGTATAGTATAATAGTATTAAAATAGTATAACTGAATTAAAATAGTATAATTGTATTAAAATAGTATAGTATAATAGTATCAAAATAGTATAGCATAATAGTTTTAAAATATTATAGTATAATAGTATTAAAATTGTTTTGTATAATAGTATTAGAATAGTATAATAGCGTTAAAATAATATAATTGCATTAAAATAGTATAATTGTATTAAAATAGTATAGTATAATAGTATTAAAATAGTATAGTATAATAATATTAAAATAGTATAGTATAATAATATTAAAATAGTATAGTATAATAGTATTAAAATAGTGTAGTATAATAATATTAAAATAGTATAATAGCCTTAAAATATTATAATAGCATTAAAATAGTATAATAGTATTAAAATAGTATAGTAGTATTAAAATAGTATAGTAGTATTAAAATTTTTTGGGGTGTTATAGAGGCATTTGATGGAGTTCTTCGTGCGAGGTGTGGCTGGTTGTTATAACTGCTGATATGGGTAAACTAATACATCCTTTTTGTAGTGTTTTATGGTTTTATGTCCAGTATTGTGTTTGTGCTTGTTTTGAATTTGTGGTTTCTCTGGATATTCTGATTTTAACTCATGCATGGACTTTTTGCCTAATTTGCCATCTTGCTTTTGTTCATTATGGTGTTTTGGGGTGTGTGATATATAACTTTTAGCGTACTGCTTCCCACACGCAGAAAACACCATCTTGTGTTGTCTGGGTCAGGCTATATATAGATAGATAGATAATATGTCAAATTCCATTGTGAAAACACTGAAAACTTATGGTATACCATTTTGATAGAGTCAATTGGCTGTCATACTCACATATACGTATAAAATCATATACTCAGCTTCTACAGATTTATTTGAAAGCTTCTATATTCAGTTTTGAAGTAACATCATCTTATATCTTAATACTTGATTCTACAACTCTGTTTATTCAACTGTATCATGTAATTTGGAGAACTGCTTCAATTTTTCATTCGGAAATAAAAATCGATAAACGACATTGATCTTTCAATACACATGCGGGTTGAGAAAAATTCTGTGCATTTTAGAGTATTTTTGAAGAAAGTTTTGGTCCTTGAGACGGGGACTGGAAAATATACCAATGTGCTATCATGTTCCTTCCATGGTTACTTCATTTTGAAATATGCAATTTGTTTTTATACGTTCAGTTATATATTTCGCGATTTCAAGTGCACATATTCTATACCACTGATTTCGAAATCAAGGTCTTCCAAAAATATAATTTGTTTGAAGATTCACCATTGGACACGCATTTTTTCCAAAAAAAATTATTACTTCAACTATCTTTGAAAAATTTTACCTATGTTATTGAGTAACTAATCTGTGTTATTGATTAATTCATAAACGTTATTGAGCAATTTGTCTATGGTATTGAGTAACCTATCTGTTATTAGTGAGTAACTTATCTGTTATTTAGGTACTAATATTTGTTATTGAGTTAGTTATGTTTTATATTGTTTATGTTATTTAGTTACTAATATTGTTCAGTAACTTACCTATGTTAATGATTAATACATTTATGTTATTAAGAAACTAATATATGCTATTAAGTTACTATCTATGCTTTTGAGTAATTTTACAGTGCCACAAAATTAATTTCACTCAAAAAATAGAATGTCTTGAACGAGTATTTTCGTGTGTAACTCAATATTTCGTGTGTAACTCAATCTTTCGTGTGTAACTCAATATTGAGATTCTGAAAATTTTCAATGGGAACAATATAATTTTGTACTTCCGATTTTGAAATTATCACGGGTGTTTCAAATACATTGCGAAGAGATGCTGAATTTTTTTCATTTCTGTGTACTGTCGTATTGTAATAACTTTTAAAAGTTAATGCAATTGCTGAATCGTTATCATAGAATGTGACAGCTTATAGTAGACTTTAAATCTATAAAATTGTCGGTAGACAGTAACAACATTTGGACTCAGTCTTATATAAAAGCTGAATCTTAAATTTATTCCAAGACGAGATATCTCGTCGAAGCACTTGGAGGATTAATAAAGACTCAGGAATGATTCGTCAGTTTTGAGATACTGACATAACACATGAATTTAGTTCTTTTGAATAAACTTAATCCATTCTTTATTTCAATACCTATATAATATCGCATCTACGTCTTCATAGTTTGTACAATGTTCATTTTTGCATTGACATACGTCTTTATATTTGATATCTTTCTAAGTAAAAAGTTTCTTTCTAAGAAAATTAAAAACTGGCAGCTGTAAATATATTTTTTTTTCTGTTGTTCTTTCTCGATATCTCCGCTCGGCAAACACAGTATCATAGCAGTAGTAACATTTTTAACAGCAATTACTCCTTGTTGATTTAAAGCAAATTTGGCTTATTCTGTTATCTAGTAATTTATGGAATGCAGAAGGGAAACTAAAAAATATTCAATTAGTTGGGAAATAAAGCTTTATCGAAATCTAACGCAAAAAGTACTTTTTAATTGAATCAGATATTTTTAGGCTCATGAATAATTTGTTTACACTCTATTGCTTTGTTTCATCATAGTTCAACCATTTTCTCATAACAATGTTTCTAATTATATATATTGCATACTCCAATACAAAAGAAACAATAATTAAGAAACCGAAATTAGTATTAATTAGGTAATGTAGATTTGATCACTTTTTTATCATTTTTCCTTTTCCTTTTTGTTACGAGTAATCCCAACTTTTTACATTTACCCTAGTTGTTTTTGAGGGCGGCGGTAGCCCGGGTGGTAGAGTAGCGAATTAGCAACCGGAGGGTTGCGAGTTTGAATTCAACCAAAGACAATCGTGTACAAAGTAGGCCGGTGTACGTTAAATCTGTCGTGGCCTCAAATGTCTTCACGTTGGCGTGGTATGGAAGCTTGGCTAGTGGGATTCCAGCTCAGGTGTGACCTCGTCACCCGACCGTGGTTTAAAATTACGTGGTGTTGTCCTCGGATCTTTCCCTTCGGGTTTAATCCCGGACCATCTATAATAGCCCGTTGTGTTACTCCAGTGCGACGTTAATTAAAATACCTACCTACCTGGCTTTAATGCAAATGTCTGACTGTTTTCGACTCCAAGAGCACCAAATTTTCCCCTATCAGCGACTTTTGGTTCTAACTTTTTCTCGGAATGCATAGGTGGCGTTGCTATACGTTTTGCATAGGCTAGTCTACCATTTTTTGTCACTTCAGTGTATAGTGTTGATCATTAGCGTGAAAGCTATGCAACCAAATCAATAAAACACTGCATTGATTTCGTAATCGTGTATTTTATAAGTTTAGTGAAACGCATAATTTAAGCCCACGAAATGCTAGTTATGTATTCATTGTAATCAGTGCAATGACGTAAACCTACTTCCTGAACACATCTCTAAAAAATTTCTCTAAAGCACATACATTGATAAAAAGAGGGGGAAATGCTTCTATATATTATAATTTACTCCCTCTAAGCTATATAATAAGTTACTTCACTCCTTTTGTCTAGTCACTTACGCTATGCACGGATATTTTATTGCAGAAAAAAATAATTGTTACAAAATGCATTACTTCCACTCTTTCATTAGCTTCGCAATGCCTACTTTATGCTTTAATTGCAATTATGGGCCCAAAAATAGCATAAGTCCTTAGAGAGAGATTAAGTTATTAGTCTGGTGCCTTGCTTGTTTTCAATAGCGCATATCAGAGGCGTCTGCCTTTGGGATATTATTCCATCATATAAGTCATTTCTCTTTAATTCCATTATTCTATCTTATAATTTTTTTCTTCAGTTCTAATACCACGTATACACTCAGAAATTGTGTTTGTATTAGTGTTAGACAGTATCATCATAACGGTTTCATCAAACTAGGTATTGCCTGTTAAAGTGCATACATTCTCAGATCCTCATACTAGGTATTCAAATAGATTCTTGGTATCTGGTACGTTAAGACTACTTAGAGTTTTATCTACTAAAAGCTAAATAATTGTTGGATACTTTTATTGGTATTAGGATTTTATTAGGTATTACCTTTCGTTAAAGTACATATATTCTTAGATCCTCATACTAAATAATTAAATCGATCTTTAGGATCTGGTACGTTATAAGACTACTTATATAGAGTTTTATCTGTTAAAAGCTAAATAATCGTTGGATACTTTTGCGTAAAAATGCAATGCCTTTTCTTAAGCGATCAAACAGAATGACTTCCGAAAACTTTCCAAACACAAATTTCTGTATTCAGTATACAAAAATCTGCATATTTTATATTGCTTAATTGTTCTGTGAACTAAAAGCTATAACAGTATGAAAAATATATTTCGGTTTTCATTTCCAATGTGATTATTCAGCAAAACTACATACTTAAAAAGTGTGTGTTTTAAATTACTCGTGCTAATTTTTACTCAATTAAAATATACGCCGAACATATGTGAAACGCAAACGTTCTGTGTACAAGCAACAGAAAACAAGTTAAAAATCATGAGCAGTAACACAACGCTACCTAGAACTGTTTCATTCAAAACTAGGTTCCCATCGAGTTGGAATCTCAGATTTCAATTTCTTTAAATTAAAACGCAAAGATCTAACGTAAATTTTCATGTCGATTCCCAAGCGGTTATCCATGCCGTTAAGGGATGCTTCACCAGCTGCTATCCACTCTTACATAGAACCAACCTCCTAATCAGCTTCCACAAAGAATACAATATTACTTTTCAATGGATCCCTTCTCACGTTGGTATCCCAGGAAACGAAACGGCTGGCGATTGGGTATAATCTGGGGCAAAGAAGTTACCTGGAATCAGAAAAAGTGAGATTGCCTTATCAGAGGAAGACCATCTGTCCAGCTTAAAATCCAACCTTTATAGAAAAAATTGTACCTTCCCATCATTTGTACATGGACAAATCTCTGGCTGAGCTTTTAGATCTCAACTTGACGAGAAGGGTTTTCTCCATGTTGACAAGACTGCACTGGACATCTAAAGCAAATGACCTTCGCCGGTGGTAAAAAATGTATAAAAGAGCCAGTTTTTCCACATCACATCCTACATTATATCAATTTCCAAGAAATCTCCTCCAACCCCATTACAATAGTTGGAAAAATAATTTGCATAACTTCCATGTCTTGGTATAGAACTTATCTAGAATCATGGAATACGCACCAACCAACAAAGTAAAGCCTATTTTAAAAGAATGTTTGTTCCTGTCAGATGGCTGGAGAGTGGGGTGCCTGCTCAGGCATTGACCTTGTCATATAATCGTGATTCGAATTTACGAGGGATTGTCATTGGATCTTTCCCTTCGGGATTGATCCCGGACCGTCGCCAATAGCCCGATGTGTTGCTAAAGTGCGACGTTAAATAATCCTCCAAATGGTTTCGATGATATATCTCGTCCATCAAGATTGAACCAATCCTGCTTTTAACGAGATATCTCGTCATCAAGATATTGTCAATTTTTTTATGATGACGAGATCAAGATCTGATCAGGCTTCTAACTCCGATATATCTTATCCATAAAGATCCGGTCAGGTTTCTTCTAGCTACGACATATCTCGTTCATCAAGTCAGTTTTCCTAACGACTAGATACCTTGTCTAGACAACCACCAGGAGAGTTAACTATCTACCTGTCAGATTGCAAGACATGTAAGATTCTAAATAAGTTTATTCAGTCCGAAACAAAAAACATATTCATCATATTTGCAAATGTATAATATCCTTCTGAAAATAATTTGCTTCTGAAACTTAACAATAAAGAGTTTTTCAATTATATTTCCATTAGAATATATTGGCTCTAGAGAGATTCTAATAACATTAAAATCAGCTGTCTACTTCACATTTATATTGTCTCGAAATTGGATGCCACTTGTTTGAACTCCACCTGCCGAGCAGCATTCTTCTCATTCTGGTTTATTGATTTTCTTACGTAATTCTAGTATAATAAGAATTATCTTAGAAGTATTAGCATGAATGTAATACTGATGAAGCTAATTTTTATTCAAATCTTTAGGGATGTAGGCTTTCTATTGTTACGTCTATTGTTTAAATTCATTTATTCAGGAAGTTTTCTAAAAGAATGGATTAAATTAACCTTTCTGAACAAACTTTTCCCTTTAACTATAATTATAGTTATAATTTATAATTTAAAGCATTGTAATTTATCTGTTCATTGAATGTTCCGGCTTTATTATATGTAAAATTTTTATCGACGGGTGCTTATTAGAATAGTGTAATTCATTAAAGTAAAAATAGCATATTGGAATTACAAAAATTACTTTAACCGTCTGAGGTTCACACGCACAATTCTACCTTACAACCTGCAGTCTCCCCCTGTGTGACTTTTAACCAATTTTTGACCTTCTTGACCAATAGAATCTTTTCAATCTTTTCATATTATAAGAAAATGAGCAATAGATTCTTTACAAACGATTCGATTTGAAAGGAAGGACCCTTAGGGTTTTTCCAAAGGATGCTATTCTAAGAAAATGAGCAATATGATCTTTGCAAGGGATTCTATTCTAAGGAAAGGACCGATGGAATCCTGCAAAAGGATTCTATTCTACTGACTAGGCCAATAGAATCCTTTCTAATGATTCTATTCCAAGGAAAATATAAATGGAATAGCTTCAAAGAAAGATTCTATTCTCTTAGGAAAGGACAAATCGTTCCAAAGGAAGATTCTGTTCTAAGGAAAAGACCAATCATTCGAAGGAAAGTTCTTATTCTACGGAAAGGAGCAATAGAATCTTTTCAACGGATTCTATTCTACTTAATGAGCCAACGGAATCGTTTCGAATGATTCTATTCCAAGGAAAGAATAAATAGAATAGTTACAAAGAAAGATTCTATTCTTAGGAAAGGACCAATAGAATCGCTCCAAGGGATTCTATTCTACCTAATGAGCCAATACAATCGTTTCGAATGATTATATTCCAAGGAATTACCAATTTAATCGTTCCAAAGAAGGATTCTATTGTTAGGAAAGGACCAATCATTCCGAAGAAAGTTTCTATTCTATAGAAAGGACCAATAGAGTCTTTCTAAAGGTTGGAAAAATCCATGGATTCTTTAGAAAGATGGGGTTTTATTTAGTCACTAAGTGTGTTGTGGGTAAAAGCAACACTACACTACACGCAAATCTTCTGACTGTCAGAGGGTTAAACCTCCAAGCTGCACGCCCGAACAAGCTCGGAAAATTCAGTTGGAACACAACCCGAGAAAATTCATGCATGGAGGGTACCAGGCCGGAAATATTCGGGTGGGTTGGTTGGATTTTATGGCACAAGGGACATATTTGGTTATGCTGCGCCAGACACAGGACGTACAGTATCGATTAATTGACATACATACAAGGAAAGTTTTAATGGACGAAGAGAGACGAGGGAGGAATCAAATCTGTGAAGCTTACGACTCACAGGTTGTTAGTGCAGTGGATATATCCGCTGAGCCACGACGGTTCCTGAAATATTTCGACATCTCGCTCCCGAAATATATCTCGTTCGGATTCCTGGATATCTCACAGCTCGAAATATTTCGGGTCTAAAGCCTGCAGTATAGAACCCGGCCCGAACTGTACTCGGGCGTGCCGCTTGGAGGGTTAATAGCCATTATGCCAACAAGTGCTAATAAAAATAGACTTGGTGAACTAATATTTTAGGCTTACACTGTTTCTTGAGGATACTAAAGTATCATAGTTATTAACATAGAAAAATCGATTCACAGAAACCGAAACTTTTTAAAATTAGATAACTAAGACGGCTTTCTGTTTTCCAATGTTGAAATTCATTTTTAAAACTTGAACATTGGATAGTTTTTATGTATTCATCAAACGCGTATTTGTTACTCAAAAACTAAATTGCTAACAACTTCGTATTTCACGAATACAGATAATACTTGATTTCTCTTCCTATCTAATCTTTTGCAATATTATACAGAAAAATGTTGAATAAGAATCCATCTTGACTACATATGCACAGCAGGGCCAGAATCATAGCCACGCAATAATCATACCAAGCAATAATATCACCCACAATAATCATACCTTGTCGAATATTAACTCGAGAACCATCAGGGGAAACGAAAGGATAATTTGTTTAGTATTTTTAGCTCTGAAATGTCAAATTACCGGAATAAAGCTTTCGACTTAGGCAGGTAGTTAATTAACGTCGCACTGGAGCAACGCAACGAGCTAGTGGCGACGATGTGAAACCCATCCCAAAGAGAAAGATCCGAGGACAACGCCTCGCAATTTTGAATCACTGCCAGATGATAAGACAACACCTGAGCTGGCACACCACTCTCAAAAATTCCACACCACGCCAACGTGAGGACATTTGAGGCCACGACAGATTTAACGTGTACCAGCCCTCGTGAGCACGACGGTCTTGGGCTGGACCGAGTTTCGAACTTACAACCCTCCGGTTACTAATCCATCACCCTTCCAACTGGGCTACCGCGGCCCTAAAGGCTTCGACGCGAATATCACCAGAATACCTTGTCCAATCGAAAAACGGACAACGCTTTATCGGGTTCAGCAAGGAATCGCATGCTGTGATTAGTGATTCTGATCACCTTGGTGGATAAAATGAATTTATTTCATATAGTTGTTTTATAACTTCCCCAAAACACACCGAGTCAGAAGTTAAGGATGCAAAATTAAGCTTATGATAATAAAAAAATTATTATTATCAAATTTTTGGTTATAATAATAATTTTTTTGATTAATTATTACTATTCACACAATAATAATTAATACTACTTATATATATATATATAGTAATATATAGTAATATTATTATTAAGTACTACTAGTAGTATTAATAGTAAAATATTATTAAGTACTATTATTAATATTAACAATAATATATATATAAAATAATTACTATTATTAATAATAGAGAGAGTTATTATTATTAATAATGATAATATATATAACACACAATATATATATATATATATAAAGTAGTAGTAGTAACGCAGCAATTATTATTATTAGTAGTAGTAGTAACAGTAATTATTATTATTATTAGTAGTAGTAGTAACAGTAATTATTATTATTAGTAGTAGTAACGGTAATTATTATTATTATCAGTAGTTGTAATAACAGTAGTTATTATTATCAGTAGTTGTATATATAGTAACAGTAATTATTATTATTAATTAATAATAATAACAGTAATTATTATTAGTAGTAGTGCTATTATTACACTAATTAAGAGTAGTAGGATTATTATAGGTCTCGCAGTCCAATTGCATCAGTATAAAGGCTTCGTACAGAGGATACGAAACTGAATTAAATTCAACCTAACGTGGACTAATTTAACTTTGAGCAAGCTGAAAGAAATTATTGAATCTAAGTCTTAAAATATTTTATTGATGAAGGGCATTTTGCTTGTGATTTGATACACCCCTTCAATTTTACCGAAATCAAATAAGCAAGTTTTGAAATTGGTTTTTAAGCATGAGAGCATCGAATTAACTTCAACTTATAAAAAGGTTCTTAAAAATATTATTAGATTAACTAAAAAATGCATCCTGTTTCCCAAAGGAGGAAAGTTTTTCAAGCACATGCAAAACACTTTCCTTAGCAAATAAAGGTTATTATAATGGGTGAAAACAAGCATTCATCCCATCAATGAAATTGTATTTGCTTTTCAATCGTTATAGAATAGGGACATATCAAATAGAGAACAGGAAAAAGAACAAATATTTATATTAGAAATAAGCATTCTGAAACAAAACCTTCGTCAAGACGTAATCAGAAATTGAGCATGCATTACGAATCTAATCCAATTCAAACAGGCTCCCAGCATTTATGTCCTTAACTGTAAATATTGAATACGTATAAAAGAGAAAACAATACTTTTCAGCCCATAACTTCATTACCTCTGTGCAAACAATTCAAAAAATCTTAGTGAAAGCTTTACGCAGTAATCTTGTGCAATTTACAAATCTAACGAAAATGCAATTTTGATTCCCTCCAAAGGACATGTATCGGGGATATAAAAAGTAAGAAATCCCGATTCATTCTAAATAAATACCAAGAAGTGTTTTTAGTTTCTTTGACTGGAAAAGAGAATTTACTTGGAATGCTTTTGACAACGTATTGCAATTTACTTCCGGGAATATATTTTACTGCACGGTAAGGTGACTTTTCTTAAATATTTCCTTGAAGTATACTTAGAGCTATATGTCACTGTGCTACTTGCACATGACATTTAAAATATATTCAGGATATTCCTTAATGTGGTATGTTTTTGGGAGAGTAGCGGAATAGCAACCCGAGGGTTGCGAGTTAAAATCTGTCGGGTACGTGGGGGCTGGTGCATTTTAAATCTGTAGTGGCCTCAAATCTCCTCACATTGGCGTGGTGTGGAAGTTTGGAGAGTCGGGTTCTACCTCAGGTGTGACCTCGTCATCTGACCGTGGTTCAAAATTACGTAGTGTTGTCCTCGGTTCTTTCCCTTCGGGTTTGATCCCGGACCGTCGCCAATAGCCCGTTGCGTTGCTCCAGTGTGATGTTAAAACCTACCTACCAAACCATTATTACTAGGTATGCTGTACCAAGAAGGAAATACGTCGAAGTAATAAATAATTGTAGTTTCTAGCCCCATTTAAAACTATTTTAATGAAAAATATTTTAAATTATTCAGTAAAACATCTTTAAATTTAAGTTCTTGCAGGATTTGCCAATCTTTTTCATAATTCTATCGTAAAAATGCTAAATAATTGTATGTAATGCTCTAAACAGTAAAATCACCAAATATATGCATTTAAAGCAAAACATTAAGATAAATAGGCATCTAATGAAATTTTTTAATGTGAAAAACCTGATGCTGTAGGCAGTACAGGTATTTCAATGTGCATTGTATATCACTGTGAAAGCATTTTTATATCCTTCACCCAAGAATACATTTTGTTTAACCATCTTCTGTTTCTCTAAGAAGATACTCTTAATGTTCTTCGGAAATTCGGCACGCTTCTTTCCTTGAGAATTGGCGAAGAGAGAATAAATTATGTTAATTTTCCCGTTTCACCGCGGGCACTTAATAATTTGAGGGCACATATTTCCTTCGAACCCGAAATCATTTTTTCTGCTCATTTCAACAGAAACAATGTAATTTCCATGCCGTTCACGTACTCGCAGCCGAAACAAAATTACTAACTTGTCTCAGTCTTCTTCCAGCGGGCTCTCCGGCAACATTTGAATACCTCTATCTCCTGATCACCTTCAAGAAGCTGAGTTTGGTTTTGAATAGAATTAAGACATATTTTTCTTAAAATAAAACAGTAAATCAAATGATTATCACTGACAAATAAAAACTGATGTGGTACTCGAAGCATTCTACCTACGTACTTAAAATATTTGGAGTTAAGGCTCGTGAGAGACCAATATAAACGTGCTTGAGTTTGTCAATGAGCTCCACCTTTCAAGATTACAGCTCTCTCACAGTATAAAGGTCGTGCTTAAATTGTTGTGCATGTTAAGTTTTGTGTAGGTGTAATGTTTAGTTAAATAATAGATCAAAATAATTACAGCCTCTTAAAATGAGAGCTTATTTTTACGACTACACAAATGCTAGTATTCTAAACTGCATGACGCATATCTCAAGGTCTTGTAGTGTGTTTTTCTTTGTGCAGGTAAAGAATCTCAGAATAATATTTATTTTGCATGTCGCTAAAAATAGATGTGCAATGAACGAAAGGCAGGGCAGACCGGGGCCCAAATTATACAGGGGAAAACGTGTAACACCCGAATAAAATCAGAAACAATTTTAGATTATTTTCAAATTTCTATTGGAAGTTATTTCTGAACAACCATTCGAAATGCTTAAGGTGAGTCACATATACGTTTCTGTATCAAAATGTATTTCAGTAATATCCCCGTGTATGTCTTTTCAATTCAAAAATATTTACATTCGAATAAATTATACACAAGAATTGTTTTGAAGAAAGGAAACACAAATGTTTCACCAAATGTTTATCATGAGTATCATACAAAATATATGATTTGCAAAACAGTTTTCATGAGCTCCATAAGCACAAAATAAACTTTTATATATAAAACATTTTCGTTAAATAGACCGTAATACACTCATGTCCAAAATTATCTTTACATACATAAAATCACGGATTTCTCAGAAACTGTGAACTATAATTTTATGAATTTGTGTGAAATTATACATAACATCATAACACATAAATACAAAGGAAAAAATTTAAGAGCACTGCATATGATATAAAACTGTAGCATGAAACAATAAAAATGGCAATAGTATGTGACAAGGAGAGTTAAAAAAAAGAATAACTCAGAAAAAAATTAAGGCTTATGAATTTAATATGGAATGTGATCTCCCCTGACGTGTACACACATATCACAACGTGTTTTAATGCTGGCAATAATGTTGTTAACCACAGTTTGGGGAATTAAGTTCCACTCCTCCAGCAATGCGGTCTTCAGGGCATTTTTATCTCTATTAGGAGAATATCTCCGTGTAACTACTTTTCCTAGGTAGTCCCATAAGTACTCTATCGGGTTCAGATCAGGAGATTTTGCTGGCCACGGTATTCGCTCAATTGCTTCACTTTCAAGGAATTCGTCAACGAGGTTTGCTCGATGTGGACGAGCATTATCGTCCATAAATAAAATGTCAGATCCATATGCACCTCTGAAAAGTCTTACATAGGTTCTAAGACCTCATCCCGATTTCTCTGGCCGGTCACAGATCCGCTGTTGAAAACGTGTAGGGCCGTACGTCCATCGATCATTATTTCTCCCCATGCCATCACACCTGCACTACCGAAACGGTCACGTTCCATAACGTTCGAAGGAAGATTTCGCGTTCCTGACTCCCTCCAGATGTAAACACGTTTAAAATCAGAAGTTAAACTAAACCTCGACTCATCAGTAAAGATAACATGGGACCATTGGTGTTCACTCTAATTCTGATGTTCTTTGCACCAATTAAAGCGATCCCTCTTTTGTTGTGAAGACAGTGAAACACATACCCTTGGCTTTCTGGCATAAAGGCCTTTTTCATTAAGCCTTCTGTATACAGTTTGCCGTGATACAACAGTTGCAGTGGCGGCTACAACCTCTGAACTTAACTGCTAAGCAGTAGACTTCCTGCTACGACGGGCAGTTATTGCCAGATATCGATCTTGAGAAGCAGTTGTTATTCGTTTACGACCTTGTCCAGGTCTCCTTATAAAAATTCCAGAGTTCTGAAATTGTTTCCATAGCGTAGAGACTGTCTTGAAATATTCACACATCTCGCTGCTTCCATGATTGTCTGCCCTGTTTCTAAACGGCCGATAATTCGCCACTTCACAGATTCTTCCAAATGACACTTCGGAGCCATAGCAAACCGTTTTGAGTCCTTACACACTGAAATCAAATGCTGTATTGCAGAAATTCACTCAGATATTCACTTTGCGCAAAGCGCTTGACGTAACGCCTTGATTTGCATATCAGAAACCGTTTTATCACTTGATTGGATAATGCTCATTAGGCTTGTCTTTCACACATTCCCTGCAAAAATGGATTACATCGATTGGATATTTCATGGAATATCATTATTTTTGGGTATGTAAAGATAAATTTGGACATAAGTGTATATTCAGTGAAATCAAACAATAAAATAAACTTTTAGTTTAGTGGATTTCTAAGAAGCTGTTTGTATACTTGTTTAAATCAATAAATTAACTAATAGAAACTTTGAAAAATGTATGGAACGCATCACAAATAGTTCTTTAATCCTATGTGCGTCACGAGATTTTTCAGTAGGGTAGTGTTGTTTTTCTCACTACTCACTCAAAATGACTAAGTAATCATTTCTATTGGTTCAAAGAATCCTCGAAAAGATTCAGTTGATCAAGAAGGTAGGTAAGTAAGTGAACTAATGTCGAACTGGAGCAACACAATCGGCTATTGGCGACGGTCCGGGATCAGTTCCGAAGGCAAAGGTCCGAGGACAACACTTCGTAATTTGAGCTGGCATCCCACTCTCCGAACCCACACCACGCCAAGGTGAGGACATTTGAGGCCACAACAGATTCAACGTACACCAGCCCCAACACGATGGTCTTTGGTTGGAACGAGTTTTTAACTCGCAACCCTCCTATTGTTAATCCGCTACTCTTCCAACCAGGCTACCGCGCCTCGTTAATCCAGAAGGTCAAAAGTAGAAGTCATACGGGAAGACTTCGGGTCGTATAACGGATATATATATATCTGTTACCGTTAAAGCTCGAAAGCCGTTAATGTGCACATTACCTAGGTAATCTGCAGATTAGCTGATTTGTTCCGTTAAAGTGCGGAATCATCTACAAAATAAGAGTTTTTCGTACTTTACTTAGGTAATGTGCACATTAACGGCTTTCGAATCGTTCAAGTGCAAAAGTTTGTTTCTCTAATTTCCTTTCCTTCCTCCTTCCCTTTCTCCTTACGCTTCAACTATTCTGTTGATTGATTGATTCTATCAACTTGATTCTTTAGATATCGAAAAATAAATAAATAGTATTATGTTTCAACAGTTGTCAGTACATTTTATTTACATCTGGGGATTATTATATGAAATTATAATTTTATGGGATAAAATGATAGCGTGTTTTTCAGTTAGTAGTACCTAGTATTACTGAGTTGTTTGTCTGAGTATTATTTTAAGCGTACAAAAACGTTGCCCTGTTCGAGCAAAGATCTTATTTTCTCTTTAACGAGTGCTTAGTAGGTAATGTGCAGATTATCTAGGTGATCTGCAGACTACCTAGGTAATTTGAGAAATGAAACAATTTTCCGGACTTTAACGGATAGCGCAGTTAATCTGTACATTACTAGGTAATCTGCAGATTACATGATTTCCGTACTTTAGCGGCAACATACGTACCCCTCAGAGTGTTAAATTATAGTGAACTCAATAGTAAAGAAAATACTACGCCACCGTGTGACACTTTTTAAAACAAAATTAACTCTCTTGGTTTATCTTCGCGTCTAAAATCACCTTGTTGAACCAGCCTCTGATTCAAAAACCTGTTCCAAACTGTCACCAATTCTTAGGCAAAGGGTAATTTATTTATCCTACTTGGATATTCATGCCCCTTGGAGCAATAGGGCAGTTTTGGCTCGACGAGGTATCTCGTCATTAGCAAAATTGACCAGATCTTGTGGACGAGATATCGCGTCAAAACCACTAAAAGGGTTGACACAATTGTAAAAATAAAATACGATTATTGCCAAGCTTGTTTTAACCCTCGTGGAGTTGTCCCGGCGAGGTATCTCGTCATTATCAAAACTGACCAGATCTTGATGGGCGAGGTAACTTGTCAATATTAAAGACTGACTTGATCTTGATCTCGTCATCATCAAAAACGGCAGTATCTTCATTCGGAATTCAATCGGCAATTTTGATCACGAGATATTTTCATCATTAGAAAAATTGGCGTCACATCTTAATGTACGAGATATCTCGTCGAAACCACTCAATGGGTTAAGAACTGAAGACTAAAAAATGCATAAAATCGAATGAATAATTTTTCTTCAGGTGCACTGAAAACAAATATTTGTATTGTTACCTTTTCTTTCAGTTTACATTACACTACTTACATTTAGCATCACAAAAAGATACAGGACGACATGTAAAGCCTGTCTGTATAAGCTTATTGCTTAATACGTTTCGCATAAATATATATCCAACAGAACATCTAGGTTCCAATTTGTAATGAATTCCTATGCTAACTCGCGTGATATAGTGTTAAAGCTGTTTTGAGGGAAGTTGAGAAATATCTTGCTGAACGTCTCAAATATTTGTAAATTTCGAATTCTTTTGTTGAGAATGCATTTTATTGTAATTCGAATACGCAGGAGAGATCAAAGTATTTCCTCTAGCATAAAAATATCTTTTCCTGCCGCAACTAGATCAAGGAATATGCAAATACTGCTGAAAACATTTTCTTTGTATACGCCTAATACTTACGCCATTCTTGAAGGACGCTGAAAGGAATCGGAAATCGAAAATCTTTTGTGGTCTACCTCTCCATTTTGCTTCGAAACTACTTACAAAATCGATGCATATTCCAAACAAGATTAAACATGACAGTTTTGAATAATAATTTTGCACGATAAGTTGCAGGTGTTAAATGGATGGAGAAAATCTTTGAATGAAACGCATTTGAACATGTTCCGGAAGATAGGATTCCTTAAACACCTTCAAAAAATGCAAATTTTTTTCCCAGTTTGAAACCTCGTATAAATAATTTCCCAGTATACTTTTTATTTATTATACATTTATCAGTTCTTTTTTCCTGGAATGTTATTGCTTCTAAAGACTGCAATAGTCAAAAGATGCAAATATATTTCATTACAATTCCAAATCCTTATGAAAATACGTTTATAATGTATTCAGAGTGTGAATTAAGCTTAGTAAATATTTTCACAAGGAAATAAATTCCGTCATTCTATTTTAATTTCAAAGCTTTAATATACTTCATATAATGGAATTCGAGGAATAAAGTGTTCTTGTTTACATCCTTATCCCAATTGAGTAGTACTTTCAAGGCTTTGAAAATAAGGATTATACGCACGTAAATATGAAATATACGTAAGCCAAAATAAGCTAACTATAACAAATAGTATACTAAAATGTAAAATTATTTTATTTTAAGAAAAAATAATTCACATTTTAATCCCTAATTTCGGATTTATTAAACCCAGATTATGTATTATACTTTTGAATAATAAGCTTACCACTCAGGTTTAAGCTGTTAAGAAGCCCATACTACCTTGGCACATAGTTCTTTTGTTCGTGTACCTAAGATATTCTCTAACACTACCGTTGAAGCTATTGGAATAATGTAAAAAGTGAATTCCGGATTACGCACAATTGAAAATTTGTCGATAAATACGTATTCAACTAAATCTTATATTTGACTCAGTTTCACGTTTGTATCCATACGAGTCTTATCTTTCTCTAGAGATAAAGTATTTTCAACACTTTTTACTATAAAATAAGTGAAATAAAATAAAGAAAACAACTTCAAATGCTAACGAGCAAAAATTTTCGAAACACGCAGGAGGTAACTGGAGTTCAGGATGAGCGTTTCAATTTTTTGAAGTTGTACACCTCCACATTAACTTCGGCATAAAGTCATTTTTACTTATCCATATTTTATGTTTTTAAAAGTGTTTTTAACCCCAAATAATCAGTAAACTAGTAAAAACCAATGAGCTACTTCCTTTTATACTCAGATAGGGGTGGGCCTGGAACGAAGAGATCAATACAAGTTACCCCCGAAAATTCAAAGTACTACCAGAGAGAAAAATCATAAAAAATATTACCTATTACCAAGGTTAGGAAGGAAAAATCAATAGTCATGTTAAATCAATAGTATGAAAATCAAAAGTTATTACTTGCATTTTGTTTTTGTTTTATTTGGGTTCTCTGATTTGATTTTTTGTGTGGTCTATATATATAATAAACAATCAATCTTACAAAATATTAAAAATCAAATAAGTAGTGTGATAATGACAGAGCTGGCGCAGTGACTGTTAATGGCTCTCAAAACCCCCATTAAATCTCCACCCCCTTTTAAAACAATGGCTCTCAAAACCCCCCATTAAATCTCCACCCCCTTTTAAAACAATGGCCGCAAAACCCCCATCCAAATTCTACCCACTTTTAGAAAGTAATGGCTCTATTTCACCCATACCAATTTTCTAAAACAATGGTGCTAACCTCCCCATTAAAATCGCACCCACTTTTAGAAATCAATGGTTCTGTTTCACCCACTCAAATTTTTGTAAAACAATGGTGTAAAACTTGCCCATTAAAAACGCACCCACTTTTAGAAAAGCGATGGCTCTATTTTATCCATATTAATTTTATAAAACAATGGTAACGAAATCCTCCATAAAAATCTCGACCCACTTTTAGAAAGCAATGGATATATTTCATACTGTAATAATATTTATTTGAAGTAAACAAAAAGTCGCTGAGACGGAAGGGTACCCCCTTCGGAAAGCACCCCTTTTCCTGCGACGCAGAATTTTAAGGAAATATTTTTTTCATTTAAAGAGATGCATTTTTTTAGTATACAAAGAAATCAAAAACCATGGAAAGTTCTCTTCTCAAAAGTCTAAATTCAGTAGGTAATTTGCAATCAGACTATCTAAAGCTGGATGATTTAGAAATTGGTAAAAAGTACCTGATATCCGATGCGAAAATGGTAAAGACACGCTATGGTGAAAAGGCTGTTGTAAGTTTGGTGGATACAGGCACAGTATTTCTCCCCGAACGTTTCAACAAAATAATGACTGACGAGCATTTAAGCTTAATAACAAAACAGTGCTATTTAATCTATCGAGGTAAGAAGGATATTGGTAAAGCCAACCCAGCGCACCAGGTAGAATTTTCTTTCAACTAATTTTTTTATGTGATTTTATTTTTAATGAATGAAAATAATCATTAAAAATTGATAAGTATCTTAAATTTTTTTTGCAAAATGCCTCCCCAGTAGGCTCAGAGCGTACTCAATCTCAAACTCGACCCACCAAGGGGCCCTTCTTGATAGGTCGAATTCAAGATCAAGTACGCTCTGAGCCCACCGGCCACTGAGGCTTACATATAACAAGTTGGACAACACTGTAAGACTGTGACATCATTTTGACGTCGGGATCCCACCCACCACTTATTCGAAGAGTGCTGCTCTTTTGGACAACGACGAGAGCAGCGGACATGTCATTTTTGGCTAGGTAGAGGTCACCAACCATCAACCCACATTGATTAACAATGTGGGAGAGGTTGGGGTTTGAACTTGGGACCTTGATGTTAGGAGTCCTGCGCGCATACCGTTAAGCCATGGGTACCCAACAAAACCTCACGTAAAATTGTATTTAAACATTACACTGGAGGGGAAAATCGTCGAATATATCACTTTAAACAAGTCATTTTTCAGGTTGAATGCTAAAATTCTTTAAAATATCAAACACCACAATTTATCTAATCAAAGAAAGGTTGAAAAAACGTTATATATTTATAAGAAGTTGTAAGAATTTGTTAAACACGCCCATTATAATATGTGTCCGTAAGGAGCTGCCATCTATTGACACAATTTAAATAGTTTTTATACGTCATACTACAAAAGTGTTCTTTCCCCATATGTGACGTAACGAAGCCGCAGTTTTGCGAGTTTCAACGCTCTAGCGCGGCCCCGGTTTCAAGGACTCTCGTACGAGGAAGTGAGCACTCATTGCCGACGGTGTTTGAGCATACTGCTTTAGAATAAAATTGATTTAAAGAAATAAATATATATAAGAAACAAACGGAAAAAATGAATACAGAAATGAACAAACCCAAATTCCATTTGCCATCAGCTTGCAGTTGTACACATCTTTTCACTAATAAAGATTCGCAAAAAATTGTTTGGTTAGACTCGTTCAAGGAGCCATTATCTACAATAATTGGGGAATATAAGCGGTCCTTGCAATATCTGCAATTGGCTATTCTTTCAAATGATTTAGACAACCCATCAGAAATTGGCAACTGTTTCGAAAAATTAGAAGATGACATCGCAAAATTAATTAACTTGGCTGTTCAATGTCTTTCAAAAGATCAGTAAGTTATAGGCCTTTTTTATTTTTTTTAATAATCCAGGATTATTAAAAAAAGTTACTGATCAAATTTAAACAAATGGGCTAATTAAATCCATTTCTTTATTTAGAGTTGAAAAATTCAATCCTTTGGATATGTAAATATGGTTGAACTTTAATATCATTTTTTTTACACGATATGTATAGTTTAAGAACATCATTCTTTTTACCTCGCTTAAAATAAGTAACTGTTTGTAATGTTCGTGCAGCTATTTGAAAAGAAGAGGCACCATTATTAAAATCTAAACGTATGTCAAACGTTTCAATATGGCTTGATATGGGTAACAGTTGTACCGTTATTTTCATGGTCATATCAGCTGACAATGATAAATTTTCGTCTAATAATGTGGAACTCATTAGATCGAAATTAACTTCTTTGAATTCATTAGGTGAGCATTCGAAACGCTCTCTTAATGTTGCAAAGAATTCTCGATTATCCACATAACTTTTTGTGGCGACATCATTTAATTCCAGTGGATTAGAGACATAAAGACCATCGTTATCGCTTGTTAATATATTGTTGCCTCTTTTATCATTGATTTTCGTTTTAAGGTCAACATACATTTTTGATACAGCGTCGTTCGGGTCCCTCGGTACAGCGAGGTTTTTGATTTGAATGTCCCTCACATCATAAATACCGTTTTTAAGTACTAAAGCATTGCTTTCAAAATATTGTTTGTTTACTACGTTTTTGTCAGATTCCGGATCTCTTACATTGCCTATCGTTTTGTTTTTAGCATCAAAGTCTCCTCGAAATGAATGTAGTAAACTTTTATTTTGTAACTTCTTAGTGAGTATGTCTACATAGTACCTTGTTGCACAATCAGACTGTTCAACTGGGTCCAAAAGATTACAAATTCTTTTGCCTTTTGCGTCGTACATATTGTTTTCCGAAAGAATTAAACTTCTATCCGATAAAGCTTGAATGGTCGTCTTTAAGATTTTTTTACATATGTCTACGTATGACTTTGTTGTAACATCACTATTTTGAGTGGGTTCTTCGGCATTCCTTAAAATCTTCTTTTCCATGTCGTAATTGCCATCATTCGTTAATTTAAAGCCTATCCCGGGAATTCCAGGAGGCCCCTGTTTAATTTCTTCCTCAACAAGGGGATAATATGCTGCCATTTATTATATGAGGTAATTAATTTTTTCTACGATAATATGTGGCTTGATTTTGTTCTCTTTACCATCTGGTGAAATTTCTAACAACACTTGTTTATCTTTTCTACCAAATGCAATCGCTAAACAGGATTCATTATTCGTTTCTAACGGCCTTTCAAGAATATGATGTCCACCAATGCTCAATTTGATTAAAGGAATTTTTCGATCTTTAGATCCTAAAAATATTATAATTTTCATGTCCATCTCACACGTTAGATTCATGTCGGGAGTCAGTAAATTACTACTGAATTTATTGAATGTTACGGTTTGAATTCCATCCTCTTTGTAAGTTTCGTACTGCTCGGTTGTTGCGTAAAATATTTTACCATCAGCATATTCTTTAGTCACAGCGTCTGAATTTTCGATTGGATTGGAAACATTCGTTAATCTTTTATTTTCAAAATTATAATGCTCGTTTTGTATTAAAGATGGAACATAAAGACCGTCGTTATCTCTTTTTAACATATTATCATCTCTTTTATGGTTGATTTTTGTTTTAAGATCAACATACTTTTTGGTAACGGCATCTTTGTCGTCATTCGGTTTACCAAGGTTTTTCATTGGAATGTTTCGGGCATCAAAAATATTATGCTTTAACAATAATGCATGTCTCTCAAAGTAGGCTTTATTAATAGCATTTCTGTCACCAACAGGATCTTCTAAATTGTCAATTACTTTGTTTCTTGCATCAAACTCCCCATCATGATTTAGTATAATACTTACATCACTTAAAGCTTTAATTTTTGATTTTAAATCTCTTTGCATATCATCCGCATAATACTTAGTTACTGAATCATTTAATTGAATAGGATCACTTAAGTTCCTTAAAATCTTCTTTTCCATGTCGTAATTGTCATCATTCGTTAATTTAAATCCCACTCCCGGAATGCCAGGAGGTCCTTCTTTGATTTCATCCTCAAAAATTGGATAATAAGCTGCCATTTCTTTATTTCAATGAATTTTTTTTTTATAATCTTCCGACTATAAAAAATAAAATCTTATACGTTTAATGTTTTGATAATGGTGATGTCTTTATTCTTGATGTTCAAGTGACATCTCTTACGCTCTTGCAGGATGAAATAGAAAACGTAATCTTTAGTGGTGTTGTTTCTCAACCTCCAGTTGAACTCAATCATCAAGTTATTTGTATCTGTATAGTTTTGATGATGAGCAAGATTAAAACAAATGATTGGATACAATTTTCCAAAATTTGAATAGTTGACCATGCATCCAGTTTCCGATGTAATGGTGTTGAGTCCGGATTCTAAAAGGGCTGCGTATAACCTATTATAATCCTTCTTACCAAAGTCCATCATGTAGCTAACAGTTGGAACCTTAACGTTATTTATCATCAGCCAACATTCTGTCATGTCCAAATGGTCGAACAGCATATTGTTTTGCCCTGCGTTCTCATACCTTTCAGTGTATTGAGGTATCACATACAGCGATAAGACTTCATCTGATGTGGCTTTTATGCTATAGGAACCGCTTGAGTTTTTGTAGAAGATATTCGATTTTACAATGCTGTGTTGATTCCAGTTTAACTCGAGGGTCTTATCTGACAACCTTAATTCGTTAAATTTAGCTGCAGCTGAGTTTTTGAATCTAACGTAAGGAAGCCAAAGCGATAAATCTTCCACAACAACTTTATAGTTCTTATTTTGCTCATTGGTGTACAACATATTTTCACTATGATTTCTCTGAAACTCAAATTTGACTTGGAACCCAGTAATAACTTTCTTGTATTCACGGAAGAAGTCAAATATATATTTCAATGGGATCCATAGTGTTACAGTGCTACTGTTTCTAGTGAATTTGCACCTTTCAATGAATCCTTGATTAAAGTCGTCATTCAACACCAATCTTTCTAAAAAGTCTGTTATTTTAGTGTCTTCAGCCAAGGCCCCGCCGTATTTTAAGTGTTTTCTATCAGCAGTGTTGGATGTATCAATGTAGAAGAGCATATTGCTAGCTTCCGAAGTAGAATAGTCCGGTGTAAAATGAATCAAACCTAGCACATGTTGGAGGAGTGCAGAATAATTAATGTTCGATTCGATTTCTGTGTTCCCTAATGTAAACCTGTTGGCATTGATTAAGCCACCTCCATTCACGAGAGCTACATTATCATCACCTATTGCAGTTCCATCGCTCTTAACAATTTTCAGTTTTTGCTGCAGGTAACCGTTAGAGTATAAAATGTTGGCGTTAGTGTCTTGTATAAAGAAGTGATAAGTGGCGTTTTCCATAGAACTATCACTATTTTCATGCCTCACTTCTCTATACTCGAAACTTTCGATGTCATCATCGTAATAATAATCGGTGTTGTCTAATTCAAATATTTTGTTCATTTATTATATAATTTTTTTTTTCCTTCTCAATTTAATAGCCACGTGGCTATTAAATCGAATTTATAGGAACTTTAGTCCAGCTCCATGTTTCTTCTTCTTTGATAAAATTTCGTTGAATTTATCATGCACAAACGCTTTAGCTTTGCCTTCTAATTCTGAGCCGATACGTGGTGATACATTCATCTTGTTTAGTTGATCTTGTACGAACATGAGGGCCTTGTCTTTTAAAGCAGGTCCGACAGTAGACAGTACGTCTGAAAAGAACCCCCTCCCTTGAATCTTCTTACTCTTCCTTTGAAGTCTGTGTTTGTTCATTTCTTTTATTTATAGGGCAATAAAATTATATTGTACTTCCTGCTTATTGAGTGGGATTGGATCGCCTCTATGATTTGTTATTCTCATTCTGATTCTATAGACACTCTCCATTCGAACAGGGAAGAACAGAGGTTTGTCGAAGGATTTAATAATTTGACTGCCCGGTCGATTACTATTTGTAAAAGAATAGATAACGTTTGAAGAGTGGAAGCCGTTGATAAAGGCTCCCTCGGCGATATCACAATGGATGTAAATGTTATCATTACCGCCGGAAAGGTCAGCAATGTACTTTCCTATTTGTTCGGGCTCTTCATATATTTTGGGTTCGAAACCTAAAAGTTTGTGCAGGTTGTTGGTTCTTGATAAATTGATCTTATAGTTGTTTTTCAGTTGAATGGCAATTCTTTGTCGCTCCTCTACTATACCAAATAGAATGGGTGGATCGTTTCCAAAAAAATTTATCATGTAACGGTTCAGACCTCTGATAGTATAATTTCCATCTGGTATCACCAAATCGAACCACTGTTGACCGTCATAGTATGAAAACTTTTCGTCTTTGATATTATCCCATGAAACATACATAGAAAAGGACTGAAGGGCAATCTGTTTGATTCTAAAAGGCCTGGAATATTCAATCGTAAAATCTTCCGATCTTTCCGAGTTCTTCGAATCTAAAATTAATAACACCATTTATTTATAGAGAACATTTTTTTCGTTAGATTCGCTAGGCTCCTGCGTAAAAGAATATAACACATCAACAACTGATTTGCCTTTGTTTCTTTCCCTAATGTATTTCATACAAAAGTAACCACATTTTACAGAGGCAGGATGTTGTAGAAAGCTTGAATTATATCCAATTTCTTTTTTCCTTCCAGAACTTAGCAGATATTTCTTGATATTTGGAAGAATTTTGTAAATGTGCTCTCCAAAAGGGTCAAAGTACTCAACAAAGTCATTATTAGGATCGTTATAGTAACATACCCAGTGCGTACCGGGTCCTGTAGCTATGTCTAGATTAATAATGCCGTTTTCAAACAGCCTCATCTTTTTGGGTAATAGATCTGAAGTGAAGACGCCCCTAAACCCCCTTTCATGCTTCATATTTTGTTCAATTACTTCGTTGGATATTCCCAATTTTGATAGACTCCCTTTCCAACGGTCTTTTTTTTACCAGATCCGGAAATTTTATCCAAAGCTTTCTTGGCCCCCCACCCAGCAGCCCCACTTGCAGCACCCAACGCTAATGCTTTTGCCCCAGCAATTAATGCGGGTATAAAAGGCGCTAAAAAGGGTAGAAAGCCCCCAGTTTTCTTGAGTTGTGACTTACTGATGGTGATTCGTTTCCCTTTCCCAAGTTGAGCAATTTGAGTTGAAGTTAAATACATGTCATAGTTAGAGGGTTTTGACTTATCTATTTGTAGAGTTACTTCTTCCCCCTTCTGGTGTGCGGATTTAAGTTTAGCAATCTGGTGATCGCTTAAATGTATTTTGGTTTGTATGTAGTTACTCATTTATTTAAAGAAAATTTTTTGTAATAGTGTTTCACCTGCTCGCTGGTCAAAGTTCCTTCTTTCAACAATGCGTCCAATAAATCAACGACTTCATTATATAATTTTCTGCTTTTGGATCCATTACAAATCTTATCAGTGAACCGAGCCAACATTGTCATATTATCTTCTACTCCTTTGCCGAGATATATTTCCTTTCTTTGCAAGTCTCTTAATCTCTCTCGATAATCTTCTAACGTATGCATATGTTCTCTTAAATAATCAACCTGGGAGAATAAGTTTTCTTCTCTTTCCTCATCTTTCTTAGTCATTCGAGAAATTTGGCTCATAATGTTCCCTTTTTGGCGAGCCATTTTCATGTGAACTTTGTTTACTTTATCAATAATTTCTTGCAATACTACCTTGGGTTCATTGTACAATTTTGAGGGTCTTGGAAAATTGTTTTTCTCTAAATACTCTATATCCAATTCTTTGTCAAAATTAAAGATATCTGGGGAGGGATGTTCAATCGCTAGAGGAATGTGTTCAATTGCTTGAGGAATGTTATCGAGGGTATCTTTTATAACCTTAAGCTGCTCTGATCTTGTTGCTTCTTGTGCTTGTAGTTTTTCGGTTACAGGCTTGTGGAAGTCGGATAGTGACCTCTGGATACCTAGTTCTTCTCCGAGTTGTTGTTCGTTGTTTCTTCTGATTTGAGCCTGCAGCTTGAAAACTTTCAGGTCATTTTTAACTTCTTCTCTTAACTTCTTATTTCGCTCTTTTTGGATAGTATTCATTTATTATTATGAAAAAAAGAGTTTTGCTCCCAGCAAATTATGTTTTTACTCAAGCAAAGTAATTTTTTGCTGAAGCAAACTTTTTGACATTAAATAAAGATGATTCGAATTGAAAATTATACAGAAGCAGAAGAACTAGTCGATGCAAATCAACATTATTTACTACCAAAGCATCCTTTCAGGCTTCTAATCGCTGGAGCTTCAGGGACTGGTAAAACAAATTTATTGCTGAACTTCATATATGATTATCTCGATTTTGATAATTTATTCGTTTGTGCAAAAGATATGTATGAACCCAAGTATACCAAATTGCAAGAGAAGTACACAATGTTTGATGGTGTGGATATTGACTCGATAAAGTATCCTAAAAAGAAGAAGAAAATTATGCTAGAGTTATACGAAAAATTCGGCACGAAGGGAACTTTATTCTCCTCTGATTCAAAGGATTTTATAACAGTGGATGACCTTGACCCATCCTGCAAAAATGTTGTTGTCTTTGATGATTGCATGACTGACAGGGATCAGAAGAGCATAGAAGATTTTTTCGTCAGAGGCAGGAAGAAAAACGCCTCAATCATTTACCTTTCCCAATCTTATTATAGAACACCTATTGTTATCAGGAGAAACTGCAATTACTTAATATTTTTCAACCTCCAACAGAGGGAGATTCAACAGATCATAAGAGAGATAGATGGTAGTTTGACAAAAGAAGAATTTAGTAGATTGTACACAAAGTGTATGCAACAGCCGTATGATTTTTTTATGCTTGATTTAGTTAAACCAGCCTTGAGATACCGGAAGAAATATTTTGTGCCTATAAATAAAGATGGAAGAGTACTTACAGAAGAAAATTTACGTTTACAGAAAGAGCTATCACCACTACCATAAATTTCACATCACCATGACTGTTAGCAAGTTCGTTTTAAGTTCATTGGGTCTATCAGCTTTGGTGCTGGCCCCCCTAGGTGCTCTCAGCTTAAGCGTTGGTATAGTTGAAGTTATTGATAAAGCTTTGAATATCGTGGAAAGGAAAGAAGAGTACAAACAGTCTTACAGGTTTTACAAACAGCTGCTTAATTCGTACAAATCCAGCGCGATATCAGAAGAGGAGGTGTACAAGCGAGAGGACGATTTTGTAAATAACTTAGTCTACCTACCAAGAGAAAAGTACATGAAACAAACCCTACTCAATGGATATGCATATGTGAGTAAATAATTTTTTCTATATAAATAAATGTGCGGAAAAAAGAAAGGAAACAAGAAAGGGAAAGGCGTTGTAAACGCCGCAATCAACAATTTACCATTTGAAATGCATCTGCCAGGACATCAATTTACGGGACCAGGAACTCAACTGCTTAGAGGGAAAACTAGGCTGAACCCCGATTTAACGCATAAAGAATGGAGTAAACCCATTAACCGAGTCGATGAAAGTGCTTATAAACATGATGTGTGTTATATTAAAAACAAAGACACTGAAACAAGAAACAAAGTGTGCGACACAAACATGATAAAGGAGTTGGAGGATATCCCCAACCCAACAATTCGCGAGAGGATAGACAGAGCTGTTGTGAAGCCTATCATCAAAGCAAAGAAGACATTTGGAATGGGATCAAAAGTGTATTGTCTAAAATGTAAAGACCACACCGAAACTAAAGATGCACATCAAACCACCTCAAAAAATGGTAGGCCTATGATGAAAGGTATATGCATGGATTGTGGTTCTAAGAAAAGCCGTTTTTTACCTCTGAAGGGGTAACTGAGAAAAGTTGCCCCGAAAAAGTTTATTATGATCCCGAAACAGGATTTTGCGGTATAAAGGAACTGAGCAGGAAGACTGGTTTAAGTCGGAAAAAGGTCTCAGAGTTCTTACACCAACAAGATGTGTACACGAAGCATAAACCGCTTATCCGTAAGTTTAAAAGGAGGAGAATTTACGTCTCACACATCGATGACCAATGGCAAGCTGACTTATTGTTTGTCTATAAATTTGCGAGAAGCAAGTATAATGATGGTACCAAATATTTATTAACAGCTGTTGACTGTTTCAGTAAATATGCATGGGCTATTCCTCTTAAAGATAAATCATCAAATGAAGTAACTCAAGCATTTAGAAAGATCTTCAAAGAAAGAATTCCTGAAAAGATTCAAACAGATAAGGGTTTGGAGTTTGTAGGTGAAACAACTCAAAAGTTATTTAAAGAAAACAATATCCAATGGTTCTCAACAGAAAATGTGGAAATAAAAGCTGCTATGGTTGAAAGATTTAATCTTACTCTTGGTAATAAAATAAAGCTGTACTTATCTGAAAATAACAATGAAAAATACATTGATGTATTGAACCAATTAGTGAAAAATTATAACAATTCATACCACAGAAGTATCAAGATGACACCTGTTGAAGCAAGTCAAGAAGAAAACAGTGGTGAAGTCTACCGCAATTTGTTTAAAGAAAAGGTTATACGTAAACCTAAATTTCAAGTAGGAGATAAAGTTAGAATATCGATATATAAGTCAACCTTTAGAAGGGGATATCAAGCAACCTTTACAGAAGAAATATTTGTTATTTCCGAAGTATTAAAAAACGATCCAATCACTTATAGAATTAAGGGTTTGAATAATGAAGATGTAAAAGGAACATTTTATGAAAATGAGTTGGTCAAATACGATAAGAGAGACGATGTATATAAGATCGAAAAAATCATAAAGAAGGCTGGGAACAAATATCTAGTGAAATGGTTAGGTTATCCTGAGACCAGCTGGATTGATAAAAAAGATTTAGTATAATTTTTAATAGCCGACAAAAGCTATTAAAAATTCCAATCTAACGTTTCGAAGATGGTTCTACAGATTTCATCGTTCTGAACAAGCGTTTTTTTCATTTTAGGTAACTTAAGTGAGATCTGATAATCTCTTTTCCGTAACATATGAAATAATATGTAATCTTTGCTGATTAAGTTTTTCCGCTCTGGAAACAATTCTTCATATTTATGGATAAAAGAAGTAAATTCAACCAAAAGGTCATCTTCAAAAGGTAACTTATACTTATCTAACCATTTAATCAGATTTTTCATTCTGTTTTTCCTTCTCCGTTCAATCCCTAAGCATAAATATAACTGACAAAGATCGAAAGGGGGTTTATTGGGGTTATACCTCAGCTCTTCATAGCATGTCCTACAAACGTACCAACCGTCATCATTTTTAATAACATCTTTGTGCCTACATTCTTCATTCAATTTTTTCATTCGGTTTTTTTTTTGTCCCTGCATACTTAAATACGTATCGATAAAATCGAAAAGGTCTTCTTCGGAGTCAAACATCAGCTCTTTATTTTTATGCAGTATTCTTTTAATAGTTCAAAACTATTAAAAAAAAAATGTTTTCAAAATTATGGTCCATTGATGGGGTCAAAGAATGCCTCTCGATTGCATATCTCAGATAGCAATATACAAACTATTTTTCTGTAGTGAATTGAGTAGAAGTTATCAGATAAAATATGAAGCTTGTATCTGAAAAGGTAACACCAGTCTATTTTGTCCTGGAATTCCAAAGCAAAGTTTTCATCGAAGGTTTGGTATCGTGTTACATATCGCCAATTAAGTCGATCTTGATATTGTCTAATCATGTTTTCACTAAGTTTTTGCTTAGTAGATACCAAATGCATATCCAATTTTTCGTTATACTTATTAATGAATGTTTCACTCAGAGTCTGACGATGAGATACAATTCTCCAGACTAACAAACTGAGATGATCTTCCATAAATTCCTCAGACATTTTCTGATATCTGCAAAGAAGTTCCCAATCTAAATCTTCTTTGTGCTTTTCCATGAAAGGCTCCGACAATTTCTGATACTGAGAAATAATATACCAATCTCCTTCAGTTGCATATTTTTCTATGAAGGTTTCACTCAAAGACGAGTACTGAAAGACATAACGCCAGATTACAATATCTGCCAACCCAATCAAAATCTCTTCCGTGAGAGCTTTTTTAGAAAACTCATTCCAATCTACATTTTCAGCCATTTATTATATTAAAAATATTTTTTTCCGGAGTTTTTATAGAGTAATGTCCATGAGCTAAAGTATGAATGCCATCTGGTAATATGTGTCGCTTGTCGTCATCTCCTGAAAGGGCAATCTTATTTACTTGTATGGAATGAATATTATGTTTTGTGCTTCTAATGAGATTCATGGATCTGTACAGTTTTTGATGTGAGGATAAGCAGTGTTTGTAATCCTCGAAAGTAATCCTATTTTCCACAACACATTTCTTAACACCTTTCGATTTTTTCACCAGACTTTCTTCAGTTTTACAAGCATACATTTTGGATCTTAGCCCTACAAATTCTACCATAATTTCCCCAGCATTTTCGTCCTTCATTTTCCCCAAAACCTTTTTATTTACTCGTGGCATTCCATATCTATTATTTTCTGGATAATCGGAGGTGTCGAAATAATCAATCATTCCTTTCATATCTTCATAAAAATCATCTGTTTTTATATCGTAAATAAAACTATCCGTATCCATGTATAATAATTTAATGTGTTGTCCATATTTAGGTTTCATCACATTATAGTGGAAGTCATACATTAAAGACTTGGATAAATCTAAGATACTCATTCCAACATAGATAGGTTTATCAAAGAGTACTGCAGTTTTGTGCATATGTATAGCGACTAAATTTTCATCAAAAATAGTTCTCCCTTTAAAATTCGGTTTAGCTATAAGTTTTTCAGCTCTCTTCGGATCGCAGCAGAGTCCGATATCAAGCCTTTTTCTAATATTTTCCATCGTCTTTCCAAACACAGAGTTATTCATGAGTTTGTAAAAATCTTTTTCGAAATCGTTTGATGCCTTAGTTCTCATTTCTGTGTTTAAATCTATATACTTTTTCAGCCAAGGTGCTTGTTTAAACTCTAATACTCTGTGCACTTTCTTCAATTTTAACCCCATTTGCAAAAATTGTTTTAAAACCCTATAATGAACCACATAATGATCTTTTCCATGTAAGGTTGTTAGTAATTTTGTTTGTTTTGAGTCATCAGGGATCCTGTTCTCAGCTCCTAATGGTAGGTCAGAATGGAGGTCGTGTAAATATTCAGGATATTGCAAATCACATTCTATAACGTACCCAGTTTCCGAGTCATCCGGTATTTGAGTAACATCTATGTTGGTATTTCCCCACTTAAAACCACCACATGGTAAAAATTGACTCATTGCCCATCCGTATAAATTATTGACATCTAGGTACATTAAATAATTAGATTCTTTATTCTTATCATAGTCTATCATATATTTATTATTCGCTTTTCCATATCTATTACAGCACTGAGAGACGCCACCTCTGGTTCCTTTTTCTAACATTAAAATCATGTTATAATCAGTCAAGGATTCTAATTCGATTCCAGTGGTTTTTAGCATGGCATCCCAGGAGAGACCAGGTGCAGTGAAGTACCATGCAGGATCCAATTTATAAGTCTTTATGCAGACATCTCTAAAATGTTCCATAACATCAGCTAAGATCAGTACATCAGTCTTCACATACAAGTCAGAATACTCACCTAAATTTTTAATGTCGAAAGCCTTCCATACTGTTTTGGCATGCGCATAGTCCTTATGCGATATATCCGACTCAGTCATTTTGTTGTAAAATTCATTTTTGGAGGGTAAGCGAGTTTCTTCGCATTTCTCCCATGAAGCCATATAATCATAGGGATAAACGCCTTTTCTTGTAACAAGATCTAATTTATCCTCGGGAAAGTACTTCGCTGTTTCTCTAAATTCTTTCACATTTTTGGCTAAACTATCAATGCTACTGGCCATGAACTTAAAAGAATCCACAAACCTCAATTTTATTCCTGGTAACTTGGCCTTTTTACCATCACCTACATCTACCCATTTTGCTCCAACCTCTTTGCTGAATGAAATATATTTTTCCTCATTGTTGGGAATGACGTCGATATTCCCTTTGTCACCACCTAGCTCTTTTATGAATAAATGAGAATCGTACCCAGATAAGTTGTGAATGAAGACTGGAACAAAGGAAGGGTGTTGGTACATTATGTTACATAAACTATGAGCCGGACCTCTATAGTTTGATACATATTTGGATGGATCGAGTAAATGGTCATGATCGATTACTTTTCGGAAGTCCCCAGAGCCTTTCGACGAATATGGTGATGGCACTTCTTTGATGTTAAACCCGCAGATATGACATATATCGGTTCTCTTGAAATGACTGTCATCTTCATCGGTAATTTTGATTTGATGTTTCTTATCATATATTTTCTTTATCTCTAAGGCCTCAGCCTTCAACGTTTCGTAAAATACTTTAGTTGCATTTGGACCTCTATAGGTGATAGGTGGTTTATAGTCTCCATGCTTATATTTAATGTAAAGAGAGAAACTCATGGGTTCATGTTTTTGGTATTTTTGCATGTAGGAGCTCTTGCCATCTGGTTGGCAGGTGTCCATCTTAGTTGTTAAACTTTCAAAATCTGCATATATTACAAAGGGTGTTCGTAATGATTTATGATAATGTTTGAATTTTAGTTTTGAATCTGTTTCAGGCATTACTATTTTAACAGCTTGATTTTTCTTACAATCCTTTTCATGAGTTTGAAGATCTTCCTCAGAGTGATAAAATAACAGGCACCTTTCACAAGGGTATACTCTTCCATCATGATTACTTAATTGACCACTTATTAGTCTTGATAAGTCTTTTATCCAACAGTAATGACTGTTCCCTTCCTCGTTTTTTATGTAAAGCAAATTGACATGTTTCTCTACTTTGTTTTTAGTTATTCTTAAAGGGTATATGTCCTTGTTTTTAGTCTTTTCATCGTATGAATAAATGTTCACTGATACGTTATTCATCTTTTCAAACCTTTCGAATACTCTGTCTTCCATTTTTACAGGAAATTCAATGCCTTCGAACTTTAGCTCATTTTCGTATGGCTTATATTTCGTGACTCTTTGGCCATCTTTTTCCGCTGGATGTAGTGCAGAGAGTATTGCCCACATGAAACACTTCATATCCTCATTTTGTACGTTTATGACTGCTTTTTTAGCTTTAATCACTTTTGGCAAATCAATGTAGGATGCTCCTCTCAGTGGGTTGTATTTATTGATCCTTACCTCAAGGCTTTTAATTCTGGCAAGCGTCCAACCTGAACCCCTTGCAACGAACTCCTCCATTTCTGTCAATAACTTTTGGATAACCGATCTGTAATAAGCTACCAAATCAGTTGATTCTAAGATGACTTCATTTACTGTTTTAAAGTTTTTCTCCATTTCTTCCCTCATTCCATCTTTCCCCTTTTGGTAGTCACAGAGAAATTGGAAATTAACCTTCAGACCATGCAGCCTCTTCAGATGTTTAGTGATGAGACCCCGGACTACTGATGAAACATCGTTCAAAAAGTCTTTGGGAAGCATCAGATTGTGTTCATTTTGGATATCATACGTCTTCAAACGAGATTTATAGGCCGTCTCAACTTCATGGAGAGTATATAGCCTTCTCTCTCGCGAATATGAAAACAGGTCGGAATCAAATTTGAAGTGACGGTTGAACAATTCGCTTTCTACGTGTGTGATAATTTCCGCCTTCCTCCGTAATTTGGAATAGCCTGTGATGCCTCGCGTTCGACAAAATTCGCGGAGTTGATTAAGGGTCATACGATGCAGCCTCTGCATGTTGTTAAAATCACCTCTATGATATGTTTCACTATGATCTCGCCCCTTCTTAAAATCCTTTCCACATTCCTGGCAAGTGGTTGCCATCTTTGGTTTATAGTTTAGGTGCGCTTTAGTTTGTAGGTGCTTATTTATGCTAGATTCCTTATATAATTTACCGCAACACCTGATTTTAAGCGCTCTATTCTTCTTGGGCTTGTTAAACAAGTCTTTATGGAAACTTGAAAAGCCATTATGATTTTGAATGAGGTCGATCAGTTCCGACTTCTTAAGTTTCGAGTATCCTCGGATGTTATTTCCCCGACAGTAGTCTTGCAATTGTCGGACGGTTTTTGATTGGAAATTCATTTTGTCTTTCTATATATTACAAATCTTTTTCTTTTAAGTGTTTAAAATATTGAAGGGGTCAATTTTTTTTTATGGCTGTTGAAACCTTGTTGTTTTCTAAAAGTGGGTCGAGATTTTTTATGGAGGATTTCATTACCATTGTTTTTAGAAAAATAATATGGATAAAATAGAGCCATCGCTTTTCTAAAAGTGGGTGCGTTTTTAATGGGCAAGTTTTACACCATTGTTTTACAAAAATTGGTATGGGTGAAACAGAACCATCACTTTCTAAAAGTGGGTTCGATTTTAATGGGGAGGTTAGCACCATTGTTTTAGAAAATTGGTATGGGTGAAATAGAGCCATTACTTTCTAAAAGTGGGTAGAATTTGGATGGGGGTTTTGCGGCCATTGTTTTAAAAGGGGGTGGAGATTTAATGGGGGGTTTTGAGAGCCATTGTTTTAAAAGGGGGTGGAGATTTAATGGGGGTTTTGAGAGCCATTAACAGTCACTGCGCCAGCTCTGTCATTATCACACTACTCAAATATACGAAACATTAAAACGTAAAGTAACAGAAATGCCAACCAGCAAAACACCAAAAGGTAAAAAATGCGAACAAGTAAAAAGTCAAAATAACGAGGTATGAAAATAGTCAAACAGAAGCCAGAAAACAGAACAGTCCATGCATGTGCGTCCATGTATATTTTGGAGACTTTCCTGTTGATTATCAATTCTATTTAATATACTAACTATAATAGGGGAGGGGGCTGTTAATTTATTAAAAGACTGGATTTGACCACTATCATTTTGGTTTCTGAATCGGAGTTCCGGTTTCGATAAACCGAGTCGGAATCGGAATGTATAATGATTTTTGGGCGCTATGAATGGCATTTGCTGGCGGTCCTCATGTAGGTTGCGGCGGGTTGTTGTCGAGCTGAGGTTTATTAATGTGGGTAAGTTTGTATTCTCTATTTCTATTAGTTTTGTACAGTACTTGTCTTTTTTGGTGTGTCTTTGGATATCCCCGGTTTTGATTTTCTAATTTTGCCTTTCTACTTATGGTGTTTGGAGGGGTGAGTGGACTACTTTTGGAGAATTGCCACCCACACGCAGAAAACACCATATTGTGTTGACTGGTTCAGGCTCCTACCTGATGACGACCTGATTCACCAACATTTCATTTTTTCGAAATTTTCTTGGTATTCTTAAATTTAAATTCCTAAATTTCTCTTTGTTATGTTTTGTAATATTGAATTATATTATAATATATATATATATATAATATATATTATATATATATTATATATATGAGGCTCAGTAGTCAAGGGGTAGCTCTTCGCGCTGCCACACCACAGGTCCGGGGTTCGATCTTCGGACTTGGAAAAGTCGACTCAGCCTTTCATCCCTTTGGGGGTCGATAAAATGAGTACCAAGCGTGCTTGGGAACTAAACTCTGGGGGTTCCCGCGTCAGGCCGACCACCTGACAGGGACAAAAAATGCCACTCGGCACCCCAGGGCCTCCAAGGTCTCGTAAGCGGGATGGGCATAGCCGGCCATGGTTCTTTGAGGACTGTAGCGCCACCGAGTTATATATATTTATGTACATATATATTTATATATATACATATACACTATATGGACAAAAGTATTTGGGCACTGCAGAAAATCGGCCTGTTTTTCCTGGTTAGGACTCTTTCCATTGCTTTATGTACCTGGTACCATGAACGCTGACGTGTACCTCGACGATCTGGATAATTCGGCCTTGCCTACACTATGGCAATACTACGGCGATGATGGTTGTTTCTTCCAACAGCATCGAGCAACATGTCATACTTCAAAACGTGGGCTGGACTGGTTTCCTCAAAATGAGGTGAATTTGCTTGTCTGGCCTGCTCAGAGCCCCGATCTCAATCCGACCGAGCACTTGTAGGACGAACTGGAACGACGGGTACGACACCGCCATGCATGCCCATTTTCACAACAATCTCTTCTCAGCCTTGCAAGTGGCATGGCGAGCTATTCCTGCCCAGACTTATAGAGAACTTGTGGAAAGTATGCCTTGACGTGTTGCAGCTGTAATATAAGCAAAAGGAGGGCCTACTCGTTACTAAATAGAATAATAAAGCATTTTTTCTGAAAAACATGCAGTGTCCAAATACTTTTGTCCATATAGTGTATATATAGGTCGATGGAAGAGAGTGCATTGATTTTATAAGAAAATTCGTCGTTCAATTAGATTTACTGACAAAATTGATTCTTTCCTTTATTTGTATCAATTTATGACCTTCGCACTCTCAAAGAATCCTCTTTCGAGTTTTTGATCGTAACTTTATAAACTAGGCATTACAACCACTAAAGTAAACTGCAAAATTTGCAACCACACAAAATAAGGAATTCAATCTCACATTCAAAACTGTAGAATACAATTATTTCGCAAAATAATTGTATTTCCTTTAAATTAAAAATAAAACCAAATAAGATTGGAATTTTCGATTAAACACGCAGGCAAAAAAAATAAAAACATGCAAAATTTAATTACCTGTTGCTTGATGTCAAATTGGAAAAGGCAAACTATGAGAAAATAGGCTTCGCATTACATTCATGCTTTATATTAGATAATTTGAGACTAGCAAGAAAAAGTAGAAAACTCATTCCTGAAAAAGATCATCAATTTTTGAAACTTTATAACTCAATCACTTTAATCTGCCTTCTCTGCATATCCCTGTTGAGTAAACATAAATTCGTGCTGTAGAAGTAGGGTATTAACATGTAGCAAATAAAAACCTTTCTTACCTGTGTTCGCTATGTTTTTGTCATTGTGAGACTGCCTTTGGGTAATTGAACTACTGATATCTGTCCAGGTGTGCTGTTTCTTTCAGACCTGGGAAATGAAATTAGATTTTCTATTACAGTTTTTAGGTCAATATACTATGTTTTTATTTCCTTTTATGCATTAAAAGTTTTCTAGCAAGATTTATCTATATTTTGTACATATCTATATTATATAAGTAAAAATAAAGTATTATTGCCAACATAATATTTGGCAGTGTATCCTATAATTGAACCTTCAGATGTTGGTTGTCTCGACGAGGTATCTCGTCTTAGCGAAACTGAACAGATCTTGATGGACAAACCTCGTCCTTAGGAAAAACCGACCAGATCTTGATATCGTCATCATAAAAATTTATTATATCCTGATTAGTGAAATTGTCATTAGTGAAATTGGTCAGATCTTTATGGATGAGATATCTCGTCGAAACTACTTAGAGGGTTAATATCTAACATTTAGTGTTATGAAATGTAAATTTGTAAACTTTAAGGATATCGTAATAAATGAATACCATGAATACAATAGATTGTTTTCACGTTAATTTCTTTCAAGTTGTTCCGCTTTTGATTTTTAAGTTAAAAGTTTAAATGTTTAAGTTTCAAAGCGGAATATTATTAACAGTATTGTTTCCACTCACACGCACAAAAATATGATAGGAAATCATATTGTTTATATAAAAACAAAGCTTAATCGTATTTATTGATGTATTCGTTTTTGTATCTTAGTTCTCATCAAATCATCGCAGATGCTTTTGTTTCATAATTCGGATCGATTTCTTATCGATTCGAATACAATAATTTCAAAGATAAGTACCGAACCGAATTTTAAATAACATTGAAACAACGAAATACAACGTCTAATTTATTGCAGTCAACTAAATTAACGCTTAAAGAGAATCAACATTGTTTTAAGGTAACTTGTATAATTACATGCACAAATGCATTCTTTAAAACCAATTGAATTTAAACTGCAACGGATATAATCGTTGCAGTTCATCGAAGTTATAATTACTGTATATTGGATCATAGCGATCGCAAATGCAATGTATACCTCAGTGCTAGTAAAAATTCAAAGTAGATCAATGATATTCTTACAAATGAAGTGGTATTATTTTCATATTATTTGAGCAATTATGTACAATACTTTTGCGTGTAAAATTGCTATATGAGAAAAAACAATATTTTTATCAACAATTAATTTTTAAAATAAAAAGTAAGGGTGTTTTTACAAAAGCTGAAGAAAACTGGAGTAACTTATTCTTTATGGATTAAGAAGCATGAGAGAAATCAAAGGAAAAGCGTTTAGTTTATTTCTGCTATAATTCCTGGAAACAACGCTCCTTTCAGTGTAAATTTGACAAAACTCTTGCTCTGTAGAAAATTTCACGCATTACAAAACCCAGTTAATATCTCTAACTTCAGATTCACGGGTGCATTTGACACCATCCAGCTATTTCAACGAAGTATTATAGCCCTCTGTGTTGCTTCAGTGAGACTTAATTAACTACATACATGCCAACAAAGAATTTGTTGATTGAGGTAGATTAAATAGTACGTTTATTTTGATCGCAATCCTGGAAACAACAATCCTTTTCAATATAAACCTGACAAAACTCTTTCTATAGAAAGTTTAGTGTATTACAATACCCAATCGTATTTCTAGTTCCAGATACATGCGTGTACCCCAACGAATGAAGAACCTGTTGACAGGTCACTAAAGCATTATGTTTAATTCGATTCTAAATAAAAAAACGATTCTTTTCTATGTAAATTTGACAGAATTTGCCCTGTAGAAAGTTTAGTGTGCTACAATACCTAATATTATTTCTAGTTCCAGATACACACGTCCATAACATCTTCCAGCGACCCCAACAAAGAATTTGTTGAATTAGGTCGCTAAAACATTGCGTTTATTTCTACCCTAATCCCTGGAAACAACCACCTTTTTCAGTGTAAATTTGACTTAAGACTCTAAAACATTGCATTTATTTCGATCCTAATCCCTGGAAACAATCATCTTTTTCAGTGTAAATTTGACTTAAGACTCTAAAACATATTTATTTCGATCCTAATCCCTGGAAACAACCACCTTTTTCAGTGTAAATTTGACTTAAGTCTCTAAAATATTATATTTATTTCAATTCTAATCCCTGGAAACAACCACCTTTTTCAGCGTATACTTGACAGAAATCTTGCTCCGTAGAAAATTTAGTATTACAACACCCAGATCTTATCCCCAGTTCCAGACACACGCGTGCACACCTTCCAGCCAGCGAAAAACCTGTTGACTTAGCTCGCTGCGGCTGTGAGTGGCAGAGGCAATAAAAATTACAAAACCACGCGCTGAACAAGTGATGTGTCACTACAAGAAAGGGATCACAAGTACCTAATGGTTACCCCCATTACTGATGCATACTCTTTATTATGACATGGGGTGGAAAATTGTGGAACGCGACGGGTTATTATGGATGAGAAAGGGTGGGGGAGAGCCACCACTGCCACCGTAAAAGTGCGAAGGGAGGCGGAATTGCTTGCGGAAACACGCGTTTCGCAGGTTGATATCGATCTCGCCGGGAGTATGTGTTTGTTTCCTACTTTATGTGGATGTGAATATAACGCTTGGTTTCCTCGCGATTTTCGAATTATAGTCTGCTTCATTCGGATGCTGGTGCAGATGCTATTAATTGATTGAATTAGGCACGGGGATTAGGTTTTGGTTTTTGCGTTTCGCTATTACGACGGTTTTCTATTGATCTGTGAGTTTCCCTTTAGGCTTGGGTTTTTGAGAAATTTTGTTAATTCTGTTAGTGACGTGTCGGCGCGGAATCTGACAGGGAAATGTTGGTTGGTTTGGCATTTTGAGAAGGCGTTTGTGCTCATTAAATATAGATAAGAGAAGGGGTGGTATTGGAAAATCAATTCTGACTACCGATTGTGAAATTTTTGTGATTCGTTTTCGACTAACTAGAGGGTTGTGAAGAAAATTCAAAGGTTTTGTGTTCATGAATTGATCTGTTACTATTTGACATAAACTCAGCGTGAGTGTTCAGGAAAAGAGATAATTGCCGGCTTTGGACAATGGTCAGCAGTACTGTTCATTGATTCTATGTTCATGAACATACTATTTCAAATAAGCTCTGCGTAGGTTTTAAGGAAAACCGATAACTGCCGGTTTTAGACATTGATTAACAATATTGTTAGTTGCTACTAATGTGTTCATGAATTCTGCATTCCCTTTTGGAATAAGCTGTGCGTGGGTGCTGAAGAAAACCGGTAATTGCCGGTTTTGGAGATCGGTGAGCATTATTTTTAGCTAATCATCATTACAGATTTTCTCTTTTGCCTTTTGTGTTTCTAAGATCACACTTCAAAAATCAAATTGTGCTACCGCAAATGCTGTCAAAATAAAACAGAATTTCGTCATAAATCTAATCTGAACAATTAATATTTTTGAAGTGACGTCTAAGGTTAAATAAAAATTAGTAGTTAAATGCGACATCCATAAAGGGCGATTTTTTTACTGTTGTTTTCTGATTTACATGCGAAACGAATTTCTAATCCAAGAAAACCCTTAAAAAATAGTTTTTAGTGTTATTTTGCTGTTTACACATATACTTCTTGAAAAGAAATAGATATCGACTGTATGTCGCCTTAAAAAATGTTTTCATATTTGGCGCTCGCGTATGCAGTACAAAAATTACCTTCAGATTTTTTCATTGAATGTTGTAGTATGGAACTGGTACCTGATTTACGTCCTATACCCCTCCTAGTCAGTGCCTTCTACTGAAGAAACCAGTAGAGATAAAAATCAGTATTGAGAACTTTCGTCGGAAATTTAACGTTATTGAGATTGTCGGTAGTTTTCAAAGCCTATTTCTTACCCATCAATTGAGCTTGTTATCTTTTGCCTGTACGAGGGCTATTTAGACCGGGACTTGTGACTTAAAGAGGATTACAAGTCACTGTGAACAACCATTTCCAATTACGAGTCAGAACTCTAACCATATAGACGTGAAATATAAGTAGACTGAGCAGCATTGCTATTGAGAGGAGCTTCAAAAAGTGTGATCAACATGTCGACTAGTAGTCAAGTGATTGCTCTGTAAAAATGTACTTGATTGGCCGATTTGGTATCTTATCTCCTCGTTTGGCGATATAACATCTTATGACAGGGTAGATGTGTGAATGCTTATTTCCATAGAGTGGGGGAAATGGCGAAATCACCAAACTCTACTTCAATGTCGTGCGGACCAATCAGATGACGAATCAATGGATGGGCGTCTTCTCCAGTCCTGTGGACCAATCAGATGATAAATGTTCATTTCCACCCGCCTGATAAAAGTAGTCTAAAGGTTACATTACTACTTGTTTTGGTCAGATGATCCTGGGCACAAATGTTACCGTTGCTCGCTCTACTTTTATATTTACTCTATGGCTCTCTCTATAGCCACCAGACTTGCGTCTTATATTGAATTGTTCTTAATAGATAAGGAAAAGAAGCTTATTTAAGATGAATAACTGCTTGTCAAAGTTCGCTTCATAGTTTAAAATATAACTTGTTCTGACAACTCATTCACACGCATTGTAGGGTAGCTTTGTTTAGATCCCGGTTTAATCAATTGAGTGAAACTATTTCAAATAATAATTGCATCATGTTTTCAATATTGATTTAAATTTAAATTTTAATATATCTTATCTGTATCAATAAACATGCTTTAATTTTCTTAGGTTTTAGGGATTCGTTTTATGTATTTGAGGTATATCTAAAGATGAGGCATTATTCAAAAGTAATGTCAAGTTTGATGATTCAGGCACATTTTTAGAGACAATTCATCTTTATTTTTATGTAAATTTACACAGATCTCAAAATTATCAGCATTTTCTTATAAAATTTTTAACGTTTGAATTTTGAATTCTTGCCTCATTTTATAATTTCTTGTATAATTAACCCTCCTGGTGGTTGTCTCGATGAAGCATTACTTCATTAGCAAGACTGACCACATATTGATGACGAGATGTCTCGTCATCATAAAAATATCGTCAATATCTTGATGACGAGATATCTCGCCATTAGCAAAAAGGGTCAGACCTGAATAGACGAGATATCTCGTCGAAACCACGTGAGGAGGTAAAAATGATTTAAATAAACCAAAATTTTTATTTGTATTTTGAGTATTTGTAATTTCTTTGCAACATCTAATCCAAAAATTATAATGTGAATAATAGCCCTTTGTGTTGCTCTAGTTAGACGTTAATTAATTACAAACAAACAAACATAATGTGAATATGAATGGTGATTAATGATATAAGCTGTAATTTATTCCAGAAAATCTTATCGAATTATTCGTAATCACATATTCGTTTTGTGGATAAAATACAGGGAACCTAATAATAAAATGAAAACTGACACTTTCTATTCTCGTCTTGCGTGTATTCAAGAAACATTGTCCATAAGTGTAAAACAAATTACAAGCACTTAAACGTGTCAAAAATTCTCGTTAAATACGTTTCCATAACGTGCAGGCAATCCTTGAACTACGTATAAAATGCGAATTATAGATAACTACTAATGGGAATAGTCGAAAAGGTTTAATAGCACATTTACTTAGAGATATGACGAATTGCACAAAAGATCATTAACCACTAGTTTCTCTTTTGACATTAATTGCACGTTTGTTTGCTCTTTATCTGACTCATATCGAACCTATGGCGTAACTTGCGTTAATTCTCGTTGTGCTTCTCATTATTTGATTAAGTGCACTTTGAACGAAATTGTTCTCTGATAGATAAGTTGGGTGTTCCTAAACATGCTTGGGAGTAAGTGATTAAAAAAAGTAGATACGGTGAATTTAAGTTCTGTTATGCTTCAATGACTGAAATTTTATATTTATGTACCGTCTTTGCTTTTACATCACGAATTAATATTGTCATTTTAAATACCTTCCCAAATACAGTAACCCCTAGGTATATCGTAGGTATGGAGAACAAGAGAATGGCGCGATATATCAATATGGCGCGATGTATGGAATTTTGGATAGTTGAGTGCCAGCTCAGGTGTTGACCTCGTCATCTTCCCGTGATTCAAAACGACGAGGTGTCTTCGAATGTTTCCCTTCAGGATTGGTCCTGGACCGTCGCCAATAACCTGTCGTGCGTTGCGTTGCTCCAGTACGACGTATGCTCAACTACCTACCTACTCACCTCCTCATCTATCTTTTGAGACTCACAAATCTTTCTTACCAATTCAATTCCTGAAAACTGCTTGAAGAAAGTGTCCTTTGAACTCCAAATTCTAAAGAAGCAGATTGAGATTCCATCTGCTATTCGCAAATCGAAAATAAAATTGATCAGGAAGCAAGTAAAGAAAGCGATATTTCGAGCCATATGTCGAGGCTCGATATAGCCAGCAGTTATTGTATCTTTCACAACTTTGGTACCCTATTTGATATAAAGAGGGGCCCTTCTTGAAATTTTACGTTATAAGTATTTCGTTGTGCCCCGCATGAAAGCAGATTTCCTTTTCTTGCACTATTTCACCTTGGTTTATGACAGTTTATGGCATGACAGTTTATTCAGTTTATGACATGCGATGAAAGATCTAACCAGCTTATAAATACGCTATGATAGACAATCGTATGGATTCACTTAGTCGGCTTAGATGCGAATTGATGACGCTAACCTGGCCTAGGTGAATCTCGTAGTCTGTCCCTACTGGATGATTATACTTAACGCTCCAAGTGGTTTCGACTAGACTTTTTGTCCAAGATCTAGTCAATTTTGCTAATTACGAGATATCTCGTGTATTAAATACTGACATATGACTCCAAGGGGAATAAAGAGCTAAATAGAACAACAAATTGTTCTTTGCCTAGAACTGGTGACAGTTTGGAACAAGTTTTTGTATCAGTTGGTTGGTTTTAGGGTTTTATGGCGCAAGGGACATATTTGGGCATGATGCGCCAGATACAAGACATGCAATATGAAGTAATTGACACACACAATGAAAATTTTACGGACACAGAAGAGAGAAATACACCCAGGGAGGAATGCACCTTTCAGGAATCGAACCTGCGCCACCTGCAACTCGAAGGTTGCTAGGGCATTGAGCATACCCACTGAGCCATGATGGCCCCCAGTTGTTGTATCTGAGGCTGGCCAGTACTAGGTTGTTTTCGACACGAACCCTTAGGAAGCTTAATAATGAAAGAAATTATTATTGTTAGATACTGAATTTGTTAAATCTTTAGGGAAACTAAGCAGACGCAATTTATTTTAAAATTGCGTTTATTTCTTGAGATGCCTGTTCACACAAACATATTTATTATTGTTATTATATAACATACATATAGTTACCTACAGAATGATATCTTGTGTTGATTTTGACCACCAAACTGAATTAATCTTGGAGGAATTTGTGACGGTCTATCCGTAGGGCGGGGAAAAACATCTACGCTAACTCCTATACAAGTTGAATCCGGCACAATAAAAACATTGTAATTAAAATCCAGAAACTATATCTATGAATACAGAACTAGAAAAAGTGAAAATGAAAGATATACAAACAGGTATGACAAAGGACATGACGAAGCACAACAGAAGGAAAACGTAATACAACAATACCTAAAGACCATCTCCAAATTGGTTTGCTTAGTTGTACATTTTGTTACGCGAGGGCTAATTGGTTCTTGACCTACAGCTTAAAAGTGTATGCCAAATGATCAAATTTGAAAATACCAATTTCAGTTTCAATTCCAAAAACATTTCATGATATAATTCTCAATCTAGCAAAGCCTTAAGGATCTCTATATTTTAACAGGATACTGAGTCGACAATACACTTCAAGAAATTCTTCATGTTGAAAATGCAAACTGTTAGAGAATATCCACAGCTACCAGAGATCTTAATGTTCTAGGTTAATTCGAGCAGAAAATGGCTAATTCGGCAGATTAGTTCCAATCAAAATGTCAGATTTCATGTACCAAATTCAGATTTTAACTAAGAGCGAAATGTCAATATTTCATGAAAATCGGGATAAGTAATTTACCATCTGATGTGTGAATGTGTTAGATTCGAGGGATTAGTGTCAGTAAATGTAGTCGTTCTCTACTTTGTAAAATAACGTAGGATCGTAGATTTAAACTGAAAATTGCGAAATGGTGAATATAACTACTAATTAACGAATTGCGATGTGATACTGGCACTGTAACAATATCGCACTGAACATCGAAATTCATAATATATAATGCAGGTTTCAAATGTATATTTGAATCTCTTCAAAATTCATAACTCAAAATACACAATTCTGATACCAAACGAACTTTACACGTTATTTAATTTAGTAAGTTGATGCATTTATAAACATTTAATAAAAGTTTTTTTACACAATTTTTAATAAAACTCTTCTTTTACGAAACAAAAAAATAATTTGTAAAATATTTTAGTTTATTCGATAGTAGTAAATTTGCGAAAATATTTATGCTGCAAAATTTTGTTCATCCAATGAAACTTTGGAATTGATGATGCAAATTTCATTTCTAAAAAGTGTTTAGATTTAGCCCTTCTGGTAGCTATCTCGACAAGGTATCTCGTCATTAGCTAAACCTTTTGGAGATCTTAGAAGAAAACTGACCAGATCTTGATCTCGTCATCATAAAAATTCGGCAATATCTTGATGACGACATATCTCGTCATTAGCAAAATTAAACATATCTTGATGGACGAAATATCTCGTCGAAACCACTTGGAGGGTTAAGCAAATATTGAGTGCTTTGTAGCCATGGGGGATATGTGCAGTGTGGGTACTATTTGGATTTTATGGTTTGTAATACTTACCATCCAACTTACAAAATAAAATTATCTTAACAGAAATAGAATATTCAAAGACGAAACTTACTAATGTATGTACAAAAGTACGCAACTAAAGTTATTGTTAAGATATGTTTTAAATTGAGTTTTCAAGATATGATGTACAATTAGGTACTCACGTGGTGAGTTATTCTGTTGGCTTCTCTGCACTGCTTCAACTATGAAAGTAAAACGACATTTACAGAGTTTCACCGAACAGTCATTACACACATTCATATGAATTAATACATACAGTAAAACTGAAATTACAAAACAGAAACGCTTGTTTGATCTGAAAATTCGCAAACAAGAACGTTCCAGAGACATGGAAATGATTAAAACCGTAGCAATCCACAGAAAGCTGTAGCTTACATGACCAAAACCTACCTCATTTGCTCTGTTGTCACAAATTCTATCGAAAATGAAATTGAAACGAACTTATTTAAAGAAACATCTGTTCCTGAAGGATTATAATGTCTAAAACTCGTTTTTGCGATGAATTTCACCAGCTAATGAACTTTGATAGAGGGTGGTAAATGTCTTTCAAGCGCATGAGTGTTCAATTCAACTAATAGGGGAACATATCGAACTTGCATAGCACTGTAGTCCAGTGGAGAGTCCAGAAATGATTTAAAGAAGGCACTTAAATTCGCAAAGTCGGGACTGGACCACGGAGGGTGACTTCTCAGCGTGTCGTCGACAAGTTCTAGCTACTCCTACAGAAATTCCATCAACCATCAAGGATCAATGATCCATTAGTCTATCCACGTGGTTCCGAAACTTTTCAGTCCAACAACTCCCATGAAAATTAAAAAAATTCGCGAACCCCTAGACTTTATAAAATTAAATACTTCATTTTTCGACCTGCATAAGACCACAATGATCCTAGTTTTCTCTTAACCTTAATATGGGGAGTAAAATATTTAGATATATGTTAAATGGATTATAAAAAGTTAAAATGTCGCATTATAGATTAGTAATGACAATTTGAAATTTTGAAACAGAAAAACGATTAATAAACTTAAATAAATAAACAACAAATGTTATACAAACTCTTATTTATTGATTAAAATTAAAAAGATCTAAAAAGTTGCAGTTATAATATTAATAAGATCAAAATATATATATTAACCTTAACATGAACTATGAAAGCTGCTTTAGCAATTAGCTATTGGCTCAGCGATGTTTGATTCAATATTAAGTCTCTTTGAGTCTGTTTTCTTAACTTAGATTTCAAATACGGGAACTGAAAGAATGTAATGGAAAATACAGTTAAGTACTTCAAAGATTTTTTTGGAGTTCAGGATAGTCAGTCATTACAGATAAATAAAAGTTATTGAAAACTTTAATTTTAATGAACTGTCAGCTGAAATATCTGCCAAGGGAAGAGAAAATAATAATCAAAATAAGGGAAATACATGTAAAAACGAAAGTGTAACATAAAAATTAGAGTGCAAAAAAGAATCAAATGAAAAAATGAATCTTTATCAAGGTGAGTTTTTCTACTTTTGCGCAAGCAAAACCTAAAATTATACAAATAGCTCCCAGAAAGTACAAACCAGAATAAAATACCAAAAATACCACACAAAATTTATACACAAGAAAAACAATATCAGTATACAGAGTATAAAAATATATTTTTTTGTGTTTTGAAAAACAGTTGTTTTTAATTAACAAATTTGTTTCCAATAACGAAGTAAATGTTTTTCACTATGCAAATGATTGGAGAGCAGCCTAAAAATATTTAATTAGAATTTTTTTGAAATAAATAAAATCTCCGTTATAGTTACTTGATTAAACGTTGTGGGATTTCGTCTACAACATTAGCGTCTTTTACAATCTTTATCTTGCAACAGTTATTGGACTCAACAAAAAATTAATTACTGTCACATATTAAACGTAACAAAAAATGTATTACACCTTGTCTCCAAATCTTACATTAGGGTTTTAGTTTTAGGAATTCTAGGATTTCTTAAAACTCTAGTATCAAACTTCAAAGTTAATTTAATGAATACCTGTTTATTGTTTTATTGAAAAGCAATTATTTCAAAAAATGAAAATTATTTCACCTATACTATCCTGAAATATATATTTATGATTACATGGTGTTTAAATTTGAATTATAAAAACTGAGATTTTAAAATTAAAATTTTAAAATTAGTAGTCTGTTAGTCTTTTCTTTCGATTAACTGCAAATTATTTTTTGTAGGTAGGTATTTTAACGAACGTCACGCTGGAGCAACACAACGGGCTATTGGCGACGGTAGGAATCAAACCCAAGGACAACACCAAGTAACTTTGAATCACGGTCAAACCCGAGCTGGCATGCAACTCTCCAAACTTCCACACCACGCCAAAGCGAGGACATTTGAGGCCACGACAGATTTAACATGCACCAGCTCCTTTGTATATGACGGTATTTGGCTGGATTCGAACTCGCAACCCTCCGATTGCTAGTCAGTTACTCATTCCAACCGGGCTACCGCGGCCCATACTTTTTTGGAAAGATATGACAGAAAACAAAGAAACTTGATTTCAAAACATTTTTAACCTAATGAATATTAAACGGAGAGAAATCCGGAACATCAGATTCGACCCCAAGTTTTATCAATTTTAATGGTTATAAGGATAGTTTGTCCAGTTAACGACTTTTATAGAATGGACATTTTTACTGATAAGAATGCTTTCAAGTAAAATAGTAGCATTTTATTACCAAAATTATAAACTTATAAAATTGAGATTGACTGGTTTTTATAACAGACATTGTAATGATCTCTAACTGATTTCTTCACAAAATTTTGGAAGAATTGATTGTAAAATTCAGTTTGATTTTCCAAAGAACTTAAATGGTTACCAACTGGTTTGAAACAAACTTAAAAGATTTCGACCAAAGAAATTAAAAAGTGTCCAGTGTAAATTTTAACCTTCACGATTTTCAAAAAACACTTCAAAAGAGACTTCAGAAAGAAAAAAAAAATTTTAATTGAATTTAAAAATAATGCTATATCGTTTCACTCATAAAACTCTAAGTTGCACAAATTAATATTGAATATCCAAGAGTAAATTACCTTTAATAATATGAATCCATGAAATACATTCACTGCTAAAATATTTAATATTTTCTCTCTCTGTTCAAGCTATGTCAAAATAAAAACCTGAAGGTGGTGAAGGAAAACCTGAAACATCACTACCCAAATTAAAATACATTCAACAAATCATTTAACAGGGAAAACATTTTAATCACGTTCTTCATCTAAAATTATTTCTTAAGATAGATTTTTCTCATAAATATAAGAGATTTTAAGTCAGATGAAAGAATCGTTATAGTATATTATACGCATAACTGATAACTGTATTCTTTTAAATTTTAGTACATAAACACATTAAATGTCAGGAAGAATTCAGTCATACCTTATAATTTCTTTTTTCCATGTTCCAGAACAATTCTTTTCCGATTGATGATCAATGTTTTAAACACATGGCATACACCATAACTAAACTGGTTTCTATAAATTAAAAAACAAACTTAAAAATCCTAATTTCGTTAAAAAATATGCCATTGGCTTCAAACTTGGTGAAGCAACCAGTTATAAAACTCCTTGTAACTTGAGCCTTAGATTATTTTCGTCTGCACGGTAGAAACAAACATCCATCATCTGATTGGTCCACGGGTCGGGAGAAGACACCCATCCATTGATTCACCATCTGATTGGTCCGCCCGACATAGTAGTAGACTTGGGCACTTTCACCATTTTGTCGCCACTCTAGAAATGTGCATTCACACGTCTACCCTGTCATAAGATGTCTTATAGCCAAACGAGGCGATAAAATGCAGAACGGGCCAGCCAAGTCAATGCTTCTCAGAGCAGTCACGTGACTACTAGACAACACGTTGGTCACATTTTATGAAGCTCTTCTCAATAGCAATTCTCAATCTACTTATACTTCATGTCTATGATGCGTGCTCTAGAGCCGATACCCCAGTTTACCGGTGATATGTGCTTGTTTCAGCAACAGGAAGGCTGGTATCATCTAATATGCTCAGAAAAATGCATGAAGGAGGGTTTACTCTAGGCGATGTGTCACCCCTCTCATCTCTACGAAAGGGACAGGTATGGTAGTGACAGCGTACTCGTTTGGAGAGGCATCTCTTTAGGTGTACGAGGTGACCTGTACGTACTCTCACTATGAATACTCACCGCTATAGAGATTTGGTACTGGCCCCATTGTTATTCCGCATGCAGGTGCAATAGGCGATAGATTTATTCTGCATGCCAATGCCAGTTCTCACTCAGCTCGTCTTTCCTGACAGTACTTTGAAAATTAGACTATAGTTAGCCTGTATTTTACAACATATTCTCCCGACCTTAATCCTATTGAGCATGTATGGGACGCTGTTGGAAAAAGAGCTGCTGCCTTCAACCCACCTCAGAGAACCCTCCAAGGACTTTGAAATACCTTACTTGTACAGTGGGCCTTGCTGCCTACAGAGATATGCAGGTTGTTTGGGGTTTTTTTGGCACAGGGTCCTATTTGGCCAAGCATTAAGAGCATGGAACATCGCTGTAGGTCGTGTATGCTGTACGCAGAAACCACATCCCTTATTGAGCTAGTTTTTCTTAATTAATTTGTGTATGTGTATTTATGACTCTTGTTTATTGTATGCATCAGAAAAAATATATATGACTTTTCTCGTGTTCTTGTTTCCTGAAGCATAAGATTTGATAAAGATTTTCACCAAATTTCATTCATTTCGGCTGTATAGTTTTAGGCATATGAATTTTCCCATTTGTTCCCAAATTTATGGAAATAAGTTCAGTTACAAGATGCACTTATTGGATCTAATACATAAAATGGAACTAACCTACCTAAATAGTTAAAAAACTGATACGTTTATTCTTTCAATTTGCAGCTGTACTTAAAATATTACAAGCTCTTTTATGAATAAATACTAAATAGTAACTAGTAAAACACAATAAGATCGAATCCGTTCTATGTTGAAAAACCTCAAGCTTAGTGAAAGATTGATTTTCTAAAATATGGTACTAAATTGTTGAGTTTAAATTATTTATCCAATTATAATCAAAATATATTTCATTAACAATAGTATGCACTTTCTATCAAAGATAATAAGTATTTATTGTATTTTAAAGTTTACAGCATAACGTGACAAAAAATTTCAGTTGATCCCATAAGATTATAAGTCTGAGATAGTTTGAGCTGTATTTGCATAAGTTCTTAATATTTATTAAGTTTCGACGCAATTTTGATCAGTTGTTGAATAAACTTTCACATTGAAAAAAATTTGTCTAGACAACTGTTTAACACAATAAAAATGGTGTACAATATTTATTTCATATTGTTTATATGACAGTGTAAAATGTGCTCATCAGACTTACTTTCGTAATCGGAAAGATTTGCATATAGGCGCTTCAAAATCAGTAGGCTCAGCTAACTTGCATTCCCTTTAAAAACTCTAATGTCTGAAAAGGCTTTCTTTCATACATTTGCTTGAGGAATTGTATTACCCACATATTTTCCATCTTGAACAATTTACTACACTGGTTTCTGTTATAAATAGTTCTGTCGTGGGCGTTATGAATAGTTAAGAGTGAAATTTTTATTTATTCATTGTAAAGTTATGTACACATTATTAAATTTCTGGATAGCATTAAGGTTGGTTGGTTGGTTGGTTGGTTTGGGAGTTTTATGGCGCAAGAGAAATATTTGGTAATGCTGAGCCAGACATAAGACAGACAGTATCAAATAATGGACATACACGCCATGAAAGGTTTACTGACACAGAAGAGAGCAAATACACCTAAGGAGGAATCGAATCTGTGCCAATAGCATTAAGGAAAACCTCTTGTGTAAAAATTTATGTTCAATAGAATTCTAAACAGTAATCATTGAAGCATTTGGTCCAACAACAGTTCATATTACATGTTATGAATTAATTGCACAATAGGAATCTCAAGGAGGTGGATATGCGTTTTCAGAGGTTAAAGGAGAATTGATGGCAGGTGTTAAGGAGAGTGGTACTCTCTGATTTTGGTCTCTGGCATTTGGGAGCTGGGGTGCAGTTAGATTCCGCTACTTCAAAATTTTGGTTCATGTGCGTCACAGGTGCATTCAGAAGATCTGTGTCCGTTCACCCGGAAAATTCTGACTCTCTCCTCTTCCCGATTCCACCCCTAATAAAACCCAGCCTCATAATCAATGCTCTGACCTATACCACAAGTCCACTCATCCCATAGTCATTTATTTAGTTTGGTTATTTGACCCCTCCCGATTTCATATAGACGCAGTGATTCTGTCCTTCTATTTTGTGTTGGATCACGTGACGCAAGACGCGAGTCCCTGTATTTTCTATTCAATCACGTGATGTCGCGGCGACAACTTCAGATATTTTTCGGCAAACAACTCTTCCCACAAATTGAAAACCTATTGTTTAACTTTTACCTTTGTTCAAACAAAATGATGAAATTATTATTTCATATTGCTGCTTTTTATAATTTTTAATAATTAAATTAATTCAATTTGGCAGTTTTGTAATATAAAAATGAAGATTGAATTTGTGGAAGAGTTTGCAAATTTAAATGCAGCACAGCTGCAAATTGCTCTAACCTTTCGATGATTTTTCTTCCTTATGCTATATGTCTTTATTCGCTTTCCCATTTTCATTTTTCACGAAGGTATGGCCTTTCATTTACTCTTCCTTTAGATTTCTACTTTCTTTTTAAGTTCAAATTGATTTCCCAAATCAAATTTGTCTTCCAAATATAAGAACAGTGTGTTTACAGTTCTTGGAGAAAAGAGCGAATTTCATTTTCTTCTTAAATCGATTTTTCCTATCATATATGGCAATGGAACTCGGTAGAGAAAATATAAACAAGCGAGATTGTGATTAAGTGACGCATTCTTCGAAATAATCTTTTCGTAGCAGAATATATGTTATCGATGAGATGCGTGTGCATTTTTTCTGTCCATTAAGTCTTGAGTACCGATACCAGGATAAAAGAACGAACTGATTTTTAAATTGACTCTCGCACGGGGCCACGGTAGCCATGTTGGGAAAGTAGCGTGTCAGGAACCGGAGCGTTATGGGTTCAAACCAATAGTAATGCTAATGCTAATTAATTAATGTCTCACTGCAACAGGAACAGATAAAAAGAATTCCCATCTTGAATGCTGAAGGATGTAACGAATGAGTGATTTACTTGTCGTGAGCCAAACTTTTAATTTACCTGAAACTTAAAACGAAAGAATGAAAATTTATGGTTAACATGCAACGCAAGATAAAGGGCAAGAGCACCTAATAGGAACACGATATTTTAACAGGTAAATTATCAAAATCCATGGAAGTTTTTAACCCTCCTCGTGGTTGTCTCGACGAGGTATCTCGCATTTAGCAAGACTGACCAGATTTTGATGGACGAGGTATCTCGCATTTAGCAAGATTGACCAGATCTTGATGGACGAGGTATCTCGCATTTAGCAAGACTGACCAGATCTTGATGGACGAGGTATCTCGCATTTAGCAAGACTGACCAGATCTTGATGGACGAGGTATCTCGCATTTAGCAAGACTGACCAGATCTTGATGGACGAGGTATCTCGCATTTAGCAAGACTGACCAGATCTTGATGGACGACGTATCTCGCATTTAGCATGACTGACCAGATCTTGATGGACGACGTATCTCGCATTTAGCAAGACTGACCAGATCTTGATGGGCGAGGTATCTCGTCATTAGAAAACTGACCTGATCTCGAACTCGTCAACATCAAAAACGGCAATATCTTCATCATTCGGAATTTTTGATGACGAGGTATCTGGTGATTAACAAAATTGGTCAGATCTTGATGGACGAGATATCTCGTCAAAACCACCTGGAGGGATGAAGGGTGTTTCTCTGTAGGTAGAAGACACTCGTATTCTGAGATCGTCAGTCGAGCATTTGTTGCTTAAATCGAAGCACATTTGTATTTTTATTTACAATGACAGGTAATGGTAATTAATTGACGTCGCACTGGAACAACACAAGTGGTATTGGTGACGGTTCGGGATCAGTCCCCAAGGGAAAGACCCGAGGACAACACCACGTAATTTTGAACCATCTCGATCAAACCAAAGATCGCCGTGTATGTGGGGCCTGGTGTGCGTTAAATCCATCGTGGCCTCAAATGTCCTCGGGTGGATGCGGTGTGGAAATTTCGAGAGTTGGGTGCCAGCTCGAGTGTTAAATCATTTGGAAGTGTTTCAAAGTTCCGAGATGTCACTAATAGCCCGTTGTGTTGCTCCAGTGCGACGTTAATTCAACTACCCCCTCTTTTGCGCTTGGGCATTATCAATAAAAGCATACTAATACTTTACATTGTCATCAGAATTGATTGTAAAGGGATGGGTGTGGGTTCCTTTTCCATTTATTAAGTCTTGAGTACCGATACAAATACAATAGAGTGAACTGGTTCGTAAATTCCCTTTTACTTAATACTTTAAATTACATGTATTTTCAATAAAAACATGCTAAGTCTTAATATTTTCGTCAGAACTAACTGCATAATTGCATGTATTTTGCATAATTCCATGTGAGTAGATCAATTGAAAATTCTGAGAACACAATTCAATTTCAATAACATATCTAAATAAAATATTCCTCTAAATACAGTATATCCATTGTTTCAGCTACATTCATTGCATTGAATTTAGAAATGGATAGGCATTTACTGCTAAGGTCTTTAGTATTTGAGATCAATTTGTATCTATAATCCTTTTGAGCTGTTTTAAAAGTAGTTGCTTTAATGGGCTTTTTAGTAAGATCCGGTATTTTTAAACTTTTGTCATAATACTACAAACCCTGCTGAATTCTTTTTAATCCTACCTTTTTCAGTTTATTATATAAAATCATCGCTAAAACATTTTCTTCTATAATTGAACCTCCCTGAGCCCCTTTATTTTTCAGTACAATTCTATTATTTTAATAAGAATTTTGTTATACACTGCTGGCCACCCAAATTGCAACACCAAGAAAGACAAGAGATATCACAACAAAATTTATTTTGTAGATAACATGTTGACCAAGTATCAAATGATTAAATTTATAGACTTCTGTGAAGTGTGGTTCCTGCCAAAATCAGTAGCCAGAGTAGCCGCCATTGTTGGAGATCACCGCTGCCACACGCCTCGGCATTGATTAAAATAGACTTTGGATGTGTTCTTGGGGTACAGCAGACCAAGCAGCTTCCACACGTTGCCAAAGTTGATCTGGTGTGGCAGCTGGGGATGTATTCTGGGTCAATCGTTGAGCAACCATGGACCACATGTTTTCTATCGGCGAAAGATCCGGAGAGCGAGCTGGCCAGGGAAGCAATTCAATCTGGCGATTGACTAAGAACCCTTGGACAATGCGTGCCACGTGTGGTCGCGCATTATCCTGTTGAAATATGGCTGTGGGCAAGCCCTGAAGCTAAGGAAGGACAACTGGCTCCAACACCTCGGAGATGTAGCGCTGGCTGTTTAAAGTACCGGCAATGCGTACTAGAGGAGTGCGAGAATGATATCCAATACCGCCCCATACCATAATACCCGGTGCAGGACCAGTGTGGTGGTGCATAACGCAGCTGTTCAGCATCCTCTCTCCACGGTGTCTCCAGACTCGAATCCGACCATCGTGGTGTTGCAGACAGAAGCGTGACTCGTCAGTAAAGACAATTTCATTCCATTCTGCCGTCCACATCCTTCTTTCATCGCACCATTGGCGGCGGAAACGTCTGTGGTTCTGCGTCAAGGGTAGACGAAGCAATGGACGTCTTGCGGACAGACCACTCTGCTGTAAACGGCGTCGAATGGTACGCGCAGACACTGGATGATGCGGTACAGACTGAATGTGCTGTGCTATGGTTCGTGATGTGGCTGAGCGATCCGTCACTGCCATACGCACAATATGCCTGTCATCACGTGAAGTGGTGCACTGAGGTGGATGCGATCGAACACGTCGGTCCGTCGTACCCTCCTGCATCCAACGATCACATATCCGCATTACAGTTGTTTGGTTTCGTCCAACACGACTACCGATTTCCCTGAAAGATAATCCACATTCTCTGTAGGCCACTATCCTTCCTCTGTCGAACTCGGATACTTGATCAAAAGATGATCGCTGTTTTCTACGAGGCATAATTGATCGTTTTTTTGAAAAAACCACAAGAAAAACACATTTGCCGTACTTGAAATCGTCGAAATCTCCAAGCCTTAAATAGCGCTTTGAAGTGGCGCCACAGGCGCGCGTGATGTGCGTCTGCGCTGAAATTCTAATCATTTGCATATCTCACCTCTGCTAATGCATGTTGTAAATTTCATATTATTTGCATGCTTCCTTCAGGGTGTTGCATTTACGGTGGCCAGCAGTGTATTTCCTTATTTACATGAGCTAAAAAGAATTTAAATTGTGCACATGAAAACAAAATTTCATGGACTGAAATATTGTCATAAAAATGCGATATTTAGGAATACGTTATAAATTCTTACTTCCTATTTTAAAATGCTAAAGGTAGGCAAGTAGGTATTTCAATTAACGTCGCACTGGAGTAACACAACGGGCTATTGGCGACGGCCGAAGATCAATCCCCAAGGGAAATATCCGAGGACATTACCAAGTAAATTTTAACCACGGCCAGATGACGTGGTCACGCCTGAGCTGGCACCCCACTCTCCAAATTTCCACATCAACGTGACGACATTTGAGGCCACGACGTGCACCAGCCCCCTTGTATACGACAATCTTTGGTTGGATACGAACTCGCAACCCTCCGGTTGCTAGTCCGTTACTCTTCCAACTGGGCTACAGCGGCCCTAAAATGCTAAAGGTAACCAAACATAATGGAATTGTTTTTGTTTTTAATTTTTTAAATACGCCTACATTTCTTAGTGGGATTCCCTGTTAGTGGTCAGTGAATGAAATACCACATCGATGAAACCTATTGAGAAAAAAGGCTTCCAACACTGCTCGGAAGGGAGTCTATCTGCTGCTTTCTGTTGGAATTGCGCGAAGATAAATAAATTCAGAAATAACACCTATCTCAACAAGTTTTTCATAAAAAGGCTTAAATCTGCTCCCACAAAAATCAACAGACAACCGTTTTCTCTGAATCTTTCATTCTAATAATTTTAATATCTACAATGTCAAATTGAATGCATGTGCTCATTCTCACGTGATTACAATTAATGAAAGGCTGGTGGAGTTGAATTGTATTTACAATATTTACATTCAAGACATTCCTATAGTGCAGTGGTTCTTAACCTGGGATGTGTACACCCCTGGGGGTTCAAGAAAGCATTTCCAGGGTTGCGAGAGAAGTTTCGATGGATGACAGCGATTTAATAAAAGACGATCTTATTGAAATATGAGCCAATGCACGTATTCAAATGAAATTTGAAAAACTAGACTTAGAACAATTCTGGTGTACAACAGTTAGAACCTTATACACAGCTGGCAAAAGCAGCATTGCAGACACTTTTACCATTTGCACTACCTACCTGTGTGAAATGGAGTTTTCATCACTTTTGCACATAAAAACAAAAGCCATAAAACTCTTAAATGCAAGTGATGATTTACGCGTGACTCTCAAAAAAGGAGTCTCGTTTTAAAAGTATTATTATGAATAAACAACAACGTAGCTATTAAAAATTGAGTTGTTTTGTATGTATATGTAAATGTATGTGTTTATTTTTGAATAAATAAATAATCTTGCAATAGAAATCGTTTCCTAAATAAAGAAATAGAAACACATTTTTCAAGGGGGTGCCGATCACTAAAAAGGTTGAGGGAACCACTGCTCTATTAGAAAGTTATCTTTCCTTTTCACATTACGGATGTACTCGTACCGAAAATTCAATTCCCTCATTTATTTATTTCAAAAATAATTTAAAAGCGTCGTTATTAAAGCGTTCTATTAACCCTCCAAGTGGATACGACGAAATATCTCGTCCAGGATCTGGTCAATTTTGCGAATGAGGAGTGATCTCGTTCATCAAGATCTGGTCAGTTTTGCTAATGTCAAGACACCTCGTCGAGACAAAACTGCTGAATTACTCCAAGGGGAATGAAAATCCAAGTAGGAGAAACAAAGTGTCCCTTGTCTAGAATTGGTGACAGTTTGGAACAGTTTCTACATCAGGGGTTGGTCACTACAAGGTGCTTTTTGACGCGAAGATAAACCACCAGGAGGGTTAAATAAAAACAAACTATATAGGGTCGTTTGATAAGTGTGGTAAATTTGTACGAGATAGTGACAATATTAATTTGGTGACATCATTGCTGACAGGTATCACTCTTCAAACTAGCTCAGGCCAAATTTCAGCGAGATGCGACATTTTGTTTGCGTTCTACAGTCGTTTGAAGTGAGCACTCTTGCAACCAAAAGGAAAAAAAAAAGTTCTGCCCAGTGATAAAAATTTTTATTTAAAGAAGTGAATGGCCACCCTATTCTCCAGATTTGGCCCCATGCGACTTCCCCTTGTTTCCAAATTTTAAAATTGGCTCGTTGGCACGAAATTCACATATTCCATTGCCGCCGTCAATCAACATATTTCAGCCGTTGAGAAAAGTGCTTTTCCGACGGGATGAGAAAATTGGAAACTCCGGACCAAGCGCGCAGCCCTCTGTGGGGACTGTTAAGAAACAAAACTGACTTTTCCCCCAAAAAAACGGTGTTTAACTTCCTTTTTTACCATACTTTCAAACGACCTTTTTACTTCATAACCAAGAAATACGCTATTAGCATCGTTATCACTGTTTTAATCCGACTTTTCTCTTATAAACACATATTAGTCACTCAGAAAATTTCGTCGGAAACTCCCTTCAGAGTTTGATTGAAAACATCTTTATGATTAAGATGTTCTGAGCTAGAAGACTGATGCAATTTCCAAGATCCCACTTGCTAAAATAAGAGGAGAAATCGTCTTTACATAATCGTTTAGGAATCCTCTTGTGATTTCGCACATGGTCCTGCACAGTCCTAAGAGAATACCGATAGTAATCTTTCGTAGTAACATCGCACGGTTTATTACTTTTTTATTCCCGTAGGAATGCGATCTTCTTGCAATATATTCCTGGAAGAGGAAACAAGAAGAATGGAAGGGTGGTAAAACTACTCTTTTTCTATCCATTAGGTCCGTTTATCCATCTTGAAGACTGCATCTTGCATTGTTTTCTGAGATCTAGTATCGTGAGTCGATGTGATCATCCTCCTACTGCGATGCGCTTGCGTGAAGTGAATTAATTTAATTTGAAGATTTGATTAAGAAAACACGATATCTTCTGATTAGGAACTACAAATTAATGTAATCATTAGGAAAGCATTATTTCCCCTAGTTTTTGTTATACATATGATTTAAAAAATTAGGGAAATAAATCTGTCTCTCCTAGAATAATCTGTGGCATTATTTCCTTCTTTTGAGGTCCGATTTACTGCTGAATATGTGATTCCTCTCTGTTGCTCTAGAGCAAAAGATTAGCAACCGGAGGGTTGATAGTTCGAAACTAGGTCCAACCAAAGACCGTCGTGTACACGGGTGCTGGCGCACGTTAAATCTGCCGTGGCCTTAGATGTCCTCACGTTGGTGTGGTGTGGAAGTTTGGAGATTGGGGTGCCAGTTCCAGTGTTGTTCTCGTTATCTGACCGTGATTCAAAATGACGAGACGTTGTCAATGGATCTTTCCCTTCGGGATTGATTCCGGACCGTCGCCAATAGCCCGTTGTATAGCTCCAGCGCGACGTTGATTATTTATCTCTCCTGCTCTATTCATTGATAAAATCTAGATTTTCCAGTTTCTCAATGGGTTTTACTCAACAAAACTCGATTACCTACTGGCTTCCAATTCCTAAAACCTCAAAAAAAAATTCTTCTATTTTATTTTTTCCATACCTACAATTTCCCCCTGTACAATGTATTTTATCCCATTGACGAAAACTCGATCCTCCTTGTTTTGTATATTTCGTATTATTATCGAAAACTTCTGCTTTCTGTGATTTGTAATATTTTCTTAAATCTACTTCCCTGATTCTCTACTATATTCAATTGCTGGAGTGTAATTGATCTTGTATTTGTGTTTTTCGTAAGTAAAATTATGTATTACAATGCATACAAAAAACGCACAATATACTTGCATATACATATTTGTATACTTAAATTAGTAATTTAAAATGTATTAACGTAAATATAGTTTGATTCTGCATCTGGTACGCTTAAAAAGATTCATTTTAATAAATATTCTATTTTCTATCCTTATATTCTGGTTCATAAACTTCCGTTTATCAAAATTTCTTAAGAGATATCGAATTAAAGATTACCTTGTACATATACTACCTCATTAACCCTCCAAGTGGTTTAGAGGAGATATCTCGTCCAAGATCTGAACAATTTTGTTTATTACGAGGTATCTCGTCAATCAAGATCTGGTCAGTTTTGCTAATGTCGAGATACCACAGCAAGATAAAACTGCCCTATTACTTCAAAGAGAACGACAGGTATTGTTCTCGTCATCTGACCGTGGATCAAAATTACGAGGCGTTGTCCTTGGTTCTTTCCCTTCGGGATTGTTCCCGGACCGTCGCCAATAGCCCGTTGTGTTACTCCAGTGCGACGTTAATTAACTTCCTACCTACCAAGGAGAATAAAGATCCAAGTAGATTGGTTGGTTCGTTCGTTGTTTTCGGGTTTTATGTCTCAAGGGCCATATTTGGTCAAGCGAGATCCAAGTAGGAAAACAAATTATCCCTTGTCTAGAACGGGTGACAGTTGGGAACAGGTTGTTGCATGAGAGGTAAGCACTACACAGGAGTGTTAATAAATAAAAATTATCTCTTGTCTAGAACGGGTGACAGTTGGGAACAGGTTGTTGCATGAGAGGTAAGCACTACACAGGAGTGTTAATAAATAAAAATTATCTCTTGTCTAGAACGGGTGACATTTGGGAACAGGTTGTTGCATGAGAGGTAAGCACTACACAGGAGTGTTAATAAATAAAAATTATCTCTTGTCTATAACTGGTGACAGTTGGGAACAGGTTCTTGCATCAGAGGTAAGCACCACACCCACAGGAGGGCTAATGATTAAAAATTATCTCTTGTCTAGAACTGGTGATAGTAGGGAAGTGGTTCTTTCATCAGAGGTAAGCACCACAAGAGGGTTAATGAATAAAAATTATCCCTTGTCTAGAACTGGTGACAGTTGGGAACAGGTTCTTGCATAAGAGGTAAGCACCACACACACTGGAGGGTTAATGAATAAAAATTTAAATTTGAGAAACAGAACACAAAAATCAACTATAAACCACAGCAGAAATTATTTGACAACGTCTCCTTTATTTGGAATCAAAATATATGTACCCACTCACAAACTTCTTAAACAACGCTTCATCAATTCTTATCATCCAACGTTAACACAGATAAAAAAACTTGTGGTCCAAATAAAGCATCAAAATTTGACTTGAACTCGAAATATTCCGTTATTACCTCGAGAAACATTTTATTATTTTATCCCTTTAAAAGAGTGTGAGAAATAGAAACTCTTATCCCTGGTTTTCTGCCTTTCATCTTCTAGATTTTCATCGCAAACTTAAATTTGTTTATCGCTGCCTACGTGGACCAGATTTCAAATCTAATACTGCTTCTCTTTCAGCGGAAATCAATATTTCCTCAGATACCTTGAATTCTCAAAGAACTTCATTTACGAATGCGGTAGTGGTAAATCAGTCCCCAAGATAACTTCTTGGAATATCAGTTTTATAGACCGCTCCGTAGATTCAAAGCGGAGATCTCCGCTTTGTAACTACGAAGTTATGACGTACTTCGTATGCATTAATTTTCCAAAGATTAAATATATTTATAAGGGTATTCATATAGATGGGTAACAGATGAAATCCAAAAACGATAAACTAATAATAGTGCTTAATATTTAACAAAAATTTTGGATTTCAGCCATCTTATGTTTTTGAGTCAGATTATTTGACTTGATTAGTATAAACTAGGGAAGCTATCATCTAAATCATTTGGTGTATCTATCCTCTAATATAAATCCCCATAAATGTGATAATGCAATATGCAATTTATATGCAATTTGAGAGGGTTTGCGGTTTCAGTCATTTTCACATTTATATAAAACTTAATGTTTTTTAGAGTAATGTTTTATACACAATTTGGGGAGAGTTTGATGTTTCAGTTATCAAAACTTAAAGTTTTCACAACCACTTAGATTTTAACTGATATAATTAGTGTGTCTATCCTCCTTTATAAATCCCAGCAAATGTGATATTGTTTTATATGCAATTTGGAGAGGATTTGCAGTTTCAGTCATAACATTTATCTAAATTAATATTTTTGAATCATTGATTTTGGTTGACTTGATTAGTCAACCAAATTTCAAATTAGAAACTGGGGAATCTACCACTTAAATCATTTAGTGTCTATCCTCCAATGTAAATGAAAACAAATATGATAATATTTTATAAACAATTTGAGAAAAGTTTGCGGTTTCAGTCATCTTTTTGTCCGAAACTTAATATTTTCTGAGCCATAGATTTTAGCTTATTTGATTCACGTGCAACCGACGCAGCTATCGTCCAAATCATTTTGTGTTTCTACTCTTATACAAATCTCAGACTATGGTAATACCTTATGCATTATGCAAAATTGTGGTCCCACCTCCTTATCTTTGAACAGGTGGTCGTTTGTGTAAATTATTTCCGTCCCTCACTCAGTAGAATTAAAAGAAATGCATGAAAATCCATAATGCTTACTTTTATGTCTTATGTCATTGACCTTTTGATAGCTTCAAAAGTACTCAATAAAAATATTCAAACGAGTAGTAAATGCAAAACCTTTGAAGATACGGTTCGTGTTCTGGCAATTACGACGTCCGCTAAAAAGAGTACCACTAATAACTTCATTGTGAAACCTTTTTATCTTTTTCCGAAAACAATAGAAGTTCAGTATGGTTTAGAAGCAGACTTCAGAAAAGAAGACGCATCTTTTCTGTAGGTAAGTGCTCATTCGAGTATATCGATTTATTGAACTCAAGGTAATCATCGCTATCATTCCAATGTAATTTCAATTGTATGGAAATCCTTTTTCGGAAATTAAATGAAGTTTTAAGTTTTTATTGATATGTGAATTTTATGGCCCATATCGACGTATATTTCCCAGATAACCGTGAAGTTCTCTTTTCAGTCCAATTTCTATTGTCACACTATTTTATCGTTAATCCATACTATGCTAACTTTAAGTCAGAAGTTGTAAATTTGATTTTTATTTCCACTCTGTTCCCAGGGGCTGCAACGGTGGGTTGCGAGTTCGAATCCAACCAAAGACCGTCGTGTACAAAGGGAGCTGGCGCACGTTAAATTTATCGGGGCCTCAAATGTCCTCACGTTGGCGTGGTGTGGAAGTTTGGAGAATGGGGTGTTTTGGGATTGATCCCGGATCGTCACCGATAGCCCGTCGTGTCAGATTTTAAAGTTTTAATTTTTAAGATATTTGAAATGCAGGTAAATAGAAAATATTCCCATCTTTCTCCTTTTTAACCAAGTACTAAACACATCTGCATGCAACATGTTGTTATAAATTATTTTAAGGGGGTCTGGGACTCAAAATATGAAAAAAAAGTCCAATTTTTTTTATCTTAAAAAATAATATAGATATTTTTGAATAAAATGACACCTAAATTTTGTTTATACCATCAGTAGAACCGGAAATATTTGACTTTTTATAACATGACAGCTGCAAATCAAATGAGCCTCACCCGTCAGATAATGTAAACAGACTGTTTTGGAGTCTGCTTTCTACTGTTTCAGCTCTATTTTTTTCTAACTTAAATAAACTACGCTACGAACACTTTTGAAGTGATTTGAATTGATCGTCATAATATTCTCACTGTTTTTATTGTTGAATTTGCACGTTTTCGAATTTTCTGTACTTCCAAAAAGGACTGTAGGCGGTTCAGGAAAGCGACGATGAAGTCCACAAATACTTTTAAAAGGTATAGGAAAAAGGTCCAACTTGCTAAAATTAAATTAAATGAAGCAGTAAAACTAAGAAGTAATACATAATACTATCCAGGAGGATTTTAAACAAACATAAAGTATGCAAAATTGCTTTTTAATAACTTGAATATTTTCATAATTTTAAACGCTCTTTTTCTCCTTTTCTGTTAAATGGGATTTCGATAGTGAAAAATGGATATAACTTAAAAACTACTTGTCATAAATGAATGAAATTTTCTACAATTACTTTTCAAATATATTTCTTCAATTTGTTTTCAGCAATTGTGTATATATGTATTATTATTTTTTCTACAATTTTTCGAACTTTGTATACTATGTGTTTTATGTAGTTTTTGAACAAAATATTTTTACATTTTTTTCTAACCGTTTTAACCAAAAATCACGAAAACAGTTTATAGTATGAACTTTTATGAGTTAATTAGTGCGAAAATGAAGTGATTTGTTATAAAATATTTTAAGATATATCAATTTTGCCCAACGTCAAAATTTTTTAATTTTTTAATTATAATAAAAAAAATTGAAGTTTTGAAAATATAAAATAGTTATAATTACAAAATACAATGTATGCCTACAGAAAAAATTTCAGAACAAAAACTTTAAAATTGAAGATTTTAGAATTTTGAGTCCCGGACCCCCTTAACTGTATGTCTGAAGATATGAGATCATTGAAAAAAGTAATAACACACTACACTGCGCGCGCACTAACTAAATTTATTCAGTTCCATATATGCATATTTAATGTTTGCTTTCAATACACGTATAACTCTGTAAATACAGATCTATTCTTGCTTTCGTGGAGTGTGGCTTCCAATCTCTCCAGGACTACTTGTTTTGATTTGATCCCACGTTTTGCAAATAAGACATGACTCGGTTTTGAAACATAGATCTAACACTGAGAAGATTTTGGGCTAGATTTTCACCGCATCTGTAAGAAAACGCAAAGTACAGTCCCGAATTTATGATGCATTTCTGAAGCTTATTACATGTTCTAAGTTTACTCGATATTCATGTGTATTACTTATAAACTATAACGCGATTAGACAATTCCCACTCACTTTGCGAGAACAGCCCATAACGTTCACAAGACTCGTATGTACAGGGTGGTCCAAAAGTCACTAGACCATTTTAAAATATAACTTTCTTGCTATTAATTTTTTCAAATTTATTTTTCAGATTATTTTTATGTAATCCTTGGAAAATAGTTATGGAGAAATCTGCGACAGAGCAACGAGTAAAAATGATCCAACAAAGGTAAAATAAGCTAAGAAATATTACAATAGGCGATGGAACACACTTTAGATAGAGTCCGCCACTCTCAAGAACAAAAGGATGGCCATTTGAAGGACATAATCTACAAAACTATTTAAAAATAATTTCCAATAAGTATATTTATTGTCTATAAAATAATAAATGTGAATTTTTTATACATAAAAGTTATTCTATTTTTAAATGGTCTAGTGGCTTTTGGGCCACCCTGTATAACCTATACGATATGACAATTAGATAGTCACTTCCGGTAATCGAATTGACCTTCCCACCCTCTCTATCAAAGCTATTCATAAAGTTCACAGGAAACAGGACTCGAGACAATTTGTGACTCTTATTCCTCTGTGGTTCAAAATTGCGAGGTGTTGTCCTCGGATCTTTCCCTTTGGGATTGGATCTGGACCGTCGCCAATGACCCGTTGTGTTGCTCTAGTGCGATGTAAGTTCACATACCAACCTACCTACATTCCTTCAGAAATAGTTATTCTTTTACAAATCCTCCTTTTTTCCACACGCATCCAAGGTACTTCAAAATTACGGACTTGCAAAATTCTTCTTTTACGTAGGGAAAGTCTCAGATCTATAGCCATTGAAATGGCTATTAGATTTCACAGAACAAATTAAATCCATTAAAATCAAATGACTCTTTTGCAGGGCTCTCTTGAGTTTCAAATTAAAATGAAAATAAACGAGCACATCTGTAGGGCGTACACTTCCCATCTTTACCTTGAACAGTCCTTTCACGTTACCTGTGATTGATCACATCCCATTATGGTGGTCGTGCGAAGATCCAGGTGTAGGGAAAGTCTGAACATGTTAAAACGATACAATAGAAAATAAAAATATGTATAATATAGCTGGTTGGTTACAGATAAGAATAAAGCAACGGAAAAACAGCATAGCACCTATGTTCTAGAAAAGAAGCTCTTCGAGAATCAGAATTTATGTCCACTTTATAGTCGAGGTTCACGGACAAATTTACCTGATTTACGTATATTATGCAGAAGAAAATTTCCAGGTCCAACCGTAAGCGAGGATCTTCTAAGTCGTATGAACTATAACACGAAATAGACTAATTTCCCTTACTCAAGTCTGTTATGTAAAGAAAGCCTTTTGTTACATTTGTAGGAATTTGAATCCCCAAATTCACAGGATTCGTGACAACTTATATAATCGGTAACTTACATTTCCTTCAGAAATCCATTTTTGAACACTCTTTATTCCATATCCAGGTAAGTAGTTGATTAACGTAGCACTGGAGCAACACAATGGGCTATTGGCGACGGTCCGGGATCAATCCCGAACTGGAAAGATCCAAAGACGACCCTTCGACCCTCCTACAATTTTTAACCACGGATAGATGACGAAAACAGCACCTGGCACCCAACTCCAAACTTCCACACCACGCCAACGTGAGGATATTTGAGGTCACGATAGATTTAACGTGCACCAACCAGATGGACTTCGATGTACACGATGTCTTTCACTGGACCTGGTTTCGAACTCGCAACCCTCCGGCTGCTAATCCGTTGCTCTTCCAACTGGGCAATCCAATAACCAAGCGGCAGTCCAATAACCAAGGGGTGTCTTGGCTCAGTAGTTTTGCCACCTGTAACCTGAGAGTTGTAGGCGGCGCATGTTCGATTCCTCTCTGGATGTATTTATCTCTTCTATGTAGTAAAAAATTCCTTGTATGTGTATATCTATTACTTGATGTATGTCTCATGTGTGGCACAGTTCGGCCAAATATAGCTCTTGCGCCATAAGTAGCAACCTATCCAACCTATATCCACGCTATGCAAAATTTACGGGCTCGTTTCTCTCCCCATAAAGACAGCTCTGTGTTTTGACATTGTAATGTCTATATAAGTTTTCCCAGAACAAATTAAATCCATAAAAATGACTCTTGTACAAGGAACTCAGTTGAATTTTGAATTAAATTGAACTTAAACAAACATAATCTGGCTGGAAGACTCATTCCAACTTTATGTTGTACAACTCCTTCACGTTGCGGGTAATTGATCTCACTCGACTACACTTAGTTGTGTGCACACTGACACGGCATAGCCTAATTTCCCTTACACGAGTCTTCGTTGTGTAAAGGAAGCTTTTATGCTTCATCTCTAGGAATCTGCTCCCCTAAATTCACAGAATTCGTGACAACTTTTGTGATCCTTGGCTTGAATTTCCTTCAGCAATCAATTCTATTTTGGAATCTGCTCCCCTAAATTCACAGCATTCGTGACAACTTTTGTGATCCTTGACTTGAATTTCCTTCAGAAATCAATTCTTCTTGATCATTTTCTATTTTGTCCTATATGCAAGGGGGCCACCGTGGCTCAGTGGCTTTGCTCACTGCGCTACAACCTGCGAGTTGTATGCGGAGATTATTCGATACCTCTCTGGGTGTATTTCTCTCTTCTGTGTCAGTAAAACTTTTCTTGTATGTGTATGTCCATTCCTTGACATGTGTCGTATGTTTGGCCAAATATTGCCCTTGCGCCATAAGTCGCAACCCATCCAATATATATCCACGCTATCCAAAAATAACTGGCTCGTTCTTCTCTTCTATAAGGACAGCCCTGGGTTTTGGCATTGTAATGACTATAAGGTTTCACAGAACAAATTAAATCCATTAATTCTTACAAGGGACTTACAAGGGACTCGGTTGAATTTTGAATTAAACTGAACCTAAACCAACATCCACATTTCCATCTTTATGTTTAACAACTCCTTCAAGTTGTCGGTGATTGATCACTCTGGACACGACATACTCGAATTTCCCTCACTCAAGTCTTTGTTATCTAAAGAAAGCTTTTTAGCAACGCATAATTTTCTGCTGATCAAGCATTCCTATGACATCCTGCTTCACTTTTGTTGAAGCAATGCGGTTGTGTTATCTTAAATGTGCATAAATCATATCACTTACGTCTGAGCCTTCGTGGAACGCGTCAGTTATATATAATCCGAAAAACACACATTATTTGTTTCCAATTGCGTGTGACATCATACGTGCAAGCACATGCCCACACTACGTGTTGCATGCCAAAGTGACACAGATTCAACATTATTCTCTTCATCACCCTCGTTTTACCATCAGAATCGCAAATTGAAAATTATTGTGTGTTTTATTGATGTTTATTTTTTGGCGGTGAAGCATGTTAATGTTCGCTCAGGCAGCGTTTTTCCACTCTTGAAATTAATAAATTTCAGAGTAATTAATTTTAAAACACAATTACCTTCAATCAATTCCACTAATTAGTACCACTAATTAGTGGAATTTTTTCTGAGTTGACAAGCAGTAAAAATAAGTTTTTATGGGTTATAAATAAAACATTGTACTTAAACTCGAAATTTTTAAATACCGTAAATTCTATTCCTGTATAACAAAACTTTCAAAAATATAGTTGTATTGGCATTTGAAAGAAAATATACTTTTCATTAATCTTTCCACTCAAAATAATGTCTCTAGTTTCGATAAAAACTCATTTAAATCAATAGAAGCAGATTTAAATAAATAAAGAAGGAGAGAGTATTTATTAAACATAAATTGTAACACTTGAATCTAAAAGAATTCGTTTGGCTCAAACAATGCGTCTTGATCTGCCAATTAGGCCTGTCCGTTTTCAAACTTTCATTTTAAATTGCGCATTTTTTATGATGTACTTGATAAAGTAGCGTATTAACGTTTGCTACTGAATGCAAATATGGCTTCGGATTTTTGCATTTAGTTAAAGTGCATGTTACTGGAAGAAAAATGCAATTACAATGAGCACACTTGAATTCTCAATTAGCAGAAAAGCATAAAGGTAAAAACAATAACTGACAGATACTCTTTTCTTTTTCGTTTCATAGCAAAATGCGACGTAGAAATGGCAATATTTCGTAAAATCTGTTAAGTAGGGTTTTAATAAAAAATGTGTAACCTAGTTTCATAAAAGAGATTCATAAAATGCCATGAATATTATGTTGGAAAATTGCAAGTTGTCATCTGAAGAACTCCAGAGCAATCAAGCTTTATTATTGAAACTCGAAAAAATCCCAGCAAAGAACATTAAAAAGTATAGCTTTTGTTGTCTTCCACTACTGTCCAAAAGCCTTAAAATTCCTTAAAAATCCCTTTGATAATATTTGGTGTACGAACTATTCTTTTTCTAACCGTAAGTACCACAGGAATATATCTTCTTTTCAATAGTGATTTCGATTGCATTCCCTATGATAATTATATCATGACATACACCACGAAGAAAATTAGATTTTCGTGTTTTTAAAGCCGTTGAAAGGCTTTAACTATTACTCCTTTCCTATCGTAAAAACATTTAATTTGTTACTAAATACTTCTCTTTAATCCCACTGCTCTATTCCGCAACCCCTCTTTTTTTCCTTTCGTGACATGTTTTTGCTTGTCTTGTGTTTTGGTGCAGCTTGGCTATAGTGCTTGGCTTGGCCTTGCGCCATAAATGCCAAAACTACCAAAAATTAAATTTCGTAGTAGTAGAGGCAGAGGTATCCGAGTCGCGGATTAGCAGCCGGACGGTTGTTGCGAGTTCGAAACTAGATCCGACCAAAGACAGTCGTGTGCGTGAGTACATGACTCACATACACGACATGGTGCACGTGAAATCAGTCATGGCCTCAAATGTCATCACGTTGGCGTGGTGTGGAAGTTTGGACAGTAGAGTACCAGCTCAGGTGTTGACCTCGTCATCTAACCGTGGTTCATCTGAAGAGGGGTTGTCCTCGGATTTTTTCCTTCGGGATTGATCGCCAATAGTCCTTTGTGCTGCCGTAGTGTGACGTAAATTAAACTACCTACCTACAGCCGCAGTAGTAGACAGTCTCTAAAATTTATGAAAATATGAACAACCACAACACTTCCCAATAATAAAACATGCAAATCATTCTTACAAGAGAAAAGCGTTTTGATATCAAGTTGTATCTGATAACAATCGGCGATTGATATAATGGTTCTATAAATATGTAGTAAATGCATGTTAACAAACGTAAAATTCTATTTACTTAAAAGGTATTCCTTCAGTATTTTGTATTCACTCTCCTACTTTTGAAATGACTCATACTTTTATTTATATTTCAATGAGAAGATAATTTTCGGTGAATACTATTTGGCAATCGGGTACAAAACCAGAATTAAATTTATTTTTCTTTCAATTTGCTACGCATTATTATTCTGTATCAAATAATGACGTATACTTAGATAAAATCCCTACACAAGATACTGTTAACATAGATTACATCTGAAGACAATGTCATGCATTCATTATGCTAAGACTTACCTCATTGATTGAAAAGCTGATTTTGATTGTTTTGCTGTTCTGTTTTCGTTTTATCTCATTTATAATTCTGTGTACTTCAGAGAATTTTCGGATATAAGAAGTAGCATTGCTTAAGAATGTAGGTAATCCGATACCGATAAAAAGTGATGCATCCTATTCAATAAAACATGCATGCAAATCTCCAACTTTCAACAGCGCCGCCGTAGCCAGGGTAGGAGGGGTAGAGGGGAAGGGATTAGAAACCGGAGGGTTGCGAGTTCGAAACTAGATCCAACCAAAGACTGTCGTGTACATGGGGGCTGGTGCACGTTAAATCTGTCGTGGCCTTAGATGTCCTCACGTTGGTGTGGTGTGGAAGTTTGGAGAGTAGGGTGCCAGCTCAAGTATGAACTCGTCATCCGACTGTGGTTCGAATGACGAGGTGTTATCCTCGGATATTTTCCTTCCAGAGTAATCCCGGATCGTTACCAATAGACCGTTGTGTTTGCTCCAGTGTGACGTAAATTCAACTATCCCCGTTAATTCGATAAAACATTAATGCAAATCTCCAACATTCAATTCACCCTTCCTCAAGATTCATTGTAAATATTTGATACTCTTTCCGTGGACCCATGATTATTTTATACTTTTATAAGCTAAAAATAAATTTATACATTTTATGGAGAACAAAATGAGCTCTCGCAAATAATTTCTGTTTTTTTTATTGAAACAGGTATAACAATTAAAAAATGTTACAGAAAACCTTTATAAGAAATTAACAATTATGTTTGATAAATTCTGCATTTCACTTAAATCTAAAATGCAGAACCTGAGGTAATGTTTACTTAACAATACAAATCCATTTCTTAGAAAAATACAATGAGCTTAACAAATGAAAGGTGTCAAGTCAAGTCTTTCAAGAAATGGATATTGTTTACAGGTTTAGTTTATCCTTTTCAGTCACTTTCTGTTTCACGAAGCCTATTGAAACATGAAAACCGCAAGACTTGAAGTGGTTATCTAGCTGTTGCAAAATTCTTGCTTAAACTGAGATTTGAATCCCAAACCTGCCGACATGCTTTTATTGGAAACACATGAGTTTTCAAGTGACTTTTAATTTGCAAAAGGCATTTAATATGCGGATTACAATAAATACAGATAAATAAAAAAATTTAAAAATCAAAATTCTCGACTGGATATTTTCGAGTATTGGTAGGTATTTTAATTAACGTCACACGTATATATATGATTACGACGAGATATCTCGTTATCAAGATATTGCCAATTTTTTATGATCAGATCAAGATCTGGTCAATTTTGCTAATGCCGAGATAACGTGGTCGAGACAACCACCAGGAGGGTTAAATAGTAACTTACTTTCGTCATTGTTATTAGTTTTCAACTAGAGCTGCATATGCACCCATATCCCTATTTCTACATTAGGGAATTCTTTTAAACAAAAGACTTTTTCAAATTGTTATACAGAAAAAATATAAAATAAATTATATGACAGTGGGGAAAACATGCAAAAATAAAAACCAGTCCGATGCACAGAAAAGGTATAAAGAACAAAACATACAATCGAAATAAAATTCAGAAAATAAATTTTTAAATTTTTAACAAGGGGCAATGGTACTATTTTTAAAACGCTATTGTAATGTCTGGGGTAGTTTAAAAATAATATCACGTAACAAACTTTATAAGAAACAAAGCCAGATATGTTTTGTAATGTTTTTTCGAATTACTATGCGTTATCACTTATGCTTCCTATTTGCGAAGTTTCAATTCCTACCTACTAAGGCAGAATGGAAAATCACGTGTGATAAAAAAAAGTTAAGAACAAAGAATACAATCGAAATAAAATTCAGGAAACAATGTTTTAATTTTTTACAGGCAATGGTACAATTTTTAAAACCCCATTATAACGTTTGGGGGTAGTTTTAAAATAATATCACGCCTTAAACCTTATAAGAAACAAAGACAGGTATTTATTTTGTAATGTTTCCGAACTACTATGCGTTATCACTTTTTCTTTCCATTTAAGAAGTAGCACTTCCTATCTACTAAGGCAGAATGGAAAATCACGTGTGATAAGAAGTTATTAAGAAGAAAGCATACAATCGAAATAAAATTTTTAATTTTTGACAGACAATGACACTTTTTTAAAATCCTATTATGTCTGGGGTAGTTAAAAAATAATATCACGCCACAAACTTCACAAATCCAAATATTTTTGCAATGTTTTCCAACTACTATGCGTCATCACTTATGCTTCCGATTTACGAAGTAGCACTCCCTACCTAAATAGGCCGAATGGCAAATCACGTGTGATAAAGTGAGCGAATCAATCACTTTGGTTCTCCCTCCATTTGTACATGCAAATAAGTGCCCTCTTTTTCAACGAGCCTCTAAATGCGTTTTCTGAACCTGCAGATGCCTTGCGTAGATCGAGGGGAACTTGTAATCGATTTCGCAGGAGCGTGTCTCCTTAGAGAGGCAGGTAGCTCCGCTAAGAAACTCTGGACTTCCACCCACACAATTTCCCACTATATCCAACGGTAAAGCAGCGCTGTATTAATCACAGAAAGAACTGATGGCTTGCGTGCAGTTCCATCGCAAACGTAAACGCCACATTAGGAAAAAGATGCATCGGAAGACATGCCAATCGATGACTCTTGTAGATACGATGAAAACGTGTCCCGTATCCGTATAAATCCCACCCTCTGGGATTCGGGTATTTCAGCTACAACTTCGGGTTGAAATAAAATAAACTATCCCATTCAACCTCGTTGGGATTAAAGTTACGTAGCAAAAGCCAGCACGTAAAGAAAGTGATCATAATCTCTACATAAAGAAATACTTTGATCTCTTAATATATCTACTTTTGCTTCCAAAATTTACAGTGGAAAACTTTTAATGGTCCATTTCTTCAAATTTACATCCTTTTTGATTAATTAATTAACTTTATTTTCCACACACATTCCGCGCGTTTATAATTATTTTAGTTGCGATTATAAATAAATATTTCCTTTTTTCATTTTCACTGAATAGAACTAATCGAATCAAACCATCACTTCTTTTATAACTTAGGCAACTGTAAACCGAGCCTCTATTCAGTTTAGGCAGCTAAAACTCTTGCCTATACAGGTTATAGTTTTATAAATTAATGAGAGCCGCGATAGCCCCGTTGGAAGAGAAACGGATTAGCATCGGGAGGGTTGCGAGTTCGAATCCAACCAAAGAAAATTCGTGTAGAAAGGGGGGCTGGTGCACGTTAAATCTATCGCGGCCTCAAACGTCTTCACGTTGGCGTGGTGTGGAAGTTTGGAGAGTGCGGTGCCAACTCAGGTATGACATCATCATCTGACCGTGGTTCAAAATTACTGTGGTGTTACCCTCGGATCTTTCCCTTCGGGTTTGATCCCGAAGGGAAAGCCCGAATCCGGGCGTGTCACCAATAGCCCGTTGTGTTGTTCCAGTGTGGCATTTATTAACTACCTATCTGCTAAACAAATGAATATTTTCTATTTTTGAACTAATTGAAGACCGGCTAAAATCGACAAATGGGCCATTTTTTGGTGATTGGAAGATTTGTAGGTTTTAAGTTTAGTTATAAAGTTTGGGTCCCGCCAGTGGCCAAGTGGCTAAAGGCGAGGCCCATTAACTCTTTGGGGTTAGGTGGGTTAAAAACTGTCCCACCTTTTGCTTAGCTTTTTATGCACGGTGGGATATTTTTAACCCACCTCGAAAAGTTGAAAGTACTCATAGTCATACAGTTTAATATTTTATTTAAAGTTTTTCATTGAGTTGGCAATGTTGTGAACTAACGCTAAATGTGTAAATAACTGAAAGCAAAAATTGACACATGTCAAAACGCATTAGTACGTTGTTGATACTGTTGTGAATAAGGTTGGAGAATTGTGTTGTGAAGTGAATTTTTGTTTCATTACGGCAAATGTTCTTTTTTCGTAAAAATTTATTATGAGTGAATAAATTTTTTATAGTAAAAAACATGTTATTTGATGTTTTATGCTAATTTTTAAGCTGAATAAGTGAATAAACAATTCTGTGCACCTAGGTTTTTTTCTCTAAAATCGCGTGCCTCAGAGTTAAAATGAACATAATGGGAATAAACACATTAATTTAAAATTTTATCATTTGGATTTCTGTAAATTAAAAAAAAAAGCTTTTTCAGTGTTAAATTTTGACATTTTTGCTGGCAATACTTTTCGTAAGCCTATTTTTACGGGCGCATAAGACATGTTTCTCAACCCAATATCCTGCGCAATTTAAAAAGATCCATCTAGTCATGTCTGAGCACATTAACTTTCACGATTCTCCATTTCATTTACTTCGGGAAATGTTTCACTCACGCAAACCTTTCGAGTATTCTTTATTTTCGTGCTTTTTTACATTATTTCATTATATTTGAAATAAATGGGGAGTAGATTCTTTGCACGCAATATTCGTGTAAGAAAACATCACTGTTTTATTACAAATTCTGTTTGTGTGTGCGTATATTTTTGTTTGCTCATACAGTTTATAAGGGTTGGATTCAATTTATAGTTTTCCATCAATGCACAGTCATTTGTTTTTGACCCTCTAGGCGTCAAGAGTTTTTCTAGAAGTGTACCATTGCTTTTACCTCGCAACACATTTGGGCCGGGGTAGCCCACCGGAGGGTTGCGAGTTCGAAACTCGGCCATGCGGGGGCTGGTGCATGTTAAATCTATCGTGGCCTCAAATGTCCTCACGTTGGCGTGGTGTAGAAGTTTGGAGAGCGGGTGCCAGCTCAGGTGTTACTTCGTCATCTGACCGTGGTTCAAAATTACGTAGTGCTATCCTCGGTTCTTTCTCTTGGGGATTGATCCCGGACCGCCGCCAATAGCAAGTTGTGTTGCTCCAATGCGACGTTAATTGATTATCTACCTACCACAGCGCATTTGATAACTAAATAGCCGCATCTGTTGGTTTAAAAATACTCCTAAGAGAGATTATGTTGGGGTCATGAAGTCTAACATTGACTAGAAGCCCCACGGGGAAACAGCAGGTTGCATGGTGAAATAATGTGCGTGACCCTTAAAGGGTTAAATTAAGAATACATCGTAAATATTCAGAATGAATGAAGAGTGTGTGATAATAAATATAAGGTTAACATAAATGGTGGAATAAGTGCATGACCCTTAAAGGGTTAAATTATGAATACCTCATAAACAATCAGAATGAATGAAACAGTGTGTGATAATAATTATAAGGTTAACATAAATGGTGGAATAATGTACATGACCCTAAAAGGGTTAAATTATGAATACCTCATAAACATTCAGAATGAATGAAGCAGTGTGTGATAATAATTTTAGGTTAACATAAATGGTGGAATAAGCATGACCCTAAAAGGGTTAAATTATGAATACCTCATAAACATTCAGAATGAATGAAATAGTGTGCGATAATAATTATAAGGTTAACATAAATTGGTTTACATCTCAAAAAGTAATCAATAAAAATAATTTTAGTATTGATTGAAATGTTGGCTTTAAATGCCGCACTTTGGAAGGTAGGCCAATTCGTATACTTACTGCTCTTAGCTCCCTTCGCCAACACAAGCCAAGTGACTAGTACTTCCATCCTATTAACCCTCCTGGTGGTTAATATTTGTTTCGAAAACTGCCCTATAGTGACCAGGCTCTGGTGTAAAAACCTATCGAAATTTCAGGCCAGGGGATAATTCGTTTTTCCTACTTGAATCTTCATTCTCCCTTGGAGTAATGCGCCAGTTTTTTCTCGACGAGATATCTCGTAATTAGCAAAATTGACCAGATGTTGGACGAGATATCTCGTCGAAACACACGGAGGGTTAAGGAAATTGAGAATCCCATTTTTAAATTTGAAGGATGAAGATATTACTGTGCAATGGGGGGAGGGGGGTTCCCCCACACGGTGACGTTAATGGTTATGAAGTGACAGTTGGTAAAGCGAAATTGTCATCAAAAACTAGACCAGTTCCTTAATATTGGATCATTTTCTCAAAATGCTAAAATATGAATGAAAAAGAGAAACTCAAGGCCAATGGTGCGAATCTTGGAATTACACTGGTGTACATCGGAGCTTTTTTCTTTTCCAATGGGAGCCGAGTTGCCTTATGTATTTCTGAAGGGTCTCCAGAAAAGTAGCCTGCCTTTGCCTCCAAAGCTAGAATAGTCCATACTATTTGAAGTCCTGCTTGCACAGATTCCATCCATAGATGGAATATAAAAGCTTACCATTTTATGTGCCCAGGATCATGTGAGCAAAACAAGTAGTAACGTGACTATTAGACTACTTTCGTCTGCCTGGTGGAAACTGTTATTGATCATCGGATTGGTTCACGGGACATAATAGTAGACTTTTGCGATTTCACCATTTTTGCCACCACTCTATAAAATTACGCATTCACACATCCACCCCGTCATAAGATGTTGCATCGCCAAGCGAGGCGATACGATGCCAAATCGGCCAACCAAGTTACATTTTACAGAACATCCGCTTCCCTAGTCGGCTTGTTGGTCGCACTTTTTGAAGCTCCTCTCAATAGGAATCTTCAGTCTACTTATATTTCAAGTTCCATGATTCCACTTTTCTATTCATATAAATGTCTCGTTTGCCTGAAGAGAAGCTTTAGAGGCAGACTTTGGAGCACATCTTGGTATTCTGTTCTGGTGGGAACTGTTTTAGAGGAATTTTGACTGCATTACTTGACTTACAATCCTTTTTTTTTATCCTTTTTTAAGTACATTCTGTTTCATGTTTATAAAAGATATCGTGATGTTGATGACAATACACCGGACTCATGAGCGAAGATATAAGATAATGTATTGATTATAATAAATAAATACGATTATTATTTTAACACCTTTAACCCTCTGAGGATTTCCACTTTACAACTTTCAGTCTTCCCTGTATGACTTTTCAGTAGTTTTGATCTTCTTGACCAATAGAATCTCTCGAAGGATTCTTTTTTAATGAAAGTACCAACAATCATTTCAAAGGATTCTATTCTAAGGAAAGGAGTAATAAAATCTTTCCGGGGGATTCTATTCTAAGGAAAGAAGTAATAAAATCTTTCCAAGGGATTCCATTCTAAGGAAAGGAGTAATAAAATCTTTCCAGAGGTTTCTATACTAAGGAAAGGAATGATATAATATTTCCAGATATATCCATGGATTCTTTCAACTATGATGTCGCTATTTAATCGTTAAGAGTAATGCAGAGTAAGAACACTACACTACTCCGAAACCTCATGACGCACCAGAGGGTTAATTCCCAATCTTTAAAAACAAATGCTTTGCTTAAGAGATTCAATTTCATATACATACTTACAAAATGTGTTGAAGCAGTATTTCGAAACAGAATTTGTTATCGAAATAGTTTCTAAATATCTACCGGTTTAAACATACAATAATTCAAATTTATTTTAAAATGAGAAGTTATGAAACCACAAACTACTGACATTCAATGCGTATTTCTTAGATTAGCGCAGCGAAGCGCAAAAGTTGCATGCATTTTGAAACAACAATAGAGCATTAGGTCATATAGTTCAAAACCATCTTTTCGCACACAGTAAATAATTAGTATACTGCAGTAATATTGATCCTCTATTTTGAATCCTTTCCCATGCATCACTGTCTCAGACTTTATTCTATTTATTCTTCAAGGATTAACTGTCTGATAAAATTTAGAATCATCAAAACCATTCATTTTCATATAAAAGGACGGCGTTGATATCATGCGCTCTGAGAATTAAATACACGCAGCCGCTGATCACACACCGAAGAAATTTATGACTATGAAATTCCTTTGGGAATGGAATTAGAAACAACGGTGAGTTTCTGATTAATATAATTCTCGATGTTGGGTATATCTAAGCATTTGCATAATTAACAGTGGAAAAGCGTGACAGAGCCACAGTTATTCCACAGTTTTATTTGTCAGATTTCAAAGTTAGTTCTTTCGTCCAAGATTTAGAAGACACACTCCTTTATTGTTGCTATAAATTAAATAAAATACTACGTTGGCGTCTGAGAAATTTGCATTAGTCCCTCTGCTTTGAAAAGATGAATTCCAAAAATCAGAAATAAAATGATTTTGGAAAATTTTCCGCTTTAATAATTTTCATTTACTTTTTCTAGGATGGATTTCTGTTGAAAAGTTATTTATAAAATTTCTATTTTCTAGAATTTATAAGGCGAAGAGAATTAGCGCTTGGAAGTTAAGGAACATTCGTTGACTTATAGCTGCAATAAAATGGTTTTGGAAAATTTTTCGCTTTAACAGCTTGAATTTAATAACTTTTATTTGCTTTTCTACTATGGATTTTGTGTTAAAAATTATTTACAGAATTTGTATTTTCCAGAATTCATAAGGTGAAGGGAATGAGCGCTTGGAAATTAAAGGAATATTTGTTGACTTAGAACAGAAACTCATTAACTGACGAAAATATTTTTTACTGTACAGCTAGCTGTTTGGACTATCAGTCTTTAGTTAAAAAATAAAACACATAAGCATCTTGATGGTGTTATTTATTTTTCTATCGATTACAATACGACTATATATTTCTCATTTTCAAGAAAATAAGCATTTAGTAGAACGTGTGAAAAACAGTGCAACTTCTTCGTCAACCCAGAAGTACTTCATGGTAGAGATAGGTTATAAAGTTATATATACTACTGTATAAGTTGATTTTTGCAGTGGCGACTAAGTTCACCACAATAATTTTTCTCCGTAATTTATCAGTGGCTGAATTTGATAGGCTACCGCTAGTTGACAAAGTGGCAACGAAGAGTGAAGCCGTAATAGGAATTGACAGGACTTCATAAAGTTGTTGCAAGTGATTGGCACTGCATTGGCATTTCAACAGTTCAACGTGGACCATCCATCGAAATGCATGCCGATTGTTGCGAGCGTTCTCTGGTATTTGTCTCTCAGAAGTGCCATCAGGATTGTTTTTGAAAGTGAGCGTGTTCATAATTACGTCCGGCTGTCACCAATTTTACAAGACACGTGAAAGTCTGTGCAAATCGTCTACCAAAAAGTACTTCGTAGTGGTGATAGGTTACAATGCTATATATATACTATTGTATAGTAAGTTATTTTTCAGAGGTGGTTAAATTCACCACAAGCAATTAGTTCCACCGAAAAAATGTCAGTTAATGAGCATCTGAACAAGAGAAAGTTTTATCAATCTGACGATGAGCCTTTTCACGAAAATTGTGGCAGAAAAACAAAATATTTATCGCCAAGGAAAAATGTATGTTCAAAAAACTAAATGTAACAAAAAATACATTTCAAGTTCATCTTATTTGCAGCAAGAATTTCAAACCCGGCCCCTCAAATTTACTGATTTAGTTAAACATCTAATGGTCCTTCACAAAAAATTATATTCAATGTCACATTTTTAAATTGGTGATACTAATCGTTCTCTTCATATTAAAAGGTACAGTTTGCTGTTCATAACCACAAAGAAGATACCTTGTCTTAGATATCGTCTATTCAATTTTAAACAGAATGGTTTCTAAGGGTGAGGATTTAAAAGTTTAAATGCTTTGTGAATAAGATAACTAAACAGCAAGAATTAACTTAATATTAAAATAATTATATTTTACATCAGAACTATATTTTGCTTTCTCAACTATTGATTTACAGACTTTTTAAAAACTTAAAGAGAGCACTATTGCCTTGCTTTAATTAGTTAAAATCTACATTGTATCAATGTCAATAGCCAAGAAATTTTTTCAACCCCACTACAATAGCTGAAAAATCAATTTTTCACAACCCTCATGTCTTGGTGTACGACTTATTTAGCACCATAGTATAAGCACCAACCAATTAGTTGAAATATTTCTGTTTTCTAATTCTCATCTATTCATCCTTATTCGCATCTTATACGCATCCCAAAACTAAATTTCTGCTATGAATAATTTATAAAATGGAATTCTGTAAACGAACGAACTTTGATACTTTATAAATCTACATTCCAGTTATTAAATGTTAGATGAAGCTTTTAAAATTGCTATGATCAAAGAAATTTTAAACAAGATATTTGGAAAAAAATTCGAATAAAAGTTAAAGGCGTTTTAAAATTTAGTACGTACTGCTATAATTAAAGTTTAAAGTGTTTATGAAGATTTTATTGCTAAAATATGCTAAGCACATCCAATATTAAGTTTCTTTCAAGTGTTAAAACGCATTCAATATCTTGTATGCCCAATTTTAAACGTTTTCTTCCAATCAAAAGCAGAAATTTTATTTATATTTCTAGAAAATTTATTCCTCTTCTGATGAATTTATGAAGCTTCCTGTCCAAAAGGTATACGGTATATATGGTATGGCTGTCCCTACTTTTAATATTAAAGTATATTTTCATATATGTATGTTGAAATTAATAATTGAACTGGATAACAAAAAACAGACTGAAAACGTTTAAGCTTACCAGTAATCCATTGTTGTATATTCACCATCTCGTCTTCAACAAAAATGTGCGATTGGTGGGAATTCAATGAAGTAGAAAAATCCACTCCACTTTTTACTTCGAATTTAACCTCGAGATACGTTTTTTCACACTCTTCCCACATACTCCAAGAAAGATTTTCACGAAATTCGAGTCCTACGCAGAATCATCACCTTTCGGAAGCGTCCTCTTTTATTTATATTGTTAAATATCCTGGTAATGCACCTTTTGAGCTAACGTTTTTGAAGTCGACTCATTAAATTGGCGTTTTCAACTAGTTCTTCACTAAACAAATGACAAAGATGAGAAGCTATCCGTTTGCTTCTTGCCCCGTCTGGGTGGAAGAAAAGCAGCACGTTTGACATTTACCCCCTGTAACACCGGCGTTTTGTCCAAAAAGAAACTAACGATAGAAGGTTGCTGCTATTTACTTTGGGATTGGATGCACAGTTTCAGAAAGGGGAGAGACAAAAGCTTCGAAGAACAAAAGAAAGACCTTTCGTAGCTGCATCCTTGCCCTTTCTATTAACTTCAGGAGCTTTGGAATAATCGGGTTTGGCTTCTTTGTCTATAGATACTGGATTTGCGAAAACGAAAATCATTACGCAACATTCCGGTATCGAAGGTTAAATGAGTCCCCAGCTTTTATTTAGCAGTATTAGAATTTCAAACGGAAAATCTGCGTGGATGCTTTTCTGTCGAATTTATTGAAAACTCAGAGTGGCCTTTTATGTAATCAAACACTACTTATTTTATCTCCTATATCATGTAATATATCCCATGTTTAAACAGAATGTATTGAAACTGATTTAAACATATATAGCACAAGCATAATTACAGTGTATGTTTAATTTCAGACAAAACGCATTTATACTATCATGCAGATAAAAATGAATTATCTAATGTTTTAGTTATTTGTATTTACAAGCATTAGTTGCTTTATACTTAATAGAGCTTAAAAATAATAAAATAAAGGAAATTTATTCCTATAATTATAAAGGATTTACGCTGAGATTTTGTTTAGATAAGGATTTCTTCGATATCGGTGATTAAATGATTAATTAAAATGTAACTGCGATTTAAAATCTAGTATCCAGGGAAATGAAACCACCTGAATAGATATTGGTTTTACTGGATTTAGCTAATAAAAGGGGCTAACAATCCATTTAAATTTCTTCCATTTAACGATCTCCAATAATAATTAGGACGGTGAGTATGATTGTGGATCGAAACATGGTAATAAGCTCTATTGTAATTGGATAACACTGGCATAGCACAAAATCAGTTTTGATATAGGCTAATATCTTCCGATTCCACATTGTGCCTTACGTTTCGAAACATTGATCGAAAAGGATACTTTAAAAGTCTACAAAATTTGGAAATTGCTAAATTAAAATGAATATTGGAGTACGAAACATAATAGATAAAACAATAAAAAGTGCATGATAGTCCCCTTGTTGCACCCGTTATTTGTCTGTAAAGTCTCAATTGTCTGATCATATGACAAGACAAGTATTGGTGACCTTCAGGTGTGCGTGCAGGCAACGAATTTTCCAGGATGATTCAAATCCACTGCTACCACTGACTTCTCCCGTATTTAATGAATTGCTTCTCTCGTATTTAATGAGTTGCTTCTCACGATTTAATGAGTTGCTTCTCACTATTTAATGAGTTACTTCTCCCGTATTTAATGAGTTGCTTCTCACGATTTGATGAGTTGCTTCTACCATATTTAATGAGTTTTTTTCCCGCATTTGATAAGTTGCTTCTCACGATTTAATTAGTTGTTTCTCCCGTGTTTAACCAAACACGAATAGAAAATAATTTACTTCTTATTAATCATTAATCTATTACAGGAAATAATTAACTTTATTAAATCATTAGTCTATTATACCTATTTCCTACCTTGTTCATCTCATGGCCAACCTAAACTAATTACTAACATTCTGCCGCAGACCAAAAAAATATATTGTAATTCTGGCGATCTGTCAAAAACATAAGTTCATAGTTTTAATTGATTCGTAAAAAAATAATTACTTACATTTTTTGCTCCAAAGCGGCTTTATAAAGCTCTTTTTGAAACAACTTATTGGTGATGCTTTTTAATAAAAATAATACTCAAATTTTTTTATGCGGATATTAAAAATACGGGTATTACTCAAAATATTTTGTGAACACACTTGTCAAAAGTTCAAAACTAAACCGTTGAAATAAAATACATCTTAAACCGTTTCACTATCCGTAAGGCAAACCAGTGCCATTCTAAAGGCACAACCTGTTTGAAATCGGTATTCTATTGGAAAATAGAATGATGATATTTCTATCCTGTAAAAAATAATGAATTTTCTTACGGGACTTGAGGAAAAGAAATTACCTTTAGAGTAGGGTGACCTGTAGATACTGAACTACGATATGTTTGCATACCAGGATTCATACAATTATAATTGAAAGTGGCTAGAGATTGCTTTAGGCGTTTGATTTATCTCTTTAGAAATGTATGCTGTAGTAGTTTTAACCCTTTACTTTGTATGTTTTAACAATTATGCTTCACTTTCGAACAATTTAAAAAGAAATTCAAAGAGGATTGTTTTCTATTTTTCTTTCATATTATTCCCCGCCTTTCTCTAGCTAAATAAACTCGTGGTGTTAAAGAACAAAAGCTCCCCTGCTTGATCCAACATGGTAAGTTATCAAGAACCTCTCCTCTCTTCATTGTTCTTTATTAAGAGAATGTCGCTCAACTAATTCTCCTAATAGACGGAGAATTGGATTTACTCGAGTAGGCTTTTCCTGCCTCACTAAATTCTTTTAGGGCTTTATCAGCTTCGGGTTACGGAATGAAGATTCATCAAACGCAAATTCCCGGTTTTTCAGAATAAAAGAAATGCAAGTCACTAGGCGCTTAAGCTAGCTTTGAGCTATTTTGCGATTGCTCCATACACGTACACTCTAATCACTTTCCCTGGGACTTTCCTCTAACTTGCATGTTGCACTTTTAGTGGGAGATATTTTATTTTATTTGCCCTTTTCGTGAATGCACAGTTGTTTGTACCTGCAGTAAGACCTATTGCACAACAAAGTATAATGCACTGTGAAGGATGATGGAATAATTCAGTATATTCCTCTACATTGAAATGCGAAAATACACTGTGCCAAAAAAATGGGTACACCCTGAAGCCAGTGTTCGATCTGAATGAAACTTAAGCATGCGTGATAAAAATAAAGAGGTTAAGAAATGAGGACAATACCAAATCTAAAGGACAAATTTAAAGGTTATTGTAGAATTGAATCAGAAAGGTCATAAATTAGTTAATTGTAAGGCCTCCTCTGGAGGCGATACATGCCGAAACACGACTTGGAATGGACTCAAGTAAACCCTTAAGCTGTGGTCAAATAGGACGCGCAAGGCACAAAGCGACAGAAGCAGGCCAATCAGAGGTGCCGGCGAAAGCGGTGAAAACGCTTTGATTGGTATACGCCCTTGCGCTTCTTATTTGGCCACGTCTTTATGCTATCATGTAGCAAATTATACCAATCATTTTACAGCTACTGCTCCCTTATTTTTGGGAATGGTGCAATTGACGGCCAAGCATATGACAGATATGTTCAATAGGAGACGGATCTGGAGATCTTTCTGACTCAGGAAGGTTTCAACTTCACGGAACTTTTAAGAGAGGTGAGCCGTGTGTGATAGGGCTTTATCGTGATGCTAAATAGCCCTTTGACACGTGACATGAAAGGCAAAACACCAGGTTACAGGATCTACCGAGCATAGCGCTCTGCTGTTATACCTCGTACCACTACTAGAGATGGCCGACGGTCGTAAATCATAGCTAGGTACACCATTTCACTAGAATTTACTACCTCCTACCACTACTAGAGATGATCTAAGGTCGTAAGTCATAGCTAGGTACACTATTTCACTAGGATTTACTACCTCCTACCACTACTAGAGATGATCTAAGGTCGTGTAAATCATAGCTAGGTACACCATTTCACTAGGATTTACTACCTCCTACCACTACTATAGATGATCTAAGGTCGTGTAAATCATAGCTAGGTACACCATTTCACTAGAATTTACTACCTCCTACCACTACTAGAGATGATCTAAGGTCGTAAGTCATAGCTAGGTACACTATTTCACTAGGATTTACTACCTCCTACCACTACTAGAGATGATCTAAGGTCGTGTAAATCATAGCTAGGTACACCATTTCACTAGGATTTACTACCTCCTACCACTACTATAGATGATCTAAGGTCGTGTAAATCATAGCTAGGTACACTATTTCACTAGGATTTACTACCTCCTACCACTACTAGAGATGATCTAAGGTCGTAAATCATAGCTAGGTACACCATTTCACTAGGATTTACAGTGGTGTGCCTCGACGGTAAACTGGGAATGGTAGCGCTGGCCGGGTCTCCACCATGGTGATATGGCGATCATCTACCCCGAGGTAAAAGCGAGATTCGTTACTAAACATGACACGCTGCTATTCCATGCCCGTTCACGACTCTCGGGCACAGCACCACTACAGACGCAGCCGACGATGTTCGTTAGTCAATAGCTGACGCCTGAACGGAAGACATGCCTGCAGTTCTGACTCCGCCACTGGGATCGAGGTAGCCCGGTTGAAAGGGTAGCAGATTAGCAACCGGAGGGTTGCTGATTCGAAACTCGATCCAACCAAAGGCCGTCGTGTACATAGGGCTGGTGCACGTTAAATCTGTCGTGGCCTCAAATGTCTTCCCGTCGGCGTGGTATAGAAGTTTGGAGAGAGGGTGCCATCTCAGGTGTTCACCTCGTCATCATGACGAGGGGTTCTTAATGCTGCAGGAGGATGTTCAGAGGGAAATAAACATCGTTGGATGGTCGATTCGATAGCTGTTTGAGCAATTTCAACTCGTTTCACTATCAGCTTGTCATTGGGTGCTGCAGTTATTGCATGGGACATATACAATGTTACATATACAAGAAATAATTTGAGATATTTTACCTACTCGTATGTGGAATTACATACTTCACTTCCTGATTTGAGAAATTGTCTTGTGTACGGGTAAGTATTTAATTAACGTCGCACTGGAGCAACATAATGGGCTATCGACGACGGTCAAGGATAAAACCCGAAGGGAAAGACCGAGGACAACACCACGTAATTTCGAACCACGGTCAGATGACGAGGTCACACCTGAGCTGGCACCCCACTCTCCAAACTTCCACACTACGCCAACGTGAAGACATCTGAGACCACGATAGATTTAACGTGCACCAGCCCCATGTACATGACGGTCTTTGGCTGAACCTGGTTTCGAACTCACAACCCTCCTGTTGCTAATCCCTCACTCTTCAACCGAGCTACCATGGCTGTCTTGTGTACAGAGTGTATATTGCGAAATGGAAGTTTAAGCTCAGATAATCCCCCTTCGTAATTTAAATTCTAAATTTTAATCTTTGTAAAAACTTCATACAAAATCTTTAATGCGCTTTGTTGCTAAGAGCCTGGTACATTTGAAAAATTGTGTATTGGAGAAGACTTAACATCCATTTATAAGTCACTTTTATGACAAGCATATTTTTAAAACAGACTTGAACTTATAATCTCCTGTGCTTAGATAATGCTATTTTCAATTCTTTATTTCTTCTATATTTTATAACTTAAAAGCGTCATTGCAGTAAACGTTTACCTAAATCCTCATAGGTATACCGATGTTATCGTATACGTATTGAAACATGCAGTGCTCATTTGCCGTATATTTTAGTGTGGTGTTGACTATAATATGTAACTTAAACACTTTAGAGTTTAACTTTATCTTAAGCTTAATATAACTATTTCACTAGTAGAGATTTAAATACATTTAGCATATACCTAGTAACAGTAAATTAGGATTAAGTTCTCAAAACAGTCCTAGATCCACATACCTAACTAAGCCATACTGCACTTACTGTCAAATTTTATACACTGTATAGGTATGTAGGTATTTTAATTAACGTCACACTGGAGCAGCACAACGGGCTATTTTATACACAGTATAAATATTTAGCAGCATTACAAAAATATTATTCAGTAAGCATTCGCTTTATTTTAATTAGCTTTCTATAAATAACATGAATTTCTTTAGTATTAAGTAGGAATTGGTGTATAAGTGTATTTTGGCGTGTGAAATTTATATATATATATATATATATATATATATATATATATATCATTTAAAATCCGAACTACTATAAAAAGCTATTCAATATTAATACAGTCCTGACCGTTCTCAGGGCCGTGGTAGCCCAGTTGGAAGAGTAACGGACTAGCAGCCGGAGGGTTGAGAGTTCGAATCCAATCAAAGACCGTCGTGTACAAAGGGGCTGGTGCACGTTAAATCTGTTGGGGGCTCAAATGTTCTCAAGTTGGCGTGGCGTGGAAGATTGGAGAGGGGTGCCAGCTGAGGTCTGACCTCGTCATCTGACCGCGGTTCAAAATTACGTGGTGTTGTCCTCGAATCTTTACCTTCGGGGTTGATCGGACCGTCGCCAATAGCCCGCAATGTTGCTCCATTGCGACGTTAATTAAATACCTACCTGACCATTCTCAAAGAAATAAATGTTTTACTTTAATTTGAGTCAACGTCATAAAACTCACCATTGCTCTTTTACCTATGAATGAATAACACGGCCAAATGGTCATAAGACATAGAAGCAACATTTAAACATTACATTAAACTCGCACCAATTTAACCGTACCTAATATTCGCCCATATACATGAAAGTTTGCTAAAATAATTCAAAGCCTCAAATAAGGAATCATAATTTAATTAACAAAACACACTTTTCTCGGGCGTGTAGCCTTCACTTTTTACATGTCTTCTGAAGTGTAAACTCGTAAAAAAGAACGCTGTGCATTCCTTTATTTGCTTAAACCTCGTCGGAGGGGTGGCATTCCTATTTACAGAACAGGATCAGGCAAGTCGAGAAACTTTCTACAGGCTAGTTCTTGTTTAAACACCATAGCCACAGTCTGGATTATTCACTTACGTGTCTTTGAATAAAGCGGATAAAAGTGGGAAATCATTTAAATAAGCAGAATTCCTTTATTAGAGATTCCCTTTTGTCAAGTGTTACCAAAAAAGCTTAATTGCATTATGTTAAAAGGGAGTATGAATAGAACTCTTCCGAGATGCTGTCCTGAGATTTTAGATGGTTAATTTTTGAACCCATACGAATTCCCTTGATCAAGAGTAAATTTTGCCCGCCCTACTTTAGTATTCTTTTGATGATGAGTTCCTGACAAAAACCTCGCCACATGTAGATAATCACGGTACACAAATTATTTGTATGAAAACGAATATTCCTTATATAGGAAAAAATAGAAAAGAATTGAAGACAACTCTGTCTTTCAATTTAAATAGAACCGCGGTAGCCCAATTGGAAGAGTATCGAATTAGCAACCTGCGAGTTCGAATCCAACCAAAGACCGTCGTGTACTAAGGGGCCTGGTGTACGTTAAATCTGGGCTTCAAATGTCCTCTCAGTGACGTGGTGCTGAAGTTTGGAGAGTGGGGTGCTAACTCAGGTGTGACCTCGTCGTCTGACCATGGTTTAAAATTACGTGGTGTTATCCTCGGATCTTTCCCTTTGGGATTGATCCCGGACCATCACCAATAGCCCGTTGTGTTGCTCCAGAGTGACGTTAATTAAAATACCTGCCTTCTCGTATTGTAAAACTCTTTTCGGCTAGATTTTCCTTGCGCAATGCAACCCGCTTCATGTCTTTTCTTGGCATATAATCTATTTTAGAAATTTAGGAAGTGTACTAAAACCATTTCGTTAGTATGTGAAATATTTCTTTTGGTAATGTATAGCTTTTTTGAAAGTTAAATGTATGTCTTTAGGCGTCTAGAAAATGTTCCGGTAGGGAGGAATAAGTACAATCATGATTTATGTATAAATTAATAGAATATTTATAACTTTATTCCACTTTAGCTATAAATAATAGCAGATTTACAGCTTCATTCCTATCTGCTAAGTAATTACATTATATTCTCTATTGTAGGTCTATTTCCCTTATTTATTGCAACCTTTTTCACGACTTTCCATGTCAAATAATCGCCATTTAAAAATTTAGGAAGTGAACTTCAAACATAAAGAAGTAACTTTAAACATAAAGTTACATTTATGTGCTCTACGTGACCGGAAACTGCAATGGGTAGTATACTTTCCACCTTTATATTTCAGTGTAAATATAAAATGTAACTTACATTTCTCTTTCCTTAAAGTTTCTTCCTAAATGATAATAAAAAACTGAGCAGTTTAAAAAAGAAATAAATTTTTAGAGACCGGCCATCAATATTGCAAATGTAGTTGATGTATGAAATGCATAAATTTAAAATTAAATTTATTCATTCGTGTAATTTATTTTTTTTGTACTAAATCGCTAGTTAAATATGCATTTTTGTATAAAATGTTTTTGTGTTAGTGACAAATTCTTCAGTTGTCCCATGTTAGATACCATTTATTCAACTCGAAGATTTTGACCTTTTTCACTTTTTAGTACAACTCAAGAATTTCTCAAGTTTGATAAACTTTCTGTTCTCATATAAATCTTAGTTTTGTTGTGATTTGGCGTTTGATTCATTCAAAAACTTTTTTTAACTTTCGGTGATCTTTCAAAATCAGGTGTTCCAGCCTTTACCCTACTTCTAACTATCAATTGGAGATTTTCTTTCTTTATTCTATAGTTGGTTTGTAGTAGTTAAGTATTAGTTGGTAGCTTTTTATCTGACAAAGTCAGTTTATAATTGATGGTCGAATGTGTACTAATTATCTATTAATTATTATTTCTATGTATTTTGTAGTTATAAAATCATGGAAATAACATGATTAAATGATTAATTTTAAAAAGTTGAATCATACTTTATTGGATATGGTCGATAAAATGGGAGATTTTCACACACACCTTGCTAAAGCATCCGTACTACAGCGATCAGAGAAAAAGCGAAATATCTAATGTTTCTCGAACGTAACTACTATCTCAGGGGAGAAGAATTTGAATTCTAAGAGTTTCTTGATGGATGTAGAACTGGAAATCGAGCATATAAATTAGAATGGAAAGGGAATTTAAACTTTAGTTTCTCATTCATTGAAGTTGATGGTCTGAGAACAGGGATTAATAGGGAAGTCTACGAAGTACGACACCATACATACTTCTAAATATGTCACTAGATTGTTGATTTTCACATTGGTCTTTTCACAGTAGTGTTCTTTTCATTGACTAACTGAAATACTCTGCTACATTTGGAAAATCAAACATAGATAAAAAAATTTAACTATGAGTGGTAATTTTTCTTTTAAAATAAGCCTAAATGGTAAATCAGAAGAGGAATAGATTTTTCTATTCAGGTGAGCTTGAGATGATATCAACATTTTATTGTTTTCGCATTAACGGCTAGCGATTCAATGCAGGTTGACTTCACAATTTATTTAGCTTTTTCATCGCTTTTAATGCGTCCGATAGCATAATTTTGATGTTTCATCTTAATCTCAACTCTTCGATTTAATTGAATCGTGCAGAAGTCTGTTTGTTAATTCACTGTAAGTGCAAAGCTGAAATATCATGAAAACATCCTAAGTCGTTTTTGAGTGATACTTGCTCAAAAGTCTAACAGACATGAAACATGGAAGTCATTTATTTTGGTATAAATGGCGCAAAAAGATTATTTAATTGAAATAGGAGAAAAATATTCGGTGACAAACAATTTATTTGTATCTATATTAAATATTACAAGCTAGAAATATGATCGATGTATTGCTCATATTGGCATAAGCGTTTTGTTAGAGTCAAGAGATTGATGATACATCTAAATTGCTTTTCGCACTTCAATGTGCGATCCAAAAGTTTCGAGAGTCATATTATGAAATTAAACACTTATAGCGTCTGAAAATCCTAATCATACCCTTACATTAAATTTTCATAGCATTTGCTACAAAACGGTAAGCAAAGAAATTTATAAATGAATCACTATAAGGCCCTTTTAAAATTCGTGCTTTCAAAATTGAATCTTGAAGACGAATACATTTAAACTTAGATTTGATTTTTATATTCTCATATATTTTTTGCTATATAGTAAATATACGATATAATTCAAAATACTTCACTATAAACGCTCACAATTCTATAAGAATTTTATGAAACATAGCAAAATAATCTTTAAAATGTTTGTTGAAAAGTCCTTTCATAAAATATATGGCATGAGACTTTATCCTACTTAATCGTTAATGCTTTAAAAGTAATAAGGAATATTTTCGTAGCCCTACAGAAATAATGTATGCCATAAAAACCATCCAATCATACTAACGTTGAGATTTACTCGTATCCAACTCATATCCAATGCACAACCAAAAACGTTCTAATAACGCCTTTTTGTTAATTCATTACTCTCTTCTCTCGGCTTTTTGTTTAAAAAAAAGACACGTCAAATGCGGTAGTAGCCATCGCATTACAGATTTTGTTGACATTGATTTTTCTGTAAAATATCCTCCATAATGGACGAACGATACGTCCTAGACACGCAAATAATTACGGAAGTTCAACGACCAAATGCCACTTAGAAATTGATGAAGTTGTGTATACATATATACGTATCTTGCGTGCACATCTGCCAACCGGGCAGTGGCGGAGATTAAGAATCTGAACGCTCGTGTGGTTTGTTATCTTATGCATGTAAAACAACGCTTGACGGAACAGGAAAATCGTCTTAATGAAGACCGCATCTTGGGGAAACTAAGACCACAGAGCTGATAGCTGCAGTAAAAAACCTAAATAAACATATCTTCGATGGTTGTACGCGAAGTAATTAAGAGTGCCGCATGGCGTGTCGTTTAATATTTTGATATTTTACTCTCATTCTATTTACTTATAATTGCCTCAGAACAGGAATTTTATTGATTACATTATTATTCTAAATAATAATTTCATAAAATAACATCTATAATAATTCCCATCCTTAGAGAGTCAAAAATGAATGAAATTGTTTTGACAAGATTGCATGAATGAGTTATGAATGAAAAATATTCTGCCTACCGATTTCATTCGCTAGATTTTCTTTTATATAAAAGTTAAAATATGAAGGATGTATATTTCAATTTGGTCATCAAAACCCACAGAAAATAAAAAAATATTTGTTCAAAATGTATTTTGAAGTTAAAGAATCGATAAGTTTTATTGCAGTAACTCGATTTTCTAACCTTTAAAACAGAAAATGTAAGTACAGTGGGTCGCAAAAGTATTCGTCCATCTATGTTTTGGATTATTGTTATGATGAATCAAAATCTTTACTTTAATTCAAATTTACCCCACCAAATATTTTCAGATTCCTTTTAAAAGATCGATGTGTATCCATATTTAACCTTAGTACAAGCAATAAATTCATTCATTCAAATTCCAGCTGACGATCACCTAGATTATTACAGAATATGTCTGCATTTGACAGTAGAGTGAATGTTTCATTGAATCAACTCTGATTTGAGCTTCTCTCAATCAATTTTCTTCTGTTTGCATAAGTTTCCATTCAGCGTTGAAAATTGACTGTCAACACTTTAATCTATCATTGAATATCACTTTGTATTTGAAGGATCCTCAAATCGAAGTTTGGTCAATACAGAGCATATTCTGAAATGATCTGGGTGTGCGTATTGGCAACTAGAGCAGATATGAATTACAATACAAATTTTGGTCCACCATGACAGTAATCTAAAACGTAATGCTTTGTGCAAAGATGTGGTCACGTAAAATATCAAAGCTACTCAAAATATGACTTTATTTTAAAGATTTGTTTCTCATTGTTTTTATAAGGAAATATGAAGAAATAACGCATGTTTTAGGTCACAAAATATTGAAATTCATTGAAAATCTACCCTCAACGAGAATAGAATAAAATGGTTCTAATTTGACCAAATACCTGGTGCAAATAATGATATTTAGATAAAAACAATCTATGGTGTAAGGCAAAATGCAAAAAAATCGTATGGACGCTGATTTCCATATTTTTGTTCCACACTTGTACTTTTTACGGTCAATTATTTTGATAGGAGAATAAAGTAGAAAGATAACTTTTATATGGTAAAATTTTAAGTTGTAATTTTAACATCCTTAGAAAATTCGTGAAAATAGTAAAAAACATGAGGTGGTACTTTTGTGACCCACTGTATATATGGATTTCCTCTTAATTTGAATAAAAGAAATCACTATCACACACATATTTAAAAAATCAAACCTTCAATGGAAATGAAAACTGATTTTTAAAATAAAGTCATTATCAAAGTCAATCTAGTAAACTTCAATTTGTTTCACGAAAACTAAAAAATGAATTCACCATTTAGTTCCGAAAGAAGTTTCGAGTGTAAAAAGAGCTTTTAAATTAAAGCATGACAGACAATGAAAATTCAAAAATTTTATTTGGTACATGAGTGATGATGAAAAAGCAATTATTTCTCCTCTTTATTAAAAGTAAAAAATTTGGGATCGTTATAAAATTTGAATAAAACTCAAACTTAATTTACCATGTATTATTCGTTAGAAAACGGACACAATTGCATTTAAATCATACATATTGACTTACGGATTAAGTAAAAAAGTTATTACCGCTATCTCTGTAGAATCAACTTTTTCCAGATTTAATTAATTTTGATATCAATTTTAATAGAGCTTAGTTGATTTTTCATTGAAGCTAAAAATTTAAAATTACGTTACATAAATCATTATTCTGGAGAAAACAATCAAAAATATGTCTTATTATAAGGTGTTTCTCTTTTTTTCATTGTGTACATCGACTAAAATTATTTGGTCTTATTACTTTTACAACCAAATATTTAGTAGTACGATTTAATCGAACAGCACATACTTACAACTAAAATTATTTAAACTTATATTTCGTCAACACATGAGAAATAGCTCGGAATTGATGATAGTCACACTACTCTCAGGAATATGTATATTCCGTAAAGTTGTTCACGTCCTAGTTATAGCATGTTATAATTATATAGTACTTCTTTTGTACTTCGTGTAAGCTTCTTGTATATACGTATATATAATAAGTAAAGTTTCTCTAAGTATAGAATTATTTCGCTTCACCTTTTTGTTCTTGTTATTACCTGCATTTTGTTTTTATTTGGGTTCTCTTATTTGATTTTGGGTGATGGTATATATATATATATATATATATATATATACAGAGAGAGAGAGAGAAATCAAGTTCCTCCTGAATATACATAATCAGTCACTCATTTACATTATTGTAGTTCTAGTAAAATTGCAACACATACGATCGAAACAGTGTTGTATTGTTGTTGTATGAGGAAGAAAAGAAGTCAACAAAACCGTGATTCCAGCATAAATAAAACAAACATATTTCATATATAGAACATTTGTATCTAAAATTCAAAAGCAGTCTGTGGAATGTTTGGAATTCCATTTCATTTGAAGATCTTTTCTCTTCGAAGTATGTTCCGCAAAAATGTCCTTCAAGTGCATCACTCAGATCCGAGATTCGAGGATAGAAATGTAGATAGGAAACTAAAATAATATGTTCCACAAACATGCTGCAGGGTATTAGCAGTTCTTTAAAAAGTAATGATTGCTTACTCTATGAGAAGTAAAGAGAAAATAATCAAAATATTCAAATTATTTCGCTTCGCTCAAATTTACGATTCAAGTGAAGTACAATGTATTTCAAAATATATTTTTACTTTTAAGAATTATTTCTTTTACATTACAGATGAATCACTAAAATTGTAGTTAAAAGTATTGAATTCACTGCTTTCTTCATTCGTGAATGTTGCCATTATTCTTCCATTACCTCAAATTTTAAAATATTTATCTAAGTAAAGTACCTTAAAATTTTACTACGTATAAAAGTAAAACTTTGCAGGGATGTTGTCATTAGGACTGCCTACACTTATTCACCCACACAGATATGTATATCAATATCTTATTACATGTATCTTAACCCTGCTGGTGGTTGTCTCAGTGAGGTATCTCGTTATTAGCAAAACTCACCAGATCTGGATGGACGAGATATCTTGTCAGAAGAAAACTGACCAGATCTCTTGATCTCGTAATTAGCAAAACTGATCAGATACTGATCTCGTCATTGGCAAAGCTGACCAGATCGTGATCTTGTCATTAGCAAAACTGACCAGATCTTGATGGACGACTTATCTTGTCGTAAGAAGACAACTGACCAGATCTTGATCTCGTCATCACAAAAAATCGGCAATATCTCGAAGAGACATCTCGTTATTAGCAAAATTGGTCAAATCTTGATGAAAGAGATATCTCGTGGACATCTCCACTTGGAGGGTTAACTAAAAGGTAGATTGTCAGGTATGGAGAGAGACTTGGTAATGTGTATTCTGGTACGTAAAAATTTCGACTGAAAAAATTCCTCTCATGCATCGCATTGTTGATAAAAATAAAGTTTAACAGACTTTTAGTCCCGAAAAATGATTTTAAATATATACTGCATTTATCTTGTTTATCCTTCTTATTTCATCTTTTATTTCTTATAAACTACCTCACATTTGTATACCTCGAAATTTCTGCATGTCAACCTCTTGCTATTTTTGACAATCAAACCTGTTCTCCATTCCCTAAGAAGATCCAAAACTCAACCCACAATGAAAAAATCTTCCCAAAACAATTCTTCGGAATTTGTTGAAGCGAAAAAAGTTTTGTTAGCAAACAAGCAAAAGGAAACATTATTATGTTTCGAAAATATTTTTAAATTGAACCCCGTAGTAAATATATCATATCAAGTAAATATAATCAAGCAATAGAAAATACAGAGCAGAACAACAATCGAAAAATTCTGAGAGATAAGCGATTCATCCGCATTCCCAGAGGGAATTTGAAAAATTCCAGAAGAGAAATCTAAGCACGGAAGCTCATAGATCTCGAGATATGTGAAATTACTTAAACTCTTTCCCAAACACTGTTTGAAAACTTTAAAAAAATTTAAAAAAACTAAAGTAAATCTTTGTTATCGTGTATCAACATGCTTTTTACAGTCACAAATCCGATTAATTCAAATTATGTTTTGTGCGGCTAGGTATAATAAACTATGTATGTAGTTTGTATAACAGATCTACTTGCTCCAACTAACCCTAAAAATTTTATCTGATTCATTTCGACTTATATTGTTTGTCACATAACTATATAAATTAGCATTTAAACTATATATTTTTAATCAATACATTTTGACATAACTATGCATGCAGTGAATAAAATAGTAATTGCAGCCTTCGCTCCACAGTACGAGAGCTATTAGACACGGATTACTCAAGAGCTATTGGACCCGGTCTACACGAGAACTGTTAGACATGGACTATACAAAACTACACCAGAGTTATTAGACTGGGTATATAAGGTACGCAGGTAGGTAGTTGAATTTACGTCGCTCTGGAGCAACACAACGAACTACTGGCAAAGGTCAGGGATCAATGCCGAAAGGAAATATTCGAGGACTACACCTCGTCATTTTGAACTACGGTCAGATGACGAGGTCAAAGCCTGAGCAGGCGCCCCTCTCTCCAAACTTCCACACCACGCCAACTCGAAGACACGACATATTTAAAGTACACCAGCCCCAATGTACACGACGATCTTTGGTTGGGTCGAGTTTCGAACTCCTCAACCCTCCGGTTGCTAATCCTAGACTATACCAACTGGGCTACCGTGGCTCAGGACTACACGAGACTACTCGAGAGTTATTAGACCTGGATTACAAGAAAGTGTCGGATCTTTCCCTTTGGGATTGATCCCGGACCGTCGCCAATAGCCCATTGTGTTTCTCCAGTGTGACGTTAATTAAAATTCCTACCTACCTACTTGAAAGTGTAATTATAATCTTTGTATGCTATTCGGAAAAATGTCCTATTTTCCACCAGAGAAGTTGCAAGAATTTCATATTCTTAAGATGATTCAGTGTTATATTTCATGAGAAAATTAGGATTCATTAGCACATAGTGTTTGTTACAGAAATGTAACATTTCGTATTTCTTAAAGTTAATGTTTAAGTACTGGAATACAATTTATTCTTGTTTAATGCGTATTAAGAGGAAATTTGCATAATTAACAAGCACGTAAAATGGTAGAATTGATAGCCTACTAATAAATTAAATGACAGACTTTAAGATATTATCGTACTCTGGATAATGTAACAATGCTGGCATTTTCTTTTATAATTCTGCCCACTTCCGGTCAATTAAATTCACAATAAGTACCCTTATGCAAATTATCTTTGTATAATCAGCTTGTTAGTAATAATGATTCTCTGGAGAAAACGCTTTAAACCATATTCCAATTTTTTAGAGTTGAAACTAATTCATGCTATTTAAAATGTTTCCGAAAGATCCTCGACCAATTCATACAGATTTTAAATACATCTAGGAGATAAAATTTAGATTTCTACAAAACAAAGCAAAAAATAACTTTGATCATTAAATGATGGGATAAAACTATATCTTGATACAACATCAGTTATTTAGGTAATAGGATTATTTGTCTGAAAAAAATGGCTCCTATTCTAAACAAAATAATTCATCCATCTATAGGTCGTTATTTTTAATGTCACTTCCCATTAATGTCACTGAAAGGATAATTGTGGCAAAAGATAATGTATAATGCAAAAAAGTATTTCACAACCAAGTTGTGACCAAAGAATTTAGTATAAATATTAATAATGTAATTATGAAAGAAGGTATTGTTGTCAAAAATGCTAAGAAATTTGTAACCTGCACTAAAGATTATTGCGAGGGAAGTTAATTACCCAGGGCAGCTTCAGGCAAATTTGCTACTCAACTTACAAGCACATTTCTTAGAAGTCTATTGACCCAATAATTGTGTTCTCTTTCAACGAATTTTATCTTAAATTTCTCAGTAGAAAGTAAATCATTAATTTTCTGGACTGACTTGTCAACAACACTTCCAGATTTCAAGTACAACTCCGAAACGTCTGTTGGAACACTTTAAAATTCCTTAAACAGGTATTTTCTTTAAATTTCTGAAACTAAACTAAAATGATTTATCATTCTCTCTTCTGCTCACCATTCTGTATATTCGGCATTTGAAAGAAAATTTATAAGCTACCTGAAAACAAATCATTAACTTTCTAGAATGATTTTTCAACACTTATAAATTTTAAATGCTCCTTAAAAACCACTGCACACTATTTAAATTTTATATTGGACAGATATTTGTGTAATCTCGGAAACAAAACTAAAACTTAATATATATCATTCATTCTTCTCCACATCATTCAGGATTCGGTATTCGCCAGAAAATTGATCATCAAAGCAAAAAAGCCAATTTCCTGTATGACTCTCGACACATTTCCAGATTTAAAATGCAATTCTAAAATGACTGCATACTATTTAAAATTCATACAAGATTTGAATTTTCTTAATGTCGGAAACAAAAGAAAACTTCATATATGTATCATCTGCAATTCTGTACATCATTCAGTATTCGGTGTTCGCAAAAAACTTATCAATAACCGAAAGCAAATTTTGAAGAATGACTTTTCGACACATTTTCAGATTTAAAAGAAAATTCTAAAGCGTTCTATACTGTTTAAATTTCACATAAAACCGGGATTTTCTCATAGCAAAACCTGATATATAGCCATTCTCAATTGTGGACATCATTCATTATTCGGTATTCGCAAGTAAATTTATTAGCAACCCGAAAACAAATTTTCCGGAATTACCTCAAAAAGAAACGACAGCATACTATTAAAAATTCGTATAAGACCGTAATTTTCTTAATCTCGGAAAAAGTGAAACTTGATATCGTAGCTTAAGCCGTTATACCACGTAAGTCCGAAAATGTAAACAAATGTGTTTTGAGAGTACACGTAAGTCTAATTTAAAAAAAATCAACAACAGATAAATCGCAAAGAATGGTTTCGTATCCCGTGTTAAATGATTAAGTATTAAAAAACGTAAAATAAACAAATATGGTACGAAAATGAATTTTTTAGAAAGTTTTTTTCGTTTCCTGGAAAGTTTTGATCACGGCTTAAGCGACGATATATACCATTCTCAATTGTATACATCATTCAATATTTTGAATTGGCAAGAAAATCCCTAAAAAACGTTTTCCAGAATGACTTTGTGTCACACTTTAATACATTTAAATTTCAATTCTAAAACGACTAGATACTATTTAAAATTCACGTAAGACTGGAATTTTTTCATAACAAAAAATTTCAATTCTAAAACGACTAGATACTATTTAAAATTCACGTAAGACTGGAATTTTTTCATAACAGAATTTGAAAAATACCATTCTCAATTCTGCACATCATTTAGCATTCGGTATGCAAACAAATGAATCAGCAAATCCTCAAGAAAATTTCCAAGAATGACTTTTCGAAACCTTACAGATTTCTAATTCAGTTCTAATTAGACGTCCATCCATTTAAAGTTTACATCAAACAAGTATTTATTAATCTCGGAAACAAAGCAAAACTTGATATATACCATTCTCTATTCTGCACATCATTCAGCATTCGGTACTGGCAAGAGAATGTATCAACAACCCAGAAATAAGTTTTTAGAGGGAATCACTTTCGTCACCACTTTCAGATTTAAAATTCAGTTATAAGAACCCTACTGCATACTCTATTTAAAACTCAAATCTAAAACGACTACATACTATTTAAAATTCCCGTAAGATCGGAATTTTTTGAAGCAAAACTTTATATATACCATTCTCAATTCTGCACATCATTCAGCCTTCTGTACTGGCAGCAAACCCTAAAACAAATTTTCTGGAATGACTCTTCGACACTACTTTCAGATTTAAATTCAGTTCCAGAACGACCTGGGGGCATACTATTTCATAATTCAATTCTAAAAAGTCTACATACTATTTAAAATTAACGTAAGGCCAGAATTTTTTCTTAACAAAACTTCAGAAATACCATTCTCAACTCTATCTATATCATTCAGTGTTCGGTATTCGCAAGAAAATAAATCAGCAAACTCGAAAGAAAATTTCTAAAAACGACTTTTCAGCATTCTTACAGATTTAAAATTCATTGCTAAAAACATAATATTTAAAACTCATATCAGATCGCAATTTCTCTAAGCAAAGCTTCAGAAATACCATTCTCAACTCTGCACATCATTCAATATTCGGTATTCTTAAGAAAATGAATCAGCAAACTCAAAAGAAAATTTCCAAGAACGATTTTTCAGCAACCTTACTGATTTAAAATTCAATCCTAAATACGATAACATACTATTTAAAATTCACGTAAGACCGAAATTTCTCCAAACAAAACTTGAAAATACCATTCTTAACTTTGCGCATCATTCAGTATTCCGTATACGCCCGAAAATTTATCAGCAAACCCTCAAGCAAATATCCGAGAATGACTTTTCGACACCCGAAAGTATCCAAGAATGACTTTTCGACACCCGAAAATATCCAAGAATGACTTTTCGAGATTCAAAATTCAGCTCTAAAAAAGACGTCACCCTATTTAAAATTCGCATCAAACAGGTATTTCTCAATCTCGGAAACCAAAGATATCATTCTGTTTGGTATCTACAAGGGAAAACAAATTTTCCTCGAGTGACCCAAGCATCTTAAAATCCCTATCTTAATTATAAAGATATCCAAATACTGAAGTGGAAAAGTGTTAGGTAGGGATCCATAAAGGAATGATGTCATCCACAGCCTCCACCCATTTGAAGAAAAAGCTGTGGATGCGAGCGCTGCCATTGGTCGCCTGGCAGGGCATGTCCACGCATGCCCGCTCGCCTCTCCCTCAACATGCGTAGGCCCCGGCCAGCGTTAAAAGCCCCGGTGCCCGACATCAGTTCTTTCATCTGACGGACTCCCTATCTCGCAGACATCTCTCATCCGAGATCCGTTCTCTTCCACTCGCAGCAACATGTTGGTCGGACGCGCCGTGAACATCCAAGTCCTGCTGGCCCTCACCTTCGCCCTGGTGGTCAGGGGGGCCTACCTCATCGACTTCTCGAGAGTTTTTCATCATAATTTGGCCAACGTGAAACGTGAAGGTAGGAAACTTCGCTCTTCTCGAAGCGCGTGAAAGAGCGCGCGTGCCTGCGGGCTGATACTAGCGCGCGGCTTTATGTTTTTTTTATAGTCCCCGTCCCAAAGGAGAGTTCTTTGGTAGACGGATTAGGGGTCGCGCAAAAAATGCGTGAGGAGATAAGTTTGACATAAGCGGCAAGGAATAACGTAGTTTCGATCGTTCGGGGAAATTTCAGGCCGTTTCTTTTCACCCTAATGAGAAATTTATTTATTTGTTTCTCTACGGAAAGATATCCAAATATTTGTGTTGAATGTACATTGACTAGAAAATAACTTCAAAAGCGCTCTGGTCCTGACAGGTGCACTGCGACTTTTTTTCAACGTTATGCAATGAAAAGAGTAACTCTAAGAATGTATTATCTAAATATTAAAACTTAAATATTTTTTTCAATTTTAGTATTTCCTAAATTATACTATGTATTTTTGAATGAATAATTAATGCGTGTGTAACTAGAGAAGAAAGAAACCATCGCAGATTCTCATTTGTTAAAAAAGACCTTCGACCTAATGTACGGTTAAAAGTGATCCGTGGTGCTTGCCTTTAGCGAAGATCTTAAAGAACTATATTCTAGCATGCGACTTTTAGAATAACTAAGCAATTCATTAGAGAATTTTGCTGAATTTGAAAAGTTCAAATATTTATTTCCGCTACATAATATTAATATTCTGAAGCATGTAATGGTTTTTTAAATGAAAAACCCCAATGTGTTTTTTTAAATTTCAGGAAACAAATTCGATAGATGTATTGTATACAAGTCTTATAATTGATTTAAGTATTTTAAATGAAAACATTTTTAACGAATCTACAGTTAATGATGGATCAAGATTTTGATCTTTTTTTTCTAACAGAGGACGGTACTTTGAAGAAACTAAAATTCTGCGGGTGTTTGATTTATTTAACTGAAATTATATTTAAGATCTTAAAATGTCTCGAGATCAATAGTGTCTTCGAACACAATACCTATCATCGAGTATAAATTGTTTTAATTGCATTATAATAAAATTAACTTGAATTTGCATGTTTTCTGGGGATAGTTAGATTCTATGCTAGAAACATACAGAATAAAAATGAACTTATCTTCAGTCTTCTAACTTTTAAAAGTTAAACTTAAACTATGATATATTTATGCGTAAATTTTTATTTAAAGGTTTCTTTGACTAATAACTATAATTTGAAGAGAATTTTTGAATTTGTACTGTAATTATAACCGCATTCCTTGGTATATTTCTTCAAGATTTCTTTAATATTATTTTCTTATTCGAAAGCCATCAAAGAATGTACTTGTTTAAAATTTGTATATGTGAAAGCTGATGAGAGAACAAAGAGGTAAGCTTTAATCAAATTAATCGTTATTTTGGGGTTCTAAAACTTGGATAACAGTATATGCGGTAATATCCTAGATCTTTTTGAAGACTCGTTTTATGTACTGTTCTACTATGTTTTGAAAGTGTTGTTTTATATTTGTATATTTTGTAAGACGGACATGTGGAAAATAAAAAAGTAATGTATGTTTCCAATATCAGAATCACGAAGCATTATGTATCGCTCTAAATGTATTGAAATTTAGACATTTTTCTCGATTATTTTATTACTTATGCGACTATTAGAAAATTAATAAATGTATATTACTTAACGAAAAGTAATTTAGAAAAGGAGTGGAAAGTTTTGGAAATAGTAATACTTGAATCTCTTGATACCTTGAAAATGCATACCATCAGTTAATAAAGATGTATTTAACCCACATTATGTGTCCTTATGAGTTAGCACATCGTTGCAGAATGCATGAATCGACTATTTTATCAATGACAGCAATAGTTTATTCAGCTACGCAAGTTTCGAGCAGATTCCCCGCGCATTTGCTTTATTCCTTAGGTTGCTAAAATACGATTGCGTGATCGTGATTTCAAACAATAAATCTCAAAAATATGTACTCAATTATCCAGCAAAAAGCTCAGTCTTCGAAGCCTCTTTCAGCTCGCTGAACCCTTTCTCCGTTTCTCTTTAAATGTGCGTTAATATTAGTTACGTACTTATCACAGTGATAATTTTTTCTCGCTTATTTTCGAGTGCAATGTCTCACCTATTGGGGATCCTAACGGGTATTTATTCAATGTTGTTTTTAACTTTTGGCAAAAGTAAAATCAAGATAAAAGGAAGAATATATCGCCTTCAGGTAGTGGATGCGTGCGGCAACCTGTTAGCTCCATTATGCAGCAGTCTTCTGCATGGTGCGAAGCTTTTATATTTGAGTGGAACTTGCAAAATTCAAAACACGTTCTTGAATAAATCATTGCCTTTTCTCATGAATTAACGATTTCACATAAGGTCATATTTTACTCATGCACCATATGCTCCCAAAGGGCTCCAGAATCAATTCGCCAGTACATGATGACCTTGAGAAGCCTAGGTACCTCAATGAGAGAGAGAAATTATGAATTTAGTATGCATTCAATATTTAAATTTAAAATAAGCTAAGATCAAAACAAATGCGCAGTATTTAATTTGAATAATTAGAATTTACGCGGGATATGTTTATCATGTGAATCGCATGTTGACTTATATGACTCTTGTCTGAGACTAAGAAATTTCTATTATATATTAGAACCCATATATGTTTATGGTACCACTAGGGAATCGAAGTTTACAGCTATGCCGAAAAATATTAAATAAACTACCGTTTGTTTGTGAACTTATTTGTTATGTTGTGACGGAAATGAGCTGCAACGATACAATTTAAATTTTTGAATGATTCTACTTAGTTTAATTGAAGCAACTGAAAGAACGTAAGATTTTTGAAACAATTAACGACCGTTATTCCAATAATCCTCAATCACCCTTACCTAAAATGTTCGTATAATTTATTTATCGTTTCTTTCAATAAAAACTTTTTAATGGATTAAATTGGCTTGAAAATCAAATTGTTCACTATGCAACGGTTTAGTTTTGGTATAGCTCCATCTGAACTTGTGAAAAATTAAATAACTGTTAGGCTTACTCAAATATAAAGCTCGGGTAGAGAGAGAAGGTAAATAAAAGTGTTTTTCAGAGAAAATTTTCGCACTACAAATAACAGGCAAGTTTAACGGTATGGTATGGAAAGCTGAGAGCTGGAGATTTCACACTTTTCTAAAGACAGGTAGGTTCTAAATTTGGAAAGAAATCAAAAGGTAAGTCTCATAAGTGTTTGATTTTGCCGTGTACATACATTTTCAGGGGATGAAAACTACAATATAAATTCGGTATCATCAAAACGCATTTCTATGATAAAACTAGTTCGAGATATATCTTTCCATGCAATGTTTTTACCGGTCTCGTCTAATTTGTTTCTGCAAAGTTAAATTCTGATGAATTAGTGTGCGTTCTAAAATACTAAAAAATATTAGTCAATATGATCTATTTTATCGAAATATCATGTAAGTATAAAAAGTACTTTCAATTATAGGTTTAATGTTATGTTTTCGTGAATTGAAAGCTCATGCAAAGGAATTCTTTCTTTAATTTGACATAAAGAATACAGAGCACCCAAAAGCATCCGAGTTAGCGGTCAAAAGATAAACTCAATTATTTATACGAACGCTGACCGTTGAACACTGTTCTGATTAGACATTGATTTCTTCTCGTTCTTCCTAACTTCCAGTTAAAGAATCACGCGACATTAAATTCTGTTCACGTTTAATACAGTTTCGAGTCCCAGAACCGAACTTCATAACATTTAACTAATGTAAATTGTTAAGCGTTTTGTAGGTGTAAAGATTTCACAATGCTCAAGGAGGTTTACACAAATCTAAGTTGTTCAAAAGCTGCATCAGACTTTTGACAGATAGGCAGTAGTAGCTATTATGAAAGATGACAGATGACGACTCTCCCATAGACAGCAACGCTAACTGGGAAGACATTCAATAAAACTGTTGGTACTAACAGTGATTACAAGCCTATAGTTGTTTCGTAGCCAACAGTCCTCGACTTTCAAATACCTTACTTTGCTGTATATACCTTATTCAAATACCTTACCTTACTGTATATAGGTGTCTTCGTTTATTTATAACAATCATCGTTTGTTTCCAGGTACTAATGCATATAGCCATGCACAAGTCATCCAACTTGATTCATAGAGCAATTGCGGAATTATTTGGGTACCGTGTTAACTGTAAATCAGTCACCATACAACGGGGTTTGGTAGAACTTTATCAGCTTTTAGTCTCATTGTTATAGTTAGAAAAACATTGAAGTTTAATTTTCATCTCTTAAAACAAAAGAACAAGCAGTCAAGTTTACAATTGTACGTTTTCATAATTCAATTGAGATTGTACATTTTAAGCTACTTGAGAAAAATTTCTTTTCGCTGTATAATACTCTATTTCTAGCAGAAACTTTCTGAGTCAGAATACTTAGACATTTTCGATTCGATAAAGGACTGAATTTCTTGCTAGGCAGTTGATCTCTACTTGCTCCTAAAGGAATAATATTAGTGTTCATTGCGATTTGTATTAATGGGATCATTATTCTACAGTAATTTTCAGTTTAAACATTTATCCAATTACTACAAAAGAATTAAACTCTCATTTGACAGTTTCTAGCACTTTAGGGAGTCTAGTTTAATTAAATGGCTAATGGCAACACGACTATAAGAAAATCTTCTCCAAACTTCAACCATTCCGCCTCCTTATTCTTATCACCCTTTCATTTTAATTTGGTATTTTACTTTGTATTAAGAATGTCATCTGATCCATTTCTTTTCACCTTATAATATTTTTAACTATTTTGTTTTCCGATGAGCAACACTTATGCGTAAAAATCTTTAGTTTCCATAAACTGCTTGTGTAGCGGTTTGTTTCATTTTGCTTATTTAGCATCGTTGTTTTCCTCAACACAATTGCATTTCATGACATACTCTTTTAAGTACTTGAGAAATTTCCCTCGTTATCTTCGTCTGTAGTAAAACTTCGGAACCCGAGAAGATTCTTTTGGTAGTCAACGATTTTTACATTTGCTTTTCTTGTCACATTTCTCAGAGTTATTAATACTGGATATCACGTTTTCATATCTTTTTATTCCTCTTGTAATTCTTTCAAGAGACTTTCCTGGTTTTTGGCCGCAAAAATTGTGTTCCACTCTTTCATTAGATCTTCGGTGATGCACTGTGAACTGCTGCTTTAACTTATTCGAAAGTACAATATCCTTTCCTGAACTTTTCAATTCATAACCGTGATTTTTGGCTTGGTACTTCATAATTTCGAAACGTTTTCTTAAATGAGTGCATTTATGAATAAATTCCATTTCATCTTATATAATTTCAGAGTATGTCGCTGTTAAAATTGAGCGAAAATGTATTCATTGCATTTAAGCACTTGCTCGAATTTAAAAAAAATAATCAGATAATTTTCTAAGGGAAATATATTATCAGTATTAATGAAACAATTACTTTCCAGAGTATGCATGTGAATGATTAGTATTTAAATAAAAAAGTACTTATTCACTTAAGTTTTTGCAGATCTGAATTATTTAACCCTCTGAGGGGCTTACACGCATGTACCTTTAGTCAACCTGCAGTCAAACTAGTTTTGACCTTTATGACAAATAAAATCTTTTCCAGGCATTCTTTCAGCCAATACATGTGGTTATTAAGTCATCATGTGCGTTGAGGAGTAAAATCAACACTACATTCTCAGAAATCATGTGACGACAGAGGGTTAAATGAAATTATTTCACATTAACCCTCCAAATGGTTTCGACGAGATATTTCGTCCATCAAGATCTGACCAATTTTGCTAATGGCAAGAGAATCCCGTCTTCTAGATGTTGCCGACTTATTTTCTGATGATGGCGAAAAGAAGATTTGGTCAGTTTTCTAATGACGAGATATCTCGTCCATCAAGATCTGACCAATTTTGCTAATGACGAGATTTCTCGTCCATCAAGATCTGGCCAATTCTGCTAATGGCGAGGTTCTCGTCATCAAGATGTTACAGATTTATTTTCCGATGATGGCTAGATCAAGATCTGATCCGTTTTCCAATGACGAGATATCTCGTCTATCAAGTTCTGTTCAGTTTTGCTAATGACCAGATACCTCGTCGAGACAACCACCAGGAGGGTTAACCATACCAGGCTTTCATGTGTCTACTCTTAAGTTTTGGAAACGAAAATAGTTTAATTCTCAGTGGAATATAATACCCTCATTATTATGCTATCCACACAGAGCCCTAGTTCTTTTACTGTACTACCGCATCTTAACTCTTCTGATTTAGTGGTCAGCCTACGCGCTTCCGTACTTTTAGAAGAAGAATGAGCTTTCGAATGACAAACTAATGGACATCAGGAAGGATCAAGAGCGTTCAGTGAAGGGGCTTAGCGAGGCTTTCAAACTCCCCGATATATAAAGAGTTCACTTGCGACAGATTTTTATAGTATATAAGGAAATTTATAATCCCTTTTCACCAATTATTTTTTCATAAACAGATAAAAGGGCATTGCAAAGAAGGTTTAAATATAAATTAGTCTATTTAAATTTTCATTTCATTAAGTATGAAGCAAGCTTAAAAATGCAGGTTTTCAAAAGTTTCTGTTCAGACCAGGAGATAAGGGAACGAAAAAATTAAACTTTCTTGTGGTTGTCTCGATAAGGAATCATTTATCAAAACTGACCAGATCTTGATGGACGAGATATCTCGTCATTAGAAAAATACTGACCTGATCTCGATCTCTTCATCATAAAAACAATCGCCAATTTTTTGAAAACGAGGAAACTCGTCATTAGCAAAATTGATCAGATCTTGATGGACGAGATATCTCGACGAAACCACTTGGAGAGTTAAATAGTATTCACAGAAATGTATGTCCTCCAGCATATTTTTAGAAAAATACTGACCGTATCTTGATCTCGTCATGAAAAATCGGCAAATTTTTGATGACGATATATTTTGTCATTAGCAAAATTGGTCAGAAATTAGCAAAATCGAAACCACTTGGAGGGTTAAAACGCATTCACAGAGATGTATGTCCCCGAGAGCCTCCTATATTTGCTGTAGGGTGCTGTTCGGCAGTTGTTACGACAATCTATGTAACAGTAGCAACAGTAAAGTACGTGTACAACAGTAATGCAGGCCTGATGCTGCCAATGTTATGCATTACTGTTGCGGGTTGAAACTTTGAGCACCTACTGTGAAATTAAATGTACAACTACTGTCAACTTGTGAAATTACGGCGGTAAAAATGTTTACATACTTGCTGTCTTTCATTGCTGCACCTTAGTGTGGCACATCCAGATAAAGCATGAGGAAATACATCTCTATATGAATACGGTTTATTTTTGTTTTCCAATCTCTCTTTTAAAATGTGTACAGGAAATTCTGAAATACCCTATTTAAGAATGATTTATCTCTGAAATTTACACCTTATTTATTTCCAAATTTATTTTTCTGTTATTATTACATTTAAATTTTATTTATTTCAAATTTTATTTATTTTCAAATTTAAATTTGTCATTTGAAAATAGACTGATTGGGCTTTAATTTATTCATAATAATAGATGTCTGGCACGAAAGCAATGTGAAGAATGTCTTCTCACGAAAGTTTTCCATCAAAGAGATAAGTAATTAACCCTCCGGGTGGTTGTCTCGACGAGGTATCTCGTCATTAAGGAAGACTGGCCTGATCTTGATGGACGAGATATCTCGTCAGTAGAAGAAAACTGACCAGATCTTGTTCTCATCATCATACAAAATCTGCAATATCTTGATGACAAAGTATCTCGTCATTAGCAATATTTGTCAGATCTTGATGGACGAGATATCTCGTCGAAACCACTTGGAGGGTTAATGAAGAAATCCGCATTAACATTTTAATAATAAATCACCCTCTATGCCTCGGCTGCGTATGGTGATCTAAATCAAAATCAATATAGTTTATGAATGGAACGATTGAGCAATTTAAGATTGAAGCACAATGGCAGTTTATGAATATTATAAGGTTCCTCGATTTCCTTCCTGTTTGTCCAAAAGAGATGAAAATATCAATCTGAAAACGCAAAGCAACTTTTAAATCACAGTTGACTCTCTTGGGCATATAATGTTATTAGACTAACTATAAACAACGTTTTGCGATGAATTTTCGAATATATGACTGAATTCTGAAATTTAAAAAAGGCATTTGCATTATTATTGCGTTTAGACATTTACATATTGCACTCTTGCATCATCTCATAAATGCTTAGATATTAAAATGGAATTCTGATCTCTGTGAAAGTAGCAATTTTATGTTTATACGTTTCAATCAACTTTAAAGTACTTTTTTATTCATGTAATAATGTCAATTAATGTAAGAGTTATGAAAATATCTTAGATTTAAATGTACTGTCATAATAGATCAGTTAGCCATTAAGTCAACTCACACCTTACTATTCACAATAAAATTTGTATTATAATAATTATATATTTAAGTTAAGCTTTTCGTTTGCTTAATTTCTTAAGAAATTTGGGCAGCGGTAGCCCTGTTGGAAAGTAGCGGATTAGCAGCCTGAGGGTTGCGAGTTCGAAACTCGATCCAACCATCCAACAAAAGACGTCGTATAAGTGGGGGTGGGTACACGTTGAATCTGTCGTGGAGTCAAATGTCCTCACGTTGGTGTGGTGTGCAAGTTTGTAGAGTGGGGTGCCAGCTCCGGTGTTGCCTCGTCATCTGACCGTGGTTCAAAATTACGAGGTGTTGTCCTCGGATCTTTCCCTTCAGGATTGATCACGGAGTGTCATCAATAGCACGTTGTATTGCTCCAGTGTGGCGTTAATTCAACTACCAACCTACCACCCTTAATAAATTTAGATTTGTAATGAATGTCAATAAAGTATATAAGCTTTCGTTTCATAATTTAATTCAGTCAATAGAAACAAAAACACATATAGCGCATTAAATTATATATTATATAGCTCAAAATATTTATTATTTGATAGTTCTTATAATTTGATAAAATCCTTCTTAATAAAATTCTCCCTTAGAGTGTCAAGCATCACAAAAATTTTATCAGTATGGCAGCCGAAAGATTTAACGTGATAAATTGTAACAAATACTTGGGAAATAAAATCTTCCATATAGGTGTTCTTTGCTGCAATTGGCTTATCTCTAATTTCCAACTGAATCCTCTCTCAACCTTTTCTTTTCACAGGCAGCTTTGTTTCGTATGATTCCTTTGCTGGTAGGAATGTATTGATACAAGCCAAAGCATCTTTTCTCCGTTTATCAGCTTTTACTCGTATATTATTGGATTTGTAGGAGATACGTAATTGGTAGACCAATCGTGAGATCAAATATTTAATAAATACTCCTACATTTCCGTCCTTCCTCTATAGATAAGTATCTGTAAAAAATGTCCTTCCATATACTTTTAAATTTCCTTATCCACCTTTAACCGAAATTGAGAATATTTTCTTTGTTTCCGCAAGTGACATTTAAACTGCCACCGTAAATCTAGATGTATGATGCCTCGAGCGATTTTACGTTTCTTTTTCTTTCTTTTTTCAAAGGAAAAGATTGCTCCCTTTCCGCAGAATAAATCCCAACGCATCAGAAACGAGAAACGCAAATACGGTGGATCAGTGCATCGGAAAGGAGCTTAGGTTTTTAAACAGGTCGTGTTTTTATGCAAGTTTGCTGTCGATTCATAAAAGGCTAATGAGACAGAATTCAGTGTTGTTCGTTTGTCTGCGGCGAAATGCAAGCGATGATTGTTCTTTGTAATTCAAACGCCAGTGAACCAATTAGGTGTACCTAATGTTTCTAGAGGCATTCTAATGAAAGATTATTCATCTTTTTAAGATCAAAGCCCGATTTGAATTGCTTTGCATCATTTGCGAAGTTAACATGCTGACTGACTTCTCAAAATTTCAATTCCTGTCATATTCGACTCTTCCCAGGGTGTACTTCTCTCTCATGATCAACCAGAGGGTTCCCAGTTCAAAACTGTTCAACCAAACACCGTCGTGCACGTGAGGGTTGGTTGCACGTTAAATTTGCCTTGGCTTCAAATGTCCTGACGTGGTGAGGAAGTTTGGCCAGCTCAGGTGTTCTTGTAATCTGACCGTGGTTTAAAATTACGAAGCGTTGTCCTTGGATCTTTCCCGTTCGGGATCCGTCGCCAATAGCCTGTTATGTTGTTCCAGTGTGACGTTAATTAACTACCTACCTCTATTGAAAGATTTTTCATATTTTTAAAATCAAAACCCGATTTTCATTGCTTTGCAGCATCTGTGAAGTTGAAATGTTGATTGATTTCTCAAAATTTCAATTCCTGTCAGATTCGACACCTCCCAAGGTGTATTTCTCTCTCCCGAGCAACCGGAGGGTCGCGAGTTTGAGACTAGGTCCAATCAAAGACCGTCGTGTGAGTGGGAATTGATGAACTTTAAATCCGTCGTAACTAATAAGTCGTATAATCGTTGTCATCGGAACCCATGTCTGGTGAATGTGAAGGATGCCCCAAAACTTTCCAGTGCCACCAGTCTAAAGGCATCCTCCTTGTTGCCTCCACTTTCCAATGGTTGGTTCTTAAGGGGTTTTATGGCGCAAGGGCCATATTTGGCCATGCTGTGCCAGACACAAGATATACAACGTCAAGTAATAGACATACACACACATGCAAGTAAGTTTTTACTGACACAGAAGAGAGAAATACACCCAGGAAGGAATGCACCTGGCAGGAATCGAAACTGCGACGCCTACAACTAGAAGGCTGCCAGCGCAGTGGACATACCCACTGAGCCACGACGGCCCCCTTGCCAATTTGGAACGATGGTATGTCTGTCACGAAGTGTGTTCGCTTGCGCCTTATAAACGGAAAAGGCTGAAAATAAAAAGCATAAATAGGGGAGACGATGATACTTTGCCTTGCTGTTGTATACAAACTCCTTGTCCACACACAGAATCCTACCATGCCAGACACACTTCCGGTAACGTCGAGTAGAGAAGACATGCATTCCGCCATAGATGTTCGCGGAAATAGATCTCCAAAGTGCGCTCTTAGAATATCCACACTGAAGATACTCGAATCTCTGAGGGGTTCTGGAACTTCTATTTTTCTCTCTTTTTTCCTTTTAAATTCCTACCCCAGATGTGCCCATCAAATCGTTAAATCCTTCCCAGAGAACAGGTATGGGGAATTCTTACTGGTATGGTTGCTCAATTCGATCGTAAAATCGTGCATCCCGATCTCCAAATGTCTATATTATCGTATACAACTAGTCACCAGATATTTTATGCATATATAGACCTCGATAGGCGGCCGCACTTGTGACTTGTGACTCATGTTACGCGTTGACTTCAGGAAGCACGGTCAAAGTGGGCTGCAGTAGATAATTGTTGGTGAAGTAAGTGGTATTTTTTTCCGAAAACGTGTATTCATGTTTGAGAACTCCGCTACTCGCTCTTACGCGAGAGTAGTTGGATTGAAATATCCAAATGGGGGAGCTCCAATAAATCAAAAATGGCATGATTGTTCACCCATTTTCATGAAGCTGGGAGTGTTATGGGTCGAGCGTTTGCTGTAACCACCATCTTTAACATTGAACATTTTCTTAAAAACATTTTGAGTCAACATTATGAAATTTTATGTAAACAACAATGTGATATCTTTACATCCCAACACGTACTGCTGTAGCTGTATATGTCAGACTGCACGATTTTTACATGATGACAGCATATATATATATATATATATATATATATATATATATATATATATATATATATATATATATATATATGCTTTAGGATAGCACTTACGATGATGTGCATTTTTAGACGTCGTCTCCTCTTTATACAACACGTTCTGCTAGACTCAATCCACGTTACATGTATCGACACTGACTTGTACTATCACCTCTATTTGTCTACACGTAGTTCGCTAATTGCGAGTGTTGGTACTAATTTAATTACACCCTCGTAAAATACATAAAACTGCTAGCGGGAACCATGAAAATATCTATCTAGGTTCGTTCGGTAAGTTTGTAAATATTTATGAGGTAGAGACAATTAATTTGGTGACGCCACGATGTCGCTCTTAGAACTAGCTCAGACCGAATCTCAGCTAGATGTGACATTTTGTTTGCGCTTTATTTTAATTTGGTGACGCCACGATGTCGCTCTTCAAACTAGATCAGTCCGAATTTCAGCCTGATGCTATACTTCGTTTGCGCTTTACAATACTTTGTTGGCGCTTTAATTTGGTGACGCCACGATGTCGCCCTTCAAATTAGCTCACACCAAATTTTAGTCAGATGCTATACTTTGTTAGCGCTTTACAGACGTTTGAACTGAGCATTGTAGCAGCTACCACGAAAGTGGAAAAACGAGTTCGGTGCACTGATAAAACATTATTATTTAAAGAAGTGGATGACCGCCCTATTCTGTAGACTTGGCCCCAAGCGACTTATCTTTGTTTCCCAATTTGAAAATTGATCGGTTGGAAGAAATTCTAGTCGAATAAGGCCGTATATTGCAGCTTTTGAGAAAGGTACTTTTCTGACGGGATGAAAAAATTAGAAACTCTCCAGACCAAATGTTCAAGCCCTCAGTGGTGACTATGTTGAGAAACAAAATCGATTTTAAAAAAGGTTTTTAACTTTCTTTTTTACCATACTTATAAAACGACTCGTAATTAAACCAGATTGTACAATAGAAAGGTACACTGAAACATAACTCGCAAATAGCGGAACCATAAACAGCGTGAAAACTTTTATACATAATTCCAATTTATCTGAAATGAGCATTAAAGTTTATAGCTATATTCGATGGAGTCCGGAATTGTTAATTTCTTTCGATGCAATGACGTAGCCAAAGGGTACTCTGCAGGCCCAAGCTTCCCCAAATTTTGGTTTGTTATATTACTAATAATTATAAATAGCTATTATTAAATTAATCACTCCCCACGAAATGTGAAAGTACAGAGATTATGAATTTGTTTTTCATTAACTTAACCACTTCACATATTCATATTTCTACATATCTCATCAACGCTTCAAAAGTGTCAAAAATAAGATCACACATGAGCTGGCACCCCACTCTCCAAACTTCTACACCACGCCAACGTGAAGACATTTAAAGCCACGGCATATTTAACATGCTCCAGCCCCCCTTGTACACGACGATCTTTGGTTGGATTCGAACTCGCAACCCTCCGGTTGCTAATCTGTTTCTCTTCCAACCGGGCTACCACGGTCCAAGTACATTTCGGAAAACCAGTTTTATGTTTGTTCAAATGATTGTCATAAACAGTTCGCGAACACAACATTGTAAAGAGAATTCCGTATTCGTATTGACCGAAATGCGTCACTCTATGCGTGAAGTTATTTCCCTTACTCTAAATCAAATATAAGATAAACATTTCTAGCGAAACTTTTTCAAATGCAATAAAATCCCAGTTTATACTTGACATAAATACTGAATTTTAACTCTGAATCTCCTTTGAACTAAATTCCGGAATAAACTACAGGCTCTATTTTCCATATTTGATTCTATATTCCAAATCCCAGCTAATCTGTTTTAAATAGGTCTGAGGTCTTAATATTCGTATTGAATTCATAAAACGAAAATATGTCCTATGAACATCGAGTAGAAAATGGGATAATCGTTACGAGCAGATAATACGCAGAAAAACTTTAACGTTTGAGTTACTTTTATTCGAATCTGTACTCTTTAGCCAATTATATCCAACGCAAACATCGGTAAAGCTCCTTAGACGTCGTTTCAGTCCTTGGTGGCTCATTAGAAATTGGATGAAAAGATATGAGATTACATTTGGGCTTTGATGAAAGTAGCCTTATATGAGGATTAAATACCATTCAATGCAAATAAACTTTTTTACATGAAAAGGATTGTTTATTGTTCGTGTATTTGTTTGTTTTCCAAGAGGATTAATTTCAATGTTCCCGGTTTATCAATACAATAAATTCTATAACATTCTAATCATGAGTTTCTTTTAACTTTTACTGCTTTTTCGTTTCTTTACAAAGTTTTACTGTTTAGAATTGCTGTTTCCGATAAGTTAGTGAAATGTCTTTATTACTTTATATCAGGGGTGTCAAACTCATTTAAAACACGGGCCATTTAATGCAATTGGTAAGATTCACGCGGGCCACATCACATTTACAAATTTTCTTAAAATTATATTTTGAAGTGAGGATTCACTAATATGGATAGGATAATTAAAACACATTATGTAATTAAGTGAATTTAGGGTAATTATTTATACTATTGCTACATAATTGCTTTTATTTAAACGTTTATTTAATTTAATGTATTTATAAAACTAAAATTATTTTTTTTACCGGAAACTTGCCAGCCCTTTCCTCCTACTAGTTTTCCAATATCTGGATTCAAAGACTGAGAACAGACAATCTTCATTATGGCAGATAGATGGTTATCAGTTAATCTAGATCTGTAGGCCGTTTTATTTAATTTCATGGTCGAAAATAGTTGCGCGCACAAGTACGTACTCCCAAAATAGCAAAAAAATTGTGCAGCAAACTTTTTAATTTCCGAGAATTTTTCACCTAAATAAGAATATACTTCGGGAATTCCTACTTCTCGATATTTGTCTTTTAAAACCGAATCATTCTGGAAATCAATCAATTCCAGTTGTATCGTAGTGGGAGCATTTTCAACTTCAAAGGAAAAAGGCCTAATAAAAAGAGAAAAAAATTTTGTAACTCTTTGAAATCATTCAAACGAGAGCATCATGGGCCACAAAAATTTACCTCGGGGCCGCCAGTTTGACACCCCTGCTTTATATGAATAAATCCATAGGTAAACTTGCGTATTTATGAAAGTCTATGCACTTATATAATTGAAAATCAGATTTTATTAGTCGTCTTCGTGGTTTGTCATAGTATAAAACATGAAATGGTGACTCCAAAAATGCAGTTAGGTGAAAATCTCCAAAATGGCGTGGTAGTAACGATATAAACGAAAGGCTAATTTTCCTCACACCATCTATATCTTTAAACCAAGTGTCTCAGAAAATGAATTTATATTATCTGCAACACAAGGATGGTAATGGTAATGGTAATTAATTAACGTCGCAGTGGAACAACACAACGGGCTAGGACAGTAGCCAATCGCCCGTTGTGTTGCTCCAGTGCGACGTTAATTAAAATACCTACCTAACTACGAAAGCAATGGGAGTAAGTCTAGGAAATATGTTTCGGAAAAATTTAAATAAGGAAGTTTCTGAAAAAGCTGATTATTGCTTTTACTAAATGTTGGAAAATGCTTTTCTTAATGCTTCACTTTACCTAAGCAGTCTGGAAATTCTTCTCTTCATACAATTGATTCCGTTCTATTTAAAAATAAACGAGTTAAAACTTAGATCGCTATACTCTTATTCAGTTTTAGGGTTATTTCTCTTCAGAATCACCGAAACGTTTTGTTTCTTTAAGTAACTTAAATATTCCGTTAATTTTTTTACATAATAAATATTTAATTTTATTAAAACTAGGTAAGAGAAAGGTAAAGAATTTTAAATATAAAAAATTTATCATACGTTGAACTTTCATCTATGATGCAAATAAAATTAATAATTTATATTTAAAAGAACCATTGTTGCCATCTAACAGTATTCAAAATTATGGGGTGTCCTAGGATCTTTTAAGTTCGGGACCGTAGCCAATAGCCCGTTATGTCGCCTCAGTGCGACGTTAATTCAACTTCCTGTCTACCTACCTCCTGTCGTGTGCGTTATTTTTAAAAGGACTATTGCTTATTCTTAAAAATATTATTCTTTACTTTTCTACGGTTTCGAATCTTAAGAACACAGTTGTTACATTTTTGAATTTGAACTGTAAAGTACCCACTACAATGTAACAATGCGAGTTGCTCGTGTATGTTACATTAGTTTCTTTTCCATAACGCGTGCCAATGATTGTTGTTACCTCAATATGATTTTATACTTTCTTTACATACCAAAAGCAAGGTACCTGCATATAAGATAACGTATCTGCACATAAAATAATGTTCGCTACTCCAATCTATTTCTGAAGAAAAAATTAGGTCACACAAAAACAGTTTTTAAAATTTTAAGGTTTCTTCATCCTACGTTTTTACGTTAAGATCCTGACTTCATGAAACTTAATTATAACTTCCATTCTCTCCTGTGTTTGTTTTCATTCACTCTCATTACTTATGAAGACATTCATAATCCTGATTCCTCAGAATTCCCATTTTCTTTCACATTCTTATGTTTTTATGTCAAAAAGTACACAGAATTAAACTAAATCCTTTTTATTTATTTAAACCTAAAATCAATAGAAATGGAATGGAAATTAATTATATCTTATATACTGGGCTTTTTCCCAATTCACTCAAACATAATAGTTGAAAATGAAAACGACAAATTGCTTTGAGCTCATTTTTAAATGATGCATTATAAATTGTTTTTAGTTTATTACAATACTTATACAGGTTTCTAAGGTAATTGGTACGAATATAAATATGTAAATGCGTCTTTATAAATAAAAACTTTTGACTGCTTCCTTTATGATCTCGACTAAATTTTGCGATTTTAAAGGAAATTAATACATTAAAACATTTCTTTCAGAAAGGTTTTTAATACTTAATGTGTTTTATTTTCCATTCACCCCCATTCAAGTTTAATAAGTCTATGGTTTCTTCAAGTTCCTCTTAAATTTAGTTTAGTTTTTTAATTAGACTGTAGTATTTAATAGTGGAGTAAATTAAATCACATCAATAATATTCTAATAGATTCCTCTATACCTCTATAATCCATAATTATATACATTTTAACATAAAATGCTTAAATTAAAATGTTTTCGATACTTAAACTCATTATTATGGTTAAAATACATAATTGGGAAACGAAGAATTGTTATTCAAGAGAATGGGGCTTGGATGTAATCTTGAGTCTTCGACTATTCAAATTTCTAAGTTTAAAATTACTAAATAAGATTTATTCAGCGAATAATAATGTCGATTGTTCCCCTACGCAAATGCCTTTCCTCATTAACAATCATTATCAGTTTAAAACAAACTTTTGCAAAATCATTTAATATTGAGTCATCAGAAAACATTTCTTAGCAGCGTTTACTAATGATGATAGAAATAATTATCAAAATGCGTACGCGTATGTTTATACTTTTCAATATTCTTTTATTCAGTTGAATGAAACTAGAAATACAATGAACAAATCATTTGTTTCCTATCTTAAGGCATTGTGGCACTTTTCACCGCAATTATCGTTGCATTTATTTCTTAAAATATCTATTCCAATTTAAGATGCATTTCTTAAATATTCTCTGCAATTCATTTCCGTCATTTTCATGATTACTAATTGCAAAATCGTGTCTCTAATTTGTTGAAAATCCTTTTTTAATGAATCTTATTAGTTTTTTATTTTGTTCGAAGTCGCATACTTTTCTCGAGATCAAGACAGATGCAGACATTTTTTACAATGATGCTCCTCTTTATCCGTCCATTAGCTACTTCTAATTTATTTATAAAATATATAAATAAATTAAGAAAAGGTTTATATTTATTAAAATATACAATTGCCATATCACATTTAATCATTTACTTGGTGTAATAAAATTTTCTAATCCAAAGACTTTTATTTTTGATGCAACAATATCTCAATGTTAATTGAAAATACTTTATACAAATGTTCAGAGGTTTACAGTTGCCAATGTTCATAATTATGACAAGTGTAAATTTAATTCTCTACATAAAGTTACTAATTCATGTAGATATACGTGAAAGTGTTTAATTCTGCTAATTAGCAAAAATGCAGTTATGTAGCTTGTACCTCTTAACTATTGGAAGATTATTTTTGTTTTACAACAAAAAATAAGTATGCAGTGCATTATGTATATTGATGCATTTATGTCAATTGTGGTAGATAGATAGTTGAATTTACGTCGCACTGGAGCTACACACGGGTTATTGGCGACGATAAGGGACTGTGAGAAACCGTAGGAAAATAATGAATAGTATTTTAAGGCAAGAATAAGCAATATCCTTTTTAGACATAACTCGCATGACAGGTAGGTAGGTAGTTGAATTAAAGATCCAGGATCAAACCCCAAGGATAGTGGACTGGTAGGAAAAGGGTAGTTTACTGGTCACACTGGAGCAACAAGAAGGGCTATTGGCGACGGTCCGGGATCAAACCCCAAGGGTAGTTGACTGCTAGGGGTCTGGTAGGAAAAGGGTAATTGACTGGTCACACTGGAGCAACAAGAAGGGTATTGGCGACGGCCCGGGATCAAACACCAAGGGTAGGTTGACTGGCAGGAAAAGGGTAGTTGACTGGTCACACTGGAGCAACAAGAAGGGATATTGGCGACGGTCCGGGATCAAACCCCAAGGGTAGTTGACTGGTAGGGGGACTGGTAGGAAAAGGGTAGTTGACTGGTCACACTGGAGCAACAAGAAGGGCTATTGGCGACGGTCCGGGATCAATCCTGAAGGCAAAGATCCGAGGACAACACTTCGTAAGTTTGAACCATGGTTAGAACCAAGTATTTGGGAGGATCGAGGTTCGAAATTGCAACCCTCCCTGCTCTCTCTCTGTAATCCGCGACTCTACAACTACCCTCCGATGACGAGGTCAACACCTAAGCTGGCACCCCATTGTCCAAACTTCCACACCAGCCAACAAGAGGACATTTGAGGCCATGACAGACGCCACATACATGACGATCTTTGGTAGGATCTAGTTTCGAAATCGAACCCTCCGATTGCTAATCTGCGATTCTACAACTACCCTCCGATTGGAGAGCATAAAATAATTTTCTTTCTAGCTGGGAGGCAAAAGCCTGGTCTTACCCTGAAATTATTAGGTCAATGCAAAAGGTCGTTCCTTTTCTTGACAAAATTGACGAAAAATTTTATTTACAAAAAATACACTTAATCAATATACACTGCTGGCCACCCAAATTGCAACACCAAGAAAGACAAGAGATATCACAACAAAATTTATTTTACAGATAACATGTTGACCAAGTATCAAATGATTAAATTTATAGACTTCTGTGAAGTGTGGTTCCTGCCAAAATCAGTAGCCAGAGTAGCCGCCATTGTTGGAGATCACCGCTGCCACACGTCTCGGCATTGATTCAAAGAGACTTTGGATGTGTTCTTGGGGTACAGCAGACCAAGCAGCTTCCACACGTTGCCAAAGTTGATCTGGTGTGGCAGCTGGGGATGTATTCTGGGTCAATCGTTGAGCAACCATGGACCACATGTTTTCTATCGGCGAAAGATCCGGAGAGCGAGCTGGCCAGGGAAGCAATTCAATCTGGCGATTGACGAAGAACCCTTGGACAATGCGTGCCACGTGTGGTCGCGCATTCTCCTGTTGAAATATGGCTGTGGGCAAGCCCTGAAGATAAGGAAGGACAACTGGCTCCAACACCTCGGAGATGTAGCGCTGGCTGTTTAAAGTACCGGCAATGCGTACTAGAGGAGTGCGAGAGTGATATCCAATACCGCCCCATAGCATAATACCCGGTGCAGGACCAGTGTGGCGGTGCATAACGCAGCTGTTCAGCATCCTCTCTCCACGGTGTCTCCAGACTCGAATCCGACCATCGTGGTGTTGCAGACGGAAGCGTGACTCGTCAGTAAAGACAATTTCATTCCATTCTGCCGTCCACATCCTTCTTTCATCGCACCATTGGCGGCGGAAACGTCTGTGGTTCTGCGTCAAGGGTAGACGAAGCAATGGACGTCTTGTGGACAGACCACTCTGCTGTAAACGGCGTCGAATGGTACGCGCAGACACTGGATGATGCGGTACAGACTGAATGTGCTGTGCTATGGTTCGTGATGTGGCTGAGCGATCCGTCACTGCCATACGCACAATATGCCTGTCATCACGTGAAGTGGTGCACTGAGGTGGATGCGATCGAACACGTCGGTCCGTCGTACCCTCCTGCATCCAACGATCACATATCCGCATTACAGTTGTTTGGTTTCGTCCAACACGACTACCGATTTCCCTGAAAGATGATCCACAATCTCGGTAGGCCACTATCCTTCCTCTGTCGAACTCGGATACTTGATCAAAAGATGATCGCTGTTTTCTACGAAGCATAATTGGTCGTTTTTTTGAAAAAAACACAAGAAAAACACAATTGCCGTACTTGAAATCGTCGAAATCTCCAAGCCTTAAATAGCGCTTTGAAGTGGCGCCACAGGCGCGCGTGATGTGCGTCTGCGCTGAAATTCTAATCATTTGCATATCTCACCTCCGCTAATGCATGTTGTAAATTTCATATTATTTGCATGCTTCCTTCAGGGTGTTGCATTTACGGTGGCCAGCAGTGTAGTATGTGCCTTTCTGTACGATGACTTTTCACCATCTCTCCATTATCTGCATAATCCCGCGCTCATAGAAGTTCTGAGATTTCTGGCTAAAGAACTGATTCAGGTGACGAAACTTTCTGAACCGCTTACGGCACGTGGAATGGTCAACGGCACCCCTCAACATACACAACACATATCTTTTGCGTCTGTGAAGCATTCTTGCCTTTTCGGAAATAATAAAGCAAAATGCGTCGAAAATGTTCTATACTTTCTGCCTGTTTTAATGCTTAATAAAAATTAAAAAACACATTTTTTTTCACGAATACTCGCTGAAATTCCTTCTTTCAAACAACATCAAAACTCTGCGCGCGTGAAGTAGATAACACTTCGGTTTTGCAATGCAATACCATCTAGAGCCAAAAACGGGACGAACTTTCGCATCACCCAAATAATATGCTATAATTTCTGTTGCAATAAGATTAGCAGCCTCAAAACTGCTTGGTCTGTTTTACGCGACAATATATAAAATTAATGTACTGTGATACATATATATCAGTCATCAAACGTTTCCCCCAACAAATAATTTTCATAGCGGCAAACCAGATGGCTCTGTAATCTGTTACTTTTCCCACCCGTGTTCTATTAGAGTAACACGTCGCGCTTCGTGTAGAACCTAAACAAGTAGAAAAAAAGTTGAGGGAGACCACACGCCACGTGTAAAAAAAAGAGGACGGGGGATTTTCCCTTCCCATGATGATATAAGTCTAACAAATGAGTTGGTAAGAGTTAGTCATTCGGGAAATTCGGTGACAGGCGTTGCGAGAATGTATTGCGTAGCATAGACCGTATATTATTCGATTAGGAAGGGAGGGCGAGTCTAATACTCCGTGACAAAATGCCCCAGCGACAATGTAGTAGCAGGCCATGAAATAAACTTCCCCGCTACTTTGACAAGCTGGAGATGATGTGGTTGGATTATAAAACCCTATTAATCACGCCGTTTGTGAAAAAATCGCATAAAACTGAAACATTTTTAAAACTCCCGTAAATGATTAAATTTTATATTTAGAGCTACTTTTTAAACATCTGTGAATTTTCTAGGTAATTATGATACGCTTTAGATGCTTAGAAATTTGCTTTTATAGTTTGTCTGGAGGTATGTAACTAATTAACGTCGCACTGGAGTAATACTGGACAAAAACTAAAGGACAAAAAGTAATATATTAGCTTAACCATCCTGCTGGTTGTCTCGACGAGGTACTATCTCGTCATTAGCAAATCTGACCAGGTCGTGATGGACGAGATATATCGGCATTAGAAGAAAACTGGCAGATCTTGATCTCGTCATGAAAAAATCGGAAATATCTAGATAAGAAATCTCGTCATTATCAAAATTGGTCAGATCTTGATGGACGAGATATCTCGTCGAAACCACTTGAAGGGTTGAAAATCTCACCTTCCATAGGGGTGGGTAGTTGAATTAACGTCGCATTGGAGCAACATAACGTCCTATAGGCGACGGTCCGGGATCAATCCTGATCGGATAGAACCGAGGACACCTCATAATTTTGAACCATGGTCAGATGAAGAGGTCAACACCTGAGCTGGCACCCCACTCTCCAAACTTTCACATCATTTCAACATGAGGACATATGAGGTCATGGAAGATTTAACATGCACCAGATCCCACGTGCATGACGGTCTTTAGTTCAACCAAGTTTCGAACTCGCAACCCTCCGGCTGCTAATCCGTTACTTTCCAGTTGGGCTACCGTGGCTCCATAGACTGTTTAGAAGGATAAGCTCTACTTAAGCTTAGATAAGCTCTACTTAAAAGGATCAATTGAAGGGTTTCTGTCAGCGTAATGATAAGCCAATTTTCGAAATTTTCAGGGAAGCAATTATCAAGTTATTAAAAATTCCAAAATTATAATTGTTTATTTACTATTCAAGAGCTCATGTTATCTTAAATTTTCAGGTAGTACGCATACTCCAACAATCGGAAATTCTTTTGATTCTCTTGAATATTTTGTTTATATATATATTTTTTATTACAGAAATTTGATTCTGTGGCTTATCACTATGTTGCCTGTAGCCCATCAATTGTATTTCTTTGCTGAAAATAATATTTAGGAAAAAAGGAATCTGGAGCATTTGTTCTTAGCTTATTGGAGGATTCGAAGTTGACCCAGATGTCTTGAAGAAAAACGGCCGCTTTTTATATCGATAAACTTTTAAGAAAAGCTCTTAACTTAAAGCGGATTTCAGAACAGATAAGGATAGGTGGTTCCTGTTATGCTATGGGTATCAATTGACGCAATCTGACAAGTCGTGTTTTTATTTTAATATTTTATTCAAAAGTTTGAAGGCAGTTAAGCTTTACTTTTTAAATTTTAATAAAGATATTTTTCTTGACTTACATTTTTAGAAGAAAGATGAATAGCGGACTTTTCAATTAGGAATTCGTATCTAAATTTTTCAGTTGCATGCTCAATAACTACGACTTATTAATCCTCAATTATCACGTCATTAGCAAAACTGACCAGATCTTGATGAAAGAGATATCTCATCATTAGAAGAAAACATAGCAGATCTTGGTCTCATGATCATAAGAAAATCGGTAATATCTTGATGATGAGATTTCTCGTCAAGTATTATCAAAATTCGTCAGATCTTGAAGGACGAGATATCTCATCGAAATCACTTGGAAGGCTAAGTTTGACCTCAATTGGAGACAAGAAATGCTGCATTATCCGTCGCATAAAATTAATATTAACCATGAACCTGATAACCAAGCCTAAACACTAACGGTAGGTAGGTTCTTAATTGACATCGCACTTCAGCAACACTACGGGCTATTCTAAACTCTAACGGAAAACAGATGTGTTGGCGAGCAGTTGTTCATTCACTTTCTATGATCTCGCGTCTGGTTGAGTAAATCATCAATGCCATTGATGGGATTTAACATAAAAATGGCGAATTTAGTTTGTTAAGGCGTAATTTAAATTGTACAAAGCATCAATGCTTGCATTGGGGCTTGTAAGCAACTTCATTTCTGCCGGAGACTTCTCTCTTTGTTGATTCGAAAGACGCAGTCGTACTTTGCGGAAAGCAGTAAATGATTTAAACATGCGTTCGAGTACCCGGCAGGGCAGTATTATGCTGTAACCTCCCCTCACCCCTTAGGTGAAAAGCATCACGCATAAATGAATGGATTTGGGAAGTATGAGGTTAGTTCATACATCATCCATGAGGGGACAGTCATACCCAGCCGCTGCCTTCAACAATAGGGGAGTATATTCCCGTTAATAACCACGCATATCGGACAGGTGACGCTAGATAAAACATTGGGAAAACAAAATATGATCATGGAAGTAGGTTTGCTAGTACTTCTTTCATTAGGCCTTGGGTCGTTGGGCGTGTTAGGGATCCCGCTGTTGGCATGGCAACAAGGTCCCCTGTGGCTGTTGGTTCTAATCCCCTCAATGAGTAGGTAAGGGAAAGGAACCTCTGCTAAGTGATCAAAGAGATATTTCCACCTGTGGCACTTACACAAGTCCTTTTGAAAAATTCATTCCTCTTTCATCTGGAACAAAGATTATATTTGGGCAAGAATCGCAATGCGTTGTTGGAAGTCAAGCGGTTAGCAGGAAAGTTGGTAACAGGGTCAATGGCACGTGGGTTTTTTTCACTTTGAAGTTCAGGGAATGGCGGACTTTAAATGTTTAGCCGGAAATGTAATGGATCTTTTATCTGCATTCTCGGGGAAACGCTTAATCTTTTAACGCATGTGTTTTAATGGTGCTGTTGTCTTCGCCAGCGTGTTTTTGTATTTGTTTTGGTACGAAACGCTGAGAACGTTCTTCTGATCTTCGGGATACTGAAATAAAATATTTTATTTATCTGTAGACTTACGTTTTGTATTTAGTAAATAACGAAAAAATTTAAGGATTTTAAGTACATCAAATATAAAATACTTAAAAAAATTTATATGTATATAATTTAGCTCGTGTTTGAAAATTATTGTTAATCACATTTTTGCTGAAATACAATATTTGTCTAACCTCTTTTACACTTTAGATGACTTTGAACGAAGGGTTTTAGGAGAAAGAAATTTTAATCTCATGTCCCAAGTAAAAAAAGTAGTAACCGCAAGACACAGCTTTTATTTAATTTTTAACTTATACTATTTTCTATACACCACCATGGCAATATAACCTTAAAGAGTCATAGATATGCATCACTAAATCATAACTTCAAAACAAAATTTAAAACATTTTTACCATGCATATTAATTCCATCAGCAAAGCTCTCAAAAAAACTTTAGATCAATTTGTTTTATATAAAATTTCAGTTTTTATACCTTGTATTGCATGCATTTTAAAGAATTTCAAATTTTCTTTCAGGGTAGAAAATCTAGAACATGTTTTCCCCTAAATGCGTTAGTTTATAACATAAATTTCAAGGTTGCATTGTGCTTTACTGTGACTTTTTATTTGACAAATTTTATGTATACAATTCCATATTCGACCAACGTATTTCATGACAGATTTCTTGTTCATTTGCTTACGGAACAATTTGAGATGATAAAACTTTTCGTTTTGGGCTCTTCATTTTTAAATTAAATTTTGATGAAATTTTCATTTATCATCACTTATAACAGAAAAATATTAATTTCCATTATTTAACATTTTTGCAATGGGAAAACAAGAATAATCACATGATTGCATTGACGGTTTGTTCATCTAAAATTTAAAATTGTTTTCATCTTTTCTAGTGTAATCTGAATAATTTTTGAAGAGTAAAATTTTTATTGCTTGAAACTTGTTTAATTTTTCACCCAAATTCTTACTAGGTATTCTCGAAGCTAGTTTTTTGCTAATCTAATCTAATTAATAGTTTTGCCGAAAAGTTTGGCCTGTTCAATTATATTTTATATCTAGAATTTTAATTTCATAACACTAAAACACTATTCAACAGATTTTTAATTAACGGAGATAGTTCTTAGTTAATAGCTTCAGCTTTGAACGGTAATCATGACATCTTTCTCTTGTAGGCGGTGTATTTTGATGGGCATTTTTACCCCTAATTTAGCGGTTTGATTATCAGGTGGCTTTACTAAATTATTAATATCGCATGAACACATACATGCAACAGTGTATCCTTAAACTCCCGTAACTGAAATTAATTGAAGCGTGAAAAATTACTTTAACAGATTTATTCTAAACCAATTTCGTGAGCGCTTATGTGTATTATCAGAAGGAATTCAGGGTGATGCGTGATAATAAATAATTGAAGCGGTAAAACTACTGGGGAAACTTCGGCCACAAAATCTGATAAAGCAGGTGTTCACTAGACCATTAGTCTCAAAGAACTGTTTAATAAATAACAATCGACTTCTGCGGGTATAATTTAACCAATAAAAACTCGGCATTTGTCTTTCTTTTGTTCTTTTCATTTATCATCCTTTTCATTCATTATTTTATTCATTGCTTGTTCCATTCATTGTTTGTCACCCATGGAAACGAAAACTGGTTTATTCATTATGTGCTCATATCTGGAAATTTTATCCATGATGGGCAAGGGGATTACTTTCTTCGCATGGCATTGTGAGTAAGAATGAAGTAATTCTTCCCCTTAAAATCCCTATGCTCCAGTTATCTCTTGCTCTTGAAGAACAATGTATAGAGATATTCCATGTCACAAATAGAAATTAACTTAATTGGCTTCCGAGAAGGTAATAATTTTACTCGGAATAACGATACAATATTTATGTCCATTGTGATACTCGTTATCAAAATTAACATATAATTCTAATTAGTTTGCGCTCTAATCTTTAAAAGGTCAAATCTGAGTATATTTTCTTGCGTTTTATCCCTGTTAAAATCGAAAACATTATAATGATTTCATTAGACAGATATAAACTTGTCTTCTGAATAATCGAAACCATACAAATCTAGTTTTCGGTTTTCTGACATTGTTTTCAATTCATTTTTGTGTAACGTATCGTAATGTTTTCGTAGATTTATTGACGTGAAATATACAACTTTCTACAAAATAAATAGATATAATGAATATTGGTATTGTCTGTTTTTTAATTAATTTATCTGTTTTTGGATCGAATGAACATTAGCTCTATAAGTAAATTTATTATAAAATACTAAAAGGACTATTGTTTAACCCTCCTGGTGGTTGTCTCGACGAGGTATCTCGTCATTAGAAAAACTGACCAGATCTTGATGGACGAGATATCATGTCATTATAAAAACAGACCAGATCGTGATCTAGTTATTATAGAAAAAGGCAATACCTTTATCATTTGGAATTCAATCGGCATTCTTGATGACGAGATATCTCGTCATTAGCCAAATTGGTTGGATCTTGATGAATGGGATATCTCATCGAAACCACTTGGAAGGTTATGGTAACCTAGAGTTTAATGCCATCCCCATTGCTTCCAGTGTTAAAATCAGTAACACTTGAACCTTTTTAGAATCTAATTATCATACGTACTATATTTTTCATTGAATAGTTATAGATATTTTAACCAGTCACTTTGTAGTAAACATTTTTCTGATGATCTAATTAAAAATATGTATAGCTAAATTTTTCAAACTTTGCATTTTCTCTTTACCATAACATATTTAAATACCCGTAAAAGCTCAAAAATTACTTCATAAAAATTTAAATGCTAACTTTTAAGTTTTTTGAAAGGGTCATTTGTGGCATAAAAGTCAGTTTTGAGAAATCGGCCACTAAAGGGCATTTAACCCTCCTGATGGTTGTCTCTACGAGGTATCCGTCATCTACAAAATTGACCAGATCTTGATGGACGAGATATCTCGTCTTTAAAAGAAAATCTGGTCAGATCTTGATCCCGCTATCATCATGTCGAAAAATAGACAATATCTTGATGACAATATATCTCGCATTAGCAAAGTAAAATTAGTCAGTCTTGATGGACGAGAAATTCAGTCGAAAGTACTCGGAGGGTTAAATGACTCCATATGGGAATGGGTTTAACTCTAAAATATTTTTTTAAATACCTTTCGAACAGCTACAAAAAAGTAATACATCATTGAAAAGCTTACAAACACTACGTAATTAAAAACAAAAATCTTTAGATTGATTTTTTGATAATTTTATTCTCCGAATATTTTAAACAATATAAATTATTCGACAGTTTAAACCTATGAGGGGTTCACATGCTTAATTGCACTTTGCAACCTGCAGTCTTGCCTGAATGACTTCTAACCAATTTTGACCTTCTAAACCAATAGAATATTTCCAAATGATTCTATTCTAAGGAATTGAGCAATAGAACTTTTTGAAAGGATTCTTTTCTAAGAAAAAGATAAATAGAATCTTTCCAAATGATTGTAATTCTAAGTAAAAGAGCAATAGAATCTTTCCAAAGGATTCTGTTCTAAGGAAAGGTGCAAGGGAATCCTTCCAAATGATTCTATTCTAAGGAAATTAGAAATGGAATATTTCCAAAGAATTCTATTCTAAGGAAAGAACTACAAGAATTTTCTAAAGGTTGAAAAAATCCATTAACTATTTTCTTTAACCAACAGATGCTGTTATTTAGTCTTGTGTGTTGCGGGGTAGACAGCAACGCTACCCTTTTCAAAAATCTCATGACTCTCAGAGGGTTCGACTGGAATTACTAAATCATTATCCACCCCATCCACCTGCGTTGTTTAAGGAAACTCAATTGAAGTCAATTGTTTAAGAAAATCAAAAACTCAACTTCTCAAAAATCTCATGACTCTCAGAGGGTCCGACTGAAATTACTAAATCATTATCTACCCCATCCACCTGCGTTGTTTAAGGAAACTCAATTGAAGTCAATTGTTTAAGAAAATCAAAAACTCAACTTCTCAAAAATCTCATGACTCTCAGAGGGCCCGACTGAAACTACTATACCATTATCTACCCCATCCACCCCCTGCGTTGTTTAAGAAAAACAAATTTGGACTTTTCAAGTATAACTAGCGATTATTTACCCCTGACTAAACATGTCACCATGCAAATAGATACTTGATCACATCCGATCATAATCATGTTGTTCCACTGAGCGAAAAATGAAGTGTCGCGTGTGTTGTTACGGTTTTCTTTTGCTTCAACCATTTCGAAAACGAAGAGGCAAGAAAAAACTATCTTAGCAAAATCGATAAAAGGATCGCCAGTACTAAGAGTCAAAACTGCCTCGGGGTTCGAAGCAAAACGCGCGTGCTTTAAAGGTAATAGGACTAGGCTATTTTTTTATCTTTTTCCGTCATCTTATTCATTCTTTTAAAAATGAAAGACAAGGCTAAATTCTGACATTCAGCTTCGTTAAAGACCCGGTCACGTTGTCGTTGTTTTTATTGGATGGAAGAGTTCTTATTTAGAAATAAATTGGAACATGATCCTATTGATAACAAGCTACAGTAGGAGGGCTTCATTTGGTTAATGACGTTGTGAGCTGCTTTTTTACAAGCGATGCTTGTTTGTTTTAAAAGAGCATTAGGTTCATTAAAACTATTTCTTCGGCATCTGCCTTGGCTATTCGCTTAGCCTATGCTGTGAGTACGTAAAGTTTCGTAGCTTTATAATGATTGACCGAGCATCAATTAAAATTGTGATTTACTCAATAAAGCACATAACTGCTGACGCATCTGGTTTCTAAATTGAGACAGTTCCCCTTTCATGGGAAACCCTAGGAATAATACTTTAAAATATTTTTTGAAGAGAATTTCAGCGCTCGATTTTAATTAAATGTGGTTGTTTAACAAAGAGAAGTATTGTATGTTTGGACTCAGGGACTTACTAATTCATTGTCGTAAAGTCATTTACAAGCAAATGGAAAGCATTTCTACAGATATATGAAAGAGGAACATGCAAAAATGAAAGCATTTAAGAGTAACCCAGCTTCCTACTCTGAAATGGGGATATGCATCACACAAAGCCATAGTTTCCCGTTTTACCCTTATGTCACATACGTAAATATTGTATGCCTGTCTCAGGGGCCTACTTATATATCATCTTCAAGTTATTTGCAGACACATGGAAAGAATATCTGCATACATATGAAAGAGGAAGATGTCAACAGGGCGGCATTTAAAAGAAGCCATAACTTCTTACTCTGAAATGCGGATCTGAATCACACCATATCATATTGTCCCGTTTTAGCCTTGTACGTCACAAGTCATGTGAATCAAACAATTGAGATTTTAACAGCTAATACTAGCCGCGTAAATATGTTACACTGACAACGCTTAATCACATGAACTATGCACAATGTTTCAGAATTAACAAACACATGCCAAATACTCTTAATTATATCAAAGTATTCATAAAGTTCCTTAATTGGTATGTATGTGTGATGGAAAAAATAAACTCATAAGCAATTTCAAAAACTTCTTTAATGCCAGGATGCCTCAAGCTGAAACAAAAGTAAATAGATGATAACAATACATTTGTCACAAACCTACATGAACTGTGGAATTTGAAAGTACAGAAGTTATGAAGTTTTAAAATCGGCTTATAAAATTAAGTACCTTATTTTATCTTCTGGGTAAACACTTTAAGCTTCTCTAAATTAGAATAGTGATTATCATGATTTAATGCACATCCTTTGACATAAATCGCCTCGAAGCATCTTAGCATAGAGCACTCATTAAATAATTAATCTTATAAGCATTATTCAGGAAATAATCTACAATGCAGGCATTTTAGATAGAATTAGCATATGTCCCTCAGCAAACAGCAGTTTTATTAGGATATTCTTGTTTCGGAACACAATGTTTACGGTTAACTTTCTAATTTGTTTAAATGCTTACGAAAACTGCAGGATTTTGCAAAGTTGAAAATAAAACACTATCGGATTAATAATTTAATCAGATATTCAGTGATTACTAAGTCACAGGCAAATGTTCATATTTCTTAATCATCTCAAAGAAGTACCAAGTAATAACGCGAGTTAAAAGTTTTCAATTGATTCTTCCCGATTAATGGTTGAGCATCGATTATGAATTCGGAATCATTCAGTTGCTATTCTAGGGCACGGTAATGTTTTAAAACGTTCTAGAATTCTGCAATGGAATTTGAACTCATAAATGCATCATTTAAAGTAATCTTAGAGTTAGAAACATTTTATTCTGTAGGTAATTAATTAACGTCGCAATGGAGCAACACGACGGGTTATTGGTAACGGTCCGGGATCAATCCTGAAGGGAAAGATCCAAGGAAATGGCCTCGTAATTTTGAACCACGGTCAGGTGATGAGAACAACACCTGATCTGGCATCCCACCGTTCAAACTTCCACACCAAGCCAACGTGTGGACATTTGAGATCACGACGCATTTTATTCGATAGGTAGGCATTTTAATTAACGTCGCACTGGAGCAACACAACGGGCTAGTGGCGACGGTTCAGGGATCAAACCCGAAGGGAAAGAATCGAGGACAACACCACGTAATTTTGAGCCACGGTAAGATGACGAGGACACACATCAGCTGGCACCTCATTCTTCAAACTTCCACACTACGCCAACATGAGGACATTTGAAGCCACTACAGATGTTAAATCTGTAGTGGCTTACCAGCTCCCTTTGTACATGACGGTTTTGAGTTGGATTTGAACTCGGTTGCTAATCCGTTACTTTTCCAACCGGACTACCGTGTCCCATAGGAGTGGTAAGTATTAAAGTATTATCAATTAGTAACCAAATAAGTTATTTCAACAAAATACTAATGCCAGTGGAGCCAAGTCCTAGGGGTCCAACTCACTTGGTCCTCAATATTTTCGTGATTAGGACCTGGTCCTCTCAAACTTGAGGGATAATATTATAAATAAACATATGATATGAGTAATCAAATATTCAGGATGGCTCGACCTCATTCATTAGATAGTTTGACCTCTACAGCAGGAAACAAGGGCACAAAGTCCTAGGGGCCGGAACCCTTGAGCCCCTAATAATTTTACTTTAGGTGCTCTTCCTCCCCAAAAATGGGAGGGGTAAATATTAAAATATTATCAATTAGTAACCAAATAAGAGTTATTTCAACAAAGCGCACCAACACCAGTGCAGCGAAGTCCTAGGGACCCAACTCCCTTGGGCCCCAGGGCGGTGGTAACAAAGTTGGATGAGTAACGGCTTAGAAACCAGAGGGTTGCGAGTTCGAATCCAACGAAAGACTGTCGTATACAAGGGGGAGGGCTGGTGCAAGTTAAATCTGTCGTGAACTCAAATGTCCTCACGTCGGCGTGGTGTGGAAGTTTGGAGAGTGGGGTGCCAGTCAGGTGTTGACCTCGTCATGTGACCGTGGTTCAAAATTACGTGGTGTTGTCCTCGAATATTTTCCTTCGGGTTTAATCCCGGACCGCCGCCAATAGCCCGTTGTGTTGCTCCAGTGCGACGTTAATTAAATACCTACTTACCTACCCTTGGGCCCCAACATTTTAATGGTAGGGACCCGGTACCCCAAACTTAAGGGATGAATATTACAAATATACAGGTAGTATGGGTAGTCAAATATGCAGGGTGGCTCGACCTCATTTATTAGAGCTATAGACTGCTACGTCAAGAAACAGGGACGCCAAGTCCTATGGGCTCAAACACCTTGGGCCTTTTATGGTTGGAGTTCAGGTCCCCTCCAACATGAGATTAAAATTACAAACACTCTAATAATACTGGTAATTATCTGTATAAACTAAATAGAGTTCCGAAAATATGCATTTGAAGCAGCTGGGGTTTTACTTACCCCTCCTCAATAATTTTCCCTGGTTGGTACTGATTAGGTAAGGAAAAAGCAACTAGAATGCTTAGATTGAGGTAAAATAAAGTACGCAATATTTCAGGTAGGAAGCAAATTATACGAAATAAGCGCTCTGTCTTTTAAAAATATTCCATTTCGGATTCCAACTCAGATTCGATGTCTAAATAAAAGAAACACAAACGCTGCTAGGTTTAAATTAACCTCCGTATACAATTTCCACGAAAAATCATCGACTTAGAAGAGATCCCGACTCTCTTTTTATTTATTCTCTCAAATGCGAGAGATATGGCAAAGAAAATGATAGTGAAGCCTTATACTTCGACTTGAATTTCAGATTACTTTTCGTTTGAGAAACGGCAAAGCTCTTCCCTCTACCTTCGTGTTTTTCTTTCGATTGCGGGAAGAATAAAAATTGGTCGTTTACAGAAGTCTCGTTTTGGGTTTTTATTTTGGGTGGCGACTGCTTTGAATAGCAAATTACAAGCAGACAACTTTCTATCATTTCTGCAATTTCACTCTGGTGTCTCATTCTGCTAGGAAAAAAGAAAATAAAAGTAATGCCTGTTTTCTCACGTGAGAGGTGAATTTCAAAATAAGTGTTCTACGTCTTAATTTTTCAGTCTTTTATTACAATCTTTTAGATAATAAAATTTTGAAATATACATGTGTGGTAAAAATATGCAATGAGAATATTCTACTCTTGTATTATTGAAAATAAAAGTTTTGCTAGCTGGCGTTTTGAAATAAGATTTGACCATTAAAATATGCTAGTACCAACTATAGGAAATTAATAGAAAGATAAGTATATATTTAACCCTCCAGGTGGTTTCGACGAGATATCTCTTCCATCAAGATCTGACCATTTTTCCTAATAGTGAGATATCTCGTCATCAAGATTTGAACAATTTTCTTAATGGTGAGATATCTCGTCATCAAGATTTGACCAATTTATGATTGCTATATATATATATATATATCTTTCTATTAATCTCCTATAGTATGCTAGTACCAATTATAGGAAATTAATAGAAATATAAGTAAATAATTAACCCTCCAAGTGGTTTCGACGAGATATCTTCTCGATCAAGATCTGACCAATTTTGCTAATGGTGAGAAATCTCGTCATCAAGATTTGATCAATTTTCTTAATGGTGAGATATCTCGTCTCATCCAAATATTGCTGATTTTTTATGATGATGAGATCAAGATCTGGTCTATTTCCTTTTAATAACGAGATATCTCGTCCATCAAGATCTGATCGGTTTTCTTTTAATGACGAGATAGCTCGTCCATCAAGATATGGTCAGTTGTGCTTATGATCAGATACCTCGTCGAAACAACCACCAGGAGGGTTAATAATCCATACCCATAGTTTACTATGAATCTAAAAGAAATCTATTATAAAATGCGACTTAATGATTTTAAATAGATCAAAATGCATCTTCATCAATGTATTCAAATTTTATATCATATGCGATTAAATTGTAAATTCCCGGATACATGTTAATGAAATGTTCTTTATACTTTTTAATCCGCATTAGTTGCGAAGCAAGGATTTCATTTCGGGGAAATGGGTCAGAACTTAGAAGCACCATATTTTTGTAAAATAAAAATAAAGATATAATTATATTTTTATAAAAAGTTTGACCAAAAGTTTTTACATTTTGTAAACAGACTAAATTTTAAAATTAAAGATTATTATAACCATAAACAGTTGCGCATTTCAGTCGATCTAAGTATATAAATCACTACAACGATTGTGTTTGCCAAACGTATGTTGACAGTAAAAACACTATTATTTCCTATAACTATTCCTAAATAATATATAAGCCGAGTGCCCTACCAATTTGGTTTAACCTTATTGGGATTGTATTTCTGAAGAAACCTTTACGGATAACCTTTACGTATTTATAAATCCCTCTTTCACTCCAACTTTATTTTCCAACTCACCATAGCCTTAATCTAGTCAACACACTATTGTTTCCTTTAAAATAGTCTCTGTAGTAAGTCTTCAACAAGATCACTCCAGCCGTTCATGTCGATAATATATTCAAGAACCCTTCTAACTGTAGAGACAGATATATTCAACTCCTATATTCTGAGGCTCGAAATAAATTAACCATCTCAATACACATGAATCTTTATTCATGAGGCATTACATTAAGAATAGCCTAGTTACATGCAGATGCTGATTCATGCTTCAATGGCCTGCCTCATTTTATAAGCATAACACAAGAACCTCGGCAGTTGCAATAGCTTTTCTGAGGGCCAGACTCTAGAGAATATTTATATGCATTCCACATCATTTGACGCTTTCATTCTGCGTGTTGTTGCAACTGCATTGCTAACTTTGTTTAACAGAAGGCTGATTTCAAATAGCTCAGAGGCAATTCAATAAGCAATTCTAAATTTTTACATTGGGAAATGTTTGGAAGCTTACGGTATGTCACGAATAATATATATCTATGCTAAATAACTTCATTTAAAGCAGAATTACTTTAAAGAATTTAATGTTCAGTCACTGTAATAACAGAAAAGTTCAATTGAATGCCTCATATGAAGACCTTTTACGGAGAATATGCTTTCTTACACAGTAACCACCTAAAACAATTCTTTATAAGAGTGTTGAGCAAGATGCGAGAAAGACAGTGTACCTTTGTCAACCAAAAAGTATTTCATGGTGGTTGCACTGATTGTAAGTTAATTTTTGTATTGATGGTAAGTTCACCAAAATGATCCACTTCCAGAATTTAGAGTGTCTGAATTCGATAGATGCTATCACTACAAGATAGTTTTCCAAGTGCCTGCAATCGTGAGAGCTGTATGAAGATCACTAGTGTATTTCCATATGCGTTGTCATGCAATGGATGATTGAGAACGTGGTTTGTCCTGTGTTACCTTTAGCAGTCGAGTGTGCGAAGTCGTATGAAGAGAAGGTTGAGCTGCAACGAAGAGTGAAGTCATGATAGGAATAAAAGCAATGTCAGTTATCACAGAGCTTCAGGCAGTTGTTGAAAGTGATTGGCATAGCATTGGGAATTCAACATGGACCATCCATCGAAGGGCGTGCCGATTGCTGCGAGCGTCATCTGGTATTTATCATAAGCTCCACCAGGCTTGTTTTTGAAAGTGCACGTGTCCATAATCATGTCCGACTGTCACCACTTTACCAAGACGCGTGAAGGGCAGTGCAACTTCGTCTGCCAAAAGGTACTTCAAAAATACTGCTGAAAAGAAAGTCAGTTTTTGTAGCTGTGGCTTAGTTCACCACAAGTAAAATAATTTCGAAACGGGCAAAGCAATTGCATTCAGTGGTCTAATATCTTTTCCGCAACAAACAATGAAGAAATATTCGTCTAATTCAACAGTTATAACGCTGTTGTATGATTTTAGAGTGATAAAAACTCGTTTCACCATTAAGGACTTTATTAGGATGAATGTATTATTATATTCCCTTAATGCGCAGGAAAATTGCTATAGTTGATTATACGAATTTCAAAAAATGGTTTTATAATATACAGTTGAATATAATTAAAAAATTGCTTCGGATATCTGCAGAAAATTCTATAAAAACGACGTGTTTAGACACTAAGTCATAGTCTTGAATATAAGCGATTATAAGCGAAAGTGTGTTTAAAATATAACCGTTTTTTTAATGGGAATTTAGTTTTATTTATATGGTTATTTCACACACACACAATAGCCCGTTGTGTTGCTCCAGTGTGACGTTAATTAAAATACCTACCTACCTATGTGGTTATTTGAGAACCAGTCATTTAACATTAATTAACTAACTTTAAATTATTTTTATTACATTAATGGCATCAAAAATTTTTAGTATCTGAAGCTCTGAGGTTCTACTGCATATTAGGTTGAGTATTCACTTGTGTTGTGCTGAATAAGTAAAGTACTAATCAATAATCATAAAAGCAATGAGTCAAGAATTATAAATGTTCTACTACACACTTATCAAATCTTACTCAACTTAATTTTTGACACCCTTGTAGTACAATTTTCTCGTTCAAAAAACGAGCAGAACGAACGTACATTAATAGATTTACGTTATTTTAAAATAAATACTTATTATAAATGTGTAGCAGAACATTACTGTTTTTCTTCTCTCCTCCCCGAACGGAACTAGGAACTGTTTATCAGCTGCTTCCAAGGACACATGATTTTGCTCGCTTGTGCGCATGTGCCCTTTTGAAAGTGCTAGCGTCTGTTTCTGTTAAGAAGCGAGAGGGCAATGGTTCTGTTGTCCGTTTGGAGATGTGTACCGTTTTCGTTTTTTGTCTGTAAATAAATGTTGTGTCTCGTCCTGGAATTTGATTTGACTTTTATATAGCTAGCCTGATAAGTTGCTATAACTGTATTGCTAATATTGAAATGAATATATGTAAAACACCTAATCGATGACTATTATCTGGATATTTTAGTACCTTTTCGATCCAACTTTTTTACTTTTAAAAACATGACTTACATAAATTTCCCAGTATATTATTTCAAGTTATGATTTACATAACATTTAACCCATGAATAATCTTAATAAAGGACAATCGAAGCACTTTGAGGTAGTCTAATTTATCAATAAAGACAAAATTAAATTAAACTAACTTCAGATACAATTGAAGCTTCTAATTTGTCGATCCGGTTCAAACTCAAACAAACTAAGTTGCTGTAATTTCTTTCAGAACATAGCTTTACGAAGAAACTTGTGCTGTTGAGTTACATAAGAGTACAAGTTTTCAGGATATATCTAGAAAAAAACGGCATTAGAGGAGGTTATTCTTACGAAAAATTTCAAACGAAAATTTCAACGAAACGAGTTAAAAGTGAGTACAAGTGTTTTATTCAATGACCGTTTATAAAATGAATTTGTAATTGACCATAAAGTTTTCCAAATGTATTCCCCTTTTCTCGTGCTTTATTTATACAATCTTACATGTTGTAACATTTTAAATATTACCTGAAATTGTCTGTTAGTAAAAACACTCATTATCTATCACAAGCGAAAGGCAAAAACTACCATCAATATAATGGGTAACCAAATGTGTCAGTCAAAGTATGCCTCGCAAATATGTCCGTAATCATACATAAGTTAGGCTTTGTTTACGTTCTTTTCCATCCTTCGAATCGTCTTTCATATTATTATTCATACATTAGTTTCATAACATGTCTGGATGTTCAATACGATGTCGTCTCAAAATCTGACAGTTATTTCACAAGAACTAACTCGCATAGGAAAGAAATGGAAATCAACAGCTTTCTTCTATGCATTTTTGTTTTAAAGATAGCTCCAGGTAAACTAGATGGGAAAGACAGGTGTGTAGAAATACTAACATTAACTCGTTTTTGATTAAAGCATGCATACTATTTGCTTCTAATACTTTATTCCGGCCAAAGGAATTATCTATGTTAAAGCAAATAAAATTGGGTTTTAAATATTTTAATGTTTTCGGCATCAATGTAGTAAGAAATTGTTAAAAGCATTATATTATTTTTCATTGGATTTTTAATTTAAAGAGAACGGTTGTTTTAAGATTTGTTTATAGTTTGGTTAATCAACATTCAGATCTATTTTGTTTGCTTAGTTAATAATTCCCTTTCTAATTTAGATTCCTATTTTGACTATATAATTTTCTAATGCACGAGTTTACGTATTAGTTATATATTTTAAATATTTTTTCTACTTTCTGACATCTTGGTGTTGTTACGTTTACGCGAGTGATCACTGAATTGTAACAACCTCCATAATACCTCTATAGGTTCTCCTTTTGCCGTCAGTACAACAGTTATCGGACAGTGGAATTGACGTAGAGAGATATCTGAAGCATTTCAAGGTAAGACCAGACAAGTAGTGAAGTACGGAGAGGATTGGTGCATCCATATGCCTTTCCATATCTAAAATGTCTAAGCATCAGATCTCACAAGTGCTCTACGGAATTGATATATTCGAAGCTCAGAATCATACCAATCAAGCTGGTAATCAGATTTGGGTTATCAAACCATTTCTGCACAGGATATTCGTCGCAGGGTACCATACATGGTCCTGTATGAATTATAACAAACCGACTGTATACAATTGACGACAATTGACGATGGGGAAAACCAGAGAGACGTTGATTCGCATGTACAGGAAGCCAGGTTCCCTGCATTCTCTATACTATTCAAACACCCAGCCAAGCTACATTGTTGATAACATGCAAGAAAGATCTTGAGTATCTCGTTAACGTTCATTATAGAGTGAAATATAGAATCGTCCCTTATGCTTTCCCGCAGTCTTGCAAGACCCTACTTGCTTGTCGTCTACACCAGGAGAATTTTTACGCCCATGCACCTTGGGTAGCAGAGAATGTTGTAGAGTCCATCTGCTGTCACAGCCCATACGTGATGGATAATCTTATCGAATATTGATACAGGGCAGCATTCAGAAAATAATTTTAGAGGGGGCACAATCTTTTCTCCCTTTTTCTATTTAAATCGAAAGGCCTTAATGCTTAAAATGAACATAACGTTTAATAATTTATTTACCGTTTTCAGATATATCTACGCGTATTTTACCTGTGTGGTAAACAAAACTTCAACTTACGCCTATTAATATAGCTTCAGTGTGTATTTTTGATTGCTTTTCAACTTTTAAAACTCTTCAGAAAACCCTGACGTGAACCCTGTGGGCCCGTTCTCATCCTTCGTCACACATGTCTAGGCTAATAGACAGATTGTGTTGTCTTGTCCAATCCCTTCCCATGCAAATAGTCCTCTAGAACATGGGTGGATCCTTCGTGTGATTTAACAGTCGATCAAATTGCTGTAATACTAGAAATAGATAAAGAAGTTTAGTTTGTCTTGTCCCTCTATAAGTAATTCACTTTTTCCTACACTATGGCTAATTTGACAGGTTTGAATGGACTTCGAACTGATATGAACCTCTATGCCAGATCGGAATTTTAACTAGCATCATATCGAGACAGGATCTAAATAGCGTCCGATTGAGATCTCTATTACACTAAATGTGACACTATTTGACTTATCCAAGCTTTAGAGAGAGAGTGGGGTACCAGCTCAGGTCTGACCTCGTCATCTGACCGAGGTTCAAAATTACGTGGTGTTGTCCTCGAATCTTTCCCTTAGGGTTTGATCCCGGACCGTAACCAATAGCCCGTTGTGTTACTCCAGTGATACATTAATTAAAATACTTACCTACCAAGCTTCATATAAACTAGCGACATTGCCAGAAGCTAGTCATTAATCAGTACACATTTAAACTAAAGTCATACGGGAAATCGAACTCTGATTCAATTGAGAAATTGGCTTTTTATTGATGAATCCAGGCTAGGTTAATGGACACTGATTCTCGTTGAGATTCTCTGGTGAACGGAGAATCTGTTACAATTCCAATAGCATTAGTAAAAGGGACGGTTTAGGAGGAGGTAATGTCATGATATAGGCAGGCATCACACACATTGAATGGAACAGAGGTCCGCTGAGATAATATTAATGATGTTAATGCACGTCCTCGCAGAGCTTGGATGGTAAATGGCTTTCTCTATGGCACAGTTATGCACCAAATGGAGAGGCCAGCAATGTCTCTACATGGATCCGATAGATAGTGAATTTAATCTACTATAGGGAGGTTAATTACTTCTTGTTAACCTCCACCAAGGACTATTCTGGGGATCCGAACTGTTCTTCGAGTTCGAAACTTGTCCTCGAAGCTCGTACAATATGCTAAGATGCGTTAGAAATCGATGCAAGGTTCGAAAGGTAAATATTCCACGACTAATCGCAATGAATCAGTTTCGTGAAATCGAAACAAAATCTTGTTTAACTTTATGAGTCTGCATTATCAAGGTTATGTATTTTTTACACTATTCGTCGTTATTGTTCTTGTGCTTGTATTGTTATTAGACGAAAATCTATCTAGTCGTCTGCTATTTGAGCGTGGGAGTTTGGATAGTAGGGTGCCAGAACAGGTGTTGACCTCGTCATCTTACCGCGTTTCAAAATTACGTGGTGTTGTCCTCGGATCTTTCCCTTCGGGATTGATCCCAGACCGTCGTCAATAACCCGTTGCATTGCTCCAGTGCGACGTTAATTAAGTATCTAACTGTTCATCTACCCCTGCTATTTGAACAAAAGATTCATTAAATATTTGCATATATATTTATTAAGCTTGACTTTCGTTCATAAGTGTATTTTTGATTCCATTTAAAAAAAATTTTAAATCAAAATTGTCAACATACAGGTTTCTGTCTGTGAGAGGGATTTTCAGTGTTAACAACCAGACCAAAAGGAAAGCGAAGAATTTATTTCCTCTACCCAAATGCTCTCCCATGATATATATCGAGCTTACCTTATAATGCTTATCGCAGTTTTGGTGATGTTTGACCTTTAATCCAATTGGCGTTGACGAATCAACTATCCTTTATCAATTTGGAATTAATTTTTTGGAATTTTTAATGACGACGTGTTGAAATTGTATTTGAAAAACAAGCCAAGTGACGTCACGTTAGGAATGCGTATAGGAAAGACGTCCCACCGCAGAAACACTACCGCCACCTATATTTAGCTTCCAGAAAATGACTCTTATACCATACAGCAAAAGAATTTTGAGAGAAATGAATTTTTATTCCTATAACTATTGAAATCAACTCGCTTCATTTTACCTTTATGTCACTTCTTTCAATTTGCATTTGATGTGAACTTTTCTACCGTTTGTTATTCAAACACACACATGCGTTGTTCATTAACCGGATACAGGACTTATATCTAGAGCAACGAAGCATAAAATAGTATTCCGGAACTTTTCATCAATATTAGCTTTTTACTTTTGTCTTGAGACTTAATAAAACAGTAGGAGGAAAGTAGATAAGATCACCCGTATAATTTCCAGCTCAGCTTTACGATGATTTCTACAATGATGTGGTGGAAATAGAAGCCAGACGTTTCATGGAAAAATAAATTTCCTTTTATAAAACATTTCTAAACCTTTTCAGTGATCTATAATGCATGAGGCAAAAAGATCAAGCGTACACTTCCATAAGTCTCACCTGAGAATGCTCAGTTTTTTATAAAAGATAGATAGACACAGACAGGTAAACATACATACAGATAGATATATTTTATTCCATCACATAAGTGTACTTCAACCTACCAATCTACGTATTACTACAGATAAATCAAATCGATCTTACTGTGAATAGGTTGTTATTGAACAATAAATCTTTTTAGACTTTTGTTAGATATTGTTAAATATAATTTCTTTGACACGATCGGTATTTATTTGAAAACATTTCTATTTTTCTACTGTAGTTTCCAGAAAGAATCGGGTGTAATATTGACCAGAATTATTGAGCCTTCTCTTATGATATTTGAGGATATCCAGCCTTGTGTAAAGGCTTGACATCTGAAGAATAAACATAACAGTACCAGAAACAAACATTTCTGATGAAATCCAGAGAGAATTATTTCCAAATTTACTTCATTTTCCAAGCGATGGTATTAACCCAATCGAGCTTTATTTATCTGTTCCATCCGGTGGCAAAAAATTTTTATATTGAAAGTTGTACAGATGAACTGAATAAATATGTACCGTGTGCTTTGAAATATATGTTTCTACCAAATGTGTAAATTTTCCTAAATGTTTAGTCATGGAGAACTTCTTATCTATGCATATAATTTCTGAAGCGAGACAAAGAAACCATCATCGAGTGGTTATAATTCATGCTATGAATTGAGAGGAAATTGAGTACGACGAGATAGTCTTGTGCTAACATCAGTAGCTCCTAAGCTACAATGTGAAGAATAATTATCGAAAACAGATCACCCTCTTAGAATGTTACCTTGTTTTGAAAATGTTATCACCAAATCATTAGATTTTACGTTGTTTTGAAAATGTTATCACCAAATAATAGGATTTTACGTTGTTTAGAGAATGTCATCACCTAATAATAAAGAAGTCGGTATCAAGAATCTTAATTTAGATATTTTCACATTACAACTGTGGAATTTTCAAAATACACACTTTCCCCAATGATTTCAATAATAATTCGCGCTGACTACATTAATCTTCAAGTAAACCTACCTTGAAACATTTGATTTGAATCTGCAGTACTTATCCACTTCATTTTAATTTTAGCTTTAAAAGCTTCTTCAGTCTTTCAAGTGAAATAAGTATTAAGTCATCTGCATGCAAACAAGGAAGTCCTCTGAATTTTTCTTTACTTTAATCTGATAAACTTTACATGTAAACGTCAGCTTAAGTTCTGTTTTTTTGTGCTTTCTTTTCTTCAAGAGAATGAACAAGATGTTTTGTAACATATAACCAAAATCCCCGAATCATGTTTCACATTTCTAATGTAGTCTATTCGTGTCTAATGAAGTTTTATTTTTCACGCATTTATTCTAAAATGTGAAGTAATTTCATCATAAAACGTTATTCATTTAACTCTTCTAGGTTTAGTACGAGGGTTATCCGTAAAATAAGGTTCCCAAGTCGCTGCAGTCGAGAGGAACGCTTTTACGCATTGCAAATAAACATGTTTTTCATTGTGAAAAATCATTGGGAACCTTATTTTACGAACAACCCTCGTATAAATGTTTTTTTACGCTTGTATTCAAGCATAAAACGTATAGACATTAGTTCTCAAAGACTGCCTTAGTATTATCACGTGTAATCAAAGTACCGACTTACCTGTATATATAATGCAGAACATGTCAGAAATTTAACCACTGCTAGGTCCACACGTATATATCCTTTCTGCGAGGTTCAGTCTTCCCTGCATAACTCCTAACCAGTTTTGTCCTTTTTGATCAATCAACTTTTTCCTGGGATTCTTTCAACCAATAGTTATTTAGTCATGTGTGTGTTGTTAGATAAAGGCAATACTGCACTGCGCGGAAATCTCTGGACCCTCAGGGGGTTAAAAGAAACCTTAAGCTCAATTCGGAAGCTTCAATAATGCATGTATAAATGACACTCAAAACCAAATACGTAATATTTATATTATATAATATTTTCAATAAACTTAAAACGCGAGTTCATATTTTATTCATTCAATGTATAGCCAATTTCGCCTTTACTATAGAGTATAAATCATGGGAGTTTTAGTTCCTGCTTTATATCCTACCTTTGCTTCAATCTTTTATTCATTCAATTTCTTCGAAAACTCTTACGCTGTATGCTTTATGCGATTGAGCAGATGATGGATTTTTGATGTTTCCATTTGATGGGGTCAGAAACCTCTCCTTAAGGTTATTACTTCCCATAAAATGTCTTTACAGATTGAAGTGATTTGAATTAATGGCAGTTTTTTTCTTTTCGCCAATCTTTTTTTTTCGTCAAGACGACAATGCGAGTCCGCATGTGCATTTCCTACTTCTTAAAATATACCACTTCCCTTTTTATTGCCAGGGATAGAGGAAAGCTAAAAGTTCTTTCTTGAGGGATAATAAATTAGCATTGTATTCTTCACTTAGGTAAGCAAACGGAACAGTAAAATTTCCTAAAATAATTCTATCGTTATGTCTGTTAATCTCTGTAAGGGAGTAATTATATTCATTTTTTATTCCTATTGAGCAATAATTCTTTTTATTCATTCAAGCGCAATGCTACTAGTATGAGAAGTAGGAACACGAAAGAAAAGATTTTATCACATTTTTGAAGTTTATTTTGGCTGGGTTCACTATCATAACTTTATTTACGTGTTCGAATTTCGTAATCGGAACTTTATTATACGTTTTCTTTTTATTCATTCAAGCGCGAAGCTGCTATTTTGAGTTATAGTAAAGTGAAAAGAAAGGATTTTTGTCACATTTTTGAAATTCATTAAGGTTGGGTTCACTATCATAACTTTATTGACATGTTCAAAGTTCGTAATCAGAACTTTATTATACGTTTTCTTTTTATTAAGTCAAGCGAGAAGCTGCTAGTATAAGTTGTAACTTGAAAGAAAAAATTTTGTCATATTTTTTATATTCATTAAGGCTGGGTTCCACTATCATAACTTTATTGACATGTTCGAAGTTAGTAACCAGAACTATAATATGCGTTGTGTAGTTCGCAGTTTAAACTCTTTCAAGACATAAATGCCTGGTAACTTGTCTTTCGAAAAGCTTCATAGTGAATTCTCATCATTTTCTCTCTAATCTATTTCATTTTAATTTATCACTTATCAATACTAAAAATCTTAGAATTTTCTTCACTAGAATTTCAGCTCCAATGAATTTAAGATATTAAGCAATTTTCCTAAAATACACAGGATATAACATAAATTGATGATAAAGCAGTACTTGATTTTCCTCACTTTAAAATTTGCAATTTCCACAGCGCTTAATTATGAATTTTGTAGTTGAATTATATCTCTCGAAACTACATGTTAAAGGCGTTTTAATTTCCTAAATAGTTGGCCACTTTTATTGAATAACCTATTTTCTCAGTGGGGCTTCGGATATTTTAAAAATAAAAAAACTAACTTTCTTACTAAATAACTTATGAATAAATACATCGAAGAGTGGACTAAAAAACACATTCCTCTACGCACGATCACCAATGTCAAAACCTTACTTTTAAGACGTTGAGATACAACTTCTTTTAACTTTAAAACAAGTTCTTCCATTTGCACATAATTCCTTTTCTAATGCGATTTTTGTTTATGCTGTTAAGATCTCGAGAAAATATTTTATAGAGAAAACAAAATGAAACAAATTCGTAAAGATTTCCGAAAAATTGTCAGATGGATAATTTAATAGAGAATAAAAAATGGGGAAGTATTAATCAGATCAGTGGATAAATATAAAGAATGGAAAGCAAAGAAAATTGAAAGAAAGGAATTTTTATCCATTTTCTCTGTATATGTCTCTCTGGGGACTTCGTTGATGACGTCAAACAAGCTTTAAGATTCCGAAATTCATGAAATTCTTGTATTTGCCGTAGCAGTAAAATCGATGCACGCCTTGCATGTGTTGCGCTTATAAAAAGCTTTATCAAATGATACCTAATGCTGCTTCTGTAAAACAAATTTATTTTATTTGTAATCGTAAATGTCACTGAACTTGTTTTGAAATATAAAACTCAAATATTTCTAGTAAAAATTCAAAAACTTTAAAATATAACTAATAAAGATTAAAATATTTGAAAAATGGTCAATAGAGCTATTTCGTCCACCTCACTTTAGTCCACCATCACCAGGACTAAAGTGAGAGGATGACGATTGACATTTTGCTCCCCCGAAATAGCCATTGACCATTTCCTCGTATGTTTTAATCTTCATTGTTCATATTTCGAAGTTTTAAAACTTTACTACCAGTTTAAATAAGATTTCCTCTGTGTATCTCACATATTTCTGTTTATTTTCATGCTGAATAATACAATAGATATTCGATTGAGGCATATTTAACCATCCTGGTGGTTTGTCTCGTCATTAGCAAAATTGACCAAATCTTGATGGACGAGATATCTCGTCATTAGAAAAACTTAATACACTAGGTTTTTTAAACAGTGCGTTTTTCAAAGCAGAAAAAAGTAACGCGAAATCATTTAAGTAAATTAATTTATCGGAAGTTTTTGAACTGCGTTATTGTATATGTATAATAAACTTAATTTGAAAAATATTTCAGTTTTAAAACATGTATTAACCTTCAATGCCTTCATGAAGTCCTATATTCCATAAGTAACTTGTTATTTATTCGTGCAAATTCTCTACAACAAACAGCTAAACACAAATCCTAAATATTTAGGTTCTATTGGAATAAAAATAGTTTTAGCAAACATGCCAGAATTTGAGAAAAGTTGTAATTATTCATTACTTACTAATATAGTAAGTTAATACGGTTGTGATTGTGTGTTCAATACATAATTTTTGTCCTATGATCTTCTCTCTTCATAACGATGATTTGGGTGAGATATGGTAGGTTTGTATACTTCAAGGATATTTAGGAAAGCTTTTAACTTTTTAGTGTTATTGAAAGCTTTGATGACACAAGGGAAACTTGAATTTTTAGTATCGTAGCATTGAGCACATCTAAGCTCTAAGTCAAACGTTAAATGTTAATGTTTTTTCTTTGAAACATTTATAAGAAGTATCATTTTATTTGATTTTCACTCTACATTACACTTATAATTTTGAAAACATCTACCATTCCATATAATTTTTAACTTTGGTTTTTATTTTTTCCTTTAATTTTTTTAATGAAAATTAATATAACACAGTCAATCAACATCTTGAAATCTCTAAATCGTGAAATCGCGCTTGAATCATATTTTACGTGAATTCATTTTTCAAAGATAATTTTCGATTTTATGGCGGCTCTCCAATTTCCACAACACAAACCAAGTAGTTAGTTTTCCAAATTAAAGAAATTATCAATCTAATCTACAAATTGAAAGATAAGAGCATCACTTCGCAGTGGATTCCCCGCGCAGTGTTAGGGTGACAGTTAACCCATCCATGACAATTAACCTTCCAAGTGGTTTCGAAGAGATTTCTCGTCCAACCAATTTTGTAATGATGAGATATCTCGTCATCAAGAGATTGCCAATTTTTTTATGATGACGAGATCAAGATGTGGTCCATTTTCTTTTAATGACGAGATATCTCGTCCATCAATATCTGCTAATGGCATTGCTTATGACGAGATACCTCGTCGAAACAACCACCAGGAGTATTAAGTGGCAGACAAATTGGCCAAATTGCCAGTCCGTTGCCTTGGACTTTATTTCCGTTGCCAGGACTTCATTTCTAAGCAAAATTAAAATCAAATTTAGACACAGTTGGTGTGACACCTGGAAAAGTACTGAAGCGAGTCGCCACCTCTATCCTACAGCAGCCTAATGACCTTGTCCATTTTACAAGAACCGTCTCTTTGTAGCCACATTTGTAGTCAAGTCCAGAATTGATTACTGAAGCGAGTCGCCACCTCTGTCCTACAGCAGCCTAATGACCTTGTCCATTTTACAAGAACCGTCTCTTTGTAGCCACATTTGTAGTCAAGTCCAGAATTGATTACTGAAGCGAGTCGCCACCTCTGTCCTACAGCAGCCTAATGACCTTGTCCATTTTACAAGAACCGTCTCTTTGTAGCCACATTTGTAGTCAAGTCCAGAATTGATTACTGAAGCGAGTCGCCACCTCTGTCCTACAGCAGCCTAATGACTTTGTCCATTTTACAAGAACCGTCTCTTTGTAGCCACATTTGTAGTCAAGTCCAGAATTGATTACTGAAGCGAGTCGCCACCTCTGTCCTACAGCAGCCTGATGACCTTGTCTATTTTACCAAGGCCCCTTTCTCTGTAGCCCCATTTGCAGTCATGTCCAGAATTGATTACTGAAGCGAGTCTCCACCTCTGTCGTACAGCAGCCTAATGATCTTGTCTATTTTACCAAGGTCCCGCTCTTTGTGTCCAGAATTAATTACTGAAGCTAGTTCCACCTCTGCCGTACAGCAGCCTAATGATTTTGTCTATTTTACCAAGATCCTCTCTTTGTAGCCACATTTACAGCCAAGTCCAGAATTGATTATACATTTACCCAATCTTATCAGCACAGGTTCCATCTTGTTAACTCAGACAAATACCTTGTTTGCTCAATGGAAGAGGAGACATTGGAGCATATTTTATTTTCCTTCACCGGAGAAAATTTTTGCAGAGGACATTTGACAAGATTGTACAATTCACATTCTATTCTTTCTGTTTTAGCCAACCCTTATTTTACGACTGCATTTCATGTTTACAGAAGAAACCGTGAAATCGGAGCTCTGAAATCATGAAACAAAGTTGCATTCCAAAAAGGACGATTCTCCTCCAAAATAAATTCCCCCCAAAATGGCAAATGGAGGGGAAAAATGATCACACACAGAAAAATTCTTCCCACAAACTCAATTTCGCCACTCATCCCACGTTGTGCACTTCCGACAGCCACGAGGATTGAATTACTCTCCCATAACTCCTCTTTCCTGAGCAGTGATCCCCTACTTTCTATCGGGGATCAGAAATTCCAAGAATACCTTCCGCCCGAAAAAATCCGAACTATCCACCTCAAAATAGACTATTCATTGAGTGAATGCCGCGCGATCCAGACTGAATCCTTTTTTACTCTTAGACAGGATGTTCCTTCCCTTCTCTCAGACTATCACCAATTAACAAAGATATCAAAGGAACACTCTCCGGTACAGGAAAGACTCGGGTGAATCACTTCATTTGTTGCAGACAGCGTTGGTAGAGGATCGATTCTCGTTTGAATGGAGGGGACATCTTTCCCATTTATCTTGATTTTGGGTTCCGGATGTTGGATAAACCTGCAGTTGAGCTCCGCACCTATTCAGGAACTGGAAAATGTGATTATACACTCGTTTTGAAGTGCTCGGATTCATTTCAAGTTATTAACTCACGGTTTACCTGTCTCACTCTCTTACGCTATTCATCCCTTCTGCGCGTCTGTATTTTTGAAACTCTTTGAATGCTGTGCGTAGTACGTTGAAATAGTCGCTTTTCCAATTTTGTGCAAGTTCAGTAAGAATTGTATTATTATACTTCTCTCGTTCACTGTGGTTTCTAATACCCTTGTGCGAAAGTAGAGACTTTGCAAGCTATATTCCAGTTTACTTTTTGTTATAAATAAAGTATAATGCAAGCAATAAAAATGTAATCCGGAGAGAGCCATTCAAAATCCTCTTCACTTTTCTCCCATTTTAAGTACGGTCCAGTCAAAGACCGTCGTGTACATTGAGCACGTTAAATCTGGGATGGCCTCAAATATCCTCACGTTGGAGTGGAGTGGAGGTTTGGAGAGAAGGGTGCCAGCTCTCTCTCTCTCTCCTCAAGTGTTGACCTCGTCATCTGACTGTGATTCAAAATTACGAGGCGTTGTCCTTGGAACTTTCTCTTCGGGTTTGATCCCGGACCGTCTCCAATAGCCCGTTGTGGTGTTCCAGTGTGACGTTTATTAACTACCAACCTACGTACCCCATTTTAAGTATCTTTAAATACTCCGACTCGGTTTTGTTGGATAAAAGTTTATGATTCGCATGATTTTCATCCCTGCAGAAAGTAATAGTAAGGTAATGAGTGTAATGCATTACTTATAAAAAATGAATGAAACTAAGACGGGAAAACTAACCAATTCGCATGATTATAGCTTTCTCTGGAAATCAGATTTTTTAATAAAATCGAAAGATTCATTATGCAAATTTCCTACCTGGAGAATTTTAAATTGCAGAATTCCACTTACTACTTTAAGAATGAGCTCATACTCGTAACCTCTAATTCGGCATTTTAAATTTATTTGATATCGTTACACATTGCTAAAAGCCATTATTTTCAAATAAGGTACTACTTTTCGTTAAAAAATCACAGATGTTTATTTTATTGTGCATATAAATCTTGAGTATACAAACAAAAAATATTTTCATATCTTAACAAATGAGACTATTCACCATGTATAATTTTAATTTATTATGGATGTTTTATTTATCTTAATTAAAAAATAAAACGAAAAATTTTAATGTTCAGTCAATAAGTTAGAGGTAACATGTTCCAGAGTAAGCAACATTTATCACAAATGTAAAGAAAAGGTTTTTAATCTTGAGTTATGCGGTCTTTTCAAGAACAAGCAAAGCGCGTGCCCAAGAATATATTGTTATTATTTTTATGTTGAAACAAAATTGAAAATTATTAAGCTCTGAAATCCCTTCTCAGAATAAATATAACACATAAAAAACACTAATGGCGATATGATCTTGTGATTATTATCATAAATAACATGTCTTTCTAATCATAAAAGCAAAAATACTGAAAATAAATTTGAAAAGGTCTTTGATAAACGACTAAATCACACCGGAGGTGATGTTAAAAACGAAATGATTTTGAAGGAGTGTGTTTGAAGTTAAGAAGCCCTAAAAACATTTTATTTTGCTCCTTTATTGATTAATGAAATTTCGATTTAGCCTTTTTATATACTTTTGATCCTTACCAAGAAATATTTCCTACATTTTAATAAATAGCTTTTTGTATAGTAATTGATAACATTTTTAAGAAGAGGGAATAACAAAAACTCTTTTTGCATTGCATAAAAGGCTTTTAATCTAAATTTTCGGAGGCTATATTTTCAATAAGTAAATCACCATTAACCATTCGAATAAAAATAACATTAAAGCTTTTTTCAGGAAATATACAGCTAGGAGTCACTTTTTTCATAAAGCATTCTCAGAATAAAAAGAAAATTCAAACCTAAATTAAGTTTGCCAATATTGCAAACAACATTCTAATAAATTCTTGTTTAACAATCTTCGCCTTTATTTGCATGTCAATGGAACGTAACATAAAGGTTTGAAATTTATACCGTTACAGAGAGATATAGTGTTAAAACTTATAACTTTACACAAAGTAATTGCTTTCAGAAGAAAATCTCTTAGACGCCATTAAATAAAAATATTTAGGTTTTAAATTCAATTTCAAATGCATTTATTGAAACAATTGTTTAAAGACAAAAAAGTAAAAAAATAATAATTTTAGCGTAATCTTATTCACTAGATCTTACTCACTAGACATTTTTAATAAATATATAATTGTAATACCTTATAAAATATCGTTATCAAAGACACTATACAAAATCCTTAGAGTTCCGCACTTAAAAATCTACTGGAAATTTGCAAATTGTGAATAATTAAAAAACATTGTAAATAAAATTTCAAATATACATCGTTTTATTTATCATTACAAATCAGAGATATCCAATGATTTAATCTATTTTCAGATATGATTTCAATTACGTTAGGTTTATTTTATACTTTACAATTAGGTTTATCTTTTACTTTCCAGAGCTTATAACAATATCTGTGTTGATATTAATATCTTGATTTTGCCCTAAAATCTACTGGATTAGAAAGCACAAATAAATATGAAATTTATGTATCAATCTTTCCGAGAGTTCTTGGAAAATTTAGGAAAAATAGCTATCGCCATCTGTGGTAAAAAATACTTTTTACCTTATCTAAACTATAATTTTTAGACTTGCAATTTCTGTCTATAGCAAGAAAAATACTTTCTACCATATCTAAACTATTATTTTTAAACTTGTAATTTCTATCAATAGCAAAAAAAATACTTTCTACTTTACATAAAAAGTAATGTTTAGACGTATAATTTCTGTCTATATCAAAAAAATACTTTAGAGTTTTACCGTAGAACTAACTCATGGAAAAGGCTCTTCTCAAATAATAGCACACTTCTCGAAGTTAACACTTCACCCTCTGTCAATTTTTCCGCTTCTAGTCCGAGCTCAAGGGACATAAAAGTGTAAAAGCAACAAAATTATAAGTCTTTTTTCACTTTAGTGCACAGACTATAAAAATGTTCAGTATATAAAAGGATCGGCTTTGCATTTTGCGATTTTCTTTCGCATTAAAAAGAACTCTTCAAAAGCACACTTTCAAGTAATCCTACCCAAAATTTAAAAGCAGAACCGCTTAGGGGTTGAAGACAGCATAAATATAAAAACTGAAAATATTCTATCGTTGAGTCTAGTTCCTCCTACATTTGAGATAAAGGTAGGCGGCATTCAAAACAGAAGCAGACACAAAGGTAACTACAGTCCCTCGCCAAATCATTAGACGAACTTTGATTTTTTTACAAAATTTGCGTTGGAAGAAGGAAATTATTTATTCAATTTTCAAGAGAACTTTGAACATTGGAGAATAATAAGACAGATTTGGTAGTAATAATCCCGCATTTATTTTTGTTCCCCACCCCCCAAATATAACGATAGTAAAAAGTTACATATTAATATTTGGTTGCGCATCCTTTTGAAGCTATCAAAGCTTTGATTCTCTTTGGCATAAAGTGTGGTGCATACTCGTATTTTTTCCTGAATCTGTGGGCGTTTTTCCAGACGTTCTTTTTTCATTTCTCTATTCATTACTCTTATACGTTTATAATCGGCTGGTTGGGTTTCATAGCGTAAGAGCTTTATTTAGCCAAGCCATATTAACCAAGTTGCGCCTAATAACGTCAAGTAAATGGACATACATACACAAGCAAAATTTTACTTAGACAGAAGATAAAAATGCATCCAAGAGGAATCTGTTGGCTATTGAAGTTGTTGAGAAAATCAGAAGGCAATTTTAACATAACATAACCAACATTTATTACATATCAATGCCACGGAATATAGAAAACGTTTCCTCCTCGAAGGAAAGAACACGGGGGTATCTTCTGGCATGTTTACTACCTTTTATACAATTTACAATCTTCCGCTGATGCCACTCAAATCAATCAAAACTTCGTTGCAAACGATCAGCGGTTTGCTTATCAGCAGGGTTGCCAGGTAGCCACATTACTCCCCCACCAGTGAACAAGTTGAACTCTAGAATCGTCTGGGTTTCTTGATAATACTTCCAGAACGTGTTGTTAATACTGGGTCCACTGGGTTATTGCCAGGTAGCCACAAATCGAAGCTGTGCAGCCTTCAACTCTCAGGTTGCTAGCACAGTGGGCAAACCTACAAAACCACTACGATCCCCATTTATAATCAGAAACATATCCAAAAAATTTACCAACGAAGGTAACAGAAAGGCATTTTTCAAAAAAAGACTTACTGATCTTTCTGTATGTCCGGGAATTCCATCATTCATAAAAACGAAGGGTTTTCCGTTGGTAGGTAGGAATTTTAATTAACGTCGCACTAGAACAACGCAACTAGCTATTGGCGACAAAACCAAAGACTGTCGTTAACAAAGGGGGCTGGTGCATGTTAAATCTGTCGTGGCCTCAAATGTCCTCACGTTAGCGTGATGTGGAAGTTTGGAGAGTGGGGTGCCAGCTCAGGTGTGACCTCGTCATCTGACCGTCGCTCAAACTTGCGTGGTGTTGTCCTCGATCTTTCCCTTCGGGTTTGACCCCAGACCATCGCCAATAGCCCGTTGTGTCGATCCAGTGCGACGTTAATTAAATACGTACCCACCTCTGTTACAGATTCAGAATTATTCATAAAGATTTCTAATCTGCTCTCGTCATTAAAATAAGCCTAAAATGAAGCGAAAAGTCACAAATATATAGATGTCAACTCACATCAGACCTTTGTTAGAAAAAACACACATAAATGAATATATTCTCTAAAAATTTCAAAAATCGACCAAAAAAGAAATAGCTTAATGATCGGATATTACACAAAGTTAAACACACTTACAGTGTTCAATCTCCTGTATCTCAACGTCTGACCAATTGGGGTTGGTTTCTTATGCCTCTTATAGCTCTTTTAGAAAGTATCCAATTTGTGCTACATTTACTCACGAAAACCCCGGTGGGTCACGAAACAGATTTTGAACACGTAGCACGTAAATTCTTTTTATGTATACCTAAAATCAAAATTGATTTTTTCCCAAATTTTTAGCTGTTTTTATCTTTGTTGGATTGTAAAACTGGCATTTGAAGACTGAAAGTATTTTAAAAATGCATTTTTTACGAAGATCGATTCTTGTACTAAATATTGCGCAGGGGATAAAGTTTAAAACTTAAAGAGATATAAGTCAACAGAAAATCATTTATTGTGGAAAGAATATCTCCGTGTAAGAAAAAGCACATTTTTCTTTATATTAAATTATTATATTTATCGTACACATTAATAGCATAGTATATATGAACTATCAATAGTATTCTAGTGTGTGTTGAACTGAAACAACATAATTCAAAACTATAGCTATTAATGAATAATTTGATATCGACTGTATTCAAGCATCTTAAAGAAATATTCATATTTTCCAAAAAGAATTGCTATTCTTACATTTAGTATTTTGTGAAAGATAAAATAATATACCTAATCATATGGACATCGCACTTCTTTGAAATATATTGTATAAACAATGGAACTCTACCTTCATCGCATCCCTTTCAAAAAGCCTCAGGGCACATCTTCTTTAGGGGCATCACAACCCCAATGTACCCACCCTTCTGCTTTCTGCTTTTTTTCGTCCCAAGTAGTTGTGTGTTTGTCGTAGCTTGGCCAAATATGACCCTTGCGCCATAAACATAAAAAACAACAAACCAACCCTTTACAAAAAAATGGGCCGCGGAAGCCTGTCGAGGAAAATTCACGAAGCAGATTTCTAAAAGATGTTCATACTCTAAACATCCAGACGACTCAATCCACCTACCTACAAAAAATTTGTTTCTGAGAACTAAAGAAAGAATAAAACCTGTCGAGGAAAACTCACGAAGCAAATCTCTAAAATACGCTCATACTCAAAACATACTGACGACTCAATCTACCTATGTACAAAAAATTTGTTTCTGAGAACTAAAGAGAGAATAAAACCTGTTGAGGAAAATTCACGAAACAAATCTCTAAAAGATGCTCATACTCAAAACATCCTGACGACTCAACCTTTTGATTCTCTTCTATTCCTCTATTGATAAGAGCACAAGATATTTTCAGATATTCAAAATACTATAACATAATTCAGCTTTGAAATTTTTAATGCGCTATGTGATAGCTAAAACTGCAATCTCTCCTGAATTTCCCAACTCAATTGTAACATTTTGAACTACAGTGGTAGGTAGTTGAATTAACGTAGCCCTGAAGCAACACATAGGGCTATTGGCGACGGCCCGGGTTCGATCCCGAAGGCGTGTCATGGGAAACAACTCATAGTTTTGAACCACGATCAGATGGAAAGAACAGAAACGGAAAAGATTTTGATTACATTTTGCGGTTTGAAAAAATACTAAATGAAAACGCATCTGAAAATGTTGCAGCATAAATACACCTAACAGGATTCGAAATACTATAAATAGAAGCTAAAATGTGTGTGCTCCCATGCTAATTAATCAAGAAGCAAGAAAGATAGAAGTTACAAATAAAAGTAAATAACGCTCAAGATTACTTTTAGATCAAGCCTCCTACCGTCAGAAGACGATTCATCGGAAAATAAAATTAATCTAACTCCCTTGTCATTAAATCGACATTACTAAATCCGCATTCCGTAATTAAATTCAGTTTAATCTACACACTAAGCTCGATTAGTACATGCTAGTTCTTCCCCCATTGTCCGTATTCTAGCTTTCACGAGTTAATTCAAAGTAAATCACTGCTTTTACAAAAGCGTATTAATAACACTCGTACCAAAGACTTCCTTTTAAAGTATTCTCTCCCAACCAATTGAAGCCTTCCTAGGGGACCAATAACCTTCCATCATCCAGGCGTGACTAGCTCCCACGCATTATTTGTAGATGCTGAATGGCAACATGGGTGCACCCACGCATTCGCCCGTTATTGGTTTACGTTTTACGGATTACATGTATCATAATGAGATCTCGTACTTTCCACCAACCACGGACTTCGCTTTTCTGACGTCATGACTTTTGGTGACGTTACAATGCCCTATAAAATTATGGAAAACGGACGGGGGCAGAATGGCGTTTGGAAGTGGGCATCTAAAATTCTTGAATCAGGGTGAAAATGATAAAAATGCAGCGTAATGAAGTGTGGGCAATTATCGCCTGAAATTATTTTTAGATTCAAATTTGCATTTGATCAGCATTAAACTCTCGCACTCTTGAGAATCTCACGAACTTGGCAATGAAAGGATCGCGAAGATTGTTTTCTTAGAGAAGACATTTTTGAAAAGTGATGAAAAGTGAAAGAATGAAAACGGGTCGAAATCCAGCTGTTTCGGTGAAGAGGCGGTGTTGAAGAGTGGGCGGCATAGATTTCAAAATAGTTCAGAATTGATGATTAGATCTTTCAATATTTCAGAAGGGCGTTTTCCTGCGCCACAAATATCTAAATATGACGCTTCCTGGCATATATTTGAAAAATGAACGCGCCCATCTCAATCTCTGATTATAATACACTTGTAGCAAATAAATATTTTGAGGATTTAGAAACATCATTTTTGCTGGAGAGCTAACTGAACATCCAACACGCGTTTTAAAAGTAAAGTAAAACTATGCCATCAATACAATAGTTTCTTTTTGAATCCTATATTGGGTATTTATAAGAGTACCACTACATTCTCTATAAATGTAGACACAAGATAACTTTCTAATATCTATAGGAGCATAAAGGGTCGGAGAGGGTGCCAGCTCTGGTATTCTCGTCATTTGACCGTGGTTCAAAACTACGAGGTGTCTTCAGGATTCATCTCGGGCCGTCACCAATAGCCGTTGTGTTGATCCAGTACGACGCTATCTACCTACCTTCTTGACCAATAGAGTCTTTTGTGATTATTTCGACCAATGGATGTGGTCATTCAGTCACAATGTGTATACTGTGGGAAAAAGCAATATCCTACACGGAAATCTTGTCACCAGTCAGAGGGTTAATGAATTAGATTGTTTACTTTCAAAAAGTTTTATTTCCAAAATTCAATTCCGATGCATTTGAAAGTTTTCGCTTAGATCACAATTTAAATCTAAAATAATAGTTCAGTACGTGAAGGTTTTTCTCATTACTTTTTGTTGATTCCAGCAATCTTGGACCGTAACAACCCGGTTGGAAAAGTAACGGATTAGCAACCGGAGGGTTGCGATTTCGAAACCAACCAAAGACCATCGTGTACAAAGGGTATGTAGGTAGGTATTTTAATTAACGTCACACTGAAGCAACTCAACGGGCTACTGGTGACGGTCCCGGATCACCCCCAAAGGTAAACATCCGAGGCAGCACCACGTAATTTTGAACCACGGTCAGATGACGAGGTCACGCCTGAGCCGGTGCCCCACTCTCCAAACTTCCACACCACGTGAGGACATTTGAGGCCACGACGGATTTAGCGGGCACCAGCTCCTTTGTACACGACGGTCTTTGGTTGGATTCGAACTCACAACCCTCCTGTTGCTAGTCCGTTACTCTTCCAACCGGGCCACCACGGTCCGTAATAGAGACGGAATTGTGTCGGCTCGAGCGAGATTCAAATGAAAAGTCGCCGCTAATCTACACCTCCGACCAATCATCCGAATTTCTTCAGCCCTTTCGATTCTCCGGAAAAATCCGTATCGGGCAAGACTTAGAAAGCGTCGCGTGCATCTGGGTCGTTTGTCTCGCGAACTTGGTGTCACAATTGTAATGAGACAGGATGACAGCGTTGCTTGAAACTGTCGCCAAGTTTGAGTAACATAATCGCCTATCACGCGAATGAGTTACCCTTGTGCCTTTGCTAACACATCGTTGTGATCTCAACAAGATTATGGAAAAGCTGTTTTGGAGGTTGTTGCAAATGACACTGACATCTCCCATGCGAGATGGGGCTTGATGTTTCGATATAAGCATGTCCCTCAATTGTAATCAAAATCTATTTTTTACAAAATCGAGAGGGTTTAGATATTACAATCTTTTCGTACTGGCTCAAAGATATTTAAGTTTAGTATGTTATCAACATATTGATTGCAGCCCATTTCTTTTGATGAGATATGGAAATGAATCGCCTCTACGAGGTGCTTGTTTTTAGGTAGGCAGTTAATTAACGTCGCACTGGAGCAAGACAGCGGGCTATTGACGACGGTCCGGGTATAATCCCGAAGGGAAAGGCCCGAGGACAGCACCACATAATTTTGAATCAACGTCAAATTATGAGTCAACACCCGAGCTGGCACCCAACTCTCCAAACTTCCACACCTCGCCAATTATATGTATAATGGTAGGTATTTTAATTAACGTCATACTGGAGCAACACATCGGGCTATTATATGTATAATGGTAGGTAGGTATTTTAATTAACGTCATACTGGAGCAACACATCGGGCTATTATATGTATAATGGAATTTAGTTCCTAAATTATTATACAAAATTAATTAACAGAGCACCTGTGCGAGCTCAGTTTAACTGGAAAAGTTGGGATTGTGTTTCTATTAAAAAAGTGGTGTATCTTTTGATACTTTTTATCTGGTTTATTTTGAATGAAATAACTCAAAAGTAGTTTGCGCTCTACATAACTTTTCGCTTTTAGTTTTGGTCATGCATTATGTGCGTGTTCAATTATGTTCCATAAAGTTTCTGTAAAGATTACCGAATATTTTGCGTTTTAGCTTCTTTGAAGAAAGCACATAGTTTTCAAGACTAATCATAGTTAAACTTATCTTGCAAAACTCTATTAATAACGGGAGTTTCGAGACAATCTTTTGAGTTTCGTATTTAATGATATTAAATTTAGTTTCCAGGACTTAATCGTTTAAAAACTATTCAGTGATTGTGTATCAAATACATTCAGTATATTTGCATCAAACTCAAAGAGAAACAATAACATTCATTCAACACACTGAAGGACAGTGAATAAATTTTAAAAATCGAAGAATATTCACCCTTATAGTTTAGGTAAAACAGTTCTGAATACATAAATGTTCAGTTTATCATTGACGTTTATTCAACACACTCAAAGACAGTAAATAAATTTTTAAAATTGAAGAATATTCACCCCCATAATTTAGGTAAAACAGTTCTGTTTACATAAATGTGCAGTTTATCATTGACGTTTAGAAACGAAACCGTTGGAATAGAATAAATGCATCACCGAACTTAAGCAATTTGTTTCGTTTACTTCTTTAGGCGATGTATGCTTTTCCTATTTAATTTTGAACCTACTATACTCGACTTTGCTCTTTTCCTACATTCTATTTTTTTCGGTATTGATCCCGGACCGTCGTCAATAGCCCGTTGTGTTGCTCTAGAGCGACGTTAATTAATTACCACCACCACCTACATTCTATTTCATCTATTTTTATATACGTCTGTACTTCTATCGTGAGGAAAAGACATTCTTATTGAATTATGAAGTTTATTTGTTTTCGTGGTTTGAAAAGTATTATATTAGTAATAACGATAATATTATTGAGTAAATACCAATATGATCAAATTTTTAACACACGCTCATTATCTATCCTCAACAGACTTTAATTTGTTACTGTATTTTTATCATATACACCATTCCAATGTCACAAATGTTAAAAATTACCTTTCATTAGCGTTCCTTGTTCCCTGATCTCTTAAAACACTAATTGAATATCGGTCCTTTTGGATTGTGTAATAGACTTTTTCTGCTGATGTTCAAGAGGTCTAGGTCAACATAGATACTGGAAAGACCCTCGAAATTTTGATGAGGTTAAAAATAAGCTGAACTTCCAAACTTTTCCCGATGGGAAACATTTCTATAAACACGAACTCTCTTTTTAAAAACACTCCAAACATCTCTGCTTTCAAGATATTACTTTAATCTCGCCAGTTCTTCACATTTGAAGTGAAAAATCTTTCAAATCCAAAACTACCCCATTGAGACCAGTCACGTTCTCCAACTACGGAAAAAGGGCTCTCTTTACTCTTTGATTCCTTTGGTTGACTCGAAGTGAACTCGATATATTGCCAATTTCGGAGACTTTTTCTGATGTTTTTGTGATACTTTTTGTTAACACGTTTTGGTGAGTTGCAGTATTCTGTTTCTCCACGGTTGTCAAACACTTGCAGGACTTTGAGAACTTCCTAACTTAAGTATCTCACACGCCGATCCTTTATAAAACATATTCCCTTCTATCAAAATATACCCACATATAACCTTTAGATACTTTTTATTTCATCAATCCTGTTGAGAATGAAACCAACTTACTTCAATATATATAAAAATTTAAAGCAAAATACGTTCTGAGTATAGGTAATGGTCAGGAGTATAAGTATTGATCAGGAGTGTAGGTATTCGTCAGGAGTGTAGGTATTGGTCAGGGGTGTAGTTATTGGTCAAATTATAGGTAAGTAGAGGTTACTTTGTTCAAGGTACAATTTGAACTGAATAATGTAACTCGACTATTTTATGTATAAAAAATAAGCAAATCCTTGTACTAAGAATTGTAATTTTAAAATGTTTGTTTAAGCTTTATGGTAAGCGTAGAATTTACTATCATTAATTAGGGGCCGCCATGCTTTTAGTGGGTTTGCCACTGCGCTAGCAGCCTGCAACTTGTAGGTGTCACACTTTCCTGTACCATGACCATATTTTTCTCTTCTGTATCAGTAAAACCTTCTTTTTGTGTGTGTTCATTACTTGACGCTGTCTTGTCTTTGGCGCAACTTGGCTAAATATGGCCCTTGCGCCACAAAATCAAACCAACCATCATCAATCAAGTCTATCTCAAACGTGTCAATGTTTTTGTGAGAAGTAGTCCTTTTAATCCTCAATCTATGAAAAATATGCTTCTATATCTTTCTTGATATAAAGTAACTCTTTTTTATATCTCCCTTTGTTATATCTCTCGTTGATATACCGCACACTCGACTTCATTGCTCTTTTTAACTTGTCTTCCAATGGATTTTCGATTTACGAAGAGCAAAGAAAATCTTGATCTATTTCTTTAGAATTGGTAGTTCAGAGGTCATCGTTTCAAGCAGTTTTCCCAAACTGAATTGGTATAAAAGAAAAAGATTTGGATGTTTCGAAACCGTGGTTAAAAATAAATTGAATTTTAAAGATATTCAACGGTATTTAATATTATTTTAAAAGGTTCTAGGATAGACTTCAGTTAAACTAGTGTGTAGTTTTGTATAATTTTAATTAAAACACGCCTAATTCAATGCATAATTTGTGCATTTTTGTTTCTAATAAGCAAGTTATTCTCGACTCACACTATATCCCTCCACTCAGTATACCTCACTTTATTGTCCCCTAAAAAGTGTGATAGATAAGGGGTTCCTGTATTTAGAATACTCTTAACCCTTCAAGTGGTTTCTACTAGATATATCGTCCATCAAGATCTGACCAATTTTGATAATGACGAGATATATCGTCATCAAGATATTGCCGATTTTTTATGATGGCGAGATCAAGTTCTGGCCAGTTTTTTCTAATGACGAGATATCTCGTCCATCCAGATCTGGTCAGTTTTGCTAATGACGAGACAACCTCGTCGAGACAATCACCAGAAGGGTTAAATGCACTAATAGGATATTTTTAATTTTTAACGTTATAAAGCAATTGCGATTTCCCCCGCATATCCAAATACAGCACCACATTCCTAGCTTTATGTACCTTCTTGGTAAACTAAATGATTACCTTTAAAGGTAGTTACTCTACCGTTCTTCGATGTAAGACTCCTTTCTGAACAATGAAAGAATCCATTGAGAAACGAAATTGCGTCCAATCGAAAGCTGACATGTCAAGTAATGCCCCAATTCTGGGGAACCCGACTCATCTTCCAACTAAGCTCAGTAAACAGTTTTCCAAATCGATTGGTCCCTTAGCAATTTATCGGGCACCTTAAGCCAATGAAATTAACTAGGATCAGCAGTCTGTGGACTAATGAAGGTAGTTAGTGGGGAACATGAGCTATTAGTGTGAGCAAGAACGTTTCTCTCTTGTACAATAAAGCTGGGGAACGTTAATGATATGGTCTTAGCGGACGAGCTGTTTTCTCTTCGAGTAAGGATCTCTTAATCTTTACAATAAAAGCTGACTATGGTTTATTACTGTGTCTTTACCACACGGTGGTCTCAAAATCGGTATCATATCTGCGCAATTATCTTAAAGATAATTGCTACAAAACTAAGTAAATTATTTATATATACTATTTTGTAACAATTTGATTTAAAATAGCAACAAAACGCTAGGTAATGGTAATGGTAATTAATTAATGTCGCTCTTGAGTAACACAACGGGCTATTGGTGACGGTCGGCATCAGTCCCGAAGGGAAAGATCGAGGACAACACCACGTAATTTTGAATCACGGACAAAAAGCTAGGAAAAGAACAAAATAGTAATTTCTATATATAATGTTAGTTTCTTATCTTGTTGTTTTATCATCGAAATTACACATAAACTAACGTTTTCTGTAACAAATTCAAGAATTAAAATAGGAAGGGGATAGTTTGATTAACACGCAGATTAACACATTGGAGCAACACAACGGATTACTGGTGACGGTCCGGGATCAATCCCGAAGGAGAAGATCCAAGGACAACACCTCATAATTTTGAACCACGGTCAGATGACGAGGTCAACGCCTGAGCTAGCACCTCACTCTCCAAGCTTCCACACCACGCCAACGTGAGGACATTTGAGACCATGACAGATTTAACGTGCTCCAGTCCCCTTTGTGCACAACGGTCTTTTGTTATATTCGAACTTTCAACCCCCGGTTTCTAATCCGTTACTCTGCCAACCGGGCTACTATGACCCCCTAATTCTAGAAGAGGAAGGAATGAAATTGGAAAATCGGAATAGCATCTGATGCTCTTAGAGGACCATCATAATACAATCTATGTATAACTAACTATGCGATGCCAAACACAAATCAGTCAATATCAAGTAGCGTTCATACACTCACAAGGAAAGTTTTACAAACACAGAAGAGAGAAATACACCCAGGGAAGAATCGAACCTGGGCCGCCTACAACTCGCATGTTGCAAGCGCAGTGAGCATGTCCACTGAGCCCCGCATAACTATGATGGACGTGATGAAATCTATTAAATGTTAAATGCTACCGCCGCTCAATGTGTAAGTTGATAATCAATTTGTAATCAATCCTTTAAATTTTCGTTTATGAGACTTTTCTCCCTGCAAAGATTTATTTTCCCATTGAAGTATAACTTACATTTGTACTTGTTGATGCCATCAATGTCAACATTTCCCCTTCCTTTACCTTTACTTTACGCCCTTGGTTAGAACTTGTAATGAATTTGGTGGCCACACACATCATGTAAGTGCCTTTAGGGCGTTTCCTCACGAAATAAGGATTAGGAGTTCCTCGGCAACTCATTTATATGCGAAACATGATTGAGGTAGAGGAATGTCAAAATAGATCTTTAGAGAGGCTTTTGGACAGAGAAAGTACACACTTGACTTTTAAGAATGGACCGTTGTATTAAAGATCTTTATTCCTTCGAGGCGCTGTCTTTTCGATTCAAAACTACAATTCTAACTTTTTTTAAAGATTTCAATTTAAATTTCGCTGCATACTTTCACTTAAAAACGTCAATGATTCCAGTGTTTTGGGTTTATTAATGTACAAATTTCCGAAGCAAAAGTATATACTTCGCTTTTAATACTTTGAAAGGGAACGGTTGATATAAACGTTACCTAAAGAAGATTAAAAAATATGATAAATCATAAAGGTTCAAACAAAAGGCCTCCACGTTGAGTGTCGACTATGGGTATTTCATTTTGGGGCAGAACCATTGTACATTTTCGCAAACAAAATATATTCGTTGCACTAAATCAAACCTGCTACTATTATGGATTATTTACAAATTAATGTGCTCGTTTTCTTTGCCATGACAGTTTTCGAAAGAAAAAAAAAAGTTTTCAAAAAAAAGTTACGAAGCTCATAAGTTCCGCTTTACTAACACACTTATGCAATCATTTCGTTTATTTCAAACACATATTTACTTTTTCAAAACCCTCCCACAGTAAAATAAAAATTATATAACAGTTGCTTAATTCTTCGAAAAGAAAACATACTGATCTCTAAAAGAATTTGTTGCAATAAAGAATATCTGTGAAAATTAAATGATGCAATCCCTGTGTAGACCATAACTAAAATACAATTAAACTTGCTTTAATTCTCCGAAAATAAAAATAAAGCCATAATAATAATACTTATAAATCATAATAATCGTACTAAAAATAAAATCATAATAATAATAAAAATAATTTAACAGTTGCTCAATTCTCCGAAAACAAAGCATACCGATCTCTAAAAGAATTTGCTGCAATAAAGGACACGTTTCTATGAAAATCGATTGATGCAATCCCTAACGTTCAGTAGTCCATAACTAAAAAAACAATTAAACTTGCTTGTCCATCCCTCAATCTTTTCTAACTGGCACATATTGTATTCGCTAAAAATTAAATCAAAATAATCATTTGAAGTTGCTTAATTCTCCGAAAACAAAGCATACCGATCTCTAAAAGAATTTGCTGCCATAAAGAATACCTTTCAATGAAAATTAAATTATGCAAATGATGCAGTGAAATCAAATTATCCAACTTTCAGGAGACCATAACTAAAATATATTTAAACTTGCTTGTCCATCCCAATCTTTTTCTCATTGACTACAACACAATGTATTCGCTAAAAATAAAATTACCCACTATTGAATATATGGCACGGGGACTCGGCTTTTAATATTAAATGGGACGACAACAGACTTCTCCTGAGCATAGCATATTACTGTTCCTGGGATTTGACCTAAGACGTGGATAAAAATTTATTGAGAAATATGAGTTGAGGGTGTCAAATGAGACATTTCGATATAAAGTTCAGTGACCTACAGAAGTGTCCTGTTGATCCACCCAAGGGACCGAAAGCGCAGGTGCATTTCGGAAATGGGCTATTCCAGGAAGTTGTCCCTTGCGAGACAGGATGACGCTAACGCTGAAAGGAAATACTACACTCTTGACAGACATCAAGTGGGAATTCAGTACTTTCTTGTTTTCATAGCTTATTTTTTCACTTGTTGCGACATTGTTTGCTATCCACTCTCATATTCCTTATAAAAACCTCGACTATACGTCTGTGAATTACTGCTGTTGTGTTATTTCTGTATAACATACGAACGCATTATGTGGGGGAAATAGACTTATAACTGAGCTATTCGTAAAACGTCTCCCAGGTATACATTAAAGGAATACCTTTAATGAAATTTATATGAATTATTTAAAAGCACCATTAATTTCGAATCCTAGTGATTGGTAAAAGTTTTGATAGCATTGAAGGTAGATAAGATGTAGTCAAAAAATTTATTTAAAGATTTTATGAATATATTCATAAGATTTTATAGCAGAGATGCTTGTAATCTGTAAAATCAATAAATAGTTTTAAAATTATAAATTTGGTACTAAAAAATGATTTGAGTTATTCTAGTTGAAATTTTCTACAAGCAATTAATTTACTATAAATGCCCCCCTGTTGCACAAAAAATAATTAGCAATTCAGACAAATTTACAGCAAACCTCTTAATAAAGCTAATTCAAGAGTATAAAACACTTTAGAAGGATTTATGGACACTTATAAGAAAATACTGCCATGAAATTGTTTAATGATAACTTGTTTTAATGTTTCATGCATGAAATACAATCGGTTTAATAGAGCATTTTAAAGCTGTTTAAAGGAGAAATAAAATACATCAAGTTTTGACAGTTATTTTCCCTTTCAATCTAAAAGCGACCATTTATTTAAGATCACTTCTTTTATGTGTATGGAATGCAAAAACTTTTTAAACGATCTCAGTGTTAAGCTGAATTAAATGCACAAACCATCGCCCGTTAAAGAGCATTTAAAAATTTCCAAACTCATTCTGAAATTCTAATCCATTTATAATTTCAAGAATGTGCTACATTTTGCGACTCAGAGCTCATCCATTATTCCCTTGTTTCTTCCCATTAATCATTCTCCACTAATGCGAAATAAATTTCTACGCGCTTTGGGTCCCCTCGGTACCTGGCACTGCAAATAACATTTGGACATAACTTTCTAAATAAGCTTCCCCTTATCTTCCTCCACTTAAGCCCCCAAAGATGTATTTTTCAAAAGAAACTGACTTAACATGTAATGAAGAATGACGACCATTTATACACATCGAGAAAACGCCTCAATAAAAACAGCACCTGTAAGTCCTCACGCAAAGATTTGATAAAGGAGAAGGGGAAAGGAAAAATCAAACCCGGGACAGTCGTTGAAATAAAAGGGGCTACTGCTTCAATATTTTTATCTATATTCTCCGATGTTCAAAAACAGAGATGAGATTTCATCTCACTTTTGCTTTATCTTTTATTTTCTTATATCCTCCTCAATACTTCGGTCCGGAAACAAACAGGAAGAAATATAAATAACACTTCGGTGATATGTTCTGCTTCCTCTGTTAGTCCCTCGAGAAACTAAATTCTAAGATGGTTCTTTGTTTTTACAGCATTTGAAATGTTCCAGTGTGTTTTCGCTCCTCGGTGGGAGGAGGGAAACTCGAGCTGCGAAATAAAATACGTAAATAAATGTACATGAATAAATTTTGCCGTTGGATGTATCTGAGTAGAAGTAATGTGTTGAAAACGACTGATCACGCAATATATTCATAAAACCAGGTGGTGTACAAAAATGCTTTGTTGGGAGACATTTTTGTGTGAAATATGTTTGTTTAAAGGATTTTCAAAAGGCTTTTACATCTTTTAGTCTGTTTTCCAGGAAATATCTTTCCTGATTCACAAAAGATTCACCCTTCCAAATATTCTCAACAAAAACGAATACTTAACACGAGGAACAGACAAGCTTCCCAAATCAGCTGTGAAAATTTTTAAGAGGACCGTATCTTAAAAATTGCATACATTTTTAATAAAAAAATTACTTATTTTTAACAATTAATAATTGTTTAATTTAGCAGTTCATGTTTTAACTAAAGAGTAATTAAAATACTTATATTGAAGCCATTGCAGATCAGATAGAATCAATAAACGGGCCCGGACCAGCCGTTTTCGTAAAAATTTGCATTCTATCATTTTCCCAATGATTCACAATTCATTAAATTAAAAACAATTGTGCATTATCGTAGGACACTACAACCAACTGTGCATGTGTGCATATAAAGAAAAAGGAAAAGGCAAAAAATTTGCAATAATTTTCACAATGACTAAAAATAATAGTTTGCAAATTTTTGCGTTTTCTTTATCTGCACACACGCACAGCTGGTTATAGTGTCCTACGATAATGTATAATTGATTTTAATTTAATGAAGCAATATTAGGCCAAATAGAGCCGATAAAAAAGTAAAAAACGGTAAATGAGCAGGAACAGACTGTTTTAAATGTATTTTATTGATTGGGAAAATTATAAATTTAGTCAATTTCCCATACGAAAAATTTTCTCTAGTATAGTAGCCCATTCAGCCCTCAAGTGCACCGGCTCATGTAGAATTTTTCACATTCTTCAACATAGCCAGTCCACCTCCGTTACTATATACGGGGATGAGGACAGACACATTTCAAAGAAAGTTAACTACAGCACAATTAATTTAATCAAAAAACGCAGGATGGACAATTATATGCATATATTATTTACAAAAATGGTTTATACAGTTCTCATCCGGATATTCTACGTATACCCTTGCGCATGCTCCTCTCGTTCAGTCATTAATCCATGTGTACATCTCCCTATAATTCAAAATTTTTAAAGATGATCTCACAGCTTACTGACTCTTTTCTATCCCTTTACCTACATAACGCGATCTTAAGTTATTGACAAGCGTATCCTCGGTCATTCATATCTTGCTGCATCGTTTTGCGTTTTAACTGAATAAATCTTTAACCTACTCAATCTTCCTGTTTTATTGCTTCGAGCTTTTAGGTCAAACAATATGAGTAGTTAATCTTGCGTTGAAATAGTTCATCTGTTCTTTTAAGATTTCTATGCTGGATAGTTGTTAGCAAGTTATTTTGTCCATACAAATTGTCGTTTCCGTTAGCACGGTTCTTAGTGAACTGTCGCTAGTTGAACAGATCAAGCAATGTGAATAGAAAACTTTATATCTTTTGTATCATTTTTATTTTCATTGTAAACTTCATGTAAAACGATGTAAGCATATATCATTGACAATAATATGTATTTTCCGTAATTTTAAACAAGGTAAGAATACCGAATCAAATTTCAAATCACAGAACTTTGGATAGTTTTTGATAGCATTTGTTTCGAAACAACTGCTTTACAAATTGCATAAAATATGCTAAATAAACATCATGTGCATAATAGTACATCATGAATATCTAATCAAAATAAACATATGCCCCTTCATAGCTGGGTGTGACATAAACTCCCTACAGATGAATTAGATGAGATTGTACATACATCACGGAGTGGCATTATCGATTATCAAACGTGTTTGGGACTCATGGGATATTGTTAAATTTTAAGTAGATAGTTTATGAGAATGGTATTCACTGTGTAAAGCTGGTTAAAAAATTATCCAAGCCTCTTGTTATTCCCACCCCTGATGTCACAGTCTAACCAAAAGTGTCATTAGACTTGAAATAATGTCCACTAAAAATAAATGTGTCTCATATTCGAATGAGGGTTCGTCTTCATATTAAAATTTGTATCGACTCAATTTTTCAAAGGATACCCCTACTTTTGATAAGAAATTGCGATTTTCTGGATCCATAAAGACAGAATTCATATAAGATGCGTACATTTCAGTCAAATCTGTGTTGAGTTAGGAGTTATTGAAATTCACGTTCCCGATGTTGAAAGGTACTTCTGTTTTATCCTTTATACCTTCCATAACAACCAAGTAATTATGTGTTAAGTCAAAACTGTTAAATAAACAAAAAAAAGCATGCATTTTTCATTTTCCAAGCTATATTTTCTAACCATTATTAATTAATTAATTCAAAAAATTATTAATTGAAATATGTTTAAATTTTGAGTTTCGATAGACTCGTGGATTCAGCTGTGTCTCAAATCTAAGTATGCAAAGTTTTAATTCATTACTTTCAATAGTTATTGAGGTAGTCCTTTATTCAAAACTACATAAAGGTCCAATTAACCCTTGTGTAGCAAAAAATTACCGTAAAACAATAAACCAAACCAAATTAAAACTACATTATCTTGACTTGTATGAGGGACCGCCTTAGAATTTTATATAGAATTCGTTAACAAAACAGCTTCTCTGTGCAAGTTTTATGTTCCAAAATATTCCATATAAGTAACTATTTCAAAGTCAAATGCTCTGTGTTGTGTTCACTATGTTCTATTGTGTTCACGTAGTCATCACAGCAGTCTAAATTAGAATTCCCAAAAGGACAAAATAGTGAACTTGTCTAATCTGGCTGTAGATTCAGACAAATTAACTGTTTCAAACAATTACTCCCAGTCAGCATCTGAATAGTTTCTTTGTGGGGAGCAGGTGTATGGTTTTTTTTACTAAAGAGTCCAGAAATGCATGCTAATATGTATTTTTATATTTCAGTTTGGCAAAGTAAACATGCTTTAGAGCTTCAGTTGGGTTTTTTACTAATTGTTGATGTCAATCTATAAAAACTAGAAATTTCTGCATATACTTACGAAATTCCTTTCTACTAACTTCACTCCCATAATACTGATCATTTTAACCGCTCAAAGCACATTCAAAGGCATTCGTAATTTTCAATTTCACGGTTATTGAATTCAAATATTTCATTATCGCTTTACATTTTTATTACTTTTCATAGGTCAAACTTCAAATTTTGTTCAGTTCAGTGATGGAATTAATCATTTTCAAGTACAGAAGGTAAATATCTGAAAAGAACAAAAACTATTAGTTGTAATTAATTTTTATTTTCAATCATCAGTCTCACAGAGCAAACTTAAGTTAATTACAGTTGCGTCGAAATCAAAGGATTCTTTTTAATTTTCTTAAGTGTACCCTGGAGCAAAGCTATTTCCGTTGGAAATATAAAATTTTAAATCAGCCAGATAAATGGAATATGCTTTTTGTATCATTGATAAAAATGTAAGGATAAAATGTAATGCTTATCATTAATTTAATTGATTTTATTTCAGCACAGTAAAGAAGTTTTCTTTCAAATATTAAATAATTCCCTTTGAAACTATTATATTTTTATTCTCATTGTTAATTTATGTTGTTTTCCAGGTATTTTCTTAATTTTAAGTAGAGAAAGTAATTGAATCTGTTCGATATAAATTTAAAATGGGTTTCATTACTTTAATACTGCAAGTTCTCGTTTCACTGAAAGTTTGAGTTCTTTTTCCTTGTCCTACACCACGTATACTTTCTGAAATACTCATCGCGAATCAAGATTCCGAAATCGTAAATTTCGAGCTTCAGCATTCAGTTTAAAGAAAAGAGTATTTATCGAAGTAAGAGAAGAGGAGGTCGGAAGAAATAAGGATGATCAGAGTTTATTAAAGTAGTTACATCTTTTAACATGCCAACATTAAAATCTGCGAACTTAATTCCGAAGCAATAAATTGTCTCTAGTTAATTAAATGGTTGGGATTCTATTTTTCTAAAACTTAGATTTCCTTGAACTTTTAAGAACGCACGTCAGGCCTTTATATGTGTTTACGAATCGATCCTCAAGCCTTAAGAACCTAAATTCACATACACGTAACCAACTCGTGTATATATTTAAGTTGCACCCTTTTATTTATTCAATAAGTACTATTTAACTTCAAACTTATTTAACCTAGATCAATTTTCAAGTAGAATTAATTGGAAACTATAGTGCAATAAATCTGCGATTCAATATAACTTATGAACTGGCGTGTTTGTTTAATTGTGCTACATTCTTTTCTTATTTTGGTCTAATTAGCCCTCGGACGAGAGAAAAGGAGAACATAGCAATAAACCTAACCAAAACATCCATTTCTTCTCTCTCACCTGTGATACTCTCTTAATGATATATCAATATGCTAAGTTGTTACTAGTTTGTTAATATTATTCTAAATTCATTTTTAACCCTCCTGGTTGTTGTCTCAACGAGGTATTCATTCGAAAATATGACCATACCTTGATGGACGAGATATCTCGTCATAAGAATAAAACTGACCAGTTCTTGATGAACGAGATATCTCGTCGAAATCACTTGGATGATTAAAGCTTTTTGCTTGCCTACATCAGAATCTCAAATAAGTATAGCATTCATAATTCGGTAAGTATAATTTAAAACAGCGGACATACCAGGATAAATTCAAGCGTTGTTTTCGTACTCCCCTTTTGTTGGAGATGAACTGATATGAAAGCTATTTTATCTGCAGGTACAGGTAATTCCTGTATCCACTTACGAAATTTTTGGTCAGAAGGGTCTACACAGCTGAGTGTAGGAGTAACTCAAAAGAACGACTAGTTCAGAGTATACCCAAATCCAAGAAGTGAGAGTCGTGATGGTGAATGGATGCATGTTGCAAACGTGAGCGAAAGAAGATTTATGCTTATTTGTCGGTTTTGGAATATGGTATCAAACTCTTCAAGTGATTTATTGGGTATTTTCATGCAGCTGATAATAGCTGCATGAAATGCACCATTTTTAACTTTTATCATGTCCACGGTGCACACTTACGATAGCTGCTTTTTCAACATTGTGAAGGGGTGAAACAGATGTATTAGCCATCCAAGTAGTTTCAACGAGATATCTCGTCCATCACGATCTGACCAGTATATCGATATATCTCGTCATCAATATATTGCTGGTTTTTTTATGATGAGATCAAGACCTGGTCAGTTTTTTCTAAAGACGAGATATCTCGTCCATCAAGATCTGGTCAGTTTTGCTAATGACGAGGTAGGGTAAACGAGACAGTTAGTGACACCCTTAAGGCAATATTTATACTATAAATTCATGGAAAAAATAGTAAAAAATAGTTCAATCAAGTTGAAATTTGTTGTAACTTTTCCTGAATTACTCTACTTTAAGTTGAATAAAGGGTTTCATACAAAATTTATCCCTGGAAAGTATTTTGCAATATATTGAGAATAAATAGTGCAAAATCGGTTATTGACATCCTATGGATGAGTAATTGACACCACAGTTATTGACATTTCTTCATTCTTATTTAGTTTATTTTGCAGTATAAATGGACTTATGCAAAGGAAACTATGGCTAATCTATCTTACAAAACATGCTCATGCTTTTTTCTTAGCAAGAACAGAAGAAACCGTCCTCTTAACTAGTACCTTGTTTGTATACTTCTTGATTACGGCTATATTACCTTTCTTGATGTTTACAGTTTGAAAAACTTTTAACACAGCTCACTTCTATGATTCACAAGGAATTTTTCCCGCCCTCATTTGAAACTAAACATTGACATGAAAGCTTATTTTAAATTAAAGATTAGGGTGTCAATAACTGTCTAGTTTCTTTATGTGTATGTCCATTTACTTGACGCTATTTGCAGCAGCTCGGCCAAATATGGCCATTGAGACCTAAAACCCAACCTACCTGTCAATCATGAATTTGGTCTCCAGAACGAAACTTCTTTGGGCAGCATATTCGCGACTTAAGTAACGTTGAGTCGTAACTTAAATTCTTAAGCTTTAAAGGCTTATAATTAAAAATGACAGAATCCTCGACAGAAAAGTGCTTTTCAACTTAAGAATTATTGTACAAATAGGTGTAGTTATTGGATACTTAGGGGAGATAAAAATCTACAAACACTGATATATTTACTTAGTATTAATAATCGCTGACTACTTGTAACAGTGTAATGTATCTTATTTTAGTAATTCATAGATACTCCTGAGAAAACAACATGAAATAATAAAACTACATGCATACACACAGATCATTAAATATTTAGTGTATTTAGCTCCGTCTGAGAGAGATATTCTGTTTTCTACCACATATTTTATTCATCAAGTTAGACACTTCCACAGCCATCATAGTTTAAACTAAAAGAATCATCACTCGCCTTAGACTAAAAGTTAAAATGAGGTTTTAACTATGCGCGATGTCCTTTTAATAACCATTAAAAATAGTATTGATGAAAGTAATTGTAAAAATAACGTCAAGGAAAGTGTTTTGATGAAAACAATTTCAAAACCATGATCAAATTAAATATTTGACGGAAATCAATGTGCAATCCACTTTTGAGTCACTCAGAGCAAAATCATATTTTTATAAGTTCCATGAAAATTTAATCGTGAATATAAGAAAGCTCCGTGAATCTGTGAAAATCGACATTTATGGAAAGTCGAGCTATGAAGCTAAACGGGGCTTGAAAATGATTTTTTAACCGTTCTCAATGTCGAATCTTTTAATTTGATGGTCATGTTATACCTTAAAATATTCTCGTAGAATTTATTTTTTGTAATCGCATGACAACCATTCACTTTGATGAGAAACTCCACACTTAGAGGTCTGAACAATATCAAAAGCATAAACTAAATAAATATTTTACGGTACTTAGCGTGCAATTCTTTTGAATCACTCAGTGCAAAATCCTATTTTTTACGGCCTCGGTAGCCCGGTTGGAAGAGTAGCGGATTAGCAACCGGAGAGTTGCAAGTTCGAATCCAACCAAAGACCATCGTGTACAAAGGGGACTGATGCACGTTAAATCTTACGTGGCCTCAAATGTCCTCACATTGGAGTGGTGTGGAAGTTTGGAGAACGGAGTACCAGCTCAGGTGTGACTTCGTCATCTGACCGTGATTCAAAATGAAGTGTTGTCCTTTGTTCCTTCCCCTCGGGATTGATCCCGGACCGTCGTCAATAGCCCGTTGTGTTGCTCTAGTGCGACGTTAATTAAATACCTGCCAATTTTTATAAAATTCTATGGATATCTAAGCGTGAATTATAAGAACCTGCGTGAATCTGTGGAGATCTATATTTATGGGAAGTCGAGTTATGAATCTACGGAGGACTTGAAAATGATTTTAACCATTAGAATCTCTTAATCTGATGATCATATCTCTAAAATTAGTTTTTTGTACGCATGACAATCATTAACTTTGCTGAAACTCTAAGCTTAGAGGTCTGAACAATTTCGATAATGGTTGAAATATTCCACAAAAATGAGCTAGCTCCGTAACTTCCACATTAGGAGTATCATTTCTAACTTCAGTATGCGTGGAACTTTTAGTGCTCACCGATATTCTGAGCACAGTACCTTAAGCAGTTTTGCATAATTTTACGTTTATATTTTCTTTTGCTCCCTCCATCTTGCCGTAAAATCGCTTTAGTAGGGAAGAGGGAGTATGATCTAAAAGTTTTTCCGTAACAACTTCACAAAAATGTGCACATCTGAAAGAACTCTCGCATACCATATTTGGTGACTTTTCTGCCTCAATAAAGGAAATGGAGGTTAGGATGCGCATGAAAAATTCATGACTTCCATCTTCAAATAGATATCTATATTCCCCCTGCCTCAAGGAGACTAAGTGGAATCGTGAGTCAATATTGCCTTTTAAGTCCTGCAACACCGTAAAAATATATTAAAGCTCTCGGCAAAATGTTTTCTGAGTTGTTTTTCTCGTTAGCGTAAGTAGCTTAAGCGTGAATGCTAAATATCGGAACACAAGCAAACAGTAATAGCGGCTGTTTGAATTCGGGTTATTAATTTTCTTACGCATTTAGGATGCACGAATGGTTTATTATACTAGCATCAAAATCATGTCACTAATCCTTCAAGTGGTTTCGAAGAGATATCTTGACCATCAAGATCTGATCAAGTTTGATAATGACGAGATGTCTCTTCATCAAGATATTGCCGACTTTTTGATGAAGATGGATCAAGATCTGATCAGTGTTCTTCTAATGACAAGATATCTCGTCCATTGAGATCTGTTAATGGTTTCGCTAATGACGAGATACCTCGTCAAAATAACCCCAGGAGGGTTTAGAAATCTTCTAAATAAAATGCATGAAACGCATTAAATATGTAATTATTTTAAATGACTGCTGTACAATTTTTATCGCGTCTGTCAGTTTTCAATTTAAGAACTACGATTTATGATATAGTTCCTTAAATTGCGTAGATATAATATCTATCCACAAATATTCAAACATAATTCCTTAAAATATCTCAAATTTTTGGGATTCAAAATGTCATAGTTTGTGAAATAATGAAAAAAATCTCTACAGATAATATATAATATAGAAATATCTCTTCCAACAATTCTTTTTTTGGTGTTGCATTTTCAATAAACAGCAATGAATTATATCATGAGCGTTTCGAAAAAGCTATTAAGCTTCCACGTATTACGAAAACGTATACATGCTGCTATAACATGAAAATTACAGCCAACCTCCCCTCCATTTTTACATTTATAATGAAAGCTTTCTCCGTTTTTTCAAAATGGGAATTATAAATGCTCCTATATTTCTCATTTTATTTGCTCCTATATTTCCCATTTTCTTACCTTTTATTTCTCACTTTATAATTGAGTATCGCGAATGAAATTTTAGTGAGACATTTTCTTTTTTGAGTGCCTGAGAAACCGGCTTAGTTAATAATACTTTAAACAAATTGGTTTCTTTAAGTAATTTAAGTATTCGATGCCACATAGTTATGTTATGTGTAACTTGTGTCTAAGTGTATTCAATAGCATACGAATGCCAAAAAAATGTTCTTTCCTCTATAAATCTGTTCACTTTTTTATATATATATTTACTTTCATTTCCAAACCTATCTGAGAAATTCACGATAAAAAGTGATACTTGAATGAAACGAATTGGTCTGAACTGTACAAAAATGTCTCACTAGAGATTATGGCAAATCATTCGAAAGGTTCGTAAAGAAATATTTTCCTCGGAAAGAGACATTGTATATTTTATGTGAGAAAAAAGTTTGACCTTTTTTTGCTAGGTAAGATCAAAACCTCCCTCGGATGTTCAAACGACAAATGTCCAGTTTCTGAGATTGCTGTTCGAAATGTCATTAGTTCCAGGTTATGAACTCATACTAACTGACAAATTTAATCAACTTTATCCCAGATGGGACATTTCCGGCGATGATTATTAATAGAAAATCCGTTATTCATAAGTTTAACATCGGAACGATAATCTTAAAAAATCGTGTTATAGTTTCGAATAGGAATCGTGAACTTTTGACAGAAATTATCTATCCAGATTAGCCCATTTTTAAAGAAAAACGTTTTACTTTAAAAAATCATGATCTATGCGAGTTTATTTCATTTATTCTTCTGACTCGAATACTAACAAAATATCGTTAATGTCTCGTATTATAATTCCTTTTGTCACATTATCTATAAAGGTAATCCAATAATGGTGAAAATTTCGATGCCAGAAATTTGTCGTTAAGTCCTTAACCGTCTAACCTCCCTATATCTCTGAATTTTACATTTAAAACTCATAAATGCGCTGCACGCGTCCGAATGTTTAGAGTTTATATGCTGATCAAGATAACTCAAAATTCAATAAGCAGTCAGTAAGTCCGATGTAAAATAAGTGTTCACCTAAACAATGGCGTCCAGTCAAATGACGAAATGCTCCCACAATAAAACCTCTGAACTTTAACAGACTTTCTAGGTATTACTAAAAACAGAAAAGAAACTGTCTCGAGAAAAGTTTATACATATATTTAACCCTCTATATGATTGTCTCAACGAGGTATCTCGTTATTATCAAATCTGAAGAGATTTTGATGAACGAGAGAGATATCTCGTCATTAGAAAAACTAACCAGATCTTGATTTCGTCCTCATCAAACAATCGGCAATATCTTGATGTTGAGAGAGATATCTCGTCGAAATCACATGGAGGGTTTATAAATGAGAAATGGAATTTCACTCATATCCTCCAAAATGCTATTTAAAGGCACCCACTGCAAGTTGAGGCTTCCTATACAAGTTTTCTATAGCATGAGTTTTCTATTTTACGAGAAATAATCGATTCTTCGTTGCTAGTGATAGTAACACAATGATGGACGCTGTCTATATTAGTTTTCTATAGTCATGCGAGATATAATCGATGCTTTGGTATTAGTAATAGTAACCCAATGGTGGACATTGTCTATAAGAGTTTTCTATTTCAGTAGTGCTAGGAATAACCTATGCTCTGTTGTTAACAATACAAACTCAATGATAGAACCATTTACATAAATTATAAAACCCACCATAAACTTCCTTTAAAATAATACTTCCATTTTGAAGTAGCTCTCTGCATGGAAAATTACATGGTCGGGAAAATTAACAGTTATATATAGAAAACATACACTGTGTTCCTTTAATCATGTTGCAATCAAGGACTTACTAAGAGAGGTAGAATAAATATTTGAATTATTTTTGTCGAACCTTGCTTTTAATTGCCAATTAGAGACTCTTTGTTAGTCCTTTACAGAAAAAGGCTTATCATAGTTCCTTATTAAATGTCGAATACCACTTGTTTCTACGGTGACTTCGATTTCAGATCCCCCATGGCATCATATGTATGACATACAATCTTCGAGCCCAGAAAAACAATCATGTCAGCTTAAGACTTTCAATCCAGGGTTAATTGGTCAATTATTTCGAAATTCATGAAAAAATACGACTCCTTATATTTTAACATTACATTTATGATATTAATGATATAAAATTTATTAAGATAATTGAAAGAGAAGAAAACATTACTAACAAGTTGCATTCGAAATAATACTCCAAAAAAAATAAAGGCTCTAGCTCGTTAAAAAAGTAGCTGGTGTCTTAAGATCTAAAAAATGTAATCCTTATGAAGCTATTCGACCAACATAACGATAAACCAGTTTTCAAGTTTTCAGGTTAGAAATTTTAAAAAAGTCCAAAGTTATAACGATTTATCCACTATTCGAGAGTCCACCATTCTTTCATTACTCCCACATTCAGACATTCAGAAATTCTTTTGATCCTCATGAAGATTTTGTGTTTATTTTTTTCATTAAGGGAATATATTTTTATCTGGCTACTATGTTGCCGGAGCCCTTCATATATCAATAAAAAAGAATAACAATGTTATTGAAATGATTAATGTAATAGAAATCAATGAACTGTGGCTAAAATTTAAGCATGATAATAAAGTACGCACTCTAGGTAATCATGTTCTATCAATTATAAATTCCGATAAAAAGAACTTATCTCAATAGATTTGCATTAAGCGACATTGATCAGCGCTAGATATAATTTACTCATCACCACAAGGGTTCATTATGAAATGGGTCATTACTTTGTTTCTTCTTTCATACTCCATGACTTAATCTAAGGGAACAGGGGGGTGATTGTATTTCAAATAATAGTCATATAAACTCTTTACCGTCCTAACCTAGAACACCTAATGCACGTTTATCGTCAAAAGAGAGCAATACTTTCGGTAATCTAATTACTGTTACTCCTTCCAACTTCATTCATTGTTCCTGCACTTTATAACTCACGTTAACTTGAGGTATCACTAAATGGAGTCAAAGGGTACGAATGAGGACGACGTAACTCAATCAGAGGAGAGAAAAACAATTTTCGGGTGTAATTATGGATTTAATTGCAAATAAAATTGTTATGAAATGGCTGCTCAATATATATATTATAGGAAATCATTTAGAAAATGAAATATGAAAATAAGGTTAAAGCGCATCTCTCTTTCTCTCTAATTCTGTCTTTTAATCTTATTTTACCCTCCAAATGGTTTCGACGAGATATCTCATCCATCAAGACATGACCAATTTTGCTAATGACGAGATACTCGTCGTCAAGATATTGCCGATTTTTTTATGATGACGGGATCAAGATCTGGTCAGTTTTCTTCTAATGACTAGATATCTCGTCCATCAAGATCTGGTCAGTTTTGCTAATGACGCGACACCTCTTCGAGACAACCACCAGGAGGGTTACTATTCAAAATCAGTTTCACAGCTTTAAATAAAATATATTTCATTTTAACAATTGCTTGTAGACTTGTCTTGAGTAGTTTACACATTTGTATATAGGAAATAGATGAATACTATAAAAATAGTAAGCTACTGCTCCTTTTAATTGACATTATTAAATCAAATTGTGATTTGTTTCTATAAAACGTATCGTACACAAATATACTAAATGCTTTCACAATTCAACGATGCTCTGAAACAATTCCTTTTCTCCATAGCCATATTTCGTGTACAATCATAATTTCTAGGGCGGTTTTTGATAATTTTAAAGTTTTTATCCCATAAAAGGGCAGTACAGGAAGGTGATGAGTACATTTTAAATCTGTTATTTTTCTTTTGAACAAAGAATTTTATTAATATTTTTATTTATGATTGTTAAACAAGGAAAATATACTAAGTGCTTTCACAATTCAGCGATGCTCTGAAACAATTCCTTTTCTCCATAGCCATATTTCGTGTACAATCATAATTTCTAGGGCGGTTTTTGATAATTTTAAAGTTTTTATCCCATAAAAGGGCAGTACAGGAAGGTGAAGAGTACATTTTAAATCTGTTATTTTTCTTTTAACAAAGAATTTCATTAATATTTTTATTTATGATTGTTAAACAAGGAACTGCTGCGGTAAGACATTTAAATTACCAGTGTTTTGATCAAAGTAATATGATTTTGTTTAATTTTGTATTAATTGGAACAAAAAGATAAGTCACAGTAAAACTCACAATCGATTCAAATCTATAGGGATATTTTTAAGAATCGGAATTCTCTGCAGGGAAGGTTAGCTCCGGATTAATTTGTGACTAGTAGTGCCATCTATCGAAGTCTTCATAAGATTTAAAGCTTAGGTGTTAATGTTTTATGTGTACCTTAAGCTTTAAATTCAGTTTCCAAATATTTCAAAGCAACGAACTTTATTAAACCATAGCTTTTAAGCTAATGTACTTTTCTCAATTGCATATGTATATAATTAGGTAGACAAGTATATTAATATCAGACAAACGAAAATAGTTCAATTAAACACAACGAGTGTGTTTATATTTCTGTTTATAAAATAAACTAACATCTAAGCAAGCAACATTGAATTAACAAACATTGACTTAAATGCTATTCACATGATTACATATTAAATCATAAACAAAAACATGATTTGGTCTTACCCTTTGAACTGAATTGATAAATGTTCAATAAATATAGAAATGTAAAGTATCTTAATCCTTTGAGAGGTTCACATGAATAATTATACCTGCAACCTACAGTCTTCCCTGCATGACTTCTCACCAATTTTGTCCTTGGCAAATAGTCTTCCCAAAGTTTCTGGAACTGGGACACCTGATGGAAAGCAGCGAATTAGCAACCGGAGTGTTGCTAGTTCGAAACTCGAACCAACCAAAGACCATCGTGTACGTGGGGGCTGGTGTACGTTATATCTTTCGTGGTCTCAAATGTCCTCACGTTGGCATGGTGTTTAAATTTGAAGAGTGATAGTAGTAGAGAGTAGGAGAGAGTAGATGTAGTTAGTGGGATGCCAGCTCAGGTGTGACCTCGTCATTTGACCGTGGTTCAAAATTTCGAGGTGTTGTCCTCGAATATTTGCCTTCGGCATTGATCCCAGACCGTCGCCAATAGTCCGTTGTGTCGCTCCAGTGCGACTATAATTCAACTACCTCCTCCCAAAATATTCTTTTCTAAGGAAAGGAGCAATCGAATATTTTCAAGTGATTCTATTACAAGGAAAGAACCACTGAAATCTTTCCAAAGGATTCTATTCTGAGAAAAGGACCATAGATATGAAGACTAAAGATAGAAAACGCCATGGATTCTTTTAACAATGTAGTTATTTATTTCGTTGTGTGTTGCGGTGCAAAAGCAACACTACACTACTCTGAAATCTCGCGACTATCAGAGGGTCAAAAGCATATTCTGTTTTCATAATAATTATTTTATAGCAATAATAGAATTGTTATGATAAATGCGACTCCTTTTTTACACCTCTGGTCTCTTCCTCTCACTATTACAATTTAGTTTCCAGTTCAAATTTTGAATTATTGATTCCATACACTGCACGCATCTTGGTGTGGTGTACTTGAGACACCCCCTCTTTTGTTACAGAATTTCTTTCCCATTGAGCTGTCAAGAGAAGAGGTGCTTTTCGTTTTTCCTTTGGGTTTCTTTCTGTTTATTTTGGTCAGGAACTCTTATTGCTTTTATCTCTCCTTTATGTCTTGTGTAATCTTCTTTTATTTCCCACGTAGTCTCTCTCTCCTTCTTCCTATAAAAGAAAATCAGTCCGTTTTTCCTCAACACCACATTTATTATTTTCTTTATGATATGATTCAGAGAATCATCTATTTAAGATGGTTTATGAGTGACGTAAAAAGTCAGGCTTTCTCGGAAATGCGTTGGGATTTGGGAGTTTTGATATTGTAACTGTAGGCTTAAATCACGAGCAGTTTAGCCCTCCAAGTAATTTTGACGAGATATCTCATCCTAGATCTTGTCAATTTTGCTAATGACGAAATATCTCATTGAGGCAAAACTGAACTATAACACCAAGGGGGTTTGAAATGTAAAAAATAATTCATTCGAAGATCGCATAAAACGTTATTATAATTAGGTAGTATTTATTATAATTATTTATATTCAACTTTTGAAAAAAAAAAGCTACTCCTCTGTTCCCAAATAAGTATCACATTTTCACGTTTTAGTTTCGATTTTGTAGTTATCTGTGCAAACGAGGACATTTGTTAACTGTAGGAGGCAAACTAAGAATGTCACTCAATAGCCTTTTTTTACTGTAAGCAAAGTCTGGTAAAAAAATGAAAAAAGGACCTTTTTAAAACTGCACCTGCCGGAAAATGGAAAAGTTACAAAATATTTTCTCAGCATTGCAAATATGTATGGAAAGTGTAATGAAGTCGTCTGGAAGTACGTTTACAAAATCGTACTCATTAACAAACAAAAACTGAGGCATGGAAATCGTCTTCCATGTGATATTAATTGTTGTTATACTGAAGCTAAATCAAAACCAAACTCTGTCTTTTTGTGTAATATTTAGCAATGTTAGAAAATAAACCTTTTAATTTACGATTAAATGTTTCAAATATGACAACTATTTCGGAACAAAATTCAAGTATTAAATGGGACACTTATGTTGGGAAGTAGATTATTTTATTTATAAATTAATTCACATCTAGAAGAAACGTTTATGAGTAGTGATTTGTAAATGTGAGTTTAAAGCCTTAATTTAAGTTTTATAAAATAGTGAGAATTATCACCAGGCCTGAATCGTTTCGTTGTAATTAATAGCAATGAACGTCGCTATGATACATTAAAAATATTTTTAATGTAGAACATTAAAAAGCATTGATAGCAATCCAAGGACAAATTATTTTATGTTGCGAACTTTAATCTTTCAAAAATAACTTTTAAATTTTTTATCCCAACAACTGCATAAAATTATATTTGCTTTACTTATACTGATTAGTCTCTATGTGTTTTATAAGTCCTAATATTTCATTTAACGCATTTTATCATTTAACAATATTAATATTTATCTATTAACAACATTTAACATTAACATTTTATCTATCGTTGTAGAAGAAAGAAAATTTCAGACCGATTAATTTGTAAAATATGCTAAAAAACAGAACGTTTCCCTACCCGTCACCTTCATCCAGGTACTTTATTAGACAAATATTGTAAAAATAATGATTACATTTCTAAGATAAACAGGGTAAGAGAATTTATAACTACAGATGTAAAATGAAAATTCATAAGTTCACCCAGTGATGATTAATGCAAGACTGATTCCATAAGGCGAACTGATGAACAAATAAAGCAATTTTTGAATTCTGTGTTGGACACTATTTGCTTTCTATTTGTGAATCTCTAGAGGTCTATTAATGCCTTCGTTACTGATATTTTCCTTACGCAAAAAAGAAAGAGTCAAAAATGAATATTTAACAGATAATTTCATTTGAATATACAATGGTCATTACCTAAACAGATAAAAGTTGAGAGAAAGAACCTGCAAAATCTCTCTCGTATTTAAATCTGAAATGTAAACAAAAGAGGAATTTAATGTCTAGGAAATCAGAAGCAAAACTAAATTAGAAAGGACGTCTCCTTGGAGGAAAATAGAGAAACTTTACAGAGATCATTATACGAGCAAACTGAAAAGATAAAAGAAATATCCTGTAAAATGCATTATTCATTATAGGAACTTGTAAAGCTCGGACTTTTGATGAGTTCCTCTGAAGGAATTTATTTTACAAATATGAAAAAATTCTTATTCATGATATTATACTTACCGATTCTACTAAAATTTGTTTGCAAATGGGGCATCTAATTTAGCTTAACTTCGACATCTTAGAATAGTTAAATTTTTATAAGATAATAAAGATACTTCCTATCATTACATCCCAACGTTATTCACTCCTTATTTAAAAGAATTAGTCCTTGTAGCGTAATGACTGAAAATTTAATTTCGAAAAATGTTTATACCTTACTAAGAGAAAGTATTGTTTTTTTATTTTAACTGATAAAACATTTGCTGAAGCTATTTGTTATTATAAAGAGATTTAAATGCCTTAATTATTTTATTACTACGAATACTAATAACACGCTGCTTTTACTATACTTTTGTTTGTGTTGTTTTTGTGAAACCTATTTTAATTTTTTATGTATACTACAAACTAATATCTAATGCATATTGCACGATTTTAATAAATGTGTTATTTTATTGTGAATTTTTATTTTTGAGATGATTTTGGAATGCATATTTCATCAATTGCTTATTAAAATAATCCTAATTCGAGTTGCAACTTACTCGCATTGAATTCTTTCAAATTATAATATTTCGAGCAGTGAGAACATTTTTCACTAATTTGGGGGTATTAATACAAATTCAGTTACATATTTCTGCATTGATAAGGAAATACATGGTATTATTGTTTTATAATTCTGTTATAATATATATTTTCTCGTTAAAAGAAAGATTCTATAGCGCATTAAACTGATAGCATTGAAATCGATTACATTATTATCTTGTATGTCGATGTATGTAGAAGCAAACTCAAAAAATTTCATAAAAATTTTCTACAATTCTTCTTTAGTTTTACTCGCTAATTTCTGCACTCTGAAATTATTGTCTCAAAACAATTCTGAATAAATTATTCTTATTTTTATCTCGTTAAATATTATAATTAAAATTCTTAGAAAAGCTAAGCATACATTTTAACCTTTTATTATTTTTCAAGTCGCTTATCAGCTTCCGAGACGCGAAACGTGATTATAATATTTATGAATTGCATTATTTTAAACCTTAAAATAATGAAACAGTGAATAATTATCTTTTTAAAACAGAAAATAAAATGCTTAAAAAAAGAATGTTTTTCTAATTTAACGTAAGACTTGTAAAACTCAAGGGATTTTCTTTAATTAGAGGTTGACTCATGACCATTAGCAAAAACGCTTAGATTAATCGCTTGGAACTTAAAAAATTACTTTAAACAATGTCGGTGCAGCACACGTTAAGGCAATATCTGCTAACAACTTCTATTTTGTTGCGCCGAAAAGACTAAAATAAATTGTTTTAAATAATAGATGAAGAGAGATTATTTGTTTTTCGTCTTCTAAATGTAATGGAAGAGAAGTAGAAAACATTCGAAAAAGTACTCCACGTTCTCTACTTAGAAAAATCCGGAAAATTAATGTATGAAAATTTATTTCAATTATTTATTATAAAATCATTGAAAATGGTACATAAATATATAGTGCAGTCCTAAAAGCTAAGCATAATTGGCTTAGGGAATATTCTTGTGAATATTTCCTAAGCCAATTTTTGAAGTTATACGAAATTTGATTTTCTTAAGTAATAACATTGCAAACACAACATCAGAAAAAACGAGAACTTAAATGTATTTATTATTTATAAGCAAAAAATTTGTATCTGGCTTAAGAATATAAATCTAAAAAAGCTGGTAGGAGATATGGTTATATCTTGTAGTCAAGCAAGTCTATCAATCATTTCTAATCAGATTAACTAAGAGCTTTATGAGCAATTTAACCCTCCAAGTGGTTTCGACGAAGTATCTCGTCCATCAAGACCTGACGAATTTTGATAATGACCAGATATCTCGTCATCAAGATTTTGACGATTTTTTGATGATGACGACATCAAGATCTCGCCAGTTTTCTTCTAATGACGAGATACCTCATCGAGACACCAGGAGGGTTAAACAGGTCCTCCTGTTCACAAAGGTAATTTGAATATAAACTTCTAGACGACTGGTATATAGAAAACAATCTCCATTAGCCTCCAATAAGACAGTCTGGTTTGTATGGTTTCATTGAAAATCCCGCATAGCCTAATATTCATTGAAATTAATTTGTTTAATGTTTCGTTTCTTTCAGGCTTCTGTACATCTATTATAATGTTTAATTGTTAGAATGCATTTAAATTTTTTAACACTTATGTATGTATTCATGTTTTTAATCATCTGTGTTTTTTGTAGCAGACTCTGACCGGTGTCACCCCACTCAACCTTTCCGTTGTCCAGGGGACAGAACAGTGTGCATTTCTATTCAGTACTTGTGCGATGGAGCTTCTGATTGCCAGGATGGTTATGACGAGGATCCTAGACTTTGCACTGCAGGTATGTTTGAATCTTAGTATAAATTTCATTGAGCAAATTAACTTTGCACTTTAAGTCATCAAATATTGTGGCATACAACGAAAATTCAACATTTGAAAATAAGGAATATTTCCTCGCGGTCATGATATTTTATCATTTTCTATAACATAGATCTATCCTTAATAGTACATCTAGTTTTAGGAACTAATTTTAATGAACTGTAAAGTTGTTAATTACATGAAAAGTAAGCTATTTATTCCTTTGAATAAGATTTCACTAGCGAGTTAGTAACTTTCGAAAAGTTGTTTAAAAGATGCGCTTTTAAATTTGTATACATACAAAAATACTGCACCTATCTTGAATCATAATACGAAGACGTAAATAGAACAGAAATAACGTTTTGAAGACTAATTATCAAGAAAATATGCAATATTCCATATTTAAATTTTTCTTCCTATTTTGCTTAGAAATTCTTACCTCTATAAAGCATTAAAACTTATTCATTTAAAACAATCAAAAATTATTTTTGTTCGTCCCGTCATATTATTTGCCATTTAAGCTAGTTCAATCATGTTCAATTCTTTTATGAAATATAATACTGTAGTTAATTTATAAGAAGCACTATTACCCTAAACTAGGCCAACGAAACTACATAATAACAAGACTACATAACAAATTATACTTTTTATCAGGCTTGTGACAAGCTTTGAATGAAAAATGAGCAGATATTTTATCATTTGCTAAAAAATCATTTCAGGATTTTAAGGGTAATGTTTTCGAAATCTTAAGTTTAACCTTTGCAACTTCGTGACCAGAGCACGGGTAAGCTGTATTAATAATAATAAAAAGTTCCGATACTTTGAAAGAGAAGTCCGGAAATCAAACCCTCTTATTCTTCACGGAATAGAAAATAGTAAAAAAATTCCATAAAAGAATTCATCAGCTAATATTTTGGTATACATATATAACTTCAAATAAATTCAACCACCATACTCTATATTAGGTTCATGGTACAAACATAAAAATTAGAAAACTAAAGATAATTATGTAATTCTTTTAGTTTTCTCGGTATCACGGAATAAAATTAAGAAAAAAAGAGAAAGTACGATTCTAATATAACACTCACTGTCTATCGCATAACTGAAGGGCACCGAGCCAGAAAATGATAAGTCACTTTTAAAATTTGTCAGGTTACCAATTTTCTTTTAAAAATTCCGAAATTATATTGATTTATCCACTATTCAGGGGTCATGTTACCTTAAACTTTCAAGTTTTACGCGCTCATTCAAACAATCATAAATTCTTTTGATCCTCTTGAATATATTTTTTCCTTACGTAATTTCCATTCTGTGGATTAATCACTGTTTCCCGAAGCCTTTCGATTGTATTTTTAAAAGCACTTTAATTGATCAATACTACCGATACAAGAGCATCATTAAAATTTTGTATTGTATATCAAACTATGTATACGTTGTAAAATTTATACTATTAATTTTCCACTTTATAATTTCGGACTAAACTAATAAAATCATTTTCGCTTGGTCTTGTATTAGCATTTTGCCAAAAATAAGTCATATTCATCACACCTAGTATCTTGAAAATGTATTTGAATCTTACTAAAGAGCATCACTGACTTGTTTATAGCCGTAATTAATTTATTGCTGTTTATGTACTTATAAAAAGGGATCTTTTGATATGTGTTTATACTTTCCTTCACATGTTTATATAGGCTGTTATTTAAATATGTTTATGTTTACACCTAAGGCACGAATCTGCATAACCAGTTTCGAAAAAATAGGCTTAGCTTTAACACTTTAGGAAAAAATTTTGATACATTGTGAAGGTGTAAAAGCAATTTGGGTCTCTATCTAAAATCTCAATCTAAAATCTCTATCTCAAATCTATTACAAATCAGAGTGTGTGCCTTGTAATAACATAAAACATCAAAACAACAATACATTTAGATGAAAACAAGTATATAGATGCCTTTGGAATGGTGCCAACGATGTATTTTATAATTTTTATTAGTAGATTACTTTGTATTCTAATTTCAGATAATTTTAATATTATATTATATTTAAATACTATTATGTTATAGTTAATAATTAAAAACAATATACAATAATTTAAATGTTAATTATTATGTATCATAATTTCATATTAATTGTCTTCATTCTTGCTTGTAAGCATAACATCTTCGATGCACATATTAAGCTATACGTTTTTAGTTCTCCCTTTGCACGTTACAAAATGTACCATCTCAGACCATTATCCTATTAATTCATGATTCTCGATAGATGGGCCTTCAAACAGAGCTTCCAACTCCGGAATAATTAACTCAAAATTGAGTGAATTAGCCCTGAGAGCCTAATTGTAATAAATTAAATAATTAAATTTAGAAAATAAGCTTCTAATGATAAATTACGACCTGGGCTTTTATTGCACCCTCTTCTGAAATGAATAATTAACTGAAACTCATTTCATTTCAAATGACACATGTTATTGTTCTCTAATTACGAACTTTTTTAAGTTCATCTTATTCATTACTTTAATTAGTCCGTTTCCTATTTAGTTTACTTCGTTACTATATTAATGTGAAGACAGGACGGGGATACTAGGTAGTAATTCTTTAATGACATTTCCATGTGAGGCGTGGAGAGAAATTCTGTGGCTTTTTTCTGACCTGTTTACACACCATGCCTAAAAGCTGTCCTTCAATACACAAGTCCTCCCTCTCACTGGCCTTTTCATTTCCATTTTTTCGCATCATTTGCAGATTACAGGATGAAAAAGCAATCTATCTGATGATTTTTCTTTCCAAAAGGAACCGCGATTAATCAAATATTACCCACACGATCTTTGGTCTTTATGTGGGAAACTCGTTTCCAATACTTCTTCGAATGAATGGTTTTCCATTATATCGTTTCTTCTTCAAACAAGGGGGTCCCTTTCAGGCAGTTACTTCAAGCAAACTCAGTTTTCGTCGATAACACCACCATGCGTTAAGACTACATGCAGACGGTCTGTGACCTATTAAAAATGCCGGCCTGCCACCCGACCGTCGTGGCTGCGTTAAATTGCACGTGTAGCTTTGGGGTACGCTTCATTTCTAAATTCTGATCCCTCTATTGAGGCGAAAGATAAACGAAAGTTCATTGTTAGAGAAAAATGCGTGAGGTCGCTATGTATTGGGCTTTGGCTATTGAAGTGTAAAAAAGTGATAAAGGAGATTATTGAGGCTATTCACTCCCCGACTGAGTCGTCTTTGCATCGCCTTTTACCTACAAAGTTGTAAAATGCGGGAAAATTCTCTTTAACATCTATTGCAGTTATTTTCAATCACAATGCATTATTCTTTGACTGATGGACTTGAGTATGGATGTACTTGTGAACTTGAATTGTTGTGGAGTACATGGTGAACTTTGCCACCACTTCAAAAATTAACTTACAGTAATAGAAGTAGGGTAAAGATTGTCAAAAGAAATGGGATAGCATTTTTTGAATAAACCAAATGGCAAATCATGATGAAACTAACTGAAATTCATATGTGAATCGATAATTTATCAAACTAAAGTTTGATCTATACGAAAAAAGCAAAAATGTCACAATCGTCTATTTGAAAAAATACTATATAACATTAAACCTAAAGAATTTTTCACAAACACGCAAAAAACTTCTGTTTTCATCAAAGATGAGTCCTTAAGTACAAAATAAATACTTTTCACGTATTTACTCTTACTTTTAATTACATTATATTTTTTCACATTTGAAAGGGTTCGGAATGGTTTTTTGTACGGCGTTCCTGAATATTTCAAAAGGCATTCTTCCTCCTCAAACTAAAAATCCCTTATCCATATTTGATGTATCGATATAAATATTCAAATAAATTTTTCGATCTGGGCTGATCTGAGATGACGTTGTGTTGCCAGTGACGTGCGAGATGACGTCACATTTATCCTTGCTAGAAATATATTCCAGTTTTGTCTATAGACACTACTCTACAGTTGATATCGTTATGTTTGATGCTGAAATGTGTTTTTACTATTAAGATGGCGGTTTATTATTCATAGTTTCAAGGCCGTAATGCCCATCTATTTATATTTTCAAACCAGCTGGGATACTAAAATCTCAGGCGATATAGGTTTTCTATCCAATGGTGCTTGGTATTGATATTGATTGTTCATTACCCTTTCGATCTTAGCCAGCACCAAGATAATCATACTTCGCTTCATGATTTTCTTACAAATGCAGCTTCAACTTCCAACAACCATAATAACAGTATCACTAAGCTCCATAATATATTATAATTCGATGTTTTGTAAAATTTATATTATGGTCAACATGACTGTTGCTTGTGTATGGAGTCTACAGAAGAAACTATTAGATAGTCTTGAATGTAGCCATGAATGTAGTATTTCATCCAAACTTAAATATCCGAGTTTGGGCACAAAATACTGATTAGACTGTTAATTTTCAATTAATTAAAACTATCATTCATCATTGAGAATTGTTTGCAACATGAAATTCTGCTGTTTTCAAAATGTACTGTTAGAAAACACGGGAAAGTTGAGACTCAGCTTCAGTCGAGGTGTATCATATTGCGTACACATCTTCGACGCAAAAGTTACATAAACGATTTTAAGAAAACATAATAAAAAACTAGTATTGAACAATCACAAATAAACGTATTTTATGATAAATCAGGAAATAGTTTTGAGCTTATTTTCTCTTAAATAATTGGCTTTTCAAATGAGCCTCTAAAATATTTTTAGCACCTGAAAATATAAAATTACTTCTATCTAAAAAACAGATTATCAACTAACGATCTAAACAAAATATGGGTGCCTTCGAAGCCTTTTATGCGAAGTCCGATTATTTTGACAACCTGTAGGGATATATATATCACGTGTATGTAGAGCTGTGGAAGTAAAATATTTTCTTGGTAAAATTGAGCATTCTAAAGAATACCATTCAAATAAATCTAACGGTTGCCTTCTTTTCCTTCAGCGAAACGACCCCCAGTTGAAGAAACTGCCAACTTTCTTCACACCCTCATTATGAACCACGGCCCAAATTATTTGGAAAAATTATTCGGGAGCAAAGCCCGCGACGCATTGCAGCCATTGGGTGGTATGCAGAAGGTGGCTATAGCTCTCTCAGGTAAGTTTCGTTTCTTTTCAAACCAAGCGCCTGTTAATCAGCGAAATAGAAATCCCTTTTTGAATAGTTGGCCCTCTTAAGTGCTGAAACTAATACTGGAAATTATACCAGTTGAATTGTAACACATGAATTAGTTCGTAAGGCATGAAAATTTAAATAAATAATTTATTAAATTGATCGTTACGAAAACTGTTCAAAATCTGATTAACTCTCTAAGGGGTTAATCTGATTAACGCATATATCCGCAGTCTTCCCTACATAGCATGTAACCAGTATTGACCCACTTGAACAATCGAATCTCTCCTAGGAATCTTTCATTCAATCGGTGTGGTTGTTTTGTCATGTGTGTCGTCGGGAAAAAGCAATAATGCACTACTTGGAAACCTCGTGTACTCGTCATCTGACCGTGTTGTTGTCCTCGATCTTTCCCTTCGTCTTTAGGTAGGTATTTAATTAACGTCGCACTGGAGCAACACAACGGGCTTTTCAGCGACGATCCGAGATCCAACCCGAAGGGGAAAATCAGAGGACAATACCACGTAATTTTGACGAGGTCGTGCTTGAACTGACTCCAAACTTCCACATCACTCCAACGTGAGGACATTTGAGCCAACGGCATATTTAAAGTGCCTCCGCTCCCCATGTACACGACGGTCTTTGATTGGATTCGAGCTCGTAACCCTCCGGTTGCTAGTCCGTTACTCTTCCACACGGGCTATCGCGGCCCCCTTTGTCTAGTGGTTTCTGGCTCCGAGTTAATCTTTCGGTGCCAGAAGAGATATAGTCCGGTTCCAGCGAGGAAATGTGTTCAATTCCTGTGACTTCGACTTGATCTTGAATGTTACAAAAGAAACACTTTGTAACATTCGATTTAGAACATTCCCAGACATTCTTCGAGCAGTACGTCATTGGCCATGGGTGCTAAAAATCTATGGTACTATTTTGGATGACCGTAAATATTTGAAACGCGTATTAGTTTTGTAATTACAAAGCCCTACTAGAATTACAACCCTAGTACATTAATCATTAATTAATTAAATAATTGTTAATGAAATGCAATGCATTTTAGAATGGTCACGATTTTAAGTTTCATTGTAAAAATTAAATTTTACAGTTATTTCAATATGAAGTTATTTCACTCTTAATTTATCAAGAGAGCTATTAGATTCAAATTTAAATAATCGATGAAATTATATTGCACGACTAAATAATTAACCCTCTGGTTGTCGTCTCGATTACGTATCTCGTCATTAGATAAACTAACCAGATCTTAATGGACGAAATATCTCGTCATTAGCAGAAAACTGACCACTGACCATATCGGGATCTCGTCGTCATCCAAAAATCAGCAATATCGCTATGGCGAGATATCTCGTCGCTGGCAAAATCTGCCAGATCTTGATGGACGGGATAGCTCGTCAAACCACTTAACAAATTTATTGAATTACGCACTCGGCAATTATTAACAAAGTCATAAAATCTATTATTTGCAAGATTTTAAACTATGCCTTTAAGCACTCTATACTGCATTAAACTATTTCAAATTCTTTAAGAACAATCAAATTGATGAATTTCTTTCCATTGATCCTTTTCAGAAAGCGAAACCCTTGAAGATTTCGGAAAAGCCTTGCATCTGATGCGATCGGATTTGGAACATCTTCGAAATGTCTTCATGGCGGTAGAGACTGGTGACTTCAGTCTTTTGAAGTCTCTTGGAATCCGTGACTCGGAACTAGGAGACGTGAAGTTCTTCCTGGACAAACTGGTCAGCACTGGATTCATGGATTAAAGAAGAAATGACACTAAAACCTCCTCTCTCCTCAATCCCTCCATATGAGTCGTCAACACCAGTATACACATACACACATGACATGTATACATATATATATACATAAATATATATGTATGTATATGTATTTCCAAATGCATCAATCTACTTATGTATATCAGGAGTTTCCTACATGCTACTAATAAGATTATATATGGATAAAAAAGAGAAATGTAATTTGGCTTTATCTGTTGAAAAGAAAAATTATGTTCAAAGGAAGAAAAGTTTAATTCTTATATTGTTCAAAAATCTAATTTACACTCTTATTTTTATCAGAATGAACCAACTGCAACATGTTTTCCTTCGTTAAGGTAAATAAATTATTCAATTTTGATTTTTTTAAATACAGAAATTGATTTATGTGAATTCAAATGAAGAACTGAATGAACGGAATGCTTGTTTTAATTTAATATTTTGAATGTTCACACTTGAATACCGTCGAATAAATTTTCTTCGTGAAAGTAACATCTCCATAGTAACATAAGCAACTACGATGTATTACACTCTCCTATTACAAACTTTGTTTCGCCTTACTGCGTAAATAACTCAAACATTCGAGCGCACAAACAACTTCGACCCTAGATAACTCAAATATTACGATTACATTCTCACAAATTTAGTACTTACGTTTTGTTGGATGTTTGGTGGGCGGCTCATTTGCTCTTGTTCGGTCTCAAAGGTCATGGCAAATCACGATGTACAAAATTCACTTTTAGTTGAAATATAATAGCTTACATAATGTGCTATTTTTCTGCGAAATAAAAATCCTTAATTTCAAAGCTCATTTTAAGAACTTTAAAATATGTAAAAGTTATTGTCGATTTTCCCTTACAAGGTCTTTATGAATAATTTAAAAACTGATACAAATTTTAATTTAGCATAAAAAGTTTTGCAATGTTTACTGTTGAAATATATTTTTTATCACGTTATTCTTATTATTTACTAAATAAAAATATAACCTTCTTAATTTCAAAATTTACAATAGAATTAATTTGCATTTTATTACGAAACTTTGTTTAGAAGGAAGGAACTTGAAAGTACTTTTCACAACTGAAAGAATGCGCAAAGTTGACTATTCACTTTTAATTCACACTACGCATATTTTTATTTCTCCTTTGTAATAGATCAAAACAGTGAAGTATGGATGATTGACTATAAACTTTGTACACCCACTTATAATAAAGATAAATTAAACGAAGTTTAAGAAAATGTAGTCTTTATTACTAAAACTATCCGTACCTGTTGCATGAAAGATTCCATTTTTTTCATTTCGTCATTTACTCATTTATTTCCAGGTTATTCCAGCATTTTGTTAAAGTTATCGAAATCCTGGTAATCTCAAACTTTTTAATCGAAATGTAGTCATTTGCCAAGCTTTGAGCCGAAATTCTGAAGTTACACGGTTACGAATTGCGTTTTATTCCTTTAACCATTTAAACCACCTGTGGATCACGATAGATCAAAGATAGAACGAGTCGACTCATGGTGCCAGTGGAGTTTGTGTAGAGGTCTGCTTGTGCCAGACGCTGACAAACTCTTTTTGTTTCCCTTCCTGCAAAGCATCTGTAATCTCACTATGCTATTTTGCCTTTCAACTGTATCTAAAGGTGCACTTTAAATCCCTCTAAACAGTGTTAATGTTGTCAGTGTTTCATCTAAACTCATTGGGAAGCACGTTGCTTTTTTTTCTTGAATTCTCACTACTACCATACGAATCAAAACGTATTTTAAACCAATTCGGTGATGCATTGTTTGGAAAACTCATCCAAATGTTAACGTTTGTGATAGAAATCTGTATATGTAATAATAATAACATACTGTTGAACTGTAATTTCAATCAAAAAATGGGTCGCGTTGGCGAAATTAAACTAAACACTTTTTAAAATGTGAAACACACAATACAAGTACCACTTCGATTTGACAACGCAGACACAAAACAAATTTTTATGGCGAAACAGTCTTTCTATTTGTGCTAGAAGACGTTTACTTGATGTGAGTTTTTGAATGTTTCTCTACTAATACTTCGTGTGTTAATATTTGTCTTCAATAATCTCCATAACATACTTTACTTAAATATTTGAATACGTGTTTGATAGACGTGAAATATGTCAACTCAACGTAAGTTGGACATTTTGTAAAAACTTTCTATAAGGCTTATGCACAACGAATATGTATGGAATGCCGTTCTTGAACCTAATTTTATAAATATATTTCCTGACTCTTTCAAAGAGACTTTAAACAGACGGTTACGACATATGAATCCACATATCTTTATTGCCTTAAGAAATGCAATACTTAATTTTCTAAATACGTTATACTCTCTATTTTCTTTTTTATCCATAAGCTAATATGCCAGATTTAAAAATTAACTTTTTAAATTTTGCATAACTTGTTTTTGAAGTATTAGAATTGCAAAGTTAGGTACAAGTGGTATTAACAAAGATAAGATCTATATAACTAAGAAATATGTGATCATCAATTATTCCTTCTTAGAAAATTAGAATAGTCTATAAATTTGAATGAATATTTCAATTTTTGTTGCATTTTTACTTCAGAATATTTAATATTTTCCGCTAAAGATATACTATTTAGATATGTATCATGTGAGAAATTTTTAAATATTATTAATTATTTTCTAGAATTTATGTTAGTCTTTTCTTTTTAAAAAAACTTCTTATTTTGTCATAAGAATTGAAATGTTCCTTTGGAGGTAATTTAAGAGTTAGTGAATATAGTTGATTAAAAAGTTATTAAGGTCCATTTTGACCTAAAGAATAAACATATCACAAGCTGAAGCTGCCTTAACTTCGCAGTAAATAGTTTTATAATTTTGTAAGATCTTGTATTGCAATAAATTTTTCTTTTCAATTTCCATTTTTGTGATTTGATGTACAAATATACTATTTTTTAATCGTACTTAGATGTGCTCTACCAGTAAGCTCTTAACTGTATTAGCAGCTCAAAAAAGTATTTTCTGCGCAAAAGATCTAAATTTGGAAATTTTTTAACAAGAATTTTCATTATTTTTCCAGAGGACAAATTTATTCTTCTTTTTAATGTAGGACAATTCGAACCACTCAGTCTCTTATGAATTTTAGAAAATCAAGTGTTAAAGAATAAAATTGTACTTAATTTTCAAATATTTTCTATGAATGTTTACTATTATCTAAACTAAAATTTATAAATAGTTGTATTATAAAAGATCTGAAATCTGATGTACCTAGCTTTTCTTAAAATATCAGATTTATCAATGTTGAAGACATATCCTATCCATTTATACAGGGTTTAAGTGGTGTGCGTTAAGATATATTCAATGTGATTTTGAATACATGTCAGTAATTTCACACATGAGCTTCAATTTTTCGTGCTTTAAAGGCTCTTTCTCGGACAAAATTTATTGATGTTGCTTCATTTTTGATGGTTGATGTCTTCTCTTAAATAGCACAAGTTGAATGACCATTATGGTCACCGAATGGGTTTAAAGGGCTTTGATGTTGCAGTACTATTTTCCCATACTAGTTTGCATAAAGTATATCGCACTCTGTTTCATTGCAATCAGATATTGATGTATTCGTGTTAGAAAGAAAAACGCTCTATTTTTTTTTGTCTGTTTTCAGATCTATTTCCCTATTTAGTTCATGTAATTAGTTATCGACTGTGATCTTAAAATCATACTTCAAAATAAAACACATGTGAGAGTATATTTACACTGTATAATTATTCAATATTTTATCTATTTGTAAGTGGGAAGTCGAATAAATCGCATCGTGTGACTTGGATCTGCTTTGTATATTTAATTCTTAAATTAAACACCAAAAATCAAACACTGGTTAACACACACGCCACTAATTTTATACACTTTTCAAGTTAACGATAAAACCATTGTGAAACGTGTGAATATTATGCAATGGCAGTCGAAAATGTCAACATAAAAGCTTCACTATACTGCAGTGCCAAACAAAAAGGCAGTATTTCCAAATTTGGTCTTCAGGGTTAACGGTTGTTCAAATGCTACATATAAAAGTATTTAATGAAACATAATGCTAATAGTCAGAGTACACACAATAGCAATTTATTGAGTGATAATACTATTTTATTTGTCCTTATCCCGTGATCAAAATAGATCCGTTCCATGATGTCTTTCCTGTGAAAAATGTCCAAAAGATGCCTCGGATCATCATGAATGTCTTTCCATGATGTCCTTCCTGTGAAAAATATTCAAAATATGTATCGGATCATCATGAATGCCCTTACATTAAACCCCGAAATACTGCAGTATGTTGATTATACTGTGATCTAGTACTGTTAAGCCTAATGTACAGCAGATAACAATTAACAACATTCAATATTGTATAATACAGCACATAACAATTAACAACTCAAAAAGACCAAGCATAGAGATAGGCCTTTTCGACTTAGGCGCAGTATAGTAAGAATGAATTATGAATTTATTTTCTTTTTCTCAGGGGTTTTCAAAATATACTATTTAGGGTTGTAAAGTTGTTAAACTAGCGAAATCACACAAACTAGAAATAGTGTTTTCTGTTAAAGATAATGAATGATTTTATTCAACCTTTTTGTCTTTTAAATAATGCATCTATAAAACTACAATTTAGTCCTATTATGATACGGCAGTATTTTAAGATGGGTCATTAATTCAGATTCGATAATAAATATAAAGTGTCCAAATTCTTAGTTATTTACTAATTCTAATTGGTTCTTAAAGAAATATTTGATGTGCGAAATTCAACTTTTAATTAAGTTGTTAAGTTGGAAAAATCACACAAACTAGAAATAGTGTTTCATTGTTAAAGATGATGAATGGTTTTATTTAACATTTTTTTATCTTTAAAATAATGTATCTATAAAACTACAATTTCCAAAAAATTAATTTTATTTGTGGAAACAGTTCTTAATAAAACAGTGTGTGAAAACAGTTTTGTGGATTTATTTTAATCCGTCTATAATTTTACTTAATTTTCGAATCAAATGGTGGACTTGTTTACATGGTAATACTTAAGTAGCAATCAATCTTGACATATAGCTGAAAGTAATGCAGAAAGAAATTTCTAATTGTATGTTATGATGCAAGCAATTAAAAATTTATCTTATTTTTGAGAAAATGCTTTAAAAAAAACCGAAGAGAAATAGAAAAAAATTTTATATTTACAAATTAGCATTCAAATTAGATAGTCCCTCTGAACCTTAAGCTGTCTTAGACAAGTTGTACATTGAGCCGACATGTGCATGCATTTCTCTGTTGAAAACGTAACGCATGTCAACATGTCATTTGTTGGAAGTTGGCCCAAGGCGCCCTTTATGAAACTTTACTTTCATTTCATTATTACATTTTATTTTCTTTCCTATCAGCTTTCAAGCAACTGGGCGAGGCAGCATGTATTTTTTATTACATTAAATGTAATTTCGTTGTACACAATATTATTACCAATATATTTCTTAATATTATAAAGATAAATAACATACAACAATCAAAACTTATCAAGACAATTAAATATTTTTTCCTTTAATTTTACTGTGTGTAATAGTCTTTTAACTCATGTTTAAAACTCCGACTAACGATTTGTTGCAATATTTTTCGAGATGGATATTCAGTAGTATGAAGAAAAATGAACTGCATGATTGAAAATTGTTTGGGGCATTCTCAGTTTTCAAAATTTTCTCATAAAAATATTTAACATGACTCTTTGTCTCCATGCTGTGCTGCAGTAAGAGTAAGTAAAAGGTGCAGGTAACAAAAGTATGTATGTGTTACTGATGAATTGATAATATGAATATTCACGAGCTCCATGTGAAATTCAAAGCTTTGATCTCGACATTAATAAAAACCTACAAACTGCAGTCTTCTTAGTGCTTTGTAAGGTTTTTCATAATATTCCATTAATTAGATCATAACCAAGTGTTAATGTCTTGAACTCAATGAATATTTCTCTTTCCTACTTGTCCATGCGAGAGAAATTACAAAATTCAAGAAAAAATTATTTAAGGTCTCCTGTCAGACAAGCTCGGTTATTTACCCCTCCAAGTGGTTTCGACGAGATATCTCATCCATCAAGATCTGACCAATTTTGCTAATGAGACAAAATATCTCGTCATCAAGATATTGCCAATTTTTCGATGGTCAAGATCTGGTCAGTTTTCTCTAATGGTGAGATATCTCGTCCATTAAGATCTAATCAGCTTTGCTAATGACGAGATACCTCGTCAAGACAACCACCAGGAAGGTTAGGTTTCACATATTTCGTTTGAACATAATATTGTTAAAGATATCAGAGCCATGGAGAGACCTATTAGTAGCAGGGACTGAAATGAAAAAAGGGTTCCTATTTTGGGAAAAGGGTTGGAATATTTTTTAATTATTTGTGTGCACACTTCTCTCGTGCAATCGAAGCTATAAGAAATACTATACTATCGGAAATTGATTTCCTAATAGATACTCACAAATTCTTTTTTAGATATTGAACCCATTTTTTAAAAAGATTCTTTAAAAACTATTAAAATAACATTCAATTTTTTAATAAAGTTCATTTACATTGTTTCGTTCTCCCTGAAATGAAGAAACAGAATCAATCCTTATCATTTCTACGTTCAAGATCATTCAAATAAAATAAATAATATTGGTGAATATATATATAAATTTGAGGTAGTAAAAAGTTAAAATAATGATTGATTTGGTCAGTATGGCTTTGGTATTAATTTAAGATGAGAAATCATGTTTTCAATTCAGAAGTGTTCTGGCCCTTGGTTCAGCAGGATCTGGGTTCGATTCCTATTCTTGTCATAATAGCCGCAGTGGTTTGGAATCTTCCTTAAGCCGTAGATTCCAGAGCTAATTAACCCTCACATAGCTAAGAACGACCGTAGAGCGACAAACTAAACTGACTCAAATGCGAATAGGTAATTTTAGCCATAATACTTACTTTTTGGATTTGGCTATCATAGTGATTTCTGTTGTAAGGTACTAAACAAGATCCTAGTATATATTACATGATTCTTGTACCCTTTTTATTATTTTCGTTAAAACGTTACAACAAATGTTTTTAGCTTCACAAGAAAGCTTTTATCATAATATGGAATAAATTTTATTCACCATTCAAGTTTATTTTTTCATCTATTGTCAATAACCTCGAAACACATGAATCTCTATTGAGCAAAACTTGGTGGTATTTATATATGTATAAAAAGAATGATGAACGCCTTTCATTTTGCTCAATATCAGTAAACACACATTACATTACAACCTTCAAATCATCAGCATGCGCAAAAGGCACAAATCTATCCATACACACGCAAATAATTCAAACAACAATCAAAAGCAAATACATGCTTAACTCACAGTAGCACAAAATATATATTATTGAAATTAGTCCTATACACTGTCCATGAAGGGTAAAATAATATTTGTGTTTCAGAAAACAATTTCTAAATTTCAGACTAAGAGCACAAGCAATCCTCAACGCCTCTCTCGTTTCGTTTCTTGATTGGGTCACTAGGAGGGCGCTGTTTATTTTTTGCTGGACTTATGGTTCTTTTACATGACCACAGGTTGCTTAATATTGTCAATTTTTAATTTTTTGTGAAAGTGCAACTTTATAATGTTAAACAAAATTCAAGACACATCAAGAGTATTTTATTAAAAGCACTTAAAACCACCAACACATCAACAAAATTAATTAAAACAAGCATCCTTTTTAATATATAATACCTCCCATTCGCGACTTTTGGCTACAAGTCTTTAAATTTGATTCATAGTTGACAGAGCTCATGGTTCTAAAGGGTCTTTTAAATGGTGTTCATTGAAATTTATATTTCTATGGATTTGAGAAAATAACAGCTAATTTTTTAAAAAATTATTGTGATAATTTCTTTTATGAATATCAAATTTAATGGACAGTAAAGTTCAAAAATTTAAAAACATGGACTTGAACTGTGTGCAACCTTTCTGACCACTTGAAACAGCTTCTCACTTAGTCGCATTCTTTTTTAAATAAAGCCATATCCATTTATTTGAAAATTTAAGTTATTCATAATATTGAAGATTTAGGATTTCGGCCTCCATAAAAATTATACCTTCACATGTTTGTCCTTAAAAACAATGATAGGTCTTAAAATTTTTATTTCTATTACAGAAGTTACCTTTTGAAAAATGTTTTATTAATGGGGAATATATAAGGACAAAATTTCTTTGGATGTGTAAAACTATGTGGCTCTATTTTAAAACTATGAATTTTTGAAGTCCCAATTTTATTCAAGTTGATTTTAGCATATGTGCTCAATGTTGGGCATTTCCACATTAAAGCTGAATACACATGTGCATAAATCAGTTGTCATAGTAGATATGCTCCGTGATGTATTTTGTGTATTGGAAATGAAGATGACAATTTAACTTGGAGTCTGGGCTTTTAAAGAATTCAAATTGTGGTGACAGGGTATTGGTTGCAAACATATTTGTATATTTTTAGTATCAGAATTTGTCTTTAAAAATGATGACCACTGTTTTTACGTGTAACTGTGCAAATCAAAAGTAATTTATAAATAGCTTTTCAAAACATAACACTCAAAAATATTGAATTTCCCAACTTTGTAAGAATTTCATAACCACGTAATTCGTAATTTTATTACAAATAAAACTCATACCTGAATTGGATTTTTCTTATATAAATAGTCAGTAAATTTTAAATGAGTTCATATACTAATTTTTATTTGGTTAGAAAAGTAACACAAGCTATATATCATTCATTTTTGTCTTGAATTTAGAATACTTAGAAACTGAATTTTGATGGATCGAGTTATTGATTCTCACTACATATAACAAGAAAATTACAATTACATAATACATTTAAGAGATTCCAGATTTGTTTTATATTTACTTTAAAGTATTTAGTAGGGTTTTACACAACAAACATGTTTTAATTTTAAGATTCAAGCTGTGATTGAAATTAATTAGTGTCAAGTTTAGGCACGCAGTTGAAGTTGATTAAATTCTAATTCTACCATTGAAAACAAATACAAAAAAGGAATAAAAATTACAGCATAAATATTTATTTTGCTTTGAATTTTATTAAAATTTTAAATCAAATAAACTTTTCTAGCAAAGTGTACATTGGCAGCAGTCTGCCTCAAAATTTCTGCCATTAAACAGTCAATGGGATTTATTTGCTTTCTTTTGCGATTCCAATAAGTTGCAGTAGAATTTTTTCAAGAGTAATCGAATACTTTCCTAGCTGACATAAATTTACTGAAGCACCTGTAAAAATGAAAATTGAGAACAAAAATTAAAAATTGTGCTACTTCAAAGACAAATTACATACAAGTTTATTTCGCTGCAATCAAATTCATGGAATAAAACTTTAAATACGAATATTTAGTTTTTTAAGAGGTGTATGCAGGTGTTCAATTAGCATTTTACAATTATTCTTAAAAATTGCTCCAAAATTAACACAAAACTATTGTTTTTTTAATGGCAAGATGTATAATTTAAGTCGAGTATAATTGAAAAACATTCTATTAGAAATACAATAATTGTTAAAATATACGAAAAATTGCGCAATTATCTATTAAAATCGAAACACCAAAGTTGTACTCAAATAAAACAATTATAATTTAAAAGTTCATCATTTTAAGTAACAAAACACTTACACGAATGAAAAGAACATAAAACCTGAAAAAGAACAATATAAAAACTGAATTGCATTTAACCAACCAAAAATAAAACTTGAAGTACTAAAATTTGAGAAGTGGAACTCAAGATAATTTTTTAATTATGTGCATTAATAATTATATTTTGCTGTACATATGAATAGACATAAAGCAACATTATTAAACAATATTTAAAGCCACGTACTCACTGGCGAATTGTAATAGCACAGTTATGCTCGATGCTGTCTGACCAGTTCTCAGGTTTCGGACTAAAGGGGATTTCAGTAAGATCAAAGAAAGTTGATAGTGAGTATCTTGTCTCAAAGTAATTATTTTCCCTTTCTACGCTACAGATTTGGGATTAATTTCGGATCGCCGACAATAGGCCGTTGTGTTGCTCCAGTGCCGGCGTTAATTAACTGCGTACCTACCTCTACACTACATATGTAATGTAGAAATTATGTATTTTGCTTGCAAGCATGTCCTGATCCCTGTGGATTCGACTACTTGTGGCATGTTACTAGGTGCCTAGACGCACTATCCACATCTGATATACGTATATATAGTATATATATACACTGTTGGACAAAATAATATGAACACCTGTGAAAAAAACAACACTCGAAGGAACCTGTCTCGTATACTCCCGCCCTCTAGTGTGGAAGAGTGCCACCTAGCGGGCGAAAATGTGCACACATCAGTCTATTAGTAGCAGTGATAGCGTTCGGATGCGAAATATATTGGGGCGTTAAAACTTCGTTATGACTGACCTCACAGATTTCGAAAGAGGCATGATTGTTGGAGCCCGTCTTGCTGGAGCCTCAGTAACGAAATCGGTCACCCTTGTTTTTGTCGGGAGAAGTACCGTGTCGACGGTAATGACAGTCTACAGCAAACAGGGAAAGACATCATCTGCCAAGCATAACAGTGGACGAGAATCGAAGCTGATTGAGAGACAGAAGGGTTTTGAAGCGGATTGTGGCCAGAAAGCACAAGACAACAGCATCCCAAATATCATCTGAGATGAACACACATCTACAGGAAGGTGTATCGACAAAAACTATCCGCCGTGAACTGCATGCAGCAAACATACACGGTAGAGCGGCTATTCCAAAACCATTGGTGACACCATGCAATGCCTTGAAACGACGAAAATGGTGTCACGACCATAAGAATTGGACACAACAATGGGAGAATGTCATCCGGTCAGACGAATCGTCGTTCACATTATTCCAGACTAACGGACGTGTTTACGTTTGGAGAACGCCATCCCAAGTCTTTGATGTTGACTGTCTCCTTCCTACTGTTAAGCATGGAGGGGGATCAGTGATGCTGTGGGGCACGATGTCTCACCGTGGTCTCGGCCCACTTGTTGTCCTGCAAGGGCGGATTAGAGCACCGGTTTATGTCAGTATTCTGGCCGACCATCTTCATCCAATGGTGCAAACTTTGTTCCCTGATTCTCGACCTGTGTTCCAAGATGCTAATGCGCCCATTCACACTGCTGGAATTGTCGGAGACTGGCTTGATGAACACGATGATGAACTGCAACACCTCGTGTGGCCCCCTCAGTCCCCTGATCTAAATATAATTGAACTTTTGTGGGGTATTTTGGATTGCAAACTGCGCAGTAGGTTTCCACCTCCAACGACACTTTCTGAATTAGTGACCTTTTGGCAGGAGGAGTGGCTACGTATCCCTGTAACTGTTGTGCATGACTTGTATTTGTCCATTCCACGACGGATACAAGCTGTAATTGATGCAAAAGTAGGGCCAACAGCCTATTAATAAAGATTTTGTCTCATTTCACAGGTGTTCATATTATTTTGTCCACCCTCTGTATATATATCATTTGCCTTTTAAATAATGTTGTAAGTGATTCACCAACGCTTTTATGAGTAAAATAGAAAATTGTGTGCACTTTTTCAAGTAGAAGATATCGCCAGAGAAAAAGTATACTATCAAAACAGGAGCTTTATATCCATCATTGGGACATCAAATATTTTTAGTATGTTCTGCGAATAAGTATTAATATACAAGGTGTGAATTTGCCCAATGATATTTGTACGTGAAAGCCAAAATCACAGAATGAGTTAAATCTGCATATAAAAGGTATCTGACAAAACAATAGTAAGATACGTACTTCACAGTAAACATTACACAAACTTTGAATTAAAACTCATTATTAAAATATATTTCAAACGTCCTTGCGAGCAGGTGCTAACAGTTAACAGTGTTAAAATATCATATACATAATCAATATCTCAGAAATTGATAATAGAACTTGTTAATTAGGAAAATGTATAAGATACTACTGGAAGTTGTACACATTCATAAATACATAGAATGAACATATTTAGTTTATTTTTTAATTAAATTTTAAATTTATAATTTAATTTGTAATTTGCATCGCAACAATCACAACTTTATATTAAATCTCGATCAATTAATTGAATATACTTTGACCAAAACTTTCATTTGCAGGCATAAAGCATTTCATATCCAGCTTGCATGCAACAAATTTAAGATAATGGTAAGTAAGACGTTGGTAAATTCTAGTTTCATCATAATATATTATTCAGATAATACACGACAACAGTTTAATTCCTCCACTTATGAAGCTGGTAAAAGCACTACGTAGAAACGAATCGAAACAATTTTGCATCAGTTTATCAGATATCGCAATTGTTTAATCAATTTCGGCTCAGGTATTTGCTCTCATCAACTTCTTTCTATGTATTTTGCTGGACATGTCGATCAGGATTGGAAACTTTTAAGTTACTCCTCTCGTGAAGATGACATTAATCAACGATGATCAAAAACCAGTGGAGTGCACTACGCAGAAAGCAAGTTTTCTGTTTACCATGGTTGATTGGCAAGTAGTTAATTAACGTCGCACAGGAGCAACAGAGCGGGCTATTGGCGACGGTCCGGAATCAATCCAGAAGGGAATGATCTCTCGTAATTTTGAACCACGGTCAGATGACGAGAAAATCACCTGAGCTGTGGCGCCCCACTCTCCAAACTTCCACACCACGCCAACGTGAGAATATTTGAGACCAGGGCAGATCTAACACCTCCGCGTACACTACGGTCTTTGGTTAGACAGAGTTTCGAACTCGCAACCCTCCGGATGCTAATCCGTTGCTCTTCCAATCGGGCTACCACGGCCCCCTAAGACAAGGATTTTCAGAGAAAATAAACAAACCAGAGTTCAGCAAAGATTTTATTTCTGTTGTCCAACTGCTATCGCACGATACATAGCGAGGGTACCTTAAAATGTAGTTTATAGCCATTTTCGTAACGTTTGGTGTTTAATCTAATTAGTTTGGGCCAATCAACTATCATTATATCCATTCTGAATTCTCGTCATCTGACCGTGGTCCAAAATTACGTGGTGTGGTCTTCGGATCTTTCCCTTGGGGATTAATCCCGGAGCGTCGCCAATAGCCCGTTGTCTTGATCCAGTGCGATGTTAATTACCATTACTATTCTAAATTGTTTGGAAAGTGGAGCAATTATTCTTTGGAACTTTTATTAGCAAAATGCTGGAATCGTATTCGAAAAACAAGTCAACTGACGTTGAGTTCAGAATACGTACAGGAAACACGTATCGCCTCAGAAGCAGTACCACCACTTATATTTAGTTTGCCAGAAAATATCTCATTTGAATTCACTTCATTGTTCCACGTGAATAATTTAATGTCAGATTACACAAACGCCAAACATTGCCAAATATGCGAATAATGGTATGTTTTCGTCGTTTTCCGATAGTTTATTGACCGTGGTTCAAAATTACTTGGTGCTGTCCTCACATCTTTCCCTTGGAGATTGCTCCCGGACCGTCGCCAATTGCCCGTTGTGGTGCTCCAATTAATTACTTACCCACCGATTGTTTGTTTGTGTTTACATTCAAACACTCATGCTAGTATTGTAAATGAGCTCTCCGTGAAATCTAGTTCTAATTTCTCTAAGCGAATAATTTAGTGGCGGAGTGAAATAACACCAAACATCGCCAAAATATCTGTAATAGATCTTATAGTTTGTTTATGTGAACAATGAAAACTCTTATACAAGTATAGTGCATATCAATTCGACCAAGAATCACCTGGTACTTCGGTTACTATTTAATTAACGTCGCACTGGAGCAACACAACGGGATATTGGCGACGGATAACACCACGTAATTTTGAACCACGGTTAGATGACGAGCCACGGTAAGCTGCCACCCCACTCTCCAAACTTCCTCGCCATGCCAACAGGAGGGCATTTGAGGCCACGACAGATTTAACGTGGACCAGCCCCCTTGTACACGACGGTCTTTGGTTGGATTCGAACTCGCAACCCTGCTGTTGCTAATCCGTTTCTTTCCATCCGGGCTACCACGGCCCAGAATCATCTGATTTATGGTCTCTTTTCCTTAGACATGAAAAAGGTTATAACTCTCTCTGCCATATCACAATCATCATCTGACTGTGGTTCAAAATTACGTTTGATCCCGGACCGTCTCCAATAGCCCCTGTGTTACTCCAGTATGATGCTAATTAAATACCCCCTCTACCGTGACATTACGTTAGCCAATCAGATTGATGTTCGTTTTCTTTCGGCAGACGAAAGTTAATTTTGGTCAATATTTTTATTAGCTGTAACTGTTATGGTAATACAAACCGTGTGTTCGCGGCTTTTATTTACTTTTATTATTTACAAGCATATCTTGTCTTTACGTCTTTACTGATTACAAACATAGCTCGTCGTTTCGAGCATTTGAAAACAAAGCAACAACTAAAGGACTAATCCGATTTCTAATCTACGAACAAATTCTGAACTCAACAACTCCACTTTTCTGATTACCAATAAACAAAATCAAAGACTCGAGCAATAGAGGCGAAGGCGGACAACGTCGCAACCATAAACCTCAAAGCACTCAACAATCTTGAATCTTGAATCTCGTCTTTACTTTTTGTGTGGCCTTTATTTTTGGTAATTTCGAGAGAAAAAGGGCGCAAAAACCCAAAGTGCAGAAGTCTTAAACATTTCACTCTCGCATCAAAATGTGCATTTTTAATTTTCGCTGGAAATTTTTTTTAAATGTTTCACTTTTTGCTTGACAAATAATTTGTAAATTTACTTTATTGATTAAAACGAAAATATGGATGTCGATATCGACATATTTGTAGGAAACAATACTTTACTTGATCCTGAAATTTATGAGATGTGGCTGTCTGGCCAACAAGGTAAGAAAGCATATTGATACATTTCAAGCATTCTTGTTGTAATATGGTACTTTGGACAAAACTGATAAAATTTAATTGTGTTAAACTTTATTTGACCAATATATTAACAGAATTTTAATATTTTTAATGTATGTTACAAATATAATTTTCCTGTAGCATCTGATGGAGCAACTAGTTTGATAAATGGGTCTCTAAAAGATTTTGACATTGACTATGGTATGCTGCTGAGTGATGTTTTGGATCATTACAGAACTTTCCAAATGCTTGAAAGACTTCTTCATTACCCAAAACGTTTAACTGAACAGTGGATCTTCCAAATCGCTCCGAGTATTCAGCGGATGTTAATTGAAAGGTATTTCTCTCTCTCTCTCTCTCTCTCTCTCTCTCTCTGCCTTGCATAATCACATTCAACTTTTTATGTGGGATTTCAAACTGGATGCATAAGTGTATAAAGAGATTGGGAAAATTAGACAGGAAATGGGTATTCATTTGTTCTGCAATGTATCAAGTTCTGCTTTGAAAATTGATGGATTTTGCTATTTATATATATTGAATGGCTTTAATTGGTGCTCAAATCCAGGAGCAATCAAAGGAAACCAATTTTTTTATTTCGTTATAAAAAATCTCTAAAACTTATATATTTAGATCTTTGAGGATGTTTTCATTTAAATTTTGATAAATAATAGTGGGAGGAGAATTTTATTTCATTCTTTTTCATTCATTAACTTTATAATAAATACATGTGAATTAAGTTAACCTGTTTATTTATAGTGATATAGTTAGCTCTTAATTCCTTTGCTGAATCGGGCCACGGTGGCCCGGTTGGAAGAATAACGGACTAGCAACTGAAGGGTTGTGAGTTCGAATCCAGCCAAACATCGTCGTGTACAAAGGGGGCTGGTGCACGTTAAATCTGTCGTGGCCTCAAATGTCCTCATGTTGGTGTGGTGTGGAAGTTTGGAGAGTGGGGTGCCAGCTCAGGTGTTGCCTCGTCATCTGACTGTGGTTCAAAATTACGTGGTGGTGTTCTTGGATCTTTCCCTTTCGGATTGATCCCGAACCGTCGCCAATAGCCCGTGTTACTCCAGTGTGACGTTAATTGAAATACCCCCTTGGCTGAATCATTCCATGTCAATTCAGTGTAGTTGATTAGTCCAGCATTTTTTTCACAAACTGTTCCACAGAATACTGGTGTTCCTCAGATAAATGAATAAGTGTTCTGTGAAAAATAATCAAAATTATTATAAACCTGGAATGTGTGTGGCTTAAATGCTGTGACAAATTCAAACTCATTTGAAAATCAGGCGCTCTGGTTCAGAGTCCATTTACAACCACAGCTAAGCTGGCAGACTTCAGCGCAATAGTTGATTTAATTAGTGACTTCAATAAAAACAAAAATACAAGGTACTGCCATTAACTGATTTCTGGACAAATTTAACAGAAGAGTACCCTAGGATGTCAATACTATCTATTTTGTTTTACTTCCTTTTACAATGACATAGTTCATATTATCCTCAATCAATTCAAAATCCAGGAACAATGTTACACTAGATATGAGGACTCAACTTTCTAATATTGTTCCTGATATCAAAAGAATTAGTAATTCCAAGACCTTAAAACGTTGAAGCGATTTAGAATGCCTTGTGCCTTATAACCCTAATAACAACCATTAAGAACCGTATTTTACAATACATATATGCTAGTTAATTTTTCTATTTTTATGTGTTTTGTTTTAAATAGTTAACATTTAAGAAGAAAGGTTTTCTTGACACTTAGATTTACTCATATTTATGATTTATATAACCTACCCTATTAAATAATCAAGGGGTTCCATTAAAATTTCAAGATTTGAAGTGTTCCGTCATATTAAAAATTTGGGAAATGCTGGATTTGTCTGACTTTACTCAGATTGTGATAAAATGTGGTGTACCATATGGCCTTACGTCATTGTGAATGAAAAAAAATAATTTCCAAAAATTTCTTGCCTTCCATTCAAAAGTTATTTAGCTTTAATTTTCAAATTTTTAATGAAAATTGCTGCATCTTGAGGTAGTTAACTGACATTTTCTAAGGACCCAGATGAAATGGGCCTGGGTAATGTCTTATTTTAAAGCTCTTTTAATTTCCTGTGAAACTGATGTGATTCTTTTTCAATTTCTTAAAAAATATTAATTTTAAAGTTTTATTTTAAATACTTCCAAAAGGCAATTTTAAAATTTTGAAAAACTTTACAAAATTATGTTGTACCTGCTGTTATCATACCTACCAATGTTTCACGTTGAGATCTTGATGGAATCATGTCGTACAGGGTATAAGTTTTACATGTATGGCAGTTCACAAAAGTCCAACTTTAAACAAATCATGTGAACTGATAGTTTAGAATATTATTAGTTTTATTCCACACTTGCTTATAACAATTTTTGCTATGAAAGTACATAAAGAAACCTCTAGAAATAGAACAAATTTCAAATTGATACTTTATTTAAACTCTGCAAGTAATAAATGCACTCTTGTGTTAAATATTCTATGCCAATTACAATGTAAATCTTTTATTAACTGCTGTTTGTAGGTATTATGAATTTGATGATTCAGTAATTCGGGAATTTCTTGGAAAGAAACTGTCTGCTCGAAATAGAAAAGACCTGGATGATGTCAGTGAAAAGACTGGAATTCAAGTCAAGAGTTGCAGGAGACAGGTAGATGCATGTTGTGCATATTTGACTTGTAGGCATGAGTGCCAACTCCTAGATATCTCACCAGTGACATCTAAAATTAATCCTTTTACATCCTTCATAAATAGATTTATCCTTCATTTCAATTTTGAACTAATTCAAAAACATTTATTGAACTATTAGCTATCAGGAATGAATATAGGATGGTGGCACAGGCTATTGTCAATATGTGTTTTAGACAGAAGAGATACACTGAAAAACTGGTACGCCGGTCTAATACTTAGTTGGCCTTCCTGGGAGTGCAGAAATGCAATGGAACATGAACTCTATGAGGTTGCAGAAGCATTCTATAGGCATTGTGTGTGAACACCCTACTTCCTGCAGAGTTGTCCTCAATTCTGTTGTATTCCGAGGTGTTGAATTTCTATTTTCCACAGTGCATTGCATGGCATCCCAGATATCATCCATTACTTTAAGTGACTTAAGGTGTGAAGAATGAATCAGAACAAACACAGGTCATGAATGGGTGTAACTCGTCAGAAAGGATGCTCACATAGTGTTCACCTGTCAGAGATATTTGTAGACGTACCAGGGATCCCACATTGAATAAGCTAATCAAACCCTATACCATTATGGAGCCACCAGCCTGTAATATCCCCTGTGGACATTCAGGATCCATGACTTCAAGGGGTTTTCTCCACCATGAATCCTTCCATCTGCCCAAAACATTTGGAAACGTGATTAGTCTAACCAGGTTTCTCATCAAGTGTCCAGTGGCAGTGTTTCCGAGCCCAGTCAAGGTGCATAGCTGTGTGTTGAGTATTTATCAAGGGTGCTCGAGTTGGGCATCAGCTCCTAAAGCCCATGTCTTTGAGACAACATTGCACAGTCCTCATGCTGATGTTTGTTGATGGTCCAGCATTTAATTTGGATGTTATTTGAGGCAGTGTTGCATGCCTATTATGTGAAATGATTCTTGCCAGTCAAAATGCTGATCATGTTCACAGTCAGCTACCACACTGCTGTCGTAAGTTACAGGTTTTGCCAGAATTCTTGTAATCATAATACGCCCTTGAAATGGAAATATGTAGTAATCCAAACTTCTCTACCTCAGAAATACTATGACCTACCTCACGAGCTCCAACTATTAAACTGTATTGAAAATCGCTTAAATCTTGAAAACTTGTCGTTCTTGCACTGGAAGGAGCTCTAGATGCTTCCAATGATGTCTATTGCTTTATATATGCATTGGCAGATGCAACCAATGATGTGCATAGTTGGAAGTACTATGTACTATTTTGCAGACTGATCTCTACTAGTTTTCTTGCAGGCCTGTGTATGCATGATTTCTTCTCCCACATACCTTACCTATATTTTTTAGCTCCTGTGCCATCTTCAATAATAAAAAAAAATTTAAAAATGTCTTGAACTGGTTCGTAATTCGAATTCAGAATAGCCATATTCCGGATTGAAAAACATACTGCTTTTCAATACATCTGGTGGTTGTTCTCACTCTGCTTATGTTGTGAAGTGTTTTTCTCTAATGCCAGATGAAGGCATAACATTGTCTTTCTCAATCTAACCAGCATAAAAACCATTTATCCCATTCTTCAGGATGTTGCATGTGCTCGTGTCTCTGAGTCTCATAAGACACATGTTGCACTGATGTGTAGTTTTTGCCTTTGAGGTCATCGTAATTAACTAATTTATAATTTTAGCTTGAATAGAATATTTTAAAATGTTTTTTAATTTAATAAGTATTAATTTGCTGAAAGGAATCCCAAATTTGTTGCTCTAGGCTGCAGCCTAGGTAGAAACGTGGCAAGGTAATCAATCTATCCGTTCAGTGTATTAGCTCAAAAAGATTTTTTACTGTGAATATATTAAATCATGGTTATGAGTGCTATAAGGTTCATACTTTTCTATTGTACTACTGGAAGAAATTAAAAACCTTTTTTTAGTATTTGTAATGTAATGTTTGTTTTTTAATTCTTTAAACCAAAGAAAGATTTTTATTGAGTGCTAGATTTTTTCACTTAGGAATTGAAAATAAATATTTGTTGCACATGATAATTTCTAAAATAGCAATCTAATTTTTTTTCTTTAATCTTTCTAGTTTGATAATGTGAAAAGAGTCTATAAGGTTGTTGAAGACAGCAATGGTGAATTGGTTGATTGCATTCGAACCACATTTTTGCTTTCTGAAAATCTTGCTCGGTTTGTATTATACTTTAGTTCATTAGAGTACTTTGTAGTTTTGTGATAATTTATATATGTGTAATATAAGTTAATATATAAATTATATAAGCTGTATCAATTTATATTGCTTTTCATATAGTTCTAGCATCTTGTTTGCTATACATAATTATAAATTGTCTTAAGTTTACTGCAAATAATGTTAATATGTGCATTAATTGTACATTTATTTCAGTTGTGATCTATACATCCACAAAAGGTGCTTTGTATTGATCACATGTAAGTATGTTTGCATGTGAGAAATTTACACACATTCACTAATGTTTTGCAATACACTGAAATTAGTAAAACCTTCACAAATGTATACATCTCACACATTTACCATTTCTTAAGATCCCAAAGGGAGTACAGCTCTTGCACAATATGTGTAGACCCAAGTATAATGAAAAATGGGGACCAAACAGTTCCTAAATTTTCCAGATATTATTTTCTAAATGCTGTAATGAAAATAATTCAACTTTATACTAAGAGTAATTGATTGTCGTTACTACTGCCAAATTGATATACACTATTCTACAAAAAATGCCACACCATGACGCAATGTTCAAGATGCAGTGAAACATAGCAGACTAGTAGGTTATGAACAAATTACTAATTTTGAAGTTTTATTTTAATCTAGTGACAAACATGTGAGATAACTCAGCTTGACTCAGTAGGTTATATTCCCATTATACTAGATAATACATTCAACAATACAGTGTATTGAATCTGTGTTTTGAAATTATATCTTCAGGAATTGTGCACTACATAGTATTGGATAGAGTACTTTATCTTCATTTTGAGGACTTGAAACAGGAATTTGGTAAATGATCATTAATGTCCCATAGCGATTAAAGTAATATCTAGTAAGGTGTTGGCAAATGAAGCACTCCTGGACATCTTCCAGACTGTTGAGGGATGTTAACTGTGTGTCTGCATTGTTATTCTTAAAGTGACTTAAAATTCCATGAAGATATCGGTAGCAATATGTCAGCACCTCAGTAACATTTGCCATGCTGTTATTTCATTTTGATTATCTAGACATTTGAAAAGTATTTTCACTCTACCAGCAGCAATGACTCCTAACTAGTTTCTTACATCTTGATCAGCTAAACAAATTCTATAATACTTGCATATAATGTTACATTTAAGCAAATTTGAAAAAAAAAATTATTTTTTACACATTTTAAAATAGCATGGTGAAATTTAATTACTTTTATCCGGTCCCCTTTCCTCTGCTCTAAAAATGCTTCAAACTGGTATTTTCAGAAAAACTGACCAGCAGTATTGCAGTCTCTAACATAATTAAGTTTTTTAAAAGAATTTTTGATTTCTATCAAGAACTATTTTGTGTCCATTACTCTATTGTTACATCTTGTACTACAGTCCTTATTAGCTAATGATATATCTGATTTATTTAAGCTTTTCAACGGAAAATTGTGCCATTTTATCTTTTGAAAGTATATGAAATGACAAAATGTATACTGTAATTATATTTAAACCTCAACACTGCATAATTTAACCAGCCAAATAATGGAACTAATTAGGCATGTGACAACTGTGGTTTTTGTCTCTGTTCACTGTCAGGGATTCCGCACCTTTTCAAATTCTATGTTTAAAATTGGTTTTTTAAATAAATCCTGTTTTTTCGTATCAAAATTTTAAATTCACGTCTTTCTCAATGTTTATCTTCATTATAACTGTTATGGTATTTCCTATTCCTGGAAGGACTAATGTTGTTCATCTATATTTAAACCATTGGAAATTAGTTTGTTAGTAAAAATGGTTATGTAAATGAAAGGTTTAAAGTAAATTCCAAGTAGGAAATGTATTTTTATTTGTAGGAAGTATGCTGCTATAATGTATTTAACAAGCAACAGATTTGAAACCATGAAAAGAAAACTTCTGTACTTGACTTTTGAGGATTTTCTCTATTGTGCCAATTGGATGATGTGCAACTGGAGTTGTCCCAAGATTGGTAAAAATCATATACTTACTGTACAATTTCAGTTCCTTAAAACCTAGTAATGATATAGTAATCATAATTTATTCAAATACTGAAAGTACTATGAATGTTACTTTTTCTCTAGTTAATAGTTTGTTATTCATAACTTTTTATCTTAGCACACCTCATTGTGATAGATTATAGTCTGTTGACTTATGTATTCCATTGATGCTCTGCTTTTTTATTGTATTGATAAAAAGACTCCATATGTCTCAACACTTTGAAGCGTTTCCTGAACCAATTCAGGGCCATCATGGCTCAATGGGTATGCCCACTGCGCTGGCAACCTGCAAGTTGTAGACAGCACAGGTTCGATTCCTTCCCGAATGTATTTCTCTCTTTTGAGTCAGTAAAACTGTCCTGGTGTGTATGTCCATTACTTGATATTGTCTGGTGCAGCATGGCCAAATATGGCCCCTTGTACCATAAAATCCAACTAACCCAACCCCCTCAATGCAGTTCTCAACTGGATAAAGACCTTACCTATTGTAAAAAGAAAAACTATTCAGAAATAACAGTTAGAACGAATTTTGCTTAATATTACTAAATTTTGTAAGAAATAACTAGATATTGATTAATGGCTGATGAAAAAATTTGGAGGTGTGTGAATTTTAACTAGTTCTATTATGATACATTATTTCCAGCAGACCAATTGAAATATTTAGGAATTTTGTCATTTCTAATAGACCTGCAAACACAGTTACAAAATGTATTTTAAAGCAACTAGATTGATTCTCTCTAATGAATGGCAATCTATATGTTGACAAAATTTTATGATATTGCAGCTACAGTGGGTGGTTGCTTAACCCTCTGATCAAGATTTCCAAGTAGTATTGTATTACTTTTACCTTGTGTGGGCCTTACATTTAATGACTAAATAACATCTACTGGTTGGAAGAATCCTAGGAGAAATTAAGATGGTCAAAACTTGGCTAGTCATGCAAGACTTCTGTTTGCGGAATGTATGTGTGTGTGCCCCTCATAGGGTTAAACAGCATCAAAATTGATTAATTAAAATTAAATGCTGCATGAGTTTTTCGCCAAGCCCAGATTTTTATGCACACTTGCCTGATATATTTTCATTATTCCCAACAATGGTGGACCTAAATATGGATATGTTATGGTGGATAAAATACATGATCATGCCCCACTCATCTCAAACTAAATGAAATTTCCATTTGTGTGCAGTAAATACTAATCAAGCAGATGTAAAGAACTGATTACAGTACTGGATATAATTGAAAGCAGTGTTAAGGCAAAGCTAAGAAATACTAATTAGAGAGCCAATGCAAAAATGCCAAGATTGGAAGGAACAATGTTGTATTTGGACTTACGTTTTTACTAAGTAATGTTGTAATTGTGTTTTCCTAATGTGAGATTAATTTATACTGTTAAGTCTGCTTGTGTATACAACTTTTGAAGAAAACAATTCAATCAGGTAACAGATTAATGAGATTTTTGAGACTGACCAGGATTCTAACCAAAAAACTCGCATCAGCTTTCATGAGGTATAAAAGTGTGAAATGGTTGTCTTTGAAATCAAGACGAGCGATTTACTGACCATGCCATCATTGATTGTTTCAGGTCGAGAAATTCAATCATTAACAAAAAAATTAGATGCCTTTGTTAATGCAGTGTCTGTCTAGTATGTTTGTTTTAGAATAAAAAGAAATTTCATCTGATGTGCACTTAAGATATTGGTTTTATTGGAAATTTATTTTTGAGAAAGATTCTTAAATTTCAGCTAAAGATTGGTTATGGAATTTGGTTTCTTTTAAGCCTGTAATAAAGCACTTCATATAATCCCTCAGATCTCTAGTGTTCCTTTGAATATAATTTGAGAAATACTGCTGGTTTTTATGAGGACTGTTTTCTTTTAGATTGCAGTTTTGAAGAAACATCTATGGAGATGGATCGAGAATTTGTGCAAGATTTGCGTGATTTAAAGCAAGTTTTGGATAGAGAATGTTATGATGAAGTAAAGTCTTATGTTCTTGGTGTAATGAAATCCAAACTTCCTGATAGAATTTTTTCAGATTTAGACTCCAATTTTAAGGTAAAGTAACTACTATATGCTTCTTGATATCAGTTTTATTTTTGTTTTGTTAAATATCAATTAATATTAAATATCATGAGTTTAGAAATTATTTCTTAATTTAATTTGGTAAATTGCATATTAGAAATCAATAAATCTTTATTTTTATATAAAGGATAAAATGTATTTAGTTTTAAAAGTTTAAATGTCATACAAATTTTATGATTATGAAAAAATCCTTTTGGGCGTAAGGAAATTTTGAAAAACTTGCATTGAATAATAACAGTTTAAATTAGAGATAGCTTGATGTTGAATTTTCAAAACGGATATTATAGATGAATTCTACAATTCCTCATCAAAAAATGTGTTACATTTTGTTTCTTTATGTTACATGTTACACCATATTCGAAGTTACCTCTTTACTATAAAGAATAATTACTTTCTACATTGAAAATATTTTCGAATTCTAAATAAATTCATGAAACTTTAGAGATCATTCAACTCCTTTTTTGCAATGTATCTAGTTGAGCAGTCTTAAGTGATATTTATTACAGAAAATATTTGAGTTCGAATTTTCATATTCATGTTTATTAATATACTTTTGTGTATCTGGAAAGGTTGTTGTTTCGTTCAAAATTTTTAATTTAAACGAAACATTGGTATATTATATCTTCAAGTGAAATTATGATTGCGAGTGAACACAAATAAAATAAATATTTTTATTTCATTACTTTTGTCCTAAGATTAAATTGAATTAAACTTCAATAGTTTTTTGGCAAATTCATTGTATTTGAAGAAAAATTAGAAAGTATTGGTTGATAAAATTTATTCTTAAGTATTATTATCATTCTTTTAAATCTCATAGTAATTTTGTTTATTTAAAGTATCCTGTCACTTTTTAATTAACTTATTTATTATTATTTCTGTGTCTATTAAAACGGTTATGTGAATCATTAGAATTGATCATGTTGTGAAAGAATTCAAGGAAAGTGGTTATATACCGCAAATTGACAGGCTGTAGAAAACAGAATTTTAAGGATAGAAAAAGCATTAATTTTCCTTAATGAAGTTCAATATGCGTTGTAAGCTTGTCACAAGATGAAGGAAATCAAGCTTCACAGGAAATAACATAATTTTCAAGCAACTTATATGCCAGATCAAGTTACTGTTTTCAGTTATAAAACCTGAAATTAGCCATATTAACAACCCTCTCAACTCCTATGTGTACTGATCTTAGAAATGCTGCTCAAAATTCATTGAGAAAAAGGAAACTGGTTCAGAGAAAAATAGGTGAGGTATTAACAGAGGCGCTAATGTCCTAAAATGTTTATTTCAAGAAATATAAGATAGGTCTAGTAAAAAGAAAAAACTCTTACTGAAAATAAAGTTACGGAACCAGAAGAAAATACTGAAGAACCATAGAGCAAAATTGACAGTAGCAATATTAATCAAGGTTCTTGGGTAATATGTGTTAATTGATGGTATATTTTTTAGAAAAGGATTATGTTGGCATAATAGATATTGGAAGCATTTATTATACATACATTGCCAGAAAACCTACATTTGATAATCAGGGGCAGTTTTGATATGTAACCTCTATCTTTCTCAAAATTCATGTTAACATAATGTTTTCACAAATTTTGAATAATAATTTATGTTTTGTATTTTTGTGTAGAATTTTTTACTGTTATTTACAATGGAATGAACACTCAAACATAGTTTAAGTAGATCTTGAGCTACAGCATACATAAATATTGTTACGTATTATGAATTTGGCATTTAGAAGGCCATTAAAATAGTAGCTCTTTGAACTAAGAGTTAATTTAATAGTAGCTTATTCAACAAAAATTGTTCTTTTAATACACTCATCAATTATTATATTGTGGTAAAAATTTTTTCACCATTTAATATGTAACTTACTTCTATGAATTACCCACTTTCTCCCACCTGCTAACCCTCCTTACCCCATACCACGGTATAAAGGGGTATAAAAATAGCCACTTAACTATGAAATATAAATCTAAATGTGAAGAAAAAACATACAGAATGTTCTTGAATAATGCAATGTATATATAATGCAAAGAAACACCACTTTTTTAAAACTTGTCATTGCTAAATTCTACTTTGAAATAGAAAACACTGTTTTTATACCCACTTTACCCTACCTGACCTTACCTAAAACTAACCTCCTCAATACAATTTTCACCACAGATAAGTCCCTTAACATTTCTCTTTTCACATCACTAGCCTTGTGGTCAATATATCTTGCCACCCTTTCACCTTTAAACTAGAAATGTTTATCTCTTCCTTTCAAATGGCTGGTGCAAGATCAACTTCGTTAAGACACCGACTTTCTACCAATGAACTGTTTTGATAGATCCCCTAGTCCAATAATCTTTCTTTTAATCCTTATCCCCCTAGTGAGTTCATTTTAAACTATTCATTCTTTCATGAGCCCCTTAGAATAAGGAGCTCAGCCCTCCCAAATACCCAACTAACACCTACACATTATGTTACACTTCATTGTTGAAGTAACAAACTATTGTTATTGAATTTTCTGCCTCCATTTGTGGAATCAACACCAATGGATTCTTCTATTGCCTTATATTACTCCTGCCGCTCTTGTCATGACTGCAGGCTTTTATCATTTCTTTTATGACATACATATATGATCCCTTGTGAAAAAAGTTGACTCCAACATCTACTCATGGTTTGAAAAGTAAATAACTGCTTAGACTCCATGGAAAACAATTGGACATGTTTTTTGCATCAAATAGTTAGAAAGATAAAATCAGTTATATCCAATCTGACTCACCTTGAATAATAATTAACAAGTTATGTGAAGGTGCAGGGTATGAAAAAATCAGATTTATTTGATTTTAAATCAGATTTTTATTATTTTAATTAATCCTTGCCTGTACAAGTTTAAACTTTTTCAATATGAGACACAAATGAATGTAGTTTCTAAATAGTGTCGATCTATGTTAGACATTAATATTTATGATGCATAAGATTTATGTATTTGGAAATATAGGAGGGTAAGTTTTTGAAAATTAAAAAAAACACAATATTGGAATTAACAAAGTTTATCACATGACAGAGCAAATAGGACAGCACAAGAAATGCCATGCATAAGCAATGTTTTCCCAACTGGTTCTTGAGCAGTTTAGATTGGTTTGATTTTAATCCAGTCGGTGATATGAAATTTTTTCGACCTAATTAAGAAGGTTGCGGGATCCCACTAACACCATATTACAAATTTTTGTATAAAATTGATAAAAAATCAGACTAATTTCGGAATTTTTTGCATTTTATATTTATTATATATGAAACAATGTATAGAATTCCTTTAGTATTTTTATATAAAGTAATTAATTGGTTAGACATGCTTTTGTGAAAAAATCATACCACTAAAAATAATAAAAGGAAATTGCAACAAAAATTAATGAAAAATTCCTACTTCTCATTAATATTTAGCTCGCAAAAAGTGCTTATTTATAAAAAATATTTGTAATATGTTCATGTCTTGTCGCATTTTTTCTGTTGTAAAAAAGGAGACAAGACATGAAAATATACATAAATTGAAATCAAATGTGCCTATTTTTCAAATTTTCTGTAAACATTGATAAGTATTTCAAAGTTATACACTGAAGAGCAATTGAATTAGGGATAGCTGGCATGCAAATTTGGAGCTGTGCGCAGGCCTGGAAGCGGCTTGCAAATGACGTAAGCAGCTGTTTGGCAAGATAAGGAGTGCTGCTCACGGTACTAGTAATAGTCAAAAGCAGTATGGGTAAGAGTGCCGATCTAAGCACATTTGATCGTGGGCAAATAGTCGGAGCCCGACGAATGGGTCACTCCATCTCGGCAGTAGTACAGACACTCGGATTTTCACGCACCACTGTGTCAAGGGTGTACCGTGAGTACGTCGATTCCGGTAAAACCATTCCTGCCAGTGTCAACTGCCGCGGACAACGTGTGAGTGAGCGAGGTCGTCGTCGGCTAGCCCGCATTGTAACAGATCACCCATCGATTTAACGCTGGTGCACAACAACGTGTAAGCTGCCACACCATCCAAAACCATCTCTCTATGGGGTACAGAAGCCATCGTCCCATGAGAGTCTGTTGACTGCACAACACAGGGCGCAACGATTAACATGGGCACTGGAATATCGCCAATGGACCGTCGAGATTCACTTTGGTACATGCCGATGGCAGAGTACGTGTACGGCGGCGTAAACCACATGAAGCAATGGATCCTTCCTGCCAGCAGGGGACTCTTCAGGCTGGTGGAGGTGGCATTCTCGTCTGGGGACTGTTCACATGGACTGAAATGGGACCCCTGGTACGTGTGACATCGTCTCTCAGGTGAACGTTACTCTGATATCCTTGACGACCATCTGCTCCCGTATGTTCGTTTTCAACAGACCACTACAGATTGTCTTTCAGCAAGACAATGCACCGTGCCATCGCTCCCGAATGGTTCGATGAACATTCCACAGACCTGCACGTACTTTCCTGGCCTTCAAGGTCACCTGACCTCAATCCAATCGAGCACATCTGGGATGCAATTGAGAGATGTCCGAGCCTCAGACCACTTTCCATCTAATCTTCGTGAATTGTGGGAGATTGTTCAGGAGTCGTGGATACGCGTATGGCTTCCCATCGCTTCCAGTGTCTTGTCGAGTTCATGCCAAGACGAATCTCCGCCGTCATCAAGGCGAAAGGTGGTGCTACGCGCTACTAGACAAGTATCCCTAATTCAATTACTTTTCAGTGTATTCCAAGCACACAAAAAGGGGTTATACAAGAAAATTAAGCTTTTCTCCATGAACAACTTATAATAAGTGTAATAGCATTCCCTCAGAACATGCCAATTGAGTGGAATTTTGAACTTTCAATAAGAAATCGTAATCGTTAAAATAGCTTTCCGCTTCAATACATAATCTATTTTGTTAACATACTCAAATGACTAAGTGTCTATTTCTTTCATAAGCAGAATACTTTTCTTATTTGACATAATTTTTAACTAATTTGAATAAAATAACATGCATTTTGTTCTTAGTTTCTTTATTTCATTTTCAATAATGATAAACTTAATACAGAAAGGAAAATGAAATAAATTTTGATTTAAATCAATGATTTTTTTAATACACTGCTGGCCACCCAAATTGCAACACCAAGAAAGACAAGAGATATCACAACAAAATTTATTTTGTAGATAACATGTTGACCAAGTATCAAATGATTAAATTTATAGACTTCTGTGAAGTGTGGTTCCTGCCAAAATTAGTAGCCAGAGTAGCCGCCATTGTTGGAGATCACCGCTGCCACACGCCTCGGCATTGATTCAAAGAGACTTTGGATGTGTTCTTGGGGTACAGCAGACCAAACAGCTTCCACACGTTGCCAAAGTTGATCTGGTGTGGCAGCTGGGGATGTATTCTGGGTCAATCGTTGAGCAACCATGGACCACATGTTTTCTATCGGCGAAAGATCCGGAGAGTGAGCTGGCCAGGGAAGCAATTCAATCTGACGATTGACGAAGAACCCTTGGACAATGCGTGCCACGTGTGGTCGTGCATTATCCTGTTGAAATATGGCTGTGGGCAAGCCCTGAAGGTAAGGAAGGACAACTGGCTCCAACACCTCGGAGATGTAGCGCTGGCTGTTTAAAGTACCGGCAATGCGTACTAGAGGAGTGCGAGAGTGATATCCAATACCGCCCCATACCATAATACCCGGTGCAGGACCAGTGTGGCGGTGCATAACGTAGCTGTTCAGCATCCTCTCTCCACGGTGTCTCCAGACTCGAATCCGACCATCGTGGTGTTGCAGACAGAAGCGTGACTGGTCAGTAAAGACAATTTCATTCCATTCTGCCGTCCACATCCTTCTTTCATCGCACCATTGGCGGCGGAAACGTCTGTGGTTCTGCGTCAAGGGTAGACGAAGCAATGGACGTCTTGCGGACAGACCACTCTGCTGTAAACGGCGTCGAATGGTACGCGCAGACACTGGATGATGCGGTACAGACTGAATGTGCTGTGCTATGGTTCGTGATGTGGCTGAGCGATCCGTCACTGCCATACGCACAATATGCCTGTCATAACGTGAAGTGGTGCACTGAGGTGGATGCAATCGAATACGTCGGTCCGTCGTACCCTCCTGCATCCAACGATCACATATCCGCATTACAGTTGTTTGGTTTCGTCCAACACGACTACCGATTTCCCTGAAAGATAATCCACAATCTCGGTAGGCCACTATCCTTCCTCTGTCGAACTCGGATACTTGATCAAAAGATGATCGCTGTTTTCTACGAGGCATAATTGATCGGTTTTTTTTTAAAAACCACAAGAAAAACACAATTGCCGTACTTGAAATCGTCGAAATCTCCAAGCCTTAAATAGCGCTTTGAAGTGGCGCCACAGGTGCGCGTGATGTGCGTCTGCGCTGAAATTCTAATCATTTGCATATCTCACCTCCGCTAATGCATGTTGTAAATTTCATATTATTTGCATGCTTCCTTCAGGGTGTTGCATTTATGGTGGCCAGCAGTGTAGAAATCACTTGATTTAAATCGGTATACCCTGTTTTTTTATCTTTATATCCTCTGAACCTAATAAACAGTATGTTTTATTTAAAAGGGTAGGGTTTGATATAAAATGTTTGAAATTAATTTAATAAAAAATTGGTTCTTCCATGTAATTTATATTAAAATGTGTTAATCTTAATCAGTAGGGAAATTAATTGTGGATATACTTTTGTATTTTTTACTTTATTTCTCAGAAATCCCATTATACAAATCATTAAGAACTATTTTATCCTGTTGCATTACTGATAGATTAGGCATACAAAATTTTAAACTATCTACATTTTTAGTCTTTTACCAGAGCATTTGTGAATATTGCATATGGTTTGAATCATAGCAAGGAAGTTAGAGATCTATTTGTGGATATAGTTGAAAAAGTAAGATACTCTATTCTTATTAAATGTTAATCCATTTTAATTTGGTGCATGAATGTTTTGTCTATAATGTATATTATGTTGTACAAGATTTCCAAGTCTAGTATTGCTTATACCTTACAATATATGTAATGACTAAATAGCCACATCCTAGGCAACATTCTATTGGTCAAGAATGTGAAAACTGGTTAGAAGTCATGCAAAGAACACTACAAATGGCAGAATGGATATATATGCATGATACTCAGGGTTAAATTCAATGCACTTCCATACCTACTAATTACTATATTGCTATGCAGTATCCCTAGTTTCTATAGTTACCAACAGTTGACTGGAATTATAGACAGAATAGCCAAAATTACTGAAAAGTATTTTGAATCTTATTCTAAAACATCTACATTAAGGCGACAGAAAGCTATGTATATTTTTAATATTTCAGTTTTGATTTAGTTTCTCTTTTATATATTAATTCAAATGGAAAAATCTAGAAACAGGAAGAGACCAGTGCATATTAGCTGTGTTTGCTTTTATTAATCATCTTGCCATTGCACTTGTCAAATACCAAATGAGTGGGAGAAGTTTATGTTTGCTTGATTTCCCCATCTCTTAAGTTCATTTAATGAATACTTCTCCGAAAGTAAAAGTATCCTGGCTTAGTGGGTTTGCCCATTGTGTTAGTAACCCTGCAGGTTGGCAGCCCATGTTCGATTCCTTCTTGGGTGTATTTCTCTTCCGTGTCAGTCCAACTTTCCTTGTGTGTGTATATGTCCATTACTTGCTGTTGTCTTCGTATATTTTGCACAGTTTGATAAAAATAAAACTCTTATGGCATAAAAATTCAACCAACCATAAGTAAAAAACAGCACCACCTTTTTTTTTGGAGGTAATTTGAAATAACTTGATTTGAAATAACTTTTATTGATGATCTTGCCAATTATGATTGTGCAAGGATAAATCACTTGATAGACATGTGTGACTTTTACATCAGGACTATAACAAATGGAAATCTGATGTTGGCAGGTATAAATGTTCTGAAAAATTTTATTTAAAATTAAAAAAATTGTATTTAAATTTCTTTGTAGAAACTTAAATTTAAAATTAAATTAGTTTTTAATGCAAAATCTACTTGTGATCTTAAAGTGAAAGAATGGACACAAATCTATGCATTTATAACAATAAATTAAAATTCACTATGAAAAATTAAAGTAATAATGGAATTAGTTTTTGATTAACACAAAAACAACTTACTTATTTACATATCGTGTAGGTCTCAATAGTGAGGCATAAATAAAAATTAATTTCCAGAAATAAAATTTATATTTTTATGTATCTGAACAATTATTGTAGTCATTTTCATACCATGCTAGTGAAAACTACACTTTGAGTTCTTTATTCAGCAAATGAACCTTGCCATCAGATAAAGATGCTAATCAAAAACTCCTGTTTTGTATTTTTATTTTCCTTTGTATATTATAGCTGACAATTGAAAATAAATTTTTGTAAGTAACAAGAAATAAATACCAACTTTTTCTATTTTAATTTTAGTTCATTGAACCCTTCAGACAAGGTCGTTGGTCAGAGAAGGATCTCAGAAATTTTCTTGAAGCTTACACTTCTGCTGCCTCACATGTTCATTTATTTAAAAGGTTAACTTTATCGTTATAAATTCTAATGTATTGCTTTTGTATTACATTGTAGAGCTGCTTGTCTTTTTCTGTGCAGTTAACTATTATGTGGTACTGTTAAAACTCAGTATAAGTGAAAAAAGTATTACTTATTTTGAAAGTATTAAAAGACCAATTTGGCTTAGTACTTATTTTCAAAAGTTTTAGATGAAAAACAAATTTACAAAATTAAATTATGCCTTTCATGTAGATTTTTTTCAGTGAAAAATTTATTAGTATTTTACATACTTGTGAACATACTAGCTGTTAAGAAACTTGCTATATTTTATCGAAAATTTTATGATTCAAGTTTGGATTTTGTTTCTTAGCTAACCATGTAAAAGAAGCATTCAAAGCTCAGTCCAACCAGACTTGTGTACATGGGGCTGGTGCACTTTAAATCTGTCGCAGCCTCAAATGCCCTCTCACATTGGTGTGGTGTGGATGTTTGGAGAGAGGTGCCAGTTCAGGTGTTGACCTTGCCATCTGACTGTGGTTCAAAATTACGTGTTGTCCTCGGATCTTTCCCTTGGGTATTGATCCCAGACCATCGCCAGTAGCCTGTTGTGTTGCTCCAGTGCGAAATTAATTCATTACCTTCCTACTTTTATTGGCTTAGTATGAAAATAATCAATAAAACATCTTGTCTCCTGTCTAAAATGAAAATAGCTTATTCCATTACCTATGTAGCCTTTTTATGCTTATTAATTTAAACTCCAAAAACTGGAACTCTATTTGTTAAATTGTTTACTCTAAACAAAACTCCTTCCTTCAAATATCCATATGGAAAATTAATTTTATGCTTAATAATTGTGTTGAAATTGAAGCTATCTTTTTTACTTCTAGTGATACTCGTTTGATGGAACTTTGGGATCGATATATGTCTGTCATGTGCAGATTCATCTTGAAAATGTACCATACTTGATATTCATGTTGAGAAATGATACAGGTAAAAGAGAATGAGAGTAGTTATTTTAATTATATATCTTATTTCAGTTCACTCAACTTAGGTATTTTGTGTTATACTTTATTTAATTTCTCAAGACTATTTTTATCATTTATATTTTATTAATAAAAATTCTGTTTTTCATGTGACCATTTGTCAAGACACTGTCCAAATGACTTCCACTTGTATTTTGTGTGTAATTCATTTTTGAGTGTGAGTTTGTTTTATTTTTTAAAGCATTGAATGGTTAGACATCTACTGAAATCCATATTTTATTAAAGATAAAATACCACTGCAGTTATGAAAAATAGAAAGTCATTTTCTTACTAAATGAACACAGTTAAATATGTAATGATCTTGCCATAACAAGTATTATCTTAACAAGATTTATAAAAATAAAAATAATGTTTCTAATAAAATCTCATTGGTATAATAGACAATGATAGAGAAATTGATGAGATCTCTTATTCAAATAAGCGAGTGATAATAGTATAGAAAAGCTAATGAAAGAAATATGATTAACTCTTTGTACTTTTGATGTTTTAAGTATATATTTCACTGTCCTCATTATTTTATCCAGCTCTTCGGTAGAATGTTTGAATTAGTCATTGTAAAATAATATCTAAAATTTTCTTTATTGATCAACTACAAGATTTTTCCCTTAACTTGGTCATTAGACTTCCCATCAGACAATTATTTAATTTGTTACCCATCATTTAGTTCCTCTCTAGTTTCAGTTATAATTACTATGGGCCTTTATCCAAAAGTATCAGAACACACAATTGATTACCTTTTAATTAAATAATATTTTTTTACCTTAAGGTTCGTTATATCTTTGCATATTTAAATTCAATTGTAATAATTTTACATTTTTTTCAGTGTCAAAATTTCCTGATGGGTGCAATACTTCATATGCTCATGTTTTCTTGTTTGATGAAGCTATCCTCATACATTCCAGTGGTGCTGTTTTACCATAACCCTGTGAGCATTATGCAAACTTGATTCCACTCGATAATCTACAGGACTTTTGCATAGTTTCCGCCTTAACTAAACAATGTTTCTAGAATCCGTCAAGCAATGTATACGATTTTTAGTCATTAACTGTGTTATAGTGTAAATTTGATAGTAGTCTTGGATATCGTATAATGCTCACAAGTTTGGATGAATTTTTATTTATTGATGACTTGATGTTAGTCAATTTTTTGTTTGTAGCCATATTTAGATTTTTTATTATAATTTGTTTACAGATCAGAGAAAAATAGAATTTTAATGTGGTATCAGTATTTTATAACTTCATTGTATTATTTTGCTGTGTAAAATATTTTTGTCCACCGCTAAAGTGTTCTCTTATTTTATACATGACTTCATATTTACCAGTGCAAAGAAATTTGTATTGAATTCAATTGTAAGGAAACTGAAATCGAAACATTGTTACGTTTTCTCTATCATTGAAATGTATTTAAAAATCACTCTTAATCATAATATGCAATTTTTATGTACCTAAGTATTTCTTTAAAGCTTACGTTTTTAGTCAATGAATAAATGTAAATGCCTATTTTTGAAAATTTTGTATTGCATTTTTCCCTGAAAATGTTCATAGTTGATTTTAAAAAATTGTAAACCCAGTTTTAATATTGTATTTATACTCACATTTTGCACCATTTTTATAAAATCTATTGTATTAAAACTAAAGTGAGACCATTTTAGGGATCCCATAATAATACAACATATAAATTTAAAATGTTTACATAAATGATTGTTTGGGTGCTTTGGAAAAGCTTTTCATTCAACAATATTCACTGGTATTGTTTAAAAATCTCATTCTGATTATCTTTAAAGCAAATTAATTTATACAAAATAAGTGTAGGATATAGTATTTGATGAATATACATATTTGTAATCAAGAGGGCCAAGGCTTGTAATATTGAAAGTTATTTAAGTTTTCATAACAAAATACAAAGCGAAATAGTTTTAAATTATGTAACAAATTTCTATAATATATTTACATTATATTTATTATTCACAATATAAGTATGCATGATATATAACAAAATATTCAATAATATTCTTAGGCAATAACATTTTAAAGCTTCCTTACAGGTGTCAGCTGGACAGCAGCTTTTTGGACTTAGTTCATTTTATTGAAACAGATTCTGGATGTCAGGATAGCAGGTTCATTGTCATATATTTCATTTATCAACTTTTCATAGAATAAGTACTGTCATTGGCACATGTGCTGTTTGGCATTCCTGCAATTTTGACTATCCTGAATCTAGTCCTGCCCTCTGGCAATAAGAGACCATGTGTGGAAAAATAGATATAAAGATTTGTTATACAGTATACAAATTTATACCATTTGTTGGTTCATCTTTTGATAATTTAGAAATCACCAGTCTTAACTTACCCATTGACTCTAAGAACACCAGTAGTGGAACAGATGTGCTGAATTTCTTCGCATGCACAAGTCAGTAAATACTTTTAAATTAAGTGCCTCCATCAGATGATTCTGCTAGAATTACCCAAAACACTATTTCTAATTTGAAAATAGCTTCTTTTTCTTAATTTGAATTTTACGATTCAGCCAATGAATTTTGTGATTCCATGACCCAGAAATTCTTATATATTTTAACTGATCTATTTAGGGCGAAACGTCTTCTGTGCATTTTTATTGATATTCTTGAACGACCAATAAGTCTTTTCTATTCACTCTTGTCAAGGATGTTTTCTTTAATTAAATGATTCTTCATTAATCCATTGTTTCAGGAATTTCTTCAATACTTTTTGTATTTATCAGTTTCATGCACCTTACTGATTTTAAGTTACTTTTTATTTTCTGTGCAAACAAAATTTCTACTCGTCACATGCATATGGGTACTTTGTCCATGTTTGCTTGTATTATAATCTTTCCTAAGAAATTTGAAGCACATAAAAGAGGAGGAACAAAGTGTTCATCTTAGGATAAAGTCATTAACTTACCTTATATAAGTATACTATCAAGGTTTTAAAATATATAAATTACTTGTACCTAATTGGAAAAATTCTGAAAGAAATCTGAACTAAACGAATTAATCGAAAGTATATAATGTTTTATATCCTTACATTTATATTGTATTTTACATATAAAAAATTTTCATTTAAGTTTATGAGGATTAAGATTTATTAAAAAATTCAGCATGTTAAGTTGTACTTAGCATATCTATTTTTAGAAAACTAAGAATTTTGATTAGAATAAAGTAGTTTTTGGAATTTAAATTGCACCGAACTGAAATAATTTTAAAATTTTCTTATGTTCTTAAGGCATTAACTTGTTCGAATTTCAGAGTATGAAGTGATAAACATAACATCTAAATGCATAACTTATGTAATGATTCCAGAAAACTGCAGATTAACTATAAAGGTGTGCTAAACGTGGCTTTTGCATTTATTAATTTAGCAAAAGTGAAAAATATTAAATCAACCTAAACTAAATTTCAATTTAATCCATGATTGTGTTGCATATTGTTGACATCTTATGCTTTTATTGAGTGCTTTTAAATTGGAGCTTATTTTGTCCTTGAATTAGTTCATATTTGTGCTCATGATCATTGTTGAATAGTTCCCATCTGTATGAAAAATATTGATTTTGTGTTTTGAAGGATGTTTCAAGATATGTTCAAGTGTTTTTGATTTATGCAATTTATTTTTATGCAACTAGTATTGAATCTCATTGTAAATACCTTTTTCAAACGCATTTAGTACACAAAGGAAATTAAATATTTTATGTAACTAATTTTCTATTTAAATCAGTTGATATTTGTTTTACAATAAAAATTAAATTATTTAAATATAAAGATTACATGAATATAATGCAAGTTCAAAAATTGCCAACTGCCATAATTATAAGCTGAACATGAAAACAAAATTGTTATTAGTGAACTTCCGATACTGTAAAAAGTGCATGTAATTAATAGTTTTATATCCAAGGTATGTTTTGTATTTAAGCGTAAAGTAAAACTACATTTATAAGTATTTCGCAAAAACTGTATGAATGATTTGTAAGATGGTACTGAGAAAAAGGCCTTTCCTAATTTTTTAAATTTGTAGAAGCAATTTTATATTTGATAATGCACCATATAATTTTTAAATTTTACTCCTCTAAACACCAAAAGTAGATATTTAATGCTAATGATATATTCTGACTACGCTAATCTGACATTTTCATCGTATAGTAATCCTCTTTTGAACAAAAATTTTGTATACTGTGATGTTTAAGTGGAAGTTGATTTTTATAGAAAAAAGAAATGGATTGAATTTGTACAAGTATTCAATAAACATGTAAAACAATTGTATCAGTTATTTTATAATCAGTTGGGTAAGTGGAAGGGAGTGTTTGAGTTGCAGGTTCTTTTCATGGTATGAACTTTTAAAATTTTAATGTATATAATAAACCCCCTATATATAATGTATCTTCACTATCTAATTAATCAAGGGACAATCTCAAGTTTGAAAATGCATTATATACTCTTGTAACTTTTTAACTGATGTTTCCCAATTTTAAAATTTCAAGCCTTTATTAATTTGTACATTTAGATACTGGTTTATTGGATTTTATGGTGCAGAGGCCGTATTTGCCATGCTACACCAGGCATTTAGATACTAGTACTCTTGTTAGTTACCTTTTTCTATAAAAATTATCTTGAGTATAATATGTATCAACTAAACACGAATTTTTTGGCACCAAGTTTTCCCTACTCTTAATACTTTATCTCTTGCACATTAGCAGTTTTAAGTTTGATGTGTGAAACTAAGTACCATTTGAAATTAATCACTTGTTTTTGACTAAATTTATTGTTGCCTCCAAAATATTCTTACAAAGCTGATTTGCAGGATATTGTGCCACTCATGCACTCTAAAATCAAAAACAATGCTGCAAAAACTTGAACTCACAGCTGGACAATTACATATCGAAGCAATTTCACATTTCTATCTCCTAAAAGTTATCGTGGTTATATTAATATGGAAAGTGCTTTTCACCAATGCATTTCAATGATCATTCATCTGAATCCTAGATATATAACATTGGGTCAGTGCTTTCTCCACCTTCTGAAGAGCTGTTGCACATTACTGTTCCTCAACCCAGATCTCAAAACTTCCCATTATATATGGGTCAAGAAATCTAACAGCCATTCAGATATTGGATATTCTTGCAAAATGTTAGTGAACAGTCTGCATCTTACTAAAAAATAACCATTATTACATTATCTACGAAATAAGATTATCGTTTTTTTTAACCTATCAAAGGCTGTTAAATTCTATACAATACATGCCACACCGTGTTTCTTCCTAAACCCCTCGTTTCGATAATTGTCTAGACTTTCCTATTTCAACATTATCCAACCATTCTGATCCTAGCTAAAGTGGCATTTTTAAGACACAAGACTCGTCATTCTGCTTATACAGAAGAGCACCAATCCAAGAGAAGTGTCTTAAAAGTCCACATCATTTAAAACTCAACTGGGAAAATAAGTAGGTAGTTGAATTTACGCTGCACTGGAGCAACATAACGTACTATTGGCAGAGGTCCGGGATCAGTCCCAAAGGGAAAGATCCAAGCACCTCGTAATTTTAAACCACGGTCAGATGACGAGGTCAACACCCGAGCTGGCACCCCACGCCAAAGCGAGTACATTTGGTCGCGAGATTTAACGGGCACCAGCCACGTGTTTGGTTGTATCGAGTTTCTAACTCGCAAATCCCGACTCTTCCAAATGAGCTACCGCGGCCCCTGGAAAATGGGAATATTTTAGTACTGTTTGAACGTAAAGGATTCCCAATAAGCGATTTTTGAAGTAAAAATATTAGTTCAAAATTTCACGGATAGAGGGAGATGTGCCACATGCTTCATATTTTAGAAATTCAAGAGAAAGGAATTATTTTGCCTAAATGGTAGGTAAGCGAGAAGTTAGATTAATTTCGAATATTCCGATTCATTTTCAAGTTCCTTACAAATGTCCATTAAATAAGTAAAAAAAATAGCAAAAATAACCATTTTCAAAGTTATCTAGGAAAAATTAACCCATCATTAATTTTTGGAAGAATTGGGTTTCTAAAGTCTTACAACTTCACTAACTTTTTTTAATTGATACGTTTTGTAAATCCAAATTTGAACTTTATTGTAGTTTCAGATCTCTACTTCCCGATAAAATTTATAAAAATTCAAGGAAGTGACCAAAATCAACATAGCTTTATCAAATTATTAAGAATGAACCTTCTTAACTGTATAACCTAGCATGATAGCCGTACTTTAACGAAATCTAGAGTAAACAAAGAAATAAACCAGTTACAATACAAAACGTTTAATACTGCGTATCTTAGACATTATTCAATTTCGTTTTGCTAGATTTGAATATGCATTATTTTAATTTGAGATGCACTGTTCACTGAAGGACATCGTATACATATCAAATGCTAAAAACAATCCTTCAAGAGCTTTCGGTAGTTTCTGTAGCTTGGTCGGCCTGCGAGTTCTTCATCAACATGTACGATTCTTCATCACAAGCAGAGAACTGGGACGCACAAGAGGACATTCCTTGAGTTCTACCTTTCTGAAGAACTTGATTGTATTCGGAAACTTTACTACCAGACGGAAAATCTGTCAGAGATCTGAAAAATAGCATTCGCGCTGTAACAATTAAACATGCCAATTACCGTTTCCTATAACCAACTACAGGAAGCATTGCTGAACTAGGAGTAGCGTTTTGGTTAGGTTACCCTATAAACATTGTTTGACAGAGACACACGGCTTAAAGTTCGTTTCAAACACCTGCAAGCGAAATTTAGAAATGGGACTAACAGTCTGAGCGTTGGCCATTCAGCCGGGTTTGTTTGGAGTAGCGAAAACGCCATTTTCACTTGATAAAAAAATTTTAATTAAAAGGAAGCCATTTTTTTAGAACATTTCAAGATAATTTTCGATTTTTAAACATGATTTAATGTTCAGTTTGAACGTAATCTTTCAATTCAAGTTGTGCTTACACCTCAATTAGATTTTAAAGGTTTCTATTCTGGACGACGTAGGCTCACCTTCAGAACCACATATCGGGAACTTCCGTTAAGTATAATTTGTGACTTAATTAAAATTATTTAAATCCTGTAGAAAAACATGTAGATGATCATATGCCAGATCCAGAAACGGACGGGCTTCCAAAACTTATGGGCCACTCAATTTTTCACATAATCTTTGAGGTTTAACAAATTATAAATTTTAATTCAATTATATTTAAGCAGTTTGTAGGTCCGATAGAATTTAGATGTGAACCGGCTATTTTTAATTATTAGGAAGACAATAATTTCTAAATTTGTTTTCATTATCTGCCAAGCTGTGCATCTGGATAGTTTAAAATACACATAAAGCAACGTTAGGCTGGTGAGCTGATAAAAGAGCCGGACAGAAATGACAAATCAGCCGCAACAACCTTTTCCCGATACGTGATGTATTGTTTGGGAAAATAGCAAATTTTTAAGTTTTCCCATATAAAATTTATATCAAGTATGTCAGCCAATGTGAAAAATTGAAAATTCCACTTAGCCAGTCCGCTCTCACTAGATTTTAATTTGTCGACGTTGGTACAAGTTAGAAAATTATATTACCAACATCAAAATTGCATCTTAATCTTAAAAATAAAGATAAAGCTAAATATATTAAACTTACCCAATTATTTCGCTAATTGTAGAACCTAGTTCACCGGCTCCTTCCGAGTCAGCTCCCAGTTCACATACAAGTCGGGAGATGCATTTGTTCTCATCAGTTTCAGCAAGAAGAGTGAAGAAACTTTCAGCTTCCTCAGTATTAATTTGCGGTTGGTCCGCTGAACGAACTTCACGCTCGGGTTCCGACTGTGGCGTGGGTTGGAATGCAGCTGGATTAGACATAAATTGTGCTTGTGGTCGAGGTGCGTACCCGGGAAACGAAAATGGCCAGAACGGCTGAAAATATTTAGATGCGAACCTACCATTAATGCAGGTTTTAAAAGCATGAAATTATGAATAAATACTACGCCACTTTCCCAATCAGTTTGAAACATGCCGATGCATTAAAATATGAAGAGGGTATCGTATACGCTTGATTAAATGTTGAGGAAAATTAAAACTAACGTTAAAACCACTCTTTGTTTTTAAATTCTACCTCACAATATTCTGCCAGTCTGACATAGGTTGGCTAATTGTATGTATCATGGCCGTTCCTGACTGGTGTACCGGGTGTGCTTTCACGTAGGTAGCAAAAATAGGAGCGGCCAACTTATAAAAACAATTTAGTAACTAAGAATTAAGGCGATCGAAGGCTGATGCGCAACGTTTTGGGCATTAAAAAACTAAAATATACAGCGCAATATATTACCAAAATAGTCAGGACTAGGTATGAAAGTCGATGTTTCTGGTTCTGCTTTTGGTCTCAGGCCTCTTTATGTTTATTTGCAATACCAAATGTCTTAAAGAATAATGACTTGTTGAAGCTTGCACGTAGAGAGCATACACCTCAGGAACAGGGATACCAAACTGAAAACTTGAGGTTCGAGCTTTCATTAGAATTTTAATGCCCGATTCTACGCAAGTAAAGGTAGGTATTTCAATTAGCGTCGCACTGGAGTAACACATAGGGATTGGCGACGGTTCGGGATCATCCCTCGATGGGAAAGATCAGAGGACACCACGTAATTTTGAACCACGGTCAGATGACGAGGTCGCACCCTACACTTTATCGCACTTTTTATCTCATTTAAGCTCTAAACTAGCTTACTGGACATTTCCGATTTAAACAGGTATACAAGTTTCCAAAGAGATGCCTCTCGCATATTTACTCACTTTAGGCTTCCTTTACCCCAACAGAATCCGCATCAATCTGAATGCAGTAAACTGATGATTCAGGAGAGCCGCTTCCACATGAAATAGCGCGTTAGTTAGAAACTTTTCATACTGCTTGAATCCGAAGCACTTCGCTTCAATGCACTCTAATTTACGCTAGCCCGTTTCTACTCGACTTGGATCTACTCGCATTCTGTTAGTGTAAAGCCCCCCCCCCTCAAACTACAATTAAGATTGGGCAGCTTACTCGAAATTCATTTGTTTGAAACATTCCTCTGGGAATGCTTGGGAATCCAGACATAAACCCGTTACCACCGCCGAAAGATCTGAAGACATCTGTTCTTCGCTGTAAATTGGATGCTGGTAACTCTACTGGTCCTTCTGGAGCAAAAGACTCCTCTTTAATCATACTTTGAACAGGTGACTGCCGACGTCGGAACATTCCAAAGAAACCATGTGCGGGTTCATTTAGACTCATCAACGTTAACGACACCTGTGCTAAAGTAGAAAATGTAAGAGCGTGTGCAAGTGCCATCGTTGTAGCGAAGACGATTAAAGACAGACCCTTCATGTTGACCTAAAATAAAGAGACCCATACAATATCCAAGGTTATCAAAAAATAAGCAGACGCAAACTCACTCAAATGACTAATTACTTGAATAGCTTGAACTCCCAATTCAAACTGGGTCAAATTAATTTGTTAAACTTTAAAACGTAGCTTAAATTTAAAATTTGTCCACTTTCGTGTTGAAATATGTCATCTTATGATTCACTTAACAATAAACCAATCGTAAATTTTTGCAGAGAATTATAACCACATTCAAACTAAAAAATAACTCCAAGCCAATACGTCTTTAAAACGTGCTTTTGTCTTAAAGGACGTAACTTACCTGATTCAGTTCCTTTACCTTCGGCTACATTAGCAAACGAGAAACTACCAGTTCCTCTTGTAGTTAAAGGTATTTAAGAGTAATATCTCAAATGGTCAGCAATCAGCATTACACGTTTCTTTCTCTTTCGAAGGCCATGAACATATTTTATATTCTCTCTTGCGGCACAACAGTATTTTACAGTCATGCATTGATAAAAATACATAAAACTTAAGTCGAGATTCATAAAATTTACTTTCAATGGATTGGAGCGTACCTCATGGCTCAGGGAAATCATCCACTAGCAAGTGCAGGTTCGATTCCTGTCTGTTATCAAACGTGTACATCTCCCTTCTGGATAAGTGAAAACTTTCTTTGCGTGTGTCCGTTACTTGATAATGAATTACAAATGGATCCTTCATGCAAGTACACAAGTTTCAATCAAAATCAATGAATTCAATTTCAGAAGTACGTCTAACAAAGTTGTAGGTACGTATAGGTATTTTTATTTAACGTCACACTGGAGCAACACAACGGGCTATTGGATTCGAATTTCATTCACCCCTACGGAGACCTACAAAGTTGTAGATAGGTAGTTGAATTTATGTCGCACTGGAACAACACAATGGACTATTGACGACGGCCCGGGATCAAACCCCCTACGAGAATGATTCGAATTCCATTCACCCCTACGGAGATCTACAAAGTTGTAGATAGGTAGTTGAAATTATGTCGCACTGGAACAACACAATGGACTATTGACGACGGCCCGGGATCAAACCCCCTACGAGAATGATTCGAATTCCATTCACCCCTACGGAGATCTACAAAGTTGTAGATAGGTAGTTGAATTTATGTCGCACTGGAACAACACAATGGACTATTGACGACGGACCGAGATCAAACCCCCGAAGGGATGATCCGAATTCCATTCACTCTTACGGAGGGGGTATTTCAATTAACGTCACACTGGAGCTACACAACGGGCTATTGGTGACGGTCCGGGATCAATCGCAAAGGGAAAGATCCGAGCACAACACCACGTAATTTTGAACCACGGTCAGATGACGAGGCAACACCTGAGCTGGCACCCCACTCTCCAAACTTCCACACCACGCCAACGTGAGGACATTTGAGGCCACGACAGATTTAACGTGCACCAACCCCCTTTGTACACGACGGTGTTTGGCTGGATTCGAACTCGCAACCCTTCGGTTATCGAAAATTAAATTTTTGAACTAATTGATAGCATTTTTACGACTTTTTAACAGCTGGCAACATCAAATGTGCTTTTGAAGCAATTATGTTAAAATACAATTCCAATCGCGCTCTCAAGAAAAATATAAATAGTTATTCGCGATGTAGACTTGCTTCTTCTCGAGTCATACGCTATTATCCCGTTTGCTTATAATTGGTAAGTTTTCCCATTTTCTCGAGACCAATATGCCCTCGGGTCTTACTTTTTACAACTCCTCGACTTCATCCTGCGTTTTACGCAGTAATGTATCTAGGAAAATGGTGCCCAGGGCATAAACACTAAAATAATTGCACCCAGGTTTGAACCTCGCACCCAATTTCTGGACTTTAAAACCACCGATCTTTTTTGCCCTCAACGAAAACAACCGCAGCGACAAACCATAAAATCTACTCCAAAATGCAAAAATTAGTTGAAGTGATAACACTCATGTAGACTTTTGTTTTTGAATTTATTCTTAAAAACAAGAATTAAAGTGTCTTGGTTTGTCTGGCCTTTATAGAAACTTGGTGTTCAATGACGTGATCTATTTGTCTCCTTGGATTTTAAGATTGAATTTGGTTTCAACTTCAACCCTACCATTACTTATCTTTTGCAGGAATTTGGGAATACACTATGAGTTCTGTGAACCATGTCTTGTGTATATTGGCTGTCGCCTTCATTTTCCAAGTGCAAGCGTCTTTGACGGTTCCAGCAGAAATGATATCTCCGTTGGGAGTTCCTTTATCCATGGGACCAGAAGGAATGACTGCTGTCAAATTATCTATTGGGAGTAGACTGTTGAATATGCTGGGATCTGTAGGACTCGGCTCCATAGGAAGTTTGCCAGCCGGGATCTTGGGACAAGGATTCGGATCGGAAAACTTTTTGGATGGCGATTTTCCAGGATTTCTTCCAATTACTGCAAGGAGCAAAGAATTCACGAGGAGGAGGGGGCCAAGTATTCCGACAACTTTCGATATTCGGAAAGCGACACCTACTGAAGTAGAGAACTTCTTCGGTGTTTTACATAAAGTGGACGCTAATAAATGTATATCGAGACTTGTGTGTGAAATTGGGGCGAATCCGAAAGTTTTGGAAGGTCTTGGTCACAACATAAAGGATGTAATGAGGTAAGTTTCAATTTGCCAAAAAACCAAAAAAACAAGTATTCAAATATATTAAGTATATTTGGTTTTCTGGGTTATCTTTGATGCTTGATTTTTCCGAACGAAATAATGCAAGTTAATCTGTTAAAGCTTTTTAAGCTTTAAATTTTAATTGTAAAGAAGAAAAATTAACTTGGACATTGAACTCTTACCTTTTATAACTTGCGAGCTGTGGGACATCTAGTCACATCTTAAAATGGTTAAGGCTAGGTTTTTATTCTATAAGTAGGTTAAGACTTTTAAAGTATGTAACTATTCTCGGTAATATTCTGATGTCTAGATGGGCGGTGAGATAAGGGGCCCCACCCCTTAATTTTTCGTACAAATTTTTAATTTTTGCGAAATGCATTTTTACAAGATAGTATATCTTCACCCCAAAATCATTTTAACCTAGTACTCTTCGAGTGTTTAAGCTGATACACTTGCAATTTTAAGAAATCTTCAGACAAGTCCTACCCAATGTAAGGCATTGTCAATCGCTTGACTACAAAAATGACCTATTAAATCTTTTGAAAGCCAGCTTAGTTAAAATTATTGAATTCAAATTTTCTATGTAACTGATGGTTCAAGTACATATAAAAATTTTCATATGCACTTCAAATTTTAAAGATAAGTTATTGTTCTGTAGGTCCAATTTGATATGGGTTGCTGCCATAATTTTGTATCTTAATTGGCGTCTAAAAACATCGGCGTTATTACTATGCTTAACGAAGAATTCATCTGCTAAAAATATTCTAGCGGAAGCAAGTTTTTGCTTTTCGTAGTTATACTCTATTACGTTCACTCGCTGTTTTCGAGTAAGGTATCTCGGACCTCTGCTAGGTTTTGGAAAATAGTTACAATTTTGATGGGTCATAAAGTGCAAAATCTTGCCTAAAGAAATACAGAGTTACGAGAACTTGCATTTCTTGCTCCTTCCAGATAAAAGATTGGCGCATTTTGTCCGCTTTTGGACCATGCGCCATAAAACCCCAACATCCAATCTAGATAAAAGACCAAGCCAAGTAAAAAATACACAAAACGTCGTCTATCATTATTTGTCCTGTATGTAAAGAGATTCCGACTTTATGTGGGACAAATCGTTTTAAGATATCGCCAATAAACATTAACATGTGTTAAAACTTATTTTCATTAAAATGCTAATTTTGTAAGTAAATGTTCCGTGAAGTCATGACTATTTTTATGCTAATGCACACGTAATTTATCTTGGCAGGTAAAAATCTACAAAAATTCTTACTTGGCACTGGGGGAAATACTCGGTTAACGAGATAACTCGTAGTGGGTGTCCTCGAGGAACTACCACCTACGCGTTAAGTGATAGTTGGGGCAGTCAACAGATTATATTTTGTATAATCTATAACTCTACTTTTCTGTAAAGATTGTCGATATAGGACTTTATACTTTATTGAAATTAATCTTAATCTTTAATCAAACTATTTATATTTCAGTTCTCTGAAAATTCTGGAGAAAAATGCCCTTTCGGCGAAGTACCGCGAAATTCTGTTAAGAGGACAGAAAGATGGATTCGAGAGTTGCAAAAGTGGATTCACCACTTGTGACCAGAAGTCTTATCGCTTAGTTAGAACTTTCGTTAGAGCTTTCAAAGTTAGAAATTAACGCCTAACACAGCATTATAGATCTGTCGGATTTGATGTAATCAAATATGCTATGTGAATTGGTCTCAATTACCAATTGGAACAAAATAAAATTAATATTTGTCGATGTGAAGAGATTTTCTTTTTAGCCACTTGAGTTGGATAAGGGTATAATGGAGCTTGTACTCAGAGTGAGCGTTAATGAACCAGATTTATGGTTATTTATTCCATTTTAGATTAATATAAATTTAATTTGGTAATGAGTTCATAAAGTTCTGTAAACTAAAATCTAAAAACTAGCTCTTACCAAAACCTCGCACATTTGAAGGTACTTAAAATTTGTAATGGAAGCGGACCTCTTTAAAGTTAATGAATATAATCCAATCAACAATTCAATTAATTTGAAAAATCAAAGCGTATATTTGAACATCGGTCATCTTTAAAGATAATTTGTCTGGCATTTTTTCCTACAATCTAAAACTTGAAACCGAGATTCAAAACTTGCATTTAATTAACGTCACACTGGAACAACATAACGGTCCGGGATTAATTCAGAAGGGAAAGGCTCAAGGACAACACCTGAGCTGGCCCCACTACAAACTTCCACACCACGCCAACGTGGACATTTGAAACCACGACAGATTTAACGTGCACCAGCCTCCGTGTACATGACCGTCTTTGGCCGAACCGAGTTTCGAACAAAACTTGTAAGTTTATCCCAAGGGACGTAATCCCGGACCGTCGCTAATAGCCTGTTGTGTTGCTCCAGTGCGAAGTTAATTAAATACCTACCCAAGGGACGTAAGTCAAGACGAGTCATTTCAAGTAATTCATTCCACAATGCTGTAAAACAATTTATTCAATAATACCGAAGTGTGTGATAGAAAATTTAGCATGTACTAATCGATAGCGGAATATCAGTTTCCGGATTGCGAACAAGGGTTAGAACAAATTTGGTTCACTACTTTCCAGTAAATTGAGAGATAGATAGTTGAAATTGCACGTTGCACAGAAGCAACACAAGGGCTATCAATCCCGAAGGGAAAGTTCAGAGAACAGTTCGTAGTCTTGAACCATGGTCAGATGACGAGGTCAACACCCAAGCTGGCACCCACTCCAAACTTCCGCACCCCCTCCATTTTTGAGATTTGAGGCCACGGCAGACTTAACATGCACCAGCCTTCAGGGCATACCTTTAGGTTTGTACAGGCTTCACAACTCCGAGGTACCTGAGTGATCTTCCCTCCCTTTCATTCTTCTCTACCCTTCTGCTTGCTTTTTCTTCCCCTCGTAGTTGCCTCTTCGGAGGTGAGGGCTCCCCTTGAGAAGCTTTTCGTCACTTGCCTTCAGCTCTTGGGATTATATCACCCACGTGTTTGCCGTGCGTGGAGTCCCGTATATCTGGAAAAGGGAATCCTGGCAGTTGGGTGATATACTGACCCAATACACTGCTTCGGCCCCAGCTTCAGTTAAACGGGAGGTGCACAATGGTCCCGAGTGCATCAATCGGCTGGTCGATTGGGCGTCGTCGGCTAGGGCTAAGCAATCGGCCACTTACTAGACACCTCGCTAAGGGTGGAGGCTGTTTCAGGGGTGCGACATGCGAATACTCATCGACAAACACCGGTGCAGGCGTCTGCATCCCCTTGTAGGACTCCATGGTGGGAGGTGCTGTCGGTGTCCGAAACTTCAAGGTTATGAATAATTTAAATTCCTCTCCCTCGCCGAGGGAGCAATAAATTCATGAATCTTCAAGTGAAATTTCTATTGTTAAACTTTTGAATGTCTCAAACCAACCATAAACCAGAACAATCTTTCACCTCGATTTCTCCATTTCTTATACAAAAACTTTTGAGTCATTTCTTGGTATTACCAAGTCGATCAAGAAGCTACGTTCTGGTGACCTAATCGAGGCTTCATCAGACGATCAAGCACGACGCTTAAGCAATATAACAACTCTTGGCGCATTCGCTGTTTCGGGCACACCTCATGGATCGCTCAACGCATCCAAGGGTGTGATTTCCAAAAAATAATTTACATCGTCAGAACAAGAAGTTTTGGAAAACTTACGTGACCAAAACGTTTGTGATGTCCGAAGGATAACCATACGTAAAGATGAAAAATTTCTTCCAACGAAACATTTTGACTTTTAATACCCCTAATTTATCAGACCGTATAAAAGCAGGATATTTAAGTTTACCCTATACGCCCATTTGTTCCGAACCCTATCTGCTGTTTTAAGTGCCAAAGGTTCGGGCATGGTAGGACGTCCTGCCGTGGCTCTGAGACCTGCGCTCGTTGTCTCCAGTCCACGTCAGTGAAACTTGCATAGCGCCATTGCATTAAATGGAGACCATCCGGCGTATGCAAGGTCTTGTCCAAGTGGCCTCGTAGAAAGATTCAATCTAAAGGTTTCGCAGAAAATTTCTTTTCCCGATGCAAGAAAAATTGTTGAATCCCCGAACACCTACAGCTGGAATTTCATATGCTAATAAAACATCAAATACAACGAAAACTTCAAAACCTTTAATCATGCCACCACTCAGACCCGTCTAAAAAAACCTTTCCCCCGAAACTCGTAAGTATACCTCTAATGTCAAATGTAGAACAAATAAAAGATGTTGCTACATCTCATCCATCGACGTCAACATCTCGTTCGTCCTCAAACAAAAGAATGAATACAGTTACCTTCATACAAAAGCATGAAACATCGTAGCAGCGTAGGCATTTCTGCAAAGAAAAAAGAAATATAAACACGTCACGGATCTCTTTAAGCGTCCCCCTGATAAGCGCATTGCTTTAGACCATGCAGCCAGTCTTTCTGGGAAGGATATAGATGACTTCTCAACTTCCTGGACTGACTGAATCTATACCTCCCTCTTCTATTTAATGGTAGGGAGTCTCATTTCCTGGAACTGTCGGGGGTTTCGCAATAAACTGGACACATTAAAATCCTCATTACAGAATACAATCCTGCCTGCATCGCACTTCAGGAAACAAACCTGAAGTCTACCAACGAGGCAAAAATCCGTCGCTATACCTGCTTTTGGTGATAGTAATAATGATGGAAGAGCTTCGGGAGGTGTTGCACTCTTCGCCTCAAGCATACCCATCTCGCTCTATCGCTCAGCACACCTTTACAGGCTCGCTATCCAAATGCAAATACGACGAACAATCACCATCTGCACACTATATTTGCCACCCAGTGAAACCATTCAACATCAGAGCCTTGACCACCTGATAAATGAACTGCCGGAGCCTTTTATCATCCTTGGAGACTTCAATGCACACTGCGCTTTGGGGACGTGAGGACACTAATTCCCGTGGGGACAAATTGAACATTTAATATCTGATCACTCTGCTGAACAACGGTGAAGTTACCCACTTCCACGAACCATCCCACACTTTTCATGCTATCGACCTTGCCAACTGCTCTCCTTCAATGTTACCTTATTTTTTTTGTCGGTAATGATCTGCGCAACAGTGATCATTTCCCGATATTCGTTACACATATCGATGGAAATGATCCTGTTAGCCGTCCATCTCGATACATCTATGCAGCAGCCGACTAGCCATATTTTACATCTAGGGCAAATATTACAACACAGATCGAAATATTGATGCAGCAATACGCAGTCAGAGGTAATGATAGAAGCTGCTAATGCAGCTATCCCGAAGAATTCATCCTTTCGGAAACACCGAACACCATGGTGGAATAACGAATGCACTGCAGGTATAAAAGAGCAACGAAAAGCATCGGGTATTTTTCGCAGGTACCCTACATCTGCCAATTTAATAACTTTCAAGCATGAAAAAGTCAATGCTCGCTGAATACGCCGTCGTAGCCGAAGGGAATCATGGGAACGTTGTCTCAAACATATCCTCTACTCCATCTAAACAGTTATGGGGCAAAGTACGGAGAACTTTAGGAATATACTCCGAACATACCATCTCGTTCGTGAAGGAAAATGGGCATTGTGTGTCTGAAGCTGTTGAAATAGCAAATTCAATTGCACGCGCCTTTTCTTCAGCTTCAAGCGTTACCAGCTGCACACGGACATTTCTACTTTGAAACGTTGAGCAGAATCACAACCCATTAATTTTCATTCTCACTCCGAACTTATAACTGTCGTTTCACAGAACAAGAGTTGATGCGGTGCTTTCAGAAGACCAGGATGACTGCACCTGGTCCTGATGGCATCACTTACATTATGCTACAAAATCTATCTCATCACTGTCTAACCACTTGAGACTTTATAATCGCATATGGGAAGAACATGCCTTCCCTTTGGCTTGAAGACGTGCTATTGTACCTTTTCCCAAATCTGAGAAGGACCCTACCAACCCATACAACTATCGGCCTATAGCACTTACAAGCTGCATGTGCAAACTCCTTGAAAGAACGGTGAATTTTCGTCTCGTCCACATCTTAGAGACGACACAGGCTCTTTCACCATATCAAAGTGGCTTTAGAACTGGACGCTCCACAATGGATAACATTTTAAATCTCGAAAAGCAAATTCGCCGTGCTTTTCTGCGCCGAAAGCATCTGATTTCAATATTTTTTTATATTGAAAAGGCATGTGATCGCACTTGGCGACATGGTACACTTCTGAATCTTTACACCATTGGACTAAAGGGAATCTACCCATATTTATCCAGACATTTTTAGAATTGCGACAGTTCCAGGTACGAATTGGTTCTACCCTCTCACACTTTCATCCAGGAGGAAGGTGCACCTCAGGGTAGCATTCTGAGTGTAACTCTATTTACAACCAAAATTAATAACATCTTGTATCAACTACCACCCTCAGTGCAAGGAAACCTTTATGTGGATGACCTTAACATCTTCTATCAGGGAAAAGACATGCTATACATCGAAAAACTCCAGACGGTTGTTTCTCGCTTGACGCGGTGGAGTGCCGATAACGACTTCAACTTTTCTTCTCAAAAGTTGTCCTGCGTTCATTTCTGCCGACATCGGAACATGCAACCTGACCCAGAGATCTTTCTGGATGGTAATAGGATTGCAGTAGTGGATAGAGTAAAATTTCTTGGTATCGTTTTTGACCGAAAACTTACCTTCCTCCCCCACGTCGAGCAGCTGCGGATGTCTTGCGAGAAAAAGCTCAATCTTTTAAATGTTCTCTCTAATACATCTGAGAGGGGCGAAACGGTCCTCCGTGCTCAACGTCTATCGTGCAATAATTCGTTCCAGATTGGACTATGGATGTGCAGCCTATGGCTCTGCCCGTCTATCTGTCCTTCGAAAGCTCGATACAGTGCACCATACCGCACTGAGGATCCGTTCCGGAGCCTTTCGAATTTCACCCGTGAAAAGCTTTTATATGTTATGTGTCGAACCACCATTGACTTCCACACGTCTTTTGTCGTTTCGGTTCTGTCGCATTCGGTTCTATTTTCGCATTCTGTCATTCCTATCATCCACTTCGAGGTTCGCTCCTCGGCACATCTCTTGATCGCCTTTTCAGGAATCGCCCTTCCTGCAATCCTTCTTTCGGGTTACGAATGCGAAATGCTATGAGTATTACATTCCTTAATAATATCAACGTTTCTGAGAGTCCTTTATTTTCTTTTGCCCCTTGGAACCCTACAAGTGTTTCCCATTTGGACCTTTTCTCAGATTTTGGAAAGTCGAACACTAGTCCGCTCATTTACAGGCAACTTTTCGCTGCTCATCGTTATCTTTACAGAGATTACACTGGCAATTTTTACAGATGGGTCGAAATCAACAAAACATGTTGGTTGCGCCTTTGTCTGTAGATCGACCACTGTAAGTTGTTTTGCCAAGTGTCGTATCTATATTTACAGCTAAATTTTGTGGTTTGAATGAAGCATTGAAATACATTTTTACCAGGGAATAGGCAATTTTATCGTTTACACAGACTCAGGAAGTATATTGGAATGCTTGTCAGCAGATCGCCCACAGCATCCTTTAGCTATTGCCGTGCTGAACTTACTCGGCGTGGCTATGGCATCTCTTTCTGTTGGATACCAGGTCACGTTGGGATTATCGGCAATGAACTTGCTGACTGCCGCAAAGAATTCTATAAACTTCTTGAGTCTTTGTATTCCATACAAAGATCTCAAACAAAATGTCAAGGACATAATTTGGAATGATTGGAGGAATGAATGGAATGTACAGAGTGGAAACAAACTCCACAGAATTCAACCTGCTATCTCTTTTTGGCCTTTGTGTTCTCGCAGTCTAGACGTGATTTTAACTAGGCTCCGTATGGCGCATTCGAGCATTACACATCGATACTTGCTGGATGAAGAAAATTCTCCTTTGTCCCACCACTGCAACGGAGATCTTACAATCTCATTTCTTAACTTCATGTCCTTGTTTATGGCATTTTTACATTCGATTTTTTTAAAACTTCCTCGCCCAGTTTGTCTGCTTCTAATCCTTTTCACTCTGCACTCTTACCTTTTTTACGATGTTCTGGATTTTTAAAATGCATATAGTTGTCATCTTCATGTTTCAAATGTATATTGTCACATCAGTCATTTTTAAAAATTCATAATTTCTCCTGTTAAGGTTTTTAACGTTTATCTACTATTCTTTGTATTGAAAACAAAGAATCATCCTGTATTTATATTTTTAAACTTCAATGTTTTTACTTTTTATAATATTCGAAAACTGAAATTTTTAGACTACTGTTTTATTACTTTGGCTGTTTCACATGTTTTTATTGGGTATATTTAATCTTGCGTTTCGTAAAATTCTTGTATAAAGCAGCGATAAATCACTTATGTGCCCCGAACTGTATCTCAGTGTTGATAGGGATGTACACTAGACGATATTTGGAGAACGTTGCAATTAATCTTTGTATCTGAATATTTTATAAATGCTTACACCTTGTTGTTTTTAAATAAACTTTTTTCGTGTCTTACCACATACACTGTATTTTGGATTATTTGATTTATTTCAGTTTTATAAATTGTCTTTTAAAATGCAAGATCTGAACTGAAATTTGCTTTGCTATCAAGATTTATGTTTTTTAAGTTAGATGTTTTTACTCAAAAATTAATTACACATTAGATGCTATAGCACATATTTTATTGCAAAAATTTTGTTTTTAAATATTGTACACTTTAATAAGAGTACAATTTTTGAAGCTTTACAAGACCCGTACTATGAACATGTTTCCTTGTACATTTGAAGAAGTTATAATAGTATTGAAACCATTTATCCTATAAAATCTAAACCAAATGTTAATTTTTAATTAATCTTTCCTTGCACATTTTTTTTACTTTGTATAAAACTTCCTAAATTTTAGTGATTTAAATTTTATTATATAGATTTACAAACTGCTTTTAGATGAAATTTTCTTTGATATAAGGATTTTCATTTTAAAAGTCATCCTTCTAATCATACTAATCAGTAAAGTTAAAACTTATCTTTAGTGAGTAACTTGAACGCATAAATGAAGAATGTACTCAGAAAACGTGCTTGTGATAATGCGCCAAGTAAAATTTTGTGTTGTAATACAAGATTTTAACAAAAGGATATACTTGACAGTGCATGTGATTTTTCTTTTTACTCTACCACTTTTATGCGCTGAATACAATTTAATTCTACGACTAAACTTGAGCAAGAAAATAAAACCATAACCAAATATAATTTATAAGAGAAACGTATTTTGACTTTCTTTAAAGTATACTGAATTCTCTTGATTCTGCAGTTTTATTTTTCTAAAATTACATCAGCAAATTGAATTATTTATTTGTGGGCACACAAGTCTTTGCCTTTGTTGAAAGGAAACTAGTATCTGACAAGTGCCAGATTTTTAAAAATCGACGAAGAGAACCTTTTAAACTCAATCTGCACTACAATTTTACACTTAAGAGTAACAGAGCATAATAGTTTTAAGGAAAATGAATGGTCATTATGTAAATTTGAAGCCAAAAGTTCCAGTCTATGCTCAATAAACGCCTATCTACGTTTAGAGATTGGCCACGCACAGATGTTGACATTAGGGACCTGGCCGAAAATGGATTGTATTATATGGGTGTCTCGGACGGGGTCAGGCGCTACTGGTGTGGACGAGGGCTTGAAAATTGGCAAAAGGAGGATGTAGTCAGACACGAGCACATAAAGTTTTATCCAAAATGTTTGATAGCCCAACAACGACCGATTGTTGACCCTAGACTAAAAAGAACACCCATACATGAAATTGTACAGGTGTTGGATGAAATCAACAATATTGCAATATTTTTATAAAACAAACTTTACTTCTCATACAAGGGCGAACAACTTTGTAAAATTTGCATGGAATCGGGAATGGATGCTACTTTACAACCTTGCGGTCATCTGGTGACATGTGATATATATTAAAAGTATCTCAACGTGTCCTATGTGCCAAACCAATATTTTACGTAAAATTAAAACGTACATTTGTTACTAAACGCTATCTACTATTTGTTAATACAAGTAGTAGATGCAATTTCAGTGATTTACTGAACACGGTGTGGAAGAATTGCAAAAGGGTGGTTTTGAGTTGAATGTCATGAAATTAACACTTGTGCTACAGCAAAAAAGACAACGAAGTTTAAGATTTTCTAAAAATCATAAGACTTTTTATCAAGGACTTGTGGAAAAAATTGTGTAGGAAAGACTTATATATACCTTATAAATATATTTTCTATTCTAATTATTTGTTGTTTTGTTCATTACATGTTAAACCTATTTACTAAAGAGGAATTTTAAAGTGCTTTAAAAAGGATTTACTAAATGCTTTAGGAAAAATGTGTAAATATACTCTAATGCAAGAAACCGAACATTTGAATTAAATATTCATTTTGAGATTTTTTTAATACTTGTCATACATCTTGGTGTATTGTTTATTTTTCTAACTTTAACTTTTTGCACTTAAATCTTGAAATAAAAACGAAAAAAGTAACAATCTAGAAGGTAAACACCAAAATACAAAGAAAATGACAAGAAAAACATTTTAACATATCTTTTCTCATTGATTTGTTTTACCTTTTTTTGAAAAAACACTATCATAAAAAATACAATTATAGTGTAGAATATTTTTTGACAACACTGGATTGAAGAAAAATATTATTTATTGAAAAATAAGAATCAGTAAAACAGTTAATATACACTAGTAGTATGCAGGGTTGTATCAGAGGCGGAAGTGACGTCATACCACGTGACCAGAAGTGGGCGGTGCCAAGTGACATCACAGCGTGACGTCATCGAAAAGCGGAAGTGACGTATGGTTTGTTTACATTTTGGACTTGGGGAATTTTTTTTTGTCATCGTGCAGGCGTTGAGTTGTTTCAAGATGGCACCAGTGACGTCAGTGTGTTTACGTTTGGGACTTGGATTTTTTTTTTTTTCCTTCTGAGATTTCGATGTGACGTCAGATTACATGTTAGAACACGAAAATGTCTAATCACAGCGATTTTTATCGCAAGTAAGTGCGGAGGAATACAAGTCGGGGTGCGACTTTGTGAATGACGTTAGATTACACGTTAGAACATGAATGCAAGTGGCAAGCTGATGCAATCATACTGGTTATGGGGTAGGAATGTTGCTATTTGTTGAAGACCATGCAGGAGGTATTTTCTTATCATTCTTAACATTCCTGTGAACTTGTAAGGAGTGGTCTCCGTTTATTGTCCAGAAAACACTTCAATTTCTTCCTGTGTTTTGTTACATTTTCTTTTTTTGCATACTAACATGGAACGCTCTAACCAGCAGAAACGTGAGTTGGACTCTACCACAGATTTGGTAAGTACGCTTTTTTAAAATACTATTGTAATTATTGTACAATTTAATTTCGTGAATATTGTGTGAAACCGTGTATACCGTGCGTTGTAGGCTTACATAGAAGGCTTATGCTTCTCTTATGTGTAACCTTTAGAAAAAAGGCATTATTAATTTTTGAAACCCTATTTTTAAAAATACTATTATAATTATTGTACAATTTAAATTCGTGAATACTGTGTGAAACCGTGTATACCGTGCGTTGTAGGCTTACATAGTAGTCTTATGCTTCTCTCTTATTTATAACCTTAAGAAAAATAGCTTTTATTATTTTTTGAAAACACTATTTTTATTTCGCTATTCAAGGTATTGTTTGAAGACCCAGATATGCCCATGAGAGATTCTGATGATGAAGTAAGTCTTTACACCATCATCTTTTTTTTTCATTTCTGTGATTTATAACCTAAATGCAAGAGTATTTTTAAGAAAACTGAGACAAGTGGTTATTTTATTCTTAATATTTTCTTGTTATCTTTAGATTATTGATGAAATGTGTCAAAGTTTTTTAGAAGCAGATGATAATGTAAGATTTTTTTTTCTATTGCATTAACTTTTCTATAGAACTAGAAGTGTTTTTAAAATATATAACAGTATCCAAATAACAATAATTTATATCTAGATTATCGATGAATGTTCGCAGTTGTTTCTAGAAAACTCTATGCCACTTCCATTAAATTATCAAGTGGGTTCAGGATTTGAGGTAATGTTTACTTTAGTAGAGTATTGCACTTTTTTTTAAATTTTCTTTTTCTAAATATCCCTTTTCTTTAAATTAGAACTCTGTTCAACCTTCAGTACAGGGTACATCGAATGTAGATCGTGCTGATGAGGCACACAATGTAAGTTCAGTTTCATTGTCTCTCCTTAAGGAAATGATCCAATAATATTTTCTATTAATTATTAGAGAGATATATTCTTATTTGTTTTTTAACTACTTTCACTAACTCTAACTTATTTTATAGCTGGAAAATGCCGTTGTTCTCGTCGAACGATCGCGTCGAAGAAATACCAAGTACAAGGCGGAAGAAATTACATACAAGGCCCGCATAGAACCTGAGCGACTTCCGCAAGACGTGAGAGGAATTTCTATATCCTCCATAGTGGATTCTGTACGGGATTTGTTTTTGATTCTAATTCGCCGAACAACAGTTTCGTTAAGACCCTCTGATTTAATACGATTTTGCATACAAGCAGAGGGACTCGACAAACCTGTATCTACCTCCCTGATGCCTGTATCGACTGTGACAGTTGAGAAGTTACTGAGCTGCATCATGAAAGTTCTTCAATCAAAAGAAACAATCGAGCTCGATTCAACTTTTGAGGTGGATGTTATAACTATTCTTCAACCTGTAGGAGCTGGCAAGAGTCGAAGAATAACTAATATTTCCATAGATCGGCTAAATAAAAAATCTGTATTTGCTATTCCAAGCGATAGCGAAGGACTTTGCTGTGCGAAAGCCATTGTATTTGCGTTGGCACATTTGGATAGAGATACAGCTGCCATCAACACGTTAAGAGATAAAAGACGCCCTGCTCTAATGAATCGAGCTCGTGGTCTACATATTGATGCCGGAGTCCCCCTAGGTGCCTGCACATTCAAGGAGATTGGTCGGTTCGAGGAACACCTTAACGTTCAGATTGTCGTTTTGTCTGCCGATAATTTAAATAGAGTAAGTTTATTTTTTTGTCTTACATAGTTTTATAATCTACATTTTTTACAGCTTAATTTACATTTTTAGTTAAGTAGTTAAAGTCTAAATGTATGCATTTTTTTCTTGTGTTTCTAGGTAGCGTACAAAAGTACAGACAGACATAGGCGCATAAATTTATGGTTGCACGACAATCATTATGATGTCGTAAAATCACTGAAAGGATTTTTCGCCAGCACCAACTACTGTATTGCATGCGAAAAGCCTTTTCAGAATATCGAAGATCATAGATGTGATCAAGCCTGTCACGTATGCTTACGTACAAACTGTGCAGCGGGTCAACAGCAACGGTGTCAAGACTGCGACCGCCTGTGTAGATCTGAGGATTGTTTTTCAGCCCACAAATCCCTCACAAACAATCAAACTTTATCCCTCTGCGATAGGGTAAGTGTATTTATTTAGAGATGTCAAGAGTACATGTACTTTTCAGCATTAATTAAAATAAAATATCTATATTAAATTATCATTACAGGTCTATCAGTGTAGGGAGTGTTGTCAAGTGATCCGTAGAAGGGATTGTCCTCGTGATAATCACCGCTGTGGATACTCTAAGTGCCTTTCTTGTGGAACGTTTGTGCTGGCCACAGAGCACCGCTGCTACTTACGAAACGTGGCATCGAAGAATCCAAGCGAAAAGTTGATTTTTTACGATTTTGAAACGGACCAGTCTTCGGGAGAACACGTTGTAAACTTCGCGGTAGCTCAGTACGCTGACGGTGAGCAAATTGTATTTAAAGGGTATACAGCATGCCACGATTTTTGCGCCTGGCTCTTTTCTCCGAAACATAAGGGTTATACAGCTATAGCCCATAACATGAAGGGGTAAGATTTCAAACTTTTCTTGTATAGTTTACTTTATTCTATTTTTGTTTACCATCTTAAAAAAAAAATTTTAAGAAATTGTTATTAAGAAATATAGTGATTTAAACACTTTTTTCTGCAGGTTCGATGGGCAATTTGTAATGGGCTACATTTTAGAACAAGGCTGTGCACCTGAAGTTATACCCAATGGGTCGTTGTTAATGTCAATTAAACATTCAAGTTTAGGAATTCGTTTAATAGATTCACTAAACTTTTTACCAATGGCTCTGGCAAAGCTACCCGCATGTTTTGGATTCACCGAATTGAAGAAGGGGTATTTCCCCCACCTCTTTAACTCGAGTGAAAACCAAAATTACGTTGGTCCTTTGCCTGATTGCCGCTATTACAGTCCAGACACCAAGTCTTCAGATGCACGTGCTGCTTTTATGGAGTGGTATAATGAACACAAGGCGGACGAGTTTAATTTTCAAGACGAGATGCAAGCATACTGCAGGTATGAAACATTTCATGTTTTCGCGTTTTTTATTATTTTTTAAATTTTTTCTTTCACTACATTTTTATCCATAGTTCTGATGTTGATATTCTTCGTCGTTGCTGCATGGAGTTTCGGTCCCAGTTTTTGGATATTGCTAGTGTTGACCCCTTCCAGTAAGTGTTTATTACTTTACAAGTTCAATCACTTTTTTTATTTTGCTTTCCAAAACATATCTCGTGTCTTTTTCTTTCCAGGTATGTAACCATTGCAGCTGCATGCATGGCCATTTACAGGAGCGGGCACATTCAGCCTGACACTATTGCGATGATACCAGTTGGTGGATATGTGAACCGCACCAGATACAGCCAAGACTCCATAAGATGGCTTGATTACATGTGTGAAAAGGAGTCTATAGAAATTCAACATGCTTTAAACAGCACTGGAGAATACAGAATAGGTGAAATATCGGTAGATGGATTCTGTAGAGAAACTAACACCGTCTACCAATTTCAGGTATATATTAGAGTAATAAAAAATAGAGTATAAAAACAAATATTTTACGTTACTTCAATTATTTTTTTGTTTGATTGCAAATCTGAAAATTATCTTTTTTTAATTGTTTTATTTAGGGCTGTTTTTTCCATGGTTGCAGTCTTTGTTACGATGGCGATATTATACATCCTTTCAAAAGAATCTCAATGGCTGCTGTCAAAGAGAAGACTGATTTGATTTCAGAAAATCTGCGCGCCCAGGGTTTTCACGTAGTGGAGATCTGGGAGCATGATTTTGCTAAGCAGAAGGAGGAGGATTCTGACCTTCAAGATTTTTTGAGAAATCACTATCTGACTAATAGATTGATTCCTCGAGATTCTTTCTTCGGAGGGCGGACCAACGCAGTGAAACTGTATCACGAGGGTGATGCAAAATATGTTGACTTTACGTCTTTGTATCCATGGGTGAGTAATTATTTCGTTTAAACGGGTTTTTTTCCAAATATAATGTTTCTAGATCTTCATTTTCATACATTTTTATTTAGGTTAACAAATACTGTGTATACCCTGTTGGACACCCTCAGATTATAACTGAAGGCTTTGGAGCCTTAGAAGATTACTTTGGCATTATACACTGCCGAGTAATTCCTCCTCGCGGTCTGTACCTGCCTGTTCTACCATACAGATGTCACAATAAGCTAATGTTTCCGTTGTGTAATACTTGTGCATTGCATATGCAACAGAATTCTTGCACACACACTGACGATGAACGGGCATTTGTCGGTACGTGGGTGAGCGAGGAAGTAAAGCTTGCGAAGAAGAAAGGCTACCGCATCACACATGTAAGTAATGTTCCATTTTTTCCCAATATAATAATAATTATTAATATTGTTGTGGAAAAAAAAATCTTATCGTTGCTTTTTTTCTAGATTTATGAAGTTTACCACTTTGAGAAAACGTCCACATCCTTGTTTAGATCTTACATCGACATGTTCCTGAAAATAAAACAAGAGAGTAGTGGATGGCCCTCAAATTGTGTGACGGCAGACCAGAAACTGGCTTATATACGTGAGTATGAATTACGAGAGGGAGTGAAATTAGAAGCTTCAAGTATTAGTAAAAACCCGGGGCGCCGACAAGTGGCCAAGCTAGCACTGAACAGTTTTTGGGGACGGTATGCATTGTAAATTTCTTAAACTATTATCTTTTCTTATTACTTTTTTGCACCCCCTTACAACTGTTTTTTTCTCAGATGGGGAATGAATACTAACAAGGGGCAACTTACATACGTCAACACAGTGCCTAAATTTAACAAGATGATGACAGACCGTACCAAAAATGTAAATATTCTTGTGTTTATATACTTTTAGTTATGCATTTTTATTTTGTATGTATGGGTTTTAAAAAAAAATTCTTTACAGATCAAAGACATATATCTCCCTACGCCAGAGGTGGCAGCCATTCGGTGGGAAGTGGTTAAGGACTTTGAGGTGCAAGACACTTCAACAAATATCTTCTTGGCTACTTTTACCACAGCCTGGGCCCGTCTCAAGTTATATAGCGAAATGGAGAAATTGGGACGAGATGTTTTGTACCACGACACCGACTCCATTATTTATTCGTCGAATGGCCAGAACGATCCGCCATTAGGCAACTTTCTCGGGGATTTCACAGACGAACTAGATGGTGATGTAATAAAAACTTTTGTCTCTGGTACGTCATGTTTTGAAACATTGTTTTTCTTTACTTTTTTATTTTCATTATCATAGAATCATAGCGAAAAAAAGTGTTTTTTAATAAAGAAATGGAAGATTAAAATTGTATTTTTTTATGTATAATATGTATATATCATTTATAAATATATTTATTACGAGAGTGTTCATGACTGATTTTCTTTCTTTTCTCCAGGTGGTCCTAAAAATTATGGCTACAAGACAGCAACTGGGAAGACCTGTTGTAAGGTGCGTGGATTCACATTGAACTTCAGGAATTCGCAGTTGTTGAATTATCATTCCATTGAAAGCATGGTACGAGATATGGACGGCCATACCATTGCTCTTCTCAATCCAGCCAAAATTACAAGAGTACCAAAACGAAGGAAAGTGATAAACACAACTGAATCTAAGATCTATCGGATGGTATACGACAAGAGAGTGATTCAAGAAGATTTGACAACACTTCCTTATGGTTTTTAAAAAGAGATGATTACAAAAAAAATGTGTGTGTGTATAAATAATAGCAATGCAATAATTTAACATTTAAAAAATATATATTTTCTTCTTTTTTCAAAATGTGTCTGTGTTTTATTTATTTATTTATTTATTTTTTTACAATAAGTGATAATAATAAATTTTAACAACCTTTAAAAAACTTAACCTTTAAAAAATTCTTTAAGAGAAGAAAGAAATCACACCAATGTAAATGAAAAAAAAATATAATAATAGTAAAATTGTTGTATGAAATGTTTCAATTAGAAGAAAAAAAATCGTTCATCATTTTTTAGGTAGATTAATTTTTTATTAGTAATTTATTGTAAAACAAAAAAAACACGAGAATGAAAAAAGACAAAATATTTTTTATTTAAATCTAAGATATGATGAAGTTACAATTTCAACCAGACATTCGAATGAGACGATTTTCTCTTCTTGCCCCTTTTAGGTTTTGCATACATTGTTTTCACATCAGATAAATAAGTATTTTTCACAAAGTCTTGTGGAAAATTGTTGTATGTTAATATTTCCTTAAATTTTTCAAAGGCCACTGGTTTTCGAACTCTGTTTCTCAATAGGAAGTTGATAAGTTGCACAACATCAGAATCAGGAATCGCTGTTTGATTTAGCATAAGTTCTCTGTTTAAATTCCAAGAGATTTCATGTTGTTTTAAGAACTCCATAATTTTTACTGCAGTTTCTTTATGTTTCACAGGAACAGATTCTAAGATCTTCTTTTCTATATCAAAATTGTTTTCAAGGTCTTTATCGGGAGGCTTCTCGTCGAGTGGTTTAGTTCTATTAACGTTTGGGAACGTGACATATTTTTGTAAAACTTGATTGTACAACTTCACTTTTTCATCGTCACTTAATTTCTTTTTCAAGATATATTGAATCTGTGCATCTATTTCGCTCAGATGATCCTGTTCCAATTCTTGCATACGGTCTAACGGTACCAGTGCAAACTTTTTACTGTGTTCCATGTATAAGAGATGATAAGACGGTTATTGCAGCTGGAATAAGAAAGGATAAAAATCCTTCACCTTTTTGTACTAAAAGTCGTCTTTTTCTATAGAGAGGTACTCTTTTCGCAGCCAGTATTCTCAAAGTTTTTTTGAAAGGAATGAGTTGATTTTTAGCACGCTTACTGATAGGAAGATTCCCCTTTAATAAATTCAGTACACATTCACAAACTGATTTAATGAGACTGTTTGGACAATTTTTCAATACAGTTGTTTTTCTCCTGCTTTTCTGTAAGAGTTTCAGACATATCACATCCTTCTGAGAAGGCATTCTAAATAGAAATGACTTTTTCTGCTTTTTCACTTTGTTTTTATATAGGTTTCGAAGGTACCCGCTTTAATGACCCTATCGAGGTTCATACACGAAATGCTTATTACCAGGAAATATCCCTGTACGTAACCGTAACCGTTCAGTCGTCTCCGGTCTTAAGTCAATGAGCAAATAACTAAAGGGCGTTGAGGTGGCATCGTCAAATATTTCTTGAAAAGCCTTGATTTTTCTGGGGAACATTTGTTTAGCTAGATGCGTTATTTGACTTTTATCTCTAGGATTTTTGTATAGAACTACATAATGCGAATTCAAATGAACATTTCTCATTTCTTTGCCTTGATGAAAAAAGTTTTGCGTAATAAAAATGATTGAAAGATTTCGGTGATGACTACCTTTTGTAAAAAGATTGCTTAAGCGAGTATCACTTGATAACTCTACCATCAAATCATCTATGATAATTAAAGCATCTCGAATGGAGCTGAGGTTGGAGGGCAAACCTTCTTCAAAATTAACATTTTTCATAGAATTAAAAATAGATTGGTAACTTCCGTAGCAGTAGACAATATGTGTAGGCATTGGATGGAACATTTTGTGATCTATCAGTTTCTTTACGAAAACAGTTTTTCCTGATCCTGTAGGCCCACTGAGGAGGCATGTCGAAGGATGAACTAACCGGGGGAGTTCCATATTCTATAATAATAAATTTATTGCTGAGGTTTCCACTTTTATAGTTTGCAGAACATGTATGTGCACCCTTTAATTGTGTTTGCTACGAGACGACACTCGCTGAACGAATCAACAATGTTTTGAGTAAATTCTAAACAGTGGTTTTCAAAGACATTTAAAGAATTTTTAACGCAATCACATATTTCTTTCCCACAATCGGAGTTGTTGAAATAAAGGTTGGAAAATTCGTTGCATTTGATGTATCCAACTGAATCAATGCTTTGATATATTTTATATATGTCAAGTGTCGTTTCATTCTGAAACAAGATGTGTGATTGATCTTTAGTCCGATAAAAACAGCTCCAGATAACAAAAACAGAAAAACAAACATAGGAAAAAATAAGTACTGTAACTAATATTATTTGACTTTTTGTGCTTTCCATTTTTGTACGACTTACTCTGGTGAATATTTTTAACAAAGTGTTTTCTTTTTCCTACGTCAACCCTTTTAAACTCTTGGATTTTACCCCCCCAAAAAAAACCATTTGTCAGAAAAAAAAATAAACACACATCTAAAAAGTATCGAAAAAGTAAATAAAAATGAGTCAATATCTGGCAATAAAACAATTTTATTACTATTTTTTAAAAATCATGGTTACACCGTATCTTTTTTTGACAAATTGAAATATTCTAAAATCATTCTTCTTTCCTGCTAACTGATTGATAATAAATTTCATACAAAATCCTTGACATCGTTTAACAATAAAATAAATGCAATAGTGTCCACATACATTAGACGTTAAGCTTTGAAGTGGAACCTTGTTCCATTGAACGTATTGAAATTTCTTGACAAATTTTGCGATGTCTTTTCCAAATGCGTCGGGAGGCAATCCATAGGAATCAAAAAATTCAATAGTCTTGTTATCTTGAACGTACACAGCAAGCCAATGAGAACCCGTCTCATCATGCTTATCAGTATTGAGCACTATAGCAGAGGGAAACTTTTCAATAGTTGGTGTCTTATCTGAGGGATAAACACCACCATAATATCTCGCCGAAATAGAATCACGAGATAAGATTCTATGAATCTGTGATGAATTCATTAGTTCCCAAAATCAAAAAGTATATTACGAGCTTTGTTGATTTCGATTAGATTTTCAAACTCAGCATACACCAACAATGAAACTGTTTGTTGTAACGTAGTTCCAAATTTTATTTCTATTCTTAAGTTACTGTGTCGAACAAGATTTAAATGTGAACCATCACACAAATCTGGGGATAAATCAAAGCAAAATAAAGAATAACCTTTCGAAAATTCTGACCTTGAGAGGTACAGGCCTCTATTTTCAGCATTCGTAAATAAGTTCTGATATGCTCTTACAAATTGTTCTTTTTCAAAATTTGGTTGGAGTGGGTTATGAGGCACGGGCTGACCATCCACATAGACTCCTATAAAATTAATATTGTAATGTTTGAACTCAAAGGGTGACTTCTTATAGTGTCCGTTGAACGCGTCGTTATCGACACAGGCAATCACAATGCGGTTAGGCATCTGTCCCGTGAAAATGTTATCTTGAACAAAACTCATATTACCTGCCGGAATGGAATAAGCTTTACACAGTACTCTGTTAATGGGGTATTTAGCTGCTGTTTTTTCCAAACCTTTTGCATGTCCTATAACAACACCTGGGCTCACTCTGACTTTACGAACAAACAAGGAAGCATATTCCAACGAAACTTTAAATTCCCCGTCTCCCAACAAACAAAATTCCGGTTTACTGCGTATAAGCTTAATTTTCACATCCACCATATTTAAAAGGAGTCTCTCTTGATGAAACATATCCAAGTGCAAACGGCCAATCATATCCACCGATGCACCTAGCTTAAACATTTCAGTCCGTTTATTGAATCCATCGTTAGGTTGAGCATCTGCTGTATCAAAAACATTCATACGACCTGCGGTATCTTTAAAAAACAGTTCTGAAGACAATTGAGAAGTTTTAGTATCATAACCATGATTCAGTAATTTTTCTATCATGGCTCGGTATGGATAAGTGTTATTACTGGAGGAAACGAGTCTTTCGTTTAGACTGATATCCACCTGAGAAAACATGGAATGCAGAAAGAGATTTACAGGGCCTACTTTACTTTCAGTTGTGATTGGTTTGCCGTCACTTTTTAAAATTTTAACTTTAACATATAATTGGGTCTGTGACAAATCGAGGTATTCGTCTCCGCTTCCAGAGACATTGAATTCGATAGGGCTTCCACCAGAAACATTGGCTAGGGGATGAAATTCAACCCACTGACCTCTCTCGATGACAGTTTGTGTTGGAGGTAAAGAGAATAATTCTAGTTCTGATTTCACACATTCTGGAGAATCTTTTAGTAGAAAAGCCATGGTGTTACGAGTCGAAAATATCACGTCCTTGTAGCTTCCTGACTTTAGATGAAATGACACGTTTCGAGGGTTTGCGCTTCCTTTTAAGCTTTCCATGACCAATCATCTCATCTGCTTTCTTAACCGCCTTTCTTGCTAATTTTTTCCCAGTTTCTTTTGCACGCGTTTTAACTGATGTTTTGAAATTTTCGCCTGATAACACGTCATTAGCAACCATTGTTCCTGTCCGTAAAGCTTCTTTTCCAATCGTTTTTGCACCACTAATCAAAAAAGGTAATGCTCTGCGAAATAGTTTTGCAAAAAATCCTCCTATTCCGTGCCCTTTCTGAAAAACAACTCCTTTATAGTAGGGCAAGCCATTTCCAATTTGCTCTGAATAATAATCTTCAAACTTTTTACTACAACACGTGTAAGGAACCAACATTTTGTTACTTCTTTTCTTGAATGCGAAAATGAAAAATGAATCAATTCAGAAAGGAACACTCTTTTTATATGATTTGTTTCAAGCGAAAATGTAGTTTCACTATCAACTTTCCGCGTTCAAATGAGACGTAACGACCAGTGTGCGTCCTTATAATGATTTCAATCGAGTCAAAATTTTTTCTGGAAACTGGTAAATAATGAGGTCTCTCAAATTGTTCCTGAATCATATCACCATCTCTTCCCTTCACTGTCAGAGTTCGTAAAAGAGGAGCTAAGATCCCACCAACAAATTCAGGCTGAATGATGTCCGTATAAACGTACAACAAATGTAAATCAACATTAGGATCCGCAACAAAAGGACTCTCAGTGATTACTGTATCTGGGCCTCCATTTCCTGGAATAAAATTTTCTCCAATCACTTTATTAGGTTCAAAACCTAAGTTTTCAGCTAATCCCTTGGATAATTTCACCGTTGCACCATTAGTGAGCTGCACCATCACCTTTTTAGTGTGTTTGTTATATTTCATTTGAATTTTTATGTGCTTTGGAAATGCATTTAAAATGTCGATCGGAGAATCATAAAACCCGCACGCTATTTTTCCATTAACTTTTACTCCGTTTCCTAAATTATATTCGAAAGAATTTTCACCATCAATGATGTTATTCCACATTCTGGGATAAATCATTTCAACTAATCCTACTTCCCATTCACCTGAGAGTTCCAGATGTTTAGGGAGTTTCGTGTAGAAGTGAGACATTGTGTTGCCAGGATAAAACTCGATAGAGCTATCGCTGGGAAGTGTAATGTAGAACGACATCGTACAGTGAAAATGAGAAGGTAAGTACGGTGACAGCTCTATTTATATCATTTTGACATTCTCAACCCAAGCATTAAATTTGTCAGGATAACCCTGAAATTTCACAAAGTATTCTATTTTTCCACGACGCTTTCTTTTCTTTAAAACTTTTTCTACTGGATAAAATCCGGAATCCGAGATCTTTTGCAATTCCTCTTTGTAAAAACTTCCTTGTATCACTTCCCCTGCTAAATCTTTCAGTTTATACACAACAGGTATCCGATGTATTATTTTATCGATAGTAAAAATTTCTTTTGTCCAGTTTTGTTCGTATCCTTTTTCAAAGTGCATTTTCTCTCGACTAATACGAACAGTATCGTCAACCTTTAACTCTGAACTGCTCTGTTTTGCAACAGTTTGCTGACCGTATAACGTATCCCATACTTTTCCTTCATTTTGTAATGTCACTGATGAAGGCTCTGTTTTAATACTACGATGCCAAGTATGGTTATAACTATGCATCAATTGGTCTATGACGTCAATATATCTTTTCGTATTTTTTTCAGTAAAGTATTTCCACATTTTAGTTTTAAGGGTACGATTAAAGCGTTCAACGATTGAAGCTTTTGTTGAATTATGTGTGGTAAAGAAATGAACTTTCTTCTTTTTTAAGAAATTTTGCACTAGTTTATTGGTAAACTCTTTCCCAGCATCTGTCTGTAAGGATTGAGGAGTACGTTCGGAAAATATTTTTTCAAAAGCGCTCAATATAGTTGCAGATTTTTTATCTAACAGAGGAATGGCCCATGCATATTTAGACAAAATATCAATACAAGTAAGTAAATACTTATACCCGTCGTTATGAGGGGCGAGAGATTGCATGTCCACTAAATCAGATTGAAACTGATCGTTTAATCCTCCTACTATTACACGATTTCTCTGGAATTTGTGCCGTAAAGGCTTGTGTAAAGTATACGAATCTTTCGTTTGTAGCCAATTCTTTATCTGTTTTCTTTTCACGCGACCTTTTAAAGCACGCTGTAAAGCATTGATACCACCAAAGCTGCCGGGAAGTTTGGGATTCCGATATGTCTGATTCAGAATTTCTTCCATTGCAGCAGCGGTTGTGGTCTAACCTAAAGCTGATATTCATAATGACTGTTAAAATTTTAAGAAATACAGTATTTATATACTCCTCATGACAATCTCCACTACTAAGTACAAAAGGAAATAAAGTTTTTTCTTTTAAGAGATTAAAACTGAATAATCAAGTACAAAAGTATTAAGACAATCAGTTATGAGAAAATAAAACACCAAAGAGAAAATGCTAGTACAATTATTTATTTAAACATATTGTGCACAGAAAAAAAAATGCAATGAATCAGTTACAATCGTCAAAATATTCAAACGTATATGGAGGACAGAGCACATTTCTTACCTCTCTCAGAACATCTTTTAATCGAATGTCCTTTAAGAATTGTGATGTAACATACATTGCAGGTTTTGACAAGCACAAAAAGTCTTTATGTTCCCACAATCTGTGGTAAAAATAATCGACGATTTCAGTAACTTCCAAAGAAAATGCGGCAGAATTAAAACTCTCAACCCTATTGGCCCATAGTTCCTCAGATAATAATTCGGGTTCTTTCAAACCCCTTTCTTTTAGGCAATGGCTCAATGAATCTTTCAGCAGTTCTATCAGGCATTGAGTCCCAAGACTAACATCTAAAGAGTCCGGCAAACTTTCATCGATGTTCACACATTGTTCGAAAGTCTTGTAGGCACTCAAAAGGTCCATAGCGCCATAAACATGATCCAAGACACTCGCAGCAATAAAATTATACTGTTGTTTCATTTCAGTCCACTGAGAAGAAGAGAGAGTTATGCTTTTTTTCAAGGTATCACCACTTTGTGTAGTTTGGAATCGAGTGAATGTAAAGTTCTCGAAGTCCACACTATCAACTTTGAATTCATCTTTGGGTAAGAAAAAACTTCCTCTCAGATCACGGGGTTCTTGTGGTAAAGCACCAGGTTTCATGATGAATTCAATCCATCCAGGGTAGAGTGTCACACCTTCTTTCGTCGGATAGAAAGTTGATCCATACTTTGTAAACCGTCTGATGTGCACCAATACATTTCCTCGAAAAGTATTTGGATAAACGAATATGGAATCTCCGATATGAAACATCTCTTCTGGAATTCCATCTTCTGTAAAGATTCCACCCTGCAAAATAAGATTAAAATAATAAGATATCAATTACATGTAAAACAAGTAAAAAATTCATAAAGATTAAATTTTAAAATTCATAACAAATCAAGACTATTACTTACTTTATGTGCATTCTTAATTCTCTTGTGGCTTTCTTCATTCGGCATATTTTCTGTAAGATTTCGTTTCTTATTATGGCTAGTTGTGGTCATTTTACGAAAAGTCAAGGAAGCAAACAGCAAATATCACAATTAAAATGGGCACGATGTGTGTGTGTGTGCACTCGGGCTCGACGACAGAACTGTATAGATTGACTGGTATAGCACAGTAACTAATTCTAATTCATGTTGTAATCATACAGTGTTGTGATTCACTAAAAGCTATCCGCTACTCCGATTCGACGAAACGGTAATGACGTCACATTCCTGTCCTCCTATTGGTCCATTTCATGTATTCCTCCGCGTAACCTGCGTAGGAAATGTACTGTGAGTAGGTTCTTCAAGTCCAGACTTGGCTTTTTTCAAGTTCAGACTTGATGGACATAATCGTGACGTCACATCGAAATCTCAGAAGGAAAAAAAAAAAAATCCAAGTCCCAAACGTAAACACACTGACGTCACTGGTGCCATCTTGAAACAACTCAACGCCTGCACGATGACAAAAAAAAATTCCCCAAGTCCAAAATGTAAACAAACCATACGTCACTTCCGCTTTTCGATGACGTCACGCTGTGATGTCACTTGGCACCGCCCACTTCTGGTCACGTGGTATGACGTCACTTCCGCCTCTGATACAACCCTGCATACTACTTACACTGCTGGCCACCGTAAATGCAACACCCTGAAGGAAGCATGCAAATAATATGAAATTTACAACATGCATTAGCGGAGGTGAGATATGTAAATGATTAGAATTTCACAGCGCAGACGCACATCACGCGCGCCTGTGGCGCCACTTCAAAGCGCTATTTAAGGCTTGGAGATTTCGACGATTTCAAGTACGGCAATTGTGTTTTTCTTGTGGTTTTTTCAAAAAAACGATCAATTATGCCTCGTAGAAAACAGCGATCATCTTTTGATCAAGTATCCGAGTTCGACAGAGGAAGGATAGTGGCCTACCGAGATTGTGGATTATCTTTCAGGGAAATCGGTAGTCGTGTTGGACGAAACCAAACAACTGTAATGCGGATATGTGATCGTTGGATGCAGGAGGGTGCGACGGACCGACGTGTTCGATTGCATCCACCTCAGTGCACCACTTCACGTGATGACAGGCATATTGTGCGTATGGCAGTGACGGATCGCTCAGCCACATCACGAACCATAGCACAGCACATTCAGTCTGTACCGCATCATCCAGTGTCTGCGCGTACCATTCGACGCCGTTTACAGCAGAGTGGTCTGTCCGCAAGACGTCCATTGCTTCGTCTACCCTTGACGCAGAACCACAGACGTTTCCGCCGCCAATGGTGCGATGAAAGAAGGATGTGGACGGCAGAATGGAATGAAATTGTCTTTACTGACGAGTCACGCTTCTGTCTGCAACACCACGATGGTCGGATTCGAGTCTGGAGACACCGTGGAGAGAGGATGCTGAACAGCTGCGTTATGCACCGCCACACTGGTCCTGCATCGGGTATTATGGTATGGGGCGGTATTGGATATCACTCTCGCACTCCTCTAGTACGCATTGCCGGTACTTTAAACAGCCAGCGCTACATCTCCGAGGTGTTGGAGCCAGTTGTCCTTCCTTACCTTCAGGGCTTGCCCACAGCCATATTTCAACAGGATAATGCGCGACCACACGTGGCACGCATTTTCCAAGGGTTCTTCGTCAATCGCCAGATTGAATTGCTTCCCTGGCCAGCTCGCTCTCCGGATCTTTCGCCGATAGAAAACATGTGGTCTATGGTTGCTCAACGATTGACCCAGAATACATCCCCAGCTGCCACACCAGATCAATTTTGGCAACGTGTGGAAGCTGCTTGGTCTGCTGTACCCCAAGAACACATCCAAAGTCTCTTTGAATCAATGCCGAGGCGTGTGGCAGCGGTGATCTCCAACAATGGCGGCTACTCTGGCTACTGATTTTGGCAGGAACCACACTTCACAGAAGTCTATAAATTTAATCATTTGATACTTGGTCAACATGTTATCTATAAAATAAATTTTGTTGTGATATCTCTTGTCTTTCTTGGTGTTGCAATTTGGGTGGCCAGCAGTGTATTTGTTACAACATATCTTACAGGTCTTTTACATACATCTCTAACAGTATTAAAGCTATCTGTTGTATTCAAATTTTCAAAAAAATTGCACTCTAATATTATATAATAAAAGTTTAACAGTTTATTGTTCTCTCTTACAAAATTAATAGCACTCTTTCCAGTTAACAGCACATAAAGCAAGGGTGAAAAATTCGCAAAAGCGTTCGTCAACGCTCATCTTCATACATGCATGTACAGATTGATTGACAATTTCATTCTTACAACCTAAGCAATCAAAAAGAGTATTTATATTTCTTTAGCACATAAAGCAAGGGTGAAAAATTCGCAAAAGCGTTCGTCAACGCTCATCTTCATACATGCATGTACAGATTGATTGACAATTTCATTCTTACAACCTAAGCAATCAAAAAGAGTATTTATATTTCTTTAGGCACTTGCAAAGAGAATCTATAACTTCTCTCCAACAATCAGATTTATTGATATCACCGCAGTAAAGTTTGTAACTTTTACCAGAAAAACCCTTTTTGATTTGCAGTTTCACATAATATGGCAGAAAATACGTCAAAAGTGATACTTTCAATATATCTGACACATTGCAGTAGAATTCACGCAGTTTAAAATACAGATAAGAATTCATAAACTCATAGTTGGGCGAGAAATTAAAAGTATGGTCTCTTTTCTGAAATACACCTTGTAAAACTAAGTCCATTTTCCCACATCAAACGCTTTAGACAGGCAGACTTCTTTTTCTATAACTTTAACGTCGGAGGCAGTTGCAAAAGCGAAAAATTTGCTCACCTTTTCCATCAGAATGTACCATGTTTTTGGATGCAGGGAAACGCATTCCTTCGCTGGTTGCAAGACATTGTTTTTATCCAAAGTAAATTTACGTATGTGGACACGAGTGGAACCGCTGAAGTTATTGATTAGCACGAATAAATAGTCGCCAAGGTGAAATATTGTCAGGAAGTGATTGCATCGTCAAACTTAAGCTTTCCCTTGGAAACGCCTGATCGTTGAAATGCATTCCTTCACACACTTTGGGTCGATTTGTAAAACGCATCATTTTCAGAACTTTGAGGTACACTCTTTCAACAAATAGCTTCAACTAACCGGGAGATAAAGTCGTTCTACGTCATATGATTCTAGAGTTGATAATAATAAAAGCCGATAAACTGAAACGTTATTGTAACTTATCACTTTATTTAATTAGTGCCTAAATTATTAAAAAAACCTGACTGCACGATGTATCTTTTTTAGAAAATGAACTTAAAGGGCATTCACAATCACTCCAAAACTCAAAATCGACTTTTATATATAGTCATCTAAGTATCAGATTTTGTAGGTTTGTCTTACCTATAGTATGTGAAATGGATCTAAAGTAAATTGTAGAAGGAATAACAATGTTTTAAAAATTATTTTGCGCTCGCTTATTTTATCTCTATTTGCATTTTCTATGACAAGTGATTTTTTGTATCACTCTCAATCGACGTTTAACCAATAAAACCCGATCAACGGCGGGTAAATTCAGCTAGTATTATATACAACGTAAATTGCTTATTTTACTTAACATCCTCTCCATGAACATTTGTTGGACTAACGCTGAGCCACTATAAATACGCATTTACTAAATCTACCTTAAATTCATGGCCAAAAGTGGATACAATACAGATCCCAGGGCGTAGCTGAGGGGGCAGTGATCCCGGATGCCAATGTCTAAAGGGGAGACATTTCTAAAATATTAATCCTGTTTCTCTTGATACAAAACTGTTATGTACCTTTTCTGATTTCTAAGAAGTTTTATTAGTGTTAGTTGCTTTTGTCAGGATCATTAGGGCTTTTTCATTACAGCTGTAAGCAGGGACGCACCCAGGATTTTATTCAGGGGAGGCTACCCGAATATCGTAAACTCCTTTAGGGGATTGATTTAAATAATTAACCTTGTCATTTTAATAATTTCAAGTTATCCTAATTAGTGGTTATTAATCTTCATTAATTATTCATAAATTAATGATTGATTGTAATTAATTTTTGATTACACCAATAAACATTTATATTTATTACATAGCAACTTTACCTTTGCAATGTATTCGTTTTGAATTTAATTTTTAGAAAACGTTTCTAATTAGTAAAATACAGATTATGATCTATTTTAAACAAACAATATTTAAACATGGGGCTTAATCCCCATAGCCCCTAGGTAAGCCCATGAATTAAAAAAAAAAGGATATATTTGCTTCATTGGATCTAGAGAGCTTAAACCTCCCACCCTGTAGATGTCCTCATCAATTAAAAAGGATATATTTGTTTACCTTTATTTGTGCTTGTTTTTCCAAAAGATGTTTTATCATGATTAGTGTTTGATCATCCGATTTTTCTGAGTTGAGACAACTTTATCATCAGTTTTTGCGTAAATGTCAAACGCAATTAAAATAATAAGTTTTTTTATCGCTGCAATGTGGTAAAAATTATAGTTTTCACTTTCTTGTTTGTGATGTTGCATGCTTGAACACCAGGTAAATTATACCACTGCCGCAATGCTAATTAAATAATTGCACACAAGAAGTTCCCTATTAAGACAAACTACAAAAATCAAATGTTTTGGCCCTAAAGATTCCTTTAAGATTACATTCCTTTAAAACACATTTTCTTACATTATTCTCTGCATGATTCAAAATATGACTAACCACGTACAATTGATATACTAGCAAATTCGTCGCTGAACTCAATTCTGTACAATTTTTATAGTTAACTACTGCGTGCAAGTTGTAAATTGTGAGTTTTTAATAAAAACTGAGAAAGTAAAATCAGTTTTCACCATTAATATCGCACTTATTAAAATAATTATATTATTGCAAAAATTCACGAAAATACTTTGATTTAGATATGAGTTTCATGCGTAAACGAGCTTTCAGCCGAACAAATCAAATCTGCCGATTGCACGTCAAATACTTTGCTGAATTTCCTTTTTTTTTCAATTTAGAAGAGGCGAGAATTCTAACACTAGTCGAAATTGCTTAGAGTTTAGCTATTTTCGAAACATAATTTCATTAATGAGTTTAATTTTGATACACATTTTCGAGAATTTTGTACATCTCGTTTAAAATGAATGGCCAATGCGCCGAAAAGTATTTGAATTATAATGCAATGTTTTAGTATGCGTTCTAAGTTGAAAAACTAATCGACAAACCATAAAAACTTGTATTGTTCCTCATCAAATTTTATGTATTCGAAATGCTTTTCCTTTAGATCCAAACTACATTTTTCATGGTCTGGTTACCTATCGTTTTATCTTATTTTTAAAATGACGATTTAGCGCAATGCCTTTACTTGATCTGACTTCGAAATAAACAAGATTCTCGATTTGCAATCTGCCCACCCCTTTTATAATTTTCTGACATTGGTCTGAAAAGAACTACTTATCTATTAGACACATTCACTGCTTTTATAACTGCTTGAGTGAATGTCCATTCTCTTCAAAATAAAATTAGGTCAACTGTTGCATAAAAGCAACGCAACAATTTTCTACATATTCAAAAACAACTTTCGGGCCTTTAACTTCGAAGAGCAAAGTCATTCTTCTGAAACTGATAATAGTCACGAAGCATTCAGATATTCACACTCGCCAGTTTCTACCATGAGGATCAAGCGATTATAAAGGATGGAACTCTTTTGCTAAAATACGCAAGAACAAGTCGGTAAGTAATTTTTTACCATACTTTAAGGGGACTGGACTTTCAAAACAAAATTTTGAAGTTATGATCCTATTGTTATAAAATTTGCAGACTTTTCTACTTCTAAGATATTTATAATGGAGTTTGATCCAAAAATATTAAGTTATGCGGAAGTTATTGTTTAATATATGGCTCGTGCTTTCTCATTTGCACTTGGATATATAAAACAGATTTCAAGCATCATCCAAAAGTCTTTAAGGAAATAAAAAAAACTAATGCGCAAACAGTGAGGTATTTCGAAATGAGAATGTCAAAAAACCTCAATCGGAGAAAAACGCATTTTGTAAAGATCTACCACATACTTATCTACTATATGTTTTATATTGTCAATGTAACTCCATCAAAATGATTGTAATTGGAACAATTATTTCTATTGCCTGTGGAGTTCGATATCAATTAATTTGTAAAAAAAATCGATTTTGAAAGCCTACTGTCCTAATAAATCAAAATCTTGAATCAAAAAATACTTTAAGCTTGCATTTAAATATTAACGTGAATATAAACCTCAAATCCTTCAGGGGCAGTGGCACGTTTGGCGTCCACCTCCATGATATAGTTAAAGCTAGGTGTATAAATAATCTAGGTATGTTAAAACACTAGAACGACCGAGCACTATTTAAGCGAAATTAAAATTCAAGAAATTTTCAAAATCCGACAAAAATTACGTTGAGTTAACGCCGCACTGGAGTGACAGCGGGTGATGGTCCGTCATCAATCCCGAAAAAATGCAAACGGTAGAAAACGGCAAACGCGCTCCGGGTGTTGAAATGACACCAACGGCCGTTCTAGTGTTAAGATATATATCATTTGATATTCTGATATCAAGGAGTGCTTCAAACAAGCAGTAAGACAAGAGGGGTCTCCCTAAAAAAATAAACATTTTTGTGTGCAAAACGCATTCATAGGTGATAGGTCCTCATCTATAAAAGGTTTTAAAAAAGTTATTTTTAATATGGTGCTCTTAAACGGGTTAAAGCTAAAAATCGTGCACTCAGACTTAATGGAGTTTACACGTTGAGACAAGTTGGACATAGTTTCACCATGAACTTATTCGTTTATTCATGAACAAAGAAGCGAAAAGTGGTAAATGTTCACATTGACCTTTCTGTATGAAAATACTTTCCAAATAAAATTACAGAAATGAGTCGTGTTTAAAAGTTCGACTAAAGTTTAATATTACTTTTTGAAATTTCTATATTCCTCTTTGAATTTGATTTGGCTTAAATTCAGCTATTTTTTTTAATGAAGAGTAAATTTCTGGGACGAAATGAGCAGTGGTCAAACTCAGTCTGGCTTTGTTTTGCGCTCTGCATGAATGACTACAAAATAAAAGTAAACCATCCTTAAGCTTAACCTAGGTTAAAGCTTGTGGAACTTGATTAAAACTCAAATCCATTCATTCATTATTTATATTCTTAATTGAGTATACATACATTCCGACCCCTTGATGTTCCTTTGTATAAATACAATTTTCCTGACCAAATAGATATTGTTACGAAAGAATTTCAATTGTTTAGTTAAGGATTGTTCCCGGTCAAAAACTGAAAAATGTAGATTGGTACATGTTGCATGTATCTGGTCCGCGAAATTTTCTCAGCAATTAATCAATGAACAGAAAGTTAAAATTTACCGAAAATTTTAAATTAATACTCTAAATTTTATTTGTATCTGTAAACTAGAATATAAATTTGACATTTTATTATGTGAATGTGAAATTAATTCAGATATTTACCATTAAAATATATTTTAGGTGAAAACGAGGTCTGCAAAACTAAATGTGTATCTACATGTTGGAGACCTTGTGCCTCAAAGGTCCTAGTTTCCAAACTTCGAGCAGATTCCCCTAAGACCTGGTTTAAATAAATTTCTTCAGTGTTATTTTTAGTATGCCTCATTTATCATTTAGTGTTGTAAATCGAATGCTATATGTAGAGGCCAACATGGAGCCCACTAGCGATTCGTCAACTGTACTAGCAATAAATCCAACAGGAAGTTTACTATTGTGGGCAGTTTTTGAGGCTATGGCTTTAGGGTTCATCACAACGGTTGTTCTCAACTCTTTCCGTAATCATGATTACAGTTATTACAAGCCTTTTCAATCTGAAATCAACATACCATTTGAAGATTTCACAGAGATCGCTTTAGATTTTAGTGAAAGAAGAGTAAAGAAAGAAGTTGCACAGTTTCAACCTGAAAGTTACAAATTGCCTATTAAACAGAAAGCAACAGATCTCAGAAAATATTTTTCCAAACAGTACCAAATGCTTTGTTTAAAGAACAATTACACTCAATGTTTCTGATTATTAAATAAGACCAAAACTTTTTATAGTATTTACTTATATGCAATGCAATGTGTGAAAATTGTATTTATGTACACATATAAGAGTTTTAATTAGATGCCAAATATTAGACAAGTTGTTTTGGGTCTATCAGCATTATCCGATGATTGAACTTTTAAATTTTAGCTGCAATCAATACATGCCTAGCACAAGACTACATGCTTGACTACATAGCTGATAAGGATGTACTTATTACTCTACACTAAACACATTTGAAAATTATTCTATAGTTATGCATTAGTCTTTTAAGTATTTTATGTTACATTATTGTTAATGAAAATATTTTGGTTTGTAAAATCCCAATACACTATTTAACAGATAATGCCACACCTTGAAGGACTGAAAAGAGAAGTTAACACCTAAATGTTCTGCTGTAGACTGCATTTTTAAAAAATAAATCGTTTTTAAATTTGATCCTGCTGCTCCATTGTGTTTTCACCAAAACATCCAGTTGAGACTAATCACCACATAAGCCTATAATTCTAGTCAATTTTTAAGTTCTCTTCAGCATCTCACTTTATTCTGATTCAGGAAACAACAGCTTATTTATGCTTAGAACTTATTTTGGAGCCATAAGAAAATCAATGAAGTTTAACAGACTAGATTTGTTAAAATCTTGTATCCCTAAACGTTATCGACTTGAGACATCAATGATTAGCGTAACCCCCCTTTCTAAATATGCTTAGTAATCTGCAAGCAAATCATGGTATTTTCTGTTCGTACATTAATTTTTGTTACTCAAAAATAGAAAATAATGGTTTAAGGTTTATAATGTAGCAAAACATCAATATCCATAATTTTGTTTTAGTGTTTAATAAATTATTTTATTAAATGAACGAAATATAAAGTCGGACTTCCCTTAACAGACTATTTCTGAATCTCCAGTTCCTCAAACTAGGACATCAATGTATTTTAACCTGAAGCAGACAAAAAATACCATTTTCAGACTACAAATGGGAATTGTTTCAAGAAAAATAGTGAAAATACATAGGAATTCTCAGTGTATTTAGACCTTAATACATAGAATGATTCTTAGCACTAAGAACATTTTAAGAATATCTAGTGTGAAAACTGAGCATAGTTCAAGCGTGAATTCACAGAAATCAAAACTTGTTCTCTGGAGGTTTTTCTCGTTTCTCTGAAAACAAAAGCGACTCTTTTGAGACATTTTTCAAAATAAAGATTTTATGAAGATTAGGATAATAGGATATACAATGAAATACAGTGAAGCACATTACTTTTGGGATGGACTCACTCTATGGCAAACTTAAAATTCACGTAGAAAACTAGAATCAAAGCAAAATACAGAAAAATACCCTGGTACAATTATTAAAAAAATTTAGCAATTGTGTAGCATTTTGGCATAACTATTTACCATTTTCATTTATTAATTACAGAATGTAACTTATTTCTCAAGATATTTTTAATTTCACATTTAATCATTTACAAATTTATTTCAAATATATTTTTTATATTAAATGATTGAGTGTTGCATTTTTTTGGTAGACACGGGAGTTTTAAAATGTTCCATGTGTAAATTTGTGTCCAGCAAATGAACTCCCTGATAATTGACAAATTACTTGGTCCTGTGAGTGACCACTATTGGGAGGTTCGATTATAGTATAAATCATTTTAAGAACCTCAATCTAAGGAATTTGAGAAGTTAAGATAGTATTGAGTTATATTTCCTTTTGTTCATTTTAGATTTCTCAATGGTAGTTTTTCAGTTTTTAAAAGTATATTGGAAATATATAATATACCCCTCTTATTTGAGTGGAAATCAGAAAACATGCATAATATATTACAATCAGAAATAAAAATGGAAGAAAATAAATTATATTAACATCTTAAGTATTATTCAATTTTCCCATACAGCTGATATTTTGTTAAATAACAGTAAAGCAATAAAAATACCACTCAGAAAACATTCATTGATAATCATCTTACTGCATTAAAATGCAGAACTGAATCTTTAATTTGAGATGTTCATTTCTTTCATATTTAATGTTATTTACAAATGTTTCTTGTTTGAATGTTACAATTTTAGGCAATGTCTCTGAACTTCATGATGGGAAATTAAACTTTACCAATAGTGTTTTAAATCATGTAAATGGTCTTGCAATGACTATTAGGAGAGAAAAAGTAAATAACTAGAAAATTTTCACTTTCATACAAATTATATCTTGTAGCCTGCTAAGTTTAGATTAAATTGCACTTTTATATTATGACATGTATGATGATAAAATAATGTTTAGTATATTCCCAACTCTTTACATGAATTAAATCAAATTTCAGACACACAATTAAAAAATTATCCAATTAGATTAATTTTTTGAAGTGATAATTATTGAAAATTTGTTTATTCTATGGAAATTATAAAACATGTTTTTAATAGAATTTTTTTGGAATATATTAAATCAATTGCAAAAATAAAAAATATCAAGAGTCAATGACCATAAAAAATTAATTTTAAGAGAAAAATAGTAATTTACCCTATATTTATGATACAAAGTTCTCAGTAGTCAGAACTTTTGATACATAACATTGAATTAGTTATTTTAATTTATGCACACTTCCATTTTGAAACTAAATTATTAACATAACCTTGTTACATTCACATGTTTTTAAGAAAAACCTTTCGAGTTACCTTTCTGCAAACACCTTTCTTTATAGGTAGTTGATAATTCACACTAGTGATTTTAAAATAACTTTCTAATAATTATATTTTCAGGTGATAGTAAAATAAATCGACAAATGGAAAGGATAGTAAATTTATTTTAGATTTTACCATGGCAAGTAATGTATATCCTCAAAAATTGTATAATATTTTAGTACATAACCATTATATTAGATATTATATTTAGTGCCTATAACAGTATTTTAGTATATATATATATATATAAAATAGTATATTTTATAAAGCATGTTACAGACATGATTGGTAACAAACATGAATAAAAATAGTTGTAAAAGAAAAAATATTCACATTAAATGCAAAACAAGAGGTTACTTGAAAGAAGTAAAACTTTTTATGTAATATGCTAGCTACTTATTTTTTGAAAGAAAACAATCAAAGTTTTATAAGTCTACACAAGGTTAAGAAGTAGATCAAGGTTATAAAGACTAGAGAAACTTAATCTGCAATTGACAGATTAATCAACTTTATTACAATACTATTTTAGTTGAGAAACAAAATGAAATGAAAAATTGCTTTAATTGAAAGCAGCATAAATTTGATTCATTTGTTACCATGCTCATGAAGCTTCCTTATCAGTATAGTTGTCAAGACTTTTCTTTCCAATCTTTTAATTAACTTAACAAGTAAAGAAGCTTGGAATATTATAAATATTTAGCTTATCACCAAATATACAGATAGGACTAGGTTATTCTATTATTTAAACAATTGATGGTAAGTGTATGTTCAAAAAATTACAGGTGAATACAACAGAATTTCTTTAAATTACAATCAAGATATTCAAGGTCTGAAAAAGAATAATTGCACAAATTGTACAACACTAATTTTGAAAGAATTAAGCAAGGACATATTTTCAACAAAACCCCACTTGATTATACTTTCCTAAGATAAATATCAATATAGAAGTCTTCCATTTCCTCTTGGTATCAACTTATGAAAAGTGAATTGTCTACAAATACATTACTTTGACAACATAGTGATTTGATAATTACAAGAATGATGGTTAAAGAAATTCTACTGTATTCACACCCATTTTTAATTGGTGGTAGAAATCAATGGCAGAATTTTAAAAATTAATAGGGTCAAATACAAGAGTATATGCAGTGTTCAAAGAAATGAGATCAGAGATAGTTGAAATTTGCATTGCTCTGTTGCTAATATTTGGCACCCATTTTGAGAAATAAATATGACACACACTAGTTGTATAACATTCCTTCTTTTACTTTAGACAATAATCTTGAGGGCTCAAATGGAAATAAGTCTTTTACAATGAGAAGTTGCCTCATTGTTCATAAAAAGGATATAACGTACAGTATCAATCTATAACCACTAACCAGCACATAATTGATTACTATTAGATACCTGAACTTGTAAGACACTCAATTGCACACAGGTGATGGTTTCAGATTTAAATTATTATACATACACTAATAAATTGTGACTACATACAGTCGAATAGCATATAACGAGTGTTATCAGGGGTGCAACATATGGAGATGAATTTACCACATACGGGAGATTTCCAGTCCTAAAAGTATAGAAAGATTACAATCAGTTAAAATTAAAGATATGTAATTTAAAATGAGTGAATAAATTTGTAAGTGCAAAATAAAATTTGAAATGGAAAATAAATTATTTTCTTGAATTTAAATTTAGGTAAATAGATGTACCAAAATGCTGCTATTTTATCATTTGAAAAAACCGTAAAAACTGTTTTACAAATTCTTTGCTGCAAGATCACTCTCAGAAAATAGGGCATTTGATTCTGATTTTTTCTTATAAACATTGACCTTTAAAACATTTTTACTAAATAGTCTTTATATAATTGATGAGATATATTGAAAACCAAATTGTCTTGTATATTTATCTTGTATTTTACTTCATGCATCCACTTGTATGTAATAATGCTTCTGGTGACAAATAGTAATACTTATTCAGAAGTTATTGTTATTTGAATTCAATAATTATTATCATCACTCAAGTCAGTATCCTCAAGGGAAACAAGGTTTTCAGTTGAAGAAAGGGCCATCATCACATATGCACAAAATGATTGTTACTGTTGTGCAAATTTTATAAAGGTGAGAAAAATCGTGATTAAAAAAGTAATGAAAATAGGATTTATTTGATTTAAATCAGATTTTTTATTTTAATTTGTTGCCCCTACATCTTTAAACATGATAGAAATGAGACATGCAAATGATAGAGTAGTTTGTAGATGGTATTGACTTATATTAAATGAGGATTTAAGAATTATAGCAGGACAAATTTTTGAAAGATTTAAAAAAATAAAAATCATTCTATGGCCTTCTTGCTTTTATTTCATTTTAATTTTATTTTGTTAAAAAAATTAATACTTAAAACTCTCAATTAAAAAATAAACGTTTTATTTGGAGATAAAATTTTTAATATTTTTTATAAATCAAACAATTAAATCTATTTTAATTTTTCTGCCTTTTAGCTTCCCAACTTTTTTAAGTGTAAAAACTATAGTTAAGTCAAATTGTAAAGTTGAAAATAATTCTTTCTATAAATACAGAAATAGCAGTGAGATGGAAAGAAAACTTAATGAATGGCTTTCTTGTCTTCTACAAACACTGAACTTTAAATGTCCCCCATTCCAAAGGAGATATCCGAGACAGGGTATGAAACACATTCGCGATTCGTTTTTTAAACATAAAAAGATCAGATTTACTTGATTTACATCAGATTTTTATATTTAAATAGGATTGTTATGATTTTAATTAATTTTCGTTTCACCCATGTGTTTGAACTTGTTAGACATGAGATATGCGAATCTGCAATTTTTAGATAGTATTGATTTATGTTAAACATGTCTGAGGGTTTAGGAATTGCAGATTTCTTTATCATAAACGACAAATTTTTCCTTGAATGGGCATCAGTTAAGTCCATCCAGCCTTTTCAAAAGAAAAGTATGTCAAAATTATCCATAAAAGCTTAGTACAATGGAATGGCCTCATACGTATAAAACTCAGATACACAGATTTGCAAATGGCATTTGTTTTTGGTAAGTAACGAGATATTTGTTGGTTAGTTATCGTTATCCCAACATGGCCTAGAACTTCTAGCAGTATGAACCTTTTTGTTCCCCAAATGAGAGTTAGTAGTTCCTATGAGAAATCAAATTTGCTAGAAAAAACTATACTAAGCATGCCCAATCCCTTTGGAATCCTATAAAAAATTTTATGGCCTCTATGTTTGAGGATCCAGGACCCTCAAACATAGGGGACAAATCATACAATTATCAAATATACAGAATAATTCAATCTGTCTTAGGTCACTTATCAGAAGAGATGGAAACTACTTGGGTCCTATTTTTATGGTTAGAGCCTAGTCCCCTCCCACCAACATGAGATAAACATGACAAATATACTGATATTACTAATGATTTATATAAACAGAATAAAGATTCCAAAACATTTATACATGTAGCAAATAATTTTTCCAAGTTGGCACCCTTGCATCCTCAATCAATACGATTATCTCTAGTGTCCTCAAAGTAGTGAAGTCAGTTATTTTCAGTTTAAAAATTATTTATTCTTGCTGTCTTACCACGAATCAAATTTTTTAAAAACTTTTGTACCATGCATTCTGTCTCAGGTTATTTCATTTGCAATATTAAGATTGATAAAAAAGAAAATATAAAGTGATTTATATATTTTAAAATAAAAATCGTGATTTAAATCAAGCTGATTTAAATCGGCATATCCTGAGCAATACTATGTCATCAAATGGTTCATTATATCACCCCCTACAGGTTTCAGTCATATCTGATATGATCAGTCGCAATTAATGTCTTTTATGTAGTTTTATGAGTAGAAATTGTCAAGTGAAACAGTTTCGCTTAACCCTAGTGTATTTTTATATTAATGATTTTTTAAATGGGCTTCATTCAGGAGATGCAATTTTTATGACAGAGATTGAATTTTTTAAACCAGATTCTTTGAATTTGTATACTTACCTAAATAGAATTAAATTGCATTCAAAATTTAGTCTTCTTTATCAAAATCCATTACATTCAATGACTGCATCATAATTCTATTTTTCTGCTTGCGCTACACAAATAATAAATACAATAAAAACATATAAAGAAATGTAAACTTTTTGTAAATATTTTCAATTACAGAAACCAGTATTGAATTCATGCAAGAGAACTTGGCAATGCGACAAATCTATCTTGAAAATTAGAACCTGAAAACCCTTTTCATACAGGAAAAAAATCAAATTGTAGTCACAGAATGTAGACTTCGAGCATATTAAGAAATAAAATGTTAAACAGAAATATTAAGCAAACAAATTAACCAGTTGAAATATGCAAAGAATTAACGAATAAGGTTCCTAATTTCAGGCATGTAATGGTGATATTTTACAATTCATCCTAAAACTTTTCAATGGGTTCGATGATCCCCAATTAGACATTAGAGAGGAGATATCAAATAAGATTGAACTTTGGAGTTAAGAAATTCCATTAGATGCTTTTGATTTATAGCTAATTCTAATTTTTGGGGAATTGTTCCAATAAAGATTTTGTTTTCAAAGTATCCTGTCATGTTTTATTAGTGTCAGATCCGGAGATCTATATATTTTTGGAATATCTTTGTTCAGCAGAAAATATTTGTTAAACTAAGACCTATAATGCTAAATTTTCCCAGTCATTGTAATGAATTGAAGACTCACAACATGATAGAAATGTCTGTCATACAAATTGTTTTATTTCCATAATCATAAGATACTTGTGTGTGTACTAATCAAAACTATTTGTGACATAAGAAACAATAAGCAATCATTTAATGGAACATCACTTCACTGAAGAAAAATCAATGCCTCCCCAAAGGGTAAAAATGAGGCTCTGGTTTGTCATTCTACAATCACCTCTCTTTTTCACAAGAAAATTGTGTGATCAGGAGTTTGTATATATAAACCAAATATCAACTCAGATTTTAAATAAACATACCTACTTATCTTGGCTCTAGGCACCATTTCAAGAATATAATGCTATATGGGGCTAGTATTTAAGAGGGCTGGTTTAATATTAAGTTTGCAGGGTTTATATATATAGATTAAATATCACTTCAAAAATTGTTCAAGAACTATTTAAATTCTAGTGAAGAATATTTCACAAATCTTTTCAATTAAACATAAAAAAAGTTCTATCTATTAGACAAATTGTATTCAAACAGAAAATGGAAATGCATGGTAAAACTAGTTTTCGTCCAAAAAATAATTCATTTATGAATACATTTGATTGGTTGGTTTGGGGTTTTATGGTGCAAGGGCCATATTTGGCCAAGCTGCAAAAAACACAAGACAGACAACATAATGAGTGAAGAAAAAGCAAAAGGGTAGGTGAAGGTAAAAATGAAAGGGAGGAAGGATTAGTCAGGTATCTCTCAGGTCAACATATTTGAAATAGTATCTTTATTTCAGGGTTTAAATATTAATACAATTTAATATTTCAATGTACAAATATTAATTCAGTTATTAAATTATTTAAATTTACTCAAAAATTTTTACATATCTGTTAAATATTTAATATAGAAAATTAGAATTCAGAGTTTGTCCTTTTTCAAAAGCAAATTCTAGAAGTTTTCAAGTTTACCAAGTATATTTTAAATTTTTCTACGAGGTATCGCACTTTAATTGAGACTACAGGAAAATTGTACATTCATTATAAGATTATACTTTTCAGTTAAAAAATTCAGTAAGATTAAAATTATCATTTTCCTCACTAAAATGTTTCGTTTGCAACCATAATTTAGCTTCTAAACAACTCATTCTTTATATCTAGTGGATGTATTATGACATAGTGTGAAATGTAAATGTAAATTTTTAAAACTGATTGAAAATATTTATATGGAACTTAGAATAATCAGTTAAGATTATTATTCAGTAAACAATATGAAATAACAAAGTGAAGAGAATGAGACAAAATACTTAATACTAATTTATAGAATACAAATTTTGAATTAAAATAGATACACTACAGCAGACCAAATCTTTAATAAGGACATACTAAAACTTTTTCGGTTTTCTGGTAAAGCAATGCTTTTTATAATAGTCTGCATGCGTGTTGACACAATATGCCGATTTCACATTATTCACTTTTAATTACTTACAGGATGGATTAGCAGATTTCAAGACTTATTGAGTCTACCCAATATCTATAGTTTTTTGCAGTGCCAACTTGAAGGTACATTTATTTGAACTGGTTTCACTTTTTCTAAGTTTTAAATTAATTAGGACACTTTTTCTAAGTTTTAAATCAATTAGGACAATTTAATTTAGTAATTCTCATGCATTATAAAAAATCAGAATTGAAATAAAATATTAGTACATTAAGTTTCCCAGAATGTTACACAAATTCAAGTTTAACATGGTTCTTAAAATGCAATAAACCACCAGGAGTTTTTGAGCTTTTCCAGAAGGTACATAAATCATGTGGTACATATACCATACAATCATTTTTAATAAAAAAATACAAAACTTTATATAAAACCACTTACCTCAGATTTTAAGGCTTTCAGGGAATCATATTGGGCTTTTTGTATTGCTACCTTGACCCACTTTGGTATATCAGATATAATGTAAGCTAGCACCATTTTCACAGCAATAATAACATGCTATAAAAAATATACAAACAATGACAAAGTAAAACTATTCTTTATCTTAAAAATAAAAATGTATAGTTTGCACTCTTATGATAAAGGTCTTTGCTTTATAGGACACTTATGTTGCAAATGTCTGTAAATTAGATATAAATTTCCTCATCATATAATTAGCCAGGATAATTCATGAGACAAATAGCAACAAAAAAGAAGTGTAGAACAAAACTTATCACACAAAAGTATTGAGATATTTCCATATAACAGGAACCAGCTGTCTCTAGCAGTGAAGATCAATATTTTTCAGTGAGAGCATAGAAATTGTTATCGTAGCTGATAGTGCTTTAGTTCAGAGATAGGTAAATTGGATAGTGATAGTTGAATGTTATCTCAGTGTCCCGCCTGTTAATTTTATAGATTACTGTATATAATTATTTTGTAGGTAGGTGAATTAACTTCACACTGGAGCAATTCAACATGCTATTGGCGATGGTCCAGGATCAATCCTGATATGATTATTTGGTTTATAAGCAAGTGTGATAAATCTAAAATAAGGGTGTGCTACTGCCTTTTGAACTGCTGTATCACAAATACAATACAATACAATAACCTATACACTCTATGATTTAAGCTTATACAAAATGTATTTTATATTTTAGAAATACCAAATGATCTAACTCACGGGGATTACTAAAATTCAGGCACGAAATATTTGAAAATTTTCTTATGAACTAAGTGAATTTAAGCCTCAAAGGAAATAAATAGAAGATTGATTTATGTACCAGGACAACCAGTCTCCAAGAACAAAGAAACTAAACAATTGTAAAAAATAGAGTATTCAAGGCTACAAATTAAGGTACATACATGTTTTGGTATACAACTCTGGCATTGATTCTATCAATGCAATCCACTTTAAAAATGTTTCTTAATTAAAATATAATTTTATTTGATATGGTGTAAAATATGATCTTAATAGAAACTCTAAAACTCTGGACATACATTAACACATACTACAAATGTAAGAACTATAAAAATTAACATCTTTTGTCTATTTATATTACACTATTTAACACTAAAGCAGTACAGATAACATTGTCATGTCACTGTTTCAATAAATTCAGATAGAAGCAGACTAGTCTGAAACATACTCAACCAACAAAAAGTAACACATAAGTCTGCCTAGAATTTCCTTCGTGGGAAAAGATGGCAAACAAAACTTTAATGACAAACAGTTTTCTCTTTTTTAAATAGTTGAGAACTGTTATTACTGTTTCTGAAGTATAACATTAACTAAGCATTCTTCAAGTATTTTTATCTGTATCATGCTCAAATATTTCAGTATAAGGTTATCTGTTTCATGCTTTCCATTTGATATTTTCTAATTTATATGAAGTTATTTGAGAAAAATAGGAAATTAATTAATAAAAAATATGTATCAAAAGAATTTTAATATTTCCATATATAACAGGGATGACTCTTCAAGAAAAAGAAAAATTAGGGCCTTAGGTCACATATGTAGATTGCAATAGATTAACCCATGAATACACAAGTAAAGCAACTTCCACAAGCACTAGGTTTGTGCCTTGGACCTAGTTTTAGAAAGATCAATTTTTAGCTAACCTACAATATTATACCTTTGGTTTTGACCCTTGATAAATATTAGGGCAAGTATCATTGATCTTGGTATTGAATGCAGGTAAAATAAAATGTGCAATGTTTTTGTAAAAATTAGTCCCTTAAAATTTTGAGACTTAAGCAAATATTAAGGTTTTTTTTATGAGCCCCTAAAAACTAAAGTGAAAATTCAGGCCTTAATGAGAAAATTCAAGGCCCATCAGAACTCTATATAAGCTTATTTCTCCATTTATTTTAATAGCTTCCAAAATGTTTATAACTGTCGATTCTCTTCAGCAAAACTTAATTTTCTTTCTCGAAATGGACAAAAAATCTTATATTGATGAACCAGCTGCAAAAAAAAACCATTTTCATATCAAGGAGAAAAAAAATGAATGCATACAAACCTCAACTATAACAGCAACCAAAAGCCATGCTGGAAGTGACATATCTGGTGCATATGACCTTATAATTGGAGACATGCAAATTAAGGCACAGTTGCTCATAACAGCAAGAATGCTCAGAATTTCAAATGCAATCTATAAAAATTAATAAATTAGACCATTTATTATGTATCAATAAATTGAGACTGTATTTCAGAGTACATTATCTTAAAATACAATATAAAATAAAAAATTATAATTTTTTGACTATTTCACTCATGAAACCTTACATACTTTTGAACATAACAATCATACCAACATTCTTTTTTGCAATCTCTCATTAAAATTACATTATTTAAAGAATTTAAAATTTGATAATTTTAAAGAATTAACATTTATTTTAAGAACATTAAAGAACTAAACTATGAAAAGAAATAAATTTAATATAAAATTATTCATAATTTATATTAAATTTAATATAAATTATTAAAAGAATTAAATTTAATATGAAAATATAACACAATAAAATTAACCCAGGCTTGTTTTAAGAATGAGTTTGATTATTCTAATTTCTTTGGAATGAAGATGAAGAAAATTGATGACTGATCAATATTTCAAACTCAAGAGGCATACACCTTGCAAATCGTGCAGATTCAGAATGTTTGAAGCCAAACCTATCAACAGCTAAGGGGAAGCAATACATTTTGATCAGCACTTAGGAGCTTGTATTTGGTGATCACAAGATTGGACTTGGCTTACTCTCTTAGTACAGTATCACAAGCCCTGTCACGACCAACCATGAAAGATTAGCAAGCTGAAAAGCACATCTTGATGTATCACAGATTTACCACTAACATTGGAATTTCATTTCACATCCTTCATAAGATGAGAGGATTTTAATGATATTACTAGCCCGGTAATATAAAATACTAAGTCTACATTATATGTGTTCATGTGAAAGTGGAGCATTGGATTGGTTAATTCAAAGCAGAAATGTAGCCTTAAGTACAGTAAAAGCCAACTATGTTAAGGTAGTGAAGTAGTTAAACTGCTGGTATTTAACTTATTTAAGATACAATGGTTGTGAAAACGAATTTTGAGCATTATAATATCAAAGCAATGAAATTGATAAAGGAATTTTAATTCTACCAGAGAACTAAACATATTGGTTTGGTTTGTCATAAAATTCATCATTTTGATGTACAATACATAGAAAGGGTGAATCAACTAACAGAAATTTTCATTAAACCACTTTGTAAAACTAGTTCCCTATTTTGAAAAGAAAACTTGGTGTATTACACATATGTATCCCTAATAATAGTTTTAAAAAGACTGACTAAACATTCTAGAGCCAAATGTTGAGACATTCACAAGAATGCAAACAAACCTGGTCAGATTGTACAAGGTATATTTAAGTTCAGTTACCCAAACTATTTTATTATGTTTGTAAAGAAAGAGGAGTTGCAATAGATTAAGTGTCAAAGTGCAGGGGAAAGACTGTCTTAATATACTCATTAACTAATGTTACTACTAGATACTTGACAACTAATGTTTTAAAATATAAGTTTTCTTCCTTTTATTATAATTTTAGCACACATCAATTTTAACATTTATTACTTTGTTCCTATAAATTCTGTATAGATTTATAACTAAATTCTGTTGTAGACAGCTTCATAAAAAATCATACAAGTCACAGCCTGATCATTTAATGATTCAACAATTACAAATATATTTAAATTGCTGAATCAGGATATTTATCACAGTATGAAGTATTGAAATATTTAAGCAATATTTTTTGAAGATTAAAATTTTGTCACACTACCATGTATTACATACTTGCCAAATACCAATTCCTTTCACAGGCCGTGCTTGTGGCCTTTGGTAAGAATAACACAGCTTAAATCCATCCATTCGCATTTCAATCACATTATTGAAAATAGCAAGAACAGCAGCAAGAGGAAATACAGATGCAAATAAGAAGACATTACCAAATTGTGTAAAAATTTCCAAGTAATCATCATAGGTTCCCTAAAAGAGAACATAAATAGAATATGCTTATATATAAGCATAACACATATCCATAACCATACCAAGTTTTATCTTAAAGCAAAACTTAGAAATTATTATAACCCATAAATTAACAATTCAAGAGTGAATTCAGTGAGAATAACACTATATTTTCACATATTTATCTCATATAAAATTTAACAAATTGATATGATTTTATATATCAATAGGAATATACTTAAGAAACAAAGTAAAAAAAGAACCTTGATAAATCACCAGTCTGGATTTACTGTAATTTTTCTAGCTAGTCTTATACAGCTTTCATGGATAACAATGTAATTAGACATTTGTTTACTTATCGTTAATTCAGATGATATTCCATATAATTTTTCATTTGAAGATTCAGTCAAAAAGACAATGACATAAGGGTAAGAATTCCAACATGATGTACTAATTCCACTATGAGTTTCATATTATGATATGGGGGTCAGAAAAAGCAAATCTGCAAGAAAAAACCCTCTGTAGAACACAGGAACAAGTTCAGAAAAAATTACAAGTGACTCAGCTCTTTTCCAGAACTCTATTCCAATCGAATTTCTTTTAGATTAAATGGACCGTACCCAGCTCAATACATATATAATAGTATAGATACTTAAAGATGCTAAAAAAGCTTTAAAAGATAAATACAACTATTTTGCTATTTACTTAATTTATTACTTCTATCTATTAAGTTATATTTTTGCTGTAGAGTCGTTATAAATTTCATGATCGCTATAGTAGAATATATTGCAAAATTTAAGTTGTCATTATACTAAAGTGGTCAAAATTTCTAGATCAAACTTGTCATTATACTAAAGTGGTCAAAATTTCTAGATCAAACTTCAAAACTAACTCAATTGAATGACCACGTTTATTGAGTATTAAGGTTTTACTGTATTACAACTCAATCATTTCTTCTAAAATTTGGCAATTTAGGTTTCAATCACTAGTTTCAAGTTAATTTAATAATTCATAATATGTAAAACTAAATATATATATATATATATAAACACATAATATACAATTTAAAAGGGTAGTAAAATTGAGATTTCATATCCCTTTGTTCAGGAGACTATGGAAAAAAAATGTAAAATAAAAAGTACCAAGAAAGTGGAACTTTATTGGAATAAAAATTAGGGAAATATAAATCAGAAAAGGTTACTTACTTCATAAGACCACATATTACGTTGTTCTAAAATACGATCTATTCTAGGAGAAATCTCGGCCATTTTAGTTCTAGACCTTTTCCGATACTTTTTCAACAAGTAGGGTAACACAGACATTTGAAATTGATTAAAAAGGTGATTCACTATCATCATAACAGCAATTTGCTACAATGAAAATACAAATTTTCTTTTTATTTCTAAAAATATAGGAAATATTAACCAATTTTAAATAAGTATTGGAATTCAATATTCACTCCTAATTTATGTTAAAGAATATTTTGTGTGCTTGGCAGATATTTTTCTACTAAAATACCAAATCTTACACAAAAACTAAAATGCATAAGACATTTTATGCATATTGATTAGATAAAACTATAACAAATTATTAAATTCCATGTCACTGTCAACAATATAACAAATTGTTTTACCAAATTAAAATTAAATAAATTAATAAGATTTAAATGAACTAATAGTATTTAATTCATGTTCTATATATACTTTTAAGTCAAAGAAAAATGTACTTGTACTGTGAAATATAAATAAACTCACTGTAGAAGACCAGTAAAATATCAATGGAGTGATGGAAGAGTGTGGGGTTTGGTTTGAAGCATTAAATACTTTTTGGTGCGTGAGGCAAAAGAAAGGATATTTCATTTGAGATATTGCAGAGTTGGGTCAGTTTTTAATATGGCAATTAAAGAAATGAAAGAAACAGGTAGTACTGAATGAATTGTAAGACAGGGTCAGGAACATATGAATACTATCCCTGGATTATCTTTTGAAGAGATTTTCACCCAAAGGGTTGTCACATCCACTATCAGAAAACTGACTCGAGAAAATATTCTTGAAAGATGAATAACAATCACACTATTAAGTGACTGAGTTGCTAGGGTCTCTTTGTCTGCACGTTGTTCTACAGAGGTACTTTGACATAGAAGTCTGATCTCTTCAGGTGAGCAAAAGAATAAATGTCTGAAGGCTACTCGAAAAAAGTGGTACTGTTCAAATCAAAATTCATCTCAAGAACCATGATTGAGTGCAGTATGGGTGTCATCAAATGTAAGAAAAATACTTTCGTTATCGCATTAGTTTAACTTTTTGAAGCATTCATTCAGCTCGCATGACCATACTTGATTTTTTAAATTTCTGTATGATGGCAAATATCATGTTGGGCTATGGCACGTTCATTTTTGTAAGATAATTTTCATGGAAATAAGACCCATTGAATGGTGGTCAAAAATATTCAGTTCTGTGTCAAGAATTTTGTGTAGCACTTAAAATTTTGCTATGCTCAAACTATTTGAGATAATGTCATCAAATCTCAATAGTTTGAGATAAACTTGTTTTTTGTTCGTGGTAATTAAGTGCAGTTATGGAAATTGTAAGAAAAACATTTTTAAAAATTAGATTAGTTTTTTAACTATGTCAGGAAACATGCAGAAGGTTAATTAAGATTTTCAAAAAGGCTATCAAAATCTCCAAAAAACTTTTGTATGAGTTCATAAGAATAATATTAATTTAGTTCCCTAGAACTATAATGCAATTTCTCAAAGATCAAAATTCAAATTTCAATTATATCTTCAGCATAAGATATAATTGAAATTTCAGTATTCCTCTACTCAAGTAAATGCTTGAATCCCCTGGCCAGTAGCACAAGCACTTTTTATGATATATTTTCCATTAATCATTATTTCTGTATATATATGAATATAGTGTGATAACTAACATTTTTGACAGTTCTATAATGCTAGAGAAAATAGTTTGTAAAGAAAGAAATCAGTCAAAATCCATTTTCAATTATTTACTGGGAAAAAACACTTGGGAAGCATATGGTTATAGGGCTTTGCATTAAATTTTTCACCTGGTCATTAATACACCTGCTGCAATGAAATTACAAGAAATACTATTTTAAAGGCTTTAGGTCTGTTCATTCGTTTTATCCCACAAACAGCTCAATTAACCCATCTGCTCATAATGGGGAAGATAATTTCTATAGTGAAAGAGTAACTTTAATATATCAATCATTACCTTTACCTGATAAAAGTTTGTATCAGTAAATTTTAAATCGTTTAGTCATATTCATTTACTCTCAACTCATTTTGTGGTTTTGGTATAGGTTTATGGCACAAGAGCCATAGTTCATTCAGGAAAAATGAAATTAATCTTTTACATAAATCTACATAACAAGTAAAAAGCAATTTCAAGGATTCAGAACACAAATAAATCAAATATACTATTAAGGTGGAAGGTACATGAAAATTTTCTTGCAACATTAAAAATACTTTTTAAATAACTAACAAGTTCATTCCTGTTGGAAGTTCTACAGGTTCGTTAATACGTTTGTATGACAAAGTCGGCCTCTGATCCAACACAACAATCAGATTTTTGAGTATTGTGACAAGAGTGCAACTTTTCAAGAATCAAAAAGGATTAAAAATCAGTTACTTAAGAATTGCATTCAAAAGTCCTACCTTGAAATCGTCATTTATTAATATATTTGTTAAATACTTTCTTGGAATTCTATGAAGCAGAAAAGACAAATTAAACACTTGCCAAATTTTAATGAATTTCTCAACTTAATTTCTCAGTGTAACTAATATTCGAATTTGCTTAGTTTTAAATAAATAGAAATTTCTCTTATTATTTTATCTATTATAGGAAAAATGCAGAATTTCCTTATTTTTCTTAACATGCAGTTTTATGAGGATTTATAGATATTACACTTTGTATTTAGTTTCAGTAATATTCAAAATATGTTTTAATGTTGTTACAGAAATGTATTGATATTTGTATTGTATTTTAAATATGTAGTTTCTCATTTTGTCCGTTTATATCAAAATATTTTTTTATTATTTATTCTACTATTATTTTATACAAGTGTATTTCTTAAAATTCGCTTTATATGAAAGTGAGAAAAAATTCTGATTTGTTTGTGAAAATCCATGAACATGTTCAATATTTTTTCATATTTCATCATTGATTATTTATTCAAATTCAGTAATTACAGTAAATTATTATTTATAACTATTCAGTTAGTGTTGAGTAAAAAAGTATTTTTATCAATTACAGAAAGCATATTTTCCACTGAAAGTTGAAAGGAAACCCACACAAAATTTAGGGAAGAACTTTCATCCTCTATCAGGAATTTGATATGCGCTTCAATAATCTTTGAATTTTGAAAGGGATTTTGATACTTCATTATTTTCTGATTACTTTGGGTTTCAGATCAATTATAATGTATTCAAGCTTAACTATTTGGAAATTGCAAATAAAAGCTTATACACTCTGATAACATATTTACATAGGAACTTTTTTTTAAAAAAATCAGATTTAAAAGTGTTTTTTTCTTGTGAAAAATGAATTTAAAATTAAACAAATTGAAAAATATATATATACATTTCAATACCATATAAGTCCAACTGAAATTAGCATTAATATATGCTCTAAAGTCATACAATTTTACTGAAAATAAATGAAAGCATCTTAAATACTTTAGGAGGCATGCGATTTTTAGTAGGTGATATACACTTAGAAAAATATAGTTTAATTTGTAATTACAATTGAAAATTGTAGGGAAAATTGCAGGTAAAAGGTTACAACTTTTACATTAATGAATGGATGTCAATGTAAAATTCAACAATTCTTAATTATGTACATTGATATACATGTCTACATTAATAGGCATATATTGAGTAGCAGCATCAACAGTTATACATTAAAAAGTTATAGAATTTTAATGATTCACACTGTCTTACCCATTTCAGGTTATTCAAATCTTGTTTATAAAAAGCAATGTAACCCATGGCAATGAAGTTATTCACAAATTCAAACTAGAAACGATAAAATCTACTAAATTTACATATAATTTCTCTACATATATGCAACACAATCCTGGAAAATGTACTTATAAGTATTATTTTAATAAGTTATTCTAACAGCATATATTGCTATAAATAATGAATTGTATTCTACAGAAACAAGGGAAACTTTTTGCAAATAAGATTTCCTTATCTATCCAAATTTCTATTGACAGTTTTCAAAGCAGCAGTTTTTATAAATAGATTTGTTTCAACTGATTTTTAATTTAGAAAAACTAAGAAAATCAACAGTTTCAAAACTTATTTTTACAACTTGAACTGCATCTTTGCATAAATGTTATCAATTATGTGAAACTAATTACTTGGTAACTAAAATTACTTGATAAAAGTTAGCTATCAGATTCCTTTTCATTTAATAGATTCAGCATTTATAATCTTTAATTTTGAACAATAGAGTAATCAAGAGATCGCTAAACAAGAATTGTTATCGACATCTTTTCACATTCTTACTCAAAAAATTTTCAGATAACATATTTTTAGCAAATACTCTAATTTGAGCTTAAATTGAAATGCAGATGGGTTTAAACATAGAAATGACAACTGATTTCAAAACTCCAGAGGCATGTGCTTTATCTTGGTTAATAACTATAAACAATTTGATAGTATTTAACATGTTTTAGTCTTCAGATAAAAGCCTCATAAAATACAGAAAATTTTCAACGTATGAGCTAAATCAAGAAATTTTGATGTTTTAAAACCATGAACACATTTTAATTACTTACCAGTAAAAGTTTTACAATTCGATGATTTTCGAAAGATTCTTCCAATTTGTGATTTTCTAAAATCCAGATAAAAAGAATTAATTTAACACAGTGAACAGGAAAAAATATTCTTTAACTAAAAATTTATTCATATGTAAACAGGAAATTCCAAGATTCATTTAATTTCTAGCAGCCCTTATACCTTAATTAAAACAATTGACAACTACACATTTTTTGTTTTTTAAGATCCAAGCAAAAATATTATATTAATTTTTTAATAAAATGATTTTTTAAGTATTGCTCCTACAAAAATTTTCATAACATAAAATTTACAGTTGTTTAAATAAACAGAATTTGCATAATATTTTAACATAAAAGTTATGAAAATATACAATAAATTAAAATGGCAAATGACATTTGAAGAAAATAAAAAATGATTAAATTTTACTTGGTTCAAATCATTAGAAATATACAAATGTGTTCAAACTTCAGTAACATAATCACTGCACAACACCTTCCATTCTATCAGGCCCCATACAGACTTCTTTACACCATCAGAGTTTAGTCCATTTCTGCTTAGTACTCATAAGCTTAGTCTTTGGTACGCAAGACTGAAACTTAAGTTTATGGAAATGTCTTAATGTTGATTTTGAAACATAAATACCATGTTCTTTCCACTTCTGGTACAAGTACTGTATACACTTCTGAAACAATTTTTCTTAGCAAAATCCATCAACTTTTTATCATTTCTTGTAGTGGCTTTAGGTCACCATTTACACTTTAGAAAAAGTCCATTTTTAGAATTTGGTTTAGTACTTTGCTGGTTTTTGTTTGAGAACATTTTAAGTAACTGGCACTAAACTGTTGATTATTGCCTAGTTTATGCAAATCAACAATACAAGGTTTCATAGGTCCCGATACACACTATCTGGCCATTCATCACCAGACACCCCATACTATTAAGTTAAAGTGAACCCAGCACGTCATCAGTATCGTGTAGGGCCACCTTTCACCGCAATGACATCTGCAACTCTTCGAAGACTCTCTACCAATTTTCTATACGTTTCTGAAGGAATCTTGCTCCATTCATTCTTCAAATTGGCTAACAACTCAGTGGTGTTTTTTGGCCGAGTTGGCCTGGCTCTCAACCGGCGCTCTAACTCATCCCAAAGGTGTTCCAAGGGGTTGATATCTGGACTTTGGGCTTAACAATGAAGTTTTTCCACACCCATTTCCTCAAACCACGTGTAAATAACACCTGCTATATGACATGGAGCATTGTCCTGCTGAAACAGGTATGGACAAATACCAAAGTGTTGCCACAATGTCAAGCGCAGAATTGTCCAGAACTGTTTTGTACACCTCGGCATTCATGGTTCCAGGAATTAAAGCAAGAGGACCAAGACCATACCATGAAAAGCAGGACCAGACCATGATCCCACCTACTCCGAATTTCACTGTGGGTACGACACAGTCCTGTAAATATCCTTCACCGGGCATTCGCCACACACGTCCGTCGGACTGCCACAACTTGTAGCGTGATTCCTCACTCCATAGGATGCTTTTCCATTGTTCTGCAGTCCAGTGACGGCATTCTTTGCACCACTGTAATCGACGGGTCGCATTGAGACATGTGATATTTGGCTTGTGAACTGCTGCTGGGCCATGAAAACCAAGTGCCGCAATCTCCCGGCGAACGGTAGATCACTTGCATCATTAGACGAAGCCGATCGAAATTTTTCTGCCACCTTTTCTAAGGAAGCCTTGCGGTTTGACTTCACCAACCGTTTCAGGCTTTGACAGTTCCGATCTGTCAATTTAGTCGGTTTACTGGGTCTGGGTTGGCATATTATACCCCTCTCGCTTCCATTTCAAAATAACACCACTCACTGTGGAGCGGGGTATCTGAAATTTGTTGGAAATGTCAGACTGAATGCCCAAACCTGTGGGCTCCAACAATCATTTCCTCTGCACTAAGTTCGTGTCGTTTGGTCATATTCGCTGCAGTAGCTGCTATAAGAAAATTCTAAACGTTCAACGTCTTTTATAAGTTGTATGAAGTATACAGATGATGCTAAGCGCTTTTCGAGGGGTGTCTGGTGATGAATGGTCAGAAAGCATATTAGTCGTGTGACCCCTATTTTACAGGAAATGAACAAAACTACACAAGGCAAATATTTCTGATAAGGAAGCAGTGCTACAGAAGCTAAATTTTGTTCTTAATTTATGAATCTTTCAAAAAAATCAGAAAAATTCTAAGTTATTCCAATATTTGGACCTTATGAGTTTTCTAATATTATGAATAATTAAAATATCTTTTAATGCAATTTTCAAAACTAAAATTTTTTTAATGTACTTTGGAAAATTGTAAAAATATAAAACATTTGTTTGTTTTTTTCTTATGCATGACTCTAAAATGAAGCTTAAAGTTGGTTGGTTGTTTTGGGGTTGGTGGTGCAAAAGTCATATTTGGCCAAGCTGCACAAGACAGACAACTTCAAGTAAAAAATGTTGTGAAAGGGGAAAAAAGAGGGATTAGGGAATAGAAAGGAATGAAAGCAGAAAACGATCGCTTGGATATCCCAGGAGCATGACATTCATGTTTACTTAAGACAGGAAACCCCATGGAAAAGAAAAGGCCACTAGAGTACCTTGGGGCCATGAAGCCCAAACACGCCTAAAGGAGATGTGCCCCTGAGGGCTAAAGCTAAAGGAAATACTGTGAATGCAATGTATTATTTTGATATTTTTACTTGGAGCTGTATTATTATCAGCACATTTGATCTTCCTGTGAAGCCTGTTTTGTCTTTCTATTACGCTTAAAATATACTAAAAACATTTTCAAAAGGTCTCATATGAACTTGATATGTACTAGCAGATACATTCTTTTCTAGTTATCATTGATTATAAACTAAGCTTGCTACAAAATATCATGGAAATAAGGTTTCAAATGCTATACTTCAATTTCTTTCATATCTAGCTCTTCTACAAATATTCTCTAAATTTAGAATGAATTTAAGAGAAACGATAAAATGGTTTGTTTTTTATGGAAACCTTACTCTCAATGATATATTAAGTTTTGGAGCATTTAATTCTGTTCTCCAGTTGAAATTTTCAGATTTCAAGGAGAAAGGTTTTATGTATAAGAAATGTAGTCATAATGTAACATAAGTACATGGATACAGTGTGAATGTAGCAATCTAAAAACTTTTCAACTTTATGGCTTCAAATTCCTACACCAAACTTTATTTTAACTTAAATCTACCTCATAAACATTTTGAAAAGTTGAAAAAGTGAATGAACACAAGAGGTGAATAAGACAAAATGTTAAAACCAGTATTAAAATTAATGCATTTAAAAATAAAATCCCCAAAGCAGATAAACACATATTTTCATAAAACATTTCAAAACTATTAATTTAGAAGGAAAATTGTGAGTCTTTCACGAATCAATCATGCAAAGAGAAAATAGGTAAACAAAAACTGCACAAAAATTAATATGCATGCTACACATGAATAAAATTTTCAACTTAATGACATTTAAGGAAACAGACAGGGAATACTATTTAAGTTGATACATTAGGTGCCTTATACGTCAATGCTATTCTGGAATAATGATTATATTAAATTTGACCTGATATGAGAGAAAGTGTAACATTATATTGCAATAAGAAAATTTAAAAAATAATGAAACAAAAAGTGTTTTATTAATGACTAATATTTGACTTACCCCATTCAGTTAGGATAGTGGCAACATATGAATACAAAACATTCATCATGTAAACAAGAATGGCATAAATTACTCCTGGTAGTTGGATTATTATCAAACTCTCATAACTGTCATCATTATATGATTGTATTACACTTTCTTCTATCTCGAAATACATTGCCATAACAGCTATTGCAAAAAGGAGGCATACTATGACTAATGGTAGAGATATACAGTAAATCTAAAATTAAAAATGAAATTAAGTAAAAATCATAATATATGCTGAATTTTTTAAATACTACTGTTATGGTTTAGAAGAGAAAGGGGCAATTGTTGAAACTTTTCAAAATTGAATTTAGGGATGGAACTCTTAAGCAAATCTATGTTGTCTCATTTTAAAAGTTGGAATCAGTTTAACTGATGATGAAAGAAATGTGAATTTTTATATCCTGTAACTAGTGAACTGCAAAACATTTCTTCCAAACAAAGTGACTACCTTTTTTCTAATTTTAAACCTACTTTCTCAAGGAGTATATATCAATTTCCATGGGGAAAAACATAATTTTTAAGTGCAAGCTTAGCTTGCAAAAAGCTGAACCACCTCCCTTATTTGAATATCATTCCTACTAGGGCCAGCCCATTTATAGGTACCATTCACTTGGGAATGACATCTGCTATTTTTCATATGCATGAAATTTATGCAAGGTGTCATTAAATTGTGCAAACTTCATAATTTCTAATACCAACACCCAAATTTGAAATCTATATCTAAAATAAAATCAGAGAACTAGGAGCACTCAAGTAATGAAATCGTGAGATATATAATGGCCCTACATGAAAATTCCTGGTCGAATGCCAAACAGGTCAGTTACTATCGTTATTTCACCCCTCTTACGCATGGGGCGGAATCGGTCATCCCTATCCTAACAATGCTTTTTGTTCATTCTACCTGTCACTTGAAAGAGCAGTGTCTCCATGTGTTACAGGCATAATTTTATGCTGCATTTCTTTCTTCTGTCAGTGTTTTTGTGCCTTAGCTAACCAATGAGAGAATTTAATAACTTTAATATCAGGAAAATGACACCAGAGGAAATTGAAAAACTATTGTTTTAGGATACAGATTAACCACATTTAGATTTTTCATGATGATTGTAGGAGGTTTTGAACCAGTGAATTCCGAAATAATTTATTCCAGTTAAGACAACTAATTTAATGATCCTCTAGAAATTGCTGAAGTTGAAAATATGATGTAAATATAGAATGGGATTCAGAAATGGTGCAGAATGAGCTAATGTGTTCCCAAATTCTCAAAATTATATGGTCCCATTTGCAAACCTAAGAATGATTAATAAGCAGTGATAAATGTGCACAAATGTGAGAATTCGAATTAACTCTTGGCAATCAATTCTTTCAATGAACAAATTTCATGATTGCTTCAGTGTTTTCCATTATATGCATAGTTAATAAGCTTGGAATTACTTATTTTACTGTTCAAATAGAAAAATTTTCAAAACCACAACCAGAAAATAGCAAATTTATTCATTCACATCTTGCATTCAGTATTTACAACTTAAAACAATTTCATTTTCCCTAAATTCTTTTTTCCCTAAAATTTTTATGGATGTTATTCAGTTATTTCACCTTTGACTATTAATTATAAAGCGAAATTTATGTATATGACCCCCCCCCCTTTAAAGTAGGATCCCCAGATCAAATGTAGAAGGTAACATGGGACTTATCCAGTATGTAAGAGGTTGAAAAGAGAAGAAATATTTGGTTTTGCTGGTTACTTCAAAAGACCAAAGGAAGCATCACAAATGCTTATACCAGTTGGATGAAAATTTTTTGAATAGAAAATCATACTTCAATAAGTATATAAATTAACTAAGGATGTAGGAAAATATTTCTTCAATTTTAACTCTCAAATAAAAAAGTAGCCTCAAATAGGAGTACTTTTTTAATGGAAATACAACTAACTTTTTTCTAATGCTTCATCCTTTATATAAGACATACAAAATATTCAATGCAATTGCAAAATACCAATGAATTGTAACAATTAACTTTTGGCGAAAACAGTTTTACTGTTTCATTATAACACAGAAAAGTAAATTAACATGCAAAAATAAAATAACTTTTAAAATATATTTAACGTAATATTGGTTAGTCAAATTTTCTCAATTCAATACTTTCAAATGTATTTATGCATTCACATTCTATCAGCTCTTTTATTAGAGATGGAAAAGTCAAAATAAAAACAGTTTCATTTTATCAATATAGCTTGATATCAGAAAATGTGTTTACCCTACATTATTTATCAATAACTGTTTTAAACATTTAAAAAAGTTCATATACTGACCTTAAGGTGTCTGTAGTAAGCAGGATAAACTGGAACATGTTGTTTTGTAACTGGATCTATTTCCATATGTTTTCCTCGAAATGTTGGATGGAGTTTTGGTATGTTTACTAACCTAAGAGTACCCCAAGAGTATGCCAATTCATTACTTTTTCTCTTCCAACACTCAAGGAATAATGTGAGCCAGATCATTTTGAAAGTAGAAAAGAATATATGAGATCTTGATATGTCAAAAGAAATAATAGTTTGAAAAAGTCCAACAATGGCTGGTGGCAAAAGAGCCCATGTATAAAAACAAATAAAAGAGAAGTAAAATGATACTGCTTCACCAAAATAATTTCTGACGTCACCTAATAAGAAAAGAAAAAATTGCAGTTACATACCACAAAAATGCAGTACATATGACCTGGTGGGATAAAAAAGTAGTAAAACAGCCATTTCTGACTCTATAATTATTTCTCAAGCATAAGGAACATTTCATTAAACTTAAAGCACTTATAATATTTTAAAGTTAATAGAAATGAATAATGGCTCAAATTGGTGGGAAATAAATTGGGTAATAGAACAAAATATAATTTAAAATGTATGCCTAAATTTGTATTTTCATCAATTGCTAATCATTTTGCTTTTATAAAAGATTAATTTTCAATATTGAAAATATAATATTCTAGACAATACATTTAATTAAAAATACAATCTCTTTGAACAGTATCTTAATGAGGTTAGTTATATCTGAAGTTAAGTAATTAAACTTGTTTCTACAAATTAAGGAACAAATGCAAAAATCACAATACTTTAGTAAAAAAATATGGGATTGGTTTTGAACCAATCCCATATTTTTGATAAGTTGGCGTTAACATATTACCCAATGATAATGAAAAATCCAATGATGGCGAATGATGAAAAGAATATCAGTGAAGAAATCAATAATGTGTTGCTACTCACATATTGCATGAAAATTCGTCTGAGTGATATAATGAGACTTCAGTCAGCAGCAATATAGAATGGGAATTTGGAAGGTGGTTGACATATTTGAGGTGGGACAAATCAGACTGATGTTGCAAGAAGCTGAATGTAAGCTGTTCTGGGGTCCACATTCTACAGAACCAATTTCAAGCAAAAGAATAAGCATTTCAATGATTCAGTAGAGGGTAATAATAGCATTCTGATTATCACTAAATGGGCTTATCAGCATAAAGGAACAAAACCACTATTCCAATTCATCTGCAATCTGTGCTTGTTGCAACACCAGAAAGGTTGTTATCATAGGCTACACTACACATAAGGAAGCATAAAGGAGGGCTCTAGTAGTCTAGCATAAAGGAGGGCACTAGGCAACCAGTAGTGTGCATGACCCATAACTCCCATCACAGGACTAATTTAAATTGGGCTGGAAACTACTTGGAGAATTTCGTGGAGGTTTTCTTTTTGCAACATTCGGTGAAATTCAAAAGCAAGCAGTTAAAATGAGTAACCACCAACGTTTGGATGATGGAATGAGGTGGCGAATCGTCGGAAGACTAGAAGCAGGGCAGTCTCAAGTGCAGATTGCTAGAGACTTGACTATAACGCCCAGCGTCGTGTCCAACTTATGGAAACAGTTTAAGGATAACGGATCCGTAGAGAGAAAGCCTGGGCAAGGTCGTCAAGCCATGATGGTCAATGAAGATCGATATTTGTCCATTACAGTGAGGCGTAACAGGAGTGCAACAACTTCTCAGCTCTCGTGACCTTCATGTGGCCACAGGAAGCCGAGTTTCAAGGGTTACTGTTTCCAGAAGGCTACATGAGAGGTCTGTTTGCATCCCGCTCGCTTCTGCACACAGGAGAGCCCATTCAGCATGGTGCAGAGAACATCGACTTTGGACCAGGGATCAGTGGGGGACCATTCTATGCACTGATGAGTTCCAGTTCAGCCTAACCACTGATTCTCAACATATGTTCATCTGGAGGACCAGCTACCTGTCCTCCAACATCCAAGAAAGACTACTACAGCAGCGGAGGTTTGATGGTCTGGGCAGGTATCATGTTGGATGGGTACACAGACCTCCATGACTTTGATAGAGGCTCTGTGACTGCTGTGAGATATAGGGATGAGATCTTGGAGCCCTATGTTCGCCTTTTCAGAGGTGCAGTTGACCCTGATTTCATTTTTATGGACAGCGCTCGTCCACATAGGGCTCACCTGGTCGACGAATATCTGGAAAGAGGATATTTGCCGGATGGATTGGCCAGCCAGATCTCCAGACCTAAACCTATAGAGCATATCTGGGAAGCTCTTGGGAAGGCAAGTGCAATTCACCTTTCCCCCTCCCAGAACCATCCAGGACCTTAAAACAGCGTTGCTGAAGGAGTGGGACCAACTGCTACAGGGTCTTACATAAACTGACTCATTTCCAGTATGAATTCATGTTGTGAGAGCTGTATGAGCTGAGGGGACCATACCCCTATTAACCCATTTTTTGTGTTGATATTGTAACCTCTGTTTTAGACCTTCCTGCGCTGATGAGTCTTGTGCACGATCATGCATGTGTACCATAACTGTTGTATGGTTCTTTTTTTTGTATTTCAACCCATATACATAACTAATTTCATTAAAATATGTCCAATAGCTCTGGAGATAATCGCCCCAAAGTGAAAATTCTCTTAATTTTGAACACCAGTGTAGAAACTAGACAGTCTAAAGCAGTTTATCTAGGTATTAGCATAAGATTATGGTTTGATTTTAACACACAATTTTTATATGGAAATTAAGATAGCATTAAATATTTAAAAACTTGTCTTGTGGTATTCGAGCGATGCATAAAATTCGAAGGAACATGGAATCAAAAATAGCTTTTACACAATGATACAAAGAAAATTTTAAGTTTGGAAATGACATAATAGTATAATCACATAAACATTGATGCATAGAATATTGCGTTAAATATATTTTGAGTAGAACTATAGAAAGTAGGGGTCAGTGAAAGGGAAAGTATAACAAAATGTTCTGTTTGAAAAATATTTACCAAGGGGCAGACATGTGAATGTCCATTTCTTTCTCAGAGATCTCAATTCAGTAGGCTCATGGAGAGGGTATAAATCTGAAATTATGGCGTTCTTTTTGCATACTTCAACTGAAAAAATCATTTAAGATAAGAATGTTTCATAAATAATACTAAAATGCATTTTACCCCATTCAAATACAGAATACCTTTAACAAGTTTTGCATTTTATCACATTAAAGTCACACAATCAATTATAATGAAGACAACGGAATCTTTTTTTAGTGAATGATGAACCAAATTATGAATAAATGTTTACTTCTTTGAAGCCTGTGCCAATGAATAAAAAATTTATTAGCTTCTTGGAAATACATAAAATAAGCCTAAGATTTCAGTGACTTCAGTATACATGAGATTTCCAAGAAGTGCTGTCTTGCTTTTACCCTACATCACACATTCAATGGCATCTATTGATTGAAAAAATTCTAGGAAACATTAAAAAAGATTAAAATTGGTTAGAACTTGTGCAGAGATAACAGGTTGCAGAACCTATATATGCATGTACACCTATCCAAGAGTTAAAAGCACTATGTAATTTTCAGATACATATATAGAACTCCTTGCATATACTATCGAATATTGTACTATCAAAATATTTTAAAAGGAAATATAAAATAAATGAATTTCTTAAGTAATACAATGCAAATACATTGGTGTAAGCAATATACTAGAAAACTTATAACTATGTATGCAAAAATGCAAATCATATAGTGTGAACACTTTCCTGAAATGCATTGTGGCGTATTGGGTGAACTTTTGCATGGTTTTCATGATTCATGTTAAATAGATTTCCTGATGAACGGATTTTTTTGGTTTAGGTTTGTTGATCTATAATTTTTGCTACATGATGGCTAATTAGAAGTAATGATAGGATTAATTGTACAACTTATACGTAAAATTTGAGCAATCGAACACTAACTAAACTTGATTGCTCAATTCATAGCAAAGTATTAATCAAATATGCTACAGAGGAAATTATATGCTTAAGATAATAATCTTTATATTTAAGTTGTTTTTACATGTAAATCATAAACTTGCTGACTTCTTTGATAAAACTTTTTCAGCTAAGCAATCTCACACAAATCAATTTCTATTCTGAAATCTTCAAATTTACATTAAAAAATTGTACATTTAAAGATTAGTTGAATACTGATATTTCATGAAATAGAAATTACAATGAATGTTTATTTTTTAGTACTTTGTTGGGTTCTTTTTAATTTAGAAACTTTTAAGTACTTGTTGTAAAAAGAAGTAACATATCAGCAATTTACTTTTAGATTTAACTGATTACTATAAATGGTTCCGGTTTTTTCAAAATTGACAAAATCAAAATAACATATACTTTATACAAACACACATTATGGAATACAAGAACCAATATAGCAATGAAATTTCAAAAGTAATTGTACTTATTGATTGGCCTGGATAAAGCCGAATACTTGGGTAGCCAACAAGAGGTTTTTTTTCCATAGATCTTATTCCCATAATTTCTTCATAAATAACTCTTTGCTTTTCTGAGGTGCTCAGCAGGTTATCCATATCCACATCTTTTAGAAAACAATAGCTGATTCAACACATTGATGAAAAACACTTACAAAAACTAAAATAAACTATCACTTAGATTACTAAAGAGTCAAAGTTTAAATCGACTAATACCAGCACATTCCCATATCTGATGTCCAGACAGTGTAGTAATATAATTCAGTAAGGCATTCATAAAAGAAAAATGTAAACCATAAAGTCCTGAAAATTCCCCCTTCTTGAATACAAGCTCCCCATTTTCTGAACATTTTCCTGTTTTCGAAAACTCTTTCAGAACCCTATTACTTTGCATTTTGTTTCTATTTTTCAGCTTTGAAAACCAGCTACATATCGAAATCCTTTTACCTCTCCTGGTTATCTCAAAGATTATTTTAAGTGGAAAGTTATATTTAAAAAATTAGTAAACATACAAGATCAAGTAAAACGATTCAATTGCATATCTTAGAAACTTTTTATCATATAGTATGTATCACCAAATCAGAAACACCAACTGCCTAAGCATATAGAAGCAGATGAGACAAACATTACTTTCACAATACTCTTTTTGGCATTATTATTCCTTTTTGAGTTAAGAACATATGTATTTCATTTGTATGCAAAATTTGTTTTCAAGGGTTTTTAGAAAACAATTACAGCTTTAAAAATTAATCTTGATTATGTAGTCCAGAATTTACCTTTTTTTATTGGTACAGGGGGTTTATTTTCGGGAATTTTCTAACTTTAGAAAATCTCGGTAATGCCCCCTATCAAATTTTCCATATTTTCATCTAGTAAAGGCGAGGCTTATGTTCAGAATATTATGGAGCTGTATGCATGAAGTTTTGTATTAACTATCGTAGTACGTGTTCACAGATACTTTCGAGATAAATGTGTGCATTTAGTTCTTTTAGACGGACACTATTTTGTCAAATTTGGATTTAATATTTTGTGATTTTATTCTGAAAGAAGTATTAAGAGCAGAAGTATAAATAACTATTCTCTTACGTTTTTGGTTCGTGTTACACATTAAATTAAATGTCCAAAGGTATAGAATTTAGATTCTTAATAATTTAATTTTGTTATTAAAAGTTATAATAGAAAATCAATAAAGTTTATATGTTAGAGAATATATATTCCTTAATACATAGCATATTGACAGATAGATGGTCAAATCAAAACATAGAGTTGAAGCTTTGAATATATTTGGCAAAGTAAGTTGCAGTCGTTTCCTGAATTACATACAAAACTTATTTGTATAAACTTAATTTTAATTAACAGTTGTAGATTTGTCTCTGATCTTCAATAATCTACAAGGGTCATTAAAAAGTAGTTTTTTAGTAAGGAGTTCAATGCAGTAAACATATTTATACTTTCACATTTTTGAGATATTTTATTTGACCTGAATGGCACCAATCTAATCTTTCTATTCACTTTAAGGTGTTCCAAAGCTCTTTTTTGAGATAGTTCAGGATACCTATCACAGAATTGTTGAGTTCACTGACATTATTTTAATGACTAGATCTTAGATAACCTGCTATGTAAGAACAGAATTTGCCTTGTGTTCATTTTATGAGAAAGTAGTACCTGTACCCTAGTCCGTTTTTCATGTTATCCCTGAAGGCCTTCATCTACATTGCATTGACAATCTCCACACAGGTCTTTTAGGGGTGTTCATACAGGACTGACACTAACCTCAGTAATTGAAGCTCAAAACCTACTGAAGTGTGATGTCTTTCAGACACTTTTCATCATTCATAAATTTCCTTGCACTACCCAAAAGCACTTGCAAAGGACAACACATCTTTCTAGTGAGCTGTTTTATAATCACTTTCTGCAGTGCCTTCATTGAAACTCACAAAAAATTACATAGCTTCTATTTGTTTCAGTTATAAATCCATACTGGGTTGCAGAAACATATCTGAATTCTACCCTATCTACAGATAAATGAACTTGTAAAGTATTATAACACATCATGTAACTGAGACAAAGGGTTCTGTCAGAGGCAACTGCCGTCATCTGATGGTTTTGTTTGGGAGCTATGATCTCAGATTTGTTGCTTTTTAATGACATGCATAGGATAAAATATAAATTATTTAGATTTTACATTTAAAAAGTCAGAAAGTGTTTTTTAGTTTCATTCAATTTGCATCAACAGTTTAAAATTTTAAGCAATTAAATACATAAGTACTTATTTCAAAACATTAATGATTTATGAAGCATACTAAGTAATAATTTTCAATTTAAAATGACAAATAAATAAATGGGTAAAAAGATAAAACCTCAGTGGGGTCAAAGAAAATAAAAATTATTTACTTTAAAGATTGATAGAGTACAATTTAAAAAATTAACTTAATAAGTTAAGCTTAGGTAGGTATTTCAATTAACGTCGCACTGGAACAACACAATAGGCTATTGGCGACGGTCTGGGATCAAAACCGGAGGGAAAGATCCGTGGACATCTCGTAATTTTGAATCAAGGTCAGATGACGAGGTCACACATGAGCTGGCACCTCACTCTCCAAACTTCCACACCACACCAAAGTGAGGACATTTGAGGCCATGACAGATTTAATGTGCATCAGCCCCCTTTGTACAAGATAGTCTATGGTTGGATTCGAACTCGCAACCCCTCCTGTTGCTAATCTGTTACTCTTCCAACCGGGCTACCACAGCCCCTAGTTAAGCTTAAAAAACAAATCTTCGATTACTTCATTACAGAAACTCAATTTTTACATGACCAAATGGTCAAAAACTTAGATTTACCAGGTTTCAAAAAGAGATCAATACTACTGAAAACAAACTCTCTTATATTTCCATATTTGTCTTCTTTAGTGATTTCTAATGTTTCAGCAGCTTCAAGCAGTCTTACATATCTAGCTCCTACTTCAACAATTATGCCCTGAAAGTGATGAAAATATAGATATAAGCACTGAAAACATGGGTATAAAAACTTTATTGATACAAAGATGCAGCTTGGAACAGAAATATATTAAAAGGATAGATTAGAACGTTAAGTGGGGTATTTCAGAACTAAACTCAAAAAGGCACAAATTAAGGTAAACACTAAATCAATGTACAATGTGATAAAATGTTAGCTTTAAAAGATCTCTTAAAAGTCAAAATCTAACTTCATTTAGGGGATCCTGTGTATTTCTGGCATCCTATAAAATGCTTTATGACATAATTTTTACAAATTAATTCAGTGCATAGGGCAGTAAGCTTTAAAAAGAAATAATATATTTTTGTTGTTAACATTCTCTTGTAATGCTGCATTAAAGAAATTTTCAATTACCTGAACATAACATAAAAGCTAAGTATAAAGTGAATGAAGTGCAGAGGGATTTTAAACCCTAAAGTTTAATTTATTACCAACTCTCTCTCTCTCTCTCTCCTAACTTACCTATTCAAACAGGGTATAAAAATGTCAAAAACACATTAGTGGAATTACTATTGAGGTATAAAAATAAGCTTTTTTCAAATTATTGGTGATTCTGAAGTGCAATTAAAAAAGTATGAAAACAAAACTACAAGTAAGCAGGTTTAATAGCTGATAAATTCTAAGCAAAAACAAAAACACATCAGCACACGTGCCTAATTTTAATTCTCTTAAACATGTGCAAGTAAATTTCTACTTAAAACTTTATCTCACTGAAAAAAATTGTTCAACTCAGGTACACTAATTTTGCACTTTCTCATAAGATTTAAGATAAGATCTAAAGACTTTTAAGCACTCAGGTAACAGTAACTAGCAATTTTTTCAAAAACATGATTTATGAAATATTGTAAATAGCTCATTTTTTACTATAACAGACATTTTACTTATCCATTAACTTTAAATGAAATTTACAAATACAATGTATCTCTAAAAGTCCAAAATTATTTAACTGATCATATAAAGAACTCTTCAGTACCCATTATTTTGAAATATCAAAGAAAAAAGATATAAAATCAAATTACACAGGGATTTTAAAAGAAATTATTGAAATATGCATTAAAAAGTTATTCATAATTATTATTTACACCTTTACCTTCTAAATTTATGATTTTTTATTCACTCATAATTTATTCTCAACTCTTTACAAAGCATCATAGTAAATCCCTAGATTATAAGCGTATTGTACTCCATAATAGACATCATATTCCAATCTTTTCAGGGCAAGTATCACCATTGACATGATTGTTTTTTAATGAAATTTTGATCTTTTTGAAATCTAATCAAAGAAATCTAAATGCTCGTTAACTGAATCAGAGTACAGGCGGCCCTCGACTTTCGCACATTCTACTAATTTGCTATTTCACATTTTTAAAAATTCAATTTTTAAAGATTTTTGTCGATAATGCAAAAATTGTTCGCTTCCATGCAGTCGCTCCCACGGAGAGTGGTAGCGCGCGCTCACTCACACATTGCCGCCTAGAGTAGCGGACTTCTCGGAATCGTTGTGACGTCACTAGGGTTCCGTTCCGCGTTGGCAGAATATCAAATACATACAATGTATTAAACAGATTTAGTCTTCGTTAGGGCGCGTGACGATGCGTTGTATGTTTTGCCAATTTATTTGTTTATGTTTAAATATTTCGCCCTTTTTAATTTATAAACACGATTGAGAAATGGAGAAACTGCAGTGTTGATGCGAACAAAAAGAAATTAAGGACTCAAACTTCATACGATCGAGACAAAGATCGAAATAATTAGACGTTCTGAAAGCTGTGAAGCTTTTGCTTCAATCGGCCGTTCGTACAACATAAACAGGTCCACGATATGTTCAATTTTGAAAAACAAGAATAAAATTAAGGAATACATTCAAAATTATGGAAATATATCTTCAAATATTGTTACCAAAAGACACGGCATAGTGATGAATGAGATGGAAAGATCTTTGTCATCATGGATTGATGATCAACACCAAAACGATGTCCCTCTGAGTTTTTCAATTATTCAATCTAAGGCTCTTAGTTTGCATGAAGATTGGAAGACTAGATTAAAAGAAGATTCTAACACGGTGTTTCAAGCAAGTAAAGGCTGGTTTGACAAATTTAAAATGAGGTATTCCTTACATAATATTAAATTCACTGGAGAATCGGCTGATGACAGATAAAGATGCTGCAAAAGAATTTATTTCTTCATTGTCCAAAATTATTGTAGATGGAGAATATTCTCCTAGCCAAATATTCAATGTAGATGAGACAGGTTTATTTTGGAAAAAATTGCCTAATTGTACATTCTTATCGAAGGAAGAATCAGTTGTGTGCCCCTGGACATAAACCTTCTAAAAACCGATTGACATGGCTTCTTGGTGGAAACTTAGCTGGTGATTTGAAATTGAAGCCAATGTTAGTTTATCAAGCAGAAATCTCAGAGCATTGAAAGGGAAAGATAAAGAATTGCTTCCATTCATACTTGGATATCAAATAAAAAGCCTGGGTTACTGTGTTAATATTTCAAGATTGGTTCACTTTTTATTTCGTGCCGGCAGTTAAGCAATATTGTAAAGATAAAAATGTACTCTTTAAAGCATTATTAATCTTAGACAATGCTCCAGGACACCCAAAATCTCTGCAGAATTAATACCCGGAAATAAATGTGTTTCTTCCTCCCAATACTACCTGCCTCATACAGCCCATGGACCAAACAGTGATAGCTACGTTTAAACGATATTATATGAGGACAATAATGAATCAGGCCATAAAGGCAACTGGCAGGGAAGATGGGCCTACATTAAGAGATTTTTGGAAGAACTATAATATATGGAACGTAATAAACAATATTGGAGACTCGTGGGCTGAAATAAGAGTCAACAATGAAAGGTTCCTGGAAACAATTATGTCCACAAATGATGAGTGATTTTATAAATTCTGAAGAAACTCTGGAAACTATCACAGATGAAATAGTTAGCCCAAATGAATGAACTAAACTTGGACGTAAACAACGAAGATGTTAATGAGTTGATTGAATCTCACTCAGTACCTCTGTCAAATGAATACTTAATTGAGCAACAAGAGTTAAATGAAATACACAATGAAAGTGAGGAAGAAGAAGCTGATAAAATCGTCAAGACTGACAATCAACAATATGAATGAAACCTTCATGCATCTTGACAAAATTTTGACTATCATGGAAGAATGTGATCCCAATGGAGAACGTATATCTCAAGTACATAGGGCGATTGAGAAAGACACAACACATTATAGAACTCTTTATCAAGAAAAGAGAAAAAAAGGGTGGTATTCAACTAACTCTTGACAAGTTTATAAAGAAAACACCTGAAAGCACTTAAACATGCCTTGTTAACTTAATTATGTATATTGATAAATAAATATTTTTAATACATTATTGATAAATAAATATTTTTAATATATTATTGACAAATAAATATTTTAAAATGCAATTTTTTATGTTTTTTTACATCCCTCTACTTTCGAACATTCAACATTCGCAAACATTTTCAGGAACCAATTATGTGCGAAAGTCGAGGGCCGCCTGTATTTAAAAAAAATTTCATAAAAAATATCAAGCATTATTTAGGACTTTTCACATTTTCAAATCTCTTTTAAACGCTTTGTAAATAAGTCACTATTTTACACTTTTGTTTTTCTGGGGGGGGGGGGGAATTTCAATTAACGTCACACTGGAGCAACACAATGGGCTATTGGTGACGGTCCGGGATCAATCCCAAAGGGGAAAGATCCGAGGACAACACCACGTAATTTTGAACCACGGTCAGATGACGAGGCAACACCTGAGCTGGCACCCCACTCTCCAAACTTCCACACCACACCAACGTGAGGACATTTGAGGCCACGACAGATTTAACGTGCACCAGCCCCCTTTGTACACGACGGTGTTTGGCTGGATTCGAACTCGCAACCCTTCGGTTGCAAGTCCGTTACTCTTCCAACCGGGCCACCGCGGCCCTGTTTTTCTGGGGTACCTATATGCTCTACCTCTTTCCCAGAATAGAATTTCTCTTTTGTCTGTAGCTCTACTACATAGTTCAATGCATAGTTCTATAAAATTTTCTAAAACATTAGTATGAAGGGGTAATTTTCCTTCTGGAAACAAAAATTAAAATGATAAAGCAGAACATTCATTAGCTTTGGGACACAAAAACTTAGATCACTTGACCAAGAAGTGTATGAAAAGAAAATGAATGGCAGTGAAAGCATTTGGGGAAGATTTTCACCTTGTGCATGAGTAGACAGGTTAATAAAGGTATAATTACCTCATTGGATACTATAGTTTTTCTAACTAATAATTCAGCACCACCTTCACGTTGAGAGCGAGTAAGAATATCGATAATCCAGGAAATCGTTTCCTTAGATGCAGTCTTTGAAAATATTAAAATATACAATGCTTTAAAAGTATCTGAATTTTCATCTTTTTCTTCATTTGGAAGATCATCCACCCTTTTCCTTTCCCTGGGCATCACCTGAAAGAATATACATTCAAATGTTATTATAAGTTATAAAGATAGGTAGCAATCCACATTGTATCAGTGGGTAATGTTAAGATCTATCACAAATGCATGAAAGAATGCATAACACTGAAAGCTATGTAAACATGTAAAAATATGGTAAAGTTTAATTGATAAATTGCAGCATAACACACATTACTAATATTGACTAACATATGTATATTGTAAATTTAGTGTACTTTCTCTCTTGCATACATGCAAGTATATTTATATTCTGGAATTTTAGCCAAATTCTTACTGTATGCTATCATGTAGTTTAAGGGATGTTTTTCCCTATCAAACTGCTGTAAGAGAACAGAAAATGTGTTACAGTTACACATTTTGCAAAAAAATCATGTTGCTATGCCATGTTTTATTAACTGCAGAATGAAATAACAGATACAGGAAAATGACTACTTATTTTCCTCAGTTAAAATTAGGTCTGATATTTGGATCAAAATTTTTAGTGACCATTATTTTCTTTGTGAAGTAATTTTAATTGTTGATTGTAATAACATTTGACAAATTTCACCTATATTTTGAATAATTCATTATTTTTAACTATTTTATACTTTTACAGAAAATTTGAAAAACCATTTCAAAATTTCTTCAAAGTGTTTAGTATTTAATTTTTTTTCCTTCCTCATTTTATATTTTTATCATTAAGGAAATTCCGAAAAATCAATGTTATTTGTTTACAAGAATTACAAAACAAGCATATCAGTACCTTGATTCTAGAAAATAAAACTGAAACTATAGCAAAACCTTATAATTTATTTTGATAAAGAAATGACATGATTTTGACCATTGCTATTTTTTATTTAATCTTTACTGTATTCCATATCTATCACAGATCTTCAATTTATAATAAAAATGGAATCCTTGCTAGTAGGAAACAAACTTGCATTATAGTAACATTGAACTTTCTTGAGAAATGTTAAAATTAAAAAACAGACATACATCTACATTTTTAAGAAATGTTATTCTGCAAATTTCAAATTAAAAAGTAAAACATGCATGATTTTAGGTAGGCAGTTGAATTAACATCGAATTGGAGTAACACAACGGGCTAGTTGATTTTTAATCTTCTTGGCTCTAAAATTATTTTAGTTTGGCCACTCTAATTGACTATGTTCAATATGCTGCTATTATCATGTTTATTCAAGCTTCAAAACTTTTTCAATCTTATCTTAGCAATACAACTTTAAAAATATTGTGATTTTACATTTCACAAATGTATGTTTCAAAAGCAAAGCTTCTACATTTTGAGCAAATGTTAGGGATAAGTAATATAAAATTTCAAACATGTGTATTATATTTAGAATCAAAATCAAGTTTTTATGGGTATCATTCATTACATAATAGAATTTTAAGCCTATACATATGCATACTTTGGTTCACCAAAGAAAGTGGTGAAATGTGTGGATCAGAACAAATTATACATTGCAATATCTATATTGCAATGTATGTAATGTCTGAAAAATATCCAAATTTCAGAGTTCTACAGCTACAGATACAATGAAACCATAGCACCCATGATAAAGTGTCTGCAATTTTCCTACTCATGAATACCTATTTTAAGTTGATTCTTCAAAACAATCAAGTTTTTCATGAAATTTAGTAAAAGGTCAAAATAATTTTAGTCTAGATAACAAACTCAACAGTAAAATAATCCGAAAAACTTTTTCATAATTTTACTCAAAAATCTAGAAACATTAGAAAACAAAATTAATGTTTGGCTTGATGTTAAAATTTATTAAAATACTGTTGTGATGTTTTATAACCAAGTTGTGACAATAATCAATCTTTGGATTTGAAGGCAAGATCTACTCAGCCCCTATTATTTTAATTTGTCAGAGTAATTAATGATTGTACTATTTAGGAAACCACAGATGAACATTAAAATGAAAAAATGTGCTTCGATACATATTTATAGAATGTTTTCTTTATATATACTGTATCAATTGGTTTTTCAAATGAGAACTTTCAATAGAGGAAAAGTTAAACCTCAAATTCCATAGCACATATCAGGTTTAGCTTTTTAAAGGCCCAGTCCCGTTTTCCACGTTTCACTCCATGCCGACAATGTTTTCGGTTTTGTTTATGATCCCAGAACCTTTCGATCTATTTGTACTTTCCATGTTGACATCATTAATAATAGTCTCTGTTTGAATATTTTCCCAACAGATGACGCTCTATGTGGCCCCCAAGACTGGATGTTGGTTGGTATCTAGCACATAGATTAAATTTAAAATAAATCCCAACTGACTCACAATGATTGTAAGAAACGCATTTATATTAAGCATGTTATTGGTTAAAGAAAATTTCATGTATTAGAAAATATTTTTTGTTTTAAGTTCGATGGACAGCATACAGTCGTAGTGTTCGAGGTTATGTTAACTCGCCTGCTTCGCGGCCAACGAGAAATTTGCATTTGCTCTGTGCTCGCAGAAAACCAACATCCATTTGGTTCATATGCCCAGTCGGGCTCTGACTATCTGCACATTCCTGAACTCTCAGGATGAACTTCATTGGCTACTGTTTTACATTTTGTATCTGTCATAAAATACCAAAAACCGCAATCTTTTTTGTTGAGAAAATGTTCAAGTTGGTTAAGGGATTGATGAAAGTAAGATGAAACTTTCCATCCGTTTCCTGCCTTTTCAAAATCCTCATTTTTTCGTATTCTTGAAACGTGTTGGGCTCAATGGGATCGGAATTCAGATGGGACAGATACGCAAATAAAAACTTGTTATCTTCCTAAGAAACAACAATTTGAAAAGAATTAATTGAAAGAATAAAATGTGTTTCTATATGGTTGGCAAAAGTTGTGCTTTAAGTGGTATTTGGTATTTTTTCAATTAACGTCACACTGGAGCAACACAATGGGCTATTGGTGACGGTCCGGGATCAATCCCAAAGGGAAAGATCCGAGGACAACACCACGTAATTTTGAACCACGGTCAGATGACGAGGCAACACCTGAGCTGGCACCCCACTCTCCAAACTTCCACACCACGCCAACGTGAGGACATTTGAGGCCACGACAGATTTAACGTGCACCAGCCCCCTTTGTACACGACGGTGTTTGGCTGGATTCGAACTCGCAACCCTTCGGTTGCAAGTCCGTTACTCTTCCAACCGGGCCACCGCGGCCCGTGCTTTAAGTGGAAGAAAATCGTCCCGGAAAAAAGGGACATTTTATACAGTTATTTTCACTGTAAAATAGAGGTATTTTGAAGATTTTCAACTTGGTTTGAGAGGTTAGTATTTTGTATACGAAAAGGAATATATTCCAAGGAAGTTTCTTTAGAAGTGAATGGTAAAGTAATCACCAGGTTACTGATGTATTCATTTTTTCGGAGTGTGGAGTTTCAAAGTCAAAAACTTCATAATCGATCTACTTCACTCGTTTTGGGTAAAAAATAAGGGTGGGTGATGAAATATAAAAAAATTAAAACTATACAAAATTTATCCAAACATTGATTTAAGCAAAATTAATTTTAATTGAAAATTCTATAACTAGAGAACATGTAGGCAAATTCTTTTTTCTTTAACTATAGAAAGACACAATTTACTCTGATCATTCCTCTAAAATAATACACAGAAATGATTTCCATGTTCCTGCATTCATTCAAGTCTGTTAGGAAACATTAACATCGGAAGAAAACTTAACATTACTTCATTTTGATATTGCATTTCTTATGTATGCTATATTAAAATGGAGGAATTTTAAGGGTAACTGGAGCATCCTAGTTTCTGTTAATAACAACTATAATTATATTAAAATGTCCTTTTGTTATTCAAAGCATAATATTGAGAAATACACAATTTTTGTTCTGTCTCATATTAAAAATACTTTTGGAAATCATAAATTTTTGCTTTGTTTTCGCTTTGTCATGTTTTGCTACACAAGTACTAATTAGACTGAGATGGCTTAATTGTATTGACCAACAACTACGAACATCGATGTCAATGCTGGAATTTGAACTCAAAATCCAAAGCTTGGCTACCAGGCAACAAATAAGAATAAAAATTTATTTTTACAGCATTTCACGATAAATTTAATCAATTTTGCATTAAAACTGCACTCGTAGTTATTTATTAAGTATGCTTTATTTATTTCTACACTTACTCTTATGGTACACTCTTGGATTTTGTGCAGAACTAATCTTGTACGTTTTTATATGGTTACAGATGTCTTCTGTTTTTGTAAATTCATAACTGATACAAAGTTGTCATTTTCTAAGAATAAAAACATTTGCAATGCCTCTAACATGTAATCTATTGAAAATTTAGAAAGATTAATTTTCTAGGCCAATGTTGAATTTGGTCAATTTTGCTTTAAATGAAATACGCTCTGCAAACTCCTAAAATAATCTCATATGTTTGTTTCCTTCCAAATTCTAAAATCTTCATATTTTTATCATTAGGTTTCTGCAACATTTTAGCCATAATCTATCTTTTTTTAAAACAAAATTTAAAATAAAATATTAAATTGTATTAAAACAAGTTTAAAAATGTATGATACACAATCATTTCAGCTACGCAATTTGGAATTTGAAGGGTTTAGGGTCATTTATCTTATCATTAACAAATTCTATTTTTATATGACTAGGGTCAGGTGGGGTAAAGAGGGTATTCTGCAAAAGCATCCTTATTAATTACAACCCCTGTTAAGATGGAGAGTAATAATCACAAAATTATATTTCAGTTCTTTAAAAAGTTTTTCCAATCGAAAAAATTTTAGTGTCGACAATTAGTAGATCCTAGAAGCCCTTTTGTGTTTGTTTTGATAGTCATATGGCTTGTGTTTATTTGGGAAATTTCCTGTTTATTTCCTCTCTAAAGCTATTACAAAAAATTTTGTTCTGAACTATATAAAGATTTTTTAAAGAGATTCCAATAAATAGGTAAATAATAACTACATTATTTTTAATGCTAGATGTTTTATATAAAGTGGGTATAGTATTAGGCTTGGCAGCAACATTGGTGAAACTTCTTTAAAGGGTTCTTTTATGCTGAAGGTAATTTTAAATCAGCTATAAAATGAATGATGCGTATGTTGGATGAAATATTTCATTACAGAAGTATTACTTATGTCACCAGAACCTACATTTGATAATCATGGACATTGCAGTTTTGATAGGTAACCCCTATATCTTTCAAATTTCATAAAAACAGGAATATTTTGTACTGTGTAGAATTTTTGATTAACTACATTTTACAGTGAAATGGATATTCAAACATTGTTCAAGTACATCACGAACCCCAGTATTTAAAAACATTGTCATGTATTACAAGTTTGACATTAATAAGACAACTAAAATATTAGTTCATTGAAAAAAGAATAGTTCATTTAATTTACTTATCTATTATATTGTGTTAATTGTTTTCTCCATTTAATATTTTAAAATTCACTTCTTTGAATCACTCACTTTTTACCCAATATCATAGGGTAAAGTGGGTAACTGCTGTAATCTCTATCGTGCTGCTCAATACAACAAAACCTATCATTTGAATGAAGAAAATGCGTAAACGTGCATTATAAACCACAAAGCAATATTCACGAACATAAATATAGATAACATTTGTAAAAGCAATTGCACAAACATCTTTATTTCACACCAAAAGTCAATTTCTTTGGATAACACTTAACAAGTTGAGTGAAACGAATCTACTCAAATGAATTTACAGAAGCAAATGTAAGACATGCAACATGCAATTCACACAACAATATGAAAGATCATAAACAATATTTTAAAAGTAAATGGTGGCAAATGATTAAAAATCTTTTATTTGCCAGCCAAAGAGTATATTCTGCTCTTAAAAAAACCAAGTTGACTCAACAGAATTTACCATCTGATAAAACAAATACAAGAAAATATGCATTAAACAGGTAAATTGATACAAATATTGTTATCTACCTATATTTAAATCCTGAGCTATACTGTGATCAATTGGAATTGCTGAGATCTACCAGGTAAAAAACTTGCATGACAAACTAGGACGTGACAGATCATAAATAATATTGTAAATGTAAATAGAAGTATGTGATCTAAAATCTTTGTTTACCAACCAAAAAGTAAATTCTATTGGGTAGCATTAAAAAACACTCTCACTCAACAGAATCCACCATTTGATAAAACAAATGCAAGAAAGCATGCATATAATCAAACTAGGAAAGAAATGAATTTCAATTTTTAATGAAAGCGTATGCAAATATTGCTACGTACTGAGATTTATATCCTGAAGATTGCTTGAATAAAACAAAGTGTTAAGTTATGATCGACAGTGGTCCCTTCCTTGGTGAATTATGTGAAGGTTTCGTTCCAATATGTGCCTGCAGAACTTCAGGATTTCCGCTGGATTGGTATGAGTAGAGGTGAAAAGGAGGTCTCCAGCCTTGCTCTAACGAAGGCAGAAGAGTAGAAGTAGCGAGCAGAGGATCACACAGGATTGTCGTCGCGCTCTCTAGCCAGGTGCCAATAGATTTCGAGCGAGACATCCAGGAACCGAGTTCCAGCGGTTCTTTATCCGACTAAGACTCCAGACTTTAACCAAAGTTCAGAAGATCCCAAGTTAAGCTCATCACATACCTTTTGAGTGAACAAAATCGGCTTGGGGACTGATGCAAATCCCTAGCAGGGGCCACCACAATACTGTTAAAATTCTCTTATATCTCTCTATCTACAGGGTGATTCTACGGTCATGGGACAAACTTCAGGGGGTGATAGAACACAACGAAACAAACACTTTTCCCCATAGAATGTATGGTCGCAAGTGCAACGGTTGGCCGCTAGAGAGCGCAGTCAAACGCTTGTATAAAAGCGTTACGTCGGCGATGCGAGGCCTGCATCAGGTGTGGTGGTCGACATTTTGAACAGTTTCTGTAATTGTGCATTTTCGTTGTACTTACCGAGTGATGTTTGTACATGTCGTTTCATTTCCATGTGAAAAGTTTCTCATGTTTTGTTCATGTCATTTCTTTCTTACCCGTTGTTCCTTGTACTTATCTTTAATTTATGAAAGATCTAATTGTATTATTTCATTTTGTCAAGCAGTTATTGATGTTTATTTGACATTAAAGCGTTGTTTCCATATTTCATGGACCGTGTGTTTGTGCCGAAATGGAAAGCTCCCTCTAGCGACCATACATTCTATGGTGAAAAGTGTTTGTTTTGTTGTGATCCGAAGTACAGAGACGAGACTCGATAGCGCTTTTATCGCTAAAAACTTCAACTCAATTTTGAGATTAGGAAAACCATCCGTTAGCGTTAAGTAATCTCCCCCCCCCCCCAAAGAAAAATAATAAACCACGAAGACAAACGAAATAAATGACCATTTTGCTGAAGTTTCGACATTTCCATCTGCATTTTCCAAGACGACATAAAACTCAAACCGTCTTCGTCACCTGATTTTGGTTGTTTACAGTAGAGTTCTGTGGGATAGGTAAAACTCTTCTCTCTTATATTGCCCCACTTGGGAATTGAGGATTGAGTGTGGAAAATCATCACCTAGCAGGTGGTTTGCGGGGAAGTATATTAATGTGATGAGTAGCTGGATCTTAAAATGATTTTGCATCTTTTATAGAAAGATTGAAATGCTTGTTCTTCCAGTAAATAGAAATCGTTTTCATAAGAGACTAGGCTGGGTGTGGATGTACATATTATCCTGCAATTTTCGTGATTTTATAGCGAAATGACGATCTTCAGGAAAATTGGATATTTTGTGTTATTTTTAAGTTATTACATTTCATATCTTGTTCATTTGATGAATAAGGGTTCCATACTAATTTGTCATGGGCTTTATATTTTCATTACTGTCAGAAAAAATATTTTCCTTTGGTGAAATCAGTAAAAGTGGAAAGAACTTTTCAATGTTTGAAATTTTGTTGGTATAGACCAGGGGTCGGCAAACTTTTGAGACGGAGGAGCCAAACCTGTCCCCCTCACAACAATTAAAAAATTATTCGAGAGGCATAAATATATTTTTACAAATAAGGAAAATTTACAGTAATATTATAACAAGTTATAATATTAATTATATCTTTATTAGACGAAGAAAAAAATATCACAAAATTTTGCTCTCAGTGGTTTCAATCCCCTCTATAATCTCTGTATACTCCCTTCGCGATCGCATTCCCCTCCCTGAAGTCACGATTCATGCATCTCTTAGTGCCACGAAGTTTTGTGGGACTTATAAAACAAATTAAATCACCATTATGTGAATGAAATCCCTTAAAAACTTTATAAATGAAACTATGGTAGTTTTCTTTTTATTTTCAATTTTACTTCAGTCACATGCACGTAACCAAAGAACTGCATGTGGCCCATGGGCCGCAGTTTACCGACCCCTAGTATAGACCATAGAAAAAATATCTTGAAAGTCTTCACTTGTTTTTGTAGTAGCTATGGCAGGGGGGCGTAAAACTAAAAACGATAATTAATAAAGCATCTTGAATCCATACTTTACAAATAAAAACACCCATCAAGATTGTGGTCGCAGTATGCAAAAGATTACACTGCATATGCGCTTTGGATGAGACTTCTAGGAGACAGAAATTTCTTACATTAAAATATATTTGCAAATTAAAAACACTCATCAAGATTGTGGTCGCAGTATGCGAAAGATTACACTGCATATGCGCTTTGGATGAGACTTCTAGGAGACAGAAATTTCTTACATTAAAATATATTTGCAAATTAAAAACACTCATCAAGATTGTGGTCGCAGTATGCGAAAGATTACACTGCATATGCGCTTTGGATGAGACTTCTAGGAGACAGAAATTTCTTACATTAAAATATATTTGCAAATTAAAAACACTCATCAAAAAAATTCCACTGCGCATGTGGTTTGTGCGAGACTGGTCTATATAGGTGGTCATTTGACGTTGCGCTGGAGCAACACAAGGGGCTATTGGCGATGGTTCGAGATCAATCCTGAAGGGAAAGATCCGAGGACAACACCTCGTAATTTTGAATCACTGACAGATGAGATCAAAACCTGAATGGTCACCCAACTCCAAACTTCCATACCACGCGAACGTGAGGACATTTGAGGTCACGACAGACTTAGCGTGCACCAGCCCCCTACGTACAGGTAAAAGATTCCACTGAGCATGGGCTTTGGAAGAGATTGGTTTAGGAGGCAATAATTTCTCACACATAAAGGAAACCATCTAAAAAGTAAAAAATTCCATAACAGATCCGACTGCAAAGTTGTGAATTGTTCGAATTTTCAAATAAAATCAAGAACTGGTTAAATTAGTTAATTTTTTAGGTAGCAGTAGTTTTCGTAGCACGAGTACTCAAATTTAAAAAATAAAAATAAATAGAACTACTAGAACTCATACGTACTTTACAAATTAAACACACCCATGAAGATAGTAGGCTGTAATGTTCAAAGATTCCACTTCGCATGCGTTTGAACGAGACTGGTCTAGGAGATAACTTCTTAAATTAAAAGCAAACATATAAAAAGTAAAATGTATCCATCACATACCCGAAATAGATACCACAAAAAGTTACGAATGCTTCAATATAAAAATTAATTCTAGAATGGTTAAATGAATTAAATTTTCGGGTAGTTACAGTACGAGAACTCACACACACACAAATTTAAAAAATAATAAACACTACCAATTGAACCCATATCTATTTTTCGGTGTGGCTACGGCAGGAGAAATCAAAGTTCAAATCATTATAAATAATACTACGGAAAACAAAACGTATTTTACAAATTAAAAACACACATCAAGATCGTAGACGGTAATGTTGAAAGATTCCACTGCGCATGTGCATGGACGAGAATGGTCTAGGACAGAGGTTCTTAAACTTATGTAGTCCGAGGACCCCCTCTTGAACAACATTTTTTTTTGCGGACCCATTACCAACCATAGGCATTTTACGTCGTTCTTGAGACTTTATTTCTGGCTCAATAATCTCATAGGCACTACGTTATAATACACTCACTGCCAAAAGTTAAGCACGAAGTGGTAAAATGCGAAAAAATCGACAAGTACAGATTTGATTGACACGAAATGCGGCAGGAAAGTAGCAAATATGTTTATGCATGAAACGAAACAAAGAATGACACACACATACAAAGATGAAAACACTATTACATTTTCATAAATTATGAAAATCATATTGGAGTCATTAACAAAATGTTTAAATCCAAAACAAACAAACAAAACCGACATTAATAGGGTATGTGACCACCCTTCATCCTCATACAAAGTTTACAGCGTGTGACCATGCTTTCCATGAGGTGATCAACCACCCCAGAATCAAGTAATCGCCATTCCTCCTGTAGAGCAGTTTGCAACTCTAGAATGACTGAGGGTGGGAAACGTCCAGTCACAGCACGGCCGAGGGCATCCCAAAGATTTTCAACGGGATTAAGGTCAGGCGAGTACGCCGGCCAATCCATACACGCAATCCCCTCACTCTCCAGGTAGTTGTCGACGATGTTGGCTCGATGGGGACGCGCATCCATTAAAACGAAAACAGGACCAACTGCTGCAGCTTACAATCTCACAGTGGGTTCTAGGACTTCATCCCGATACCGGACAGCCGTCACAGAACCCCGTCTATAGATATGCAGGTCGGTGCGATATCCCAACGAAATCCCTGGCCACACCATGATGCTTCCACCTCGGAATGCGTGATGCTCGATGATGTTCTGGGGCCGATTGCGTGTACCTTGTTCTCTCCAGACCCTTACACGCTTGTCATCTGGCTCCAAGGCAAATCTCGACTCATCCGTGAACATAAAGTTGGCCCAATCAGACACAGTCGAATTCACATGTTACCTACACCACTTTAATCGGCCTCTCTGGATTGGACGGATAGAGGAACACAAACTCGTGGTACCCGGGCGTACAGTCCATTCATGTGTAGCCTTCGGCGAACAGTAGTGGCAGATATCGTCTTACCAATGGACGCTGCAACCATAGATGTCACACGTGTGGAGGTCGCTCTTCGATTCCGTTGGCTAAAACAGCAATATATCGATTTTCCGCGGGGTCGTAACCCTTGGGCGACCGGCCACAGGTCTTCGAACAACTGTTTGGCTTGTTTGGAATTGTTTCCATAATCGTGAGATGACGGAATGATGAACGCGGAAGAAAAGAGCAACATCTGTGATTGATTGTCCTGCTTCAAGGCGTCCCACAGAACGCCAGCGCTCACTATCTGCCATTCGTCTTCTGGAAGCCATAGATACACGTTTGTCTCGAAAACTAATCGTACGAAAGTTCTAAACACTTTTTATCAGCACTTACATGAAACTCTCGAACCCTTCACAATGCTGGCTTCTTATACGACTGCCTTTTTTGCATATTTCTCGTCACGAAACCGTAATTGGCTGTTACAGAACATATTTGCATACTTCCATCTACCTCTACAGCGAAATGCAGCCTCTCAAATTCAGATCGGCTTCCGGAAATTAACATTTTCCTCTCCGTGCTTAACTTTTGGCAGTGAGTGTAAATAATGGTAAAAATGTATCGCTGGTTATTTTAATAAATGGTCTTGCGCATTTATAGAGATGGACATTTTTATCAGGATATAGAATAAAAACATTAAATGAATAAAAATAGTAGTAAAAAGAATTTAAAAAGTTACAAATCATACATTAAATTCATGCAAACATCTCTTGGTCAAAACAAATATTACTATAATGTTTTCTGTAAATAATTTTTACTTAATGAGATGGGTGCAGTTGTTTTCTTGAAACCAGAACCGCAATATCAGGCTCTATGTTGGAAAGTTTTATTCTGAGGTCCGCTTCTAACATTGAGTTTGTTTCTATACTTTGATTTCATATATAACAGTATCGAAAAAGCCTGTTCACATAAATATGTTGTGCAGAACGGAATCAAATGTTGGAGTGCTTTATTTGCAAGTGCAGGGTAATCAGATCTGAGAAGTAACCAAAAGTTTGTGAGTTCAGTTTTGTTGAATTGTAGTTTCAAAGACGTATCGCATGATAATTCCACGAGAATATCTTGTTCAAGTATAGATAAATATTTAGCATTAGTAGCTTCCATATTGAATGGATCTCTAATCCAGTTGTTGCCAGAATCAGGACTGGGAAAATAATTCCTAAAGCTGCTTTTTTGAGTCATTAAATGTTCAACAAAAATCTGCCGTGTTTCATTAGGGATCTCTTTATTCGAAGTTTCTATAAAATCGTTGAATGTTGGAAAAGACTCATACACACATTTGTGAATGCGTTTCGACCACAAGTCGACTTTTTTTATAATCGCTTCTATTTTATCTTCAACTTTAAATATATTTGCAGCTGCACCTTGTAGGCTCAAATTCAGTTCATTCAAATAAGTAAAAATATCAGCCAAGTAAGCAACCTTAGCTAACCAGGAAAAATCGTTAAAACATCCGTTCAATTCAAATTGCGTATCCATTAAAAATAATCGTATTTCATCACGAAGCTCAAAAAGGCGATTGAGTACTTTCCCACGTGACAACCAACGTACTTCTGTGTGTAATAATAGATGTGTATGTTGACTTCCCATCTCCTCGCACAAAACTTTAAAAACTCGGGAATTAAGTGGACGAGCCTTAATGAAATTGTCAACTTTAACAACTTCATCCAATGTTTTTTCAAATCTGTTGACATATTTTTGGATGCTAATGATTCCCTGTGTATGCAGCAATGGTTCCAAACGACCTGAGGTGCTACACCTTTAATAAGAGCAATCAATCCAGTTCTTGTTCCCGACATTGAACGAGCCCAATCTGTGCAAATTCCAACACATTTTGACCACTCGATTTCATTTTTGGTTATAAAATGATTCAAACTATTAAATGTGGCCTTTGCTGTAGTACACGAAGGTAGTGAATCACAAAATAACAAATCCTCTTGTATTTTATATTCAAATTCATATATAATAAATGCTAACAAATTAGCATTATTAGAGACGTCGGTACTCTCATTCAATTGTAGTGAGTAATATTGGCTTTTGAGCACTCTTGAAATTAACTGCTCTTTTATATTACATGACATGTCTTCAATCCTATTTTTGACCGTATCGTTCGATAATGAAATCAAATTAATATCTTTTGTTGCTTTAGCCCCCAACATTGTATTCGTTATTACTTTTGTAGCCAGGAAGAATTAGTTTCTCTGCTATATTATGGGGTTTCCAGCTTTTGCTATTAGTAGGGATACTTCATATGATGCATTTGCAGCTGCTTTTTTATTGATACCACCAATTGCGGTCTTTTGCATCATATTTTGACTTGAAGCAAATTCTCGTTTTTTGATTTCAAAAAAATCGATAGACTTACAATCGATTTTTACTTACTCATTATTTTGCTTACTTATTTTGATAACTTACTTATTATTTTGCACAGAAGTGTGTATGGAATGGTTTTAGAGTTGACAATGTTTTAAAACACATAAAATATTAAATTGGTCAAATGACCCGTCACGGTAAAAATAAGTATACTTCATAAGCATGTCGGATGCAAAAAGAAGTGACGAGAAATATACACTACTAAATTAATTTTATTAAAAAAATTCCATTGAAAGTCGTAAAGTCAATAGAGGAAAATCGATAAAAGTAAAACAGTAATTTTAAATCAAAATTTTAAGAAAGGTAATTTGATCCGCTTGGCAAATTTAGTGTTAAATATATACATATTGTAAAAAATAAAATAAAAAGCTTTAAAATATTTTTCGAAACATTTGACAGTGTATCATACATTTTAACCGTCCTGGTATTATTTCGACGAAATATTTCGTCATTAGCAAAACTGACCAGATCTTGATTGACGAGATATCTCGTTATTAAAGAAAACTGACCAGATCTCGATCTCGTCCTCATCAAAAAAATCGGCAATCTCTTGATGCAAATTGATAAGATCCTGATGAACGAGATATCTCGTTGAAACCACTTGGAGGGTTAATTATATCAGCAGAAAAATGTTATCAGCAAAGTGACTGGTTAAAATATCTACAACTATCCAATAAATGTATGGTAAAAGATGTAGTAGCATCAAGTATCCAAAAATAAAGGCTAACATCTAGTATAATTAGATTCCGTAAGAGTGTATCAAATATTATTTATTTTAGGATGAGAAGCAGAAGCGGAAGGTGCTTATCTCTGGGTTATCTTTGGTTCAATTTAATTTTTGGTAAAATTCATACAATAGAAAAGGCTGGCTGGCTTAATCCTTCAAGTAGTTTCGACGAGATACTTCATCCATCAAGTTCTGGAAAATTTGCTAGTGACGAGATATCTCGTCATCAAGATACTGTCGATTTTATGATGACGAGATAAAGATCTGATTGGTTTTCTCATGACGAAATATCTCGTCTATCAAGATCTGGTCAGTTATGCTAATGACGAGATACTTCATCGAGACAATCACGAGATGAGGGTTAAAAGTGAACTGTGGAATTTTTATACGAGGTTCTTATAAAAAATGTAATGCTTTTTTAGTTAACATTTTTATTTACTTTCATTTGAGATTAGTTATAATACTTTAACTTTAACTTGTGATTATAATTAATTGTTTATGTTTTTGTGTTAATTTAAATTTGTCATAGGTTTTGAATTTTTATTAATTTTTAAAATTGGGTACCGGTAGGCAGGATTGAACCAATAGAAAAAAACGGGATCGCTCGTTTCTGGATGTTTCTGAGTGATCGGAAAAAATTATGAATTTTTTATCTTTTGTTGACTCAATGATACCGGCTCATTCAACCTTCAAGTATACCAATGTATTCGGCCTTCAAATATACTGACCGATACGTCCCCTCAAGTAAACCGGATCATTCGACTTCAAGTATACCGCTACATTCGGCTGTCAAACAAACTGGCCCATTCGGTCATCAAGTTTACGGTTCATTTTGTCCTCAAGCATACCTACCAATTGTCGCAACCTGACCAGACCATTTGCTGAGAAGCCTTTCGGAGTTGATCCTACACCGTTGCCAGTGGACTGTGTTTATATTATTCGGCGCCGGCGAGGCGCACAAATCTGTTGCGCTTCGAGATGTATATACGAGTACATTCTTCGGGAGGCGAAAGCAGACGCTCGTGAGATCGGTTCAAGTGTAGAACATTAAAAACTCTCTTATGAGGATTATGCTTTTTCGTTTGACATGTCGGGATCCATATGTACGTTTCTACTATCAAAACATGAAGAATAATATTAGGAATAATTTCCAACAGGAATTTTCTGTCTGAACAAATTAGAATTTGAAATATCACTGTTGAAAAATTATGCTAATTAGATAATTACATCTAAATTAGATAATTAAAGATTAGATTAATATTAATTTTTCACACTGAAATTAGTTTAAGCACAAACCAATGACCTATTGTAAAAAAAATTGGATTTTTAAAGTCAAAATTAAAACAAAAATCTTCTAGTGTGTACGTACATCTTAAGTGTGTTGTTAAATAAAAGCCTAATGTGGTCCTTAATTCCATCCGTTTGGTAACTTCCATAGTAAGTAAAAACTGAGTGTTTTATTTTAAATTTTTGGAAAGAATTGAGAATGCTTACATGGGGGGTTAACGAAAAATTGCGTTTTTTTGCCTTGACAGCAATTGGCGCCCTTTGGGAAATGGGCTTTAAGACATACATGATTGGTAGAACGCCAATTACATAAATGCTAGATTACATAAATGATATTTCCAAACATTTTTCAAAATTTTTATATTTCTGAGGTTTCATAATTTTTTTCAACTTTTGAATGTCCCTTTAAATCAACAAACTCTTTAGCAACAGAAGTTTATGTGTAGCGATAAAACTATTCGGAGGAAAGAACCGAAATATTGTGTGGTCATATTAAAAGTCCTTTCGAATTTATTTGTCTCGAAACATATCTCTCAAGAATCCTATTCATATTTTTTTAGGAAAATTAATTCAATAATTAATACAAACAAATTTTTTGGGGGGTCCTTAATAGCAATATAGTACAAAATATTAGCTATATATAGAAATATTATTTCGGAAGATATAAATAAAAGTTTGAGAAACGGATTTAACAATTGGAGTTCCAAACTTTCTATACTCTTAATTACGAAACCGCTCGACTGAATGACATCAAACTTAGTATCTGGGGTTAAATTTTAATATAAGTTGGAAATTTTCGTGTCAAAATAGGATTTTAACACTGAAATAAGGAAGTTAGTGCTCAATTTAATATGAAGACGACCCCTTAAGCAAATTTTATGGAATATATTTATAGAAGACGTTATTCCCTGTTGAATGCCGTCTTTGAATTTGCTCTGATGTTAAAATTGCTCGAATGAAGAGCAGTGGCTCCTTTTTTTATTGATTTACAGTTGAGGCAAAAACAAACCACACCTTTTATTTCAAGTACTATTCATAGTAGAGCAGACTGAAAGATATTATTCAATAGGGAATAACATCCTCTACAAATTCAAATGCGAAACAATTGCATTAGGTGCTGTCTTCAAATCAAATTTTGCACAAACAACAAATTTCAAATGGAAACGTCATGTTTTGGTTCCTTGATCAGATTCGGCATCGTTAGATTAGTCTTTATATGAAATTTCATGAAATTTCATCAGATTTTAAACTTTTGGTTACCCCCGAAAATCGCAATAATGAGGAAAATTTAATCTAACTAAAAAAAACTAACGATTGGAATGAGCTGAAATTTTGCATATCATATTGATCATATAAGTAGTCCTTCCGAATCGATTCCCATCAAAATATAATACGGTTCCAACTCCTAATATTTAATTTAATAATTGTTATTGCATACTAAAATCTATTTTTAAATAAAATATTAGGTGGATTTTGTTTGGGTTGTTTAACAATAAATAACGTGATACAAAATATCAGCGCTATAGAAATATTATTTAGGAAGATATCCATAAAGGTCTAAGAAACTGATTTAACATTAGGAGCTCCAATCTTTCTGTATACTCATATCTTCGAAACGGTAAGACCTAACGACATTAAATTTGGTACCTGAAGTTAAATTTTTATATAAATTTGAAATTGTGTCAAAATAGTAGGTTTCCATTGGAAATTATGAAGTTGGTGTTCAATTTAATATGAAGACGGCCCCTTATGAAAATTTTATGAATTTGAATTTATAGAAGGTCGTAAGTTTCTGTCGAATGCAGTCTTTGAATTTTCTCTACTGTAAAAATTGCTCGAATGAAGAGGGGTGGTTCGTTTTTTTTCCGCGACTGTACATCCGGGCCAATCCGAATCAATCGGAATTCTGTAGAAACTGATTAATTAAGACTCGGATGCACTGAAGTAGAATGCTCCGGATTCACCTAATGCGAAAGGCTTATTCAATCTTCATTAGTCAGTTCCTACATGATTCTGATTGACTCGGATTCTGTTGGTGTGAAGTGGCCCTAAGAAATAATTTCTATAATATAAGTTAATATATGGCATATACTAATACATGGCTAAGTAACGATGCATTAACTTTTCAGATTATCACTTCCAAAGCTTTGCAAATATCGCATAAGAATTGAAGATGAATGACTTTGAAATTGTTGTGAGCAGCTCAGTGCAATATTTGGCACACATAAGTAACGATGTATTAACTTTTCAGATTGTCTATCCAAAGCTTTCCAAATATCGCATAGGAGCTGAAGATGAATGGCTTTGAAATTGTTGTGAGCAGTTCAGTGCTTCATGAGATTTAACTGTATAACATCCATTCCAATCCCCCGGAGTACAAAATTAGCCTCATCATTGGTCAGGTAGGATTCTTTAACTTGAAATATCTGTCAAAATATTCATTAAAATTATACAAATTTTAGTTTTAGAATGTGAAATTGAAATTTTTTGGGTTTCGGTTTTTTAAGAAATCCTCATTAATGTATTTTTCTAATAGACTGAGCCGAAAATAATCGATTATTTCTGATTAAATCGATACAGTGCTTAAAACCTGTGTATGACCACCTAAAGCATTTTTTTCAAATCAGACAATTTTTCCGTTCGTGCATTGCCATCAAAGCTACAGGAATTTGCAAAATATAAGGTAAAATGGGGCAAGTGTGAACTCAAATCTTCAATGTTCATATTGAAGCAATTAATACTTTTCCACCAGTAATTTTAAAAATTCATATTTTCGACACACACTACCAGACTTTTTACTAATATGTTTATACCAATCTATTTTGCACTTATCAAAAAGTAAGTTTTTTTCGGGAATATGGCTTTCTTATATCTCCACCTACCACGTCTCATCACTCCTAGATATCCGAATTTCAAACGAAAGAATATTTATAAACCTTAGCAGCCTTTAATATCCTAGAATATTCATGTATACCTTAGCAGGCTTTATATCCTCGAATATTTATATATACCTTAGTAACTTTAATATTCTAGAATATTTATATAACCTAGAATGCATAGCAGCATTAATAGCCTAAGTATAATATTTCTGTACCCTAGCAGAATTAATGTCATTGAATATTTATATACATTAGCACCCTTAATATCCCAGAATATGCATATACCTTAGCAGCCTTAAGATCCTAGAATATTTAAAAAATTTAGCACTCTTAACCCTTCAAGTGGTTTCGACGAGATATCTCGTCCATCAAGATCTGATCAATTTGCTAATGACGAGATACCTCGTCGTCAAGATATTGCCAATTTTTTAATGATGACGGCACCAGGATCTGATCAGTTTTCTTCTAAAAACGAGATATCTCGTCCATCGAGATATTGTCAGTTTTGCTAATGACAAGATTCCTCGTCGAAACAACTACCAGGAGAGTTATCTTAAAAAAATATCTATATACTTCAGCAGCCATCATATCCAGAATATTCATGTACCTTAGCAGCCTTCATTTCCTAGAATATTTATATATATAATAACATAGTAGCATTAATACTCTATAATATTTATGTACCCTAACAGATTTAATATCCTAGAATGTTTATATACCTTAGAAGGGCCTTAATATCCTAGAATATTTATATACTTTAGCAGGCCTTAATATCCTAAAATACTTATATACCTTAACAGACTTAATATCTCAGAATATTCATATACCTTGGTAGCCTTAATATCCTAAAATACTTATATACCTCAGCAGTAACAACTGTAGGATTCACATTGTCTTGGAGAATGGTAGGTATTTTAATTAACGTCGCACTGGAGCAACACAACGGGCTATTGACGACGGTCCGGGATCAAACCCGAAGGGAAAGCTCGAGGACAACACCAAGTAATTTGAACCACGGTCAGATGACGAGGTCCCACCTCAGCTGGCACCCCACTCTCCAAACTTCCACACCACGCCAACGTGAAGACATTTGAGGCCACGACAGATTTAACGTGCACCAGCCACCATATACACGACGGTCTTCGGTTGGATTCGAACTTTCAGCCCTCCGATTGCTAGTCCGTTACTCTTCCGACCGGGCTACCGCGGTCCCGGCTATTAATCGGAGTTACATAAAACCAAGGTGAAGATCTTAGGAGTGTATTGGGCCGTATTGAATTCTTTAAATTTATCTGGGATAGGAGCACAAGAAAGCTTAATTAAAAAATACAATAATAATTAAGCAAAATAATTATTAGATTGTTAACTCAGTAAAAATTTAATTGTCGAATTATTTTAATTGATACAAGTTGCACGAAATTAGGGAATGGAATTATAAATTGCTTTAATTCTAATTGAAGAAAACAATGAAATTGTTAAATATAATGAGAGAGCGAAATTCAAAATATTGTATGAGGTAATAAAAACTAAATTTAAGGATATGTTAAGATCGTGAAGAGTTCAATATATGACAGAACAGGAAATACAAAACGTTAACGCTGTTATAAAAATCAAGCTAACATAAAAAAAACTTGAATGAATGTGATTTAAAAACAAACTTCATGCCGCGAGATTAGCCAGAGCAAGAATCCCTTTTTTACTAAAAACTTTTCGTAATGAAATAAAGCAGAAAAACACAAAGAGAGAGAGACAATTTAAAAAGGATCATTCGCCAAAGTAAAACGATAAAGAAAATATAAATTTATCTAAATGCCGAGATTTTCCCTATTTCTCCCATACGAACTCACAACTAATGCGCAGTCGTTAACCTTTGAAAATTCGCCTATGTTCTAACATTAGGATTCTTGCTCTGTCCATCCGCTTGTGGGTTCGGGACCGTTTAAATAGCAACCCCCCTTTTATTTTGGTGGTATCTCTTATATTTATTGATATGCTCTCCCCTGCATGCAGGGGAGAGCACGCGTAAAATAGGACAAAATTTGTTTCAGCTAACAGTATGAATAAATACTATATCATTGCAATATACATAAAAAAAGTACTGGTGACTAATTCCCTAATACTTGATTCTTCTGATATGACTGGTCTTTTGCTGTTTAGAGGGACCCCAAATAATTTGCACGTAGCTGTTTATATTTCTAATTTTTTCAGGAACAATTTATTTTGTGTATTGAATATTTTTAAAAATCACTTTCATGGTTTAGGAATGAGCATCAACTATGGAGACGGTTCGCCGCTAGATGGCACTCCTATTCGTTTTTATTCCAAGTTCAGCTGTTTTAAGCGTCAGAAAAGTTGCTTAATTTTCGTTCGTGTTCATTTATTTTCTGGTTCCGGCTTTCGCCGCTAATACGCCCGGAATGCTACGTCTAATTGAAATACGAACACTTATTCGGATTGGTTTTCGAGTGCGATTACGTTTGTTTTAAAAAGAAAATCTAAATATAAAAGACGAGCACAAATACATTAGTAAAAATAAAAGGATTTATTCTCTAAAATTTGGATTATAGAGAGACGGATTACAGTTTCTAGAAAATGTTACAGATGAAGTGTTCCAATCTTTACAAAAGTGAAAATTTTTATGAAAAATTTGTTCTTTACAATAAACCTGTACAAAGCAGGATTACAGACTTTTTTGCAGTTTCGGATATGTGTTAAAGTCAATAAGTGGATAGGTAAGTTTCAGTCTGGTTTTTTCTCGTTTTTATAACTTAATTTACAAATTTCTATTTAACGAATTTTCTTTGAGGAAGTTTTTAAGTGGAACGATGAGACTTCGTTAAATAGACTCGACTGAATTTAAATTTTCTATTGAATAGGTTATGAAGATTTGAAAAGACGGTAGATAGGTATTTTGATTAACGTCCCACTGGAGCATTACAATGGGCTATTGGTCACGGTCTCCGGTATCAATCCAAAAGGGAAAGACCGAGGACATCACCACGTAATTTTGAACCACGGTCAGAGGACGAAGCAACATCTGAGCTGGACCCCACTCTCCAAACTTTATATTCGGATGTCCCGCCATTATTTTCAATTTTGTATTTAGTGTGACAAAATAATCTTGTTATGTAATATACGGAAGCATTTATATCCACCAATAAAAATATTATATTATTTTCTATATATAAGAAATTATGAATTTTTAGTATCGTCTTTCTGTATCATAGTTATTTAAAAACAGTTGACTGAGTTCCAGCTTGGTCAGCTATGAATGATTAAAGTAGAAATTTTAAATGCCTCTTATGCCGCATTTAGAATTCTGCGTCGTCCGCATGCGTTTGGCTGCGTCTCAACACAAATGCAACGGGTAGAATTGGATTGGATTTTGGGGTTTTATAGCGCAAGGTTCAAAAGCGGACACGAAGCCTCCAGCGCAATACTTTATTCCCCTTCTACAAACCTTGATCCGTTGCGTTTTTATCTTTAACTTGTACCATTAATATTTTTATTGGATCACATTCTGTCGTGTTTGGTTACGGTTTTCGGAACGAACCAGTTTTTATAACGAACACTAGATGTCGCTGCGCATTTTATGTTTATTTTAACGGTTTTTTTCTTCACGGGATAGAAGTTTATTTATCGTAGAGCGTTACGAAAAATATAATAACTTTGGAATCTTAACTCCGAAAATAGAATAAACAAGATAATCTTGATTTCTAAAAATATTGTACCGTTTGTGAATACTCAGATAACTCAAAATTAAAACTATTTTCTTTCCATTGTAGGTTGATTGATTTGGGTTTTATGACGCAAGGTCCATTAGTGGACAAGTTGCGTCAAACGCAAGATAAAATTCTACCCAGTAAAATGAAACTATTTAAAAACTATCTAGCAATAAAATAATTTTGTTCATACTTAAAATAATAGTATTTTAATACTCATTCATAATAAACTATAATCATATAAACATGAAAGGATAAGACCATCTTCGTTATGAACATAAGAATAAAAAGTTTTGATTAAGTGATGAAGTTTAAAACATGAAAAAAAGGAAAATCATATGGAATTAAAAAATTTTATGTTTTGTAAAAATTTAAATAGATTTGGGTGGGGATTTTCCCCAACCAAATCTTGTAAGTTTAAAATTGAGTTATGAAAATAATACTGATTGATTAAAAACAGACAATCAATTGAAATATATCGAATGGTAAAAGGAATTGCACACGCGCTACACACAGGCTCAGTCTCTCCTAATAAAAAATGTCTATGAGTAAAACGCGTGCGTCCGATGCGTAGGCGAGTTAAAAGTACATCAGTGTCGTATTTGTAACACAAGACATAATGAAATGGTTGGCCGGATACTGTGGAGCTTGTTGTGACTCTGTATACTCCAGTCGTTGCGCCAATCGTTCCACTCGATGTCCTGGTCAATTTGTCGGAGATCAACGTATGGAACGGGAATATTTAGTGGAGTCAAGGCATTTTTGACTGCAGCATCCACCAGTTCATTTCCAACAATTCCGACGTGTCCCGGTATCCAACAAAAGGAGATACCATAGCCACGTCGGATTAGTTTTCCGTGAATTTTAACTATGGCATCTGCCAGAGATGTTTTCGACACCTCCGATTTTAAAGATTCTAAAACACTTTTTGAATCAGTGAAAATGATAAAATTTCCAAAAGGTAAACTAAAAATATATTTTAAGGCTTTGTATATTGGGCTAAAAATTCTGCTGTAAAAATCGAGACAAAGGATGATAATGAGAAACTAAAAGTTGTTATTCCAAAAACAAAACACAACCGGCATAATTAAAAGATTTAGAATCATCAGTGTAAATGGCTAGTGGTCTAAAATGATGTCGGTGGGAAATGAAAAGTTGGCGATAAATAAGTGAGTTGGTGTTGACTTTTCATAGCCAGTAAATGGTTGTAAAAAGGAGTTTTTGGAGGTCGCCAGGGTGGAAGTGAAAAAAGAGGTCGTTAAGAGGGGTGTCCCTCAGGGCATTCCTCATGCGTAACCCGAAAGGTGGAATAGAGCAGGGGTCTCCAAACTACCACCCGCGGGTCAACACCGGCCCGCGGTAGCGGGATGGACATGCCCGGTATCCGGCCCGCTATAGTTTATTTTGATTACATTGTAAAATCTGCAATGTAAGTAAATCATGCAAAATAATAATCAGATGTTTTTATTTAACGACCAATTAAGAAACACAATAACTGACATACATAATTGAACATTTTAACTGTAATTAATGATATGAGATTTATCCTAAAAACTTACAATAAGTGACATACATAGGTAATTCACATAATGAAATTAAACATTATAATTATGATTAATGAGATTTATGTAGCTGTAACTTTCCACTGACAATTATTTGCAGTTGTGGATCAAGTTTACTAGTGGAAATTATCAGCAGCGACTTCAAATGCTCATCAGTTAATTTGGATCTGTAAATTTTTTTTGTATATTTCATTCTGGAGAATGTTTTTCACACAGATAAATAGTGCCGAAAGCGGAAAAAAAGCCACGAACAAATTTATGCAACTGATCAAACTGTGTGAGTGGAAGACTTATAAAATTCCAGCAATGATGACTTTAAATATTTTTCTTTAAAAATATCGCTACACTGCAAATCAATAATTTCCATTTGAAGTTCTGGGGCAAGGGTTTCTATATCGGCGTTAAAAGGATTTTGAAAAATCTTCATATCGTTTGCAATTGCATCAAAATCTGAAAAACGAGACTCAAAATTTATTTTTAAAGTACCCAAAGCTTCAATTGCAAAATCTACCGTAAATGGAGTCTCAGTTTGCTGGCTGAATGTTTGGCATGTATTAAAATGCGTGAAACATTTTTTATTCAATTGAGATTGAAACACAATTTTTTGTCGAAAGGACTTAATATGAGTGTATAAATCACGCAGAAGCTGTTTTTCTCCTTGTTATTTTAAATTAAGGTCATTCATATATTTAGTTAAATCTGTATAAAATGATAACTTCCATAACCACTCATTGTTTTGTAACTCAGCCAGAGGACGATTCTTTTCGTTCAAGAAAATTTCGATTATTGCTCGGAGCTCAAAAAATCGCGTCAGAACTTTTCCGTAGCTAAGCCAGCGTACTGCAGTATAATATGGTAAGTCATTTTCTCCAATCTTTTCAATGAACTCGCGGAATTGACGATGATTGAGCGCATGTGATCTGATGTAATTAACAGCTGATATGACTGGCTTTAAAACTTCTGACATATCCAAGCATTTTCCGCACAGACTGTTCATGAATGATGCAATGTACGATTAATGGTTTTGAACCACCGTCATTTTCTACGGCCTTTGATACGAGAACAACGACACCTTTATTTTTTCCACACATGTTTTTGCCACCTTCAGTAGTGATACACTTCAAGTTTTTCCATTGAAGATTGTTTTTCTGAACAGCATTTTCAACTCCTTTAAAAATATCTTCTCCAGTGGTCGTGCCGTGAATGCTATGAACGTCAAGCTCTTCAAACACTTCATAATTTTTATCTATCCCTCGAATAAAAAGTAACATCTGAGCAGTATCTGAAACATCTGTTGATTCATCCAGGGCCAAAGAGAACCACTCTAAATGTCGATTTTTGTCAGACAATTAAGTTAATATATTTTCTGCAATATCATCTACTCTTCGAGCCACAGTGTTTGCTGACAAACTGATGTTTTAAAATAAATTAGCTTTTTCTGGACACATTACTTCTGCTGCTGCATCATGCAATCCTTAATTAATTCTCCGTCAGTAAATGGTTCTCCATGTTTCGCTATTGAATGAACCACGCGGAAACTAGCACGAGTTGCTGCTTGAGATTTCAACCCGCGTTTCAAAGATTGATATTTTTCTAACCGTAGGTTTCCTGTAAATTTGGAGTAATTCAGAGAATGTTTAGTCTCATAATGACGTTTTATATTGTATTCTTTGAGGACTGATATTGTTTCATTGCAAATTATACACATTGCCTTATTACTTGACTCAATCACGAAATATTGATATCCCCATTGCTCTTTAAATGTTTTGACTCACTATCTATCTTTCGTTTCTTTTCCATATTTATACAAATCCACACAAAAGGGACGTAATTTCAAATCAAAATAATGCCAATTAATACTATTAAGATCAGGCGTTCAGAGCAAACAAAATGCACTGGATTTATCTTTAAGACACTTTTAATTAAATTAAACACTCACAATTAAACACTGTATTTTCACTAAGAAACTATAATCACAAAACACACTAGTCGCATTATATTTCGCTATTCAGATCGCACTTGTCGCTCCGAATTCAAATTTTAGAACTGTCCAACTCTCGGTTATCTCCCGTATTTGTACCACGCGTCATCGGTGCGTAGAATATGTTCGAAAACTCTCGAATCTTCCAGACAAACGATCACGCAGCAAAACTTTTCCAGAACATGCTCTAGATCTGCTACTCGCTACAAGATGGCGTTGTATACTTCGACTAACCAAGCATAATTGACGTTTTTGCGTAATTCTGCCGCTCCCCACAAGATGGCGCTGTACTACTGTAGCTTTGCCATGTCCTGCACTTAACTTCTCTACTCTCCGCAAGATGTCACTACGATACATTTAGCATGGTCGTAAATAGTAACAATACGTAACGCGCAGCACGCGCATCGGCTATCTCCGCCGCAATGAAATGTCCTTGACACTTGCCCGTAAGTACCAACCGAAATTGCGAACGTAGCGGAGTCCACCCCCGTGCCCTGCGCCATAGATATCTCACTCGCCGGCTAGTCCCGAAACGAAAATTTGCTCGTAATTCAAAACTACAGTATGTTGGTATGGTGAGCTAGCTAGGTCTTGGCCCTTGGGACTCAGTGGAGGAGTCAGTGTGGCCCTTAGGCTAAAAGGTTTGGAGACCCCTGGGTTAGTTTATTGATTGGTCTTCAGAGAGCACTTGCTTATATATCATAGCATGCATCATTTCCATTACAAAGAGTTATTGGATGGTGAAGCCTTCTAATGTTCAATTATTTATACAAGGGATGGCCTGTTTCCTGTTTTGAAGATAGCCGCATGCAATTATATTATAGCCATATGCAATTATAAAACTTCTTGCGGGGGAAAAATGGGGAAATTAATAATTGTAGAATAGTAAAAACAAGACTGCTTCATAGATTACTTTTGTTACATTTATCACTGAAAACGTGTAGCTTTTATGTAACAATTTAGTAACTTTTATTTAACAAGTAGATATTAAATTTTCTGTCTAGGAATTTGTCCTCTCTTTTCTCTGAGGAACATATCGGAATACAAGTAAAACGCCAGTTAAACTATATTTTTCTCCGAAGCACACGAATAAAAAAATTAACTTCTTTACGCCAATTATCCAATTGATATTAGACCACATATTCGCTATATTGGTATAAAATACCCTTTCGCCAGGGAAATATTACGTAGTGAATTAAATTAAAATGCGTAGTGATTTAGCCATAACCACATGTATATTTAAACAAAAGCTTTTACCGGACAAGGAAGAAAGGAAATGTTCTAATATTTTGTGTGAATGCAATTCGAAATTTGTATATTCAAGTTATTATATAGTTCACAATATTGGTAATTTAAGTATAATATTTTATGAAATTGTAATCATATTGACACAAATTCGATGGGGCAGTCATCAAATTTAACGAAATCAAGTAGGGAATAGTGAAGCTTTTGCCATTTGTGAAATAGAATGAAGTAGAAAATCGATCGTGCAAAAGTACTAGGAAGAGAGATCTCGCAATCCAATTAGTATCAAATAGAAACTGTTACTATTTATTTTTATGAAAAATTCATGGTTTTTAGTGAGCAATTTTGCGATTATTTTTTAAGTCTTTATTATTTAAACTACTTGATCCTCAAATTACAAAGTTTAAAGTGAATACGTTCAAGAGCAATTGTAAGAAATGTTGCTTCATTTTATGTGAATTTGCTAACTCCAAAGATTACGGATGCATACGATTTTGAATAATTTTTAATTTTTCTTTGAAACCAAATTTCGCTAAATCGTGTTAGTTTCGATTTTTCATCACAATCAGGTAATTCGACACACCTTGTAATGCTTCGCGTTCTATTTGTAACTTTCGAAGCTGTTTTGTCCTTTGTCCCACACTTATCAGATATATCAATCTCTTGATCAATTTGCTCTCATCAACTTGCTTCTGCTCATTTCGCTGGACACGTAGAACAGGACTGGTAAGTCCTCTCGTTCAAGTAACGAAATAAATGAAAGATGAGTACATTACGCAGATGGCTCATCTTGTGTTTACCAAAGGAAGCTCACCTCTCACTGGTCTAGGGCAGGAGCTGTAATTATTTCAATTTCAATATGAACTTGCTCGGGCATTTTCATTTCTCGCGCCGGCACCTCTGAAAGGTCTGCTGCTGAATCGTTTCCTATTTGAATACAACTTAAGGCACTAAAGCACTTGAATATATTCGATGCTCCTCCAAGATTTGAGTGAAATAGCGAGAATAGTCGCACCGTAATATCACAACATCATAGCTTTTAGAAGAACGTAACTTAACACGTTATTATTGCTTAATTATTTTACTGCTTTAGTTAAGAGGTAAATGAGCTCCACAGTACATGCAAAATGAATCCCAGGAATGAAGAAAATAGTTTATGAAATAGGTAGTAAAAAATGACAGTAAAACTTATATCGAGTGTATGAAGGTGTTTCTTTACTTTGATTACCGTTTCAGCGATTCTATCGAACCGCCAAAACAATTTAAAAGCTTATTTTCATCCTGAACAATACAGAATATAAAAAATATGATTAAATAGATTATTTTTTAATTCACTAGTGGTGAATAACTCAAAATTATTTTATACTTGTCTTTAAAAAAGGAAATAAACATCAGTTGGAAATTGAGTTGGATGGAAACACTTTTCAAAACTCTGTTCTACTTAATTATATCAGCGGAAACAATGACCATTTATGGGGGAGGCACAATGCAGATATCAAAGGGACGCCTCTGCCGAACGTGTGCTTCCAAGTACATTCATTTCTCAAATAAGCATTCTTTTCCTGATGCCCGACAACTGACCTCATAATTACATAAGGCGAGCAGAAGTGTATTTAAGAGGGAGTACCCAATGGGTATGCTTCTGTTGCCACTTCCACAGATCAGAAACATCCATGCGCTTTCATACCATTTCAATCCAACCCGCTACCTGTTGCGTGGCATATAAGCGCTACTGTACCAGTTGTTACGGCCAATGAGAATTTGAGCAAAAGAGGGCGCTGTGCGCGCCTCTGAAGTTTTGAAGTGTGTAGAGAATTGACCGGCGCTGTGGTGCTGAGAGAGATCATGCAATGATGATGTAACAAGTTAACTGTAAAATATCTTAGTGTCTGTCCTTGTTTTGTGATAATAAATGTTGCGGCTGTAAATCGAATGCTGATTCTTTCCGAATCCACATCAAATAACGATTTGAGAAGACTTCAATTTTGGAGAGTCACACCAGTCAAGCGGCGGAAAAAAGCACTTCCAGTTTCGATTTGGTCTTAATTTTTGATACAAGCTAATGATGCTGAAATCGGATTCCCAGAATGAGGTCAATTTACGCCAAAGCGATACCGTGTGTTTCCCTTATAGAAAAACATTTTCCTATCCACCTAAAACTTAATTTAAAACTAATTTGTATTAACGGTTAGTCGACTATCAAAATCCGGATTGGACATACCAGGTATACTCGTCGTCATTTATTGCTTGGAGAAAGTACTCCCTCATGCAATCCTTGTTTTACACTTTAATAACTATCGTCGCAGATATATTTTAATAGCTCTATTTTAACTATACAATATTTGATAGGGGAAAACCCCCGAATCTTCTCTTTTTTAAATGCAATTGGATTTTTAAATGCTGTATAATTTTTATATCCATCATGATTATATTTTTACACTTAAATTTATTTTCTCATTTTGGTCAACATTTTCTAAATTTTAATCTATTCACGTTTTGATTAATATGCTTTTGGAACTATTTTATGATTTTATTCTACCATAAATAATAATAAAGTAAATTTAAAAATTAGTAAGAATTTAATAAAATGTTAAATTGACAAAAGTTATTATAAATTTTCAAGTTTCAAGTGATCACTATTTGCATTAAGTTTAAAAAAGTTATTAAATATTGGTATTTTTACCAGGACTTCGAACCAGAACTGAACCGAAAAAATTGCGGTTCTTTAACCGTAAACCGAACCCCAAAAATAGTCCACCTCTGAACCGGAATCGAAAACGTTATTTTTTTGTACCGGTTTCCAGTTAATTTATACTTATTTCGGTTCAGACACAAATTTTTAACTAAAAGACTTTCAAACCCTCTTTTTTATCTGCCGCTCAAATATAGCAAAGAGTAGCTGACTGCGTGCGCTTTCAAGGACTATTTATTGCATTATAAGCAAAATCCCGCAGAATCCACTAACTGGCATAAAACATTGACAGTTCTTTCTTTCGACACGTTCCCTGCGAGAATTCAAAAAGGATTATGAACTTTACAATAAGTAATAATTTATAATAAAAGTATTACGTACTTTATAATTTACGTAAAGTGATTATCACGTTAAGTGCAAATATTTTCCGCTATAGGTTGAGTGCATGGTAAGCAAATCTAAGGTACAGGGGATTTTTATAAATTTAATTCATGATAATTTATTTCACAAATTAAATTTTTATGAAAATTTTAAAAAGATCTCTTTAAAAGACAATAATGACCCCTAGACACCCTAGATGACAACATTTTAATGTAAATCGAATTGCAATCGGAGAGAAAAAAAACTGTTCGAATATACGTAAACCGGTTTAAACCGGTTTACGTACTATTGATGACGCGAACCGGAACAGAACCGAATTTCAAAAATTTTGGTTAATAGAACGAAAACCGGAACGGAAAAAAATTACGGTTCGAAGCCCTGATTTTTACATAATTATAATACATAATTAGAAAACAAGAATACTAAATTTACTTAAAAAAGTAATTTTTTTTTGCTGTGTAATATACCAATATTCTCCAACTAACATTTATTTGAATTCTTTTTTGGTCCCTAACAAGGATGAATTCAAAGGAAATAAAAGTTGTTGATGAAAACAGGAAATTTAATGATCGTTAGGAAAAAGATTATTTTTTCACAATGCAGAATTCAAAATTAATGTGTTTAATTTGTAGAGACTGTCGCTGTATTTAAGGAACATAACGTTAAAAGGCATCATGAGACAAAACATATTGAATATGAAAATTTCAGTAAAGAATCATAGTATAACAATAAAATTCTATTCATTTTGTATTATATTTTTAAAAGCATGTTTGCCTAAATTGCGACCCGCTGTAACGTTACTCGCCATCAAAGTGGTCCGTGAAACCATTTGGGTTGGCCAGGCCTGCTCTATACCTTTAATTGAAAACAGTATCAATGAAATCGGAATACAAGAATAAACACAACAAAAGAATATTTTTATACCTGTATCATCTCCTAACTGTTTGAAGTTCACGCATGTGAATACCCATTTTTCTCAAAAATTTCGGTTGGTAGGTAATTAATTAACGTCACACTGGAGCAACACAGCGGGGTCTTGGTGACAGCCGGGATGTAGGGAAGCTACTTATGTTGATTTGTATGTTTCGGCAGCTCCATGGAAACCACCGAAACTGTTTTAAGAGAATGACATTATGCAATGCGATAGGATCTAGTGACAAAACATCTATAAAAAAAAATTTTAATTGCTCTAGTGGTAGATACTCTCAAGTGTTTCCACTATCATTTCATTTTCGTGTTTGCTTTGTATATCTGCCATCCAGTAGGTTCACGTTATTCAGTTACCATTTCCTTTCTAATTGTCATTTTTGGTCAGTAGGTCGATTAAATTGCATTCATTTATTTATAAATGCGTTAAAAAAACACTTTATTCCCAGGCAATTAGAGTAGAGGGAAGGAATGTTTTGCTAATCGAAAGAATAGTAATCAAATTTTTACTTCGTTTCAATAATTTTTAGATAATTTGAGGCAATTCTGTGGTCAATTTTATACATTCCAAGTTAACAAAATACGGGCACCAATTGATTTTCCAAAGAGGAAATAGAAAATGAATATTTTGTAAACACAATGAATTAGAAATCAAAGGAATAAATTTAAATTATTTACATTTTTAACATAGTTCATAAAAGCTCGTGGTTTGTTTTCGTTACTTGATAGGCGATTTTCATATCTGGGGACCTGTACTACATCTGAATTTTCATTACAACGAGGGGAGCGGTAAAAAGTTTTACAAATTCGACAAAAAGTTCTTCGTTCAAGAATTGTTCGTCTCTCATTTTGGTATTTCTGTAATACCATGGGCTGTCCATAATTATACAGAGGATAGAATTGGGGAGAGTGCTTCAAGTTTGTTTATGTGCAACTTGTTGAGGTGTGCATGCTAGTGGATGCTGTTTGGCACGTATGTGATAGAGGGCGCTGTTTGCAAATCGGCCTTTCTTTTTAACTTTCTCATTCGCATTGTGTCTATCGCAGGTGATGGTGTAGTGGTTTAATTAACGTCGCACTGGAACAACACAGCGTGCTATTGGCGACGGTCCGGGATCAAACCCAAAGGGAAAGATTCGAGGACAGCACCACGTAATTTTGTCCCACGATCAGATAACGAGATCACACTTGAGCTGGCACCCCACTCTCCAAATTTCAACACCATGCTAACGTGAGGACATTTGAGGCAACGACAGATTTAACGTGTACCAACCCCCTTGTACGCGACGGTCTTTGGTAGGATTCGTACTCGCAATCCTTCGGTCGCTCGTTGCTCTCCCAACTGGGCTACCGCTGTTCAGTTGTTGTTAGGAGTGTAAGACAATTTTACATCTATTTTGTATTCGTTATTTTAAGAAAAAATTCTTATTAGTGATGTAATGATCTAAGCATATTTACTTAAATGTACACGTAAATTTCAATATGTGTTTGAAATTTTCTTTCCTGGGCGCAAAGTATTACCCGTAAAATCCCTTGGTTAAAACATGTTTTAGTTCAAGGAATTTGTCTATAATTATTTTATTTGTCTATATACATTTATGAAAAAACATTATGATGTTTTAAAAAAAATTGAAAAAAGTGTGTTTTGTCAAAACATTTTGCAGTTTATCACATATTTTAATGATATCAGTAGGAAAAAAATGATAACAGCAAAGTGGTTAGTTAAACTATCAAGTTTAAATTATCAGCTTATCATGTCAAAAGGAAATCATTCGATTCTTTAAATCAACACCCATGCTGGGCCCAGAATTTGCTAACAACTGTACTAGCGACATCTGTATTCATTGAAAATTGAAGCCAAGTCGGGGTGGAGAACCTTTGATGTTGAATGCAATTTAGCTGCAAACAAATAAGGCCACATACAAGAAACTACTTAAAATGCACATTATTTTGTGAAACTCAAACTACTATATACTTAATTAAAACTATTTGTTAATCTTAAAGTTAATTATATGCTAACTTAAAATGTTTGTGGTTCTTATGTATGAGTGATGAATTATAATGCTAATGAGCGTGGAATTATTTTCATATTGATATAGCAGAACTAAAAAGCAAGCAAATTAATTTATCTTTAGCAAACACAAGATATATTGTAAGTTCCAATCCTCATCAAAAAATCAGTTTCCTTCATTCAGGGTTCTCTTGGTCTTAAGCAGACAGAATTAAAAATTACTGCCCAACTATTCACAAATTCCGCTGCAAACAGAAACACAGAGCCCCATTGTTTGAAAGCTGAACACACTATGAATTGAAGAGTGCTCAAAAATGTGCGGAAAGTAGTCACCACTATTTTAGTTTCTTTACCAATGTGAGTACTATAAATATGTACAACAAACCTTAACAAGAGATTGGCGAGCTCCGTAGTAAGAGGGTTATGTGACCGTTCTATCGGCAATCTATCTGACCGCATAATTACAGCGGCAAATGTCATTAGTCCTTAGGGACAATTCCAGAAACGCGATAAAAAAAAACTTTAAAAAAAAATTCCACCTTCCTCGGGGTGAGCCAATCATTTTACTCGATTAAATTTTTATCATGACTAAAGTTAATCATGATTAAAAAATTCTTCACAACAAATGGTCAACAAGTTTAAGTCATGAATACGTTAATTTAATTCCTGGTAAGGAGGTATCCAAATTACCTCCGGCGGTTTTACCCACTCTCAATTTGCAAGGGGAGAAAACAGCAGCGGTGGGTCATCTTGACCGGTAGAAATGTTTTTCTTTGGAGCAATGTGCAATCTAACGAAATCTCTTAAATTATACGATTATATGCTTGATGAATGAGCTATGAAAACAAATTTAAATTGTTTGAAGAAATGATTTCATTCATGTAAAGCAAGCTATTTTAAACACAACATATTGATTATTTTTTGTAATTTGACTTTTTCGTGTTGCCTGAATTTGGTTACACTTTATTTAAATCAACGAATGCTTTCATCATGTCATTTTCTTTTTCAGTTTATTGTAATTTTCTCTTCAACATGTGGGTTGCTTGGTTGATTGAATTGGGTTTTTACGGCGCAAGGACCATAGTTGGCCATGCTGCGCCAAACAGTATCAAGTAGTGGACGCTTATACACAAGGAAAGTTTTACTGACACAGAAGAGAGAAATACACCCAGGGAGAAGTCGAACCTGACAGGAATCGATCCTCCGCCACCTACAACTCGCCGTTGCTAGCGCAGTGGACATTCCCTCTGAGCCACGACGGCCCCCTCAAAATATGGGTAGGTAGGTATTTTGATGAGAAACTTCACACAGGTACATACTGTTTTTACTAGATTTAGAATGCTGAATGGAGGCCGACTTTCAATTATAATACACGGCTGGCCACCCAAATTGCAACACCAAGAAAGACAAGAGATATCACAACAAAATTTATTTTGTAGATAACATGTTGACCAAGTATCAAATGATTAAATTTATAGACTTCTGTGAAGTGTGGTTCCTGCCAAAATCAGTAGCCAGAGTAGCCGCCATTGTTGGAGATCACCGCTGCCACACGCCTCGGCATTGATTCAAAGAGACTTTGGATGTGTTCTTGGGGTACAGCAGACAAAGCAGCTTCCACACGTTGCCAAAGTTGATCTGGTGTGGCAGCTGGGGATGTATTCTGGGTCAATCGTTGAGCAACCATGGACCACATGTTTTCTATCGGCGAAAGATCCGGAGAGCGAGCTGGCCAGGGAAGCAATTCAATCTGGCGATTGACGAAGAACCCTTGGACAATGCGTGCCACGTGTGGTCGCGCATTATCCTGTTGAAATATGGCTGTGGGCAAGCCCTGAAGGTAAGGAAGGACAACTGGCTCCAACACCTCGGAGATGTAGCGCTGGCTGTTTAAAGTACCGGCAATGCGTACTAGAGGAGTGCGAGAGTGATATCCAATACCGCCCCATACCATAATACCCGGTGCAGGACCAGTGTGGCGGTGCATAACGCAGCTGTTCAGCATCCTCTCTCCACGGTGTCTCCAGACTCGAATCCGACCATCGTGGTGTTGCAGACAGAAGCGTGACTCGACAGAAGCGAAGTAAAGACAATTTCATTCCATTCTGCCGTCCACATCCTTCTTTCATCGCACCATTGGCGGCGGAAACGTCTTTGGTTCTGCGTCAAGGGTAGACGAAGCAATGGACGTCTTGCGGACAGACCACTCTGCTGTAAACGGCGTCGAATGGTACGCGCAGACACTGGATGATGCGGTACAGACTGAATGTGCTGTGCTATGGTTCGTGATGTGGCTGAGCGATCCGTCACTGCCATACGCACAATATGCCTGTCATCACGTGAAGTGGTGCACTGAGGTGGATGCAATCGAACACGTCGGTCCGTCGTACCCTCCTGCATCCAACGATCACATATCCGCATTACAGTTGTTTGGTTTCGTCCAACACGACTACCGATTTCCCTGAAAGATAATCCACAATCTCGGTAGGCCACTATCCTTCCTCTGTCGAACTCGGATACTTGATCAAAAGATGATCGCTGTTTTCTACGAGGCATAATTGATCGTTTTTTTGAAAAAACCACAAGAAAAACACAATTGCCGTACTTGAAATCGTCGAAATCTCCAAGCCTTAAATAGCGCTTTGAAGTGGCGCCACAGGCGCGCGTGATGTGCGTCTGCGCTGTGAAATTCTAATCATTTGCATATCTCACCTCCGCTAATGCATGTTGTAAATTTCATATTATTTGCATGCTTCCTTCAGGGTGTTGCATTTACGGTGGCCAGCAGTGTATTTAGTCATGATTAAAACTAAATCAGTAATTGAAGGAATAAACTAATCAATCGTTACTCACAAGGCATGAATATTTTTCAGTCATTAAACAGATTAAACTTTGTCTAATATTGGTTCCTACAAATTTTAAATTAGGTAATGAATAAATAATCACCATTCTCTATTTGTTAGATATACAAAATAATATGTATGATCAAGACATGTACAGTCGCGGAAAAAAACCCGAACCACCCCACCCAATTTCGAGCGCTATTTATAGTAGGACAAAATCATAGGTATCAATAGAGAATAACGTTCTCTACAAATTCAAAATCAAAAGAATTGAATAAAGGACCGTCTTCTTAGAAATACCATGTTTTGGTGTCTTAAAGAGATTCTACATCACTAATATCATAACTAACCTCGGATCTTTCTCTTCGGGATTGATCCCGGACAGTCGTCAATAGCCTGTTGTGTTGCTCTTGTGCGACGTTAATTAATTACCATTCTACCATTACCTAAAATACTTTCTATTACATGTTTTCATATAGCACCGAGTGTTTGTGGATCCCTGGGTCTTGTTTTGCGATCATTTTTAATTTGAACATTTTGCCGATACTAAGAGTGACTTCTCTAATTAAGACTGAAGAATTGAGACAGTCAGTATATTTAATGCGTAATCTCACTGCATATACAGTGGCTCCCAAAAGTGTTCGTACACTTACGAATTTCAATGAAATACAGCTCTATCCATTAATAAAAATTAATATTTCAGAATGGGAATTTTTTAATAATATCTATAAATTGTTCTTAACAAAACTACATAAAATATTTTAAAAACATAGTAAAACTTTTTTTGGAAAATCAATAATCAAAAAGTAACGAAAAAGTTACCTCACAAAAGTCTTCGTACACTTTAAAAAAATCTCTACATATTAGTAAATATTGTAATATTTCGGTAAATTAGTAGTTAGTAGGATATCCTATAGCATCCACAACAGCTTTTAAACGTCTGGGACTAGAGTTCCCTAGTTTTTTGTAATTTCTGCATCAATGTTCCTCCATTCTTCAATCATTACTGTTTTTAGTTCGCTTTTCGTTTTGATGCCGTGTCTTCGTACTCTAACCTCCAGTTCTCTCCAAATGTGTTCTATTGGGTTTAAATCCGGCGACTAAGGTGGTGTTTTCAGAACTTTGGACAATTAGAGACACCAGAGGTCAACGTTGAGAGCCGTGTGCTCTCGTTATGATCGTTATCTTGATAAAAAAAAAAACAGTTGTTTCCAATACTCAAATTTCGGGCTGATAATTTTAAATAGTCTTTAAAAATATTTAAATAAAGAGCATGATTCATTATGCCATCAATAAATTCCAAATTACCTAGTCTTGATGCCGACATGCACCCCCACACAAGGACACCTCCACCGCCATGCTTTACTGTTTCAACTAAGTTCTTGGGATTAAATTCCTCATTTTTTCTTCTCCATACAATTATACGTCCATCGGAACCAAACATGTTAAATTTGCTTTCATCTGTAAATAAGACATGATTCCAATACGTTTCGGGCTTATTTATCATTGATTTTGAGAAGGAAAGCCTAAGCTTTCTATTTTTCGCACTTACAAAAAATTTTCTTCGGGAAGAACGCCCATTTAATCCAGCTGATATGAGCACTCGTCGAACAGTTTCAGATGAAATTGAAGTAGAAAAATTTACAGTAAATTCTGTAGAAATTTTTACAGCACTCAAACGTGGATTTTTCACAAATTTTCTAACTACAAATCTCTGATCACGTTGAGTTATCTTTGCCGGACGACCTTTTCTTACTTTGTTTTCGATCCTATTTTCTTCTTTAAAGCGCGTTTTATCACATACTGCACCGTAGAATGGGATAAATTTACTAATTTAGCGATATTCCGAACTGATTTACCATTACTATGATAAAAAAGAATAAATTTTCGAATGCTGTTCGTTGTTTCCTTACGACTACGAGCCATATTTAAATAGAATATTACGAAGTAAGCAAGCAAAGATTAAAGCCAAACGATTTTTTAAATGTCACCACAATGCAGAAATAAAAAAAGCGATAGACGATCATTTTATTTATGAATTTATCCGAAAATGTTTCGGTGTACGGATTAAGTGATGAGATTCCTTCAGCGCCCACAGGCAGACAGCAGCGCCCTCTTTGGGAAACTATGTTTGCATTTCTGTCAGCCTGTTAAGTTGATCGTAGATTTAGGGCGTACAGTTACACGTCTTTTAACATAACTTGCAAACAAGAAAACTATTAACTATTCACATAGACACACTGAATGACACTCAGGTGAGTTCGCGTAGCGGTGGCTGAGAAAAAACCGTACAATGACTAGGACAATCCAGTGTTTGATACTTTGTTAAAGATCTGACATCGAGCGCAATTTAGTATATCGGTAAGGAGCGAAGCATTTAGTATGGTTTGTATAATGTAGGGTCCGGTTATAAGTCTTGGCTAAGTAGGTATGCCCACTGCGCTAGCAACCTTCGAGTTGTAGGCGACTCAGGTTCGATTCCTGTTAGGTGCATTCCTCCCTGGATGTATTTCTCTCTTCTGTGTCAGAAAAACATTCATTGTGTTTGGTTTTTCTATTACTTGATATTACATGTCTTGTGTCTGGCGCAGAATGGCCAAATATGGCCCTTGCACCATAAAAAACCAAAAAAGCGAACCGTTATAAGTCCTTGTTATCGGACGGTCTCACCGAGAAACCAAGGGTTTGTCTTTCCATAGATAACCTACTGCAAATACTAGTTGATCGTGGGGATTTAAGGATGCTGCTGACGAAAATAGAGCAAAATATAGGCAATTTAATAGCACAACACAAGGGAGTCATCCTTTTCATTAGTGATTCTTTTTAATTTTACTGATTTGATTGATATTAATTTCTAATCTGCATTTACTTCATAGAAAATTCTTCTGGTAATACATAATTGGAATGAGGAAAATTGACCATTCGTGAACCATGCCAAGCTGGTATTTATCTAAGCTCTTGTTCATATCAAAACTAACTTCTATCAAATTTATCGACCTGATTTTTAAAGAAATACATTCATGTTGACTTTAATATATTCCTCGATCTAATCGTTTAATTGACAAAACTAATTTACACATTTGTTTCGTTATTAGAACTTATTAAAGTGCAAAATTTCTACTTGTGAAACCTAAAATTTGTTGTTAAATTGCAATTATGGCAAATTATGCTTCATGACGATGAATAGTATTGAAAATTTGCTCATATTTTATATTGCATACAATTGATCAGAGCATACTCAAAGGAATCATGAAACAGTGTTTGAAAACTTAAAAAAGCCTTAGCAGAGCTAGAAAAAACGCAATTTTGTTTTAACGCCTATTAATTCCGGGCCTAATATTCAGATACCCCCTTATCGCCTCTGTAATCAAGTCAAATTCCCAATTTAGGTTAGCTGTCAGAGACAATGCATTGAATGCGATACTCTAGCTTAGCATCATTGAAAGGGTATCAACGACGATTCTACTGGTTGCCACACTTGAAATCGAAAAGACAACTTCACTTTCCGTTTTTCCTCAGAAAGCCAAACCCGCGTTATGCAATTTGTATGGGGGGTATTTCAATTAACGTCACACTGGAGCAACACAACGGGCTATTGGTGACGGTCCGGGATCAATCCCAAAGGGAAAGATCCGAGGACAACACCACGTAATTTTGAACCACGGTCAGATGACGAGGCAACACCTGAGCTGGCACACCACTCTCCAAACTTCCACACCACGCCAATGTGAGGACATTTGAGGCCAAGACAGATTTAACGTGTACCAGCCCCCTTTGTACACGACGGTGTTTGGCTGGATTCGAACTCGCAACCCTTCGGTTGCAAGTCCATTGCTCTTCCAACCGGGCCACCGCGGCCCCGTATGGAAAAAAGTAGTTGGGATGCGAGTAATCTTTACACACTCCGCATCACCATTTGGTGACGCTTCATTTAATATGGCATCTAAAGAAGATGGAGGACAAGTTACAGAATGTTAAATAATCTGAGTTATAAAATTTTTTTACCGTTATCTAGTGGTAGAAACAATTCGACCTGAATGTTAAATCTATCAGTTATAAAAAATGTTTTTTTATTATCTAGTGGTAGAAACAATTCGTTTATTTTCTTAAATTACATGCATTTATTTAGGGATGGGAAATACTGTTTTCGGCGAACAGTACTTTGCTGTTTCTGCTCTTTTTAAAAGCACTGTGCTTTAACCTCTTCTACTCACCATTGTTCTCAAATTTCTCACTCTACTCAAAATGTGCAAGCCTTGTTCCTCCTCCAAGACCATGGGTCGCGGTTGCCCGGTTGGAAGAGCAACGGATTAGTAACCGGAGGGCTGTGAGTTCGAATCCAGCCAAACACCGTCGTCTACAAGGGGGCTGGTGCACGTTAAATCTGTTACGTTGGCTTGGTGTGGGAGTTTGGACCTCGTCATCTGAGCATGGTTCAAAATTACGTGTGTTGCCTTTGGATCTTTCCGTTCGGGTTTGATCCCGGACCGTCGCCAATAGCCCATTGTGTTGCTTCAGTGGGACGTTAATTAAAATAACTACCTACCATCCCCCAAGACAATGTGAATCCTACAGTTTTCACGATAGACAGGGCCCAAATTTGGTTGTCATGTCATCTTTTCATTATAGCAATAACATATAAGCAAAATACAAATGACTCTTCTGCAAGCTTTTTTTATTGATGAGTTTTTCTACAGTTTTGACACCAAAAAGAAAGATCAAATAATTTGGGGTCTTGATTGATTGAATCTTGATGGCGCAAGGGACAGGTCTGCCCAAGCTGCGCCAAATTATCAGTAATTTAGTAAAGTACATCAGAATGTATCCATAAATCTGAATAAATCTGAGGGAGTTACCTTTTAAAATATTACATACACTTAAGACACATATCGGATTACTATTTGGAAAGTAAAATTAGTTTATTTGTCAAAAAAATCAGGTTAATTATTAAATAATCTATCTAAGCACGTTTAAAACATGAAAAATATATGTTAAAAAATCACTTTCGCTTTTCAACATATTAGTTTTATGATGGCATGCTAGTTTCCAAAAATGTCTTTTTAAAATTGTATTACGAGATGACTCGTAGATGACTTAAATGATATCACTTTCCGACATAGAGAGAATGACACCCGATCCTAATCTCCATCTCCTTTGAGTTGTAGGTGGTGCAGGTTCGATTCCTGTCAGATGCATTCCTCCCTGGGTGTATTTCTCTCTTCTGTGTCAGTAAAACTTTCATTGTGTGTTTATGTCTATTACTTGATGTCGTTTGTCTTGTGTCTAGCGCAGCATGGCCAAATATGGCCCTTACTCCATAAAACCTCAACTAACCAACCGAATCTCCATATTTCCTATTATCATGCATATGTCAGTGTAAACATAAACAAATTACCGAAGAAAAATACTTCCGGGGATGAATTTGTCACCATTTCTAGGACGCTCGGTGAAACAATTCTATTCAAGAGACGTGTTGGAATTGCATTTAAATAACAAACCAAGTTACTCCCAAGTGTCTAAAGGGATTAACATACCTAGCTCGGTATTTAACTTTATAGAGGTATGTAGATAGGTATTTTAATTAACACCATACCGAAGCAACACATGGGCTATTGGTGACGGTCCTGGATCAATCCCAAAGGGAAAGATCCCAGTACAACACCACGTAATTTTGAACCACGGTCAGATGACGAGGCAACACATGAGCTGGTACTCCTCTCACCAAACTTCCACACCACGCCAACGTGTCCTACAGCTTGCAAATAGCCCGTTGCGTTTCTCCAGTGTAACGTTAATTAAAATACCGACCTACAGCTTGCAGGCTCTCAGTTTCAAAATTTTTTATATGAAAGAAAACCAATTTTGTGTTCTCCGAAAAGTGTTTGAATTCGTTGATAAATATTAAAACATTTAATAAATAAAACACTTTCTTGACAAGTCAGAATTTATATTTTATTCAAAATGTTAAAAATAAATCTAAGAATATTATATTTGGTATAAAACTTTGATCTAAAGAATTTATAATTAGTTCTAGACTTATGTTTTTCCAGATCCTTCTTCAAAAATATTAAGTCTTTTAATCAAAAACACAGAAACTAATTTAACTTGATTCGATATGCAATACAGAAACTGCAATTGTATCGGCTTTTGAATTGACTTGGTATTCAAAACGAGTTTGTTTTGTCAAGTTTTATCTTTTTGTAAACATTTAAAGATGCTCGATTTTAAAACTATCTTGTTTGTGTTAAATTCGACAGAGGTGGGGTTGTTCCAGAGAATGTGCATTTGTTTTCGATTCCGAAGTGTTATGTAAATATTCGTAAGTATAAACATGTTATGGTCAGCTTGTGAAAGCTGCAGACTGTTACCCTATTCCACATTGATGTAATTCACTTACTGATGCTTGTGCTATACCCAGTCTTAAAATATTTACACCGTATTTTCAATCTTGAAATGTCTAAAATACTGTTAGAGGAACTTAGTTTCTTACGGTAATTTGATAATTTTTGTAAATGGCAATTGGAAAAAGAAAGTCTACTGAGCCTTGGTTTTTGAATGAAGTAATTAATAAAACTCATCCAATAAATTTTGTTATTCAAATTTCGGTTTTTGTGTGACCATGATTTTTATTAATAGTTACAATTAATCACACATACACAAATAATTTTGTTCATTTTTAGTAATATAAAAATTTTTAATTGGTGCAATTATCAATTTATTTTAATTCATGTTCCCTGTTTTTTTAAATTTGATCCATTTACAGTTGTTTTAGTGTGCCGGTTATTCTGAAGATGCCAGAGCCAATTCTTTTCTCAGTCTGTATTCCGAATCTCAGGTGATATGTCCAAGAAAAACATTCACTTTGGATATACATGTGGAGTTTTCTGTCAAAATGTGATCAGTGCTTTCCAATGGTAGCATTTAAATTTTTTCCATACAAGACCTGAAAACCCTTGAGAATCTGCACCATCTAATTACACTTTTAATAACCCCAAAAGACATTCATTTACTCAAAGCTGAACCTGTGTAAGACCCTATATTTCGATTCTTTTTCAGATGCTCTAGTTATTTATTTAGTATTGTAGTCTGTTTATGAAAAATAGACACTTAGTCACAATGAAAAAGTTTCTGCAGTATCACATAAGCATTCCAATTTTGTACTTAAATCTTTGGAAACTTTAATTTTTTTCATTTTGTTTTGTATAATATATTGGTTAATTTTTATTTAAATTTAATTGGTAAATTTTATGCATTGACCCTAGGAATTCTTTGCACTGCTAGCATAACTATTCTGTATTTATGAAATTGAAGTTTGGAATGTAAAAGTTAATTCGCCCATCTGATAATTGAATATGTTAACAAAATAGATTCGGAATTGAAGCAGAAAGCTACTTTAATGATGATTGCAATGATGGAATTTTGTATTGCAAGCTCAGAATTCCTCTCAATTTCATGTTCCGAGGGAATGCTATTGCATTTATTCTATGTTGTTCTTAGAGAAAAGCTTCATTTTCTTGTATGTTAAGTGTAAACTCTTTGTGTGTGTTTGGGATATAACATGGAAATACTAATACTAGGGGAATTTTTTAAAAATAGGCATATTTGATTTCAATGCATGTATATTTTCATGTCTAGTCTCATTTTTTACTATTTACTTACAAATAACATTTTTCACAAATAAGTACTTTTTGCAAGCTAAATATTAACGAGAAGTAGGAATTTTTTCATGCATCTTGGTGCGAGTTCCTTTTATTTTCTGTTGGTGGCATGATTTTTTGCTAAAATAAATCTTTAACCAATTAATTACCGAATACCAAAATAACTAAAGAAATTTTATACATTTTATTCATACAATAACTACATAATGCAAAAAAAATTATGAAATTTGTCTGATTTTTGATTAATTTTTACAAAAAATTATAATATGGTGTTAGTGTCATCCCGTAACCTTATTTATCTAGGTCCAAAAAATTTCATGTCGCAGGGAATGGGTTAAAATCAAACTAATCTAAACCACTCGAGTACCAGATGGGAAAACATACTAAGATTTAACCACTAAAGATTAATGTCATTTATACCCCACATCCCAAAGATATGAATCAGATAAAATGCACTATCCTGAAAAGCAAATAAAAAAAATCTTGAAGTGACAAGCTTAAGCTTGAAGAAGCAGACACAATAGCTTTCGTTGAAAACAACTTATATGTCAACACTAACGTCACTCAACTTTTATTCTAAGCCCTAACTATGATCCAAACATCCCAAGCATGATAACACTGATATTTGAAATATGAGCGACATCTATTGAACCATTCAAATATTAAATAACAACAGATTAAATTATATTGTTTTGGTATTGGAATGCTCTTTGTGTGTGTCCACCATATATTTTCACTTGTCAACTGTGCAAGTTACAAATTGCACTTAACCTAATGCAAATCATTCTTTCAAGTAAAGTCCTTTATTGATTTATTTAAAAAGATTTGATGGACTAGTTGTGTGCTCTCTCTCTCTCTTCATGACAACTATGGTCCAAAGTTTGTCAAAAATTAAATACATAAACTATTTACCAATAACAAAAGTATTCCTTTTCAATTTCCGATTTTTCAGCAGGTAATATCCACACAAAAAAGTTTGAAAATCTTTATTTTTAGAAGCCATAACGAAAAATCTAAAAAATGGGATAATTTTGGATCACAGCTGTGAAATTTTGGAAGATGATCTGTAAACAACTTCCACAACTGAATGACAGTAACTCCTCATGCTGTTTCTTGCTCACTAAATTTATGAAAATAAATGTAAAATGCTTATTTTCTCTTTCAGTAAGCTAGTGGCCAAAATGGCCGAAGCACCAGCAATATTTATTTCATCTAGCTCTGAATCTCCAAGACATGTGATACCATTTGGATGGAGAGTCGCATACAGCTGTGTAGTAGTATCTATAATTGATTTTTGGGTAAAATGTAGTGAGTTTTTAATATATAATTATTTTTTTGAGTAAAAACATCTAACTTTTAAAATAAAAATTCTTATATCAAAGAAAATTTCATCTAGTCATCAAAAAGTTTGTAAATCTATATAATAAAAATTAAATCACTCTTATTTAGGAAGATTTATGCAAAGTAAAAAAAGATTATTGCAAGGAAAGATCAATTAAAAAATAACATTTGATTTAAATTTTGTCGGATACATGGTTTCAATATAACTTCAAATGCTCATAGTACGCGTCTTGTAAAGTTTTCTGAAATTTTACTCTTATTTAAGTGTACAATATTTAAAAACAAAATTTATGCAATAAAATATGTGCTATAGCATCTAATGTGTAATTAATTTTTGAGTAAAAAACATCTAACTTCAAAAGTAAATCTTCATAGCAAAGAAAATTTAAGTTCAGATCTTGCATTTTAAAAGACAATTTATAAAACTGAAGTAAAAACAAATAATCCAAAATACAGTGCATGTAGTAAGACACGCAAAAGGTTTATTTAAAATAACAAGGTGTAAGCATTTATAAAAACAATATTCAGAAAGGCGAAGATTAATTGCAACATTCTTCAAAATATCGTCTAGTGTACATCCCAATCGACACTGAGTTCCAGTTCGGGGGCACATAAGTGGTTTATCGCTGCTTTATACAAGAATTTTACGAAACGTTAAGTTAATTCTAGGGCATGATGCATTCCCACGGGGCAAGCTATGAAACCAAAATTGGTTTGTTGGACACTTCATAATAAGCAAGCTTCCATTTTCCAGAACAATTTTTAAAGAGTTGTAGTTCTTTCTAGAAAACACAAATTCGTCTTTTCTGTCCAAGTGAAACAGACGCTATGGGTGCATTAAGATGCGAGTCCTTCTCGTTGTCTTTATGGGCACCTATACAGTCCTTGCCATCTTTATAACGGTTCACCAACACAAAACTAAATCTTGAACCAATTATTTGTTCCACTTCTGCCTTTATTTCCAATAGTAAAGGAGACCAAGGCTTGGCTGCAATACAAAATCCGCTAAAGGCATAGCTTATTCCTTCGTCTCCATATGCTTCAAGTCGTCGAGGCACAGTATATTTTTTACCGTCAATTTCTATAGTAGTTTCCTCTTTCTTTCAGTACGTTAATTCGTTTCCAATCTATTTAAATATGTCAAGCCTTCACGATCTGTAAACAATTTACCATACTCATAGCATGAATCTTTACAATATTTCTGCAAACACAGTTCTTTGTCTGCACGCATTTTCTTTGCTGGTCTAATGTCATTAGAATCCATGATTTATTTAAGAACAGTAAAAGGGCAGAAAAAAAACCAAAAGAAACAATGTAATTCAAAGATCCAAGAAATACATATAATTTCATGCTCCAACTATGCTTTTAAAAGCCTCTTATTTATCAAATAGTTTTTTCAGTTTCTATCGTTATCTGTGATTCCGTGTTTAACTCCGTTCCTTCTGTTATCTTAATTAACCTACACGTGCAAAACAATCCTTAGTCCTATTCTCACTAGATCCAGAGGCTTCTAGACTTTCAATCTGATACTTTACCATCACAAACCTTTGGTAGAATGTATTTGCCTAAGATTGCATCTAATCAATAAAAGAATTTCCCACATTTGTCACACACATACCTTAGTCATATTGTCCCAAGTTCTAAGGCTTCTAATAATATCAATCTTATACGTTTATCGCTTATAATATGCCTACTATAAATCATTAGTTTAGTTGCTTCTTATTTACCTAAAAATGTAATGTCTCATATACCGTTATGCATTTGTGTCCGATTCAGATCTCAGTCCTATCTTCGGGTTGCAGTAATGATTTCCCAACAAAACATGTCATTCCTTAAACATGCACATTTTATTCAAGAACCTGCCTTATATAAATTTATTAAAATGTAAAAAAAAGGTTTCCGTATTATAAATTCTAGCTTACATGCAGTGTTCATACGGTTAAAAACTTCGCTCAACTATCGGTTGGCCTTAATTACTTATGTTCCGAGTTCCAACGTTAGAGTATTATTTTAAAATAATCCTTTATTTTATTCCAAATGTTTTAATACATATATCCTCGCATCATTTTAAAAAAGCTAAATTAAAGAATATTCAGTTGCTAATTTATTCCATCACTACATGGTGGTACCCCCAGTCAATTTGAAAAATAAAATTAGGAAATAAAAATTTTAACCTATGCACTAAATCATGATACTATTACATAAATATAGAATAATTCGTTTAAAAATCAACCCCTAGATCACGGTACCAGTCATTTAACAAAAATAGAAAATTTAATTTATGCAAGAGAACGAATATATATATTTTTAAATATAAAAGAAATAAATCTTTTAAAACCAATTGTTATTTCTTCCACCACTAGATGGCTGTACCATCCTTTTAAGAAAACTAGAAACTTCATTTATGCAAGAGATCAAATATATATTTAAATCTAAAAGAAATAAATTCCTTTAAAACTAATTATTACTTCTTCCACCACTAGATGGAGGTATCAGTATTTCTTTGTCCCAACACAATTACTATTAATTCGAAAATAAAATTAATTATTCATTAGAAAAATAAAACCAGAATATGCACAAGTCCATGTCTACCATACCGCATTAGTACCTTTAAACACCCCTTTCTTCCAAGTGAGTTCGTGGCTCAGCGTTAACGTACTTGCCTTCGGATCCCGTGGTCCCCTGTTCGAATTCAAGAAATTCTGAATTTTTTTAATTTCCGAAAATATGTGGTTTCTCATTTCTCCGCCAGATGGCACACTCCAATATCAACTAACTTAAATAGTCAAAACCTTATTTTGTCCCCCTCTTATCAAAAACCCTACTATCTTGTTTCTCCGCTAAAATGTATACAAACGGGCGTAATCCCCCCTTGAAAAGGCGCCCTCATTCTACTCTTGTCTCCTGTAAAGCTAAACAAAGACGATTTATCTGGTCATTTGATACCGAAAAGACGTGTTCACTTGCCTATCCCTTTCTTTTTCCTTGTTCTTTCCACTGTAATGATGACACACAGGTAATGTAAAAGTGATGGATAAAACGTGTTGGCGGCTAAATCAAAATCTTCTCTTAAATCGCCGTGACACCAATTAGTGTCACTTAAGACACCACTTGGATACACTTTATATAAGCAAAATCGTTTGGAATACCATAGTAACCTGTATATTGTATTTATACATTTTTTCTTTATTGTGCAGTGGTAGAAAAAATTCAATTTGACATTCCGAAATTACATCAAATCCTTGAACCCCCCCCACGAAAATATTTAATTTTTCTAATTATTTAAATAATTACTTAAATACAATTGTTTGCTGCATTTTCATATTGTGGATATTTTTAAAAAGGACAAGTACTTAAGAAGGGAAGGCCTTATAAAGAAGGGTTTTTTGAGTTCAAACAGATAAACACTGCTGGTGAAGAAAAAATACTTCTTGTTTAGATACAATTTAAAAGGCCTTTTTGAAATTAATTTCTAATACATATAAACGGATAATACTTAAAATTCCCATTCGAGTTCCATGACGTAACCCTAACACATCAGCGCCATCTGTGTTGCTCTTTACAGAACAGACACTTTATATTAAAACTGATATTTATTATAAATTTGGTCAAAAAAAGCAAAAAATGTGTTTCTCCTTGTAATTTTATACAAAAAACGAGAACGGCCAGGCGTAGAAGCGACCTTCGCCTTGCCGAGGCATTCGCGTCGGTTTTTTGTGCGTGACAGGAGCACCAACGTAATTTTATTGACTGATACCGGATCCGATGTTTCTATTATTGCTACATCTAAATTACAAAGACGAAAAAATCCTCATGTGACTCTTTATGTGGCCAACACTTCTCCTATTCACGTCTATACTACCCAAACTTTAGATCTTGGTCTCCGGCATGTTTATAATGGACATTTTTAGTTGATGTTGGAGTCTGGTGTCTAGGGTTGACTTGGCGAGCTGCAAGCTCGCCAATGAGGCGATAGCTTCTCTAATATATTTATCGCCCTGCGGTCAGACGCTATATAACATTCGATCTCAGTGGACGCACTACCGTTACGACTTCAATTCCATTAATTCTCCCCATCAACCTAACATTTGCAAATCAAACTTTATGACCGCGTTTCGACACCTTAAGCTTGGGTTAAGGACTCGACTGGACCCCTAATTATCCCACAGGACTATCTGTTAAATTTAAATGTTTCCTTCCATCTAAACACTTTCCTGTTTCCCCCTAAATTTCTTTAATCGTAACTTGCTTCTTTAAATTAAATTTTAATTAAAACGAACCTAACTGGAAAATGACCAAACAATCTTAAAATTTTAAAATTGACAGCGTAAAATAAAAATATATCCCCCAAAAAACTACATTTCTAGAACCAGGAAATTGGAAACGGAATTTCTGTTTATATGACATTGTCTACGAAGTACTATCAAAAGATGGCACGCAAACAAAATCCGGCACTGGTGATAACCTTTCTTTTTTATGTTATTTTTGCAGGTTTAATCGTGTTTCCTACGATCTATAGTTAATTTTTATTTAATTTTCCTTCAAATAAATCTTTATTTTTTTAAACCTATTTCTAAACATTTTAATGTAGCAGCACAAATAACACATATATAACAATAATTAGTTTTTTAATTTTGAAACACAATTTTCCCTAAGTTCCGATTATCCGAAACGAAACCTAACCCTCCAACCTACCCTCTTTCAGGTGTTTTGCATCACAAATGGAATAACGACTGGGAAATATTTCAACTAAAATTTGATTAAAACCCACGATGAAACGAGAAAATTATGTTAAAACTAAAAAATTTCAAAGAAAAACCAAAAAACAGAACAGATTGAAAACCAGGAGATTGCTAATAGAATTTGCGTCTACACGTACACATGATATAAAGATTTCGATTAAAATTGAAATAAAACTAACTACAAGATTAAAATATAAATTCTATGATATATATAAGCTCACAGTAAATTAAGTTCAGTAAATCAGAAGTTCATTTTCAAAAGTGATATCGAGTTCAATGTAACACAAGGATGTGAAAAGTGAATGAAAATTGAAACTTATCTTACGCATTTCACGTTGAGGACAAATAAAAAAATAACTAAAGTTTAGCTCTTTTAAATTGAATATTTAATTTTAGCTTTATTTTAAAGACGTTTGCCGCACATGAAAACTAGAACGGATAGTTGTCGGTATACGTTATTCTCAGAAATAAAATTACCCACTATCCTCTATAGTCCCACTAAACTATCACATTTTTACAAGTTTTGTATGAAAGCAGGGTAAATTTCTTCAATAAATCAAATACAATTAAGTTTTCTCATCCTATTTTTAATGGCCCTAAATATAAAGCAGTGGATTAAGACAAAGTACTCCAATCAAGTTACATCTTTTCTATAAAAACGAGATGAATACTCCCTTTTGTGTTCGTAATGAATACAGGGTGTCCCATAAATTCCGAAATAGTTTAAAAATTCATAAAAATTGAAGGAATTGGTATATTTGAATGAGGTTTGCGATAACGTTATTCTCATGAAAGGGGATTTTTTTTTTGGTAGAGAAAAAAAAATAGTTCAATATTTTGTCAATAGAGGGCGCTGCACGCAACCAATCACAGGAAATATGCAAATCAGAGTCCTACAAAATGCTGGGTGTATGATTTAAAGCTCATTTCTGAATTTTCCTGTGATTGATACGTATTCCTGTGATTTCATTGTGATGTTGACTTTGGTGGATAAAGCACTATTGGTAAAGTTGCTTTACCTCAGCCACGAATCACCGGCTGAAACTTTACGAAGGTTTCGGACAGAGAAGAGATTGAAGAAAGGTTCTGGTCCAATCGCTCCTGCCATACTGGTTGCCCTGGTACGACGTTTCGAAGAAACGGGAAGTTTGTGTAATCGCCCTCGCAGTGGTAGACGACGTTTGTCAGAGGTCCGTACCTCCGTTGTGTCTTCGCAAATGGACACTCTAAGGGAACAGTTAGCGAGTGCAGTAAGTAGCGCACGAGAACTGGCAAGAATAAGTGGTATACCGAAGACATCCGTATTCCGCATCCTTCATGGAGTGTTAAAATTGTACCCCTGCAGGTTGAAATCACTGCACCAGCTCTTACCAACTGACACAGCTAAGCGAGTGCAATTCGCCAATTGGGCTTTGGCGAAAATCGACGAAGATCCACAATGGCTACTCAATATCTTATGGACAGATGAGACTCATTTTTCATTGCATGGAACAGTCAATACCCATAACTGTCGAATCTGGGCAAAGGAAAATCCACATGCCTTCAGTGAGGAGCCGCTACATTCCCCACGTGTTACTGTTTGGTGTGGATTTACTGCGTCCATTATTGTGGGCCCTTTTTACTTTTAATAGCCCTGTGAAAAAGCAGGCTGGCAGTCGTGATCAATTAATGGAACACGCTACTTGCAATTGCTAAGGGAGAAAGTGATACCGTGCTTATTGGAACATAATGTCCTTGACACAGTGACATTCATGCAAGACGGGGCACCTCCTCATATCGCAAACACAGTGAAGAAGTTCCTGAGCAGAACCTTTACTGAAGAACGCTTAATCAGCCGTCACTGTACAAATGAATTGCCCCTCGCTCACCCGATTTAACACCCCTAGATTTTTGGCTGTGGGGTTACGTTAAGTACCGAGTGTACCGCAACAGCCCATCTTCTTTAGTGCAGTTAAAGGATGCCATTCACCAAGAAATCTCCTCCATCCATCCGGAAATGCTACATGCTGCAGTTAATGGTGTTGTCACTAGCTTGCAAACTATCATTTGTGGTGATGGCGGACACATCGAACAAGAAGTACTCTAGTGCTGTGATGTGCTTGTAAACATTTGCCTGCATGGAAATAAACGTCGTTTTCCACGGAATTCTGTGATTGGTTGCACTCGCTTAGCTGTGTCAGTTGGTAAGAGCTGGTGCAGTGATTTCAACCTGCAGGGGTACAATTTTAACACTCCATGAAGGATGCGGAATACGGATGTCTTCGGTATACCACTTATTCTTGCCAGTTCTCGTGCGCTACTTACTGCACTCGCTAACTGTTCCCTTAGAGTGTCCATTTGCGAAGACACAACGGAGGTACGGACCTCTGACAAACGTCGTCTACCACTGCGAGGGCGATTACACAAACTTCCCGTTTCTTCGAAACGTCGTACCAGGGCAACCAGTATGGCAGGAGCGATTGGACCAGAACCTTTCTTCAATCTCTTCTCTGTCCGAAACCTTCGTAAAGTTTCAGCCGGTGATTCGTGGCTGAGGTAAAGCAACTTTACCAATAGTGCTTTATCCACCAAAGTCAACATCACAATGAAATCACAGGAATACGTATCAATCACAGGAAAATTCAGAAATGAGCTTTAAATCATACACCCAGCATTTTGTAGGACTCTGATTTGCATATTTCCTGTGATTGGTTGCGTGCAGCGCCCTCTATTGACAAAATATTGAACTATTTTTTTTCTCTACCAAAAAAAAAATCCCCTTTCATGAGAATAACGTTATCGCAAACCGCATTCAAATATACCAATTCCTTCAATTTTTATGAATTTTTAAACTATTTCGGAATTTATGGGAACACCCTGTATATTCGTCCAAATGCGTATCGCGAAAATATTAAAGTTACAGTTGAGAAATTATTTATTTAGAGAAAATCACATTTTAGGTATCGATCTAGTGTAAAATTTTCCGCAGATTTCAAATCCGTTGAAATTTTCACTCTATCTTTAACGAGCGCGAAGATAGAAACTTGGAATAGGGGAATCAAAAAGCTCTACTGGGGGCGTCAAAATGCGTGTCATGCAGTGGTGGCTTTTCAGGAGAAGGAAGGGAAGTACCACTTCCTTAAAAATGAACTGTCTTATATATGCCTGTGGAAAATTCAAGAATATATCGACACGCAAGAACTTATTCGAATGCTTTATGATGATAAAGAAATTTTCACAGAGAAGCTTATAATTTGTTTTCTCTCGTCTTAACAATTCCATCTACAAGTGTATCAGTGGAAAGGTGTTTTAACTGTCTTAAAAAATAAAAATTTACTCAAGAAATACTATTTCGCAGGGGAGCCTTTCTTTTTGTCAACTATTTCTATTCCAAAAGACGTATTAGGGACGCTTATAAAGAAACAGTCCTTTTGCGATGACATATCAGACAGATTTGCAGTATTAAAGGACAGAATTGATTTAATTTAAAGAAAATAGATAAATCCTCATTGACTAAGTTTCGGAACTGCTATCTTTTCATATCACTGACATAGCCAGGATTTTAATTTCGGGGGGGGGGGGGTGATTCCGGGGAGACTCTTCCCTATTTTTCCAACCACGAGCCGCCGCTGGTGTCTTGTGTACGGTGCAGTTCATTCCTATGTTTCTCCAAATGCCTTCTAATCGCTAGAACGACCGGAGATTGTAGAAGCGCCGAAGCCATCTAGAACGTGGATTCTCACGATTTCTGCATGCGTACTCCACTAGAACTCTATGTAGTACTTTGGCTACCCGCGTTTTGTTTTGACATTAGAAAACGCCTCATGTGAACGGGGCCTAACATACGTGACACAAATTTGTATATTGGCGAATGTAAACAAGCAAATAAACGGATGTAAACAATATAACTAAAAAACTACGAGATTTTACCAATTAATCCGGTAGGTAGGTACAGGTAGTTTTAATTAACGTCAACCTAGAGCAACACAACGCCAATTAATCCGAAAAATGGGACAAGGTCCGTTTCTATGACAACAGCTGTCGTGGCCTGAAATGTCCTCACGTGGCGTGGGGTGCCAATTCAGGTGTGACCTCGTCATCTGACTGGTTCAAAAATCACGAGGCGGAGTCCTTGGAAATTGCCCATCGGGATAGATCCCTGACCGTTGTCAATAGTCCGTTGTGTTGCACCAGTGCGACGTTAATTAAAATATCATACCTACCACACTGGAAAATCACCAACCAATGAATAATTTGCCCTCCATAAGGATTTATGCTTCTTCTCACAACCACTTGACAGATAGGTATTAATTAACCTCGCACTGGAGCAACACAATGCAATCCCTTGACATATCTTCAAACGAAACTATCGACAGAAATAGCATGCACGTAGGTAGGTATTTTAATTAGTGTCACACTGGAGCAACACGACATGTTATTGGAGACGGTCCACGATCACACACGAAGGAAAAGACCGAGGACCACACCACGTAATTTTGAACTAATGTCAGATGACGAGGTCACAACTCAGTTGGAAACCCACTCTCCAAACTTCCACATCCCACCAACGTGAGAACACTTGAGGCCACGAAAAATTAACTTCCCATTTGCACCAGTCCCATTTGTACACGACGGTTTTTAGTTGTATTTGAACTCGCAACCCTCCGGTTGCTAATCCGTTACCAACCGGGCTACCGTGGCCCGAAGTTGCACGCACAAGCTCAATCTATATATAACATGGTGAAAATGGTAATTAATTAACGTCACACTAAAGCAATGCAACGGGATCCAAGCAAAACAATTAATTTTAAACACTGTCTGATGACGAGATCAATACCTGAGCTGGCACTCCACTCCCCAAACTTTTTATTATTAGAATAAGCGCACGTGCAGTGTGACAAAACCTAAAAACGAAAATCCTAATCATCCTCTAGAACAGGCCTGGCCAACACGCGGCCCGTCACGTTAAATTGTGCGGCCAGCCGGGCGATTTTATATTTCTATTGAAACTTTTATATACAAAAAAATGTATACAAAAAATATTAAATAAATGAAAATTTGAAATAACTATAAGAAATTAAATTTTAAATTAACGATAGAAAACCACGTAAAAAAAATTAATATAAATTGCGCCAGTAAGTGATAATTTCGCCAAGGGGTAATCTCGGTTGTGTAGCTACGGCAGCCCCATGAATTGGATAAATTTTTAGTATTCCTTTTGTTCAACTGAAAATGTGAGTGCTGTGTGCAATACTTGGTGGCTAATGACTGCTTCGTAAAGTCTGATTTAGTTGTCAGTGTCGAAGGAGCCGCTGTAGCTCGGTTGGAAGAGTAACGGAAAAGCGACCGGAGGGTTGCGACTTCCAATCCAGCCATAACACCGCCGTGTACAAAGGGGGATGGTGCACGTTAAATCCGTCGTAGCGTCAAATGTCACGTTGACGTGGTGTGGAAGTTTGCAGAGTGGGGTGCCAGCTCAGGTGTGGCCTCGTCATCTGTCCGTGGTTCAAAATTACGTGGTGTTGTCCTAGGACTTTCCCTTCGGGGATGATCCCGGACCGTACCGATAGCCCGTTGTGTTGCTCCAGTGCGACGTTAATTAAATACCTACCGTCAGTGTCGAAGAAATTAACGCCAATGATACTTTTTGGATAGGGGTGAAATTTTACTTTATAGTTCAAGAGGGAGGGCTAAAGCTTGTTGTGGATATAAGATGCGTTATTTTTATTCATTACTCTTGAGAAAACCATTGCTTTTCGGCAGATTAGAAAACGGCCTCTCATGAAATAAAAGATATGCATTCCAAGTATATACCAACTTGCATATCTATACAAAAATATTTTACTTTTCTTTCGCACATTTTTGTACAGTAGTTCTATTACTATGGGAGCCTAAAACTGATTGTGTATTTTATCTGATGGCTCAAAGTGTATTGTGAATGGCAGAGTTGGAGTTGGTATGTACGAGGGGTATTCCAAAAGTAACTTCCGTTTGGTCATTAAATAAAAAATGCTTTCTAAATCGCCTTGGTTTTCGTGAGTTTTCTTTTATTGAACTTTTGTTTACTTTTCTACATAATCGCAGTTCAATTCCAAGCACTTGGTGTATCTGGGTACGAGTTTTCTTATTCCCTCTGCGTAAAAGTCGCCGCCTGGGAGTTGCACCATTTCAGACTTTCGCTATCGTCGAATTGTTGTCCACCAAGCCAATTTTTCAAATGCAGGAACCCAGCCGTATTGTTGAATGCTTTCAATACTGCGGGCAGCCGTGTGAGGGCGCGCGTTGTCATGAAGAAGGACGATTCCCGAAGACAGCATCCCACGCAGGCGTTTTGAATAGAACGCTTGAGCTTCGCGAGTGTTTCACAGTACACAGCTGCTGTGATTGTTGTACCGGGTTCCATGAAATCCACGAAAACGTCTTTTTTGATCGTGAAGCGTCGATCAGCCCGGACTTTTTCATCCACTTGTTGAACGAGATCATCCGTCTGAACACTGGGTCATCCACTTCGTCGTGCGCGTTTGTACGGCCCCTTTTGAATTCTCGACACCACTCTCACTTTTCCCTCACTCATAACACCAGGTCCACAGATCTCACTCAATTCACGGTGAATCTGAGCTGCATTAACATCTTTTGTGTTTAGAGAACGAATAACCGAACGCACTACGCTGCGCCAAATATAAACAAATGACGACTGACAGTCGACAGACCGGCGGTTGGTTCCTGATGAACCAATAGAGGGCGCTGGGAGAGCGAAACTCCAATCAATGCTTTTTATTAGCGAACGGCCCTTACTTTTGGAATACCCCTCGTATCTGAATTGTTTTCTCACTATATTCCTCTAGGATCACTCAATGCTGCTATTGATGATGAGGTGGAGGCGATTAGTTTATTTGAGGCAATTAAGGAACTACCCTGCTGCTCAAACTCAAGCAGTAATTCTTTCAGACTCAAAGGGTCATTCAGGCTACTGCAGCAAAGCCTCCATTTCCAGAGCCATCGTGGATTGAGCATCCATTTAACAAGAATCGTCCGAATGTCCAATTGCAATTCTATGGTTGGCTTGATTTGGGTTTTATGGCCCAAGGACCATATTTGACCGAGCTGCGCCCAACACACAATGTCAAATAATTGTGAAAAGAAAGGATGGAGAAAAGGAAGTATAGAGATAACCCGAAGAGAAAGATCCGAGGACGACACCACGTAATTTTGAACCACGGTCAGATGACGAGGTCACATCTGAGCTGGCACCCCACTCTCCAAACTTCCACACCAAACCAACGTGAGGACGTTTGATGCCACGACAGATTTAACGTGCACCAGCCCCCTTTATGCACGACGGTCTTTGGTTGCATCCGAACTCGCAACCTTCCGGTTGCCAGTCCGCTACTTTTCCGACCGGGCTACCACGGCCGGGCAATTCTATGGCTTCCATGCCATTGTGGCATTTCAGGAAACGATGCCGCGGATGTATTTATTGGCTAAGAGAGACACTGATCTCTCAGAAATGAGTATGGTAGCTCTTCAGTATGGTAGCTTTTAACCCTCTCGCTGCGCATCCCGCGATTTCCGCGGGCAACGTAGATGTAGCAAAATTTGCGCAGTCCGCGATTTCCTCGGGGATGCATTTTTACCGTCTATTGAACTGTGCAACCCGCTCTTTCCCCGTTCATGGTTTCATTGTGGCTTTTCTGTGATGTTTAATTGTTTATTCAAATCTGGGTTAACAGATGGCGTTAGATGTCCATATTTCTGCGAAATATACAAGCATGTTTTGCAGCATTTTCGCGCTCTTTTCAAAGCTCAAAGATGTCTGGCAGGAAGCGTTTCGCGAGTGATAGAACCTACATTCCTGACAATATTTCCGACACTGATAGCAGTTCTGACTGATTTCAAGTATATTGAAGATAGTTATGAAACTGATGAGAATTTCTCGGATTCCTCTGCGGATAGTGATTTCTAATAATTCTTCATTTTTAATAAATGTTTTGTAAGTATTTTGCATATTTTCATTAGTATATACGTTTTACCTTTGTATTTCATAAAATAAATCATAATTTAACCAAGATTAATTTTCAAAATTTTGTTTTATATGATTATTCTTCCAATTTCAATATTCCGACAACCTTTTTTTATGTGATCTAATTCTATATTGAAAAAAAAAACTCTTTTACAAAAATTTTTTGTATATTTTAACTCTAAAATATATGTAGATTTGAAATATGTAATAAAAAAATACGCAATTTTTGAACCTATTTTGATAAAAAAATTACGCAGCGAGAGGGTTAAATAAGCAGTTTCTAAATTAATCTACTCCGAGTGGTTTAGACGAGATAACTCGTCCATCAAGATCTGACCAATTTTGCTAATGGCGAGATATCTCGGCATCAAAATATAGTCGATTTTTGATGATGACGAGATAAAGATCTCGTCAGTTTCTTCTAATGACGAGATATCTCGGCATCAAGATATTGCCGATTTTTGATGATGGCGAGATAAAGATCCAGTCAGTTTTCTTCTAATGACGATATGTATCGTTCATCAAGATCCGGTCAGTTTTGATAATGACGAGATACCTCGTCGAGACAACCACTAGGAGGGTTTAAAATTAAGGTTGGTTGGTTGTTTTGGCATTTTTATGGCACATGGGTCATATTTGGCCAAGCTGCGCCAAACACAAGACAACGTCAAGTAAAAAATGTCGTGTAAGGGGAAAATGAGGAATTGGTTAACAGAGTAGTGGGATGTAAGCAGAAAAAGATCGCTTGGGTTTCCCGCGTGCACGACACCCGTGTTCACTAAAGACAATAAACCCCATTGGAAAAGAAAAAAACCACTACTGTACCTCTGGTCCGTGAAGCCCGTACACACTTACTGGAGACGTGTCTCTGAGGACTTGAAATTAAGGATATCTTTAAAGTTTGACTTATTGGGAGTTCAGAACAAATCTGGGAGAGAGGGTATCCTTCAACTAGCCTGATCGTCCGAGAGAGGGGGTCATTCCTTATTAAACGGTACCTTTCAATTTGTTTTACTATGAACGAGGAATGAAAAAAGAATGGTTCGTTGTCTTCGCAGATATTCATGGATGTAACTACACACATGTGCAAAAGTTAATGGTAATTCTGAATTCTTATCAACAAGGTCACCTGGTCTCAATCCGCTAGAGCATGCTCGGGATGCTCTCGGACGTGCGCTAGTGAATGAGACACCCTACCACAGGAACTCTTAGATAGCCTAGTAGAAAGCATTTCTGCAAGTTGTGTGGCATACATTACGCGTTGCTTTTAACAGAGCCAAAAATATTTTTCGCAATAACTAAAACCTACAATGATTCTTAGATATGTTTATCTAAGAATTTAAAAAAATTCTTTAATTTTCAGTAGCGCCATGAGGGTTTTCTTATTTTTCCCACATATCTTGTAGAGTATTTATTTGTCATTTGAGGTATTTTGGTGCAGGTACTTGGAATGGGATTCATCTCAGATTGCAATTATCCTTAAATTTTGGACATGTGTGTACATACATTTTCTTTGATGATAGTGTGCATGTTTGTTAATTTTCTCTACGGTCGTTTCGTTCGTATGTGTGACATCTTTTATTATTAGATTTCGTTTCATAAAATTAATATAACACAAGATTACAATCTAATTTCACAACACATTTAACACAAAAATATAAACACAAATAAATATGCACAGCAGAACCTCGGTAATCCGAGCTCCTTTTAACCAAGAGCCAGTGTTATCCGAATCGAATTTGATACCGAGTTGTCTTAAAACGTCGTTTCAGCTTCGAGCACTTAGTGTGGACACAGTGCAAAGGAAAGTACTGCGAAACAGATGACCGTTAAAAACTTTTCAAGACAGTTTAAAAGGTACGTAACTCACGTAGATTTATTGTGAAATTATCACCATAAATACGTACTGTGACACGAATCCGAGTATAGGTTATTCTTAATCCTAGCTTTATGAATCTTTCAGTCATTAGTAGTGGTGGTGTTTTATTTTATGGCGCAAGGGCCATATTTGGCCATGCTGCGCCAGACACAAGGCATACGATATCAAGTAATAGACACACACATAATGAAAGTTTTACTGGCACAAGAGATAAATACACCCAGGGAGGCAAGTAGTAGTAGGTAGTTAATTAACATCGCTCTGGAGTAATACAAAGGGCTATTAGCGAAGGTCCGGGATTGATCCCCAAGGGAAAGATCAAGAACACCACCACGTAATTTTGTACCACGATCATATGACGAGGTAACACTTGAGCTGGCACCCCACTCTCCAAACTTCTACACCACGCCAATATGAGATATTTGAAGCCACGACAGATTTAAAGTGCACCAACCTCAGTGTACACGAAGGTCTTTCGCTGGACCGAATTTTGAATTCGGAACCTTCCGGTTGGTAATCCGTTACTCTTCCAACTGGCCTACTGCAGTAGTATGGTAGAATTTTCTGTATTTCGTATGGGCTGTTTCGTGCTACGTCCGTATTATCCGAATTTCTGCTTAACCTAGGTCTACATTACCTCGGATAATCTAGGTTCTACTGTGTTTGCGATTTGCAAGAAATATTCATTCCTTACAGAAATTTCTCTCGATACCAAAATGACGTAGAAATTATTCAGTAGAAATTTGTTTTATAATTGACTGAATTGACAAGAGAACAAGAGCTTGTCATTTAATGCCAATGGATTTATAGGATCATTCCATGTCAAGTCAACACAGCAAAGTATCATTTTCAACCTGACCTCACACGATATTAAAAGTAGAGTACTTGCAAGTTAAAAAAAATTCAAATAAATTGAAATTTTAAATTTGTGTTAGTTTTTAACCCTCCTGGTGGTTGTCTCGACGAGGTATCTCGTCATTACAAAACTGACCAGATCTTGATGGACGACATATCTTGTCCCTAGAAAAAACTGACCAGATCTTGATATCGTCATCATAAAAATATCGGCAATATCCTGATGACGAGCTATACCATCATTAGCAAAATTAGTCTTATCAATCTTCATGGACGAGATATCTCGTCGATTCCGCTTTGATGGTTAAACAAATCAAACGATTGCTTGAAAAACTTGTATCTGGTCTATTACCAAGAGTACCTTCTCGCCATTTTTTTTACAAAATGAGGATATCAGTGTTGAGTGCTGTGTTGAGTTGAGGTGGAATGACTATAATAATAGTACCTGAAATGTGTGGTAAAAACAAAAATGTAAAACTCAAAATGTGAAATATTTTTATTCTATTAAATATAAGATTCCAATTCATGGTCTTTGTAGCGTACAATTGAAAAGACGAACTGACACTGAATTGTAAAGCATTGTGCATACCACTGCATTGTTGTCATAATTAAGTTCAGCAACTTTAAATTCCGGATTTATGGATACCTGTAAAGGAAAAAACAACATTGATCCAAAAGCATTTTTTCCACAAACTGGCATACGCTTTAGTACTTTTCCACATTTTTTAAACTCTGAAATAAAAATAAAGTAGACTGGCTGATTGGACTGGACATATCACTTACGGAGCACCTACTGTAAGCAGCTTATCTCCCCATCAAAATGCGGGTGCATAAAAATAAATTGCATAGTTAATAAAAGTTAAAAAGAACTATGAAAAGCTGAAAGCATGAAATTAAATCAGCGGTTGAAAAGTTGATCCCGCATCCGAGCACGGGACAACAGCACAGTTGACCACCCTCCCAAGTGCTGACCGCCACCGGGTGCTTAGCTTATGGTGATCCAGTTGGGTTGGGTGTTCAAACCCCATCACATCTATTTGGCTGTTTTTTACTGCAAGGAATTAAAAGACCTGGTGTAAATAAAGGCAGTTAAGATTAAACTTAGATGCAATTAAGAAAGAAAAACTATTGTGTTTTGTGATATAATTAAGGGTCCAGTCGAGTCTCATGCTCACCTTAACGAGTGACAAGGACGCGATCCAGAAAAGAGACAATGCATATTAATTTGGAGGGGATGGAATTATTGAAATTGAAGTCAAAGACGGCAGGATTCAAACGAAACACTCTGCAACGACTCCGCAACGACAGTTGGGTTGACCCAACTGTCGTGGGAAGGTTTCAAGTTGTAGAAAAGCTCGTGGTGTTTTCTGTGAGCTTTTGACCGTTGGATCATATGGTGGTAATGATCTGAGTGCTTCGCTTGGCTAGTAGACTGGCCTTGTAGCGATCCTCGATTTAACGACTAGATGCGATTTTTCGACTAAAGAGCACTTAGCGACAATTGATTCTTCAGGTATTTGTGATATAGGTGAATGCACGATTGCAAGACACTACATTCATGATGTCGCCAAACCATCCATCGCCAAAACCTCATCCTCACACAAAATAAACGAGTTTAGATTTTATAGACCAGCTCGTGGAACGTAGCAGGGTAAAAATCGTCTGGCTTCGTGAGTAGTTGAGAAATTTACTACTCTATCGAATGAGACAATTGCCCTGGGCAATGAATTTTCGCCAACCACTAGATTGCGAACCTTGAATCGCCAAAGCATAGAGGTAATGTAAGGTAGTTAATTAACATCGCACTGGAGCAAAATTGGCTATTGGCGACGGTCCGGGATCAATCCTCAAGGAAAAGATCCAAGGACAACACCGTGTAATTTTGAACCACGGTCAGATGACGAGAACACCTGAGCTGGCATCCCACTCTCCAAACTTCCACACTCCACCAACGTGAGGACATTTGAGGTCACGGTAGATTTAACGTGCACCAGTCCCAGTGTACACGACAGTCTTTGATTGGGAAAAAGTACCCTCTTTACCATAGTAGAGAACATGGACACTCTATTGCAAGCAGCAGATGGGCCACCGAACAGCAGGGAAACAAAATTCCTGCTCCAAGGAAAGAAATTGCTCTTTGAAAGCAGTTGACCACGGTCAGATCAGGAGGTCAAGGCCTGAGCTGGCACCCCTCTCTCCAAACTTCCCCACTACGCCAACGTGAGAACATTTGTGGCCACGACAGGTTTAACACGCGCCAGCCCCCCACGTGCCCGACGGTTTTTGGTAGGATCGAGTTTCGAACGCGCAATCCATCGGTTGCTAATCTGTGACTCTACCAACTGGGCTACCGCCTCTGCCACCTCTGAATCAAAAAAGGTTTAAAGGATCTAGTTTCAACGTTTTTAAAAATTAAGGTCGCAGTGGAACAACACAACAAGCTATTAGCGACGGTCCGGGATTAATCCCGTAGGGAAAGACCCGAGGACAACACCACGTCATTTTGAACCTCAGCCAAATGACGAGGTGACAACTGAGCTGACAACTCACTCTCCAAACTTCCACACCATACCAACGTGAGGACATGGCATATTTAACGTGCATCAGCCCTATTTGTACACGACGGTCTTCGGTTGGATTTGAACACTCGCAACCGGTCGCTAATCCATTACTCTTCCAACCGGGCTACCGAGGACTGCTAGTTTCACTGACTAGTTTGATAAAGGGAACTGTCCAGAACTGAGGAGCCACTGTGTAATCATAACGGAAAATGAAAGGTACAGGGTAAACAGGACGTCTCGATCACAAACAGTAATGGGTACCATTCCGGCATCCGATTTGTCAAGTTCCGGCTGCATTTCCCGATGTCGGCAGCCGGACCGGGTTATGTGTGAAACCCTTCATTTGATTCCGTTACATCAGTTGTCACAGATTCCGGTTTTGCCGTTGTGTGCGACTCAGGCTGAGAAAGAGGACACCCCTGGATAGCTGGTGATAAGTTCGTGCAAATATGTGGTTAAATAGGTCGTTAAGTGATGAGTGCCCGCTTACATTGTCCACCATAAACGTATTAACCCTCCAAGTGGTTTCCACGAGCTATCTCGTCCACCAAGATCTGACCAATTTTGTTAATAACGAGATATCTCGTCATTAAAAAATCGGCAATATCTAGATAAAGAGATATCTCGTCATCTAGATATCTAGATCATCTAGATATAGATCAATTATCTGGTATTTTGTCTAATGACGAGATGTCTCGTTCATCAAGATTTGGTCGGTTTTATTAATGACGAGATACCTCGTCGAGACAACCAGCTGGAGGGTTAACATGAAACATCGAATTATTCTTTTGATACCGATACTTAACTTAAAATTGTATATTCCTGGTTGTAGCTCGGTGATGTCGATCCACTGACAATCAATGTTGTGCAAATACGCATCTGAGCAGCCAACAGATATGCCTTGGTCCCCATAATTAGCACAGGCAAATTTCTTTTCTACCCCAGGTAAGCAGTTGGTGTCTTCCAAGCAAAAGCTGGCTTTGTGGCCTTCTGCAACTCGTTCGCCTTGCATATTGATGATATCGAAGTGGGCGAACACCTCCATGCTGTGGTAGTGTCTAAATAAAATTCAGAACGTTTGAGCGAAATATTCTTTGAGAGAGAAAAATTGCGTTATTCTTTGTACGTAATTTAGAGTATCCATTAAATTAAGGTTGGTTGGCTGAGTTTTGTAGTGCAAGGGCCTTATTTAGTCGAGCTGCGCCAAACATAAGACAAACAGCGTCAAATAATGGACATGCATGCGCAAAGAAAGCTTTACTGACACAGAACTGATAGAAATTTTATTACACTTTTCTGACCTTGCGCGATTAAACTCAACAAACCAACCATCAAATTAAATCATTTTATTGTAATTGGGGTATTTTAAAAACATTTGCACGCCATCTTTATGCAATATTTTAATTTTGTATGCTAAAATTTCGGACGGGTAAAGCAAGTCTTCCAATGAACAGGTAATTTCTGTACGAAATTTATTTCTACTTTGATGTAATTTTGGAATATAGATATCCCAGCTAAATAACGAATAGGACATTGTGCAAACTGGTGCATTTGACTTCTCTTTATTAAAAAATAACATTAAAGCTTCTTGAGTAACTAAAGAAGTAGTAGGAAGGGTTTCAACACCAAGAGAGCCTCCTTGGTGTTGAAACCTTTCCTTGACCAGATCCCTATATCTGTCTCACATCGAGCATGTTTGTGATTTGGCTAGGCCGTCAATTGCACCACCCCTGAATATAAGTTATCTATAGTTGGAGCTGCAGAATACATGGCATAATTTACCACAGGATAGCATAGACTCCATGCCATATATGGGCACGTTTCGCCATCAGAGGGGCTTTACAACTTCCCAATTTATAACCGTTCTGATGTAATTTTACAATATTAGAGTCCTTTAGTTTTAATATTGTGATAATTTGTTTCTCTTCATGTACATCACACATGCTAAATTTAATTCCGATCGAACGCTGGCTTCGGAATGTCTCGTTGTTTTTTGGCACAGCCGTATTCCAACATAAAATAACAATAGAACACATTAAAAATTAAATCTACTGAAAAACAAAGAGCAATTTTTGATTACAACAGAAAATCACTTCAACAATAAACTTCAATCTAATACTCACATCTTTTAATATTTGATTTTGGAAAAATTTGACTTTGTGGTTTAAGTACATGACTCGTGCAGAAAACTTTTTTAGTTTGGTACTCTAAGCGCCATCGAGACAATCTTCTCATTTATTAGTCTCTCATTTATCAATTATCTCATTGCACGTCTCCCAGGTGCAATCAGGATGGATGTTCTTGATCCTTCAAGCCAATACGATACAGAATGCTATCAGTCACTGGGTGTAAAGTACTTCAGAGAAATAAACACTTAACTTCAAAATTAATTCATTTAAAATTGTTGCATAGTATTTACACGTTGAATATTATAGCATTGCTCCATCAAAAAAAATCATTTGAATACATATTTTCCCAATAGTGCTGTACAGCTGCAGCTACATAGTTAAACACTACATTATTCTCATTAATTCTTCACACTGGATTCATAAGTAAAATTAAAATAATTTTCAACCCTCTAAGTGTTTTCTATTATTTCTGGATAGAGATCTCGTCAATCAAGATCTGGTCAGTTTTTCTAATGCCGAGATATCTCGTCATCAAGATATTGCTGATTTTCTTATGATGAGTATCAGGATCTGGTCAGTTTTTTTCTAATGACGAGATATCTCGTCCATCAAGATCTGGTTCAGTTTTTCTAATGACGAGATATCTCGTTAACACACCCAAAAGGAGGGTTAATGATGATTACGAAATATTTTCTGCTCAATTAATGGTAAGAAACAGAAATGAGATGGTTGATTGTTGCGAGACACAGTACCACCAGTCATATCAATTCAAGAATTATCTATAGAGCTCGTGAGAGATACTGTTTGTCTACCACGAGAACTGTTCCAGACAGAATGTCTTCAGCTGCCGAAGAAACGAGACTGCCCATTTTCTATAGGGGATGCTTGAAGCATTTGTGTTTGTCACATTGGTGACAATGGTTCTTCGGGTATTTGTGAAACAATAGGATACACGATTGCAAGGCGCTACTTTCATGACGTCGTCAAACCATCCATTGTAAAAACCTCATCCCCACACAAAATCAACGAGTCTTGATTCCATAGATCAGCTCGTGGAACGCAGCAAGGTGAAAACCGTCTGGCTTCGTGAGTGGTTGAGAAATTTCCTATAGTATCGAATGAGAATTGTCCTGGACAATGATTGTTCGCCAACCGCTAGCTTGCCAACCTTAAAACGCCAAAGCATAAAACCATGTTTTTTAAATTCCATTTGCCATCCTTATTCTTCCGCATGATTCACTTTATTCAAGCTCTGAGGATTGCAAATGAAATTTAGAAAATGGTTCTATTTAGGCGATTCTAGATAGTGAACAAACACGATTCGTAACTCAACGGGAGCTGCGTAGTGCACATGTCCACCGAAAAGTACACGAGTTTATTTTCGAGCAGTAGGTGTAGTATGTGTTTAGAGGGGCTTGAAACGCCGATTATGTCGATCTTATTGGGTTCACTTCGTGTCACTTTTTAACATTGCTTGCTGCAGTCTTTGGTACGTACATTCTTCTGTTTTGTAATTGATATTCACATGAAATGAAGGCTTACTGAATTGAAGCACAAAAGACACGATAATACAAAAAACGTATTAGTTTTATAAAAAAAAATAATTTTCGCAGATTTTTTATGATACCAGGAGCAACAGCGTCTTTCTCAAGCTGCTTTTCCACAAAAATTAAAGAACACGAAATTAAAAACGATCAAATCGTGAAAGTGTAAGCGATGTTTCGATTTTTTTTCATTCCGACGAAATGAGTTTTAAAATAGAAAGATTTTCTTTACAAAAGTTAATTTAAGTCCATATCCATGACAGAAAAAATTAAAAACAGAAATCGCTTATAAAAAATTTCAGAACTCTAGATTTTTTAAGATGCTGCGAGGAAGAACAAAACGAGAAATGCTTCGAACTTTCGGGTATGCATGCTTATATACAGGTTACGGTTAGGACTGCTTCAATGATACCCCTTCAAAATAGTGCATTCAAGACTGATGGATCAGTCTTGAATGGATCATACACAGTCAGTATGGATCATACACAGTTAGGGAGCGCAGATTCCTCTCCCAGAGTTACGGATGTATACCCAGATCCCTCTCCCGTTGAGGTACGGATCGAGATTGACGGTCCAGTGATCTGCACATATATCCGTAACTCTATGGGAGAGGGATCTGCGCAGAAGCGGTTGGCGAGTAATCATTGCCCAAAACAACACTCATTCCACACAATGGGAAATTTTCCTAATGGATCATTCCATGCGTAGATCCCTCTCCCATAGAGTTAAGGATGTATGCGGACAATTCCATGTTACTCACGTTACAATCAGACGTCAATTTTCAATATTAAATATTTATTGTAAACACAGAATGGATGAAGATTACTAAACAAAAATTGATATATAAGTTCATTGACATGTTCCTAAAGCATCAATGCCCTAATTTAGAACTTTAATTTAAATTTAGTTTCCTCAATGGGGGGGGGCAACATTTCGGACTTTGACTCACATTACAAAAAAGGACATCAATTTTTTAGACTTTCAAAAATGAGTTTTTCTCTTCTAACAGAAGTTAATCGGAAAAAATAATTCGGATGTTTCGCTAAGAGCAGTAGGTCATGTTAAACCTAAGAAAAATGAAATTACTGCTTTAATTAATAAAATAAATTGACATTTTTATGTGACTCACGTTACATACTTTTGTGACTCGCGTTACATTTGTGAATTCTGAGAACTGATGCTTAATATTAAAATTTCTGAAATTTTTAATCGGTGCTAAAATTAACTTTCTTATATATATTTGAGAATAATTGCTTATTAATGAAAGAAATTGCAATTTTAAAAAATTAAATAATGTCCTATAAACATACTTATGTGCAGTAAAAATGCGAAGTAAATTATCATTTTGATTCAAAATTGTGTTTGGATCTGAATTTTGCTATTTCTTTTCTGTATCGAAAACATTAATCACTACTTTTAGCAGCTTCTACGAATTCGTGCACATTATTTACTAAATATTTTCTTTTTTCACTTGGTCGAAAGCATGTCGTTTAACACTGCCTCAAATTCCGTCTACTGGACCCTTACCATGTGATGTAGCAAAATAGTTCCACGTATTGGATATTTTGTACCTTTGTTCCAGTGTGTTAAGAGAGGCTGCTATGTGTGTTTTTAAACTGTCCCCATGTGGACTGTCAGACCAAATTTCAACATTTACACACAAGTTGAAATACTTTGTAATAAAAACGATGTGTTAAATAATGACCTCTTTGAATGATCCCAATAATCTGATGCTGTTACTACAGGATGAATGGAACCCAAATAATAATAACAGCTGTAAACAAGTTCACTTGTTTCTGTTTACAATGTGCACCTTGGATCTCATCCTGAAAGGTACAAGTGTAGTTTTCAGAAAAGTTTACTTGCATCACTCATTGATATGCCTTAGTTTGATGGCGCTTAAAGTAAAAATGCCTCAGAAATTGCGGAATGAGACCCGAAATAAGTCGATACAAATCCAAATATGACCCAGAACCTTCTATCCTTTGACGATTGTTCTCTGTATCTCTTTTCCAAAAATACCATGCAATAGTTCATGTTCCAGGTAATGGATAAAATTTTTTAGAACCTTGTGCATCTTTGCAAATGCTACATTGGCTTAGCCAACAGTTTCTAAGACTGCACAATATTTTTCTGAGAATGAATGGAAGTAAGTGGGATCACTTTAAATATAGAAGTGTAATGTATTTACAGCACCTATATGAAATTCTCATGGTATATACATAAGCAACATTATGAGGAATCTTATTTCTCAGATCTCATTCAAAAGAACATGCTTTGGGCGCAATTAAAAAATCTTGCTCTTACCAAATTCTGATGGATTTTCCAGTTTGAACATTTCAAACACTTCCTTCAGTGACCACATAAGATGATGAGCTTGTTTTTTTTATTTTAAGGCCATTTTCCCAAATCGTAACGACGCCTTTACGTCCAGGAGCCATTCGGCTAATATAATCTCATTCATAAAATTATATAATTTTGGCTATTTTATCTCTACTAAAAGCTGATGACTTCGAATGATCACTAATAGAATCAAAACATGCATTTAAAGTCACATTACAAATGCTGCTAAACAATTTACTCACCACAACTTCATTACAATGTGGTGTGATAGGTAAACCTCGCTTTGTTGGGTCATAGCTTTTCCAAAAGTGTTCGCATTTTTGTACGATTGAGGTGTTTTTCTTTGAATTCTCTTTGTTCCTTTAAACGCGATACTTTTAAACTCTATTTCTATAACCTTTTCCTCTTCGCATCAGTATTTCATAGTAAGACGGTGCTTTTCTTTTATTCATCACATTTTCTTTCTTAATTTAGTTTCTCTCTGAGCTTTTTTTCTTGGACTCTCTACAACTGCAGTAGGTGCCACAATATAATTTTTGTATTATATAAAGAAAAAGAACAAGTTTTAAATAAATCTATCACAAAATCAGTTGCACTTCAAATTTTAATATAAATATTAAAACCAATTAATTGTGTACAACGTTTAACTTAATGTGTGATTCATGTTACAAAATTAAATGTGTTCTGTCTGTTAAGGAAAAGCATGAATTAAAATAAAATTTGTCATTTACTTTTACTCTTCATACTAAATAAGAGGGAAATTGAAATTTTTAATTTTAAACAGAATATTTTAAAAGAATTAAAAAACTAAGTTTTCGTGACTCACGTTACATTATAGTAAGCACTTTTCGGAAATTATTCCATAAATACAGTAATGGATATCTTACAAAATTAGACATAATTTCCTCTACTGAAATCGCTCTTTCTGTTATGCATGAAAATTAAACAGAAATAGAAAATAATAGAAAAATTTGTCTGCAAAGACAGCCTAGTTCACTGTAAAAAATCTTCACATCTATGATTTTAGAACAGCTGACCATGTGCTGATAAAATAAATGTGTAAAGTGTTGCCAAATTCCATTTTAAAAATCTTAAACTATCTAGAAAAGAACTAAAGAAAATACGAGTTGATTTAAAAAAAAAAATTTCACTTGCATGTCCCTTGTTTCGTGGAATTGCCCATGCGCAGATCCCTCTCCCATAGAGTTACGGATCGAGATTGACTGTCCAGTATTCAAGATTGGCAAGTAGCAGTTGGCGAGAAATCATTGCCCGGACAACTCTCATTCCATACAGTGGGAAATTTTTCTAATGGATCATTCCATGCGCAGTTAGTATGCGCAGATCCCTCTCCCGTAGAGTTACGGTTCAGTACTCAAGATTGGCAAGTAGCGGTTGGCGAGAAATCATTGCCCGGACAATTCTCATTCCATACAATGGGAAATTTTTCAGACAATTTTCCCCTTACTGCATTTCACGAACTAATTTTCTATAATGACCACCAGTACCTAAATTCTGTGTCTGAAGTATTTCTCCTGATAGACAGCCAGTAACCTCCCTTCAAATCCAATTTTTAAAGTTGTCAAAAATTCTAATTAATACTTAATTAAAAAAGTAAAACTATTATTAATGTATGGTAAAATGCACAGATTTATGTTTTATCATTGCATCAAACTTACAAATGGCACATATGCCATTGCCATGCATATTTTGGCAGGAACGGCCTGAAATCAGTGGTCCCCATATTACCAATTCGGGCTGTAAACCGAAGAAGCCTCCTTTGTTCATACAGCCAATCTACATCATATAAAAAATAAATAAATGCAAACTTTTGAATGCAAAAGTAAAATTTTCTTGTTAAAAGAGAGTTTTCATAGAAATAAATAGCTCCTATGAACTATATAAAAAGTACCTCTATAAACTATATTAAGTTATAAGCTGGGCTCCGATTTTGTTGACATAGCATCTTTTCATTAGTTCTTTGTAGAAAATATCCGAATAGTGAGAAATTACGTTTGCAATATCCTGATTCTAGAAATGAAGTTTTAGCTCATTTTTCGGTGCTTTTGATCTTTTGGTCATTTTTGAGATTTTCGGTATTTCCTCGGTCATTTTTCGAGTTTTTGGTATAATGCGTTAGTTTTCCCTGGTTTTAATAAAATGTTGGTGGAAACATTCCCAAGTAGCAATCATTAGCAGTTTCATTTGTACTTTTTTAAGTCACAAAAATTTGGGCCCTGGTTATAAGCTTTGACGCGATAACACAATGAGAGATGAGTTTATTTAATTTTTACAAGTCAAAGTGCAAAATGCTGCTGGCTCAAATTCATAGAATGAAAGGCTGCGGCAGCCCAGTTGGTAGAGTCGCTGATTAGCAACAGGAGGGTTGCGAGTTCGAGACTCGACCCAATCAAAACCGTCGTGTACGAGGGACTGGTGCACATTAAATCCGTCGTGGCCTCAAATGTCTTCACCTTTGCAGGATGTAGTTTGGTGAGTAGGGTACCAATTGAGGTGTTGACCTATTCAACTGACCATGGTCCAAAATTACGAGGCGTTGTCGTCGGATCTTTCCCCTTTTCAATTCTATTTGAGAGCTCACAGAATTATCAGCAAATTTTGTAAAATGTTTTCACAAGCGAAGTAAAAATGTGATGAGTTCAAGATTAACAATTTGTCTCTTTCAAGGAAATGTGCATGTTACAAAAGTTTCATCATGATATTAGCTTCTGTTTTAATTCATAGGCCTGAACTTAAGACTTGGTGCGCTCAAATTTATTTTCTGATTTTGTAATTCACTCAAAATTTTATTTGAACATCTGTAGTAAATCTGATAAATAAGTAATTCACAACATGCAGAAATAGCGTGAGAATTGATAGACAAAGTTATTTCAGTTAACCGCAGTAAAACAGGTAATTTGCATTGTGCAATTCATTTTTAGCTTAAAGGGATAAGATTTTAAGGGCGTATTTTTAAAAAGAAGAATTCAAATTTTGGGCTAATTTTTTAGTCCCGTTAAGGTGTATGTATACACTAGAAATCACGAAAATTGACTAGAATATTGATTTTGTTTTTATTGCTTCAAAATATTTATCAATTTCTTAGTTTTTAAACGATACCAAGATCTCGTAAATATTAGGAATACTTTTCTAGTTATAAGGGTTTTTCGTTAGGTACTGTCATCAGAACAAACATGTTTCCAAAACTTTAAACACACTTTCTGAAGAACTGTGTTTTTGTAATACGATGCTTTGTTCAAACAGTGATAACTCAACAATGAATTGATCTATTATAATTATTTTTGTATCATTATAATCTATGTAATACAGTTGATGTTTTGACTCTCATTCAGAGTCATTAGTTAAGAAATGAATTTGTAATTGATTTTTAAACGTTGAAATTCCTGAAAAAAAATCTTGATATTTTAGACTTCCTTGGTGAAAACAATTGTAAAAAACAGCCTATTTCCTCTAGCAACTTGATGGAGGGTCAAAACATGAAGAATAATATTAGGAATAATTTCCAACAGGAATTGTCTTCCTGAACACATTAGAATTTGAGATATCGCTGTTCAAAAAGCATGCTAATTAGCTGATTATATCCAAACTAGATAATTAATGATTAGCTTGATCTGATTTTTTTCTCGATGAAATGATTTTAAGCATAAGCCAATGATTGTTGGAAAAAAGCTGGATTTTTAAAGTCAAAATTTTTAAAAAGTCCTCTAGTGTATACGTACACCTTAAATAACTGATGTATTCATTTTATTTACCGATTTTGACGTATATATTATGCATTATTATAAACGATGTACACTCACCATGATTATTCTTATCGAATTTGTAAGCTTCGGAAGACAGACAATTTTCTTCCATTGCACATTGCAAAAATAGCAACTGTTTGTCTTCAAGATATGTAGACCTTTCGATTTCCACTTCGTCCGGGACTAAGTCTGGTAATTCTAGAAAAAAAGTGGCACAATTCTCGTTAAAATGGGACTTATTATTCATCTTGAGATTTGAGATGAAAACGAAACAGTAAATATCGGATAATCTGCCCCCGCAATCTTGCTGAAATGAAAATATTTCTAGCAGCTAAAATACTCGTTTCTTTTGGATTCATGTTGTAATAAAATTATATTGTAAAGACAATTTATTGAGTATATTCCTTTCATGACTGAATCTAAAATGCGATAAGTGCCTGGGGATCAGTTAAACTCATCACTACAAGTACATTTTTCTGGTTCGGATGGATATGCTGAAGATAATACAAATGACATCGCATGGACAGAAACAATCACTTTAGAGAAATCGGTTCCTGAAGAAAATGTTGAATCTAAAATGCGATAAGTACCTGGAAATCATTAAACTCATCACCTATAAGTAGATTTTTCAGGTTAGGATGGATCTTCTGAACTGTTGAAGAAAATACAAATGACATCGCATGGACAGATTCAACCACACTAGTGAAATCGATTCCTGAAGAGAATATTGTTGAATCTAAAATGTGCTAAGTAACTGGGAATCATTAAACTCATCAGATTTTTCAGGTTCGGATGAATCTGCTGAATTGCTGACGATATTACAAATGACATCGCATCCAATATAATTGGTGTTATCTTGGACAACCTATGTCGTACGTGATCTAATGGCCTAGTGGTCCAACGACCGGCATTTGTGAACACATCGCATGGACAGTCAACTACTTAAATAAAATTGGTTTGGGAAGAAATTGGTCACGTGTGTGCTGAAACTGAAATATTTGAACACTTGGATTGCGCCATTCATGACAAGAATTTGAGCATTTTGGATGATGAAAACATTAAGTTTTATACTAATAAGCTGGAGATGACAGCAATACCGAATAAGAAACAAACGTTTAGCAGTATGCAAATGCACTTAACATTAACACAAACTTTGTTTAAGGGGTGTTTTCTAGTTTAATATTGACATTTAATAACGTTTGTTTAATATCAATATAATAAGTTTAATTGTTTTCTTATTTAAACTCTTACCAGTCACACAAATCACACCAGCTATATTGTCTTCTCGCCCTGGACACTTCACTTTTCCAATGGATTCGTAGAGGCAGTCTGAAATGTTGGATTCACTTCCGGTGCATTTTACTCCACTTATTGTAATATTTTCATGATGTCCTCCAAAAAAGGAACTCTGGAAAAAGCACAATATAGACTTCCAATACTTGTTTATTGCTGACAGGATCGACCTAAGCCCTCCAACTGGTTTCGACGAGGTATTTTGTCCATCAAGATCCAACCAATTTTACTAATGACGAGATATCTCGTCATCAAGATATCGCCGAATTTTGAACGATGACGAGATCAAAAACTTGTCAGTTTTTCCTAATAACGAGATATCCCATCCATCAAGATCTGGTCAGTTTTACTAATGAAGAGATACATCGTCAAGACAACGGCCAGGAGGGTTAAGAATTGCGGGCAAGATTCTATCAATCCCTAAGAAGCCCTTAAAATGTCAATAAGTTAAAAAATATTTTAATACATTTTTGGTCACTGTTATTGGATTAGTAGTGTCAGGCCTAAAGCTGCACAAAACAAAAAGTTAGAATAATCATATCTCATATAAACTACATATATTTCATTGCTACAAAGAAAACTATTATAAGCTATTTTATACTGAAAAGCATATTTGTCATCAAATAAATTATGAAATTTTGTAATGCATAAATGGACCCCCATTTGTGGAGGCACATATGTAACGAAACTCATTTTTAACTCGTATCTCATATTCCAATTACTCCAAATTAAGTATCTACTATTGCACCAGGATCCCGTGTTTCCTATGACAACCCCAAAACAGTTAATCGGACTCAAATCGTCCATCAAGTTATGATCAACTTTGCTAAAGACGAGATATCTCGTCACCAAGACATTGCCCATTATTTGATGATGACGAGATCAACATCTGGCCAGTTTTTTCTAATGACGAGATATCTCGGCCATCAAGATCTTGTCAGTTTTGCTTATGAAGAGATACCTCGTCGATGCAACCACCTGGAGGGAGAAAACACTTTAACAAAGCTTAAGGAACGTTTGATTCTCAACCGAGCTACAAGTGATCAATATGTTATCAAAAACAATGGTGATCATTTCATGAAACAAAATAATATCAGTGTAAAAGTATACAAGAAGGGTTTTTCAAATTCCTCTCAAAACCTCAGAAGGTATGCGACCCAATTCGGAGGAATAGTTGGAATCGGCTCAAGGCCAGCACTGATTATTGAAGGATGTTCAAATTTTTATGTTCTTAGTTTGCTCTGGTTTCATCGTTCTGCGATTACATCTTTGCCACACATGGGTAAAGTAGACTCAAACCTACGACGTACAGAGGATTCTGAACCACTCCTAACATCTATAACTAGTTACTGAAATCAAAAGGTGTGATATACCAAGTCAGTTTCATTGTTCTGTTTCATCGATCTACGATTACGTTTTTGCTACCACACGGGTAAAGTAAACTCAAAGCTACGACTTATAAAGGATTCTGAACTACTACTAACATCTATGAATAGGTACTGAAATACAAAGGTGTGTGGTTTACTGAGTTAAATGCTTTCTTAAGTGTCATGCAAAATTAATGGATGTTTGCTTAATCTGGTGATATACCTAAAACCCTTTTTATTTCTCTTAAAAGAAAATAATTTGATATTTAATTGGTTCAACATTGTCTAACAGAACAATACGTTGTTAATTCAAAATCCAACAGGAACTTTAATTGCTCTTATACACTGAAATGATAAAATATTACATATGATAAGCGCTAATCCCCTGCTTTAACAACTCAATAAATATGCTTACGGTTTGAGCCAGTGACTGTGATCCCATTGGATACAAGGGATCCCAATGAAACCCATTTAAAAGTTCTCTGAACTGTTGTTATGTTACCTCTACCTACCTGCATTACACAGATTAGTCAAATGGAGAAAAATTGCTTTATATTTTCTAGGCCACACAATCACTTTTACTGGCACAATGTAAAACTATAGTGCTCCGGTCTAGCTGTGATAGACTAACAAACTTTTAATCTATCTATATCTAGTATAAAAGGCAACAAGAGGTGAACATTGGCAACTAAGCCTATTTTGACCATTGTCAGCACATACAGGTACTCCTCACTTAACGACCTATCTATTTAACGACCTATCTGCTCGAACTTACGACCAGCTCTCCAGCGCGGGGGTCCCCTTTCTCAACCGGAGCCATATATACCGGAAAAACAGAGCCTTTGCCGACTGATACAATGTGATCAAATGAAGGGTTTCACACATAGCCCGGTTTGGCAGATTTGCCGATCCCGCCGCCAATACCGGTAAATGCAGCGTCGAGAAATCGGAATGTTCTCATTACATGTTCTGTTGGTTATCGGTGTGCCTTGCCTTCCTGAACTTGTCATTTCTTGGTACGATTACTCAACTGTGCCAAAGATCTAGATGTCCCCTGTAACAAACTAGTTTTCTTTATTCAGTGTAAATAAAAACGATTAAGTTTAACGCTTCGCCCAATTTTAATCCAATTCGCTTAACGACTTTGCCGTAGGAACGTAACTCGGTTGTTAAATGAGGAATGTAAGTGCTACTTAAGCTAGTCGATATAGTAGACAAACTCTCATGGTGTGATAAGTTGACCTGCCTGATTCACTGTAGCAATGACTAAGCAACCTCTGCACTCTTTTCTGGAGTAAATGGCACGCTTATTGCATAATTTTCTTTGTATTTTATACAATCTTATCAGGCATATATGCCGTGCCGAAGTAGAATCCCCATCAGTTGAAGAAATAGACAGCCTTCTGGACAACTACAATCTAACCTCGGAAAAACCTACTGACATTGCCCCTATTGTGACATTGCATCCTTGTACTTTTTTCCAATACATAGAATTGTTTTATTTACTCATTAACAGTTTCAGCTGCAGTACCCAGTCACACATGACAGGATACTGCAGATTTTCAGTTACTATGTGTAAAAAATTTGTCATTTAATGTGGTAAAAGTTCAGGGAGTAAAATAATAAAACTTTTATCCAAGAATATTGAATTCATTTTCAAACAGATTTCGAAGAAAATTTTCAATGAATACGTTCTTAAGGTCACTTACCTGTACAGCTGCTTGCGCATAACCTAGTTTTAACTGTTGACAGATGACATTTCCTTCCAAGAGACTCCATCCATCGCCACAAATAAGTCCCCATTCACCAACAATGCCGACTTCAACTCGTCCTTCAAATGCATAGCGACCACCAACAAGTCGTACCTCAATGTTTTTTTCCTTATGCCGCTATGGATGAGAAACTTAATTAAAACAAAATTGAAACATTGATGGCTGAAACTAACACATACCGAGGCACCAACTCCAAGGGGCCTGGTCCTTTTGGGCCCCAGTAATCTTTATAATTGAAGCCCTGTCCCCCAAACATGAGGAATAAGTATAACCATATACTATTGGCAATGAGATGTAAAGCAAAGTAAAGTGTTCCGAAAATACACATTCAGGATGTCTAAGAAAAGTTCACCTATTCTAAGTAGTTTACAGAAAAAATTACTTACCGGAATGTCGCAAATTTTCAGTATATCTTAGTGAGGACATGAGAAAGAAATTCACATTGCAAAAGAAATTAGTTAAACAAATCATCACCAGGGGCGTTTTATAATTTTATCCTGGCCATTACAATGCCCTACAGCCAAGTTTTGATGATGACGAGATCAAGATATGGTCACTTTCCTTATAATAACGACATACCTCGTCCATCAAGATCTGGTCAGTTTTGCTAACAAGTTATCTCGTTGAGACAACCACCAGGAGGGTTAATTCACTAAGCCTGAGTGGTGAAAAGTTGCCAAGAGACAGATGGTTATCCTGCAAAATCTTAGTCTTCACAGTTAACGTATTGAGCTGCCTATATTGACTTGAATATTTAAAGTATAAATGTGATGCAGAAGCCGCGATGCAGTCTTTTATATTGTCTTGTTCATTGGTTTTACAGCCAGAGGTCGGTTTTTAAAGATCTGTGGCTAAAGGGTAAGTGTCTTCTGCCCTCTGAGATATTTTAAATGAAAGCTGGCTTGCATTCGTGTGATGGATAAGAGGAAAACTAGTAAAATCTCCAAGAAACCAACCAGGCAACACACTTAAGGTTAGAAATCTGTTTCATTTTCAATCTTATTTCAAATTTTAAAAAAATTTGAAGCTTTTATCCAGAATTATAAACTATGCTTATGATTAAATTTTTGACCCTCCACTTGGTTTAGGCGCGATATTTCGTCCATCAAAATCCGACCTATTTTGATAATGACGAGATATCTCGTCACCAAGATATTGCCGAATTTTGTTATGACGAGATAGAGATCTGGTCAGTTTTCTTTTAGTAACGATTTATCTCACCCATTAATATCGTGTGGGGCGAAGTGCAGCAACTCGGTGTGGCATGAACTCAACTAGTCGGCGAAAGTCGCCAGGAGATATGTTTGGCCATGCTGTCTCGATAGTCGCCCATAATTGCTTGGTTGTGGCAGGTGCTGGATCTTGTGCACGAATGGCTCTTTCGATCATATCCCAGATATGCTCCATGGGGTTCATGTCTGGCGATCTAGGTGGCCAAATCATGTGCTGGAACTGTCCAAAATGCTCCTCAAACCAATTGTAAACAAAATGGACACAGAACATTATCATCCTTGAACATCCCATTGTTATTGGGTAAGTGCAAAGGTCATAAAGGGTTGCAAATGGTCATCCAGCATTACATAGAACTTACATGAACATAGCGATTTCCTGTCAATGACCGATTCAGTTTGACCAGAGGACCCAATTCATTCCTGGTAAACACTCCCCACACCATTATGGAACCACCACCAGCTTGCACAATACCTTGTTGACAAGTTGGATCCATAACCTCATGTAATGTGTCAGTCAGTTCATGCAGTGTCGTTCGTCTGTTAGCACGGGCGATTCTGCTCAGATGCCGCTGGTCTCTATCATTTAGCAGTCGTGGCCGGCCACTGCTCTGTCCCTTGTGGAAGGTAATGCCTTCCATGAGGTACCTCGATACACCCTTGACACTGTTGATCGAGGAATCTTAAGTCTCGACAACTTCCGAAAAGCTATGCCTTATGCGTTGAGCTCCTATCATTCCACGTTCAAACTCGGTTCTTGGGGTAATCATTATCACGCTACTAAATGTTTTACAAGACATTCAAGAGTCCAACAGACAGCACCGATATAACCATCTGACTCTTTATACCCTTTATACGCGATGCGAGCGCCACTTGTAAATTTGCATACTGCTATCCCATGTCTTTTGGCACGTCAGTGTATATATTTCTTACTACATATTTCAAAATGGATGCGAATTTATACTTTTATACTTCAGTTTGTCAATTAAGCCAAATTAAGGTATGTTTCAGTCTAACTTGAACCCCCTGGTGATTGTGTATAGGCGAGGTGTCATTAGCCAAACTGATCAGGTCTTGATGGACGAGATACCTCGTCATTAGCCAAACTGATCAGGTCTTGATGAACGAGATACCTCATCATTAGAAAAAATTGACCTGAACTTGATCTCGTCATCAAAAGACGGCAACATATTCATCATTCAGAATTCATTCGGCATTCTTGATGAGATATCTCTTCATTTGCAAAATTGTTCAGATCTTGATGAACGAGATACCTCGTCGAAACCACTTGGAGAATTAAAAGCATCGAAGAGGCAGATATATTGTTGACTTCCTCAAAGTAGTGAATGACTAACATATGTGTTGGGTGATAGCTATTGTCTGCAGTGAATACCACTAACAGATAACGACTTTTGGCACGTCCGTGTATTTGTGACTAAACATATCGCAAGAACCAGTTAAATGTTATAACTGGAAGAAAACATTTTATTCCTGAAAAGTTAACCATATTTTATCTTAAATATAATTTATAAAATGGGAATTTTTGAAACTGAACTTGACTTACTTTTAATTTTGGCTTAACGATTAAAGATTTCTTTGATATCAGACTTTCAAATGTGGTTGTGTTGGATTCACAAACAACACCAGCTGCTTCAGAGGCAGTGCAATCATGTGAGCCCCATCCATCGAATCTACACTTTTCAAGTTTCTTCTCTACACCTTCGCAGTACAGATTGTCCATCCATATTTTTCCTGTGAAATTTGTTGAAGAAAGGTGGAAGCTGTATTTAAACTGAGTTAATTTGGTACAGCTTTAATACAAAGACTTTTTGTGGCAACGCTTTTGGTGCGTTTTCTATGGCGTGCTTTTTGTAGGTGTAGCGGGCAAAGGCAACCCCGCTTTATTGGGATTATGGCAACGTCACGATCATTTCACTCTCTTATTAATTTTTGTAAATCATTATTTTTTTTATTTTACCATGACTGAACAACTCAAGTTTGTTAGAATTAATGTGAACATTTATAGCATTCTAAATATTGCCTGGTTCCATTAGACTTTAAACTAATAAATTATTTTAACTTGGACACACTCCTATAACAATATTTCAGAAAAAGTAAATACTTGCCTAGTAGTAAGAATAATTGGTTGTATGGATTTTTTTCTATTTTCAAAATTCATTAATGTTTTAATTATTTTTTGCTAAGCCTGAAACGGTGTTTATCTAAGAAATTCTTCCTTGGCGAAATATAAAACACGCCAGGAAACGCGATAAAGGCGTTGCCCCAAAAGGTCTTTATATCAAAGCTGTACCGTTAATTTTTCTATAAAATATAGATATATATGATAATTAGATAACATAGATCAGTGGTTCCCAAAGTGGAGTTCGCGGACCTCTAGGGGTCCGTGACAAGATTTCAGGGTGTCCGTGGAAAACATGCAATATTTCACTAACCAAAATAGGGAATTTTCTCAAAAATAATATCCCATTATTTTCTCCGATTCTTTTATGTTCAAAAATCTAAATTTCGAAATCTAAAATAATTATCAGGAGATTCCAGTATTTATTGACATGAAATAAGATTTGAAGTTGAGAATGACTTAATATTGAAGTTATCAGTTATTAAACCAAACAATGCTGAGCTAATTGTTAAAACGCAGCTTCATCGTTCACATTTAGATTACGTCAAGTTACTGCAAAAACAAGATAACTCCATTTTTTCTATTTTGAGTTAAGTTCACTTTCGCACATAATTGTGTGTAGTATATGTTCTTTGAAACCTATCAAGTATATGCGCAGCAGAAATAGTTTACAGCACCGAATTGTATATGTGAAAGTGTATTTAACACCAAAAATGAGAAAAAATGGAGTTATCTTGCTTTTGTAGTAACCAGACGATATTTTGATGTTTATATTATAATTTTTGCAAGTAAAAGCCTTTTTGATTTTTAATACATTATAATTAATAAATAAGAATTTATATAATATTTACTACGCTCTGTTTCAAGCACTTTAAATTGTCATCACTAGTCCTTGATGTGGTTTTAACGTTTTATATACTATTTAACATAGATCTAAATATTTTACTCCTACTATTAAGGTGAGAAATAAGGATCACTTTGGTCTTATGTAAGTCTCATGTGCCCTATTTAGTTTTATAACCTCAAGGGATACAACAAAATTTTTAATTTTCAAGGGGGTCCTTGTATAAAAAAAGTTTGGGGACCACTGTTCGAATCAGGCCCCATATCTGTATCAAGGCTCTCTTTTTTAAGGCTATTTTTAATTATTTTAAGATTACATTTCACACAGATCTCGTGAATGCACAGCTGAAAATTTTGCTAGGTTTGGGTCTCACTCAGTTTTAAAATAATCAACTTTTAGTCAACAGGTAAATACAGGTTGGGCCAAAATCACTTTTCAATTTAAAATGCGAATAACTTTTGTGAAAATTAATTTTTTTGGTTTGTTTTCAGAATCTGAAAATCAAGGCTTGGGATTTTTTAATTATGGAAAATACACAACTGAGCAAAGTGTGAAATGATCCAATGTTACTATGCAAATAAAGGTTCCCTTGTTCTCACATTGAGGGCATATGTGCGTCATTTTCATTTAAGAAGGCCTCCTTCTAGGCCTATGATATTGGCCTTGTTTAAACGTTTCGAGACACAAGAGTCTGTCAGACTCCACGAACTGGAAGACCCCGTTCGGCTCGCAGCCAGGCCAATCTTGATCATGTTGAGGAAAGCATTGCTGAAGAACCAGGAACATCGACTCGACGCCGTTCTCGAGAACTTGGAATCAGTCGCACGACTTTGAGATGCTTATTGAAACAATTAAAAGAAATTAGAATCAGTCAAAGAAAGAAGAATTAATCAAGAAATTCAAGGGATACAGCAAGAGATATTGCAAACTGTTATGAAAAATGTGATGGAATCCGTATTTACGAACTGGATAATGGTGCTCATCTAAGAGATATTGTTTTCCATACCTAGTTCAAAAAAATTTCCAAACAATGTATAACATCATATATATAAATAAATATATTCTATTATAAAACATTATAAATTTTATTCATTTAAAACTAGTGACTTTTGGCCCACCCTGTATTACGCCCCCAATTTTTAATGACACTTGACCTCAGACGAGTGTCATTTATCGTAGTTTTTGAATACATATGAAGTAAAATATATAGTTTTCATATAAAAAATTAAAGCTTATTAAAAATTTCAAGAACCAGCAAATATTAAGTATTTGTGAGGACCATTAAAAAGCAAAATGGAAAATCAGGACTTTTAACTCTTTCGCACTCCGGGTTAGTGCCATAGAGTAAATATAAAAGTAGAGTGAGCAATGGCAACCTTTTTATGCGCCCAGGATCATGTGACCTAAACTAGTAGTAACGTGACCCTTAGATTTTCGTCTGCTGGGTCGAATCTAATATTCGTCATATGATTGCTCCACGGAACGGGAGAAGACGGCCATCCATTGATTCATCATCTGATTGGTCCATTGATTAATCATCTGATAGTAGTAGACTGGCGATTTCACCATTTTTGACGCTACTCTATAGAAATGCTCATTCACACACCTACCCTGTTATAGATGCTAAATCGCCAGCCAAGCGAGTTGATAAGATACCAAATCGGTCAATCAAGTACATTTTTACTGAGCAGTCACGCGGTTACTAGTCGGCATTTTGGTCACACTTTTTAAAGCTCCTCTCAACAGCCAACAGAACTTATAATGGGAACATTCTGGCACTCGATTTATCGAGTTCAATCCTCCATTTGATTACATTGCATCCGAGGTAGACATCGGCACCGGCTCCTGTTTTCCATCCTATTCGTGGGTCATGTTGAGAAAGCGGATTTCCCGTATAGGAGAGCTGATCGTAAGTTCGAGCGGTCGTTAAATAGATAAGTTGTTAAGTAAGGAGTGGCTGTATACGGAACTAATATCCTATTCAAATCCTATAATCAAGCCCTCACTACTTCCAATTATAAGAAAAATATCGAACTGAAAAGGGTAAAAACTGGTATTGAGAAATTTTAATCGATAATTTCCCGGTATTGAGAGTACCGAGTAAACCCGGTTGGAAGAGTAACGTATTAGCAACCGGAGTGTTGAGAGTTCGAATCCAACCAAAGACCGCCGTGTAAAAAAGAGGGCTGGTGCGCGTTAAATCTGTCGTGGCCTCAAATGTCCTCACGTTTGCATGGTGTGGAAGTTTGGAGAGTGGGTGCCAGCTCAGGTGTGGCTTCGTCATCTGATCGCGATTCAAAATTACGTGGTGTTGTCTTCGAGTCTTTCCCTTCGGGTTTGATCCCGGACCGGTCGCTAATAGCCCGTTGTGTTGTTCCAGTGCGACGTTAATTAAATACCTACCTACCCGGTATTGAGAATGCCGGTAATTTTCAAACCCTAGTACCGGCAACTTTCCCTATGCGGAGATGGTTGATTTTTATTGCGTAATGTCCAAACTTTGCCAAACACATGACAGAATATAATGAACAGGTGTCAAAACATCAATGGAACTTGTATCTGAATGGTTAGTAAGTGCTGGACTGTTGAGAAGAGCTTCGATTATAGCTAGCAAAGTGTTTAACTCTTCAAAAATTGATTGGTTGGGTTTTTATATCTCAATGGCCATGATTGGCCAAGCTGTATCTAATACATGACAGAATAAAGTGAGAAAACATCAACGGAACTTGTATCTGAAGGATTAGTAGGTATTAAGGTGGACTGTTGAGAAGAGCTTCGACCCCTAGTAGGGTGTCTAACTCGTCAAAAGTTGATTGGTTGGGTTTTTATGGCGCAAGGACTATATATCCTTTGCTCCATACACAAGACAGACAACGCCAAATAATGGACATGCACATACAAGAAAAGTTTTACTGATAAGAGATATAGACCCACGGTAAGTTACAAGAATCGACCTCTACAAATCCCTTATGTTGGAACTGAAGTGATCAAGGCTCAACACAAGTGATTTGGGAACATCGTTTCCTTTGAAAAATGAATTTTATAGAGAAAAGGAATTGAAAATCAGTTAAATGGCATGGCACGAAGCAGAAAATTGACTGAAAATACAATATATAACCAAGTACACAGAACGTTATAAACATTTAGGCGCAGCTGTGAAAAGAATGCATTTAATGATCACGATTCACATCTAATATTTTTGTTGAAGACACCATGAATTTCTTGGTATAGGTATATGCAAGTTATACTTGGAATGCATATCTTTTATTTCATGAGAGGCCGTTTTTTAGTCTGCTGAAAAGCAATTGTTTTCTCAAGAGTAATGAATAAATATAACGCATCTTATCCACAACAAGCTTTTAGCCCTCCCTCTTGAACTATAAAGTAAAATTTCACCCCTATCCAAAAAGTATCATTGGCGTTAATTTCTTCGACACTGACGGTAGGTATTTAATTAGCGTCGCACTGGAGCAACAGAATGGGCTATTGGTGACGGTCCGGGATCAAACCCGAAGGGAACGATCGAGGACAACACCACGTAATTTTGAACCACTTTCAGATGACCAGGTCACACTTGAGTTGGCACCCTACTCTCCAAACTTCCACACCACGCCAACATGGGGACGTTTGAGGCCATGACAGATTTAACGTGCACCAGCCCGATTTGTACACGACTGTCTTCAGTTGGATTCGAACTCACAACCCACCGGTTGCTAATCCTTAACTCTTCCAACCGGACTACCGTGGCACCTCTTGGTATAGGATTTCGAAATAAAGGGGGGAGGGGGGGGGGAATTTCAATTAACGTCACACTGGAGCAACACAATGGGCTATTGGTGACGGTCCGGGATCAATCCCAAAGGGAAAGATCCGAGGACAACACCACGTAATTTTGAACCACGGTCAGATGACGAGGCAACACCTGAGCTGGCACCCCACTCTCCAAACTTCCACACCACGCCAACGTGAGGACATTTGAGGCCACGACAGATTTAACGTGCACCAGCCCCCTTTGTACACGACGGTGTTTGGCTGGATTCGAACTCGCAACCCTTCGGTTGCAAGTCCGTTACTCTTCCAACCGGGCCACCGCGGCCCTATCGAAATAAAGGATATAAATTGTTGTTATACTTTAATCATACGATTGGCTCAGGTTGTATTCTGATTTATTAACCAAATATATCAACTGCGAGTTTCATTTTCTGAAAATGACTGGGGAAACATCTCAAAACGGTTTCAATAGCGTGACATTAAAGTATTGTAAATATGAGAATTCTGATGCGCTTAAAAATTTACTTCGTCCCGCATTTGATTTCTTAAATCAACGCAATTCTGATGTTTTATCTCTAAGGCACGGTGAATGTGCAATGAAATCAGGCTTTAAAAATCGTCTGATTAAAACGGGAGATTAAGCAGTTTCAGACCAGATAACTGATTTCATTTGTGTACATCCGGTTCTGATACCTTAAGTAAACAAAAGGGCAATTCCACTCACCTAAAGGATCGTCGTATCTGCTACCACTGCCCCATACTCTGAGAAAATTTAAGTTTTAACGGGGCCCACGATAACCCAGTTGGTAGAGTCGCGGATTAACAACCGGAGGTTGCAAGTTCGAAACTCGATCCAACCGAGGACTGTCGTGTTCGTGGAGGCTGATGCAAGTTAAATCTCTCGTGGCCTCAAATGTCGTGGTGTGAAAGTTTGGAAAGTGGGATGCCATCTTAGATGTTAACCTCTCATCTGCCCGTGGTCCAAAATTACGAGGTGTTGTTCTCGGATCTTTCCCTTCGGAATTGACCGTCGACAATAACCCGTTGTGTTGCTCCAGTGCAACGTAAATTAAGCTAGCTATCAAAAGTTTTAACTGATTTTTTTTATATTTTCTGCTTTTTTAAGTCAGTACCTACCAGCGGTTTTATCTTGAACCAAGTCGAATTTTAAGAAATTCCAAGAATGTTCTAAAGTTCTAAGAATATTGGTCATCTGACACCTTGGATCAAAATTACGAAGTATTGTCCTCGATCTTTCCCTTCGGGATTGATTCCGGACCCAGTCGTCAATAGCCTTTTCTGTTGATCCAGTGAGACTAAATTCCACAGCATAGCTACCTATCTATCTTTAAGTATGTTGCAAAGAGGAAGTTTTTGATCAAATTTTAAGTGAGTTTTCATTTTTGCTTCAAGTCAAAGTTATTTCGTTCAATAAAACCTTTCACTAGTCAACTTTTTTGTTGAAAAAACCAAGTCCAGAGATTGTTTTGTTAAATCATTTAGTGATTGAATTACAACCTAATACATTATGAAACCTGCAGTCCAAGAGTTGAATAACAATGACAGACACGCAATATCAAGTAATAGACAGACGCACACAATGAAAGTTTTGCTGGCAGAAAAGGTAGGTGGGTATTTCAATTAACGTCACACTGGAGCAACACCAGGGCTATTGACACAAGAGAAATACACACTGGGAGGAACGCACCTGACAGGAATCAAACCTGCGCCGCATACAACTCGAAGGTGAACTCATTTGGATTTACTGACTGACGATTACACTTCAGTCATTGTCAGTCCGTCACTACAGAAATTTAAAGATAAATTTTGGAATCAGCACCAAGAAACCCACTTTAAAATATATTTTATTTCTAATTCCTGACCAATGACCTCTTCGGCACTACAAAGGGCAAACCGGTGCCTATCTGTGAAGGGGCACCCAGATGGTAAGCCGCCGTTACTCCTAACAAGGACAACCACCAACATCCATGTTCTGACCAACAGGGATTCGAATCCGGGACCTAGTGGTCGACAGACAACGACATGACCACTATGAGAGGCATTTTTTGTCGGACAAACATAGGTGGCGGTAGTGTTTCTGCGGCGATTAGTGTTATTGTTCGTATTCTGAACGTGACGTCAGCAGGCTTGCTTTTGGAATACGATTTCAGCACTTTGCCATTAAAAATTACAAAGAATAAATTTGGCGTGGTGTGGAAGTTTGGAGAGTGGGATGCCAGCTCAGGTGTGACCTCGCCATCTGACCGTGGTTCAAAATCACGTGGTGTTGTCCTCGGATCTTTCCCCTCGGGTTTTATCCCGGACCGTCGCCAATAGCCCGCTGTGTTGCTCCAGTGCGACGTTAATTAAAGTACGTACCTACCTACAAAGAATGAATTCCGAATTGATACATTATAGATGATTGGTCAAATTAGATCAAACTCCAAACGCTACCAAAACGGCTCAGGTGTTGTCGAGTCATCTGACCGTGGTTCAAAATTACGTGGTGTTGTCCTCGGTCTTTCTCTTTGGAATTAATCCCGGAGTGTCGCCAGTAGCCTGTCCAGCTCCAGTGTGACGTTAATTAAAATACCTACCCTCTCAGTCTATATTTAATTTAAGAGCGTTCTGTCTGCCTGTTGTCATGGCTACGAGCAAAAAGGATGGCATTTTAATATGCAATTCTTTACTTTTCTCTTAACACTACCTTCCTACCTTGTCCTACTTTAATAAGAACAAAGGCGTCTAAGCTCCCTTTGAGAGATCACTTGTCCACCTAATTAAATCTGTCTTGCTTTCAACGACGTAGAATTCATAAAGGGTGGGAGGGAAAAACCGAATGAGTGCCAAAACTGAAATTAACAGGAAGGTAGTTGCCAAAACTGAAATTAACAGGAAGGTAGTTGAATTAACGTCACATTGGAGCATCACAACGGGCTATTGGCGACGGTTCGAGGACAACGCCTTGTCATTTTGAACCACGTTGCCAGATGACGAGGTAAACACCTGATCTGAAATTTTACAGAATGGAAACAATACAAAACGCTGTAAGTCTGGCACTTTCTTATAGAACAATTGGAAGAGCAACGACTTAGCAATCGGTGGCTTGAGAGTTCGATACTCTGTCCAGCCCAAGACCTCCGTGTACAGGGGCTGGTGCACGTTAAGTCTGTCGTGGCGTCAAATGTCCTCACGTTGGTGTGGAAGATTGGAAAGTGGAGTGCCAGCTCAGGTGTTCTCGTGATCTGACCGAGGTTCAAAATTGCGGGGCGTTGTCCTTGGATATTTCCCTTCGGGATTGATCCCGGACTGTCGCCAATAGCACGTTATGTTGTTCCAGTGCGACGTTAATTAACTACCTACCGGACACTTTCTTATAATTCCTGGTGAAAATATCTTTTCATTGTTCATTTTACCTTTGCAGATTTAACCTATGGGTTTCATAACATTAGGTTGCAATTCAATCAATATGTTCATGCGAGAGCAGCTGGGGGGGAAGGGGGGGGGGAATTTCAATTAACGTCACACTGGAGCAACACAATGGGCTATTGGTGACGGTCCGGGATCAATCCCAAAGGGAAAGATCCGAGGACAACACCACGTAATTTTGAACCACGGTCAGATGACGAGGCAACACCTGAGCTGGCACCCCACTCTCCAAACTTCCACACCACGCCAACGTGAGGACATTTGAGGCCACGACAGATTTAACGTGCACCAGCCCCCTTTGTACACGACGGTGTTTGGCTGGATTCGAACTCGCAACCCTTCGGTTGCAAGTCCGTTACTCTTCCAACCGGGCCACCGCGGCCCTTAGAGAGCAGCTGGAGAGCAGAAGTAAAATCTGTCTGATTTGTTTACTCGGGAAAATCCTTCTTATATCCCTCTAATATATTAATGAACATCTTTTGCACTGCAGACATTGTAGTTTAATTCCCGCCGAGAAAAAGAAAAGTATCTGTTAACCCTCCAAGTGGTTTCGACGAGATATCTCGTCCATCAAGATCTGATCAATTTCGGTAATGACGATGTGTTTCGTCGTCAAGATATTGCCGATTTTTTATGGCAACGAAATGAAGATCTAGTCTGTTTTTCAATGACGGGATATCTCATTCATCAAGATCTGGTCAGTTTTGCTTAATGACCCGATACCTCGTCGAGATCCCAGAGGCCATTTACCAGGTGGGTAAGATATTAAATACAGTCAAATCTCATTAAGACAAACTCGCTTAATACGAATTACTGATAGTACGAACTAAATTTCAATCTCCCGTCAAAATGTGTATTCAAAAGTTTAACTCATTGGCTTAAGAAGAATTCGGGGAACCCTTAATCTGAGGTTAAGACCAACAAATTTTCGAAACTTAAGGGCAAACGGATTCTTTTAAATCGTATTAAATCTTGGGTTTTCATGGAGCAAGGTCCAATAGCTGACAAACTGCTCCAAACGCAAGACAAAATTCGACCCAGAAAATGAATAAAGTATTTAAAAATCTGTCTAGCAATAAAAGTACAATAGATTAAAAATACTTGTAAGTAGATACGCTACTTAAAAATAATTAGATCATAAAAAAGTATAGGATTTTCCTCGTCATGAACATAATAAAAAGTATTGATGGAGTGATGGAGTTTAAAAAATAGAGAGATAAAATGAGATAAAATTTTATGTTATGTAAATATTTAAATAGGTTTGGATGGGGATTTTCCCCAACCAAATCTTGTAAGTTTAAAATTGTGTTATTAAAATAATACTGGCGGTGACGATTAAAAACAGGACAATCAATTAAATATGGTAAAAGGAACTACACATTGGCACAGTCTCCTTATAAAAGATGCCTGTGAGTAAAACGCGTGTGTCCGATACGTAGACGAGTTAAAAGTACATCGGAGTGTCGCATTTGTAATGCAGGCCATAATGAAAGGGTTGGCCGGATGCTGCGGAGCTTGTGACTGCATGCTCCAGTCGTTGAAGAGAATGAAGAAAGAAAAAAATGAAGATTCCGATGAAGACGAAGGAATATTTTTTCTTTAAAGAAACTACTGCCGGCTTAGAAATTGTTCATCGCTTTTCGTTAGGCAGTGAACTTTTATCTTCTGAATTAAACAGCGTTAACCGCATCGAAGATTTTCTTAAAGAATGTCACGAGAAAAACAAAACGCAAAAATCGATACCAGAACTATTTCAAGACTAAAACTGCGCAATGAGGTTGGTTGGTTTGAGTTTTATGGCGCAAGATCCAGAGAAGGATAAGCTGCGCCAAACACGACACAATAAAATGAGAAAATAGATTGATAGAATAATCAAACAATAAAAGAAATGCAGGAATAAAAACAAATGAATTGCATAAAATTTAAATATAATGGTAAAATTTTAATTGAGAAGTGTAAAACCTTATTTTTTAAAATGATTACTAAGATGGAGTGTCCCCATCTTCGATAAAACTTTATGAAATTCAATTTAAAATCTTTTCAATTATAGATGTGTTAAAAATCTTTAATGATGAAGGAAGGTAAAAAGTTATGGATAATGTGGGTGATCCAACAAATCCGATAAAGTTGGTGATGAGGTATTAAAATATCGACGATAAAGATGTTAAAAATGTGAACAAGTTAAAATATGGCGTATGGTTAATGGTTGATGGCACTATGGAGCGGTTTCATTCATGAACAGATAGATGTCTATGCGTGAACATGGAATGGCCAATGCGAAGACTTGTAATAAAAACATCAAGCCGTCTAGATAGTAATGATGGCAGGAATGTTATGGTTGAAAATATATTGTGCAGTTTGTTGTTCATCTGCTCATTCCAGTCTTCGCGCCATCTGTGTAATCAAGAATCATCTATAATATTTGTGAAGAGTACCATTTATCTGTGAACCAAGAATTGTACAGTAAGTAGTGTAAATACATTAATATTTTATTTTATTGTTGAAATAATGATTTTTCTGAATTCGGATAACACGAACTACGGTTAATACGAAATTTTTAACGGTCCCGTGAAATTCGTTTTAACTACTTGAAACCTGGGTTTTCTTGAAACCTACTTTTCAAACACTGAAATGAGGATTCAAGTGTTTTTAGTTGATCTTAACGAGGGAAAAATCCCATAATGAATAAAAGAATTTGTATGTCAGATGAGTAAGGACGTTTTCATGAAGACGTTGGAAACGCATATCTCTAATAATCCACCATCTGTCTCTTTCTTCACCGTATTTCTAACTATGAAGACAAGGATGTGGAAAGACAGAATAAAGAGAACAAGGTCATTCTAGGGTGGTGAATGGCAAACACATTTTTGGACCTATCATTACTTGCTTCCGCATATTTAAGCAATGAATCATTTTTACGATGCATTCTTTTGAAGCAAGCTCGAATTGCGTGAAAATTCTATCACTTTTAACCTACCATGAAAAATTGAAACGAAACAATTTCCACATCATTTCCTGTTTCTGAAACCGGCATTAAGAACATATTCCCACATATTCCGATTTTTTGGTTGAAGGTTTTACCCATTTTACTCAACTTGCAAATGATGTAAGAACTGGAAAATGTACGTTAATGTTTTTTAACATGCATTAAAGTTAAATCTTGGCAAGGCTTTTCTTGAAATTGTAGGAAAGCGGTCGTCCGTTTGGAAGAGAACGGATTAGAAATCGGAGTCTTGCGAGTTCGAATCTAACCAAAGACCGCCATGTACAGAGGGTTGATGCACGTTAAACATGTCGTGGTGTGGTGTCCGTTAAATTTGTCGTGTCGTGGTGTGGTGTGGTGTCAAATGTCCTCGCGTTGGCGTGGTGTGGAAATTTGGAGAGTGGGGTATCAGTTCAGGTGCGACCTCGTCATCTGACTGGTTCAAAATTACAAGGTATTGTCCTCGGATATTTCCCTTCGGGTTTGATTCCGGACCGTCGCCAGTAGCCCGTTGTGTTGTTGCTCCAGAGCGAAGTTAATTAAATACCTTCCCACCTCTTTTTGCATCGTAAAACGCCTTATAAACTGCTTATTTTCAATCGGAAGTACGAAAAATCGCCTAAACTTTTGAAATCCTAATTTTATAAGTAATTACATTAACTGCTTAACTATCTGAGGGGTTCATACGCATATCCTTTCGACAACCTGCTGTCTCCCCTGCATGACCAGTTTTAACCCCAATAAAATACTTTTCCAACCTATAGATGTGTTCAGTCATGTTATGTGTTGTGAGGTTAACCCTCCTGGTGGTTGTCTCGACGAGGTATCTCGTCATTAAGCAAAACAAGACCAGATCTTGATGGACGAGATGTCTCGTCATTAGAAAAAAACTTACCAGATCTTGATCTGGTCAGTTCGTCAGCATAAAAAGTCAGCACTATTTTGATGACGAGATATAGTGACGAAACCACTTGGAGGGTTGAAGCAACATTATACTACTCGGAAATCGGACTTTCAGAGGGTTAAATATATTCCTGTGAAATTTCTAAGTGATCGGAGTATTTTTCTTCACTTTTGAACTCCTTTCCCTTTAAAATCACATCTCTTAAAAATCAGAAAATTGACCACACGAAGCAAAATTTGCAGTTTTACAGTGACTAAAGACTTTTCCTATCAATCCTCTAGGCGTTTATACAATTTTCGGGGAATTCTGTTTTTTAATTTTAACGTACCATCAGCGGGCCGCGGTAGCCCAGTTGGGAGAGCAACGGATTAGCAACCGGACGGTTGCGAGTTCGAATCCAACCAAAGACCGTCGTGTACAAAGGGGGCTGGTGAACGTTAGATCTGCCGTGGCCACAAATGCCCTCGCGTTGGAGTGATGTGGAAGTGTGGGGTGCCAGTTCAAGCGCGACCTCGTCAAAATTACGTGGTATTGTCCTCTGATCTTTCTCTACGGGTTGAATCCCGGAGTATCGTTAGTAGCCTGTCCAGCTCCAGTGCGACGTTAATTAAAATACCTGCCTACCGTAGCATCAACAGTCCGTGTTTACGTTGGTTTCGGTTTCTCTGTTGTTTATTTAACATCGGATTCCTCAGAGTTTAGAACTACAAGTATAGTTAACTAGAGCGAAGACAAAGAATGGGTCAGAATTCGAGAAACAAGGCAAGATGTTTTATGCCAAATGAAGCTTAAATATCAACATTATGAATGTTGAAATTGGCTCAAGCAAACAGAAGGATAGACACAAAGAGACGTGTATTTCTTGGATAAGAAAAGGAGATATTGGTGCAGGAAAGTTCAAATGAATGTTTTTAATTGTCAGTAACAAAATAAAATTAATGCCTGGAAATTTTTAGTGTCTGTTGTGACAAATATTACTTAATTCCTATAAAGAAAATTTAAACGACTTTTTCTCCTACTTTATTTCTTTAGAACCGCGGTAATCCAGTTGGAACAATAACTGATTAGCCTCCATTGCGAGTTCAAAAATCGCTCCAACCAAAGACCGTCATGTATGCAGTAGCTGATGTATATTAAATCTGTCGTGACCTCAAATCTCTCACGTTGACGTGGTGTGGAAGTGCGGAAAGTGGAGTGTCAGCTCAGGTGTCCTCGTCATCTGACCGTGATTCAAGATGACGAGGCGTTGTCCTCGGAGTTTTCCCTTCGGGATTGATCCCGTACCGTCTCCAATAGCCCGTTCTGCTGCTCCTATGCGACGTAAATTAACTACCTACTTCCTTTAAGTATGAAATCACATGAACTTTTTGTGGCTTTCACTATTCATGGTTAATAATCGGTACTCAGTATTCGCTTATCATGGTTAAGTAGTATCATTTGCTCGAAAAATGAGAAGAAAAATATTAAAAGTAGCATACTCTACACATAAGTCGTATTTTTTGCAATTTTAAGCTATGTATGTTTTTAACCCTTCTGGTGGATGTCTAGACGAGGTATCTAGTCGTTAGCAGAACTTGATGGATGAAATATCTGGTCATTAGAAGAAAACTGACCACATCTTGTCATAAAAAAAATCGGCAATATCTTGATACTGAGATATCTCGTGATTAGCAAAATTGATCAGATGTAGATGGGCGATATATCTCGGCGAAACCATTTGGAAGGTTAATCAAAAAGTAATTTTGAGTTACCCAAAATCTTGTACTTAGCGTTTCAGATAGATATTTACTTTGATCCCGGACCGTCACCAATAGCCCGTGTGTTGCTCCAGTGTGACATTAATTTACTACCTACCTCAATTCGGCAGACTCGGTTTAAAATCCTTGTCTGAGCATGGACATTTTAAGTGGTATAGAATCCACTTTAACCATTGGTCCTATCCTCTATTGTTTCTCGGTGAGTATGCCCAATGTGCTATCATGTATTGCACTTTAATTTTGTGCACTTTAATTTGTGCAATTCACATGGAGCTGCATATTCGCTTTCTCTGAACCTCGGAGTTTTCCCAAGAATGGTAACATTAACGCAGGCGGAACACAGCGGGCTCATCAACCGTTGTGTTGCTCCAGTGCGACGTTAATTAAAATACCTACCTACCGAGGACAACACTACGTAATTTTGAACCACGGTCAGATGACGAGGTCACACCTGAGCTGTTGGTGTGAAGGAGACGATGGCAGTAACGCGACCAGCTGACCCAATTGAACTGGAGATTCATCAGGGAACACATTTCTCCATGACTCAATCTCCTTTCAACATTCCTAATTCCAGTTGGGCCACGCTGTTTATGGGATGGGTGGGTAATTGAATTGGTCGCACTGGAGCAACACAGCGGGCGGCGGTCAGGGGTCAATCCTGATGTAAAAGATCCGAGGACAACACCTCGTCATTCTGAACCACGGTCAGATGACGAGGTCAACACCCGAGATGATGATCCGTTACTCTTCCAACCGGGCTACCGCATCCCAAAATGAGGGAGGGAAAAAGGTGAAGGCACACGATATTAAAATGAAATAACAAACATTAGATTAATAGCTTATTATGAAATATGGAAGTATGAAGATTAATCATTTCATTACAAAACCACATCATATACTGCATATCTACCTACCACAAAATTTATTTCGAGAAACACGATTTGAATATTTACTTAATGTTTTTATCGACATAACTATTTTTCCCATTTTAACCCTCCAAGTGGTTTCAACGAGATATCTCGTCCATCAAGATCTGACCAATTTTGCCAATGACAGGTATCTCGTTATCAAGGATATTTTTTGTATTATGACGGGATCAATATCTGGTCAGCTTTTTTCTAATGACGAGATATCTCGTCCATCAAGATCTGGGTCAAGTTTGCTAATGACAAGATACCCTGTCGAGGAGGGTTAAACATCAGTGGGTCATGGTAAGTAGGTATTTTAATTACCGTCACACTGGAGCAACATAACGGGCTATTGGCGATGGTCAAACCCTGAGGTAACTTTGAACCACGGTCAGATGACGAGGTCATACCTGAGCTGGCACCGCACTCTCCAAACTTGCACACCATGACAACGTGAGGACATTTGAAGTCACGACATATTTAACGTGCACGAGCCCCCGTGTATACGATGGTCTTTGGCTGGATTCGAACTCGCAACCCTCCGGTTGCAAATCCGATGCCCATTTCAACTGGGTGCATTTGTAAATAACAAATATACATGCCAATGTTATGTTATGTGACGTGTAACTCTCAGGTCCTTGTTCGTAGTCGTTTTCATACTTGCTGCCAGAATAGGTTTCTGTTTCTTATTACAAAAATATTAATTCAATTGTTATAATTGGTATAATAAGTAATATTTATCACGGTAATTATGAGCTTAAATTAATTATAAAATGTAACAAGAAAATATTTCATTAAATATGTTAAGTAGAAGTGAACCAAGCATTCCAATGAGTTATGTTTAAATACAGTTCGAATTATAAAATTATACAAAATATAGTGATTTGTGCAAATTCTACTGTTAAAGTAATCACTGATTTAAAAAAATTCTCACAAAGTGAACTTAATGTCATAAAATTTCCACTCATTCTTCGAAAATTATATATTTCTCAATATTGGAAGCGATTATTAAACCTGCGATGAGAAAAAGCCTGATTAAGCCTGTTGTAGAAAAATACAAAATTCACAATTTTAATTTTGGAGTTTAATCATGGAATCCTGATAATTAAATCTGAAAAACTCAAATTATGGACCTAATGGAACTCTTACACAATTCTGGCCTTCCTATAAAAATAACTGGCGCAGCTTTGGACCTTGAGCCACAAAACCCCAATATCCAATCCAAATCCCATAAAAAAGGCATAGGTACGTGCTTAGTGGATAATGTTACCGTGTACATAATAAATATGCTATGTTTGGGCGCGCTTTAAAAACTTCTTACTTTATCCAATAAGTAATTTCATTAGAAATGAGTGGAGAAAAATCGTAAAAATCTAGCGTTTTAATTATAGAATTCTGATGAATATGAAAAACTCAGATTATGGATCTTCTGGAACTCATACGAAATTCATAGCTTTCCTACAAAAAATAACACAAGCGCGCGACAATGTATACATAAAATATATGCTTGACTTGGTGCTTTAAAAACTCACTTCACATCCAATAGGTAAATTCATTTTAAAGGAGATTGAGAGAAAAAACGCAAAATCAACTATTAAAATGTTGATTTTAATTAAGGACTTCTGGTAAGTAAATATGAAAATCTCAGATTAGGGATCGAATGGCTCATACGAAATTCCTAGGCTTCCTATAAAAAACACAAGAGCTCGACAATGTATACATAAAATACATGCTTGGTGCTTTAAAAACTCACTTCATTCAATAAGTAAATGCATTTTAAAGGAGATTGAGAGAAAGAAACGCACAATCAACAATCTAAATTTTGATTTAATTAAGGACTTTTGATAAGTAAATATGAAAAACTCAGATTAAGGATCGAATGGAACTCATACGCAACTCTGGCCTTCCTATAAAAATAACTCAAACACGCGCTTAGTGGGAAATCCACCACTGTATACAAAAAAATATGCTATGGCGATTTGAAAACTTCCTCCAATACATAAATTCATTTTTAGTGAGATTTGTAGTACTTTAGATATCGAGGTCTCTTTTAGTATACGAGGTAAAAAGTATTTCAAGTTTCACTTACTTCGTCCTCTCCCGAATTCGGAATTGTGCGTTGCCTTGGTTGCCTTTGCAAACCCCAGCGTTTTGCAAACTATTTTTGCTTCTCGTAGGTCCCATTCGTCGTCACAAACGGAGCCCCATTCTCCCAAATGGTAAATCTCGACATTGCCTTCGTTGGTGGCTGTCCCTCCAACAAGTCTAATTGAACCTTCAGAACTTCTGGTCCGCCTGCGACCAGGCCTCTCCTCACAGTTGCTGGCAGCTGCGAACGCGGTTACCAAAAGCACTACGGTCCACAACATATCCATTGCTGGTGGCTTGGAATCGAGAGCTCCGCAAGATATATTTCCCAAATTTGAAATCTAAGTAAATTCACTCGCTAATTGCACCTCCAGTTAGCATCGTCGAAATTCTGGCAAAAGGCCACGACAGGCTACAGCTTGTATTTAGTGTGTTAAGGCTATATCACGCAACACACAAAGAAAGCATCTGTCGAATCTTTTAAATTATGAGTCCTCAAAAACACTTCGGAAATTTCATCAGAGGAAATTCTCACAAATCGAAGTTAACCGATGCCTTCGGATCACACCGTATTATTCACACATCTAAGAATGGGTATTTAAATAGACTGGAAGGGCATAACAATGCGGTTATTTCCCCATAAATTACGTAAACAGCTTTCAAGATCACTTTTTACAACTCTTCCGGATTTCGTTTCGTCCGAGATCGGTACAAATGAAAAATATTAATCATCATCTCTCACTCCTGAATCCCATTGGAATGTAAAATCTCTCGAATCACGTGGGGAAGTTTCCCAAACAAAAACAAGAGTCGTGAACAAAAATGTTTGGTTTTCCACAAAATACTATCCACACATTCTCCCGGATTTAGTGGAAGTTAAATTTTTTCTAGCTAAACTGTTTCTGGATGGAAGAATAAAGAGGGTGAAAGTAAGGTTACCAACAAAGTGATAATCGCCAAGTTTCGCCAAAACAAAGCTTCAACGGAATGTCTAAAATAAAATGTTAAAAACTATCAATTCAAAAGGCTGGAAATCGGCAAACAATACTTTTTCAGTTTATTTTTTAATGTTTCAACGAGTTGTTACTTTTCCGCTGCTAGAATAAACTGGAATGCTAATTCCAGTTTATTCTAGCAGCGGAAAAGTAACAGCCCAGTCCTCGATTTAAATTTTATATTTAATTAATGCTATAAAGTTACGCAATATTTCAAATATTGTTTCTGCATCTCAAAATACAAGTTACCTTTAATTGCAGGGCCTCGGATAACATAGTGATAAACCACTGGAATAATTTTTCGTAAAGAAAAAATTAAAAACAATATTCAAGAGGATCAAAAGAATTTTTTGATTGTTTGAATAAAGGCGCAGTACCAGGAAGTTTTAAGATAACAAGACTTCTTGAATAGTGGATGAACGATTATAATTTTGAAATTCTTTAAAATTTGAAAATTGATAGCCTTAAAAATTTGAAAACATTTGGTGCTCGAATTCCTTCAATATTTAATTTTGCTCTTTTTACTTCAGCTAAATATTGTTTGAAACAACCCAAAACTTCACATTTTATGTTTAATCTAGTACACTACAACTTACATATCTGCCACCTAGTTCGAATCTCGGTTTGTAAGCGCATGGATGTTGGTGATTGTTCCTATTAGGAGTAGCATCGGCTCACTAGTGTTGCTTCACTAGTAGCCTGCAGTTTGCTCCTTGTAGCTCCGAAAGTCGAGAGGTCAGTGGCAGGGTAGCCCAAAAGTCACTAGACCATTTTAAAATATAACTTTTCTGCTATTAATTTTTTCAATTTTTTCAGATTATTTATATGTAATCCCTGGAAAATAGTTATGGAGAAATTCACGACAGAGCAACGAGTGAAAATAATCCAATTTTATCTACAAAATCAACGGTCAATTGTGCTTACATTCGTCATTTCGTGCGTCCTGCAGTTGAGAACACAACAGAGGTATGGTGGCAGTAAGATGGGGCCATACAGCTCGTCCGACAATAGAGCTCATAAGGAAATTTTTGGACGGCGGATAAATTTTCACGAAACTCTGAATTCAATTGGCCTCCACGCTCACCTGACCATACGGCTCCAGCTTTTTCTTGTGCGGATATCTAAAAGAAAGAGTTTACAGTAACAAACCTCGGACCATCCACCAATTTAAGGCCAACATCCGTGAAGAAATTGAAGGAATGAGCCAAGAAACATTACGAGAGGTGATGGAGCACACTTTGGAAAGAGTCCGCCACTCTCAAGAACAAAATGGTGGACATTTGAAGGACATAATTTACAAAACTAATTATAAATAATTATTGTTTATAAAGAATAAATGTTCATTTTTAATACATAAAAGATTTATTCTATTTTAAAATGGTCTAGTGACTTTTGGGCCACCCTGTATAAAAAATATTCGTTCTTCAAATGATTAAAATTTTGTGAAATTGCTTAAAAATCTTTTTCAAATCAAATTTCGAATTCATCATTCTCATTTGAGCATATAGTCATTTTTAAAGGCAAACTTTTCAAGTAATGCAGATAGGAAGTACCTCGGTGAGGAGATTAACTTTCATTAACCCTCTGAGAATCATTCAAATGCTTAAATCCTTGGTCATGATTGACGCAATCCAAGCGTTCAAAGATTTCAATTTCAGCACACATACGCGCAATTTCTTCGGGAACTAATTTTACTCGAGTCCATGCGATGTGTTGTTCATAAATGCCAGTCGTTTGACCGCTAGACCATTAGACTAAGTTCTCTCCTATATTTTCCCACAGTACAGTTAAAAACCATTTGTGCAGGACATTGGTCCAAATGTTCACCAGACATAGGATGTCCTACGTAATTACAGTCTAGTAGGTAGGTATTTTAATTAACTTCGCACTGGAGCAAAACAGCGGGCTATTGCCGACGGGGAAAGATCGAGGACAACACCACGTAATTTTGAACTACGGTGAGATGATGAGATAACACCCGAGCTGGCATCCCACTCTCCAAACTTCCACACCACGCCAACGTGAGGACATTTGAGGTAGGTAGGTATGTAGGTAGGTATTTAATTAACATCGCACTGATGCAACACAACTAGGACATTTGAGGTCACGACAGATTTAACGTGCACATCCCCTTTGTACACGGCTGTCTTTGGTTGGATTCGAACTCGCAACCCTCCTGTTGCTAATCCGTTACTCTTCCAACCGGCCCCAATCAGTCTGGGAAATCAGCAAGTCTTATTCGATAGAGATAGACCCGGAGACAGTTTTGGCTAGTAAACAGTCTGATCTCGTCAACCGCTTTCCGTCGAGGAGATTCTGGGACAACTGAAATGCTATTGCAGAGCACACTCCAAGGCTTTCCTTTAGAGAAGGGGGACCACGCTTCAGGTTTTTTCCTGTGTATCAGTTTGAAACGTAGTTTTGACGAATGAAGTCATGCGTTCCGAATCAAACAATTAAAAGTTTAATACCGATAGCATTGATTATGTGACTCATTTATGAATCAAGATCTCGGATTAACTCCATAAATTTTCACTGTTACGATAATACATGCATATTGATTCATATTTACAAGTGATTGGGGACACGGCAACTCAGGCGCAATGGTATGCTCCTACAGCAGACATGTGTTCCGGAAGGTGTGTTTGTCATAAACGCTTGTAAGAAAAGCAAAAAGGAATTACTGGAAGACTATTGAAATTGCAATCCAGAGATCGGAGAATGCTGCCAGGGAACACCTCATGCCAATTCTTGTGAGAAAGTATCGGTTTTTATTGGTCTCCCTGGAAGTATATTATTAAGTGTAAGTATTGTGTTGTTACATATTCCTTAAGCCCTAGCTAAACAGCTAGACTAAGTCTATGATGCCGAACACGCTAAAAAGTCCAACACTAGATCAGGACTTCCATAGACACCCTCTAACAACTTAATCAAATATGGCCCTTGCGCCATAAAACATAACTAACCAATTATTGACATCCTCCTCTCTTGCCAGACCAACATAGGTCAGAAGATTACTTAGGGAGGCTTGTTCAGTGTCACATTTTAGACAAGTATCCACAGAATACTGTAAAAATATGAAGCAAAGAATCCGAAATAGATATATACAGTTAATAATCTATAACAGAAGAGAGAAAATTAATACTTTTGTGAAATTTGCTAGTGTGATTTCACAATTAAAGAAACTATGAAATATCATATTAAGTGCATGCGTCAAAAGCAAGCCTCCATAGTATCCCCTCTCTTGCCAGACCACAGCTCAGAAGATGACTTGGGGAGGCTTATTCAATGTGACATTTTAGGCAAGTCACATATTGGTACATCTCGGGGACGCTTGTTCAGAGTATTGGAAAATGTGAAGGAAAATATGAAGTAGTAAAGAGAAAAAATTAATTTTTTTGAAATTTGCTTGTGCGATTTCACAATTAAAAAACCTGTAGAAAATATCATTTTGGTACATGCGTCAAAAGCAAGTCTAAGAGGACATCCATAGCATCCTTCTCTCTTGTCAGATCAAAACAGGCCAGACTTAGGGAGGCTTGTTCAATGTGACATTTTAGGCAAGTCACATTGATCAAGCCTCCCAAGGTACCAGGGTATTGGAAAATGTGAACAAAAATATGAAGATAACGAGAGAAAATTCGTTTGAAATTTGCCTGTGCGATTTCTAAATGTTATATAAGGTGCATGAGTCAAAAATAAGCAGAAAGAACATTGACTTCGGCTTGTTTAAAGATAGCCGAAAGGGCGATGTATTTCCACTCTGGCATTCCATCCATGTGTCAACCGCTCTTTAAAACGAAAAGAACGCTTCGAGTTTTCCAGTATGACGTAACTCGTCGTGGGTGAGGACTTGTTGATTAACGACCCCGTGTCAAATTCAGACAGAAATACTTGCGACGCGTCTTCTGCAAAAAGAAGGCGCCAGAATACTTACCCTCACAAGAAACAAAATAGGAAATGCACTATGGACGAGTCAGCTTACACTCGAGTCTCAGTTACAATATTGAGCGTTATCCGTGGGGACATGACCTGGATTCATCTACTAAGGAATTGATCACTAAACAAAGTCATAATGAGCTAGTAGCGGCAGTTTAATACGTAATTTTGGGCTTCATTTTCGCTGGGTAGGGACAGATTCTGTGATGAAATTATCCAATTTTTTGGGGTGGAGATTATGGATTCAACTTTTTTCTTCGAATTCATGAGTGAAAAATTGGAAACGCGCAGAGCAAAAAGTAGAAATTCAAAATATTGGTTGCACAGAGAGGAGTTGTCTAACACAGTAATCCGTACGAAAAAACTTTAATGAATTCTATAGAATCCTATAAAGATTTCTATATAGAAATGAAATTTCATTTGTATAAAAAAATCGGTAGAATTTCTCTAACGAGGGCTCTGATTATATAGAAATGTATCTATGGATTTCTGTAGAAATTTCTCTAATTCTATGGAAATGTATTTCTATAGAATTCTATAGATTTCTCTAATTAGCTCTGATTCTATGGAAATGTATTTCTATAGAATTCTAGAGGTTTCGCTATGGAGCTGTGATTCTATGGAAATGTATTTCTATAGAATTCTGTACAAGTTTCTCTAACGAGCTCTGATTCTATGGAAATGTATTTCTATAGAATTCTATAGAGATTTCTCTAACAAGCTCTGATTCTGTAGAAATGCATTTCTATAGAATTCTAGAGGTTTCATGAGCTCTGATTCTATGGAAGTGTATTTTTACAGAATTTTATAGATTTCTCTAACGAGCTCTGATCCTATGGAAATGTATTTCTATAGAATTCTAGAGGTTTCGCTAAGGAGCTCTGATTCTATGGAAATGTATTTCTATAGAATTCTATAGAGATTTCTCTAACAAGCTCTGATTCTGTAGAAATGCATTTCTATAGAATTCTATAGATCTCTCTAACGAGCTCTGATTCTATGGAAATGTATTTCTATAGAATTCTATAGATTTCTCTAACAAGCTGATTGGTTGGATCGTCTTTTGAACTCGCAACACTCTGGTTGTTAAACCTCTACTTTTCCAACCGGGCTACCGCGGCCCCATAAGCAAATGAGAATCTTATATGTTATTAAATAAACAAGAATCTATGTTTTTTTTAAACAAAGAAAATGATTTGTTTGTTTCGTAGCATTGATGAATTTCATACCAATTTCACTTAAAGCGCATCCATTAAAATAATTAATTCGACTGAATATTAAATAAAAAGGGCTCTATTAAAAGATCCGAGGACAACACCTCGTAATTTTGAACCATGTTCAGATAACCGAGGCCAACACCTGAGCTGGTACCCCACTCTCCAAAACTTCCACACCACTCCAACGTCCTATCTTCAATCAGAATTGGATAAAACGTTCCATTTTGACCAAATACTTTTTGCATAGAATGAGATACTTAGATTTAACACAATCTAAAGGGCAAAGACAAAATGCAACAAAAAATCTTAGAAACGTATTTTCAAGTATTCGTTTAACATTTGTACTTTTCACAATAGGTGGTTAAATTCTTTTGTGTCTGATTTCATAGGTTGTGGCCTCAAAATGACGGGGCATTGTCCTCAAATCTTTCTCTTCGGGATTGATTCCGAACCGTTACCAATAGCCCGTTGTGTTGCTAGTTACATTTCATATATTTTTAACAAAAATGTATAATAATTATTCAAATATCCCGTTATGTGGCTTCGGTGCGACGTTAATTAACTACTTACCTATTCATTTGTTATGATGGGAGGCTAAAATAGAAACAGTTTTTGTGGTAAAATTTTAAATCGTAATTTGTACTACAACGTTATGAGGTAGGTACTTAATTGACGTCGCACTCGGTCGAAAATTTCAAAATTTGCATAAATATTTCAAACAAGTCTTGCGTCACATACGTGAATAACATTATTTCTGACCTTGAAAAAGCAATTTTTGTACGGTTTTTAATGTATACATTTTTATTTATTGAAGCAAAATTAATTTGGAAAATTACTGGAAGTTCCAAAAAGTCCTATTTCAGTACAATTTGTTTCAATTTACTATCTTCAGAATACGAATTGTTAATTTAAATTAGTAACAATCACATTAAATATGATAATTTGTGTCAAAAATATGTCATGCATGTATCACATCAATCAAAAAATATTTTATGCGAATGACTACAATTCGTTGCACCTGTACAAAATTTATAAAATATATATAATATAAAAACAACAGTATGCTTAATAACATACGAAAGTATAAGTAAATCAGTGTGATTATAAACGTGTGGAGAGAAATTACAACAAATACATGTTGAAAACTGGTAGAGATTAGTTATTTAAACTATCATAAAGATACAATAAAAACATATGCATAAACTGCATTGAATTCTAAATGAATCGTTATGTCAATAAATACTTACAAATATCATTCACTGGAGAGCCTTTGCGACCACTAGTTTTATATTCATTGATTCTTTTATAATGGGCTATGGGAACATAAAATCAGGCTTCAAACTATCAAAGTTTATGATATTAGATTCTCTCTTCTCGGGCAAAGTTGCACGGGATGCTACTCGCTCAATTTTCAAATTTCTTATGACCAAAACCACAGTTGCAGAGCTCTTTAACAATGGAAATTCATTGTTAACGGCATTGTTTGAAAACCTCATTTTTGTGTAATAATGGTCGTTTTTGTTACGAATTCCTTTGTCACTAACAATGTTGAAAAGTGTACTAAGTTTTATACGATTTTTAAATAAAATATCACTTTTTTCACATTTATACACAAGGCGTTAGATGATAAAAATACGTAAGCTGTCATAGTTATACTTCAGGACACAATATATCATTTTTACGATTATATAACTAGTGAGTATTTTCAAGAAACTTAAAACTTAACACTGCTTCGGAAATTTCTACTTATGTACTACTAATAATTAATGACCGTATCAATTACTTTTAACTTAAATATGCATTGTACTAAAAACAGTATTTTTGAAACATGTAGAACCATTTCCGTATGTTTCAGTCACGTATGTATTACATTCATAGTTCAGTATTACAGCATAAAAGTCAAGATGCGAAAGACTTATAAAACACATTACTTCGGAAATTTCTACCCATATATAACACTATATTAATAAATGACAATATCAAAGGCTTAAAACTTAAAAATACATTTGAAAAACCACAAAAAAGTGTTCATGAACCCTATCTTCTGTGTAAAACTTTCCGTATGTTTCAGTTACACGTGGAGATTAATTGAAAATTACGTTATAAAAGAAACTAGAAAATAGGAAACTGGAAAATAAAAATTGCCTTCTGGGTCAATGAATATTTTACAGTATATGTAATCTCTGTTTTGATTTCTATTTGATATTAAATAGGGTATAAAAAGTTCATTTGGGAACTTTGCTAGTTTGCTATATTATCAGTGCATATCTTTTGGTGTTCATTGGAATTAATTATAAAACGTTAATACGACGTTAATTTAAATACCTACCTACCTATCCACGGGTGGGGCTCCAATCATATAACACAAGGCAATCAAGAGCCAAGGGTACAAGCTTGTGTGGGCACATTTTATTCAGGCGGAATAGTATACAGCAGGTCGACACTTGGGCAGTCTAATTGTTCGTCTCCGTGAAGTGTAGAGTGCAGTATTTATTTCGTTTGAACGTTCATTATAGTGACCTCTGCATCTGTGGCATGGAAGCAGACCTGGATCCACTATGTTACCACCTGCCCCCTCACAACTCATCTACACATCAAGGAACCAGCAACACAGTACTATGACGCCTGGCGTAAACACCTGGCTGTTCACCCCTTACTACAAAGGAAAATCATACAAATCGTGCTATTTGTGGCCTCCAGGGAGTTTGAACTGAAGCAAGCGGTTTAAATTTTGTCGACTTTGATGTGCAAAATTTTCCTTGGGCCTAACCTGTCTTCACCTAAAGATACCAGCCCTCAAATTCAGTCTCTTGCCTCTTAAGCCCTCGCAGAAAAATATGTTTAGAGCAGCACCTGCGTGTGCATTTCATTGCTTTAAATTTCTGATTTGCATCACAAAAAAATTATTCCTCATCCTCATCTAGTCATCTTTCACGTTATGGGAAATTTTTTTACCGTAAACCCTCCGTGGGTCGGTATCCCATGAAGGAGTTGAGTTGAGTTGAGTTCGAATAGGTAGGTTTATATCAGTCGGACATTCTCAACACATTGCATCGAGTATCGATTTTTGATAACATTTTCCATTCAAATGCGGGCATTTCTCGTAAGATCGGTGATGTGCTGAGCAAAGGGATACAAAATAACTAGTGATCAGCGTCGCTAGGCGACCTCAAGGGAAAAACCTCGAATCTTTAATTTTTTAAGCCTATGAGATTATTTTTGGGAAGGGACCGACCAAAGACTAATTAAATTCATTTGTTCTCGAAGGGGCGAGAGGAATCGACGTGGGGATGTTGTCCCTTGGTAGAGTTTCGGAAATAGTTTTACCAATCTGGTCCTGTTTGATATAACAGCATTTATACAAACAATAAAAGGATACAAATTCAATCGTCCGCAGCTCGTGCGCTGGAAGTATGAAAAGGCATATTTATAAAGACAGAAAAATGTAGGGAGTATATACCAAGGGGATAGGGAAGGAAGGGGAGAATAAAACCTTGGAGAAAAATTGAAGGCATGTACCAAGGCTTCCATAAAAATAACGGAAAGGAAGGAATTAAGCAGTCCTCCGCCAATCGAAATAAGTACACTGCTGGCCACCCAAATTGCAACACCAAGAAAGACAAGAGATATCACAACAAAATTTATTTTGTAGATAACATGTTGACCAAGTATCAAATGATTAAATTTATAGACTTCTGTGAAGTGTGGTTCCTGCCAAAATCAGTAGCCAGAGTAGCCGCCATTGTTGGAGATCACCGCTGCCACACGTCTCGGCATTGATTCAAAGAGACTTTGGATGTGTTCTTGGGGTACAGCAGACCAAGCAGCTTCCACACGTTGCCAAAGTTGATCTGGTGTGGCAGCTGGGGATGTATTCTGGGTCAATCGTTGAGCAACCATGGACCACATGTTTTCTATCGGCGAAAGATCCGGAGAGCGAGCTGGCCAGGGAAGCAATTCAATCTGGCGATTGACGAAGAACCCTTGGACAATGCGTGCCACGTGTGGTCGCGCATTATCCTGTTGAAATATGGCTGTGGGCAAGCCCTGAAGGTAAGGAAGGACAACTGGCTCCAACACCTCGGAGATGTAGCGCTGGCTGTTTAAAGTACCGGCAATGCGTACTAGAGGAGTGCGAGAGTGATATCCAATACCGCCCCATACCATAATACCCGGTGCAGGACCAGTGTGGCGGTGCATAACGTAGCTGTTCAGCATCCTCTCTCCACGGTGTCTCCAGACTCGAATCCGACCATCGTGGTGTTGCAGACAGAAGCGTGACTGGTCAGTAAAGACAATTTCATTCCATTCTGCCGTCCACATCCTTCTTTCATCGCACCATTGGCGGCGGAAACGTCTGTGGTTCTGCGTCAAGGGTAGACGAAGCAATGGACGTCTTGCGGACAGACCACTCTGCTGTAAACGGCGTCGAATGGTACGCGCAGACACTGGATGATGCGGTACAGACTGAATGTGCTGTGCTATGGTTCGTGATGTGGCTGAGCGATCCGTCACTGCCATACGCACAATACGCCTGTCATAACGTGAAGTGGTGCACTGAGGTGGATGCGATCGAATACGTCGGTCCGTCGTACCCTCCTGCATCCAACGATCACATATCCGCATTACAGTTGTTTGGTTTCGTCCAACACGACTACCGATTTCCCTGAAAGATAATCCACAATCTCGGTAGGCCACTATCCTTCCTCTGTCGAACTCGGATACTTGATCAAAAGATGATCGCTGTTTTCTACGAGGCATAATTGATCGTTTTTTTGAAAAAACCACAAGAAAAACACAATTGCCGTACTTGAAATCGTCGAAATCTCCAAGCCTTAAATAGCGCTTTGAAGTGGCGCCACAGGCGCGCGTGATGTGCGTCTGCGCTGAAATTCTAATCATTTGCAAATCTCACCTCCGCTAATGCATGTTGTAAATTTCATATTATTTGCATGCTTCCTTCAGGGTGTTGCATTTACGGTGGCCAGCAGTGTATTTGAACAAGAGAACATGTCACAGCCAAAAAAAGCAAAGTCCTGGTCTAAGGGTCCTCTAGTTCAATACCCAGCGGCGAAAGTCCCGTTTGAACGATCAACGAGAAACCAGAGGAAAGGCGTGAAAGGAGATGGAATCGCCTGCAAAAGGCAGGAAATCGGGTTTGTCTAAAAGCAGATGTGGAGAACCGTGCCTCGGGACTCGAGGTGGCATTATTGGATAATCCCACCTCCGAGGAGAAAGCGGTTGAGTTGGTCAAAAGAGGTTCCATGTTTCCCAGAGGAAAATACACAAATTAATAAGCAAATAACTTAAAAACAACGTAAGGGTAGGGTATTTCAATTAACGTCACACTGGAGCAACACAATGGGCTATTGGTGACGGTCCGGGATCAATCCCAAAGGGAAAGATCCGAGGACAACACCACGTAATTTTGAACCACGGTCAGATGACGAGGCAACACCTGAGCTGGCACCAAAAACAACGTAAGAGAACAAGTATAGCAAATGAGGAGATGCAGTTACCCGAATTAACGTCGCTCTGGATGCAGAGGAAAAGCGCTATAGTACTGTAAAATTGATTTATCATGATTAAATAAATACGGATAACTGAGCTGACACCCCACTCTCCAAACTTCCACACCACGCCAACGTGAGGACATTTGAGACCCCGACAGATTTAATGTGTACCAGCCCTTTTGGTACACTGCTGTACATCCAATGTTTTGGTTGGATTCGAACTCGCAACCCTCTGGTTGCTAAGGCGACGGTCCGGTACTTTTTTGGTATTTTTTTTAATTAACGTCACACTGGAGCAACACAATGGGCTATTGGTGACGGTCCGGGATCAATCCCAAAGGGAAAGATCCGAGGACAACACCACGTAATTTTGAACCACGGTCAGATGACGAGGCAACACCTGAGCTGGCACCCCACTCTCCAAACTTCCACACCACGCCAACGTGAGGACATTTGAGGCCACGACAGATTTAACGTGCACCAGCCCCCTTTGTACACGACGGTGTTTGGCTGGATTCGAACTCGCAACCCTTCGGTTGCAAGTCCGTTACTCTTCCAACCGGGCCACCGCGGCCCGCGACGGTCCGGAAATAACTTCGAAGGGAAAGTGGGTTGGTTTGGGGCTTTTATGGCGCAATTATGGGGCACATTTGGCATGCTGCGCCAGACACGAGACATGCAATGTCAAATAATAGACACACACGTAATGAAAGTTTTAATGACACACAAGAGAGAAATACACTCAGGGAGGAATGCACCCGATAGGAATCGAACCTGCGCCACCTGCAACTCAAAGGTTTCTAGCTCAGTGGGCATACCCACTGAGCCACGACGGCCCTCTTCGAAGGGAAAGATCGAGGACACCTCGTAAATTTGAACCACGATCAGGTATAGGTAGGTATTTTAATTAACGTCGCACTGGAGCAACACAACGGGCTATTGGCGACGGTCCGGGATCAACCCACGAAGGGAAAGATCGAGGACAACACCACGTAATTTTGAACCGGTCAGATGACGACCACGATCAGGTGAAGAGGTCAACACCCGAACTAGCACCTCACCAAACGAATGCGAGTTTTGTTTGGATAAATAAAGTAGCCAAAAACTCGCATTTCGTGGAGCTCATCTTGATGGCAACATATCCGCAACAGAACTTGGCGTGATGTTGAAGTTTGGAGAATGGGATGCCAGCTCAAGTGTGACCTCGTCATCTGACCATGGTTCAAAATGACGTGAAATTGCCCTCTGATCTTTCTCTTTGGGATGGATCCCGGACCGTCACCAATAGCCCGTTGTGTTTTTCCAGTGTGACGTTAATTAAAATATATACATGCATTGACACGCTTCAAACGCCCAAAGGGTTGGGAAGTAATCTCTGATTTGTCGAAATTGGTTATAAATTTGCATCCTCCACCTGCGCACAAATAAGTCATCATAATTAATATACATAACAAAATTGGGAATTGTCTAATTAAAACAAAGCATTGCGATGGCCGATGATCGGTGATGACGCAATGTGATTTTTGTTCAGTGCTCTGAATGCCAAATTGAAGAAATTCATCCAAGCGCGGGTTAACGGCGAGAGTAACTGACTCTGTTAATGCGAGGTGGTCGGCGACACACATTTCGCCAGGGAAGTTGTAGTAGTCCACTTCGGTGCACCATTTGCAACACTTCCTAGACACTACACTTTAAAGACTCACCTGGACGGTATTGTCGATATACAGTCAAACTTTGAGGTGGTTAAGCCCACCAAAATTTAAACCCAAAGTTATTCTTCTCAATGTCGACAAGGGGATCGAAGGGAAGAACTTCTTGATTCATTAAAATTGAAAAACTCATTTCTTGAGGAATTTGAGGACCTGGAGGTGCATTTTAAGATCCCCGTGGCCCGTGGCAATCATTGGATTGCATCGGCGTCCCCTGAATTGTATCATAGACTTATATCTGAGGGTCACCTATATCTTGGGTGGCAGCGTTTGAGGCTGGACGAATTCAGGAGTGTCCGCCAATGCACGGGCAGCGGGCGTTTTGGCCACTCCAGGTCCAAATGTACGAATGAGCGGTTGTGTCTGAACTATGGGGGTGCCCACGATTCTCAAAATTGTGACGAACAGAATAATGCATTAACTGTGAAATTTCTAACTCTCGCTTTAAAACAAAATATGATTTGGGCCACGACTGCAGGTCCAAAAAATGCCCAAACTACAAACGCCAGCTGAACATCTTGGAGGCAAAAACTGACTACGGACAGTAATGGCTAGCTCCTATGTGTCCTACAGATTAACACTAATCGTTCCTTGTCTGCCCACACACAAGCCTTGGTCACTGCTTCTCAAATAGGTGCTAATTATCTATGTATTCAGGAACCTTATCTTGTAAAAGGAAATCCTTTAAACCCCCCCTCTGGACTAACCCAACTAATCTCTAACTCAAATAAAAGTTTAATTATAAATTTAACCCCTAATTCTCAGACTAATTTAACCTACGTTTCCAGTCACTCGGTTTTTGCGGAGGTCGACTGCCAAGGGGCCCCTGGTACTTGGAAGCATTTACTTCCCAACCCATGAGGACATCGATAGCTTGATCCTTGAGCTTCAGGGCCTCAATTATACCCGAGGTGACCTTGTCCTCATGGGCGACTTCAATGCCCGGTCCCGAGTATGGGGCTACGGGTTAGAAGATGTCCGGGGCCGTGCTGTCCTGGACCTCTGCAACATGCAGGATTTAACACTACTAAACATTCCTGAAAAGGGACCAACCTTTGTTTCCCACTCAGGCAGAGGTTGGCCCGACCTAACAATTATTTCACGCGATTTGCAAGGGTTAATTACTGACTGGAACGTTCTTAATTTAGAATCCTGCAGTGACCATAGGTACGTGACTGTGGGCATTAACACAAATATCTCTATAGCCCAAGGGTTTTTTCTTAGAACCAAATATGGCCTAGGAAAATTCCCATCATCATTCAAAAAAAGTTCCAAATTTGTTAAAATTAGCATCTAACCTCGACTCCACCTCCAAGATCGATACTTACTTTCAAATATTAACCTCAACCGTGACTCACATAGCTATTAATTCAATTTTTAAAAAAAGTTAAAAATTCCTTGAAGATACATTGGTAGAGCCGAGAATTGGCCTCATCACGCAACCGAGCGACTGCTCTCTATAAAAAATATAAAATACTTCTGGGGTCGGCCCTTGGTGATCGATCCGATGAGGTCCGGGTCGCGGAGGCTTAATACAAACTTAAACGAGCCACTTACAGGAAGCAGATGAATAAAGCTAAGAGGACTATTGTAGCCGGTCCTCCCAAAAATATGGGAGTACCTTTCGAACAGCCTTTGCAAAACAGCCCAATGGCAGCTCCATAAATATTTTCGATCCTGATCGTCCTCAACTCCAAAAAGCTAACATTATGATGGATCATTTTTTTCTCCTGTGGTAAACGACTTTTCACTTGATGACACAGTTTTTTGTCCGGCTTTGGATGGAATAGACGTCCGGGAGGACCTGGCGGCCGTCCTCTCGGGTTTAAAGGATGGCAAAGCCCCGGGGCCCGACCTCGCGGATTATATAATCTGGAAATACGTATTTAAAACTCATCCAGACCTTCGCGTCTCCGGTGGGGGTTCGCGCCGCGTTTCCGGTAGGGATGTTATGCGAATCACAGAACTGCTACTCAATTACCGATACTTTTGAATCACAGTTCTTACCTGTTACTGGAATATCAAAATAACAGTGATTTGGTAGCAGTGATTGAGCTGATATCGCTTAGCTGATACCCTGGCTGATATCGATACTGCTACTGCGACTGTGACCGGGATCAGTGATTCGGTAGCAGCGAAAACTGTGACTGAGTATCGGTGATTTGGTAGGGGTGACAGCTGGTTTATTGATGATTCCCTCGATGGTGTGTGGCGCTTTGACAGATTCGGGTTTTTCTAGAGGATGATTAGGATTTTCAACCGGATGTTAAAGGAGGTTCTATGACACCAGGTTGCCGCGCATTTGTCTAAATAAATAAGAAACTCGACGGTTTAAACGAAAGTTCAAAAGGAAACGTTTTCAAAATTCGCTATTTTAAATGATGCTAGAATTTTTTTTTTTTTTTTTTTTTTGGTTTCGTTAAAACAAAAATTTTCTTTTTAACATCTTGTAAATTATTTTTAATTCTAAAAAGGAATTATGTGTGTAAAAGTAGGTGCCTCTGAAAGCCTTTATAAATTGAATGGTTCTAAATCAGGGGGCAGACGATGATTATTTGATTTCGCTAATGAATAGAACATGGCTGCATGCTGATTTTTTTACATTGATAAATATCTTTTATTCTGTAAGATAATTTCACTCTCTTCCGTTATACCTACATAGTGTTGCTTTAGAATTCAAAGATTAATTATGGGTATTAACAAAGGGAAGAAAGAGTTTTAAAAGTGTGAAGGTAATGTGATTGAAATGCCATCATAATCATTTTAAAAATTCGTCATTTTTCATATGAATAAAATATGCTTTCCATGGTAACTAATAATTTAAGAAGCTCTAATGAGTAATTTATTTTCTCATTTGTCCCTTTTATATTCTGAATCCGAAGTTGCGTTTTTACATTCATTTCTTGAATACGTAATTTTTTACTGTGCATTTCTTCATCGTTTTATGAGTTTCTGCATTCTTTAAAGTTCGTCTCTTAAGAGGAAGCAGTTTCAGTGGAAGGATCAACACAATGATGTTTATAGTGGTAATGAATGCATTCTGAGATATCGTAATGCAAGTACAAAAAAGTATTACTGAATGTTTGATTTTTAAAGTGTATAATTTATTGTTTCTATTATAAAATTGATTCCCTGGAATTCCTTGTTCCAACAAAGCAAATATAAATGTTACTCGTTAGAATATTTCCTGTTTGTTTTAGAAATAATTAATATGCTTTCACTCAGCTTATTAATTTTGGAGTACTTAAGAGAATCTCTCTCTCCATTGTCTTTGAGATTGATCCCGGACCGTCGCCAATAGCCCGTTGTGTTGCTCCAGTGTGACGTAAATTAACTACTTACCCTCCACACATTTTAATTAATAGTTCATAAAAATTGTATTTTTTATGAATTAATCTATGGGACAGAAAATGTTGAAACAAGTCAAAAGTTATATATATATATACTGGATTGTTCCCAGTAAGGTTTGACTTGTTTATAACAATTTTGGAAAATATAAAAAAAACTGAAAATAACTTGAGAATAAGTGGGAAACCAGATAAAAAATAGATAGTAGTTGGATACGATTTGAAACCAATTCCTACTTCTAGATTGAAGGGTTGCATGACTTGCATGGAGATTGCAAATGTTAAATCTGAAGGACGAAAAATAATGTCATTAAGAAAAACAAGGGTAAACGAGACTATTTATGAAAACCAAAAGTATGATAATTTTGTTAAATCTAGAGAGCAAATTTACTCCTCTTATTTATGGCTTGCTCGTAATTTCTTTCATAAGTTGAATAAACACTTCCACAATGAGGCTAATGTAAAAATTGCCATAATATTTTATATTCGGTAATTTCTATTTATATATATTTTCAGATATTTCCTTAGTTCATTAATTTATGCTTTTTCATGTTGCTCTTTTTAATTAATTTGTGCATGGCCATGGCCGACGAACAATTTACTACAAATGGCTAGCGAGACCTTTTGATAAAAAATACATTTCGACGGTATTGCAAAAGCCTTTTGAGGATAGCAAAATACCATTTTTATCTTTTTACTTGTTACAAATACGGTGTAAATTTTTTTCTTCAACTAACCAATATTTTAGATAAGAGTAATTAATTTAAACGACACACACACGCTTAAAGAGTAAAAATAGGTATGTGAATTATTTATTTAATACAGTTAAAATTCAATAATTTATATTCAATTAGAAGCAAATTAAACAAGTATTCTAATGCATATCTCTTGATTTTAATGCTTGATTAATTATAAAATTTAATTTATATGAAATAAAAATGTTGATATATTTTAATCTGCAAAAATCAGTTATGAGCAAGGGTTAAGTTACCTGCGCCTAGTAGCTCAAAATGACGAACCATCACTAAGGAAGAGAAAAATGTTGTCAAAAATGCATTAGTTTATTGAGGGGAAAAGTATCTTTAGAAAAAGAAATACCGGGCTTAATATAAAAAAGGCTCATCGGCGGAATAAAAATGTTTAATTCAGTTTAAATTGTAGGTTTATATTGAGTAGTATCGTGTTTGACTAAATAAAAAAAATATAAAGGATATTTCGGTTGTTCTGGACGAAAAGAAAAACCCAGGATTCGATCTGGGTTCTCTGACGTTGTAAGCCACGACACTACTAACTGAGCCATGCACTCATATTTTACGACGAATTACTAAATAAATAGAAGCCACCTATTGCTACGAGTGGCTGAGATATTTTACAATCAACCAATCAGATTCAGTTTGGAATCACAATCACAGTTTAGAATCACAGATATTCGTCAGTAGCAGTCAGTTAGAACTGTTACTGGGGAGGGTGAAATCAAATCACTGTTTGTAACATCCCTAGTCTCCGGTGGGTGGATAAAATCCGTCCTTTATCAGTTTTAATCGGAACAGTGGATTAAGAAACTAAATGACCGGACATTTTCACCTGACCATCATTCATTACATATACCGCATATTCCCCCATGCTCTGGAAAAACCGATATTCCTTCATCTGCTCCATTTCTTTGACAAACCTTCAGTCATCTTTACAGCTAGACTTCGGATGCTTGTCCATCTTGCTCACCAGGGGTGATGATCCCCGTTACTAATCCTAGTGGGAGGGCCCCTGCATTCCCCTCTGGGTCACAACTTGCTAGAATGTCTGGATCGTCAAATTTCACTCAACTGCATCCTTTAAATACATAATTTGGTTGAAATTGAAATCTTTGGCAGTAGAGATAGCGATCCTAATGCTCTGATATATTTAACCATAAAACAATTTTAGTTTACATTTTCTCCCACTAAACGTAATTGTTTTCAATTTATTTCAAATCGATCACAATTCCACTTTCATTTCCCGTAGGCTGTGTTTTATTGCTCTTCGAGGGTGTTCGAACAAGATATTTCAAGACCCCTGTAAACGTAACCTATTCCCTCATCGGCACTTCCACACTGACCCTGAGATTCCTTCATTTTTGCGGCCCTCTGGAACACATCTTTAGAAGTGTACGGGCATCACAACCCCGAGGTGATCTTTTAAAAACTTTTATCTACATGATTTTTATTGTTTTATCTTGCGCTTGGCGCAGCTAGTCCGTGTTTGGACAATTCACCATAAAACCCAAACATCCAATCCGAGTGATCGTTCTTCCCTTTCATTTTAACCCTCGCCTACCCATTTGCTTTATCTTCTCTGATTGTGTTGGAAAATATCCTTGTCGGGTTATGTCCTGATTGAAAGTTATGTGAACGAGGAAAGAAGTGGAAGAACATTCGATAGTTGGGGCCTACGAGTGAGATGGAAAGGTCCATAAAAGTGATTCGAAAAAACAATGCCTGAAGTGACAAAATTTAATTTTCTCGTTGAACAAATTTTAGCTCCTCCCTCATTTTATCTCTTAAACATTGCAATAACTCAAATAACACCTGACGGAGATTCTTTAAAAAATCTATGAAATCTTTTAAAATAAGACAACTTTTATTCAGGTCTGAACTAATTTTCTTATTGGTTATTCTGGTTAGTTATAAAAAATTTTGAATTCCGACCCCACCTCATTGCAATTATTACATTAAAAAAATGAACTTGGTTCTCGAGAAGTACCAAAGCGCGAATGTTTGCTCAAGGTTATTTTTTTACTTTATCCCTTTCAATGTCAGTTTTATTTTAAGTGTGTAAATAAAAATTCTTAGAATAAAACTTATTTTTAATCAAAACTTGTTCATTTTTAGATCAAATTATAAAAAATTTTGTGAATTCCATGAAGGCCAGATGTTATACGTATTCGATAAAAAACACTCGAATGGTCTTGAAAACAAAAGTCTTTAGACTTGTTTTAACGGTAACATATTTAATAAATTGCATAGATACTTTGAACACCTATGATTTTGAAGTTGCTCGTGATTAGTTTTAAAATGCATGGTTCCGAAACGGACATAAGTTTTGGGAAGTTCTAGAACTTTCGGATTGCGTTTCAAATGCAGTATCTTTAGGGATACATCTGAGCTTGGAACGTACAGATCAAATTTGTACATTTTTAAATCGAAATTTGCACTTATTTTTAATCAAAACTTATTCATTTTTAGATCAAAATTTTAAAACTGTACTTAAGGTGTGATCTTAAAGTGAAATGGCTTAAAAAGTGCTCGAACGGATAGTGGTGTGCAGAGGGAAACTTGGACTGTCGTTCGGCTCCTTTCGTCTGGTCGTATCTTTCCTTTTGGGATTGATCCCGGACCGTCACCAATAGCCCGTTGTGTTGCTCCAGTGTGACGTTAATTAAAATACCTACCTTTCGTCTGGTACTGATGCAGGAACTGGGTCTTAAATTCTCCGCCAAGCAGAGCGTCGTCTTGTGTTGATTTTTATTGCATTTATAAATTGAAGAGTGCAGGTTTTTATTTCGTTTTAAAAGAAAGACTTATTTGAATCGAAGATGCCGATTTCATTATTGTTCAAGTGAAACATTACTTTTTTAAAGCTTTCTTTACTGATCAAGCGGTTTTAATTTATTTTATTTAAAAATAGTTATTTTAAATTATCCCAGTCTCCATGCTAGTCAAGTGATACCATGAAGTCTACGGGACTCCTTTCGCGGCTCAAACGGCGCTTGACTGAGCTCATACAATGTCTACAATGATCTAAAAGGTCGGACAATTCCACATCTCCAAGTCACTCTTCCATCTCTGGATATCCATTCAAGCTATTCCATCTCTGGGTATCCATTCAAGCTATTCCTCTACTTCACAGCAATCCTTCCAAGGCATCGAGTGATCTCATCACATCTGCACTGTACTCCTTCCACCAGGGCTCCAAGCCAGTCCATCTCGGGCACTTCAGCTCTTCTCAAAGGCATTCCTTCCACGTCTCAACGAGACTCCTTCCTTGAGGACTCCAAGGTATTTAATCAAAATTGACTCCAAGCCATAACAAATCTGACCTTCCACGGCACTCCTTCCAGGGCACCAAGTGACTTCACCATGACTCCACGGTACAGGGTTCCAAGCAATTTCACCTCTGACCCATCTCCACCTCACTGACCCTCAACCAGCAGCGATTCGATCTCGTCTTAACGGAACTCCTAGGCACCAAGATATTTAATTGCTGGCCTTCCTCTTCTGCATGACACTTCATCTCACGTCATCAAGAGATTCCACCACATCTTCCGTGAACTACTTCCAGGGCTCCAAGCTATTCCAAGTCTGGAATTGAAAATCGTCTGCACAGCACTCTTTTCGAGTCATGAAGTGATTCTACCGTGTCTCCACGAGACTGTTTCCTTCATAGCTTCAAGCCCTTCAATCAATGACCTTCAACCTCCTCTCCATCGCTGACCTCTCTTTTATATTCCTCTCTTTTATACAGCACGTCATCCTCCAGCGACTCAATCGACTCGATGGGACTCCTTCCTCTAAAGCTTCAACCCGATCCATCACTGTCTCATATCTCTTCTATACGTCCCACTTCATCCTCCATCGATTCAACAAACTCGGCGGGTCTCCTTCTTCCAAGGCTTCAATCCGTTTCATCGCTGACCGTCTATCCCTTCTAAACAGCACTCCATACTACAGCGATTCAATCGTCTCGACGGGGCTCCTTCCTCCAAGGCTTCAGTCCGTTTCATCGCTGACCGTCTCTCCCTTCTAAACGGAATTTCATACTACATCGATTCAAACGACTCGAGATTTCGATTGGCAAATCCGGAAGAACTCCGAAATATCAGGCTCGAAAAGCAGCCTCCTCGGTCATTCCCACGTCATCGGCGCCCCAGAGAGTTTCAGCCAAACTCCCCGTCTGCCACCGGGTACCACAATTGGCCTTCCACCATTTCTCCGTCACTCCTACCAGGGCTACAAGCACAAACCTTACTTCGTCTCCAAAGGTCATGGTTGTTGCGAGAAACTTGTTTTCGTCTTCCACAAACGCTTGTCTCTGGCCCACAGAAGTCCAATGGTATATTGTTTAATTGTAATTCAACTTTATTGTGATATAAAGAGTATTTTCATTTGAGTAAGTGATTACAACCTTTGCTCATTGTTTGACGTAAATTAGCCACATCCGGCCCTTGCGCTTTAAGAACCCACCATTCGAATAAGATTTTATAACGAACTATAAGTTTTTCATTAATCTTGGGAAACTTGAGTACCTAGATAATTCCAGTGACTGATTCCTTTTCTAGTTTTTTCAATTCATTCCGTAAACAAAGCTATTGATATCGGCGATGCTTATAGAATGGCAGGACAATCCGGATTGAGTTATTAGAGGTTAATGATAATAAAACTAATAACACGAAAGTAAAGAATATATATAACGATAGTAAACTCTAAGAATTCAGTTTCAGGGGAACGTTGATCCTTGCGCTAACTCACGAGGGCCCCGTGATTTCAGTGCATGGCGAAAACGTTATCTTGCACAGTGCACATCACTCTAAAGTGAGGATAGCTAGAAATGTTTACATCGAGAGATCAACCGATATCAATAGTGTTGTACAAGCTTCAAAAAATTTATATTAGTACTCAAGTGAGTGTAGATAACCTCACTTTAAATAAATGAAATTTCGACAATTCGGCCAATCGTCCTCCAAAAAAATTGTATCAATAACAATTCTCTAGTTACCCAAAGTGCGATTTCAATCAACGAAATGGCATCCAATGTCTAAATGTTAAAGCGCCTTTCCTTGCCAATAGGATTTACAATAGACACTGATCAACCATGCTCTGTTTCCGACTCGCTTTTGCAAATCACGTCAGTATCTAAATCTTTCGTTCATCCCTTGAAAACTTGTCCTAACTTGGTTTGAAATTTATTTTTGTGGAGGAAAAATTAAAATCATCTAATTTGTTTTGAATTTCAAACAATTACTAGTCCAAATGTTTCATCCACATTTAATTTAAATTGTGGAAAGCTGTTAAAAATATATTTAAAAGTTGCAAAACTTCCGTTTCATATTTTCTTGCATTTCTGCGCTGAGTTTTTACGAAACTGAAAAATTTAGTGTTATAAAGCTGCATATAACTTGTGAACTTTACCATTTAAGATTCTGTACAATCGAATAAAAGCTAGAGTGAAATTTGAACTTTACGCATTTGGGATTTTGAATTTATAAATATTGACTGTATATGCAATTCTTTGTTCAAGATACTAATCGGTATTTGTAGTAATGATTTTTTGATGCTATATAAAGTATGGAGCAACTAAAAGTATTGTAGTGTTTTGATTATTTTTGTTGATTTAAAGATTATTAAACAATTGGATCTGTATTTATAAGTATAACGTGTATTTATAGTTTTCGTTTTTATTGAAATGCATGAAGATATTTGCATACATCTTGTATATGGAAAGTAGTAATAACGAAACATTTCTTAGCTCTTCTAAAATTAAATGGTATAATTGATGTACAATATTGTGTTCTAATGAATAAATTCTTCCATGTTTTTCTGTATATTTTGGGTAATTTCATTCTGCATGAATTTTGTATTTGAAAACGTTTGTTTAAATGAAATTAGTTAAAACAGTTTAATTGGATGGAACTTCTCTAAGCAGATGAGTACAGAGTCGCATTCATTAATATTTTTATATTGCATATTGTACAAAATGAGCTATTGTGTTAAGCATTGTGTAGATGTGGTTATACATGCAGGCTGATGTATATAGATATATACATACTATGATTAATACTGAATAAATAGGTTATTAAGATAGTGTGTCCCATTTGTCGCTGATAATAGATATTTTTTCATGTAACTCGATTTTGTTCTTAATCTTGTTTCTATAAATAAAAAGGATGTATATATCAGTACAAAATTGGTTTATGAATATTTTATTCATGATTCTTTCATGCTGTTTATTTTATAACTGAATCAAGTAACTTGGGCTTTCATTTGATTTTTCCACTCATGCCATAACCACTGACTCTTCTACAGAACTGTTTATTTATGCCTTCACATTTAAAAGCTTAATGTACCTTTCATTAAAACAGTGTTATTTAAGCTAACTGAGAGATAGTGTTTCGATGCATTTGCTCATGAATGTCAATGCCAAATGTCTTCTAATAATGAAAGTGTTTTGTGAGTAAAACAATTTCTTTTCATATGAACGTTTTCACTGTTTTACAAATGTATTTGATTTTTGTCTTTAAAAACTGACAGTTCGATCTATTGATAAAATGAATTCCGTAATTTGAATGTAAGAGGAAAGCTTTTTCTACATAAAATGTTTTAAATTTGTCAACGAATGTGATTTCGATATTATGCTTAAACATGTTAAGCTAAGAAGCGATTATTGAAATTAGCTTACACTTTACTCGTACATAGTTAAATTCTACTCATTCTAATATTGTATACAGTAATACCTCGACTTACGCGAACTCGGAGTTACGCTGTTCTTGGTTTTTTCGTTTGGCAACACTGCCGCCCGATATATCTTCAGAGTTTCTCTTGCTGTGATACACATTGGACGCGTTTCGAGCGAACTCTACGTGCACGATTACGATTCTACGATCGACGAAAGTTAGATTGTTTTGTTATACGTTTTCTAAACCCTTAAAAAACTGTCGTCCAAAAGAAGTAAATCTGATTCTCCTTCAGCTAGTAAGAAAAGAAAAACGATATATTTGGAATATAAACTTAACATTATCAGTGTGTGTACCCCGACTTACGCGAATTCGACTTAAGCGATTTTCGTCGGACCTATCGCGTAACTTTAGGGTATTACTGTATTTATAATCACGAAAATATATTCCCCTTAAATACTTAGTGCATTACATATAAATATTAAAAATTGTGCTAGCTTGATTTATATATGTACTTGCTTGATTATATATGTACATATATACTATGTACGAAAAATAATTGTGATGTGAAAATGAGTCTTGTATCGTCGGTAAGCAATGCATAAATAAGTACGTGTGATTTGGATTTTTGATTCTTGATATCTTTATGTGCAAAGAACATTTTGTACATTTGCTTACGATTTTAACTTAAGTTTATTTTTTCTGTAATGTTTTTATTTTAAGGCCGACGGAAACATCGTCTTCCATAGATAATTACCTCTTGCCATTCACTAAATTGTCCTAAATTGATTCTAATCTTTATATTTGGAAGTTGTCAACTACGTTACGCTTAGTGAACTAAATGGTTATTTATGTATTGTAAAAGAATTTGACCCTGTCGCAACGTAATTTGTAAACTATTGAAAGATTGTTCTGAAAACTGGTGGGGTGCCTGAATGTCTAAAAGTAAGGGAGGGTACTAAGGGGTGTCGTGCATCTCTACTAGCTCTCCATGGTTTGGGGCGCTAAAAGCAAGGGGTTCCCTATGGCATCGGTGGAAAATCGACTTCAATTTTTGAAAACTTAAATAATTTCAATTACCGATCTAATATTTCCTGTAATTTGAATTTTTGAAACCAATTCACATTTTCGTTGACAGCTGTTGAATGTTGTGTTGAACATGACGAATTTGCAGTCTTGACTGGAAACTTTTACATCCAATATTCAACTTATGGATAAAATTTGAAGACTTTAAATTCGCTGTCCTGCTCTGTGTGTTACGTATTAATGAAATTGTATATAAAATACGATAAAGCTAATTCTCTTTATAGAATATGGATTGAATTTTCTGAATTGAGCTTTTATGAAAAATGTGTTGTATAAGCATTATTTGTAACTATTTTGAGTAATGTGTTGTAAAAGTATATTCTGTAACTCTTCAATGTTATATTTGAGTTCATTGAGTTTGGTTCAACATTTTAAAATAGCAATCCCTATAAATTGATCTTGAAAATTAATGTAGCTTCTAGTGTAACTTATTTTTTGCCCTGTTCGAATGGAACAGAAATAAATTTTTTGTATTGATGTACAATGGAAAGTTCACTATTTCTAGCTTCATTTTTTAAATTCGTGTTTTCGTATAATTTTTTATTACAAATTTGATTTTGAAATGATTTATTTAAAAATTCATCCTGTTTTTATGTTGAATTTGTTTTGCAATGCTTGTTTAGTAAATAAAGCACATTTCAGTTTTGACTTTATGCTTCAGTATTTCTCTAGCGTGAAGGTGAAGTGATTGTAAAATGATCAATTGTGTCAAATCGACATTAATCGACAATTATTTTCTTGCAAGCATTTCGCAATGGCATAAATTCTGACTTGCAAAGTATCTTACACTATCTACCAATAAGTATTTGGACACCCATGCAAATGACGATATCTGCGGTCCTGATATACGTCACGCCCTCCGCCGTTAAATATCGTGTAGGAAACAACATTGGCATTAGTCGCATGCAAGATGCCACGAAGAGCAGAGTTATCTGATTTCGAGAAAGGTGTAATCGACGGGTATCACAGAAATGGCCGATCCTTAAGGGACATATCTAGCGAGCTGAATTACCCAAAATCGACAGTGGCCTATGTGATTCAGAAGTGGAAGGTGAGCGGTGATTATCGGAATGTGCCCCGAGTCGGCAGACCCACGAAACTGGGAGATAGTGACCGACGGGTGCTATCCAGAGAAATTCGGAAGAACCGCACCCAACCGATGGCCCACATACTCCAGGAGTTTCAACAGGCATCCGGGAGTGCTGTTTCGATGAATACCATCCGTAAGGAAGCACATCTGCTTGGTTTTCATGGTCGTGCTGCCGCCCATAAACCTTTGATCACAAAGTCCAACCGCACTGCTCGGTTAATGTGGTGCAAAGCACGTCGAAAGTGAACCGTAGATCAGTGGAAACGGGTTCTCTGGAGCGACGAATCAAGGTTCACCCTCTACCGTTCGGTCTGTCGTCTGTCTGGAGAACGCCCCCTGCCAGAATGCATTGTGCCCACAGTAAAGTTCGGCGGAGGTGGAATTATGGTCTGGGAGTGTTTCTCCTGGTATGGACTGGGACCCTGGTCCCAGTCCGCCAAGCTCAACGCCGACTGCACTATTTTGGATGATAGTGTGCTTCCTACGTTGTGGCAGTTTTACGGGTTGGACCCATGTTACTTCCAGAACGACAACGCCAGCTGTCATGTTGCGAGGTCCACCATGGATTGGTATGGTGACAATGGGGTTAACCGAATGGACTGGCCTGCCCAGAGCCCAGACCTGAACCCTATCGAGAACCTCTGGGACGAGTTGGATCGCCGATTTAAGGGGTGCAACAACCGTCCAAAATCTGTGAAGGAACTTACATGTCTTCTCCAAGCCGAGTGGAAGAAAATACCTCTAGCCGTCATACAAGGACTTGTGTAAAGCATGCCCCGGAGGGTTGAGGCTGTAATTGCCTCTCGTGGAGGCTCTACCAACTATTGAATATGAATAAATTTTGTTTTTCTTTTCTATCACAGGTGTCCAAATACTTATTGGTAGATAGTGTTGATGTTTTCAAACATGAACACTAATATCAAAGTAAGCTTATGGTTTTCCACTTTTCGATGAGTGAAGTATTTGAATTGCAGTCACAAACGTTTCCTTCCAGATGCAGTCCAGATGGTTCAAAATGATGAGGTATTGTCCTTGGATCCTTCCCTTCTGGATTGATCCGGACCGTCGCCAATAGCCCGTTATGTTGCTTTAGTATGACGTAAATTAAACACACACCTACCTACCCATCGCTGTCTCCATTCCCTCTTTCTCCTTTCATATTTATAGCCTATTGTGTTGCTCCAGTGTGACGTTAATTGAAAATACCAATACCAACCTTTCATATTTACTTGGCGTTGTGTTTGGCGCAGCTTGACCAAATATGGCCCATGCGCTATTAGGGCGCTCAGGTTGGTTAGTTATGAAACGCCATAACTAACCAACCTGAGTGGTGTGTTGGACGTGCGCTTGCACGTAGTCAGGAATAAAATAGGGACGGCCAATTCGAAGTTTAAACATTCAGTAAATAAAAATAAATTTTGCCGTTTGATGAGTTAACCGTTTTGGAAATAAAATGTAAACTTAACTTCGCATCAACAGGTTTATATGTAACGTAGTGGGCCCAGGGGCGTTTCGAGAAACGACGACCACGGCCACAAAACATAATTAAACCAAATATTTATTAGTTTCATGCAAACTTCGTCCCGTTTTTTGGCGCTAGATGGCATTGCATGGCAAAACCGAAGTGTTATCTTCTTCACATGTGTAAAGTTTTGATGTTTTGACAGATGGTAGGTTGGTATTTTAATTGACGTCGCACTGGAGCAATACAAAGGGCTATTGGCGAAGGTCCGGGATCAATCCAGCAGGAAAAGATCCGAGGACAACACCGCGTAGTTTTGAATCCCGGTCAGATGACGATGTCACACCTGAGCTGGCACCCTATTCCCCAAACTTCCACACCACGACAACGTGAGGACATTTGAGGCTACGACAGATTTAACTTGCACCAGTCCCCTTTGTACACGACGGTCTTAGGTTGGATTCGAACTCGCAACCCTCCGGTTGCTAGTTCGTTACTCTTCCAACCATGCTACCGCGACCCGTGAAAGAATTTCAACGAGTACTTGGGAAAAAATTGTGTTATTTAGTTGCGTTTTTTTTTTTTTTTTTTTTAATTTTTGTTAAGCATTAAATGGCAGAAAATAAGGCGGATTTTCGACATATTATGCATTTTTATTTCCGAAAAGGCACAAATGCTTCGCAGACGCAAAAAATATATGTATTGTGTAGGGTGAGGGGGTGCCGTTGGACGATTCCACGTGCCGAAAGTGGTTCAGAAAGTTTCGTCACCTGGATCAGTTCTTTAGCCAGAAACCTCAGAACTTCTATGAGCGCTGGATTATGCAGTTACCGGTTGGTAGGTAGGTATTTTAATTAACGTCGGCACTGACGCAACACAACGGGCTATTTATGCAGCTACCGGAGAGATGGAGAAAGGTTATCGAAGAGAACGGCACAACTATATTGTTTAAATGTAATTTTTAGTAAATAAAATTTTTCAATTTTTGTCAAAAAACGGGACGAACTTTAGCATCAACCTAATACTTTAAAACAAATTTACATTATTTATAGAATTAATCAGGGATTTGTGTCCCTTGTTCGTGGGTTCTGCAAACATGGAAATGGGGTCCGACTCAAACGGCATTCGACCGAGGGCCAAAAAACACCTGCACAGTTCGAGTTCTGGAAAAATTCTGGTTTCTCCCCCTCCAGTTCCCTGGGGGAAGTTGAATCCCAGGGGGTCGTCCTGCACCCCTTGACCATCTGGGCGGGAGACCACTCCTATTCTATAGAGTTGAGGATTTGCGACCGGTGGTCAGTGATGCAAGAGTTGACAGTTGCTATGGTCGTTACAATATCAAGGGTGGTTTACTTGGAAATTAAATGTTTTTGAGAAAGCCGGCTGGTCACGTGAATTTGGATGGGTCAATTCGTTTAATTAGGGGTCAGGGTAATCGTAAACAATGAGTTTCCACAATCGGCTTCTGTAGCGTGGATTCTGTGTCTGAGTTTATCGTTCGGCTTCGGAAGCGATAAACTGGGAAGCTCCTAAGGCGTTCCCCATACAGAAATTTGCTTGCGTCAGCCCTTTCCCCCTGACGAGCTTACCACATTTCTAGCAATGGACTTCCTCAAGGTCATCTGTCTTCCCACTAGAGCCATACTAGCCTCCTATCCTCATGAAGTGCACAGGTGGTATTCATTGTTTGTAGACAGAAGAGTTAAAATTCCGATAAAAATTAACTTTCAATTTACAGTATGGGTAAAATAAAACCAATGTTTTGTGAAAAGGATAAAATCAATGACCAAGTAGACTGAGAAAGGTCATCCAACGTAAATGACGTCCAATAAGATTTGTTTTAATTTTATCAAATGATTTTAAAACATTCAATCCCAGTGTCTCAATAGTTTTCGACCATCTCTTTCGCTTTCAGCCCAAGCTGGACAAAATTGCATTTAGTATTCATTATTATTCAGTTTTATGCTCATGATTCTGTTCAGCTCGAAGACATTCTATGTTTTGAAGAAAAACGTGAATATTTTTTGGAAATTGAGGTTATGCTCCAATACCTTTTTGATTGACTACACTGCATGAGCAATTATTACGTTTAAGGGCGAAATTAATCTCTAAGCATAGTCTCATTTCTTTTCACTAAGAATTTATTCTTTCATAATTTGTATTTCCGTTTATTTTTTGCCCTCAGTTGCAATATCGTCACAATTTAAAAAAAGAATTTCATATTTAATAAGACTAAATTAATGCTTCTGTGCATGCTGAAAAACTGCCACAACTGCCCTTACTAGAGAAGAACCAACAGAAGGAATTTTTGCAGCTTTTTAGTCTACATTAATTATTTTTTTTCAAAAAAGAACTATAAATGTGGCGCCATCTACAATCCTAACTTGTAACAAAAGTTGCTTTAAAAACAGTGTCGCCATCTATTTTCAAAATATCGAAAAATTAAAACATTGGGGTTGTTTTTTGCGAAAACGTCCTTTTATTGTATTATGAAACAGTATACTACATTTTCTATGTATCATTTTGTGGAAAAGGGCAAGAAAGGTTGTGCAGATAGCAGTCAACAGTACATCTCTCTCAAACCTAGAAGTTTCATAATGAACCACTAAAAATATAATACTTTTGAAGATATTAAAATCACTACATTTTGATTTAAGTATACAAATTAAATACATGAATAATGAAAAGTTAAATTCAGTTTTATCGTAATTTTCAACCCTTACAAAAACATTTTAGAGTTCATGCAATTCTAAAAAGATTTCTATAGAGAAATTCATTTCTATAGAAAAATCTTTTGAATTCTAGAAATTTCTATACAGAAAACGATCTCTGATTTTCTCTTTCTCTCTCTCTACAGAAATACATTTCTGTAGAATCAGTTCGTCAATATATAGAATTCAATTCTACAGGGAAGTTCTATAGAAAAGTGAAATCGTGAAACAAGAAAGGAACTTTTTAGAATTCTATAGAGGTTTCTACATTTTCTTTTGAGATTTCTGTAGAGGTTACTTTATACAGCTTATAGAACAACGGGTCATAGTTATATATAGGATTCTAATAGACCACATTCTAAAGGAATTTTTATAGAATTCTATAGAAATTTTTCGTAAGCATCTCCTTTTTTCAGGCAAGTATTCAGAAAATAATTTAATAGAGGACTTAATTTTTTCTCCAGGTTTTCTTTCCCTATCGAAAGACGGCAATGCTAAACGAACATTTCATTTCTTGATTTTTCCTGTTTTCTACGTTCATTTTACCAGCATGATAAACTAAATTTGATTAGCTTCAGTGTCTATTACGATGATTAAATTAGATTCAGTGTCTATTTTTGATTGTTTTTATCGTTGAACTCGAGACGTGTGGGCCCTTTCTCTAAATACATCCTTACCTTTTTCTAACCTATAGAATGCATAACCTATAGAATTTCTATAGAATGTAGTCTATAGAATACAAAAGAATTATGGCCCGTTTTTCTATAAGCTTATAGAAAGACTTTCTATAAGCTCTATAGAAAGTCTAGAAATATCTATAGAAAAATGTCTAGAAACCCCTCTACAGAATTCTATAGAAGGGCATTTCTTTTGAAACATTCCATAGAATTCTATAAAAATTTCTTTAGAATTTGATCCATGTAATTCAAAAGAACTATAGTCCGTTTTTCTATAAGCTTGTAACCGCTATAGAAAGTCTAGAAATCTCTGTAGAAACTCCTCTACAGAATTCTATAGATCATTTCTCTCTTGAAACATTTTATAGAATTCTATAAAAGTTTCTATAGAATGTGGTCTAGAGAATTCAAAAGAATTATGGTCCGTTTTTCTATAAGCTTGTAACCTCTATAGAAAGTCCATAGAAATCTCTAGAAAAATGTCTGTAGAAACCCCTCTACAGAATTCTATAGAAGCTCATTTCTTGTGTTTCACGACTTTACTTTTCTATAGAACTTTATAGAATTCTATAGAAATACATTTCTTTAGAATCAGCTCGTTTTCTGTATACAATTCTATAGCACTAAAATTTTTTCGTCAGTGTATCACTATAGGCTGATGAAAATATGGGGTGGGCTCAAAATATATTAAACTATCTAAACGACCTCAAAAACACGAATAAATGCTCTCTCTCTCGATGTATTGAAGCCTCTTTTCATGCCATATCTGCTCACATACAAATAGAAAACAATACATATCTCCTTTAATAGGAATTGTGGGTACTTTATAATGAATTCTATTCCACTGAGATTCTTTTTAGCACTATACAACAGAGGGCGCTGCATCCATTCTGACAGAGGGCAAGATGCTGCAGTTTCGGAAAGATGGGAAAATATGTTCATTTACGACAGTGATCGTGGTTTATGACAGCGATTTCTCTTGTCGGAAAATGCTAAAGTTATCAGTTTCGCAAACAGTTATCAATTTTCACTGTCTAATTTGTCTTACCAACTACTTTTACTTTGTTATCAGCAGTTTTCACTGCTATCGCCATAACATCTATCGATAACTGCTAGTATTCCGATAACTGTTGCTAACTGCTAATTTGCAATTACGCTATTTTTATTGATATCGGAGTAAGATCATCTGTACACATTCAGAAAAACTAGACATGCTCATGCCATATCCGCACAGACAATTTTTATGACAATTGATTGATCCGTTTCGAGAATGAATTCTTTTAAACTCCTTCGAAACAAACTTTTGAAATTAGTTCGTCGTGTGATGTAAAGCATAAATAATTCACCTGTCAAAACAAAACTAATGAAGTGTGTCCCATAAACGTAGGGGCCTCGATAACTCAATTGGAAGAACAACGTTGCTCTTCGAAACTCGGTCCAGCCAAAGACCATCGCGTACACAGGGGATGGTGCACGTTAAATCTGCCATGGCCTCAAATGTCATCACGTTGCCGTGGTGTGGAAGTTTAGAGAGCGAGGTGCCAGCTCAGGTGATGACGCCATCATCTAATCGTGGTTCAAAATGACGCCTTGGATCTTTCCCTTCGGGATTGATCCTGAACCGTCACCAATAGCCCGTTGTGTTGATCCAGTGCGACATTAATTACCTACCTACCCTTAAAAAACGTAGGGCTATAAATCTACTTTTACCAGAGAATATCGACTTGCTTCTCAAAGTTGTAAAGTTGATCCAATTTCTAATTAAGTTTAAAAAATGTATTTTTAAATATAAACAAACGATCTTGCCTTTGAGTTCGTTCTGCTAGTTAATACAATCTTTACGTGCGAAACGTTGATCACTTTTACGTATATAAACAAAGTTAAAAATGTTTTTCATTGTATATTTTTCGTATTGGTCTTAACAGAAGCGCTACCTTTACAAAGGAATGAAATTATTTTCTTCGAATGTGTGTGATTAGTTTAGTGAATAGTTATTTAGAATATAGACTCCTCATAACTTTGATTCAATTTCTAAAATATTTTCTGTAATACTAAGGAGTAACTTTTTTAACTATCACCCACATTATTTTAGAAAAAAAATCTTGTTTTCAAGACGAATACTCACTGAAAATTGTCATTTCAGTTTGATTAATTGTTTTAAAATTTCTCTTGAGAAAAATTATATTGTTTATCCAGTGTCGTAGCATGCCAAGTTACCCTCTCTAAATGGATCTTCCATGATGTAATGAAGAAATTACTTGGTTTTTAAACACTAAAGTGATTCCCAAACGTTAGAGTCCACGGACCCCTTTGAAAAGTAAAAATTTTCGCGGACCCCTTAAGATTATAACATTAAATAGGCCATATGAAGACCCGCATAGGACCACACAGCCATCCTTACTCTTATAACCTTAACTCTGAACCACACAGCCATCCTTACTCTTATAACCTTAACTCTGAACCACACAGCCATCCTTACTCTTATAACCTTAACTCTGAACCACACAGCCATCCTTACTCTTATAACCTTAACTCTGAACCACACAGCCATCCTTACTCTTATAACCTTAACTCTGAACAACACAGCCATCCTTACTCTTATAACCTTAACTCTGAACCACACAGCCATCCTTACTCTTATAACCTTAACTCTGAACCACACAGCCATCCTTACTCTTATAACCTTAACTCTGAACCACACAGCCATCCTTACTCTTATAACCTTAACTCTGAACCACACAGCCATCCTTACTCTTATAACCTTAACTCTGAACCACACAGCCATCCTTACTCTTATAACCTTAACTCTGAACCACACAGCCATCCTTACTCTTATAACCTTAACTCTGAACAACACGAAACACGGTTGGAAGAGTAACGGATTCGAACGGTTGCGAGTTCAAACCCCACCAAAGACAGTCGTGTATAAAGGTGGCTCAAAATTACGTGGTGTTGTCCTCGGATCTTTCATTGGGATTGATCCCGGACCGTCACCAATAGCCCGTTGTGTTTCTCCAGTGTGACGTTAATTAAAATACCTACCATTGCTTAAAGTCGTCTGTACTGTGTTCGACGCAGTTTGGTCAGATATGGCCCTTGCGCCATAACATACGACCAACAACCGAGTTATCGGTATTGTATTCCCAACAACACATAATGACTAAAGAGTTTGTGAGGGGAATATAAACAAACCACCGGTAAACGAATAAAAGACTTCCGGCGATGAGCTAATTTGATTTATCCCCATTTTCTCATTTCCCTTTAATTTAATCCGACACTGAATTATTCATGTGGAACAATTAGAGCCAGGCTTCATGAAGCAGCCATTTGTAACATGTATTTGGCATCCTTTCAGTCGAATCGAAAGATGTGATCAACTCTGTCTAAGCGACATGCAAAATTTCAGGTTTCCCTCCCTATAGGTGGAGGTCCGTTTGGAAGAGTAACAGATTAGCAACCGGAGGGTTTCGAGTTGGAATCCAACCAAAGACCGTGTACAAAGGGGCTGGTGCACGTTAAATCTATCGTGGTCTCAAATGTCCTCGTGTTGGCATGGTGTGGAAGTTTGGAGAGTGGAGTGCCAGCTCAGGTGTTGACCTCGACATCTGACCGTGGTTCAAAATTACGTAGTGTTGTCCTCTGTCTCTCCATTGGGTTTGATTCCGTCTCCGATAGCCCGTCTTCTTGCTCTGCGATGTTAAGATAACTACCTTTTAATATCTATTGGGTTGGTATTGCTTTTTGGAACTCATCTATGCTTTTCCATATCAATCTAAATGCGTGATTTTACGATGCATGGAAATGATTTCATTTAATTACCATTCCATCAAATATCTTTTACTGAAGTATGCATGCTGTAATTTGCTCATTCCATCTCGCCAAATACAGTCGTGTTCGTGGAGGCTATCGTACGTTTAATCTGCCGTGGCCTCAAATGTCCTCACGTTGGCGTGGTGTGGAAGTTTGGAGAGTGGGGTGCCGGCTCAGATGTTGCCTCGTCATCTGATAGTGGATCAAAATTACGTGGTGTTGTCCTCGATCTTTCCCTTTGGGATTGATCCCGGACCGTCACCAATAGCCCGTTGTGTTTCTCCAGTGCGACGTTAATTACAGATACCTTACCATATGCTCCCCATAGTTTTTATAGCGAATTTAATCGCTATTTTTGGTTGGTAGTTGAATTTACGTCTCACAGGAGCAACACAACGGGATCACGTTATTTTTGGACAACAGGACAAAAGATACAGCTTGGTTGGTTGGTTTGGGGGTTTAATGGCGCAAGGGCCATATTTGGCCATGCTGCGCCAGACACAAGACATACAATATCAAGTAATAGACACACACAATGAAAGTTTTACTGACACAAAAAAGGAATGCAGCTGACAGGAATTGACCTGCGTCGCCAACAACTCGAAGGTTGCTAGCGCAGTGGGTATACCCACTGAGCCACGATAGGCCCAAAAGATACAGGTGTTTATATAAATTATTAACATCATTGCATTTATATGAGACATTTTTCATTATGAACCCATCGATGTCAACTTGAAAATTACCTGATGTTGTCCGTCTTGTGTTTGAATTTCAAACTTACGTGGTGTTGTCCTCGATCTTTTCCTTTGAGATTGATCCCGGACTGTCGCCAATAACCCGTTGTGTTGCTCCAGTGTGGCGTTCATTAAAATGCCTAAAATACCTACCGACCCATCGCCTGAGCTGTCGTGGCTCATTGGGTAGGCCCACTGCGCTAGCAACCTTCGAGTTGTGAGAGGCGCAGATTCGACTCCTGTCAGGTGCATTCCTCTCTCCTGTGTCAGTAAAAACTTTCATTGTGTGTAGATAGTCTAGAATCGTGGTAGGTAGGTATTTTAATTAACGTCGCACTGCAGCAACACAGCGGGCTATTGGTGACGGTCCGGGATCAAACCTGAAGAGAAAGAACAGAGGACAACACTATATAATTTTGATGTCCTCTCGACTGCGTGGTGTGGAAGTTTGGAGAGTGGGGTGCCGGATCAGGTGTTGCCTCGTCATCTGACCATGGTTCAAAATTACGTGGTGTTGTCCTCGGATCTTTCCCTTTGGGATTGATCCCGGACCGTCACCAATAGCCCATTGTGTTGCTCCAGTGTGACGTTAATTGAAATACCCCCCCCCCTCGACTGCGTGGTGTGGAAGTTTGGAGAGTGGGGTGCCGGATCAGGTGTTGATCTCGTCACCTGATAGTGGCTCAAAATGACGATGTTCTCGGATCTTTCCCTTCGGTATTGATCCCGGACCGTCGCCAATAGTCGTTGTGTTGCTCCAGTGCGATGCAAATTCAACCACCTACCTAATTTTGCTTTAAAATGTTCTGGTTTGTTTCTATATTTCTTGACCGATTAAAGTTCATTATTTACGTCATTTGATGTAAATTTTAGATTTTCTTCTAAATCACTTCGGGTCTGATCCCGAACCGTCGTCAATAGTCGTTGCGTTGCTCCAGTGCGATGCAAATTCAACTACCTACCTAATTTTGCTTTAAAATGTTATGGTTTGTTTCTATATTTCTTGACCGATTAAAGTTCATTATTTACGTCATTTGATGTAAATTTTAGATTTTCTTCTAAATCACTTCGGGTCTGATCCCGAACCGTCGTCAATAGTCGTTGCGTTGCTCCAGTGCGATGCAAATTCAACTACCTACCTAATTTTGCTTTAAAATGTTCTGGTTTGTTTCTATATTTCTTGAGCGATTAAAGTTCATTATTTACGTCATTTGATGTAAATTTTAGATTTTCTTCTAAATCACTTCGGGTCTGATCCCGGACCGTCGTCAATAACCCGTTGTGTAGCTCCAGTGAAACGCTAATTCAAGTACCTACCCCGAAATCGCATCCCAAACCTTTCTCCCTTTCAGTTTACGACCCTGATTTGTGATGTGAAACCGGTGTTGTTGATAGCGAAAACATTCGCATCGATTGTGATTCATGCCGCTCCACACGCGCCCACGTGTTTGAAAAACCACAGGTGAAGAATCGATCTGCACGCTCTAAGTCTGAGGAACTGCATTGTACGAATCTATTCTAAAAATAAACAGAATTCTGCTATTTATCGATCCTGAATCTTTCTGCCAATAATGCGGTTTCACACATCTGAGCTAATGGAACTCAGCCGCAAGCAGATTAGTGCAAAGAAAAGATAGACCCCGAGGTCGCTTTTTCACGGATCTGGGGAAGCTTTTAAATTTGATCGTTTCATTTCTAAAGAATTGAATTTTTCTTTCCGGAATTTTATTGAATGTGTTTTATGCTTATTTGTTTTTACGTCCGTTTTGTTCTTTGCTTTGTGCATTTTTACTGTCATGAATCATTAAATTTTTTGGTTCGTTAGGGTTTTATGGCGCAAGGGCCACATTTGGCCGTGCTGCGCCAGATACAAGAGTATCTGGTACAGTGAAACTTCGATTAACCGTCAGGGTCGGGACCGGACTGGGACGGTTAACCGAATAGACGGATGACAGAAAAACCTTAAACAACAACCCATCCATTGCATATGAACGAATGATAAAAATGTACGTTTACGAACTGGAAATACATGTACGTGTATTTTATTTTACAGAAACAAACAATATACAATTTGCATTAAGTACAGTATTGTACATATGTACATATTGTTACATGAACATACGCTCTAGACGTACATACATATTCAAATTTTAAAATAGTTTGTCATTTTCTTTTCTTTCTTCGAGGCTTGTGATTCTGAACGGCAATGTTCCGTACTTTACGTAGAAGTATAGTATGTATGTATGTATGTATGAGTACAGTATGTATGCATGTGTGTACGTACTAACTTTTAATATTTAATTAACTCTTAATATTTAATTAACTTTTAATAAAAAGGACTGACGGTTAACAGAAACTGACGGTTAATCGAAGTTTCGCTGTAATAGGTATACGCACATATATAATGAACGTTTTACTGACACAGAAGAGAGAAATACACCCAGTGAGGATTTGAATTCTTTGTGTGCTACGTTAGTTGAAATGCATACATACATACATTGAATTGTTTAGTGCAGTACAGAGGGGTCGCGGCAGCCCGGTTGGTAGAGTATCGGATTAGCAACCGGAGGGTTGCGAGTTCGAAACTCGATCCTGCCAAAGTTGCGGGGCTGGCGCACGTTAAATCTGTCGTGGCCTCAAAAGCCTTCACGTTGGCGTGGTGTGGAAGTTCAGGTGTGACCTCGTCATCCAACCGTGGTTAAAAATTACGTGGTGTAGTCCTCGGATCTTTCCCTTCGGGTTTGATCCCGCACCGTCGCCAGTAGCCCGTTGTGTTGCTCCAGTGCGACATTAATTAAAATACCTACCAACCGAAACAACACCTCATCATTTTAAACGACGGACAGATGACGAGGTCAACACCTGAGCTGGCACCCCACTCTCCAAACTTCTACACTACGCCAATATGTGGACATTTAAGGCCACGACAGATCAAGGTGTATGTATACACGAAAATCGACCAAAATATCTATCTATTTTTTAATAATTCAAAATATTGTCCAACCTCTTAGCTTTCTTTTGTTATTGTTATTGTTATTTCAATTAACGTCACACTGGAGCAACACAACGGGCTATTGGTGACGGTCCGGGATCAATCCCAAAGGGAAAGATCCGAGGACAACACCACGTAATTTTGAACCACGGTCAGATGACGAGGCAACACCTGAGCTGGCACCCCACTCTCCAAACTTCCACACCACGCCAACGTGAGGACGTTTGAGGCCACGACAGATTTAACGTGCACCAGCCCCCTTTGTACACGACGGTGTTTGGCTGGATTCGAACTCGCAACCCTTCGGTTGCTAGTCCGTTACTCTTCCAACCGGGCCACCGCGGCCCCTCTTAGCTTTCAAACTATACCAAGATCTTGTAAATATTCGCAATAGTGTTCAAGTTACAAGGAGTCATCTGACCGTGTTTCAAAATTACGTGGTGTTGTCCTCGGATCTTTCCCTTTGGGATTGATCCCGGACCGTCACCAATAGCCCGTTGTGTTGCTCCAGTGTGACGTTAATTGAAAAGAATACCAAAAAAAAAATCAAGTTACAAGGGTTTGGGTTAGGTACTGTCACCATAGCAAGCACGTTTCCAAAACTTTAAACTCGATCTCTGAAGAGCTGTTTTTGCAATAGGATGCTTCTTTCAAACAGTGATAACTCAATAATGAATTGATCTATTGTAATTACTTTTGTATCATTATAATCTATATAATACAGTGGATGTTTTGACCTTGAAGTTATTGGATAAGAAATGAGTTTTTAGCTGATTTTTAAATGCTGAAATTCCTGAAAAAATCTTGATTTTTTAGACTTTCTTCGTGAAAAAAAATTGTAAAAAGAACGTATTCCCTCTAGCAACTTGATTGAGAGTCAAAACATGAAGAATAATATTAGGAATAATTTCCAACAGGAATTGTCTTTCTGAACACATTAGAATTTAAGATATCACTGTTCAAAAAATATGCTAATTAGATAATTATATCTAAATTAGATAATTAATGAGTAGCTTAATCAGAATTTTTTACATTAAAATGAGTTTAAGCACAAACCAATGACCTTTTGTGAAAAATCTGGATTTTAAAGTCAAAATTTAAAAAATGTTCTTGTGTATACATACACCTTAAACGCACGACAGCCACCACGAACACGACTGTATTTGGTGAGATGGAATGAGCAAATTACAGCATGCATACTTCAATAAAAAATATTTGATGGAATGCTAATTTTACGGTAATTAAATGAAATCCTTTCAATGCATCGTAAAATCACGCATTTAGATTGATATGGAAAAGCATAGATGAGTTCCAAAAAGCAATACCAACCCAACAGATATTAAAAGGTAGGTATCTTAATTAACGTCGCACTGGAGCAAGAAGACGGGATATTGGCGACGGGATCAGACCCGAAGGCAGAGATCCGAGGACAACACCACGTAATTTTGAACCACGGTCAGATGACGAGACAAACACTTGAGCTGGAGCTAGCACCACACTCTCCAAACTTCCACACCATACCAACACGAGGATATTTGAGGCCACGACAGATTTAACGTGCTCCAGCCCCCTTTGTACACGGCGGTCTCTGGGTGGATTCGAACTCGTAACCCCCAGCTAATCCGTTACTCTCCCAACCGGGCCACCGCGGCCCTATATAGTAAAGGGATGAACGAATTAGATGTTACTCAATAGAATCAAATTCCTTGTTACTAAGTTATCTAAGTAATCTCGAACATCTTTATTCCTTCAAAATAATCCCATTTTATTTCAGGCTTCTGAATATTTATAACAAAACAAACCTCGGAGATCTGTTTGCGTGACAATCGCCTTCAATTGCAGAAAATGTGTCCTATATATTCTCAGATCAACCAGATGGTATCGGACCGTAATTGATTTTCTTTCTAAGGTTATTTTCGTTCGTTGACTTTCCTACTTCCATGCATTTCTATTAGTTCATTTATATGGCATTACTCTCATTATAAGCCTCATAAATCGGTTTGACTGACTAGTGACAGCCCATTTTTGTACCAAATTACTTTCCAATATTAATGATTGCACACTTAAACCATGTGCTCAATTTTCGCAGCCAAATGTCTTCGATGGCGAGAAAATAAATTGGTGCTTTTCAAACGCACTTTTCTAAACGAATGGTTTTCACGCGATTTTCAGTGTTGTTTACGTTATGCGTTTTTAGTGCCCGGCACCGATGCCAGAAAATCGAAAAATACACGTGCGTTGCATTATATCTGGGTACTTGTGCGGTGCATTAGCGCCGACATCACGCTGCCTTCGAAATAAACATGAAACCGGATACATATAGGCTGACATAGAACCTGGGCCGCGGTAGCCCAGTTTCCAACTGGGCTACTGGGTAACGAATCGGGATTGAATCCAGCCAAAGGGGGATGGAATCCAGCCGTGTACAAAGGGGGCTGGTGCAAGCTGTCGTGGCCTGAAATGTCCTCACGTTGGTGTGGAAGTTTGGAGAGTGGGGTCCCAGCTCAGGCGTTGACCTCGTCATCTGACCGTGGTTCAAAATTACGTGGTGTTGTCCTCGGATCTGATCCCGGACCATCGCCAATAGCCTGTTGTGTTGCTCCAGTGCTGTGTTAATTAAATACCTACTTGACCATAGTACACCTTTGACGGGACAGTGCCGTTTTCCCCCACATTTCAGGGCCGCGGTGGCCCGGTTGGAAGAGTAACGGACTTGCAACCGAAGGGTTGCGAGTTCGAATCCAGCCAAACACCGTCGTGTACAAAGGGGGCTGGTGCACGTTAAATCTGTCGTGGCCTCAAATGTCCTCACGTTGGCGTGGTGTGGAAGTTTGGAGAGTGGGGTGCCAGCTCAGGTGTTGCCTCGTCATCTGACCGTGGTTCAAAATTACGTGGTGTTGTCCTCGGATCTTTCCCTTTGGGATTGATCCCGGACCGTCACCAATAGCCCATTGTGTTGCTCCAGTGTGACGTTAATTGAAATTCCCCCCCACATTTCACGGTCGTTTTAAGTATGCAGGTAGTTAATTAACGTCGCATTGGAGCAGCACAATGGGCTATTGGCGACGGTCCGGGATCAATCTCGAAGGGCAACACCTCGTAATCTTGACCCACGGTCAACACCTGAGCTGGCACCCCATTCTCCAAACTTCCACACCACGCCAACGTGAGGACATTTCAGGTCACAGCAGATTTAACGCGCAGCAGCCACCACCTACACGACGGTCTTCTGTTGGATTGAGTTTCGAACTCGCGACCCTCCGGTTCCTAACCCGCGACTCCACCAACAGGGTTACCGCGGCCTCTATGCGTCTCGGGATTGAACTATAGTATTTTTCGATACACCACGCTATTTATCGCGTTACGTATTTTCGTGACTACGTTTTCCAAACTCAATACGAAAAATTATTTTATAATCTATGCAAATGTACATTTTATTTACATAAAAGTTTAAAAGTCAGTTTTAAAGCGACAGTGGAGATGGGTGTTTTAGTTGATAGTGCAGACTAAAGAAATGAGACAAAATCTTCTAAATATATCGAAGGGCCGCGGTAGCCTTGTTAGAAGAGCAATGGATTAGCAAACCGGAGGGTTGCGAATTCAAAGATCGGTCGAGCCAAAGAACGTCGTGTACACGTGGGCTTTTGCACGTCAAATCTGTCGTGGCCTCAAATGCCCACCCGTTGGCGTGGAAGTTTGGAGAGTGGGGTGCCAACTCAGGTTCTGTTCTCGTCAACTGACCGTGGTTCAACGTCAAGCAATGGACATGCTACGCCAAACACAAGACATGCAACTTCAAGTAATGGACTTTCTGTGCCAACACAAGCCAGACAATGTAAAGTAATGGAATAGCTGACGCAAACACAAGACATCGTAAACTAATGAACATGCTACTCCAAACAGAAGACAAAGTCAAGTACTGGACTAGCTGCGCCAAACACAAGCCAGAAAACGTAAAGTAATGGACTAGCTGACACAAGCACAAGACATCGTCAAGTAATGGACATGCTACGCGAAACACAAGACAGACAACGTCCAGTAATGGACGTGTTACGCCAAACACAGGACAGATAATGTCAATTAATGAATATGCTACGCTAAACACAAGACAGACAATGTCAAGTAATGAACTACTTGCGCCAAACCCAAGACAGACAGAGTCAAGTAATGGACGTGTTACACCAAACGCAAGACAACGTCAAGAAATGAACGTGCTACCCCAAACACAGGCCAGATAAAGTCAAGTAATGGACATGCTACGCCAAACACAAAACAGACAAAAAAAAGTCAAGTAATGAACACCCCTCATGTTTGAAGAGACCTGGCTCCAACTACAAAAATATTTGGGGGCAAGGCGATCGGGCCCCTAGAACTCTGGCGTGGATGCTTGTTGAGATAACACTTATTTGGTTACACATATTTATAACATTCTAATACTTACCCCTCTCATTTGGAGGAAAGTCCGACCCCCTCCGTGAAATTATTGGAGGCCCAAAGGGGGTCGGGCCCATAGACGTGAAATATAAGTAGACTGAGACTACTGAAATATAAGTAGACTATTGAGAGGAGCTTCAAAATATTTAACCAACATGTCGACTAGTAGTCATGTGACTGCTCTGTGAAAAATTGACTTTGTTGACCGATTTGGCATCTTATTGCCCTGTTGAAGATATAACATCAAATGACAGGGTAGATGTGTGAATGCGCATTTCAAGAGTGGCGACAAAAATGTTGAAATCGCCAAAGTCTGCTATTATGTCGCGCGGACCAATCAGATGATTAATCAAGAGATGGGCGTCTTCTCCCGTCCCGTGAACCAATCAGAACATGAATGCTCGCTTTCACCCAGCAGACTAAAGTAGTCTAAAGGATGAGGAATCAATGGATGGGTGTCTTCACCCGTCCCTTGGAGCAATCAGATGATGAATGTTCGTTTTCACCCAGCAGACGAAAGTGATCCAAGGGTCACGTGACTACTAGTTTGGGTCACATGGAACCTGGGCGCATGAAAGAGTTACCACTTCTCACTCTTTTTACACTTCCTCTATGATCGAGCCTCGATGACTCCGATGGTGCCTTTTTCTCATCTTTTCATTGTTTAATGTCTCAATGTTATTTATTTCGGTTGTCCTCAATGACATGTAGTATTCTGACGGACTTATAGTCGCACCCCTTTAATTAAGCCACCAGCGGACCTGGGCGACACCTACTTAGCTCTGCGCATCCCCATAAGAAACATGAAAAGCTGATGGGATTGTGGCGTGACTGTAATGGGAACCACACCCCTTACTAATCACAAAAACACACTCTTCAGTTCTAATGAGCTCAAAAGAAAACCAAGATCGCGTTTTATTTCGCAAATTTGATTATTACAATACAATGTTTCACCCTTTTCGTTTATTCTGCAGTGCAGTTTTGTGCTTTTAGGTTATTGGTTTATGAAGTACTTGTATAGATTATGCTTTACCTTTTTATTATGTAGCTGTTTATACGAAAGCGACCCCAAGGCGAACCGTCGCTGAGGTTCTTTGGACTGTGTCGGAGCCGCGGCCGCAGGTCCTTAGGACGTCGATTACGTCGCGTGGCTGTTGGGTGGGTATTGGAAATGAGTTGATGCGCTGGTAGGTAGTTAATTAACGTCGCACTGGAGCAACACGATGGCGACGGTCCGGGATCCATCCCGAAGGGAAAGATCCGAGGACAACGCCTTGTCATTTTGAATCACGGTCAGGCGACGAGGTCAACACTTGAGCTGGAACCCCACTCTCCAAACTTCCACATTCCTCCAACTTGAGGACATTTGACGCCACGACAGAAGTAACATGCACCAGCCCTGGTGCACACGACGTCCTTTGACAGGACCGAGTTTCGAACTCTCAACCCTCCGGTTGCTATATATATATATATATATGTATATATATGTATATATATATGTATTGTGAGGATTCATTGATGGACCCCTCAATTATCCCTCCCAAAGGCAAACTCGCCGACAGGTCGTAAAAGAGCCGGACAATACATTTCCATCTCTCTGGCGCCAGACGGTCGGGACTTGGATCGAAGAGGACAAAAGGGGATTCGTTCCGAAAAGAGCCCAGGTGTTTAGGAGTGCACCTGCCAGGTGATTAAGTCCACCTGCTAGGTAATCAAGCCACCTGCGCTAAGTAGCTGATCCCATTTTACGTCAGAGAGTCTCTACCGAATCAGCAACCTCAAAAATGAGCAAAGTAAAAACGAACCAATTAAAAGTAAGAACCAATCAAGAACGAACGAATCGAGAACCACCAGCGAACAAAGGCTGGGAGGTTTCAAAAGGAAAAGCAGGGAGTCGAATCGTCAGTTCTTGCTTGTGATCTCGATCGATCAGCTTAACTCAGCGACCCTTTGAGCGGTCACTCCTTAGGGAGAAAATATATTTTTTGAAGACGGTTCTCTCAACCTGAGAGGACGCGTTCTTGTAGCCGGCGTAGGCTGCCCATCTCGAGTCTTGTTTGTTTCCCGAGCTAGCGTCTTAGCTCAGTGACCCTTTGAGCGGTCAACCCCATTAAGGAGCTCTTAATAATTTGGAAGACGGTTCTCTCACCCTGAGAGGACGCGTTCTTGTAGCCTGGCGTAGGCTGCCTATCTCGAGTTCCTGCTTATTTCTCGTTCGAGACTTGAACCAGCGACCCCAGCGGAGCCGTGCCTGTCTTGTGCCGATCCGACGACCCCAGCGGAGCCGTGCCTGTCTTGTGCCGATCCGACGACCCCAGCGGAGCCGTGCTGTCTTGTACTGACACGACGACCCCAGTGGAGCCGATCCCTGATTGTGCCGAACCGACGACCTGCGGAGAGTTCGGTACCGACTTCTCGTCCGGCAGTGAACCTGCCTTGTCCCGTCGTCCAGTGAGGATCCAGTGCTCATCTTGTGAAATCGTCACCCGACGAGTAGAGTTTCATCTAGAGACTGTTGAGATACCTTTCTCCAACTCAGAGACTTTCGTACGTCCTGAGATTTCGACACCCTGTCGCATCCAGTTAGCAGAGGCATAGAAATTCGTGAAAGTGTCGTGTAAATAGATTCTAATATAGTCAAGAAATTGTTTTAAATAAAATTATCGTTTGTTATTTAAGCCAGACTGTTCTCTGTAGATTTGAATCTACCACGCTACCCAGAGAATCACTACAGTATATATATATATATGTATATATGTGTGGTCGCTTAGGTTTTTACGCTCTGGCTCGACATTTAGGGATTGTTCGATTCCCTTTGATTCATTCTCTTTTTTACGTTTGTGATAGGCTTGAACCTTCTGTTGTGAACTAGCAACGATTTGGCGATATTTGGTATTTTGGCGACTTTCTTAGGTCGCCAAATGAGGGCGTGCCAGGCGCATTCGATATTAAACTGAGTACTTCCTTGTTCCCGCTCATAGTATGGTCCATAGCGAACCTCCTTGTTGTATCCGTTTATGGTATAACATACCATATGGTCCATAACAGACTTTCGTTTTATTAATTACACCAGCTCATGGGAGCTGATTGAACCAGATCATGGGAGATAATTGTACCAGCTCATTGGAGCATCCTTGTTAAGTTTTCTAAATAAATAGAACAATAATTTGATCTTGTTGATTATTACATCTTCTTTAAATTAAGATATTGAGACATTTCGAAAATTTTCACACACCTAATCAAGTTTTCTCGGAAATATTTTTACGGGTATGGATAGATCTCGCGTAGACACAACGAATGACACCTCACGGTACCTGCTATCACGAAGCGGTCCAGAATTACTCATTTTACCGCGCGCACGAGAGTCGATTTTACGACAAAATTGCGGACGTCCATCGACCGATCAAATAGACGGAGCATGTGGGCGGAGTCGCTGTCGTAAGATCTCTGAAGGGTAAATCAAGTGGACATACGAATCGACTTAGCCGACTGCCTGTCGAATCGCAGACTAGTGTTTTTGATCTCGATGGATAATCACTTTAACCAATCAATAATTTAGGATTCATGCTTTTACCACAACCACGTCACAGATCTTCAAACCGAGCAACTGGAAGAAATGACATGAAGCTGCGGGCACATACTCTGTCTATTTATTATAAGGTGACGTTCACTATTGCGTCATTTGACCTTGAACGCTATTTCTCTAAACTCTTTGGACCTTCCTCTCTTAACTCTGTTATTATATTTTATCTAACTTGTATAGTTTTCAAATTATTGAAGGAAGTCTGGTGATTTGATGGAAATCTATCAGTATTTCAGATATCTTTTTACGATAGTGTAAAATTCCAAATATTTCCTCCACATAGTTTTTTTACTCTATAATGAATGTAATATTCGCTATTCTTCGACGGTTTTACAAAAAAGAAATGAACAACTCTACAAGATAAGAGCTGAATTTTCGAAGTCACGTAAAAAGTCCTGAACCAATTTCTATCAAAATATGTCAATATCAAACACAATTTTTCCAAAATTATTATTGCTTATTAAAAAACAATTTTTAAAAGAAACATTACGTAGATTTCATTTTGGTTCTTTAAAAGCAACATAATTTAAAAATTGCAGCGGACAGGAAGATTATTTCAGTTAGATTTTAGGGCAGATTTGGCCAAGCCGCGCCAACGTTAAGTAATGGACATACACGAGGAAAGTTTACTGACACAGAATGAAGAAATATACCCATGGAGGAATTGAACCTGCGCCTCCTACAACTCGCTACTACCGCAACTTTTTGGGAAGATGTGAATATAAATGTCTGGAGAGCTAATTAGTTCTAAATTTCCATTCTCGAGAAAGGGCATGAAACTTGGTATTCGAAGTCAAATTTTGGTCAAGATTGTGTGGTCATTGGAATTGATGTAGTTTGTTTGCAATGTAATATATAGACGATCCCTCGTGAAAGTTATGCATATCAATTGATAGTCGTTATTCCTTTGCATGGTTAGTTCGGTTTTTTACTTCAGCAGTTACGTCAATATTAGCCGAGTGTGGGAAAATTAGACTGTGAAATACCAGATGCGCACTTTCGGTTTCTAATTGAAGCAAAAGGACAGCAAAATTAATTTTTCTCTAATGTTAATCAAATGTCTTCTCTAGACTAAATAAAATATTTTCGGCATTGGAAGTCATAATATAAGGATGAGTTTGTTTTCGTTTCTTTGAATTTCTTTTTAAGTACCATTGTTAATTTCAATGAATAGTTCGGAGTTTGACGTACTGTGAATATTTTAGAACAGGGATGCAGACTTGTTAAGACCAAGGGAGATTCATTGTGACTTATGCTGGGCCGCAAAAAACATTTAAGTTATCTATATTATTTATTTTATTTATATTTATCCTATATTGTTAAAAGAAAGATAATAAAAGTAATTAAGAATTTAATTTGAAACGGGACATTACGTTGATTTAACAGTTGTTTTAATATTGGGTTCGATTTTTGTAATAGCCTAGAGCAAAATTAATTCTAAATTTTCATTAGTCAAGCAGTTCCTATTTTTCGAGGGGCCGCGGTAGCCCGGTTGGAAGAGCAATTGATTAGCAACCGGAGGGTGGCGAGTTCGAATCCAACCAAAGACCATCGTGTACAAGGGGGCTGGTGCACGTTAAATCTGACGTGACCTCAAATGTCCTCATGTTGGTCTGGTGTGAAAGTTTGGAGAGAGGGGTGCCACCTCAGGTGTTGCCTCGTCATCTGACCGTGGTTCAAAATTGCGTGGTGTTGTCGTACTCGGATCTTTCCCTTGGGGATTGATCCCGAACAGCCGCCAATAGCCCGTTGTGTTTCCCCAGTGCGACTTTAATTAAATACCAACCTACCTATTTTTCGATTTGTTAATATCATGGTTGAAAAGGTTTGTTCTTTGAGTCAACTATACGTTGACTCAAAGAGACTTGTGCATTTTAATGCATTTATCTAGCAACGATTTACAATTGTTTTTATTCCCGACACAACGATAGAAATTAATGAACATTTTCTTCATTAAATTTATTTTGGAGGTTCACATCGTTTCCATGTATAAAGCTGTACTGATTCGGGTTCATATTTTCAGGCCCAAAATGATTTAATAAATAAATCTACCAACGGTTTTAAGTTATGAAAATCAGAAAAAGATCCTTGAAAGCAGGTATCAAACTATCAATCTTTTCAGCATATGCAGTCTCTTGAAGTTTGCACTGAACTTAAAAATTACCTAGTAGGTGACTTGTTATTAAAATAACACATGGTGAAGCGGCCGCTAGCAAATCAACGGTGGGCCGCATGTGGGCCGCGGTCTGTGCATCCCTGCTTTAGACGTTTAATTGTTGCTGATTGCGTTTGAAAAGTTATCAAATGTGAGCAGCAATATTAAGTTCATGAGTTAATTTTGTTTCAAATATTTGCCAGCATTGTTGGGATCCTATGCTAAATGAAAGCCCAAATATTTTAAACTGGTAATTTTGTAACAATATTTTTCAACTATCCCTATAGTTGAACTAAAATCGTGTAATTGCTTTCGTTCCACAGAAATTTTCAATTTCTAAAATCTTGCAACATTACTGTCAATCAAGAAAGTTAATTTGACCCTTGAAAGTAGGCTATGGTTTTATTTCGTGAACAATTTTACGTTGTTGCATCCGGAATTATGACTGCAGTAAAACTCAGAATGAATTAGATTTACCTTGAAATGTGCGTATTTACGGTTGCTCATGAAGTATGCATACGAAATTTAATGTGGCAAAATATTTCTGCATCCCTTTTTGTATTAAGAATTCCATGCTTTAATTACCACTAGAAAACTCCGAAAGGATAGAAACTGTATCGAAGAAACTCCAAAAGGAACTACACTTTATACAACTCCAACAGATAACTTGTCCTACTTCGGCTCAAAACTTTTATACGTCACTTCGGTTAAAGGTTTCCATACTTACTACTAGAAATTACTGCTAGAAAACTCGAAAAGAATAAAAACTATGTTGAAGAAACTTCAAAAGTAACTACACTATATACACACAACACCAACAGATAACTACGATCTTGCTTCAAAAGTGACAAAATTTTCAAATTCATCAAAATCATCAAAATTTTCTGCGTCCCTTTTTTAGTTTTAAGAATTCCATATTTAAATTACTACTAGAAAACTCCGAAAGGATAGAAGATATATCGAAGAAACTCCAAAAGGAACTACACTTTATACAACTCCAACAGATAACTGGTACTACTTCAGAAGTGACGCTTCAAAATTTTATGCATCACTTTGTTTTAAGGTTTCCATACTTACTACTAGAAAACTCGAAAAGAATAGAAACTATGTCGAAGAAATTCCTAAAGAAACTACTCTTATATAACTCCACCATATAACTCTCCACCATATAACTAGTTTCAAAATTTCACGATACACAAAGCTTTTATTATTTTTAGCATGTAGACAGAGACGTAACTAGGCTAGTTTCCACCCGGGGCAAGAATTCGCCTTGGCGCCCCCCCCCCCCCCCACCGACCAACCAAACCAAAACCCTCCCCGACAACATCTGATATCGCCCAACACACATTAATTACATTAGTCCAAAAAATTTTTTATTCAACTTAGATGGTAAATGCTTGATTTCGAAGGTAAATAGATTAATGTGCAGTAATTTCATTTTTAGTACAAGATAAAATTCCTAATTAATTCTAAGATATTACATTGACAAAAAATTAAGAGTTTCACTTCTGTGCAATATGTGTGCTTGTTCTCCCAATAAAGATCGTGAGGAACAGGAGAAAAGCCTGTTTTTTAATTTGCTCCGTCAAATCCTGCATACGGTTAAACAAGACATAATATCCGGTTATTAGTAAGGCCGCTGTAGCCCAGTTGGAAGAGTACCGGATTAGCAACTGGAGGGTTACGAGTTCGAATCCAACCAAAGACCGTCGCGTACAAAGGGGGCTGGTGCACGTTAAATCTGTCGTGGCCTCAAATATCCTCACTTTGGCTTGGTGTGGAAGTTTGGAGAGTGCCAGCTCAGGTGCTTGCCTCGTCATCTGACCGTGGTTCAAAATTACGTGGTGTTATCTCTTCGGATCCATAGATATAAACAATGTAAAAGACGAAGTCACAAATGAGCAGGCAATCACTCTCCAAATTCCCATACAACGCGAGGACATTTGAGACCACGACAGATTTAGCGTGTAGCAGACCCCACGTATACGACGGTCTTTCGTTGGATCGAGTTTTCGAACTCGCAACCCTCCAGCTGCTGATCCGCTACTCTACCAACTGAGCTACGGCTTCCCCGAGTTAATTGAGATTTATTGTCCGTTGTTTGCTTGAAACGTCTTTGCTAGAAACAAAATAAATGGTCTGTTGGAACTGCTGGTCTTTGCAGAGAACAGGGGAACAACATTTCTGATGATGCATAAATATGGTTACCGTAACTCTCGGTTTGAAAGGCGCGTACAGGGGTCTCACGACCGGTGGGTCCCGGTAAGACGAAATACAGAAAAATTAATTTAATTTAAAAAGGAAAAACAGACTTTTTTCGCTGGATTCACTTGAGAGGCTTCGCTGAACCCGACCCCGTAGATTTCCAGTAAGAGAAAATCTCTCATAACCGTTATCCAACTGAATGAAGGGGAATTAACTTTAGAGATTTTACTGTACTCAATCGCAAAGACCTCCATTATGGGATCACCTCTCTAAGCTAACGTTTTTCCACGGAATGAAGGAGAATTGCCTTTAGAGATTTTACTGTATTCAATCGCAAAGACCTCCATTATGGGATCACCTCTCTAAGCTACCATTTTTTCATGGACGCTACCATGTTTTACATATAAGTCCTGGTTTAATTACCCTTGTGTATCAAAAAATGACCTCACAGAGACAAATCAAACCCTTGTTTTGCAACTTTCCCCAGCTGCATTTAGTAAGTTTTTAGCTTTTCTTTCAGAATTTCCAGATGGAAACCATTAATCATGTTTCTGAGTAAACAGTTTTTTCCTCTCCTTGTCTTTAAAAGCGACTGCAGTTGATTCACTGCAACTAAAATGCAAAGTACTTGCTTTCAGTTGAATTTTACTTTCTCTGTGTTCCGATGTTCCGTCTAAACATCCTGGTCAGGAATATCACATTTTTCTGTTTCTTAATATGGAATGATTATGCTAATCAGTTTAAGTTTCGGCGTGATGTGGCAGAGAAAAATAAGTAGGAGAGAGAGAGAAATTTATTAAAGTGCGCGTATTCAGATGTAGTCAGTTGTATATTTCATAAGCTTTTAAAAAGAATTACCAGATGTTAACATTTATTTCTGGATTAAACTAGTTTTGGTGATTGTCGCAAATGTGTTGACATATTGTCGTAGCTTGTTGACAATTTAAACCCCAACATCTTGTTCTTTGGCAGGGAGTTAACGTCGCACTGGAGCAACACAACGGGCTACAGGCGTCGATCCGGGATCAATCCCTAAGCGAAAGATCCCAGGACAACGTCTCGTAATTTTGAACCACGGTCAGATGAAGAGGTCAACACTTGAGCTAGCGCCCCACTCTCCAAACTTCCAAACCGTCGGGACATTTGATGTCACGACAGATTGATACACCAGCCCCCACATACACGACGATCTTTGGTTGAATCAAGTTTCGATTGGATGGTTTTGGGCGTAAGGGCCACACTTGGCCAAGCTGCGCCAATGGATCGAGTTTCGAACGCTCAACCAATCCGTTACTCTTCCAACCGGGCTACCGTGGCCCCAATATAGGTTTCAGATAAGGGCTTTTAAAAGCCAAACCGTGGTCGCAGTAGCCCAGATGGTAGAGGTGTTGACCTCGTCAACTGATCGTAGTTCAAAATCACGAGATGTGCTTCTCGGATCTTTCCCTTCGGATTTGATCCCGGATCGATCACCAATAGCCGTGCTGTTGCTCCAGTGCGACGTAGATTCAAGTACCTACCTAAAGGCCAATCCATATTATTTTTTGGCCGTGTTGTAGCTTTGGTTCTTGTCAGGTTATGTCGTGGCTTAGTGGGTTTGCCCACTGCGCATCTTCGAGTTATAGGCGGCGCAAATGGTTCCTGTCAGATGCATTCCTCCCTGGGTGTATTTCTTCTGTGTCATTACAATTTTCATCGTGTGTCAGTTTATTACTTGATATTGTATGTCTTGTGTTTGGCGCAGCATAGCCAAATATGGCCTTGCGCCATAAAATCCTAAAAACAACCAACCTGTCAGGTTCTATCCCTCCCTGGATGTACTTCTCTCTATCTTCTTGTCACTCGTCACGTGACCATGGTTAGAACTGACGAGGTGTCGTCCTCGGACCTTTCTCTTAGGGATGGATCACGGATCATCACCAATACCCGTTGTGCTGTTCCTGTGCGACATTAATTCAACTACCTACCTTCCTCTTGTCAGTAAAAAGCTATCCTTATTTCTGCTCCTTCCTTATTTTGATGTTCCTGTGCGACATTAATTCAACTACCTACCTTCCTCTTGTCAGTAAAAAGCTATCCTTATTTCTGCTCCTTCCTTATTCTGCTGCTCCTGTGCGACAGTAATTCAACTACCTACCTTCCTCTTGTCAGTAAAAAGCTATCCTTTTTTCTGCTCCTTCCTTATTCTGCTGTTCCTGTGCGACATTAATTCAACTACCTACCTTCCTCTTGTCAGTAAAAAGCTATCCTTTTTTCTGCTCCTTCCTTATTCTGCTGCTCCTGTGCGACATTAATTCAACTACCTACCTTCCTCTTGTCAGTAAAAAGCTATCCTTATTTCTGCTCCTTCCTTATTCTGCTGTTCCTGTGCGACATTAATTCAACTACCTACCTTCCTCTTGTCAGTAAAAAGCTATCCTTTTTTCTATGCAGGGGCCGCGGTTGGTTGTTTTGGGGTTTTATGGCGCAAAGGCCATATTTGGCCATGTTGCGCCAGGCACAAGACATACAATATCAAGTAATAGACACACACAATGAAAGCTTTACTGACACAGAAGCCAAGAAGAGAGAAATACACCCAGAGAGGAATGCACCCGACAGGAATCGAACCTGAGCAACTTATAATTCGAAGGATGCTCCAGGGGCTGCGTTAGCCCAGTTGGAAGACCAACGGATTAGGAACTGGAGGTTGCGAGTTCGAAACTCGGTCCAGCCAAAGACCATCGAGTGCCCGAGGTGTGGTGCACGTCCAATCTGTCGTGACCTCAAATGTCCTCGCGTTGGCGTGGTGTGGAAGTTTCGAGAGTGGGGTGCCAGCTCAGACAGCTGTGACCTCGTCATCTGACCGTGGTTCAAAATTACGTGGTGTTATTCTCAGATCTTTCCTTTCTGGGGTTGATCCCGGACCTTCGCCAATAGCCCGTGTGTTGCTTCAGTGCGACGTTAATTAAATACCTACCTGTGAATTATCATAAAGCATAAACGGATCCAATAATGCACTGATAAACTGGCTCGATTTTTCGCTTTCAATTCTGCATACGTCAAGGACACGAGAGAGTAAAGCTCGTTCGTCTTCATTAGTCCTACGAACTCAGAAGTCACATCAGTCAAACGTTCACGTCGATTAACGCTAACTGCTTAGCTCCACACTTAAGGGTTGAGAATGAGCTGGGAGCGAAAGAACACCAAACCAGCCAATATGGCAAATTATGGAGAAAAACGACAGGGCGGAAACAATTTGCGATTGGGCAACGAAGTCCCATAACTCGTAATTTCAGCTGCTTTCCGTTCTAGGTCTTATCAATTACTTGATTGCATTGGGACGAGAAATTGAAATATTTGGACATACAGAATCTTATCAGCAGGGGTGTTAGTGGAGCCGGAACACCGTTCCGGCACTGCTTATTTTTTACGAGAAATAAATACGAAAAAATTGTAAAATACATCCTTAAAACAGCGCGATCTTCGTCTTATCCTTACCCTCGAAAATGATTGGTATTTCAAATTGATAAAAGTAATGAGCCACTGGCGGGCGGTGGCGGGAAGGTGTGATATTTACTTGCCCATGTAATGATTTTACGTTGAAATTACTTACTTTTAGCATTAACTTGAAATTAACATAAATTTAAAAAATTATTCTTTAACATTTTCATTATATTCATGTTTTGAACTACAGTACGCATTATGTTAATGCTTGATCAAAAATAAAATATAAAATAATAACTGCAAAATATTGTTTTATTGTTGATATTTTATTATTTTACGATTCCAATACCTAGATAAAACAATTATACATTTTAAATATAAAAATATTTTATTGTGAAGTGACTCAGCAAGCGAAAGTAGTCTAAGGGTCACGTTACTACTAGTTTTGGTCACGCGATCCGGGGCACATTAAAATGTGACCATTGTTTTCGACTTTTAAATTTTACTGTATGTAGGCGACATGTTGCAATTACATTCGAGTAACATGCAAAGTTACGCCACAAGCTACGAAAGAGGTTACCTTAACACTAGCGCCTTCTGTATTTAGCTTTACAGAAAACCCGAGGTGAGTAGGTAGTTGAACTAACGTCGCACTAGAGCAGCACAACCTGCGACTGTCCGGGATCAATCCTGAATAAAACCCCTACGAGACAAATTTTGGAACATTTAGTACCAAAAATAGTTTATAATTCAAAGCTATAAACAAATTATCACTAGGCACTTAATCAAATTTCATAATCTATAAATTCGCGCAAACGGACACTTTTAATTCATATGGAAAAGGGCAGATGCTTGAGCTCCTTTTCCCTTCCCACTAAAACAGCACTGATGTGTAAGCATTTTTAAATTGCCGTTTGATAAATATAGATCTTCAGTTTCAAGATAATGAATTCATAGTTCCATTTCATTTCTCACACACGTGCCGATCGACAAACCTAAAGTTTACGTTTAATGATAAACACTTATCTAGCTTTTTCCGGTGATTTCAGATAAGTAAGCACAGGGAAATATATACTAGACCACTCAAAGATTGCAATGGTGTTTGTTTTCAGGAGGTCGTCACTCGTCACACCTCTTGCCTTACTCCAAAATTGTAAAACATTTCTTACAAACTTCTATTCTGTTAAGCGTTCAACAGTAAAGAAACGACAATTTTTGAAGTATGAAAAACGAGAGTTAAAAATGCTGCTTTGTAAGATGATCCAAAATGATATAGAATAAAATGTTTTTGCTTTAATCAGTGAAAATGCAAGATAGTGTTCTCAAGGAGTTGTCAACCTGATTCACATAGGACACAATGTCAACGTCAGTAATCAGTTCATTTACATGTTTTAAAAGGAGTAAATAACTAATGTGCAATGACATAGTACGGAAAATTCTGTTAAAGGTAAGAGGGCACACCATCGTACGGACGCACGCATCCGATCGGATTTTCAAATTACATTGTTTTGATGAGACCATACCTATCCGCATCGTACGTATCGGACGTCGGCAATTCCGACGATTCCGGAGAGGGAATAAAATCCGTTCCGTCCGTACAATGCGGATGACTCATCCGAAATTTCCGAGTAGTGTTGGCATCGGATGTTGACGTCATACATTCAATTGTGTTTTTTATTCCCCTAATCCAAGTTTCTATCTTTGCGATGGTTCAAGATAGAGTGAAAATTTCAACGGATTTCAAATCTGCGTAAAATTTTACGTCAGATCGATACCAAAAATGATTTTTTCAAAAAATTGTTATTTTTTCAATATTTGTAACTAATCTTTTTGTGGATATTCCTTTTATAGTAAACAAAAACGGAAGTGGCCCTCTTTCGGAAATGCCACCATGCTCCGAATGCATTTTTCGCAGTACACTAAATTAATCCGATCCGTGCGATGCGTGCCGTCCGTCCGATGCGGAATAGTGTGCTCTTACCTTAATAGAGTACTTACGAAGAGTGCTTTGCACGGTGACTGCATAAAATGCAGGTATGCGATGACAGGTCGGGGAATTATAACTGGATTTAAATCCAAATATGCAATTCAGAAAAATAAAAAATTCGAGGCAAAAGGGGTATTTTACACTTCCAGATATTAACAAACTCTAATAAATATTTTTATGGCGGTTTGTGGGGATCAAATTAATATGTTGTTCCTTACTCCTTAAGATCCAGGGGCAGTGGTATCCCGGTTGGAAGAGTAACGGACTAGCAACCGGAGAGTTGCGAGTTCGAATCCAACCAAAGACGGTCGTGTACAAAGGGGCTAGTGCACGTTAAATCTGGCGTGGCCTCAAATATCCTCACGTTGACATGGTGTGGAAGTTTGGAGAGTGCCAGCTCAGGTGTTTGCCTCGTCATCTGACCGTGGTTCAAAATTACGAGGCGTTGTCCTCGGATCTTTCCCTTTGGGATAGATCCCGGACCGTCGCCAATAGCCCGTTGTGTTGTGATCCAGTGTGACGTTAACTATCTACTTAACTACCTACATCATAGATGCTACCTATACCTAGATGCATGAATGAGCAAACATCAATGCATCTATAAGCATCAATGAATCCTAAACTGCAAACGCCAATTTGTGGTAGTACAAACGCAGAAGCCCATCTTTAAATGGGCAGGTAGGTATTTTAATTAACGTCGCACTAGAGCGACACAACGGGCTATTGGTGACTCCTGGATCAATCCCAAAGGGAAAGATCCGAGGACAACACCACGTAATTTTGAACCACGGTCAGATGACGTGGCAACACCTGTGTGAGCTGGCACCCCACTCTCAAAACTTCCACACCACGCCAACGGAAGGAAATTTGAGGCCACGAGATTTAACGTGCACCAGCCCCCTTGGCACACGACGGTGCTTGGCTGAACTCGAACTCGCAAACCTCCGGTTGCTAATCCGTTACTCTTCCAAACGGGCCACCGCGGCCCACCATCTTTAAATGGCGTAGCAGACAAAAAGGGCTTGAATTTTGTTTAGGCTCGCCTCAACAAGCTAATGGCATTCTGGTTGTTTCTTATGGCGCCAAGACCAGATCTGCCCAAGAAATAACGGAATTCTGGAGAAATTTGATGTTTTCTGGTGAGAAGTAGCTCAACACCTTTGACTGCCCGTACTCAAGGAGATGCCATGGCACAAGGCTAAATGCCAATCCCTGCAAGACTGGTGTGAGTCCGTTGCCTGCATCAGGGGTGTACAACACGGAATTACGTCTCATGATCTCCCTGGGTGATAACAACCTGTTAGGGTAGACCATACAGAGGCGAAGCTAGACCTTCCGGGACCAGGGCTAAAAGAGGCTGATGACTCCGTGTCCAAAACAAAATTTGTTATTTAAAATGATGATGTGGTACATTATTACCCTCCAATGAAAACTGGAGTCGGAGGGACGAGGGTACAGTAAGTAAGGTATATTATTAAAGTAAATTAGTGAGTAAAATATACTAATTATATCGTTACCATCACGCTAAAGGTGCCAATCTGCAAAAACGCGTTCAAAGTTTTGATGCTTCGGGAAAAATCCAGTTACGACTCAAAGGTTGTTTTCTCATGAATATCGGCGTTTTCACTAAGAATCGAGATGATTTGTGGCTTTGTCATAGTATAAAACATGAAATGGTGACTCGAAAAATGCAGTTAGGTGAAAATCGCCAAAATGCAGATTGGTGCCTTTGGTGTGGTAGTAACGATATATTTTTATAAAATTATTGGTCCCCGTATTAATTTTTGGTTGCAATTTTGAATGAATTTGCATAAAAACTACCAAGACAGCTTTGGTAATGGCTCCAGTTTATGGTTTTCAAGGTTGTAAGAAAAGGCAACCTTTGTTTTGTGCTCCCCTGACATTTGAGATGAGAATTTTGGTGATTTGTCTCTTCTCTTTCTTAATAGTAATACGAATACAGTGGGCTACATGAAAAGTAATACGCGTACAATTGAATTTCCCATCTACACACATATTTGATCTCTTACCATACCTGTCAATAATCATGATATTACCTCCACACCAATACTACATACTGCGTGAAATATTCACGAACTTAGTGCTTTTATGATCAGTGGGAACTCTAATTAGATTAGCATACGGCATCTTTATTCAATGTAATGACAATCTTCTGTACATATGCGTATATGCATAATAGGGCCGCTGTAGCCTGGTTGGAAGAGTAGCGGATTCGCAACCAGTGGGTTGCGAGTTCGAAACCCGATCCAACCAGACAGTCGTGTACGTAGCGGGCTGGTTCACGTTAAATCTGCAGTGACCCCAAATTGACGTTGATTTGGTTTGGAAGTATGGACAGTGGGGTGCCAGTTCAGGTGTCCTCGGAAATTTTCCTTTGGGGATTGATCCTGGACCAATTAAGTTGCGCCCAGTGGTACTTTGATTCAACTACCTACCGTATATGCATAATTGAAAATGAAAACAAATTCATATCTAAATTCACACGGCCCTGTACGCCCTATAACGCTGATTAAAATATCCATGTAAAAGTAATCCATGGTTTAGCAGGAACATGAAATTTCTATATTTAAAAAAAACATTAATTTCTGAGTAATCAGTTGATTTGGTAGCATCGAGAATTTTGGAGTGCATTTGGAATTTTGGATAAATTGGTGGAGTGCGTATTTTTAACTTGTTTCTTGAACCCGCTCTTGATATTTAATGTTAAAATGCATTTCATTTAATGATTTAGATGCAATGTTCCACTATCTTATGTTGAGAGCGATGAACCCTTCAACTATCAGCTACTTTAGATGTCTAATGAGATAATGTCCAGCTTCAACTTAGATTACACACTATTATCGGAAAGTTGAATAAAAATCAAAGATAACCGGGCTGCTATGGAAAACGAAAAATATGACTCAAAAATTAGGAAAAGTATACTAAATATTCCCTAAAAATTGCTCTTATATGCGTAAACATTTGACTAAAAACGAGAGGAAGCTCCCTTTAGTATTAAATCTAAAAATAATCAAAGATAACCGGGCAAAGCAAAACGAAAAATGACTCAAAAATTAGAAAAGTATCAAATATTCCCTAAAAATAGTTCTTATATGCATATCAATGCTAAACATTTGACTAAAAACACAAAAGAGGGAGCTCACTTTAGTATTAAATCTAAAAGTCAAAGATAACCGGGCTAAGCAAAACGAAAAATATGACTCAAAAATCGGAAAAAGTATCTTAAATATTCCTTCCCTAAAAATAGTTCTCACATACGTGTAAATGCTAAGTTATACTAAACATTTGAGTAAAAACACCAGAGAGGGAGCACATTTTAGTATTATATCTAAAAATCAAAAATAATCGGGCTACTAAGCAAAACGAAAAATATGACTCAAAAATTGGAAAAAGTATCTTAAATATTCCATTAAAATTGTTCTTATATGTGTATGAATGCTAAACGTTTACTAAACGTTTAACTAAAAGCACGAGAAGCTCATTTTACTTTTATATCTAAAAATCAATGAACCGGGCTACTAAGCAAACCGAAAAATGACTCATAAATTGGGAAAAGTATTTCAAATATTCCCTAAAAATAGTTCTTATATGCGTATGAATGCTAAACATTTGAGTAAAAACAAGAGTGGGAGCTGATTTTAGTGTTAAATATCGATTATTCCTAACTTGTTTACAATCATTACTTATACAAAACCTGAAACTTTTGTGACGAAAAGTCAACTACCAATCTACCTCAAATTAAGTGGTAAGATTCGTTTGGAGAAATCTAGCACTACCCTTCACTCGTAAGACTGAAGGCTCTCATTAACTCCAGGTCATTTACAGTTTATAGTTGTTTTTTATTGAAAGGGTAGGTGTAGTTGAATTTACGTCCAGCACTGGAGCAACACAACTGGCTATTGGTGGTGGTCCGGGATCAAACCCGAAGGAAAAAGATCCGAAGAGACAACACCTCATAACTTTGAACCACGGTCAGATGACGAGGTCTCACCTGAGCTTGCATTCCAAACTTCCACACCCCTCCAACGTGAGGACATTAGAGGCCACGACAGATCTAACGTGCACCAGCCCCCTTTGTACGCGACGGTCTTTCGTTGGATTCAAACTCGCAATCCTCCGGTTGCTAATCCGTTACTCCTCCAACCGAGCTACTGCGGCCCATAAAACAATCAAAAGATTAGAAAGTATTTTGTGCGCTGTATTAGTCGCAGAGCAATTGTCGCCTGGCTGCGAGTTTGGGATTCCTTTGGCTTGGAAATTTGTTTACAAAGATTCCTAAGTCTCAGGATTTACTACCAAATATGGACGAATCGGATTTGAGAACAGAAATGGGACTGATTATGACGCTTGAAAACATGGTCTTCGGATTTGATGGAACTTAATCCCTCGATATTGTTTACTGTTATTCTGGCAGCGCAAACTCATTGCTTGTGTGCTTCAATAGCGTCGCCAAGTTTCTGAAATACAAAACATGTGGGGAAGAAGCAGGGAGCTTTACGGTATATTTCTGTCTTTCAAAGAGCATATGGAACGGATTAAGGATAGAGACGTACGTAAGGCTGGAGAAACGTGGGTGCAGATCGTCTCAGTTTTCTACGCTTCAGCATGTTCACTCTTTTTATAATTTCCTATTTTTATTTCTTTACTATAATTAAAGAAAAGGTAGAGGTGGGTAGTTAATTGATATCGCACTGGAGCAACACAGTGAGCTATTGCGACTGTCCGGGATCAAACCCAGAGGGAAAGATCCGAGGACAACACCTCGTAATTCTGAACCACGGTCAGATGACGAGGTCAAACACGAGCTGGCAAAATTCCACACCACATCGACGCGAGGACATTTGAGGCCACGACAGATTTAACGGGCACCAGGCCCCTGTATATACGACGGTCAAATCAAAGAAAAGGAAAACATGCAATTTTTTTTACGTACTAAGAAATCCCTTATACATTAATTCTTTTTGTCTAAATCAATAACTCAGGTGTTGAACTCAAAAATGTGAGGAACATGTCGACTAGTACTCACGTGACTTCTCTTTTCGAATATTCGTCGTCAATAGCCCGTAGCGTTGCTCTAGTACGACGCTAATTTATTACCATTACCTGCGAATATTCACTTGGTTGGCCGATTTGGCATCTTATCGCCTCGTTTCGCGGTATAAAATCTTATCACAGCGTATCTGAAAGCGCATTTCTATAAAGTGGCGACAAAAATGGTCAAATCACCAAAGTACTACTATCTCGCTCGGACGTGGATCACAGGATGTGGACTTCTTTTCCCGTCCGGTGTACCAATCAGATGACGAATGTTCGGGTCCACACTGTACACGAAAGCAGTCTGAGGGTCACGTTACTACTAGTTTTGGACACATGATCCTGGGCACATAAAAAGATTACCATTGCTCACTCTACTTTTATATTTCCTCCCTGTCCCAAGGGTTGCGATAGTCCAGTTGGAAGACCAAAACCAACCTGAAGGTTACGAGTTCGAGACTCGGTCCAGCCAAACTTCCACTCTTCCAAACCACGACCAAACTTCCACACCACGACAACGTGAGGACATTTGAGTCCACGACAGATCTAACGTGCACCAGCCCTCGTGTACACGGCGGTATTTGTCTGGATCGAGTTTCGAACTCGTAACCCTACAGCTGCCAATCCGCTGTTCTTCCAACTGGGCTACCGCGGCGAAGAAAAGGCAGGGGAGCATTCCATTAGGTAATAAAAAATAAGTACGACACAACTCTAAAAAAAGAAAAATCCACACGTGCTTTAAAATTGGAGGAACTGGTAGAACAGGTTGACTATATATTTGTGAAAAGAAAACAAAATTTTGTTTGAGTAAAATCTGATGGGGAAACCGGATTGGAATACTAAACTCCCCTGAATTCTAAGTCATATAATGCTGCTTAAACACATTTCCCGTTCACGCATGGTCTTTGATTTGTTGTAGTCTGGGTGATATGAAGTTTTGCTTGCACACGAAAATATTTGGATGAATTTTTCTTGGCATTTTCCAGGCGTTTTTATAATTCATTTTTTAGTCACTCGAAAATTAAAGCATCTCACAATTTTCAATGGTCACGAATTTGTATTTCTTAAACCTAAATTAAGGTATTCACAGCCTAACTGATAAGGTAAAGTTCCAAGGTATGGTTCCTAATCTTCACATTTATGCCACTTACATCTAACAGTCAGAAAAATGTCTTTTTGTAATGGCAGGTAAGGCTAGGTAGGTATTTTAATTAACATCGCACTGGAGGAACTGGTATTGGCGACGGTCCGGGATCAATCGCGGGGAAAGATCCGAGGACAACAACGCGTAATTTTGAACAACGGTCAGATGACGAGGTCACACCCGAGCTTGGTATGTAGGGAATGTTATTGTGATTTATAATTTATGAAGCCATTAAAAAAAACCTCAAGGAAACTATTTACACCAAAAGATTCGAGTTTAAAACAGCGAGTGTTATCAAGGTATATTAAAAAACTATTAGAAGTTTTCTTATAAAGTTCCTTTAAAGCATCGTTTAAAAACCGGGGTCCATAGAAGCTTTGAGGGGGTCCACAAGAAAAATATTGTATTTCGGGGGTCCATAATATGAGCTAAGGGGTTCATGATAAAATATTATAAATAAAATGATTTAATAATCTATATAAAGCAGAGTTGGTGTCTGTCTGTATATTCTCTATACAAATCTACAGCGTTTGACCAATCCACACCAAATTTGGTACACTTATACTTTAGAACCCTGCGGGTAACGTAGGCTACATATTGAGTGGACGTCTTCATGAAGCCTTAACTCTTGTAATAAAAGCTGTCAGCCTCATTAAGGCTAATGCTCTTCAAGATCGTCTCTCGTAAATTTTGTGATGAAAAGGATTTGACCGGTCTTATATTGCATATAGAGGTGCGATGGTTCTCAAAAGGCAATTGTCTTCTCTTCGTCGTCCTTTGGGACAGTATTGTATCACTTCTAAACGAAAAGGAGATTGGAAAACAGTTGGTTGCCATGAAAACAGACATATTTTACCTCTCAGATGTGTTTGAAAACTGAATTCTCTTAATAAGCTGCAGCAAGGACATAATTGTGATTTAATATCTAGTAAAGAAGCCATTAATGCATTCCTAGGAAAACTCGAATTGTACAGTCTTAATATCTCACGCCGTGTTTGACCAGTTTCCAAACCTTGCTTCAGTTAGCAGTGAATTAAAAGATGATTGTGTTGTGTATGTTGATCATTTAAAAAAAATTATGAAGACATACAAGTTCGGTTCAAGGACCTACTAGAACTGAACATTCCAGATTGGGTGCTGATGTTTAAATTGATTTACAAGAGGAACTTGTTGAATTGCGGTCTGATGAGACAGTTCGAAGTCTATTCAAAAAAGGAAAGCATGATGTATGGAAGAATAGTGACACTTCATGTAAATATCCGTTTTTATGGGAGAAAGCTAGAATGTATGTCATTGTTTTCCCATCATCTTATCTTGTGTGTGTGGAATCTGCCTTTAGTCGTGTAACACAGATGTTAACAAAAAATTTTAATCGACTTGATATAGTAAAAATAGGTGATCTTCGTCTGACTCACAAAATTGGAGCCAGATATTAATATGCTAATATCAAAACATCAGCCACAAGGATCTCATTAGTAGGGCCTATATAATGGGATCCTATTTAATAGCCTTAGGAATAAATTTATATATGTTGTTTTAAATAAGTATTTAATTTCTTTTTACTATTTCTGTCATTACAAGTAAAAATATGTTTCAGTTTTATCAATTAAAATTTTCAAAATTTGTAATTTACATATTTTATGTTATATTGGAATTGTTTAATTATTATCTTTTATTAACTTACAAACAAATATTTCGTTTAGGAATTGTTTAATTATTATCTTTTACTAAGCTACAAATAAATATTTCATTTAGGAATATTACATACTTATATTACAAATTACAAACAAATATTTCGTTTAGGAATTGTTTAATTATTATCTTTTACTAAGCTACAAATAAATATTTCATTTAGGAATATTACATATGCGTGTATGGGGGCCACATACGTAAAGTTTGGACTCAGGGGGTTCACAAGCAAAAAAAGGTTGGAAACCCTTGCTTTTAAAGTGATAATTTTTTCCTTTGTTTGCTTTAAGTTCTTTCCTCAGTTTCGAGTCGGCATGGAATATCTTGCCATAATTAATTTTTAGAAGGTTGGAAGAAATTTTGTAAAAAGTTAAACTCAATTCTGCATTTAGTTTTCGTTGATATTATTTTTACCACTAGAATCGAAAATGGTGACCAGTAGATTAAAAAATAGCGGAATACAAGACTTGCACGATAATGCAAAATTTCAGCTTTTTCCATGTTACAGTTGGTCATTTCTCTTTGCAAGAAATGGCTAAACATAGCTAGCATTGCAGTGAAAAAATAGCACCAGGGGAGGAAAGAGCTGAAATTAATAATAAAAAATTTCAGCTCTTTCCTCTTAGTAGTAGTTGGTCATTTCCTTTTGCAAAAAATGACTAAAAATAGCGAACATTACAGTGCAAAAATAGCACCAGGGGAGGAAAGAGCTGAAATTAATAATACGAAATTTCAGCCTTTTCCTCCTAGCGAAAAAATTACACCAGACATTATAGTGAAAAAAATGCACCATTGGAAAAAAGACCTGCAATTTATAATGCAAAATTTCAGCTTTCTCCTTGTTACAGTTGGTCATTTCTCTGCATAAAAATTGGCTAAAAATAGCGAGCCTTTCAGTGAAAAAAGCACCAGGGAAGAAAAGAGCTGTAATTAATAATACAAAATTTCAGCTCTTTTTTCTTGTTATAGTTGGTCATTTCTCTGCAAAAATTGCTAAAAATATACAGCGTTATCGTGAAAAAAATACACCACGTGGAGAAAGCTGCAATTAATAATACAAAATTTCAGCTCTTTCCTCCTAGTAATAGTTCGTCATTTGCTTTTGCAAAAAAATGGCTAATAGCGAGCATTATACTTGTAGTATAAAAAGCACCAAGGGAGGAAAGAGCTGCAACTTTATATTATCATGCAAGTCCTGAATTTCGTTATTTTCCAATATATTGTCCGCTATTTTCGCGTGTAGTTGGAAAAATAATAACGAAAACAGAATGCAAAATAAATTCTTACTAAATTTCTTACGACAATTTCTTCTAATTTTGACAAGAAATTAAAGGTCATTCTGAATCGATTTCCATCGAAACACATGATGATTCACTCAAATTTTTAAGTATTCATTTCCTTATTAATATTGTGTACTAAAAATTAACTTTGAAAAAGAAAAATTACGTATATTTCGTTTTTGTTTTTCAATGGTGACACATTTCAGTGTGATAACAAGATTATTTCAGAAGGTATGAATAAAAGTTTCGATAGACAGTAATATAACATTTTATGCCCCAAATATTTCACTCATAATCCAGAAGAGTAACGGATTAGCAACCGGAGGGCGGCGAGTTCGAATCCAACAAAAGACCGTCGTGTACAAAGGGGGCTGGTGCACGCTAAATCTGTCGTGGCCTCAAATGTCCTCGCGTTGGTGTGGTGTGGAAGTTTGGAACGTGGGGTGCCAGCTCAGGTGTGACCTCTTCACTGACCGTGGTTCAGAATTACGTGGTGTTGTTCTCGGATCTTTCCTTTCGGAGGATGATCCGACGGATCATCCTCCGAAAGGAAATAGCCCGCAGCCCGTTGAGTTGCTTCAGTGAGACGTTAATTAAAACTAGTGGTCGCCCAGTGGTCGAAATTCGACCATAATTCATTTAATTTTTAAGTTTGAACGTTAATAAGGTTCTTTTGTCAAAGAGTATACCTCTATATTCATTGCATATAATTTTTTGAATTTTGTTCTATTACGTAAGCTGCGAGCATGTACAAATACGTCATAGGAAAAATGCGGTATAGCTTGGTTAAGCCATATCTATAAAACAATAACGCGTTGTTTGACATTTTCTTGGGGTTTTTTTTATTGCTATACTGGCCACAGGTTTCGCCAAGGCTACACAGTTAATTTGCCTATCTTTTTCAAATTATATAAAATTTAAATAAAAAATAAATCCGAAAAATGAAATAAGGAATACGTGCTTCGTATTTTTTTTATATATTTTTTATTGAAACGAAAAAAACCGGGTGGTTAAAAAAATAAATGTTGTCCATTGAATTTGAAATAGTTCGACAATGAATTTAATGATTCAAAACTTCTGTGTAGACGATGTTTTTTGTAAAAACTCTTTCATCGTTTGCTAAATGCCCTTGACCGTTATATTTTGAAATATAAAATCTCAAATCATCGAATGATCGAACTCTACTTGCTGCGACGTACAATTGACCATGTGTAAAAACTGGCTGCCTGAATAAAATTCCAATTTTTTCGAATGTTTCCTTTTCGAATGTTGTCCTTGAGACTTATTTATTGCCATCGCAAATGCAGGTATAATTAGAAATTGAGTTCTTTGAAAGTTAAATGGTAAAATAGTTCCGGAATATGTCAAATTTATACGTGGAATCAAAATTCTCTTATTGCGTGCGGTTCCAGTTAAAACTTCGCAATCAATAGTATTACGATGCATAAATTTGATGCGCATTCTTGTTCCATTGACTAATGCTTCCTTTGTATTTAAGTTTCTGATCAGCAAAACGATGCAATTAACTTTCAATACTAACTTATGTGGTGGCAAACCACTAATAGTCAAAGAATTCAAAAACTCTACTGGATAATTATTGATGTCATTGTCATCATCACAAATTATTTTATCGTAGCTATGATATGTTCTCTGTTCACCAGGTATTTGATTAAGTATATCAGTAGTAATCAAAGTACAATCATCATTTTTAGGTGCTAAAATAACTGAGTTCAATATGTTATCTGAGAGTATGTTTTCGGAAATATTTCCATACACCTCATTAATAATATTATTTTCATCTCCTATTAATTGCTGAGGTATTTCAATAATATTTTCACCAAACTGAGGGAATTGTGGGGCTTCATCATTACCAATTTTTTTCAAGAATTCGACAAATTCTATTTCACTTGGTAAGGCTCTCATATTTTGAGTAAACGTAACTTTATGAAAATAAACAAATAAATCAATTACAAATCAACCACTCCGCATTTACTCCGCTAAATGTTTTACAGTATATGAACGTAAACAATGAACGTTTTATTTTGTTTAATTTAATATATTTATAACGCATATTATACATTAATTTTTCTGCACTCCTTCTCCATATGAACTTTAATTATGCCAAACGGTCCTGGATTTTTCATTTCGGGATGGATCCAGGACTGTCGCCAACAGTCCGTTGTGTTGCTCCAGTGCGACGTTAATTCAACTGCCAACCAACCTCACAACTCAGCTGTTCGAGAAAAAGCAACACAGGGGTCGCAAAATTTCTTTGACCGTCGACCCCTTCAAGAGTTTCTTGATTTTTTATCGACCCCCTATATTTTACTATTACGTAATTATAATAGGACAGGCCAAAAGAAGCTTACGTAAGTTTTTAGATTGTCAATTTTAGTTACAATGTTTATTGTAGGTATAATACAGTATATATTATTATATCGGCTTAACACTAAAGGGATCCGTTTTAATTTCGACGTCCTTCTTAACATTACATATTTAATAGGAGATATAAATAAAGTATAAAATTTAAATTATATATAGATAACAAAATAGCAATCTTCCTTATATATATGTAGAATACTAAGAACACTTTAAAATGAGTTTGCATACAGAATATGTAGAACACTACTTGAGCAAAAGGGATAAAAGCGACATAATTAACAATTAAAGACGTTTATTTACAAATAAAGGGGAATATAAAAATAGTTAACAATTTCACTTCGTCGGGTATTCGTTAGGCATGGCCGTACGCCATCTTCTCGCGTCATCGTTCTGCAACTGTCTTTGGAATCTGGGAAAATCGTCCTAAGCCAGTGTCTAGACTTGGCGACGCTTCTTCATTTCCCATATTACACACAGGGAGTGGCAGATGGAATGCTGATCTTTAAAATATAACCCACACTCGTCCGTCTTGACATAGCCAGGTCCTCCGGCTATACACGAAATGGGAATAGGACATCAGCACTACCTGAAAAATAGAAAAGAGAAAGCGAAAGAAAAATATCAGAGTTGAGCATGTTTGGGATGCTCTTGCACATTTTTTTCACAATGTAGCACTTTTGTACAACGGTGAGTTGATTTCAGCGTCTTCTTGCAGCGTTCTGTTGAAAGGCATCTTTTCTTCGTGTGCAGTGGTAAATACCGTTACTGCGGGTTTTCTTCGTGTGGCTGTCTTGAGTAGTAGCTGCATTCGTCGTTGTCTTCAATCATGTACGTCGTGAAGTTCTGCATCGTAAAAATCGGTAACACAAAAATACAATGGGGAAAAAAGTTTGAAAAATATATATAAATTGTAGTTGTTTTGTGAATGTGTTTCGATGTTTTTAATTGAACCAGGCTTTCATGTGGCAGCGGTTGAAGTTTGGTTGGGTCCATCGTGTGTTGACCAATTTGATGTCTGATTTGATTGACCTATTAATGATATATTGTCTGTAATCAATGTAGTGTTTTCGAGTGTGTCGTATAATTCTTTGTTGATCATTGTCAACTTGCTACCTGTGTCAATTAAGGCAATGTGTTCTGAATCGTTGAGGATAACATTCTTTTGAAGTTTTCGGGAATCCGCAACTACAATAGTTTTTACTTCCCGGGTTTTGGGACAGTCTCTTGTAATGTGTCCATTAAAAGAATTACATTTGAAACATTTCTTGCCTTTTAACTTATCGGGATAATCAAAAAATTTGTGTTCCGTTTTCCCACAATTGTAACATCTATTTTCATTTGTCATTGGTCGTAGATTTGCATTCTTGTTGTGCGAATGTTCTATTTTCCACGAATTATTTTTTGGTTCGTTAAAACGAGGCTTCGTAGTATCGAAATATCGTGGTTGAATGTTTTGAAAGCTGTTTGGTCGTTTTCCATTAACAAATATTTTCTCGTATATCTTTAATTTTTATTTAAACTCCAAAAGATTTTTGGCACCATACAAAAGCAATTTGTTATTATTTTCAGGAATACCGGCAATTACATATTTGATGAGAGAGGCTTCATCAATATTTGAACGACTAGCAATTTGTCTCAGTGCAATTAAATATTCAGAAAGTGACTCAGTAATTTTAAGTTTACTGAGACGGGAACTTAAAATTTTATAAATGTCAATCGATGATATCTGGAACTAAATTCCAAAAGTAATTGTTCTTTCAATTTATCAAAAGTAAAAATTTGTTTCAAAGTTGATACATACAGTTTGGCAGGATCAGCTGATGCTTTCTTAGTGAACAAAATTTTTTATTGATCAGGTGATATAAAAAGTAAATATTTCTATCTCATCCAAAAATAAATCAATAGAATATGTATCTTCCGTTAAATACGCGAACAATTTCAATATCTTTCAATGGAAAAAAACACTCCACCTTGAGTAGGCATAGGCAAACACTCTTGAAAAGAATTTGTAGTACCAGGAAATGGAATACTTTTTCGCGGAGCGTGAATCATAGGTTCTTTTGAAGAAAAAGACTGTTCTTCGTTTCGATTAAGCATGGGATGGGGTAAGCCAGAATTACTGATGTTTTGATTAACGGGTTGTTGATACAAAATAGTTCCGTTTTTGAATGAATCATCATGAGAAACTATTTGAGCCGTTGTGTTGGGAGGAGAATTTGTTTCGTTTTCACTTTCGTCAGCGTCAGAAGTGGATTGCCGCACTTTGAACAAAATCTAATTTAGATAATCCAAACAAGATTCGATCCGTTAATTCGTCAATATCAGCTGTTACTTCAAGGCGTAGAATGTTGGCAATTGAAATAAGATCGGACAAAGAGAATTTCTCAAGAACTGTTTCTTTTTTCAACTTTAGATCGCAATCGGATGGAAGGCCAGAAAAATTTCTCCATTCTGATCTGTTAAGTCTTCCATTGTCTGTTACAAATATCAAAGAATGAAAAAGTTTAATATTTTTGGTAGATGCTGATTTTATGCTTTCGCGCATCCTGGGGATGTCAGCAAGAGTTTTTGCCATGACCAAGGATAACAAAACAATTTTCTCAAAAAAGAAATTTCGTACTCATAGTTTAGACGGTTTCGCAGCCAGGTAATTCAATCGGGTTTTGTCACAGTGTAGACGATTTCACAACGATGTAATCCAATCAGGTTGCCTTTCGGTTTCAAACACACATCATCTCTGTAAGATAATTCATCACTCGAAGTCTGCTTAATTAAAGTCGTGGTCAATTCTGTTTTCTGTCACTTCTGTTATTCTCTGCGGCGGGTTTGTCTAAGGAGGGGTTCTGCTCGGAAAAGCACGAGCCGAGCCCTCATGTAGAATACTTAGAACACTTTAGGATGAGTTTGCATACAGAATATGTAGAACTCTACTTTGGCAAAAAGGATAAAAGCGACATACTATTAGGCCCCATTCACATGAGGCGTTTTCCAACGCGCGATTTGCGTCTAAACAAAACGCGGGTAGCCAAAGTATATAGAGTTCTACTGGAGTGTTCACATGCAGAAATCGCGAGAATCCAAGCGCTAGACAGCTTCGGCGCTTCAACAATCTCCGGTCGTTCTCGCGATTAGAACGCGTTTGAAGAAGTATAGGGTTCTACTACACCGTTCACATGACACGCGTTTTCACGGGCGTTAGGACTTTTTTATTCCTCTAGTCCAAGTTTCTATCTTCGCAATCGTTAAAGGTAGAGTGAAATTTTCAACGGATTTGAAATCTGCGGAAAATTTTACACCAGATCGATACCTGAAATGTGATTTTCTTTAAATAAATAATTTTGCAACTGTAATTTTAATATTTTCGCGAATTATTACATTTGACGAATATATGTATTACGAACACAAAAGGGAGTATTCATCTCGTTTTTACAGAAAAGATATAACTTGATTGGAGTATTTTGTCTTAATCCACTGATTTATATTTATGGCCATTAAAAATAGCATGAGAAAATTTAATCGTATTCGATTTATTGAAGAAATTTACCCTGCTTTCACACAAAACTTGTAAAAAGGTGACAGTTTATAACTAAAGGGGATAGTGGGTAGTTTTATTTCTGTGATAACGTATACCGACAACTGCCCGTTCTAGTTTTCATGTGCGGTAAACGTCTTTAACATAAAGCTTAAATTAAATATTCAATTTAAGAGCTAAACTTTAGTTATTTTTTTATTTGTCCTCAACGGGTGAAATGCGTAAGATAAGTTTCAAATTTCATTCATTTTTCACATCCTCGTGTTACATTGAATTCGATATCACTTTTGAAAATGAACTTAATTTACTGTGAGCTTATTTTTCATAGAATTTATATTTTAATCTTGCAGTTAGTTTTACTACTTTAATCAAAATTTTTATACTATATATATGTGTAGACGCAAATTCTATTAGGCTGGAATTCTCCTGGTTTTCGATATGTACTGTTTTTTGGTTTTTCTTTGAGATTTTTTTAGTTTTAACATAATTTTCTCGTTTCATCGTGGGGTTTAATCAAATTTTAGTTGAAATATTTCCCAGTCATTATTCCATTCGTGGTTCCATTTGTGCTACAAAACCCCTGAAAGAGGGTAGGTTGGAGGGTTAGTATTCGTTTCGGATAGTCGGAATTCAGGGAAAATTGTGTTTAAAAATTAAAAGCTAATTATTGTTATATATGTGTTATTTGTGCCGATACATTAAAATGTTTAGAGATAGGTTTTAAAAATATAGAGATTTATTTGAAGGAAAATTAAATAAAAATTAGCTATAGATGGTAGGAAACACGATAAAACCTGCAAAAATAGCATAAAAAAGAAAGGTTATCACCAGTGCCGTATTTTGTTTGCGTGACATCTTTTGATAGTACTTCGTAGACAATGCCATATAAACAGAAATTCCGTTTCCAATTTCCTGGTTCTAGAACTAAAGTTTTTTGGGGGATATGTTTTTACTTTACACTGTCATTTTCCAGTTAGTTTTTTTTTCAAAGTTTCGTTTTTAATCAAAGTTTTACAGAACTATTCCAATTTTTCATACGCAGTTTCGCTTTTACGATAAAACGCATTACAAATGACTCATCTGCTAGCTTCTTGAACCCAAAATATCCGTGATCATCCCTTAACATAAAAGAAATCCTTACTATTTTTATTGGTGGGTGAATCATCGACACTGGAGAGTGAAGGTTATAGGGTTTCTTCCTCTAGTCTTGACAGTAAAAAAGAATACTTTAAGAGTTTAGAGTTAATGAAAATGTTTAATACCACAATTTGAACTACATAAAGCACTGTTTCTCCGTGATCCGCTGGCTCTTAACGGTTCCTAGGTCCAAAATATTCCGTCATTCGAAAAATTTTGAAAAACGTACGAAAAGCTACCGTTCAAAAATTTACAACCGAGGTTGATGGCATTGTACTGGAATGCATCGTATACTATACGTTACGAAAGATTTACCTGTTTAGGTTGTCACTTCTGCTCAGCAAGTCGATTATATTGCATTTATTAAAGTATAAAGATCCAAGTTCAAAATACTTTATTCACAGGCAATTAGGGAACGGATGTTTTACAAATCGAAAGAATATCAAATTTTTATGTCGTTTTGAATATTTAAAATTATTTTAGGCATTTTATTGCTCATTATACATTTCTAAGTTAACCAAATACAGGCTCTTGTGAATACAGAGAAATCAATTTTTTTTAGGTTGGGAAAGAAAGATTTTCATCCTATTTTTAATGGCTGTAAAATTAAAACAGTTGATAAGGGGCAAGAAAATATCTTATTACAGTGACATTCCCTTTAAAAACAAGGCAATACTTCCGCTTACGCTTAGTATAACAGGAATATCTGAAAAAAGATTAGTTGCGACTATTGACAAAAAAAATAATTTTTTCAAAGAAAAACATGATTTTGGAATCGATTTAACGTAGAATTTTACGCTGATTTGAAATCCGTTGAAATTTTGACTCTATCTTTAACCATTCAAAAGATAGAAACTTGGATTAGGGGAATAAAAAACACAATTTAATGCATAACGGAATTGATCTTGAAAAACGCCCAAGAGGTGTTCACATGATAGCGCTCGAAAATTCTTATCTAACGCGCGTTGGAAAAAGTCCATGTGAACGGGGCCTAAAACATAGACTTCAAAAAGCCCCAAAGAAAAAATCCAACGGCGTTAAATCGCATGATCTGGGGGCCAATTCTGATCACCAAAACGGGAAATTACACAACCAGGAAATGACTCATGCAGTAATTGAATTGTTTCTCGGGCTGTATGGCATGTGGCACCGTCTTGTTGAAACCACATGTCTTCCACAGCGATAGCGAGCACCATTAACTGTTATTGCCTGACCAGCCGCATTTTAATAACCCTGAACTGTCCATTTTTAATAACCCTGAATTGTCAGCTGTCTTTTTTTTTCATTGGCAATACTTTACCGCACAAATGGCGCAAAATTCAAATCTTGCGTGAATTTTGGGACACCCTTTACATCCAAATATTATGTTCAAATAACATATTCACATAAAACCTTGCGGCCGTTCTCAGACACAAGCTATCCACTTTCTCTATGCCAGCTATACTCCGAGTAATTACGTTTGTTAAAAACCAAAAATCTACTGCCCTTTAAAGTTGCGGAGGGAAATGACATTTCTAGCATAATGGTATAGATTTCCTTGGCTGATTGGATGTGCGGCTAAGAGGATTTGAACCGCCCTCTTTTTATCCGAGCAACATTCATACAGTAAATTCCGTCTCAGCATCCCCAGTTGTAAATATCACGCAACGCTACTCTTTAGAGAAACTAATTCCTCTCATTCTGTGGAAGCCGCGGTGGCTTAGTGGTTTAGCCCCTGCACTAGCAGCCTGTGAGCTGTGGGCGGCGAAGGCTCGATTCCTGTAACTACTTTGGGTGCATTTCTCTCTTTGTGCCAGTAAAAACTTCCCATAAGTGTGTATGTCCATCTACTTGAGGGGTTGGATTGATTTTATGGCGCAAGGAGCCATATTTGGCCATGCTGCGTCAGACTCAAGATAGACAAAATCAAGAAATGGTAGGTATTTTAATTAACGTCGCACTGGAGCAACACAACGGGCTATTGGCGACGGTCCGAGGTTGGTAATTAATTAATGTCATACTAGAGCAATACAAAGAGTTATTGACGACGGTTCGGGATCAATCTTGAAGGGTAAGGTCCTAGGATACAGCTCGTAATTTTGAACCACGGTCAGATGACGAGGCAACACCTGAGCTGGCAACCCACTCTCCAAACTTCCACATCACGCCAACGTGAATCAAGAAATGGACAAGCACGCATAAAAGTTTTTACCTACTCAGGGGGAAAGAGAGTAATACACTCAGTGAGGAATCGAACCTTCGCCGCCTACAACTTGCAGCGCAGTGGCTTTTTACTTGAGGAAAAAAGCATTGCTTGGCACAATTTGACAGATCTGGCCCTAACGCCATGAAAAACATACTCAACACAGGGCCATTTCGATTGGCCATTTCGATTGGCCCTGTGTTGAGTACGTTTTTCATGGTAAGTTTGTTTTTCATTTGAGTAAGCATACGCAAAATAATAAGCATATGCTTAAAAATGAACACTTCGGGTGAAAATCAATTCAAATGCAAAATAGCACGTAGCGGCATGCAATTACCGAATGACTCGATATTATTTTCTGCTCACAAACAGCTCTCGGATTTAAGACCACTTCCTACAATAACAAGTCACTACACACAGCAATTAAATTGCGTAAAAAATTATATCGAATGCACAAAAGAACACCGATGGAATTTAATAAAATCGGAATGCAACAAGAACATGCGACAAAAAACACCTTCAGCAGCTAGAGTTGCGTCCTATGAGAGCTTACTGAACATTTAATTCTTATTTTCCTAGAAAGACACGCGTGTAAATCCTATTGTCCTTTTATATTTGAATAACACAAAACACGCTAGATCGCAAAAAATCACAAATTGTCCTCACCCACGCGTGGAAGAAGCATAATCTACCATTCTTCCCTGTTACTCCCAAAGCGAACTGTTGAGTATAAATAGCCGATCGATATTCTCAGGCCAATAAATAGATGCGCTATTGTACGAAAAGCTCCGAAACCTTAAAACGTGCAGACTTCCAGTTGCCTATTACAATACCTGAGGAAGATTTCTAGGTCTTGGAAAATTTAATTAAGTGCCCTGCAGATCATTCTCTTCTAGGGGCACATTTCAACAATAGATGGATAAATTCTCTCGGTGCGACTGAGGTATTATCCTGACTTCCCCGAATACGGAGATATGATGGTTTTTATAGCAGGTTTCAAGGTAAATTTATGCAAATTTTTTGCAGGTTTGAATCACCCACGTGATAGATGTGCAAACAGCAGGCTGTTAAGCTAATATTTGACTGTTCCATATCCCCGGGACACAATATTTTGATTTCTAATTCCGCGGGTAGCATAGGACGGAGGTGGGAATCTTTTCATATTAGAAGGCCGCATTAATTTATCTGTGATCAAATAAGATAGCATTCAATTAAAAATGTACTTATCTTGTGAAAATCTGACTATGTACTTAATTTCAAATAATGCAAACTATCTGTTCATTTTAAAGTTAACTAATCTTTTAATGACTTTGTATTATGTCTGATTTTGTTAGAAGGCATTTGAATATTTGGTTTCCGTTGATCCTCTATATCAGTGGTTCTTAACTTTTTCAATGATCGGCACCCCCTTGAATCTAAAAATAAGTTCTCGTACCCCTTGAAAAATGAGTTTTGTAACGCATCAGCCCCTTAATGTGTCTCAGCGATATGCGCTTTGATTGGTGATGGCGGCCCACGTGACACACTCTCCGAGGAAGCGAATGAACAATATTTGGTTAGTTGTTTCCCAAGGAATGCGTTGGACTGACGCACTGGGGTTTTGTCCCCCGAGATGTTAATTTTTAAGTTTGTTTATTCTTGTAATTGTTTCTTCTTGTGCTTAGTGTTAATTAAAATTGCTCCTTTGGCCAGTTCTTGCATTAGTCATTGGGTTCAGCTCTAAAGTTTCTATTTCTTTATTTAGGAAACTACATCTATTGCAAGATTATTTATTGAAAAATATACACATGCATGCAAAACAATATCTCAATTTTTAATGGCTACGTTGTTTATACATAATACTTTTGAAGTGAGGCTCCTTTTTTGAGAGCACGCGTAAGTCATCACTTGCATTTAAGCGATTTCTGGCTTTTGTTTTTATGTGCAAAAGTGATGAAAATCCCATTTCACACAGGTAGGTGGTGGCAAATGGTAAAAGTGTCTGCAATGCTACTTTTGACTGCTGCGGATAAGGCCCCGTTCACATGGTCTTTTTGCAACGCGCGTTTGATACGAATTTTCGAGCGTTACCATGTGAACAGCACTTGGGCGCTTTTCAAGGTCAGTTACCGTTACGCATTAAATTGTTTTTTTATTCCCTTAATCCAAGTTTCTATCTTTTGAATGGTTAAAGATAGAGTCAAAATTTCAACGGATTTCAAATCAGCGTAAAATTTTACGTTAGATCGATACCAAAATCATGCTTTTCTTTGAAAAAATTATTTTTTTGTCAATAGTCGCAACTAATCTTTTTTCAGATATTCCTTTTATACTAAGCGTAAGTGGAAGTATTGCCTTGTTTTTAAAGGGAATGTCACTTTAATAAGATATTTTCTTGCCCCTTATCAACTATTTTAATTTTACAGCCATTAAAAGTAGGATAAAAATCTTTCTTTCCCAACCTAAAATTGATTTCTCTGTATTCACAAGAGCCTGGATTTGGTTAACTTAGAAATGTATAATGAGCAATAAAATGCCTAAAATAATCTAAAAAATATTCAAAACGACGTAAAAATTTGATATTCTTTCGATTTGTAAAACATCCGTTCCCTAATTGCCTGTGAATAAAGTGTTTTTGAACTCCAACCTTTATACATAAATAAATGCAATATAATTGACTTGCTGATCAGAAGTGACAACCTAAACAGGTAAATCTTTCGTAACGTATAGCATACGATGCCAATGCCATCAACCTCAGTTGTAAATTTTTAAACGTTAACTTTTCGTACGTTTTTCAAAATTTTTCGAATAACGGGATATTTTGGACCTAGGAACCGGTAAGAGCCAGCGGATCACACAGAATCAGTGCTTTATGTAGTTCAAATTGTGGCATTATTAAACATTTTCATTAACTCTAAAATCTTAAAGTATTCGTTTTTTACTGTCAAGACTAGAGGAAGAAACCCTATAACCTTCACTATCCAGTGTCGATAATTCACCCACCAATAAAAATAGTAGGATTTGTTTTGTGTTAAGGTGTGATCACGGATTTTTTGGGCTCAAGAAGCTAGCAGACGAGTCATTTGTAATGCGTTTTATCGTAAAAGCGAAACTACGTAAGAAAAATTGGAATATTTCCGTAAAACTTTGATTCAAAACGAAACTAACTGGAAAATGACAAAGCAATTTCCTTAAAATTTTAAAATTGACAGTGTAAAGTAAAACTATATCCCCCAAAAACGTTATTTCTAGAACCAGGAAATTGGAAACGGAATTTTTGTTTATATGGCATTGTCTACGAAGTACTATCGAAAGATGGCACGCAAACAAAATCCGGCACTGGTGATAACCTTTCTTTTTTTATGCTATTTTTGCAGGTTTTTTCGTGTTTCCTACGATCTATAGCTAAATTTTATTTAATTTTCCTTAAAATAAATCTCTATACTTCTTTAAAACCTATCTCTAAACATTTTAATGTATCAGCACAAATAAAACATATATAACAATAATTAGTTTTTTAATTTTTAAACACAATTTTCCCTGAGTTCCAACTATCCGAAACGAATACTAACCCTCCAACCTACCCTCTTTCAGGGGTTTTGTAGCACAAATGGAACCACGAATGGAATAATGACTGGGAAATATTTCAACTAAAATTTGATTAAACCCCACGATGAAACGAGAAAATTTTGTTAAAACTAAAAAAATCTCAAAGAAAAACCAAAAGACAGTATATATCGAAAACCAGGAGATTGCTAATAGAATTTGCGTCTACACGTATATATAATACAAAAATTTTGATTAAAGTAGTAATAACACTAACTGCAAGATTAAAATATAAATTCTATGAAAAATAAGCTCACAGTAAATTGAGTTCATTTTCAAAAGTGATATCGAATTCAATGTAACACGAGGATGTGAAAAATGAATGAAATTTGAAACTTATCTTACGCATTTCACCCGTTGAGGAAAAATAAAAAAATAACTAAAGTGTAGCTTTTAAATTGAATATTTAATTTAAGCTTTATTTTTTAAAGACGTTTGCCGCACATGAAAACTAGAACGGACAGTTGTCGGTATACGTTATTCTCAGAAATAAAATTACCCACTATCCTCTTTAGTTATAAACTATCACATTTTTGCAAGTTTTGTGTGAAAGCAGGGTAAATTTCTTCAATAAATCGAATACGATTCAATTTACTCATCCTATTTTTAATGGCCATAAATATAAATCAGTGGATTAAGACAAAATACTCCAATCAAGCTATATCTTTTCTATAAAAACGAGATTAATACTCCCTTTTGTGTTCGTGATGGATATATTCGTCAAATGAGTATCGCGAAAATATTAGTTACAGTTGAAAAATTATTTATTTAAAGAAAATCACATTTCAGGTATCGATCTGGTGTAAACTTTTCCGCAGATTTCAAATCCGTTGAAATTTGCACTCTATCTTTAATGATCGCGAAGATAGAAACTTGGACTAGAGGAATAAAAAGGCCCTAACGCCAGTCAAAACGCGTGTCATGTGAACGCTGCAGAAGAAACCTATGCTTCTCAGGCCCCGTTCACATGAGGCGTTTTCCAACGCGCGTTTTACGTCTAAACAAAACGCGGGTAGCCAAAGTACATAGAGTTCTACTGGAGTGTTCACATGCAGAAATCGCGAGAATCCAAGCGCTAGACTGCTTCGGCGCTTCAACAATCTCCGGTCGTTCTCGCGATTTGAAGGCGTTTTGAGAAGCATAGGTTTCTTCTGCAGCGTTCACATGACACGCGTTTAGATGGGCGTTAGGGCTTTTTTATTCCTCTAGTCCAAGTTTCTATCTTCGCGATCGTTAAAGATAGAGTGAAAATTTCAACGAATTTGAAATCTGCGGAAAATTTTACACCAGATCGATACCTGAAATGTGATTTTCTTTAAATAAATAATTTTGCAACTGTAATTTTACTATTTTCGCGATACGGATTTGACGAATATATTCATTATGAACACAAAAGGGAGTATTCATCGTTTTTATAGAAAAGATATAACTTGATTGGAGTATTTTGTCTTAATCCACTGCTTTATGTTTATGGCCATTAAAAATAGCATGAGAAAATTTAATCGCATTCGATTTATTGAAGAAATTTTCCCTGCTTTCACACAAAACTTGTAAAAAGGTGACAGTTTATAACTAAAGGGGATAGAGGGTAATTTTATTTCTGAGAATAACGTATACCGACAACTGCCCGTTCTAGTTTTCATGTGCGGTAAACGTCTTTAAAATAAAGCTTAAATTAAATATTCAATTTAAAAGCAAAACTTTAGTTATTTTTTTTATTTGTCCTCAACGGGTGAAATGCGTAATATAAGTTTCAATTTTCATTCATTTTTCACATCCTCGTGTTACATTGAACTCGATATCACTTTTGAAAATGAACTTAAGTTACTGTGAGCTTATTTTTCATAGAATTTATATTTTAATCTTGCAGTTAGTGTTATTACTACTTTAATCAAAATTTTTGTATTATATATACGTGTAGACGCAAATTCTATTAGCAATCTCCTGGTTTTCGATATATACTGTCTTTTGGTTTTTCTTTGAGATTTTTTTAGTTTTAACATAATTTTCTCGTTTCATCGTGGGGTTTAATCAAATTTTAGTTGAAATATTTCCCAGTCATTCTATTCGTGGTTCCATTTGTGCTACAAAACCCCTGAAAGAGGGTAGGTTGGAGGGTTAGTTTTCGTTTCGGATAGTCGGAACTCAGGGAAAATTGTGTTTAAAAATTAAAAACTAATTATTGTTATATATGTGTTATTTGTGCTGATATATTAAAATGTTTAGAGATAAGTTTTAAAAAAGTATAGAGATTTATTTGAAGGAAAATTAAATAAAAATTAGCTATAGATCGTAGGAAACACGATAAAACCTGCAAAAATAGCATAAAAAGAAAGGTTATCAACCAGTGCCGGATTTTGTTTGCGTGTCATCTTTTGATAGTACTTCGTAGACAATGCCATATGAACAGAAATTCCGTTTCCAATTTTCTGGTTCTAGAAATAAAGTTTTTTGGGGATATATTTTTACTTTACACTGTCAATTTTAAAATTTTAAGGAAATTGGTCATTTTCCAATTAGTTTCGTTTTAATCAAAGTTTTACAGAAATATTCCAATTTTTCATACGCAGTTTCGCTTTTACGATAAAACACATTACAAATGACTCATCTGCTAGCTTCTTGAGCCCACAAAATCCGTGATCACCCCTTAACACAAAACAAATCCTACTATTTTTATTGGTGGGTGAATCATAGACACTGGAGAGTGAAGGTTATAGGGTTTCTCCCTTTAGTCTTGACAGTAAAAAACGAATATTTAAGATTTTAGAGTTAATGAAAATGTCAAATAGTGGGATATCCGTAATGGTTCGGAATCCACTTATAAACTGCAGGTCTTGGCAGTGGTGTAGCCAGTTGGCAGGGGATTTGGGGGGTCCTAGTTCCCCCGGATGTGAATTTAACAGTTGCGCCGATATTACAGACCAAATCTGATTTGAACTTGTATAAGATCCTACTTTTAAAATTGATATTAACACTTCAATCCAACATTAAAAATAAATTTCCAAGTCTACTATGACAGTAATCCAAAGCATAGTGTTTTGTATACAAAGGTTTGGTTGGTATATAAAAGTTTAAAATTTATTTTTTTATCTTACCTCAATTTTAAAGATTTCCAGTCTATCATTACCGTTACGAGGAAATCTGAAGAAATTACTCAGTTTTTGTCATAAAATAGTGAAATACATCCATCATCTGTTAAGCAGAATAGAAGGAAATCAGTTCCAGTTAGACCTATCAGATGAAAGTGCCAACTCCATGCCTTATGTAACTGTACACAAAACTCAATCTTTGACAATTACTGTGACTGCACTCTTCTTGCATGCATCGTTGTTTACTTCCATCACAGCCAGCTCATGTGAGATATTTTAAGCATTGTAAAGCTCTAATGTCATATATCTTCATGCACTTAATAAACTCATGTTTTATTTAGAAACTGGAATGTTTCTTTAGTGAGTTTACACACACTCAACTGACAAGACCAAATATCTAGTGCATAAGGATATGTAGACTTAAAGCAATGTAAGGTGTAGGCATCCAAAATCTGTTATGCAGAATAGAAGGATATTAGTTCCAGTTAGACCAAATATCCAGTTCACAAGGATATGTAGACTTAAAACAGTCTAAGGTGTCGGCAAATTACAAAAAATCATAAAAACATTGATTTTCATGTTTAATATTTATACTTTTTACGAAAGGCGGCCGAATACTTTTGTGTGCCTGATTTCATAGGTTGCATTACGTTTTAAATATTTAAAGCTTCTTCATAATTAGCCAGGACCGCGGTAGCCCGGTTGGAAGAGCAACGGATTAGCAACCGGAGGGTTGCGAGTTCGAATCCAGCCAAAGACCGCCGTGTTCAAAGAGGGGGCTGGTGCACGTTAAATCCATCGTGGCCTCAAATGTCCTTACGTTGGAGTGGTATGGAAGCTTGGAGAGTGGGGTGCCAGCTCAGGTGTTTCCTCGTCATCTGACCGTAGTTCAAAAATTACTTGGTGTCCTCGGATCTTTCTCTTTGGGATTGATCCCGGACCGTCACCAATAGCCCGTTGTGTTGCTCCAAAATTGGATGTTAATTAACTACCTACCTATCATTACCTCTATGAGAAAGCAGTTTATGGTGTTTGTCAATATAAAAATCATATAGACATCGATTTTCATGTGTTTGTTTGATATTTACACTTTTATGAAAAGCGACCGAATACTTTTGTGTGCCTGATTCTAACGGTTGCATTACATTTTAAATGCTTTTTGCAAAATTGTTGACGATTATTCGATTATTTTGATGGGAAACTGATTCTTTTATATGGCAAAATTTTAATTTGTGTGTAATTTTAACTACGTCCTTATAAAATATATGAAAATAGTTAAAAGCGTGAGGTTACCAAATACTTTTGTGACTTACTGTACAGATTGCATCAATACATGGACAACGATCTGAAAGTAAAAAGTGAATTTCCTAAAAGGTGCGAATTTTCGATAAAATTATTTAATGAAGTTAATAAAATTTCTGAATTGCTTTACAGCCACTTTTGTACTCCGACCGACATGTGCCATTTAATGTGCTTACTACAATCCTCTTAAAATGTGTTGTCTGGTATCCCAATATATCCATACGTATTTTGCAAATTCTAAATTTTTTTAACTTAGGCCCCTTCTAAATTTAAATCTTGGTTACGCTTCTCAGTCGACTTCAGGTAGCAAAAAATTGACTAACGGAACTGACATATCAATTACGGAGTTCCTCAACTGTTAACAGCTTACCTCTACATCATAATTAATAAAAAAAATTTAAAACTAGAAAATTTCTGTAAAAGAGGGAAGTTAAAGGAAGTGTTTTAAAGCGCTAGAAGTTATATTTGTAGAATTCCAAAGAATTTTAAATGAGCTGTAAAAGGGACATAGTTAATGAATTTTGAAATCCAAAAGGCAGGATAAAACTTAAGTTCTAAACGCTATTTACAAGTCGTAAGTCAAAACATTGTTTTCCTGGTATATCACACCTCGGGATTTCTGTCAAACCGGGATCATTAAATTGACGAACATCATTTGTGTACGAGCCCTACACGTGCTCCAGCACCACGCTTCTACAGCTACTAGTAAAGCGGCGCTGTGTGTGAGGAAGTCTTCAGATTCAAGGTCAAGGTCAGAATCCTTGTTGGAACAGCTCATTCTTTTGGAGTGGGGGGAGTTCACTTCCCATGGTAAGCTAAACCGAACTCTCGCGCTTGAAATATTGATTTTGCTTGGGACACGTGGAGTCAGTGTCCATGACCGTGGTTTATAATAGACGTCCCATGTAATATGGTTATGTCATTTCGATTTTTACGTAATAGTGCGTTGAGCGCGAGTTTAAATTTGAATCGAGGAGTCTAGTCTTCAAATCGCGTTCGCTTCCTTTTTCGCATTAAGTGTTTGAATTTTCACCCGTTTTGGTGCATTCAATTTCGTTTTTCAGAGGCGTGAAATTGTTTTAAGTTGTTTTTCGTGAAAAGTAAAGGTTTGAGGTAGTAAGTAGAATGTTTTTTTCGTGAGATAACAAAAAGCTCTGTAAATTTGAATTCTGTTTTATAATTTTTTAAAAAATATTTCAGGAGATGCGTTTCCGACATTCATTTAGCTCAGTTTTGTTTCGATTTAAGAGATTTTCCTTATTTGAATAACATACTAAATTTGAATGGTTTCTACAATAATTATTACAAAATATACTATCAAAATAACTTATATTCCTGATAATTATACGAGGACGTATTTACCCTAAGCTTTTCTTTTGTAATGACAGTATGAAATGGAAAATTAAATTAGCTTTAAATGATTTGAATATGGTTCTCTACAATTATTATAAAAAGCTATCGGAATAACATATATTCCTAATAATTACTACACGGATGTATTTACACTAGCCTTTTTGTGTGACGAGATATAAATAGAAAATGAAATTAGCTTAAATAATCTTTCCAGTGATATTTTTTGGGCTTAAACACACACTGAACGTTTAAGGCTTCTTTCGAGCAGAATTCACCATTCAGATGATTTTTTCGATTCTATTTCATCGGTATTTGTAATGCGTTCTTTTATGTTGAATGTGTTTAAAAATTTCTTTCTAATGAGTTACGTGAAAATTATTTTTCGATTCTTACTATTCCTTAACGGAAAATTTATTGACGTGGAAATGTCACACACGACGCAAAAATTACTAGTTTCAAAAATTAAGAAATACACTAAAGTCAATAAAAGTTTCGTGCAGTTAGTTCTTTAGGGGCAGGAGTAAAAATTCAAAACGGTGCTCTTTGCGGAAGAGAAATTTTCTCGAATTGTTTCGTTTACTTGTCAATTGTATCTTGTAAAAGGGGTCGCCATGGCTCAGAAGGTTTGCCCACTGCGCTAGCAATCTGCGAGTTGCAGGTTCGATTTCTCCTTGTGTCTAAAACTTTGCTTATGTGTTTATGTCCAGGTCGTGGGGGACACTCCCCTAAATAATTTTGGTTTCTTTTAAGCTTTTTCACACTACTACAAAAAAATGGAAAGAACATTTTTGTGATATTAAGTTAATAAAATAACAATTGTTAGATTATTTACTATTGAATTAAATTAATCATTTACTAGGAAGTAGGGAAGTTACGTGCTGGTATGATGATGATGGTGAATACGTAGAAGAGACTATTTTAATAATAACATTTTATTAATAACTAGAAAAGCAATGAATTTCAAGATGGGTTATTCGTCACTGACGTAACTATCTAACATTTTCGCACCATCTAATCATTATATCAATGCTTCAAGAGACGGAAATAAAGTGAGTCTCTAGAAACAGGATATATTAATGTTTACTTAACCCTCTGGAGGGTTCACACGTGCCTCGCGAAATTGAGTAAACACCGTGAAGAGGTTTCGGTAAAAGCCCAAAACTTAGTAATAAATGAAGATTTGAACTTAATTTTTATAGGAATGGTTAAGTACACATTTAAGAACATATTAGGCTATAAAGCAATTCCGCATTAGTTATTATATTTTCAAAAATATGTTTTAAAAATCAAATATTTACGAAATTTCAGGTCTCAAAATTGAGATAGCACCCAGCTAATTTCGTCCAGGAGCACAACAAAAAAGTAAAATGATTTTTTTTGCTCCCATTTTTACATGTGGAACAGCTTCTGAGCCAAAGAGCAGTAAATTAAATTGAATTTGTTGTTTTTCTGAAAATTTTTGGGGCCGCGGTAGCCCGGTTGGAAGAGTAACGACTAGCAGCTGGAGGGTTGCGAGTTCGAGTACAACCAAACACCGTCGTGTACAAAGGGGGCTTGTGTACGTTAAATCTGTCGTGGCCTCAAATGTCCTCACGTTGGCGTGGTGTGAAAGTTTGGAGAGTGGAGTGCCAGCTCCGGTGTGACCTCGTCGTCTGACCGCGGTTCAAAATTACGTGGATTGTCCTCGCATCTTTCCCTTCGGGTTTGATCCCGGACTGTTGCCAATAGCCCGTTGTGTTGCTCCAGTGCGACGTTAATTAAAATACCTACCTACCTGAATATTTTTACTCTTTATCTCAGAGTAATCACCACCATGGCATCAGGACCTCAATGGTATTTGGTATTTTTAATTAACGTCGCACTGGAGCAACACAACGGGCTATTAGCGACAGTCCGATATCAAACTCAAAGGAAATGATTCGAGGACAACATGTAATTTTAAACCACGGTCAGATGATGAGGTCACACCTGATCTGGCATCCCACTCTCCAAACTTCCACACCACCCCAACATCTCGCGTATGTACCTCTCTTTGTAGGAAAATATTCGTTTGCTTAGAGCTGTTCATAAAAACTTAATGAATCATTGCATTCATTGCTAATGAATCATTGCATCAGGTAGATCGTCCGTGATTCCACTATTCAACTTGCAAACAACACTCGAACAATGAATCTAACACCATTTTTGGTTGTGCATATTTAAAACTCTTAACCCTCCAAGTGGATTGGACGAGGTATCTCGTCCATCAGGATCTGACCAATTTTGCTTATGACGAGATATCTCGTCACTTAAAATGTCGATTGAATTCCGAATGATGAAGATATTGCCGTGTTTTTATGATGATGCAATCAAGATCGGGTCCCTTTTTCTAAGGACGAGATATCTCGTCCATCAAGCCGACGAGCTCAGGTGTTGCCTCGTCATCTGACCGTGGTACAAAATTACGTGGTGTTGTCCTCGGATCTTTCCCTTCGGGATTGAACCCGGACCGTCACCAATAGCCCGTTGTGTTGCTCTAGTGGGACGTTAATTGAAATACCCCCCCCTCCCCCATCAAGCCGACGATATATGACATATACCGAAATCTATTCATTGTTTGTGTTGTACGCGAATACTCGCTATCGATTTTAAATATCAAGTATATAGGATGCGTGAGATAAATTTATCTTCTATTGATCGAAGTGGTTTAAGGTAGGTAGTTACTTAACGTCGCTCTGGAGCAACACAGCAGGTCATTGGCGACGGTCTGGAATCAGTCCTTAAGGGAAAAGATCGAAGGATAACACCACGTAATTTTTAACGGTCATGACGAGAACCTGAGCTGGCACTTCACTCTCCAAACTTCCACACCGAGGGGATATTTGAGACAGATTTAACGTGCAGCAGCCTCGTGTACACGACGGTCTTTGGCTGGTCTATTGCTCTTCCGTGGCCCCTTTACTAATTAGGAAAATGCAGATTGTGATCTATATTTTAGAAATATATATATATATATATATATATATATATATATATATATATATATATATACGCGCGTACAATAGGCAAACTTAAACACCAGCGTCAATCACTTTTCCATCAAGGAAGCTGCAAGCTCAATACATTTTTGGCTGCAATTCAATCCCTCCTTTCATTGTTTTCGCGTTGGTCACACAGTACAGACAAAAACGAAACTTCTTCATTTCGATTGAGCTTAGACACGTTATGACGTCATCACATTCGTAAAAGTAAAGCCCATGACATTGGCGCCGTTGGGAATTCGAAACTGCGCGAGACCGTGTACGCGTGCACATTAAATCTGTCGTGGTCTCAAATGTCAAATTACGCGGTGCGCATTAAATCTGTCGTGGCCACAAATGTCCTCACGTTGGCGTGGAAGTTTGGAGAGTGGAATGTCAGCTCACGTGTGATTTCGTCATCAGACCGTGATTCAAAATTACGTCGTGCTGTCCTCGGATCTTTCACTCCTGGTTTGATCCCGGACCGTCGCCGATATCCCGTTGTGTTGCTCCAGTGCGACGTTAATCAAAATACCTACCCATCAATTTGACGGTAAAACATTACTTGACACAGCTTGGCCAAATCTGGCCCTTACGCCATAACAAGAGAATCAAGCAAATACAACCTCGTTCTGTATACACATTTTCACAGAATAATTTTAAAAGCATGACACACTTATAGGGGAAATTTTCTGTTCACAAACATTTTCATAGAGTAAAAAATTATTTTCCAATACGATTGGATCATAGGTTGGTAGACTGCCCTGGTGTAAAGGTCATGTTTGTTCAAACTGTATGAAACAAGACAATTAACGTCAAGTAAACGGAAATCTTTACTGATACGTAATGGAGCAGTACACCTAGCGAGAAATTGAACTTGACAAGAATCGAACCAATTCGTTGGTTCGATTATACATTATGATTATACCAAATTATACATTATGACGTCATCATAGTAAAAGCCATGATATTGGAGCCGGCATTCCTATTCCAGTCACTGAACAAACAATAAAGTATTCAAAGATTATACTAAATCGGAAACATTAAATGCATTTTGAGTACGGCTTTTCAAAATGGTATGGATGTAAAGTCGAAATAAACAACCTAAAAGGGTTTTTTGTGCATTTCAAGTCTTTTTTAGGCACTAGTTCGGGGTTTTACACTATATGTAAGTATGTGATAAGGTGATTGGGTCGGCGCAGACGAAACAATGTCCATAACAATTACTTTCTTACTTCGTAACGAATATTGAGACGTTGAAATATATTGCATAATGAATATTAATTCATAAAATAATAGTTTTGCGAATAAAGTAGCATTTTATTGGAATATAGAAAGTTATTTAAAGCATTTATTGTATTTTGTTTGTGGATATTTTAAGGTCAGAAACCAAAACTTTCGAGAGGGGCAGATCCGATAATGTTTACGTCCCTGTCAGACATCGAATTCATCATTGGTAAGTATTTTAATTAACGTCGCACTGGAGCATCACAACGGGCTATTGGCCACGATCATGGATTAGGTGTTAGGGTTTTATGGCGCAAGGTCCAAAGGCGGTCAAGATGCACCGGCGACGGTCCGGAATCAAACCCGAAGGGAAAGATCGAGGACAACACCACGTAATTTTGAACCATGTTCAGATGACGAGGTCACAACTGAGCTGGAGCCCCACTCTCCAAACTTCCACACCACGCCAAGGACTCTTCATTGGAAAATTGGGGGTGCCGTTGCCTCTCGTTGGTCTCCTTGAAATCGGACCAAAAGTTTGATCAAAGTCTTCAAGGGCCAGGGGAGACCGCGAGGAGGTGTGTGATCTGACTTTTCTCCCCATTCTTTGAAGGCATGAGAATTAACAGTGACGGAACCAGGATGTATAGCAATTGTAACAACTGTCTGGGCGTTGAACTCACACCTAATCATGTATTCGCCTGCCCTGTCAGCAGTAGCTGCCCTTGATACCATCGATCATCATCCTGAAGAACAACTTTACAGCGAGAAAGGAATCAACATCGCCAAAATTGTGCAAAATGCACACGAAGCCATTAGACTCAGAAATGGACCCGAAAACAACCGACAGACATCACAGAATTTTTCAATTCTTAAGCTCTATTACGAAAAACAGTCATTTTATTTTTGAAAAATTCCATAGAAGTTCTATGCGAGAAAATAATCGACATCGCCAAAGCTGTGCAAAATACACACGACGCCATCAGACTCAGAAATGGATACAATTGACAGACATCAACACAATTCTTCAATTTTATGTTCTATTATGTCCTATTCGCGAAACCCGAGTCACAAGTCGCTTCCACGAATGGAAACCAGCAGGTATTCCCTCAGCCCTGAGTCAATGTTTATTTACATCACGTAAAACTTCCGTGAGCGAGGGACAGGATCATTAAAAAAGAAGCTGGTTTTGCTTCCTGCCTTACTTTCCCCAAACCTGTTTTTTTATATCCGCACCGAACAGAGTTCGTTTCTGTTTACTGTTTCTACTGGAGTGATTTCGTAGCCGTGACTCTGGTGCCATTCGTATGAACCTTGAAATTACTGTACAGACAAATGGTTGTATCTTTTCTCGGCACGTGTAACAATGTTCATAATCGACCGAATTGAATGGGGAACCTTCAATTTCATGTTGCCTTGTGGCTAATAAGTGTGTTAAAGTTTTGAAATAATCCTAGAAGGGCGCGGATAAATAGCCGAGAAAAATTACTTCTTTATTTTATACGTAACGTTTATGATGTGGCGTCGCATCCTGTACTCATCTGAGCGGACATTGGTTGGCAACCCTACAGAGGGGAGTCTTGGGGTGGTGCTAAAGGTGAAGTTCTCAGAAATGGGAAGGGGAGAACGGTTCACTGGAAAGTTAATGTCGGTGTGGGATACTTGAGAATTGCACTTTTCTCTGTTCTTTCTTTCCTGAGACCTCCCCATTCCCTCTCAAAGTTTGAGAAAACGTATTCCGAACAAGCCCTGAATAGGGGGTAGCAACCCCTGTTCGCTCAGGACACCTTTTTCGCCTGTCCGCTCAAGAAACGTAATCTTACGATTTAAGAAACTTCTGTTTTATCCACTATCTCAAGATTCCAATGCTTTAATTGTGATTAAGGGATTTTATAAAGGCCCCGACGTCTATTTGACCTCATCGGCACTACAGGGCCAATTGGCGGCTATTTATAAGGGCTCCCAGTGGGCAGCAACCATTACTTCTAACAGGTGATATCACTAACATCCATGCGCTTACAAACGATACGAACCTGTACTGCCCTTACGAAATATTTCTATAGAATTCTATAAAAAGCTATAGATTGTGGTCTATGGAATCCTATAGAATTATGGAGCGTTTTTCTATAAACTCTATAAAGTAATCTCTGTAGAAAGCTTATAGAAATCTCTATAGCAAATGTCTAGAAATCTCTAAAATTCTCTCTCTCTCTCTCTCTCTAGAAACTCATTTCTTTCGTTTCACGACTTTTCTTTCCAATGGAATTCTCTCTCTCTCTCTCTCTCTCTCTCTCTCTGGAAACTCATTTCTTTCGTTTCACGACTTTTCTTTCCAATGAAATTCTCTCTCTCTCTCTCTGGAAACTCATTTCTTTCGTTTCACGACTTTTCTTTCCAATGGAATTAATTCTATGGAAACTCATTTCTTTCGTTTCACGACTTTTCTTTTCTATGGAAACTCATTTCTTCCGTTTCACGACTTTTCTTTTCAATGGAATTCTATAGAAACTCATTTCTTTCGTTTCACGACTTTTCTTTTCAATGGAATTCTATAGAAACTCATTTCTTTCGTTTCACGACTTTTCTTTTCAATAGAAGTTTATAGAAATACATTCTATAGAATCAGCTCATTTTCTTTATAGAAATCTCTACAGAATTTTTTTCTATAAAAATTTCTATAGAAATCTATGGAACTCTAAATTTGTTTGTAAGGGTGGGTGGCAGACTACCGCTATGGCCACTAAACCAGGTTGACGGCGACCTGAGATTCATAAAACCGATATTCAGTACTTGGAATAAGTGATGGTTGTGCAAGGGCCATATTTGGCCGTGCTGGACGAAACAGTCAAGTAAATGGACATACACACTAGGAAAGCTTTACTAACACAGAAGAGAGAAATACACTCAAGGAGGAATCGAACTTGGTCCGACTACAACTCACTGGCTTCCTGGCGCAGTGGGCAAACCTACCGCGCCACGGCGATCCCGGAACCAGTAACGGACATGGTAGGTAAGTAGTTAAATAACGTCGCACTGGAGCAACACAACGGGCTATTGGCGACGGTCTGGGATGAAACCCGAAGGGAAAGATCGGAGGACAACACCACGTAATTGTGAACCGCGGTCAGATGAAGAGGTCACACCTGAGTTGGCACCACTTTCACACCACGCCAATTCAAGGACATTTGAGGCCGCGACGAATTTAACGTGCACCAGCCCCCCACGTACACGACGGTCTTTGGCTGGACCTAATTTCGAACTCGAAACCCTCTGGCTTCTAATGCGCGGTAGCCCGGTTCGAATCGTAACGGATTAGCAACCGGAGGGTTACGAGGTCGAATCCAGCCAAAGACCGTCGTGTACAAAGGGGGCTTGGTGCACGTTAAATCTGTCGTGGCTTGTAATGTCCTCACGTTGGTGTGGTGTGGAAGTTTGGAGAATGGGGTGCCAGCTCAGGTGAGACCTCGCCATCTGAACTGTGGTTCAAAATTACATGGTATTGTCCTCGGATCTTGGTTTGATCCCGGACTGTCGCCAATAGCCCGTTGTGTTGCTCCAGTGCGACGTTAATTAAAATACCTACCTACCTTCTGATTTGCTTACATTTCGCTTCTCCTCTTCGAATCTCAGAACGTGTAAACAGATAGAATGGCGAGAAAGATAATGAATCAACTGAAATTCATGGTACCAATTAATAGTTCCGCAATTCGGAGTGTTTACTTTTGAGTAAACACTAGGCCCAAATTCAGCTCATCTAACACAGCAAAGTTTGCTTAAACGCCTGAGGCAGGTGGAAAATTTACATTTCCAGGGCTGATCTAACGAACCAATCAGTCATTGCTTGGAACCTCGTTTTAATTCTAACTTGGTAGCAGTCGTTATGAAAAGCATTTTCTGTCGAGCTAAGTATAGTGAGGGTGGTATTACTGCAGCGATACGCGTTTCCTGTATGTATTCCGAATGTGAAGTAAGTTCAATTTTTGAATGCAAAATATACAAAACAAACGAATGATTATTTTGAAAAAGGTTCCCAGTCAATAAATATTACAAAGCATGCAGTGGATATACTTGCAAACCATTGTTTTAATTTCTCTTTATTGAGTGATAAAAGCGCCAAAATATCGTTTATTTTGTATCCAATCTTCAGGGAGGGGAAAATAAATTGATTCCGGGTGATTTATTCAGATTTATTTATTTTTGAATAAGGAAGAGAAAAATTTATTTTGTCGAAATTTTTTTTCTCTGAACAAATATATTATAATTAAGCATTTATATACACACAAAGTAAATAGCTTTCATAACAGCCTATAAAGAGCCACGGCTTTCGCCAAATTCAACGGTAATTATGATCAGCTCGTAAACCTAAGCGGTAAAGTGAAGTGACAAAAAGATAAAAAGGGAATATAGGTAAGATTTGAATGTTAACGTTATTTGTCGTAATTATAAACATTTCGGGGACGAACAACTATTGTAAGGTTATTTCTGTTTTCGAACCTACCGAAGAGCTTTACTTTTTATGCTTTTAATGGTCCGTTAACCTTCCTTCTGTTGGCTGCCTCTACGAGATATCTCGTCATTAGAAGGAAACTGACCAGATCTTGATCTCTTCAGCATAAAAGAATTGGAATTGTCTTGATGACGAGATATATCGTCATTAGCAAAATTGGTCAGATCTTGATGGACGAGATATCTCGTCGAAACCGCTTGGGGGTTAAACTAAGTAACAGAAACAGGGACAATTTAGGGACATTCCAGTGTCACTTATGGGACAATCACACACAGATTTTAGATATGAAGATGGCTGTATCTTTTATTACTCTATCGATAAAACTTTTTAACTTGAACTATCTTCTCTTCAAGTATATAAGCTTGTCAAAATATTTGGATACATTTGTTTTTCTATTCAAAGAGATCTAATATCAAACTCTCACGTATGGGATATTTTTGGTCACATTGAGCTGTCCCATAGTGATGGCTTGATATTATCTCTTTTTGCATAAAAAAATGTCAGACTGATCCCAAAAATTCATAAATACTTCTGTAACTTTCCTTAAATGAAGTAATAGTTGTAAATTTAATTAGCAGTTTATTTAATTAATATTTCAGGACGAAGGATAAAGGATACAAAATAAATTTCGAGAAATCGAGAGTTGAATATTTGCTTAACCCTCCAAGTGGTTTTCACGAGATATTTCGTCCAAGATTTGACAAATTTTACGAATGACGAGATATCTCGTCAGCAAGATATTGCCGATATTTTGGCAAGATCCAGATCCAGTTAGTTTTCTTCTGTATCGTCCATCATACATATATATAATGCACATTTATAGACATTATTATGAGATATATACAAACACATATACGTATGTATGTGTGCATATATATGTGTGTGTATATATGTCATAACAGAAATTATAAGCCTGCAGTCGTGACGAGAGTGGTATAATACAACCGGAGAGAATGATCCATTGGTACTGAGTATAATGATGGTTCCACAAATAGGCAGAAAGTTCCATAACAATAATTTATTTACTTCAATAGACAAGTAGTAACAACATAATACGTGGAGGGGTTGTAGAGTAGGGTGTTTTGGACGGCTCTCAGAGCTTCTTAGTCCATGGAGCTCGTGAAAAGGATGAATAGTTTACAATGAACTCTAGAGGGATTAAGAGAAAGAATCAGGGGATCTATCAGGAAAGTTCATTGGTAGAAGTCAGTGGTTTAACGAAGGAGTAATTTCATCTCACAGGCAATTTGAAAGCAGTAGAGTCCGCGGGAGGTCAAAGTTAATGAGATGGCTTGAGTTCAAAGGTTAAAGGGGGTGGCAAGATATATTGACCACTTGGCCAAGGAGACAAAGCATGGGAGAAAAGGGGAACGTTAAGGGACTTATCCGTAGTGAGAATTGTACTTAGGGGGATAGTTTTAGGTATCGTTTCATATATAAATATCATCCATCACATCTGGTCAGTTTTACTTATGACGAGTTATACCTCGTCGAGACAACCACTAGGGGGTTAGCAATGTTTGTTGTCATTGTATCATGTGCGACACTTTTATGCCTACAATAATCCCTAACTTTTAAATCATATATGATAGACTTAACGAAATTTTTAGAGGTTCAAAACATCATTTCAAAAATAAATTTCTAACTTTGGATCAATTTCCTAGATAAAATCCTGGCTACGCTACCGTTTGGGACTATTAAATTATCTTAAAACGTATCTGCTATTTTTTCATTACATTTTTATTCATTTTTATTGCATTTAGCAACTTTTTAAGTCAAGGTATACATTTAGTGAACTATGTGAAAGTGAAATAAATAATATCAAAAATATTTTCGATCTGACCAGATTTTTTATCTCAACTTTTCCAATCAGGTTTGGTTTGTCGTTCTACTGCCATCTTTAGCTACATGAGGACGAATTAGACCAGGACCTACAGCTTAGGGAACCAACCAGGAAAGTGTAGTGACAGTAATGGAACGACTATTTTTTTTTTAGTTTCGTATCTTTGAACACAAGCTTTAAATGGTGGAGGAATGTTTTTATGTACTTTTCACTGTTTTACTTCTAAGAAAAATATTTTGACCTGGATTCCAATCACATAATTGACGTGAGGAAATAAATTTTCACTTATCTATTAACGTAAAGAAGCAAAAAAAATTAAGAGGATTCTGCCCAAGGCGGTAGAAACAAGTAGGTCATTTGGGGGTACCCTCAATTTCGTTAACAGACCTCCCATCGGGGGGGATTGCCTTAGGAATAAGTTAGTTCTTACCCCAATTGCGTGGCCAGTACTTTATTATGGAGAGGACCTGAAGGTATGAATTGCAATTTTTATAAAGACCTGGTCGTTAGTAAATTTACGTTTCCACAAGTCTTAAATAGACACGAGACTGATTTTATGTATAAAAGGATTACTGTAAGTGCAAAATGGCGAATCTCGGTCGATATTGTGTGGTCAATACTTTATTTCGGAGGGAACCTGAAGGGTATGAATTGTAATTTTTATGAATGAAGACTCGGTCGTTAGTAAATTTTCAAGTTTCGACAAGTCTTTCCCGGTCTTCAACATGGACACGAGACTGATTTTAAAAGGATTACTGTTTGTGCAAAATGGCGAATTTCGATCGATATTCGAAAACAGAAATCAAATCGCCACTCAGTACCGGGCTGGTTTTCTAATGTTTATAATGATATCAAGCAACTATTTAAATCCGATCGAGGAGGTGTTGATATGTGAATATATAGGATGGTACTCTTTAGGTTGGTTGGGTTGGTTTTTGTTGCAAGGGTAATGTTTGGCCAAGCTGCGCCAAACAACACCAAGTAAATGGACATACACACGCAAGTCAACTATTTGCATTCGGTTCCTCTTTTTAGTTAAGAGTCAATGGCAATGTATCACTGTAGTGAATGTGTCTAGTCAAGTGGATAAATGTGTCCAGACACAAGATATACAATATCAAATAATAGGCACACACAATGGAAGTTTTACTGCCAAAGAGAGAAAAATACTCCCAGGGAGGAATGCACCTGACAGGAATCGAACCTGTGCCGCCTACAACTCGAAGGTTGCTAGCGCAGTGGACATACCCACTAAGCCACAACGGCCCTGAACCCACTTTGGGAAATGCTATTTTTATTGGTTCTAATTTTACAGGTTAACAGTAGTTGTTCGAGGGTTATGCGAGAGGTTAAGGCAAAGAAAAAATTCACAATTTTCACTTTCATACATCCTGGGAATGATTAATTTAATGAACTGTTAATTAATTAAGAATTGTCATTTTATTTAAAGAACATAATGCTTAGTTTACAAAATGGATAACTATTTCGAAGTACTCTATTCATTTTTATAATATATAGCCATAAAAACCAAGGCTTTCAGGGGACTTGGGTCCCTGTGCCTCCCCTGTCTATCACAAAATAAAGTTTATTCAAGATCCTGGAGGTTGTCTCGACGAGGTATCTCATCGTTACCAAAACTGACCAGATCTTGATGAATAAGATATTTCGTCACTAGAAAACTGGCCAGATCTTGAACAAGGTATTTCATCACTAGAGAAACTGACCAGATCTTGATGAACAAGATATTTCGTCACTAGAGGAAAACTGACCAGATCTTGAACAAGATATTTCGTCACTAGAAGAAAACTGACCAGATCTTGATGAACAAGATATTTCATCACTAGAAGAAAACTGACCAGATCTTGATTATAACAAGATATTTTGTCATTAGAAGAAAACTGTCCAGATCTTGATCTCGTCATCATGAAAAAATTCGGTATTATCTTGATGAGGAGATATCTTGCCGAGTATTCGGAAAATTTTCCAGATCTTGATGAGGGTTAACGAGATGAAATCACTTGGAGGGTTAACAAGGTGAACTCCGACTCAGATCGAAAATGCATCAAGTTTAAAACAGCTGCGTGGTCACACGTGAGCCCTCCTACTTGTAGATTCACAGCACGCTTTGGAAGAAAATTGAAAATAATTGCTTATTAATGTTTTTACATCCCATACAACGCACGCAGATGTCGTCAAGCTTTCACGCAAGGGACAAAACTGAAAAAGAACCGGATACTCAGTCGTACCAAAGTCAATCGGCCACTGAGCATGAAAGGCAATTTTGTCAAGCAAAATATTCGTCACCTGACCGTGATTCAAAATTACGTGGTGTTGTCCTCGGAAGTTCCCCTTCGGGAGGGTTGATCCCGGACCGTCGCCAATAGCCCGTTGTGTTGCTCCAGTATGACATTAATTAAAATACCTACCTACCAATTAAATTTCCTTTGGGATTGATTCTCGATGGTCGTCAATAGCCCCTTGTTTTGCTCCAGTGCGACTTCAATTAACTACCCCAATTAAATTTCCAAAGAATAAGGTAGGTATTTTAATTAAATTCACACTGGAGCAACACAATGGGCTATTGGTGACTCCGGTATCAATCTCGAAAGGAAGATGGTAGATAGGTAGGTCAAGTAATGGACATACACACAAGGAAAGTTTCACAGACACAGAAGAGAAAATACTCTCAGTATAAGTTACAGGAATCGATCCCACCGCCTACAACCCGCAAACGCATTTGATGGTTGTTTGGGTTTAATGGCACAAGGGCCATATTTGGGCAGGCCTCGCCAAACTTAACAGACAACATCAAGTAATGGACATACACATACAAGAAAATTTTTACTGACACAGAAGAGAGAAATACACAAGCGGTAAGTAATAGGAATCGATCCCGGGCCGCATACAACTCGCAGGCGCATTTTATAAATATACAGCCCCACATTTTAAAACCTTGATATGTGAGGGTGATTCAACTGATCTATCTTAAGCACATGTATGAGGAATTTAGAAATGAGAGTTTAATATTCATTATCATTAGTATGTTATTAGGGATTCATTTGGGCCTCCAAGATAATTTCCCCAGTTAGAGTCACTGTTTACTAGTAATTGTTGCTTCAGGTGGACTAGTAGCTTTAACTCGCTGGTAGTACACTAGTTTAAACTCGCAGGCGTTTCTGAATCTGCAACCCCACATTTTAAAACCTTGAAATGTGAGTGATTCATCTGATCTTTCTGATGCACATGCATGGAATTTATTCATAATCATTAGTATGTAATTGGGGACTCATTTGGGCCTCCCCTATAATTTTTCCAATCAGCCACTGTTTACAAGTAATTGCTATTTCAAATATCACTTCTGAAGTATGGACTAGTTTTAGGGAGGAAATAAATACATCCTTCTTCTGGGAGAGGTATCAGATGACTTATAATCACCTACTTTCATTAATACTCCATTAATTACATAAGGGAGAAACGGCAGTTTTTATTTGTAATTATTTTCTCAGCAACCAACTCGTGGCACTTAAACGCTCACAGCTTGAAAAATGGGTAACATTCCATTCTTATCTCGTCTTGGACCTCAATAATTCATTTCCTTCATATCCTGGAAATCGTCAGTTCCCCGTATGACAGATTATTTATCTGGGCTCTCTGGATGATTCGGCCGCTGCTTTACGTGTTAGGAATGTGTTGGCGTGTTTTTGTGCGTTGCCACCCCCCGCCTTGTCCTCCTTGTGGAGATGTTTTCACTGCTGCTGCACCCGGGGCTGGGCAACTTTTCGCAGGTCTGTGACCTCTTTTGACCTTCGGAGTGGAGATTCGGCGGAGGGTTCTCTGCTCCAATTTCTGTGAGATCACAGAACTCGCTTCGACACCGGTAGAGATTAGAGATGGAAGTATTCGAAAACAAAAGTACTCGTGTACTCAATTCTTCCTTGTATTCGAATACAATAGACTCATTCAAAGTATTCATTTAAAGGTATACGAATATCAAAGCATTCATTAAAATCACACGAATATCATAGTATTCATCCCAAGCATTTTGAGTACCAAAGTATCAATCTCAAGTATTCGAATACCAAAGTATACGTCCCAATAATTCGAATACGAAAGTATTCATCCCAAGTATTCGAATTCCAAAGTATTCATTCAAAATATTCGAATACCAAAGTTTGCATTCATCTCAAGAATTCGAATACTAAAGTATTCATTCCAAATATTCGAATACCAAAGTTTGCATTCCAAGCATTCATCTCAAGAATTCGAATACTAAAGTATTCATCCCAAGTATTCGAATACCAAAGTATTCATTCCAAGTATTCGAAGGGCCGCGGTAGCCCAGTTGGAAGGTAGGTAGGTAGTTAATTAACTTTAGCAACACAAAGGGCCACCATTTCCACACCACGAATGTGAAAAAATCACTGGGACACAGTAGTAATTGGTTCAATATAAACTTTGATGATTTGTGTTAGCATTTAACCCACCTTACCCAACAAGTATTTTCTATAACAATCGAAAAGATAAACCTCATATTAGCGACACGTAAATATCAAAACTATTGATCATTGTAAAAGTTACATACCATACAAATATTTCTATCTGCCTTTTTATGACTAACTACTGTCGCAGGTGCGACATCCAGGATATCAGCCTGGATGCTCCCAGCCTATCTGAGGAACAGGATATCAGCCTGGATGCTATATTGGTATCGAATTTTTTAGGTATACGCTTTACTTTTCTAGGGATTGTAATTTCAAATGAGTAAAACGTTGAGTCAAGCTAACCATAAATGTACGAGTTGATTTTTAAACGTATTTCGCAGAAGAGTACAGTTCGAATCCAACCAAAGACCGTCGTGTACAAAGGGGGCTGGTGCATGTTAAATCTGTCGTGGTCTCATGTCCTCACGTTGGTCTGGTGTGAAAGTTTGGAGAGAGAGGTGCCAGCTCAGGTGTTGACCTCGTCATTTGACCGTGTTTCAAAATTACGTGATGTCCTCGGATCGTTTCCTTGGGATTGATCCCGGACCGTCGCCAATAGCCCGTAGCTCCCAGTGCGATGTTAATTAAAATACCTACCTCCATGAAGAGTACAGCAGTTTTAGAGTACTATTAAACTTGTAAGTTACATTCGATATTTTCAATATGATTCGATTTTTCTATCGACCCCTGAGCACGAATTGATCCCTAACAATGGTATATCGACCCCTTTGGCGACCACTGATCTAAAGGAAATATCTGCATAAATATTTCATCGTTAAAAGTTTTCGTAAAAAATTCTATAAATCGGGTATAAAATCTATTTTATACGCGATTAGAATTCTGAAGCCTATTCTTTCAATTTATTTCTTAAAACTGTAATTTAAAGTTTTTGTGTGGATTTTTTCCCCATTCTCTGTCCTCAATTTTTTCATCATCTGTACTAAATGTCACTCAATATCTCCTTTCCTTTATAAATCAGTTTTCTTTTCCTCTTGTGAGCGCTTTCATTGATAACGTGGCGCCGTCGTTCGATTATACATTTCCGCTGCTGCAACGAAAATGAATTTTTCCTCTTCAAACGAAAAAGTAACTTGAGCCCGAATTCAAAAACAAAAACCATAATTGTGTTTGCTTATTTCAACTAGAATGGTTGCGGTATTTGAGATCATCTTCACGTTTTTTGAGTACTTGAGTTATTAAATTCCTCAGGGATGGTTGGTTTTGGGGTTTTATGGCGCAAGGACCATATTTTGCCATACTGCGCCAGACAAAACATACAATATCAAGTAATAGACACAATGAAAGTTTTACTGACAGAGAGAGAAATAGACTCAGGAATGAAAAATTCCTCGACGAATAAAATCAACGCTATATTTATCAGAACTCATCAATCGAATCGATATTCATCTCTTAACCCTCCAAGTGATATCTACGAGAAATCTCGTCCATCAAAATATGGTCAGTTTAGCTAATGACGCGATATTTCGCCATCAAAATATTGCCGATTGTTTGATGTTGAGATCACGATCTGGTCAGTTTTTTTTATAATGACGAGGTATCTCATCCATCACAATCTGGTCAGTTTTTTATAATGACGAGGTATCTCATCCATCACGATCTGGTCAGTTTTTTTTATAATGACGAGGTATCTCATCCATCACGATCTGGTCAGTTTTTTTATAATGACGAGGTATCTCATCCATCACGATCTGGTCAGTTTTTTTTATAATGACGAGGTATTTCATCCATCACGATTTGGTCAGTTTTTTTTATAATGACGAGGTATCTCATCCATCACGATCTGGTCAGTTTTGCTAGTGACGAGATATCTCACCGAGGCAACCACCGGGTAGGTAGGTATTTCAATTAGCGTCGCACTGGAGCAACACAACGGGCTGTTGGCGACGATCCGGGATCAATCTCCAAGGGAAAGATCCGAGAACACCACGTAATTTTGTACCACGGTCAGAAGACGAGTCAACACCTGAGCTGGCACCCCACTCTCCAAACTTCCACACCACGCCAACGTGAGGACATTTGAGGCCACGATAGATTTAAAGTTCACCAGCACCCTTTGTACACGAGGGCCGCGGTGGCCCGGTTGGAAGAGTAACGGACTTGCAACCGAAGGGTTGCGAGTTCAAATCCAGCCAAACACCGTCGTGTACAAAGGGGGCTGGTGCACTTTAAATCTGTCGTGGCTTCAAATGTCCTCACGTTGGCGTGGTGTGGAAGTTTGGAGAGTGGGGTGCCAGCTCAGGTGTTGCCTCGTCATCTGACCATGGTTCAAAATTACGTGGTGTTGTCCTCGGATCTTTCCCTTTGGGATTGATCCCGGACCGTCACCAATAGCCCATTGTGTTGCTCCAGTGTGACGTTAATTGAAATACTCCCCCCTTTGTACACGATGGATTCGAATTCGCAACCCTATGCTAATCAGCTACTTTTCCAACCGGGCTTGGCCAAATATGGCCTTGTGCCATAAAACCCCCAAACAACTAACTACCAACCGAGCTACCGCGGCCCGACAACCACCAGGAGAGTTAAATGAAGTAAATATAAAAGAATGTACTCACAAAAAAAGCACACATAGTTGACACGTACATTTTCCCTCACAAAGTTCTTAAAATCCTACATTTTTTTAAACTTTTAATAAGCAGCATCGAACTCGCAACCGGAGGGTTGCGAGTTCGAAGCTAGGTCCAGCCAGACTCGTGTTCACGGGGGCTGGTGCACGTTAAATCTGTCGTGGCATTAAATTTCCTCAGGTTGGCGAGGTGTGGAAGTTTGGAGAATGGGATGCGAGCTCAGGCGTTCTCGTCATCTGACAGTGGTTCAAAATTACGAGTCATTGTTCTCGGATCTTTCACTTCGGGATTGATCCCGGACCGTCGCCAATAGCCCGTTGTGCCGCTCCAGTGCGACGTTAATTAACTCTACCTACTTACCTACCTTTGATCATACGCAACTCAGCCCACTTTGAATTTGTACTGGGTCAGTACCTACCTGGCGTCTAGTACCTACATATTTGTGTAAAATAAACGAGCATCCCAATTAACCATTGTTTAATCTACATAAACGAACACGTAATTTTTTCTCTTCGCTCGTTAATTGCACAGCTTTGTTATAAATACAATGCTATCCATTGACAATCAGAACCGACAGTCTTGAGTTACTACAATCAAATTCATTCGAGTGATGACGTATGGAACAATGTACAAAAAATTACATACCTGTAAGTCAAAACGAACTATTAAGGGCTTGAATCTCTTGGATACCCAGTACTTATTCTATGGACTCAAACTTCCCTCGATTATGTGGGATAAGTATAAAAATATAGGAATAATATGGGCTGCCAAATATCGACCTCACGTATTCACTCACTAGATCGTGTGATCTCCTTTTAAGGGTACAGCGTCTGATGAGCCCGAATCTATTGGGTCCTCTCATTATTTTTTGTCTGAGCCCCCTCCTCAAATATGAGGGATAAGCATAACAAATATAGAGAAATATGGACTACCAAATATCGACCTCGCGCATTCACTCACTAGATTATATGATCTCTCTTTAAAGGAACAGGGTCCAATGAGCCCGAATCTATTGGGTCTCAGTATTTTTAGTCTGAGCCTTCTCGAATATGAAGGATAAGTTAAACAAATATAGGGATAATTAGGGTACCAAATATCGACCTCGTGCAGTCACACACTAGATGGTGGGATCTCTTTTTAACGGTACAGGGTCCAATGAGCCCGAATCTATTGGGTCCTTCAGTATTTTTATTATCTGAGCTCCTCAAATATGAGGGATAAGCATAACACACATACAAATATATAGAGAAATATGGGCTACCAAATATCGACCTCACGCATTTACTCACTAGATCGTGTGACCTCTTTAAAGATACAAGGTCCGATGAGCCCGAATCTATTGGGTCGCAGTATTTTTAGTCTGAACCTTCTCGAATATGAAGGATAAGTTAAACAAATATAGGGATAATTAGGGTACCAAATATCGACCTCGTGCAGTCACACACTAGATGGTGGGATCTCTTTTTAACGGTACAGGGTCCAATGAGCCCGAATCTATTGGGTCCTTCAGTATTTTTATTATCTGAGCTCCTCAAATATGAGGGATAAGCATAACACACATACAAATATATAGAGAAATATGGGCTACCAAATATCGACCTCGCGCATTTACTCACTAGATCGTGTGACCTCTTTAAAGATACAAGGTCCGATGAGCCCGAATCTATTGGGTCGCAGTATTTTTAGTCTGAACCTTCTCGAATATGAAGGATAAGTTAAACAAATATAGGGATAATTAGGGTACCAAATCGCCCTCGCGCATTCACTCACTAGATCATATGATTTCTTTTTAAAGGTACAAGGTCCGATGAGCCCAAATCTATTGGGTCTCAGTATTTTTATAATCTGAGCCTACTTCCTCGAATATGAGGGATAAGCATAACACACAGATAATATGGGCTGTCAAATATCGACCTCACGCATTCACTCATTAGATCGCGTGATCGTCAGGATATAGGGTCCGATGAGCCCCAATCTCCTTCAGTATTTTTATTGTCTGAGCCCGCCTTCTCAAATATATGAGGGATAAGCATAACAAATATAAGGGATAATATGGTTTGATAAATAATGACAACCTCACACCTTATCTTATTAGGTTGTAAGATCGCTTTATTAGGAAACAGGGATCCCACGTCCTACAATTCGAAACCCATTATTTTTAGAGTTAGATCACTCTGCAGTATGAGGGTAAATATTGCAGATACTTTTAACCCTCCAAGTGGTTTCGATGTTGTCTCGAACAAACTCGTCTATCTAGTTCGACAAGATATGGTCAATTTTGCTAATGACGAGTACTCGTCATCAAGATGTTGCCGATTTTTTAATGATGATGACATCAAGATCTGGCCAATCTTCTAATCTAATTTTCTTCTAATCCATCTGTCCTCAGGAGTATACCTTCTTTAGGTTTGTACGGGCTTCACAACCCCGAGGTACCTGAATGATCTTCCTCCCTTTTTATTCTTCTCGTCCCCTACCCTTCTGCTTTTTGCTTTTTCTTCCACCCTCGTTGTGGTTACCTCTTCGGTTGGTTGGTTTCGGGGTTTTATGGCCATATTTGGTCATGCTGTGCCAGACACAAGACATACAATATCAACATACAATGAAAGTTTTACTGACACAAAAGATAAATACACCTAGGAAGGAATGACCTGACGGGTTGCCTCTTCGGAAGGGAGGGTTACCCTTGAGAAGCTTTTCGCCACTCTTGCTTTCAGCTTGATTTTGTGATTATATTTTGCGCTTGGCGCAGCTTCTCTTTTAGACTTTGCGCCATAAAACCCAACTATCAATCAATCTAATCTATCCTCTATGACGAGGTATCTCGTCCATCAGGATCTGGTCAATTTTGCTAAAGACGAAATAGCTCGCCTCGACAACCACCGGTAATGATCGTACAAACAACGAAAACGCACCATTTTACGTGACGCTATTGGGGTGTGATTAAACCCCTCCCCCAATAATTCCCCTGTGCTGACGCCACTAGTGACATTTATTTTCAAAGCTGCAGCGCACAGGCTTATTTGTACTTGGTTTCTTATCATATTGTATCGTTTGTTCTCGGACCGTCGCCAGTAACCCGTTGTGTAGGACCAGATCTGACCCTTACGCTACACATCTACCTTCTAATGAAATGACCGTAGCCCAGTTGGAAGGGCATCGGATTAGCAACCGGAGGGTTGCGAGTTCGAAACTCGGTCCAGCCAAAGACCGTCGTGTACGTGGGGCCTGGTGCACGTCAAGGCTATCGTGACCTCAGATGCCCTCAAGTTGGAAGGCTTTCTATGGAAGTTTGGTAGGTAGGTACTTTAATTAACGTCGCACTGGAGCACTTAGCGCTGGTCCGGGATCAACCCAAGAAGGGAAAGACCGAGGACAATACCACGTAGTTTTGAACCACGGTCAGATGACGAGGCAACACCTAAGCTGGCACCCCACTCTCCAAACTTACACACCACGCAACGTGAGAACATTTGAGGCCACGACGGATTTAACGTGCATCAGCCCCCTTTGTGTACAAAGGGGGCTGATGGTCTTTGGTTGGATTCGAACTCGCAACCCTCCGGTTGGTAATCCGTTCCTCTTCCAACAGGGCTGCCGCTGCCCAGTATTGTCCTTGGTGCTCCAGTGCGACGTTTAATTAACTACCTACCTACTACCCGGACCGTTACCAATAGCCGGTTATGTAGCTTCAGAGCGACGTTAATTAACTACCTACCTGTAGCTCCTTCGATCAATAGAAGATATATTTATTACGCATTTATCACTTGATATTTAAAATCAATAACGAGTATTAGCGTACAATACAATGAATAAATTTCGGTACATACCTTGTGATATATCGTCGGCTTAGAGGAAAAACTCATCAACTGATACTTTTTCGGAAACACTAAATTCTTATTTCCCTAATGGCCAATCACTTTAATTAAAATATCTACCTACCTACTTTTCATATTATAATTAGAGTGGGGTGCCATCTCCGGTATTGCCTCGTCATCTGACCGTGGTTCAAAATTACATGGTGTTGTCCTCGATCCTTCCCTTTGGGATTGATCCCGACCGTCACCAATACTCCGCTGTGTTGCTCCAGGGTGACGTTAATTAAATACCTACCTACCCACCTACCTCATATTATATAATTAAACTTTGCTATTTGTTATTTAAGTAATATGATCATTCATCCTCCTACTAGTTCTAACAAGGTCCTAAAGGTAGTCTTCGGCATTCTACAAGATATTTACTTATCTGGAAACAGGATTTGAAGATCCTCTTCCCGGGTAAATTTAATATTTATTTATGCAGCTCGGCTTCCTTTACTTTCTTTACCCGTCACTAAATCCCCAACTACTCCACTGGAAACAATCTCCGTGAAAGTTAGGCACACAAGACCCAAAGCAAAATCACTAGTGTACTCCGCCATTGCAATTGTAAATCGTGCGTGTTTAGTTTGTTATTCTCAGTATAGTCTTTTGTATTTGATTCTCAACTGTGGGAAGGCTGAAGTTAGGTGTGAAATAGGAAAGAGTAACCATCGCGGTTGAGGTATTCTAACCAGAGTCAAGTTTAAAGAAGGAAAGACCCGAATCCAGTGTTCAATAACACTTCGATTCCGGTTTCTAGGCACTGATCCATGGGAAACTAGAGCTACTATTGATTATATATGTACCTACGAAATGGTGAACTGCAAATTGAATGCAATGTGAATATTTATTTTATTAGAGCAACGGTTTCCATGTTTTTCGGGGTGCTGAACACGAATCTGAGGTTTGCCACCTCGAATTTTTGCCGGAAACGCCTTTTTTTTTTCATTAAAAAAGTTAAAAATTCCTATTTTTTCAGTTTTTTTATAACTTTTTTTGGCTTAACATAGGAAAATTCCGATTGAAAATCTGGAAACTAGAGAAAATTTCCTATAAAACTGGTTCATACATTTTTTCGTAGGATGCAAATAGAGGAACTACGAGTATGAGAAGAATGACAAGGAAGTTAGGAAGCCTCCACCCCAGTTTTATTTTTTTAGCTCCCCTTTACATTCGGCACCGGGTGACCTCGGCATTCTCCCTCGTTTGCCCTCCCCCATCGATCTCTTTGTTTTCGGTCCCCTTTTCTTTGAATCAGACAAACCCCCTCCACCCCATCAAGGAAGGGGAACCCACACAACTGTTCTCCCTGCACGTCGTGTTCAGTTGTTTCATTTATTATGAAAGGTTAGAAGGAAGTGAATCTAAACTCGTGGAGTTGAAAGAGGAATACAAACGTTTTGTGAGTAAAGAGGAAGGACGGTAAACACAGACTTTTGGCAAGACTCAAGACTGTTACAGTTCGTGATAAACGCCGAAAATTATACAATGAAAAAATTATTGCAGCTCACCTACGTAGGCTCCAGACTGCTGGATGTTCCCAGCAAATAACAAGATCTTTAGCTATTGTTCCCTGAATTAGATAGCTCAAAACTGTTAATTGCAGGTCAGGAAGGTTGTGACAAAGAGTTAGTAGCTGCATTTGAGGACTACCTGAAGAAGTCAGAGCAACGTGGATGTACCGCAAAATTGTGGGTCCAGTACTTCTACATGACCTCCCTTTTGAAAAATTTTATTGAAGCCGAGCGAACAGGGGATTGGGAGCTACATCCCAGTACTGTGAAGAAAATGTCGCCATTCTTCCATACAAGTGGGCACTTTGCATATGCCAAGGCGACTCACATCTATTTACAAGATATGATGAACTTAGGAAACAGGATGGATGCCTGCTGAAGAGTATCACAAGTTCACTACTGAAGGGCACTTTACTGTACTCTGCACTGACAACTTCTGGAACGGAACTTGGCCAGACATGGTCATCGAACAGTCTCTAATGAAGTCGATGAAAAGCAGTTGGGGCCTGACACACGGAAGAGGTGTGTCAAAAAGTGTGTTGTCAATGTGGACCCTTGGATCGATTGCTTTGCAGAACGTATGCGATGAGATTGAACAGTTCTGTAATGTCTCATTCACAACCTCTGAGTAACATGGGGAGCTCCAGAATTAATAAGGATGATAAGGATGTGACAAAGTTAACAGGTTGAATGCTACAACACTTTCCTTTCCCGGTATGAAAGAGCTCATGTCTGTAAGCACAGGCATTGTTGGGGACACAAGGATCAACTGCCACAATGCCCAAGAAGTGGGTGAATCTGGTATCGGCCGGATTATAGGAAAAGATTTTTCCTCGATTAAATTCAAACGTAATGACAGTGTAAAGCCTTTCAGCACAATGACTTCTGCTATTATCGAAAGAGAAACCATACCAGCCAACCCTACTTCAATTTTTCAACGCATAAGTATTTTAAAACGATCCGACGGAGAACTGAAGGAGTCTTTTAGATACGAGCTTGCTCCATACCCATTATCCCTCTTCACTGAAGAAGGGATGAGAAAAGGAACAAAATCTGCGTTATACAAAGCATTCAAAACATCCCCCAGCAAGACAATTTGGATGTAACCAACTGTGTTTTTGTAATTGATGGAGGATTCCTGCTACACAGAGTACCGTGAAGCAGAGGAGACTGTTTTTCCACAATTTGTGACAAGTATGTCACACATGTAGGTAACAAAATACGGTACTACAACCACTGTTTTTGATGGCTATCAAGAAAAGTCGAGTGATGAGGGCACAAAATATGTTGAAAGAAGAAGGTCTCGCCAAGCATGTCTCAACACACATCGTTATTGATGATAATGTAGTGCCTACCAATTCGCAAGAAAATTTCTTGGCCAACTCTAACAAAGGGAACTCGATCAGAATGCTTATGGAAAAATTTTCCTCGGATGGGATTCAGTGTATATGACAGCATAGGGGAAATCTGTTGTAGTTGTAGGAGAGGATGTAGATCTCTGTTGTGTGTGTGGTATTACTGGTATCTCTGCCGACTTCCTCTACCGAAACGACATCATCAAAAATGTACTTTCTGAAACCAGAGAGGAAAAATTTCGAAATGGCTTTACGATTCCACAAGTGCAGTAAGTGATACCACTATTGACAAAAGCCTACTGTTCCTTCATGCTTCCTGTGACTGTGACATAACTTCAGCTCCTTATGGGAAAGGTAAGATGAAGTATTTATCAACGCTGAAGAAAAATCCCAACTTGCTGGAAGTCATTGATGTGTTTAGAAGTCCAGATGCTACACAAGACGAGATCGAACGATGTGGTGAAGAATTCTTTCTGGCATTGTTCGGCTGTCAAATTCAGTCCTCCCTGGATCAGTGGCGGTACCATTGTTTTGTGAAATCAGCCTTCACGACTAAATCAAATATTTCTTCATTACCACCCACAAGAGAAGCTGCGAAACAACTCTCATACAGAGCCTATTATCAAATTCAGCAATGGCTTGGTGTTGAAAAACCTGCTGAAGAGTGGGAATGGAGAAGAACGTCAGATGGTCTTATACCTATAACTACTCTCCAATCTCCAGCTCTTCAAACAGTTTTACAACTTATTAGGTGTGGGTGCAAGAAGGGATGCATGGGGGCATGTAGCTGCCGCAAAGCTGGCATTCATTGCTCCATTGTTTGTTCTAACTGCAATGGAACCTGTGAAAACGTCCAGCAAATAGAGGACCCAGACGACCTCGAGGAAACTGAGGATGATCCTCTGGAGAATTTAGTGGAGCCATCGCAAACAGAAATGAAGATGAGTTCGGACCTTGTACTGCAGAACATTATCCTGAGCAAAATGAATCTGAACCCGAAATCGCCACAGAAGAAACTCCAGATCCATCAATTACCAGAAAAAGGCATAAACTTATGTAAAACTGCACTAATAATTACCTTAATTTTTTTCAATTTTTGTACCTTTTTTAAATATCTTTTATGTGTTACACAAACATTTCATACACAGTTTCCATGATGAATAAATGTTTGGTAACTGTTTTTACTAACCTTTGAAACCAATAAAGCAAGAAATAATTGTATACAGTGACCACTGATTGTCACAGATCTAACTAAGGCATTTTAGACATTGCTTTTGTGCATGAATAATTCATCCTACAAAAAAATGTACGCAACCAATTTTGTAGGAAATTTTCTCTAGTTTTCAGATTTTCAACCAGAATTTCCCTATATCAAGCCAAAAAAAGTTATGAAAAAACAGGAGTTTTCAACTTTTTTAATGAAAAAAAGGTATTTCCGGCAAACATTCGAGGTGGCAAACCTCAGATTCGTGTTCAGCCCCCGAAAAACATGGAAATACAGAACATCAAAACTCCCTCAGAACTTTCCAGGTAACAACACTTTTTGAGTCCTACTGCCTAGACTACTAGTCAATTTGGTGGAGATGATATTGTAAGAAATCGTGTTCAGTGAGTACACGAAAACAAGCGACTCCTACACCTCTCGGTAGACCCTGTGGAAACTGAGACCTTAGCAGTTAGTTCCAGTTTTTCCAGTCCAGATCTTGAACGAGATATCGCGTCATTAGCAAAATTGTCCAAATCTTGAACGAAATATTTCTTCCTTAGCAAAGTTGATAATTTCTTAACGAGATATCTCGTCATTAGCAAAATTGTTCAGATCCTGAACGAAATATCGCGTCGAAACACTTGGAAGTTTAAATTAATTTACAAGAAATGTGAAAGCACGGAGATTTCTAATTTGATTCTTTTCTACCTTGAAATAACCATTTCATGTATCTAAAAATCATACCAACAATTTAAAACTTACAAAATGAAAGGTGAATTTCGAGAAGCAAAATTCGAATACTACTTTGTTATTTAATTGTCCATTTTTGTCGAACACAATCATTTTAAAATGGATCCTGTTCTTGAATCATCTGAGATGTGTCACTTTTTATACTGATGTAATCCCTAAATTTAGAATTAATCTAGTGACGAAACATAAGATGTAAATATTCCTGTATAACTTAAAAAGTTTTAATAAAATACAAACCTTTATTTGGTATAAAAATTGCATTTTCAGCATTGGACTCTTTCCGAAATGAAACCTTGACAACTCTGACGCTAAAAGTTCAGTTTGATTAATTCCGTTCTTATATTAAAACATCTTTTGTGGAATGTGAAGTTTCATTTTCACTTCATTTGTGAAGTCGACTGAAAATCCTACAAAATATTTTTCTCAGGATATGCACAAGACTGAATTCAAATTTATTAAAAATTCTTATCCATCCGACTACTTCCATATTTTAAGTTAGACAATGAAACAAACCGTAAACTTCGCGTATATTTTGTATTCTGAAGTTGTGCAAATTATCATAAAGCAATGATGAAAACTGGTGATTTCCATGAAAATAGTCTCCTACTAGGAGTATATCAAGGGAAAGGGAAAATTTTCTGCCATAAACAGTAAAATAAACAGCGAACAAATAAATCTTCGGCTTACAAGTGAAGGCAGGTAGATAGTTAATTAACGTCGCGCTGGAGCAAGACAACGAGTTATAGGTGACGGTCTGGGAACAATCCCGAAGGGTAAGATCATGGACAACGCCTCGTAATTTTAAACCACGGTCAGATGACGAGACAACACCTGAGCTGGCACCAATCTCTCCAAACTTCCACACCACGCCAACGTGAGGACATTTGAGACCATGACAGATTTAACGTGCACCAGCCCCCGTGTACAGGACGATTTTCACTGAACCGAGTTTCGAAGCTCCGTCACAATACAAAAACTAATGAAAACAAACGAGAACCTCAATCTGCCCAACGATTTACTACATGCACAGCGTCATAATACCTAGGGATTGATCCCGGACAGCCGCCATTAGCCCATTGTGTTGCTCCAATGTGACCTAACCTACCCTCCATAATACAAAAACTAACGCAATCAAACAAGTGCCTCAATCTGCCCCACGTTTTACTACACTGACGAGCCAAAACATTATGACCATCCCCACATTTTTCAATGAACTCGTCTGGATGACGTGGAGGGCACGTGATTAAGTGAGAATGGTATTTAACTGTGTGCTGCTGGAGAAGGTATTGCAAATTTCTCTTTATCAGTAGGGAATCCACTATTTAGGCACTCTGAGGTAAGATTAATTGGAATTTCATTTGGATAGCACAATTTTTCAGCTGATTTACTTTACAGTACGGAGGATATATCTTAAAGCCGTTGTTCGTTTGTGTTCGCATTGTTTTCGAACTGCTGCGTGGAAATGTTAGCACCCACAATTATTGACTTGCAGCATCTGCTGTCACAATGTTCATAGTTTCCGTACCAGAAAATCTGTCTTTCACTACTGTTCCAAGTGATGGAGATGAGAAACGAAGTTATTGAATGATCTAGACAAAATTACGCCTTCCGACATTCTAAGGTTTAATCCTCCTGGTGGTCGTCTCGTCGAGGTATCTCGTTGTTTTCAGAGCTGACCAGATCTTGATGGGCGAGATATCTCGTCAATGGAGAAAAACTGACCAGATCTTGATCTCGTCATCGTCAAAAATCGGCAATAACTTGATGACGAGATATCTCGTCATTAGCAAAATTAGTTAAGTCTTGATGGGCGAAATATCTTGTCAGTAGCAAAAGTGGTCAGATATTGATGGACGAGACATCTCGTCTAAACCACTTGGAGGGTCAATTACACTGAGACAGACAATCCTTTACTTATGTTTTCCACTAGAGCCAATTCTATTCGGTAGACCAGTTTTAGATGTCTTGGGAGGCAATGTATTATAGAATTCGTACCTATTTCTGTGGTCACTCTTCATTATCTGGGCAAAATACTTCTCCCTACACCAGAGATTCCAACTTTTTTTAGCCCTTTTTAGAATCAATTTCTATGGCGCAGCCCCTGAGGCCTACCCTATGTTTTGCAAGTTAATGCTGTTTAGGATTAGTGTTACGGGGGTGATAGATAGTAAAGAGATATTTAAACAATTGCGCAATGTCAATTAAATGAAATTATGTTTTAAAACTTTGGAATTTAGCATTATATCTCAATTTATTCTAAACTACCACCAATACACAGGATATTGTCAAAACTTCGCTCGGACATTCAGTTCCAGGAAGGACCATTAAAACGCAGCAGAGTAATTGCAACAGGCAGCCCCCCTGGGTTTTGGGTCTTTTGGCGCAAGGACTATATTTGTTCAAACTGCGCCAAACACAATAAATACAATGTCAAGTATTTGTGAAAAGAAAGGATGAGAAAGGTCACTTGGGCATCCTGGTATCGCGACCCCCCCCCCCTGTTTACCAGAGGCAGTAAACCCCATGGGAACAGAATAGATAACTACGGTACCTCGGGTTCGTGAAGCCGTTCCAAAAATGGACTCGAATATATTACGAGGTAAGTCAAAAATTATCCGCACTTTCTCTATAACACATCTTTAGGTTTGTCACACTGCCTTTTGCGCATGCATGCTTTGTGTTTTTACTACTGTGGTCACGTTACCGAAATGTGACCTTGATAGCGTCATTTTTCTTGCTTCTAATTCAGTATAAACATGGCCGCACCGCTAGCGCAGTGTGCGCCAAGGAGAAATAAAGAGCAATAACCCTATTTCTAGGGTCGGAAGGTGTTCCAGGGTCTGAAATTCATCGGAGGCTTACATCACAATACGGGGACAGTGCTCTACCTCGTAGAAGAGTGTATGAGTGGATCGAGAAGCTTAAAAGAGGCCGGACAAGCGTTATGCACAAAGAAGGAGCAGGACGTCCCTTCAACCTCCACCATTGACGAGAAGATTCAGCAAGCTCGAGAAACGGTAATGGCAAACCGGCGAGTTACCATCGACGATGTAGCGTGTTCTCTACAGATTAAGTGGGAGAAACGATGCATAAATTGTTGGGCGGCCAACCGAAAACCTTCTTGGAGGGAATACGCAAGCTTGTGGACCGCTGGACCAAGTGCATCGACTATGTAGAAAAATGACAAACTTGTTCAACCCCTACATTTGTATAAATAGATTGAAAAATAAAGTGCTGATAATTTTTGACTTTCCCCTGTATTTAATTAGTACTATATCTTCTAAGCATGTAGTTTTAAGATTACGAACTCGAATTCGTTTAGAAATTATTTCCGAGTCAAGCCCAGAGAGGAGTTCCAACATGAAGCACAAAATAAAATTGTCTAGATTATGGAGTGGGACAGGAGGAGGCATCTGGATGCCTCGAACTGAAACAATTCTGAAAATGAATTCCCATGGATGCCGACTGCTTTTACCAGGAAAAAAAATGCTCGTGTTCGGACTTTAATCCAGCTAGAAACGCGAAATTCCATACTGTGCAACGCTCGCAAATTCCGACCTGGTAACATTACCTTTGACTGATATATGATGTCACTAACACATCGTCGGCGTAGAGCAGAAACTCATCAACAGACAAATAAAATTTTTTACTGTGTAGCTACTTAATAACTGTTAGATTTTAGCTAAACATAAGAATTTTAATTATTTTGATAGTGGTATACATTTTAAACTGATAACAATGTGACAATGTATTTCTAACCATTAGGCTGGGGCCGCGGTTGCTCGGTTGGACGAGAAACGGATTACCAACAGGAGGTTTGCGAGTTCGAATCCAACCAAAGACCGCCTTGTACAAAGGGGCTGGTGCACGTTAAATCTGTCGTGATTTCAAATGTCCGCACGTTGCCGTGGTGTTTAGAGAGTGGGGTGCCAGCTCAGATATTGTTCTCGTCACCTGACCGTGGTTCAAAATTACGAGGTCTTGTCCTTGGATCTTTCGCTTAGGGATTGATCCCGGACCGTCGCCAATAACCCGCGTGTTACTCCATTTCGACGTTAGTTAACTACCTACCTACCATTAGGTTTTCGGGTTTTATGGCGCAAGGGCCATATTGGGTGAAGCTGCAAGACAGACAACACAATGAGGAAGAAAAAGCAGAAGAATAGGCAAAGGTAGAAATGGAATGGAGTACAGATCATTCCTGTACCTCGGGATTGAGACGCCCGTACACTCCTAAAGATGTGCCCGTGAGGAACTGACCATTACAAAAATAAGAATTTAGGGTTTCCGAAAAAATATCAGTTAATGAGCTTCTGCTCTAAGCTGACGATATATTGCAAGGTATGACCGAAACCTATTCATTGCGTCGTGGCTCAGTGTGTATGTCCACCGCGTTAGCAACCTTCGAGTTGTAAGCGGCGCAAGTTTGATTCCTGTCAGGTGCATTCCTCCCCGGGTGTATTTCTCTCTTCTGTGTCAGTAAAAACTTTTATTGTGTGTGTCTATTACTTGATATGGTACATCTTGTGTCTGGCGTAGCATGGCCAAATATGGCCCTTGCGCCATAAAACCACAACAAACCACCTGGGATCAATCCCGAAGGGAAAGATCGAGGACACCACTTAATTTTGAACCACGGTCAGATGACGAGGTAACACCTGACACCGAGTTAACAGCCCTCCGGTTGCTAATCCGTTATTCTGCCAACTGGGCTACCGCGGTCCTGAAGGGGCTTAAACAATCATCGGAAATTTCTGGCACTATAATCGTGGCATTTCAGACGTTTCAAACATGAATTTCTCCTGGGTTTGAAAATAACTTTCTGCTTCAAAGAATTCGGAAATCTTTAATGGTGGAACTTCTGAAGAAAGTCGAAAGCAAAACCAATATGTGTGTCAAGAACTCTAGAAATTTGTTTATTAATTAATTAATTAATTTATTTATTTATTAATTTATACTGGGTTTGAAAATAATTTTCTGCTTCAAAGAATTCGGAAATCTTTAATGGTGAAACTTCTGGAGAAAGTCGAAAGCAAAATCTATATGTGTGTCAAGAACTCTAGAAATTTGTTTATTAATTAAGTAATTAATTTATGTATTAATTAATTAATAATACATAAATTAATTAATAATACATAAATTAATTAATAATATATTAATTAATTAATTAATAATACATAAATTTATTTATGTATGTATTACTTACTTACTTACTTACTTACTTACTTAATTAATTAATTAATTTATTTATTTATTAATTTATCCTGGGTTTGAAAATAATTTCCTGCTTCAAAGAATTCGGAAATCTTTAATGGTGGAACTTCTGGAGAAAATCGAAAGCAAAACCAATATGTGTGTCAAGAACTCTAGAAATTTATTTTATTCTCTCATAACACATTGTGTTGGTAATATTTTGCTAATTAATTATTGTAAAGCAATAACAGAAATCGGCCATTAGAGGCGAAAAAACAAAACAAATTCACCAAAGCTTGCCATTCTTTCACAAGCATCGGGCCACGGTAGCCCGGTTGTAAGAATAACGGATTAGCAACCGGAGGGTTGCGAGTTCGAATCCAACCAAACGCCGTCGTGAACAAAGGGGGCTGGTGCACGTTAAATCTGTCGTGGCCTCGAATGTCCTCACTTTGGCGTGGTGTGGAAGTTTGGAGAGTGGGGTGCCAGCTCAGGTGTGACCTCGTCATCTGACCGTGGTTCAAAATTACGTGGTGTTGTCATCGGATCTTCCCTTCGGGTTTGATTCCGGACCGTCGTCAATAGCCCGTTTTGTTGCTCCAGTGCGACGTTAATTGAAATACTTACCTACCTTTCACAAGCATAAATATATTTGTTGATGTGCGTTATAAAAGTAATTTTTTTATTGAATATTGTAATGAAATTTTAATTTTATTGATATTTATGAGGAAATTCTATTGTGATAAAATACATTTTGCATTTTTCGTGTTGCGAAAATGTTTTATACGTTTTTGTAAACAAGTTTCAGGATAGAAAAGTAATTAATATAAGAATTGTTAATTTTTTAAAAGCGACTCTAATAAAGCTAAAGGAGCTTATGAGATCTTCGGGAGAGGACCTGAAATAATACGTGTTAAAATGTAACAGATGTATTACTGTGAGTTTAAAACTGATATCTATTCTAGTCCAAAAAACATGTACAATACCAATAATATCCAATACATACCAATATGAGTGAAATATCAATATCAGTGAAAGTTCCTATAAAATCCAAGAAAATTATGCTTTTGCATTAATTTACAAGGAGACTGAAATCATATACGTAAATACAGAGACTAAAACACTTTCATAAGTTTTTTAAGCTCATATTATTCAGTTGTTTGTCAGTGCAATAAGTATATTTGATGGATTAATTAGACTTTTTGAGTGAAACCTTTCTATGAATTAATTAAAGAAGCGTTACCTAAATCAAAAACAGGTTGTGCAGGAGAGCCACACTAATTAGAAACCTCACTGCAGAAATCATCTGTTTGTATACATTTGTTAAAAGTGGTCATAAAGAGGTGGAATCTGGCATCTCCTTTTGTTGGCGAACTCAGCGACTTCCTGTGACGTCACGAAAGAGGGAAGTAAGCTTTCTCTCAAGTTGGCCTTGACAAAACGCAATCAAACAAGTGCTTCAATCTGCTCCACGTTTTACTATATATATCCCGTCATTGCTTAAAACGCAACGCGATCAAAGAAGTTCTTCCTTACGTTTCACTATATGTATCCCGTCATTTTACAAAACTAACGCAATCTAACAAGTGCCTCTATCTTTCCTACATATCACTGTATGTATCCCGTGACATTACAAAAACGCCATCAAACCAAGTGCCTCAATCTGCCCCACTTTTCATTTTATGTATACCGTCATATTACAAAAACTAATGCATTCAAACAAGTGCCTCAATCTACCCAAAACTACTGCAATCATACAAGTGCCTCAATCTGCGTCTCTAACAAAATATTTCCTGTGATATTACAGAATTAAAGCAATCAAACAAGTGAAGTTGTTAAGTCTGCCCCACTTTTAACTATGTGTATCCCGTCATATAAAAACTAATGCAGTCAATCAAGTGCCTCAATTTTTCACACGTTTTACTGTATGTGTCCCTTGATATTACAGAAACTTATGCTATCAAACAAGGGCCTCAATCTGTGCGTCCTCATTTTACTAGAAGCATTCAGTCATTTTACAAAATTAACGCAATCAAAAAAGTGCCTCAGTCTGCCCCGTTTTCTTTTCGTATCCCTTCACGTTACAGAACTAAAGCAATCAAACAAGTGCCTCAGTCTGCCCCACTTTTTACTTTTGTATCCAGTCATATAAAAACTAACGCAGTCAAACAAGTGCCGCAATTTGCCCCATGCTTTACTAATGTATTCCGTCTTATTACAAAAACTAATGGAATCAAACAAGAGCCTCAATTTGCTACCACGCTTTACTCTTCGTACTATATGTACACGCGTTTGTATCTGTATCCCGTCTCAGTATAAAAACTAGCGCAATAGATATCTTATTGCAAAATGCTTCTTGAAATGTATATATGTATGCACTCGCGTGTGGATGAGTGTCGAGAGAACGCGTAAACCAAAATTCTGCATCCTTTCCAGTGACGCTCGTGTATCACAAATCACTGACAACAGGACGATAAGAAAAACGCTTCTGCCAAATTTACTCCATGGGTCGTTAACCTGCGCAAGAAAAAAGAAGAAATGGGAAGAGAGACCACCCTCCTTCCTCTCTCTCTCTCTCTCTCTCTCTCTAATTCTGGAGGGATGGAGTTGGCAGCATTATGCCATTCGGCGTTAGTGAGTTAAATATATTGCTGTTGCTACCCTGGTTCTCGCAGACATTCCTTCGGGATGGTTACAGTATATTTGGTTAGAAAAGAGGCCTCTCGGAGAAAGATGAGGTCATGGCTACAACCACCAGCCGCACAACTGCTAGAATATGTTGGGAGTGGGCCAAAGCTCGGAAATGTCTGAAAAGCCTCTAGGCACTCGGAGAGCCGGAGACAGCTTGAGAAATTGCCTCTTTCACCGTGATGTTGCTCAGTAGCATACTGCACTGGCTTGCAAATTTCACTGTCTTCTCGGGCTCCGACAGAGGTTTAAAAACCGGTAATAGGCATTACCTGCTTTATGTTTTTAAGTTTATACTTCAGGGATCAATTCATACCACGTCTGCAGCCTAGCACGTTAGCAGTATTGGACAATGCTTCCAGATATCTAATATCAACAGCAATTTTTGCCTTGAGATACCACAAAAGTTCTCACCACACAGTTCTTGAGCAACTCTTCATTTTTCGAGATACGTTTTAAATGAATTTGTGAAATCGTAAATCTGTTTTAGAAGTTCCTCATGGGCTCGACAGCCAAGTGTGGCCCTTGCCTTCCTTCTCAATGATCCTGTTCCATCTTGACCTGTTATTGTCAATAGTTCTCCAGTTCTTAGTTTTGCAAAGTCGAATACTGAAAGACCTTTTCTATACAGTCACACATTTAAGCTTTGTCTTTCTCTAGATTTAATTCCAATTAGTCGGGTCAGAAATAGCTTTTGAACTCGTTTTAGAAGTTCCTTTGGGAAATTCCTTTCAGACTTTTCTTTCACAATCTCGCCTTGCATATGATCGAAGTTCGGAACAACCTGTTAACCTGAATATATGACCATTATGTTGTACGTATTTTTCTATATAGGAGTAACCGTTAACAAAGTACTGATGCTATTTTACATTATCTCCTTACGGTATATAAAGACTATTGAATGTTGTACCTTCTCGATAATCCTGTTCCATCTCAACATGTTCATCTTCGGGTTTGATCCCGGATGGTAGCATATAGCCCAGGGTTTCTCAAACTATGGTACATGTACCACTATTAGTACGTTACATTATTTTTGATGATGCAATTTTTACACAAAAGATATAAATGAATGTTCAAACAATGTTTAAATGAACATGCATAGTGTATCATATCTGATACAGTAGTTTTTCATCTTTCCGCTATCGATAATTTTTTAAATGAAATTGTCTCCTAACTACAGTAGGGGCTCTTGCTAAATCCATCAATTTTCCTCCAATTATTCCCGGCATTGTTTTGTAACTAAGCCATACTGAACATTGCACTGTGACTGAGTTTTAGAGTAATAAGCATTTTTTTAAGAAATAGTATTGTAATATTAATCAAATTAGTATTTCTTTTCGAAAAAATTAGTTTTAAATGTTGAAATAAGTATTTTTCATTAAATATTTTTTAAGTCATTAATTTCAATTATTATTTACTTTTTTGGCACTAATTTTTTGTATTATCAATATTATTTTAGTATTTATCAATCTTTTTAGTATTTTTTCTATGTTTGGGAACATTTGAATAAAAGAAAAACAAATATTTTAAAAAGATAAAAAAAATCATGCATGGGTTAATATTGAAACGAGTAGTAGACTTTTCCAAGAATTTAGCTTAGTGAATCGTAGTGTCACTCCAGTTCGTCCTTTTCCTTACCTCGCACTCCGATATAGCTAAACGCAGGCGCACAAACTTAGGTCTGAACACTGGTTCATACTCGCGTTGCGAAGAACGATCAGTTAGAGTAGAGTTGACCGCTTCTGAAACGAGGTGCATCCCGTGAAAAAGTTTTTAGCTGGTTTACTATTGCCGTCGTTGCTATTTGTAATTGAGAGGGTATAACGAACTGAATTCTAGTTTACAAGGTTCCAATATAACTGTCTTTACTGTACATGACAAAATAAATGCAGCTGTGAAAAAACTAGAATACATAATTAAGGACGTGAAAAGCAAGAAAGTTGCTTCATTACCAACGTTAGAAGAGTATCTCCGGGAAAATAATCTGTCACTGAACAACTAATTGAAGATATAGAAAAACACTGCATAGGACTTGTTAACAATTTTCATTCCTACTTTCCTGAAAATTAAGAAAATGAAAGTTGGATAAGAGATCCGTTTTCTATTTCGGATACTGTGCTAGATGATGTTTCAGTTCAAGAAAGAGATCAACTTTTAGATATTTCATGTGACAGAAATCTCATGAATGAGTTTAAAAAAGATAACATGCAATTTTTTGGTTGAAAAGATGAATATAAGTATATTTCCGACAAAGCGATAAAATTTTTAATGGCTCTCAACACATCATATCTTTGCTAAACTGGATTTTCAGTCATGCTATTAATTAAAAATAAATATAGGACACGGTTGCAACTTGAACCCGACTCGCTTGAAATTAATGAAGATAAAGCCCGACATATCGAAATTTACAATGAAACAGGCTCATTCGTAGCATTAATCCTCATCAATAATAAATCTTAATATTTTCTATTATGTATTATTACCCACTATTTACTACAATATATAGTATATTTATATTTTATTATAATATAAAAGTTTCATTTACGAATATAATTGAATAATATAAATTTAAAATCTTTTATTCTTTGATTATAAACATTCCATTTAGGATGCATTGATTTTTAATCGGAAAATGTTTTTATGATGGTACATATAACGATTAACAGCCTTCTATTCAGGGTTTTCTATGATTTTCAAACTTTTAAATGCTTCTCTAGGGAAAACGTACTTTTTGAGTTATGGCACTTTAGCAGCGGAAGTGCGCTGTATTTGAATTATACAACTGGGACTTTATTAGCCATTGACCGTCATAAGAAGTTTGGAAGAATTGATTTTGAGAGAGAGTTTATCTTAGACGGTTCGAGATATTTGTGTGTTGAGATTTATAAAACTAACATAGTTTACTATTCTCTCTCAAATCTAATTCAAATGTCCTCACGTTGGCGTGGAAGTTCGGAGAGTACGCGTCGGTCTTTGGCTGGATTCGAACTTGCAACCCTACGGTTGCTAGTCCATTACTCTTCCAACGGGGCCAACGCGACCACCAACTATACTTCTATAAAGTAATTCAAAACCAGCACGAGTGGCGTGCCATTTTGAAAACCTCATATTTGCTTGTACTTGGAACTAGTGCCATTGGTTCCACGTACAGTGGCGTATTCAGAGCCCCATCCAGATGGGGCTCTGAATACGCCACTTATTTGTAAAAGATTTAAAAATAAAATGTTAAATATGCACAATTTCTGTGATAAAAAAAACAGTTTTTAAATTAATTGGCTTGGCAGGTAGTTGAATTTACGTCGTCCTGGAGCAACACAGCGGGCTATTGGCGACGGTCCGGGATCAATCCCAAAGGGAAAGATCCGAAGGCAACACCACGTAATTTTGAATCACGGTCAGATGACGAAGGAACACCTGAGCTGGCACCCCACTCTTCAAACTTCCTCATCACGCCAAAATAAGGGCATTTGGGACCACGACGGATTTGACATGCACCAGCTCCCACGTACACGACGGTCTTTGAATCGAGTTTTGAACTCGCAACCCTCCGGTTGCTAATCCGCTACTCTACCAACCGGGCGACCATGGCCCATTGTTTCGCTAGGGGGGGTATTTCAATTAACGTCACACTGGAGCAACACAACGGGCTATTGGTGACGGTCCGGGATCAATCCCAAAGGGAAAGATCCGAGGACACCACCACGTAATTTTGAACCACTGTTTCGCTAGGAGATATGAGATATTGAAATTTATTCATTCGTTTTTTACAATGACAACCATTTAACATATTCGCATATCTATACATCTATCTATATATATATATATATAAATAATATAAGGTTCTCTTTAAGATAAATTCTCTTTAAATCGTTACCTTCATCTCGGCAGAAAAATTGCATTTTTTCCTTGGGGTCTTTTACGAAACGAAGGGGCCGCGGTAGCCCGGTTGCAAGAGTAACGGCTAGATATCGGAGGGTTGCGAGTTCGAATCCAATCAAAGACCGTCGTGTAGACCTCTTTCCCTTCGGGGGCTGACCCCGGACCGCTGCCACTAGCCCGTTGTGTTGCTCCAGTGCGACGTTAATTAAATAGCCACCTACCTGCCAAGTAGGTGAACTTCGGGTTTGATCCTGACCGTCACCAATAGCCCTTGGTGTTGCTCCAGAACGACGTTAATCGATCGACGCCGCGATCAAACCCGAATGGAAAGATCCAGGGACAACGCCTCGTAGTTTCGAACCACGGTCAGAAGACGAGGTCACACCTGAGCTGGCACCCCACTCTCCAAACTTCCACACCACGCCAACGTGAGGACATTTGAGGCTATGACAGATTTAACGTGCACCAGCCCCCGTCCACACGACAGTCTTTGGCTGAGTCTAATTTCGAATTCCTTGCTCTTCCAACTGGCTACAGCGGCACTGAAAATAGCGAAGAGCTAGACAGCTGACGTAACCCTTAAGTAAAATAAATACACAAAACTCATGAAAATTAAATCACGAAAAGCGGCGAGGCGATCAAGTTTTCTTAGTGAAAAACGCCATTAAATTTCTTAGTTATAATCTGGTTTCAGGTTCTTTTCAAGTGTCCCTAATTGCCAGGATTGATTAATTAGAATCCCAGAAATAGATCGTTGCTGCTTGCTCTATTGTATATCGTCGAGTCATAGTCTTATGCTGTCCAGAAAAGCTCGTGGGGCTTTTTCATTCCGAAAGGTCACGCAATATCGATTACGGCCACCAATAAATTTAAAATCTTAGTTTTTATTCTCCGCTCAGCAAATCTCGGATTCCTCCATTTATGCTCTGTTGTCAGATTTATGCACTCGGGGTCCGTACATACAATAAGAAAGTGCGCTCCTTATTTGCTCTGTAATGATCTTTTGTGAATGAGATCTCTATGTACTCAATATCCTTATATGAATATTGTGAACCTATTTTCTGTGCAATGATGTTTGTATGAGATTTCTGTGTATTCAGGGATCGTACATACTATACAAAATTAGCTCCATGTTTGAAAAGTTATCTTAGTGTACGAGATTTATATACTCGGGGTCCATACATACAATGAAAAATGTTCTCCACTTGCAGTGCAATGATCTTTGTGTATGATATTTGTGCATTCAGGGTCCGTGCATGAAAATATGTAATCTTAATTTCTGTGTAATGATGATTGTGAGAGATTTGTGTACTCAGTGTCCGTACATACAAAGAGGAAATGTGCTTCTTATTTGTTATCTTATAATCTTAGTGTATGAGATTTATTCACCTAGGCTCCGTTGCTTCTATGAGAAAATGTGCTCCTTATTTGCTTTGTGATGTTCTTTTATGAATGGGATTTGTGCACTCAACGTCCTTACATCAATTGGAAATATGCTGGGCTCTGTGTAATGATGTTTGTGTGAGAGATTTGTGCACTCAGTCTACGTACATACAATGACAAAAATAGTTTCTTATTTGCTGTGTAATTATGCTTCTGTATGAGATTTGTTTATTCAGGGTTCGCACATACAATGGGAAAAGGTACTCCTTATTTGTTATGTCATGTGATTTTTGTGAGATTTATTCACTCAGGTTCCGCACATACAATGAGAAAATGCGATCCTTATTTGCTTTGTAATGATCTTTAGTGAATAAGATCTATGCACTCAAGGTCCTTACATGAAATGAAAATATTCTGGTCCTAATTTTCTGTGCTATTTATATATGAGATTTTTGTGTGTACTCAGGGTCCGTAACAAGATTAGCTCCTAATTTTCTGTGTAATGATATTTGTGTATTAGATTTATGCACGCAGGGTCCGTACATACAATGAGAAAAGGTGCTCTTTATTTGCTCTGTGATGATCTTTTATGAATGGAATTTGTGCACTCAAGGTCCTTACATCAATTGGAAATATGCTGTCCTAATTTCCTGTGTAATGATGTTTGTGTATGAGATTTATGCACTCTGGTTACGTACCTACAATGACTAAATTAGCTCCTAATTTTCTGTGTAATTGTTTGTGTATGAGATTTATGCATTTGGGGTCCTTTCATACGATGAAAAAATTACCTCCTTATTTGATGTGTATAATTACTTTTGAGTATGAGATTTGTGTACTGAGGGCCTGTTCATACAATGGAAAATGTGCTCCTAATTTGTTATGTTATGATTCTATTGTATGAGATTTATGCTCTCAGGGTCCGTAAGTACAATGAGAAAATATGCTCCTTATTTGCTATGTGATGATCTTTTGCGAATGGGATTTTTTGTGCACTCAAGGTTCGTACATCATTTGGAAATATGTGGTCCTAATTTTCCGGGTAATGTGATGTGTATCAGTTTTGTGTACTCTCAGACTCAGTACATACATTGACAAAATTAGCTCCTTATTTGCAGCGCAATTATACTTTTGTACGAGATTTTAGTGCAATCAGGGTTCGTTCATACAATTGGAAAATGTGCTCCTTATTTCTTATGTTATGATCTTAGACTGAGATTTGCGCACTCGAGGTCCATACATACAATGAAAAATTAAGTTTCTAGTTTTCTATATGATTCTTTGTGAATGATCAAAATAACTTAGAAAAATGTGCTTTATGCTCCAAATAACTAAATGGCTGGGGCATGAACTGATATAACAGGTATGAAACTAATTGGGGGAAAGGTAGGTAGGTAGGTATTTTAATTGACGTCACACTGGAGCAACACAACGGGCTATTGGCTAAAGTCCGGGATCAATAACGAAGGGAAAGACCGAGTACAACACCACTTAATTTCGAACCACCGTCAGATGACGTGGGAACACCTGAATTGGCATTCCACTCTCCAAACTTCCACACCACGCCAACGTGAGGACATTTGCGGCCACGACAGATTTAACGTGCACCATCCCTCGTATACACGGCGATCACAACAGAAGGGGGTCCCTCTGGTTTCGACACCGGTTGCAGTGTATTCAAATAAAGTTATTTTTAGAAACAGAAAAACAAAACGAAAAAATACTTTGAAAATGAAAAATAAAAAATATGCATTAAATTTCAAGTTACATTTATAATAAAGAAATTAAAAAACATGAATGTTATTAACATCCAAACCCTAGTGAAATACGATCCAGGCGGAATCTAAATTCTGTAATGAATTGTGAATAAAGATATTCTGGTATGAATTTCTATATGCAAGTTAAAACATTTCTTTCGAGATTTTTCGAGGATTGAGTTGCATTATAAATTAGTATAGTCGAGCATATCATTTCGTTTTCGTGTTACTTGTGTTTGTTAGTACATTTTAATACATAAATGATAAAGTTAAGAAAACAGTATAAACCAATTATTTTTATAATTAACAAGCATGAATGTTTGCAAAGTGTGTGTGCAGAGAAATGTCATAATTAGCTTCAATTTACGTCTGTACAAGTTTTCATTTTCACGTGTCCTTTCCCGCTCTCCCAGACAGATTGAATCAGGCTTACGTTAATGAGAGTTTATGAGGTTTTTCAATATTTGTTAACAAACTACCAGGGAAGAAAATATACTTCCAGTTGAGAATTAATTTGATTTATCGCCGTTTTGACTACTTTCGGCATGAATTTTTATTATAAGGGAAAAGCTGAAATTGCGTTCTGAAATTGAGTGTTATGCCAAATTACGCCACGAATTTCGAAAGATGTTGCCAAAACACTAGCGCCCTCTGGATTTAGCTTCACAGAAAATCTCATAGGGAGCAATCTGTTCTATGATACCTCTACCCAAGTACTCAATGAGTATACTTGGTATACATATTATTTCATTTAAGTTCCGTCATCTAATCTGATGCCGAGGCTCGTCTTCATACATGGCAGTGGCCCGGTTGGAAGAGTAAAGGATTAGCAACCGCAGGGTTGCGAGTTCGAATCCAGCCAAACACCGTCGTGTACAAAGGGGGCTGGTGCACGTTAAATCTGTCGGGGCCTCAAATGTCCTCACTTTGGCGTGGTGTGGAAGTTTGGAGAGTGGGGTGCCAGCTCAGGTGTTGCCTCGTCATCTGACCGTGGTTCAAAATTACGTGGTGTTGTACTCGGTCTTTCCCTTCGTTATTGATCCAGGACTTTAGCCAATAGCCCGTTGTATTGCTTCAGCGTGACGTTAATTAAAATACCTACCATACATGGTAGATCTCGTACTGAGACTCGTCATCATTTATGGTAGATCTGGTGGCTGAGACTCGTCATCATACATGGTAGATCTACCATGAATGATGACGAGTCTCAGCCACCAGATCTACCATATATGATGACGAGTCTCAGCCACCAGATCTACCATGAATGGTGGGGAGTATTTCAATTAACGTCACACTGGAGCAACACAATGGGCTATTGGTGACGGTCCGGGATCTACCATGAATGATGACGAGTCTCAGCCACCAGATCTACCATGTATGACGAGTCTCAGCCACCAGATCTGGTGGCTGAGACTCGTCATCATGAGGCTCGTCATCATACATCTGCTGCCGTAGCCCATCATGTAATCTGGTACCGGAGCCCATCACATTTCTTGTTCATCGAAGTACGCTTCAATTTAAATTGTTAAATAGTTATAAAACTAAAAACCGCTTTCACCAACTATGAATTCATCGCAAGGACCCGCGGAACCGTGGAGAGAGGGGTACAGGGATCGAACCCGAGTTCTGCTCACTGAAATGCTCTCGTAAACACGCCTGGTATGTGCACGTTAACGCCGTCGGCAGGTGAGACCTCTCGATTGGTCAGTGAGCGGCGTATGAGGAATACGAGTCGACAGTGCAGTAATTTAAACAAAATTAGATATGTAGTTCTGATCACGTCTACAAAACGGGAGGAGGCGCTTGGCTCAGTGGGTTTGATCACTGCGATAGCAGCCTGTGAGCTGTAGCCCGGTGCATGTTCCATTACTATAACTACCGGGTGTATTTCTCCTTTGTGTCAATTTCGGGTAGGTACGTAGTTAATTACCGCCGCACTGGAGCAACACAACGGGCTATTGGTGACGGTTCGGGGTCAATCTCCAAGAGAAAGATCCTAGAACACCACGTAATTTTGAACCACGGTCAGATGACGAGAATCTGATCTGGCACCCCAATCTCTAAACTTCCACACCACGCCAACGTGAGGACATTTGACGCCACGACAGATTTAACGTGCACAAGCTCCCGTGTACACGACTGTCTGGCTGGACGAGTTTCGAACTACAAATCCTCCGGTTGCTAATCCGATGCTCTTCCAACTGGGCTACTGCGGACCCTATACTGACTTAGACGTACAACTGTAGGTCTTGGACAGTTTTTCAAAAAAAAGTATTCGAATACTTATTATCCCCGTCCCTAAATCGCAGTCAAACTAAAAGAGTCAGTGATTTGGAATAATGCCTACTACAAATATATATGCATTTTATTACATAAATGGTCAGTCTTTAAATTTATTTGGAAATTGTTTCCAAAATTTCAAATAACAACACCCAATTTTTATGTCACTAAACGATTTCACATGTTAAAATTTCACCAAATAATACACCATTTTTGTACAAATCGGACCATAGTTGACGGAAGTATAAGAGAAAAACCATTTGGGGTCCATCTCAATATTTAGAATTTTAAAATTCAGGTCGCGCAGAGTATTTTAGTACATTTCCCAATCTGCACTCGATTCTTCAGTTTCTTTGGGCCGCGGTAGCCCGGTTGGAAGAGTAACGGACTAGCAATCGGAGGGTTGCGAGTTCAAATCCAACCAAAACCGTCGTGCAGAAAGGGGGTTGGTGCACGTTAAATCTGTCGTGGCCTCAAATGTCCTCACGTTGGAGTGGTGTGGGAGTTTGGAGAGTGGGGTGCCAGCTCAGGTGTGACCTCGTTATCTGACTGGTTCAAAATTACGTGGCTGATCTTTCTCTTCGAGGGATAATCCCGGACCGTCGCCAATAGCACGTTGTGTTGCTCCAGTGCGACGTTAATTAATACCATACCATACCATTGGGGTTACCAGTTTTCTAAGGACGAGGTATCTCGTCCATCAAGATCTGGTCAGTTTTGCGATATACCTCGCCGAGACAACCACTAGGAGGGTTAAGAAGGCTCTGCAAATTAGACCTCAATTTTAGGAACCATTGTATTCGTCTAAAAGAAATATCTGAAAACGTCTAATTCTATGCTACAGTTGTGTTGAGTAGTTACGACTGAGGACGCAAAATTCCCTAGTCCCTTGCAAATCTTAAAAACCGAGGCCCTTCGAACGGGGAAGTCTATTTAGATGTGTTGCAGTTATATTTGAATCCTAAATAAGACCTGGTGTGGCACCGTAGATTTGTCCACTGCGCTAGCATACGAAGAGTGACGGCTCAAGTTCAATTTCTGTACCCTCCTCTTGTTCCTGTACTCAAGTTCAATTCCTGTATTCCTCTCTTCTGTAGTAAAACCTTTTCCTTGTGTGCGTATGTCCATTAACTTGAGAGTTCACAGGAGCACATCTGCTTTAGGTGTCAACGGGTAGTGATCTTTTCTTTCCCATGGGGTTTACTGTCTTAAGTAAACACGGAGGGTCTCGCTCCAGATACCCAAGCTATCTTTTTCTGCTTTCATCCCACTACACTGTTCCCCAATTCCTCTTTTTTCCCTTTCACGACATTCTTCCCTTGACGTCTTATGTTTGGCGCTGCTAAATATGGCCCTTGCGCCATATAAAAAACAACGAACCAAAATAAGATCCATTTCCTTCACTTCAATAGAAAAAAAGGACCACAACCGAAAAAAAATTAAAACACATAACTTGATTGAATACCTAAGCAACACCAAAAATAATAGCTTTGATAGTTTTACTATGAGGATTGGAGTGAACAATTGCGATAAGAAAACTATTGTTTTGACTTATTTCGATAAAATGTAAACAAAATACATAACTTTAACTAGTGGAATCTTATTTTCCAAAAAGTGGTGTTATTAATCGACTGAAAATACGAAACAATCCCTATTCTTAAGTTAAATAAAAAGAGGAATAATATAAAGATTGAAAAAATAACGCTTTTTTACTTTCGGTTGAAGTTGCGAACTGTCAATTTTCAGAAACAGCGTGTGCGCCATTTTGTTCTTTTCAAAACACATATTCAGGGAAAGAGAGCCCAATCCGAAATATTTTTATCATAAAACCCAATTAAAATAACATGCTGAAACTAGTTCAGTCAGCGTAGAGCGAAGTTTCGCTAAGCACACAGGTAAAATCCGCAGACGTCTAAAAAACCAGTCGAAAAAATCATTATACCCTGTGCTCATTCAACAATATGACTGCAAGAGAAAAGATAGATCCGTCTCGAAATTATCTATCTCTACAAAGCACCAGTAATACGTAAAAAAAACATTTCAAAATTATTATAAAAATTTTATCATTTTATTCTTGAAATAAATGTATTTTTGTTGGCATTTCATCTTTCGAAGTAACTATATTCATTACGAATTATGAGCAAGATAATGGGCATTGTTTAATCAGCGTGACTCAACCATCTCGCATATTTACATACTATCTACGTACCGTATCAATATCTCCCAACAGATATAAAATAAATAGTGAATTTCCAGAACAAGGGATGGGTAAAATATTTGCTTAATGCAATTTATGTTATAAACATATCCATTGCACAATTATTCTTGTACTTCGTTCAACCAATGCCTGTACAATAATCGTTTAAAATAATAGTCCGATAGTCAAAAATGTGATGGGATCCATTGAAATAACAGATATTTTTAAAATGTGATAAGATCTTAATTTAGTGCAAAAAAAATTCCAATTCTTTCCCCATCGGAAATAAGCGCTGGCTACGCTAGTTTGAATACGTGCTCGATTCAAAATCGTGATCAGTTTGACATTTCCCACTTTAGTCCAATCGCGTGGATTCAAAACCTTTTCACAACTGGAAAATGAAAATTATTGAAAAGGACGGCAACGGGGGCTTTCAATTCTGAAGACATCTCGAGATGGATAACATTTTTGCATCCCGCCCGGATTCAATCTGCTGTTGGTCCCCCCTGCGCCATAGCAGGGTCTGCTGGGAGGCAGCCAACTTGTGTTTACTGATTCAGCCAGTCGCTCAAGGTCAAAACTGGCGCACGTGTCGCTTTCATTTCCTATTGCGGGTCATGCGCAGGTGTAAAATTGGATTGTAAAAAAATCCCACGACAGCAGTTATTCTGTGTCAAAACTAAAGATGCGGTGTCGTTGGGGGCAAACCTCATAAACGCTCAAATAGAACTCGAATTGTGGATTTATCCCAACGGTTCTCGGAATATTTGAAGTAATGTTTACAGTTTTCAATATGGAAGCTCTGCCGAAAAGAGACATGCGCAGTCGCAATGTTATGATTTACCCTGCCTAGTCGATCGACCAATTGAATGGTGCGGTTTTGCCGCCACTCTCGGTGTTCGGCTGCGCTCCGCCCAGTGGCTCCCAGAGCTTTAACGCTGATCACCGCTTCGATCCAGACACGGAACCACACGAGCGGCTCGTTTCAAAACCGAAAGCACCGATGCTGTCACTATCCGTCATTCTTGCCGAGGGAGTCCGAATGACTTACTCAGTAAGAAAACTACTTTGATTATCTCTTATCTTTAAAACAATTGTCCTTTCCCCTTGTGAGTTGAAAGATCGCAACTCCGTCGCTATGCAGCAGTGTCAAGCCATATTTGAGAATTTCGATCCAGCTACTATGACCATATGCTGCGTCCCGACTCTGTGTCACGTCGGGGAGCCCATCAGCCTGGAAAAGTTGGCCGATGCTGTCAAAGTCATATGCAACAATGAGAGCTGTGTGGAAGGGGAATATATGCACAAGGTGTGCTTCGACCAGTGGGAATACACTGTGTTGACGTTCCTGCGCTCCACCGGCCGTGCGCGTAGCTGGAGCGAGAAACAGCGGCTGCAGAACTTGTGGACTAAGAAAGGCTACGATTTAGCTTACAAAGCTTGTGGCTGCAAGTGCTCTAAAGGGCACTTGCGCAAGGATCTCGATTGGATCCCACCAGCTATGCCGCTCGACGAGCAAATCAAAAGAAAGCGGCACCGCAAGAAGAAAAATGACAAGCCGTGTTTATCCATCGCGGGGAATGTCCCTGCCAACAAGCCTGGCCTGACAATCGGGCCGCAAGTTCCTGTCAATCGCATCCGAAGCTCAAGTATATCCAGCATGAGTTCTGCGTCGGGGAGCCCTCCGAACTCTGCTTCTGACTGCCCCCTCTCCCCATCCTGGGGGAACAAGGGGTACATTCCGGAGCGCAAAGAACGTCATATAAGTGGAAGCCTATTTAGTCGCCGGCAAGACTATTCCTCTTTCAATTCCTTGCCCCGTAATAAAATTAATTCCTACCACATTAAAATAGAAGACGAAGGTAACCAGGGTAATGACGAAATCCGTTGCTTTATTTTATCCACACTGAGTGCGAATAAAACGTCTGGTGTCAATTGTATATTTTGTTACAGTCAAATGATAATTTTTGATCGCTATCCATTAATTGATGGAACGTTCTTTACCTCCCCACGCCAGTATTCCAATAGTTCTGTACCTGTCAAAATTGATAATCAGGTACAGTTTCTGAATGCAGTGTGCATGGCGTGCTTAGAGGGCTGGAATTGTATTCTGCAATGTAAGTATTGCGAAGATAGATGGGATGGCCGTGACTTGATTCTTGGTACTATGTATTCGTACGATGTCATTGCAGCTACGCCTTGTTGTCAAGAACGTCTGAGGTGCAACAATTGCCATGAGTTAATAATATTGCCCGATCGCAGGTTACAATTTTTCAGTGATTATAGCCGTAGTATACCATGTCCATCTTGTAATGCAGTTGATTATCATTTTATAAAGCCATTGTCCACCTACTTTCTGAATAGTTCTTGTTAAGCTATAGTAGTAATATTTCTCGCAAGGTAAACGTGGATCAATTTTGTGTTTTTAGTCTTCTGAACTGATCAGTATCTCTTCTGCATTAATGTGACAGTTCTTTTAAACTATTATTATTTACAACATACAGCTATGTTGAGAATTTGTTTTTTTCTGGGATATTTGGTTTTATTAATACTATTTGTTATTTCTTGGGAAAATTTGGTAGCTCTAAATGGATTTAAATTTGGAGATTCAAATTAGGTTCTGAAGATAATGATCAATAAGTTGATAATTTTGTATCTTGTGATGATTGTCTTCCTATTTGTTATAATCTAGGTTTTTGTTACATCAAATTGGTAAAGTTCAATCTGGTCTATTTCAATGTACTAAACCTTTTGTAATTATCTTGATTGTTGTTTTCAAGTTTTATTCTGACAGATGGCAGGAAATTTACCCTGTTTGAGTTTTATTTGTGATTTGGTGTTGAAAAGTAAGTTTTGGATGATGCTATAGTTTAAGACAGATAATTGAACCATTTGAAAGGTCATTTTCCTTTTATCAAAAACCAGCTTTAGGGTATGGTAGAGATGAATTCTTGCATTAATATAAGTATAAAACACACACATTATCTATTGTTTCCTGTTGATTTATGTTAAGTTTGTTTCTGTTCAAAAGTTAAAAATATGTGAACTTCCAAATTGTGATCTTTCCTTTTATGAAATTTTGAGGTGTGCTAAAATATACACAAATTGAAATCTTCCACCCCAAAATAATTTTCTTTTAGACATTAAAATACTTTTAGTTAAATGCCTTGATAGTTTATCCTTTTGAGATTTAGATTCAAAATTAGTTTTGATGACGAGTCCTAGTACTTATATAGCAAAATATAATTATACTTGTGTTCATTGCCAGAAAAGTTCCTGTTCTGCAAAAAGCACAATTTTTGCCGATTTTTCTATTTATGTTCAATTTGTTATGTTGGTGAGGTTAGTTAAACAGTAAAATTTCTGAATGATATTCTGTTAAAAAGATACCATTGTTTACACAATAATTTTTTATGAATGTATCAGTTACTGGGTCCTGTTGCAACTTTACAACCAATAACTTCATGTAAAAGTAAAATTACACAAGTTTAATTAAAAATCATGTGTATGGAAAAAGAAGGCACTCTGGTGAAAAATTAAAACATTTCTCAAATTGTTATAAAATTTTCTTTCATACTTTTAAAGAATGTTTTGTGTTCATTTCAGGCTAAGTTGAGAGTTAAATTTAGCCACTATTTAAAGATTAAAAGTTTATGTGCTAATATTATGCTAGGTGACAAATAAAAAATAGTAAACTTGTAACTTTAATTAACAATTCCTGTATTTTAATGAATTAATTACACAAAAAAATGGAAGGGACATTCAAAATTGCTAATTGCTTATTAAGACAATTTTAAACATCTGAAATTTGAACATATTTCCTCTTTTAGTCACATTTATGGTTGTTAGGTATTGGATCCTTTCTGTAGGAGAGGTTTGTTTAAGACCATTTCCACATATATTAAAGGGATGATAATGTGCAAATTTTATGAAATATTGCTTTTGCTTTGTAAATTCTCCTGTAATTGATAAGAAAAGGATATGTAAAACTCTTGGTATTTCTTATAAATTTTATATATACTATCTTTATTTTCTTAAGTATACTGTTTAATATTTTTCTCTAAGGTGCATGTAAAGATTTGATAAGTTTCAGATGGCTATCAAATAAATGTTATGCACTGTAAAATTAGTTTTTATTCACACTCAAATGCAATGTATTAATGTTTTTGTGTATGTAAATCTTTGGTCAAACCCGAGTTAACACTGGCCTTGGCGTGATTTCAGTATTTCATCACCAAATGGGTAGTGGTTAGCATTGCTGCTAAGAATGTCAGTTTGTCAAACTTTTGCTGCTGCATCATATACTAGGATTTCACTAAATCTTTTTATTGTTTCTTTAATCTGTAAAAATTGTAAAGCTCCTTGTTTTTAATTTTTTTGGAATGGTAATATGTGGTGTACATTTATTTTGTGTTACAATTTAATGAATAATTTTATATTCTAGTAAATTTTTTTGTCTTTTTGCTACATATACAAATATTTGTTGAAATTTGTATTTAAATGTATTTGTTCAGGCAGTAATCCTCTTAAAGTGTAGATGAATTTGAAGATGCCATTGTGTAATTTTTGACGATATGCTTGTACCATGACTACATACACATTCTCTGCATTTTTAGCAAATTTTAGTTTCTGTAGGGTTTTAATGGCTGCTGATTGTTAATTATCTTTAAACTTTTGAGACTTTTTCTAAATGATTGATGTTAAAGAGACCAAAAAGTACAAAGATTGTATGGAAACCTCTGTAAATTTATAAATCTTCACACTCACCTTGGTTGGGTTGAAACAGAGCCTAAAAAGTACAAAGAGTGCAGGTCCTAACATTGGATTGGGACAGTCTCATTCATATTTTATGCAAGTGTTCCAATTCGATTTCTAAATCTCATTTCTTATAGTAATTTTTGAGTGACATTTATTTTTCTGAGTGAATTCTGTGTAATTCAAGATGCGAGAAAGTTCATGTGAGAGTTTTTACTGCTGTAAATAAGTGTACTCCAATATATTTTGCATTATGGTGTATAAATTGAATTGATTAAGTGGTCTTAACTTTGATATGGTTCATGATAGGCACTATTTTGTAGATTGGTGATATATTTACTTTTGTAAACTTTTTCCTGGTTCTGATTACGGATATTTGATCGCATCTTGCAAAACTTATGGAGATATTGTTTAACTAATCACTCATTGAATAAGTGCATTTTCAAAATATATCTGGACTTTTCTTTTCTAAGTTGGTGCTTATTATTGAATTTGAAATCGGAATCTGGTTCAGTTAAACTGAATAAGGCTTATGACTGAAATGTGAATAATTTGTAATTGCTGAAAATTAGCTTACTACTTTGCAAGTCATGGTACTTCAAATATATCTATAAATATATACTTTTGTATTGGAATAAATGTTATACATATTATCAAACACATTCTTGGCATTTTTTAAGTAACCTTCTTAAGGTTAACCAATAAAGGTAAGAGTTTATGAGAGTAAATTTCCTTGTTTCGTTTGCAAAATGAAAAACTATTTTAATATATTAAGCTGTTTATAAATTGTTACAAAACAAAGCAAATTAGTATATTAGGTCATAAAAATAAAATATGATACACACACTTATATTTAGCATATTAGCTGTATCAAGTTTACAATTGTAATCAACTTTTCCCCTAAAAAAATTCTTATTTTAATATCAGATTTTCCAAGACAAAAAAGGATTATTTTTAGATATATGTAAAAAATTCATTTTAATGAGTATTTTTATATATATTCACCTAGTTTGTTGTCTTTGAAGTTGACAATAAGATCTATAACTTAGTTTGCCTCACAGTATATTAAAACACATAAGATCTATAACTTATTTTGTGTCACAATATACTAAAACACATAAGATACCTGTATTCCTGTGTGCACTTTAAATATCTTACAAATTTATTTACATATTCAGTTATGGTTAATATAAAGAAATGTACAATGGTATTCACATTTTGTGATCATTTGCAATCATCAATGTGTTATTTTTATTTCATTAAATGTGATATCTGTTGAATGTGTATCCAAACTCTAAAGAAGGTATCTTTTATGTACATAGTGCTCACTCATCAAGATCCTTTTGCAAATATGAACAGTACTTACCAATTTGCAGGATGTTCACTATTCAGTTAAAAATTTCTTAACTTATAAATTAGTGTACTAAAATAGAATTCATTTAACGAAATTTTGTATTCAGAATTATGCATAATAATTTAAGTGGTATGGGTAAATTACTTTTTGTTAAAAATCCTGTATCTCATAAGTAATCAGTGATGCAGAAGGGAACACGTGTGAAATCTGCCCTTTCAGAATGATTACAATTAATTCTCTTAGTGTTAACACATGGTTGAACTTCCTTTTAAATTATATTTAGATTAATTATATAAATTATATTAAGATTAAAATTTACAGGCTTGGGTGATTAATGTATTGTATTATCTGTTGGAAAGTTTCATCAGGAAGAAACAATGTAGAAACATTCCTCGACTTAACTGGCAAATTCAGTTGATATTTTGAAAATTTTATCTAAACTTCATTTGATATATTTGGACATTTCTGATAAATTACAATACTAAGATTTGGATAGTATGACCAACTTTTTCAATTAAATTTTAAATTCTTAATTTGTTAGGAAAAATAACTCTCATTTTTGTCTTAGTGAAACACCAAATCTGATATCGTCAAGCATGCATGCCTAGATTTCTTCCTGAAATTAACAATTTGGTAGTTTGTTTTGTCTTCAAAATGTTGCAATTTGAAGAGAATATTCAACCATACAATGTATATGGTCAGCATTTTCTTTTTAATTCCCTACTGTAAACATAATCACAAAAATTGTAAATTTTTAAAATAGAGATCCATAAAATAGGCACAAAGGTAAAACAAAGTGCACTTGTTGAATGTAATCCTGATATATTTTTCCCAAAAAGGAACTTATTTTGGGCAATTGTGTGAATACTTCTGGAAGTGTTACTGGGTAGGTAGATCAATTGTTGGAAGCACTGGGATTTAATTAAATACAAGCCCTCGAAAAAAAATCTCGGGGTATTATATACTGGTTAGAGGTCAAATTATAAAACATTCTCACAGAAATTGTCTTTTGAAGCATTTTACTTTATGAACCCAGGCATGTACTGTCCCTTAGGGTACCTCTACATTTGAAATTAAAAAGCTTATTGAAAGGGTAGGAATTTAAAATGTGGAAGGTGTGCAATAGTTTTACTCTTTTTTCTGTTAATTGTTTTAAAAATATATAGTTTTGCAGTTTAGTGGTTATGTGTCAAGGATTCCACTTGTGTATATTGAGATTTTAATTAGTTATCTGTTAAAGAGCATCTTTTCATGAGGAAGGTTAAAGCATATCACTTCGTTTTGATGAGTTAAATTTAAATAAGAACCTTGAAATTGTGTGTGTGTGTGCAGAAAACTTGGCATTGGCTTTCTTGCTCTTTACTACAATGACATTTACATCAATATACGTTATAAAATTTAAATTCAATTTTATTTCTAATTACAAGACTAGAATATTTCTCCCTAGTCTTCTAAAATAAACATCAATAGTATTAAATATTCATCTTTGCTGCTTAGAACAAGGTTCATGTTTTTAAATATAGTTGAACCCTGATTTAAAACATTTCAGAAGACTGACTTTTGATAATTTCTAGGAAATTGTAAAATCAGGTATCCAGTTGGAAGGTCATAGTAATGGCTAAGTGATTTATTTTTAAACATACTGCATGCAATGTTTTAAAATTAAACTCGGAATTTGACAAAAAGGGTTTATTACATCAAGGCAATATTTTAGGTGAGGTTTTTGCTTATTTTCAGACTGAAAAAATTATTAAATTGAGGTGGCACTGCATTACAATCTAAATATTTCTGTTATATTCTCCTCTAGTTTCTAAGAATTAATTTCATTTTTCATGATTGCAGCTTTCGAATCTTAGCAATCCATCCATACATGTGGTTAACTAAGTATTTTAGAAAAATAAAAAATGAGTGAAAGGTTTGTGTCCTTGATTTATTGTATTAACACTGATATTAGTTCATTTTATTTTTATAATTAAAAACAGACCATTTTATCTCATTAATATCAATGGTGGTGAAAATGTAAATAAATGATAGGCACAGAATTTATGCCTATATTATAAAATGTGATAAGCCAAGTCTGTCTAAATATTTTGTAATACATTTCTTTCAAAATATTTGAATTATTCAGTTCATAATTATAATTATTCAGTACACTCCATGCTTGTTACTGATAAAGTTTTTAAAAATTGTGTTGAAATTGGGGAAAAGATTAGTTTGCATTCCTGATCAGATCCTTGGTTCCCTTTAAAATTTTTACTTGAGGTTATAATTGATATCGCATTTCACCTACATATATACTTCTAAACATTTTAATTATATTTTATGTAAACTATGTGATTAAACATATTTCTTACAGTAAATTATGATAAATCCATTTAATCATACTCTACACTGAAAAGATAGAAATTTGATGCTGAGCAACACTAGCTTAAAAAATTTGCGATATCTATTACACGTCATTAAAAACAGTTTGTCAATCTATTGAACTTTTATTTGAAAATAATTCTGGAAAAACACATAGAAAGATGAGTTTCATCAATGTGAGTAAGTATAACAGCATTATTGATGACATTTCATTCCGAGACTGCATTTCAATGCTTTTAATATTTCTCACTATTTATAAACAATTCTCTTTCTAAAGCTCACTATCAAAATATGCAAAGATCTTGTCAACATAGAATTAAATGTTATGTATGCAAAAATATGTTATCTTCCCCTTTTATATTAATAAATTGTGTTAATTTCTTAGTTTTAGCAATACAATACTTCAAATTTGATAGATACCCGTCCAAAAAATTTATGGCTGTTTATATATTTTTGTGTAGTTAGGTGAGAAGTATATTTTAAAATGCAAAATGTATTGTAAAGTTATCTTTGAGAATAATTCTGCATTTTACATTGTTTTGGTTGGAACTGTTATGCTATTTTTCATTGTTTTGTTATTAAATTTGTAGAACTTGAGAGCAGAAATGTTTTTCTTTCCAAGTTGAAGAAATATTTCCCCTTTAAGATGCATTTTTAATCTTTCAATGTATTTGAATCCTTACAAATCTGAATAATTGTAATATTTCTCTTGGATGTTTTGTGTGATTTTTATAACAATCTCAGTACAGTTGCATAAAAGTATAATCCAATAAAAGTTTTTAGTGAATATTGATATTTTTAAAATGGGGTTCAGTGTTTAAAATAAATGTATAAGAGGTCATGGTATGCTTTGATAAATTTGATTTATATAGTTAGGTTTTAAATATTGCTGATTATCACTCCTACCCTTTTATAAGAAGCACTTTAATTGCTTCTAAAATTGACTCAGCTTGGGTAATTATATGAAAGCTTTTATATAGTGTCTCAGTATTTATCCCATCGATTGTTAATTATCTGTTTATTGCAGATCAAGTAATCTGCATTATGTATAACGTCAGTGAAAAAGTATCTGAACCCCTATTGTTATTCCCTTCCCTGTAATCGTACAGTCAAACCAAAAGGGTCATTAGACTTGAAATAATGCCTACTACAAATAAATGTGCATTATATTTGCATAAGGGAAATCATTTTAGAAATTATTTCCAAAATTTCAAACACCCACTTTTACTGCTATAAAAAGATTTCCCATACCCAAACTACAATCAATATGCACTACTGTTTGTAAAAATTTCAACACTGAAAGAATCACCAGAAATAAATGAAATTTATTCCACGTATTACTTATAGTGGTTTAAATTAACGATCAAATTTAGAGCAATAAAACAAAATTGCCGAAAATCAAAATCTTGTGCATCCGCCACGCGCAGCGATGAGAGCATGTACACGTCGTGGCATCGAATCATACAGATTCTGAATGTCATGCTGAGGAATGGCATTCCAGATGGCCATCTGATGCCAAAGTTCAGCCGTACTTTGCCCGACGAACGAGTCGCCGTCAGACATGCTGAATGGGCGACATCAGGAGAACCTGTCGTGCACTAAAGGTTTGTACATTCCGAGCAACATGTGGACGGGCATTGTCTTGCTGAAATACAGCTCCGGGAATGCGTTGCAGGAAGGGGAGGACCTCGGGCTTCCACAACTTCCCTGATGTAGCACCCTCTGTTCAGGGTCCCCTCAATTTGGAGTAGGCGGGATTGCCCATGATATCCAATAGCTCGCCAGGCTTCGTCCAGCATGACGTTGAATAAGACTCCGGGAGAAGGCGTTCACCTCTAGCGTCTGACGAGTACGCGTCCATCGTTATAGTCCAGATTGTAGCGGGACTTATTTAAGACGACTTGTTGCCAATCGGCACGCCATTTTCTGTGTTGGTGAGCCCATTGTAGCCGCAGGCGTCGGTGGTTCATGATCAAGGGAATCTTTGCACGTAGCCCATGGCGCAGTAGACGTCGACGAACCGTGGGGGCAGACAATGACACACCTGTAGACGTACTCCAATGTTGTGCCAACGCACGAGAGGATACTGCGGTCCGTCACCGCCATGCGGATTAGGTATCTGTCATCCCTTGGTGACGTCATATTGCGTGGAACACTGCCGGGGTTTCGACTTGTCCTGTTCTCCATGGTCCATCTCTTCCACACACGCATCACTTTTGTAGCATTACGCCCCGTGCGAGTGGTGATTTCACGATACAAAAGTTCACCCTGACGGAGGCCGATCATGCGGCCCCTTTTGAACTCCGTTAGTTGCTCGTATGGCACTCTGCGTTTTTGGCGAGTCATATTGACTTCTAATCAATGATTTACTGCAGTCAAACGACGATACACACATTTCAACGCACCCCTTTACAGTGCTTTTTATACACTTCTCACTTGGAAGTTTAGAGGGTGTTTCTCGGCCCACACATGCGTGATCGCTTTGTAATTCTAATCATTTGCATATCCTAACCTGTATTGCTGGCGTGGTGTGGAAGTTTGGAGAGTGGGGTGCCAGCTCAGGTGTTGCCTCGTCATCTGACCGTGGTTCAAAATTACGTGGTGTTCTCGAATCTTTCCCTTTGGGATTGATCCCGGACCGTCACCAATAGCCCATTGTGTTGCTCCAGTGTGACGTTAATTGAAATACCCCCCCTAACCTGTATTGCATTTCCTGCAATTTTCACAAACAGTAGTGTATATTTTTATGCAAATCGGACCATAATTTTCAGAATTGTAAGAAAAACCATTTGGGGTCCGTCTCAATATTAGGAATTTTAAAATGCAGGTCACGCATTGAATGTTTTAGTATATTTCTCAATCTGCACTCGATTTTGCAGTTTCTTTGACTTTTTAGGTTTTATTTTTAAAACAAGCTCCTATTTCAATGAAAGATTTAAGAATTTGAAATTATTAACCAGCGCTAGCATAATAAATAATCGCGCCCCAAGTTACAAACCCAAAAGTTTAGTTCCAGTTTGATATGTTCCATTCACGGGGTTTCGTAACAATTCGATATGGTTGTTACATTTCATAAAACTGATTTTTTTGTTCAACAATACAGGGTGGGCCAAAGTTACCCAGAATATGGGTAACATTGACCCCTCCTTGATTGTTTAAAATTTATTAAACATTCAAACTAAGTTTGAATTATTTTGTTCTACAAAATGCAAAAAATCAACAGTAAAAATTTACTGAAATTTTATTTATTTTAAGTTTAAAAAATACAGAACACAGCATTCGTTTTCTTGCACCAAATGAGAAGCAACACTTGCGGGTGAGTGACTAACACATTTAAGCCATAATTATACCCCCCCCCCCAAATATTGCTTTCTATAAACCCCTCCAAATTACATCTCGCCGATATATGTGACGTAGCAGGGAGTGATTTCACTCGTGTTAAATCAGCGTCTATGGTCTTGAGGCCACCGATATATAGCTTACTGTGTGTATCCAAGGAAAGTTGACCTCAAGTATAGAGAAAAAATTTCTTTCAAATAAATTCAGTTCCATTTTTGGCCGGCTCTCAAAACAAGTCAAGTGATGCAGTTTTGAATGAGCTATATCTCAAAAACTACCGAAATGAATGGACTAAAATTTTGCACACATAAGTTTGCGACACAGCTTAGTCGATTGCACTCAAAATCTATACACCTTCCAATTTATAACGTTTTCAATTATGAATTAATAATTAGAAAGTATTTCTTTGAATTTGAAATAAGGCATACATTTTGTTTGGGTTATTCAAGAGTTTAATATAACATAATACTTTGATCAGCTGATTATTTTGGTAGGTATATAAGAGAAAAGTACCGAAACACTAATTTAACATTAGGCGCTCTGAATTTTAACCACTCGTAACTCGTCCAAGATTTCACGAAAATAAATGTATATTATGAATTCTGGCCACTTTAATTCATAAAAATAGAATCTAATTAAAGATATGGGTTACCTTTTGAAAAAATTGAGTTGATACAAAATTTAATATGAAGACGAACCCCAATGCAAATAAAATTCACTTTAATTTATGGCAGCCATTCCAAGTATAATGACACTAAGTTTAATTGTTCGACTCCAGGGTACGCGTAGTATAACAATAGGTGTTCGGATACTTTTTGAGACTACCAATTCATTGCAAGTATAAGCAAAAAATAGAGAATCTAAATTTTTATATGGTACCTCCCAGCAATAAAAGTTAAATTAAAACAAGTTAGTTTATTAGGATATTTTTTGATATTTTAAATGTTTCAAGTTTTCAGAAAGTTAATTTAACAACCCCTTATTGACAAAATTTGTCAAAAAGGGATCGACTGCAAATAGCATCAAAAATTGATTTTTTACAGTTGACTTCCTTTGAAGACCTGGCCTAACTAGCCTTGTGTGACAAAAGATGATTGTAGAGTGGCACTAATCTTTGAAAAACAGCATTTAACTGTTATCTGCAATTATAGTTCTGTTAATCGATTCTAAAATTTATACCAGTTTAAAAAAAGAAATGCGAAATCTTACGATTATTTGTTATTAGCAATTATGAAATATTTGAACTCAAAAATCTATCTCAGTACCATAGTTTATACAAACCTGTGTGTAAACCACCTTTAAGTTTTATCGGAAATTTTGAAGAGTTAGCACCCCTAATATTGACCAAGGGGGTTAAAGGGGAAATGCTTGACCATCAAAATATATAAATATATGCTTATTCAAATATAATTTCCTTCAATCTCATTTCTATAATTTAGAAGTTAAATGGACATGTAAATAATCAGTCCATTTTTTGTTTTTGCAAAAATATTGCTTCTTTTATAGATGTACTCAGAAAACTTCAAAAGTCGCCAAATTTGGAAGGGGTATAGGATTTCAGCAACAATCCCTCCCGCAGTTTTAATCGCTATGCTACTGCTCTAATGGAAAATTGTTTTTTGAACTATTGCGTTTCATCTTAGTGAATCTACATTGTCCACATACATTAACTCGTGGACACTTAAATTACTATGTACTTCCAGCTTACTTAAAATGAAGTAGTTGCAGACTTCAATCTAGGGGTGGACTGGCCATCAGGCTACTAGGTCAAATGCCGGAAGGCTTGTGCTAAAATGGGCCACCGATTTTTTTATCGGAAGATAAAACACCGACCATTCACCGCTAAGGAAAAAACCAGCCTCCCCTCTTTGTTTGGGAATCGTTCTCAGTTTGCAAATTCGAAGCTACCATTTGATAGAAAATAACCTCTTCTATAAATTCATTTGGCACAAAACAGTTTTCGAATAAAATTACACAAATTTAATTTGTAATAGCAATATGCCAAATTTCAAAATTTAATCTCCGCTACCGACTTTGTCACTTGGTTCTGTCATTTTAGGATTATGTGCACAAGTTTTAAGCTCCTAACGTTAAATTACCCTTTGCGAAAAATTTGAGTTCCATAGAATTCTAGAGAAACGTAATTTCGTTTCTATAGAGAAAACGAGCTGATTCTATAGAAATATATTTCTGTGAAGGTTATATAAAAAAAAGTCAATACAAAAATGAGCTTCTATAGAGATTTCTTTATAGAGCTTATAGAAAAACGGGCCATAATGCTTATAGAACGCATTCTATAGAAAATGTCAGGAATTTTACGTAAGTGTTTCTCGGACTCTTAATTCTGAAATAACTTTCCTGGCATGTTGGGTTTTTATTTGCTATTTCCTCTTTCAGGTCTGTTGGACATCTGGTGTCTCCCGACCTTGAAATGGTTATGGCTAGATATTGTTACAGATAATAAAAATTCCCATTCTGCTTAGCAATGCTCTAGGAGATATAGAGGGTCCACCCCATAAATGGTGATGCGTCTTCACCCATGAAGTTTTTTGGAAAGAAAAACTTTGGGATGGCAACCTGTAGTTTATCCGAAAAACTTAGCACAATGCACTTCTAAGGTAGGTAGTTGAATTAACGTCGCACTGGAGTAACAACGGGCTATTGGCGAAGGTCCGGGATAAATCCCGAAGGAAAATATCCCAGGACAACACCTCGTAATTTTGAATCACTGTCAGATGACGAGGTCAACACCTGAGCTGGCACCCAAGTTCCGCACCACCCCAACGCGAGGACATTTGAGGCCACAGCAGAGTTAATGTGCATCAGCCCTCACGTACACGACAGTCTTTGGTTGGATCGAGTTTCGAACTCGCAACCCTCCGGTTACTGAATCTCAACTCTTCCAACCGGGTCATTCTTCTAAGGATTAAAGAAACCAAAGTCTTAAAATTTGTGCCCGGTTGGAAGAGTAGCGGATTAGAAACCAGAGGGTTGCGAGTTCGAATCCAAATAAAGACCGTCGTGTGCAAGGGGGACTGGTGCACGTTAAATCTGTCATGGCCTCAAATGTCCTCATTTGGCATGGTGTGGAAGTAGTGGAGTGCTAGCTCAGGTGTGACCTTGTCATCTGACCGTGGTTCAAAATGACGATGTCCTCGGATCTTTCCCTTCGGGTTTGATCCCGGACCGCCAATAGCCCGTTGTGTTGCTCCAGTGCGACGTTAATTAAAATACCTACCTTTTAAAATTATTTTTAGGATGCAATGATTTATGAAATTAATATTCGAAAAAATATGAATGGGCAACCTTATCTATTTGGAGGGAAATCGATTCAACTTCCTCCCGGTAGATCTTCATTGTTTATTCAAATGGATAAAAATAGATGAAATTTAATCTAGCGAAATGCAACGAAATTTAAATTATGCAAGTGTAATTATAGCCAGTATAATATAAACTAAAATATGTATTAGGAATTTATATATGGTTTACGTTATTTTCACGAGGATCACTTAATCGATTCATCACATTCTATTTGTATGAATGCCATAACTGTCAGCTACTCGTAGTTCTCCAACTGTGATTGAAAAACAGCAACTCTCTTAAGGTATCTTTGTATACCTTTAAAACGCCATTTTCACCCAAATTTCACGTTTTACTCTTATACTACAACTCTAGCTCTTCAAATCACTGCGTATTTTACTTCTACGACCATTAGAACTGGAGATATAAAATAATTAAAAAGTATTGATATCTATATTTTTGACATGGGGGTTTATATTGTTTTTAACTTTTTCTCAAAATGGCAATTTACGCTAAGCTTTACTCTGCAAAACAATATCTCACAGCATCAATTGAATTTTGAAATTTTTTATACATGTTCTGTTCTGAAGATTATAAAGTAGGGTTTGCACTATTATTAAGAAATGCGTTTAAAAAATTGAGCAGGATGGAAACGAATATTTTTTGCATTTTGCTCTTTTTTCATGTTTTTTAGGGATGACTGGCGTTTAAGTCCACAATTAATTTAAATATAAAGAATATAGTAATGATTGTAGGGGGTTTAATACCTGAATGAATGTTTTTAGAAGATAATTAATTCACTTTACAAACGAAAAATTTTGACTATTAAATGAAATATGTTTTGCGTAGATGGTATTTTTTAACTTTTCACTCCATTTTTATAAAAAATAAATTTGAAACACATTTTCTGCCTTAAAATGCTTTTTCTATTAGAAATCTATAAAAAAAATCTTAAGTTCCTTGATAATTTCCAAAAATTGCCTCCGAAGGTATAATACAGATACCTTAAATTTAGTTAACGAAAAGTTGTATCGAATATTGTACCGTTGTTTATAGCACGTTCTCGGAGGTGTGAGATCCAATACAGCCACTTTGATGTTCTCGTGTTCCCTTTCCCTTGAAAGCAAAAGTAAATGCTCCCAGTTTTTCACAATGGCAATCTGAAAATTCAACTTTTGTTTTAAATTTAATTTTTATATTACTAATCACTTTATTTACTCCCAGGTAACCTCAACGTTATTTATCTAGATCCAAGAAATTTCGTGCCACCGGTTATAGGTTAAAATCAAACTACTCAAGAACCAAATGGGAAAACATTGCTTATGCATGGCATTTGTGCTGTTCTATTTACTCTATCATGTGATTAACTCTAATTTCTATATATCACGTTTTAATCTTTCAAAAATTTACCCTGCTGTATTTCCTAATACATTAATGTTCATAATGAATATTAATGTTAAACATAAGCCAAAACTATCTAGAAACTACACTGATTTGCGTCTCATATCCAACAAGTTTAAACTTGTACGAGCAAGGGATTAAAATAAAAATCCGATTTAAATAAAATAAATCCGATTTTTACGACCTTTTTTCATACCGATTACTAGAAATTTGACTTATAAGTTTAAATTTAAAAAAATAAATTTCAAAATATTTGGTTTCTGTTTTTACCTGTTAAACACTTTAGAACAGTAATAGCCCGTTTCGTTGCTCCAGCGTGATTAACTACCTACCTTAGAACAATACAGAAAGTAAATTGGAAATATTCAACATACTTAATTACTCAGCATATTTTTATACTAATACCATTCACTTGCCTCATAATTGTTATTTTAGTAAGGTATACTTACACTTTCAAAATAATAGCCCGTTGTGTTGCTCCAGTGTGACGTTAATTGAAAATACCAAATACCATTTTCAAAGGGGTAAGGGAAAAACAGTTTTGGTATCTATTGTCAAAATATTAAAAGGAAGTCACTTTTGTCTTAGTTTGTGAATACTTTGTCATAACTTAATTAAAATTCTTTTTTTTTTCAGAAATAAAATAATTATTTTGAAATGTTTAAACTATTAAGTTAATGAATATATTTTCCTTATTACTCTAATTTTCTTGGATCTTGCTAGTTTTTAAGTTTAGTTTAAAAAGTTGCTTTTTAGATTTCAAAGAAATTCAAGATTCATTTAGATCATAATTGCAGTCTGATGCAATTTCATATTGCCTGCCTTCTGCCCATTTATTGGTAATGAAATAATATATACAAGTATCTAAAAAGTCCTGCATTTTAAAGCCACCTATCCTTTCATTACTGAACACTTAAGCTAGCTGCATTCACCTTTTGTCCACTTATTAATTTTTACTATGTGTAAATGCTTGCTATTACTATTTAAGAATGACTTCAAAGGGTAGTAAGTTTCAAGTATGATCTTGGTGGCTGGTAATTGTAAGGAAGTAAGAAGAAAAATACACCAATAAAAATCTAGTATTTTTCCCTTAGTTCAACAAGAGAACTCATTACATGCAAAAGATCTAAAAATCTGGTTTATACTGTACAATTTAGAATTTTTTACCTGCTCATTTAAATTATGTAAAAATAGGATTGATGTTGGGGTTTTATGGCGCAAGAAAGTGGACAAGCTGCGCCAATGTAAAATAGGATGTATTGTCATAATGAACGTCTTAATCATTCACGCTAGAATATATTTACGGTCAAGTTAATCACAATGTAGAAATTTCACAAAAATTATGATTAAAATTTGTTTATATTGGCAAGATTTCATTTAATTCCATACTGCTAGTAAAGAAACAAACAAGTTTTCAAAATAATTAAGACGAGTTAAACGCAAATTTTTCTGTCATACAAAATATCTACATCAAGATTATTTATAGTCTGACTTAGATTTCAAAATTAGCTTTCTCTTAAAGCTGTATTGGGCAGTTTCATCTATCCAAATTTGCAGTATTCCTGCCTTTTAGAATATGAATATTTTTAACTCAAAATTTACTCAATTTCAAAGAAAAATTTCATAATTGAAATAATTTCTTCAGGCAATTTTATCTCCTCATTATGTCATCAAACATCAACCAGTCAAATACAAAATGCTTTTTATAGAACACTTAATTTTAAAAAAATTATTAATTTCTGCTTTATAAAAAATGGGAGTACAAAATTACATAACTAGATTTACCCAGCGTTGCTCGAGTTAACCCATTAAAGGCCGGGATTCAACCATGTTTATTTGAAAAATATCGATTGTTCCCATCTTCTAGTCTTAAGGGTGCTGTATGAATTTTTGGAATTATTTTTTTAATGCTTTGCATCTATTTTTATATTAGAATATATTATATAATAAATCTGCCGAGGAAAGGAACAACTTATTTACAATGGTCATGGTTTTAGTGACATAATGAGTCCCCAAAAGGGACGTTGGCCGTTAATGGGTTAAATGTTGATTGAAAATTATTAGACTAATCACTTTTCTTTTATAAAAAATGTAATCATTTAAGTGTACAGGAAATAATATTTTAACTTTATCATAGCTTCTACAATTTACTTCGGACGCAAATATGTATACATGATATATCCATCCATATAATCCATTTCATATGCATCAAACTCCTACTTAAGACAAATTACAAGTTTTTTCTAAGGTGACTACTTCAGAAGTCTAGAAATATCTTCGAATTACGTTTGGCTACCCCTTTAATTTAACTAATCCATCTCATTTTTAAAATAACTTCATTTTAACTTTACCTTCACTTTAAAATAAGACTTAAAATACAAAACAACCTTTTTAAGTATTTTTATGAAACAGAATTCTACATTCAACCAAATTTAAGGAAAGTTGGTCGAAATATATATACCAGAAATTACCCATGTCTAGTGATATTTTGCAGAAAATAATTAATTAAATCCTCCTAAATAATACATCTGCAATACGTAAAATACTGGAATACAAATACAAACTAAATTCCTATTTTTGAAAAAGTGCCCTGAAAAACGAGATGAGCAAGCATGTCGAATTTCAATTTCCTAAGTATTTTCTGAAATAGAGCGATTCGAAAAGACATCTGAAAAATATTAATAAGGACAATGATTTATTTACAAAAAATAACCAAATTTATAAAACAGAAATTCTCAAATGACTGCTATATTTCGCTGTCTTAAAAAAATTCAAATACAAATTTATAAAATCAGCTTTTCATGTTCCATTACAAAATGTAAGTTATGTAAAATTAAATATTTTAAACATTTTTTTCAAATATTTATACTATGGGGGAAAAATCAGTTCAAATATTAGAATTGAATGTTTCGGAAAAAATTGTTTTTCGAGCAATACGGGTAAACAATTTTGTTGGAAAAATTGTTTTCACAACGATACTCGTATAACAAATTGAGTTGCGTATCATAATTTTATACTCGATGTCAATCCTATGGGGATTTAGAATTGTTTTCAGCTCCTCTGCACACCTAGGACAAATAGATCTGGGTTAATATGTAGCTTAAGTTACCTACAGGGTTCTAAAGTATAAGTGTACCAAATTTGATGTGGATTGATTAAACAGTGTAGGACAGATGCCAACTTTGCTTTACATAGTGGCTCGAAAATAAATTAGCCTAGTTTCAAATTCTGTGTAGTTACATAGAAATGTCACTTGTTTTTAAATTGGTTAAAATATGCTGACATAATTTTTTATATACAAATATGCAATTTCTACTATTTACATCTGAACAATAAAAAAATGCAAAACAGTACGTGGAAAGTGCTATCTTTCCCAGATTAATAATCTCAACATCAATTAAATCCGATTAGTGTTACGTATCGTTTCTCAAACACAAGGGTTCCAAATGCCTTAAGGCGTTTAAAAGCTAGCCTGCATTTATAAGTCAACTTGACTTTCATTGCTATGGCATAAAGATGTAAACTTCAAGACAGTACACATGGATAAAAATGTTATTTGAAATCAAATTTTGAAGTTTCTGCACTTTCATGTGATTTTTAGGATCTATTATGTAATAAATTTTATATGAAACAGTTTTCCAACTCATTCTTAGTACTTGTAAAATTTTTTGTTTTGGCATTGCAGTCGCGATATCACGATTCATTTCTTATAGTAAGATGTTGAATTAAAAAACATGTTAAATATTTGAGTTTTAACGATTAAATAGAAATATTATTTCTGAGTTTGGAAAGCTGAGAAGAGTTCAATTTTGATCAAATCTTAAGCTTGCATTAATACTTATTAAAAATATTAGTTTCATCAATGATTAAACTCTGAACTTAGCATTGTACTGTACACATCCGTATAAATGGTTCATCTAGGAAATTAATTTAATATTTTTGTTCCTTTGTTATCTGAAAGAGTGAAATATTTTATTTCAGGGATATTCAAACTAAAGCACAATGTTTCTATTTATTTCAGTGAGAAGCAAGGCAACAGTAAATTTGCACGGTGCTTTTTACAACTTGGAAGTATAAAAGTTCATAAAGAAAAACAATTATACAAGAAATAAATGCAACTCTTAAAAACAGCACAATGTTAAGTAACTTGTAGAATACGCTTTTGATTCTAGATGAATTAGAAATGATATGCTCAACCACACAATCGATAGGCATTTTTTTTCACATCAAAACATTTTCATATATGCTTGAAGTAGTGATGTACATACAAAGACAAAAAGCAGATCTCTAGATTTACTACCTCTCAAAGGAGCATTTTTATATTTGCAAAGCAGTCATCCTATTTTTAAATTCAATGAAATATAAATGACAAGCAATAAAAGTGTATACTTTGGGACATTTCAAAAATTTCATCAGCCTAAAAAGGAACACGATATTTTATTGACCCCTCAATCAGAACTAAATTTCCTAATTTAAATGTAAAATTTTCTATTAAATTTGATTATGGCAATGAATTTAAAAAATACTTAAGAGCAATCATTCTATTCATGGTAATAGCTAATACAAAAACGTTCAATGAAAATTTAGCTAATACGGCTGCCATAAATAAAAGAGCAAGTGATGTTAAAAAATAATTACTATTTTCCAATAGTTTGAATTCATGCAATGAGTGAGTGACGTATAAAAATATGTTCAATTTCAAGTTTCCTAAAATAAAAAGTAGAAACTTTGAAAAACTTAATGCACACTTCCAGCCCAATACACTAGGAGTAACTAGATTATGCATTATGAGGCCAATCTCCCAGTTTAAGATTTGAACAATCCCAAAGTTAACCCCTGATAAGACTAATGCAAAGGGTAAAAATCTTTGCCATAGATATGTATGCAATAAACTAAAAATATTCTATCTTCAGCATTTAAATGCTTGCACAAACCATCTATTGTGAATTTTTCCAGATAGGTTTTGATGTTTCCATCAATGGAGTAACTTTCAAAAGGGGTCAAGTCAACCCCCTTTATTGCTGGAGCAGTGATCAATACAGATGATACAACTAAATTATGTATTGATGTTAGAGATGGTTTCACCATTCAACAAAATTGATTTCTATGTCCTGTAAATAATTTAAGCTATCAGTTTTGGTCTATCACTGAATTAAAATTTGGATATGAAATGGATTTAAATATTTTGTAAAATGCAATTAAAAATTAAGTACTTGTTTTCAAGTACTTTTTGGTGCGGTAATGAATGTAAAATTAGTAATCTACAGAACCAAATGCCTAAATATGCCTTGGTACAAAAATTGTTTTGACTTGAAGCAAAGTATATGAAAATGTCTAACATAAATATTTTTTATTAAAATGATCTGAATTTGTGCACACGTATGGAAACTAAGTTAATGAATTGGGAAAATATATAAGATAACCATGTGCTTTTCAATATATGACATGAAGCACCAGTGTATCACATTTTTGCACAACACATGAAAATGCAAGTTAATGCTAATTTGGATGACAAAATTAAGTGTAATCAAAAACATTTTCTCAACTTTCTATGCCTGGATGTTTAACAAGTAGCAGAAATTTAAAGTACATAACTCTTTATAGGATTTAAAAAAGCAACACTAATTTTCTTTTATTTAAAGTACAAAATACAACAAGCACAAAACAAACAAGAAAATTAACATTCTAATACAACAAGTTACAAAATACCTTACAACCAATTTCATACAACAGTCTGCACTGTTTTATTCAAAATCATCCAACCTGCTTTTACAGCGATATCACAACTACAAAGCTTATTAACAGCAGGAAACAAATGATGCCAAATGTTTATAAGAGAATGTTTGGCTACAAATCAAATATCGACATCTCAAGAACAACTTATAAATCAACATTTTCCTATATTAACACAGAGTAGAATTGAAACCATACAACATGAAATTTCTATAGAATTGCAACAGATTTGTAAAAATGAAATAATTTTAAAGTTTTTAACATGACCAAGTACAGGAACAATTCTTTTCAAATTAATGAAGTTGTACTAAATAGTTAACAGTTTAGTTTGAATACAGCTATGCTGTTACAATTATTAATGTTCGTAATGCGTGGATCAGATATAGCAGCACACTTCAAAATGGTAGTGAAACTAAAAATAAAGATGCCTTAAAATACATTTGGAAATAAATTACCACAAGCCTGTTGAATGGCCACCAGGTGGATTATTTACTCTAATTCCACAACGTTGTCCTTTAGCATCATCTATCTGTGCACCTGGATGTAAGAAATTGTGACTTATGTATAACATACATAGATAAAAAAGAACAAGTAATGAAAACGAAACACTTTGTTCGTACGTAAAAAAGATTAAATATGATTAATAAGAGTACCGAAGTAAGAACACAAAATGGATTAAACCAGAATTATGCAATTAAAACAACTTTTTTAGGCCTAACATAAAAATCATAGAAAGATATCTATTATATAGAATGAGCATTGTTCAGGATTGAAAATTTAACTTTCTACATTATCTTTTATGAATTAATAACTTCTGTACATACTCAAATAGTGTAACTATAATATTTGCTATCATATCATATTTATTTAATATGATTTTAAATAAATTAGAATGATAATCTATCACTCTCAGAATGAATAAATGTTCTATGGTAAAAAAGTGATCAAAATAACTTCTTTTGCAGAAAAGAATAGATGCTGTTTAAAAATTATGAAACTTATTTTAATACTTGTAATCTACAACAAAAATATGCAAGATGTTACATCCCATGTATAATTTCCTACTAAAATAAGGATATCAAGAAAATGTGATACTGCCCTTTTGAAACAAGTATTCACAGCTAGTACTGAGGAAAATTATGTTATAGCAAATTTGCTTGATATTTTGACACTGTGCCAATAGCAACATTAAAAAATATTTGCATTAACTTTAATACCAAAAATGAAATAACTAAAACATCTAATGTTACAAGAAAATTCATGCAGCTGTGCAGATAAACCTTAAACAAAATGAATAAATTAAAAGGTGATGTGTGTGTATCTCAATATCACTATCATGAAATTAAATTAATTCCACCATTCATTCTTATCTAGCTGAGCAAAAGCTAAATTCATGAATTATAACTCGAAAATCAGAATGCAAACTAGTGTATTCTTATGTAATATATATTCTACAAAGGAAGCAGATTGCAGTAATAAAAAAGAGCAATAAATCTGGAAGCATATATCAGAGTACCTTGATGGTGAGTTCCACTGACAGTTTTCAAAAAAGATCAGTTTCAGCTATTTGTGAAACAATATACTTAAGTTCCTTGATATAATCAAAGGTTTCCATAAAAGTGATCTTTCAGAAAAAATTTGTAAACAATAAATATTGCTTAAGTAACATATTTCCCAGTTACTGATCTTCAAAAGCAATTAACTGTAAGCCAAATAGTTAAAAGCACTGCACTGCTGTATACTGAATAAAGATTTTGTTAAAATGGAATGGGATATTTTAATATTGTTTCTTTAGCAGAAGAAAATGGTTACCTTCTAAGTCATCAATATTTATGAGTAAGCAAGATTCATAGCATTGTTTAAGTTTAATTCAAGCATACATATTGCCAGTCAAAGTAAAATATACTTATAATGCACATTTACATTCCATCAGGTGTACTCGAACAAGCAGCTGCACAAAAGGTAACTAATATCTACAGCTTAGTGAAATTATTAGCCATATCATTATTTAACAAGGAAATCCAACCTGAAAGACTAAATGAAGAATCTTGTAGATTTCTTCCTCCACTTTTTGTAGGTGGACGAGAATGGAATTCTGCTCCCTTTTTAGCTTGAATATACTCTCGAGGGATGGAGGCACTCATTGCGCTCATTGGTGTATCTGGAATATCTCCATCCAATCCATCACCATCATCTCGAGAAACTGATGGTGGAAAAATCTGTGAGATATGAAAGGAATCAACAAAGTATAATACACAAACCATAAATAACTTTAATTCAGAAATCATTGTGATAACTTTAAAACTTATGAAATTTACTCATCAATTTTAACATTTTATCTAAATATGTAATCAGTCAATAATAGGTTTACAATAAGTATTTGAATTCTGAGCAGTTTGAGAGAAAATGTATGTACCTTCAATAACTCATTAATAATAACCATTTGTAAATAACAATTTTACTTAGTTCGATTTGAAAAGAAGTATTTATTTCAAAGATACATCTCAAATTGCAGCTTAGAAAAATTAAAATTTATTTGGATAGAAGTGGGATAGTGATTTTATTAGAATTAATCCTATAATAGATATTTAAGAAAAAATAATTTAAATTAGTGGTGATATTTCAATGGCTAAAATTATTTCTTGTGAGTCCAATAAAGGATATATATCTATCAGTTTACCATGCCTGCATTCATAGCATCAGATTCATTGTATAGTAAATCAAGCAATAGCGAAAACTTATTTTGAATTAATTAGTTCTCGTAAATTTTACATTGATGCATATTTTTACATGCAAAAATCAACAGATTTTTAGTAAACTGGAATGTTTTGAACAAATACTTCACTTTGTAAACAAAAAATTTATTATGATTGAAATCTACAAAGTATATGCTTTTATTTCTTTGTGATCATAATAAACTACAGAATTAATGACATTAGTTTTCATTTATAATCAAAGTAAGGCATCGTTCAGGTAAAACAATCATTTTCAGCATGCCAAATGATTGTTGTGAAATACTAAATGTCACAATATTAATTAAACAATGTTTTGCATAGCAGCTGGCAATGAGTTGTAGATACTGTATTATCCATTATGAAATTTTTTAACTACATGAGAGAAACTTGGTGTTCATCAATACATATTAGTAGAAACCATGTGGAATGCGTATGGTTCTGAATACTACTTTACATTCTGATTTTAATTTTCTTCGTATTAAATGTTAATATTTTTTATGAGATCATCATAGGTTAAGAATGAATCATACTACATTAGTAGCAAATGATACTACATTAGTAGCAAATGATTTAAACACAGGAACTTATAGGATAGCAATTTTAAAATGTTTTTCCAAAAACCATGTAAATCATAATCATATTCACTTATGCTCCAGCTTTACCCCAAAACTTTAGATAATCTACTGCATAATCATACCATTGCATGAATTATTTTTTGACTTGTGATGGAGAATAAAAGAAAAATATTTAGGTATATCACAATTGATATTTTGCAAACTTAACTAAAAATTTGAAAACAAATATCCAAATACTGTACACACATTTTGAAAGGAAAGTTCTATTTCATTACTTAACTCATGTTATTGTGCCCAAATCCTACCGATGTTATGAATTCAAATTTATTGAATACCAAAATCTCCTGGAAGCAATATGTAAATACAATTATACAAAAGATAATTAATGAAATCTTACCTCTCTTTGTTGCAAACAAGCAAACACATGTGGAGAAAATGGTTGAGTAGGAATAAAGCGACCAGAACCCTGGCTAACATGCAACTGAAATAAAAGTATTAAAATATCATTTTCTTTGAAAACGTGCACAAAACATAGCATGTCACTAATGTTAAAATAAATTTGAAATTCAATATATTAAATAATGTTAATGAACCAATTTTAAAGAATATGAATCAACCAAGCAAAACATATTAATCAAATAATTATTCATTGAAATAGAAAAGCACTGCTTTAAAAACAAATATTGACATTAAATACATACTTGTCCTTCATCCAAAACAAGTTTTCCTCGACAAATTACATTTATTGGTACACCTCTAACTTCCATTCCTTCAAAGATATTGAAGTCAACAGCTTGGTAATGAGTTTTTGCAGATATTGTTCGGCTTGCATGAGGATCCCAAACTACAATATCTGCATCAGATCCAACTTGAATTCTACCCTGTAATATAGGTTGAACCAAGAATAAATTTAATTTTACTATAAAGTACAATCAACAAGAACGTTGTCAAAATATTACTAACCTTACGTGGATAAAGGTTAAATATTTTAGCAGCATTGGTGCTGGTAACAGCAACAAAACGGCAGGGATCCAACAGCCCTGACATCTATGAAAGAAATCTTTAGCTTAGTTTCATAAATTAGTACTTAACTCAAAGAAATTAATACAATTAGACACAAATCTGCAACATTATGACTAAATGTTTTAATACATAAATATATGATCATACCATATTTTATGCACTATAAAATATTGTACAATTATTTTACCCCATTCAGACAGTTATGTAAGTGAATCAGTTTGGTGGAATTGCATTTTCAGTAAATAAAAATTTCATGTCATTTTTTAATTATTCATATTTAATTTTTTATTGTATATTTCATGTTTTAAAATTCATCTTTGGTGTTGAAAGCTAATAAGCTAAGAAATGCAAATAAGTAATGAGTAGAGCGATCAGATAAAGTATTGAGTAAATGACGTTATGCTTATATGAAGTATTTGGTTGAAGTCTAAAATTTTCAATACATGTGTAATAATTCATATTTAGAAATACCTTAGATAATTGTAAAAAGAGCAGATAAACAAAATTATTTAAAAGCAAATAAAATGAAAGTACAAACAATGGAAAACTTATTTGCAGTAACTTTAGTGAGGTGGACAAGAATTTTACAAGGGGAAAAACTTTTGGGAGAAGGATTCATAAGGTAACAAAAATAATTCCAGATGATTAAGCATTTAAGTCTGAATGCAAAACAAATGTGTTTAAAATTTAACCTATTAGGGTAACAAGGTGTTGTTCACCAGACTTCATACTCAATTTCGTGATTTGGAAAATTATACCCCCCTTCCAAAGTTAGATAATACAAAAATATTTAAAATGTAAAGAGAAATTAAATTAATTAACCATTCTCTTGAGTTGAAACTAATTTCTTTTACTTTTGTGATGAGCACTTTCACATACATTATTCTACTTATCTTAGTTTACTTACCACATAATTTCTAATACTTTTATTTCAGCCCAATTTTACTAAGACTATTGATAACCTATTAAATATCACATAAAATTAGATTCTTACCCTATGCATAAATTGACTCCCCAAAAATTCGTTATGATGAAAGTATACAATCTAAATCTGCCTCAATTTTATAACTATAAGGCAGAATTTCATAAACTAAAACTATTTGAAAGATTAAGTATTTTAAAATCTACAAATATTTAGTATTTTCAACATATTAAATGGCAATTATTTACAACAGAACTGTATTAAATTCAATTAAAGTTAATTTCAAAATCAGATGGAATTTTTAATAAACTGCTTCATTTTTAAAGGTTGTTTAAACAAAGAATATCCTAGTACCATGAAGTTTTACAGTGCAACGGAGCACCCAACTAGTGTCTACATCTATGCCAAAGTATTCAACAATTTAAAATATTTTGTGAAAGGAAATTTTTTAAGGATTGAGAAATTGATTTGCATTTGCAACGAATGAAACTCTTAGCTTTATAAACTTTCAAGATATTAAAAAAATACTTCCGTACAGCTATAATGTAAAGGAATATATTTTACATTGGTGTTTTAATCAAATAGAGTGGAACAAAGCTTTGCAAAATCTCAAATCATTAGTACTCATGTGTAGATATAAAACTTTTAATAGATAATGATAAATGATATTAAACACATTTTACTACACTAATAATTTGCATGATGCAAAAAAATCAACAGAAGATTACAATAAATTATATCTCAGTCCATACAAGCAGGTTTTGATTACATTTGACATATTAACATAAATGAATTTTCTTTTATCTGTAAATGCATTCAAATATTTATTTTTTAAAACAATTTTTAATTTGATATTAACAAGAAATATATCTTATTTGTAAGCCAATGCATTACAAAAAGTTTAAAATAATCAAATTGTCAATTAAGATGAAAAATAAATTTTCTACTTACAACACCCTTTTCCCAAATAACTGACATTCTATCTTCACAGCCATTGACACCATTAGGAATCTTAGTAAAATCTTTAGCTCCCACTACCTTCTGAGCTGAACTGAATGTACAGTTGTCTGATCCAGTGGCTTGAAGAGCACCACTGAAATTGAAACAGTAGTTACAAATTAAATTTCTCAAAGCAAATTACAAAATTATGATTCAACTTATGTTTTGAGAAACTTTCCAATGTATATAAATGACCTAATGAATGTAATAATTATGCTAATATATTACAACTGAAATGTCTCAATGTGATTTTGCTTCATTTTAAGCAAATTATAATAAACTTGGATTCAGATCGATTCAATTAAGAGAAAGCTGTTTTTTATAAATCCAAATTTGAAGAAAATGATGCACAAAGGATTTTGGTTTTCAGTACAAAGCAGATATAATTCTATAAATTGTGATCTCTAAGGGCAAAAAAGGTAACATTGCACTGTTAGCAAACTATTATCAGTTATTTAATTGAACTGTACCAGGGTCAGATAGTATTGTTTCCACATTTGCTGTTTACATTTAAAAATAAATGTTATTTTTACATAAATTTATATATGAAATACTTTTTACATGTAATACCAATTGCATTTAAAGTTAGTACATTTTAAAGTTAGAGAAAGTTCTTACATTTAAAAAAAATTAAGAGTGAGTTTGACATTTTGCAAAACATTCTAATGTGAAATGGAACTGAATAAGCAGGTGATACCATGCTTTCTTTCCGTTTTTGCAAACTCTAAAAAAATTTAACAAGATACTTCTTTTCTGAAGGTGGAATTTGCATAAGGAGTGCTTTACATTTCCTGGAATCTTTGGATAACTTTCTGTGTGAAACCCTCATATTTCCAAAATTCTAGACCAGGAATGCTTTAATGTTATAACAATTGCTATAATTACTCTATTTTATAGATAAAACACTTATTTCTTTAAATGCCATATTCAGAACGAATTGAAGAGTCCACAATTATTCAGGTAAAAACACACACCACTCTCATATTTTTAATTAAGAGATTTTTGAAGGATTATGCTGGGAAGGGGCGAGTTGAAAGATATTTTACAGCAGAATCATCACCCGATGAACACATTTCTTTTTGTTGCTTCAACTTTTACACTTTTCAATACACCTATGAGCCTACACTGGTCAATACTCTATTTTTATGTTTGTAAATGTACATGATCCATTCAAAAAGTATTCAACCTTATTTTTTCTCAGAAACCATATGGACCTAAGAGGTAAAAGTCAGAGCTGCACTATCCATTTGCATGAATTTTGCCAGTTTTTGGTGAATTCATTTTCAAGCAACTGACATACATGCTGGCACAATGCTCATGTGATGCATACTTTGTTTGATAAAACTTCCATTCATTACTAAAAATTTGCCACATTTCATCCTCCAAACTCATAAAAACTTGCATAAAAAATACAGTTCATGACAAAGTTTCCAAAATGCTGCAAATTTGATTGCTTTAAGTACATATTTCTTTTCACAGAACTAAGTCAATACAAACCATGAAATTTAAATCATTAAAACAAAATATTTGCAAACACTTTTGGTTGCTTGGAGTTTAATGGTGCAAGGCAAACACTTTTGGAATAAATTATCATTAACATTGTAAGTGTAATCACTGTTTTTCCAGGAGGATCAGTATTCGGCATTAAAAAATATTTTGTAACATAATCAGCAACAAATTAATTCATTAGAATGACTCAATGGGTGCCAGAACACCTGAAGGCAAGCTAGAATTTTTAATAGGAAATTATTCTGGTTACAAAGACAGTTTCATTTACTCAGGTAAACAATAACATTTAAAAATAATTAAAAATCAGTTATTTACCTAGATAAAAGCTGCATTAAATGTGTGGATGTAGTTGGATCTGGGCGAAGAGGCGGAGACATAACAAATGCAGCAGCATGTTGCCAACATTTACGAAAATAATGTAATCCATCAGTCCCCAATGCAGCTGCAATAGCTTCACCATACACATGATAACCTTTAAAAGATTTAGTATTGTAAAACTGATGAAACAATGGTATTTACCATGCTAGTATATTTAATGTCTTAAATTTTTTTTAACTCACTCAAGATACAGCAAAACGTTTGTTGTGCAGGGCATACAACTATATGTAGCATTATTAGTATGCTTTAGTGTAGGAGACACCACAAGGTGAAAAATGAGAGAAATTTTTCTTGCAATAAGTGACAGATTTTTCGGGCAGAAAATTTGAGTGTTTTATTCCCAAAGCGAAAAATTTATTGATACAGAAAAGTGTTATTGGATATTACTACAAAACATACAAATACAATAAAAATCTTAGTTAAAAGTTCAAAAAATGTATTCAGACAGAATTTGTGTTTGATGAAAACAGATTATTTTCTATCGTACGTTGCAGCAAAAGAACAAAAAATCTATTGCTGAATATATACTATATGCTGTAATTGGGTTGGTTGGTTTTATGGTGCAAGGGCTATATTTGGCCATGCTGTGCCAGACACAAGACATATAATATCAAGTAATAGAAAGTATTAGACAGAGAAAGTGTAAGAAGTAAGAAAGTATTATTAGTAAATAGTAATAGACAAACACACACAAAGGAAGTTCTACTGACACAGAAGAGAGAAATACACCCAGGGAGGAATGCACCTGACAGGAATCAAACCTGCGCCGCCTACAACTCGAAGGTTGCTAGCGCAGTGGGCATACCCACTGATTCACGACCGCCCTAGGCTGTAATTGGGAAAACTGATATCCTCACAAGAATTGTTGTACCACAACTGTTTTATGCATCTAATTTCAAATTTACCAAATGAAAAAATATAAGACACAAAAGACCAATTTCAAAGATATCTGTTTTATATAAATCATTTATCACGGAACTCTAAAATATAAGAGGATGCTCAAGCTTCCCAAAACATTAATATGAAAAAAATAAACCAGATTTTAAATTGCTTATAAACTATATTTAGGATTAATTAAATGACTTTATGTAAGATTCATGAATGCTTCAATAAAGGCATTTAGATTAGGTTAGTTCATGAACTAACCTAATCTACATTCCTATATGCAAAATTAAAGTTTGTCTTGTTAAAAGATGCAAAATTACCGAAATCCTAGTCCTACTAATCATATTCAAACAAATTACATTTAAAATCATGTTTTAGTAAACAAAAGTAATCAAAGCAGATATGGTAAGCCCTTAGTTTGACACATAAATGGTAATATAAAAATCACTGGAAATATCTGTGCATCAATCAATTTGAGAATTTAATTTCCCCCTTTTAAAGTTTTTTTTTCAGTAAACCGATGATGGATTAAGTGAAAAAGTAACATGAAAGACAAAATAGATTAAAACATGTCAACAATGCATTTTATGAATTGGTGATTTAAAACATGTTGACCAGCAACATGATGCATGATAGAAACAGGCATATAAATGATTTATATACAAATAATGAAAGAATAAACTAAAGCTTAACAGATCAATGACATGAAGTATGGAAAATTCATTTAAATGATGTACAATATAAGAATGAGTAAAGTCATTGGATAAAAATATGACATTTAAAAAAACGATGGCATTCAAAAATGAAAAAGATTTGGATAGGGGTTCCCCTGACTATACCACCTAAGGGAATAAGGCCTTGAAAAATGACATTATTTTGCATGTTTGGGGTTTACATTTTCTACTTAAAAACAAGATGCTGGTTAATAAGCCACATTATGAACTTTTAACTTAATTAGCAAATTAAACAGTCCTGAAGAACTTGATAAACATATATGAAATTAATGCACACAAAAGTTTCAATTTTTCACTTTTAACACATAAAAATCATCTATATAAATCCTATAAAAAAGGGTTAGTTTTTTTCTAACACGAGAATGGGTTGGTTGAGTATTATATAATCCTATGGCTGATTACTTCTTTAAAAGAGAAAATATTTACTTAAAGGTAATGTCAAGGATTTAATGTTGCAATATGTGGCTCTAAATGATAATGAGAAAGCCTACTAAAATATTTTCATTTGCAAAATCATTCAGTATAAAACTAAGGGTACGCATTAATAAAACAAATTAAACATATTTCACACATCTATTCATAGTATTTAGGTCCTGAGAACTTGCATATAAATGACGAAAATTACTTTATTTCATCAAAAAGATTGAATCATAAGTTTTCCTTTTATAATTGAAATAGGAGGTGAAAGAATAAAATAAAACATGCATGAAATTAACTTAGGAGTATGACTAACTTTTTAGAGCAGTGATTACCATTTTTTACACTTTCTACAGTATAGTGATTATCCTTTCTTCAAGTCACCCTGATTATATTGGAAGCTAACCCAACTCTTTCTTTATATATAGTACAATTTATAAAAATATTTGAAATTCAAATTAATTATTAAACATTAATGTTAACTGGCTTTATACACACCTAATGAATAAAAATTGAATTACCTTCTTGTCTCTTTTTTGCAATGATATCACCTGCAGATTTACTCATGACATGAACAACGTATAGAGGGCAATGGACTTGATTGGCAAGAATTATGGCACGATTTGTTGCTTCAGCTTCAACCTACAAAAACAGAAGCAAAAAAATGTATTTTCATTTAAAAATAAGCAAGACAATGAACCATTAAATCAGAAAATAGGTGACACTTTTACACAACAAAAACTTGGCTGGCTGAGCTGGCTTTTTAAGGTACAGGGCCATATTTAGCCAAGCGACATTAATTTGAAGTAATTCGAGTTATAAAGTATATTCATAAAAAGTTGGATGTTAAAAATCATGGAATACATAAGCATTTTAACTTTAAAACAAACCAATATTTATGTTAAAGTAAAATTACTAGTCTGCACATATCATTAGCACATCATCCGGGAGAGATTACCCACTTAAAATTAGCTTTGAGGTTTTGAATTAAAATTCTTGATTTTTCTCATTTAAATGCTAGTATAGATGTTCTCCAATACATTTTAGGTGAAATAATTGAGATTGATCATTCAGATTCCATGAAATTTTGTGAATAATCATTGATGGTGGGTTTGGAATCAATACTTTTACCATTAGGCAAAACCATTTTATAAAAAATTGAAAATTTGTGAAATTAAAAACCTCCAGTACATAATACTCACTTCTTCTGGTCTGCTATACAAATGACCTTCAGGTCCAGTAATACCTAATTTCAGAAGTTTTTCCTGATTCTATAAAGGCAAAATTTTCAAAGATATTACACGTATTCAAAAGAAAAAAAATACTATAAGTATTAAATATTTTTTCAACTAAACGATAATAAGGTTTTAAGACATGGAATGCATAAATAGGTGTTCAAGACCCAATATTTTTATACTTTTACAATATGATTAATTTTACAAATGATAAAAGGAAATTTTGTAACAGAACAGAAAACAGAACACTGAAATTTTTGTAAAAATGAAAGAATTATTTAAACCAAAATGACTGTTTTTATTTCTAAATTGCTGTTGGGTTTACAGTAAATCTGCTGTAACCTCTTGTTTTAGAACGCATTTGGCCTATATCACTCTTTTTACTTGTCCCAAATAAATTTTCGGTTTGCAGAAGCAGAGGAATCTCAGACTAGTCTTTATTTGAAATGACAGTAACTTGGTTCAGTGAAATCCTTCAGGGATACTCACCAATATCACCAAATGGGGTTGAAGTTCATTATCTAACTCCAAAAGGAATTTAGAAAATTGCAAATGACCTCTTCAAAAAAGCTCTTATGAGTGTCAATACTCCAAGGGATGAAAGTTATATTGTCAAGAAAAATGCAGACAACTGTGTATATAAAGGTTCTGCCTCTGAGTTACAACTATTGGAAGAACAGCGAGTACAGCCCGCAATAGGTTCAACTGATCTTGTGATGACATTAACTGAAATGAACAAATCTTTTTTGACCATTGTCTTTTCAGTTCTATCTTGTACAAATAATCCAGTGTCCATGTTTGAAAATTATAGGCTAGGTGAAGGAAAGATCTTGGGAAGTTGAAGCCTGTGAACTGAGTCTTGAATGAACTGACTGAAAATAGATTGGTTCTCTATGTAAGAGGAGTTGACCAATGTCCCTGATTAGACAAAAGCATTCTGAGCACCTGGTGATAACATACATTAGTAACAAGACAATGTATTCCAGTTCCGTGAAAATAAAAAATTTAATTGAAAAAGATGTTGGTGCATAACTGGATGAGAAGAAATTAATTTTAAAAATATTTTTTTACTAAATCAAATTTTTTTTTAAGATTTACTGTCAATTTTTTTTGTATAACTTGCAGTTGTCCATAATGTTAATTAAAAAATACTAATTTAAAGTACCTTTTTTGCCCATTTTTCTATAAGTTTTTTTAACCTCAGCATTTTGCTCCCCTCAGGATATTGCACTTTCTCTTGTCCCTCAAGAAGCACACTATAGTGAGGAGTTACTGTATTTATGACTATACCTATGATCCATTACTTTCAAATACATAGGTGTATCAAGGACAGGCACTCCCTTCACCCTGCCCTGATCAGTAACATTAGCAAGGATTTATGCATCTAACTCATTTACCCCACTTCAGTTAAGGCTAATGATTCATTTGTTGGGGCTAAAGTAAAACGGAGTTAAACATTTGGGCAGAATGGTAATGGGAATTGAATGAAAATACTATTCTTCTCAGAATTGCTATTTATTATTTTGATGTCTTGTTACAATTCTGAAAACAAAACAAATCACATGTTTATATGGTTAGAAATATTAAAAATGTTATGCAAAAAGCTTTCAACACCAGCATTTGCAATTAAACATTGTTCTTTACACATATTTCTGAGTACTTTTATTTCCATAGATTTCTGAATGAAAAATTATCAAAAGTGCAATACATTTTAATATAAGAGTAAACTTTGTTCAAAAAATCTTTTCTGTCATCATTATTGAAATCTTATGTTAAGAGAAAACCAAAAGTTTGAAATTCCAACTTTCATTTTAAGAATGCCCTTGTGTCGATATTTTAATTAAAATTGTGGAATTGCTATAATTAACACAAAAATTGCAGTCACCTTTCAAAAAGCTGTAAGTCATGAAAGCTAAATTGACCCTCTGCATTAGTATAATTTAAAGTTAGGAAATCATTCCTTTATGTCACAACATTGAACTACGCTTCTAACACAACAGATTTGTAGGATGAGTGCAATGATTGCAGCTGCGAATGATTGTTTCCAAAACAGGATTTTCAAAGTTTTAAATAATTTAGATGATTTTTCCAATACATTAAATTTAGTGCTCAGATGGGGAAAGTAATTTCAGTTTTAACTGGAAATTGAGCATGAGTAGTTTTTCAACAGTGTGGTTCTCCGAGTTTAGTTTTTGTCTAACAATCGTTTTTGCTAAAGGGATAGTTAGACCATGCTGTGCAAGTTGTTTTCCGAGAAAAAGCGAGCTAGAGCTGAACTTTGAAACAAATTACAGGACCCCTCGACTTTCACACATTCTACTTTGGCACAATTTGCTATTTCGCATTTTTAAAAATTCAATTTTTTAAAGATTTCTGTCGATAAAGCAAAAATTGTTCTCTTCCATGCACCCACGGAGCGCAGTAGCACGCGCTCACTCACTCTTTGCTGCCTAGAGTAGCAGATTTCTCGGAAACGTTGCGACGTCACTAGGATTCCGAGCCGCGTTGGCAGGGGCCAAATGTTAAATACATACAATGTATTATACAGGTTTAGTCTTGTGTTAGGCGCGTGTCGATGCGTCATGTGTTTTGCCAATTTATTTGTTTATGTTTAAATATTTCGCCCTTTTAAATTTATAAACATGAGTGAGAAACGGAGAAACTGCAGTGTTGATACGAACAAAAAGAAATTAAGGACTCATAAACTTCATACGATCGAGACAAAGATAGAAATAATTAGACGTTCTGAAAGCGGTGAATCTTGCTTCAATCGGCTGTTCGTACGACATAAACAGGTCTACGATACGTTCAATTTTGAAAAACAAGAATAAAATTAAGGAATACGTTTAAAATTGTGGAAATATATCTTCAAAGATTGTTTCCAAAAGACAAGGCATAGTGATGGATGAAATAGAAAGATCTTTGTCATCATGGATTGATGATCAACATCAAAACGATGTCCCTGAATTTTTCAATTATTCAAGCTAAGGCTCTTAGTTTGCATGAAGATTGGAAGACTAGATTAAAAGAAGATGCTAACACGGTGTTTCAAGCAAGTAATGGCTGGTTCGACAAATTTAAAATGAGGTATTCTTTACATAATATTAAATTCACTGGAGAATCGGCTGATGCAGACAAGGATGCTGCAAAAGAATTTATTTCTTCATTGTCCAAAATTATTGTAGATGGAGAATATTCTCCTAGCCAAATATTCAATGTAGATGAGAAGGGTTTATTTTGGAAAAATTGCCTAATTGTACATTCTTATCGAAGGAAGAATCAGTTGCCCCTGGACATAAACCTTCTAAAAACCCATTGACATTGCTTCTGGTGGAAACTTAGCTGGTGATTTAAAATTGAAGCCAATGTTAGTTTATGAAGCAGAAAATCCCAGAGCATTGACAGGGAAAGATAAAGAATTGCTTCCAGTCATTTGGAAATCAAATAAAAAAAGCCTGGGTTACTGCGTTAATATTTAAAGATTGGTTCTTTTCATTTCGTGCCGGCCGTTAAGCAATATTGTAAAGATAAAAATTTACAATTTAAAGCATTATTAATCTTAGACAATGCTCCAGGACACCCAAAATGTCTGCAGAATTTATACCCGGAAATCAATGTGTTTCTTCCTCCCAATACTACCTGCCTCATACAGCCCATGGACCAAACAGTGATAGCTACATTTAAACGATATTATGAGGACAATAATGAATCAGGCCATAAAGGCAACTTGCAGGGAAGGTGGGCCTACATTAAGAGATTTTTGGAAGAACTAGAATATATGGAACGCAATAAACAATATTGGAGACTCATGGGCTGAAATAAGAGTCAACAATGAAAGGTTCCTGGAAACAATTATGTCAACAAATGATGAGTAATTTTATAAATTCTGAAGAAACTCCGGAAACTATCAGATGAAATAGTTAGCCTAATGAATGAACTAAACTTTGAAGTCAACGAAGATGTTAATGAGTTGATTGAATCTCACTCAATACCTGTCAAATGAATACTTAATTGAGCAATAAGAGTTAAATGAAATACACCATGGAAGTGAGGAAGGAGCTGATAAAATCATCAAGACTGACAGTCAAAAATATGAATGAAGCCTTCATGTATCTTGACAAATTTTTGACTATCATGGAAGAATGTGATCCCAATGGAGAACATATATCTCAAGTAAGTAGGGCGATTGAGTAAGACACAGCATGTTATAGAACTTTTTATCAAGAAAAAAAGGATGGTATTCAACACTTGACAAGTTTATAAAGAAAACACCAGAAAGCACTTATATACGCCTCGTTAAATTAATTATGTATATTGATAAATAATTACATTCACACACATTTTCAGGAACCAATTATGTGTGAAAATCAAGGGCCGCCTGTATAAGAACATCACATCCATTAAGCAATTATATTATTGAGTGTTAATTATGGTATTATGAATTCCATAGTGTAACAAATTCTAATAAAATAAATTTTTTAGAAATTACAAATATCATTCAGCTTTGTACTCTAAAATTTTTAAACCTTAGGCTAAAACAAAAATTAGTAATTACATTATTAAAAATTAAAAATCATACCGCTGAGATAATATCTCCATTTTCTGCATGAACTTGGGCTAAGGCTCCTATTTTAGCACAAGATTCAAATATTTTTAAAAGATCCTTATCACGCATCTGCAAATCTTCATAAGCCATAAACATTTTAAAGGAGTTTACACCTACAGAAAAATATTCCGATATTAGAAAGAAACAATTAACAGAAACATTCAATTCCTGGTATATAAAATATAAAAAAAGGTTAAAAAGCAGTTGGTAAGATGCTCTGAAATTTGATTAAAGTTTATATTTACACATTTTTGTTTAATGGAAACTGATATCCCTCTAGGTATACCTTACATTTTCAAACTCAGATAAAAAAAACTACAACAGCTTTATATACAGGGTGTCCCAAAAAGGTTGTTTCGCAATTTATCTTTTTACCATTTGGAGATAGGTAGGCAATGTAAATTGCAAAAGTGCACCAAATAAGGTAAGTAATTAAGATATGTGAATAAAATTATCATGTGATAACAATTTAAGAGGATACAGTTTTTAATTTGTATACAACCCCTCTACATAAAAATCCGAGATAGCAAAAATGTTCCTTACGTGTATCCCTATCGTTAGTAAAAAACATATTTCTGTAGGTTGAATAGTAACGGAGATACAAGAGTTTCCATTTTAAGGGGGCTGTATCTAATTTAGAACGATGGCCAAAAATGAAGAGCGAAGTTCTGCATTGCTGCAGATGGAAAACATTTTGAACATGCGTTGTAAATTTCCTTTTATTTTTATTTAAACCATTTTTCTACAATATTTTTATTGAAGATTACATTGTCTACTATTATTCAGTGCGATTTTCATCTGCAGTTGCAATACTACATTACTTTGCACAATGTTGCACTTTCGGACCGAAAAAAATGCTTTTTAGCATTGTGTATACGGTCCCTAATCTGACTGCTTGAACAGCTGTGCACAAGCGGTATAAGTTAACATTTTTGCGTCATTATGACTCCGTTACTGTTCAACTTACAGAAATGCAGTTTTCTGCTAACGATAGAGATGCAGGTAAGGAACATTTTTGCTATCTCGGAATTTTATCTAGAAGGGTTGTATACAAATTAAAAACTGTATCCGCTTAAATTGTTATCACGTGATAATTTTATTCACATATCTTAATTACCTACCTATCTCTAAATGGTAAAAAGATAAATTGCGGAACAACCTTTTTGGGACACCCTGTATCTCTATTTAAATAGATTAAACTTGCACAATTAAATATAAGTTCAGTTACATTTCTGAAATGAGAAAAACACTTCTATAGCTTGTGTGTAAAACAAGACAAAGTAAAAGCTAAAGGTTATTTTGTTTTTCTGATAAACTAATAAAAATGAGAATTCTACTTAAAGGTAAAAAAAGTTTAGATATTGCAGAATTTCAGTAAACATAGTGTACAATTATTTTTAATGCTCAAAGAAAGTTGGTAACATTTGCAAAATAGTGATTGTAGCAGATTGGTGCAATGTTTGCTAATTGTTTCAATGGGCTCAATCTTAACTGAATTTGTAGAAGTTCAACTTATGTTCTGCCTGCATTTTAATGGTAAGCTATTGATCAGTCTATTTTATTTATTCTAGAGCCGAGACTTTTGACTGCATGGGGATAAAAAGGTTGAGAAAACACTCCTATTAGCAAAGAAAAATGTTCTACCTCATCATAAAACTATCATCTCAAATTCAGTAACGAATCCTAAGTGACCACTTTTTGTGCAAATTTCTAGATCGTTTTAAATAGATTTCAATACAATAAATAGAAATTATACCAAAATAGTTTAGGAAATTAACAAAATAAGCTTAATAAGGATCCAATAAAAAACATTGTATTACCTTTTTCTTTAGTAAGAATTTCCATTTCCTCTTCAGTATTTTCATTCCAAGATGATATTACTACATGCAGGCCATAGTCACAACATACTTTGCCATCAGCCATATTACGCCAATTCTCATAAGCCTCCAATAAAGATGATTCTTTATCACATACAAAATCCACTGAAACAAAGTAACATTTGTAAAGTTAACAAATAAAATTCAATAAATATTAGTTACATTAAAATGAGAAATAGCCAATTTAAAATGAAATATTAAAATAAGAAACAGTAAATTTCATATGCTAGTTGTTAAAATTGTGCAAAGTAAATACGAGTACGAAAGAAATTCTTGTTCCAATTTTCTCAGAATGAGATCTTTAAAAACCACAAGATTCTGATGCTTTAAAAGAACACTGCACTGAATAACTAATTTCTCTGAATTTCAACCCCAAGGGATACAAGTGATCACATCTAAAGGGAATGAGATTAGAATCTCAGTATTGAAAACGAAAAATTCAAAGCCGAGTAAAAATGGTGTTTAACCTTTAGACTATGGCAGGTACAATAGTTGAACCATCACATTTCTCCTTCATAGAGCAGCTCACAGCAGATGCTGTACCAGATTTCATCGACCTTTTAAATGACAGTTAAAATCAATCATCATTTGAGAGCTGCCAGCGACTAGCCTATAGGAGGGTCTGTCATTGTTTTATGCCCTTCCCTTTGATCATTGTGTGAACTCTGGGAAAGACAAAAAGTCATGGTTTACTTCAAAATCACTCTCCATCACTTCACTGATCAGGTGAGTCCATTTCATTTATATCTTGCTGACACAGTATAGCTCTTAACATTGTCATCAATTCAGAAGGAGGTTATTATGACCCCGTCTTAGCCAGCCACCATTTTCACTTGAAAGGTCATTATGACTTAAGTAGATTAAAAAAGAATTGTATATTTTTCTGTGACTAAAAATGTTTCTTTTTCGCTTGCTCATCTATAACATTTAAATAGAAGTTAAATCTTACAAGATATTAAAAATATTATGTACAAGTTATAACAGTACAAGGAAAATTTAAGATTCTTATATACTACACAACTGGCTGATACGACAGATCTGTAGCAAAGAACTAACAGAGTACTATGTTCGAGCTAAAATTTAAAAGTCAGTAAGAAAGCCCTTATAAAGTCTTCAAAGTTTGTTGTCACTTCTTGCAATTCTTTTGTGCAAAAAGATAGCCAATTTAAGGCAGATAAAGTGAAATGAGAAAAATGTGGTTTGTTTTATCAGTGTATCAGATACTTACACCATACTGGCATTTGAACCTTTGAAACCTAAAGGAACAGATCACATGGAGTAAGCCTTTATGGGTTTCTCAGAAAAAGGAGGAATCTCCACTAGTTTCTCAAGCTTCGTTCAAAATATTTATTACTTTCTACAGAATGAGGGAATCTCTTTTCACACAAAACTATCCTAAAAGTGTCACATGTCTGCACTATAACCATCACAATGGCTATTTTATTTCTTGCTAACACATGACATCTGGACATGCAAGAGATATAACATGTCACCTTTTCCTTTACGGTAGAATGGCTAAAAACCTATCACACAGCAATCTGACTAGAGGACATGAATGGTTCTCACTGACCACCAAAGAAGCCTTCCTTTGCTTATTGTCAGAACACTACTCATGAAGGAACAGTTACAGCCGGTTTTTTATTGTCACCACTGGTTTTGAAACATTTCGATTTGTTAGCATTATTTTTTATCATCCTGCTTTCAGTCAATCTAATCAGCCCTCATGTTGCAGAAAATGCTCATAGAGACAAATCAAACCAACATGCTTTCAGTACTAAATATTACTGAGTATTTTGTTGATATTCAAATACACTTATTCGAAATAGAAGAAATATACTCAAACTGTTTTCATAAATTTAGACTTTCAGTGTTTGGTAACTAATGTTGATAATCCCTATTCATATTCGAAATTTTCCAACTTTTAAATATTTTACTTTTCAAATTGTCAATTTTACACAAGAGTATCTGTTAAAGAATTGAAAATCTTTTAATTTCTAAGTTAACTGAACAAAAATTTACCCCATTTATGTTTTTAATCAGAAGTCTTCAATTTTCATGATATTAACAAAATTATTGAATGTGACAGTGTATTATGTTATTAGTCAAAAATCATTTGAAATATTTCAATGGTATATTTTACAATGGTTTGATTGTGCATAAACATTCAATAGTTTTAGGCAGAAACGTGATTCCACAAAGGTATTTTCAATTTAAAGATGGTTTTTCAATCATCTTTAAAACCATATGCGAAGATTACCGATGTATCTGTTGGTCAGTATTTATACAGAAATTTTGAAAATATTTTTTTAGTGAGATAAGTTTTTTATCACAACTGAAATAATTTTCTAAAATCAAACTGGAATTTCACCGCTCTAAGAATACTAAAATTAGATAAAAAATGTTTGAGACTGATGTGCATATGGTACTCACTTGATAAGGAAATTTACATGGTCATTTAAAATATCTTCTCTAGTCTGATTGTGAATTCTAAAACTGATTTTTAAAGTGAATTAAAACCTTCACAACTATTAGAATACCAACCAATTATTTTCCTTAAGGTTACATTTTCAAAAGATTTCTAAACAAGGATTTACGGCAGATCTACTCAGTTGAAAAAGTATTTTAGAAGCAGAATATTAAGAGCTTTTTCTCAAAGGGTATTGAGCCTACTGAATACTGCCAGCAAAGCAAATACTCATGTTTCATGAATTATTTTGAAGTCATAAAATTATTGAATTTTAATCATCTGCAAGAAAATAGTATTTCTAAAGAGAGAACAAAACATAAGTGTTTTCTTTATGTGCTCTTGTTTTCTATTTAAATAAACATCTGTCATTCAGATTTGGCTTGCAATGTAAACACTTTACAACAAAATAATTTTTATCCTAAAATATGAATATGATGAACTAAAACGATAATTAAGATGTACAAAATCATATTGACAATTATAGAAATGAATTAACATCTTGCATTTAATTTTAAAAAATAACTTATGCTTATCGAAATCAGCAATTTAAATGCAAATGTAATAAAATAAATGGTACATGCATTCCTATTGTCAAGACTTCCACAAATTTTAATCTAAACCAAACTTCAGAGTTCCTTGTTTGAATCATCAAGTGGAGTTGAAGAGAGCAAATTGAGAAGTAAAAAATCCAAGTGATGATTAAAAAATTTTACAACCATTCCCGCTTATTTCTATTGAGCGGCAACACTGAAAGGAAAATGTGCTTGGTTGTCAACGTAAGTCATTCATGCCCCTCTCACCCAAAGGTGTAAAGGGGAAGGAAGTAGAGAAATTTGACATTCTGAGACACGGATAATGAAATTTGGAAGCCAGTCTAAAGGTTAATTCAGATAGATGTTTAAAAGTGGTATATAGTAAATGTTTCATTCCATTATACTTCAGACATTTGAGATAAAAGCATGGTTTATTGTGTGGCGTGGTCCCCATGTTTCTTATATTGACTAAGGCACACGTCATTGTTTTGTCAAAGTTTGAAAAGGATTTAAAAGTCATTTGATTAATCAAAATGTTTTTGAAAGAAGTTTCCATCAAATTTGCTATTCTGCAAATTAAATTTTTAAAAGGAGGATAAAAACATTTTTAGCCGATTTCCATAAAAATAATGTTACATTTAAAATTTTCTATAACACTAATAAAAAAATCTACAACCAGAATGCTGACTTCAGAATCAAACAATAATTAAACCATGGGATTCAACTCTGAATTTTAGATAAAATGATTGAATATTCTGGACTTACAGATCATCGTTGTTCCACCTGCAAGTGCAGCTCTTGTGCCAGAATAAAAGTCATCAATAGAAGTTGTTCCCATGAATGGCATTTCGAAATGAGTATGAGTATCTATTCCACCTGTTTTAACAAAATATAAACTAGTATAGTAAACAAAGCTCAATTTTGAAACACTACATGAAATTTTTCTACAAGGAACTTGATTTTGGGTTTGTACCCAATTCCTTTAATTTAAATGAGAATTAATTAGCCGAGCTAGTAATTTGCTACAATGACCAGTGAGCAAAATTAAATTAATATTTATTTACATGAAATGTTCAATTACATCAAGATTATTTTTACTTTCATCAGATATTGTATATCTTATATAAACCAAGCATTTTATATTATGTCTAAGGTTAAGTATTAAACGGACTTTGGATTAACTATGAATGAATATAACACTTAAACTTAAGAAAAGTAGGACTAATTGTTATAGTAAAAGTTTAAAATTAGATATAATTTAATTTAATGAAAATATAATTGCACTGTGTTTTGATATAGACTATGTAAATAGCATTGAAATATTTTTTGGAAAAGATTAATTGAATCGATGAGAATAAAAACAGCTTTAAGGGGACTCCATATTTTCACTTTTACGTTTTAGTGTTAATAAAAAGAATTTTTAAAAGTATTTTAACAATTTAATATTTTTAAATGTTTATTGCACCAGACTTCAATTTCTGTCAAAACATTTTAAAATACAGATTTTTCTAATTTGCTTTTAAAATTTAGATGACATGTTTTCAGAGACAACTAATTTACTCACTAAGTCAACTACAACTAGATGAGTTTTTTTGGCATTAAGTTTTCACATTTTTACTCAGAATAAAAATTCTAACAGATAAGGTAAGGGCATTAACATGTATGTCCCCTTCCTCTCATAAACACTGAATGTGCTGCCATGAGAATAGAATAGGTAATTTCTTTCTTTCAGAAAATGCTTCAGAAAAACATTAATCAAATCTAAAATGCAATTTTTAAAATCTATTACAAAACTATACCAATGACAAAAAGTATATTGAATAGTAATTTAAAGTTGTACTAAATATAAAATTCAATAAAAAAACAATTAACAAATTAAAGCAAATTTCTGGGTTGAAATATAACAATTTCAGCATATGTAAAAAGATAAATGAATTCAAACCATTAATAAGTCATACCTGTAATTAATGGTTTAAGATTTTTAAATAAAAATTTAAAGGAAAGACGTGATACATCAATTACCAACTTATGTTAGTTAAGTTCAGTACCACATAAAGTTGTATTAGAAATTAAATTTTTAATTGCAAAACAAAAAATGACTAAACAATGCAAATAACTTTACCAGGAATAATCATACCAGGAATTTAATAAACATACCAGGAATAATCATTTTTCCTTTTGCGTCCAAAACTTTAGTACCTCCAGGTACCAAAAGTTCCTTGCCAACTTGCCTAAAAAAAGATTAAAAAAATAAACTCTTGGAAGGAGAAAATATTTTGAATGCAATTTATTCTCACTGAAAAAACAAGTATATCTTAAAACATGAATGTGAAAAAATATTACAATGCTTAGACGAAAAGGAACAATGAAAAGATTAAGTCAGCAACGTACAAGGAAAATACTTCAAGGAAGAAATACTTCAAAAGTTTACAGTGATACATTTATAGAGTAGGAATTCAGATTTAAGATACAGAATGACAATGACAGGTGACTAACCCCACTTGCTTTTACCTAAAATCCTGGCACTTTGTGCCAAATCTGTTTATCAACACAGGCTGTGTTTTATACATATAGTGCCAGTCAAAACATCGTTTTGTGGTTAATGTTTTTTAACATCCTCTTCCCCAGTGGAAAAGTTAAATACTTGAACTGGTTCCCTTTCAATAGGATTCACTATTTCTGGTAAGAATCAGAATGTGTAAATCCTCTCGAAAGGGAACCAGTTCACATTTGTTTTCAGTATGTTAGACAAGTACTGTGCCCCTCACTTCCTAGCTAACTTCATAAATCTTCCTGAATGGAATTTATATATATAACAGATGAACCTAATGTTCACATACAAAGATATCCATTAGTATGCTGGTAAAAATGAAAACTTAAGTAAAAGCAGATAATTTTTGGGGTTCTCTGAGAAAACTTTGCATTCCTGATGTCTCCTTTGAAATGAGGAAACTCATTTGGATTTTAGTGTATGTAGCAAGACAAAGTTATTAATAAAGTTATCGTACCACCACAGCTTCCGTGTTTGCAGACAGAATATTTTCAATTTATGTCTAAATTAACATACAAGTTGAGCATTTAAGCAAGTTGAGTAACAAAAAAAGCAGGAAAATTAAATTAAAATCTCTTATTTAAATTTGTCTAGTTTTAAACCTAAAATTTCAAGTATTACGGATTTAGGTCAAGATAGAATAAAAATAAGATGATAAAAGCAACAATGCCCATGATTAATTTTCTTTGTTATCTTTCAAAAAGTTGCAGTGCCATCTCATAACTGATACGTATATTGCTTAATATTAATTAATTCTATTTAGAAACTGCACCATGACTTGCATGTCTAACAAGTTTAAACACATAGGGCAACAAATTAAAATAAAATTCAATTCTTTAAAAATCGTATTTAACTTTTGTATGTATTTATCCGATTCGTTCACATAAAAGGAACTTTTATCTCTCCTATTTAGAATGGAATAATGTAAGTCTCTCATTTCCAATTCATCCCCTATAACATTTGCAATATCTTAACAAGACCCGCCACACTTAGATAAAGTCAATAAGTTTCGGGTCCAAAAGGATTATATCATGTTCTCAATAAATTTAAGTGCCTCTATACTAAAGAATGGCAAGAGTTTTGTCTAGTCTTACTTTAGAATCAGCAGATCAAGGTCATGATTTCTCATTTTACCAAGTCAGTAATAAGTGTAACATCCAAAAGAACAAAGATTTTTACTTCCTTTCTACATTTCAGTTGAGACTGTCATAATAATAAACTCAGAGTTGCAGTCGTGACAGGAGTGTTTTAAGCAATAGGTCCAATCAATCCATTTGGGGATGAGTGTAGTGTTGTATTGTATTTGCAAGTGGAAAGGTAGAAAATTCCATAAAAAATAGTTTAAGTTCTTCAATCAAGTTGTCAAATTACATAATCAGTGCAATTCAGGTTTTGGTGCTGATTGTAAGGTGTTTGGAACGACTCTGAGCTCCTTGTTCTATGGGGTTCGTGAAAAAATTAATAGTTAAAAATAGATCCTTCAGGGGGATAAGGATTAAGAAAGTTATTAGACCAGAGGATCTACCAAGAAAGTTCATTGGCAGATAGTCTGTGTCTATGAAGTAACGTGGATCTTTGCACCGGCGATCTAAAAGGAGAGCAGGTGTTAGAAGTCAAATTTACAGAGGAGGTTGAAGTTCAAAGGTGAAAGAGGGTGAGAAGATATATTGAGCCATACGGCTGAACCTGTGGAACGTAAAGGCACTTATCTTTAATAAGAATTAATATTTTAGAGGGTTAATTTTAGGTATCGTTTCATATATATATATGTACATATGAAACGATACCTAAAATACAATTCCCACTATGGATAAGTCCCTCAACGTTTCAGACTAACTCCCCTTTTCACCTGTTAGTCAATCTCATAGGTAGACACAAGGCTCAATATATCTTGTCACCCTCTTTAACCTTTGGCCACCTCCCTAACTGACTTCTAATAGACCTGCTCTCCTTTCAGATCGCAAGTGCAAAGATCCACGTTACTTCAAAGGCAGACTTTCTGCCAATGAACTTTCTTGATAGATCTCCTGGTTCAATAATCTTTCTTAATCCTTATCCCCTAGTGGGTTCAATTTTAACTATTCATTTCTTAACATTTCATTTCTTCCCTTAGAATAACAAGTTCAGCTGTTCCAAACACCTTACACTGAACCTTGCAATGCACTGTAAGTTGCCAACTTCATTGAAGAACTTAATAAACTATTTTATGGATTGGATGTTAGGGTTTTATGACGTAAGGTCCAAAAGCAGACAAGCTGCACCAAACACAAGACAGGATATAACCCAATAAAAATACAATTTTTTTTAATCAATCCCAAGAAAAAGCTTAAAGATAAGAGTTCAAACATAAAATGTGTAGATGAGAATAAAACTATATAAAGAGTTCGATGATAAAAACAAGACCATTGATTGCAGCACCAACTGATGATTTAATTTACAAATGCATAAAATTCAATGGTTGGAAATTTAAAAGAATTCGATCAAATAGATTGATGAGTCATTCTAAATTTGCAGAAAGAATTAGATGAGATATAAAAACCAATTGAATGTAAAAATGCAAAAAGGTTTGAATGGGGATTTTCCCCATCAAATCTTGTTTAAAGTGTACTTAAATTTTTTTTTCACGATGATGATTAAAGGCAGGACATGTAATTAAAATATGAACAGTAAAATCTAAGGAGTATGAACAAAAAGGGAGATTCTCACCCAACAAAAGATGACGATGAGAATGTCAAGTGTGCCCAATGCGGAGATGGGTTAATTTGACATCTGACCCTCGCATTGGGGCAGATGGCCATGAATGAATAAATGGTTTAATGGAATGCAATTTATTGTTGATTCGCAGATTCCAAAACTATTTTATGGAATTTTCTGCCCCTCTCCATTTGTGTGAACCCAATAATACTCTTCAACTCCACGGAATTACCTGATCGATTGCCTTACACCACTCCTGACACACGACTGCAGCTTTAAAATCTGTCATAACAGATTTCAAAGTTGATAGGACGGGATGGTTCGGAGGTTTCGCCATAGATTTATTCTTAACAACCTTGACTTCTAACAGCCCTACTCTTCTTTCAGATCACCAGTGCAAAGATGCAAGTCACTTCATCGACTTCATGCCAATGAACTTTCTTGAGATTCTCTAGTTCAATAATCTTTCTTTTAATCCTTATCCCCTAGCGGGTTCAATTTTAACTAGTCATTCTCTCACGAGACCCTTAGAATAAGGAGCTTAAAGTTGTTCCAAACACCTTACACTCAACACTGAACCTTGCAACATACTTGTTTTTAGTAGTTATCATAAAGTAAAACAGTTAAACACCTCTAGCAGATATGCAAAGAAATTTTTGTGGCAATGTTTGTTTTTTGTTGCCAATTCTCAAAAAACTCAATAAATTTTAAGTCTAATACAGATGAAAAACAGTTGACTTCTTAAATTTCGATGTATCTATTTCATAGAATACTCTCCTTTAAGGATTAAATTTTACCCACAATCATTGATTTCAGCTATGAAGGATTGGATCAGAACTGCAACTGAAATAATTTGTTTTCACATTTTCTCATTAGGTATACATAGATAAAGCCTAGGCATATTTCATTGAAACATTTGCTTAAACAAATTAACTAAACATGGTATTTTTTGTAGATGTGTTATTACATATTCGTAAAACATACTTGATGATCCCATCTTCAATATAAACATCAGCATCATACATAAGATCATCATTCACAATTTTCCCGCCTTTTATGAGCATTCTTGATTGAGAGCTCTGAAAAGAAAACAAAATTAAAGAGATGAACACGATGAATAATTTATATATATAAAAGCTATTTGTACCAAATAGTAACTTAAGTATAAGTTATGCACTTGAGTTTCATTATACTGATAAAAATTGTTTGTATAATTAAATTCACCATAGTAAAATTCATTTGTAATTATTTTTCATTTGATGTTCTGGCATAAGGAAATTAATGTTTGAAATAAAAGTACACTGAATGATATTCACTAAGTTTGACTTCCCTGTAAATTAGGAGAGTGCATACTCTGATGCATTTGCTTTCACTTTTTACTTTCGAGACTCATGTATATAATAAATGGCATATTGCAACCAGTTCATACATATTTATGGCAAGATTTACTGACATAGGAAAAGTAGAACAAAATAAACCTGAAGTTGTGCTAATAGGAAGGCAGAAAAACAAATACAAAATGCAAATACTGCTATCGACAATATCAAACGAAATAGATTTCCTTAAACTGAATGAAATTATATACCAGTCTTGGATAATTCAGTCCATGTAATAGAGCCCATACATTATATTAAAAACTGTGCGTGTGAAGTTCGTTTTAACTATAAAATCATTTTTTGAATTGCTTAATCAACTTCACTGCACACAAATCTATCACTTCACTTTTCAAATCACCACAGCAAAAATGCTATCACTAAGAGTAAAAACGTAGATATCCCCAAATGAAAGTTAACAATGTTAGCATTAAAATAAAATGCTAAAACAGTTCTTGACATCTTCCTGCTTATTAAATTATGAAGCTCTTGAATATTTATTAAGGAATATTCATATAAGTATCGAATTTTATTTGCTCTAATGCTACAAACAGAAACTGCACGCAATATCTAAGTGAAAAATTAGTTAATGCATTTTTGGAATTCTTTAACAAAAATCCTCATGTGTATTTTATTTAATCACATCTAATTTAAATAAATCCGTCAACAATGATTCTTTACATTTCAAATACAAAATAGGGTATTGCTTCTTTTGGTACTTCTACTTCTTTTAGCCATGTTTTTATCTGTCAAGGAATTTATAGTTTAAAATAATATTTTATTAAGTAAATATTTGTCTCAATTAGTCTTGGTGTAATTTTAATACCCTTTTATGAAATTTTTTTAACTAAACTAGAAAAAACACTTGTATTTTATTTATGAAATCGTGACTGAATGCAAGAACTAGGCAACTCGAAAAATGGGTTTTTCGTTATACTTAAATTGATAAAGTTGAGATTATACCGAATGTAATACAAGAACTAGGTAACTTTTTTGCCCACTTAAGCTTTAACAGATAATGTAAAATAGATAGATATATATATGAAACAGGCATTGGCATGGAAACTTTTCCCTTTATCTCTAAAATAAAAAAAAAATGAGTTACCTAGTTCTTGTATTTACTTGTGACGATATGCATTGTAATGATCCTTGCAACTATTCAGACATTTATGCAGTTTCAGGAACAATATGCATGAATGGTTGTTTTTGCTACTTCTATTATGCATGTATTTCCAAATTTATGGAAGCTATGATTTAAAAGGCTCACAAGTTAGAATATAAAAGGGAAATAATTTCTGACACATTTACAAATTAATCTTAAAATTATACTAAAAGTTAAAAGCTAGTCACACTGCTCATAGTTAAAATTATAAAAGCCAATAAAACATATTTACAATAAAAATTGGTAGGAAATTTACAAAATTTCAGTTTTCTTAACTGAACAGCATATTAAATTCCAGAATTTTTAAATATATTTTTATTATCCCCTGCATAAAAATATTAATTAATTTTAAAGGAAAAACGTCCTAAACGTCCAAATGTCCTAAACTGCATCTCTTCCCAATTTTCTCGTAAACAAAATGAATTTTTAAGAGAAAAGTAGCCTTTACGTTAAGAAATTGATTTCTGTTTTTGATACCATTCAAATTCACGAATCGGTGTATCATTAGAAACAAAAGTAAAATATGCAGTCTATTTCCCCGAAATTATCAGTCAATTATTTATATTTATTTTCACATAAAAGATTTTTTAAGAGAAAAGTAGCCCTGAAGTTTCATTTTGATACCATCCAATTTCACGACCCTATATACCGTTAGAATTGAAAGTAAAATATTCAAACGATCTTTAATCACAAAATTGTGTTTAAAAAAATTCTAATTTATTCACTTCATACACGAATCTTTAAGAACTATGAAAAAATTCACCTTTGATCTTTTAGAAGCCATAAATGTAGACTCAGAATCCGTACTCTGAAACATTGCCGCTCTTTTTCTCAACTAAAAGCAGTAACTGCATGTGTATCCTTTTTGTTTGTATGTGTAATAGAGGTTTCTTGCCTTAGATTATATTTCTTTTACCCCACACGTTTCAATTTTTTAAATTTGGTGTGGCTTGTCGTTCTACTGTAATTATTTTTTTTGCTATTCGAGAGTAAATTAGATAGCATAATATTGTTTAAATTTTCAGAAAAGGAAGAGAGGGGACTTAAATCTTATCATTCGAGTATAATTGCAGTGTTCACAAAAGTGTTAGACCACAGCACGTTTTCAACTGTATTCATGAATTTAATAAGAATGTGGTAAAAATTACGACATAAAATTTTATTATAGAAAAGCAAAACCTTTCTATTTTAGTTTCCTATCAAAATAATCAAATTAAAAGTTTTGCTTATATTTAAAATGTAGCGCAAACCCCCCCCCCCCATGGAATCGGGCACACTAAAGTATTCGGCATACTATTGAACCTTAGTACTAGCAATAAATTACTGGCGCAGCTTGTCCGCTTTTGAACCTTGTGCCATAAAACCCAAAGCAACCAACTAGCAATAAATTCAAGTGTATCTCTCCAGCTGTAGACACGCAGATCATTAGAGTATGTTCTGCATTTGACAGTGGCTACTGATCAAACTTTTGAGTTTCCTTCAAATTAAAGTGATTTTTAATCATGAATTGAAGTGTTGAAAATCAAATTTCAATGCTATAATTCATGTTCCTGGTATTTTATACAAACAAAAAAAATTGAGGGAAGGAAGCTTAAATCAGAGTTCGGTCCAGTGCTATATCCCTTCAACTGTCAAATTTAGAGCATCGTACTCTAATGACCTGTGTCTAGCTGAAGCAGATACACTTACAAAGTTCAGTAATAAGTTAGCTACTAAAGTTCAATATGTATGCTTTTTAAAAGAAATCTGAAAATGTTTGGCGGTAAACTTGATTGAAATGCCTACTTGTCTACCATGTGACAGTAATCTAAAAAGTAGTGTTTTACATATAAAGGTCGTTTTTAAAAAGCAAAAACGATTTATAATTGGACCTCAGTTTAAAGGTAATGATAGGATAAAAATCTTTGAGGAAATACGGTGAAAGCAAATTTTTTTTTGTCACAAAATAGTGAAATCCATTGAAAACTGGTCTTCAAGTAGAATAGAATGTTATTAGCAGTTTGATCAAAGACGGTTCAAACAATGATTAAAAGACTTAGAACAGTCTAAGGTATAACAAAATGAAAAAAATATCTTAGACATTGATTTTCACGTTTTTGTTAAACATTTCTACTTTTACGAAAGGTGGCTTAGTACTTTTGTGTGCCTGATTTTATGGGTTACAATATATTGAATTTTTTAGAAAAACTTTTAATAATTATTCGATTTTGATAAGAGGTTAAAATAGAAAGATAGCTTTCATGTGGTAAAATTTTAAATCGTAATTTTAACGAAATCCTTGTAAAATTCATGCACATAATTAGAAACGTGAGATGGCCAAAAACTTTTGTGACCCACTGTACTTGGTTATAGTTAAGTTTGGAGGCAATAGCAAGGTTCGTACGTTACTGCAAAAAAGAAAAACAAGAAATTTAGTGGTCGATAGGCGCATGTTTTTCGGCTACAAATTTGCATTTTTTCTAAATTTGTCAGAATTTTGTTTTACTTTTCAAATGAATTAAGAAAGTTTTCGAAGAAAACAAGCGACTGTTATTGAAGACAAAAATTAGTGGTCACAAAGGAAATACAGATAAATTAATGTATGAGTGAGATGTATTTTACATAATTTCATTTTTAAATGTTTACTGTTTATAAACAATACATTGTATCAAAAACAATGTTACAGAACATATTTAATTTATAAAATTATGTAAATCGCTGATCACAATTCGAGGGACCAAGGAGTCTTGGCTGGTCCCGATTCCGGCACGAATTTAAAATATAAAATTTATCGCCCCTATTTGTTCTAAAATACGCTGAAATGTGTCTAGCTTTTGTGCAAGTTAAGTTATAGATGAGTTTTAGATGCAAAATAGGCATTTGATTAATTGAAAGGCATTTCATCTTAATTTAAAAATACTTTGATGTGAACAAGATGGCAATCGCCAGTGTTGACCCATCCATATGAACAAGAAATACATGAACAAAAACAAAACGGAAAATTTTAACTCGCTTATACTTCAAGGAACTGACTTCAACAGATACGAGGTTGAAATGGAAGCCTTAGCTCTAGTATGGGATATGCGAAGCTTAAAAACAAACTAACTTTAGATTGAAAACTGAATCGTAAGCCGTTAATCTCATTTCCTCTCAGCCCTGAGAGGTTCACACGCATAATTCCACCTTGTAACCTGCAGTCTTCCCTGACATGATTTTTCTAACTAGTTTTGACATTCCTGACCAATCGAATCTTTCCAAAGGATTCACTCCCAAGGAAAGGAGCAATAGAATCTTCCCAAGGGATTTTATTCTAAGGATAGGACCAACAGAATATTTCTAAAGGTTAAAAGAATTCATGGATTCCCAAAGTAGTCTTCAAAAACTTAAGGGGGCGATTGAAAGACGATAGCTAGGTTCTTCAAAAAGAAATTGTAAAAAGGCTGGTTGTTTGGAAGCAGGTTGGTTGAGTTTTATGGCACAAGAGGCTATATTTGGCCAAGCAATCGTAAAAGGAGTCGTATATCTGAAAAGGTGATTTTACAGGAAACAGAACTACATTTAAATTTCACCTTTTGATTTATAAAGAATTATATCCCCAACTAATTAAATAGTTTAACCATAGCTAAATCAATTCATTTTTAAATAAATGTACCATTCAACTTCAAGCAGCTCTACTGTATATAAATCAGATTTTCAGACATTACATAAAGTCGTATATAAAGTGCATATCGAGGTACGGCTTCTTTATTTGAAGTAACAAGGCGAGGAAACTAAAGTCGCAACCATATGAAACCGTACGCACACAAAAGCAGGAATTTTAAGTGTTGCAAAATTAAGTAAATCCACATTTTGCAAGAATAAATCTGCACATGGGTTGAAGAGACTTCACTGTTATGAACATTTAAAGGAGCTTGAATTATATTTTTCTAGTGCAGTGCTTGGGAACTAGCAAAGACACTAGTTGAGTGGTTTTTCCCCTCTAGCCTACTCCAGAAATTCCGTTAACTTCCGACTACCTTGACCTACAGTTAGTTCCGCTTTCTTATTTCGCTCTATGGAATGTAATCACGGCTCTAATGTTCTTCCTGAAAACCGGAAAGGTTTTAAAATTGTAGGATGTAATAAAATTAAGAAATTTCTGTTTCAAATTAAAAGGATCGAAATTAAAATTGAAATCTTTATTTCAAAATTCTAGAATGGATGTGAGTTTTCCTTACATGATTCATCCTTCAGTCATTTTGTTTCAGTATTTTTTTAAATCACATGCTTTTCTAATGTACTGTTAATTTTTACTCAACAGACTGCTGAGAAACCAGCTTTATAAAAGTAAGGCAGATAACTGGTGCAATCTACGTGTAAGGCTTTGAGATTATCACAGGAACAACGTCATTTCAGTTAGGAATAAAAATGGAGTGTGGAATCTTATTTTCAAAGTTTAGTTAGTCGAAATGAAATTAGGCGTTCTGATTCTTTATTGAAGTGCTAAGATGGTATCTTTGCATTTAAAAGCTCTTATTTATTTGCTCCATTCATATCGTTTGGTATATATTTTTCAAGGTGAAAACGTAGTTCTAACGAACACGAAACAATAGACCTATCTTATGTTCCTTTGTATCACCATCACTTTTCAATGTTAGTTGGTTGGTTAGTTTTATGACCTAAGGGTCATATTTGGCCAAGATGTGCCAAACACAAGACAACGTCAAGTAATGGACATACACACAAACAAGGAAAGCTTTACTGATACAGAAGAGAGAATGGTTGGTTGATTTGGGTTTTATGGCGCAAGGTTCAGTATTGGACAAGCTGCGCCAAACAAGATGAAATATAGAACCAATAAGTGTATGCAATTTCGGAAAATCGAGCCAAACCAGTAATAAAAAGTATAGAGGCTGTTCGGATATTTTTTGATCCATTTTAATTGACTAAAGATAAATTTTTTACATGAAATTTTTGTGTTTTAAATGTTCCATTTGATAGCCCTTATTGTTAACTATCTTTCTACACCTTAATTTCCATGATACTAATGACTTTTGTAGTATCGAGAGGCATTTTGTCCCATTCTTTTTCCAGTTTTCGAAAGTCCTTGAATAATTTCCGGTCGACGTTTCGATAATGCCCTTTTTATAAGTCCAAAAGCACAAAAGTCCATGGGTGAGACATCTGGAGATTTAGCAAGAATATCAGTAAAGGGTTACTAGGGGATTTGATACTAGTTTCTTGTTCCATTTTTTCCAAGAATTTAATAGTGGATTTGGATGTGTGGCTGCTTGCTTAGTCCTGATGCAGCTCTGATTGTTGGCACTGTGGGTAAAGATATGGTATTTCTTTTTTTAATATTAGGGATAAAATATGGTCTTGATAATATGTGGGAGTTGAGTTTTACATTTTCCACTCTTTAATTTTCCATTATATGCAAAACCTGCAATCGTAAATCCCTTAGAGAAAGTTTCTTTAGATTCTTTGAACCACGTTTTAAGATTTTTTCTCCTTTTATGATAATAAATTGTTCTCTTTTATTGCAATCATTTAAATACACCCACGCCTCGTCTATTGGCACAACATTTTCTCATCTTTCTCCCATCTAAATGCTTCTCATACAGAATTCTGCAGCGAGTTCTGCGTTCTGCAATGTTGTGGAGATAGACGATGAACATTGCATTTTTTGGCCTTTTTAAGATTCAAATCACTGTTAATTATTTTATTTACAGTTGAAACTGAACATTTTATTGACTTTGCAATAGTCTATTGACTTGGCGGATTCTTTTAAAATTAAAGATCTTACCTTATAAATATTCTCAGAAATTCTCTTCTTTTTTGGAGAGATTTTCTGAGAATAAGCAGATACATATTTGGAAGTATTTTCCCACTTTTACGTTTTTTCCTTTCTCATTAATATTACTTATCGTACCTTTAGATATCGAAAAACCATGACTTTTACAGCGTTTTTGAATTGAATAAGCATAATTCTCTTCGGAAAGAGCGGAAACAGTCTTCCATCCATTGCTTATTTAAAAGCGCCATTTTGAAAGTCAACAAAACTGAGATAGCAGACGATAAGTTATACTTTAACTATTTAACTGCTGCGAAAATAAAATTATTTCGTAGCATACAATTTTGTTTACAGCTCATCAAAATCGTTCAAAAAATGTCCGAACAGCCTCTGTATTAAAGAGTACAAATCCGTAATACGTGGAGAAATTAAATTTAATCAATGGTATGGAAAATATACGATTAAAATTTGCCATAATTAATATACAGAAGAGAAATACACCAAGGTTAAGTTACAGGAATCGAACCTACTCCGCCTAAAAACTCGCATTTCAATGAGAAGCCATTTATAATCACTTTTACTTACATAATTTTAAGTTTTAAGACCGATTTATTTGACAAGCTAAGAGCTGCAAGTAGTTGATTTGTATATTGCCTTTGCATTTGTTCAGAGAATTCAGAAATAAGCAAAATAAAATGCAACTTCCACAGAAATTTCGAGAATAGAGAAAAAACATTCACGAAAAATTGCATTTCTACATAAGTGAGGCCATGAAAAAATTTTCCGTCTAATTATCCTTTGGGTCGAAAAAGGTGACCGTAAAGCGACAAACCAAACTCAAAAGTTTCACTATGTCTTGCCTACAGGTTGTGCCCCATATTAAACCGCATGCTTTTTAACGTAAACACGTATAATCAATGCATTATGTTTCTAAATTTAATAAGGTATATAATATTAGTATTTCAAAGCTTTGTAAAACGTTTCTGATCAAAGTATTTGTCTAAATGAAATTTAACTATCAAGAATTATTTCATTGATATATAAACGCTTTTTAGTTATTTAGTATGTTAAAGTAAAATATACGACACAAAATTTCTGTGTTCTTACGAGAAAATGCACTAGTTTCGAGTTCCATATTGTTGCAGATTAGGCTTAGCAAGTTGCACGTTTTATAGATTTTGAATGAATAGCAAAATAATTTGATACTTGAAACGTCAAATACTTGAAAATCAATAAAATCAGTAGAATATATTTATCATATATTACCAAATTATAATATGCATACATATCCACATAAAATACCAGAGGATCCCCGATAGTTTAACATACATAAAATGAAGGATCTTAAATGCAGAATCATCGATTATCTCGTTTTTATCAATAGTAAGTCTCAAGCGTTTTCGAAAAAAAAAAACGAATCCGAAATTAACTAAATAGCAATGTGTATATAAAGAGGATATTGGAAGTACAATTTTTCTAAACATTTCCCTTTTTCTGATGCTAAGCAAATATTTGAAAAATGTCACAATTAGAGATCAAATTCCAGGTAATTTTTTGTAATTATTTCACCATGTGTATATTTTCCGCGTTTTTTATTTGACAGCTTCGTCAAACACCGCATCCCCATGAGCAACACTTCGGGTCATCGACCTCTTCTCCACATCCCAATCACCACCATCCCAATCCCCGCAGAATATCAGACGGACGCAACGAAGACAAAATCCCAAGCGAAGACTTACCTGGAGGTGAAGAGGGACTTTCTTCACTGGAGTACCAGATGGAGTTTTGGCCATCATCGGGATTAATTTTGCGTGTCTGCTACGAGGGAAAGAAGCTTAGGAGACCAGGCACATCCGGCTTTACAGAAAAATATGCGCGAAGAAGTCTCCCACCTTATCTCTTTCTTCCTTTCAAAAGAAAAGCTGGACCATAGTGATCTTCCAGAAGAGGTTTAAACAACGAAGTACACTCGGGGTCCGTGAAGATAAAAACAACCAAACAAAACCCAAGTCCGTCCAACGCACGTCTCAGGAAGTGCCAGTCGGAGCCAAGCCCAAATTCAAACGGTGGCTGGCGGCCCTGAAACCTGGATAGCCAGATAGCTCTCGGGCCGATCGATATTGAGAGTTCGCGCAGTATCAGTCAGGCCGTCTGGACTTAACATGAGGAAGGCCTCACGCCATAGGAAAGCGGCGGCAGGCAGTCACGTGACGAAGCGGTGGAATTCCGATTTATTTCTCAATTTTGGGGATACAAGCTTTTCAAACTTCGAATGGTGATTTGATGGGAGACCGCGCATCCAGTGGACTGGAAATAAAACTGGGTCGGGAAGAGCCCGATGAAGCTTCTCTTAATGAGCAGCTTCCTCTGCAGCTTCACCTCCAACCGACGTAGGCGTTAATTGGTGGATGGTATCCGAATGATCTTTTTATTCCTACATAAAAAAATCACCTCGCCTGCAAAACAAAACGTTGTTCAGATTGATGTGCAGTGCAACATGTCGGCTAAGCGCAATCGGTTTCCGTTGATGTATAAGCCGTAGATAAGTACATTAACCCTTTGGACTTATCTGCGGCTTATACGACTGTGTGTGTGACTAAGCTGAAAGTTTTTGAAAAAACTTTGTGAAGATCTTGTATATTTTGAACAAAACATCTTTTTTTAGTTTTTTAAGGGTAGATGATCTCCTAATGTCTCAGTCCTCTGGTAGTCGTGGTTAGCTCTATGGCCCTCAGTTTAACATGCCCTGGGTTCGAATCCAGGCTTAGCCATGGATGTTCGCAGTGGTTCTGTGTGGTTAACCAGTAGGTTCCGATCTAATTAACTTTCGCGTAGTAAAAGATGATCGAATCAAACCCACTGCCCATCTAGAGCACTCCTAGGCATCATATCAAATGGGTTTCATGGTACAAGATCCGTATTTGGCAAAGCTGCGCTAAACACGAGACAGGCAGAGTCAGGTAACAGACATACACACAAGGAAAGTTTTACTGACGCAGAAGATAGAAATACATCTGCAGTAAGTTACAGGAATCCAAACTGTGTCACCTGCAACTCGCAGCTTGAAAGCGGTAGGCAAACCCACTGAGCCAAGGCGGCACCGAATATCAAATGGGTAGGTAGGATGAATTTACGTCGCACTGGAGCTACAAAGGGCTATTGGCGACGGTTCGGGATCAATTCTGAAGGGAAAGATCTTAGGATAACACCTCGTAATTTTGAACCGTAGTCAGATGACGCGGTCAAGACTTGAGTTGGCACCCCACTCTCCAAACTTCCACCACGCTAAAATATCAAATGTGGGAGAATGCATATATCTTAGTAATCTTTAATAAACTAGCCTTAACCGCTTCAAGGAGGTGGGATGTCAGATGCTTCCCCGCGTTTGATGGATGGTTTTAATTCCTGAAAGAGACTCCCAACTGACACAATTGTGACATCTGATAAAACATTGTATTGAAGTTGATGGGCAGTGTAACGTCATCTGAAGGGAAATCGCATGCCGTAGATAAGTGCCTCATTCAAGGTGGGTTTTAATTCATGAAGACACAAGTAGGTAGGTAGGTAGTTAATTAACGTCGCACTGGATCAATACAGCGGGTTATTGATGACGATTCGGGATCGATCCTTAAGGGAAAGATCCAAAGACAACGCCTCGCAATTTCGAAACAGGTCAGATGACGAGATAAACACCTGAGCTGGCACCCCACTCTCCAAACTTCCACACCACGCCAACCTGAGGACATTCGAGGCCACGACAGATTTAATGTGCAACAGCCCCATGTACATGGGGTCTTTGGCTGGACCGAGTTTCGAACTCGCAACCCTCCGGTTGCTAATCCGTTGCTCTTCCAACTGGGCTACCGCGGCCCTGAAGACACAAATAAAGGTAGGTATTTAATTAATGTAGCACTGGAGCAACACAACGGGCTATTGACACAAATAAAGTACCAGCTTTCATATGAAAATTGGGACATTCTGCAGTCACAAATTTCACTCGGAAAACGAGACGCGCATTAGAAAACGTGACATGCAACTTTTAAATGAAGAACGAGATAACTAAATATTTTAAATTACTGAAATTGCAGTTTTTTATATTGCATATAGTAATAGGATGGTTATTAACTAAGCACTTTTTACTAGCGACTTCCAGTTATCGCAACCAGTCATCTTTCTACGTCAGTCCTTTAGATTCGAAATACTTGATAGTGTCCTTAATCTGTATAAAATATAACGATATAAAGAAACCCCTCGATATATCGCTCCTCTAAGGGGACAATAGAGTGCCGTATCCCGAGGGAAGCCTCTAGTGAGGGTTGAGATAGGTAGGGTAGTTAAATAACGTCGAAATGGAGCAACACAAAGGGCTATTGGCGAAGGTCCGGGATCAATCCCGAAGAGATCCGAAGACAACTCGTAAATTTGAACCACGGTCAGATGAGGAGGTCGACACCTGAGCTGGCACCCCACTCTTCAAACTTCCATACCACGCCAAAGTAAGGGCTGAGAAAAATGTACTTATACATTATCACGCTTTCTTATTTAAAATTATGTAATACATTTTAGAACATTTTTGGATACAATGCCGACAAATCATGTTGATCAGGGTGCTGGCTTCTAGATCGAAAGGTTCCTGGTTCGAATCCGGGTAAGGCATAGATGTTTGTCCGTTTTGAGTGAATGTGTGGCCTCTGAGGTGCAAAGTGAATCCACCCCCTTGGTGCATCAGGGTAACAAGTGTGTAAGAGGTTCACGATTGTATCCTTGTAGTGCCATGATGACGAAAGCACCTCTATCAAATTAGCCGGGCATTGGGGAAAAAACGTGGTTATCACGGCTTGGCGCTAAAACTTCAAAATTGGCGTCCTTTAGAAAATTTTCTCCCAAAACAAAATTTCGAAATATATTTTTTGCGTCCTTTTTGTAAAAAAGGTCCCTTTTTGTAAAAAGGGTTCGTTGATCTTTGATGAATTTTCCAAAAAAAGTCGCAATAATTTTCGAAACGACTCAAAGAATTTGAAAATAGGAGTTTTTGAAACGATTGTGCTTAAGATACCTAGCGGCGGCCCTAGGGCGGTGCGAGCAGTGCGACCGCACCGGGCGCTGCCTTTGGGGGGCGCCGAAATCAAATACTGCACGGAGAAAACTAGCTGTTTGTACATTCTGTTGGTGTAATTTTTACTAGATATATAAACATCAATAGCAAACATTAAACTAAGGTGAATATGTGATTTATTTTAGTTTAACACCAGATGTCGCATGTCCAAATATTTCTCGTAGGAAAAGCGTACGATAGACTTAATATAAGTGAAATGTACTTATGTATAAAATGATTTTCACAATTAAACTCACTAAAGTTTTAGTTGATGGTAGAACAATGCCGACTTATGAGTCGTGTGCACGCGAGTTATTCGAGTACGAGACCATAAATGAGACCCCAACAGATCCTGAAGAACTGTTTAAAATTAATGTATTTTATCCTATGATCGATACAATTGACAATGCACTCGATTTAAACTGTCGAAATTCAATGACAATGGTCATTTTTATATAACATCAAAACAATTCCTGAAAAGCCCCAATTGATAAAATCTTGTGCAGATTTACAAATCAGTTTAACCGATGGTGAAAAATGTGACGTATCTGGTTGTGAATTGACTGAAGTACGATGAAGAGGAGCCAGTGGCTCAATGGGTTTGTTTCCCCACCGAATTGGCCCCATCGATTCCTGCAACCCTGGGTATATTTCTCATGTGTCTGTAAAGCTTTCCTTGTGTATGTTAATTTCTTGACGTTACTTCTCTTGCAGATTTAATATGTTCATAAAAATGATTTTCGAAATTACAAACAGATTTAATATTCAGGATATCTGGCCCGTATGACTAGTGCAGCTTTGTAACTTTTCATATTACAAAAATTTTTCTCGACTCATGCTAATATTAACTTAACATTATATATAATAGTAATTTTTATAACATCCATTTTTCATCAGATGACTGATAAATATATTTGGACGTGATTAAAAATATTCGACTGAACTCGAAAAAGTTAAAAAAAAATTACAATACAGAAATAAACCTTTACATACAAAAGGTAGGTATTTTAATTAATGTCGCACTGCAGCGACACAACGGGCTAGTGGCGACGGTCCGAGATCAAATCCGAAGGGAAAGATCCGAGAACATCATGTAATTTTGAATCACGGTCAGATGACGAGGTCACACCTGAGCTGGCACCCCACTCTCCAAACTTCCACACCACGCCAACGTGAGGACATTTGAGGCCACGACAGATTTAACGTGCACCAGCCCCCTTTGTACACGACGGTGTTTGGCTGGATTCGAACTCGCAACCCTTCAGTTGCTAGTCCGTTACTCTTCCAACCGGGCCACCGCGGCCCTCAGAGCAGTCGGTGTCATGTAAATATGCAGTTTTAACAAACGTCTTTTTCTTATCCCAGTGTAAAAAAAATTACACTAAGTCATTGAGTCTTCAAATAAAGGTTTGGGCAATTTTATTTTGATCCACTATCAGATGACGAGGCAACATCTGAGCCGGCACCCCACTCTCCAAACTACCACACCACGCCAACGTGAGGAACATTAGAGGCCACAACTGATATAACATGCACCCACCCCAAAATTTGGCAATTCTCCTTGAAGATGGAAAAATCAGGAAAATATTTTTCAGGATGGGAAATCCGGATAAGCTGATAGATATCCCAGTAGTTCTCTGAGAAAAATGTGAGTCTGATCTGAATAAAAATTAAACACCTTTAAGCACCCAGCTTTAAAAATGAGTACATTTTTAGGTCCATATTCTTGAAAATAAAAAATTTGCACTCTTAAGAAATGTAAGTGCTACAGTGCAGACCTGTGCAAACAGCAAACTTAGTCCCATTCGTCTTGAAGCTATAAGTGAAATCAGAATTTGTTGCATTTTTCCTTCCAGTATTTATATTAATGAGTGTTGTAAATAATTAATGTTCATATTATTCGTTCCTACGTTTATATTTATGGGCTCCAGTGTTTACATTACTGTTTCCGGAATCCGTACTCTTATCAATACATTAGACTGATGCAATCTTTTTATGTGATTGGCTTTGAATCAGTTGCCTGAGTCTAGGCTGTTCGTATCATGTTGTATGCTTGTCAATTGCGATGTCTGTTTATTAAATGTCTTGTTAGTACTTGAGTTACTCTTATTCCACTATCACAGGACATAATTCAAAGTTTATTTTATGGTTTTAAAACCGGGAAATAATCAAACTTTTGGAAACCAAGTCAACCAATAGTGCAATTAAAAAGGACAGTTTACGATTTGCCGTTTTAAAAACTGCGCGAAAATTCATAAACATATTTATCGCGTTGTAATGTTTTTGAAAACCACCGCAATCTTTCAAATGCAGAATAGTTAGGTAGGTAGTTTATTAAAGTCGCACTGGGGCAACACAACGGGCTATTGGCGAAGGTCCGGGTTGGTTGGGGTTTTATGGCGCAATGGCCATATTTGGCTATGCTGCGCCAGACATAACTAATAGACATCCACACACAATGAAAATTTTCCTGCACAGGAGAAAGTTTATTGACCAGGGAGGAGTGCACGTGGCAGGAATCGAACCTGCACCGCCTACAACTCGAAGGTTGCTAGCGCAGTGGACATACCCACTGAACCACGACGGCCCCGGAGACGGTCCGGGATCAATCCCAAAGGGAAAGATCAAGGACAACGCCTCGTAATTTTGAACCACGGTCAGAAATCGAGGTCAACACCTGAGCTGTGGCACCCCCATTCTCCTAACTTCCACACCACGGCAACGTGAGGACATTTGAGGCCACGAGATTTAACGTGCACCAGCCCCCGTGTACACGACGGTCTTTGGCTGGACCGAGTTTCGAACTCGCAATCCTCCGGTTGCTAATCCGATGCTCTTCCAACTGGTCTACCGTGACCCCCAAATGCAGAATGGAAAGTTTCCATTTTTTGTCGAGTTTGCTGCAAACTGAGTGTCTCATGATATAAGCTCAAGGTGTAATTGATAAAGTGTAGATATTCATTAGTTCAGTTAGCTGCCACAAGCTTCTTTCTAAAAACTTATCGCAGATATATTTTTCATTCTATTGAAATCCCGCTACTAAATACTAGATCTAAGCAAATCAGAATCAATTCAGCAGTTATATTGATATTTCATTGAACGAATAAAAATGTTAGCATTCCGAATTCAATGCTGTCATGTAAACATTGTGATGTTAAGAAATAAAAATGTTACTCTATCATCAATTTTCAACCATTTTCATCTCATGGTACAAACTAATTTCTAAAATCATGCGGCACACCAACAATTAGTTTTTTGACACTGACAAAAAATGGATTGATTTGCAAAGTAATTACCTGCACTTTTTGCTCCAAAGTGGCTTCCGAAAAAATTTTTTAAAAGCAATTTATGTACACACTAACAAAAAATAATACTCAAAATTATTGTTACTGGTAGTACTTGAAATTATTTGTGAACACACTCGTCAAAAGTTCAAAATTAAACCGTTGAAATGAAATAAATCTTACACAATTTAAGCCGTTTCACCATCCGTAAGGCACACTGCTCTATCATGAAGAAAAACATTCAAGGACACATTTATTCTGCCATGCTAGTAAAAAAAGTGTCTCCAAGTTTGGATTTTGAATTTAACCCCGGTTGGATGAAAATTAAAATATCTGATGTCTTACAACGCTAGAAAACAGTGTCACTCAATCAACTGCCGATTGAGAGGTTCGGTTTTGGGTGGGTTTTATGGCCATATTTGGCCAAACTACACAAAACACAACGGCAAGTAATGGACATACACGCACACAAGGAAAGATTACCGATACAAAAGAGGTGATTGAGTGGGCTTACCATTTTATGGCGTTATGAAGCATCGGATACATTTTAACAACCGTTAAACTCAAAGACCAAACTTGGATACTCTTATTTATTCTGACAGATTTCCAACGCTGTAAAACTCTTATTACGTACAAAATAGCATTTTTATGAGGAAATAGTGGAAAAGTGAGCTTCACCTGCTGCTGAGTATCAAGAATTCACACTATTTCCCCTCATATCAGAGCAGATTCACTAGTATATGGAAAATGCCGGTTCTGAAACAGGCGGTGCCGCAAGTGACGTCACGCGGAGTTGAGTTGTTTTCTCCTGCTACCCGAAATGACGTCATGTACCGGATGTCGGGTTTAGTTTTCTCCTGCTACCGGAAGTGACGTCTTAAACCGGAAGTTGAGTTTAGATGTTTTCTCCTGCTTCTAAAATGACGTCATGTACCGAAGTCGAGTTTAGTTGTTTTCTATTTAGTTTTTTTAGGGATCTGGCAACAGAAATATTTATCTTTAGCAGAATGGCAACGAATTTATCAGAGGAAATGCATGTTATTCTGAGATCGTCGAGAAATATAGAATTCTTTGACTCCTTTGGACGTTCCCCTCAAGTTTTCAACAATTACACCCGCTATTATTTAAAAAAAATTCCAATGTGACGTACAACGATTTCCCGCTGCAAAACTCCAGAACAGCTGTTTGTGGACAATACTGCATATATTACCTTAAACAGCGATGTAGAAATAATTCTTTTAAGCAAATTCTATCTAAGTTTGGACATGATTCAATGAATAATGATATTATTATGTATAATTATGTTAAAAGAAACCATAATGTATATGTGAAATTGTTTCAATAAAAAAATATTATAAATTAGATGAAATGACTTTGCTTCCTTCATTTGACACAATGAATCCTTTAGAGCTACGACATCCTTTTACTGCTCTAGTTTCAGGCCCGACTTCATGTGGAAAGTCATACTTTTTAAAAAAAACTTCTCGAACACCGAACAGAGGTGATTCATGCAAATATCAACAAGGTTTTATGGTATCTATCAGGATTTGTATGAAAAGATAACAAATGTGACCTTTGTGGAGGGATTCCCCAGAGAATTTTAAAAATTATTTGGATGGAAATACACTCTTCATTATCGATGATCTAATGGTTGAATGCGGAAACGATAAACGTTTAACAAATTTGTATACTAAAGGCTCACATCATCTCAATCATCAGTGACTCAAAATATTTTTCATAAAGGTAAAGAGTTCAGAGAAGTATCGCTAAACAGCCATTATATGTTTTTATTCAAGTCACGTAGAGATATCAATCAAATTACGCATCTTGGAAGACAATTGTATCCTCATTATACAAAATTTTTCATGGAAGCTTTTCAAGACGCAACAATGAGACCTTATAGTTATTTATTGATTGATTTAAAACCTGATACAGAGGAGTCCATGCGTTTGCGAACCAACATATTACCAGGAGAAACAACGTATGTTTATCAACCACGACATTAGTTGTATTAATTTAGTTTGAGGTATGCCACCGAATAAAAAAGACGTTCAAAAACTGCTGGCCATTAGTGCAAGCAAACCTGAATTGAGGAAATCCTTGATAAGGAAGTTCCGAAATCAACTTTGAAATGCATCTGAATATTGTTTAAATCTTATAAAAGGCAATGTGCCTTTAAGACCAGCTCAAAAAGCTCGATTCCGTCAATACAAAACAACCTTCAGAAAATTGGCTGATAAAAAAAAACACCGTTGTATGTGAAGCGCAAGCTTTTAGTGCAAAAAGGAGGGTTTTTAAATTTGCCGATTCCAGCCGCATTGAGTGTTTTAACAAGTCTTATTGCTAAGTAATGGAGTTTGCGAAAAAATTTGTTCTGGTACCTCATGATCAACTTTCAAAACATGTACCTACCGAAGAAAACTTATCGGATCTGGACAAAGAAATGTCTGCAATACTGAAACGCATGCTTTCTGACGATGAAAAAGTGAAGCTTTACCATCAAGTTCTTCAAAAGCGTATTCATGTTGAAACACATAATCCCTCTATTAAGAAACCTGTTGAAGAAATATACACAACTACTCCTGGTCAGAAACAGAGAAAGACTTCAGGTTCAGGAATCGTCCGAGGAAATCTCTATCAAAACGGAACCTTCAACTGAAATTCTTGATCAGCTGATATTAAATGCAGCGCCCAGAAATAAAAAGACTATGACTAGAAACATTTTATCATTTTTAAAACAGCACAAACACGTCAATAAACTGGAATGAGAGAGGAGAAATCATTCACAATGGGACCCTAATTCCAAACTCTAACGTGATCGACTTGATTCAATCTGTTGTAAAGGATCCACCAGACAAAGAAATAAATGGATTTTCTCAATTCTTTAACTCAATTCACAAATTGAATATTCCAAAAACCTTTGTTAAAAATAAGCGTGTAACAAGATCTAATAATAAAATTAGGTCATCGATATCATATTAATAAAAGGAAAAAAATTGTTATTTTTAGAGAATTACGTAGTCTTGTCTTTTCTTTTTTTCATTATATTCTGCTTTCTATGTGTTTATTGTCTACTGTTAGGAGCGTTCCTTTGAAGAAAATATAATTTTTAAAGTGTACATAGATTTTATTTCGAATGGGAGGGAGGGATCTAGTTGTTACGTTGATATGCATGTGAAACATTAGTATCTAAGAGCGGTGCTGCGGAGTCCTAACCCAAGCGGTGCTGCGGAGGGAGGGAGCGGCGGGGAAACTCTGAGCGAGATTAGTTGCTAATCCGTCTTATCTCGAATTCAGTTCTAGACATGTTGTAAGCTGAAATCCACGCACATCTAACCATTCTGAGCTGTGTCTTATCTTTTGTGAGTAACTATGGAACGCAAAGATAAATTTTAACTTTACTGATTAGTATGATTAGTAAGTGTATGGTGTTATAATCCAGTTCTTCGTGCCTCGTTTACAATTATTTTTCCAAGAACAGCTAACGCTTTTCAATAGCAATGATTAATGTTTGTGCAATTGTGGATTTTGATGGATTTCAGACTCAAGAAGGTTTCTTAGTACGTAAATACGCATACATCGCTGTAAAATCGCAAGTAGCTTCAAGTATTCGTTTTAACTTATCGTCTTATAAGCATAAACTTAGCGCCAAAGATCGCACAACTGTGCGATATGTTGAAAATTACGCATGTGGACTTCATTTCTGTCCCATAACATGGCAAATTGCGTCTCCCTTAGAAAGTCTAGACTCTAAGCTTTTAGAATTTTTAGAATTTAGTACGAGCAGACCAAGAGGGCCATTAAGTACCTAGTTGCTTACAAAGGTGGTCATATGGAGAAGAAACGCTTAGATGCAGACTTCCGAACATCAACTTGGAACTATATGGGTGTCCCAAATTCGATGCACTATGTGCTCCAAGTAGTAACAAAGATATCAGAAACTATCATGTGGTCATTACAAAAATAATTTGCATTGCCCAAAAGCTTAGGTGGCGGCATCGAATAATTGGCTTGTCGGAAATATGCGTCTCTTAAAAAGTGCAAGTATGTAAAAAATAAAGTTCTTTTTTTACACTGCAATGTATTATTTTTGTAAAATATATGAACTATGTTTTTTTTCTATAAAAAGTGTTTTCATTAACTTTGTTTCCATGTGGCTTCCTCCAATCTGTTTTAGAAGTGTCTGTTTTTTTCTTGCAGAGAATGTTGTTTTAAGAATACATAGAATTCAGATTTAATCCATTATTTCAATAATATTTGTTCATTTTAAAATTCATTAATGTTTAAAATTTTCAGTTATTTAATATTACTCATGGGTAAAACTATCAGCGGTGTGAGTAAATCTTTAGATTACGCATTAACTATCGGGATAAGGCAAAAGTTAATTTGCTTAGCAGCACATAAATGTTCACATTATTTTCAAAACAGAAAACCCACATGATATCCATTTAACGAAGTAATGAATTACATTTAAAATTAAGAGAACAATATGAAGCATCTTGTAAAATACTTCATAACTACGTACAGCATTGGTATTTTGCTCTGCAATTTAAACTGTACAAAATGCATAAGGCTTCAAATAAATAAAAGGAAGTTCATATTTACTAAAATCTGTAGTTTGCAAAAGCATTAAAGATGAAGAACATTTAATTTAGAACTTCAAGACAAATGATTTTTAATAAACTAATTTTCAGTACTTCAAATGTGCATTCAAACATGGTATGGGTCTTGCAAAGTATCACAAATTAATGTATAAAATATTTTTCACCTTTACAGGTTTTTTAGTATTGTTTTTTTTACTATGCATAAAACACACTTTGAGAATCAAGCTTTTAAGCGTCTTACTTGTAAAATTAAAAAATAATAAGCAAATCTGCATTTAAATGTTTGTAATAATATCTGATGTATATGTTTCAATTGTAAAATGTTTTCTAAAAATCTTCAATGTTATAATGCGTATAATAGTATTTGATATATAATTAATTTTTGTGTAAAAACATCTAACTTTTAAAATATAAATCCTTACATCAAAGAAAAGTTCGTTAAAAACAGTTTGTAAATCTTAATAATATAAATTAAATCACTAAAATTTAGATTAAATCACTAAGATTTATTTAAAGTAAACAATAATATGCAAGGAAAGACTAATTAATAATAATATTTAATTTAGATTTTATAGGATAAATGGTTTTAATACTATCAACACTGCTTTCAAATGTGTAAGGAAATATGTTCATAATATGGGTCTTGTAAAGTTTCAAAACTTACGCTCACTTAAGTATATAATATTTAAACAAAATTATACAATAAAATGTGCGCTATAGCATCTAATGTATAATTAATTTTTGAGTAAAACAAATCTTAAAATCAAAGAAAATTTCATTTCAGAACTTGCATTTTAAAAGAAAATTTAGAAAATCATGTAATAAAAAAACAACTAATTCAAAATACAGTGTATGTAGTAAGACATGCAAAAGTTTATTTAAGCGAGTGTGTAGCAAGTTACAATAGCAAGGTGTAAACATTAAAAAGATCTCCAATATTTCCTTACGATCTACATTTAAATGTTTGTAATAATATCTAATGTATGTTTCAATTGTAAAATGTTTCCTAAAAATCTTCAACATTAAAAATATGTGTAATAGTATTTGATACATAATATTTATACTCAAAAATTAATTAACTTTTAAAATATAAAATCCTTATATCAAAGAAATTTTCATTAAAAAAGTTTTTAATTCTATATAACATAAATTAATTCACTAAAATTTATAAAGATTTATTCAAAGTAAAAAATAATATGCAAGGAAAGATTAATCAAAAATTACATTTGATTTAGTTTTTATAGGGTAAATGGTTTCAATACTACAACTTCTTCAAATGTACAAGGAAACGTATTCATAGTATGGGTTTTGTAAAGCTCCAAAAGTTTTACTCTTACTTAAGTGTACATTATTTAAAACAAAATTTCTGCAATAAAATAGGTGTTATAGCATCTAATGTATAATTAATTTTTGAGTAAAAACATCTAACTTAAAAAACATAAATCTTTATGGCAAAGAAAAATTTATTTCAGATCTTACATTTTAAAAGACAATTTATAAAACTATGCAATAAAAAGCAAATAATCCAAAATACAGTGTATGTGATAAGACACGCAAAAGTTTATTTAAAATAGCAAGATGTAAGCATTTATATGAATAATATTCAGAAAAGCACAAATTATTTGTAGCGTTTTTCAAATACCGTCTAGTGTACATCCCTATCGACACTGAATTCTAGTTTGGGGGCACATAAGTGGTTTATCGCTGATTTATACAAGAATTTTACGAAACGTTAAGTTTATTCTAGGGCATGACGCATTCCCACGGGGTAAACTGTGAAACCAAAATTGGTTTGTTGGATACTTCATCACAAGCAAGCTTCCATTTTCCAGAACAGTTTTTGAAGAATTGTAGTTATTTCTAGAAAACACAAATTGCCTTTTCTGTCCAAATGAAACAGACGCTATGGGTGCATTAAGATCCAAGTCCTTCTCGTTGTCTTTATGGGCACCTATACATTTCTTACCATCTTTATAACGGTTCACCAATACAAAATTAAATCTTGTACCAATTATTTGTTCTACTTCTGCCTTTATTTCCAATAGTAAAGGAAACTAAGGCTTGGCTGCAATTTGTCGAACACGCCAGATGGCCGCACGGGTACCGAAAGTATCACTACGTCATGACGTCACACAAGGCACCGCACTTCGTAGTCAAGAAGCCCTTAACCAGCTAAACATCCCACGCTGTGACGTCACTTACGGCACCGCAATTTGCTCATAACATGCATTTCCTCTGATAAATTCGTTGCCATTCTGCTAAAGATAAATATTTCTGTTGCCAGATCCCTAAAAAACTAAATAGAAAACAACTAAACTCGACTTCGATACATGACGTCATTTTAGAAGCAGGAGAAAACATCTAAACTCAACTTCCGGTTTATGACGTCATCTTTAGAAGCAGGAGAAAACAACTAAACCCAACATCCGGTACATGACGTCATTTCGGGCAGCAGGAGAAAACAACTCACCTCAACTTCCGGTTTCTGACATCACTTCCGGTAGCAGGATAAAACAACTCGACTACACTTCCGGTAGCAGGAGAAAACAACTCAACTCCGCGTGACGTCACTTCCGGTACCGCCTGTTTCAGAACCGGCATTTTCCATATACTTTCTCACTGCACGCTTGGAAGTCAAAAACTACACTGCCTTTCAGATTCATGCACTTCGAAAAACAATCAAATAAAAGATATTCAAGAACAATGTTGTGCCAAGAGGTTCATGCAATAGTTCACGGAGATGTACGATTGTAAGAAAGTCTCATTAGAATTCAGCATCGCAAAATATATTTTCAGGTGGACTGAACTATGAATGAGGATTATTACGATAAACTTGACTGATTTTTCGTGTTCTGATTCGCTTGAGCGACTGTTGGTTCTTACTGATACAAACTGAAAGTAGGTGTCATTTAGCATCCCTCGCTGAAAATGTGCATCACGTTTCGATCGTGGATAGAGGAAGTAAAAGGAGTTCCTACTGGTTGTTGGGCGAGTCTTGGAAAATTATTTTGTTAAGCTGGATAATGACGATATTGTTGTCACTGGATGAAGCGAATGGAAAGTTTAAAATCAGGAAATCGGAATCCTTTGAAACGAAACCAGAAATACTCTGCAATTACGTCGTAATGTTTTGATATCTGGTTTAGCGATTGCACTTGAATTCCTGGAGTACACCTGTTTTAGGGATGATTTTCACAAATTCAACCGTGCTGATAATACTCAATGCAATAAGCCTTTTATGAAGATTCAAAATAATTGCCTATTGAACAAAAGTCATTTTGTTAAAATATTTTGCCATTCTTACTTCAGAGCATTGTTTTGTTCCCCACAGTAGGCGCCCTCCGTGGGAGCTGAAGGAATTTTAGGGCAATGCTGGTGCCAGGGGAATGGGGGGGAGGCGTAGGATCGAGAGTAAGCAGTAAATTACTAAAAAGTGTCGCTTAAAAATGTTAAGCAATCGTCACTGTTGTATGTTGTAAAATGCAAGTTGGAACCGATCCGTCTAAACCAAGAGAACAGGTCGTAACAAGCGAGAGTTGGTATGTCTGTATTTGCGAGTACTCCTGACTCAATTTTTTTTATTGTATTTCCGTCATCGTATTTAGTTGAACGTGGATTTAGTGCGGTAACATGTCTTAACTGAAAAGGAACCAACTGCAAACAGTTTACACCGTGAAGATAAGACCGTTTTAAATTTTACTGATTTGATTGATATTAATTACTAATAACAGTAATCAATCGAGTGAGGATATTTGCAATTTATATTTTGTTGTTTCATTTCAATAAACAGCATTATAATTTCAGTTGTAAGTTGTTCACAATTGCATTAAAACTTTTTTATTGAGTTTTCCCAGAGGGGAAGAAAATTGTCTTTGAAAATTGGCGTCGAGCCAAAAATTTTGAAGAAACTGTTTTAGAGTAAAAACTACTTTTATTGGATACAGCTAATCGTGAAAACATTCTTATGAAAAAATAATCCATGTGTCGTGAAGTTTCATGCGATCCCGAGACAGCTTTTACAATTAAGTAACTATTAAGTATCCATCTTGCAACGATTTTTCAAAATTTGGTACAACTTTCCGGAAAACGAATGCGAAGCTGCTTAATGAAACTATTCCAATGATTGAAATTGATTTTAGTGTCCAGATAATTTATAGTTTCCAGTACCGTATTTCTAGTCATAGGCTAGTCTAAAGAGGCAAGTTTTGGAACTTTTCACGGCTAATATTGTATTTTTAAATATTACTTTAAAATTTGCATTAAAATGTACTAAAACCAATCCATTTTCCCATTACAATGACATTTAACACAGAATACCAGGCACAATAAGTAATTTAGTAGATGAACATACCCAGGCACAAAATCGTGACGTTCATCTCAGTTTGCTGTGGTTGGCTGGTTTTATGGCGCAAAAGCCATATTTGACCAAACTACGCCAAACACGAGACATCAGTTGTGATCGGATCAAGAATAGGGCGGTAGTTTTATATCATCCATGGGACAAAAGGCTAAGTTCGGCCCTGATAGCTTCTACGATTATCCAACAGGAATTTTAAAAAACAGTCCCTTTATTATATGCGACAAACAATCGCATCGAATTCATCAATGTGCACTTCTCTTTAGTTACCTCAGTTAAAAATATTTAATGTGCTCGTTGCTGTTGTATTCTTAAATTAGCTATCAGTTCTTTGTACAATTTTATAAGTGGAAACCACGACGTTTTTCTATTTCTAATTCGCACTTTTTACGAAGTTTCTAGAAATAAAGACAGTAAAATTGAGATTACCCGATGCCTGTAAAAGCTATCACAAATAATAACACTAAAAAACAAAATACGGTACGATAACTTTTAAAGTTTGGTTCCTTGTTCTCAAAGTTACCGATTTGCTAACTGACCAGGAACAAACCGTACCGTTTGAACGGGAGTATGCTATGACAGCATGCAACTCTACTCCGTAAACTTGAGGTGAATTAGTAAAGCAAAAAGGCTAATAATAACTCCACTAGCCTACGTGTATTTTATTCCTTCGTGGTTTGGCTCAGCTTGCTTACAGAGGGTGATGTATGACTCATATCGACGTCATTGGGAAAACCACCTGGGCGACAAAAAATAATCAATGTCTCCTCGTAGAAAACGAAATGCAGTTTAACTCTGCCCTGTTTGCGACAGATCACTTCAATCGTTCTGAGGCAGCCCTTAATCTGTTTGAGACACGAAGCCCTGAAAAGCCTGAATTTATCACGAAATATTCACCTGTCTATTCCAGTGACGCACCCAAGGGTTGCTATCAGCCACCCTTAAAGCAACAGATAGGTAGTTAATTAACGTCGCACTGAAGCAACACAACGGGCTATTGGCGACGGTCCGGGATCAATCCCAAAGGGAAAGTTCTGAGGACAACGCCTCGTAATTTTAAACCACCGTCAGATGAAGAGAACACCCGAGCTGGCACCCCATTCTCCAAACTTCCACACCACGCCAACGTGAGGACATTAGAGGTCACGATGGATTTAACATGCACCAGTCCCTCGTGTACACGACAGCTTTACTAATCCAACAGCGGCCCTCTCCAAAGCTGTAGAAAAATTAAACGTTCTCTCATCGACTTCATAACATCAATTGAAGTTTACTTGATTTGCTACTTATGAAAGGTTTGAATCATGGGCAGGGGCGCACCCAGGTTGGTTGGCTTCGGGTTTTATGGCGCAAGGGCCATTTTTGGCCAAGTTGCGCTAACACAAGACAACGAGGGAAGAAAAGCAAAAAGCAGAAGGGTAGGTGAGGGTAAAACCGAAGGGAGGACAGGTCACTCGAGTACCTCGGGGTTGAGATGCCCGTACACACCTAAAGATGTGTCCGAGGGCGTGTGTAATTTGCTACCTTTTTATCGTAAGCTCTTCATTTCGAGGAAATTTTAAAATCTCTGAAATATAGAGTAGTTTGGAGTGCGCTAATCAGACTAGTTTGGAGTGCGCTAATCAGACTAGTTTGGAGTGAGCTAATCAGAGTACTGAATTAAAAATGTTCCAACGTTTTAATGAACAAGATTAAAATGTTCAATTAATCAATTTTATCCAATCCCAGTAAATAAAAAATTGAACATTTATTAATGGGCTGAAAGCAATGAATATATATTAGCCGACTGAAAATAGAAAATATCTAAGCACCCATATATACGATTCTAAAAGTAATTGGTTATTAACGTCGCACTAGAGCAACACAATGGGCTACTGGCGACGGTCCGAGATCAATCCCGAAGGGAAAGATCTAAACCAGCCAATCCCCAATCCAGGTTGATTGGGGTTTTATGGCGCAAGGGACACATGGCCAAGCTACGCCAGAAACAAGACAAAAAGACTACAAAATAAAGACTGATGTAAAATTTATTTATAATTTTGAATTGAAATTAGCCAATGTATAAAATCTAAAAATTCACAAAACCGATGACGGAGATGAATAAAAACAATTTTTATTGTATCCAAGCCAGGAAAAGGAAATAATTTTCGTTGTGAGGGGACGTCACTCCTAGTTCTTGTGGGGTGAAACTCCACCCATTCCTTTACCGTCGCACCAAAATGGACAATGGTAAGGAGTGGCCGATTGGCGGTATGCTAGAAAGTAACAAACGCATTTATCGTGAGGGGAAGTCACCTCCGTCCAGGTGGGGTAAAATTCCACCCTTTTTTGTAACGCCGCACCAAAATAAGGGGTGTAAGTAATGGGATGGCCGATTGGCAGTATGCTAGGTTGTAACACGACTCGTGTTCTTTTAAGAGGGCAGTACTCGTTTGCAACTCAATGAACTCTTAACGTCCAGTCTCGGATGAGGTTGGTTGGTTTAGGTTTAATGGCGCAAGTTCCAGAAATGGACAAGCTGCGCCAAACGCCAAATAAAATCATCGTAGATGTAAAAACATTAAAAATATTGGGAAAAAGATTCCAGCAGTTTTTGGGAATGAAATATTGGGGAAAAGATTGAAATGTTTTAACTCTACATGTTGATCAATATGTAGGCAATAAATTAAGATGAATTTATGAATTTAAAATGTTGATCAGTAACATGCAGATATAAAACGGATGAGAATGATATATACAAGTAATGAGAGTATATGAATGGGGGATAATATTATAGAATTTAAAAATCGAATGCTATACAAGCTAAAAAATATATGGATGGGGTTTCTTCCAATTAATTCCCGTAAAGTTAAAACAGAAGTACTAAAAAAGTGATGCCGATGATGGTTGAAAACGGGACAATCAATTAAAATATGTTGAATGGTGAAAGGAACTCCACACAACGCTCTACACACTAGGACACTCTCCTAAAAAAGATGACTGAGTAAAACGTGTGTCCAATGAGCAGGCGAGTCAAAATTACAACCGAATGTCGAGAAGAATGGGGAAGCCAGTGATGTATCACTCTGAAAACTATGGAGCTTATTGTTTGTTTGAGTGCTCCAGTTGGTTCGAACAGATAAGGATGGCGGCCCGTTTAAAATTCTAAAACGCATGCTTCAGCGTTCTCCATCACAAAATTTGTGTATAACTTTTGCACGCACAAGTCAGTTTTATTTTTAATTTTTTTCAAACTGGCCCATCTTGTCTTAAATAAGGACTCTCGAATCGGGGATCGATTGTAAAGTTTGAAAGAAAAATTTTCCTCCCTCCTCCTAATGACCGTGACTATGACCATTTCTGAGCCCCTCCGAAAGAAAAATTCTGGGTCGCGAGCATGTGCAATTAATTCTCTTTAAGACTGAGTTACAAATTTCTGGTACCTACTTTCAAAACACCCTTTACTGTACATCGTAAAAACGTTGATTAAAAACAATGTATACCAATGGGGATAGATCATTTAGTCTAACTATACTCGGTAGGTATTTTAATTAATGTAAGCACTGGAGCGACACAACGGGCTATTGGTGACGGTCAAGGATCAATCCAAAGGGAAAGATCCGAGGAAAATACCACGTAATTTTGAACCACGGTCAGATGACGAGGCAACACCTGAGATGGCACCCCACTCTCCAAACTTCCACACCACGCCAACGTGACATTTGACGCTAAGACGGATATAACGTACACCATCCCCTTTGTACACGGTCTTTGGTTGGATTCGAACTCGCAAACCTCCGATTGCAAATCCGTTACTCTTCCAACTGGTCTACCGCGCGGCCCCGTAACTATATAAGATTTAAATTAATCTGACGAGCTGCTTTTCTTAAATGAGAATCTTTCCCCGTAAGATCATAAAACTCCATTCAGTTCAATAATTAACCGATTTATACTCTCTCAATTTAACTGAAATCGGTAGACCGCCAAGCAGTTTTCGAAATTCTGAAAAGGAGGAGTTAAGAAAAACTGATTGGTCAGTAGACAAGAAATGTAAGAGTTTGTGAATTCAAAATCACTCATGACTAACATCTCTGAATGTGTTCTATAATTTTTAGACGAATGAGTGAACGATAACACGAATCAGTAAAAATATCTCAGCTAGATTGCGACCTTGACAGATTAAGGTACCTCACCTCAATCAGCAAACACTCGTGGAAAGCTTTTTTGAGAAGCCTTTAGATTTCAACTAAAAAAGTTACAAACATACTAGCAATCAAAATTCCAATCAGCAATCAACCTCAATCAGCAAAACATCTTTCATCGAATAAGTTTTTACGAAGCGAGTCTAGATTTGAACTCAACAGTGTGGTGGTAATCAAAAATCCATTTTATTTATTAACTCTAATGCTCTCTAGTATAATTTAGCAAATTAAATAAAAAATAATTACGAAATTGCTTACCGACGTAACCAAATTTGTAATTTATTTTTTATCCATTTCATTTCTTTTTGCGCTCGACAGTGTAAAAATACTGGCTGCTTGGCCCATATTCTTAATTAAAACTTACAGCTTGCGAGATTTGAAATCTTTACTTCTATTTATTCTCGTTAAACTGAAGGAAATGAGTTAAAATCGGGTATACGGCACGGCTTATTTTTAGAAGCTAGTCTAAAACGGTAACGACTCGCTTGCAAAAAATATTTTTTTATCCTTGACGGGAAAGAATCTGGAGTCTAAACTAAATTTATTTAACCCAGCTACTTTTTCTTTAATCTATAATTGAATTATGTGCATTTTTATTGAGACATTTATTAGTCTCGGTTGATCTATAATATTTATATAAATCAAAGCTTTCGATTTAAGTAATTTTTCTCCCGTTGCGTTTTGGGGAGTTGCAAATAAAAAAGAACATCTGCCTGCGGTGTATAAATTGAAACCCAGCCAAAATATTTATATTCAACTTATTGATTTCATTTTAGTCGTATTGAGGGATTCTACTGTACGTGGTATTTATAAGTGAACTTGAAAAACTTTGAGATGGAAAAAGCATGGGAAATCTGAATCATCGTGGTGTCAACATCCGAAATTCGGTTCTCTACGTCTTACTTTGGCTTGTCTTTCTGCTGTCATTGTTTGCTTACATAAAGGCTAATTAGACAGGGACCAATGGCTTAAAATTGCTACTGCATTTTAAAATTTGTTGTCAAGAGGCACATGTAGGCAGGCAGGGCGATCACGGTCCCGCATTATTGGCCATGAGAACTATGAAAGTACCTCTAAAGTTGAGGATTTTAACATGTGGCCTCTTAGGCCCGTCTCATGTTAGGCATATTTCCGTTAGACTTCATGTGGATTATTTATGTAAGCATTCATTACCAAACAGTGCCACTATCCTATTAAGAGGAATGGATGCTAAGAGGTTAAATGGGGTATTTCGGAAACCTTCCCAACATCATTTCAACCTCAAGAACATTTTGAGACCCGAGCAACCCCGAAATGTTCTTGATGTTACAAAAACGTTCTGTGCAGTTCGCTTAATTGATTTAAATCGTTTTACTAAGCCCATACGAAAAGTCATAGATAGAAGTATAGTATTGCTATTAAACGAGCTTTTGGTTGGTTAGTTGTTTTGGGGTTTTTTGGCGAAAGAGCCATATTTGTCAAGCTGAACAATCACAAGACATCAACGAGGGAGAAAAGCAAAAGCAGAAGGGTAGGCCAGGGTAAAACAGAAGGGAGGACAGATCACTCAGGGTTGTGATGCTCGTTCACATCCTTGGATGTGAACGAGCTTTTGGAAATATAAGTGTAGAATATTTAATTAAAACGGTTGGTTGGCTTGTTCGGGTTTTATGGCACAAGGGCCATATTTTGGCCATCCTGCGCCAGGCGCAAGACATACAATATCAAGTAATAGACAGACACAATGAAAGTTTTACTGACACAGAAGAGAAATACACCTAGGGAGGAATGCACCTGACAGGAATCGAACCTGCGCCGCTTACAACTCGAAGGTTGCTAGCGCACTCACTGAGCCATGACTTAATTAAAATGGCGTCGCAATGAAATGAACACATTTCACGAGTGTTTTCTTAATAAGTTGAATCTGGAATCGCGGTAAGTAAAAACTGTCTATAACGTCCTGATACATTTAATTTTTAAGCAGCGTTCAGTGAATATATTTTTGTGAACAAAATTTCATACTTGAAAATCGATTACGACAAACCGCTTTTGCTTTCATCGCCTGATGGCATCGCTGATGATGATCGCGTGGTGTACACATAAAATGAGTCAAGAATTCTCTCCCCCAAAATTGCTCTTTTATCACTCCAGTCCCTGATATTGCCCCCAACAAAGTCTGCACGGTACTGGTTCTCATTTGTATTGTGCGAGTGGATCTCAACGGCTCTCCAAATACGACACTTAGCATAGGATTGGCATGACGCATAAAAATAAATGCTGCCAGTCAACGTCTTATGCGGCCATCAGAGTTGAATCTTGACTCATCAGAAAACACGGCCTATTGAACACACCAATGTCTGATCATATCCTCATTGTAGGCTGCGATATCTGTGGATGAGGACCATAGGAGTTAGCAGTAATTGGGTATGAGCGACAAATTCTGTTAACCCTCTAAGTGGCATCGACGAGGATTGGATGTTGGGGTGTGGTATCGACTAATATCTCGTCCATCAAGATCTGATCGGTAATGACAATGACGAGATATCTAGTCATCAAGACACAGCCGATCTTTTGATGATGACGAGATCAAGATCGGGTCAGTTTTCTTCTAATGGCGAGATATCTCGTTCAAGATCTGGTCAGTTTTGCTAATGACGAGACACCTCGTCGAGACAAAACCACCAGGAGGGTTAACAGACTGCGCTGAAAAACTCCATGCTCACTTTGGGGGCTCACTGGAACCTCCATGCTGTCTCACGTGAGCATGGAAGTTCCAGTTAGCCCTCAAACGCAGTCAACAATAATCTAAGTTTACAAAAATCATCTGCAATAACAAAATTAAAGTAAAAAACATCTGCAATTAAATTTTTCAATTTTATGCATTTTATTTTTCCGACTCAAAAAACGTTAGTGATGTTTGCTTTTATCACTCTTCAGTTAGATGCCCATTCCTAAAGATTCATATGAATATAGCTGTTTGAAAAATGTAGATTATATCGTTTTATGTAATAAGTAAACGTAGGAAGACAATATTTTAGAAATGTATTCTCATTTTCTGACAAACCTGTCCAATTATTTTTGAATATTTTAGTAACTAATTCTCCCAGGCGGGATAGGTTCCTTTACTTCCTTCCGTCTTAGATTCTTATTTATTACATTCCGTGGGATGAATCATGCATCGCCTAATTTTATTTCTGAAATGTCATTGGTCGAAGGGTCAGGTGGGATGTTCGAAAAGAGATTGGTCGTTAGATGAGATGACTTTTTGCAAATAGTGTATAAAATGATATCTGCAAATAAAGGTCTTGTTTTTTAACATGGTTCTGCGCTGTCTGTTGAATTCTATTAACTACCAGGATGCTATGTTGAGGAAAACCTTAGTTCCAAATTAAAACTCGTATTTTATATTTGTGTCTATAATTCCAATCCTGTCCCAATGTCTATAATCTCAATATATCCCAATCGTACATGTGAAGTCGTCAAAATTTGCATATTTCTCTTCAAATTCATAAAATCAAACATAGAATCTTAAGAAAAGAGAAAGGACTACTCAAATTTTAGTATAAGTACACATTGCACACATTTCTGAAGTGTACCTCCATGTGATATATGTTCTGCACACGCCTATGGTTGGTTTAGGGGTTTTGTGGCGCAAGGGCCATATTTGACCATACTGTGCCATGCATAAGACATACATCAAGTAAGACACGCACAATGAAAGTTTTACAGACACAGAAGAGAAATACACCCAGGGAGGAATGCAGCTGACAGGAATCTAGCTCAGTGGAAATACCCACTGAGCCATGACGACCCCTGCACACGCCCCTTCATAACGCTTTGTAAATAAAATGTTACAATTAGAAATTGTAATACTAGATCAGTGGTCTGAATCCAAAGATCCTATTGCAAGTAATTGTCAAGATTAAGGTGCTTAAGGTGGGGTTGTTGGATTGGCTTTTATGATGCGAGGGCCATATTTGGCTTGTTGGGGTTCCATGGCTCGAGCGCCAGACACAAGCCTGGCAACAAGCAATCAACGGAGGAAAGCAAAGTAGAAGGGCAGGTGAAGGTAAAAGGAAGGGGTTGGTTAGTTTTGGGGTTTTATGGCGCAAGGGCCTATTTGGCCATGCTGCGCCAGACACGAGACATACAATATTAAGTAATAGACACACACAATGAGCCACGACGTCCCCGTAAAAAGGAAGGGGATGACAGATCACTAGGGTACCCCTGAGGTTTGTTACGCCCACGTTTACTTAAAAAAGTAAACCCCTGAGGGGAGGCCCATATTTGGCAAAGCTGCGCCAAACACAAGACAGACGTCAAGTAAATGGACATATATGCACGAAAATTTTACTGATACAGAAAAGAGAAATACAACCAGGGGAACGAACCTCACAAAAATCTAATCAAGGTCGCCTATAACTCGCAGGTTGCAAGAGCAGTGGACAAACCCACTGAGTCACGACGACCCTGTTAAGGTTGGGTATTCAGTAAGGTCGGTTTTTGTATAAGAGGAAATTCAAATTTCTTGGCTTTCATTAAACACAAATGTATGCATTTGAGTACGCAAATTTTGAGATTTAAGATCTGCTTTAGTGGATCCATCAGTGCTTTAAACAAAAGATAAGTTTAGATACTTTTTCTCGTCGTCAAACACGTCCTTCAATGTCCGGTGGGAATAAAACAACGGAAAGTACAGCTGAACTCTGAATAATAGTTATGAATAGGCTTAAAAAAACAAGAACTGGAAACGAGCAGTAACGGGAACATTTCGGATATTGTCCATTATGTCATTGTTATGCCATTTAGAGTTGAAATTAAGGCAATAACTCGAAACGGATAATATATTCAAAGAGAAACCATTGCTCAAATCTAAAGACAAATTCTCAAAATGAACATCCGGGGATTACAACTCCGGAAATGGCCTTAGGGATTACACACCGGGAAATTTTTGGTTCGAGCGTGTAAAAGGTACTTTGTGAATATCTGATAACGAATTTAACATCGACAAAAGCTGAATAAAGAGATTATTTAGAGAAAGAATAGACAGCGGAGTAAGCTTTCCTGACAAATAGCTATTATCCATCATTTGGCCAAAATTAAAATTAGACTTCCTACAGTTATTATGCACTACATTTCAGGGTTTGTGGAAACAAATGATTCAGAAACAAAAATTTCTACAGAATTTGCATAAAATAATTTCTGAATATAATTTTGCTCAGCATATGAATTGAGAAAAAAATTGGGGATTTGTCGCTCAATAACCGATGAAAATTCAATTTATCAGATTTGGAAGTTGGAAATTTTTTTATCTTAATGATATTAAGGATCCATTTCTATAACGTGCTAAATTGAAGTAATATTAAAGCATATTATAACATCTCATTTGCATACAAATATTTTGCAATGTATAAAACGTTGATCTGTGCAATGCTTAAAACTAGAAACACATAGTCAAATTTAAAAATCAAATTTTTTTATTTTTCTTACAAAATTTATATTCTAGCGGAAATTCATTACCAAGAGTTACATTGATTTATTTTGCAATGGCTTTAAATTTTCTTTTTTCATTCAAAATTTTTTGAGCAGTAATCTAAATTCGCACTTATAAACATACATTTATTTGCATTTTACATTCATTAGGCGCAATGAACTGTCCATTAGACCGTATTCTTATTGATGCTGGGAGACTCGGCATTTTTAAAAAATCAATATTAGAAGGTATACATAATCCTTTGCTTTTACTAAATTAGAATAATTACTAAAACTAAAGACTGACAATGTAACAGCTCTTCTATTTACATAACATATAATCCAAACCAAGACATGTCAGCACTTCAGTTTTATAATCATCTTACCACCATAAAAAGAATTGACATTTAACCTGAAATTCCAACTCTTACCCCCACATTAATCATTATCTCCCCATAGAAACGAATGTGTAATAGGAGCATCAACTTACCATTTTCGTCATCAATGAGCAGAGCGAATGTGTTTTTAAAACAAAAATAGGGGAAAAGCTCAAAAGCTTTTATGTTCGAAAGCAGTGTGCAGAAAGACGAAACACTGAATTAAGAGTATCCTCAAGTTAACGTTTTTGGCTCGAATGCCCCAAAACCTTGCCAAGTTTACTTCTTTCAGACAATGAAGCTAAACCTGTGGTAGATGCACTGTCGCGTAATTTTCTGCAGACGTCACTTAAAAGGTTAGCGACATGACGCTTCCAATTTCTTTCTGCATAGATTTTCTAGAGGGTAATACAGTGCACAAATGAGAAACTTAGACATGAGTGGTGTAATAATGACCAACTCACCACTGAGTTACATAGGGCCTTTCCTGAGAACCTATCCCAACCGTCATTTAAGCCCTCGTATGTTAAGTTGGATGGTGACTGGTAATGGTAATTAATTAACGTCGCACTGGAGCAGCACAATGTGCTATTGGGGCGGTCCGGGATCAATCCCCAAGGGAAAGATCCGAGGACAACACCACGTAATCTGGTGCCATAGGGCCGTTCCTAAATGGTGTGCTGGGTGTTCACTTGCATGTCCACAGAAAAATAAGGGTTGCCGGACATTCGATGTGCCCCCAATTTGAGAAAAATCTGTAGTCATATTTTTCGATGTTGTTTGGTACAGCTTGGCCAAATATGGCCCTCGAGCCATAAAAAACCCGACCAACCTTTCTAATATTGTCGCTGGTTTGAAAATATCTCGTCAATATTAGACAAATGCCTTCATTGGTATCATCTCCACACTAATTTGCACTGCAATTTTTTATTTGCTCTGTATATACTTCGTTTTATTACATTTATTTTAAATATCAGATGAAAGTTTACTTTGGACATATTTTAGAAATTTGACATCTTTATATTGAAGTATTAGGATACTGCCCAAAAGCAAATCTTCATCTGCACTCGGGGACTGGTTTGGTTTTATGGCCATATTTGGGTAAGCTGTGCCAAACACAAGATCGACAACACTATGAGGGAGGAAGCAAAAAGCAGAAGGGTAGGCGAGAGTAAGAATGAAAGATTACTTAGGGTTGTGATGCCCAAACAAACCTAAAGATGTGCCCTTGATTGCTTGGTTTTATGGCGCAAGGTACTATATTTGGCCAAGCTGCGCCCCAAACACAAGACAGACAACGTCAAGTAATGGATAAACACTAAGTTTTATTGACACGAAAGAGAAATACATCCAGGGTAAGAAACAGGAGTCGAAACTACGACCGCTTACAACTCAGATTGCTAGCACTGTGGGCTACTGAGTTATGGTGACCCCAGGGACTCTGGAAATATCGGAATACGGATGGTTGTTTGGGGGTTTTGTAGAGCAAGGGCCATGTTTGGTCAAGCTGCGCCAAACGCTATCAGAATACGGAACGTGGAATGTAAGCAAATTTCTTACCTCCTTTTTTGAATCTGGATTTCGATAAGACACAGTATGTTCGTTAGAATTAATTCCACCAAACATACTAAAATCAAGTATGCACTGCCGAAATTTACTATTACCTTTCAGATATTGACCAATGTGCATTATATTTCACATAAGCACACATCCCATTATACTCTTTAAAGTTCTATTAAACCTTTTCTCTCGGAATGGGAATATTAGAGTAACTCTAAGCAGTTTTTTTTCATAAATTATGTCAAAAGTTTTTTGCTGTAAGTACAAAAAGATAAAAGTGAATATCACCTGCTCTCTCCATTCAATATTACAGAAATTTCTAAATTATTTTTCAAAGGAGTATCAAACAAGACATCAAATTAAAGAAATTGGAATTAAGAGTCCATTCCCGAAAGGATCGTTATCTTAGTGCATTGAGGCTCGTTTTACAAGTGCTTGCTAGTTAACGAGCTAGTTAGAATTGCCTCGGCCGAATCTGTTGATAGTGTGGGACATGCAAGCCCAATGTCTGTTAACCGTCATTTAAGCCCTCGTACGTTATTTCGCATGTTAAGTTGGATGGTGATGGTAATTAATTAACGTTGTACTGGAGCAACACAACGTGCTATTGACGACGGTTCAGGACTAATCCCTAAGGGAAAGATCCGAGGACAACGCCACGTAATTTTGAATCACGGTCAGATGACGAGGCCAAATTTCCACACCACGCCAATGTGAAGACATTTGAAGCCACGAAAGATTTAAAGTGCACCAGCCCGTGTATGCGATGGTCTTTGGTTGAACCGAGTTTCGAACTCGGAACCCTCCGATTGCTAAACCGTCGCTCTTCTAACCGGGCTACCGTGGCCCTTCATGAAGTTGGAATTTTTACAACAATCGGCGTCGAATTCTGAATGAGAATCAAGACAAATTTTTTATGAAGATTCCCAAATTGCCAGATGTGTTGGTTAGGTTTTTATGGCGCAAGGGCCATATTTGGCCATGCTGCGCCAGACATGACACTCAATATCAAGTAAGGCATACACAATGATAGTTTTATTGACACAGAAGAGACACCCAGGGAGAAATCGAACCTGCACGCTTACAACTCGCAGGTTGCTAGCACAGTGGGCATACCCACCGAGCCACGACGCCCCTAAAGTCTCTTGGAAAATATTTAAGTTCAGCATCCACCATACAGCCCAGACCTCACTTTGCGACTTTCAATTTTTCAAGACGAAACCAACAAAAGTCATTATTTTAAAATTGTGGAATATTCAAAATGTTACGAGTGCTTTGAAAAGATGACTTAGAAAGATGCTTTTAATTGTAGCAGGAAAGACGGCACACGCGAGTTTGAATTGGGAGGACGAGGACATAATTTTTGCCATATTCAAAATTTCTTTACAAAATCCTTATTCCCTAAATGCCAAACCTCGTAAATATGGTTCGTATGGATATTTTTGATTCAGAGATATGTTCCTTAACTGTTTTACTTCAATGTGTCCCATTCGTCTACTGCTTGAAGTATAGCTGCTGTCTACCAACATTTCCCTTTCGTTGAATACTAGATTTTATGGCTTCCAAATTTTTATAGCTAGAATAGCACTTCCTTTTTTCATTGTTTCTCAACTTAGTTGTTTACTTTTATAGGCATTTTAACGAAAGTATCTAGGCCGACCATATGTACTGTTTTTTATGGAACAGTATTTTTTTATATTCAAAATTCCCGGCCGTCCCGTCGTTTTAATAAAACGTCAATTTTGTCTCCGTTTATACTATAGAAATTAAATGTACTTTAATGTTGGTCTCAATGAAATTATTAACCTATCATCCTTACCAAAATTCGTATATCAAAATAATATCAGTAATTTTTATCCATGTAATGGCATTATTCGGAAGTGATTATGCAGAAATGATTTATTTAGAGAAAATGCACAAGTTTTTAAGTCTTATTTTTTTAAGCTTTATGTCTATCCTTGCAATGCAAAGAGGAGAAAGTGCAGTTTTAAAGACGATATCCAGAAAGAATTGATCGTCTTACCTTTCATGAATACATAAAATTTACTAACCCCGTCCCGTTTTTTGCTGTCCCCTTTTAGCCTCAAGGAAATATGGTTGGATGTTTCTGGGTTTTATGGCTCAATGGCCATATTTGGCCAAGCTACGCCAAACACAAGACAAACAGCACAATGACGGAGGAAGAAAAAGCAGAAGAGTAAGCCAGGGTAAAATTGAAAGGGAGGAAAGATCACCAGGTACCTCTGGGTTGTGATGCCCGTACACCTCAAGATGTGCCCTCGAGGGCCAAAGGTTGGTTTGGTTTGTTGGTTTGATGGTTTTATCACGCAAGCTATATGGCCATGCTGCGACACCGAGGGCCAAAGGAAATATGGCCAGCCTACGAATATCCGAATTGATCGCCATCAGGCTTTTATTTCAAATGCATCAAACAAACCGGCAATTCATCAGAAAATAATCATTCATAACACATCTCAAGCAGCTTTTATCCATTCACTCGTGATCCACAAGTCAAGAAAGATCAGAAATAATTTCAGACTTCCGAAGAAAAAAGAATCAAAATATTTTCTCTTGTCATTAGACAGCTGGAAAGCATAACATAGGAAAGACCGGAAAGAATAACGAAACTGAACAATTAAACACGATACAACTGCATCAGGTGATTCAGGAAACAACAAGCGCCCTTGTATGCATTTTAATCATAACTCTCACTCGTCAACTTCGCTTTAATGAACTTTGTCAGCCCGTTTTGACAGAGCAATTAGTAAATTAAGAGACAGAGGCAGACCGTTGGATGAGTTGTATTTCACTGAATGATAACGTGGGATATGTGTGTCAGAGATCAGAAGTTTCTGCTGCTCTTTGGCAGAGTGCCAAAAATATTTTCTCATAATAAACTGAAAATGGGCTCATCTGGAAGGACTGCAAGATAAATAATAGCAAAGAAGGGTTATTTCATAATTCTTCCTGCAGATGTCAGCATGAGCTAACCTCCATTTTTGAGATTTACGGTGTGATGGGAGACACAAAACATTTATTTTTTTAACTCACAACGTAACTAAAATAAAACTGAAGTAAAAAAAGGCTTCCTTATCCATTGATATTTTTCATAAAAGAAAAATCAAAACGAGAAAACATGTTCAAAATAATAAAATCGGTTCATTCTTGCGTTACTGAAAATGTTTCAAGTATATGTAGAACATACATTCAATCGATAAAACTTTGGCGAACAGTAAGTACATTCATTAAAAAGCACTGAAATCGCATATCAGCGAGAAAAGGATAATATTTGGAGATTGTAAATAAAATAACAGCATAATTTAAGAAGTACATGGTGATGACAATGAGAATTTTCCTGAATTACCAATTTTCTTCTCAAGGAACAATTAGTTTCATTTAGTGCTAGTGTACACAAGAAGCTATTTGCTTTTCGTGTCATTTGTAGGGTTGGTTGGGTTGTGTGGTGCACAAGGTCCGATAGCGGACAAGCTGCGCCAAACACAAAATAAAAAATAATATTCAATAGCAACCAGAACAATAAAAGTCTAAAAATATGCACATTCACAAACAAGGAACACAAAAGAACTTGTCAAAAATATGAAAAAAGGAAATATATTAAAACATGTCAAACGAAAAAGAATTTTAAGAGTTAATCTTAAAACATCCTTACGAAAAACTTACAGCATTAAAAAATTCTATAGAACCATAGAATAAGTCTAGTATAAGTCCATACAATCCTATAGAATTATGGCCCGTTTATCTATAAGCTCTATAAAGTAACCTTTATAAAAAAAATGTCTAGAAACCTAGAATTTCTCGTTTCAAGACTACTTCTCTATAGAATTCTATAGAAATAGATTTTTACAGAAACAGTGCCCTCATTTTCTCTACAGAAAAAATTTCGGATTTTTCAAAAGAAATGGAATTTCGTTTCTCTAGAAAATCTCTAGAATTTTATAGTTCCATGGAACTCGAAATATTTTTTTTGGTAAGGGGTTGACAAGCAAATGTGTCGCTTGCACGAATTGGTGCAATTATTTGTATCGTTTTCTGGAGGGCGAAAGGGGTTCACAATTACAATTATTTTGCGCCCTTCATCTCCCATGGAGGATAAAAAATGACGGACTTTCGCCAATCGATCGAAGCTTTTGGGAATCGTGTTACAGGATTCCTTCGCTTTTATCACACGATCTCAATTTTAAATTCCACGGGAATACCACCCATTGATCCAATACATTTCGAGCGCTCATAAATTGAATACGAAGAATGCGTCATGACAGACGAAGTACCGTATATGAACATGAAGCACGGATTGCTCATCTGTAGATATTCGATTCCAGATGATTTGGTGGTGGGACAGGGTCTTTTATGTGCTACTTTAAACTTTTTGGAAAACATCCCTTGATATTTACAGGTAGCTTCCCATTGATTCCCATTCAATAAGTCAGGCGATCTGAAAAGGATCTTAAATTGAGTACGTATGGTATTTTGGTATTTTTCAATTAACGTCACACTGGAGCAACACAACGGGCTATTGTCGACAGTCCGGGATCAATCCCGAAGGGAAAGAACCGAGGACGACACCACATAATTTTGAATCATGGGAGACATTTGAATCATGGGAAGACGGCTGGGATCTCAAGATCCTCCTAAAGAATTCTTCCCATTAACACATGAGTAACGTTTAATTGCTTAAGTGAAGGGTTTTCAAGATTAAAAGGAACAGTTAATTTTCAGTATTGTTTGCATAGACTGATTTCATGAGACCTTTCCTGTGTGGTGAATTGTAATAATGGTAGGAGTTAGTGAGTTTTTCCCACGCCTGACCACTCGGCCTTAGGCACTACAAGGGACGAAATGTCTACTTGCGTAGGGGTGGTTGAATTACTGAAATTACATTGCAGCAACCCAACGGGCTACTGGCGACGATCCGGCATCAATCCCGAAGTTAAAGCTCCAAGGACAATACCTCGTAATTTTGAACCACGGTCAGATGACGAGAACACAAGCTGGCACCCCACTCTCCAAACTCCCACACCACGCCAACGTGAGGACATTTGAGGCCAAAACGGATTTAACGTGCACCAGCTCCCGTGAACACGATGGTCTTTGGCTGGACCGAGTTTCGAACTCGCAACCCTCCGGTTGCTAATCCGATGCTCTTGGAACTGGGCTACCCCGGTCCTTTACATTACTGGGAGCAGAAACGTAATTAGATTTATGACGTCATGACGAAGATTGTATGGATATCGTAAAAATCGATATTGGTTTTTACTGCTGTCCTTGAAATTATTCGTCCTTTAATGGACAAAGCTTAAGGTTCTTTTCTCTTCATTTAAAATTTCAAGGATTGCAATCGGTATCTTTCTTTGTATTGTGGTTGGTTGTGTTTTTATGGCTCAAGGGCCATATCTGACCACCTTTGTGTCGTGATCACGTTGTAAACATTCATTTTTTTAAAACTGCTTATTTCTGTCCATCTCTGCATTGATGTAAATATTCCTTCCTCCATTTGTTATTGTTCGTATTCATTCTTTCACATTTACGCTACTTTAAATATTCATTCTTAAATGTGACCAATTCAAAGATTAATGCTTATTGTTGGGATTTTTGGAGGGAGTTATGGTGCAAGGGCCATATTTGGCCAAGCTGTACCCAAGACAACGTCAAGTAATGGACACACTCACCAGCAAGTTTATTATTGACACAGAAGAGAAATATATCCAGTAAGCTGCAGGAATAGAACCTGCGCCGCCTATAACTGGCAGGTTGCAAGCTCAAGGGGCAGATCCACTGAGTCACAGCTGTCCCGATCAATACTTGTGCAAGTTTATCCTAATTTTATCTAACGTTGGTAGATAGTTGAATTAACGTCGCACTGGAGCAACACAAAGGGCTGTTGGCGGAGGTCCAGGATCAATCCCGAAGAGATAGATCCAAATTTTTCCTTAAAGGATACATCAGCAAAAAAAAATTTCAGAGCACAGAAGAAAAACACTCATGAATATGGGATTAAATTTAACTCTTTGGGGTTAGGTGGTTCAAAAACTGTCCCATCTTTTGCTTAACTTTTTATGCATGGTGGGATATTTTTAACCCATCTCAAAAAGTTGAAATTACTCAGTCATGCAGTTTAATATTTTATTTAAAGTTTTCATTGAGTTGGCGATGCTATGAACTAACGCTAAATGTGTAAATAACTGAAAACAAAATTTTACACATGAAAACGCATTAGTAAGTTGATGACAATGTTGTGATTAAGGTTGGCGAATTGTGGTGCAGTGAATTTTTGTCTTTCATAACGGTAAATGTTTTTTTATTCGTAAAAATTTATTAAGAGTGAATAAATCATTTTACAACAAAAATCCATGATATTTAATGTTTTATAATAATTTTGAATCTGAATAAGTGAATAGACAATTCTGTTCAACTTGGTGTTTTTTTCTTTAAAATCGTGTGCCTCAAAGAGTTAAAGTAATTTTCTGGACTATATGGGACAAGGAACCACAACGTGTCTTGTATTAAGGCTCAGCTTAGCGTCTGATATAAAGATGAATAAAATGGTAATAAGACAGCATTTGAGTGGTTGAGAATCAGTCGTCACAAAATCACATTTTCTGAAAACCCGTTAACATGATTAAGAGCATATTTCATCGCAAAAACTGAATTTTTCGAAATGTGAGAAGTCACTGTAAAAAAGCTGTTGAAATGCAGCATGAAACATTAATTCCAAATCCATTAAATATTAGTTTAAAAATATAAAATCACTACTCGCGATCCAGGAATAACCACATGCAAGTCGAATAAAAAACCTCCAAGTTGACGACCAATAACACTGAAGACCGAATTTTTGTTCGAAATAACTGCTTATTATCACGCTTATGAGGATTAGAGTTGGCCATTCAACTCGAATATTTCTGTAATTTCGACTGTTATTGACTTGTAAATGGACGTCACTGTCGGATAAGCGCTTTAATATTAACTTATATCTGGGGTCAGTCATAACTCTTTACAGCCATCGAATCCTTCGCTACAAAAGGAAACTGACAAAAAAAATCCGTTTCAGATGAGTGCTGCTATCCCTTAATAAACATAAAATGCTATTCAAGCGTACAGCGCTGTAATAATTTCCGGCTGTTGACAAGGTTCACGTGACGTCGGTCAGTAGTCCATATTGTATTCCCATTTTGTTTGGTTCGTCTTTTGGAAAGGAACAAGATCGCTATCTTTTCAGAAACCCCGACACGCAAGAATTGAAGCAGCTACCTCGTACCTGGACTGAAAGTAGAGGCAGTCTTTTACATCAGGCGTGCAGAAGCCAATCTAATACGATTCCTAGCATCTCCTAGGGTCCCCAGAAGGAGGGTTAAGATTAAAATATTACCAACTAGCTGAATTACCCGGCGTTGCTCGGGTTGAGTTGTTTGTAATTCATCGTAATATTACCTCAATGTTATTCCTAAAGGGATTTCGAATTGTTTTAGCTCTCTCTACAGACCCAGGACAAATAGAAAGGGGTTCATATCTAGGCTGTTTCCCGCAGTATTCTAAAGAATGAGTGTACCAAATTTGGTGTGAATTGGTTTGACAGAGTAATCGTAAAAATACTCAATGTTACTCCTATGGGAATTTCGAATTGCTTTTAGCCACCTCTGCAGACTCAAGATTACCTAAGTAGTCTAAAGAATGTGTTCTATCCGAGAACAAACAGAATGAGTGTACACAATTCGTTGTGAATTGGTCAAACTGATAGTAAGGATACTAAATGTTTTTTCTATTAGGATTCGAATTGTTTTTAGTCCCCTCTCCAGATCTAGGACAAATAGAATGGGGGTTAATATAGCCTGTTTCCCGCAGGATTCTAGAGAATGATTGTAAAAATTTGCTGTGAGAATTGGTCTTACAGGATGGTAAATATATACTCAATGTTATAACTATGGGGATTTCGATTTGCTTTAAGCCCCCTCTGCACACCTAAGACAAATAGGACGGGGGTCAATATGTAGCCTACGTTACCCTCAGGGTTCTAAGTGCTCCAAATTTGGTGTGGAATGGTCAAAACGGAATAGATTTGTATAGAGAACAGACAGACAACTCTGCTTTATATAGATTAGTAACCAAAAAGTTGTTTTCTCAAAACATCTACAATAGGGGCACTAAGTCCTTGGGTTGGTTGATTTGGGTTTAATGGCGCAAGGTCCAAAAGTGGACAAGCTGTGTCAAACACATGACAGAATGTAACCCGATAGTAGATAAAGTATTTTAAGGTTCATTTGTCCAACCAAGTAAAAGGTAAATTTCAAAAATGTAAAAAACTTGGGTTTATTGAATATTAAAATAAATAAACGCCACGATTAAATAGGGAAATATTAGATTAGTTTAGTTATAGTTAAAAGTTTTGTGAAGTTTAATAAATGAAAGATAAAAACATTAAATGGAATTTAAAAATTTTATAATTCGCAAGAATTTGAAAATATTTCGGTGGGGTATTTCCCCGATCAAATCTTGAAAATTTAAAATTGTTTTATGAAAGAAATGTAGGCGCACGTTGCTAATGCAATGAGCAAATCCACTGAGCCACGGCGGCCTCCGCTCTCAGAAGACAGGGGTGCCAAATTCTACGTTGGTTGGATGGATTTTATGGCCGCAAGGGCCATATTTGTGCCAAACACAAGACAACGTCTAGTAGATGGCCCAAACACAAAGTTTTTCTGGCATAGACGAGAAATAGAGTTAAGTTACAGAATCAAACCTTTCCCCGCCTACAACTCGCAGCTCGCTAGTGCAGTGGGCAAATCCACCGAGTCACGGCCTAGGAGCCTGAGCTGCTTGGGTCTCAATATTTTTATGGTTGGGTCCCGGTTTCCCCTTCACTGGGGATAAATACTACAAATAAACAAATATTGGTAATTATCTAGAAACAAAATAGAGTTCCGAAAACACGCATATGAAGCACCTGGGGATTTACTTAGGGTTCCTAACAATTCCCTAGTTGGCGCCTTCCTAATTCTGTGACGGTAAAACTTTTCTTGTGTGTCTGGTCCATTACTTGAAGCTATCTCTTGTGTTTGGCGCAGCTTGGCGAAATATGGCACCCCTTGCGCCATAAAACTCAACCCCTACCTAGAATCTACCTATTTCATAAAAACCTTTTCTGCTCTCATGTGAAGATTTTTGAGCTAAAACTAAACGCAGCATCGAAACATGTATTACGTGTATTCTCAGATCTCGAGTGCACAGCCCTTGTTCGTTACAGAATGGTACACATACTTACGAGGACCAGCCGCTTTGTATCACAAGTTCATCGACATCGATTCATTTATGAGTTATGAATGGATGTACTCAACGTAGCGTTGTAATTTTTTGCATCAATTGAATGAGCGAGTTTTAGAAAGCTCATAAAAGTTTATTTCTCTTTCACAAGGAACTAGAAGGTTCGTCAGCTCAAGCGATGGAGATTTTTCTAGAGTTAATTTACTCCGAACTCGTGCATTAGTTTTTGTCTACTGCTCCATGCAATTCAACGCATCAGGGAGGACAGAATATCGATCCGAGTCATGCTGCAAGTATTCCGAACTCCGTCCGTAAATGGTTGGGTTGGGTTTTATGGCACTAGGCCCATTAGCGGACAACGCGATTAAATATACCCAATAAAAACAGTTAAAAACCATACAGAGAGCCGAAGTATTAAACAGTCTAAAAATCATGCATATAAACACCATAAAAATAACAAAGTTACAGCATTCAAAAAAATTGAAGGTAGATAGGTATTTAAATAACGTCGCACTGAAGCAACACAACGGACTATTGGCGACGGTTCCCGAAGGGAAAGATCAGAGGACAACTCCACATAATTTTGAACGCCAATGGATCGAGTTTCGAACTCTCAACCCTCCGGTGCTAATCCAACCGGGCTAGCCCTCGTCCGTAAAAGAACTTTCATTAGAATTCGGGAAGATGCCGGACATTAGGGACTCATCGATATCAATAATTGTTTCAATATCATGCAGGGTAACTTCAACTACGCATTTTTGATAACACAAAGATAAGAATACCTCATGATTGAAATATTGTGGTTGCTTGCTAGCCAACGCCCATCCTTGGCTGTTGGGCCATTTGAGACGGGAAAGCTCCCTCGATTGGTTGGTATTGAGGTTTTATGGCGCAAGGGCCATATTTGGCAATGCTGCGCCAGACACAAGACATTCAATAACAATAAATACACAAGCACAATGAAAGTTCTACTGACACAGAAGAGAGAAATACACCCAGGGAGGAATGCACCTGAATCGAACCTGCGCCGCCTACAACTCGAAGGTTGCTAGCGCAGTGGACATACCCACTGGGCCACGACGGCCCCTGGGTGTCTGGTTCTTGGTCCGAGGCCGGGCACTGATGCAGGTGGGCAACATCCAACAACGTTTTGCGAATCCAATACCCCGCAAGGGACCTCCCATCTGCACCCCGAGTCCAGTACCAGGTGGTTGTTTTGCATTTTTGTGGCGCAAAGGCCATATTTGGTCAAGCTGCGCCAAACACAAGACAGCTTCAAGTAAAAAGCGTCGTGATAAAGGAGGTATTGGGGAATATAGAATGGGATGAAAGCAGGAAAAGATCGCTTGGGTATCCCGGATGAGCGACACGCGTGTTTACTAAAGACAGTAAATGGGGCTAATGATAGTAAATAAAACCCCATGGGAAAAGAAAAGATCACTAGAGTACATCGGGTCCGTGAAGCCCGGACACTCCTGAGGGCGGGTCACTCACGAAATAAAAATATGCATCCCAAGTACTCGATGCATAACTTGCAGAAATGTGCAATTTTTTATGTCCCCTTTATTCAGTAGTGCACCTTAGCTGTTACAAAAATAATTAATATTAATAAATATTTGAATCTAGAAAGACGGACATTATAGTACATAATCATTCACATTTCCTGAGTCCCCTTTAGGTTGGTTGATAGGTAGGTTTTTAAGGCGCAAGGGCCAGATCTGGCCAAGCAATGGTTTATACATAAAGTAAATTGACATATACAGTTTTTAATGCTAAAGAGATTGACTGAATTTTTATAGCACAAGGACCAGGTTTGGCCAAGTCCACAGAAGAGAGAAAAGGTACCGAGGGTTGGTTGGTTAATTGATTTGTGGTTTTATGGCGCAAGGGCCATATTTGGCCATGCTGCGCCAGACACTACATACAATATCAAATAAGACGCCCAATGAAAGTTTTACTGGCACAGAAGAGAGAAATACACCCAGGGAGGTATGCACCTGACAGGAATCAAACATGCGCCGCCTACAACTCGAAGGTTGCTAGCACAATGGGCATACCCACTGAGCCACGACAGCCCCATACAGTCGGTTGAAGTGTTATAATTGAACGATGTCCCATGCTTGAGAATTTAAAAAAAGTGCTCATCACCTTTCGGTTCCACACCTTATATAACCTTATCTTGTAGACTGAGCAACTCCACAAGGTAAATATCGATAAGAGTTAGCGAGATTTCATTATAAAACCGCCTTGTAAAGTTCTCGGCAGGTTTTTTTAGATAACACCACGCGGTTGTGCTTAAACAGATTAATCTTTTAAAACGAAAACGACTTTATCTGGAACAGATATTTTAAATACAGAGCATCTTCATGATTTTTTGACCCTCCGAATAAAAATAGAATCGGAGAAAATATATCGTGGAATGACCAGCTGTTCAAAGAGGAACACGATAAAACAAAGATCAAACGAGTTTTCTGATCTAATAGATTTTTGAGCAAAAAATATTCCGAAATACCCTTCAAATAAAAACTAATTTTATATTTGTTGTTTTTGAATGGCAGAATGAGAAATGCAATATCGCTGGAAATAGTTAATATACTTTTATTTTTAGACTATTGATTGTTCTCATGATTGTTCTTAAACCATTTGAGTCCTGATGAGTTCTTATATGGCGTTAGAAATTTGACGGTTCAGACGACATCCGAGCTTAATTGAAAATATCAGAATAGCTTTCAGAACGGAATTGTTTTGCTGTTCGCGCATATAAACATAGAAAAAAATAAAGAATTTCTTTATAATCTTACCCAAGATATCCTCGTATTCCTAGACATGAGAATATAAAACTTGTGGCGAAAATGTTTATGCACACAACAGGTTTAAAAAAGGAGCAGAATTGGAAAAGCAAGATTCAGATTACAGTAAAAGCCGTTATCTGATCAGTTTATCAATATAAATGATTGTATCTGATACGGTTTTTATCTTCTAAGCGTTGGCAGTAAAAGTGTCATATTAGACTTCGTTGCTACTAAATTCCCTCTGCATTTGTCATTTTTGAAGTTTTTAATTCTGAAACAGTTTAAAATTCGGTCATTTTCAAAATATTATACACGAAACTTCTAATTAAGATGACTTCATTGTGGTAACGACTTATTTTTTAGCGTCAGGATTTCATATTCACCAACCGGCACATTTCCATTTCGCACATTCAAAATCAATCCAAACTTAATTTTCAGATGTGATCGCATTTATGTTTTAAAGTATCAGGATAGGATGAATATGGCCCTCGATTCAACACTTCCGGGACCTTTTAGACTTATGGCCCCAATACCAAGATACCGGTGACCCCCTTATGTGGGGCCCTACTAGTGACCAACTTTCCCATATTTCCCGGGAACTCTCATATTAGAGCTTTTTCTTGGAATCTCCTGGATCCAGTATGGATTTTCTATTTCTCCCGTATATTTCATTAACAATCAAGATCGTGAAATTTAAATTATATATTATTCCCGCCAAATACATTCCGATATAAACTGCCATTATCGACAGTTTAGATTTAGAAGTACTCATCCATAAATATATCGAAGTTACCTACAATCAATCGGTAGCAGAATATCCGTTTCCGGATGGTAAACAGGAAGCTGATTCAATATTTTTAGTGATTTAAGAAGCAAATTTTGATGTACCAAACCTTAACAAGATCTTAGGCTTTGTTTTAAGCATCCCAGGCTAAAAAAATGCCCATACCGAAAGTTTTTTTCATTCATGAGCAAGAAATGGACTGATCAGAAATCTAAGCAGCTGGGAACTAAGTCAGCTAATGGTAGTAATTGACTACAGCTACTTTTTTTTTTAATTTGTAGGATAAAAATTCTTAGTTCCGCAGCATCAGTGGACAAATAGGTTAGGACTCGGAAACATGCAAATTTGTATTCTATATTGTGACCTGTATATTATATACAATGTAAATAAATTAACAGTTTTGTTTAATGTTATCCATTCCATGAATAATTGGAGTGACACAGCTCCGCAATAAATGATAATTTGTCGCGACTAAATCTCATACTCATGGCCGAAAGTTGGTCATCCTAGGCCCTAAGGTACTTCAAGACAAGACATAACCAATCTATTTCGATGTTATATAAGTAATGCACTGGAACAAAAAACACAATAGCAGAAAATCTTACCTCTGATGAAGAATTATCTCCAAAAGGCGTAGCTTCAGTTAAGGCTAAGGAGCGAACACTCACTATATCGTCTTCCATGTCTTGAGAACCAAATCGGACTCCTCTTCTTTTGCTTTGATCCGACCCAGGGCTTATCTCACCATTACAAATTGACATCGGAGATAGCGTTGATCAACTAAGCGCTATACTGCACCTGTGAGATAAAAAATATGTACATTATCTCCATCCGTTGAGTATTTAGGGTTGTACTTAATCTGGGAAATACATCTTCATCGCGATCTGGGATAATGTGTCATACTTTAAATTAAATCTTCCCGTTGTATCTTACGTAGGAAAACTTAATTTCAAACACGGGAATGTTAAGTTCGTATTTACTGGTAGGCGGGTAGGTTGAAATTCAACTGGTGCAAGAGCCAACTTTGGTTAAGCTGTGCCGAAACAAGTTCTAAATGAGAGGTACAAACGTTTTTTCAAAGGCGAAACCTATCTCAGAAATAAAATATTTTGAGTGATGTCAAATAAGAGTTTAGATAAGATTAAAAGCATTGATTTCTTGTAGGAAGTTAAAAACGTTGAGATCATAAATTATTCCTATGGTGTCAGACAACTTTAGAAAGTATATATACGAATTAAAATATTTTTTTTTCTAAAATACTTAAAAGTAGGACATTCGATGAGCATGTCTTACGGTGATAAGGCAGAGGCATCTAGTGCAACAAATATTGGTGTGCAAAACGACTACGTCCAATTCTTAAGCGAGTCAGAACGTCTTCTAGGTAAAAAACTGAACTTAATGATTCTAAAATTGGTTTTAAAATATAAAGTTTATCTTTCCTCGTCCCAAGATATTTACCAGCTTCTCATCAAAGCATCCTTAAAAGCAATCTAGATCAGTGGCATAATCGTCGCATTCGCAACTTATTTAGCTAGATCTGCATGTTCATTTCCAGAAATGGCCACATGACAAGGTATCCAGCAATATTTGATGTTAATGCTAATGCGAGCTAGTTGGAAATATTTCTGACGCAAACAAGATGGTTTGATACACAAGAGGGTTTCTTTGATCTTCCGTTATGTCATGCACTGCAGAACCCTCATGGAATCAAAATATCTTTATCGTATTTACTGGAAGTAAAAAATATCTTCAAGCCATAAAGCCTTTCACATTTCGCTTAAATTAAACATTGAAGTTTCTTAAGGGATAACAAATTCGAATTTTTAATATGTATACAAACAAATGAGGTATCTTTTCGGTAGAAACTTTAGATCATATAAGTAAAGGTTTCATTCATCGTTATCAGTTAATCCAGGTGGGTGCCCTTTATACACAGAAACAGATCAGGTCTTTAACTAATCAAGAAAAATTCAGGCAATTTGCATCACTAATTTCTCAAAGGTGAAGATGTTTAAGTACCGACTTGTATGAAAAACAAAATAATCCAAGCACTGATGTGTAAATAGAGTGAAAAGTTGATTTGCGTGGCTCTCACAAGTAAAATTACTCCTTTATTTTTAAAGAAATATCAATGAATATTGAAATAATAAAGTTCAGGAGCGTATAAATCCCAATTCGTTACATCTGCTAAGTGCTTCATTTAATTTGAACGTAGAGGAAAGACAATTTTGCTTTTTAATGGAAGACAATCCGTTATTTTTGCTTTCGAATGCAGCTGTCACATTTGCATAGGCAATTGAGTCCATGATCGGAAGGAAAATACAGCTGCTATAATACAAGATACGACTCGAAAATTGCTCAAGCTTCTGTCCTTGCAACAGAAAATAAGTGGATTTGACATCATCAGAAAAGCTTCACTTTGTATAGCAAGACTAGTACATGAAAACAATCCTTTACATATCCAAGTTATCAGAATTCAGTGTTATACCAAAGTACATAAAGAACTTCCACATTTAAAAGGCCGGACATATTTCATAACTGAACTTGAATCTTACTTAGTTATCGATTGCATGTCTAGTTAAAGTTAAAATTCAACAAATGTTAAAAAGTGACGTGTAAGATGCGGTGATTACATTAATGTTATATAGCCTTTGCACTCTCAAGTGTTGCAAGTACTAAAATACTGCAAGTTTCAGCACTTTTAAGTTATAATTTACCAAAACGTTTCGCGTTAATAAACGAGTAGACATTAAGAGAAATTAAATGGCCCTATGCAACGTATATCTACGAAAAGCGCAAATGGTTATCGAACAATATAAATCATTCTTTTTAAAGTATTATGTTTATGATTTTACGTAACTCCTTTATAAAACAATTCATATCAAAGGTTGCTACACATCAAATGACATGAAAGAATTTCATTTATACACAATTTTAACGGGCAGATTTTCAAGACTATTCGTATCGCAATACTTTTTACACCAGAATTATAATTTTAAAACACACAATAACAAGTCAGCGGCAAAAGCGAAACATGCAAACAGTAAATAATCACAATATAATTCTACGATGCACTATTATAATTTCGTCTTTAATACATGCAATTTAGGCGTGTTTAGGGCGGAAAAATCCAAGACAAGGACTACGCATCCTTAATTTTTGACAAGCACGCCCATTTTCACTTCGTCTTGAAGCAAATGCAAAGCGGAAACCAGTATTAAAAACAGCGCTTAAAAATTCGCGCCTACTGCTGATAGTAAAAAAATATGAGCATGCCGTTACTAACCAGTCGAGACGTGAGGTTCAGCTGAACGAGGAGTTGCGTCTGACGTGAAGCCGGCAGACGATCTGATCGTATATGACGTCACTTTGCAGTGACCGTGGTGAGTACCGATTCGCTTCAAGCAGACCGCTTTGGCGCAATAGCGCACTTTTTCTCTCCCTGTCTAGTAACCTAGAGTTCAATAACTCCCCCACTAGGCAACCATTCGGATGCCGTCTTTCACGGACCCACTGCTGTCAATTACAGTAAAAGTGCACATTTCATTACGTTCGCAATTTCACCGCTGTGTTTTCGGGATCGGTCCCGGACAGTCGCCAATGGCCCGTTGTGTTGCTCCAGTGCGACGTTAACTACTTACCTACTCCGCTGTGTGCTGATTTATTTCTTTACAAGATCTGTGTTGTTTTTTTTCAAAATCATTTCATTATTTTTTAGTTGTTTTAATTAGTGAGTATCCCCCTGCCCTACTTTCGCTCTTAGAGGGGCATTTTGCTAAAAACATTTTTTGTGTCAACGTCACACTGGAGCAACACAACGGCTCTTGGCGACGGTCCGGGTAGGTAGGTATTTAATTAACGTCGCACTGGAGCAACGCAACGGGCTATTGGCGACGGTCCGGGATCAAACCCGAAGGGGAAGAACCCCGAGGACAATACCACCTAATTTTGAATCACGGTCAGATGACAGCCGGGTGGAAGTGGAGCAGATTATCAACCGGACGGTTTCGAGTTCGAATCTTATCAAAGACCGTGCTGCTCCAGTGCGACGTTAATTGAATATCTACCTACCGGGGCTGCCCTTGAATACATTCCCCTGCACCACAAAGAAAATCTTTCAATCTATTTCAAACAGGACTATCAAGAAGACCAAAGCGCTGCTCATGCACCCTACGGTCACGTGTCCAGGAAATACAAAGAAAAAAGCAAACCCATTCTACATAAAAAGCGCAGTTGGCTTTTTTCGGACTATGGAAGAATCACGTTATCAGTGCTCTGCATTGTGATGTATGAATTAAGTAGGAAACTGGAGATTTCGACTGAAAACGGAACCCTGCGGGACACTGCACAAGGTGTGGTCTTCGGCTTAGAAAGCGTTGTCTTCTTGTCCGTAGCCTAGCGTAACATGTTCAACTGGGGATTCCGAGATTGAATTTGATCTATGAATTATGCGTAAATAAAAGAAGAGTGGTTCAATTTTTTTGCTCGCAGTTGGACATCTTGTCAGCCAAGGAAACCTCTCGTATCATAGAAATGTCAGTACGGAGAATTTTTTTCATCTCGACGGTTGTAGGATTGTGAAGTCGTGATTTCAAACGAACGCAATACGTAGGATCTAATTGGCGCACAAAAACCGTCAGAAAATAACAAATTCGCATTCAGAATCAAGATATCACTCATAAAATTACTACGTAAGAAAAGCATTGGATAAATGGGTTGGTTTGGTTCTATGGGATTTTATGGCGCAAGGGCCAAATTTGGCCGTGCTGCGCCAGACATGAAGACATACAATATCACGTAATAGACACGCACAATGAAAGCTTTACTGACACAGAAGAGAGAAATACACCCAGGGAGGAATGCACCTGACAGGAATCGAACCTGCGCCGCCTACAACTCGAAGGTTGCTAGCCCAGTGGGCATACCTACTGAGCCACGACGGCCCCTTCGAATAATGGGACACAAAGTAGGTAGGTATTTAATTAACGTCGCACTGGAGCAACACAGCGATGGTCCGGAATCGATCTCGAAGGGAAAGGTCCGAAGACAACCCCTCGTAACTTTGAATCACGATCGGATGACTTGAACACCAGGGATGGCACCCCACTCTCCAAATTTCCTCACCACGCCAAAATGAGGACATTTGAGGCCACGACATATTTAACATGCACCAGCCCCTTTGTACACGACGGTCCTTGGTCGGATTCGAACTCACAACCCTCCGGTTGCTAATCCGTTGATCTTCCCCAACCGGACTACCATAATTAATAAAAAAGTTTATAATTTATTGATCAATACTTTGAAAGGAGAGAAGTTAAAGATAACTAACGGTAAGTGCTTGGGAATAGAAAGTAATAAGAGAGAAAAGTATAGAATTTAATGCAATTCAAAGCAATTACGAGTCCAATTCACGTTCCAAAGAAGCACAAGAGGTAGACTGATGATCAGGTCCGAAAGAAAGGTGGAAAGACGCAAGAACTATGGAAATAATTAAGGGGTTTGGATGGAGATAAGTTTCTATTGTCTGTGGACAACTACGTGCATAGATTTTTTATCTTGTCCCAAGTGCAGCAGACAGAAGATAGTTCAAGTTTGATTCGGTTACAAGGACTCTGCATAAGTCATACACAAGGACCAACTGAATATATCAGCTGGACTGTGTGAGGCTATCATCTGTGGGAGGCATGGTTCGGGGATGTTAGGAGTATCTATGCACATGAAAAACACCACTAACCAATCAGATACAGCGATCAGCCGAACGCCATGCCAATTGAGCATCAGCCGCGTAGTTCTGACAGTAGTTCGGTGATAAGGGGCCATAGATGTAAAATATCGGTAGACTGAGCATTGCTGCTGAGAGGAGCTTCAAAAAGTGTGACCATGTCGATTAGTAGTCACGTGACTGCTCTGTGAAAAATTGACTTGTTTGGCCGAATTGGCACCTTATTGCCTCGTTCGGCGATATAATAGGGCAGGTAAGTGAATGTCTTATGACAGGGTAGGTATGTGAATGTCCGTTTCCGTAGCTTGACGACACACAATAATGATGAAATTGCCAAAATCTACTACACCTAATTCTATTTTTACACGATAGATACGTTCCTGAAGAATACGTGTAAAACAAATTCGTGTAAAATAAGACATTGTATCTATGGAAGAAAAGAAGATTGGTTCCGGATCTAAAAAATCAGTAAAAATAATTTTAAAAACCATATTAAAATATTCGTTTTAAGCTTATTATTTTATTTCAACAAAATACACATGTAATAATATGTAATAAAAATGAAAAATTCTTCATGAACAAAAAAAATCTGTTTTACATGTCATCCAACTGTACTTGCAGAAAATTCATACTTTCTGTTTAACTGAGATGAAGTGCTTGGCTCCTTTTTCTTTAATCTGTCTATAAATTCTTAGTACTGTTTGCTTGATGGCATTTCCATCTACTGGTACTCTTTTTTGTGACTTATATTCTATCCATATTACCAGAGCCTTTTGCATCTTTTCCTTGACAATATCTCTTGTATATGATGATGAATTAACACTTACTTTTGTTCCAGAACATACCATATTCCTAATTGCAGCTTCATTTTTCTTAATTGTTCTTATGGTAGCTTCATGTACACCAAAATGCTTTCCTACAGACGTAGCACCTTGTCCAGTTGTAAGACGATCTAAAATTTGAATTTTAAGTCTTAAAGAAATCGCTTTCCTTTTCGTTTTGGTAATGGGTGAATTATGTGACATTATATAAGGGCTACCGAAAAATATCTCAAATTAAAATTAATAAATAAAGGTATGAAAAATTTGTAAACTTACAATTTATTGACTTTCGGCAAAATTTATATGTGCACAAATTTCACTATAGATTCTTTCACTTTGAAATAGAGCTACATACTAAATGTCTTCCGAAGATACAATGCACGAATACGGTAGATGTGCACCAAATTCAATAATAAAAACGTTATGTAATTATCTAGGAGGAAAGCACGCGTTTCAAAACACACACTAGCTGTTATACATATAGAAAGTGGAAATGATCTACTACGCCACAAATAAAATTTGTTTTCTTAGAATTTAGGCAAAAAAATTGTTAGAAATTGGATTGGACCGCTCGTGTTAAATCAAAATGACTCGCGTAAAAAGAGAATGAAATATTTATTTTGAATTCGTGGTAAATCAAATTCGTGTAAAAAAGTTCGTGCAAAAACAGAATTAGGTGTATTATGTCGCTCGGACCAATCAGATGATAAGTCAATGGATATGCGTCTCCTCCCGTCCCTTGGACCAATCAGATGATGAATGTTCGTTCCCACCCTGAAGACGAAAGTAGTCTTAGGGTGACGTTACTACTAGGTTTGGTCACATGATCCTGGGCACATGAAAAGGTTACCATTGCTCACCCTACTTTTATATTTCCTCTGTGGTAGCTACGATAGACGAAAGTGCACATTAGAAATCGAAACCGATGCCCGCTAAGATTTGCGTCAAAAATAAACTTTGTTTTTAACATCTTGCTTTTTTGATTCAGTAGATGACTTACAATTTTTTTTCAACAGGATATACCGAGCTTCTGGGCTTCAATGCACTCTAGGTCACTGCTTCGAGAAGATCCTACTTGAAATCTTTTTCCATAACACCTTCGGAATGCTGTAGGCGGATTGATTGGGGGAAACTTCAATGAGTAACTGCATTTTAGGCAAGCGTAAATCGCTGTAATGATATACCACACGCATTTTAATGAATGACCTGCTGCACTCACACATACACTCTTTTAGAGTCAAGAACCCATCTAACATTACAGTGGGGAAATCCCAATCGCGCTTACTCAGCACTTACTTAGATCGTTATTACTATGTTAAATTACCCGTAGAAACAAGATCATTATTTGTTTAGTTACTTATCCAGTGACACTATAGATGAAATCCAATTATAGTATCACTGATGAACAGAAAGATAGAAAAATAACATTTGTTTTTCTTTCTTATCCCAGTGTAAAAAAATTACGCTAAGTCATTGAGTCTGCAAAAAAAGTTTCGGGGCAATGGCAGATGGGTCCTTAAAAATGTCTTCATGTATGGCTCCAATGCAATGCAGGATCTGTGAGGAGGAGGCTGGTAATAAGCTGCACTTTATACAGGTTGGAAAGAATTTCTGGCCATCAAATATCTTTTTCAAATGGCCAGATTGGAGCCTGGCAAGCATAAAATTTTCCGGGGCAAATTTAAGGCAAGCAGTTAGTGTTTTACTGAGCACCTAGTGTGTTACTGAAGTATCAGTGATGAAAAGGTACTGGAAATGATCTGCGCAATTGCTTTTTAAGTACGGACAGGTGGTCGTCCTCTATAATAACATTTATAAAACAATAGAACATATTCTTTTGATCAATGGTAAAGTATTATGAAAAGATCAAATGATCGGAACATTACTCTTGTATGAATTATAAAATTGGTTAAAAGATTATTCTTAATGTAATTGTAACAGCTAATAATGCCCGTTGTGTTGCTGCAGTGCGATGTTAATCAACTACCTACCTACCTTAATGTAATTTTAGCGACAAAAAAGAATTTTAAATAAAACTTTGGATCTTGAATAAAATTGTATTTTGGTTTGAGATTCTGGACAGCCAACACAGATATTCAAAAGTTTGAAGAAAAGGTTAAACATAAAATCTGCACCTTGGTAGAAAACGATCCTAAGTCCAAATTCCGTGATTTTGAATTATGCCCACAAATCACTTCAAGGTAAAGAAAGCTATACATAGAAAAAGTGCCTGTGAATACATTATGAAAGTATCAAAACATTAGAAGGCATTTTTTATACCCTGTATAAAAAATTTTTAAAATAAAAAGTACTAAATCTGGTGTCATCAAAAACTTGCAAAATGGACATCGGCCCAAAATGGACATCTATACCCAGGAACAAAAATATTTTCATATTTTTCCAAAGAAATAAAATTAAACGAATCACGTACGACAGATATTACACAATATTAATTGAAACTTGGTCCAGCCAATGACCGTCATGTACACGGGGGCTGGTGCACGTTAAATCGGTCGTGGCCTCAAATGTCCTCACGTCGGCGAGGTGTGGAAGTTTGGAGAGGAGTACCACAGCTTAGGTGTTGTTCTCGTCATCTGACCGTGGTTCAAAATTACGAGGCGTTGTCCTTGGATCCTTTCGGGATTGATCCCGGACCGTTGCCAATAGCCCGTTGTGCCCTCCTGTTCGACGTTAATTAATTATCTGCGCCTGCTTCTTGGGGTTAACATTTATCTGTGAACAAACCTTCTCAGTCATGTTAAATCGAAAAATAGGTACGTATTTCAACCAACGTCGAACTGGAGCAACACAATGGGCTATTGGTGACTGTCCGGGATCAATCCCAAAGGGAAAGACCGAGGACAACACCTCGTAATTTTGAACCACGGTCAGATGACGAGGCAAACACCTGAGCTGGCACTCTCCAAACTTCCACACTAAGCCAAAGTGAGGATATTTGAGGCCACGACAGATTAAACTCGCAACCCTCCGTTACTCTTCCAACCGTGCTACCGCAGCCCTCGAAAAATAGGAACCGCTTGACTAATGAAAATTTGAAATCGATTTGGCTCTTGGCTACTACAAAAATTGAACCACACATTATTTTATTTATACGACAAATATAAATAAAATAAATAACATGATAGATAACTGTTTTTTGACGGTCCTCCCATAGGTCACAGTGAATCCATATGTCCTTTGATCTTAACAAGTCTGTGCACCCCTGGCCCGGGGAGAGACAGAAAGGTGGTTTTCCCCATTATTTTTGGCTTACGATGCTTGGAATCGAAAAAATCTCCCTCCCAATTTGTAATACTCTTTTTTTATCACTGGAGAAAATTACCCAGAAAAAACTTGATTCACTGCCAACTCATTCAAGTATGTCTGTCTTGTGTGTCATGGACGTCACGAATCTCCTTTTCATTTGAAACGGAGAATGCGATCGTAAAAACATTTGAAATAGATACTGTAAACAAATGTTCTATATCGGATGACACAGCTGGGAATCATTATACACCACGAAGTTTGGAGATGAGATATCTTTTAAGTATATTCCAAAGCCCAAAGGGGTCTGATGCACGTTAAATCTGTCGTGGCCTCAAATGTCCTCACGTTGGTGTGGTGTGGAAGTTTGGAGAGTGGGGTTCCAGATCGGGTGTGACCTCGTCATCTGACCGTGGTTCGAAATTACGTGGTTTTGTCGTCGAATCTTTCCCTTCTGGTTGACCGTCGTCTATAGCCCGTTTGTTGCTCCAGTGTGACGTTAATTAAATACCTACCACATTCGAGCCTTTTTAAATTTTTACGCAGAATCAATTTTTTTAAATTCTATATATTTTTTATTAGTCATTCCATGAACATCCTGTCATCTATTGTATATTAAAATAAATCCAATAATTTTGTATGTTTTTGATCAATATATTTTATTGCTTTTTAACAATTGATTAAAGCATTTGAATTTTAGTTATTTCGGCTACTTGTTTTAAAATTTTTAATGTGATATCGATTTGGATTCATGCACTTTTAGCCCTTTTATACCTTTTCAGTGTCTATTGTTTTTATTTGGTCTTGCGTTTGGTGCAGCTTGTAAAATAATCTTGGACCTTACGCCAGGAAACCCAAACAAACAACTAATCTATATATGGGCGAGTTGGCTGCCAAGTGGTGTAAGTCCAAAATTGCAATTTTTCAGGAGAGCTAATTGAAAGTTTTCAACTGTCTATAAATTCAGCGTATTTTTGTAATATTTAACGCATCCTGTGGCTAAACTATTGAACCAGGACCCACACCACTTGGCAATTTGATACATCTAGCTGCCTAGTATTGGAAAACGGTGCAAGTCCGTTTTCGGATTTTTGGGACTTACACCACTTGGCAGCCAACCCACCCATATAGAGCAGAGTTGGCGTCTTCTCTATACAAATCTATTCCGTTTGGCCAGTCCACACCAAATTTGGCACACGTATTCTTTAGAACCCTGCGGGTAACGTAGGCTACATATTGATCCCCGTCCTATTTGTCTTGGGTGTGCAGAGGGGGCTAAACACAAATCGAAATCCCCATAGGTATAACATTGAGTATATTTACGATCCTTGTCAGAGACCAATTCTCATCAAATTTGGTACAATCATTCTCTAGAATCCTGCGTCAAACCGATTATATATTAACCCTCGTTCTATTTATCCTAAGTCTGGAGAAGATGCTAAAAACAAATCCAAATCGGAATAACATTGAATATCCTTACTCTCACAGTTTGGCCAATTCACACCAAACTTGGTACATTCATTCTCTAGAATCTTGTGGGAAACAGGCTATATATTAACCCGAAATAACTATATATTAACCCGAATATATTAACAATTCGAAATAACTCATAGGAATAACATTGGACCTAGTTTCGAACTCGCAACCCTCCCGTTGCTAATCCATTACTCTTCCAACAGAGCTACCGCGGCCCCTTGATGAGCTCAGTGTTGTTGGGTAAGTGATATCGAAATTGTGGCACTTTCGGAAACCCGTTAACTCTTCCGCATAACACGCGAGAATAAGAAAAGTTGGAAGGGAAAACAGAAGAGCGACGATTCAATAAAAATAGTGACAGCGCGTGAGTAATGAACGTAAGATGAAAGAGACGATAAACAGAAGGATAATCTTTGAACTCTTCCAAAATAGACCAGTTTTTAGTATAAACCGCTTAACCGCGTCATCTCCATATGTTGAAGAATAGCGTATTCGTATTAATTGGAAACACAAGCCTTTTCTACCGCTTTTGTTTACTGGCTTCGTTTGCCTGAGTGTAAACTTCGTTGACTCCTTCGCACGCAAAATTAGCATTTGAAATAAATTAAGTATTCTGATTGCACGGTAATTAATTATGAATTATTTACCAGAAACTGAATACGGTGACTAATGCTAGTGAGCGAAAAGAGAAGCAAAGAAACTGTTGCAGTAAATCACATTTCTTCCTCAAAAGTGTATAATCTATTGCTTCCGGAAGTACGATGTAGCTACCTTGGGTGTATTTCTTTCTTTTGTGTCAGTGCTTCCATTGTTTGTAGGGCCGCGTTTGGAAGAGTAACGGATTAGCAACCGGAGGGTTGCTAATCCGTTACTCTTCCAAGTGCGAGTTCGAATCCAACCAAAGATCGTCGTGTGCAAAGGGGGCTGGTGCACTTTAAACCTGTCGTGGCCTCAAATGTCCTCACGTTGGCGTGGTGTGGAAGTTTGGAGAGCGGAGTGCCTGCTCAGGTGTTGCCTCGTCATCTGACCGTGGTTCAAAATTCGGTGTTGTCCTCGGACTTTCCCTTTGGGTTTGATCGCGGACCGTCACCAATAGCCCGTTGTGTTGCTCCAGTGTGACGTTAATTAAAAAATACCTAAAAAAATAATTATTTTGTGTCAGTGCTTCCATTGTCTGTAGGGCCGCGAATGGAAGAGCTCGTAACCAGAGGGTTGCGAGAAGTGGCGGCTCGGGGTTGGAAATGTAGGGAAGGGCCTTCCCGGAATCACCTCCCCCCCCCCCCCGAAATTAAATTCTGGCTATGCCAGTAATATGAAAAGATAGCCGTTCCGAAAATTACTTAATGAGGATTTACCTATTTTCTGTAAATTAAATCAATCCTTCTGTCCTTTAATGCTGCAAATCTGTCTAATATGTCATCGTAAAATTACTGTTTCTTCATAAGCGTCACTAATACGTCTTTTTGAATAGAAATATTTGCTAAAGAAGGAAGTCTCTCTTGTGAAATAGTATTTCTTGAGTAAGTTTTTATTCTTTTAAGGCAAGAAAAACTCCTTTCCACTGACACATGTGTAGATGGAATTGTTAAGACGAGAGAAAACAAATTATAAGCTTCTGTGAACATTTTTTTATCATAAAGAATTCGAAGAAGTTCTTGCGTCGATATATTCCTGAATTTTCCATCGGCATATATAAGACAGTTCATTTTTAAGGCGCTGGTGTTTTTTAAACACATCGCGGTAAAGCTGTTGAAGATTTTCAAGTGCCTGAGATGGAAAATGTAAATTAAATTGTTTGAATTTCGTTGTATCAGCAAGATAAATAAATTGGAAGTTTTTCACAATCTTGAAATCTTGTGTTTATTTCCATAAGAATGTGGTATAAAATTTCAAAATATAGGTGTTTATAATTTTAAGAAATTGTTTCTAGTGAAAGAGCGGCATATTCCCGTTTAGATTGGACTATTTCTGTGATTTTACGCGTTTTCAAACAGTGCTTTGAAAACATCATCGTCCCTTTTACGGCTCAATAGCTCACGAGTGTATTTTATTTGAGATACACAATAGTTTAAATCTAGTGATTTTTCTGGAGAATTTCGAATATATCAGTAAGGTCAAAAATTTCGCTGAATACTACTGCCAAAAATGTAAATTCAAAATCGTTCCTATCATTTAAAAATCCCTTTGCAAGTTGAATTGTTGTTTTGTCTCAATATTCGCTGTTTGTCATAAATTTGAATATTTCTTTTAATTTATCCCAATCTTCAACAATCACATTCACTAATTTCGAATTGGAGGACCATCGAGTGTGTGTTATGGTTGGTATTCGTTTTGCGCACGCGCGGAATTTGATGTAAGAGCATAAGATCGCTTCGCCGAGTGATGAAAAAACGATGGAATGCCGCTGAGGCTTGCAAAAAAATTCGACACTTAGAAATTTTAGAAAAATTTTGCTGCAATACAAGATTGAAACGATGTGCTAGACAATGAACAGAAACGGCTTGAGGAGCTTTATCCTTGACTTTTTCTGGAATCCATTCAAGTGTCTAGACATTACACTGGCCCCATCGTAACATTGTCCTATTAATTTGTGTTGTTAATCAAACGGATCCAACGTTTTGTCCAACATTTTGTATAACATTTCTAACTTTCTGTCTTCACTCACATCATGGAAACCCAAAAATCGCCTTAACTAATACGCCTTCACAATTCACAAATCTTAATATTAAGGAGCATTGGGAAGTTTGATTTATGTCAGTGGTGTCTTCCACTTGAATAGAAAAGAATTTAGCCCCGTTTATTTCATCTTTGACGTGATCGTTTATATAATCGAAAATACACTCAATCATTTCATTTTGAATAGTTTTGGAGTCCCCTGTGAAGACGTTTTTAATCTTTCTGTGATGATTTTGAATTTCTAAAGGACTTTTTGATATCAACAATCCTAGTAATTCCTTGAAATTTCCGCGATTTATGGAATCGCTTTCATCATGACCCCGGAATGCCATTTCTTGTTTGCTCAGATATATTGCTGCATCAATCACTGTTTGCAGAAACAGTATTCAAACGAACGTTTCCATTGAAATTACTTTTAAAAGCCTAGCATTCTTCCTCAGGGCATCGGCAATCGTGTTCTGATTTAAAAAATTTCTTAGCATTAGTTCACACTTCAGATGTTCAGCAGAATCATCGTGCCTATGGATGCTCGTGTTATGTTTAATAAGTCTGCGAATCCGTCTTTATTCCAAACAGAATGTTTATTACTGAAAAGCAAGCACGGCCAACAAAATAATCTTTTTAAGGTTATACTACTGCATAGCCATTTATATATACTGAGTAAACCAACACTCTTGAAAACTAATATTGTACGACTTACCACTCTTTTTAATTTCTTTTTGGGCCATAGTCAATAAATCCGTTGGACGTACTTGACGTAATACAATACGTCCCTTTTGTCTTCGTCTTTCCACCGGCTAAACGGAATTTCCAGTAAATTACACATAATATCATTAATTGGATTCATTCCGCTGAAAAATCTAAAAGAGAATGGTCAACAAAATCATTGCTCTATTTCATGTAATGATATTCGGCAGTTTCGGCGTGATTGGCTAGACTTTTTGGCGCTAAACCTGCCTCTATTAGTTTTCTGTGGTCGCTGCTCGCAACGGGAAACGAGAGACATCTATTTTTAGATTTCAACCGGCAACCCTATAGAGAAAGGGGAATCGCGTTTCTAGCTTTTGCCTTCCTTCGGAGCTGACAGTCTAAATGCCTTGCAGCTGTTAATGGCGGTGTTGTCATAGCAACCATCTGGCTTACGGAATATACGCAGCTATTTTTCAGCAAAAACTTCCGTACTGTAGACTTTAGCTGTCTACAGTCCTAAGCATTGTAAGATATTTTCCGTGTATTGGATAACGCGCTCTGCGAAATTAAATTCGTTCATATTTGTAAGTACTTTAGTAATTTATAAATCGTAAAAGAACAGAGAAATTGCGTAGAAATATTGAAAATGTATATATATATATATGAAATACTGAAAAAAGACTAATTTGAGAAATGTAATTTGAAAAATGAATCTGAGGAAAAATGTTGGGGAAGTGGCACTTCCCTTCCTTCCCCTGAAAAGCCGCCACTGGTTGCGAGTTCGAATCCAACCAAAGATCGTCGTGTACAAAGGGGCTGTTAATCCGTTCTGGCCTCAAATGTCCTCACGTTGGCGTGGTGTGGAAGTTCGGAGATTGGGGTGCCAACTCAGGTGTTGCCTCGTCATCTGACCGTGATTCAAAATTACGTGGTGTTCTCCTCGGATCTTTCCCTTCGGGATTGATCCCGTACCGTCACCAATAGCCCGTACTGTTGCTCCAGTGCGACGTTAATTAAAATACCTACCGTTGTTTGTATGTTCATTTACTTGACGAAAAAACAATGTCTGGCCCTTGAACCATAGAAAAAATAACTAAATAAAATAACAATAGAAAAACAAAAGCACGAAAACTGTAGAGACGCGACTATTTTTTCCTACAATGGAATTTTATTTTATTTCTAAAATCAAAATGTATCAACTGTCAATACAAATCCTCTATAATTATTTTAAATTGGTACCTCAGTCATTATCCACCTCGGTTTATACCGACAGTGACCTCAACCAATAGCATTTGTTTCATGACAGCACAGTTTTCTATAAAATGCTTTCAACAGCAACGGTATTAAGGTAATTTCTCGACTTTTTTCATAGAATTTGTCCAGCTCCTGAGAATTGGAGGGCAGCGGTAGCCCAGTTGGAATAGAGTAACGGATTAGCAAGATAGTTAATTAACGTCGAACTGGAGCAACACTAAGGGCTATTGGCGACGGTCGGGGATCAATGCCGAAGGGAAATATCAAGGACAACGCCTCGTAAGTTTGAATCACGGTCAGATGACGAGAACGACACTTGAGCTGGCACCCCACTCTCCAAACTTCCACACCAGGCCAACGTGAGGACATTTGGGGCCACGACAGATTTAACGTGCATCAATCCCCGTGTACACGGTCTTTGAACCGAGTTTCGAACTCGCAACCCTCCGGTTCCTAATCCGTTACGGTCTACCGCGGTCCCGTCCTAATCGAATGATAGTAATAACCATAACGAGAATTGAAACGATATTTTTCGTAAAACTGAAATATTTTTCAGCGATGTTTCCATGGGGCGCATAAGAATTAATGACATCTTATACAATTTCTTTCATCTTTTGAGTGTCTACTATTAAGACGAAAGATTTCGAAGTGATGCGTTAAAAAGTGAACAAAGCTTCATACTTGTGTCTCGTCACACGAAATGAATCGTGGGAACGTTTCCAACTTTTAAACACCGAGCGTTCTAATTTCGCAAGTCACGGTCGGAACTTTCACACGCATTGCGGAAGTTCACGGTGGTTTCTTCAATTCGGAATGTTTTAGCCCGCGATTAAAGTTTCCTGTGGCCTCTGATCTCACCACTCGTCCTTTATAAACACATTCTCGGAGGTAACGGCAGACGCCCTTCGATCAGGAATCATTTTCACCTGAGCTACACACTTTTTCAAGTTCGCTTTCTGTAGAAACAAGACCGTGCCTGAGGTATGAGCTGCTCACGTGTGCAAACCACAGCAAGTCAGCCCTTCTTCCCCAAAACATTCTATTTTCTAAACCGTAGTTTCCCAAAGTGGGTGCAGGCCGCGATAGCCCGGTTGGAAGAGTAATGGATTAGCGACCGGAGGGTTGCGATTTCGAATCCAACCAATTACCGTCGAGTACAAGGGGACTGGTGCCGTAAAATCCGTCGTGGCTTCAAATGTCCTCACGTTGGCATGGTGTGGAAGTTCGGAGAGTGGGGTGCCAGCTCAGGTGTTGTCGCGTCATCTGACCGCTGTTCAAAATTACGTGGTGTTGTCCTCTGACCTTTACCTCCGGGATTGATCTCGGACCGTCGTCAATAACCTGCTGTGTTGCCTCCAGTGCGACGTTAATTAACTACCTACCTACCTACCCAATGTGGACGCTGAAGGACTCTTGAGGGCAGCAATGCTGGACCCACGGGAAGTAAGGGTTTGTTAGTTTGGGGAGCAGCCCCTCCGCCCCCAAGAGGGTTCGGCAGTGGGTCTCTCTTTGTGAAATCGAAATTCGCTTTTCACAGTGGTCGCTACGAAAACAAAGGGCATTGCACGTCAACCATGGTCTGGCAAGTGTTTTACGTAGAATATACCAGTATTCGGTCCAGAGGTGGATAGGGCTTATTCCCTATTTCTTCCACCCTACCATTATAGCCTGGAATGGCTTCTAGCTTGCAGGGCTAAAGGGAATATCCACATAGGTGTCTATGTCTTATTCTTGTGACCGTCATGAATTAGATCTACGTGAACGTACACGTCTTATCTGGGTTCTGATGCCTGAACCGCTCTCCGTACCCTCGGGGGTAGGGCTTGGAGTTGTCTTCCACACAAATTGACCCAAACTGCCCAACACTTGGAGACACTTCGGGTGATGCTTAATGTCACTGGGCCTGACTCTGACGAAATCTAGTCCTTCTCGGAGTTCTTCCGTAAGCCTGCAGTCAAGAATGTAGAGAAGAGAATCACCTACTTCACCTCATAAACAGGTGTCCGACATCGGGTATCCCATGCGGAAAAAGTATTCCAGGAACCTTCCATGCTCTGTAAGTAGCTGGATAGGGAAGTAGGGGCATTGAGCAGAAGGGTGGACAATAAGAAAATACTAAAAAATGTGTCGCCTAAAAATATCTTAATCCCTTGACCATACAGATACACGCACTATAGTGATTGATCCTTTTTAACTCGATGGAGGAACCGACTGTTTTTTGGGGCCACTTTTATGGGGCCTTTTGGGACAACACCCCATTCATTACTCTTTACCTTCCTTCAGCATTCAGTATTTTTACCATATTTGTAAGATTTAAATTAAATTCCATGAAATTTTAAGATGGAATATTCCATCTCTTAGTTTTCATTTTATCAAAATAAAATTTTATATTTGAATCACTTATTTCAGAAACCCCATAAATCACTATTTTTCGGAAATCGACTTTTTTGCACGAATCGGTTCTTTAGAGGTAGACGCAAGTATGAGGCAGAAACCACTTAAGTCAGGTTAGTGAGTATTGTCTAAATTGATCGTTGAAAATCGCCTTTTCTTCAGAAACTCTATAAGTCAGTGACTTATGGGATTTCTGCCGGAAAACAGATGATCATACTATATAACAGTCCTGTGCTCTTCCAATAGTTTCTGTTTTGTTTTCAGTCATTTTCACATCTTTCACGTCTTCCTGTTGTTGTTTTAACTAGGATCAGCACACAAAAAGAATTCGGAGACAGAGAATGAGATGAGTTCAGACGGCAGTACGGCTGAAGAGAATATAGAGGAAGAAAGGCATCAGGTGATCAGAAAAATATAAAAGAAACTTCATTAAAAGAGCTCGCGTGAAAGGAATGGAATATGTAAATTAGAGGAATAATGTTGTAGCTGCAATTCCTTGTGGTTCGAGCAATGACTGCAAGTGAGTGCCCTAATTTAGTGGTTTTATGTTTCTGTGTGACTAAACCTTGTTTTGTAACTAATCTTTTTGTTTTATGTTTCTGTTCTATAACTAATCTTTTTGTGTTACACTTCTGTTGAACCTAACCTACGTGTTTTCTCGTAAGTCCGATAATTTATTGGTTTTTTTGTAAATGCAGTAGTATTAGAAAATATATTTTTTGGTCTGATTCGTTTTTATTTGTAGGTGCAGATTAAAATGTTATTCCAAAATTTCTGAAGAGGATAGAAAGCTTATATTTGAGCGATTCCGAAGTTTTGACGCTAAGAACGAACAGGACAGTTACTTAATAAGCTTTATTAGCACAATCAAGGTTAAGCAGCGAAGGAGGAAACCGGAAGAGGAATCTTCTAAACGGTCTCGAGGATGCAGCTTTATTTACGAGATTTCCATTCCTTCCGGCAAGTTAAAGGTCTGTAAAACAGCGTTTTAAATTTGCATGGAATTTCTGGTAAGAGTTCGGAGATTGCACACTTGCCGCTGCAGATAAATCACCGGGGATATGAGAGGGAAATCTACCTCAGGAAACGCTGTGCCAGGGTATGTGACATAGTCAAACAGCATATTTCTTCTTTCCCTGTAAAAACAGCGCATTACACCAGCCGGGAATATAATTTTCTAAGTGAAAAGTTTGACATCACTGCAATTCATAAAATGTTCAAGGCCAAGTTTCCGGAAGTGAGTGTTTCCTATAGCTATTACAGAAAAAATTTTAAAGAAGAGTTTTCTCTTTCCTTTGGGCGACCTCAGGTTGATACCTGCTGTACCTGTGAGCAACTTTCAGTTAAAATAAAGAGCAAAATCTTAAACGATGTCGCTAAGCGTGTGGCTATAGCTGAAAAAATGGTACACTTAAAACAAGCCAAGAAGTTTTCTACTAAAATGACAGAAATTTCAGATAAAATGAAAAGTGGCAAGACCAATGGAGCAGTCTCCATTGATTTCATGCAGAACTTACAGCTTCCAGAAATTCCTGTTCAGGAAGTATTTTATTTGCGCCAACTTACTTGAGTGTCTTCTGCATATATAATCTTAGGTACAACACTGCTTCTTTTTTATCTACCATGAAGAAAACGGAACAAAAGGCCAAATGAAGCATGCTCATTTCTTTGGATCTGCCTCGAGAAAAATATGTCTTCCGTCAAAGAGCTTCATGTTTTTTTCAAACGGGATGTGGGGTACAAAATGAAAATCATACTTTAGTTAGATTGATGTCAGTATTAGTATCAACAGGAAAATTTCAGAGAATCCATAAATACTTTCCTATCCGAGGTCATTCATTTTTGCCCTGCGACAGGGATTTCGCTGTTTTGAAAAGAAAAATTAAAAAACCGGATCGAATTTACACCATTGAACAATATGCTGAACTAATATAAAGTCCTCTAAGGGTGGAAAGTTTGAAGTATTCATGGTTGAAACTAACGACATAAAAGACTATAAGAACTGGTAGCCCCAACATTATAAAAAAATAATTAACTCTGAAGAACGTCTGGAAGGAGCAACACCAAGGGATTAGAAAGTTGTGTTCAAAGTTTCTTAGTTTTCTCAAATGACCCATGATAAGAAGAACCCGGGATTGGTGATGGCAAAAGAGTTCATTGACGGTTTATCAACGAATACGTTCCGACTCAAAAACAATAGAAGAGAACCTATTGAGCTTCCTTGTGCGTCGGCCTACCCAAGCGGGTTACTTCAATAAACAAAAACAAAATAGATGACGACCAGTTAGATTACATTCCAGATGAATTTAACGTTTTTTACAACAGTATCATTAACTGGCCAACTAAGACATCCAGTGTTCCAGATCACGAAGACCAAGATCAAGACAATAATTAATAAAATAAATTATTTTTTCTTAATTATTGATACCTGATATCTTCATTTTGTTCTTAAAAGATAAACAAAGAAGCTTTTTTTTGGTTCTAAATAGTTGTTTTACTATAATTTCATCTTCACAGATACATTTTTAATTCGTAAGATGCAGAAACCCCATAAGTCAAGGCACTTTAACAAATAATAACTAATTAATTAGTGGATATGGAGCACCTGCAGGAATCAAGATTAATGAGAAATCCAAAGGAGGTTTAATCTGAAACAAAATTTTTGTCACTGAGAGGTACAGTTAGTGGGAAAACAGTTTTCTTTGATTTCCCAACAACTAACCTTCTGTAACTTACGAGGTTTCTGAAATAACTAACCTTCTGTAACTTACGAGGTTTCTGAAATAACTAACCTTCTGTAACTTACGAGGTTTCTGAAATAACTAACCTTCTGTAACTTATGAGGTTTCTGAAATAACTGATTCATTTCTTATGATTAAAATTTTAACTTTCATGTTTAATTTTTTTGTGTTGTTTCCTCTTTTAATGTTGGTCCGGTTGTTATTCCAATGTCTTTTAAATCTATTTTCTAAATTTCGTTTTCTTTTGTTTGGCGCAGCTTATCTATTTTTGGATCTTGCGCCATAAAACCTAAATCAACCAACCAAGAGGAACCGACTACATATAGCTCCCTTTGGAGATTCAAGGATGCGGGTGACGAAAATCAAGCCTAATATAGACAAATTGGTAGCACAACACCAGTGGTTCATACTTATCATTAGTGATTAATTTTAATTTTACTGATTTGATTGATATTATTACTAATATAATGCGTTTTGTGCAGTTTATATTTTTATTGCATTTTAAAATAAATAGCTTTATAATTTCAGTTCCAAGTGATTTTAGTTCCAAACCCCTTTGTGAAATTCTAATCTCGTATCCCACAGTCGTATTATGAATGAAACGCAGCCGGAGAATTGGGAGATGAGATTCCTAACTGTCGTAAATGTTAAGTTTGTATTCTCCGATCCTACGACGTGACATACGACTTTTCGCAGTAGTCACTGCGCTATTTTGAGCAGTCAAGTCAGACCGAAGTCTACAGGTGTGATCCAATATAGATCTGGATTCTTGGAGTGGTTTGAGATTTACAGTCCTACCGTTCTTTGTTAAGATCGGACTCCACCTCGATCTTTTACATGCATGTGAAGAATGCACACAATGTTTCTCTGACATGAAGGGTGGAAACGTCAGTTCAGCAGTAAGCATCGACCTTCTAATGAAATAGATGGAGCTGGTGGACGGAGTAGCTGTCGTAAGATCTCTGAAGAGTAAATCACTTGGACATACGAATCGACTAAGCCGATTGACTGTCGAATCGCTGACTAGTGCTTTTGATCACGGTGGATAATCACTTTAACCAATCAATAATTTAGGATTCATGCTTTTACCCACAACCACGTGGCAGATCTTAAAACCGAGCAACTGGAAGAAATAGCATGAAGCTGCGGGCACATGCTCCGTCTATTTCATTTTAAGGTTGATGCCAATAAGTCATTGACGTGCTGAGAACCAACTTGTAATATATTCAGTGCAGCGATTTTCAACCCGTGTGCCTCAAGAATTTCACTATAATATGCTTACGGATGGTGAAACGGTTTAACTTGGGAGAGTTATTTCATTCCAACGGTTTAGTTTTGAACTTTTGACAAGTGCTTTCATAAATAATTTAAATACCCGCACACAAATAATTTTGAGTAATATTTTTATTACCAACTATCACAGATAAATTGTCCCTAAAAGATTTTTTTAAAGTCTCAAAACCACTTGAGAGCAAAAAGGGTAGGTAATCGCTATTATTATTTTTGTAAATCAATTAGAATTAGTAAAAATGAGAAACTTCAAAAAATGACTAATAAGGATTGAAAACCTATGAAAAATCATCAATGCCTTTTGGTGAAGCAAAATATCCGAAAGACCAGGAGGTTTGGCTCCACAGAAATGGCCATTAACGATTTTTTCATAGGTTTTTAGTCTTTAATAGTCATTTTTGAAGTTTGATGTTTTTATCATTTGATTACGGTTTTCATCTGTTTATCTACAATCAAAATTATACCTATTATTTTTATCAGATCGTCAAAAAATTTATATTTTTGGTCTGCGGCAAAAATTTTAGTAACTTTATGTATTACCAGCTGAATTACCCGGCGTTGCTCGGGTTGAATTTTTTATAATTCATCGTAACATTACTCAATAGTATTCCTATGGATTTTAGCCCCCCTGCAGACCCAGCACAAATCGAACGGGGTTAATATATAGCCTATGTGTCCCTCAGAATTCTACAGGATGAATGTACCAAATTTAGTGTGAATTGGTCTGACATTGATCGTATAAATATGCAATGTTATTCCTACGAGGATTTCAAATTGTCTTTAGCCCCCTGCACTATATCGACGATTAAAAAAGACCACTTTCTATAAAATAATCTTATACTATCATAAAAATTTACATTCCTATAATAAAGCTACAGTTTAAGAACTTACAGACGGGATACATAAACAATATGATACTGAGCGATTTTCAGCGCGTTACCCACAGGGTTTCAAAGAATAAGTGTACCAAATTTGGCGTAGATTGGTCAAACTGTGTAGGTTTGTATAGAGAACAGAGGCCCACTCTGCTTTATATGTATAGATTATTATTTTGTGTGTCATGAAATGAAAAAGGTTGAAAATCGCTGCTTTAAGGTAACCCTGAGTTGCGTCATTCCCACTGCTTAAGATGTTAAAATGAATACTTTAACCTTTTTCAGAATCTAGTTGATCACAGGCACTAATCTTTTACTATACGTTTATTGGGGTTGTTGATATTTTAACCAGTTACTTAGAAGTTAGCTTTTTTCCCTGTTGATATAATTATAAGTATGAGATACATTGTCAAATTTTTTAAATTTTACATATATATTTAAATACCCATAAAACCTCTGGCTAAAACGTGTATTAGAGTTCAAAGATTACTTCATACAGATTTCAAGTGCTTACCTTTAATAGTTTGAAAGAGTACATTATATGGCGAAAAATTTAACTTTTGGAAATAAGTTGTTAACACTAAATTTATCTAACAGGTTAGATGGCCCGTTTAAAAGGACACAGGGAAAAGGGATTAATATGACAGCAGCATCGACAAGCTCAAGGAGAGTTACTAGTTACTAATATGCAGAAAAAGTGCCAAATAAGATACTGCAATGAAAAAAAATCACTAAAATCTACTCTGTGAGCAATAAAAGTTTACGGAAAGTGTTTAGCAGAGCAACGTTGAGATTCTATAAAAAATACGGCAAATGAATCCAGATTTTACTATCGAATACTCAAAAGAAGTGAAACTACTGTGTGTGAATAAAAAGTCAAAATAGTTTATTTTTATTATTGAATTTTGTTATTCTGTTTAAAATAAAAAAATATTAGTAAAGGAAAGCGATGCATTACTTTAAGGCTTGAAAATTACTTAATTTATTTTTATGCTTTTACTTTCCTCCTGGTTACCTTAAGATGCACCAAATGCGTTTCTCGGGACGATAAAACTTCTTACCAAACATTGTTGGATCAGTTAAGTGCAGTCTAGAGAGATAGTCAGGGGAGGGGGTTGAAATGAGGTAAAGGCAATGGGGTTTTTGGAGGTAAAAGATCTCTTCGCGTTATATCCTCTTTCACTTTATTGCAAATAAATGTTGATGTTAAAACTTAAAAAAATTATACCACGTATATCGAACAGTGTACATTTTACGATACATGAGTTAAAAACTTCAAAAATTTATAGCGAGACATGTGCGAATCCAAACATTCAAATTACTATTCCGTCTAAGTAATTTTTTAAGCATTCGTATTTTGGTACATAGTTTTGATATAAATAAATATTATAATAGCTAATAATAAATATTGTAACATAATTTTTTTAACTTTGACGATTCTTTCCATTTATTTTTATTTATGATAGTAATTCATGCTGAAAGATTCACTTACATCGGGAAATTAACTAAAAACTTACCCACAGTGATATGAAACTAGCTTTTCATCACTTGTTAATGTCTTATGTATGTTAGGAACAAAACGCTAAACTATAAAACGATGAAGTTTAATGATGAGATACACTTTTTAAACAAGACATAAAATGTTGAATTTAAATCTAAAAGCGGACATTGAAATTTCTGTAGTCACATTTTTCTACAAGTTGCCAGTTTCTTAGCTCACAGTGTTCTATACGTGATCCAGGACTTCCTTGATGCTGCAGCCACATTGCTCTGTAAGAAAAGAGTTTTAGTATTTTGGAATAATTTAGAAAAGTTCTAGATGATATTCATTTGAATAAAACCCATATATGTGACTTGAAATGTTATCTTCAGATAAGAATCGGCCACCTAATGGTAACCAGAAATAAAAATTTACAAGACTGGTTTGATGATATGAATAAATTTCAACACAAATATATGTTCTTGAGCGTAAAAACTGATGCTTATTCATCGTTGGTAGTATAGATAAAATACTTTTATTTTGGAGTGAATACAAAAAGAAAATATGTTTTTAGTAGGTTATTTTATTATAAAAAAACCAGACTTAGATCACATTCTTGAGAATTTTAGTAAAGGATTGGAATCTCACATAACCTTTTCCAAATACAAAGTTCTGCATCGTAAAGTAGCGGTACTATAAATTTATATAGAAAAAATTCATAAAAATTTATTTTGATTAACTCTAAGCGTCAAGATATTTTCGAGTAGCGTACTATTGCTTTTACACTGTAAAACACATGACTAAATAGTCACATCTATTTTTTATCTATTATCTAACTTTTACACTTTGGAGGCATCTGTAGCTAAATCGAATAAACGGAATGGTGCCAAATTTGGTATAACTTTTGAAAACATGGGGAGGATGCATTCTGCATCCATTTTGTCTGCAATAATGCAAATGTTCGACGGTTTTTGACTCCAAGAGCGCCAAATTTCCCCCTATTGGGGACTTTTGGAACTAAAAAATGTTTTTTCGCAGAATACGTCTCCTCATGTCTTCAAAAGTCCCAATACCAAATTTAGTTCCATTCCGTTCATTCGATTTAGCTACAGACGACTCCAAAGAGTGAAAGTTATTTTATGGCACCTATTGTAAAAATTAATTGGTATAAAAAAGAAATTAATTGGTATAAAGAATAAAATTCTTACACTTCATCGACATTTCCTTTTTCACCCTGGAGAATTCCTTGTATGGTACCGTAAGCGGAGAGTTTTGTCCAACCTTTCAAGTTGAATCTGTCACATACTTCTTTACAATACTGAAAAAAATAGAAACATCGTGAAATATGTACTATACCACGAGAACTACTGCCACCACGAAGTCTGTGCCTGTCTTTTGCCGTAGAAATGGACATTATCCTATTTCCCACCTGAGTTGTTCAAGAAATGTATTCAAGTTTGTAACATCAGCACTTAACTCTTCTGGTCGTTTAGCTTTGCGTCGGTAAACGTCCTGTAGTGGTCAGCCTCTGATACAAAACCTGTTTCAAACTGTCACCAGTTCTAGGCAAGGAACAATTTATTTTTCCTACTTAGATCTTCATTCCCTTTGTAGTAATCGGGTAGTTTTGTCTCGACGACAGATCTCGTCATTAGCAAAAAGGACCAGATCTTTGACGAGATATTGAAACCACTTAGAGGGTTAATGACATATTTGGAATATATTTATGATTTATACTTGTTGCCGAGATCTATACTAGTAAACTAGGGTGAGATGGAGCAACCCAATTTTCAAAGTTCATATTATTGAACCAATTACTATTCTGTCCCTGTAATTTTTTTAAAAAAGTTAATATTTTTACCACATACTTCCGGTCCTTTTACCAATGTATTTACACTTATTTGTTTAAAAACTTAACCATTGATATAATTTTAAAAAATACTTTTCAACGCTATTTCACGGAATCGAACTTGCCTCACATGATGGGGCAAGTGCATACCATGAATTGTTTTCTAATTTGCAATGTGATAGCATTGCGAGTGGAGTAAGAGCATATAATTTCGTACCTGCAATTCTTTGGTGTGCGAAACTTCACTGCCGAAATTCATAGCCTTCTAGCTGTGAAACTAATCTACAGGACTCATTCAAGCATTTCCAGCAGGTGGCAACCCCTACGTTAATCACAGATACGTTTCATATTCTGTGGACGAATTGACCCAGCCTCACCCTAATTTACTCATCACTAATATGTTTACTCTCTCAAACGAGTGGTTCTTAACCCTTTTAGTGATTGGCACCCCTTTGAATCTAAAAATAAGTTCTCGCACCCCCTTGAAAAATGTGTGTTTCTATTTCTTTATTTAGGAAATTACTTCTATTGCAAGACAATTTATTGTAAAATAAACGCATACATTTACCATATACCTACAAAACAATATCTCAGTTTTTAAAGGCTGTGTTGTTTATTCATAATAATACTTTTAAAGCGAGGCTCCTTTTTTGAAAGAGCCACGCGTAAGTCAATCACTTGCATTTAAGCGATTTCTGGCTTTTGTTTTGTATGCAAAAGTGATGAAAATCCCATTTCACACAGGTAGGTGGTGGCAAATGGTAAAAGTATCCGCATTGTTGCTTTTGCTATGTGTATAAGGTTCTAAATGTATAACAGAATTGTTTTAAGTCCAGTTTTCAAATTCCATTTAAATACGTGCATTGACTCCTTTTTCAATAAGATCGTCTTTTATTAAATCGCTGTAGTCCATCGAAACTTCTCTCGCACCCCTGGAAATGCTTTCTCGCACCCCCAGGGGTACACGCACCCCATGTTAAGAACCACTGGTTTAAACGTATCATTGATATAATTTAAAACGTACTTTCCAATGTTTCTTAACGGGGTCGCACTTTCCCTGCTTGATGCGGCAAGTGCATACCATGGATTGTTTCCTTGTTAGCGATGGGATAGATTGCGAGTGGGGTGGCAAGAGCATATCATTTGATTCCTTCCCTTCTTTGGTCTGCGCAACTTCCCTGCCGAAATTCGAAGCGCTCTAGAGGTGAAACTAATCTATAGGATTCCTTTAACCGTTTCCAGTAGATGACAGCCCCACTTTAACCCATCGACCTTCTAATGAAATAGACGGAGCTGGTGGGCGGAGTCGCTGTCCGCTGATTTCTGAAGGGTAAATCAAGTGGGTTTGCAAACTGACAAAGCCGATTGGCTGTCGAATCGCTGACTAGTGTTTTTGATCACGGTGGATAATCACTTTAACCAATCAATAATTTAGGATTCATAACGTTACCCACAACCACGTGACAGATCTTCAAACCTAGCAACTGGAGGAATTAATAACATGAAGCTGCGGGCAACTGGAACCGATAACTGAGCAACCAAACCAAGCAATTGGAAGAAATAACATGAAACTGCGGGCACATGCTCCGTCTATTTCATGAGAAGGTCGATGCTTTAACCACAGACACGTTTTATATTCAGAGGACACACTAACCTCGCGAACGCACTTACAATACCTCAACATCCGCACAAAGACAAAATTAAATTAAGACATCCACCAGAATCGCCCCTTCTCAAAATGGACGAGCTCTGTTCCTATAGTAACCACCACGACCCAGACATAGCGGCGGGAACAGTTCTCGTGGTAGACAGACACGTCCAATTTTTTAATTTTCTAATTTGATCAGTTTGTTAGAGAGAAATAACTCCTTTTAACATTTACGAATTAAGCAACGCTTCAGAAATTCAGCGTAACTTAAGAAACGCTAAATTTAGAGTGTAAAATGTAAGGAAGGGAATCATTGTGTGAAAATAATACTTCAGTATTATGCATGCAACATGAAACTTCGGTTCATGCGAAGGTGGAATGATTCGATTGATCTTCATCAAATTGACAAATTTCTATAACTCTCCAAGGGATGTTTAAAACCGAACTACTTACTCAACCCTCCTGATGGTTGTCTCGACGAGTTATCTCGTCATTAGCAAAACTGACTAGATATCTTGATGGACAAGATATCTCGTCATTATAAAAACTGACCAGATCTTGATCTCGTCATCATAAAAAAGTCGGCAATATCGTTATGACGAGATATCTCGTCATTAGCAAAATTGGCCATATCTTGACTGACGAGATATCTCGTCGAAACCACTTGAAAGGTTAAATACATGGATGTATTCAGAGAGGAGAGGGGCTCGAGGGGTCCAAGCAGTCTTGATGTTATACCAAAAATGTTCGCCGTTGATTCTACGTAAGGATTCTACGTAAGGACCCAAATAAATTTCTAGTGTGGACTGTATTGTAAAATAGTGCATGTAGAAGCTACACTGGAATTCAAAACTACAATATGTGTTTATTCTCTCTCAAAGTCCTATCCTATGGCCTCATCGTGGCGAGATGGTGAAACGGGTAGCACAGGCGAAGTACGTCGGGAGTATATACTCCTAGTAGGGCCACCTACTAGGAATATATCCCAAGGCGTGAAGGCTGTGCTGCTTTACCCGGCTAACATAGGAAAGTGAACGGGTGGCTAAGTCGCACTGCCACAGAGATAGCTCCTAGATCTTAAGATCAATAGCAGAAGCGCCATGTCATGGACTTGTGCAAAAGGAGCACGACCACCTGTCCGTACTTAAAAAGCAATTGCGCAGATCATCTCCGGTACCTTTTCATCTCGCTGGTACCTCAGTAAAACACCAAGAGAGCTGCTTGCCTTAAATTTACCCCGGACATTTTTAAGGACCCATCTGCGATTGCCCAAACCTTTATTTGAAGACTCAATGACTTAGTGTAATTTTTTTTACACTGGGATAAGAAAAAGACGTTTGTTAAAACTGCATATTTACATGACACCGACTGCTCTGAGGGCCGCGGTGGCCCGGTTGGAAGAGTAACGGACTAGCAACTGAAGGGTTGCGAGTTCGAATCCAGCCAAACACCGTCGTGTACAAAGGGGGCTGGTGCACGTTAAATCTGTCGTGGCCTCAAATGTCCTCACGTTGGCGTGGTGTGGAAGTTTGGAGAGTGGGGTGCCAGCTCAGGTGTTGCCTCGTCATCTGACCATGGTTCAAAATTACGTGGTGTTGTCCTCGGATCTTTCCTTTTGGGATTGATCCCGGACCGTCACCAATAGCCCATTGTGTTGCTCCAGTGTGACGTTAATTGAAATACCCCCCGACTGCTCTGAAACTGACGAAATCTGTTCTGAAACTAATCCCACCCCCTTTATCGTTCCTCCGATCAGAATTCCGATTAAAGGTAAAATCGAAATACCGAAAACATGCTCGGGGAAAGTTGCACGCGCAATAAATATTAAAAAAATTGAAAATAAATTGAAACATCAATCGCGCGCTCCAACCTGCCGCCATAAATGCCGATGGTAGGTAGGTAGTTAATTAACGTCGCACAGGAGCAACACAACGGGCTATTGGCGACGGTCCGGGATCAATCCCGAAGGGAAAGTCCAAGGACAACGCCTCGTAATTTTGAAATCGAAGTTTCGTTTATCACACAGGTAAAATTGTTCATTTGGTAAAAGTGCTTTTTGATTGGAAAAGAAAGTCGGGAGAAAATATGGGGCGAAATTATTTTCTGAATACGTACCTGCTTGAATAAGAAACATAGTGGGAAAAAAGTTTGAAGGGATAAAATCAATAGGAAAATATACAGAAGGAATAAAATCAAAAGGAATATCTAAATGAGACAGAGGGCTAAAATCAATATGAATATATAAATGAAGTGACTAAAATCAATAGAAATATATAAATGAAGACTAATATCAAAAGGAAAATATAGATGAGGGCTAAAATCAATATGAAAATATAAAGAAGGAATAAAATCAAAAGGAATGTATAAAAATAAGGGCTAAAATCAATAGAAAAATATAAAGAAGGAATAAAATCAAAAGGAATATGTAACTGAGACAGAGGGCTAAAATCAATATGAATATATAAATGAGAGGGCTAAAATCAATATGAATATATAAATGAGAGGGCTAAAATCAATAGAAAAATATAAAGGAGGGCTAAAATCAAAAGGAATATATAAAAATGAGAGTTAAAGTCTAGGAAAATATAAACGAGAGGACTAAAATCCACATGTAAATATAAATGAGGGCTAAAATACATGAATATAATGAATATGTGAAAATAATTCTTACCTTTGTAAAGTTTACACCTGAAAAATAAAAAATAAGATATATAATTTGTTAAATTGTGCAGTATCAGATTTATCGTTACATTCAGATGTTGAAAATCTAAAACATTGATTTTGGGGTTTAATTTAATCTAGTTAATGCTTAATTAATCAACCCTCTGCATTCTATTTCCACAAAAGTTTGTCCCGTTTTTTTTGGCCCTAGATAGCATTGCATCGCAAAACCGAAGTGTTATCTACTTGATACGTGTTAAGTTTTGATGCTGTTTGAAAGAAGGAATTTCATTAAGTATTTGGGGGAAAATTGTGTCATTTGGTTGTGTTTTTTAAATTTTGTTGAGCATTAAAAATGGCAGAAATAAGGAGCATTTTCGACATACTTTTTTGTTTCAGAAAAGGCAAGAATGCTTCACAGACGCAAAAGAAGATATGAATTGTGTAGGGTGAGGGGGTGCAGTTGACGATTCCACGTGCCGTAAGTGGTTCAGAAAGTTTAGTCACCTGAATCAGTTCTTTAGACAGAAACCTCAGAACTTCTATGAGCGCGGTATTATGCAGCTACTGGAGAGATGGAGAAACGTCATCGAACTGAACGGAATATACTATATTGGTTAAATGTAATTTTTAGTAAATAAAATTTTTCTTCAGTTTTTGTCAAAAAAACGAGACGAACTTTTGCATCAATCTAATATTTGTTGATTAATTGTAACAATTTAAATTTTTTGTAATAAAAATATAGAAATCGGTCATCAAATCTGATGCTTTCGGTTGGTTGGTTTTGGGTTTTATGGCACAAGGGCCATATTTGGCCAAGCTGCGCCCAACACAAGACAGACAATGTCAAGTAATTGTGAAAAGAAAGGATGGGGAGGAGAAAGATTACTTGGGCATCCCTGGGGTCGTGACTCGCATCTGATTCTTTCGAACAGGGGGCCTCATAATTACTCGTGTTTAGGGCTTCAAGCGACTTGATCCGATTTAACAATATGGTATTCAAAAGGAGTACATATTCTTCTTTTTAATTTGAAATATAATGTACTCTGTTCACTGTAAAGATGTCCTCCATTTATAATTTACATGCTACACACACAGGGGTGTTTACTCATAGAGGTTCAAATCCCTTGTCCTGCTTATATTTTATATGTCCTGACCCCCTCACATACATAAAATATAGATATAACAAGTATACAGATAATATGGATAGCTAACAATACAGGTAAAAGATAGAGAAGTGTAAATAAAGTAAATTATATTGCAAACACAGACAAATCGTCGGCTTACATTTTCATTCATAAGTCAAAAATTTCAAGATAGGAGTTTTTTAGTTTTTATAGACCAGAATGTGATTTCTAGACTGATGGAGTCAATTAGATATTTTTCTTTGCATGAAGGTTAGAGTATTTTTCTTGAGAAACACAAATAAATTAATTCATGTGCACATTACTTATTATGAGTTTATGAATAAGTTTCTATAGCAATAAATAATGATAATGAAAGAACTCTGAATAAATGGTAAATTGAGTAAATTCAAAGTGTAGTAAATTGTTGTTAAACTGAAAAAATTAATTTTTTCGCATTGCTTTCGTTTTCTCAGAACTATGTTTTTCGACTTATGTGTTTCACTTGTAATTATTATGCATTGACTTAAGATTGTTTAAAATTGTATTGAATGGTACAACGGAAGAACACAAATAAATTAAGACAATTTTTATGGGTGTCAAATTTAAATACACTTTAGACATTTTAAGAGTTCAATTTTAAAATATTAAGCGTGTATATGAAAATTTGATGACAAAAATGCCGAAGATATTATTTCATGCAATTCCAGTTGGTACGTTTCAGAGGTTGGTTTGGTTTTATGGAGCAAGGGCCATATTTGGCCAAGCTGAACCAAACGTCAAATGTTTCGAAGGCAAGAAGTGCACTTTGTCCATGTTCCTTTATACAAGTACATGGAATTCTTTTGAATGGAATAATATTCACTAATTATACATAGCATTATTATATAGTAATTTACATACTGTACAGTAAAATATATTAATATTGTTATGTCAATATATTTTCCCTTTATACATCATATCTTATGTTTCAGAATAATATTTTAGAGTAGTTAAAATTTCCTACTTATACAAATCCAAAGCATAATACACGGAATTTGTTAAAACTAAGCTTTTGATTAGCTATTATCATTTAAATAAATTTTGTAGGTTTCTTTTCCTTCAGTTTTTCAATCAATTAAATTTTATACATACCTATTGTTTAGATTTATCATAGAAAAATGGAACACAACACACAACAATCCATTTTCATTTCTATAAAACTAGCTAATTTAACCAACATACTTGATTCATTGTTTAAATATTGATTTTTGTAGGAGCTACATGAATTTTGATGCGTTGTAAAATATAAAACAATAAATAATTCTAACTTGTTATTTTCTATTTCATTTTATTCAAATTTTCCTCTTCAACAAGTGGATAGGTGAGTATTTAGTTGCAAAATTTAACACAGGCACACACACACACACACACATAGTATTTTTATGGATTCAGAATGCTGAATGGAAGCACAATTTCAATAATAATTTTGAGTAATGATTGTTTTATTAAAATTAAAACTAAATCAATCGTTAGTTAACGTGGAAGAACTAAAACTAATCAATCGTTAGTCATTAGTCATGATTAAATTTAGCCATTAGTTTTCAATCATTAATCAGATTAAACTGTCAAACACTGCTACCCAGATGTTGAAGAAAATTATAATAAAATGAAAAAGATTATAGTATGATGAAATTATTTATTGATTTATATTTTAGTGTAACAAAATTCATGCAACACTACAAACAAATATATTATTTCATGCAAAAAAAATCATGCAAATTGAGTAAGAATATCGCTAAAGTAATTTTGTATGCCTCTTCTACAGGAATCTAGTTAACGTATTCGTGACTAAAACTAATGATTTAATGATTAATGACGAATTGATTTAGATATGTGATTATGGCTAATTTTTTAATCATGATTAACTTAAGTCATGATTGAAATTTCAGTTAACTAATCAATCGATTGAAAAAATTAGTTAATTACGCTCAAAACTGCTTGGAACCTTCAACTAAAAGCAGCCATTTTCAGAAAACCTGGTATCGATAAGCATGGTTCCAATAATCCATGTGAGGAACATCTAGTTCTTCACCGTAAACACATCTTGTGAAAGTAATGTGATTTGAATAACATTTGGATAAAAAGCAATCCACCATAGTAGGGACAACAGATAATCTTACTTCAAAACCAATTCCACAGAAATGAATATTCTTACCTTGAACTCCACCGAAAACTTCAAATTCTACATGCACTAAGACCGGGCTCTTGCCCCTTTGTTGAACCTGAATATAAGACGTCATTGTGATCCCAAGACTAACTAATGTTTGAATGTGAAAAGGGATGTTCGGGAGGACGGACTTGTCGACAATGTTAAAAATAAACAGATGAATTTGCTATCGCAGCAAGCCCCGTGTACGATTTAGGTCACGATCCTTTTCTAATGAAAGGAGCCCTTGCTCATTTCGGGTGACTGCTTAGGTGAATGTTTTGTCTTTAGCTCGGGGAAGAAAACTAAGTTAAAAAACAATGTTTAGCTCGGTGTTTCACTACCACCGAAACCCAATTTTCATGGTTTATCCCACTTGAGACCCAATCTCTCATGAATAAAGAATGAACAGTAAGATTACTAAGTTTTAAATATTTTCATACACAGACGCCAACTCCTAGGGACTCAAGCCTTATCGCCCCCTAATATTTTTATGGTTGGGGCCCTTCCCCGAAACGTGATAAACATTACAAACACGAGAGAACCTTGATTATTCGAGCTCCGATCAATCGAGTATCCGTGTTATCCGAGCCGAATTTGATGCCGAGCTTTTTTTTTTTAAGTTTTAACCCTCCTTGGTGGTTGTCTCGACTAGGTATCTCGTCAGCAAGAACTGGCCAGATCTTGATGGACGAGATATCTCGTCATGAGACGAAAACTGATCAGATCTTGATCTCGTCATAAAAAAATCGGCAATATATTGATGACGAGATATCTCGTCTTTAGCAAAATTGGTCAGATCTTGATGGACGAGATAACTCGTCAAAACATTGAAGGGTTAAATAAAGCTTCGAGCACGAGTGCGCGCACTTTGCCCAAAGAGGCGAGAAAGTGTTGCGAAACAGAAGACTATCAATGACTTTAACAAGACGGTTTAAAAAGTACTCATCCAGATGTATCGTAAAATACAATAAATTCATACTGTGACAAAAAAACAAATCCGAGTATAGATTATTCTTAATCCTAGCTTTATGAATTTTTCAGTAGCAGTAATAGTAACATGTGTCGTACAATAATTTCTTTCTGTATTTCGTTTAAGTTGTTTTGTATTACTATATTGATACTATCCGAGATTCTGGTGATCTCGATCCACATTACGTAGGATAATCAACATTTGAGTTAGGAGAGTGGGGTGCCAGCTCAGGTATGACCTCGTCATCTGACCGTGGTTCACAATTACGTGGTGTTGTCCTCGGATCTTTCTCTTCGGTATTGATCCCGGATCGTCACCAATAGCCTGTTGTGTTGCTCCAGTGTGACGTTAATTAAAATACCAATACCGATACCGGCGCCCAGTGAGCTAGAAACATGCGAGTTGTAGGCGACGCAGGTTCGATTCCTGCAACTTACTCCGAGTGTATTTCTCCCTTCGTGCATCAGTAAACATTTCCTTGTGTGTCCATTTTTTGACGTTGTTTGTGCTTGGCCAAATATGGCTACATGCGCCAAGAAACCCAAACCAACCTTCGCTTCACGAGTTATGAGCAGCTGAGGTTTCGATTCTGTAACATGCCCTGTATACATTTCTCTCTTATGTGTCAGTAAAGCTTTTCTTGTGTGAATGTTCATTACTCGACGTTGTCTTGAGTTTGGCGCAGCTTGGCCAAATATGGCTCTTGCACCATAAAACTCAACGAACCAACCTTCGCTTCACGAAATTACTTTATTCATGTGCTCACTTTTTGGTCCCGCCGAAAAAGGAGATTGCCAAGCTATAACATTCCTGAAAGCACTATCTTAGTAAAGAACAGGGATACCATATGGTATGGTATACCTGTTCCTAAACGGAAAAGGGACTACGGTAGCCCGGTTGGAAGAGTAACGGACTACAAACCAGAGGGTTGAGAGTTCGAATCCTACCAAAGACCGTCGTGTACAAAGGGGGCTGGTGCATGTTAAATCTGTCATGGCCTCAAATGTCCTCACGGTGGCGTGGTATGGAAGTTTGGAGAGTGGAGTGCCAGCTCAGGTGTGACCTCGTCATCTGACCGTGGTTCAAAATTACGTGGTGTTGTCCTCGGATCGTTGTCAATAGCCCGTTGTGTTGTTTCAGTGCGACGTTAATTAAAATACCTACCTACTTTCTAAGATTTTCTTTTTTGTCTCAATGGACAACGCTTCGCGCTTGGCTTAACCAGAGAAGGCATTGCTAGCAAAGTGGGAAACAGCTGTCTGGTCTCTACTGAAATGACACGTGATTGATATGTAGAGAAACCCGAGCGAAGCGACATTTGGCGAGACCCGAAAACTGCCAAATCGCGTCTAGAAACATTCAATGTATCAACGAAACTTAAATCGCGTCAATGAATCAGGAGACACCGCCAACTGAAGGACGCTGTAACGAGATGTTTACCTTTTCCTCGGTCGTTATATTGATCAAAAATAGCATTTTAGCTATAGACGAACTGCCCGGGCGTTCTCAATTGGTCGTTATATCACAGCGAGCCGTTGAAATCGTAGGTCGCTATAAAGCGAGTCTACTGTACTTAGGGGCCGCGGTGGCCCGGTTGGAAGAGTAACGGACTAGCAACCGAAGGGTTGCGAGTTCGAATCCAGCCAAACACCGTCGTGTACAAAGGGGGCTGGTGCACGTTAAATCTGTCGTGGCCTCAAATGTCCTCACGTTGGCGTGGTGTGGAAGTTTGGAGAGTGGGGTGCCAGCTCAGGTGTTGCCTCGTCATCTGACCGTGGTTCAAAATTACGTGGTGTTGTCCTCGGATCTTTCCCTCTGGGATTGATCCCGGACCGTCACCAATAGCCCGTTGTGTTGCTCCAGTGTGACGTTAATTGAAAATACCAAAAATACCAAAATACCATACCTACTGTACTTAGAAATCCACTTTAAGGCGTAAGGCCAGTTAACTTGCCTATTTCAAAATACGACCGCAGTCAAACCACAACTAAATTGTATGTGCAGATCCCAAGTCTCCAGCAAGGGTAGACTTGCACTGCATCTGTATAATGCAGTCCTACTTAAATCGGAGCCACCGTGAAGGAACGGGCCTGAGTGCAGCTTCTGTGACGTCATGATAGTGGGGCCATTGGAGAGAATTAGCAAGCGAAGAGTCCGCGATAAGACGGAAATAGTAAAAAATCTCGGTATAAGCAAAAATCCATCAATCCATTTTTCCAAGGTTTGAAACAACACAGCTCAATCTTTTTATTAATTTTGGATTAATTTTCACTCATAAAAATATTCGTTCCTTTGTATTTCCGGGATAAACCATTAAGTGTTTGGAGCAATTTTCGTTGAGGTCCCAGTACCATATAATTCGTTAAAATGTTGAATATTTGTCTTACATTAGAATTTTGACCTTTAGAAATAAGTGTGCTGTATTTTGGAACGAATAGAAGCAATTTTAAAGTCATTCAGTAATTAGAGCAATTTAAGCCATACTTATGTGACTAGTGGGAATATTTTTCCTCTTGTAAATTCAAATTGAAGTAAATGTAGACAAAAATATTTTCTATCCCTTTCCTATTTAATAGTATTCATTGTCTTGATTTATGTAATACTTATTTTTAGGATAAATTACATTAAACAAATACATTTTTGAATAACTTAACAGCTTAAAAATAGTTATAAGCTGTAGTTCTATTTATATAAGGAATCAAGCAAATCCATTCTTATATGTAATCTTTTACAATAGTTAAAATTTGCATTTCTGATTGTTCACTTTTTATTGATAATTATTGATTTGACTGTTCACTTATTAAATCCTAGGGTCTTTCTCTGTAAATCAAATAGTACTCTGAAATTTCTTTTAGACTAAAGGCGTGTTTAACAAAATTGTTTGTCTGAGGCGAAAGAATTCAAGAATTAAATTTTATGGAATTTTCAGCATATAAAGGTGTTAGCCTGTCTAAATATAATTATTTTCCTATGAAAATATTTTAACTAAAGAAAATATACCTACAAATTCTATTTTTACCTTGTAAGCAATTTTTAAATTTTCTTTCGCAACAATTAACATCTCCTTTTATTTAATTTCCTCTCTGAAGTAACATTTTAATAACAATTTTTACAATAAGAAATATATTTATTATAGCGTATATCATGTATGAATATAAGGAAATAAAAAAATGAGCAATTTTTCAATAGCTAATGCATGTGAATCGTTGAAATGAATCCAAAATTTGTAGAAAATCAAATTACACATAATTTTCAGTAAAACATTCTAATAGTGCAGAAAAAAAATCTTTACTGAATTTTAAATAGCTCAAGACCAATATTTGAAGTTATAATTTTAAGCAGATAATCTTTTTTTAAATAATGGTTATACATATTGGTGGTGATAATGTAATACAGTAATTTAAATAAGCAAAAATGTTAGGTTATCATGACCTAAAAAAGTCAAACTTATTTTTCTTTAGTAATAGGTTACAACCACGTTTTTAATTTTTAAATGTTGCAAGTTTTTTCTATTTTGCGTCGTTTTCAGCAGGTCATTTTTTCCTTTACAATAATTAAGTAAAATGTTTGCTATTTTACACATTTTCTGTTAAATTTTTGTGGCATTTTACAGATGTGGCCCTCTAGTTATTTCATTGAAGATACCTATTTTAAGTAGAATTAGTTCAAGTAACAACCTTTTCTGAAATTTGTGAGTCTTCTTCATACTGCTCATTAATCAATTCATTAAAAATCTAGTAAGAACAAACAATAAATCGTACCGTAAACTCCTTAGGCCATTTAAGGTCACCTCTATCACTTAATTTTAAATATTGGTGAATACTCATCCGCGCGAACATTCATAAGTTAATTCTTTTTCATTTGACAAGATCGAACAGTACATCTCACAATTCAGTTCATGTTGCACTTTTTTGGCAACATAGCCAGATATATATACTAGAACATCCATCTGAAACATTAACATTACAACTGTAAATGTAACATGGCCTCAAATACATTTTGTATGTCATTTTCTACAGCCGAATCCCTAAAATCAGTCTTTTATTTGGAAGCTACCACTGCTTTTTGATAGCTTTATCAGACTTAAATTTTCAGTTTACGTTCTGATTCTAACACTTGGCGTATGGAAACATTGTAATTGCCCCCACACAATTTGACGATATTGTCCGAAGCGAGCCTCTAAGCTATCGGTTTAGAATTTGCCGAGTAACAAATATCGCGGTTTAATTCTGCCGAATGTGTAATAGATTAACCCAATTAGTCTGTTGTGTGCTTTAAAGCGAACTGCGTTTCAGCAGGTATCCCACCTTTAATTGGTATTTTTAAATTTGCTTTAACTTCTATAGAAAGTTAAGATGGATTGTTCCACGTACTTAACCATCTACTAAATTTTTTTAAAAATTCACAATTTTCATCTTTGTTACTGCTTATTGGGTTGCTAAATTTATTCCCGAGATGTTTCCCTTTTAAATGTTTAACATTTACAATTTTCCAACATAAAATGTGAGACAATTCTTGGTTTGCAGAAAGTCTGAATTAAATTTATCGCTATAACTGCAAGGCAACAATGTTAGTCTCATGAAAGATTCAATGCATGAGTAATATTTTGCCTTTCAGTCAATGTAGGGAAAATAACTTTCTGTAATAACTTTATGAGAAATCACAGGTCAAAACAACCCTAATCATATTGTTCGCAAATGAAGTAGGCTGGCAAGTTGAATTGATTAACTTCAATGACTAATGGTTTATACTTGGTCTTCAAATATAATCATTTGTATATCTTTTACATCGAATTCTCCTTTACAATCTACTTGTTACTAATGAATAACATCTTTGCACCTGTGTGGTAATAAATTAATGCGGCCATTAACGCAGTAGGAATCTTTAGGACAGGAAAATGAAACGATCTTATACCTTCCATCTTAGATTGAAATAATCAAGATCATCCAGTACTTGCGCGCCCCTAATCATTGCTCGCGGGATGGGCTTGGGGACATTTCCTCTTGAAAATGTTCTCTATTCAAACTCTTACCTAGATGGCATGTGATCTTTTCCGTATCCCCATAAAAGTAACTCACTCATACCATGAAGTGAGAATAGAAGATGCCTCCCCTTTTTTACTATGCACACCCATCATACCGTTCAGGAACGGTCTGAATCAATTCACTTTAAAATCCGAAGATCATATTTGTGGGTTTCGAGTCTTTTAAAGCATGCATGTCTGCGAGAACGATAGCCCCATTATAGTGACGTCTAAGCGACCGCAGGTTCTGGCCCGATCCTTCACGATGGCCCCGCTTAAATCAGGTGACCTCAGTCTGGGTTCGTGAAGTCCTCAATGAGCTAGATGGATTTGGCCGATGGTGAATATGAAAAATTTCCCGATTCCGTGGTTTGTTTCTGTTGTGCTAACCACGAAGACGATTGGACCTCCAATTCTGCGAATTCGATTGGTTGGTTTTTATGGCGCAAAGGCCATATTTGACAAAGCTGAGCCAAACAACGTCAAGTAAATGGACATACACACAAGGAAAGTTTTACTGGCACAGATGAGAGAAATACTCCCAGGGTGGGAATCGAACCTGAGCCGCTTACAACTCGCAGGTTTCTAGTACTGAGACCAGCCACTCTGAATTCAGAAATAAAATAAATTTAATTTTCATCACATAAGTATTTAATATTTAACTCATTTTCAACTATCAAAATTTGCTTAACGTTGCATTTTCCTATTAAAATATACAAATAAGCAAAACCATTTAAATTCAAAACATTTTATTAAAGTTTGTAACTTTCTTGAAATACACATGCAAATTAATTTTCAACTTTGAAGTTGACAAATTCTCTGAACAAAAAATCTCAAAATTTTGTGTAGCATTGCACAATACGCATGGTTTTGAACAGAATCATGATGTTCTGATTTCATGAACCAATAGTTATTAAACGTTTTCCAAAATTCTAAAGTTAGACAAATTGTACATGAGATAGAACCTAATATAAGGAAACGGGTTTAATAAATTTTACATGCACAAATGGATAATCGCAGAGAAATAATTCAATATTTTAAATAAAAAATATTTATGTTGTTTTCCCTTTAGAAAAATATTCAATTAAGGAGAACGAAAAACGTGATCCAAAAAATGTTAGACCTGAATGCAGTTCGATAAGAAATAAAATAAACCACTTCACTGTGAAGCAGATTACTTACTGAATTGAATCATTAAAAACATACCAACCTCCAAGGAATTAAATTTAAAAATGTAACTAGCAAAATTGCTACATGCGTTCTTTAATTAAAGGTTTAACAAAAAATAATTTATATTTTCTGGTGATATATCTGGGGACGTTATATAAAATCAATACAAAAGAAATTAAAAAGGGTGAATCAACTCTTTATTATGAGGTTGTTTTAAAATTTTGTTAAAGCAATGTCTCAACAGACCTTCATTGCATCAGAACTGTTCATTACCCTGAATTCTTTATTTTTTGTGAAACTTAAATTGCAAGGATGGCTTTAAAACTTCTTTGTATGCAAATGGGAAAGTTTTCTGGTTAACAAATCAAATAGTTTTCTGGTCAAAGCAAATTAATATTGATGAAATGCAAATTAATACCGATTTAATTTAACCTTGATTCAATTTGTGGCAATTACATGGAAAATTAAATTAAAAAAAATAATGACTTAAACCATTCATGTTATCAGCCTTTTTGAAACTTTTAAGGTCTGTTTTCAGACCTCCCTTGCCTAAACAAATCTTAGCAGTTCCTTTCAATAAAAACTGCATTTGATAAAATTTGGCATATTTTGATTTATTGAAATGCACTGTAATTTCCTAAGATTTAGTTTGTTTTTTTAAATTATATTTTAATTAACTTACATCAAATTTTGTTATTTAGAAAACTAAAGATGGAATTTTATTTCCCCCAGGAATGGTAATTCTGTTTTTATGCTTTATCTCTTCTCACTTAAAACTGAAATGTATCATCCCATTATCAGCTCGTCATCTACAACTTTTCAAGTCTGCCCTTATCTGTTTGGAATGTTGAGATTGGGATCCCAACCAATTAGTTTCACAATTAAACAGTTTTTATAAAATAATCTCAATAGTAAGCGTTCTATTCATCGGTAATAAGCATAAACCCTGACAAATGATGACAGTGCCATCAAATTTTAATCTAAAGCAGGATATACTGTCATATCTATAGTAAATCTTGATTGATTTTTCAATGCATGGTGGACTGGACTTTGCTACACTGGAGCTGTAGTTTTTTTATTCAAAACTCGTGAAGCATTCTTGACTGATATACTTGGAACAGCAAAGTTTAACGTTGGTAGTACGCATTCTAAGGTTCCAAGACAGCATATAGAAACATTCCCTCTTTTTTTCTTTAAACGGTCCTATTACAATAGAAAAGAATTCGTGCATTTGCTACCTTTGCAGAGGAAAATGCAAAACCTCAAAAATGTTTTTAATTTAATGTTGTTTTATTAGAATTCTTTTAAGTTTTCTACATAACTATTCTCTTACCTATCCAGTTCTTATTACGAATGCAATATCCTTTATGAAATCGTGATTATTTGTTTTTTTAAACTTCAACTTCGTTAGCACATAAAAAAGAAATTTCGTACTTGATTATCAATGTAATATTACCCAAATTACAAGTTATTTTAAAAGTGGTGAGAGTAAAAGTGAAGTGTCGACTGGTTACCTACAGAAAAGCAACAAAATTGTTTCTTTATCACCCCAAGTATTATTAAATTGTTCAATTTAATTGTAGCCAAATGTCTCCAAAAATTATGAATTTGGTTTTCAAAACTCTTAAGATATGCAACATTACGCAAGGATCATAACTCATTCTAAGAAACTCCATACCAATTTCTGAATATCCTCTTGCAAAATTTAAGATAAAATTTTATCTTGATACACTCCTTATTTTTTTCAGTTTTCAGATTAACGTTTCTCTCTTAGATGCTTTTAAAGAATTTGTTTTCTTTAATTTGTCGATATTTAGATTGAGTACTGTTAATGGAAAAAAATGGAACAATGATCCTTCACTATTGGAATTAAAATATCCACCAAGAGCATGTTGAAATTGAATGTAACAAAATGAAGCGCAAACCTTAATAGACGATCGAGTTCTGAAAGTGATAGGTTTGAATTTTGAAAATTCTTGATGTCTATTTTCCAGTATGGTGGGAGTCATGGCAGGCAAACATCCTTCTGCACCTGTAAATTTCAAATTTCTTTCTTTTTTAAAAGAAAAACTAAAACATTTTGCTAACATGTACCATACTGAGGAATAAGATTTGCAGGCGGACATATCCAGTGCTGCTATGTAGTCATGTTAGAAGCATAGCCAGGATTTTATTTCAGTGAGGACACAAGGTAAAATATGGAATCATTTTTAATGATGCTCAAATAACAGAGTATTTTTAAAATAACAAAGAATATGGGTGACCACAAACACAATAAGAGCACATGCTAATGATCTACTGAGATTTGTTCGTTTTAATAAGTGTACTCTGAACAGGGACCTCGGAAACAGTGGGAACCCTTGCTGCTCTAGTTTCCCTCATGACAGAGGAAAATAGAAAATGAGCAATTTGATAAAAAGAAATATTAGTTTAAATATTAGAAAGAGAGAGAAGTCACTGTTCCTTTCAGTGAGGGTATTTCAACTACTGGCATTCCAACTTCTTGAAATGATCAAGGCTAGATTACGGTGGGTGTAGAGGCTCCGCAGCCTAAAATTCAGAAAATTAGGAAACTGCCTGTCACAATTGTATCATTTTAGTGTAAGTCATGAAATTGTTACTGTTTTACTGTGACTAACTGGTATCCTAATTTTTTCAAATTCTGACCATTACTGCAATTTTTTGGTTACTTTAAATTTCAATTTCTTCATGGGTTACCTAATACTTGTATTCTGAAAATCCAGGAACAAGATTACAAGAGTAATAATAGAAAAAGTAGGACAGAATTTGGGGATATATAAAATATTTTCGTATATCACACTCAAATGTTACTTTTTAAAGTGATGAAAAACTGTCAAAATTGGCTCAAGCATAGCAAGAGGATAAAAAAGACCTGCAGGAAAACATTGGGTTGTAGAAAAGTTCAAATGAAGGTTTCCAATTGGTTCATATAGATAAAATTATTGCTTAAAAAATTTTAGGGTTTGTCGTGACAAATATACTACAATACTTTATTCTTTTAACAAACTAAACAGCTTTTATTTTCTACTTCAGTTTCTTAGGGCTTACTAAATTCAAACTCTCGAGGCTCTTTTGAAAACGTATGAAATCACATGCATTTTGTGTCTATCCAAGTCATGTTTAACAATAGTATCTCTTGAAAAATGAAAAGAACATATATTAAAAATAAAAATGTACTTATAAGAGAGTTGCCTTTTTAACAATATCAGATGATGTATTTTATTACATTATATTTTTTATTGAAATAGTAACAAAGTTACCTTAACTCCAGTACTTGATATTTTGCAGTGACCAAATGAAAAAGAACATTTAAAAAATGAAGTTTGCAAATGTGGTTGTTAAAGACACTTTAAAAATTGTGAAAAATTAATTTTTAGAAAATTTCACCACCTAATTCTTAAAAACAAAACATTTTAAAAAATTGAAACACTTATCTGATTTACTAGACATTCAAATTATTTTGTTAGTTATTTTGTTCATTTATTAACTCAAAAGCAAAAGTAGTTCGAACATATTGAGTCCTATTAAAATTTGTTGATCTGATCATGGCAACTCCAGCGGTTTGCAAAATTGGCATGACATAGCCATGTTAAAAAACATGATGTTCTACTCTGAAGGAAATAAATAATTCAGTGAAATAAATTTAGCACAAATTTCAACACAAAAGCTACTTGTGTATCTAATTTTCCATGTCCATACAAGAAAAGAAAAACTGAAAATTTAAGTACACCTCCTTTAAAAGAAAAATCAACTAAGTAAATCCGTACGTGTCAGTAGTATCTCAAACATTCAACTAATGAAATAATCTAGGTATCACATATCTAGGTATTTTTACATTTTAATTCCATTTTAAGTGATTTAATCTCTCACGTTGTTTGATCGTTTTACAAATATCACATAACTTTGTTTGGGCCTGAATTAAAATTCAAAATGTTATTCTACTTAATATTGTATAAGTAGATAATATTATATAAAACTTATCTACATGAGCAACTTATTGATAAATATCAACAAATTGACATTTATCAACAGAGATAAAATGATTTAAAATGCAGCAAATCGAAAATTTAGATTAAATGTGAGATTTAAATTTAGAAAAAATTTCAATCAAAAATGAGAACTTTTACACATCCAATAAATACTGCATTATAGTAATAAAACTTCTAGATTAACATGTAGCAAAACCAACATTTTTAACATTCAATTGAAAATCCCTAAAAAAGTTGTATTTTAACATTTCATTTATTATCTGTATCCCATTTTTCTACAAAACCAGGTTTCGTGAATATTTTTGAAAGCCCCAGTATTTGAGCACTTCTGAGATCCCTGAGTCAGAACGTAGCTAACCTAATCCAGTATCCTAAATTAACCCAAATTTTACAGCAACCAAATCTTATTAATGTCACTAGGATGAAGTTCTATTCAAACAAAATACAAGGAACCTTCTGACAAATTTAGTTTTGGATCTGCTCTTCATTGGCAAATAATTTCATTATTAGATGGTGAAACACAAGTACCGAATTTGGCTAATTTTATTTATTGCAACAATTCTTGACCATACCTAATACATAATTAAATCAAGCGATTCACATTGAAATAATTAGGGCCATTATCAATACCCATGGCAAGAGGATATAGAAAGCATTTCCTCTTAAGAACTTCAGAAAGAAAAACCTATCTAGCTAACCCTAGCATCCTGGTGCTTAATATACCTAGGTCTAATAAGGCAGCATTTCCTTGAGAAAAATTAAGATGCAGCATTATACACAGTACAAAAAGACTAACAATTTTGCTAGGTAGTGAAACTTAAAATGGATTCCTAAATTTCATCACATATTGGAGATCTTTTATAATTTTATTTAATACTTAACTCCCTTACAACTTTCAGTGGATTTTTATGAAAAGCAAATAATAAAAACTTCATTAACATTTACATACACTAAAAAATACATATCAATATATTTTTTCAAGCTAACTTGAATAGCCAGTTTGTGGAAACAAATCAATTTCTAAGGTTTTAATGCAATACTGAGATGGAGGGTAGGGTCTCATAAGGGTGGTTACCTGTATCATGATACTGGGGACCAAGGAGAGCCATAGGAAACTTAAGTTTTTATACTGTTATGCAGTCTATTTTCTTGGTTAGAAAAATCATAAATCTATTCATGTGTTTGCAATAAATGTTTACAAATGTATAAAGGAAAAAAGAAAAATTTAAAAAATTTATTACATTGAGTATTTGGGGCATACATTTTTATATCGTGAGGGGCCCATTCTAAGTACTGGAGCCAGACTGCAGATGTGGGGCATGCTGGAAATACACCTGGCATGTTAAAAGGTCCATAAGTTATTTTAATGAAGAAAAAATTAAAAGCTTATAATTAAACTTTTTTCTAAATGAATAAGTCATCCTTTGCCTTGCCTCTTTTAGACGTTTTGACGAATGGTTTTGACTTTTTCAATTCTTTTGATGGAGGTGGAATGGTGAGGCAGCAAATAGGAATATTTTTTCCTTCTTCATCCTTTCTGTTAGATTTCTAGTTCAAAAGAGAAACGGTAAATTATCAAACAGGTGGTTTGGTCTATCACTACAACAAAAGTTCAACTAAGAAATTATTTCAATGTAAGCAATATTTTTTCAATAAAGTGGTAGTTAAAACTGAGGGGAACTAATCTATAACCAGCTTTAATTATCAAATTTATATTTCTGTAAAAAATAAAATTGGATTGAAATAATTTAAATTGCCTTAAATTACAAATGATAGCAGTTCTTCACATACATTATATTTACTGCGCCTTAGTTTTTCCTTAAGGTCCTTCAAAGCAACAGTAAAAATAGACATTGCAGTTTAATATACAGTTACACCTGTATAGGTATGGTAGTTAATGTCCCATGGAGTAACACAACATGCTATTTACACCTGTATAGGAAACTACATTTATATAACACTTGTTTTAAAAGAGACCACTTTTCTCAGCACAGAATTTCAGCATAAAAACATTTAGAGACAACAAAGAACCCAGGTCAACAATCGATAAAATTAAAACAATTGAGAGAATAAGTTTACTTATTGTCTGATACAACACCAGAATTAAACAATTAGAAACTGAATGCCAAACAGTTTTCTTAATTATATATTAAAATAAAAGTGCTGTGCACAAATTGGTTGAGAGATAATTCTTCAAATAGGGAAAACCAATTGGAATAAAAATAAATTAATCACATGAAAAGAGAACAAGTTTTATGTTTAACCCCCAAAGCTAAACATTAACAATTTTCAATCACTTTACAAAGTGTAAAAATTCAGTTTATCAATAAGCACAATTTCAGTTGAATTTGTAAGGATATCAAGTATTTCATAATGGTAAAATTCTTGCTTTATAAATACAGAAAATAAATTTATTTATTTCAATGTTAGTTATTTTGCTAACTTGGAACAATAAACTCAGTACACTTTCACTTTGAATAAGGGATACTACAAATTTACCTATGAAAATGTAATAGGAGTAGTAAAATATAGAATTGCTTAAGTTTATGAATAGGCCAAGAACTTTGTTCTTTTGACATGCATTGTCCAACCCCACATCTATTAAATGAGAAATAATTCAACCTATTATCTAGTAATTGTGCAATTATTTCAAAATTCTTTTTTGCTTTTATTTGCATATGCTTTTCTTGGGCCTTTGAAACGTTTTCTTGGACCATTGTCATATTCTAGTTCCAAATACACAGTACAATTAAACAATTATGAGGCCAGCAATCAGTTCTACCAAAAAGGTTAGACATTAAGTCATGTGAATATAGGTGACTTATGTGTTATGTTATGGTTAGTTGGTTTTGGGGTTTTATGGCGCATAGGCCATATCTGACCAGTGGTATGCTATGAAAATCCGTATTGAGAAGTGGTATTTAAAACATGAGAGATGGTTCCCAATACATGCTATGTAAATGCAAACATTTTGATTATTTATGTATTTTAATTAATGTCGCTTTGGAGCAACACAATGGATTATTGGCGACGGTCCGGGATGAAACTCGAAGGGAAAGAGCAGAGAACACCACCATGTAATTTTGAACCAAGGTCAGATGATGAGGTCACACCTGAGCTGGCACCCTACCCCACTCCAACATGAGGACATTTGAGGCCACGACAGATTTAATGTACACCAGTCTCCTTTGTACACGATGGTCTGGTTGGATCCGAACTCGCAACCTACTGTTTGCTAATCCATTATTCTTCCAATTGGGCTACCGCAGCCCATATTTTGATTAATTTAACTTCCATATATTACATAGGAACAAATCCTTTTCTTTTATATCATTGATTTTAATCAGGAAGAGGGTAATTTTCTGATTGATATTACATAATTAGTATTAATTTTTTATCAAGTTACTTTCTATTCCGTAAAATTACTAAACACTAGATATTATTGAATATGCAACTGGTGTAACATCCATCATTGGTATCACATCTGATAGAAAATACTGTGTATCAGATAAAAGTAACTTTAGAAAAATCAATTAACCAAATATACAATACAAAATGATGAGATACATTTTCAGACGATTCTATTTTGTTTTAGATGATTTCAATGAACTCTTTTTCAATCCGCAAAGGTTAAATTTACAGAAAGAGGATCCAAGTTTAGGCCTTTTTCCTTTCTATTCTTACTATTTTTTCGATTTCAGAATCGGAGCTGCATCTGTATATAGGTTCCTTTTCTAAAACATTTGATACCTTTGTCTCTAGAAATGCATGTCTTTTGACCGTAGCTTCAACGCCAATTTCTTCAGCACTGACAGGACGGTTTTCATTTGGAAGCTTAGTAACGTCTTTGCACTTTAAAATCTCCGAGATATCTGGAATCAGGATGCTTGAAATAGAAGTCTCTTGCAAATGGTCTTCAATATCTGAAAACATTGAAAATTTGCTCATGTAAAAAGAACCCAGAATATAAATTTCTTACTTAGAATTTATTCAGTATCATGTAACACATCTAAAAAATAATTATTTTCTATTTATACTGTCTTAATAACAGTCTAAATGCTCATGATTAGTTAGCAATTTTACTAAATGAATTAATGTTGGTTGATTCCTGATTAATCTACCACTTATGACTGCCTGATTCCAATGAGATACTTCCGACTATGATTTCAATAGGTTCAATAAGTATTAATGTATGAGGTTTGATAAAAACGTAACCCATTTCAGGCAGAAAATGAAATTGCTCTACATATTAACGCCAAATCAATTCCCCTTTAAAATAGACCCTTTCTGAGTAGGCACACTTATCAGTGATTCTTTTATAACTGGAAGTATTCTTCAGTCAATTTCACAGGAATTTTCTATAAGGTGCATCATTACTTTTTGGTTTCTGGGTTCTTAAATCTTGTACTTTCAGACTCATCTTCAGCCCATTCAAATTCCATGAAACAGTGTCTAGGAAGGACCTCTGAACCTGTGTAAAGTAATATTTTGCTGAATATGTATGTATATGACATTACCAGGTTGGTTGATTTGGGGTTTTATGGCACAAGGGCCATATTTGGCCATGCTGCACCAGACACGAGATATGCAATATCAAGTAATAGACATACACACAATGTAAGTATTTTACCAACACAGAAGAGAAAAATACACCCAGGGAGGAATGCACCTGACAGGAATTGAACCTGCACAGCCTACAACTTGAAGGTTGCCAGCAGTGGGCATACCCACTGAGCCACGATGGCCCCTGACATTACTGGGAATTACTGCTGCAGAAGAAAGTTCTTTTCTAGGAATAAAACTTATAAAAAGGTAAAACGGATGTGCAACTGGAGAAGCATCTTAGTTTTTCGAATTGAAAGATATCGATTTTGACCAAGTATTAGAATTTTTAAATATTGTTAAAATAATTACTTTAAACCATGTTTTATTGTACTTAATTTTACTTTATTATTTGGTTGATTGTTTGAGTATTAATTTTCTACTTTGTTTTGGAATGGTAAAATGAATTGAACTTCACTTATTCAGATATCTGTAAAAGTAATCAGTAATTACTGGAATTGTACCTTTCTTAACTGTTTGTACCTTCCAGAATATTTTACTAATTTTTGTTTGTATAATGATCATTGTATACATGTCCTTTTGGTAGTACTTAGCATTGACCAACATACTAAGATGCTACTTTGCGAATCCTACTTCTATTGTGAAAAACAAATACAAAACCACAAAAAACATTAACAAACTAAACATTATAGACAAAAAGTAGACATTGCTTTCCCTTTTTCTACACAGCACAATTACTAAATAAAAAAAGAGTGAAACAAAATTAACTTCTCCCATTTATTGCGATTTTGCACACAAAAAATAACTACTATATTCACCTTTTCTCTTACTTATATTATTTTTAACAAAAAATGTAATTAAAAATTAAGGTGATTGAAAAATGGTATTCCATTTTTCAAAATAAGAAAAATTGTTACAAAATCAGTTTTAGATAGTTCTTTAAATCCATTGTTTTATCTATGCTCTAACATGCAACAGTTCTGTAGTTAACTGAAAACTAAAAAGTAAGAGATTCTGGTAAAGATGACAAATATTTGTTAGAAAATCAAACTTTTTATGTGTTAAAATTATACTTTATTTTTCACCGAATAAGATACGATTTATCCGAGAATTTTTAAATAGGCTTTCTATTGAGCTATAATTTACCTTGCAATTGCAAAATAAATATAGGGATTAGAGGAAAGGGGCCCAAGCTTGAACTCCCAGAAAATTTTTGATGAACAAAAAATAATTTTTGAAATCAATTTATTCAGTGTAAAATGAAATTTTCCAAATCACCCAAGTAAACATTAGTCATGTCTGAAATTTGAAAGGAATCTGCCATCAATTTGATAAATCAATATATTATTCAAAACTCGCTACTCTCTGGTCACTTTTAATCATAGAATCATCATCCCTATGAAGGCCAATTGTGTTGTAGATCATAATATTTAAAAGCAAAGCAGGTTATGAAATTTCCAGTTAAAAAGATAATTGGTAATGACCAAATATTTTTTATGAACAAATTGAGAATTTAGAATTAATTTTTTTTTAATTTTGTAAGTAAATTATATTTTTAAGTTTCTTAAATCTTAATGAGATACTCACTAAGAACATCAATCAGTCCTCAAATATTACAGGAATTAGGGTTGAAAAATAAGGAAAACAAAAGTATTCATATTAAACATTCTGGAATGATTATTGTATGTGTATGAAGTATGGCAATATTTGATACTGTACCACAAATGACATCTTGGCTCTTTCTCTCAGGGGACATCAGATATGAAATCACTGGTTCTTCTATTAAAAAAATTCTCATTTAAGGAGATAATAGTCATATAATAAAAGAACATGTACAAAATATACATTTCTAAATCAATATTTCTTTATCATATTTTTGATACTGTACCTTTGATGGTGTTTTCTTCACTAAAATCCTCAAATATTTTGAAATTTTCAATTTCTGTAAAGATAAATCACTAAAATTAGGTGCTGCGATCTGCAATTGGATTACAGTAGAAATGGAATGCATTGGAAATGAAATGTATATATATAAAGTAGATATATCAATTCCTTAGTGTCTGACCACAACTTCAAGTTAAAGAAAACTGCACTTAAGATAAATCAAATTTTATTTGCTTCATGGATTAATTCTATAAAACCAAAAATTTTGTAGTGGCAAATGTTAGGACACTTTTCAGCATATTTTAGTAAAATTTCAGGATAGTTATGAAATTAAAAAAGTATTATGCTGCTGCATCAGAACAAGTTTCATAACCAAGTTATCTGCTGAAATCCTGTCACTATGATACTCTGAAATGTTCTTTTATACTCAGATTCAGGAAGTGAAAAATCACTATTGAAATCCAATTTCGAAATTTTGAGCAGCTGTTGTAGTCTTACAATTAGGTAGCAATATTTACTTAATGAAGAAAATATACTAATTATATCTTGAAAAAAAAATATATATACGTATATATGGCCTGCTTGCATTCGTTTCACAAACATATCAATAAAGTTTGAAATCGCTTTAGCTTAGTCTCCGAGTGTTGATTTTGTTTCGCTAGTCAAATTTTGGTCAAGCACGATTTAGAAATAGATTCTCTACAGTTCTCAATGTAACCAATGAAGGCATGAACATTGATCATGATATAATTTAACTACCAAGGTTTTTAAGTAAGAATTTCTGCAACATATATGAAGCGATGATATCTTAGAAGTTTCAACAATCATCTATTTTTACGATAGATATTAAATTTACAACAAGGATTGCTTTCTGAAATTCATAATGCACAATTACCATAATTCTTATAAAACACATAATTAAACATAGTATGCATGTCTTTTGAATGGATTGACTACAAAAGTGAGTTGTCAGAGTTAAATTTTTAGTTAAATATCCAAATTTAAATAGTTATTAAATTAAGTTAAATATTTGCCTATTTAAAATCAAGTTTCAATTTTTCACAATTACCATCAAGGTTCACAACATTTGCTCTTCGATTTAACTTGGGTGTAGAGGATGCAACAGGACTGTATTCATCAAAATTGGAATAAACTAAAATTGAAACATAATTTCAAATATTAAGATTCAACAGTTACAAATGTTTTTACTATGATAAATTCACAAAGCACTTCAAATTATAAATTCAATTTCGAATCACTCAATGGACACTATAACTAAGAATATATCCAATTACAATAGTCCAATTCTAAATGCTTTTAGAATCACAAAATGCTATTGTTTATTTTCATTTTGATCACTCATGTGAAACAATGTGATCAAGTACATATTTTATTAACTGTATCGGTAGATACATAAGGTCATAAAACAAATTGCTTATAGTATTAGTCATCAGATTATTATTGAAAGTATAAGTGTACATTAAATTTTCTTTTCTTGATTTTCTTTCTACATTGATTTCTTTTATCTATGAAAGATATTCAATATACAGCAAAGATTGCTTTCTGAAATTCATAAGGTAGAATTACCACATTTATAAAGCAAATAATTAAAAATGGTATGCATGTCTGTTGAATGGATTGACTATGAAAATGAGCTGTCACTGGTAATATAAAGTTGTTTCATCGATTTATAATTACCACCATGGTTTGCAACATTTGTTCTTAGATTAGACTTGTGTAGATAGTCACTGGAATATTTTAATCAAAATATGCTGAAATCAACTAAAATAGACAGATGAATTTGTTTCATGACTGCAGTGTGTTTAATAGCAACTGTAATTTCCTTTGTAGTGAAGGTTATAACTCAGCCAAACATTTTTTTTACTCTTTAGATTAAGAAAATAGCTTTGAACAAAGTATCACTTATGCCAGTTTAACTTGTATTATTTGATAGCAAATACAATGCTGGAAGAAACGTGTGAAATCATAACTAACAGTATTACTCTCGTAATTACCTAATTTTTTGTATTTGAGATTCTTTGCAAAACGTTTCTAAAATGAGGAGTTACCGAAAATCTAATAAGGAACTTTCAAAACAGTGAGTGTTTGAACACAGAAGACAACAAATAGAAGATTTGTGTAAAATAAATGATACAAAGGAAGCACAAGAAACGTTTTCATGATGGAAGATGAAGTTACTAATAACAGGAACTTTCCAAATCAATTTGTTTCTATATGTGGAGCAAATGAAAAACGTATTTCATGTTATGAATCTGACATGACTCCATAATACCTGAATGAGCACAAAGTAACTTTTGAAGCTTTTCCAGCACAAAAATATCACAGAACGTGTTTAATCAATATAAATTATAATTTCCTAAATCAAAAAGTAAAAAAAATCTGGTTCAAAAATTGAAAGGAATCGGTAATCAATTTGATAAATCAATATATTACTGAAAAAGTACTAGTCTGGTATCTTTCAACCACATAGAATGCTCCATTATGATGACCCATTGTGTTTAACATCAAAATATATAAAAGCAAAGCAGGTTATGAAATTTCCCAGTCAAGCAGCTTATCATTTGTGATGAAAAAATATTTTTCTCTAGAAAGACAGAATGGCATCTTATATCTAGAAAGACGGAAGGGGCCTATTTGGCCCCTAGCTCTTATTGAGCATTAGATTATATTATAGATTATTTTAGGTTTCAAATTATATGTAATAAGTATAGATAAGATAGATATAAGTAATAGAATATATACTAGTATCCAAATTGAAAACTTATCACACTGACCTGCATTATATACAATTTTATTTTGTTCATTCGTTGAAGCAATCAGCAATTTTACTTCTATCTATGAGCATTTCCCACATACTGCCTTTTTGCAATTCGCAGTTATTTTTTGTGTGGTTCCCCTGCAAAATCTCAGTACTATGCATTTCAAACCTTTATTGGTGATGTCTTCTTTTATAACCACCTGCGACAAAGTATGTACTGCACTAATTTTAGATGCCACATATGGAGTACGAAGCTCTTCACAAAGTTGCAGGATGAAATGTCCTTAAGTTTTTTTATTTCTAGTCACTTCTTATACAAAACCCAAGCATTTACTGGAGACATGTCTAAAATATTAAAAAATACTTGCATAGTCCAGCGAATGGATTCCACGACGTCCAGCAGTCACAGAAGGTTCCATCCAATTGCCAAATTATATTCTATACAGAAGTTTCTTTGAATCCAACAGGTAGTGAATCAGAAAGTGCAATAATAGAGGATTTCCGACAACGTTTCCGTTCGTGGCTGTTGAACATATTGCTGGTATTTCTATCTCCCTGCCATTGCAGATTGGTTCTAGATATAGGATTTGTTTCAGAATTATCATGGAAACTTACTTTCATTGCATGTTTCGTTTTCGTTTGACACTGAATTGGGCACTATGTTCGGAGCTGATTTGAGAATTTGTTTACGATGTTTTATGCTGGCTACTTCTCTGCTACACTTACATCTACGCCTTTGTGGATTTTTCGTTTTTGGAAGGGGCTGAGAACTAGTTTCAGCTTTTTCATAATTAGAACTGCTATTTTTTCTACCTTTATTAGATGGTAAATATTCTTGGTTTTCAGAACTGGTAGTTACACTGTTTCCCGAAACTATATCATCTGATCTTTGCAGTTCACTCAAAATCTGAGCTCACATCTTCTACTTCAAGCCATCTTCTTTCTCAATCAAAAGAGCAACTAATCATGTTACTATTCAATATACCATCAAACAAAGCATTAGGTATTGCAGATGTTTAGTCTATGAAATGTGGCTGTCAAAAGTGTTTCCAATCACTACTAAATCACATTCATTGTGTTATTAATCTTTGCTTACAGCTGGGGAGGGCTTTTAATTTTTGTAAACAGGATGTAGAGGGAAGACAAAATAAAACTACTTTCAATGTCCTTACAAGGTAATTATAGCCATCAATCAGGAAAATTTTCGAGCTATCACTGCAAAATACGATAGGGGCTGTTTTGACCCCTTCCCATTTTTCTAGGTATACGGTTCATTATCTCCGCTTCTATGACAGCTAGGCCAAAGTGATTAAATACCCATGAAGTATGAGCTAAATAATTAAGTCATGATATATCAACTTATTCAATCCATGGGCAAGGGAGTTACAGAGCAGAAAACAATGCGAGGGGACAAAAAGGCCCCTTCCATCTTTCTAGTGTTAAACTATGGATGCTCCCTAAGAAACTTACTAAGCCCTCATATATAAACTTAAAGGAATTAGCATTAAAAAATAAGGAATTATAAAAGCATTCATATTAAGCATTCTGTAATGATTATTGTATGTATGATTTGTGCACAATATTTGATACTGTACCAGAAAAGACATCTTCACTCTGTATCTCAGGGGACAGATATATCATTGGTTCTATAAGAAAACAATTTATCACTTAAGGTGATAATGCAGTTTGTATTATAAAACAATATGTATAAAATGCTAACAATAAACCAATGTTTCTTTCTATCATATTTTGGATACTGTACCTTTGACGGTTCTTTCTTGTTCACTACAATCCCTAAATATTTCGAATTTTTCAACTTCTGTAAAGATAAATCACTAAAATTAGGTGCTGTGGTCTGCAATTGAATTACAGTAAAAATGTAATGCATTGGAAATGAAATGTGTATATATATAAAAGTAAATATATTCATTCCTGAGTGTCTGCAAGTTAAAGAACACTGCACATAAGAGAAATGAATTTTTATTTGCTTGTTTTAATTCTATTAAACCAAAAATTTTGTAGTGGCAAATGTAGGACACTTTTCAGCATATTTTAGTAAAATTTCAGGATAGTTATGAAGTTAAGTTAGATTCAGGAAGTGAAAAATCACCATTAAAATTCTATTATCGAAGTTTTGAGAAGCTGTTGTAGTGTAGTAATATTTGCTTAATAAAGAAAATATACTAATTATATTTTGAAAATGGTCTGTTTGCACTCATTTTACAAGCATATCATTAAAGTTTGAAATTGCTTTAGCTTAGTCTCCAAAGTGTTGATTTTGTTTCACTATCTTATCTGCAATTGAATTAGAGTAAAATATGTAATGCATTGGAAATGAAATGTAAAAGTAAATATATCCATTCCTGTGTCTATAACCACATGAAAACTACACTTTAGGGAAATGAATCTTTGTTTGCTAAATGTTGAATTATGTAATACCAGCAAATTTTATATATAAATGCAGTTCATATAAAACAATATGTATAGAATGTTAATAAATTAATATTTCTTTTTATCATATTTTTGATACTGTACCTTTGATGTTTTCTTCACTAAAATGCTTAAATATTTTGAATTTTTCACTTTCTATAAAGATAAATCAATAAATTTAGGTGTAGTGATTTTCCAATTGGATTACAGCGAAAATGGAATGCATTGGAAATGAAATATATATATATATGTAAAAGTAAATATATCCATTCCTGAGTGTCTGGCCACAACTTTAAGTTAAAGAAAACTACTTCCGGGAAATGAATTTTGGCTCCATGTTTTAATTATGTAATACCAGGAAATTTAGCATTTAGTAGGAATGTTTTAGTATAAAATGTAGAACACTTTAAGCACATTTTAGTGAAAATTTCAGGTCGATAGGCAGTTAATTAACGTCGCACTGGAGCAACACAACAGGCTTTTGGGGATGTTCCTGGGTCATTCCCAAAGGGAAAGATACAAGGACAACACATTGTAGTTTTGTCCCAGTCAGATGACAAAGTAAAATTTCAGAATAGTTGAGAAATTTTTTTATATATTATGCTGCTGCTATTAGAATAAGTTTGGTAACACCAAATTATCTACTGAAATATTGCCAATGATTTTCTTTGAAATGTTGTATTACACTGTTTCAGCAAATGCTGATCACCACCAGAATCCCAAAATTAAATTTTAAGCAGCTGTTTTACTCTTAGTTAGGTAACAATATCTGCTTGATGTACAAAAATATTTATTTGTTTTTCAAAAGTCTGCTCGTATACATTAAATTTAGGAATTGCTTAAGCTTTAAGTCTCCAAAGTGAATTTTGTTTCTCTTAATGGTAAATTTCGCTATATAAACATGGAACATAACTATTGAGTATTTAGGCCAATTACAGTTACCATACTTCTTATAAGACAAATAATTAAATATAGTATGCACGTCTTTTCAATGGATTGACTACAAAAATGAGCTGTCGAAGTGTGGTAATATTAAATAACATATTTAACTATTTGAAATAAGTTTTTATGAATTCATAATTACCATCATGTTTCATAACTTTTGCTCTTCGATTTGGCTTGGGTGTAGATGAGGCAACAGGAATACTTTCATTTATATAATTGGTGAGCAGACTATCTATGGTATGTCTAGTTTTGATAAATTTAACCAAATACATAAATTTAAAACAATGTGATGCATTTATTTAAATTTTAAGTAGTGAATTAAAATTTAATCTAGTGATTTATTTGCATAATGTTGCTAAAACTATGTGCTCTGCTAATATTTTTGTGAGCAGTGTATATGGGATACGATTTTAATTTAATGAAGTTTTCACAAGATGCATGACTATACACCCCAATGCGTCCCTTTTTCCACATTAAAATTTAATATTCAGTTAACCTAAATGATACACATTATCCAAATTTGTATGCCTCTTCTGGCAAGTTTTCAAGGCATATATTAAGATAGTTAATCAAACCCTTAAATTTAACAATTGCTTCATCCATAGATACATAGGCATAAACCTTAAAATGCTCTGAAAGTTTCACCGCATGTTTGCAAAGACGACCTTTTGTGGAAATGAAACTTTCATCTTCCGTTTGGAGGATTTTCAACAATATATTTGAGGATAATGGTTTACTAAAAAAAATCAATTTTTATCCATTATCATTTTCACCTTTGCATTTCCAATGGTTTCATCATTTGATCAAAAATCAGCAATTTGGGGCACATTAAAAATGCTTTTCAGATAACTTGTACAGAAATTTCATAGTTCATTAATATATGCAATTGGCAGTCACTTTTTATTCACAAATCCTAGCACTCTTGCAGTCACACATAGCATCAGTCATAAATAACTTGAAATATTGCAACACTGAATAACCAGTCGGCAGCATATTTTGGGACTGAAAGAATTGAGAATAAAGCAATGCATATGCATTTGTTCTTAATTTCTGAATCCCAATTAAGAGTATCATAATTTGTTTTGCTTCAGAAATTTCTAAATGATCTTCATTTCAGATTTGCTCTTTACCTGGGTAATATCGTCTCCTAATTCGTGAATAGTTGACCATTTCCAATTTGTCATCTCCATCATTCGTGTCCATATCAGATTTATCTTTGTCATAAAACAATACTTTTCAATTTCTTCTAAAGCCATTAACAGTAACATTTCCATGTCCAAAAATACACATTCTCAAGTAAAGGGAAACTGATCCAAACAGACTGAAGAATGAAATTACAGAATGAAATCGATCCCATAACATCTGATAGCTAAATAATCCTTGAGTGATATGATTTAGTGACGTGAGATGGACAAAAGCTACTGTTAGAGTGGGGATGATTGATTACACTCCTCATGGGTAAAAGGTGAAGAAATAAAGGCGACTTAGGTTTTGATATTTCTAACTTTAACATAAAACAAATCTGTTATTTTCTGTTCTTAACAATGTTAGAGAATAAATATTCCCTGCCATTTTAAATAGTGAGCAAATATTAATGAAATAGCATTCAACATCTTTCTCTTAAAGTATGTAATTGTTATGAATAGCGAGTAAAATTTATTTTACATCTTCCTTCACACAAGTGACTTGAAACAGATGAAGCTAGATAACTTAGTCAAGATCAACAAACATTAATCTGTTTCTTTATTAGTAACATTTTCTGTTCTTTTTACAATGTAATGGAAGAAATATTCCCTGAAATATTTAATGCAACATCTCTACTTAAAACATTTAATTGTTATGAAGACATGCATATTATGTTAAGTTTATTTTGTATCTACCTTCACTGACGGGCCTTGAAAAAGCTGAAGCTGGACGCTTGATAGGTGTTGATACAGCCACTGGTTTATTGTATCTGAAAAACTCACATGAATCTGAAAAAGATGAACAATTTAGTTAATGAATTAGTGAAACATTAATGAAACAGTTTCCTTTCAGATTTTTCTTCAATAAGAATTTAAAATAAGAAACGCGATTTGAGTGTATGAGAGTTCGCTAATGATGACTTGAATGAAAATAAAGGAATATTAGAAAATCAAACCATTTCCTACATTGAAAAAAAATTTCAGATGAATATCTTCATAAACAGCTATTTTGCATAATTTTTAAACTTTAATGCCTTTTTTCTCATAGAAGTGATTTTTGACATTTTTTATAAATTTAAATTGATATAAGTCAAATTGTACTGCATGGATATGAATGAAATTTGGAACAATTGTTATATATATATATATATATCTTCCTTTAATTTGTCTTCAACAATTGCAATTTATTTCTTACTTCATTTTTATGTTAAAAAATGTTCAATTTAAAATTTTAGCCAAATTATTTTCTGCTTATATCAAAAAGAAAACTTCAAATTTTTGAAATTTTAATTTTTTAAAATTGTTTTAATTTTTAAAATTTTGAATTCACATTTTGTATACTATACTTAAAATCTACCTGAATACCAAAAATTACAACTATAAAAGTCGAATATTACTTTTCATTTAACAAAATTTGTATCGTTATTTTTCAATAGGATCCATTTTGATTGTATTCCTTGATAGAGAACATAAATCAGTGTGATGAAAAGATTATTTCAGAAGGGATGTGAATAAAGTCTGGGAAGTAATTATTCAATAGGAGCTTGGTATCCATCAAACTTGGTATTTGAGAACATGATTTGATTATGATTGGGATAATCTGATTATTAGATCAAAGCATTTGTAGTTTTACATAAAATCGTGGAGGGAAATAACAAAAATATAAAATGATAAACTAATTAAAAATTCTCAATTTTTACTAAAAATATTTCCTGGCTTATTCGACATTACTAACAGTTGAAAATATAAAACAAGTCAATAATACTAATTATGATACTAGTAGTTATTTTATATAATAGTTTTTCAACCGAACTCGAAGCAGTGACTGATGAATCGAATACTTTATTGCCAACAGATATCGATCTATTGAAAGAGAATGTATAAACTAATTTCATCAAGACATTACCTAATACCTCTATGTAAGGATATCATTGGTGTTCAGTCAACAATAAAAAAAGCTCTTATACACATATTTTATAATACGGCAAGCAACAAACAATAAAATATGTAAAAGTTCAATAGTAATATCAGTTTATTAAAAAAATACTGTATCTTTTTATCTTTAGATCTTTTATAAATCCCTTTCCCCAAACTGTTGCAATGTTGATTAAATGATACATAAATGTTTTTTTTATTGTGCAAGGAAAATCGTGGATAATCCCATTAGTCAGTAAGTAAAATCACTACAAGGATTCCCAAACTTTTTCTCACATTATCTTACATCTTAATTATCCTATCCGTGTGGGATGTACTGACCAGGCATGACATTTGGGACACACAAAGAGAGAAGGTACCATTGGAGCGCCTACAGATGTGGTCAAGTTAACAGGGTACTGATGTGGTAGCTCTTTTTAGATTGTGGTAGGATAATCCTAAACTTGGGGATGAAAATGTACTCTTATAGCAGAGGACATTGCAGGCACCAGTGTGAATAGACTACGAGGGCGAGCAATTGACAGTCCAAGACGGTAAGAATCCTGACTCATGAATGACTAATCCTTTGTTAGTGAGCAAATACTGAGAGGGTAAATTCTTGTGCTATCAAAATGTCAAAGGCCAGAAGAAATTCAGTTACTGAAAAGAAAGCATGTTGGGAGAGTAGAATTCTCAGAATCTGACTCAATCTCATTTGCATAAAAACGCTGCCATATACAAAAGCCCGAATAGTGATTGTCATGGATACTTTTCACTTGCCAACTCGTTATCAATGCTATTGCTCTTTTGGCACCGAATAAAATTAGAACCAGAATCTGAGTAAATACGCCAATTATAGAAGGGATTTGTTTACATTACCACCAGTCCCCTAATTTTACTGCTCGTTCAAAACCATGTGACTCGACTGTCTTCTCTTGAGAGCTTGTTATTGTGTTTTGATTAACAAGAGTAGGTAGGTTTACTTCTAGGTAAACATTTTGACAATGTTTCTTCTGAGATAGTGTAGAAAACTTCCATTACAATATAAAGATGAAGTTATGCAATGAAAATCAAGAAATAAAGCCTTTGCATCTGATGTTATTGATTCCAAAAATTATTTTAGAATTTTAAGATTTTTTAAATTAGTTTGGCCCTACCCAGACATGATGAATCTCTTTACACCTTCTATGTGAAGTCAAAAAACTTTTAAATGAAATGGCATAAATCACCAAAACATATTTGTTTCTAAGTAAAATGGTAATGTGATTGTTAATTCTTCAACAAGTATAGTAATACACTGTCACCTGGGGAATTTATAACTTTTAGTTAAGTTTAGGAATAATTTGCTTAAAGTTTTGGGAACAAAATTTTTAAAGTTTTCTTAATCCAATGAGTACACTGAAGAGTTTGATGCATGAAGAAAACCTTGAGGAAAAAAAAAAATCAAAATCAGTAAATGTTGATCATCCACGAACCTGATAAATCATTCTGTGTAGATTTCAATAAAATATTTGGGTCTTAATTTGGCACTTCTATACATGGAATCAGTTATGTAAAGGCTTTTTATAAAAATGATTGTTTTAAACGTCACTCTGGCGTAAATAAATACTTCAAATGTATTTAAAGAAAATTAATGCAGTATTTTAAGTGATAATTAAACAAATACGGTAACGTCTCCATATTATCTCATGGATGCTTTTGCACATATGACATAGTAGTGAGTGTTTTCACTTGTAGCAAATCTGAGTGTAGCAATTATGTGAGGCTTTTTAACAATATATAGCAAATTGTATATATACAAGTTAAAAAGTCAATCTAGACATTAAATTTTTTAAGGAAGTTCCTATAAAAAATATCAGAATATACATTACCCAGAGAAGTGCTAGTTGATAGTCTCCATACAAATAATACAAAATCGAAACCACTGCTCAGTAAAGAACCCATTTAGAATGTTAAGTGATAATGATAACTAACATTCCAAATGGGTTATCACTTAACACCACTTTCCCACACAAATCTTTCATGCCCATTGCATTTTCGGGTGTACTTAATATAAAACCCAACACTGTTTGGATGAAAAGCCAAGAGTTGAGGCTTCAGGACTCTGACAAAGGAATTCTCCAATGAACAATTGACATTCAATAGATGCATTGGCTCATTTAACACAACTATAGTATCCCACATACCCAGTTGTCCAGCCCCAATCAGAAGATTAATCACTGCAAATCCAACCCCCTCTTAGGCATTGTACACCTGAAAACATGCACCATCTAATTTAGATAATACTCAAGGTATACAGGATCTTAAAATATTACTTTAATGGTTAAGTTTCAAATGGCACTTCAGATAACCTTTCACAAATACTAAGAGCAAGCAATTGTCAACTGTCATTTAATTACTGGAAGATTGATTGCAGAATGACCATCTGGTACATTGGGAAGGACATTTCTGCCTTGCAGGAGTCTTCCAATGTTATTTAGGTGGAAGGTGCTTGGGAAAATTTGTTCATTAGGCCATGTACACTGTAAGAATCCTTCAATCATTGGAAACTTTCCTTTTTCCCCCCATTGAGATGAGGGGCAGAAGAGTTCTCAGAAAGGTATCCTGTGTCTAGGCATGAAATCAATGTGGAGTTACTTGCTGTAATTGTTTTGATTCATTAGACATTTTCAGGAAAAGATAATTTTAGAACTTAAGAATTTTTTATTTTATAAAAAATATTTCTTTTTTTTTCACAAATAATATATTTAGGTCTTGGGCCCTTCAAAAAATACCTTAGGCGAGTGTCTAGTGGGTGATCTGCCACTGCCCATACATTAAAATACAATACAGGTAAATTCAAGGACTAAACGAAATATTTAAGTACATTCCAACACCAAATTATAATTAAACTGAGTAATTTTAAGGATTTTCAAAGATCACATGTGTGTGTGAACTTGAGAATCCTATGGTAGCTATGAAATTACCTTGAGAAAAGATTTCAGCAAAAGGTATAATTTTAACCAAGGATTTGGCTGAAGAAACAAAGAAATAATATCAGCAATTTGTAAGTTGAATGAGGGAAAATATTGAATTGTGAATCAACAAATATTCCCGCCAAACTTTTTCAAAAGGATGAGCAACCTCCGACAATTTACTTAAACAAGTCCAACAAATTCTGAAACCTAAATAGTTGATGAATATAAGCTGCTGGCCCTGCGACTCTCCTGGCTTTTCCGAAAACAAAAATCGTATCTCAAAGGGAAGTGATTCATACTGTGGATGCTATTCTAGAGAACACAAAGAAGCAGCTCAGTCTAATTTTACTTTTTGTGGTAACTCAACTTTAGATCCAATCCTGAAAGATTTGAGGCAATGGACATGAGAGAAAATTTTTTATTTTCAGTCTTGCGAGCATCTATTATGCAAACCTCTTCACATCTTAAACTCCTTTGTAGAAAACTATTATGAACTATTCTGAAGAAAGCTAATTTCTCAGTTCTCATAAACCAAAATGTTGGGCTCCTGCTATTAAAGTCATCACTGACTCTTAGGATATTAGATGGGGACCCACAGAAATTGAAAATATTGGATGCCCCACCTTCTTTCGAGAACTGCCAATTAAAGCTAATTTTTCATTTGCAAACACTTTACATGTATTTTCAAACACTGAAAGAACAGTACTGAAAAAGATATTTAAGTAACACACACATAAAGAAGGATCCCTGTTTCAAAGAATGTTTCTTCATTTTATAATGACAACTTTATTTGCGTCTTCATCACATAATCAGTAATCACATTCCAAACAAGTCCAACAAATTCTGAAACCTAAATAGTTGATGAATATAAGCTGCTGGCCCTATGACTCTCCTGGCTTTTCCGAAAACAAAAATCATATCTCAAAGGGAAGTGATTCATACTGTGGATGCTATTCTAGAGAACACGACAAGGAAGCTGATGGCTATTCCAACAAGGCAATTAGCAGTGTTTTGGAGACTGGGAGAAGTATGAGGTCCCAAGGTGCCTACTTTGAAGGCCCAAACGTTCTCGGTACAATGGATCTTGTTTAATATTACATAGCTGGATATTTTCCGCAGACCTCATTCCACAATCATTCTTAGACATTTAAAGAACAATATTTATAACACACACATGATGACAGTAAATTAGAATAGTATAGCTGACCCTGTTCCTAGGTGAACTACCAAAAAGAATATTGCTGAATTCAATAACATAACGTCATCAAATAATCGAGTGTAGCATTTGAAACAGTGGAGTCAAACATTAAAAACAGTAATTGAATCTACTTTCACTGTTTGTGCATTGAATATACCATTAAATAATTTAGGATAAAATGATTTAATAATAAATGTGTTTTCTCAATATCATTTATGATAGGGCCCCCTAGAGTATAGGTGGCCCCATTTCGGGAAATCAGTGGAATCATCCTAGGGCCAGCCCTGTTTGAATATTCCCTTAAAGGAATGAAATCTTTCTCAAGTTATTGGGAAAAATATATACAAAAATGTATTTTATATAAATATTGTATTTGTATCAAAAATTTTACTTTTGCACTGTATTTCAGCAAAAGTAAAATGAGGCTATATAAATAATTAATTTTTTTTTCTAACTGCTATTTCGTTTTATACGTTTCCAACGAGTTTTAAGGTTTTTAGCAAGTAAAATCAAATCTTCCTAATTCGACTAAAGCTAAATTTTATTTATGCCCTTTAAGAAGAGCAATAACCCTTTAACAAATTACCCAAGATCGGAACCCCTGATGTAAAATCAGTTGAAAAGGATGGGGATTAATAGTTAGTGATACCTATCCAAACTTTGCCATTTTAGGTTTATTGATGACATGGTCTTCAGACGCCTGCAGTGTTAAGAAATGAGTCAGAGGGCTAAAGAAATGATCTAAATAAGCATCCATATCACACTAGACATATTAAGAAATAACTTCTGAGGTGGCCTAGTTTTCATTTCCTTGTATCCTTATACCAAGTGTGACCATAATGCTAAATGATCAGCTAACTATAGAAGTGTCAGAAATAATTTTCTCAAAAATAGTTATTTCCTATATTCTATATTTTAGAATTGAGTTTTCTAAATTTTTAATTTAAAAGGAGCATTTTTTGAATGCTGTTCATATTTAATATCTAAAAACATCAAAATTAATTTATTTCCTATATTCAATGTAAAAGTATTTGCCTCTACTGTAATTCAATAAATTTTATTTTAACTAATTATACTAATGTTAATATTAAATAAGACTGCAAAATTTTAGCAAAATAAGAAATCAAAATATTTTTTCACTACAAAGCTACAAACACAGAAAACTAATTTTAAGGGTCAGATAATGGGTTGATATTTGATTGAAACCTGTACAAATTAAAATTAAGCAAATGATCAACTCATTGCAAATCCTTTGTTAAAGGTTGCACATTAATTAAATTTAGTTTTACTAACTATGAATCTTATATTAATATTCTATCACTACCTGTTTTAACATATTAAATGCTGTTTTCAAACAGTTTATGATAGTGAATAGATCTCATGAAAAGAAAATCAGTTTCATTGTACCAGTTGACAGAATTAAAATATTAACGTTATTGCATTTTAAAACATTTTTATTATTGATTTATTTAATCAATTTAATAAAGATAAATACAAGTAACCTAAGTAATAAAACATTTTATTCTTATCCTTATATGCAAAGTACATAACATATCTGCATATGTACAATCACGGAAAAAACCAAATCACCCCTCTTCATTCGAGCAATTTTAACAGTAGAGAAAATTCAAACATGGCGTTTGACAGGAACTAACGTCTTCTATAAATTCAAATGCATAAAATTTGCATAAGGAGAAGTCTTCATATTAAATTGAGCACCAACTTCATAATTTCCAATAGAAAACCCCTATTTCGATACACAATTTCGAATCTATATCACAATTTAACTTCAGATACCAAATTTCATGTCATTAGGTCTTACCGTTTCGAAGTTATGAGTACAGAAAGATTGGAACTCCTAATGTTAAATCAGTTTCAGACTTTTATATATGAATATCTTCCTAAATAATATTTCTTTAGCGTTGATATTCTCTGTACCATGTTACTGTTAAACAACCCAAACAAAATCCACCTAATATTTTATTTTAAAATAGTTTTTAGTATGCAATAATTATTAAATAAATGTTTGAAAAAATTATGAATTGGGACCTTACTATATTTTGATAGGAATAAATTCAGAAGGACTTCTACGATCATGCAAAATTTCAGCTTATTCCAATAGTTAGTTTTTGAGTTACAAATCTTCCTCATTATTGCATTAAGGGGCAACCAAAAGTTTAAAAACCTCGAATAATTCATGGATCGTTTGCACAAGTAATTCTCCAATCGTTTTCCTTGCATAATAAATATAATTCTTGGATTGTTTACACGTGCTGACAAATACGTTTGAAATAGTGTTCAAATTTGAAATTCAGGTAACTATAACAATTAATCTCGATCTACGAATAGCTGTTTTCAATGCGGATGATCCCTGAAATTGACAGCAACTTCAACATTGAATGTCTGGATATAAAGTCATGAAATTTCATATTTAGACTAATTTAACGATGCCGAATCTGATTAAGACATCAAAACATGGTGTTTCCATTGGAAATCTTGGTATTTGTGCAAAATTTGATATGAAGACGGCCCTTAATTAAATTTTTTGCATTCGAATTTGTAAAGGACGTTATTCCCTATTGAATATCTTTGAATTTGCTCTAATATGAATAATGCTCGAAATAAAGGGGATGGTTCGTTTTCCTGTAACTGTACAGTTTAAATCTGGATTGTCAAAAAGTAATGTACGAATATATGAATTGATATGTGCTCCCATTATGAAGATATTAGGTTAAGTGTGTAATTTTAGAACCTGAATGTCTTCATATAAGTGGGTTACAGTAGTAAGTCTTTTTGCACATGCAGTAAAGAAAATCTAAATCTAACCTGAACAAAAGTCATCTAACACTACAGATTGTTTAGCCACGAGGGTATCTGTTGATAAACCTGAGTAGAAAATACCTGAAAAGATATTAAGCATTGTTTTGAAATAATTGACACTGGAAACAAATAATTTCTTACTTAATGGCTATATTTTGAGGAAATCTAAAAATTAAAAGATTACAAGAATCAGAGCTTATACTTCAATTTTTAAAGTTACGTAGTGCAGATATAATAAACAAGCCAATAATAGTTAATCAATCATCATAATTAAGTATAATTCAATTTATATAAGTTAATTCATCTAAAGCAACAATTTCAATCCTTTTCATCTCATGTGTCACACATAAACTAATTACTAAAATAATGCAAAATACCAAGATATATTTTTTGCCAATCTGCCAAAAAAGGTACAATTTTAAAAGATTTACAAAAACTAATAGCAGTTACCTACTTCTTTTTGCTTCTTTGTTGCTTTAAAAAAAATCTTTATGAAATTTATTAATATTTTGTATTTAAAAATAAATCAACATTATTATGGTTATTACATGAAATTATTTGTGAACACACTTGTCAGAAGTTCAAAACTAAGCTGTTGAAATGAAATAAATTTTACGCATTTAAAACACCTCAACATTAGAGCACACCAGTGTCATTCTAGCAGCACTCAGTTGATTTTGAAAAATGCACACTTTAAGGTAATTTAAAATACACAAAACCAATAGATACTTTTTAATTTCAATCTTTCTTACAATCTAAAGGAGGAAACTTATAATAAAACAAAAATACAGATTGTATGAACATGAGTGAAAACAGTTTATTAAAATGCAAAAGATGTACATGTGAACAAAAAATTCAGTTACCAATTTAAATAAAATAAAACATGCAAGTTTATGTAAATGATCAATCAGTAAATATGATTATGCAAATCTCATAAACACAATCTTGCAAATATTATTTTGATTATGTTAATTACATGTTATTCTAATGTTAACTGCATATAAGAAAACTTGAAATTTATGGCACACTGATTGAAAATCACTAATTTGAAAGATTATGTAAAAGTAATTTAATAAAAATGCAATCAAATTTTGAATGGAAATAAGATAATGCACCCATTTTAAAATATTACAATACCTTTTGATCAGGGATCATTTGAAATCACTGCACTTTAGAGTATATTTATAATGCACATATGAAAAACAATGCACATATATATTTTAATCTTAAAATCTAAAGGAGGGAATTTATCAGAAATGAAAAAGGATCATTCCATGTGAAAGGAGCAAAATCAGGAAAAAACGTGGTCATAAGGTGATGAATTTTCAGGAAATTTGCTACAGAGATTTAGTTTATGAATAAATAACGATATTCAAAATATTTTGACTCAAAATTAAACATTTTGGAAATTTCAGTCATTTTAAGGACTTGCAACTTTGAAGAGCAGTTGTGAAATGGCTTGATGTTACATGTTTGAAGATCTTTCTCAAAAACTACTTAATGTAGACAATATTTCATATTTTTGTAATCTATGAAAAATGTTCTTTTTACCCTATTTGGAAAAAACAATTTTATACATCATATATAAGCTAAAACTTAGCAAAAAATGGAATAATCATTTTCGATAGAATTAGAAAAGTTTCTATGGGCTAAAGGAATCAAAGGCATAGTTGAAATTCATGCCAATTAATGTTAGGTATGATAAAACTATTGGAAGTTTGGAGAAAAGTAGGCTTTTATTTCTTTCATCTTCAAAACAGCAAAGGAAAATTATAAAATGAAGTTTTTCATTTAAAATAGGCATACAAAATCAAATGAAGGAAAGCTCTGACGAAAATTATTTTAGAGGAATAGTTTAATGTCTAATAATTGCAAACTTATATTTAGGATTGTATTTTGAGTCCCAAAGCAACAGTAACAAAATAGGTAATATGTAAAAACACGTTCTTCCAAACAATCAATTGGCGACTGAAAGTTTCGTCGCCAAATGACTATTTGGATAGGGCTATGAAGGGTTACCATATTTCATAACTATCGCCATAACTACAAATGTTTATTATCGCCAATCATAGCATTTCCTTCCCATTCTATGCATATCACTCATTTCAAATGACAGCAATGAAATTAAACCCCAAATCAACAATGAAATACCAAATTATTTTTATCTTTTGGAGCAAATTATAAAAGCAGGACATCAAATCACAATTGAAAAAGCTTAAACAATTAAAACGTTTACTTGGTTGTCTTTTCAAATTCACTTTCAATCTGAGAAAGATCTCTTGTTCAATTTTGTGGTTACTAAAATTGAAATTTCTCCTAGTGCAGCCGAATTCTTGAAACAAACATGTTTCACTAGTGATTGTGATAAATATGGAACAAGGATTCGTGAGTTATGCACATTTGGGAGAATCGGGCATAACAACGATGTTTACATTTCTTTTTACTCTCAAAATTAGTGTTTATCTGTCTAATAATGCTGGTATTTACAAAACGTATTTAATATTCACAAGTAATAGTACTAATACTTACGTTTCCCAAGGAAAAAGCAAAAGACTTCTCTAACAAAATGAACGTTCCACCTAATGATTTTACTTATTTTACTGGATTAAGCAAAGAGTTTAAAAAGAAATGTCATGTGAAATTTTGCATGAATAATACAAATATTACGAGGAGTGTTCAAATGAAAAGGTACGAAACGTCATAAAAACCAAACCGGTTGAAATTTGAATATGCCGCTTTGGGATAACGTAGTGAGACATCTAAGGAAGCGAATGCACGAGTACCGGCGTGGTTGTGCGCATGCGCCCGCACATGACGCAGAGGAGAAGCATGCAGTTGTGTGTTCCGTCCAATTGACGCGTCAGTGCGTGTGAGGACATCATGGCGTTCACATTGCAAAATTCGACGATTGAGGAGCAGCGAGGTATTATCAGATTTCTGATTGCGGAAGGTGTTAAACCGGTAGGTGAGACACTCCGTAGCCTACGCAAGTCCATCAAGAGCAAACGGCCTGGGCTGCTCATGGAGGGAGTGATTCTGCTCCACGATGACGCGCGTCCACACGTCTCCAGGGTCACACAAAGTGTACTGGCCAAGTTCAAGAGGGAGCAGCTTGAGCATCCGCCCTGCAGCCCGGACATATCGCCCTACAACTTCCATCTGTTTTGTTCGCTAAAAAACATCTCAAAGGGAAGCGCTTCAACTCGGACGACGAACTGAAGGACACAGTGGAGGACTGGTTCTTGTCACAGCCACAGGAATTCTGGAACAGGGAATCCTTCGGCTCGTGAAACAGTAGGATAGTTGTGCTCAGTCCTCTGGTGATTACTTTTGAATAAAGACTTCAATTATACCCAGTGTCGTTTCGTACCTTTTCATTTGAACACCCCTAGTATATGCATAATCTTATAACTATTATCTTGATTATGTTAATTACAGATGTTATTGTAATGTTACTGCACACTAGGAAGCTTTTGAAATTTAAGAAATAACAAAACTACATTAATAGACATAATGATTATCCGCCACACAGCACCTTTAATGGTATCACTGAAGCACTTATTTCCTGTGTATCCTCATCAGTCCCTCACTTGAGGGTTTGTACAGAATACACAATTTCTGTTGAAGATTGGGAATACTCTACACATTGAAGTTACGGTTATAGTAAGGAGGCCTACACATTTCGATGTTCATCACAAGACAAGAGAGAAGGTTATATTGTAATTAAATTTTAAGAACTGTACCATGAGAATTTGCAAATTTACATTGGTTTTCATTTAGTATAAATTCTTTTTATAAAACCTACTTCACTTACAATTTTCGTTTTGATACAAAATGGTGTGCTATATGTATGGTATACCTCACTTTAAAATTCGAAAATTACAACAAAAATTACTAGTTGTCATGATCTACCTGTTGATCGTGCTACCTCAATTGATGAATACTCTTTTCCATCAAAGCTGAAATCTTCAATATCTGAAATACATATGAAAAATTCTGACTTAGAAATAAGACTCAAAACTTTTACAAAATAGTGATTAGGCATAAAAATTATATATAAAATTTCATATTAACTTCAATGAAATAAAAAACAATAAACTGATCATGGGGAAATGCACACTAGATTTCAATTTTTTTACAATGCCCAGAACTTTATATATTATGATTATGCAAATATTAAAACCCTTTCTATCTTTTGACACTGATTAAAGAATCAAAGTTGTACTGTTATTCTACTTGATCATTTACCCAAAAATATACATAGTACTGCAGCAAATACGAAAATTTTATCATTTATATAAAGGTTATCTTGCATAGAGGATTGTAATTGACTCAAGATGTTATTAACCTAGATTGCAAATAATGTCATGCTAAGCTTGAGGTACACTTTCCTCTTAGATAAGAGTTTAAGGTGGGGTCAATTCAAACCTGGAACTGACAAAAGAATTCTGGAATATGAGTAAATGACCTCCAACCTCCAGGTGCACAAAAATCATGAAGTGCACTGATGCCAAGTGCAATTATATGCTTTTTTGATTAAAAAAGAAACTAAATAGTTTTGATGCAGAAAAGCATGTTGAACTTAAGTTTCAAGATTTAGGATGTGTTGATTAATGAGCATCCAGCCTTGAAACAGTAAGAGCCCGAGTCATCTCTAAGATGTAAATGAGACAAGAATTCACCATCTTTCAAAGAGTTTGCACAAATAACTTGTAAATGTGATAGGCTCATAGTTGCACATGTTTGGTAGATTTGGGAAAAGGTACAATTATAGCATGCGCCTCCATGCTTTATACTGAATATTAATGAGTAGAACATTTATTGTTCTACCAAGGTTTACAGTGCTTATGAAAGGAAGTAGAATTCTTAGGGATGCCACATTAGCAACTTCTAAAATCTCTGATGAATTTACTGCTTAGTCAATGTCCGCTGTGATTCTAAGTAAGGACCCCAATGTCCTACAAATTTTTTAAGTGGACTGTATTGCAAAATAGCGTGTGCATGTAGAAGCTACATTGGAATTCAAAACTACAAAACCAAAGATATTTATTAAAACTGCATATTTACATGAAACCAACTGCTTGGCAACTCATGAACTGTTCTGAAAACTAATTTTGTTCAAACTAAAAGTTGCATGTGCAATAAACATTAAAAAATTGGAAATTAATTGAAAATCAATCTCAATCGAACTAGCATGCTCCAACAATCAATATTACCCTCTACCATCTGTATAATTATAGAAGCCTGAGATGGAAAACTTGGCAAGTCAGTTGTTGATAATTATAAGAAAGTTAGCTAACAGGATTATTGTCACTAATATGAATGACAAATACAGAAACAATCACTGTAGTGCAAGTCAGTTCTGACAAATAAAGGGTAGAACTTCAGGACTTTAGACCCAAGGACAGCAAACAAGGTCAGTGGCTTGAATGATGTGGAATGGCTCATGAAAGTAGGCAACTTCTCATAGCATAGTGATTAGTAGGCCCTGGATTTTTAGGTTCGTACCTACTCGTATTTACTATTTAAATCCAGAAATGCATCTTTACAAGTTTGGATGTCCTGAATAAAATATGTAAATTTTATAGACCTAAAATCACCTAATTTTGTGCTTACGACCTACAAAAACCTAAAATGGTTTAAGTGCCTAAAAATGAATTGGAATCTATAAAAACCTTTTTTAAGATATTTCGACTTTAAATGCATTTTTAATACAATTTTTGTGAAAGCACTGCAAGTAGTAACTACAAAAAACTGAATATTTAGAATTGAAAGATGCATCTAAAGCAAAAGAGGGCTTAATGACTGATGGAAAGTTTCACTATTACGACAAATGATGGCATCATAACGTGTCTAAATCTCAACAAAATGGATCATTTTTATTTGCTTTGTTTGTTTTAATCTATATTGTAACTCGGTACCCAACCAGGAAACAATATATAGATGGATTACAGAAATTGACACCCAAACCCCCATTTGTTTGCAAAATTCTTGAAGAATGTGAATGACGCCAGTGTTTAAAGGTACATGTATTATGTTTTAAGTATTCATTTCATTTCTGTGAAAATTAGATAAATATTTTCCTGCATTTTCCCCAATTCGAAAAGTTTATGTAAATTTTTTCAGAATTAAAGCAGTGGAAGGTAAAGGTGCTATTTTGAAGTTATAATGTGGAAGGTAAAATTTCATTGCATCATGTGACAGGAGGGGCTGTCATGTGACTGAATTTACTGAGAAATAGTATAAATGTAAATTTGCTAATTTTATTGTACTTAATCTTTGATGACCAATGGTAGATCTCATGAGACAACAGATTTTTTGTGCTTGTGAGAATAGCTGTATCCATTAAGCTACAGGCTGTCTTGGTATGCTGTCTTTTTGCAAATCAGACATGATAAGAATTCAAATAATGGAGCAAGTAAATCTCGGTTTTCATGGAAAAGTGGAGAATAATCCTATTTAGGTGGAGAGGTAAGGAAATTTATCAAATGAATTCTTGACATCACATGCTTTTGTTGTGCATTTTCTTCAGGACTAAAGCTAGTTCTTTCTGAAGATTGCAATATGGCTTCGCCCTACGAAATTTATTTTTGCATTTAATTGCATGCAAATGTGTAAAATTAAATTTTGCTTAGATAAAAGATTAACATTAAAAACAACATTGTAAAAAGGCAATATTAACTTTTCACCAATTCAGCAGCACTGCAACAATACATCAAGGTTTCTGCAGCAATGTTTCTCTGAATTTGTGAAAAGTAATATTGCCTTTTTACAATGTTTAAGTTAAACTTTATCCAAGTAAAATTCAATTTTACACATTTGCAGTCTGCTGTAAAGAATTTTAAATATATATATATATATATATATATATATATATATATATATATATATATATATATGACTTCTATCTATTCTAGATGTTTAACCCAAATTTTTACTATTTGTCAAGCCTCGTTTGTATCAAAATAAATTGATATCTAAAAATATGGACTTGATTTTTAAGAGCTCTTGGGTTCAAATCTAATTTTTCTTATTTTATTATCTACTCAGTTAAGTAACAAAACAAATTTCTCTGATCATTAGAATTCACTAAAGTGCAAAATTTCCGATTTCTTATGGTAAAACCAGAGTTTTTACCACTAAAATTGTAATTGTTATAGAAGCTTTGCATTATAACGATGATTTAGAACTAAATTGCCTTCGATCTATTGTGAAGTGCTATCTGATGTAATTAACATCCAACAATACTAGATGAGCTGACAAGTCCAAATAAATTCCATTGATTTCAAATTTAGTAAAATTCGCCGATGATTTTGTCACTGGTTATTTATTGCTTTAAGGTTATTAGATGTTAGAGTACTTCTGTCTGTAATAAAATAGTTTATTAATGGATACTATTATTTAAAACGGTCCTGATTTGAACGTAAATTTTTGCAATGATAGATGTCTCCAAAATATTGTCAAAAATTCTAACATTATCTCATTATTTAAAGTAATATTTTTGTTAAAACCTATAAACTAAAACAGTTTTAAAACCAATAAAAACTTAAAACAGAAGTTGGAAAACCTAATTTAAGATTTATAGCACCTAAAAATCAGGGACTTGATCAAATATCAACTGTTTGATCTGTTGTCCACAGGAATTAGTCTCTACTTCCCTAAGTAGGATTCATGTTCTGATACTACATTTGTGTCTCATTAATACAATATTATTACTATACTATTTGTTGCCTTAATTTTGCAGTGTAATTATCTAATCAACAAAATTATTTTAATGTGATTTAACTGCTCTATATTTAAATACATAAAAAAAGTCTTGACAGTTTACCTTCAGGAGAATCTATCACTTCCTCATCTGAAGTGGTCCACTCATTGTCCGAGTCAGCTGAAAAGAGTTTCTGTTAAATTCCAGTGCATGTTTTAATGTGAAAACTTAAAATTTTTACTGATGAAATACATAATATATATATATATTAGATATATATTATAAATATGAAGGACAAAATTTAATTACTAGGGATCTGAAATTAAGCGTCAGAATGAGATTGACCCTGAAATCAGAAAAAGAATTACTACGGCTAATCACTGTTTCTATGGTTAAGAAGCCAGTTGAAATCTCGCCTCTTATCAAAAGAAAAACAAAAATCCTGCTGTACAAAACTCATAAGACCAGTGTTAACCTATGCCTCTGAAACATGGTCATTGACAGCAAAAGGGAAAGCTTTGGCAATTTTTGAAAGGAGAGATTTGAGGGCCATCTTTGGTGTCCTTGATAATGCTATTTGGAGAAGGATACAATTTTGATTTATACAAACTTTATGAAAATGAAGACATAGTAAAATTGAACAGAATGAGATGGGCAGGTAATCTTTTAAGAATGGATCCAGAGAGAATGCCATTGAAAGTTTTTAATGCAGTCCCTTTTGTTAAAGACAAAGGGGTAGACCAAAAAAGAGATGGAGGGACTGTCTGGATTCGGACTCTAGTGTCATGAAAGTCAAGAACTGGAGATCAATGGCTGGAGAGGGTAGTCTGGGGAAAACTTCTGAAGGCCAAGGCTCACAAAGGGCTGTCGTGCCAATTATGATGATGGAGGACACTTTAAAATTTAAGATGAATTGTGTTTTTAAAGTGGAAATTTAAAAACCAGCAAGAACTTTGATTATGTAAAGCTGTGTCCATAGGAAAACTATTATTCAATACTATTCTGAGACTTTAAAATCATTTTAATTTAAGTTATTTTAAAATAATATTGAGATACAATAGAACTAAATTCATTTGATAAATTCATAGAAGTACGCATAGTGCCTATTGAGTACTTCAAAAGTTTTTATGAAGCTTAAAAATTAGAGAATATATTCTACTTGCTCCTTTGATATAAATTATGAACCCATATTTTTAAAAACAAAATATTGTAGAATAGAGATAAATAAAAATTTGAAGGAAGAAATTTTAAAGTTTTATTTGACAGATGAGAAACAAAAACAGCAAAACATAACAGAAGAGAAAGGGAAATAGAATGAAAAATAACGAGAAACAATGCTATATAGAACATTTTATAATTTGTGCATGATTTTATATATATCAGAAACTTTAATCATAACATCGGTGACTTCTTCAACTGCATTATCTGTTGCTCTCCACTATCTGTTATAATGGCCAGATGTAAAATTTGGCCATTCAGCTAACTATATGAAGATGGGCGGTTAACAGGATCATTTCCACTTATGTGATAAAAATCGGGAAATGATCAGTGTTCCGCAAGTCATTACCGACAAAAAGTATAAGATAGAACAGGAGAGCATATGATGAAGTGTATAGCATAAAATGTGCAGGATGGTTCGTGGAAGTAGGTAACCTTATCATTAATTGAGAAGACAATGATCCCTACTTCCTCAAAGTATACTATGGTCATTAAAATCACCGAGTATGATGAATGGCACCTGCAGTTGGTCTTATGCATGATTGCTTAAGATGACTGCAATTGATCTGCTTGACTTAGCTTGTAGTCCTTCAGGTATGATAAATGCTGTTTTTTATGCGATGTGTCTCATCTACTTCAATCTTTCAATATGCAGAGTAGAGATACATAGAAGAAAAGAAATTGCCACCCTTTAAGTAGTCTAAAGTATCATCGATTCGAGGAAGAGGGAAAACATCTTTTAACGTAATCTTAGTGAGACAATAATCCATGTAGCAACACTTTCATCCTCACCAATTCAACTGGAAATAACCACGAGATTTCAGATAGTTGGATCATATCCATTTTCAGCATCTTATCTACTTCTTTGCATATAAAATTATGCTTAGTTGGAGACACTTTGTATGCTTTTTGGTTGACAAGAGGATTGTCACTTGTATTCATTGCTTAACATTAACTCAGCTGGTTACAAATGTCTTTTCTCCATCAAAAGCATTTGGAAATTTTTTTGAATGATAGTAATTCTTTCATCTGTTCAGTAGCAAGATCTGGGGCCAAAGTGAGAAATCAACTAGAAGTCTACATGCTTTCTCATTGGAAGTCCACTTACTTTTGTTCTTAATGAGACAACACTTCAGTTATAATACTTAAATGGCTTGCATAGACGTTCAGCGCCATTGATGCACATGTCCTTGGGAAGATTTTGAGCTTTGGCTTGTCTATTAGTGATTCATAGTTTGCCCTTTCCATCATGAAGTGAGCTGCATTTGAAGGTTGATCAAATTTCCCCTTCCAATTCGATTTTGCTGCATTTCTTGTATGTATTGTAGCCTTTTATAAAATCAGCTCTGGTAACTATTTCCTTGGTTAATAGGGCTTGATAGCCATCTTCTGTGATGCCTTTCATTAAATGTAATATCTTAACCTCCCAACATCTGATGATTTACTTGTTGACAGTCCTAGAACACTTTGGATATATGTTAGAGTGTATTTCTGAATTTATGTATCGATTTCTGGGCTCAACTCTTTAACTGATCTTCAGCTATTTGGATGTAACACTGGGTATCTCCAAATGCTTGCTTCAGCTCTCTACTTGTGCAATTACATAAGTTATTCTTTATTATTCTCAACCCACTGCTTGGCAGTATCAAAGACAAGTGTCACAAGACATATCTTAGAGCATACCATTAATTAAATGCTGCTATTCTCTCAAATTCTTCAAGCCATTTAGTTTCCTTTCTCCCCTCGAAAAGACTCTGAACCACATGGCGAGTTGGGAAGCATGAGCACAACGAAGCCATTTAGTTGGATCTTGGCTTCCCTTTTGAAAACTGAGGAATTCCGCAATTGCTAATGTAAGGGTGTACATCCAGTTTTGCTTTCAGAATCAGTCATCATTGCTTTCTTTGGTTCTTTTTTAGGAAAAGGATTATAAAGTCCATGGTCAAGAGGAAAAACCTGTAACTAAGACTTCTGTTAGATGTGTTCTCCACAATCATCAACCAGGTGCCTCCACTAAAATGTTGCGTAGAAATAATTAAATATTTGAAGGAAGAAAATCCAAAAGTTTATTTGGAAAGGAGAAACACAGAAACCAATAAAGCACAATAGAAGAAAACATGGAATGGATTATAAAATAAATCAGAATCAACATTATAGGAAATAATCAACATCATTTGGAGTTTTTGTATTTGTTACAAGATGCTTCTGCATGTCATTATCAAAAATACAAATTAAAAAAAAAATGGTTACAAAAAATATCTGTCATCAAGGTCTAATGACAGTTTTGAACCAGGAATTGTTTCCTTTCAATTATTTATTGTATATACAGTTCAGCATGTGGCAATATGGAGATGGAAACATTTTATATATAGTATTGCACGCAAGAAACAGTTAATTTATTTGTAACACAAAGGATTGAATTGCTTGAAGAAATTATTTTATTCTGATTCCATGCCAAAGCTTGTGAACAAAGCTATTTGATTATATGTATACATGAATAAGCATTGTTTCATTTTCATACTTAACTAAAGAATTATTTTATAAACTATATTTGTTTAAAATTAATATTATGGGTATGTACTTACTAGGTGTTTTGGAATAATTACACGATTGGATAATTCTCTCATCGCTCTGAAAAGATATGATCACTTGTAACAAAAATTATTTTTTGTTTATTAAATAGTATAATTTGAATAAAGTATTCTTTGATAAAATCAAAATATAGCTGACATGTATAAATATATATATAACAAAATAAACTTGTTTCTTTTAAAGAATTTTCAAATACTCAAGAAATTGTTTTTAGCCAGCAAATTCATTTTTTTATTAAAGAAAGTGAATTTACTGTCATAAAAGTAGAGCTTATTTTTATAACTTAAAATATTGCAAGAAAATGCCCTATAAAATGCATTTGTGACTTAAAATTTAAATAAAATCAATTTAAAAAAATCTTTTATCCTATGCCTGTCTTCAGTCTCTCGGCAATCTGTCAACAAGCAACCCAATAAGGGCCCAAAGTGATAAATATCTGTTAAACACCATCTATAGTATTTGTAACTGTATTGTCCAGAATTTTAGGGTAGACCGTGAGGTGGTCTCCAGTCATTTCATCCAATTTGAGAAGAGGAGTGATAATTAATCTAATCTAATAGTGTAACTGCCCTTGTAAATAGTCTTGTCCAGTAAGAAAAGTCGAAAACAAGCAACTCCAACAGTCCTGAACAAGTAGTCTGGGATGCACTTTATTTCTGAATAAGGTTGGTTGATTTGGGTTGTATGGCGCAAGGTCCATTAGTGGACAAGCTGCACCAAATGCAAGATGAAATTTGACCCACTAAAATGAAATCGTTTAAAAATCTATCAATAAAATAATTTGTTCATACTTAAAATATTTTTATCATAAAAATAATAGTATTTTAATACTCAATCATAATATAAAATCATGATCAAATAAATATGAAAGGATAAAACCATCTTTGTCCTGAACATAATTATAAAAAGTTTTGATGAAGTGATGAAGTTTAAAACATGAAAGATAAAAAATCAGATGAAATTGAAAAATTTTATGTTTTGTAAAAATTTAAATTTGGTGGGGATTCTCCCCACCCAAATCTTGTAAGTTTAAAATTGCGTTATGAAAATAATACTGACGGTGACAATTAAAAACAGGACCATCAATTACAATACGACGAATGGTAAAAGGAATTGCACACGCGCTGCACAAAGGCGCAATCTCTCCAAATAAAAGATGTCTGTGAGTAAAACGCATGTGTCCGATGCGTAGGCGAGTTAAAAGTATATCAGTGTCGTATTTGTAACGCAGGCCATAATGAAATGGTTGGCCGGATACTGTGGAGCTTGTTGTGACTATGCATGTTCCAGTAGTTGCGACAATTGTTCCACATGTCTCAGACAACTTGTCGGAGATCATCGTATGGAACAAGAATATTTAGTGGAGTCAGCATTTTTGGTTGCAGCATCCGCCAGTTCAATTCCAATGTGTCAGTGTGCAACAGGAGATACCGTAGCCACGTCGGATTAGTTTGCCGTGAATTCTAACTATGGCATCTGCTAGAGGATGTTATCGACGCACCAATTTAATGATTCTAAAACACTTTTTCAATCAGTGTAAATGATAAAATTTCCAGAAGGGAGACTAAAAATATATTTCAAGGCTTCGTATATTGCTAAAAATTCTGCTGTAAAAATTGAGACAAAGGATGAGAAATTAAAAGTTGTCGTTCCAAAAACAAAAGTGCAGTGGGCATAATTAAAAGATTTAGAACCATCAGTGTAAATGGCTGAGTGGTCTTTAAAATGATGTCGGCGGTAGATGAAAAGTTGGCGATAAATAACTGAGTTGGTATTTGACTTCTCATAGCAAGTGAATTGTTGCAAAAAGGAGAAGTTTGGAGGTTGCCAGGGTGAAAATGAAAAAGTAGTGGCTGATGTGAATCTAAGAGGGGTGTCCCTCAGGGTATTCCTCATGTGTACACAGAATGGTTTATTCCACAATAGGCGATCATAAGAGCTATCCAGGAGTGAATTGTAAAGTGGATGTGTTGGATGGCTCAAAAGATGGTAATATAGTCGTAGCGACAACTAAAGACGGGTTATTTCTGAATAAGACATTCCAGTCAACATCTCTTTGTAGCTGATGTTAAGTCGAGGCAAAGTCGATTTAGGGTGAGGCAATTGTGCTCAAGTCTTAGCCAATTGATCAGCTTGTTTGTTATATCTACCAGTGACTTGGGATCCACTGTAAGGCAACGTTTTATTAATTTAACATTACAACAAAGATCTTTATGGTCTTTTATCGCTTCTGTTCTACTGAGACAAGATTCAATCTAGTTCTAGTCTTAGGGTTATCCCTTTGTAAATAATAAAACAGAAAAAGAATCACTATAAGAATTGAGCATACAAGTCACATTTTCAGCTGGAAAACAAGAATTATAGTTATAAATTTTTATACTTTCATATTTATTTTTACGATTCAAAATAAATATAAAATGAATACTGAAACCAGCGCAAAATATTTTTTAAGACCTTACCCTTTGGACCAGAGGATGCTTTTTTTTGCGCATACCCTTTGGGAGGGAGAAAGATGTCTTTGATGGCTTTTGATTCAAAGCCCATCTGAAAGCAATGCAATTTCACAAAAGGATGTCTTTAATTCGAATTGATAGATAAATATTTTAAATTATACAAGTATACAAATAGATACATAGATATTTAGGTTTTATTTAATCTTTAAACCAGGGCCATTTCTGCAGTATGAGCTTCCCATGTGCAAACCTCAGCTAAACAATTGTCAAAAACATTTGCTTTTCTTGTAGAATGCCCTCCACCAAGACATTTGTTGCCAATCGTTTTTTGTGAAACAATTGGCAACAAATGTCCTTCCTTCCAAAAAACCTTCAGAAAACAATTTTGGACAGCCCAGTCTTCTTTCTCCCGGTTCCTTAAAAGCCAAAATGTTACAAGCATTGCGTTTAATATTATCTTTTGACTGTTTTCAGAATATTGAAGTATTCTGTGATTTTTATAACTAGCATCAGCATGTATTTTTGATAGCTTTTATAAATTCCCAACTCATTTCAAGCCCTGTGGGCTCTCACTCTGAATATACCCGTGCCCTTGATGAATGCTTTTTGTATTTTAGTGCAAAGAAAAAAATGTCAGATTCATAAGTATCTAATTCATTATAATTGCAAAAAGAACTTATAAAGTATGAAATTAATGATATATATATCGGAAAATTTATTGCTGGGTAGGTTCATTTAAAGTTAGAGGCATACCCTTTAGACTGCCCCTATTTTTTCTGAATATGTTCAAGTGCTAGCACAGCACACCGCTCTGAGGAATGGCCCTGCTTTAAGCCATACTAAAAAGAATTATCTTAATAAAAATATTTAAATGCATAAAATTTTGAATTCCAGTACAAAAATTATCTAATATATTTATCAAAACTTTTTCTACTTTAAATAACCAACCCAATTCTTTGATTAGACATCGCGTCTTGCTGAACAGAAACATTCAGATAATCAACTATTCCCCAGAATTAAAATATGAAATATATATTTCAATTATCATACAGTCTATTAACATAAAAAAGAATATAAATAATTACATAATTTAAAACAATCCTTCTTTGACATTTTTATGCAATTATATCCATTTATTTGTAGAATAAAAGTACTTCAGTACCTTAGCAGCCAAATCGCATACATTGGGTCAGTTACTTCTAAGCTATATTGTTTTCCAAAAGTTAAGCATGTGATGCAAATTCTGAGGTGCAAAATGTGTGCTTCAGTTTCATTGAGTGAAACCCACTGTTGTTGTAGAAGGGAATATGCAAATATCATGATAGGCCCATTAGAATTTACTCTCCAGAAATATGCAGATTAGGCATCAGTTGAAGATGGTGCCTTTCTGAAGCCTTTCAGTAGTTGAGCTTAAATGTTGATAGAAAAATTTTAAAAGATCATTTTGGTTATTTGTGCATTACATATGGTCCATTATGACTCAAAGATGACTGGATAATTCTCAATGCTCGTGTGCTGGCGTGATGTGGGGTGGCTTGAAGCAGGACAGTCTATTAAAGACGTCTCTATTTTCTTGGATGTTGACCACTCTGATTTCTCATCTATGGAAACAATTTCAAAGTGGGTCAGTTGTCCGGAGACCTGTTTGAGGTCGTGCAAGGGTTACCACACCCTCTGATGATAAACATGTCTTTACTGACTAAGCACTTTGTACAGTTAAAAATTTTGAATGTACGAAATGTGTTATACATATATAAATCATTAAAAATATATCTAAATATATTTTGTTTACTATAATTCTTAGTCATGAATCTAAAACCAAATTGCCTACCTTCATGTAAAATTTTGACTCAATTAATGAATAATGTTTTCAATTATGTCAAATTTACTGTTGCGTGCTTAGCTTTTGGAAAGCAGTGCAGTAAATCATGGAGATTTATAGCCATGGAAATAAACTAATCCAGTTTCATATTTAAGAGAAATTTCTGAAAACTGAATGAATACATTACATTAGTTATATTATAGTCATTACCTAACTCCTGGTACTAAGTTTGACAGTCTCTTTGAGAGTCTCTTTGACATCTTTAAACAAGTGATTTGGACTTACAGATGTAAGAGTCTGAATCTGTAAGAATCAAGTTTATAATAAATTTCAACATAAGACAAAAATATCTAATTAAAACAAAGAAATAGTTATTTCATTTGGGGATTATTTTATCTACAGTAGGGTCTGATGGGGTAAAGTGGGTAGTTCATACAAAAGCTACCTCATTAATTACAAACCCTGTTTCCATGGAAAACAAAATTCACTATATATTTAAGTTCTTTAAAAAGTTTTTCAATCAAAAAAATTAAACTGGTAACATCTAGAAGATCCTGATGGCCTCTTGTTTGTTTTGATCCAGTCATGTGGATTGTAATTGTCTAGGAAACTTTCTATTTATGTATGCGCTTCTAAATCTATTATATATTTTTTTGTTCTCCTGAGCTAGATAAAGGACTTGTTGACAGATTCCAATAAACAGGCAAGAAATTACAACATTATTTTTAATTCTAGATGTTTTTTAAATGAAACGGGGTAAAGTGGGTATAGCTTTAGGCTTAGTGGCAACATTGAAGAAACTTCTTCTGGGGTTCATCAACTATTTTGGGGGTAATTTTTAATCAGCAAAAATGAATATGTATATAATTATTCCATAATATATATGTATAGGTATAATATTATGGCTACCCCAATTCCATGCCACTGAAAGTAACACAGAAGGAATTTCAATATCATGGTACAGGGAAAACGATTTGCAAAATGTTTTTTAAGGTCATATTTCTATGTCTATTGAAACGGTTGTGAATCATTAAAATTGACCATGTTGTGAAAGCATTTAAGGAAAGCGGTTATATATCGTAAATGGACAGGCTGTGGAAAAGGCATTAATTTTCCAGAATGAAGTTCAATATGTGCTGTAAGCTTGTCAAAAAATGAAGGGAATCAAGCTTCACAGGATGTAAGTTTTTAAGCAACTTACATGCCAGATAAAGTTACTGTTTTCACTGTTAAATAACCTGAAATTAGGCATATTAACAACCCTCAACTCCTGTCTACTGATCGTTGACAAGATGCTTAGAATTGTTGGAAAAAGGAAAATGGTTCAGAAAAATAGGTGAGGTATTAACAGGCTCTAGCATCCTAAAGCATTTATTTCAAGATACATAAGATATGTATGTCTAGTAAAAAGAAAGAAAAAACTTGAGAACATCAGCTCTGGTTCTAATAAAGTTACCGAACCAGAAGAAAATACTGAAGAACCATAGAGCAAAATTGACAGTAGTAATATTAAGCAAGGTTCTTGGGTAATATGTAAGTTCAAAAAATCAGTTCAATTCATTGAACAAGAAACAGAAGTCGAAAAGATTAATTCTTTCTTAAAAATTCTAGAGTTAATCGATAATATATTTTCTAGAAAAGGAGGACATTGGCATAATAGATATTGGAAGATTTATTATACATACAATGCCACAAAACCTACATTTTATAAACATGGACAGTTTTAATATGCAACCTATATCTTTCTCAAAATTCATGTTAACATGTTTTCATGAACTTTGAATAATAATTCATGTTTTGTATTTTGTATGGAATTTTCGACTGTTGTTTACAGTGAAATGAACACTCAAACATAGTTCAAGTACATCAAGTACATCTTGAACTATAGCATTCATAAATCTTGTTACGTATTATAAGTTTGGCCTTTAGAAGGCCTCTAAAATAGTAGCTCATTGAACAAAGTTAATTTAATAGTGGCTCATTCAACAAAAATTGTTCTTTAATACTCATCAATTATATAGTATTATAATAATTATAATAATAAATAATAAGAAATAATACATGGGGTAAAGTAGGTATAAAAATAGTCACTTAGCTAAAATTATAGGTTTAAATGTGAAGTAAAAACATATGCAGTATGTTCTTGAATAATGCAATGTATATATAATGCAAAGAAACACCACTTTTTTTAACATTTGTCATTGTTAATTCTACTTTGAAATTGAAAACACTGTTTTATACCCACTTTACCCCACCTAACCCTATGTATACATATATAGTCCCCATATTGAACATTGAATTACAATTGTTCCAGCTAGTTATATATCAGATTATGTCTAGCTATGGCATAAAACAAAAATTTGTGAGTCAACTGAATTAATGCAATTACCACAGAAGTAGTTTACTTCAAAACAAAGCAACAAACTGTACACAAGTGTATTGTGTCAAAAGGCAGGGCAAATTTCCTAAATTTAACTTAACTCAATGAATGACAAAGAAATATAATTTGAAAGTAAATATTTGTGTAAGCAAGCACTAATAAAATTACCCTTAGCACATGGGATTCTTCTGAGCGAAATTAAATAATTAACCAAAATGACTGTACGAGGGCTCTGGCATATAAGATAGTGACATCCTTGTTTTCCACTTTAATCTATGGTTTATTTTAAAATTGCATATAGTTCAGATAATGAATTCACATAATACCCAAAATGAGGATTTAGAAGTTAAATAAATAAATTCTAAAAATTATAAGTTTAAACAAATGAATTACAAGATATTATTATAAGTAGACAAAATCACTGCATTTGTTGCATAACATGAATTGTACTAACCAATCTTATAACTTGCACTGCTTGTTTCCTTTAAAAATTGTAGTCCATAGTAAAAAATTATCCTCAATTATTTCTTTCGGCTATGTACGTACATCTAAGAGAACCAGAAGTCTTAAATTGCATTTATATTGTAAACTGACTTGATTCGTTTTATCACGGGTAATTCTTCGCTACCCGAAAATTGTAAACTAGAGAAAGCCCCTTAAACGCAAAATTATTTGACTACCTCAAACTTCCTCTAAATATTTGACAAACTTCCTCTAAATATTTAACAATCTTCAATATTACTTCTATACTATAAAATCTTAAAATATTACTGTAAGCAAGTCATTGAAATACTATATTATGTTCCTGTGCAAAGCCCATTTCACGTAATTTAGCCTAAATCACAATATTAGATTAACGGAAAACGATACTTAATAAAGATTCGTAAAAATTAGAGTTAAAGTTGAGCAAGATTTTATTTAAAAAGATCGCAAATAATAATTAAAGTGGTTCTTGAAATTTCTACCAATTCTTGTCGTTTCAGTTGTTTAGAACTTCTAACATCTTTTGCTTGGCGCTTGTTTTATAAACAGGAGAAAGTCCCTTAACGTCAATTGACTTCAACCCTAACTTTCTCTAATCACTGCAGTCTAACTTATAGTATCTTAAATTGCTTGAAGGTGCAAAGCCTGCATACTTAGACTGTTTAAAACACAATTAGATTTTTAAAAATGTTAGTCTTACCTATAATCCGCTAACGGAAAAATAACGATGCATCGAACATGTGATCATCACACTGCGCGTGCGCACACCGATTTTATTATGCAAGAATTTGTTATACTAGCAGAATAAACCGGCGTTACTCGGGTTGAATTGAATAACTAATTTCTGCTTTCGTTTTTTTTGTAATTCCTATTCATCACATGTAACAACTACCACTCTTATAGAGGTACACAATTATTAAATACAATTTCACAAATGAAAATAAATGTCATATATAACATTTTACATTTTTGTAGAATTTAAATTTTTCGTATGAAAGAAAGTCTCTAGTGTGCCAATGTTACCCAGAATGCATAGAATAGTTCAGAGTATGCATAGATATGCCTTGTATGTCATTTAAAAACAAAAGCGTTTCCAAAAATTATACAATGATCAAAAATGTTTTTGAAACTAATTAAACCACTTACCTTAATTACAGTTATTGCACGGAAAATATCAAATTGAAAATCCAGAAATACATCTTAAAACAGATTTAAAAAACTTCGAACGAAAAGTAACGAATGTATCTGTTTTTTCACTACAAAATAGGAATATAACAGATAAGTTTAAAAAAGCAAACGATTAAATAAATATCAAGGTTTCCATATTAGCTATCAGTCCTATTTTAAAAAGGTTTTGTGCTGCATATTTTATATAGAATGTTTTATTCTTTTTATCGTCTGTCCCAATATTCAGAATTTTTTAATATTTCGTAAAGAAAAAATAAGGCTCAAAATAAAGTATTCGAATTTAAATAGTAAAAAATAGTTTTGGGAAAAATAATTGATTTTTCAGCACCACTGGTAAAACAATCCAAGTAATTGCAATGCTCAATATACCTTCCAGCTACTCCAAAACTACCAAATTATGATTGATTTAAGTAGTTACTCAGATGTTTTAACTCAGATGTTTAACAGCCTAAATATGTACGTAAAACTATTTCAAATAATGTATTCGCTAAACTAAATTATGATGTATCAAATATAAAACATTGCATTAAAATATGTTGAAAACATTTTTATTTGATACTTGTACAAACATAGACAAAAAATCGAACATAGACCGGGAAGACGGAGACAGACTTACGCAGCCAAGTTCAGTCACTAAATGAATGTAAGTATTCAAAGTTTCATGAAAATATATTCAACCGTTAGGACGCTGTACGGGCGGGCACACACATACAGATGGATGGTCAGACACCAAACGCACAAGAGACGGATTTTGCATCAGGGCCCCAAACGGATAAAAAACTTAATATGGGTCGAAAATATTCAATGCACAAACACTCCATTCTTTTATTTAGATATTCTAAATTCACGTTCACTCTCACTAGTCCTCTAACGTTAGTGTGGAAGTTTGGAGAGTGGGTTGCCAGTTCAGGTGTGATCTCGCCTGGTTCAAAATTAAGTGGTGGTGTTCTCGGCCCTTCGGGTTCGATCCGAGACGCCGCCAATAGCTTGTTGTGTTGCTCCAGTGTGACGTTAATTAAATATCTACCAACCCACAAGTTCTCAGATCCTAGCTGACACCGTTTTTCTCACATTGAGCTTCGAAAGGTATGGTAATTAATTAACGTCGCACTAGAACACAACGGGCTATTGACGACGGTCCGGGATCAATCCCGAAGGGAAAGATCCGAGGACAAAGCCTCGTAATTTTGAACCACGGTCAGATGGCGAGGTCACACCTGAGTTGGCACTCCACTCTCCAAACTTCCACACCACGCCAACTGGCCGCGGTAGCCCCAGTTGTAAAAGCAACGGATTAGCAATCGGAGGGCTGCGAGTTCGAAACTCGGTCCAACAAAAGACCGTCGTGTACGTGGGGGATGCTGCACGTTCAATCTGTCGTGGCCTCAAATATCCTCATGTTGGCGTGGTGTGGAAGTTTGGGGAGCCAGCTCAGGTGTTGACCTCGTCTGACCGTGGTTCAAAATTACGTGATGTCCTCGGATCTTTCCCATGGGGATTGATCCCGGATCGTCGCCAATAGCCCGTTGTGTTTCTCGTCAATTACCATACCCAAAATGAATCGGCTAAAACAAAATGTGCGAATTAAGTGTGAAACAGACTGAAGATATCGCCAAGAAATTTAAGTTTTAAAATTAAAAAAACTAAATATTTTCTTAAGGTTTCCATTACAATCTAGCAATCATAGATCCAGACGATTTTCTTTTGATTGTCACGGCTTGGCGTGATTCAAAATTACGTGTTCTCGGATCTTTCCCTTCGGGATTGATCCCGGACCGTAACCAATAGCCCGCTGTATTTCCTGCTTCAGCGCGACGTTAATTCAACTACCCACCTGTCACGGCTTGGCGACAAAACTTCGAAATTGGTCCCTTGAAAAACTTCCTTTCCAAAGAAAAATCCGAATTTTTTTCCCGTTCGCCAAATTTTTGAAATTAGCTTTTGAGACGATTTTGCTTAAAGATATATCCCTAGTCGCCAAGATTGAAAAACAGTGGCAAAACGGTCGCTTTTTAGTCGCATGTGGCAGCCCTGACCATAACCATCTCTTATATCGTATCAACGCTTCAAAAGTTACAATAAAGATAAATTTCGAGATTTGAATACTTGCTTGGCGCTACTACTGTGATCGAAAGTTTCTTAAACTCGATAAGGATTGACATAAAAATTTCTAACCAAGGGGTCGCCCTCCGAAAAGAAATTAACCACTGATTAAGCGTGATATTTCACTATAACTGTTTGACACGAGTTTTGAGAACTGATCAATTCAAAATCAGCAATTTAATCCAAAAATTTGTATTTCAATGAATTTTTTGGCTCTAAAACATCACCCCTAGAGACAGCGAAATCAAGATGGTTTGTTGGGTTTTACGCGCAGACCATATTTGGCCAAGCTGCGCCAAAAACGACAAAGTCAAGTAATGGACAAACCTCGTATACACAAGGAAAGTTTTGCTGACGCAGAAGAGAAATACACCCAGGGAATACAGGAATCGAACTCGTAGGTTGGTTGTTTTGGCGTCTTATGGCTCAAAGACCATTTGGTCAAGCTGCGCCAAACACAAGACAACGTCAAGTAAAAAATGTGGTGAAAGGGGAAAATAGGTATTGGGGAAGTGTAATGGGATGAAAGCCGAAAAGGAGCGCTTCGGTAATCCGGGAGCCAGCCCCGTGTACCTAGACAGTAAACCCTGTGAGAAAAGAAAAGATCGCTTGGGTATCTCGGTGCCGTGAAGCCCGTAACCATCAAAGATGTGTCCCTGAGGGCTACAGACAGTGGTTACAAATTACGTGTTGTCCTCGTATCTTTCCTTTTGGGTTTACTCCTAGCCCGTTCGTTCTGTTGCTCCAGTGCGACGTTAATTAAATACCTACCCTGAGGGCTACAACTCGCAGGCTGCAAGCAGAGTGGGCAAACCCAGTGAAATCGAGAATAGTTTCAGAAATTACAATTTCAAATTATTATACTTATCCAGAGGGGGCAGTTTAAACCAGTTCCTTACCTCGATAACTTTTATTCAAATCGTAAAAATCGCACAAGCAATCGAGTACACTTTATTTCGAAAATGAACCTTCGAAATCGTGGTTGCCCCAACAATCAATTAAACTATTCTATTAGTTGAAATCACATCAAATTAGATTGGTCAGGAACTCGATTAAACCTACACATACTTACTAATCCGATTATAATAGGATCAGTTAAGTACTAATCCTGTCAACAGGATTAGTGAGTAGAATTACCGAATCGGGGCCGTACTTTGCTACAGACAATCCGTATTTTGAAAGACTCCGTAGTCCATTCTGAAGTTAAAGCCGGTGTCCGAATTTATTTTTCTTTGCATTTAAAATAAAATTAGAAGCAGAGGGATATGTGACGGGCTAGTGTCTAAAGGGGAGGCATGCCAAAATATCAATTAAAAAGTTGTTTTCTTTGAAAATGTTTAAAATTTTATGTAGTTTTGTCCTTGTCACAAAAGTATTTTCCAGCGCTACGCATGTAGAGAATACTTTCGTAGTTTACACAAGGCAATTTGGATGAGTCCAACTACGTTCAGTAAATGACATTTGTTTTTCTTCAGCATGGTCGAAATTACTTCCACGAAAATTTTGTTAGACCATGTTTCAATAAAGTTTTCTTCGGATACCATAAAGGGGGGAGTATTTCAATTAACGTCACACTGGAGCAACACATCGGGCTATTGGTGACGGTCCGGGATCAATCCCAAAGGGAAAGATCCGAGGACAACACCACGTAATTTTGAACCACGGTCAGATGACGAGGCAACACCTGAGCTGGCACCCCACTCTCCAAACTTCCACACCACGCCAACGTGACGGATACCATAAAGAAAAAAGGGTACAGCTTTGATAATAAAGATGTTACTGTGGCAATGCTTTTGGTGCACTTTCTGTAGCGAGTTATGGCAGGTAAAGGCAACTCAGCTTTATTAGGATTATTCCCGCTTTTACGGCAAGCCGGAAGTTTAAATTTTCATTTCGAATATTCTAGAATGTTCTTCTCATTTCCCTTAAACTGTTCTTTTAATTTTTTTCAATTATTTTCCGTTTCATATAAATATGAAGAATTAAAACGTTCAATTTGGTTTTCGTCACGGCCCAGTGCAGTAGCACCAGGTATCGTTTCTGACTTTTCGAAAATCGTTATTTTAAATCGGATTTTTTATGCGATAAATGCAACGTTGCGATGAAGTTTGCTGCAAAAAATTCACTTTCACTTGGATTTGTAGATGTGTCCTCGATAATAAGGCTAATTATTTTCCGTTAAGAAAAACGGGTTTTTCTAAGAATTTCTTTCTTGGCTACATAAAGTGTCTGAAAGCGTTGCCACAAAAACATCTTTATATCAAAGCTGAAACGAAAAAAGATCCACCAGAATACTTATTGCATCGTGGTGCCATCTTTTCCTAAAAATATTAACTATTTCAATAAAAAGAATGAGTTACAGCTCAGGGGTTCACATTGTAGAACATCCGATTCCCATATTGGCTATTTATCTTTCACATTTATTCACATACAAATTAATACATTAATATTTAATCAAATGTCTTTAATTTTAATTTATAGCTACGGTGCAATTTTGTGTATTTGGACACGAGTTTTAAATATATAAATATATGTGTAAGACTTATGTCTGGTAATATGTCTCTGGTAACCGTACTTCCAGTTTTCCTTGCCTACAGGGAGTCGAGTCCTCACCAAAGTATCTTTTTGCAATTAAAAATAGCAAAAACATTGTGTGTGAAGATAGTCTAATCAGCGAGGTGTATTCATCACATAGGTAGGTAATTGACGTCGAACTGGAGCAACCCGTCGGGCTATTGGCGACGGTCCAGGATGAATCCCCAAGGAAAAGATCCAAGGACAACACCACGTAATTTTGAATCACGGTCAGATGACGAGATAACACCTGAGCTGGCACCCCACTCTCCAAACTTCCACACCACACCAACGCGAGGACGTTTGAGGCCACGACAGATTTAACGTGCACCACCCCCCGTGTACACGACGGTCTTTGGCTAGAACTTTCAACCCTCCGATCGCTAATCCGTTGCTCTTCCAACTGGCTACTGCGGCCCAGTTAGTATTTGGAACAATTTATTATCAAATCAATAACGGAACTTAGTATATTTAAACTTACTTTTTAAATAATTTTTCCTTTCAAATGCATCAGTTTTGTTTTGGACACAGGGCGGCATTATCCAGCCAGTCCCCAAAAGCAGTCTCGCCTATGCGAATTAGACCGATGCATTTAAGCGTATACAACAAAGGAGGATACATCGCACCGATGTTTCTCAAACTATCGAGTTCTCGTTAGTACTGGTAACTTCAAGTCCACGAGTAACGAAAAACTAATTATCTGAGAAAAGGGCGCTATGGGCTACAGAAATAACTCCCTCCATGAGTACCCATCACAATGTAGATAACATCACAGCAGGATGGTGATAAGGTTGTCCCATTTCCTGCCTGGTTTCTGCGACTAACGGGGTTTCTGAAAAGGGAACAAAAACAAGGCCTGTCTATTCTCGCTCCTTTCTTACATTTATACTCTGCATAACGATTCTTTGAGGACAAGGACGGATTGAGGGATTTACGAGTCTGGTCGAAGGGCCCTTCCCGAAATACTTTGGTGATAACTCAAAAATACATACGAAGAAATATTTAATCGGCATAAATAGAAAAAGTTCAAGGGGAAATGTAAGTAGACGTTCTAAACACAGTAAATCAGTGGTCGCCAAATGGGTCGATATCGACCTCGGGGGTCGATATAACATTGTGTTATGTTAAAAATTATGTTCTGATCGTATAGTGGATGACAATTTACTTTACAATGAATTGCCTCCATAGGAACAATAAAGTACCTGAACACAGTTCTCTTAAATTTAAATAAGAAAATTTATTAAGTAAAAATTTAAGGATAAATAAAATGCAGATTAACAATTAAAGAAAAAGGGGGCTCCGACCGGACACAAAAAATCAATTTTTTACAAATGTGACAAAATACAAAAAGTTCAGGAGAAAAAGGTTCAAGTCAAAAGGTTCAGGAGGAGACGGGGACCAATGGCACAACCCGAGGAACAGATGGACTCACCCTCCACAGAGATCTTGGAAAAATGGTGCGGGGTTTCGGCACGCCGGGTGTTAGGCATCGGATTTCTGCACCATCTCAAATCTTGCAGCAAGCCACACACGTGGGAGAGCGTGGTTATTCCGTTGAACCATGAGATCGCCGGGAAACTCCCTAGGGTCAATTCGCTCTTCATCGTTTCTTCTTCACCTCCCGATCTCCGCAGAAAAAGTCCGTGATTGTTGGCGTGTACGACTATTTATCCACTTCGACTTCTGACACGCCGCAAATTCAATCAACCCTGATCAAAGGTAAATACCGTAAAAGATAAGCCCACCTGCCCCAAGAGGTCCACCATCAAAATCCCCCTCTCACTTCACTAGTGGACAATGGTACCGCAAATGGGTCAGACATCAAAGACTTCTTAGGTGGGGGCTCCGCTCCTAGGGATTAGTAATAGGAAGGTTGCGAGTTCGAAACTTGGTCCAGCCAAAGACCGTCGTGTAGATGGGGGCTGGTGCACGTTAAATCCGCCGTGGCCTCAAATTCCTCCCGTTGGAGTGGAAGTTTGGGGTTCCAGCTCAGGTGTTCTCGTCATCTGACCGTGGTTCAAAATTACGAGGCGTTGTCCTCGGGTCTTTCCCTTCGAGATTGATCCCGGATCGTAGCCAATCTCGACGCCACGAATGAGATTCGTTTGGGTCCTTTAACGGTTGGTTGGGTTTTTAATGGCGCAAGGGCCATATTGGGTTCTTCAACGGTAATATAAATACCAGCGTGATTGGAAGACTATTTCGGTTGCTTTGGTTTCATGGCACAAGGGCCGTATTTGGTCAAGCTGCACTAAACACAAGACGACGTCATGAAAATGGACAAGCAAAAGTTTTAGTGACCGAGAAATACACTCAGGGAGGAATCGAACCTGTGCCGTCTGCAGGTTGCTAGTGCAGTGGGCGACCCCCGTAGATTGTTTCAAAGATATGTATAAGTCTGGGAAACTAATTTAACATTTGGAGCTCCAAACTTTTCATATTCAGAATCCAAAAACAGGTTGGACCTAATGACGTGATCCACGGTTAAAATTTTATTAATTTTGAAATTTGGCGTGAAAGGTGAAGGTTGCTTAATTACGCAATTGGAGCGCAATTAAATACGATGACGGCCCCTTATGCAATTTTATCAATTTAAGGCAGACGTAATTCCCTATCCAACGATATCTTTGAATTTCTCTACAACGAAGCGAAACACGAATAATGGTGGTTCATTTTTTCCGCAGCTGAACCGCGGTGTCAAATAAAGGGGAATATTCGATTACAAAATACTCGTATACTCGAAACTTAAAAGTATTCGTTATAATCTATTCTTTTTCGTATTCGAATACAATAGTATTCACCGACGAGTACAAGTATTCGAATACCAAAGTACTCGGATACATAAGTATTCAAAGTACTCGGATACATAAGTATTCAAAGTACTCGGATAACAAAGCATTCATCCCAAGTATTTGAATACGGAAGTATTCATTCAACTTATTTTAAAAAATCCTTATAGCGCAGTCGACTCATTCTTGTTATCGATTAGTCGTTTTTTGAATGTGTTCGAATACTTATTCGATACTGAAAAGTACTCGAATACCAAGAATTCGATTCTGCACATCTGTAGTGTCGAAGTTGTACAAATGAGAACACTCACCAAGTTTCTAAATTCATTTGGTTGACCTCCGTTTGTAGCACGCAGGGTCAATTCCATAGTTAACTTCCGTCCAGGTTTTCCGAAGCTTGTCAGGGATAATGGAGCACAAATACGATGTCCACTTTTGTTGCGCAGACTCCCCTTTACACCCCCACAAGAGCGAACATCAAGCGGAGTAAAATTCGGCAACGACGGCGGTCAGGTAATCGGTCCGCCATATACGATTCACCGTCCAGGGAAGAAGACCTCCAAATGCCAGTACGGAGAACAACCATTGCATCGAAACGTAGGTTTACAAGTCTTGAGATATGGAGAAGCGTAGCGGCTTACCAGTACTTTTGGTAATTGAATTTTACTTCTCTGAATTCGGCTTCAAACTATCTACCACAACTAGTGCTTGCCAGCCATCGACGCCATGTTTCGGTTAACGAATACCGACAGCACAGCAGTGCCACCTCGTGGCGAAGGAATTGAAAAAAAGTGGGATGCTCTTTTAGATTAGATAGTTTGGGAGAACTGCGGGATTTCGGGTTTTATTTTTGAGAATCACGGCATCACATTTTCGCAATATACTGGTTTAACACTTGGAGACACGATTTTAAAGAAAAAACACAGAATTGTTCATTCCCTTATTCAGCTTCAAAATTAGTATAAAACATCAAATAACATGTTTTTTATTAAAAACGATTTATTCACTCATAATAAATTTTAACGAAAAAACATTTACCGTTATGAAAAACAAAAATTCACTGCACCACACAATTCGCCAACCTTAATCACAACAGTGTCAAAAATTTACTAATGCGTTTTGACATGTGTAAATTTTTGTTTTCAGTTTACACATTAAGCTTTAGTTCATAGCATTACCAACTCAATGAAAAGCTTTAAATAAAATATTAACTGTATGATTGAATAATTTCAACTTTTTGAGGTGGGTTAAAAAGTATCCCACCATGCAAGCTAAGCAAAAGGTGGGACAGTTTTAACCCACCTAACCCTAAAGAGTTAAAGCGACATGGAAAAGACAATAAAAAGTTATAGAGATTCCTCACCTTGTTTATAATAACTTGCATTGGTGTAAGCTATTTCTTCTTGAATTGTAAACGTCAGCGTGTTTTAAACTTAACTAAAAAAGATAAAAAGCTAATTATTTTTTAAATAAAAATCAGTCGTATAACAGTATTATTTCATTAGCGTTTTTTATTCAGAAGGTTTTATTTCTTGCATCCAATAACGCTATAGAAATACAAGGGCATCATACGATTTATCAGATAACCACGAGCTACTTTTGTAAACAAATTACAATTCAACGAAAACGTTCTTACAATTTTACTGACTAGTTCAATTATTAAAAGTGCATCGGAACGTTTATTGACATGCTTAACAATAAATATTTTCATACATTTGAATATAGTCGCTTCTGTTTTTTAATCTTCAGATGTATTGCATTCAAGTTTAGAAGTTCCAAGCGAGTTAAAATGCAAGTTTCTGAAATCATTGAGTAGGAGCCAGTTATTTTGATACTGGTGCTACAAAATGGTGATACTTTTAGTTTAGAAGTGCCCGAGTTAAAATGCGATAGGTGATAAATAGTGATTTAGGTAGGTAATTTATTAACGCCGCAGTGAAGCAATACAACGGGTTATAGGCTACAGTCCGGGATCAAACTCGAAAGGATGGATCCAAGAACAACACCACGTAATTAAGGTGCACCAGTCCCCTTTGTACATGACTATCTTTGGTTGGATTCGAAGTCTCAAACCTCCGGTTGCTAATCGGTTACTCTTCTAACCGGGCTACCACGGCCCCTGTCCGAAACAAATTTTGTGTTTTAAAAAATAGAAAAGGTAGTTATTTGTTTAAATAACTGGGACACATTTATTTTGCTCTACTGATTTAGTTGAATTATTTATAACATTTTATTGTAACTTATAAAATCAGCAATTTATAATATAATTTCACTTTGTAGATAAATTGCACTCGCTAAAAGGAATTCAATTTTACACACAATTTTTTTAAAGTTGGACGTTAGTTAAAATTTGAGTAAATTTGTGTCTCAGTTAAAATTTTTGAAGTAGAGCTGAACGTTTGTCGATTTTGACCAGTTATGTCAGTAGAATTGACGTCTCTATTCGAAATTGATAAAGGAAATTCAGTGACTGCGATATTAACCTTATATTACAATATTTCTGAAAATTTGCTCCTTTAAACGTTGGTACTAATGTCTTTAATCTTTTCTTTTTTATTCTTACTTTTTCTACCAATACCTTACTTTTTCTACCAATACTTTGCTTACTTCTCTCTCCTTTATTTTCTTAACACTTTACTTTTTTCCTTTTACTTTCTAATACTTTACTTACTTATTCCGTTACTTTCTAATACTTTACTTACTTATTCCGTTACTTCTACTAATACTTTACTTTTTATTGTCTGTTTTACGTTGCTATGCAGAAATGCAAACTGATACCAACTTAAAAGCTCACATAATTTCATACCACGGATGCTTCGTTTATCCTTGCATAAGAGCAAATATTAGCACAGCTGCGCCAAATACAACAATCAAGTAATTGCGATACACACTAGGAAAGTTTCGATTTACACAGAAGAGAGAAAATACACCCACGAGAAGGTTACAGGTAGGTAGTTGGATTTGCGTCGCACTGGAGCGACACAACGGGCAATCGACAACGGTTCAGGATCAGTCCCGAAGAGAAAGATCCGAGGACAACACCTCGTAATTTTATCCCACGGTCAGATGACCGACTGAGCTGGCACCCCATTCTCCAAAATTCCACGCCAGGCCAGCGTGAGGACATCTGAGGGCGCGGTATATTTAACGTGCACCAGCCCCCCACGTACACGAGTCTTTGCTTAGACGGAGTTTCGAACTCACAACCCTCCGGTTGCTTATCCGTTACTATTAACTGGGCTGTCGCCCCGGATAAGTTACAGGAATTGAATCTGCGTCACATACATCTCGCAGGTTGCTAGCGCAGTGAGCAAAAACAATGAGTCACTAAAGTCAATGGACACAATAAAACGTTGCGCAAAACAAATGTAAAATGTTTTGAGCAAGAGATCTCACGTATGTATGAATAAAAAATGCTTTTTAGTTGATATAGATGTCATATTACGAATTCACCAGCGAGGCGGCACTTAATTTCATTCAGAAATTAAGTCAAATTAAACTTGAAGTCTGTTACTTCAATGTCTTAAGCTGCATATAATCATTTTCAATTTTACTGAAAATTTATGGCCGCGGTAGCCCGGTTGGTAGAGTAACGGATTAGCAACCAGAGGGTTGCGAGTTCGAATCCAACCAAAGACCGTCGTATACAAAGGGGGCTATGAACGTTAAATCTGCCGGGGCCTGAAATGTCCTCACGTTGGCGTGGTGTGGAAGTTTGGAGAATGGGGTGCCAGCTCAGGTGTTGACCTCGCCATCTGATCGTTCAAAATTACGAGGTCGTCGCCAATAGCCCGTTCTGTTGCTCCAGTTCGACGTCAATTCAACTTCAACTACCTACCTAAAAGTTATGAGTAGAACACCGAGAAACAGGATATTACAGGGCGCGACCTTAGAGATTCAAATCCCCTAATAATTTCATGGATGTAGCCATACCTCTAATGAAGAGTCAAAATTAAAATTTACTAATATTGCCAAGTCTCGCTGAGCGAAAATTAACTATGATAATCAATGAATGGTAAGTATTAAGATTGAAGTTTACTATTATTAGCAATGAATAACAAAATAAGAGTTGTTTGAACAAAATACCCACGAACTTCTATATTGATGTATCACTCCCCAAGAAAAGGGGAAATCGCCCAAAAATATGCTCATAAAATCATTTTTATCGGCTATTTAAAGCCGTAAAATGACAGAAAAATTGAAATATAAGAGAAATGACTAAAAAAATTATTTGAGTTTTGAAAAATGGGTCCCTAGAGAGTAATGCAGCAAAATGGATTCATTAACTTTTTTGGGGACTTTACTCTCGTGCGACAGAAATTAGCTGTCGCCGAATATTGACGGCGGGAATTAATGAATGTACTTTAACGTTTCGAGGGATGTTATTCTTTTAATGAAAGAGGGAAAGTCAAAGATTATGCGTATTTTATTTTTGTAGTCTATTTATACAAATGTAGGGGTTGAACAAGTTCGTTATTTTTCTAGTCTTCCTTTTCGATGCACTTGGTCCAGAGGTCCACAAGCACGCGCATTCCCTCCAAAAAGGTTTTCGGTTGGTTGCCCAACCATTTATGCACCGCTTTCCGAACTTTGTCCGTTTAAGCAGCAGAGAACACACTACATCGTCGATGGTAACTAACCGGTTTGCCAGTACCATTTCTCGAGCCAAGCAGAATTAAAAGGAGTAAATATGAGCAATTTTTTTAAATCGAGTTTACCTACCTCATGTTTACCTACAAAAAAGTAGGTAAACATGAATTTTTTAAAATCAAGGATATCGAAAAGTCGGATATAAAAGCATATAAAAATACGTTGAATTGAGAATGTTGATTTTAAAATTGATAAAAATGATTAAATCGCATAAGTTTTTGTTAAAAGATGGTTGTTGCGTTAGTTTTATGGTGCAAGGGTCATACTTGGTCAAGCTACACCAAACACAGGACAAGGTCAAGTAAAAGATATCGTGAATGGAAAAGAGGGATCGGGGAATACAGCAGTGGGATGAAAGCTGAAAAAAGATCGCTTAGGTACCTCGGGAGCTCAACTCCCGAATACAGTAAACCCCATAAGAAAAAAGATCACTCGAGTCCGTGAAGCCCGTACACACTTAAAGATGTATCCCTGAGGCCGTTAAAAAAGGTAACAAAAAAAATCGGTGATCTTTGAAAATAAAGCCTAAAAATTCTTTTCGTACAGAAATGATAAGATGGAGTATCGCAATCTTAGTTGACACAATAAAGAGACCTGGAAAACGGGTCCTTTCCATAACGAGACAAATTATTTACATTTCCCGGGAATCCCCCATAAACCTCGGGATCAGATACCATGATATAGGCGACTCCACGATGTGATTTGTCACAGGTAAAATGCTTGAGCGGCTGAGCTCCAATGGAAATTTGGCGAAGGGAGAAATCGTTGACAGCCAGAATGGCGATAATGTAGCCAAACTGAAACGATTGTTCAATTCGGAAAAGGTGCGACATCCTCCGTGTTTACGCGCCAATGATGTCATCCTACAACTTGGATCACTTGACGTCTTTCCTGCTCTAATGTTGATTTTTCCAAGGCCGCTAACAGCTGTTTAATTTTACCTGTTTTCTTCAATGAAATTGTCTTTTTGCTTGCGCGTCACTGCAGTAAACATGACGCGAGTATTCCAACCAAATAATTGAAGGCATCGGGCAAGAGATCCGATGCCGCTTCTTGTTAATTACGAGAATCTTAAGGTGCAAAGAAATTAGGTGGGTAGGTAGTTAATTAACGTCGCACTGGAGCAACACAACGGGCTATTGCAAAGAAATTAACGAGTCGAAATTGTTATCAGACTACCTATGGATATTACTCTTAAAATAACCGATTTTGTGACCTAATATTCATTATAATCGTGTAATTAATATTTATCAGGAAAGCAAGATGGCGATATTTATGAACAATGTTTTTTCTTCGCCATCCTCAACTATCATATCGATGGTGTAGTGTACAAATGTGTTAAGTGACAATCTTAATTTTCCAGAGTAGAGCGCTTTTAAAGTTTGTTAGAACTTAAAAATGTAATAAATATTCCTTTACAACACAGCACTTTATACTGTAATATTATTACAGTATCGCATTATAAAGCGCTCTAGTGAAAAATTAGGATTTTGCCACTTTTCATATTTGTGCCCTAAGCCATGGATATCAGCTTACAAGCTAAACACACCAAGACAAAATTTTCAAGATGAGTTTTTTTAAATCAGATTAAATCAGGTTGGAAGATTATCGGACTAGCAACCGGAGGGTTGCGAGTTCGAATCCATCCAAAGACCATCGCGTACAAAGGGGGCTGGTGCACATTAAATCTGTCATGGCCTCAAATGTCCTCACTTTGGCGTGATGTGGAAATTTGGGGAGTGGGGTGCCAGTTCAGACCATAGTTCAAAATTACGTGTTGTCCTCGGATCTTTCCCTTTGGATTTGATCCCGGACCTTCGTTGTGTTGCTCCAAAGTGACGTTAATCGAATACGTACTTACCTACGAAACAGGTTGCTAGCGCATTGGGCAAACCTACGCAGCCCCGGATACTTTTTAAGACATGAAAAGAATGCGCATTCAGAAATAAAAACTATTTCCAAATTTTAAGTTTCTTGAATTTATTTTAGATTTCTTCCAAATCATCAAAAGTGGTGTCTAAATCAATTTTTAGTCCATAGTCGATTAGTTTTTCAGAAACAAATCGAGGGACCACACCTCGCGCGAGGTAATTGTCTAGAGGCGATCTGAAATTTATTCTCTGAAGGTAACAGCTAAATGTGCAGAGGAGAGACCCCATGGGACGAAGGCGCCGCCTAATTCTGAAGTTCAACTGTGATTGAGCACACGAATCCCGCCGCGAGTCGGTGGTAGAACATCGAGTCCAATCTTCCTGACGAAGAGGGTGTTTCTCGAAGTCAAATCGAGAGCTGCAGTAATGAAATATTAACTTGAAGTGATTTCCCACTCGAATATATCATTGGTTGGTTGATTGCGGTTTGATGGCTCGAAGGTCCAACTTTGGGCAAGCTGCGCCAAACGCATTCCAAATTAAATTTTATAATAAAAACAGATTTTAAATATATTTCACTACAATTAACGTCGCTCTGGAGCAACTCAGCGGACTACTGGCGACGGTCCGGGATCAATCCCGAAGGAAAAGATCCGATGACGCCTCGTATTTTTGAACCACGGTCAGATGACGAGGCCGACACCTGAGCTGGCAACTCAATCTCCAAGCTTCCACACATTTCGGGATTGATCGCGGACCGTCGTCAATTGCCCGTTGTGTTGGTCCAGTGCGACGTTAATTAATTACCATTACCATTAATCCTAAAGACAGGATTTGGAGATATTGCCTTATTGACTGGCATAGCAATATGAGGGAGACTTTCAGGTGGTAGATTGGCAATTAATGTCGCACTGGAGCAACACAATGGGCTATTGGAGACGGTCCAGGATCAATCTTGAAGGGAAAGACCGAGGACAACACCTTAATTTTGAACCACGGTCAGATGACGTAATAAATCCGGTTTTGGCTTACTGCCCTGTGCTCCTTTACAAGTTATAAAAACTTAAAGTGGCTGGTAAAACCTCTTGAGGTTTCAACACTCAATTATCAATGCAAAAAAACCGTGCTGAGCTAGATAGGGACAGTCCTGAAATGGAAAAGAGCGACAGGTTTTAATTTTGGAGAGGAAAGATTCTTGAATTATTTTGTGTGCGCATCAATACATGTAATCAATCCCAGCTTATATGAATAAGTACTGGAATTTCAACTCATTTTCCAAATAAACATATACAAGTTCGTCGGGGGAAAAGGATAATTGAAAGCTAAAAAAAAACTGAACTTATCACGGCATTAGGGATATTATTTAATATCAGGCACCAGTTTTAATCTACAACAGAAGGTAAACTAAGAAATTCTGTGGTGCACATTCGAGGTTTTAAAACAAAATCTTCTACTTAACCCTATGAGGGGTTTATACGCATAATTCCACCTTGCAACCTGCAGTCTTTCCTGTATGACTTCTAATCAGTTTTAATCTTCTTGACCAATAAAATCTTTTCAAACGATTCGATTCTGACGAAAGGACCAATGGAATCTTTCCAAACGATTATATTCCAAGAAAACGACCAATAGTCTGAAAGAATCCATTGGTTGAAAGAATCCCAATTATTTAGTCAATACATGTGTTGTGGGGTAAAACTAATACTACACTACTCGGAAATCACATGACACTCGGAGGGTTAAAATTGAGTTCCTTACCACTACAAACGTATATACTTAGACCAGGATTCGAACCTGGTCTAGGTATGTATGCTCGTGCCTTTTTATTTTAACAGTTGGAAACTAAACCAACCCTAAATCGATTAAAAATTTTCTAGGAAGATTTTCAAATTTCAACCTTTTGAAAACGCAACTTTTTTTAGATTAATTAGTTCAATTTAATCATTTTTAGTCATAATATAAAAGAACGTTAAAAAATCGAATCACCCCTTTCGTTTAAGCATAGTTCGTAGTGGAGCAAATTCAATCTCGTCATCCCTAGTCGTAAACTCTACGCCACACTACTAGATGACGGGATTTTAAGTCCAGAGCGATGCTTCAACGTCCTCCATCATGAAATTAGTGTGCGGTAGGTATTTTAATTAACGATACTGGAGCAACACAACGGGCTATTGGCGACGGTCCGTGATCAATCCCCAAGGGAAAGAACCGAGGACACCTTGTAATTTTGAATCACGGTCAGATGAAGCTGTCACACCTGTGAGCTGTCACCCCAATCTCCAAACTTCCACACCAATGTGAAGACATTTGAGACCATGACAGATTTAACATGGACCAGCCCCCTTTGTACACGACGGTCTTTTGTTGGATTCAAACTCGCAAACCTCATGTTGCTAATCCGCTTCTCTTCCAAACGGGCTACCGTGGCGAATTCAGATTGTTCTGGGAATGTAGAATTCACCCCACTTTAGTTGATTGTTTTGGGGTTTTATGGCGCAAGGGCCATATTTGGACATGTGGCGCCAGACACAAGACATACAATATCAAGTAAGACATACGCACGTATGAAAGTTTTTACTGACAGAAGAGAGAAATACACCCAAGGAAGAAACCACCCCATCTTTTTCCCTAATCAACACCACGGCTCATGCGTTATTTCCATCCTCCTTTTCGGATCTGATTGTCATCTATTCCGTAATCTGGAACGTGAATTGGACTCCTTATTGTATCATTACTAAATTCCATCTTCTATATTCTAATCATATTCCTCTTACAAACTGCATTTGCCACTGCCGTTAACTTTCTTGTTATAACTACTTTAAATTCCTTAAACTTTCTATTAACTCAGATGTGGGGGTAAGCAGGCACTCCGTAATTGATACGTTCGTTCCGCTCCGGTTACAGAAATAACTTTCGTCCCGTTTTCCACATCCATTGAATCGTCTCGGCAAACCCTTCCACTTGTACTATGGAAACTGATTCATATTTACACACATCTTCAACGGAGCCCGTCGCATCGTAACTCGCAGGATGAGGACATTTAATATTCCAGATAAGAGGCGGCCTGCTTTGTTCGTGCGAAGCATTTACTTACAGCAGTTTTTCAGAGCTTCGCTGACAGGGAATGATAAATTCTCTGTCAGATCTTCATTAAACGAGGGGTCAAGAGCTAGGTCAAACCTCCGGCTCCCCCTCGTTTTCACGGCTCTGGGGCCCACATGGACCGGAAAGCCCACTTCCAACGGCTTGACCTTGTCCCCTCTGCTGTCACTGCGGGGGCCCCTTCCCCTAGAACAAAACGTCATGTTTCAGTCTCCCCTCATTCCTTCATTTTCACGAGAATCTCGGGAATGCAGTTCCCCGAAAGAGTGCCACTCTGCAGGACTCTTGTGGGGAATCAGTTTTGTAGGCAATGGCATTGTGTGGGACGTGTTAAAAGTAGGGATTATCAAAACGCATTTTGCATTTTACGATAGCAGCCTTAACAGTTATTGCTAATTTGCGATAACCGTTATATCGACTGCTATTCCGCTGATATTAACAGCTTCATTAAGTTAGTCAATAAATTTACGTTAATATTAACCGTTAGAAATTAAAACGTTTCAGTTTCATTCCTTCGTTTTTATTTTCACGAGAATCTCGGGTGGTGGTGTTTTTTATGGTGCAAGGGCCATATTTGGCCATGCTGCGCCAGACACAAGACCATACAATATCAAGTAATAGACACAATGAGTTTTACTGACACAGAAGAGAAATACACCCAGGGAGAAATGCACCTGACAGACATCGAACCTGCGCCGCCTACAACTCGAAGGTTGCTAGCACAGTTGGCATACCCACTGAGCCACGACGGCCCCCGAGGATCTCGGGAAGGTAGTTCCCCGAATGTGCCGCCCCACAGGACTTCTGGGGAATCAGTTTAGGCATGGCATTGCATTTTTTGGCTTACGTTAAAAGTAGGGTTGGTTGATCTGGATTTTTTGGCGCAAGGTCCAATAGCGGACAAGCTGCGCCAACCGCAAGATTAAATAATATTCAGTAGTAACCAGAACAATAAAAATAATTAAAAAGTCTAAAATATGCAAGTACACGAATACAAAAATAATTGTCAAAGCTAAAGCTTAAGAGTTTAAATATGGAACACAATTAAAATATGATCCAGAGACACGGGATTCCACGAACGGCTAACACTTGGGTGATGCAATCCCCAAGAGCTGAAAGCAACAGACTGGCGAAAAGCTTCTCATGGGGAGTCCTCACCTCCGAAGAGGAACCACAACGAGGGAGGAGGAAAAAGCAGAAGGGTAGGAGAGGGTAAAATTGAAAGAGAAAAGATCACTCAGGTAACCGGGGTGTTAAAAGTAGATGGGCAAAAAGTAGTTTATAATGTCTTGAAGGTTATTCTTGGTTTGCGATAACCGTTATATGGACTGCTAGTATTAACAGCTTTATTAACAGTTAGTCGTTATATTGACGATAACAGTTAATACTATCAGACTAGCAGTAATATAACGATTATTCCAAATTACCAAATGCCTGATAAGGCTGTTATTGTAAAATACGTTTTGCCCAACCCTACTTTTAACGTATATAAAAGCCCACACAAGCCCATCGCCTACAAAACTTCTAGCAGTCAATATAACCCTCCTGGTGGTTGTCTCGACCAGGTATCTCTCATTAGCAAAAACTGACGAGATATTAATGGGCGAGATATCTCGTCATCAGAAAAAAATGACCAGATCTTGATCTCGTCACAAGAAAAATCACGAATATCTCGATGACGAGATATCTCGTCGAAACCACTTGGAGGGTTAGCAGTTAGTGAATAAATTTAAGTTAATATTAAGTGTTAGAAACTAAAACGTTTCAGTCTCATTCCTTCGTTTTTATTTTCACGAGAATCTCGTGAAGGCAGTTTCCCCAAAATGCCACTCTACAGGACTCTTTTGGGGAATCAGTTTCATAGGCGATGGGATTGTGTGGGACGTGTTAAAAGTAGGGATGGGCAAAACGTATTTTGCATTTTACAATAGTAGCCCTTAACAGTTATTGCTAATTTGCGGGAGCCGCAATTATTGCTAATTTGCAGTTATATTGACTGCTATTCCGCCGATATTAACAGCTTCATTAACAGTTAATCAATAAATTTACGTTAATATATCTTCTGTATTAGTAAACAAATTGTGTATTACTTGATATTGTATGTCTTGAACGGGTGGCTAAGTCAGACTGCTACAGAGATGACTCCCAGATCTTAGGATCAATAGCAGACGCGTTCTACCCATGTAAAAATGGGATAAGAAAGACGTTAGTATTAAATGTTATAAGTTGAAACGTTCGTCTACCCTCATTCCGTCGTTTTCATGTTCACAAGAATCTCGAGAATGCCGTTCTCAATATTCAATACTGCAATATTCTCCTATTGGGCACGCGTTCGGAGAGAATTCCATTCTACCCCTCATCTCTATGGGGATTAAAGAGAGTTCCAATAATCAAAAGATTCCTACCATAAAAACCGCTGCAAATATTCTTCCACCTAAATTACAATGAGGGAAGGCTCCTGGACCGCGTTAATGACCTTCAACAGTAGTCATCAGATGGTCATTTTGTAATCAATCTCCCGATAGTTAACTGATAGTTGTAAGTACTTGATTGCTCTAAAGAACATCTAGTGTTATTTGAATTCAAATGCTGGGGTTTAGCAGCCGATCAATTAAGCTATTTTATCCTGTGAAAAAAGCAGCTTGAGACTCCTCGATAATTTCCGTTTGGTAATGAGATTATTCATGATTCGGAACAAACTTCAAGGGGTGTTAGACTCTAAAAGAATCATGTTTTGTATAGCAATGTATGAACGCAATGTATGGTGGTATCCTACCATACTGCGATCCGAGACAGGAGGCTTGTTTCTTTACTGGCCATGGCCCTTTCCAACAATACCTTTTTCCGTTTCGGGCAAAGCGAAACAGATCTCTGCTTGTGGGTCGGTGGGATCCCCTCTCCACTATGCTCTACCCGATGTCCCCGCACGACCCAATTTCACGTGCGCTGTCGCGAAAGTGGACAGGGCAGCACTTGGAGGAAAGATTGCACTTGGCCAGAGGCAAAGAAGCAAATCTGTGGAATAACACATTTCCTGAAGTATGGACACCAAATGGCAGCAGCAACTTAGTCTTTAATTACAACCTTTTTCTTTTACTTGTTTTTACTATGGACGCATTTTTATGGTTAACTAGTTCCAGTGGGCAATCCCTTCTGCGAAAAGGGTTGTAGTGGTGAATTTTTTTCAAAATCCCCACTCTAAATATTTTGCTTTTAATAAAGTACCCAGGAGTGCCCATCAAACTGATAAGTCCCTTGAAAGGACAGGCTCGGGGGCTCTTCTGGTGGTTATCTGGTTATGCACGCAAGTGTCGCGCATAGGCGCGAACACAAGAATTGCGCAAGAAACGAAGCAAAGCATTTACATAATTGTTTTATGATTACTCGTTTACAATGATTTTTACAACTGCTCAAAGGTGCCATCGCAAACAGAAATGCAGGCTTGGCAGCGTGGCAAGCTTGTGAAACCCGCTTTTCAACAGCCGGTTTTCAGCAAAGGAACCATGTTGAAGTTCGCCAAACGAAACAGTGCACTCCAGCGGCGAAAAAGTTCACCAATCCATGCATCGACACCTTCAAGCTTGCATTTATGTTGGTGGTGGCACATTTGAGCAGTTATTGAAGTCATTGTAAATAAGTAATTATAAAATGATGTAAATAAAAATTTTGTTTCATTTCCTGAGCAATTCTTAGTTTTGCGCCTAAGCGCGTCATTTGTACCCATACAATTGCTACACAAAAAATAATTCTTTCAATATGCGATAACATTCCCTGAAATGTCTCGAGTTTCGAATCCCCCTGTAGATGCTGTCTCCCACAAGTTTATCTCATCTGTTTCTACTTGGTCCTGCTCTATCTCAATAGTGCTATTCTCTTAACCCTCCTGGTGGTTTATCTTCGTGTCGAAAATTGTCCTGTAGTGCCCAGCTTCTGGTGCTAAAACCTGTTCCAAACTGAAACCAGTTCTGGGCAAGGAGCAATTTGCATTTCCTACTTGGATCTTCATTTCCCCTTCGAGTAATAGGGCAGTTTTGCATCGACGAGATATCTCGTCCTTAGAAAAATGACCAGATCTTGGATGAGATATCTCGTTGAACCTGGAGAGTTAAATAGTAACATATTTTTACATTGTACCTTTCTAATCTGTAGAGAGATTTGTAGGAGCTTCATTTATTTTATTTAAAAGGTGAGCTATTCTTTTTAATACCAGAGGTGACGCTACACTTTTTAGGTTGGTTTTAGGGGTTTATGGCGCAAGGGCCATATTTCGCATAAGACACACAACACAATGAAAGTATTACTGACACAGAAGAGAGAAATACACTCAAGGAGGAATGCACGCAACAGGAATTGAACCAGCGCCGCTTACAACTCGAAGTTTGCTAGCGCAGTGGGCACACCCACCGAGCCACGACTGCCCCCTCACAACTTTTTAGGGGGTATTTCAATTAACGTCACACTGGAGCAACACAACGGGCTATTGGTGACTATCCGGGATCAATTCCAAAGGGAAAGATCCGAGGACAACACCACGTAATTTTGAACCACGGTCAGATGACGAGGCAACACCTGAGCTGGCACCCCACTCACAACTTTTTAGGATTTGGGGCAAATGCGGGCTGATACCGTCCTCTGTCCAAAGCGGAATTTATTTAATCGTGTTTCCAAATGAAGATCAAGTACAATTACTTAAATAATCAAGATAAGTATTCTGATTAGTTCTATAACAATTTCATTAATAAATTATTTTCAGAAGGTAATTAATTATTGACAGCGCATAAAAACCAGCAAAAGAAACCGGGTTTTGTTAATGGTTCCTGTTAGGGTCTCTGGACAGAATTAAAAGCACCCTTATCTTGTTTCGTGCTCTACGCGTTTAGGGAAAGCAGCTTTCTCTTTTCTGAATGCGCCGCGGTAGCCCGGTTGGAAGAGTAACGGATTAGCAACCGGAGGGTTGCAAGTTCGAATCCAACCAAAGAGCGTCGTGTGCATAGCGGACTGGTGCACGTTAATTTGTCATGATCTCAAATGTCCCCCCGTTGGCGTGGTGTGGAAGTTTGGAGAGGGGTGCCAGCTCAGGTGTGACCTCGTCATCTGACCTTGGTTCAGAATTACGGATCTTTCCCTTCGGGTGTGATCCCGGACCTTCGCCAATAGCCCATTGTGTTGCTCCAGTGCGACGTTAATTAAAATACCTACCTACTTTATTTTTTCTCTGGAACCCTACATCCTAGCGTCGAATCAATTTAATTCCTTTTTTAGATCCTAACTCGTGTCATTACCGCGGAGACTCAAACTTATGAATAAATAACAATTATTTCGAGTTGAAGATTGAAAGGAAATCTAATATTGTTTCGCTGTAAAACCTTTACATGAAATTAAATTAATTCGTGCCTGGGAGATAGGTAAAGTGATATTCATTCAAGCAGTGTTGATTCAACTGCAGAGCTGAAAATTGAAATATTTACTCAGATATTTGTTCTTTTATTTTCATGGTTTAATATTTGCGTAAATTCAAACGGTGAGATTAGATTTTGTGTGCATTTCACACCAATCACGATTTTTTAATTCAATATCAATTTTTTAAGCTTATTAATACTACTCCCGAAATGTTCTTAGTTACAAAAATAATTTGTAGTGAGCCGATTTGAAGTAAATCAAAGTTTCATTGAGCTAAAAGTAGAAAAATCGTGGATGAGTGTGAATAGTCGCATATTTGCAAATGAAGTGGTCATTTAGTATTCGGTTGCTAAAGTAAACGATTGTTAGCTGGTTGGGTTTTTGCGCGCTGCAAGAACCAATATTTAGCCGATTCGAGAAAATATAAGACAACGTCAAATAATGGACAAAGTTCATGAAATGGAAAATACGTAAAATCGTTATTTTAGATAGAAATACCACTAAAGCTCAAAATCCTCTATAATGAAATTTTACATTCAGTCTCAAAAATTCGCAATATGGACATTCTACAGAGCTGTTTACCAATCAAAAAAACAATTTCGTTTAAGATAGAAGGTTGCTTGTGTTTCATAAGCCAAGCATAAGACAACGCCAAGTTCGTGAAATGGAAAATTCATTATGGCTGGTTGCTTTTGGGGTTTTATGGCGCAAGGGCCATATTTGGCCATGCTACGCCATGCAATATAAAAAAATCCGATATGGAAAATATGAAAAATCGCTGTTAGATAGGGAATGTAGGTAAGTATTTTAATTAATGCTTCGCACTGGTGCAACACAACGGGCTATTGGCGACGGTCCGGGATCAAACCCGAAGATCCGAGGACAACACGTAATTTTTAACCAGTCAGATGACGAGGTCACACCTGAGCTGTCACCCCACTCTCCAAACTTCCACAAGGCACCAACAGATTTAACATGCACCAGCCTCCGTGTACACGATGGTCTTTGACTGGACCTAGTTTCGATCTCGTAATCCTCTTGTTGCTAATCCGATGCTCTTCCAACTGGGCTACCGCGGACCCTTTCTCTGTATGTTTGAATGCAAAGTAACCCACATACTGTACCGAACTTGACTTACTAAGGAAGTAAATCCTTCATAAGATATGTAGTGGGTTCAAGTACAATACTTCAATCTCGGTTGTACATTTTTGAGCCTGACATTTCGGTACTTTTTTGTAATATTTTTGGATCAGATTTGGACAGTGTTCTAGGTGGATCAGGTTTTGGTATTAAACGTTTCGATTAAAACCTCAAGATCCAGAAGTATGTGATCTTTCACTTTTTGCGGCAGCCAGGTTGGAAGAGTAACGGATTAGCAACCGGAGGGTTGCGAGTTCGAATCAAAGACGATCGGGTACAAAGGGGCTGGTGCATGTTAAATCTTCCGTGGCCTCAAATGTCCTCACGTTGGCGAGGTGTAAAAGTTTGGAGAGTAGGGTACCAGCTCAGGTGTGATCTCGTCATCTGACCGTGGTGTTGTCTTCAGATCTTTGCCTTCGGGTTTGATCCCGGACCGTCGCCATTAGCCTGTTGTGTTGCTCCAGCGTTAATAAAAAGAATGCAAATTCCCTCTCCACGTCTGGTTGGTTTGGGGGTTTTATGGCGCAAGGACCATATTTGGTAATGCTGTGCCACACACAATACAATATCAAGTAAGACACAAGGCATACAATATCAAATAATTGATACACAGTGAAAGCTTTGACACAGAAGAGAGGAATACACCCAGGGAGGAATATACCTGGCAGAAATCGAACCTGCGCCGCCTACAACGCGAAGGTTGCTAGCGTAGTGGGCAAACCCAGAGCCGCGACTGCCACTCTCGACGCCTGGATTCAACCCCCAAGGAAAAATCGTAGAAAAGATTTGTTCTGCTAATGGGTTCATGGATTTATTTGAGTTCCAGAAGCTAACAGACGAGTTATTTGTATTGGGTTTAATAGTAAACACGAAACTGGTGGACTTGGAAATGTTTAAAAAAAGGATATAAATGGAGGACAACTCATGCGAGAAACTCGAAAAAAGGCCAAAAGTTTCCTTAAATCTCAAAAATGACCTACAACTACATACAATCAGGGTATCAAACGGAATTTGTATATACAAGCATAGACAACGAAGTACAAAAAGTTGTCAAAATCTAATCCCCGGTTAAAAGTAAGCAAGCACCAGTGTTTAAAACAATTATCCTTTCTTATATATTCATTGGTGAAGCAGAACGAGATCAAACTTTGAATTCACAAAAACAGCGCAAAACTAAGAATTAAAGCAAATGGTCAATTTAAAACATGAATCGTACTTACAAAATCAATACAAGGGGGTTTGAAGTCGAGATATTTTGTGTTGAATACCTCCATTTATGTCGACTCTGATCTTTTCCGATAAACTTGCCATTTATACTTCCATTTTATCTTTTTTCGCCACTTAACAGAATACAAGATTACAATAAAAATAAAATATCTCGAGGATTCGCTCGTAAAAGGGAATTGTTGTGAGGTGTTTGCTCGCCAAGTGCTCGTTGTTGGCTCAATTGATTCCAATAACAAATAGTCTTCCGTATCGTTATATCGATTTCGGGTAGGTAGGTATTTTAATTAACTTCGCACTGGAGCAATACAACGGGCTATTTAGCGTCGCCCTGGAGCAACACAACGGGTTATTGACGACGGTCCGGGATCAATCCCGAAGGGAAAGCTCGAGGACAACACCTTGTAATTTTAAACTCTTTTCAATACTAATGCTCAGGTTACTTATATTTCACATCCATGCTCAAATGTTTTTCTTTGGGATTGATCATAGATCGAGCCATTAGCCCGCTGTGTTGCTCAGTACGACGTAATTTCAACTACTTACCTACCATCTGTAAAGCTAAAGCCAGAGGGTTCTAGTGTTTTGGTAATTTATTTTCTGTGTGAAAATGATGAGTGGACATGTCACTGGAATACAATTTCAGCATGGCTTATGAGAACTATTTTCAGTAGGAATAAACTAGACGATAGACCGGGTTTTGACTTGTTATCCAAATGTTCTCGGTCATCTGACCGTGGTGTTGTCCTCGGATCTTTCCCTTTGGGAGTGATCCCGGACCGTCACCAATAGCCCATTGTGTTGCTCCAGTGTGACGTTAATTGAAATTCCCCCCCCAAATGTTCTCGCAAGATACATATCGAGGTGACCTTACAATGTAGTTTATCGCCTTTTTGGCGACGTTTGGTGTTTAATCTAATTGGCGTTGACCAATCAACGATCAAATATTTGTACGTATTCTGAACGTGATGTCGATTGGCTTGCTTTTCAAATTCGATTTCGAAGCTTCGTCAGAAAGATTTTAAAGAAAAAGATTCCCATGGTAGTTAATTAACGTCGCAATGGAGCACCGCGAAGGGCTATTGGCGACGGTCCGTGATCAAACCCGAAGGCAAAGACCCAAGGACGACGCCTAGTAATTTTGACCAGCGTCAGATGACGAGAACACGGGCTGGCATCCCACTCTCAAAACTCCACACCACGCCAATGTGAGGACATTTGAGGCCACTACAGACTTAACGTGCACAACGGTAGGTAGGTCTTTTAATTAACGTAGCACTTTAGGAAAACAAGGGGCTATTTGCGACGATCCGGGAACAATCCCAAAGGGAAAGATGCGAAAACAACATGTAATTTTGAGCTGCTTAGATGACGAGGCAACACCTGAGCTAGGTGTTCTCGGAGCTTTTCTGAATTGATCCCGGATCGTCGCAAATAGCCCGTTGTGTTGCTCCAGTGTGACGTTAATTGAAAATACCAATACCAGCCAATCCCGGACCGTCGCAAATAGTCCCTTGTTTTGTTCCAGTTAATTCCACTACCCTCTCAGATCGTTATGATAAAAGTCAACTTTAAATTCCTTTCCCAAAACTAAAGTACGGTTTAATTATATATAACTGAATACATATTTAAACACGGCCCGAGGGCTCAAGTTTCGAGAAGCCTGGATTTTACAAGTAGATAACCAACTTAATTCGGTATTTAACAGCTTAAAAATACGTTCAATTTGTCTACTTAATGGGTCGGTCAATGCTCTTTTGATAATAAAATACGCTAGTCTTACTCACGGATTGTTAGTAAATTCATTAGATAGCCTCAAGGAAGACGTGACTACTGTATAGATACTCACACTTGCAAGTTTAGGGACTATTATTAGAGTTCTTAAAGGATGGTTACGTTGCTATGAAACTTCTTTTCTACTTGCCCATACTCTTCACAATGGTCTTTAATCGTCTAGACATATGACAGTGATTTGTTTCTTTACTTGTCATTGTTATTGGAAGATAGCATCGGTAACAAATCACACTAATTGTATTTAACTTTCTTCCGTTTCCCGACCATTTCAATTGATAATAAACTTTTCCCTTCGTCCTTTTTCAAAAAGAAATGTAGCACACTTGATTTGGTTGTTTTAATAATAAAATTTGTAATAAACTTATTGAAAATTTTATTTTTCAGTTATAAATGTAGGTATGGTAGGCATTTTTAATTAACGTCGCACTGGAGCAACACAACGGGTTAGTGACGACGGTCCGGGATCAATCCCCCAAGGGAAAGGTCCGAGGACAACATCACGTAATTTTGAACCACGGTCAGATGACGAGGTCACACCTGAGCTGGCACCCCACTCGCCAAACTTGCACTCCACGCAAACGTGAGGACATTTGAGGCCATGACAGATTTAACGTGCACCAGTCCGGTATGCACACGACGGTCTTTGGTTGGATTCCAACTCGCAACCCTCCGGTTGCTAATCCGTTATTCTTCCAACCAGGCTACCGCGGCCCTAAATTATAAATGAGTTTATCACAAGTGTTTAGTATTTGATTAGCTGTACTTAAATAAACTACACTGTCGTGCAAAACTTGAGGAGCAATAAGGTTTTCAGCTGCAATTTTACAACTAGTGAAGCGACCTAGATATGGGTTGGTTGGTTTTTTGGGTTTTATGGCGTAAGGGACATATTTGCCATGCTGCGTCAGACACAAGACATGCAATATCAAGTAATAGACACACACGATGAAAGTTTTACTGACACAGAAGAGAGAAATACACCAGACAGGAATCGAACCTGCGCCGCCTGTAACTCGATGGTCCTAGATGTGGTAAAATGATACAAACGGTACGTTGGTGTTACCGAACAAATGACTAAAAACAGAACGCTGACTAGAACACAAGCGAACAGGAAAATAAGTCTTTGAACTGAAGTGGCGACACTGCACTGTTTGTCATGAGACAGAAGAGTAACTGAAAACCTAACAAAACAGAGGAGGTCTTGCATTACTACCCATTGACGTGAAGTATGAATAGACCGAGCATTGCTATAGAGAGGAGCTTTATAAAGCGTGACCAACATGTCGACAAATAGTCACGTGACTGTTATGTGAAAAATTGACTTGGCCGATTTGGTATGTTATCGCCTCATATGGTAATATAACTTTTTATGACGGGGAGGTTCGTGAATTTACATTTCTAGATTGGCGACGAAATTGGTGAAATCGCCAAAGTCTACTTCTATGAGACCATCAATCAATGGACCAATTAGATGATGAATCAATGGATGGGCGTCTACTCCCGTCCCGTGGACGAATCAGATGATGAATGTTAGGTTCCACCCAGGAGACGAAGTAGTCTAAGGGTCACGTTACTACTAGTTTTGGTCACATGATTCTGGTCACATTAAAAGGTTACCATAGCTCACTCTACTTTTATACTTCCTCTATGATATGACCACCTCGAACACCGAGGCAGACTTTGCACCGTGTTTGCATGCAGACAATGAGGTTGCGCATGAGTTCCTGTGGTAACCAAACCCTTTCCTATGTCAGAGCCTCTGACCGGGGCCATCGTGAAGGAACGGGCCAGAACCTGCGGCGCTGCGATCGCTTTGACGTCACGATAGTAGGGCTAGCGTTCTCGTTCGTTCTCGCAGACATGCATGCTTTAGAAGACGCTCGAAACCTACAAATATTTTTCTTCCTTCGAATTTTAAAGTGATAATTGATTCAGACCATTCCTGAACGGTTATGGTGAATGTACATAGTAAGAAAAAGAAAAAAATGGGGAGGCATCTTCTCTTATGACTTCACAGTATATGAGTGATAGTTACTTTTATGGGGATTCATTAGGCGCGTTTTATTGTTAATGTAGTAAGTATAAATGATACGGAAAAGATCACAGGCTATCTAGATAAGAACTTGAATAGAGAAAGAACGTTTTTAAGGGGAAATGTCCCCAAACCTATCCCTCCGAGCAGTGATTAGGGGCGCCAAGTACGGGATGATCTTAATTATTTCAATCTAAAATGGAAGGTCGTTAGAAATAGAAGGTAAAAGGGAAGGATCGTTTCGTTTTCTAGTCCTAAGAGGGATTCAGACTGTGTTAATGGCCGCATTAATTTATTACCACACAGGTGCAAAGATGTTACTCATTAGTAACAAATAGATTGTAAAGGAGAATTCGATCTAAAAGATATACTAATGATTATTACATTTGAAGACCAAATATAAACCATTATAGGACTCATTGAAGTTAATCAACTAAGTCGTGCTTTATCAGCACCAAAAACATACTAGGAACCTCAAATGATTTCTCCTCACACATACGGTGTAATTATCCCGTTGATTATCCAAACCTGTCCCCATTACTTTAAGTATATGTTTGTCCCCTTATATAAACCCTGTTTTGTACCATAGCTGGAATCTTCTCATCTAGTTCAGTTTCAGACAGTTGTCTCTTAAATGTACGTTTATTTTTTTAACAGTTCAAATTTTTGGGTTCTCGATTATTTCTTGGGTTAAGGTAAGCTTTACTTACTTTAATAACTTCCATGCTACCATTTAAGTAGTCTGTAAGCACTGTTTTGCTATACATCGTTAACGATTAAATCTGATCAGATGTGAAAATATGGAATGCCCATTATAGTGTCAAAATTGATGTGTCCATCCATGTGTCTTTAGATGAATACTGGTACTGAGGACATTGCACCTCTATATTAAGGATAAAGGAGAGGTGGCTATTGTATTTAAGATATATTTCCACTTTTTGCAGTTGAAGAAAATTTAAAATTGTTGCACTGCAATATTAATAAATTACCGAAATAAGACGAATCGAAAGAAACATCGAATATTATATAGCATAATATTAGGAAATATTCCGATAAGAAACTTTTTACATCTCGTTGAGGGTAATAATCTGATTAAAAATTTTAAAATAAATAAATTTAATTCAAAATTTCTGCAAACCAAGTATTTTATCCCACATTTTACGTTGGTGAAAATTTTTAAATCTTAAGCATCATTCAAAAGGGAAACTGATACAACTGATTGTACTTATCAGATTTTTAATGAATTAATTGATGAGCAGTATGAAGAAAATTTTATATTACAAAAATTTCAGAAGATTGTTAGTTGATCTAATTCTGCTTAAAATAGGTACCTTCAATGAAATATCTGTAGTTACACATCTGTAAAATGCCACAAAAATTCATTATCAGAAAATGTGTGCATAATGGCAAACATTTTACTTAATTATTGTAAAGTAAAAAATGACTGGCTGAAAAAGATGCAAAATAGAAAAATCTTGCGACATTTAAAAATTAGAAACATCGTGTGGGTTGTAACCTATAACTAAAGAAAAATAAAAGTTTGATTTTTAGAGGTTATAACCTGACAACGTTTTTGCTGATAATTTAAATTACTTTATTACATTATCACCAACAATATGTATAGCCATTACTAAAAAAAGATTGTTATCACAGCTTAAAATTTAACTTAAAAAATTGGTTTTGAGCTATTTAAAATTCCTGCAACTTTTTAATTTTCAATAAAGATTTTTTCTTCACCTTTAGAATGTTTTACTGAAAATTGTGTGTAATTTGATTTGCTACAAATTTGGGATTTATTTTCAAAGATTAACTTTTTTATTTCATCAATATTCATAAATCATATATATTATAATAAATATATTGATTTCTTATCGTAAAAACTCTTACATTGAAATGTTACTTTACGAACTTCAGAGAAGAAATTAAATAAAAGATGTTAATTGTTGCGAAAGGAAGTCTAAAAAATTGGTTACAAAGTAAAAATAGAATTTGTAGGTATATTTTCTTTAGTTAAAATATTTTCATTGGAAAAAGAACTATATTTTGACAGGCTACCACCTTTATATACTGGAAATTCCTTAAAATGTAATTCTTCAATTTCATTCGCCTCAAAAAAAAAAAAAACACATAATGTTGTTAAACACGTGTTAAGACTGAAAGAAATTTCAGAGCACTATTTGATTTACAGAGAAAGACCCTAGGGTTCTATAAGTGAACAGTCATATCAATAATTATCAATAAAAAGTGAACAGTAAGAAATGGAAGTTTTTTAACTGTTGGAAAAGATTACTTACAAATCATATAAGAATGGATTTGTTACATTCTTTATAAAAATAGATTACAATTTATTACTAATTTTTAAGCTAAGCTATCAAAAAATTCATTTGTTTAATTACGTAATTTATCCTAAAAATAAGCATTACATAAATCAAGACAATGAATACTGTAGTGACGGCAACAGATTGCTACCGCCAGTTACACGAAGAAAATTAACTAAAATAAATCTAAAATACTTTATTGAACAAATGCGATGTAATGAACATGCATAAAGAACAAGGCAAGTAAATCCGGACGTATTTTTATAGTTTGTCGAGCTCGGTTGCAGTTTACAAGACAGGATTTGCATAGGATCGCAAATATATTTTTGGCTACATTTACTTTAATTTGAAGTTTGCAAGGAGGGAAAATATTCCTAGTAGTTGTCACATAATCATGCCCATTGAAGTATTTTAAATTGCTCCATAATTACTGAATGACTTCTTTAAAACTGCTTCTATTGGTTCCAAAATAATGCTGTTCCTTAAGTTTTGCACTCCAGTGTATAAATAATAATTGAGCACGTGAAAATTAATAACTTAAAAGCAATAATAAACTAGATTCCCGTGGAGTTATCACAATTGAGCCCATAAAAATGAGGCTCAGGCATCAGAGCCTAGACAAAACATGTAGGATCAAGTCTAAACATTTGGACACAGAAATAAGACGTAGATGCTTATGTAGAAATTTCAATCAACTCTGCAAGCTTAAGCTTTACCAAGGTGGTAAACTGGTAGGATGAAGGTTGAGAACTCTCCATCAGATCCTCTCGAAAAAGACCGATACCTTACATCTGGCATCTGAAGGCACCTAAAATAGTAGGGCTTGACGATCCAAGCATAGTAGCTCGTGGAACGCAGCAAAGTGAAAATTGTCTAGCTTCATGAGTGGTTGAGAAATTTCCTGTTGTATCGAATGAGAAAAAAGCCAAAGCATAGAACCATTTTTAAAAATTTCTTTTGCCATCCTTATTCTTCACTTCATTCATGCTCTGCGGGTCACGGTAGCCCTGTTGGAAGAGTAACGGACTCTAACCGGAGGATTGCGAGTTCGAATCCAACCAAAGACCGTCGTGTACAAAGGGAGCTTGTGCACGTTAAATCTCGTGACCTCAAAGGTCCTCACGTTCTCTTGATGTGGAAGTTTGGAGAGCGGGGTGCCAGCTCAGGTGTGACTATAGCAGATCGTCAACGTCAAAAACTACCAGTCTTTTTTATCTGCTTCTTAATACTTGGAATTTGTTTCTTAGTTACTTTTTGGAGAGAGTAAAGTATAGCTAATTATATCAAAAATAATTTAATAGTAGAAACTTACATAGGGCTCCCGACATGTCAAACGAAAAAGCATAGATAGTCCTCAAAAGTTTTTAATGTTCTACACTTAACCGATCACACGAGCGTATGCTTTCGCCTCCCGAAGAATGTATATACATCTCGAAGCGCAACAGATTTGTGCCCCTCGCGGGCGCCGAATAATATAAACACAGTCCACTGGCAACGGTGTAGGATCAACACCGAAAGGCTTCTCAGCAAAAAGTATGGTCAGGTTGCGACAGTGACCTCGTCATCTGACCGTGGTTCAAAATTACGTGGTGTCGTCCTCGGATCTGTTCTTCGGGTTTGATCCCGGACTGTCGCCATCAGCCCATTGTGTTGCTCCAGTGCGATGTTGATTAAATATCTACCTACCATTCATATTCTGCGGTTGATTGTTTTGGCGTTTTATCGACCATATTTGGTCAAGCTGCTAGAAACACAAAACATTAAGTAAAAAAATGACGTGAAAGAAAAAAGAGTCATTGGGGGAGAGAATAGTGGGATGAAAGCAGAAACGATCGCTTGGGAGCGCGACCCCGTGTTTACTAAAGACAGTAATCCCCATATGAAAAGATCACTAGAGTACCTCGGGTCCGTGAAGACCGTCCACAACTAAAGATAGGTATTTTAATAAAGTTATACTGGACGGCTATTGGCGACGGTGCGGGATCAAACCCGAGGACAACACCACGTAATTTTGAACCACGGTCAGTTGGCGAAGTCACACCTTAGCTGACACCTCACTCTCCAAACTTTCACACCACGCCAACGTGAAGATGTTTGAGGCTACGACAGATTTAACGTGTACCAGCCCCCTTTGTACAAGACGGTCTTTGGTTGGATTCAAACTCGCGACCGTCCGGTTGTTATACCGTTACTCTTCCAACCAGGCTACAGCGGCCCCATAATCAAAGGAGATGTGCGTCTGAGGGCTTCATGTCTGCGTATGGCACATGAAATTTAAAAAGAAATGGATCTTTGCTTTGACGATTCAAGATTGGCAAGCTAGAGCTTGGAGAGAAATCATACTTAGGACAGTTCTCATCCGTTACTATAGGAAATTTCTCAACCACTCACGAGGTCAGACCATTTTCACCTTGGTGCTTTCCGCGAGCTAGTTCCAAGCATCCTTAACGGTGGATGCCTCGACTAGCCACCTCGTCATTAGAAAAAACTGACCAGGTCTTGATGGTCGAGATATCTCGTGATTCGAAAAAACTGACCAGATCTTGGTGGTCGAGATATCTCGTGATTCGAAAAAATTGACCAGATCTTGATCGTCGAGGTATCTCGTGATTCGAAAACTGACCAGATATTGATGGTCGAGACACCTCGTGATTCGAAAAACTGACCAGATCTTGATGGTCGAGACACCTCGTGATTAGAGAAAATTGACCAGATTTTTATCTCGTCATCTTCAAAATTTCGGTACTATCCTTACAACGAGATATCTCGCAATCAACAAAACTGATCAGGACTTGGCAGACGAGATATCTCGTCGAGACTGCTTGGAGTGTCTCGGCGGAACTACTTGGAGGTAGTCCGTTCCTGCTCACCCCATGTGGGGACAATCCCATGAACCATCCCATGAAGGGAAGCATGTCAAGTTTGGCTGGTGATGACTATGTTTACTTAGTACCCCCTGTGGAAAGCGTGTCCTGTTTATGTTTGTTGAGACCCACTGCGAGACTTTTTGGAAACTTTCCCAATATCCGTTGTGACTTTGATTAGTTGGAGCGGAGGGACTGAGCCCCACCTATTGCTTATGACACATCTCGGTGGATAAAAGTTTACGAGGTGTCCTCGATCCTTCCCTTCGGGATTGACCTCGGACAGTCGCCAATAGCCCGTTGTGCTGCTCCAGTGCGACGTAAAGTCAACTTTCGCATTCAAAAACTAAATTTCACCAATTGCATTAGACAAATATTGAAACACTGTTTCCTGAAATTCACTTTTATGTCACTCTAGGATTTATACTGTACGTAAATAAATGAGTAAAAGCTTTGTCCAAAGACATGGCGGAGGCCGTCGTGGCTCAGTGGATATGCTCACTGCGCTAGCAACCTTCGAGTTGTAGGCGGCGCAGGTTCGATTCCTGCCAGGTGTATTTCACTCTTCCGTGTCAGTAAAACTTTCATTGTGTCTATTACTTGATGTTGTATGTCTTGTAACTGGCGCAGCATGGCGCCATAAAACTCAAACCAACCAAAGTCACGGCTTTCATATTTCGTAATGAATAAAGTCGTTAAAAAGTAATTGTGTTAAAATGTAAATGTGTTGCTCCAGTGAGAAGTTAATTAATTACCTACCATTAAAATGTATATAATATGATATCAATGAATATATCAATTCATAGTAAGTCCATTAATAAAATAACTATTGTTTTATTTGAAGATTAAAAAAGTATTTCCCATTCATTTATAGTATTTTATTTGTGGAAATATTAAAAAAATCATAAACATGCAATTTCGGAGGGGGATTGATCCTTGACCGTCGCCAATACCCCGTCGTGTTGCTTGCTCCAGTGAGACGTTAACTGCCTACATACTAATATCTGTGTGCAGTAGATAAAAAATTACAACCAAGAACTAATATTGTATACAGTAATTAGTTAACAAATTAAAATGACTCTAATTATTACTCATCCTTTATCATCATTTGTTTTTGAACAGAGGGTGGATCAACCACACCTGCCCTAGATTTCAAAAATTCCATCTTCGCCTGAGTCTATACGGTATGGTATGAAGGTAGGTATTTTTAATTAACGTCGCACTGGAGCAACACTATGGGGTATTGGCGACTGTCCGGGATCAGCCCCCGAAGGGAAAGATCCTAGAACACCACCACGTAATTTTGAACCACGGTCAGATGACGAGGACAACACTTGAGCTGGCACCCCACTGAAAACTTCCACACCACGCCAACGTTTGTGGCCACGACAGATTTAAAGCGCACCGCCCCCCCCTTGTACACGATGGTCTTTGCTTGGATTCAAACTCGCAACCGTTAATCTAGTCCGTTACTCTCCCAACCGGGCTACAGCTGCACGAGAGTTGATAGACTCGAGCCATTTCCAACTGCGCTAATTTTGAAGTCCGATGAAATCTCCAAGGCACTTCCAAACTTTCCGCGTACCGGTCTCGTTGAGGGCAGAGATAAGGGCCTCATCTGCCCCGCGGGCCAGAGGTCCCCACATCCCACCGCTGCTAACTCTTTCGAATTCCTCGTAAAAGATCCGCGCACCGGAACCAATTCCTCCATTTATCTCTCTCTCTCTGCTGGAGTTTTTCGTTCTTCCCTCGGGCATGAGATCCTACTAGGCGATTGGCAGGGAAAATCGCCTTGGCTATGGCAACCCCAGCAACTTGTTACCCATCCCATGTGCTTGGCTCAGTGCTGTCAGAGCGGACACGACCGCAGCATGTCACACTGGGTGCTTGAGAACTCTACTGTTGTGCTGTAGATCGTTTCATGCTGCCGCATCCGTTGTTTTCCGTAAGTACTTTTTAAGTGAACTTTTGTGTTGTGCTAGTGGAGCGTAGTGAGAATTTCTTTTCGGAGGGGGCCAAAGTTAGAAATACAATTTTTTAGGCCAAATGAAGATCTGGGCCTTATTACATTTAAAAAGCAGACATTTTTATCTTGTGTCTTGTCATTGGACTTTGATTTAAAGTGAACTTTTACGCATAAGATAGTAAGCAGATCGCAGCCAGAATATCATTTTGTAGGGGACCAAAATGAGAAACATAATTTTTTAGGCCAAATGAAGATCTGGGCCTTATTACATTTAAAAAGCAAGGTCGTTTTTATCTCGTGTCTTGTTATTTGACTGATTTAAAGTGAAGTTTTACGTATAAGATGGTAAGATCACAGCCAGAATTTCATTTTGGAGGGGGCCAAAGAGTTAGAAACACAATTTTTTAGTCTGAATGAAGATCTGGATCTTATTTGAAAAGCAGACATTTTTATCATGTCTTGTCATTTGTCTAAACTGTAAAGTAAGGGATAAATTTAACAAAAAGTTTGGGGGTTACAAAAACATTTTTTAAATCCAATGAAGATATGAATCTTATTACATTTAAAAAGCAGAGTCGTTTTTATCCTGCTACTTGACTTTGATCTTTAAGCAAACTTTTAGGTATGGCATACTGATGGTAGCCAGAATTTTATTTCTTAGGGGCCAAAGAGAGAAATACAAATTTTTAGGCCAAAAGAAGATTTGGACCTTATTACATTAAAAAACCAGTAGTTTTTGTTTATCTTGTTTTATAACAAGTCTAAACTGTAAAGTTAGGGATTAGTTTAAGGATAAAACGTTGTTAGCAATACACTTTTCAGGCCAAATGAAGATATGTACCTTATATTCAAAAAGCAGTTATATTTTTATGTTGTGTGTCTTGTTACTTGTGTTAACTTTAAAGTAAGGGATTCAATATTTTAGGATAAGAAAAGTAAAGTTAGAAATACAATTTTTAGGTCAAATGAAGATTTGGATTTTATATTTAAAAAGCAGAGTCGTTTTTATCTTGTTTTTATCATTAGTCAGTCGTAAAGTAAGGTGTTAATTTGAGGAGTTAGGTTTAAAAGTTAGGTTAGAAATACAATTTTTTTGGGCTAAATGTAGATCTGATCATTTAGAGTCGTTTTTATCTTGTGTCTTGTCACTTGTGTAAAACTGTGATGTAAGGGATCAATTCAAGGATAAAAAGTTAAGTTTCTCAGTCTTTACAAAAGTTGTGCTCTCAACATATTTAAAATGGCAGTTAGTAACACTAAATGTGTATTGAAATCTTGTTTCCCTAAATTCATTTTTGTAACATTTGAAACGTTGATGTCATATGTCAATTTGAAAAGACGTGAGAGGGTTGATAAATAGATGAAACCTTAGTAAACTGGTAGTAAAAAATTAAAAACCTCAAAATATAACCAAGCCAAGTCAGTAGCTATTTCGTAGATGGTTTTGTCGGCGGAAGGAAACGAATTCAGTCCTCAAATAATTCGTAGTGAATTATTAATAAATTATTTAAAAACCTGTTATTTTGTGTAAAGAATATTAAAATAATTGAATTTTTTTAATTCACAAAAAGATGTATGAAAACAAACTAACACTTTCGGGGGTGGGGGTGAAGATATTACGATAGCCGATATTAATAAATAATAAATTAATTAATTTAATAATTTATATATATATATACATCATTATTATTAGCATTGAATATTTTTGTAATAATCTATGCATTTGTAACCTATACATTACGTTCTTTAAATAAAATAACAATTATTAAATTAACGAACAGTTTACTAAATCAATTACTCAAACACGGAATATTAAAGTACGAAGATTATGAATTCGTTTTTTCTTCATTGACTTATCACATCGCGTATTCGCTTATCTACATATCGCATCAGAGCTTCAAAAGTGACAGATAGCGTATTTCGTGAAACAAGATTTGAGTTTGTTTGGTTATTCGTTGTCAAATTATTAGTATGATTAATAAAACGTTTCCTTTTGTTTTATTACGTATTATGCTAAGTAGTTTTAAATGTTTATCAGATTGAATAGCTAGCATTGCATCGATATAGATAAGAGTATTGATATAATCAATGAAACAAAAGGTACTTTTATCTAAAAAGCTTTGTTACCTGTCATTGGCTCTCCAGAAACTGAAAGTTTTAACGTTTGCTTAAATGTATTTAAATTTGCAAGATTCCGAAATGAAAACCAGATGACTTAAAAGTTTTGACATGAACAATTCCTTTTCGTACGTTTCGGAAGATAAACATCTTAAATTCTCCATCAGAAACATTGTAGTACCTCAAAAGTGTGCCGAATACGCCTGAATAAATATTTCTCGTGACCGAAAGTCTGGTATCTTCGATTCATCAGTTGAAATTGACAATCCGATTAACTGATCCGTTTCGTTCTCGATCGTAGTAACTAGTGTATGAAGATAATGTTTTGCAAAGGAAACCTTGGAAAATTCTTGTTGTGGAGGATCCATAACTGGGAATTTGTTTTGTTGTTGAATCTGGAATTTATTTTAATTAATTTTATGTGGAGATTTTAGGAGGAAATGCTTTTATTATTCCTATTGTTTTTGCTTCTCTGTGTGTGTTAATTTATATAGCTAACTATTGTATTTTTCACATAAGTGTATTTTCCCACTTTGTCTTTAATCTCCTCTTCTAGACAACTTATAAACAGACCCCCTCTCAACACAAATTGGAATATGTATTGAATCAAAATCCACTTGATGTCTTGCTTTTATCCAATTTTCTTGCTCTAGTTCACACCAATTTTCTACCTCTTACATCTCATGGCGCATCATTCCATATCACGTTAATAAATTAACTACTAAAATTCTACGGCATATAAAAAATATATTATACTTTTTGCCGATCTGACAAAAATAGGTATAATTTTGATTGATTTACAAAAGAAAAAAGTAATAACAGTAATTACCAACGCTCCAAAGTTTTAAAAAAAATCCTTTTGAAGCAATTTATTTATAATATTTGGTAATGAAAAATAATATTTAAAATTATTTATGCGGGTGTTACTCAAAATGATTTGTGAACACGCTTGTCAAAAGCTCAAAACTAAACCGTTGAAATGAAATAAATCTTCAATTCACTACTGGTGTGCCATTCTTGAGGCACACAGGTTGAAAAGTACTGCTCTAGTTTAGTAATATTACGTTATACTACTATTTGTTACTACTTTTCAGCTTACAGAATTTTACTCAAAAGAGCGTTTTAGGCTATATATTTATTCTGCTCTCAGATAAGATTTTAAACTTTAGTCAGTAATCAATAATTTCTGAATAATATTTTTTATTTCATGAAACACCTCAAATAAATTTTTGAGCATTGCACTGAGTAATTTATCACATTTAAAGCCGATTTTTGTAACGTTTCATTAGTGATGCTTAAGGGTACCATTTCACATCTGGTTGCAGCGAGTTCCCTAGCTTCCAGATCCAATGTTTCCATCTCAACTCACTTCCCTTAGGTGACACGATCAGATAAAAACTGTCAAGCAGTATCTATTTTATCTCATTGGGATTTACCCATTCCAGTGTCTTTTTTCTCTCTCGCCGTTATCCCGAATAACCTGGGGGTAAGATTTCGAAGACTGGTTCTCTTTGAATAATCAGTGCGTCCACTCTTGCAGTCAGATAGACTGTTTTTTTCGCTGCCAAGTAGCGAGGTTTTCTTTTTCGCCCGCGACCACGCTGGAAACTGTTCTAGACAAGGATCGTAAATGTCAAGCTGGAGATGTAATATCCCCATACCAACTTGACTGCTTTGGACGGGAAACACCACACCCGCTAATTCTCAAGGTCAGGCTCCGCTTCTCGGTGGCCCCTTCAAACTCAGTGTCATCTTTAAGAGACTCTTTGTCCTGACTTCTGAAGTGTGGTTTTATTGCTGAAGATTCTCTACTCTCTGAAATAATTGGCTGTTTTGTTGGAAGAGGTTTCCGACATAAATTTTTCCGCTTAAGTGCCTTTTTCCCAAGAAATGACGAATAGAAACTTACTGAAACAATTTTTATGTCGTTCTTGCAGACTTTTCAAACGACCCTCGGTGTTGGGTTGTTAGTCGACTTGTACTCCTACGACAGCTTTTCAACCGCGTAATCTGCATTGCTGTGTATAAATATCGGTGGAATCGTTCATGTGCGTAGTTGTCCGTTAAACTTTGTACAAATGACCAGAGAACTAATCCGCTATTCGTTAACACTCTTAAAGTAATAGGAAATGTTGTGAAGTTTAATTGAATCAGAAATCTGTGCTGTGTATTTCAATCTAAAAATCTGAAATTCGGCATTTATTTCCAACTCAAAATCTATCAATATACAGATCCGATATCAATATTAAAAATTGGCCGTTTTGTTGGAAGATATCTCCGATATAAATTTAAGTGCCTTTTCCCCAAGAAACGACGAATAGAAACTTACTAAAACAATTTTCAAAGTTACTAGGTCTCCTCAGATCTCTCCCTTCGGGATTGATCCCAGACCTTCGCCAATAGCCCGCATGTTGCTCCAGAGCGACGTAAATTCAACTATCAACTATTACCTTTTTCCAATCATAACAAAAAATTTTGTCATGAAAATGGATGGTCTGGCTCTTCTATAGGTTATAACCCAAGGTTTGTTCCAACATTTTTTTAATTCTACCTAGTAAAAATGGAAACCAACATAAAATCACTAAAATCAATGTTCAACGAAAATAATTCTGAAAATATTTCAAAATAATAATTGAAATTTTGTTAGCAATTAATAATTATTTGAAAATGTTAATTAAAATTTATTATTAAACTAGCTATAAATTGAGCGAAATTTTCAAAATAATGTCAAATGAGTGTAAAGTTAAAGAGAGAGATGGGAAGCCAGACCACCCCTGAAAACCACAAATTGCTCTGTAGGCCTGAGCCCACAGAGCAATCGTTTAACTATCTAAATCGTTTAACTGAAATAAGCAATCGCAAAATGATTTGTCGATTTAATCTAGTCCACCTGCCCTTATCTTATTAGATAAAGATAAACATTTAAGGACATTGATTCTCTCTCTGTGAATCCTTTCAATATTTATTCGTTCGAGTTTCTCGTCAAGCCTTCACAGCGTGTTAGTTTGACATGCATTTTCGACTGAAACCTCTCGAAATGTATCTATGTACGGATCTATATTGGAATATTTGACTATTTTGTTGGATGAGGTCTCGGACATTAATTTCTCCGCTTAAGTGCCTTTTCCCCAAGAAACGAGGAACCGTACCGTCAATATTATGTTTCTAGTTGACTTGTACTCCCTCAAAACATTTCAATCGCCCATCGTTGTAATCTATATACTATAAAAATGGATGTGTATGTGTGTATGTATGTTCTCTATACAAATCTACACCGTTTGACCAATCCACATCAAATTTGGTACACTTATACTTTGGAACCCTGCGAGTAACGCAAACTACATATTAACTCCGTTCTCTTTAACCTAGGTGTGTAGAGGGGGCTAAATCAATTCGAAATTGCCATAGGAAAAGCATTGAGCATAAAACGATTGCGGTACGCAACTCTGTTTTATCAGTTTTGATCGAAAAACAATTTTTTCCGAAACGTTATATTTAAACAATTTAAAATTCTAATTATGTTTGAACTGATTTTTTATTTCTTTCCACAATATAAATAATTTAGAAATATTTGAATGATGAAAAATGAATATTTAAAATACTTAATTTTACACAACTTGCATTTTGTAATGGAACACGAAAAGCCCAAACGAAAAACTCATTGATCATAAAAGCGTAATTTTGCAATTCGGTATCTGGCAACGCCAAAATAAATGTTTTATTTTATAAATTAGATTTAGAATTCCGTGTTTGTGTATTTGAGTTAAGACATAAATGTTGCGGTCATATTTGAGCATTTCTAAGTTTTGTAAATCTGTTCTCTTAGTAAATAATTCATTATTGACTATCAATATTTTTCAAACGTCTTTTTGCGAATTTCTCTATTTCAAAATATTCTCAAATCGAAATTCGACACGCTTGCTCATCTTTCGTTTTTCAGAATTCTACATTTTTCAATGATCGGAATTTCGTTTCTGATTGTATTTGTGTTCCAGTACTTTCTATAGTACAGATATATTACTTAGGAGTTAAATTTTAATGAATTATTTTAATTATCTGCAAAATATCACTGGACATGGGTAATTTCTTGGTGGTATATGTATATTACGACCAACTTTCCTCGAGTCTTTGGTTAAGTACGTTATGCTTTGTAGAATTCTGTTTCATAAAAATAAATGGAAACCTTTTTGAGTAAAGTGTATAACTTCTTATTTTAAAATGATCGGTAAAGTTAAAATAAAGTTATTTTAATATAAGATGGGTTACGTTAAATCAAAACGGGTAGCCATACGTTGTAGTTCAGATGTTTCTAAATTTTGACATTTTCATTTACAAGACGATTAAAATCAATTTAATTTACATTTGTTTTTCATGTTTCATGGGTATTATTGAAAGCTGTACTCCATTCAAGTAACTACATCTATATTCTAAATAGGTACGTGGTTTCCATATAGAAACTGAATATCTGAATTGAAAAAAGTAACATAAGGATTCAATTTAAAACTGAATTTATTTTGGAGTAAAGCAAATTTTAAATAAGACTGCGATCTTGGAATAATATCACAGTAAGGAAGTATTTAAACGAAGACTGTTGAAAAATAGAAATTTTTTGTCTTAAGTGACTTTCGAGGTTGCTTACTTGAATTTGAAACTGTTCGAATACAACTTAGATACCTGCGAAACATTCGTTGAAAGCAGTGATTTTGTAAAAATTGTAATCGATTGAGTTTGCTTTGTCTACACTGATGACATTTATTTTTAAAACAGGCTCCGTTATTCTACGTGCCGCTGAATAGAATTTTCAAGAAAAAAAATGCGCATGCTTCAAAATAAATTAATCAAGAATACTCTAACAATTTAATTTGCCATTCTCACAATGATGATGAAATTCGAAAACATCGAATCCATGGTGCAAGAGTGCCACAAATAATAAATATTGATAGGAAAACTGAGTGCAAGACTACGCTGAAAGTTCTTCATTTTTACTGAAAATGAACTTAAGGGGCATTTGTAATCATTCCAAAACTCAAATCGGCTTCTGTAGTAGTCATCACAGAAAAAACTTTTGTAGTTTGTTTTATAGCAAGAGTGCGATGAATATGAAATGGATTATATGGATGGATGGATATATCATGTATACATATTTGCGTCCGAAGTAAATTGTAGGAGCTATGAAAAAGTTAAAACGATGTTAAAAATATTTTCTGTATACTTAAATGATGCTTGCATTTTTCTATAAAATAGAACGAACATTTAACCAATTCAACCCGAGCAACGCCGGGTAATTCTAGTATATAAATATAGGTTGAATCATTGATGCACTTAAATTGTCCATTCAACTTTGTACAGATGATCAACAGCTGAGACAACTACTCTATTTGCTAGAACATTTAACATAATAGGGAATGTTTATGAGTGATTAATTCAATCGAATATGTGTAATCTAAAGGTCAATGTAATCGTATGTGGATTTAAAATTTGACTTGTATTTTCGACTAAAACTCGTTAAATGTTATAATGTAGAGATCCGATATGAATATTGAATACATTTTATGGATGAGTATGATTGGTTTTAAGTGTACTGTTAGTTTTTACAGCGCTTTAAACTATTCCTGATAAATTTTTATTTTACAGTAGAATTTCGCATCCTCTCAATTAGAAATATAAATAATTCACTCATTGACAGAAGCAACTACTGAAAGATATTCATGATAAGAAATAATAATTTGGGTTGTGCGCGTTTAGCCGTTTGAGAGAAACGCTATAACCTCTGTACCTTAAGCGGCTTGTTAAGAAACTAACAACTTTTCCCCCAATCGTTGGCGTGGTGTGGAAGTTTGGAGAGTGGTAGATCTTTCCCTGCGGGATTGATCCCGCACCGTCGCCAATGGCCCATTATGCTGCTCATGTAACGTTAATTATCATTTCAGTCACGACAAAAAATATCGTGAAAATGGATGGTCTCGCTCTACTATAGGTTTTAACCCAAGGTTTGTACTAACCATCTGTTAGTTTTACTGATCTCAAATGCACTGTTCTGTATATTAAAGCTTATTAAATAAAAACTGAATACATTATAATCATCAAAATTAATGAACAATGAAAATGATTATTTTCTAAAATGTAATTAAAATGTATTATTAAAATAGCAATTAATTGAGTGAAAATTTCAAAATAATGTCGAATTTATGTAAATTTCAAGATATGGGCTGTTCAAAAATGTTCCAAGATAATTCTGGAAGTCGTCCACTCCTGAGATCCAAAACTAGGCCCGAACCCACACGGCCTTAGCACTGGCTACACCACTGATCAGATGTATTCTATCTCAGAGGATATTGTAATATTTAAAACTTTTAACTGGGATACAAATAGGAAAACGATTTGTCGATTAAAGCTAGTCCACCTGCCTTTCTTATTAGATAAAGATAAACATTTAAAGACTGATTCTGTGTGAATCCTTTCAATATTTATTCGTTTCTCGACCAACTTCCCCCTTCAAAGCGTGTTAGTTTGAAATTTCCTTTTTACGGCATTTTCTCTGGAGGTTCAGAGGACCGAATCTTCCCAGGGATTGATTGTTCCATTCCTCCATTCAAATGGCATAAAGATTCCGTGCTTGACTTTCCAGTCACTGCTTCTAGACTCGTTTAGTTTGGAGTGTGACAACCGACCGCTTCGAATCGCAGTCCTAATCGCAGAATCGTAAATCCTAAGATAGTCTGTCCGAGTTTACGAACATAAATTTTGCATCATTACCTCTTTCTTATGATCAGACTTGACTGTTACTCAAACCCTAGTGACAGATGTAGCGATTTTTACTCGAAACTTTTGGTTTACTCATTCACATATTTTAGTTAAATGTGAATTTTTAAGGTGTGTAGCACTGTATTGAAAGCTAGGAACTGTTTGATTCTTGTCTTAATTTAAATTTAATTTTGTCTTACTTGGTCTTAAGTTTCAAGCGTTTTTTATGAGGTTCCCATGGGCCTTAACCCTCCTAGGGGTTTCGATGAGACATCTCGTCCATCAAAATCTGACCACTTTCTCTCAGGTTATTGTCGATTTTTTTATGAGATGAAGATCGGGTCCGGTCTTTCTATTGACGAGATATCTCGTCCATCAAGATCTGGTCTGTTTTGATAATGACGGGATACATGGGACAACCACCCAAAAAGCCTTTAGAAGACCTGATTTTTATTTTAGCTTTTGAGCCTTAATATTTGTTGAAAGTCCTTAGTTTTAAAAAAAAAAGCTTTAATTTTTACAACGCTGCATTTTTTCCATCTGCATTAAAAACATACTCAAGATTCTCTTCCATGGTCAAATGCCATAGAAAATCGAGGGCATAATATTTATAGGTTTGCTAAAATGTTATGCATTTAAAACTAGGTCCTGGAGGTAGCAGATCTAGCAGTCTGTAAAAGTTTGTTTCTTCACCTGTGCCCTCCGCTTTAATATATTGCGATCTATGTGAAATGTAGCCTTAAAAACACGAAAAGTACCCTTGGAAAAACCCTAATTTTTCTTTAGCTTGAATAGTGGGAACCTTGTACAATAAAAAAAGATTAAAAACTGCCTGTAAGTTTGAGCAGGACTGCGCAGAATTTTTCTTTAGGAGGGACCGAAAAAGTGGTTATTATCATGGTACTGATTTCTGTGGGGTTTTAGGCGCTTATAATAAACGAAAACGTTAGAACTGCCTATCAGTTTGAGCAGGCTTTCACCAGAATTTTTTTCTTTAGGAGGGACTGAAAAAGTGGTCATTATCATGATACTGATGTAGTCATTTTTATCATTCTGGTACAGATGTAGGCTAATCTATAGTTCTCGTACACTTCAGAATCATCGTTTTCAGGCACACACCATACGACAGGCCTTCAATCCGGCTAAAAAATTCCCTTGTGTCTTCGGTAGACAACTGATATGCTGACACGAGACGAGAAATGCACGACGCTATTGAATGAGTCTTGGAGAACCTATCCTTTAACCCACGGACTAAAAAGAATACAAAAATTGAATACGCGTCAGCTACTCAATGATACAAAAATTAAATACGCGTCAGCTACTCTAAAAACAGTACAAAAATTGAATACGCGTCAGCTACTCTAAAAACAATACAAAAATTAAATATCCGTCTGCTACTCAATAATTCAAAAATTAAATACGCGTCAGCTACTCTAAAAAACAGTACAAAAATTAAATACGCGTCAGCCACCCGTGGGTGCGCCACTGAGTTTCTACACCTATTAATCTCGCTCTTATCCAACCTAAAAGTTGGACTCATTTCCAATGAGAAATGCAACTTACGATGTATTGATGGAGTGCTAGTAGTTGATTATAACGGATTACTGATAATCCCAAATACTAATTAGAAATCAGTGGGGAGTTGCCTCCTATTATTTAGTCCCGCTCTAGTAAGCAGACATTGGAATCACGTGGTTTTCAACGAGGCATTTCGGGAAGGTGACAATGCGCTCCACATTGGCGTCCTTAGCGCGGATTCTGGCTCTGAGTTTATCATTCAGCGTTAAAAGCAATAGCGGGATTTACAGTTGGCGAAAAAAATAATCGCCTATGATGATCACACATGAATTTGCGTGTGATAGCCCTTTTCCATGGCGAACATAATACCTTTCTAGATGGAGATTCCTCCAAGGTCATTTGTTTTCTCACACAGCCGCTCTGTACTACTTAAATATCGTCAGTTTACAAGTGAAACACGAAATGAAATGTTTCAAGACATGGGTGTTTTTGACTTTTCTAGGCCAGAATGTGTGAAGATCTTAAGACTGGTGAAGTGTGTCCTCACCAAGTCATTCTTTTTCTTTGTATGAAGGTTAGATTTTTTCTTGAGAAACACATTGTGAGAGAATTTTACCCCCTCGTTTTCTCAGAACTGTTTTTTTAAGTAATGTGTTTCACCGACGATATAACGGTTTGCTGACAATCCGAATTACGGCTTAGTGTGGAAGTTTGGAGAGTGGGGTGCCATCTCAGGCGTTGACCTCGTCATCTGACCGTGGTTCAAAATTACTGTCTGTTGTCCACGGATTTTTCCGTTCTTGGTTGATCGCTTCGCCAAAAGCCCGTTGTGTTGCTCCAGTGCGATGTTAATTGCATCCCTACCTGAAAATCTCCCTCATATCGCCGTGCTAATCAAGAAGGCAATATCTCCACATTTTGTCTTTAGGATTAACGGCAATTAACTAACGTCGCACTGGAGCAACACAACGGAGTTTTGGCGACGGGATTAATCCCGAAGGGGAAAAATCCTTGGACAACAGACAGTAATTTTGAACCACGGTCAGATGACGAGGTCAACGCCTGAGATGGCACCCCACTGTCCAAAATTCCCATACCACACCAACGTGAGGACATTTGAGGCCACGACAGATTTAACTTGCACGAGCCCCCACATCCATGGTTCCCGCTACTTACGAACTCGCAACACTCCCATTGCTAATCCGCTACGCTTCCAACTGGGCTACGATTGGTACAAGGACTCAGTACTTTTGCTGAACATAGAAACAGCGTTCCCAATATTATAAGAAACTTGCTGAAAGTTGTGCATATTGTCTCAAATTAGAATAACTTGGTTTTCGCATTTTGAATAGTTCGGTTTGAAAATTGGACGAACAGAGAAAATGACTTCCGGACTATTTTTGCAAGATTGGATTTGATCCATTTCAAGTTGGAAGATTACATCTCTCAAAAAATTTCCTTTGCTTCAGTTGAAACTACCCTGGGAGAAAAGCGACGGGAATTTTCGGACTAGAGAAGATTTGAGTCCTATACATTTCGAATAACGAAATTGAGGAACTTGGGCCAACATGATGCGGACGAAACGATAGGAGGATTGTATTTTTAGGTTTATTTCCTTGAATTTAGGGCCGCGGTAGCCCCGTTGGAGGTAGGTATGTATTTAATTAACGTCGCACTGGAGCAACACAACGGGCTATCGACGACGGTCCGCAATCAAACCCGAAGAGAAAGATCCGAGGACAACACGGGATCTTTCCCTCTGGGATTGATCCCGGACCGTCATCAGTAGCCAGTTGTGTTGCTCCAGTGTGACGTTAATTGAAAAATACCAAATACCGAGGACAACACGTCGTAATTTTGAGCCACGGTCAGACGACGAGTTCAATACCTGAGCTGACACCCCACTCTCCAAACTTCCACACCACGCCAACGTAAGGACATTTGAGTCCTCGGCAGATTTAACGTGCACCAGCCCCATTTGTACACGAAGGTCTTTGGTTGAATTCGAACTCTCAACCCTCCGGTTGCTAGTCCGTTACGCTTCCAACCGGGCCTGGAAGTGTAACGGATTGCAAACTGAGGGTTGCGAGTTCGAAACGCGGTCCAGCCAAAGACCGTCGTGATCGTGGGGCTGGTGCGCTTTAAATTTGTCGTAGCCTCAAATGTCCTCACTTTGGTGTGGTGTGGAAGTTTAGAAAATGCGGTGCAGGCTGAGTTGTTAACCTCGTCATCTAATGTGTCCTCAGATATTTTCCTGCGGGACTGATGTCGGAATTGAATGTCTCGAAGGAGCACGTAAAAGTTTCAACCCACGACGTTTAGTATTTTAAAACACTTCTCAAAAGCAATATTTTACAAACACTTATGCTTATCTCAATCGCGAAATTTCATTTTTGCTCTAGTTTACCAATAACGTATTATGTTGAAATGTTTGTTTTCAAAACTTTACCTCCATATCATGCATTTTATTTAAAAAACAGTGGGATTCTTGAGATTATCAATTATTTTATTATTTATATAAGTGGTAACCCTTCATATATCGGGCATTCAGCTTCTGCCCCATGAATTAATCGTGCAGTTTCTCGAAAGAAACACCCAGCTATCCCAAAAAATTCAGCCACGGCTTCTAATTTCTCATACAGAAACTCATCTTTATGATAATTGCACCTTCAGATTTACAGTACAGGTAATAACATTGTCATTTATTTTTCCACCAGTTTCATCCCTGAGCTAAGTTCTCAGCATTCACTGCTTTACTTTCATTCCTGCGATGGGTAGCTCGTAGAGTTTTTGCCTTTTTTTAAGAAAAAGATAAGGAGGCGAAAAGGAAATACCTAAAAATAAGATAATGGATTTCGGAAAGTAAACTCTGAGTCATCGACCGAAGAGCAAGCATGAATCAGAAAAGTGATTTGTGATAATAAAGGAATTATTGATTGATTTGTGGGCTCCGCAAGAGAATTGTGAAAAACACAATCGGCCCACACCCCAAGGGCTTCACTTTTCCATTTTTACCAGAACACTGAAACGCCGTATGTTTGTTAAGCATGGAACTGTACTAACTTCACCTTTAGAATTTCGTATTACATTTATATATTAGATCAGGAATGGCGAAACTCTTCTGACTCGTATGGCCTTTAAGTCGCTTGTGTACTAACGAACAGTAACCTCGTTTGTTAAGCTAGGGACTATACTTAGAAGATAATTTTTGAAATCTCGTCGTATCACATTTATATATTAGACAAGGGATGGCTAACCTCTTCTGTAGTGTGCCCTTAAGCAACGCGCGTACTCACTAACGAACTGTAACCTCACTTTTGTTAAGCTAGGAACCGTATAAACATGACTTTTGGAATCCCGTATTATATTTATATACTAGACCACACAGGAATGACGAATCTTTTCTGACTAGTGTGCCCCACCTGGGATGACGAATCGTTTCTGATTTATGTGCCCCTTAGGCCACGTATTCACTAGCGAACTGTAACCTCACAATCGATTATCTTATCAACGAGAAGTTAGTTAAGGCTAAACCAAAAATCGATTAAAAACTGCTTTTGATTTCACTTTATATATAGTAGCGGGATATACATTTTAAACATAATCTGTAGTTGAACACATTGATTCAAAGGAAATTAAAATAGGTGGCTTGGAAATCATCAGAAAATTACATTGAAATTCAATCAAAAGAAATCTAAGGGCCGCGGTGGCCCGGTTGGAAGAGTAACGAACTAGCAACCGAAGGGTTGCGAGTTCGAATCCAGCCAAACACCGTCGTGTACAAAGGGGGCTGGTGCACGTTAAATCTGTCGTGGCCTCAAATGTCCTCACGTTGGCGTGGTGTGGAAGTTTGGAGAGTGGGGTGCCAGCTCAGGTGTTGCCTCGTCATCTGACCGTGGTTCAAAATTACGTGGTGTTGTCCTCGGATCTTTCCCTTTGGGATTGATCCCGGACCGTCACCAATAGCCCATTGTGTTGCTCCAGTGTGACGTTAATTGAAATACCCTACCCTACCCTACCCTACCCAAAAGAAATCTAGAGATCATATAAAGGAACAATTAAATATTAACTTTCAGAAAACTTGCATCGAACTATTGTGCAACTTGCTATACTCAATGTAATCGAACACAGTCCATTTTTTCAGGAGGCGTCAGCATGACATGACATGAAAATGAAAAATTACGTCATGTAGCGTAAAATAAGCATTATTTAACGTTTCTTATAGATTTTTAAAGCGTGTTCATTGATATCCCCATTACCGTACAATCTTTGAATAAAATTTCTATTAGCATAACAAATTTTCAAGAAACGAAAACCTTGGATTCAAACAAAGTGGATTTTTTTAACCTTTGTCATCCTGAGGTTTCAAGTTTAGGCGTCAACTTGGTTAAGTCCTTACCTCTTTAAAACTATGACGTGACATTGTTTTCTCAATAAGGAATGATAAACCGCTTTCAAAATACCTAGGAGTCGCTTCTTGTCTCGTCCTTGTCTGGTCTTCCAACACGTCTACTTCCGGTAATGAATGTCAAAAAGGAAAATATCAAAACATTTCTTTGATGGTTGGTAGTTGAATTTACTTCGCACTGGAGCGCAACACAAAACACAGGAGGCTATTGGCGACGGTCCGGGATCAATCCCGAAGATCCGAGGATAACACCTTAATTTTGAACCACCGGTCAGATGTCGAATAATTTCTAATGGCAATTGCTGTGATTGGTATTGCCATGGCAAACTTGATTGTGACTTTTGTATTCATGACAATAATTTAAAATATGGTATAACTCAAATAGAATTTATTTTTATGTTATTTCAACTCATTTTAAAGTATAATTTTAGACTTAATATAATTCATATTTTGGTTATCCATGTCGGATTTTGAGGAGAAAGCCTTATGTAGGATAACGTTCCAAATCTTATTTTGGTGTACTTTTTATAAATATAAAAAGAATTACCTTAGGCAGTATATACTATACGGTGTTGAGAGAAGTGAAAGAGCTTAGTTGCTGTATTAAAAGAGTCAGTTTACTATGGATAAAAGAGTCAGTTTACTATGGATAGGCACGCGGGTCGCAAGACAAATACTTTGGATTGATTTATTTCAACGGATTACATGCGTTTTCTACATTGATTTCCAAAAAGTGAAGCATAATTGATGCACATGCGAAAATTTTAGATTTACAGAGCATGAAGCAGATGCTTGTATTATCAGGAAAAACAAAAAGAGAAAAAGCATCAATTTATAATACTAACAAAATGTGAATTTCACTTTGTTACTGAACGAGCAAGTTGGTGCATTGTGAATTAAAGGCATAGTTATGTCGAAATATGTTAATATCCACTTTCAATGGATCCTTTCTCATATTAACATCAAGGGAAATGACATAGCGGACGGGCTGACTAAAGAAGGCTCCTTCAAGCATCGACCTTCTAATGAAATAGACGGATCATGTGGGTGTAGTCGCTGTCGTAAGATCTCTGCAGGATAAATCACAAATCGACTTAGGCGATTGGCTATGGAAGCGCAGACTAGTGTTTTCGATCACGGTGGATAATCACTTTAACCCATCAATAATTTAGGATTCATGCTTTTACCCACAACCACGTGACAGATCTTCAAACCGAGCAACTGGAAGATATAACATGAAGCTGCTGGCACATGCTCCGTCTATTTCATTTTAAGGTCGATGCCTTGAAGACTAACGTCATTAAACTAATTAGCGTCCCAGGAAATTTTCAGTAAACTAATTAAAGTCCCAGGAAATTTTCACTAAGTCCCAGATCTGAAGTAACCTATAGAGATCTCCCCCTACTCACATAATTGGTAAGGGGAACTCGCTCAGGCTGTGCTTTGGGGGTGTCATGCGATCGAAAATCAGACGGCTTTGTCGAGATTCAGAAGTGGCCGTACCAACTTTCAAATTTCAAAATGGACATAAAATTTTTCCTGTTCGTCCTAAATACACGAACTCACAGGCTTAGCTGGCTCCCATGTCTTCGTGTGTCGGTTTGGATTCTTATGAATTTTGGAGAATCCTTTGATGGTGAAGGATTTTATAAAGACTAGTGGTCTCATGGACTTGGTCTAGCACAGTGGTCGATATCGACCCCAAGGGTCGATATAACATTGTTAGGGGTCGATTCGGGCTCAGGGGTTGATAGAAAAATATAAGACATCATTGTATGGTAATATTAAATTTGTTTAACTTGGATTACCTCCATCCTAAATAACAACGCAATTAAGAGTGAACCGTGGGAACAGTCACGTGAATAGGACCTGTAGGGTGTAATAAGATCATTGAAATAGTTACAGAAGTCAATCTAGTCGGCCAAAATTATGTATTTGCCAATGATTTGCCATGATTTTACAAAGAAATAAGCTAGATATAGAATTCCGTGGCGATTTAAGGCTGAAACTTACTCATTTTGAACCCAACATTGCTAATCTTGTCAAGAGTCACGAAGCACGTCCTTTACATTAATAACGCTAATAAATTGTACACTAAGTTAATAAAAGTTTTAATTTCATATATAAAAGGAAGATTTTTTTTGTTATTTGTTATATCTAAATTAAATTTATATTTTATTTATCCCTCCTATCAAATATGCAATGGTAAGGACGACAAAAACAAAAACGTATCCCTCTGACGTTAAGCCGATATAATAATACATACTATAACACTGTAACTATAAAATAAACAATTTAAAAACTCACACAAGCGTCTTTTTGGCTTGTCCTATTATAATTACGTAATAAAATAGAGGGGGTCGATAAAAGTCAAGAAACTCGACGGTCAAAGACGTTTGGCGACCCCTGGTCTAGCATGTGCGAGACTAAGAGGAATTAGGAGAGAACAACAGTCATAGTTACTTTTTTGAACTGAGAATACTGAAAGTAATCCACTAGTCAAGAAGCTTATTTGTCGCTTTGAATCTGCGTCTGATCCCAGTCTCAAGGCAGTCACAACTAGAGGTTTAGTTGGGCAGGGGAGAAGTCATGGGTGCCAATGTCTGGAAGGGCGGCATTTCAAGGATATTCATTCAAGTCTTGTTATTTTTCTTGGAAAAATATGTTTTACGCTATATCTTCTCTTCTGGCTTAACAGAACCCTTCAAGTGGTTTCGACGAGATATCTCGTTCATCAAGACCTGATCGATTCTGCTAATCGCAAGATATCTCGTCGTCAAGATATTGCCTAGTTTTTTTATGAAGGCGTCTCACCATCAAAAAATTGGCAATATCTTGATGACGAGATATCTCTTTAGCAAAATAGGTCGATGGACGTGATATCTCGTCGAAACCAATTGGAGGGTTAATAAAAGTTACTTTTGTCGGATATTATTATGAAGTAAATTGCGAATACCTCCAAATATCTGTCCAGATTGGGATTCATTCCCATTGATTTCTTGCTGCAAAGTCAGACACGATTCTTTTACATCAAAATACATGAATGCTCAGTCTAAAAAAGTGTACTCTTATATACGACTGTGATTAAAAGTAACGCTAACACACAAGAGAGAGAGAGAGAGAGAGAGTTTTGGTAAGGAGTCTTAATAGATACATATACTAGCCTACATGTTCAATTTATGAATATCCATGGCATCACATAACCTTGCCCATTCAAATCCGATTTAATCCATCGTAATGATTAAAACAATTTTCTTTTTTGTCCATAACCCCCACTTCGATAAAAATTCACATAAAACACTCATTTCCAAAGACGAACTCGAACACGAAGGTACGTACTGATTATACCCATGCATGAGAAACGAAATCTATATCTTAGAGTAACACTTAAACTGTAATTCAATAACAAGTGAGATCAAAGTGGGAGTGGCGCATTCAGAAAGGAACATACCCTAAATTTTCTTTATTTACTGTGCCAAAACAGAAACACAGTCCTTAGTTCATAAGCCACTCTTTTCTCGTAATTCTTTAGTTGGATATAAGAACTACAGATGGCAGTTTCGATTACATACCGAATCACTTGAAATAAATACGCAATACTGGTTAATTACAAAGCAAAAATTCACTTTTTATAGATGAAAAGATTTGGCGTGGATGATGGATGAAAATTTTTCAACTCCGACAAAAACACGGGCGTTTACCACAAAAAAACAGGGAAACCCCATATGGATCTAATTGAACCGGACTACTTAGAAACGCAATGGGAAACGGCGGTCTTCAGATGCCTCATCTTGTTTTAACTGCCCAGACTAAGTGCCGCAAAGGACAGAGGGAATGTTGATCATCAAAGCGTTTTTCTCCGAAGTATAATTAAGGCTGAGTGGAGAGTGACCGCAAATACAGGTAGGTAGGCGTATGAGTGGGGTAGGATGACAAAAAGAGAAACGCTCTCTTTCATTAAAGAAAGTGATGCCGTTTCGCATTACCTAAAAGCTCAGAAACGGTTACCAAAGACAGGACTAACGCATTTAATGATGGCATACGCAACGTAAGCAATCTTCGTCTATTTCTAGATCTCACTGCATTTTGGGATGGCGATGGGAATACCCCTCTGGTATAATGCCGTACTAGAGATTACCAAAGACAGGACTAATGCATTTAATAATGGCATACGCAACGTATGCAATCTCGTCTCTTTCTAGATCTCACTGAATTTTGGGATAACGAAGGAATACCTCTAGCGTAATGTCGTGCTAGTCAAAAATGCAGTTCTCCAAGTTTGGTTCTTGCAAGTTCACAGTTGTTACATACTGTGTGTATAAGTACCTAATATTCAACAACACTACGTAGCAGTATCACTCCACCTACTATTACCAAAGACAGGACTAACACATTTAATGATGGCATACACAACGTAAGCAATATATTGTCTATTTCTAGATCTCACTGCATTTGGGGATGACAAAGGCAATACCTCTCTAATATAATGCCGTTGCTAGTCAAAAAAGGCAGTTCTCCAAGTTTGATTCTTCAAGTTCACAGTTGTTACATGCTGTTGTAACGTCGTGAAATGGATTTAAGTTGTGGCGAGTGGATTTAGGCATAGAAAACAGCTTTAAAACAAAAACAGCACTTTAAATTAGGTTAAACTTACAGTATTTTTACAAGGTTAAACAATTTAAGGTAGATTTCGATGCTAAATGAATTGAAACAAAATGGTTCCAGTCCCGCGGTTCCATCGGAGCAAAAGACCAGCTCTGCGTCCGTTCACTTACAAAAACTTCAACGGATCTCTCTGTCGAGGGGTCAGGAAATGTAGGTCACTGATCCTCCAGTTACTCGTTAACGAACAGGGACAGTTACAAAAAGGGGGCTGCTAGGCACCTCTACATTCCATCCGGTCGTAAACTCTTCAGACACTTTTGTTCGGGAGGATTTTTCATCGACGGTCAGTTCATGTTAAAGGAAATTCAAGCTCCGAAGAAAGGAAATCATGAAGTTTCACTTTGTAAATAAGTACCTAATATTTAACAACAGTAGGTAACAGTTTCATTCCACCAACCGAAGAATTTGTGTGCTGTTTCAAAGAGTTGTGATTAGGAATAGTATTTTGATGCCGCAACATGTTGACATCCGTTAACGCTCAAGACAAAATTTGTAGATAACTTGCTTCTTGACTAGCACGGCAGTATACTGAAGGCGAACCTATGACAGGTGTATTTCTGGGTGGCACACGAACACTATTTGCATAGTTCTCATTCTTTTATGAAAACATGCAAGCACTTTTCAAGATATTTGATAATGAGATACCAAAAGTCATATATTTGTGCAGATCAATGTTTAACAAAAATGAGATTACAACTCGCTAGTGAGTATGAGACTTCAGGAACGTCAGAAGAAGTTGACCATTCAGGGTCTAATGCATCAATAGAATAAAACGAAATACCGAAAGTCATGTTTGCGCTGTTCTGTGCTTTGTGGTGGTGTGATTAACTTTCATAAAAGATTACTCAGTTAATTAGAAAACACCATTTATTTCTGTTTGCTGATGGTGTCCAGGTTAAAGGTAAATCAGTTTTACCTGCGGATCCGCTGAACTATGGCAAGAGCCTTATTATTTCTGGAGACTCGCCCGGAATCTGTTGGATGGGCGTTACAAATTTCATGTTAGGAGGTCTTACCATTTCGAAGTTATGAGTACAGAAAGATTGGAGCTCCTAATGTTAAATCAGTTTCTGACTTTTATGAATATCTTCCTAAATAATATTTCTATAGTGCTGATAGTTTGTACCATGTTACTGTTAAACAACCCAAACAAAATCCAGCTAATATTTTATTTTAAAAATAGTTTTTAGTGTGTAATACTAATTATTAAATTAAGGCTTGAAAAAATTATAAATCGGAACCTTACTGTATTTTGATAGGAATCGATTCAGAAGGACGTCTAATATGACCATGCAAAATTTCAGCATATTCCAATGGTTAGTTTTTGCGTTACATTTGTTGTGTAGTGGTTAGCATTCGGTAATTATTAGTAATTTCCAAATACTCTTCGTTTATTTATGGTGTCCAGTAAAAGGCAAATCAGCTTTATCTGTGGATCCTCTGAACTATGGCAAGAGGCCGGAGCTTTCCGTCAGATGAGGAGCGGATAGACTCGCCCGGAACCTGTTGAATTTTCACCAGAGTATTCGTCTCGGCATGGATGCTGGCTCGCGTCCGGAGTTGACGTTCGGGCAAGGCACCCCCTTTTGCCTCGACCCGCCAATCCCGCGAAAATACCCAAATTCGGCTCATACTACATAATATCAAGCGAGGGCCATAGAAGATCATAACATAACATAAATATCCCCCTCATACGAAGAAAAATTTCACAGATTTTTTTACACATATCAATATAACATTCGAATGACCATGAAAGAGATATCCAGCCTTGAATTCGTAATACAAGAGCCAATTTCTTTTGTGTTTAACTGGCTTACATTGGCCACTGTATTACTTCACATCAAATCACATTCACAATACAACTAAAACCTATTCTATTTTAATCTTCTGAATCATTATGTTGTGTTAGGATCTTCGATGGCCGGCAACCATCCACTGGTAAGAGAACAGCAGGTTCCTGGAGAGTACAGAAGTAGTTCCATTAAATCTTCATCTGACGGAAGGCTCCGGCCTCTTTTGACTCCTTAACCCCTTGATGCTGTGACGGATATCCCTAAAATACAACTCAGCCCCACTCTTAACTTGCATTTGTAGGCTAAGTACAAATTGTCCTGAGTTCAATTCGCAAATCCAGCTACCTCCTCGATCCTTTCGAAAAATTCTCGCACATCATACGATCTTTGCCCCGTGAACGTGGGTATCAACCCCAAACTCGGAGAAAAAAGTGTACAATGCTAAACTACACTTCTGTCCTGTGCAAAAACAATCCTGTTATTATTTGAGTATCCTAAACGCCATAGAATCCACCACAAACCATTGCGTTCACAATGATCTCGGTTCAGGTCGAGGGAGAATATGTTAGGGTATATAAATATGTTTACTAAACTACACTTCTGCCCATGCAAAAGCAATCCAGTTATTTTTTGAACGACCCGCATACACACCACAACGACCAGTCGGTCACTGAAAAAATTGACTTTTAACAAACCGTGATGTTAAAACAACAAACACTAAATATTGCACGTGAATATTAAACAAAAATGTTGATTTGCATATCTTGGACTCATCTTTGAAACTAGTCTAATGAGCAAAATAAAAACTGTTAAACTTTCCATATCTCTAGTACAACCCTTGATATTGATTTATGGTCATCTTATATCATTCCTTGTGCTTTGTATCTTCCCCCTATGCTTCAATGTATTATCTTGATTTCCCACCTCATAAATCTTTTTGACTAGCGGGGTCACCCACCAGCATCTCGCTATGTTTATACTCAATCTCTAGTGGATCAACTTTTGCCGCCATCAACAGCATCTTTGTATTACCAATGGCCGATCTGGAGAGAAGCTGAAAGAGATAAGAAAGCATCGATAAGCTGATTTTCCACAATAACGTTTCTTGCAATCGGGACAGTGTGGCAGGGATGCACAGACAGCGGGCCTCATTCCGCCCTCTGTTGATTTGTTGGCGGCCCGCCTCACCGTGTGTTACTTTAACTTTAAGAAGTCACAGGAAGTTACACAAAAAAATTTGCTTTTTAAAATGGAAATGATTAGGATAAAGTATATGAACTCTACCGTACTAATTTTTGTTTTAAACTATACATGGCCTCCAATATTTTTTAGGGTGCGGTTTGGGTTAATAGAGTCGCGGATTAGCAACCGGAGGAATGCGATTTCGAAAAGATCCAACCAAAAGACCGTCGTGTATGTGGGGCTGGTGCACGCTAAATCTGTCTTGGCCTCAAATGCTATCACGTTGGCATGTCTAAGTTAGGAGTGTGGGATGTCAGCTCAGATGTTGACTTCGTCATGACCGTGGTTTAAAATTACGAGGTTTGTTCTCGGATCTTTCCCATCGGGAGTGATCCCAGACCGCCTCCAATAGCCCTTTGCGTTGCTTCAGTACGACGTAAATTTAACTATGTTCTCAATATTTTTCATTGCGTTTAATTATTGAATATATATAAAAATTACCAAATGCGGAATTTTTGTTATTGGATCTCGTAAGTCAGAAAAAGCACTGTCATTTGATGATCTATAGGCGTTTGTGGGAAAAGTATTTTATCGCTTTGTATCTTCTCTTTTGTCTGACATGAATAACTTCGAAGCGTTGTATTCACACACATTATGGTGTTCGCATTCATTCCACACGCTTAGCACTGGAAAATACTCATGTGACAGGGACAAAGTTGAGCTTTGACCCTCCAAGTGGTTTCGACGAGATATCTCGTCCATCAAAATCTCACCAAATTTGTTAATGAAGAGATATTCATCATCAAGATATTGCCGGTTTTTGACGATGACAAGATCAAAATCTGGTCAGTTTTCCTCTAACGACGAAATATCACGTTCATCAAGATCTGGTCAGTTTTGCTTTGATACCTCGTCGAGACAACCACTAGGAGGGTTAAAACAAAAACATTTTCGACAATATATTTTTCCTAGATAAATGGCCACAAACCTTTTTAATAAATATTTCTGAAATTTCCACACTGTCGCTGAAAACGCTTGCACTTATATACGCCACCTGGTAGAGGTTTCTTTATTTTTCGGTGCCGCTGTAGCCCAGTTGGAAGAGTAGCGGATTAGCAACCGGAGTGTTGCGAGTCGATGCTAGGTCCAGTCCAAGACCGTCGTGTACACAGCTGGTGCACGTTAAATCAGTCGTGGCCTCAAATATCCTCGCGTGGTGTGGCAGTTTGGAGAGTGGGTTCCCGTCATCTGAACCGTGGTTCAAAATTACGAGGCGTTGTCTTTGGTTCTTTCCCTTGGGGATTGATCCCGGACCGTCGCCAATAGCTCATTGTTTTGCTCCAGTGCGACGTTAGTTAACTACCCACCTTCATTTTTTCCAAAAGCATAACCACTGTTAGTTTTTATATAATTACCAAACAGTTCAGCGGACTTTGATAAATAAAATACGCGTTTTTTTTAAGAGGAAAGGTGTTCATCTGATGAAAAAAATCGTGTTGAGTACATGCATTCATTGAATGCACTCAAGTCCTCTTGTGAAAGGCCTTCAAACTTTTTTCTTGGAGTTGGTGGTGCGTAATTAAGTAAATGATCTAATTACAAAATGGATAAAGCTGACTTGCACTGAGAACTAAGCAATACATTTTAGCAGAAACATCGAAAAATATTTGTTTTGGGAAAACATCGCTATGAGAAGCCGATGTTTACCTAAATATTTGACGTTCATTCTAAATTTATATTTTTCTGTTGAGACCAAAACCTACTTTATACCCGATTTGATTACACGTTTGTGTTTATATTGATACATTTTTTCGAAATAGTAAAGTAGCTGCAGTTAGTTTTTTAAATCGCTTCGGTGGACTTTTAGCAAATTAAAAATAAGTTTTCAAGAGCTGTTTATCTGACGAAAAAAGTTGAGTGCATTTTCTATTGTCTCTAAACTCATGATCTTTTAGTGAAAGACCAAATCTTTTTCCAAGAGTCAGTAATGTGCAATGATGAGATGTTGCAAAATACTTACTACAAAATGAACAAAGCTTTGACTTGTGCTGCGAATTAAGCGATTTAAGTTTCGGAAATTTTAATAAAACAAACATCGGTAGGTAGGTAAGTATTTTAATTAACGTAAAATTAGGGACAACTTAACGGGCTATTAGCCATGGTCCGGGATCAATCCTGAAGGAAAGATCCGAGGACAACGCCACGTAATTGTGAACCACGATCAGATGACGAGAACACCTGAGCTGGCACCCCCGCTCGTGTTTCTTCATGTGGATACATTTTTTCGAAACAACAGTTACCACAATTAGTTTTTAAATATTTACCAAACGCTTCTGTAGTTTTGACAAATTAAAAATAAGTTTTGAAGATAAGGTGTTCATCTGACGATAAAACAAATCGTGTTGAGTACATTTTCTATTCTAAATAAACTCATGGTCCTCTTGTGAAAAGCGATGTTCATTCTAAATGTGCTTCATTTTTCTGTTAAGTCCAATGTAAAATTAAGAAATAAAACTCAGAAAAGGGAGAGAGAGAGAGAGAGAGAACAGGCTTCCTCATCCCTTTCAGCTGCATATCCAATGCTCTCCTGACGCGAATCTTCGCCAATTGTGATTGAATAGTACTAATAACCGATAAGTAACCGCTGAGAACTGAGCAATTTAGGTTTCGAAACTAATAAAAGAAACGCCGCAATCTGCTTTGTGAAAAAAATACTTTGGAAAGCCTACGTTTACCAAAAATTCGATGTCATTCCAAATGTGTGCTTTTATTTTTCTGTTAAGTCTAATATGTAGAATTTAGAAATAAAACTCAGAAAAGGGGAAAGGGCTTTTTCATCCCTTTCAGCTGCGAATTGAATGCTCTCCTGACGCGAATCTTCACCAATTGTGATTGAAATACACTCATGTCCAAATTTATCTTTACATACCCAAAAATAATGATATTCCATGAAATATCCAATCGATGTAATCCATTTTTGCAGAGAATGTGCAAAAGACAAGCCTAATTAGCATTATCCACTCAAAAGTGATCAAACGGTTTCTGATATGCAAATCAAGGCGTTACGTCATCCGACGGTGACTCAAGCGCTTTGCACAAAGTGAATATCTGAGTGAATTTCTGCAATACAGCGTTTGATTTCAGTGTGTAAGGACTCAAAACGGTTTGTTATGGATTTGAAGTATCATTTAGTTAGAATCTGTGAAGTGGAGAATTATCGGTCGTTTAGAAGCAGGGCAGACAATCATGGAAGCAGTGAAATGTGTGACTATTTCAAGACAGTCTCTACGCTATGGAAACAGTTTCAGAACTCTGTTGTAAGGGAGGCCTGAAGAGGGTCGTAAACGAATAACAACTGCTTCTCAAGATCGATATCTGGCAATAACTGCCCGTCGTAACATGAAGTCTACTGCTCGGCAGTTGCAGCCGAAACTGGAACTGTTGTATACAGAAGGCTTAATGAAAAAGGCCTTTATGCCAGAAAGCCAAGGGTATGTGCTTCAATGTCTTCACAACAAAAGAGGGATCGCTTTAATTGGTGCAAAGAACATTAGAACTGGAGTGAACACCAATGTACTCATGTTCTCTTTACTGATGAGTCGAGGTTTAGTTTAACATCTGATTCTAAACGTGTTTACATCTGGAGGGAGTCAGGAACGCGAAATCTTCCTCCGAACATACTGGAAACTAACCGTTTTGGTAGTGCAGGTGTGATGGTATGGGGAGGAATAATGATCGATTGACGTACGCCCCTACACGTTATCAACAGCGGATCTGTGACCGGCCAGAGATATCGGGATGAGGTTTTAGAACCTTATGTAAGACTTTTCAGAGGTGCATATGAATCTGACTTTTTATTTATGGACGATAATGCTCGTCCACATCGAGCAAACCTCGTTGACGAATTCCTAGAAAGTGAAGCCATTGAGCGAATACCGTGGACAGCAAAATCTCCTGATCTGAACCCGATAGAGAACTTATGGGACTACCTTGGAAAAGCAGTTGCACGGAGACATCCTCCTCCTAGAGATATAAATGCCCTGAGGAGTGGAACTTAATTCCCCAAACTGTGGTTAACAACATTATTGCCAGCATTAAAACACGTTATGATATGTATGTACACGCCAGGGGAGATCACATTCCATATTAAATTCATAAGCCATAATTTTTTTCTGAGTTATTCATTTTTTTCTGAACTCTCCTTGTCACATATTATTGCCATTTTTATTGTTTCACGCTACAGTTTTACATCATATGCAGTGCTCGTAAATTTTTTCCTTTGTATTTGTGTGTTGCAATGTTATGTATCATTTCACACCAATTCATGAAATTATAGTTCAATTTCTGAGAAATCCGTGTTTTTATGCATGTAAAGATAATTTTGGACATGAGTGTAGTAATAATCGAAAAGAAACCGCTGAGAACTAAGCGCAATTTAGGTTTCAGGATTTTAACAAAAGAAACGCCGCAATCTGTTTTGTGGAAAAAATACTTTGGGAAGCCGACGTTTACCAAAAATCCGATGTCATTCCAAATGTGCTTTTATTTTTTTGTTAAATCCAATGTATAATTAAGAGGTGAAACTCAGAAAAAGAGAGCAGGCTTTCTTTCAGCTGCCTTTTCTCTGCTCTCTGACGTGAATCTTCGTCAAGTTGTGATTGAAATGGCACTAATAACCGTAAAGTCCGAAGTTCGTGGAACTGGGCAATAAATATTGATGGCCTTGAGATTCTCATTTCCAGGGCCGTAATCTGAGTCACTCATTAAGCATTTATAGCGCTTAGCTTTCTGAATCAACAAATAAGTTTGAAAAAAATGCCGTAACTGGATTACTCTTCGTTTATTTTTGTGCGATTCGGACCTTAAACTCTTGATTCCAGTTTTTGCAACAGTTTCAGGATTTTCTTTAAAATAAAATAGCATTTTGGACTAAAAGTGATAAAAGTTTGAAGCGGAAACCGGTTTCTTCTGCTCTCATGTGAGGAAATGCTATCTTAATGTAGGGAACTCGTTAGGTTTGGAGCATAAGTCACTGTTTTTTTCCTTGTGTCTTCATCATAAGTGCTAAAATAGAGGAAGTACTGAGAGTTAATGTCAGACTCAACTTGAAAAGAATATCTTGTATTCGATACAGTCGTAAATGTCACGAGACAAAATGATTTTGTTTCTGATCATAAACGTTTCCGAAAACGTTTCCATATGATTAAAATGCTTTTAAACATACCGCCAGTTGCGTACGTAACATTTACAACTGCGAATGCCGAGAGATTGAATTTGCACAACTGCGTAAATAAAAGTGGTGGTTCAATTTTTTTTCTGTACATCTAATCAGCCAAGGAAAACTCGTGACCATGACAGAAATATCAGTACGTGGCTTTTGCCTTCAACATGGAAGAATTCTTAAGTAAGTCTTGGTTTTAAACGAACGTAATTCTTCGCAGGATAATTTACCTACACAAATCGCCGCAGAACAACCCAATAAATTTTCATCCTGTATCAAAATATATCACTCGTAATAAAATTATCACACTAACAAAGCATTTGATAGGTGAGTTGATTGGATATTGGACATGCTGCGCCAAACAAGACAGACAACGCCAAGTAATGGACATACACACAATGGAAGTTTTACTGACACACCCAGGGAGGAATCGAACCTGTTTGATAAGTGGGATACAATTAAGAATATAGTCTGAAAGAATATTCTAGGTTTATTAAGCTGGTAGGGTATATAAATGTTTTTCCATTTGGTATACTAATGAACTAGGAGTGCTCTAGATTGGCCGCGAAAGAGTCCCTAACATCCCTAAAAAGACGGAAAAAAGAAGTTCTGTTATGTGTAAAATACATTCATACAAGGTGATAGATCTCCACCCATATAAAGTTAAAAAAATCTCATTTTCAAAAGTTACATTTTTTTTAAGTGCCCCCTTCAGAGGGTTAAAGAAACAAATTTATAAAAGGCTAGAATATACATTTTTACAAAAACGAAACTCCGGCATTTTTTGTAAATTTATTTTTTATTCAAGTTATTAACTTTTGTAATAGGTTTGCCGTTTCGAAATCGCATTTTTAACATTTGTCAATTTTATCTGTAAGGTTATTTTTTTTATTCAATTTATTAACTTTTGTAATAGGTTTGCCGTTTCGAAATCGCATTTTTAACATTTGGCAATTTTATATATAAGGTTATTTTTTTATTCAATTTATTAACTTTTGTAATAGGTTTGCCGTTTCGAAATCGCATTTTTTAACATTTGGCCAATTTTATCTATAGGTTTTAATAAATCTCATAAAATTAATTTTTTTTAAGTGCCCCCTTCATAGGGTTAAGGAAACAAACTTAAAAAGGCTAGAATATACTTTTATACAAAAACGAAACTCCGGCACTATTTTTGTAATACAAAAATTTATTTTTTGATTCAATTTATTAACTTTTGTAACAGGTTCACCGTTTCGAAATCGCCTTTTTAACATCTGGCAATTTCATCTATCGATAACCTCAAATATTTCCGACAATTTCTATCTGCTACTTTACAAAATTCTTATTTTGAATAGCTATCGGAAACAGAGCCCTGTAAACATGCTTGCTATTTAAATATCGTTACCATGCTCAATCGACAGAGGTAGGTAGTTAATTAATTGGAGCAACAAAACGGGCTATTGGACAATTCCCGAAGTCTCACTCGACAAACAAATCCATCCTAGCTGTGAAGTAAAACAGATTGAAATATTTAAAACTGTAGATTTTACCTTCTAAAGTAAATTTTCGTTTTATAAGCTCGAGACAGTAAACTATAATCAAACTAAAAACTTAATATGTGTAACACATTCGTACCACTAGATTCCCTTTCGTCTTTTAATATCGCTTTTAACGGGATATTCTGCTTCATTTTAAGTGGAATGTCTTAAAGAAGTAAACGGTCCAGCAGGTTTATCGAACATTGTTGAAAATATCCCACTTCTAACTCAATCCCACTGTTATTTGCCATTCAAATATATTTTTCAACCGCTTGAAGAATTTTCAATTTACTGCATGACGCTCTACCAATTACACGGTTCAATGGTTTGTAAATTTTTCCTTGGTTGTGGAGAAAACAAAACCACACGCGCCTCTCTTGTGTATTTATTCATTCAGTTGAAACAGTTTACCGGCAATGGCTGGAGGGGAACTAAATGAAAGGCTGGATTCCCATTTGCACAGTTAGCTACTTTTGCAATATTTAAGTTTCGATTTTAAGATTTGCAGTTGATCCGATCGGATGTGGAAAGTTCGACACCGAAAAGAGGGCTGTATCGTAATTACTTTGTTTCGGCATCTCTGGCAGCGAGGTGATGCAGATGATTCTTTGGAGTAAATGTAACGAACGTGTATTGCTTCGCTGCAAATTAGGTCGGGGGATCAAAATGGCAGCAGACTGCAGATCACTGGTTGCCAATTTTAGGACACGACTGCAGTTTAACCCTCTGAGTGTCATGAGGTAGTTAGGTAGTTAATTAACTTCACACTGGAGCAACACAGCGGGCTATTGAAGCAGCTCGTATCTACTCCCCTATGAATTTTCCCAAGTTGGTTGGCGCTGTAGGTTTATACATGTCGATGTGGCTCAAAATTAGGTGGTGTTGTCCTCGTTTCTTTCCCTTCGGGTTTGATCCCGGACAGTCACGAATAGCCCATTGTATTGCTCTAGTGCGACGTTAATTAAAATACCTACCTACCTCATACATGTCGCTACCTGTTCGTACATTTGGAGTCAAAGGACTGATTTAACGCACATGCACTCAGTGCTAATGGTTATAAATTTTATTGCAGCTAAAATCTGATCTCGGCACCCCAAAAAATTTTAAATACTGTCTACCAATTAGTGCAAACTATTGTAGGAGCTTGTAAGTAGGTAGCTAATTAACGTCGCACTGCAGCAACACAATGGGCCATTGGCGACGGTCCGGGATCAATTTCCAAGGGAAAGGAATCCAAGGACAAACGCCTCGTAATTCTGAACCACGGACAGATGCCGAGAACGGCACTTGAGCTAGCATTCCACTCTCCAAACTTCCACACCACGCCAAAGTGAGGTCATTTCAGACCACGACAGATTTAACGCGCACCGGCCCCCGTGTACACGACGGACTTAGGCTGGACCGAATTTCGAGCTCGCAACCGTCCGGTTGCTAATCCGTTGCTCTTCCAACTGGGCTATCACAGGCCTCCGAGTGTCATTGGACTTCCGAGTAGTGTAATATTGCCTTAACCTCACAACACATATAATGACTAAATAACCGCATCAATTAGTTGAACGAGTTCTAGTGAAGACTCTACTTGTCAAGGTCAAAACTCAGGGCTGCCACAGGCGACTTTTGTTTTTATTCTCCTTAGTGACTAGGTACCAACAATTCATAACCCATCCTAGTTCATAGCGCTGCAATGGTATCCTTGACTTTCATCAATCTCAAAGATGCCAACTGTCATGACTGTCCTTAAAAAATATGATTTCATTAAAAGACAACGATGGGGGGGGGGGTTGAATTAACTTCGCACTTGAGCAACACAATTGAGTACTGGCGACGGTTGGGGACCAATCCCGAAGGGAAAGTCCGAGGACAACTCCGCTTAATTTGGAACCGCGGTCAGATGGCGTCAACACCCGATCTGGCAACCCCTCTCCAAACTTCCGCACCACGCCAAACGTGAGGACATTTGAGGCGACGTCAGTTTTAATGTAAACCAGCCCCACGTAGACGGCGGTCTTTGTGGCCGCCTAGTTTCGAACTCGCAACCCTCCAGTTTCGACCCTTCAACTGGTCTACCGAAAAGACAACGAAAACGCGGTTTGGTTTTGTCATAGTTTGCTACATGAGCGAAGTTTGTTGGTTCCGAGAAAAACCCTCCTCCAAAATTATTTTGTAGGCATTTTTAGGTAGGTTGAGGTAGGGCACGTGAAACCCATATCTCCAAAGTTCGTATTGATCTGATTACTGCTCTGTCCCAGCAGTTTCTTCTCCATTAGTTGTGCACGGGCTTCACGGTCCCGATATACTCTAGCCATCTTTTATTTTCCTATAGTGTTTACTGCTTTAATAAGCACGGGGGTCACACTCCCGGGGATACCCGCACGATCTTTTTCCGCCGTCATCCCTCTACACTATTCTCCAATCCCTCCTTTTCTCCCTTTCACCACATTTTTGACTTGGCGTTGTTTTATGTTTGGCACAGCTTTGCCAAATGTGGTAGCCCAGTTGGAAGAGCAACGGATTAGCCACCGGAGGGTTGCGAGTTCGAAACTCGGTCCAGCCAAAGACTGTTCACGGGGTGTGGTGCACGTTGAATTAGTCGTGGCCTCACGTAGGCGTAGCGTGGAAGTTTGGAGGGTGGGGTGCCAGCTCAGGTGTTGTTCTCATCATCTGACCTCGGTTCAAAATGACGAGGAGTCGTCCTGGGGTCTTTCCCTTCGGGATTGATCCCGGACCCTCGCCAATAGGCTGTTATGTTGCTCCAGTGCGACGTTAATTGCATTACCTAATTCATTGCTCTGTCGATGGTGTCCTTGACTTTAGTTGCAGATTGGACTCTCGAAAATGCCAACTGCTTAAAAATACTTTCCAATGCTATTTCATGGGGCTGCACTTGCCCCACCTGTTAATTAACAGCAACACACTCTCCCGTGCCTGGTATCGTGAGACATTGTATCAGTTCAAATAAGTGTGGTTGGGATGAATAGAGCGTGCCACCGAGGTCTATCCAGAATGTTATAGCATATATTATTTCTACACATTACTAGCTGAACTGCCCGACGTTGCTAGAGCTGAAATGTTCGTAATTCATCGAAATATTACTGTTATTACTATGGGGATTTCGAATTGTTTTTAGCCCGTCTACAGACCCAGTAAAAATAGAACGGTTGTTTATATATAGCCTATGTTTCTAATAGGATTCTAAAGAATAAATATACCAAATTTGGTGTGAATGTGTCTGATAGTGATCGTAAAAATACTCAATGTTATGTCAATAGGGATTTCGAATTGTTTTTAGCTCCCTCTGCACACCCAAGACAAATGGAACGGGGGTTAATATGTAGCCTACGTTACCCGCTGGGTTCTAATAAGTGTACCAAATTTGGTGTGGATTGGTCAATCGGGGTAGATTTGTATAGAGAAAAGAGTCAGACGCCAACTCTGCTTTATATATATGTAGATTACATCTGTGCATTGTTACATCTATATCATCATGCCCCACATTCTGTGGCATGGACTTGCTCTTGTTTCGAATATAATAGATTGGGAGGCAGCATGATCATATTGTTTCATTCATGCCCTTCTGTTGGGTTTTATCGATTGAAGACAGAGTTTTATACATTAAAAATAAATTTTATTACGTAGCCAAGTCTTATGGTTTAAAAACATACATTTTAAGAACAACAAGAAGTCTGATCAGCTCATGATCCCCAATCTCCTCACTTATATACATACAAAGATTTACATATTCTTCTATATTGATGTGCCCCACACGGCACTATAATTGGAGGTTTGAGACCGATTCCAACATGCGGCCCCATCGGTTGTAAAACCTCAGCAGATGTATTACAATTCAATATATATATATATAAATCTAACAAAATATTTTTCTAATAATATTTTTAAATTTATTTAACAATAAAGGCTTTGTTAAAAAGTCAGCCAAATTATTTTCCGATGAAATATAATTTACGTTAAATAGTTCATCTTTTATTAATTTACGAATAAATTTGTACTTTATATCAATATGTTTAGTTTTCTGATTTTCCCGACTATTTTTTGAAAAATAGATAGCAGATTGATTATCACAATATACTTGGGGTCTTATGTGATCACACAAACTTAATTCATTTATAATTCTACTAAACCAAATAACTTCTTTAGTGCAATCGGTTAGTGCAATAAATTCAGATTCCATTGAGCTAAGAGCTATGCACTTTTGTTTAGAAGATTTCCATGATATTGGGATGTTACCAAAATAAATTAAATAGCCACTGCTTGAATGTCTGTTTGTGAGACCACATCCCCAATTTGCATCAGAAAAAGCAATCAAATTTGAACTTTCTACATTGGAAAGATTAATTTTAAAATCCTTTGTAAGAAAAACATAGTTCATAATATCAACAACGTAAGACCAGTGTTTGTAAGTATAACCATTACAAAACTGAGACATTATATTAACAGCAAATGCAATATCTGGTCTGGATCTATCTGACAAAAACGATAAACATCCTATTAAGGAACGATAGGGAAATTTCCTCATTAAATCATTTTCAATTATTTCTTCCTCTTTAACCTTATCAGGTAAGTTACAACCAATTTTAAAAGGTAAATTCACAAAACTTTTAGGAAGATCTTTGAATTGTGACATTAATTTTTCAATGTAGGTAATTTGATGTAAATAAATCGAATTTTCAATTTCTTGAAAGTTTACGCCTAACAAATATTTAGTTTTACCTAGGACTGTAAGATCCAATTTTTTGTCCAATAATTCGATTACTTCATTTATCAAATGTTCCCTTTTTGAAAACAAAACCATATCATCTACATAAACAATTAAAATTACATCTTTAAATTTGTAGACACAATTACACCAATTTAACTGAGAAAATCCTAATTTAGTTAAAATACCGTCTAATTCCAAATTCCATTCTCTACCACTTTGATGCAAACCATATATAGCCTTTTCCAATAGACATACTTTGTTTTCGGATCCTTTCAGCACAAATCCTTTTGGCTGTTTCATGTATATAGTATCTTTAAGGTGTCCATATAAATATGCACTTTTCACGTCAACTTGACAGTGATACCAACCCAACATAGAAATCAATAGTACAAACAATAATCTAACAATAGAAAAATTCACAACTGGTGAAAAAATATCTTTAAAATCAATGCCGGGTTTTTGCTTAAAACCTTGAGCAACAAGACGAGCTTTATACCTTTTAGGTATATTGTTTTCGTCCATTTTTATGCTGTACACCCACTTACTTCCAATTATGGTTGTATTTGGGGGTGTGTCCACTAATTTCCATACTTGCCTATCCTTCATTATCTGAATTTCTTCATTCATGGCAATATTCCATTTAATTTTATCCTTACTTGTTTGCGTTTCTTCATAACTTTTGGGGATTTCGACATTGTAACACTGATCATACATGTCGTACAGCTGTTGGTCTAAAAAATTAGATTCATCACTAGAAGTAGATGGCACATTAGAAATATCCACATAAGGATGTTCAGTCTCTGGCTTAAAATTGAAATTTACAGGATCAAACCTAATCTTGTTTTTAGTACAGTACTTTTTAATATCATTTAAAGATCTCATTCTCAAATTTTCAGGAGAATAATAGTATACATCTATCCTATTGCTTTTATTTCTAGGTTTTTCGATTCTTCGCCAATTTGAAATGTTAAGACTTTTTAAGTCCTCAGTTTTAACTAAATCTTTAGAATCTAAAACTTGAGTTTCACTTTCCGATTTTACTTTTATATTTTCATTTGATTGATAAATAGGAATATTAGAATTAAGATCGAAAGAAACGTACTCAAAGTTTTTACCAAATAGTACATCAACAGCTTTCTTACTTTCGTCGATATGAACATGGACTGTTTCAACTATTCTCTTCTCGTTTGGTACATATATTCTGTAACCTTTAGTTTTCAAACCATATCCTGTCAAAATACCAAGTTTAGCTCTGGGTTGTAATTTATTTCTCTGTATTTTAGGAATATGAACATATGCCAAAGAGCCAAAAATTCTGAAATGTTTTACTGATGGTTTGAAACCAGTCCATATTTCGTTAGGAGATATACCCTCAGTTAATTTGTGTTCGCATCTATTTTTAGTATGAATAAATGCTAAAAGTGCTTCTGACCAAAATTGTGGTTGTAAACCACTGTCTTGAAGCATAGCTCTGACACAATCCATGGCTGTTCTATTGAACCTTTCTGCAATGCCATTTTGTTCAGGGGTATAAGTTGAAGTTCTTTCGATTTTTATTCCTAGATCATTTAAAAACTTTTTAAATTCTTTGTGACAAAATTCTAAACCATTGTCAGTTCGGACACATTTTAACTTAACATTTAGCTGTCTTTCAGCTTTAACCAAGTATTTTTTAAAGTAATCAAAAACTTCATTCTTATTTCGAATAATATAAATAGTTACTTTTCGTGAAAAATCATCAATAATAGATAAAAAGTATTTGTTTCCACCTAGAGAGTTAACTGGGGCAGGACCCCACAAATCCATATGGATCCTTTCCAAAACATTTTTAGTTTTCCTTTCGTACATATAGTTTCTTTTTAAGGATATTCTAGTGGATTTAGCAATAGCACAAATCTTACAATTTTTATCTATATTTTTACAATTAAGTTTTTCAATTCCTTTTACACAATTAATTTTACTCATATTTTCAATTAAGGGCATGTTAACATGACAAAACCTACGGTGGGCTTTTTCTGGATCTAAACCAGTTACATATGTATAATTTTTAATCTTGGGATAACCTTTCAAGATATACAATTTTCCAATTCTGGGAACAGTAAACAAATATTTATTATAACTATTATAAATAATCATTTTGTTATTTCCCCATTTAATTTGGTTTCCCACAAGGTCAATACGAGCACCACTAATTAAATTTTTTCTCATATTAGGCGAGTATAACACATCTTTTAAAGTTATATCATAATTTCTGTTTCTATCTAAAACTGTAAATTGAATATCACCCATACCTAATACTTCCGAGGTGCTGTCCTTGTCTCCGACTAGGATCTTCTGTGGTGGTAGTTTTCTGAATGTCGTAAACATATCACGTTCTTTACAGAAGTGAGCAGTTGCAGCAGAATCAATGAGAAATTCCCTCGGTCTTTCATTTGGAAAATTTGAAACTGCATAGGCACGTTGAAGATCAGTTTTTGAATTGTCCTCCATATAAAATAATTCACCACCAGGTTTCTGCCGATTGCTTTTCTTGAAGCACTTCGATTCGTAATGTCCCGACTTTTTGCAGTAGTTACAGAATGGTCGCGGCCCCATACGACAAACTGTCGACTTTCTTGGGCTTGAAGGAATTAATTCAGGGTCCAGTACGCATCTGCTGTGATCAGGAGTAGACGCCCGTGTCTCCTTGTATCTAGATGACTTGTTTCTTGTAGCATAAGCATCGGCCACGATACTTAATTTTGTGCCTTCGTCTTTCCGCTTCAGCTCGATTCGGCTGGATTCTGTTATTAAATGTTTAGACAAATTGTCTAGCGTGAACTCGTTGTCATCCATCCTGTATAGCAGTTGTACCAGATTATCGTATTCGTGAGGCAAATGTCTTATTCGTTGAAAGCAAACTAAAAGGTCTGGGATTTCGAATCCACATTCTTTTATCTGTAACAGCTTCTCATGCACTCGTTTGCAGAAGAGTCCAATGGATTCGTCCTCCGGCTGATAGCGGATTGAAAAGAACTCGTCCACAAGGCCTGCCAATCGTGCTCTAGATGCTGGTTCAAAGTTGGTCTTTAATATATCCCAGGCTTCCTTACCGTCCTCAGTAGATGAAATTAAGACTTGATATTTTCTGTCTATGCCCTGGTAGATAGTTGTGTATGTCCTCTGCTTCCTATAACGATAGTCTCTTTTTTCTTGTTCTGGAGCATCTTCCAATAATAGAGGTTCCGTTTTAGTGATAAATTCCCAGCAGTTCCGGTCCATTAGCAATATCTTCATGTCCGTCTTCCACGTGGCATAGTTAAAATCCGATAACTTCGGGAAGGAAAATATGGACATTTCTTGAATACCCATCATACTGGATACCGGTAGTGGCAGAATTCAGGTTCAGCTTAAGGTCTGAGGCCCATAACCAATTGTTGGGTTTTATCGATTGAAGACAGAGTTTTATACATTAAAAATAAATTTTATTACGTAGCCAAGTCTTATGGTTTAAAAACATACATTTTAAGAACAACAAGAAGTCTGATCAGCTCATGATCCCCAATCTCCTCACTTATATACATACAAAGATTTACATATTCTTCTATATTGATGTGCCCCACACGGCACTATAATTGGAGGTTTGAGACCGATTCCAACACCTTCTTTGGATTGCGCATCTTCCCTGCCAAAATTCGACGCGTTCTAGCGCTGAAACTAATACACAGGACTCCTTCAAGCATTTCCAGCCTGTGGCAGTCCCTACCTTAATCATGAACATTTCATATATGCCCTTCTTCGGACTGCGCAACTTCCCAGCCAAAATTCGAAGCGCTCTAGCGCTGAAACTATACACAGGACTCCTTCAAGTTTTCCCCACCGTCACCAATAGCCCTTTGTGCTATTCCAGTGCGACTTTAATCAAAATACCTACCTACACTTCAAGGATTTCCAGACTTTTGCACCCCTACTTAATCACGAACATTTTTTATGCCCTTCTTTAGACTGCGCAACTACCCTACCAAAATTCGAAGCGCTCTAGCGCTTAAACTAATACACCAGGACTCCTTTCGAGCATTTCCAGCCTGTAACAGGCCCTACTTTAATCATGGACACATTTTGTATTCAGAGGACGCACTTATCCCGCAAAAGCACTTGCTCCATCTTACCAGACGTCTAGACTATCCGGGATTTGCGTGCGTTGCCCGGATTCCGCCAGGATTTATTAAAGCTGCCCTAATTCCTCAGAGAAATTTTCAATCTAAATGCTTTATTGCTTGAATCGCTTTGTATACAAGATATCTGTTATATGCTAAAAAATGAAAAATATTGTTAATGGCAGATCGCGGAATTGCATGCTTCAAGTCAGACTTTTTCAATTCAGAGGTATTTTTTTTAATTGCAATACTGTCGTTTCTTGTTTATAACGATGCTTATTCGACCTTTTCAATGTAAAGTTTTTTATTAATACTCCATCATTGAGCTTTATTTGTCTGGAGTTACCCTAAAATGTCACCACATAGCAATTCTATTGAGTTTATCAGGATTTTTAGGTATGATAAATCCTGGACTCACCTCATCCTACATTGAACTGAATTTTTTCAAAAATGCTTTGAAAAAATGGGTCTTCGTGGGACCACATGCACTGAAAGGCGACTTTTTGCTACTATTTTCAACCTTTCTGAAAATTCACACGAAGTTTAACGAAACTTTAGTCACTTTTTTAAAAACTAATAACCGACGGAGAAATATTTTTCGGATTTTTCTTTAGGGATTTAAGTTGCGTCGCCAAGCCGTAGCAACCATGAAAGAAAAACAGCGGAATCTGGTTTCTAGATTGTCATGAAAACTTCGTTAAGAAAGTATTTATTTTTCAATTTTGAAATGAAAATTTTTTTCCGTGATAATCAACGCTTGTTTCATTCTTTATCAGCACATTGTGCGTTTTAGCCGATTCATTTTGAATCTGAGCAACTAAAATTGCTACTGAAATCGAGGAGACTTTTGCTACTATTTAAAACAAAATTGCGCTTCTAATGCTACTATTTCACAAGTACTTTGACTGTACCAGCCCTGGGTAATGTAAACAATCAATAAACACCTTAAGAGTTTCAATAAAATCAATGTTTTGAAATATAAAAAGCATTCCAAGCGTATATTTAGAGGAAAGGCCTTGGATCAGAGCAGTCGAATGTAGCTGAATGGAGGCAACGTTTTGTAACGCAAGAAGCTATTATTTTAAAAACATGCCAAGGTGTTGCACCAAAAACAAAGAGGTGAACAATCAGTAGTAGTAAACATTTTCATGCACTAAAATTTTATGGGTATTCAAGTCTGAAAGTAACATAGAAGCCCTGCGCGAATTTTTAAAAAGGAAAGTACACATGTAACTGCCAAATGGCATTAAGTCAATATTACAAAACGAAAAGGTATTAAATCGATGTTGCAAAAACACAGTGGTATTTTCAATGGCAACGTGTCTGGTAATATGATAGATACTATATCCATAATTAGAAGTTCCAAACATATTTGAGTTCTGACGGAAATTCAATTCCAGGTTTTTCCATGAGAATTAGCGTTTTTTGAATAATCGGAAAAAATAGACTTAATACCTTTTGGAAACAAGCTCTTCATATTGCGAACGTGGGTAGTATTCACAGCTTATAAATAGAACTTCCGTTCGATAATTTCATTTCCTTTCAAACAGCCATCTTAAGAGCATAATAGGCTTTAAGCATACGAGTGCCCTTGAGCCCCTACTCACCAATTCACAGAAATAAAAAGCAACTAATCAATAAAAAACCACAAGAGTTTTTAATAAAATCAATGGTTTTTTAAGTATAAAACTTTCCAAGCACGTATTCAGAAGGGCCCTCGTCTCGCCGCAATATTTTAATGGTCAAAAACAACCAAAAATGTGTGTTTTGGTTGTTTTTAATCATTAAAATATTTCGCAATTGGATCCGCGTAAATCGAAGTTTCTTTTGTTCAACAGATAAAAAGCATGGAGACATGTCTGAAAACAGTAAACAATCATTCAACGTGATGTGATGTTCACTTATCATTACGGTCTTTTGATTGGAATAGAGTGGAATTTTACGGTACATGGACCATATTTGGCCGTGCTGCGCCAGACAGAATCAAGTAATAGACATACGCACACAGGAAATGTTTTACTGATACAGAAGAGAGAAATTCACCCAGGGAGCAATCGAACCGCTTGCTACCACAGAGGAAATATAAAAGTAAGTGACCCTTAGACTGCTTTCTTCTGCTGGGTGGAACTTAACATTCATCATCTGATTGATCCACGGGACGGGAGAAGACGCCCATCCATTGAAACATCATCGCATTGGTCCATTGATTGAGCACCTGATAGTAGTAGATTTCACTTGTCACCACTCTATGGAAATGTGGATTCGCACACCTTCCCTGTCATTAGATGTTACATCGCCAAACGAGGCGATTTTTCACAGACTACTAGTCGGCAATCTGGTCAAACTTTTTGAAGCTCCTCTCAATAGCAATGCTCAGTCTACTTATATTTCACGTCTATGGTTGCTATGCGCAGTAGGCATGCCCACTGAGCCACGACGGCCCTGATTGGAATAGAAAACTCCCAGAGAAGATAAGGCCCTACGAAATTATTTCCTAAACCTTCGTCTGGACCATCAATCATTTTACACTTCTGTTAAATGTGAGCTATTTAATTCCGCTGAACTTTTTACTTGGCCACTTCCCGAATATTTTAATTTAAACCTGCTCAATGCAAGAGCATCAGCGCGCAGTGGATCAACGCCCGCCCTCTCGACCACCTAAGTTAACATCGTCGGTCGTGATCCGTACCTAGGAGGGTGACCTCTTGATTGCTGTCTCGGCCTGAGGGTTGTTATGAGATTTTGGCTCCGCTGATTAATTACGCTATCTAGCCCATTCCACCAAAATTTTATTCAAAATTTTTTCACTTATGCTTGATAATTTACTGAGTTTTTCCAATTTATGAGATGAGCTGAAGCGCAGCGAGTGCTCCGTAATTGGTATGTTCAGTCCAGTCCCAAAAGAGGAAAACGTCTTGAATTCATTCACTTTCCCGACTTGAATGAGCCAGGTCGAAAAGGAAAGAGAGCCCCAACCATCCTGTTTAGTGTGAACTGGTACCGATTCGCGGAATTCTCCGGGTGTCTACGAATCCCCCATTCCATGATGACTGGGAGTCGGTCGTCCCTAATTGGTATGTGACTGAGTAGTGAACGATCTTGGCGAAAGAGCTGCTCGCTGGAGCCGTTGGCTGTCCACTTGACGGTTGCTTTTGTTGTTGCTGTTTCGACTTCTGTGTAAGAAAACTCACTGGCTGGAAGTTTGCCGGTCGTATTCGCAAACTAAATATCGGCGTGTTCAGTTCGTTGTTGACTTCCTCTCCTAGAAGTTGCTAAATAACCGTTGCGTTGTTCCAGTGCGACATTAATTAACTGCCTAACTTACGTGCTTAATGGCTAAAATATATTAAATATATTTTAGCCATTAAACTGGGGTGTTATTGCCCCGATATAATCTTCACCATCAAAAATTCATATATGTAAATATCCATAGCATAAATTTTAAGAAACGAAGAATAAAATAATCACATCGCCCTGTGCCTCCTTTCGGCCCTCCGACCCCTGAATTCTGTTTCTCGTTTGTTTAATTGTGTGTTGTTGTGTTGGGTAATTTCTTTGTATTCTGTTATGTTCCAACTTTAATTTTTGACTATTGATGCCTTTTGTTCCGTTTGTGCACTTCTATATGTCCAAATGTTATATTAATGTGATATCTTTTTATCTCGTTTTCCCTCTCCCCGTCCTTCCAACGAAAACTCAAAACCTCTGGTGAGTCGGTGGGTACAGTAAGTATCCTACGTAGAAGCTGCTAGTTTGAGTACAAAAAATTCGAAACATTAGAGCGTCAAGTTTCAAAAAAGTGTTTTACTAAATATGATTACCTTCTTGTTCTTTAAGTTTAAACAACACAGAGACGGATATGAATCGAATGTGCATACGAATTGGAATACGAAGAGATTAGGAATTGAATTGGGTACTTACCCCTATTTCCCAGATAAACGATTCAGCGATTTGTAAATTTAAAGTTCAGTTTGTAGTGGGTGTACGGATCTACTCGAAATGTGCAAGCCCTGTTCCTCCTCGTAGACTATGTGGCGCCAGCAGTTTTCCCGATTGACAGGGACTGAATTTTGTTGACGTCATCTTTGTTAGTACTTTGTATAGGCGTGCATATATAAAAAAATACAAATGACTCGGAGTCTTTGTATTGTTATCGGTTGATTGATTTTTTTATGGCGCAAGGGGCAAGTCGATTCAAGCTGCGCCAAACTATCAGTAATTGAGAAAAGAAAATCAGCATTTTTCCGTAAATTGGAAAACGTTCTTGCAAATCGAAACGTTTAAATTCTCTCCCCAGTGGCAACTAATAATGTCCCACATCTGAACCATCTCAAGTAGTTTCCCAAACAGATATGAGGTGCCTAGGATAAAACAAATACGCAAGCGAAAGTAATATTTTTTTAGATTTTAATGTCATTTTTAAGTCAACAAAATGGTCATTTAAGTCAATAAAACGACGGTCCATGATCCATCCCGAAGAGAAAGATCCGAGGACAACACCAGGTAATTTTGAATCACGTTATGCAATAGGGAGTTGCCCTTTATAAAAGATTATAAACACAAAAAACGCATACCGGGATTACCACTTGGAAAGTAAAATTGATTTGAAAAACAGGTTAATATTATATGATCTTTCTAAACACGTTTAAAACATAAAAAATATAAGTCAAAAAATCACTTTCGCTTTTTCAACTCATTAGTTTTATGATGGGATTCTTATTTCCGAGATGTCTTTAAAATCGTAATACCTGACTTAATGAGATCCCTTTTCAACTTATAGAGAGCATGACACCCGATCCGAATTTCCTTTTCACAGTGAAATGTGTCCACACTTTTGAAATTTTGCTTTCCATTTTGTAAAATTTGGTTTTAAAATAAAGTTAAAAGCATTGCAAATCCTAAGAACGAGTAGAGGCGACACCGCCAGAGAGAAAGCTGGAAAACAAAATCTTGATCAGCAATATTTAAAAAAATTTTAAAATTTGTTTAAAACTAAAAATTCATCATGTCATTGCCTAACAATTATAAAATTTCACAATTATTACGCTAATCTCCTCGCAAATTCATCAGACGTCGGGGCTTGGTTCAGTCGAGAACAGTTCCTGGAGCAGTCATCGAGATCAGCTCGGCGAACCGTTCATCGAGAACAGAGAACTGCTCTGAAAACGGAGAACAGCTCCGAGATAAGAGAACTGCTCTGAGATTGGTGAACAGTTCCGAGAACGGAGAACAGGGTCGGAACAATTTGAGAGCAGGAATCATTTTCCGAACAGGAAGTAAAAGAGCTCCGAGAACGGAGAACAGGGTCGGATCAGTTTGAGAGCAGGAATCGATTCCTTCGGTAAATTTGATTCCTGCTCTCAAACAGGAAGTAGTCTCAGAGCAGGGAGTAGGTTTATGGACAGAGAACGGATGAATGAATCAACAGGAAACAGTGAGTCACGAACTGTAGGATCAACAGCTGTGTTTCGGACTTACCATAATTTAGAATATACGAAAATTTTTGCGAACTTAGAAAATTCGAGAAAAGATAACTTTGCAAAATTCCCACCTATTTAAAATCGAAGTATAAAAAAATTGCTATGTTTCTTTTAACAAAAAGAACCGAGAGCAGGTTTTTGTGAAAAGTGGGAACAGGCTGTTCCCGTTCTTTTTGAAGAACAGGTGAAAAAGAACAGTTCGCTCTTTCTTCCCCATCCCTACTCCCATGTAACTCACTCTGGTGTTACTCAACACTTCTCTTGTCTGTATTACCGATTGGAATTTAAACAATTGTTCCATTTGCAAGTTCGCCTTTGACAGTGGAAATTATCGGAGACCTAAGATCCAATCGCGTTAATCGCCCTAAGATCCAAAATTGGTTTTCAAACAATTTTATTTATAGAAATATCTACACACATCATCTGTTGGGTACCTGTATTTAATCATAAAATTATCGAGGCGTAAAAGTGGCCGTTGTTGGATCTATTTTTTCGACTTCTGTGTAAAAATACTCACTACTACTGAAAGTTTACTATTATAAAATTTTCGCTCCAGAGTGCGAAGTAAATTCTACTACCTACTTGTTTATCGAAAGTTTACCGTTGTATTCACAAACAAAACATTAACGTGCTCAGTCTGCCATGCGTTTAGGTGCAAAAAATTCAAAACATTAATCATGCTTCGAAATGTTTTAGTAAACTTATCCTTTGTTTGATTATATTTTGCCGTTCGGCATTTGGAGAGTTGTTTTCTTTTGCAATTTTTGCTTAGATCGACTTTACTTTATATTTTTTGTGTGTTAATTTTAATGTTTCTATATAGAGTGTTGGTTGCTTTAAGTGTTATTTTATGTGATTGCTTATGTAAAACATTCCGTTACTGCAAAAATATCATTACAACGATATATTTCAGCGGTCCCGTAGAGTTCGTTACAATGGGAATCAGTGGTACATATCTCATCTATACCGCTGTAACTAAAAAAATATGAATTTCTAGTTTTATGGAAAGACTAAATACATGCTTCTGTGCGTTGCAAAACTGTCACGACTGTAGATTAGTAGAAGGCAGTTGAGGCTCCAGTAGCCCGGCCACACACTTGAAAAGCATGCGAAAAATCTTATGATATGCGCATACTCCGTTTCTGTACCGAAAACATGTCGGTTTGGCATTCGTATTTCAGCCAATTTAGTGTAGCAAGACCGATTTTGAACCAGTGTATGACTTTCAGTAGGAGGCAGTTTTGTAGCATGCAGAAGCTTGTATTTTGTCTTCCTACACATAAAACTAGAAAATAATTTTTTTGAGTTCTGGTTCTATTGTAACCGGAGTGCGATATTATCAACGCAATTAGGTTTCTATTAAACGCTTAAAATTCACTACAGCCTAACATGTAACTGCAGATTGGAATCAGCTTTACAAGATCTGCTTTATTCTAATACTTGAGATCACTGCCTAATATGTAACTGAAGATTGGTGTCTTAGCTTTGCAATATCTTTGTTTTATCTAATACTTGAACGAAATTGATTAATTGTTGATAGTTCTAAACTTGATGTAATGGGGCATCTTGGAATAAAAGATTGGGGCACCAATGAGCACACACTAAAAACGGAAAAGTAAACTATATATTGTGAAAAGTAAAGATGCGAATTGTACTTGACAGGCCAATTCGAAATTTTACCAAGTTCGTCCAACTTGGCTTGTGTATTCTTTCTTTCGCAACGTCAAACAATATTTCTGTATTTCATTATTTGTCCTGTATTACAGTGAGGAACAGATTAAAAAAACCCAGTTATCTTGTTAAATCTGCAATTTTCAGTAAAACTAACAATGAATGCAAGTTTCTTCATTTGTTCAAAAGTACCCATGGTGACTTGAACAGAAAATTTTCAATTTATCAAAACCCCATAACATCTCATTTTTTCGAGAAATGTTCCGTTTTTGGCAGGGTATTAAAAAATCATTGATTTAAATCAAACTTTTGAATTTCATTTTTCTTTCTGTAATGTTTAATAATATTGAAAATGAAATACTGAACAAGATACATGTAATTTTAAAGTTAAGAATTTCGTTCTTACTGAGTTCACCTCAAAATTAGATTAAAAATCCTCCTCCCTTTGAAGACACTAAATAACAGTATTTGTTGATTGGGATCACAATTACTAGACAAGTATGTATTTCCATCTTGGGCCATTGACCAATAGGTGTCACCCACAAGCCTGCTCATCAGCATGAGTTTTGTTTTAAATATTCCATGTGACTAAATCGCACATGGCCAATTTTAAACCATTCTCCATGTGATGAGTGAAGATGCTCGAAATATAATCACTCAAATTATTAAAATTGTGGCAACTTGCTTTCTTTTTTAATATGTTCTAGTTATTTATTTAGTAAGTAGTCTGTTCATAAAAAATAAAGACATTTTCTCACAACGAAAATTTTTCTACAGTATCATAAAAACATTCCAATTTTGCACATAAATCTTTATAATTGGCAATTTTAATAGTTTCATTTTGTTTTGTGTAATATATTGGTTAATTTTTATTTGAATTTATTTTGAAATTTTATGTATTGGCCCCTTAAAATTCTTTACTCTGCTAGGATAACTATTCAATATTTATGGAATTGAAATTTGGAATGTCAAAGTTAATTCTCACTTATCTGATAATTGAATGAGTATGTTGAGAAAAGATTATGGATTGAAGCGGGAAGCTTATTTGAATAATTATCATTGGAATGATAAATTTTTTATTGCAAGCTCAAGATTCTAGTGAATTGGCATGTTCTGGGGGGATGCTATTACACTTATTCTATGCTGTTCATAGAGAAAAGCTTCCTTTTCTGGTGTTATGTACAAACCCTTTTAGTGTGCTTAGAATATACCTATGAAATACTTGTCAATGTTCAAAGAATTTGAAAAATAGGCATATTTTATTTCAAATTTATGTATTTTCATGTCCCAATTTTTACTACAAAAATTGTTATTTACAAAAAATAACAATTTTTTCACCAATAAGTTATTTTTACAAGCTGAATATTAATGAGAAGTAGGAATTTTTTCATGATGCAAGCTCCTTTTATTTTATTTTCTATTTCTTTAATTATTTTATATCAAAATAATTAAAATAATTCAATACATTTTATTCATGGAAGCTATATTTCCTTTTTCGTTAATATTTTACTTAAAAAATATTAATGTTTAAATAAATCAACTATCTAAAAACTAATGCCTCATGCATAAATATATAATGCAAAAAATTTCTGAAATTTGTATAATTGAAAAATTCTTAATATAGTGTCGGTGGGATCCCGCAACCTTATTTATCCGGGTCCAAAACTTTCACGTCACTGGTTATGAGTTAAACGCAAAACAATTTAAACCGCTTGAGAACCAGATGAAAAAAAGGCTTATGCTTGGCATTTGGAGAATTGTTCTATTTACTCTATCATGTGATTTACTTTACTAATTCCTGTCTTGCTCTAATCTTTCAAAAAATTTACCCAGCTATATTTCCTTTTTCGTTAATTTTTTATTTAAAAATATTAATGTTTAAATAAATCAACTATCTAAAAATTACATTGTAATTTACATGCCTTATGTCCAACAAATTTAAACTTGTACAGGCAAAGAATAAATTAAAATCATAAAAATCCGATTTAAATTTTCAAAAATCTGATTTAAATCCGATGTTTTTGATTTAAAAAAAATCATGATTTTTTTCATACCCTGGTCTTCGGTTAATTTCATGAAATGCGAATTGTTTTTTTTTAATGAGACATTTAAAAGGGCAATTTTAGTCTGTAATAAAGCAATTTTTCAGAAAATCGGTCGAGTATCTTCCCCTCTCCCTGCATAACATTTGGAAAAAATCCTAAACTTGTTTCGTCATCTGACCGTGGTTCAAAATTACGTGTTGTCCTCGTATTTTCCTTGGAGATTGATCCCGGACCGTCGCCAATAGTCCGCTGTGTTGCACCAGTGCGACGTCAATTAAATAGCAATTACATAAACTTTGTAGATAAAAAACAGTGCTGCGACTGATACGCGACTTTTTGCTGCTATTTTTAACCTTAGCGACTAGGGGTATCTTTTAAAGCAAAATCGTCTCAAAAGCTCCTATTTTCAAAATTTTGACAACTTATTTTCGAAAATTCGCCGAACTTCAATGGGAAAATTTAGTCCCTTTTTTAACAAGTAGAGAACGAAAAAATTTTTCGGATTTTTCCTTAGGGAGAAAATTTCGAAAGGACGCCAATTTCGAAGTTTTGGCGTCAACCATGAAAGCGTTGAAATCTGTGATTGTTATTGTCATGTCATGAAAACCTTAAGAAAATATTTAATTTTTTAATTATAAAATTTAAATTTCTTGACGAGATCTTTTATGTGTATCATACTTAATTAGCACATTAATTTTGTGCTTTAGACGATTTATTTTGTATCTCAAGTTACTAAAATGTTACTAAAACAGGGTTTTTAAGAGAAGACATTTGCTACCAAAAGTACTACTTTTAAAAGCTTCTGCTACTAATGCTTTGGCTGTGGCAACCCTGGAAAAATTAGTATTAAAAAATAAGTTGACTGGTTCATTCACGATCTCAAAATTAAGATAATAGAATGTCTATTATTTCGTTACAGATATAATAGAAATATTCATTATAATGTATGAAATGAGATTTATGATTAGATAGGATTTGTGTATTGAATGGTTAAAAAATGCAACTTTGAAAATATACTTGGCATTTGCAATCCCTTTATTTCATTTAATTATAGGGCTTGAACAGCGTGCCATTATTAAGGAATGCAATAACAAATTCGACTGTCCAAACACACATTGCCTTACTTCCATAATTGGATCACAGAGATCGAAATGGCTTGTCGACATTTGACTCAATGCATAGCAAAATGTTTTATATAACGACGAGAAGAACTTTTATTTCGGTTAATGCGATGAAGTGGGTTTAATGTATGAATGGGTTTTCGTGGAAAGATAAAATATCTTCGCATTTTCCATTAGGGGGATGCAATTTGACTTTTCAACCTATCTTTTAATCCTAAATTTAAAAAAAAAGGAAAAATATTTAATTGCAACATGTCTGAATCTGAACAGGAATTCAAATTTAATGGAAGACGGGACTTGGAAGCAGATAAAGCTTAATTCTTGAAGGGCAGCATGCTAAAAACGTTTTTTTTTTTAATTTTACAAGCGAATATTTATTATACCTTGTGAATGATTATTTTACAGTTGAAAAAATTTAGTACTTTTAGTTTTTCAAGGAAGATGGGAGATCTCAACTCACCTCCCATTGTATTAATGTAAAAGAAAGAAAAGAAATACATCACATAAGGCAAAATTAAAAGTTGAGATTAACTTTCATCTAGAGGAATCTTTTCCGTAGTGATTTCAAAGTCTATAGACATACATTTATCTATTTGTTTAATATTAGATGTATGAATTTTCCTTGTACGCATACATATGTGCAGCAGTGTAAATCAGAAAGGGAAAGAAATTATGGTGGGTGGTGGACTTAATTGGTTGGTTTTATGGTGCAAGGGCCATACTTATCCATGCTGCTCCAGACACGACATACAATATCAAGTAATAGACACACAATGAAAGTTTTACTGACACAGAAGAGAAATACACTCAGGGAGGTATCGAACCTTCGCCACCTGCAACTCAGGTTGCTATCTCAGTAGGCATACCCACTGATTCACGACGGCCCCTGCGACTGAAAAGGACACGAGAGAAGAGACAAGTTTCAAGAATCCAATATCTAAAGCTTATTTTTAACATCTGGTTCCCTTGATTTTAAATTCAATGAGAACTTTTGATTGAAGACAAGTTTTGCTATTTACATACCTTCTTCCTCAAAGCTGCTTATTAGTTTTGTGAATGATGTGAGGGAAACGATTGATTAAAAGCTTCCTACCATTATTGTAAACTCCTATTTGTTCCTACGACATCCGTGCCCTAAATTGCTATTCAACGAATCCAATGTCTAAAGTATATTTAAAAAAGTTGTTTCCCTTGACTGTAAATTCAGTCAGAAAACTTTCCGATTGAAAATAAAGGTTATGCTGTGTTATTTACATGCCTTCTTCGAAACCAGTCATTAGCTTTGTGAATGATTTCTCAAGAAAATGCCTTGGTTAAAAACTTCCTCCCATTCTTTTAAACTCGCATTTCTTCTTACGACATCCGTGGTCTTAAACTGCTATTCAACGAATCCAATACCAAAAATATATTTGTAGAAAATCTGATTCTCTCGACTTTAATCTCAGAAAGAAAACTTTCCGATTGAAAACAAATTCTCTTATTTACCTACCTTCTTTCTCGATGCTGGCCATTAGCTTTATATAATGATTTCTGAGGAAAATGATTTTAAACTTCCTACCATTATTGAAAACTCCCATCTTCTCCAGCCATCCACACCCTAAGTACATTTTTAAAAGTTTGGTTCCTGTGACTTTAAATTCAGTGAGAAAACTTTCCGATTGAAAAAGCGCTGTTGTTTGCATACCTTCTTCCTGGATGCGGGCCATCATCGTTGTTAATGATTTATGAGGTTGATTAATCCTTTCTACCGGTTATTGGAAACTCCTGTTTGTTCCTATAACATTCGTGTCCCTAAACTACCATCCACGAATCCAGTATCTAATTTTTTAAAAATTTGATTCCTTTGACTTTAAAATTCAGTGATAAAACTTTCCGAATATGGTTGTTAATGGAGAATATGGTTGGTTAAAAACTTTTTCTGTCGTTATTGGAAACTCCTATTTGTTCAAACAACCATTCGTGTCCCTAAACTATCATACCAACGAATCCAGTATCTAATTTTTTAAACATTTGATTCTTTTGACTTTAAAATTCGGAAAGAAAACTGATTGGAAACAAATATTCTACTGTTATTTACATAATTTCTTCCTCGATGCTGGCCATAACCTTTGTTCATTATTTCCAAGGAAAATGGATGGTTAAAACTTCCTACCATTATTGGAAACTCCCATTTGTACCTACGACATCCGAGCCCCAAGATCGCCATCTTGTTATATCCGAGAGCCCAACACGAGCTGCTAATAATGAGTTTTTTACCGCGAGATATTTCATCGACACGATAAAAAACTGAACTTCAGCTGTTTTACGTTTAACTCAGCGCGGAAAGTTAAAAGAACTTGCAAACAAGCAAAAAAAAGTCAAATACGATACGAGAGAGGGGAGGAAAAATGGCAGCGGCCTTGAACCTATGATTATCTTGTGAGGGACGGGAAACTCAAAGTTTGCCGGAATTTTCCTTGTTTTGTTTGAACTGCAATTCGATTTCATTTTCTGGTTATTCCATCTCATTCAAATTTGTTTTACTATCACTCTGATTCCAGTATTTGCTGTCGTTCCGCACAACAGAAGCCTGTTTGGATGCATGGGAACGCCTGTTCGACTTACATGGCGGTAACATAACACGCATCGAACCTAATTGCGTTTTGATGGATTTTTCTGCGGCGGTCTTGTGAATGGAAATCGATGGTCGCTTTCGTTACCTTGAAGATAGATGTCTTTATTTTAATTATTTTCTAACTCCGGTTTGGTGCGAATGTAATTGGTATCGATTATTTTTTCTTTTTGAACTACATTCCACTAACTCTTTGTTTAAGGGCTCTGATTTTTGCATGTATTGGACTATCACTTGTGTGAGCTTGAGTAAGTTTTTGTATTACGAGATGGTAGTACTTTTAGACACGTTTCCATAACAATTGAAGTACTCAAGCAAGACTTTAGCAACCATAGAGGAAACCATAGAGTGAATAAATGACCTCTTTGTGTGATAAGGATCATGTTACCAAAACTAGTAGTAACGTGATCCTTAGACTACTTTCGTCTGCTGGGAGGAAATGAACATTCATCATCTGATTGGTCCACGGAACTCAAAGTCGTGGCGATCGTCATGCGTGATTATTTGTTTCGCCAATGTAAATATTGCTGTTTCGTAATCATTGCTATGGCTTCCGACATCGAACGATGAACTCGGAACTAGAAACTACGCTAAAGACGACAATTTTGTGAACTCTGTGTTTATTTTTCACTTACCCCCGAATTGGACCAATAGACTCGCTCGAAACCACGTGTCCTAAATGCCAACTCGCGTGCGCGGGAGTCGGATTATAGGATCACTCAGTCAATTGTTGATTGAGTGTTCCTATAATTCCGACGTTATGATCTAGCGTTTTTATGAATTGAATATAAAGCCCGGGGGATTCGAGGCTGGAGGCTCAGGTATGCCCCGAGAACCCCTGCACCCCCCGAAATGTTCTTGATGTCACAAAAATAAATGCCGAAGTTATCTCAATTGATGTAAATAGAAGGTTTGCAAAATCCATTGTAAGAATCGTGGACAGGCGAAAAAGGCAGACAGTTGGGGGATTAACGTCGCCAATAGCTCTTTGTGGTGCCCCAGTGCGACGTTAATTAAAATACCTACCTACCTAACTTATTTTTCGATTTGTTGATATTCATGACTGAAAAAGTTTGTTCACAGATATATGTTGACCCAAAGAGACTTGAGCATTTCAATGCATTATCTCGCAACGAATTTTTGCGACTTGTTAAAGTTAAAATAACGCATGGTAAGGCGGGCCGCCAGCAAATCAGTGGCGGTCTGTGCGTCCCTGTCCTAACAGCTCTCAATTGAAAAGGAGGCTAGTTTCCGGTGTGTCGAGCAGCGTCAACTTGTGCCATTGTAGCCGATTCATTCACGCAATTTGTGATCCTTTGGAAAACTTTTTTCCTCTTTCTGCTGCGATATCAAATTTCCGCGTTGGTTCTGGCTAGTATGAGCCTTGACATCACGATAGGGTCCCGGGGTTTATGCAGCTGGTTTCTCGTTTTTCCTCGGAAATGCCCTGCGATGTCACCCACTGACATCTGACGACTGCCCCAGAAAGATCGCCCACCTACGTACGTGGTTTGTGCAATGGCCTTTTTCTTGCTTCGCTTACGCCTTTATTTATTTACTCTGGGGCGGTTTCGAGTTATTTAAATGATACAAGACTTACACTAACATCTAGTCCGGCGAGATCGCAGTTCAGCCACGTGAATTTGGAGTCTTCGTTAACCCTCCAAGTGGTTTCGACGAGATATCTTGTCCATCAAGATCTGACCAATTTTGCTAATGATACCTCGTCATCAAGATGTTGCCGATTTTTCGATGATGACGAGACCAAGATCTGGTCAGTTTTTCCAAGAGATATTTCGTCCATCGAGATCTGTTCAATTTTGCTAATGACGAGATACCGCGTCGAGGCAACACTTGGAGATTTGAGGCCCGTGGGAGCCTGCATTGTTTACGTTAAACCTGCCCCTAATTTAACTCTCCTGATGGTTGTCTCGTACGAGTTATCTCGTCATTAGCAAAATTGGTAAAATTTTGATGGACAAGGTATCTTGTCGAAACTACTTGAAGGGGTTTAAAAACTTTAAGAAGGCCTGAACCTTAAAAAGCCTTAATATTTGCTGAGTTTTTAAAAACATTTTAAAGCTTTAGTTTTTGCAACATTGCACACCTGTATTAAAAAATGATTCTTACAAGATCAAGGGTCATCAAAAGTAGGCGATATAACATTAATAGGTTTGCTAAAAATTTATGTTTTTAAAGCTAGGTTCGTGAGACCCAAACATTACACCCATGAAAAGTTTCTTCATATGTGTACTCACGGTCGATCTATGTGAAATGCATCATCAAAAATGAAAAACAGTCTGAAGACCCACATTTTTCTTTTACTTGAAATGCGTTTCCTCAGTTGGAGGGGGCCGCGGTATCCCGGTTGGAAGAGTAGCGGATTAGCAACCAAAAGATTGCGAGTTCGAAACTTGATCCTACCAAAAGCCGTCGTGTGCGTAGGCTGGTCCACATTAAATCTGTCGTGGCCTCAAATGGGGCTGTGTGGAAGTTTGAAGAGTGGGATGCCAGCTCAGGTGTACATCATTTGACCTTGGTTCCAAATGACGAGGCGTTTTCCTTGCAACTTACCCTTCGGGATTGATCCCGGACCGTCGCCAATAGCCCGGTGTGCGTTAATTTAGCTACCTCCCTTCCATAGTTGGCGTCTTTAGCTTGATTTCTGGTTCCATAGCAGTGGTTACGAGGTGATGAAAATAATAATCCCTAGTGGCCATCTCCAAGCGTGATTATGGGTATGGTAGCCCTTTCCTCTGCGAGCTTCACCATCTTTGTACAAATGCAATTTCCCAAGGTCATCTGTCTTACCGAAGTTTCACTCTATTCTTTTTAAAAACTTGTCATAGGGCTAAGGCGACGAGGGCCTTTGTCCATAGGCCAAGAGTTCCTCTTGCAAGAATGTCTTGACACGGAATTAGGGATGAGCAATTTATATTTACAAGTATATATATATATTCGCGATTCAATGCTCTCAGGGCCACATATTTAGGTGTATGCGGGTGTCACAACCCCGAGTGATCTATCCTCCCTTCTGTTTTACCTATCTTTTTACTTTTTGCTACCTCGTTGTGTTTGGCGTAGCTTGACCAAATGCGCCATAAAAACCCAAAGCTAACCAACTTTGCGATTCAAAGGTATTGAACAGGTCAATCAAGATGGACTATAGCTTTGTTTAGATTAATAATGAATATATACACAATGTATGACTTAAATGACAATTGTGATCACCATAGCTCTGATGACAAGACCATACCATTAATCATGTGAGCGCAAGAGCTCGCATAAGGGGAGAGATGAACCATCTTCATCCTCGAGAAACAGATTCTTTTCTAAAACCAAAACAAAATACAAAAATCGTGACTCCCACGCTGCGCCAATATTGGCGCGTTATCGCTTAAAGTGTCATCGAGAAGCTCCAACAGTTATTAATATTTTCTTGTTTAAAAGCCTTCAATGTATTGTGGAGTTATTTTGTTCGCAGTCGTCCTTTTCAAGACAGTTCTTTGTTCGCTGAAGCTGGAATCTGACCGTAAACCCCTGTCCCTAATCCCTGATTATTCAGCTTTCTACAAATAGCTTTTAATCAGCATTTTACCTTAAACGTACGTTACATACATTTATCAGAAAAAAGATATTAAATCAAATATATATGCAAACGGTTCGGGGGCGAAGATTTATTCTTACTTCTTCGTGTCACAGGTTGAACAAATTGCATTTCAAATTGCAGATGGAAAAAAATTCGTCCTGTCGAGTACATATTCACATTTCCATATTTTAAGTATTTAAATCTTATGATAAACGAGCACACCGAAATAAATCATTGTATTGTTATTCGGTTGCCTGTAATCCTGTTTATTTCGTATTCGTCTTGCCATTGCTTTGGGAAGAGATGAAACCTCCCGTTGTATATCTTCAGTGCAGAGATGAGAAGACGGAATACCGCATCCATGTCGCTCGCTTTCTCATCGTTCCTTTCTCAGTTTAATGTAGTCTTTTGAAATTAGATGAATGCAAATCCCATTTTCCTGATCCCGAGCAGCTTCCACGTATTTGGATGTCGGAGTTGTTAATAAAATTCAATTTATATTTGCATGATAGGGAGCGATGAGATACTGTTGGGTTGTCTCAACAAAAAGCGAATTATTTTTAGATGCTCTTCTGTCGGGCAAATATTCATTTGTTTTACGAAGCGGAGAATTGAAAACGGAGCGTTCACTTTAGTGAATTTTGGAGAATGGCAGTTTCAACAAAGAAACGAACCCGACAATAGGTTTTTGTGTGATAGACTTTGTTCTGTACTGTGTATTGTATGGAAATGCGTGTGATTTTGGAACTTTAATAAAAGCTTTAATTTTTTCATTCAGTCCTATTTTTAGGATAGCTTTTGAAACAGATTTCACGCTTGGAAAAAAAAGCAAAAGCTTTATATTTACCGTCTCCTCATAAATGGGGCCGCAGTAGCCCGGTTGGAAGAGTAACGGATTGGCAACCGGAGGGTTGCAAGTTCAAATCCAACCAAAGACCGTCGTGTACATGGGGGCTGGCGCACGTTAAATCTGTTGTGGTTTAGGATGTCCTCACGCTGGCATGGTGTGGAAGTTGGGAGAGTGGGGAGTCAATGGGACCTAAACATTCCTCCTGTAGCCTAAATAGTTTACTTGGGCAACTTGAAAATATCTTTTGTTTGCGTGGGTGTATATAAACACACAGTATAATGAATGACTAGAGCCGGTCCTTTGATTATTTACATTTGGGGCCTTATTCTCTTGAAAGACTTTATGTTTTGGTGTTCATTGTTTTTCATTTGCAGCACAGATTGCTGTATTTACAAATAGATTAGAGTAGGATCATTAGATCCATCTTTAAACCATTTCGCGACACTACGTTGTTTTTTGTTTGGCACAGTTTGTCCAATATGGCCCTTGCGCCATAAAACCCCAAACTAACCAACCTTGCTAATTAATCATCCCCTACTCTGTCCCCTAATGCCTCTTTACCTTTTCACGACACTTTACTTGTTGTTGTCTCGTGTTTGGCGCAGCTTGGCCAAACATGGCCCTAGCGCCGCAATACCCCCAAACACCATAAGCTTCATTCGCACCTGGTCTCAGTGGCTTCGCCTATACATATTTATTTCCTCTTTCATTTAGGGTTCTGCTGAGGTCCTTAAGAGTTTCAGGTGCTATCATGAATTTGTCCCAACTGCTACAGATATGATAATCCCTCTGGAATTTGGGTAGAGAAACAATTACCATCTGCCCACAACCAATTCAGTAAAGACCACGGCACTTCACTTGACGTTGTCTCGTGTTTGGAGCAGCTTGGCCAAGTATGACTCTTGCGCCCCCAAAACAACAAACACCACCAGCTTCATTCGCACCATGTCTCAAAAAGTGGCTTCACCTCTACAGATTTATTTCCTCTTTTATTTAAGGTTCTGCTGAGGCCCTTGAGAATTTCAGGTACCACCATGAATTCGTCCCAACTGCTACAGATATGATAATCCCTCTGGAATTTGGGTAGAGAAACAATTACCACCTGCCCACAAACCGTGTTCATTCAGTAAAGACCACGGCGCTGGCCCGCGTATCATGAACTCCGTACGTGCTTCGCATTTAATTTCTCAGACGCCGAGCTTTAGGTTATTTTACACGGCCTCAGGGCTCAGTCCTTGTTTGGTTACATGCTAAAGTGGATTAAGAGAGGCCTCTTGCGAGCCAAAGCCGCCTCTGAATGCTCCTGTCCTTCACAGCGAAGTGGTAGGGCGTGCGCACGGTTTTCACACAAATACACGCTCCCAGCTCATTATACAGTTGAACAAGAAAGTACACAAAAACGTTTCACGAAAGCGAATGTATAAAGTTTTCGGCAACTCCGGTACTTCATTTCCGAGGGAGAGAGGGCTGGAAGTGTGCATGGGGTGGGCTGAAGTTTTCTATGCAAATCGCTCTCGCAATTTGCTTTGAAGTGGTCGTTTTTTGGAATTGAAGCGCGTCGAAATCTCAAGTCCCACGTGGCCTTTCAGTTACTGCGCCTCTCACCGTGTAAATGGATGCTGAAACAGGTTATGGTGAGATTCCTGGGAATGTCTTCAAATGACATACATTTGCACTTCGTTCTGTGTAAGCAATTTTCTGAATGAATCGCGTTGGAAAGCAATTGGAATTTCGATTTACTCGTGACCCACACCTTCTGTGCCATGATTCATTCTTCAAGTGACCGATAACAATGCAGGAAATTTACCATGGATATTTCATACGGAAATTTCCTATGCTTCAGAAATTCCTTGGGCAAGCAGGACCCCATCCAAACAGGGCTACATAGGGGCAATAACACCCCAGTTTAATGGATAAAATGTGTTTACATTTAAATTCCTCGAAAATGTATCTAGAATAGAACCTGAGGATAAACAGGAAAACACCCTCTTTGGAAGGGGGGGGGGGCGTTCATAAAATAAAATATAAAATAAATCTTATATCTTTAAAATAATTAAAATAGTAGCACGCTCTAGAAAGGCGAAATATTATTACTTTAAGAGTCACATTAAAACTATTAAAGAAAAATTTTCCCCTCCATTCCTAGAGTATCACTTGGAATTGGCAACTATATTACAGCCTATCAGCCACCTGAACACATTTTTTGATATTGTAAATTGTAATTTTGTTTTTAATAATATTATCCATCTAAAATGGGAGGTTTACTTTTGCCAAATTTCAAACAGGACTTGAAATTAGAGGTCGTTAGTCGTATTTGGTTCTTCTAAGTTTTGTTTTGACGACCGAGATTGTGGGCCCAGTAGTCATTTTTGATGCCCTAGTTTTCCGAATATTTTTGCTTGCATGACGAAAATTCCAACCAATCAACCGTTTTTGGTTTGATGACACAAGGCCAACCTTAGCCAAACGCAAAACAGACAACGCCAAGCGATGGATATACACACACAAGGAAAGCTTTACTCAGTGGAGTAGCTGAGGTAGATCGGCATTGGCAACGGTCCCGAGCGCCAATGTCTACGGTGCGGCATATCAGAAATATTTATTACAAAGTAGTGTTTTCCTTTCCAAAAGGACTTCATAGTTTTCTGAACAATTTTGCCTCTGTTGCAGAAGTATTTTCCAGAGTTTAGGTAGGTAGTTAATTGACGTCGCACTGGAGCAACACCACGTCATTTTGAACCACGGTCAGATGACGAGGTCAACACCTCAGCTGTCACCCCACACTCCAAACTTCCATACTACGCCAACTTGAGGACAATTCAGGTCATGATAGATTTAACGTTAACCAGCCCCATGTACACAGCGGTCTTTGATTGAACCTAGTTTTCCTCCGGTTGTTAAGATTGAAGGGAAATTATGCACTGTAAATAAACAAACCTGTAGAAGAATGTTAAAATTATCGATGTATTAGGAGAGGAATATGATTCCCATCCTCCCTTGGCTATGCCACAGATAATAACATTGCCTACCTCCATGGAAATATCGTGAATATGTCCCCTTTAAATGACGTGATTTGTTATTTATCGCATCTATCTCGTATCCCATAGGGTATCGTCTAATCCCATAGGACTAATCAAAGAAGCCGCCTATGGAACATCTAAATTGGGCAACAGTCGTAACAACTTAAGTTTCCAGTTTAGTATTCCGTTTATTACCTTGCCACCCAATTCGAAAGCTGGCTGAAACATTTAGCTAATTCACTCTCTGAAGTCTGTTATTAGTCGGAAGTTTACCAGCAGGAATGCTTCGGCTGGAGTTTATTTGCGCCGATAGGTCGTATGTGTACGTTTGACGCCCTACTGTGAAGAGGTTTCTTAATGTTTTTAAGCTCTGGCTCTAGCTCTAAAGAAACGGAATGATTAATTTGTCTGATTAGGGGGCGTGTTTAAGGGTCTTCAGACGTTGAAATCGAGAGCTTGTTCCAGCGAGGTCGAATCAATTGAGGTCATTATCAAGTGTTTCTTGGGTCTTCATTATTACCTCCACACCAGTTTCCGCTTTAGCTTGCCCTTATTCCGTTTATGTATTACATCGATACAAACCTATTTTTATCCATTCGTTCATTATGTTTTGTAGATTCGGTGGCTTGATTTGTAGAAAAATATTTTGAGAATGGTATGATCTTAGGTCGGTATTAAAGTAATCTAGTTTTAGAATGTTAATCACTTTCGCGTGTGTTAGCGTGTTTGTTTTGAAAATTGCTTGTCTTCGGTCAGCACGGAAGATTTTTTAAACTTTTCCAATGTCAGGCAGAAACGCAAAATTCAAAATACAAAGGTTAGTAAAAGTTGTAAGTATTGGCGTGTTTGTTTTGAAGATTGCTTGTTTAAGATCAGCAATGAAGTTTGCGAAACCCGCCTTTCAACTGCCGGATTCCAATAAAGGAACGATGTTCGAGCTCGACAAACCAAACAGTGCGCTCTAGTGGCGAAAACTTCCGCCAATCCATGCTTCGACGCTGCCAAGCTAGCATTTAAGTTGGTAGTCGCACCATTTAGCAGTTATTGTAAACTATTGTAAATAAGTAATCATTAAATAATGACGCAAATAGACATTTTGTTTCCTTTCCTGCGCAATTCTTGTGTTTGCGCCTAAACGCCTTACGTGCACCCATACATTGCAAAGAAAAAATTATTCTTTTAGTGTGCTCTAACGTCCATTGAAGTTTGTCCCATGAGTTCCGAATCACTCTGTATACAACTGGTATGGAAGTAATTTTTCTTTGTTTCGACTCGCGAATGTGAATCTGGTAGAGCAGTTTAGGACGGAACCGCCCTCTATCGCATTAGGTGATGCCTGCTCGATGTCTCCTAGACCAAGCCCAGCCGGTTTAAGAATGAATTCGCCTAAGGAGAAGGGGTGAGAACAGTAAAAAAAGACCACAAACGGGTTGTAACAGTCTGAAGTAAAATAGGAAGCACGAAGAGGGAGTGACTCGGGAAAAGTAAAGCAAATCGTGTAATGGAATGTTCAATGTTATCGCTAGAGTGTGGTATCACGAGAAAGTAACATTTTTTATGTAATCTCGCGCGAAAAATATGGGCTTGAGATTTTTTCGTGTATCAGAATGGGGCTTTAGAATTTGATTATATGTCATAGAGCTGCATTTTTAGTAAGACATGTGAAAGACTAACTTTGTCTTCCAAAGACTACTTGGTGTTGGATTTGGGTTGTACCGCTATGTATACTATTGTACTATAACCTAATTTTGTAGTCGCGGCAAGTTCACCACAATACTCCCCCTTCAGGTAGGTAGGTATTTTAATTAACGTCGCACTGGAGCAATACAGTGGGCCATTGGCGGCGGTCCGGGTTCAAACCGAAGGGGAAAGATCCGAGGACAACACCACGTAATTATGAACCACGGTCAGATGACGAGGTCACACCTGAGCTGGCACACCACACTCCAAACTTTCACCACGCCAAGGTGAGGACACTTGAGGCCATGTGAGATTTGACGTGCACCAACCCCCTTTGTACACGAGGGTCTTTGGTTGGAATCGAACTCGCAACCCTCCGGTTGCTAATCCGTTACTCTTCCAACCGGGCTACCGCGGCCCACTCCCCTTCAGAAATGACTGCATTCAATAGATGTTACCACTTGTTCAGATTGCCAAATTTGTGAGACAGTGAAAACTGTATGAACCCTCCAAGTGGTTTGACGAAATATCTCGTCCGTCAAGATATTGACAATTTTTTTATGATGATGCGATCAAGATCTGGTCAGTTTTCTTCTAATGACGAGATATCTCGTCCATCAAGATCTGGCCGGTTTTTTCTTATGACGAAAAGCCTCGTTGAGGGTTAAGATTACAAGGGTGCTTCTCCGTATGCGTGGTCATGCAATAGACGAGTGTGAGACGCCGTGTGAAGTGAAGGCTGAGTGGCAACGAAGAGTGAAGCCGTGATAGGAATAGGAGCGGTGTATGTTATCACAGGGCTTCAGATAGTTGTTGGAAGTGATTAGCATCACAGTGGCCAGTTCAACTGTTCAACCGCACCCACACATCGAAGCCGATTGTTGAGACTACCATCTGCTATTTGTCATCAGGCTCGTTTTTGAAAGTCATACATCCGCTAGTCACCTATTTAAATAGAAGTGTGAAAGACAGTGCAACTTAGTCTACCAAAGAGTAAGTACTTCATGATGGAGTTGGGTTACACCTCTATTGTATTGCAAGTTACACCTCTATTGTATTGCAAGTTACACCTCTATTGTATTGCAAGTTAAATTCACCCACATTCAAAATCAGTGGATGCAATTCAATGCTTCTCATAATAAAAAAAAATCATCGGATGGTTTAACCCTAAAAACTAAAGTTATCTCGAGGAAATTTTGAGATGTACAAATGTGAAATTTACAAATGATTAGGTTTCTTGGGTTAGCTGTGAGCAGGGTTCCCTCGGGCCTTAACCTTCCTGGTGGTTGTCTAAACGAGGCTTCCCGCCATTAGTAAAACTGACCAGATCTAGATGGAAGGGATATTTCGTCTGTCAATATCTAATCGCCTCTCGTCATTGGAAGAAAACTGACCAGATTGACCAGGCACTCCACTCTCCAAACTTCCACACCACGCCAACGTGAGGAGATTTGTTGCCACGACAGATTTAACGTACACCAGTCTCGTGTACACGACGGTCTTTGGATGGACCGAGTTTGGAACTCGTAACTGTGCTAATCCGTTGCTCTTCCAACTGGGCCACGACGGCCCTATAGCAAATGAGAGGAGATGAACCATACGAGCAACACTATTCAGCTGAATAAGTACAACCAGATTTACAGAGGAAAGTCTGGTTGTGAAATCAAAATAATTAATGGGGAGACATTGCTGTGCCTCCGGCGAGGAGAAAGACTTCATTGTTTACGTCACTGTTCTGATGATTCATGATGTGTTCTTTTCCCCCTCTCGCTAATGAATAACGTGTAATCCTCAGTTTCTTGTTACCCACTTCTTTTACACTTTGTTGAGATCATGGAAACAATTCGTGTGTGTGGTAAACTAGATCAATGAGAAACTTTGCGGTGGACAAGTGAAGACATTTATTTCCAATAATTGGGGATACATTTTGAACTTTTACAAGTTAGAGAGGTTTATCGAGTCTTAATTTTTTTGGATAATTTTAACGGTCAAAAGTGTCATATAAAAGCATTTTCACCCATGAAAGTTCACTGAGTCATTTCATGCAGTTTGTTGAAATAGTGAAAATGTGTACTTGATACAAAGGTAGGTAGTTGAATTTGGCAGTGAGCAACACCAATTGGCTATTGGTGACGGGGACTGATCAATCCCGTAGGGAAAGATCGAGGACAACACCTTGTAATTTTGAACCGCGCATGCGTATTTGAGCCAATTTTGTGTCGCTGGACTGATTTATATATTGGATCTATATGGCTTTCATTCAAAACGCTTTGTAGCAAGTGAGCTAGTAGTAGTTAGTTAATTAACGTCGCACTGGAGCAACACAATGGGCTATTGGATGGTACGGGATCAATCCTGAAGGGAAAGATCCGAGGACATCACCTCGTAATTTTGAACTACGGTCAGATGACGAGGTCAACACCTGAGCTGGCACCCCACTCCAAAGTTCCACGCCAACGTGAACTTGATAGAAAAAATATATGTACACAATAGCTGTGGTGTACATATATTCCAAAGTAGAGAGTTAGTTTTAGTTGTAACTTCGCACTTTTATATTCCCCTAGACTGATTTCTATGGCTAATTAGACCTGGGCCTACGACTTAAAGCGGAAGACTGGCCCGGAGTCTTGGAGGTCAAACCGTAGCTTTGCAAAATTTAAAATGTTTTCCAATTTCTCAAAAATATCGAGAAAGCGAACGTATTCAGCCTTTCTATTGGTTCGACTTGGCCTTTTGTGTCGCCCCCTTATTATTAGTAAGTCAGAATGAAAAACAAATGAATCGATTAAATAAAACTTACACAAAAACGTAATCCATTACAAATAACTAAAAATTATAATTAATGATTAGATTATTTTAATACAAATATAAAAATATGAATTAAATATTCAAGTAATAATAAAACTAAATAAAACTGTAATTAAATATTAATTAGTATTACATTTTCTGATAAGGACCGGTCAAAATGTATCACATTATATTTGGGAAGCAGTCCACGCCAGGCTTCAAGTGAACAGACAAAAGGATTAACAGCTTAAAACTATCGTTACATGGTGTTCAGGGCCCCCACGGACCCTAAGAAGTTCGGATTTTTTTTATATTTAAGTAAGGGTCCTATTAAAAACTCCTTAGTTTTTACAAGACTACGGTATTTTGTTTCACCTGCATTCTAAAACCGAGGCGATACTCATCCAAGGTCAAGCGCCATCAAAAATCGATGGCATAATATTTATAGGTTAGCTAAAAAATCGATGTTTTTAAAACTGGGTCCGTGGGACCCAAACATAACACATGTGCCCTCGTGAATAATCTGTTGCGATCTGTGTGAAATGTGGCCTTAACCCTCCTGGTGGTTGTCTCGACAAGGTATCTCGTCATTAGCAAACCTGACCAGATGGATCTCGATGGACGAGATATCTCGTCTTTAGAAGAAAACTGACCTGATTTTGATCTCGTCATCCTGAAAAATTCGGCAATATCTTGATGCCGAGATATCTCGTCATTAGCAATATCGGTCAGATTTTGATGAACGAGATATCTCGTCAAAACCACTTGGAGGTAAATAAAAGACAGCCTTGAAAAGGTCCTAATTTTTTCTTTTGTTTGAGGAATGGGAATCCTGTGTTCCGGTTCGTTTCCTTTGGAACTTATTTACTTCGGGAAATGATTATTCCAGCCAGGTCGTGACGTTGCATATTTATTAGAAATAGTTTCTAACGTTTCGATTTCATTTCTTTCCAGAACCTGGCAACTCCCGTGACGCAAGAGAAACCCATCAGCTCACTCGGTCTGCATTCCAACATGAAGCAGCCCAAGCTACCCGGAGCCGAGAAGTTCAAATTTTCCGCCTCGGACAAGCCCATGTCTCCCAACCACGTGGCCTCGCCCAAGCACCGGTTGTGCACATGGAACTCTCAGACATCCGAACCCAGTGCGAACCAACCTCAGTTCGTCTTTCACTCCCGCACTTCTTCGATCTCTAGTCAGAATGACCTCCGACCCATCTCTACCACCCTCTCCGTGCCAATGCTGAACCGAAGCGATTCCAAGAGACGGGCAGTCTTGCCCATCACCTGCCGTAAGACCTCCAGGATGCTGACCAACACGAATCTTGAGCTCAACGTGGACCCAGCCGACATAATCTCTGAAGATACCGCGAAACCCACTAGACTAAGCATGGATTCAAGCCGCGTTCCATCTTGCCCGAATTTAGAGACCTCATCCAGAAGCCTCAATTCCTCGAAGACTTCTCTGGACACTTATTTCAGGAAAATGTCGCTCCAGAATTCGACCATTCGGGAGCTGCCTCCCGATTTTGATTGGAAGAACATCAGAGCCACGCCGTCTAGACTCTCAGCTTCGTGTTCGAGCTCGTGTTCCAGTGAAGAGAACGTGTGGGTTCTTAGAGAAGACCCTTAATTCCTCGTGTGATCTGAGGGAAACTGAACATCATTCATGCTTCATTGAAAATTTATTTAATGCACGAAGCCTACGGGAAGTCTCGATCTAGTCCGTGCTCAATTAAAAGTGAATCAACAGACAACGTTCTTCACAATCCATTCAGTAGTGCACCACTTAAGTTCATTTTATTCTGTGGTCATTTACTAGAAATCTAACTATTGCGTGTTTGGGACAATAACGTTTAACTTAGTTTTCCACTTTAGAGATTTAAAATATTTTCCAATACCTTTGACTAGTTTCTGAAGCATGAAAGTGAAATTCGTTGTTTATCATCATAAGATTAAGTCTGAATTTCATTTCGTCATGAGATTATTTGGACTTGGGTAACACGTTTGTGAGATAGCCGTTAGTGTATTCTTAACCATGCATTCAAATAAAATATCTGTATAAATTTGTTTTACAGCATAGAAAGTTATGCAGGTGGACATGTGTTTTGTATACATTGTGTAAAATCTCATTTAGTGATTCATCCAAACATGTGATTGGCAATTATTTTGTCTTGAATGCTGTGAATTGTTGAAAGCGTGTTAGCTACTAGCAAGTTTTTATTTTGTTTTTGCGAGTTAAACTCGTTTTAGTATCAAATGCCTGTCTTTCTGTCTCAAGATGAATGTGCCAAGAGTAGTTTTGAAGTTGTATAACCTCAAAATTAATTAATTACGAGAGGAACTTTTAAAATAACAATCATTGCATAAATTCTTATTAATGACATACCGTATCTTGAGTAATGTGGAAATATTTCCCTGTAATGCTCGAAGAATGGATAAAAAGATGTATTGGCGAAAACGTTTCCTGAATCATGAATTTTGTGAAAAGAACTGATTTGAAAGAACTTGACTTGGTAAATATTTTTATCTATGTTTTGTTATATTGAAAAATCTTATGTATCTCTTCCCTTGTAAAATTTCCAATATATATGGAGGAAAATCATAAATGTGCAATTAAAAAAATAACGTGATGTAATTTACTCTATATACTAGTCATGAATAAAATGTACTTGAAATTTGTTTTGAATCCTTTTAAAACGACAGTATCTATTTGCCTGTAAACTGTAATTACTATTTCCAATTTTCAGATCTAAATTAACCCAAAGACAATTGCATATAATTACGATAAAGAAACCGCTGAGACTCATTCCCACATATGCGTTCGCACAATTTTTCGTATTTAAAAATCAGATTAGAAATTCCCCGACTATAAATACTATTTCTTCAAACGTAAACAATAATTACAAAGATAAGCTTAGAGGACATCGAAAATGTACTGCAGGTTAGGTCGAAAGATCTTTAAACCTGAAATCTAATCAAAATAACATTACTCAGTTCCCACGTTTAAACACCTACAAGAGGCACACGAGTGAAACCTGATGCGTTTACATTTTGGAGAGAACATTATCTCCGATCTTAAAAATTTACTTTGTGTCAACAATTTAAATTAGTTTCTATCCATGTGTTGAGGCTTTTGTTGTTTACAGTAGAGCAGGTCAAGAATCATTACCATTTGAAAAAAGCGAAAAGTGAGTCATTCTTTGAAATAGGAGGTGTTTTGTGGGGAGGTGGCGAGAACCTGTTCACTTTTTCCAGCCTCCGGGTAGGACCTTTATCTAGAAAGTAAAAAGATATAATGATGTATGTTCAAAGTCGTATCTTTTCATTCCACATTTGTAAACCGCGAAGAACAATTTCTACACAAAGTAGTCTTGTTTTCTAGTAAGAGGTCACAATACCCTAAAATTAGTCAATGTATTTTATTGAGTTGAATTGTAGTTACAAACCTGTAAGTAATTGAAATGTTTTACTTGAATCGACCGTAACGTGATAGTGTTGGAGATGAAAACATCCGTAGGCAATAGAGTGCAATTCAAATATTCCCAATACTTTTAAATGCTCAGTACCCTAAAATTAGTCAGAATGTGTTTTATTGGCTTGAATTGTAGTTGCAAACTTTGTAAATATACATAATGTTTTACTTGAAGCTACCCTAACATGGTAGAGTTGGAGATGTAAACATCCGCAGACAAAAGAGTGCAATTCAAATATTCCTAATAGTTTTGAATGCTCAATTATGATGATACAGAACTCTTGTAGTGTTAATAATTAGAGTTATCCTTAGAAGTACATGCGACTGTCACACACATATAACAAAATTTTAAAAAATAAGTATAATTTCTTAAGAATGCTTTAACGGATCGTCGCCAATAGCCCATCGTCTTGCTCCATTGCTACGTAAATTCAACTACCTACCATTAATGCTCTAAATCTAAGGCCTGAAATTCGTTTTGAGGCTCATTTGTCTTTCTTCTCTAAACAACTCTTCGGGCAACTGCAAAACTGAAAGCCTGCAATGGCTTTCGTCAGACTTCTATTTAGTTAATTTATAAACCAACTAATTGTAATGGATTAAAATTAAAATATTCATTAAAATATTAAAAATAATTAAGTCTTGGATGATGTGTAAATATACGTAAACCAAGAATGGTTGTTTTGAAAATAGTTCCAAAACGAATATCACAATAAGTGTACCCCGAAATATTGAGTCATTTTAATTTGTTTTAGTTGTGAATGATGCCAAGATATCGTTTGTTTTCTCTAATGTTAAAAAAGTAATAAATTGATTTCAGATTGATATATTGAATAAATAATTAAAAGGAAAGATGTTCCTGAAAATTTGCTTTTTACTAACTAAATAGCTACATCATCGGGGCTGAAAGCGCAAAAAGAATCCAAAGCTTTCGCTAAATTTAGTAACAACCATGATGAGCTGGTAAACTATGTTTGAATCCAAATAATCTGCTTCCTACAGACAATCCCGAAATTGAGTACATAACTGTTTTCCTTGTAGGAATTTACGTTTGCAGGGGTAAAATTAATCTTTATGATTTTGAATATTTATAGGTAATATATTAAGAACTGTTTTCCTTCAAAATATTACAAGAAATTCACACGGTATCAAAATTAAGCCCAGAAACAAATGTCTAAAAGAATCCAGTGAAAAAACAAGTCACAACATTGAGTATACAATTAACTGAAACTTAACATAACTTTGCCTTAATATGCTCTATCGTATCCATTGGTTGTAATTACATCTTTCAATCTCCTGATCATTGATCATACAAGGTTTTTGTAGTTTCCGAAGAAATACTTGACATTTTTCTCTCAAAACCACCTCCAAATGTGATGCTCTTGGACATCCTTTTCTGAAAACCTGAATTTTTATTATATTCAATTCTGGAGACGGGGATTGTAGTTGCTTGCATGAAGTGATACAATAGTCAGATCACACATTTTTGGCAGTATTTTTGGGATAGCTATCCGGATTCCAACTTTTACAATGTCCATCCGTTCATTAAATACTAAATTTGCTTTTGACACTATAATTGACGGACGACCGGTAATCCTGGAACTTGGAAACGTTATTCTTATCAAATGAGAGCGTCATGGAACGATTGACTTTGCTAATAAGTGCCTTTCACTTGGAAACTCAGCCATAATTATTTGCTTTTCAAAAATCCTTCGAGCAGTTTATTCTATTAATCATTGATGGAGCTATACTAATTGACTGATGACTAATCATGCAACAAGTTTCAGAACGCTGTTCATCTAGTTTTTCTGGATAGAGTAGATTGTTGTTCTCTGCTGTATTGCGTTGATGATTTCCGTAATACTCCCTTGGATATTCGCAATTTAAGCGGTTTTCTGTGTTTCTGAATGATTGTGAATGCAGCAACATCTTTATCCAATCAAAGAAGCAATGCTTTGAAAATTTTGCCTTCTTTTTTGTCCATTCGATTACTGAATTCCTTTCTTCAACTGAAGTGTCCATTTGATCGCTCATTTTAAGAAAGGAAGTCTAACGGACAATATATGATCAAGGATGAATAATAATACTTGATAAAAATTGTACAAGAAAATAGTGGCAGATGAAGCTTTGCTTATTGTAGTGGCTACTCAATTTGTAACTTGTTTTACCGGGATAATTTTTAAATTATTTTTCCTGGATCTTAATTTCAATACTGCGAAGGATTTTTGAAATATTTTATTAAAAAAACGAAGTTTTTATTATAAACTTCATCTCGAACACAAAATTTCTCATGAAACCAGGTGTAAACTGGGCAGCTGTAGTCCGGTTGGAAGAGTAACGGACTAGCAACCGGAGGGTTGCGAGTGTGAATCCAACCAAAGACCGTAGTGTACAAAGGGGCTGATGCACGTGAAATCTGTCGTGGCCTCAAACGTCCTCACGTTGGCGTGGTGTGGAAGTTAGGAGAGTGGGGTGCCAGCTCAGTGTGACCTCGTCATCTGACCGTGGTTCAAAATTACGTGGTGTTGTCCTCGGATCTTTCCCTTAATTTGGTTTGATCTCGGACCGTCGCCAATAGCCCGTTTTGTTGCACCAGTGAGACGTTAATTAAAAATACCAGGTGTAAACTCAATTTTGGAACTGGCTAGGGGGTTCGGCGGTAAGAGAACAAAAGAAAAACTTATCTATCCTGAATGTTTTTTAAACACGTGTCTGTGGTCAACTGTCGATCGTGATTAGTAAAGTTGTCAGGAATATTTTAAGAAGTATATATCAAAATTCAAAGCCTGTTTTATAGATTCAGGCACCTGTGGTTATTTTAAGAAGGAAATGCAGGCATGTTCTCGCCTTTTATAAATTTGTACCTTCTACCCATTGAAGAGCACTATTCCAAAAGCTTTTTTATGAAAAACAAAAACTTTATAGGTGAAGATCTATCATCTTGTATAAATGTATTTTGGACATAACAAAAATTTAGTTTTTTAAGTGGTGGTGGGACCCCTAATGTCTCGCATATTCCTAGACATCAGAATATCAAATGAGAGTACGTATTTATCTTAGTAGCCTTAAAAAACTAGAATATTTGCATACCTTAAAAGCTTTAAAAAACCAAGCATAAACCATTTCAAGCAGGTGGGACGCCAGGTGTCCCACAGCTCCTAAAGGAGTCAATCATGCATAATTTCTTATATTAGATGTAAGCACATATTTCGAATGAAATGTTACGTTATAATTAATATTATATTTGTCGTTATTACATTGATTAATGTACTATCGTAAGTATAAAGAAATATATGTACTATCCTAAATACACAAAAGAGTGGTTCCGGAACGCTCGCGATTACGACTTATCGCGTCAAGAGATCAGGCACAAACTGAGAAGTTGGCAACGTTCTTGGCGCTCGCCAAATACATGAAAAGTTACGCCAATTAAGGAGTAGCGCCAACAACTGTCGCGGAGATACGCACGGCGCGAACAATATTCCTACCCCCAAAAATGTGAATCTGTCCTCTATGTTCCTTAGATTTTTATACTTGTGATGCATTTGCATCTATATGAGAAAGTCAATTGTGTAATCCAGGTATTTTTAACCTTTTTCATCTCCATGGCACTCAAAAACTTTTACTAAAATTTTGCGGCACACCAAAGTCTCTCTTTTTGCGATCTGACAAAAAGTATAATTTTGAAGGATTTATAAAGGAAAAGCGAATTTTGAAGGAAAAGTTAACCAACTCTTTTTGATCCAACACAGATTTAGAGGATTTGATCGGTGAAAATCCCCATCAAAACCTTTTTTTGCATTCCTATACACCATTAAATTTTTAAACTGTGTATAATATTTTTATTACATAGATTTTTACTATTGACACGTTTTTATTGAATATGTTTTCTATAAATTCCTTTAATCAAATTGGAATTTTGATATATCTTTATAATGCTATTGAGATCAACGTGTTTTACCTCAAACATGTTTCTAAAGTTGTGAAAAAAAGTTCTTAATTCTACCTTTTGTCATTTTTATCATGCAGAATTTGCTTTAAACTAAAATTCTCACTATTTGTTACATGCTATATCCATAGTAATTTTTAAAAATTTATTATTTTTAACAAGGACCACTAGTTGTAATTTTTAGTTCTTATTAAAATTTTATTTTTTTAAATTTGGCTTGTCTTCTATTTTATCTGGCGTTTGGCACAGTTTGTGCTGCTTTGAGATTTACGCCATAAAACCCGAACCAACCAAAACAGCTTTAAAAATACATTTTAAAAAATATTTATGATACTAAAAAATAATTCTAAATACTTTTACAGGTATGAAATTATTTCTGAGCCACTTGTCAAAAGTTCAAGACCAAACCGTTGAAATTAAATAAATCTTGCATTGTTTAAACCGTTTCACCATTCGTAAGACACAAGTGACATTCTTGTGGCAAAACGGATGAAAATCGCAGATCCAATCTATATGAAATAAAATTGAATAACACATTAGATGTCGCTTTGTAAATTCATACCAACAAGAAGTTCGAAAAACTTGTATCGAAAGTTTCATTTCTGTGTATTCATTAACTCAAAACCGTCCATAATTGCTTGACCACAATTTTTGTTATTTTAATTTCTCATCATTGTGAAGATAATATTTTCCGTCTCACTTTCGATGTGGATTGATAGCTGAAGCAAAAGAGTGATGACTAGGAAAGACGAGTGCAAATAACAAAACCTCAGTCGTCAGTCAGCAAGAAAAAAAACCGGGATTAACAGACACAACAAAAAGTATCTTCAATGCCTTGATTGTAATTGGGAACATCTGCGAGATTGACCTTGGACCTTGTTAACTTTCCCATATTGACAACTACATAACAGTGATCAATACGTTAACTCCTTTAGGAAAGTGAACTGTTAATCGAGGTTTTTCTCATCGTTAGCATCCTGAGTCAAGCAAAATCAATCCGATTCAAGATATTTGTTTCCGTGTGTAGAACAAGGTAATAAAAAAGTCGAAATGTGGAAACTTAAAAACAGTGCCCTTGAACCTTTCATTCCTGAAGACGACCTTTTATTCAGTTGACCAAAAATGAGAAAGGAATTTTTTAATGCAACTGACAGCTTAGAAGCAGAAGAAACGCACCTGTGTTTAAATTGTGAAGCGTAACATAATCTTTTTAGTGTTTGCTGTTCAATCCAATATTCAGTTGTTTTTACGTGCTTTTATTTGGGCTCGAGTAAAAATATTTACTAATTTTAACTTCAAACTTTTCATTCTATGTATTGTACGAAAAGTAGAATTAAGAAACATTTAATTTAAAAATATGATCTAAATTTCAACGAACATTAATATTCTTTCTAATATTCAATTTGTTTTATTATATAAAACAAAGTGGACTGCTGTTATTGTAAGCGTTTGAGGAAAAACTTAATCCATCTCGAATCGAAGACGGTTCATGTTTTTTAAAATGTTGCTCACTGTTGATTGTATGTAGAGGGGGCAGGGCAACTTCTGTTTTGGAGGCCCCTAACAGATTGAAAAATGAAGAAAACCAAAAGTGAAACTAGAAAATTAAAAGTTGTCAAATGTGAAAATTTGAATATTCCGAAAATGTGAGAAATTTAATGAAAAGATTTAAAACTTTAACACATACTGCACCATTAAATATGAAACACTATAAAATCTAGAACAGTAGTACTGGTGCGTCATGTGTTAACCATATCCATTCCCCCTTTTCGTTCTATAGATTACAATTGTCCCAATTACTATTTCACGGATGATTTCATTGTCTTATTTTTTGTAAAGCTTTTTAACACTCCCGAGAATGACAGCGAACGAACAGCAAACTAACACGTGTTTCCAGCATTTTCATTATCGGAGTTTTGAGCTCCATATCAAATCTCGTCTTAGATCAAATGGTCCCAATTATTATTAAAGTCAAATATCTCAACGGGGGACAGATTTAAACTAACATGTGTTTGCAATGTCGCGGATTTGAGCTCCATTTCATATGTGACAATTGTCTCAATTACTATTTCACGGATCATTTCATTGTCTTGTTTACGTAAAAGTTTTTTTAACACTCGTCGAGTATGACAACGAAGAAACGGACTAATATGTGTTTCCAATAGTTTCAATATCAGTTTCGAGCTTTGTATATCATGTGTTAATTTTTCTTCACGTCCTAGATTAACAATTGTCTCAATTACTAGTCATCAGACACTCTAGAATGAAGTTTGTCATCCTGATAACGGATGGAATTATTCATTTACGGATGACATGGGTTCCTTCCTTTCTTACATTTCCGGCCTAAGCGATATTGCCTCTTCCGGTGTACCATGTTGCTTTTCGGTGCTTCCGTTGGAAAATCCAGGGTAGTCTAATTTTCTTTCTCATCAATTATTTTACAAAGTCGTTATTATGATGACTGCCGCGAGAAATGTTTAGTTTCAAAGGAAAATAATTGCATATTCTGCTGCAAGAAATGAGTTTTCTTTCAACTTCTCCGCGGTGTTTTTCTGTGTTCTCACGGAGACCATAATTTAAAATTTTTGATAATGCTGAGACGCTTTTAAAAATTTAATCAAGTGCAGGTGGAAGAATCGGAAATTTTACTTATCGCGAAAGATTTTTTTATTTGGGCGTAACTTTCAGAGTTTCGTTGTTTCCGTTTTCATATTAATGTAAATTATTGGTTAACATAAATTAGTTTTATAGAATAAACTTACTAGATGAATTTTAAGCATTTGTGCTTTATATTTAAAACTGTCTTTTTTACATTTGGTATGTTGTTTTTGCATTTGATATTCTATTCACATTTACATTAATTATTTTGTTTTAAAACATATTTCTTTCAGAAGACAAAATGCAGATTCACAACTTTCCCCCCATTTTCAGTGTGTTTACAATTGTACAGATCTGCACTATTTGATGGTTTCTTTTTGAATTTAATCATTATTTTTTCGTCTGCCGTGTGCGCGATAGTTATATTTGATTTGATTTTCTTATAAATTTGTTACATTTTGCGTACCCATGTGAAATGTAAATGCTAGCTAAACGAGACAGGAACATATATATGAATTATCAATTCAATGCTACAGGCGATTCGAATAACGTTTTGAGTTTGAAACCTTGTTATTAGCATGACGTAACGAACATTACAATTTTTTATTTTGTTTATATGTGTTAAGATTCAAGATTTGGCTGTTTTGAGAGTAACTTCGTACAACTTTAGTTGAACACGGTGACTATTGCAGATTCGGTAGCAGAACCAACATCGTTCTCCGCCTTGCATAGGTAAGTCCCTTCATCTTCTTTCGAAAGACTTAAGAAAAGAAGCCAACTTGTTGTTTCATCTTTATATGGACCAGTCCGAGACTGCACCGCAAGGCGAGAATTGTTCCCTGAAAAACAAAATACGTTGACTCATTTTGAAGGTTCATTTTTGTTTCTTTTGTAACAGTGTAAGGCTAGCCACACATTGGTTGGACGCGACAAAATCATCCGACGCGCACCTGCGTACTCCGTTTCTGTACAAAAATATGTCGACGCTCATGCGTATTTCAGCCTATTTTGTGATGTTGGACCAATGTATTGCTTGTCTTATACTGTATTTTTGTAGAAAGTTAAAATTCATTTTTGAGTCCAACAGAGTAAAGAGCTGGAACAAGATCCGAGATAGGATTGGAATTAGTATTTTGAATAAACTTAGGCTATTATCAGTGCTTCACATTTACAATGGATCCCTTCTCATGTGAATTACTTATTGTTGTATGACTTGTGGTCGGCACAACATGGTCAAATATGGCCCTTGTGCCATAGAACCCAATTCAAGCAACCAACTCTTCGTCTGTGGACTTAGACGAAAATGTAATGGCAGATAACTTGGCAAAGGAGGGCGTAAGCTAAGGGAGGGCGACAGGGGCCCCGAGTGTTATTTTTGTAGGATTCCTAAGGCCCTTTTCATAGTAGCTATTATGTTAACGTACTATAGAGCGTGCTACTATTTCAATTACTTGAAAGATAAGATTTACTTTATTTTATTTTATGAACACTCCCACTGAGGGTGTTTTCCTGTTTTATCCTCAGAGCTATATTGATAAATTTTTGAGGAATTTAAATGTAAATATATTTTAGCATTAAACTGGGGTCTTATTTCTCCGATGTGATCTTAACCATCAAAAATTCATATATGCAAATATCCATAGCATAAATTTTAAGAAACGACGAATAAAATAATCACGCCACCCTGTGTGCCTCCTTTCGACCCTCCGACCCCTGAATTCTGTTCCTCGTGTTGCTTAATTGTATGAGTTGTGTTGTGGGTAATTTCTTTGTATTCTGTTCATGTTATTACTGTTATGTTTCAACTTTAATCTTTGACTATTGATGCCTTTTGTTCCGTTTGTGGTCTTGTATATGTCCAAATGTTGTATTATATGTGATATCTTTTTTATCTCGTTTTCCTTCTTCCCGTCCCTCCAATGAAAACTCTAAACCTCTGGTGAGTCGGAGGGACGAGGGTACAGTAAATACTAAGATACATGTACTCGATAACATAACCGGAAGGGATCGCAGTTACGTAGATAAGATTCCCATAATCCCACTGTAAAGGAGAATTAGATCTAAAAAGTGTATCAATTGTTACTTCATCTGAAACCAATAAACCATTAATAGTACTGCTTTAGGTGTAGAGGTCAATCAACATTAATGCAATTGGTCAAAATTGAGTCGTATCCAGGTTTTAAAGTGAAGGTAAATTTGCTTTAGGGCCGTTTCGCACCGACAGAATTCGAATCATTCTGAATCCATTAGAAACTGACTAACATAGATTCGCGGGTACATTGAAGTGGAACGCTCCGGATTCAGGTAGTGTGAAAGATTTGAACTAACAAGTCATTTCATACGAAAGTAAATCCAGTAGAAACTGACTAAGGAAGATTTCTCTTTGAATCTTCGTTACTCAGTTTCTACTGGATTCAGATTGATCCGGATTTTGTTGGGATGAAGTGGCTCTTAGCAAACATGATGCATCTGAAATTAGAAATAAGTAAACATTATTTATTTAAATGCAATAGTTAATTGCAAAATCGGTGATTAGTATTGTGAATAATAATTGATTCTTGAAAATTGATATGGTACTAATACATAATTTATCCGTTTTATTTTAATATATTTTCTTTGTTTCGAACGAAGGGCGGTATCCACATCGTTTGCCACATGTCCAAAAAGCTAGCTTCGCCACTAAATGCAGGGGCGTGAGCTCCAGAAGACCTTCTTTGGCACGCCCCTGCCCAACAGTTTATATATGTAAGAAGTAAGTATAAGGATTTTTGGTGATGGCATATATATGTATTCTGTGATTCTCAAATATCCTTAATTTATGAGCATGAGTATATATATATATATATATATATATATATATATATATATATATATATATTTGTGTGTGTATGTACTACTTATACCTAAAAGATTAAAAGATACATTATAGATTAATGTAATAAAATTCAAATTTTCATTTTCCTGCAAAGTTGTCTAACTTGTTTGTCTGAACAGACAAAACCGTACTTAAGGTGTGCGGAGAAACAACTTGAATCCGTTGTACTTAAATTTATATCCACTACGGCTTCTACAAAATTTATAGCACGAGTTAATATTGCTTTCGTTCCCAATTTTTGAGGTACGTAGACACTAACCCACTATAAAAAGTTCCATCTGATTAACCTTTAAACGCGAGGTTTCAGAAGTAGAGGAAGAAACTTATAGTGACCTACTTTTCTGAGGAATGTTTTATGTCCCTCCAAATTATCTTCATATATTACTTAGAGCACATTTCGTTTCTTAGAGACTTGAATGAAGATAATTTTGTGATTTCTAGTGTTGAATACACTGGGAACTCAACTATCAAGGAGGATATATTTTTCTTTGGTGCGAATTGGGCCAAAGGAAAACTTCCATAGAATTTATATTTATTAGACTTCTCTATTATCGCTTCAACTGTCTTTACTTGGTAGGTATTAAAGTATCTTTGAAATTTTTCACTGAACTAGGCGAGGAAAGAGTAAGTGAACTAGTCCTCCCCAACTGCACGCCTGGCCTAGATTACATGTTGGGCCTATTACCAGGTAAGATAGTGAGCCTCAGTATCAGGTTAGACTCCAGTATTAGGTTAAATATGGAGTCCCTCCTGTATGCAGAATGTTTCAAAACTTCCTGCACAGACTTAAGGGGAAGTAGATAGCACAAATAAAAATCACATTCTCATAGGGATGAATGTCTGCCAGCTCATCTGGATTAGCTAGAGGGCTCGACACCCGGTCGATTTGGGCTTTTGTCATATTAGATGCCGACTTCGTACCGATAACATGTATCATTCTATGAATGCTGAGATGGAAGACATGCACCCAACATATGGTATAGCTAACCACTTCCAACACGCATTCACCCCACATCTACCTGTCATAAGATGTTATATCACTAAACGAACGATATGATGCCAAATCGGCCAACCAAGTCAATTTTCACAGAGCAGTCACGTGATTATTAGTCGAAATGTTGGTCACACTTTTTGAAGCTTCTATATCTTCGAAGACGAGATACCTTCATTAGCAAAGCTGACCAAATCTTGATGGAAGAGATATTTTCATTAGCAAAATTGGCCAAATCTTGATGGCTGAGATATCTCGTCACAACCACTTGTAGGGTTAAGATGGTGTTTGGATCATCCATACAGAGTTGACAGGATTGGGTGCAATTGCCACCTTTTGGACTACTTTTTAACTTCGGGCTAAAATAATTTGTGTTATATTGCTTGCAGAAAAGAAAACGACTGCGAATGGAGTTGACTTGATCCGAAGACAGCACCTCATAATTTTGAACCATGGTTCAGATGACGAAGTCAACACATGAACTGACACCCTACTCCCAAACTTCCACACCACGCCAACGTCAGGACGCTTGAGGCCACGGCAGATTTATCTTGTTTCAGTCCCCCACGTACATGGCGGTCTTTGGTTGGATTCAACCAACTGGGGAACTGCGACCCATCATTTGAAGACAAGAGTTTTAGAAAAATGAATATAACTAGTTCAGAAAATTTAATAAAGAAAAGAAACAATTAATACTATTTTCCACTTAAAAAGTTTATCTTTATGCATTGGTGAAACAATTTTTTCTTCTGAAATTACAACTGTCATCGACTTTCTGAAATAAAAGAAGTGTAAGATTTGCTGACCAATAAAAAAGGTAAATATTTATTAAAATATTTCATAATCTTGAATTTGATTTCTCGACTTTTGCATAGATGGCAGCACTATCAAAGCAATGGACGGAGAGATTTTGTGTTCGATTTAATAAAACTTTTTGACATTTTTAACCATTGAAGTGGTTTTTAAGATGAATACGAAAAATTGGCGATGGTCAGAGATCGATCTCGAAGGGTAAGATTCGAGGACAACTTGTTTTTTTTGGAACCAAGGTCTTTAAATGAAGGACATTTTACTTGCACAAATCCTTTCACCAAAACCTAAATTACTTATTTAATTGAAAGTTTTGATATTTGGCTGAGATTTGCACTGTTTTAGTCTTAGGTCCATTATTGTCCTTTTGTTCCTGATGATTACATATACTTTTAATTCAGACACTAAGAATATAGTAAAAATATGTCATTACAAAGAAAGGGAAAGAGTACAAATATTTGGGCTTTTCAGAATTGAGTAGAGGGGATTTGTTACAGACTGAATTTAATTCTGACAATATGACAATATTATCCAATAAAATAATTCTGACAATATTATCCAATAAAATAATTCTGACAATATTATCCAATAAAATAATTCTGACAATATTATCCAATAAAATTTACCTTATCGTACCACCAAATGAAAACTACAGATTTTAAGGCTACTTGTAATTTGACAAACTCGAATATGATTCATATTGAAAGATTGTTTGAATAATTTACTTGTTCGCTTTTCAAACTAGTGATTTGAAGTTATTCATGAAATATAATATATTCATGAGGTTGTTTTCATAATCTTATTTTATTAAATATGCTATGAATTTCGTTAAAAAAAAATTTGTTTTCGGATATTCCATTTATAATATTAATGAAAAAAAAACAACAACGAAAATGTTGACCAGCAGGAAACCGCATAAAATATTCATACTATATATAACTAATATTTCTTCATGCCTTAATAATCTTTCATACTACAATTTTTTTTGCAAGTCTTAGTTTTGTATGTATTGTAAATATTTATGCATGAAAATAATAATCGCTCAGCAGCGTGTAAGATAACAGCCCACAGATTCCATAGAAAATGTTTGTCACCCTTTAATATTCTTAAATACTTGACTCAATTGTGTTTTTATTTACCACTAGATGGCGATACAAGACGTCTGTTCAATCAGTGAGTGTTCGTTGCCGTATTTCTGAAAAACTGAATAGGCTGTATACTAAATTTAAAGTTTAGGAGTCACGGTAGCCCAGTTGGAAGAGAAACGGATTAGCAACCGGAGGATTGCGAATCCAACCAGAGACCGTCTTGTACAAAAGGGACTGGTGGACGTTAAATCTGTAGTGGCTTCAAATGGTGGAGAGTGGGGGGGGGGTCAGCTCAGGTGTTGCCTCGTCATCTGCCCGTGGTTCAAAATGACGAGGCGTTGTCCATAGATCGTTCTCTTCGGGATTCATCCGGACTGTCGCCAACAGACCATTGTGTTGCTCCAGTTTGCGACGTTAATTAATTGCCTACCTAAAGTTTTTAATTTTTTATCATTAATAAACAAAGAAATTATAAGAATTTATATTTAACCTAAGTATTTTAACTTCATGTAAACCAAAAGCCAAAGATAGTCGTGTACTGGTGCACGTTAAATCTGTCGTGGCCAAAAATGTCCTCACGTTGGCGTGGTGTGGAAGTTTGGAGAGTGCGGTACCAACTCAGGTGCTGTTCTCGTCATCTGTCCGTGGTTCAAAATTACGTGATGTCCTCGGATCTTTCCCCTCAGGTTTGATCCCGATCCATCGTCAATAGCCCTTTGTGTTGCTCCGGTGCGACGTTAATTAAAATACCTATCATACCACCTAAATTTAAGGGCAATAAAGCTTATAACTTTATACTACGAAAAATTAATGCTTTGAAAATGAATTTAAATTTGACAAAACATGTATTGAAATCTTAATTTTTTCTTTGCGATGACATTTAAGAAAAAGAAGGAAACCCATTAGTACTCCTTACATATATCCCTTACAACTTTTTTAGTTTCAACTTTGTTTTGAACGAAGTTTGTTTTCCTACTTTTTGCTTTTCTAGTATTATTTATTACAAATGTGAGGAAATTTTGAGCAAAGAAACACTGATTCTGGCTAATCAAATTTTAATTTTTCAATCAGCTGGTCTACAGAACGGCATCTCACGAAAATCTACATTGTTTATACCGGACAACTCCTAAAACATTGGCTGATCATGTGCAATTCTCAAAAAGCTGCTTCATCTACAGAGAACCATTTGATTTTAAAAACTAGGTCTTTGATGTGTCATTTTTGAATATTCTAATGAAAATTGATTAAAATATACACTGATGACTTTATTGGTCAATCTCCCCAATCTACTAGTTCAATCCTTTTACCAAAGAAGCAGGGGTTACTTTCTTTTTAGGTTACTTACAGCTTAGTGCTGGATTGTGCATCTGATTTTATAAGTAACTAGCTGAATTACCCGGCGTTGCTCGGGTTGAATTGTTTATAATTAATCTTAATATTACTAATTATAATTAATCTTAATATTACTATTTTGAATTGCTTTTAGCCCCTGCAGACCCAGAACAAATCGAACGGGGTTAATATATAGCCTATTTGTCCCGCAGAATTCTACAGGATGAATGCACCAAATTTAGTGTGAATTGGTCTGACATTGATGGTATAAATACGCAATGTTATTCCTATGGGGATTTCGAATTGTCTTTAGCCCCCTGTACCATATCGACGATAAAAAAACCCACATTCTATAAAAATAATCTTATATTATCACATGAATATTTACATTCCAATAATAAAGCTACAGTTTAAGAATTTACAGCGGGATACATAAAGGATATGATACGGTGTGATTTTCAGCGCAACCACACCCATCAGCGATTGAACCATACTAAGATTCTAAAAACTCCAAGGTCATCTTGAGAGGCGACTCCTGTAGATGTTAACTCTGACGTCATCTGCACAGCCAGACCGGGAGAGAGCGACCCCTAGCAAGTGCTCTGTCCAGGATGACGGAACGTTACAACCCTCTGCACACCCAAGACAAATAGAACGGGGGTTAATATGTAGCCTACGTTACCTTCAGGATTCCAAAGAATAAGTGTACCAAATTTGGTGTAGATTGGTCAAAGGTGTAGATTTGTATAGAGAACAGAGGCCAACTCTGCTTTATATGTATAGATAAGTTTCATCAAGCTGTTTACATTTACACATTTGTTTTATGATTCCACACTTTGAAATTCCTTTACAGAAAATTGACGCGGATCTTTTTACAAATATTGGGTCATTCGGATAGGTCTGCGGTTTTTCAAATCGAAGCGCCCTTTCTTATTACTATTTTGCTACCGCTAATAAGGAGTGACCTTGATTGAAGCAGATGTGTAAATTCGGTCTTTTCTGCTTTCACTGCATAATTCTGGCTTGTGTTGTGGCACAATTTTTGTTTCACTGTTAAGAATGGAGAACCAAAAAGTTCATATTCGTCATATGCTCTTTTATTTTAAGAAAGGAAAAAATGCTAGTCAGACTGCTCGTAAAAATTGATAAATTTAAGCGCGGAAATTTCAGCCTCGAAGATGATTCCCACTCTGGACGACCATCCTCTGTAAACGAGGACCTATTAAACGATGCCATCGCTGAAAATCCACGTTACACAGTTCAGGAACTATCACACAGACTAAATATTCCAAAAAGTACTGTTCATGATCATCTGAAGAAGATTGGGCATGTAAGACGCTACGATGTATGGGTACCCCATACTTTAACACGACAGAATATGCTTGCTCGAATTTCGGCATGTGATTCTTTGCTGAAACGAAATGAAGCTCCTTTTTTGAAACGGCTCATTACTTGAGATGAGAAGTGGATACTATACAATAATGTTACAAGAAAAAGATCATGAGGTAAGCCAAATGAACCTCTCCAACTAACATCGAGAGGGGGGCTGCATCCCAAAAAAGTAATGCTTTGTGTTTGGTGGGACTACAAAGGAATTGTTCATTATGAATTGTTGCCACAAAATCAGACAATAAATTCGGAAAAATACTGTTCTCAAATGGCAGTATTAAAAGCAGAAATCGAAGCAAAGCGGCAAGAACTGACAAATCGTCGAGTGTTGTCTTCCAGCATGACAATGAATATCAGACAAAGACTTATTGAGTATGTCTGAGATGTTTTGTGTCACCCCCATATACACCAGATCTTGCCCCCTCAGATTTTCACCACTTCAGGTCACTTCAAAATTCTCTGAACGTCCTGGAGTTCAATTCTTTGGAGACTGTCAAACAGCACTTCGATAACTTCTTTACAAATAAGCCTAATGACTTTTAAAAAAAGGAATTTTCCAGCTGCCGGGAAGATGACAAAAAGTCATAGAACAAAATGGTGCTTATGTGATTCAATAACATTTTCTTAAGTTTTTGTACTGCTTCGTTGGTATTTATCATAAAAAAACCGCAGAACTTTCCGGATGACCCAATATTTAAGGAAACAATTCGCCTCTATACATTCACAAAAGCTTTTCATTCCATTTTTAACCTTCCAACCCCTTTAAGTCATATTTAAATGATATTTCCTTTTTGAGAGCATCCCGTTTTTGAACTGAAATTTTTCGCATGCCATCATGAAATTTTACCTCGTCATCGAGATACTGTTTTTTATGATGACAAGATCAAAATCTGGTCAGTTTTCATCAAATGCCGAGATATCTCGTCCATAAAGATCTGGTGAGTTTTGCTAATGACGAGATGCATCGTCGACCCAACCACCAGGGGAACTTTTCCATTCGATATATTCTTAGATAAATCGAATGATTTGAAAGGACAATAGAGTTGACTATCTCCAGCATGCAGTGGACACTTCTTCAGAGGTGTCTAGTGCATGCTGGAGATAGGTGTATCCAACTGACGTCTCAGTTACAATAAGACAATGTCGAGACATAGAATCCGTGCCAAGCGGTATTAAAAGGACAAAGGTAAGAGTGTTCTAGTTTTCTCATACTTACATTATAGTCACGTTCTTTTATTCGGGATAGAAGTTTTCCAGATTTCATACCTTTATCGATTTTTTAATTAGATGTTTCATATGAGAGTCATCTCTTAAAAAATCGAATAGTTATATTTAGTGACTCCCCTTTCGTGATTCCTTATTGCGAAAATTAAGATTAAGGGGACGCCTAATTGTATAAGCAATTCACGTCCATCTGTTCTTCAAACTTATGCTTTCAGGTAGTATTAAATGTTAATGTGCATGTCGTACAGAATAACTTAAGTCGGTGATTTCCAAACTTTTTGTACTACCACCCCCTTTACAATACAAAAACTACTACACTTTTTATTCTGCTAAAGTATAAAAAGTGTAGTACTTAAATCACATACTTTTGAAGTTCACAGTATCGTAGACGCTTTTACTCAACATTAGATTGTTGAGAATAATAGTTTAACTGTGGGGAAAGGAATTAAGGGCTTAAAATAGGGGCTTATCTGCGGTAAAGAAAAAGTTTTCTGCACCACCGCCCCTATACAATACAAAAAAACTACTTAACTTTTTTAATTCTGCTAAAGTATAAAAAGTGTAGTACTTAAATCATACTTTTGAAGTCCACAGCATCGTAGACGCTTTTACTTAACATTAGATTATTGAGAATAATAGTTTAACTGTGGGGAAAGGAATTGAGGGCTTAAAATAGGGGCTTATCTGCGGTAAAGAAAAAGTTTTCTGCACCTCCGCCCCTATACAATACAAAAAAACTACTTAACTTTTTTAATTCTGCTAAAGTATAAAAAGTGTAGTACTTAAATCATACTTTTGAAGTCCACAGCATCGTAGACGCTTTTACTTAACATTAGATTATTGAGAATAATAGTTTAACTGTGGGGAAAGGAATTGAGGGTTAAAAAAGGGGCTTTTCAGGGAAGAAAAAATGTTACAGTTACGTTTACATGATAGATTTATTGTGCGAAATTGAGTTAAATTTAATTGAATTTGTAAGGGATGTTTAAGTTGGAGGATAAAAAAAAGTGAAATTCGAATTGCGGCCGCTCCTAGACACACCAGAATATCAAATAAGAAAATAGTTATATACTTTTTAACAGCTTAATATCCATAAAATATTTATATACTTTATCAGTTTAATATACATAGAATATTTATATACTTTAGCAGATTGGTATGCATAGAATATTTATATTCATTGCCCTGACCATTTGAATGAGGTGATATGGTTAGGTTCCTGAAAGAGGGAGAGACCCTATCAATTGAGAACTAAATCCATTACCTGGAAGCTTGAGCGTTGTGTGACTTCTTACATGTTCCCAGTGAATAGTTGCTAACGGATATGCTCTTGCTTCACATGTAAGCACTGCATAACTTCCCGTGGAATTCCGAATATTTTGAGGTGGTGAAGAAATAACTGGCGCTAGAACAGCAAAAATGTATCATTAGTAATAAATAGTTATATGCAGTTCATTTGATTAATCCATTTTCGATACTGATTTATATGCATTGCAGCTAGAACAGCAGAAAGTATCATTAGTAGTAAATAGTTACATCCAGTTCATTTGATTAATCCATTTTCGATACTGATTTATATGCATTAAATGAAAGATTACAGAATATGTTTATAATTACAGTCAAACCTCGTTAAGACGAATTTCCCAGACGAGTTTGAGAATAAGACGAATTCGTTTTTCCGTAGTTCGTGTTATCTGAATTCAGAAAAAAGCATTATTTCAACAATAAAATAAAATATTAATGCATTTACATCACCTACTGTGCAACTCTTGGTTCACAGATAAATGGTTTTTTCATCACATATATTTTACAGATGATTCTTGATTATACAGATAATTCGTACTCACAGATAATTCTTGATTACACAGATATTTCCCGATTATCCAATTTTTGTCTTGGAATAGTTTAGTGTCTAACAAAAAGCGGTGAACAAATTCTAAGCCAGCAGTAATTTCTTTTCACCGGATTAGCAACCGAAGGGTTGCGAGTTCGAAACTAGGTCTATCCAAAGACCGTCGCGTACACGGGGGCTGGTGCACGTTAAACCTGTCGTGACCTCAAATGTCCTCACGTTGGCGTGGTGTGGAAGTTTGGAGAGTGGGATGCCAGCTCAGATGTTCTCGTCATCTAACCGTGGTTCAAAATTACGAGGCGTTGTCCTTGGATCTTTCCCTTCGGGTAGGTAGTCGATGTTTAATTAACGTCTCACTGGAGCAACACAACGGGCTATTCTTTCTCTTCGGGATTGATCTCGAACCGTCGCCAGTGCCCGTTTCAATGAGACGTTAATTAATTACCTACCATCTGAACGTTAACATTATTTGAATGTGCATTTTGAGGAGATTGAAATTTAGTTCGTATTACCAGTAATTCGTATTAAGCGAGTTCATCTTAAGGAGTTTTGACTGTATACGTAAAACAGTATTGGTTTTATAATAGTATCTAGAATAGATATATAATAGTTATGTATAAAATTGCTATCATAATTTTATTGGCAGTTTCATCAACATATTAATCGTGTTTCTGCATTTACAAAGTATTCTCATCAAAATAAAATTATTTTCAATTTTTAAAATGTTTGTTGTTTTGTCTTGTTTTTCGAATACGGGTTTATCACGTCGCCAATGAAAATTCCAAGCAATGAATTCCGAATTGATATGGCGCTGTCGTGGCTCAGTGGGCATGTCCACTGCGCTAGCAACCTTCGAGTTGTTGTCGACGCAGGTCAATTCCTGTCAACTGCATTCCTCCCTGGATGTATTGCTCTCTTCTATGTCAGTAAAACTTTCATTGTGTGTGTCTATTACTTGATATTGTATGTCTTGTGTCTGACGCAGCATGGGAAAATATGGCTCTTGCTCCATAAAACCATCAAAACAACCAAACAACCGAATTTATAAGATAATTGATTGAGATTAAACCCCAAAATGGCTATAAACTATATTTTAAGGTAATCCCGATATGAGAGCATATGGTTAGCGGAAATAAAATCTTCACTTTCCGTCTGGTTTTACACTAAAAATCCTTCTCATAGTAATGTCTCAAGAAGTCAGACAATTATCATATAACTGCTTAATTTTTAATGCTATTTTTAATTAAGGTCAGTCAAATTATATAGGGATTTTGAATGTGTTTCGTCACGCTGTGTCTCTTAATTCCCCTGGTCTGTTGTAAAAGTATCATGCATCTTAAATATACTATATCGGAGAAGCCAGAAGACTCTTATTCTACAGTGTAATTTTTGATCAATAAGGCATTCAAATCAATTCAAATAACTTGCTATTTTTTTCTCGTATAGTCTTGCTGCATTCATGTTGTTTGGAAGTGTCACATAGTTTTTATGTGCTGTAAAATATCACATGCTTAAATGCTCTACCAAAAATAATCAAAATTATTGAATTACTATTCAATTTCTATAGACTTTTTAAGTAGTACAACAAAATCATCCATTCAAAAATTCGATCCAATCAGACAGTCGTGTACCTGCGACTGGTGCACGTTTAGTATATCCTGGCCTCAAAAGTCCTCACTTTAGCTCAGTGTCGAAGTTTGGAGAGAGGGGCGCCACTTCAGGAATCGACCTCGTCATCTGACAGTGGTTCAAAGTTGAGGTGTTGTCCTTGGATTCTCCCCTATAGGAATGATCCCGGATCGTCGCCAGTAGCCCATTATGTTGCCTCTAAACCCCCGTAACGCTAATTCAAATACCTTCCTACCTACCTGACCATGGTTCAAAATCAAGAGGTGCTGTCCTCGGACTGATTCCGCGGCAGCCCAGTTGGAAGAGTAACGGACTAGCAACCGGAGAGTTGCGAGTTCGAATCCATCCAAAGACCGTCGTGTACAAAGCGGGATGGTGCCTCACATGTCACCATCCCCCTCACATGTCCTCACGTTGGCGTGGTGTGGAAGTTTGGAGATTGGGGTGGGAGCTTAGGTGTGATCTCGTCATCTGACCGTGGTTCAAAATTACGTGGTGCTGTCCTTGGAACTCTCCCTTCGTGAGTTTATCCCAGACCGGCGCCAATAGCCCGCAGTGTTGCCCCAGCGCGACGTTAATTTCAGTACCTACCTACCTCGGATTGATTCGGAACGTCGCAAATAGCCCGTTGTGTCACTCAAATGGTACGTAAATTCTACTACCTAACCTAACTATTAAGTCACATTTTCTCAGTACCGCTATAACGCATTCATCGGTATTTCCTTGTCCACTTAGAAGCTGGATTGTCGAAGGACTACTGCATCTTCATTTGTCTAGTAAAAATGGAAGTCTTATTTTAATAAAATTTACTACACAGTTTAATTTTACTACAATTAATAAAAAATCCATGACAGTTGGTTGGTTTGGGTTTTATGGCACAAGGTCCAAAAGTGGACATTCCTCCCTGGGTGTATTCCTCTCTTCTGTGTCAGTAAAGCTTTCATTGTGTGTCTGTCTATTACTTGATATTTTATATCTTGTGTTTGACGCAGCATGCCAAATATGGCCCCTTGCGCCGTAAAACCCCCAAACCAACCAACGAACAGTGGACAAGCTGCGCGAAACACAAGATAGGTAGTACCAATTCCAGCTGGTTACATTTTCCGATACAGAATGTAGTCCAATAAAAGATGAAATATTTAAAAATTGGTAGTCCAGGTGATAAAATGTACATTCAGAAGCAGAAAAAATTGCGAACATGAGAATAAGGAACAAATATTGAAATTTCTAATGAGATGAACAAATACGGAGAAAACAAGATCATGTTTGCAACATAAATAGTGAATTAAAATTTGTAATGAAACGATGAATCTAAATGGATAAAAACACCAGATAAAATGAGAAACTTTTATAGCGTATAAAAATTTAAAAAGATTTAAAACCCATGACAGAGTTGAGTCAAGGACGAATTAAGGGGGGGGGCGCAGGACGGTTTATCAAGATATGATCAGAGAAGATTTCATAAGTTTTATCAATCCTCGTGAGCCTGAAAAAAGTCTGTGGAAACAAAATCTCAAAGTTGACTTCAAACATAATGAAAATGAAGATTTCTCTTCAGCTTCTGAAAGTGACAGTGATGAATACGATTCTTTTGAAGACGATAAAGATGCCAATATGTGTGACAAAGATAAACCAAATGAAGACAATAAAGATCCCCGAATGACTGGAGAAAAATTAGGTAAAACTGTGTTAAACAATATGAGAAGCCTTAATCTCTCGATCTCGGTAAATGCATCGGTGTTACAACAGATGGATGCTCTGTGATGACTTCAGAGATTGTGGGAGCAGTCACTACAATAAAAAAGAGTGCAATAACGCCGAACGAGCCCCTTATTTGAATCATTGTTTGAATTTGTCTATTTCTAAATGTTCTGATGTGCAATCAGTGCGAAACTCAATTGGAATCATTAAAGGGGTTGTATCTTTCTTTAAAGCTTCACCGAAAAGAAATGCTGTACTCATTAAGCATGTAGGCAGTCAGCTTGTTTCCATGTGTGAAACAAGATGGGTAGAAAGGCATCTGTCTGTAGCGTCTTTTTTAAAAAACATTGGAAAAATCGTGACGTGCCTTGAGCAAATTTCATAATGGTCACATTTTTCAAGTGACAACTCTAGCGTAACAGCTAGGACCCTTTTATGTGCAATCACTAATGGATAATTCATCTCAACTCTCGTGTGCCTTGTTGATGTACTTAGCAAAACATTGCCTCTAAGTAGGTTTTTCAAAGAGACTATTGAAGTTACCAAAGCGACTGAGGTCTTGACCGATACTTTCTCAGTCTTAAAAAAAAGCGAGAAAAAGCTGATGCAGAATTCAGTCAAGTGTATGATCAAGCCAAAAAAGTGGCAGAAACTGTAGGAAGCACTATTCAAACACCCATGATCACATCTAGACAAGTTAACAGACCTAACACTGCTCTATCAAGCACAGAAAGTTACTTTAGGGTGAATGTCTTTATCCCTATTCTTGACTCAATAAACAGTGATCTTGAAAACAGGTTCTCAAAAGAAGTTCTCAATCTCTACAAGCTCTTCTACCAAAAGTCTGCTCATCTTCAATAACGTCCATGGGGGTCAGTGATTAGGGATGCAGAAACACTGGCTAAAAAGTACTACAGAGTAATTGGAGTTGGAGAGGATGAAAGTGACTGCATTTTTATTTGAAGGCAGAAATCAAGCTGTGGGTGGCAAAGTGGAAAAGGGAAGATGTAAACAAAACCCCCTTTACCAGGCTATGCAGTTGAGTGTTTGCAAGTTTGCACCCCAGAAATTTCCCCCTCAATTAGATCTTTAATGTTGATTCTTTCTTCTCTTCCTGTGTCAACTGCAACAGCAGAAAGATCTTTCTCTACACTAAAACTGATCAAAACTTGGTTGAGAAACCGTTATGGGCAAAACCTCTTAACTGGACTTGCTTTGCTATATTTTCATAGAAATATCCTTATTGACAAAGAGAAAATTGTAGATAGGTTTATTGAAAAGGGGAAAAGAAGAGAAAAAACATGTTTTTTTTTTTTAAGTACAGGTAGTTTAAAACTAGTTGTTCTTTTGTGATGTAAAAAAGTTTAAGTAATAGAACTCAACATTCATACACTTAGGTTACTCTTTTAATTTTAAATCAAAACTAAAAAGTGCAAACCACCTGCTTATATGCATGAAGCAGACCAAATACATACTGTTCGAGTATAGTGCTAATATGCACAATATAAACTCAATAAATTTTTATGCACAGAATTTTTATTTAAAAACGTTAACTACTGAGAATATAAAAAACACAATATTACATTCAAAACTAATTTTATGCATCTTAAGTAAGTTTTTGAGTAACCGTAATGGCGTAACATCATTCTTATTGTTTACATTGTACTTGAAAATTGTATTGAAGAAATAAAAGAATTTGTAAAGAATATTTAAGTTTCTATTTATTACTTTCCTAATGTTATTTTTAAAATAAAAGTATGCATATTTAGGAATTAAAAGGCTAACAAAAACGTAACTTTCAACAACCAACAAAATACTATTTTAAAAGTATCTTCATGCTAATTTCAATGTTTTATCTTTTAATTTGCTTAGTTCTGTTAACATAAGGCTTATAGAATTTGCAAAGGTTTTAAAAGCTACGCATTTCAAGAAATTTAAAGTGATTATTTGTCTAAAATAAAGTACATTTTTGCACTAATTGTATACCAGTTTTAAGTCTCAAAACAGCTTAAAATGCTAGTTTTTGAAGGTATTTTTCAAAATTTTCAGGAGGAGGACCCCCCGTTTCTCTGGGGGTATCCATACCCCAGCCCCCCGGCCAGCTGCATCTTCCAGCCAACCGCCCTCACCCACAAAATTGCATTAATCCGTCACTGAGTTGAGTGCACAAAAATAATACGACACAGACCAAGAGTAACTGTACTTCAACCTAATTCCACTTGTACTGTACTTCCGCAAGTCTCTTCAAATTGCTAGTTTCCACACAAGTTTCATTACTCCACTTCAGATATAAAGCACGCGATAGACACATTAGGTGAAAAAGAAGGAAGACGAAGAAAGAGTTTCCCCTTATTTCAACTCCAGAATAGCAACCTGGACAACTTTTCCGCTTTCTTGAAAGAAACGATTTCAATATTAATTAAAGCTTTCGTTTAAGATTCAGTCCCTCTCACTGCTTTGATTGATAGATGGTAGGTAATTGTATAAAGGTGATAATTTGTTCAGACATTTCATGTGGATGATTCCTCACTGGGTGCATTTCTCTCTTCTGTGTCAGTAAAACTTTCATTGCGTGTGTGTCTATTACTTGATATTGTATGTCTTGTGTCATGGCCAAATATGACCCTTGCGCCATAAAGCCTCAAAACAACCAATCCATGTGGATTATATTATGGTTGTCTGGAAGATTATTAATCGAGAATAGTTAGTTTCGTCCCCGTTTACTCTTGTTCTGCTGCAGAGATGAGGGTTCCATTTCTTTTTAGATTGCTGGTTTTTATGGTCAGGTCAGGGCCTCAAATGTCCTCACGTTGGCGTGGTGAGGAAGTTTGGGGAGTGGAGTTCCATCTCAGGCTTGACCTCGTCATCTGACCGTGGTTCAAAATTACGTGATTTTGTCCTATGTTCATACCCTTCTGGTTTCATCCCGGACCGTTGTGTTGTGATCCACGCTAATTAAAATTCCTACTTACCAAGGGCCAGGTCTGGCTGGCTGCTCTAGTGCAATAATTTTTCTTTTAGATTATTGGTTGCTAGTCACGTCGCACTGGAGCAACGCAATGGGCTATTGCCGACGGTCTGGGATCCACCCCGAAGGGAAAGAACCAAGGACGACACCAATTAATTTCGAACCACCGTCAGATGACGAGGTATCTCTCTCTTCTGTGTCAGTAAAACTTTCATTGCGTGTGTATATCTATTACTTGATATTGTATGACTTGTGTCTGGCACAGCATGACCAAATACGGTCCTTGCGCCATGAAACTCCAAAACCAATCAAACAACCATCACAAAAATTTAAATTAAACAACAAATTTATGAAACTGACACTGATAGATAAACCACCACTACAATATCCAGACTGTGAACAGGACATTTTAAAGGCATGAAAACGAACAGTGATGGAACGAGAACTTACAGACATTGCAGCAACTGTCTGGGCGTTGAACTCACATCTCATCATATATTCATCTGCCTTGCAATTAGTAACAGCTCTTCAAACCATCAATTACTATCCTGAATAGCTTTAGAGCGAGAATATAATCGACATCGCCAAAGCTGTGCAAAATGCATACGGCGACATCTGACTGACAAATGAACACAACCAACGGGCTACCGCAGCCCCGTCAAGTTAGGAAGGGTCGAGGATCTTCATCGACCAGACCGAAAGGAAGGTAAATAATCGTAAATGATGAAACGTATATACAAAAAATATACCACATTGTAGTGTTACGTAACATTACATCTTGGTACATCAGTCCCGTGCTATGGCTCCGACGACAACAACCAACGGGCTACCGCGGCCCCGTCAAGTTAGAAAGGGTCGAGGATCTTCATCGACCAGACCGAAAGGAAGGTAAATAATCGTAAATGATGAAACGTATATACAAAAAATATACCACATTGTAGTGTTACATAACATTACATCTTGGTACATCAGTCCCGTGCTAAGGCTCCCACTTCACTATGTGTTCTATAAGCAATAAAACATAACATGCGAAAGGTAGGTAGGTAGTTAATTAACGTCGCACTGGAGCAGCACAACGGGCTACTGGCGACGATCCGGGATCAAACTCGAAGGGTGAAGAACCGAGGACAACACCAAGTATTTTTAAGCCACGGTCAGATGACGAGGTCACCTGAGCTGGCACCCCACTCTCGAAACTTCCACGCCACGCCAACTTGAGGACATTTGAGGCTACGATAGATTTAACGTGCACCAGCCCCCTTTGTAAACGGGGTCTTTGGTTGGATTCAAACTCGCAACCCTCTGGTTTCTAATCCGTTACTCTGCCAACCGGGCTCCCGCTGCCCGGAAATATACAGAAAAAGAGAGCTTCTATAAATACTTACGTTTAATGCAAGGATTGGTAGACACTGCCCGGAGACCATCCCTTCTACTGTAACGGGCTTCGGTGAACTGACAGATATTGTCGTACGTAACCCCGTCACTCCCACAAATGGGACCCTGCCGGACACACACACAGACCGCCTCCGGGGGGTCGTCCCAAACCAGGTCGTTCCTGATCCGGCATTCCAAGTTATCACCACAGCGACCGAGTCTTCCGGAATTCAGATCCTCGTGCTCACATCTCTGGCCTTCCCGATTACCGCACAAGTAACAGCATTCGCAGGAATCCTTCACTAACCCAGCTCGACAATTCCGGGGGGCTTCACAGGAATTCTTGTCGCAGGTTCCGCAACGGTTGTTGTTTTGGCACAGAACAGACCCATAGAGAATGACAATGACTGCCAAGCACACGAGATTGGTAACTAAGTTGGGCATTGCTTGTCTTCGGCGAAGAGGAGCTCACAGCGCGTGTGTTTCAGTTCCTTTGGAAAGAAAAACTGTTTCACATGATTCTTAAAGTAGAGGCTGTGTAGAGTTATCGTCAAATCTAATCTACAATGTTTCTTTTAGTATGTTTGTGATGTTCGTGGCCGTTTTTTTTTGTCCATTGCTCCCTGTTATTGATGGAAGGACTGTAAACATTGGGTAGATATTGAAATGGCATGTGATGTAGCAATTAAAGAAGGGATTAAGTGCTCGTCGAATTCATTCGAGTTAGTGAAGTTTAAAGGTTTCATTGGGAAATGGTTTAACTGATAAGGTAAGTGAATTTGAAAGTGAGTAATTTAGTTCTCAGTGCAAATACGTGGCACAGTTTTATTAAAAAATAAGTTAAATGTTAGTTTTCTTCGCTTCTTTAATCCTACAAGTGGTTTCAACGAGATATCTCGCCCATCAAGATCCAAAAAAATCTTGCTAATGCCCTAATGCTTGCTAATCTTGCAAATCCACGTGGCTCAAATGCCAATTCGCAGGGTCTCGTCATCATAAAAAATTCAGCAATATCTTGATGACGAGGTATCTCGTCCATCAAGATCTGACCAATCTTGCTAATGACGAGATACCTCGTCATCAAGATATTGCTGAATTTTTTATGATGACGAGACCCCGGCGAATTGGCATTTGAGTCACCTGGTTTTGAACCAGTCTACTCTTTAAATTAGGGGACGCGTTGAAACGTAATCGATGTGTTCCCACAATTTCCTTTACGTGGTGTTGTCCTCGTATCTTTCCCTTCGGGCCCGATTTGCGCAAGGTATTTTTGCTCTTGACTCACCTAGTGGTCGTCTCGACACGGTATCTCGCATTAACAAAGTTGTACAGATCTTGATGACGAGATATCTCGTCGTTAGCAAAATTGATCAGATCTTGATGGACGATATATCTCATCGAAACCACTTGGAGGGTTTAAATGATTCTAACAACCACCAATTTTAATAGACTGATTTCAATACAGAACATGTTTAGATTGATGGTATAAAACACGTGTTTTCAAGGAAGGGATACATTTTGTGTTTTGTGGCCTTCGCACATAAATGGAGAGAATTGCGAGCAAGCATGAGCCTCGTGGACTGGATAAGTGCCCATTTCCTTCTTTATATTTTGTTTATTAAAATAAAAATTTAAAAAGATTATCTTAGATTTATCTGAAGTTTATCTAAGTCACTTTTATCTTGAAATTTTTCAGTAAGTACATTTTAATACGGGATAGCTGTTTTTATTTCTTCATCAATGTTATTAGAAAATTAAGTTTTCCCATAGATTATTATAATATGCGGAAGAATTAGACCTTTTAAAAAGCACACACACATTCGCTCGCTTTGTCGTTGTAACAGATTTTGCGTCTGATGTCAGTGATATACATTTGTAGTTAAGAAGTGTTTCTAGTACTGCAATGAACTGTAATAAAGCACGATTTCGGAAGCCAATATATAGTAACCCTCCTGGTGGTTGTATCAACGAGGCAATTCTCGTCATCAGCAAAACTGACCAGATCTTGATCTCGTCATCATAAAAACATCGGCAATATCTTGATGACGAGATATCTCATGATTAGCAAAATTGTTCAGATCTTAACCCTCCAAGTTGATTTCAATAGATATCTTGTCCATCAAGACCAACTGACCAATTTTGCTAATGACGACAGATACCCCGTCGAGACAATCACCAGGAGGTTCAATGGACGAGATATATCGTCGAAACCCACTCGGAAGATTAAAATAGAGCTTTTCTCGAAAAATACCTATTAATCAGTACCCCTCAACTGATCGTTAAAACTAAAGTAACCTGCGGTTGATATGTTCAATTGAAATAGGTTGATTGAGAGAGAGAATATCAACAAAATAATTGCACTTGTTTATCAGAGTATAAAATATAAATAGAATATTCACAATAAATATACTAATTAAATTTGAGTAATGAATAAAAAATACATATTAGCGCGTTGTTCAACCACTTAAAATGTTCTTAATAGAACTATACAACTGGAATTCTAGGTATGTGATATTATACTTAGTATTTTTATTTAACCGCATTGTATTTGCTTTCCTAATATAATTTATATTACGAGGGTAAGTCAAAAATTATCCGCACTTTCGCTATAACACATCTTTAGGTTTGTCACATTGCCTTCTGCGCATGCATGATTAGAGTTGATACTGTGGTCACGTTACCGAAATTTGACCTTCATATCGTCATTTTTCTTGCTTCTGCTTCAGTATAAACATAGCCGCTCCGCTATCAGTGTGCACCAAGAAGGAATAAAGAGCAGTGATCCGATTTCAACTGTCGGAAGGTGTGCCAGAGGCTGAAATTCATCGGAGGCTTACAACACAATTCAGTGACAGTGCTCTACCACATAGAAGTGTGTATGAGTGGATCGGGAAACTTAAAAGAGGCCGGACAAGCGTGATGCACGAAGGAGCTTCAACCTCCACCACTGACGAGAAGATTCAGCAAGCTCGAGAAATGGTACTGGCAAACCGGCGAGTTACCATCGACAATGTAGCGTATTCTCTGCAGATTAGATGGACAAAGAAGTGGGAGAATCGGTGCATAAATGGTTGGGCGACCAAACGAAAACCTTCTTGGAAGGAATACACAAGCTTGTGGACCGCTGGACCAAGTGTACCGAAAAGGAAGGAGACTATGTAGAAAAAGGACGAACTTGTTCAACCCCTGCATTTGTGCAAAGACTGAAAAATAAAATGCGGATAATTTTTTATTTTCCCTCGTAAAATAAAAATGTAGCAACATTACTCCAAAATAACTGTTGTTTCGGAAGGCATGCTTTGTTTTGCATCTTACAAAAACTCATGAAAAAATTCAACCTAAAATTAACAACCAACAAACGTGGAATATGGAAAAAATTCCTTGAATCTTATTTGAGAATTTTGCTTGTAGTTTTATTAAGGAAAACTCCAGAGATATCGTGATGAATTCTTTATTGAGTTTTGTGGTATTCTTGAAACAGAAATCTTACTTTTGAATTGATAATATAAAATATTTTCGTGATCCTCAAGTGGGAAGATTTTCCTGTTATTCATGAATATAAAAGTGAATTATTGATGTACTCTAGGTTCCTATTTTTAGAATCGTAGGAATTGGCAGTTTCTCCGCATTTGATTGAATTTTAAAATATTGGACGCATAGTTTGAAAAACAAACACTGAAACCGTATTCAATTTGATATATTACTATAAAACTGATCAGGAAAGTTAGGAAACAAAACTTTGTGTTGCATAATAATGTAAAGCAAATATGAAACTAGAAAACATCTTATAAAATATTAACGAATTTCATGAATAATAAAATTTTCCTGTGCTGAACTCATTGATTTTTTTTAATAATTAATGAAATATTTTTTTGATAAATTAATTTTTGCGCAGAACATGAGAAAATTGCATTACCGTTATTTGAACGAAAATTAAATGAATTTTCTATTTAATTTTTTTATCAAGATAGAGATTCAAACATAATAATAAATATTGTTCATTCAATCTTTAGCTTTCTGTTGAGTGTTTTCTAGTAATAGTTAAAAGGCTGAAATTTTAGGTAATAAATACAAGAATGTGTAGGTAAATTAGGTAATATGAAAACAAAACACTCTAAATTACTCTATTTTTTGACCTGAACCCCGAAATCTTGTAAATATATTTATTCTAGAAGTCTTGAGAGAATATACCAAATAGAATTCGTGTGTTCTTATAGAGTTATTTTCAGTTGAAACTGAAATCTTCAACAAGCAGCTTTTAGCAAGAATTTTTTCCTATAAACATAGTTGAATATGTTGAAGCTGAACTTTTGAATAATAAGTAGTTTTAGCTAGTATTTAGCCCAGCAAACACACACACACACACACACATAGTTGAATATGCTGCAGTTGAAACAAAAGGCTACAACAATGAGCAGTTTTTGACTAGCATTTTCCCTGTAAACAATTGAATATATTGCAGTTGAAAGTGGAATCTTCGATAATGAGGAACTTTTAGCTAGCTTTTGTCCCTGTAAACATAGTTGAATGTAATTGAATATATTGTAGGTGAAATAATTGGATGATAATAAGCAGCTTTTAGCTACCATTTTTACCTGTAAACATAGTTGTATATGTTGCAGTTGAAACAAAAAGCTTCAATAATGAGCAGATTTTGGCTAGCATTTCCCTGTAGATAGTTGAATATATTACAGTTGAAAGTGGAATCTTCGATAATAAGTAATTTTTGCATAGCTTTTGGCCCTGTAAACATAGTTAAAAGTAATTAAATATATTGCAGTTCAAATTGGAAGATAATAAGTAGCTTTTAGCTAGCATTTTTACCTCTAAGCATAGTTGAATGTGTTGCAGTTGAAACATGAAGTTTCAATAATGAACAGCTTTTGGCTAGCTTTTGTTTTTGCAAACATTATTTGAATGTAATTTAATACATTATAATTGAAATCTTCGATAAGTAGTTTTTGCTAATATTTTTCTGTACACATAGTTGAATATATTACAGTTGAAACAGGCTGGTAGGCAGTTGAATTAACGTCGTACTCGAGCAACACAGCTGGCTATTGGCGACGATCCGGAATCAAACCCGAATGGAAAGATCCGAGGACAACACCTCGTCATTTTGAACCACGGTCAGATGACGAGGTCAACACCCGAGCTGGCACCCCACTCTCCTAACTTCCACACCACGCCAACGTGAGGACATTTGAGGCCACGACAGATTTAACGTAAACCAGCCCCCGTGTACACGACGGTCTTTGGTTGGGTCGAGTTTCGAACTCGCAATCCTCCGGTTGCTTATCCGATACTCTACCAACCGGGCTACCGCGGCCCCAGTTGGAACAAGAATCTTGATTAATAAGTAGTTTTCAGCCGGCATTTTCTTCCTTAAATTTAGTTGAATATTTTTATTCGAAAAATGATTCAACCATTTGTTAATGTTTTCAAAGTAGGTAGTTAAATTAACGTCACACTGCAGCAACACAACGGGTGACAGTCCGGGATCAATCCCGAAGGGAAAAATCCGAGGACAACACCTCTTAATGTTGAACCACAGTCAGATGACGAAATGTTTACAAGGATTATTTCCCACCTAAAAAATACGCTGTCTTTTTTCTCATTTCTTACCTTGCGACTAACGATCTCTCTGCACGCATTGGAAATTAGAAAAGGCAATATTCACCTGGGACAGAAATTTAAGTCCAATCCAGTTAACCAACCTACGCTCTTTTGTAATTATATTAAGGTGACTCCAAAGGCGATGAATCATCTTTAACTAAGATAATCCTCCTTTTATTGAATGGCTCAGTTTACATCGAATGCATCTAGGCGTGTGAAAAATACCGAGAAAACCCGTGTTTTTTGACAGTCAGAGTTGGAAAAATTGCCTTTGTAGGGTGTTTGGCCCTGTTTGGGATTTATTCGGAACACGCCCTCAGTTTGCCCTCTTATCTCGATCAAAATATAAAGGGTGCGGCGCCCCTTTTTGTTTGAGGTGAAATGTTGTTGCTAGGCAACGGGGACAACGGACGTGATTGTCTTGGGAATAATAATACAAGGAAGGCCGCATTTGGCCCCAGATCGCCCGAAGTTTCCGCGGGAGCAATCAGAGCCAGTGGTCAATGACCTTCTTGGAGATTAACTAACCATTCGGGGTTGTTTATGCTCCTTTCTCCCATTCCGCTTTATTACTTTGCATAGGTTGTATTAATAAAAGAACATTGAAACACATCGAGGAAACGTTATTTGCTTCAAGTTTATTAAGCGATTCTTGTACATTTGCAATCTTACTATGGGCCCCCATGTTTGACGCCAGTACCCTTGGGATCGGAAACAGGAAGTGTCAAATTTATAGATCTTGATTGTATTTGTAATAAGTGTGCAAAGGAAATGAAGTAAACGAATTAGATGTGCAAGTTCACAATTGAGTAATAGGAATAGGTATTTTTAATATAGTGAGGTCCCCCGTCATCTAAACTAGTATTTGGGCCCGTCGTCCAACCTGGTACTGAGGCCCATCATCTAACCTAACCTGGTGCTGGGGCCCATCATCTAATTACAGACACCAATGATCTAATCTGGTACTGAGCCCGTCATATAACTAGGTAGTGGGGCCAGTTATATAATCTGCTACTGAGGCCCGTTATTTAACTTGGTACCGGGATCAGTTATCTAATCTCGTATTGAACCCGTCATCTAACTTCGTGCTGTGACCAGTTATCTAATCTGTTACTGAGGACGGTAATCTAATCTGGTACCTGGCCCGTCATCATCTATCTAAATTCCCTGTATTGGCTCTGGGACTAATTACACCTAATCTGGTACTGGATCCGTCACCTAACTTGGTACTAGGGCCAGTTACCTAATATGCTATGGGGCCAGTTATATAATCTGATTCTGGGGTCGTCATCTAAACTGGTACTGAGGATAATTATCTAAATCTGGTGCTGAGGCGGAACTGCAGATGAGGAGGACTTGAACCATACATTCATTCCCTGTATAGGTGACGTTCCCTGTACAGTGGTACTATGACGTGAGGCTTAAGGGGTTCCCAAAAGCATGAAAGATTTTGTTTGTAATGTGCAATCGGTTTCCTAGGTTCATTGTGCTTATAATTTTAAGGTTCAATAATTATATAAAAGAAAAGATAATTTTTTAAAATTTGTGCAAACATTGAGTTCTTGACATTCATATTTTTTATGAAGAGTCCGTCATGTAACTGGGGCCCGCCATATAACCTGATACTGGGACCCGTCAGCTAACCTGGTATAGGGGCAAATTATTTAATCTGGTACTAGGGACAGACATCCAACCTGATATTGAGGTCTTGAGTCTATGGTTGTCTATGGCTAGTCCTGATACTGCGGTCTATGGTTTGTTTACAATGTCCCTCTCATAACTTCTAAATTCATCTCGGAAGGTTCTACTTGAAATGTGTTTTAAGTATTTCTAAATACTTACAAACAGGTAGCTGCTGACTGGAAGCTGGTAGACTCCTGAAGTAGTAGTTAGTAGTGAGCAGAAGACCGGTAGCTCCCTCTGACGATCTCTAAATCCATCTCGAAAGGTTCTACATAAAAAGCGTTTTTAAGTATTTCTAAATACTTTAAACAGGTAGCTGCTGAATGGAAATTATGAATCACATATACAACAAACCAGAAAGCAGCTTTTAAATTCCCTTTCCACCGAGCAATTCGCGAATTCCGTTAAAAGTAAATAGAACCGCTCTCCGTTTCATCGTGATTGAGTATTTTTTCCTAGAAATCCCAGCTATCACCAGAAACGGTTTACTACCTCTTGGTATATTTATGTGCTGTGTGAGCATGGACAGATCCGTTTGACGAAAATAATTGAAAGGAAAACAAAGTTAGTGGTTATGAATCATTTCCAGATCCTTTTGCAATGGCTTTGATGCGATTACATCTTTCATACAACTTATGTATGCATAACACGCTATTATGCCTCACAGGAGATTCTGTTCCCTACTAATCATATATGTATAATCATTAATGATTATACATATATGAGGGGGAAAATATATATATATGAGGTATTATAAAAATATAAATATATATATGAAAAATATATATATACATATATGAGGGGAGGAAAGGTCCAATAGAGGGATGTATGTCCTCAAGGACATACATCCCTATTGGGCCTTTCCTCCTTTTGGGATTGGGTGGATTAGACAGGGTGTGCACATCGCTTGTCAACCATGACAAACACTTGGCTACACGAAATTACAAAATCATTTGAAAAGGTTGGTTGGCCTAGATTACATAAGATCTTCAATTGACCTATCCCTATGAAACGTTCGTTAAACCCTTATTAAAAGTGCTTCATTCTGAAAAGCTTAATGAATAAGAATATTTTTTGCATTAACAAACTTGTTTGGCTTTAGATTGTCATCTTAAGGGGTATACATACACACTAGAAAATTCTTTTTAAATTTTCACTTTAAAAATCCAATTTTTAACAATAGATCATTGATTTGTGCTTAAACTCATCTCAGTGTGAAAAATTCAGATTAAGCTAATTATTAATTATCTACTTTAGATGTAATTAGCTAATTAGAATGTTTTTTAACAGAATTCCAATTTGCTCAGAAAGACAATTCCTGTTGGAAATTATTCCTAATATTATTCTTCATGTTTCGACCCTCCGTCATCTTGCTAGAAAAAATAGGTTTTTTGACAGTTTTTTCAGCAAGGAAGTATAAAAAATCAAGATTTTTTTCAAAAACTTCAACATCTAAAAATCAACTAAAAATTCAATTCTTAACTAATAACTTTGACGGAGAGTCAAAACATCCACTGTATTATATAGATTATAATGACACAAAAGTAATTATAATAGATCAATTCATTGTTGAGTTATCACTGTTTGAATAAAGCAACATATCGCAAAAACTCAGTTCTTCAGAAATTCAGTTTAAAGTTTTGGAAACATGTTTGTATATGGTGACATACCTAACGAAAACCCTTGTAACTAGAAAACTACTTCGAATATTTACAAGATTTTGGTATCGTGTGAAAGTTGAAAAGTTGGAAATTATTTTGAATTAAAAAAATTATCGATATTCTAGTCGATTTTCGTGATTTTTAGTGTATACATACACCTTAAGGTCCTTTTTGCGACCAGAAGGCTAAATAGACCGGAACCTTCAATGAATAAGAATATTTTTGGCATTGACAAAGCTGTGTACAAATTTGAGTCTTGGTTCGTAAGTCGAAGGTCTTTTATTGCAACCCGAAGGCTAAACATACCAGGACCTTCTGCTTGGAAACTTTATTTTTCAGGGAAATCTTTACATATCATAAATAAAATCTTATCTGTTTATTTAAAGCTCTGCTTTAATATGCCAATAAAAGAAATTTATAAACACTTTTAGAATTCTTTATTCTGACTATCACATAAAGTTTTCACTTTAACAAGATGAAATAAAACACTTTAAAATTAACCTCGTTTTAAACTCGAAAAACCAGTTGAAATATCACCAAAATGTGAAAAAGGTTATAAAAATTGCTACCCTACTTAAACACCCATCTTCAAATAACCGCAGACAGAAAAACATTTCCATTGGACTATCCTGCTTTCATACACACGTTTTTAAGATTTAAAATCCCAATTCCATAAATGTTTCCTATAATACATGTGTGTGTATCCTCAATCCTTTCTCAAAGTAGGGAAGAATGCAGATGACATTTCGATTAACCTACCCCATTTTCAAGCGCATATTTTCACAACGAAAGGAAATTTAAAATCTCTATTCGCTAAATGCTTACTGTAATATATGTATCCTCAATCCTTTCTCAAATTCGGGGAAAATGCAGATGATACTTCGATGAGATGATGAGAAATATTTCAATTAAATAACTACCCCGTTTACAAGTGCAATTTTCCCAACAAAGGAAAATTTTAAATCCCAATTCAAAAAATGCTTCCTGATATATATGAATCTCTCTCTCTCCTCAATACTTTCTCAAACTCTGGAAAAATGCAGATGACACTTGGATGAGAAACATTTCGATTAACTACCCCATTTTCGAGAGCACATATTCCCAGTGAAAGGAAATTTAAAATCCAGATTCAATAAATGTTTCCTGTAATATATGTGTGTGTATCCTCAATTCTCTCTCAAACTCGGAAAAAATGCGGATGACACTTCGATCAGAAACATTTCGATTAACTACTCCAATTTCAAGGATTTTCCCAACAAAGGAAAATTTAAAATCCCAATTCGATAAATATTTTCTGTAATATATGTGTGTATCCTTAATCCGTTCTCAAACTCGGGAAAAATGCAGATGACATTTCAATGAGATGATGATGAGAAACATTTCGATCAACTACCCCATTTTCAAGCGCACATTTTTCAACAAAGGAAAATTTAATATCCCAATCCCATAAATGCTTCCTGTAATATATGTATCCTCAATCTTTTCTCAAACTCGGGAAAAATGCAGATGACACTTCGATGAGAAACATTTCGATTAACTACTCCATTTTCAAGTGTAATTTTCCCAAGAAAGGAAAATTTAAAATCCCAATTCAATAAATGCTTCCTGTAATATAAGTGTATCCTCAATCCTTTCTCAAACTCGGGAAAAATGCAGATGACACTTCGATGAGAAACGTTTCGATTATCTACCCCATTTTAAGCTCGCATATTCCCAGGGAAAGAAAATTTTAAATCCCAAATAGATAAACGCTTCCTGTACTATATGTGTATATCCTCAATCCTTTCTCGAACTCGGGAAAAATGGAGAAGAATAATTTCATGGCAACTGGGTCAGTGCTTCATCTATGTCAACCATTTTTTCTCCAACCCCCATCAATTATTTCTGATCGCTAACCTAGCTCCAAAAATCCGATGTGTCCTGATCAGCTCTGATTCTCGCTAAGGCCACAATCAAATCATGAACCAAATGAATGTTGTGGCGGATATTCTCCTCTTTTTCTGCAATAAAAAGATTGGGCGAATAAACACTCCTGTTTCCTAGCAACCTGAGCCCACGCCGGGAGCTCATTATTGGGTCACCTGAGATTGGGATTGGGAACTTCCGGCACATGCTACCAGCATGCTTTGGCCCATGGATCACTCTCAGTGCTTGAGTTTTCTTAGCAGGTGCATAGGATACACGTTACTTGGATCAGGTGAGCTGCTTTTGGATTCGTGCGAATCGTTAGTGCTATCTTCAGTTCAGCTTAAGGTTTATTTCTGAAAACAATATTTTTTGGGACTAGTTATAGTATGCTGAAATTTAAAATATTGATCGAATTTTGGTACGATCAGAAGGGTTTGAAATTTACCGACATTACCAATGCCAGTAACCCGCAGAAATTATCAATGTCAGATTTTATCATTCTTACTACTGATTGCATTTCGATTCAATATTTAATGTAATTTTAAGTGTAGCTTAAGCTTTAACTTAAATATTTTTATGTCTGGTATGTTGTGCGAATTTAACATATTGGATGAATCTGACAGGGTTTGAAAATTATCAACATTCTGAATACCGGTAAATTATTTACGGAAATTCTTTGTATCAGTTTTATCATTCTTGCTGCTAAGTTGCATTTCGATTGAACCTTTAAGATTATCTTCAATTTGGCGTAAGCTTTATTACATTTTTACGTTTGGTTCTATTGTGCTGATTTAGAATATTGAATGAATTTTGGGTTGAATCCGATTTATCTTCAGTTCAACTTAAGCTCCAATTTAAAAAAGTATTTCTTACGACCAGTTGTATTGTGGCTAAGATTTATAACACTGATGAATTTTAGTGTGAATCTGAAGGCTTTAAAAATTACCGACATTCTTTTCAACATCGGTAAATTATTTACGGAAATTCTCTGTATCAGTTTTTATCAATCTTGCTGTTGAGTTGCATTGCAATTCAATCTTTAGTGTTATCTTCAGTTCGGCTTAAGCTTTATTAAAAAATATTTTTTTACGTCTGATTATATTGCGCTGCTTTAACATATTGAATGAATTTTGATGTGAATCTGATATAGGGTTTACCTCGCCAATAACCCGTTGTGTTGCTACACAGTGCAACGTTAATTAATTAATTACAATTACCTGATACATGGTTTGAAAATTACCAATATTTCGAATACCGGTAAATTATCCACGGAAATTCTCAATAATGGTTTTTATAGATTTTGAAACCGTAGAATCTTATGAACTCATAAATTGGAAACAGCCTTATTGAAAATTACGAAAAAAATCATTCATTTTTGGATAAATTTTTCATGACTCGAATTTTCACTAGCTACAATAAGAGTAATACTCATAAATTCAATTTAAAAAGTTTGAAATGTCTTCAAAAAATAAATAAGGCCTATTTTAGTGATGGTATGTTTAGAAAAATAGACAAAACATTTTGTGGACTAATGATATACCTAATGGATTCCTAATAGATCGTTGATCTATGTGGTATACGTATCTCAAAATGTTTATTTTTAAAGAATGCATAAATAGTTTAACTGAAGCTATTTCTTTCTAAAATAAATAACAGCTTTTTGAGCAAATAATAAGGCTTATCTTTGAAATTAATTTATTTAATCACTTAAAATTTAATAATAAATATAGTGAAATGCAATTTAAAACAATGAAGTTTGACAGTGTTTAGACCTACATATACAAGTAAAAAATAATCAATCACCAGTAAAATAAAACGCTTGATTTTTATATATTTATATATTTTATTTTCAGGTTGTGAAAATTTTTTGATACTTTTTAATCTTTCATAATTGTTTAAAATATGTTCTAAAATATTTTTCCTTTAATCGAATGATCTTAGCATAAAATATAAATGGGGAAGTTCAGAGAAATTCCACCTTGAAAGTCAACTATCTTACATTACGAAAATGTGGTAAGTTCAATTCCTTGATTGAAGTTGTAAATATTTTTTAAGCACAATTCCTTAAATCATTATTCAAATTTCATTACTTGAATTTTTTAAACACCGATACACTTTTTTACAGTAACAATGTGATCATGTAAAAGGTATAAATTACTTTTTAAATTCCCTTTTCATTTTAAAACTTAGTTATGTACTACTTCTTAAATAATACCTATAAAGATGCTTATAGCGTGTATGTGAATTTGGAAATTTCACTGAATATATATACCAGAACGATCCAACTTTTTCTTCAGATAAACTCATCCATTAATTGAAAAATTTCACATTAATTGACTTTCCTTCACTACAGCTCAAATGCCGAACATCATTTGTCTTTATTCCTTGGTAGTATAAGCGTTTAAGCACATTAAACTGCATTATATATCAATATCCGAACTAAAACAGTCGATGCAATTTATGGGTACTCAATCCCTTTATGGCAAAGTTCTACACAAAACCCTATCGGTTACTGAACCCTTTAGTAGTTAGGTGACATCTGTATTTTCCCCTTGGTAATATAAGGGTTCGAGCATTGAACAGCATTAGATATCAATATCTAAACTAAAACGGGCAATGCAAAGTTTCAGCCATTTAGTGATGCACTTTATTGATACCCAATTGCAGAAATGCCATGCTTTAACGTCTTTTAATCATGGTAATACTTTCTCTTCAAAATGAGTACTAAGCCCATTCATTAAAGACTAAAATTTCATATAAAAGACCATTCTTAGACTTAATTTCGATATTCATCATAACGCTCGAAGAACGTAACTACATTAAAGTATCTTGTTATGTTGTGTTATCCACGACTAAAATTGCTTTTTGCCCAGAACCGTTTCTCAATTTTATGCATAAAAAGCGCAATTTTTATATGGTTCCAGTGGCTCACTCAGTTTTGTTACAGATATCGAAAACGAGTTGCATTTATACGCTTGTGATCTATTAAATAAGCGTTTTGATTCACTGAATTGTTTTTACTGCCACACTTTTACTGTCGGCACTTAAACCTGTTCCACTTTGCACTTACTAAAGTGAAGCGTTTTCTGCGAACCCAGAATAGGGCCACATAAATCTGTTTATATAGGGCGCGCGAACATTTATAATGTAGGTACTGCACGAAAGAGTTATTGAAACAGAACAATAACTTCAGTTCCAGGTTGGTGTTTTGATGAATATGAAAGAGCTGATTCTTGGTGCAAGAGAGCGAAGTTTAGTGCCTTCATCCGATCTTAATCACTTATCACAAATGTATTTAATTGCCACAAAGTTAACTGAATACTTTTTATTTTGTTGGGTTGATGCAAAAGTTCGTCCCGTTTTTGGCGCTAGACGGTATTGCATCGCAAAACCGAAGTGTAATCTACTTCACACGTGTAAAATTTTGATGTTGTTTGATAGAAGGGAATTTCAGCGAGTACTTGGGAAAAAACTGTGTTGCTTGGTTGTGTTTTTAAAATTAAGCATTAAAAATGTCAGAAAATAAGGAGCATTTTCGACACATTATGCTTTTTTATTTCCGAAAAGGCAAGAATGCTTCGTAGAAGCAAAAGAAGATATCTGTCGTGTTTGGTGAGGGTGCCGTTGACGTTTCCACGTGCCATAAGTGGTTCAAAAAGTTTCGTCACATGGATCAGTTCTTTAGCCAGAAACCTCAGAACTTCTATGAACTCGGGGTTATGCAGCTACCGGAGGGAGAAGGGTCATCGAACAGAACGGCACATACTATATTGATTAAATGCAATTTTTAGTAAATAAAATTTTTCTTCAATTTTGTCAAAAAAACGGAATGAACTTTTGCATCAACCAATCCACCCAATCAATTCAATGTAGAGCAGCGATTTTCAACCGGTGTGCCCCAAGAATGGCAGTGGTGTACCGTACGGATGGTGAAACGGTTTAAATTGTGTAAGATTTATTTTATTTCAACGATCTTGTTTCGAACTTTTGACAAGAGTGTTCACAAATAATTTCAAGTAATATTGGTATTTTATTTCATTTAGTATCGGTATACACGTATAAATACTTTTGAGTATTATTTTCTATTACAAAGTATCGTAAGAAATTGCTCGAAAAGATTTTTTAAAAACTACTTTGCAACAAAAGGGTACGTAACTATTATCATTCTTTTGTAAATCAATTAAATAATACCTGGATAGGCAAAAAATACGATGTATTTTTTGGTGTGCAGCAGAATTTTAATAATTAGTTCTTGTGCCATGAGATAAAAAGGTTGAACATCGCTGATGCAGACTAATGTTTGTTTTTGCTTAGTTGGAATTTCGTTTCTTGATGAGCATTTTTTAATCTTAATCTTTTAATGCTAGTCAAATTTTTTGCTTTTATGTTCATTCCATTGATATAGGCTGTTGTTTTTTATGCGGTACATAAAAATAATAGCTTTTTCTGTGTGTTTTTCTGTGTATAAAAGAATGAGATTTAATGACTTATTTATATTTTGGAAATCAGAAATTTAAATATTAGTTGAATGCTAGTGTATACTAATTTCGGTTTCTTTCTAGAATTTTAATTGTTATGTTTCCGATATGTCAAGCAGATGGTTTGGGTTTAGAATTCGTAGTAAAAGTCAGAAAGTTCAATATTCATTAACGTTTCCAATTGCATTTAACTGTCATACTTTTATTTAGCAAGAGGCTATTATAATTTCAATTGTTTGAATTTTCAGAAAGATTTTACCACTTAGAAGGACACATGTTTGAAAATTTATTAAAAGTATTTATGGGTGAAGACCATCACTCTATGTTAACACCAGAATATCAAATGAAAAATATATTTATACACCTTAGCCTTAACCCTCCTCGTGCTTTTGACGAGATATCTTGTCCATCAAGATCAGGTCAGTTTTGCTAATGACGAGATACCTCGTCGAGTGTGCCTCTCCAGGAGGGTTAATATACCTAGAATATTTATATATACTCAACCTTAATAAACCTAGACTATTTTTGTATACCTCAGCTTTAATATATCTAGAATATTTACATACCTCAGCTTTAAATACCTAGAATATTCACATACATTCAATCTTAATAAACCTAGAACATTTATAAGACAGCTTTAATATATTTAGAATATTTACGTATCTTAGCTTTAAAATACCTAGAATATTTATCTATCATCCTTAATTTATCTAGAATATTTACATAGCCTTAATTTATTTAGAATATTTACATATCAGCCTTAATACACCTAGAATATTTACATACGCTAGTCTTAACCCTTTCAAACTCTCGTAATCTGACCATGGTTCAAAATTATGTGGTGTCCTTGAATCTTTCCCTTCGGGTTTGATTCCGGACCATGGCCAATAGCCCTTTATCCTGCTCCCAGTGCGACGTTAAATAAAATACCTACTTAACCCTTTCAAACTGGGAAGCCAGATGGCCAACCACCTCTCACGTGTTTGAAATTATTAATGAAATAAAAGTAACTTTTTAATACTGCACTACACTTCTTTGTAGTGACTGCTTGTGCTTAGGCGGAAAAGACAGTGATGCCGAAAACGGAGGGACCGTTACTCCTGATCCGGAAAAACTTTGGAGATGGAATCGATATTCATCCATGACAGAGGTAAATTTCGATAGTGTAGTCTAATCTGGTTAGTTCCAATTTACTTCCTATTACTTCTTTCGTATGAAATAAGATCAATTTCGGCAGTGGCGAAGCTGGAATTTTATTTCTGAGGGCTCAACGTTAAAAATGGATTTTATGCAAATTTAAGACCACAGTAGCACATTTTTTCAAAACGTCTTTTTATGTTATTTTTGGTTTTTCGATTATGAACTTAACCCTCCAAGCGGCGCGCCCGAGATTTCGCACAGCTTTCTGTACAGAAATCGGCAGACCCGAGATATCTCGGAAACCAAAATGTAAGCTTAATAGGATTACTGTACGATTGCAAACATGAGAAAAATGACGGTTGATACGGATACTCGAATAAGTGCAATGGTTTCCCCGCAAGATTTATTTCATAAAGTAGCACTAAACAAGTACTAAAACCTTGTTTCTGAACTTCCCATTTTATTTTTTTATCATTGTTTGGGGGCATTGGTATGATACGCAGATATGTTAAGATGTGAGAAGATGGTTGAGTTAGCTATGAGAACCATAATAATTTCTTTCATACTCATAATGAACCTTATAAAATAATGCTTTGTTTAAGATTTAAATAATGCCATGTAATTATAATTGATTGAGGTGGGGCAAGTACTTTTGCGAGGCAAGTGTGCCTCTGAATATGAAACGCACCTATGATTAAGGGCTGTATAAGTAATATAAGTAATAATGTATACGTGTATAAGTAAGAGCTGCCACTTACTGGAAATGCTTGAAGGAGTCCTATAGATTGGTTTCACCGTTATAGCGCTCCGAATTTCGGCAGGGAAGTTGCACACACCAAAGAAGGGTAGGAATGAAAATATTTGTTCTTTCCCCACTCGCAATGCATAACATTGCAAACAAGAAAAAAATCCACGGTATGCACTTGTGGGGAAAATTATATAAATTTTTTAAACAAATAAGAGTGAAAACACACATTAGTTTCAGGTCTAGGAGTGTGTGGTAATATTTAGAAATTTTAAAAAATTACAGGGGTAGAGTAAAACTGGCTCAGTATGAAATTTGAAGATTTGGGTTCGCACTTGCCCCACCTCATCCCATTTTATTTGTTGAGATATTTTCGCTAACAATCAGAAACCAATACTTTCGAGGGCCACTAGTCAGAGGACTCAGGTCCCCTGAATTTCGCCAGTGAACGCCCATGAATTTCGGTGTTTTAGTTACTTTTTATTCTCAAGTGAGAGACCTAATGTTTTTATTGTCTCAAAGCTATTTAGTGTGGTCATTTTCTGCTACACGAGGGTTAATTGTGAGGAACCGAATCTTTGCATTAAGTCTCAAAGCTGTTTAGTGTGATCATTTTCTGCTACTCGAGGTTTTATTGCGAGAGATCTAATCTTTGCATTAAGTCTCAAAGCTGTTTAATGTAATGCTTTTTAATGTGGTAATTTTGTGGCACCCTAGGTTTAATTATGAGAGAATTAACCTTTGCATTAAGTCTCAAATCCGTTTAGTTATTTAGGGTGGTCATTTTCTGCTGCACGAGGGTTAATTAGATCAAATATGTTTAATGTTTCAGTGGACAATCTCACTTTTGATAGTTATTCGTAATATTTCGAGTTTATTAAAAAATTAAGTGGCAGTAAAAATAAGAAATAAAAGTATAAAGGCAGAACAATGGAGAATACAAGCAAAATTTACTAGTGCACATTTATTATAAATATCAGACTCTAATTCAATCATTTGATGTTCGTATTTTTAAGGTTGCATAAATTAATTCACCATTAATGGTAAACAGTCATTGATATTGTTTGAAAATGCTTTTTTCAGATTCATCCTTATCTTTTCCAATTTCTAATTGAAAATTTCACCAGGAAAGAATGCACAATCTTCGAACCTGCTCCTCAACAACCGTAAGTAAATATTTTGCTGTTGTTTCGAGTTGCGTTAGATATTACATTATTACATTTGGATTTGTCTTTCTTCTCAATAAAAGAAAAAATTCTTGATAACGTGATAACGTAAATCATTTGTATATCGTAAAAAATTAATGTTAGGGATTTTCGTTGTTGACGAAATGAAAAGAAATCTCATACTGTATCAAAGTAAGCATAATAAATAAGGATTTCTTATTGTAAATGTAAGAATTTGATGATTTTGTAAGGAAGGATCTTCAATGTAAAGATTTCTTCAAATTATATTTTATGTCTTTTTCATTTGTTTAATAAAACAGGAATTGCATTTGCGGTGGAACTTTCAAGGAACACAAATCAAGAGCTGTGTTTGAAAATGTTTTACCGGGAACTGTGGATAGGCGTAAAGTTCTTCCTGCAAATGAAGGACCTAGAATTAAAAGTTACCCAACAAATGCCTATGGCAAAATTGAATTTCAGATGGACGGACTCGGACTTCTTAAACCAGCGAAGGTAACACACTTTTATCTCTACATACCGAGTGATCCAGAAGTCACAGAAAAAGCAAAAATTCAATAATTTCGAAAAGTATAGACAGTAGTCCGATGCGGTTTTCACAGAAATGTACAAAAAGACGTGGGATTTTTTAATAACGAAAATTTTTATTGCCAGAATAGTTACATTTGTCACCGGCAGGTGGCGCTGTAGCGGTCTCTGAGCTGGGGGCTTCTTGAAGTCACAGGTGTACAGAGGTCGGCCGATGTCATTGGCCATGTTGAAAAAAGCTATTTGCCATCATCTGACAGGAATTACAGCTGAAACCCTTTTCGATGCTGTGCAGTGTCGTGCCGCGTCTGACGGCCATTCTCATGAATGACGGATGTCTCATTGGACATTTGTAATCCTATGCGAACTGTGCTGAGCCACTATATAAACTATTGACACAACTGAAACGCCACCTATCTGTGGCAAATGTAACTATTCTGTCAATAAAATTTTCGTTATTGAAAAAAATCCCATGTCTTTTTGTGCATTTTTGTGAAAACAGCATCGTGCTACTGTCTATACTTTTCGAATTATTAAATTTTTACTTTTCTGTGACTTTTGGATCACCCTGTATATATATTGAAAATAGTTACTTACAAGAGAGTCGAGCGCACTGCATATACTAAATTTAGAACGAAATATATCAGAATTTTTTTCCCATGTTGATATATTTTGATATTTTAGCAACTTTAAAAGTAAAATTCATAAATTAAGATAACAGAAATATTTAAGATCTTGCCGACAGTCTGTCTGCCATGTTCACGCCCACGTCTGTTCACGGCACAAAGTCTGAGTCACGAACCCAGTTTCTATAGTGACCGGCCACTCCCAGACTCGATGGCGGGAGCAGTTTTTGTGGTAGATATTTCATTCAAAAGTGCAACAAACCTAACTACTGAAACCAATCATCTAATTTTTCTTGTCTTTCATTTATTACTGATGGTTTTGAATCTGGTATTTGATTTAGTTTCATACCTGTTCAGAAACTTCGTCCTCTTTTCTTTCAGTATATACGGCTGGCTGATGACAATTGTTTGGACTCCTTGGTGTCCTTGATGCAAGATTATTGGAAGATGAATGAGCCCAAGCCTCCTCAGTTTATAATATCAGTCATCGGGAATACTGCATCTTTTGTAGAAGATCATGATTGGAAAGAATCATTTGGAGAGAATTTAGTAAAAGTAAGTTGCAAACAGAGGCTCTCAGATACGAGTTCATCTCCTGTGTACAATTCAAAAGTTTAACACAAATTATAAAAACTCTTTCTGACTTAAGTTGGCTACGTACTTTTATTAAAAGGCGTTAAACTTTTCGAACACATTCTGTGGTTTAAAAGTGAGATGGATTTACCTCGTGATTAGAATGAATAACATGTCTTTTATTATTGGGCGTTAAATTTTTTAAACCATTCTAAGGTTTCAGAGAGGGGTGAATTTACGTTGTGATTAGAATGTGTAATTCAAATATGTAACAAGAATGTAATTCAAAAGTTGACCTTAAATTACTTTGTAACTGTTTAATATATGCAAAAATGTCGGTTAATTTCTATGTTTACAAGCAGCGCGGCTACGGTGAGAAGGTAGATGACGCTGGAGAAGTCCCTTTCTACAAAGGTGGTAAGCTCACCAGGGGAAAGGTGGTAAGCTCACCTATATTCCGCAGTTTTCTTTATCGTACAGAAAAAATGAACGTAGATATGTCTGAAAACAGTCAATAAACGTAACGTTTCTTTAGTATTACGACCTTTTGATTTCGATTAGAAAATTGAGAGATACGATTTGAAGTCCCTACAAAATTATTTTCTTAATGCGTTCCTGATATCATGAAATAACTGTAACATGGTTCTAAACCATTCTATTCAAATGTGATATTATATAGTAGCGAAATGCTGCAGATACAAATCTCACTAAAAACTGAGAGTTTATTACCTTATTGGGAGTCTTGACTGCGTTGGGAGTCTTGACTGCGTAATCACTTTTGGCTTGAATTGTAGATGGGTTCGGATCTTTTCCTTTGGGATTGATGGTTCAAAATTACGTGTTGTTGTTCTTAGTTCTTTCCCTTTGGGATTGATCCCGGACCTTGCGCCAACAGCCCACTGTTGCTCCAGTGTGACGTTAATTAAAATACCTACCTACATACTTACCTTCAACTAATATCGGTAGTTTTAATACATGTATAAGTGCTTTTAGGTATCATTTTTATTGCAAAGTATCATCAATAAGTTGTTTCTAAAATATTTTTAGAAAGCCACTTTGGAGCAAAAATGATACTTGATTACTTTTATAATTTTTTGTACTGTTATAACTTGTACTGTTTTTTGATTACTGCTATAACTATGTTTTTGTCAGATCGGCAATATACAGGGTGATTCGGAACTCATGGGACAAACTTCAAGGAGTGTTAGATCACACACTAAAAGTATCACTTTTTGTATTGGCAATGTATGGGCGCAAGTGACGCATTTAGGCACAAACACAAGAATTGTACAGGAAATAAAATAAAATGTTTCAATTACTTATTTACACTGATTTTTTACAATAATTGCTCAAAGGAGCCATCACCAACATAAATGAAAACTTGGCAGCGTGGTAAGCTTGCGAAACCTACCCTCTATTGCGGGGTATTGATGCTGCAAAGCTTGTATTTATGTTGGTGATCACACCTTTGAGCAGTTATTGTAAAAAATGATTGTAAATAAGTAAATTGTAAAAATCATTGTTAAATAAATAATTGTAAAAACATTGTAAATAAGTGATTGTAAAATAATGATGCAAATAAACATTTTGTTTCATTTCCTGCGCAATTCTTGTGTTTGCGTCTAAACGCGTCACGTGCGCCCATACATTGCTATACAAAAAATGATTCTTTTAGTGTGCTCTAACACCCCTTGAAGTTTGCTCCATGACTTCCAAATCACCCTGCCGTTTTTGGTGTGCCGTGGAACTTTTAATAATTGGTTTAAGTGTACCATCAGACGACCAAGGTTGGAAATAACTTCTTTAGAAGATTATTATCACAGGTATAGCAAAGGGAACTCAGCTGTCATTAATGATTCGAAGTATCGATAGAAATTGAGTTTCAGTCGACAGATGGGCATGGAATATCTGTACTTTGAGTTGATAACCATGCTATAGTGAGATTATATTAAGTGATGAAATGTTTCACATGTATCGGTAGTAAAAGCTGAACCTTTTCTTTTACCTTACAGGCAATCCAGACTGCCAATGCCTGGTTATTCACTGGCGGTTTGAACTACGGATTGGTAAAAGTAGTAGGCGATGCGGTTCGGAAAAGACAGTATCTCGTATCGACCCGAGATAGAATGATACACGGCATTCGCTGCATTGGGGTCACCAAGTGGGGATGCGTGGAAAACAGCGACTTGTTGATCAATAACGATTCTAAAGTATTTATGAATCACTGTTATCTACTTTTTCTGAGTGCGCTTTTCCCAGGAACTGTTGCTTGGAAACTAGCGGGAACTCATCGGTGCAGGTTAAGTGGGTGAATTCACCGACTTATTCAATTTTTACACAAGCGGTGCCTTTTCCCACCAAAATATCGGGCCGCGGTAGCCCGGTCGGAAGAGTAACGGATTAGCAACCGGAGGGTTGCGAGTTCGAATCCAACCAAAGACCATCGTGTATGAGGGGGGCTGCTGCACATTAAATGTGTCATGACCTCAAATGTCCTCACGTTGGCGTGGTGTGGAAGTTTGGAGAATGGGGTGCCAGCTCAGGTGTTGCCTCGTCATCCGACCGTGTTTCAAAGTTACGTGGTGTTGTCCTCGGATCTTTCCCTTTGGGGTTGGTCCCGGACTGTCGCCAATAGCCCGTTGTGTTGCTCCAGTTCGACGTGAATTAAAACACCTACCTACCAAACCAAAATATCGAATCTCTCCCTTCGGAGTTGATCCCTGACCGTCACTAATAGACCGTTGTGTTGCTATAGTGCTACGTAAATTCAACTATCTAACCTCCAAAATATATTTTTGAAATGCAAATTTTTGTTGAAAACAATTTGTAGCAATGGAAAATCTGGATCAAGTGTGGTTGGTTTTTATGGCCCAAGGGTAATATTTGGCCTTGCTGCGCCAAACACAAGACAGACAGCGTCACATAATGGACATACACACACGAAGAAAGTTTTACTGATACAGAAGAGAGAAATAGACACGGGGAGGAATCTAACCTGACAGGAATCGAACTTTCCACGCCTACAACACGCAGGTTGCTAACGCAGTGGGTAAACAAACTGGATCACGACAGCCCCTGGTTCGGGGATGAGCCAATAATTATCTATAATGCATCCATAAACTTTATTTCAATAAAAATGGAGAATTTAAAATAACAATTTTCAACATAGTCCCCTTGCTTTTCAACCCACTTGTTCCATCGTTGCAAAAGGTTTTATGACCTAATAAAAGTCTTCTTTCCGTTGTTTGCTTGTTGGTGGAGTGGTAAATTAGTAATTGCCCATGGATAATTACTAATTTACCATTACATCAACAAGTTTCTCTTTTGTGTAACTGTCCATGAACTGTCTGAGAACTGCTAATGCCTCTAAGAGTGCGATTGTCTGTTACCGTAGAAACGGATATCCCATTTTCCATAGGGGATGCCTGAAGAAATGTGTTCATGTTTGTTAAACTTGTCAACTTAATGGCATAGTGGAATTATATTTGTTATGACCTTTTACTTATTGCCACGAAGAGTAATCAATACACATAAACAATTCATTCGTAGTTGCTTCATTGTGGCCAAACACTGTTACCCTACTTTGCTTAAAAGTCTTTGACGGAATTCGGCTCCTGATGCATCTTTTGATCACAAAAAATCGGGTAGGTTGTGTCGAAGCATGGCAGCAAGGTTTTTCTTGAATACGTCTCGTTAGCGCGTGGCATTTATTTGGGTGTAGTAAATAAAAAAAGACAAATTCAGCAGTCAATTCAGTGTTGATCAAAAGCTCTTCCGCGTGGATTACGTTCGATGTATTTCTGCTTGGCAAGTACAGGGTGACTTTTAATTAACCTACTACTTTTAACTGAAATAACTTCTCAGAGTGTCACTAGATGGCGCTACAAATGCGTGCAGTGAGAGAGGGTATAAAAGGGGGAACTTGTTTCGTGTCAGTTCCACGCCATTTTCAAAACGTCTCCCAAAGTGTCTTATTCAACCGAAGATCGTATTTTTATTGTGAAAAATTGGTATTTATGTGGTGAAAATGCGACACTATTGCTACGGAAGTGGTCTGCAACATTCAGAAACCGACCTAAGCCTTCTAGAGCAATGGTAAGAGATCTGATAAGAAAATTTGAAAAGTTTGGTTACGTGAAAGATGATCTGAAGGGAAAAGCTGGCGTAAAGGTAACTGTTTGACACCATTAACAGTGAGTTTGGAACCCGAGTTATCTCCTATCAATACCCAAGCAGTTATTCTGGTGCATTGCATTGGCCACCTTATTCACCAGATATGAATCCATGTGATTTCTATCTTTGGGGTCATCTGAAAGATTTGGTTTACAAGAAGCAGCCGACAGACCTTATTAGCCTCAAAAAGTCCATAGCTGACTCATTTTCAAGCATTAAAAAGAAACTCTTGAATTTGTAACTGACAACTTTGTGACTAGGTTGCGCTATTGTATCACCTCTGAAGGTTATCACTTTGAAAACCTTATCCATTAAGTTCCTTTTCCATGTTCTTTTCAATAAAATATTTTGTAGTGCTATCTGCAACGACTCAAGAGTTATTTCAGTTAAAATTTGTAGGTTAATTAAAAGTCACCCTTTATATGCCGGCATTGTGAAATTAAAAAGAAATTTCAACTGCAATCCAAAGTTTCAGAAACTCTGCATTCGATTTTACTTCTGTCTAAAATCAACAGATTTAGACGTTAGCTTTCGTTTGAGACCAATTTCAATACCCTAGCGCTTTGATGTTCCGAGTTAATACTGATTTGAAGTTTGCGCGGCCACCTAGTATTGGTCTGGTTTAAAGACGTATTCAGTTAAAGCGGATCACTGAACTCTCTGCTCTTTGATGCATGCGGAAAGTGGAACTGCCTTAGTTAACATCACGACAGCGACAATTGAACTCACCTAGCAGCTTCAAACATGGGAAGCAGTAATGAGATTGGAGACTTCCCAATTGTAGTATTACATTTCGTAATTCAATACCATTATTTATTAAGCACTGAAGCACAGGACACCAACTATGGAGCTACCTCATTAATTTATTTAAATTCCGCGTTACTGTTACAGAGAATTATCACAGTCGAGTATAAGTTAAGTCGCACTGACAGAAAGTTCTGGTGGGATACTTGGAAGTGAAAATTTAAAGCGTGTTACCTTTCAGTTCTTCAAAATTTGTTTTGATTGTCTCTTCGGGGGTGTCGACTTGCTTTATAACTAAATTGTGCAATTTTTTAAAAATTGAGATTGTTTGTCAGCTACGCGTATGTCCAAAAATTAAGGACAAAATTGAATTCGTATCAAGCAAGGTCACCTGATCTCAATCCAATAAAGAATGCTTACGATGCTCTCGGACGTCTCATTGCAGTCTACACAACACTATCAAGGACTACACAAAAGCATAGAACGTCCGAGAATGGGACTCTGCCACAGGAATTCTTGGACAACCTCGTGGAAAGCATGTCTGCCCGTTGTGAGGTCCACATTAGGGTCAGATGTCAGAACATTCCCTATTAGGTTGCTTTATCCATAGCATTGAACTGATTAGTATTGAATCCTTAGATTTGATTGAAGTGAAATTTTTCTCAACCCTCTTGCTTTTCTATTGAGTTGAGTAAATTTGTGATTGAACTTAACTTTGCGATTGAAAGGCAAGTTATCGGATAGATTCGGACAGTCAAGTCATAAATTTTCTAGAAAAATCCTGTTTGTTCAGTCTTAATTTTTTAAGGGAATATTAAACTTTCAGGTGAATCTGGTACTAAAGATCTTTTTATGAGTCAGCTTATTTTAAATGTTTTTAAGGTTTATTTATAGTGAGTAATCGATTTCAGGTGACTGATAGTGTTATGAATTTAATAACAGTAACTTGGGAATTACAAATTTCATTTTTTTAATTAGAAAAGATTTTGAATATAATCTTTTTTCGTTGAAACGTTTATAAATATCTTTACATGTTTGAAAATTTATATACAAGATTTTTCAAAACTTCTTGTACAAACTTTAGAGAGATTTGAACACAAAATTAAACTTTGAGAACTTACTATTGTATAAAACTACAACTACTGTCAAACTGTAAAATTAAGGTCAGTAAAAAAGTTCGCATGCTTGCTGTCTCATTTTAACTCCTTAGTGTACCTTCTAGCACATCCGGATGGCGCTTGCAGACATACATACCTATGCGAAAGCAGTTAGTTTAATTAGCGTTTTAGAGGGGTCATACAGCCTTATGCGAATGCAGTTTAAGTGGCGCTTTTTAGGACGTACAACCCTTTGCGAATGCAGTTTAAATGGCGCTTTTTTGTGGACATAAGCTGCATTCCCTTGCGAATGCAGCTTAATTTTTTATTCCCTACCTCCCATAAAGTTTTTACTGGAAATTTTGAAATACCCTGTATGTAATCTATTTCTGTTAACAAGTTTTAGGTCGTATGACTATTGTAATATGTGAATGGTTTTATTGTAAAGATTTCAATGTTTTTATTGAAATTACATAATGTTTTATTATTTGAACCAATTGATTTCATAACTTTAATACAGAGTTATGTTTTTGTTAATTACTTATGTAATTGTACTTCAATATTAAATCACATTGACCTGACTTGAAATCTTCGAAGTATACGAAACTTAAAGTTTGATATTTAAATCACGGAATCATCCTCCACAAAAACTGCACACATATAAGTTGTTAGCTCATTTAACCCTCCTGCTGGTTGTCTCGACGAGGTATCACGTCATTAGCAAAACTGAACAGATCTTGATGAACGAGATATCTCGTTCATCAAGCTCTCGTCGTATCTCGTCATTAGTAGAAAACTGACCAGATTTTGATCACGTCAGCATAAAAAAAATCGACAATACCTTGATGACGAGATATTTCGTCACTAGCAAAATTGGTCAGATCTTGATGAGCGAGATATCTCGTTGAAACTACTTGGAGGGTTAACTAACAATTTAACATAATTTATTCTTCAGGAAATGCATTATTCAAGATACAAAGTGAAGCCTCATCACAAGTTAGAAAGCGGACGAGCCTTTCTAAATCCTGGTCACACGCATTTTCTGCTGGTTGATGATGGGACCAAGAGAATTTGCAAAGGGACGGAAACGTTTCGGGTGGAATTGATGCACAAGATTTCTTCAACCAAAGAGGAAGAAGGTAAAATGTAACAAGTAAATCTTTGATTTAAGTTTAATGTATTTCGGTTTTTAGTGTTTGCAATTCAACTCAAAGACTTATGGGGTATGAATTTGGATATTGCATTTTATTTGGATAAAGGTTATTTTTCTAATTATTCTCGTTACTTTAGGGCTAGGAATATTTCATTTCCATCAATAAATTACATTCATTACCATCATTAAGTTACATTTAGTATTACTATGCGCTCCCCGGGACACCCAAGCTACCTTTCTTCTGCTTTCATCCGACTATCAATCCACCTTTTTCCTCTTAAACATTTTTTTACTAGACGTTGTTTTGTTTGGCACAATTTGGCAAAATATGGCCCTTGCGCCATAAAATGCCAAAACGACCAACCTTATTACAATGAAGTACATTTTGGCAGGATGAAGTTGCGCTGTCTTTACTCGTTTTTCTGCAGTAGGTAAAATGCATTTATTACTCCAGTTAAATTGCATTTAAAAAATCCAAATCTATATATAAAGCAGAGTTGGCGTCTGTCTGTACTCTATACAAATCTACACCGTTTGATCAATCCACGATAAACTTGGATCATTCATTCCTTAGAACATTGCATGAAACACAGGCTACATATTAATCCCCATTCGATTTGTCCTGGGTGTGCACAGGGGACTAAAATGAATTCGAAATACCCATAAGATCAACATTGAGTATTATTACGATCTCTGATCATTTCACACCAAATTTTATGGACTTCAGCTTTAGAGCAGTGGTCACCAAAGTGGTCGATATCGACCCACAGGGGTCAATATATCATTGTTAGTGGTCTATAGAAAAATATAAGACATCATTATACGGGTAATATTTATAAATTACTAATATAACTTACTAATTTTGAACCCAACATTGCTAATCTTTTCAAGAGTCACGAATACACCCTTCACATTGACAACGTTAGTAAATTGTATACTGAGTTAATAAAAGTCTTATTTTCATATATATAAGGAATATTGTATTATTGTATTTTGGTATCTAAATTAAATTTTATATTTTATGTATTATCTATCCCTCCTATCAAGTATGTAATGTTAAGAAGGACGTCAAAGACAAAAACGTATCCCTTTGACATTATAAGTCAATATAATAATATACAGGGTGAGTCTAAATTGTTTTTACAAAATAAGAGGGGTGATAGTACCCATCCAGACGAGCAATAATTACCATGGAACATAGGGCCGAATTCCACTCTGGGAGGCAGAAAAGAGTAAAATTAGAATTTCAACATGAACTTACAACAGTGTTGGGAAAGCGAATGAACGATACCAAAAGTTGCACAATCTGATTTATTGATCAGAGAAAAACTCACAGCAAGTGCTCAAAGTGGCGGCCATGCGTGTCGTTGCACAATTCACACCGGCGAAGGAATGACTGGCGCACCCTCTCGAAGATTCCTGGTGTGTTAATTTTGTCTGCGGCAACACCGATTCTCGCTACGAGATCTTCAGCCGAGTCCACAGGCGTATGGTACACTAAAGATTTCATGTGCCCCCAGAAGAAAAAGTCCAGAGGGCTGAGGTCCGGTGAGCGAGGAGGCCAAGCCACAGGTCCGCCACGTCCGATCCATCGACCAGGCCATCTTGCTTAGGAGATATGCTACGTAGGCAGGTACAAAACGACGTCAGAGGCGATGACTTGTTCATGCTCGACGCGTTTCGACTTTACTCTTTTCTGCCTCTCAGAGTGGAATGCGACCCTATGTTCCATGGTAATTATTGCTCGTCTGGATGGGTACTATCACCCCTCTTATTTTGTAAAAACAATTTAGACTCACCCTGTATACTATATTATATATACAATAAACGCTGCAACTATATAAAATAAACAGTCCAAAAATTTACATGAGCGTATTTTTTTGCTTGTCCTATTATAATTACGTAATAGTAAAATAGAGGGTCGATAAAAAGTCAAGAAACACTTGATGGTCAAAAAAGTTTGGCGACCCCTGCTTTACAGCCCTGTGTGAAATATAAGCTATATATTAACCCCTCTTCGATTTGTCCTGGGTCTGCAGAGGGGTTAAAATCAAATCGAAATCCCCAAAGGAATAACATTGAGTATTATGATCACTGTTTGACCAATCCACACCAATAATTGATGCACTTATGATTTTGAGCTCTGTTGGAAACGTAAGCTACACATCAAGTTCGATTTGTCCTGGGTGTGCAGAGTATTTTATTAAGTTATATAGCACAGGTCTCACGCAACTAATATTCACTCATATAGCCCATGTGTTGCTCCAGTGTGACGTAAATTCAACTACCTACCTTTACACACTCTGTTGCAGTAAGTAAAAACAATGCACTATGTAGTTAACTTGCATATAAAACTCCACATATTTCATAAAAATCCTATTGCGCAGGTTTAGCGATCCCATCCATTTTACTTGTCCTTGGAGGAGATTTGGATTCTATCGACGAAATCCTACTCTGCTTGCAGAAAGATATTCCAGTACTGTTGTGTTGCGGTTCTGGTGATGTATCCGATATAATAGCAATGGCCATCTCTTGTTGCAGTACTACGGGTTCAAGGTAACGGAAACTTTTGTTAATCTAATTTCCACATTTCGTTAGAACCTAATTTCCAAAGGAAATTCTGAAATGCATTTTGCTTATGGGTGTACAGATGCGAGAGACTAGCTGCCGAAGAGGATAAGGATTTGATAAGGAATTTGCTGAATTCATACTCTAAAAAGCACTCCAAAAACGGAGCAGTTGTATTAGATGCCAAAGTAAAAGACATTTATAAATGTTGCAAGAAAAAGCATTTGGTAAGGTTTATATTGCATAATTATCCAACTTTTATTATTTATTGAGATATTTAATTTTCATTAGAAAATTAGGATTTATAATTATTTTTTATTGGAAAAATAAATGAAATGTATTGGAAATTAAAGAAAAAAATGGAGAAAGAAAATATAGGAACATAAGAAAAAATTTTTATTGGCAAGAAAATTTTTATTAGAAAAAATAACTTATATTTATCAATTAATAAATAATTAATATTTATAAATTTAACAATAATTTATATTTATGTATTATTTGGATAAATAATTGATCATATTATATAATAATAATAAAAATATTATACTTTAATAAAATAATATTTATGTTAATGCATATTATTTTATTGTAACTTAATAATTGCTGTTTTTAAAACTGTTGTGTAGTAGTTTTCTTATAAAGTAAAAGCACAAATATTTCCCTTGAATCCAATCAATACATAAATACGTAATTTCTTTCGCGTCCCATTTAATTATCAATATTTTCTCTCTAAAACATTCGCGTCTTAAGAAATTCTTAAAACGCTTATCTTTTTCAGATTCACATTTTTGAAATAAACGGTAACGAGAGCTTAGATTTGCACATTCTTTCATCTGTGATAAAACGTAAGTAAATTATTACTAGTCTTGTTTGACCTTGAAATAGTAATTTATTTCTACAGCCTAACACTAAAGATTTTAGGTACGTGTGTGTTAATACGGGTAAAGTATATTACACTCTTCGGGAAGTATACTATTGCTGGTAGCGCAAGGCACACTGACCTCAGTGTGTCTACTAAAAAATAGGAGGGGTCAAAAAGCCGGAATAATTAATTGTGGCATGAGTCGACTTGCTGGCATTGGTCAGAGCATTTATTATGAAGCTGGTTTTAATAGGAGTGAAGCTGGGAAGAGAGAATTGTATTTTTTCGTGCTAAAGGGAAGAGCTTTTTCTGTGGGAGCATGTGGACATGTGATGAACGTGCTCCTTAAGTAACCCTAAAAGTGTTAGCAGTTACCATCTGAGATCCCGTAGCATTGAACCTGGTATGCACTTATGGGCTGACGTGACCATTAACACCTCAACCCAAACTCCAGAGACCACAAGCTGGTGAGTAGCACTCTCCTAAAAGCTTTGCCACCAATTAGCTTTCAACACGTTGGCGTGGTGTGGAAGTTTGGAGAGTGGGGTGTCAGCTCAGGTGTTTCCCAGTCATCTGACCGTGGTTCAAAATTACGTGGTGTTGTTCTCGATCTTTCCCTTTGGAATTGATCTCCGACCGTCACCAATAGCCCGTTGTATTGCTCCAGTGTGAAATTAATTAAAATGCCTACCAATTAACTTTCAACCCTTCACGGTGATTTAACGAACTAAAGCGGTGGTCAAATAGGAAGCGTAAGGCACAAAGCGACACGCGCAGAACAAATCAGAGGTGCCGGCGCGAGAAGTAAAAACACTCTGATTGGTCTGCGAGTGTCACTTTGGACCTCGCGCTTCCTATTTGACCATTGTTTAAGACACTGAAAATTCATTCTGTGTGACTGCTGAACTCTGCTCTAAACGGGTTAATTAAGTTTATTGCTCTGAATGTTAATATGCCACGTGTAACGAATTATATATGCTACTACGTACCATAATTGTAATAAAATTGTCTTTAATTTGAATTAAATGGTTTAACTGTTAGCCCGATCACACACTTGAGCAGCGTGCGACAGAACATAAGACACGTGCATGCGTACTCGGTTTCTGTACAAGAAATATGTCGGTACGCATGCGTATTTCAGCTAAATCAGTGTCGCAGGACCGATGTTGGACCAATGCGTGGGTTACCTTAAATTACGATCGTTATTAACAGTACACATCACTGTAACAACGCATGTACTACCTCTGACAAATCGCATACTTGTAGTTTATTCTATTTGGTGTATACATTCTTTATTGCTTGCGAAATAAGAGAAATTACAATGAATATTATTTCGCAAGAAATTACGAAAGTGGACGAAGTGAGATTTTCAACAGAAAAAGTAGCTTAACTTAAGTTTCTGAATCAACTGTGCTCTGTTTTTCAACATGTCTGTATTTTGCATAGATAAGAGGGGTGCTTCTCTTCGAGATCAGCTTTTACTGGCAGTAAGTTGGAATCGTCCTGATGTAGCCAAGAAGCTTTTCCCTGATTGTGGATCATGGCCCTTGGATATAATCGAAGAAGCAATGACTTCAGCCCTCATCACCAACAAAACTGCTTTTGTGAAATTGCTGTTGAAGCGGGGAATTGTCATGAGAGATTACTTAACTGTTGGTCTCTTACGGACTCTTTACAATGAATGTGTAAGTTCTTTATCTTACGTTGCTTATGTAGGTTATTTTTCTTACGTTGCTTTTACTTACGCTCAGTTGAACATCATTGAAAAGGACAATTGTTACTTACATCTAGATCATTCTAAGCAAATCTACAGTTCGTAATCATAATGGGACAGACTGCAACTAATTGAGGATGTATGTAAAGTATGTGCTTATGCACTGGAAAATACTTACGGGAATATGATCGTAGGCACACAGCAATATCAGTGAGGTTGACTATGAGCAGATTGTAAGTGGCGGGAAGGTCGATTTAACTTTCTTTAACTGATGAACTTTTGCTGAATCATGTTAAACTTTCACTAGTATATGCCAATACTACACGAAATACTGGAGTAAGTCTAAGGAGAAAAAATATAATGGAACTCTTTCTAGCTGAGAGCAGTTCACCTATTTGACCCGACACTACCTCGAAAAATAAGTACAGGGACTAATATGGTTCATCTATTAGTCTATGCAGAAATACTATTCGTGTACCTTGTACATGCTTGACAGCCAATGTCCATATGGAAAGCTGAAATATGTTGCTTGGTCTGTCGATATGATTTCGGTATTAAGCCGATGGTACAAAACACAGTATCTATATGGGTTAGATGACAAAAACAACTTGTTTTCTCTGTCGAATAAGATTTTGACATTAAGCTGATGGCAGAAAGCATAGAATATACTTGGGCTAGACGACATAAAACAAGTTTGTGTGGTCTGTCGATAAGATTTCGACATTAAGGCGATGACAGAAAGAATAGCATATAAGTTTGTTAGACGACATAAAACAAGCTTGTATGGTCTGTCAATATGATATCGACATTAAGCAATAACAGAAAGCATATCATGTAAGGGTTAATTGACATGTAGCAATGGGTCTCCGATTTATCAATAGAGTTGTCTAATGCAATGCAAGCACTGGAGTAATAGTTTTGGAAATGTTTACATGGGTTTCTTTGAGATTTATCATACCCATGGGAAATATGTCACTGGCTCAAGCTATGTGAACATTTTTATTCAGGTTTTAGAGCAGAATTACGACCAATATATTATTAAAAAAATGTATATAATTTTATATTTTAAGCCTTTTACTGCTTGAACTGTGATCAAAGATATATTTATTTCTAGTAATTTTGTCAAACGAACTCCAGATAACTAAGTCATTAATCTATTTTCTGAATCAACAAATTAAAAAATCATCTGACTTCAGTTTGAGTATTTTTGCAAGACTACATTAAAACCACACATTTCTGATATTATAAAATATACATCTAGAGTTAAACAATCGAAACAACTATATGTTCTGATATCTAATAAAAATATTGTGGCATTCTCCCGATGTTTGACCACATAAATTAAAGTTTTACTTATTCGGTTCATTAAAAGGTCTATAGTATATTCATAAATTATAGATACTGAATGCCTTTTTCAACTATCAATTTAGTAAAATTTCAACAATCAACAGCTAACAAAAAGAAAAGTGGTAAAACTCTAATCTAATTAATATAAAGTTGTAAACTAAATTTCAAACAAGTGTCCTGGATGCACAGTACGCGATATTTTGTTTCAAAAGAGGGAAGTTTATTTTTAAAGCCTTTCTGGCAAAAAATAAATCCATCTAAATCATAAGTGTGGTAAAAATTTCGATTGATAACATTATTGACTTAATTTATCGCAAACTTTCAACACTTGAGAAGGGCTAAATGTATAGAACTGTAAGATGAAATCATAAATGTATATCTGATTTATTATTTTACTACAATATGTCTCCTGGATTTGATTATACTAAATTGTGTATTGTGCTATTTAGTTCGTAGACATATAGCACACCAAATTGTAAGCACATGACTTATTGATAATAATGTCGGATCTGTGTAAAAACATTAATTCATTTCTAGATAATCGAAAATGAAGCTGCCCAGGTAGTCTTGAAAGATTTGACCCATAAAGACAAATACTTCAATCTTCGAGATATTTCAAACTTCCTTGGATTTCTCATGAGAAAACACAGACATGATGTATACCAGCGGGATATAACATGCAAACGAGGGATTGAACCAACAGGAATATCCGGAGAACACTTTGAGCAACCATTTCGAGAATTGTTTATATGGACGATAATCGTTTTAAGGTGATGCCTTTCGAATGATTATTATTAATTTATAAATGGTAAATTCCAGTTCTCAAACTTTATGGGGAAGTACGAATACAAAATTAAGCCTTATTCACATAGTATATATGTCCTCAAGCGCCACCTGAAATCAATAGAGGACGCTGTTCGGCAGGGTTAGCCAGTTTGTACGTCAATCCATGCGCTGGCGCTGCCAGGCGTGCTTTACTGTAGGTGGTAGCAACTTTGATCACCTACTATCAAACTGTTTAGCTCTCCAAGCAGTTTCGATGAGATGTCTCATCCATCAAGATCTGATCAATTTCGCTAGTGACAAGATGTCTCGTTCATCAAGATCTGGACAATTTTGCTAATGACGGGATATCTCGTTATCAAGACATTACCGATTTTTGATGAAGACGAGATCAAGATCTGGTCAGTTTTCTTCCAATGACGGTCCATTGGAATATCTCTAGCATGTCAGGGTGCATCCGACATACATCCTTATACGAATACTGTTGTGTGTGAATTTTGTGTTTCCTACCTCCCCATAGAATTTGCGCAAGAAACTTTGAAACACCCTGTATGTGGTTTATTTCTGTTTGTTTTAAGTTATATTAGTTTATCGTTAAGTGTTTATTGCAATATGATAATGGTTTTACTGTAAAGATTTAAATTTTTTTATTGAACTTGAGTAGTATTACATGTGTAACAGAATCATGTTTTCTATATTTGACAAATTACCAAAGTTTATAATGTATTACAGTGATATTCATGTATTTAATTTACTTTAATCTCCCACATCCTAAATTATTTCAGATTTCAGAGCAAAAACTCATTTGTTTGTTTCAAAAATGTAATGTTTGTTACTGATGAAAGAACCTAAGTAGTTAAAACAGCATATTTATTAGATCAATTTTGATCACCTGTCAAACTGTTTAACCCCCAACTGGTTTCGACGAGATATAACTTCCATCAAGTTCTGATCAATGTAATTTTTAAAACTGGATCAAAACTGGTTTTGTGTTTACATGCTAAAAGCTGTTAACATACATAACATAGTACAATTTTTAAACTGGGTTTATTAAAGCAAAAAGGAAATTTACACGATTTTTCTATTAAATATATGCAACTATGGTTACTGGAAAATACTGATAAAAGCTGTTAACATATATAACAGTACAATTTTTAAACTGGAATTGTTAATTCAAAACTAACCTTTTGTATAATTTTTCTATGAATGTATGCAACTATGATAACACGAAAAAGGCTAACTAAAAGCTGTGTATAAAAACTAAGTACATCAGGACATTAGGGATAGTATTTACTGTCAAAGATTCAAGTTTCAACTTTATACATAGGAATTTTATGGTATATATTCAAGATTCTTAAGCAAAAATATTACTGTTTATTTTGTATGTGCAAACGTTTTCATCAAATTTATCTTGTAAGAGGGCCCTTTTGGCCCAAATAGAAAAGGGGAAGGCTTCTACACAACCTTGGGCTTCAGTGAAAAAATTGAACAAGAAAAACTAATTCAGTGGTTTAAACAATACATTTAAAAAATACTAATAATAAACACTGCAACTAATGAAAATAAATACTACTTCTGCTACTAATAAAAAGTAATAACAACAAATAAACAAGAATAAGTAAATAATAAAACTAAACAACAATAGTCAAAAATAAGAAACAATAATAAAAATAAACAACAAAAACAAACAACTATAATAAAAACTAAACAACAATATGTAATAAACAATAAAGATAAACAACAATAATAAAAAATAAACAGCAATATATAATAAAACAAGCAATAATAAATAATAAAAATAAACAATGATAAATAATGAAATGAATCCGAAGTTACTTATTTTTAAGAAAAACTATTCTGTTTTAGAAAAATTTGAAGTGCTAAAACAATTTAGATTATTCGAGAAAAATATCTTGATATGATAGATTAAGGAGAGAAATATCCTTCCACTTTTTGTACTAACTGCGCCTAAATCTTTTCTTTTACCTAGGACAGAAATGGCATTGTTTTTCTGGAACGAAACGCAGAAACCACTGCAAATGTCTGTTGTTGCAACTGCATTGTATTGGAGACTAAATATGTCCTATGAAAATGAGGAAAAATCTATTTATATTGATAAGAAAAAGGTAATATATCGAAAATGGGACATCATATATTTCTGAAAATAACGTCTATTCATATGAATAATTTTTATTGATATAATATAACCGTAATTAAAAATTGAAAAACTGAAAAGTGAACAATATTTTTCTTTCGGGTAGGAATTTGAAAAAATCGCTGTGGGCGTTTTAGAAGAATGTGAAAAAATGGATTGGAAGAAAACATCTGAAATTTTAAATTACCGAGACCCGTATTGGGGAAACATGACGTTATTAGACATTGCAATACTGGCGTATGATAGGGTAAGTCTCAATTTTTGTGATCATAAAAAATTGTATTGTTTAATGTGGATATGTACGAGGGAAAGTCAAAAATTATCCGCACTGTATTTTTTCAATCTATTTACACAAATGTAGGAGTTGAACAAGTTCGCAATTTTTCTACGTAGTCTCCTTCCTTTTCGATGCACTTGGTACAGCGGTCCCAAGTTTGCGTATTCCTTCCAAGAAGGTTTTCGGTTAGTCACCCAACAATTTATACACCACTTCTCGAACTTCTTTGTTCTTCTAATCTGCAGAGAACACGCTATATTGTCGATGGTAACTCACCGGTTTGACAGTACCATTTCTCTAGCTTGCTGAATCTTGTCAGTGGTGGAGGTTGACGGGCGTCCTGCTCCTTCTTCGTGCATAACGCTTGTCCTGTCTCTTTTAAGCTTCCCGATCCACTCATACACACTTCTACGTGGTAGAGCACTGTCACTGTATTGTGCTGTAAGCCTCCGATGAATTTCAGCCTCTGGCACACCTTCCGACAGTAGAAATCGGATCACTGCTCTTCATTCCTCCTTGGTTACCACTGATAGCTCAGCGGCTATGTTTATACTGAAGCAGAAGCAAGAAAAATGACGATATGAAGGTTAAACTTCGGTAACGTGACCACAGTATCAACTCTAATCATGCATGCGCAGAAGGCAATGTGACAAACCTAAAGATGTGTTATAGCGAAAGTGCGGATAATTTTTGACTTACCCTCGTATTTTAATAATTATCTTTTATTCTTCAATTTTATGTTGTTTTGCGATATATATCACGCGTATGGATGTTGCTGATTGCCCCTGTTGGTAGCAAAGGCATTTCTCCCACTGGGTGCTTCCTCACTAATAGCCACCAGATTGCTCCTTGTAGTGTCTAAGGCCAGTAAGAGGTCAGTAGCCGGGCAATTCAAAATGACTATACAGGGTGTTTCGAAACCTCCTGTTAAAGCTTTAAGGGAAGGTAAAACTGTAAACCAAAACACATTTAACTATATTCACAAAGGGATCGACGCAAGCGCAACCTAGATTTGCAAGAGGGCCTTGTTTGGTAGTTGCATTCAGGGTCATCGTCATTTTAAATACTGAAGGGTAATTTGTATCATTTCGCGAATGCTGAGAGGACTGACCATAGTAGTGAAATATAAGTAGACTGAGTATTGCTATTGAGAGAAACTTCAAAAAGTGTAGTAGTGTAGTGTTCTGTAAAAAAATTGATTTGTTTCGCCTATTTGGTATCTTATCGCCTCGTTTGGCGATATAATATCGTATGGCAGGGTAGGAAGGTGAATGTGCATTTCTATAAAGTGGCGACAATAGTGGTGAAATCGCCAAAGTCTGCTACTATCAGATGATCAATCAATGGACCAATGAGATGATGAATCGATGGATCGGCGTTTTATCCCGTCCTGTGGACAAATCAGATTATTATGAATGTTAGATTCCATCCAGCATACGAAATAGTCTACGGGTCACGTTACTACTAGTTTTGGTCACATGATCCTGGGCACACAAAAAGGTTACCATTGATCACTCCACTTTTATACTTCCTCTATGGGGCTGATATGCACTTATCCTAACGGTAAAAGACGAGTCGCTGGATAAGGTTTAATTTTGTCTCTCCTATCTTCCTTTAAAGTTTGTACAAGTAGTTTTGAACCTCTGTGAATTCTTTACTAAGAAAAGAAAAAATTGACTGAGATTTTATTTTTACTGATATGCTTAACCTGTCCTGCTTGTAATTTGTGCATTTCAGCTTCATGTTTCTTAATTATTTGTGGTCAAGAGGTGTGTTTTCTGGCTCTTGAATGAAAAGATTCTTATGAAGTTCAAAAGAGCTTTAATAGTTATATGTTTAAAGTCTGACTTTCAACTAACATGGCTAAAAATAAAGAATCTAGACTGGGTCTAGTAAATAATAGCTTCAGTTTGGAAAGTGTGTTCAGTTTGGCAAAAATCGATTCAGTTTTTCAATTGCATATGTTAATTGTAAAGGGAAAGCATACACATATTCAAAGTTATGCTGCAAATAATCGATACCATCAATATAACTGTGATAAAATTAAATGACACATCACAAACTTTGATTAAGTGATTATTTCTTTTAATCTTGTAATTCTTATTTAATGTTGTTAATTAATCTTGTATTTAGGCATTTATGTCAACCGAAACTTGTATTAAAGTGACAGAGCAGTTATGGTTTGGAAGATTGGAGAGCAACACTGTTCTAAAAGTAAGTTTTTTTCATTAATTAGAAATACATTGCTAATTGAAATTGTTCTGGATGGAAGAATTATACGTAGCATAAAATCTTCGAGTTCTAAGTTCAACGAGGGCCGTCTTAAGGGGACTAAGAACGAAAACTGCCTAAAACTGAAAATTTAATTTCATAAATAGTTATATTAATTTATTTATTCATTTTATAACATTTAAAATTTACGCTACAGCAGAAGTCCTGGCTTTCCTTCTACTCCTATGAAATTTGTAAGTGGTAAATTATTTTTCAAATTTAAATTTTTTCATTTTAATATTTCAATTTTCTATTTTTTAAAACAAAAATTATTTTCATTCAAACACATATTTATCGGATTTACTAGTATTCGAATAAATATTTGAGTTAAATATTAAAGAGAAAAGTAGTTTCTAATATGCCGAGCCCCTTTAAGAGCACAGGAAAAGTCAATGGAAGAAGAGGGGGACCCTATTCTCAGAGGTAACAATGCAAACGGACTATATATTAAAATCTTAAAATTTATTACTATTGTTAATAAGATCCATGCCCAATCATAAGAAATATGATTAGAATCGTGGATTAATAAACAGAAATTTTTAAACAACATAACACGAAAACATTTCAATATGAAAATAATTGGGAAATTACAGAGTGTGGATATAAATTTTATTGTTAATCAACGCAAATGTTTGCGAAATTTCTTTGTTGAGAACTGTGCATTTAACAAATTTACACAGGAGCCTTAAATTGTGGACCCCTGGGCAACTGCCCAATGTACTCATGCATTAAGACGGTAATGCGTGTAGCTATTAAATTGATTTACATGCACTTAGGGTATCCAATATTTCGATTATTTCTTGAAATTACTTCTGTCTTAGATCACATTCAGTGTCGTAAGAATTCAAGCAGATCTGGACCTGATGCAATTTCAAAAAATAAAAATAATGTATTTAATACATGTTAAGATTATTTAACTTCAAACTCAAATATGCTATGTACTTTTTCAGCTTAGCTTAACTATTTTTAATCCTTTGCTCATCGGGATTGGCTACTTGCGATACAGGAATGACCCTGATGCTGAAAGAGAGCCAAATGTATTTGAAAAAATTTATTACTTCTACTCTTGCCCTGCTATCAAAATGATGGTGCTTTTTGTAAGTAAGACCACAGAAATTAAGACGCATACTTGTTATATTTTATAGTGTTAAAATACTTGACTATTCTTTCTTTTTTCAAGTATTCCTATCTGTGTTACCTCTTTCTATTCTCCTATGTGATACTTTTTGACTTTCGAGAAACCGTAAACTGGCCTGAAATCATCCTACATGTCTGGGCATTCAGCTTAATACTAGACATAGGAAAGGAGGTAAGATAGAGAAAATTATTTAATATCCTACTTATTCAATATATGATATAAACAGATAGAGAAATCCACAAGACGAGAAAGACTCATAAGACGTGTACATCATTATAAGCTGACTCATGGACATTCATAATTAACACAGGGAATCTGGCACATTAACATTCATTATAAACACAGGTAATCTGACACAGGAACAGTCATAAAAAATACAGGAAATCTGGCACAAGAAACATTCATAATTAACACAGGGAATCTGGTACAGGAACATTCATAATTAACACAGGGAATTCGACACAGGGACATTATTATAATGCAAGACATAGAAAGGAAGGTAAGAGGCTATAACATTAGTTTAATTAACCGACTTATCTAATAAATAATATTAACAGAAAAAGCAATCCACACAAGACGAGAAAGCCTCCCTCAAGATAAATACAGCACGGAATGTCTGACACAGGGACATTCTTACATTGAATACCAAGATGACTACGTATGTTCTCAATGAACTTTAAACTATCCATTAATCTTGTCTTAATATGTCCCACGTTTATATGTGCATGCGGAAAATCATCAACACATTTTATTATTAAATAATTAATCTATTCCAGTTTTATGTACTAAAAATTACATAACTATTTATCTGTTATTAGGTACAGATTTTAAAATTACTTACTTATGATTACTTACTTTAATAATAATTGCAAACTTTAATTCAACGAAATTTTTTCTTTGAATCATCGAAAGAAACATCAACATTATAGTAAGTTCATTTGTTCAAAAATGAATAGGTTTTGAAATAAAAACATGCTCTAAATTAGCAGCGCTCGAAAGTTTAAATGATAGCATTTTAGAACAATTGAAGTCACTAATTACGTATGTATATGTATTGGGTGGTCAGAATACGTAATCATACCACGTGATGCCTTGTTGGAAATCAACTTTTGGCGAGGTTATTGTGCTGTTGATTCTGACCACCCTAATAATGCATGAAAAACACTGAGAGAAAGAGAGAAATGTTGGATACAGTGGGATGCAAAAATAATGGAAGTGCTTTAATCCTCCTGGTGGTTGTTTCGACGAGGTGCCCGTCATTAACAAAACTGATCAGATCTTGTTGCACGAGATACCACGCCATTAAAAGAAAACTGACCTGATCTTGATCTCGTCATTATAAAAAAATATCGGCAGTATCTTGATGACGAGATATCTCATCATTAGCGAAATTTATCAGATCTTGATGGATATCTCGTCGAAACCACTTGGAGGGTTAAGTTAGAAATATCTCGATATTTTGTTTTACATACAGTTAATAATATTGAGCATAGCTTAGAAGATTACAGAAGTCTTCTTTCTTATCCCAGTGTAAAAAAAACAAATTACACTAAGTCATTGAGTCTGTGCAAAAAAAGTTTTGGGGCAATGGCAGGTGAGTCCTTAAAAATATCTTCATGTATGGATCCAATGCAATTCAGGATGTGCTAGGGAGAGGCTGGTAATAAGCCTCGTGAAGTCTTGAAGAAGTCTTGAATCTTAATATTAATTTCTTTTTAGATAGTGCAACAGCCGAGCGATCCCAAAGACAACAAACTAATGGAATGGTTACATGGCTACTTTTGGAATAAATTAGATGTAGTATGGGTTCTTTTCTTTTTCATTGGCGTCACCGTAAGACTGGCATCGCAGTTTATCTACATTTTCAACTGGGTGAAGTTGGATGATATTCATTTAATATACACTTTCAGCTGCATACTCAGCTACATAAGACTCTACGAATTTTATATGACTATGTCCCATATTGGACCCAAGCTCATAGTTCTTAAACGAATGGTAAGTTACATTCCATACTTCTCAAGTGTTTAATAATATACGCATCTAATAGATCAACGAATCAATGCTAACAGCGACTTCCACTCTTAGTTTGTTAGTAACTAATTATTTTTTATCCACTTAATTTTAAATTAATATTATTTTGGGTTCTAACTGGAGAATAAATAGTTTCGTTCTTATGGTTAATTTAAAAGTCTGTTTAATATCAATTTGTTCAAAATTTTTCTCATTTGTGCATTGATAAATTCAATTTTTTTACATCATATTCGACTTCGAGTTTAAAATACATATATTAGGTGAGGAAAATGTTTAGGAATCTGTTGCGTGGTGAATGTCATTTTTTATGTGCAAAACGTAACCTCCTGCGAGTTAGATGTGTGAATTTTAAGGCATTCACACACTGAATACCTTAAAATTCAGTGTAGGATGGTGTTGTTTAAACATGACACATTATCTTATTAAGAAGCACGTTTTTTAAAAGGACATAGAATTATATTTTACCAAATGGAAACTTATTGTTTTCTTTCTTTTCAGATTGGAGACCTCATCGTATTTTTTCTCATCGTAGCTGTTTGCATTTTGTGCTATGGCATTGGCCGCGTCGCGCTTTTACATCGCGAGCGGCAGCCATTTTGGAATGTTTTTACAGAAATATTTTCACTTCCATATTGGCATCTGTTTGGTGAGCTAGATTTGGACGAAGATTCTGCCGGTAAGTGCAATTTCGAAACCTGGCCATGATTATAATAGTCATGGTGCCATGATTTTGAACTTTGCTTTCACTCAGGGAGGTCTAGTTTCCAAAATTTATCGTGGAAAATGCTTTAACGACCCAAACTTTTTTACATAATTTACATAAATTTTCAAAATTTTTTATTTTATACTTCATTCAATTTATAATTGTATCAATTGTTCATCATTGTTTTGGTTAGAATTTTAATACTTAATTACTTTAATTATGAATAATTGTAATGATTTTAATGCATTCAAAATTTTTTAACTTGCATTTGATCGGTTTTAACCCTCCAAGTAGTTTCGACAAGATATCTCGTTCATCGAGATCTAATCAACTTTGCTAATGACGAGGTATCTTGTCACCAAGATATTGCCGGTTTTTTGATGATGACGGGATCAAGATCAGGTCAATTTTCTTCTAATGACGAGATATATCTTCCATCAAGATCTGGTCAGTTTTTCTAATGACGTGATACCTTGTATAGATAACCACCAGGAAGGTTAATATTCACCGGATTGAACTAGTGGATTTATCAGATAGAATCTATATAAGAATCTCAATCGAATACCTTCTTCTGCAGGTAGATTCCCGGCCTGCGACGAGGATCCTTCCTATTGTCATCAGAGTCCTCATGCCTGGATTGTTCCCATCATGCTAGCTATTTACATGCTGATTGGCAACATTCTGTTAGTTAACATGCTCATTGCTGTGTTTACGTAAGTTTATAGCCTGTCTATGCTGAATATATCTTTGTGGATTATTTGAGAAAATTTAACAGTTATGTACTCAGGATCTGATAACCGTCGACCATCTCAAAAAATTTTGATGTTTCACATAAATTGCTATTGATAGATATACTTTGATAATTTAAATGAAAAGATAAAAATTCTCAGATTCATAGCTATCATTTATTGTAACTTATAGCAAACCTAAAATTTGACTTTCGTAACAGCCTGCTTTCCTGTTCATTGATAATAATGTTATATAAATTTAATTTATCACATTTGAAGGTATAGGGGCATTTGAAGGGCACTGGCTCTTTTCTCAAGATCAAACTGCTAGAGGAGATAAACCAATATTGTCACAGTTTTAAAGCGGGAAAAAATGAATACAGGCGAGGGAACAACACACTTCAATTCAAACCGCATAAGAAATAAATGCACATACTAGTTGTTATGCACTGGAGAATTTGGATGTTATAAAAACTAATCCTGAAATACTAAATTTTTATTTTTAGCATAAATATATTATTGAATACTGTGATTTGAATTATAAAGTTTTTTATTAAAAATGGATTCACAAAAATCATGTTATTCTATTATATAAAAAATAACCTATACTGAAGAAAACCATTAGTCCAGTTATAGACATATAATGAATTGATACCAGATGCTGTTAATATAGTATATATGTGATCACAGGGATTTTTTAAAACTTTACACTGTAGGAATTAGCTCTGAGATAATTCTGTAAACTTTGAAATTGAGTTCCTGAAAAATATTTAGTTTCGGGACTGTTGGTCTGATAGATTACAAGTTAATTTTACAAGTTTAATTGTTACAAGTTAATTTTACAAGTTTAATTGTTACAAGTTAATTTGGGAGAATAATGTATCGAATTCTGTACTGAAGCTGCTCAGAACTGAATTTAAGACCTGAAGATTATGATAATGTAATGTTTTTGATAATTGCAGTAGTGGCTTTGTAGATTACAATTTGAATTGCACTTCATGAAACTTGATTCCTCACGTTAATTTTAACAGTTAATGATCTCTCTTTTCTGGACGATCTTGTACATATTGGACAGTTGAAATTCTTTCTTAGTTTACTGGAAGATATCTACATCAACATAAAACAAATTGTCTTCCAAATCGGGCCCAGTTTCCTATCCTTGGACGTCTCTTTCAGGGTGGTAGACACAGTTGATGTGACACCTGGAAAAGTACTGGAACTAGTCACCACCTTCTTGTTTCCTACAGGAGCCTAATGACCTTATCTATTTTACGAAGGCCCTAACATTGTAGCCACATTTTCAGCCAGGCCAGAATTGGTCATATAGTTTGTCATCCGAGCTTATTTGCCCGGGTTCCGTTTTGTGAACTCGTACAAATGCCTTGTTTGCTCAATGGAAGAGGGACATTGGAGACTATTATTTACCTGAACCGGATAGAACTTTCACCAAGGACATTTGACAAGATCGTGCAATTCAGTCTATCGTATCTATTTCATGTAATTCTTAATTTATGAGCGTTGCATTGTATGTGTATAGAATACTCCGTGAAATCGGAGCTAGCAGTTCTGGAATCACGAAATAAAGTTGTATTTGTCACATAAAATGCAACAAGGTATACTTTTTTAAATGCAGGCACGTCTTTGATGAAGTGAATACAAATTCAAGAGAAATATACCTGTTTGAAATTTACGTTTCTGGACTGCAATTTTCAAGGAGATCGACCCTTCCGCCTCCTTTTCTTATTGTAGAAGATTTGCTTTGCGGGACATACTTCATCTGCATGAAACTTTATAAGAAGATATATTACAAGTGCTGTTGTTGTCTTAGGAGTATAAATGAAAAATGTAAGCAATCTTAGAAATTAAGAGTCCTAATCGATTTACCATAGATTTCTTTAAAATATCTTTTAATTTTAAGGTTACGCTTAAATTATAATGGTTTGGTTTGTCGCTCTAGGGTCATTGTTTGCTACACAATCTCTTATTAGACCTAAATTATAATGGAAATATGTGATATTTAGAGCTTGCTCTTTTAATATCTTTCTTGGCTAACGTATCAATTTTAACTGATCATATCTCTGATTATCTTCCAGCTTTTAAGATTATAAATACTTTTTATTTCTAATGCAGATGCCAGTGGAGCAAACGTCCTTAGGCAGCTTATAAATATATACATACTATTTATATAGTTTTCACCATTATAAATATATACATACTATTTATATAGTTTTCACCATTATAAATATATACATACTATTTATATAGTTTTCACCATTATAAATATATACATACTATTTATATAGTTTTCACCATTATAAATATATATACTACAAAATTTCTTCTCAATTGTCTTCTATATTTTGTGTTTTTTAATATTTTTATTAAGTGCTTCAAAAATTTATTTTTATAGGTTTGATATTTATTTAGAAGTTTAGTGCTTATATAACTCTTATCTTCAACAGTGATTTTACTTTTAAAACTCATTGCATAAGCATTGCATTATATATACGTATATCATAAGATAAATTCACGTATATATTTTAAGTAAAATCTAGAAATCAAAAACCATTTTCAGGTCAAATGGAGAAAAAGCTGCGACTTGTATACGTTGGAAATTTACGACTGTTTGAGAAAGAGGCAAGAGCGAAGTACCTTAAAAAAGTTGTCAGCCCAGATGAGCAGATGGTAGAAGCAGCTAAAATAGACCAAAGGTAACAAACACATACATCTAATATTCATTTAATAAAAATATACACGAAACACATATCATTGGAATATTTGTTACTAACTGTTATGGTTTACTTACCTTCTGATTTTATGAACAACTAAAAAAGTGTTATAATTAGATATAATTTTTCTACATAAAATAAAATATTTTTGTATGCATTCGTCTGATGAAAATAAAATAAAATGTTTTCTAATAGTATTACTTTTTATTTTTGATTTTATAGATTTTAAAAGTTCGAAAATTTGAATGTTTTAAAAATAAAAATGCATTTGTAGTTTTCAATAATAAGGCGTGCATTCAATAAAATATATATGTGGGGGGCTGGTTTGTGGGTAATAGACAATATGTTGAAACGTTTTAAAGAATAATTAAGTTTAATGAAATTGATTAATATTTATGTACAATGAATTTGGCCAAGACAATTAAAGTTAAACAATGTTCGCGTAAAGTTCTGATAAGTGCACAGCACAGACATCATCAACATTACAAACTCCATCGGCGCTCACTGCCCGTCAACACCACCGTCAACAACGCACCGTCCAATTCTACGCCCTTCTCGTAGCTCCGTCGTATTACTTCTGCGTCGCTTTAGCTCTACGTTCCTCCAATGCGCGGTATGGCTGCGCAGTGGTCGGAGATGAGATCAGCGCGGAGGTGCCCTCTAGTGGCAGACTGGGCACCACATATATAACGAGGCATATAGTATGGCAATAACATAATTTTCATTTAGTGATCATAATTATTTTTAAAAAACGTTTATACTTACAAATATACAATTTGAAGTGAATATTTTAGTAAACTGCAAATCTTTCCGAATGCAAACATTTATATCTAATCACTTGGTGAGAATTATTTTTACAGATGTCACCTAACACACATACACACACTTTCATTAAGTAAATTTATGACAATTTAAATTTTATATTTTCACATGCTTACATTTTAATGCTATTTTAGAGAAGCTTTTGTATTTTAGAGAGCTCATATATGTATATCACACTTATGGACAGGACCTGACTAAATTTAAACTAGATTATTTAATTAACAAATTAATTTGTAATCCTGTCGAATTGTGGGTCCACGCCTAGTTGCAGAAGGCAGTTCGACCTTGAACGCCTTACATGACGATGATCACAGCCAGAAAGAGCATATCTTAATGATATATCTACGGGGCTGAGAGTGTAAACGAAGAGAACATGGGAAAGTATTTACAATTAGCGTTGACACAGCAATACAGGGACACTCACTTAATACTCACTTAACGACCTACCTGTTTAACGACTGCTCGGACTTACAACCGGATCTCCGGCTCGGGGATCCCTTTTCTTAGTTTCCAAGTTAGTTCTCTTTGGCTTAGTCTTCTAAGTAATCAACTGGAGAATTTCAGATTCATCTTAGTTATCAAATTGCAGATTTGCCGATACCGGCAAATGCAGCCGTTGAACTTTAAATATCGGATGCCGGAATGTTTCATTACATGTTCTGTTGATCATCTGCGCGCCCTGCTTACCTTGCACCTGTCATTTCCTGTTATGATTACGCAGCGGCGCCAAAGTTGTGGATAGTACCCTTAAAATAAACTAGATATCGTCACCGTCAATGCCGGTGTGTGTGAAAAGCTTTCTCTTATACAGAATAAAATAGAATAAATAAAAGCGATTAAGCTCCTCGCTTATCGACCAATTCGTTTAAAGACCAAGTCGTAGGAACGGAACCAGGTCGTTCTGGACGGCATTAGTATAAATACGTTTAAGCTCCTCGTTTATCGATCAATTCGCTTAACGACCAAGATGTAGGAACGGAACCTGGTCGTTAAGTGAGAAGCGCCTGCATTTAAATGAAAGGGCTCTAAGGGAATGTGAGAATGAGGAAACGTGGGATGAAATTAATATAATCTAAGTGAATTTCGCTTTTTTTATAAGAGGGAAAGATTTTAGGCATGGTATGTATGGAGGAATTATCTTTTAAAACTGTAAAACTACTCATTATAACATTCTTGTTATAACATGATTGTGGATGAAATAGACTTTTCTGTTTGCTTTTGCAGGATAGGTTATTTGAGAGATTTCGTGAAGAAATTAAATCGCCTGCATGATGGCCAGAACCCGAAGAATTCAAAATCAGAAAAATATTCCAAGTATAAAGAGCTTGCTGTCAACAGAGGAAAGATGCAAGGCATATCCAACCAAAGTGAAAAAAATAATGATGATGGCGAAGATATACATTCCCAATTAGATGTGGATGATTTTGTCCTGCAGTGGTCCACGATAAAACGGTGTGCCTCTGAACAGCAGCTAGCAAGATCTTGGGCGGAAACCGACAACAGGCTTTTGCAGATTGAAAATTATTTAACTTACATTGTGACAAAACTTGAAAACATTGACCAGGCCATCACTAAAATGAATCAAGGCGTAGCTCCAACTTAGCACAAGTTCTTTCTCATTAGCTTCACGAGTGCATTTTTTGTAACGTATTTTCAGCTGTTCTCTTTATAATGATACATTCATCAATGAAGCAGTTGGAAAGCAAAATAAATTCTTACATCACTTTTATACGACTTTTAAGTCTTTTGTGACTAATTTAATGCTTGTTTACAGATCCACCAAGAAAATATTTAGGGTGTTCTTTTAGATTATTCACAATAAAGGGCGTACAGTTTGAAAGAATATATTTAACCGTCCTGGTGGTTGGTTCTCTTTAAATGAGGTATCTGGTCATTAGCAAAATGGATCAGATCTTGATGGACGAGATATCTCGTCATCAGAAAAAAATTGGCAATATCTTGATGGCGAGGTATCTCGTCTTTATTAGAAATCGGTCAAATCTTGATGGACGAGATATCTCGTCAAAACCACTTATACGGAGGGTTAATAATGATACATAAATCAATGAAGCAGTTGGAAAGAAAACTAAATTCTTACATCACCTTTATACGAATTTTAACCCTCCAATGGTTTCGATGAGATATCTCGATCATCAAGATGTGACCAATTCTTCTAATGCGATTTTTATGATGACGAGATCAAGATCTGGTCAGTTTTCTTCTAATGACGAGAGACGATGAGGTCCTAATGAACGAGATATCTCGTCCATTACGATCTCGTCAATTGTTCTAATGATGAGATACCTCGTCGAGACAACCACCAGGAGGCTTAAGGTCTCTTGTGACTATTTTCGCTTGTTTTCAGATGAATCAGGAAAATAGTTGAGTCATTCATTTACATTCCTTACAATCAGGAGCGGACAATTCGTACAAATTCTTAGTGTACTTAAATGGTCCGGTGGATTACAGATGAGCATTGAAATTTTATCAAATTTAAAATTTCACCACCCCCTTGGGGTACGTTAAAAGGTAAGCAAAGAAATTCAGCAATGACTGAAAAGATAAACAAAGAGAAGCTTAAGTTTCTGTTCCATTTAGAAATACTGATCTTTCTCTTGAACCTTTGTAAAAAAAATATATATCGTAGTATAATCTGATTCTCCTGCCCAAATTTCTTACTGCATCTTAGACCGCTTGAATCTCATTAATAAACTAAGTGTCTGGAAACAAACTCAAGGATAACATTGAACACTTTTGTCGTGTTTTGATAACAAAAATGTTCAATTTCAAAAAATCACATTACTATCAATAATAAACTTTTTTTATATTTATTGTAACTTTTTAAATATAAAATATGTTCACTGAGATTCACTTTCTTATTGCATTATTACCAGTGTAGTCCCTTTTACTTCAGGTTATAACGAAAAGACTTTAAACAAAGTAGCAATATTAATAGTTTTTAATATAAGAGACAGCTCCGTACCCCTATTCACATTCCTGGTCTACAGTACCGGATTAGATGAGTTCCCCTCGTCAAATAAAAAATATATCCTACGAACTCCACGTTTAACTCTCCTAGTTGTCTGGACGAGATACCTCATCCATCAAGATCCATTTTTGCTAATAACGAAATATCTCGTCGTCAAGATATTGCCGATTTTTTTGATGATGCGAAACGATCATCTCAAAGAAAACTGACGAGATCAAGATCTGGTCAGTTTCTTCTAATGACGAGAGATAACTCGTCTATCCAGATCTGGTCAGTTTTGCTAATGTCTCGATACCTCGTCGAGACAACCACCGAGAGGGTTAACTTGCTCAAACGGGCTCACTTCCCTTTTCCTTTAGACAATTCTATACCCCTTTTATAACCACAACGAAAAGATGAGACTCACATCACTGAATAATCCTTGATGTTCCACGGGGAGCAGCTTTTGCTTGCTTCAAACTTGACTGGACACGACTCACCTTTTTGCAATTGAAGTTGTAGATTCCCAATCTAATTTATGTGACTCTGGACTATGACGGCCGAATACTTAAACGAGTACACTTACCCCTTGGAAGTTTCAATTGTGTCGTTCAAAAGTTTTGGTGAGAGCTTTTGGACTGATGGTGTGGGAAATCTTCACCTATCAGAAAGCGCCAAACAGAATGAAGTTAACACTCTAAGTAGTTTTGACGAGATATCTCGACCATCAAGATCTGACCAATTTTGCTAATGACGAGATACCATCGAGACAACCACCAGGAGAATTAAAGACATCTCGCTGTCATCAACCCCCTCATATCGCCGAAGAGAACCCTCCCATCAAGTGACCTTCAACTTAACAATAAAAGGTTGGTTTTCGTTTTGGCAATTTATGGCGCAAGGGCCATATCTGGCCAAACTGAGCCAAACACAATACAACGTCAAGTAAAAAATGTCAGGAGAGGGAAAATAGGGATCGGCACCAGGGAAGTGGGAAGAAAGCAGGTAGGTAGGTACTTAATTAACGTCGCACCGGATCAACACAACGGGCTATTGGGGACGATTCGGGATCAATCCCAAAAGGAAAGATCCAAGGACAACACCACGTAATTTTGAACCACGGTCAGATGTTGATGGAATGAAAGCAGAAAAAGATAGCTTGGGTATCCCGGGAGTGCGACACCCGTATTTACTAAAGACAGTAAGCCCCATGGGAAAGGAAAAGACAAAACCCCATAGGTCCCCTCGGGTCCTTGAAGCCCATACACACCTAATGGAGATATGACCCTGAGGGCACCAATAAAAGGATGTCGCTGCTTCTACTTTTGGAAAAGGCAGAACTTTTCAGACTAGCTTTTTTCGTACTCTCAACGATGTCTGTGGTATGATGTCCTGTAACGTTTGAATGGAAATTTAAAAAAAAATCAAGATTCAATTAAGCAATACATTTAAAGACGAGACCATCGCAATGATTTCTTCTTCAGCCCCCCTTTCCAATTCAAGCCCCCACCTTTTTTAATTTCATAAAGTAAAAACTTCTAAATTAAAACAAGTGGCACTAGAGTTAACGCCCGGAATTTGAAAACACGTAACTGTACGAAACCTTTTCACATTTTCGCAGTCCCCCTTACACCTTGGGTCCCGGTACTGACCTCCCCTGTGGGGGCCCTGGGTATACTTAACGGAAATGGGCTGTTAATAGCACTGATTACTTATATTAAAGATTACGAGCTCCTGTGTATTGATAGTTTTGCAATTTTACTCTAGATGGCGCTACTAAACATACTTAGTGTAAAATTCTTTTATTTTAGGCATCTCGTGAACACAGATTTAAACCAGAAAGTAAAATCTAGTTTGAGCAAGTTTCTACTTTGAGACAATTTTACTAAGGAAATTTCTAAATTTTTCGCTGCTACAATTTCACAGCACTGACGATTTCATCAGTTTATAACCAGATCGGTTAAGATAGGACCTTTTTAGGATAATCTAATTTTCGAGACAGTTTTAGCACTCTGTGTATTTCAACATAACTTTAGATATGTTGCATAACATTAACATTATTTCTGTTACAAGTGAAAAGATAATGTAACTTCTGACCATAGGACAGAGTATACATACATATTAACAGAATATGAAATCGTTGCAATATAGTGGAAACAAATATCATTAGTGAACTTAGTTTACATGAACACAAAATTTTTGTTTTTCATCAGATTGCAAACGTAAAAGAATTTATACGTTCTAATTTTTCTCTAGACGTCCTTGTACTTTTTTATTCTAGAAACAATGAACTAACCAATGATAAATACATGAACGATTGAAGATTTAAAAGTCTTAGACCTTGAATTACGTGTTTTAGGTGTACAATGAACGATATTCAAACGTGCTCGCATAATATTTACGTAATACCATATAACAAATGGCATAGAACATTATTTAAATAGACTATTATTAACATTATTACTAACATTATTAAATAGACGGACAGTCAACCAGATGGCGACACAGTGCTTCTAGCACTCTAAGGGAGTCTACAAATTCTATCTGAATTTCTTTTTAATCTGAAATAAGATTATAAATAAATTTTCTGTTATAGATAACTTTGATGCACACAACCAAAACAGGACACTAACAGTTTTTGACGTTCGTTAGACAAATTAATGGTAAATGAAAAAAGAAAGCCAAATAAATTACTTTGCATATTAACTATAGCATATTAATTCTCGTGTTTTCAGAATTTGACAGTCTTATTAGTGTAAGTGCATATTTGTTACAATTTGTCATGCGAAGTGAAAAGATGTTTTATTACTTTTATGTTTCATTAAAATTTCCATTAATCCGGAATATCGCCTTGAAACCTCTCTTCCCTCTTAATAACTCTTTTGGTTTTAACTATAACATATTAATTCTCGTGCTTGCAGAATTTGATAGCCTTATTAATTTAATGCATCTTTGTAACAATTTATCACTGAAAGAGACAAAACGATGTTTCATTACTTTTCTACATAGTACATTGAAAAGGTAGATTTTGAACAATGAAGCCATCCATAACGCTTTTATTAGTGAAAGTCTTCATTTAAGTATTTGATTATCGAGATTTAAGAATCGAAATGAAAATAATCTCCCATCTAAATATGGAGAATAAATGAACGGCAACGGTATCATAGATGAATTAACGTCAATGGTGTCATATCAGACGAATAACTATGAATGGTTGAAGATAAATTATTTTTCATGATAGAGAAGGGGAACTTTGGATTAATTCTGAAAATATATCATGCAGTAGGAATTTTGTAGCGCCATTCTTCATAGAATTCGGGTTTTTTTATTGGTCGTACATGTATTATTACAGGAAAAATTCGATGTTTTATGAAGTTACCTAATTTTATATTTTTATGTTCCGTTTATTTTACTTGCTGAAATTTTAGAATTAGTTATTTACATCAAGTTAGAATTAAGTGTTTAAAATATAGACTACAAAAAACTGAATTTAATTATAACACTTAATCTAACTTTAAAACTTTTAAAAATGCCTATCAATGTAAATAATAAGTAGTTCGACAACTTTTGATCAGAAGTCACGAAAACAACTGATGTACAGATTGCTGGAACTTTGGGATTAGTGATTTATACTTAATTAGAATTATATATGTGTAAAAAATAAATGGATCTACAGAAAACTAAATTAAATTACAATATTTCGTTCATTTTGAAAATTTAAAATGCACATCAAAGTAAGTGTTAAGTAATACGACAACTTTTGTTTTGAAATCAGAGAACATCTGATTGCTAGAATTTTGAATCAGTGATTTAAATTTAATTAGAATGAGATACATGGGGAAAACTTATATAAACTACAGAAATATAAGTTCTATTCTAAGATTTCGTTTATCTTTAAGATTCTTATCTACTTTTTTATTAACATTTTGTTTATCTTACGTGAAAGTAAATTATAAGAAATTTGATAACTTTTGATCAGACTTTACCCAAACAACTGATGTACAAAAAGCACACAAACGTAAATGATAAGTAATTCGGCAACCTTTGTTTAGAAGTAAAAAACTGATGTACAGATAGCTGAAATTTTAGAATCGGTGTTTAGATTTGATTAGAATTGTAAATATGTGAAAAATATATGATCAACAGAAAACAACCTTCAATTTTAAAATTTCATTATCTTTAAAACTTTTACAAAAAGTGATAAGTAACACGATTCTGGATCAGAAGTCGTCAAAACAATTGATGTACATATTTCTTAAATTTTAGGATTGTGATACCTCAAATCTTAGTTGACCGATGGATAACGTTTAACAGCATTCAATTATAAAATTTCATTTATCTCTTATAAACTCTTACATAAAAGTGATAAGTAACACAACTTTTGATCAGAAGTCACCAAAACAATCAATGTTCAGATTGCTTGAATTTTAAGACTGTGATCTCCCAAACCTTAGTTACCCAGTAGATAACATTTAACAGCATTCAGTTATAAAATTTCATTTATCTTTAAGACTCACAAAAAAGTGATAAGTAACAAAATGTTTGACAGAAGTAACCAGATGTACAGATTGCTTCAATTTAAGGATAGTGATCTCTCAAACCTTAGTTACCTGTATGTTAAAAAGAGCCTTTATTCATTCAAACCATTGTCATGCATGTAATAAACATTGACAATACTTCCAAAAAGTAATAATTGTATCTACTTTTAAGGAACCTGCGCCATCGCGGTGACCTGCGCACAGCATGCGTGGAAGGTGGGTGGCTATCTGCCTTCTCAAAATGAGAGCAACAGAGGCGTTTCACTTTTCGAGAAGGAAGGGCTAAATACTATCTCCCCCGCGTTATGCCAGAAGTTTTCTTTGCGCTACAAGAAACGCTGAATACCTTTTTCGATTGACAAATCGATTCGCTTCCGGTCTGATCAATCTAAATCCATTTCCAATCAATCTAAATCCATTTTTGAACGAAATCAGGTAAAAAGAGTACGTTCAATTTTTTTCAATACTAATATCTCCTTTTTCGAAAAGTCGATGTAAACTTTGTTCGTTTTAGTTCAGTTAGTTCGAACCCTGATTGGTTGTTGGGTGCTTTTTTTGCTGAAGGATGGTGTGTTTTTTGTTTTGTTGTGTTAATCGGGGATTCTGTGTTTTGTAAGATCATTGTGATCTAGATTCCTTTATATTCTGATTTAGATAAAATTTCAAAATGCATTTAACCCTGCTGGAGGTTTATCTTCGCGTCGAAAACTGCCCTGTAGTGACCAGCCTCTAGTGCAAAAACCTGTTCCAAACTGTCACCACCAATTTGTTTTTTCCACATGGATCTTCATTCCCTTTGGAGTAATAGGGCAGTTTTGTCTCGAAGGGATATCTCGTCTTTAGAAAAATTGATCAGATCTTGGACGAGATATCTCGTCAAAACAGTTGGAGGGTTAAAGTGAGTTATCAATTAGTAATAAAACAATTTTTAGGAATATGATGCTTGGAGTAATATTTATTCATTCAATTCAGATAATCATCCATTACTTTTTTGTGATTTAATCTATCTTTTAAATTGTTCTTTTTTATCTATAGTTTATAAAGAACAAATAATGTGCATACTGTTCACACTATTGCTTCTCTTGACGTTGTCAATTTCTAAATATGTCTACATGGGAATGCAATTAAATTTTCTTAAGAATTAAAACATGGCTAACTAAAGTTTAGCTTTTGTTAATTATTGAGTACTCTTTTAGACTATAATACCTTATCAATTTAACTTAGAGTATATTTAAAGGTGCTATACTAGTGAGTGGACATTCAGTATATTAAAATGTAACTTATATTCTGACCTAAATGTATTTAAAAAAGTTCCGTTTGAATCTGCAGCTTACAATCTATTTCTTGAAATCAGATTTACGTAAGCGTTTTATTCCATTTATCTGCATGATATATTGATTAAAGATTAGTGCATTTTAGAGTAGTAAATTACACCACAAATTAATAATTAAAAAATATTTTGTGACATGCTTTTATTTAGTTGAAACTTTATATTGTTAACAATTTTCATTGCACTTACAATCATAGAAATGTTTTGTATAAAACAGTATTGTTTATTTTTTTCTCTCTCTCTCTTTACAACGCAATTTGTTTTAAAAGTCCCCTAAAGTGAAACTTCGCTCCGATTCTTTAATTGCCTTCTAGTTTAGTTCGATTGTTCAATGTAATTTGTGTTGTATTTTGAATTTAATGAAACAGCGTTAACATTTTTTTATTTCTATACCACTAAGCTTTGGAAATTAATGCTTTAAAGGAGAATCTCTTATATTTCCCTAATTATACGATTATAGTGTAGTATGTATCTTTATTTTATAGACGAAGTGTTCAAAATTTCTGTTTTATTCTATAGTGACAGTGAATTAAGAGTCTTACGTATTTCATTCCGTGCAAGTATTCTAACAAGAAAATAATGTCTGATATAATCTCCATTTTCAGCTTTGAAAATGGTTTAATTCTACTAAATATACTCATACAAAAACTATATTGTTAGCATCATTATGATTGAGATTGCTATTATTTGTTGGTGTGTTGGGCTTAGCTAAAAGAAAAATCCTTAAATTGCCTATAGTAGCTTCAAGGAAATACTGAAAGTAACATTCCAACTCAGCTTAGGAATAACAATTATGAGAAATTTCAATTCTATAAATTATTTTTTGTTGCAAATATGCTATAACAATTCTGTTAAAAATAGTATTTATTTTTATTCACTAATAAGGTTTTAACAAAAGATAGCTAAAACAAAGCTTATGTTGTCTCAAGAGCAAAGTGTTTGCTGTTGATTTGCTGGAAAAGTGCCAACGAAAAGAGTAAAATTTTAGAGGTAAATTCAACGCACAAATTCAATTAATGATGATTGCACAAATTTGTACATCACAGATTTCAACTTTCGGATTTATAATAGCCATAGAAAACAAATATTAGCAAAGAATACTTTATGAACACATTTATATATTTTACAACACTGCTTCCAAAACATGGGTTGATACGAAGACCAGAAAAGTTTTCTAATTTTTACTATCAAGACCATTTAATTTTACTAAAATTTTATATTTCTTAATTTTTCACATCAACGACATTTGTAGTTATTAATTTTTGAAGGTTCAAGCTTCATTTGGATTCTAAAATTATGGCACTAAAAGTTTAATTAACTATCTTAATTTTTATTTTACTTTGTCGGAAATTGCATTTTTTCGGATTTTTTTTCGTAAAAATAGTCAATGTTACATAAAATGTTTTTTTTCTCTCCAAAATAGTTTTATCCAATTTTTCTATAAATTTTTCTTAATGTCTTCAAATGTTTTATATTGAGCTTTTTATTTTATTTTGCTATAAAAATATCTTCCAGTGTTTCTATTTTTTCTCGCTAATTTTCCTCTACAAACCATATTAAGTTATAATATCAAATGCTATTAAAAACTATTTTTGACTAATTCGAATTCTTCTCCAGAAGTATTCCTATTCCTTTCCATTTACGTCGTGGAAATTCCTCTGATAACCTAAGAGCTACTTTTTGATAAGAGAATCTAAGATTTATTGTCTCTCATTTCGGAAGTTTAATTATATCTTTTTACAGTTTATACAGTGAATTACTTAGTTTCCACAGCTTAAAGGTATAATAAAAACGATTTGTTTATGTTTTTTGTAACATTAGAAAACAAACCACAAACGTGTATCAAAACAACCCCTCAATCAAAGCAGTAAAATACTATATTTATTGAAGTATTACCCTCAGGTAATCCATAATAAAGACTAACATGTGCGCAGAAAAGATGAGCATGATAAATTTAATAGTTTTTCTTTGGGATTGAATCAACCCTTCAAGTGGTTTAGACGATATATCTCGTCCATGAAGATCTGACCAGTTTTATTAACGACAAGATATCTCGTACATCAAGATCTGACCAATTTTACTAATGACATGATATCTTGTCATTAAGAGATTGCCGATTTTTTGATAATGACAAGATCAAGATCCGGTCAGTTTTCTTCTAATGACGAGATATATCGTCTATCAAGATGTGGCCAGTTTTACTCTAATGATGAGATGCCTCGTCGAGACAACCACCAGGAGGGGTAATATAAATTCGAATAATCTAGAAGTTATTTCATTTGTGCTCTTTGGAGAGTGGAGTGCCAACTCAGAGTAACGGATTAGCAACCGGAGGGTTGCGAGTTCGAACCAGCCAAACACCGTCGTGTATAAAGGGGGCTGGTGCACGTTAGATCTGTCGTGGCCTCAAATGTCCTCACGTTGGTGTGATGTGGAAGTTTGGAGAGTGGGATGCCAGCTCAGGTGTTGCCTCGTCATCTGATCGTGGCTCAAAATTACGTGGTGTTGTCCTCGGATCTTTCCCTTCAGGTTTGATCCCGGACCATCACCAATAGCCGGTTGTGTTGCTTCGGTGTGACATTAATTAAATACTTACCTACCTAATCTAACGCATTAGACAAGGGCTTTAAAGTTATTAATGATTTTAAAGTTCTGTACTAAGAATTTGTCTACTTCCTTCGCGTCATATCTTGTAAAACATACAGATACATAAAAAAGTAAAATAACTACTGAAATGTCTAAATTGAACCTCTTCATTCTTCAAGACACCCCGTTTGAGTACATTAAAATAATAGCTCATTTTAGATTAAAAACGTTAGAGTATTCCAAGTTTTCAAAAATAAAGTAACGTTTTTGATTCCTAGATAATTATGTAATTTTAAATTATAATGTCGATATATAAACATATTTAATGTATTATTCTCTAAAGATGATTGTTACTCATTACAGCTTTTCTTATTTTAGATTTAACCCCTTGTAATTTTTAACCAAGCTCGTTTTTTCCGGTGCATTTATTAGGCTTATGGATTACTTGGAGTTAGTCGAGCTTAAACTGGAACATAGTATATCATCGTTATACGCTTTTGTAGTTTGTTTTTCTAGTGTTGAAAAATATTAAAAAATCGTGTACCTACATTGTGGAAATAAAGTATATTTGCAGTATGAAAAGCCATTGGTCACTTAAACTTCTGAAATGGTTGACAATAAAACTTAGATTATCTTACCTCAAAGTAGCTGTTAGGTTATCAGAGGAATTTACAGAAATAAGAATACTTCTAGAGAAGAATTCAAATAAGAGAGTTAAAAATAGTTTTTATAGCATTGAAAACATAAATATGGTTGGTAGAGTAAAATAATAAAAATATAGAAATATACTGGAAAATATTTTTATAGAAGAAAATAAAGACCCCGATATGAAACATTTGAAGACAAAGAAAAATTTATCAAAGAATTAAATCAAACTGAATAAAAGAGAAAAAAATAATTTATGTAAGATAACTATTTTTATAGACAAATAAAATAAAATCCCTGATATGAAGTATTTAAAGACAAAGAAAAAAATAATAAAGTTGTATAAATAATAATTTATGTAAGATTTCTTATATATGCAAACTAGAAAATTAGTAATACAGATTCAATCTGTTTTTAAATCGTTCGAAAATGTCCTTTCCATACGTTGTTACTTATAGCTTCAATTTTAATAAATTCAAAAATAAGTTAAACGTGAAAATATCATAATAAAATTTGTGTATGGTGTTTCTAATTTCTATTTGAATAAAGTTTAGTAATAAGCTGTAATTATGTAATAAAATCAGTTAAAATCTTAAAAAGGTTTTGAAAAATTAAAAATATCTCAGCCATATATCTTAATATTACCACTTCTTTTTATCCGAGTGATTTTTGTTCACTTTTATTTTTCATTTCATTCGAATTCTAGGGCACTTAGCCACAAATCCAAAGTATAACTCCATTATCCAAAGTTTGCACTGCCACTAATTTACAGGACGATAAACCGTAGGAGAACTCTTTTGATTATTCTGTGCATTAAGTCTCAAGTTGTAGAAATATTTTTGAAGAAAAATTTTTAAGGGGTGATTCGATGACTAGAGTAACACCTGTGAAAAAATAACACTCCCTTTTCACGTAAGGTTTCTCGTTAAAAGAAACATTTACAAAGATTTTAATCCCATTTTCCTTTAGTAATGTGCCATTTGGCAAAACTTCTAATGCCCGGTTTATTTTATTCAAATTTCTAAGTGCCTCTTCTACCACGGGTTAAATATAGAGCCAAGAGCGAATTTTTGAAAAATTGTTTTAAGTCGGTATTTAATTAAAAAATAAAGTAAGCGTACTATCTTTGAAATTTTCTAGAACTATTTTTATCCATGTTTGTTAAAGCGCATCACGATTTCGTGGTGCACGTTATTTATTTTGAATAAGCTCATCTTCTGAACTCTTCCTCATGGGACCTACTAGTTATAGAATAAGACTTTCAAGCGTATGTAATAAGCTGTAACTATAAGGCAGTCTATAAAGAATCCTTTAAATCGTAGAAAGTTATTGCAAATTTAGATATCTTTAATAAAGATGCTCAAAATGGAAAGTTATTTATTCACTCTCTTATAAAATGTGATGCTCGATTCTGCGTAGGTTGTTGAAGGAAGCTTAACCCTTCAAGTGTTTCGACGAGATATCTCGTCCAAGATCTGGTAAGTTTCGCTATGTACGAGATACCTCGTAGAGGAAGAACTACCTTATTCCTTGTCCAGAACTGATGACAGTTTGGAACAGGCTTTTGCACCAGAGAGTGGCTACTATAGGGCAGTTTTCGAAGCAAAGATAAACCACCAAGAGAGTTAAGTTTAAATACACAATTGAACAATTTCGAAACTTAGTTTAAATAAATATTATTTTAAAATTCAGAAACGACTTATATGTGAGATTAGGCTTTTAAGTGAAACAATCCTGCAAACTTCAAAATTTCAATGATTTTGATATTCGAGACCTGATATATATGCTCTTCAATTCTTTGTAACAACCATCTATTTTAAACTTTGGTCTTTATTACTGTGCTGATATTTCAGAATATATTGATTCAGAAATCGTTAGCTGAGAATTGATGTTTTTTAGACTAGTATACGATCGCACGTCTAACCTATTTAAATATATTGGAATGTTTCTTCTATTTATGCTAGTTATTTCACAATTTCTTCTACGACTTTTTAGTAAACCATTTCTTGAATTTTGGTGCTCTCAGTATATGTTTTATTTACATATCATATTTTAGTCCCTTTCTATTATTTATACTTAGTAAACCATTAGTCACATTTTCGTGCCCTCAATATAGGCTTTGATTACATATCACGCTTTAATCCTTTTTGTTACCGATACTTAGTACATCATTAGTTACTTTATTGTGCTCTCAATATATGTTTCAATTACACATCATGTTTTATTATTCGTCTTGTTATCTATACTTCCTCAAAAGGGTCAAAATACTACAAAATAAATAAAAAGGGCAATTTAACCCAAATTTTTTATACAATATATAATATACAAATCCATACATAACTACATAAATATAAACAGTCTTTTTTTATCAAAACATAAGTTGACTCAAACTAACAGCTGGTCTGGTAGGCGGGTTCGAACATTTAAAATAAATATTTCTAAAAAATGAAATAGATTCATCCTTGCTAAATACTTTTCTGATTCATAATACAATAAAAAGTGCGAAAAAATTGCATTTCCAACAAAAGAAACAAACAATGCAATATGCTAGAAGTTGAATGCTTTATCTGCTATCTCCAAGCCTTAATGAAACTCGTTGGATTCGACTAAAAATATTAGGGGTGATCACAAAAGCTCTATATGAATTTAAAATACTTTGTGATCACTATTTATGTTATAGAGTTTAATTTATAGTATACAGGAATTTCTTCAACTTAAATACAAATTCAGTCAAGAAAGCAAAGTAAGAAATAAATAAAAGTAATGTAAATAAGGTAGAATACAAAAAGTGTTCTCAACCTACATATCCAAACTTTACTTTTTAATTACGCAATCATTTATTTAAATTGTTATTTTATTTAAAATATTGTACTGGGATAACTATTATAAGTTTATTGAAACTAAGAAAAAGAACAATGAAATGAATAATTTCCATGAGATAATTAGATTACTAAATAGTCCTGTAATCTAAGCATAACTTGATTAACTCTAGAATTTAGGATTAATTATGGAGCTGAGAATGCAGATATTTTCTAGTAGGAAGTGAAAATCTTGAAAAATTACTTTATCCCCAATTTCAAACTCAGGCTTAGAAGAACGATTATTACAACGAACTTTAGTGTGTGTGTTTAAAAACTTCAAATATTTATCACAAATATTTTATTGCTTTTCAACCCCACTTACAGAGATATAAAAGGTTTTATTAATAAGCAAAGCAAAAGGTTAATTTCTGTACATGAAATAGGTCGAGGGAACGTTAGTTTGTGAAAGTGTGAAATCATTCAATTCTAGGGTAATTTCTAGTAATATTGCCGCAAGGATTTGAGAAAAGGAATTAACTTTGCATCCGAGTTACTAAATAATAGTTTGATTTATACACTTTGCTGTACTATTATGTTAGGAATTAGCTAAAATAAGAGTTATTCCTTATTGTAATTTGTGAAAAGTTTTCAACTTAGGGGCTGTTTATTGCAGCCCCTAAGTTAAAAAACTTTGAATATATATAAAACTAACATAACACCTGCCTTAAATTCTTTTCTTGTTCGTAAAACATGTTTCAACAATGTTTACTTTATAATAATTTTTTATGATTTTCCCATCTTTTCATCGCTCCCAGGAGACCCAAACAATTCCTTTTCTACTTTCATCCCATTATTCTATTCCCATATCCCTCTTTTCCCCTTCCGCTACATTTTTTACTTCAAGTTGTCTGTCTTGTGCTTGTGCTCCATAAATCCTAAACCAACCTATCTTTTCTTGCACTAAATTATTTGTGATTTACTATTTCGAGGTTGTCTTCTAATAGTCCCAACAATGTCGGCGAAACCTGAATTGGCACTTCGGTCTTGTTCGTGTGTGTGAATTAATATACCTAATATATTTATTTTGTTCACCAGTAAGAGTGCAAGGTTCTGCAGTTGGGCTTTTTCCTCTTCTCAGCGAAATTCGCCTGAGAGGAAGAACAGACCATAACAGAAATTGAGTTAGGTCTAGAAGTTACCTTCTGGCAAATACATCATCTCATCCCACTGCATTTTCTGCTACCATTTAAATTATTCGGATCACAACTGATTCTATTATTTCTAGAAATACTTTAAGTGCCCGTCGCACCATTATATGGTATAATGCTAATAGTATTATATGTACTCCAAATTAACATTCGCGATAATATGTATTAAAATAAACTTTCCTAAAGTTTTTAGAGGGTCGCGGTAGCCCGGTTGGAAGAACAGCGGATTAGTAACCTGAGGGTTGCGAGTTAGAAGCTCAGTCCTGCCAAAGATTGGAGTATACACGGGGCTGGTGTACGTTAAATCTGTGGAGGCCTCAAATACCCTCATGTTGGCGTGGTGTGGAAGATTGGAGAGTGGAGTGCCAGCTTAGGTGGTCAGTTTTTGTCAGTTTTGCTAATGAGATATCTCATCCATCAAGATCTGGTCAGTTCTGCTAATGAGGAGATATCTTGTCCATCAAGATCTGGTCAGTTTTGCTAATGACGAAATATCACGTCCATCAAGATCTGGTCAGTTTTGCTAATGACGAGATATCTCGTCTATCAAGATCTGGTTAGTTTTTCTAATGACGAGGTATCTCTTCTATCAAGATCGGTCAGTTTTGCTAATGACGGATACCTCTTTGAGACAACCACTATGAGGGTTGTCTCGACTTTAGAGTTTTGTGGTCCAGAATATATAGTAACTCATCAAGGTGGTGTGGTGTTCACAAATAAATGCTTTCTTCCAATCAGTTACTCGTTACTACTTTTTTTGTATGAGTAGGTTTTTGTGTATGAAAGTACCGACATTCTCAATCGGTTTTGGTTATAGTTATGTTATTTATGCATTGTTATGTCTAATATGCATTGTTTGAGCGTGAGTACAGCAGTTAAATCTACTACAAGGTTCAATGGAAAAAGATTTCAAGATATTTTGCGTAGCGTACACAGGAGCGCCAAATATGACAATATTTTTTCGGTGACATGGCAGTAGAGATACACTTCTTTTCCGAAAGTACATGTACAAACCTCAAAAATATAAACTAAAATTATTTTTCAACAATTCTTGGAAGAGAAAGCCATTTGTCATCTATGCTAGTATTTGCAATTATTCTCAAACTGTTATTTTGACAGAAGTAAAGGTTAAGTTCTTGTTAAACATTATTCGTTGCTACTCCTCTTACTTATCTTACTTCTCTTACTCCCCCTACTCTGCGTTAATTAATAAAAATCCTTCCGAATTATTTCGAGCTTGTGTGTGCTTGGAAATTCAAAATATACCTTTTATGTGTTCTGCTGACATAGACTTAATACGTTTCTCGTTAGTCTATTAAATCATCAAAGAATTAGTACCACCTTCTACATTGGTAGGTAGGTGAATTAATGTCGCACTGGAGCAACACAACGGGTTATCCTTGTACGCTGAAAGACGTACAATATATCGTCAGCTTAGAGCAAAAACTCATAAACTGACAAAAAAATGTGTTTACTCTACACCCGTTTAAAGACTATTAGTTTTAGGTAAAAAATAGTAATATTAGTTTTTAGGTAAAAAATAGTAATATTAGTTTTTAGGTCAAAAAATAAATATAATAAGCATTTTGATAGGGTTACATATCTTTTAAACTGATTACAACATGACCATGTAATTCTCTCGTTATCATAAAAATAAGCATTTGATGTCTCCAAAGAATGCCAGCTAATTAGTCCCTGCTCTAAGCCGACGATATGTTTCACGGATAGAGAAAGCAGTGAGAAATATAAGTGATAGCATAAATTATATACATGTGAAGAGTGAATTTTAATGCATGTTTGGTAATCGTACTTCGTAAATAGTATCTGCATTGAATAAAATATATATTTGATTTCAATTTAACAATCACCTAAATACCTAATGTTAGCTAAAAAAATATTAATTTCTTACTCAAATTATGCACCTTTTAGCTGAAACTGAAAAGTATTGTCATTAATTGAACAACTACTTTCATGCATATGCAATTCAGTGTTGAATTACTGAAACCCTCGAACTCTAAGAAACTGCTGATAGTCTCAAACTTCAGGATCTGCATCTCATGATATTTTGAAGTTAGTTGTTTGAGTAATTTATTTTTCTTTCAGTTCTATTGCACACATTTTGATTCACACAAACTGATTTCAATTTAACAATCACCTGAACACCTTTTATCAACTATTAAAATATTAGTCTCTTACTCATTAGATGTACTTTTTAGGAGCAAGTATATAAAGAATTGCATGTATTGAGTTGATGCAAAAGTTCGTCCCGTTTTTGGCACTAGATGGCATTACATTGCAAAACAGAAGTGTTATCTACTTCACACGTGTAAAGTTTTGATATTCGAAAGAAGGAATTTCAGCGAGTACTAGGGAAAACAATAGTGTTATTTGGTTGAGTTTTTTAAATTTTATTAAGCATTAAAAATGGCAGAAAATAAGGATAATTTTCGACATAGGCTTTTTTATTTCCGAAAAGGCAAGAATGCTTCGCATACGCAAAAGAAGATATATGTTGTGCATGGTGAGGGTGCCGTTGAAGATTCCACGTGCCGTAAGTGGTTCAGAAAGTTTCGTCACCTGGATCAGTTCCTTAGCCAGAAACCTCAGCTACTGGAGAGATGGAGAACGGTCATCGAACAGAACGGCACATACTATATGGATTAAATGTAACTTTTAGCAAATAAAATTTTTCTTCAGTTTTTGTCAAAAAACAAGACGAATTTTTGTATCAACTTAATAAACGAACAACTTATTCTCTGGTGTAGTGGTTATAACATTTGTCTGCCACCCAGTAGGTCCCGGTTTGTACGTGCATGGATGTTGGTGATTGTCCCTGTTAGGAGCTTACCCATTGGGTGCTCCTTCACAAATAACAGTCAGTTTGCCATTTATAGTGCCAGAGGCCTAAGGGTCAGTGGTAAGGCATTAGAAATAAAGAAGATTCTGCATTTGCAATTCAGTGTCAAATTATTGAAACCCTAACCCTCGTAAAAAAACTTACTCATGTCTCAATCTTCAGGTTCTGCAATTCATAATTATTTTTTGAAGTTAGTTGTTTGAGTCTATTTTTGATCTGTTGTATTGCATACATTTTTATACCCAAGTTGATTAATGGTTAAAGTCATGTTCTCAACGTTTCTCTTTCCAGTTTCCCCCCGTCCAGAATGGTCATGTTTCAAATTTTAGGAGTCTTGTTGACCCTTGCAATGGCTAAGAAATTGCCAGTGGACCCAGAAAACACCTTGGAATGTCATCGGAGAGAGTTCACATTCAGAGCTTCCCAAACGGACGAGAACGGACGTCAATGTTGGGATCACGTTACAGCTATGTCTTGTTGGGGACGTTGCGACGCTGGAGAAGTAATACTTCTTTCATTCCCATCATTGATATATTAAATTCAGCCAATGCTGTTATTAACAACTCAATCAACGCAACTGTCAAACTCAATCAACGCAACTATCATAAACTCAATCAACGCTACTATCACAAAATCAATCAACTCAGCGCAAGGTCAATCAACGCAACTATCGTAAACTCAATAAACGCTACTATCGCAAACTCAATCAACGCTACTATCGTAAACTCAATCAACTCAATAAACGCTACTATTGCAAACTCAATCAACGCTACTATCGTAAACTCAATCAAAGCTTCTATCGTAAACTCAATCAACGATGCTAACGTAAATTCATTCAACGGTGCTATCGTAAACTCAATCAACGCTACTACGCAAACTCAATCAAGGCTACTATCGTATACTCAATCGTTGCTGTCAGTGGAAATTCGATGAATCGACACAATGAATCTATTATCATCTTAAACTATTATAAAAATGAGTTTTTTTGGGAACCAAACTTTAAAACTTTCGCGTTTTACATTGCGGATAAGTAATGAATGTTTAAAAGATAGTTTGCATACTTTTAGTGCGTGTGATAGCGAAGAAAATCACAATACGACCTATTACATAAATTGGGTTTCGGATTATCTACTGTAAACGTAATGTATCAGATTTTTATATGAATCCACTATGTAGACAAAAGTGATTGGACACTTCAACGCAGCGCAAGTATCTTCTATTAAACGGTGTGCTTCTAAAGCAGACACTTGTTCGTAAAGGTATAAAAGTGTACGGGAGCATAGATCCTTTGTTTGCAAAATGGTCTGCCAGAAAGAGGTAGACCATTGAAAGGTTGCAGAGGGCATCGCCATAGCTGCTCGATTGGAGGTACGAACGTATGAAGCACTGCTGAGTTTAGAAAGATTCAAAATTCGACTTTAATTCATTGATGCTTGGAAGAAGAAAGGTCACCCAGGTCATCGTCCTGGAAGACCCATAATATTGCAACTCAAGCACCAAAGAGGGATGAACAGGGGGCAGCAAAAAACAGTATTAGTTTCATGTATAACATGCGAGTTGCAGGCGGCGTAAGTTCTATTCCTGTAGTTTACCCTGGGTGTATTTCTCTCTTTTGTGTCAGTTCAACTTTCTTTAAGCGTATATGTCCATTAAGCGAAGTTACCTGTCTTGTGTTTAACGCAGCTTGGCCAAATATGCCCTTCCATCCAGATAGCCACGAATATGGAAGTTTTGTCGAGCAGTTTATAAGGAGGGTGGTACAGCCCCCCATTCCTTGAAGACCCTAGGGAAGATCCTCATCCCCAGAATGGAGGAGAGTCCCCAAATTGAAGGGTACTCCAATGGCGAGTATTATGGAGTGATGCTATGCTTTACATTTTTCAGATCGAGTAAACGTGTATGGGTTTGGCGATTACAAGGAGAGAGAAAGAAAGAGGTCTGAGTATCCATCATCCTAATCAAGGAAATACAAAACTGACTCAAAGACCGGAGATCTCTCTCCACTGGATTAAGGACATCTGGCTCTCTGGTAACGAAGCAGATCAAGTCACCTCAAATAGCTGATAATAAAATCATCGCTTCTGAAATGGCAGAGGGAATGGGACGAGGGTGATACGGGCCGCCCATTCCATGAAGTCATTCCCAGAGTGGGGGAGAGTCAATGATCGAAGATCAAAACCAAACATCGAAGTCCTCCATTCCTCCAGTCCACTACGATTGGACTCCTAAGAACATCCCTATGTGCATACGAATCCAATGGTTCTGCCCTGCCCTACGCCATGGATTGTCCGCTCACTGAGTCCTACCATGTCAGACACCCTTCAGGTCACCTAGTTGTTCCGTGTGGAGAAGTAAGTCATTCCTCCATAGATGTCGGAGCCAGATATCCAAACTGCTAGATTTTCTGGCGGGTCACCTTGAAGAACTGGAAGCGGCATTCTAGAATTCTTACACTAAAGATCCTCTAACTTTTTAGGTTCATGGAATTTTAATTCCTTTCTCTTTGTTTTCCTCTTTAAATTTCTCTGCCCATCGAACAGTAGGATCCCCTTTAAAGGACAAGTACAGAGATATTCTTGGTGGTATGTATATACATGCCGGAGTGTCCAGTGACCTTAGTAAAACATGGAGGCGGGGTCATGCACTGGGGTAGTTTTAGCTGGTATGGCATGGGTCCAGTGGTTGTAGTGCATGATAACATGAACTCTGAAGTATAGGTATCGAGATATATAGGATCACTCTGTGCTCCTTGGATTGTGGCAGTTCGACGGACACGTTGAACGTTTATTTCAAGGCTATATCACTTGTACTGCTTCCAGGGCCATAGTGGAATCATGTTTACGGGAAATCAAGTAACTCGTATAGATTGACCTGCTCAGAGTCTAGATTTTAACCCAATAAAAAGAGCACCTTTACACATTGGAACGACGATTGCGTTCTAAGTAGATTTGACCTTCTTCAGTGATCGAGTTCATTGTATTTAAGTCAGAATGTCCCACTTGTTGTCTAGGACTTGTGAATAGTATACTTAGAAGGATGTTTGTCGCAACCGCTCCACATAAACATACAGACTACTGACGTAGGCAAAATCACATTGATCTGGTTTCTGTCAGAGTACAATAATTTTTGTCTATACAGTGTAAATATAAGACTCATTTTCAAATAAATACTAGAACAAATAAGAACGTTTAGAGAGTTTTGTTCTTCGGAATGCAATATTTGAAATAAAAAGTGATAAGAAAATGAATGAGAAAATGTTATGAAGGGCATTCAGAATCATGTCATGGGTAATGTAATTCTGAGTATTGTAGAAACGTTAAGAATTCGAATACGTATATCCTGTAGTTTATATTTAAATATTTATGATGCAAATTAATCTAGTATTAAGTACAAAACTTTCGAAGTCTAATTTTATATATATACAAAAAGGAATAATTAATTATTCTGCAATTTACTTTTTATAAGTATGATGAAAACACGCTTAAGGCTTGGTTTGACGCAACAAAGATTAAGTTTAAGAAATATTTTAATGAATTATTTATCATGAAATGCTATTTTTTGTAAATTTACATGGACAATGGTGATAGTCATTTTATATGAAGTTATTTAATCGAGTATTTTTCTGACTACCTAGTCGAGAAATTCTTTACTAGATTATTTATCCATTTTGCGTATAATCTGAAACAAATATATTTAAAAAATCAATCATGATTGTAAAGATCTTCTGAATTAATTTAACGTACCAACCTTTTTAACACGTGAACAGTTATATTTTTTGTTTAAGCTGCTTGTATTATTGAATTATTCGAATGTAACTATTTTTTTATTCGAGAGAATTAAATGTGGATAATCCCATGCTACTCAATAATTGATTTCAATACATTTAATATTCAATTTTTAGCAAACTAAGCATTATCCATCTGTATATCTTTATTTTAAAATAGTATCAAAGAAAACTGGTAAAATAATTGATACATAAATAATTCTTTAGGTTTGGTTTTGCAGATAATTATATTTTCATGAAATTTTATACAGGTCTAGAATGGAGACTTAGAATTTTCGAATTAACTTATTATCATAAGGCTAAAAATATTTATTATTGGCAAATAAAGGTTAAAGCTTTCTTTTTTAATATAGTTCCAAATTAATGCTCGTAACAAACTACGAGTGATTATATCTATTTCTTCCGTGTCAATCAGAAGGTTAGCCTTAGTTAACTAGGCATTTGGTCAACGCCAAACGTCACCAAAACGGCAATAAATTACATTTTAAGATAACCCCGATATGTATCACGCGAGAGCGTTTGGGTAACAGGAAGTAAAAGTTTCCGTCTGGTTTGTTTGTTTTTGCACTGAAAGTCACTCTCTTACGGCATTGTCTACGAAATACGAATATAAAGATGGTAGGTACTTGAATTTACGTCAAACTGGAGCAACACAACGGGCTATTGGTGACGGTATGGGATCAATCCAGAAAGGAAAGATAAGAACTAACATGAAATAGCACATTGTGTTGTTCCAGTGCGACGTTAATTCAATTAACAACCTACCTATCTACCGAAATAACGTAAAGATGGCGTGCTCATAAAATGCTGACCCTGTAAATAAATTTCCTTATTTCTTGGAATAAGTAAATTAAAGTTTTGGTGTTTTAATTTTCAATAACTTTTATGTTTCGTGAACATAAAACTGTTGTTACCATAGACATGAAATATAAGTAGACTGAGCATTGCTATTGCGAGGAGCTTCAAAAAGTGTGACCAACATGTCGACGAGCAGTGATGTGATTCTATGAAAAATTGACTTATTTGGCCGATTTGGTATCTTATCGCTTCGTTTTTTGGGATATAACATCTTATGACAAGGTAGGTGTATGAATACACATTTCTATAGAGTGGCGACAAAAATGACGAATTTGCCAAAGTCTGCTTTTATGTCGTTCGGACCAATCAGATAATGAATCAATGGATGTGCGTCTTCTCACGTTCCTTTCCACCCGGCAGGCGAAAGCAATCTAAGGGTCACATCACTACACTACTTTGGTCACATGATCCAGGGCACATAAAAAGGTTGCCATCGTTCACTCTACTTTTATATGTCCTCTGTGCTTGTTACCTTACTTTTAGCGACTCATTTGCTTTATATAGGGCTAAAAATTGTGTAGAGAATTAAACCAAATCTAAACTAAGACTTCTTAATTTCCAGATTGGCGATTGGCGATTCCCGTTCAAGAGACCCTTCCATTCGGTTTGCATGCACGAAAATCGAGAGGTTCGATATACCCTTCTTCGGAACTGCGATCCGGATGCTGATCTAAGTATCGCCGAATACGAATACTATGTGGCACTGTCGTGTGCCTGCACGAAGTGTGATTCCTCCACTACCAGCTGTCAAGGGATACCGACTTACGACGCACACCATAGGAAGGAAGCCTTCCCGCCCCTTGTAACTAAGCCCGGCCGTATCTTGCCTACGGATCACGAGGAGTGATTTCGTTTTGTTTCGTTCCTGAATACAGTAGAAATTTCGATGCCAACGTAAATATCGTAAAATGTACTATGCAACGAAACTTGCTTCAAATAAAAGAAGCGACAACATAACTACTGTCTGTCTACCAGAACTGTTCCAAACATAAAGTCTAGATACTGGCGGTCGCTATAGAAACGAGTTTCCCACATTTTGAATCGGTTGAGAGGTTTTGGCGAATTTGGCGGTGGGTGGTTTGGCGACGGCTCGTGGAACGCAGCAATATGAAAATCTATTGTCGGGCTTCGTGAGTGGTTCAGAAATTTCCTATTTATCGAATGAGAATTGTAATGGGCAATGATTTTTCGTCAACCTCAAGCTTGAATCGCCAGAGCAGAGCCATTTTTAAAAATTTCATTTGACATCCACAAAGCATGAATGAAGTGAAACATACTGAAGAACACTCATGCATCGAATGAGAATTGTAATGGCAATGATTTTTCGCCAAACGTTAACTTGCCAACCTTGAATCGCCAAAGCATAGGACCATTTTTTAAAAATTTCATTGTCATCCGAATTCTTCCGCATGTTTCACTTCATTCACCCTCTGCGGATGTCAAATGAAATAAAAAGTGTCTCTATGCTTTGGAGATTCAAGGTTGGCGAGTTAGAGGTTTGCGAAAAGTCATTGCCCAGGACAAATCTCATTCGATACAATAGGAAATTTCTCAACCCCTCACGGAGCCAGATAAGTTTCACCTTGCTGCTTTTTACGAGTTCGTCGTTTTATCTCACAAACTCCGGGAGAGTCAACTATCTCTTAGTATGCCAAATATGACTAACTTGAATGCTTCGAGAATCCCCTTTAGAAAATGGACAACGTCTTGTTTCTATAGCAACAGACAGGTACATACTACCTATCTCGAGCAGTTCTCGAGGTAGACAGACAGTAGCTACTATTATATAATTATTCTTATAATTCATAGGGCGATTTAAAAGATTTATAAAAAAGATACTTAACGTTAAAAAGTTAAAAGAATACCTTAAGGGTACTGAGAATCGAAAATTCAGGGAAATTGACATAAACAGAAATGTATTCAAAGTTATATACAGGGTTTTTTAAAACTTCCTATACATACTTTAGGGAAGTAGGAAACACATAATTAGACAGTATGAACAAGCAAGCATGTGAATATCATTTTAACAGCCCCTAATTTTACAGCTTAAAAGTAGTTGGTCACTTTCAGTTTTGACTACTTACAGTAAAATATGCGTCACAGCGTCGAAGTGTGAAAGTAACAACACAGCCGCTTGCTGGCAAATCCAGGCGCGCTGCTGAACAGCGCCCTCTAGAAAATCCAGATGGCGCTTATGGGCATGCATCTATGGTGAATATGGTTTAATTTTGTGTTCCCTACCGTCCCTTAAAGTTGGTACACGAAGTTTAGTAGCATTCTGAATAATCAATTTTTTAAAATATGTAAGGTAAGATATATTCTACTTTTTTATGACTTAAAAAGTCATAAAAAGGGGTCACTATTATTGGGACAGTGGAACTTTAAAACAAACTCTTGCAATTGTTATTCGATTGTTAAGAAATTTGCAGACTGCTTGTTTTTTCCTAAAAAGCCTATATATAAAGTTTGGTCTAAAATATTAAGTTTTTAGGAAGTTATTACATAAAATGAGGTTAAAAATTTTGATAAATTAGCAAAAATTAATTGGTCATGCACATTAATTTTCCATGTATTATCAAAATTTAAATTCACATAATAGTTTGTATAGATACATTAAGTTAACTACCTTTCGGTAACTGTATCGCTCAATTGTAAAGTAAAAAAAGTGTACTAAAACAACTAAAATTTAAAAAATATAGGTAAAGTAACATTTTAAACCAAAATTTCAAAATTTGGAAGCATGATGAATTGTTTTCATTTGCCCTTAGATATATACAACATATTTCTAGGATTATCCAAAGAAATTCCTAATAAATCAATTAAAACGTTTTAAAATCCGAAGAATATCGAAAAATCTCAATCAGAGGAAAAAGCGGTTTTGTAGTAGACTTATACTTATCTACTACATCTTTGATGCTGCATATATAGCTCCGTCAAAAATGATCGCAGTTAAAAAATTCTTTTTGTTATCCATAAAATTCGATATAAATTTTGAACGCTAAAAATAAAGAATCGATTTTTCGATCGATTTTATTGGTTTTGAAAATCCACTGTCCCTTAAATAGTAATAAGCAGTATATATTTTAATTTGAAAATTTGACTTTTAGGAGTTTTTAATGCAAACATTTATGAAATTACACCTATAGAATAGATAAACAAATGAAATGGTATGGAATTTGTATTGAAATATCAATCAATGTTTGAACAAATCGTTGCCTTTCAATTGAAATAAATTTACTTGAAATTTTCAAACTAATCTCAAACTCATGTAACTAATTTGTGTCTAAATTTTTATTCCAAACTTGATTTAAAACAATTTATGTAAATCAGCAATAACTTAACAATTTTAATGAGGGATAGCACATTCATTTGCATATATCGTACGATCTGTAAAAAATGTGCAGTGATAGTCAATACGTTTTTAAAAGTGTACCTGAAATTTGAAAAATTGCTTTTAAGAAAACTATCGAATCTACAACTGTCAATAGAAGACGTAGTTTTTGTTTAATAAAATGTTTTTAAATACTCATCTTAGAAATTAAAAATATAAGTATTAGGCATATTTGGAATCAGCAAAATATATACAAAATGGAAAAATCGAATTTCGTAGGTTTATATCATCCCAGTCACCTTAAAGTCAATTAATTCCGTGATAGTGCTCCCCTATAATATACGATGAATAAAGTAACCTCAGTTAAAAAAAACAAATAAAAGAATCCGCACGTTAGAGATTTGTAAGAAAAGCTATTAGGAGAGAAAAAAAAATCATAGTTAACAAAGAATTTCGAACTTCAAAAGTCAGAAATCTTACTTTGAGAAACGGCAAATTTTATTCGTCTTGAAGCTAAACTGCAAAAATATAACAAAGATGTTTCAATACCTAAACTAGATTGTATAACATATAGGGACAGATTATTTTAATTCCAGCACTGTTTTTAACCTAACCATTGATTCAACTTCAGTTTAACTTTAAGGCAAAAAACTGCTTCTAATATAAAAATATGCCCAACTGTCACAGATGTGAAACAATGCCGCTTTAATAATATACTGCTCTGCTCTCAGATGTTTATATAACGCGAATAAGAAATACCATAATCTTAATTCATTTATAGAATTTGTAATGAAATGTTTATCCTTCTAGACTTAACCCTCCTGTGGTTGTCTCGACGAGGTATCTCGTCATTAGGAAAACTGACCAAGTCTTGGCGGACGAGATACCTCATCATTAGAAGAAAACTGACCAGATCTTGGCGGACGAGATACCTCATCATTAGAAGAAAACTGACCAGCTTTTGATTTCGTCATCACAAAAAAGGCACTATTTGAATTACGAAATAACTCGTCATTAGCAAAATTGATCATATCTAGATGAACGAGATATCTCGTCGAAAACATTCAGAGAGTTAATGAAACAAGCCTCTGCACCATTAATTCTCTATAAATAAAAATATAATGGACCGACTGGAGTGAATTTCGATTTTTGCTTAGATAAGCCAATTAGTAAAAATTCAAAAATTAAAATAGTCCATCACTACTTACTACCACCACTACTACTAAATCTATTGATCCCTTGTACTAAAGGAACACAGAAATTTAGTTTCGCAATTAATGGATAAAATTATTTGACCCTGTTCTCAATTCGTTTAGTAAAAGCTTTACTCTTACGTTTCTAAAATTTCTTGATCCTTTTCGTTTTTTCTTGCTTATAAGGTTTTTTCTTTCGCTACGTTTCTAAAGTTGCCGGGTTGCTTTTATTTGTCAATTCCCATTCTTTCCATGCTTTTGAGGTCTAAGAGACTGAGTGCTCAAATCACAGCACTACAAGGGAATTGAGAGTCTTGAAGTTTCAATTTTATTTCAAGGTAGGCCGAAAGTTAGTTATTCCTCCTACTTCACATCTTTTAGTGGAATATTTCCTTTCGATAAATGTAGACACATACTTCTGGAATACTATAATTGTGTTGTAAATTGAAATATTAAAAGAATATGGAAAATTATTTCCTAAGTGCATTCGAAGCATATATATAACAAGAATTTCAATATAATACTGTGGGAAAGAGGAATTGGAACGATTTCAAGAAAATCTAAAAAATAATAAATTAAATCTACGATTTCCTGAGTCGCAGTTCGAAGTTCTGAAATCAATGTTTTATTTTTCTGTCATTATTAAAATTTATATCTTTTAAATTAAAATTGTTTATTTCAACAATTCTTATGAAAAAGTATTTAAGTAGTTGAATGCTGTCTATGACATACCTACAATACATATTCATGAATTAAATAATATATGTGATAAAGTAAAGAGGAATATATAATGAAATATTTTTTACTACATAAATGTTAATGTAAGAGCATTGTGACAAAAGGGAGATTTATGAGTAAGAGTTGATGATTATATTGAATCGATATTTCTACTGTGTTCATTCCAATTTTTAGTGATTCAGGATACAGATATTCCATGACAACTGTTTTATTTTCATGACAGTTAAAATGGAATTTCCAACACGTAGGTTTTTAATTATGAAACATTTGCTTTTGTTTTCTAGTTATGGATATGTATTTTAATAATGTGATGTTCCCCATTTCATGTTTTTATTTTTCTTTCCTTTGTGTATCGAATAATTTTAAAGTAGTTCATCTCGCAATAAATTATTTGTATTTGAGCTAATAATACTCTTCATTCGTCATCTATTAACATCTGTGAATTAATACAATTTCAGCAAATATTTTACCTGTTTATCAAAACATTATTACAAAATGTAATAATTAAATTAAAAGTTACGAATCAATTTGAACTATATAGTGTTTGCAGACCGTTAATGACAGTTAAAATATGAAGCGTTCACCTATTGTATTCATAAGGTTTGGTATATATACATAACTATGAATTAATATTTCATAATAATTTAGCATTATACAGTTAAATAGCACAATTCTACATTCATAAGACTTTATTATAAGACAAAATAATATATTTTATAGATATACAAGATTAGATGTGATTTACATTTTTCATAGTTCTTCAACCTAGAAGTTTCAACTTTTTTAGTGATACACTGAGATGATTTAATTTGAAAGTACATAATGAACCCCAAACAATGATGCTTTGAATTAAAATATAAATTGATAAAAGCATAAAAAGGTTTGTAAGAAAACTTTACGATTGTACCGATCCGTTCTCGAAGAAAAATAACTCACACACATTCATTGTGCTAATTTCAATTATACACAAATCAATAAATCAATCTATCACAAAAAGAGACGGTTGTCAAATTCTATAACAAAATACAATGTGTTCTTAGCGGTCAATAACGGCAGTGTATATGACATCTTAGTCATAACAATATGTAGACATGATAAGACATCTTAATTATAACAGTATTTGGAAATATTGTTGTGGCACTTTGTTTAGAGGTCATGTCCCAATAGATGTGGCCGTTTGTGACTTATTACAAAAATTAACCTAAAACAATTTATCATACTTATAAAATAGAATTATGTTAGGAATACAATAATAAAAAAATACTTTCTAAAGATAAATGTAATAGCGAAAATCTTAGTGGTTAAATGTGTAGTTTATTACAAGCTAGTTATTGACAATAAAATCCAAAAAAGGATCTAGGCCCTTTCGATGGGACTACACCAGAACCATCGTCCAAAACAAAACATAAACATAAGCAAAAAAACTAGATTTCATTAATGAGGAATGAACTTAATTCGTCTGTGTAAAACATTCATCTTTTTTGCGTAAGCCTTTACAGGGGAGCTTGCAAATATGGAGGAGCATTATCATTGTGACTACTCTGCGAAATATGAAACAAACTAATAGGCTTCCTTACTGTTTTTCATTAAACCTTCTGTTGGTTGTTTAGACGAGGGATTAGGTGAAAACTATCCATATACATTGATAGACGAGATATCTCGTCATTCTGACCATATCTTGAACATGTCATCATCAAAAAATCGACAATATCTTGACGACGAGATACCTCATCATTAGCGAAATTGATCTGATCCTGATGGACGAGATATCTCGTCGAAACTATTTGGAGGGTTAAAGTTAGATAACTAAAAATAAAAACAAAGCTTTCCGAGCAGTTTATAAATTCTGTTTAGAAACGATCGATAAGATGATATTTAAAAACATATCCAACATACATATAAAAATGTGTTACTTTTTGATAGACTGTTTCCATGTGTTCAATAAAAAAGGAACATTTAGATTTTCGAAGAAATTCAACGGAAGTATTTGAAAGAAACACCAATTTAAAGTGTTCTAGTTTTATTTCAAGCCCATTGTTCTCTAAACAAGTGAGGAAGCATTAAAGTGTAGGACATTTCATGCATATACTTTGCACCTAAAAGTAACTTGGTAGCCAACGCCCACCCTTGGCTGTTGGGACATTTGATGGCGCGCCGACCAGTAGAGACGGGAAAGCTTCTCGACTCGTCCTCTTCGGTGTCTGGTTCTTCGTCCAAGGCCGGACACTGATATAGGTGGTCAGCATCCATGACCGCACGGCGGGCACTGTGGGGAGGTCAACACGTAAAAGTAACTCGAAACAGAATTAAGTATACTAGTTTTAAAACCTTTTATTCTTTACTTATGTTTAAAAATGCATTTCAAGCTGGTACTTTTTCTCAGAGAGGTATGTATACCCAGAGAAGATAAAATATAGGTGAGAAATGATTAAATCACAAATTGAAATGAATACCGCAGATTCACTTTTACGAATATGATCGCTTTTCGTAGCATCAATGGGGTTTGAATTTTCGATACTTGGTTTATATTTATCGTTGCGATTCACTTATTAATGCATAACTCGAATATCTAACAGTCTATAATACTTATCAGGTTATTGAATAGCATGAAGTATGTGAAACCCGTATCACTAGCGTTAATACGATGTGTAGACATACAAATATGGAGGTTATGTCAGTGAAAGAAATTAACAATCGTCATGTTTTCATATTTTCTTAGTGAATGATTAATTTAATTAACGATTAATTAATCTATTTTATTATGATACAAGCATTTACATGAAGTTCAAATATTTTTATTTGCAAAAAAATATAAATATATATAAAATCAACATTTCATGGAGGGTAGAGTCCCCACTATTGCTACGACACCCCGAAGAATTGTGGAAATATTCCTGATGGACATGTTTTGGCACAATTCAAATATTTCTGATGGACATGGTTTGGCATAATTCAAATATTTCTGAGGAATACGTTTTGACACAATTCAAATATTTCTGATGAAAACGTTTTAATACAATTCAAATATTTCTGATTAATGCGTTTTGGCACAATTCAAATATCTTTCTCTAGAGTTAACTATAGCAGAAAAATATGCACAAAGAGCCAAACTTTGAAAGAACATAATAAATGGAATTTTATTATTGCATGAAAAATTGATGCACTGTGTTTAACTTTTAAAAAAGTCTAAACATGTAAAACATTAATATTTTAAAATGTTTCAATTACACGCAGAAAAAGGAGAAACATTTAAAGATATGAAACTAACTTTCAGTACTAATAACACTAAACACTTTGACAAAACTGGTAAGAATTCCAAAGAATAACTTTCCTTCTCAGCTAAAGATTAAACTTGTGCTATTTTCTATTTGAGAAAAGGGCAATAGTAGTTGTTATAGTGCAGCTCCAGTGAGTAGCTGATAGATGACCTTGGGGAAGTCGATTTATACACAGGTGGTTAAGATCGCAGGAGAAAGGGTTGTTATACTCAAAACCATGTGTGGGGGCGATCTCTATAGGTGATTACTTGTTTCACCAACTCTTATTCACTGCCATAACATCCGGCATAGAACGATAAACTTGAAGCCAGAAACCAAATTAAAGACGGCGATTGTGAATATTTTTTGTTTACGTTTAACTTTTAATAAATTCAACGAATAGACTCTTCCAAAACCATGTGACTGGAGTGGCAACTCGCCGGAGCAAATCTATATGAAACATGCCGCTTGTTGATGACATGAAGCTATATGCGACTGATAGCTAGGACTAGTTGATTCGTTAGTGAAGTCAAAGATTGCTACTATAGGGTTCAAGGTCACCAGGGAGGCTCCCATTAAGTTACTCAGCAATCCTAATGCATTACTCTTTTATCGAAGATACTTCTTCACTAGATGTCTTCAGTTCCCCAAGCATTATGGCAAGGCCAACCAATAAAAATATAGTATTTGGGTTTGGAGGGCAATTTAAACCTCACTAGGGACAAGACGACATTACAAAGCAACTATGAAACACTTAAAACTGCTCTTCGATATTAGGTAGGTAGGTATTTTAATTAACGTCGCACTGGGACAATGCAACGGGCTCTTAGTAATTGTGTGTACACAACACCAAATAATTGTGAACTATGGTCAGATGACGAGGTCACACCTGATCTGGCATCCCACTCTCCAACCTTTCACACCACGCTAACGTGAGGACATTTGAGGCCACGACAGCTTTTACATGCTCCAGTCCCCTTTGTACACGACGGTTTTTGGTTAGATTCGGACTCGCAACCCTACCGTTGCTAATCCGTTACTCTTCCAACCGGGCTACCGCAGTCCTCTTCAATATTAGAGATGGAAGTGTGGAGGGATAAATAGCCAAATTATGGACATGTAAAAAATTTTGGTTGATCAGAAAATGAAAACAAAATAAAGAAAAACCTATCCTCAAAAGAACTTAGGGTGCAAAAGGGATAAAAATTACTTTCAAATGCAGCTATTTCTACGGTATCTAATTTACATATCATTTATCACATTTATCTCACAAGAGATTTGTGGGAGGTGAGACTTAAACATTGCCTACGTGAGGACAGGGCTCGATTCAACTGCCATTTTTCATGAAAATCCTCTTGAAACAAAAATCAAGATGGGAAACTATAAACTGAAAGTACAAGGAAAGAACATCAAAATCAACGTTTTAATGAACAATCGTTTCTTATATAAGTGACCATCTTTACTATGCACAGAATAAGATGATCAATCGTGAGTCTTTGGGAAACTTAACCCTCTAGGGGATTTCGACGAGATATCTCGTTCATCAAGATCTGGTCAATTTTGCTAATGACGAGAAATCCCTTCATCAAAATATTGCCAATTTTTTGATGATGAGATCAAGATCTGGTCAGTGGTTTCTTCTAATGACGAGATATCTCGTCCAGCAAGATCTGGTCCCTTTTACTAGTGACGAGATACCTCGTCTATGCAACCAGGAGGGTTAATTTTGATTTTGTATTCTAAATCTCTGCTATTGTTGACTGCTAATTAAGAGATTTATATCGAATCAAGTAAAGAAAAAGATAAAGTCCATTTCCCATTTCTCTAGAATTACCTCAATTGCAGTTTTGTTTACTAACGTTGCTCATTTTACTAGTGTATCATTAATTCATCCTTTACTGCAGTAGATTAAGCATAGTTGATATCAAAGGCTGAAGCTGCTCAAAAACAAGACACTCGCATAAACAATAAAAACGTAATCAATCCAGGCATCCTGAAAATCATCCGTCTGCGCTGATCTTTCTCAGTCTGTTTTAATTTTTCAGCGTCAATACCTCTGCAAATCCCGAAATAGCCAGCTTCCGAAAGCAATACAAGTACTGCACATTTATTGCTCAGAGGAGTTTGTTTCCATTCGTCTGTATAACTTATGGTACTGCTATATTGGGTTCCAAATGAGTTTCCGTTTGATCGAGGAGCCGAAATGTTGCTTCAACTAGACATCTGAGTAATAAGAAATTACACATATGCCGGTTTCATACGTCTTGTATTTACTGGCACATATTAATCCCTAAGGCACATCCTTTGAACTCAGAATAAGATAACAGCTATTTTTAAAGCCTTTCAGTCCATGGATTACATGGATGCTCATGACACGGCATGACGTCAAAGGACTTAATTTGGGAAATCTGGAGATTTCTTAAACTATTCTGCAATGCAGTTTTCGCAAGCGAAATATTTGTAACAGATTAATCTGTTGTGAAAATAGTACTATTTTATTCATTTCTGTGCACCAGAGCAGGTTTTAGTGATGGAAAGAACCATAAGTAAGCCACTATTGTTCGTGAAATACCATTTAGAGTTGTGTGTTAAATTAGTTGCTTCACCACCTGAGTAATGATTAAATAACCACATCTATTCGTTGAAATAATCCATGAATTCTTTCTATCTTTAGGAAGACTCTATTGGTCATTTTCTTGAAAGAATCCTTTGGAAAGATTCTATTGGTTCCTTCTTCAGAATAAAATAGTTTGGAATGACTCTATTGGTCCTTTCTTTACAATAAAATCGTTTCGAAGGATTATATTTATTGGTCCTTAAGAATAAAATCGGTTGGAAATATTTTATTGGTCAAGAAGATTAAAACTGGTTAGAAATCTTGCAGGGAAGTGTGCAGGGAAGTCTGCAGGTTGCAAGGCGGAATTATACGTGTGAACCCCTAGAGGGTTAAGTCGTAGGTCCCATCTGATTATCCCTTGTGATGCGAAAATGACCGTAGAGTGACAAACCAAATGTTTAATCATTTTTATTTAGAAACCTCAAATGTGCACCACAGACTTTTTGTTCACACTCTGTTATAGATTAAAACTGGTGCCTGATATTAAATAATGTCCTTAATACTATGATAAATTAAGTTTTTTAAAAGCAGCTTTTAATTAGCCTTTTCCTCAGTGAACTTATTTGTACATGTTTATTCGAAAAATCAGTTGAAATTCCAGTACTTATTATATTGATCAAGGTTAAAATTGGTTAGAAATCATGGTTAGTTGGTTGATTTGGGTTTTATGACACAAGGTCCAGTGTTGGAGAAGCTAGAAATCTGGGAAGAAAGATTGCAGACGTTGCAGAACAGATATTTGCGTGTGAAGTTAAGTGTGCTCAGAGAGTAAATATTTGGATAAGTTGTAATTTATTTAAGATCACTTGTGAAGCTTGGATCACTTTTATCACATTAGCAAATCATTAAAATTGCATTACTTCTATACGATTATAATCATTTCGCTTCTTTAAATTTAACATTGGGTTCCCTAGATATTTGCAAGAATGAAGATTTTCGTTTTGCATAGCTTTCAAATAATTTGCAAAGTTTAGCTGTCGCGATTTTTGAGAACTAGGAACAAAGTCGAAAGGTTATTAGAAGCTTTTTAAAATTTCATTCTCAAGATTGCTACACACCCCTTTAAGGAGTTTAAGATCAGTGTCCGATTCGAAAATGCTAATACAACGTTGACACCTTAAACTGTGTTGAGCACGAAAGAATAAATCCTAAGGAACGAACGTGCACTGTTGTGAAAATTCGATGCATGTGGCCATACCATAGCGATATATGAGGAAGGTTTGCGTTTGACATAGGTGTTTGAATACTTTAATGGCGACAAAACCGCAGAAAACTTGGAAAACTGCAAAAAGTGTTTGATGGCGATATCGGGCTGTACACGATGACTGATACGACAGGTATAAAAATTCGAAACTGGTGTACGGAATCTGTGTGATGCATCCAGTAGTGGAAAAACCAGAGGGTTGAAAATGTTGCAACGCAACACATTCAATCGACCAGGCCTAACACAACACACAGGAACTAGCAAAGAAATTGAAGACCTACACAACTATCCACCCGACTTCGGATATTGTGATATAACCGCATAAATGCGTACCTCATAGTTTGGTTGATCAAAACTACGCTATTGCTGCTGCTCTGAGTGAAAGAGAAAAACTTGAGCTTGATTGGGTTTTATGGCCCAAGGTGCGCATTTGGGCAAATTGCGCCAAGAAAAATGGGAGAGCTTTTTGCATCGGTTGGCCATGAGAAGTTACATACGTGAATATTACGCATGCGACTTCTCGTGAGAGGTCACGTATGTAATCTCTCACGATAGGTCAAGGACGAAGGTATTGTGTATGAAAGAGAGCATGGACAGCAAACACAGAAGGTCACTAAGGTGAACAAAAGGTGATGCAGAGTTGCCAGTCGTCACGGTGTGATTCACTATGAGCTGCTAACCCCAAAAATGCCATGACAGAGAATTCGGAGATATAACAGTTAGACTATTTCCATACTGCACAGGGGTCACCGTGACTCAGTGGTGTTTCCCACTGCACTAGACAAAAGTCCGATTCCTCCCTGAGTGTATTTCTCTCTTGTGTCAGTAAAACTTTCATTGTGTGTGTATGTCCATTTACTTGGTGTTCTTCAGTCCAGACTGACCAAATATGGCCATTGTGCCATAAAACCCCGTCCAACCATGCTTCACAGCAAGAAAAGCGTACATTATTGATTAATCGACACGGAGTTGTGATGTTTCTTTAGATTAACTCTCACCCACACGTCGCATTGATAGAGGAAATATGAAAGATGGTAACTTTTCTATGTGCCAGGATCATGTGACCAAAACTAGTAGTATAGTGATGTTTTAGTCTAATTCCACTACTTTTTACTTAGTCTGAACTAATCCAACGTGACGGGGAGAAAGCAAACACTCATCATTTGATTGGTCCATGGGACGGGAGAAGACGCCCATACATTATACGTCCTCTGATTGGTTCGGGCGACATAGTAGTAGGCTTTGGCGATTTCACTATTTTGTCGCCACTTTATAGAAATGCGCATTCACACATCTACCGTCCTAGTCAGTCACTGATCAGTCAGTGACTACACACATTCAAAGATCAGTCATGTGACTACTAGTCGACTAGTGGAGAGAGAACTTGACAAACATACTTTTCCATATTTGGAAACTTTCTTCATAGCACGTTGAATGCAAAAATGAATGAAGTTGTATATGTATATATATATATATACATATAAGATTATTTTATTAGTAATAGTCACAACGAAATTTCTTACAGCCTTTTGCTGCTTTACTATTATATTTCTCATGAGCTGGTACACTACATGAAAAGTATGGTATGCTGTACTATCTTAATAGCCTCCTAAAGTACTGCTAGGGGTAACCTAGTCATAAAATTTATGTTTTAAACCTTGATTTAAATAATGATATTTATAGTTATTATAATAATCAATAATCAGTCTCTTTGAGCGAATTATTTGGAATAATGTCAATTATTTTCTTTATTTTAAAATTTTCCTTATCTTTAGTTGATGACGCCTTTGGGAACTGGAAATCAGCTCCTTTCTATCTACGCTTAAGTCACAATGGAACAATTCTAGAAGTATTAATGTCTGAAAAGCTTTAAGTTTATCTTAAATTTTTGAAGTGCTATGATTTTTAGCAGACAGTTTGAATCACACAAGCATTTTCTCTTATGAGTATCTTTAAAACGTTCTGTTATATGCAAACGTCATGCAAGAGCGAAATAAAATACAACCTGAACAGCTTTTATAATTAGTGAATAAGTTACATGAAACTTTCAATACTTAATCTTATTACGTGGTAAGCTGTAAGCTGTTTATATAAACTTGGTTTACTGCCAATCATAAAATATTTTTATAATTATTATATTACTTTTATAATTCTTTTAATGTTTAGTAATTCTTTTATGTTTTGCAATTCCTTGAATTCTTTTGATTTTTATAATTCTTTGAATTTTGGAAATTCTTTGTAATTGAAACAACTGAAATTTGAATAGATTTTCCCCAAAATTCCATCAACAATATCAATCACATATTATAATTAGTAGTTTTAGAAGTTTATTAGTTTTTTACTTCTAATATATAGTATATATACTAGTACTAAAAAGTATAGCAGCTTTTAGTATTACTTTCATTATTATTAGTTTTCAAGTATAATAGTTTTTATTAAGTTGTTTTTTAGTTATCTCTCCGCGTCAGCATTATCAGATTATAGCATCACATCAGAAATTTAAAATGGTAGCAACAGTACTTTAACTAGTACTTTCAATCGTTCAAAAGAAATTTTTTACTGAAAAATAAAAACACACATACAAGAAACCAACCAAGCAAGCATATGAAGTAATGCATTTTATTTTTCATATTTCAGCAGTACACATCAGCAGAATCCAATAAGCTTTGGCAAAAGGGAATCGTCAAACTGTACGCCGTGATTTCATCAACCTTTCTTACAATGATAGCAAGCGCAGGTTACAGCGGATTTGAAAGTCAAAGCCTTGGGTCCATCTATACACATCACTTTCACCTTGATCTGTAAGTATATATAAACGGAAAGAAATGAGTTACGGAGTACTCTTGACAAAGGAACATAAATCATCATTAATAGTGGCTCTTATGAAAAGAAACCGTCCTATAAATAGCGATACCTAATAAGAGTTCAGGCCCGGATACATATCATTCAGGGGGTAGTACTTAAGGCAATTTATACCAGAGAGATGACACTTAAGGCTAAACTGTTATATGGATGTTAGAAACCTTCGAGAAATATCGTTGTGTGTGGGAAGTGTGTTGAAATAGATCATAAATTCGAATCTTACAGCTATGCAGTCATTTCAGGGCCTGGCGTCCTACTTTTTCTAGTGACTTTCAGTCAGTGATCACGCACTAGGCGCGTTCCTAGACTGTTTTTTTATAAAGGGACCTAAAAACGGAAAATGAGGTTGTGAAATTAATACCTTTTTATAAAATAATTCACTAGTAAATGAGGAAATTCTTCAAATGCAAATTTTCAAATTCTTCAAAAATCAAAAATTCACGAATCAGCATTAATCGTGGCTCTTATGAAAAGAAACAGTCCTATAAATACCGATACCTAATTAGTTCGGGCCACGATACATATCATTCAAGTAGTAGTACTTAAATTAATTTATATCAGAGCTGACACTTAAGGCTAAATTGTTATATGGATGTTAGAAACCTTCGAGAAATATCGTTGTGTGGGAAATGGGTTGAATAAGTCGTAAATTGCAATCTTGCAGCTATTGAACCCTTTGATAAACTGGCGTCCCACTTATTTTAGTGAATTTTAGCCAGTGATCACCCCCTAGACGCACTAGACACGTTTCCTGTAGTTTCTTAACCCTCCTGGTGGCAGTCTCGACGAGGTATCTCGTCATTAGCAACTCTCACCAGATCTTGATGGAAGAGATTATCTCGTTATTAAAAGAAAAACTGACCAGATCTTGATATCGTCATCAAAAATCGGCAATATCGTGATGACGAGATATCTCGTCATTAGCAAAATTGGCCAGATCTTGATGGACGAGATATCTCGTCGAAACCACTTGGAGGGTTAAAAAGGCCTAAATATGGACAATGTAGTTGTGAAATTAGTACCTTTTCATAAAATAATTCACTAGAAAATTAGAAAATTCATTTAAAACAATTTGCTGCAAATTAGTTCGGAATGCATGTAACTTGGGTACATATGCTTCTCTCTTATGTTATTACTTATACCTTTAAATTAATTTAGTACTTATAGCTATTAGAGTGAGTATGAAAGGTCTTTGTGATTGAAGTAGGGGTCGCCACCAGCTGGAAATGCTTGAAGGAGTCCTATAGATTAGTTTACTGTTGCCACTCTTAAAAAAAACGTTAGAGCTAAAATAGAGCGAGGTTGGTTGTTTTGGCGTTTTATGGCGTAAGGACTGTATTTGGTGAGGCTGCACCGAACACTAGACAATGTTAAGTAAAAAATGGCGTGAAAGGGAAAAAAGAGGCACTAAGGAACAGAGTAAGAGTATGAAAGCAGAAAAAGAACGCTCGGGTAAACCGGGAGCTCGCCCCCGGTGTTTACTGAAGACAGTAAACCCCATGTGAAAAGATTACTTGAGTATCCTTGAAGTCCGTAAACACCTAAACTAGTGTGTCCCTGAGGGTATAATGAAGCGAGGATGAAAAGTTAAGACATCATATTATGTCTTCATTGTTACAAACTACAAATCTGTTGCAAAATTTAACAATTTTGAACAATACCTTTTCGACTACCCACTTTTTTTCCTCCATCCGGCCATAGTTAATAAAGTGTCTGGAATACAGACTTAATTAATTTTTCTGAGTTTATCTGAGGACAATGTTTAAAAAATTAAGATGGGTGAGCATAATTGTAACTTATAGCATAAAATATTAACGTAAGATATTTTGTATCATAAAAATGCGCTATTAAAAACGAAATTTACATAACTAAACAAATGGAATGCTAAATTATAATTAGTTATTACGTAATAGTTGAAATTTTATCTCTTAGATACGGGCGTTACATTGAAATTCTATGTTTATATTGCCAACACTGTCATTTAAAATAGAATCCAACCTTCGCTCCTGATGGATAAAACTTTAGTTGTCGGTAGGGTAATTTGCATTTTAAACTAAATTATTATTTAAACTGGAAACTTGAATTCATCAATGTTGTAAGAGATGATAATTAGAATTCAAAAGACCTTCATAACTTGCATCTTTTACAAAAATTTAGCAGTCTACCGACTTTTTCTACTCGCCGTGTTCTTGAAAGATAATACTCCATTTTTTAATTCAAAATTGTACGGCATCATCTGTTTTTAAAGTGAGTTAATTGAGGTTCTAAAGTAAACTCTTCAGAGGAAAGAAGGGTGAATCCACCAGTTAGTTTTAAATTTGCCCTTTTGTAAAGTGACAAGATTGTACATAGATGATGTGATAGGGGTTCCTTCTTCGACATAGCAAATTAATTAATGTATCAATGGAAACTCAATTAAGATTTTTCTCCTAACAATTTGCACATTAAGCCATCTAAAATTGGCTGGAAAGGTCAAATTCTAGCTGAAATATAAATGTTGTGGGAGTGAAGAAAAACATTCCCCTCATTATATAACTGCTGAAAAAATGGAACTACCCCTTTCGGAAGTATTTATATTTTTAATTACGTCGCACTGGAGCAACACAACGGACTATTGGCGACGGTCCGGGATCAAACCCGAAGGGAACGATCCGAGGACAACACCACGTAATTTTGAACCACGGTTAGATGATGAGGTCACACCTGATCCCAGTTGGAAGAGTAACGGATTAGCAAGCGGAGGATTACGAGTTCGAATCCAACCAAAGACCGTTATGTACAAAGAGGATTGGTGCACGTTAATTCTGCAGTGGCCTCAAATGTCCTCATGTTGGCGTGGTGGGGAATTTGGAGGTAGGTAGGTAGGTATTTTAATTAACGTCACACTGGAGCAACACAAAGATCCGAGGACACCACGTAATTTTGAACCACGGTCAGATGACGAGACAACACCTGAGCTGGCACCCCACTCCCCAAACTTCCACACCACGCCAACGTGAGGACATTTGAGGCCACGACAGATTTAACGTGCTCCAGCCCCCTTTGTACAATACGGTGTTTGGCTGGATTCGAACTCGCAACCCTCCGGTTGCTAATCCGTTACTCTTTTAACCGGGCCACCAAAGCCCTGTCATCTCACCGTGGTTCAAAATTACGTGGTGTTGTCCTCGGGTCTTTCCTTTCGGGTTTGATCCCGGACCGATGCCAATAGCCCATTGTGTTGCTCCAGTGCGACGTTAATGAAAATGCCTACCTACCTCTATTCTTCGTTCACAGTAGAACAAATTCGAAAGGGAATAACGGGTAACAGAACATTTTTCTCGGATAATAATCTGAATAGTTGTTATTTTTAGCCATTTTTTTCACAAAGAAATTATGAACTTCTGCTAGCAGGAAAACTGATATTTTGCAGTCACATTAAAGATTCTGAATCAATTTCCATCAAAATGATCGAGGTTGTTATTCATATTTTCGTATGTTAATTGCATAATCATTATTACAAACAAAATTATTTTTAAAGGCAATGTCACACAGATTTTATTTGGGTTGTTTAGTAGAAACGATAAAAAATGCAAGCATTATTGGAAGATCATTACGGAAGATAAGAATCAATGTATCTAAAACTGATTTGACGTAAGGAACCACGAACTTTCCTCTTATAGCCCGGAAAAGACTGAACAAGATGACTTCAAACTTGGTATCTGAATTTAAATTTTGATACAGATTTGAAAATTTGTTTGTCATTGGCGTTGGTATTGGAAATTCTGCAGTTTGTGCTCAATTTAATATGAAGACTGCCCTTATGCAAATTTTATGCATATACATGTATAGAAGACGATATTCCCTATAGAAGATTCCTTTGAATTTTTTGAACTATTAACGAATAAAGAAGACGGTTCAATTTGTTTCTCGCAGCTATAGAAATTGTTAGAAAATAATTTACCCGACTATTGAAATGGATGTCTGTTTGGGAATTGGGAAGCTTTTTAGAGTTACCACTAGATGGCAGTAAAATAAAAGAAATCGTTTACTTTGACTTATAAATATAAATCAACCACTTATTATTTAATACTACTTATTAACTAATACTTAACACACTAATACTGTTAACATTAATAGTAATACTGGATAAACATCTTATTCCTCCTGGCGAATGTCCCCACGAGGTTTCTCGTCGTTAGCAGAAATTGACCAGATCTCTTGATGGACGAGATATTTCATTTTTAGAAAAAACTTATTTGATCTTGATCTCGTCATTATAAAAAAATCGCCAATATCTTGGTGACGAGACATCTCGTCATTAGGAAAATTGGTCAGATCTTGATAGATAAGATATCTCGTCGGACTAATCGGAGGATTAATGTTCTTCAAAAAACAAATAGGATCGTATAATTCTGTGAAACATTCAAAAGCTAATTATACCATCGTCTCTTTGTAGGTCTATTACTTTCTTTTGTTTGATTCAAGAAAAGTTCCAGACGATTTCAGAAAAAGATGTGATTAAATTTTCTTTGTTTTATATGTAATAAAAGCTATAAAATCAGCTTATGAAATATTAAAAAAAGTACTTAAGGATATATTTAAAACAATTGTTACAAGATTGGAATAAGTGTATATACAAAAGAATTATAGATGTTTTTTTACTCAGTTTATTCCAATTCCTGAAACTTTCTTGATTCAACATCGTTTTTGTTACTTTTCTAATAGGTATAGTTCTGCTCTGTAAAGTAGCATTTGAGTCATATGATTTTGAATGAGTTTATTTGTTATATTAGGTGACAGGTTAAATGTAAACGATGAGGTTCCATAATCAGCTTCTTTAGAGCGGATTCTGACTCACAGTTTATTGGTCGATATTTGAAGCTATAACAGTGATTATGAATTGGAGAAATATAATCACCTATGGAGATCGCCACACGTGATTTTGCTTAAGGAAACAGCTTCCCCTGTTGAGCCTACTACCTTTGTAGAGGGATTCGACCAAGGGCATCTTCCTTCTTACTAGAGCCTCACTATATGCATTTTCCCTTATACAAAGCTTAAACATAATTCCACTCTTATCAACACAGTAGAAAGCATGATTATACTTACATCTTCGGTTTCCATAATATTGCAACATTGTCCATAGGAAGTGATTGCCTGTTTGGAATTAATTCTAAGGGAATCTTCAGAGGAAGGTACTGAATACGAGACGCAAAAACCTCGACACGCATTGGTTGTTATGTCAAACTCGACACAGCCAGGAATGCTGATCGTTCGCGTGTGACCTGTAGAGAGAATTCGTGTTTGTAATGTGTTAGTTCAAGTTATTACAATTCAAAAGTAAAACACAGTTCAATTACAATTCAAAAGTTCCATTAAAAAGTTAGCGGGAAAACTAATGATTTGAAGCATAATTTTTGAATATTTATGCATGGACATTAGTTTCCTGCTTTTGTTGCATATGCTGATGTACCAGAAAAACTGGCACACCAATTTAATACTTGGTAGACCTCTCACGGGAGCGTAGAACTCCAGAAATATGACGGGGTGTGGACTCCAAGAAGTATTCTTTAGGTATTGAACATGACACTTCCTGCAGAGTGGTCCACAACTCACTTGTATTCCAAGGTGAGGACAAAGGGACGGTTGTAACTTATCAGAAAGGATGTAAACAAAGCGTTAGCCTATCAGAGACGTTTGTAGACGTACCATGGTCCCATTGAATGCCAGCTAAGCAAACCCCATACCATTAAGGAGCCACCACTAGCCTGTACAATCCCCTGTTGACGTGCAGGATCCATGGTTTCCTTGGTTTTCTCCACACACGGATCTCTCCATTAGCCCAAACAATTGGAAGCGCACTCATCACACCAATCTACTTTCGTTTCCAGTCATCAAATGTCCAGTGGCGATGTTCCCGAGCCCATAAGAGGTGCATAGCTGTATGTCGAGTATTGATCAATGGCACTCAAGTTGGGCGCCTGTTCCTAAAGCCCGTATCTTCGAGGGAACTTTGCATAGTTCTAACAGTTATGTTTGTTGAGGGCCTAAAATTGCATTCCGGTGTTATTTGAGGCAGTTTTACGCGTATGAAATGATTATTGCCAGCCAGCACTGATCACGTTCACCCAGAGCCTTTTTACGGCCACACTGCTGTCGCAAGTTACAGGTTTTGCCAGAATTCTTGTATTCACAACACATCCTTGAAATGGTAGTACTTAAAAATCCAACCTTGACCTCCAAAATGCTATGACTCATCTTCAACTATTAAACCTTATTAAAAAAAGAAAAGTTGTAACTTTTATTAACAAGATATAATAAATTTTTTACTTTTCAATAAGTGGCATCAATTTATATGTGGATCACTATTTTGAAATAATTTTTAAGCACGAAATTTACCACAATATTTTAATTTAAAATAGGAATTTAAAATATACTTAATTTGTTAGAAGTGAAATAATAAAATATGCAGTTTCTGCAGCGTTTATAGGATATATTATTTAAAAAAAGTTTTTCTGAAATTAATTTGCTTTGTAAGCTTCCATAAGAAACAGATACATACCTACTTTAAAGCATCCAGGTTTTTCCCATATATTTGCTGCTGACTTACCCATTAATACTATTACTAATAGATACAATGTTCCATTAATAAAGGCCATTTTCGAAAAGAGAGAAAACATGTTAATGGCGAAGTTTTGTGATCTGAAATAAAAACTAAAATTTTAATTTTTTAATGATATAATAATTATACAATACAATAATTAAATAACTTTTCTTAATAAAAGCACATCTGTTCGTTTTATAAACAAAACATAAAAACCATTCCTAAAATCTGAAAATGTGTTCTGAAATTTCAATGCACCAAGTACAGTTGTTTTTCCTCTAAAAAAAATAATTAATCTCAAGAAGTAGGAAAGATTGTACGAAAAGGGCATATAAAACAGTAAAATTGTGTTGTGAAGAAAACTGAATAATAAAAATTGCAGAGAAATTAAAAAAATGACGAGCTTAAACGGTGCATAAAATGAAGCTCAGAAAAAGGTAACTATCGTAAACTATCGTACAAAATTACTACAGAAAAATAATTCTATGTTCTATAAATAAAATATTTAAGAGCGAAAAACTTCCTCTCTTAAATTAAGATATTATAAAAATATTTGCAAGTGATAGTTTATCGGATCTCAAAATTTACAATGAAAATTTAAGTTTGATTAGATCTTTCCATGCTTTTACGAGAAAGAAAAAAATAAACTTAAGTTTTAATTGAAATAGATATTTCAAACAAGAGTATATAAATGAAATCTCTATACAGCCATTTTTAAATATTTCATGCATAAATTCAAGTCGAAGACCTGTTCCTTTTAATTAACCGACCAATTCGACACTCTTAAATACTCCAAAATAAATATCCTAAACGATGACCGCACCCTACGCTAATGAAAGCAATTAAATATTAAACATATTACTTGAAATGAATCGTCATTCGATCTTATTTATGGGGAAGGCAGGTTTTCTGTGACTTATTAATATCACTTTGTTCCCGATATATCTTCAGTTCCTGTTATAATATATTTAGCATATATGTTAGGTCGAAATTAGAAATGTAAGTGGACATTTACATACGTTTCCTTGTTAATAATATATTAACTACTGCGAAAGGGATGTATGTGTAATAACTACTTGACTTTAACAGTTGAGTTAATAGCGAATATTTTTATTCTAGAAAAACGTACACCAGTTTTATGATTAGTGCATTACGCACCTGGTTTCTTTGTATTTAAAACTACATTTCGACTTTAAAAACGATGAAATTTTAAACCTTCAAGTGGTTTTGACGAGATATCTCGTCCATAAAAATCTGAATAATTTTGCTAATGACGAGATATCGAAATCAAGATATTGCCTATTTCTTATGACGAGATCAAGATCTGGTCAGTTTTCTTCTAATGGCGAGATATCTCGTCCATCAGATCGGCTAATGATTTTGCTATTGACGAGATATCAAGACAACCACCAAAAAGGTTAACTGGATTTTAAATAAGCATGTTTCTAAATAAGTCGAAGTGAATTACAAAAGCACAGGATTTTTAACAACTTCCAGTACAAATTTTAACAGGAGCCAAGGAAGATAAACATTAAAGAGATGTGGAACACAAAATCACTCCTCCAAATGGCTTCGAAGAGATATCTCGTCCATCAAGATCTGACCAATTTTACTAATGACGAGGTATCTCATCATCAAGAATGCCGATTGAATACTAAATGATGGCGATATTGTTGTTCTTTGATGATGACGAGATCAAGATCAGGTCAGTTTTTCTAATGAGAAACCCCATTTATCAAGATCTGGACAATTTTGGTAATGATGGGATACCTCGTCGAGACAACCACCAGGAGGGTTAAATAGGGTTCACATAGAGATGTATGTCCGTAAAGGGGTACTTTTGGGGCTTTATGGATTGGCCGGGGTGGATCCATCATTGACCACCACGATCACCCGATTTATCATGCATCGGTTTCTTCCTCTGAGGATACCCCAAAGGCATCGTGTACTAGGCCATCATTGACTGACCTCATCACAAGAGTAGCTGTCGTCGTTGCAAGTATCTTCGAAAGACAAGGAATTTCTGAATGTGCAAATCATCCATATATCAAATTTCACGTAGGCTACCTTGGAAACGAGGCGACTGATGAGGTGGCCAAACAGGCTACGAAGAGTGAGGTCGTGCATTTGAGGATGCAGATATCGAGACGACTCATCGTGAGAGATCTCACTGACGTAGCTTTTAAAATATGGGAAATGAGATGAACAGCGTTTGAAGAGGGGCATTTTACACGCCAATTTTTCCCAAAACTAGATCTCAAGATGTATCTGTACGAGCCCAATTTGCAAACGAGCTACTCATTAAGCACTGAAGGTTCCTGGAGTGCTTCTTCCGTATGGGATACCCGACGTCGGAACCTGTCTATGTGAAGTAGGTGATTTTCTTCACTACATGCTAGACTGCAGGTTTACGGTCTACCTACGAGAAGGACTAGGATTGAAAGAGATCAACCTAGTGACATTAATTATCACTCGATGTGTCTCCGAGTGATAAGCCGAGGCCGCAGTACTCAGTGGTTACGCCCACTGCTTTAGCACCCTTCGAGTTGTAGGCGGCGCAGGTTCGATTCCTGTCAGGTGTATTTCTGCTTCTGAAGGATTCATAAAGCAAAGGTTAAGAATAATCTGCACTCGGATTCGCGTCAAAGTATGTATTTATTGTGATAATTTTACAATAAACCTGGACGTTAGTTACGTGCCTCTTTCAACTCTTGAAAAAGTCCTTCACGATCTTTGTTCGCACTTAAGCTTTACTTAAAATTTAAAAAACTCGGTATAAAATTCGTCTCGGATAAGACGAACACTCGGTTAATAGGAGCTCGGATAATCAACGTTCTACTGTGATTAAATCATACATATCTGTTTAAACGCGATGTGTATATTGCTCCAGAAAAATATCAAACTTCATCAGGATTCGGATTAAAAATTCGGATACAAATGCAATTACACAAGTTAAATAAAGGATTCATCTGTACTAGGACATTATCTTTTACAGCATAGCTTAAATTATAAATAATTATCGCCACTGTGATTGGTCTTGGTTGTTTGTTTGCAGTTTTATGGCACAAGGGCCAGATTTGACCAAGCTGCGCCAAAGACAAGACAACGTCAAGTAAAAAATGTCGTGGAAGGGGAAAAAAGAGGGATTGGGAATAGGATAATGGGATGAAATCAGGAAAAGATAGCTTGGGTATCCTGGGTGCATGAAAACCGTGTCTACCAAAGACAGTTAACCCCATAGGACAAGAAAAGGTCATTAGAGTTCCTCGTGTCCGTGTAGACCGTACGCACCTAAAGGAGATGTACCTCTTAGGGCCATTGGATATTAACCTTCCACCCCCTGTTCAGAGGCCAGACATTTCAATCCTAGCTGTATTAATCATTTTAAGGAAGTAATCACGCCTAAGTACGGTGACTTCCGATAGTGTCTTAAAATACACCTCGGTAGTGGAATGGACATATTCGTGACCTGTCGTGGTATTGTAAGTGAAATGCATAGGAGTTTTTGATACATTACCGCGGAAGCATTTAAAGGCAAAACGTTATTAAGGGGACTAACTTAAGTTCTTAATTAGTTCATTCTTGAAAAAATCACCGGAAGCTTACATTTTCTGATGTGTTAATATTTATTACTTCTACTGATAAAATAGAGAAAACACTCGTTTTACCTGTAAGCTTTCTTCATACATGCACGCTTCCTAAACTTAAAGCAGTAGTCTGTGTGTCATGTTTAGTAAAAGCGAAAAACCTTAGCCTAACAATTAAAATGTTAAACTCCGAAAAACGACTAATAAAGATTAAAACATGAAACAATTATCAATGGCCATTTCGTTGGAGCACCATCATCAGTACAGAAATACGATGTAATCATTAAATCCACCATCATCAGAAATTCTGTCCTGATCTTGCATCACCAAAATTGGCATTGGATTTTTTTCATAAGTTTTTTCAATTTTTATTAGTCGTTTCTTAAAATATTACATTTTTTAAATCAAAATTTGACTCAGGTTTTCATCTGTTTATCCAGCCTCAATAGTCTAAAAGCATCAAAATTGACTAACAAAGATAAAACAAGATTAAGACTGGTCTACATAGTTATTTCGATGGAACAAAACTAGCATCATCATTAGGACCTATCCTATTAGTGTCTTCCTATCTTCCTCATAGTCTAATTAGCACTAGTGTAGCAAAAGAAATAACTGTAGAGCCCTCTAAAGGCAAACCTAACCAAATCCTTATTTTCCGCGTGTTTTTTTCTGTGGTTCTTTTGGATTAGTGAACCAATTCGGGTTAGAGTCCTAGTTCAGCAAAAGAAATGGCCACGGAACCACAAGCCAAACCTAACAAAATCTTTGTGTTCCGAGTGTTTTTCTGTAGCTCTTTCGGACTAGTGAAACAATTCGACTGAGGATTGGATGTTGGGGTTTTATGGCGCAAGGTCCGAAAGAGGACAAGCTGCTCCCAGTGCAAGATAAAACAATAAAAACAATGCAGACAAAAGTTTTTTTAAAGAGAATGGGTATAACTTTCAAGCGCAGGAAGATAAAATAAGAAATTTAAGAAACGAGTAGTTTATTATCATAAAAGATAGGTAAACAAATTATAGATTTATAATATGAATTTAATTTGTTGACGAAATAGACATGGGGTTTCTTGTTCATAAAATAACAAAATAACTGAACAAATGGTTAATATAGAATATATATAAAGGAATGATTAAAAAGTATGTTGATCCACAACATTTATAATATAAAAAATATGAAAATGATGGGAAATAAAAATCATTAAATCAGATTTACGAATCCAGAGGTTCTTAAGAATGGGAAAAGACCCGTCAATTCGGTTGAGAGCCCTACTGTAGCAAAAGAAATTACACGTCAAACTTAACCAAATCTATATCTTTCGCGTGTTTTTTCTGTGGTTCTTTTGAATTAGTGAACCAATTCGGCTTAGAGCCAAACGAAATAAGCGCATAGCTACAAACCAAACCTAACAAAATATTTATCTTAGCAATGGTTCTATTGGATCAGTGAATCTAATTTTTAAAAGTGTCTCAATTAGTTGGTATTCTTAGATCAGACAAAAGCTCAATTTATTCTCAACACTTGTTGAATTGTGAATAACTGTAACCGCTTACTATTTCGTTTCTTATCCAGAAAAAAGAGGATTTGTTTAAATTAAATATGAGTCTACTCCATAAAGTTCGAGATTACATGAATACTTAAAAACAGGAGTTTTCACCGGGGAATACCTTTGATTCCGAAAATAGAACTAGGATAAGTAATTTTAAAACGTCCTATAGTATAAACCATTCTTATTCTACACTCCTACATCGTCATTTTAAAACCAAAATGACGTCAATGGAACTCCGTTGTAACGTCAACGAATATAAGTCTGAGGAATTTATCTGAATTATACATTTTCTACCGCTTTTGCACGGGAATAACTGAATGGGGAATACTCTATAGCTGTAAGAATAATGAATTCGTGAGACGAAGTTTAATGTAAAATTTGCAAAGCTCGTTCATCGTATTTGCTTTAGTCACTTTATTTTTTATGACGAGTCTATTGCAGATAGAGCGCGTACACACGTTCTCTCAACATTTTGCGTGGCTCTTATTTAAATAAAAAAGCTATAAAGTTCTTTTCATTACCTGAAGTTAATTTAATTTTATATATGGTAGTTCTTCTTGGTTATAAAGTAAGCTTTCATATAAGAGTCTGTGCTTGTTTTTATGCCAGCTTCTCCACAATAAATTTAATAAATAACTAAAGAAATAAAACAACATTGTGCATACAATAATGATGTAGCATGTGTTAAATTTAATCGATTTGAATGTTCTCGCTGTTAGTGCTAGACGCCCACCTAGTATTCATAGGCCACAGCTTATTTATAAACCGAACTCTTCTACTAGGACCTGAAAATGTTGAATGTTTTCCTTATTTTGTTTGCAATACCGAGCACAGTAGTGGATGATCAATAGACGAACTAACCCTCCAAGTGGTTTCAACGAGATATCTCGTCCACCAAGATTTGATCAATTTTACTAATGAAGAGATACCTAGTCCATGAGGATTAAAATGTATGCTTCCCTCACTTGAATAATGCCACTGAAACTCATAATAATAACAGTTAAATGCTTACAAAACTGGAGATAAAAGAAGTTTTGTTTTCATTAAAATAAAAATGTGATGCATTGATCATTTGAGCACCAAATAGCCAGCTTCAACAGTTGACACCCTGAGTTACCAATATCATATTTTATATGAGCGATCTCAAGCTCAGAACCTCGACAGGGCTACTCTCCAGTTTCGAAGGAACTTTACTGGGCTACATGAATATTAACCCTCTAAGTGGTTTCAACGAGATATCTCGTCCACCAAGATTTGATCAATTTTACTAATGAAGAGATACCTAGTCCATGAGGATTAAAATGTATGCTTCCCTCACTTGAATAATGCCACTGAAACTCATAATAATAACAGTTAAATGCTTACAAAACTGGAGATAAAAGAAGTTTTGTTTTCATTAAAATAAAAATGTGATGCATTGATCATTTCAGCACCAAATAGCCAGCTTCAACAGTTGACACCCTGAGTTACCAATATCATATTTTATATGAGCGATCTCAAGCTCAGAACCTCGACAGGGCTACTCTCCAGTTTCGAAGGAACTTTACTGGGCTACATGAATATTAACCCTCCAAGTGGTTTCAACGAGATATCTCGTCCACCAAGATTTGATCAATTTTACTAATGAAGAGATACCTAGTCCATGAGGATTAAAATGTATGCTTCCCTCACTTGAATAATGCCACTGAAACTCATAATAATAACAGTTAAATGCTTACAAAACTGGAGATAAAAGAAGTTTTGTTTTCATTAAAATAAAAATGTGATGCATTGATCATTTCAGCACCAAATAGCCAGCTTCAACAGTTGACACCCTGAGTTACCAATATCATATTTTATATGAGCGATCTCAAGCTCAGAACCTCGACAGGGCTACTCTCCAGTTTCGAAGGAACTTTACTGGGCTACATGAATATTAACCCTCCAAGTGGTTTCGACGAGATATCTCATCAATGAAGATCTGACTAATTCTGCTAATGACAGGATATCTCGTCATCAAGATATTGCCGATTTTTGATGATGAGATCAAGAACGGGTCAGGTTTCTTTCAATGACGAGATATTTCATCGAGACAGCCACCAGGAGGGTTGCGAATGTATACCAACTTTGGAAACTTGCATCAATGGCTTGGCACTAGAGTGAGGAATTACATCTAATTGTCGCTAAGTATAGTAAAATCAAATGACTAATAATTACTTCTAACCCTATCGTATCGTATAACTGAAAACATTATCTTCCTCTACAACTTATATTATTTTAATTTAAATAGCCAGACAGGACACGGTGAAAAAACATTACATTTCCGACCAGAAATTTTTGGAGCAGCTGTTGCCCAGTTGGAAGAGTAACGGATTAGCACCCGGAGAGTTAAGAGTTCGAAACTCGGTCCAATAAAAGACCATGGTTTACGCGGGGGGTGATGCGCGTTAAATCTATCGTATCCTCAAATGTCCTCAAGTTCGAGTAGTGTGAAAGTTTGGAGAGTGAGGCGCCAGCTGAGGTGTTCACTTCGTCAACTGACCGTGGTATCATCGTGTTGCTACAGTGCAACGTTAATTAACTACCAGCTACCTACCAGAAATTTGTGATCGCTTTCCTGTTTGCGCTAATGAAAATAGTGTGATTTATTTTTATTTTATAATTATCCATGCTGGTAACAAAATAATTGATGGCAGGTAGCATTGGCTCCCTTACCACGAATTGGAGATCACTGGTTTATAAAGTCTATTTAAGTCCTTTCATAATGTAGGCGTCATTCTGTGTAGATTTATATTAATTTGTGCTCTTGCTTTCGGGGATCTTGCAACGAGTCATCGTCAACTGAACTTGATAATCAAAAACTAAAACAGAAAGAAACATCCAAGCTAATTTATGGTAATCGAATCACACAGCAAGTTTGCTGTTAAAGTGGTGGTAGTCTTATCTGGACTACCACCACTTTAACACGACTTGTACAGCCTCTTTTCTATGAAGGTACTATATTGTCTGAACAATCATACAACCTATTTTCTATGAAGGTCATTATATTATTGAAACAAATGTTGCTCAACAGTAATAGTAAGTGTTGGTTTAAAGAAATTTGAAAGTCCACTATTGAAGCTTTTATTAGATAAAATATGAGTGTTCTGAGATGTTTTGTAAAAGTATAGGAACACTGTCGGAAGCATCATACTCTGAAAAAGGTGAAACGTTTTCTGACAGCTTAAGAGATAGAATAAAACTTTTGTATCTTGCGTGAGGGGAATAACACGTTTCCATGACAAAATTTAGTCAATTCTGAGTCCTTTATGACACTAATTTACTTATACTACAGTGGAAATACCCTTAAGGTCAAACCCAACGTGACAGAAATATTTTGATACTTTTTATGAAGTTTTCGACTGCAGTAAGAACACTGAAAACGACCATAGAAGTGTCATATTCAGTGTTGCCATTGATATAAAGTTCATCTATGGTAACGTATGTTCCTTTTTGAAATAAATCTAATAGTTCTAAAATTTTCATTAATATATTTTACCCTTTATGTTAAGATAGTAACATACCGAATGCAGTTTTTGATACAACCTTTAGAGAATAAGCTTCAAGAATTACTACTTAAATCAACAAGTGGAGCTAAACTGCAAACAACAATTGTGAATGACTTTATTGAGGATCACATTTGTTTCTGAATTTTTTGCCAAGTTGTATTTCCTAAAACGTAATCCATTTGGTGACAAATAGCAAGTATTGAAAATTAGATATATTTTCTAATATATGTTTTTAAGTGATTGAAAATCACTTGAATCTAGCATGATACAAAAGTATGGTGTTAAGTGAGGTTTTTTACTTTCTGTTAAATTATTTTTCATGATTTGGATTTTTGTTTAAAATCATATCATCGGTGAATTTTTGTTACATCTCCACACTTGGGAAAGAATAGCCATCATCAAAAATGTCTTCTGTTTACTCTGTTTTCTTTCAACGAAACTACATTTGCAGATATCGGATTTCAAATATTCCTAAATTCAGGAAATATATGATCAAGGTGAAGAAAATTATGATTATATTTCTGATTTTACATTCACCATAAAAATAAGTAAATACAATCTTCTTTGTTTAAATGCTTTTTTTATTTTGTGTTGAAATGTTTTTAGTTTCATAGATCTGGATTTTTATTTTTGTAAAAAATATCATTAGCGAAATTTATATTACATCTTTACACTTAAAAGAATTATCTTCCAAAAAGTTCTCCTATCAACTGCTTTCTGACAAACAACACTTTCACAGAAACAGCATTAACAGATATCGAATTTCAAAATTCCTAAATGCAGGAAACACTGATCAAGTGAGAGAAAATTCTGACAATTTGTCGGATCTTACATACACCATAAAAATAAAAAAATACAATCTACTTAATTAAAAAATTTAAATTTTGTTTTAAATATTTTTCGTATCGTAGAATTTGATTCAGAATTTTGTTAAAAATTATAAAATAATTTTGTTATACATATATTTACACTTAGAGAGCACTACCCTCCAAAAGGTCTCCTGTATATGGCTTTCTTACAATTAAACTATGCTTGCACTAGAACAACATTTACAGATTGCGAAAGTTCTGAATGCAAGAAATATCTGATCAAGTTAAAGGCAATTGTGACAATATTTAGGATTTTACATAGGGGGGGGGGGAGCATAAAATAAGAAAATACAATCTACTTAATTTAAAATTTAAAAATTTGTTTTAGAATGTTTTTCTGTTCGTAGAATTCGTTTTAAATTTTTGTCAAAAAATATAATGAGTTCATGTTATATTTCATGTTCACACTTGAAAGAACACTATCCTCCAAAAAGATTTCCCGTCAACAGCTTTCTTATAAAACTACGCTTGCACAAAAATTCCAGATATCTAATTTCAATAGTTCTAAATGCAGGAAACACTGATCAAGTGAGGGAACATTCTGACAATATTTCGTATTTTACGTTATAAAAATAAGAAAATAAAATCTACTCAATTTAAAAATTTGAAATTTTGTTTTTAAAATTTTTTGTTTCGTAGAATTTGATTTATATAGGTTTCTTCAGAATTTTGTGTTACATATACACATACAACGAATTTTATGTTACATATTCACACTTGAAAGAGTAGTCCACCAAAAAGATCGCCTGTATACGACTTTCTTACAGCAACACTACGCTTGAACTAAAACAACATTTACAGATGCAGGGTTTAGAAATTTCTTAATGCAGGAAATATCTGATCAAGTTAAAGACAATACTGACAATATTTCGGTTCTTACATACGCCATACAAATAAGCAAAATAATCTACTTGATTTAACTATAGTTTACAAAATATTTGATGATGCCATGAATTAATTATAGCAATTATCATGTTCGAAGATGTAAAAAAGAGATAATAGAAATTCTAAGAAAAATGTGGAAATTAACCATCGCATTCAATGGATGTGATAAACAGAAACTATTTATCATTTCCTATACACACATTAGAGCACACATGGAGACATTTATGTTTACTTAAAACATACGCTTTGGATTTGTTACTAAATATTTAGCATCAGGAAAAGTTTTTATTACCCAATTTTTATCACTGCGTAAGGCGCTTAAAACAAATTTTTGTCTGAAAATATACCATTATATAAGTTATAGAATTTTTAACAAAAACAACATAAAAAAGATAAGTTTTGACGTTTCAAAACTCTAATTGACCTTTCACTATTGAAGGCTCTCGAGATGAAATGTGCTCATTCACGTTTTCTATATCCTATGAAAAAGCAAGAACTTTATCTATAGACATATAGAAAGGCGAATTTTTAAAAGCACTAACCCACACTTTTTCAATTTTTTGTATAGAAACTAACTTAAAAAAACCATTTTAGAGAACTACATTGAATGGAAATATTTAAATCAGAATAAATTGTAAAATGTTTTATATCTCGTTAAATTTTTTTGAAGAAAGTCGAGTAAATATAATTGTATTTTCCTTCCTTTTCTGAAATCTCAAAAGTACTTCCCTCTTATGAATTGTGGAAGAATGTATTTTAGCTCATTAATTTAAAAGAAATTTCGCCTACGTAGTTGGTAATTTCTCAAATACGACTAAAAATAGTTTTAATTTAATTATAAGATCAAGCTAGAAATATATATCAATTAATTAAACTTTTGAATTTTATAAGCAGCTCAATTTTCGTTTTATGAAACAAGTTTTACAAATTGTTTCATTAATATTTAAGCTTCAGTAGTTTGTTGCAAATATAATTTTAATTAATCCACGCAGTCTTACTGTTCTTTTATATATTTCGCTTGAGCAACTACTTTTTACTTATACATATCGTTTTAAAAAAGCTTTTGTCTGCATCTCTATTTATTCTATTCGTAAAACTTCGAGCCTCTTTTTGGTGTCAAAAATATTTATTTCTCTAATATAAATGTCTCTATACTCATACGGTTTTCTCAAAATATCGATTTATGACTAGTTATATTTTTAATTTACGTTTACCATTAAATGAAATATTGCATTTATATTCCTTTAGAATTTAAGGACATTTTAAATAGTTTCATTGAACGATACAAAGGTATTAAAAATAGTTTTTAACAAAACTTTCACATTCTTTTTCTCATAGTGTCCAATGCATTTTTCCTATGTATGGAACTACTACTAGATACGGAAGGTTTTTTATAAATAAAAACTACCCAGAATGTTTTATGTAATATAAAAATCGTAATAAAATGGGATTCAGGGAAGTTTGAAAAATAAAATTTGAAATGTTTATTATTAAAACCAATATTTTGCAATTTATACGTGTTTACTGAACCTAAAAATAGCGAAAAAATATTTATAAAACTTCACTTTAGTAACTTAAAGGAAAATCTAGAAACTAGAGGATTTAAAATGGTCAAAATCGAAAACATTTTCCGAGGAAAGTATAAGATCTTTCTATCATAACATTATATCCTCCGACATTTTCAAAAAGTCTCCATGAAAATTATGTTTTTGAATAAACATTCATATGTAAATACTTTTTGTACTCAAGCTTGTTAACTATTCTAGTAGTTTCAACGAAATATCTCGTCCAAGATCCGGTCAATTTTGCTAATGACAAGCTATCTTGTCGAGACGAAACTGCTCTAATACTCCAAGGGGAATAAAGATCCAAGTAGGAAAAACAAATTCTCTTTTAACTAGAACTGGTGACAATTTGGAACAGGTTTTAGAACCAAAGGCTGGTAACCACAGGGTAGTTTTCGACGCGAAGATAAACTTTCAGGAGGGTTAACAAAAGTATCTTTACTCTAACCAAACTTTTACAGCTATCATTCTAACTATTCCTAACAAGGAGGTTTGTTAGCATCATGTAGAGGTCTTCAAGTGCAATATAAGTTTTTTGGAATCATACTTCTTATTAAGAGATATTTCTGTATCATTTACATTAAAAACAATTTTATCTCTCGAAATACGAAACCTAAATAGTTAAAGAAATTTACGAAGTTTGCAACAGAATCCAAACAGATCTAACCACTTTTTTAATTTTAATCCTGGCAAATTTTATGCTCGTTGGTTCTGCCTTTCTCTAAGACAATAAGCTCTTTTTTCAAATACCCAGAGGACAATGAAATATTAAATACCATATATTGGTGCTAATATTGAAAACAGAAGATAGATGAAACTTTGAAAAGCATTAAAAAGCGCATTACCTTTTTCGGTGCAATGTACCTCGTTTTTTTAAACCCTCACACCAACTCTATATTTTCTGTGAATAGCCGTTTCCATGATAAAAAATTACTAGTCGTCAAGAACAACATAATTCTCTATTTATTTCAAAGTGTTTTCGAAGTCTGAATCAGAGATGTATTTTGACATTACATTAATTCAATTGCCAACTATATAACCGACAAAAATGTTACCCCAGAGAATAGATCTTTAATGTTTTTTAATTTAATACAGTTATAACCAACAGGCGTTACTTTTCTATACTTAATTTTAAAATGTTTAATTTAATATTGATGTTTTACTAGTTTTATAGCAAAGAAAGTTTTAATATATTTCGTAACAAAAAATCGGTTATAGATCACCATCTTAATTTTGTCCACCTTTCTTCTTAATATAACGTCTTTGAAAAAAATATACATGAATCCAGCACAAAGCACCTTAAGATAAAACCTTCTAAAACGATAAGGTTTGATTGATTCAATACTAATTTTACATACATTTAAGTATAAAATGTTTCTTATTTATCCTTTCTGAAAAGTGTATGAAACACGTGCGGAAAATTGTAGTTTATGGTATTGGAATTAAAAAAATGTTCTTAAAGTGTAAATAAAAATAATTCGTATTTAATGTTCAACAGATTCCTATCACCTGCATAACAAGGTTTTTAAAGAAAAGTTAATGTTAGAACGAAATACCTGGACTATAGTTATCCAGTATTCCAAACATTGTTTTTGTTCAGCGAACTGTAAAATATAAGGTTTTAGCCGTGTCGAACATTTGCGTTAATTTATCTATGACCCAAATTAGAACAGCACACGTAGAGATACACAGGAGCACTACAGCTATTTTACATTTAATTAGGCAATTGAAATTGTACGGCTTCAAACAAAAAAAATCAAGAGTGAAATTTATTTTCCCCTTCATGATCCAATTGCGGTGACACAACTTCTGATGGTGCTCGATACTTCACGGTCTAAACAATGCAAGACAGTGTTTTTTATCATTAAAGTTAAAAATAAGGATATTAGATTCTAATTATTTTGTTTACTTGAAATTTTAGGTCTTCCGTTGCTATTTATGTGCCAAGAATTTTTTCTAAAATGAATAGAATAGATCAATAATGTTTTTCGGAGAAATAAATATTTCACTCAATCATAGTAAATAAGTATTGACTTGAGAAAATAGGATGACACAATTATTCGAATATTTCACAAAGTCAAAAGACGTATTATTAGTCCGGAAAGACGAAGTGCTACTAAAATTACACTTTTTACGTTTTGTTTATAAAAGAACACACAAATAAAAAGTACACGAATACATAAATCTACCTATCTAATTATCTGTATATATTTCTTCGATATAAATTAAACAAATATTAATATACTTGGATTAAATAAAATTAATTTTTTTCACTCAATCATAGTAAATAAGTATTAGAGTTCAGAAAATAGATAACACAATTATCCGAATATTTCACACAGCCAAATGACATATTAATCCGAAAATACGAAGTGATACCTCAATTACGTATAATACGTCCTTTTTAAAACAGCTTTTACGCTGTGTTTAAAAAGAGCCCCAATATTAAAAGTATACGAATTTATAAATCTACCTATCTAATTATCTATATACATTTGTGATATAAATTAAACAAATATTCATATACTTGGATTTAATAGATTTAAATTTTCTCACTAAATATAAAGCCAGAGTTACTCTTACAAAATGTATTAATCAATCAAAATCATATTTTGATAGTCCCAAACAGGTTAAAATATGCAAACTGATATCTTTTTATCTTATCTATATATGTAATAGTAATAAATATATATGAATCTAATTTTATGTATATGTAAGAATAGCACTTTTATGTGGAGTCTTCTTAAAATTTATTACTTAATGTTGAACAACATATCAGTTATGAACAAAACTAGTACTACAAATATAATAGTGTAGACATTTAAAAGTCGTAAAATATAAAAAAATTAAAATCTCTCATTAATCTTATACAACTAAACTCAATAAAAACATGTATAAAAAACTCACGCAATTTCACAAATTTCATATTCCATTCATGTGAAACATATTCAACATGTAATTCTTAGCACTGATCATCAGACTTCTTCACCAGACAAGAAAGTACAACAGCCATACTCTACTTTAATAAAACACCGTGAAAAAACGACTCAGGAACACCTAATCAGATGGTACAACAAAACAAAAAGTTCCCACTTACCGATATTTGAAGCGCCAGACGTCGGGACAGAAGTTAGGAAAGTGAAGATGAGGAGAGAAGAGAGGGATAGAGGTGATATGCCGAAGATAAAAATGGATTCTTCACTCTTGTGTTTCTCCCGCGCTTATTTACAACCAATCGTGAACGACTAGTGTCGAGAAGTGGGCGGTGCTTCGTCACCAAAAAGAATTCCAGCATTTCGCACTGTGGGTGATGACTTTGATCTTCACCGCTAGAAGTTTTTATCCGTAGACGAGCTTCTGAAATGTATAAAAGGTGTGTGTATATCTCGCCAAACATTTTAAGTGTCGGGAAGAAAATTAGTTTGTTAAATTTCGCGTAGAGGGAATAATCGTTCCTTGAAATATATATAATTACCTTTTTGTTTTCTCTTTGTTATATTTTAACTGAAGAGCTAGTTGATAGTTTTCTCTTAAAAGAGTTCTGTAGCGTCTTTAAGTTTTCCTAAAGATGCTGCGGAAGTTTTTATCCACTTACGTCTTTGAAAGCATCTGAAAGAGTCGTGTGTATTGTTACTAAGCGTCTTAAGTATTAGAAAGGAAGTTTAAGTTTCTTGAATTTTGATTTGTGTTATAGGAATAACGTTGCCTGTGGGAGAATTATCTCTTTAGTTTCTCCGATTTTGTTAGATTTGAACAGTGGAGTTTATGTACCGATGACGAGTTTCTTTAAAAAATAAGATTGCAGCTGAAGTGTGTTTAACCTTTTCATTCATGAAAAATGCATTTGAGTACATTAAAATGAAAACTTTTAACCTTAACAACGTAAATTATATTCATTAATTCCTGCTGTCTCCGAACCATCGACAATAGCCCGTTGTGTTGCTCCAGTGGGACGTTAATTAACTATCAACTTACCAACTATCTACCTGCTGTCCCCATTCAGGTATAGTCTACCTTCCTGACCTTTTGGCTAATAGTAGATTTGGGTACATTACCCCCATAGGGACCTATTTAAAAATAAAACATTTTTTATTACTTCTGAGTCTCAAAGAACCTTAAATATCCGATAAAATATTTTGTTAAATTTTGTTTTTCACTTACAGAAATATTTTACCTTATTCAGTTGGATAACCAATGATAGTTTTCTTTAACCAATGTACTGATGACAGTTTTCTTTAACCAATGATAGTTTTCTTTAATTAATGTACCGATGAGTTTTCTTTTACCAATGTATCGATGACAGTTTTCTTTAACCAATGTACTGATGACCGATTTTTTTAAAGTGAAAGCGCTGAAGAAATGCATTTAATTAAACTATGTAGTATACAATAGGTAAACAAATTGTTACATTACCTTCAAACACCCGAAGAATATTTTCGAAAAATTGTTTCTTATTTTGATGTGATTTTTCCCAAGCAAGTAACATACATACATCAAATATAAAAGTTACTTACATAGAATGGCCCTTAGAATCTCAAAAAGAAACAGTCTAAGGCTATAAATCGAAAACATTTCGTTTCACCAGCAACATTATTCTTCATTAAACAAATTCAATCAATTTCCCTGCGAATTTTTTCGTTCGACCTCTGACATCTTCCTTCCTCATGTTATTATAAGTAGTTAATAAGTAACCATAGCTTACACAACGCTCGAAAAGAAACTATATTAATGAGTAGTATAAAAAGCTCAAACAACGAATGTGAATCGATGAACAAATCCAGTTGAACAGGGGTTTTCAAGCTGTGTGACACGGCTCGCAAGGGAGCCGCGGTTCTCCAAAGGGGTTTGAATTCCTCTCTAATAAACTTTGTGTTCCACGAGATTTAAACTAGACATAAAGCATGACGGAAATACAAGAAAGTGGAAGTTCGTAAGAGTTTTATTACAAAACAGAAAATATTTACACAAAAGGTACTAAAAGCATAAGCTCAATATAAAACACATTAAACCTCCTGTTGGTTTATAGGGGCTGAGGAAGATTAGCGGATTAGCAGCCAAAGGGTTAGAGTTCGAAACATGATCCAATCAAAGATCGTCGTGTACGTGAGGACGATGAACATTAAATATGTTGTGACAAATATAAATTACATTTAAATTAGCCATGAATCAATGGACTAATGAAGTCTCGTAGCATATTGTAGTTTCCTCAGGCCAACAAATTAAATTAATTTGTGTTGATTTTCATCGACATAACCCATTCTGATCAGCAAAATTGTATATTATTCAGTGTAAAATTGATAATTGTATTATTAAATGATTTTAACGATGTTTGAAGGGGTAGGTTGGTATTTTAATTGACGTCGCACTGGAGCAACACAGCGGGCTAGTGGCGACGGTCCGGGATCAACCCCCGAAGAGAAAGATACGAGGACGACACCACGTAATTTTGAACCACGGTCAGATGACGAGGTCACACCTGAGCTGACACCCCATTCTCCAAACTTCCACACCACGCCAAGGGGAGGACATTTGAGGCCACGACGGATTTAACGTTCACCAATCCCCTTTGTACACGACGGTCTTTGGTTGGATTCGAACTCGCAACCCCCCGGTTGCTAGTCCGTTACTCTTCCAACCGGGCTACCACGGCCTTGGTGTTTGAAAAAAAGGTAGTGAAAAAGTACGTACGCGTTGTAACTCACCATAGAAGTCAGCTGAGCTGAGAAAGCAGCAGAAAGAATGGCAATTTATCGGCAAAACACTTATCCCATGCATACACCAAATTTTTATATTTGCGAAGTATGTAATTTAATGAAGAAAACTGTACGAACTCTCAATTCTAAACATTAGTTATACACTACTTAATACTTTGAATTTAAAAACGTAGCACTCTAACACAGCAGTTATAAGTTATTGAAAAAGTTAAATTCACTACAAATGAGTTTTTGAAGGTTTTAGTTATGCCAGTAAGCGTGTTGCTGTCTGATGTCCATTAGCTTAATAATTATAAGATAAATTTAAACGATAACCCAAGGGGGACAGTCAGAAAGTTACAGACGGTTCCTCTGTTTTGTTTTAAGAAGTAAAGGCAAAAAATTCAGCTTTACATATGTGGTGGAAAACAAAGAAATCGCATTTCTAGTTCACTCTTTTCCGACACAATCACGAGGTCCGCCGTAGCCCAGTTGGAAAAGCAACGGATTAGCAACTGGAGGGTTGCGAGTTCGAAACTCGGTCCAGCCCAAGACAGTCGTGTACACGGGGGCTGGTGCACCTTAGATCTGTCGTGGCCTCAGATGTCCTCACGTTGGCGTGGTGTGGAATTTTGGAGAGTGGGGTGCCAGCTCAGGTGTTGTTCTCGTCATCTGACCGTGGTTCAAAGTTACGAGGCTTTGTCCTTGGCTCTTTCAAAATTGATCCCGGACCGTCGCCGATAGCTTGTTGTGTTGCTCCAGAGCGACGTTAATTAACTACCTACCGACACATTCACGAATGTTATTCTCCTCAGAATATTTCCACCATAAAATATCAACCCATAAGAAATGATTAGAAAACGAAATGATTAATTCCAGAACCTCTTGCGAATCGGTAGAATTGATGCCAGGGCCCGGTACCAGTCCATTGCCCTGAGGTTGAGAAACACCGTTTCAGACGACAGTAAGCACTGGGTTTTAACCCTCCTGGTGGTTGTTTCGACGAGGTATCTCGTCATCAGTAAAACTGACCTGACCTTGATGACGATATATCTCGTCATCAGCAAAATTGGTTAAATCTTGATAGACGAGATACCTCGTCGAAACCACTTAGAGGGTTAAAGTCATTTAGTTTCTTTGATGTCATTAACCTTGAGGAATTTTAGGCTATTGATCTAGAGGGTCGCTGGAGGACCAATGTATCTGTTTTGGCAAGAAAGGCAGCTTTCTCATTGACATAGATGCCTCAATGTACGGGTACCCACAATAACGATTATTATACGAGTATTTCTCTTTAACATTAATACGACATTTTATGCGGCTCTAACATTGGGGTGTTTTCAATGAATAATTCGTGAAAGTGTCTACAAATTGATTTGGATGACCGTCTTTCTATAGGACAAGTGCTGAAGTGAAAGACCCCACAGGGGCGTACCTTCTTTAGGTGTTTACTTACTTCACGAACCCGAGGTACCCTAGTGATCTATTCTTTTCCCATGGGGTTTACTGGTAAACACGAGGGTCACGACCCCAGGATGCCCAAGCGGTCTTTCTCTTTTTCCTCCGCATTTCCTTGGGGATTGATCCCGGACCGTCACAACATCCCTTTGTGTTGCTCCAGTGCGAAGTTAATTAAAATATCCACATCCTCCCCTCATCCTTTCTTTTCACAATTACTTGACGTTGTCTGTCTTATGTTTGGCGCAACTTGGTCCAGTATGACCATGAAACCCGAAACCAACCAACCTGAAGTGAAAGCTGCTGGATAGCCGTGAAAATGGCTTCGATTTCAACGTAAAAAACTGGTAGGTGAAACCTGAAAAGTTCACAAAAGGGTCTTTGCAGGATCAAAGAACTTCTTTGGGCCAGAAAGTCGTCCCTTTCATTCCCATAGATGTCGCAATGTGCGGGCCCACTCAAAGGTTGGTTGGCTGTTGTGAGGTATTACGGAGCAAACGGATTTGGCCAAGCTGCGCAAAACACAAGACAGGCAGGTCGTGGAAGGGAAAAAGAGGGATTGGGATAGAATGGGATGAAAGGAGAAAAAGATCGCTTGGGTATCCCGCGAGCGCGACACCCATATTTACTAAAGACAGTATGGGAAAAGAAGAGATCACTAGAGTACCTCGGGTCCGTGAAGACCATACACACCTAAAGGAGATGTGCCACCGAGGGTCCCACTCAAAGAAATCATATCCAGAGTTAATATAACAATTCACAATGCACGTTTTTCATTAGAACAGCACCACACGAATCATGAGAGTAGATGTGAACCAGACAGAATTTCATTTCTGACATTCTATCTCCTGTAGCTGTCTGATAGAGGACATAGTTTTTTAAATTTGTTAAGAAATTTAACGCGGATCCAGAGAATCCAAGCCAATACCAGAGGAGAGGCAAGTATACTGTCATGCTAGCATAATATATTTCTCTAAAACTGTTAATTTAAGATTTACCATCCTGGTGGTTTATCTTCGTGTCGAAAACTAGGCAGTAGTGATAAGCCTCTGATGCGAAAACCTGTCCCAAATTGTCACCAGTTCTAGTTAAAAGACAATGTGTGTTTCCTACTTGAACCTTCACTTCGCCTTGGAGTAATAGAGCAGTTTTGTCTCGACAATAGCAAAACTGACCAGCTATTGTTGGACGAGATATCTCGTAATTAACAAAATTGACCAGATCTCTATGGAAGAGATATCTCATTGAAATCACTTGGAGGGTTAACAGCTATATCCTGCTGAGGATATATGTATCTGATACTAGCAAAACTGACCAGATATTATTGGACGAGATATCTCTTAATTATCAAAATTGACCGGATCTCGATGGATGAGATATCTCATCGAAACAACTTGGTGGGTTAACAGCTATATCCTGCTGGGGATATATGTATATGATACCACATAACGCTAAAAACAGACTTGATTGAGTGATCGTGTAAGTGTATTTTAAAACTTCTTGTTTAAACTTTCCGGAAGATAGGGTACATAAATTAAACTAAAGACGTTGTCTGATATGGTAGGGATAATCTGAGGTGGATAACAAGACGATGCGATCACCTTGAAAAACTGAAGATGATTTGAGTAGATAGTGAAATGATACGCAACTCAAATTCACATTTTAAAAAAAATCGAATAAATGGCAATTCATGGTTGAAACAATGATTGGAAACATTTCAGACTATCTTCTTAATTGATTATTTTATTTACAAACTAATAACATATTTACCTTGGTACCAAAACGTTTTTATACCTGTTTACTTTTATACTAAATACATAAATACACGAAAAAAGTAATTAAAATTTGGTGGAAAAATAACGATAATGATACGAGAATTTGGTAAAGAAAATTGCAAAGATGAATTCCGAATTAATATAGGATAGTTCATTAGTCAACCCAATTAGATTTAACTTCAAACGACACCAAACAGCGTTTGCGTATTGTAGCCTCCTAACGTGCTTTCACAGATATTTGAAAATCGACTGACTCAAGGTCGATTTCTTTCTAGTTAGAGCCGCACTAAACAGTAAGTAAAGTCCCCGCCCTTCGTCTGGTTTGTTTGTTTACACAGAAAATCCCTCTCCAACCCTAAACTAAACTTTAACGCTCCAAATAGTTTCGACGATATATCTCGTCCGTCAAAATCTGACCAATTTTGCTAATGGTGAGATATCTCGTCATCAAAATACCGCCGATTTTTTTTATGATAACGAGATCAAGATCTGGTCAGTTTTCTTCTAATGACGAGACATGGATGTGTTCAGTTTCCTTTAATGACGAGATACCTCGTACAGACAACCATCAGGAGGATTAAAAAGGAGACATTTCCCCCTTTGATTTTGAATTTGAATCCATTGGCCTTGATGACGAGATATCTCGTCATCAAGATATTGATGATTTTTTGATGGTGACGAGACCAAGATCTGATTAGTTTTCTTCTAATGACGAGATATCTCTTCCACCGAGATCTGATCAGTTTTGCTAATGATGAGATACCTCGTCGAGAGAACTACCTGGAGAGGGAAATCATGGATAAAATAAAAATAGATTTGAATACATCATACTAAGACATAACTAAAGCACACAATTTGAACTAATAATAAACACGATAGATTTCTTAACAACTATAGTTTACTGTGTTTACTTGCACTGACGTACCTAAATTTTAATCTTCATGTCTAGAATTCTTTGAGAAGCTCTTGATGAAAGGGATTTTCTAAAAGGTTTTAAATATGCTTACATAAACTCTGCATTTAATATTTTAAATAACTTATTTTTAATTAGCCATAAGCTATTGTATGAGTAGGCCCTTCGAATCCTGTAGAGAAGGAAATTTAAGTACCTGCATAAGGATAGCAAACAATTAATAAAAACATCACAAGGAAGAATCTTAAATATTTATGCATTAAAGTGATCTTGTTCATTATCTCAATCTCGTAATGAACTCATTTAAAAACTTCTATAAAATGACTAAATGTTGTCAATTCTTCCTGAATATGTCTCTGAATCGCGGAGATTCTTTGCTAAATTCCCTAAAATAATATTGATAAGCACACCCTCCGTTGTAATAATTCTGTTTTCAGACATCGGAATTTTCTTACTTAAGAGATCCTTATCAGTTAGGCAGATGTTTATTACCAAGAGTCAAGGCTTCATAAGATATTCATTAGTGAAAGAGAGAAACACCATATTGCAATATAACTGTATTTATCATCATGAAAATAAGTATTTAGTGTCTCCAAAAAATTGTCAGTTAATGAGTTTCTGCTCTAAGTTAACTCGAAATTTTATTTTATCATTTTATTGTTTATTTTTATTTATTTTTTTGTATTTTATTTTTTTATTATTATTTTATTGTACGTAAACATTTTATTGTTTGAATCGTAATAAATTCTAAATAACCAGCAAAAAGTGAGTTGCCAAACCCAAATTTCTTCATACATAAATTAGGTTTAGAATTTAAATTTCCTCTCACACAAGAGCACCTTAAGAACTAAAAAATTAATTATTGGCTTTTATATTTTACTGAAAATGAAGGGTGAAATGTCCCAATAACAGATTCGTGCTATTGAACTGAAAACCATTGTATGTTAATGACCTGAGTGGTGTGCCAAAAAACGACGATACAGTCAAAGAAAAATAGTTATTTATTTAGCCAGGAATGTACACGATCACACAATTCAGTATTTTGTGTCCCTAGGCGCTGAAAAATGAAAAAATTCGAATACACTCAAACGCCTGCGACCGTGGGTCAAAAAACCTCTGTCCAGTTCAAGTTCTTGAAATCGTCTCTCTTCCTTCTTCCCTTCATTTGACGCTGGAGGACAGTTAATTAACCCCCTGGTAGTTGTATCGATGAGGTATCTCATCATTAGAAAAACTGACCAGATTTTCATATTGTCATCGTCAAACAATTGGCAATAAATATCTCGAGGACGACATACGCATCCCATCATTAGCAAAATTGGTCAGATCTCGATATCTCGTCGAAACCACTTGGAGCATTAAGGGGGACCGTCGTGCATTCCTTAAAAGCCATCTGGGTGGGAAGGAGATCTTCCCGATAGATAGTTCGAGATTTATGACCGGCGGTCAGTGGTGCAGGTGTTGACTTCCGACCCCGAGCCGTTATACCACTGAATATAGTTTTCCTAGAAGCGCGCGACTGTCCATATGTTTACATTGATCTTGTTGTAAAGGACTCAAGGAGCAGGTGCTAGTGTTTTTTGTAAACTTTTCAAGTTTTACCAAACGGTTGGAACTCTTACCACAGACTTTGACGGCGAAGGCGAAGTCATTTGCATCGGTATCCAACAGCTTTCGCATCGGATTCGTCCTTTTGAAGGGCCATCATCCTCTCTCATTACAAATCGTCTTCACAGGTACTTTTACGAATGAGCAGTAGTGAACATCCACTTGTTATGGAATGAAGATTAATGTTAAGGGGCCTGATAGGTAGGTTGACTGGGTTCTATGGCGCAAAGGCCATATTTGACTAAGATGTGCCAAACGCAAGACAGATAATGTCAAGTAAATGAGCATGCATACAAGAAAGGTTTTACTAACACAAAAGAGAAAAATGCACCCAGGGAAAGTGACAGGAATCGAACCTGCGTCTCGCATGTTGCTAGTGCAGTGGGAAAACCCACTGATACACCCTTAAAGATAGGATCTCATTTCAGTGAGTACTTGTACATTGCGGCATCCTTTGCAACAAAAAAGCTGCCTAAAAGATGCTTTGGTTCTCTAGAAACTCTCTAGATCAGTAACCTATTAGTAAATTAGAGAAGATACCTAACTAGTTGAATTTATATCGCACTGGAGCAACACAACGGGTTATTGGCAACGGTCCGGGGTCATCCCCAAGGGAAAGACCCGAGGACAACACCTCGTAATTTTGAACCACAGTCAGATGACTAGATCAACATCTGAGGTGGCACCCAACTCTCCAAACTTCCACACCACACCAAGGGGAGGACATTTTAGGCCACCACAGATTTAATGTGCACCAACCCCAATCTACACAACGGTCTTTGGTTGGATTGAGTTTCGAACTCGCAACCCTTCGTTTTATAATCCACGGCTCTACAGTCTAGGATACTATGGCCCCGAAATTAAAGGACTTTAAAATAGAAATCTTCGTCGTCGGGAGATTGGAGCTGTGACGTTCTCTATGAGAAAATTTTTGTCACTTTCGATGCTCGATTAGCTATTGCTTGTTTCAGCCAGGTCGGATTGCTTACGGGCTCACTTTTTTTAAATTCAAGTTGCAGATTTCTCAATATGTAATTTATGTGACATAGGGAGGTAACTCTACATTACCTTACTGTTACACGAGGGCTGATTCGATCAATAAATATCTTAAGTAATTAGATAAATAAGTTTCAATAAATAAGCGAGGTTTGTCGCCATTAGCAAAACTAACCAGATCTTGACGAAACAGATCTCGTCGTTAGAAAAAACTGACCAGATCTTGATGAACCAGATCTCGTCGTTATAAAAACTGACCAGATCTTGATGAAACAGATCTCGTCGTTACCAAAAATTGACCAGATCTTAATGAAACAGATCTCGTCGTTAGAAAAAACTGACCAGATCTTGATGAAACAGATATCGTCGTTAGAAAAAACTGATCAGATCTTGATCTCGTCCCAATAAAAAAGATCGACAATATCTTGATGACGATATATTTGGCCATTAGCAAAATCGGTCATATCCTGATGGACGAGATATCTCGTCGGAACCACTTAGAGTTTTAAAAGATGTAGAATGTGTAATATTTTATCACGAAAAGGAGTTATTTAAATTTCATAATATATATCACATTTATTAAAAGGTTTTGTATTGATTTATATATATATATATATATATATATATATATATATATATATATATATATATATATATATATAAGGTATATTTCTTGTGCTTAAAGATCTGATGATGATTTGGGTAATTAATTCAATTATCCTTGTGATACTGATATCTAGATATGCTACTCCCTTATTGAAAGAGAAATTTGAAGAAACGCTAGTTACTACGGACTATATCTATGAGTATCTTCGCACTAGAATAAGGACGTTACATAATTAAAAATCTAACAATTTGCCAACCTGTGTCATAGTATAAGACTATTGATTTTCTCAACATAATAAAGACCAAAGTTAATTTATGAAATTATGGCTCATAATTTTTCATTGTATGAACTCTTGAAGTTGATGAAAAAATTACATGATCCGCAACAGTTGTGTTGATTTCAATTACACAGATGGCGACACTATTCATCATGAAAAAAGCAGTTTGTTTCACAAATTTCAATTCATTGAAGCTAATTGTTGCAAAAATTAAGATTTATAGCTAATGATTTACCATTATTATAAATGCAAAAGAATTTTCAATCTTGCAGCGTACACCTAATATTACCATCTACCACATGGGTCTGTCTTACACTCTCCTCACTTGTGTACGGATAGAACATTAGGTTGAATGCATGAAATATCATTTGACATTCTCCAAAATCTTAATTTTTAGATTTTAAGTATAAATAAAATCCACGGTTATGAATCCTGAAAGTTTGTATAATTTTATTGCGAAAAAATCTATAACTGATAATGTGTTTAGAGGATACTTCCATTGTATATTGTTTCTGAAGAAAAAGAGATAAATATAAACAAATATGGAAAAACGAATAAACTATATTCGCAAATTAAACGAATTATATTAAGATGCTGTGTTTGCTTACCTCCATTGATTTTCCTCTTCTGTATCGATATGTATTCAAAGGTATTTTATTTTGTTTAAAAATTTGCTCAAGTATAATTCGGTGTTATTTTTATCAACTCCGATTTTAAATAAAACTTTAGCTATCTTTTAATTGATACCTTTTATACTGTTGCTCAGAATATGCTTCTCTTTTCAATTTATTAAATTAACTACATGTGCGTTTGCTCATTACGCCAGTAATTTGACTCACTTGGAGCGTGATGGACCTTGATAGTTAAATATTTAATATTTAAATGCTAATAATTTTGTCTCCTCATGCATTCACTTTTATACTATATTCAAAAAGTATTCAGTTTTTGGAACTGTATTCAATTTTATACCCTTAAACCAAAAATATTATATATATATATATATCCCCCAATTTAATAAAAATAAAATAAATTTCTTCAATTATGTTTTCACTTCAATTAGATATGTATTTTGATCAATGAAACTCCTTGATAATCTAATATTTCATTTACGTTTATATATATGAGAGAGAGAGAGAATGTATATTTCCTTACTTTTAAAGTTAACAATCCACATTTTCAATGAACAATGATTCTGCGTGTTCCTCGTATCGCATAGTTTGCTTTGATTTTAGTTCAAACTCTAAAAACAATGCATCGCTCAAAAATAAATGGCTATTGAAATTAAATTTATTTAATAAAGTAAAGAAAAATCCGTAAAGTTGCTAAAATTTTATGTTACATATTTATGATTTGATAACATTATATTAATATTTATAAATTTTTAATTCATTAAAGAATTAATATTAAGCTTATATATTCTACATGCATCAACAACATACAACAAATACGATTCATTTAATACTTTTAACACTCTTTATTAATTAAATCAGAGTTTTTGATCATGAGCATATTTCAAGATAAAATTTCATGTCAGTCTTTGATGTTTTCTAATAGAGGTGCGTATTTAATAAACGTTAACTAGAACAACACAAAGGCCTATTGGCGACGGTCCGGGATCAAACCCGAAAGTTTTCTAACAGACTTGATTTAAAAAAGTGTAGGAAGAATGAATTCAATCAATATTGCAATGTACATGAAGAAAATTTTGTATCATTATCCATGAATTGGTGCTGGAAAAGATGCACCCTTTTGCATAAATAAATCATAAGAGATGTATTGCAAAGCATGTAAGCTAATTCAAACTCCAAATCTACAATAGAAAATTGGATTGATTTACGAATCTCAAGAGCAAAATAAGTTCATATGTAGTTTCGATGGCGAGTTGGAATTTTATTCAGTAACAGAAATTGTATTCAGGTCGTTAGATTGACGAAGCCTTGCGAAAGCCCACGCAAGTGTCTACAAGAAAAATTTGCAATTCATATCACCCGAAGTAACGTTGTTCTTAGATATATTCTCGCGAAACAACCCTTACAAGATAAAACTACATTAAACTGCAATTGGGTTGAAGTGTAAATTGAACTGTGGAAGGAACTGTGGAATCTCCAAGACAGCACACTTTATCCTGATTACTTGATTGAGAGATGTTTCAACAGATTGCAACGATACATACACGTTAAGTTTATTTGAGTTTTGTTGAATGTTGAACCTTTTCAATAGTAGTGTGAATTCTTATATAGAGCGGCCATAGTTTTATTATACAGAAGCTGTAAAAGTTCAAGGAAGAAATATATTTTAACTAGTAATGTTAGTTTAACTAGTTAACCACCTGGTGGTTGTCTCGACGAAGCCCCTCAACATTAGCAAAACCATTAGCGGATCTTGATGGGTGAGATATTTTGACATTAGAAAAACTTACCAGTCACCCTAACAAAATCGGCTAAATCTTGGTGACGAGATATCTCGCCATTAGCAAAATTGGTCAAATCTTGATGGACGACATATCTCGTCGAAACCACTTGGAGGGTTAAGTTAAAGCTACACTGGTGTGCAAAACTTCAGGAACACCACCATTTTTAATGGTTACAACCTCAAAATTAAATGAAACAGCCTGTGGTGATATTCAGTAGAAAGCTGGTGTATATTCAAATTTTGGAATCGTGAAGTCAGAGGCTCTAATAGACGAATGGGTTCTGTTACCACAGGAACTTATCTCCAACCTCATTATCAGTGGACAAAGCCTGCATCAGTGTTAGAGGTAGTTATACAGCCTACTAAGGACCTCATCCTCTCTTTATTTAAGTTTCCACAGTTACCCTTATGTCTCATGGTACCCAGTGCAGCGTCACCACTTCAGTTCAAAGTCCTATTTCTACTGTTCCATTCCGCTCTTGTGATCGTTTTGTTTTTACTCTTATGTTCGATAACTCCGACGTACCTATTGGGCCAAGTTAGCCCGGTTGGAAGAGTAACGGACTAGCAACCTGAGGGTTGCGAGTTCGAATCCAACCAAAGACAGTCGTGTACAAAGGAGGTTGGTGCACGTTAAATCTGTCGTGGCCTCAAAAGTCCTCACGTTGACGTGGTGTGGAAGTTTGGAGAGTGGGGTGCCAGCTAAGATGTTGACCTCGTCATCTGACCGTGGTTCCAAATTACGAGGTATTGTCCTCGAATCTTTCCCTTCGGTGTCGACCCCGGACCATCACCAATAGCTCGTTGTGTTACTCCAGTGCGACGTTAACTCAACTACCTATCTTAAGTTTTTCACACCGGTGTACTTCTAAAACAGCATTTTCTAGACATCGCTTGTGAATGATTATTTCCCATAAAACATCCTATAATTACTATACTATAAATAAGGATGTGGTTACACGCAAATTTCAACATACATAGATCTAGTTAAATAAGATAAATATTCAACTGTATGTATAAAGAGACATTTCTTTTATGATTACATTTTGAATTGTTTTTTGTATAAAGGTTTGCTAATAAAAATTTTGCTAAAAAAGTGTGCTTGAATTAATTTGAAGGGCTTCGATCAACATAACGATAAGGCGCTTTTCAAAATTTTCAGGAGAGTAATCAAGTTTTTAAAAATTCCAAAATTATATAATGGTTTATCCACTCTTCAAGAAGTCATGTTATCTTAAACTTTCAAAAAGTATTAAGCACGCATTCAAACAATCGGCAATTCTTTTCATACTCTTGAATATTTTGCATTTAATTTTTTTCATCGTGGTATATATTTATGTGGTTGATCCTATGTTACCGGAGTCCTTAATTTAAATACTGCACATTTTTCATTCGTGCTTTCTCCTGTGGATATAAAAGAATAAAAAGGCTTTACCTTTGCATTTAGTTGTGTATACAGAAGAAATAAATATAGTTCCTTAAAATCAAAGGAATAAAACTTTTAATACATATTTGATAATAAATTATGAAATGTACTGACTGGTTAATTTAACCCTCCTGGTGATTATCTCGACGAGGGGTATCTCGTCATTAGCAAAATTGACCACATCTTTATGCACAAGATATCTCGTCATTAGAAAAAACTGACCAGATCTTGATCTCGTCCTCATAAAAAAATCGGCAATGTCTTGATGATGAGATATCTTGCCATTAGTAAAATTGGTCAGATCTTGATGGACGAGATATCTCATCAAAACCACTTGGAGGGCTAGATGAGGCTGGAGCTATCGTGAAATATATTGACTTTAATATTGCAAAAGATGCCTGATTTCTATCGACTCATTAACTTTAAAAACGTTTAATATAAACTTTTAACTTTTTAAATTTACGTATTTAAAAATATTTTCTAGAAATGTCTCAACATAAACAGAAACCACAAAAACCAATCTCGGCATTTTCAGTTTTGAAAATATATATATACACAGGGGGGCCCAAAAGTCACTAGACCATTTTAAAATATAACTTTTTGCTATTAATTTTTTCAAATTTTTTTCAGATTATTTATATGTAATCCTTGAGAAATAGTTATGGAGAAATTCACGACAGTGCAACGAGTAAAAATAATCCAATTTTATCCACAAAATCAACGGCCAATTGTACTAACCCAAAGAGCTCACCTGACCTTACAGCTCCAGACTTTCTTGTGGGGATATCTAAAAGAAAGAGTATACCATTACAAACCTCGGATCATCCAACAATTGAAGACCAACATCCGTGAAGAAATTGAAGGAATAAGCCAAGAAACATTACGAGAGGTGATAGAGACCACTTTAGAAAGAGCTCGCCACTGTCAAGAACAAAATGGTGGCCATTTGAAGGACATAATATACAAAACTAATTAAAAATAATTTCCAAGAATTGTATTTATTGTTTATAAAAGAATAAATTTGAATTTTTTATACATAAAAGAGTTATTCTATTTATAAATGGTCTAGTGATTTTTCGGCCACCCTGTACAAGGTGCATTTTCCAGTTTCCTTCCCTTTCCAAACCAAGCTTTGCTCACTGTTTCTTTATCAGTGTTGCAGTTAAAAGAAGTCTTGGATTCAGGGGCTCTTGACTTTTATTCATTTATTTATTGGGTACTTAAATTCTACGAACCGCTATAAAAGTTGTAAATAGAAACAGAAGCTTGTAAGAAAAGAGTTCCTAGCGAATGGCATGTCAATTATTATCAAAATAAACTTTCTGTTTGAAGAAAACTGCAGAAGATTGTAAGAAGCGTAGTGGTTGCAAATGTCAATTCTCTTATCATCAAAATACACTTTCTTTTCGAAGAAAATCAGATGAACCTGTCGAGACGAATTTAAGCATCTTTGGTATTGTAATTTTAAACAGCTTAACGATTCTTATAACCTTCCTGGTTGTTGTCTCGTCATTATTAAAACTGACTAGTTATGGATAAGATACTTCGTAATTAGAAAAAATACTGACCAGATCTTGATTTCGTCATAATAAAAAATTCGGCAATATCAAAATTGGACAGATCATGATGGACGAGTTATCTCGTCAAAACCATTTGGAGTGTTTATATAATCTGTCTAGCTTAATAGTGGAGATCAGTATTAATGAAATAATGTATGTCGTGTTATACCTATTATTGAAACATTGGAATACATAATTTTAATGAGATGTATTAAGTTACATTTCTGTATTAAATGATTCAGTGTTAATTCTACGTAAATGTTTTAGGACATTTAGAGTGGTGATTGAATTGAACTTGATAACACTCATCAAATATTGAAATGACAATTTCTTACATAATTCAATAAAAATACTATTTTATGATAAATATGTAACTACACATAAAATTAGTGCCACGATATACTGTTGCAAACAAACATAAAAGTATTATTCTTTATATTTTAATTTCTTTAGCAATAATTCATTGACTTCGTCAATTGTTAAGCAATACGTTTAAGTTAAAGTCTAATCGCAATCGCTTGTAAGAAAATTAAGATATCAGTTTTTAACAGATACATTTATTAGAAATACAATTTAGAAATAAATTCTGTGTAAATTAAAACATGAAGGTTATAAATTAAAAAAAAAATTGATGAACTGCTGGAGAAAAATCTGTTATTACACATAAAAAATTGAAAAATGACTAAATTTAACCCTTAATTTCCATCAAATAATAAGAAAATAAATCTATCTCCAGTGAAGATAGAAAACTCACTATATAGCGAACTTTTGTATTATAATATAAATAGTAGTCTTATGGCATGAAATTTTTTCTCTAATTCTCCAAATCTTTAAAAGAAATTTTTAGATGGAAACGATTAGAGCTACAGATCTGTTCATGAAGAGGCAAACGATAAATCAGCACCCACCAAGAGCAGTGATAATTGAATATACACGGCGTAGCATAAAGTTTTTGACATTATGGATAACTTTCTGAGGAAGAGTGGTGGGGGGGGGGGAATGTCTTCCACACAGCTCTTGTAGACACATCTACAATTCTTCAGTGTAGACTGTATGTGATGTCAGACAGGCCACTCGTTGCAAATTTGTATCCCATATATTTTTTATGAGTGACAAATCTGGTGAAGAGGCAGGCCAGGAGCCATGGAAAATACATAAGGATGAGCATTATCCTATTGAAAGAAAGTGTCTTATAGTGTTTGTAAGAAAGGAGCGAAAAGATTTTCAAATTATTTTGTGTGCATACAACCAATAAATATAAAACAATCTGAAATTTATAATATTTTTTCTAACAAATATATTCAACTATATTTACGGATAAAACGCTAGCTGAAAGCTGTTTATAAAATCCAAATGTCCCAGGGACGGACATTAATGATAGTATTTATCATCAAAGATTCCAGTTTCAAATTACAAACTCTCTTAAATAAGGCTAAAAATAAACTAATTCTATTCTGTACATTCAAAACACATTAATAGTACCAGACATTTTGTAAATTTTGTTATTTTTCATCAAATTTCATAATCAAGATCAATGGCGTAGCCAAGAAGGGAGGGTCTTAAACACAGTAACTGTTAAATCAATTAACAGTTTATTCGATTAATTATTTACTAGGCAATATCATGGACTTGCATTTTAATACACTAACTCAGTAACAACCGCTAATTTAATTAACAATTTATTCAAATAATTACTCACTAGGAAATATCGTGGGCCTACATTTTAACACATTAAGTAATAACTGCTAAATTAATTAACAGTTTATTCAATTAATTATTGACTAGGAAATATCGTTGGCTTATATTTTAACACTTACAAGGAAAACACACTAAATCAAAAAACAATTCAGAGAAAACGAAGGGGAAAGTCTATACCCCTAATCTTTACTCACAAAGTGTTTCTCGAGATGAAATCTAACATTTAACTTAGTGAACTTCACTAGTCTAGGGATCACCAGATTCTGGTCTAGAAAAGCTAAAAAAAAATCATATTTGAAAACGTTCGACTTAGTGTGTTTCACATGTAAACCGACGATATGAAACTATGAAGATTAAGATTTGCATTTCCCTAACATGTCTCATATATTAACACACCATAAATTGCACAAACGTTTTAAACGTGAATTAAAAGACAAAAAGTGAAATTCGAGGAATTAGATTTAAAAACTCACTGTTGTCATTTATTGTCATTACAAACATTCGGTAAAACTTTAAAAAATGTTCCAGATCTTCAATCGGCATTAAAATTGGATTTCTAATTTGAGTTCCCCTCCGAAGTGGGTGGGCTATGCTACTCAAGATATTCCTGCAAAAGGGGGCCTTTTGATTCAGAGAGAAATGCCAGGGGCTTGACTTTATGCAAGCCCTCTCCAGCTGTACTGCCCTTGTCCAGTATATTGCTTTGGTTCGTATCAGAACGGATATTGGGTTTGGGGTGAGGGAAAAGATGTTATTGAAGAGGAAGGTTGGATTCTTGCAGTGACACTAATCTGAGATCCCAACGAGCAGATGTCCAGAACATGAGCAGCTTAGTGTAAGTTCCACACTGACTCATTCTAATCAGCTTAGGATTTGGGTCGGTGTGGAGTTCTGGATGAGTCATCTTGGCGAGATAAACAATCTACAGAACAAAACCAAAAAATTTTTTGCAGCATACTTATTTTTTTGCCTAAGTTTTTCAATTATTTCAGTTATAAATTATTATAAAAGTTTTTTTTTTTTGAGATTTCAATTAATAAAAACAGAATTATTTGAAAGTAACAACAAGGTCTTCTGGGATGAAAGTATGACAGCGATATGCTTAAATTTGACTTCTGAATCTAAGAAATCAAGATATGCAGTTTTGAAGCTTCCACAGCATAATTCATACTGGTGCTTGCTTCTCTTCAGTTTCATAAATTTGTCAGATAGATATTATTTTTTACTAAAATTTTATTTTTAGTTTAAAGTTCAATATTTTAGACGTTTCAAATTTGTTTCATAGTAACGGGTAAAAGACTAACCTTGAATTTAACATTTTAAAATTGAGTATGAAGTTTTCCGGAATCAGCAAAATATTTTAACCCTCCTGTGGTTGCCTCAACGAGGTATCTTATCACTAACAAAACTAGCCAGATCTTGATGTAAAGCGATATCTCGTCATTAGAAGAATGCAGACAAGCAATAAGCCAAAAGCACAAAATATTAAAAAATCAAACATACAAAACATAAAATGTAAAGTAACAGAAATTCAGACCAGTAAAACGCCAAAAGGTCAAAAATACAGACAAGCAAAAAGTCAAATGGCTAAAAAGCCAAAATACCGGGGTATAAAATAGTCAAACAGAAGCCAGAAAGCAGAACTGTCCATGTATGCGCGCTGAAGCTGCAGACATAGCATGGCTAGCAATATAATTCAATACAAAACAAAGAGAAATTTAGGAATTTAAATTTAAGGTTACCAAGCAAATTTCGAAAAGAAATGAAGAAGTGTTGGTGGATCAGGGCGTCATCAGGGAGGAGCCTGACCCATTCAACATAATATGGTGTTTTCTGCGTGTGGACGGCAGTTCGCCAAAAGTAGCCCACACATCCCTTCAAACACCACAAGTAGGAAGGCAAAACTAGAAAAGCAAAACTGGCAAAAAGTCAAATAGGTAGAGAAGTCCAGAGAACCTTATATAATGTGATGAATAACAGTAAAGTTATTTGGTTTCCATAGACATTCCTCTCTTTGTTAGATTGAAAACTTTTAATACATCATTCGCTCGAAGCAGAAACTCATTAATTGACAAAAAAATAAGCTATACGGTTCAGCCGCTTAAAGACTATTAGTCTTTAGGTAAAAACAAGTATTTTTTATAAAATAATGTCTCAAGATCAAGTAGAAAATTAAAATATTAGGTTTTTAAATTAAAAAATATTTTTAATGAATTTCAAGCGACTGATAAAATTAACTACATAATACAATGATTTATAATTGAGCTACTTTTAAAGAGAGATTTTCTCCTTTGTTCAATAATTCATTCTCGCACTCCTCTTTCTCGTCATCTAACCATAGTTTAAAATTACGAGACGTTGTCCTTGGATGGATCCCAGACAGTCGCTAATAGAGTTCCAGTGCGACGTTAATCATTTATCTACCTACCTCTCCTCTTTCTTGAAAATGTCCCTCTTCTAATCAGATTCTGCAAATCGGTGTAGATCAGTTGTTTGTCCCACTGCGCTAGCTACCTGCGAGTTGTAGACGACATAAGTTCCATTCATCATTTTTTAAAATGTTGTTTCTCTCATCTGTGTCAGTCTCTTGTGTGTATGTCTATTTACTTGACATCGTTTGTCACAACTTTGCCAAATATGGCCTTGCGCCATAAAACCCAACCAGCCATCTTCCAATCGGCCTTGGGCGTTACCTGTTTTCAGACTTTCAATCCATGGATGCAATTCACTTCGGCATATAACTTTCTGTTTACGTAGTTTAACTAAATTTGCCAATTTAGCCTCGATATGGGAAGAGTATTTTTGAGTCAAACCGAGGCGGATTTCCTGATACTCTTGCGATGTGAAAGAAATTCGGTGATAACTTTCTTTTAGTCGCATCATTTTACGAGATTCGGTCTGTCGATTTTGTGCTCCTTTCTCATGACGAGGACAACACCTGATCTGGCCCCATCTCAAAACTACCACACCACGCCACCGGGAGGACATTTGAGGTCATGACAAATTCAACGTGCACCAGCCTCCACGTACACGGCGGTCTTTGGTTTGATCGAGTTCTCAACTCACAACCCTCCATTTGCTAATACGCTACTCTTCCAACTGGGCTACCAGGGAGAAAATCTTGAAGTGTTTTTATGCTCTGTGCATGATGTCTGCCTCCATATGAATGAATTCCCGAACTATAAATATTTTAATTCCACTACGCTCAACTAAGTTGTTTGGTCTAAGTAAATGCATAAAGCAACTATGCATGGATCCCGGTTCGGTTCGGAACATGTATCACTGAAAACAGATATCTCATTCACAGAAGGTTAGAAATGGATTGATCTTTGACTAGACAACAATAGATGTAATTGGCGCTTCATAGATCGCTAAATCGTAGACACGTTTTCAACTATAAAATAATAAAGAGATGTTACCTAGGGATTCGAAGAGTATCCTGCAAATCAAATGCTACGGATTGGAAAGCTGGGTCGTTACTTGATCTTTGTCAGAATGTTTCGTTGCATAACTCTCATTTTTGCGTTTGATGTGCTCGTCACAGTTAGTTTGGAGGTCATCTGGAATTTTCTTAGCGTCAGTGAATGCGTAGCAAGTCGCGCACAGATCTTTTTTGGGTTTGTAGAACGATAAGTTATAGTCCGTACAAAATATTCTTCGGTAGACATACAGCGAAAGGGGGTGCCTCCCTACTTCAATGCAGTGCTCCTCGTACAATTCGTGCATCTTCTGTATGGAGAGGTTACCATCTAAGTATCTTCTGGAAGTGGTCTTCCGACAGTAATGCAACTCAATGGTAGGAAATGATTCGATGTGGGACTTAATGAGACCGACGTCGTCATCACTGGGTGTGTTACTCGATGGACCTTTTCCTCTGTTGTCAATGTCTGTGAACAAGCCTAGATCGTTAGACCTTTCGAAAGCTGTATTGATGGGGCCGTTACTGATGCAAAGGGTTCTCTCGAAATATTTCTGGCACACTCTTTTCATTTCGTTGTTTTTTACGAAGTAGTAACGTCGTGCATATTTTCTCTCTCTCGAAGGATTTGCCAAGCGACGTTTGGGCTCATCCTCCTTTACGTGCTTTAATATAAAATCTTTTTGTCGGGTGTAGTTCGATAGACCCCAATATGCAGCGCATAAGGTAGCCCTATCATTTTCAGTGAATGTTTCGGAACACTTGAAGCGACATCTGCTGCAATTTATTGCTTTGGGTTGTTTCGCTGGTCTCAATTTTTTGCGGGAATTAATATACGGAAGGCCCTCGAACATTTTCTTTCTGTTTACGTTTTTTCCCCATTCAGATGGTACTTTTTTGCGCCAACGGGTACTTTGTCTCTCATGTCCTGCTAGTACTCTTTGAGAATTCCCCACGGTAACGTTTGAAATGTCACTTTTGGTTGATAAAGCACCTCTTTCGTTGTCCAGTTTCCATGTTGCATCAGGCATGGAATCAGTGTCCGTTAAATATAAATCATCTTCCAATGAAGAATAATCTTGAATTATGTCATCGCTGGCAGGTAAGGGTTCATCACTGGTAGGCAAGGTTTCATCTCTGGTAGGCAAGGATTCATCACTGGTAGGTAAGGGTTTATCATTGGTAGTCGAAGGTCCAGGCACAGGCTGTGAAAATACAATACAGTGCTTAGATTCGCAGGCAAATATTATTTTTACTCCGATTTTACTTTTGATCTGTCTTGTAACAAATCGATTACAAACTGCTTATGATTTATGGGTAGGTAGGAAGGTATCTTAATAAATGTCGCACTGGAGCAACACAATGGGCTATTGGTGATGATCCGGGATCGATCAAACCTGAAGGGAAAGATCCGAAGATAACACCACGTAATTTTGAACCATTGTCGTATGACGAGGTCACACCTGAGCTGGCACCCCACTCTCCAAACTTCCACAGCACATTAACGTGAGTCTCCAAACTTCCACACCATGCCAACGTGAGGGCATTTGAGGCCACGACAGATTTAGCGGATCACGACAGACGTGAGCCAGCCCTCCTTTGTACACGACGGTCTTTTGGTTGAATTCGAACTCGCAACGCTCCGGTTGCTAATCCGTTACCCTTCCAACCAGGCTACCGCGGCCCTTATGATTTATTGGAAGTCAGTGCATGCTCTGCAGGATCGTTGAACAGTAGAGAGGTTTTGGAATCATTCAGACTTCTTGAACGGAACGTGGTGTGTTTTTGTTTCAAAATTTGTAATCGATTTGTTACAAGACACAGAGATGAAAATAAAAACCGTTCCTTTCACTCCAGCAAACTAAAGAAAAAAAATCCCCTTCACTCATCAGTAAACGTGAGAAAACTACTTTTATCCTCCTCGTGGTTGTGTCGACGAATTATCTCGTCAATAGCAAGACTGACCAGATCTGGATGAATGAGATACATTGTCATTAAAAGAGAACTGACTAGACCTTCATCTCGTCATCACCATAAAATAGAGGGCAATACCTTGATGACGAGATATCTCGTCATTAGTAAAACTTTTCAGATCGTGATGGACGAGATATCTCGTCAAAACCACTTGGAGAGTTACCCTTTTGAGTGTCAAGAGATTTCCGAGTGGCGTAGTATTGCTTTTACCCCACAACACACGTAATAACTGAAAAGCCACATTTATTGGTTGAAAGAATCCCAGGAAAGATCCTATTGGTCAAGAAGGTCATAACTGGTTAAAATTCAGGCACGGATGACTGCGGGGTGCAGAACGGATAAATGCGTCTGAACGCCTCAGTGGATTAAAACCACGCGTATTGAAGAGATGTCAATAACACGCAACTTTCGAAATAATCCCAGAGAGGAACAGATTCATTGGGCAATCGGGGAATCCCCGAGAAGCTGGCAGTCCTGGAGGTAGTTGAATTTACGTCGCACTAGAGCTACCAACGGTCTATTTAAAAATAATGTGACAGTAGACAATGAGTTTATTTCATACAGGAAGTAAAATGTTTTTTCAATTAGAAAGACCGTAAACAGTTACTGACAAATCTATTACGTATATCACAATACGACTTAAGTTTTTGGCTGTAGTTGAAAGCAAGGCCGATCGAGGTTGAATTAACCCTCAAGGTGGTTTTGACGAGATATCTCGTCCATAAAGATCTGAACAATTTTGCTTGTTAATGACGAGATATCTCGTCATCAAGATATTGCCGTTTGTTTATGCTGACGAGATCAAGATGTGGTCAGTTTTCTTCTAATGACGAGATATCTCGTCCATCAAGATGTGGTCAGTTTTCTTCTAATGACGAGATATCTCGTCCATCAAGATGTGGTCAGTTTTGCTAACGACGAGATACCGCGTTGAGGTGTACGTCTACCAGGTGGATTAAGCGGTCAAACGATGCTAGAGACCAGCAAAGGATTGTAGATGTGAGAAACCCTACCATATTGATAAATAAGGGCATAAATATGCCATAAACATAGTTAAAAAAAGTATAGTTTCTGAGAAATAATTATTGTTTCATAAATCTACCTAGTCTTAAAATCTAACTTGGGGATCAGTTTTGCGATGTTCTTTTGTTTAAATTGAATCATTGTATATGACTAAAACAAATGAAGACCTTTTCCACAAAATGACAATCGGTTGACAGCGATGAGTTTTGTAATATGTATTTCGAAATATAATCATTATATTTGACTAAAACAAATTAAAACCTTATCCGGGAAATTACAATCGAAAAGGTGTTTTTCCAGAATTAACCTTCCTGGTGGTTGTCTCGACCAGGCTTCCCACCATTAGCAAAACTGACCAGATCTTGATGGACGAGATATCTCGTCCATCAAGATCTCACCGTCTCTCGTCATTAGAAGAAAACTGACTAGATCTTGGTTTCGTTATCATAAAAAAATCGGCGGTATCGTGATGACGAGATAACTCGTCCATCAAGATCTGGTCAGTTTTGCTAATGACAGGATGCCTGGTCGAGACAACTACCAGGACGGTTAATTCAGGAAACACTTTTTCGATTGTAATTTCCCGGATAAGGTTTTAATTTCTTTTAGTCAAATAAAATGATTGAATTTCGAGATAATTCGTCATTAGCAAAACTGATCAGATCGTGATCTCGTCGAATCCACTTGGAGGGTTAGTGTTGCTAAAATAATTGCAGGTGGCAAATTATTCAAAAGCAGCTCATTTTTCTGAATTCACAGTGGTCATAGCGTTTGCCTGCTACCCAGTAGGTCCCCGGTTCGAATCTCGGTTCGCAAGCCCTTGGAAGTAGGTGACAGTCCCCGTTAGGAGACAGCGGCAGCTTACACACTGGATGCTTCCTCACAAATAGCACCAAGTTACCCCATTGTAATGTAGAAACCAGTGGTCGGGCTTAAAAAAACTTTTAACAATTCACGGCATTCCTCATCTGAACTCGGTAGGTGACTACATTTTCCAGGGCTGATAATCTCTCAGTCAGTCAAACGGAATAGGGCTGTGGTAGCCCAGTTGGAAGAGTAACGGATTAGAAATCGGAGGGTTGCGAGTTCGTATCCAACCAAAGACTGTCGTGTACAAAGGGGGCTGATGCAGGTTAAATCTGTGCTGGCCTTAAATGTCCTCACGTTGTCGTGGTGTGGAAGTTTGGAGAGCGGGGTGTCAGCTCAGGTGTGACCTCGTCATCTGACCGTGGTTCAATACGTGGTGTTGTCCTCGGATCTTTCCCTTCGGGATGGATTCCGGACTGTCGCCGATAGCTCATTGTGTTTCTTCAGTGAGACGTTAATTAAGGTACCACCTACCTAACTACTAAAACTGAATACACTAAAAAAATTTCACTTCGATAACTCGAAGCATGCGCTATTCTCGACAAGACCCAGAAAATAAAAGTCAAGAAAAGAAATCATTTCTTTACTTTCTACAAAAAAACACGAATTAAATATTGGAAATTATTTGTCTACATCGTGGATACTGACTAAGAAGCAAATTTTTTTAGATATCTATCTGAAGTGTAAGAAAAAAACAAGATTTATCCTCCACAAAAGTAAGTTTGTCTACTTACCGAATTTTCAACAGCATTATCCCCTTTTCCGCGTAGATCCTTATCCAAAACCATTTGTTGGGAACGTCCTCGATTCATATTTATGGAAAACTGACCAATTTAATCACTATTCAACAAAAAAATTATCTCAACACTGAAAAAACCGTCTCTCAAGAAGGAAAGCGACGAATATTGTAAAAGCGTATTCAATAGCACGCATACTACAAGCCGCTCGATGATAAAATGGCATTTAGTGCAAATCCAATTCACATTTCGCGAAATGAAATTAAATAGAGATGCTTTAATTACATGACTACACGAAAGGCTTTTCATTTGTGAGTAACAACTCATAAAATTAAGTAAATGCCTTTACATTGCATAAATCATCTCTTAAGAAATATGAACACATAACAAAGTGACTTAATGAATTTCAACTTCAGAGCACTATCTAAAACTCGTAGCTGAATTCAACTAGAAGAATTCATCAAGTGCTATTAATGATATTCAGCTTTTTCACGACATGCTGGCACTGCATACATGAAGTTCATTAAAGGCTTTTAATGATTGGATAGATAAAAAGCATGGTAAGTCACATCGGGATATCGTTTTAAAATTTTCCAGATATTTTTGCTCTTGTGACGTTTTCGCACTCTGAAAAACCACTGCAAGAGTCGAAATCACCGCTCCAAGAACATCGTAAACATGAAAATAAACATTTAGTGTCAAAAAACGCACTTCCTAAAAAATGACAGTTAATGAGTTTCTTCACTAAGCCGACGATGTGAGGCGAAATATTTTGGAATCGAAACGTGCTGCCATCTATCGTGAAGAAGCGCTTTTCTAAAAATTAAATATTTGAATAATTTCGGATTTTAATAAATAGCTTTGAAACCTATAGATATAAAGTTTCACTGATCTGAATGGCACTCTAGTACATTTTGCGTAAGATTTGGCAAGGTAAAATTCTTAGACAGTTAATTAAAACGTTACCTAAAAAATTTAAGTAAGAGAAACATTGAACTAAAGACACAAATGTCAACTAAAATAATACTTTATAGATAACACTGCATATAATATTCAAAGCAATGTGATATTCCCTCAAAGTCCATGATGACAAGAAGTTTCCTGACACGTTTTGGTATAAAATGATCTGCAAATTTCGATTAAAAAAAGAAAACAACTTATAGTTTAATTGAAGAGATGAGACAAGTTGCTTCTCAATGACGATTTTGAAGAGATCGTTTTATAAACTATCAAGAAATAGATAACTATACATTTAACCATCACCACTATTCTCAGAACAGCATATGAAGCAAAAATTATTTTATCAATGCTGTTTTTATTCTGTCAACAACCTAGCAAGTTATAGGCTGCGTAGGTTCAATACCTGTAACTTACTGCGAGTGTATTTCTCTCTCCTGTGTTAGTAAAACTTTCCTAGTGTGTCTCCATTACTTGACGTTGTCTGTCTTGCGTTTGGTGCAGATTGGTCTAATATGGCCCTTGGCGCCATAAAACACGACCAACCATCTACCAACTACGAAAAATCACTGTTTAGGATTTTTGACACCTCTTTTCAAGGAAAAAAATCATTGCATATAAACCGTTTACATTTAAACCGATATTAAAAACGTTTTATAATAAGCGTGTATCAAATGAAAAGGTTTTATACTATCAAATATGAAAAAAGTATAATAGCTCTACATGAATATATGAACTGCATACCTTATTACAGTACTTACTTTTGCATACCTTAGTACAGTGACCAACTATCGTATTAATGCTATTTTTTCGATCCTCCTGGCTCCCATATTGACCTCCTGTTTCTCCCTTACATTTTGTTAACCCTCCTGGTAGTTGTCTCGATAAGGTATCTCGTCATTAATTAACCTGACTAGATCTTAATAGACAAGATACCTCGTCATTAGAAGAAAAATGACCAGGTCTTGATCTCAACGTCAAAAAATTGGCAATATATTGATGACGAGATATCTCGTTATTAGCGAAATTGGTCAGATCTTGATGGACGAGATATCTCGTCGAAACCACTTGGAGGATTAAAGTTCACATGAATTCAAATACAAAATCAAAGGAGGAAATGTCTCCTTGTTAACCCTCCTGGTGGTTGTCTCCACGAGGTATCTCGTGATTAAAGAAAACTGAACACATCCTTGTCTCGGCATTAGAAGAAAACTGAACACATCCTTGTCTCGGCATTAGAAGAAAACTGACCAGATCTTGATCACATCATCATCATCAAAAATTCGACGATATTTTGATGATAAGATATCTCGTCGAAACCACTTGGAGGATGACCTGTCAAGATCGCGAAATTTAAATTACGTATTATTCCAGCCAAATACATTCCGATACAAACTGCCATTAATGTCGTCAGTTTAGACTTAGAGGTACTCATCCAATACAAATCGAAAAATTACCTATAATGATAGATATAAAGTTTAGTGTATGATAATAGATAGCAAAAAAGCCGTTTTCGGATTGTAAACAGAAAGAAAAGAAAAATTTGTTTAATATATTCGGGGATTTAACCCTCCAAGAGGTTTCGACGAGATAGATATCTTGTCATCAAAATCTTGCCGTTTTTTCGATGATGCCGGGATCAAAATCTGGTCATTTTTCTTCTAATGACGAGATTTCTCGTCCATCTAGATCTGCTAATGGGTTTGCTACTGACGAGATACATCGTCGAAACAACCATCAAGAGGGTTAAGAATCAAATTGATATGCCAAACCTTAATAAGATCTTAGGCTTTGTTTTAAGCATCCAGGGTTCAAATGCTCATACTGAGAGTTTTTTCATCGATGAGCAATGCATGAACGATCAGAGAAATGGAAGCAGCTTTCAACTAATTAAGTCAGAGATAATGACAGCAATTAATTAACTGTAATGATAAATAATTTTTGAAATCTGCACAGCATTTAAAAAGAATGCTTAGTTCTTCAGCATCAGTGGACGAATGCAAATAGATTAGAATTAAGATACATGTAAATTTGTAAATTTTAATTCTATATTGTGACCAGTATATTATATGCAATGCAAATTAATTGTTTTGTTTATATTATCCATTCTATGAACATATTCGTTGGAGTGACGGTGAAATTCAACCTCATTTAAATTCCTTTAAAATTAAATCTCCCTGAATTTATGAAAGTTGGTTACCCTAGTACTTACGCATGTGTCTTCGTTAAAAATCTGATATGAAACTCACACAGTAGTGTAAAAACTCACTCCTATAAGTGTAAAGGCATTTCTTAGAAGTTTTAATAAAGTTGATTCGAACGCTTCAAAACTTGAAAGGCGAGGCCTAAAACTGGTGGATAAAATCTGGTCACCAGATGGAGCTACTATTTGTCGATAAACGAGTTTCTAAAAACATTTCTCATGCGCTCACATTTTTATGTTTAATAAAAATACCTATTCCATGTGTGGTTTTGGACCATAATATCTATCATGATTGCAATAAAAATATATCTTTTAAGAGGTTGATATGGTTGAGATCCAGTCAAAAATACAGGCATAGGTATAAGCATTTTTCAAAAGGACTCCTTTTGAACTAGGATTTTAAGATGCATTTATATATATCATTTTTGAATACATGCTCAAACACTTGAATTGAAATTTTATTCTGTTCACATCATGTTTTATTCACATTTTCTGTTAGAAACACAATTATAAAAGCCAGAGCATAAATAATTAAAAATAATCAATAAAATTAATTATTAAATAAATTATAATACGAATTGTAAATTCGATGTTCCAAATATAAATATATTAAAAAACGTGCATTCAGTACGTATGAAGTGACATTACATGTAAATATAAGCCCCTTTTTTAAAGAATAAGCAAAAGCGGGTTAGATTTCTTGCATTACAAATTATTTTCAGTAAAGCATTACTTTTAACATATTTCGTCGGCTTGCAAGTGAAACACACTAAATCAAAAAACAGTTCTGAGAGAAAACGAAGGGGAAAATTCCACTCTCTCTATGCTAAACTCACTAAGTGTGTTTCTCAAGAAGAAATCTAACATTAATGCAAAGAAAAAATGACTTAGTGGACTTCACATTCTGGTCTAGGAAGCTAAAAATAACTCATAGCTTGAAAATTTTCATCTAGTGTGTTTCACTTGTTATTCTTGTAATTCACTTTATTATACTTGTAGACATGGCAAAAAGCTCCGCATAAGTAATACATTTCATTAAGTAAGTAAGCGTAACCACCTAATCTCTTTCTAAGTTTGATTTCGAGTTTGTCATAGCATGGTCAAATAAGGCCCTTGTTCCATTTAATCCAATCAAATCCATCATTTTCCTAATTACACCAATTCTTGATAGGTTTAGGTTCCATTTTCGTAACATCTGTGTCGTTTGTAAAGAAAAAGCAGAAATTAAAGTTACTATTTAAGGTAATGCTTGTTTTTATCAAACTATTTAAGCATAATTTAAAATACTAGAGTGCATGTTATAACATTGCATGATATAAATTATATTTATATGTTTTAACCCTCTTTGTGGTTTATCTTCGCATCGAAAACTACCCTGCAGTATCCAGACTCTGATTCAAAAACCTGCTCCAAACTGTCAGCAGTTCTAGGCAAGGAACCAATTTGTTTTTCCTACTTGGGTATCACGTCCTTAGCCAAATTGACCAGATCTTGGAAGGGATATCTCGTCGAAACCACATGGAGGGTTCAAGTGAATTTATTGCACATTGTTCAATAAGGGAACTGTGTTATAAATAGAAAACTACGGTATAGCTTTGTTTAATGCTTTGCTTATTTTTCTATGCTCATTTTATTTTATCTGGAAATCTCACCATTGAAAAATATCACTCAATAGTTTTCTGGTTATGAAAGTTGAATGAAACGAATAGTTAGAACTGCAAAAGGGTAAAACTAATAAAGGAAATTGAGTTTACTCACTTAAGAAGAAAATTTTGAAGTTATTGGAACAAATATTTACACATTTTTAATTAAAAGAAACCCTACAAAATTGAACCAATTTGAGAAAAATGCAGGACATTTTTTATTTTTAGAAAATTTTAATTGAAGAATGAAAGGACCTTTAAATATGTATACCTCCCACACAGACTTAGTAAATAAGCTTGTGTGTAATTGATAGATTTCGTTCCTGTATAAAACATTTCACAAGACTTCTTTTAATTAAGGCGTTTTAAAAGCATGTTTTGTGTTATCTCATTAAATACTTTTAGACTAACTTTTAGACTTTTAGACTTTTACACTACCTGACATTGAAAATGCAACACCAAGAAGGAGTTGGCAGAAAGTTATGAAATTTGGCAAGCAGAGAGAGACAGCAAAGAGCAATAAGTGATCTTTATTGCAACATTATACACCTTGCCACTGAGCAGCAAGAACGTCTGATCAGTAGGTTGTAGGACCACCGCGAGCGGCGATACAGGCAGCAACACGTCTAGGTACAGACGCAATGAGCGTGCGGATGGTGTCCTGAGGGATGGCTGCCCATTCCCTGTCAACCATTTGCCAGAGTTTGTCTTATGAACGTGCCGGTGGCAACGCATGCAAGCGACGTCCAATGACGTCCCATAAATGTTCGATAGGTGAGGGATCAGGGGAGACAGCTGGCCAGGGAAGCACTTGGGTACCATTGCATTTTCAATGTCAGGTAGTGTAGATTTACTTTTTCAAACTGATCTCATTTTATTGTTTCTAATGTTGTTGAACTACATGTTTTGATCTAATAATTTCTGTTTTTCTACTTTTCACAAACATGCTATTTCTAACCTTTTCAAATGAGAACCTCAATTATTTTTAAAAATTTACTTTTACTGTTGGCTTGGATGCCTTAGTTTTAAATTTTAAATTTTATCTATTTGCTATTGTTTTGATTTGGTCGTCGGTACAGCTTATCCATTTTTGGATCTTGTGCCAATACCCACCAACTCTAACATAAATAAAACTGTCATCAAAAAATGCTTTTCTAATTCATATCGTGCTTAAAGACATAACACCATGAACACATTTTAAGGGGCCGCGATGGCCCGGTTGGAAGAGTAACGGACTAGCAACCGAAGGGTTGCGAGTTCGAATCCAGCCAAACACCGTCGTGTACAAAGGGGGCTGGTGCACGTTAAATCTGTCGTGGCCTCAAATGTCCTCACGTTGGCGTGGTGTGGAAGTTTGGAGAGTGGGGTGCCAGCTCAGGTGTTGCTTCGTCATCTGACCGTGGTTCAAAATTACGTGGTGTTGTCCTCGGATCTTTCCCTTTGGGATTGATCCCGGACCGTCACCAATAGCCCGTTGTGTTGCTCCAGTGTGACGTTAATTGAAATAAATAAATAAATAAATAAATAAATAAATGAACACATTTTAAATATATATTTTTATTACAGAAATTCACTTTACAGTCGTGGGTCGAACATTGGAGGTAGGTAGTTGAATTAACGTCGCACTGGAGCAACACAGCGGGCTACTGGCGACAGTCCGGGATCAATTCTGAAGGGAAAGATTTGGGGACGAGACCTCGAATTTTGAACCACGGTCAGATGACGAGGTCAACACCTGAGCTGGTACCCCCTCTCCAAACTTACACACCACAACAACGTGAGGACATTTGAGGCCTCGACAGATTTAACGTGTACAAACCCCCACTTACCCGATGATTGGTTAGATCGATCTTTGAACTCACAACCCTCTGGTTGGTAATCTGCGACTTTACCAACTGGGCTACTGCGACCGGTATGTGTATGTAAATGGACATACACAAACAAGGAAAGTTTTAACCATAGAAGAAATATAAAAGTAGAGTAAGTAATGGTAACCATTCTATATGCCCAGTATCATGTGACCAAAACTAGTAGTAACGTGACACTTAGACTTCTTATGTCTTCTTTTTTTAAACGAGCATTCATCATCTGATTGGTCCACGGAACGGTGGATCAATCAGTCGCCCATCCATTGATTCTTCCTCTAATTGGTCCGCGCGACAAAGTAGTAGATTTTGGCAATTTCACCACTTTTGTCGCCACTCTATAGAAATGTACATTCACATACCTGCCTTGTCATAAGATGTTATATCGCCAAACGAAGCGACAATTTCTCAGAGAAGTAACGTGATTACTAGTCGACATGTTGGCCACACGTTTTGAAGCTCCTTTAATACTCAATCTACTTACATTTCACGTCATTGATTTTATTGACGAATAAGAGAAGAATACACTCAGGGTAAGTTATAAGAATCGAACCTACACCACCTACAACTCGAAAGTTACTAGCGCAGTGGGTAAGCCCATTGAGACACGACGTTTTGAACGAGTCTGTTCGATTTCACCATTTTTGTCGCCACTTTATAGAAACGTGTATTCACACACCCACCCTGTCGTAACATGTTATATCGCCAAACGAGGGGATAAAATACCAAATCGGCCAACCAAGTTAATTTTTCATGGAGGAGTCACATGACTACTAGTCGTCGTGTGGTCACTGTTTTTGAAGCTCCTCTCAATGACAATGCTCAGTCTACTTGAATTTTACGTCTACTGTTTTAACTGACACAGAAGAGAGAAATACATCCAGGGTATTCACAGGAATCGAACCTGCGCCGTCTACAGCTCGTTGGCTACAGCGCAGTGGGCAAACCCACGTGGTGGAAGAAGGAAATGAAAGGCAAAACTGGATATAATACTAAATGATTTAAGCGTAATAAAAAGGGTAGATATAGGAAAAAAATTAACATCACACTGGAGTAACGCAACGGGCTATTGGTGACGGTCCGGGATCAATCCCAAAGGGAAAGATCCGAGGACAACACCACGTAATTTTCAACCACAGTCAGATGACGAGGCGACACCTGAACTGGCACCCCACTCTCCAAACTTCCACACCACGCCAACGTGAGGATATTTGAGGCCAAGCTCCCTTTGTACAAGACGGTCTTTGGTTGGGTTCGAACTCGCAACCCTCCGGTTGCTAATCCGTTACTCTTCCAACCGGGCTACCTAATAAAAAGAATGAGCTTATGCCTGACATTCATTCGAAGTTTTGTTCATATGAAATTTTTATTAAATGTCACCTCTCAATAACATTTTATGCATTTGTTGAATAGATGTACAGAGTTAACTTTGTTATTGAATATGAAGAATTCTTTGTATAAATATTTGAATTGAATAAAACAAAAAATAACCGTTCTTTAAAAATATGCCTGAAAAATAAAAAAAACTTAAAAATTCTATCCATTCAACGCCTCGACTTTTCTGAGATGAGATAAAAATTCTGCTTTTTATTTTACTTACTGTCACATCTAAAAAGAGAAAATTATACAAAACTCTGATATGAAATGTAGGCTCCTCTTATCACGAAAAGAGAAAGGTTTGACCAACTTCATATCTTTTGGGTGCAGATCCCAAACGAACCCCTGATTTGATATGTGTTAAAATATGAAATGTCTATAAATGTACTAATTTTAGAAAAGCCGTCTTGTTGCAAAAGTTCGATAGCCTCCCCAAACACTAAACTTGTATGCCTGAAAATCCTCTCTTCTAGTTGAACTATGCATGGTGTTTTCAATCAGAATCGCGTGGTCTCTTTATAAGAATACCTGAACCCCTGTTTCCGTTTTGTGCGTATGAGAAGCATTTTCTATCAAGCTAAATGTAGGTGGCGCTAGTGTTCTTGTACTTATTCAGAACATGATATCACGTGGCTCATTTTCCGAATACTATTTCAGCGCGTTACTAATAAAAATTCCAAAGAATGAATTCGAGTTAAATAGTTAATTGGTCAACGCCAATTAAACGAAAAGCGCCAACAAAACGGCGATAAACAACATTTTTAAGGTAACCCCGATGTGTATCATGCGAGAACATTTGGGTAGCAGAAGTACCCAAATGTTCCGTCTGGTTTGTTTTACACTGGAAATCCCTATCACAAGTGAACAGATAAGGTTAAATTCTGCACAAATAAACGGTAATGAAATAAAATTATATAAAAAGAATTTCCTATCTCGGTTTCAGCAAAATACAATAGTATTTTACTGAAACCGAGATAGGAAATTCTTTTTATCTAATTTTATTTCATTACCGTTCATTCCATACGCTAGAAAGGTTGAATAAATTGATATGATGTGTGTTTAGAACAAAACTGGGAGATCAAACTTAATTTCAGACTCTTGAACCTTCTGGTGGCTGTCTCCAAGAAGTATCTCGTCATTAGCGAAACTGACTGGATCTTGATGGTCGAGATATCTCGTCACTAGAAAGTAAAAGCTGACTAAATCTTGATACTGTCATCGTCAAAAATTGGCAATATCTTGATGACGGGCAAAATTGGGCAGATCTTAATGGACGTGATATCTAGTTGAAACCACTTGAAGGTTAAGTAGCTGGCAGACGGAAGTGCTTGGTTATCTCGTATGTGTCGAAGTCAGGTTGCCTGCTTGACGGTTTTTTTGTTTCTTTAAGACGATAAGTAAATGCCGACCAGCTTCCTCGAAATCCTCCAGGAAGGCATGCCTGCTCCAGTGTGTGCGATGTGGCAGCACCTCTCATGGTGATCTGGGTTGATAGTGAGGTAGGTAGTCGAATTAACGTCACACTGAAGCAACAACCCAAAGGGCTATTGGCGACGATATGGGATCAGTCCCGAAGGGAAAGATCTGAGGATAACATCTAGTAATTTTGAACCAAGGTCAGATGACGAAGGTTAACAGTGAGACTTAAGCTCTTGCCAACGGAGTGCTTGACAAATAATGCTTCCATAAGCGATTGTATTGCCATAAAGAGTTAATTTTTAATTTCACTTTAATTTCGACTATCGTGATATATTCAGAATAATATATTTGGATGCTTCAGAATACCTAAAAAAGCTGACATCGATGCCGCAGGTACTTAATAGACTTATCAAAACAAATGTTCATGCACGGATTTCCATCTTTGATAAAAATGCGCCTTGTGGGCTACATCATACACTGGTAATTATTATTGTTCACTTGAAAAAGAAATGACAATATTTTAATCAGCTTAATCACCATATTTTAATTAGCTTAATGACCATATTTTAATTAGCTTATTCAGTTGAGGTATTAAAAACTATGTATAGGTTTATATAGTTTAGTATTTAATGAAACTTAATTTGTAATTATACCTAGAGGTGACGGGTATGGGTTAAGCAAAAGAAGTGCGAAAGACAGTATAACTTTGTCTACCCAAAAGTAGTATTTTATGGGAAGTTCTGTGTATTCTGTGTATAAAGTATACTGCTATACTTTATACACAGAATCGTAAATTAATTTTTGTTGCTGTGACTAAAATCACCACAAAGTAAGGCTAGGAGGTAATGAAAGCAATTTTGCATGCCATTCTTAGAATGGTATGCGAAGGAGATTTTTTATTTTGTTTATCAGTGTTGTTGCGAGCAAAATTATTAATGGCTTTTAAGCTTGCTTCTTTGTTAATAAATATTATAACTCATACTTTTAAATTGATGACCCACTTAAGGTCTGCATCAATTGCAAGCATTTCGGCCTGGATTGTTGGTTGGGTTTTGTGCCACAAGGACCATATTTGGCCAAGCTGAGCCAATCACGGAACAGACAATGTCAAGTAAATGGTCATACACACACATAAAGATTTAACGACACAGAAGAGAGGAAGACACCTAGGGTAAGTCACAGAAATCAAACCTGCCCCTCATTCAATTCGAAGGTCATTTCAGCCTGGAAGACTAAATGATTAATATTATGGTTGGTAGTTGAATTAACGTCGTACTGGAGCAACACAACTATGATTAATATTAAGGATTGATGACCAACGGGTATATAGTTTTCCCGTTTTGAAGTCATTGAAAGCACCACCGACTCCTGTGTCTGATTTCGAATCGTCGATATACAAAATCGCTTGTTTGCTTAGGTGAAATGTACTTTTACTCAGTATTGTAGGATCCACATCCATTTATGTATGATTTTCTGGTATTCCTTAGACACCAGGTTTGGCCCATTACGATTCTCTGTATAATCTGAATAATTTACTCATAGTTATTTCCCTTTTTAGGTTTAAATGAGTTGGCGTGAGACCTGCTAACACTTAGAGATAATTAGTGGATGTTGTTTCATTAGCGCCGGTGATTACGGTGGTTGGATTTTAAGGCACAAGATTGGCCAAGATGCTCTAAACATAAGACGGCGTTAAGTAAATGAGCATATACAAAAGGGAAGTTTTACTGTCACGAGAAATATTTCAAGGGTTGCAGGAATCAAACCTGCGCCTCCTACATCTCGCAGGTTGCTAGCGCAAGGGGCAAACCGATTGAGGCAGACCTCCAATGAAAAGGAGTGGCATTTGTATTTGCAAGTCCCTTATACTTTCCGGAAGAATTGCACTGAACCCTCCAAGTGGTTTTGACGCGATATCTCGTCCATCAAGACCCGACGAATTTTGCTAATAACGAGATATCTCGAGTTTTTGATGATGACGAGATAAAGATCTAGTCACTTTTCAGGTAATGACGAGATACCTCGAGTTTTTGATGAAGACGAGATAAAGATCTAGTTAGTTTTCTTGTAATGACGAGATATCTCGTTCATCAAGATCTGGTCAATTATCTTCTAATGACGAATTTCTTCGTCAAGAAATCACAAGGAGAGTAGCAATCCCATATAATAACTGCACAACAGATGATTCTTTCGAAAATAATCTAATCATATATAATCATCACATTCTCTCGATAATGATTCATATGTAAGATATTTCGCTACTAAATAATCTTAGGTAGATAAATTTGTTACCGCATATCCCCTTACATAAAAGAAAAAAGAAATTACGGAATCATACTTTCTAAATAAAAAAGGAACATATCCTTTCTTTCAATCGAAACAGAAAAACGAGTGTCCTTTTCTGTTTCTTACAATCTAAGGGACAAAGAGAAGAGCACGAAATAAGGCCAATAAATAAACCTTACAAACGTTTTCAGATTGTCTAGCTCTGTAGCGTCTTGTCAAGAAACTACTAATAGAGTCTCCTTTCTGCTGTCAAATTAGAGGAAGAAACTGGATGCCTTAACAAGGGCGCATCGAGAAGTTTTTCGCTTGGTAGAGTTACGCTCAATTTTCTTTTCTCTAGGTGGTTTATATTTTTGGAGCCTTGAATGGGGTTTAGAAGTATGAATTGTCTAATTTATTTTAAGATAAGGTGATGAATAAATAATCTAAGATTGTGGCGACTTTTCGACAAAAGATGCGCCAGAAAGTTTTAGAATGAAAAATTAAAAGGGGATTGGAAAATTTCTGGGCTTATAAATTCTCTATTTTAGGTAAAAAATAGAGAATATGTAAATACCTGTATATTTTTTTTAATGGGATAGTATTTATTTAGTTGGGTAGAGTTTTATGAGATTTAAAAGCTAAAGACAACTTTTGAAGCATTTAAAATTTAGTAGTAGAAATTTAGTGGGTAGTAGATGTTCGGTAGAAATTTAGTCCCAGAAAAATATCTAAGATCCTACGAATAGTAAAATATAGGTAAAATGTGTATGAATAAAATGTGTACTATAAACTCACTTTTCAAATGCTTCAAAGGGTGGAGCTAGGCCAAATATTGTAACTGCACCATAAAACCAAGCCTTATGTTGGGTCGTCATGACTTAGCGACTTTGCCCCATGCACTAGTAACTTCATAGAGGAAATATAAAAGTAGAGTGAGCAATGGTAATTTTTTATGTGCTCAGGATCATGTGATCATAACTAGTAGTAACGTGACCCTAAGACAACTTTCGTCTGACGATTCATCATCTGATTGGTCCGTGCGACATAGTAGTAAACTTGGTGCGATTTCTCCACTTTTGTCGCCACTCTATAGAAATGCGCATTCACACCTACCCTGTCATAAGATTTTATATCGCCAAACTAGATGATAAGATGCCAAATTGGCCAACCAAGTAAATTTTTCACGGTCATATGACTGCTGTCGACATGTTGGTCACACTTTTCGAAGTAATCTCCTTCTCTGAAGTAGTAACCTCTCATTAGTAATGCGCAGTCTACTTATATTTCATGTTTATGAGCAACTTGCAAGTTGTAAGCGGCTTAGGTTCTGTTCATCTCCTGGTGCATTTCTCTCTCCTGAGTTAGTAAAGCTTTCATTGTACGTGTAAGTTCATTAACTTGACATCGTTAGGAGCTGCTTGGTCAGATATGGTCTTTGTAAACACCAACCAACCATTTAATTTTTTTTTATTAAATTGTCTGGCTACCTTTACATTTAAGACTAAATAGCTTACTTATGTATTTTGATTTCAAAAATTGGTTTTCCAATTCTATACCTTTTGTATCCCAAAATGAATGATTGTTTTAAAACCCAAAACCAACCAAATGCTGCAAGACCGACTAATAAAATTGCTTTCTTTTACTAAAATTATGCTATAAACGAAATTAATCAATTACATTCCATACACATTTTCAGGATTACCATTGTCTTTAAATTTTAAATCAAGTTAACATGCCTGAATACGAAATAAAGTACTTTATAATATTTTTAGGTAGGCAGTTGAATTAACATCGCATTGGAGCAACACAACAAGCTATTGAAGACTGTTATCAACTCGAAGGGATTGATCTGGGGACACCTCTTAATTCTGAACCATGGTCAGACTGAACACAGTCAACACCTGAGCTGGCACTCCATTTTCCCAACTCCCACATGGCACCAACGTATGGACATTTGAGGCCAAGGCAAATTTAACGCGCCTCCAGCCCCCATGTACACCAAGGTCGGTTTAATTGAGTTCCGAACTCGCAACCCTCCGGTTACAAATCCGTTACTCCTCCAACTGGACTACAACGGCCTCTTTTATTGTGTGTTTATGTTCACTTATTTGATATATTTTGGCACAGTTGACCAATTTAACCAACAGCTATAAAAACCAAAACCAGCCAAATGCTTCAAGATCGACCAGTAAAATTGCTTTTTATCCACTCAAATTATGCTCTCCTTTAGGTGTGTACGACCTTCACGGACCCAAGGTACTCTAATGATCTTTTCTTTTCCCATGGAATTAACTGTCTAGTAAACACGGTTATCGCGCTTTCGGAATACTAAGCGATCTTCATTTATTTCCATCCTATTATTCTATAATCCCAATCTCTCTTTTATTCCCTTTCGCATCTTTTACTTGAAGTTGTCTGCCTTGTGTTCGGCACAGTTTGGCCAAATATGGCCCCTTTTGCCATAAAACCCAATAACAACCAACCACTAAAACTATGCTCGAAGCAAAATACATTTTTTTCTACACACTTTTTCAGATTACCATTGTCTTCAAATTTCAAAAGAAATTAACATGCCTGACGTTAGAAATAGTATTTTTACGGAATTGTTTTAAGATGTTTCTCTCCTGAGAGCCTAAATGAAACTGGGATGCTTCCCACCATAAAATCACACAACCCACTCCTTCAATATAAAAAAGGAGCAAACACTAAAACTTCTAGGAATTGTTGCGAAAAGGAAGTATGGCTGGAAGGAATTAAATGTTAATACAGCAGTGAGAATTCGGGGAAAGAAAGTTTATTGCGACTAGAGCCGGTCGCAAGTGAAGATTCAGCAAATCTCAAACTGGGAACATAAAATCAGCTCGTTTTAGTAAAGTCACGTATGGAATCTCAACGTTTAACGCATCGCCCCTCGCGTTGAGTCGTGCGGAGAATTTCATGTTAAATTGACCATCCCATAAAAATTCCTGTCATCTGTCTGAACATTTGAGATCGGAAAAAATCAGGAAAAAACTGCTTCTATAATAATGTGACACGTTCGAAGTGTGAGCTGAAAAGATTTTTCCAGATTAAATGGTATCTTATCGCTCGAATAGAAATAGTAAATAACGCACCTAAAATTGTTTAATTTAGCTCTTTTTTAGCTGAGTAATACTTTTCCATTGTAATTCGAGTCATTAAAAATTTTATGAGAAACGGTTATGCTGCACTTTTAAACAAGAAAATGATCTTCTGATCCGTAAGTTCTGTCACTGCTAGATTGATAAAAACCTAATTATTAATAAAATAATCTTCATTCAGAACTTACTTTATTTACTTCGTTTTATTGTACAACTTATTTTTCCATAAAATAAATAATACACCTAAAATTGTTTGATTTAGCTCCTCTTTTAGCAGAGTGATACTTTTCCCTTGTAATTCGAGTCCTTACAAATTTGATGAGAAACGGTTGTGCACTTTTAAATTAGAAAATGATCTTATGATCCTCAAGTTCTGTCACTGCTAGATTGATAAAAATGTAATTATCACTGAAATAATCTTTATTCCGAACTTACTTTATTTACTTCGTTTCATTGTTCAAAATTTTTTCCTACAAAATAAATAATGCACCTAAAATTGTTTGACTTGGCTCTCTTTTAGCAGTGATACTTTTCCATTGTAATTCGAGTACTTAAAACTTTTGAGAAAGGTTTATGCATTTTTAAACCAGAAAATTACTCTCTTATCCATAAGTTCTGTCACTGGTAAATTGACAAAAATGTAATTATTAATATATAAAACAATCTTCACTCAGACTTGCTTTATTTACTTAATTTCATAGCACAAAAATTTCTTTTACCACAAAAAGTCTTGACCCTCATTCAGATACATACAGGTTATTATTTTATTGTTTTCTCAGGGTTTTATTGATTTTACCGTTTTTGAAATCTGTCGTGGTAGTAAAATAAGTATAAGTTGAACTGTGCAATTTTGCAAAAGCAATAAAAATGAAAGTGCAACTTTCTTGATTCATATAGTGCGATCTAAAAGTCACGCAATCCCACAGTTTTTAGTTTCTGTAGTAATAATTACTATACCTTTAGATGGAATTCTTCTTTGCAGTGGGATATTACCTCGAAAGCCATTATCCTTTCCTGATGTTTTTCTATCATGTGTATCTTCCTACTCATTACTATAATGAAAAGGGCCAAATGAATATGAACAAAAGTAACTATCACTGATTCAGCCATCCTGTGAATTCAGAAGAGAAGAAACATGAAATATTTCTTAGTAAACATGTTTTTCCACAAGAGCAATAAATATTTCTGAAATGCCGTCTCTCTAGACATTGGCACAGCTGAACCCCCCACCCCCCCACAGCCTTCCGTACCCTGATTAATTTAACTTTTCAAAAGAGGTTATAACTAATATTATTTCCCGTTAATATAGTTCCATATCTATTTTATTTTTCCATACTTAATTTGGTAACACACACTGTTTGGTCAACACGGTAGACCGGTTGGTAGAGTAACGGATCAGCAATCGGAGGGTTGTTGCAATTTAATAATACTATGTTATTATTAAATTGCATACTGTCACCGTAGTGTGACAAGTTGAAAAGCAACAAACAATAAGAAGGGGAACGATTTGCAGCATAGTGAATAGGGAGGGGTCAAGCAGCCACAGTGATTAAATACACGTTAAGTGGACCTGCTGGCATTGGGAATGAAGCTGGATTACATTGGAGTGAAGCAAGCGGCAAAATACAAAACTGGGAATCTCTCGGGTCGCACCAGAGATCTGAAAAATGCTGAGAGCGGATGACGGAAAAGAACGATATCCTCTACAGACCAAAGATCAGCGATATTTAATTATCTTTAGTTTAGAAGTATTGAATACGAAAATAAGAGTATACAAGCGGTCAGAGCATAAAAACGACCATCCACTTTAGCACAGTGTCACGAACTGCCATTGATCCTCCGGCTATATAATTGTCACTATGTCATTCATGCGCTATAAAACGATATCAAATGAGGGTTCGGAGAATGGTTCAAGCATCAGAACCATGACAAGGCGTGTAGGTTTACGTAAGTCAAATTATAGCGGTCACTAAAATAAGACATAGATGCATCTGTGGATATCTCACCAAAAGCCCTACAAGCTTAAGCCACTGCGAGGCTATAAATAGTAAAACGAGGAATAGGGATAAGGCTCTATCCGTTCCCCGCTTCAAAATACCAATTAGGGTCCATGTAAGGTTGATCTGACCTCCGGTAACATACGAACACTGTGAGGAAATTGCCAGCATGCAGTCGGCAAGCGATGTTTGATTTTCGTTTCCTCAACCCTGTGAGAAACGATTCCCACAATTAACTTGTCGAGATCTACGCCAAAATTTCCTCGGGGATTTCCCTACATCCGTAGTGACTTCAGCTGGTCGGAGCGGAGGGGCTGCTTCCAAGCTAAGAAGCTATTAAATGATAATAGGGCCATTGCCATGCCCCCTCAACCCCGAAGTCCGAGTATTATGATTCCCGCTAGCAGAAGTTTCGCTATTCTTGTTTTCTGGTACAAGAGTGTTAAAACTGGAGGATAATTAGTGCCATTCGCACAAAGTGTTCAGAAATATTTACAAGGGGAATGCCTCTCAGTAGGTTAGGCGGGCGTCTTTTGATTCTTCTGACGTAGAACTACCTCGCATGGTACGATACAGATTAGAGGTGGACGCGACATAATCATGTGGCCGATTTCAACTCGCAATAACAAGACTATCTTATTTCGTTGTTGACAATTATATAACCGGTGGACAATTAATCAACAGGTTATATAATTGCCACTACGCTCATTCATGCGCTATCAAACGATACTAGCGCCGTTGCCACGCCCCCGACAACCCCGAAGTTATTGCGAGTTGATATCGGCCACATGATTATGTCGCGTCCACCTCCAATCTGTATCGTACTGTACTACGTCAGAAGAATCAAAAGACGCCCGCCTAACCTACTGAGAGTCATTCCCCTTGTAAATCTTTCTGAACACTGTGCCAACTGGCACTAATTATCCTCCAGTTTTAACACTCTTGTACCAGAAAACAAGAGTGGCGAGACTTCTGCTAGCGGGAGTCATTATACTCGGAACAAAAGACTGTCTTCTTTTACTAGAATCTAATCTAATTTTGGGTTGCGGGATGATGTTTCAGACATAAAAACGCCACCGGACAGGGACCAAGATAGATTCATCTGTCATCTCGGGGCTTCCCATTTGCTTTTATATTTCTGTAAACATATTGTCTTCACGCTGGCGTGGTGTGGACGTTTGGAGAGTGGGGCGTCAGCTTAGGTATTGACCTCGTCATCTGACCGTGGTTAAAAATTACGAGACGTTGTCTTTGGATCCTTCCCTTCGGGACTGATAGTCCGTCGTGTTGCTGTGTGACGTTAACAAACTACCTCTAAAGAACTTAAAAATAAACGACAGCTAACAAGTTTTGGATAAGTGAATGGTATTGGCGATGATAATTAATTAACGTCGCACTGGATTGGATGTTTGGGTTTTATGGCACAAGGTCCAAAAGCGGACAAGCTGCACCATAACGTCGCACCGGAGCATCATAACTTCGATAAATTAAATTAAATATATAATAAAAAAAACCACCTTCAGCGGTGAAGAGTTTAATCCCCTTAGTTTTTTTGCTTGAACCCAGATGCCAACAGAATTGAATATATAAATAAACATGGTTTCATATCTAAGATCTCAATAACTGCTTAACCCTCCAAGTGTTTCGACGATATATCTCGTCCAAGATCTGGTCAATTTTCCAAAGGACGAGTTAGCTCGTAGAGACAAATCCCTATTACTCCAAGGGAAATGAAGATTAAAAGTAGTTAAAACCAATTGTTCCTTGCTCAGAACTGGTGAGTTTGAAACAGGTTTTTTCACCAGAGGTTGCCACTACAGGGCAGTTTTCAATGCCAGGAAAAGCCACCAGGAGGGTTAAATTAGTCACATTCGTAGAGTATTCAGTGGTGGTATATGGTTCAGTACACGATGGGTGATTGCATTACATAATTCTCTAATTACCTAAGAGCAAAATTTCAGTTACAAAGAAAATCATTTTATACCCCTTGTATTTTAATTATTGCCTAATTAGTGACCAACCATTTTTGACATTGTATATTTTTGCAGCTTAAAAAATAAATTATTGGTTTGGGGGTTTTATGGCGCAAGGGCCATATTTGGCCATGCTGCGCCAGACACAAGACATACAATATAAAATAACAGACAGACACAGGCAATGAAAGTTTTACTTACACAAAAGGGAGAAATAACCAGGTAGGAATGCATCTGACAGGAATCGAACCTGCGCTGCCTTCAATTCGTAGGTTGTTATAGCAGAGTGGGCATACCACTAAGCCACGACGTCCCCTAAAAAATAAGTAGATGGAATCTTAATAATGTGTAGAAAGAAGTAATCTATTATACATAAAGTTTTAATCACCAATGTATTTTGACAATTCTGTTTCCAATCATCTTTTGGGCAGCGGTAGCCCAGCTGGAAGAACCACGAATTAGTGACCCGGGGTTGAGAGTTTGAAACCAGGTCCAGCTAAAGACGGTCGTGTATACGGGGACTGGTGCACGTTAAATCTGTAGGGGTCTCAAATGTCCTCATGTTGGTGTGGTGTGGAAGTTTGGAGAGTGGGGCGCCGGCTCAGGTGTTGACCTCGTCCTCTGACTGTGGGTCAAAATTACGTGGTGTTGTCCTTGGATCTTCCCTTCGAGTTGATCACGGACCGTCGCCAATAGCCCGTTGCGTTGCTCCAGTGTGACTTAAATTAAAATACCTACCTGGCAGATGAAAATAAATAACAAACTTTACCAACTTAAAAGTATACTCTGTCGTTTGTTGCAGCAACATAATTTAAAATTTTGAAAAATCAACGGCATAAACCTACGGAATTTTTATGCTACAATTCTTGTGTTTCATAGGGCTTATAAAAGAGTGCCAAAATATTCTGTGCTTGAAAGGGTTAAGAATACATGCAACAAAGGTTTAGATATGAAGCATCTTTTCGTCTGTCTAGGTGCTATTAAAAAACTTATTATTAAACATTGTGTACTCCCAAAGGATGGTTACGACTCCTTACACATGTGTACTTTTTCACATTGGACTTTCTAATTCTCCTCGAAGTGTAATTTATAATCTTGAACAGCTCATCAACTCTAAATTGTCAACCACAATAGGCTCCTTTCCATTGTCAGCAATTACCCTCTTTAGGTGTCCGGGAAAGTTCAGGAGAGAGGCTCGATTACTTTGGTACTTTATGGAGGAACACTGGAATGAATCGCCCTCTTTTTCAATTCAGAGTGTGAGCCTAATGATCTCCATTACTTCAAAAGAATCCCTAGATCAATTAACACTTCTTTTGCTAAAGCCAGAATAGGCCACATTGTAACTCAGACCTACTTGAATCTTTTTAACCTGGCTGACTCCAACAAGTGCCCTATTTGCCTTGATGAGGTGAGGTTGGTTGTTTATTGGGGGTTTTATGGGTCAAGGGCCATATTTTGGCCTTCCTACGACAGACACAAGGTATACAATATCAAGTAATAGACATACACACACAATGAAATCCTTACTGGCACAGAAGAGAGAAATACACCCAGGGAGGAATGTACCTGACAGAAATCGAACCGTTGGTTGGTTGGGTTCTTTTGGGTTTTATGGCGCAAGGGCCATATAACGAGGAAGACACTTTGTTGCATATCTTGTTCTACTTCACCCGAGAGAACATTTTTTGAATTATCTGAGAAAATTTGTGGTTCATCTTCTATTCTTTTGTTTTATCTTTATGTTAATTGTATGTATATTGCTTGGCTGGTTGAAGACAACGTGAAATAGGTATTAATACGCCGGACCCGTGTATCAGTTATGTCAAAGATTTATAACGCTGTCAAAATTATAATTTTTATCTTTTGGTCTAAAAACTAAGTCTTAAAACAGCGGTATAGTGAAAACATTATTTTGTCAGTTAACGAGTTTCTGCTCCAAGTCGACTATATGGTAAAAAATTGGTCATATCTTGATAAACGAGATATCTCATAGATACCACTTGGAGTGTTAAATGCAAAGTTTTGATATATTAGAACAGAAGGATAATAGCATATTCTTAAATGTTTAGAATTTTAAATAATTTTTTACGCATTACATTTTTTTATACATTTTACTTTAATGTTTCAGTACTGAGCGTAAATACGCATAATTTAATTTCCGGCTTTTTAAAGTGGTAGTTGAAGGTTGTATAGTTTGAGTTTTATGGGGACTATTTTAAAGAGCCAACAAAATCTCTCACATAAGCCATCATTTCTCCATATAAGTACTTTGCATTTACCGTAAAAATGAAAACAAATTCTTTTCTAAAGAGCTCTGGGAAAAGTTATCACAGAAAGTTAACGCAAGACTTAAATAAAAATCCCAGTTCAAAGTCTAAATTAAACATTTTATAATCGCTGTCTCATTCTCCAAATTCCGCTAATTGCTTAGAGTACACCGTCCCATACTACTGAATATTTCGCGTCTGTGAGTTCCCTATTGCGAAATAATAATCTTAAAAATCTCATTTTTACTAATACTATCCTTGCGTGAGGAAACCATTCCATTCCGCTGAATCTCGACTGGTAGATCGTCTTTAGCATAAACATTAGCAGTTCTTGATGGATGAGATATTTCGTCATTAGAAGAAAACTGACCAGATTTTGATCTCTTCATCATAAAAAAATCGGCAATGTTTCGATGACGATATACCTCGCCATTAGTAAAATTGGACATATCTTGATGGACGAAATACCTCGTCGAAACCACTTGAAGGTTAAATACACAAAGTTTTGAGATATTGGGACCACAGAAGCATAAGGGCGTATTCCCAAGTGCTTAGCATTTGAAATCATGACACAAAAAATAGCATTCTACTATTAACGTTTCACTACAGAGCGTAAACACGCAGAATTTAATCTCCAGCTTTTTAAGGAGATAGTTGAAGGTCGGATAGTTTGAGTTTTATGGGAGTACTTTAAAGAATCAACAAATTCTCTCATATAAGCCATCATTTCTCCATATACGTATTTTGCATTAACGTAAAAATGAAAACAAATTCATTTCTAAAGTGCTCTCTGAAAAGCTATCACGCAAAGCAAAACTTAAATACAGTCCCAAATTGAAAGTCGAAATTAAACTTTTTATAATCACCGTCTCATTCTCAGAATTCCGCCAATTGCTCGGAGGACGCTAATCCTATGCCGCTGAATACTTCACGTCTCTTTGCGTTCATTTCCTATTGCGAAACGATGATCTTAACAGTCTCGTTTTTACTAAGACTATCTGGGACAGTAAGTGCCTCGAAATATAGCCAGGAAAAGATGCGATAGTATGAATCTCCGCTGGCAATTTAATTTAACGACTGAGAACCAGGGCACTTAACCAATTTGTTCTGTTTGGAAATTCGGTAAGACAACTTCTTCGTCTCCTCTTTCCCGTGTCGTTAAATGAGTCTAATGAGTGTTACAGGCTTCGGAAAAACGATACAAGGGGTAACAAAGCTATTTTGGCCGTCATTAATCCCAAATGTCATCTTACCCTCTTTCCTTTCGTACCAAAGGTTTCGGGATACGATTTATGACCTTTCTTACAGATGCCAGGTAAAGCAATCGGATATTATTACAAAGTGTCGATTGCTTGGGAGAAATATAATCTACCACTGTATTATAAGAGGAATACAGCTCCAAGTCAAAATATTAGAATCGTAGAAGAAATCAACTCTGAATGAAATGGTTTTCTCAATCCTCCGAGTGGTTTGGACGAGATATCTCGTCCATCAAGGTCTGACCGATTTTGCTAATGACGAGATATCTCGTCATCAAAGTATTGCCGTTTTTTTTATGATGACAAGATCAAGATCTGGTCAGTTTTTCTAATGACGAGATATCTCGTCCATCAAGATCGGGCCAGTTTTTCTAATGACGAGATATCTCGTCCATCAAGATCGAGTCAGTTTTGGTAACGACGACGTACTTCGTCGATACAATCACCAGGAGGGTTAATGTATCAGCACCACCAATAAAGTAATTGAATGCGTCTACTATTTGGTTAAATGTAAAGATAGCTCAAATGTCTATTACACGACAATTAAAGAAATTCTATCAAACCTTCTGAGATCAAGACAAAAAGACCGAGTACACAAATTTGACAACCAATTAATTTACTGAACAATTCGAAGCGTGGTTAAGTTTTTCTCGAAATTCTTGTGGATAACTTCGTAACGATAGAGTCAGGAACATCATTCCTCTTTTATTTCAGTCATTTGTTTTATTATTTGTTATTGCTGATTTTTCACGAACTCTACGATCGGATTTCTTTCTCAATTTCAGAAACTACTACTCTAATGAATTTAAGCCGAATAAAAGTGTCGGTTGTTTATTGACTTAACTTCAATGAGAGGAGGAGCTCCTTTTCTTGTGATATCAATTTTTTCTAATGTCTAGCCAATGCAAATAAATAAATATCATATTTTTTAATATAAGAAATAATATAATTTATATTTTTACAAAAAATATAAATGCTTTAAAATTTTAGTTTTTAATTAAAATATTTTGCAATAACTTAATAATCTTATCATTGTTTATGCTTATGTTTTAGTTTATTTTGTGCTTATATGTAATAACAATAATTTCTCCCTGAACAGAAATGAAGTAGTGATCAATTTTTGTATTTTTCTTTATCAGAGAAAATATATTATCAAAACTAAACTCCAATTTACCCATTGCTTCTAGAGTAATCAAAGCTACCAAAAGCCTAATTAAGTATTCGCCAAACTGAAAAACCTCTGTAAAGTATGTAATAGAACCTAAAACAGTTGTAATATACACACCACATACAAATATACTACAAGTAAAAAGATATTTTAAGCCATCAAATTTCTCTCTAGCTTTACCCTGGTCCCGTAGATAGCCTTGGTTATGCTTTCTTTCGATTTCATTTAACCTCGGATAATACGAAGGGTAGTTGAAATACGAAGCTAAATCCGGTGATCGAGGTGGCCAGGTAAGGTGTGGTCGGTCTTTAGTTAGTTAACAAATTAATTAATCAGCAAAAGAAATCTGAATCAAATTCAACCATAGAAAAATCCAGCTATAGAGGATCAAGATGCATTCAGACATTTTGGTAAACGAAATAACCTTTACTTTAGTTAAGCAATCAGGGTCATTCCTTAACATCCTAAATTATTACATAGAAACACCTATTTCAAGGCTGAAAAAGACAGCAAAGAGAAAGAGAACAATAGTATACATCATCAAAAAGATTGACTAACATTAGTATATCACTAATGTTTCAACAACAAAAACAGTGGAATCTACCCACCTAACGCAACTCCTTACGGGGTATTTCCATCATATTTAAAATAGCTCGCTGTCTTGCTCCAGTATGATGTTAATTAATTGCGTACCTACCATCATATTTAAACAGAGTAGGCAAAATATAGACGACTATAGTTAAAGGGAGATCCATCGCCTTAACTACGGTGTGGAAGTTTGAAGAAATGAGTACCATGTCTGGTGTTGACCTCGTCATCTGACCGTAATTCAAAACTACTAGGTATTGTCCTCAGACCTTTCCCTTCGGAATTGATCGAGGACCGTCGCCAATAGCACGCTGCGTTGTTCCAGTGCGACGTAAATTCAACAACCTGCCTACCCACCATCGTCTTAACTGATTCAGTGAACTGCTTCGCCACCCCCATGAAAATGGAGAAAACTGGTTCCAATCAGCGCCAACTACTAAAGGCACCCTCAAGAAAATAAAGTAACCTATGATCTACTTAAAACAACAAGAGCTCCAACACCACTATCCATGATAAGATCATTAATATACCATACTACACACAGACATGCCTAACAAACGAATTCTGTATATCTTCATATTTGTTTTAGGTATTCTGGTGGCTTTAATGTTTAATGATGTGAGAGCCATCACTTACCACAGCTGGTCCACTCTAGTGGTACGAGGTACTTTGACAGTTTAGCGACACCGCCAGCAGATCTCACAACTTGTTGCTTTGCCCTTTTATCTCATGTGTGTGTCCAATAGTATATTTACTTTTGATAGTTACCACCATTAATGTGGCCAATCGTCGACCAATCCACTACCAATCCAACTATTTGGCAAATTATCATTTGAACATGCACAGATGTCCCTTTTAAAATGGAGTGAAGACCCATTTATGATTTTATTTATAATTCTGTGGTCATTTTTTGTTGTAAGAGGGCTAACTCGAACGAGATCTGCTCCCCATCTAGTAGGCGAATAAAACATAGTCCTCAAAACCTGGAGATTCCTTTTCTAACAATACTTCTTATATCTTGTCATGACGTTACTGCACGCCCAAATACCGGAGACCTTTATGACTCAATCTGTATTCTAAACAATTTACTACGTGCTAGCACTTTGGAATAGATTCCTGCCTCTACGAGCAGGACCAAACACCTCGTCGCACTTTGTAGTCATTTTTTGCTACGCGGGGGCAAAGTAGACTGGGATCTACGTCCCCATCTAGTTACAGGATTAAAGATTGTCTGTAAAACCTAGAGACTCCATTTCTAACAGTGCTTCCTTATTCCTTGCAGTTGTGACGTTAAGGCTCACCAAAATCCAGCAGACCATTATGTATTCTAAACAATTCTTACTACGTGCTAGTACTTCCGAATAGATTCTTGCCTCTACGAGCAGGACCAAACACCCCGTTGCACTTCAAGGTCTCTCAGGGACTGGTTTGAAGAACAAGATATACAAAAGTTAGACAGGGGCTCAAAGTAAATATCCGAATCTCATGAAACACTTATAGGGGATCTAGAATACCAAATCTTTCCTCGGAGGGGAACAGTGCTAAGCAAAGAATGGGGACAATTTCCAATAGAGACGTACCGGAAATTGGTGAAAAGCGTACGGAAGAGTAGCTGTCTTGAAGAGTCACGGTCGTCATTGAAGTCAAGGATTATCCATCTGGACATAATTCGAGAAATAAATGCTGTCCTTTTGCCATCTCAATTTACGAGTATTTTTAACTATAGAGACGAAATAGAAGTATAATTAAATTGACAAAACACTTTTTAATTTACGTTATTGTGGCAATAATAGGCTCCCCGACGAATCTTATTCGAAATTATAGTCACAGAATGGGTGATTTATGTTTGTTTTATACCATTGACCAATTTCAATTTGGCCTTGGTTTTGCGACGAGGCATGCTTACTAGCAGAACAATACTAATCAAATTCATCCACGAAATGTTTGGAGTTTGCTTTTGGAGGCGTTTTATATCATCTTAGTCACATTTCCACCTGTATTGCACGCACAGCCTGTTTGCACGCTCAAGTCATATGAAGCATTTACCTTTGCCGTGATAATTGTTTTGTACTCTGATTGTTTTATATAAATGTGATTCAGATGATATAAAACGCCTCCAAAAGCAAACCCAAAATATTTCGTGGATATACATTTAGATACATAACATGTATGCATTTATTAATATAACATATATGCAGAAAACGTGTTTTATACATAACAGATATACATTTACATACACAATATGTATACATTTAGATACATAACATGTATACATTAATGTACATAGCATATATACATTTACATACATAACATATACACATTTTGAATACACAAAAAATAAACGTTTACATATATCACTACACGTACATACATAACTACACTTATATACATGCTGTGATGTGTATAAATTAAAGTTTAATCGTTAGTGCGTATGCTCGATGTGTCTGCGAATTTGAAATAATAAAATAAACTAGACCTAGAGAAAAATGTTATCGTTCAAAAAGAACTTGTGTTTTTCCTATATATCAGTGAATTCTTTAAAAATATCTAACGTGTAGGTGGTGAAGGACTTTAAAAAAGAAACAATTTGTTTTGTCGAAAAGATCACCACCCATCTAAAAGGTCTCCAGTGTTTTATTTTCGAATTTTCACAATCACTGTTTCTATCTTTGACTGCATTTTTATAAATATATATACTTTTCGCTCATATTTTGCCGGAGAACTATAGCCGTGTCCCTACGACTTGTATGTCGGAAATTCTAAAAATAACATTCCAAAATAGAGCTGTCCTACTTCGGGCCTATTGAGCCGTGCTTGTTGGAGAAAGATATAAAATCTGCCCGTGAAAACTCGGGTTTATTCCAACTCTCTTTATTTCTCCCATTCAAGTGGAAGCATTTGAAAAGTTTGAGGAAAACCTAAAAGGGGACATTAGAATTTCCAGATGCGTTGTTTTTTCTTTTATACAAAGCTACGTGAAATAGGATTTGTCGAGCTTTTGGATAATAAACATTTCTTACTTTACTTCAGAATTTGTCTATTTTCGTCTGCTGGTTAGGAAAGTCTTATTTTCTCAAAGAAAATGCATTACTCACACAAGTTACTGCAATTTTGAGTTTTGTTGTTTCCTCACGGTTGAAAATCGTTCGTTCTCTTCAGGACATAAATAAAACTTCAAGAGTTAAGAGAAAGATACGCGACCTCCTTAGCTGAGTTAACTATTTTGATTTGATTTGTTACCATTCTAGATATTGCAGGTTTGTAGCCTTCACAGCTGTAATGCAGATAAAGGTTCCAACTCCTGTGAACCTCCAATATTTTTCGGTTAGAGTCTGGACTCTCCAAAAGGTATTCAATTAGGGTTGTGAAATGGGTAGATTGGTAATAATTGGTAATTGGTAATAATGGGTAACTTGCGATAAAACAATATATGAAGTGCTTCAAGCAATATAGCGATAAGCCACTTTTCAAATTTTTCAGGAGAGTAATTTTCAAGTATTGAAAAATTCCAAAATTATAATGGTTTATCCACTGTTCAAGAGTTTATGTTATCTTAAACTTTCAAGTATCAAGCACTCATTCAAGCAATCAGAAATTCTTTTGATTTCAAACAATCAGAAATGATTTTGATTTCAAACAATAAGAAATTATTTTGATTTCAAACAATAAGAAATGATTTTGATTTCAAACAATCAGAAATTTTTTTGCCAGATTAGCCGTTCAATTGTTTTATTGCATTTTTAATAACCATCCATTTGCATAAAAATTTTACAAATGAAAAGACGAAAGTATACACGTCTTTTATGCTAGTGAACACTAACTATATATATAGTGAATATATATATATATATATATATATATATTAAAGATCCAAATATGCAAGACAGTGAAAAAGCTAAAGAGCTAAAAGTTGCAAACAATCAAAAAGGCCGAAAAGGTAAAGAAAAGGTAGAGTAATGCAAACAATTAAAAAGGCCAAAAAAACTAAAGAAATGGGAATAAACATTAGTCAAACAGGACTCTCCATGTATGCGCGCTGAAGCCGCCAGACAAGCGAGTAAAATATTTCAATTAAAGAAAACCAAAGGGAAATTTTAAGAATATTTTAAAGAATGAAGTGGGTATTGGTGGACTTTTTGCCTAAGTTGCCTTATTTTTCACCTTTATTTTCTCACTTTTGTTATGATTGATTGTTCGTTGGTTTTGGGGTTTTATGGCGCAAGGGCCATATTTGGCCATGCTGCGCCAGATACAAGACATACAATATCAAGTAATAGACATCTACACGCAATGAAAGTTTTACTGACACAGAAGATAAATACATCCAGGGAGGAATGCACCTGACAGGAATCGAAACTGCGCCACCTACAACTCGAAGGTTGCTAGCGCAGTGGGCATACCCACTGAGCCACGAAGGCCGCTTGGAAAGGTGTTTGGGGGGTGAGCAACAATTGGCGTACTGCTGCTCACACGCGGTAAACACCCCATTTCGTGCTTTGTTTTTGTTGAAAACGCTATATATATCACCCCTGTAAGGGTGATCATTATTTTTGCAGATAATAAACAAACTCATGTATTCTATTTCGATGAACTTCAGACTCAAAGAAGAAATCATTTATTTAAAATTAAATATGTATTCATAGAGATACAAGTAACAAAATTAAAAATTTAATTTTGTTTTCTGAGTTATTTTTCTGTAATGACTAACTTCAGACTTTAAGAAGAAATTATTTACATAAAATTAAATATGAAGCCTTAGTTCGATATACAAGTAGTAAATTAAAAATTGATTCTTTTTATGAGAATGTTCTCTATCATGACGAAATTTCTTTTCAAAGAAAAAAATACCTATTTAAAATTAAGTATGAACCCATAATTGAAGACAATTAACAAATTAAAAAATTGATTCTTATTCTGGTTTGTTGTTTGGATGGTATGGCGCAAGGATCATATTTGGCCAAGTTGCGCCAAATACAAGATACTATATACAACGAAGAAAGAAAAGCGATAAAAGGTAGAAGGGCAGTCGAGACTTAAAACTGAAGGGAGGAAAGATCATTAGGGTACCTCAATTTTTATTCTGAGTTCCTGTTTTCTATCATGACGAAATTCCGATTCAAAGACATTACTGAAAATGAAATATGTAGCCCTAGTTCGAGATACAAATTACAAATTAAAAATTGATTCTTGTTTTGATTTCAAGTTCTCTATCACGACGAAATCCCGATTCAAGGAAGAAGTCATTTATTTAAAATTAAATATGTAGCCATAATTTAAAATACAAATTACAAGATTAAAAATTTATTCTTATTCTGAGTTCATGATTTCTATTACAACGAAATTGAGATTCAAAGACATTTATTTAAAATGAAATGTGTAGCCATAATTCAAAATACAAATTGATTCTTATTCTGAGCTACACGCACTTTTAAGGACAATGGGAAAGAAGTATATACGAACCTCTCACGAAAATCGAACAATTGTATTACGCTCACTGAATTCTATTTGAGGAAGCTTCAGTCATCGAATTTAATTCCATTAATTCACCAGTCATTAGCGTTGAGCATAAATTAAATCAAATCAATTTGTGTCTTCCCTGAAGTCGAGCGATACTCTAAAAGTTTTCAGAATTAAACACGTATATACCAAAGATAGTAGTTAGTATGTTGAAATGAATGAAACCAAGTTGAATGAAGCAGATTTTCATTAAATTATTAATTTGTAATCCTTGATGACACTTTATTTTATTTGAAATACTCATTTCAACGTCATGTTTAATACTTTAGTTCGCCTAAACCAACGATTTGCTGCAAGAATGGGACGAGTGTGACTTACGGTTTGTGAAACAGTTAAACTGTGTGTGACTTATTTCATTTCAATAGTTTAGTTTTGAACTTTTGAAAAATATGTTCAAAAATAATTTCAAGCAATACTCACACTTTTAATACCAGTATGAATAATTTTGAGTATTAGATTTTAATTACAAAATATAAATAAATTGTTTCTAAAAATCTTTAAACAAGCCACTTTGGAGCAGATTACAATTAGTAATATTTGCAAAAGAATCAAAATTGTATTACTTTTTGTCAATTGGTGTGCGCAGAATTTCATAGACGTGAAATATAAGTAGACTAAGAATTGCTATTGAGAGAAGCTTCCAAAAGTGTGACCAACATTTCGACTAATAGTCACGTGACTGCGAAAAATTGATTTGATTGACCGATTTGGCCTTTTTTCGTCTCGTTTGGCGATGTAATATCTTATGACAGGGTGGATATATGAATGCGCATTTCTCTTATACAATGGCAACAAAAATGGTGAAATCGCCAGTCTACTATATGTCACGCGGACCAATCAGATGATAAATCAAAGGATGATAATCTTCTCCCGTCCCGTGGACCAATCAAATGATGAATGTTCGTTTCCACCTGACAGAGAACTGTAATCTAAGGGTCACGTTACTACTAGTTATGATCTCATGATCCTAGGTACATAAAAATGTTACCATTGTTCACTCTACTTTTGTATTTTCTCTATGCAGAATTTTAACAATCAGTTTACGAGTGCCATGATATGAAAAAGACTGAAAATCGCTGTTTTAAACTCTTTAATAAAAGAAATAAAGCTGGATTTTATTAGGTTGGATAGGCTGACCACATTTTGTAAGTTAAGCGATCGTAATTTTTCTTCTTCAATGTCTGCAATTTGTAATTGGCATCACCCTATTGAAAGAGAAATTTAAATTTTTCGTAAATTGAAATCGAACATAGTTCTGTAAGCTTAAATATAACTATGTTTTACATTTTGGATGTTATTATTTAATTTGATTTAGATTTATTTAAAAAATAGATTTGCCTATCATTTAGATGTCTTTTACGTATAAGAAATACCAAAATACGTGAAACTTTTGAGAGTTGCTTCCTGAATATATTTAATGTGAATGTTCCTGTTTTACTGAGTATTCAAGAGCCCGTTGTTATAAAATGTTTTCTGGTATGTGGATCTAAAATAAATGGGAAAGTAATATAAAAATGATGTATCCAATTATTTAAAAATAAAATCGTATGAAATTATTGTTTTCCACAATATGGTAGAGAAAATGCGTAAATTTGACTGGCCGAATTATTCAAAATCTTCTATTAGATTAAAATGTAAATTAAAGTACCCAAAAGAATAGAATTTAAATACACAATCATATCGTAAGCCATAATGGAAATCGCATTTTCTATTTAAATCGAATTTCGAAAGACCGAATATAAAAATGGAGATACTTTTAGAATGTTTACATTGATGGACGATTCTTCTGAAATGAAAATAGAGATAAAAAAGTCTAAACACACGTTAAACGGACGAGAATACTTTTCGAAATCTATTTCCGCTTCTGAAACGAGTTTAACGCTCTGGAAGCAACAAAAAAAGTTATAACTCTGCACAACAGGAACTGCTCGAATTCAAGTGCGCCTAAATTCATAGGTAGCACACGCTTCTTTATTTTTTGCATCAAGCGAAAAATGTCCATCATAACCCCTTCGGAGAATAAAAAATACATTGCATCTCTCACAATGGGCCATCTTTTATAAAAGCATTTGAGAGATCCTATAGGGGTATATGATTTTCCTCCCTCCAATAAAAAATGTTGAAGAAATGTAAAGATACGGGCATTATCTTATGTGCTTGAAAGTAATGTTAGATGGATTCGTTTTCGGTTGCTATAGAAACAAAATAGACCTGAAAGCAATCTTTCAAATGCCCCCTTGGGGTGTACAGTCACTAAAAATAGTAAAAGACCTCTCTATCTCTGTTGGGAAGTTGCCTGCTTCCGATTCTTATTTCACTCTTGGGAGCATTCTCTTCTCCCCCTGGTTCTGCACAGGTCATATCGCATATCAATCAATTTAATTATCATTCGTGGGCTGCATCACATATTCATTATTACATAAATGGCTGGTAGGCTTCTTCCGCCCAGGTGGATCTCAAATGGAAGCTTACATCGATTTTTTATTCGTAATCCCCTATCAAATCCAAAATGTTTCCAGAAATGAGATCTTTTAGCTGAAAGTTTAATGTAACATTGAGATTATTGTACTAACTTTTAAGTACCAGGTAGAGAAGATTTTGCTTCCGCTACCCAAATGTTCTCACAAGATACATATCAGGGTTACCTTAGAATGTAGTTTGTCCGTTTTGGCAACGTTTAATCTTAACGATGTTAACCAATCAACTATCATATCGGAATTTAGTCTTTGGAATTTTTATTGGCAAAGTGCTGAAATCGCATTGGAAAAACAAACGTCACAATCGAAATGCGCACATGAAACACGTTCCGCCGCAGAAGCACTACAGCCTCCAGCATTTAGCTTGACAGAAATGCCTCTCATTGGATTCATATACAATAAAGATGTGAAATATGCTTGCAGTCCAGATTTGCCTTTAAGAATATATTCATACTTTTTCTGCCCAAATACGGTCACACAAAGGGCTATTGGTGACGGTCCGGGATCAATCCGGAAGTGAAGATCAGAGGACAGCACCTTTGGCACTCCCAAACAAATGACTGTTATTGATATATGGAAAAATAAGCATTTATAATATTTATCTCTCAAACACGTTTTACAAGAATGAAATAGCACTTAAGCCTAGCAATATCATTTTACCAGTGTATCGATTTTAGGGATTGATGAATAAAAGGTGCTAAATGAAAAGAAAATTTAGGCAGGGAAGCGAAAAGTTATTGGAAATGACGTAAATAAGTTATAAGAAAAGATGAGAAATTATTGGAAATAAGCAAATAAATTAAAAGCATTTTGTATTTTAAATTCAAAAACTTTTCAACAATAATCGTCAAATTTCGTGTGAACAAAATTGCGTGTAAACCCAACAATACTTGTTTACCAACGTGCCGATTTTAGGGACTCATGAAAAAAAGGTGCAAAATGAAAAGAAAGTTTAGGCAGGGAAACAAAGTTATTGGAAATGGCGCAAACGAGTTCAAAATTTTTTTATTTTAATAAAAATAAATGAAGAAACTTTATTATCATTATTTTTTCAAATTAGAAACATTTTGGTACTTTCAAACGAATGATTGTCATTGCAATACTGGGTAACAAAAAATAAGCATTAATAATATTTTTCAATACGTTCCACGTAAATGGAACGCTCAGCAATAACCGTTTACCAGCGAGTTCATTTCAAGGATTCGTGAATAAAAGATGAAAAATGAAAAAATTTAGGCAGGGAACCGAAAAGTTGTTGGAAATGGCGCAAATAAATTTTAAAATAATCATTCCAATAAAAAATAAATCAATAATTTTTTAAATTCGAAACCTTTTGGTACTCTTAAACGAATGACTTATTTTAATATTTGGTAAAGAAATAAACATTAATATTTATCAACACATTCCACGTAAACGGAATTGCGAGTACATCCAGCGATACCCGTTTACCAGCGTGTCGATTTCAGTGATTCATGAATAAAAGATGGAAAAATGGAAAGAAAATATAGCCAGGGAAGCGAAGTTATTGGAAATGGCACAAATAAACTAAAAAATGTTTTTTAATAAAAATAAATAAAGAAATTATGTGTTATTTTTCAAATTCGAAATATTATTTCAAGCTCGAAACTCTCAAACGAGTGATTTTTATTGCAATTATTGGTAAAAAAATAAGCATTAATAGTATTTATCAATACACGGTCCACGTAAACGAAATCGCGTGTACACCCAGCAAAACCCGTTTGCCAGCGTAATACATGAATAAAAGATGGAAATGAAAAGAAAATATAGTCAAGGAAGCGAGAAGTTATTTGAAATGGTGCTAATAAATTGAATTTTTTTATTTTAATAAAAAATAAATGAAGAATTTTTTTCAAGTTCAATATCTTTTGGTACTCTTAAACAAATTATCTGTATTACGAATATTGGTAAAAAATAAGCATTAATAATATTTATCAACACGTTCTACGTAAACGAAATTGAGTGTACACCCAGCAATACCAGCGTGTAGATTTTAATGATAAATGAATAAAAGATGGAAAATGAAAAGAAAATTTAGGCACAGAAAACGAAAAGTTATTGGAAATGGCGTAAATAAATTAAAAAACTTTATTTCAATAAAAAATAAACGAAGAAATTTTTTTATTCGAAACAATTTGATACTCTCAAACGAATGATTTTCGTTGAGTTTGCTGGTAAAAAAAGCGTTAAAAATGTATTCAACAACACGTTCCACGTAAACGAAAGTGCAAATACCCGTTTAAAGGTATGTCGATTTTACTGATTCATGAATAAAAGATGGAAAATGAAAAGAAAATATAGTCAGGGAAGCGGAGAAGTTATTAGAAAAGGCGCATATAAAAGCATCCGCCCAGTAGTCGGGCTTAATGACAGAGAGCATCATGTGATGACAACAAACACAATAAGCTCGCCTATCTTTTCTTCCCCAGACAGCCGGAGGTGAGAGATATCTACAGCTGAGCTCTGTCCTACAGCTTATACCCTACAAATTATGATATTAGTTTTACTGTCCTTTCCTACTATGTCACAGAGCCTTCTTCATCACAGGACGCCGACACTACATGCCCGGCGTTTATAACCCGTCAATATGATTAACGCTGGACATTTACTCTAGACCTTGCTTCTTATATTAGAATAACTACTACCGGATCGTTTCCTAGGCGTGCGCTGCTTTTTGTCAGGTGGTGGTAATAAATAGCCCTTTTTCAAGGGTGGGAATTAGTTGACTTTTCGCAATTTTCGTGAGAGGATACTTGAGATAGGTTTGATATGCATGATTATGTGTTGGCTTCATTTTTCAAGTTCAGGGAGTGTACGTCTTTTGGAAAATGATGTGTTTCCTAGTTTGGAGGTTCTACAGCATCGTTTTAATTAAATGGGAATACCGCAGTCTAAAAAAATGTTTCAGAAGTTATTTTTTTTTACTTTGAGGTTAATTTAATGATTGCGCGCTGACTTCATTTATCAAGTCCAGAAAGGGTATGTTTTTTAGAAAATGGTGTGTGTGCTTGAATACTGCTTGACGTTGTCTGTTTTGTGTTTGACGCAGCTTGGCCAAATAAGGCCCTTGCACCATAAAACCCAATCACTCCACTTAAATATTGGATACTGTATAGTAATGTTTTAATTCGGCGGTTGGTTGGTTTTGGGTTTTATGTCTCAAGGGACATATTTGGCCAAGCTGCTCCAATTTAATTCAATGGAGATACCTCAGTCTGAAATACTGCTTCATAAATTTATTTTTTAACTTTTAAGTTATTTTTTATTTGGGGTTTTGATATATAGAAAGATTACGCGTGTTGATTTCATTTTTCAAGTTGAGGAAGTATACGTGTTTTAGAAAATGGTATACGTCCTAAATCTTGGAGATTGTATTGCGCGTTTACTTCAATCTGAAATACTGCTTCATAAATGTATTTTTTAAAACTTTAAATCATATTTTATTTGGGGTTTTGATATATATAAATGATTACGTGTGTTGATTTCATTTTTCAAGTTGAAGAAGTATGTGTTTTAGAAAATGGTGTGCGTCCTAAATCTTGGAGATTGTATAGAAGCTTTTTAATTAAATAGAAATACCTCATTCTGAACTACTGCTTCATAAATTTATTTTTTTACTTCTAAGTTATTTTTTATTTGAGGGTTTGATGTACAGAAAAATGATTACGAGATTTATTATTATTTCATTTTTCAAGTACAGAAATTGTATGTGTTTTAGAAAATAGTGTACGTCCTAAATGTTAGAGATCGTATAGCAGAGTTTTAATTAAATGGAAATATCACAGTCTAAAATGTTTCAAAAATGATTTTTTTACTTTGAAGCTCTTTTTTATTTTAGGGTTTGTTATGTACACACACTCGCATGATTACGCGTTCGCTTTATTTTGCTAGCTCATGAAAGGTACTTTAGTAAATGGATTGGAGACTTCTAACGATTGGAGACTTCTGACGATTGGAGACTTCAGAAGATTGGAGACTTTATATACCAGTGTTTTAATTAAATGAAAAACATATCGCAGCCTAAAATAATTTGAAATTTTTACTTGTGAAGCTACTTTTTATTTTATTTCAACTCGTTGAAGGGCACTGTGCTAATATGTTTTTTAAAGAAAATATTTATTATAAAGACTATTACCTTGTACGAATATATTTTGAAAACAAGATTTTCATTTTGCCTAAAGGATGGTGGAACCCCTTGTGTTTCACGAATATCACTGCTAAATATTAAATGAGAAAATAGTTATATTCCTCTAGCTTAAATATACCTACAGCGAAATTAACCTAGAATATTTATGTACCTTTCCTTAACCCTTTTATGATAGGCAAAAGGATTAAAGTGAATTTTACAGTTAGGTATTTAAAATCCGTTTGACTAAACCAAAAATCTAATCAAGTAATTTCAAAAGTATAAATGTTACCGTGAAAGACCGAAATTGGAGAATGTCGATTTTCACCGGTGAATGTCGACACATACCAAATACGTCGGTGAAAGATCGAATATTTCATTACATTCTTGTACATTCGGACCCTCACCGGTGTATGTCGACAATCACGGATATGCTCTGGTGGAGGTCGAAAAGAGAGGAGCCGAGGTTTTTTTTCCGATACCCTAATTTATACTGAATGGATACTGCAGTGAATCGTGATCTTTTTCTTGAAAAGTTAAATGCATTAATTGCGGGTAAACGAGAAGACAATTGTTTTTTATTTTTCTCAAGAAAAGTACTATAAAATACTTTGTGAAATGTTACGAGCCTCACAAAAACAATTTCCTCCTGCTCAAATTGGTGATACTGTACGAATACAATTCCCTGATGTCGACCGTGGTCGTACAGATAGCCGAAATGTGTTAGCGGTTGTTGTTGGAATAGAAGACTCCGACTTCTATAAACTGGCAAATAAAAATGGTACCCTCAAGCAGCTTTACACACGTAATCAGTTCGTAATTTGTAAAGAAAAGTTACTTTCCATAGATGAGATTTCTTTTCAAGAAAAGTCGCTGAGAGAAGCAGCTGCAGCTAATTCGAGAAGCGGGGGGGGGGGCAAGGCTATACACGCTGTCATTGCAAAAGGAAGTGTTCCACAAATAAATGCAGTTGTAAAAGCAAGGGACTCTTGTGCAATTCAAAGTGTCATAATAGTTTAAGTTGTTGCAATAAATAAGATTTGAATCACATAATTAAGTAAGTTTTTTATTACTATTATTTTCTTTTCTCATTTAGAATGTACTGTATAATTAAGTAAGTTTTTAATTTCTATTATTTTCTTTCTCATTTAGAATGTACTGTTTGTTTTAAGTTCTTGGTCACTCCTCTCAGAAAGAGAGGCGAAAAAGTTACGTCACCCTTGTGACATTTTATCGCGACTGAAATACGGAGAAGAAAATATAAATCTCCGACATGTTCAACATTCACCATTAGTGCATGGTGAATGTCGACATTTGCCGGTGTAAGTCAGAAATAAGGGTATTTAGCAAATATTTCGGACATACACCAAGCGACTATGTGAATGTTGACATTCACCGGTGAAAGTCGACATTCTCCAGATTTCGGTCTTTCACTGTAACATAAATACCAACAATTTAACATGGCCACATAACCATTTACTCTCCGAGTGGTTGTCTCTAATAGGTGGTCTAACAAGATCTTCATTAGAAAAACTGAGCAGATTTTGATGTACGAGTTATCTTGTCAATAGAGAAAACAGATCAGATCGTGATCTCGTCATCGTAAAAAATGTGGGGCAATATCTTGATGACGAAATATCTCATCATTAGCAAAATTGTTAAGATCTTGATGGACGATATATCTCGTCGAAATCAATTGGAGGGTTAAATGTGCATGCACATATATTAATCTTCTGGTAGTTGCTGTGACGAAGTATCCTGTCATTAGATAAAAATTGACCAGATCTTGATGGACGAGATATCTCGTCATTAGAAAAATCTGACCAGATCTAGATCTCGTCGTCATCAAAAAATCGTCAATATCTTGTGATGAGATATCTCGTCACTTGAAAAATTGGTCAAATGTTGATGGACGAGATATCTCGTTCAAACCACTTGGAGAGTTAAAATGATCTTTTAGCACTTGTACAAAGTAAATAAATCTAACGTTTTTAGTTAAACTCGATTTCTCATGAATCTTTTACTTCCTTGAATAAAATATGGAAGAAAATGTATAGTGCTAATGTTTTAGATATAACTGATAAAATTGCTTTTGTGAAGTATTTTCAGCATTAACAATTGAAATTAAAAATGGACATCGTGTATCTAAAAGTTACAATTAACCCTCCAAGTGGTTTCGACGCGATATCCCGTCCATCAAGATCTGACCAATTTTCGGAACGACGAGATATATCGCCAAGCCAATTTTTCGATGACGATGAAATCGAGGTCTGGTCAGTTTTCTTCTAATGACGATATATCTTGTCCATATATATCTGCTAATGGTGTTGCTAATGACGAGGTTCCTCGTCAAGGTAATCACCAGGAGAGTTGAAGAGATCTTTATTAATACATACTACACACATACGTATTTTTATTAAATGGATATAATAATAAATAGGGGTATGGATCCAAATTAATATTAAATCATACGAACAAAAAATTACAATTTAAAAATTAAAATATTATTAAGTTATACGATTCTGTTTATACTTCAAGAAAAACTTTATCTGAAAGCTTCTTTCCAGTAAAATGCCTCTCTCTTAAACTCTAATTGCTACTGTGATGCCATTATCAATAAATACCGATAAACTCAACAAAGGTGGAAAGCTAAAACGTCTCTATTCTCAACCTTGAGTTCTTTATCCAAGCACTCAGCTGCGGGTGACATAGTACTCCAGATCCATTCAACCATCTTCCATTCAGCTCAACTGTTAAATAAAATTGTACCCAAACTTTTTCACGATTAAATCTTTCTCACATGAAGTGGACATTTTTTCCTTTTACCTCGTTTCAATGATAGTGTGAGGTCGTATTTCAATACTTATTCTCCAACAATGCTCATGGCATTTTAGGGCGCTCTTTTCTGATTTTGCCATTTCGTTCCCATTTTATTTTTGAATGAATTCGCTTATAAGCAAAACGTATTCTTTGTGCGTTAAAAAGTGGAAAAATAAGCGACCGAGTAGAATTACGAGTTTTTAAATATTTTTATTCTAATGTAAAACAGAAATTAGTTTTAATCTAATTTTATTTAATAAACTGATTAAATATCCATTTTAAGTAATTTAGAATCGTTAAAAGGAGTATGTATTTTAATTATTTTTCCATGGTTCTCGAGAAATTTCAATGGATATTTATAAGAAAGCTTTTAGAAAAACGTACTCATTTAATAAGAGAATCGTTTTATTTGTACATTAAAAAGCCTAATAAAATAAGATAGAGTGGAATAAACTTTTTCATTTAAGTAGTAAGATTCTAATGTTACACTGAAGTGAAGTGAATTTTAGCTTTATGATTCCTTATTCATTACCGTAATTTAATTTAACCCTCCGAATGGTTTCGACTAGATACCTCTTTCATCAAGAACTGAACAATCCTGCTCGTGACGAGATATCTCGTCATCAAGATATTGCGTATTTTTCGATGATGGTGAGATCAAGATCAGGTCAGTTTTCTTCTAATGACGAGATATCTCGCCCATCAAGATTGGTCAGTTTTGCTAATGACAAGAAGTCTCATCGAGATAACCACCAGGAAGGTAAACTATTTAAATAATTATTTTAAGGAACTTTCAATTATAAAAAGAAGTATACACTTCAGTTGTGTACAAGACACTTAAAAAATTTTAAAGGAGTTAATTTGTTTTCATATAATGTTTTTTGAAAACCTTCTCATTTTATAAGAAAACTTTTTCTTTAGAGTTCTCTTAGTGGGCTTATGCAACAAAGTAGAATTGCAAGCTTGTAAATATTGGTAGCCTAATGTTAAACAAAAGTGATGTATGTGTGAGTTTAACTAGCTGTTTAACTATTCATTGAATATAACTTTGAATAAACGAAAGGAGTATTTCCATTGTGCACATGGCATTCCAGAAAGTCCATTGTGTGAATTTAATTTGTATACGATAAATATTTAGACAAACGTATTCTAGTACGTTTTATAAAAGATAATTGTGCGTTAAACCTTCTGGTGGTTGTCTCGACGGCGTCATTAGCAAAACTGACCAGATCTTGATGTGGACAAGATTTTTCCTCATAAGAAAAACTGACCATATCTTAATTTCGTCATCATAAAACAAATCGGCAATATCTTGATGACGAGATATCTCGTCATTACAAAATTGGTCAGAACTTGATGGATGAGATATCTCCTCGAAACCTTTTGGAGGGCTAAAAATTGTAAAAGAAATTAAGATAGATTGGAATTACGAGTTTTTAAGTATCGGGATTCTAATGTTGAACTGAATTTATGTGAGTTTTAGTCTTTGTGGTTAATGATTTACTACCACAATTTAATTTTATTTGATAAACTATTTGAATATTTATATTAATAATTTTAAATCATACAAAGGAGTTTGTATTTCAATAATATAGATACAACTCCCAAAATTACAGTTATTTTTGTGCAGAGACAAAAATAACAAAAACAATAGACTATATAAGTAAGTAGGTAGGTATTTAATTAACGTCGCACTGGAGCAACACAGAGGGCTATTGGCGACGGTCAGGGATCAGACCCGAAAGTAGGCTATATAGAAAGAAGGGTATTCAGATGATACATGTCGAGTGCTACATTTAATATTGTTATCATGATTAACATAAAACATTCAATCGATATTTCTAAGCTGCATTACAAGGGGTTCATGAAGTAACTTCCTTTATATACGAACAACTAGTGTCCGCAATATTTAACGAATCGGAATGAAACTTGAGATTTAGAGATTCCAAGGTATACGCTGGATAATTACGTAAATAACAAGAATCGAGCTCTCATGGTTAACGATTCAATTAACAGATTTCGAATAGCAGCGCCTACTCTCTTTTCTTATTACAAGGTGATCGGCACAGTGAAATTCGAAAATGCCTTTGAAATTTTACCTTTAACTTTAAAAACGATTGCGCAAGAGCATTGTCAGAGAAGATGAGTATGAAGGACAAAAGAGGAAAAAAGGCAACAAGCAGCAGTGATAATGCCAAAGGATGAAATTCCAAAAATGGCATTGAAATTTTACCTTTAGCTCTAAAAACGATTGCGCAAGAGCACTGTCAGAGAAGATGAGCATGAAGGACAAAAGAGGAAAGAAGACAACAGGTCTCTACCCCTGAGAGCAAACACTATTTGGCAACCAAGGTTGTAATAAAGGTAAAATGCTATGGTTTCTTCTTGCCTTTCTTTCCATTTGGTTTTAACTGTACCGATGACATAGTAATAAAAAAAATGGGCGTTGCTATTCGAAATTTGTTAACTGTATCCGTAACCACGAGAGCTCGATTCTTGTTATTTACATAACTCGAGTGCATACTGCAACGTCCCTAACAACAGCTCAATATCAGAGGTCATCACCACTGACCTTCGGTCGAAAATTCCCGAAACATCTATCGGGGTGGTCTTCTATGATTGCCGTCCAGATGATTTTTAGGAGTGCACGACGACCTCCTGTGATTGAACTTTTCCCAGGGAAATCTGGCGACACACAAGAGAACTGTTGGAGAGCTCGAGCTGAGCAGAGGTGTTTTAGTGGTGCTCGTCCACGGCCGTTGAGTAGATTCATTTTTCCCTGTTTATAACTCCCACGACCTAGAGATACCAATTCCTGATTGTAAGATATTGTATTAGGTTGATGCAAAAGTTACTCCCGTTTTTTGACAAAAATTGAAGAAAAATTTTATTTACTAAAAATTACATTTAATCAATATAGTATGGGCCAATCTGTTCGATGATCTTCCTCCATTTCTCCGGTAGCTGCATAATCCCGCGTTCATAGAAGTTCTGAGGTTTCTGGCTTAAATGATCCAGGTGACGAAGCTTTCTGAAGCACTTACGGCTCGTGGAATCGTCAACGACACCCTCACCATACACAACACATATCCTCTTTTGCGTCTGCGAAGCATTTTTGCCTTTTCGGAAATAAAAAAGCATATGTCGAAAATACTCCCTATTTTCGGCCATTTTTAATACTTAACAAAATTTAAAAAACAATCAAATAACACAATATTTCCCTCCAATTACTCGCTGAAATTCCTCCTTTCAAACAACATCGAAACTTTACACGTGTGAAGTAGATAACACTTCGCTTTTGCGATGCAATGCTATATAGCGCCAGAAACGGGACGAACTTCTGCACAACCCAATACATATCGTATTGTAATAAACGTTAGTTTATTGTAATTCAGGCTGTGTCATTGTGTTCATTGGCACCCCACTCGGCTAACTACGTTACAATACCTCGAAATCTCAAACTCAAGTTTATTCGAATTCGTTGAAGATTGCGGTCCCTATGGACTCGTAGGTAGGGGGAGTTAATTTATGACCTCCCATTTAGATTTAATACACTTACTTATTTACTTAGCTTTATCGCTTCCTTTTATGTCCAGTTTCAATCATTTCGATATTGAATTCTCAAAAACAGCTAATACTCCAGAAGTAAACCTGCAGAGGACAATGTATGATTTCCCCAAACCTGCTATCAAAATATACATTTACGCAATTGCAGCAGGGTAATTTAAGCGGCACTTTAATTAACAAAGAATAAAGCACAGTCGTTTGCTGCTCTGCCCCACCCCGTCAGAACCTTAATCAAAGCCCCAGGGCAGCAGCGGTCAAACTGATTACAGAAATTAAAAGTGTAACGCAGAAGGGTATAGTTTTTTGATATTGTTCCCGAAGTACAATGTGTTTTTCGAAGTGTTTATTTCCCTCGTTAGTTTCCTCTCATTAGCATACAACGCAAGGCAATGTCCTTCAACCTTAATGGCTTCAGCGGAAGAACTGGTGTTGTGTAAGACATAGTTTTGGTGTTCCCCTTAATGGATTTGTATTCGACACAGATAAGTGGAACCCTTTTTATGACTATCTACTTATGTAATTTAACCCTCCAAGTGGTTTAGGTAGATAGGTCGGTACTTAATTAATGTCGCACTGGAGCAACACAACGGACTATTGGCAACGGTCCGGGATCCCAAGTGAAAGATCCGAGGACAACACCACGTAATTTGGAACCACGGTCAGATGACGAGGCAACACCTGATCTGGCAGCCCGCTCTCCAAACTTCCACACCACGCCAACGTGAGGACATTTGAAACTACGACATATTTAACGTGCTCTAGCCCTCATGTATACATCGGTCTTTGGTTGGATCGAGTTTCGAAATCGCATCCCTCCGGTTGCTAATCCGGGACGCAACCAACTGGTCTATCGCGACCCTTCCAAACTAAAGAAAATATTTGAAATTCGCGGAAGAAATGAAGCTTTTTTAAAAATAAACTTTTTAAGTTGCATATTAAAAACTATATTTATCATAGGCTTAGAGCAGAAACTCATTAACTGACAAAAAAATTTTAAATTTTACAGCACAGCCGTTTAAAGACTATTAGTTTTTGGTCAAAAATAAAATATATATATGTCATAATAACAGATCTTATAAGCCTGCAGTCGTGACGAGAGTGGCAAGAGTGGTGTAAGGCAACCGGAGAGAATGATCCATTGATATTGAGTGTAATGCAGATTCCATAACAATTCTTTATTATTTCAGTAGACAAGTAATTACATCATGAGGTTGTTGAGGGTTTGGAGTTTGGAACGGCTCTGAGGGCTCCTTAGCCCAAGAGACTCGTGAAAAAATAAATAGTTTACAAAGATCTCGCTAGAGGGATTAGGATTAAGAAAAATATTATTGGACCAGGGGATTTAACACGAAATTTCATTGGTAGAAGTCGGTGGTTTTACGAAGGGGGAATGTGATCTTACATATGCGATTTGAAAGCAGGAGAGTCCTTGGGAGGTCTAAGCTAACGAGGCGGCTTGAGTTCAAAGGTGAAAGGGAGTCACGAGGTCCGTGGGAGGTCCAGTTAACGAGACGGCTTGAGTTCAAAAGTGAAAGGCAAGATATTGACCACTTAGATAGGGAGACAAAGACTGGGATAAAAGGGAACCGCTAAGGGGTGATCTGTAGTGAAAATTGTACTTAGGGGGTTATTTTTAGGTATCGTTTCATATATATATATATATATATATATATATATATATATATATATATATATATATATATATATATATATATATATATATATATATATATATATATATATATATATATATATATATATATTTGTTTTGTAACTGGACTGTACGAAAAAGTCCGAGAATACCTATCTTGTATCTTTCTCATGACACAACGCTTTCAAAAATTAACTATCAGAAAGACATTAGCACAGAGAATTACCACACATCAAACGCAAACAAAATTTGTAACATGTAATATATCATGGTGCGTCCATGATAGAAAACCATGTAGCCACATATACCTATATAAAGGTATTATTACCAGTAAAGATAGAAATGGTTATAGAGCGGATATACCTTAGAAAATACTTGGCGATGTTTCATGATGCATTCAACATAATCGTTGTTATAGATCGTAAACATCCATTTGTAGGATGGTAACCTCGGCCGCTCCATCTTTCTAAAGCTCGGTTTTACTAGATCGCCATCTGTTTGTTCTACACCATTAACTATGCCTGAGCAATGTGAAAATTTTAAGCTTTCTGACTTCATGCTGAAATGCATGACATCTCTGCTTCTATATAATTTGACTGTTAGTCTACGAAAAATTGCAAATACGACCTGTAATAACCAGGAATTTCAATTACTTTTTGCATTTTCGAGAATAGTTTCTGTATTTCTTTTTGTGAAACAAACATGTTTAATGAATAATTGATATTCAGAATAGATGGTATGGTGATTATCTTTTCAACCGTTTGTTTTTGAAACATGTTTTGAATTAATAATGTTCAAATTCCTAAGTGCATAGATGATGGATAAATTCACAGCAGAAGGTGCATTTCGTTGAAAAAAGAAATTCAGCTTTTTATGAGCTCTACTAAAAATCGCTGGATCAGAGAAAGGTTTTTTTAGTCAAATATTATGCTTCAATATTAATATCAGTCTCATAGCACAAAACCATCTTGTACCCTGAATGGACTTCAAGCAGTTTTCTTTAATATTCTTATTAAATTCATCATGAAAACATATTTTTCAAAAACAGATGGAAAACTACACGTGTTCAAAAATAAAGGATAATACTGAATTCGTATCAAGCCAAGTCACCTGATCTCAATCCAATAGAACATGTTTGGGATGCTCTCGGACGTCGCATTGCAACCCACACAACATTACCAAGCACTCTCAAGAGCAAAGACGTGCTCCAGTGCTCGAATGGGACTCATAGACACAGGAACCCGACAGACTTGTGGAAAGCATGTCAACGAGTTGTGAGGCCTGCATTAGGATCAGAAGTCAGCACATTCACTGTTATATTGCTTTTTAAAACAGCAAAAAAAATTTTCGCATTAGCTAAAACGTACAATGTGTTTACCTAAGCATTTTGTTTCATTTCTTTAATTCACAGTAGAAACAAAATACATGTGGGTGTTCTTTTATTCCACATAGCGTGTGGAATATTCATTTGTTATTTGAGGTTCATCTGGGATTGCCTTATTCTTAACTTTTGGTTGGTAGGTAGGTGGATTTGTATCATACGGGAGCAACACTACCCTTAATTGTTGGATGGTAGGTTTGGTTTTAACGCTACTTGTGGTTGTCTTGACGAGGTATTTCGTCATTAGAAGAAAAGTGACCAGATATTGATCTTGGTATCATAAATATCTTGATGATGATATATCTTTTCATCAGCAAATTTGGTCAGATCTTGATGGAAGATATATTTCGCCGAAATCACTTGGAGGATTAAGGCGCAAGAGCCATATTTGGCCAAGCAGGGTCAAACATAAGACAGACAACTTCTGGCAAGTGGACATACTCACACAAGGAAAGTTTTACTGACACAAAAGAGAGAAATACACCCGAGGAGGAATCGAACATAGCCGTCAATAACTCACAGGTTGCTAGCGCAGTGGACAAAAACAGTGAGCCACGGCGACCCCCCATAATTTTTGAAAAAGTGTAGTAAAACGGGTTGTTGAGCGTTTGGCTATTTCAAAATATTATGAGTAATTTAATGTGTCATCTAATCTAAAAATAAAATCATCAATCCAATATGAGGATTATCGCCCCTTTTATTTAAAAAAATTAACTCACTTAAATTAATACCATTTTGATCTTTTATTTATAGCTTGTCTCCTAAAGCACCTCGCATCCGAGTAACTTATCTTATGATCTCTCCTCTTCCACGCTTCTGAAGTGTTCCTGTAGCAGAAATCTCATTTTGTGTGCATCCAGATAGTCCGGATTACATTTACTCCCAAGTCGGGATTTTACGGACCACTACTCGAAGCCTCATTTATTTTCTTTGCTCATTAACGAGATAAGCAGTGCATCCTTATCGCATATTTAAAGGTTAATGCGGAATAAGTAAGTTACTTGTATTCCACTTGCATCCTGAACTCGCTTCGGGATTTGTTTTTCCACAGGACGTTAGTGCTGTGGCGCATCAACAGCATTCTTGTCTCACGAAATAAACATTTAGCTATCCGTGCTCTACTTTGCCTCTTTATGTTTGCCTTTACATTTTTCTGTGCCAGCTAGATAGTAAGAACAGGATTAATTGAATGAGTTTTATATTTAGACCCATGCTTTTTTCCCCCATATATATATATATAATAAACAATCAAACTTGCAAAATATTAAAAGTCAAACATACAAAACAGAAAACGTAAAGTAACAGAAATTCAGACCAGCAAAACGCCAAAAGGTCAGAAATACAGACAAGCAAGAAGTCAAGTGGCTAAAAAGCCAAAATACCGGGGTATAAAAATAGTCAAACAGAAGCCAGAAAGCAGAACTGTCCATGCATGCGCGCTGAAGCTGCAGACATAGCATGGATATCAATATAATTCAATGTTACAAAACAAAACAAAGAGAAATTTAGGAATTTAAACTTAAGTATACCAAGAAAATTTTGAAAAAAATGAAGTGTTGGTGGATCAGGGAATCATCAGGGAGGAACCTGACCCAGTCAACACAATATGGTGTTTTCTGCGTGTGGCGGCAGTTCACCAGGGGAGTTCATCAGAGGAGGACCTGACCCAGACAACACAAAATAGCGTTTTCTGCGTGTGAGCAGCGGTGTGCTGAAAGTTGCTCACCCCCAAACACCATAATGAATAAAAGTGAAAAAATAAGGCTAATTAGGCAGGTAGTCCATTTGCTTTATTTTTCACTTTCTTTTGACTAATATTTATTCCCCTTTTTTAGCTCTTTTAGCTAAATCTTTGCAATATCCCGTTGTGTTCCTCCAGTGCAACGTAAATGCAACTACCTCCTACTACCATATTACCGTAGCTACGGTAATATGGTAGTAGGAGGTACAACACAACGGGATATTGCACGTAATATAGAATAGCACATATATGGAACAATACATATAAGGAACATCGCAGCACCTCGACACTGATTTATCAAAATACCTGCGTTTAGTGCAAATTTTCGACTGTGTTAGACTCCAACAGCGCCAAATTTCTCCTACAGGCGACTTTTAGTCTAAAAATCTACCCAAAAGTCTCAATACCAAATTTGGTTCTATTCCGTATATTCGATTTAGCAACAGATGCCTCCAAAGAGTGAAAGTTATTTTCATGGCCATCCTATATATACTATATCAGAAAAAGTAGGTAAGTATAAGCCAAAAAATAATAGGGTAAATACACGTAATATGGAAAAGTACATATAGGGAACATCACAGCATCTGCACACGTAATTATCAAAATATTTCAAAATTTACACAAAATGCATTTGTGTTAGAAGGCATCCATATTCTGTTATGAGCTCCTGTCGAGAATTTGCATTTTTCAATAGAAGGTTTTTGGATATTTCGAGGGTGCTAGGAATATTCTTGAGGCTTATTTAACCATCGAAGTGATTTCTACGAGATACCTCGTCCATCAAGATCTGATCAATTTAACTAATGGCGAGATATCTTGTCATCAAGTCTTGTCTTGACAAATCTTTTATGACGACGAGATCAAGATCTGATCAGTTTTCTTCTAATGACGAGACATTTCGTCCATCAAGTGTTTTACCAATGACGAGATACCTCGTCGAGACAACCACCAGAAGTATAAAAAGGCAATTATTTAATGGGAAATGAGCTAAAAGATTTTTATCGCATGGTTTATCATGAAGCTAAGCTACTAGTATTACTGCTTTACTCTTCGTTACCATTCAGCCTTCTTTTTGCACGTCACCTCACACTTACTTCGCCGTTAATGACAACACAGGACAGTCAAACAGTACTATCATCCATTGTACGACCACGCATACGGAAATGCACCCCTGATATTTTTTAACACTGTCTCATACACGCAATCAGTCAACTAGTGGTATCTATTGATTTCAAGATGGCGAGTACTATAGTAAACGTTGCCAACACTTCAAAATTTGACTAGCATACCGTAGTATATAGCAGTACGACCAATCTGAAGCATGGAGTACTTTTTGATTGACTGAAATTGCATCTTTACACGTCCTGCTTCACTACTTTCAGGTAAAAAAGACTTCAATCTTTAACATCCATTTTACCTAAGGCACAAATCTCTACTTCTGTTAATCCCAGTAGCATAGGTAGGTAGTTGAATCAACGTCGCACTGGAGCAACACAATGGGCTATTGGCGACAGTCCCGGATCAATCCCGAAGGGAAAGACCCGATGACAATATCTCATAACTTTGAACCACGGTCAGATGACGAGGTCACACCTGAGCTAGCCCCCACTCTCCAAACTTCCACACTACGCCAACGTGAGGACATTTGAAACCACGACATATTTAACGTGCATCAGCCCCAAGTACACGAAAGTCTTTAGTTGGATCAAGTTTCAATCTCGCTATCCTCTGGTTGCCAATCCCTTTTCTCCTAAACGGGCTACAACTCCCCCCTCCAGTAGCATAAAAGCGGGTAACCATATATTCGTTAGAATCGAGAAGAGGTAAAATTTTATTCTTAAAATTGGTGAGGGGAGGGTTCTTTTTATTTTTAATTAATAACAAGGAACACACAATGATGGTCAATAAGCTAAAATACATAATGGGAAAGGGTCGTCGTGGCTCAGTGGGTATGTCCACTGTGCAAGCAACCGTCGAGTTGTAGGCAGATCGGGTTCGATTCCTGCCAGGTGCATTCCTCCCTGGGAGTATTTCTCTCTTCTGTGTCAATAAAACTTTCATTGCGTGTCTATTGTATGTCTTGTGCCTGGCGCAGCATGGCCAAATATGACCCTTGCGCCATAAAACTCCAAAAACTAATCAACCAACATAAAGGGGAAATAATCAGATCAATAACACAAAGAAGAAAAATACTATTGACTCATTAATTGAAAAGTCGAAACGCTGTACTAAACACATTCTGTAAAATTGAATGCTAAATGTATTTCGTTTACATTCAACTGCGGAATAATTTAAGTTTTATTCTAAAAAGTTATTTTATGTATATATATTAAATGCAGTAATCATATTTATCAAAGATTCTTCCAATACTCTTCATTAATTTTTTAATTTCGTAAAGCAGTCTTTTTAATGAAGTCGTATATCATATTTAATTAAACCTATATTATTCGCTATTGAATCAAACCACATACGCGATTGATATAAATTCATGCTACTGCCATGAAATAATACAGAAATAAAGTGAAGACAAATTTGCCACATTATTTTTACAATTTAATTTGATCTAATTTGCTATATTATTAAGCCGCTAAAAGTAAGGAACGCATAATATTAAATAGCTAATAAATTAAATCACCAATAAATAGCTTCAATATATAGATAGGGATATTATGCCCAAACTACCATCGACAGAATTTTAATACCGATTGCAGTTAATTCCGTCATTTAATTCCAAACGAATAGTTTAATCATTTAATGTTTGGATGTTGGAATTGATAGAGCCGTGAAATAGATTTTTTGTTAGAGAAGCAGTTTTCTTCGAATATACATTGATCGCTCTCGTAATTTGCAGCAATTAAGAAAGAAAATTTTGTTAATTTTAGAAGACGGTGCAGCTTAGCTAGATCCTAATTACTGTTTAAATTAGTGTCACAAGTCAATGTTTCGTCCCTACTACAAAAACACTCCATGTCATATTGAAATGAATGTATTTTTTTATTCTTGAGGCTTGGGAATGTTTTGAAAATCTAGTTAGGATGTAATTGCTTCATTTCCTAACATTAACGCAGTGCAGCATGCCTTGTTCTGCGCCTAAGGCAGAGAATTAATTGACGGTTGTGAATTAATCAAATGCAATGGGCATCAAACGAATTCGCAAAAAATAATTCCTTCACCATGCCAATTAATTAAATGCATCCCATCAAGAAAGCAATTAAACGTCCAAGAAACATTTCTCTCAATCTCATTTTCATCTTATATTTTGTTACTTGGATTATTCATGAGTGATATTTGAAGGAAATCTCAATTAAATGGGCAACAGAAGAGTAATGAATAATTCCCCGGGATCTGAAATGCTTCACTAAGAAAAGTGTACTCTAAAATTACATTATAAACTAAAGTATAAATAACATTTCTAACATTATTTCGTATACAAGGGTAAAATTTACTACCAATTAAAGCAAACTATTAAATTCGCGGATAAAGAGTAATGAATAATTTCCCCTGATCTGAAATGATTCGGCTTGACTAAGAAGTGTGTTTTCTAAAATTACATTAAGCTAACAAATCAATTACTTATAGTAAGATTCAATAATATCTCTAACATTAATTCGTGTACAAAGGTAAAATTTAACACCAATTAAAGTAAACAGTTAAATGCGCGCTGAAGAGTAATGAATAAATTCCTCGGATCTCAAATGATTCAGATAGCTCATTGTGTTGCTCCAGTGGGACGTAAATTCTACTACCAACCAACCTGAAATGATTCTGTTTCACTAAGAGAGGTGTACTCTAAAACTAAATTATATTAATACACGAATTACCTATAGGATGCTTCTGTAATATTTCTAGCATCAATTCGTGTACAAAGATAAAATTTACAACTAATTAAAGTAAACAGTTAAATGCGCGCAAAAGAGTAATTAATAATTTCCTCGGATCTAAATGATTCAGTTCGACTAAGGGTGTACTCTAAAACTACATTACAATAATACATAAATTGTTATAGTTAGCTTCTATAATATTTCTAAAATTAATTCATGAACAAAGGTAAAATTTACAAACAAGAACTGTTGAAATGCGTAATCACAATAACTAACACACAATTCCGTCCAAAACTTTTCAGAAATGCCATTCTGCTCTCCATTGCTAGTACAAACTTGTCTCACCTTTTTAGATCTTAGTTTAAAAACATATGAATTTATAATTATCAGCACCAATTTTTACATTAAAATAAACTTTTCAATGCTAAAACATTAATGTATCAAATATTTGTAGTTCAATGTATCAGTAAACCGAGAATATCAATGGACCACGGTAACCAGTTAGCAAACGGAGGGTTGAGAGTTCAAAACTAGGTTCAGCCAAAGATCGTCGAGTACACGGGGCCGGTGCACGTTAAATTTATCGTAGCCTCAAATGTCCTCACGTTAGCGTGGTGTGTAAGTTTGGAGAGTGGAGTGCACAGCTCAGGTGATCGCCTCGTAATCTGACCGTGGTTCAAAATTACGAGGTGTTGTCCTTGGTCTTTCCCTTCGGGATTGATCCCGGACCGTCGAAAAATGCCCCGTCATATTGCTCCAGTGCGACTTTAATTAACTACCTTCCGAAAATGTCAAAACCATTTATAGCGTTAGTCTCTTCGAAAAATTTCTGTACGAAATCTATTCTACCTGAATGGTACTGAAATTTTTTGATGCCTCTGGTAGGTCAAATCTATCTTTTAAAGTAAATTGTAGTAAACACAAAAATGGATGGTTATGTTTAAAGATCAAGAAAAAAGGGAGGGTCGGACGCCAGACGTTCCATCCTCATGTAAAGGATAAAAGGAGTATACCGATATCATTATGCCGAAATTATCAAACTATTTATAGCGTAAAAGAGAGTCTGTTTCGAAAAATTTCTGTATGAAATCTATTCTACCTGTATGGTACTGAAATTTTTTTATGCTTCTTGTGTGGGAAGTTAAATTTATCATTTAATGTAAATCTTAGTAAACACGAGAATGGATAGTTATGGTTAAAGATAATTAAAAATGTGGAACGCCAGACATCCCATCCCCATGGAATGGTTAAAAAATGAGTACGAAAAAGATTGCTTGATAAAATGATCCATATTTCCGTCTCCTTTGGTTTTGTTTTATACTTTATGGTCTAGACAAGGGTTAATTAAACCGTGACTTACGGTTTCAAGTCCGTTGTGCTTAGACAGTTAAGTTTACTTTTCAATATGATAGCGTTGATAATCGTGAGTGTAAATATATGTTCCGGCTAACACCATGGAAACTGGCCGAATTGCCTATAACTCGCAGGTCATTGGTGCAGTGGAATAATCCAATAATCCAGTCATGCAAATTACTAAAAATGTAACTACAAGAACGTAACTACAAGAACGACATCATAATGATATAATGCGGGGGATGAAATGCATCTACGACCTAGCAGATCCTAGTCAGACTAGAGTCTGAGTCCGCATCAAAGGTAGGCGTTTGCCTTCCATTTATAAACAATTAATTCTTGTGAAATGTACTCCAACGCAAAAATAGTTAGATAAACAAAAATGATTAAGTATGTAATAAATTCAGCACACGAAAACTTTTGTTGTAAGTGTGGGTGTTAGCTAAAGTCACCCCTAAGATCATGGTAATGATACATGTGGGGATATAAAAAAGGCTGACTGTTGAATTTACGTAGGACTCAATTAACAAACGGTCTACATAAAAGAGATAGATTACATTTCAAATATTAATTATCCTCTGAATTTTATGTTTAATGCTTATAATAAAGGTTGCATAAGCAAGAATTTCGAATGTGATATTTAAGCGTGGTTTTTAATATATGGCAAAAAGAAATCAAGGAAATCAATTGCAGAGTTTGACTTTCGGAGCAACGTGCAAAGATCTCGTAGCTTGGTGTTATTGACATAGAGGAAATATAAAAGTAGAGTGAGCAATGGTAACCTTTTTATGAGCACAGGAACAGGATCATGTGACCAAAACTTGTAGTATCGTGACCCTCAGACTACTTTCGTCTGTCCTCTGTCCGGTGGAATCCATTTATTCATCATATGATTGGTTCGCACGACATATTAGTAGGCTTAGACAATTTCACCACTTTTGTCGTCACTCTATAGAAATGTGCATTCATACACCTACCCCGTCATAAGATGTTATATCGCGAAACATGATGATAAAATGCCAAATAAATTTTTCGCAGAGCAGTCACGTGACTATTATTCGACATGTTGGTCACATTTTTTGAAGCTCCTCTCAATCGCAATGCTCAGTTTACTTATATATTTAAGGTCTATGGCTATTGACTCCATACCTGAAGTGTACTCGTAGAAAGTTGTTAGTTTGATTCCAAATGTGACCAGGGCGAGTAATTTATTTTCACATTCTTATTTTTCTAAAAAATATATGTTAAAGGCACTTTTTTTGTTTTTGTTAGGAAAATGTCATGTTGTGACATGCATGGATGGGCTTATGAAACAATATTCCAAATAAGTACAATCAATATTCAACTATTTTTCATTCTATATTCGAAGCCGACAAATGTATCTCCAAAATTGAGAATATAACTCCGAATACTCGGAATAACTCGGCTTAATTAATGTTATATTTAATAACAAAATAGTTGAATAGATTGGAAATGATATGCTGGTGTAATGATACAAGAACAACGTCAGAAAAGAACTCATTGAAAGAGAACTTATTGCATTAATCCTTCACTGCATACTTGTCAAATATGATACATAAGTGCGTTATTTTAACATTTAATATTCAATAGAAATTTTGTTAATTTTGAAACATAAGAAGTCTTATATAGTCCGACCCCAGCGAGTTGGCACTCCATTCAGGTGGTTTTGATCGAGTCTATTCGTTGAATAGGGGAGATAAACGCAAATAAAGTGTTTTCACAATTTGCGTCTTTAGTTTAGTTTAGGGCTCCGAGTTTATCGTTCTATGCCAGAAGTCATAACAGAGATTACGAGTTGGCAAAACAAATAATCACCTATGGCAATCGCCATATATGTGTTTGAGTACGGCAGCCCTTTCCCCTGAGAGCTTAACTACTTTTGTAAAAAGCGACTCCCCAAGGTCATCTGTCTTCTCACCGGAGCCGTACTATAACAAATATTATTGCTATTTTCTCTAATAAAAAAGCACACGTTTAATCTTTAGCTGAGAAGAGAGGCATTCTTTTGAATTCTTATCAGTTTTTTTCCAAGTGTTTACTGTTATAAATGTATGAAAGTTAGTTTCACATCTTTAAATGGCTTATACCTTTTTCTGCAAGTGTATGTAACATTTTTAGGCATTAATATTTTATATATTTAGGTGTAAAAAATACTCAACAAATCAATTCTTTTTATATAGTGTACCAATTTCGATGCCATATTGAAATCCCATTAACTATGTTCTTTTCAAAGTTTGGCTCTTACTACATATTTTTCTGGCAATAGAGACAATCCTCGTGAGACATGAATTGTATCAAAACGTATTCATCAGAAATATTTGAATTGCACCAAAACGTATTCAGCACTACTTGACTTTGATAAAAGTATTCTTTAAAAGCCAAGTCTTTTACAAGTCAATACAACATTTCTTTGTCTACTCACTGAAAAATGATTCTGCAAAAAGATATTGCAAATTGTAACAATGTGAAGAAATTAAAAAAAACTTCTGTACTTGTAAACAGTACCAGACTCTCATTCATATGAGGATATATATTTGTTTAATTTAAATATAAAAGCTACAGAGCATACACAAGAATCCTGATACTTAGACCAAAAATTTCCCAGAATAACACAGGCAACAAATAGTTTTTATTACTATGCTCAGTAGACGAAACACCAGCACTGGCTATGAAGCATTTCTTCTGGAGCATTGAAACGTGAACATCTGTACAATCCATTAGGCATTATCAGTAATCTTTTATGTCCAAGGATAATGACTTGGACGATGTCTTACATCCTAGGATTACATCATCCGTGAGAGAAAAGATAAAATTGTTGGTATGGGGAAGTAAGGGGAATTTTCGGGAAAGAGACGAGTTTAAATACTTTTTATAAAGTTACGAAACTCTTTCCTCATAACTCCTTATTTTCATCTAGGAAGAAATACTTCAAGAAGGTTTCAGTCGCCTTGAAGACTTATTGCTCGGATGTGTTTTCTCCTCTTTCATATGTATAAATATAATAAACGAAATGCAGAATGTATGAAATGAAAAAAGGCCAGACTTTAAATGCGGAAAAGCGAAGTCGTTTGCGTTTTCGTCTGGCTTCTTTCTACTCTTATATTCAACACTTTGGTAGTAGGAATTTGAGGACCATTTTGAGGACTGATGGCTTGTTTATTTAGTTCTTTAATTTTTTTATTTTATCCTTGTATTATTGGATTATAATTTGCTGCATATATCGTAATTAATTTTCATAAAAAATAGAGCATTCAATAACTTCATATTTCAACCTATACCTTTGCTTTTCAATACGCATTCCTTAGTTGAACAAGCTTTATGCTATTAGGTAAAAGAGTTTTGGGCTTAGAAGCTTGCCACACATGCTTCGAATTTTGCAGAACAGCAACAGAAATTTCAATTGATTTGTTTTGATTTGCAAATAGGCATTTTTTCATAAATGCTTAGAATTCAATTTTATGATTAAATGCTATAAAAGGTAGTTTGAAATAAACATTGAAAAGTGGAATGAAAAATCGGGATCAATCCCGATTTATTAGATGGTAAGGAGCTATTTTATGACAGTTAAAATTAATTAATTTTAATGACTTAAAGATAAGAGGAAGGATAATACATGAAAATGAATTTAATAATTAGAATTCAATAATTTAAATCGAAATATAATTAAACTAATTATACTTAATTGAGAGATCTTAACTCTTGTAATACATATTATTTGTAAATTTTATTGCATGCAAAGTATAACTAAATTTTATTCAAAAGTATAAAATTTAGTTATTCTAAATTTTATTCAATAGTATAAAATTTAGTTATACTTTTGAAATATATATGTATTCACGTATTTTGGTCAAAAATCCTAGAATTATGGGTAAAGGACCTCTCTAAGTCACCTGTGCCGAGTGATTAAAAATGAATTGATCCTCCACTGTTCCTATCTAATATTATCCTCTTTAATTAACCCTGGAAAGCTAGTTATTTCGGATAAACGTTATTCAAATAAACGTTCGGATACGTGATGTTAAATTTAGAATTAGATTTCAAGTGCTAAATTAATAAACAGCAATTTATAATGTAAAATAATGACAAGGTGGTCTGTCATTTAAGGGAACACAGTACTCTTTAAAAAATTTTCGTTTTCATATTCACAACAAAATGTTTTAATGTACTTTATTCCAATGCACATTAAATGTACATTACAAAAGAGAAAAAAACATTTTTGCATTCGCAATAATTAAAAATTGCATTTCTATCAAAAATATTTCAGATTTTAAAATTCCTACCTGTTTGCAAATTTTAATTTTTTTACCTTCCATGAAATACCACTTAATTATTTGCATGGGTTTACACATACCTCAGTTTTTTAATTTTTACAAACATTTTTGTAACAAACACTGAAAAACAACAAAAAACCATCAGTTGATTTAATCAATTTTTGAAAAGATAACTATTCTTCGAAATCCTTATTCCATGCACAGTTATCAAATATATCATAATAAACAATTAAAAAGTTTCAAATCTCTACATCAATTACAAAAAAAGCCTTAGCATTTTAAATACACAGGTAGTCATGAAAAATAAAATGCTGAGAAAAAGCACTTTAAAGTTTTAAATGGCTTTCGGTTTCGGTCTTTACATTCAATAGAAAACTTAAATAACTCGCTAAATAAAGTAGCTACAGCGATACAATTTTCCACACATATTCTCTCTTTAAGGTTATATAATTAATAAAAGGTAATAAATAAAGTTCGCCCTTTATCTTCATTTTAGGGTACAGTGTCCCTTTAGGTGTTTCTTTGTTTTTAGATTTCTTTTTTACTCTAATTTTTCTGTTCAGATTTATAACAAATTTGATATTGGATAACTTTTTGCCCCTGAGTATAAGTATCTATGAGTAATAGATATAATGAAATTTATAAAATTAAACCTTTGTGGATCTACTTAACAGCTTTCACACGCACAAGTAGAATTACTTATATTATAATTACGCTTATACATTTATTTATTTCTATTTCTGTATATCATTTATAAGTTTTTATATAGATACCACAATATCATTAATACAGCGATTTTCAAACTTTTTCATCTAATGGCCCACATAAACTAATTACTAAAATTCTGCGGTACACCAAAAATGTATATTTTTTGCCGATCTGGCAAAAAATAGGTATAATTTAGATTAATGCACAAATAAATAAAAGTAATTACCCACCCTTTTTACCTCCAAAGTGGCTTTTAAAAAATCTTTTTAAAAGACACTTTCAAAATTGCTTAAAAATTTTTTTAAAAATCACTTTCAAAATTGCTTAAAAAATCTTTTAAAAAGTCACTTTCAAAATTGTTTAAAGAATCTTTTGTTAAACAATTTATGATACTTTGTAATAAAAATAATACTAAAAATTATTTATACGGATATTACTTAAAATTATTTGTGAACACTTGTGAAAAGTTCAAATTTAAACTGTAGAAATGAAATAAATATTACATAATTTAAACCGCTTTACATATCCGTAAAGTAAGTACATCAGTGCCAATCTTGTACATCGTTTGAAAGTCGCTGCATTAATATTACAATTATGAAATTGGAAAGTTTTTTTAATTATTCGACAATATGGCTACAAACTTAAACCACTGAATTCATATTACATTTATTTTTTATTATAAATATATACCTTTAAGAGCACAGTAATTCTTTTTGACAAATGTAGGTTTGAATGTTGCATGTTCTGTTTATCCTTTCTCACTGAAGTAATCTGTTTGACAGTATGTATAAATAAATAAAATATATCACTGAAAGTATAATAATATCCTTACCAGGGTTAAAAGTGGTCTACCATGTCTAATATTTACTTAGATTATAATGACTCATTTAGAGGTCTATGCCTAGTTCTTTAAAAAATCGTACATATTTGCGTTGACTGTATTCATTGACGTCACGTTACCATGGCGACGGTTGATTTTTCCTCCGCTCTCGTGACTCACGATACAAGTAAGCACAAGACTATACATTTCTTTGTTTTCCAATTTCAGAGGCAAAATCTTTCAGGGGAAGGCACAAATTTTTATCGTTATTTTTTTAGTCATTTATCTGCAGCGGATGCACCTTTGTTTTCAGAATAGAATATCTATCATCTTTGGACTCGCCGACTCTCCCTATCGAAAAGAGTGCATTTTTTCTCTGTTCCCACTATTGGCCGGCTCAACTTTACTTGAGTACAAGGCGTTAAAGGATGGTTCCTGGGATCCTTTAGACTATCTGATGGATGTTCGGATGCCTATTTTCCAGCAACCCTTCATTTGTGACGTCAAAGAACAACGATATGCAAGTTCTAATGGTCTCCCGATCCAAAATAGCGTATTTTTGTGCAGGTGAAAACTCTACGCGGGCGATTAGCGGTGGGAGAATTAATACAATCGGGAGATGGTCTTGAGAATTTCAACTAGGGACCGGCGTTTTAATGAATTCTGTGCGAGTTACAGGTTAAATTGATTTGGCGTTTTGTATTTCTCGAGGTATCGGGGAATAAAGGAATGTGGAATTGGAATGTATAGGATTCTCTTCATTTGTAGGGTGGTGTTTTTAATAATTATTTCGGTGCTATTGTCTCGGTGACCATGGGGTGATGGTTTTGTTAAATGTTTGTTTAGAAATGGTGAACTAAACGAAACTGTGTTTATCATGAAATTAAAAGATGTCTCAGTTATAAATCTATGACAAGCATAGAGGGTATTTGAGAATACATCGAAAAGTTTATTTCCACAATTTGTTGACCTGTTTAATGAAGATTCAATTAGTTTAATTGGTTTAACCGTCTAAGGGTTACGGTATTTCCGAGTTACATAGTATTGATTCTACTCCATAACATACATAATGACTAAATAACCACATTTATGTTTGAAGGAATCCTGGGAAAGATTATATTGGTTAGGAAGGTCAAAACCTGTTAGAAGTTCTGCAAGAAAGACTGCAGACCTTGGAACGGATATAAGCGTATAAACTGCTTGGAGGTTGAACTCGTTTAGAGAATATCCGTTTCCAGTTGGAAAGAGGATTGTTTGAATGGCGTTTCCAAAAGTAATTCGGTTTCAATGCATTTCTATAACCCTCCTGGTGGTTCTTTCAACGAAGTATCTCGTCATTAGCGAAACCATTAGCAGATTTTGATGGACGAGATATCTCGTCATTATAAGAAAACTGACCCGATCTTGATCTCATCATTATCGAAAAATCGGAAGTCTTGATGATGAGGTATCTCGTCGTTAGCAAAATTAGTCAGATGTTGATGAACGAGATGCCTCGTCGTTAGCAAAATTAAGTCAAATGTTGATGAATGAAATATCTCGTCGTTGGCAAAATTAGTCAGATGTTGATGAACGCGATATCTCGTCGAAACCACTTGGAGGGTTGAGTATTAGTTTAGGTGGCGGGTCCTTATAGAAAAGTACAAATGCATTTCAAGTTTTAAATTCTTTATTCCCGTTTGTTATTTCAGTTATTACGTGCTACTTAACGCTTCTGCTAAATTGTTAACTTTAAAACTAATTTTATTCACCGCATTATGCAAGGAATGAGTGAAATGAGAATGAATGTCCGATGATTAGTATTGAAATTACTAGGCACTACTTTACGTGCGACTATAGTTTTTGTTGTATTTAAGTTTCAAACTAATTTCATTCAGTTAAGAATTTACTAAAACACAAAACGTGAATTACACATAAAATACTGTTTATTAAAATTTTAATAGTTCTTATGTATAAACAAAATATAGTAAAGAAAAGAGCTAAACAACTTTATATCCCACAGCCCCAGGTCTCTATATTCGTGTGTTGTGGTATCGAAATCCCTTTCATGTGGGTGGAGGGCTGGTGAATAAAGTTTTTACAGCACTCATTTTAACCCTCCAAGTTGATCTGACCAATTTTACTAATGATGAGACTACCAACCACCAGGAGGTTCAACATCATTTATTCGTAACATCACCAGATACATCAACTATACTGGTCAATTATACTGGCGTACAAAACTTAAGGACAACCATTATTTTTCAAGGTTACGACCTCAAAATTTAAGCGAACCAAACTGGTGATTTGCATAACCAAGAATACTTAGTAGAAAGCTGGTGCATGTTCAAATTTTGGAATCGTGAACGACAGAAGCTGTATGACGAGATATCTCGTCGTCAAGATATAGCCGATTTTTTACTGAAGACGAGATTACGATCTAGTAAGTTTTCTTCTAATGAATGAGATACCTCATCCATTAAGATCTGATCAGTTTTTCTAATGACGATATACCTCTTCGAGACAACCACCAAGAGGGGATTAAGTTTTCAGTTACCTTTCTTTCCTTACGGCATCCAGTGCAGTATCAACACTTCAGTTCATATCTTTTACTGTTCGCTTCTGTTTTTGTTATAATTTTGTTTTTACTCTAATTCTAAAGGTACCTTTTGTTTCATTTTCCCACATACAGGTCACTTCACTAAAAATAGCAGCTTGAAAGTCTACTGTTTCTCAAGTTCTGCACTCGAATGTAGTTACGATAAGGGATCTTTGCGTTATCTAATACAAAACGCGTTTATCTAAATCTAACCAATTATTTATTTAACTCTAAGTAATAGTCACTCTAATGTTCCTTTCAGTCCAAACAGTACTCAGAGATGCTTAGATGTCTTTTTATCATTCTCTTCAGACTCAAATTTTCCAAACCTCCTGATTCTTTTTGTCTTCTTCATTCGCCAGAAGGCTGAACTAATAACTTGGATTCTTATTCAGAGCATTGTCAATATTTGGATTAGTTCAATAGCCACTAAAATAAAATCTTGACTCACATTAGTGTACTTAAGAAAAGAAATTCATGTGAAATGTTTTTCTATTTCTTTGGTTGAGGTACTTTTACAATAAATTATTTACTTTTTTGGAGGGTTGGTTTTTATGGGGCAGACACATTTGGGCATGCTGCGCCAAACACAATACAACCAACGTCAAGTAACAGATTTGCGCACACAAGAAAATTTTACTGACACAGAAAAGAGAATTGCACCCAGGGAGTAATCGAACCTGCACCGTCTACAACTCGAAGTATACCTTTTTGGAGGGATAAAGAAATTACTTTCTATTTTTATTGATAAAGGTAAAACATTGGTATATAAATTTCAATGTCTTAAGTAACTATCTTATAATATCAAAGCTTAAAAATAGGTACATAGGTAGTTGAATTAACGTTGCATTTGAGCAACACAACTGGTTACTGTCGACAGTCCGAAATCAATCTAGAAGGACAATCTTATGCAAATAGTTCAAATTATTGATTGGCACACAGAATTTAAACTCTCGAAGCTAAACCCAGACTGTTTTTTTATTTAATTCTGTGCACCTCGTCATTTTGAACCACTGTCAGATGACGAGGTCAACATCTGAACTGATAACCCCCTCTCCAAACTTCCTCACCAAGCCAACGTGAGGACATTTGAAACTATGACAGATTTAACTTGCACAAGCCGCCCCCGTACACGACGGTCATTGGTTCAACCGTTTCGAATTGGCAACCCTCCGGTTGCTAATATGCTACTCTTTAAATAGGGCTACAGGGGCCCCTTAAAAATAGTACCCTCAATTCCATTCAAGTTTCGTTCTAAAACATTTATCCTCATCAACTAAAAGCTATAGATCCTCTTTTCAAAACAAAAACTTTGTAGTAATCTGTTAAAAGTACGATAGAATTATTATATCGAACTCCCTTTTATTTTACATTTCTCGAAATCATTTGATTTCTTAAGAATAAATTTGAAACAATTTCTCTGGAAACATTGAATATTTAAATGCTCAGTTTTTATATTTTACGTTTTCTTTGATACAGTGCATCCTTCCATCTCTGAAAGAATGTTGTTAACATCTAAACAGCTGATTTTTCTTGTGTTTTTAGCAGAAGTGTGAAGATGTTAAAACTGACTGTATAAGAACTACATTGATACATTTATTCGAGTTAGGTAATAAATTAATTTTTTCTTTTTGTTATGTTTTCCCGATAATTATTATAATACTAGTTCATGATTATACTATTAATGGAATGCGTTTAAGGGTTGAAGCGATGTTTGTTATATTTTACTCCTTTGATAGAATAAAAAGCATACAAATGAAAAAGATATCTTCCTTTTATCAAATTTCCTAGATTATAAAAATCTAGGAAATTTGATAAAAAATGACATTTTCTTTCATTTGTATGCTTTTTATTCTATCAAAGGAGTAAAATGTAACAAAACATCGCTTCGATAGCTCCGATGAGCTATTTTTTACATGGTCAGCATGCCGGAAAACTTATTCGGAGGGCCGTAACTGGCCCGCAGGCCGAGGAAACTTTTTCGGGACACCGTATTTTGCTGGCAGGTGGGTAAAATTTTTTCCGAGAGCAGTATCAAGTGTAAAAATATTTGAAGAGCCTTAACTGGTCGGTGAGCCTAGATAACCTTTTCGGAGGGCCTTATCTGAACTGCGGGTTAGTTAACTATACCAGGACTCTATCTATCAGGACGTATCTGGTGAGAGGGCCTGAGAAAAATATTTGGAGGACCATACCTAGCCTGCAGGTCGGGTAAACCTGCTAGAAGGATCATATCTGGACTGTGAGCCGGTTAAACGTGACTGGAAGGCCGTATCTGGACTGCGATCGCGTAAACCTATCCGGAGGGCCGTATCTGGTGTGCTGACAAGAGATTAACCTATTCGCTGCAATTTATTTATCTTTTGTCTAAGGATTTTGTTGATGGGCTGGTTAAACCTGATCCCAACGGGTACAACAGCTATTTGGAGGACATTTCTAATTAATATTTGTTAGCTTTCTCAAATAGCTAACAAATATCAATTAGCAAGATTTGAGGTTCACTTAATTACAACAAAGAAAGTTACTTGATCGATTTTGATGAAAAATACCCTGGAATTTTCAATCCTATTATATTACAACATAATGTATTGTTACTGCTAATGAAAGGAATGAAATTCTCAGTGAATTCTTCATCCAAATCTATGAAATAACCTTTCACCTTAATTAAGTGAGGAGCAAATTTAACTAATTGCCATATTTTAATTAAGGGGATCGTATAAAGAATTAATTATTTGGCTTAAATATCGAGCCCCTACTGTTTACTAAGATACAAATAATGATTGATGATGGTAGAAAAATTGTTTTCCCAGCGCGCATTGTAATAACAAGGAAAAACAACATCTACAAGGGGGAATTTAGTCTAGAATCTCAAAGGGAGAATTAATTATGAATTAGAATTAATACAAAGTAAATATTATCTTTAAACTTAAAATCTACATGAACCCTCCTGGTGGTTGTCTCGATCTTGTTCTCGGCATCATAAAATAATCGGAAATATCTTGATGACGAGATATCTCGTCATTACCAAAATTGGTCAGATCTTAATGGACGAGATATCTCGTCAAAACCACTTGGAAGGTTAAATGATTATGCATTTCAACTTATCGCAATTGTCTGCATTTTATGTGCATCGAATTACAAAAATAATACCACTACTTTGTTGTCTTTTCTTTTGTGGGCACTAATTTCGTATACACACTACTTTGATTTTTTTTACTCTAATATGGATATTTATTACAATTTATCGTACCAAATAAAATGATGTACCCTTTGAGGAGTTCGCATCCGTTCTGCAACATGTAGTCTTCCCTGCAGGTCGTCTAATCAGTTTTGACCTTTAACAATAGAATCTTTCCTATTTCTTTCAACCAATAGAAGTGGCTATTATGTGTATTGTGGGGTAAAAGGAATACTACACTACTCGTCACTCTTGACATTGAGAGGTTTAATTGCCATGTGATAATTTTTTAATTCAACAGCAGTGCCTCTTTTGCTTTAAAAATACCAATTAGACATAAAAATAACTTCATTCAGCAAAAAGATGGGTTACATCCTTTTAAGGGCCAATTTTGGAATAAACAAAGTTCTAGTCATACAGAATACTCACCAAATTTAAAAGGAGTATTTTGGTGTAATTAGTTCGAAAATATTCAAGGGGGAGTCGGAAGTTCAAATATGACGATGTTAATTTACCTAATTTCTACGTGTATTTTCTCATTAGTGTAATTTGCAGTGAAATTTTTGCCTATACTCAAGAGACGTTTACCTGTATACTGAGCTGAGAATTTAGTATTATATGGTTTAACATACATTTAAAAAAGAACTTTTCATAAAATTGACTAGACACAAATGTTTTTCTTAAAAATTAATTTAAAAGAAGTTGCTATATGACAAAACGATCATATCAGTATAATCTCCACGAGGCTTGTAAAGTATGTTTGGAACAATTTTCGCACTTGGTTACTCTATATATAACAAAACGATCATATCAGTATAATCTCTATGATGTTTATAGAGCTTGTTTGGAGAATTTTACTTACTCAGATCAACTTCATGAAAAAAGTACCTCAAAGTTAGAAAATGTTCATTTTGAGAAAATCGAATTTAAAGTTCAAAATTTGAGAATTTAAATGAGTTTATCATTATTTTCCCTTTAACTTAAAACTTCTAATTGGAGTTTAAGAACAAAAATGTAGCATCATTGTAAAGAGTATAAAATAGGCCATACAAAGATCTCTAAATATCCTAAAATAAATATTTTTGAAACTTTTAAGTTACAATGAATATCGATTCATATGGAAGATCTTTGAAATCGGGAAGTATCGATAAGTTTTTATCGAATATTTCCTCTAAACATCGATGTTGGTAATGATTTGATCGCATAATTCGTTGCGTGCCTCGAAATAATTGGAAAATAAGTAAACCTTTTCAAAGGAACTCTTTCAATCAATTCGGGCAGAGGATGAGTCACTCGGTCGAATTGAAGCGGTAAGCGAGGTGTCTGATTCATGCACCTGATAAATTGGAAATGAGTGAAGAAGAGAAACCCTTTCACAGGCAAGGGGGTGATCTCATTTGATTGTATCGATTTTACTCTGAAACAGTTTTAAAATGAGAAACGGGAAGAAAAAAGACGTAAAAATGGATTCACGAAGGAGAAGCAATACAAGAGCTCGTCTTTGACGAAAACTACGTCCTTTGTTCGAAAGCAGTTTAAAGATGAGAAACAAAGAATGAAGGGTAAGAATGACTTCTTAAAAAGGGTAGAGTTTGTCTTAAGGACAAAATAGGTTCTTTGTTCTGCGAGACTGAAAGGATAAGGTCAGAAAAAATGTAATACAAAAAGGAGAAATGTGAGTTTGTCTTTGATGAAAATGCCTTCTTGGTGGAACGTCCTCCCACCTAAATAGGACACAAAAGTGGTAAGCAGTTCAGGGAATATTTATGCTAATAATTAAGAAAAGAGTTTAGTTCTGTAGTACATTGAATCCTGGAATACGTTCAATTGTGGCTAAAAGTTACTCATTGAAATACCTTAGAGTTTTAGAAATATTGAAAGCTTGACAAGATGATTTTCATCTGTACTGTCTAAGTAGTGTTTTTATTCAATTCATATTTATTGAAAAGAGTTTAGTACTGTAGTGAGTACATTAAATTTGGTAGTGCATTCAATTTAGGGAAGTACGTTCAATAATGCCTTACTAATTGATATACCTTAGATTTTTAGAAATATTGAGTCTGTCAACGTGGTTTCCATCTGTATTGCCTATATTGCCTATGTGGTGTTTATATTCCATTTTTATTTTATTAGAAGAGTTTAGCACTGTTGTCGAGTACGTTCAATTGTTCCTTATGTATTGAAAAACCGTAGATTTTTAGAAATCTTGAAAGCGTGATATGGGGATTTAATCTGTATTTCTTAAGTGGTTTTATTCAATTCTTATTTTATGGAAGAATTTAGTGTTGTAGAGGAATAGATTCAATTGAAAAGTACGTTCAATTGTACCTCACGTATTGAAATACCTTAGATTTTTAGAAATTTTGAAAGCGTGACAACGGGTTGGTTTTCATCAGTATTGTCTAAGTGGTGTTTTTGTTCAATTCTTATTTTATGACCATTGCATTGCATACATATAAAGACATCGTGAAATCGGACGTAGCAGCTCTGGAATCACGAAATAAAGTAGCGTGGTATTGGAAAAGTGGGTTAAAGTGAAGTGGGTCTACTTCAGAATTTACTATTGTGTTACATTTTATAGGAAATAGGATTTAACCCACGAAGCGTTTTCGAAAAGGTTTTACACAATAATATTTTAAAAATGCTTGCATTGTGTTCTCTATTGACGAGAAATTCAATTCTAAGGTGAAATAGTAATTTCTATCTGTATCTGGTAAATTCAATAGTGATTAGATTAACTTTTTAAAAAGTTGGCAGGATTATTTCATTGCTACTTTTGAAGATATGTATATATGTAGACATTTTATAAATATCTCTTTGGTCTTAGTCCTCGTGCAGCAAAAAATGACCATGCGACAAACTAAGTCTCTGAATATAACCTCTCGCAATTCAGTTGATGGGTTCATATTCACTAATTCAAACCACTGAATGAAAATAATCCATAAAAATTTAGCTTATGGTTATTAATTTTCATTAGCCTTAGAAGACTAATTGCATTTTAGCAATATACAATTGAATTTTTTTATATTTTAGTTTATGATATCAGAAAGCATGATTTACAAGTTTGGTTCTTCAATTCTCTAATAGTCGAAAAATAATCCTTTTTTAATATTAAATTCTTATTTTTATGAATAACCAATCTGATATTTTGTAAAGCAGTATATCAATTCAGTTTTAAGTTTCATTGAAAAAACCCTCTTTATTATCAAGTTTTCGATGTTTTTAAATAGGAAAGTCAGATTTTTTTGTTGTCCTTAAACAAAACTTACTAGCTAAAAAGAGCTTTTCTTTCGAAGGAATTCTGTTTTAAGTATAAAGTCCTTCTCGGAAAAGGGAAACAAAAACGGAATCTGAAAAACGGATCAATGATCAAACCTAACATGCCAAGAGATTAAATAGTAATCTAAAAGGATTCGCAGAAGTCCTTTATGGTTTTCCTTGAACCGATTAACTTTTCCCCAAATAAACTTTTTATCAACTATACTAAGTAACTTCATTTGAAAGAATAAAGACAGGAATTTCGTCTCCCCTAAGCGTTTAACTTTAATTAGTAATTGAATTTAACAGCTATTTGAAGGTTTTTCGTAATATTCGAAGAAATCCTTCATCGTTCCTTGAACGGATCAATTAACTTTTCCTTAATAAACTTTTTATCGGATACTAAGAAACTTCAATTTAAAAAGAATAGACTGAAGATTAACAGTCAACCAAGCGTATAATTTTAATTATTCATGGAAGTTAACAGTTATGTAACTAAAGGTTGTTTTTCGTAATATTAGTATAACGACAATACCCATAATATTTTTAGAAACGAGGGACATAAAATAATAAACCTCAATTAGTGATGGAAGAGAACTGGTAAGATTTTCAGTAATAATTGTTTGATTTGATTTGTCGTTTTACGGGTCACTGTTTGCTACTAGAGGACTAATTAAGCCATTCAGTTAATTTTACATCTGCTAACTTATTAAAATCATGAATACAGGAAATCATCTAGCTCTAAAGGAAAAATTGTTTTTCAATAATTATTTGTTATCTTTGTACTCTGATTTGATACTCTATTAACTCTCCAAGTGGTTTAGACGACATATTTCGTCCATCAAGATTTGACTAATTTTGCTAATGACGAAATAACTCGTCGCCCAGATATTGCCGATTTTTTTATTCTGACGAGATCAAGATCTTGTCAGAATTTTTCTAATTACGTGATATCTCGTCCATCAAGATCTGCTAATGGTTTTGCTAATGACAAGATACCTCGTCAAGACAACTACCAGGAGGATTAAAACAATAAAGTCCCTTTCTCTAAAAATAGACCACTAGCATACATAAAATTTATGTGTTGTGTTTACCAGTAGTAATGCAAAAAGTAATAACGCTAGTGTCTAGGATTAAGATTGGCTGGATATCTCAGGAATATTTGAAAGAGTAGTGTTACACAAAGTAATATTCAATTCCTTATACTTCCAATCACTATCTACTCACATATTTTTTGGCTGGAAACCTCAGGAATATTTGAAAGTAGTGTTACACAAAGTAATATTCAATTCCTTATACTTCCAATCACTATCTACTCACATATTTTTTTTATAAAATTGAAAGTGACGTATTCGACGTATTCGTAGCTCAGTGCGTTTTACCGGTGTGCTAACAACCATAGGCGTAAAATGTAAGTGGACAGCATTGCTACTGAGAGGAGCCTCAAAAAGTGTGGCCATGTCAACTAGTACTCACGTGACTACTCTGAAAAATTGACTTGGTTGACCAATTTGGTATCTTACGGCCTCGTTTGGCGATGTAACATCTTATGAAGGCGTGTGAATATGCATTTCTATAGAGTGGCGACAAAAGTGGTGAAATCGCCAAAGTCTACTAATATCAGATGATTAATCAATGGACCAATCAGATGATGAATCGATGGATCGGCGTTTTCTTCCGTCCTGTGGACAAATCAGATTATGAATGTTAGATTCCATCCAGCATACGAAATAGTCTAAGGGTCACGTTACTACTAGTTTTGGTCACATGATCCTGGGCACATAAAATATTACCATTACTCACTCTACTTTTATATTTCCTCTATGCTAGTAACCTGCAAGTGGTAGGCGGTGCAGGTTCGATTCCTTTAAGTTACTATTGGTGCATTTCTCTCTTCTGTGTCTGTAAAACTTTCCTTCGAATGTATGCCCATTACTTGAAGCTGTCTGTCTTGTGTTTGGAGGTTTAATTACGTTTTGGTTACGTTTCAGAACTCAAAGAGCTATTTTAACATGAAGTAATTACATTTAAAATTTTTATTTACTCAGGTAATTTATTTTCATAAAATCAAGCCCGATGACCTCAAGAAATTGTAGAATTAATTCGGTATTTGGTATTTGGTATTTTCAATTAACGTCACACTGGAGCAACACAATGGGCTATTGGTGACGGTCCGGGATCAATCCCAGAGGGAAAGATCCGAGGACAACACCACGTAATTTTGAACCACGGTCAGATGACGAAGAATTAATTCAAATGCTCTTCATATAAATAATACAAAATATATTATTTGAGTACAGTTTAACGACTGAAAAATGAATTAATATTAAAATAAGATTGATGGTGGTAATTGAATTTATCATACTAGAGCAACACAACTGGCTATTGGCTGCGGTCCGGGATTAAAAAAGTAAGGGAAATGGAATCAATTATTCTGAAAGGTAATTTATTTTTACTCATCTGGTTTAAAAGTTTTTAGTACGTTTAAGGCAACACGTAAACATTTTAAGCAGATTAAGCAAATTCGAGGCGACCACGGATGAAGGTATAGAGCAACGATAATTGAAAAGGAAAGTATTTGTGGTGTTTACTTTGATATCCTATCCGATCAAGATAAGATAACATCACTATCTTAATTCCAATACTTCCCATCCTCCAAATTAAATGTTAAGGAAACTAAAGACGATTCATTTTGTATTGAACTTTGGGGCGCTTGATACAAGAAAAGAGCGATATGATTGATTTTATTTGTTTTTTGATCGAGGATAATTCATAAATTCGTTAAAAAACAAAAACGTTCTATGTGTATATATTTGAAAATATATTTTAACCCTCCTGATGGTTGTCTCGACGAGGATCTCATCATCAGCAAAACGTACCGGATATTGATAGACAAGGTAGGTAGGTCGGAAGGTTTTTAATTAACGTCACACCGGCACAACACAACGGGCTATTGGTGACGGTCTGTGATCAATCCCAAAGAGAAAGACCGAGGACAACACCACTTAATTTTGAACCACTGTCAGATGACGAGGCAACACCTGAGCTGGCACCCCACTCTTCAAACTTCCGCACCACGCCAACGTGAATTGATAGACGAGAAATCTAGTCATTAGAAGAAAAACTGACCAGATCTTGATCTTGTCATCATAAAACAATCAGCAGTACCTTGATCATTATTATCTCGTCATTAACAAAATTGGTCACATCTTGATGTACGAGGTATCTCGTCGAAACCATTTGGAGGGTTAAATAGCTCTTATGTTGCACAGTAAATCAGTAATAGAAATTTTATTTAATCTCTGTCTTTCATGAATATTTCACTCATAGATATCGTATCCCGACTGCAATACCACTACAACTGAAAAATTAATTTCTAGTTTTATGTGTAGAAAGACTATATAATGATATTACATTCTGCAAACCGGCTCCAACTGTCCTCTTCTGAATCCTCAACTGGCCTACAGTTGTCTACAGAATCCTACATATATTTATAATCTCTACACATAAAACTAGAAATTCCCTTTTTTAATTGTTATGGCGGTATTGCAGCCGGGATGCGATATGTACGTATATAATATTAATGGAAGATTAAATATCATTTCCATAACTGATACACTGTAACAAAAGAGCTTTTAAATCTTCGTTGTAGCCAGGGTACGATACATCTTTCCATATATCTGGTGTATATCAGAGAATAATTCGTTTCAAATATCAAGATGTGCTGCAAGATAAATGCTGCTTCATCTTCACGAAGTCAGTGATTCCTATAACGTCTCTTTCAAATCACAAAGAGTTGCCAGTAAAATAATCTCCGAGGTTCATCTGATTTATAAAAAATGTAATTAGAATTCTTGTTCTGTCTGAGCGTCACGAGATTTCGGAGTAGTGAAGTGAATTGTTTTTCCCCATAACACACATAATGACTAAATAACCACATCGATTGGTTGAAAGAATCCCAGGACAATGCTATTGGTCAGGAAGATTAAAACAGGTTAGAAGTCATGCAGGGAAGACTTGGTTGCGGATCGGATATATGCATGTGAACCCATCAGAGGGTTAATTCATTTATGTGCCGTACGGTAGTCCCATCAAGTTATTTTTGTGCAATCAACACTGGGGAATTATGATGTTTGATCTCGGTACGTACTAGTGTAGTTGAAACTTTAAACTACATAATTACTAATTATAATTAAGACATATTAATTAAAATTATTACAATTATAATACAGCAGTCGATAATTCTTTACTACTGTATATCGAATTTTGAAGAACAGTAGGTGATTTGTACAATTATATTCATTTGAATATCTTAATTGAGTTATATTCACTTTATTTTTTTCGTGGCCTTTTATGCACCTCAGTGGGCCCCATGCGGCCAGCCAGCACAAGTTGCCTTAAATTCTTTGCTGGTTATACTTTGCCATTGATTTTCGTCCTACAGTCGGACTGATGTGCTTGATCTTATTGATTCGTTTATCAGTCGTCGTCAAATAAAATCACACCACATAAGACAGGGGAACTCTAGAAGAAATTGTATAGTCCGCGAGATGGCAATCAAATCGCAAGGTTTTGAAGGAATCTATTAGTTAAATTTGGTGACTGATAACAAATAGCTTCCACAATTGACGTCTTTAACGTGGATTCTAGTTGTAAACTTGGTGTCGAAAGCGATTGGGGCAGTGATAACGCTTTGGCCGGTAGAGGTAACTATACATAGTGATCGCCATTCATGGTTTTGCTTATGGCAGCTTTCACACCTTTCCAAAAGTCGACTGACTCAAGGTTGACTGTCTTCTCGTTGAAGCCGCACTATTCCTATCCCTCTAACAGTACAGGCTGCCTAAGCTGTGGTGAGGAGAAATACAACTCCAGTTTTCCTCTGTTATAACGAAATTTAGTCCATTGCTTATTAATGTCTTTTTTCAGTAAAAATTAAATTAAAGAACAAAAATACAATTTAATTTCTTCATTTAAAATAATCATATGATAATAAAAATTGACTCACAGAAAAACGTTAAACGCATACCATACAATTTTTGTAAATAATTTAGTAATAATAATTTAATATATATAATTTAATAATATAATAAATTTTATAAATAAAATTAGAATAATGCGTACTTACATTCAATGTTTCTTAAGGAAATTATTAAATGTTTATATGGCATTACAAAAATATATCAACTTTAAGGATTCAAATTTTAACTAGTGTGACTTTAATCATCTTAGTGTATCAATGTTTCTACAAATCAAAATGGTGTTGCAGGTTTGATAGTGTCTTTGATAATGCAAGAGTATGAAAATATTTGAGTACTTGTAGTGTATTAATATTCCATGGCATAAAAGTTTGCAAAGATTTATCAGTAACCTTGAAACTTTCTTCTCACACTTGAACCACCTTTTCCTTAGATTAGTTAATAGCCAAATCATTCGAATATCATGTATTTTTATTTTTACATTAAATGTAATTTTCATTATCTTTCTTATTTCATCAGAAATGTTCTTCGAAAGTTCGTTGTTCTAGACAGTTACGGTATGAATTGAAATAGATAATTGAAATTGAAGACCAGAAAAAAGAATTTTGTCTTCGTTAAATAAAATTTCGTTTACTATTAAATTTGAATTCACTAGGTATTTGCTTATATTGAATTATTGTAGCTCTATTTTAAAATGAATGTGAGGAAAAATTATGCAAGTAAACCCGCGATTATATATTTCCCAGTAATCAAAACAAATGATATTTAAAAAATAATTTTGATAATTGCATTAAAAATGAAAATTTTTAAGCGTACGGATTCATCTAAAAAATTTCAACCCCATTCTTTATTCTTCAAAACAAAATGTGTATTATTTGAAGACAGTTGCAAAATTTTGACTTCACGCGTATGATTCAAAGTTTACTTTTACCTCACGCACGATGAATTTATCACGCACGATCATAAACCCGAGTATCGTAACTTAGAGGCCAGAATGTGTCGAGTACATACGATCTACATTTATACGAGACAATTTTATGGACTAACCTGGAAACTTCTCAATGCGAGTTACTCGCAGTCTCTAGGTTTTATTAACCCTTCAAGTGGTTTCGACGAGATATCTCGTCCATCAAAATCTGACCAATTTTGTCAATGTCGAGATATCCAGTCAAGATTTTGCGATTTCTTCAGTGATGAGATCAAGACTAGATCAGTTTTCTTATAATGACGAGATATCTCGTCCATCGAGTTCTGGTCAATTTTGTTAATGACGAAATTCCTGGTTGAGACAATCGCCAAGAGGGCTAAAATCAGTTTTATTCAGACACAGTTGCAAAATTTAAACTTCAAGCGTTTGATTCAATGTTTACTTTTCCCTCGCGCCACGATGATGTCTAAACAAACCCTTAACTACGGCCTAATAACGCTGGTGAAACAGCGTAGATCATAAACCCGAGTATCACACCACTCGTAACTTAGAGAGGCCAGAATGTGTCGAGTACATACGCTCTCATTTATACGAGACAATTTTATGGACGTAACCTGGAAACTTCCCAGTGCGAGCTACCCACAGCCGCTCTTTCCCAGGTGCTGATAGAATCGATGAACCACGCGCCGAGAAGTTTATAGATTAGATTTTGATTAGTGTTTTGAATTTAGCGTACCTAATGTAAAATATTAATTCCCGAGTAGTTGGGCTTCAGTTAGCGATGCATTCTATCATCAGAGTATGCGGACCAACGCCTATTCTGGTTATTTCCCAGGAAGAATTCCTGAGAAATTACCATATAGGAAAATCTGATAAATTACGAAGTTACTCCGATTATTTTCAGGAAATAATCAATCCGTAAGATGAAGTGTTTGAGAATTTTGCTGACTGCAACAAATTGTAATGTTGAATTCAGATAATTTTAATTGTTTTTGTACAAGGTGAGTCAGGATATTTGTGTGTGAGAGAGCTAAAATATATATAATTCCTCTAAATACGAATTCATCCGATTATTTCTGGAAATATATTCAATCCACAAAATGAACAAAGCATCTGAGAATACTTTAGACTATAACAGAGTAATGTTTAATTCAGATTTCTGTAATTGTTGCTTTAAGAGTGATTCCGGAATGGTCTAACTAAAACACGTAGAAACCCTTAATACGGAATTTTACCAAATATTTTCAAGTATGTCAAATCCAAAATAAAAAAGAGGCCGTCGTGCTCAGTGGGTATGCCCACTGCGCTAGCAACCTTCGAGTTGTAGGCGGCGCAGGTTCGATTCCTGTCATATGCATTCTTCCCTGGGTGTATTTCTCTCTTCTGTGTCAGTAAAAAATTTCATTACACGTATGTCTATTACTTGATATTGTATGTCTTGAATGGGTGGTTAAGTTGGTAGGTAGGTATTTAATTAACGTCACACTGGAGCAATACAAAAGGCTATTGGCGAAGGTCCGGGATCAATCCCCAAGGGAAAGATCCGAAGAAACACCACCTAATTTTGAACCACGGTCAGATGACGAAGTAACACCTGAGCTGGTACCCCACTCTCCAAACTTCCACGCCAACGTGAGGACGTTTGAGGCCACGACAGATTTAACGTGCCCCAACCTCCTTTGTAAACGACGGTCTTTGGTTGGATTCGAACTCGCAACCCTCCGGTTGCTAATCCGTTTTCATCCAACTGGGCGGTGGCCAAGTCGGACTGTACAGGGATGGCTCCTAAATCTTAGGATGAATAGCAGACCCATGTAAAAATGGGATAAGAAAGATGAAAAAGTAGTTAAGTACACTTTAAACTATAACAAAATGTAATGTTGAATCTAGATAATTGTAATTTATTTCTATACAAGTTGATTCTCTCTCTCTCTCTCCAGAATGGGTGTTCTCCGGCTGTTCTCTTTAACCATTAGTTGTCGATATGTACCTCCAATCCGAAATAGGAATAAAATTGTGTATAGATTTAGAATATATAATTTATTTAACTAGGGGATGTGAATGTATTAAAATACGAAATTTAACTGGTATTGAACCCTGTCAAGAAACTTGAAATTAGAATTAATTCAACAGATTTAACAATCTCTTGTACATATAAATTTTATGAATCAAAATTTGTAGGCCAACCCTTTACTTTAATAACGGCTTCAATTAAATTGAGAGTGGAAAATAAAGACAAAGATTTTTGTTGTCTTTTAAGGCAAAATAAAATATCAGACCGTCAGTCTGTTTAAAGGCTTCCTTTTTAAAAAAGCCAACTGAATTTTCGCTAAAGTTAATGGCCATTTCACTCTATTAAACCTCGAAGTAGTTTCGAAGGAGATATCTCGTCCATCAAGATCTGACCAGTTTTCCTAATGACGAGGTATCTCGTCATTTGGATTTTGCAAATTTATTATGATGACGATATCAAGAACGTAGTCAGTTTTGTTCTAATGACGAGATAATAATACAGTATAATAATGACGAGATACCTCGTCCATCAAGATCTTGCGTGATATTGACCTCGAATCATTCCTTTCGGGTTTGATCCCGGACTGTTGCCAATAGCCCGTTGTGTTGCTTCAGTGCAACGTTAATTAAAAAATACTAATAAATATCTGTGAAAAAAAAATTATTTTCAAATTTAGAACTTTTATGTTATGGACGTTATGTTTTAAAAAACAATCATTTTTAAAAGTGTTTATCATTTGAACTTTTATGTTCATGAACTAAAATATAAGAACCGATCTATTTGACTCAAGTGGTTATTTTTATAGTTTTATGATTCACAATATACACTGAAGTACCAGAGAAACTTGTACAGACGAGCCTATGCACAATACTCGTACATTTCAACACCACCAATGCACGTCATTGGCTGCGTCTGACAGTGCAGGAAAAAGCGATAGACATCTAGGGAAGCATCTAGATCTCTTTCGCCTTGAGAATTTCAAGCTGTCAGTCAGTTTAAAAATTTTTATAAAATCTTGTTAATAAGCTTCAACTTTTCTTTAAATAACGCGGTTTATTAGTTGGAGCTCGTGAGATGGTTCATAGCATTTCAGAGGTAAATAAGTTTGGTTTTTTACATACTTGAATTTCAAGGGGGTACCGTGAATACAAAAATTCCGATGAAACCTGTAACTTACGACAGTACTGTGTCTATAAAAAAGACTGGGTGAATGTGATCAGCGTCGACTGGCTAGAATCGTTTCACGCAATAGGTGTACAACACATCCTCGAGTAACATCCGAGTTCAATACTGGGCCCTCAAAACAAAGACCAGCGTGAAGATTGTGCAACGTTCCCTCAGAGATATGGGCTTTAGGAGCAGACGCCCAACTCGAGTACCCTTGATAAATAGTCGACACGCAGCTATGCGCCTCGCCTGGGCTCGGGAACACCAACACTGGACACTTGATGACTCCTGGTCTGACGAGTTTCAGACTGACTGTTTCCAACTTTTTCAGACAGATGAAAACATCCGTGTGTGGAGAAAACCCCCCAAATCATGCATCCTTTATGTCGAGAGGGGATTGTACAGCCTAGTAGTGGCTACGTAATGGTATGGGGTTTGTTTAGTTGGTATTCTACGGAACCCCTGGTACGTTTACAAATGTCTTTGACAGGTGAACGCTATGTGTCTATCCATTCTGACAAGTTACATCCTTTCATGTCCTGCATTGATTCTGATAGGTTTGGCCTCTTCCAACAGGACAATGAGAGCCCCCATACAAGTCTAGACTCGCCAAATTATGGTTAGAGCAACACTCGTCTGAGTTTGGGATCTTGACAATTAAGTCGCTAGGATCAAACATATATGGGATGCCATGCAACTCTCTGTGAAACACAGAAATCCTATACCTCGGAATATAACAGAAGTGGACCGCTCTGCAGGAAGTGTGGGGTTCAATGCCTACAGAATACTTCCACAAACTTCCGTAGTATTTCTGCAGTTCTACGCTCCCGTGGGAGGTCTAATAAGTATTAGACTGGTGTATCAGTTTTTCTGGCACTTTATAATATATCTCAAAAATTAATTACACTCGAACAATGAAACTTCACACTTACAGGACTCATTACCTATAAATAAAATAGCATACTCTCGAAATTTTAGTTTAAAATTTATATTTTTGCAATGATCTTCCGATAGGTACAGCGTGAGCTAAGATTTTTTTAAACATTTCTAAGTTCATAACTTTAATAATAAAGAACCGATCACTGTAACTATCGTTCATTTGTTATACCCCCATTAAATAGCATTAAATTATATCGATGGTATTGGAAACAAATAGAGTGTAAACATATTAGTAAAGGGTCTGAGTGCGTGTGGTAAAAATTTGAAGTTTTTAAAAATCACTGGGACACAATAGTAATTGGTTCAATGGTGATTGAAGATTTGGTTTCGCTCTTGCACCAACTCACCCCATTTCAAAAAATTATGTTTTGATTCTAAAGAGTGCATTTAAGTTAACAAGTCTGCAAGTGTCGCTTTGCGCCTTGCACTTCCTATTTGAATTTAGCTTAAGTGTTTTCATTAGTGAGGATAAAACTTTTGAGTTAAGATATACAATGCTTAAATAACTACATAACAGTGTTGTCAACAGTAGGAATATGACTCGTGTTAACAAATAATGTACAATTAACTGTAGAACAGGGTTGTTTATTCCATAAAACCACTGAGTCCACAATACTACAACACAGTTAATTTCGCAATCAACTGTGTAATAGCGCTATCAATGGTAAGAAAAAGAAAACACTGCTCAACTAACTGCGTAACAGTGTTGTCAATCGAAAGAAAAACCTGAGTTAATAAGCAATGCTCAACTAAATGCGTAACAGTGCTGTCAATAGTAAGAAAAACCTGAGTTAAAAAGCAATGCTCAACTAACTGCGTAACAATGTTGTCAATGGTAACAAAAAACCTGAGTTAATAAGCAATGCTCAACTAACTGCGTAACAGTGTTGTCAATAGTAAGAAAAACCTGAGTTAACAATGCTTAATTTTATGCATTTAAATATCTGATACTAGCCCTTTTCTGTTGATTTCCTTAATCAGGGGGCCGCGGTACCCAGTTGGAAGAGTAGCGGATTAGCAACCGGAGGGTTGAGAGTTCGAAACTCGATCCAACCGAAGACCGTCGTGTACGTGGAGACTGGTGCGCGATAAATCTGTCAGGGCTGCAAATGTCCTCACGTTGGCGTGGTATGGAAGTTTGGAGAGTGGGGTACCAGCTCAGGTGTTGACCTCGTCATCTGACCGTGATTCAAAATTACGAGGTGTTGTTCTCGATCCTTCCTTTCAGGATTGATCCCGTACCGTCTCCTACCGATTTTTTGTATTGCTCTCCCAGTGTGACGTAAATTCAACTATCTCCTTACCTTAATCATATGGTAATAATTTGCGACACACGGATTTTTGGAGTGGAGATTAATAATAATTTTTCATGGAAATCGAAATAATTTGCGAATTACAATATGAATGTAAATTCAAAATAGTATGTTTGCGTGTAAATCAAAATACGAGAGGTGTTAAAATGCTTTGTTTTCGTTTCTTTCTTTTTCTCTTTTAACATATGAATTACTCTTTTTTCCTCAGAATCTCTGAATTCTTTGAAGTCGCGAGACACAAACATAAGAAAAGTTATAAACTTGTTTTATAAGGGTTGTACTGGCAAGTCATTCGATATTGGAATTAGCGAAAACAGAGCGAAGCTTTAATTAAAAACGCAATGACAGAGAAAAACTTGTTCCAAAAAACAGAAGTGGGCTTTGAAATATCATTTTGTCATTTACATTTGCCTCAAAATGCACTTAATTAAATTTGGAATTTGCAATTTTTTGCTGAAAAAGTAATCTTTTATCGAAGATTTCCTTTTTAAGGAAATATTTTAATTTTTTTATACCTGTACTTTAAATGTAACATTTTGAGAAAACATTGCCCCTTATTTTTCACAAGGTTTATCTTTTTAATTTATCTTAAGATGTAAAAAGAGTATTTTTTTCTTGACAATTTGTTTTTTTATAATCCATATAGTTAAACAGAAAAAGACAGCTCTTTAGAATTGAAGTTGGTATCTCACAACAAAAACTACACCCTTCTTATTTTGGCTTCATTCTTATTCTTCAACACATTTCTATCACCTTAAAAAAAACGTCTTTTGAAAAATCACTAGCAGTTCTAATTTAATTTTAATTGATTTCAATTGAAGTGCTTTCTTTTGTATTCTCCGATTAACAAGGTTTAGTGGAAGTAAAAAAATCCGATTTGTTCAGCTTTTAACGAAATTAATTACTCTCATATTCTCACAATATTTCCAAACTTTTAATATATTTTCTTAATTTAATCCTCCATGTGGTTTCTACGAGATATCGTGTCCATCAAGATCTACCTGGTCATCAAAATATTGCCGACATTTTTTATGATGACGAGGTCAAGATTTGGTCAGTTTTCTTCTAATGATGAGATATCTCGTCCATCAAAATCTCATCAGTTTCGCTAATGACGAGACATCTCTTCGAGACAACCACCTAGAGTGTTAAACCAACTACCGAAAACTTCAAATTAATAACGATTCGTGTTATAACATTAAAATCCTCAAATGTTTATTATCTAAGATGTGAAACTTGTAGTCCTTTTATTCAATCAAATAAAGTTTTAATGTAGGTATTTCATGAAAATTTGTACTGTTTCAAATCTGTACTTGAACTTTTATCGGAGTTTATTTTTCTCATGAAATATGTAGAAACATACCCAAAAATGTTATTTTCACTGTATAACTCAATTATTTCATTTTTAAGTGTTTCATTACTGCATAAAGATAAGTGAAATTGTGAAAATTCATGATTTTTTAGTACTTGAATCAATCCTAACCTGGCACAATTAGAAAAGCCGTAAGATGTAAGCATCCTCCAAGACAGTGCAATTCAAATATTAAAAACCGTATTACACAATTTTGATCTTCCGAAATTCTAAAAAAATTTATAATCGGAGATTTTTCTAAAAGTAAATGACACAAATGTAACTAAAATAACTGAATTTTTATAGTTCTATGTTAATGCTTTAAATCAGTGTGTTGGGCTGTACTTTGGGGAAGCAACTCTTCTGGCATGCTTAAAAGCATTTTTATTTGTGTGTATGTCTATTACTTGACGCTGTCTTGTGTTTGGCGCAGCTTGGCAAAATATGTCCCTTTCACCATATAAAGGACCAAATATGGCTCTACCACCAACCAACTTTGAAAAACTTCAACAGTAACGGCATCGTCAGATTTGTTTTTAGCTTCGTCTTTGAGGTAGAAAATTTCAAACCGAATCCACTGTTTTCAACAAATTTAACAAAAATGTTGATCATCTGTTAAATGTCAGTGAAAAATTTGTAAAAATGTTCCCATATGGTAAATGCCAGTGCCAGTTTAGGGTTGATATCAGAATTGTTTGCTGATTTTTGTGATGGAATATCATTCTGGAAGTCGATGAGATAACGACAGATAATGAGAATTGTTATTGTTGAAAAAAAAACAAGAAAACTTGATAAATTGTTTTTAGTGTAAAAAAATGAATACTCACTCAGTTTTTCTGAAGTTTATATTTGATATGTTACAAATAACAGAAATTGAATTTTTTATAAATACACTGCTGTTCATTGGAAATGCAATACCAAGAAAGAGTTGTTGGATCGACCGGAAATTTAACAGACGGGTAGTTTACCATAGGAAATGTAAATGATTAAGATCTCAGCTGGTTATGCAACTAAAATTCGCGCTCAATACAGGCTGAAATGTAACTCGTAAGATATAAAAGATGGCTCCCAAAATCAAATCCGGAACATTGGTTGAATTCGATTGGTATTGCTCTCCTAGTACGTATAAAAACATGCCTCGTTACCAAAACGAGACATTATGAATAGTTGACGGAGTTTGAGAGAGGAAGAATTATTAAGTTGAGAGAAGGCGGTTTGGTCGTATCGTAGTATTGCTGTACGCGTTGGGCGAAACGCCAGTACAACTATTTGTACTTGGAGACAATGGATTGAAGAAGGTTCTACGCGTCGTCATGAGGGATCTGGAGTTCCTACGGCCACTTCAGAAAAGGAAGATAGCCACTTGCTACGCATGGTGGTGACGAATCGTACAGCTACATCCACAACGTTAGCACATCAATTGTGGATGATGACACATCAGATGATGTCTGCCAGCAGGGTGCTCGTAGCTCGATTCTGTGCTGTGACTTCCCTTAAACCTGTACAATAAACGTCGGAGGCTCAAATGAATTTCATTGCTGTTACCAAGTCTTTGTTAGTGTTGCATTTTCAATGAACGACAGTGTAGAAAGGTGATTAAGCATATTTTCTTTGAAGACAAAAAATGGTTTCCACATGAGATTGATTTAAAAGACGTTCCTGGAGTTGTTCTTTGACAGCATCGATATCCACACACTTGTATTCAAAACAGAAACTTTCTGAAATTCAAAGCTGGAGGCACTCGTAGAGAATGTCATTCGCTCCCTCTACAGGGACTGAAAATGTAATTTACAAATGAAACAAAATATTGAATATAATTATACAAGTTTAAAAACATTTACTCTATAAGAAGAATCTAAATTAATACTAGCTCTCTTCATACTGAAAAAGTATTTTTAGAGAGAAAGCACACTTTTCGGTGTTTTAATAAGAATTGATATCTGTACTATTACCTCTATATATTCATAAGTTGTCCAGTATAGGGCGCTTTGACTTTTAATGTGTATCGCATGCAATAAAAATGGTTCCGACTATTAATATTATGAAATTCTAGTCTTTATATTCATATTATGCTTTAGTTATAAGTAGATATTTGATACTTTTATGGATTTAAACCAAAAATATACTTAAATGATAATGGCATAATCAGATTTTATGACCAAGGTATCATTACATCATGTCATAATGTCATGATGTCAATATAAAGTCACTCGTAAGTAGCTTTTGTTATTCCTTTCTGCATAAAAAGCATTACGCTTTTAAAAAATATTTAAGGCTCGTTGAACTTTAAGAACGTCGCTTGTAAATGTGTCCTTTTTGCTTGTATAAAAAGAACAAGTAATTTAAATTAAGTGTGTGTATATTTTCACACAAATTAAGAGAACCGTGAGAAAATGAATTATAACTTTATAAGAGTGAATTGCATATGTTATTTTATCAAAATGATACCTAACATTTAAATTTAACTGTTGAGCATTCATTTATGTTTAAGTTTTCAAAAATGTATACAACTTAAAATATAAAAGCTGTTGACTAACTTTCAAGTGTTTAGTAAATTGTTTCACACTCAAAATAGTACTTCCATGTTTGATAAGTCGAACTGTTAAAATTCACATAAAGTTGAATCTTATTCAGTCAGAACGTTTGTGTTTTGGGAAAGACTTAAATTTATGTACTACGTTGGTGAAGAAATTTAACTCCTCCGAATTCACTAGTTGCCAAATTTGTACTAATCTCTGGAATGAATTTAAACAGAGTAAAAACGGGGAGGGGGGACAATGGCCATATTTTATGTATAATGGTATTTTGAAATGGAAATGCTTCATCAGGAAATTTAAACTTGAACCCCTGAAAAATTACTGTATAACGGTTTATAAAAATACAATATTCTTCTTAAAACAAAATATGAATTGCATATGATAAGCCACAATTGATTTTAAAACGCTCTGGAAATATTTAACGCTCGTACTTGAAGTCACGTGTTTCGTCATCCCACTTTTCACTCAGTACCGGGATTTTGCTCATGATTTCATTATCTACGTACGTAAAACAGGTGTGCATAATCTGATGTGTAAAAATTCTGTTCGCTAATAATGAAAACAGTGCGAAAGTATTTAAGAGTCAACAAGAACCAAGCAGTTGTTATTTGCATAAACTTTTTTTAAGTACAAAGTGTGGGAAATTTTTCCTTACAATAACAGCAATCAGAAAACTTGACCTTATCTGTGTTGTTGCCTTGTCCCAACCTAGAGGCATCCTAGCATTTTTTTCACACAGGCGGTTAGTCTCCAACAAATAAGATGCAACATCTTAATTACCTAAGACTGTCTTTGGACTCTGGCCTTACTAACTGGCCTTGGAGGTGGTAAATAACATCCGAAATGACTCCATCCAGATCTTCACCAACGGAAGCAAGAATGAGCAATGAAAAACTGCAATGGTATTTTCATTAAATCTGCTGATAACATCGTTAAAATCAAGAGAAGTGGATCATTGCTCTGTTTCGGTCTGAACGCCTGGCCGTTGATGAGGTGCTGAATCATGCTTTGATGTTTAATAGATCTAATAACTCTTGGGTCCTAACCGATAGAAGGAGTTCAATTCAACATCTGAATAATTGGTGGAGTGCTATAGACGAAACTATAATCATACTATCAAACATACATATAATCAAAGACTGAAGGAATCGACGTTTCCAAACCATGAAATGCGCATTCCCACGTTGATCTAAAAGAAAAGGAACAGCCGACAAACTGGCAAAAGAGGGCTACCATCGATTAGGTCAGTACCATCGATTAGGTCAACTTTTGAAGTGTGCATGAAGGCAAAGGTTTCGACTAACACATCTTGGAGGAGTCCTCTTGCTCTGGTATCAAGGACTTCGTCCAGGTGCATCCCTCGAGATCTCTGGGGACAGAGTGGATCAGACCGCCATTTCAAGATTCAAAAGTGGACATTTAAGGCCTATGAAGTCTGTACGAGAAGAAAAGAATACTCCAGCTTGTATCAAGCGCATGGCTTCTCTTGAGTACCTTTTTCTGTATTGAAGTCGCTAGGGAGAATTTCTTAAAAAGTCCGTTGCTGGCTATCCATGAATTCATGGTACTCAGAACTCAGTACGGGGAGAAAAGGATTTCCTATCTTTTACCAAGTGCACGGCCGCTCATGCTTCTCTTGAGTATCGTCTTTTTTGTATTGGAGTCGCTAGGGAAGGATTTCTTTAAAAGTCCGTTGTCTGCTCTATGAACTCTTGGGACTCAGAACTCAGTACGGGGAGGAAAGGATTTCCCACCTTGCACCAAGTTCACGGCCACTTCGACTTCTCTTGAGCACTTTTTTCCTGTATTGGAGTCGTTAGGGAGAATTTGTTTAAAAGTCTCTCAATGATATCAGGGCTGATGGTATTTTGGGCTTGGTCTAACTCAGACAAGGCCAAGTGGGATAAGAAAACACGACAGATTTATACTTAAAAGTAGTAGATTAAGTAAAAATCTTAAATTATATTTTGAATAAACTCGAAGGAAAACTAATTATACTCTCATTTATGATCAATAGCAAGTTGGGTATTAATATCTAGGTCTACAAAGACCTCCATTTTAAAAATGTTTATAATATGTATACACATGTTTGTTAAAACTACTACTTTGTAATATTTTTTTAATTTGCACACAAATTCCAATATCCATTATACTTCAGCACTGATGTCTAATATATTACAAAACATTTTAAAAAGATGTAGCTTATCATAACAGTAATACTTATATATGAGGAAACATTAGATTGTGTATGTTAATTTGTGCAATGACACTTTGTTTTACAACATTTCACATTCAAAATGCAAAATTACACTCACTTTAAGGGAAAATTATAAGTTCATAACCAGTAGCTTTATTTAACAGGTAAAAAAACATGATTTACAATAATTCATCAGTTAAAGTGTATACAGGATTTATAACAATCATTGTTATAATGGACAGAGAAAATGTTTTGCGCAAGAGTTAAGTTTGGCCGGCGAAATTTTTGTACATTTTGTGCGATTGGTTTCTGATGAATTAGAGAAGCGTAGTTTCGTTCTAACTTGGTCTAAAACTTAAATTTCTGTTTAAAAGAATCCAATGCCAATAGAAAGATTTACCGTAAAACACTAATGAATCGATAAGATCATGCATCCTCGTTTTTGTAATCACACTTAAAATTTAAATTTGTGAGCTATAATGGAAAGACTTTCAGAAATTAATTCATTGCTTCCTTCCATATCTCTCTTGCATCATCACCTGATGTGGAAGCTAAAGCAATTTTTAAGCAATGAAACTTAATTAATTTTGAAGAATAATTAAAAAGCATCTCAAATTAGGATGCATCAAGATGCGTTGCACAAATACTGCACTACTACATTTTAGAGTATGATTCTTTTATTTCTTGAATGTACGCAACGCAGCTGTCTTTACATTTTTATACTTATTTGATCACTGCAAGTTCTATTAGAAATAACTGTATTTGTTAATGGAATTTGTGCATTTATTAGAAGATTTCGATTGATAGAAAAACATTAAACACATTGAAATCAACATATATAATTAAAAATGTGACTTTTATTCAGTCAAATTTCTAAAGTTCTGGTAAGCCAACTAGAAGGAAACAATTGCGTAATGGGAAACAAAAATTGAGCACGTGTTAATTACTTAAGCATATCAAAATCTATAAAGCACCACAGAAGCTGTAACCGATATTTTAGGTTGTGTCACTTCAAATCGTGTGTGTATTATAATGCCAGATATAATTCCAGCTGTTCATATATTAGACGGAATCATAGACGTTTTCAATTTGAAAATATATATAAAGGATTAAACCAGTTAAATATTATATCTATTCATTTGAGTATAGTACATATTTACATGTATATTAAATACATATTACATGTAATATTAACAAATTCGTTAATGTATTAGTATCAGGCAAGAATAACGCAACCTGTTAAGATAAAAATATTTATCCGGAACAAAGTTTCAGAAAATGAGTTACAATTGACATTTTATGATTGTAAGAGCGTATTAGGTTCGTGAGAAACGAAAACAACTGGCTTTGGCAGTTATTAAAGTTCTTTCAAACTGTAATTTATTTATTATTTAACAATTTTTGGTAAAACCATGGAATCTTTAGACGAATTGGAAAGTCTAAAAAGATCATACTACTTATTTTGCGTTAAAACGACTTAGATTAAAACATTCATTCTTGATCTCTCAGCTATCTAGAAATGCTAGAAGTTTCAGCGAAATGCCAAAAACATTTTGTATATTCAAAAGAAATTCCTAGGCCTAACATATTTTACATTTAAATGTATCAAACACTAAGAAGATTAAATTATGAGTAAGATTTTTACAACACTATTGTGTGTGTCTTCGAATAAGTTTAAAGCTCAACGACTTTAAATTCGTAATTGTGAATTATAAGTAATCACATTCACGCTTGAAAAGAATGAAGTATTCAAAATTGGAATTATATAGGACTGGTTTTAGTCATAGCGCTATAACTCTAATTCAAGATGGCAAAGATAGGAGTAAGGATATCAGCTCTTTAAAAACATTAAGAAAAAGCATAGCTGCACAGACGTGCAAGCAGGCAATACAGAATGCCATAATAGTACAGTTGGGAAGCACTTTTGATCCAATGCCTTAATCGACACTGAATGCAGAAATTATCTATAAAAAACAAAGTAGGTTTCGACGATATTCTCAATATTTCAGAGCACGTATTTCTTCCAGTAAACATAAGTTATTTCTCAATGAAGTATAAAAATAGGTTGCTCCATACACTGGACCCCATATTATGTACATTTATAGCGTCAGAAAATATCTAAAACTTTGGTCTTGTAATCAATTAGCTCTTGCACTTATAGTAAAAGTGTTAGGTTTGGCGTTAAAAATATCGCAAATTGGTGCACGTGCATTTTGTTATGTGTTCCCCTTTCGTTTTACGTCTGTATGGACAACTTACAATCATATCGAGGCACGTTTATTTTTGATATCATCGTAAGGGAAGTAAAGAGCTGAGTTGGCTTGAACGAGGTTCCCTTCCTGCGGCTGATCACTTATGACCCGATTTTCGACGGCTAATGTATTCATGGGAAGCAAATGAATTTTGTTACTGCTCGGCGATCTACGGAAGTAGCCGTTCTTTGACGTCCGTTTGTGGCCGTAGCACGTGCACGAGCACACCGACGTGATCTCGTCGACCTCGGAGGACAGGTTGGGGTCGTGGCCGGATATAATGGATCCATTCGCGGTGATAACGTCCCCTTCCAGCCTGACGGCCTCTTGGGCGGCAGTCTGCGCCTCCGCTTCATCGCGCCGTTCATCCTCGGTGTTCATCGTCATGAACCGCAGCACGAGGAGGTTCATCGCAGCGGACACGACCGACAGGCCGAACAGGATGAACACCAGGCTGAAGGCCACGTACTCGGGCTTGCTCTGCAGCGCACTCTCCTTCTGCAAGGCCACGTAGTCGCCGAAACCGATAGTCGTTAGGGTTATGAAACAATAGTAGAAGGCGTCGAAATAGTCCCAGCGCTCGTATTTGGAAAAGGCTGCGGCGCCGGTGGTCATCACGACGGTGGACAGGATCGAGACCAGGCATATCAGGTTGGTCTCGGAGACTTCGGTGTTCCTCATCTTCAAACAGCGCTTTCCGTGTTTCAGAAGGTAAGCTACAAAAGTGTTCAGCCGTTCACCAATGCTTTGGAACATCACGAGGCCTAACGGGATGCCAGCTAATGCGTAGAACATGCAGAAAGTTTTGCCACCCCAAGTCGCAGGAGTAGAATGTCCATATCCTGTAAGAAGCAAGAATATAAGTTTAGAAATTGAAAATTATACTTAACAAACAATTCATTTATTTGGACATATCTCAAATAAACTGATGACATTGCCGTGCTGGTCAAAATGGCATTACCTCCAAGCTTGATCTTTGCAAGTTGACTGTTGTTACAAGTCAGGTACGTATCTACTACTTAACCCTCCAAGTGATTTTGACGAGATATCTCGTTCATCAAAACTGGCCAATTTTCTTAATGTCGAGATATCTCGTCATCATGATATTTCTGAATTTTTCATGATGACGAAATCAGATCTGGTAATTTTTCTTCTAATGACGAGATACCTCGTCCATCAAGATCTGGTCAGTTTTGATATTGACGAGATTCCTCGTCAGGACAACTAACCACCATGAGGGTTAACATTTTATATAACTGTGATCACAATGAAATGCTGATTGAGTGCGCTATGTTTTCGAGCGTTGTGGGGCATCACATAATTTTATACGCAGCATTTAAACGACCGTTAACCCTAAAAGCAAAGCTTGGAGATGTTGCCTTCGTCAAGAAGGCAACGTTTCCAAGCTTTCCTTGCATGGCAGATTAGAGATGATCAACAGAAAATTTTTTGTTACATAGTCATAGAACACTTTTAAAAACTTCTTTAATAAAATATCACTAAAAATTTAAATGAAATGTTAGTCAACAATATTACAGTTGTTTGTCGAAGAAACATAATTCTTCTAATGTTCCAGTGAGACAAAATTAAGCACTTTCTTTGCAATATATCAAACGCTTCAGCCCTGTATTGTCTCGTGTAGCCAAACTGATAATAGTGGATAAAATTAAACCGAACAAGACTTGTTATATAATAAAATGACGCAATAATCAGTGTCAAGTTTCAAACAGAAGTAATTTTCGCACGTGACTCAATAATCAATATCAAATTTCAGACAGAAGTAATTTCAAGTAATCAGTGTCAAGTTTAAGACAGAATTAATCTTTGCAAGTGACTCAATAATCAGTGTCAAGTTTCAGACAGGAGTAATTTCTCCAAGTGACGCAATAAGTAGTGTTGGAAGCCTATCATACTGATTATTGAGCCTATCAATTTCTTTAAGCTAAAACTTACGCAGTTTAGTGAAACAAATCAAGTTTCATATAAACAGATTTATTATAACTGAAACTAAAAGCAAAGTACTCCTTTGAACTCCAATGTAAGTCCGAATTATAAAGAAAATCCACCTCCACTATCACACCTTCACTATCTTTGCTCTACCTAAAAGTAAACAATTACTCACAAGGTGAAGTGATCCGTTATTAACCGTTTCTGACATACAGGAAAGACGCGCCTATTTTGAGCCTGTCATTTGATGAGTCAACCCATGTCAAGTGGAGTATTCTCCTTTCTCTAAGAATTGGGAAATGTAGAAACACAAAAATACTTGTAGATACACATATTTTGAAGACATCACAAATGTCTCGAGTTTCGCATTCCTTGACCACAAATCAAATATTTATGTTGCCAAACGTGAAGCGATACGAACGAAATAGAAATTCCCAGAGAAACACAGCTCCTGTATTGTTTCGCGTAAACGCGATATGTTGTTTGATGTAGGAAATCGGAATTTGTTTTTGTTTCACTTCAAATGTTGATGCCGAATGCATTCAAATTCACGATTCGATTTGGGTTGCTTTATACTTTATTTTGAAGTCCAGCGAAATTTTTTTACGAGTTGTATGAAATTTATATGGGAGGGAATTCGTTTTTTCTCGTGGTTTGGACTTTCAGTGGAGATAATAAAACTGTATCTAAAAGACGCATTTAACGGGAAATAAGAAAAATCATTTTAATTTAGTAGCTTAAAACCAAAAACTTTTAAACTGAGAAAGATAATCCTATTTTTCTTTCATAATCAATGTACGAAGTTTCGGTACGTGATATTTATGGTAGAGTGAAAATTATTATCGGCTTATCACTAAGGAAAAGATACAAAGGGAGGGAGATATGAATTTATCCACAAAGAAAATATTTATAACTTTCAATAGTATTATTTTCTCTTCCTTACTTTAGATAATATTAGCTGCTTACGAATACAATACAGGGCATATTCCTTTATTCCTTTCTATTTTAGGAGCTGTGTAATTAGGGTTTCTTTAATATTTATTTAGAAGTGTACAAAGAAAGTGATTTAGCTTCTTTTAGAAAATTATCGAATGTGATATAATCATATTAATCCCATATGCATTTAAATGTTTAGGAATACAATTGATTTCATATTTCTTTTGAGAAGAACCATGCTTATGTTTTCATTTAATGTTAACGTTTCCATTATTTACTTTGTCTTAATTAAAACTTATGTTTTATAAAAAATCAATGCATTAAGGATAATTTTAACTACGGTAGGTAGTTGAGTTTACGTCGTACTGGAGCGGCTATTGGTGATGGTCCGGGATCAATCCCGAAGGGAAAGATCCGAGGACAACACCTCGTAATCATGAACAACGGTCGGATGACGAGGTCAACACTCTCGAACTGATACCCCACTTTTCAAACTTTCACACCATGCCAACGTGAAGACTTTTGAGGCCACGACAGATTTAACATGTATTAGCCCCCGCTTACACGACGGTCTTTGGTTGGATCGAATTTCGAACTCACAACCCTCCGGTTTCTAATCCGTGACATTACTCTTTTAAACTAAGGCGTACATTACTAAAAGCAATAGGCAACTAAATTACATATAAATCGAAACACTTTTTTAATCAAGAAAACCCATGACACCAGTTTTTATCACCGTTGAATTAATGCAAACATTTAACAACACAAATTTCTCAGAAATGTGTAAAATGCAGAAAAACCCACGTATATGCTCAGTTGTAGTAACACGTCATTCAACACAATAGTATTGTTTGTCGATAGTTGTCCCTTTCTATTCGTTAACGAAAGGCTGAATATTCTTAACCCTCAAATTCATTCTTTAAATATTGAAGTTTGTCCGAATCCTTTCGCGTTCATTCACTTTAAGTGACTCGTTAATTAAAATGTCAAAGAATTCTGAGAGAATGCCAAATGAACGTTACTGAGAGTCTGCCAAATCGTCGCCCTTGCATTACAACAATATGCTTATGCTAGAAGGCAATAGTTGGCGGCACATCCTTCTCAAAACAATAATGAACGAATCATCTTTTCTTCTTACAAGCATGCGCCATTTTAATATCCAACAAACTTTCTGACCTGTATATATGACTTCTTTCATGCGTTTGTCATTGCAATCAACGATATATGTTTACACACTGTCTCGAAAGTAATTGGAGGATAATGCTTGAGGTTTTGCGGTACTGGTGCGACTGTCTTTTATTTTTAAGGAAATGTATGGTATTATTTTGACTGAATGGAAACAGTAGTGTCTCCTGTTTAAAATTTTTTTGACTCTGCATTGCATGCTTTATTCGTTGTGATGCTCAACTACACCAAAATCTCCTTAAATATCTTGTCTTTACATTTAACCCTCCTGGTGGTTATCTCGAAGAGGTATCTCGTCATTAGCAAAACTGACAAGATCTTGATGGACGAGATTCTCGTCATTAGAAGAAAACTGACTAGATCTTGATTTCGTTATCATAAAAAAATCTGCAATGTCTTGATCATTAGAAAATCGCGCTTGGAGGGTTAAATTAGGGTGGTTGGTTGATTAGTTCTTATGGCGCAAGCGCCAAATTTGGCCATGCTGCTCCAAATACAAGATAGACAACATCAAGCAATATGCTTCAGTTAAGGTGAAATGGGGAAAGTGCGTTCGTGGGGATTGGGATTGGATTTGGGGTTTTATAGCGCAAGGTTCAAAAGTTGACAAGCTGCGCCAGTGCGTTCGTGGGGTAAGTGCGTCTACTGAATATAAAACGTGCCTGTGATTACAATAGGCACTGCCACCCCTGTAAATGCTTGGAAGAGTCCTATAGATTAGTTCCTCCGCAAGAGAACTTCGAATTTCGGAAGTTCGGCACAGACCAAAGAAGGGTATGAATGAAATTATGTTCTTGTTTCACTCACAATACATTCGCATTGCAAACAGTAAAACAGTTCATGGCTTGCCTCATCAAGTAGGACAAGAGGGACCCCATGAAACGGCATTGGAAAGTATTTTTTAATTATAACAACTGTACGGTATAAATAAATAGCAGTGTGAACACATTAGTAAAGAGTCTAAAAGTATGGTTAAATCTTGACGTATGAATCTGGCGTATTAACGTCGATTTCAGTTGTCTTCTATAAACCAGAGGAACAATATACATAAGATGAACATTAGAAAAACAGTACGAATACATGAATCACAAATTTTCTTTAAGATAATTCTAAAAATGTTCTTTCAAGTGCATTCGAACAAGATAGACTCCAAAGACTCTTCCTCATCAAGGCTAGTAAGGCTCTTGTTGGAGTCAGAAAGGCGAAAACGATTCAAGTAGGTCTGAGTTGCAATGTGGCCTATTATGGTTTTAGCAGAAAAAGTGGCAACTGCTCAAGGGATTTTTTTTAAATAATGGAGGCTCACTCTGGAATTGCAAAAATAGCGATTGCTTCCAGTGTACGAGTATGGTAAAACTATTAATTTTTTAAAAATTACTGGGACAGTAGTGAACTTTCATGTTCGAAAACAATGGGAAATTCAAGATCAAACAATCTTGATTCGGTGAAGCCAACACTCGCTTCCAGGCTCTTTACAAAGGCTGAGAAGCAGTAGCATCGTTAACTAGTGGATTCAATAAAGGTAAATATTGATGATTTTCCCTAATAATTAACTCCAGAATAGATCTCGGGGATTGTATCGTTTTAGCTGTTCCAATTCAAAACGAGAACACTGATACTGGCATTCTTTATACGCGAAAAATATGTTCCGCTTGAAAATGACAGATCACTTCAAGAGGAACATTTTGAATAAAAAAGAGCAAATAATGAAAAATAAATAAAAAGGATAAATAATGTAAAAATGCAAATAGTTGGATATTGTGGTTAGAGATGCGTAAATTTAAGGTATCAAAAGACAATAATAATCTCCGTCACAGTAAAGACATTTAATCTCAAGTCCTCTCATGCTATTAAAAACATATACAGCAGGGTATTGCAGCATTATAAGCTCCTTTTTCCGATATAGGCGAAAAAGGATTTCGTTCAGACATAATAAGCTTTTGAAAACACCTTTAAAAAGCAACTTTCTATGTTAGGAATCTCTAAGGGCCCAATTTGTGAAAGTTCTCATGCGATAAGGGAAACTTATTCCCTCATTCTTTGTGATTGTGAAAACTGGATCACTTTGTCTAGGTTCTTTCTTACGCATTTTCTGAAAACAAATGAGTTCCCTGAACAATGCGAATTCCCTGACCTCATTTAAGGATAAGCTTAGTTTTTATCTCCATTACAAACTATTAAGGCAGGAATATCGGAGAAATTTATTAGATTTTTGGCTCAGTGATGGAATAGTTACACTTCAATCTGTCTTTAACCCGAACAAAATTTGTATGAAGCACGAAATTTCTTCATAGACAGTTCATTAACGTAATAATATATACTTGGAAATTAGAATCCATACTGTTGAAATCGTAGTTCTGTACGAATAATACAGGATATTTCAAAACTTATTCCCACATTCTTTGTGGTTGCGAAAACTGAATCACTTTGTTTTGGTTCTTATGCATTTTCTGAAAACAAATGTGTTCTCTGAACAGTGTGAAATCCCTGACTTTGTTTAAGGATAAGCTTAGTTCTTTTCATCTCCATTACTAAGGTAGGAATATAGGAGATATGTAATAGATTTTTGGCTCAGTAATGGAATAGTTACGCTTCAATCTGTCTTTAACTCGAATAAAATTTATATGCTCCTTTTGTTACAGTGCTGTGCGTGCTCATTACTTTGCTCAGCAGTGTATAAATGGTTTTAGAGCTGACAATGTTGTAAAAGTGCATAAAATATTAAACCGGTCAAATGACCCGTCACTGTAAAAATAGGTATACTTCTTACGTTTGTCGGATGCAGAGAGAGGTGAAGCGAAATCTATATTACTAATTTAATTTTATAAACATTTCAGAAAAAATCGTGGAGTCAATCGAGGAAAAGCGATCAAACTTAAAAAGTAATTTAAAGTCAAAATTTTAAAACGAGTCATTTGAATATTTGATTTGGTAAATTTAGTGCTAAATCTCACTTTAAATGTTTTTGAACCTGAGGACCCCAATCAACCTCATTTTAAATATTAAGAATATATATCTTAACGCAACAAGGGTCTGCTTAATCCTCCTCATGGTTGTCTCGACGAGGTATCTCACCATTAGCAAAACTGACCAGATCTTGATGGACGAGATATCTCGCCATTACAAGAAAACTGACCAGATCTTGATCTTGTCATCATCAAACAATTGGTAATATCTTGATAACAAGATATCTCGTCATTAGCAAAATTGATCAGATCTTGATGGGCAAGATATCTCCTCGAAACCACTTGGAGGGTTGAAGAAATAGTACTCACTGTCTGCTATGAGTACTGCTCTGCTTCTATAGGAACAAGGGTCGTATTCAGAAATAGAAGTGATTCCTTCATTTGATTTTATTTGGGGCTGATTTGGCTGAAGAAAGATATAGGATATTCTCAACAACTAGTAAAAATCGTAACATATTTCCAATGTTTTATTAAGGTGTACGTATACACTAGAAGATTTTTTAACTTTAAAAATCCAGTTTTTTTCCAAGTCATTGACTAATGCTTATAATCATTTCATCGAAAAAAAATCGAACTAAGCCAATTATTAATTATCTAATTTAGATATACTAAGATAATTAGCATGTTTTTTGAACAGTGATATCTCAAATTCTAATGTGTTCAGAAAGACAATTCCTGTTGGAAATTATTTCTAATATTATTCTTCATGTTTCTACCCTCAATCAAGTTGCTATAGGGAATAGGCTATTTTTACAATTGTTTTCGCCAAGGGAGTCTAAAAAATCAAGATTTTTTCAGGAATTTGAACATTTAAAGCTCAAATAAAAATTAACTTCTTAACTAATTACTGAATAAGGTCGAAACATTCACTGTATTACATAGATTATAATAATACAAAAATAATTATGATAGATCAATTCATTGTTGAGTTATCACTGTTTAAACAACGCATCGTATTTCAAAAACACAGTTCTTCAGAAAGTAAGTTTAAAGTTTTGGGTTTGTACATGTAGACAGTACCAAAAGAAAAACCCTTGTAACTAAAAAGTATTCCTAATATTTACAAGATCTTGATATCGTTTAAAAGCTAAGAAATTGGGAAATATTTTGAAGCAATAAAAACAAAATCAATATTCTGGTCAATTTTTGTGATTTCTGGTGTATACATACACCTTAAGAGGGGGACGTCTTGGATGGGAAGGAGATAGTTTGAGATTTACGACCTGTGGTCAGTGGTGCAAGTGTTGACCTCTGACTCCGAGCCGTTACACCACTGAATATAGTTTCCCTCGAAGTGACTGGCTATATGTTTACACTGACCATGTTGTAAAGGTCTCGAGGAGCTGGTGCTGGTGTTTTTTGTGAACTTTCAGGTTTTATTTCCCTCCAGGTGATTGTTTCGACGAGGTATCTCGTCATTAGCAAAACCATGACCAGGTCTTGATGGATGAGATATCTCGTCATTAGAAGGAAACTGACAGGATCATGATCTTGTCACCATAGAAAAATCGGCAATATATTGATGATATCTCGTCATTATCAAAATTGGTCAGATCTTGAAGGACGAGATATCTCGTCGAAACCACATGAAAAATTAACAGACGAAACTCTTTCCACGGCGTTTGACCCCGAAATCGAAGTCATTTGATCGCTATCCAACAGCTTTCAATTCAGATTGATCCTTTAGAAGAGCGGTCATCCTCTCTGATTCGAAATCGGTTACACACGCACTTTCACAATTTAGACGTTAAGAAAATCCACGTGTTTCGGAATGTAGATTAATGTTAAAGGGCCTACAGATAGGTTGCTTGAGTTTTGTGGCGCAAAGGCCATATTTGACCGAGATTCGTCAAACGCAAGACAAACAGGTATTGAAAGAAAACTGACCAGATTTTGATCTCGTCATGGTTAGAAAATCGGCAATATCTTGATTACGAGATATCTCGTTCATTGGGGAAATTGGTCAGATCTTGATGGTCGAGATATCTCCTTAAAACCACTTTGAGGGTTGAGCGCGCCATTGTGACAAATTTGGAATTTCTTCAAGCATCCCTATTGGGATAAGGCTCGTTTCTATGGCAACGGACAGGCACAGACTGTGGCCGGAGCAATGGTAGACAGACGTCTCGGATTTTAAAGACATTCAAATTAAGTTCGTAATCATTTGCATTTAGGAAGCTTATTTATTCCCACAATATACGACGCTACCTAATCAAGAACATTATTTCAAACTATATAATTCATGAGTTATTACGCTAGTTGTAGGCTGCCTGGGTGTATTTCTCTCTTCTGTGTCAGTAAAACTTTCCTCGTGTGTGTGTCCATTACTTGACTTTATCTCGTGTTTGGCACAGCTTGACCAAATATGACCCTTGCGCCATAAAATTCAACCCAACGAACCAACCATGAGTTATGATTGATGTAAAATTTATGATTCAGAATTTAAATCAAACTCCAGTCTGCCTTCAAAGATCAATAGCCTCACAGAGATAATTTGGATTCTACTTCTAGGACCTATTTTTGTACTATTTCCTGATAATAATACGAAATAATAGACTATAATAGACTATAAATAGTCTATTTATTACGTTTATCCATTATATACGACGCTACCTAATCAAGAACATTATTTCAATCTATATAAGTCATGAGTTATAACGCGAGTTGTAGCGGCTTGGGTATATTTCTCTCTTCTGTGGCAGTAAAACTTTCCTGTATGTCCCTTACTTGACTTCATCATGTGTTTGGCACAGCTTGACCAAATTTGGCCCTTGCGCCATAAAACCCAACGAATCGATCATGATTGAAATAAAATTTGTGATTCAAAATTTGAATTTAACTCTAACCTGTGTTCAAGATCAATAGCCCTAACAGAGATTATTTGGATTCTATGTCTAGAACCTATTTTTATGTTCGGTTCGGTTTTCTGCTTATAAACAGTCTATTCAGAAGTTTTCCCAATATATATTACAAAGGTAAAATTTTCCTTGTGTGTTTATGTGCATTACTTGATTTTATATTGTGTTTGGCGCAACTTGACCAAATATGGTCCTTGTGCCATAAGACCCAACTCAACGACCCAATGATGAGTTACAATTGAGATAAAATTTGTCAATTATAACTCATGATTAAAAATTTAAACCTAACACCAACCTGCCTTCAAAGATCAATAGCCCACACAGAGATAATAGGGATTCTATGCTATGTCTAGACCCTATTTTGGTATTCTTTTCTGCTGATAAAAGTTTCAAGGCGAGTTAGTATCTGTATATAATCAAGATAACTCTCTGCTTCTAAATAACAAACTAGCCAGATCCAGTAACACGTATAAGTGACGATCCACCAGACAATACTACCACTGGCCGTGTTAAAGTGAACCTCATTTGTTGGGTGAAATGTTTATAAACATTCCTTGGACAGGACTATCATTGCAATCTCTTGGGGAATGAAAAAGAGAAGTGTTACGACCAAAGATTTCCTTAGGGGTTGGCAGAGGAGGGGGGGACTGCTAAGAAATCTTACCGGAAACAACCCGACTAAATCAGGAGCATGAAGCTAAGTATAGGAACGATTGCATTTGTACAGAGATAATCGTGTTTGCGCAGGGGCATACCTGAATTTTAAATATACTAGCTGAATTACCCGGAGTTGCTCGGGTTGAATTGTTTGTCATCGTGATATTATTCAGTGTTATTCCTACAGTATTTTGAATTGTTTTTAGCCCCCTACAGACCAAGGACAAATGCAACGGCGGTTGATATCAAGACTATGTTTCCCGAAAGATTCTAAGGAATGAGTGTACCAAATAAACTGTGGTAGTAAGGATACTCAATGTTATTTCTATGGGAATTTCGAATTGTTTTTGCTCCCTCTGCAGATCTAGGACAAAGCGAACGGGGTTAATATATAGCCTATAATTCCCGCAGGATGCTAGAGTGAACGTACCAAATCTATTGTGAATTGATCTGACAGTGATCTTAGAAATACTCAATGTTATTACTATGGGGATTTCGAATTGTTTTTAGCCCCTTCTGCAGACCCAAGATAAATAGAACTGGGGTTGATATCTAGAACATGTTTCCCGAAGGATTCTAAAGAATGAGTGCACCAAGTTTGATTTGAATTGATCTGACAGTGATTCAAAAAATACTCGACGTTATTCCTATGGGTATTTCGAAAATTTTTAGCCCCTTCTGCAGACCCAGGACAAATCGAACGGGGTTAATATATAACCTATATTTCCCGTAGGATTCTAAAGAATGTTTGTAACAAATTTGGTGTTAATTGGTCAGACAGTGATCGTAAAAATAGTCAATGTTATTTCTATGGGATTTCGAATTGTTTTTAGCCCCCTCGGCAGGCCCAAGAATGGGGTTAATGTGTAGCCTACGTTACCCGCAGGGTTTTAAAGAATAAATGTATTAAATTTGGTGTGGATTGGTTATACGGTGTAGTTGTATAGAGAATAGACAGACAGACGCCAATTCTGCTTTATATATAGATTATGGACTCACAAATTGAGTCGTAACTCATTGAGATAATCACGTAGTTTTACTGGAGAACAATCGTTACTGAGTTTTCATGGGTCATATTCTTCCGGATACTTTCTATTGAAGACAGAATTGGCCATGTAGACGCAGTAGAAACTTGATGATCCGAGTTCCGGTTAACCGAGCGTTCGTTTAATCAGAGCCAAATTTGACCATTTTAAGCTTTAAATAAAGTTTCGAGCACGAGTGTGCGCCTTTGTACTTGACTGGTTCAGTTTAGCGGCAGATGGTTGATTTGGGTTTTATGGTGCAAGAACTAAAAATGAATAAGCTATGCCAAACGCAAGACAAAATAAAACTCAATGAAAATGAATTTTAAAATATCAGATTAACAGTAAAAGTATGACAAAACAATTAAGTAAACGATATGAAACAAAATGAGCACTTTAAAAGTTTTTAAAAATAAATATACTAAAAACATCTCATCAACATAAAAAATAAAATGTAGATTAATGTGCATTGATGTGAAAGATGAAATGATTCAGTCTGCTCGTGCGAAAGCGCTGAGCAACAGAAGATCGTTAACCCTTCAAGTGGTTTCGACGAGATATATCGTCCATCAATATCTGATCAATTTAGCTAACGACGAGATGTCTCATAATCAAGAACCCTTTTTACGATGACGAGATCAAGATCTGGTTGGTTTTCCTACGAGATATCTCGTAGGGGAGAGTGGGGCAAGACGGGGTAGTTGAGCTGCTGGTTCACTTGGGGCTGTAATCGAGCTGACAACGTTGGTATTAGTGGTAGAGGTGGAGAAGAAGCCTTTGTGTAAGCAGCAGCCATTTTGATTGAGTCGTTTGGCTTGTGCAAAAGTTTTTCAAAGCAGTGGTCTGGTTTCTCTTGGATAGTTTATTTGCATCGTTGCAGTTTGGTACTGAATGAAAGTAACTTATACTTATTTACTTATAACTTCATAAATACTAGTAAAAAGTGTAGTCCTTAGCGATTAATTTACATACTTTATAAATACTCTTGGTAAAAACTAACCAACAACGAGCATTAATCACCCATTAACGCGTCGGTGGGGCAAGACGGGGTTTTTTCTGTGGGGCATGATGGGGTAGTAACCCATCTTACCTCACTCTTTCTAAGTCGTCCTTTTTTCTTAGTAGAATAACGGAGATTGTTAGGACACATAAAAGGAAGACTGATCGAGGAGGATGGGATCCGGAATCGATGACAAATGCAATTGAATCTGTTATTAAAGGGAAATGGAATACAAAAAAGCAACTGACTCCTCTCAAATTCCCCAGTCAACACTTGAAAGAGTAAAACTCACTCGGGAACAATCAGGAAAAACTGAAAAAAAATTTACTGTATCTAAAAGTGGTACTGTATATACAGGTCAAATAAATACAATTCTCGTACAGAGTCTAGGCCCATTAAAAACTGTCTTTACTATTGAGGAAGAAAATTGTTGGTTAACTATTTGTTAAAAATGGAGAAAAGATTATTTGGACTCACATCTTACGACCTGAGAGTGCTTGCTTATCAATGGGCAGATAAACTGGGTAAACAACACACCTTTTCTGGGACAAAACAAGTAGCCGGCAAAGACTGGCTGTTTGGGTTCAGATCCAGACATCCCCAGCTAAGTTTGAGGAAACCGGAAGCCACAAGTGCGGCAAGGGCAACAGTATTTAACATAGTATCACCAAGTTTTATGATTTGTTAAACTGAGTTGTCGCCGAATACAAATTTACTGCTGCCAAAATCTATAATTGCGACGAGACTGGGGTAACCGTAGTACCTAAGCATAGGACAAAATTCTGAAAATAAATATCAAAAAAGAGAAAGAAGTGGGGAAAAAAAGGAAAAGGCTAAAAAATGGGCAATGGGTTTTTGTGAAAAAATCGGGAAAAAGGTAAAAAAGGCAACAAGAATTTGTAACGTAAGATTGTTCATAACAAGGAAAAACAAAGAAAAAGTAAACAAGTGAACAAGACAAACCGAAAACGGTCACACTCCTTTCATCAGAGGCTTCTGATGCTGAGTGTCTTTAATGTGGTTATTTATAATCTACTGAGGGCTGGATTCAGTGTTGGAAGTGTAAACGATGGGCTCATTGCACATGTGCAGGTGAAGACGACGAAAATGATGAATCAATTCATCTTTGTGCATTATGCCAAGATTAGCCCCATCATGCCCCACCAGCGACCCCATCTTGCCCCACCAGGTGAGGCAAGATAAAGTTTTGTTTTTCAATCGAAAAATGTTTTTTATAATTAATTAAAAATAGAAAATAAGTTCATTTGTATATCATTATAAATATTAGTAATGTACAATAAAATGTAGTTTTTTCAAAAACTTCCAAGATTAATTGTTGATTTTATAAACCCAAATGCACTAGGAACCCCGTCTTGCCCCACTATCCCCTACATCAAGATCAGGTCAGTTTTTGTCAATGACGAGATACTTCGCCGAGACAACCACCAGGAGGGTTAAGAACTTCTCCCATGTGTTTAAAAGGACGTAACTCACATCCAGATTGATTGTAAAATCATCACAATATAGACGCTTATCGTAACACAAATCGGAGTATAGATTATTCTTAATACTTGCTTTATGAAACTTTCAGTAATAGTAATATGTAGTACAGTAAATGTTTTCTGTATTTCGTGTAGGCTATTTTGTGTCTTCATCCACATAACCTCGGATAGTCAAGGTTCTAGTTATCAGTGCATTAAATTAGAGAAGAATGAACATGTCCATAGAATAGGTCACTCAAATCAGTAATTAGCAACAAATATGAAATACAAGAATTTTTCTCTATATTTCCAATATGAATCTAAGCAAGTCCAGAGAAAATTAATATTTTGGATGTCCTTTTTGTCGTTTTATTACTCTTCAAATTTTAATTTATTCTTCTGCTATAAGAAATATCGAAATAGATAACATAAGAATTATTTTTTAAATAAGTTTTATTAAAACCGTAAAGTAATATAAATAACTTTCAAATAGTATTTTGATTTTTAGGTGATTTAAACGAATAACTAACTTTGCAAAATACATAAAATTCAGCTACTATTATAGATCAAATATACTACTTTTACTACCGTTTCTGTCATTTTTCACCCATTGCTTTTACTTTTATCTTATTTTAAGCACAGCCTGTTCATGCGCCATAAAACTCAACCAACTATAGATCAAATTATAGATACTATAAGAAGTTTTGAACTACAGACTTGCCCTCCAGAATTCTTTAAAACACTGGTTCAAGAGTATTAAAAGTCAGAATAGTGTTGTTAAAGGAGTTATGGGATCAACTACAGAAGATCGATACATTATTTTTTGAGACTGCGCAAAAATACTAATTTCCAATAAAAAGTTTTTGATGTCTTTCGAAATACGGTAATCTTTCGATTTATCGCGTTTCTTGGGGGATTAGAAAATAGAGTGACGTTCAGTGTGGAGCGATATAGAGCGGAGACAGAAAAACTTGTTTATTTGAAATAAAAGGCACAAAAACTACGCGTTTTTATATCAAATTATGTGAAACTACAAGTTATACACATAAATCGATGGTAAAACCTTTTAAAATATTACTAATTACGGTAGAATATTTTTTAACAGAAATCTCTTCACATCTATGCTATGGGGTTTTTGAAATATTTTTAGCAATTCACTTTAACATTCGGGTTGCCACGGTTCAGTGGGTTTGCCTACTGCACTAGCAACCTATGAGTTGTAGGCGGTGCAGGTTAAATTCTTCCTGGGTACATTTCTCTCTCTTCTGCATCAGTAAAACTTTCTTTGTATGTCCATTTACTTGACGTTGTTTGGTGCAGGATGGCCAAATATACCATGTACCAAATATACCATGTCCCCATGCGCTACAGATCTCAACCCAATCAACCACTTAAACCCTCCTGGTGATTTATCTTCGTCTCGAAAACTACCCTGTAGTGGCCAGCCTCTGATACAACCTGTTTCTACTCAAGGGACAAGATCCTACTTGGATATTCATTTCCCCTTGGAGTTAAAGCACAGACGATAGTAAATCCCAAACTCAATCCGTCCCTTCCCGAGATGCTCCATAATGAGTCCTCCTCAACCCCTTTCTCCCCTCCATGCCTTAGGTTCAGAACCGACAACAGACCCTTTACCCTAGAGATACAACATTCTTTGTGTGGGAAAGGTTATTGTCAAAACACGTGAGAATCCCACGCAAAAATGCTCAGAAGAGTGAGGATTCACAGCAAAGCTGTTTTCAAAAACCTTTCGAAACAACTTGCATGCCAGTTCAATTAAACGAAAATCACATATGAATGCACCTTGCGCCATAAAACCTCAACATCTAATCCACAAATGAATTCATTGTTCGGGAAAGGGCATCGGGAACGGGGCACTCGCGAAACTCCTCAGCTGCCCACTTGTCATCGCTTTCGAAAGGGGGTAAAACGACAAGCCTCATTTATTTTCCTTCAATGTAATGTATTGCAAAAAATACTAATATTAATTCCCCTCAGATTCCTGCCAAAGTAAATTGAATCACATTTCTCATCAATGGTTTCCGTACAGCGATAAGACAAACGGCTAAATAATGGTTTAACATTCACTCTCTAATCCATCAAACAACAAAATGTATTTATTTATTCTTCAAAATAGCATCGTAGGCGATTTAAATTTAGGCAACATACGCTCTACTCTATGCAAAACAACAGAGCTACAAATGTCTTCTATTATCCAGAAGATTTCTACTTCGAAAGTCATCTTCCCATACGCAAAAGGGAAATCGATTTTACATCATGGCAAACTAGAAACGACTCGTCATAAATTCTTTCTTTATGGCCCTTGCCTGTGGATTCTAGATTTCCAGAAATGCATTTTGGTACGTTTCGAAAGAGGATGTTAAATAAATATATTCACTAAACTCACTCCCATAAGACAACCAAACATTAAACCATTGGATTTCGTTTCAGCTTGGAATTCCTGAGTTCTCTGTAGCCATAGTTGGGAGGTTTATCCTAAAATGAAATTTGATGTATTTTTATAACCTAACTTTGAATCATGTTTTCGAAAAATATGAAGTCGTTTATGCAGAGGCATCAATATAAAGTACCCTTGTTTCTGCTTCTCAATTATTCCCCCATTTCCGTCATCACTTTAAGAAAGTTTCTAAACCCTCCAAAGTGTTTCGACAAGATACCTCGTCCCGGTCTACCCCTCGATCTGGTCAATATTTGCTAATGACGAGATACCTCTTCCAGACAAAATTGCCCTATTACTCCAAAGGAATGAAGATCCAAGTAAGGAAAACAAATTGTCCTTTGTCCAGAACTGATGACCGTGATAACACTGACTGTGATAAAAGTAGGCTCTGCTCGAAATGATAATATAGATTGAGGTGTGAGGGTATTTGAATTAACGTCGAAATGGAGCACCACAACGGGCTATTGGCAACGGTCCAGGATCAATCCCAAAGAGAGTGAGTTGGGACCGTAGAGGAAATTTAAAAGCAGAGTGAGCAATGGTGACCTTTCTATGTGTCCAGGATCATGTGACCAAAACTTGTAGTAACGTGACACTCAGACTACTTTCGTCTGCCGAGTGGAAACGAACATTCATCACCTGATTGGTCCACTGGACGGGAGAAGACGCCTATCCACACACACCCTGCCATATGATGTTATATCGCCAAACAAGGCATAAAATGCCAAATTGGCCACCAAGACAATTTTTCATAGCAGGCACGAGATTACTAGTCCAGACGTTCGTCACAAGTTTTGAAGCTCCTCTTGATAGCAATATTTAGTCTACTTATATTTCACGTCTTTTCTAAAAAATTCTACACCGATAATTACCACCCACTTTGTGAGTCTTGACGAGTTATCTCGTCATTAGCAAAACTGACCAGATCTTGATGCACGAGATATCTCGTCATTATAAAAACTGACCAGATAGATCTTGATCTCGTCATCATCGAATAATTGGCAATATCTCGATGACAAGATATCTCGTCATTAACAAAATTGGTCAGATCTTGATGGACGAGATATTTCGTTGAAACCACTTGGAGGGTTAATGAAAGGCTGGATTCAAGGATAAAGTTAATTTAATACATGCTACATTTGTTTCAGTATTCAGTGGTTTATTTCACTTTCTTAGAAATTAATCTCAAGAAAAGGAAGAAATCTTATAGTGAGGGGACGAATCCCCCTTCAGTTTTGGTATAAAATTCCATCCCTTTCCATAACGTAGCACCAAAACGGGCAATAAGAGATAGATGTAACCGATTGATGGTATGATGCCGAACGTATGCCTTCTTTTGAGAAACCAGTGCTCGCTTCTAACGAATATATGCATTTTTCAATGTCCATCTTAATATAAGAATGGAGGTCTGCTAAGATTCCAGAACTAATGTTTCAACATTATCTATCATGCAATTTATGCATAAATTTCGCACGAATAAACCATAGTTTTATTTTTTAATTTTTCATAACCCTCCCATCTTGCCCTAAGCGCGAGGAATATTATTAAATCAGGCGATTGATTGTGAAGCTTGATGGGGAAGAAATTCCGCCCCTTCAAAGAACTGCATTAGTACTATGATTATGTAAACTTTCTCAGCCCTTCACAGAAAATTCTGGGGTGCCCGCCTCTTCATTGCCATACAACCTCTACGAATACAATGCAAACTTCAATCCGTAAAAAGGTTATAGAAAAGGAATAACCAGAGCCCCTCCCAAAGAAAATTATAGGAGTGTGCCTATTTGTTGGCATATAAACTCTACGAATACAGTGCGAAGTTCAAAACAGAAGAAAAAGTTATAGAACAAAAACGCCTTCCGAAGAAAAATTCTTATTACTCGCCGGTTCGTAGACATACAACCTCTACGAATGCAATACGAAGCTTAAACTGAAAGAAAAGGTTATAGAGAAGGAATAACAAAGAGCTCCTTCCAAAGAAAAATTCTGGATGCCCGCCGGTTTGTAAGACATATAACCTCTACGAATACAATGCAAAATTCAACCCGAAAGCAAAAGTTATAAAGAAGGAATAACAAAGCGCCTCCCAAAGAAAAATTCTTAATGCGCTCCGATTCGTAGACATATAACCTCTACGAGTACAATGCGAAGTTCAAACTGAAAGAAGGTTATAGAGAAGGAATAACGAAGAGCTCCTTCCAAAGAAAAATTCTGGATGCACGCCTGTTCGTAGACATGTAATCCCTACGAAAACTATGCGAAGTTCAAACCGAAAGAAAATATCATAAAAAAGAGGAATAACAAAGAACTTGACCAAATATAAGGCGAAAAATAAAACTCCTACATCAAATATTAAATAGCCATCCTTACAAAGAAAACAAATTTCTCAAACGAAACACTGCACTATCGTCAGCAATTATTGGTTCCCGAAAAGTGTTTTTGAAAAAACAACACATGATGTGCATTATGAATTATATGTATGATAGGGTGAACACTCATTTGCATGAAATTTGAAAAATTACGTACGTATCTAAACCCATAAATTTCAAAAACCACCGAAAACTCCAGTTTTTACGTCATTTGCCCGAGGCTCAGTGGAGTTTTACCCCTTGTTAGAATTTCAATATTTTGGAAGGATGCCAAGCATTAGGAGCAGTTTATTTTTATCAAACCGTCTCGCCTCCTAATTGTGTTCCCGTTCAGTATCCTTTTGCTGTGGCTACGGAAGTCTCTGTATTATTTTTCATCCCGGCGGTTTTTATCATTTTCTGTGCTCTGGAAAACTCCCGACGTACGACTCTTTGCAATCCAACATTAGTGCCTTTCCATGGTCATTCAACGGACCACTTATAGATAAGAACTTTTCAGCAAAAGTTATATTTGATGTAATTTCTGATCCGGTTTATTATTATGAAACGCTTGAGCAGTTTTGAGCTTAAAGGACATTAGATGTGTATTTTCGCATTATCCTTTGAATGTCCCGTTCATACCCCAGTAGACATCTTACAGTAACTGAATGGTTTATACAAATGGCTCCTTAACGACTACCTTAGCCTTGTCCTTTAAATGTCACTTCCGTGACGCATCAGACTCCTTATTTTAATTAGATTTAATAGGAATGACTCTTTGACAAAGTGTGGGGAAAGCAGTTGAAACCTTTTAGCCTTATTCCTTGAATGTCACTGCTCTAAACCAGCACGCCTTATCGTAAGTGGATTTAAAATGATTCACTCCTCAACGAGCAAGTAGAATACTAAAATTGAAACACTTTAGGCGTATCCCTTAGATGGCACTGCCCCAAACTAGTAGACATTCTATCGTAATTAGATTTAAATGAATGGCTTCTCAAATACAAAGTGAGAAATGATAGATGAAACACTTTAGCCTTGTCCCTTGAATGTCACTTCCGTAACGCATCAGAAACCTTATCGCAATTGAATTTAATACGAATGACTCTTCAATAAAAAAGTGTGGAAAAGACAGTTGAAACCCTTTTGCCCTCCCTCTCCCTTGAATGCTAATGCTATAAGTCAGCACATCTTATCTTAAGTGGATTTAATGTGATTGACTCCTCCACGAGTAAGGTGGAATACGAAAGTTGAAAGACTTCAGCCTTATCCCTTAAATGGCACTGTCCCAAACTAGCAGACACCTTATCGTAATTAAATTTAAATGAATGGCTTCTCGAAGACAAAGTGAAATATGATGGATAAAACACTTTAGCCTTATTCCTTAAACGACGCTTCCATAAATCACCATAACTCCAATCACCTTATAGTGATTGGATTTAATATGAATAGCTCCTCAACGAGTAAATGGAATACGAAAATTAAAACACTCTAGCCTTATCCCTTAAATGGCACTGTCCCAAACTAGCAGACACCTTATCGTAACTAAACTTAAACGAATGGCTTCTCAAAAAGTGAAATATGGTAGATGAAACACTTTAGCCTTATCCCTTAAATGGCACTTCCATAATGCAGCAGGTACCTTATCGTGATTGGATTTAATATGAATGGCTCCTAAACGAACAAAGGGAATACGAAAATTGAAACACTTTAGCTTATCCCTTAAATAACATTGCCCAAAACTATCAGACACCTTATTGTAATTGGACTTAAATGAATGGCTTGTCACATGACTAAGTGAGAAATGATAGATGAAACACTTTAATCTTATCCCTTAAATGGCACTTCTGTAACGCAGCAGACACCTTATCATGATTGAATTTAATAGGAATGGCTCTTCACAGTGACAAAGTGTGGGAAAAGCAGTAGAAACCCTTTAGCCTTATAACCTCGAATGTCACTGCTCTAAACCAGCACACCTTATCGTAAGTGTCTTTAATATGATTGACTCTTCAACGAGTAAGTGGAATACGAAAGTTGAAACACTTTAGCCGCATCCCTTAAATGGCACTGTCCCAAACTAACAGACACCTTATCGTAATTGGATTTAAATGAATGGCTTCTCAAAGGAAAAGTGAGAAATGACAGATGAAACGCTTTAGCCTTATCCCTTGAATGACACTTCCGTAACCCAACAGACACCTTATCGTGATTGGATTTAATACAACTGGGTCCTCAACGACAAAGTGGGAAACGACAGTTTAAACTCTTTAGTCTTATCCCTTGGATGTCACTCCCGTAATCCAGCAGAAATCTCGTAATTCGATTCAATATATTGAATCTGCTGAATGCAATTGATACGTTTAGTCATAAAAGAAATATTCAGATATTTGTTTCTATTTGTAAAGTCTCGCTTCAATATTTCTTCAATTCATTTTTCAAATAAAATAGTATAATAATTATTAATCAACTCATACATATTGTGTTGTATATATAGGAAGAAAATCCAACTCAAATTTTATGAAGCCCGAAACCATGGTTTGGAAATAAATCTACTCTAAAATAGGTTTACGTTAAATTTTTTTAATATATAACAAAAAATTAATCCTAAAGCATCATTATTATTTCATAAGATAGATGTTCAAAGCAAAGATGAAAAACAATTTATTTATTTTGCTTGCGAAGCTTAGAAATTTTACTTTAATAAGTTATTTCTATCCTAATGAGTTTTTCTGCTGTGTTTACCGATTACACTTCATTCTCAAGGTTTATTTGTGCTATCAAAGTCATTAAGTGGTAAGAAAAGCTAAACTTAAAATTAGATGAATGATTAAAAGTAAAACCTAAAACTATTCTTCGCTTACAGATGAGAACGCAAGGTGATTTTTTTTAAAGTTCATTAACCTGTAATACTTTTTCGAAAACTGAAATTAGCGATTCGAGAAGTTTCGGGAAATGCAAAAATGCGCGTGGTTTTTTTACAAAACAGTTTATGTAAAGTAATCCCAATAATATAAGAAGTATGTAGGTAGTTGAATAAACGTCGCACTGGCGCAACACAACAGGCTATTGGTGACGTTTCGGGATCAATCCCGAAGTGAAAGATTCGAAGACAACACCTCGTGATGTTAAACCACGGTCATATGACGAGAACACCTGGACTGACATCCCATTCTCCAAACTTCCATACCACGTCAACGTGAGGACATTTGAGGCCAATACAGATTTAACATGCACCACCCCTACCCAAACAACGGTCTTTGGCTGGATCGCGTTTCGAACTCGCAACCCTACTCACAACCCTACCGCGGTCCCTAAAGTGCGATGAAAATTTAACTACCTACCAACCTTAAGTAGATACGGAACCAATACGAACGTCCATGCAAAATCCGGGATTCGAACCCATGACCTGTTGAACCAAGAGTTCTAACTATTAGGTTGGTTGGTTGATTGGTTGGTTTTGGGGGGTTTATGGCGCAAGGGCCATATTTGGCCATGCTGCGCCAAACACAATACATACAATATCAAGTAATAGACACACATAATGAAAGCTTTTACTGACACAGAAGAGAGAAATACACCCAGGGTGGAATGCGCCTGACAGGAATCGGACCTATGCCACCTACAACTCGAATGTTGCTAGCGCAGTGGATATACCCACTGAGCCACAACGGCCCCTCTAACTACAAGGCTAAGGTCGACCGTGTAAATAATGTTATGCATGCATAAAAGGCATCTACATTTTTTAATCAAAAACTGTTTATGCTTTGTAATGGCACACCAACTTACTTTACCTCATAAAAATGCAACAGAATCCAGGAAAAATTTCACACAAATTGTACAAAAAATGAAAACAAGATTTCGTCAGGTGAGTGATTTTGTCCCAAATTGTGAACAAAATCTTCCTTAAAAATGCTCACGAAACTCGTTAATTCTGTGTTTTTAAAGCATTCGTAATACTCAGCTGACATAACAGATACGTAAAACACATTTAGTTCGTGAAAAATGGGAGCTTGACTTCTCAGTCTGAATTCGCTTGAATCTAAAAACGGGCAAATTAAAACACTAGCTCATTAACGAATTCGACGTACATCTCAACGCTTGAAGGAATACACTTTAATGATTCAATTCCGTGAAAAATTTTTCGTCTCTCCTAGTCCAGTCAGAATTCTTAGATAAAAACGGAATACATTAACGATGAAACATGCTTATGTTGACTCCCAGAGTGAATCGCCTTTCCTTCGCTTCTTAAATCAAGTTAGAAATAATGGTAGGGCAACGGGTAATCACAGAGTGCTGTTTACGAAACCACGGAGAGCTTTTATAGTGATGACATATGTTTAAAAAATGCCGTTTCTTGTATCAATTTGTTTCAACTGCTCTCTGGAGGTTTTAAAAACTGCTTAATCCCTTCATTCTGTGAGTCTTCCGTTTCATGTGGAAAACTTTACTCAGGAATCGTGTATTTTTATGAGTAGTAACATGAGTTAATGTTAGAGTTAACTTAATAAATCTCACATTTCGGGCGTTTTTATTTAATTTTTCTTATTTTCAGCCGAGCAAGAAATGAATTTCAATTGGATGAAGGGAGGTAGTTGACTTTAGGTCGCATTGTAGCATTACACGGGCTATTGGCAACGGTCCAGGATCCACCCCGAGGGGAAAGATCCGAGGACCACACGGGCAGTGGTAGCCCGGTTGGTAGAGCAGCGGATGAGCAACTGGAGAGTTGCGAGTTTGAAACTCGATCTAGTCGAAGACCGTCCTGTATGTGGGGCTGATGCACGTTAAATCTGTCGTGGCCTTAAATGTCCTCACTTTGGCGTAGTGTGGAAGTTTGGAGAGTGGAATGCCATCTCAGGTGTTGACCTCGTCTGACCGAGGTTCAAAATTACGAGGTGTTGTCTTTGGATTGCCCGGAATCCCTTCGGGATTTATCGTTGACCGTCCTCAAAAGCTCGTTTTGTTACGTCAGTGGGACGTTAATTCAATTACCCTACCCCCGAGAACAATACATCGTAATTTTGAACCACGGTCAGATGACGAGGTCAACAAATGATATGGCAACTTACTCTCCAAACTTCCACACCACGCCTACGTTAGGACATTTGAGGCCACGACATATTTAACATGCACCATCCCCACATACACGACGTTCTTTGGTCATCAAATAAGAGATAGCATGTGGGGATGTGTGTTTCGTGTATTTACTAGATGCCCTCAATATGAAAATGAAGAGTATAAACCCTAAGCCATTCCAAATAGACGGCAATGCTTTATAAATCTTTCAAACCAGACATTATATGATGCAGGATGTATCGACTAATGTAGTGACTGTGTTGTGTGGCCTGTGTTTAAGGTTTACTGAATTTCAGCGCATTCCTTTACCAAATAGACGACAATGCTTTAGAAAACGTTTAAACAAGCCATCATATGATGCCGGATGCACTGACTAATGTAGTGATTGTGTGTAGGGTGGCCTGTGTTTAAGGTTTATTGAATTTCATTTCATTTCGAGCATTTCTTTACCAAACGGACGGTAATGCTTTAGAAAACTTTCAAACCAGACATATGATGCCGAATGTATCGACCAGTGCAGTGACTGTGTAGTATGACCTGTGTTTAAGGTTTATTGAATTTCATCGCATTTCTTTACCAAATGGACGACAATGCTTTATAAACTTTCAAACCAGACATCATATGATGCTGGATGTATCGACTAATGTAGTGTCTGTGTGAAGTGTGGCCTGTGTTTAAGGTCTATTAAATTTCATTTCATTTCGAGCATTTCTTCAGGCGTGCAAAATTGACCATAAAATGAACAGCAAAACAATCTTAAGGGTGTGGCAGTTTTCCTGACTATGTAATGCCTCTAATTTAGTACCCTGTTTCTGTTCACTGTCGATTAAGCTATTCGGATATAGTAATAAAACTATGAAAAGCGAATGCTTTTCCCTTACTTCTCACGCAATGTTTCTTTTGGACCGGTTATTTTTATCAACTTTGATTTTAATTTGTGTTCAGAGCACTTGGCATTTTATGAGAGAAAATATGAGAATAAACACAAACGGCAAAAATCCTATTACATTACCGATCAATAGAGAACAATTGGATTTTATAGACTGGTGAAGAAATGCATTTAGGTTATAAAACTTCCTGAATAGAATAAAGTTTTTGGAATGAGGTTTTCGGTGCATAAACCTAATTCTAAACTCAACAAACCATAAATATGTATCTTTAATGTGCACTTTATGTTCAATAACTTATTTTTAAAAACTTATTGTAAACATTGTTTATCCTGTAGATAACGATCATAAAACCTAGTTCAATTATCTTTTAAGCTATTTGCCGCGTAAAAGTTATCAATTCATGTAATATAATCATGAAACCAGATTTAACTTATACTCCAAGTGGTTTGGACGAGATATCTCGTCCATCAGATCTGACCACTTTTGCTAATGATGATATATCTTCATCAAGATATTGCCAATTTTTCGATGACGACGAGATCAAGATCTGGTCAGTTTTCTTCCAACGACGAGATATCTTGTATATCAAGATCTGGTCAGTTTTGATAATGACGGGATACCTTGTCGAGACAACCACCAGGAGCGAAAAATTGCTTTTATGACCTCATTATTCGAGAGTTCGTACAAGCTAGTTCATACGGTACTCGACAGGTTGCAGTATGTATTAATTTTCATCTAATTGCACATCCACGGTCAGATGACGAATTATTTAGGTAGGTAAGTATTTGAATTATGGATCAAACTGGGGGTGTTCAACTCTGCCGAACCGTGTTTGAATAATCGACAAAACAAGAGGAAAATTTTAGTTCTGTAAGTTGGTTGGTTGGGTTTATGGCAAAAAAGGCCCTATTTAGACAGCTAGTTCTGTCCGATATCACCATGTATGAGTAAAATTCCACACAGTTTGCAATTTGTGACACAAATGAACTTGTGTGTCTCCGTGGTGGTTATATATTTCTGATACAAAGGTGGCCATCTTGCTGTTAAGTCTAGACACCTGACATGCCTTCAAACCCTGCAAAAGCATTATCCTTCTATAATATTCAAGAAACGTGATAGTTTTCTCCACGAGGTATCTAGTCATTAGCAAAACTGACTAGATCTTGACCTCGTCATCACCAAAAATCGGAAATATCTTAATGACGAGATATCTCGTCATTAGCAAAATTGGTTAAATCTTGATAGATATCTCGTTGAAACCACTTAGAGGGTTAAGTTTCAAGTTTATAGACGCCTGACATGACTTTAGGGACTTACCGTATCGCCTTCAAACTTTGTAAATATATTACTTATTCGTTTATAATCTCATTCAGACGTGATAAGACACGAAAAAGCAATTGCTAATCTCTGGTCTGGATGACTGAAGAACCAGAGAAGGCGGATATAAACAGTATATTTTTCTAACACTACATACTTCTGACTTATCCATCTTAAGAAGCTTTCAGTCTTGCTTGTGTGGGATCACTAAGTTGAACTTGTTATTTCTACACAGTTTCAACCCGCCTTTGGACTAAGTATGTTTGTTCTTCGTCGTTTAGTTCCAGATATACGTGATATGGCTATGCAGTTCTGATCCAAAAGCGGTTATTTATTTACTAAGTAGCAAGTCTAGGTCTACTGACATGCCATTAGGGGCTTACCAATATCCTCCCTAAGACCTTAAGAAAATATTACTTATCTGACAATTATGTTCAAGAAAAGTGATAAACCCCCAAAACAACTGATGATATCAAGTTGAGCTGACATACGAGTAGTATCCAAAGTGGGATATAAATAGTATATTCTTCTTAACTCCCCTTGATTCTGATTTATCCTTCTTGAGTCATTTCCAGTCCATATGTTAAGCCAAACTTGTTATTGCCACCATTGTTATTGCTTCTCAGTTCTAATCCCCCGCGGATAAACCATGCCGTTTGGTCCCTCTCTGTTCTCCAATTGTGGATACATGTTAAAACAATTTTCTAGGTCTCCCTAAACACAATCCTAGATAAGATGCTTCCATTTTTCACAGAGACCAACTTGTTATTGCTAGTGTTAACCCGCCTTTGGACAGAGTATGTTGTTTGTCCTACGTCCTTCAATTCTGGATAGATCGTGTACTATGCAGTTCTGACCCAAAGCGGCTATTTATTTACTAAGTCGCAAGTCTGGATCTGACATGCCATTGAAGGCTTACCAATATCCCCTAAAACTTTACAAAAATATTACTTATCTGACGTTGCGTTGTTCAAGAAAAGTGGCGAACCCCGATAAACAACTGCTGATATCGAGTCGAGGTGACATAGGAGCAGGAGGGATATGATATAAAAGGTACATTTTTCTTCCCCTTAGTCATTTCCAAAAGTTACCAATCACGGGGAATTTACTAAGCCAGACTTGTTATTTCTACTCAGTTCTAATCCCCGCGGATAAAGTGTGCCGTTTGTGTCTCTTTCTGTCCTTTAATTGTGGATATATGTCAAAACATTTTTCTAGGTCTCCCTAAGTGTTTTTCTTCGGTAAGATGCTTCCAGTTTTTATTTTGAGGTATCACGGAGACCAACTTGTTATTCCTATGCAGTTGTAATCAGCTTGCAAACAGGGGGGTGTTACCTCTTTCTTTGGTAATTGTGTATGTATTGGGGTTATGCTTTCTAGCGCATGTGTGTGGCAGATTTATCATAACTACTAACACCAGCCGCACCCTAGTATCTGGTAGGTAAGTAGTTACTTAACGTCGCACAGGAGCAACACAACGGGCTATTGGTGACGGTCCGGGATCCATCCCGAAAGGAAAAATCAGAGGACAACATCACGTAATTTTGAACCACGGCCAGATGACGAGGTCAACACCTTAGCTGGCACCCCACTCTCCAACCTTCCACACCACGACAACGTGAGGACATTTTAGGCTACGACAGATTTAAGGTCTTTACCTGGACCGAGTTTCGAACTGCAACCCTCTGGTTGCCAATCCGTTGCTCTTCCAAATGGGCTACCGTGGCCTTGTATCAACCCTGGTGTGATCAATCCTGGTTTGAAATACTGTGATTTCAAATCAGGATTGATACAGCACTTAATTCCAATTACAAGGACCCTTTAGAATTGCATACAAAAACACTAAGTTTATCTCTTGGTTGCTCCACAGTGTGTATTTGAAGTTATATAAATGCTTCCATAAAAAATATTATAAATTAAGATCTTCCGTACTTGAATTCAAGAGTAGGACAGCGTTTGGCTTTCAAGATTTTTGATTTCTATTTACCAATGCAACCTTTCACACATATTTTTTTATCGAAGTTATTGAAATACCAGCATGGGAATTCTGATATCATTATACATAATTTAATATTAAATACTCAATGCATATGTATAATTTAATATTTAATGAGTAGCCTAGAAGTCAGTATTAATTATTTATGCAGTTGAACCTTAGTGTAACTGGGGTCGCCATGGCTCAGTGGATTTGCCTACTGCGCAAGCAACTTGCAAGTTGTTCGATTCCTCCCTGAGTGTATGCCTCTCTTCTGTGGCAGTAAAACTTCCCTTGTGTGTGTATATCAATTTACTTGACATTTTTTAGCTGGAGCTTTGCGCCATAAAACCAACCAACCTTAGTGTAAAAAAGGGGGAAGAGTGTTGAAAGCTAGTGTGATGTAGAAGTGCATAGCACTACTAATCAATCCAAAGACCCTCGTGTACGAGGTGGCTGTTGCACGTTAGATCGGGGCCTCGAATTTCCTCACATTGAAGTGGTGTGGAAGTTTGGAGAATGGGGTTCCAGTTCAGGTATTGAACTCGTCATCTAACCGAGGTTCAAAATTACGAGGTGTTGTCCTCGGTTCTTTCCCTTTGGGACGGATCCTGGTCCGTCGCCAAAAACCATTGTGTTGCTCCAGTGCGACGGTAATTCAACTACCTACCGAAAGGTAGTCAACTATTTAACCCTCGTGGCGGTTGTCTCGACGAGGTATATCGTCATTAGCAAAGCTGATCAGATCTTGATGGATGTTATCTATCATTAGAAGAAAATTGATCAAATCTTGAGCTCGTCATCATTAAAAAATCGGCAATATCTTGATGACGAGATATCTCGTCATTAGCAAAATTAGTCAGACCTTGATGGACGATATATCACGTCGAAACTACTCGGAGGGTGAAGTTTTAAGTCCAGAGACGCCTGATGTGAGGTTTTAGGGACTTACCATATCGCCCTCAAGCCTTGTAAATAAAAAAGTCTTATCAGTCTATAACGTCGTTCAGGAAACGTGATGGGGGCACGAAAAAACAACTGATAATCTCTGGTCAGGATGACTAAGAAAGCAGAGTGAAAGAATAAAAACAGAATATTTTTCTATCTCCCCCTCATTCTGGCTTAACCCCCGTAAGAAGCTTCCAATGTTCTCTGCGAGGGATCACTAAGTCGTTCTCGTTAATCCCACAGTTCTAATCCGCTCCACGAGAGACTTGTTTGTCCTCTCTGTGCCTTGAAATTCTAGTAACTCCGCCTGTCACCGATGTTCCCCCACCCAAAGTGTTTTTAGTCACCACCGAGGGATCACTCAGCCGATCCTGTTATCCCTACACTGCTCCAATCCAGATGCGGATAAAACGGGGATTGATATCTGTTCTTTAATTCCAGATACATACGGTCATGTGGGGTGAAATATTTACCAGCTGCGTCTGTGTGTATCAGACGTTTATCCCCTTACGAAGGATCACTCACTATAAAAAGACTGTTGAACTTATATCCGTTCAGACGAGAATCCTAGTTCACTGGAGATGTAGAGCTGCAGCTCAGGATCTCTCACCAATGTCCACCCCTCCTTCAATAAGAATTAGTTTTCCCAGCCCCCCCCCCCGTTCACATTTCTAATCCGCCTGGGGACAGAGAAGGCTGTTTGTGTCCCTCTCTGCCCTTTGTGGATGATAAATCCACAGTGATGGACTCACCTCCTGATGTTCCATTAAGGACTTAAGATATATCCGCTCTAAACCCCTACAAAAATATTACTTATATGAACGTTACAGCTCTCAGGAAAAGTGAGGGGACCTCGAAAAACAAGTGCACATCTCGGGTCGAGGTGACATTTAAGTCAGAGGGGTTGGTTGAGTTTTATGGCAAACGCCATATTGGGTCAGCCTGCGCATAACAACCTCAAGTAAATGGACATACACATAAGGAAAGCTTTACTGACGCAGAAAAGAGAAATACACCCAGGAAGAAATTGAACCTGTGCAGCCTACAACTTGCAGGTTGCTAGGGCATTGGGCAAAGTCACTGAGACACTACAGGGGTGGCATACAAATGGTATATTTTTCAATCTCCCCGTGATCTGATTTACCCTTCTTAAGACACTTCCAGTCGTCACTACAAAATATCACTGGGTCAAACTTGTTATTTTTAAGTATATCTAATCCACCGCGGAATGTTTCTCTTTAATACGTGGTCACGTGAGAAGATACTTTTCCGGACTACCGAAACGCTAATCTCAATAAGATACTGTCATACTGACGTCACTGTATATACTAGAAAATAGGAGGACTTACGTCACTGTATCTACAAGAAAATGGGAGGGGTCAAGCAACCACATTAATTGACTGTGGAATGAGTGGACTTGTTGGCACCACCCTCAACGAAACCCAGCAGTCCTATTTTCTAGTCAGGTGTTGACCTCATCATCTGACCGGGGTTCAAAATTGCCTCGGATCTCTCCCTTTGGGATTGATCCCGGATCGTCGCCCGTTGTGTCGCTCCAGTGCGAACGTAAATTCAACTACCCACCTTGAAGATCGTGGGGGCCGTGGCTCAATAGTTAAGCTCACTGTGCTGCCAGCCTGCGATTTGTAGGCAGCATAAGTTAGATTCCTATGAATTACCGAAGGTACATTTCTCTCTTGTGTATGTTCATTATTTGAAGTTGTTTGGCGCAGCATGGCCAAATATGGTCTTGCGCTAAAAAATCCAACCAACCTCTCTTGAAAATCTGCGCATACTTTTCATTTCCTTTTCTTTGTTTTTAGATCTTTTCTTGAAGTTTTCCGGCTCTAATTCCTCGCGATAGGTAGTTAAGTAACGTTGCATTGGAGCAACGGACTATTGACCAGGATCAATCCCGAAGGGAAAGACCCAAGAACAACGTCTCGTAATTGTGAACCACGGTCAGACGATGAGCTGGCACCCCATTTTCCCAACTTCCACTCAACGCCAACGTGAGAACATTGATGCCAACACGGCAGATTTAACGGGCACCAGCTGCCACGAACACAACAGTCTTTAGTTGGATCGTGTTTCGAGTTCGCCACCTTCTGGTTGCTAATCCCCAACTCTTCCAACCGGGCTATCGCGACCCCCTAAAATATGTTGAATCCTCAAAGGAAATATCAAGGTTTGGGGGTAAATTAATCATCTGTCTGCCAAATTGAGCTCTTTGGTTGATTTTTGAAACACATTTTGCCTACAAGAATTTCCTGAAAAATAATTGTATTGCGAGAATTATAGATAGGTATCGCGACGGTCTTAGGCTGGAAAGAGTTTCGAAACTCGCAACTCTCAATTTCTAATCCGTTGCTCTTTCAACTGGGCTACCTCGAACCCTTAATTACTCGAAGTAAAAATTGAGTAAAATTAATAATTAAATTTCTCTTAAATTCCTAACTCCGCATCAAAATAAATATACGATATTTCTAAATGTCATTTAGACACAAATTCTAACTCTATATCATAATAATGTCGAGCAGCGATATCGCCGGTGATCGATCATGTTTGAACTTTCACCTTCCTCCCACGCCTACTTATTGGATTGAACTGACAACTCTCCTTTACCTTAGATGAGCACAAAAGAATTGCGCGGGCGGATGCTGATTCCCCTTAACCTTAATGCTTATAAATGCGTACGTGTATTGCTGATCAATTGGCCAAATAATTTAGCATTGTCTACTGGCAGATTTTATTCGTACGCTCGTTGATTCCTGTAGACAACTGGATTACATAATAAGAGATATTGAGTAACTTCTCTCGAAAAGGGGATTATTGCTGTTATTGTTATCGTAATATTGTTCTAAATTAATTAATCATACCCTATTATAAAGCTAAGATAACAGAAAATTATGTTAGGTAGGTTGTTAATCAACGTCGTACTGGAGCAACACACCAGTCTAGGATCAATCCCAAAGGGAAAGATCCCACGACAACGCCTCGTAATTTTGAACCATGGTCAAATGACGAGAACAACGCCTGAGCTGGCACCCCACTCTCCACGCCAACGTGAGGACATTTGAGGCCACGACAGATTTAACGTGCACAAGCCCTCGTGTACACGACTGTCTTTGGCTGGACCTAGTTTCGAACTCCGGAATCTCCGTTTGATAATCCGATGCTATTTCAACTGGGCTACCGTGTCCCTCAAAAATATTAAAACCCGAAAAGAGAATTTTTGTGCATGTTAAGGTGCCGTGGTAGCTCGGTTGGTAGAGCAGCAGATAAGAAGCCGGAGGGTTGCGAGTTCGAAACTCGATCCAAGCAAAGACGGTCGGATACACCGGGGCTGGTGCGCGTTAAATCTGTGGTCTCAAATGTCATCACGTTGGCGTGGTGTGGAAGTTTGAAGAGTGGGGTGCCAGCTCAGGTGTGACTTCGTCATCTGACCGTGGTTCAAAATTACGTGGTGTTGTCCTCGAATCTTTCCCTTCGGGGGATGATCCCAGACCATGGCCAACAGCCCGTTGTGATGCTCCAGTGCGACATTAATTAAAATACCTACCTACCTATTAAAATACCTACTCGATCGTGTATTGCTGATCAATTGGCCAAATAATTTAGCATTGTCTACTGGCAGATTTTATTCGTACGCTCGTTGATTCCTTTAAACATCTGGATTATATAATAAGAGATATTGAGTAACTTCTCTCGAAAAGGGGATTATTACTGTTATTGTTATAGTAATATTGTTCTAAATTAATTAATCATACACTATTATACTCGATATTTATTATAATAGTTATTTGTTTTACCGTACACAACATTCAAACTACATCCGATTCCAAGAGCACTGTCGCCAATAGCCAGTTGTGTTGCTCCATTGCGACGTTAATTAAAATACCTACTCGCCATACCAAGCGTACTCTTCGGTGTTCAAAACAGATATATTACAAAGCATCGATTATTATGTATGACTCAGACGTTGAAACTGTCTGTGGAGTCTGATGCAGACTGAATGTTCTGTAATGAATAAATGTAATAGAATGTAAACTTTACGATTGAATGCCTCTCCATGCCATTTCGAGAAATTATATTCCACATACAGTGAAAATCACCCATCGTAAACGTAGACTAGGACAATGAAAGAGTTAAAAAGTTCAGAGTTAATTTATCGATAATTATCTTGTAGACGCTATTCAGATAAAATATGAAAATTGACATCACTTGACATAAAACTTCGAGTCTTGTAAAAATAAATGCTTAAATCGAGCCAAAATTTAACAGACATATTGACTAGTACGTTGTGAATAAAAGATTTTGGTGATTTATATCCAGCTCAGTGCTTTGTACTTCGACTTGGTTTAATAAGTCACACGGCTGCTACACAAGGCGATAGACTAGGATGGTTGGTTTTATGGCGCGAGGGCCATATTTCGCCATGCTAAGACAAGCAACGTCAAATAATGGCCATACACACCATGATTTTAATGACAGAAGCGAGAAATATACTCAGGGCAAGTTACATGAATCGATCCGATGCCGCCAGGCTGCTAACTCATTGGGCGAAACCCACTGAGCCCCGCCTTAGACTAGGTATGTAGCTGGTAGTTCAATTTACGTCGCACTGGAGCAACACAACGGGCTATTGGCGACGGTCTGGGATCAATCCCGGAGGGAAAGATCAATGACAACACCTCGTAATTTAGAATCACGGTCCGATGACTAGTTCAGCACCTGAGATGGCACCCCACTCTCCAAACTTTCACACTACTCTAAAGTGAGGACATTGGAGGCCACGTCAGATTTAACGTGCAACAGCTCCCACGAACACGACGATTGGATCATATTTCGAACTCGCAGCTAACCCGCGACTCTACCAACTGGGCTACCGTGACCTCACGATATACTAGGAAAAGTGCCGATAAATCTGTAGTTGTATACTAAAAATGTCGATCATGAGGTATTCACTAGGGTTTAGAATTCCTTTTCCGTTTGAGAGCTTCAGGCAGCGGGTTTATTGGTTAGTTTTGTGTGGCCAAGTGACTGCTCTGAAAAATTAACTTGGTTGGCCGATTTGTCATCCTCTCGCTTCGTTTGGCGATATAACATCTTATGACAGGGTGAAATCACATTTCTATAGCATGTGGAGAAATCGCCAAAGTCTACTACTATGTCGCGTGGACCAATTAGATAATAAATGTTTGGTTTCACCCAGCAGAGGAGAGTAGTCTAAGGATCACATTGCTATTAGTTCTGGTCACATAATCCTGGGCACATAAAAAGTTTCCCATTGCTTACTCTACTTTTATATTACTTCGGTAAGTAAAACCTTCCTTTTGTGTATGTCCATAAATTTAAGTTGTTTCTCTTGTGTTTAGCCCAGCTTGGCCAAATATGGCCCTTGCGAGCGGCATGAATTCAACAAACCACGTAACACGCGCACTCGCAATGTAAAACAGTTCAGAAACTTTTTCTCTAAACTCTAAAACTCTAAAAATTCTCTAAACTCTGAATCTAAGCTTGATTTCATAAGCCTCTACTGTAGGAAAATCCTTTCTCTATCAAAAGAAATAAAAAAGGTACATGTTTTTACTTAGAAATTAGTCGGTCTAACTAGCCCTAGTATGATAAATGACAGTCGACAAACAAAATCCTTCAAATGTATTGTTTGTCTATATAAATTCAATAGTTTTCAAAATGGCCCACGGCGGAACCTAATACACAAAGGAAAATTTTATCCCCAAATATTACCAAAGAAACGAGTTAAAAAGGAGGAAGAAAATTGTGAAAAGAAAATTATGTACGATACGAATCGATACGAATGATCTTGATAAGAACTTCTGAAGGCTATTACTACTAAGTTTTCTCGTTGCTTTACGACTACACGTTTCAGATAAGAAAACTATTAGCTATTAATGTGTTACTACAGACAGCATTAGCCGTTATGCCGGAAGAAATATTTCCTTAGAATTAGGAGCAATATGCAAGCTGTATATTCTACTACTTCTTAACCTTAAAGAATAAGTCGTTCCTCCATGTTTAACCTTAACAGAGAAGACTGGAAGCTTCTTAAGATGTATAAGTCTGAAGTTGGATGTGTTAGAAAAATATACTGTTTATATATATAGGTGGATAAGTAATACATTTACAAGGTTTGAAGGCGATACGGTAAGTCCCTAAAGTCATGTCAGGCGTCTATAGACTTGAAGCTTAACCCTCCAAAAGGTTTCAACGAGGTATCTTGTCTATCAAGATCTGATCATTATGCTAATAACGAGATACCTCGTCATCAAGATACTGCCGATTTTTTATGACCACGAGAGCTTGATGGACGAGATATCTCGTTCATCAAGATCTGCACAGTTTTGCTAATGACGGGATACTTCGAGATAACCACAGGAGGGTTAAGGAATAAGTAAACCCAAAATATTTAAGATACGTAAGTTATTTTTGTATATTTCATTAATGTTCTCAATGTTCAGTACACTGAGTATTTCTCTCTTATGTGTCAGTAAACCTTTGTGTGTGCGTTCCTTACTTGACGTTATTTGCCTTGTGTTTGGCGCAGCTTGGCCAAATATGCCCCCCGTTGCGCCATAAAACATAATCCCAACCAACCTTAGAATTGGAAATTCAAAGCACTTGTCTAGGAAAATACTCAAATGGTGAAAAAGATTTGTCTCGAAATATGTGAATACGTGAAGGAATTATTGAACAATATTCTACTGTATTTTGCATTATTTTACGTTCTCGCCGTCGATTTTGTATTCAACTTTTAATTGCACATAATTTTAAATGCAGGTAAGTAGGTAGTTGAATTAACGTCGCACTGAATCAATATAACGGGCTATTGGCGACGGTCCGGGATCAATCCCGAGGACAACCCCTCGTATCCCTTCGGGATTCGGGTCTCGAAATTTTTAACCGCTGTTCAGATGACGAGGTCAACACCAGAGCCGGCATCCCACTCTACCAACTTCCACACCACGCCAACGTGAGGATATTTGAGCACACGGTAGATTTAACGTATACCACCCCCTACCTAAACAACGGTCTTTGACTGGATCAAATTTCGAACTCGAAACCCTAGGTTGCTAATCCGTTACTCTTCCAAGACTTGTAAGAGGGTACATCCGATCTATCCTTCATTCCAAGGTTTAAGGCTTGCCATTCAATTTGCCTAAAATGAAACACTGAAGTCTCAAGTCACCTTGTGGCCTCTTCTGGTCTGTCAAGAAGGGATCTCTGTGTTAATCCTGTTGCAGACTTTCCAAGCGTGTTCGGAGTGCGATGTTAATTAAAATATTACCTATCTACCTACCGAGCGTGTTCGGCTTTATAGACTTTGTCTAGTTGTCTAACTTTAGAGAATAAGTAACTTATTTTAGGTACGTAAGATAGTTTTCTTGTATCAATTTGCTAGTTTTCCTTTCGTTTAATTCTTGTGATACATATCCTTTTGTATATAAAATTAGATGTTTCTGTATTTTACTATTTTGTTTGATAAAAACTGGAGAGGAACTACGTTTCCATACCATGCAGAGATATTGCTGCAGGAACGTGATTCGTTTTACAAATTCAAATGCCATTCAGGTTAGCTGATTGGGTTTAATGGCGCAAGTTTGGCCAAGCTGTGCCAAACAACGTCTAGAGAGTTAACATCGCACTAGCTCAACACAACAGGCTATTGACTCCCTCACTTCATATAGTATATATACATATATATATAGAGAGAGATAGATATAGATATAGATATATAATATGATATTCTAGTTCGTGTTCTTTCCGGATTCGCTTCGTTGTCTTGGCAAGCATTCAAAAGGAAGAAGCATTTGTGGCACGGATATTTGCCCGCAGCATTCTTCTTTTGTTGGCAAAAGGACAAACTACTTACAATAAATTAAAGACATCACCCATGCAAACAAAGATATGGTGATTAAGTCGGTCTATGTGTTAACAAAAATGTCAAATGAAAACTGCGTTCGATTCATTGGCGCAGCATGGCTAAATACGGCCCTTGAGCCATAAAACCCCCAAAACCAACCAACCATTCGATTCATCTTATTTTAGAATACTTCAAACACTCTTGATGCGGAAACAAAGCTTCGTTGTTCTATTGGTGTTTCTTCGAATTAATGCATTAATTAGATCAATTTAAAGCATTAATCTGTTCGGAATTCAAACCCAATGTAACTGAAATTTCCAATTCAGATTAACATGCCACCAGTACCTATTTTTTCGAGCTATTGGACCTTCACATTTGTGCCAGACTAAATGTAAATACCCAGATGATGTTTTAAAAACAATCAATTCCTTTCCAACTCTTGATAAATCTTACGCTATGAAAGGAAAAGATGTTTGAACTACATTAAAAGAATCAATACGCTGTTTTTCATTCAACTTGATGCGAAATTCGAAGCTCGAGTTTCTAGAAGTTTTACATTGTTCACACATAAATTACTTCACAGAAATGTAGATCGATGACATTTATTTTTATTAATGCTGAAAAATATACCATATTAATAATATGTTTTAGTCTTCTCTGACACTGTTCAACAACTGAGAGAGATCAACTTATATAATCGCAACCCTACTGTAAGTTTTTCTCACATGAAATAGGAAACGGTCAAATATGGAGATAATTTAGTCTGATTTTTTTTAGTTTGGTGTTTAACAACTGAAAGAGGTCAACTTAGATAGCAATGACCTCAACTGTAAGGTTTTTTCATCTGAAAAGCACACCCGTTTTGTCTATAGCAGAATTTTAGTTTCTTTTTCAAAATTGCGAATGATCAAATTATGTAACATCAACTGTAAGTTTTACTCATGAAAAGTGGATAGGGACTTTTGTCCTTCCACACATTGTCCCGCATAAACAGTGTCCTCTTGCTGCTTTCTTAACCCTCCAAGTGGTTTTGACGAGATATCTCGTCCGTCAAAATCTGACCAATTTCGCTGGTGACGAGATACCGCATCATCAAGATACTGCCGATTTTTTTATGACGAGATTAAGATCTGGTCAGTTTTCTTCTAATGACGAGATATCTCGTTCATCAAGATCTGGTCAGTTTCGTTAATGACGAGAAACTTCGTAGAGAGAACCACCAGGAGAGTTACCAGGAGAGTTGCATACCTTCGAAGGCAATTTTTTGAAATTATCACGGAACTTTTTATGGCAGAAAATATTGCGTTTAAAATTTATTTTCTATAAAAATGGAGTAAAACGTGTAAAAAAGCAGCCAAAAATACCATTTATGCAAAACGTCACTTTTTAAAAAACAGTTAACACTTTTCCAGTTTGTGAAGTGAAGTATCTTCTAAAAAATAGGTTCAGGTATTGAACTACAATCATTACTATATTGTTATATTTAAATTAATTGTGGACTTTAACATCTCTGAAAAAAACATGGAAAAGAGCAAAATTTAAAACATTTAGGTTTACATCCTGCTCTTTTTTAAATACATATTTCTTAGTAACTATAGTTCAAACCCTGCTTTATAATCTTCAGAACATGTATAAAAAATTTCGAAATAATTTAATTGATGTATTCTGAGATATCGTGTTTTGCGGAGAGTAGCGTTTAGCGAAAACTGCATTTCGAGAAAAAGCTAAAAACGATATAAACTCCCATGTCAAATATAGATGTCAATACTCTTTTAAAAATTTATATCTCCACTTCTAATGATCATAGAAGTAAAATCCGAAGTAATTTGAAGAACTAAAGATGTGTAGTATAATAATATGTAAAATTTGAGAAGTGTGAAATTTGCGTGACAACTACCAGGAGGGTTAATTCTTAGGTAAGACTCACATTGGGCCGACAAGAGATACACGACGGTCTTGCTCATACGTACCATCATGACTCCAACACGGGAACGGTATATGCCAGCGCGTGTCTATAGTGGGTTCCATATATGATTTCTCTTACCCAATGTATGGTCATCATAAACACACTTTTCACATGCAATTACTATAGACCATTGTATTGCTCCAGTGCGACGTTAATTAAACCACCAACTATATTCAATTACTAGAAACGAACTAGTTTCACCGGAATGAATAAAACCTTTTCGCGTTGTTTACAGGTGGGTTTAAAAACGAGTAGGGTGAAGCAGCAGTCTGTTTCATATGGCGCGATGACTGCCCATCTTTCATTTTAAAACTTATTAGTTACTTTCTTGAAAGTAGTAGAGTGGGATTAGTGGTATAGTACTATTTATACTATGAACACCACTTTGAACTGAAATGTATCTAGACCGTTATTCAAAGGTAAAACGAGGTTTTTGAAAAAGAAATATAGAGAGATTGGTTGGTTGGTTTGGCGTTTTAGGGCGCAAGGGCCATATTTGCATCGACCTTCCAATAAAATAGACGGAGCATGGGGTGGATTCGCTGTTGTAAGATCTCTGAAGAGTAAATCACTTGGACATACGAATCGACTTAGCCGATTGGCTGTCGAATCGCAGACTAGTGTTTTTGGATAATCACTTTAACCAATCAATAATTTAGGATTCATGCCTTAACCCACAACCACGTGACAGATCTTCAAACCGAGCAACTGGAAGAAATGGCATGAAGCTATGGGCACATGCTCCATCTCTTTCATTAGAAGGTCGATGCATATTTGGCCAAGACGTTGTCAAGTAAAAACTGTTGGGAAGGGAGAAAAAACGAGAGATTTGGCGGACAGAGTGGTAAGATGAAAGCAGAAAAAGATTGCTTGGATATCCGGGAGAGCTACCCCCGCGTTTACCAAAGACAGTAAACCCCATGGGAAAAGAAAAGATCATTCGAGTACTTCCCGTACACACCTACAGAAGATGTGCTTCTTTGGGCGAAATCTGGAGAGAATATTTAAAATCTTAACCATTTCAAGGGATGGGATGTTGTATTTCCGCATATTTGTATCTAGAAATCATTAGTATTTGAGTACTTTATATCAATTTAGTTAATACAAAAAGTAGACGCGTCTACATTACATAAATAAAAAGAATAAACTTGGTTTTCTCTTTAGTATTCTATCAACCAAATCGTAATATAGACGCGACTTGAATGTACAGCTAAACACGATCGTTAGTTAACAAGACCGACTATCATATATTTTTTACGAGTATTCAATTTCTAGTTAGGGGAAAAAAGTTACACCATCTATAAATTTATTGAAAATGCTTCAAACATTAATCGTAGATAGAAAAAGGTAAAACTTCATACATAATTATCTTTAGTTTGAGTATTTGAAGCAAGAAATTATTCCTAAAAGAAGTTTAATATTCTATTTTAAATATCCGGGGATTTTACTTTGTTTTCTGACTAAATTCTGTGTTTAAGGAGTGATTTTTTTTTTCATTTTGGGGTAAAAAGCAATTATTCTCGAGTTCCGATTGATAATTTGGGAAATTTTTCATTCCTCAAAAAATTTTAATTTTCTTTAGAATTTTTAACTTCTTCCTCGTTTACTATCGGCACAGAAAAAAACGGTTTCTGTGAATAAAAAACTAATTGCCTCGTTCCTTAGGTTTCGGATGCCCATTGGAAAAATTGCACTTTTGAAAAAACCTGTCCCAATTAAAAATACATTCCGATTAAAGTAAGTACTTTTTCGTGAAATAACTTAATATGCCTCTACTTAACAAGTAATTCACTAGTTAGCACTTTTCTTTAATTATAAAAAGATATTTTGACCAAGCTGACGAAATCTGAAAACTGGAATTTTTTTACTGGTAACGAGGAATGTTTGCATAGGTGACTTCGAAAAACAATGACTACAGTCAAGTGTTACATCTTAAGGAGATAATAGTCATTGACGTACCATCTATGTTATTTATAAACTATATATATAAATTTGGAATAAGTTCAGAAATTAATTAAGACTACTTCAAGAACTTCGCACAAGCACCAATGAATGATAAAAAGACCTCACACAAGTATCTTAGGCTGTGAATTTCTTGTTATTTTCAGGACCCCTACATCTATACTACGGGTTAGATGTCGTTCCCTCATTGAACAAAAAATATCCAAAGTGCCCAATGTTTAATTTGCACAGATGTGCAGTGTAGTCATGAAATAATTTTCACTCTTTGGATGCATCTGTAGCTAAATGGAATGGAACCAAATTTGGTATTGAAACTTATGAAAACATGGGGAGATGTATTCCGTGAAAAAAAATTTTAGTACGAAAAGCCCCATACAGGGGAACTTTGGTGCTATTGGAGTCGAACCAGTTGCAACTACAGATGCTTTCAAAGAGTGGAAATTATTTTATGGCCACCCTGTATATAGTTTTCTCTTCTACCTCTTTATGCAATTGTTGTAGACTTATATTAACCAGATAACCACCAGAAGAGCCTGTCCTTTTAAGGGACTGATAGGTGCCTTACAGTTTGATGGGCACTTCTAGGTACTTTATTAAAAGCAAAAAAGTATTACAAATAAATAGATAAATAGTTTAAAAATTACAGAGTGGGGATTCTGTTTAAATTCACCACTGTGGTATTACAACCCCTTTCGCAGAAGGGATTACCCACTGGAACTAGTTTTCCATAATAATAATATAAGCTAAACAAAGGAAATAAAAAAAAATAGGTTTTTAAATGCTAAGTTACTGCTGCCGTTTCATGTCTATACTTCAAAAGAAAATGTATTAGTCAACAGATTTGCTTCTTTGCCTCTCTGGATAATGCGATTTTCCTGTCTAGTCCACTTTCGCGACAGCGCAAGTGAAATTTGGTCGTTAGGGGACGTCGGGTAGCATATTGTGGTGGGTATCCCATTGACCCACTAGCACAGAGATCTATTTCGCTTTGCCCGAAACGGAAAAGGTACTGTTGAAAAAGGCCATGGCCATGGCCCGTAAAGAACATAATTAGCCTCCCGTCTCGGATCGCAGTGTGGTAGGATACTACGGAAAGGACCACGAAAAGGGGTCGTGCAATATCCTTCGGTTCCCATATTTCTCTCCATCTCACACGTATAAACTTAAATTACTATAAACACAGTGAGAGAAAATATTCGTACCTTATTTAACTTAGAAAATTGACTACACGTCTCAATACAAAAAAGTCACATTTTCCCGGATCCCAATCAGACCTTGTGCCCTGGTACCGGTGACAACCCCCTATGGGGTATTTATAAGTGACGTCATAACCTCATCTTACTGTGTAATCAATGATGAAGAAAAGTATCTTGTAATAGAGAAAAGTGTATCAAATTTGGCATTTATATCCTCAAATTTTGTGTAAAAGTCAATTTGAAGTAAGACAATAATTCACAGCAAACCCATCTTGGTAAGTTTCAAACGTATTATTGAAGTTTTAATGAAATACACTTCACCAGAGAGCTCCTGTAAACGAGCCTGTAGTAAAACACATATCTTATGAAAGAGAAATATATAAATTTGACTGTTATAATCTCAATTTTTATACAAAAGGTAATTAGTGGTGTGAGTCAATGATTCACGATAACTCTACCATCTCCGTAAGTTTGAGACTTATCATTGACCCTTTAATGAAATGCACCTTCCACGGCTCTTTTAAATGAGCCTATAGTAAAACAAATATCTTATGTTGGAGAAATATATACAAATTTTACTTTTATAATCTCAATTTCTATACAAAAGGTAATGGTAAGAGGCAATGGTTCATGTTAACTCTACCTTCTCCGTAAGTTTGAAACGTATCATTGAGATTTTAATGAAATATGCTCTTCCCATCTCTTCTAGACGAAAACGTGGTAAAACAGATGTCCCGTAATGAAGAAAAATAAAGCAAATTTGGCTTTTGTAACCTCACATTTTATAGAAAACGTAACTAATGGTAAGAAGAAATGATTCACAATAAGTCTATCATCTCTGTAAGTTTGAAACGAATCATTGAGGTTTTAATGAAATACATCTCCCCTTAATGAGGCATTGGTAAAACAAATATTTCGTGTTAGAAAAACTACTACAAATTAGGCTTTTATAACCCCAAATATCATGTATATAATAAATAAATTATTAAATATATCTATTGATATAAATATTAATTTAATATAAAACAAAAATATTATTTGCCAAATATTATTTTTGGCTCAAATGTTATACAAAAGTTAATTGGTAATTAGGGAGAATGTTGTTTCGTAGAAACCCTACCATCCCCATAAGTTTGAGGAAACGTGCCGTTGAGGTTTTATTGAGGCACACTCTTCCGTGTAATAATAAGCGGACTGAGTAGAAACAATTCTATTGTTATAAATTCTGTAAATCAATTCCTTCTAGGAAACAAATATTAGACTTCATCGTCTTGCTAATTCCGCTTATAACAGTCCCCCGGCACTGGAAATAGAAATTGCGTTCTCTCGTGGTATCAGAAACGAAGTTAATACTTTCTGCTATTCTCAAGTAAAGGAGATAGCTATCCACTTAAAAGCTCAAGCAAAAGAAGCTTGACGTTAATGGGTTGGTAACAGTTAATCATTCTTAAATAACGCAAAGAGACACTTACCTTTCAATCTTACCCTTATTATGATTATTAACATTGTACATCATTAGTTTGGTGAGGGTAGAAATAGATGACTCAAAAACTTCAAAACAGTTGGGTGTGGGAGTATGTCTTTGTGATTAAAAACAGTTCGTGTATTTGGCCAGTGAAATAATTCCAGATGTTTATTTTTATTAAAGAATGTTAGCTCTTTATATGAAATTATACTTCTAACACTTTGAGTTCTTAGGTCCTTAAACTATCTAGAGTTCTGTAAAGCTTTCTTTTAAGTACGTGTAAGCTTTTACCCATTGTTTGTTGATTGTTGTATTTAATTTTTATTGAAAATAACTAGATCATATTTAAGGAGCCAACACCCTAAAACCAACGCGTTTTTATGATCGAGTCAAAATCATAACTAGGTATCATTCTTCAGTGAAATAATTCCAGATGTTTATTTTTATTAAAGAATGTTAGCTCTTTATATGAAATTATACTTCTAACACTTTGAGTTCTTAGGTCCTTAAACTATCTAGAGTTCTGTAAAGCTTTCTTTTAAGTACGTGTAAGCTTTTACCCATTGTTTGTTGATTGTTGTATTTAATTTTTATTGAAAATAACTAGATCATATTTAAGGAGCCAACACCCTAAAGCCAACGCGTTTTTATGATCGAGTCAAAATCATAACTAGGTATCATTCTTCAGTCAAAACAATGACTAGGTATCATCCTTAAGTCAAAATCTTAACTATACAATAGTCTTTGGCAAAACCACAGGTAGGTATCATGCTTTAGTCAAACCTTTAACTAGACATCATTCTTTGGTCATAAAAAATAACTGAGCATCATCCTTTAGTCAAAACCATAACCAGGCATCATCTTTTAGTCAAAATAATAACTAGGCATCATCCTTTAGTCAAAACCATAACTAGATATCATGCTTTAGTAGAACCTTTAACTAAGTATCATTCTTTGTTCAAAAAATAACTGGGTATCATCCTTTAATCTAAACCACAACTAGATATCATCCTTTAGTTTAAACAATAGCTTAGGCATCATCCTTTAGTCAAAACTTTAACTATACATCATCCTATAGTCAAAACTATAATCATAATTAGGTATTATCCTACTTTCGGACAGGTAGTGAGGTTTCTCTTGCTGATGCGACAGATTAAGAAATGATATGAACGATAGAAAAGGATATTCCTTCTATTTTGTGGATAATAAATAATTTAATTATGTTTTGAAAAACAAGTGAACAATAAAAAAGATCTGTGCAAAAACTTTCAGTACTTTTTTACTTATTTAGACTAGTTTGACGTTGGCAGGATTGAAGCATTCAATTTTACTAATTGTAGTTAATTACTATTCTAATCTACTTCCTGTTACTTCGCTTAAATCATGGTTAGGTTAGTTTCTGAATTAGACTGAGGCGGTCATTTTCTTAGGCTCTTTTGCCTTGAAAATAAAGTATAGAAATTGGGGCATTATTATGCCAAAATATTACTTAAAACATTGGGGATTTTTAACTTTTTCAAAGCCTTACTCAGACTTAGCTTCCAAAACTAGGTCTTCAATTTGGTTCAATCAAGCGGAAGAGGAGATTCACTTCTGAATAAAGTGGAACTTACGAAAATAATGCATTTCCACGAGAATTAGCTGTAACAATGTTTTGAAACAGAATGTTGTTCCCAGTTATTTGAAATAAAGATTTACTCTCACAAAAATTCATGGAAGCGAAGCTTAAAATCTGTCAATTATGGAGCTAAAAATAGCTTTCTCGGAAGAATAGTTTTTAGTTTTTAAACAATTGGAAGAGAACATCATTACCTGACTCTAAAAATAGCTCCCGCGTCTTACGTTTTAGGTCGTCTTGGAGAGAAAAAAACTTTTCAACGCCCCTAGTTCAGAATTAAGCTTTTAAACGGCGCTTTTTAGTCTAGGAATAGATTGTTTCGTTATATAGTGTTTATGTTTAGCGACAACACTGCTGTTGTGTGTGTGTTTAAATGTTTTTACAACTTCAGACTCCATGATTTGGAAAAACTTTCTAATAAAAGGGGACGCGTAAGTTTTTCAACAGTAACACTCAACTCGACAAGTCAATTTATACAAAGTATTTTTTACTTTCGTAATGCATAATCGGATTTTAAAGGACGGGATGAAATGCGTGGGGATAAAATATCGATAGTAAAGCTTCATGAAGTGCAAAAAATATCTAAGATTGTAGAACCTTTAGGTAAATTAAAAAGGTAGTAAATGTGATTTAGAAAATTGTTCTCTGCTTACTTACCCGCAAGATTACATTTCATAACATTACACGCTTAGTTATCTACGAGTACGTTGAAACACATCAGTTCAACGTTCTCACAATTAGACACTATTTAGTCAGAGAACGAAACGTCTTAACCCTCCAAGTGGTTCCGACGAAATATCTCGTTCGTCAAGATCTGGCCAATTTTGCTAATGACGAGATATCTCGTCATCAAGATATTTCCGGTTTTCTGACGATGACGAGATCAAGATTTGGTTAGTTTTCTTCCAATGGGCACGTCCTCGTCATAATCAATGACGATATATCTCATCCATAAGATCGGGTCAGTTTTGCTAAGGACGAGATACATCGCCGAGACAGCCACCAGGAGAGTTAATCATCCACTAGATAACTAGATCAATCCTGCACCACTGTGCACTGTGTAGACACGGTATGTAGGTATTTAATTAACATCGCACTGGAGCAACACAACAGGCTTTTGGAGAAGGTCCGGGATCAATCCAATGGAAAGAACCGAGGACAACACCACGTAATATTGAACCACGGTTAGATGACGAGGTCACCTCACTCTCCAAACTTCCACACCACGCCAACGTGAGGACATTGGAGGCCACGACAGACTTAACGTGCACCATCCCCTTTGTTGGATTCTAACTCGCAACCCTCCGGTTGCTAATCAGTTACTCTTCCAACCGGGCTACCGCGGCCCCCTGTGTAGACACGGACTCTGATATTTTCAAAATTAAGAACTGGACAATTATTGCCAATAACAGGTTAAGAGAGATCATAATCATAGAGAAGGCCAAGCAATGCCCGCACCGGGCTGTCGAGTCAATGAAGAAGAAAGGATAAATTAAACACATCTACAATCAAGCATCAAAGTAAATCATTTTTGATTAATGAATATTCACTCACGGTACAGGTTCCCCAACATAGCACAGGTGGAATGACAAGGTCCGGTGCTGTACTGATATTAATATGGAAGGCTGCCTACTTTGTGTTACGATCATCATTATTAAACCTATTTCCCAGTTTAATCAGACGTGTATTACAACGGTCGAGACTCTCATCGATTGCGTTTGTATGAAATGGTTACATAACTGACTTGGGGTTTCGAAATATAGGAATAGAAGCTCTTCGAGACCTCGCATATCCCTAAATGCTGTAACATTGACATTCTATTATATCCTAAACAGATATGGCGCAGTCATTTACGAAGGGATTTCTAGCAGAAAACAGCTATACGGTTTCGATGAACTTTCCATGTGCATCCAAATCTTAACCGCGTGGCTTTTAAATGAGCTTTCCTGCTCACCTAATCTTTACCACGTGCTATTAAATGAGCTTTCATGTGCATCCTAATCTTAACTCGTACTATTAAATGAGCTATCTAAAACTCGTCTTGCCTTAAATTCATTCTCCAGCTTACTTTACTGAAAATTTATCGGATTTTTAATCCTTCAAATATTTGTATTACATTTAGAGAAGACTTTAAAATTCGAAAGATGAATGTCATTCAGATTCGATATCATTTTTTGCTTTCAAAAATTGCATTCTCAACAAAATTATATGTGTAATTTAATGATCTAACGTTCAAATTCGAATCGGAAATCATTTATAGATTGAATAATTATGACTGTTTTGTGAAGGCAATAAGACGTAATGTTTTTGTAGCGTGTAGATGTTTGCAAAACTTTACTGCGCCTTTGGTATAGTAATTCCTTTATCTCAGAAAACTGAAATCAATAAAAATATAAAAAAAGCTCGCTTTTTGTGGATGTAGCATTTCCTTACCGATGTTTCTTTAACCTTGGACCTCAGAAAAACTGATGTTCGGATTTCAGTCTTAACGGCATTATGTCCATATTGACGTCATTTGCCGCTACTGCCGTCGAATAAACTTCTTCCTGAAATAATCTTAAAAATAAAGCTAAAATAGTAATAAATTTAATGACTAAGAAAACCGGTAATGGCTGTTCGAAACTCTAATTCCCAGCAATCTCCAAAACCGATAAAACCAGCAATTCATAACCGCTTTAAGCCCTTTTCAGAGTGTACTTTTAAATGGATCATTTACAATTCGAACCATCGTAGATGGACATAATTATTATCAATAGCTGGATATTCAGTCATGAATTATTATAGTTCCAGACAGTGGCAGTCGAGTCATATACATGAATATATATACTTGAATGAGGATTGAAAGTGTAAATTTCTAATTCACGATTTATAACTTCATTGCACCTTCAGTTTCTATTCTAGGATACCAGCTTTAGATATTCTAACTCGATCCTGCTTAAGATCGTAACTTTTCAATGCTCAACTCTAGTTCGATTCCTGTAACTTAGCCTGGGTTTATTATTATTTTCTGTGTCTAACACTTTCAGTGTTTTGTGTTCATTCCTTGACGTTGTGTGTTTAGTGTTTGGCGCAGCTTGGCCAAATATGGCCTTTGCGCCATAAAACCCGATCAACCACTGTTCAACTCAAACTAATGTGCTTCCTTTTTCAGCATTCAATGTATTTCATATGTTATCTCAAATGTAAAAGATTGTAACACCTACAGAAGAGATTTTTATGCCTCCATCTTTATTTCTCGTGTCTCCATGATCAGGGTAAGGGATACAGGGGCTCATTCCCTGCCCTTATTCTCTTTTTGTTAAAAATGCCCTTTTGCCGTTTCTTAATCACGAAATTTGATGTAAAATATACATGATTAAAATTAATATTGTGTCACATATTTGTCTAAAAGCCTTGAATACACACCTTAGGGTTTCTTGGTGCATGAGTTTATTCCGGAATGAATTCTTTGTATGTTGAAACTAATCTAACTGTAAATGCTGTCTGTAATGCCCTGGTGCATTTAGATTTTTATCAACAGCTTTCATTTAGCATCGTTGTAATATAGTTTAACTCTCTGAGGGTCATGCAAGTATTATTTCACCATGCAGCCTTCACTTTTCCCTACATGACTTCTGTCGTGGCTCACACGAAAATACAAAACTTTAGTGGAATGTAACTATATTTAATGACATTGATTCAAATTTCTCAACTATCCTAAGTACACAAAGAATTACTCAGAAAGTGGTTCCTGGAAAGGAACGTTGGCGATATCCCATCGCGTCAACTTGAGATTTGTAGGTCGATACCTCCCTGGGTGTATCTTCTGTGTCAGTAAAACTTTCCTTGTGTGTGTATGACCATTACTTGACATTGTCTGGCACAGCATGGCAAATATGGCCCTTGTGCCATGAACATTCAACCCAATCAACCTATCGCATCAAGAGATCAGAGACTAACTGAAAAGTTGACAAAGTTCTCGGAGTTTCTGGTTGAGTTCATGCGTTAACAGAACCCATTTCTATGTTAAAGCTTTTGACGTCACGATTCCAAAATTTGAATATCCACCAACTTTCTACTGAACATCATAGGTCATGCAAATCGCCACTGCCTGTTTCGTTTAATTTTAAGGTTAAAATTAAGTTAATTAAAAAAGAACTTAAGGAACACCTTAAAAAAGCAATGGTGTTCCTTAAATTTTGCTCGCCTATGTACCCCTAAGAAAAACGCGAAAATCATAAACATCCCAGAAAACTTTCTTTCCCGTAGCATTTTTCTCTGTCATTAATATTGACAGATAATCAAGAGCAGGGATTTTCAACCTTTTTACATGTCTTGACACACATGAACTAATTACCAAAATCTTGCGGCGCACCAAAAAAAATTATTTTTGCCGATCTCACAAAAAAATATAATTATTGATTTACAAAAATAATAATTACCCCCACCTTTTCTCCCAAGTGCCTTTTGAAAAATCTTTTTGAGACTATTTATGATACTTGTAATAAAAAATGATACTCAAAAGCGGGTATTACATGAAGTTATTGGACCGCGGTGGCCCGGTTGGAAGAGTAATGGACTAGCAACCGAAGGGTTGCGAGTTCGAATCCAGCCAAACACCGTCGTGTACAAAGGGGGCTGGTGCACGTTAAATCTGTCGTGGCCTCAAATGTCCTCACGTTGGCGTGGTGTGGAAGTTTGGAGAGTAGGGTGCCAGATCAGGTGTTGCCTCGTCATCTGACCGTGGTTCAAAATTATGTGGTGTTGTCCTCGGATCTTTCCCTTTGGGATTGTTCCCGGACCGTCACCAATAGCCCGTTGTGTTGCTCCAGTGTGACGTTAATTGAAAAACCCCCTTGAAGTTATTTGTGAAAATACTTGTCAAATGATAATATCTAAACCATTGAAACACAATTTAATGCGTTTCACTATCTGTAAGGTCACCAATGCCACTCTTGTTCTTATTTACAGAGTGGTATATTGTTATTCGTTGATACTACCGCAGATAAGTTTTGTATGTACTGTTTGATTGTGACCCTTGAAATTTTTAAATGCAAGTTTCTTTGATGGCTTGCTTAAAATATCTTGATTTATATTCACAAAGTAATGCGAAGTTTTAATTCTACGATTTCCAGCTTAGCAGTTTTAAATAGTTCATAACCCTAAACACTACCTCTATTACCTGGCGGGAAATAGTTCTGCTAGTTCAAACCTTTCAAATAAGACAATCACATATCATTAACAATGAAAAATTATTTGGCGTTGTCTGTGTTGCGTTTGGCGGAGTGTGGTCAGATATGGCCCTTGCACCATGAAATGCAACCCAACCCAACAATGAAGTCCTAAATAAGTTCGAGATATATTGACTTCGTACTGAGCAAGTCATCAATGAGACAAACCTGGTATTGGAGATGAACCAAGTTGCTTTTGAGAGCAAGGCTCATATTTTATTATAGAAACTTCTTGGATCCCCTTCAGTTATCATCTCAGAGCATGAATGAAGCAAACAAAGTTGTAATTGAAAGAAAAAACAAAGGAGTTTCTAGCAACACTAATATTGTGGTGAGGAAATAGGCCTTGGATTCGCTTCAAGTAGGATCGCGTAACTTGTACATTCTTAGACGCGAAAATAATCATGCCATTATTCAGCAAAGCGAATGAGACGGAGAGCTTAATAAAATCAAGGAAAAATTGTCTAGAAGCTTGAAATAGATTGAAGACCTTACTTTGTTGTTTGTTATGAGTGTCATTTGAAAGTGGCACGTTTTTACTCCTCTTCAAGCACTTCTGATTTAATCAAGTAGTGAATAAAGATAATATTTAGAATTGCTATTGTAAAGTTATAATAATAAATATTAAACTAAACCCTTCTTCAAGCACTTTTGATACAATTAAGCAATGAATAAGGATAATATTTAGAATAATTAAAGTCAAATTTCAGCACTCTCATTCAACACCTGTGATTCTTGTAAAAGAGAAATGAGAAAATTCTTCAAACACTCAACTTGTATTACCATCAAGCCTATGGTTCTATAAAGAATTTATTTAAAATATGTTTGAAATTTTCTTATGTTGAGTGCCTTCTTTTGAAAGGATACTAAATTTAACAACAGACAGGTTCATCAGATGAACAAATATTTCGAAGACACTTCCACACTTTCCTAGAACAATATCTCCAAAGAATATATCCATCATGTTATCTAGACTTAGTTTCCCTAATGCCAAAATCGCAGTCTACGTTTTAATATAAATAGTTAAACTTTTTTAATTCGTTAAGACCATTTTTAACATGCAAATAATACTTCTAACCCAAATAGTTATTAAGCATTCTAGTGGATGAGGTACCGAGTAAAAAGCTTCGTTTGTTAAATTGAACAAATTTTAATACAGTTTAATAAAACATAAATTGCTAAACTGGACAGCAATTAACAATACAAATATACTGAGTTATTTACGCAGCATGCAAAAAAATTTAACTATCCATTCATACATGAATAAAAGCTTGGACTTTATGACTAAATAAACCCTAAATGGCCATTTTTTCATCCAAAATAAAAGCTCATTTGGTAATACATAGATAAATAATACATAGGTTTTTAAAAGTAATTATTTAATACATTACAATGACAGCAATGTATTTCAATAACATACCCATGTATCGGAAAAGGCATTGTTTGTACGATTGGGGATATATAACTTTGAAATTAAGATATAGAAATTATGATACTGAAAATAATATACTTAATAAATTATAAATATATTTTAATAATTGACATATGAAGGACAATGTAACTAATTTGGATAATCTGTTTATTTCTTTCCCAACTGCCCGTGATTTTCTTGTTGTCTTTAATAATGTGATTGAAGTAATCATATGTTGATACTTTATTTACTTTCAAGAAAGATATACAATGGTATTAAGTATAATGTTTATAACTAATTTAGATAATCGGATTATTTCTTTCTCGATCACAATTCATTGTCTTATTGCCTTGAATAATGTTAAGAATGTAATTGAGAATGTGTGATGAACACGAATCGAATGCTTGAGATCTTTATTTACTTTCAAGGAAAATATATAATGGTACTATATATACAAATAGATATATAATATAAATACTATAATACCGTATATTTTCACTTATAATTTTAAAATGCGTATAAAATTGTTAAGGCAGTTGAATGTCAACTATGCAGAATACTTTTAAAACATTAAAACTGTTGTCTATTACGTTAAATTCATGAATAAAACTAGCGTCTACTGAGATAAGTATTTTATCTTCTTGAAGCAAATTGCTTTATGAAAGTTTATATAGATAATTTTAAAGCTACGAAATGAATATTCGCACTTATTAAACCATACTGTTTGTCATAAAGGCTAATCTAATTTTTAAGTAGCCAAGTAGCTAAATAATTTAAAATCCATTTTCTCATAAAAACTAGTAGTTCTAATGAATATGTAGTAAATTAAGGAAACTGTTTTTTAATTCATTAAATGAGCTCAAGTATGACAAGTATCTAGTTGTCAGTGCTAATCACACATTAAAAGTTTACTGACACTTCCAAACAATTCTTCACACAAAACAAAAAATTCGTAACTGTTATAAACTTCAATTCAAGTTATTAGATTAAAACATGAAGATATGCATATTTTACTTGATTTACATCATTAAAAATTAAGAATTCGGTTATTTCAGAAGCAACTGTCCGCAAACCTAAAAGAAATTTTCGCAACCACTTATAATGCTGCTACATATCTTGCAAGTAATTTAAAAAGTATTTAATTGTTTACGAGTGTTGTTAAAAGCTTTAAAACTCCTAAGTGCTTCTTCATTTTTCTTTACACGAACTCACTTAGTATCATTTTATTGCAACTTGTAGGCTTTTTTTCATATACTTCCAACATGAAGAAAATACTATGGATGCAACAATGAATCAAACAACATGCTGAAAAGCTGTCTTTCATCAAGTATATGAAATATCCGAGCTCAATCACAGTGATCATGGTAAATTCTGGCATTATAGAATTTATTAACATCTGCTAAGAAATACGTATGGCAATTTTAGCCGTGATATAGAAAGTCTATTAAAAATTGGTATTTTTGGACGTTTATTCCAATAGATACTGTAGAAAATTATAAATTCTGCTACTCTTTAGTATAAGCTACGTATGTATCAGAGTTCGCTAATGGTATTATTGGAGCACTATGTTAAGTGATAAACTAAACATTCGTAACTTGTCATTCATAAATATTCTAGGATACATATGAGAATTGCATACTCATCAACAATACAGAAATACTTGTCATTTTTCAAGTATAACAACAAAAATTCTGTCACTAAGGTTAAATATTCGAAAAATCTACTTATCCTGATGAGGTGATGACTTGACGTAAGGAGGCATGACAGAATGAGACACAAATAGCAAAGTGCCATTCAAATAATTAAAATTCTAATCTTATAGACGAGAAATTATGGCAAAGCAGAAAACTCTCAAGACCTTCAACAGATTTGATTACTTTTTAGCGTTGAAGGTTTCCAAACATAAGTGCTTCCTCTTTTTTGCAATGTTGTTACAATGCAACTTGTAGGCATATTTGTAAGTACTTGCTGCATTGCTACTTGACAGAAATAATTATGTATGTATGCAATGAGAACTTCCACAATGTTAGTTGTTTATCAGCGTTGAAACTATTACAACATATTATTTTCTCATTTCATTTTAGCAGAACTCTTAGGTACCATTCAATTTCATCTTATAGACATACTTTTAAGTACTTATAGCTATTGAAAGGAAATACTCGTGTATTCAATAATGAATCAAATAAAAAGCTCGAAAGTACTTTCATTAAGTATATAAAATGTCGCAAGAACTACATATATACCTATGTCGCAAGAACTACATATATACCTATGTAGCAAGAACTACATATATACCTATGTCGCAAGAACAATATATATACCTATGTCGCAAGAACTACATAGATACCTATGTCGCAAGAACGACATATATAGTGTCGAAGTAGAAAGCTCTCAACTTCCAAAATATTAATTGTTTATAAGCATTGAAAGTTTTACAACATACTTCTGCTTTCTCATTTCGTTTTATAAGAACTTTTACATTCTAATTCAACTTGTATACTACTTTTTAACTGCTGTCTGTATTTCTACATAAACGAATACTTTATACGATGATGAATCTAATAATGTGCTTTTTGGAAAATTGTCTTTCATAAGGTAGTATACAAAGTATTCAAATGAATAGGCATTTCTATATGAAGCATGTACAATATAATTGAAAATTACTAAATTATAGTCTCACCTTGTAATTGGAAGGACTGTAGTGTTAAGTAAAAAGCTCTCGAGAACTTCAAGCTTTAATTGTGTATAAGCGTTGAAGGTTTTTAGGTATTAATCCTTTTTATTTTTTAACTTTTACACTATCGTTACAAAGAAAATTGTATATATGCATACTTTTAACTCTTGTCTGTATTTCTACATGAAAGAGATTATTCTGTATGCAATGATGCATCAAATAACATACTGGAAAGCTGTCTTTCCCAAAGGATATATTTGAATGAAGAGGCATTTCATATTGATATTGTATTCTAATGCAATAAATATACATACTTTAACTAGTTTCTATATTTCTACATGAAGGAAATCCTCCTGTCATGCAATTATGAATCAAATAACATACTGGAAAGTTGTCTTTCCTAAAGTAAATACTCGAATGAAAAGGAATTGCATATTAATATAGCATTCTAATGCAACAAATATACATACTTTAACTACTGTCTGTATTTCTACATGAAGGAAATCATTCTGCATGCAGTGATGAATCAAATAACATACTGGAAAAAGTTGTCTTTCCCAAAGTAAATACTCCAATGAAAAGGCATCGCATATTGATATAACATTCTAATGCAACAAATATACGTACTACTATCTGCACATGTTTCCTTCATGTAGACATACAAACTACTGTCTATATTTCTACATGAAGAAAATCACTCTGTCATGCAATGATGAATCAAATAATATACTGGAAAAAGTTCTTTCCCAAAGTAAATACTCCAATGAAAAGGCATTGCATATTGATATAACATTCTAATGCAACAAATATACGTACTACTATCTGCACGTGTTTCCTTGATTTAGACATACAAACTACTGTCTGTATCTCTACATGAAGGAAATCATTCAGCCATGTAATGATGAATTAAATAGTATACTGGAAATTTGCCTTTCCAAAGTAAAGGAATTGATAAGTGAGGCATTTGAGATAACTTGAATTTTAATCTTACCTATAGTCGTGAGAACTGTAGTAGCAAAGTAGAAAGCTCCCGCGAACTTCCACTGTATGCCGGACTTGTGCGGAACGCTTTTGATGACTATAGTCGTCCAAATCCTGTAGTCTTCCTGCGAGATATTGTACTTGGTCATGAGTAGATTTTCCACGTACTGAAGTGCCTCTTTCTGTCGGTCCTCGTTGTCCGATTCGAGTGCGTCGAAGATAGCAGCCCCCACAAGCAGATATGTAAACGTGCACACGATCAGTGACAAAGTCCGCACGTTTTGTTTCTTCATTCCTTCCGACGTAGGCGTCGTATTGACCAAAAGGTCGCTGTGAAGGGGTGGAAAAGAACGGGAATGCCCCCTTTCGAACGTGAGGTATCGGACTTGACTACCTTCGCCGGAAAAAGGGCAACCAGACAACAGAGAGAAGACATCAAGTCCGTGAATTTCAGTTCATCGAGGATTGCAGAAGTTGGTCCCGAGAAGTTCTTGCATCAACAACCGGACGAATGATATGGATACCGAACCGGCGAGCGATCCGCGCGCCAGACAAGATCAGGAACTTGAACTGAGATTAACTAGCAAACTCGTGTCCGTCATCTTCGCATTCCCTAGTACAAAACCGCACGGGTGAGATCCACGTCACAAAGGCATCACCAAAGTCTGTTCTGCACGAGGTCGTGTTTACAAACAGATTGAAAAGAAATCATCTTCGCCGATTCTCCTCTTGGTTATATTAATACACTTCATTCACCACACGTATAAATTTAATTAATTTCTATAAGCAGATATAGGTGATTGGATTGTTTACATCCGTGGACCAGTCCCACAGGGGAAGAAACACTTTTGAATCAATATTGCATAGAGCTCGAACATCAACCAATCTCCTCTTTACTAAAAATATAAACACTGCTATTCTCAAGTCCAGACACTCCGCTTTTATATCATTGCATAGAATACCGACCCGATTAAGTTTAGTAACAACTAATGCTGAATTGCAGGTGACATTCAAAGTTCTACATGAAGTATAAAGATCTTCCCAGAGTAGAATTGCATAGTAAGTAGTACATGGTGTCTTCACGAGACAATTATCTCTGTTACCTTTTCTTTCAAGCTGCTTCTCGGAAGGCACGAAAAACGAGAATCAGTCAAAATCGAGAGGTCCCCCTTATTAAAGGTCCCGCCATATTGCCGGCGTGCGGGAAGAGGAAAATGTTCGAAGTCCACCCGTGTTGCCGCAGCGGTGTCCCTCACTGACTGCATCGTCTGCTGCTCCCTGCATCGTTTGCTCCTCCTGGCATCGCGCTCGGAGATGCTCCGACGTTTTTTGCCGTTTCCAGGTCAGCGCTCGACTGCCAGTGTTTGGGTTCAGATATCGATTAAAGCGGACGGCAGTATTCTCCAATCTTCAGCAGATCCGATCTGCCCCCCCTCCCTCGCGCGCATGCGCAGAGACGCGCTTTTTACAGATAGCCCCATGGAGTGACGCCGCCGGCCCGGCAAACAAATAGGCTTTTAAATGCCAAACCCTCCGACACTCCCATTGTCACCGCGTATCATTATTGTTGCCGCTGTCATTAAGCAGTTCTCCCGCACGAGTGAGGCTCCAGATTCCAACTTCAATTGCAAAAACATTGCAGTCGGTGTCCTGTCCCGGCAGCAAAGGTTTTCCCGAAAAATTAATGCTCTTCGATATTAATTTAAATATAACTTTAAGATGTGCTCTAAGTTAATAGACTTAAATGCCAAACCCCAATACCCCCATTGTTGCTGCTGTCATTCAGCAAAACGCAGTTCTCCCGCACGAGTGCGGCTCTAGATTTCAACAATCTCAAAAACATAGCTGCTGGAGGCCTACTCCTAAATAGGCAACAAATGTTTGCCGAAAAATTTAATGCTCTTCAATATTAATTAAAATATAATATTAAAATGTTATAAAAAATGAAAGCTAATACTTAAATGCCGAACCCCCAATACTGCCATTATTGCGGCTGAATGCAGTTCTCCCGCATGACTGCGGCAATAGAATTCAACTTGAATCTGAAAAACGTTTCAGCCGGTATCCTAGCTGGTAAACTGCTAATTAAAACTAATACTTCAATGCCAAACCCGTAAAACTCCCATCTTTGCCGCTGTCATTCTGCAAAACGCAGTTCTCCCGCACGACTGCAGTTCTAAATTTCAACTTCAATCTCAAGAACATTGCTTACTCCTAAATAGGCAGCAAAGTTTGCCCGAAAAAATTAATGTTTTTCAATATTAATTTAAATATACTTAAAATGTTATGAAAATGAAAACTAATACTTAAATGCCAAACCCCCAATACTCCCATTGTTGCCGCTGTCTTTTAGCAAAACGCAGTTCTCCCACACGAGTGCGGCTCCAGATTTCAACCTCAATCTCAAAAACATTTCTTAAGGTGTCTTACTCCTAAATTGGCAGCAAAGTTTGCCCGAAAAAATTAATGCTCTTCAATATTAATTTAAATGTAATTTTGAAAGTTATTAAAAACTTAAGGCTAATAGACTTTAATGCCAAACCCCGATACTCCCATTGTTGCCGCTGTCATTCAACAAAATGCAGTTCTCTCGCACGAGTGTCATCTCCAGATTTCATCTTCAATCTGTATTCCCTGTAAAACACTGTAATAACAGTCTTAATCCTAAATAGGCTGAGTAGGATGTAGCAAACGTTTGTACTAGAAAATGTAATGCTCTTCAATATCAATTTAAATGTAATTTCAAAATATTCTAAAACTGCTCAAAACAAATAGACTCAAATACTTTTCAGTATTGAGTTAAGCATAACTTTATAGTATATATTTAAATTGCATGACAGCAAGTGGTTTTTCACTGCCAAATCCTCCATCGTCACCACTAGTCAATATCTATATCATTAAGCGAAGAAAACTTCGACATCCTCGCACAATTGTGTGCTGTAGATTTCAACTTCAATCTGCACTCCTTAAGGGAACTTGAAAACTGGTGTATTATTTCTTAATAGGCTGAGCAGCCTAGATAGTGAAAATATTTTAATTTATACATATCTTTAAAATATTCTAAAATTACTGCAAAACAAGTAGTCTTTTAATTGCCAAATCCTCCAGCACTCCCATTGTCACCCCATAGAATTATTATTGTTCCTGTCTTTAACCCTCCTGGTGATTTTCTCGACGAGGCATCTTGTCATTAGCAAAACTGACCAGATCTTGATGGACGAGATACCTCCTCCATCAAGATCTCGTCGTCTCTTGTCATTAGAAGAAAACTTACCATATCTTGATCTCGTCATCACCTAAAAATTGGCAATATATTGATGACGAGATATCTCGTCATAAACAAAATTGCTCAGATCTTGATGGACGAGCTATCGCATCAGAAGAAATGACCAGGTCATCATTCAAGCATTGGCAATATCTCGATAGCGAGATATCTCGTCAAGATATTGCTCATTTTTCGTCATAAGAAAAATTGGTCAGATCTTGATGGACGAGATCTCTCGTCGCAACCACTTGGGGGGTTTCTATTGGCCGATTCTTCCGCACAAGTGCAGGCCCCATGCTGTTCAGGTTTTAGTCCTAATCCCTATTGCCAGTACCGTATTTCCAAATGGACAGCATCCTAGAAAGTCTAATGTTTGCTGGAAAGTTTAATTCTTTCCAATAATAATTTATGTGTAATTTAAAAATGGATTAAAATTACAAATCCATTCCTATCTATATAAAGTCTAATAAAAGTAGAAGGCCTTATACAATAAGTACGCGTTTACCAAATTAAGCCGTTACTGGACAGTAGGAAGAAATAGGAAATCCTCAGAAAAGTTTGTTGGGTTTTATGGCAATAAAAGCCATATTTGTCCAAGCTGCGCCAAACACAAGACAGACAATGTCAAGAAATGGACAAACAAAAGGAAACTTTTTACTGACAAGGAAGGTAGAAATACACCCAGGGTATATACAGGAGTCAAATCTGCTCCGCCTACAGCTAGAAAATTAGAAAAGCTGTAATAAGTTATGCAGCATACCTGACATAAATTATGACTTCTCTGTGTTTGGATCGAGTATAGAATGCTGCACATTTTTGGGTAAGTCTATCGGTAGCATTAGGTAATTACAGACCTTATTTCAGCTCTTGGAAAATGACAGAATTTCAGTGATCACTTTATAAATGTCTTGGATAGTGTCCTTTTGAAGTGAAACTGATATTGTAGAGTTAAAAGGTTGTCGAAAGCTTGCCGGGTAGGGTGTTTAGTAATTCAGCATGCCACATCTATTTATCTCGTGTTTATGTTCCTGTCTTAACACTAAATTTACTGACCTTTTCTAAATACCCATTTTTATCGAAAATGGTTAAATGTCCCATTTTCCATTTGGATGGAGGTAACAGCAAATGCTTGAAATAATAAACAAAACTTATCTTTAAATAATAATTATAAACACAAATAACAAAAATTCAATAATAAGTTATTTGATTTTTTAATCAGCAGTTTTATTTTCTGAGTATTCGATAAGACCTCGATTCATTTACCGTATTTTTACAGATGCCCCAGATTGCTCTGTTAAACAATTTCAGCAAATAAATTTCTTGCACAGAGAGCAGATTTAGTAGCTTTACTTTCATAGCAATGTCTTATTTGGCACTTTTTAAGCACCTTAATAACTGCTTGAGCTTTGCCGAATGCTGCTGCCATATTAGCCCCTTTTTTCTGAAGTCCTTGATATTTTCTAGAAAGTTGTTCTATTTGGAAAATGAATTCTTTCCTTGAAATATTTTCACCTGTTGTTTCGTTGTATACCACCCAGGCATTTATTCCTGCTAAATCAAAAATATTAAAAACCTACAGAGGTCATCTACGATTCACGATATATCTCTTTACAGTGGTGCGTGTGCTTATTATTTTGTATAGAAGTGTATATGGAATGGTTGGGGGTTATTGAAAAGAACCCCTAGGAAGGTATTTCTGGTGTGGGCTTGATAAAGCGATTGGGAACGAATGGTTCAAAGTTACAAGGTGTCCTCGGATCCTTCCCTTCGGAACTTATTCTGGATTGTCAAAAATAACTCGTGTTGCTCCCATAGAAGAAATATAAAACTAGAGTGAGTGATAGTAACCTTTTATGTGCCCAGGATCATGTGACCAAAGCTAGTAGTAACGTGACACTTAGACTACTTTAGTCGGTCGGATGGAACCAAATATTCATCATCTGATTGGTCCGTGGAACAGGGAAAGACGACCATCCATTGATTCATCATCTGATTGGTCCGCGCGACATAGTAGTTGACTTTGACTTTGGAAGTTTCACCACTTTTTTTTGTCGCCACTCTATAGAAATGCACATTCACACATCTAACCTGTCATAAGGTGTTAAGATGTTATACCATCAAACGAGGCGATAGAATGCCAACTCGGTCAACCAAGTCAACTTTTAACTGAGCAGTCACATGACTACTAGACGATATGTTGGTCACACTTTTTGAATCTCCTCTCAATAACAATGCTCAGTCTACTTATATTTACGACTCTATGGTTGCTCCAGTCCGACGTAAATTCAACCTACCTTATTTGACAATGGAGAAGTGGCAACCATCGCTGAGACAGTAATATTCAAATGAGAGGGTTGAAACGAAGAGAGGAGAAGGAGGAAATAAAATGCGAAAATAGACATTCAAGGATTTAACCTGAATAAAAACGGAAAGGTTTTATGCATGGCATATTCAGGATGATTCAAGAAGTCTTAGACAAAGTTTAAAGTTAGGTCAGGAATACCAAAACAAACCAATTTTGCTTAGGAACATATAACCGGAAACGTCCCCCGGAGTGAGGAAGAATAAAAAATAATGGAATACAAGTAAGGTATAACAACATGCTACGACAGCTTCTTCCATGGCAGCAGGGCTGCATGTCATGCGGACCCGACCACAATGGCTCTTTACTGATTTACTTTATGATCCCTTTCACACAATCTGCAGTGCAAACGCGTTTGTTAGTGTGGTACTTGTCTGTTTGGGAACCGTCCACGGTACAATCGCACGGAGTTCTGCTGTTTCCTGTTTCCATTCCGCCTGTTTCCATTCGCTGCTCCATACGCTAAGCACATATCCGCCATCTTAAAATTACTGTAATGATGCATCCTTCTCCTGCAAAGTCAACGACTCGAATGGCGATGGCTCGCGCTGCCCAACTCCAATTTCTGGAAAACAACGTACTCTAGCACACTCTCGCGGGGTTAGAGACTATATGTTTCTATGTAGATGTGGTCTGTTTTTTGTATTCCTGACCCACCTTTAAAGTTTGTCTAAGACCTTTTGAATCACCCTGTATGTTTTCAAACGAGCGATTTCAATCGACATCATTTCACCCCTATCATTAAATAAATATCCAGTTTGATACCCACGGTTCGCTCTTAAAAGGTCGTCATACTATGGTACGCCGAACTCTTTTCTCTGGTGACAAGATTTAAAAGCGTGATCTTCAACTCTCAATAAACAACCGCATCGATTTCTCATTCGTGAAAGAAGTGACCTTTTAAACAGTTTCCCATTCACTAAAAAGGCAATAACATAGGTATATAGCTTTGTTGCCTCAGCCATAAATGCAAAGGCATTGGGTAAACACGGCGCGCTCTTTAAAAGTCGTTCAACAGCTGTCAATGGGTTGATCATAAACGTGAAATATCTAATATTTAACTGCTCTATAAATGAAACTCTCTGAAGGAGAAAAACTGTTCTATGCTTCATTTCTTTTAAAGCTGAACAATTTCGGATGACATCAGTCATTGACGGAAACTCATTTCAGGTAGGTACTTGAATTGACATCGCACTGAAGCAACATAGGGCTATTTGCCGGGATCAATCCGGAAGGTGATTTCAGGTAATATAGTCCAATCTTAAAATGTCGTTCAGGCAACTAGAAACCAACGCTTTCGATTGCTCGTGAACTCCGAATGCATAATGCACACACGCTCTTATCTATTTTCATTTCTCTGATAAGAGAATGATAAAAAAATTAAATTATCTTTTTTTCTGAGGATAATTCTGGTTGACCTTACCTGAAATCACAATGACTGAAATGCATGTAGATTTAGAATGTCTCAAATTCAATGTCTATTACATTGAAAACATATAGTATAACGTTATACCTCCCCAATTCTTTACCATTGTCTTTGATCGCAATTATACAGTTATTTTAACCTTTCATTAATTGATATTTCCGACGCAATTATGATTTCGTCATTATCGAACTGTATTTTTATTCAGCACTGAGTAAATAGATACACTTCATGAAAATGTATATCGATATTTTAGAACAGAATACATTGAAATAGGTAGGTTGACAGTTGAATTTACGTCGCACTGGAGCAACACAACGGGCTATTAATCGACTGACCGTGATCAATCCAAAGGGAAAGCTCCTAGCACAACACCACATAGTTTTGAACCACGGTCAGATGGCGAGGTGAACACTTGAGCTGGCACCCCACTCTCCAAACTTCCACACCAAGCCAACATGATTACATTTGAGGCCGCGACAGATTTAACGTGCACAAGCTACCACGTACAGAACAGTCTTTGGTTGGATCTTGTTTCGAACTTGCAACCCTCTGGTCACTAATCCGCAACTCTCCGACCTGGGCTACCAACTCTTCCGACCTACTATCTATTCCCTTAAAATATGTTGAATCGTCAAAGGGGGGTATTTCAATTAACGTCACACTGGAGCAACACAACCGGCTATTGGTGACGGTCCGGGATCAATCCCAAAGGGAAAGATCCGAGGACAACACCACGTAGTTTTGAACCACGGTCAGATGACGAGGCAACACCTGAGCTGAATCGTCAAAGGAAATATCAAGGTTTGGAGTAAACTATTCATCGTTCTGCCAAATTGAGCTTTTTGGTTGATTTTGGAAATAAATTTTGCCGACAAAAGCTTCCTGTTAAATCATTTCATTGCGAGAATCATAGGTTAGGTATTTTCATTAACGTCGCACTGGAGCAACACAACGGGCTATTAGCGACGTACCGGGATCAATCCAAAGGGAAAGGGTCGAGGACAACACCACTGAATTTTGAACCACAGTCAGATGACGCGGTAACACCTGAGCTGGCACCCCTCTCTCCAAACTTCCACATCACGCCAACGCGAGGACATTTGAGGCCACGATAGATTTAACGTGCACTAGCCCCCTTAGTACACGGCGGTCTTTGGTTGGATTCGAACTCGCAATCCGTTACTCTCCCAACCGGACTACCGCAGCCCACGAGAATATAAACAAATATTTATCTCCTGGGTAGGCTGGGACAGTCTATTTTATTAAGTAACAAATTATGAAAAAATTAAGTGCAATGACAGATCTGCATTCTAGAGGGAACATATTGTATTTAAATCACAAAAAGGAATTATACAGTTGATTTTCACAACCGGTCATTGTATTCGCCACAGGAGAGTTGCGAGTTCGAATCCAACCGTCGTCCAAGACCGGCTGGTGCACGCTAAATCTGTCTTGGCCTCAAATGTCCTCACGTTGTCGTGTTGTGGGGGGGGTGCCAGCTCAGTGGCCTCGTCATCTGACCGTGGTTCAAATGACGTGGTGTTATTCTCGAATCTTTCCCTTCGGGATTGATCCCGGACCGTCACCAATAGCCCGTTGTGTTGCTCCAACGTGACGTTAATTAAAATACCTACCTACCTACCCTTCGGGTTTGATCCCGGACCGTCGCCAATAGCCCGTTGCGTTGCTGAAGTGCGACGTTAATGAAAATACATACCCACCTACCATAACTTTGATCACAACTCGGAACAATTTCATTAGCAGTCTTCCTCTGCCATTGCTTCATTTGAAGACATTTGAAACACTTCGTAGTTAGTAACTTGGGAAAGAAATTCTATTGAGATAGATGCCGCCATGTGTAATACCTGCATGGCCGATTTCCTCAAATATCCAAACGTGCATTTCGCGTTGGGTAATTTGTTTTAACACCGCTGTTATTCAAAACTAAAAGGCGTGGTGACTTAGAAGGTAGTCTACAATTTCAAGACTCAGTCACGCACCTTAAAATAGATTCCTTAAACCAATAAGCTAAAATGCTATCAGTTCATCATCCTTGGGTTTACTAGAAATATTCTTGTTTTACGAGATTAATCACTTTTGTATATCAGATTAATGGACCAGGGTGAAGAGTCACGCAAGCTTTTCTAAGGGAGAGCTAATTCTGATAACTTAAATGTGTTAATTTTGATAAATGTTCTGATGCATGATGAAAACAACAGTATGTTTCTCTCAGCTATATTATAGGAACATTAGTTTAATTTAGGCGATGTAGCATGGCAGGTAGGTAGATATTTTAATTAACGACGCACTGGAGCAACGCAACTTGCTGTTGGCGACTGTCCGGGATCAATCCCAGAGGAAGGATCCAAGGACAACACCACGTAATTTTGAACCACGGTGAGATGACGAGGTCAAACCTGAGCTGGCACCACACTCTCCAAACTTCCATACCACGCCAACGTGAGGACATTTGAGACCACGACAGATTTAAGATCCAGCCCCCTCGTACACGATGGTCTTTGGTTGGATTCGAACTCGCAAATCCGTTACTTTTCCCACCGTGCTACCACGGCCCTATTTAACATGGTATTGTCTATAGTTGAAAGGAGGGTAGGTAGTTGAATTTTCGTCGCTCGCGCACACAAAAGGGCCATTGCCGATAGTCCGGGGTCCATCCCAAAGGGAAAGATACGAGGATAAGGTAATTTTACACCGATGTTAAATAACCAGGTCAACACCAGAACTGGCTCCCAACTCGCCAAACTTCCACATCACGACAACGTGAGGATATTTGAGGCCACGACAGATGTAGCGCGCACCAGCCAACACGTACACGACTATCTTTAGATGGTTCGAGTTTTGAACTCGAAACCCTGTGTTGACTAATCCGCGACACTCCAACTGGGCCCCGTCTACAGTTGTAAAAACTGTTGCCCGTATAGCTTATAGCCGCGGTAGCCCAGTTGGTAGAGTCACTGATCGTTGGTTGGGCAATTATCCTTTGGAAAACAGTTTGTCAAAAAATCGCATTTCCATTTCAAAAGTATTCAAGTCATCAAGAGATGTAGGATACATAATTTATTTCAGAGACGTAAAAATACACAATTATAAAACCTCTTTCATCATGAAATTCTCAATTAGAAAAGTGTTTTCCTATGCATAATTAATATTTTTTTAATCTGTTCTAAGGGAATGAAGAGCTGCTGCAATTTTTCATTTTTAATGTTTAGCATTTTTCATGAAAATAATAGGGAGCATCTCAAAAGTGAGAAAATGGAAGATCACAAGATTAAATTAACAATGGATTTTACACGCTTTCCTCTGAAGTGGCACTTACCAAAAAGAGTCCCCAACGTAGTGGGTAAAGTCATAATGTTTAAATTTTAATATGAATATCGCCAATTGATTACTCCTATCCTATATTACATTGTCCGTTGCAGTGTTGAGTTACGGAAAGTGGTGGAATTTCACGTGACCAGTGAGTATGATGGTAATGATCTCTGTGGAGTTTATTTGTGCCCTCAAGGTAAGAGTTGTTTCATTTTAATGCGATTAAACATCTAAAGCAGTGGTCGCCAAAGTGATCGATATCGACCCCAGGGGCGATATAACATTGTTAGGGGTTGATTCGGGCTGAGGGGTTGATTCGGGCTGAGGGGTTGATAGAAAAGTATAAAACATTGTAGGGTAATATTTAATTCGATTAGCTTGGATTACTTCCATCCTGAATGACAACGCAATTAAGAATGAATATAGAATTCCGTGGCGAGATTAAACTGATTCATTTTGAACCCAACATTGCTAACTTTGTCGAGCCACGTAGCACAGCCTTTACATTGGCAACGTTGTAAGCTGTATACTAAGTTAATAAAAGTCTTATTTTCATATATATAAGGAAGATTGTATTATTGTTGCTTGTTATCTAAATTAAATTTTATATTTTATCTATCCCTCCTATCAAATATGTAATGTTAAGGAAGTGAAAGACAAAAACGTATCCCTTTGACGTTAAGTCAATATACATACAATAAGCATTGTAACTATAAATATACAAACAATAAGCATTGTAACTATAAATATACAAACAATAAGCATTGTAACTATAAAATAAACAATTTAAAAACTCACACAGGCGTCTTTTTTGCTTGTCCTATTATAATTACGTAACAGTAAAATAGAGGGGGTCGATAAAAAGTCAAGAAACTCTTGAAGGGATCGACGGTCAAAGAAGTTTAGTGACCCCTGATCTAAAGAAAGTGATAAGAAATCAAATAAGGGCAGCTTTGTTTAACTTTGCCCATTAATCCAACCTTTCATTGAATAATTGGTGTAGAATCTTGTAGCAAATCTACTGAACTTCAAGTGATGGTGTTATGAAGTCGACGAACATTTAATTTTCCAATTACTTCAGGGTGATTGAAGCTATCAGCCACCTCTATGGCACGCCGAAGACCAGTATAATGAAATTGATAAGTAATTCTCCTATCCGTTTTGGAGTTGAGTTGCGGAATTTTCCCATACCAGAACTGAATTGAGTATGATGGTGATGACCTCTATGGGGTTAATTTGTGCCCTCACCATAAGATTTGTTTAATTTTCCTGCGGTTAACCATCTCAAGAAAGCTGAAGAAACCAAATAAGGACAGCCTTTGTTAACTTTGCCCATAAATCCAACCTTTCATTGAATAATTTGTGTTCGCGTTTTTAGCAAATCAACTGAGCTTCAAATGAGATGTGTGGGCCGCGGTGGCCCGGTTGGAAGAGTAACGAACTAGCAACCGAAGGGTTGCGAGTTCGAATCCAGCCAAACACCGTCGTGTACAAAGGGGGCTGGTGCACGTTAAATCTGTCGTGGCCTCAAATGTCCTCACGTTGGCGTGGTGTGGAAGTTTGGAGAGTGGGGTGCCAGCTCAGGTGTTGCCTCGTCATCTGACCGTGGTTCAAAATTACGTGGTGTTGTCCTCGGATCTTTCCCTTTGGGATTGATCCCGGACCGTCACCAATAGCCCATTGTGTTGCTCCAGTGTGACGTTAATTGAAATAATAAAAAAATAAAAAAAAAAAAACAAATGAGATGTTAAGATGAAGTCGACGAACTTTTAATTTTTCTATTACTTTGAGGATGATTGAAGTCCATCTGTCATCCCCTTGGATGCACCACTGACCGGTATGAAAGGAATTTTCAGAATAAAAACAAACAAATCGAACGGAAAGCGAAGATTTTACTTCCTACCCAATCGTTTTCGCATGATATATGTTGGGGCTACCTCAAAATGTAGTTTATCACAACTTTGCTGCGTTCCGCGTTTAATTTAATTAGTGTTGTGTTAAAAGTAAGTCATTTGATCGTATAGTGGGGAAAAATTACCTTAAACAAAGATTTGCCGCCATATAAACAATAAAGCACCTGAACACAGTTCTTTTAAATATTAAATAGAAAATTTATTGCATTGAAATTAAAGTAGGATAAATGCAATTAACAGTTAAGTAAAAGGGGCCCGACAAGACACAGAACAATCAATTTTTACAAATTACAGTTCAAAACAAAAGATTAAAGTCCAGGAGAAGGGAGGTGGGGAACGATGGCAAAACCCGTAGAACAGATAGACTCACCCTCGGCTGTCGGCAAAAGATCTCGGGAAAATACGATGAGGTTTCGGCATACCAGGTATCAAGCCTGAAATCGAATCTGTAAGGAGAGGAAGGTGTTTTTACCCTTTCGGACATATTACGTCGGGTAGCCGTATTCATCAAGATGATCCTCTCCCAAATAGTCCGCGAGGTCGCCTGGAAATTCCTTTTTGCAAGTCCTCCTTTGTTCTTCGCCACTTCCTCTTCTTACTATCGTATTCTCGAAAAGAAAAGTGCCCTGATTGTTGGCATGTACGACTATTTGTATCATAATTCAATTTCTGAAGAACCTTCAAATCAGTCAACCCTCATCCAAAGGTAAACCCCGTAAAGGATACACCAACCCATTTCCAAGTGGTCAGCCATCAGAATCCCCTCTCGAGAGTGGACAATAAACCCGGACAAGACATCGCCACTGGGTCAAAAATCACCTAAGACTGCCAAATACGCCAGTACTAATGAGTGCTTTCCCCTCAACGGAAAAGGGCTTTATCTATTTACGTTTCCCATCCACGGGGATTCAAGATTAAATTCCTTGTATATTTTTTCTCACTGCTAACCCGTGAAAAAATTACCAAGCGCTCAAAGTTGGCTCAAAGTCAGTTCATAACACGATATAAATACACATATATGCACAAATAAATATTATGAACAATTAATTCTTAAAAATTAACCCAATATTAGCATTGACCAATCAACCATCAGAAATCAATTCAGAATTCATTATTTGAAATTTTTACTGTCAGAGCTGAAAACGTATTCGAAAAACAAGCCAAGTGACATAACATTCGGAATACGTATAGGAAACTCGTTCCACAGCAGAGACACTACCTACATTTAGCTCGGCAGAAAAAAATAATGAAATAAATTGACTCTCACTGATGAAATCGATTAGTAATTAAATTAACACGTAGCTCTTCTTTTTAAGTTTAAATATATTAATTATTACTGAGCTGGGTTGAACAGAGTTCTTTCTTGGCAAGCAGAGGAACTAAGCGTGTTTCTTTCACCTGTTAAAGTAATGTGTTTAAAAGAATTACACAAACACAAGTGCCAAAATATCTGTCCACGCCTTTTGACGACTAATGGGTGAAATTATGCTCGTGCGCTCTCGTCCATTTCAGGAAATATTTATCTGAGAGTAAAAGACTTTTTGTGGAAAAGAAAGCACATTATGTACTGACGAAAGTGATAGCTTAATGCATGAAACGAGACCATTAGTGGAACTGCGCTGTATCAACTTGAGTAAATATGAAATCTGCTGAAGTACTCACAAAAAGGAATGTCACCATTACAATTGCTAATGAGCGGTGCGTATTTTGAAGGTTGAAAATAGCTTATTTTATTTGCTGAGACACATCAATCAAGTACCATTAGAGAACGAAACATTGCGTGTGTATAAGGCATTACTTATTTAAGAAACTTTACTTCTTGCATTATGTTGGTTCGACTTTGTTGGCGTACGTACACTGACGAACTGCATTGATTAGGTGACAATAAATTAGATGATTTATGCTCTATACATTTTGGTCAGTTTTCATTATGTATTATATTTTCAGCTATTCTTCTAGGTAATGTAGGTTGGTTGTTTTCTGGTCTTATGGCTCAAGGGCCATATTTGACCAAGCTGCGCCAAACAAAAGACAGACAACGCAATGAGAGAGGAATAAAAAGCATAAAGCAGAAAGGTAGGCGATAGTAAAAGTGAAAGAGAAAATATCTCTCGGGTATCTCGGGGTTTTGATGCCCGTACATGCCTAAAGATGTGCCCCTAAGAATAGGAAATGTAGGATAAATTTGGAAAGGACTATGAGAGGGTTTTACAGTTGCGCTCTGTTGTAGCAAAAAACTACCATACAGCGACAAACCATTACAGTAAGCTAAATATAGAGGAAACTAGTGTTATGGAAGAGTACGTATTTCCTCTTTCATTCCGAAAGTGATGTCACTTCGCATGTAATTTAGCACGTCGCTTGTAAAATTAATCATATATTTAATAATTGTTTTAGTTTTCTGTTAATTTTAAACCGAAAGCATCTCGATTTGGGAGTGCGGAGAAACACTGTTTTTGGAAATTAACTTAGTCCTAGTGCGGAAATGTTGGCTAGTGAGTTACAGAGATATGACAACATTTCTAACGATTCAAAAATATCTTGTCAAATCCCATTAGCCTTGACCAAATCAAAATTCACCAACAGGAGTGATTTTAGATCTTTTTTAAAAAAATAGATATCGAAATATTAATAAGCAATCACGCATTATAGAAAGAGAATCTTTTGCAATACAAAAAATTTCATCCATTTACATTTATGCCTTGCCAGGCCGCTTTGATCTTGAAGGAATGGAAAATCGCTAAAAGTGATTTTAGACATAATTAAAAAAATTATATTCAAAAAGTATTTTTAAGATATATTTTTTAAATCGTTGATCATGTTGGAGGGATGTGGAAGTTTGGCGAGTTGGGTGCCATCTAAGGTGTTAACCTCGTCATCTGACCGCGCTTCAAAACTACGAGGTGTGCTCTGATCTTTCCCTTCCGGATGGATCCCGAACCGAAGCCAGTTGTGTTGCTCCAGTGCGACGTAAATTCAACCTACCTACCTCTCGTTATGTAACACATGTACATGGGGCAGACAAATTCGGCCCGATATATCATTTGTAGGAATCCTGTATTCAAATTCCTATAGTTCCATGACTAATTTATTGAAGACGTGCTCTCTATTTTCATTTGTCTAATCTGATTGATTTATCTGAATAACCTTAAACGTTCTCTACGTTTCACTAATAAAAAGAGGTAGTTCGGGTTTTTTTCGTACCTATTGATCTGCCTAGGGGAAAATCAGCCCCTTCTACTTTTCACAATTTTTATCCCCCACTGCAGGTAGCTCAGGTGTTGCCTCGTCATATGACCATGGTTCAAAATTACGTGGTCCTCGGATCTTTCACTTTGGGATTGATCCTGGACCGTCACCAATAGCCCGTTGTGTTGTTCCAGTGTGACGTTAATTAAAATACCTACCTACCCTACTGCAGGTGTCAAATAAAAGTTACAGGTTGTTAATTTTAGATTTATTTATTTTAATTATTTATTAGTTTTCATTTAGGTTATTTGAAGGAATGTAGTAAAAATAATGAAAGAAAGAATAAATATCAGATATATAACTCTCTCCCATTTTAGATTCGATCTCTGTAACAATGTGTTTCAATTCGATTCCTCGTATTTCTCTCCTCTGGGTCAATAAAACTTTCCTTGTGTAAGTATGTCCATTTACTTGACGTTGTCTGTCTTGAGCTTGGCGCAGAATGACTATATATGGCCTTTGTGCCATAAGACGCAACCCACCCAACCAATCAACTCTCCCATTTTGCATACATTTCTTCAAAGTAATTAGTTTTATCGAATTATCAAAAACTTTCTGATTGAAATATAATCTAAAAATCTCTCTAAAATCTAAAAATAATACGCTTCCAGACATACCATAATTCAGCATACCAGATGGCTAACCAAGAATGAGAGAAATTTTACAATTTTACTATAGGTTGGTAGGGTTTTATAGAGCAAGAGCCGCATTTGACCAATCTGCACCGAACAACGTCAAGTAAATGGACATATATACAACACACAGGAAGGCTTTACGGACACAGAAGAGAGAAATATACCCAGGGAGGAGTCGAACTGAGCCGTCTACAACTCGTATGATTCTAGTGCAGTGGGCAAACCCACTGAGCCACGGCGACCTCGTTTTTATTAAAGAAAATGTGTGTAAAAATTCTCTGTTATAAACAACTAAATTGCACATGGCTATGACTTCACGATTTCCATTATGCAGATATATTAAAGTATTTTAGAATTGTGAAAGATATAAACATATATTACAATTAGTTGATTCGGGTTTTATGGCGCAAGGGCCATATTTGGCAAGCTATGCGTACTATTATCAGCACTGTAGCTTTGACAGTTGAGTGAACGTAGATTTGTCTTTTCTAGACGAATTGTAGCCCATCCAGCCCTAAAGGAGTTCTTGATTTTCCTCCCTCTGATTTTAATTAACGAAAGGAATATATAAGTTACAAGGCGCATAATATGCAAATCTCATCGAAATACGTTTTACTCATGATGACTTATTGACCATAATTGAAATTTGTCTCCATTCATAACCAACGAACTCAAACATTTCTCAATATTGCGTTGGTCTAGTTCTGTTCGTGCTTTCTAACTCGCCACTGCTAGGTAGACTAATGAAGACAAACTGATTTCTCATGTAATTACATTTAAGTGTATGAGAATGATTTATAAATGTGCTAATTTTATAGCTTCCTCCCCATTAGAGTAATCACAGTTACCTTGGTAACAAGATGAAAGCGTCCAAGTCCTCAAGTAAAATTAAAGCATACAAAATTACTTTATGGCGTGAAAAGACTAATACTGTAAACCAGAGAAGAGAGAAAATTTAATGTGTTCAATGGAAAAACATATTTGGTTATGCTTCGTAGTTATAAATCAGGAAATAACTTCAAAATTCTACTTATAATTGATGGATATTTCTCTTAATAATAGAAATACTGAATTTTTCTCTGCCTCTCCTGGGTAATTTATAATTTATCCCTTTTAATAAATTCTATGAGTATCAGAATTTACGTTTTCTTTATTTCTCCAATCGATCATTGGGTTGTCATTTCTCAGTGAGTATATCCTCTGCGCTAGCAAGGTTCGCAGGTTCGATTTCTGTCAGGTACATTCCTCCTTGGATGTATTTCTCTCTTCTGTGTCAGTAAAACTTTCACTGTGTGTGTCTATTACTTCATATTGCAGGTCTTGTGTCTGGCACAGCATGGCCAAATATGGCCCTTGCGCCATAAAACCCCAAAAACCAATCAATCTATCATTTTCTTCATAAAGCACTCTCACGTAGTCAATCAAGAGGGCAGCACGCAATGAAACTAAATCATAATCTAATTACATTCGCATTGATCTCAAAATTCTTCTGGTATAAGTTTTCTTACTAAAAATATCTTACATTTCACTAGTCCATTGTTCTCGTACTTCTTTGACATCGAGGGATGCTCCAGCCAGGCATTAACCCTCCAAGTGGTTCCGATGAGATATCTCGTCAATTTTGCTAATGACGGGATATCTCGTCCATCAGGATCTGGTCAGGCCACCACCAGGAGGGTTAACTCCATCTGGGTTGTTAACCCACCAGGCACATCCGCTCGGGAAGATTTATACACCGGCGGTGAATCTATGTTAGGAAGGAATTTCAGGCCCCCTAAGATGAGGTACCTTGAGACGCTCACCATGCTTCTTAGTCAAAATACAATGTGACGTTAATTAAAAAATACCTTAGTCCAAATAATATGCACAGTTGGTCCTTGAGTTTGGTCTATCATTCTCTCCCAGTCCTCTTTCATTTTCCCGTCTTGGTAAAGACAACATCTAAGACAGCACTTGAATCATCCACAGTTTTTCTAAGATTGTGCGAAGTTGCGCCTTTTGGGTTCCTTTTTAACTTAGGGTTAAAAGGGATTTGCATTTTATTTTCTTTGAGGAAAGAAACAAGGCGAATCAAGTTGACTTAGAAGTTGTCTAAAACTATAAGCATTAGATTTTTTTTGCTTTTGATACAGTTTCGGCATCTTCGGTTTCCAACGTAGGCTACTGGTAACTACGCACATAATACGTAACATCACGATAGCTCGAGAAGAAATGATCAACATCTACCAGAATCTGTAAAATACTTCTCCAATTGATATAGCCCGTTGAGTTGCTCCAGTGTGACGCTAATTAAAATACCTACCTACCTACCTTCTCTAATTGAAAGCAGTCGTAATCAGTCTTGAGTGCCAATCGAGAATTTATGAGGTTGAAAATTAAGCATTTTGTGTTTCGAGGTGCTAAAAATATTTTAGAGGCAGACTGAGCAAGCCAATTACTTGAGAGGTTAGGTTCAAAAATATTTGTATTGCGTGTTTCATCATAAAATGTATTTGTTTATTGAAGTTCAAAATAACTTCGTTTAATTTAGCTGATTCTGAACCAAAACTAAACACGCGATTGCTTAGTATTTACGATGCTGAAACTCAAGTTTTCTTGAAGTGCAAACACTTTACGAACCAGATATTTGAAATTGGAATTACACCGCAAGAAGATATCCTATTACAATATTGAAGAATGAACTTATAGAACATCTTCACGAATTTCTTTATTTTTGCTGTCGGACTTAGCAGCATAGTACGGACGACATTTTTTTTTCCCTTCAAGCAACGAAAGTCTCGTTCATTTTTCATATACAACTTTTCCTCATTTCTCACTTTCCTGAAGAGAAGGTAAGTGACTTTATATTACCTAATTTCGAAAAAAAGGGGTCTGGACCCGAATACAACTTTAAAAAGATGTAGCAAGATGACGTCTTCAATATTTAGGGTTACCGAAGAAATGAGTAACATTATGGAGGAATCCGACGTAGATCCGACAATTTCGTTCAACCCTAAATTCCTAAAAACCAACGATAAAATTGAAAACTCAATAAACTATGCATTTCAAAAAGGAGCCACCTCCTGCAAACTATTTCTCAACCCATCTAACACCAATACTATCCCAAGAAACAATCCAAAAAAATCAAAGAAGAGATTATTTACAAAACTTCAGATTGTAAAAAAATCACAGACTTAAATTTCACAAGATCCGGAAAATTATTCATTTCAACAAACGATCCCACAGTAGCAAGTAACCTTGTTAACATAACAGAAATACAAGGAGTACCGGTAATCCCCCAAGTTATATGGGAAAGCCTAACTACGAAATTCTTAATATTTGATATTCACACCTCAACCACTTTAAAAGAAATTGCAGAAGAACTCACTACTGAAAATGACATCTGCATTTTGGAACTAAGAAGATTTCAAAAAGGCTCCAAAGAAGGAGTATATCCAATACTAATAACTTGCTTGGGAACAACTATTCCCAAATCAATTAAAATATTTCTAACAAATCAAAAAATAAATCAATTCATAGACAAACCAAGACAATGCACTACATGCTTCAAATTCTCCCACAATACCACCCATTGTAAAACCGAAAATATATGCGTAACCTGTGGAGAAACAAAACATACGGATCCATGTCAAAAACCAATAAAATGCATAAACTGTGGACAAAACCACAGAGCTGACTATAACAACTGCCCTTATAAAATAAGAGAAGCAGATTTCCTTCAATATAAAGCATCAAACAGGTTAACTTACAGCGAAGCCAGAAGAAAATATTTCACCAAAAAAAACACATACTCAACAAAAATATCATCAAATCAAAACAATGAAATAAGCCAAATTGAAAAATCCCTTGATCAGCTGACAAGAAAGCTTTACGAAACATTCTCAGATAAATTAGACCAAATGCTAGAAAAAATGTCTGATATGTTCATGTCAATGGCAGAAATGAACATTAGCAACATGAAATCTCAAACCAATGATAAAACAAATACAAGCCCACCAAGGGAGAAAAAAAAGAAAACGGATAATGGAACAAAAAATAAAACAATTACACCCCCAACGATACTCAACAATGATAATTCCCAGAACTTTAGCAACAAGGAAACTCGAATAGATAAATCAAAAAGAAAAAGTTAAAAAAAAAAAGCATGCACATCATACAATGGAATGCAAGAGGGATTCAAAATAAAAAATGGGTCCTGGACACAGAAATCTTTAAGACAGCTCAAATAATAGTAATTCAGGAAACCTTTTTAAAACCTCATCAAAATTTCCATATTCCACATAAAATAATTTACAGAAGAGATAGACCACACAAAATTGGAGGAGGCCTAATAATTGCAATATCTGAGAAAATTCAATCAAAAATAATTGACATTGACAATTCAACTGATAACAATGAAAATGAAATAATGGCAGTCCAATACATACAAAAAAATAGACCTTTTATGATCATTAATTTCTACTCCTCTAATGGCAAAATTGAATATAAAACTTTAAACAATATCTCAAATAACATAAAAAATAATTGTTTCCTCCTCGGAGACTTTAACATAAAACATGACCTCTGGGGAGGCAATTCACACTCCACTGCAGGCCAAACCTTGTTCAATTGGACATTGGAAAAAAACCTTTGCCTTATCAATCACAATAAACCAACCCACATTGCCCCAAACGGAACCTTTACTCTTATCGATCTATCTTTTTGTTCTTCTGAAATATTTCCTATCTGCAATTTACATATCGAAGATGACAATTATGAAAGTGATCACTTCCCAATCATAATAAACATCGAAAATGAAACTTACTCACCATTTAAAAAAATTTTCTACAAATGGAACAGAGTCATAGAACAACTTAATTCTAACATTACCAAAGAAAACTGTAACAACTATGACCAACTACAAAATCTGATAGAAGAGACCAAATCAAGAAATAGATTCACGAAAATAAATTGCGAAAAGATAACAACACCATGGTGGAACACTAAATGCAATCAATTACTTTTCTTAAAAAAGCATTATCTAAAAAAGGCTAGAATCTCTCTCAAGGATGACCATTGGATCAAATACAAAAAGTTCTCTGCAAAACTCAAACAAGCTATTCGAGACAGCAAAAAAAATACTGGGATGAGGTCTGCAAAATGCAGCAAAATTCTTACTTTCTCTTTCGTATATTCAACATATTAAATCGAAGAAAGAATGAAAAGCAGAAATCCAACATTATTCTACAACTCAACGGCAAAGAAATCTTGTCAATAAAAGACCAAACCAATACCTTCGCCAAATTCTTTGCTACAAACGATAATCACAACCCTATTCCTATCGACTATAATAATATAGAAAATTTTGATTTAAACAAACCAATAACATCAACAGAACTAAATAATGCAATAAAAAATACTCGAATTTCAACACCTGGAGAAGATGGCATCTCAGCACAAATTTTCAAAGGATTAAACCAAGAATCAACTACAATAATAAAATCTATTTTTAATGATATCTGGCTTAACTTCAAAATACCAAATAGCTGGAAAACAGCACTAATAATTCCTATTCATAAACCACAGAAACCAAAAAATAATGTCACTTCTTACCGTCCCATATCTCTTACTTCAGTACCTGCAAAAATATTCGAAAGAATTTTATCCCGAAGAATCTCCTCTTTCTTAATTAAACATAATAAAATTGAACCTACTCATCTTGGCTTCTTACCTTTCAGAGACAGTCAAACAGCAATCCAAACACTATTTTCGACAATAAAAAACGCCCATTCTCAAAAAAAATTCTTAATTGCAATATCTCTAGACATAAAATCTGCATATGACTCAATTTATATAGATGGCCTAATAATGAAATGTCTCAATATAGGACTCTCAGGAAATATCTCCAAATGGCTTCATAACTTCCTTCAAGATCGGACAATAAGGGTAAAATGGGAAAACACCATATCAAACCCAATTGAAATGAGAAGAGGAGTTCCTCAGGGTAGTGTTCTCTCCCCAATTCTTTTCACAATATTCATGGCAGATTTTCATGAAACAATACCAATGGGTGTTAACTACATAATCTATGCAGACGATATCCTTTTTTATTGTACCCACGACAATCCAGATTACATAAAAAAAATTTACAAAACACAATAGAAAATATCAGTAGATGGTGCAACTATTGGAATCTTAAAATATCCCATAATAAAAGTTCAATTATAAACCTATCAAAAAAAAGAACTACTTTTGACTGGTGCTTTTCTATGAATGGCAACGTGATCGAATGGACAGATGAACTAAAATTCCTCGGCATCACAATCTCCAAATATGGTAATCTTAATTACTTCATCAAACAACTAAAAATAAAAGCATATAAACGCATAAATATCCTTAAAGCCCTAGCAAATAAAAATTACGGTGCTCGCACACATCACTTAATACACCTAGCAAAAACATCAATTTGTAATCTCTTCCATTATAGCAGTACAATTCTAAACTCATGCAAAAAAACAAACATAAATCATTTAGAAATATGTCAAAACATGGCATTGAGAACTGCATGCGGACTCCCCAACTGGACTCCAAATATTATTCTCCACAAAATCACAGACACAATCCAAATTAAAACCCAAATAAAAAAAATAAGTAATAAATTCTGGATAAAGCACATTTCTTTGGGAACTTTCTCCCCCTTGCATTCCATTATTCGAGATAATATTAATTTACTCGAACAAAATAGTTCGTCGATTATCTCTTGTTTTGAATTACTTGAAGAAGACTTCAAGACAGATCATCTCATCATGTTCGTCTTTCCAGTGGAATCATTCCCACCTAACATCTCGTTTTTTATCGAAAATTTGGATTTCCAAACAAAATCCCTACCAAATAATTGCATCCAGGCTCTCTTTAAAAATGTGACTGATCAACTACTCTTTAATCATCACCTAATAGCAACAGATGCATCTAAAACAAGCAATATTACAGCAATTGCAGGATATTCAAACAAATTAATAATCAAATACAGAATCAGCAACATCAACTCTATCTTTACTGCGGAAGCCTTAGCCCTATGCCAAGCATTAGATGAACTTATTGACTTTAACACTAATAACTGTATCTTCACCGATAGTAAATCTGTATTACTGGCTCTACAAAACTGTTCCATCAAATCATCGAAAATAATCCTACGACTTAAAAACAAACTAATCAACACCGCAAAACTCGTTACAAATTTAAAATTAATCTGGGTTCCAGCACATAAAGACATTGAAATAAACGAAAAAGCAGATCAACTCGCCAAATCAGTAAAAGAAGACACCTTTCTTGAATGGTTATCGCCGGAAGATACGACAAAATACATAGGAAACAAGTTGGACTTCTCTGATCGATCAATATTCAATCATAGCAAATACTACCAAATCTCAGGCAACCTTCCAAACATATATGACGTAAAAAACACTCTGAAGTCAAGAAAAGAAGATGTTTATTTTTCAAGATTTTTATCCCGAATGCTAATCACTCCAGATCTCCTATTTAGATTCAAACTAGCAGACACAAATCTCTGTGACAGCTGTAAAGTTATCGACTCATTTCAACATATCATCTTCGTCTGCAAAAAGTATTCACGCCCTAGAAAAAAACTCATCGAAAAAATAAAATTCCAATCTCAAAACTTCACCTTCAAAAATCTCATAAAAAGCATCATAAATAAACCACAACAAGCTAGAGACATAACTAGATTTCTCATATCAATTGAAAAGTTCTAATCTCGTATTTTTCTCTTAAATTTAGATCAATTAGGAAGATTGGAGACAAAAGCCTGATTCTGCAGCTAAAAGTCTCAAGAAAAAACCAACCAACCAACCAATCGTTTAATTTGTTTTTCTTTGTCCAAGTGTAACTTTTCCATCCAAACATATGGATACTCAATATGAAACACCTTGGATGCAGCCCTCGGGGGCATATCTTCTTTAGCTGTGTACGGGCTTCAAGAATCCGAGGTACTCTAGTGATCTTTGTTTTCCTATGGGGATTTTACTATCTTTAGTGAATACGGAGATCGCACTCCAGGGATACCCAAACGATTTGCTTTCATCCTACTACCCTGCTACCCAATCCGCCTTTCTATCCCTTGCACGACATTTTTTACTTGACGTTTTCTGTGTTTGGCACAGCTTGGCCAATATGGTCAAGCTGTGCCAAACACAAACACAGTTACTCCATAAAACCCAAAACCAACCAACAGCCTTGACTACAATGGTACAGCTTGGTCAAATATAGCACTTGAATCATAAAACTCAAACAACCTTGACTACAAATAATATCAACATGTTTCCTATTGTTTGCAGTCAAGGTTGACAAATAAGAGTTTTTAGTTGATTGAGAATTAACTAATCAGTTTACGCCATAAATCTTGATGTGGATTGAGTTTAGTTGGAATATACGGAGTGGAAAGTTTGGGGAAAATTACAATTCCGTCTTCTAGTTTCTCCTGTGGGTTATAGTATATCATTGGGCACATACACACATCTTTTATTAATATGAATTTTTCCGTATTTATTGGGCCGTGGTAGCCCGGTTGGAAGAGTTACGGATTAGTAACCGGAGGGTTGCGAGTTCGAATCCAACCAAAGACCTTCGTGTACAACGGGAGCTCGTGCACGCTAAATCTGTCGTGGCCTCAAATGTCCTCACTTTGGCGTGGTGTGGAAGTTTGGAGAGTGGGGTGCTAGCTCAGGTATTACCTCGTCATCTGACTGTGGTTCAATATTTCTTGGTCTTGTCTTCGGATCTTTCCCTTCGGGCTTGATCCCAGACCGTCGCCAATAGCCCGTTGTGTTGCTCCAGTGTGACGTTAATTAACTACCCACATACCTTTGAAATAAATGGGCCGCGGTGGCCCGGTTGGAAGAGTAACGGACTAGCAACCGAAGGGTTGCGAGTTCGAATCCAGCCAAAACACCGTCGTGTACAAAGGGGGCTGGTGCACGTTAAATCTGTCGTGGCCCCAAACGTCCTCACGTTGGCGTGGTGTGGAAGTTTGGAGAGTGGGGTGCCAGCTCAGGTGTTGCCTCGTCATCTGACCGTGGTTCAAAATTACGTGGTGTTGTCCTCGGATCTTTCCCTCTGGGATTGATCCCGGACCGTCACCAATAGCCCGTTGTGTTGCTCCAGTGTGACGTTAATTGAAAATACCAATACCAATACCTTTGAAATAAGAGAATATTTGACTACTATTCCGAAGAACACAAAAATATTAAAATGACCCTTTATCACCTCTGTAAAACGCACCAAAATTCTTATGAATTAAGAATTAATGTTCCAAAAATAATCATAATGCTTTTAGAGGTAGGTATTTTAATTAACATCGCACAGGAGCAACACAACAGGCTATTGGCGACGGTCCGGGAACAAACCTGAAGGGAAAGTTCCGAGGACAACACCACGTAATATTGAACCACGGCCAGATGACGATAATACTTTTTGAAGTAACACATTCTGACGTGATCGAGTGATCACCATGGCTTAGTGATTGTTTACTGCTCGAGCAGCCTATGAGCTGTAGGCGGAGCAGATTCGATTCCTGGAACTTACTATGGGTGTATTTGGTCTTTTGTGCCAGTAAAACTTTCCTTGCGTGTATCCAATTTTTGAAAATGATTTCTGGGGCCGCGGTGGCCCGGTTGGAAGAGTAACGGACTAGCAACCGAAGGGTTGCGAGTTCGAATCCAGCCAAACACCGTCGTGTACAAAGGGGGCTGGTGCACGTTAAATCTGTCGTGGCCTCAAATGTCCTCACGTTGGCGTGGTGTGGAAGTTTGGAGAGTGGGGTGCCAGCTCAGGTGTTGCCTCGTCATCTGACCGTGGTTCAAAATTACGTGGTGTTGTCCTCGGATCTTTCCCTATGGGATTGATCCCGGACCGTCACCAATAGCCCGTTGTGTTGCTCCAGTGTGACGTTAATTGAAATAAATAAATAAATAAATAGAAAATGATTTCTAAGCGGATCTTGAGATTGAGCACACAATGTGGAGCATTTGAGGAAATTTCAGTGTAAACAAACATACCAAATGCATGCAAAGATTTTACTTCTGCAACCCAAAACACTCGTATGAAACATATCGCGTTTACCTTAAAATGTAGCATATCGATGTTTAAGCGATGTTTGGCGTTTAATCTAATTATCGTTAACCAATCAACCATCATATTTCAATTAGGTAGTTGGTAATTGCAATAACATCGCACTGGAACAACACAACGGGCTATTGACGACGACTCGAGATCAATCCCTAAGGGAAAGTTAAGACGCGTTTTCCTTGGACCTTTCCCTCTGATCCAAGACTATCGTCAATAGCCCGTTGTCTTGCTCCATTGTGACCTTAATTTATTACCATTTCCGGGATCAATCTCGAAGGGAAAATTACGAACGGTTTTCTTTGAATCTTTCTTCCTCCCTAGGTGTATTTCTCTCATCTGTGTCAGTAAAACTTTCATTGTGTGTCTGTCTATTACTTGATGTATATCTTGTGTCTGGCGCAGCATGGCCAAATATGGCCCTTGCGCCCATAAAATCCCAACAAACCAACTTTGGATTTTCCCATAGGGATTGATCCCGGACCGTCGCAAACGGCCCGTTGAGTTACTCCAATGCGACGTTAATTACTACCTGCCTACTTGAGGACACCTTGTAATTTTGAGCCACGGTCAAATGACGACAATATATATAAATTCAAATAATTTTTCTTTCAATTAAAGTTGGCAAAGTTCTGAAATCTGTTTCGAAAAACAATCTTTGTCACATTCGAAATACGTACAGGAAACGTGTTCCACCGCAGAAACACTACCTCCACCTACCTTTAGTTTGACTGGAAAAGCCTCTCATGTGTGTACTTAATCAATCAAAAACAAAACATTATCGAAGTTAGAAAATGTGACATCTGAATGCTCTGAACTGAATAGAAGATGTAAAGCAAGCTGTTGTCATTAGTTACCACTGAACCAAACGGTTGCTAAGATGTACTATTCGGTTCGCTAGTATCACGTTGTAAAAGCGATATCCATTATGTGTTTTCATAATGCAAAAAAATGAGTCTGTCGTATGTTTATATTTTGCAATTGCTGTTTCCTAAAACTGGGGTGTTTGTTCAAAGCAGTGCATTGATTGTTTATGGAGGTTAGAATTCCTGTTCTTTTACGTAAAGCTAGAATTTTTCGTCGTGTTTCCTATTTGTGTATAAATTCACTAAAATTTTCGAACAAAAACGTATATTATGTATTAGAAGTAGTATATAAAAATGTAACTCTTGAATGTAAGTAAATCGATATATATATAATGTGCGATGCTAGTTAATAGTACATCCTGATTGAAAAAGATGTCCGCAAAAGAACTACACTAATGTCAAATTTACTTTTCAGCCTAATGTGCTAATTGCTTTTCTGCCTTATTGATAAAAATATTTTTCTCCTTTATTGTCTGAAGTCAGGTATTGTCATTTAAAGAAAAAAGCTTTGACAAAAAGATAATATTGTGTGCAGTTTAATATGAAATAACTTAAAATATACATCTCCCTACATATTTATCGATTTTTTATTTCTTTCATTTACCCATTTATTTTTATAAATTTAAAGTAATGAGCTCTCAAAAGTATTTTTGTTTTGTAAACATCTCCTTTGTTTATTCAGTAGAGTTCATCTGTTAGTAAATTAATTTAAAAAAATTTAATCTTGGTTTTCTGGCATTTCAAAGAATATCAAAAAATATTTTTAACACATTGCAAAATCTCTGAATTTGCTAGAAGTTGGTTTGGTAGTTAGGTTATTTTCTAGAATTTTTTCAGTTACGTCGAACATTTTAATCTCGAGTGAGATCAGAAATTGCTCAACTGATCCAGGCAAGAGCAAATATGAGAAGCACTCACAGATTATGATAAAAACAATTAATTTTTAGTGTAAATTTGGAGCAAAATAAATATTTCCAATTCATTAAAACGTATTTCATTGTAGTGATTTTTGACATTACTTTACAATATGAAAGTAAACTCTGAACTATTTTAAAAAATTAAGAAAATGCTTGAGCTTAATGATTTAAATTGCTTATAATAACGGAATAATTTTTTAAAGCACTGATTCATGTTACTTCTGGCATTTACATTAAAAGAAAAGTATAGCAAAAATTTGCATTTCTTATTAGGTTTTAGTCCATAAACTCATTTTGTCAAAGTATATTTTATTCAACTTTAACTTTTCAGTCAACCCTGTATTAATCAATCAATTTCTAAGAATTGAAAACAATCAACCAATTTTATACAGGACATGGATTGACACGTTTTCATATTGTTTTATTTGAGGACTTATCTTATGTTTGATGCTATATATCAGTGGTTCTCAACCTTTATGAGACAACAGCCTGTAAATTTGTTTTTTTATAAGAGGGCCCTGTCCCCCAACAAATTTACTTGTATATACCTTTCTAACATTTTTAAGTTCATACATTAAACTAACATGAGTATCAATTATATCAACCATAGTATTAGTATATTTATGTATATGATATGGCATGCTGACAAGTTTTAAATTATATTGTAATTAGTTATCAATCACTGGACTAATGAAATCTTGTTGCATATTATACTTTCCTTAGGTCAACACTACATCCCAACTGTTAAGAAACACTGCTATAGAAAGCATAAATATTAGTACTATCTGTTTCATGAAAACTACTGAAGTCTGGCTGATGGATGTCACTATAGGAGCAGAATTTGTTTATGTTTATATGGGGATGGATATCTAAATTTTATTTTGTTTTTTGTGAATGTATTGGTGGAAAGGGTAATTTACTAGTATAGGTCTTGACAACATGTAAAAGTCATAACAAATATATATCCAATTTATCATTAAGTGTGCCCATGTGACAAACTTGAATACATTTCTTCATGCATTCCCTATAGGAAATGGGATATGGTCTGTTTCTACCTCAACAGACAGGTATATACTTTGTAGCAAGAGGTTCTGATGGTAGATAGACAGTAAGTGTGTAGATATTTTGCCATGTTGTGTACCATATGGTATGGGATACAATGTTGCCAAATAATATTTTACTTATGAAATATGATTTTCTACTCATCCTTTAAAGGTAGCACATTTATTTTTGATTCTGTGTACTTTGAATACAATTTCTTTAATATTGTATTGATAAATTAGGCTTATTAGGTTTTATAGTATATTGTAAAAATAATTGAAATGTTATTTTCTATTTCCTCTGCTTTATAGGCTGAAAATGAGCTTCATAAATTCAGAGTTCTATCATTTGATAGTTCATATCTATTGAAATTGTATGCATCTGTCATTTCACGCAGAAACTATATGAAAATCAAGCTTATATTTTAAATTATGTGGACAATAGCTGCAGTGAATAAGAAGTTTGATGGGTTAGTATGCTTTTTAATAAAAGATTTTGTCAAAATATCTTTTCATGTACACACAAAATTATTTTAAGTTATAATCTAGAAAAGCAGTTATTTGGGTTAATTGTTTTTAATTTGAGGATGTTTACTAAGAATTAATGAAGATATTTTAATATATTTCTTTTTTCAGACCATTAGGAACATACAATGGATTAACAGATGTTCATTTAGCCCATTATTTCTCCAGACCATCTCGACAATCACATTTAAAGGCTGCTAAATTGGTATGAAATCTCATGAAAATTATTATCTTACTGAAAGCTACCTTTATGAACTTATTAAACCATAAATAGACCAAATTATTATGCTAATGTATTTTTCTATATAATATCACAAATAAAGCTAGTATTATATACTAACATAATGATGATTTATCTCTAGAAATATAAAACCAATTTATTAACTTAATTCAAACTGCTGTGAATAAAGTAAAACTTTATGTTCCTATGTTTTGCACTGACTCTTAATTTGGTATTTATAAATAAGTCACTTCCCCATTTTCATTCTTGCAACTAGTATTTATTTACTATTTGCAAGAATGAAATAATAGTAAAAGAAAACATAATAGTATTATTTTTATAACTAAAAAGTTGCCTGAATTAATACCTACAATTTCAACGTACAATTACGTTTGATTATATAACTCAGTATTTCCTAAAGCGTCAATTTGTATACCAAAACGGGACTATAAGGTGACAAACGAAACCTAAAATGTCAAATCTTTAGATATATTTTTTGACAGGACATTCCTAAGATATTAGCTACCCATGTGCAAACCTCAAAACCTCCCTTCTTTTTAGTAGGGGGACCTTTTTGAGCATTAAAACGCATTATATTTTCTAAAAGAATGGCCATCATCAAGCACTATTCAGAAAATAACTGATGGTCCTGTCTTTTCTTCCGGTTCCCTAAATGCTGTGGGGGACCACCAAGGCTTAGTGGGTTTGCCCAACATACTAACAACTTGTGAGTTGTAAGCAGTGCAGGTTCTTGACTCCTGTAACTTACCCTGAGCATATTTCTCTCTTCTGTGTCAGTAAAATTTTACTTGGGTGTGTACGTAAATTACTTGACATTGTCTGCCTTGTGTTTGACGCATCTTGGCCAAATATGGCCCTTGCACCAAAAAACTCAACCAACCCTAAATGCTGTAAGGTTAAATGAGCATTGCTTTTCATTTTTTCCTACTGTTTTCAGTGTATTGACGTATTCAAATGCATATATTACATGCGTGATTCACAAAATTTCAGTTTTGTATTATATGACTAGCTTTAGCATGTACTTTCAATAGCTTTTTTAATTCCAAAATCATTAGAAAGGGTTCAAGTCCCATGGGCTGTCCCCTGAATACATCCCTTCCCTTGACGAGTACTTATTGAATATGCAAATGTAAATTAAAAACAAAATATGCAGGTTTAAAAGCATATTACAATTGCAAAAAGAACCTATAAAATATGAATAAGTTTAAAATTGATAACATCGCAAAACTTACTGTTGGACTTGTTTATTGAAAGTTGGAGCTATACTATGCCTGTCTTTTGGCTGCCCCTATTTTTCAGAATATGGAAGTGCACATCCAGCGAACCACTTAGTTACTGCCCTGGTTTTAGGATGTTCTAGAGACGAGAATTTTGACAATCATTATCCTGTGTAAGTTTAGATGAAATTGGACAATTTATTGGAAAGCATAGATCAGCAGTGAAATTTCATTTATGAAAAACAGTGCTCATGGAAAAAGTTAATGATATCTAAAATTGTCAAATGCTTCTACTGGTAAGTATTCCAAATGAGACAGCAAATGATTTTGTAACATTTCTTAGTAAATTTTTGAATCCATGTTATTTGACATAAATACCAAATTATCTGTTAGCTCTACAGTGAACTGTTAACTTTCAACATCATCACTGAACCTCTGTCTTAAGGGGCTTTAAAAAATAATGCAGTTTTTTACACATAGCATGTCAACTAGAATCCATTTGGCTTGTTCTGATTGAACTTTTTGTCCGAGAATATTACTCTCAACCATTCATCTCATCTTTTTGTATGTATTTCAGTCACTTGAATATATGCTGCTTTGTGAGTCACGATTTAATCATGTACTATGTATCTCACAATTTCATTGCTCAAAATTACTCTTAAAACAGTTCTCAAGTTCATTGCCATCCTAATGCTGCTTTTATTCTACCAGCTGACAAGTTATTACTTGTTGCAAGCCAAAAAATTGAATGTCTGCTCCAATTCTTCAATTTTGGTTCTTTACTACTTTTCTTTATACCACGTGCACTGTTTTACACATAAGAAATTTTACATTGTTAATTTGTGTCTTTTAATATATTGTCCAATTTCTGCACGTTCTTACAACTTCTAAATATAAAACCTAAGATTAAGTTTATTACCAAACAATAAAATGTTCAATTCCAGGTGGCTGTGAATAAATTTAGTTGACAAATAGCAAACTAAAATTGGTGAAATATCTGTTATCAATTTCTTTGATATACATTTATAAATACAATAGTAATACCTTTTACATACAATTATAGCTTATTTATGTATTGAATTTTACAAAATTTGTGTTTTGAAGTTTTTTGTATTTCAGAAAGAAGGAATTTCTTACTAAGTTTCCAGTAATTAAAATAGTTTCATTTTACGAATGTTAGTGTCTCTTGGTATCTCTTTATATATTTATATTATTGATTCTATCAAGGGGATACTTTAAAGGGTTATTACTTCATAAGTGGTACTTATACTAATTATTTTGTGTCCTTATGCTGAAATATATAACTTTCTATTGGTTTCTTTTCTGGCATAATGCTCTTTCCTTCATAGTTGTAGAAAATCTACTTTACCGAGTGAATTAAATCTCATTTTCTTAAAGACTAGGTGTTTTCTGAGCTTTGTTTTGCGAATTACTGTAATTTATAACAATGTAGTCTTTCAGCCTCAAAATGCAATCCTTAGCCACTCTGAATCCTTTGTCAGAATCATCCTTTGATTGTGTTTAGGTGTTATTACTTTTTAGGCTTTAATCTTATTCAATTTGATCTGCAACAAATATGTACATTACAACGTTAAGTAGAATAAGATTGCATTTAGAATTTCAAAATTCTTGTAGACTTAACAATTTTTAAGTTAAATCTTACCCTATTCAAATGGTGAATCTTAATATTTGTTGATAATTTTCTCTAAAATACCAATAGTATTATATTGAATTTTTTTAATTTCCTATAAAATAATGATAATAATCACAATTGGATAAATTTAGTGAACAATATGTGTTACTAGTGTATAGCACTTTTTGTATAACAGCTGTTGTCTTGAATGGTTATAGCTCAAGAGATATAACCATTCAAGAATAGAAATATGTCTCTTCAATATCTACTTATAACAACTAATTATCAAATCACTGAAAGTTTTTCTTTTTAAGGGAAGGCAAAGATAAATGAAGTTTGCCTATTCCTGATAGTTTTTCATTCAGTGATAAATTATGTAAATTTACCAATACCAACGAGATCAATTTATTACACTTTTCAACTGATCGTAAGTTGAATAGTGTCATGTAAAATATTCTGTATTTTTGTATTGCTTAGTGTGATCAATTTAACAACTTTTATTGATAGAATGAACATATTTAAAGTTTAAGTGGTAGGTAATTTATATGTGGCTCCTTTGTGACCCCTAATTTGATAAAGCAAGACAAACCATAGAACACCAAGAAACAGAAATGACTTTAAGATATATTTAAAAGTATGCTATCATCAAAATCTTTATGATTATCTTTGAGATCAGAAACATTCTCTAAGTTGTATCCATCATTTTTAAAAATTAATCAAACATACATGCATTAAAATTATGTGAATAAAAATAGTGAGATATATGTCAATTCACTCTTTGCAGATAACTGGTGATGGCACAATTATTCCGGAACAGAAAGTGAAAGTTGCATCTCTTCAATATGAAAGGCAAAAACAAATATATGACATGCTTGCTAATACTGTGATACAAAATGCAGCTCATAAGCAAGGAACTTGGAACAAGAAACTTCGTAGTTATCTTGAAGATGTTTCAAAAATGGAAAATGTGGAAACAATAAAGGTACATTTTCTCTTATTAGCTTTGAGATACATTCACATAATCTATAAATAATTAATGTTATGTGTTTAATTTGTCTGAAACAATGGCTTTAATTGACCTCTTTTGGAATATTCATTGTTGACATGATTGCATCCCAACCATCATTAAAGTCAAATGTTCAATGATTTTATCTGTAGCAAAGTCTATCAACTTTCTATTTCGGTTAGTGATATTCAGTGTATAAATTCATGTGTATATTTATTTTTAACTTGTAGAATAAGTAACTCCATTTTAAAAGCACTGTTTTATCACAATGTTTGACCACAGTAATTAATAAAGTATTCTTAAAACTTTTTAATTTCTACATAACATATACCATTGGGTGTTTTTAGACTACCTTCTATTCACAAGTACCGTAAGTTGTATTTTTTTACTATTAAAATGACCTAATTGAAATATGTATATAATCTAAAAAAGGCATTTAATCAGAGTTCAATTAAAATGAGATTAAAGCATAAGTTTCTTTCCATTTAATAGTGCACTCAAATGATTTATAATAAAAGTTTGGATGCTCTTGATAACCCAATCAAAAATTTGAGAGCCTCAAAATTGTTTAAGATGAGTGTTACAGTAGTATATCTGCTTACTGACCAAACCATTCAAGCTGGTAAATCGTTTATAGGATAAATAGGGCACACTCCTTGTATGATACTGCAGCAACCACTCTAGGTTGCATTTACTCTGATAGTTTTGTACAAAACCAACCAACCATAAAAAACTATTTATCTAGAATTGGAGGTTGCAAACAGAATTTCTATATATATGGGCAATCTCTATAAACTGCTAACTAAAGATAACATGTCATTAAAATCTGGGCCCTGATAATGAGTTTCCACAAGTGCCTTCACTTTGGAAAACTCAATACAATTAGAACTAATTAAAAGCTGTACTTTGAATTCAAAGTATGATTTTTTAGCTTTCAAAATAAATTGCTGTTTCTTTACTTGATTTCTTGATCTTTATAAGAAATTCATTTTTATAATTGTTGGAGTAATTAACCTTATTTGAATTTATTGATGCTATAAACATTAAAGTACTGTTTCATGCATGTATCTTGATATAAGTATGAACTACTTTGTGTGCATATGTCACAGTACTTGGAAATGCAAAATTATTTTATAAAAAATCTCCTTGATAAAGGTGACAATCTTAGTTATACCATTGATAACTTCCAATTCCATCAAAATATAATTTTTTTGTCTCAAATATTATATCATTCCCTTTGATCCCAAAAGAACATGATTCTTGACAAATTCTACTGTCTCATAATTTTGATAAGTGGAAGATGTGGCTTTAATTTTGCATACTGAAAATTCAGATCATCTCCAAGTCAATTAGAAATTCTTTTAGAACTCAGTTTATTATTGCTAAATTTATAGGCAATAAAAGCTACCTTTGTGTCCTTACCCTACTTATGGTTATATTTCTTGGAATTCTTCCGATAATTACAACTTTGTCTTAGATTTACTTATCGGTCTTTAAATTTCAAGTATAGAGTATTTTGCTTATTTCACTTTCAGAAAATACATGCTTTCTGGTATTTTTAAAGGTCAAAGCTTTTTAGGATTTCTATAAAAGTGAGATACTAGTCATAATAAACCATATAGTGTAAATAGTTGTCTGGTTACTTTTCCAAGTTCCCTTTAAAATGAAATTAGTCAATAATTTTAAACTTTTTTCATAAAATGGGTGAAATAAGGCTTTTCTGACTAATTTTATGGTACTGAATTCAAATATGACTAAAAAATCTCCACCATGTACTGTTTTTGTCTAACAATTGCTGTATTTAAAAATATACATTATGTATACATATGTATACATTACAATATTTATAAGTCTAGGTAACAGTCATACTTTATCAAATTCCAAGTTGAAACTGAGCTTCGTATTGTAGTTAATTAAAGTATTTATTCTTGTTAGCTATAAAATTAGTGTTAAAAATTATGAATGATAATATTTGCATACCACTGCATGAGACAGCAAAAAAAAGTAAACTTGTATGAGACACAGGCAAATTTATACACATAATTCATTTTTGCTCATGTGTCATGTTGCCTTACTGCACAAACCAGTAGTAATCACTTATCATTTTGGGATCCCACTTGCCTTCATACTTTGGATACCTTAGTGGAACCTTACTCCTTGTTCATCGCTGACTGCTCCTAGGTTAGCAGGAAAGAAATTCAAATGACAATCTAGGAATTATATTTTTAAGAACCTTCAACATCCAAGGCTTTTATAGTTCTTGAAAAGATATTGAATGAGCTGTTGGGAGTTTTAGTAATTAGTAATGAATGTGGTGAGCTCCTTGCTGTTCAGTTTTTTGTAAAAACAGAGTTACTTAGTAGTTTCCTTCTCCTTGACCAACAAAGATTCTTTCTTTAAGTTTTGTATCTCTTAATTTAAAATTTTCCTTGGTAGAAACTTGGATCAAATTTTTCCATAAGTCTCCTTCATTCTTACAGCATGTATTACTGGAATGCAAGGCTTTCAGTTTCCATTCTACGAAAGGACAGCTTTTAAACTAATTTTGGATAAATCGATGAATAGATGTCATTCCTTATGATCATGAGATATTCCTAAATCTATCACCAGCTCTGGAATATCAGAACAAAAACATATACCATCCTACATTTCATAGAAAGTAGAACCAAATTTCTATTTCTTAACACAGAAACGATTGTACTCTTAGCTAGAAGGTTCCACTTTTGAAGTCTGGAACCTAAAAGTTCAGCTTATTTGGAAAAACAGGTCTTAAACTAGACCATTCAGCTCATTTTGGGCTAAATTCAGTTTTTGCTAATGAAGGATTCTGAGATTTAAAAATATACTGTCTTCACACATAGAACAACTTATCTGGAATGTTAATATACCCACAATGCTGCCTTTGTTCCAAATTTTATTCACAAACATGCAGCAAGTGCTTCAAAGAAAAATACAACAATAGTGGCTTGGTTGTGGTTACATATTCTCTACCCATGACAAAATCGGTGTTCCCACCCATAAAATGTCAAGTGGCAAGTAAGAATATAAAAATATCCAGTGTCATTTTTCTGACTAAAAGCACTAATTTTTAAAGATATCAAATATTAAATGCCCAATAACAAAAAATCTTGCCATGGTGGCCAATTTTTAAGGTCAGATCTGAAATCAACACACAAAAATTATTGTTAAAAACAGCTAAATTTTTTCATGTTTCATGTCTTCAACCTTGTAGACCAGTAATTTAAAACATGGAATAGTTTTTAAATAATAAAATAAATTACTGTAAAAAATATTTGTGTTCAGTTTAAGACACTCAGTTTGTTCATAAATATTTATCTATAATTGAAAAAATTAAAGTAGTTTTCTCTACTGGAGTTTTATAAAGATCTTTTATGTTTCACCTGACCGTAAACTTTTCCAACATGATATGGATGCACAGTAACCTCCTTGTTTATCCCTAATAAAAATATTATGCATTCATGGAAAAACAAATTTTTTTAAATAAAATGCAAGATGCATCTTATTAAAAATATAGTCACAAATTCATATAAAATGCTTATCTAACTAAACAATTAACATTTTTCATTTGTGTATTTGTTTACTTTTTTTAAGATACTGGAATATGATTTCTTTTACCTTTTTAAAGAATCTTCATCTATAGTTATTTATGTATACATTTTATAAGTTTTTCAAATATTGTAAAAAGGTGTTTACATTCTCCAGAAAATGGCTTTGTATTCCTTATGTAGTTTTGACTAGTATGGAAATAAATGTTTAATATTTTTATAAAATGTTTAATATATGGAAGTATTGTTAATGTTTAGCATGTCTGGTATGGAAATAAATGTTTAATATTTTTTACACTGCATATATAGGTGGGATCTAGAAAAAATCCTGTTATTTCTTCCCAGAACAGATCATTTAAAAGTGCCTCGACACTTCATCCTTTGCAGCATCTTAACATTTGTGGATGGTTCAAAGAAAAATATAAAGAACATGTTTCTACTTTCCCAAGATCTGCCCCAACAACTTGTGACTGCTATTTTAAAAATCATTCATCAGCTCTTCATTCAAGCTTCTCTAAATTGAAGGTCTATATAATTTTAATGTGTGATCCATGAATTTATTTATATCTCCCAATCGATAAGTACATAATTAATTCAATCGTCCTCTCTAATCTAAATATTTTTATGCATCTTTGTTTCCTGAAATGTATTAAATATTTCATATATCATGAGTATGTTTCATCTTCATTAAAAGTCTATGAAATTTGTGAACCAAAAGAAGAAATACTTCAGTAATTTTTTACAATGTATGAATGCACTCTTGGAATAATAAGCATGACAAAATTATGTTGTTTTATATATTAACTTAAATTTTACCTTCGAATTATTTATTGTTAAAATTATTCTTTCTAAACATTAACATCTTCTCTAGAATTGAACTTTTTCCACCTACTATATATCTGGAAAGTTTCATAAGTAATTCAGCAAAAAATTATTTTACCTACAGTAATTTTACAGAATTAATATCCAACATAGTTCAATCCTATAGTGAAACATAGCTTGAATTGTTCCAGATTCTCAAATGCCCTGAGGAAGTCATTTTTTGGAATGTTGTCACTAACTTTTTTTAATGTCGTCAATATGGTCTTTTCATGGGTGTCTTCATATGGGATGACATCTTGTGAGTAAGATAGATGTGAATCTCGTGGTCTAAGCATTTGTTAACGCAGATGGATTGAGTTATTAACTAAAACAACCAACTTGCATCTCTTATCTTTCAGTTAACCAATTTATTGCACATCCAATTTTGTTCCATCATGAACTATCAGGGAATCAGTCCCTAGGGCCCCTCCAATATTTTATACTGCCCCTCTTAAACTTGAAGGATAAATATTAATATGAATTGTTTATTCTTTGTACTCTAGTGTATAGGAGAGAGCTCATTCTTTCCAGTAACTTGTTTTCTACCCTTGTTGGGCTGAAAGTGTAACTACATTACAAAGAGCCAACTCCTAGAAGCCTAAGCCCCTTGCCACCTCCTAACGTTTTTAGAACAGAAGCCCTTCCCAAAAACTTGATAGATAGATATTACAGGTATACAGATCATGTGCTAAGCCAAATATGCAGGCTTACTAGACCTGACATAATACTGTTGTATGGCTCTATATCATTAGACAAAAGGGTCCCTCTAATATTTTTGTGATTGAGGCCCAGTTCTCCAAGCATGCTAGATAAATTTTACAAGTGTAGATAATATGGGTAGTGAAATGAAATGTATAAACAAAATAAATAGTTCTGAAAATGAAGTCAAATAAATATATGAGAAGTATTTGGGGTCTCGGGCTCCCTCAGAGCTCAAATCCACTTGTTGGGAAATATGTATATTTAAAAAAAATTAATGAATTATCTTATTGCATACTTAAAAAACCTTGAAGTTATAAATTATTGATTTGTAGCTGAAAGTATTAAAATATGAATTTTTAGACTTTCACTGGATTTGATTGTGTATTATTAGCATGTTCAGAGCATTCACCACTGTAGTAGAGAAGATACATGATGTTTTTCAGAAATTGGTTAGCAATGTTCAAGGTTAGTACCAAAGTGGCTCTCATGAAGAAAGAATAATTCTCCACTTTAATTCAAATTCAGTCAACAGCACCAGATCCTTTGACAGTGCATTATTTCCTTGTAGGACAAACTATTGACTATATTTCTTTTAAGCACAAATTACAGTGTCTATCTCAGTTAAAATTGAAGTGATCAATGAGCATTGGACTGTACTGCTCCCTTCTCTTGGTTTAGGCTTTCTTGGAGTTACAAGAACTCATTAACTTGTCATTTTTAGAAGGGTCATTCAAAAAATATCAGCTTTTTTTCTAAAATAATTTGAGTTGCCTTTCATTGTTTCTACTAAATTTTTCATTGCTGTCACTCGCAACTACCATTGTTCCAGATTTAGAAATTCAGATGAGCTTGGAAAGCACATTGCAAAGAATTGTGTGTCTAACTTACATATAGATGAAGTATTAGAAAGACATCTATCTCATAAATATTCAATTCTGCTATCATCTGACTCTTTAATCAACAATAGTTGGCCAGAATTTGTTGAAACATCATCAGTGCTGTTAATTGGAAGATGTCCACTCCCATCATAATCATGGACCTTGTGCCATAAAACCCCAAAATCCAATCCCATCATCATCCTCTAATGTTAATGTTGACCATAATTTATGCAAAAACCTTCATACACTTACATAAGATGGTATATGTGACACTTATATGAGATAATATGACAACCCAAGAAATGCCAAAGTAATGTAACAAACATGTTGCATTCAGCAACATGTTTGTTACATTACTTTGTGCATTTCTTGGATTGATTATCCATTTAAAGTTGATTGTAATTCCATCCATTTGTTCGATCCTTTAAAAGGTGAAGAGGATGGAAACAATTTCATTGACAGCTCACAGTGGTTGCAGTGGAACTGGTAATAAAAATATAATTTCTCCATTGGTACCTTCTTGGGTACAGATCATTTATTACCCTCATCTTCTTAACTGGTGGGTGTTAAGAATATCAGAGGGTCTTATGTTGCCCTTGAGAGCCTTGGTCAAATTTGGGTATGCATTTCTGGGTACATTCAAACAAGTTAAATCCAGATTAGAAACTTCGTAATGGTAAAGAAATTGTGAGAAAAATTCTTTTCTAGGATTTTTCAGTCTAATTATAGATAATTTGTACGAAATCACAGGAATGAATATGGAATCATTGTATTCGAGTGAAGGATACAGCTATCTTCCATACACATTTTGGGTTATTTATGTGCATCAAATATTTCGTTTCAATCTTAATTTCTTAATGTCATTTTTCAGAGGTGCTTTTCTGCTAAGGAAACTTCTCCATATGTTGTTCCATTACTTCTAAGTGGTTCTTATGCACATCAGTCTCATAATCTTATGCACCAAGCTGGAAGTTTGCAAAAGAGGAAAAAGAAACGAAAGAAAAATTCCAATTCTGTGCAACCCAAAAACTCAAGCTTAGAGGGAACTTTTGACAGCAAATTAACAAAAGTAAGCTTCATAAAAAGTGTTGATAAAAGCTATTTCATTACCTAACATTTTAAATATTCTGATTTTAATAAATATTTTTTACTTGCATATGTGCTTAGAATTGTAATGTTCAGACTCGATTGATTACATTTGAATTAGAAATCTCCTAGATCTTTAGAACTTCATTTGTATAGGCTCAGCTGCCATATTTTTATTAATTTACTTTTTTAGAAGATTCACTATTCCTGTGATAAGAGAAACATTATCCATCAGCCTCTCAGTTTTGAGCTTTTATACGAAAGGTTTCTTTAACAAAATTCAGTGCTAGTTGTAAGGGATGCCTGTTCAATTCCTGCACCCTAGGTGTATTTCTCTCATCTGTGTTTGTCAGCAAAACTTTCCTTGTGTGTATGTCTTATTTAGTTTATGTCTGTTTTGTATTTGGAACGGCTTGGCCAAATATGGCCCTTGCACCATACAAAACCTAACCAACAAAATTCGGAAATGCAAACAAAGTAAATCGCCAGTCTTGAGGGTACTTCTATGCATATTTTGATTTATCATTTGACAGACCTCAGATGAATGCTCTACATGTGAAGAGTTGTAAGCAAAAATAAGAGATTCCTTTCTTAATGATGTTGCTAACAGACACCTGTGGAGAGTTAGTCATTCACAAACACAAAACCTCCAATTTTTTCCTAAGAGTACAGTGAATCACAAAAGCATGTGTTCATGCAAAATCTTCAGTTACCAACTATTCCTGTACTTGATATATATTTCATTTTCATAAGCTATAGAGTATTTGAATTTTGTATTCATAACATGAAGTGAAACAAAACACTTGACTTATCATGAAATCAAGGCATGCTAAGGACATAATGATGTTTTTTAAATGACTGCATTAAGTTTCCTAATTCAATAACTGAGCTAAACTTGTTCTTTGATGGCTGCCTTAGTCAAAACAAAAACCACACAATCATGGGATGTATTGTTCCATTCTTCAAAGAGAAGCATAAAATAAATATATAAGCCTCTCAACACAACTTTATTAATATTACTGCGACTATAATTTATGTGTAGCTAAAAATAAAAATACGGTAAGAACATTGTATTTGCCTTGTATAAAAATCTACCATTCAAGTGGTCACCTTTGAACTTAAAGATGAATAAAAGTCTGGAAATCTAATTTCAAAGTTGAATTTTGATATAGATTCGAAATTTAGTGTCTAAATTGAGTTGTCATTGGGAATGAGTGTTGTCATTGGATAGTATGAAGTCCATGTGCAATATGAAATGAAGACAGTTCCTTGTGCAAATTTTATGCATATAAATTTATAGAAAACATTCGTTATTGAAGAGTACCTTTGAATTTGCTATACAATGAACAATGTGCAAATAAAGGAGGTGGTTTGATTAATTTTCTGCAGCTGTACAAATTACATTTATGTACTCACACTGGTCGATGAACATTGCAGTGATGGAACAGCTCTTAATATTCAAATTTTTTCTGGTGTAGGATGTTTCAAAAAGTCAACAAAATGCATTTTTTACAGATGTTTACAATAGGCCTGTCTGAACCTATGGGTAAGATGCAAATTTCTCAGTAATAAACTTTTGGAGAATATTCTCTAAGAGAAGAATAATCGAGGATTTTCTTCTAAAGGGCAAAAAAATTTAAAATGTCATGCAATATAATTTTTAATTGATGAATGAATACATAAATGAAAAAAATTGTAAGTTTAAAATGTAGTACTTCCGAGGCTAACATTAAAATAAATAAAAAGTAAACTTTTCAGTTATTTGTACTCTGCCCTTTTCAACAATTTTGCTCAAAGTATGAATTTTTACTTCTATGACAATTTGTGTAGTTATTTTCAAGTTCACTCAAAGTATTCATTTTTAATATATTCCAACCAATAAACTAAATGTGTATGCTGGAGCATTATGTAATGTATGAAAAATATATCAAGGGTTTCAATAAAAACTAGCAATTAGAAGTAATTTCTATAAAACAGTTCTTATGAAAATGTTGTGAATGATACATAAAATAAGCTTCAAGTTCATTTCTGCAATCAATAAATTGTGATTTCCTGAAACATGAAGTTTCAATATGAAATTCTCAAATATTCTCCAAATTTTAATATCTGGAGATTATTCTCATTTTCAGAGAATATTCTCTGCTAACAACTATACTTATGAGAGTATAGAAATCTTCACTTGATATGTTGATTTGTAATGCCTTCATATAACTTGGAATAAGTTATGCATGCACAATTTTGTTAACTGAGTAGGATCAATGTGTTTTAGTCCCTGAAAACTTAAAAAGTTTTCAATAAGAGTAATATTGTTCTTACCCTACTCACAATTTATTGTTTGAAAGACTTAAGGAAACTTAATTTGTTATAAAGGTTAAAACTGGTTAGGAGCCAAGCAGAGAGAAATGCAGATTGTAGTGTGTTCATCCAAAATGCTTAGTACGTGTAATGTAGTGTACACCTTATTTTAAAATCTGTAAGTTAAGGGTTTTGCAATCTAATAGCCATAAATGTATTCAGTCCATTCAGTAAGTCAATATAATGATTTAAAATATGTATAAAATTGTGGGATATTTGTTTTAAGCAGATTGCATAGTGTGATAGATCTTTAGTTATCTGATTATATATATGCATGAATGAGAATATTTTTCATTCATTGTGGTTGGAATATTTTATCAGTTTTAAAATTTACTTTCAGCTATCACTTCCTGATCAAAATTTTAATATTGATCACTGCAAAGTTACCTTGATTTACCATGGACATACTCCTTTAGTCAGTTCTCAAAACTATTTAAAAGAAGAAATTTTAATCAGGCAACAACATTGTGGTGGAACACCTGTAATTGTTTATAAAGGACAAATTGCACCAAATGGTACTATTTTTATATCAATTATTTTTCTTAATCTCGGGCATATTTGATTTCTTAGTATCAAGTGATCTAAATTCTATATTAAAATGTATAATCGGTAATTCATTTTTGTAGCAGTACAATATAAAAATATGTTAAGTAGATGCTGTTTTGCAAAATTATTTGAATATTCCTAAAAATAAATCAGCTTCTACATACAACTCATGGTGTTACATGAGAGTTAATGAACTGTTATTTTTCTCAATCTCAAATTTTCTTGTAATGTATCAGCCACTGCAAATTGATTTTCCAAATTAAATCAAATCTTTCACTTTTGGCAATAGTTCCATACTCCTGTAGCATACGAGTATAAAACTGAAATATTTATAAGGAGCTCATTCTTTTGAATAAGATGAGTACAGTGAAAAGAATCTTGTCTGTTTTCGGCCTCTTTCTTTGCAATCTTTTCTGGTGTTTATTTGTAACATTAGAAAAAATGGGTATCCAGGTAATTATTTTAGAATATTCGGTGAGCTAAAAATATTAGTATGTTATCCTGAGCAGTCACAGTTTTAAATCAAAGAAAAATCTGCATTTCATTCTCAATTAAAAAATTTCTCATCCCCCCATTTTCTCCTTAAAACCACCATACTTTTGTGTGGAATAAGTTTTGTGATGTCTTTCCATTTATCATTCCATAGTATTAAAAATAGTCTTATCTTAAGAGCCTGGGCTTTTATGAAATTCCAACAAGAATGGTGGTGAATATTTTTGACCACTAGATGTTTTATGCTTAAGCTGCAACGAGTCTTGAGAACTTCATTTATATTATTGTTGCCACAGCTTCCAGTCATAGTGTGTTCTTCATTGGTCCCATCTCTCATATCATTGACTCCAGTCAAGTATATTTTTACCTATAAGACCATCATCAGGATGTATGCTAAAGTTATAAGAGGAGTCAGTTCAGAAAAATTCTTTTCAAGTCTCTTTAAATTTAATAAAACATGTAAACCAGGTCAAGCTTATAATATAGCTGAATTCTTCAAACTGAAGGGTAAAATATAAATCATGCTTTCAAAAAATTGTCAAGCTGTCAAATATTGATTTTCACAGGATTATGGAAACAAAGTCATTTGTTGCTAGTGAAACTAATTTCCACCAGTGATGTGCAATGTGTGATTTCATTACTTATGCTTTTTGATACAAACTTTTAATTTTTTATATTTTAGCTACTAAGTTTAAATGCTACCTTTCCTGTATATTGGCATTAATTCATGTTTGCTCTAAAAAAATTCCATACTCATATTTTGTAAATTCCCCTGCTTTGTTGTGAACTGACTCTGGTAATGATATGGCTATAGTTATATTTTTAATAATTACATACATACATTTCATTTGTTTTTCTTATTTATTTAAGTACCATAATTTTAATCATCCAAATCATAAAAAGGTGTCTTGTATTCTATAAATAGGATTTATGCCGCTTAACTGGTATTGTGGTCATAGAACTTGTCTGCCACCCAGTAGGTCAGAGGTTCGAATCCCGGTTTGTAAGCGCAGGGATGTTAGTGACTGCCCTTGTTAGGAGTAGCTGCAGTTCACCCATTGGGTGCTCCTTCACAAATAGCCGTCTGTTCGCCTCTTGTAGTACTGAAGGCCGAGAGGTCAGTGGTTGAGCTTGGAAAAAATAAATAGGATTTTATTTAACTTTGGATACTGCCATCACTAATCCTTTGAATAATCAAAATATTGTATTTGTGTGAAATGTATGCCCAGAAACATACTTTAGTAACATTTTCATGGCCTTAAAAAACTGTTCTAACCAAACCGTGAAGTGCCTTCCTCTTGAAGTTGGAGATCACTGCTAAGTGTAATAATTTGTTAATGTACTCCTTTTATAGAAAATAAACCATCTATTTAGATGCATAAACGCTAGCTACAAAGTAAAAGCGTAGAGAGGTTAAATAGTACTTAAAATGCTTAGAGGTGTTAAAGTAAATCTTTTGTGAAGACTGCCTGGAGAGGTCTGTTTAAAAGGGATATTGAAAGCACCCAGAGCAAGTAATAATATTGCATAATAGATTAAATTAATTAAATTGATATGTGCTATTGAAGTCTAATAATTTTATGAAAGATATACTTAATATTGGAATATAAATAATTAATAATTTGGGAGTAAGTCAACTCAGATTAGTTTTATAAATTTTTAATTTAGCTTTAGCTAATCTACCTTTTTTATTTTCTAGAAACTTTGACATTCATTTCTTTGAACCATGATGGTTTCACATTCAGCATAACATTATTTCTTGATGGAATACGATATTTGAAACTAAGTTCTTGCTGTGTGTTTCGGTATCATCCCAGACGCCGTCTAGGTGGCTCTAGTGGCAGTTTTTCTATTAAAAGTATTGAAGGAGGAAAACCATGTATAAGGTATGCAGATTTTAATATTAAGTGCTTTAGGACACTAAATTGTAACAAAAGTAATTTTATATAAGTGTTATATTCAACTACCATAAAAGAATTCAAAAGAAACCATTCATCCCAAAAAAATCCTTCAACATTATGCTGTTTCACAAATTTGTTCTTAGGAAATAAAGGTATATAAGAAAGTGATGAATGTGTTCTGAAGATCAAGCAGGGGAAAACATTTTCTGTTGGTTCTTCAAAACATGTTTGCTATCTTTATAAAATGTCATGGTCTTGTGTAGTCAAAGACAGTTACGGTTGGATAAAGAAATTGATTAGCTGGTTATTTAAATAAAAATAGATCAAGAAACCAGACTGGCAATAAAATTGTTTAAATCAGGGTATGCTGATTTAAATCAAGTTATTTTTATTTACAAAATCACGATTTACTTTAAATTTTCTTTTTTGAAGTTTAATAGTGATATTAAAGTGAAATAACCTGGGACAGGGATGCATATTATTTTATACATATGTTTAAACATGGTTCTTATAAATAACACTCCAATCGTGAACTCTTTGAACTGGAAATAACTGACTTCCTACTTTGGGAGGATGCTTTAGAGATAATATTGATTGGGTATGTAGTAGCCGTAACTTGGAGAAATTTTTCTCAGCTTAATCACCGCTTGCTTTATATATAAATATTTTTCATAACTCTATTTCATTTACACATAAATCATCAATATTTTAAGTATATTTGTAATACTTATCTCTCATATTGGAGGGGGCCAGGTCTCCAAGACTTTGCAAGCCTTCTGATAAAATGACCAAAAAGTGATATTAAATCACTGCATATTTGTCTATGTATATTTGTAATACTTATCCCATATGTTCGGGATCTTAGGCCCTTGTCATAAAAAATTTTAAAGTGTTTCTCGGGGTTGGACCTGCAGTACATGACATACCTGGTGTAGATATCTTTTAAACTTATTTGGTTAATCATTGGAAATATTTTGCTCTCTTGTTTGGGTTACCCAAGGGATTCAAACCCCTAGGAGTTAACAACCATGTTGGGATGACAATTAACCAATAAATCTTTCTCTTTCTGCACTGAACAAGTACAGTTGGAACTCTTTAATCAGGCATTCTTCGGTTCGGCACATTCTGTAATCCGGCACTGATCAAGCCGCTCGCGCTCTGATTTTTTCGGGTGGGTTCGGGCGTTTGTTGACCTTGACTGCCAGGTTGCGGCACTGTGCTGCCCTCATTTTTAGTTCACTCAGTGTTTATCGTGACTCAGTTTTATTTCAGTACAGTGTTTCCTGTTTCCTAGCGGGTTACATATCACGTTTACACAATATTACAACTATGTACATACAGTGTACTGTACTGTAAAATGTTCTCAAAGCCCAGCACGAGTTCTTCATGTGCTAATAAAACTAATAAGTTTAAGCATGTGACTCTCACACTACAGCAAAAACTAGAGATTCTTAATCGTCTCGAAAAAGCGGAAACAGAAACGTTTAAATGCGTGATTTCAATATTGATTCTTCGACAATTTATATATAAAAAAACAAAAAGAACTTATGAAGTTTGTTGCTCAAGGTGTAACAGCAAAAAATACGGAATCAAGACACATTTAAGAAACCTAAACTTGAAATTCTTGATAATGCCTTGTACACTTGGCTTAGTGCGAAAAGATCAGAGGGAAAACCTGTGACTGGGCCTATGATCATCGAAAAAGCAAAACAGTTTCACCCTGATCTGAATATAGAAAGTACTTGTGTGTTTTCCGATGGTTGGCTTCAGAAATTTAAAATTCAACACGGAATCCGGAGGCTGGAGAGAGCAGATCAGCCGATGAAAACATCTCTGAAGAATATAACACTTAGCAGCATTGTTGTACGGTGGGAATTAATCTGTTGTCAAGTTTACAATGCCGATGAAACCGGCCTTTTATTGTGTTGTTTGCCAACGTCTACTCTGGCATGTGGGGATGAAAAATGGGCTAAGGGATTCAAGAAAAATAAAGACAGATTGACTGTTTTGTTGTGTGCAAATGCTTCTGGCGACCATCAGCTGACACCTGTCGTGATTGTTTAATATAAAAACCTAGAGCTTTAAAAGGAGTCTTAAACTTGCCTGTGCATTATGATGCGCAGAGCAATGCATGGATGATAGCAGATTTGTTTAAGTACTGGTTTTTCCATCATTTTGTACCACAAGTAAAGGAAAACTTTAAGAAATGTGGAATGTCAGAAGATAGCAGAGTGCTTTTGTTGTTAAACAACTGTACCGTTCATCCTCCTGCTTCTGATTTGCTTTCCGGCAATATTTTTGCAGATTACCTACCTCCAAATGTCACTCCCTTGATTCAGCCGATGGATCAAGGTGTGATTCAAATTTTCAAGTGTTTTTATAGAAGATCTTTTGTGCAAGGCCTTTTGGACTCTGACTGTGATGTAAAAGACTTCTAAAAACAGTTTAATGTCAAAGATGCAATTTTCTTAGCATGGAATGGTGAAAGAAGTGACTACAACGGTGTTGGCGCAAACTTTGGCCTAAACACAAACATTACCAGTAATGGTCAAAATATGGTGCTAGATTTGGTAGAAGCTGTGCCAAACAACCCTTTCACAGATGTATGTGAAAGGGTTGTTTGTTCCCCATGAGGAAGTTATAGACTGGATTGAAATCAACAAAAGTGTGCCAGGTGGTCGAAGAACTGAGTGACAAACAGATTATACAAAGTATTGTGAACCCACAAGAAGCCCAGGTTCAGGAGGTGGAATTGGATGAAGGAGCCATGGCAGATGAAGCTAGTCTTGGAAACAGGCTTCTGATACATTAAATACATTTATAAAATTTGCCGAATCCAACAAAAGCTATAACTCGGCAGAACTCATAAATTTGTGTATTATCCGTAACGATATTTTGAAGAAGATATCCGAATCATGGATGCAACGTGACATCAGAGATTTTTCAAACACTAACGCTCATGTGTATTTTTTCTTGCCATTACAACTTGTTTTAAATATCATTGTACTGTATTAATTTTTCTTTGGTATTCCCGTTAAAACATAGTAACGTTCGATAATCTGGCAAAATCACTAATCCAGCACGGCTGTGATCCCGAACGTGCCGGATTAAAGAGCGCCTACTGTATCACTCACAAATCTGTTTATCAGTAGAAGCAAAGCTCTATTATGTATGAGGTCAGTCCACATAGGCGACAAAGTGTTTTTGGTTAATTTGGACATACCCTTCCCTATAGAAAGAAGGGGCCCATCCTGGCTCAGTGGGCTTATTCACTGCACTAGCAACCTGTGAGTTAAAGACAGTGCAGATTCGATTCCTGTCAGGTTTGTTTCCTCCCTGGGTGTATTTTTCTCTTCTGTGTCAATAAAACTTTCATTGTGTGTGTCCATTACTTAAAGTTATCTGTCTTGTGTTTGACACAGCTTGGCCAAATATGGCCCTTGTGCCATAACAACTCAATGAAACCAACCAATCCCCATAGAAAGGTTGGATAGGCTTGAACTGATACTCTCTCAAGATTGAGTGAAATTTCTGATAAAGGAATCAGACTGCTTAACATTTGTTTTAGGTATGTTACAAACAGGCCATATCGATTCAAATCAAATTATTTTTATTAAATAAATCATTGATTTAAATCAAAATTTTCATTTCCTTTCTGTATTAAGTTTATTAATATTAAAAATGAAATAACTATGAACAAGATGTTTGTTATTTTATTCAAATAAGTAAAGAACTATATCAAATAAGTAAAGTAGTCTGTGTATGATAAAACTAGACACTTAGTCACAATAAAATAGTTTTTTGCAGTATTACAAAAGCCTTTCAATTTTGCACATATATCTTTATAATTGGGAAATTTTATGCATTGATCCCTAGCAATTTTTACACTGCTAGCATGACTATTCTGTATTTATGGAATTGAAATTTGGAATGTAAAAGTTAATTTGCCTATCTGATAATTGTGTATATTAAAAAATAGATTATAGATTGAAGCAGAGCTGTTTTAAGGATTATGATTTTTTATTGCAAGCTCAAAATTCCACTCAATTGGCATGTTCTATTGCTTATTTTATGCTGTTCATAGAGAAAAGCTTCGTTTTCTTGTATGTTATGTATAAACCTTTTTGTGTGTGCTTGTAATATAATCTTGAAATACTTATCAATGCTCAGAGAAAATTTGAAAAATAGGCATACCTGATTTCAAATTACGTACATTTTCATGCCTTCTCGTTTTTCACTATTTACTTGCAAATAAAATTTTTTTTCACATATAAGTTATTTTTGTAAGCTAAATATTAATGAGACAGGAATTTTTTCATGAATTTTGTTACAAGTTCCTTTTATTTTATTTTCTATGGGGACATGATTTTTTTCTCAAAAACAAGTCTCACCAATTACTTAAAATAAAACTAGTTAAGGAAATTCTATATATTTTATTCATATGATAAATATGTAATGCAAAAAAATTTGAAATTTGTCTGATTTTTTATTCATTTTATACAAAAATTTATAATATGTGGTATTAGTGGGATCCCGCAACCTTATTGATCTATGTCCAAAACATTTTATGCCATATGTTATGGGTTAAAATCAAATTAATCTAAATCAATCGAGAACTAGATGGGAAAACTTTGTTGTGTTCTATTTATTCTGCTATGTGATTAACTGCTAATTCCTATATCGTGTTTTATCCTTTTAAAAATTTACCCTGTTATATTTCCTAATACATTAATGTTATTCATATTTATTAATGTTTAACATAAATCAAAACTATCTAGAAGCTACACTGTGATTTGTTAGTTTCATGTCCAATAACTTTAAACTTGTACAGGCGAGTGATTAATTAAAATCATAAAAATCTTATTTAAATTTTTTTTAAATCTGATTTAAATCAAATAAATCCGATTTTTATGATTTTTTTTCATATCCTGGATACAAATGAGCACTGGATACTTCTCACTTCCTACCTTATTTAACTTTCCATCAGTCGCACTGATCCTGACTGGCACTGACTTTTTTCAATGTTACGCAATAAAAAGAATAATTAAGAAATATATTATTTATATAATTTTTCAATTGTTTTTAGTATGTCTCAAAATATACTACGAAATTTTTTAAAATAAATAATTAATATGTAACTAGAGGAAAGGAAATGTCGAACAGCCCTCACAGATACACAGCTATCTCATTTGTTAAAAAAACACGACTAACTGAACTTCCTGAAGAAAATCATCTGAGCTTAAATTAAAGCGAAAGACCCTCTATAAAGTTTGCAAAGTCAAAATATTCATCGAGTATCATGCTTATAATTACGAATTTTAAAATGAAAGCAGATATCTCACAGATACTGGTACTTGAAAAGAAAGCTAAATATTTGAACGTAGTTTTACTGTCGCCAGATAACTAATGCTAATATTTTATTGCTTTTAACATCCCTCTCAATAAAATAAAATTCTTAGTTCAACAGTTTTTTGCAGTCTCAAATCGGGTCTTCGACAAAGGTTTTGGTAGAATGTCTACAATTTGATTCTCTGCTTTAATGTAAATCAAATTCAATTTTCCATCTAACACTTTTTGTCTAACAAAGTGGTAGCGAATGTCTGTTTCATCCGCTTATAATGCTCAGGATTCTTTGAAACACGAATTGCAGACAAATTGTCTCTGTAAATAACAATTGAATTTTCCTCTATCTCTAAAACTGAGCTAAAAAATGATGCCTCGTAGCCTGCTAAGTGCCACATATTCAGCCTCTGCTTGCTTCCTAGATACCCAGGATACAGTGCAACCAAACACTTCAAATGCAAATCCCAGGGTACTTTTTCGATCACTGAGATCTGACCCCAGTCAGCATCTGCATATCCTTATGTCGTCAGTTGTTCATTTCTCTGATAAACTAATTTAAGTTCTATAGCTCTTCAAAGCTTTCCACAATGGTTTATCACTTTTGTCTTGATAGCGTAACCAGCTATCCGATAGAAAAACCTATATCAGGTTTTGAACCCATTGTTGATTACAATAAGCAACCGATCACTTGTCTGCACTTCTTCTTTATTTGTTCATCAATCTTTCCACTTTGATTTGTAAAGTCCAGATATCCATCTATAAGTGAAGCAACAGGGTGCAATCTTCTATTTCAAATCTAACACATTTGTTAGGAATTCTGATTGGTCAATTTCTAACTTTCCTTTTTCTAGATCATGAACTATATGCATACCTAGATAAGTTTAAACTCTTCCCAGATCTTTCATCTTAAAGTTATCAGTCATAATCTTCACATCATTTACATTTTTTCATTTGAACCCACTATCAACAAATCGACAAACGGAAGAATAAACATGGCATTTTCTTTAATCCTGATATATAAACAATAGTCATATTCTGAACTTCTGAATCCATTTTCCAATATAACTTCAGTAAACTTTTCATTCCAATATCGTGGTGATTTCTTCAGACCATAAAATGATTTGTTTAATCTAAGTACAGTTGATTTCTTAGTTTCCTTCCTTCAGGCATTTTCAAGTACACTTTGATGTCCCCATGCAGAAAAGCACTGCATACATCCATTTGGTAAATAGATTGTTTTCTCTGGTTTGCTATTGCCAAAAGTATTCGCACTGTTTGTAATTTTGCTGGAGAATATAGTTATGAATAATCAAAATCTTCATCTTGTTGAAAACCTCTTGCTACCAAACATTCCTTGTATTTTACTATTCCATCTGCTACCTTTTCTTGAAAACCCATTTGCTACCAATCGCATGGTAATCTTTGATTTCTGTTTCTATTCACGTTTTATTCAATTTAAGTGCTTGCAACTCATCATTTATTGCTTCCTTCCAATTTTCTGCCTCTTTTGATTCCATAGCTTGAAAGGTCAATGGTTCTTTCATCCTATCAAAATAACATTGATAATCTTTGTACTTGTCAGGCAAATGACTCCGATTTCTTAAGTCTCGCCTGCTTTTAACTTCTTTTGGTTCCTCTTGAATCAGATCTGTGGGCTCTTTAAATATATCTCCTGTATCTTCACTCTAAATTTTCATCTTCAGGCGTTTTTGTTTTCTCGAAGCTTCTTGCTCTTTTGATATTGATACAAACATCACATCTCTTATAATATCCACTTTGTTTTAATCAGGAAAGAATACTCTGAACCCTTTCACTTCATTTCCATAGCCAACAAACAGTCCATTTGTACTTTGGAAGTCCCACTTTCTTCGTTTTTCTTTTCATACATGAACATACACCTCATTTCCAAATACTTAAAACGAATTAATGTTTTCAGGACTTTTGCCAAACCATATCTCAGGGTGTTTTAAAACTGGCGATTCACTTCTGTTTAAGAAATACAGCTGTATTAGTTGCCTCAGCCCAGAACTTCTTTTCGAGATCTACAGCCCTGAGCATGGTTCTTGTTGCTTCTATAACGGTTATATTTTCACGTTCCTCTCTTCCATTTTGCTCTGGTGGATGGAGTACTTGTTTGGAGACGCATGCCTCCTCCAAAAGTTTCATTTCATTTTATTTTTGAACTCTACCGTTATCACTATGCAACACTTTAACTTTGCTTTCAGTTTGTCTTATGACCATTTTCAAATATATCTTCAATTTATTTCCCCCTTCAGATTTATGTTTCAGGAAGTATGCTGTTCTGTAACTTAGAAAGTCGTTCTTTTGCAGTAGTACAAATTTCGAACCTTCAATTGATTGAGTCTCCATGGGCCCACATAACAATATTATTTACAACACTTATTTACAATGCTGCATGAATTAGTTCACAAACTGTTTGGACTTTACTTTCGCTACATTTGAGTGATAGCCTATTATGTTGCTTTCCTTCAACACATGGCCTGCAAAATATTTTGTCCTCTTTAAATGGAATATTATTTTATTTCAAATGATCTTACTGTACATTTGATATGATAGTCTCTCATGCCAATGAAGTAGATCACTAATTTTCTTGTCCAAGCAGCAGTTCTGTTTTCAACAGATTTCATTTTTACCTTGAACATTTTCCCAAATCTTACAGCTACTGCTTTAATTTCATTTTCGCTATTTCGTAAAGTGAATTCATTCTTATTTAAATTCAGTTTATAACCAAAATTTAAAGCTGCCCCAATCGAAAATAAATTTACCTGTAACTCAGGTACTTCCCTTAATTCAGCACTAGACCATTTTCTTCCATCATACATCGAACGCTGAATAGTACCCACTCCTTTAACTTCCATGGGTTATCCTCTTCTAGTTTTTACTGTACTTTTGACTTCTATCATTTTAGTAAAATATTCTCTTCTGCACATTTGTTAACTTGCAGCACTGTTCATATACCATGTTTCAAGCTCACTGTCTTCTGTATTCATCATAAACGTATTTCTTTCTGCATCCTGTTCTTTGGATTTCGTAAACCAGCAGTCTTTCTGCAGGTGTCCTACCTTTTGCAGTAATGACATGAATGTGTTTCTTCGTGTTGTTTATGTAGAGTGAACAATATTTTTTCATGTGTCCAAATTTCTTGCAATGAAAACACTATTTTCTTATTTTCATATCTTTTATTCCTTCCTTCAGCCAGAAATGCAATTAAATTCAAAATTGTATCATCTTTTCCTAATCTTTCTTCCTCGGTAATGAGTCTTGCTACCGGTTATTCACCTTTTGATCTCCAATAGGAACTGATTGCCATGCTGATATGAAGTGCTTAAACTTTTCTGGTGAGGCCATAAGCATTTTTTTCATGATCATCTGATCGGAAATTACCTCTCCAGCAATTTTCAGGGTCGCTGTAGCCCGTTTGGCAGAGTAATGGATTAGCAGGAGGGTTACGAGTTCGAATCCAACCAAAGGCCGTCGTGTACAAAGGGGGCTGATGTACGTTAAATCTCATAGTCTTAAATGTCTTCACGTTGGTGTGGTGTGGAAAGTGGGATGCCAGCTCAGGTGTGACCTTGTCATCTGACCGTAATTCAAAATTATGTGGTATTGTCCTTGGATCTTTCCCTTCGGGTTTGATCTCGGGCCGTCACCAATAGCCCGTTGTAATGCTCCGTGCGACGTTAATTAAAAATACCTACCTACCACCAATTTTCAACTTATTTACAATGCTCTCTAATTTCGTAACAAAAAGAACAATTGGTTCATCTTCATCCAACTTGCAATTGAAAAATTGTTGAAGTAAATGTATACTAACTTCTGATGTCCTCTCCTAAAGGGCAATTAATGTGGCCCATATTTCTGCTGAAGTTTCACAACCCAATACATGCATCATTGGTACTTCATTTAGTCTAGTGACAAGTACCTCCTGTGCTTTTACATCATTAGTATTCCATTTACTTGCTTCAGCTCCATCTTCAGGTCTGCTTAATTCTCCAGAAACAATATAGATTCTTTGACTAGACCAAAATCTTCACTTGAATTTTCCACAACTCCCAATTTTCTTCACCTTTCAGTTTAAATACTTGTTCAGCCATTTGAGTAGTTTCGTTTTCAAATTAAATAACTACTGGACCCATAACCTGTGGCAGATCTATCTTAAACAAACTTGAGAAAGATGTGGAAATAATCTTAATTAACTAAATGATATTTATTCATGAGAGATATCACACAGATACAGGTACTTGAAAAAGATAAAAATTTGAACTTCGTTTCATTGTTGTCAGATAACAAATGCTAATATTTTATTGCTTTCAACAGATTTGTATAATAAAATAGAACTCAAATGAAAAAAAGTACCCTGATAAATTTCTCCTGAGTACCCCTTAAATACCCTGAGTCATCCTAAACCATCACATATATTAATATTTAGCAAAAATCAAAACTCTAGAAACCACTCTGATTTACTTGTCTCATGTCCAACAAGGTAAAACTCAAAGGGGCAACGAATTAATTAAAATTATAAAAATCCGATTTTAATAAAATAAATCTGATTTTTTAATCATGTTTTCTTCATACCCTGGTTTACAAGGGAGGGTGGAAGTCCCAAGTTCAAATTATTTCAGAAATTGTTTAAGAGATATGAACAATCCTAGAAAAACAGGCATTGCACTATGTTTTATGGTTCTGATACAAGCATATAAAAATATTGGAAAATAGCTACATATGTGTGCTGTATAAACATTTTAAACTCATAAGTCTTGTTCAGAAACGGGCAAATTAATAGCGTACTAAAAACTGATTTTATTATTTAATACTTAATCTTTGCTTTGTTGAAACTACCTAGTTGTGACATCGCCTTCAGGATAAACTGTCAGCAAAATTATCGAGGTTGGTTGTAATTGTATTAGGCTATGACACACTTGTGTGGTGTATATAAAAGGTATTGGGTATGAGTGTCAAAAACAAAATTTCAATGTGAATCATCGAATGGTATCTTACATATCATGTCTTTCTTACATTCAGCTTCTTTTCTAGAGTAAGTATAGAAGCTGAATATAAGAAAGGTGCATTAAAACTAGTCTGGTAGACTGTCTGAAAATGTACTGTGGACAGTGAAATCAGGTTGTATGTAGTATGTACATACAACCTGATCTTTAGTTATCTAATATCTGTATCTTTAGTTATGTAATAAATATTGAATGGCTATGAGAAGCTAATCCATGTATCCTACTGGAATTATTGTTTATATCAAGTAAAAATATCAGGAAAACAGAACATGGAATTATCAGAAGAATTTTGTTTGTTACTTAGACTTGCATTTCTATACCTGTAAATTCCAAAATAGACCACATTTCCAGCAAGACTGATTTAAATCATGCTAGTTACTGTGTTGTGTAATGTACTAAATAATTAGAGGGAATGATAATTTTTGTAATTTTATTCCCTTTTGGCATCCAAATTTCGATAACCCAAACCAATTGCCCTTCACTGTTTATTCTTTTACTTTTCACAATGAAGGTTAATTCGTTTCTCATTATAACTTGCTTCCTTCTGAAAATCATTCTATAGCACTTTGCATTTACATTTAAAATAAAATTAGATATACTATTTGTTTTCTTTCAAGAATTTCATTTCTTTAAAGTTATAGAATAACTAAGAACTTTCAAATGTGCTGAAACTTGAAAACAAGCACATGATTTCAACACTGCTACCATTTAACTGACAGCCAGTTGTCAAAATGCTATTTATTTCATAATTTTAACATCAAAACATCACCTAGCATACCTTTCTTAAATTGGATACTTATTCATAAACATGTTTGTGTAGAATTGCTCCATAATATGTAAAATATGAAAATACCCAACTAAAACTAAGTAATCTCTTGTTAGATAGGAAACTTTATTGTAATTAGAGTCTCTTTTATTAACAATCAAATTTCTGTCTGAATAAAATATCAAGATGTGCTCCTTCATTGCCTCATTTTAACATGCTTCAGCCCTACAATTAGCACATGACAATTGAACTCTTTAAAATGTCATATTGTCTTCCTTCTATTTTTTGTGTATGATAAATACATTTCATATATTGATCAGGTTCTCAACCAATGGTTCTATGTTATCGTGCTATTGGGACTACCAGAAATTTTTTTAAAATTATCAGCATGCTCTACGTTTAATTTCGCATCTCTGAATCATTTAATATTTTTTATTTTACATTATGACTAGTGTCTTTAGCAGTGCTATTTGTACTATAAAAATGTGGGCTTAGAAGACTTATAGTGAGAAATAAGATTTGACTTGTTACCATTGAAATTGAAAGTGTGGTATGAGGCTATGGTAGCATTTGCAATTATACTAAATTTTATCATGGCCTTTGTACTTTCTTCCTGCTCAGCATGTACTGCTGAAGGAATTGCAATTTGTTGTGCACTTAGCATGTGTTCTAGTTCTTATAGATTTTATTTATATACGATCACATGAGTTAATTGGATTGTTTTTATGTATTGCCTGTCATGTGTTAATTGTTTTGAACATCATACACACTCAAAGCAGCAAGGGTTTTGATATTGGGTTCTGAGTTATTAAAAGGTAAGTAATTGGCTTGCAGGCAGTGCTGTGAAAACAGCTTGTTTCATTACCTTAAGGTGTATCTTTAAAAAATAACTTATATAAAATTTTCCCTAAAGGGATTTAACTTATTGTAACATAAGGTCACCAACAAACCATTTAAAATTTTAATTCATCAACTAGTTTCTCAAGTGTAAATGGGCTGATATTAAATTGATTAACCTCTTATTAGCCAAATGCCCTTTACCTACAAACATCTTTTACTTAGAGAAGAGGCTTCTTTACATTACACACATGGACTACATTTTATTGCACATCACATTTTATTGTATATTCTGATTTGAATAATCAATGTCAATATTTTAAAGTTGTTTTAAGTATACAAGATTTAATGGGGCATGAACCTCACTGAAATATTTTTGCTTTTTTACATGCAATTATTATTGCATTTGCATTTTAATATTTATTTATCATAATTTTGATCAACATGTTGCAAATCTAATATTTATATTGTCACTTTTATTTCTGCTTTACATCTATCTTATCGAAACATGCTTTGATGCTTTTTAATATTTGGTATCGACTTTAACTTTTATGATAATTGTAGCTTGGCCAAACTTGGCCCTTTCGTCATTACAATCGCTCAGATTTGTACTGTATAATGAACTTTTCTAATGTGAAGCTGTTTAATTAATTTCTGATAACATTTAGAAGTTATTTTCAAAATTATGATTTTAAAGACAATAACAATATTTTGCATTCCTTGAGGGAACACCCATGTCTTAAATACTTTTAACAGTTGATCTTATTGTTTTTAATGATTGATTATGGTGTTATTCTTCTAAAATGTAGTCTATTTTGAATGAATCTCCTTCATACATTAGAAAAGTTTTTTAAATAGAATGTATTTATGGGAATCAATTTTCTTTTAATTTTTAAAAAAACTCTTATATTGTGAGAATAAACTTTAGCTGCATAATTTTTACTTTGATTTTAAAGTTTCTTCTCACAAGAAAATTCTGAGAGAAATAATTAATGTATGCAGATGCCAATACCGTCAAATTGAAACATGCAGTAAGGACTTGAAGCAGAAGCTTATTTGTTCAGAAAATGATGTGCCTTTTGAAGGAGGTGGAATAAATGATTCTTTTAACTTTGATGGAAGAATTAATGAACCAGGTAATTTCTTTTCCCTTTGAAAATCAGTTATATACAACCTTTGCAATTTTAGTTTACTGTTGCCACTGTTTTTCTATGAATTCGATATTAAAATACTAATTTATATAATAAGTAAGCAATTGAAAAATGGTGCATTTAAATCTGGAACTTATCCTGAAATTTTAGACTGGCAAAATCTGTTGATTAAAAATATTAAATATTACAAATTTAAAAAGTAATAATTTTTATTACAGAAGTTTTTATTAGAAAAGAAGAATTTTTATTGCTTCAGACCCTACTTAAAACATCATTTTTAATTCAAACATTTTGCTGTAGAAAGGCTTTAACGAAATTAGTAAGGTTTTTTAATCACTTTTTAAGATTTTAAAAATGCTAAAATTAAACTTTACAGTTATCAGTAAAAATATTCATGGTTTCAGATGTCATAATTAAAAATATGTGCAGATATTAAGTTTTAAGATAATCCTACATGAATTCATAATTATGATCTAGGTAGAGTAAGAAATTTGTGAAATATGACTAACAAATTCTCTCTTTAAAAAGTGCCTCGAAACTGATCACTGAGAAGCATACCTAAAGAAAAATTATGGTATGTCATTCAGTGACATACTATAATTTTCCATTCAAGAATGTAGAAAAGATAACATTTCTTTCCTTTGACATTAAACATCACAAAATCAGTAACACTGACTTAGCTTTTAGAAAAGATTTATAATATATTATAAGTGACTTTATATTATTTTGCATGTTTCTTGCTAATTCAATTATAGATTTTGCATTAAATAATTTGTAATAGACATAATTACTTTTATATTATTTTTACAATTTACAAGTTGCTGCAATCATCAAATAGAAAACATTCTATTCTTTCAGATGTAAAAAGTGATGGAATAATCTATGATAGTAAGGTAAGTAGTGTATCAATAGTTTATAAATTCTAGAATGTTACTTTTGACTTTATAATCTTCTGTCTTGCAGTTATATTGGAAGGTAATTGGTATTTTGAGGATAATTTTTATGGTATCAGTGCAAAAATAGAATTAAAATACCTTGCATGCAATAAAATATTTCTAATTATAAAAACATATAGTTCATATTTAAAATTACTTCTAAAGTTTTTATTATTGGAGCAACTTTAAATTAAAGCTTAACTATTGAGTGAGGATAAGTTGATTAATAAGACTTAAATTTCTGGACAATAGATAGTTGATTAATAAGATTTAATCAACTCTAATTATAGTGGTGATGTTATAAGACTAATTATAACAATTAACATTTTCATTGATTGATCATACATATAGGATGTTTTGAAATTCTGTGGCCAAACTTAGTGATAGGGTGCACCAAAATAAAAAAAAATTATCAAATATAAGTCTGCAACTGTTGCACATAGGTGCTAGAGGGTGCTGTTAGGAGTGTTTGCAAATCGTGCTTTGTATCAATCTTAGTCTTTCACAACATGGATTTTGCAAGTGATGAAGCATAACATGAATTCCAAGATGTCTGACATGCATCTGATGTAGACTGTCTATGGAAACAAAAGATCTGAGCAAATATTGTTCCGCAAATTTTTCTCCAATAGGCGAGTGACGGATTATCAAACATTTGAGCTGGGAAATTGTGTATGGACCTTTTGGTTTTATTTTAGGATTTAAAAATGTAATTTCCAAAACAAGAAAAATGGGTATAAACATTAAAATGATCAGTAGTAACATAAGTAAGTAAGCATAGTAATCAAAATATATTTACTAGACAGAATCAAAGATTGAATCAAACAGTTAATTTTTAAACATCTTTTTTTCTGATTTACATAAATCATTAAACACTGATTTCATTTTGTTTTCTCTCATAATTATAACTTTAAACAAAATCACTGAAATGAAAATTTTCACATTCAAGTCCAAGGTCATTGTGTCTCAGTAGGTATGACCACTGTTCTAGCAACCTGACAGTTGTGGCAGTGCAGGTTCGATTCCTCCCTGGGATTATTTCTCTCTAGTGTTAGAAAAACTTCCTTGCGTGTGTCCATTGTCTTGTGTAGCATGGCCAAATATAGCCCTTGCACCATAAAAATCCCAAAACCAACCACATTCAAGTCCATTTCTTCAAAAATTTTCATTGTGTTTAATATTTATAATATATTTATTAAAAAATTATTTAAAATTTTCAAATATTGAGTAATGCTTTGCAATAGAAAATATATTAATACAGATAAATTTGTCTCTAAAATAACTGCCATTCATTTAAAAACATTAATTCATTTTATTAGAACTCTTCAGAAATTGAAGATGCAGAGAGTTCAGTTGAATCAGAAATTATTAATAACCATGTTGAAGATATTGAAGAGAACTTGGAGAATGTGTTTGATAACCAGAATTCAATGATTGATAACGAAATCATCGAAGATGAAATTGCAGTGGAAAACTCAAGTGTTATTTTAGATGATTTAAAAGGTAAGACCTGATATAAGATTAATAGCACAACTGCATTGTTTAGATTGACCATTATGAAATCTCATACTTTCATTTTTGTTGATAGTGATTGTTATTCACCATCTTAATTAGAAATTTTTGTTACAAAATACAACTCTTATATTGATACAGCTTTGCCCCTTTGATTATATGCAGCATGATCATAAGCTCTTCCAAAATATAATTTTGCCCTTTAATTGGAAAATATCTTCAATTATGCAAGAAAAAAGTCAGCTGAACTGAAATGTGTTGAATGAGGGATTTTTGTAATAGCTGCAAATGTTTTTTAAGTCAACTTAGTGCACTTTTAAATAATGGAATGAGTAAAGGCCATTCAGCAGTAAATATTAGCCAACCATTTATGAGCAAACCTAAAAAACAGTGATGCAATAAACTAGCAACTGAGCTGTTTCTCTAAATTTTGTACATTTGCACATAATGAAAAATTCTATTTAATGAGTTTCATAAATACATTTTCTTATGTAATTTTAATTGAACAAATTTTGTTATTTAATAATTGAAACACTAGAAAATAAAAGTTTAAAATATCTGGTGTACCAAAATATTTTAATTAACATTAGTCTATATGTAGTAAAATCATAAATAAGTAGCTTTTTATCATAAATAAATAATTATAAATTATTTATTAACTCATTTATGATAAAGTAGTGTGTATGTTGTATTTTCAAATATTAATTTCAGGCAATGGTTAGAAAATATTCCAAGACATTTTTCTGCCAAGTTTGTAATTCATTGTGAGGTGTAAACTATAAAACATGAAAATTATAACATGTTAAGACTTCTAATTATCTTTATTGAATATTAATCCAAATTCTGTTTTAATTGTTATAGGGAATAAGTAATATTTTATTGCATTGGGGTAATATTTTATTGCAAAATGGTGCCAAAAGCAAGACAACTACAAACTGCAGCCGAGCACAAAGCAGTAGCAAAGTGTAGGGATATTTTTTGTTCAATCTGCATTCATAAAGTTGCAATTGGGCAAACTTCCAAAAAAAATTAATCTTGAGTTATTTTTAATAAACATTTTCTCTTAGACATTTTAATTTATTTTCTTAAGAAAGTTTCTTTCAGGAAATATTAGTTTTTTAAAAAATTACAATATTTGGTAAGGCCATATACAATTTTGGAAACAAATTTGAGTGGTAAAAAATATTTTTAAAAAACACACTACTTTTGAAATATTTTAAATTTATTGGTACTTATCATGAAAAAAATAAGTTCCTTAAGCCATTTAATCTTGTTTGGTTGATTAAAATTCATTTTATTTTAATTTCTTATGGAACTTGAAAGGAAAATTGTGGATAAATATGTTCAGATAATCTAATGTTGTCGAATAAAGCACTAAACTTCAGTAAATTGTTTTATTTTTTGAACAAGGGTTTTGTGTTTTATCTGGAATTCAAAAACTGTATACAAACATTACTTTTTGGCATGCCAAATATTGAAGATTCCATCCCTCTTCATATTTTCTCGTAATCAAAACTTATCTTTTAATATTTAAAATGTGAGTTATCACCATGAAAAGAAATTATTAATGAATTACATTTTCATACAAATAAGACTAGTTTTATTTGCTCATATAGTGTTACCTAACAATTTTTGGTACATGTGAAAAATATTTAATATTAGCTAAATTGTTATAAAATTAATTTGAACTCTTGCAACTTGACAAATTTATGCTTTGGAACTCACTTGCAGAATGGCTGCTACTTTAGTCAGATTATTCCCAGTTGGGTCATCCATATGAAATGAACAAAAATAAGAAACAGCTGTGACCATATTTTGGTGATGAATTTTCATAACGATATCCCAAGTATTTTGGTTCAAAGTTATATATTTTGAAAGTTTCAGGGCATTTTAAGAACTTACAACTTTGAAGAACAGTTGTGAAATTGCTTAATGTTGCATGTTTGAATATCTATTTCTCCAAAACTACTTGAAATAGACAATATTTTATATTTTTATAATCTAAAAAATGTTTCTTTCATCGCGATTTCAAAATAAATTTTAAACATATTTAACCAAAAAATGAAAAATTCTTGATTTTGACAGAAAACATTCATGTGGGACAAAGGAGTTCAATGGCATTGTTGAAATTCATGCCACTCAGTGCTACGTATGATAAAATTATTGCTGAAGTTTTGAAGTCGCCTTTTATTTCCTTCACCTTTAAAATAGCAAAGGAAAATTAGATTTTTTGCTCTAAATAGGCATACAAAATCAGATGAATCAGCTTTGATGAAAATGATAGTTTAGGGGAATATTTTGAATACTTGTAAAAAATATTCTGGATAGTCCTAAAGCTACAGGAACAAAATTGGCGACACTCAAAATCACAATAGCAGGCCATCACCAAATTGGCAACTGAAATTTTTGTTGCCAAACCATTCGGATATCTACATCAGGTTACCATATTCCAAAATTATCACCATTATTGGCACTGGTTATTATTGCCTATCATAATATTTGTTTCCCATTCTATGTTGGCTTCAGGGGCACATCTTTAGGTGTGTATAGGCATCACAACCTTGAGGCACCCGAGTGATCTTTCCTCACTTTCATTTTTACCCTCGTCTACCCTTCTGCTTTTTCTTTTTCCCTCATTGTGTTGTCTGTCTTGAGTTTGGTACAGCTTGGCCAAATATGACCCTTATGTCATAAAACCTGAAACCAACCCATTCTATGTATATAACACATTTTTCAAATGACAACACTAAAATGAAAAACCAAAATAATTCTTAACTTAAAAATAAATTATAAAATTAGAACATCAATTGATTACTAGTGATTGCGATAAATATGAAACAAAGATGTGAATGATGTACAATTGGGAAGAACAATAATTACAGGTAACCCCCGTATAACACGGCACTTCTATAGCACGGATTCACTCTAACACGGTTCGAGAATTGGGAACATCCCCGTATAACACGGTGCTTTTATAACACGGATTCACTCTAACACGGTTCGAGAATTGGGAACATCCCCGTATAACACGGTGCTTTTATGGAATGATTGGAACAACAATGCGAAAAGAACGGGCATTATGAAAGTTTCATTTAAATGGTGTAGCATGTGAATATCAAAAGATCTATCTAAACGCGTGAATATTATCTCGAGATAAATTAAATAGAAAGTAACTTAGCTTAGACGAGACATGGCGTCTCTTGGGGATCCCCGCTCGTCATCAAAAAGAAAAAATGGCAAGAACGCTTAAAGCGTTTCTTCTCACCAAACTGCAAGGTCGTTGGACTGAGGCAGTAAAAAAAGAGAGCGTGTTCTTCCTCTCCACGCTTTTTATCAGTTTTTCAGGGGGTCGCAAATCAGGGGAGATGGTCTTGTCAATCAAGGGAGCTGGACTTCCCGATTCGCTGTTTTTAAACTAGCTCATCTGTAATTTGTTAGACGGACACACATGACATGGCGTAACTTTCTGGAAGATTCTTAGCATAGTTAATGAGCGTCACTGGAGCGAGGGAGAAAACGGAATTGAGAAATAAAGGACTTACAAAATAAATGGCATCACTGATCTCGTAGCTGTCACTCAGAGGATGAGGATATCTTGCCAAAAAGAAAACACCCTCGGTTAATAGTACTTAGTGATGACGAAGAAAACATTGTTTAATTCATATTAATATGTATTACCTAAGAAAATTTTTAATTATGAAAATATAATAGCATGTTTTTTAATTTTTGGAACCTAACCCCCCTTTTCGTACTAGTTCTTTGTTTTGTATAACACGGCAATTTTTTGGAACATAACTCCCGTGTTATACGGGGGTTACCTGTACATGTTTCCATGATAGCTGCTGGCATTTCATTTAACCTTTATCGAAGCCAAAACTCAATTTGAATAACGTCAGTGGGAGACACATAAAGTACTTGACATTTTTATCTATTAAGCAATGAAAATTTTCATTTCTGTCCATCACAGATGCATTATCAATTTCATAGGGTTTATTTGAAAAATGGTAGCAAAATTACTTTTGCAATTGACACAATTTCCTATCATTTTTTGCCATAATGCTTTGAGTCAGAGTTTAGACTCTTTTACTGGTGAATTCACCATCTCCTGTAGACTTATTGAGTTTTTCATACTGCTTTTCTGAAGTTTCTTTCGTAAGTCAAGACAAATTTATTAAAAGTAAAATAGAAAGTTCCAAAAGAAAAGTTCTCTGCCATTACCTGTATGCACAGAAAGTGCTTTTGAACAGGTTGTTTTTACGTAATGGATCGTGTCACAGCTTCACAAAGACAAAATTTATCTCGCGTCAACGTTTGAAAGATCAGGGGTTTTAAATTCCTTTTACCCTAAAAATTATATATTGTATTTACATGTCTAATGATACTTAATATTTACAAACTTATTTATTATTCACAAGTCATCGCATTTAATATTTACCCAAGGATATAAACAGACTTCAAACAAAATTAACTTTCCACCGATTGTTTTACTGATGGAACACTTTGATTAAACTAAAAAGGGTTACAAATAGTTTTAAAGTAAAATTAATTTATGTGAAATTTAAATATTGCATTTTTCTACTATCGAAGTATATAACTTATCAGCTGCGAAAAAAGTCATATTTCTATCTTGTTTAAAATGTTTCTGGGGCAAAAATAAACAAAGGGCAATGAAAATTTCCGGACAGACATCTTGATCCATAATGTCGAAGAGTTGTGATGTTTTCTCCTTCAGTAAGATATTTTTAAAATTTGAAAAATCTTATTTTTCCATAACATTACTTTTTAAATGTTTTTTTCTTTACTAAATATAAATACAAACACTAAATTACACCAGGCTATTTTTTATAAAAAGCTCCTCTTTAAGGATAATTTTTAATACTTTCTTTCCAATTTTAGATACCAGAGCAATTTGAAATTTGTAGAAATTGGCAAAATTTCTATTTTCGTCGAGATTTAGCAGACTATTAAATTATATTCACTTTTCGTAATACCTTTTTCTTGAGAATGTCACAACATAAAAAAATTTCAATTTGCGTTAATAACTTATTGAAATATAGGGTCAGACAGGCTACTTGTAATGCTAGAAATCAACATTTATGTAACCTACAATTTTTAATGTCAAAAAATATATATTTATGAAGTCTAATATCTTGTAGTTGCTCATTACTGTGACCTATTTAAAAAATGATTTTCATTGAAATAGGTACTATGCCAGCCACAGCTAATTTGCATGGAATGACCTAGTTCAAATAACTTCTCCAAAACATACATTAGCAGTTCCATAGTACATTTAGTTATTAACGAAAAGCAAACTAAAAACAGTAATGATTGAAGAATAGAGGAACATTGATGCAGAAATTACAAAAGAAATCAGTGAACTCTTTTCCCAGACGTTTAAAAGATGTTGTGGATGCTATAGGATATCCTACTGAGTACTAATTTACCGAATTACAATATTTACTAATATATATGTAGATTTTTTTAAAGTGTAAACTTGTGAGATAACTTTTGTTACTTTTTGATTGATTTTCCAAAAAAAAGTTTTATGTTTTTAAAATATTTTATGTAGTTTTGTTAAGAACAAGTTATAGATATTAAAAAATTCTCATTCTGAAATATTAATTTTTATTAATGGATAGAGCAGTAAGTATTTCATTGAAATTCATAAGTATACGAACAATTTTGGGAGCAACTGTACATGCAAGTTATTTCCCACAACGAAGTTAAACTCTGGTTTATATGGCTTTTGAATTTTAGATTGAAAATGAATGCTCATAATTTAAATTACTGAATTTTTTATTTTTCTAAAATAAATTTACTTTAGTAACAGTTCATTAAGACTGATTAAAGAAATAAGAATGCTATGTACAAAAAAGTGAGCAATGCATGTTTAACAAGGTTTCCGAATTGAATGTAGAAATTAAACAATTCATTAAAAAAATTGTATTAGCATTTTTAAGTGGCAATAGGAATAATGAAGGATAGAAACATTAGCCGAAATTGAAAAGTTAGATTTCAAGTATTTTTACTTGCAAGACATTTAAAAGTTTCTATAATGGAAGTGACCAAATAATAACATTTTGTCCATTATTAGAATTCAATGAAGCAAGGACTGATTGTTTCAGTTTAGTAAACAAAACTTTGCCACTCCATTGTTTCAAGCCTCTTAAAAATAAATTTGGACAGTTTAACAAGTCATCCAAATATGAAAAATTGAATGGTTTATAAACTCATAAATTTACAAACTTGTCATAAGATGTCACTGGTTTGCAGATCCAAATTTCAAAACGCTCAATCCCAGAGCTAGCTACCTTTAAATCTAATTTGTCTAAGGATAGGTTTTGGACCATATTTCAAATACTAGTGCCATTTGAAGGTTTTCGTCCAGTATTTTGCCTCCCGTTTTGTTTAAATGTTAATGCTATAAACAATTTACTTTCAGGTATGCATAATATTAATGAATTTAAGAGTGAATGAAAAATTTCCAGTTTTATAATCCATGTGCAATGTGTTAAACATTTCAGGTGAAACAGCTTCTAGCTATGATTCAGAATCATCTATCAATTCCATTGCTGAATCAGTGAAACAACTTGTCAGATCAGAAGAGTTTCATGCAAAGCCCTATGAAACTGGTAGTTCTTCGGAGGATGATGGTGGCAAGCAGCATGTGATATTAGCTTCTATTCATGGATCCCCAACTGGTGTTTAAAACTACCCTCATCATAAAAATAAAATCTCATGCATTGTAAATCTCTGCTTATACTTTTATTTTCATTCAAGTGTTCTAACAAAAAGCCATGCTTAATTTGCAAGGTTTGGTAGCTGAAAAACAAACTTAACTATGATGAAAGATTCAATATTAAATAACTCACCAAGCTTTGGAGAATAGTTGCACAAAAAGCAAGAGTGATAAATGCATACTGCTGTGTAACATTGTCGGTGGATAGCTGGCAAAATAACACTTCAAAAACAAGATTGTTTTGATAATTTGTGCCAAAGGATGTTTCAAAGTTCCAACAGAATAATTCACTGAAACAATATTTGTATGTTCCATTTCCTCATTGTAATATATCCAGATGACATTTTTATTACCAATTTATTGAGACGAAAATCTGAATAAATGCTGTACAAACCAACAGAAAAGTTGCAAAATCCAGCTTTTATATCCAAATATTGATCCCTATTGACTTTTTCTCAAAATTTATTAACACTTTCCTTGATTCATATTGAAAATTTATGACTTTCCATAATAGTCACTAGTAACAGACTGGCTCATGATTGGTTCAGGAAAGGTAAAATATATACCACCCTCAGCTTTTTGATGTTAAAAGTAAATTATGTTATGTTCAATTTGACGTCTTACAGATGAGCTGAATTTGGACATAGTATGTACTCAAAAGTAAATAAAATCCCTTTGGGGTTATAAACTTATCAATTTATTCAGATTAATTAATGAACTGTTCTACCTCTTTCTCCCTGTTTGCATGTGCCAAGATTCCAAGGTGTGGCGAACTTCAATAATTCTCGACTCTTCTTATTTTTCCGGAAACGAGGCCTCTGTTTGACAGATATGTACTTAAATCCAATCACTCAGCGAAATAATCTAATTAGATTTGAGACAAGCTACTGAATTTTACCATTTATTGTCTTCTAAGTATTTTGGTTTTAAATAACCTGTTGTCAATCTCATCTTTTCACTTTCTGAGGAAATCTACCAACTTCCCAGAACTAGTCTTTCAGGAATTTCCCCATGGCCCAGTCCATCACCGATAGTAACATCTTAAATTTATATCACAACAGCAACTGATACATTTTTTAAAGGAAAACAATTGCAGTGAATGCTTAATTTATTTCCAACATTAATGATTTCATATATACATAAGTTTGAATTCTGAGTCTGATACACTTAGTTGAAATGCAAATAGTACTATGTTCTCCTATTAAGAAGAAAAATAGAAACTTTCTCATAAACAACAAATGTAATTGCAGTTGCAGGAGTTACTTTCAGCAAATTTGGCACAATTCCTTTGTAGTAACCTTTAAATCCTTCAAACCTAAACAGAATATTCTATTTCAGTAACAATGAAACATTCTGTGCAGTATAAAGCATAATCTCATAAACCTAACCTGCAATTTGAAATACAGTACTCCAAGATATTTTTCTAGTTGTGCTTCATAAATAAGCTAATAAAACTTGACGTGAAAAACAGTTATATAAATATCAATAGCAAAATCAATTTCACAAACATGTTAATTAAGAACATGATTGTGACAGTAACATAACCTTAAATTCCTTTACTCATTACAATGGAATGGAAGAGACAAAGATATTTTGATACAAATTTAAAAATTGACAAGTTTTCCAAAAACCTTATTTGTATAATTTATTCCCTCAAGTAGCAATGTAAAGCTTCAAACGAAATCTTATCACAAAATTTCACAATACAAGGTATAGGAAATTGTTTTTAATGACAAATTTATTCCAAAATGAAATAATGTACTTTGAATTTTCTAGATATTTTTGTAAAATAAATTAAACTAGATATTTTACATAAATCTTAAGACAGATTAAACTTACAATGCATTTGCAAATACCTTTGAAATTTTGGAAATAGCTGTCAAATTATTTAAGCTACTATAGTTAAATATTCATTTTTAAAACTAATAATTTAGAGTACAGTATGTAAATGAATTAATGTAGTAGACATTGGTACTGCTGCATTATGATTAGGAAAACTGGGGTTTGGGTTGTCGCTCTATTGTCATGTTTTGCTACAGGTTGGTTGATTTGGGTTTTATGGTGCAAGGTCTAGTATTGGACAAGTTGCGCCAATGTTTTGCTACAGAACTAATTAGACTGAGGATGGTTAGGTTAATTTAAGTTTTACAGTACCAGGTCTAGAAGAGGAAAACCAGAATAACAATAAGGATTATTAACAAATTTAACAATAAATCAAACAAGTAAACCTTTCCCAGGGAAAGAAAATAAGTCAAAAATGAATTAAGGTTAACCTTATAGCATGTATAGCAAAAATATGACATGTGTATTGCTGGGTAGCAAATATGATTAAGATGGCACACGAGTATGAAAACATCAAGTAAAAATTTAGCTTTTTAAAACAATTCTTATCCTGTCTGGCTTGTTCTTACAAATAATCACTGATATTAGAGGAAATCGAGTGCTGAGTTGTCAGTACAAGCCAGAGAACTTGATATTTAAATTGACAAAAACCTCAGAAATTTTTGTCCATTAAGATTTGCTATAGTACTATCTTGTTTGGATCATATGGCCATGAGCAGCAGTTTTCTACAATGAACTTAAGTCAATGGAAAAGAAACAATCTTGTTTCAGACATAAAGTACATCTTGCAGTGTATTGGTGACAACAAAATGTGAATCAAATAGATATTTTAGTTACAGCTACAAGTTTCATGTGATATATATACATAAGAATGAGATATTTCATTTATCTTAGGAATGATATCAGCTTCAAATTGAAGTGGTCTTAGTTTCAAATGCATCACTTACTCAAAAACTAGTGTAGTGATTGATTGAATTTTTATGGTACAAAGGTCAGGTTTGGCCAAGCTGCACCAAACTGAAACTAGTGTAGGTTTTAATAAAAATTAAACACTCATAGGAACCCTTTAAAGAGTTTCCAACATTGTAAACTACACAGATAACTAACTTCTATAGCTACATTTAGCAACAATATAGTTTATTTTGCCAGTTATTGGCTATATTCAAAGCGAATATTTGTTAACTTTTTATTATAAAGGGGACAAATGAATATAGAAGTGCACTAGCTATTTTAAATGGATTGAAATGACAAGTTAAGGTATTAATTTACCTTGATATCACCATGCCAACCTTAAAAACAAATTCCAACCGATTTTTTACAGTGTAAGTCGTTATGTTTAATACAAACTAGCATATTTTGCATTTAAACCATCGTCAGTCAACCTATTTCAGTCTAGAAATGCATATCATGCAGATTTATTTACAAGTGATTTTCTATTGTCTACCAACAATTTTAAACTTTAAAAGCTCTTTTCCACTTCTACCATAGGTATATCTGGAAATGTACCAAATTGCTTTATTCAGTATCCTAAAATTTCACCAAGGAAAGATTCCCTGATAGATGTGAAAAATAGTGCTTAGGGAAAACGGAGTTTCAGGGAAATTCATTCAAAAATGCTGTGTATTTAATTTTTTAAAAGTATAAAATATGCCCAAATATTAATACAAAAAATACCTTCAAATTACCTAAAAACCTGGGAAAATGACATTTTGGGGTAAAAATTTAAAGTGTACGAAAATTCTATACCAAGTTTTCTGTGAAACATTTCTACACTTGAACATTTCAGGCTTGCCAAAAAATACGCAAAATCACAACTCAGGTAGTTAGCTGAGAAAATGAGTCAGCTGAAATTTGAATTTTCATAAAAAAAATTTAAGACATTTTAAAAATAAGTACTTTACAGTAAGTACCCTAGTTATTCAAAATCAAAAAATACCTTTAAGAAATGCATGAACCTAGTTATGCTTTCAAGCACCTTTCAGAGCACTCTCCAAACCAATAATTAATTATTTGAAAATTGTCAGTTTTTCACTCCAGAAACCTTAATGGAATAGTACTTTGACACTCATGAAAACTTAATGCATGGAACAAAGTGCGCAATTAATGTCAAGAAAAACGCTATCTTTGATTTAAATCATTTTTGAATTCAAGAAAATCCTGAACCCCAAGAAAAAACTGAACAATATACTGATAAAAAGGTTAGTGCTTTGCTAAAGGTATCATTATTTGAATGCCTCATTCCACAACTTCCCTTTTAGAGTTCATTCAAAATTAAGTTTTCAAAACCTTGAAAAATTTTCAAGTACTTGGGAACTTCAGTATTTTTTGGAAAATTAAAAGTACAAGAATTTGAAAGATTTTTAACAAAATATACATTTAGATACATTAGCTTTACCAATTTCTATATAGAATTTTTCTTTTGGAAGACTCATAATTGGTAGTTAGCTGAGAAAATGAGTCAGCTGAAATTTGAATTTTCATAAAAAAAATTTAAGACAATTTTAAAAATAAGTACTTTAAAGTAAGTACCCTAGTTATTCAAAATCAAAAAATACTTTTAGGAAATGCATGAACCTTGTATTTACCTATTCTGTTAATGTCATGTTTTAATTATATTTTTTATATTTACCTGTTAAATTTTATTTTTATTTATGTATTACAAAAATTAAATTTTTGAACAATATTAATTTTAATAAAGAAAGGTTGAGAGGGGGAGCTAACACTGAAAGGGGAAAGCAAACTTTAAATAGCACACTAGTTTCATCCTCCCTTAGTGAATTTTCATTAAAATTCAATTATGAAATGCAACATAAGATACAAAACATTTTCATTTATTTTTGATTTCACACTTCAGTTGTATTCATGTTAGGAATAGGTTAAGGTTAGATTTATGAATTTTCATTACAATTTTTTAATTCAGCATAAGAGCAAGATTTAAAATGTATTTTTTTTAAAATACATTATCTGATTTTGTTCCTATGCTGCATTCAAGATTTCACTTTTTCAAGAAGTCCTATAAAAATTAGATAAAGAAAATATGAAATAGTACACTAAAATTATTCATTTGGTTAGAATCTTAAATTATCACACATTTTTCATTTTAAATATACACCTTGGAATCAAAATCTGTAATCAATTTAAGTATGAGATTCCTTCTTCATGACATTTAGTGTATAAAAATCAACTTTCAAGTTGACTTTTGACTAGAATGAAAGGATTCAGAATTCTTTCATACATCACATAAATATTCAAAGAATTTGTTGTGCAATTTTGCAATTACATCATTCAGTATGAGTTCAATCAATATTGCTTAAATGCAAATCGAACATATTTTGACTTCAAGACATCAATAGTTCTTTCAAAGCTAATTTGACTCAAAAATGTACTTAAAATGCAATAAAGTTTTTTATATGTTTATATTGCTGGATCTTCAAAATTCCAACATTAGTAGAATAACTTCCCAGCTATGTATTGAAACTTTCATAGAATAATGCAATATACAAGGAAATTACAAATTTTGCTTTTCAACTTCATTTAATTCTACTATACAGATCATAAAAAGGGTTTTTGAAAATATATATTTAATTGAATATATATAAAATTATTTACAAAATAAATTAATATGGTTCAATACTTTAAAATATATAGCAATATGGATAAAATTTTTTTGGTAATAGTGACAATGATTAAAGGTTGGTATTTGTGGCACTGAATCCTCTGGGGACCTATTGTGCCAGGTACAAGATAATAAAATAAAAGCTTCAATTTAATAAATTAAAAAATTATAATTGAATATAAAATAATATAATTTCACAAAACAAAATAATTTTACTACAGTAGAAATTTTATGTATTCATAGGGTTGGAAGTAGTAAAATCAATGATGAATATGATTAAAGGAATGTGAATCTTAAATACAATAGTTGCTAAATTTTTATCACCTTGAAATATTTTTGATATTTTCTAATGCAAGTATCCATCTTTTAAAACAGATCTTTATAATATCAAAATATCTTAAAAGGTAATAACTTGTAATATTATCAGAGCCTAAGCAAAAGTCCAAAACCTATTCAAAACTCACAAGTTATAGCCTTTTCCCGTTTCTTCTCGTTTAGCGTATAAAAATGTAAACAATTTTCAATTCACAAAAAAATTATAATACACTTTCAATAACTTTTCAGATTAAAACATCGTTTCCTATACAAGCTATAAACACAACTATTGTTTAAAAATATTTATGAAAACTGAAGGAAACAAAGATACAGTACTCTAAATTTAGAAATTTGAAATGATAACCAAAATGCTTATTCACTCACATTGAGTCTTGCACCAATTTATAAAAACATTAAATCCATATCACATGATATCCACCGTACAGGTGCAGAATGCTTATAACATTAAATAGTTCACAAGAAAATTTACAAGTTCTATGACATAGGGTATTGGTCATAGAACATCTTCTTCAGGAAAGATGGTTTCAGGTTCAGACGAATGAGTCAGTTTTTCATAAATGAGGAAGACGATACAAATGTTGGGAGTTACATGGAGGAAGTATGCAGGCAAACCCTTGTAAAAACCTCTCATACCTTCGTACCTATGGATAAACATAGCACCTGTCTATGATCAGGTCAAATAATTCACTTAAAAACTTACATACTATTTGAAAAGATTCCAAGGCCAGGTATAGCAGCTTTGAAAATATGGGTAAAGGGAAAGAAATGTTTTTATATACCCTAACTACCAAGGAAAAAGCTTGAGTAGAGAACTCTTGATAATAATAAAAATCCTAAGACATTACCCAATATGGGTTTAAAGATACCAATACTCAAAACAAATGCTCATGTATTTAAAACTTAACTGATAAAACAATTTTAATGAAATGAAACACCATTAGGGAAGTAATGTAGCACATAAAGGAAAAGAAAATCTTCATATATAATGCAAATTGATATATTCAGAAGGGGAAGAACTTCTCAACAAATAAAACCATTAGAAACCAACAACCAAGTAGAGAAGTTTTCAAAAATAAACATTCGATGTTTAAAAAATGAACTTCATAAAAATACAACGTATCAATTAAAGAATTTCTAAATTTACTCTTTGTATTCAGAATATGATTACTCAATGAGGGAAGTATGACCACAGGATGCATATTTACGAGGTACAGGAGGTTCAAGTATTGCAAAGTGGTTATTAAATAGTTTTAAATTGATTAGTCTATCAAATGCTTTGTATACTCTACAAATTATACTAAGTCTGTGAAAAAAAATAATCTCAAAACATTGAAATTCATTCCACATCCGAGTACATTTAGTTCCTCCCATCAAGATCCAAAACAATCTAAGGTCAGTAAAGGCCAGACTAGTGTCACATTTAAAATATATAGCTCAAACCCCAAATTATCCCTCTCTAGTCTATTTTACTTTGTTCACTACTATAAAAATTTATGTGGTTGAAATTTAGAAGAAACCAAAATTTTTAAATTGCTTCCAGCCTTTGATGTAATCAGGAAAATCACCGATAATTTTCATCACTATTGATGCAAAAAGCAGTTTATTGCCTTTCAACCATCAATCTTCTCTGCATAACTGGAAACAATGTCATTTAAAAGTAACATCAACAAACCATGTGATCACTTACAGAACTCAAGATGAAGACAGTCACAGGGTTAGAATTTTTATTGTATGATTAATCGGTTCTGTTATCATTTTTTTTTTCAAAATTAAATTGGGAGTACAAAAGCAGGTTTGATTGACAAGTTTCTTATACAACATGATGTATTGGGCAGGTGCGAATGAAATGTCTGAAAAATAACCATCACATTACATCACACTTCAATGGCAATAACTGAAAAATACAGTACCTGACCTACTCGAAATAATCTCCCTCTGAATCGACACTGTTGCCACTTGTCTGACAAGGCCATGATCCCTTTACGAAAAGTCTTGTGGCTGGGATTGTGTCATCAACTGCACGGTGAACCTCCGTATCCTGAGTGAACCGTTTGCCAGACAAAAAGCGATCCAGGTGATGAAACAGATTAAAATCTGTATGTGACCAGTCAGGAATAGGGGGATGAGGCATCGCTTCATAGTCCAACTCACGAAGTGTCAGCATCGTCCGCTGTGCGACTTAAGGACGGGCGTTATCTTGCAGGAGAACGCCATGCCTGTTTACAAGTCAGTTATTTCACCAACAATTTCCAGTGCATTTGTTGTAATTGATCACAATATCGTTCTGAAGTGATGGTTTGGCCATGTGGCAGGAAACTGCAATGAATTATTCCAGCTGTAGACCACCATACAAACATAACCTTCCTGGGATGTAAGGGTGGCTTGGGATGACGTCCAGGAGGCTGCTTTGCTCAGACATTGTCATAAAGGACCGATTTCTCGTCGAAGGTAACAATTCGCTATGAGAGGTTATCTTTCATTCCTGGAAAGGAGCTATGCACTTTTAAACGTCTCATCTGGTTGGCAATCGTGAATTCGTGAGACCCAAGAATCTATCTTTTTGACCTTACCCAATGCAGCCAGATGGCGAACAATTGTAGTGTGGTGGACACCTAGCTCGGCTGCACGACTTGTTTTCCGTGGTTCAGCTTCAACCACACTTAGCAGAACATCGTCAGAAACTGCAACTTCTCGGTGACCACATGGTTTGTTTTTCAAGTCCATATCTCCACTTCGAAATTTCGCAAACCATCGCCGAATGGCTCGTTCATTGGCTGTATTCTCCCCGAATGCTGTGCTAATGTTTTGAGCAGCAACTGCAGCAGAATGTCTGTTTCAATTCGTAAAGGAAGATGACTCAAATTTGAGTTTTCCATGTCGAATTTGGAAGCACCTTATGCCCAAACAAATTAAATCTGGAGCTCGAACTTCATACGTGTGATAGCTATTTATAGTAGCTCTGACGTGATGCCAGAAGCTTGTAGGTAATTACTTTTAGCTGTATGGGGGTCATTCCCAAAACTTATTCTCATCGGACATTTCATTCGCACCGACCCAATATATCCCAATCTTTGAAATATTTTTGTGAAGTCTCAGCACAATATGAATTGCTAGCCTAAATCATAAAACCATCAAAATTGCAATTATCTTCAATGAGAATGAATCATTACTTTTTGAAAAGGCAAATGCCGATTTTTCGGATATTGAACAAAAGAAAAGGTAAAGCAAATATGAAATATTAAACCCATATGAAATATAAACCAAAAATATATAGCCCATTGGAAGAGAGCTGGAGAAGCCTTAGTAAGAGATGTCTTTGGTAGATGAATTTTTTCAGAAAGTAATTTGCTCATTTGAGCTTATAGTATGTAAATATTTTAATACAAGGGTACAAATATTTATTATTTTACATTCCTAAGATATGAAATTTTAACATATCTAAATAAAACTTTGTAAATGCCCATATTTGTTGTACAGCAAAAATTATATGAATATTTGTTTTAGAAATGTAAATCTGAATAGCCATTTATATGTACTAATTTTTACTGATTTATGATAGTGTTCATTTTCAAGCAAAATTCATTTGCAACTTTTGACAAAACGTAAGTAATACATTTTGTTACAAGAGTGATTAACAAAAGAAATTTTTAACAATGTTCTTTTCCTAAAACAATGATTAGAAAGAATATTGAATGAAATGGAATTAAGAGAAAAAATTCACTTGGAATTTCAGTAAAAATCATTGCCAACCTTTTCACTGCTAAGATTTCAAAAATGCAAATTTGCCTAGCTAAAAAACTTTATGGTAGAAAAACAACTGTCCCATCATGTTTTAGCCAGCCCAATCCGTCATTTTTATAAATCAATTGGGTCAAAGAAGTTTTGCAATTATAAAAATATTCAAATGAATCCTTTTTAAAATTAAAAACTAAGCATGGTTACACATTAAAAATGAATGACTTAATTGTTTTGAAAGAATACATTTCATCCAAATCCATCCCAACCATAACTTGGTCGTCCATTTCAACTAGCTAAATTTATTGATATGCTTCTTACCTAAAAATACTAAGAAACACCAATAAAGGAAAGGCATTTAAAATAGAATTTCCTTATGCACTTACTGGTAAAGTTTGGAATACCGGACTAAAATGAATAGGTAAACATACAGATAATACAAGTGGATGGGCTAAAACTCAATGTGTTTGGCAGCTCAAGCAAAACAACCATAAAGATATGATTGAGTATTCAAGAACACCCCAAATGTTTTTCAATAACCATAGATGTGAAAACTTCATTAAGAAATTTGAAGTATTTTTTAATTTAATTAAATGAGCACTCCTAATACCCAAAGCCAGCAACAGTGTCTAAAGATCTAGGATATGGTCTTCAAATGAGAAATATTGGAACCTAGTTTATTTCAGAGAAATCTGAATCAAGTGAGAAAACTCAACATTTGAAAATTCTGCACCAAGAAATGAGCAGACAAAATAATCTAGGGGACAGTTTCAATAGAGCTAAGGACACTTGGGTCATAATTTCAATAGATTTTCGAAAATCGATAAATTTTCAACATAAATTAAAGCTTCCTTCAGAATAAATTGATATGCAGCTGGAACTGAAATCTGAATTTGGGGTACGCCTGAAGGAAATAATACATTTGTTAATCAATTAGTCCCATAGAATTAAAAATGATATACATTTTAGTTATATGTAAACAAAAGGGGTTTATATTATTAGATGTTTTATAAATCACCACATTAATTACTTTCAATTTACTTTTTTAATATTTTGACCAATTAGTTTCAATAACACTAGTTTCAATTTTAACCAAATAGGTATTAGACACCATAGTGTAATACAAGTAAAAGCTGAAGATATCGATACTGTGTCTAAGTTTATCAAAAGTTCCACAAGAAATTAATAAATAAAAATGAGATCAAAGTAAAAGCATGCGTGACTGAGAAACAAAGTAAACAGATACATTGTTTACATGCTGCTCAAATATTGAAGGTTGATTAAAATTAAAGATAAACCTATGTAACAATTTCAATTTTATGAAAAACTTTTTCACCATGTAAGGATTAAAGGTCAGACCGACTTAAGCCAACTGATAGACAACTCTCAAAGCCTGTACTTCAGAAAACATCAAGTTTTATCTGTTTAAACCAATTTACAATCAACGAATTCATTGTAATATTCCATGTCAATGAGATTAATAATGAAAATAGGTGTTGAATATAATCATGAATAGCTAAAATCAGAATACTTCAACTTTAGTTTCTTAAGTAGCGGCAAAAGAATTTAACCAAAAGTTACTTCAAATGATAATCTAACATAATTGATAATACACTGTAATAAAACTGAACTCTTCAAAATTATAAAACTAATACAGTAAATAAGTTTGATGCTTATAAAAATAACCCATCTCTGTTAAAACTCCAAATACTAAGCTCCATAATGCTAAGACTTGTTTAAAATAAATTCATTACTTAACCATCTATAACCCAGAGAATCAGAAAACAACTCTTGAATTAATACAATGATTAAGAATATAGTTGAAGTGCTTAATAGATTTTACTAAGCACATGCAAAACTTTTCCCTAAATTTTATGGATATATACCAGGTACTACAATATTTGACAAAAGATATGAAATTTATAATTATAACATGACACTCATATATCGACAAATTTAAATTTAATTTCTTATAAGTGTAAACAATGCATTAAACAAACACATAACAATACTAAAAATAAGTAGACAGAAAAGCATTAACATATTAGAAAGAAAACAATTGAAAACTGAAAACAAACCTCCATGTTCGCTTTATGACTTCAAGTACACCAGAATATTCTTTATACTGATCCTGCAGTCTAGCTCTTATAACCTGGTAAGGGTATGTGACACTAGCAGCAAAGAGTTTAGACATCGCTGCAAAAGACAAGTATTGCATAGTACCCTAAAATAGAAAATTATATCCAATGTAATTTAAAATACAAAGCAACACATTTGCCAAATTTAAAAATTCAAATCGATTCCTATTCAACTTACTAATTTATCATCTAAAGGTAGGTTGTAATGACTTATGTATTTCTTTTTCATTTCTTCATATGCCATAAATTGAAGAGCTCCATGCGATACGCCAAACATACCGGGAATCAAGCCCTGTGATATTAATACCTTAATTAGATAACATGTTAAGATTATCGACAATTCACAATAGTTAAGAAACAAATGGTGATTTTAAATATGTAAGATGTTATAGAACAAAAGCATGTTATTTTTAGTTAAGCTTAATGTAAATGCATTTGTTTGTAAAAAGTTTTGAAAGAGTACTGAAAATTACGAGTGCAAAGACAAAACAGGATATGCCGATTTAAATCAAGTGATTTTTACTACAAAAATCATTGATTTAAATCAAAATTTTTAATTTTATTTTCCCTTCTGTATCAAGTTTATTAATATTGAAAATAGAATAACTATGAACAAGATGCATGTTATTTTATTCAAATAAGTTAAGAACTAAAAAAGTAAGTAGTCTGTTTATGAAAAATAGTTACAATGAAAACGCTTTCTGCAGTGTCACAGAAGCATTCAAATTTTGCACATAAATCTTTATAATTGGGAATTTAAACTTTTTTCATTTTGTTTTTTGTAGTACGTTAGTTAATTTTTATTTAAATTTAATTGGGAAATCTTATATATGGATCCCTAGAAATCCTTTTCATTGCTAGCATAACTATTCTGTATTTATGGAATTGAAATTTGAATTGTAAAAGTTAATTCACTCATCTGATAATTGAATGAGTATGTGAACAAAATATATTGTGAATTGAAGCGGAAAGTCATTTTAATGATTGTGATGATTTTTATTGCAAGCTCAAAATTCTACTCAATTGGCATGTTCTGGGGGAATGCTATTACACTTATTCTATGCTGTTCATAGAGAAAAGTTTAATTTTCTTGTATGTTATGTATAAGCCCTTTTGTGTGCTTCGAATAATGAAACTTTGAAACACTTATCAATGCTCAGAAAAAATTTGAAATTGGTATATTTGATTTTAATTTATGTATATTTTCATGTCTTGTCTCATTTTACTATTTACTTACAAACATTTTTCATAAATAAGTACTTTTTGCAAGCTAAATTTTAATAAGTAGGAATTTTTTTTCATGAATTTTGTTTCAAGTTCCTTTTATTTTCTTATAGGCCATTGTGTTGTTCCAGTGCAACGTTAATTAAATACCTACAGGGCCAGCCCAAGAGAAATTTATTGCAGATGCGAGAAGATGATTTGCTGTATTGTTTCCCTCCCCTTAGAATAGCCTACTGTGAAATTAATTTATCTCATCGCGTATAATGCGTATTTTATATTGGCCAGGGGGGTTTTCAGCTAGGCCTTCATAAGCTAATGGATTTTGCGATATTAAACACATCCGTTGTACTTAAAAGTAGTAATGCCATGGTAATTGGTTTACAAAAAGTCAATAGTACTTCATTTCGAAATCATTCAATACAGTAAAGTCATACATTATAGCATATGTACAATATGTATTTAGTATTTCAGTAATAGAATAATTAAATTATTCATTTATTATTGAAAATAAAATACTCTCATAAATTATAAGAATATTTTTCAAACACTTGTTCAACACTGATGAAGAAAAAACTACAAAAATAGAAACATCAAAAGTGTATTTTTCTGGCCTTTTGCTTTGCAAAATCTCTTAAGATTGTGTCTGTATCAATGGCTTTGAGCATCTCATTTTCTATAGCCAAGGTCGCTCAGACACTCTTGGAAAATGGTCGACCTCAGGCAGTTTTTAATTAGTTTCAATTTGGAAAAACTCTCCCCACTAGCAACTGACACAGGAATGGTAAGTAAGATTCTTAAACTCACAAAAAGATTGGGAAAAGTATCTATGAATTAGTAGTTAAGTAACATAAAGTATATTCGAGGCAGCTTTTTTGTGGCAGCATCGGTGCTAAAAGATCTCATCCAGCAGTTCATTTCCATCTACATCATATTCGGTTTTGTCAGTCTCAAAACTGTCTAGATTTAAACAGCACTCTCAGTTCATTTTTTCCCATTGCTAAAGGCTATGAACTTCATAGAGAAATTTGAAGTTATCACTATGCTTCTGCATTTGATCAAACCTCCGACAAAGAACTGATTGCTTGATTTAAAACCACATAGAAGTTTACTTTGAAAGTCTTTCCTGCCCTAACAGGTTGATCTTCACCTTCATAAGAAAATTGTTTCTTTATTTTCCTTGGCCTGATGTGAATTTCAGCTGAGAACTCTGGACTGATCTCCAATTTCTGTCAGTTCTTTTGCATCAGTTATGACATTATTCATACCATTCTCCGATCTCATACTTTCCAAGAAAGTCTTGACGTTTTCAATCAGTCTAAAGCACTCTGTAAGTTGATATTTTCCCTCTGAAGTTCTTTACTCACAAGATTGACTCTAAATAATGTTATATCATGCGACCAAGCTACACAAGAACCTGAAATCTTTCAGTTTCTTTGCAATACCAGAAGCAGTGTTTTTCTAAAAGCATCAACTTTAGGGTCAGTTGTCGTCGTATATAGGGTTCTGGTGCCCTTGACAAAGGTAGGACTTGGCACCCCATGTCAAAATGTATACAGGCAGAACTAGGACTAAAAATAAAAAGCACAACTGGATATACTACTTCACTTATAATAAAAAAATTTCATAAAATAAACTACATGGAAAATTGTAAAACCTAAAACCTACAACTTTACTTTTCTTGCTTTTTGCAAGGCAAATTCTGTAATTATGTCGTAAAAGTTCATATGTTCTGCCACCTTTTGTAAAATAGATGAAATAGCAAGGTTTGTCAAACGTTCTTGCCCCATGCTAAACTGGAGGTAGTTTTTAATGTTTCAACTTATTAAAACTGCGCTCGCATGATGCCACTGTATCCGGTAAGGTAAAAAAATCCTGAGGGCAATTTCTATATTCGGATATGGATCTTTAAGAGAATATTTGCATATACACTTTAACAAGTCAAGTTGGGTAGCTGACTATATTCTCAATGAGTCCCACAACTTAGTTAATGAAATTCAATGTTTCAAAACTCAAGTCTTCAACATTAATATCCTTCGAATACTAAAGCCCAAAATCCCCCTTCCAACTAGAGTATTTAATTCTTTTGTCAGTGTCATTATTATATCTTTGCTGGAAAAGGAAAAAAGCAGAAATTCTACTGCCTATGCATGGACGGCATTTTATACCGAGAGGTTTTACTGTGCCAACCGGCGCCCCATCTTGGTGCCTCAAGCGACCGCATCTGTCGCATGGGCCTCTGACCGGCCCTGAATACCTACCTACCTTTTATTTTCTATTGGTGACATTTTTCTCAAAAACAGTCTTTAAACCAATTAAATACTTTAAAAAATAACTAAATTCTATACATTTTATTCACATACAAATATATAATGCAAAAAAATTCTGAAATCTGATTTATTAATTTTATACAAAAATTTATAATATGGGGTTAGTGGGATCCTGCAACCTTATTTATCTAGGTCCAAAAATATTATGTCACCGGTTATGGGTTAAAATTAAACTAATCTACTTAAGAACATGACAGGAAAACATTGCTTATGCATAGCATTTGTTGTGCTGTTCTATTTACGCTATCATGATTAACTTTGCTAATTTCTGTATCGCACTTTAAACTTTCAAAAACTTACCGTTACATTTCCTAGCACATTAATGTTATTCATCACAAATATTAATGTTTGACATAAATCAAAATTATCTAGAAACTACACTGATTTGCATGTCTTGTGTCCAACAAGTTTAAACTTGTACGGGCAAGGGTTTAATTAAAACCATAAAAATCTTATTATATCAATAAATCTGATTTTTATTTCTTTTTAAAATAATGACTTTTTCATGCTCTGCAAAAGAACTTAAAATTAAACAATTTATGTTAAAACAATGACCCATTTAAGGCTGAACTGCTGTGGGGAAAAGTTCACTCATTTTGAGTCACTTCCAATAAAAGGATCACAACATGGAAGAACCAAGACCATGTTCGCCTTCAAGTGAAATTTTCTATCTGTTCAAGAAAGCCGAAGTATTGGTGACATGCCTAGACATCCTCATGAATAAGCTAACACTTAAGCCTGAAATGTTTCACAGGGAAATTTTTTTTGCTTTAAATGCATTTCAGGTCTTTAGAAAAATACTAATTTATATTACATTTTATTTCAGTAGTCTGATGCTTCGGAACCGATTTTCTTATAAACATACATTAGTTGAAATACATTCAAAAGGTCATAGAGAGCATTTACCTTATACATTCCTGGTATACCCTCATGACGATATATTTTGGCAAGAGCATTTAGCATGCCAGTGTAGTGCTTTGAAGGTGGTAACCCAGAATCTGTCGAATATTGTAAACACATTCTGGTTTTCACTACCCAAATTGGATTGGTTATAATCAAAGTAACAATTCCTAGAAACAGAAACATGAAATAATTTTAAGTTTTCATATCAAAGCCAAATTTATGATAGTAATCAACACTAAAACAATTTAATTTTATCAAAATATTAACAAACCTGCTTCAGCTGCAGCTAACATATGACTTCCAGCTCCTAATGTTTTCTTGTTCCCATTTTCTAACATCCATGCTTTAATTGCATTATAGCTGAAATTCAAAATCATAAAAAATATTTTAATCTCAGTGAGGCATTGAAAGATAAAATTCTTAATTGAAAGTTAATAACACATTAAAAACATTGATAAGAATTACCAACAATGACAAATAAGCTAATACAAGAAATTAACATGCATTAAAATATAGCATAGCCAGACTTTTACTTTTGAAATACACAATTATAAATATTCTGCAAGTAAAATGCAATGCACATAAGACTTTAAGACATACTTATTTAAAATGATTAAATGTTAAAAAAAACTGTAGAGTGCAATATATGATGTAAATTATGGCATTAATTTAACATCATTGCAATTAAAGGACAATACCATAAGGAAAAATACACTTTTTAATATATATTGAGATTTAAGATTTTAAGACATTTTCTGTACATATTTTTATTTCATAGATTTAACAAGCCAAATGTTAATAATTAGATCAATCAATTTATAGTAGGGTTTGGTGGAGTTTCATGGCGCAAGGGCCATATTTGGCCATGCAGGGTCTGGTGGGGTAAAGTGGGTATGTGGGGTAAAGTGGTAGTCCATGCAAAAGCTACCTCATTAATTATAAACCCTATTTTGATGGAAAATAAAACTCGCAACTATAAATTTAAGTTCTTTAAAAAGTTTTTCAATCGAAAACATTTTACTGGTAACATCTAGAACAGAGGTTCTCAAATTTTTTCAGTCACGGAGCACCTTTGAAATTGGAAATTCAACGAGGAGCACTAAATTTTATCTCGCAACTATATACTGTATTTAGTAAATAGAACGACAAAATAGCATTGACGATACAAGGTAGTTTCGTCATTTAAGCTTGCAGGACATTAGATTTCACCATTTAATTTTTTTTCTGCACTAATTTCTCATTGCAGACGGAGAACACACACATGAAAAAAACATTTGAAAATAAATTCAGGGCAAATATTGCAGATTCACAATTTGTTAATTTGGCATTATTACACTTGTTAAATTTTTACTTGGTTTCGCGAAACAGAAATTTAATGAGAAGGGTGAGGCTGTTTTGATTTGCACAATGAGATTATATCTGGCTGAATTTTGGAGAGTTGCAACTGAATATCTTGCTCTGCATTGAGATGTGATCTCTATTTTGTTTTAGTAGTGGCGTATGCAGAGAATCCTGTTTCGCATAAATAAGTGGTTGCGAAGGGCAGGAGAATAAGTTTCGCTTTATCTGATAGGATTTTAAATTCATCTTTTAGCGTACACCAAAACTTTGAGATTGATTTCTCAGTTTCAAACTTTGATCTTATCGCTGTATCTGATGTCAAATCAAGCAAGCATTCATATTCCTGTGATGTCAGAGAGGATGGTTTTTTGGATAGAGTATGGTGTTACAACCCAAACATTTTCTTTTATGTTTTCATGCAATCCCTTTGGAAAATAAGAGTTCAAAGTATCAATCAAATGCAAGAGATGAACTTCAAACTCGTTTAAGATTTCCGAAGGAATGTCTGATTCGAGTTCTTCTCCAAATCCTTTTGTTGTTAGTGGAAAACAATCCAGGCTTCCGTTTTTTATTGACTCTACCTTTTTATATATTGACCTTCCTTTTTATAGTCAATGTTTCACCTGATTGGTGATAAATGATTTATACTCGATTTTTTTTTCTTACACACCAAGAGTACAAAAGGTCATAATATTCCAATATTTTTGTCCCATTTTTTTCATAAAAGATATTTTTAATTTTAAACTTTAAAATATGTTTAATAAAAATATTTTTAATTTTAAACATGTCCTCCTTTTTGCGGAGCACTGGGAATTGTTTTGCAGAGCACTAAGTGCTCAGCGGAGCAGTTTGAGAAACGCTGATCTAGAAGATCCTGGTGGCCTCTTGTTTGTTTTGATCCAGTCATTTGGGTTGTAATTGTCTGGGAAACTTTCTATTTACGCGAATGCCTTTCTAAAACTTATACATTTTTCGTTCTCCTGAGATAGATAAAGGACTTGTAAACAGATTCCAATAAACAGACAAGAAATTACATTAGTTTTAATGCTAGACGTTTTTAAATGAAGAGGGGTAAAGTGCGTATAGCTTTAGGCTTCACGGCAACATTGAAGAAACTTTTGGGGGTTCTTTTATGGTAAAGATAATTTTTAATCAGCAGAAATGAATAGGTATATATATATATAAGTATTCCATAATATATATGTATAGGTTAATATCATGTCTACTCCAATTACAAGTCATGCCTTACAGCCCTAAGATGTTGACGTTTCCATGCCACTGAAAATAACATGGAAAGGAATTTCAATATCATGGTATAGGGAAAAACGACTTGCAAAATGTTTTTAAGGTCACATTTCCATGTCTATTGAAAAGGTTATGCGAATCATTAAAATTGACCATATTGTGAAAGAATTTAAGGAAAGTGGTTATATACTACAAATTGACAGGCTGTAGAAAACAGAATTTTAAGGATAGAAAAGGCATTAATTTTCCTGAATGAAGTTCTATGTGTTGTAAGCTTGTCACAAAATGAAGGGAATCAAGCTTCACAAGAAAGAACATAATTTTCAAGCAACTTACATGCCAGATCAAGTTACTGTTATCAGTTAAAAAACCTGAAATTAGCCATATTAACAACCCTCTCAAATTATATGTCTATTGATCTTAGAAATGCTGCTCAGAATTCATTGAGAAAAAGGAAAAGAGTTCAGAAAAATAGGTGAGGTATTAACGGAGGCTCTAGCATCCTAAAATATTTATTTCAAGAAACATAAGACAGGTCTAGTAAAAAGAAAAAACTTGAGAACATCAGATCAGGCTCTTAATGAAAATAAAGTTATGGAACCAGAAGAAAATACTGAAGAACCATAGAGCAAAATTGACAGTAGTCATGGTTCTTGGGTAATATGTAGGTTCAAAAAATCAGTTCTTTGAGCAAGTAACAGAAGTCAGAAAAGATTAATTATTTCTTAAAAATCTAGAGTTAATTGATGGTATATTTTCTAGAAAAGGAGGATGCTGGCCTAATAGATATTGGAAGCACACATTCATTATACACACATTGCCACAAAACCTACATATGACAATCATGGACAGTTTTGATATGTAACCTCTATCTTTCTCAAAATTCATGTTAACATTATGTTTTCATGAATTTTGAATAATTAGTTTTGTATTGTGTAGAATTTTTGACTGTTATTTACAGTGAAATGAATACTCAAACATAGTTCAAATACATCTTGAGCTATAGCATTCATAAATATTGTTAAGTATTATAAGTTTGGCATTTAGAAGGCCACTAAAATAGTAGCTCATTGAACTAAGAGTTAATTTAATAGTAGCTCATTCGACAAAAATTGTTCTTTTGACACACTTATCAATTATTTTATTGCATTAATAATTTTTTTCACCATTTAATATGATTTTATAACTTACTTCCATGAATTACCCACTTTACCCCACCTGCCACCCACTTTACCCCATACCATGGGATAAAGTGGGTATAAAAACAAGGATATATAAATAGCCACTTAACTAAAAATATAGGTTTAAATATGAAGAAAAAATACATGCAGTATGTTCTTGAATAATGCAATGTATATATAATGCAAAGAAACACCACTTTTTTAAATCATGTCATTGCTAAATTCTACTTTGAAATTGAAAACACTGTTTTTATACCCACTTTACCCTACTCAATCAAATGAATTCAGCAAGTCAATGAAAGCAAATGAGAATGAATCCTCATCTTATAAATTGATGAAACTATGCTAAGAATTAAGTTACATGATCAAACTGAATTATTTTACTAAATCAATAAATTGATTTAACAGAGCATCTTGAAATCTGGCGAATTTGAAAGCTCCATACTGAGTAACAATTTTGTTCAACGAAGAATTTTGAAAATGTCTGATTTCTTGTTCACAAACTTGTGAAAAAAATGCAACATTTAATAGGTTCAAATGATTATTCATGTCATTTATTAAGTTGATTTTGAAACCATAATTTAATTAAACACTTAAAAGCTCTGCTAGTTCATGCTTTAAATTATTCATTTCAATTTAACGAAGTTGAACATTTTACTTTTTTTGTTAATTTTATTGTTTCACAAATGTACATGGGAAATTTAATAAAGCTTTATAAGGTGCAAAATTATATTGGATTTTGGCTAATACATTTTACCCTAACAGGGTATGCTAATAAAATATATGTGCAAAGGATAAAAATATTTTTCTTACAAAAGGAAATAAAAACCCCATGAAGCACCGGCACCCCAGCAATTTGGAGTAACACCTCGGTAGAGGCCACGAATACCTTCTTCCTTGATGATTGTAGTTACAGCATTACCTAAACCCTGATAATTGGGTCTTGTCAACAATTGGCCATCATTGACTAAAAAAGAAAACTAAATTCAGTATTTTGTACTGAAACATTTATTTTACACTGTATATTACAAATAGAAAAATTCAATTGCTTCCCCAACTAAAAAAGTAATAGTAAAATAAGATACTTAAACTCACACAAAAAGTAGACATGTGGATCAACTCATGAGATTATGCCTGCCAAGTTATAAGGCTATGCTTAGTTTAGATGCAATACAAAATATTACAAAATATAGCATTTCACATTGAACTTTATATGTATTATGAATTCATTTTCATATTTTAAAGCTTATTTAGTAATTTTACCATTATAATAGAAGATAGAATTTTGGTTTATATTTCCTTGTTTCATTAATAACGTGTTTACATTTCCTTGTAATCACCGAAAATAGTCGATATTCATTCATTTTAATTTTAACAAATCCTGATTTTACAATTTTTAAAGTCCATTTCAGATATCAGAACAATGTTTATTTCCAAAACTTTCTTTTCTTTGAAGCCCCAAGGATAAAAAATGCAAACTGCATTAGAAACATCAGTTGATGCCCAATTTAGCATTTTGAAAGGGACCATCACTTTCATTTGTTGCTTTGAGGATATAAAATTGGGAAAAGTCAATTTGGGGAGTTATGCACTAAAACCAAAATGGGTAAAATGTGAAAATGAAGTCATTGAAAATTACAACATGTTGCTACACGCCAAAATTCATTTTTCTTCAAACACCTGATGAATATCCAATCGCAAAAATTCATCAGGTTCCATGGTTCCTCCCCCCTTTTACATAAAAATTCAAGTATTTTTAAGAACCTCACACTGTTAATGATATGCATTCCTGTTCAAAAAGTTAAATAAGATTGGCAAGAAACAAATTAGGTTGGTTGGTTGGTTTTGGGGTTTTATGGCACAAGGGCCATATTTGGCCATGCTGCAACAGACACAATACAATAACAAGTAACTGATAGACACAGTGAAAGCTTTACTGACACAGAAGAGAGAAATACACCCAGGGAGGAATGCACCTGGTAGGAATCAAACCTGCACCGCCTACAACTTGAAGGTTGCTAGCACAGTGGGCATACCCACTGAGACATGATGGACCAGAAATAAATTAGGAAAGTAAAGTTAAATGCATTCCAGCAGCATTGGATGAAAGGCAGAAAATGAATGAAATTGAGAAACAAAATTGCAGTCAACTTTTCATGTCTGATGGAAAATCAAGGACATTTCAAGGACTAAATAAAATTATGGGAATTTGTGTACTCTTTCAAGGGCTTTGAATTAGAAAAATAAAATTTAAGTACTTTTAAGGATTTTCAAGGATCATTGAAACCCAGTACTATTCAATTTAGCTCATACCACATTATTTGTTCCGGATAAAAACTGAAGATCGCAAATTTCAGTTTGGAATGTTTAATACCAGCAGTGCCAACAAATAAAATTAGTGGAGAGGCTTATGCTGCAAATCCCCAAGTTTCAAACATACACACAAATGTAAGTGTGCATATATGTATGCATACAGGGATAGAATCAAGCAGAAAATCAGACATCAGTGGCACCTAAACATTCCCTTAGCAGTTGTCAAAATGCTCAACAAAGATGTAATTTTGAAGAATATTTTGCGTGTTCATGCGGATATTTATAAACAGTGCAATTGACTAGGGACAGGACTTGATGACTATTTACATTTGAGGTCTTTCTCTTTAAGGACTTTTTTATATGGATTATTGCAATGCATTTACAGCACAGATAATTGTACTGAGCTAGTTTGGAGTAGATTGTTAGAAGGAATAAATGATTGATCACAATTTGCACAATAAGCAAAAATATTCAGAAAACTCAGCCATCAAAATGACAGCTAGGTCGAAAAAAATCAGCTGTCAAAACAAAGTTTTAAGATGCAAATTACGACTAATGACCATTTATTTCGAACGCTGTATGCATTATTTTTATGTATAATTCTGATACCCTGTTAGGCTCATTACCAATTCGCTTCACTACCAATGTAGTCAGAGCAGAAACTCATTAACTCTAACATTTTTTACTTATAAAGCTACTTAGACTATTTTTAGAAACTATTTTATAATTAGATATATTTTTATTTACATTTATTAACTTATTATTTAAGAAATTTTATTATTTAAGAAAAATAAATTTATTACAAGTTGCTGAAATTATCTAAAATGTAACAATCCATGATATCAGACACAAAAGTATTCGCCCACCTTCAGTAAAAAGTGGAAATGTTAAACAAAATGCGAAAATCAATGTCTAATATTTTTTTGTATTTATCTTGCATATTAAGATTGTTTTAAGTAAACATTTTCACCAGGTATTTGGTCAAACTGGAACTAATTCCATTCTATTCTGTTCGAAGGTAGATTTTCAATGGATTTCACTATTTATGACAAGAATGCGATTTCCTTAAAGGTAATGATAGAATACAAATCTTGACTTCAGGGATCAGATTTGAATTTACTTGCATCTTTATATACCAACCAGACCTTAGTATGCAAAGCACCATGTATTGGATTACTGTTATGGTGTCTGTACTATAATTTAAATGTATTGCCAAACAATTTCAACTTTCTTTTAAAAGGATCAATGTATACATATTAACCTTAGTATTAGCAATAATTTCAAATGCATCTACTCCAGCTGCTGATACACACATCTAGATCATTACATAATATGCTCTGCATTTGACAGAGGCTATTGCCCAAACTTCGATTTGAGCTTCCTTCAAATTAAAAAGTATTTTCAATGATGGATTGGACTGTTTAAAATTCATTTTCAACACTGAATTAATGTTATTGTCATTTTAAAACAAGAAAATTGAATGTAGCTCAAATCAGGTCCAGAGAAGCAATTTCAACTTGATTGTTAAATTCAGAGCATATCATGAAATGATCTGGGAGTGTCGCCAGGTGGAGTAGATACATTTAAATTTATTGGTAGTAGTCAGGTGGAGTAAAGTGGGTATAAAACAGTGTTTTCAATTTTGAAGTAAAATTTAGCAATGGCAAGTTTTAAAAAGCGATGTTTTGCATTATATCTACATTGCATTATTCAAGAACATACCCTGCCATGTTTTTCTTCATATTTAAACCTATATATTTAGTTGAGTGGCTATTTTTATACCCACTTTACCCATGGTATGGGGTAAAGTAGGTAATTCATAGAAGTTATAAAATCATTAAATGGTGAAAAAATTATTAGCACAATATAATTGATAAGTGCAGTTAAAACAAATTTTGTTGAGTGAGCTATTATTAAATTAACTATTTGAGCTATTTTAGTTGTCTCGAATGCCAAACTTATAATATGTAACAATATTTTTGAATCTAGCTCAAGATGTACTTGAACAATGAGTGTTTATTTCATTGTAAAAAACAGTCAAAATTTCTACATTATACAAAACATGAATTATTTTTCAAAATTCATGTTAACAAGAAATTTGAGAAAGGTTATGTATCAAAACTGTGTCAATGATTATCAAATGCAATATCTATTATGCCAACAGCCTCCTTTTCTAGATAATATAACTATCAGTTATAAATTTGTTTGAAAAGGTTTCTTTCGCTACTTCTGTTACTTGCTCAACGAATTGTTCAACTGCTTTTTCCTATGTTTTACACAACAGCTTTGCTTAATATTGCTGCTGACAATTTTGCTCTTTGGTTCTTCAATATTTTCTTCTAGTTCCGTAACTTTATTTTCAATAAGAGCCTGAGCGTTCTCACGTTTTTCTTGATCTATCATATTTTTTGAAATAAATGTCACTAGGATGCTAGAGCCTGTTAATACCTCACCTATTTTTCTGAACCTTTTTCTCAATAAAATCTGAGCAGCATTTCTAAAAACAGTTGACATAGTTGAGAGGGTTGTTAATATAGCTAAGTTCAGGTCTTTAAATAGTAAATACTTTAACTGGGAAGTTACTTGAAAATTATACTTTATTACTTCCTGTGAAGCTTGATTTCAGTTCATTTTGTGACAAGCTTACAAGACATATTGAACTTCATTCAGGGAAATTAATGCCTCTTCAGTCCTTACAATATTGTGTTCCACAGCATGTCTGTTTAAGGAATAACCACTTCCCTTAAATTCTTTCTAAAAAAATTAAAACTTTTTATGTATTAATTTTTGCCAATTTAAAATTATCTTTAGCATAAAAGAATCCCCAAAAGAAGTTTCATCAACATTGTCACTAAGACTAAAGCTATAACCACTTCATTTAAAAACATCTAACATTAAAAATAATGTAATATTTTGCCTGTTTATTGGGATCTCTGAAAATGTCATTTATCTAGATCGGAACAAAAGAATATACAATAGCTTTAGAAAGGCATTATAAATAAAAAATTTCCTAGATAACCCACATGACTGGACCAAAACAAACAAGAGGCCACCAGGATCTTCTAGACATAACCACTAAATTTTTTTTCAATTGAAAAACTTTAAAGAACTTGAATATAATGTTGTGAGTTGTACTTTTCATCTTTACAAGGTTTGTAATTAATGAGGTAACTTTTACATGAACTATCCACTTTACCCTACCTGATCCTACTAATGTTAAATGCACATACATTGATCTTTTAAAAAGAAAATTAAACTTTTTGGCAGCAAATTTCAATAAAATACAGATTTTGGTCTACCATGTAAGTCAGGGCATGAAAAAATCATGATTTTTTAAAATAAGAAACATCGGATTTATTTGATTTAAACATAATTTTTTTAATTTAAATCGTAGTAATATTAATCGCAAATATTAAAAAGTAGTGTTTAAGAGAAACAAGCGCAAGAAATTTGTCATTGAATAAATAAATTTTTTTCATTTAAATCGGATTTTTATGATTTAATTAATTTCTTGCTCGTACAAGTTTAAATTTGTTGGACATGAAACATGCAAATTACAGTGTAGTTTTTAGATAGTTTTGATTTATTTAAACATTAATATTTTTACGTACAACATTAATGAAAGGAAATATAGCTGGGTTGATTGATAGTTGGGTTTTATGGCACAAGGTCCAAAAAAGGACAAGCTGCGCCAAGCGCAAGATAAAATCATTGTATTATATATAAAAAAATATTAAAAAGTAGTGTTTAAGAGAAACGAGCACAAGAAATTTGTCATTGAATAAATATATATATATATTAAATAGCATTTAAAAAAGGGAAAAGATTTGGGTGTGGATTTTCCCGTATCAAATCCTGCATAGTTAAAATAGAGCTATTAAAATATTTATGACAATGATGATTAAAATCAGGGCAAACTATTAAAATGTGATGAACGGTAAAAGGAGTAAAGCAAGTATGGCACGAAGGAGCACTTTCTCCAAGTAATAAATGACGTTGAGTAAATCCAATATGTCCAATGCGGAGGCAAGTGAATTTGACATTAATCCTCTGCATTGGAGCAACTGGTTAATGATATGAAGTTTGTTGTCGACTTGCAAGTTCCAGGACTCTTGCCATAAACTATAAATAAAATTCTTCATGGACCTCTTGACGTCTGAAAAGGATACAGCCAGGGACAATGGGGTAGAGGCAATTTTTGCAGCATTGTCGGCTGCTTCATTGCCCTAGATACCCACATGGCTGGTGACCCAACAAAAGAGAATATCGAATCCCTTGCTTTTTAATGTTTGAAAGATGTTAAAAATGTCTGACACAAAAGGATGACAATTATGATCATAATGCTCCAGCTGTTGCAGTATGCTCATGCTATCAGTGTATACACAGTAATTACGATGGGTGCTAAGGGATATTTGATGATGAGTGCGACAAATGGCTACTACTTCAGCAGTGTAAGCAGAAGAGGAAGGATGGAGGCTGTAACTGGATGGAGGCTGTAACTGGATGTAGTGTTGTTCAAAACTACACCACAGCCCACCTGTCTTACTATTTTCGACCCATCTGTAAAAACTGGTATGAGAGGCGAGTTGACTGCGATGGTAAGAAAAAAGTCGTTGGAAAATAGCTGGGTGTGTGTCACTTTGAATATGTTGCAAAGGGATTGATGAATTTAATAGAAGGGGTGTTCCAAGGTGGGAACTTTAACACATCATTAGATTCAGTCAAGATGCCTCATAAAGGTGAATCGATGTGTTTGCGGTGAATCATACAAACAAATACAAACAAATGACACTTGACAATTTTTTCACAAATAAGTTATTTTTGGATGCTAAATATTAATGAGATGTAGGAATGTTTGCATGATACAAGTTCCTTATATTTTATTTTCTATTGTTGATATGATTTTTCTCAAAGAATGTCTTGAACCAATTAATTATTTTATATCAAAATAATTAAAGAAAATTTATAGATTTTATTCATGTATGATAAATAAAACTGCAAATTCTGAAATTTGTATGATTGAATAATTTTATACAAAAATTTACATGGTGTTGGTGGGATCCCCATAACCTTATTTATAAGTCTAAAAATTTCACGTCACTAGTTATGGGTTAAAATCAAACTAATCTAAGCTGCTCGAGGAACCAGATGGGAAAACATTGCTTACACTTGCCATTTTTGTGGCACTGTTCTATTTACTCCATCATGTGATTTACTAATCTAATTCTTATGTCAAATTTTAATCTTTCAAAATTTACCCAGCTATATTTCCTAATACATTAATGTTATATATCATATATATTAATGTTTAACATAGATCAAAACCATCTAAAAACCACTGATTTGCATCTCATAACCAACAAATTTAAACTAAATCTGATTTAAATCAAATATAAATTAAACTTAAATCAAATAAATTCAATTTAAATCAAATAAATTCAATTTAAATCAAATTAATTCAATTTAAATCAAATAAATTCAATTTAAATCAAATAAATTCAATGTTTTTTTTTAAATCATGATTTTTTTCATACCCCGTTGACAAGTATTTTATGGATATATTCGAAGCACACAAAAATGCAGCTTTTCTCTATGAACAACGTAAAACAAATGTAATAGTATCCCCCAGAACCTGCCAATTCAGTGGAATTTTGAGCTTGCAATAAAAAATGTATCAATTCCAATAGCTTTCTTCGTCAACTCAGTCTTTTCCCAACATACAAATTTCAATTCCATAAATATTGAAAAGTTATTTTAGCAGTGTAAAGAAATCTAAGGGATCAATGCATAACATATCTCAATAAATTGAAATAAAATTAACCTATGTATTACACAAAACAAAATGAAACTTCAAATTGCCAATTATAAAGATCTATGTGCAAAATTAGAATGCTTTGTGATACTGCAGAAAATCTTTTCGTTGTAAGAGTATAATTTTATGAACAGACTACAATACTAAATAAGTAACTAGAACATCATAAAAAAGAAAGCAAGTTACAATTTTAATAATTTAAGTGAATATATTTCAAGCAGCTTCATATGGTGAATGGTTTAAAATTAGCTATGTGCGATTTATCATCACGAAATATTTAAAACAAAACCAACACTGATGAGCAGGCTTGTGAGTGACACCTATTGGTCGATAGCCCAAGATGGAAATACTTGTCTGGTAATTATGATCCCTATCAGCAAGTACTGTTATTTAGTGTCTTCAAAGGAGTATGATTTTCAATTTAATTTTGAGGTGAACTCAGTACGAGCGAAGTTCTTAACTTATTTGAATAAAATAACATGCATGTCATTCAGTTAATAAACATTACAGAAAGAAAAGATAAATTTAAAATTTTGGTTTAAATCAATGATATTTTTAATAAAAATCAAATGATTTAAATCGGCATACCTTGATGCCAACAATTCAAAATGTAGTGATTTGCATACAAAGGTCTGGTTGGTATGTAAAAGGTAAAAATAACTAAATATTTGACCCCAGTATAAAGATTTGTATCCTATCATAACCTTTGAGGAAGCCTGAAATAATTTGAAAAGCTATTTGATTATTTTGTGGGAGACTAATACAATACAGCTTTCATGTGGAAACATTTTAAAACATAATTTTAACTACAAGCTAATTCAATGCATGAAAATAGTAAGAAACATGGAAGTTGAAAAATACTTTTTTGACCCACTGTAGTTTAAAACTCTTGTTAAAAGAATTTGAACAGATTTTTGATGCAGACGAAACCAGGTGTTTTAAATACTGCCAGGTTTTAAAAACAAAATTTTGACTATAATCAGTTTCAATGTTTCCCCTATAATAATAAAAGCAGTTTTTGAAATGTGTCAAGTTTTGAAGACTAATTTTTCGATTAAAATTTTTTTAAGTCTGGTTTTCAACCATGATTTCAAGACGAACAGAACTAAAATTACTTTCTATCTAAATTTTGAGAAAATTGAGAACTATTGGAAACAGCTTCATAAAAGCGCAGAATAAAAATTACAAAAAAACACCAACTTCAGGACGTAAAGATTTATTTACATACCGGCAAATCTGATTTTTAGTAAATCAAGTGGATGAAGAACTAAAGTTGAAGTGACTCCGCCACTTATTCCAGCCAATAAATGCTCAAATTTAATGTGAGCAAATAAATTGATTGGAGAATTCTTATTCGTTTCTGTCATGAAAATACGCATAACAGCACGACCGTGCCGAAGTTTTAATTTATAAGTATTTTAACCTTCTAGTTTATAAAGTAAATAAGAGTCGGAAGATTGCGTCATTATACAACCATAAAATCAGATATGGTTGCTGCAGTTGCCATTTTGATTTAAAGTATTAGTTTGAAAACTAGAAACGAAACTTAAATTTTGGTTGAATTCATTCAAATTTAGGCAATAAAATAACCAAATATTCGGCCCACCATCATCGATTTTTTTTTAATTCAATATGTGCTGGCTAATGATGTATGTTGAACTATGGCACATTGATTTTTCATCAAATGTTTTTCCATAGTAGGTAGGTAGTTAATTAATATCCCACTGCAAGAACACAAGGTCTACACGACATTAAACCCGCGTATACGACGGTCTTTGGTTGAACCGAGTTTCGAACTCGCAACCCCTCTGGTTGCCAATCGGTTACTCTTCCAACTGGGTTGGCTGGTTTTGGGGTTTTATGGCGCAAGGGCCATATTTGGCCATGCAGCACAAGACACAAGATATACAACATCAAGTAATAGACACACAAAATGAAAGTTTTACTGACACATGAGAGAAATACACCCAGGGAGGAATCTTCCAACTGGGCTAGCTAGGTAGTTAATTAACGTCGCATTGGAGCAACACAACGGACTCTTGGTGATGGTCTGGGATCAACCCCGAAGGGAAAGATCCGAAAACACCTCGTTATTTTGAATCACGATCAGATGGCAACTGCGGCTTCTAACATTATTGACATTAGACTTGGAAGATTTAGATTTGGAGGTAGGTATTTAATTAACGACCCACTAGAGCAATACCGGGGTATTGGCGACTGTCCGGGATCAAACCCGAAGGGAGAGATTCGAGGACAAACCCCGCAATTTTGAACCACATTTAGATTTGGAATTTTGGGGACATTCTTGGCTTTAATGACTAAAATTACGCGGACCCGGTCTTTAAGCTGACAGTCCTAACTCAAATGATTGACTCCACCACAGGAATAACATCGTCGAATATTTTGAATTCATGGAAAGTTTTAGAACCATAAAGAACACTTTTATTCCCTTTGTATTGTGGGATTCCATTGATGATATAATCACAAAGGGATGATTTATCAATTATGCCTTTAGAAAAAATTTCTCTCATAGCAATTATATATTCCAATAGTTTCATTTTTTCGCAAGTAAACGCGTAAAAGTAAATTGCCTATGAATATCTATTTACCCTATCTACAAAAGACATGCTATTTACTTTATCTTTAAATTCATGAAGTAGTTTTCATCTTTTAAATTGCCAAATGTTTTTTAATGTCTGTAATAATTTTAGTGCTGGGCCCTTCAAGCATTTTTTTTGTTAATGTTATGGTCTGTAGATCATTTAAGTTACATAATTCTGCAGCATCCATAATATTATAAAAAATGGTTCAGTGAAACTGAGCCAATGCCCCAAAAATGTTGAATTCCACCAGCAATCTCGCGAATAGTGAAGTGGTCCATAAAAAATTATTCATTTCAGAACTAAAGTACCGACTATGGCCGCTTAAAACAGGTGAAATCGAGCGAACACTTTCTGTGTAAATTCTGATTTTCAGTAGGCGTCTGAAGTATAATGTTTATTACCCAGTCTGCTGATGCGTCATATCGCATCTTCTTTGTCTAGAGCAGAGCGGGAAAATTCGGTGCCATAAGTGGTGTCGCTGTGTGAAGAAACATCGCTTTTGGTTGAAGATATGCATCTATTAATTTAATTGTCATGTGTTGGCAAATTATGATCACAGTCGATTCGTAAAATTGATTCACACATAAGAATTAATTCAATCTGGTTTTTTTTTTCAGTTCTAAAAATTTTTGTTCCCAGGCAGCATCTAGCTTAAAATCAGTAAGGAATCCAGTAAACTCTCTTAAACTATTTCGAATTTTGCGACATTCGTCATAGCCAAACACTAGTAAATGAAAAATTTTATTGTTTTTGTTGAGGCTCTTTTTAGATTAGTAAGTGAGGAACGTTGCTTAATTTTGGTACATTCCTCTTTTGGTATCTCTCTTATTGGCTTGAAAGAGTTGTGATGGACCCATACCATAAAAACTTATTTTATTTATTACTGACATTGCTTTTATAAACTGCCAGCTGAATTTACCCGGCGTTGCTCGAGTTTAATTGGTTAAACGTCGATTGAAAGTTATCCAAAAAATCACTTTTGTGTCATAGAAAATGCAAATATAGAGGAAAAAAAATAAGCGAGTGCAAAATAATTTTTAAAACTGAGATTTTATAGCTTCTACAATTTACTTTAGATCCATTTCACATACTATAGGTAAGACAAACCTACAAAAACTGATACTGACCCTCAATCAGAGTTGTCAGTTTAGAAATGAATTTTTAGCTGATTTTTAAATATTAAAATTCCTGAAAAAATCTTGATTTTTTAGACTTCCTTCGTAAAAAAGTTGTAAAAACAAACCTATTGTCTCTAGCAACTTGATTGAGGGTCAAAACATGAACAGTATTAGGAATAATTTCCAACAAGAATTGCCTTTCTGAACAAATTAGAATTTGAGATATCACTGCTCAAAAACATGCTGATTAGCTAATTATATCTAAATTAGATAATTAATGATAATCTTAATCTGAATTTTTCACACTGAAATGAGTTACAGCATAAATCAATGACCTATTGTAAAAAAATTGGATTTTTAAAATCAAAATTGAAAATAAAATTATTTTAGTGTATACGTATACCTTAAGACAAAAACTTTTAACTTTTCAAAAGTTCAATTTAGAATATTTTATAACCATGATATTATTCCAAGATCAACAAAGGTTTATTTAAAATTCGCTTTTCTTCAACTGGCATACAGTTTGATATCGTTTCTTTGTGGCACTATTTTTTGTAAATTCCGGTACCTAAATGGATACTACTTACCTATTTAAACGATAGATGTTTCTTGACTGTTGAGTACAACTTTCAAAATGCAATACAATAATATAATTTTAAACTTAAAAATAAATGTAAGTTTTACTGATTTTAACTGTCTTGTAATGAACACCTACGTCAAAAAATTTTAAAATCTTTGGATTTACAACGTATGGTTACGCGTCTTATTTTAACTTTATAACTGTCTTATTTTAAAATAACTTTATTACCCTCTTTAAAGTAAGGCATTACCGTCTTATTTTAAAAGGTTTTGTTTTGTACGATTGGTTTGTTTCTATGAAACGGAATTCTACAAATTGTAATGTATTGAATCAATGACTTTTAAGGAAAGTTAGTCGAAGAATACACATACCGCCAAGAAATGAACCCATATCTTTACAGATATTTTGCACAAAATAAATGATTCGTTTTAAAATTAGAAAATAAAACACTAATTTTGGCGTTGCCAGATATCAAGTAGAAAAATAACACCTTTATTATCAGTGTTTCCCCCTTGAGCTTTTCGCATTAAATAGACTCGTTTCCTTACAAAAGTAAGTAAATCAAAATTAAATGTTTTTAATAATTTCATATCATTAGTCAAATATTTATAAGTTAAGTCTGTTATGTGTAAATCTTTTTTGCATAAAATAGAGCATAATCTGCACTTTCTGAATTAGAAAAGTTTTCTAAAACTAAATTCAAAATGAATAAATTATGGAAGGCAAAGTTGTTATGTATTAAATATATATATATATGCGCGTTTGTATATATAATCAATAATTAATTACAATCAGTTGCTAATTTTGTGAAAAATAATTGATTAATGAAGATTAATAAAGTACTAATTAGGATTACTCAACCTTTTCATTTCTTACGAAACCTAGCTAGCCCCCAGATGGAATCTTGTGTGGCCCTGGCTCCCTCAATAATTTTCATAAGTTGGCTCCACTGTGTGTGCTTATGTACGCAGATGATTTAAATCCTTCGATAATTATATTCGTTAGAATGCTCAGAAATATTGGTTTAAAAATGGTATGTTGAAATTTTTTTAAACAACACTGGTCTACAAGGTTTTAATAACATGAATAAATTTAGCTGTTTTAACTCATTTTTGTCTATGTAACGTCTAACATATAGCTCGGAAGACGTCGTAGAGGGAAAAAAGCACGGGCCTGGTCGAGCCCCAATTGTAGGAGTCTATACATCAGAATAACTGGGAGAGGGGCACAGCACCATAGAAGAACTAAATATATTTATTTACAGATAGAAATTACATCTACATTTGAACATCTGAACAAGACAACTTATCGTCTAGGAGTACGCTTTACAACTGGCTAGTTAGTAGCTATGCTCAACAGAGGGCGCTGTGTGTGCCGCTTTGATTGTTCGAGAGGATAATATCCTACACAAGCATAACTTTCAGGTTCCAGACTTCAAGAGTGGAACCTTCTAGCTAGAGTATACGAGTTTCTGTGTTAAGAAATAGAAATGGGGTTGGGCATCTTCTTTCCATGAAATGCAGGATGATATGTGGTATTGTTCAGATATCCCAGGGCTAACGACAGATTTAGTTGATCATAAGGAATGGTGCTATTTATTAACTCATCCAAGCTGTCCTTTTGTACAACTGATTCCAAAAGACTTGCATTCCTGTAGAACATGCTGTAAAAATGAAGGAGACTTATGAAAGCCTAGGAAAAATTCTCACTGCAATAAAATATGGCCACTTTAAGTGGTCAATATTTTTGCTCGACCACTTCATAACAAACAGGGGTTGATGAAAAACTCGTGAAGGCTATGGACAAACGTGGCCCAGGTTTTTATGTTTAAAGGAAAATTTTCAAACAGTAAGTGATGTAAAACTCAAATAAATAATTTTTAGTCCTCATATAAGAAAACTACTGAGTGATTCTATTTTACAGAAAAGATGAACAGCAAGGAGCTCGTTGCATAAAAGTAATTTCTACTAATTACTAAAATTACTATCAGTTCATTCAAGACCCTTCTCAAGAACTATAAAACCTTGAGTATGTCTTTAATAGAAATCCTCATGTCCTTAAAAACCCTTCTAGATTCTCTCTCTCTCATCTGGATTACTTTACTGACAACCAAGGAGGTGTAAGCGATCAACAAAAAAAAATTCCGCTAAGATATCCGAAGTATGGAAAAGAGGTATGGAGGCAGGTGGGATCCCACAATGATGAGTGATTACTGGTTTTTGAAGGAGGGCAACATGACACATATGAGAAAAAATGAACTACATGTACGGGTATATGAGTACAAGTGCATAAATTTAACTGTGTATTTATTCAAGTTTGCTTTTTTTGCTGTCTCATGCAGTGGTATGTAAATATTACCATATATTTACCTTGTAAATACTATCATTTATAATTTTTAACACTCATTTTATAGTTAACACGAAGAATAAATGCTGTAATAAATTACAATTTGGAGCTCAACTTTAATTTGGAATTAAATAAAATATGACGTTTAACTTCCACGTCTTTTAGACATGTAAATATTGTATTGTAATGCATATTTCGAACTAAAGTAATTGTTAATAGGCAAAACTGTATGTGATAGAGAACTTTTACAATCACATTTGTATTCAACACCCTAAAAGGAGTGAGAAAACTTTATTTCACCCATGTTATGAAAAATAGTTGAAAATTGTTGATTAGTGTAATCTGGTGCGCTAAAAATACATTGGAAGCTAAAAGAAGTATTTTATTGAGTGGTGTCTGTAAATTTCAATAGCTTTCTACTGATATTGCTATCGTTCGTCTCTATCAGCGGATCTACTGGTAATAACATCCAGATCTTCTAAAAACTATTTTTTTTATTTTGCTCAGAATCGATATTTCCAATATATTTAATTGGATTGACCACTTATTGGAACTTGAGAGAGCACAGCAAAAACGAAATACATTATTTTGGATTTTGCTGTGGATTTGAGTGGATTTATGGATTGAAACTGTACCTTGCATGAAACTTATAGATTGAAGAATAAGTTTAATTTCTAGAGTATTGTAAAAAATTTTGAAGTTCAAACTGTTATTTTGCCCTATGTTTTTAGTTTTTGCAAATTGAAAATATAAAATTTACAAGCATAGACCGTTAAAAATTAGTTTTAATCACTAATATATGTTATTTTTGCATTTTAATTTCATTCACTATCGGCTATAAATTTGAATAAGGCATGTTTAGTTCAAACGAGAAGATTCAGAACCTAAATTTGTTGCAAACGAGAAGATTCAGAAAAGTAGACACATCCTGAATTTGATTTCGTTTTTGAATGTTATTAGTTGGGTCTTTCCATCTAAAACTAAACCATGAGGTCCTTCGTTGTAAACATGCGAGACCACATGAGTCAAGATAACTTTATTATTTTGAACCATTTTGCTTCGGATGAGAAAGAGTAGAGTTCGACCACTCTTAAAAAAGATGTTTTGACCCTCCAAGTGGTTTCGACGAGATATCTCGTCCAAGATCGGATCAATTTTGCTAATGACGAGATATCTCGTCCATCAAGATCTGGTCAGTTTTGGTGATGACTCGATATCTCGTAGTTACAAAACTGCTCTATTACTCCAAGGAGATGAAGATCCAAGTAGGAAAAACGAATTAACCCTTGCCTAGAACTGGTGACAGTTTGGAACAGGTTTTTGCATCAGAGGATGGTCACTATAGGACAGTTTTCGACACGAAGATAAACCGCCAGGAGGGTTAGAGGAATGATAAAACTAATTTCTAAATTAAAGACTATATTTTAAAGTCTCATTCAGTTCCCAACGTAGAATGGTAGTGGTACACACATAGGTGCATTTAACTACTGAGTTTCTAATCATTTATGAAAACATTAAATCATATTGTCTACCGTAACATAATTAATTACACAAATATCATGTTAACTTATATAAATATTCATACAATTATTCTGAAATTATGCATCATATTCATTTATTTCTATTTTTGTTGCAAGTTTTGCTAACTTGAACGTTACCTAGGTGCTACGCTTTCAATTCCCTATTTAAAAACAATGTTTGAAAACTCAAGGAAATGTTAAATCGTTTCGTTAGAATTTGTAAAAACAGAAAATAATTTCAAGCAAAATATAAGCATACGAATTGAGCAGTTTTGTTTCTATCCTATCCCAGAAGACGGAAGGTTATCCCTTTCTCTGCATGTTATCTAGTAGAGGCACGAGTTTGCAGCCCATTTGGAGGGTAGGTAGTTGAAAGATCCGAGGACAACGTTAATTTTGAACCATGGTCAGGCCACGTGATCTGAGCTGGCACCCCATTCCAGTGAGACGTTAATTAACTACCTACTACCTAGGCGTGTCTGAGCTTTTCGCCCATCCACCAATATTGTTCTCCTTGAAAATTTTCCATTATGCAATATTTGTTCTTAAACAATTTTAGAAAGCTAAAATGACAAATTCCAGAAGAACCTCTCACGGCCAGGTATAATTGATGCCAGGGTCCGGTATCGACCCGCGGCCCGGCGGTTCAGAAACACTGGTCTATATAATGTGAAATTCATGAAATAAATAGTTCAGGCAGTAAGATGATGAACTATTTCTCTAATGATCGCTATTTTTAAAATGCGAAGTGAAGGAGAAAATCACTAACATTTTAATGGAAAAGGAAAGTGGATGCTGTTTAAGGGAAATGGCGAAAATGGTCCGAAATTAGGGAACCTATAAACAAGTACGAAACGCGAATAGACATTCTTTACTTAAAATAGCGTTCTTGATTTACAATGTGCCAAATAATAATTGCAATTTTTACTATCAAATAATCAATCTCTAATTGAAAGCGAAATTCTGAAATGTCGGGAAAAAAATATTAATTTTTTTAATATTGCACTGAACTTGTGTAGTACTTTATACAACCGATATTCGATTGGCTTTACAATTTATCAATTCCCATGGTAAAAAAATCGGATTCTCTTCGAATGCTAAACACAATGCCCAGGCAGACAAATTACTGACGTCTCGCTTCTTGAATCAATTTTAAGTCTGTTCCCATTCTTTGCCAGACTAACCCAAAAAACATCTTAATATCACTCAAATATAACCGAAGACAAAAAAGCTCCATTTTCCCAAATAGAAGGCCTTGCGTGATGGGTCAAAGTGACTAGTATGTCATCACAGTTTTTTTAGAAGGCAATTTAAGACAAAATACTTCCTGACATTCATTCATTACATTTGGAATCGCCCCAACAAGCACATTGATACAGTGCACGCATCCAAATCCGATACAGTGGGCGAGTTTTACGAGCAGCCATCTCAACTGACGCTAATTGTTCTTAACTAAATTGTTCATCAAATACTCGCTACCCTTAGAATGAATGCTACAGAAGGTAAAAAAGGTGGCGGAAAGAAGACATTCTCTTATTCTTCTGCATTTCACCCGAATCCTCTAAAAGTAGTTATTAAAGGGTGGGGCTTTTCTTTTCGACCAACCGCAACTATATCTGAAGGCTATCCTTAGTTTCGTTAGTTTGTTTCAATAGTACATACCATTAGGGAGGAAACTGTGAGAAGTTCAGCAGTGAGTGTGAAGGTGGTTCTTTCATAATTGAGGATGTTTTAGTGATGTGCAACTCCAATATTGCCAACTCGCAAATCCCATGGCGGTGTATTCGTCGATATATTGATATTGAATGCTGAGGAAACTATTTATATGTTTATGTAAGGAAAACATTTTGAGAGGTATGCTATTTTTTGAATTCTGTAAAAAGTATTTAGTAAATAATTGATAACTTTTAGTAAAATTTGACCTCCGAAGATCAAGTCTTTCTTCTATTACTAGTCTCAATGTGCTTTTCAATTTGGTTGCAATTTTTTTAAACATGGCAGAAATCCTAAGATCACAATCATGCTCTTCTTCTGTATATCTATAGCCCCTCTTTGCTAAAATGGAAAAATTATGGTAGTCGTTTCTTTTATCTGGAATTTCTAATCAAACCGAGAACTGTACATTACCGGTATCTGACATCCATGTATTTAGTTGAAATCTATTTTATTTTAATTCTTTTAAAACCGCAGCTTAATATGAGGACTTTAAATTTAGAACTTAAGCATCATTCTAGCAGCAGAACCTTTCATCTTTTAAAGCAGTGGAACTTTGACATTTTTTAAATTTTAATCCTTTTGTATTTTTAAAGTAAAAAGCTAGTGGGGCGAAGCTTTTCTACAGTAAATTGATAGTATTTTCATGTGCTCACATACATGTGAATGTTGTGAAACAATTTGTAGACTCAACATTTCAACGGAACATTTGTAGACTCAACAAAAACACTCAATTGTCCATATTTGATGTGTGCATATTCTTGACCGTAATTAAATTTTATTCTAAAATAAGTAAGAAAGTAGTATTGAAGTGATAGTAATCCTTGCCTTGCAATTACTTGATGATGTCTGTCTTGCGTTTGGCCCAGCTTAGTCAAATATGACCCCTGTGCTACAAAACCCAACCAATATACCTTACACTGCTAATTTTAAAACCAGTTATGCTATTAAAAGACAATGAAAGGCACATTTTACAAAGGAAAAGTCTGGTTATGAGTCACTGAATGCTAGTAATTTTTAAAGTTCTCAAAGCACAGCTTTTAGATGTAACATGTTCTGTACTTCACTCATTTAAATTTTGCATAGCTTGGATTGTGGATATTCCTTAGCTCGGCCACCTAGCTTCTATACTTATAGACAACATTCAGTCTAGTTATACAACAAATTTTAACACAGGTCAAACTTATTGCGTTAAAATATAATTTAATTGGCGGTTTTCTTTTTTTCCGGCGAAAAAAATCGATTTTGTATTTTTCAGGTAATTTTATTTTTAGGGTCTTAAGAAGTAAAACGTAGATGAATTTTTTTGCTTATGATCACTTTAAGTTGAGAAATCATGACAACCAGCAACCACCGAACTTCGCTTGACGTCATAGTCGAGGCGGTTAGCAGGCGTGATTCTTGATAAAAATTATCACATTTTTTTAGTACTGAAATGATAATAAATAGACGTACAAACTTTGGAATTATTTCGTTGCATAGTTTTACCTGTACAAAATCCCCAAAGTAATTTTATTGTAATCCCCAAGTAATTTTGTAATTTTAACAAAAACAAAGAAAGAAAATCACCTCATGTAAAAAATTAATTTAAAAATAATTTATAAAAAATGTTTTCAGAGCAATGATATACTAACGTATTAATGTTACATAGGTTGCATATGAAGATATTTTGCATTCATACAGTGCAGCATATTTTTTAATATTTCCTTTTTATACTACATCTTACATCGGTATCTATGTGAAGGAAGATGTAGGAGAATGAGAAAAGTGAATTCAGGTTTCTTACGTCATGGCTATAAAAAGATAAGCTTATAATTTGATTACGTAAAAATTCTTTTGCGGTGAAAAAGTAATCGAGTTATATCGCTTTTACTTACGAAATGCACTTGAGACGTTATCTAGATGGGAAAAGCGTCAACCAGAATTCAAGAACGCTTTTTATACTTGAAATGTAAATAAAATTTTAGTAGTGACCTTTCTGTCAGTGGCGCAACTATTCAAAATACAGGCAGTTATAAGCATTTGAAAAGGCGCCCTGTTAGTAATTGTATGTGTTGGGTTTTATTACACAGTAACGATTTTTATTACGGTGCAACAGTTTCTTTTTCAGTAACAAAAAAAGAGCATTCTTTCATTGAATAATAACTGAATAAAAGTATTTTTTCAAATATTTTAATATAGTTTTTGACAGCAGAATGAGAAACTCCTGAATCGTCAATATTTTTTAGTTTGGGCAGGGCCCCTCACATGCGGGATCAGTATAGCAAATATACAGATAAAACGGATAACCAAATATGAGGCTAATTCAATCTCAATCATAAGGTGGTACGAAAGATATATTGGGAGACGGGAGAGCCAAAACCTAGAGGCCATACTCCCTTGCCCCCTAATATTTCTATAATTTGGAACCGGCCAAAACATGAAGGATAATTTTTTTTCAAATATAAAGATCATATGGGTAGAGCAAAATGTTTAAATAAAAACTATTTTTATTAGAAAGTTGAAAGGAGTGCGATGCCTTGGCAATCCGATTTAACCGCTTTCGTCGTTTCCTAATCTCATTCCGACATACAATATCTGTGGCTCTAATGAAAAGAAATTTTGTTACCGCATGCAACTCGAACATACCAGCGAACAAAGGCCAAGCTGACCCATCAAGTTGAGTCAGCACAGATAAGCGAGACCGAAACTTTAATTGAGAGCGAATAAATGGTTAAGCTAGACTACATTTATAAGACATGATCAAAAGTATATCTTGAAAAAATTTCTTGGTAATTTTGTAGAAAAAGGGTCAAAGTCCAGTTTGCAAGTTTTTGATAACACCTGATTTGTAATTTTTATTTTTAAAATTTTTAATACAGCGAACAAAAAATACTTCCCACTGTTTTGATTATTTCATAATGTATTGACAGGAGCACATTAGTAATTGTTTCTGTTATAACTTTCATTTCCTAGAAGTGATTTGTGGATATAACTCAAATTGGGCATTGGCCCTTTTTCTACCAAGGTACAGAATTATTTATCAAGTTGTAAATCTTTCTACCGCTTGATAAATGTGCTTCTCTGTCTTGGAACTTTCAAATCTTGGAGTTGTGCTCAAGTTATTCAGTCATCAAGTTGTTCTCTGTCATCTTCGCCATGAAGCTGTAGTGATTCGTAAAGCATAAGTAACATTTATAAAACACAATCAAAAGTATCGGTCTTGAAATGAATTTATTGATAACTATTTTCCTGTTAATCTTGGAAGATTTTGTACCGCTTGACAAAAATGTTTTGGAACCTTCAAATCTTGAAGATTACAGACACTGTGGGATATTCAGTGCTCAAGTTATTCTCTGTCGTCTTCACCATTTGATTGTAGTGAATCTTAGAGCATAAACAACCTTTATAAAACACAACCAAATTTATCGGTCTCGAAATAAATTTCTTGATGATTATTTATATCAAGTTGATAATCTTGGATGACTTGGTACCACTTAAAAAACACGTTTTGAAACCGTCAAATCTTGAAGATGACACTATGGGATGTTTAGTGCTTAAGTTATTCTCTATCGTCTTCGCTATGTGGCTGTAGTGATTGGAGCCTTCCGATTACTCTGCTCGGGAAAGGATTGTCAACTTATGACCTTTGGTGCACCCGAAATTACCGAACAATATGCCGCCAACTCTTCCCCGGGAAATACAATAAAAGGAATTAAAAACTCACTATACAAGCTGTAATCATTGAATTGCGATATAATATCACACTCACGTCATCCGATGATATTTACAAAGATTGGTTTAGGTTGTGGATACAGTACAAAAAAGTTATGTTCCTTTATTATTTTCCCCTTTATTTTAGATGTTTTAATAACTATGCTTAATTAATGGACATCGATGCGTAATGTGTGGTTAGGCTCATTGAATTACACTGAATTTTCTAAAATTTATATTGAAGAAATTATATTTCCTGTGTCCCTTAACTTCATATCACGTGTAGTTACAGTTTCCATTCATAAATATATAGAAAGGTGAAAAATCTTGAATTGAAACCAACAATTTGTTTTTAAACTACTCGAAATCTTAAGGCAATAGTAACTGATCTACCCAGACAGCAAATCTTATTCCAAAACTGTTGCTCATGGACAACAGTTTGGGAAAAACTAAGTCAAAATCATAAGATAAAGGAAAGCAATAGTGGCCCTGTGATACAGAGTGAGTTTGGTTTATTGCTCTGCGGATCATTGTTTGATACGCGAGGGCTGATTCGATCGAGACCTACGGCTTAATGTGGATTCGAAACACTACGATTATCTGCCCAGAAGGTAATGCAAACCCAGAGCCAGTTGAACCAAAGACTAAAGTACAGTATAGGACTGGCACTAGGAAGATTTCTGGTTTGGTCCTCGAGGGATACAGCCTCAAGTATGCTTGGAGTATATGAACGTTAAATCTGTAGTATTGAAAGTCCTATGGCTAGATAAAGTTGTGATGTATGCGGAGCTCGTTATCTGCGTTATGCGCTGCAGAGTTTTCCTGGCCTTTCAAACATATTACTGAATAATACAGTTAATGGGCCAACTGCTAATCGAACAGTGTTCTGCAAGCGTTTATTTATTGCAGCCTGAAAAACAATTCATCTACCAAAATTTCCCGTAGCTACACATGGAAATAGAGTGCACACAAGTACCACACAGTACTCCCCACTAGAATTTAGCAGTGGCTGAATTCGATAGATGCTACCACTAGTTCACAGATTACTAGTTGCGTGAAACCATGAGAGCTGTGTTAAGATCATGGGTGTACTTCCGTATGCGTGGTTGTGCAATGGATGATTGCGACCGTGCAATTGGTGATTGCGACCGTGCAATTGGTGATTGCGACCATGCCGGCACGTTTGAAATGATGCTGAGTGGCAATGAATAGTGAAGCTGTGATAGAAGTGGAAGCAGTGTCCTCCTCCTTTCAAATGGCATTAAGACAACACACAAAAAATTTTCGATTGACAAAGTTAAATTTATTGGAAATTTTGTTGCAACGAAAAATTTCTTCAAATAAAATTTTTTGTCGTTACGTAAAAATTAAGAACTATTAATAAAATGCAAGAGAGATAAGGTGCTGAATTTCTTATATATAACCACGTATTCCCTCATACAAACAAACGAATTCTTATAATAGTAGTCTAATAACACATATTTCTAATTTTCTTATTTTATTCACTAAAGTTTTCAATGTTAATTTGCTTATTCTTTCATCAAATTCATACACGGGAGGGGAGTTAAATGTTGTAAACGATGCTGCGAAATTATATTTGTGTGAATATAAAATAATAATTCCCCGTTATAACGAAAATTTCTTTACATTAAAATATATTAGGGTATTCGTTCTAACATAGGGACTCCAGTACCAGGTTATATGAGGAGCCCCAGTACTAGATTAGACGACGGCCCCTTATGAATTTCAAATATGCATTTCAAGTATTTACTTATTAATATGCATAAACGTAAAAAAACTTTAGCTCCTTTCCTTCTTCACACCTATTGTTCATCGTTATTATTATATACATGATGAAAAGATTTATTACGCTTAATAAATTTAGAAAACGTACTGCACGTTACACTACAAAAGCTTTTCACATTTTCTTGGAATCCTCTAGCTTTCGGGCTCAGATGACATAATACCGGAAATCTGAGCTATGTGGTGGCCCCTGCGTTTAATGTGAATCTCCGATACCATAACACTGGAAAACTACCCTAAGTGGTGGACCCTGCGTTTAATAGGAATCTCCGATACCATAGTTTCCCAAAGTGGACGATATCACTCCTTCCAGAGGGACGGTATCGTCCACTTTGGGAAACTATGGTATCGGAGATTCCCATTAAACACAGAGTCCACCACATAAGAGGGTTAGTTCCCAATTCCTTCAAAGGAAATGGGAATTAACCCCATTCCCCTTGAAAGAATCCTGGGGCAATGCTGAAGCCAGGAGAAATAGGGGCATTGAGAAGAGTGGGCAGTAAGATGTTAAAAAATGTTTTAAGCAAATACTTATCAGTACGACACAATAAACATGACCATACAGACACACTCACTACAGTGGTGCATTGTGAAATACACTAATCACTGTAGTGAGTGTCTAGTGATCGGAAATACTAGTGATACTTGCTAATAGTACTGATCATCAGGTTCATCCTTCGCATTTGGGATTATTTTTGATTTTATTAATATTTATTACCAATAGTAGGGAGCAATCTAGAGTGTTTATGTACAATTTATTTTTTGCCATTTCATTTTAATAAGTAGCTTTATAATTTCAGTTCCAGTTTTATTTCCAAACTAGTTTTTTGAAATGCTAAAAGCACGCATAAGTACATAAATATCTTAGTTCAATTCAAAAATTATAGGGACAGCTAAACTTTTTCTGTTGAGATAGCTTTCCTCATAAAGACGCCGAAAAATATTTTATTTGAAAAGGAGTTTTGAGGCAAAAGAGGTTTGGGAAACTGTCCTACACCAATATCCCAAACTTTATTGGCTCAACGTCCCTTTTCAGAGATTATTTCCTTCAGCGTCCCCTCTGGAAAATTCTACCTCAAATAATATTAAATTGCACGTGTAGTTGTGCCTATATAATTTTGAATTTTCCCGAAATATTTATATAGTATTATTGTATTTAATATTATTATATTATCAATTCGTCTAAAGAAGACATTATTTTTCGCCAGCAGCATCCTTAAATCTTTAATCAACTATTTGAGCCGGTTCCTCTTTTTAGTTGAAAGATTCGTTATCGCACTAAATCCGCGTTCAACAAAACAGGATGATAGAAATGCAATCAAAACTTAAGTCGGAAGTGCGCGCAAATACTATATGCTAACGATCGTTTGTTACGACTTGATTTTAGAATGATCATTCTTCTGCATTTTACAACTTATAATTCTTGCGACAATCCATCGTTGTAGTGAATGTGTCTGTATGGTCAGGTGGATAAGTGTTTGATTAAAAACCTTTTGCGGCAACCAATTTTTTTCGCATGTTATTACTCTTTCTCCTCAACATCCTCCAATTCTCCGTAATAAGAGACGTATTTCATTGCAATGAATCTGAGATACCCTCCTTTGCCAAGCTGTCTGCCATTTCATTTCCTCTGGCGTCCACATGAGAAGGGATCCATTGAAAATGTACCTTATTGAGCACTGACAATTTCCTGAGCATATCTAGAAAATCAATTCCATTCCTATCTCCGACGATATTGTTCCGGTTAATTAAATATTGGATAGTTCCTCCTAACGCAGATATGTCAAGAGTAAAACCTACTGATTTTACGCGAATATTCTTTGCGGTTACGCGAAACTTTTATAGCTCACTCGATGACAGAAGCAGCTAGCCTTGCGTTTCATCATAGTGTGGGTGTTCGGGAAATGTCAAAATCCTCATTTTTCGAAATTCCGTTCTAGCATCCTTTGTAAATCATGACAATTGATGGGGCTTCTTCGAATGTACGCCCCTCAGGGTCACATTTTCTTTAGGTGTGTATGGACTTCCAAGATCCAGAGGTACCCTAGTGACATATTCTTTTACCACTGCCTTTGGTAAACATGAGGGTCGCGATCCCAGGATGCCCAAGCAATCTTTCTACTCTCCTCTCACTTTTTCTTTCTTAACAATTTTAATTCTGATTTTGATTATTATTTTATCTATACAATGATTTTATTGTTTTATCTTGCGTTTGGCGCAGCTTGTCCGTTTTTGGACCTTGTGCCATTAAACCCAACCAACCGCATTGGGCACACTCAATTACTCATCGTCATCTTTTGTTGGGTGAGAATCTCCTTTTATTCTCATGCTCTTTAGATTTTACTGTTCATCATATTTTAATTATATGTCCTGCTTTTAATCATCATCGCCAAAATTTTTTGAAGTACACTTTTAAACTTACAAGAATTGATTTGGGAAAATCCCATTCAAATCTTGCATTTTTATGTTCTGTTAGGTTTTTACAACTCATCTAATTTTTTCCATGTTCAAAATGACTTATCAATCAATTTTATCAAATTCTTTTATAATTCAATCTTTTAAATTTTCAACCATCAAATTTTATGCATATGTAAATTAAATCATCAGTTATGCTGCAATTAATGGTCTTGTTTTTATCATCTGACTATTTGTATATTTTTATTTTCATCTACACATTTTACATGTTTTAAATCTATCTTTGATCTTTGTCTTGGTTTTGATTTTTTTTGAAGTTTTTGTACTTTTATTGGGTTATATCCTGTCTTGTGTTTGGCGCAGCTTGTCGGCTTTTGGGCCTTGCGCCATAAAACCCTAACACCCAATCCAATCCTCACTCATTCTTTCTTTTCACAATTACTTTGACATTCTGTCTTACGTTTGGTGCAGCTTGGCCAAGTATAACCCTTGCGCCATAATACACCAAAACCAACAAACTGAATGTACAAAAGTGGAAAATTTAAGACACCCAGCGCAACTTCAACAGTTACTTGCAACAACAAAATTCAAAGATGGCATTCGATAGCAACTAACGTCTTCTATAAATTCAAATGCATAAAATTTGCATAAGGGGCCGTCTTCATACTAAATTTAGCACCAACTTCATAATTTCCAATAGAAACCCCCTATTTTGACACACAATCTATATCAAAATTTAACTTCAGATACGAAATTTTATGTCATTAGGTCTTATCGTTTCGAAGTTATCAGTACAGAAAGATTGGAGCTCCTAATGTTAAATCAGTTTCTCAAACTATTATGGATATCTTCCCAAATAATATTTCTATAGCGCTGATATTTTGTATCATGTTACTGTTAAACAACCCAAACAAAATCCACCTAATGTTTTATTTTTAAAATAGTTTTTAGTATGCAATAATAATTATTAATTATTTCAGCTCATTCCAATGGTTAGTTTTTGCGCTTCATTAAAGTTTCCTCATTATGACAATTTTAAGGGTCAACCAAAAGTTTAAAAAACGTCTGACAAACTTGAGAAATGATTAAATTTTTGAAAAATGGTTGGAAATTTCATTTATGTAATCTAAAATACATTGCCTCTTAACAGTTATGTGTCGTATAGATGAACTCTACTAATCAGTGATCAATTGAATGGCTCACTATTCACTTTTTGGGTGAATGAAATATCAGTTCGATTGTATTAAATAAATGTAAGCAGTCTTTTTGGTTGCATATATTTCGTTTTTGAATTTTTGTATTTGCAAACGATTTTGCCAAGAATGAACATTTCTTTTAAGGTTCTTTGTAGACTTCTTTCAGTCAAGCATCAAATGAGCAGTTCCTGTATAACTACACTTAATCTCGATCTACGAATATCGATTTTCAATATGGAGATGATCCCTGAAATTGACAATTACTTTAACATTGAATATCTCCGGATGTAAAAAGAAAGTAAAGTCATGAAATTTCATATTTAGACTAATTTAACGATGCAGAATTTGATTAAGGAATCAAAACATGGTGTTTCTATTGGAAATTTTATTTTTGTGCAAAACTTGATATGAAGACGGCCCCTAATGTAATTGTTCTTGCATGTGCATTTGTAGAGGACGTTATTCCCCATTGAATAATATCTTTGAATTTGCTCTACTATGAATAGTGCTCGAAATAAAGGGAGTGGTTCGGTTTTTTCAGCGACTACGAATAGTGCAAATTTAAGACACTCAGTGCAATATAAACAGTTACTTGCTACTTCCCTGTGCACAAACCTTTAGGTATCTAAGGGAGTCCAGCATTGCCCCTAAGATCCCTTCATCGCCCACAGGGGGCTGTAGCGCCAACTTTGGGAAAGAATGTCCTCTGCTTTATCTGAATGAAAACTCATCAGAAATGAAATGGGACAATTAGTCTCGTTTCCCCCCTTGCGTACCCGCGCGAAACGAAGTTAAATTTACACTTTACTAAACAGTTCTTTTATCCTTCCCTTGTGTACAAACCTTTAGGTATCTGAGGGAGTCTTGCATTGCCCTCAAGATTCCTTCAGCGCCAATAGAGGGATGTAGCGCCAACTTTGGGAAAGAATGTCCTCTGCTTTACCTGAATGAAAATTCGTCAGAAATGAAATGGGACAATAGTCTCGTTTCCCACCATGCGCACACGAAACGAAGTTAAATTTACACTTTACTAAGTAGTCTTTCATCCCGTCACTCCCCTTCCGCTCTCTGCCAAAACATCTGTTTGAGTTGGGATTGTAGGATTTTGAATGCGAAAAAGAAATACTTCTCTAACAGTGCGTGATTCAGCGGCTGGGAATAGACGAGCATTTCCGCAATCAGCGCTGCTCTCGTCGCCTTTGTAATGAGGACACGCATTTAACCCCGTTCTCTCCGTGATTAAAAACCAGAGCGTGACATCTGCCAAATGGTATCGAACGGGAGTGGGATTGAACGGAATTAAAAGCGCTAAGCCGGTGTTTCTGAAAGGAATCGCATGCAGACGGTGGCGCAACCAGTCAAATATCCAAGTTGGTGTTGGGATTCCGTAAAAGGCGCTTCATTCGTAATTGGTGGGTTTGTAAATATATAAAATGCTTAAAGACTAGATATGACTACATTTGGTCAGATCATTAGATTTTGAAATTGTTTCGCCCTTTTTAATTTCTGTTTTGATTTGAACGTCTCCAGTAACTAAATTACTTTTTTAAATCTTTAAGAAAGAATATAAGTGATAATTTTGCGACAAATATATTTTTAATAATTCTTCCTCGGAGGTTGATATATATTTTAATGATTTGAATTCAATAAATAGTCAGCTTCCGTGAAGTGCATTGTTTTATATCTTACCAAAGGCGAAACCAGACTTTTTGGGACTTAGGGCAATCATTTGATACTCCGTTGATTTTATTTGAATTGAGGCAATCGGTAGTTAGGTAGGTAGTTAATTTACGTCGCACTGAAGAAACACAACGGGCTATTGCTCCGAGATCAATCCTCACGGGAAAGAACCGAGGACGACATGTAATTTTGAACCACTTGGGGCAATCGGCTGATGCGCCCAGAATTAGTTATTCAAAATTATAATAAGGTATATTATTAAAATAATTAGAATGTAAAATATACTAATTAATATATTTTTTTATAAATTATTGTTCCCGGTATTTTTTTTTGCAAATTTTATTGAATATACATAAAAACTAGCAAAATACCGAGTTTGATAATGGCTGCTATTTCATGAGTTTGAAGGATGGTAGAAACAAGGACGCTCCTTTGTTTTGAGCCCTCCAGAAATTTGTGAGAAGAGAGAATTTTAGTGATTCGTCTCTTCTCTTTCTTAATAGTAATACGAATGCATCGGGCTACATGAAAAGTTTTTCGTTTTCAAGGAGCTACATGAAAGAAAGGACTGACTTTTAAATGTTGTATCCGACGATGGAATGCATGAAAGCATTCACTTCACACGCGCAGCACTGGAATATGACAATGACAAAATTGTGCTCAAGTTTACAAAACATTTGTTCAAGAAAAACTACAACACATTTAAACAAATTTTTTTGAAATGCCGCACTTTTGGATATTGGTGCTCTGTCACCCTAAATTAGCTACACCACTGTCTTATCTAAATGTATTTGTGAATGTCTTTTTTCTTGCATTTTTGAATCGGATATCTCGTTCTCTGTAATTGGATATTTTTCTGTAGATAAACAAATATTAAATAAATGAATTAATTTATTAAAGAAACTAGTTTGCGGACGATAAGTCGAATTGTGGGGCCATGTCTCCTTACTGGCAGGCAGCCCGTCTCTGAGCTCCCAACCTGGTGGGTAGGTATTTAATTAACGTCACACTGGAGCAACACAACGGGATATTGACTTCGGTCCAGGATCAAACCCAAAGGGAAAGACCCGAGAACACCACGTAATTTTGAACCACAGTCAGATGACGAGGTCACACCTGAGCTGGCACCCCACTCATCAAGCTTCCACACCACGCCAACGTGAGGACATTCGAGGCTACGACAGATTTAACAACAGTCCCCTTTGTACACGACGGTCTTTGCTTGGATTCGAACTCGCAGCCCTCCGGTTGCTAATCCGTTACTCTTCCAACCGGGCTACCGAGGCCCCTCCCCACCTGGGTGATGGTCACGGAATTTTTCACAGAGCAGTCACGTGACTACTAGTCAACATGTTGATCATACTTTATGAAGCTCCTCTTAATCTCAGCCCGTTTCAAACTGAGTGGTGCGAAAGGCAAAAATACTGTAATACTAAATGAATAAAAAGGAAAGACTTCACACGGTTTACATATATTTATGTCATGCCGAAAACCGTTCCCTTTTGATTCATTTTAAATTATTATACAGTGGTTTAGTGTGTCGATTGAAGCCCAGTAACCCTGGATCCCCTGTTGAAAAAATTGTTAGCCCTCAACTGAATTGAGGAACTTTAAAAAAAAGTTTATTTTGGACACAAATGTCGGACATCAGTTTCGATTTCAAATATGCACTTTCTCTCGTACTCTATCTTCGCGACTCATTGCAGCTTCTTTGTCACCGAACCACATGGCTAATTCTCGATCGCCTTGGCGTTTGGTGATTGCTGTATCTGATTGGTTAGTGGTGTTTGTTATGGGAAGTAAGAACCCCTAACCCTCTCTTTCATCGATGCTAGCCTCAATCCTTTTGATATGTACAGTTGGCCTTGCGCATGATGTATGTGGCGATTCTATGCGTCCTCCTTGTCACTGAACGGCTGCTGCAGCTCAGGTGGTAGAGTCGCGAATTAGCAAACGGAGGATTGCGAGTACGAAATCCGATGGAACCGAAGACAGTCGTGTGCATGAGGTGGTGCACGTTAAATCTGTCCTCACGTTAGCGTGGTACAAAGCGGGGTGGTGCACGTTCAATGGTGGTGTGGAACTTTGGAGAGTGGGGTCCCAGCTCAGGTGTTGCATCGTCATCAGACCGTGTTTCAAAATTAAGCGGCATTGTCCTCGATCTTTCCCTTTGGGATTGATCCCGGACCATCACCATTAGCCCGTTGTGTTGCTCCAGTATGACGTTAATTAAAATACCTACCAACCTGCCAGCACAGGTGTTGACCTCGTCAATCCGCTTCCGACACAGTCTGAGCGGTGGCTGTTGCTATAGAAACAAGGCTCGAGTACGGGTGACTCTGGGGTGACGTAATTTAATTCTGTTTCGTGAGAATGTTGGTAAATAATTAGTTGGATTTTCGTCGCACTGGCGCAACACGACGGGCTATGAATGACGGTCCGGGATCAATCCCGAAGGGAAAGATCCGAGGAAATTTGAACCAAGCATCTCCATGGATAAATAGGATAAGGTCCGTTTCTGCGGCAACAAGGGGCAAACTTTGTGTCTAGCTTTGTGTCTTTGTGTCTAGTAACGAAGAATTGATCACAATTACAACGTTGGGATTGTCCACAAAACTAATATTTCTTCAATAAAATTATTTTATTTAAAATTTATTGGTGTATTCGTAATATCTTATATAGTGTGTATCTTATATTAGTAAACACAATATTTGTTTGAATATATACATTAATTTACAATTTTTGGGGATATATCGTTACTTTGTTAGAAATGCAATTATCAGAACACTAACTTGCCAGTTCTTCCGAAATTTTAAAATTTATACTTGATTTATTTTCCGTATATACGTGTATCAAAAAGTTTACATCGCTTCATCCGATTATAACATCTCTTAGGTCGTCTAGTTGGCTTTTGAAATGAATGATCCTTGTTTCTACAGACATAAAATTTTATAAGTTGAGGATTAGGATAGCTTTAATCATTTCACCAGATGACAACTTTCTCATGTGGCTTTTTAAACCCTAATTAACTTTTCATCAAATTTTTATAGAATTTAACGTTTTTGCGTATCCATTCTCTTATATTCGCAAATTTCTATGGTTTTGAGATTTTAGTACTCTAAATTTGGAAAACTACTATAAATATAAAACTTCAAAATCTATAAAATAGCTGCTTCCATAATTTGTTTTATGTTCACAATTTTTTAAATGATTTGAATCATAATTTCATATATTCAAGAATAATTCCATTTTTACATGTCTCCATATAATATTGAGACAGATTGTTGGTTATCCTTGAACTGTAAATAGAGCAGTTCCACGATGGATTAGCAGAATGTATCTTAACGAAGAAATTGCCCCTCAGTATAAACACATACTGGTCAGTGTACACTCAAGTATCCATGAGTCAAGAATAACTTAGCCTTCAAGTAACACGAGCTCGGTATTCAGCTATCTTTACTTACCAAGTACGCGGCATCTCTGTTCAAGAACACTACTCTGATGTTATCTTATCAGCAAATTGTGAAAGTGTTTGGAGTTGAAAATACGATCAATTATCTTTGAAACATAAATAAGTGAAAAAGGGAGATGTGACAAGCACAAAAATCGCTAATGTGAGAAAAATTGTACTATTTCATCACACACAGAAAGGGCACGAAAATCATGTAAAATTTTACATGAAATTATAAAAGTGAAGTGATATTTGAAGCAAGATATCAGATATTATATTAATCCTCCAAGTGGTTTCGGTGTCGCTGTAGCCCGGTCGGAAGAGTAACGGATTAGCAACCGGAGGGTTGCGAGTTCGAATCCAACCAAAGACCGTCGTGTGCAAAGTGGACTGGTGCACGTTAAATCTGTCATGGCCTTAAATGTCCTCACGTTGGCGTGGTGTGGTAATTCGGAGAGTGGGGTGCCAGCTCAGGTGTGACCTCGTCGTCTGACCGTGGTTTAAAATTACCTCGTGGAGGCTCAGATCTTTCTCTTCGGGTTTGATTCCGGACCGTCGCCAATAGCCCATCGTGTTGTTCCAGTGCGACGTTAATTAAAATACCTACCTACCAAGTGGTTTCGACGATGTATTTCGTCCATCAATAACTGACCACTTTTGCTAATGATAAGATGTGCGGTCACCAGGTCAGTTTTCTTCTGATGACGAGATATCTCGTCCATCAAGTCAGTTTTGCTAATGACGAGATATGTCGTCATTATCAAATTTGACTGTCGTCGAGAGATGACGGGCAAAATAAGAAAATATACTTTAGTTGGGATAATTTTAGCGGTACGTATAGGATAAAAGCAAGCAAAGAGAAGCAAAGAGAGATTAAAGAAAAAGCATGAAGTCCTTGTCTTTGCAAGATTTTATAAATGAAAATATTTCCAAAATAAGCGTTACGAGTAACATAGGAACGGAAGGGAAAAGTTCGATCGCTTTTGTATCGTGGTTAGAGCTAGAGTGATGATTTGAGAACTGAAAAATCTTCAGATAAGGTGAAGAGAGAGAGAAAGATGGAATGAGATTTTATTGGTTTGAACCGATCACAATGATATCGTATGCTCTGTTAAAATAAAGAGTTTAGCGTTCCATACTGGAAATAAGGGGAAATAAAAGTATGTGAAAAGCAGGACTCGGAGTTTGTTGGGACATGTCATCTTTTGAAAGTATTTCGTAGACAATGCCTTATAGATATAAATCCTATTTACAATCTCCTTTTTTCTAGAAATGTAGACTTCGGGTTTGATCCCGGACCGTCGTCAATAGCCCGTTGCGTTGCTCTAGTGCGACGTTAATTAAAATACAAACCTACATCTAGAAATGCAAAATATTTTAGGTCATTTTTGTCATTTTACGGTATCTTCAATTTTTGTTTTTTTCTGAGATTTTTGGGGTATCTTTTTGGTCATTTCGTGAGATTTTTTTGTGTGAATGCGTCTTCAAAATCGGAGGGCATGCATGAAAAGTCGAGCGTTACGAGAAAGCGTGGCAACTGTTTTGTCTTATGATTTTAGAACTAGAAGCACCCAGAAGATAAATACAGAGTCATGTAGACAAAGGATGTCCATTCTTGACATGACCTTCGGACCGAGTGCGAAGGCACATTGAGTGCGGGGAGGGGGTTCGCAACATTTCGAAATTCTACTGTGTAGAGCGAGCTTTGGGCCAGTGTAACTTTGGATTGCGTGGAGTCATTTGAAAGCTACCAAACTACGTTACAATCACAGACCTTTAATCAGTCAAAATATCCTTCAATATTAATATCAAACTGCACTTTAATCGTTCAAACTGTAAATTAATTTTTGAATATTCACATTAAACGATAGTTGAAACTTCGTATATGTCTGCTTCATTTATTCCACAATCCAACATCGGGCCCGAGTATTCTCGTCAGAACTACGATTCGTGTCCTTAACTCAACCTACCAATGTTTTTTGAAGAAATTTCTGGTCACTGCGAGTTTTTAGCATAGTGCTCCATTTTCGCTCCTGGTTTGAATCAAATTTCTGTTGAAATATCCTTTTATCTGCGGAGAGTGGGGTGCCAGCTCAGGTGTTGCCTCGTCATCTGACCGTGGTTCAAAATTACGTGGTGTTGTCCTCGGATCTTTCCCTTTGGGATTGATCCCGGACCGTCACCAATAGCCCATTGTGTTGCTCCAGTGTGACGTTAATTGAAATACCCAACCCCTTTTATCTGCGGTTTCGTTTCACTACAAGACACATTACTACAAATGACTCATCTGCCAGTTTCCGGGTTCAAACAAACCTCCCCCTTAAAGCAAAAGAAATCCTTTCTACGGTCATTTTGGTGGGTGAATCACGACACCCAAGAGAGTTGGTCGCGTACGGAAGTGTCTCGGGCCAAAAAATGTATGATTGAAGTGGTCCAAAATTGATTGAGTGCGGTGGATTGTCCACCGGGACGCACCGTATATATCCTATGAAAGATGTCCATGGCTTCAATGGTCACTTCTGTCAGTAAGTGGATTATATAGAGTATCCATAAATACATATAACAGCAAACCCATTTTATTTACAAGGCAATCGGAAAAAAGAAAATATTTTGTTTTATCAAAAGTATATCAACTAAATCTTTAAGTCATTTTTTCACATTATTAGGTCATTTTAGGTCAATAAGATCCAGGCCTTGGTGATAAGCGATGTTTGAATAAAAAAGGAAATTCTCCAAAATGGGAGAGGGTCGAAAGGAAGGGGAAAGTAAAATTAAAGGAAAGATTTCAGAAGGGTAGTTGAATAAACGTAGCACTGGAGCAACGCTATTGCCGACGGTCCGAGATCATTTCCGGAGGGAAAGATCGAGGACAACACCTCATATTTTTGAACCACGGTCAGATGACGAGACAACACTTGAGCTGGCACCCCACTCTCCAAAGTTCCACACCACACCAACGTGAGGACATTTGAAGCCACGACAGATTAAACATGCACCACCCCGCTTTGTACACGACGGTCTTTGGTTGAATTCGAACTCTCAGCCCTCCGGTTGATAATCCGTTACTCTTCCAACCGGGCTACCGCGGCCTGAAAGATTTAAGATAACTGAAACTTCAGGATCATTCGTTATTTATTTCGTTACATAAACTGGTACTCATGTTCGTTAACTGTACCCATCTCTCTCATTAAAAGAATTTCGTTGCCATGCAGTCAGAACGACACGTCTTTTGCTAAACGCGGTAGCCCAGTTGGAAGAGTAGCGAATAAGCAACCGGAGGGTTGCGAGTTCGAAACTGGATCCAACCAAACAGGATCGTATACTGAGGGTTGGTGCACGTTAAACCTGCCGTGGCCTCAAATGTCCTCACGTTGGCGTGGTGTGGAAGTTTGGAGAGTGGGCTGCCATCTCAGTTGTTGACCTCGTCATCGTGACCGTGGTTCAAAATGACGAGGTGTTGACCTTTGGAATTGACCGGACCGTCGCCAATATCCCGTTGCGTTGCTCCTGTGTGACGTTAATTCAACTACCTACCTACCTTTTCTTTTCTCATTTCGTTCCGTTGATGGCAGCGTTCCTTCAAGAAAGCGTTGTTTGACAGAACCATTGGGGTGAAGGATATAGAGGCAGTGGCGTAGCGAGAGAAGAGAGGGCCTCCGAAAGTATTGTCCTTTTGGATATTCAAAATCCATCTTTTTCTAAAGCAGTTTTCGCCGTGATTTTCTTCAAACACGTGCCTTACTTTTCTCTTAACTTTTTTAATGTTTTCTTTTTAAAAGATTACAGCCATTTTTCTATTAAAAACTTAATTCTGATTGGTCGTGGAACGTAGTTTAAGACTTTACCGTCGAGTGCTGCAAAATAATTTTGATCCAGGAGGTAGTTAGTTAATGTCATACTGCAGCACCCCAACGGGCTATTGGCGAAGGTCTGGGATCATTCCCGAAGGGAGAGAACCAAGGACAACTCGTAATTCTGAACCACGGTCAGATGGCGAGAACACCTGAGCTGGCACCCCACTCTCCAAACTTCTCCACCATGCCAACTTTAGGACATTTGGAACACACGAAAGATTTAACGTGCACCAACCCCCGCGTACACGACGCTCTTGCACTGAACCTAGTTTCGAACTCGCTACCCTCCGGTTGCTAATCCGTTGCGCTTCCAACTTTGCTACCGCGGATCCTTGGATCCAGGAGGATATCTGTCCCTAAATAAACATCCTTTCCAATATCCTATGAGCACCTTCAAGAAGTGTGATGTAGTTTTCTAACCGAATAAATTAGTTAATTATATTAACCCCGAATTTAAGATACGTATAAGTGAAAATAAGAATAAGTGAAATACGAATAAGTGCAATTACGACATTGACACTGGAATGAGAGAATTACTGATTTCTATGTGCTTAATTTGCTGCATTTATAAGGGTTTCGCCATTTCAACTAAATGCACTTTATTTTTGGTGGATATCCTTTTTAATATACGAATGTTCAATCGCTATTTAATTCTTATAAATAGATCCTTTTGACAATTACGTAACTATTGGAATAACGTTTCAATTCTCAGTTCGCGCTAAACTCGAATTTCTAATGTTGAGCCTTCTCCAAAGTGAAATCTACTGTATGGAGGGATGGAGTTTCGAACCCGACATTTTAGAGGGATTTAACCAGCGAAACACCTGGTGATCCATTTACTATCATCTTGTCTTTGAAATGCTTGTACTATTTTTACGATTTATATGTATGTAATTTGTGTCCCAAGATAAGAAAGGGTTTTACAGAATTCCGTTTGAATGGTGATTCAGCCGATGTAAAACATCCCACCAAATGTGCCAGCTCTTAGGTTCCCGAACCCCTTGGCCATCCACCAATAATTCCATGGGGGGTCCAAAAAATTGGCAAATATTAAATTTCACCATTAAGTAAGAAAATAAGTTGTATCGACCAAACACACACCCAGGGAGCATCAATTTCGGTCCAACACCCTTCGGCCCCAATATTTTGATGGTTGGTACACGATACCCCAGACACGAGACAAATAGTACACAAATATTCCGATAATATGGGCAACTAGACATGCATTGTGACTCGGCCTCGTTCATCAGATAGTCGAACTCAATGCCAGGAGACAAGGAGCCAAATTGTCGGGACTCTTAACATCCAATATTTTTATGGTTCCGCCCTTCCCCTACGATTATGAAGAAAGAATAATACAAATATTCCGATAATATGAGCAACCAAACATGCATTGTGACTCGGCCTCGTTCATCAGATAGTCGAACTCAATGCCAGGAGACAGGGAGCCAAATTGTCGGGACTCTTAACATCCAATATTTTTATGGTTCCGCCCTTCCCCTACGATTATGAAGAAAGAATAATACAAATATTCCGATAATATGGGCAACCAAACATGCATTGTGACTCGGCCTCGTTCATCAGATAGTCGAACTCAATGCCAGGAGACAAGGAGCCAAATTGTCGGGACTCTTAACATCCAATATTTTTATGGTTCCGCCCTTCCCCTACGATTATGAAGAAAGAATAATACAAATATTCCGATAATATGGGCAACCAAACATGCATTGTGACTCGGCCTCGTTCATCAGATAGTCGAACTCAATGCCAGGAGACAGGGAGCCAAATTGTCGGGACTCCTAACATCCGATATTTTTATGGTTCCGCCCTTCCCCTACGATTATGAAGAAAAAATAATACATATAATCCGATAATATGGGCAACCAAACATGCATTGTGACTCGGCCTCGTTCATCAGATAGTCGAACTCAATGCCAGGAGACAGGGAGCCAAATCGTAGGGACTCCTAACATCCAATATTTTTATGGTTCTGCCTTTCCCCTACGATTATGAAGAAAGAATAATACAAATATTCCGATAATATGGGCAACCAAACATGCATTGTGACTCCGTAGTATTCATTAGATCATTCAAGCGCAATGTCAGGAGACATGGTAGCGCAGTCGTAGGGACTCCTAACGTCTTGGGCTCCAATAGTTTTATGGTTCTGCCCTTCCCCTAAGATGATGAAGGATAAATATTACAATTATACCAATAATATTGGTAATTATCTGTATAATCAAAATAGATGGTTCTGGAAACACACATGAGGAAACGAATGTTTTACTTGCCTCCCCCCTCAGTTTTCACCATTGAGCTGCATTATCATACCAAAACGAGGCCTTTTCTGTGAAGCCAATTGTAGATGGCAGTAGTGCTTTGTGGCTTAGCGTGCTTTTTATACGTATTCCGAAAGTGACGTCACTTTGCTTTTCGAATACGATTTTAGCTCGTCGCCAATAGAAGTTTCCAAAGAAGGAATTCAGAATTGATGACAGTTAATTGGTTAACACCAATTAGTTTAAACGCAGAACGTCGTCAAAAAGGCGATAAATTACTTTTGAAAGTAACCCCGATATTTATGATTCGAGAGCATTTTGAGAACAGGAAATAAAATCACCGTCTGGTTTGTTTGTTTACACTGAAAATCCCTCTAAAACAATGGAAAGATAATAACTTAGAAAACAGACCACATATTACAGAAAAGAATTCTCAAGCCGTCGTATCCGATACCATCGTATCAGTGATTACCCTATGAGTAGTATACCGGCCCGTATATGCGGCGGAAGTGACGTCATACCACGTGACCAGAAGTGGGCGGGGCCACGTGACGTCACAGCGTGACGTCATCCAAAAGCGGAAGTGACGTATTGTTTGTTTACATTTGGACTTGGATTTTTTTTTTGTCATCGACTTCGTGCAGGCGTTGAGTTGTTTCAAGATGGCGTCGTTTCGTTACCATGGTGATGAATCACTCGTAGTGCCATCTGGTGGAGAAATTCGAAACTCTATTATTTTTAATTAAAAAGGAATTTCTTGGATTCGAACCCGGGACCATAGGATTCGAAGTCAAGCGCGCTATCCATTAGGCTGTAAGAGAGTTAACTTAAGATGGTGAATTAATGTAGTGTTGGATTTTTTCTCTCTTTTGGACTTGTATTTTTTCTTAGTATTAGGAATGCGTTATTTTTAGAAAATGGTTTGAATAATTGCATAGGGGTTTTAATAAATGCTTTTTCAAAATGACTTATGGCGCCATCTGGTGATTTTAAAAGTAATTAATCTAAGGAACGAATTGATTTCTTAATGTTTTTACTTTATTCATGATTAGTGACGTCAGTGTGTTTACGTTTGGGACTTGGATTTTTTTTCCTTCTGAGATTTCGATTATGTCCATCGAGCAAGTCTGAACTTGAAAAAGTCTACTCACAATTCTTTATGTTATGAGTATGGTAAATTGTTTACAGATCGTGAAGGCTAGGCATATTTCCGTCGATTGGAAAACGAATTAACGTATTAAAAAAAGACGAAATTTAGAAATTTTAGGTCAAAAATATACTGTGCCTTGTCAACTTGTAGCATACGAAGACGAAGGAATAAGCTATACTTTTAGCGGGTCTTCTATTACAGCCAAGCCTTGATCTCCTAAAGTATTGGAAATAAAGGGAGAAATGGAGCGAATAATTGGTGCAAAATTTAATTTTGAGTTGGTGAAGCGTTATAAAGATGGTAAGGACTGCATAGTTGCGCCAATAAAAACAACGAGAAGGACTTGGAACTTTATGCACCCATAGCGTCTGTTTCATTTGGACAGAAAAGGCAATTTGTGTTTTCTAGAAAGAACTACAATTCTTTAAAAATTGTTCTGGAAAATGGAAGCTTGCTTGAGATGAAGTATCAAACAAACCAATTTTGGTTTCACAGCTTGCCCCGTGCATTATGTCCTAGAATAAATTTAACGTTTCGTAAAATTCTTGTATAAAGCAGCGATAAACCACTTATGTGCCCCCGAACTAGAACTCAGTGTCGTACACTAGACGATATTTGGACAAAGTTGCAATTGATCTTTGCCTTTCAGAATAGTATTTTTATAAATGCTTACATCTCGTTTTTAAATAAATTTTTAGCGTGTCTTACCACATATACTGTATTTTGGATTATTTGGTTTTTTTATTACATGGTTTCATAAATTTTCTTTTAAAATGCAAGATCTGAAATGAAATTTTTCTTTGCTATATAGATTTATGTTTTTTTTTAAGTTAGATGTATTTACTCAAAAATTAATTATACATTAGATGCTATAACACCTATTTTATAGCAGAAATTTTGTTTTAAATAATATACACTTAAGTAAGAGTAAAATTTTTGAAACTTTACGAGACAAATACTATGAATATGTTTTCTTGTACATTTGAAGAAGTTATAATAGTATAAAAAAACCATTTATTCTATAAATCTAAATTAAAATGTTATTTTTTAATTAATCTTTCCTTGCATATTATTTTTACTTTGAATAAATCTTCATAAATTTTAGTGATTTAATTTATATTATATAGATTTACAAACCTGTTTTTGGATGAAATATAAGGATTTAATATTTTAAAAATTAATGTTTTTACTTAAAATTAATTATATATTAAATACTATTACACATATTTTTAATGTTGAAGATTTTTAGAAAACATTTTACAATTGAAACATATACATTAAATATTATGACAAACACTTAAATGCAGATCCATAAGGGAATATTGGAAATCTTTTTAATGCTTACACCTTTTCTATTCTAAATAAACTTTTGCTTGTCTTACCACATACACTGTATTTTGGATTATTTGGTTTTTTTTTATTACATGGTCTTATAAATTTTCTTTTTAAAATGCAAGATCTGAAATGAAATTTTCGTTGATTTTAAGATTTATGTTTTACTCAAAAATTAATTATACATTAGATGCTATAGCACATATTTTATTGCAGAATTTTTTAATATTATACACATAAGTGAGCGTAAAATTTTTGAAACTTTACAAGACCCATATTATGAACATGTTTCCTTACACATTTGAAGTAGTGAAAAATAGTATTAAAACCCTTTATCCTGTAAAATATAAATTAAATATTATTTTTAATTAATTTTTCCTTCCATATTATTGTTTACTTTAAATAAATTTTCATTCATTTTAGTGATTTTTAGAAAACGTTTAACAATTGAGAGAGAGAGAGAGAAATATATACTTTAAATATTATTACAAACATTTAAATGCAATTTGCTTTCTATTTTTTAATTTTACAATTGAGACATTTTTAAAAGTTTGGTTCTTAAAGTGCGTTTTATGCATAGTAAAAAAATTATTATAAAAACCTGTAAGAGTAAAAAGAATTTTATACATTAATTTGAAACTTTACAAGACCCATACCATGTTTCCTTGCACATTTGAAGTAGTGAAATATAGAATTAAAAACCATTTGTCCTTGAAGATCTAAATTAAAAGTTCTTTTTCTTTAATGCTTTTGCAAACCACACATTTTACTAAATATGAACTTCCTTTTATTTATTTGAAATCCTTATGCACATCGTACAATTTAAATTGCACAGCAAAATACCAATACTGTACGAAGCTATGAAGTATTTTACAAGATACTTTGTACTGTTTTCTTAATTTTAAGTGTTCTACATTGCTATATTAAATGGATAGTAAGTGGGTTTTCTGTTTTTGAAAATAATGTGTGCACATCTGTGCTGCTAAGCAAATTAACTTTTGCCCTTTTCTTGATATTAAATGCATAATCTAAATATTTACTCACACCGCTGATAGTTTTACCTATGAGTAAAATTAAATAATAGCTGAAAATTTTAAGTATTAATGTGAATTTTAAAATGAACAAAAATTATTGAAATAATGGATTAAATCTGAATTCTATGTATTCTTAAAACAATCTCTGCAAATCCAGCAGACAATTCTTAAACAGATTGAAGGAAGCTACATGGAAACAAGGTAAATTATAACACTTTTTAATAGTAAAAACATTATGATTAATATTTTTTACAAAAATAATACATTGTAGTAAAAAAAAAGAACTTATTTTTACATACTTGCATTTTTTTAAGAGACACATATTTCCGACAAGCCAATTATTCAATGCCATCACCTCAGCTATGGGGCAATGCAAATTATTTTTGTGATGACCACATTATAGTTTTTGGATATCTTTGTTGCTACTTAGAGCACATAATGCATAGAATTTGGGACACCCATATTGTTCCAAGTTGATATTCGGAATATTCAATGCATCTAAGCGTTTCTTTTCCACACAACCACCTTTGTAAGCAATTAGGTACTGAGTGGCCCTCTTGGTCTGCTCGTACAATTCTAAAAGCTTTGTCTAGACTTTCTAAGGGAGCACAATTTGCTATGTCATGGAAATGAAGTGCACATACGTAATTTTTAACATATCACAGTTGTACGATTTTGGCACTAAGTTTATGCTCAGACGATAAGTGAAAACGAATACTTGAAGCTACTTGCGATTTTTACAGCATTGTATACGTATTTACATACTAAGAAACTTTTCTTGAGTCTGAAATCCATCAAAATCCACAATTGCACAAATATTAAGCATTGCTATTGAAAAGCGTTAGCTGTTCTTGGAAAAATAATTGTAAACTGGAGGCCACGAAGAACTGGACTATATAACACCATACACTTACTAATCATACTAATCAGTAAAGTTAAAATTTATCTTTTGCGTTCCATTGTTACTCACAAAAGATAAGACTAAGTGAAGAATGTACATACTCAGAAAACATGTGTTTGTGATAATGCACGAAATAAAATTTTATGTTGTAATACAAGATTTTAACGAAAGGATATACTTAAATGTGCGTGTGATTTTTTTTATTCTACCACGTTTATGCGCTCTGAATGCAATTCAATTCTACGACTAAACTTGAGCAAGAAAAAAAACATAACCAAATATAATTTATAAGATAAACGTATTTTGACTTTCTTTAAAATGAGAATTTTAAAGTATACTGAATTCTCTTAATTCTGCAGTTTTATTTTTTCTAAAATTACATCAACAAATTGAATTATTTATTTGTGGGCACACACAAGTCTTTGCCTTTGTTGAAAGGAAACTAGTATCTCTGACAAGTATCAGATTTTTAAAAATTGAGTAAAAGAACCTTTTTTCATGGGATTTAACTCAATCTGCTCCATAATTTTATACTTAAAAGTAATAGAGCATAATATAGTTAAGGAAAATGAATAACCATTATGCAAATTTGAAGCCAAAAGTTCCAAGAATGTCTATGCGTCTATCTACGTTTAGAGATTGGCCAACGCACAGACGTTGACATTAGGGACCTAGCCAAAAACGGACTGTATTATACCTGTGTCTTGGACGTGATCAGGTGCTATTGGTATGGCGAAGGGCTTGAAAAATTGGTAAAAAGAAGATGTAGTGAGATCCAAACCCAAAGTTTTATCCAAAATGTTTGGTAGCCCATAGATGAAATTGTACAGGTGCTGGATGAAATCAACAATAATATCAATGGTTTTATAAAAAAACGATGTATAGCTTTACCCCTTATACAACGACAAGGACGAACAACTGTAAAATTTGCAAGGAATCGGAAAATGAATGCTACTTTACAGGCTTGCGGTCATCTGGTGACATGCATGAGATGTACGAAGAGTCTTTTAACGTGTCCTATGTGCCGAACCAATATTTTACATAAAATTAAAACGTACATTTGTCACTAAACTGTCTATTTATTAGTACATGTAGTAGATGCAATTTCAAGTGATATACTGAACATGGTGAGGAAGAAAATTCAATTGTAAAAGGGTGGTATTGAGTTGAAAATTGTTAAATTGGCACAAGTGCTTCAGTAAAAAGATTAGTAAGGAAGTTTGAGACTCTAAAACCTTAAGACTCTTTATTAAGGAAAAAAAAATCGTGTAGGAAAGACTTATACACCTTATAAATATATTGACTATTTTAATTATTAGTCGTTTGTGGATTACATGTTAAACCTATTTACTAAAGAATTTTAAAGAGTGCCTTAAACAGGAGTTACTAAATGCTTTAGGAAAGATGTGTAAATGTACTCTGTAATGCAAGAAAGAATACTTGAATTAAATATTCATTTTGAGTGTTTCTTTCTTTTAGGGGGCTTATTAAAACTTTTGTTAAAAGCATTTTAAAATAATGTTTATTAATTTTTTAAAACTTTCTTACTTTACTGCTTAACTTTTTTTATTATTACTGTTGAACTATGATTTACTGCTTAACTTTTTTACTGTTTAACTCTTTCTGTTTATTTTTTTTTAGTGTTTAACTTTTTCTCTTTAACTTTTTTTTATTGTTTAATCTTTTTTCTGTTTAACTTTTTTTTCCTGTTTAATTTTTTTCACTGTTTAACTTTTTTTATTGGTTAATTTTTTCTATTTAACTTTTTTTTTAGGTTTCCTGCCTCATAATCGACCATGTACTGTTTCCTCCCATCCTCCTGTTTTCTGGTCTTATTATCCTCCTTATCCAATCCTCGGTGTTTTCGAATTCTCACTTTTCTAAATCAAAATATATTTTACCTAAGTTTCGAATAATGAATCCAAGGAGAAATAATCATAGAACATAGATATACATACAAATGATATTTTATTTAAAATTACTATATTATAATCCAGGCATTCTTTTCAGCAAACATTTTTGTAACATTCATTTTCACAAGAATTTTCGAAATATCCTGAATAATCTTATAGACCTATTTTTATAGTAGAAAAAAAACATTAAGCAGTAAAAAACCAATTGAAAAAGTTAAACATTAAAAAAATTTAAATAGAAAAAATTAACCAATAAAAAAAGTTAAATAGAAAAAATTAACCAATAAAAAAAGTTAAACAGTGAAAAAAGTTAAACAGGAAAAAAAAGTTAAACAGAAAAAAATTAAACAATAAAAAAAAAGTTAAAGAGAAAAAGTTAAACACTAAAAAAGTTAAACAGAAAGAGTTAAACAGTAAAAAAGTTAAGCAGTAAAGTAAGAAAGTTTTAAAAAATTAATAAACATTATTTTAAAATGCTTTTAACAAAAGTTTTAATAAGCCCCCTAAAAGAAAGAAACACTCAAAATGAATATTTAATTCAAGTATTCTTTCTTGCATTACAGAGTACATTTACACATCTTTCCTAAAGCATTTAGTAACTCCTGTTTAAGGCACTCTTTAAAATTCTTTAGTAAATAGGTTTAACATGTAATCCACAAACGACTAATAATTAAAATAGTCAATATATTTATAAGGTGTATAAGTCTTTCCTACACGATTTTTTTTCCTTAATAAAGAGTCTTAAGGTTTTAGAGTCTCAAACTTCCTTACTAATCTTTTTACTGAAGCACTTGTGCCAATTTAACAATTTTCAACTCAATACCACCCTTTTACAATTGAATTTTCTTCCTCACCATGTTCAGTATATCACTTGAAATTGCATCTACTACATGTACTAATAAATAGACAGTTTAGTGACAAATGTACGTTTTAATTTTATGTAAAATATTGGTTCGGCACATAGGACACGTTAAAAGACTCTTCGTACATCTCATGCATGTCACCAGATGACCGCAAGCCTGTAAAGTAGCATTCATTTTCCGATTCCTTGCAAATTTTACAGTTGTTCGTCCTTGTCGTTGTATAAGGGGTAAAGCTATACATCGTTTTTTTATAAAACCATTGATATTATTGTTGATTTCATCCAGCACCTGTACAATTTCATCTATGGGCTACCAAACATTTTGGATAAAACTTTGGGTTTGGATCTCACTACATCTTCTTTTTACCAATTTTTCAAGCCCTTCGCCATACCAATAGCACCTGATCACGTCCAAGACACAGGTATAATACAGTCCGTTTTTGGCTAGGTCCCTAATGTCAACGTCTGTGCGTTGGCCAATCTCTAAACGTAGATAGACGCATAGACATTCTTGGAACTTTTGGCTTCAAATTTGCATAATGGTTATTCATTTTCCTTAACTATATTATGCTCTATTACTTTTAAGTATAAAATTATGGAGCAGATTGAGTTAAATCCCATGAAAAAAGGTTCTTTTACTCAATTTTTAAAAATCTGATACTTGTCAGAGATACTAGTTTCCTTTCAACAAAGGCAAAGACTTGTGTGTGCCCACAAATAAATAATTCAATTTGTTGATGTAATTTTAGAAAAAATAAAACTGCAGAATTAAGAGAATTCAGTATACTTTAAAATTCTCATTTTAAAGAAAGTCAAAATACGTTTATCTTATAAATTATATTTGGTTATGTTGTTTTTCTTGTTCAAGTTTAGTCGTAGAATTGAATTGCATTCAGAGCGCATAAACGTGGTAGAATAAAAAAAATCACACGCACATTTAAGTATATCCTTTCGTTAAAATCTTGTATTACAACATAAAATTTTATTTCGTGCATTATCACAAACACATGTTTTCTGAGTATGTACATTCTTCACTTAGTCTTATCTTTTGTGAGTAACAATGGAACGCAAAAGATAAATTTTAACTTTACTGATTAGTATGATTAGTAAGTGTATGGTGTTATATAGTCCAGTTCTTCGTGGCCTCCAGTTTACAATTATTTTTCCAAGAACAGCTAACGCTTTTCAATAGCAATGCTTAATATTTGTGCAATTGTGGATTTTGATGGATTTCAGATTCAAGAAAAGTTTCTTAGTATGTAAATACGTATACAATGCTGTAAAAATCGCAAGTAGCTTCAAGTATTCGTTTTCACTTATCGTCTGAGCATAAACTTAGTGCCAAAATCGTACAACTGTGATATGTTAAAAATTACGTATGTGCACTTCATTTCCATGACATAGCAAATTGTGCTCCCTTAGAAAGTCTAGACAAAGCTTTTAGAATTGTACGAGCAGACCAAGAGGGCCACTCAGTACCTAATTGCTTACAAAGGTGGTTGTGTGGAAAAGAAACGCTTAGATGCATTGAATATTCCGAATATCAACTTGGAACAATATGGGTGTCCCAAATTCTATGCATTATGTGCTCTAAGTAGCAACAAAGATATCCAAAAACTATAATGTGGTCATCACAAAAATAATTTGCATTGCCCCATAGCTGAGGTGATGGCATTGAATAATTGGCTTGTCGGAAATATGTGTCTCTTAAAAAAATGCAAGTATGTAAAAATAAGTTCTTTTTTTTTACTACAATGTATTATTTTTGTAAAAAATATTAATCATAATGTTTTTACTATTAAAAAGTGTTATAATTTACCTTGTTTCCATGTAGCTTCCTTCAATCTGTTTAAGAATTGTCTGCTGGATTTGCAGAGATTGTTTTAAGAATACATAGAATTCAGATTTAATCCATTATTTCAATAATTTTTGTTCATTTTAAAATTCACATTAATACTTAAAATTTTCAGCTATTATTTAATTTTACTCATAGGTAAAACTATCAGCGGTGTGAGTAAATATTTAGATTATGCATTTAATATCAAGAAAAGGGCAAAAGTTAATTTGCTTAGCAGCACAGATGTGCACACATTATTTTCAAAAACAGAAAACCCACTTACTATCCATTTAATATAGCAATGTAGAACACTTAAAATTAAGAAAACAGTACAAAGTATCTTGTAAAATACTTCATAGCTTCGTACAGTATTGGTATTTTGCTGTGCAATTTAAATTGTACGATGTGCATAAGGATTTCAAATAAATAAAAGGAAGTTCATATTTAGTAAAATGTGTGGTTTGCAAAAGCATTAAAGAAAAAGAACTTTTAATTTAGATCTTCAAGGACAAATGGTTTTTAATTCTATATTTCACTACTTCAAATGTGCAAGGAAACATGGTATGGGTCTTGTAAAGTTTCAAATTAATGTATAAAATTCTTTTTACTCTTACAGGTTTTTATAATAATTTTTTTACTATGCATAAAACGCACTTTAAGAACCAAACTTTTAAAAATGTCTCAATTGTAAAATTAAAAAATAGAAAGCAAATTGCATTTAAATGTTTGTAATAATATTTAAAGTATATATTTCTCTCTCTCTCTCTCTCAATTGTTAAACGTTTTCTAAAAATCACTAAAATGAATGAAAATTTATTTAAAGTAAACAATAATATGGAAGGAAAAATTAATTAAAAATAATATTTAATTTATATTTTACAGGATAAAGGGTTTTAATACTATTTTTCACTACTTCAAATGTGTAAGGAAACATGTTCATAATATGGGTCTTGTAAAGTTTCAAAAATTTTACGCTCACTTATGTGTATAATATTAAAAAATTCTGCAATAAAATATGTGCTATAGCATCTAATGTATAATTAATTTTTGAGTAAAACATAAATCTTAAAATCAACGAAAATTTCATTTCAGATCTTGCATTTTAAAAAGAAAATTTATAAGACCATGTAATAAAAAAAAACCAAATAATCCAAAATACAGTGTATGTGGTAAGACAAGCAAAAGTTTATTTAGAATAGAAAAGGTGTAAGCATTAAAAAGATTTCCAATATTCCCTTATGGATCTGCATTTAAGTGTTTGTCATAATATTTAATGTATATGTTTCAATTGTAAAATGTTTTCTAAAAATCTTCAACATTAAAAATATGTGTAATAGTATTTAATATATAATTAATTTTAAGTAAAAACATTAATTTTTAAAATATTAAATCCTTATATTTCATCCAAAAACAGGTTTGTAAATCTATATAATATAAATTAAATCACTAAAATTTATGAAGATTTATTCAAAGTAAAAATAATATGCAAGGAAAGATTAATTAAAAAATAACATTTTAATTTAGATTTATAGAATAAATGGTTTTTTTATACTATTATAACTTCTTCAAATGTACAAGAAAACATATTCATAGTATTTGTCTCGTAAAGTTTCAAAAATTTTACTCTTACTTAAGTGTATATTATTTAAAACAAAATTTCTGCTATAAAATAGGTGTTATAGCATCTAATGTATAATTAATTTTTGAGTAAATACATCTAACTTAAAAAAAAACATAAATCTATATAGCAAAGAAAAATTTCATTTCAGATCTTGCATTTTAAAAGAAAATTTATGAAACCATGTAATAAAAAAACCAAATAATCCAAAATACAGTATATGTGGTAAGACACGCTAAAAATTTATTTAAAAACGAGATGTAAGCATTTATAAAAATACTATTCTGAAAGGCAAAGATCAATTGCAACTTTGTCCAAATATCGTCTAGTGTACGACACTGAGTTCTAGTTCGGGGGCACATAAGTGGTTTATCGCTGCTTTATACAAGAATTTTACGAAACGTTAAATTTATTCTAGGACATAATGCACGGGGCAAGCTGTGAAACCAAAATTGGTTTGTTTGATACTTCATCTCAAGCAAGCTTCCATTTTCCAGAACAATTTTTAAAGAATTGTAGTTCTTTCTAGAAAACACAAATTGCCTTTTCTGTCCAAATGAAACAGACGCTATGGGTGCATAAAGTTCCAAGTCCTTCTCGTTGTTTTTATTGGCGCAACTATGCAGTCCTTACCATCTTTATAACGCTTCACCAACTCAAAATTAAATTTTGCACCAATTATTCGCTCCATTTCTCCCTTTATTTCCAATACTTTAGGAGATCAAGGCTTGGCTGTAATAGAAGACCCGCTAAAAGTATAGCTTATTCCTTCGTCTTCGTATGCTACAAGTTGACAAGGCACAGTATATTTTTGACCTAAAATTTCTAAATTTCGTCTTTTTTTAATACGTTAATTCGTTTTCCAATCGACGGAAATATGCCTAGCCTTCACGATCTGTAAACAATTTACCATACTCATAACATAAAGAATTGTGAGTAGACTTTTTCAAGTTCAGACTTGCTCGATGGACATAATCGAAATCTCAGAAGGAAAAAAAATCCAAGTCCCAAACGTAAACACACTGACGTCACTAATCATGAATAAAGTAAAAACATTAAGAAATCAATTCGTTCCTTAGATTAATTACTTTTAAAATCACCAGATGGCGCCATAAGTCATTTTGAAAAAGCATTTATTAAAACCCCTATGCAATTATTCAAACCATTTTCTAAAAATAATGCATTCCTAATACTAAGAAAAAATACAAGTCCAAAAGAGAGAAAAAATCCAACACTACATTAATTCACCATCTTAAGTTAACTCTCTTACAGCCTAATGGATAGCGCGCTTGACTTCGAATCCTATGGTCCCGGGTTCGAATCCAAGAAATTCCTTTTTAATTAAAAATAATAGAGTTTCGAATTTCTCCACCAGATGGCACTACGAGTGATTCATCACCATGGTAACGAAACGACGCCATCTTGAAACAACTCAACGCCTGCACGAAGTCGATGACAAAAAAAAAATCCAAGTCCAAATGTAAACAAACAATACGTCACTTCCGCTTTTGGATGACGTCACGCTGTGACGTCACGTGGCCCCGCCCACTTCTGGTCACGTGGTATGACGTCACTTCCGCCGCATATACGGGCCGGTATACTACTCCTATGTAGAGGCCTTAATGTAGGTTTTTAATCTTACTATGTTAAATGCATGGACCAACAAAAAACTTCCAATTATTGAGCTGTTCAAAATTCTGTAAAAGAGTTGCGTTGTATCGATCTGAAAAATCCCTATCTGTCGGACAGGAGAAAATAAAAACATTCCTTTATTCCCGAAATATTTTCTTAGATCGCGGACAGAATCTCTTTAATCTTATAGAGAGCATAGATTAGATATCTGTCTGGAAGAACTGCCATCTATTGTTAAAATTGATTTCTTATTACGCGGTAAGAATTGAATTAAAAATGAATAAGAAAAACGATTCTTGAATAAGAAAAATGTATTATACTAATATTAAAAGCTGAAATTAATAGCTGAAAATGACTGTTATCTTTGAAAATGTAGTACTGATTTTATCATAATATAATATGTATATGAATAAATAGTTTCAGCTATATCATTGTCCCTTGTTAGGTAATTATAGTGAAGTTCAAAAATATGCTGTCAAAATTATTTTTTATTTAAACTCGTAAAAAACCTAAAAATCAGCGCGTCAATACATTTAGAGTTGTTTTTTCGCATGAAATGAGAGCTGGAAACAGAAATAAGGACCAAAATTTGTCATAATTTTTCATTAATGCAAGAAAGAAATATTTTAATGATTTATGCGTGCTTCTTATAAATTGTGTCTAGAAAATTATTAGTGAATAAAAAGTACTGAATAAAAATGTAGGATAATGAAGTCCATTGTAATGAAGCATCCTTCAAACATGCAAGAATAATAATTTTTAATACTAGAAGTATAAACATGGGCGTTGATTTCTCTTCTAGATTGATGAAAAATCACCAATTCATCAATCTTTAATTATGCATGAAAATCAGTACACTAGCTTTCAAAACACAATATCTGCGGTGAGCTCTTTTGCTATAAAAATATTTGGAATTTAATAGTATTCTGGAACTAATGATAACATAGTTTAATAAGTTACATTATTAAAATTACCAATTGTTAAAGAATTATTTGTTTAGATAAAAAACTCTCAAAATGGTCTTCTTTCTTTGATCTTGGGCTTTCTTTGATCTTGTTTCTTCTCCATGGATAGTTATACTTTCTTGCTCAAATTTGCAAATTTTTGCAGGTAGGGTCGATATTTTGTTGGACATCATACACTGTTCTTAGTTCTCTTCCAAATTGAAAGAAAGCGGCGCTCTGACCTGTAGGAGACATTTGGACGAGTTTATATCAAAGCGAATGATCGCTAATTTCTCAGACCAGTTGGAATGGCCGTTTCCAACGAGAATTGCCAGACGGGGGTAAAGGTCTCGGTTCTTGCGTTAGACAGGGTTGGCTTGAGGATGGTATACTGGATTCAAATCTTGCTTAATCCCAAGAATATAACAAACTTGCTGCATGGTAGCACTTACGAATTGAGTACCATTGTCACAAATGACGCGTCTAGGTATTCCAGATCTCAAAAATATTTCTTCGATGAGAATGGCAGCGTACTCATTGGCCTTTGCACTGGACATCGCAAAGAATTCTACTCATTTGGTGCAACGATCTTCGACAATAAAGATCCATTTCTTCCCGTCCTTGGACTCAGATAGAGGTCCAAACAAGTCAATAGCTAAATTTTCAAATCTCTGGTTGTAGATGGAGTTCTCAACAGTTCAGAGGGTTTATGGTTCGAGGCTTTAAATCGTGAACATTCAACACAATTTTTAATGTATTCAGAAATGAATTTGCGCATACCAGGCGAAAAATACCTCTGGGCAATCCTACAGTACGTGCCTCCATTGCCAGTGTCCAGTGATGGAACTTCATGGTATTCTTCCAATACTCTTTTGCGTTATTGGGCAGAAACAACGAGCTGTGCCCCTTCGGAATCGGAGTCCGGAAAAAAGCGGTATAGTATTCCTCTTTTTATGGGGTATCTTCGATCAGTTCAGTTGGCAAAAGCTGTGCCCTTTTCCACATTTTCAAAGCACTCGATTATCTTCTGACCTTTGAGTTGTTCTTCACGGATCTCTTTAGGGGATCCTGAGGGAACATCTATGCTAACTGTTCATATTTCACATGTAGTCTTGTGTATGGGTGCATACAGGTCTGGATAGCATGTCATTCATGACATTACTTTTGCCAGGAATATATTCAGGTTGAACAACTGCAACATCAAAGCCCACTGGGCTAATCTGCCCCATGCTTCAAACTCATGAGCCACTTGAAGGGTTGGTGGTAGGATGCCACTGACACGCTTTATCCTTCAATATATCCACGTAACTTGTTCAAGGCCCACACAACGGTAAGAACTTCCCCCTCAGTAGTGGAGTAATTCTCTGCAGAAGTAAACAATCGACTTGCATACTTAATCGGATGTACATCAGCAGCCCTTTCACCTTGGAGAACTACAGTTCCTAGGGCATAATTGCTGGTATCTGTCAGTATTATGGAAGGTTTGGAGACATCTGCTTGCTTCAAGATTGGTGGGGACACCAAACATTGTTTGAAGGTTTGTAAAATATGTTGTTCCCGATCACCTCAATTCCAGTCAACATGTTTCTTCGTCAGATTGCTCAAGGGCCTGGCAATCTCTGAAAAGCTTGGAATAAACTTCCGATACCATGAACCAGTTTGAAGAAATGATTGTACCTCTTTAACATTCTTTGGAGGAATAATTTTTGGATTACTGCTTTTTCCGGATCAGCCTCTATACCTGTGGAGTGATCCACCGTCCGAGATATTCTACACGAGCACAAGCGAAGTTGCACTTGTCTCTGTTGGCACTCAACTTGAACTTTACCAATCTGTTGAAAACAGCTTTTAAATCTTCTATGTGTTGCTCAAAAGTTGGAGACAACACGATGATATCATATAAGTAACTTAGCATGATTACTGAAGGAACTCCATTTCGAAAATTGTCCATAAGTATTTGGAAGTTTGCAGGAGCATTTTTTAGTCCGAATGGCATTTTTTTAAAATTGAAGGTACTAAAAGGGCAAACTATAGATGTTTTATCCTTATCGTCAGGATTAACTTCCATCTGATGATAACCAGACTTGAGATCTATAGCTGTCATGAATGCAGTAGACTTGGCATCATGAAGCAATTGATCAATCAGAGGCAACGGATATTTGTCTGGAACAGTGACTGCGTTCAACTTTACGCATAGGGTGATTCACATTCTTCGATAATATATTTATCGAGTAGATCATCCGGATCTTTTCTTAAAATTTCCTTTTCTCCCGGTGATAAACGATACGGTGGAACTGCTATGGTGGATGATTACCTGTGTTGATATGATGCTTGATGAAAGGAGTGGCCTCTCCCCCTGGTTGAAAGATTCTTTCATTGCTTTTGAGCAATATGCCCAATTCGTTTCCTTGAACTTCTGTAAGTGTTTCCCCTTCCTCTTAGGAACAAGTGCTTACTTTTATCTCCAATGTAGTGGTTTGGGGCACTGGGACATCCTTTACAAAAGGAAACTTGTGACAAGAGTTGTCACAGAAGTACCACAAAGAATTACGAATGTCCAGCACAATACCAAATTTCTGCAAGAAGTCCACTCCCAAAAGAGAGCGATTCCCTCTGGCATTCGGAAGAAAGATAAAATCTTTCGCCACGTTTCTTTATAAAGTTGTACATTAGTTCTCCGCTAACTGATTGTTTGGTTCCTGTATCAGCACATACCGCACCTTTAACTTCATAAACAGAGATATCCAATAAGATGACTAGCGTTGTAGATGTGAAATATGTTTGCATCTGGAGGGAATTCACACGAGCATCATCTTTCTTCAACGTAGAGCAATTTGGGCACTTTGCCTTAATAAATCCAGGAATACCGCATCCGTAACAATTCAGAAGTGGCCTTTCACGATATGGAAATCACGAATTTTCTCTTCTAATTTAAAGGGTTTCTCTTTTGTGGAAAGTAGATTTCGGAGGATAACTTTCCTTTGTACTCGCATATTGCTTCCTCTGTGGGTTTGGAGTGGAATTCCGTAAGCTATCATAAGCATCTAACTTTTCTACTACAACTTCTGGTGATGTCAATTCCAGTTGTCCAAAAAGTGCTCCCTACATTCTGAATGACTTTTTTCTTCATTTGTTCAACAATAATCAAACTCTTTAGCCCTTCGAAAGTTGAAATTTTGAGAGCTCGGATAACCATCCTTCAAAATAACTTCTTAATTCAAAGAAAAAGTCCTTCCAAGTAGATTCGAGGCCTTACGTTTTTGGGAAAATAACAATCGGAACTTCTTAGCGGTCGTGAGGATAGCTCTGAAATTTTTCCTCAAACTCTCTTGCAAGTAATTTTAATATTTCAGATGGTAATGTTCCAATGAGATGGATCACCCACATACTTTCATATCTTCAACATTTTCATCTGTCTCTCAAACAAAACGAGATACATATTCATGTCATCTGTATCAGAACTGAATCAAGTTAGGATTTTATTAAAATCAAACACTACTTTTGCAAGTGCTTCTTGTGATGGAAGATTTTCAATTCCTCTCTGGTTCTCTAGTGGCATTCGAAGCCTTCTCAAGTTCAAATTCCCGATTACTTTCCTTTTCCACCCGTTCCTTTTCTTCCAATTCCTCAAGTCTTCCACTCTGGTAGAAATTAGGGTTTCCAGTAAATCTTGACAAATTCTTCATCGTCTTGGAATTCCTTACTTTCCAAAATTAATTTCTTTAGATCTATGGCTTTTAGATCACCCTTCACGTTTTCGCCTAGTTCTACAACCAGATTTTGAATATCGACCTTGCCGAGATAAGCCATTGTCCCTATTAATAGTCACTACACTTTTAAATTACAGTTCAAAAGTCTCAGTCAAAATATTCACTAAAGTTTCTATTGATACTAAAATTGTTCAAATGAAATTGCATCAAAGAAACTAAATTCAATTTTCTCAGAAAACAAAACTAAAATTTGTTTATAACCTTTCTCTATAAATTTGTACAAAATACTCAAAATTATATTGAATTCAAATGACTTAATAACATACAAATTCAAATAAATGAAAAACATTTACAATTCTAAAACTGAAAAATACATTCCAATATTTCACCACAATTCAATTTAAGTAAACTCAATTGAAAATAATCGTTCATACAAATCATTTAATGTATTTACTACCATTCCATGAAAAACATTAACATAATTTCACTAGTATCAGGTGGAGTATAATGGGTATAAAAAACAGTGTTTTCAATTTCAAAGAAGAATTTAGCAATAGCAATTTTTAAAGGTATGTTTCTTTGCATCATATATACATTGCATAATTCAAGAACATACTGCCATATGTTTTTTCTTTATATTTAAACCTATATATTTAGTTGAGTGGCTATTTTATACTCATGTTTTATACCCACTTTACCCCATACCATGAGGTAAAGTGGGTTATTCATAGAAGTTATAATATCATATTAAATAGTGAAAAAATATTAACACAATATAATTGTTAATTGTATTAAAAGAAAAATTTTATTGAATGAGCTACTATAAAATTATCTCTGTTCAATGAGCTACTATTTTAGTGGTCTTCTAAATGCCAAACTTATAATACATAACATTATTTTTAAATACTGCAGCTCAAGATGTACTTGAACCATGTTTAAGTGTTCATTTCTCTGTATACAACAGTCAAAAAATTCTGCACAATACAAAACATGAATTATTAAAAATTCATGAAAACATTATGTTAACATGAATTTTGAGAAAGATATAGAGGTTACATATCAAAACTATCTATGATTATCAAATGTAAGTTTCATGACAATGTATGTATAATAAATACTTCCAATATCTATTATGCCAACACATCCTCCTTTTCTAGAAACTATCTCTCTCAACTAACTCTAGATTAAAAAAAAGGTTACTTTAAATGTGTGTGTGTGAATCTTTCCCGACTTCTGTTACTTGCTCAACAAATTGTTGAACTGATTTTTGTCTATACAATACCCAATAACCTTGCTTAATATTGCTGTTTGGTTCTTCAATCTTTTCTTCTGGTTCCGTAACTTTATTTTTAGTAAGAGCTTGAGCTGATGTTCTTTTTACTAGACCTATCTAATCTTTCATGAAATAAATGCTCTAGGATGCTGGAGCTTCTGTTATACCTCCCACCTATTTTTCTCTGAACCCTTTTGCTTTTTCTCAATGAATTCTGAGCAGCATTTCTAAAATCAGTACATAGGAGTTGAGGGTTGTTAATATGGCTAATTTCAGGTCTTTTAACAGTGAAAACAGTAACTTTATCTGGCATGTATGTTGCTTGAAAATTGTACGTTATAACTCCCTGTGAAGTTTGATTTCCTTCATTTTGTGACAAGCTTACAACACATTGAACCTCATTCTCGGAAATTATTGCCTTTTCCATCCTTACGATTCTGCGTTCCAGTCTGTCGGTTTACGGTATGTAACCATTGCTCTTAAATTCTTTCACAAGGCAATTTTAATGATTCACATAACCATTTCAATAGACATGGAAATGTGACCTTAGAAACACTTTGCAAGTCGTTTTTCCATGCAACATGATATTGAAATTCCTTTCCATGTTATTTTCAATGGCATTGAAACCCCAACATATAAGGGTTGTAAGGCACGACACGAAATTTTGTATTATACTTATCTTTGGTATGTGTCCTTGGTTGTCCCTGGTTTTGTTTTTCTAATTTTTGGTTTTGTTTTTCTAATTTTTGGTTTTGTTTTTCTAATTTTTGGTTTTGTTTTTCTAATTTTTGGTTTTGTTTTTCTAATTTATTTTCTTATGGTGTTTGGAGGGGTGTGTGAGCTACTTTTGGTGTAATGCCGCTCACACGCAGAAAACACCATATTGTGTTGACTGGGTGAGGCTCCTCCCTGATGACGACCTGATCCACCAACACTTCATCATTTTTTTCAAAATTTTCTTAAATTTTCTGATTTTAAAATTTTTGGATTAAAAATTTAAAAATTTTGGACACCGTACTATATATATATATATATATATATATATATAGTACGGTGTGATGAAGTGAAGCTGGATGACATGGAGATTAGGACTAATACAACATTTAATTATTCTGCTAACTATATACATGAAGGGTTACATGGATGCCGGCACAGCCTATTCGCTGGCACATGCATGGATTGTATAAACGGCGCTCCACCTGCGCGCGGAAGCGTTCAGTCACAAGTCCAACTCTTACCTCAAACTGCTTTAGGAAAACAAAGTCACAGTTATAGTTCTACTCCGCGCGCCGGACGCGACCTCTGGTGGCGGTATGGGAATGGATTCCACACACACACATATATATATATATATATATATATATGTGTGTGCTGGTGCACTGTAGTGGATTTACATCGCAAAATAATTTGTAAACTATATTTGCCCTGAGATTTGTAAAATGCAAGAATAATTAATTGGCATCCGCCTATATACAAGAATTTTAGAAATACAGAAATAAGGTTATTCGCGGAAAGCCTTAAATCTAATAATCTCTTATGCACGAAGTAGCAAATACCTAAGCTTATTAACAAGCATAAAAGAAAGAAAGGAAACAATCCGATAGCATAGAAATTAGTAATAAAAATCAACGCATTTTTAGTTCGAAGAAAGTAAAATTTTATTTTATTAAATAAATAAATATAAGATTTAATATATTTTAATTAAATAAAAGCACATACGGTAGGCGATTTTTTATGGAACCTCTTAAGCAATTAGTGAGCCTGAGATTGTTCAGTAGCAAGATTTTTATATAAATCCGAATTTTTGTTAAACCCTACTGATTCTCTCTCATCTTTGATTCGAAAATATTTATTTTTAAAAAGCTAAATTTTTATACAAAGGCATTGTACTGTTACAATAAAGAATCCTTCTAGGATCAAGAATAAAATATGACTGGTGATGGTGGTTCTCTGTTATGCTTCGAACCACACCTCATATTAAATATAAATGAGAGGCCCAATTCTCTCGTCATACAGGGTGACCTGTAAAGTCCCTTTAAGCCCTTTAAATTTGAAACAGCGTCTCGTATAGTCAAGAAAGTAACGTGTACCTATAGTAAAGTGACCATGCTGAATTTATTGAGACAGCTTACAGCGCTCCTAGCGGCAAAATAAGGAAGTTAAAAAAATAACTAGAAAATTAAAGGAGATCGGCCAAAAAGTTCAATTAGAAAAATGTGCGCAATACCATAATAAAAGCATAGGAAAAAGGTTCATGGAGTTATCTGTAAAATTCGTGGAGATATTCGTGATTGAAATTTCAACTATTCCATGCCTTGAAAAAGGGGTCGTCCAGAAATTCAAAAACGTGTTCTCCTGTGTTATACAGTTTTTCTGAGTTAAGCAACGACGAATTTAAATTCAAACAAAGAAAGTAACAAAAGATAAATAAAAAAATATCTGAAACGCACTCCGGAAAATAAAAAAAAACTGACGACCGGAATCACAAATTTCGCGCAACAACTCTTGGCTATACAGCCACGAACGCAGATTTACTATTTAACAATTTTATCCTGATAAACTTTGAGCAGATGCGAAAATGTCAGAAAAAAATGCGCGTTATTCAGTGTGGCACATTGGAAAAGTAAAAGACAGATGAGCAAAAGCAAGAAATTTATTGCTAAACAAAAACATGGCGAGTGTGCTCAAAAAGGTCATCATCGGCCACAATACGTATTTATATTCGATCAAGCACGCCGGCATGCACATTCCTTATCTGCGGTGTGACAGTAGCGCAGCTATCGATGATACGCTGCCGCAGATCCAGCAAAATTGTCGACGGAGCTTCATACACCCGATCTTTGATGTAACCCCAGAGGAAGAAATCGAGAGGGGTAAGATCTGGAAAGGGGTAAGAAAAACTGTACAACACCGGAGAACACGTTTTTCAATTTCTGGACGACCCCTTTTTCAAGGCTTGGGATAGTTCAAATTTCAATCACGAATATCTCCGCGAATTTTACAGATAACTCCATGAAGCTTTTTCCTGTGCTTTTATTATGGTATTGCGCACATTTTTCTAGTTGAACTTTTTGGCCGATCTCCTTTAGTTTTCGAGTTATTTTTTTTAACTTCCTTATTTCGCCACTAGGAGCGCTGTAAGGTATCTCAATAAATTCAGCATGGTCACTTTACTATTGGTGCACGTTACTTCCTTGACTATACGAAACGCTGTTTTAAATTTAAAGGGATTAAAGGGACTTTACAGGTCACCCTGTATATCTCCCAATCTTCATTTTGTCTGTGTATTTCAAGGGCCGAGGTATCCCGGTTGAAAGAGTAGCGGATTATCAATCGGAAGGTTGCGAGATCAAACCTAGATTCAACCAACGACCGTTGTGTACGTGGGGCTGGTGCACGTAAAATCTCTCGTAGCCTCAAATATCCTCACGTTTCCGTGGTGTGGAAGTTTGGAGGGTGGGGTACCGGCTCAGGTGTTGACTTCGTCATCTGACCGTGGTCCAAAATTATGAGTTGTCCTCGGATCTTTCCCTTCGGGATTGATCCCGAACCGTCGCCGCCATCAGGGAACATCTCCTTTGGGTGTGTATGGGTTTTACGGACCCGAAGTATTCTAGTGATCTTTTATTTTCGTATAGGGCTTACTGTATTTAGTAAACACGTGGGTCACGAACCCAGGATACCCAATCGATCTTTATCTGCTTTCATCCCACTATTCTGTTCCCCGATACCTCTTTTTTCTTTCACGACATTTTTTACTTGACGTTGTCTTTCGTTTGAAGCAGCTTGACCAAATACGGTCCTTGCTCCATAAAACGTCAACCAACCAACCAATCCGGACCTTCGCCAATAGTCCGTTGTGTCCCTCCAGTGCGAAGTTAATTCAACTACCTACCAACCTGTGTATTTAAATGCATAATTCATATTTGATTGAGTTCAAAATAGTTATATATTTGATAAAACTTTTCCAACGAAATAGTTTAACGGACGTATCAATTAAGGAGTACCAAACTGAAATCAGCTTAAATCCACATCATAATTGATATCAATTTTTATAATTAATTAAAGATTGCTATAAAAGAGAGAAGTAAAGAAAAGTGACGTTAAGCACTTGGATAATAGGAAGATAATTAAGATAAAGGATAGAATTTAATGTAATTGATACAATTAGGAGTCCAATTCTCGTTCCAAAGGAGCGCAAGAGGTCGACAGACAATCTGATCGGAGAAGGAGGTAAAAAACCCCGCAGAAGCTTTGGGAATAAAAATGGAGGTTTTGATGGTGGTAATTTATAAGGACAGTTTAATTTGGTAATAAGGGTGGGGGTTGATGGGTTCGCAATCAGAATTTATTATGGGTTTGATCAAAACAGATGGCCATCAAAAAGCCAATGGAGATGCATCTGTTCATATGTGTTCATAATGTTTTAGCAACCAAATCTCCTGTATTAGAGTCAGTTTTTTATACTCCCGCCTCCCGTATTGACCTTCTATTTCTCTCGTATATTTTATTTACAATCAATTTATTAATAGTTTAGAGTTAATCGAAAAATTACCTATAATAATCAATAGAAAGTTTAGTATATACTAATAGGTAGCGGAATATCCGTTTACCGGATTGTAATATTATTTTTTGTTTTTACTTCTTACCATGTTCATTCTCGTGCTTTTTATTCCTCCCTGGGTGCATTTCTCTCTTCTGTATCAGTAAAACTTTCATTGTGTGTGTGTCTATTGCTTGATATTGTATGTCTTGTGTCTGGCGCAGCATGGCCAAATATGGTTCTTGCGCCCTAAAACTCCCAACAAACCAACCAACCTCGTGCTTTTAAATAATTAGCAAGTTGGGAGTTGGGTCCATTGGGTGAGTAATAAAAGTGAAAGCAACAATGCAAAAACGCCACCTGAGAAAACTAAATACTTGTGTATTTACTTGATAAAATAGGAAGACCAACATTTAATTGTTTACGTCTGTGCCCTCCAATGTTTACTCGAACTAACACCATCACACACTCCGGTGCCTAGTGTCGTGAGACGCTGTATCAGTTTAAATAAGTGTGGTTGGGATGAATAGAGCATACCACCGAGTGGCATGTCTATCCAGTATGCTAGAGCACATTACATCCATACATTATTATATGGTATCTTGTTATATCTATATAGTAATTACATCTATACCATCATACTACATATAACTCCAATGTTTACAGAGCTTTTTGTATTATTTGTAAACAACGTGAGTTCACACAGCATTGCTCATAGGGGTAACAGCGACTGTAGACAAATTTGCACAGAAGGGCATAAACGAAAGGATAAAAAGGATGTGAACACGTCTTCCAATTTACACCTTTATTTAGGGAACAGCAGCAAATATTTCATAAACGGTGCGAGTTAGTTTGCATTGTTGTTCCATACCGTAAAACACACCAGCTACAGAAGTATGGATTGCACAAATCAGTCATCGAAGGGTATTTTCCATGACCAGCAATAGAAGAACTGATCAGAGAAATCTAAGAAGCTTAGAACTAATTAAGTCATATCTAATGGTAGCAATTAATTATGGCTATAGTTGTACCGAACTTTTGAAATTTCATGAAGCCCATACCTTGGATTTGTGAAGCCAGTACACAACTAAAGATGTGCCTCTGAGGCGTTGTATATTACATTCAACGAAAATTATTTATTTTGTTTTCCATTCCATGAGCCCTCGGGGGCACATCTTTAGTTGTGTACGGGCTTCACGAATCCGAGGTACCCTAGTGATTTATTCTTTTCTCATGGGATTTACTACCTCTGGTAAGCATGGGGGTCACGACCCCAGGAAGCCCAAGTGAACTTTCTCTACTTTTTTCTCTCCATCCTTTCTTTTCACAGGCGCAGCTTGTCCGCTATCGGACCTTGCGTCAAATCCTTGCGTAAGCTGCCCAAATCAACCAACCTTTCGTTTCACAAATACTTAACATTGTCTGTCTTGTGTTTGGCGCAGCTTGGCCAAATATGGCCCTTGTGCCATAAAATCAACCAACCATTCTATGAACGTTTACTAGACTGCGCGCCGCTAAAAATGCAAAATTTGTCGTGACTAAATCTCTCTTAAATTCATGGCCAAAATTGGTCTCACCCTTGTTTCTATCTCTTAGCGAAGGTTAAATTTTCAATGATTAGAAATTTATAATTTAGATGTAAACATTCGATACTTCCACATTTATTCATTTTTACTAAAGTAAAATTTTCTTATTTTTTCCTCTCTATTCATAAAAGTGAATTTTAGTACAAAATTTCTGAGGTAATACGTTTTAAACTATTTTCTCTTTCATTTCAGATTCGACATGGACAATCAACGAAAAGTGCTTATTTGCTTCATGGTTCTCGTCTTCTTCAGACGAGTGATATCTCATCCAAAGGAAGGCTTAGCTCCAAATACGAGGACTGATAGACTGCAAACCGAGTTAAAAATAAAGAGTGACCATGACTTTTCCTCATTCGTGTCTAGTTTAGATAGAAAAACGCCAGCCCTTCGACCGACTGACAAAACGTCAAACAACACACATGGAAACCGAAACAGGCTCAAGACACTTAGCAGACGTTTCGACCAAGAAAGCGGTTTTGATCCCAATTCAAAATATTCGTCTAGGCTAGACAATCTCTGGTTCAAGAAACCGAACAGCAACACCACCAAGCGAAACGAAAACACAAGGAAAATCGATCACTCACTAACTTGGCCGGCTTGGGCGACGTCAAAGAAAGAAATATACAACAATCGGAATCGAAAGAACCAGAAATATCCTGACCCATTTGACGATTTTTTAGGCCTCGAGTCTAAATTACATGAATTGAGCGACAGGAAATACATCCATGAGCACGAAGGGTTCATCTTCCCAATCCATGTACCAAGTTCGCATCATCACGAGAAAGAGGATCACATCCTGATTCCACTTTTGCTGCTGATTTTAATTCCGTTGTTGCTATTTGCAATCATCATCCCTCTTAATGCTAATCTGCTTTCGACTTTGTTTCTCATTATGCAGAATAATGGAGCGACGACAGCAGCTGCGCAACTGGTGCCAGGTCGGAGGAGGAAGAGGTACCTGCATGCAACACATCCTGTGGTGGAGGAAAGGATTTTTGAAATGTTGAAAGTGATACACAAAATAATAGACTCAACGGAAGATACTGTGTACTTTTAATAGATGCGCTTGTGTTTCCATAGTTCGTACTTGCAGTAGGAGAATAAAATCAATTCCAAAATTGCTGGTTTCAATTTACAAGGTAATTGGTGTAATGAAAAGTGTATCATATCACTCTTCTTTTTTGAGCAATGCCAAGCTTATAGTTTTCTTAAGTTATGCCAGCTTAAGGGTTTTATATTTTCAAGAACGAAAATTATTACTCTTGATTGCACGAATTACACGAGAAAATATGCAATGAAATGTCTAATGCTTCTCTTATCTATTGTGGACTTCATATCGGAATGTATTATAGCATAATTGATTTTTTCGAGCAATGCCAAGCTTTTAGTTTTCTTAAATTATGCAAGATTAAAGTATCGAATGGAAATTATTACTCTCGATTGCACGAATTGCACGAGAAAATATTCAATGAAATGTCTTATGCTTTTCTTGTCAAGTTGTGGACTTCATATCGCACTGTATCATAGCATAATATCTGACTTTTTCGAGCAATGCCAAGCTTTTAGTTTTCTTAAGTTATGCCAGATTAAGGTTTCGAATGGAAATTATTACTCTTATTTGCACGAATTGTACGAGAAAATATTCAATGGAATGTCTAATGCTTTTCTTGTCTATTATTGTGTTTCTTGTCTATCTTGTGGACTGTGTCTAGCATAATGTCTGATTTTTTGAGCAATGCCAAGCGTATAGTTTTCTTAAGTTATGCCAGATTAAAGTTTTTTAATTTTCAAGAATGAAAATTATTACTCTTGATTGCACGAATTACACGAGAAACTATTCAATGAAATGTCTAATGTTTTTTTGTCAATTGTGCACTTCTTGTTCATTTGAATTACTATACTTTGCATATATATTAAGAAATATCCATAAATATGGAAAATGAAATGTTCCTTATTATTCCTTATTTAATTTTTCCTTATTAAAAAGTCGCAATTATTTATCTTTATAAGGTAAGAAACTTTTGTCATCGTGGGGAGGAATAAAATAAGGATGCTGTCTGTAAGTTAAAAAGTATGTGACAATGAAAATTATAAATCGATAATAAAATATGCATAAGTTAATGTATAAAAAAGATTCAGTAAGGTGAAAAATTTTACGAAACTTAATATTCGACTTTTGAACACACGTTATGCACACATTTTAAATTTACTATTTACAATTCCAGGATACATTTATCTCATATAATTAAGACATATTTTTGATAAATTTGTGTTCTAACATCAAAGAAATTAAAAAAATGTTTCGCATTAACTTAAGAGTTATTGGTACTTGTTGAAATTCTAGTAGAAAATTTGTTAAATCGAAAAGGTTAATAATTTTTTTAATAGAATTTCTTATACCAAAATTTAAACGAATCGTATATTGGAAATTTTAGCACGCAATCATGTACTTAAAACTAAATAATATGGTGCATGCTGATTTTATAACACCATGTATTGCTTTAAAGTATGTATAACACCATGTATTGCTGAAGAATAAAAATTTCAGAAACAACCAATATGGGTGGCTTTAGTAGCACATACTTAAAAAAATATGTTAAATCAAAGAAACTTATTATAATAGCACATGATTTTTCTTTAAAACTAATTCCACGAACATACCCTAAAATCAAAGTAATGAATGGAGCGATAATCATGTTTAGATTGGAAATAGAGATAAGTAAATCGAAAGTATTCGATAATTTTTAGTTTCATTGTTTAGATTTGCTATCACACTTGTAATAAATGTTATCTGACAATACTTTCTTTTAAAAGACGTAAAAAGTAAAATTGTGTCTATGCACCTAACATAGCTTATGGGTTGGTTTGTCGCTCTACGGTCATTTTTGTTATGAGAGGGATTTTCAGTATGAACCAGCAAACCGGGAGGGAGGGCGGAAAGTGAAGATTTTACTTACGCTACCCAAATGTCATCTCATGATACATATCGGTATTACCTTAAAATGTAGCTTATCGACGTTTGGTGTTTAATCTAATTGGTGTTGGCCAATCAGCTATCATATATCAATTCAGAATTCATTCTTTGGAATTTTTATTGGCGAAGTGCTGAAATCGTATTCGGAAAACAAGCCAAGTGACGTCATGTTCGGAATACTTACAGGGTGAACACTACCACCATTTACATTCAGCGTGACAGAAAATGTCTCTCATACGAAGTCTAATTAGACCACCATGCTTGATAGAAAATATTTAATTTCTTATTTAAGTACTCTTATTATTTAAAATGGTACAGTGTCTCACGACACTAGGCACGGGAGTGTGTGTTGGTGTTAGGTACTGTTATTGTTGGTGTTAAGTTGGTGTTAAAATAATTTATCTTATGGGATTCATTGTCGAAGATGTTCAAAAGTATGAATTAGCTTTTTCCGATATAAATTTTTGTTTGGTTACAGACCCTGAAAGACAGAAAGCCCTGATCTATATATTTTAATTTATCAGGATAATCTTGAAATATTACGTTATTAAACCTTATAAGTATAGTTTTATTTTATCTATATTTAAACAAAGACAAGTGTAGGAACATATAAAAAAGCACATTTCGGTTAATATTATAGAATATGCACTCCCACTATCTCAATACTTTCATATTAATCAGTAGGCATCTATAGAAAGACGAAGCTATAGAGAAACTTTTTGAAACGTGGAGAAAATTAGGGTGTACGATGCCGCCCTATGTCCAAAACGAAATTTGCGCATTCAAAATGAAGATAAAGTACAATTATTTAAATGTTTTGGCCTATAATCAGTATCATCAATTTTGTTTCTAAATTATTGTTCATTATATTCATTGGTTGCAATTGATTTTTGGTAATTTCGACGGAAAATGAAACAAACACCAGTGCGTCATCTTACCCTGACAATAGATGCGCCTCATCTCTCCCAAATGTTTGGGAGAAACGACGCACTCATCTATTAGATCAAGGAAATGACAGTATAGCCAATATCATACAGTTTAATTCTATACATATCCAACTATTCCGCAACCGCAACAAACAATTGAAATAAAGACTGCAAAAGTCAAATACATACACGTTTTAAAAACTATTAGGACATTTTTTAACTTAGAATTTTCAATAAGTAATAAAATCTCAAATAGGAACACGACATAACTACACTAAATCTTCTGAAGCTACTAAATAAAAAGGAAAAGATGTTCGACGAATCAGCTATCCCGTCATCTTTCCTAGTACCCATCTGTCCCACACTTATCTACATCACATTTCACTAATGTACAGTAGAATCTATATTTCTAAGACACAATGCGTATGTGTGTCGGTAGAATCCACAGAAGAAACTACTGAATAGTCTTGGAATCTTCCATGGATGTAGTATATCAGTCGAATTCAATTCTCCGAATTTGGACGCAAGATGCTGATTATATAGTTAATTTTAAATTAATTAACAACTCATTTCCCATAAACTACGTTTTCATAACATGAAAATTCTCTTGTTTTCAAAATATACTTCAGAATATGAAAAAGTGGAACATGTTCCATATTGTGTGCAGAAGAGGTATTCCATATTGCGTACACTTGTACTTGGGCGGAATTCTGTCTGGGTACTGGGATGGGGCGGATATTCACACGAATTTGTTTTTGATAAAACAAAAATTTATCAGAAAACTCTCTAGTGTTGAGCATTCACAAACTAATTTTATGATAAATCACGCAATACAAATATTTTTTAACTTATTTCTCTTAAATAATTGGCTTTTTAAAATAAACCTCAAAAATATTTTCAGCACCTCGAAACACAAAAGCACTATTTTAAAATTGGATGCACGACTCAAGTTGCGAACAGAATATGGAGGGGGGGCCTTTAAACACAAAAGCATGTTATGCAAATTTCGATGTATTTCATAAATATTTGTCGAGATATTGAAGTGTTCCATATTACATACACCTACCCTTCTTCGATTACATTATTTTTTCAGCTTTTACCCACATCGCCGTTTCGACGACATTTGGCGTTCAATCTTATTGACATTGACCAATCAACTATCACAAATCAGTTCGGAATTTATTCTTTGGAATTTTTTTTGCGACCGACGCACCGTGCTTCATTTTAGCAATCTAGGTGTGGACAAAATTATTGCATCAAAAATACATTCCTTTTGGGTGGTTATAAGGGGCTGTGAGTGAGAAAATACTGGTTTGGTGTATATTTAAAGATTTTTAGTTACTATTTGAATGCAGAAATATGCTAAATTTAAAGAAATTTGTCAACTTTGCTCCATATATAAAATATACTTCAATCAATTATTGACCGTATTTTTTACAATTTTATATTAATATACACCTGAATAATGGTCAGATATACCCATAATAGTTCCTTTTAAAAATACAGTAGATGTATGTAATAGAAATATAAAGGGGAAAATCTTTATTTGAAAAATATTACATTATGTACTTGGAATCTCAATTGCCTAAATAGTCTACTGATATATTGAAGAGAAGGTTCTTCAAAAAAGTTCAACCTTTTTGGAAACATTTGGCTGCGTTTACTTTTAGACCTTGCTCGTAAACTTGAAATTAGTGAATCTGAGGTGATGACTAATTTATCCATTTAATTTATTCTTATTCGTTTCTTGACATTTTTATACTAAATACTTCCCTTATCGCCTATTGTGTTTATTTCTTTTCTCTTGCGTTTCTAAGAGGAGACCTATGGAAAAATACAAGAAGCAAAATAATATTCTTTCCATGGACCAATATTTTATGTATAGTTTACGAGCATTGGGGTACCAAGGATACTTTCTGAGGTATATATCCTGTACTTGCTTCGTGCTCAGAAAACTTATCAGTTTATCTGGAAACCGGAATTTAAACATTTTAATATGACTTGGAAGCGCTTGTTTACACTAATCCCAGTTATTTCAGCACACCTCAGCATTTCTAAAAATCTACGAGCGGTATCATTAATATTCCCCGTTTGATGTTTGGTCACATCTATCAAAACAACAAACTCAGCTTTAAAGTTATCTTGCACAGTATTAACTTCCCTAGTAGTTAAATCTACTAATTACTTGGCAAAAAACAATTTTATGGAACAATAGTGTCTAATCGATGATGGAGCAGAATTTTGTCAAATAAATTTTTTACCTTCATTAGTACAAGCAAAGGTACCATAGAAATACTGAACATACTATGCTCAGATTGATATTTTTCAGAAAACAATTGCCGGTATCTTTTCTGTTCAACGCCATCACAGTCTCTCATTATAATTATATTTATACTATCTTTTGCAAAATCAATCTGAAGGATTGTTCATGAATTGTACGTAACCGTATAACAGAGCAGTTGATAAGGGACTAGTTGTGCTACAGCTGAAGTTTCCTTGATAATGATACCCAGAAGAGTAACAACAGTTTAGTTTTTAATTTTGTTGTACGGAGTATACAAATTAGAGTTAATGTTCTTTACGTTGTTTATATAATTTATATTGGTGCATAGAAAGATTAACGTCAACTATTAGCCCAAGCACTTGATTTGCAGACAATTTTACTGGTTTTTAAAAAGACACAGATCTTTTTCATGATTGTTTTCGTTTTTTATACTTGAAACTACAGGTTTAAAGATCTTTTTGAGGCCTTCTAGACCTTTTTTCAAACCCCTTTGTGAATTACTCCGTAGATCTTGAATCACAGCATGAAAAAAGGTAAGATTTCCTTGAAGTCAAGAAGAATTATTTCTCAGGAATAGTTCTCTGTGCATGTTCACTTTACTCCTCTTTTTATCAATTATTTGGCAGATAATTCGAGAATTTTCACTTTAACGCTATTTAAAACATTCCAAGCAGTATCTGGTAACAAATGTTCATCCATTTCTTGAGAAATGGATGTTAAAATAGCATCGATTTTCATTTGCTTCGAATTTATCACCCAGATGTCAAAAATGGACTGACGAAAAATTTCCATAGTCATTCTGAAATTTAAGGAATATCTATCAGTTTCCAAACTTGCGCAAGAAATTTTTTCTTCTACTCACATCAAATGAGCCAGGCTGTAATACACATGTAATGTTTTAGTAATATATGGATATATAATGTGTTAAAAGTCTAGTTGAAATTTGAAATCAGCAGTTGCGTTAGATAATTAGCTACAAATTCAAAAGGATCTTGCAAATTAATGAAATAGTATCCAAGAAAATAAAAGCACGTAAACATACCTCGATAAACAGAAGACTATGATATTATTATCAACCAAATAGCGCTAAATAAAATATAGGACCTAAACTTTTCAGTTTTCCTCAAAGTACTAATACGCATTCGTCAGATTGGTTTTACAGCCAACACAGAAAGTAAGACTTTAGACGCATGTACTTCCTGTTAGGAAAAATTGCTTAGAAAACTACCTCGTGGTCTTGCTAAAAGGACATACTGCTTTAAAGATATGATGTATTTTTGACAATCTGCGACACTAAGAGAATTGAATTTTGTCCACCTAGTTTGCGAAACTGACACACTGTGCGGCGTGTTGAAATGGTAATACTAGGTACTACTAATTGAGAAACACGCTATACTTTTATCCCATAAAGTTATAAGTAATTTCATAGAATAATCAGTAGATGTAAATAAAATATACTGACAATTGTTGATACATGTTATTTATTTTTTGAAATCTAAAGAATCAAGTTGATAGAATCAATCAATCAACAGAATAGTTGATAGAATCAATCAATGAACAAAGTATAATACAAAGAATCAATTAAACGGTTTAAAAGTATTATTACAATTAAGGAAATGAATTTGAGAAAGGGAAGGAAGGAGGGAAAGGAAATTTCCACTCTCCAAAGCAAACTTTTGCACTTTAAAGATTCGAAAGTCGTTGATGTGCACATTACCTAGGTAAAGTGCGGAAAACTCAACAAACAACTGATTTTGTAGATGATTCCGCACTTTAACGGAACAAATCAGCTAATCTGCATATTACCTAGGTAATTTTCATATTAACGGCTTTCGAGCTTTAACTGTAACATATATAAGGATTACCTTTAAATGTAGTTTATCACCGTTTTGACTACCTTTGGCGTTTAATCTAATTGGCGATTACCAATCAACTATAATACTATATCAATTCGGAATTTATTCTATGGAATTTTTATTGGCGACCGATGCATTCGTAAAACAAGCCAAGTGACGTTACGTTTGGAATATGAATACAGGAAGCACCGTTCCACCACAAAAATACTACCGCCACCTACATCTAGCTTGACAGAAAAAGCCTCTCGATATAAAAGATATAAATTTCAAATTTAAGTCACGATCCACAAATTTATAGTTCAATGGTTCGACGCTTTAGTCCCCTCAAATTACTACTCATTGCAAACTTAAATTTGAAAATTATTTTTTTCATCTATCTGAACGGCTCATCCTGATATACAATCACTGATTTTGTAATGATGAAGTAATTTTCCCATACCCTATTGTGTTTGGCATATTCGACAAAATATATGAAACATATTTTGTCTTTGTATTTACTCCCATCGTAATAATCTTGTTCATCCTTATTTAGGACTTGCTAGAATAGAATAATACTCAAGTCCAGTGGTTCTCAAACTTTTCAATTCACGGAACCCTTTTGAAAATTAATTATTTTCGCGGACCCCTTGAGATTATGGAATTAAATAGAGCGTAGTAGACATATATAAGACTACAGTTATCTACAACTCGGCTGCAAACCGCTATAACTAAAAAAATTATAATTGTATTCTGTGGAAAGACTGTAAATATATGCTTCTGCATGCTGTCAAAACTGCTTTTTAATGGAATCTATAGTCGTGGCAGTCTTGTAGCATGCAGAAGCATGTATTAAGCCTTTTCACACATGAAACTAAAAATTCATCTTTGAATTATAGCAGTATTACACCGGGGTGGGGATATCACGATCATCAGTCGCTGGGTTGGTAGGTAGGTAGTTGAATTTACGTCGCACTGGAGCAATACAACACCCTACTAGCGACGGTCCGGGATCCATCCCGATCCGAAGACAACACCTCGTCATTTGGAACCGCGGTCAGATGACGAGGTAAACACTTGAGCTGGCACCCCACTCTCCAAACTTCCACACCACGCCAACGTGAGGACATTTGAGGCCACTACAGATTTAGCATGCACTCATCAGTTGCTGGGAAACACTTCCTTAGCTGCAATTCCAGTATCTCATTCTCCAGAACACATAATAGATATTATTTTAAATTGTTGTTTTTAGAATATAACAACCTTTTGTAGTACACAGCAGCGTTTTTTACGGAATGTAACAACGTTTTTGTACATATAAAATCACAGAAAATAGTAGAATATTTCTTGAAGTTCTCTATTCTGGCTAGTATAAAATATTGCATGATTTCCACGGACCCTCTGAAATCATGTCATGGAATCCTGGGGGTCCGCGGACCACACTTTGGGAACCACTACTTTAGTGAGGCTATGTGGAGTTTTCATTTGAGTTCATGCGATTATGTAGGGATCTATTCATAAATTAGGGGAGGTCGAACACAAACAATTGCTCCCACAATGGCGTCTTTAGCTTGGTTTCTAGCTCCAAATTTATCGTTCGATATCAGAATCGAAAACGACTTGGCGAAATAAATGATCCCCTTTGGCGGTCGCCATAAATGATTTTGTGTCTGACAGTTTATTCCTCTGGAGGGGGTTGCCGTGGCTTAGTCAGTTGGCCTACTGCCCTAGCAATCTACGAGTTGTAGGCAGTTCAAGTTCGATTCCCCCTGAGTGTATTTCTCTCCCGTCTATGTCAATAAAACTTTCATTTTGTGTATATGACCATTTGATGTTTGGCCAAATATGGCCCTTGCGTTATAAAACCCAACCAACCTTTCCCCTGGTGAGCTTACCACTTTGTACAAATGGATTTATCCAGGGTCACCTGTCTTTCCACCGAATCCGCACAATATTTAGAAATATATTATGTGCACAAAGTAGCCCCCGCGGGTTAAATTTATAAACTTGACCTCTTTCATTGCCGAAACTCTGTTTCAAGTTAATAGGGCCACGGTAACCCAATTGGAAGAGCAACGGATTAGCAACCGGAGGATTGTGAGTTGGAATCCAACAAAGACCGTCGTGTACAAAGGGGATGGTGCATGTTAAATCTGTCGTGACCTCAAATGTCCTTACGTTGGCGTGGTGTGGAAGTTTGAAGAATGGGGTACCATTTCAGGTGTTCACCTCGTCATCTGACTGTGGTTCAAAATTACGAAGAGTTGTCCTTGCATCTTTTCCTTAGGGATTGATCCCGGACTGTCGCGAATAGACCGTTGTGTTGTTCCAGTGCGACGTTAATTAACTACCTACCTACCTGCTTCAAGTTAAAATATTTTGTCAGAAAAACTACCTCTTTTTTCCACATGTTTTGAAGCCTCATCTTTATCATGACATATGCGTGGAAATTTCCCCCTTTTATCCAAACCGATACTTTCGGCGAGATAAGATTATTACGCATCAATGAAACTTCAAAATGGAATGATTAAAAAGTATCTTCCTTATCCAAATGACACAAAAGCAACGCATGTAGTAAAATTCCACAGTAAATAATAGAGAAAAGTAATTTTAAGATAAAACTTTTACTGAAACTTTCTATACGCACAATGGAAGTATTTTTCACTAACGACAGAACTTCATACGTTTCGTCTATAAAAATGAAATTGTAAGGAGTTTTCGTTTGTGCAGTTATTTTTGAAGTGTTTTACTTTCAATTATTGAAACAAATTTAAGCATAATAATAAAAATAAATCGGCTTGGGCTGTGTTGGAGCCACGGCCACAGGTCTTTTGTGCGTAGAATACGTCTAGTGTCTGATGAGTGGGTATTAGAAATGAATGAAAGCGCAGTTTTGGTTTAGAGAGTTATTTAATTTTTTTGGTTGCTGAAAGGAATAGATAGAGGTAGTTAATTAACTTCTCACTGGAGCAACACTGAAGGGAAGATCCCGAGGACAACGCTTCGTAATTTTGAACCACGGTCAGATGACGAGGTCAACACCTGATCTGACACCTCACTCTTTAAACTTCCACACCGCACCAGAGTGAGGACATTTGAGGCCACGACAGATTTAACGGGTACTAGCCCCCCCGTACACGACGGTCTTTGGTTGGTCCTAGTTTCGAACTCCCAACCCTCCGGTTGTTAATCCTCTACTCTTCCAACCGGTCTACCGCACCACCCCACCCCACGCCGGTTCACAGGAAAACAATTTTTGAAATGTTGGCCAGGTCACAAAAAACAATTTTAAAATGTTCTTTTCAAAGCATTGAGAAATGTTCTTTGTATATTTGAATAGATCTCGTCGGGAGCTTTGAAACGATGCGACGCATAGTCGTGCTGCGCTCATACTTGTCCAGATAAACCCCGATATTGTCGTAAGTGTTCATCGGTTCACAGGAAAGCAATTTTTAAAATGTTCCTTTCAAGGTAAGTAGGTAGTTAATTAACGTCGCACTCAGGGTATGCTGATTTAAATCAGCTTGATTTAAATCAAGTGATTTTTATTTTAAAAAATCATTGATTTAAATCCAAATTTTGAATTTGATTTGTGTTTCTGTTATGTGAAATAATATTGAAAACGAAATAACTGAACAAGATGCATGTTATTTTATTCAAATAAGTTAAGAATTTCGCTCGTACTGTTCACTCCAAAATTATATTGAAAATAATCCTCCTTTGAAGACACTAAATAACAGTATTTGCTGATTGGGATCTTAATTACCAGACAAGTTTTCTATCTTGGGCCATTGACCAATACGTGTCACCCACAAGCCTGCTCATCAGTGTTGGTTTTGTTTTAACCATTCCGTGTGACTATAAATCACAAATGGCCAATTTTGAACCATTCACCATGTGATGAGTGAAGATGCTCGAAATATATTCACTCAAATTATTAAAATTGTGGCAACTTGCTTTCTTTATGAAGATGTTCTAGTTATTTACTTCGTATTATAGTCTGCTCATAAAACATATAAAGACACTCACAACGAAAATATTTTCTACAGAATCACAAAAGCATTCCAATTTTGCACATAAATCTTTATAATTGGCAATTTTAATAGTTTCATTTTGTTTTGTGTAATACATAGGTTAATTTTTATTTCAATTTATTGAGATATTTCATGCACTGATCTCTTAGATTTATTTACACTGCTAAAATAACTATTCAATATTTATGGAATTGAAATTTGCATGTTGAGAAAAGACTATGGGCTGAAGCAGAAAGCTATTGGAATTGATAAATTTTTTATTGCAAGCTCAAAATTCCACTGAATTAGCAAGTTCTGGGGGATGCTATTACACTGTTCTATGCTATTCATAGAGAAAAGCTTCATTTTTTTGTTTTATATATAAATCTTTTTTGTATGTTTCGAATGTATTCATGAAATACTTGTCAATGTTCAAAGAATTTGAAAAACAGACATTTGATTTCAAATTTATGTATTTCCATGTCGTCTCATTTTTTACTGTTAACTTACAAAAATAACAATTTTTTCACCAAAACAAGTTATTTTCGCAAGCTAAAAATTAATGAGAAGTAGGACTTTTTCAAGTTCCTTTATTTTATTTTCTATAGGTGACATGATTTTCTCAAAAACAAGTCTTTAACCAATTAATTATTTTATATCAAAATAATTGAAGTAATTCAAAACATTTTATCTGTATATGATATATATATATATATATATATATATATATATATATATATATATAATGCAAAATTTTTTGAAATTTGTATGATTAAAAAAATCATAATATGGTGTTCAGGGGGAGCCTGCAACCTTATTTATCTGGATCCAAAAAATTCACGTCACTGGTTATGAGTTAAACTCAAAGTAATCTAAACCGCTTGAGAACCAGATGGAGAAATATTGCTCATGCTTGGCATTTGGGGCACTATTCTATTTACTCTATCATGTGATTTATTTTGCTTTGCCCTATGTCGCCTTTTAATCTTTCAAAAATTTGCCCAGCTATATTTCCTAATACATTAATGTTTTACATAAAAAATATTAATGTTTAAATAAATCAAAACTATCCAGAAACTACACTGTAATTTGCATGTCTCATGTCCAACAAACATAAACTTGTATGGGCAAGGAATTAATTAAAATCATAAAAATCCGATTTAAAAAACATCTGATTTAAATCAAATAAATCCAATGTTTTTTATTTTAAAGAATCACGACTCTTTCATACGCTGCGTTGCACTGAAGCAACACAGCTGGTCAATGGCGAAGGTCCGGGATCAATCCCGAAGGGAAAGATCCAAGGACAAAGCCTCTTAATTTTGAACCACGGTCAGATGACGAAGTCAACGTCTGAGATGCCACCCCACTCTCCAAACTTCCACACTACTCCAGTGTGATGACATTTGAGGCACGACAGATTTAACATGCCCTAGTGTACACTATGGGCTTGGGCTGGACCAAGTTTCGAACTCGCGACCTTCCAGTTGCTAATCCGTTGCTCTTCCAACTGAACTTTCAAAGCACTGTGAAATGTTCTTCGTTTATTTAAAGAGATCGAGATCTTTAACGCGATACCACGTAGTTTAAATTTTCCACACCGTCAGATCGGCATTCCTGACACAAACGGTGTCACGCTTGACACTCCGTATCCCTTTATTGACATGAATATGTCTTTAAAAGAAGACTTGTAGTTAGACTATGCAAAAATAAATATAATTTTTATTTCCAAAAAAGTAATTTGGATTTTATCTGATTAGAATTTTTGGTTTCAGAAGTGGAATAGAAGCAAGAAAGCAGAAAATGCCTAGACCCACCCTTTTATTAAATTAAGTTTATTAAGGTTCTGGTTTACCGAAATTAGTGGGGCAAAGAGCCATGACTTATTTCTCCTGGTTTTAAAAAAGAATATATCTTGATACGAAATAGAAAATAAGAATTCTTTTTCTTAGATATAAAAAAGCACATTAAAATTTTTCGATTAACCTTATTGGTTCACAGGGAATCGAAGTCCAAAAGAGTCATTAAATTCTAAATTTTGGATAGGTTTCCCATAGAGTTAATCAGAATTAGACTGCGAAATTGCAAATCAGATTTTGGTTGTTTACAAACTTGTTTTTTATCAATCATGGCTTTTCTTTCTCCTGGGAGAAAAGACCTCGTCGAACTCGCAGATGAACTTGGTGCAAAAGTATTGGATAATTGTAAAAGAGTTGAGACAAAGAACATAATCATAGCCAGTGAACACTATGAATAGGAAGTTAAAATTTTTTTAACTCGTATTAAAGAAGAATGAAAAGAACGTATTATCAGAAAAGAAAGGGAAAGGGAAGAAAGACTCCGAATGGAAGAAAAAGTTCGCTTTAGAGAAGAAAAATCTAGAAATGCAAGCTGCAAGTGAGCGAGAACTATCTAGTAGAGAAAGGGTGCCAAATCATAAAATTGAGCTCATTAAAATTTGAGAAAAAGAAAGATGAAATGGATCTATGCGTATTTAATAGATTTTGTGAGAACTGAGATGGCGGATATCTAAAGAAGATTCGGTTCCATATTTACTAAGCGTATTGCCTTCGGAAATTTCGAGCGCGATGGATAGAGAATCGCCTAAAGATGCAGAGAGTTACGATTATGTGAAAGATATTATTCTTAAGAGGTACAAAATGAGCTCTGAGAAATTGAAGCAGATTGGCCATCATCAAAAAGTCCCGGATAAAACATGGAGGAGTTACGCTCATGAACTTACAAACTACTATGATGAATGGGTTTCTGATTTAGAAATCAAAACTTTTGAAGAACTCAGACTTGCATATCACTGAGCAGATGAAGAGACGAGTGCCTGACGAGGACTTAAATTCTCCATTAGAATTAGCTAAAAAATAGATCAATTTGAAAGCTTGAAGGAGAGTCTTACACCCAGAAATACTAAAGGTTCCCAGAATACAGAGTATCAAGAAAACATATGTTGGTTTTCATAAGTTTAAGGGAAAAAATAAACCCTTTGAAAACACAAGCAAACAGATTTCTACAAAGAGAAAAGTTTTGAAAAAAGAGAACAACTTCAATGCTATGAATGCAATTCCTATGATCATACTAGACCTCAATGTCCTAAGTTGAAGAAAACTGAAATCATAGCTACTTGTGAAATTATGGGAAACGGATTAATAGATGTGATATTTCTACATTAGTGTTGGGACTTTAAATGGATCTCAGATTTCTATCTTACTAGACACAGGGGGAGCCAGCATAGATTTAATTCCTAGAAAGTTTATTAAGCCGTACATGTATACGGGTGAGCATGTATGGATAGCATCTCCTTTAGCGGACAGGCCTATTTGCTTGCCTATAGCTGAAGTAGATTTGAAGCGAGTTGGGTCATGTTATAACTAGTGATGGAAGTATTCGAATACAAAAGTGCTCATGTACTCGATACTTAAAAGTAATCGTTTTACTCGATACTTAAAAGTAATCGTTGTACTCGATATTTTTCCAAAATATTCGGATACAAAAGTATTCGAATACCAATGTATTCAGATACAAGTAATACTTTTTTGTCATAGAACACACCGGAACGGAGTTCCGGCACATGACCGTTATGTTAAGTTGAAAATCTTTTTTTAGCTTTTAGTGTAAAAGTGGGACCCCAAATTTAAATCTGAAAAAAATTAATAATGGTATTTCTCAACCACCGGTCCTACTAATAAAAAGGCCAGAATATTAACAGACACAACGACAGAACACACGAAAATAACGACGCCTGTTGATATTTCTGAATCTGATCTTGAGAAGCAAAGTCAAACTACAAATGGCGGCCGGACTGCTGGACCTATGATCAAAAAATGATTTTTGCTTGAAAAATAAATGGCTCTGTGTTTGCAAAATGAAACTTCACTCTACGCCTTGTAGGAAAGTGGAGCTCTTAGAGTTGAAACGAAAATGGGAATGAAACTTTCCAAAGAATAGGTCAGTAATTACCTATTCTGGCAAAGATAGGAAGCAACAGTTGAGCTCACTCCGAAAATTTTGATCATGGAGAATCTACTGCACATAAAAAAGCATTAAAAATAGTTGCTGAAAATGAAAAATGACTCTTGAGAATGTTTTTAACGTCATTATCTCACGAAAAAATAATAACTGCAAACTTTTTTTGAACTGCATATACAGTAGCAAAGGAAAATCAATCATTCCATCATTTTGAAATTGATCTGCAAGAACTGAACGGAGTTGAAATGGGTCGTATTCTTATTCTACAAATGCGTGTATTAACATTGTTGATCATACAAGTGAAGAAATGAAGAAAACTGGTTAAAGAAGAAATTGGTTCAATCCAATAATAAAATGTCATTGATAATTGATGAATCAACCACAATAAGCAAAAAAACTACCCTCATAGTATATGTTCGATGCAGTATCGAAGGTGTTGGAATGAATTCACCGATAAATTTGTTTTTGAACTTGGTAGAACTTGAAAAAGTAACGGCAGAAGGAGTATTTGATTCCTTACTCCAATATCTTCACTCTTATGGGATGACAGAAGATTATTAAAAAAATAATTGGTTTCTCTGGCGTGCGACTGCGCTGCTGTGATGTTAGGGTATAAAAGTGAAGTGAAAAAATTGCTGTCGAAACGTTTTCCTTCTATTATATGTGCTAATCACAGACTAGAATTGTCAGTAGGTGATGCTGTCAAGGAAACTTCAGGAATAAATAGATTCAAATCATTTATTGATAAACTTTACGTCATATACCATGCTTCGGCAAAGAATAGTAGAGAGTTGCATTTATGTGCAGAACTATTGGGGGCAGAGCTGCTGAAAATTGGAAGAATTTTAAGTACCCGATGGGGTGTTATCTAGTTTGCGTACAGTTTTGACTGTGTGGAATAATTTTGAATCCCTTGTGTGTCATTTTGAAGACTGTGCATGATCTTACAAGAGATAAAATGATAAATGCACTTATGATGGCTTGAAAAGAAAAATCACATCTACAGAATTTTTATTGGACCTAGGATTGATGTGTGACGCTCTCCAAGAATTATCAGAATTAAGTTTGGACAAACAGGACCGCAACATGGACCTGTACAAGGCAAATAAGAAAATAAAAATACTGGTACAAGTTTTTGAAGAAAGACAGAACTTTGGGCCCTATTATAAATGCGCTGTTGCTGTGGTACGTGATCTTCGCTTTCGTGGAGTTCTACTTCATTAAAAAGATTCAAGAAAGGATTCTCCCATTGACCCAAGTACATTTTATACAAAATTGAAAGAGTCAATCGAAAAAAGATTGTTTGATAGCAAAGACGATGAGTTGGTGTATTGGTCTCGCGTACTTAATCAAAAACATTGGCCTGAAGATGTTAATACTCAACTGACATTTGGAGAAATGGAAATAAGAAACGTGTCAATCCGACTGAAATTAAATGAAAGAGAAATGATACGTGAATTCGGTGAATACATTCTCGAAAAGACATATCCAGAAAAACTATTGCATTTGATGCGGACTCTGAATATCATTCCCATTTCTTCAAGTGAATGTGAACGCGGGATTTCGCATATGAATCTAATTGCTATCCCAACAAGAGCTTCGTTGAAGATATATTGTGTTTAATTTTCTGTTACAAAACCTTAACATGTATTTAAACTTAGTTTTGTTTTTAAAAAACTTTTCGTAGTCGCAAACCTCACATCAAATCATACAGAAATCTTATTGAAATTTTACTGGTGGTGTAAAAGGTAGGTACACTTAATTTTTCTGCTAATCTGTCAGAATTTAATTTACTTTTACCAATTATGGGGTCAGTTTCGATTAAAATTACTGTGATTTGTATTATGGTACCGTCTTATCGAATTGTGCTCCAAAAAAGATTTCCCCAAACAGGACAAATTTGGTTTTTGCATTAAAACATTATCTCCGATACCCTCAAGCTCATATTATTCAATTTTTTCCCCAGACTTTTATCCACAACTTCCAGAATAATCTTCCTATCACGCTGCTTTTGTTTGCTATTAAAGAACTCAAACAAAAGGGGCTAAGTTGATAAAATAACGATATAAATTTTAAGAAGACATTCCAACGACTAAATGCCCGGAACTCCGGGACGCACCTTTCAAACAGCAACAATTTCGGTTAAACGGGGACTTATGCTAAGCCTAATATTTACAAGACACGATTTGTCTTATCTATGAAACTATTCAACCTTTAGACGCACTATTGAATTTGTTTTCAAACATACATCTTTCTTTTGCATGCAACAGCATTTGTTTGCTCCAATCTTTGAAGATTCGTGATCAATTGGGATAGATCACCACTTCTATTTCATTTTTGTAGTTTTGGCGTGGTGTGGAAGTTTGGAGAGTGGGGTGCCAGCTCAGGTGTGACCTCGTCATCTAACCATAGTTCAAAATTACGTGGTGTTGTCCTCAATCTTTCCCTTGGGGTTTGATCCCGTACTGTCACCAATAGCACGTTGTGTTGCTCCAGTGTGACGTTAATTAAATGACCTACCTACCTCATTTTTGTAGTTATAAAGAACTGAAGCGAAAGTATGTCTTTATACTGACGTCACAGCTTTTATATAGAAGTCGTGGGTACTCTATGTACTTTAGCTTTGTGAAAATAGTTCTATTATTTGTTTATAATTGTTTTAGCGCTCGTCCTAAATTGTTCAACAATTTCCTTATAGTGTAATATGATTAATGAATCCAATGAAAATGGAAAAGGTCTAGAACAGCAGGTAAGTGTAAAATATATTCGTTAATTGTGGAGATGTAGTTCCGTCACAATGTTGAAAAATGCTTAATCAAATGTAATTTATGTTTAACTTATATGTGTTTCACTTAAATATAATTTTAAAATCCAGCCGTGTGCGAACTAATGTGAGGCAAGAACAACCGGAGACTTTTATTGGGTTTGATTCTTGAAACGTAATCATTGTTTAGTTTTAACACTATTACGATCAAGAAATTATGCAGTTAATATTTTCCGTGTGTCATTTCGTTTTTTATCTGGTCGTTGGTTTACCTGAAATCAATGTTTTCAATTTTTCTGTTTTTTTTTAATGTGCCGATTAAAATTTTGTGTCTAGTATTCCGGAAGAGCGTTGATTTCTCCCTAACGTTGCAACTTAATTGGCGGCTTTCCTAAAATATTTACTAATGTTCAGTTGGTCTTATTCTGTCTTTTCATTGCACATTTTAACCATAATTTCTGTTTTATTTTCCTCGATCGAGGCACGTTAAAAGACACGAGATTTGTATACTGTTCTTAAAAGTGGTTTCGGATCTTCCTTATTTAAATAACACGCTGTCTGAAACGTTCGACTAAAAGTTTGAATTCGCAGGTATTCAATGTGTCTTAAACTAATTTGAAGTGCTACGTATAAATTAATTTGAGATGTGAAGTGCAGTTTTAAATACTCATTTGGAAGTCACAACTTCCAGTCACATAATGCATTTGCAATTGGACTGCTTTTGAAAACATGTCGAATGGCAGTTTATTTTATGCTTTTTGTAGACCTAAACAAGTGGCATAACACTCATTCCAGTATTTGAGCATTGAAAGTGTCCCCTTCACAAACTTAAATCCTTTTAAGGAGCATATTTATACCCGGACTCATTTGATGGTTATAAATCAGCAAGAGAGAATTAATGTATTTTATTCATTACATTTCTTCTGTATGTAACGGTATTTGGAGATGTGACAATAATTGTCATCTCTTAAAACATTCATATCTTGTATATTCATATTTACACAAAAGATTCATGATAAATGAATGCATTTGTTTCTCATTTTTTGTAATATTATCTACAATGTACAATAAACATTTATCTATAAGTTTTCCTGTATTATTAGTTGTCAGATTAATAGAGCTTCAATAAATGTTTAATGCTTTTAAAACTTTTGTTATTATTTGTGTTGGGAATGAATTTTATGTTGCAATTCTTCATAAATGTACATAACTAACAAAATTATACTATCTTTCGTGATGTATCAGGGTAAGCACCATTCACTAACTGTAAAAGCACAGGTGTTTGCTTCTAATTTTTTTATCATGAAATAAAATATGCCATGTGTAAATTCACTTATGCAGGAGAAATGTTTCTGTAATTCCATTTGTGGAACTTGATGCAAAATGTTTCAAATGCTTTGTAGCAATGAATAATAAAATTATCTGCTACTAAGCTTAGTATAATTTCAAGAGATTTAACTTTTTTAAATAAAAATTCCAAACATTTAATATCACTAAAAACTTTTAAAATAGGAAATGTTTTTGAGTGTAAATGTTCTTACATTATAAGGATTTATTAGATATCAAGCTTTCAATTTGCATGAAATTAAAGTTCTTAATTTTTACATCATAATAAATAATTAAATAAAAGATTATATCTGTCTGGAAATTTAATCCTAAATGTTTAACTCTGATGGAACCCAATATATTTTTCTTGGTTGAAAATTACCTAATTTAGTTAGTATTTTGAGAAGTTATTTTTATTTATTCAAGTTCACATCACATTTTAAGTCTAAAATGATTTTCTAATGATTAATTACTTTCATTTTTAAAAAAATTCATTAAAGTGGACAATTGTAACCTTTGGCAAAAAAAAATTTCAGCTGCTTTCACATAAATTACGGAACATACTTCAGTACTATCAATGTCAAATGATAGCTTTTGTGATCAATAAATGTTAATTTCTGGTAGCCTAAATGTAATTTTTCTGGAGTAATGCAGTCATTCAGCTGCCAATTTGCTTGTTATATGGTTAGAAATGAACTGATTTTGTCAAAAGTAGTTTTATTATTGCAAATAAATTATTTTTAATTGAAGTACATAGTATATATAGTTATTTTTGTTATATGTTAGTATACTAACATATAAGTATACATAGAGTATATAGTACATACTAGTATAGTTACTCTAGCTTTCACTTATTAACCTGAAAAGGTGTGCTGGATAGGCCATGGAATCATTCATTGAGGAGAAATGCTTCCATTTTGATTGTACTGATGAAAGCCACAATGGATAAGTCACCAGTGCAAATTGAAATTCAACACGTGAATTTATAAAAAAAATTGAAACAAAACCTTGATAATGAAAGCCTTTTTGATCCGTTATCAAAAATTAGCAGTAACATTTTAGCACAGTTATTGGGGAAAATGTTAAAAAAAGCAATCTACTTTCATTCTTCCTTGAGTTGTCTAGTGACATGAGATGGTATACCTATAATTTTATAGTTGTGTAGTAAATAGTAGTTGCTAATGTAAAAACTTAGTATATACAGCAGTACTTACAGTGTCATCTACAAAAGAAGTCTGCGTATAAAGAAAATTCCTGAAATCACTTTTACATCCAAGATTTTTTATTTCAAAATAATTTTCAACTCCTGCTCGTTCATGATGCTGCTATGTGCAAAATTTTCTAGCTCTTGCGTCAAAAGAGATTTTCTAGACTTAGACACAGCTTATATACCGATAAATTAGTGAAGTGTTTTTTAGAAGGTCCTTGGGAAGATTTAAAACTGCAAGACTTATATTTGTATTCAAAGAGGGTTTTAGGAGCTTGCTGAGTCAGATTTACTCTTAAAGGGTCATTTCATATGGGGACATGGTGGGTGTTGCACCATAGTCATGGATTCTTTTCAAATTTTTACCATAGACATGGCAGTGAAACCCATAAATCTCAATCATTTAAATATTTTGTCCAATATTAGCTGAGATATGGTAATTTAAAAATCGGTCAAGTTTACAAAATGTCGGCCATCTTGGATTTGCCACTGTCTATAAGTGACCCTAACTTGAGAATTAATAGTTCAAATTTAGTAATTTTGGCATGCAATGGTAGCCATTTATTTCAGGAGTGTATATAAGCCACAAAACAATGACTATTTACATTTTAGTGGATTTTTTACATGTAAAGTGAAAAAAATCACAAAAACAGTCAACTTTAAAGGGCTATAGAAAAAGGAAACCTTATTTTTTTCTGAAACTTTGTGAAAGTATTAACATGTACGTGAATCTGACAAAAATTCAGCGGTAAAATTCTTTGTTTCTGAATAAAAGCTACTTTAATGATAGCATATGTATATGAAAACGGTGGTCACCTACAGTGCAAAAATGACCATTGCTTAAAACAATATGGTCAAATTTCAGTTTTTATAAGGTACTAATTCAAAGCATGCTCACATTAAATGTAAAAATTTCAACAGAACATCAAATTACATTCCTATGTAATTTTTAATTTATTTTTATCAAATATTCTATTTGGAAAAGTATATTAAGTACCATTGAAGAAAAATTGCTTAGAAATACTTAAAATGCCACGTTTTATAATATTCAATTACAATATTTTTGTTAAATATATTTACATTATGTTTAGGGTACATTGTATTAAAATTACAAGGAGAAATTATACTCTTCTCAGTTTCTTAACTTAATTATAATACAAAAATACTTAATAATAGCCCCAAATATATAATGCTAATACCCATTATATACATAAATAAATAGAGGCTCAATATAATACAAAATATATTAGTTGACATTACTGAAATATTTTAAGATCTAATATTTTTCAGAAACTTTAGAAATGTAAGCACACATGTACACATGGCTAATTTTAAACCATTTACCATGTGATGAATGAAGATGCTCGAAATATATTCACTCAAATTATTAAAATTGTGGCAACTTGCTTTCTCTATGAAGATGTTCTAGTTATTTACTTCGTATTATAGTCTGCTCATAAAACATAGACACAACGAAAAAGATTTTCTGCAGAATTACAAAAGCATTCCAATTTTGCACATAAATCTTTATAATTGGCAATTTAAATAGTTTCATTTTGTTTTGTGTAATATATGGGTTAATTTTTATTTCGGGGAAATTTTATGCATTGATCCCTTAGAATTCTTTGTACTGCTAAAATAACTATTCAATATTTATGGAATTGAAGTTTGGACTGTAAAAGAGTTAATTCACTCATCTGATAATTGAGTATGCTGAGAAAAGGTTATGGGTTGAAGCAGAAAGCTATTGGAATTGATAAACTTTTTATTGAAAGCTCAAACTTCCACTGAATTGGCATGTTCTGGGGATGCTATTACACTTGTACTATGCTGTTCATAGAGAATAGTTTTATTTTTTGGTTTATATAAACCCTTTTTGTGTGCTTCGAATATACCTATGAAATACTTGTCAATGCTCAAAGAATTTGAAAAATAGACATTTGATTTCAAATTTATGTATTTTCCATGTCTCATTTTTTACTGTTAGCTTACAAAAAATAACAATTTTTGAAACCTTAAAATTAATGAGAAGTCAGAACTTTTTCAAGATGCAAGTTCCTTTTATTTTCCATTGGTGACACGATTTTTTTTCTCAAAAGCATCTTGAACCAATTAATTATTTTATAAAAAATAATAGAAGTAATTAGAAACATTTTATTCATATATGATAAATATATAATATAAAAAAATTCTGAAATTTGTATGATTGAAAAAATTCATAATATGATGTCGGTGGGATCTGGCAACCTTATTTATCTGGGTCCAAAAAATTCACGTCACTGATTATTGGTTAAATTTAAAGTAATCTAAACCACTTGAGAACCAGTTGGAAAAACATTACCCATGCTTGGCTTTTGGGGCACTTTTCTATTTACTCTCATGTGATTTACTTTGCTAATTCCTATGTCGTGTTTTAATCTTTCAAAAATTTACCCAGGTATATTTCCTAATACATTAATGTTTTACATAAAAATATTAATGTTTAATTAAATCAACGTTATTTAGAAACTACTCTAATTTGCATGTCTCGTGTCCAACAAATTTAAACTTGTACGGGCAAGGAATTAATTAAAATCATAAAAATCCAATTTAAATAAAGTCTGATTTGAATCAAATTAATCCAATGTTTTTTATTTTTAAAAAATCATGATTGTTTTCATACCCTGTTTATACTCCTGAAATAAATGGCTACCATTTGGTACCAAAATTTTGAACTATTTGTTCTCAAGTTATGGTCATTTATAGACTGACAAATCCAAGATGGCCGCCATTTTGTAAAATTGACCAATTTTTAAATTTCTGTATCTTAGCTAATATTGGACAAAATATTTAAATAATTGAGATCTATGGGTTTCGCTGCCATGTCTATCTATGGTAAAAATTTGAAAAGAATCCGTGACTATGGTGCAACAACTTTTTCTCAAAATGGGTGTTTTTCTCATGGCATGACCCTCAACTTTTTCCCAATTTCCATATGGTGCCATCATGGCTCTAGGTATGTCCACTGCGCTGGCAACCTGCGAGTTGTAGGCTGTGCAGGTTCGATTCCTCCTTGGGTGAATTTCTTCTGTGTTAGTAAAACTTTCCTTGTGTGTGTCCATTACTTGATGTTGTCTGTCTTGTGTTTGGCGCAGCATTAGTAAATATTGTCCTTGTGCATCATAAAACCCCAAAACCAACCAACCCAATATATCCTAAAAGAATTTGAATTTATCTTATCTAAGTAAAATTCTATACAGCAATCCTAATGATATAACGACACAGCTTAGCCAAATATTGCCCTTGTGCCATAAAACCCCAAAACAACCAACCTAATGACAAGATTTCTAATGAATTGCATCATATATAAATCTTCACATTTCTGATTTGTGAAGATTTTAAAAAAACTTTCCTCGGAAAAGAAGGTGCTCACATCAAGACTGGTTATTGGATATTCGTCTTGCACGTTCATACTCATTGTTAATTATATATTACACATTTTAATTAAATGCCCTTGTTATATCAAATCATATTTTTAAGTACAGGTTTTACCTTTAAACATTTAGTTATGATTTTCCACAAAGTATTATTGATTATATATTTCTCATTGTTAAGCTTGCATGTTTTGTAGCATTTATAATGTTGGTTTATTTTTTCACTTTGTAAAACAAAAACTAGTTTTAAAATGAATTTTTTCATCAGTTTTGTGTACTGTGTAGTAGGACATTTCAGCTCTTGTGCCAATTGAATTGTCCAGTTTAAAGGGGGATAACTCGAATTTTTGAAGAATTTCGCTTTTTGGTGGTTTTGCATTCTACAAGCCGAGTCACCATACCTTACTTCCTTTTTAAGCTGGAAAATTCGATTAAGTGTTGGGTTTTTCTTTTGATTTATTCTATGTTATTGCTTTACAAACTGATTTTCTTTAAAAAATTTCTAGTTTGCTGCTCTAGACTTTAACCCCACTCGCGTCGGTGGAGTCAAAAGTTCTGGTAAGAATATTCAGTTTCTGTAAAAAATGTTTTTGAAGTTTAAAAGCAATGTATAACAATTTTGTTTTAAATAAAAAGATTGGATTTCTTTGATTTAAATTAATTTGTTGTCCCTATTAGTTTAAACTTAGTGGATTTTAGACATGCAAATAGCAGTGCAGTTAGATAGAATTTAATATCAAACATTGATATGTATATGGTGGATTAGCAGGGCAATTTTTATGTTTTAAAACTCTTTAAAATATGAGATAAGTTTCAAAACACAATTTAGTATTGAATATAAATTTATTAACATGTGATAAGTGTTTTGAAAGCTTTTGAAACATTAAAATTAACCTTGGGCTTGTTGCCTTTATCATTGACTCATTTGAATTCTTATAGCCCGTTGTGTTGCTCCAGTGCGACATTAATTAAAAAAATACAAATGCAAAATACATTTGAATTCTTATTGTAAAATAAAAATCCATAATACTTAAAATTTCAGATTAAGTAATGCACAAACATTTGAATAAAGGGATATAAAATTAAATTTTAATTTTCTGTTACCCAACTTTTCAAGTTTACTAAACTTTATAAATACTTGAATGAGAGAGAGACTGGTGGCAAGATGTCTTAATGTCTTGTCGTTGCTACATAAACACTAGAATCTAAGTACGTTTCATGCCTTTCCAAAGGAAATATCTCAGCCTCAATGTTTTCTCAGAACAAAAAGTATTTTGTTTGAAGTTTCATGATTACAGGCATGATACATGTTACTTTGATGAGCATTAAGAGGTTCTTTCTATTCAAGCTCAGTTGATTTACATCTGGCAGGGTTTAAAATAAATTAAGAAATGTTGGGTATAGTCTAGCTCCCCCAAGTTGACAGTCGTCCGTTTTTTTAAACAAGTTTATTAGTTAAATTAGGTGACTGGTAACATGAATAAATCGCATTCACAATTTGTGTCTTTAACTGATTCTGAGTTTATCATTCAGTGCCAAAAAAAGATTGCAATAATAATGGATTGACAAGGAGAAAACCATCTACAGTGATTGCCTTGCATACTTTTGCATGTGGCAGTCTTCTAACATGGTTTCACACCTTTTCAAAAATTGACCAACCCAAGATCAACTGCTTCTGTTGGAGCCACACCAATACTTGTTCGTAACATATTGAAAACAGCATTGATTCCTTTATCTAAAATGGCTAATTTCCTTTCAAGAGGGCATCAGTTCACGTCTCTAATTTCTCCACTAGGAACAGGATATCCGAAGTAATCTAAAACATTTTACATGATGAACTGACGAGCTCCTACATATAAAGCTGTTTCAGATGCTAAACACATTTGAAAGCAACACCTATTTTCAGTGACCATAGACAAAAATACTTGGTTAGTTGTCATTGTCATCCTAATTAATAATATCTCTATAGAGAGTGTCCTCAAACTAGGTAAACAGATAATTTTTGTTTTAAAATGGGTCATGGAGTGTTGCAAAGTAGAGACATATTTTTTGACTAATTTGAACAACAAATGCAACTTTTTTTCCTTTGTTTTCTATTTTATCTACTTTTGACTTCAGTGCATATTTTTAGTTCATTTTAGCCTTTTTGTTCTCTGGTAGTTCTGATGCAGCTTGAATTGAACTGTTGGTTCTTCTGTACTCATTTCCTTTTTCGCTTTAAAATTGTTACAATATTGATTTATCCCCTCTAGCATTTTGACCTTGTGAAATGGTAATCTTAGTACAAGGTGGTGATTCAACTAATGCATTTTTCATATTTTTGGTTGGTTTATTCCTGTACCCTTCATTTATGCTTATAACATAACTTGATCTTTATATTAGGGAAAACTGCATGGAAACATCAAAATTTGAACATAATGTCAACTATTCAAATATATTTTTGAATTTATCTAGAGAGAATATTGTTGCTAACCTTCAGACTCAAATAATCTACAAGAAACTGATTGTGTACTGGATGTTTCAAAACTTCCTTTACAAACTTTAAGGGGAGGTAAGGAACATAAAATTAAGCAGTTTTTTCACGGGGGTGTGTATGTATGCAAACACCTCCTGTATTTGCTAGAGGATGCTGTTAAGCTGCTTCACTTGACAAGTTTTAGTTTCTTTGAGTAAACATTGTCCCATGTCTTTAGAAAGGAGGAAGGTTTAGATTTTAGTGTTTGTAACAAAGACGAGAAGCCACCAATAAAGCCATCTTACCACCATAGCTACTTCCTGTATTTGTTGAAAGAATATTTTTAACTTGTAGTTTAACTTTATGTCTAACACTCAAAACTTTGAAGCAAGTTTGGAATAAATATGAAGGAAAATTAATTTATTTAAGAGAATCTTCATGAATGACTACGGTTATGTGAACATTAATTATTTTTTCAGAGAGATATATACCTCCTCATCTTCGAAATCGTCAAAATAATTTCCAGGACAGTGAAGAATCGGTAAAATTTAATCAAGATAGCAGATCTAATCATCAAGACAGTGATAGGTTTGAATCAAGACGGGAAACTGAAAATCATAAAAGTAGTGGGCGTGACTTTGAGAGAGAAAATTATAGAGGTGAGTATATATAAAATTTTTGAAAATACTTTATCAGTTATATCTTGAATTGTTAAACCCCTTTTATGTTCACTTGATATTTGCTGATAATCTTCATAAGTGGTATATTTGAAATTGGATTTTTTTTTCTGTTCAAGTGTCCTTATTGTTTCAAAAACTAATTGCATGAAGTAAATGTTTGTAATACTGTTTCATGTTAATTTTGCATTTCAGTCTTCGCATGACTGGCTTATCCTTATGTCTTGCAAGCAGGAATTCTGTTCTTATCTATAGCTACTTTTGAATAGATTGAGATAACAAATATTACCTATTCAAAAGCTGCCATCATTCATTGTCACTTACGTTTTATTATTGGGTGGTACAGTTTCTTATACATTAAAGGCTCCAGAGCCAGAGGCTAATTGATCCTGTAAGTCTTAGGCAGTGTGGGTTCGATTCCTCCTTGGGTGTATGTCCATTATTTGATGTTGTCTGTCTTGTGTTTGGTGCAGCTTGGCCAAATATGGCCCTTGTGCCTTAAAACCCCCAAACCAACCTACTCTGAGGTACCTTAGTGATCTGTCCTCCCTTCATTTGTACCTTTTGCCAGCTGCTACTTTTCTGCGGGTTTTTTTTTCAGTAGTTTGGCCCACCTCTAGCAACCTGTAAGCGATAGAAGTTCTTCTGAGTGTATTTCTTTTCTGTGTCAGTAAAACTTTGTATGTTCGTTACTTGACGTCTGTCTTGGGTTTGGCAGTGTGGCCAAATATGGCCCTTGAGCCATAAACCCCAAAACAACCAACCTTCATAAAAGCACCTACTACTTAACTGTGTTGCAAACCTTTTACCATTTTTACTCTGAAGTTCTTGTTGTGTCTAAATGAAAATTCTTTTCAACTTCATGGCCATCTTCTGACGATCAAGCTACTTGCAGTAATTAAATGCTCCATTAAGCAATTGAGAATTTCATCTAACCTCTTGAAAAATATTGTCTGAAAGCAAAGTGTATAATTGCCTAAATAAAACTTAAAATTCTTCATTATACTAGAAGTAGTGGTTAACCACTTAACGCATTTACCCGTGTTTGACACAGGCGAAAGTTGCCGGCAAATTTGCACATGCCCGTGTCTCAAACAGGCGCTCTTCCGTTCTAGTAAAAATAGATAGGCTAGATTAAACTTATACCAAAGATGGCATAAACTTATTTATCATAGATGATTTACCACTTATTTATAGATGGATATTAAACTTATTTACCGTAGATGGCACCACTATGCACCATTTTTCTTGTGTAAACCAAGTGGTGCATTTTGATGATTAGCTATAAGTTTGTTAGGAATTCTTTGTTATAAAGCAGTTAGGTGTCTAAAAGGTAATATATCCATTTTTATTATGTTAAATATCATAAAAGTAAACAGTTAACCATAAATTAATTTTTACTAAGTGTTTTTGTAACTTGTTTAGAAAGAGTTATCTGATAATGAGCGACTGTGACGATTTTGAATATGCCAATTTATCAGAAAGTTTCAGCGATGAAAGTGATGATCTCTTGAGTGATGGAAGTGAATCTGAAGTTAATATTTTATTATTAATAATATTTTGAAATTCAAAATAAACATGTAATCAAATCGTTTACACTTTGTTTGTATAATAATTTTTTTTATAACTTTTACCCCCCCCCCCCCCGCAACTGAAATCGAAAAAATAACTTACACTATATCTATATATATATTCATTTTCTGTCAAAAAAACCTCAATCATTTTTTTTACCAGTTTTTCCGAAAAAAACTCGTGCTTTAAGTGGTTAAAATGACCATTTTCAATAATCCCAGGAATCCAGTTTTAACTGCTTTGCTTGATTAAAATTTTGTTTGCATCCTGACAGCTTTAATTTTATTTCGCTTTTTGGAACAGTATAAATTGTGAGACTGAATTTTGTAGATTTAAAATTTTATGTTGAGTTGACCTTCTAAGATTATGTTTATTTTTCCTCTTAAAAATATTAAAATATTTGTTATCACATGTTCTTAGCAAAAGGTCTTATAAATGAGATTCAGCTGGTTAGAAATTAATTTTTTCATCTTAGTTTTTGTTTTTTCATTTCTACTTTAAATAAATATATGTAGTACTGTTGTGTGATGAAGATGTGAAGCTGGATGACATGGAGATGAGGACTAACACAACATTTAATTATTCTAAAATTAGGTACATAAGAGTTCCTCTGTGGTATATTAGTTACATGTTAGGTACATAGATCATGGCACAGCCTACATGCTGGCACATGTATGAGTTGTATGGGTGGTGCTCCACCTGCATGTGGAAGCGTTTATCAGTCACTGTCTCAACTTCAACTCTAACTGAGTTTTAAAAAGTGGCCAACTTTCTCCATCCTATCGGTCATTCGTTCTGCTTGCTTTCACACGATAGGGCTGAAGAACTTTGGACGAAGCTTCAGGCCAGATCCAAACTGAGTTCTCTGGATGGCCAGCAGGTCACCTATCTTGTAACAATTAAGTTTTTCTTTTCTAGTTGAAGCTCCTGCGATTTTCTTATATTTTCAGGATATTTCGCTTTATCTCGTAGTTTTTCATCATTAGGTGATGTGCTCCTCGAGCACTTACAAAATCCTTGAGTCGTCCAGATTCTTCATCTTCATGCCTGTTAGCAACTCGAAAAGAGACTATTTGGTGCTTCTGCTCGTAGTGCTGTTGATCTCTCACTGGACGGCATCTACTTGCTTGTACCACTTTGTTCGGTGATCAATGGACAGCTTTGCCAATACAGGGATCAATGTCCTATGCATTCCCTTATCCTGACCATTTCCTCTTGGAATTCCTATAGTTATTCTGACGTGCTGTTTTCTTTCTTGCAATACTCTTCAAATTCCTTGGAAGTGATTGCAGCACTTCTATTGGAGATTATTCTCAACAGATTTCCAAATGTAGCTTGTATGTTGCTGTTTCAATTTCTATAACGCATCCTGGGCGGATGTTGGTTTCACTTGGTACAGCTGCACAAATTAAAAAAAAAAGCATCAACCATGAAAAAGTAATTGTGCTTATTTGTAGAAGGAAACGAACCAATAAAATCAATGTGAAAAGTACTTAAAGGGGTATTTTCCTTTGGTATTGGAGGGCCGTGGTGGCCCGGTTGGAGGAGTAACGGAATAGCAACCGAAGGGTTGCGAGTTCGAATCCAGCCAAACACCGTCGCGTACAAAGGGGGCTGGTGCACGTTAAATCTGTCGTGGCCTCAAATGTCCTCACGTTGGCGTGGTGTGGAAGTTTGGAGAGTGGGGTGCCAGCTCAGGTGTTGCCTCGTCATCTGACCATGGTTCAAAATTACGTGGTGTTATCCTCGGGTCTTTCCCCTTGGGATTGATCCCGGACCATCACCAATAGCCCGTTGTGTTGCTCCAGTGTGACATTAATTGAAATACCCCCTTTGGTATTAGATTCAAGAGTCCTGCTTTTCCTTGCTTTTCCCCAACGGAACAAAAAGAATTCACCTGTTCAAGGTCAGCTCAATTTGGGAATTAAAAAAGAATCAATCGCAATTTTGTTTCAAAGAAAGAATAATTCGGGTTTCCAGTTCTTGACTGCGTTTCAGCGATGGAATTGACAAATTTAATTGCATGACTCATCTCACGAGAAGTTTGATCTGAAAGTACACGGATATACTCAGGCGGGATGATGCTAATTTCTCACAAAGTGCATTTTCAAATGGTAACAATTTACTTTCACCAAATGAAAATTGGAAAGATGCCAAGTCTGATTTTATTGTGTCGCAAAAGGCACTTGTAAGCACAACTTGCCCAATAGTGGTTTTATTCAGGAAAAGTTTTTTTATTTATGCACATTTTTTTTAGACTGGTTGAAAAAATGGACAGTCACAATGGAGAAGTTTCCTACAGTATCATAAAAGCATTTCAATTTTGCATATAAATCTTTATAATTGGGAATTTTAATATTTTCACTTTGTTTTATGTAGTATGTTGGTTAATTTTTATTTAAATTTAATTGGGGGAAATTTTATGCATTGATCCCTAGGAATTCTTTACACTGCTAGCATAAGTATTCTGTATTTATGGAATTGAAATTTGGAATGTAAAAGTTAATTTGCCCACCTGATAATTGAGTGGGTATGTTAAAAAATTTATGGATTGAAGCGTAAAGCTATTTTGATTATGATTATTTTTTTATTGCAAGCTCAATTCCACTCAATCAGCATGTTTTGGGGAATGTTATTACACTTATTCTATGCTGTTCATAGAGAAAAGCTGCATTTTCTTTGTTATGTATAAACCCTTTTTCGTGTGTGTGCTTGGAATATAACTTTGAAATACTTAGCAATGCTCAGAAAATTTGAAAAATAGGCATTTTTTTATTTCAATTTATTTATATTTTCATGCCTCAATTTTTACTATTTACTTACAAATAACATTTTCTCACAAAGTACTTTTTGCAATCTAAATATGAATGAGAAGTAGGAATTTTTTCATGAATTTCGTTGCAGGTTCCTTTTATTTTCTATTGCTGACTTGATTTTTTCTTAAAGTTAAACTGATTAAAGAATTGTTTTAACTTTATATAAAACAGTTTTAACAGTTAACTTTATATAAAAATAACTAAAGAGATTCTATTCATTTTCTTCAAATTTATGTAAAAAATGCTGAAAATTTGTTTGATTTTTGATTAATTTCATACCAAAATTTATAATATGGTGTTTATGGGATCCTGGCATACTTATTGTCTAAAAACTTTCATGCCACTGGTTATGGGTTAGAATCAAACTAATCTAAACTGTTCTAGAACCAGATGGGAAAACATTACTTATATGCTTGGCATTTGTTGTACTGTTCTATTTACTCTATCATGTGATTAACTTTGCTAATTCCTGTGTCACATCTTTTTACCCTACTGTATTTCCTAATACATTAATGTTCAACATAAATCAAAACTATCTAGAAACTACTATGACTTGTGTGTCTCATATCCAACAAGTTTAAACTCGTACAGGCAAGGGATTAATTAAAATAAAAAATCCAATTTAAATAAAAAAAATTCTGATTTAAATAAAAATCCGACTTTAATATTTTTTAATCATGATTTCTTCATACCCTGGTCCTACCTCCAGTGTTCCAAAAGAAGGTACAAATTCCAGACGAACCCCCTCTTGTACTGTGTCTAGGGTGTGATGGAGATGTGAAGCTGGATGATGCTGAGATAAGGACTAACACAGCATTTGATTAAAAAATTAAGTACTTAAGAATGGTTACATGGATCACGGCACAGCATACACGCTGGCACATGTATGAGTTGTATGGATGGCGCTCCACTTGCACGTGGAAGCGTGTTTATCAGTCATTGTCACAACTCCAACTCTGAGTTTTTAAAAAGTAGTTACAGTTCTGCCCTGGGCGACTGACTTCTGGTGGTGGTATGGGAATGGATTCTACATATATTATATATCTTTAGGCCTTGTTTCAACTTGATTTTTATCTTGTGAACTTCAAATGTATCTTTTCTGAAAAGCCTAGTTATGAAAGTCTAAATTTAGTTATTGAAATATTTTTATTTGTTTTTTAGGTCGTGGGGATTTTACTAATTTTGGCAATCGTGGTGGACGAAAAACTGGTCCACCAGAGTATTCTGCTGGAAACAATCTTCCAAGAAAGGTTGATTGGTGAGTACTTGGCCCTTTGGTGAAAATTTTGGTTGTTTTTTCTTTATTAATTAGGAATTGCCAACTCGGCTGGGCTTTCTATAATTCTCATTTAGATAGGGTCCTTGTTGCTCTTAATTCTGGATGTAAGTAATTTGTCTTTATAGTTGGTAGAAACTAGAATGCATTAAACGAGTAAATCATCCAACTAGATTGAACTATTCCGACTGCATGTCTCAAAATCCTTCGGTGGTTTAAATACTTTATCCTATTTCAATTAACCATTTTCCCCCATAATGTCAATTATGCTCATCTATTATAATTCGCAATTCTCAGTCAAAAATTCGATATATTGCTTACAACTTGACCTCTACTAATTTTCTTTAAACTTGGCTATTTTTTCCCAGTTACATGTTAGATAATCTGTTAAGTTTTGCTTCCTTGCCAGTTTGCTTTATTTACATAAATTTTAAGTGAAAAGTTGAGTAATTTTTCATGGCTTTAGTCTCACTAAATGCTCGAATCTTGATTTAATTTTGTGGCCAATTGGACTCGTATAGAGCCTAATTTGTAGGTAAATGTGTAATCTTTCTTGTGATCCTTTTTAATTTCAAGGTCATTGAAGCTCTCAGGGGCACATCTTTAGGTGTGTATAGGCATAACATCTTGAGGGGTACCCGATTGATCTATTCTCCTTTTCATTTTTACCCTTGCCTACCCTTATGCTTTTTGCCTTTTTTTCCTTCAGGTACATCTTTAGGTGTGTGTGGGTTTCATGGACCCAAGGTACTTTTCTTTTCCTACAGGGTTTACTGTCTTTAGTAAACAATAGTGTTGCACTCCCGGTATACGCAAGCAATCATCTGCTTTCATCCCACTACTTTTCCCCTTCCACAACATTTTTTAATTACGTTACCTTGTGTTTGGTGCAGCATGGCCAAATATGGCCCTTGTGCCATAAAACTCCAAAACAACCAACGTCATTGAATTTGACCTTTCATTTTGAATTTTGAAAAGAAAAACGTAATTTCTTTCATAAAAAAAAAACAATGTTGAGGTACACTGTCTTTGCAGGAAAGTTTCGAGTTGGGACACAGGTTCAGTGAAAAAAATTCCAAATCAATTCAAACATGTAAACAATACTCATAAACACCCACGTTTGATCCAATTGTCCAATCGAGCTCAAATAGGGCTTATTTCAAGGATTGTTAGAAAATTAAATGACTAAAGGTACTCTTATATCAAATTTAAACCACACAATAGCAGTAGGTTTTGTTTTTATACAATCAGAAAAATATTGGTAGTGACATTGTTCAGTAGAGTTCAACATCTAGAACAGATGACAAATATGTATTAATTATTGTAATAGATTTATGTAATGTAAAATGGCTAATAATTGTAAATTGCTACTTCAGTATGATTTTTAATGTTTTCACTTGTTTTTCCATTTCAGTGAAAGAGTTGGTAATTGGAGAGATCCATCATGGGTGAAAGATAATTGGGAGGATAAACCAAGAGAAGAACCCAAAGGTCTTCGTAATAATTCTTATGACCGTAGGAATAATAGCAAGCGTTATGACAGAGAAGATGAAGACTGGAGTCGACCTCTGCCACGTGATGAACGAACAGAAAGGTATTTGTAAAAGTGTCATTCAGTTAATATATTTCTGGAAGTTTTGCATTAGTTGAAAATTGATATGGCTTTATTCTTGACCTAGCTTTTTGTTTTCCGTCCTGCTCGTTATCAATATCAAAGGTCTGTTTATGTATGATTACAACCTGTACTAATTTTTTTTCTTATGAAAACAGGCAGTTGTTCTCTCAAGGCCATACAGGGATTAATTTTGAAAAATATGAAGACATTCCTGTTGAAGCTAGTGGTGAGGACTGTCCACCTCACATCAATTCCGTATGTTTTATATTTTATAACAAAATTTTAAGTTTATTAATGAAATGAAATTTTAAGGAAAGATCTTTTGACTGTATTTCAGTATTCATAAAATTTGATATAGTTGTTACTTTGAAAATATGGAAATCTACCCACACTAAATATGCATTCCATGTTTGGATTTGTAATCAATCCATGAAGTGAAAGGAAATTGAATAATGCATGGGAAGCATGTTGACATTTCTGGTGGCATAATATTTTAAACGCAGAAATTTAAATCTAAAATACAATTCAAATTAAATTAGATTTTAACTGTGCCTTGGGGTAGCTTTAATACCTTTCTACCTAAACTTTTTTAAACAATTGCAGTGGAATTGGTTTTTTGTTTGCAAAGGGTTGTACCAACAATTGTAAGGAAGTAAATTTAGTAGTAGTTTTCAATACTTACTAAGGTAGAATAAGACTTTTGCAAGTGAAAAGTTAAACTGCACATGTGTAGGCATACTCTACATATTATTTTGGGGCAAAAATAGAGAAAGAATAATGTTATTGGGTGCAAAGGAGTTCAAGGGTACACTAGAACAAACACTTTAAAATCTGTTTCTTCCATAAAATATTTTAATGGGTGTGAAAGTTAGAAGGGCTACCATACCAAAAGCATGAATGGCAAATGCAGTGATTGATTTTCCTCACTGCAACTCATTATCATTGTTATTGCTTTCTGCACTGAAGGATAAACTAAACCAGAATCAACACTAAAAACATTTGTGAAAGTGCTTGTTTACATTCTTACCTATTGCCTAATTTAAAGAATTGACTCGCTCAAAACCATATGACACGACTGTCGACTCAGGAGCTGGACTATAACCCCACTTTATTGTTTTCTGTTTGGTGCTAGGTAAAAACACAAACAAATATTAAAAATTCTTCATTTATTGGGTGATGTGTTTTGTGGTTTCAGTGCAGTACATTCACAAAAATACATTTTGCTGTTGGAAATGATGCAGTTTCTTATCACCACATTATCTTGAATAAATTGTGCTTAAAATGAATTTAAAATTGAAATATATCAATAAAGGTTCTTGTAGACTTAAAAAGCAGGTTCCATAACTGTTATATACTTTATTCAGGACATCCTGCATTGTAAAAATAGGTTTAACAGATTTGAAAGAATACACATAGAACTGAATAGGAAAAATTTAGTATCTGGTTACATTTTCCCTTATGTTTAGTTGAATGGCCAATATATTGAATGTATGGAATGTTTATCTTTTAGACTAACATGACATGTTTGCTTAAAAGACAAGCATATTGGTATTTTTGAAATATTGTAGTTTTAATAGAGTATAATTTTAATGTTTGAAATGAAAATTGGTCATTTTTGAAAACTTAAAATTGTTTTGATTTTTTTTTTAATTTTTAGTTTGCGGAATTGCATTTGACAGAGATAATACGAATGAATATAGATTTAACTAGTTATGCATCTCCTACTCCTGTACAGAAATATGCAATGCCAATTATTCTGCATAAAAGGGATCTCATGGCATGTGCACAGACAGGTATGTTTTAATTTTATTTTCTGATTAAAATTTTGTTTTAATTTATATTGTATTAGCCACACCTATAATGCAAATTCTGTTGTGTACAATGTTGTTTCATTATGAATTTTCTTGGGGTAATACTAGATGAAATCTAAAATATGTTTCCATAATTTATGAGGTTTTGAAATTTAAGCTACTTTCAACTTAAATTTAGTGTGATAAGAGGTTGGATGACCATCTTATGTGTTTATTTTGTATAAAATAATGTATTGTAGTCAAATTTGTTTACATTTAAACTATAAGAGGGTAAATAATAGCTTTAAATATATGTTAGTGTTCCTTTATCATTTGTATAAAACGTCAATATTTTCCAGGTTCTGGGAAAACGGCTGCATTTTTGATACCCATATTAAATCAAATTTTTGAGAACGGCCCTCCAAAAAATATTCCAGTGGTAAGTTTAGTTTAATGATATTCTGTTTTACTTATTTCTTTGTTTTAAAATCATTACTTCCTCTAACTCTTAAAAATTTATAAGTTTTTAATTGTTAAGTGGGCAAATAGTTTCATTTCATATCTACTGAAGTTAGTCAAATATTTTAAATTGAAATATTATAAACTGACAGTTTCATTTTTGTTAACAATTTCACCAGTTTAATCTTTTCCTAATTTTTATTGTAATTAAAGAGAAAAATCAAAGTCGAATCTTTGTAAAACTTAAAGTATAACAATTCATCCATCAGTTTTCATTGAAGCTCGATTGTCTTTTATGTGTTTTTTATATTTTAGCCTCCACGTCATTCTCGAGTAAAGCAATACCCACTTTCTCTTGTCCTTTCACCGACTCGAGAACTGGCTTGCCAAATATATGAGGAGGCATGCAAATTTGCCTACCGCTCAAGAGTTCGTCCTTGTGTTGTGTATGGGGGTGCTGATCCTGCTCAACAAATGAAAGACTTGGATCGTGGATGCCATTTATTAGTTGCAACTCCAGGTAGACTAGTTGATATGATGGAGCGAGGAAAAATCAGCTTGGAAATGGTTAGGTAATTTGTCAGAAATTTGTATGTTTATTTGCTTTATTGTATTTTGTAATTTGATTGGTTGTAACTTCCTTCAAATGTATGGTAACTTCCTGTTTCTGGCAGAGCATGGCCAAATATGGCCCTTGTGCCATACTAATCCCCAAAACAACCAATCCACCCTTTTCTGTTTCCCTCCAATTATAAAGATGAGTGAAAAAATGCTTTCCAAACAGTTCATTGTATTGGACAGATTTGTGAACATTAGGGGCTCTTAGTTAAATTTTTCATGTTTTGCACATGCAAGAACATTTTTAAATTAACAGGTACAAAATTTCTTTGCTTATATTATAATTCTATGTTCTAATCTAAATTGCATAGGAAGGAGTGATTGAGTTAGTTTATCCATTTTTAAGATGAGCTTTTTGGTGTCTATGTGCTGTCTGCATATTTTTTAGTTCTTTTGAATATGTAGCGGTCGTACCAGGTTTTATGTGGAGATAACTTTTGAGTGACTAGGCTCCCAGACAATAAGAGAGTACTGAATGCATTACTCACCCATTGTCCCCAATGCAGTGTTACAGGAAACGTTCTTCAAAGTCGTTTTATTTATTCCTGAACCAACAAATTGGAGATGGGTATCTCAAATGTAGGTCGTAAAGAAGATTTTCTTGAACAAGTACTATATTTTTCATTCATCTACCACAATGTCTGTTATGGCTCAATTAACAAAAAACTGTTTCACATAATCATTTCTAAATATCTGTGCATTGTTTCTGAAAATCCTGATGGTCAACTTAAGGTTGGCATCTGTATAATGGGGAACACATTGTAAATCACAAATGTTGTAAAATGCTTTTAATCTCGAAGTTGCATAAAATTATACTGACAGTAATGTTTCTAAACTAAGTGATAGAAATTGAACAGTGCAAATCATTATTTTTCCTCAATAGAATAATTACAAAATTCAACTGCTTTACTGTTTCTGAAAGTACGAAAGACTATTAATTTTTAACTCTGAAACAGTAATTCTTTTTCGTATTTTGTGTCTTCATTGCAATTGAAATGTATCATTTCTTAATCAGCTCTAGCCATCATTGTTTTTGTAAGGCTGGTACCTGGATTATCCCAAGGATTACCCCTGGATTATCCCAAGGATTACCCCTGGATTATCCCGAGATCTCAACAAAAGATATTGCCTTAAGCAAATGCAAAATTAATTCTTATTTTAATATTTCAAAACTTTCGTAATTTATTTTTCAATACATCTACTGGTCAGATACCCTATTCAGTAGGCTTGATCTGACTCACAGGCCATAGTTTAGGGACCCCAGGTTTTGAACAGCACTGATTTTACGTTTCCTTATTTAAACTTCTTTGTTTTCAGGTATTTAGTCTTAGATGAGGCTGATAGAATGCTTGATATGGGTTTTGAACCTCAAATTCGACGCATCGTCCTTGAAGACAAGATGCCAGGTATAGGGGAAAGGCAAACTCTTATGTTTTCAGCCACTTTTCCTAAGAAAGTGCAGGTAATGTTATGTTACTTTCATAATTGTAAAAGGATTGCTTGTTTTTGTGTAGCATGTTAAAATATTTTCCTTTTTGAGTGGATTATACATTAAATTGTATTAAGTCTTAGTGAACAAATATTTCAGCAGTTTAGTATTTTTTAACTGGAAAGTATGATCTTGTAATCAATGGATTAAATTGTCATTAGTCTTGAAAAAAACTTGGATTTTCAAGACCTTTGAACCTGTATTCCTTTTCCAAAAAGTGTGAACCCTGAGTTAACATCCTTTGTTTTTATTTGAAAGCATTGTCATAGTAGGTTAGTCCATCATTTTGATAGAATTGTAAGCAATTGCTTACGTGCAAAACATTTCATTGAGCATCATTTTTTCTTGGAGGTTGGTAGGGATGAAATATATAAAGCACAACTCAATACAACATTGGTTATTAATGGGTATCTAATAAAAATAATTAAACATCATACTTAAATTCAAAAGAACTAAAACTAATTAAATAAATGTTCCAAATATCAAATGAGAAAGACCAAAAGCATGTGAACTTAAGACTAAATGTAATGCTAATTTGCTGTAGTTCCAAAGCACATCTTTTACGCTAACTATTCGCGAATTGGAGCCGTGCATTTTGTGGTTGAGCAGCTCAGGAAACGTAATCGATTAATTTTGTATCAACTCTTTAAGAATGTAATTTTCTGTGCAAGTATTTTCAGAGTGAATGTATTTTATTTTAGACCCCAAACATGAAAAAGAATTATTTGGTTTTTATATGAATAAAACAAATTTAATAATCCTCAATGTGAATAATCAAGCATTATGTATCCATTTTATATTCAGGAACTTGCTAGAAAGTTTTTGGATAACTATATATTTTTGGCTGTTGGACGTGTGGGAAGTACTTCTGAAAACATAACTCAGAAGGTTGTTTGGGTTGAAGAACATGACAAACGCTCCTTTTTGCTAGATCTCTTGAATGCAGCTGGTTTAAGAAATGGAAATGCTGGCAAGTATATATTATGACAAATAAATATCGTGTAATCAAATTTCTTGAATTTATTTCTTTAAACATTTGGTTGTGAATAGTATGCTATCATTTCATTTGAAATTTGAATTCATTTTATAACTGGTATTGAGTCATAATTTTTAGTGTCATGCATTTTTTCTTTGGTTGTGACAAGCACTTAATCCTTCTACATCAAGGCCACCATTGGCTCAGTGGGTTTGTCCACTGCACTAGCAACCTTCGAGTTGTAAGCGGCGCAGGTTTGATTCCTCCCTAGATGTATTTCTCTTCTGTATCAGTAAAACTTTATTGTGTGTTTGTCCATTATTTGATGTGTCTTGTGTTTGGTACAGTTTGGCCAAATATAGCCCTTGTGCCATAAAACTCAATGCAACCAATCTTCATCAAGATTCTGCTGAATTATGAAAGCCAAGTTGTGAAATATTTGTGAATGTACAACATGTGTATATTTTTCAGAGTTCATTGAGAATTGTCTGCAAGTTCAGTTGAATGTTTTGTAGTTATACTTGTAAGACCAGAAACAAATGAAGGATGGGACAATGACCGCAGATAAAGTAAACTTCAATTTTGAATACCATTAACAAAAATTTGTCTTCCAACATGTTTAATGTCTTCCTAATATTCAAAATGAATGTTTTTGCCTAAACTCAACTAATTGATGATATTAGCATTGAGCTGGCACAGTACATAAATTTAAAAAGTTGAATTTTCATGTTGCAAATATAAAATTTTGTTTTGAAAAAAAAAATTGTAATATTCTTGAAACATATTAAGATTGAGGTTCTGGTACAAAATTCAACTGTCACTAAACAGGAAAGATTTTAAATGGTTATTCCTTTGTGTGTTCACTTCCTACTATTTAAGGACATCTGCCGAGGTCAATTGGCTTTATAGTAATAAGTTAGGATTGTAATATAATTTTTCAGTAATCCTTCACAAAATATCATTCATTTCTTAGAGGGCAAGAAAAATGTGCATAGCGAGAGCTATGGAAAACGTATTGGAAATAAAAAGGCACAATTTATACATTAAATCATGATTTTTCATTATTTTTATTTATATGAACATTTATAAACATTCTTTTGAAGTTTTCTGTGACATAATATTCTTTCTTATCCTTCCTCTCTTTGCTGGAGACAATTTCATGAGCTTTCCAGTGAGTTGTTTCCTTAGTATTTTTGTATCTCTTATTTTTCACTAACACTAATATTAAATACCGAATGAAGGAATCGAAACTAACATATAAATGCAAACAGCTGATGCTGCATTGTACAAATGGTTATAGAATTGATAAAAAAAAAGTTGGTTAGTCAGTAAACCAGCTAACGGCTTCATGTGACTTATTTCATTAGACATGATTTAAAAAATCATTTTGATGAAGAGTTCAAAAGTGATAAAAAAAAGTTCCAATCACTTAAAAATTCCTCATGAATGTTTTTAAGTAATCAATAGAATTGAAATGAAAAATATGTCACCATCTTGAGCAATTTTTGGTATTGATTCCTCTTAAAAGCAGTTAAAGAAATGTGCTTTTAACCATTCAAATAATTTGTCTGAATACAACTTAGAATAGGAAAACTGGTTTTAATAACCATGATTTGTGCTCTCTGAGCACATCTTTAGTTGTGTTCAGGCTTCACGAAATCAGGATATACTAGTGATCTATTCTTTTCCCATGTGGTTTACTGCCATTGATAAACATGCGAGTCACAACCCCAGAATGCCCAGCGATCTTTCTCTCCATCCTTTCCATTCACAATTACTTGACATTGTCTTGTGTTTGGTGCAGCATGGCCAAATATGGCCCTTGTGCCATTATTTACCTCAAAACCATGATATTTATGTGTTCATGGTAAGTTCATTGTTACAAATTTCATATTTAAAAAAATATTCTTGATAGTTTGCTACTTTTATTTGCTTTTCTATCCCACTGTTATTTCTGAGGTAATGAAAATGTTGCTATTACATAATGCTTGCTGTCTTGTCAAATTTTAATGTATGTTCCAAGCTTAATGCGTAATTTTTTTTTAGTTACTTTCTAATATATTTCCGTATCAAGTATAGAATATAGTAATTCTAACCCATGTTAATATCAATTTATTGTATTCAGTGTCAATAAAACCAGTGCTTTATTATTGAAACCACTCCATGAAGAAATGATACATCTTCAAGTTTGAAGTAAAATGAGTCGCCTATTAGTGTAAACCTTTCCAATTTATTCAGTAGGTTGTATACTTTTTGGAAATTTATGTTATCTTTCGTACAATGAACATTTTTGCTATTTCATTTTTTGTAGCACGTGATTCACTAACCCTTACTTTTGTGGAAACAAAGAAAGGAGCTGATGCTCTTGAACATTTCCTTTCAAGTGAAGGTTATCCGGTTACAAGCATCCATGGAGATCGTTCTCAAAGAGAGAGAGAAGAAGCGCTTTGGAATTTTCGTACTGGTCATACATCTGTCTTAGTAGCTACTGCGGTAAGCTATCACTGAAGATAGTGTAATTCTTAGCTTTTGCAATTTTCGTAAAGATTATTACCAGGGTGGTATTTTGTTGACCTAAGATTGCATGAAATTTACCTATAAAATGACCTAAAATATTCAGTTAATATATTTTCAATTAGTAAGATATTTTTGATTGCAGACAAATGATCCTGTTAATTAAAGATATATTTTACTCACACATATAGGCATTAAAATGAGTGTTTCTCATTAGTTTGAATACTTTTGATAATTCAACCAAAAATTTGAATTAATGCTTCAGCAGTGTTACAAGAGTCGAAATCTACTTACCGACCAGAAGTAGTTATCTGAGCAGATAAATCCTTCATATGATTAATAAGTGTGGCCTGATGCAATCAATCTGGTTTGTATTTCATATTTTTGAATGGAAATTTTTCATATATACTTTTGGAGGACATGTAGTTTTTGTCCTGTCACTGGTTGCAGACTATAATTTAGGAAATTATACTTTGGTTATTTTCAAATACCTTGCATTTTTCATGTTTCAAGTAGCTAAATTTTTTTGGTTTGAAGGATAGATGAGACTTGGCACCATAAGTTGACAAATGAATAATGTATGTTGTAGTAAAAATGAAACCTTGGATGAAAGGTAGTAAGTTGGGAATGTTTCAACACAAAAAAATGTGTAAAAGCAAGAAAAAAAGTTAAACTCAAAAATTGTCCCAAAACTAATGTCCCTGATCCAAAAATTTAAATTACTGAAAAATGACCTAAAACATACACTTCGAGGATCAAGAAATTGCAAATGAAATATAACATTCTGTTTATCCATTAATAATTAAAAATATGAAATTTTACGTAGGCTATGATCTAGACCTTGTTATGCAAATAAAGTTCATTCCATTCTAGAAAATATTAAACTTTTTATTTTACTATTTAAATGAAAAATTGAAATACATTCCATGACTAACATAGTCAATTTATATTGTTATTTTCTACAAGTATTTTAATTATATTCCATTTTTGATAATTAGGTTGCTGCTCGTGGTTTGGATATTCCAAACGTCAAACATGTTATAAACTTTGACTTACCCAGTGATGTAGAAGAATATGTACATAGAATTGGTCGTACTGGTCGTGTTGGAACAATTGGTGAGATTTAAAAAATATTTGCAGTAAAATACAAAAGTTTTTTTAATATTATAATTTTCATAAAAATTTCAGAGAATGGATTTCAATAACCTACACTCTTGTTAATAATTCTCACATTAAAAGTAGTGGATAGCGTATGTAACCAATTTTAACTTGCAAGAATGATTGTTTTCAATCTAAATTACATTTTCAATTAATTCTAACCATATGATGTATTGACTTAAAAAATTTAATTATTTACTTTGAAGTCATCGGTTCTGTTAACCCTGTGACTGCTTATCCTGGAATTTCCGTAGCCAATGGAAATGTAGCAGGAATTACTCATTCAGTAATTTCTGTTCGTATTGACTTTCTTTCACTGCTTTGTTTGTTCATCCTGTTTCTGTTTGGACAACCTTCAAGTCTTATGCATTAATGTGCTTCACTTTATTTAAGCCAATAGATGACAGTTAAAAGGTTAGTAGATATCTTTAAAACAAAGCATGTGGATATTGTAGAACAAAATGGGTGCTTTAGAGCTCTGCTGATCTTACCCTTTGCAGTCAAGGTTAATTTTTCTGAATTAGACACTTGAGGGTAGCCTTTAAAATTGCTACCACTTTCAGACTCGTCCTCTCAAAATGTAATAATTTCGAGACTTATAATATGTATATAGTATTAAAATGCAAACATCCAAAACATAAATATGCAATTGACTATCTAATGCAAATTAAGTATGAGGAATAATTTTTTTTTACTTTTGACATCTATTTGAATTCCTGCAAAGTGCTGTGGCTCAGTGGGTTTGCTTATTGTGCTAGCAACCAATGAATTGTAGGCAGCACTGGTTTAATTCTTCCCTGTGTCAGTAAAACATTCTGTGTATTTCTCCATTTACTTGACATCTGTCTTGTGTTTGGTGCATCTTGGCCAATCTTGTTCCATAAAACCCAACCAACATAAAATGCTTATAACAGGAGACATGTTCCTATGATTATGATTTCTGCCCAAGATTCAATTTGGATCAATCAATGGATTATCAGTTTTAATCCTAGTTCAGGCATAGATGTTTCCTAGTGACTTTTGGTTCAAATCTTGGTCTAGACATGAATGTTTGCAATGATTCATAATCCATTTTAATTATTAAAAACCATTGTCTTGAATTTTTAGAGGTAGTTTTTCTTACCTGCAATTAAATATAATTTTAGCTTGTAATAAAAACTTCTTCCCGTTACAAATTGATTTTTTACTTGATGTCTTGTATATGGTGCAAATATGGCCCTTGTACGATGAAACCTAAAAACTACCAACCCATTACAGATACATTTTTGTCTATTTTATACATTTGGAAAAACACAAGTTTAACTGTTTTTACCTATTTTGCAGGGTTGGCCACTTCATTTTTTAATGAAAGGAATCGTAATATGGCTCTTGATCTTGTAGAGTTGATAACTGAAACCAAACAAGAATTACCAGAATGGCTGTCTGTTTTAGCTAAGGAAGTTCAGATGGAACAACGTTGTAATACAGGTTCCAGGAAGTATTCTAGTGGGAAAAAGTTAGTATATTCATGAAAAAACTTCATTATTTTTATTTAAGAATACTTTCGTGAACTGAAATCTTACTTAAACTGCAATATATGTGAAAACTTAATTCTCAGATTTTTATGCTCCTTTCAATTTTTATTATGTTCAATAGTGTTTTTATTGATGAGAAATTTGCATCCAAATCTATTCAGTCCTTAAGACCTTTCCTCAATCTTCTGTAAAAATTAAGACATGATAGACAAATCTTTCGTAAAAGATAATTTTCAACTCTAATACAATTGCTAAGATTAAAATTATAAAAGGAACTCTAGATTCAGTTTACTTTAAAACTTTAGGCTTTGAAATCTTTTTATCTCTTTTAGGACTGCTATTTTAATAGCACACACAACTGCTATTTTAATTTAGTCTTAAGTTGCCCCCCCCCCATAAATTGCTTGGAATATTTTAGCCTATATAAGTTCTAGAATATTTTTGCTGAAATATGTATAAACCTTGAATCTTCAGCATATTAATATTTGCTAAAACGTTTTAGGTATGGCTCTGGAGGTTTTGGTTCCAGAGATTACCGTCAGTTTGGTAGCACTCGTGAACGGACCACTGGACAAAGAAACTCTAGTGCTAACAGCTACTCAACACCAAGCTTTGGATATGGTGGAAATCAGTACCCCAATCAATTTAGAAATAACTATGGTGGTGCTTCATCTAATGATTGGTGGGGTAGTTAACTGTTCCCATAATTGTAAACTTCAAAGTTTTTAGTTGAATTTGCATCATAACATGGTTATTTCCCTAAATTGTAAGAAATACATTTGCAGACAAACATCAACCTTTTGTATTTGAGTTTCATACAGTTCCAGAATTTGTATGTATATCAATTTTGCCCTTTCATTTGCACTTATAATAATCTAGGCTCTCATTTTAGTTTGATGTTTGCTTTCTACCTGCATAATAGTGAGAAAATATCTGTTTAATCTAAGATAATTATGAAATGAATTGTAGTCTACAGTTTTTCTGATTTGTTGAACTTTGAACTGTTAGTGCAGAACTGTCCGTTTCATTTAGTTATGAAATAAAAATCTAATATTTTAATCAGAAGGAAGTAAGGATATTCAATATGAAAAATGCCAAAGATCAGTGATATTTTGAAAAGTATGTATAATGTATGTACGATACTTTTATAGTATATTTTTGACTGCGTAAAAACTAAAAAATAAATTAATTTTGTGTCTTAAAATTTCTTTTATCTATTTTTATATTTAATAATTGTTTCTGATGACTTGCAATGTTTCTTTTGCTAACTTGGTCAAATGTACAGTTAGAGCAGTAATTTTAATATTGCTTTCTTTGTTGTGGTAAAATCATTGAAAGGTTTTATAAGTTCTTAAATCTATTAATTTTTTGCAGTATTTTACTTTTTGTATTTCAGTGTAGTGGTCCGAATAATTTTCAAGTAATTGTAAAATATTGCAAGTCATGTTTGTTTTCAAATGTGACTTAGAAATGTATCTTGTACACATCTTGCTTCAAAACCTGTTGGGGTTTTGACTCAATCAATGCTATAGAATGACTGCTGAGAATTTGTTTCAATATGTGAGACTAAGTGTTATATTTGAGGTTCCAATTAAGTCATTAGTAATAAAACTAATGTTTTAGCGGTAACCTTATTATATGTCCCTCCTTGCTGGATATTTATATTCAGAAGTGAGTTGAAAGAAAAAATGTTTGGTTTATAATTTTGGCTTCAATATTTACTTGCTTTTACATTCTTATTTATTTGTCCTTTATTTTCATATTGTTTCATATTACATGTTCTTAAATTCATTCTTACTTTAGTGTGTATTTTTAGTTCTCATTCTTTCGTAGTTCTCATTTCGTGTGTATGTGTGTTTGGCAGTTCTGTACTAAAACGTGATGGCAGAGTGATCTATTACGACTCTGTAATACTTGATTTTCCTGTGATATGGTCTGATTCTATGTTGTTTCATATACTTTTCCTGTAGGATTTCACATTATTTGTCAATAAAAATCTTAGTTTTAACAAATTTTCAATTAAGAGGGGGAAATAAGCCTTGATTGTGGTGATATGTAAATGAAAAGCATGGTGTGTTTATTAGGTTTTGGGTAATTTATTAGTGTAAGCTTAGTAAATAATTCTATTTTCTTCTATTCATATGAACTCAAATAGTAAATATGGATGACTTTTCAGATGCTACCTTTACTTTGGGCATTATGTGTGTAGACAAGACTAAAACAAGTGATTTATTTTACTAAAAGTTGTATCTGATGCTTGTCTAAGCTTTTATATATATATAAATCAATTTTGAACTGGCTTTATTTTCATTTTTAGCAAATTTATTCCACATTGAGAAATCAAATTTGTAGCAAAGTAAAGAGTACAGATTATAATCTTTTTATTTTCTTGTGATATAACATTTCATCCACATATACCTTAATAAATTTATTGAATTCTGAAAGCAACTTTGAAAATATAAAAATCTGCTACATTGGAAACTGCTCAGAAGTGTAGTGTTATTTCATTACTTTTGTTTTATATCAGTGTTTCAGTGAAGTTGCTCAAGATCATTAAAAGGATCACATCAGATGTAATACTAGTTTACTGTTTGCAAGTGATTATATAGTGATTTTGCACACATTGCATTTTCTAAAAATTCCCTATCAACTGAACATTTTTGAATTTTTCTCATCTGATTTTAATCTGTTTTTCAAATTGAGATTAACCTGTGATTAATATTTAAACCTAACCAGTGAATTCTTTCTTTTTTGGATGGAGTTGAACTTTCTTTTTTGAATCAATTTATTTGGTCAACTTTCTGAAGCATGTACATTCTAAGATTTTTCTTAATGTAAATAAATATGTACAGATTTCCATAAATGTTGCTACCATGACAAACAAAATAACTCATTTATTCCTGATTGTGTATTTGCCTAAAAGTTTTATTGGTAGCCTTAGACTAGTATTACTAAAGGTGTGGTTCTTCCACTGTTTTCATTTTCTAGTATACATTTGTCTATTTATGTTAGGATGAATACTTAGTACACATTTTTATATAATATTACTGCAGTTATTTACTTAGGCTGCATTTTGGTTAATATGTTCTTGAATAAACTACAAATAATTTTATGTAAAATTACTATTCATTTTTATTTGTCAATACTAAAAATATACTTACATAATAAGTGTTTTTTCCATTGCATTATATTTGTTCGAGTGAACATGCTATGGTTTATTTTTAATTATTGTATTTAACTTTTGTCTTATTTCTATAATTTATGTTTTATATCTTATGCTGAAAGCATGTTTGTGAGCTTTAATGTTATGTGGAATCGTTTATTTTCTGTAATTGACTATTAGTGGCGAAATTGTTTTCACTTTTGCTGTTAAGATAATTTCATATGAAATACTATTTAACTGTTTGTTTTCCTATTGTTTTTAATGGAGGAATATTTTAAAGAAAAATTACAAATTTTTGTTTTAAATCGTAAAACTGTTTGAGACCTAATAATAGATATAAGTGACAATGAGAGCAAATACTAATTTATTGAAATTGGCTTATTCAATTAATGTAATAAGTAGTTATGCTAAATGGAAAGAAGTAAGCATACTCAATACAATGCAACTATCAAAATTATGCCCTGAATGAGTTGCAATAAAAATAAGATAATGCTTTGTTCATGCAATTTGATTTTTATATACATATATTACAAAATCACATAAATTTATTATACTGGAATGGAATTGGTATAGATGCTAAGTTTCCTAATTTTGAATCGTAGTTTTTGTGGTAGGTTATTCGATCTCTATTTTATCAATGCTATTAAAGTTAAATCTTGAATTCCAGAGAAAACTATTTAAAATGTTTTTTAATAACTCATTTTTAAAATAACTGACTGCCCTTTTTAAAATCAGCAACAGGAGTAAAACAGGACATTCTTGCAGGCAGGGTTGTTTAAAAAGTGAAACAGCACATTATCTACTGCAGTAGTCCCTAATCTTTAAAAATCTCAATATTCTTGCATTGCCAAGACTTTATAATGCATACTAGCTTAATGAATTTGATGTTTGAGTTTCCCATGCTCTGGCATTTGCATCTTGTTACAGGTTTTCCAATGTTTATGCTTTTTGACACCTGACTACCGAGTTAGTTTGTACACTTCCTGGAAGTCTTCAAAAACTCCTGGAAATGAATTATTTTTCAAACGGCCCTGAAAAACTCATTGAATTTCTTAAGTTCGGGGGAAAATTGTTTGTGGGTAATTTTTATTTGAATTCTAATTATTTTTCATACAAAATTTCAATTTTGAAATTGTTTTGAAACCTGCTTGTGGAAAAACAAAAACCTTGTTCAACTTGCACTTCGTAGGATGTCATAAAATGTTTTCATAACTATCAACAAGGCAGGATGAAACTTGAAATTTCTTTATCCATTCCACAAAAAGTGAACTGTGAATGAGAACCATACATTGCCGAGAAATAGGCTGGTATCAAAAATTTTCTATTGCCTTTTATTTCTCAATTAATTTCTACCTTTGTTTATTGATTTACTACTAAATCTATAAGTTATATATAAATTTTGGTCATGGGAAATACTTTTTTGTTTCACTCTGCTTTTGTTTATTCAGTAAGTTGTCTGGAAAATGAAGGTCAATGCTTATTTTCTCCCTTTAGCATTAATTTGCTTTCCTGTGTGAGAAGCAATTTGCACATTCTGAACTGTGATGGATGAGAGGAGCTAAATAGTGCATCAGCACTCATACTCTAACAGCAAATAGAAGCAGGATTTTCTTTAACGAAAATGAATATTCTCCGCTGCAGCTTGATTTTGTTTTACTTGTTGCATAACTTGCCAGTTGTCATTTTGACGAAATATTTTTTAAAGGATTGTTTTTATTTAGAACTGTTTTGTTTACCCAGGATGTACATCTATATTTTGATCACTTTCCACAAATGTTTGATTTCTAATTTAGCTGGATCAAAATAAAGAAAATTGCCTGTAATTTACATTTATAATGCTTTGAAGATTACGGCATGTAACAATATGTATTGTCTGGGAGTTTATTTTAAAAAATGGTGCTGCTGTAGTAAATGATGGAAGATATTTATTTTACTTATGAATATTTTAATTTATTTTTCTTTGAAAATATTGAAAGGAATAATTTTCTGTTTCCTCTAAGTAAATTGTTTTTTAAATTTCTCAAAATGAATGAATAGAGAAATGAGGGTGTTTTTAGAAATTTCCTTTTTATTCGTGGGTACATGATTGGCATGACTAGACAGGTGGGAATTTTGGAAGTTATGTAAACTATGCTTGTATAAAGTTGCATTTCTTTCTGTTAGTAATATTTAAGAATCGTTTTCATTTTGAGTGAAATGTATGAGCTAAATAGTCTAATCAATTTGCTTTACTTTTAGAGTAGAAAGTTCGGATTTTCTTCTACATGCTCATCACTTATAAGATAAAAATTCTATAATCTAAAATAAAAATCTAATAAATTTATTTTTAATTATAATTTAAATCCTTGTACATTGTAATTTAAAATTATTTCTAGACTTGATATGTAGAAATCAATCTGCGACTTTTATAGAAAATTTTTCATTTGTATGTTTTGTTCTGTTATAAATTGAGTGATAATTTTTCTGTATACACACTAAGACACTGCAGTAATATTAGTTTTCAATTTATGTTTTTTATATGCAGTAGAACTCTGCATATCTAGACTAATGGGACCACAGATTGTCCAGACAAACAGAATTTTCAGATAATTGAATTACCCTGTAATGAAGGCCTAAGATGCATATACATCATTGAAGAGAGGAAAATTGATTTTTCCCATTATACAGACTGGACTGTTCTATTGTATACTTTGCCTAAAAAGATGATAAAAGGCAAAGAAACTTATTTATTAAATCAAACAAATCATAAATTCACAATGTAATCTGTTATAGCTTCAGTGCATTGTATTGCAGGCAATATGATCATTTAATTTGGAGCAGCTGAACTGCTACCAAATCCGAATAAAGGGAGTTCTATTGTATATTTGTATTATCAGTTTTCATTTGCATGTTGATACTTTCAGTGAATTTAAAAGTTCTGGAAATGGTTTCCTTGAATTTATCTTAGTCAGCAATAAACTAAAAGTATTAAAATATTTTAATTTTGTTATGACATGAAGAAATATGTTTTGTTAAATATTTTGTATATGGTTACTTGTATCTCAATTTTCTCATTTATGTCAGCTCCTTTAAGACAAATTCTGGTGAATTTTTAATTTATATAAATTATTGGAATTTTTATTTGTTGAAACGTGATATATGTTGATTACGTTTGTTTAAACCAGTGAAATTTATAATGCATGAATGCTGTCTTGCTCACATATTATGTAAATTTATGGCATTTGAATACAACCAACCGGTTTTGCTCTGTTGATAGTAAAAATACGTGAGTGCAGGTAAAACCCAAACTAATGACAGGAATAATAAATTAAAAGTGAGATTTTTTCTATGTCAAATTAAGTAGACTAAATATTTAAATTGTTAAATTATATTCTGCGTGCAACTTCATTATAACATGTGGAAGTTTTAGATGTGTTTCAATATTTGAAATTGTACTTTTTTCAGGAATGCATAATTTCAATACATAACAAATGCTATGATTTTATGATATATTCCTTTGGTAAATTGACTGTCAGATTTATTCTTATTGTATGTATTTACTGCACATATTTCCAGCAGTGGTGGAATGGGTTTTAATTTAAACAAATGCAAATTCAAAAAAGGTTTGTGTTTACTTTGCCATCAAGCTTTCAAATACTTTAAATAAAGAAATATTTGCTATAAGTTGCCCTTTTTAATGTTTTATTTTCATTCTTTATAAGTGTTTCTAAGCAGCAAAACCCTAGTTACTTACAAATGGGTTGAAAAATGAAGTATACATGCCTATGCAATTGGTTGTTGTAAGGATTAGATTTCATAGTGGTACATTAACATCATAAGGATCTTGTATTCTTTCAATGTTCTGAGCCAATCACTTTCCGAATTTCCTGTACTAAACTTGCATTTTCTATAATTGTGTAATTGACAAGTATCCCCAAAACTTGCATTAGTGTCACAGCTTACCATTTGAGGGCATGTACTTAGAGGATAAGTAATGTCCAGTCATTATGGCTGCATTCTTGCTCATGAATTCTTATATTTCAATATTTTACGTGTCAGCCAATTTAGTAAAAACTGAAAGAATACTGTCACATTTGAATGGAGGTCAGATTAATGAGAGGAAAAGGTGCTGTCAAATATATATTTTGCGAAACTAAGAATTTACAACTTTTACTCTAATATTTTGGCTAATTTGTAAACTAATCATGTATGGCTATTAAACAAGTAAGCAGTAATTTTTCATTGTTGGTAATGCAAACAGAAGGAACTTGTATGTCAAGTCCATCACTTAAATCTGAGAAGGGGAAATTAACGGTATTTATATTAATAGGTGCAAGGCAATTTGTTTGCATTGTAAAGAACTTTCTCATTTTGCATAATTTTTCTAACTTTCTGTGTAATGGATGTTTTGGAATCTTAAAAAAAATTTCACATTCTGAATAATATTTTTACATACTGGCGAATCTCATTTGATGTTTTTTCCACTTTCCAAATAGTAATTATATATAACCTATATTAATTTTATGTGGGTCCTGATATAGTGGTGCTCTTAAATTTTTTTTATTATCTATTTTTTTAAATAGATCCTATTAAACTGGGGTTCTGCTGTCTGCTAGTTTTATATTTAAGTATTTTAATACTTTTCAATATAAGTAGCCCTTTTTTGAAAAGCTTCTAGAAATATTGTCTCCTAAATCGAATATGGATCAGGTCAAAATTTATGTTTTAAAATTCACACAAACGGAACTTTTTCAACGGCTCATTGAATTGCTATTTTATGGTAAAAGATTTGGGAAGTATTGATTTCTTACCATTTTTAGAATTGTTTCATTTGATCTTGTTCCATTTAGATAATCATAAGGTGTATGAATTATATATTTATAGAATGTGCGGGGACTTGATTCCTTGGAAATGCCTAACATTTCTTCATATTACACTGAAAATGTGTATGTGGTTTTTGTGTATAGAGAAAATAATCGGACAAAATATTTTGGTATTCATGACTCAACCCATATTGAATTAAGCTATGTTTAGTCAATAAATTTATCAAACCATGTGTTTGTATGTTTTAATAAATTTTCATTGTCAACCATTCTACAATAATCTGGCTTACATCTAAACTCATTTCTACATGTCTTGGTGTTTCTTTCAAAAACAAATTTTATTATATAAGACATGGCTGAGAAATCATCTGAGAACAAAAATTTATAGGCTCTGGTCTAATTAACCCTTGTGTAGAGTAGGTGTGGCAGTTCTAATAGGTGCACATCTTGGGTATTTCTTTTGCAGATGGGCCTCAAAGGCAAAATGCATTTAAAAATATTTAAATGTTTTATAGTTTTTCTTGAAAAGATATTTTATAATCTTAAGCAGTTTTGTCCTTGTCACATTCCAGTGCTGTGCGTGTGAAGTGAATGCTTCAGATACAATGTTTAAAAGTCAATCCTTTCTTTCATGTAGCTCTCTGTATATGTATTACTTTTCATGTAGCCCACTGCATTCGTGTTACTATTGAAAGAAGAGACAATCTAAAATTCTCTTCTCACAGAAGTCTGAGAACAAAAGAGGAAGGGGTCTACATCGTCCTTGAAACTCATTAACATGCCATTTGGTGGTTTTTATGTATTCAATAAAAATTGCAACCAATAAGTTAATATTGTGAACAGTAATTTTATAAAATATACTAATTAGTATATTTTACTCAATTATTTTAACAATATACTTCATTTTAAATAGTACATTTTTTTGGACAGGTTGGCATCAAGCGAATCCCAAAAAGTAGCTTCTCCTCTGTGTAGCGCCACACGATTATTCTGGGAATATCTAATTCTCCCTTTCGTCTGGTACACGTTAGTATTGAATCGGAATCTGCCAAGTGGCAAGCTCATACTGTTATTTGCTGTGGGAATGATGAGCATTTTCGCTCATACTTCGTCACTAGGCAGTCTATTTTGAAAGGTATTAAAATGGATCTAAAATTGTTAGTGCCGGCTGGTTTAGAAAGCTTTTTCTATTGATTACGACTACGTAAATAACTTGATTTTTTCCCATAGAATATAATTTGGGTTGGTTGAGGGGGGAATTTATGTCGCACTGGAGCAACACAATAGACTTGGCGATCGATCTTTGATTTGATAGTATTTCGATTGGTTGGTTTCGGGAGTTTTATGGCGCAAGGATCAAATTTGACCATTATCGTTATTTCAAACTCGAAACCCTCTGGTTGCTAATTCATGACTACCAACAACGCAGCATGGCCCTTGCGCCATAAAACCCCGACAAAACGAAACCATGACTACCAACGGCTATCGTGAACCAAATATATAAATTGTGGAAACCTTGTTAATGAATACACGTTTTCATTTCAGCCCTACTTATGAGGGCCGCGGTAACCCGGTTGAAGAGCGAATTAGTAACAGGAGGGTTCCAAAACGCGATCCAACCAAAAACCGGCTGGTACACGTTAAATCTCGTATCCTCAAATGACCAAGTGGGTGATGTGGAAGTTAGGAGAGTGGGGTGCCAGTTCAGGTGTGACCTCGTTAACTGACCGTGGATCTTTCCCTTCGGGTTTGATACCGGACTGTCGTCAATAACCCGTTGTGTTGCTCCAGTGTGACGTTAATTAAATACCTACCAAAATTACGAGATATTCTTGGAACTTTTCCTTCGGGTAATGGTAATTAACGTCGCTTTAGAGCAGTGGTTTTTAATCTTTTTAGTGATCGGCACCACCTTGAATCTAAAAATAAGTTCTCGCACCCCTTGAAAAATGTGTTTCTATTTCTTTATTTAGGCAGGTATTTTAATTAACGTCACACTGGAGCAACACAACGGGCTATTGGTGACGGTCCGGGATCAATCCCAAAGGTAAAAATCCGAGGACAACACGTAATTTTGAACCACTCTTTATTTAGGAAATTACTCCTATTGAAAGATAATTTATTTATTGAAAAATAAACATACATTTACACTTACATACAAAACAATATCTCAGTTATTAATGGCTATTTTGTTTATTCATAATAATATGGGTTGCGAGTTCGAATCCAGCCAAACACCGTCGTGTACGTTAAATCTGTCGTGGCCTCAAATGTCCTCACGTTGGCGTGGTGTGGAAGTTTGGAGAGTGGGGTGCCAGCTCAGGTGTTGCCTCGTCATCTGACCGTGGTTCAAAATTACGTGGTGTTGTCCTCGGATCTTTCCCTCTGGGATTGATCCCGGACCGTCACCAATAGCCCGTTGTGTTGCTCCAGTGTGACGTTAATTGAAAATACCAAATACCATTAATAACTGAGATATTGTTTTGTATGTAAGTGTAAATGTATGTTTATTTTTCAATAAATAAATTATCTTTCAATAGGAGTAATTTCCTAAATAAAGAGTGGTTCAAAATTACGTGTTGTCCTCGGATTTTTACCTTTGGGATTGATCCCGGACCGTCACCAATAGCCCGTTGTGTTGCTCCAGTGTGACGTTAATTAATTACCATACCAATTCTGTGTATGGAGGTTTAAATTATACCGTTTTTGTACTATTTAACATTAGGAGAGCTCCAAATTTTCCACACTCAACCCAGAAACGGTTAGGCCAAATGACTCGAAACTTGGTATATAGGGTTAAATTTTGATAGATTCGAAATTAGCGTCAAAATTGAGTTTGTGTGCAAATTTTATGTGAAAAGTACACCTTATACAAATTTCACGTTAAGACATACTAGAATGGTGCTCAAGTGTGACCTCGTCATCTGACCGTGGTTCAAAATTACGTGATGTCCTCGACCTTTCCCTTCGGGGGTTGATCCCGAACCGTCGCCAATAGCCCGTTGTGTTGCTCCAAAAGTTTGAATGACATTTATAGCCGACACCACTACTTTCCGATTAAATTGCGCATATTTTTTGTTTGAAGAATGCCCTTAACGAGAGGTTATAATTTGCTGATTTTATTATACTTCAGAACAATGATGTTGGAATTTGCATTTATATAAAATTATCCAAAAAAGCTTACTCAATATTTTTTAAATGTCAGTTCATTTGTTTTAATGTTCCTTGTACACATTTTCAGCAGTATAATTCTGGTAAATAAAAAATAATTTATAGTCCGGCTCCTGTGAGAAGATCGGATATTTCCCTTTGGGATTGATCCCGGACCGTCACCAATTGCTGCGATCCTTGGTGGTGTGTAGGCTGCAATGCGATGTCCAACAGCATCCCGAACATGCTGTATTGGATTGAGATTAGGTGACATTGCTTGATGCGAATTCAGAATTATCCTTAATTTTTGTACGTGTATTTATGTATTGAGGTGAAGCTTTGAGTCTATATACATTCCACATAAATTTATAATCACAAGTTTATAAAACTTACAAAATAAAGTGTACAAAACATTTCCATAAAAACGACTTTCTTATGAAAACCGTATTGGTATTTGAGAATTATAACTCAATTGATGTTGATATCTACGATTGGGCATTCGAATATATCTTGGAGCTTCCTGTGGTAACATAGTTGGCATTCTAGAGTAGTAGGGTCTTTTCCAACTATCTAAACCAACATGATCATAATGATTTGATAAAAAGTTTTTGTCAAATGGTAAACGGATAAGTGCTGGTCCTGTTCTCCCTATATGCCGCAGCATTTGGAATGAGAGATTCAATCCTTCGAAAATTCTTATCAAAGATTCGGGTTCAGTTAAAAGTTGCACTATGAGCCTTGATGGTCGCTGAGAAGTTAATTCTTGTTCTGTAATGATTGGTTGTAGCCCACTGCTTTGTAAAAACTGCACAGTAATGAAGATGACAAGGATTTCACTGTACAGCATGAACATTTTTGCCTGCAAAAGAAACAAAATCTTTAGTGTTGCATATTTTGTAAGATTTTAAAAGATTTAATACCGGATTTAAACCCTTAATTCCTGTCAGTTTTCTACATTTATGCAATGTGAAATGATAGGTTTCAAGAGGTCAGAAATAATTGAACCTTTGGATGTCGAGTTGAAATGATGGGTTTCAAGAGTCACATATCACATAGTACACTCACTACCAAAAGTTAAGCACGAAGCGGTAAAATGCGAAAAAATCGACAAGTACAGCCTTGATTGACACGAAATGCGGCAGGAAAGTAGCAAATATGTTTATGCATGAAACAAAATAAAGAATTACATACAAAGATGAAAACAATATTGAATTTTCATAAATTATAAGATGAAGTCATATTGGAGTCATTAACAAAATAATGTTTAAATCCAAAACAAACAAAACCGACATTAATAGGATATGTGACCACCCCTCATCCTCATACAAAGTTTACAGCGTGTGACCATGCTTTCCATGAGGTGATAAACCACCCCAGAGTCAAGTAATCGCCATTTCTCCTGTAGAGCAGTTTGCAACTGTGTGAGAGTGACTGGGGGTGGGAAATGTGAAGACACAGCACGGCCGAGGGCATTCCAAAGATTTTCATTGGGATTAAGGTCGGGCGAGTACGCCGGCCAATCCATACGCGCAAACCCCTCACTCTCCAGGTAGTCCGTCGACGATGTTGGCTCGATAGGGACGCGCATTATCATCCATTAAAACGAAAGCAGGACCAACTGCTGCAGCGTACACCCTCACAGTGGGTTCTAGGACTTCATCCCGATACCGGACAGCCGTCACAGAACCCCGTCTATAGATATGCAGGTGGTGCGATATCCCAACGAAATCCCTGCCCACACCATGATGCTTCCATCTCGGAATGCGTGATGCTCGATGATGTTCTGGGGCCGATTGCGTGTGCCTTGTTCTCTCCAGACCCTTACATGCTTGTCATCTGGCTCCAGGGCAAATCTCGACTCATTCGTGAACACAACGTTGACCCAATCAGACACAGTCCAATTCACATGTTGCCGACACCACTTTAATCGTGCCCCTCTGGATTGGACGGATAGAGGAACACAAACTCGTGGTACCCGGGCGTACAGTCCATTCATGTGTAGCCTTCGGCGAACAGTAGTGGCAGATATCGTCTTACCAATGGACGCTGCAACCATAGATGTCACACGTGTGGAGGTCGTTCTTCGATTCCGCTTGGCTAAAACAGCAATATATCGATCTTCCACGGGGGTCGTAACCTTTGGGCGACCGGCCACAGGTCCTCGGACAACTGTTTGGCTTGTTTGGAATTGTTTCCATAATCGTGAAATGACGGAATGATGAACGCCGAAGAAAAGAGCAACATCTGTGATTGATTGTCCTGCTTTAAAGCGTCCCACAGAACGCCAGCGCTCACTATCTGCCATTCGTCTTCTGGAAGCCATAGAAACACGTCTGTCTTGAAAATTAATCGTACGAAAGTTCTAAACACTTTATAAGCACTTACATGAAACTCCTCTAACCCTTCAGAATGCTGGCTTCTTATAAGACTGCCTTTTTTGCATATTTCTCGACACGAAACCGTGATTGGCTGTTACAGAATATATTTGCATACTTCCATCTATCTCTGCAGCGAAATGCAGCCTCTCAAATTCATATTGGCTTCCGGAAATTAACATTTTCCTCTCCGTGTTTAACTTTCGGCAGTGAATGTATATGAATTGAAACTTTGGACGTCGGGTTGAAATGATGAGTGTCAAGTGCCATAAATTTGAATTGAACTTTTGGACGTCGGGTTGTTAATCTTGTACCTCAAAGGTATTTCAATACTTTTAATACACAATGAATAGTCAACTATAGTCTGGATATCGGTTAATCTTAATTTGTACATTTATCTAAATACAAAGATAAAGTACAAAAGAAGTCTAACTAATCTAAAAGAAATATTTTACGATTCAGATAGCACAGAGTTATTCCTAACAATTTATACATTTTTAGGTAAAAAGGGAGGTATAGGTATCTATTTATTCTTTTTATTTACCTACACCTGTATCTACCATATTCAAATGCTTATAAACATTTGGATATATGGTTGATACAAGTGTATGTAAGCAAGGAGTTCCTAAAGAATTTGTATATCACTGCATAACTGTGAAATACAATTATCCTTCTACAATTTATTCATTTGTATTTAAAACGATAAATTGTGGAAAGTAAATATATTGAATTTTTATTGAAAGGGGTTTACATCACATGATCACCAACGACTTTCCAATGAAATAGACAGCATGTATGTGTGCGAAGTCAGTCGTAAGATCTCAAAAGTGTGGGTCACGTGGGCTTGACTATCGAAGCGCAAATTGGTGTTTTCATCACTCTTGTCAATTAGTCCTTATCTCGTCCTTCAAGATCTGACCAATTATGCTAATGACGATCCCTCGTCATTAAGATATTCCCGATTTTTTTATGATGATGAGATCAAGATCTGGTCGGTTTTGCTAATGACGAGATACCTTGTGATCACTACCAGGAAGGGTTAAAGAACGTTTTTATGGGAACAGTTTACTAGTCGGTAAGTTGAGTCAGTTACTAAGTTACTGGGGGTAAGTTGATATTGTGGGATATTAAACCGGGACAATTAGTGGGAAGTAGCCACTTCTGGGAATATAATCAGTGGAGAAATAAAGACTTTCGTAACTTTATTAACGTTTTAATATCAAACATGAAATCTGTTTCGATTGAAGACATTTCAATTAGAACAGCCATCCAAGACAAGTAAATAAACAATCATAAATACGCTATATCGAAGACAAGTAAATAAACAATCCCACATAAATAGGCTACATCCAAGACAAGTAAATAAACAATCAAATACTTTAATTAGAACTAAAACACGAAGTCGAACCAAATTACGAAATAATCGAATCGAATCTATGGGCGCACCCACGGAGAGGATTTAAGCCCCGAGCCGAAAAGCAAATACGTCCTTATTTAATTCATGGGCCATGCACTCTATTTCAAATATGTTAATATTTTTGAGTTGGTAACTCCTAAATCACAAACTTAAAATTGCTATAGGGCAGACAGTAGAGCATACATTACGAGCATCGACTTTCTAGAACAAAAGATTTTAAACAAGTATATCCTTTTAAACTTATGGAACTCTAACTCTGTTAACTTTTATTTTTACTTAAAAATATTTATGCTGATGTCTGCAAAAATATTGAAAAGTTTTATAAGGATTTTTATGACTTTTCTACGGTGCAGCCGTTTAATCAAATCACTCTTCTGTTCAACTTTTCTGTGACCTACAATTGAGTACATTTGATTTTTCATAGAAGGGAATATACTTTTTTTGAACTAATATTGAGGTGTTGCGAAATATTTTGTCTCAAAGTCACGCACCACATTAGGTTTGACATTCGTATACATTTCCAGCAGATTTGATACTAAGCATATTGTTATCATAAGATTATGGTTGCTTAATCTGCTGTGAGAGACGTTAGGCGAGCCACACATTAGTCAACATCAGTCCTGCGACACTAAATAGGCTGTAATACGTATGCGAACCGACATGTTTTCTGTACAGAAACGGAATACGCATGCTGCTCCAGTGTGTTCACAGTTTACTCCTCCAGAATGTCAACATCTGAGCCCTACAGAGAACTTAACGGTCATTTGGATTTGGAAGTGAGAAAAAGAGTATTTCTTGCAATTCTCACCTTGCATGTACTTCTTGAGGAGCGATCGGGGATACTCCGTTACTGCTACTGAAAACTTAACCAATGTACTGTTCAGGTAGGTACTTGAATTTACGTCGCCCTGGAGCAGCACAACGGGCTATTGGCGACGCTCCTGGATCAATCCTACAGTCGTGACATATAAGTAGACTGAGTATTGCTATTGAGAGGAGCTTCAAAAAGTGTAACGAACATGTCGACTTGCAGTTATGTTGTTGTATGATGTTCAGTTATATGCAGTTGTATGACTGTTCAGGGAAAAATTTATATATTTGGCCGATTTGGTATCTTATCTCCTCGTTTGGCGATATAACATCGTATGAAGAGTAGGTGCGTAAATGTGCATTTCTGTACAGTGGCGACAGGAAATCTCCAGTCTAATACTATCAGATGATCAATCAATGGACCAATCAGATGATGAATCAATGGATGGACGTCTTCTCCGTCCCTTGGACAAATCAGATTAATGTTTGGTTCCACCCAGACGAAATTGTCTAAGTGTCACGTTACTATTATTTTTGGTCACATGATCCGGGGCACATTAAAAGATTACCATTGCTCACTCTACTTTTATACTTCCTCTCTTATCGAAGGGAATCTCTCCTGTGTCGGTAGATAGGTAGGTAATTGAATTTACATCACACTGGAGAACACAATGGGCTTTTAGGTACTGTCCGGGATCAATCCCTAATGGTATATCTTCTGTGTCGGTAGGTAGTTGATTTTATGTCGCACTGGAGTAACACAACTGGTTGTTAGTGACTGTCCGGGATCAATCCCGAATGGAAAGATGCACTGTCCAGGAGATAAGCTGTAATCTATACCGATACTTGCATACAAAGTATCAGGAGCTGCATAATTATACACGGACATATTTTTATTCTTTGTTTTGATACAAGTGTGTAAGTATTTTTTCGCTTCTTATTTTTCATTTTTATGCAATGAAACATGTATCTCTGTTTTGAACAATTAGGCAATTACATTATGCTTCATGACGTGAAAACTGCATCAAATGCAATCATTTTTCTTATGAATATTTTTCTGAAAACGAAAAATCTGAAGTGCAAATACATTTTGCAGCCGAAATGGGCATTAAAATGCTGTTTTTTACACTAATGTTTCAGCATTAAAATATTGTCTCGCAACTGTACAGAAGGATGGGCCGAAAGAATGTGCTTTCGAAACCTCTTTTGGAATAGGGTGGAAAAGTTGCTTCTTATCTTTAAATAAATGTCCATATTTATTATTCAACCGTCTTGAGACCTACCGAGTGTTAAATAATGACGAAGTGCATTAAAAATGGGGAAATGCATTTTTGTTAACGTGATGTTTTAATTATTATATTAATTTGTTTTACCTAATAACGTATTTTAGAGTGTGAGAAAACGTTTAACAATACTTTGGCTACTTTAATAATATCGTTTGTATCTGTAAATGTCGAAATAATTACGTCAGAAATCAAGAAATTCGAAATTGAGTCTTTTTCGTCTTGTTACGAGTTTTACCCATTCACATAGAACTGATGTTGCACCTGAAATTGCATGAGAAGTTACATTTTAACAAGAGTCGTCAGTAAGATTTTTCAGCGAAGTTTTACAAAGAAATGAGTTATTCAAAAACTAATGTCGAGGACATCAAGAGGAATTGCCCCATTTTCGACACTTCACGACAATTTTTACCCTCAGTTTTACTTACAAGAGAGATTTTTTAAAGTAAGTTGTAAGTAAATCTTCTAAACTATTTGTATTCTGGCAGAGAACCTGGTTTTCATGATACAAGCTGCTGGAAATATTCAGAATCTATGGAGAAAAGCTACTGTACCAATTGTTTGCCGGGGAGCTCAGCAAGTTTTCGTAAATACAATGAGAACTCTACAACTCTTACAAGATATATTAAAGAGAAGTAAAGAGAAGCGAAAATATCAAATTTAATTTCAAAGTTGGCATGTAAAAAATACATCTTGTCTTGTTTAACACTACATTCACTGTGATGTCTATTTCTGCGTTTTTGTAAAATTAAAAGTGTGTTGTCCCTTAGAGCAGTAGTTCTCAATCTGTAGGACCCGGTTTGGTAAATTCTCTTTTATAAGACAAGGCCCGGTCCCCCAATTTGTCACGTAAATACCTTTCCATTTTTTAAAGTTCATGCATTAACTAACACATGAGTATTAATATTTAATTATGAAATAATCATAAAGAGTGTTAATACACTTATGCGTATACAGGGTGAGTCGAAACTAATAATACAAACTTCAGGGGGTGATAGAACACAACGAAACAAACACTTTTCACCATAGAATGTATGGTCGCAAGTGCAGCGGTTGGCCGCTAGAGAGCGCTTTTCATTTCGGCACAAACACACGGTCTGATGCAAGTTGGAAAGGCGAAGAGGCATGAAATATGGAAACAACGCTTTAATGTCAAATAAACATCAATAACTGCTTGACAAAACGAAATACAATTAGATTTGCGTAAATTAAAGATAAGTACAAGGAACAACGGGTAAGAAAGAAATGACATGTACAAAACATGAGAAACTTTTCACATGGAAATGAAATGGCATGTACAAACATCAGTCGGTAAGTACAACTCAAATGCATAATTACAGAAGCTGTTCAAAATGTTCACCACCACACCTAATGCAGGCCTCGCACGTCGACGTAATTATTTCCGTGTGGTCTGGAAAATACCAGGCATTTCGCGGACTTCTGCCGCAGCTATTGAAAGCATGGCAACAAGATCTTCATGATCCTCAATGGGGGTCTCATACATGTCAGCGTAGAAACTTCCCCTTTCCGAGAGTTGTCGGTGCAAACGCTCAAAAATCTCGTGTTGGGGAATGCAGCTTTTAGGAAGGCGATCTCGGTAAAGGCGTTGTGCATGCCTGCCAATACCGTCGGCCATACCATAAACAAAATGCATGTCTGCTTTCACCGCATTCGAATATTTAACCATTTCCAGTCGCGACTGACGTTGGGTGCGAAAACCTCCACTTTTATACGAGGGGTATTCCAAAAGTAAGGGCCGTTCGCTAATAAAAAGTCGTTGGCAGCACTGATTGAAGTTTCGCTCTCCCAGCGCCCTCTATTGGTTCATCAGGCACCAACCGGCCGGTCTGTCGACTGTCAGTTGTCATTTGTTTATATTTGGTGCAGCGTAACAATGGCGATCCCGCCAGTTGTGAAGTGCGTTCGGTTATTCGTTTTCTAAACACAAAAGGTGTTAATGCAACTCAGATTCACCGTGAATTGAGTGAGATCTATGGACCTGGTGTTACGAGTGAGGGAAAAGTGAGAGTGGTGTCGAGAATTCAAAAGGGCCGTACAAACGTGTACGAGGAAGAGCGAAGTGGATGACTCAGTGTTCAGACGGATGATCGCGTCCAACAAGTGGATGAAAAAGTCCGGGCTGATCGACGCTTCACGATCAAAAAGGCGTTCTCGTGGATTTCATGGAACCCGGTACAACAATCACAGCAGCTGTGTACTGTGAAACACTCGCGAAGCTCAAGCGTTCCATTCAATACCGCCGGCGTGGGATGCTGTCTTCGGGAATCGTCCTTCTTCATGACAACGCGCGCCCTCACACGGCTGCCCGCAGTATTGAAGCATTCAACAATACGGTTGGGAACTTTTCGACCACCTTCTCTACAGTCCTAACCTCGCACTCAGTGACTATGACCTGTTCCTGCATTTGAAAAATTGGCTTGGTGGTCAACAATTCGACGATAGCGAAAGTCTGAAATGGTGCAACTCCCAGGCGGCGACTTTTACGCAGAGGGAATAAGAAAACTCGTACCCAGATACACCAAGTGCTTGGAATTGAACGACGATTATGTAGAAAAGTAAACAAAGGTTCAATAAAAGAAAACTCACGAAAACCAAGGTGATTTAGAAAGCATTTTTTATTTAATGACCAAACGGCCCTTACTTTTGGAATACCCCTCGTACAAGCGTTTGACTGCGCTCTCTAGTGGCCAAACGCTGCACTTGCTACCATACATTCTATGGGAAAAGTGTTTGTTTCGTTGTGTTCTATCACCCCCTGAAGTTTGTATTATTAGTTTAGACTCACCCTGTATACTGTCTGCATGTTGGCAAATATAAAATTACATTATGCCCAAATTAAGTCCCTGGTCACTTATTTCAAATGTCCTCACGTTGGTGTGATGTGGAAGTTAGGGTATTGCGGTTCCAGCTTAGGTGCTGACCTCGTCATCAGACCGTAGTTCAAGGTTACGAGGTGTTGTCCTCGGATCGTTCCCTTCGGGATTGCTTCCGAACCGTCGCCAATAGCCCGTTTATGTTGCTCCAGTGCGACGTAAATTTAACAATCTACCTACCTGCCAAACCACGACGAGGTATGTTGATGCCAGCCTGGTAACGGTTGGTAGGTAGGTATTTTAATTAACGTCACACTGGAGCAACACAACGGGCTATTGGCGACGGTCCGGGATCAAACCCGAAGGGAAAGATCCGATTGGTAACAGTTGGAGCCTGGGGGTTGAAAAGCACTGGCTTATAGATAAGTGATTTTCGACCGTTCCATATATTAAATATAGATGTCCCCATCTGTCAAGTCATCTCAACGTACGGTCTGAAGCTAGGCAATCGCTGGATGATGCAATCCGTCGACACACAACCTGTGTGCTACGATTAAAGATGTTCCTTATTATTAAGGCGTGAGAACTTACTCCATGGATATATTTTTGTGTTAATGGTCCAATTGATAAAGCCAATGAGATGATACACATTAGTGAAGACGAGGATAGGATAGATTTAAATGAGTAAAATGAGAGTCGCGCGGATACAACGGATTTGTTTTGGTTTCGATTTGAAAGGAGAGCGATTAAAAATTTCTTTGCATGATGTATAATCACAGGTATCCGTGGAAATAAACTAGGGCGGATGGTTTGGCCAAGTTGTCTTCGTAGTGGGGCCGGTTCCTTTTCCACCTGTTACGTTCACTGGGTGTTTGAGTATGATCAAGAATGAAATCTTTAAAACCAGACCAGTACCAGGTTGCCATTGCTGAAAGTTGAGCATTACGAAAAAATGGGCATCGAGTTCAGTTTAATAATTTCTATAATATGAACGCAAACGAAACCAACCTAGTGTCATTCGATAGCTGAGGGAACAAAGACCTGTTAGTGACCTTGAGTTCGCGCGCCGCGATAAGCTGAGAGAGGGGAGGAGTGGTGTTTTAAGGAATTTCCGCTGCACCGCACAAATTTCAAATCAGTATAACTCGCTACTGCAAATCGCTACGACATCGAAATTGATCTCAAATGAAGGCTAACGTCACGATTCGTCGATTTAAGACATTAGAAGTGAAATCGAATAGTGTTGGTTGGGGAGCTTTGGATCACAGTTGAATTTTTTTTTAATTTCACAATCCTCGATCTTTCCCTTGGGGATTGATCCCAGACCGTCACCAATAGCCCGTTGCCCCCGATCCTGTGGGACGTTAATTATTTACCTACCCAACATAATCATATCCACTCTGGATTTCCCAATTTCATAAGAAACAGCTGACGTGATCTGTACACTACGATTGAGTTGCGTCGGAAATGTCATGGTATCAACGACTGACTATTCAGACTATAGATCACTTTCACCCTCATGGCTTATTTAGGGATCTTGGCGCAAACCTATTCCCTTTCTCTGAAACTTGGATCATTTTTATTGAGCAAATATGTGATAATTGTTTATTTAGCAACTAATTTAAGTGGTTGTTAGAAATTAACAAACGTTTCTTTGTAAGCTTTTTACTATCAATTGATTTTAAATGACGTCCAATTTTTTTTACTTGAAATAAACCAAGTGAACCAAGATAGTCAACAACTAATTAGGTTTCTGCACTGAATGTATTTTTTCATTGCCCTATATTTACTTACTGAACTGAAGACACGGACTGAAGTGATTTCTTCACACTTTACCTCGCGACAAACCAATTTTACAAGTCGGTGTCCAAAATTTGCACTCGTGTGGTTATTACACTCACCTATCCAATTGTCAGAAACAAACACTTAAATCTTATCGAATATGTTTCCGTCAGTGATTTCACTTCCGGAAGATAAAGAAGTCTTATTTTTATTAATTGATGTCCATGTCAATATCGTAAGAAAGGTCTACGAAAATAAATCACCTTGTTTCTCCGGTACTTGCACCGCCATCTATTGAGGAATTTTCTCACATCATGTTTCAAATGGATTTTGGAGGCGCAGATTAATAATGCCATAAAGTCAGTTTCCAAAAATGTTTGGACTCATGTGTAGTTCCTGCATTCGCCTATTCGATTGTCAAACGAATATTTGAACATTATTCAATATGTTTAAGAGTTAAGATATTTGAATTTTACTCACCAGTAGAATAAAAAAATATTATTTTATATTAATTTTTTTTTCATATTTAGCATTACGCAAATAAACACTTCCATTAAAGACGCTTGCGAATTTCAAAAGTTTGCAAGTTTCGTTCAATTTAAGAAAAAATTCACATTAACAACTCTAAGGTTTTAAAACATAAATAGAAGCATCCTGTCTGTTGCTACGAGTGGCTAAGAGAAATTTTATAATCACCAATCAGATTCAGTTTGGAATCACAAACACAGTTTAGAATAACAGATATTCTTCAGTAGCAGCCACAGTTCGAACTGTTACTGAAATCACTAACATCCCTGTAAGGAGTAACAAGTTGTTGCGGATGATTCAGAAAAAATTTAAAAGATAGTTCAGAGCATTATAAAAATCACGCTGGTAAATAGGAATTTAGAAAAAATTTACAAATTTTCGAAAAGTTTTAAGACCATAGAAAAAATAAAAGTTAACTCAGCAGGTCACCCTCTTAAGTTCTGACCACGACTGGAAGTGCTTCATTTTCATCGACCTTCAAAGTTACTTTGAATGGCATTTCAGAAACAGATGACGCGGCTAACGTTGCCACCGAATTTTTGATGTCCCTACTAGCGGGGAATGCCATAGCGCGGTTTTTTCGCATCAAGGCGATAGATGATTCAAAAAACGGTTACCTTTCGCTGGAATAATTCTTGAACACTGTTAAAATGAGTGAATCGATTTCTGAAAAACTCGATTCTGTTATATCATTCGTCGCCTCAGCTGCACGGAGGAGACGTCCGTGTACAGTATTTCAGCGCGATGGAAGGGCTGTTCTTTCCTGCATAAGCCTCAATGTGGGACACTCAAAAATGTTTCTAGAGAAAAAAAAATTTGCAAGTTTTTTTTGAAATTTCTGACATAAATGTTCCTCATCCTTGAAAAGTTTCTTTAATATTTGTTAAAATTACTTTTTTGACTATTTATGCTGACCCGATATCCAGTGAAATGGATGCTGCAGATTGGTTTGTTTCTTCTTTATTTTCAGAAATGGAACTACTGTTTGCGACATAAAAATAAAATTGCGCCCTAAAAATGCATAAAAATTAAATTGCGAGTATTTCAGAGGCTGTTCGGACATTTTTTGAACGATTTTAATGGACTGAAGCTCAATTTTTTACATTAAATTTTTGTGTTTTAAATGTTCCATTTGATAGCCCTTATTGTTAGCTATCTTTCTACACCTTAATTTCCATGATAATATTGACTTTTGTAGTATCGACAGTGGTATTTTGTCCCATTCTTGTTCCACAGTTTTCCAGTCCTTGAATGGTTTTCGGTCGACGTTTCGATAATGCCCTTTTTAAAAGTCCAAAAGCATAAATGTCCATGGGTGAAACATCTGGAGATTTAGCAGGAATATCAGTAAAGGGTATTGACTTGATACCAGTTTCTTGTTCCATTTTTCCAAGAATTTAATAGTGGATTTAGATGTGTGGCTGCTTGCTTTACCCTGATGCAGTTCTACTGATTGTTGGCACTGTGGGTAAAGATTTATTTTTTGAATATCGGGGATAAAATATGGTCTTGATAATATGTGGGAGTTGATTTTTACATTTTCCCCTCTTTTTTTAATTTTCCATTATATGCAAAACCGGCAACAATCATAAATCTGTTAGAGAAAGTTCTCACGTTCACTTTGCTATAGTCCTTTGTCTTGGCGGATTCTCTTTTAAAATTAAAGATCTTACAAATATTCTCAGAAATTTTTTCTTTTTTGGATACTTTTTTGGAAGTATTTTTCCACTTTTACGTTTTTTTCCTTTCTCATTAATAATATTACTTATCGTACCTTTAGATATCGCAAAACCATGACTTTTACAGCGTTTTTGAATAATTGAATAAGCGTAATTTTCTTCGGAAAGAGAGGAAACATAGCCTTCCATCCATTGCTTATTTGAAAGCGCCATTTTGAAAGTAAACAAAACTCTGAGTTAGCAGACGAGAAGTTATACTTTAACTATTTAACTGCTGTGAAAATAAAATTCTTTCGTAGCATACAATTTTTTTACAGCTCATCAAAATCGTTCAAAAAATGTCCGAACAGCCTCTGTATGCGCTAACGAGACGTATTCACGTAAAACTTTGCAGCCGTGCTCCGACAAAGTCTTCCCGATTTTTTTCAAGATGAAACTGAGTTTCTAGGATTCAAAATTAACGCCCAAGGTTTATCTAAAACCAGTGAAAAGTTTTGTGATATCAAAATGCAAAAGTTCCAAAAAAAACGTGCATGATGTTCAATCTTTCATGAGATTAACTAATCCTTTTGGTTTTTCTGAGGAATTAGCTATGCTTGTGTATCCACTCCCCAACCTTACAAAAAGGGTTCACCTTGGAAATAGGACAAAACTTGTGAGAAAGTATTTAAAAAATATTAAAAAAGAAATGTGTTTCGATAGGATTTTGATACATTATGACCCTAATTTGCTTTCAATTCTGACAACGGATGCATCGCCTGTGGGAATTGGAGTGATTCTTTCTCACCTTGTACTTATAGAACTGAAAGACCAATTTTTCATTTGCTTCCAGAACTTTATCTCAAACAGAACAGAGGTACTCACAAATAAATAAAGAGGCTTTAAGCATATCTTGAGGTGTATTTTACTTGTATTTTAAAGGAAGAAAATTAACTTTGCTAACTAACCACAATCGGTATCAAAGTTTGGTTCTAAGAAATGATTATCATCTACAAGGCTTTTATACTATGCTCTTCATCTTCAAGGTTTTGCATTTGATAACGGATACTTGAATACGAAAGAATACGGGGATGTAGACTGTTTATCACGATTACTACACTGCTGGCCACCCAAATTGCAACACCAAGAAAGACAAGAGATATCACAACAAAATTTATTTTGTAGATAACATGTTGACCAAGTATCAAATGATTAAATTTATAGACTTCTGTGAAGTGTGGTTCCTGCCAAAATCAGTAGCCAGAGTAGCCGCCATTGTTGGAGATCACCGCTGCCACACGCCTCGGCATTGATTCAAAGTGACTTTGGATGTGTTCTTGGGGTACAGCAGACCAAGCAGCTTCCACACGTTGCCAAAGTTGATCTGGTGTGGCAGCTGGGGATGTATTCTGGGTCAATCGTTGAGCAACCATGGACCACATGTTTTCTATCGGCGAAAGATCCGGAGAGCGAGCTGGCCAGGGAAGCAATTCAATCTGGCGATTGACGAAGAACACTTGGACAATGCGTGCCACGTGTGGTCGCGCATTATCCTGTTGAAATATGGCTGTGGGCAAGCCCTGAAGGTAAGGAAGGACAACTGGCTCCAACACCTCGGAGATCTAGCGCTGGCTGTTTAAAGTACCGGCAATGCGTACTAGAGGAGTGCGAGAGTGATATCCAATACCGCCCCATACCATAATACCCGGTGCAGGACCAGTGTGGCGGTGCATAACGCAGCTGTTCAGCATCCTCTCTCCACGGTGTCTCCAGACTCGAATCCGACCATCGTGGTGTTGCAGACAGAAGCGTGACTCGTCAGTAAAGACAATTTCATTCCATTCTGCCATCCACATCCTTCTTTCATCGCACCATTGGCGGCGGAAACGTCTGTGGTTCTGCGTCAAGGGTAGACGAAGCAATGGACGTCTTGCGGACAGACCACTCTGCTGTAAACGGCGTCGAATGGTACGCGCAGACACTGGATGATGCGGTACAGACTGAATGTGCTGTGCTATGGTTCGTGATGTGGCTGAGCGATCCGTCACAGCCATACGCACAATATGCCTGTCATCACGTGAAGTGGTGCACTGAGGTGGATGCGATCGAACACGTCGGTCCGTCGTACCCTCCTGCATCCAACGATCACATATCCGCATTACAGTTGTTTGGTTTCGTCCAACACGACTACCGATTTCCCTGAAAGATAATTCACAATCTCGGTAGGCCACTATCCTTCCTCTGTCGAACTCGGATACTTGATCAAAAGATGATCGCTGTTTTCTACGAGGCATAATTGATCGTTTTTTTGAAAAAACCACAAGAAAAACACAATTGCCGTACTTGAAATCGTCGAAATCTCCAAGCCTTAAATAGCGCTTTGAAGTGGCGCCACAGGCGCGCGTGATGTGCGTCTGCGCTGAAATTCTAATCATTTGCATATCTCACCTCCGCTAATGCATGTTGTAAATTTCATATTATTTGCATGCTTCCTTCAGGGTGTTGCATTTACGGTGGCCAGCAGTGTATTAGAATCGAGGAACAAAAATTAAGGATGACATTGCCATGTTTCAATTGACACAAATAGAAACATCTATCACAGCCAAGGACTTGGCTAGGGTTACTGAAAGGGACAATGGCCTAATTCTCAACTTTTACATACCTTGTAGTCCTGTGAACTGTTGAGGGGAAGAGTAGGTGAGTATTGTTAACAAGACGGTTGCATTAAGTATAAGCAACGCGTTTGTATTCCAAATGCTTTCGTTCTAAAATGTTAGAGGAACCACATCACGTTGATTAAGCACCGTGAAGACGAAAGCCATTGCGCTGTTTTGTCTATAGAAATGGAATAGGCGAAGACATTGAAGAAATTGTTAAAAACTGTAGTGAATGCGCCAAGTATAAAACAAAATCCACCCAGATTGAATCCCTGATAGTGAAAGCAAAGTGACAACTTAGACTTACAAGACAGATTCTTCTAGATTCCGAGAGGTCGTTCCGGCTTTCAATGGAAAAATAATGTAGCATTGAACATAATTTTTCTGAAATGACTGTATGGAGGAGAGTTTATTACTGAGGGTTGATTGACTGTATGAAGGAGAGTTCATTTCATACAGTCATTTCAAAGTTTTACTAGTCGCACGACAGTAAACTGTTATCGATGAACAATGAAATTTAGTCTATATTATAGCATTAGTTTTCTGTTGTACTTGAAAGCAAGGCTAATCGTGGTTGAATTAAGCGGTCAAACGGTGTTAGAAATCTAGAGGCCTCGGGTCCAAAATTGATGATAGTAATGTGAGAAATTCTTACCCTATTGATAAATAAGGATGTAGATGAGCCACATCTTTAGTTCAAAGTATAGAGAAATTCTTAGAGAAATAATTCTTATTTCATACATTTCAATTCTTAAAATTTTATTTGCACTGCGATAAGGCCCGTAACCACGGCCAAGGCGATATAAAGTTGAGAACTGGAATAATCGTTAGTAGAGATGTTAGTTAAAAAATCGTCATTTTTGCATCAGACTATCGATTTTTATTTTTCAACCGAATTTTTAATTTTTTTTATTAGGGGATCCAGGACTTATGGGCTTCAATGGACGTTTCACCCCTGCAGAGACATAAAGTAAAATAGCACAATATGTTCAATAGATATTGAGGAAAAGAAAACTTATAGTAAAAAAAGAAAGGAAGCGTACAATGTTACGGCTATAAAATGTACCTCTAATTAACAATATACGTGTACGGCAGACAAGTGCGTGTAACAAGTACGTGTGCAGAAGAGATTTACCAATACCCCACACTGGAGAATCTAAACCCTCTTCAAACATAATAAAACCTCGATTGCTAATATAAATAAGTTCAATCTTGAAACACTTAAAGAGTGTGTGACCAATAAGGTGTTTCAGATAAGAATCTACAATTTTACAAGATGTAGGGGAAGTTACAGAAGACAATTGTACGTACTCCATTGATAAAAACAAAGTACATAGAACTAGATATAAGTATCATGAAATCAAATTAACTCTGAGAGTAGCAGAAATTAATGTAACAAGTTATTACTTTGACAGAAGAAATTAAAGGTTGTAACGGAGAACAAAACTGATTGGAAACAAATTTGTCTCTAGTCATCTAACTCTAGGGAGATCATGTTTCCCTTATAGAAGAGTCAAGTTCTTATTTAGTCACATTAATGTTATAAGTGTAATAAGTATTTCAGATCCACTTTCCCCACTTTCAAGTTCATCTAAAAGTGCAGTTTTCGGTTTCCTATCGTATACTGCATTTATTTTTTCAGCCAACACAAGTTTATCTACCATCTTATAGCATTAAGTTGTGATGGCACGGCCATTAATGGTGTGAGTCATGCGCAATGGGTACCTTCTCTGCACAGATTCTTCTCCTCTACCCCATGCTCCCTACTTAGGCTATCATCCAGCCCAGATAATACGCGCAGTGTGTCCTTGTGCGTAGTCTATTATCCTCTCATTTTCCCACCTTTGTAAGACTTCTTAGTTGGGGAGGCACACTGTCCTCCGCACCGACTAGTGCCATTACGGATAAAGAACAGGGTCTCAGAAACCTTTTTAAGACTGCCATCAAACCCTAAGACAGCGTTTGGATCATCCATAGGCTGAGGCTATCATCCAGTCCAGATAATATGAGCTGTGTATCCTTGTGCGTAGTCTATTGTCCTCTCATTTTCCCACCTTTGTAAAAGACTGCCATCAAGCCCTAAATTTGGATCATCCATAGCTACCAGGTTCGGACACAATTGCACCTTTTGGGCTCCTTTTTTAACCTTAGGTTAAAAATTATCTGAATTGTGCTATCTTCGAGGAAACGAAACGGAGAATGGACATGAATTGTAAAATTGTCAAAAGAGCATAAGATTTTTTTCTATCCAATCTCGGCATCCTCAGTTATCAATGTTATCCTACGCTACTGGGATTAGCAACCGGAGGGTTGCAAGTACGAAACTCGATTCAACCAAACACTGTTGTGTACGTATGGGCTGTTGCACATTAAATCTGTTGTTGTCTCAGATATCCACACGTTGGTGTGTTATGGTAGTTTGGAGAGTGGGGTGCCAGCTCATGTGTTGACCTCGTCATCTGACCGAGGTTCAAAATTACTTGGTGTTGTCCGTGGATATTTCTCTTCGGGATTGATCCCGGGCCGTCTCTAATACCCCGTTGCGTTGCTCCAGTGCGACGTTAAATCAAAACTACCGACTACCTACCCTACGCTACTGATATTATCTGAAAGTTGAGAGAATTCAGATAGTTCAATACTACGAATGATTTAAATTATTATTCACCAGTATAAAAATAACCATTGCAGTGACATCAAACTCGCATGTTTGGTTGGGTTTGGTATCGGCCAGTCTGGCCAAGCTGCGCCAAACAATCGAATTAGCATAGAAACGATGATACAGTTTTGAATATAAAATGCAATGAAAACAAAAGAATTTGTGTCGTTCAATAGATTCTGGAAATCATTTAGCCCTCCGAGCTCGAGAAAATTTAGAAAAAAATCTAGCATAGTTTGAACTTACCCCACACTCGGTGGTTTAACTTTGCGCCAAAAATTGCCCTGTAGTGGTCAGCCTCTGGTGCCAAAATTTGTTCTGAATTGTCACTATTTCTGGGTAAGAGATAATTTGTTTTCCCACTTGGGTATTCATTCCTCCTTGGAGTAATAGGACAGTTTTATCTCGACGATATATCTCGTCCTTTACAAACTTGAACGACTTATATCGTCGAAACACTTGGAGGATTAACTAATAAAATGTTTTACTACAATTTCGGATCTAAAATAACCTTTTAAACTAGCGTGTCAAAGGTATGAAAACAGCCTCGGGGTAATGGCTTTTCATTGAAATAACGATAATACTTTCAATTCGTGAGACTTGGTGAGAAAGTGAATGCATTCACCGACGCGAGTATAAATAGGTCGTTTAACTGTGGTAGAAAAGACGCTTTACGGAAATAGCCTAGATAGGAAACTGACTCAAATATTTCCCCTTAAGGAAGAAACTATCCTTTCTCTCCGTGATATTGAGTAACAGGTTTTAGCAACTAATTTCAGAATTGAGGATATTTTCATTAGCAGCGTAGCCTAACGTTTACAACTGAGGATGCTGAGAGTGAAATTGCTCTACTATGAGCTATGCGTAAATGAAAGGGGTTAGTTGGATTTTTTTTCCGCAATTGTACATCTAGTCAGCCAAGGAATACGAGTACTATGATAGGAATGACAGTACTTGGTTTTTACCCGTAACTTTGAAGGATTGTGGTTGGTTGGGTTTTATGGCGCAGGTGCCATATTTGCTCATTCTGCGCCAAACGCAAGGCAGATATCAAAGTAGGTAGGTTTTTAATCAACGTCACACTGGGGCAACACAACGGGATATTGGTGACGGTTCGGGATCAATCCCAAAGGGAAAGATCGAGGACAACTCCACATAATTTTGAACCACGATCATATGACGAGACAACATCAAGGAATGGACATACATACCCAAAGAAAGTTTTACTGACACAGAAGAAATACACCCAGGGAGGAATCGAACTTGAGCCGCGTACGATTTGCAGGTTTGAAGCATAAGCGTGAAATATAAGTAGACTGATTATTGCTATTGAGAAGAGCTTCAAAACGTGTTACCAACACATCGACTAGTAGTCATGTAACTGCTCTGTGAAAAATTCAACCGGTTGACCGATTTGGCCCCATCTTATCGCCGAAATATAACATCTTATGACAGGGTAGATGTGTGAATGCGCATTTCTATAGAATGGCGACGGAATTGGTGAAAACGCCGGTCTATTACTATGTCGCAAGGACCAATCAGATGGTGAAGCAATGCATGGACGTCCTTTTCCGTCCTTGGACCAATCAGATGATGAATTATCGGATTTGGTTCCACCCAGCAAAGGAAAGTAGTTTAAGGGTCACTTTACTACTAGCTTTGGTCACATGATCCTGGGCACATAAAAAGGTATCATCGCTCACTCTACTTTTATATTTCCTCTGCTTTGAAGGATTGTGAAGCGAGTCTCTCGGCTTTTAAACAAACGTAATTTTTTGTAGGATAATGACGTAGAAAAATAGTCATAAAAATCTATTAAATTTTCATCAAAATATCTCTCATTATAAAACTGCGACGCCAACAAAATATTCAATTAACCCTTCTGGTTGCTGACTCGACGAGACATCTTATCATTAGTAAATCTAACCAGATATTTCTGGACGAGATATCTCGTCGTCTCTTGTTATTAGAAGAAAACTCACCAGATCTTGAGCTCGTCATAAAAAAATCGGCAATATCTTGATGACGAGCTATCTCATTGTTAGTAAAATTAGTCAGACCTTGATGGACGAGATATCTCGTCGAAACCACTTGGAGGGTTAATGGGAGACAAGGAATAAAACTGTAACTCGACAACGAAGTGTGCATCAAACGAGCATGAATTTTAAAAGTTCCAAACACAGGAGACGGCTCTATCTGAAATTTGATTCGTCGGCAGAAACCGTATGAATCGTAGCATAAATCATGTGCAAGGACCAACTGCACATATCAGCTGTAGCAAGGCTATAATAGCTCGCATCAATGGAAAAGAGGGTAAGAGGGGTTGGGGTTATAAAAGATTTTTTTTATTTATTTTTTTTTTATTTCTACATGCACCGCTTGGAGAGTGGGGTGCCAGCTCAGGTGTTGCCTCGTCATCTGACCGTGGTTCAAAATTACGTGGTGTTGTCCTCGGATCTTTCCCTTTGGGATTGATCCCGGACCGTCACCAATAGCCCATTGTGTTGCTCCAGTGTGACGTTAATTGAAAATACCCAAAATACCCTCTACATGCACCGCAAAAGTATTACGTATATAGATCGGATAAATGAAAAAAACAGTGACAACATTTTTACAAAAGAGTATTCTGGGAACAAAGTTCTTAAATGGTAGAGAAATAATTATCAGTAAGTTGCGGATTGCACTGGAGTGGTCAAGAGTCTTCAAGAGATGGTAGGTAGGTATTTAATTAACGTCGCACTGGAGCAACAAACAGCGGGCTATTGGTGACGATCCGGGATCAAACCCGAAGAGAAAGATCCTAGGACAACGCCACGTAATTTTGAGCCTGAGCTGGCACTCCACTCTTCAAACTTTCACACCACGCCAACGTGGCAACAAGTTGAAAGATAAATCTTTCATGATTAAGTAATGAACATTGGAAGAGAACGCGATCGATGTCTTGAACAGCAGAATTGTTACAATTACAGAATGGTGAATCGATGAGGTAGAAACGGTAAAAGCAGTGATTGATTCTAGCATGACCGGAGAAAATTTGTATGAATTTGTAACAAAGTTTAAAATTTTTTGGAGATATATTTGTATAGATGGAAATAACTTTTTTGTAATTTGGCCTTTATTCTAGTTATAGACCTGATTTGTTCCCAAGATACTGAATTGTTTTGTCTTCGTTTTTATTAAGGATTTTGGAAATATCTTTGGCAAATTTATCAACCATTTCATTTTCAAAAATACCTGAAGGCCTCTGATCCATAGACATGAAATCAGTAGAATGAGCAATGCTATTGAGAGGAGCTTCACAAAGTGCGACCAACATGTCGACTAGTAATCACGTGACTGTTCTGTGAAAAATTGTCTTGTTTTGCCGATCTTATCACCTCGTTTGGCGATGTAATATCCTATGACAGGATGGGTGTGTGAATACGCATTTCTATGGAGTGGCGAGAAAAATGAGGTGAAATCAAAAGTCTATTACTATCAGATAATCAATCAATGGACCAATTAGATGATGAATCAATGGACCAATTAGATGATGAAACAATGGATGGTCGTTTTCTCCCGTCCCGTGGGCCAATCAGGTCATGAATGTTAAGTTCCACCCAGCAGAAGAAAGCAGTCTAAGGGTCACGTTACTACTAGTTTTGGTCACATGATCCTGGGCACATAAAAGGTCACCATTGCTCACTCTGCATTTATATTTCCTCTGATTCACTTCATATTTAACTTCCAATTTTGTGATATTTAGGATACGTACTGCGCATGACGAACACCACTAACCAATCAGATGCATCAATCGCAGACATCCAAGATGATGGAGAATCAGGCAGTGATCAGCACCGTAGTTCGGTGACAAGGAAACCAGATTCGCAACGATAGTTATCCTTTAAAGAACACATTTGACATCGAAACTGATTTTCGCTAAGATTTATTTCAAAAATAAATTGTTTTTAATATCTTGTTTTCTTGCTTTACTCGATGACACAATTTTTTTCAACTGGTGATGCCGGGTTTCAATGGACGCTACACTACTGATTTTTTCGTTTCTTGCCTAAGTGTGTAGTTTACGTTTACTGACATATGCGGAATTGTTCTTAGCTTCGTATTTGAATTTAAAAATCTAAGTAGGAAAATAAATGGTTCTTGCTTAATGGCGTAATACACCACTAAGCGCTCGCCAATTATTTCTTACAGGAGAGCCACAGTTGCTTAAGAGTTCTGACGTCCACAACCTGAGTATTTCCAGGTTTAGTAATCAAAATGCCATATTTGGCATAAAAATAGGGAGATTAACTTTCTCATTTTTTCTAAAATAGGTTGGGGGTATTTCAATTAACGTCACACTGGAGCAACACAACGGGCTATTGGTGACGGTCCGGGATCAATCCCAAAGGGAAAGATCCGAGGACAACACCACGTAATTTTGAACCACGGTCAGATGACGAGGCAACACCTGAGCTGGCACCCCACTCTCCAAACTTCCACACCACGCCAACGTGAGGACATTTGAGGCCACGACAGATTTAACGTGCACCAGCCCCCTTTGTACACGACGGTGTTTGGCTGGATTCGAACTCGCAACCCTTCGGTTGCAAGTCCGTTAATCTTCCAACCGGGCCACCGCGGCCCCAAAATAGGTTGGGTAGGTAGTTGAATTAACGTCGCACTTAAAACGGGTTGGGAGTTCGTTCACATATCCAAACGTCATAATTTTCGAAGAATGAGAAAGGAAATTTCAGGACATTAATTTCACAAAGTGGAACATTTTAAAAAGTCAGTGATTGTTTTAACAGTTGAATTTTAGTACTTAGTTCTAATCGCAATAAATTTCAATACATTTTTAAGTAGAACATATCGAAACATAAGACTCATTGGAATAATGGGTTTGCTTTTACTTAACCCTCCAAGTGGTTTCGAAGAGATATCTCGTTCAAGATCTGACCAACTTTGCTAATGACGAGATATCTCGTCATCAAGATATTGCCGAATTTTTTGTGATGACGAGATCAAGATCAGGTCAGTTTTCTCTAGTGACGAGACATCTCCATCAAGTTGGTTGGTTGTTTTGGCGATTAATGGCACAAGGACCATATTTGGTCAAGCTGTAACAAACGCAAGACAACGTCAAGTAAAAACTGTCGTGAAAGGGGAAAAAGGCATTGGGCAAAGGAGTGTTGGAATCAAAGTAAAAAAAGATAGCTTGGGTATGCCAGGAGAGCGACCCCGTGTTTACTAAAGACGGTAAACCCCATGTATAAGGAAAAGATAGAGTACCTCGAGTCCGTGAACCCCGTACACACCTAAGGGAGCTGTGACCTTGAGGGCCTCGTCCATCAAGATCTGGTCAGTTTTGCTAATGACGAGATAACACGTCGATGCAATCACCAGGATGGTTAACAGATATAGGTATAGAAGTTGTTACCTCAGGATTATTAGTGAGTGGTGTGTTGGACGTGTACTTGCACGTAGTCAGAAAAAATAGGAGCTGCCGAAAGAAGGCTACCTCCAACTTTAAATATGAATATGTCCAACAACAAATTTTTCTATTTTATTAACTTATTCGTTACTCATCAGTTAATAATATCAGGAAAATTACACTTCGATAAATATTTATTCATGCTTTGTATGTTCTTTTTGTGATTGTAATAAAAGATACTCATAAATATGCTGAGTCGAGGCTAGACTTTTCGGGCAAAAGATGCTGATGCCGCTCTCTGTCCAAAACACAACTTGCCATTTGCAATGAGGATAAGGTATATTATAATAATTAGTGTGTAAAATATACTAATTTATGTTTTTTTAAATTACTGTTCCCAATATTAATTTTTTGGTTGCAATTTTTATTGACTGTGCATAAAACCAGAAAAAGGCTGAGCTTTGGTAATAGCTTTTGTTAATGGGTTTTAAGGACGGAAGTAAGACAATTTCTTTGTTTTACTCTCTCCTTAAATTTGCAAGATAATTTTAGTGATTGGTCTCTTCTCTTAATAGAGGTAAGAATACAGTGGGCTACATGAAAAGTTATAAATTTCCAGGGAGCTACATGAAAGAAAGGATTGACTTTTAAATATTGTATTCGAAGATTGAGTGCATGAAAGCATTCGCTTCAACGCACAGCACTGGAATAGACTTCTGTGAAAAGGACAACATTGTGATTAAAATTAGAAAGCATTTTTATCTTGAAAAATAAACGTTTGAATATTTTTGAAATGCCGCCCCGTTCGATATTGTGCGCTGGGGGCCGCCGCCTCCCAAATACGGACAATCTGCTCTAATGGCAAGATAAAAAAATAAATGTAGATATAAGAACATTGTAAAAAAGGTGGATATTACAAGTCTTATGTAATATATTTACGCAACATCAAATATTTATTTATTTACATTTTTTTAAATCAGGCCATGGATAAATATGAAATCCAGAAAACATGTTGATTAACAATAGGTGGTTTGAGTTTTATGGAGCAAGATCCGAAAATGAAGAAGCTGTGGCAAACGTAAGACAAGTTAAGATTCAATAAAAATAGATTTTTAACTATCATACTAATCACCAGATCAACATTAAAAGCATGATAAAACGTAAGTAAAAAGTATGAAGACAAGATAAAAATTTCAAAAGTACGAAAAATTCAGATACACCAAAACTATATCATCCATACAGAAAGATAATATAAAAAATAAATAAATAAATTGTATTACACATGTATATTCAAGAGATGTAGTTCAATCTTAACACAAGAATCAAAGAAATAAATTATATACTCATAACACGAATTCAATTTGCCACTTATTTGAAAAAGATAAGCTGGTCAACAACATGAAATTATAAATTGTTGAGGATTGTTGTTTTCAATTTATGATTTAAAACAGGGCGTGCAATTATAGTGATACATAAATATGGTGATCAGTAAAAGCTGATGAACAAGTATGAACGTAAAGGGGGACTCTTGCCCGTCAAAAGATGTCGATGAGTGAATCGTGATGTCAAACTGTCGAATCATCCTACTTTCATTTTTCGTCACTTTGACACTTCTTCGCATCGGGGCAGATGGCCATAAACGAATAGATGATTTTATGGAAGTAATTTATTATTGTAGGGGAAAGAGGGGACAGTACCATCCCAAATTATTTTCTGAATATGTATTTCATAAAGGGTATTCTTTTAAATAATCAAATGTTTTTCAGAAGAGGGAACGGCTTGCTGAGGTTTGCACGGGGCAGCTAATACCTAAGGAATATTTCCCTTCGAGATTGATCCCGGACCGTCGCCAATAGCCCGATGTGTTGCTCCAGTGCGACGTAAATTCAACTACATATTAGTTAAATATATCCTATTCTCGTCTCCACTGATATGCACCACCTGATTGGCTTTATCAATTGGAGCATTGTCACAATAATGCAGTAAGTTCACACGCCTTAATAATACGCAATATCTTTAATCATAGCACAAAGATTACATTTCGACAGTTTACATCATTCGGTGAATGCCTAGCTTCCAACCATACATTAAAATGGCTTGACAAATGGAGCCATCTATTATCCAATATTTAATATATGCACGATAAAAGAATCGTTGATCTCTCAGCCCGAGTTTTTTAACATCGCGCTGGAGAAAGACAACGGGCTATTGGCGACGGTCCGGGGTCAAACCCGAAGGGAAAGATCCGAGGACAATACCACGTAATTTTGAACCACAGTCAGATGACGAGGTCGCACCTGAGCTGTCACCCCACTCTCCAAACTTCCACACCACGTCAACGTGAGGACATTCGAGGCCACGACAGATTTAACGTGCACCAGCCCCCTTTGCACACGACGGTCTTTGGTTGGATTCGAACTCGCAACCCTCCGGTTGCTAATCCGTTGTTCTTCCAACCGGGCTACCACGGCCCAACGTCGCTCTGGAGCAACACAACTGGCTATTGGCGACGGTACCCGAAGAAAATCCCGAAGGGAAATATTCGAGGACAACACCTCGTAATTTTCAACCACGGTCAGATGACGAACCTACCAGTTCAGAAATCCAAATCGTACGTGGGGAAAATATGCGTTTTGTGAAATGTCATTTCTCAAAATGACAAGTCAGTAAAACTTCACGAGCGAAAGAAAGTATCATTAAATTACATACCTGATCGCTAATCCCGCTGAGTCGGCACCGAGCACCTCTGTCGGCAGAAGCAAGAGATTCTGGACATGTTGCAGAGGTAAGAAATCGAGCTATCCCACTAACCCACTGATTGAACGGTTCTTATTGTGCCCCGAGGTTATGTAGCAAAGCGGCCACCGAAGGAATATTGGATGGCACTGACCGTGAAAAGACTTCTGCAGCGAGAGGGAAATGGGAGTGACGACTTTCACGTCCCAGATTTCGTTTCGTTATGATCATGAGTTCCCTTTTCACGATGAATCACTATCATTTGTTAACCCCGTCATGCGTGCGCGCAACAAAACAAAATCTAAATCGGGAACAGACGTGGGGGATAAGACGCGCTTGTTAAATTTTAAAGAAAACGGTTTTTCTTTAAACCGAAGGTGTTCACGCCTTTCTTTTGGCGAAGAAGGATACAAGAGCTCGTTTAATTCGTTGTCCCATTACCTAGGATTTCACGGCGATTATCAGTTTCTGCCGTTCAATAGCTTGGGTTGAGGTTTACGCAAATCGCTAACAGCGGGAGTTTGAATAGTACTATGGTATGGCCTAGATAAAGAAGAAAAAGTGTAGGTTTGGGGTCTTAGCGTTAAAGCAGCGATTTTCAGTCTTTTTCATCTCATGGCACATAAACTAATTACTAAAATTATGCGGCACTCCAAATAATATGTAATACTTTTTGCCGATCTGACAAAGATAAAGTATAATTTTGCTTGGTTTACAAAGGAATATTATAGTGGGTTACCTACCCTTTTCGTTCCAAAGTGGTTTTTAGACAATCTTTTTAAAACAAATTATTTATACTTTAATAAAAAAAGTAATGCTAAAAATTTTTTGCAGGTATTACTTGAAATTATTTTTCAACACTTGTCAAAAGTTCAACACTTCTTTCTTATCACAGTGTAAAAAACAAAAGCAAATTACACTAAGTCGTTGAGTCTGTGCAAAAAAGTTTATGAGCAATGGCAGATGGGTCCTTAAAAATGTCTTCATGTATGGCTCCAATGCAATTCAGGATGTGTGAGGGAGAGGCTGGTAATAAGCCGCACTTTATACAGGTGGGAAAGGATTTCTGGCATCAATGAAAATCATCTTTTTCCAATGACCAGATCGGAGCCTGGCAAGCATAGAGAAAGTTTTCCGGGGCAAATTTAAGGCAAGCAGCTCTCCTGGTGTTCCATTGAAGTACCAGAGATGAAAAGGTACTGGAGATGATCTGCGCAAATTCTTTTTAAGTACTGACAGGTGGTCGTCCTCTGAGAGCATGACAGTACTTTCTCTTGTGCCAGGTTCTTTATTTGCTCCAGCTTTTGCCAATAAGTCAGCTCTCTCATTACTCGGAATGCCAACTGTGATGGGATCCATTGAAAATTTATTTTAGAATTTTTATTGAAACTTAATATTAGAGAGCTATTTTTTTCAAAAGAGGATCAAAACTGGTGAAGTATTTTTTTAATTCCCGAATTGCTGCCTGCGAATCAATGTAAATATTTATTTTAAAGGGCTGACTTTTAGGGACTTCTTTCAGTTCAAAACTAAACAGTTGGAATGAAGTAAATCTTACTCAATTTAAGCCGTTTCTCCATCCGTAAGGCACATCAGTGCAATTCTTGCTGCACTCGGGTTGAAAATCGCTGAGTTAAAGCGACGCAAAGCGTTGGTTGGCGTTTTTAGGCAATATGGCGCAAGGGCCATATTTGGCCCAGCTGCGCCAAACACAAGACAACAAGAAGGGAAAATGTCGTGAAAAGGGAAAAAGAGGGATTGGGGAATAGATTAGTAGTGGAAATAGATTAATAGTGCGGTGAAAGTAGAAAAAGAGGGATTGGGTAACCCCCGGGAGCGCGACTCCCGTGTTTATTAAAAACAGTAAACCCCTTGGAAAAGAATAGATCACTAGAATGCCTCGAGTCCATGAAGTCCGTACCCACCTAAAGATGTGCCCCTGAGGATATCCTGTCAAAAATGAGTGCCAATAGAGGAATTATAGCTTCACGCATTAAAATGTTTTTGGTTCACTTTTTGTACTCTACTTCTGCTATCAGGGCCCATTCATAATTCTGAAAATCCTTTCATGAGTTAGAAAATAATTTATTTAAAATTGGAGTAAAAGTTTCGTATCAATGGAAAACAACTTTCAACTATTGGGTTGATGCAAAAGTTCGTGCCGTTTTCGGCGCTGGATGACATTGCATCGCAAAGTCGAAGTGCTATCTACTTCACACGTGCAGTTTTTGCTCTTTGAAAGAAAGAATTTTAGCTAGTACTTGGGAAAAAATTGTTTTATTTGGTTGTGTTTCTTTAATTTTGTATGCATTAAAAAGGCAGAAAATAAGGAGCATTTTCGATATGTTATGCCTTTTTTATTTCCGAAAAGGCAAGAATGCTTCGCAGACGCGAAAGAAGATATGTATTGTGTATGGTGAGGGGTGCCGCGTTGAGACGATTCCACGTGCCGAAAGTGGTTCAGAAAGTTTCGTCACCTGGATCAGTTCTTTAGCCAGAAACCTCAGAACTTCTATGAGCGCGGGATTGTGTAGCTACCGGAGAGAGGGAGAAAGGTCATCGAATAGAAAGGCACATACTGCATTGATTAAATGTAATTTTTATTAGTAAATAAAATTTTTCTTCAATTTTTGTCAAAAAACGGGACGAAAAACTTTTGCACCAACCCAATAATTTACTCAGACCAATTCTGCAAAGCATGGGTCATAAGGCTGGTTGGTTAGATTTTATGACGCAAGAACCAGATCTATGTGGGTCATACGGAACTATAAAGCAATGGACATTTATGAATGGGCCCGTAATTTTTATAGATGGTACTGGTACTCTGAATGCGTATTGGTACCGGTAATCTTGAGGTATTAGTTACCCACACGCGCAAACCTCAGAGAGTCGCCCCTCTTTTCAAATACATTTAATTTTCTAAAAAACGGCTCATCCCCACTCAAGCAGGTGTTAAGAAAATAATCTCATCGTCCAGTCTTTCTCCCAATACCCTAAATGTCGAGGCCACGATAGCCCAGCTGAAAGAGCAACGGATTAGCAACCGGAGGGTTGCGAGTTCGAAACACGATCCAGTCAAAGACCGTCGTGTACGTGGTGGCTGGTGCACATTAAATATGTCGTGGTCCCAAATGTCCTCAGGTTAGTGTGATGTGGAAGTTTGGAGAGTGGGATACCAGCTCAGGTGTTACCTTGTTATCTGACCGTGGTTCACAATTACGAGATGTCCATGGATCTTTTCCTTAGAGACTGGTCCCGGACCGTCGCCAATAGCCCGTTGTTGTGTTGCTTCTGTATGACGTTAATTAACTACCTACCTAAATGCCGTAATGTTAAATATCTGAGCATTGCGGTTATTTGTTTTGTTTTTTCGGCTGTTCAAATATTGATCTAATTATTTTACCTGTGTGATTTGGAGATCTATTTTCTCTCATAAAACTAGACTGTCCCTCTTTTCAAACTCCTAAAAACACTTGATTTTGTGAAAGAACGCCCTTCATTCAGAAAATTTGATGGGCCAGTATTCTTTCTCCCGATTCCATAAATTCTAATGTTAAATGAGCATTGCATTAAATGATTTGTTCCATTGTTTTCAGTCTATTGCCGTATTCAGGCTTAAATTTTACCTGTCATTTACGAAACTTCGAATTTCTTTAACCCTCAAAATAGTTTCGACGAGATATCTCGTCCATCAAAATCCGATCTATTTTGCTAATGACGAGGTATGTTGCCATCAAGATATTGCCGATTTTTCGATGATGAAGAGATGAAGATCTGGTCAGTTTTCTTCTAATGACGAGATATCTCGTCCATCAGGATCAACTAATAGTTTTAAAAATGACGAAATACTTCGTCAAGACAACCACAGGACGATTAATACAAAGTATTTTGATATTCAAGCAGTTTATAAGGAAAACCAAAGACTACAATCATTTCAGGGATCAGAACATTCCTGCACCAGGAGAGAGTTCGTGTATTTGTGTATAGTTTAATAAATGGCAAAAAACTTTCTACAATAAACTAGTTCTGTAAAAGGAAATAAAGAGCAATATATTTCTAAAAAAGGTTGGCTCTCGTGAAAAGTAAAATGGTTTCAATAAATTAGTTTTAAATTGTACATTAATTTATTCAGTGAATCCTGTGAGATTTATGTTTCTGTTATACTCCATGACATTTATGCCTGATTTATGCAGTAAACGATGTCAGCTTTTAGCAAATATATTTTTGAATAGTACGATAGGTGTGATTTTAATGAATATATCAGGAAAAGGGGAAGTCCGGTCCCGGTTCTGAAAACCGAAGACTCCGGTTTTGAATAACTCATTCACCACTACCGCCCAATCCCGGTTTCAACGAATTACATCAACTGTCTCGGTTGGAACTTTTAATAATATTGTAACACTTCCCATGTTACAATTTTCTCAAAACCCACGATTTTGAAGAACACATTACATTACCATATTAGCAAACAAATTAGAGTAAAATGTGTCCCGGTTTGAACTAAAAATAAAAACTACATGGACCCCCCATTACACCAAAAACCCCATTACAACCTTACCCATTGTTATTATTCCATCATAAGATTCACTTCACTAATTTCTTAAAATTGTGATAAACACTCGACTTGCAACTTTGAACAAAGTTTTGAAAAATTCTCGAAATGAAGGCATTCCATTCGACTGTTAGTCATCATTTCAGTCGAACCTTATCTGAGTGATTTTTATATTTTCTATATTATCCAGTAGTTCAGTTCGTGTCTCATTCTGAAATTACCGCGAGGGCCCCTGAACGGGCAAGCTACTGAGGTCAAGGACTTCAGCGCAGCTGCGGCTACACGTGAATAAGGAAGTAAAAGTCAAGAAATGGGAATCCGAAAACCCACATATTTTACATTTCTCGATTAAAAAATAAGGTCGATTCTGAAAATTTGTTCAAACCAGTTCCTCGATCAGGTCTAGTGGAAAGAGTAAAACATGCGATACTTTTGGAAAATGGAATACATTAACACTCAAAATGGAAACCGAAATATATTCACATTTCCAAAACCGATTGCATCGCACTTTTTCGAGAAAAGTCTCATATTGAAATGGAGGGTATTTCAATTAACGTCACACTGGAGCAACACAACGGGCTATTGGTGACGGTCCGGGATCAATCCCAAAGGGAAAGATCCGAGGATAACATCACGTAATTTTGAACCACGGTCAGATGACGAGGCAACACCTGAGCTGGCACCCCACTCTCCAAACTTCCACACCACGCCAAAGTGAGGACATTTGAAGCCACGACAGATTTAACGTGCACCAGCCCCCTTTGTACACGACGGTGTTTGGCTGGATTCGAACCCGCAACCCTTCGGTTGCTAGTCCGTTACTCTTCCAACCGGGCCACCGCAGCCCCATATTGAGATGGAAACCGAAATCTATTCAAATATACAAAACTGAGGGGTATCACAGCTTGTCGTGAAAAGTGAGACAACTCAAAATGGTAAGTAGTTAATTAACGTCACACTGGAGCAACACAACGGACTATTGGCGACGGTAAGGCACTCCAGACCTCCACCCCACGCCAACGTGAGGACATCTGAGGCCACGACAGATTAAACGTGCGCCAGCCCCCACGTACACGATGGTATTTGGTTGGATTGGTAACAGTGACGGATTGGCTCTTTATATAGGCCCGGGAAATATAAATATCTGTTTGCCTCAGGATGTTTTAAAATGTTAAAAGTAAGTTATGCTAAATTAAATAATGGTACCTTATATATTAGCTCAATTTTGGATACAGGTAGGTATGTAGGTATCCTAATTAACGTCGCACTGGAGCAACGGGCTACCAGCGACGGTCCGGGAGCAAACCCGAAGGGGAAGATGCGAGGACAATACCACATAATTTTGAACCACGGTCAGATAACGAGAACACCTGAACTGGCAGCCCACTCTCCAAACTTCCACACCACGCCACCGTGAGGACATTTGAGGCCATGATAGATTTAACGTGCACCAGCCCCTTTGTACACGATGGTCTTTTGGTTGGATTCGAACTCGCAACCCTCCGGTTGCTAATCCGTTGCTCTTCCAACCGGGCTACCGGAGCCGATTAGGATATACGAGTTACTCTAAAAAAATACCTTTTATGTCTGCATAAGTATTAATTGGTGTACCGATTCTATACTTAATTTATGACCTTTTTCCTGCTTGCATTAGATTGGGAAGTTGCGCGGGGAACTTCAACAATCCTCGACTACTATTGATTGACCTCAACCAATAACCATCTCGATCTTTTCTACTGTTGCTTTTATGCTCTTCCTAAATCGAGGCTCTTGGCTACAATAAGATAAGTTATGAAAGAAATCATAAATCTTGTTTTGACAGCCCTGTTCAACACCGAGGTCATCCATTTCTCGGGATGCTCTCGAACGGCACAATGCAGCTTACACACCACCAAGGACTGAACAAAATTTTAATGTATTCAATTTTGAATACTTCGAAATCTGAAAATGGTTTTAGTTCAGAGCAGGACTCTTCGAATTCTAAAACGCTACTTCTATTAATCTACATCAGGGGTGTCAAACTGGCAGCCCTCGGGCCGCATGTGGCCCCGAGGTAATTTTTTGTGGCCCACGATGCTCTGAAATAAAATGAAAACAGGACAATATGTTATGAAGAAAATAGCACTTAGGGGAGATCGAGGCAATACCATACACACAATTTCGTCATGTTAAAAATGTGTGAGCAACTATTTTCGTCCATGAAATTAAATAAAACGGCCTACAGATGAAGATTAACTGATAAACATCCATCTGCCATAATGAAGATTGTCTGTTCTCAGTCTTTGAATCCAGATATTGGAAAACTAGTAGGAGGAAAGCGCTGGCAAGTTTTCGGTAAAAAAGTTAATTTTAGTTTTATAAATACATTGAATTAAATAAACGTTTAAATAAAAGCAATTATATAGCAATATTATAAATTATTACCCAAAATTCACTTAATTACATAATGTGTTTTAATTATCCTATCCATATTCCTCGTCATCTGACCGTGGTTCAAAATTACGTGGTGTTGTCCTCGGATCTTTCTCTTTGGGATTGATCCCGGACCGTCACCAATAGCCCATTGTGTTGCTCCAGTGTGACGTTAATTGAAATACCCCCCCCCTATCCATATTCCTGAATCCTCACTTGAAAACATAATTTTTAGAAAATTTGTAAATGTGATGTGGCCCACGTGAATCTTACCAGTTGCATTAAATGGCCCGTGTTTTAATTGAGTTTGATACCCCTGATCTACATGATATACTTTTAGTAGGATATTTTAATCATATAAACTAATAGCAAGTTTTGAATTGAAAAGTAAATAGGATGATAAAAAATAAACATTTGTATAAAAAGTTCAGTTGGCTATGCTGACATTTTCACTAGTAAACAAACACCGATAGCAAAAATAATAAAATGTACTGTAGCCCTTATTTCCATTCACTCCTTGCTATTAATTACACACATGTCCAAAAATTAAGAATAATACTTAATTCGTATCAAACACGGTCGTCTGATCTGAATTCAACAAAAAATGCTCGGGATACTCTCGGACATCGCATTGCAGTCTACACTAGCCCACCAAGGACCACACAAAAGCAGATGTGCTGTTTTGCGTTAATGGGACTCCTTGCCACAGAAACTCTTAGAAAGCCTTGTGGACAACGTGTCTGCACGTTGTGAGGCCTGCATTAAGGTCAGAGGCCCGCACAAACCCTATAGGTTGCTTTTTTACAGGGCAAAAAAAAATATTTTTTTCGCAATAGCTAAAATCTGCAATGTGTTCATCGAAGCATCTTATTCTTTTCGAATTCTTTTGTTCCCAATCGCACCAAGAGGCATGCGGGTGTTCTTACTTTATTCCACATAGCATATGGAATACTCATTTGTCTTTTGAGGTATTTCGGTACAGGTACTTGGAGCATTATTCATCTCGGATTGCGTTATCTTTAATTGCTAGGGAATGGTGAGGTCTCCCTGGTTTTTCCCATTGTGCTGGCAATACGTGCGTTGTAGGCGGCGCAGGTTCGATTCCTCACTGGTGCATTTTTCTCCTTTGTGTCATTAAAACTCTCCTTCTGTATGTTCATTCATTTGGCCAAATATGGCCATTCCGTCATAAAACCAAGGACGTGGTAGCCCGGTTGGAAGAGTAGCGGTTAGCGACCGGAGGGTTGCGATTTCGAAACTCGATCCAACCAAAGACCGTCATGTACGCGTGAGCCGGTGCACGTTAAATCTCTCGTGGCCTCAAATGTCCTCACGTTGGCGTGGTGTGGAAGTTTGGAAAGTGGAGTGCCAGCTCAGGGGTGTGACTCGTCATCTGACCATGGTTCAAAATTACGTGGTTTTGTCCTCGGATCTTTCCCTTGGGGTTTGATCTCGGACCGTCGCCAATAGCCCGTTGTGTTGCTCCAGTGCGACGTTAATTACCTACCTACCTATCTTATTCCAGTCGTTATCGAATTCATATCTTACTTATTCTTAACATTTTTACGTATCTTTCCCTTTGGGGTTGATCCCGGACCGTCACCAAGAGCCCGTTCTGTTGCTCCAGTGTGACGTTAATTAAAATACCTACCTATCTACCTCTTAACATTTTTAATTTCCTCGAATTTCTTGGAATTATTTTTATTTTGGAGCATCCCTTCAATGAATTCGTCCTTTTACTACTCTCACGGCCACACTTCAGCGATCAGCCAAAATGTCTGGGATTCATTTTACTCCGCATCATTAATTCACATGAATGATCACGTCGTGTTGTTTTGGCCAGTTAGTTCTCAGAACTTTCTTTGGCTTCCTTACATTCCCGCGGTTACCGAGTCTGCATTCTCTCATTCAGTTTTAATCCTTTCGTTTCTAAGGCTGCATCTACACTGGTGTTATTAAACTTAGCGTAATCTGTGTATACTTCTGAATCTGTCCTCAATTGACGTTGTTGGGATGTGTGTAAGGACCAGATTGCGTATATAAACATTTATGATTTCGAAAAACGTTGTTTACAAACTTTTCATTACCAATAGTATTCGATACTCCACGTTTTAGGGGACGGGGTTTCAGCCACAAAACTATCAGGGAAATCGGGGCCCTAGGAGTTGGTCATAATAAAAATATTTGGGAAGTTGACCCTAGGAATTAGAGCTTCAGTCTCCTGATATAGCGGCTATACGCCCTAATGAGTGATGTCGAATAGCCCGAATAATAAAAATATTTGGGAAGTCAGGCCTTTAGGAGTTAGAGCTTCAGTCTCCTGATTTAACGGCTGTAAGACCTAATGAGTGATGTCGAATAGTCCGAATAAAAATATGTGGGTTGTCGGAACTCCTGATATAGCGGTCACACGAATTAATGAATGGTGTCGAATGAACTGCATATTTGACTTATCATTATCTGTATGCATTATTTATTCCTCCGATTGAGCATCTAGTTTCGCAGTAGGTGCTCAAAGTGACGACCAGTATTAGTAATACAAGCCTGACAACGTCGACGTATGGATTACAGCACATGTTCAAAAAATCCTGACCTTTCGCGGACAGTTGCATGTGGTCAGCTTCAGAGTTAATTGGGATTTCATACAAGACGCCTTTGAGGTATCCCCGGAGAAAGAAATCAATGCATGAATCGGATGATCGTGATGGCCAAGCGACTGGTCAACCCCTGTCAATCTATGGAGCTTCCAAAGTGCCTTGCGGATATACATCCGTGTGAATATACATTGGTGTGCAAAACTTAAGCAACGACTGTTTTTTTTTGCCGTAACTCCGAAAGAAATCACCTGGGAGAGATGTAATTCAGAATACAGAGACAGTATTTTGTACTTAACGGATGAAGAAAGCATACTAGCGCAAAAATGAATAGAACACATACAGTATGGAATCAAACAAAAAAGGCTTTATCGAAAGAGTAGCGTTGGTACAAATGATTGTCTGCCCAAGAGGGAGAACAAACAGATGCCCCTTAGTAAGAGATATGACCTCCATTAACTGCAATGGTTGCTTGGCACCGTCTCTCCATACTCAACACCAGATTATCCAACAGTTGTTGAGGTAAGAGGGCCCATTCCTCAATGAGCACCTGTTTCAGTAGTTGGGTGTTCTCCGGCGGTTATAATCGTGCCGAAAGGCGTCTCCCCAAATCATCCCACACATGTTCTATGGGATTTAAATCAGGGGAATACGCTGCCCAATCCATTCTAGTGATATCTTCACTTTCTAGCAGCTCCTCAACAGCAAGAGTCCGATGTGGCCTGGCGTTATCGTCCATAAAAACGAAGTCTGCACCAATGGCACCTCGGAACAGACGTATGTGGGGGAGGATCACTTGCTGACAGTAGCGATCTCCAGTAACAGTACCTCTGTCGAAAATTTGGAGCTCAGTCCGCCCGTTCATCATGATGCCTCCCCAGACGAGCACGCCAGGACCACCGTAACGGTCTCTTTCTCTGATGTTAGTGGGATAAAACCGTGTCCCTACCTCTCTCCATATCAACTGGCGTTGAGAATCGCTTGTGACACTGAAACGACTCTCATATGTAAAGAGGACGTGACTCATTGATGAGATGTCCAGTCTTTGTGTTCCTTACACCAATCCAAACGGCGCCTCCGATGGGCAGCAGCGTTCAGGACGGCGGGCGAATAGGCCACCTTTATGAAGGTGTCTGGCCACAGTAAACCGCGACCCTTGTCATCCCGTTACCGCACGCAGCTGCTGAGCCAGGTTGCCCGTTGACTGGTATCGATCTCTTTTCGCCTGCAGGACGATATATCGGTCATCCATTGGCGTTGTTTTTCTTGGCCGACCACCACCAACCTTTCTTACAGCTGTACCAGTTGTTTGGAAGGCTTTCCAAGCTCGTGAAACGACACTTTTGTCGATTCTAAACTCTAGGGCTACACTCGTCAAACTACGCCCCTCCTCGAGCTTGCCGATCATTCTACCACGTGTAAAGGCGTGCAGATGGTTTCCTGTAGCCATATTGCACGTACGAAGTCACTTGAACCTGCAGCGAATGCCTTTAATAGCGCCTTTCGTCCTTTTTTTTAATGTAGTCTTGCACTGCGCGCGTTTTGCCCTCGTCACCTGTGACGTCTTGTTCCTGATATTTGCATACAAATAATCTTTCTACTGAATTGGGTGTTCATTGTACTGAACGCAACAAGGCCCCTTTTGTACAATTTCATGGCTGTCTGGTTAAAAATTACATCGTTGCTTTAGTTTTGCACTGCAGTGTAGATTCCTGTACCTTAGCTTGGGTGTATTCCTCTCTGAGTTAGTAAAATCTTTCCTTGTGTATGTTATGTCCATTACTTAACGTCTGTCTTGTGCTTAAAGCAGGTTGGCCAAATATGGCCCTTGCGCCATAAAACTCAAAACCATTCAACAGTGTGAATACGGTTTAATTTTGTTTTCTAACTCCTCTTAAAATTTGTACAAGACGTTTTGAAATACAGTAAGTTAGGCTCAAGAAAAATATTTTGTGGTTTGACTAACCAGATATTTTTGAGAAAAATAAAATTCAGCATAAATAGTGAGGCGCTTTATAAGCATTCATTATAGTGATGTTACGCTGTGTATTCCACCACGGAGACCTACGTATGCTCTCCGAGTCCCAGTACCAAGTGAGATGATGGACTCATCACGAAAACTGTGTATCCCAAGCACTCAATGTTTAACACTGCTGGCCATTGAAAATGCAACACCATGAAGGAAGCATCCAATAGTCTTGAAATTTGCACGATCATGGAAGCTTGGTTGGTTTGAGGGTTTTATGACGGGATAGGAACAAGCATGCTAGTACAGGAAGATCTTAATTATTTCAATTTGAGAGATGGGAGGTATGGTCATTTTGTTTCAGATTCCTGCTGTTGTTAATGGCCACAGTAATTTAAACCAACCCATGCAAGGATGGTACTCATTAATAAAGAATGCAATGCAAAAGGAGGATTTGATATAAAAGGCATTGTAATTATACTATTTGAAATTAATTTTAAACAAGTGAATTGATTTAAGTTGAGATTGATCACCTAATTGTGCTTCATCAGCATGATAAACATTAGGAACGTCAAAGGTTTACACATAATAGGGGATTATCTTGTAGATTATCCAAACTCTATCTCCCATTAGTACAATATAGTGAATCGTCTAATCGAGTTCAGCTTCAATGAGTTTTCCTCAGTTAAACATTTATTTTTAGAGTACAAATTTTTCTTGATTGTTTCTCGAGCAAAAAGGTAAGTTTTACTTCTGTGATAAGTTTAATTTTTCTTTCGTCTGTTTTGTGTGTGTAAACACTATTGCTATACATCATTGACAAATTGGTTCAGATGGTAAAGTGATATGCCCCTTTTTGTGAAATTTGGACACAAAATTGGACATTGGTACTAAAGGGATATGCATTTATGTTTTCGGAAACAGTTAATTTTATAAGGAGGCATCTAAAGTCAATGCTATGAGTAACTTAAAAAGTCAAGATTAAAGTTGTTTCAATAAGATTAAATTTTGAATTTAACTGTCTAACCATAAAATTTGTAGGTATGAATTATAATTGTATTTCTTTTGAAGGAACTTATGTTGGTATTTCGTTTGAGATATCTCGGATTATAACTCATAATGAAAATTCTATAAAATTTTAAGTTGCAGAGATTTCAAACCAATTTCAGAGCAAGGTATACGATTTGTATACTCTTATTTGTACACAAGTTTTATCACTAAGACATTCTAACATAAAATTAGAATTATATTATATGAATCATTTTATTGTGAGTTACAGAAAGCCATTTAGTACTGATTTTATCATATATTTTTTATATGAAGAAATGATGCTTTTAACATAATTAGTTATAACATGAAAAGATTTCACCAATTTAGAAATTTTCAAGCTTCCTATTCTATGCCTGGTGTGTCGTTACATTTGTAGGATTTAATATTTACTATTAGAGGTATTTTTTGTATTTCTATCATACGCGCGTAGCATTTTATCAATTGAATATTTCTGAGTTACTGAGAGAAAGCCATATTACATAACTTTTGCTTGCATAAATGATAACAACGTCATTGAATGAATCTAAATAATTTTTTATTGCACAAATGAGGCAAAATTTTATATTTCAATTTTGTTCGTGATGTGCTGCATGCTTGAACAGGTAAATTGTGCCAATGCTGCAGTGCTAACTAAATTATTGAACTAAATGTTTCTTATTAAAACATGAACTATAAAATCCAATGTTTTGGCATAAGAAAAATTCCTTTAAGTTCCCAATTTTTTACACTACGCATTAAATTGTTCAATTAAAAAAATGACTAGCCAAGTACAATCAAATGTGTTAGCAAATTCGTTGCCGAACTTTATGACAAATTCTATAACTTTTATAGTTTTTAGTAGATGTATTGCATGTAAGTTGTAAATTGTGGGCTTTTTAAATAAAAACTGAGCATATGAAACCAATTTCCACCATTGGCAATATCTAAACTATTAAAAAAAATATTATTATTGCAAAATTTATTTAAATATTTTTATTTAGAAATGTGCATCATGTAAATGAGCTTTCAACAGAATAAATCATATCTGCCAAATACTTACTATGCAAAATTTGTTTTCAGTTTAGAATAGAGGAAAGAAACACACTAGTCAAAGTTGCTCAATATTTTAAAGTCATCATTGGCCTATTTTAAAGTCAAGTGAAAGTAAATTCGTTTCAGCAAACGTATTGCATCGATACATAGAAATTATATAAATAGTAACTAAAGTAAAATGAATATGGTACTAATTAAGATAATTGATCTGTAATAGTATATTTAAAAAACAATCTGTTAACAGATTACATTTTTGTCTGTATAATTTTTAGATTACTTTTTACATTTTTAACATATAAATTTTTTTGGACAAAAGGCGTCATAAGCATCATTCCCCTTTTTCGAGAAAGTCTACCTACACCTCTGCATCTAAACTGCTTTATTGATATATTTCTTCTGAGTATTATTTGTTGCAAAAGATGTTTATCTTTATGATAGAATGAATTTATAGAATGTATTTAAAAAATCTGAGATCCCTATTTACTATTTTGAGATAAAAAACTACTCAGTAATGCATTTTATGTACCTAGAGATTACATCTCACACTACATTTAAGTATGCTACAAGAATGAAGAAGCACTGGGAGATTAATTTATGTAACATGTAATTAAAAATGATTCTATTCATTTAACAACATTCACACTGTTAAATACATAATTATACACAAATTAAATAGCAAGAAACTAAGTATTTGGCAAGTATTTATTTACAACAAAATATAAAAATACTGAAAAATAAATTAACATTAATTTTAAAACTGTAATTAAATAATCTAACAGAAAATATAAATTGAGAACAGACTTAACATAGTTTCATTGCTTCTTTTAATCGACGAACACATAGATTAGATCCATCATGAGCCTCTTGACTGAATGGTAAGAAATTCAAAAATCCATGAGGAAGACCATCAATTACATCAATTACAACTTGACAATTCAAAGACTTCAGTCTTTTTGCAAAAGTAATTGAATCATCAAGACATGGATCAAAATTGGGAGACTGAAACAAAAATAAAATTTAAATAAATAAAAGCAAATTGTAAAAATGTGCTTAATTAGTATGCGTCCCCTGAAACATTCTTTATACCTTCAGCCATACTTGTGTTTAAGTATGTGAAATGTGTTTATTCCAAGGTTTTACTATTGATTAAAGGTATCCATTTATCCTAATAAATTTAAAACTAACAGTGATAAAAAGATTGGTTTAAAATATAGTTAGATTGTTCAAATGATCTTGCAATGCAATCTTCAGATTGTAGTTTCTAATTGCATAGGTAATAATTGTTTGAATGTACGAACTTTGCAATGACAACATAAAATGTGAAGCTCTTTTGAAAATCCTCAATCTCTAAGCGTATTTTAAAATAAACTAAAATAAAAAGGCAAAGCATAATGTAACAAGGAAAGAATAATTAAAACATGTTATGCAAATTCAAAACTCCTGTCACCACCAAGAATGACCAGAAATTCAATTCAATTGCTTGTTGCATTGTTCAATTGAAAAAACGGTATTTGCAATGGGATCAGCACAGGAAGCAATATGCAGTTTCAGTTATTTACTTTTCGCACGATTATATCATATGTAGTTTTAGTTAGGCAATTGGCAACCCCCTCAAATGAGGCTGATAATACAAAAAATTAGAAATTGTGTTCTGTTCTGTAGTCAAATCAAACTAGTTTTTACATCTTTAAATTTACAATCATAATTTCTTTTTATCAGATTATTGTCAATACTTTTTAATAAAAGCAATGGCATACACTTACCACAAAATGAATAGGGGGCATATGTCTTAAAACATCATCTGATGCCAGCAATGGTGACATGAATGGATTTCTTGACACAATTTTAAGATTCTTTATCTTTTGAAGAATATATGATTTCGAAGGCTGTTCATACTTTCTTTTACTTTGATATGGAAAGCTTAAATTAGGAACAAATGGTGATATCACTTTCTGATATAAAGAAGATGATACAAAGGCTTCAGAAATTTTGCTCATGCCGATATTTACTGCTTTTTGACATTTTGTTTTAATATCAAAAACAATATCCTTTCGAAGATCAAATACTGTGAATTCTTTGGCATAACTATTGCATTCATCTGGATCCACTTTTTCCGATTCTATGTACAATTTTGAAAAATTATGAACATAGTCATTTGAGTTGACATTTTCATCAAGGTTTTCTGAGCTGTAAAATGCACTGTCAATTTCATTTTCAGAAGATTCATTTGCATCTACCTCAATCCATTGACATTGCTTAAAAAAATTCATACTTGAATCAAATATCTCACTAATAGATGATATTTTTCTTGATCTTCGTCCAGATAAAACAGGATCTTCCTCCACATATTCACTACCATCTGCTTGCATAGATCCACAGTAAGCTATTATAAGAGACAAAATATGATTAAGGTACAGCATAACTTTTCACAAGGATGCATGTCAGGCTAAATTTTAAAATACACAATGTCAAGATGACAAGTTTAGAAAATATTCCAAGGTTACGTATTACAATTTAAATTGAACATGCAATATAATCAAGCTAATCTTCAAACAAAATAATTTCCACTAAAAAGTGTTTTTAAGCAAATATTAAGATATCTTGAAATTAAATATAAAAATTAAAAACTTTTTACTTTTGTGCTTAACAATTTTTATTTTACTATTTAAGTGATCAAGAAAGAAATGAAATAATACCAGAATTGAATACACTAGTGAAGAAAGCAAATATAAAAACAAATTAACACAAGTTTGTTTTCCTGACCTTGTAAAATGTTGTTAAAGTTACACTAAAACTTATCTTAGAAATATAAGTTTTTATTAAGTTACTGGGGAATATTGTTTATTATAAACTAACAATGAACTTTAAATAATGGATAAGCAATTCATAAGCATGATACAAGAAAACATCAGTTGAACTATGGTGCCTTCAATGAAGTCAAATATCACTAGTTATCTACTGAAGTTCTAAAAAATAACAGAACTTGAGTAGTCTGGGAAGAATTTTCAAATTATTTCTATGCACACTCAGTGCATACAATCCAAGCTAAATCGAAAAGAATATTGAAATTTTGTTAGTCATTGGACAAAAAAAATTGTACTCATTAGACTATTACATTATTCTTCAAACAAATATGAAAAATTATGTTCTAAAGCACTGTATGTGGGATTGACTAGAATGTTTTAATATTGTCAAAAGCAGTGCTAATGCTGGAGATGGGTTCTAAGCTCCCCAAAAAGATTATAATTTTTTTAAAATTCAATAAGAGATTTTTAAAAATACAAGTTTTGTTCCCAAAGCATTCTTGCAAAAGGGTGCTTTTGATTTGCAATAAAAAGAGAGGGGCTTGGACCCCAATATTTATCCTCCTGCACAATCCTGACAATTTTCATTCTCCACCTCAATATTTCTTTTGATAAATGACTTGCAGCATTAACATTCAATGCCAAAAAAGATCTAAAGTTGTATGCAACTTTCAAAATGCATGCAAATTATAGCTCCGATTACATTTCATTATCATTGGTTTGTTAATCTGAAAACAACTTACACTTTTAAGCACTATTCTCTTTTGTGTTAATGAGAAAATAATTTTCGGGGATTAAGGAATCATTAACTGCAACCAAATACTCAAACACAAGTGACAGAATTGAAAACTGAATGTGTGAAAAAGTGATTTCAAAAGCACTTTTTTAACAATATGCATTACTGATAAGCTAAAGACATATAATCAAACCCCTATCAATTTTAACTAAACTCGGGTCCATCTCAGAATTAGAAAATGAGCATTTTGCAAAGCGAAATCTTTTAAAAAAGCCAACCCATGGAAAAATCCCAAAATTTAGTTTTGAAATAAATTACTAAAATTAAACATTAAAAAACATAAAATTAAAAAATTTTTCTTAAAAGTTGGTGGTTCCAAACTTTGTCCTTCCCCTTTCTACATAAAAAAATGTGTTGTCTTCTCCAATTATCAGTCAAACTTTAGATATCATCTTTTAAACTATTTTTTAAGTAATTATCTGGAAATGTGAATTGCTTCTCTGGGTAAAGTGAAAAGGTAGAACCCAACTTTCTTTCACATCTATAGGACAAGTGTTTTTGAAAACAGGAAACGATCAAGAGAATATTATTTTTTAATTTATTATCCCCTTTAGTTTTTCTAAAATTCCAGATTTTTATTTTTCTGTATCAGCATGAGTATGACAACTTTGCTTTGACTTATTTAAAGTATGCAGATTGTTTTCATATTCAATTGATACGCAAGTTTCAAAAGATTTTTGTGTTATAAGACAAATTTATTTCATATTTATGATCATTACTGTGAAGTTTCATAGTGATGATTTCTTTAAGCTCGAACACTTTCAAAGTACTTTGGTACTAGGTCAGCCACAGAATATAAAAGTTGCTCCATATTCCCTACCCCTACATCACACTATTTTGCAAAGAGCCTTCCTTTTACTGGACTGCTTTTTTATTATTTATAAAATTAGTTTCGCTTATAACTGCAAAAACTGTAGTGAATCACTATTTTTAATACAACTCAATTTGTTGATAAACACGTTAGGTGCACTGATTTGAATTTTGTTCCAGATGCAGCATATGAATATGAACAATTTTAAACTCAGAATTAAAAAATTAGGCCAAAATTGTATATTTCTGACAGCTCACCATCTAAACAACTTATCATGAATCCAAGTGGAAGGAGGGGATCGATCCAGCAGAGAAGTCTTGAAGGTGAAGGAACCATATCAAGTATCAAAGGAGTGTATGCACACAGTACAATATCTGGTAGGCGAATTTTTAAAGATATAGCCTTCAGAACCAGACCCATCAAAATATTTCCACCAGCACTATCGCCAGCAAAGCAAATTGTTTCACCAGTCCAGCCTAAAGTAGATACACAAAAATTTTATAAAACATTATATTCAATCTCCCACTTGAGTTTTTAATAACTTTAAAATAAATACCAATAATTTGAAGATAAAATTAACAGTTTGGAAGTTCAAAAGCAGTATATTTTTAGAATTGTTTTGAAATTGAGTAAACAGATTTAAAACATTTATGCTCCTAATTTAAAAAAGTACAAAAGAAATTTCTAAAAGTGCACAGCATGATTTTCACAAAACAACCAACTTTTAGAAATATATAGCTTGTTATAAGTATTAGAATGTAGTTACGCAAAATAAGAATAGTTAAGCAAATTGATGTAGGCAGATAGTTAATTAATGTCACACTAGAGCAATACAACTGGCTATTGGTGACGGTCTGGGATCAATCCCAAAGGGAAAGAATCGAGGACAACACCTCGTAATTTGGAACCATGGTCAGATGATGAGATCAACACATGAGCTGGCACCCCACTCTCCAAAATTCCACACCATGGTAACGTGAGGACATTATAGACTACAACAGATTTAACATGCATCAGCCCCCACATACACGAAGGTCTTTGGTTTGAACTGTCAACTGTCCAGTTGCTAATCCGATACTCCTCCAACCTGGCTACCACGGCTCGAAGCAAATTAAGAAATTACAATGTTTCTACAATTTTTAAATAAATATATAATGTATATACATTTACGCATATACATATATGTATATATATGTGCACACATTTATATATATATATATATGTGTATATATTTATATATATATACAATTATATTATAGAAAATTAAAAGTAAATTTTAAGAATATTTAAAAGAATGAAGTGGTATTGGTGGATCAGGGCATCATCAGGGAAGAGCCTGACCCAGACAACATTTTTTTGCTTTTTTACTAGTTTGCATTTTTTTAGCTCTTTACTTTTTTACTGTTTTGCATATTTAGATTTTTAATATCATGTGTATATATACACTCGTGTGAAAATTAAGAGAATTTGCACATTGTGCCTATTTTCACAAAAAGTACTGAACCAAAGGTACTAATTATGCCACTGAAGAATGCAAATATTCAGTGTCGAAATACGTAAGTATACACGTGAGTGTGGGTGGAGCTGTGACCGCGGAGGGGATGATAAGCGCACAAGGCGTTTTCAGCAATTCGTGAGCTTATACTCCTCGGCGACATTTGCTGTGTTTCTCACAAGTGTTGGGTAAATTTTATAAGCTATCAGGTAAAATGAGTAGCCACGAACATATGGATGACGGAATGAGATGGAGAATCATCGGTAGATTGGAGGCAGGGCAATCACAAGTGCAGGTGGCTACAGAGCTCGATGTAACGCCCAGTGTCATCTGCAATGTGTGGAAACAGTTTCAGGACACTGGGTCCATATTGAGAAGACCTGCACTAGATCGTCGAAGAGCCACGACTATCAATGAGGATCGTTATTTGGCACTTTTAGAGCAGTGCCACAGGACTGCTACAGCTCTCAAGTGAGCTGCATGTTGCCACTGGAACCCGAGTTTCAGTTTACTGTTGCCCAAAGGCTTCATGAAAGAGGGCTTTATGCCAGACCCGCTGTTTGCGTCCCGCTCACTGCAGCACACAAGAGAGCACGTTTAGCCTGGTACAGACATCAGCCTTGGACCAGACTACAGTGGAGCACCGTGCTGTTCACAGATGAGTCGAGATTCAGCCTGGACACTGATTCTCGATGCACCATCATCTGGAGAGAGCCACTATGGTAGTGGAGGTGTCATAGTCTGGGCGGGCATCATTGGACGGGAGCACACCCCTCCATGTGTTTGACAGAGGGTCCCTGACTGCTAAGAGGTATAGAGATCTTAGAGCCCTATGTTCGTCTTTTCAGGGGCGCAGTTGGCCCTCGGTTCCTGTTCATGGACGACAAAGCTCGTCCACATAGGGCTCACCTGGTCAACATTAATCTGGAAAGTGAGAATATTCGGCATATAGATTGGCCAGCCAGATCTCCTGACCTAAACCCTATAGAACATGTCTGGGACGCTCTTGGGAGGGCAATTGCATCTCGCCATCCCCTCCGAGAACCATCCCGGAGCTGAAAACTGCATTGCTGCAGGAGTGGGACCAACTGCCACAGGGACTCCTCAACTGTCTCGTGTCCAGTATGCCGTCATGCTGTGCGACCTGCCAGACTGTGAGAGGGGACCATACCCGATATTAGACTCATTTTCGGTTCGATCTCGTAACATGGATTTTGGACATTCCTGCACTGATGAGCTTTACTGACAATCATGCGTGTGCACCATGACTTTTGTATGGTACATCTTTCTCTGCTATAACTGTGTATTCGTACCAAATTTCATTAAAATCTGCCCTTTGGTTTTTCAGAAATTCGACATAATGTGCAAATTCTCTTAATTTTGCACATGAGTGTACATATATGTATATACATAATAAAAAATCCAAGGAAATAATTTGCCTTAATAGCCTTTATTTTTTCACTTTTGTTCACTATGGTGTTTGGGGGTGAGCAACTTTTGGTATACTGTTGCTCATACGCAGAAAACCTCATTTTATGTTGTCTGGGTCAGGCTCCTCCCTGATGATGCCCTGATCCACCAACACCACTTCATTCATTGAAATAATTTTAAAATTTAACTTTGGTTTTCTTTATTTGAATTATGTATGTATATAATACATATATATGTATATATATATGTGTGTGTGTGAATATGTATATACATATATATATATATTTATTTACATATACAAACATTTGTAAAGTATTTCATGGTATTTAAAATTAAGATGTAAAAATAAGTAACCAAGAATGTTAGAATATCATAAGAAACTCTGTACCCTCAAATAAAAGATAATTGCATTGCTGAGTTAGATGAAGCATATTATTAGCAGATTTATAAACACAGAAAAATAACAGAAATAACCCATAGGGAATTTATCTACGACTAGAAAAATTCAGTTACAGTGCACTACAATTTGTGAATTCAGACTTAGCCTTTGGAATCAGTATGATAAACAAATAGATGTAAATATCAGTAAAATAAAAGCTTCTTTAATATGTATAAAGTTATATTCGCCTTACCTTTTTAACATGCCGAATTCATACATTTTCTAACATGATTATTAAAAATATTAATAAATTTATTGTTAAATAATACTTGAATGTTGCAATACATTTAATAATTATATATATATATATATATATTAATAAATTTATGTAAGTCAGTATTATTCATGAGGCATAATCAGCATAAATGGTTTGGGCAAACAATTGAATGAAACATACTTAAAACAGCTACTAATATAGAAATTATTTACCTAACTTATCAGGATTACTTAAAACCCAGGCATAAGCAAGCAGTACTTCTTCTAATGCTCTAGGAAATGGAGCTTTGGGAGAAAGAGAATAATCAACAGATATTATTGGTACGTTTAAATCCTTTGCCCAGTGCCGCAAGTAAATCTAAAAATAAAAATTTTAATTAATATTTATCCATAGCAATGCAAATTTTGGATTCTAAAATATTATAACTATGAAATTCTATGACTTTTTTCTATTGACAGTTTTTTCATTATAAACAATAATATTTATAATTTGCTTATCTCCTGATGAATAACCAGACCCAGATTTTGTTGACAAGTCACCTTTTAGCATCTCACAGACAATGCCTCAACAGCTTTTATGGCACTTTTCAGAATTTTTTATTGTAAGTCATTTTTGAGATTTTAAAGGCAACTAACTCATCTGCCAGCTTCTGCTGCTGAAAAGTTGATAATCTAACCTTCATTGCAAAATAAAACTTTTCTACACTTTTCTATTAGTGGGGGGTAATCATTGGCACTGGAAGAGGATGAAAGAGGTCAAGTGTGTGGGGATCTAGTCTTGACAGAAGAAAACAAAAAATCAGTTTACTTTTGGATCTTCAAGTTGTTAATAAAAATGTTTTTATTTATACAAAAACACACAAATTGAGGTCTGTGGGTTTGCATCAGTTTCAGGACAAACTCAAATCGTTATGAAAATATTTTGCACAAAAATGTCTGATTACAACCCATAATGGATAGCACTGTATTTATCCCACAAAGGATATACCAGTTTAAAGTCACTTCTAGTCAGTTAGTAGATTTCCTATCAGAACTCTTGCAACATTACTTTTCTTCCAACTGAAAATTTGAGCCTCATAGTTTATGTATCAGAACTAAATACAATTTTAAAGGCTGTATTTAAAGGCTAAAGGTGTATGCAAAAACATTTTATTTAGACAATTTTTAAAAATATTCTACAAATCAAAAACACAACAAATTACATTTTTGGTCATTTTTCACATTATTAGGTCACTTTATAGGCTTTTTATATATTTTTAGTTTGACAAAATTCATGTCCTGATAATAACTAAGTCTTTTGGTACATTACTGAGAAAGTTTGAAAAAAAAAAGACAGAAACGAAATAAGTAATACAAGAATTAAAAGTATATGACAAATGAACTTACTTCGTGTGACTCTGGATTTTGTGAAATAAATCCACCACCATGACAATGAAATAATAAGTTCTTTGATTTCACATCTGAAGACTTACTTTTGTTCTTTAACACCTAAAGATGATTTGTATAAATTACTACATGTAAAAATATAAAATGAACAAAATATAAAAATGTAAGTTTATTGAATTTACTATAAAATGAAAATATAAAACAGCATTTTACAGAAGAAACTACTATATTAGCAACATATACTCTTTTCTAAATCAATTGAGAAATAAATTTCTTGAAAGGTTTAGGGGACCAGTTGGCTTTTTTTACACAATACCATAAAAAAGTTCTACCTTTAATTCTAATTTAAAATTTCCAACACATTAGTACAAGTGAAATGCATGACTGATAATAATCAGCAAAATAAAAATCTTGAGAAATATTTAACATGTCTCAAGTGATCTAATATGTTCACAAGCAATAATGCTACTTTTTTAATTTTTCAGGAAGAAAAATCAGTGTATTAGCAGTTACTTCAATAGCTACTTTTCATGTTCTTATGTATAAATCTATAGGACAAATGAAAAAGAAACCTCCATTCTAGAATCACTTATTTGACAGTCCTTAACAGACACTAAAAACAGAAAATGAAATCCTGGCATTCTCTTGTGACACTGAGGTTCCTTTTTTAGTCAATGGAATAATTTCCTTGAATCTATTTCATTAATAATTTGTTTAACCTCAAAATAAAAAGAACATGATCTTACATACAAAGGTATTAAAAACCAGTTAACTTAGTAGTTAAGTTAAAAGTTTAAAAAGTGAAGTTAAACTGCTAAAAACCTAGAAAGCAAAATGTACCTTAATAGAGCATTCAAATGATATCCTACAATTTACGAATGATTAGTTTTCTAGGGTTAATTGTAGCTTTCTACAATGAAAAACCTTCACAAATGAAACAAATACAAGTGAGATAGACTAACACTACACGTTTTACAAGTAATTGCACTCAGATTAGCAATGATTTGATGAAAAATGAAACTCTCTCTTATGTAGTGTTAAGGCATAAAACTAATTGGATTATCCTACAAGTTTTCAGTTAATTGGAAAAATTTTTTTTTTAAATGGAAGCAATAAAGGGGAATAACTTCAAATTTAGAGATAACTTAATTAATATTTTGTAAATTGCAATAAATTCATATCAAACTTGAAAAAATAGAAGTTTTTTATATATCCATAAAAAGAAAATTTAATATTTTTATTTTTACAATTTTTTTACCTGTAATGAAAAAAATGTAGGATAAACATACTTGCCCAGCACGATGCATAGCAGATAAAAGTAAACATCGTACAGGTGCCATTGGAATGTGAGATACTGGAACTGGAATTACCACAATTTCATTTGAATGTAAAACATTCAAAGTAATAGGTGCAGCTGGAATAAATACTTCCTCTCTAACTTTTAGTTTAGGACAAACCCAACCAGGAAGTTGCTAGAAAATTGAATGAAAAAGACATTTAGTAAATTTGGAAACCAAAAATTTTAAGAAAGGTGAGTTAAGATAACTTATTTCAGAATTTGAAATACAAGAAAATTTATCAAACAAAATATATAACATTAAAGTAATTTTTGTCAGACTACACAATTTTCGTGGCTTACACAGATTATATTAATGGGCAAATAAAATGGGTTAAGTTATGCATAATCTTTGTAAGTGGTATGAATTAAATTATTTGTACTTCAATTTAAATATTCACTTTTGCACAACCTTTAACACAATAAACAGCCATTTTCACTAAACCTTACAAAACTTGATAGTAAAATACCAAATCTGAATATAGCATTTATATATGGCACAAAATCAGAACACTTGTATTTTAATTTTCATTGGAAATTAATACTAATTTTCTCTTCCCCAACGCATTACTGTCTGACGGCCGCCCACGCATTACATCATTACTGTCGACGTCACTAACCACTTGCATCATCCTCATTTGCTGCTGAGTTCTTATCAGAGGGAGTCCTTAAAAGTAGGCACTCCCTAATTCCATGTTCATTATGTCTGTTTTGTTTAATTGTTAATTATGCGTGTAAAATAAAAGTAATGTTTCTACCTTTGTTGCTACTCACTCTGCTAACCCAACAAAGGTTATGGGCCCAGGATACCAAGAGTAAATAATTTAAATCGAAACTACTCGTGAACAAAGGACACATAGCTGAAGAGCACTTGAAACTGCATCCATCTTGAAAGATTTTTTGCAAGTTGAGTTTTTCCTGAAACTGAGCAAAGTGTCGCAAGTCGCAAGCAGCGAAAAACTTACAAAAGACAATTATCTTACATGCAAATTACAAATAGAAGCTGTTTTGATCAAAAACGATCATTGGGACTTTGCATTTGAAAAGATACCAAACCAGCTGACGCAGATCAAGCAGAGCTAAAAAAATGAATTACAGCTGATAAAAAGGCAAAAGATGATATTATATTGTCTATGTCTCCTAGTAAACTTTGTCACGTGAAATACTGCACAAATTCGAATGAAGTGTGGATAAAATTAAAATCAGTTTATGTGAATTGAAAGGACCTGCTAAAAAGGCTACCCTGTTAAAACAACTCCTTTTCCTAAAGATGACTGATGGTGAAAATATGTGTGAACATTTGAATAATTTTTTCGAAACAGTGGACAAACTCCATGAAATGGACATCGAAATCGCTGGCGATCTATGTATACTTCTCTTATACAGCATTCCTGAGAATTATGACAATTTCAGATGTGCAATTGAATCCCGAGATGAGCTGCCACAACCTGAAACTTTAAAAATTAAATTAATAGAAGAATGGGAAGCAAGGAAAGAAAATAAATCTGATTCTCAAAAAGCTTCCATTTGTACTACAAAAAGGGAAACCAAAATCTGAAAACAAATACAGAAAATTGGAGGATCAAAATAGAAATCTTAATTTTAATAAGCCTTTTCGAAATTTTAAATGCAACTAATGTTCAAAACCCGGCCATAAAGCTCTCGAATGTCGTAAGAAAATAGCTGATAAAAAGGCTGCAGCTTCAAAACACGAAGCAACGATGACAGCGAAAATAAAAGACAAACATGCATCAACAGCTACTCTGAGTGACATAAATAAAGAAAAGACTTTGTGGTGTCTGGATAGTGGAGCTACTTCTCACATGTGCAATGATGAAAACCTCTTCTTCAAAATAAACAAACAAACGAATTCATTTGTGAAACTAGCTGTCGATAAATCAACTGAAGTTACTGGATCTATCCACATTACGATACCAGCGGGGAAAGAAACAAAAACAATCCGCCTCGAAAATGTTTTGTGCGTTCCCGAACTGAAAAATAATTTGCTCTCTACGTCAAAAACTACTGCAAATAACCTATCTGTAATTTTCACCGAAAGAGAAGCGATAATACTAGATACGAATGGAACAACACTGTTATGTGCAAGTGCAGTGGTGCTTTATATTATGTTGAACCAAGTGTCAAAATCGCTGCAACAGTCACCGAATTCCACAAATGGCATGAAAAATATGGACACTTAAACGAAAATGATTTAAAGAAATTGAAAACTAAAGGAATGGTCCAAGGTGTCTTAATACTGGTTCTCTAAAAGACTAAAATTGGTATTCAATGCAAACAAACTGTTAAACCATTTCCTAAAGAAACATTAATTGGAACTTATACATTCAGATGTGTGTGTGAGAGTATATAGTTAATTCTATATCTGTTAGAAGAATATTTGCTATTATCCTCCTCATTTATGGGCTGAACACATCGCACAACACACCTTTATTGAACTCTGACTGAACTGGTTGGATGGATTGACTGCGCCAAAGGCCAATCTGCCCACCGATCGGCTTTGGACGTGAGACGCAATATTTCAGCCTATGGTTGATGAGCACCTGCCGATTCTGAGTCTCGTCCACTAACTCTCAAGGCCAATTCCATGACTCTTTGGGGCCGTCCCTTTTAACTTGTAGTGGCCTAGTTGTCGGAACTGGGGGGCTGCGCCCCAACTAAGAAAGTTCAATGAGAGTTCTATCTCTCGGTGGTTCATGTTATTATGTTACTTTCACTGATAACAAATCTCAATACATAGAAATAAGTTTTCTGAAATCAAAAGATGAAGTTAAAAATTTTCGAAAAAAAATTCGAAATTCAAAGCCGCTATGGAAAACGGAATTGGAAAGAAAATAAAAACAGTCCCAATGGATAATGGACTCGGATATTGTGGAACTGAATTCAACTACCTAGGGCAAGAAGGAATTAGAAGAGAAAAGTCAGCTGTAATGACACCCCACCAAAACGGCGTAGCAGAAAGAATGAACCATACTATTGTAGAAATGGCCAGGCGTTTATCAATTCAATCAAAACTTCCAGCTAGCTTTTGGGCGGAAGCTGTGAACCATGCCACTTTCCTTCGAAATCGTTCCCCAATAAGCATAATCGAAATGCCACTCCATTCGAAATAATGTTTGGTTTTAAGCCAAGTGTGTCTTACTTGAAAGTGTTCAGACAAAAAGCATACGTTCTCAATAAAAGATTAAAGGAAAATTCGATCCAAGATCACATGAACATATTTTTGTTGGATATTCATCTGAATCAAAATCATATCGTCTGTGGGATAAATGCTCTAGAAAAATAATTACGAGCTGTAACGTAGATTCATTGATGAATTGAAAACAATCTTTCTTCTCAAACAGAGTTAAAATATATGATTCCATTGGAAGAAACCTCTTATGAAGAAAAAACAATCGAAGAAATACCGCGAGATTTTTCTCTGCACATTTCTCCAATTAAAAAAGAAGAAGTTAAGTCATCAGATGAGCAGTAAGTTCCATCTGACCTAGATTCAGAGGAACCCAATCCTCCCACTCAAACACTAGAAAGGGTTCCCAGCTGTCCAAAAATTGTAACAGGTCTAAAGGGGAGACCCAGAAAAGAATACATGATCGGCAAAAGTGAAACCGAAACTTCACAAATAACACAGTTTCATAAACAACTCAACTGTTTATAAGGCTTTAAGTGGATGGCAAAAAGATCATTGGAAAAGTGCTATGCAAAGTGAATTTGAAGCGATCGTTAAAGAAAATGCTTGGAAACTTGTTGACAGACCAAAACACAAAAAAGTTATAGGTTGTAAATGGGTATTAAAAACAAAATATACACAGGATGGAAGAATTGAAAAATATAAAGCATGTTTGGTTGCTAAAGGTTGTTCTCAAAAACCAGGAATTGACTTTGAAGAAAATTTTTTACCTGCCACATGATTAAATTCCATCAGAACTGTTATCGCACATGCTGTTGAAAATAATCTTACAGCATATCAATTAGATTTTATTATGGCTTATGTAAATGGAAATTTAGCAGACGTTTACATAGAACAGCCAGAAGGTTTCCAAAATACATCAAACAGTGATCAAGTTTGCTTATTAAAACATTCACTTTACGGACTGAAACAATCCGGTAGAAATTGGTATCAGAAATTAGATGAAAAATTGAAGGATCTGGGATTCAAACCCTTGTCTTCAGATAAATGTGTTTATCGCAAGAAAACTCCCAAAGTTGAAGCAATCATAGTCGTTTTCGTGGATGATTTAATTATATTTACCAACACTAAAGAAAACTATAACTGTATAAGGAACAATTTGTAAAATTCCTTTAAAATGAAAGACCTAGGGCTGTTACATTATTGGTTAGGAATTGAATTTTCTCAAAATGAAAAGTGCATTACAATGTCACAGAAAAAGTACATTGAAAATATATTGCAGTCATTTAACATGCAAGAAGTTAAGACTGTTTCCACTCCTATGGACAACAGTATCAATCTGACCAAAGGAAAATGAAACCGAAAATTCGGAAATGAAAGATTTCCATATCGATCACTCATCGGTTCTCTAATGTATCTCTGTCACTACCAGACCAGATATCACGCAAGCAGTAAATTTCCTGAGCCAGTTTAACAACAATCCAGGAAAGGCACATTGGACTGCTGCAAAGAGAATACTTAGATATCTGAAAGGAACCAAAAATAAAGAACTGATATTCAAATCAACTGGAAAACTGTTAATTGCATTTGTAGATGCAGATTGGGCTTCTGACATCAATGATATAGGAAGTCATATACTAGATACATCTTAAAATTCGCCGATGAAGCTATTTCTTGGGAATCAAGAAAACAAAGAACTGTCGCTTTATCTACAACAGAAGCGGAATATATGGTTCTAACTGAAGTGTCTAAGGAGATTGTACATCTAAGACGCTTTCTTAATGCACTCTCTCCAGAATCAATAACATCACCAACAACAATTTTCTGTGATAATCAATCAGCCCAGAAATTAGTGCACAATCCAGTTTATCATTCCAGGACCAAACATTTGGACATTCGTCATCATTTTATGCATCAAATGTATGAGAATAAAAATATTTGTGTAAAATATCTAAGTTCATCAGATATGCCGGCAGATATATTTACCAAAGGATTGAATAAGTGTAAACTTCAAAAATGTTGTGATTATGTTTATTACAAATGTGAATGCGTAAATAATAATTTTGAATTAATGCTGATAAATAATATAAATTTTGTATTGTGTATTTGAAAATAAGCATTAAGGGGAATTGTTGGAAATTAATACTCATTTTCTCTTCCCCTACGTATTACTATCTGACATCCTCCCACACATTACATCATTACTGTCGGCATCACTAACGACTTGCATCATCCTCAGTTGCTGCTGAGTTTTTATTAGAGGGAGTCTGTAAAAGTAGAGCTCACTAATTCCATGTTCATTATGCCTGTTTTGTTCAATCATTAATTATGCATGTAAAATAAAAGTAATGTTTCTAACTTTGTTGCCACTCACTCTGCTAACCCAACAATTTTTTTACCTGATCAAAATATATACTATCTGCAGAAGCAAGTTCGAGTCACAAGTATATATATATATATATATATATATATATATATATATATATATATATATATATTTGTCAACTGAAACCAATTTAGATAAATAAACATTTTGCAGTGTTCTGAAAGTTAAGCAAAAATAATGAATACTAAAGTTTTCTAATTCAACTTTCAAGCATTTATCTGAAGACATGTAAAAAATCTGAGTGAAACCCAACAATAATTTCCCCCATGTTGGCACCACTTTTGATATGAATTTTTCTTTTAAACATATTTCTAAGTTAAATCAACAAACACAAAGAAAGCATGCAAACCTTCATGAACTGTGTTTCACTTAGACTCCAGAAAGCTTTCAGAAATTCTATTGATGAATTCTGTGCAACATCGACAATTTGCTGAGCTCGCAGTTCAGGATTAAAAATATATTTCATGCCATTTAAAATGGTTAGAGCAGCTTTAGATATTGGTCCTCCAGAACTTTGATACAAATCACTAAACGTAGCCACAATGACCCCAACGCCTTGCAAAATTCTTCTCATAGATGTACAATACTGCAACAAAATTTTCTTACATCATTACAAAAATTTTGTTATCAGAATAAAACTGATTGGTTAAATCCTAGTATACGATGTACTTGCCACAAAGTTTGCCAAATTCGCAATTCATCAGTAATGCTAACCATTACCATTTGGTATTAGTTTGGCAACAAAAATTGGAAATCATATCAAGGCTGCACATAAAGGCTAGGATTTTACCAAACTAATTTTTATCAATAAAGAAAATTTTCCAACTGTTAGAAATTAAAGGTAATAAATGTTACAACTTTCTTTATATCATATTAACCAGAACTTCATTGAATCATTTAAATAGATATAGCAAATAAATCTTTTTTACAGAAGATTTCAATTGAACTTAATGCCTATTTCCAAGAAAATACATGAGAGTTTTTATTTATACTTAATCTAAGAGAAGTATTTATTTTTTTGGCACATTTTACTAGTGAAAAGATAATTTGCATTTTTTATGAGGGCCTTTGCATTCTGGATAAATTATTAATTTAAATTAAAATTTTGTAAAATTATTCTTTGGAAATCTACTTCACTGACTTTAAAATATATATAAATAATCGTAAGTCATTATCTGCATTCCTGACGTCTACATTTTTAATGCAATTCTACAACCAATTGAAATTTAAAATATATACAGGATAATTAATTTTTAACATCATTAAATTATAAAAAATGCAAACAAAGTATTATACTTAAATATTTTTGCATGCACAGTGAAAATTGCATGACAGCCAGACAGTTTTTAAAAGTGATAGTGAACACACATGGTTTTTGAATAAATGTAACTCAGTCATGCTGAAATTCTATGCTGTTAAAAAGCAGACTAATATCGGTGTCACATAACAGAAATACAATGTATAAAACCAACACAGGTTTAACTGCATTCAAAAATTCAATAAAATCAAGTTCAAAACTTTAACATCAACCATGCTTTTTAAAATTGATGAGTTAATGGGTGATGATTACAACTAAAACTAGAAAACATTTAATGAGCTTATTTTCTTGCATTTTTTTATTAATTTAAGGTGTTTTGCTGTAGAAAGTACTTCAAAAACTCAAATCTTAAACTTCAATAACTTATTTTCGGACAGCAATAAGAACATTGATTCCAGTACATTTGTTAATATTGGCTAAAAAGTAGGACACATTTTTACACATGATATTCGATATCATACATATTTTCATGTTTAAAACAAATGTTTCCTGTAGTTTTAAGATTACAAAAGCATTCACTGGTATGCTTAATGAGGGAGAAGATACAAATCAAACATTAAGGGGTGTCTGCCTAATTTGTTAGCAATGCATCAGAAGCAATAAGAACATTGATTGAATCGAAATAAATAGTAAATGGTCATACACATACTAGTACAATATTTCACAAGAATAAAATATATAACTTTGGAATAATTTTGCAAGTGTTATAATTCAATAAAATAATGAAAAGAATGTAATGGAACTTTGACTTACATAAAAACCTTGATGTTGCCCATAAAATCCCAACTGACTAATAGCACCACATTCAATAATTAGTTCTTCAGCAGTGATTGATTTATCAGGCATTAAAAGATGGCTATCGGTATTCTCAGACAACATCTTGGAAATGAAATTCAAACCTGGTTTAAGACCAGAGAGTATACTGACAAGGTTTTCAGCTTCTTTTAAGTAACCTCCAGCTCTAAAAAACATAGAGCTGTGAACCGCACTCAAACGCTTGCAGAATTTGTAGCATTCTGAAAAACATCGATCGAAAATCAAACAAAAACTCCTAAATCCGTTTCCACACGTTGAATTAAAATCAAAACGGTGTGCTTCCTCATACAGTTCTTTTAAACGTTCCTCATAAAAATGTAAATGGGATAACAGCTCTCTCAATACAGATACAAATTTCTCACCATACCAAAATTTATTGCTGACAAAATAAAAATAATCGATGTTGCTCACAACTGACAGGTATATCACCTCAAAATCACAAGTGATATCTAAAACGTGTTCTCTATTCATCGTTTTCGGTACAAATCAAAGAAGTACAATGCTTAACATAGACGCAGGTTAAGAAAATAGAAAGAATCAGCATTCCTAGCCTTCCCAATTGAGAGATTTCGAAAACAATTGATTGCAAGACTTTCGTATGCTATTTGAAAGCAGGTCTGTTGACTGTTGATACCTTAACCGATGCCATTAAATAGTTATAATATTAAATTAAATAGTATGAATCATTCATTTACCTACCTTCACGTTGGCGTGGTGTGGAAGTTTGGAGAGTGGGGTGCCAGCTCAGGTGTTGCCTCGTCATCTGACCGTGGTTCAAAATTACGTGGTGTTGTCCTCGGATCTTTCCCTTTGGGATTGATCCCGGACCGTCACCAATAGCCCATTGTGTAGCTCCAGTGTGACGTTAATTGAAATACCCCCCCCCCCCATTTACCTACCTACTATCTTAGAGAATACGAAAAAACTTTGAAAGAAATATTTTTGTAATCATTCCAAAATATCCTCCCTTTCTTAGATTTTAAAATTCATTGGGAAATATAATATTTACCACTTGTTGTAAAGGATTACAGAGTGAGGCTAAGTTTTGTAATGGACAACAGCGCCACTGTGGGGGAAACATAAAACTGTGTCTGACTCTATATATTTAATATAATTTCAAGTGACAGACATCGGGGGGGGGTATTTCAATTAACGTCACACTGGAGCAACACAATGGGCTATTGGTGACGGTCCGGGATCAATCCCAAAGGGAAAGATCCGAGGACAACACCACGTAATTTTGAACCACGGTCAGATGACGAGGCAACACCTGAGCTGGCACCCCACTCTCCAAACTTCCACACCACGCCAACGTGAGGACATTTGAGGCCACGACAGATTTAACGTGCACCAGCCCCCTTTGTACACGACGGTGTTTGGCTGGATTCGAACTCGCAACCCTTCGGTTGCAAGTCCGTTACTCTTCCAACCGGGCCACCGCGGCCCCGACAGACATCGGAACATACGTAAAGTAACGTACTCTGAAAATTTTATTTTTCATTTACAAAATGTATTAAGTATCTTTCATTTTCAGTGTATTTCCTTTTTCCTGAAAATTAATTAAGCTTGCTATTTTAACATGTTATTTATGTATTATGCTATCCAATAAAGTTTGTTTTCTACATATACAAATTGAAATTTCATAATATATAAGCAAAATATTCCATGCTTGAAATCAGAAATATATTACATTAGTTTCATTAAAGTTTTAAAATGTAGAATTTCAGAAAATTCAGCATTTCAACTTGAATCTTATATCGTCAACTCGAATTTTGTTTACATTCCAAGAACTGATGGTAAAGTTGAGCATCGCCGAAATTTTTACTGACTACTAGGGTACCGGCGTAATATTTATAACTGCGAGAAAAAGGTTGTCCTTGAGTGCCTACAGATTTCGCATAGATCAATTGAAAAATATTCCACATAATATTCTTGAGAATACCTACCATGGAATGTTTCAAATAAAACATAAAAGATAATTTATCACAAAAAACTTCAGTTAACTGTATAAAGGCCACTATTCAATATTTTATAAATCTTCATATGTGAAGATCTATTACCTTACACAAATGTATTTGACTTCTAAGGGGATATCTCTTACCATACTGTGGATTCTTTTATTCGTCGTAGAGTGTGCACTGAACATAATATAGCCCTTTTAAATCGACCTAAGAATAAATCTTGGAAAGAGAATCCTTTCTCTCTCCCGATTATCCAAGAAATGGGGCAGTGAAAGAATTCAGACTTGCCACTAATCATGATTTACTTACTTCTCATCTACATAAACTTGACATTGTTAATTCGCCCTCTTTGTACGGATGATGCACTACTGGAGGCAGCACACTTACTATCCTGAGCAGTTGTAACCAAAACAACTCTCAGTAGACGCTACTAGCGTCGGGGGAGGGACCTTTGGACTACCCGACAGCTTCCTTAACTTTTTTGTATTTTTACTTTCTGTATTTTACCCTTGATGTATTTAATGTTTTAATTCTTGTTTTTATTTGTATACACTCTTGACTGAATGATTTGTGTCTGTAATGGCCTGCTGTATTGGAAATAAAAGAAATAAATGTATTTTGTTTAGAATAAAAGCATGGTTAAAACTTTTTTTAAGGTTGGGGGAACTCACATGACTTACTGTTCATTCAGAGCACTCCTAGCCCTACCCATCTCAAGGATTCTAGGCCGTCAGACATCCCATTGGCCTTTGAAAAGCTTAAAACATTCTCTTATAATTCTTAACTTATGTCTTTTGTGCGAAATTATTTAAAACTTATTAACCGAAGGGATGTAATAAACCATGCTTTATTTTATTTGTATAGAAAAAGATAAATTTTATTTATGCGTATGGTTGAAAACAAATAAATCTTCCCTTTTGTTTCCAATTTTACACAAATATTAAGTGCTATCATAAAGTAATTTTTTGTTATAATTATAATGGAATGGTCGGTTTTATTGCACAATGGATATATTATAATAGAATAGAGAATCAGAAGTGGTAAAGTGCGATGTGAATCAGACTTCAATACACTTTTTGACAGAAAAAATTCACAACTATTTCTTGCTCTTAGAGATTGATCCCGGACCGTCTCCAGTAGCACTTTAGTTTATCCAGTGCGATGTAAATTCAACTACTTACCGACCTACGAATGGAACCTTTGATAAATAAAGTTTGCTAAATTCTGCTTTGATATTGAAAACATCAAAAACACTATAGATTGAACTATGAACTTTCTTACGTGTTAAAAAAGGATACGGAAGATGACGATAGGGCTGTCATTTGAATGTGTAAAATTTGATCTATCCAAATTTTAAACCTTCCTAGTAGCAGTAAAAACTCTTTCTTATATATTAAAGCAGCGTTTTGGGTGTTTAATATTTCGTTAATTTGACTAATTTAGATTAACAGAAATTAAAATTTATTATTTATTTAAAAAATTTAATTTCTGAAATAATGTTTTGTTTAAAAATTAGCTACATTAAAATCACATGAGAAAAATTCATACTTTAAAGCAACGAAAAAATATAATTACAAACTGAGAAAAAGCAGATAATGTTAATTCATTCGGATACATGTGAGTTAGACTCGTCTTGATAATTAATTCTGATGTCAACGCACTAACAATTTAGTTTATGAACCAATTTAGATCTTGTACAATCTGTATTTTTTTATTTTAATACTGCTTGCAGCTTTCATACTTACCAGTCTATGGAATTTTCCACGCCTACCATTTTTAGACAATACCGCTTCTGGTTATTGAGGTTGTTAAATTTAGGTCTCACTGGAGCAACACAGCGGGCTATTGGTGACGTCCGAGATCAATCCCGAAGGGAAAGATCCCATGGCAACACCTCTTAATTTTGAACCACAATCAGATGACGAAGCTGAGAGGGATTTGCAATGTAAACAAGAAAACCAGATGGAATGCGAAGATTTTTCTTCATCGATGTTACCTAAATATATTGTTCATTGCCATTCAATCTAATTGGCGTTTGTTATAATTTATTTTTCGATGCACGTGAAAACTACTAATAGCATTGCATCTCAATTTAATATTTATTTGTGCACGTGCAAGCTGCTTCTAGTATTCTAATATGTAAACTGGTATTAATGAATGTATTTTAAATTATTCTTTAACTGCAACTATGATTTGGAACGATTACTTCACATTTTCAATGTTGAGAGAAATAGTTTTCTTCTGAGTTACTTGTTTGTATATATAATTTGTTAGATCCATTTAAAATACTTCATTTAAATTTAATTATGTAATTGTTAAATAAGCGTACTACTACCCCAATAACTGGTATTTTAAATTTTTATTGGCGACGTTCTGAAATCGTATTCGAAAAACAAGCCAAGAGACGTCATGTTCGGCATACGTTTAGGAAACACGTTCCTTTATAAAACACTACCGCCACCTATATTTAGCTTGACAGAAATGCTTCTCATAGTATTGTTTCTTTAAAATAAAGAATATGATATTTTTACTGGGGTAAGCAAGCTTTTTCACTTTATCTGACACGCGCGTTAAGATTGTACTTAAATCTATTTCTAACGAAAAATTTATATTTATTATCAAGGCTTTCACTTTTGTTTTGCCAATTATCAATGAAGTTATTCAATTATTCTACTTTCAGGATCCCTGTATCTCTCTTTAAATGCAGTGTTGTGTCACATGAAAATAACCATAATTACAAAAAGAAAAGAAATACATTTATTCAACACTGTACAAATGTTTTCAGATAAATCATCAGTTCCCGCCCAAAATTCAATCACTCGATTTTGATAAAAAACATTGGCTAAAAAATTCATTCCTAAAAAAATATAATTTTAGTACCATTTACCATTTATGAACATTTTAATAATCTTATACGACAAATGTATTGAAGCAAACAGTCTCACAGATACAGGATAATCTCTTTTAACTTAATTGGTATAGAAAGTTGATTTTCAGTCCAATTTTATTGATGTTCACACTTGCACTCCCAGTTTTTGAATTCTTCGCTCCCACTCTTCAATCAAAGTGCTCCGTCTTCTAGTCTGATTCATTGAAGTTTCCTGTGAAATAAATAAAACGTAAGTACGCATATAGTCAAAAATAGGTGATGCGTTTGCAATACCAATAGTTTTGAGAACCGACAATTCTAAAAACGAAAAAATTATGAACCAAGTTATTAATCAAATAACCCCGGTATTGTTTTCGCTCTATTAAGGGGGCACAGTACCTTTAACCCTCCTGGTGGTTGTCTCAATGAGGTATCATTAGCAAAACTGACCAGATCTTGAAGGACGAAATATCTTGTCTTAGAAAAAACAGACTCGTCATCATAAAAAAATCGGCAATACCTTGATGACGAGATATCTCGTAATTAAAGCATTAACTGATCACATCTCGATGGACGAGTTATCTCGTAGAAACCATTCCGAGGATTAAACATTCAAATCAAGAGGGAAAACCGCCTAATTCTGATAAACTACAAGCTATTCTTTGTTGTGTAAACTTTAAAAAGCGTTTATGCACTCTATACTACACAATACAGAAAAACTAGGTTAATATTTAAAAATTAAAAAACATTTTACTCGAATTTACATAAACTCAATCTACAAGACAAGTATTTACAAGGACAACCTGAGCGCAACTTTCTGAGTCAACCCATGCATGTTCTGTCAAAATAATGACTGAAATTAATATAACAGAGTAGTTATATTTGAAATTTAAACCAAAAAATGTAACTCAAGTAACAAAAATATGAAATACTGAATTAATATTTCACTTAATTGAATTTTTGCAAAATTTCTCCAAAATTTTGAAAAAGCTCTTTTGTGTAAACAATTTTAATTTTATTTTGAAGCTCTAATGATAATCCAGTTTCATTTCAAATTTCATGGGTCTAAGTTGAATAGTTTAAGTTATGGTGCATGCAGTGTTGAAAATTCTCATTCTGAGAAAAAATGAGACTAAAGTTAAGTTGAAAGATTTAAAACCGAAATAGGGGTGGTCAGAAAAATCTGAGTTGTGAAAGAATTAATCCGAATTTTTTTAAAAATAAGAATAAGAACATTTTAGACGTTCTAAATTCATCAAAATTGAAAAATTGATTTTTAAAAATTTTTAAAGGTACTTTGTTCCTATTAAGTTACATAATTTCCATTTTTATTCATTATTTGAACAAAGAAATGATTCAGGAGGAAACAGCTGAAACGTTGCTCACAATTTGAGTCCTATTTCCATCAAATACAACACAATTGCTGTTTATTTTTTGTTTTCGAATATTAATTTTATTATCCATATTGCACTGAAAAATAAATATTACTTAGATTTCGTTTAGGTTTTGTAACGGTTATGGTAATAAAAAATTAAGAAGATTAGTTTAGATTCAATGAAGTTAGTGGTCGGGCATTAGAAAAAGTTTTGAATTCATGAATGGATTCTGGAAAACACATGTTTAACATCAGGGGATTAAAATGTTACATGCTCACAATGTATAAACAGTTGAACTTGACTTGAAATTCGGTATCGAAGATTAAATTTTAAGATTCAAAATGTGGCAGCCAAAATTGGTGTTGCCATTAGAAATTTTGAAGTTTGTGCGAAATTCAATGTGAAGGTGGACTTACGCAAATTTCATGCATTTGAATCTATGGAAGATGTTATTTCCAATCAAATGGTGTTTTTGAATTTGGTTTACTAAGAACAAGTCGAACAAAGAAGGTGGTTAGTTTCTTTCCGGCAGTTGTACGTTTATATCCTGCTAATCGTTTTTTAAAAGTAGTCAATAGGTAAAATTTCACTATTTTACAGTTTCAAACAATTTTTATTGTGTCACGTCTGTTTTATTTTTACTTTTAGATAAAAAAGGGAAAGATGGTTAAACTCTTTTAAATGGTAAAGTTTTAGTAGAAGTGAACATTTTAATCTACGTAGAAAAATGCTCCAACTTTTTATCAGCTCATTTGTAGTTTCATATATTTTTGTTTTTATACTTTGAAAAGGTGACGCAGTTGGTACAAGTAAAATGTTTACTCTTGGTTTCCGTCATTTTGATCGATAATGAGATACTCAATGTTTTCAAAACACTTCTTACTTCAGCTGATGCATAAATCATTTGTTGACTATCCGATTAAAACGAACAAGCTGAATAACGCATATATTGAGGACAGAAAGAAAACAGAACAATAAATTTAATATACTATCAAAACACTTCAGGTAAAAAAATTATCGAAATTTCGTAAACATTCTCCTCCAACTTATCTGACGCATCAAAATCTTCAAAAGCAGAATTAAATTCTTCACATGCGTTATCTCACATATTCAAGAGATAATCAAAATTTTTCTGTTATCCTGTGTTACAGTGATACACTCAATCAGTATCTTATTTCACGGTTGCAAGGATAAATCAGCTTGATAACATTTTAAGCTTACCTCTTTCTCATTTTCGACAGAAATTTCCTTTTCATTCTCTAGGAAATCTGGACTTGAGCAGATATCCTTTGAGCTTTTATTTAGATTTAAGTCCTTCGTCTCTGGCGTTAGATCCGACAATTGTCCGTTCAAACCCAAGAGTCGTTCTCGTTCTTTTCTATAAAAAGTATATAAACTTTAGTATGCAATCTTTAAAAAAAGCATAAACTTTAGCATGCAGACATTAAAAAACAATATCTTAAATTAGCTTCTAACTAATGGTGACTTATGTAACAATTCTCTTTAAATTTCAAGTTAAACCCTTTCAGGGGAAGGTATGACATCTGGCGTCCACCCTTCTTAACCCTCCAAGTGGTTTAGACGAGATATCTCGTCCATCAAGATTTGACCAATTTTACTAATGACGAGATCAAGATATTGCTGATTTTTGATGATGATGAGATCCAGATCTGGTCAGTTTACTTTTAATGACGAGATATCTCGTCCAGCAAGATCTGGTCAGTTTTGCTTATGACGAGATACCCAATCAAGACAACCACCAGGAGGGTTAAAATGGGTAAAGCTTGTAAAGTAATATAAGTATTCTATGTATATTAAGACTGCTAAGGCACATAAATATTCTTTTATTTGATGCAGAACTGTTTTCATGTTTAAATTTTTTTAATGTAATTTATTACATAATAAAATAAATTGTACCAGCCTACTCAGTGAGATAAATATTCGTGTGCCCTCTTATACGTGTAATACAATTATTTTTCAGGAAACTTTTTCAGCAAAAATTATTTGAGAAATCCACCAATAGTCAGAACGATCAACAGTTTACTCCAACGTTTGTATTTTCTTTACTGATTTTATACATTTTAGTAATTTTATAACTTTAACGTTTGAAAATTGAGTTTTTAATATTTTTCTCTGCGGTTGTTTCGATTGTGATTTTTTAAAATTTGTCAGCACATTGTTCTATGCAATTTTTTGGGGGCTTTTATGACTTAGTTTTTGTTGTATGATTGTGCTGTTTTTTTATCTATCATGTAACTGGAGTAACCTGTTTGATAACATGAATAAATATTTTGGTTGGTCGTGTTTTATGACGCAAGGGCCATATTTGGCCCAGCTGCGCCAAACAACGTCAAGTAAATGGATATGCACACACAAAGAAAGTTTTACCGACACAGCAGAGAGAACCCAGGGAGGAATCGAGCCTGCACCGCCAACAACTCGCCGGTTGCAAACACAGTGGGCAAACCTACAGAGTCACTTGATATTATGATGCCCAGGAGTGTTCTAGATGCGAGGTGGGACACACGGTGACCACTACCGTAGCGTCCATTGAAGCCCAGTCTCCCTTCACGAAATTGCGGCCAAAAACGACATACTAATATTTTTTCATTCTTTGGCTGACTAGGTGTACAGGTGCGAAAAAAAATCGAGCCCCCTCCTTGTATTCATGCATAATTCAGAGTCAATTCAATCTCGACATTCCCAGTTGTAAATGTTACCCTAAGCGACTGACGATGATCCACCTTCCGTTAAAAATCTAAAAGTATAAATATTTGCTACGTACGAAATACATTCATCTAAGGTCTTCACCCATAAAGTGTTTTCAAAAAACGTTTTTTCAAACCTTTAAAAAGTTAATTTCTCTTTATATACGTAAAGCAGTTGGGGTGTCTATACTCTATACAAATCTACACCGCTTGACCAATACACACCAAATTTGGTATACTCATTCCTTAGAATCATTCGAAAAACAAGCTATAGATTAACCGCCGTTCGAGGGGACTTGTTCTGGTTCTGCAGAGGGGGCTAAAGTCAATTCGAAATTCACATTTTAATAACATTGAGTGTCATTACGATCAATGTCGAACCAATTCACACTAGATTTGGTACACTTATGCTTTAGAATCTTTGAGAAACATAGGCTATATATTAACCATCGTTCTCTTTTTCCTGGGTCTGCAGAGGGGCTAAAAACAATTCGAATCCCCATAGAAATAACATTGAGTAATATTACGACCTATTACAACCAATTCAGCCCTAACAAAGCGGGGCAATTCTGCTAGTTGAATTATGAAAATACATTATCATAATTTTAAATACATTTTCCAGCTTGGTAGTGAAATATACAAATTTTATCATTACGCAATTGTGCACGAGATAAAAAAAATCGAATACGAATCGTAAGGAACGGAGATTCGTAATCTCCACTTGAAACAATTGATTGCACGTTATCATAGGCGGACGGACTTAAAAAATTTTCCGTGGAAAATTTTTGAACTGCCCACTCAGTAAGTGGGTCAACACTCCCTAGAAATGTGTCCAACGTAGTTACAGGAATCGTACCCGCGTCGCCTACAGCTCGCAGGTTGCTAGCACAGTGGACAAACCCACTGAGCCACGGCGGCTTAACTTATTGTGTTGAGTTTTCTACTTAGACATAGACTAACATAACACTAATGAAATATAAGACGTTTCTAAAAAATTCTATCTTGTCATTTCCATAAATTCAAGTTTTAATTTAAAATTTTGTATTGAAATGTATGATTTGGAGTGAAAAGCCCAGTGGTGTGTTTTGACTGTTTTTCTTTTAATTTTGAAATTTTGAGAACAAATCGATCACCCTACCAATTTCGGTAGCTTAGTTTCTTTAAATATTGAGATATAAAATTATTGGCTTGGGATAATTATGAACCACAGATGCGAAGTAACTAACTTTGATATCGACCAGGCGATATTTGACTGGTGTTCCGTAACAATATCACTGGTGTGCTTTACAGTGGTAAAATGGTTTAAAGTGTGTACGATTTATTTAATTTCAAAGGTTTAGTTTTGGACTTTTGACAAGTGTGTTCACAAATAATTTCAAGTAATAACCGTATAAATAATTTTGAGTACTATTTTTGTTGCTAAATATAAATATAAATTATTTCACAAATATTTTTAAAAGCTGCTTTGTAGAAAAAAGGGTAGGTAAGTACTATTTTTTTTTGTAAATCAATCAAGATTATATATATCTTTTGTCAGCTCGGTAAAAAATGTAATATATTCTTTTGAACAGCAGACTTTTAGTAATTAGTTTATGTGTGCCATGAGATGAAAAAGATTGAAAATTGCTGATGCAAACTGACAAACCACTTTCATCCCCAACCCACAATATACGATTAAATTCTTCATTACCTAAAACTAGATTGCATACATTATCCGTTAGATTACACTGAATAAGTTTTCCTTAATAAAATACTTCGAACGCTACAAATACTTTTATTACTTTTCATTCTCATACTAGCTATTGTTCTCTCTCTCAATCCATTCCTTCTCTCAAAGCTACCTTTCTACCCAATTTATATTTCTATTTTCCTCCAACCTTTCTGCATAACCATAGTTCATGCAGCACCTGCATAATGCAGTTGGTCAAATAGGGCACACCCATTTTCTATCTGTCTTTTATTGTAGAAAAGGCCTGCTATTTTTTGATTGGCATAACGAGGCCCGCATTATACAAGTAGGACGAGTTTTGGTAATCGGAAAGATCGTTAAGCCTTTCAGGGTTGGTGGGTCGTTTGGCTTCTCACCTCCTTGAAATGGTTAAGGATGGGCATATAAATATTCTAGGTACATTAAGGATGCTAAAATATATCGTCGACCTACAAGTGAAACACACTAAGTCAAAAAACAATTCTGGGAAAACCATGAAGAAAAATACTCCTCCCAGCTATTCTCACTAAGTGTACTTCTCAAGAAGAAATCTAACCTTCATGCAAACTAAATTTAACTTGGTGGACACACACACACTTCACCAGTCTTAAGATCACTATATTCTGATCTAGAAAAGCTATAAACTTATACCTTGAAATTTTGACTTAGTGTGTTTCACTTGTAAGTATAGTACGATACATATATTATCTCATTTGAGATTCCTATGTCTAGGTTCGTTTACTTTTCGTTCAAGGGTTAAATCTTCAAAGGGTGGACACACTTCATCAGTCTAAAGATCATCACATTCTGTTCTAGAAAAGCTAAAAAATTCGTATCTTGAAAATTTGACTGTGTTTCATTGTAAATATATTACGATTTTCTCTCATTTGAAATTCCGATATATAGATTGGTTTGCCGCTCTAAGGTTACTTTTTGCTATGAGGGCTAAGTAAACTGATTGATGCCAAGAAATTCTCTAGGTGGGAGGTAAGATATGAGGGTTTCCACCACCCGTTGAAGAACTAAAGTAATTAAATTTTTGTTCATTACATACATTCATATAAGGTAATAGATCCTCTCCCATAAAGTTAATAGCTCACTATTGGTTGGTTGGGTTTTATGGCACAAGAGGCCATATTTGGCCAAGCTGTGACAAACACGATATGTAACTTCAAGTAATGGATAAACATACAAGGAAAGGTTTAGACACGTAAGAAAAATACATCTAGAGTAAGTTACAGGAATGGAACCTCGCCACCTACAACTCACAGATAAACTTAGGACTTGCAGAACAAAAATTATTAAACCCTACCACAGCAGGTCTATTTCATTTTCTGCTGTTCTGAAATCATCTCATCACATGAAGGATACATGCCGGTTTGAAAGTCGCATCCCGGGGTCTCGGTCAGTTGGTCGTTTTGTCTCTGTCAGGAGAAAAACAAATTTACCCTTTGTCAATCCAAACTGCTGAAGAGCTTTATCCCTAGAAATAGATTGGTTGGTTGGATTGCATGGCGCAAGGGCCATATTTGAACAAAGTGAACCAAAAACAAGACAGAGAACGTCAGGTAATGGACATGCACACGCAAGGAAAGTTTCACTGATACAGAAGAGAGAAATACACAGAGTAACAGGAATTGAGCCTGCGCTGCCTACAATTCTTAGGTTACTAACCCACTGTAGCCACGGCGGCCTCATATCTTTGTTGGAGACAAGGCTCAGTAAAAATGTTCGTAATATTGAAATTAACATTAAAATACTTAAATTCTCTTATGATTTAGCGCTTTGTTAGTTTCAAGTTGCTTTTGTGTCAGACAGATTTTTCTAACAAAGTATTTCAATTGTAAAAATTTCGCAATGCCACTTTGATTCTTGATTCTAAGCGGCATTGCAAACTTTTTTGCACACTTTCATCCACATCTTTCCGACAATTGTTGCGAGGCTGAATTGAATTTGAGAGAGGCAAAACAAACAGCATTAAAATGAGAGGGCCGGACTTTTGCCAAACATAAGCTAACCTAAAACCCACCGCGCCTGTTCCCCATCTGATCACACCAAACTGTGTCATGGTTTTGCATCAGATCTTATTCATTTGTAAATTACTTTCTACTGAGTCTTGTTTTCGTTAAATGTTATCGCTATCCCTAATTTCTAACTTTAGGGCATTCTAAGCAGCGTATTGACTAGAGAACTGTAACATGTAATGTTGCCAGCTACAGATGTGGACTGGGGCTGCTTACTGCGCGCAAGCATAAAAGAGTCTTCTGGGATAATCCTTTTGTCAATGTATTCACAATTTGTATTCGTGTGGATGCGAACGACACTTAACGTTGCAAATTATGTCACTATGCAGTGATATTCCCATGTGATCTATGAAGTCTCACAAAGACCAGATTCGTGTACAACAGAATAATAAATAAAAACAAATTGGAATGAGGGTCGTTAACTAGACATATAATTAGGAAAACGGCTAAATTATGACATCGATGTCTCATTCTCGGAAAGGTTTCTCAAGACAATAATCAATAAAAACACCCGTGAATGATAGTGCAATCGTGTACTAGGAAGGATAAGGAGGATTATTTCCGACTTCTGAAACTGAGTAGAAAGGCAGACAGGATGTTCGCATTTTGAATTTTATCAGTGCGGCTTTTCACGCAGAAATTCAGAAGTACATCTTGCCTAATTATGATTTTACATCTATATTTTACTTTAATAGCTCAATTAGTCAAATATACATGCAGGTATAAATATTTCAGATAGGCGCTCCATTTGAAATTGGTGTCTTTAAATATTTTCTTTCATATTTAGTAACAATGCTTCCTAACTTCTAATGAACTTTTAATCATTTTAAAAGCTATTTAAAAAATTGGGATTCTGTCTTCAGATAATACCTTTGTGGATTGTTTAATTTGGATAAAATACCTTCCCACAAATAGTTAATATAAGAACAAAAACTGATAATCGAAAATTGCACTGTGGTCTTTGGGTCCAAAATGTATGTATGTCATCACGAACGAGCATAAGCATAAAATATTTATAAATCGTTATCAAAGGCCAAGTCTTGGATTTCGTTTCTTGGTAATTATTTATCAAGTTTTTTTTCTTTTACAAACTACTTTCGTTAGTAAACAGTTTTACTTGCAGATCTTCGGACATTTTTGCTACTCGAGGTCTAATACCCAATTTAAAGTTATACTTGCTTCATTTGAAAGTTATTCTTCTGTGCAGTTTAGACTGGTAGATTTTAGATGAATCAAGATTTTTAACTAAAAATTTCCGAAAATTCAGACATTTAAATTCATAAACAAAATGTTTTCTATAAAATATTTAATTGAGAGCATGATGCGAAAACATAAGTTCATTCAAGTCAACTGTATTTTTAAATCATTAAGACAATTATTTTTGTTCATTAAAAAATCGTTATAACTTTATCTTTGAAAAGCTATTATTTGCCAAAACTAACAGCTACAAGTAATTGAGTTAAAATGCTGATATATTCAGCTTTCTTTTATTTTATTATGGGATATTATTGTAAACAATATAATAATTTAGAAATATTGGAATTTACTGATAAGATTATAAATATGAATTTCTAACACATACGTATAATTAAGCCCTCATGTAGAAAAAAATTGACCATAGAGCGAAAAACCAAACCAAAATCTACACATGTGATGCACTTAAAATTTCAAACAAGTACAAATGGTTAGGAAAGCAAACAGAATCAATGTGGTATAATATTATGACTAAATGTGGCATTTGGAAGGAGAGTGGAAAATGGAAAAAGGTTGAAATAATCATTTCCCCATCTTAAATGTTATAACATTCCTTAATGATTGAAATAGATTTAAATTTGATTTCCGAACAATTCCTTGCTTTACTAATTTTTTAAAAGACTGTCTTAAATATTTAACAAGAAATGTGAAAGACAGTGCAATTTTGTCTACCAAAAATTACTTTATGGTGCAGATAGGTTACGCTACTGTATTGTTAGTTAATTTTTGTAGTGGTAGCTAAGTTGACATAAAGATAAGTAGTTGGTTTCTTGCTCTACGGTCATTTTTTTTACTGCAGAATTAATAAAGGATAATACCTTTTGTGCGCATTTCTATAGATTTTTATGGCGACCTCTATACATACCGCACAAAACATACATGTATACAAAATTCGCTTATTCTTGTTCTCCGTGGTTATAATTATTGTTTTATTTTTAATTTTGCTTCCATAAAACTCACGCTCAGAGAGGTCAGTTCCTGTTACCGTATTTACGCATGCAACAGCTAATGAATTAGCATTCCTTAAGTTATTTTACACACGCGGTCTTAGGTTAATTTATAATAAAATCAAAGCCACTCATTCACCATTCAATCAGCACGATGGAAGTATTTTTTGACGCTGTAAAGTTTTCTACTGACGTAGACATTTGATGATTGATATAAAACTTAATTTCAGTATGCAGACTAAAAAATCAAATTTCGAAAAATCTGAAAACAAAATATAATGGTTGGTTGAGATTTTATGGCGGAAAATCCAAGCTGCACCAAACGCAAGACCAAACGATATACAATGATGTTAGTGAAGAAAATGCTACCCATAAACATGTATAGTACTTTTAAGATATATCGACCAGTCAGTTTAAGTGATGAATATCAGTCCTTTATCATTCGCTTATTGTAATTTACAAATATTTCTTAGAATTTAACAATGCAAGCGCGTTTTTTATGAGAAACCCTTTAAAGCGCTCCCATGTAATAGCTATGTGCCAACTTCAGCTATAAAGGATTTGCATATTCCTGGCTCAATGAGTATAAGATAAGTATGTCTCTTTGTATACCTAGGATTCCAGGCAAGACTGTATTTCCTCGTCTTTCCTTGGTAGTTTCTTGAATCAGGCGATTTTACGAAAACAAAGGCAGGTTAGCAAGATCGACACAAGTCAAACTAAATCAAATCAAACTCTTATTGCAATTATTTTGTGGGTAACGTAAGCAGTAATGACAGAACAATATGTAACTTTCTCTAAAGGTTCTGGTGGTTGTCTCGACGAGGTATCTCGTCATCAGCAAAACTGACCAGATCTTGAACGAAATACGCGCCTTTAGAAAAACTGACCAGATCTTGATCTCATCATCATAAAAATATCGACAATACCCTGACGACGAGATATCTCATCATAACCAAAATTGGTCATATCTTTATTGACGAGGTATCTCGTGGAACCACTTGGAGTATTAACATCATATAAATAAGGATGAAGTTCATTCTTTTAGTTCACACGTTTCAGTTTCAACTCGGGGTGCATTTGTTCTCTGGATATACATTAAAATATTCCAAATTTAATTCCTTCCAATTTTAAGAGGTTTGCAGTTATCTGGTAAAGAAATTAAACTTAAAAGCATATGCAGAAGAACCGCCACCTGTAATTTATTAACGCAATTGAGGCAGCTAATGGAACGCAATGAATTTAAGATAAATAATCCACAGCGCGTTGTTTTCATTTGAAAGGAAACGTTTGTTACAGTACCTTGTTTCGGTTCGTTTCCTGGGGTGCTTTATGAACCTTGACAGTTTTCTCTCCTCACAATGCGTGAAGTTGTGTTTGAATGCATTTGCGTTTAGAGATGCTCTTTTTTCCTGTTATAGCCTTGAATTTAAAATAACTCGTTATATTTGGTTTCATTCAGTAACGGACTTCCACCGAGAGACTACCTCTTCCTAATAGGAAATATAATCCTCGACTGTAACATCGGGTTAAATTGTATATTTTTGGTGAATGTATCATACGAAGTGAAAAATGGGTGCTTGTTATGTTTGATGCGCCATTCATTTTGCGTTAGATAATATTCTGTAATATAGAATCTGATACGAAAAAATATTTTTGGATTCTAAAATTATGTACGGTTTTAATCAAAATATATAGGACAATACCTTGTAATTGTGAATACGGTCAGATGACAAGGGAAAATATCTGGATTGTGTTTTAAACTCACTTCAATTAAAATCATTGCTTTTAAATTGTTCGAGTAGAAACTTGAATGTAATGAATCGTTGAAAGTAAATTTCATACTTGGTGAATTTGAAACTCTAATTCGCACACATTAGTCAAATTGAGAATAAATATTAGATTTAATATAGCACTAAAAGTTTTTAATCTAGTTCTGTCAGAATAAATTAGATTTCGAATTACATATTGCAGCAATATAGCAGTACTATTATTTCTTATGCTTGGAATTGCAATCATTTAAGAGAATTTATATATGTGATGTTTGCATTCAATACGCTTAAAGGTTGGTTGATTGGGTTTTATGGCCGCAAGGGGCCATATTCAGTCAAATCTGCACCAAACGCACAACGTCATGAAATGGACATACACACATAATGAAAGTTTACTAGCATAAGAAGAGAGAAATACACCCAGGGTAACTTACAGGACCGTCCCAACTCGCAGAAAATAAAGATTTGAAATTACTGTGTAGTGTTATATAGAAAGAATGAATAGATAGGAAAATATAAGAAGTGCTAGTGAATATATGTCTAATATAGTACACTATTTTATTCATACGAATATACGTGGAGGGTATTAAGCTAGGTAGGTAGTTAATTAACATCACACAGGAACAAAACAGCGGGCTATTGGCGACGGTCCGGGATCGATCCCGAAGGGAAAGATCAAGGACAACGCCTCATAAATGTGTTAAGCATTGTTAACCAATTCACAGTTAGATTTCATTTGGATATCCTTAAACATCTTTATACCATTTCATACCTCATCCGAGTTAGTTTAATATTTCATCTTTTCCTGTTAGAAATAATTGCCATGCTGCGCCAAACACAAGTCAACTATTGAGAAGGGTCTGCGATCAATTCTGAAGGGTAGGTAATTGAACTAACATCGCCAACGGGAGCAACACAACGGGCTGTTGGCGACGGTCCGAGATCAATCTCGAAGAGAAAGATTCGAGCAATCATGAAGGGAATGATCCGATGACAACACCTTATAATTTTGAACCACAGTCAGATGACGAGATCTACACCTGAGCTGGCATCCCACTCTCTAAACTTCCCCACCAGAGTGAGTACATTTGAGACCATGACAAATTTGAAGTGCACCACCTCCCACGTACACGATGGTCTTTGGTTGAATCGAGTTCCGAACTCGCAACCTTCCGCGACTCTACTAACTGGATACCATGGCCCCGTGTATAGTTCAGAATAGATAATCATTATTTTTTAGTCATTAAATTAACTATTACGATATATTATGTTCACTTGAACGCCATGAACACGTTTCTCCTTTTTTCTATCGGAAATACTTGAAGCATGGTGCACCATGGTGAAAAGGAAGTCGTGGTAGCTAATTTGGTAGAGTGGTGGATTCACAACCGGAGGGTTGCGAGTTCGAAACTTGATCAAACCAAAGACCGTCGTGTACATGGGGGCCGGTGTTGGCGTGATGTGGAAGTTTTGAGAGTGGGGTGCCAGCTCAGGCCGTGGTTCAAAATGACGAGGTGTCCTCGAATCTTTCCTTTCGAGATTGATCCCGGACCGTCATCAATAACCCATTGTGTTGCTACAGTGCGACATAAATTCAATTACCTACCGTAGTGAAAAACACTTTTTGAGTATCTCTACCCTTCCTGCTTTAAGCTAATAGTTACGGAGGAATTTCAAAAAATTAACAATATGCATTTGACCTAGATCTTTTCAATACGTTCATGTGGTATTGGCACGCACGAGCAAAAGTCACCACAAAGCCGCCTTTCATAAAAAATATTGCAAACAAGTCGCCCTTGATAAAACTTATTGATAATTTAAACGATACTTAAAATCGCACAAAAATACCCATAGGTACCACTTATCGAAACACATGCTGTCATATAATTAGTTCAGTTTATGTCATTTTATTTCTAAAACATCAACCTCAAAGCGACAGCATTTATACTTGTAGACTAAAACCTTTTTATTTTAAGTTGCCCAGAGTGTTTTGTTCAGGATTACGTGCAATTCCACGCCCAGCGCACCGCTGAGGAACGGCCCAGACCATTTTTGCTCAGTAACGTCACTGAAACTTTTTTATTCTTGTAAGGAGGGTGTTGATATTATTAACGGGGGATTTCACGATGGATATTACATTGATTAGAATGATGCTTGGGAATTTGATTGCATTAAGCGGTTGATTTTATGCAAGCAGGCTCTGTATAGCTGAACAGAGATGAGCTCCGTGCGACGCAAACGCACCACATGGCAGCATTCTGCAGACGCACTGTTTTGTTTTCGTTTTTGTTTGAACTGCAAGCGTAACGGGAAATGCCCAAAGCAAACAGAAAGAAAAACAGAGCTGCTTACAGATGACCCGAGAAGTTGAAAAGACCGATTGAAGTTTTAAGCACGAGATCGGCTTCTTCGGTAGTTGGAATCACGACATTGAGTCACGCATGACAAATTGAACTGTTCACGATTATGTGTGTTAACTAGACTGGTGTGTTTCTTAAGGCACTGGTTAAGAAACGTCCAACCAGGATTGAGCAAAATCTGAGTCTTTCCAACGAGAAAATGTAGATTGAATGAATACCCAAACTAATATCAAGTGCCGAAAAATAATTATTTAGAATATTCTTTGGTGTTAAATATTTTTTATCCAATGCCAGGTCTCAGTCTTTTCGCTATAAGTCTCTATCTGGCAGCCCAATGTAGCCTAGAAACAAACAAAATATGTAATTCTATCATCAGCCTTATTCACTGCTACGTCAGTAAGATCAGGGCAACTATTGAGGTGGGTTCTTGTATCTAAAAGGCCACACAGAGGTCAAGTTGGTAAGTTTACAAGCCAATTCGGTAGACTATGTTGTAGGTAGTCGTATCCAATGAGAACACGAAAACGAGCGACTCTTTAGCTCTCAGTAGATTCTGTGGTAACTTGATAGCATAGTTTCAGTCTTCTTCTTTAGCTATACTTTTGTAAGTATTGAGTCCAGAATACTTGATTTTTGCATTTATAAACCTTTTTTATGTATGGCATTCAATGGGAGGACATGGTTAGGATCGGTCTTAGTTAAATCATCCGCCAATACTTGCCATGACTGTGATACACCACAGTGACTGTGATGTTACATAGTGAAAACTATAATTTAAGAAAGGGCTAACGTTGACTGTTATGAGAAATTAGAAACCTTCCATTTTGAGAATCTAGATGCGATTGGTGATATGCTTTATTGTTGTGTAGATTTACCATATGAATATTATAAATGTGTTGAACGACCTTACTTATAAATCACAATATTTTATTGTGGAGATTTGATTATTTGTTGTGTTTACCCAATTATTTGCCACTATATTCATAGAACCAAATATTTATTTTATGCGGAGATAATTTTAAAAACAAGTAGAAAAGTATTTAATTTAATTTGTAATTTTAAACATTTGATTTAAGACATTTCGAATTTACTATAAAAGTACATATAAAATAAAATTAGAGAACTGTCAAAACTAATACACGTGCGCCGAAGAGAATAAAGAAATAAAGCCTTTTACAAGGTCGCATCGTGTGCATTTTTGCATTGAAGAATACATTTATGAAAATAGATTAGTCGTAAGTTTATAGGACCAAAACAGGGGATAAATGTGTTAATTCCCATAAAACCTCTTTAAATTTCGTTGATTTGCTTTTAAATAAACGAAGAAAAAATGAATTTACTTAGTATTTAAATTCGAATTCCTTAGCAAGTTAATCAACAAAGAACTGCAGAAAAAATAGCGGTATTTAAACAAATTGATAGTTTTCATATATTAGGCGAGCAATAAGTTATCAGAAATAAAATAAAACTCCAGGAAAAAGTGGATGTGTATTAATAATATGTACGTTAGAACGAAGTACAAATGTGATTAAAAAAAGTTGCATTTGATAGAAGTGATAACTAATCAAAACTACATATTCAGCAATTTGTCCTCCTTTAGGCCCTGTGCGTCATAAAAATCAAACATGCAACCTCAAAAAGCATTGTCAAGTCAACAATTGCGCTCGTTTAAACAGTTAACTCCAAAATAAAAATGCATCTGTCAGCTTAATCAAAATTAAAGATTAAAAAATGTTCGAGATAAAAAAGTGAATAGATTTGTGAAGATAATTGAGTACTAGACAAAAAAATCAGTAGGAACATACAATCATCTTCGTTGCGCGTAAACAATTCAGATAAGCTAGTAATAACAGCTATGAATTATTTAACGAAGCCATTAGCATGCTAACAACACCTATTAAAACTGCTTTAAATTATTATTTAGGAATGCCAAGCAGTTTGACAATTAAGTCATTAGCCTTCTTGCTTCCCAATATCTCTGAAGCTGTTTTAAATAACGTTTGTTTTGTCGCTCTATTATTTCTTACTATACGAGGGTTAATTATACTAGTTTTAAATGAGGATTCATAATTTATAACTTATATTTTCACTGGAGCGCGAAACACATCTAAATAGTTACCAATTTTATCTGAGTAAAAAAGTTTTGAATTACATAGTACAATTTTAAGGTGGGATGATTTCTTAGTCACAGAAATGTTCCAAAAGGATTTATACGAGAGGTTTATTCTGACAAGCTAAATGGGGGGTAGGGGAGGGGGATAGTGTTTCTGTGGTAGACGTGTTTTTTGTTTGTGTTCGGAGCGTGACGTCACTTGGCTTGCTTTTCGAATACGATTTCAGCACTTCGCCAATAAAAATTCCAAAGAATGAATTTCGAATTGTTATGACAGTTGATTGGTCAACTGTTTCGATGAAACGCCAAACATTGCCAGAACGGCGATAAACTACTTTTTAAGATAACCCCGATGTGTGAGCGTGTATCTTGTTAGAGTATTTGGGTAAGTCAACAAAATATTCGTTTTCCGTCTGGCATATTAGCACTGAAAATCCCTCTCATATTGCTGTTATTTGTTACGGTATTCAAGTACTCAAATGAATGCTTTCTAGGCAGTTGTACAGTTTATGTAAAAATTGTGACTGAAATTAATGGAAACAAAATCACTCCATTTAACCACAAAATAATTTTTACGCGGTAATTTTAATTTCTAAAACATTGTGTTGAGTAGATAAGATGCACCACAAATTCAACATGAATTCCAGGCAAATCATGAGAAATCTTGGGACTCTTGAACTTCTGGGTTTGATGAACAGAAATGTAATAATGATTTGAGATTCCGCATTCTTAGGGAATATAAATGAGTTTTCAACCGTTACTCATAGAGTTCAACCTTCAAATATCTCGCTTTTTATTTTCCTAGTCGAATGTGCTCATGAAAAATTCATTAACCTAACATCACGATTTTGCTCTCATTTTATCTTATCGTCAATTACATTTAAAGTATCTTTGTTTTCTAATCAAAATGATCAACTCGGAAGTTGTCATGCTTTAGTAAAACATGCCTTTTTTAACCCGTTTTTCAAAATAAACATTTTCGTCCTTGGGAGAGAATAATGATTAGTTTGATTCCGTAGTTTTCATGCTAAATAAAAAAAGCTACCTCAATCAGCCTATAATAACTTTATTTGAGTGCATTTTAATAACATTATAATCCATTTTTAGTTTTAATTTTTAAGTATACACACAGTTCTTTAGATTTAAGATACATGATTAGCTGAAGTGTATATTCTAATAAAAATATTTTGTGAATTCCACCTCCATTCCAAATTATTCCTCATCTCTTTCTCTAAGCTCTAGGAACGACGTTCTTTTCATACATTTTGCAAGATATAGTATGCGTAACACGTTACGTTTATACATTTATAATATACATATACTCATACTCGTTCATTTTTTTGGAAAAGTATACATTTGTTTAAATTTACGTTGAATGAAATTTACGTTCTTTACTATTACTTTATTAAATTACTATTTACTATACTGCAAGACAAAAATATTAAAAGAACATTAGTTTATCACAGTACTTTTGAGATTAACTATATCTTTTTTCAATTTTATATGAGAAGGATTTTCAGTGAACAAACCTGGCGGAATGCGAAGATTTTTCTTCCGATACCCAAATACTCTAGCATGATGCATATCGGGGTTAAGTTAAAATGTAGTTTATCGCCGTTATGGCGACGTTTACCATTTAATTTAATTGGTGTTGACACATAATCAACTATCATATATTAATTCGGAATTCATTCTTTGGAATTTTAATTGGGGATGTGCCGAAATCGTATTCGAAAAATAAGTCAAGTGACGTCACGTCGGGAATACGTACATAAAATACGTTCCACTGCAGAAACACTACCGCCACCTACATTTAGCTGAAGAAAGTCTTATTTTTTAGAACTATGAAATATAAATATTGGAAATATAAATGTGCTATTTAAATACATAAGGATTCTCAACTGGCGATTGTTCCAAATAACACAGTGAGTTTTTAAATAACAAAATTACTGCAAATATTTTTGTCTCTTACAGTTTCTTCCTCAGCGAAAACTCTGATATCAGCCTCACTTTAGCATTCATCATTAATTGATAAACCTCTCGTTGACTCTATTAAATATGTAATAAAAATAACCATCCAATAATATCCGAAAATTTCTTGTCCACTTCAGTTTGAAAAAAGAGGAATAGCAAGAAAAAATTGTCATTCAAATTCTTATTTAATCTAAATTATTTATAAGGTATGTTCTGATACAGAACATCACATATTTGTTAACCCTCCAAGTGGTTTCGACGAGATATCTCGTCCAAGACTTGATCAATTTTGTTATTGACAGGATTATCTCGTCTAGACAAAACTGTCTATTATTCCAAGGGGAAAGAAGATCCAAGTAGAAAAAACAAATTCATTTCCTAGAACTGGTGACAGTTTGGAAAAGGTTTTTGCATCAGGGGTTGGGACATTACATCGACCCGAAGATAAACCACCAGATGGGTTTATCACATTTTAAACAAGTGCAGTCGGTTTTGGTGTCTGTTTATCACTATAATGGATGGCAATAAAATTCATGTCATATAATTTGGAAAAATTAAAAATGTCTACTTACTTCAATTCTTCTTCTCTTTCTTTCATTTCCTGCAACTCAGATTGAATCTTCGAAGCTGCCGAAACAAATTTCCTTTGTGACAGTTGGTCCCCCTTTTTGATCTGCGGCGGCTTTATTTCTAAGTAATCCGAACATCCCACGGCATTTATGGGGGAGGCATTTTTAAAAACTATCTGCTTTCCTTTGCTCGCTATGAATCGTTCCATGTTCACGTTTTTATTCTGGACAAGGGACCCCGACTTCTGACCGCAGAATGGGAAGCTCAATTTTGAAATTGACGAATTACTCGATGAATCTGGAGATGGCGAACGCATCGAATTGTTCTGTGGCGAATAGTCTTTTGAAGGTGTATTTTGAGAATAAGTTTTCACGAATCCATTGAAATTGTTGGTTCTCTCAATCTGTGAAATTGAATCAAGGGAGCAAATGCTGCCAGCATTTGACGAGCAGTACATGGCGTTGATTTTGTTGTTCATAGTTACTGGAGATAGCGTTTCATCCAAGTGTCCTTGATCAGAAGGCGTTAGTTTTGTTCCAGAATCGAAGGATGAATCACTGCACAGACTTACAGAGGCAAATGTATCTAACGTTTCCTTTTCATCGTCGCTTACGTCAGGATTCTGTTGACAAGATTCCAACTGCATTTTAATTTTCAAAGCTTGCTCTCTCTCTCGCTTTAGTTCTTCCTCTCGCTGTTTGACGATTCTGATTTCTCGCTCAATCGGCGATTCTTGAATTGTTGTGGCACTTTGTTTTTTGTCAGTCTTCTGTTTGATATCATTTGCATTCGACGCGTCCTTACGCTTGTGCCCGAAAACGCAGGCTATGTTATAACTCTGATTACCATTTACAGCTTTGGTTTTCGTGGTGAGAGTTTTTTCTGTTTCAGTTTTCACCTTGCACATTTTTTCTTTCTCAGTTTTGATAGTTTCCTTAACAGTTTTCTCTGTTTCGGACTTAATGTTGATCACAGGCGCAGAGATGTTCACAGGCTTCGCTGGTATCTCTTTAGCTAGCATTTCTCTCATTTTGCGCAGATCCTCTTCACGTTGTTTCATCTCTTTAATCTCCTGGGCGATTTTGCTTTCGACTGAGAACGTACAAACGTTTCCAGACTTCTTACTCTCCTTTTTTGCTGATTTGGGGGGAATGTTTTGAACACTTACGTGCTCAAAATGCAAAGTGGTTCCAACATTTTGCTGAATATCTTTTTCTACAACAATTTTGCAATTTTGATTTTTGACGTTATCGATACTTGGAGAACTTTTCTCAAAAGCTTTCACGTCGGTTATTAATTCTGTATCATTACTTTCAAAATGTATCAGTTTCTCTTCATTAGTGTCACCATTGGTGAGAAGATCTTTGCCATTGGTTGCTTGAGAATACGAAACTACTGTTGATTCGTTCATTTTCACTTCAACGTCAGCGACTAAAGAAAATTCGGTGGGAAATGGATCTTCACATTGAAAATTTATCAACTCAACAGTAGAATTTCGTGGTGATATTCTTATGTCTACAGACTGAGTGATACTGTCCGTTAGCAGTGTCTCAGTTTCTTCGACACTTTCTGAACAGTTGTATTGAGTCGTAGTAGAAATTTCCTCTGTATCAATTAGAGGATCTGAAAGAAGACTATCAGTATCTACTTCACTAGAAGAAGTTTCTACTTTCTTGCCTTGATTCATCTCTTTTCCGAGATAGGGATCCGAAAACTCGCTTTGAAGGATGCTGCTATTTTCCTCTTCTACATCAATACCACTTTCTTTACACGAAGCATCAAAGGAATCCAGGGAATTGCTATTTTCATCCTCATATACTGACTTTTGAATATGATTGTCGATTTCAGCTTTGAAGTCCAACCATTCAATATCAGAGGTCACTCTATAGTTCCCTATAATTTGAGTTAATTCATCTTCATCTTTTATACTACAGTTTTTCTGACCTGAAAGAAAGAAATTTGGCGTAAATGTAAGAAAATAATAACTGCATGTACTGTAAGTTAATTTCAATGGTAAAATATAGATCTTATTTCATCTATTAGACCAATTTCCAACAGTATGTCTTTACGAATGATGTAACGGTTTAAATTTGGGAAGATTTATTTCCTTTCACCGATTTAGTTTTGAACTTTTGACAGCGATTTGTTTCGATTTCAGCTTGCATTACAATAATTTCATGTACTTCCTATATAAATAATTTAATAATTGTTATTACGAAGTATAAATTGTTTAATTTCTTTTAAAGTCACTTTGAAGCAAAAAGGAGTGGGTAATCACTATTATTTTTTGTAAATATTTTAAAATTGTACCTAGTTTTTTGTCAGATTGTCAAAAATATAATATATTTTTTGGTGTGCCGCAGATTTTTCGTAATTAATTTGTGTGCCCTGAGATGAAAAAGGTTGAAAATCACTGTACTAGAGTGTTTCTCAAAATCCTTTGTACCAGGCATTTATAATATTAGTATCCACATTAGTATAGTTATCAATCAACGTTTCTCTATATTTCAGAGAACATTATTGACACAAACAAAGCGAATTTTTTCGAGTTAGCTATAGAAGCATAGATATATGATTGAATGTATTAAGTACACGGTCGCAAAGAAAAGAAAATACAAAATAAACTTGATACTGCAATTGAGACATGAGGACTTAATTTGAAATTACGTTCCTCTAACAAATTATATAAAATGCTTGGATAGAGGATGCTTGATTGGTCAGGTTTTATGGAGCAAGGGCCGTATTTGGCCAAGCTGCGCCCAATTCAAGACAAACAACGTCAAGTAAACCTGGATAGAGGAAAGAAGGAATATGATTTTTTAAAGTAAATGTTCAATTATTAATTAAAAAACAAGTTGCTTCAATGAAATTAAGTAAACTTTGAAATTTTCTTCTTTCAAAATTTTTTGCTTGTAAATAAAAATAAAGATACATATATTCCATAAATAAATATATTTATCAAATGTATTAATTGTCCTAAAATGTTTGGTAAACTTGAAATAATACTCTTAGTGATTGGAAACTTTGTTGTAATACAAACTCATTTCTCAAAGTACTTGAGGTTGAACTAAATATTCCATAAGAGATGTACTTTGCTTATCCTCAAGCAGAGCAGTGTATTTTTAGCTGTAATATTTAAACACTTATTAGTAGTCTTCAGCGAAATTTCCATTTTTGCATGAAACAATTCCGGTCAAACGCTTCACTTTGACCCAACTTCCTTACCCCTCACTAAACCAAAGATAGGCAATCAACTAAAATGAATAAAGATAAATCTCCTTTGCCATTCACCTAGGGCTTTTTGGCTTTGTTTCTCAACAGGTCATTTAAAATTCCTCGCCTTTACTTCATGTGAAGAGGAAAACAAATATCAGAAGGTCAAAGCTCTATTTATTCGTAAACTAAAATAGTCGTTTTGGCTCTTTTATTTACTTAGTCGAATCAGTTTCGCCCTCTGTTAACAGTAAGAGGAGGAGTTAAGTAATTGGATAGAGTGGCGTGGGCGAAGAGCTTTTCGAACAAACAATTCTCTAGAATAGCAAACTACTCCGTGTCAAAAAGTTTATTCTGTTCCAAAAATACAAATATTACACCACATATTCATTCTTAAATGTGTACTATATTTCCAAGTTTATAAATGATAAAACACCTATTTAATTGAACCACTATTAGTGATTTGTACATCCATCAGGATTTGAATCTTCTGTCGTTAGTCGTATTTCGGATTTTTAAATTTTGCTTTCAGGACCAAGTTTTTATGCAGTCGCCATTTTTAACGCCTAAGTTTTCTGATTGTTTTCTCTTGTATGTCGCAAATTCCTATATTTAATTGAATCACTATCAGTGATTTTTACATTTACATCAGGATTCGAATCAGCTGTGGTTTGTCGCCTTTTTCATTTTTAAATTTTGCTTTCACGGCCGAGTTTTATGCGATCGCTATTTCTAACACCTAAGTTTTCTGATTGTTTACGCTTGTATGTCGCAAATTCCACCAACTAACTGTTTATACTTCCTTCTAACGATCTCCACTCTAATCTATCTGCAAATACAATAATATATCCTGTAAATGTAAAACAATGACCCCAGACAGAATAGAGTCTTAAAAAAGAAAAATGGCCCCAAATGCAAATAGTGATCAAAATCCTGGCAGAAATTATTAATTATATTATGCTTATGCACATCCACGTACAAGATGTATTTAGAAATTGCACCCTGACTTTCTGTTCCAATTTCTAACCCCAATCAGAATAGATGGACTTCTATTATTAAAATGCAGATCACACAGTTGAACAATGTCATTGAAATGTAAAAGTCTATAAAGTATTCTATGATTCATTTCACAATTTCTGCGTTCTCGCCAATGATTAAGTGTTTAGGCAAGTTGAAAGAACAAGCAAGTGAAATTTATCCGAAAATAAAACATCCTGATTGTTTTGCATCGCATAAACATCCGACAATATCTGGAGAACAGACGCTTTTAGAATCTATTCAATTAGAATGGCGTTACAAATTGTTTTTTTCTTGTCGCATACCACAGAACGTGTTTTGTGTTTTCAAGCGAGACTTATACGCACGGCTTCAGGGATCTTTATTTTTCCCATTCCTAGAAATAAGCCCTTGGAAGCTAGATCACACCGGTAACCTTGACATGAAAACCGCGGGAATTCTCTTCGTGTTTCCTTCAGGCTCTTCTTCATTGGAACAAAGCTGTCTTTTTGAAATTCAGTGGTTTGTAATAGGCTCTTGTGTGTAAGGCTGACCTACACTGTTTGTAACGTTTTTACTGACAGTTTGTGTTTTAAAAAAACAAAATTGCCCGCAATTTATGGGAGAAAAATTAGAAGATAAGTCAGATTGAATTAATGGTCACTTGTGGCTGTTCTGAGACCTGCAAATACGAAGGTTACAGTGTCCACATTGTATTCTGCACTATGCATGCTCCATATTTCAGTTAATGCTAATAAATGGATACAAAATTGTCTATCATTGAAAATCAATAATACAGTTTTTAATTATTCTTTTCATTACGTAACACTGAAAAGCATTTTAAAAAATCACCGTGCTCCTGTCAGGACCAGTGAGACTGATGAAGGATTGAAGACAAAATCTATGCAACTTAATAAAAATAAAACAGAAAAAACTATTAGAAAGCTTTCATGACATCCTTTAAGTCATTAGAAAGCGATTTTCCTACGTTTTCTGTATTTGTATGCATTATGTATACTTGTGTGTATGTTAGATATCAAGATTTTAAACTGTGTATTAAAAATACACATGGCACTAGACACGTGTCATGTGTATTAGGAAATTTGGAGCCCGTGTGTTTAATACCCGGGTATTTACTATCCGTGTACACCGATTTCACTTCACGACCGTTTTCTATATACGAATATCTACGAGTTTTATTATCTCTGTACACGGTTTCACTTCACAATCGTGTTTTTTATTCACGAATAATTACGTGTTTTGTTATCTCTACATGGAGTCGCTTCACGATCGTGTTTTCTATACACGGATATTTACGGGTCTTATTACTTCTGTAATGGAGTCACTTCACGATCGTATTATACACGGAAAGGTACGTGTTTTATTATCTATGTACACGGTTTCACTTCATGATACTGTTTTTATGCACGTATATTTACGGGTTTTCTTATCTCTGGACACGGTTTCACTTCACGGTTCCAAGGACTTAACTTGGAACATTGGAATAACTTGGACCTGTTAACTTGGAATATTGAAATAACTTAACTTGGACCTGTTAGCTTGGAATATTGGAATAACTTAACTTGGAATGTTATCGTTTAATTTCATCGAACTTTTTAACATTTTCATGCCTTTTGCAACTTCGATGCATTTAGTATGAACGTTTTAAATATCTGAGTGTTTCTTGTTTGTAATCTTAGCGATGGAACTTAGAAATAATTTCTATAGGAAGTAAATGGAAAATATTTTACTCACTCTTGTTTTGTTTACATTTTAAAGGCTACTGCTGTTCACAGAATTAAACTAGATAATTTTAGCAAGTATTGAAAATACAAGTGTGCCTGTGCTTTTGAATACACGTGCACACATCTATTTAAATACACGTGTAGCACGGGTCTAAAGGCCTGGGTACATGGATACTAAGAACTACATGGATTTATAAATTCACTTATAGCAGTGTCCACGAAGTACACGCGAAATTGCGACTGGTTTTTTCAGATACTAAAGGCTTGTTTTTACGATGATGAAAAATACATTGTTCTATTGTAATATGTTTAAAAGATATATAAAACTATCAATTTTTTTGACAATTACTGAGTTTCTGCTTAAGCCGGCGATATGTATCCAATCACTGCAGAGAAGATCCAATTTTTATTACCCTTCTAAGTATAATTTTTATTTTAATAACTTGTACTTTAGTTTTTAAAGCATGTAATAAGAAAATAACTACACAAAGATTATTTGTATTCGGGAAAATGTATTTTTGGTCTGGTAGAAGAGTATTTTGACCTTGACAACTCACAAGGTATAGGACCGTTTGAGGTTTGCGCCATGAGTCATTATGACAGAATATTTAAGAATTTTTATGTTAAAAACAATAAAAAAATCACTGTGTATTTAGTATGATGATGGGGCTCGTTGTCACGTTGCTTGAGGACTAATTAGACCGGAGTTTAAGGATCAATGTAGATTGCGAACCACAACAAACATCTATGCCAAAACCAGGAATCGAAAAATGAACCTGATGAGCGTAACGAACAGAGGGGGTTAAAAATTCGGCTGCGGCCCGGCGCCATTTGATCGGGAATACGAGCATGTATAACACTGATAATACCTGTGCCATACGGGAATACGTGCTTGTGTAAAACTGATAATACATGTGCAATACGGGAATATAAGCCTGGGTAGTACTGATAATATCTGTGCAATACACGAATTCGTGCTTGTGTAAAACTGATAACACATGTAATACTAATAAATCTGATAATATCCGTGCAATTTGGGAATACGTGCCTGCGATACTGAATAAAATGTAGAGTAAAGAAACGTAGGGATAAGTTGTGGATGACTTTTTCTAAGCCTCCGCATATAACTTTTTTTAATTTTTGTTAAAAGTAGGGCAATTTAAAAAATTCAGCTAGACCTATTTTATTTGAAAAGACGAAATGTAATCCTAAAAAAATGCAAGCATGAAACACTATTTTGGTTTTGTTATATTTTTAAGAAAAACTTGGTCTGAGACTCGGGTCACATTCGATCGCGTGACTTTATTAAAACAATAAATCGAAATATGATATGAAAACCCTAAAGAGAAGCGGCATATACACATCGCTTAATGGTTTCAATTCAAAATTGTGAGTATTTATAAACTAGTTTACTTTTATAGCATACTTAAAATTACAATAATATAGCGCACAAATTTACATCAATTATTGCATAAAGTGGTCATGAAGAGATAAAGAGTAGAGAGTAAAATAAGGCATCTATAAAAGTTTAAGTTCCACAATAACACACCACTTTTTTTAATCAAACAGAAAACTATCCAATTTATTCTTTTAAAACTCCAAGCGAATTTCACCTAATAACAGCATTTAAACTAACATTGAATCGTGTTGACTTCATAAAAACAAACATGATATCAAAACATAAAATAGAAACGCCATATACATATTGCTTAATTGTTTCGATTCAAAATTATGAGTAGACAGAGGCGAAAAACAAACTAATTTACATTTATTGCACGCACAAAAATAATGTACCGTACAAATGTACATTAAATATAGATTAGATAAAGATGGGGTAAAAAAGGCATTTATAAAAATTTCAGTTCTAAAATAAAACTTTTTTTACTCGAAAAATTGAAGTTTATTATTTTACAGCTCCGAATGAATTTTACATTTGGACTAATCATCTTATCTAATTATTACTAAATTTCTCTCACTAGTATTTCATTTATTGTCTTAAAATTTGAACAAAAACATTGTTGCTTACCCATTGTTTGTCGAAGGATTACTGCGCGGGAGGCATACGAGAAAAAGCGCGGTAGCATCAGTAAATGATTGTTGAATTGCTTGTACCTCAACAGGCATCCGTGCTCAATGACCCGTTCACAGGAAGGGAGCCCAAAACAGTTGGATGATTCAGGAATATTTCGCTCCCGGGAAAATTGGAGACATAGTATATTTAAAGCGTCCTCTGGAATGTGGGCCGTTAAAGTGTTTGAAACTTGTCAGGTTATGCTTCTGTGTGTGACCTCGACATTCAAAACATCCAAAGACTGATTGCTTCTTGTCTAATAAGCACATCACACAGCAATGGTGCAATTCTATGCAAAGCCATGGATTTCTTTTACGTGGTGTTGTCCTCGGATCTTTCCCTTTGGGATTGATCCCGGACCGTCACCAATAGCCCATTGTGTTGCTCCAGTGTGACGTTAATTGAAATACCCCCCCCCCACCCCCATGGATTTCTAAGTACATCATACAGCAATGATGCAATTTTATGTAATGCCATGGATTTCAGAGTTCAGTGATCGGCAGAGCCATGCAGGGGGCAGGGCCAAAGGGGCTCGAGTCCTTACCTGCAACGTATTCCCACAATTGGCGTCTTTGGCGTGGTTTCTGGTTCCGAGTTAATCATTCGATGCCGGAAGTCATAGCAGTGATAACGAGGTGATAAAAGTAATAATCACCTATGGCCATCGCCATAGATAATGTTGAGTATGGCAGCCATTTCCCCTGCGAGCTTAAAACATTTTTACAAATGTCACTGCAATGCCCCTGCGTCTTTAGCATGGTTTCTGAATTCGAGTTTACCGTTCGATGCCGGAAGCCATAATAGTGATTACGAGGTGGTGAACGTAATAATTATCTATGGTCATCGCCATACATGATATTGAGCATGGCAACCATTTCACCTGCGAGCTTAACCACATTTTTTACAAATGGAATTTCCCAAGGTCATATGCCTTTTCACCGAAGCCATACTATATACTTAGTGCAGTGCTAGTCGGAGGGGAGAGATCTACAAGGTTGGTTGGTTGTTTTCGGGTTTTATAGCACAAGGGCCATATTTGGCCAAGCTGAGCCAAACACAAGACAGACAACACAATGAAAGAGGAATAAAAAGCAAAAGCTGAAGGGTAGTAGATGGTAAAAATGAAAGGGAGGAAAGATCGTTCGTGTACCTCGGGGTATATCTGCAAGGACTCAAGCCTCCTCTATGGGCCAAGAGTGCCCTTTAGAAAGAATATCTCGACCAAGAAAATAAGACGAAAACATTCACATAATTTACAAAATTTTCTATGAAAGGCTTGAAAATAATTCCTTTGTTCAAACTTACTCATGAGGGAGTTCTCTGCTGAAACTGAGTCTTGTTTCTTATCCCACTTGACCTAGAGAAGCTAGACCAAGTTCGTGACTTCATGTACCTTCCAAAAGTTCAAGATGAGCAAAGGATTGAAATATAGGTCCTCTCTGGACAGCTCCAGACAAGCAAGGAGGTGATTAAGGGGGTAGGATTTAAGAGGGTAGACCCCAACTATAAAAATATTGTGGGCCCCTGGAGTCCGGATGATGCAAATGGCTTCTTTGAAATGAATTCCTAAATGAATATCAAGCTATAATTAGGCCCCACCACTGAATTATCTGAAAACGATCTTTTCCATTGCTGCTTTTACCACAAAAATAAACAAACAAGTGTTATCGAGGCTTAAAACGCAGTTAAATAATAAAAGATAACTAAAGAAATTATCGAATTTAAGATTACTATTATAAAAGAAAAACAAACATAACAAACTACTTGAAGATGAAAAATGACTTCTGGTTTAGGAACAGTTTGATTGATCGCAGTTATGATCGTTAACTTTTAAAATTCTTTCTATAAGCGTTAGCTTTTATGACTCATTCTATAAGCTACCAGCGACTAAAAACAATTACCGAATTTAAGATTACTATTATAAGATAAAAAACAAACAACAAACTACTAGAAGATGAAAAATTACTTCTGGTTAAGGACGAATTTGATTGATCGCAGTTACGACGTTAACTCTTTATGATTCATTCCATAAGCGACCATCGACCTTCTAATGAAATAAACAGAGCATGTGGGCGGAATCGCTGTCGTAAGATCTGAGAAGGGGCACGTGGGCTTGGACCGATTGGCAATCGAAGCGCAGACTAGTATTTAATCATACTGGATAATCACTGACCAATCAATAATCTCTCCCACATTACAATTCATGCTTTTTCCCATATCCAAGTGACAGATCTTCAAACCAAGCGAACGGTAGTAATGCCATGAAGCTGCCCGCACATGCTATGTCTATTTCATTAGAAGGTCGATGTAAGCGACATGTGAAATTACATTCGAGTAACATGTCATTACGTCACTTCCGGAGTGAAACAGAATGTACATACAAGCACAAAACACTAAAGCCCTCTATATTTAGCTTTACAGGATAAACATTCTCAAATCTAAAACAAGGTTATTCATGGGAAACTGCTGCAATGTCTCGAAAGAATGTTGAATTTTGAACTACGTCTTTTGAAAAATTTAAAAATCCTTATTGTAGTGACTAGGATGTAAATTTTACAAGTTGCAACGAAACTTCTTTTGGGATTCATTTTTCTGTGAAATGTTTACTGAGAACTTTTTCAAGAACAGTTAAACGATTTTTCAGTTTCAAAGGCAATTAATTGTAATCCAAATTTTTTTCACTTCACGTGCCTCTATTTGAAATCTGTAACCGGAAATATGTCTTAATGGTAGGTAGTTGAATTACCGTAGCACTGGAGCAACACAATGGCTATTGGAACGGTCCGGGATCGATCCTGAAGGGAAAGATACGAGGGCAATAGCACGTAATTTTGAATCACGGTCAGATGACGAGGTGAAACTTGAGCTGGTACCCCTCTCCAAACTTCCACACCACGCCAAAGTGAGGATATTTGCGGTCACGACAGATTTAACGTGTCCCACCCTCTCTGTACACGACGGTCTGTGGTTGGATTCGAACTTGCAACCCTACGGTTGCAACTCCGTTACTCTTCCAACCGGGCTACCACGACCCGAAAAGAGAGAGGAGTTATTCTGGTGGCCTTTTTAATCTACATTGAAATAATTCAACCACGCCCGTTAGTTCTGAAATAAAAATGGAAGTAGTTCTATAAAAATAATGCGTTTTCGACTAGAAATGCGTTCGCGTTTCCCTTATTGTTTCGTATTGCAAATAAAGAACTATTTAACAAAGCGATGCATGTTACGAAAGGAAATGGAATGCAAGCGGGAATAATATACTCGAAACGAACATAATTACGAAAGGGGTTTCACAGCAGCCGTGAGAGAAACAAACAAATTCAGCCTTAAATATAAAAGAAAAATAAACCTAGACCCAGAAGTAGACTTCGATGTGTGTCTGAGTATAAAATAATGCACAAAAACCAGGAAAAACCTTCTCAATGGTCAAGAAGAAAGAAGGTTGAGACTTCCGAACCTAAATAGAACGTTCTCTTTTCTTTCAGAACAATTGGGGTCTGAACTCTGGCTCTGAATTGAACAATCTCATTCAACATAAATTGATCAAAAAGATATCGGAGTTCATATTATTTCGATTTGGCTATCTTGAGAAAAAGTTTTATTAAAGTCGAGGAATGGACATGAGAAAAATCGGACATTTCAGTAGCGGCGTTTTTATTTTCAGGATAACCCGATTTCAGTAGTTAAACGTTACTGAGATGCTATTTTCAGATATTCAAGGAAAACCATTCTCAACTCTGAAGGTAGGTAGGTAGTTGACGTCGCACTGGAGCAACACAAAGGGCTATTGGCAACGGTCCGGGATCGATCCCGAAGGGAAAGATCCGAGGACAACACCTGAGCTGGCACCCCACTCTCGAAACTTCCATACCGCCCCAACGTTAGGACATTTGAGGCCACGACAGATTTAATGTGCACCAGTACCACCATGTATGGATGTCCCCACCATGTACACAATGGTCTTTGGATGGGTAAAGTATTGTATCAAGTACAAGTATTGTACAAGTATCAACTCTGTGGTTGCTAATCCGCTACTCTTCTAACCAAGCTACCGCACTCCTACTTGTTAGGAGTAGCGGCGGCTCACCCATTAGGTGCTCCTTCACATGTAGGGGCCGCGGTAGCCCGGTTGACAGAGTAGCGGATTAGCAACCGGAGGGTTCCGAGTTCGAAACTAGGTCCATCCAAAAGACCTTACGTTGGCGTGGTGGGGAAGTTTGGAGGGAGGGGTGCCAGCTCAGGTGTTGACCTCGCCATCTGCCCGTGATTCAATATTACGAGGCGTTGTCCTCGGATCTGCTTCGGGATTGATCCGGGACAGTCGCCAATAGCCCGTTGTGTTGCTGCAATGTAATTTCAGTAATTCAACCACCCCTACCCAAGTAGACATCATTTCGCGCCTTGTAGTGCCTAAGACCGAGTGGTCAGTGATCGGGCTGGGAGAAATATTTCACTAACTCCGCTACTATTATTACAATTCACCACACAGGAAAGGTCTCATCAAATCCGTCTATGCAAACAATACTGAAAATTAACTGTTCTTTTTACTTCTTGAAAACCCTTACTTCTTAACGCATGAATAGCGTTTAATTGCTTAATGGGAAGAATTCTTTAGGAGGATCTTGGGATCAAAGCCATGCTGTCTTCTTCCCATGACTAAGAATGATCTTGGTGTCAAGAGCGATGCGTAGCTTCGACCCGAAGGAACCAGCTTTTAACGTACGGCGTTGCATTAAAAAAGAACGTCACTAAAATGACGAAACCTAGTCAGACGAGATAGTGCTGCTGTACATTGAACCAGTAATGTGAAAACTCGCTGGGAATCTGTTGCTGAAACTAGCTGAAGGTTTAAATTTTTTAAAAATGAAGGAATACGAGTTTTTTGGTAGAAAAAGTTCGGTTCTTTATTCCTAACGCTTTAATATCAAGTTCAAAAGTTAAAAAATACTTAAGTACGAGTAATTTTAGTGTAAAAACCACAATGTCTTCCTCTTGTAGCACTTGTGAAGCTGTTTTGCTATTAATTTTAATGCTATCCGCCACAGAGATCGCTCTAGACTGGTTAATACATGTGTCAAAAGTAGTATTAATTTCTTATACTCTTATATAAAACTGATCTAAAGTGTATTTTTTATCTTAAAACGGGAAAAGATATCCATTAAATAACGAAATGAACGAAATAGTTCGTACCGCGGGTACATCGCATTTTTGTTAATTTAGAATAAAAATAGACTTCCACGCGTTTTTTCATTTCTATTCACTTTCAATAGTACTTGAAAGTCTTCGCACATAGTTTCGAAACTTTACTTATTGTTACTTTAACTATAGCTGCGGATTTTAAATTTTTTTAAAGTCATTTCGCACATAATTTCGAAATGTATTTGAAAACTACTTACTGTTACTTAGACTATAGCTTCGGATTTTAAATTTTTTGAGTCTTTTTGTGCCTATAATTTCGAAATATATTTGGAAGCATTACTTACTGTTACTTAAACTATAGCTTCAGGTTTTAAATTGTTAAAAATAAAGGAATACGAGGGAGATTTTAGATAGAAAAATATAGGTTCTTTATTTCCTAACTCTTTAATGTGAAATTAAAAAGTTAAAACACAAGTATTAAGTACGAATATTTTTTAGTGTAGAGCTACAATGGTTCTTTCTTTTCTAGCACTTATGATGATGGTGTCTTTCTTTGCTTTGAATTTTAATATTATCTGCTACAGAGTATGCTCTAGACTGGTTCATACATGCATCAAAAGTAGTATTCATTTATGATACTCTTGTATCAAACTGATCTAAAGTGTATTTTTCAACTTAAAACGAAAAGAAAATATTTATGAAGTTGCGAAATGAACCAAATATTTCGTACCGTACATTGTATTTTTGCTCATTTAGAATAAAAATAGATCCGCATGTTTTCATTTCTATTGTGACTTTCAATATAGTCTTCCGCACATAATTTCAAAATACTACTTTAAAAACATTTTGATTACTCAAAAAATTAGATACTATATAATCTTTGCTAGTTTATTAAATTACTAAAATCTATGATTGTAAAAAACAAATTATTGTGTGATAATGAGTTGGTTTCTTCCTAGCCTCTAGAATTATTAATTGGTCCTGTATTAAGCAAAGTACTGTTGTAAAATTTCATAGGTAAAAGTACTAAAATAAAAATATCCAAGCTTAAATATTTCAATTATACTGTTAAAGAAATAAGAGTTGATTGAATAATTAAATCTCATGTAAACAAACTTTACTCTAGCTTTTCGTTAAAAAATGCAGATAAATAGCACCAGTAAAATCAGGATGTTTTAAGCTTGAATGAAGATTAAAACAATCATAATTCCTTATTCATTTTCTAATAAAATTATTGAAGCTGATTGTTTTTAGACAAACTTAAAACCTCTGATTTTTAAAGTGTTCCCATTCAAAGAATCATGTCCCTATTCGATAAAAAAAATAGTTTCTATGCTTTTTTTGAACAGCTTGAACGTGCATTCCAACATTAATGAATGGTTAGCTTAAAACACAATTTTAAACAGAATTTATGCAAGATATTTTTTCTATTATTAGCATGTCATTTATTTAGGTCTCCATGCACGAGTATTCCGATCTCCCATATCAGTTCAGAGGACCCTCATGAAATAAAACATATCCCAAGTACTGAAAGTTTAACTTGCTCAAATGTATACTTTTTCTCTTCTTTTCCATTACACCATTGGTATACATCTTTCATAAAAACAACGAAAAGATTTAAAACTTTTTGAACTCAGAAATCACATCGGCGTGATGCGGAAATTTTGAGAGTGAGGTCCCAGCTGACCGTGGTTAAAAATTACGAGGTGTTGTCCCCTGATCTTTCCCTTGGAGATTGATCCCGGACCGTCATCAATAGCCCGTTGTGTTGTTCCAGTGCGACGCAAATTCAACTACCTACCTACCTTGAACTCAAAAAACATACTGCCCAAAACAATAGAAAATCGTTTGCCTTTTCCCATCCTCTTAGACCCAGGCCTTGTACAAGCCTGATTCCTTATGTTGGGGCCTGCCTTTATTAAGATCACAACCTTTGAAGAATATACCATAAAATAAGAAATGTTCACTAAAAATAATGTCGGTGTAAGCATAATTTCAGTTTCTCTCTACTAAAGAATGCAGTGGAACTTCAACCCAATTGATGTGAATGTTTACAATGCCAACTAAATTTTATACAAATGCTGTTTAAGTTTTCGGATTCTGTATTACTATTCTTTGCATACATCATTATAACACGACAGAAGAAAAATAGAAAAACATCGATTATTTAATTGGCATCGCCTATTGAAATCGTAAGATGTACACAATAATTTTTATAATTTTACTTAATAAATAAAAGAAAATATTAAAAGAATTAGACCGACTTGCAAACCGAAAGCTTGGCAACTCAAGAACAGAGTTCAACTTAAGCGTTTTATAACCCAAGTTGCTTTTATGATTATTTAATGATTGTATTGGGAAGGGCTCTAAATACCCTGAATAAATGTATCAACATAATGCATTTAAGTAGCCTATAAATCGACATATTTCCATTTTTAAAGAAAATCACGAATCGAGTAATTAAGATAGTAAAAATATATAAATAAATATTTCATTAATGAGAATTAGCTTAAAATAGCAAAACATTTTTTATTGTGGGTCTAAATGGAACTATTGAAAGATAATTTAAATATACATTAATCAGAAAGTGCATTTATTTAAATGTTTCGACACACAAGACGTCACATAATTAAAATACAAATATATATTGTATTGCTTTTATCGTACTGCTTCATCTATTATTTACCTCGACCATTTATTAAAGAGATAGGATTATACTAAAACTATTACATCTGAATTTATTAGAAAAAGCAAGACTGAAATGCAAATTCAACAACAGGAGTATAAAATTGTTAAAGATAATAGTCACAACTCTGAGAAACTTTTCCTTTATAAAAATGAAAAATTCACTTATATGTGGGAAACATTTTATTAAATTAATATGAAAACATAAAATCTCAATATTTAAAAAAATAAAGATCCTAAGCAAAGCATTATTTTTTTGACATGCTCAGCGTCAAGTAATTCTCAATTTTGAGCTGAAGTACCAAATTGACCTTCCTTTGAATAAACGATCTAACTCAATTATTAAAAGCAAGCTGAAAACGAATATTCATGTCTATACCACCATGAATGTATTTACAAATTTGGGCGTTTTAAAAAATACACAAAATAAATTTCATAATTGTGTATCAGAGTGTCCTATGTGCATGCATTAATCAGTTGCTTATAATTCTTTTTTTTTAACTCTGAAAAGTCTTAAATATTTGTAAAATAAGCATTAATACATAAGAAATTTTGAGCAGATTTGAAAAATCAAAACTTGAAAACGACAGTCGCATTTACTTCCAGATGAAAATTTGATTTTGACCCGGCATTTGTTGATAAACATCTATGTTGTCAAATCGTTAATTTTGGTACTTTACAAAATTCAATGGATAATAGCCAGCTGAACGTAGTAAATAAACGCTCACATTTGTTAATCATTAATTTTAGTCATTGATGAACAATAAGTGGAGGAATAAGAGAACTTCATCTATTATTAAGATATGAAGATAATATTTATAAATAGGCCCTTCTTTGCATACAATTAAGCATTTTTATATGATTTTTAAACATAGTACGTATTCAAGCGTTTCAAAATTAAACAGTGAATAAGCTTCCTAAATAATTGGACTACTCGTAATCAGTTTCAGTTTAACAGATACACCCTGCTATTTCCAGAGACCACAGATTCCTACCACTTATTACAGCATTAATTTTGCCATTGATTTTAGCAACTGATGCACAATAAGTGAAGAAAAGAAGACAACTTCATCTACTATTAAGATATGATGAGAATATTCACAAACGGTCCTTTTCTACACACATTCAAACATTATAAAATGATTGTTAGATATGTAAACACAATATGCCATGAAGCAGTTTAAAATCAAACAGTGAATAAGCTACCTAAATTTTAGGGCCACTGTGATCAGTTTCACTTTGACAGATACACAAGCCACTATTTCTCAGAGTGATAGCTCATAGATTCCTACAACTTTTCACGGCATTAATTTTGCCATTGATTTCATCAATTGATGAGCAATAAGTGGAGAAAAACAAAACACACAATTGCTCATTTTAAAATTATTGTTAGATTTGTAGATGGCTTCACTTTAACAGATACACAAGTCACTATACCCAGAGTGACAACCCATAAATTCTAACAACTTTTCACTGGATTGATTTTGCCATTAATTTTAGCAATCGATGAATAATAAGTGCAGAAAAAGAAAGCACATAATTAAGCATTTTAAAATGATTGTTAGAAGTGTAAACACAATACGTCATCAAGCGTTTTAAAATCAGTGAAAATGCTACCAAATTCTCAGGTCAGCCTCATCAGTTTCCCTCTAACAGTAACTCATCAGTTTTAACACATGTCACTATTTCCAGAGTGACAACCCATAAATTCCGACAACTTTTTTATTATTAATTTTGCCACTAATTTTAGCAATTGATGAACAATAAGTGAAGAAAAACAAAACACACAATTAAACGTTTAAAATTATTGTTAGATTTGTAAACAATACGTCACCAAGCGTTTTAAAATCAAACAGTGAAAAAGCTACCTAAACTCTCTGACCACCCTCATCAGTTTCACTTTAACAGTAACTCATCAGTTTAACTTTAACACACGTCACTATTCTCAGAGTGACAGCCCATAAATTCCGGCAACGTTTTTGATTATTAATTTTGCCACTGATTTCAGCAATTGATAAACAAAAAGAGGATAAAAACAAAACACACAATTAAGCATTTTAAATCATTGTTAGATTTGTAAACACAATACGTCATCTCAAGCGTTTTAAAATCAAACAGTGAAAAAGCTACCTAAATTCTCAGGCCACTCATCAGTTTCACATTAACAGACACACACGCCACTATTCCCAGAGTAACAGCCCACAGATCCCCGACAACTTTTCACAGCATTTTCAGTTCCCAAGAGCCACCACAGACAACACCACCGAACATAATGTACTCACCTGCGTGGCCCAATGTGAGTCGCTCCTAGAGCCACCGGATTATCTTTTCACAGTAAGGGTCACCGGCCACATCTGTTGAATTCTCCCTTGCAAGCCGTCTGTTGGGAAGTTCCACTTGGCCCATCAGATAGGTCGCCGACCGGATCGTCCAGTTCAACTTCTGTCTCCCCGCGCACCTCTCCCTCTCGCATGCGTTTGTCGAATGGGCCCGATCTGGCAAGGGGTCAGTCCGGTTTTTTCCACTCGGCCGCACAGAGAACCTCCGTGGAAAGAAATAAAGAAGTTTCAAATAAAAAGCCGCTGCGGAGTGTGTGGGGCTTGCCGAGACAAGGTCGTCGCGGGGTGTAATCTTAGAAAGTTATGGCATTCCTGGCGACTCGTTTTTTGCGAAAATAATTTCGTTTTAAACGAGACCGAACGGGATTAAAAATCCATTTATTTTTCCGCTGGAAAGACCGAGTCGTAGCTTACTCGTGGGTTCTTTAGAAATCGTCTTTCAAATATCCAAGTTCGAAGTTACGAATATTTGAATCCGGTGGCGTAGCCAAAGGCAAAGCTAGACTGTACAGGTCCTGCGGTAAATGGGACTGAAGCCGCCCATTGTCCAAAACACAATTTACGATTTCAAAAACATGATAATGTACATTATTTAAATTATTAGGTGTAGGGCTTATCGAGACAAGGTCGTCACTGGGTGTAATTTTAGAAAATTATGGTATTCCTGGAGGATCTCGTTCTTTTGGGTGGCATAATTTCGTTTAAACAAGGCAAACGGAATTGAACCTATAATTTAATTAGCTGACGGGAAGGATTTGATGGAAGTCATAATTTACACGTGGGTTCCTTATAAATCGTCATTCAGATATCCAAGTTCAAGGTTACAAACATTTGAATCCAGTGGTCTAGCCAGAGGCTAGATTTTTTGGGCCCTTGGGCAAGTGTGAGGCCTGATGCCACTCTCTCCAAATTCTTATAGAATTCTTAGTGATTCTAATTTTTTTGGAGGGGGATAACATCGTTTTAAACGAATCCAAACGAAATAAAACATCTAATTTTTTTTCGTTGATATAACGAAATTGATTGAAGTTGTAGTTTAATCGAGGGTTCTTTATATATCGCCTTTCAGATATCCGCAGTTGCTTAGGCAGTGGAAAAGCCAGATATTTTGAGTCCTGAGGTAGATGAGGCTGATGCCGCCTTCTATCCAAAACACAATTTACGTATTTAAAATGCTGATAAAGTACATTATTGAAATTATTAGGTTAAAATATCCTACTTAATACCATATTTGTGAACAGAATATTGTTCACAATATTAATTTTTGATTGCAAATTTGTATTTACTACCTATAAAAAACTAGCAAAAGACCGAACTTTGTTTATGGAACTCCAGGACGGAAGTAAGAAAAAGCGAACCAGTCTTGTTTTATTTTCCCGTCTCACAAGACGTTTGTGAGAAAAGTTCATTGCCATGTCCCTTCACACTTTTTTTAATTGTAATCAATTTCGGGGAGCTACTTAAAGGAAAGGATTGACTTTTAAACGTGGCATCCGAAAGCTGGAATGCATGAAAGCGTTCTCTTTACACGTATAGCACTGGAAAATACTTCAAAGACAAAGTAACAAGGACAAAAGTGTGCTTAAAATTACAAAACATTTTTTCCAAGAAAAATCACGAAAATTTTAAATAAGTATTTCTGAAATGCTTCCTCCTTTAGCATTGGCACTCGGCCGCCGACCGTGTACCCCTTAGCTACTCCACTGGCCAGAGGAGGGGGCTCTTGAGGACCTGGCCCCCCTGAAGATGTTGCTTTCGGACTTTTAAAGTATCTACTAATAAATTAATAAAATGTGTGAAACACTTTTTAATATTCTTCAAATAAAATTATTATTAAAATAGCTATTATTTTATGAATTAATATCCATTTCATAATTCAGTGTTCCGCTTAAAAGTAACAAAAGAAAAATTTCGAACACTGGAACAAAATTGAAATTGATTGGAAAATTATACAGTATGTTTATAAATTATAAACAAAATGTACACTGCTGGCCACCCAAATTGCAACACCAAGAAAGACAAGAGATATCACAACAAAATTTATTTTGTAGATAACATGTTGACCAAGTATCAAATGATTAAATTTATAGACTTCTGTGAAGTATGGTTCCTGCCAAAATCAGTATCCAGAGTAGCCGCCATTGTTGGAGATCACCGCTGCCACACGCCTCGGCATGGATTCAAAGAGACTTTGGATGTGTTCTTGGGGTACAGCAGACCAAGCAGCTTCCACACGTTGCCAAAGTTGATATGGTGTGGCAGCTGGGGATGTATTCTGGGTCAATCGTTGAGCAACCATGGACCACGTTTTCTATCGGCGAAAGATCCGGAGAGCGAGCTGGCCAGGGAAGCAATTCAATCTGGCGATTGACGAAGAACCCTTGGACAATGCGTGCCACGTGTGGTCGCGCATTATCCTGTTGAAATATGGCTGTGGGCAAGCCCTGAAGGTAAGGAAGGACAACTGGCTCCAACACCTCGGAGATGTAGCGCTGGCTGTTTAAAGTACCGGCAATGCGTACTAGAGGAGTGCGAGAGTGATATCCAATACCGCCCCATACCATAATACCCGGTGCAGGACCAGTGTGGCGGTGCATAACGCAGCTGTTCAGCATCCTCTCTCCACGGTGTCTCCAGACTCGAATCCGACCATCGTGGTGTTGCAGACAGAAGCGTGACTCGTCAGTAAAGACAATTTCATTCCATTCTGCCGTCCACATCCTTCTTTCATCGCACCATTGGCGGCGGAAACGTCTGTGGTTCTGCGTCAAGGGTAGACGAAGCAATGGACGTCTTGCGGACAGACCACTCGGCTGTAAACGGCATCGAATGGTACGCGCAGACACTGGATGATGCGGTACAGACTGAATGTGCTGTGCTATGGTTCGTGATGTGGCTGAGCGATCCGTCACTGCCATACGCACAATATGCCTGTCATCACGTGAAGTGGTGCACTGAGGTGGATGCGATCGAACACGTCGGTCCGTCGTACCCTCCTGCATCCAACGATCACATATCCGCATTACAGTTGTTTGGTTTCGTCCAACACGACTACCGATTTCCCTGAAAGATAATTCACAATCTCGGTAGGCCACTATCCTTACTCTGTCGAACTCGGATACTTGATCAAAAGATGATCGCTGTTTTCTACGAGGCATAATTGATCGTTTTTTTGAAAAAAACCACAAGAAAAACACAATTGCCGTACTTGAAATCGTCGAAATCTCCAAGCCTTAAATAGCGCTTTGAAGTGGCGCCACAGGCGCGCGTGATGTGCGTCTGCGCTGAAATTCTAATCATTTGCATATCTCACCTCTGCTAATGCATGTTGTAAATTTCATATTATTTGCATGCTTCCTTCAGGGTGTTGCATTTACGGTGGCCAGCAGTGTATTTATTGAGAAATGTTTTTCATAACAAATTTAATTAAAGTATTAATTTAATAACCTTATTAACTTCCAAAATGCAATGCTGTACCGGACTTTTAAGCAATAACCATGATTACGGGGACACAATATTTCAAATACAAAATATACGTGTCACATTGTTCCTTAAAATTTCTATAAGATATTTTATTTCTTATAAAATAAAGAAGGATTCTCTCTTTCTTAACCCTCCAAGTGGCTTGGACGAGATCTCGTCCATCATGGTCTGACCAATTTTGCTAATGACGGGATACCTCGTCGAGACAACCACCAGGAGAGTTTAAGAAAACATAGATATAGAAGAAAAATAATCCAATGAGCATTTGAAAAATGGTTTTGAAATATTTTTCAGATGAATGGCCAGGCAGCCAAACTCTTCAAAAGGAAAGTATAAGATTAAATGTTTCCAATTGTCAATGGAAACAGAATTTATCCCATTTTTTATGAGTCAGATATTAACACAACGTGGAGTCCCCCCATCAATATCAAAATAGATTTCACCTAAAAAGCAGCACCTGTGCACCAAAATGCAATGCTGTACCGGACTTTTAAGCAATAACCATGATTACGGGGACACAATATTTCAAATACAAAATATACGTGTCACATTGTTCCTTAAAATTTCTATATACAATCTGAACATACAATCTTCCATTGCTGCCTTTGGACAGAGCAGAGATCAAGATTCCCCAGTAACTACAGACAGATACAATGACCTCGTAAACAATAAAGGAACCGTATCAGCCTGGAATGCATCATTAACCCTCCAAGTGGTTTCGACGAGATATCTCGTCCATCAAGATCTGGTCAATTTTGTTAATGACGAGATAACTTGTCATAAGGGTGTTACCAAATTTTTGAAGATGGCGAGATAAAGATATGGTCAGTTTTTTATAATGACGAGATATCTCGTCCATCAAAATCTGGTCAGTTTTTTTCTAATGACGAGATGCCTCGTCGAGACAACCACCATGAGGGTTAAATAGCTTTATTTACAAACGGAATTGGATTCCACATCCAGCCAATCATATTAGTTCTACTCTGTGACAGGAAAAAATCCTTATATCTATTTCATATTTTAAACGAAAGTTGTAGTATAAATATTGTACATTTGTTCCTGGCATGTCCCCTCGCATGGGCCCGGTTAATTGAATTGTTTTTCTTCAAACACCTATTTAAATCTTATCTAGAGTTTGGTCATAACGGACTTATCTTCAAAATGCAGTTGACTGGAAAAATCACTGGTTTTGCATTTATAACTTCATTTAACCCTTCAAGTGGTTTTGACGAGATACCTCGTCCATCAAGATCTAACCAATTTTGCTCAAGATATTGCCGATTTTTTTTATGATGACGAGATCAAGATCTGAAAAAAAATTCTAATGACGAGATATCTCGTCCATCAAGATCTGATCAGTTTTGCTAATAACGATATACTTCGTCGAGACAACCCCCAGGAGGGTTAAACCATTTAGGACTTACTGATCTTATAGATATATCTGATATGTCGTTAGTGAGAAAGATTGAGAATGAAAGAATGTAAACACATAAAACAATCTTTCTCTATTCCTTTTTGCTAAAAATCCTCAATGACTTTCAGTATTTTTACGGATTGACATCATTTCTCGAGTTGCTTTGACAAAAATTTTCGAACATAAGATTCTTAATCCTCATTTAAAAATACGATTTATCAGCAATTTTTCCGTTATGATTTATATTTATTTCTAATGAGATTTGTTTTACATTTTGACCACGAGTCTTAATATCTCCAACACTTGTCTTAAATGAAAAAATGTCAGAATGTCTTATTTAGTGCTTAAGAAACGTAATGGAGTTTGAAACAGCATATGACAAAAAGATAGTGGAAGACCGATGAGGGCATAGAAGCATTTTATAATTAGAGGTTCTTCATACAAAAAATATGAATGAAAAGTTTTTCAGCTTTACACGAACTTAAAAAAACTTTCAAGATACCAGAACAAAGAGAGCATTCATTAGCTGCGAGGACTTCTCGAACGAGTTGGCTCATTTGCAACATGCCTCTTACAAACATTTTTATCGCGATACTTTAGTTTTATTGCTGTAAGAAACAACACGTCTAGTTTATGTTACAAATTGAGTAAATTTCCGCTGAAAAATCATGCATAAAAGGAAGCAGTTGAAAAAACTACACATAAAAGGAAGTAGGTGAAAAGATTATGCAGAGTATTTTGTATTGTAAACTCTATCAATTAATAATTTCATTCAAGGAAGATCTGTCATCACTTTAATCAGCCTTGTTCACGACTCCATCTTCTTAAATATAAATCTCAGTTTGCATCCCATATACTCCCATCTCCATCTACTTAGACATAAATCCCTTTGCGTAAAAAATTACATTTAATTAAATATTGAAACTAATTGTATTGGAATTAATTGCTTTAATTTAATTATTAAAAATTGAAAAATCGGTAATTAACATCAATGAAGAAAAGAAAAAGAAAAAAGATTATTGTAAATAGTAAAATTTCTTCCTCATAGAAGCATGTAAATACCCTATTATTTCTGAACCTGATACGAATACTGTAGGCGGCGCAGGTTCCATTCCTTAAGGTACGATCCCTTCCTGGCTGTATTTCTCTATTCTGTGTCAGTAAAACTTTCATTGCGTGTGTTTGTCTATCACTTGATATTGTATGTCTTGCGTCTGGCGCAGCATGGTCAAATATGGCCCTTGCGCCATAAAAATCCCTACCAGCCAAATCTCTGATAGAATACGTCAGAAACGCGACTGTGACTACAACCTCCTAAAATGGAAATTCCTTTTATATATAATCTGTCAATCTTTTTAATGAAAGGAAAATTTATCATCCCTCTGATAGTCTGTAATTTCTCAGAATAGCGCCTCAGACATTATTCGCCTCGATTTATACCGACAACCAACAACATTAATATCATGTATTCAAACAGCTTTTCATATGAATATCTCAGAAGCAAAATTAGATTAGTTCCACGATATCCCCTCCCTTCAAAAAAATTTGTCAGGTTCGATTCCGCCCCGGGTACATTTTCTCTTTTTTGTGTCAGTAAAGCTTTCCTTGTTTGTCCATTACTTGTTTTTGTCTATCTTGGTTTGGCGGTAATTAACATCAATGGGTCAAAAGTACCTTTTTTATGGCTCAAGGGCCAAGTATGGCCCTTGAGCCATACTTGGCCCTTGATGTCCAAAGAAGAAAAAAAATGTCCAAAGAAGTATCGGATCATCATAAATTCGCAGAAATACTGCAGTATGTGATCAGGACTAGCCATGCTGTTACCCTGACAATTGTGACAGCCTGGATAGATCTTGTTTCCTGCTCCATATTTCATAACTTTGGTGTGACCAGTTCTAAATCTTGGTACGCTGTCTGTCCTTCTCTAAATGACTTGAAGTTGGCTATATCTCCAGGTCTTTGTCCTCTATACGAATTATGTTTTGCTCTAGGGTACTTAGTCAGGGAAATAGGGGCGGTCGAAGGATAGTATTCCTCCAACTTTAACCCACCAAATGGATTTAACGAGATATCTGGTCCAGCAAAAGATCTGACCAATTTTGTTAATGACATGCTACATCGTCATCAAGATATTGCCTATTTTTTACGATGGCGAGATCAAGATCTGATGAGTTTTCTTCTAATGACGAGAGCAAGATCTGGTCAGTTTTCTTCAAATGACAAGATGCTGCGTCGAGACAACCACAGGAGGAGAAAATAAGCATGCCCAGCAATAAATTTTCCGATATTATTGATTATATACTTATTCGGTCTTTGTAGTTTCTTTTTGTTGTTGTAATAAAAGGTGCTTTTGAATTTGCATATTCTCTTTCTAATTTACATTAATATATTCAAAAAGCACTTATACAGGACAAGGATGTTTCGAAACGGGGCTCGAATCCTTCCTGAAATGATTTTGATATTCAAAAGCTATCAAAACCACATGCTGAAGCTAGTTATATCAGAGGAAATCAAAGTTCGTCATATATATGGAATGCTAATGATGTTTTTCTGACGTTTTATTAATCGAGATTCAATTGTAAGGATAAATTTCCCTGCTTTTGTGCTACTGTTCGGCGATATTGGGTGGTCCCGAAATATTGTCTAAAGTAGGTTGTGCCGCCCGATTCAAGTTTTAGGCGTGGTGAAATTCATGTTTCATTTGACTCATCGAATAAATAGGTCGATAACTTTATAGATTAAAGCGAACCCTATGAAATTCTCTGAATTGATTGTAAAGTACAAGATTTTTATAAATGCTTACGATTTTGAAAACTTCAGTGACAAAATATATCTACTTGATATTTTACACTTTTTTCCAGAGAAAATTCTTCCTAGTGTAAGGAATAATTAAAGTTTACGATACATAAACAGAATTTCAGCATACAACGGAAACTTGAAGCAACAACTTATGTTTGATGACAGCTGCTTTAAGACACACGAAGCAAAAGTCAAAAATGTGGCTTTCGTGAAACTATTAGAAACTATTTCATGTTAGCAATTTAGATTTCATTCTTTTATTGTTATTTCCTAGACGTGACGGCCTTTAGAGGCATGTCTTCTTTAAGTGCGTACGGCCATTACAACCCCGAGGTACCCAAGTGATCCTTTCTGTTTTACCCTGTCCCTAACGTTCTACTTTTGCATTTTTTCCTACCTCGTTGTTTTGTGTTTGGCGCAGCTTGGCCAAATATGGCTCTTGCGCCATAAAACCCCAAACCAACCTAGACGTGATGATTGGTAGGTACTCCAGTCCCGGAAAAAAACGAATCACCCCCTTTATTTCGAGCACTATTCATAGAAGGGAAAATTGAAAGATATCATTCAAAAGGGAATAACGTTCTCTACAAATTAAAATGCATAAAAATTGCATAAGGGGCCGTCTTCATATCAAATTTTGCACAAACAACAAAATTTCCAATGGAAATGCCAGATTTTGATGTCTTAATCAGATTCGGCATCGTTAAATTAATCTAAATATAAAATTTCATGACTTTACTATCTTTATATCCGGAGATATTCAATGTCAAAGTTACTGTCAATTTCTGGGACATTGAAAATCGCTATTCGTAGATCGAGATTAATTGTAGTTATAGTTACAGGAATTTCAAATTTTAACACTATTTCAACGTATTTGTCAGCGCGGGCAAACGATCCAAGAAGTATTATATTTATTATGCAAGTGAAAACGATTGGAGAATTCCATGTGCAAACGATCCGAGAATTATTATCCGAGGGTTGTCAGACGTTTTTTAAACTTTTGAATGCCTCCTAAAATAGCAATAATGAGGAAAATTTAATGTAACTCAAAAAACTAACGATTGGAATGAGCTGAAATTTTGCATGATCATATTAGAAGTCCTGAATCTATTCCCATCAAATCTAGTAAAGTTCCAATTCAAAAAAATTTCAAATATTAATTTAATAATTAGTATTACACACTAAAAACTATTTTTAAGATAAAATATTAGGTGGATTTTGTTTGGGTTGATTAACTATAGCGCTATATATCAGCGCTATAGAAATATTTGGGAAGATATATCCATAAAAGTCTGAGAAACTGATTTAACATTAGCTATTTCTGGACTGATAACTTCGAAACGGTAAGACCTAATGACATAAAATTTCGTATCTGAAGTTAAATTTTGATACAGATTGTGTGTCAAAATAGGGGATTTCTATTGGAAATTATGAAGTTGGTGCTCAATTTAATATGAAGACAGCCCCTTATGCAAATTTTATGAATTTGAATTTATAGAAGACGTTAGTTGCTGCCGAATGCCAACTTTGAATTTTTTCTACTGTAAAAATTGCTCGAATGAAGAGGGGATGGTTCGGGTTTTTTTCCGCGACTGTACATTACTCACCCCAGGTATAGGGAGAATGTTTACGATTCTATTATCCTATAAGAAGTAAAAAATAATTTTAAAAGGAGTCAGAGATAATATCAGTTGAATTGATATCTAATTTTGTGGATGAGAAAAGTTCAAATGAGGTAGTACGAATACTGCGTCGATTAGGTGGTAAAAAATGACGTGATAAGCTTTGTTAATGTATGCTCGGGCCACCATCCCTGTCACCCTGCATTAGAAACAACACTGACGACGTGAACACACATCACACAGCTTTATTATAAATAACATAAAAAAATATTTATAACCTTTTAAATTTTGCACATTTATGGTACATGAACTTCTAAACTTTCTCAGGGCCCCAAGCCCTCTGGCCCCGATACCATGGTACTGACGATCTCATATGTGGGGCCCAGTACCACCATGGTACTGGGAATGCCTCGCTTGGAACCTTGGTGGCCCCATAAATGCTTTCTTAGTTTCAGGTTGTCATGTTAGTATGAAAAAGTCGATCTTTCAAGTCTTGTGAAAATCAAAGTTGATAATCTAACTTTTTGGTTCAGTTCTAGTGCATCACTTAATTGAAATTCTACAAATAGAATTTAGAAAACCAATTTTCTTTTATCGCTTTTAGTTCAGATGAGAAAAATGTTAACTTAAGAGACCATTATATTAGAGGATTAAATATGACGAAGTTCTTATTGATAGATGGCGACACTACAAGAATTCGGATTTCAGTTGCATCTGAACTATAAATACACTCGTAAGTTTATTCCGAACTTGGGAATAAGCAATATTGTTTTCAAGACCTCCACATAGTAATTGGGAACCATGGTACCGGGGTCAAAGGTAGGGTACCGGGAAATGTTTTTTATCTGTATTGTCGGCCTGTTTTCTAGGTTCAAAATTTCAGTTTTTGGAGTGGCGTAAGTCCATGGAAGCCCAGGAGCCCGGCAACCCCTAAAAAAATTAAAATTAAGAAAAATTGGGCTGTAAAAAATCGATAAAACCTGAATCAAAATCGACTATTTTTTACTTATGTGAATGAGATCTCTGTTTCTATTTTCCTTCTTGATTTTCGCCTCAAAAACCCAACCAGGGACTGCTGATCCCTGATCTTTAAATGATCTCTTACTGTGATTGGTTAATGGTGTTTGTCATGCGCAATGGGTACCTTCAACACAGACTCATTTTCCCTACCTCACGTTTCTTGTTGAGGCTAGCATTCAATTCGGGTAATATGCGCAGCTGGTCTTTGCGCATGGTCTATTATTCTCTCCTAATTTTTTCGCCTTTTTAAAAGGCAACCATCAAGCTGGATCAGTCACACAGAGTTCCAAAAATTGGGCGCAATCGAGTCTTGTGAGTTCCTTTTTTAACTTGGGGCTAACAATGATTTGCATTGTATTGTCTTTGCGGAAAAGTAACAGCGGCGAATGGAGTTGACTTATAAGGTTGTCTAAAGCTAATGATGAGATTTCTTTTGATTTATATCAAATGTCTGCATCCCCAGCTATCAATTTTACACTACACTACTGAGTTTATATAGCAATAACGGTGTACAGCAATTGTATAAAGGAAAAGAGAATGTTATGTAAACAACTATGGGATCCTCAGTGCAAATGTGGGAGCCCTCTACATGTGTGTTTTACTTATGAGATTTAATCTTTTAAAAGTCAAATAGATTTTATCTTTACAGAGCTCTAAAAATGTACTAACCTTGCAATTTTTAATAAAAGAATAAGGTTAGTAAATGTAAAATTGAAGGGTAATTTTCTATGTGAATCTTGTTTGGTTTTGGCGGGTTGGGTTTTTTATGGCGCAGGGTCATATTTGGCCATGCTGCGCCAAACACAAGACACACAACATTAAGCAAGTTTCAATTTTGGTGGAGTCATCTTTTCTTTATTAAAAGTACAGTTTTATTTCCCAGATATACAGCACCCCAAAAGCTAATGATCATTCCCTTTTCAAAGTCTGATAAATCGCACGTTTTACCCATGCCAGCAGTGGTTGATATGTTTTCAGAATGCCTACATCTCATCATATATATCCACTAAGTCAGCTCCCGACATGTGCCTTATTTCATTGACTACTCATTGCTGACGTCAAAAGTAGGCGGTGGTCATAATGTGACTCGACTCTGTATAGTCAGACCCAAAATTGAGTATATACTTGTTATTCTTGTGGAAATTCATATTTAAAAGAGTCAAATTCGAATAAATCTTCATGATTTGGAATATTCACAGGCAGTATTAAAAATTTTTTCTTACAAAATATTACATGAACTCACACACGTGATATCAAAATTAGCCTCAAGAAGAAAAAAGTAGAAAAGAATCTAGAGAAAAACAAGAGTCAAATTGATTATACACCTTCACTGAAATTTACATAATTTTACCTTAATATGTTATGGCGAATCAGTTTGCGGTAATTACAACTTCATATTTTTTGATTGCTGATTGTATAAAGTATTTTTGTAGTTCCCAAAGAAATTTCAGCTGTTCTTCTCACATAACCATCCCAATATGCGGGTAATGTGATGCCCTTAGATAGTCTTTTCTAACTGAAACAATAATTCTTTTATTTTCAAATATGGAGACAGGTGGCATATGTATTTGCTTATGTGCAGTGATACAATAGCCATAGCTTCACATTTTCGGCAGTATGTTTGGGATAGCTTTCTTGAAGGAAGATGAAGATAGATCACAAACCCAGCTTGTTGGGTTATTCTTAAAAATGTCGAGATATACCATCTTGTTTATAATACGCCGTCGATAAAAACAAGTTCCCAACCCTAGAATTGCAATCTATTCCCAAACGAGAAGAGTACCAGCACTGCCTTTGACTGTCCATCGTATACCATACTCTCCAATTTTTACAACACCCAACTGTTCCATGAATGTTAAATTTTAATTTGACACAAAAAGTGATGGGTATTCTGTAACTAAAACATTATTCTTAGCAAAAGAAAGCATCTCCAAACAATTGCTAATAAATAGTAACTTTTAAGTAATAAAACCTTTGCTAATAAATAGTAACCTTTAAGAAATAAAACCTTTGCTAATAAATAGTAATCTTTAAGTAATAAAACCTTTGCTAATAAATAGTTTATACTTTGAAATACAGTCATGGTTATTTCCTTTTCGAAGAACCCTGCGAATAGTTTCGGCAGAAACACTTCTGTAAATGAACATTTAAAGAACACCAGAGTTTTGGAGTAAGGTCAGTGGCTACGGAAGTTAAAATTAAAAATTGAGATCGAGTTAAATGATTTAAGAAGCAATTTATGAATTGAGAGCTATTAAATGAGTGAATTTAAAAAATGAAGTTAATTGCAGTAAAAATTTAATGGATAAGGATGAATAGCTATTAAATTAAAGCGAAAGACTATTATTTAATATAATTTAGAATTGCTCTCGGTCAATATTAATTTCCTGGAAGAAGATGGTCATACATGGAGATCTGCGCTACAGCTTGATTTTCATTGTATTGTTGATGATTTGCTTAGGTTCACTTTCTTAAATATGTCTAATCAAAGAAACAATATCTCGAAAGCATTTGCCTTCCTTTTAGCCATTTCATAACTAAATTCTGTGTTCTCCGTTTGATCGCCCATTTTCATTTAATACTTTAAGAAAATTGTCGAAAAGGGTTTATGACCTTCAATATATTGATCAAGGATCAATAATAATTCTTGATAAAATAAGAGGCAGATAAAGCTCTGCTTATACTGTAGTGTAGACTCAATTTTGAAATTTAATTTTCCCTTGATTACTTCTAAACTATTTTTCTGGGTCTTAATTTTGATATTGTGAGGGATTTTTGAAATATTTTCTTGGAAAGTAATGCCTATATATAGTACCCACATAAATATTCTACGAACTCGAAGGTTATACGATTTTCGCAGTTTTGAACGCAAAATTTCTGACGAAAACCAAGTGTGTACTCAATTTTGGGACTCAAACTTATTAACATATTTTGTATTTTTTCTTCTTGGCTAGGGAGCCTGGCGCTGAACATAAAAATATTGGGATACCCAAGGGGTTTGGCTTCTATGAGTAGCTGAAGGAACAAAGACATTTTAGAGACCTTTTTGAGTTCGCCCCGAAAAGAGAAAGTTCAGAGGACTTTCAGCTGCCTCGAGCAAATTTCAAATCAATATAACTCGGTACTGCGAAGCGCTACGACATCGAAATGGGTCTCAAACGAAAGCTAATGTTGAGGTCTGTCGTTTTAAAACATTAGAAGTGAAATTGAATGCAGTGTTGGTTGTGAAACTTTGGATCACAGTTGAAAAATGTGGCCATTTTTGTCTATCCTCATTTTAGACCCTAACTTCGTAGTGTATCATTTCACGAATGTTGAGATGGTTGACATGCATCTATAGAATGCAACGGCCAACGGAAACGAACGAGCCACTGTGAGATTATATCGTGAACGGTATCCCGATACACGTGCGCCAAATCACCAAACCTTTGTGCGTTTGCACATGACTTTGAGTGAAAATTTCTCGAAATGTTGTAAGACACTTCTGTCAAACTGTAAAACAAGGGTTAGTAAAAATGTTGTTCACGTACTTGCTGTCTTTCTCTTCTGCACCTTAGAGTACTTTCTAGCACATCTGGTTGGTGCTTATGGACATACATCCCTTTATGAATACAGTTTAGTTTTGTTTCTTACCTCCCGCAAAGTTTGTGTAGGTAGCTTTGAAACACTGTATAAAAGTTTTTACTCTCGCATCGAGGCGACGAACTCAACGTATCCTATCCGATTAGTTTTGAAATTTGATAAACTGACATAATTGATTCGATGAAACAAAATGTCATTTGTCTTGCATAACCACTGCCCTAGCAACCTTCGAGTTGTAGGCGGCGCAGGTTCGATTGCTGCCAGGTGCATTCCTCCCTGGGTATATTTCTCTCTTCTGTGTCAGTAAAAGCTTTCACTGTGTGTCAATTACTTGATATTGTATGTCTTGTGTCAATTACTTGATATTGTATTGTGTCTGGCGCAGCATGGCCAAATATGGCCCTTGTTCCATAAAAACCCCACCTACTATCTAATATTCGTATATTACAGGATTTTTACGACATACTCCTCACCTATGAAAGCAAGGGGTTTAAAAGCAAGATTCCCACAAAACGAAGAACAGGAGGGAGATTTTCTGTAGTTGTGAAAAAAATTTTATTTGAGGAAGAATTCTAGTATTTTAATTTCCCCACTGCCGATCGTTTTTTGAGGCATAGAAAATTATTATCAATGATATTTACATTTAACATTGTTCAAAGTGTCCCTAAATGCCTCCACCATTTTTCGGAACATAAGTTTTTGATTAAAGCAAAGCTAGGTGGTGTAGAAAATCTCTTCTTGTAGCTGATGAACAAGCGATAGACTCTCTTAACACGCACACTTTATTGGATGATTTTACAAAACAACGTAGATATAACATAATATTTATCAGTTTACAGAATCATTTTATTTCTTGAAATCCCAGACGGTGCGTCGTCACATACATTGCGACTTCCATATCATAGATATTAACTGAATACAGAATACATTTGTGAGATATATTTATTTTCAGAATTATGAATCTTCAGGTGTACGTTCTTATGAATTGCGAAATGATTTCGGTTTCATTACTTTGAAGCTTCGGAGAGACTGCTTTAGCAAAATTTTTTACAACCTCCTACATAAGAAAATCGATACGTCCTTTGTAGTTTCTTGTATTGATTTTAACGTAGCCAGGCATATCATCAGAAATTGTAAATTATTTTTAAACCTTAGAAAAAGAATGTATGCAACAATTTTGCTACAAATAGATTTTAACCTGAATAATATTTTTCGGAGCTTGATATATATTTTTAATGATTTCAATTCAATATGTAATCTGCTTCAGTATTTTGTTTTATCTCTTATCTAACTGTTTGTGTAGTCTTTTTCCTGCATTTTTTTGGATAATATATTTTTTGTTCTCAGTAATTGGATACTTTTCTGTAGAGAAACAACAATTAAATAAATAAATGACTACTCTCACCTCTACTGTGTGCAACATTCGAAGAGTCAAGAAACTACAGAAAAATCGATTCAACGATTTAATCATTTTAAAAACGAAACATTTTTAGACCAAACAATTTCTAACACTTCAATTCAGCTTGTGGTTGGTTGTCTTCCAAATAAGGAAAACTCTATGCTCAGTTTCAAGAAAAATTAAACTACCAAACCAACTGCGGACAATTTCAGTAAATTGATTTAAATTTCTTCTGGTTTTGCAAAAAATTAAATATATGCTTTCTTCAAACGAAGCTCAAGCTAAAGTATGAATGAATTTAAAATAATGATTTAATTATCGTTCCCTTCGACCTTTCGTTTTATTTTAGAATCTTAAAAGCCGAATTTATTGGAAATAAAAATAGTCAAAGGAAACACTTGAGAACAAAATGTTACCTAGTTTGAGTTGTCATTTCTGTTACTTGGAAAAGCACCAAGCTATTTGAATTTCGATAAAAATGAAATTACTCGATTATTAAAATTAATGAGCATCTGCAAAACGAAATAAGACTTTCGAAATATTTATAAATATTTAATATAAAAATGTTACTTACTGCTTTTCGGTTGGTTGGTTGATTGAGTTATATGGCGCAAGGGCAAATTGCTTTTCGGAAATATGTGCATGGTACTTGATTTTTTTTCATGTGCAACCGCGGGAAAATACGAACCACTCTTCCTTATTGATGCATCGTACATGTAAGATAAAACGCAGATACTGTTCGATATAGGGAATAACGTCTATAAATACTAACATCTGATTTAGTAATTTATATATTTAAAATATTTAAAACAGCGTACAAAAAATTCTTTCCAATATTTTGATTCTTTCCTAATGAATTGATAGGAGGACATTAACACTTTTTCCTATTACAATTTTCATTACCTTGAAGTGATTTGTAGACATAACTCAAAATCAGCAAATTTGGACATTTGCCTTTTTCTACTAAGGTACAGATATATAAATGAATAATAATAGTCTAGATAAATAATAGCAATGAACATTTTTATTTTTACAATAGTTACATACCTTTAGCAGTAGATGCGTGTAGTGATAGTTTGAAAGGGAAAGTAATCTTTATGTAGCATACTGAAAAAACTTTAAAATGTCTTCATAAATATGTGGAAATTGCGCTACTTTAGCAGTTAAATATGCGCTACTTCCTTCCGATTCATGAATTTCTTCGTTCTTTCATTTTAAGCCATGATCCAAAGTAAAAGAAGTTTTTGTTAAATGCGCACTCAGCTAGCGAAGAATCCACTGCGTTTGCGTGAGAAAAATTGAGATAATTGCTTCTGCTAGACGATAAAATTCCCCGCTGCCTTGTGCAGCATAATGGCCAATTCATTTCTTCTGCGATCACATTTAAAAAATTCAAATGAGATGCAATCTGCAGCGTAAAAGACGTAATTAAAATCTAATTATAGGAGTAACAGGGTGGTTCAACGCAACGGGGTAATACTATGTTTCCCAGCATGGAGTAGAATATTAAACTGTAACAGAGCAACACTCCGGACCGTCTTGAGAAACTTATAGGTGCTGTGCAACAGTTCCCCGTGGAACCAGTCACCGATTCACAAGAATAGAACTCAATCATCGGTGACAAAAACGAAGAGGTTTTGATGATTTCAACGAAATATTTTTTTACAACTAAAAGACAGAAACTTTTTGTTGGTTGGGATATATCGTCATCAAGTATTATCTATTTTTGATGATGACGAGATAAAGGTCTGTTTCCTTCTGATAACGAGGTATCTCGTTCATCAAGATCTGGTCAGTTTTGCTAATGGCGAGATACCTCGTCGAGACATCACCAGGAGGGTTAAATTGCCCAAGGTCCTAAAAAAGCCAAATCTGCTCCAAACGCAAGACTAAATAAAATTTATAAAATTTGATTAAGTAAAAAAAAAAGACTACAATAAAATTTAATTTAATTTTCAAGATAAGAATTCTAAAAAGCAGTCAAATTAATTAAAATGAACTAACAATAACGTTGGCATAATATGTAAACAATTAATATAAATTGAAATGTTTTGATCAATTGCAAAAATGGTAAACATCAATGAGAGTAAAATATATCATTGAATTAGACTGACAACGAGAAAGAAGAATGGCAAATATTAGATTTTTTCATACTTTATTTTGAAGCAGGATGTGCTTATGAAAGTGCGATAGAAAAACGTGAAAAACATGAATGAGATTAAATCACTATATACAATTTAAAAATTTAATACTATGTAAAAATTCAAGGTTCGGGTGAGGTTCCTCCTACCAAAAATCCTGCAAGTTTAAAATCGAACTGTTAAAAAAATTGACGATGATAGTTGAAAACTGGGCTAGTTGAATCTGTTAACCCTCTTGGGGACCAGGCCACTCAGTATTGTGTCGAAGAAAATGGCAGCCCAAATAAGCAAGTTTGACTTCTGCAGTTACTTGTGCACAACAGGTTTTTAACCCGGACTATCAAAGGAGTAACATCATCATAATAATGATAATACGTTTTCAATAAGCGCACACTCAAGATTGTTTTTATGAGAATTCAAACTTTCAATGCATTGGGTGCTTTTATCTATGACTGTTTCTTTCGGACAATCCGAAAGCAGACGCTCCCGAAGTCTAGATATTCTTAACCCTCCAAGTGATTTCGACGAGATATCTCGTCCCCCCCTTCAAGATCTGATCAATTCGCTAATGGCGAGATATCTCGTCGGCAAGATATTGCCGATTTTTCTATGAGATCAGGATCTGGTCAATTTTCTTCTAATGACGATACATCTCGTCCATCAAGATGTGGTCAGTTTTGTTAATGGCGAGATACATCGTCGAGACAATCACCAGGAGGTTTAAGAAAGACTCAGGAATGTCCCGCCAATTTTGAGATACTTAACGTAACACGTGAAAGGCAGTGAGTCGAAGAAATGTCTTTTCATGGTTGTTTCCCTCAGTACAAAGGGTCTCCAGCCACTTATTCTCGTTAGAGCACACAGGGGGTCGAGAGTAAAGAAAAGCAGTCGATCCAAGATCTTCGGTGTCTGACACATATAGAGACATTTTAATTTCCGGGATATCTCGGGTCTGCCGCTTTTTGTACAGAGTTGTGAGGACAAATATCGGGCAGACGTCGTCCAAGCGGCACGCTTGGAAGGTTAAAACGTGATGAACTGTTAGCTCGGCTATCTGGAGCAGCTTTTGACAAAACATACGAAATGAGCATGTGTATTCACTTTCTGTACAGAAAACATGTCGGTACGCATGCGTATTTCAGCCAAATTAGTGTCGCAGGACTGACGTTGGACCAAAGTTTGGTTTGCATAGAAGGAACAACATACGTGTCAAACACTGAAGCATTATCTCCTAACAAAGATGCCTGTAAGTGAAACGTGTGTGCCCGATACGTAGACGAGATAAAAACACCTCGGATGGGTAAGGATGGCCATAATTAAGTGATGAGTATACAGAAACTTCTGGAATACACAAGATATAATTATAAGTAGGGATACTAGGAATTTTTCCATCATTTTTAGAAAGACATGTTATTCAAGTGAATAGAAAAATGTTTCACACAAACTGGTGATTTAAAGCCTTTGTCGAGATACTTTCGTGATTGTTACACAAAATGTCACTTTTCAGGTTTGACGACCCTTTTATGGCGTTTTTGTTGTTATTTTTGAGTTAAAACTGAATATTTGGCTTAAGCCTAAGCATTAATAAGCGTAAGCATTTGTGAGGAGACTCGATACTTTGCAAACTTTATTTGCAACAAGAATTTTAACACAAGAATTTATATGAATATTTGTAGTTTTTCAAATAAATAAGTGTTTGAATTAATTATTTATGTTTTTTAAGCATAAACTGGTTTGCAAGTATTTCTAATTGAAATTTTAAAACAGTTTTTAAAAATTATCCTTTACGAATCACCATTATCATATTTATAAACTTCATTTTCAGTATGCTCATATAATTAATCACTGTATAAAATACTAAGTGCCGTTTTTTTATGGAACAAGAATGAGATCTGGCCATGGTGCTCTAAATGATGTTTTTAACATCGAGTAAAATGGACACACATCCACACACAAAGAAAGTTTTTAGTGATACAGAAGAGAGAAATACACCCAGGATAGTTACAGGAGTCGGAGAACTGCATAGCCTACAGATCGCAGTCTGCTAGCCCGTGGGCAAATGCCACTGCTTTAGCAGAAAAGTTGACTTATGTGTACAGTTTCATTTTAAATATTTTTCTTTTTACTCTTGAAAAAGTAAGATGCTTAAGATAATAAATCATGGATAGGAAAAGTTAAAAATGAAGTAAGAGTGAAGCTGATTAAAGTTTGTGAAAAGGTTCAAGTTCTGTAATACTTGTCACAAAACCACCCCAATTATTTCCATGCACTAATTTAGTTTATATGAACAATTATAAGTATTTTTTTCAACTTTCCCCCCTACATCATAATATTCCTTCTCCCATAGGGGTCTTTCGTCATCTGATCGTGGTTCAAAATTACGAGTTCTTGTCCTTCAGGATTGAGTCCGAACCGTCGCCAATGGCCCATTGTTTCAGTGCGACATTAATTCAATTACCTACCTACTCTCTTCCATAATAATAGCCACCATTCTTGCCTGTTTTAATCCTTCCTATCATTTTATTTGAGCCAATTTTATTAGCTTTATTTCTTTTCAAATGTTGCGGTGCCCCTAGAGACATATCCATCAAAAATTCAAGCATGAATAAAATACAAAAATAAATTATTAAAACAAGAAAACAGAATATGGAGCCAAGCATAAAATGCAAAATCTAGAAAGGATTGAAAACAATCACGAACACAAAATAAAAAGTATCTTGCTTCCTAAAAACGATGAAAAACAGATTTACCCGACAGGGCAGGCCGATGAAGGAGATACTTGGCAAATGTAATCACTAAGATGGCGAAAAAGGGGGTGTTCAGCATTTTAATGTATTGCAAGTGAGTTAGAAGTAATCATGCTGAAAACGGCAATGACCTTCGAGCTCTGATAGAGAAGAATGTGGGTGTATGGACGGATTTGCCTCCGCGTAGCTCACCAGCGGGGGGCCAGCTTAAGTGTTAACCATCTGACCGTGGTTCAAAATTACGAGGTGTTGTCCTTGGATCTTTTCCTTCGGGATTGATCTCGGATCGTTACCAATAGCCCGCTGTGCTGCTCCAATGCGACGTTAATTCAACTACTCCCCTTACCTCGTTGCTCACCCTGGACTACGCATAACGGCAAAGTAGCCCATCGAGCAGCCTTAATTCAAGCATTTGTTCATATTGCTTTCGTTCATCAGCATTATAGCCTATTGGATTTTAACATTTGAACGTCTTTTGCGAAAATATCTTTATGTATTCTTCTCGTCATCTGACCGTGGTTCAAAATTACGTGGTGTTGTCCTCGGATCTTTCCCTTTGGGATTGATCCCGGACCGTCACCAATAGCCCGTTGTGTTATTCCAGTGTGACGTTAATTGAAAATACCAAATACCAAATACCTTTATTCTTAGTATTCTGGAGTGTCGGCCGTTTTGTTTTGGTTAGGGAAGAAAAACATTGAGGCCACGTTTTTTCAGATGTTTCGGTCATTGCTTCTCACAATATGAGAACTTACCCGTTTCGAATGCGGTTGACATTGAAACTGAAAAATTTCAGCTGTTATGGTAGGTAGGTAGGTATTTTGATTAACGTCACACTGGAGCAACACAACGGGCTATTGGCGATGGTCCAGGATCAAGCCCAAAACGAAAGATCCGACCACTACGTCAGCTTGAACCACGGTCAGATGACGAGGTCACACGTGAGCTGGCACCCAACTCTCCAATCTTCCACACCACGCCTATATGAGGACATTTGAGGATACGACGGATTTACCGTGCATCAGCCCCTTTGTACACTACGGTCTTTTGTTGGATTCAAACTCGCAACCCTCCGGTTGCTAACCCGTTACTCTGCCAACCGGGCTACCGCGGTCCTTAGCTGTTATGGCTCAGACAGACTATTTCATTTAATTATGTTGGGGATTTTCAGTATAAACGCAAACAAACCATCGGAGAAGAGCAAAATGAGATCTTATTTGAGAAAATGTAGTTTTAACGATGTTTGGCTTTTGTTTTTGCATACTGAAATTGCATTCGAGTAACAGGCAAAGCTACGCCACAAGTTACGAAAGTGGTTACCAAAACAATAGCGTCCTACGTGTGTATTTGGCTAACAGGAAAACCTCCCAAACCACCATGCGGATGATTACACACCTCAAACTATGGTTTTTGTTCGCTTCAAACTTCGTAATATCGAAAGGAACAAGCGAAATCAGTGAATTCGGTTTCCACATCACTAAAGTTTTATACTTCCGCTTACATAAGATTTTTTGAGTGGCAACGCTCTGAACGGAAATGACATCCGAGCATCGTATTATTTCCTAGAAATATGTTTATTTACAATTATGATTCCAGATTTTATTCCCCCTGCTCTTCTATATTTCTACTGATCCGAAAAAAGCACTTTTGCTGGCTAGGAGGGGCTCGAGTTTGCCAAAGAGTGAAGACTGCAAGCTACGTTTAGCATTCGATGACGGGAATATATATATAATGCTACATTCCTTTCTCTTAATATCCATCTGTTATTGGTTCAAGTATAGCCACCGGCACTAAAACCTGATTGGCTTAAAATATGGTGGAGAGCAAAAAGTCAGATGGTTGTGGCGATGACGTCACTGAACGTGTAATTCCTATGTTAATGAGGTATTCAAGATGGAGTCCTTTAAGATAGACTAGCTGATGTCGAGGAGAAAGCATCTAAGTCATTTTTGGATTTTAATTGCGAAATATGCCGAAAAGAATAAATGGGGAAATTCCACTACCGGACGGATGGGACGTGGGACAAGATTTTGATGGCAAAATATATTTTATTGATCATATTAACAAGAAAACAACATGGATTGATCCTCGGGACAGGTAAAGTCAATGATAAGCCTACGGCTGGAATGTGCGCCCAAGTGGGCCTCTTTGGCTATAGATGCTTTGGTATTTTTTATATTGTTTAAAATTTATGTATAATTAATTGTTGTAATGATCAGTCAATGTACTTGCGACATTTTGCGTTGTCCATGCACCTTCTCAAAACATCTGATTTTAAAATATCGCCGCATATCTGATGATATTTATTCTCCCGGAGAGGGTCGAAAGAGCGATAACTTTTTTTTAATTGACTGTCGAGTTTCGCATTCCTTTCAGTGTTTTAATTGTCCATGTATTCATTGACTTTTCTTTGTTTTATGCTCCCTTTGCACCATCCTAGTGGGAACTTGGTATTTCTCTTGGTATATTGTCAATGAAACATTACTTTTTGTTTTGTTTTCCCACGGCATGTCTATCGCATGCGAGTGCTCAATATGATTGAATCACTCTTTGCTTTCAAAAATTTCAAAGCCCATTTTCGTTTCCCTGCTTTGATTATCAATTTGACTGGCACACAAATATTTTCTTGCAAAATAAAATTTCATTGTAAATATGATCTGTTTAGTAATATGATAGTTGCATAAAAGTGCAGCTTATTCCAGAAGTGCTGTAATGTGTCTTTAAATAATGATTCCATTACCTCTAGGATCTTTTATATTTTGTTTGCATTTAAGTTGACATGCTAGTGTTACTTGGGTTTACACATTGGCTTCGAACACTTCAATGACATTCTTATCAGATTTTTGGGCCTTTAGTCACATTGAACTGATCAGAATGCATTGTGTATGATAATTAGGGTGGAAATGGAAAATGTTTTTTTGGAATAATTATCAGTATATAATTATCAGTTGACGTAGATTTTGTGTAATTTAGCTAGCATACGAATTTATGTATTTCCACTTGAGATGTTAAAATTTGATCAGTACACTGCTTGAACAGTGTTATATCAAATTGAAGTGGTTAAATTAATGTTCCTGCTTTACTGATTTGAGAATTCATGATTTTCACAACCTACACATTTTTAATCAAGATGTTATTTTCTTTCATGAAGACACTTTTCCTTGATACTAAAGTGTAAAAATAAAATTAATTTTTGAAGGTACCAATTAAATAATTTGCATTGCTTTGATTGTTTACTCTCACTGTTCTGTTCTCAATGATTGTTTACATTCAATATTTAGTAAATGAGCTGTCAAAATATAAGTCTTGTTTTGCTTTTTGGCTTTTAAAATTTTGTATTGAGTTACTTTTGCTTTTAATTTTTACCGATTACGTTAAATTATCTACTGTTAATGTATTAAATATTTTCAAATGAATGCATATCAATAACTAAAGTTTCAAGTAAATGACCCATTCAGTTAATCTTTTTGTTCATCGTTTGATTTCATCTTGAATTTTTCGATGGGACAATTTTAGTAGGTTGGGAAGAACAGGCTTTTTAGGCATTTAAACATTTATTATGTATCATTCTACTGAAGTAGCATTTCCATCCTAGCCATCAGCTGAGGTTCTAATGCCAATATAATTATTTCTGATATTGCAAAAATATGAATTCATACAAATAAGTTTTCTAATAGGTATTAGTGTTACCTAGGTATGTAGTAGTAAAAGTCATGCACATTTTTTAAACACTTTCAACTTTTGCATCTTGTTAAAGTAACAAATATTAAGTTCACACATCTTGTACCTTTGAAAAAGAAATTTTTGTGAACAATTACACAGGCAAGAGATTTTGTTGCGAGTTGTAGGGGGCACGGGTTCGATTCCTCTAATCTACTTCTCTTCTCTCTAAATAACTTCTCTTGTGTCGGTAAAACTTTCCTTGTGTGTATGCCTATATCATGTGTCTTCAAGAGATTTTGTTGCAAGTTATAGGCGGCGCAGGTTTGATTCTTGTAACTTACCCTGGGTGTATTTCTCTTTTCTGTGTCAGTAATACTTTCCTTGTGTGTACGTCCATTACTGGATGTGGTCTGTCTTATGCTTGGCCAAATATGGTCTTTGCTATAAAACCCATCGTCACATAGGTTTTTATTGGTTGGTGAAACCACACCATCATGCCAGAATTGACAACAACTGCTTTCCATTAACCATATTTTAACATCACCCTCCACATTCATCACTATTTACCTTTTCACATCACTCTGACTTTTTATTACATGTGTAATGCATCATATTTTATTCCTATTTCATAATTAAACTTTTAAAAGCTTTAAATTGTTCTTTCATTACTTGTATATATGCATATCATTATCATATTTGCATATCATACTTCATGTTGTAGTCATCTTGTTTTAAGTTACTAACTCGTAAAATTCTTACATATTGTTTGGTGATTTTAATATATTACCTATTAATTGCATTTGGGGCCTTTAAGGACATTTGTTATTTGGGATCTGCTTTGCATTTGTCAAAATAAAAGTGGAATTTTTTGATTATGCTTCCAAATTGCAATACTTGAAACCAGGATCCAATGGATAACTGAAGTAAACATTCAGTAGTAGCTCATTCTAGGAGCTGTTCTTTGGAACACTATTTACTGTTATCTTCAGTTTGAGTGAAACAATTTGCATTCTCTGTTAGAAGTGATTTTCAGGGATATTTTCTTTTCTTTCATGGTTTGATAGGGAATTTAATGAAGAATCATGCAAGTGAGAAATTCAGATGCTAAGCTCAATGCACTCTTGTCTCATGTCAAATATGGCCAGCATTAAATACTTGTAAGTAAATAGAGAATCACTTACTTGCCAGTCACATGTCCTGTCAGATGGGGTTACTACTCCAATCCTTTCAATCAAAAGCCATCTGTTACTGATTTAGCAAACGTGTGCATTCTGCATATAGTCAGTTATTAGTTTTGTTTATCATAGTGTTCAGTCAACACTTAGAAGAGGCCTCATAACAAGATTTGTCACTACTTGACTCTTCATCTAGCTGTTATTTTCAATCTACAGCGTTTGTTTACCTTTCTATGTTAAGTTTCCTAAGAAATGAAAAAATTAGTCAGGAAATAAGTTTTTCAGTTCTGCTCTGAAAATTTAGGTGCTTAAAATATTTAGAAGCATCATTTTAAACTGATGTGTGATTAAAGGTGAGAACATTAAACAAATATTAAAATTGAAATATACGCAAGAGAAGGGGATTTTTTCTAACATGCATTGATTATAAGTTCGGTTGTGTATAGAAATCCATTAAGTGTATTGATATAACATTCACATACAAAGAAATGTATAATTTTTCTTAACTTGTACAACCATAGCCAAACTAGAATAAGATGGGAGTTGGCAATGAAAGAAATTAATATTTATTAACACTAAATATATATTTACATGCAAATGCCTTACTACGGAACCTGCACATGTTTACTATGCTTAGTAAAGACAACTGACTCAATTTTTACATTTTGTTTATGAAAGAAAATTTTGATAAAAATCTCACTTTTCTAATGCATATTTCAAACAATGTAACATAAGAAATCATTTTAGTTCCTGTATCTGTTTTCTTCTATTTTAATTACCTCTAATATTAAGTTGAAGGAGTAAGAAATATAGTTATAATTTTCCATGGTTTGATGGACATGGTTGATGAGCCGTCGTGGCTCAGTTGGTATGCCCACTGCACTAGCAACCTTCGAGTTGTAGGCAGTGCAGGTTCGATTCCTGCCAGGTGCATTCCTCCCGTGGTGTATTTCTCTCTGTCAGTAAAGCTTTCACTGTGTGTCAATTACTTGATACTGGACTGTGTCTGGTGCAGCATGGCCAAATATGGCCCTTGTGCCATAAAACCTCAAACCAACCAACCTTTAGTGGTGTATTGTCATGTAGACAGAAAAGCCTTTAAAGGCACCAGCACATTCCATGGACAATTTCAAGACATTCAGTGATAGAAATAATAGTAACAAGATGTCTTCAACTTTCAAGGAACATTGAGGTATAATCTTGACTTATTATTTCAAATGATAGGATGGTAGTCACTATATTTAGATTTGTTTGCCTTTTGATGAATTTTACCTATGTACTGTAGAATCTTGGTTATCCAAGGTAATGTAAACCTAGGCCACCTCGGATAACCAGAAATTTGAATGAAATGGACATAGTAACACAAAACAATCTTCAAAAATACAGAAATTTTTTTCTGTACTATGTATACTGCTACTGAAATATTTATAAAGCAAGGATTAACTAATCTATTCAGATTTGTGTCTTGGTATTTATGATAATTTTGGAATTAGTCACTCGCATTGTGACATTACTTGATGTTGTCTAACTTGTGTTTGATGTGTTGATAACATGGCCCTTGTGCCATAATACCAACCAACCTCGTGACAGGCAGTTTTCTACCTGTGAAATCAGATCAGTAGAAGAAGTATGCACGCCCCTACTCAAAGCTTTAAACCTTAAAGACAACAAGGTTATCGAATTTGCCTCATATAACATGGAAACTGTTAATCAAGTTTAATAATTTAGATTCTACTGTATTGTTTTTTGATCTGGTTAAGATTTGTAATAGTTTAAAATGTAACTATTTGGCGCATACCTTTTTATTATATCGAGTTATTTCTATAATTCCGCATTGTTTTTCTTGCACCAGTCTTCACTTGTACACCTGGTTTTTCCTCATAATATTTTATTAGTTTTACTTAAAACAATTTGATTACATTTTTACACCTTTCCAACCACTTCAACTATTTTGTTTCTTTATTCTTGCCAAATAAATCTTATCTCCATATTTATTATCTACATAATTGTTTTCATTATCATCTGTTGAATTATTCTGAATGGTATCTTGAAGCAAAAGATGTGGATTATTACTACCTTCAGTTTCTATATTGTCTTTGGTCTTCAAGATTTTCGTTTCTAATCTTTCTTCTCCATCATTAAATAATAATCTAAGAACTGTGTACGAGTCTAGTTAAATCTAAATATTTTATTCAATTCATGATTGTGAATAAAGTATTCTGATTTGAACTATAAGAAAAGGTAGCGGAATCGGTTAAACATAATTTAACATGTGTATCTCAAAATAGGACTACATTTCAAATATACATCACTCGTACTATTTCTATATTATAAAATGAATTCATTAGTGACATGACCAGCTGAAAGAATAAAGCCCAAGGTTATTGACTGCAAGTTTAGAAAAATTAAAGAGCAGTAGAACTGCGAGGATTTATCTGTCAGATATATGCACACCCAACAGTCTTAAGCCCTATCTTCGTCATTGAATAGCAAAAATGATAGAGCAATAAGCCAAACCTATATAATTTTCTTTTCATATACACAAAATACTCAAAATGTATCCATCAAGGGCAATTTACAGGTAAAATATTTATTAGAAGAGACAGTTTGTATGTGAGCACAGGTTAACTGTCTTGTCAGGTAAACATGTTTCTCCTACGAGAACTTTCGTCACTAAGTTTGCACCTGTCTTAATGTAGAAATGGACCTCCTATTTACGTAGCCAACTTTTTTCCTGTTAAGATCTGAACGAGCAAACTCATTTTTGCTGTCAACATTTGTATAAACAAAACAGAATAAGACATCCAACACTCACCCTTGAAATGAATGATCCCCATTCTTATATATGGTGATTACCAGCATCCAGACTTAGTGATGGGACAGTTCTTATGATAGACTGACAGTAATTGTTAATATTGCATATTGCCTCAACTAATAAATTTCTATTTAACTAATTTACATCATACATTTTAAGAACTTAGCTGCTCATTTGTTACATATGAGTTTACCAAGTTACTGCTGTGCAGACCCTATAAGCTCAGACCAGGGTTAAAATTAAAAATAAGGAGCACAGAAAGTTGGGCATACATATCACCTAAATATTTCCCCACAGTTGTCGATATGTTGTCAAGTTACTTGAGTGCAATCATCAATTTTTTTCCCCATGGATGTTTATAAACATGCAGCGACTCATTGGAAATAAACTGCAGCAAAAGTTCATCAATAATAAATTTTTGCCTCTGGCAAAATAATTTTTTTTGCTGCAGAAAAATTAGTTTTTAAATTTTAAGGTTATTTTAACTGCAAAGAAATTAATTTTTTGAGCGAAACCTTGTTTTAAGAGTTGTGTTGTGTAAGAGTTATTTTGTGAATATTTTGTAACATGAAACATCTATCATTGATAGAAATATCCACTGGAATGTTAGAAGTTAAAAATTATAAAGTCGCATTGAAATCAACTGTATAGCATGCCTTAAGTTTGTCATGATCAAACAAGGACCATTGTGTACATGTGGGCTGGTGCACATTAAATCTGATGTGGTCTCAAATGTCCTTATGTTGGTGTGGAAGTTTGGAGAGTAGAGTGCCAGCTCAGGTGTTGACCTTGTTATTTGACCATGGTTCAAAATTATGAGGTGTTGCTCACAGATCCTTCCCTTTGGGATTGATTCCGGACTGGTGCCGTCAATAGCCTATTGTGATGCTCCAGTGCAACATAAATTCAACTACCTTCCTTAAATTTTTCATGACATTGGTTCATTCAAAATAACAATTCAGGGGAAACAAAAATTGTCCTTTTAAAACAATGAACAAAATGCTGTTGCTCCCTCAAGCAACTCACAATCTCACTCAAGTCAATGATTAAACTTTTCAAAATCAGGTTTTACTCCCAATTCAACCCTCCAAGTGGCCCGTGTGAGTACAGCTCACCATTAAATTAAGTAATATTTACTTTTTAAGTCAATGGATATAAGTTTGTCATTCATGAATTTTATCAAATTGAGGTATATCTGCTAAGATGGTACATTAGAAACACTAGTAACTGAAAAATTTGAAATCAAGTTTTTTAAAAGATTTGTTTCTAAGTTAAAATAAGTTGAAAAGTAAATTTTTTTTCAAATTTGATAGCCTGGAATATTGGGACAGCTCGGATTTTGTTTTACAAGGATTACTAAAAAATTTGTTGGTCACAGGTTAATGAAGAATTTGTAAAAATGAAGTTATGGTGCAATTCTTCACAATTTGTTTTATGTTTTTATAGGTAATTTATGTCGGATATGACAAGAATAACGAATTGTATTAAAATAAAAATTTCGATCTTATGTTAAATATTACTGTGATTCATAATGGATGTTGCAATAGTGTAATTATTTTTTAACCTTTTCACAAAGAAAAAATTTCAGTTTGAAGTGTTTATTTTAAATATAATTTATTTTGTAAGGGGTTTTATATATATATATATATATATATATATATATATATATATATATATATATATATAACATACATAGTTTAACTTTTTGTATGAGCCCTGTGTTTAGAAACTTCTTATTAGAAAAAATGTTTTCCTTTGTCCAATTCATCTTGGTTCCATATTTTGTAATCCGCCTTAAGTCATAGGTCAAAGTCTAATTATAATTACCTCATGATAAAAATGAAATTAGAGCGACAAACCAAACCTGTCTAATTTATGGTTTCCAACCCTGGAAATGAAAAAAGCACAAATCAAAACAACCTGGTTTATATGATTAAAATTTTATTTTAATTCAAATCGGTTTAAACTTGTTGGACATGAGACTTTCTAGATAATTTTAATTTATGAAAAACATTAATATTTATATGATTTAGGAAATGTAGCAGGATGGATAATTTTAAAAGATTAAAACAATTAAATTTGTTCTTGGGTCTTGTTGCCTTTAGCCTTGTTTATTTGAATTTTGTGATACAATACTTAATGTTATAATTAGGGGAGATATTAATTTTTATAAATTTGTTAGATTTTTATACATCTTAATAAATTTTTAATTTTGGCTTTTCGTTACCCAACTTTTTTCAAGCGTAAGTTAAAACTGAAAATATTCTTTCTACAAATACAGAAAAGGTGTGGTAAGATGGCTTTCTAAATGACCTTGTTCTACAAAATACTAACATCTTGAGTTTCCTTCATTCCATTGGGATACAATGTTTTTGCAAAGAGGAAACTAAAAATTATCTGCTTTCACTTTGAATTTTAATTATTACAGGCATGGTACTCAATAAATATTTTGCTTTTGCAAATATTAAGAGATTCTTTCTATTTAAGCTTGGTTGATTTTCCTTAGGAAGGTTTATTAAATAAGCTAGAAAGTGAGAAGACCACTCAGTACTTGCTTGAAACTTACTGAAAACAAATGCTAAACAGTACTGTTTCCCTTATTGGAAATTGCATACTCCTCTTGAAAGGGTATTTGTTCGAGTTTATCTAACCTTTCTCTGAGGTAGAGTGCCAAAATTAAAAATTAACCCAAAACAGTTGCATGTATGGAATGGCCCCATACGTGTAAAACTCGGCCTCTGCTGACAAGTAGATTTACGAGTGACACTGTTTTTCAGTGAGCAAAAGGTAAATATTTGTTAGTCAGTTGTTATCCTAACACAGGTACCACCTCCTAGGGGTTTGAATCACTTGGTTCCCTTAAATGTGAGAAAAATATTTCCAATGATTAACCAACTAAGTTAAGTTGATTTTAAAAACGTACACAAGACATGCCATGCCATGTCATTAGGCTCCACCTCCTGGGAACCCTTTAAATTTTATGGCTAGGGCCTAACATAAAGGATAAATAATACACATATTATGAGTAAACCCCCGCAAACATACAATGATTGAATCTAGCTCATTAGGTGATATTGAATCATTGCATATTTAGTAAAGGCGCAGTCTTGAAGACTCGAACACTTTGTGACCTAATACTTTCATAGTTGGGGCCTTGCCCCTCCTACATGCAAGATAAGTATTGCAAATATTGGCAATGATCTATGTATAAACAAGAGTTCCGAAAAACACTTATATGAAGGAAGTGGTTGTTTTACTGATATCCCTAATAATTTCTCCAAGTTGGTGCTGCTGCATTACATTCAATCTCTAGAGTGTCCTCAAAGCATGAAGGCAATTATTTTCAGTTAAAAAAGGGTCATTATAGACCTGTTACTGAAAAGAAGCAAAATTTGTAATTTTATAAAAACATGCATTCTGTCAAGTTATTTCATTTTCAAATTACTATTAAACTTTAATAAAGAAAAAGATTGATTTGAAACATGTGATTTTTTAAAATAAAAATAACTTGAATGAAATCTGCATACCTTTTCCAACTATTTTCTAATAGTTGAATGTCCGTTTTTGAGCATTTTTTTATTGTTTTAAAATCAAAGTATGATAAATCTTCTAAATTATGCTTAACAATCAAATTTAAATATATTAAATATTTCTGTTGCATTATATTGTACTTTTAGGTATACCAAGCCTCAGACATTTGCTGACTGCGTTGGGGATGAATTGCCATTTGGCTGGGAAGAATGCTTTGACAATCAGATAGGAGTTTATTACATAGATCATATAAATCGTAAGTATTATAAATGGTTCTAATTGAGAGTTTTTAACCTCATAATTGAATGAATTTGTATAAGATTGTTTCTTTAATGAGTGCTGATGTATAATAACCCTAAAATAATGTGGATTAATTGGTTACATGTTATTGAAAACTGTTTGACATATGTAATTCATAGTATTTTGAAGATTTAAGTTAAATGTGCAATATTATATTGTATAATCTTTGCATAAACTATTTACTATTCTGTTACCATATTAAACTAGTTCGATTGGCAGAATTATAGAATTGGTTGTTAACCAATTCTATAATTCTGCCAATTCGTTTTAGAACAAGAAACAATTTGTTTTAGTGCAAGAGTTATTCAGGTATTTTGAAAGTGATTATTTTATGCTTAACTTTGTTGAAGTATGCATGGAAAAAATTGGATGTAAATTCTGAAATTATTTTGTTTTATGATTGAGTTCTATGATCTAGCAAGCATATCTTTTTGCAGAATCAAATCAAATAGAAGATCCTCGACAGCAATGGAGGCAGCTTCAGGAAGCAATGCTGAAAGATTATTTGCTTACTGCTCAAGAAGATCTAGCTGTAAGTACAGCTGATCAGTTTGATTTATTAAACTACATATCAAGAGTTTTCCCATTAAAATATAACAAATATAATTTAATTATATATGAAGCAGTTAAAAGTAATATATTTTGCATAAAAAGACCTAAAATTGTATGTTGATTTTATGGGAAAATATACGAATTAAAGTTTCATTACATGTGTGTATATTCATTATATGAATCCTTTTATTTCCATTCCTCCCCGGGTATATTTCTCTTAGTTTAAAACTTTCATTGTGTGTGTCTATTACTTGATATTATATGTCTTGTGTCTGGCGCAGCATAGCCAAATATGGCCCTTGTGCCATAAAACCCCAACAAAGCAAACCAACCAAACCTTTTATTTCCATGAAGATGCACGGATATAGACAATATGAATTGTCGATGTATGTTTTTGAGCAAAACTTTTAATCTTCTATTGATCTATGGTAAAATAATTATGATAATTTTGCTTTGCTGTATGTTGAAAGGGAGATTGAACACTTATTTTACATGCAATATTTTACTGATACAAAGATACAAACCCAAGTAATTAAAATGGCCATGGAATAGAAAAGTGGAGTAGATATTTATTTTTTAAAGTTAAAACTGTTTTAGGCCATAAATTTAATATTACAAAAGGATGTATGATGCAAAATCCCAACATTAGAATAACGTAGGGCTAGAAATTTAACCAAAATTTTAATAGAAATTAATTAGAAAAATTCAGAAATTTTGGAATTAAATTTTTGAAAGCCCTGTTTCCGGTTTCATATTTCTACTTACTGTTGAAGACTGACAGAAAATGAGCTGCATAGAGAAATCCCTCTTGCATGTTAGGAAAAGTTAGAAATAATGTTAGGAAAAAATGCATAAATTAATATGGAAGATTGAGTAAATATATTTCATTGCATGTATTTGGCTCTATTTTGCCTTAAAATATTGCAAGTTGGAAATGCCAATTGCCCAAAGCTTATGAATGAAGTTAACACAGCAGGGTTACTTTTGCAACCCTCTCTGGCTCGATTATGAATCATTTGGCAAGTAAGGTCTGCAAGTATAGTTTATTTTGTTTAATATAACTTGGTTGATTTTAATGGTTTATAAATATTACAAATTTTATATAAATTAATTTCACTATAATCTTAAGAATATTAAAGTTTCTATCACTTTAATTAAGTATAGGGAGCACATTCTGAATTTTAAAAAATTTCCAATATTGAAAAAAGATGCAAATTATACCTCTGTCAAATTTTCCAATTCCCCCAGTCAAGGGGCTTATTTTGGGGATTTTATGGTAGAATTGACGTATTTTAAAAAGAAAATGTTGTCAAGGTAACCTAAAAGTATTCAGTGAAAGTGAAGAGGTGTGTATGATGGTTTAGAAGAGTTCTAGTGTATTGCTATTGCAAATGGTGATTATAGTTTGGTTTTGTTCACTACTATTTTAAATGTGTTGTAAAGTATAACGATCATAAAGCACCAAAAACAATTGTGCTGTTATGATTTGGATTAGATCTCCATCAGAAAATGTAGTATAACAATGAGTTAAAAAACATTTGTAAATGGTTTGTCATAATATGCAGTGATATATATAAATTTGTAGATAATTTCTTAATTTTCTTATACTTTTTATTAACAGGCCAAGAAAGAAATATTTGACATAAAACAACAACGACTCTCTCTTGCCCAAGACGAATACCACCATTTAACTGCTGCACTCCAAGGGTTAAGTTCATGCCCATCAAACATCAGTCTTTGTTCATCTGGGTCTGCAGCATCATCTACGAGTAGTTGTGCTACGAAATTTGATCCTGATCTTTTAAAAGCTGATGTTGCTTTAGCTAAAGACAGGGTAGCTAGACTGAAGAGAGAATTGGAACAGATTCGAACTGAAATGTATTATAAAGAGCAAGGTCTTGAAGCTTTGTCACAGTGAGTAAATTAGATGTATTCCCCAATGATCTTTGAAATTAATCTCTTGCTTTTGAGGGAACATTATGCAATTTTTTCAAGGGTATTTTTATTTAATTCACATTCTGTTTTTTTAGGGTTGACCAGCAGTTTTCTGGTCAAACAACTAGCTACACTTTAGCTGAAGCACAAGCAATTATGGAAGAATTGAGAAACATTCAAAAATCTCTAAGTAGTGGTGAAAAGGAAAAAGCTGAATTAATGCAGGTTGGTACAGTTATCTCATCCTGATCTACAATAAATAATCAAAATTTAGATTTTTTTTGTACTTTTAAAACTTGCATGTAATTAAGTAAATTCAAGCATTTGACTAAAATATGAACTTTTTTGTATATAATGTAGAGCTTATCAAGGCTAAAAGATGATCTCTCACGTTTGCAACCATCATCTCCAGATGTTTCAACACTGAATATTCCTTTGGAAAAATTTAGCACTGCTTCCCAGACTGACTTATCAGGAGAGGTAAGTATTAGATCCATCTTAAAATGAAAGAGAAAATGAGATTGTATATTTCTAACTATTATAAGTTAAAATGTTCAATTTTTATTTGCTTCAGTTTGCCCCAGTTGGAGCTAGATTAGCTGAAATGGCCCGCATGAGGCTACAGTATGATGAGGCACGTAAAGAAGTTCACAGAATTCAGCAGGACTTGACTGACCTCGAAGAAAAAATGTCACCTGGGCAAACGGAATCTGATAAAGACAGGTATGTACATTTAGAGCAGATTTTGTATGTTGTAGTTAAGTTTTAAGAATGAGGATTAACTGTAATTTATTTGCTTTATTTAAATATGTGCACATTTTAAAAACAATACCTGAATAACGAGATTGAGATTATAAATGTTGGAGGTTTTATATTACCATATGCTTATTTTACAACAAGCTCCTAGTAAAAAACAATGTCAAAAGCTTCTGAAAGTAGTTTTAACCCCTCCTTGACTTCATACAGCCAGCAGTGCATGAGATGTTAGCGGTGCTTTTTAAAGCTGTGATGAGTTTATCTTTCTAATTTTTCTACATTGTACACATTTAGTAAAAGAAACATTGAATTTTCTTTTTGCATGGCCAAAAAGATTTCTGATTCCCTAGATCTGTAAATAAAATTAGTTCAGTATAAAACAGGAAAATAATATTTAGCCTTTAAAATAATAAAAAATTTTAGACATTAATTTTATTGTTACCCAATACATTAAAAATTATAAACCAAAAAATAATTTCTTTATGCTTTTATAATTTTGGTCTACATGGTAAGTTATTAATTTTTGTTAAAGTATAATGTATACTTTATTTAGTTGTGCAGTCACCTAGTACTTTTTGCATGAATGCTTACAAGGTTTTAAAATTTTTGTTTGAATGCAAAACATAAAAACCATAAATTAAAATATATTGATGAGAAAAAGGAAGGAATATATGGTTAATGAAATTATTAGATGTGTGAAAATAAGTAATAAATTTACAGTGCGTGTTAGGTTTCTACGTCTAAAAAAGATTATGCTTTGTGAACTGTTCACTGATGTCTCTTGCAAAACAAAAATATCTAAACTTGGGAAAAAATTACTAAATTATTAATTCAATAATTTCTTATAAATTAAAAATTATGAATTTGACTTTAATAAAAATAATTATGATGTCTACAATATATTTTTTAAATATTTCATTACACAGTACATTTTGGGCTTTTTATGAAATATTTGGGTATTTTTATTTGATGAACACTACTGAATACATATCTGCCAACTTTTGTACATGATGCATAAAATGTAAGCATTATATGCTGTCTTATGAATTTACTCATGTATCTTAATTTGACATTTTTACACTTTTTTCAATTCCACTAGAAAAAAATTCCCAGAATAACAAAACAATCTTGACTAAATTCTGCTTTTTGGTGAGATTGTTTTGGCTTCAAGATGAGTAGTGTAGAGTGGGAGGGAATGATAGATTACAGATTGTGCTTTATGATAGCTTATATTGATATGCTTCATTTTAAGAGTAGCTAATAAAATTAGGACATTTTCAAATCCAAAACAAGGTATTTTCCCCTTACGAATGCCAAGAGGGCTACAGTTTCAGTAGTAAGCTTAATTATATCAAGTTCAGGAATGTTAAAAGTTCATATGATTAGTATTGAGTTGTAGATTAATATTATGAATTTTAAATTTTGTGTTAAAATTGCTTTTATTTTTTCTAAAAAGTACATTTAAATTTGGAATTTTATACAAAAATTGTTTTACATGTCCATTTATCGAAGTTGGGAGATATGTGTTTATAATTGCATTTAAAAAAAATCAATATTTTTTGTCAATTTAAATAGAAATATATATTGTAGATTGTAATGACTTTCTTTTACATAAGTTGCATGGATATTCCTTTTAGATAGTTCTATTTTAATATGTTTATATTTGAGTTTTATGATTCTTTATTCTTTGCATGTTATTTATATAATTTTATACCTGCCTTGCCTCTGCAAATTGTGCATGTTATTCTCTTTGCTTGCATGGCTAGACTGCTCCTCATTCAAGAAAAAGAGCAACTCCTTCGAGAGTTGCGTAGTATCAACATCAAGGGTCGCAGTGAAGCAGAGATACTTTCAATTCAAGTAGAAATATGCAAGCTTGAACAAGAACTTGATAATGCTATGGAGATGTCTAACAGAGCAATTGCTGATAGGTAAGTATAATATAACAAAAATTTACTGGCTTCCACTCTTTAAAAGGCATTTTTAACTGCTGTCTTTGAAAAGTTTGAACGTGCCTTGATGCCAGCAAGAAATGCATGAATTAAATTAGTACATCAAGAATGATGTAGATACTTTATTTTGAAATTTCTCTAAAACTACAAAGTAAATTTTATAAGCAGTGAGAAATATTTTCTCATATTTTAAAATAAATTGAACACTCATATAAATGTTTATTTTTTGTGAACATTTTTAATTTTCTTAGAATTTTATCTGAAGTATGAGTTAATATTTTATATTTAATTGATTGAACTGAATATTTGAATGTTTTAAAAATTTAACAGAACTTAGCTGTTCCAAGGTTTTTTAACAGTTAAATTTCATGCTGTGGATATAAATATTTTAGAAGTTATGATTTTGAAATGAAAGGGGCCATACAACATTATTAAAACTCATTAAAGTAATTTTGGTAATATAGAGTATATATATGTTGGCTATTTGATAAGGCAAGTTAAAAATAAATCAATAATTGACCAGTTCTGCTTTTCAAAAAATTCTTTTATTGCATGATTATTCCCTTTTCTATGCTTATTGTTATTTTTTATATACAAAAAGGTGTATGGATGTAGAGTTTGCTTTTAGTGTACGAAAGCTATGTGCCACTGGATTTAATGAATGAAAATAAAGGGAAAGATTTTGGTCTTGAAATAAAAACTTTGCGAACACTACATGTTACTTGCCCTTATGTTGTTTCATTCTGATTTTTAACTAGCGGTTATAAGTAGTTAAGGTTGAATGTCATCAGTTAGTAACTTGACTGAAGCTCTAGAATATGAATTGTTACTTATATCAAGCAAGTTCTATTTTTCAGTACAATAGCTATTATACTTTGGATGTGATAACTTCAATAAGTAAAGTTCAGTTTACAACTTTTGTCCTAAAAGTGTGGAACATGAAAATTACAATGTTATGTTATTTAATAATAATTAAATTCAGAATTACCATTAATTATTTAGTCTTCAAAAAAGGTTGCTAAACAGTAAACATAGCATGCATTTGAAATTATATAGTTAGTTATGAACCAAATTTATTCCTTGCCTGTTGTATTAACACAACTCATTTGCTAGAAAATATTTACATTTCCTGCATTATGATACCCTAAGACAGAATTGTGAAAATTTGATTTGGATATTTGTTTTGGTGTAGTAAATCCCAATTTCTATGCAGTTTCATCCTATTTTTCTTTTAATTGCTGTTACGTTACATTGTTTCATTCCAACCTGTTGGATAATTTATTTCATCTGAAAGGGTAGGAGTGTGTTGTGTTCACGAATTATTCAAGTTTGATAGCATTTTTAATTGGTTTTAAAGAATGGCGCTAGCCTGATAATCGATGGTTAGCTCTTGTCCCTTGGTTCAGGCTCTGGCTTCAAATTCCAGTATTGACATAGATGTTCATAGTGGTTAGGAATCCACTTTAAATCGTAGGTTCCAAACAATTTAGCTCTCATAGCAAAAAAAATGACTTGGCGACAAACCAAACTTAAAGAATGTCCAAAAGGAATGTTTTCCACAAAGTATTGCTGAATGAATTATTTTTTGATGTCAGGAGTAGTTAAGTAATGATATGCTGTAGACCAGATGTATGTTAAATATTGACAGGAGCATATATCATTGTTTTTACTCCATTGATAATTATAAATGTGTGTTCTTAAAAATGATTTAATTTTGTTTTTTGTGCAAAATTTTAGTATCTTAGATACTGATTATGCATTTGAAAATTTTATTTTTAGATTAAAACTTCATGAACAAAAGAATTTATTACTGCTGCAGCTCAGAGATTCCATGCGGGTTACCATGTCTTTAGAATCTCAATTAAAAAGGTTAGTTTTTATACATATCTTTATGATGTATAATCATCTACACTTGTAAATTAATAATTCTAATATTTCTTTTAAGTTACAATAAAAGTATAATATTAATAGTTCCCTTTCTTTCCTTAGCCTATCTGCTAGCACATTATCTGTGTCTTCTAGTAGTTCTCTTGGTTCCTTGAGTACTGGCTCATTATCAGCGAGTAGCAAAGGTTCATTAAGCAGTTTAAGCTTCACTGATATTTATGGTCTTCCTCAATGTTCAGTTGATCCTTCTCTTCAGGACTTACATAAACGCATTGGTCATTTAATTCAAGGTAGTTCACAAGTCACTGCGCCAACTAGTTATGAAGACTCTGCTACAGTTTCTCTTTCAGTTGGACACAGTGTTCCATCTCTCTCACCACGATCATCATTATCTTCTATATCACCACCTGTATCACCTTATGAGTATGGTCCACCACCTAGTTATGAACAGACTCATTTAGAACGCTTACAGAGGCAATTGCCAGCTAGCATAGAAGAACAATTGTCTGACCTCAAAGTGTCATCTTGTGCTACTGAATGTTTAAAAACTGAACAAAATTTGTTTATTGATCAAAAGCTTAGGCCAAGTGGAGTATTCCTATCTAGCGAACAGAATCTTAATCTACGGAATTTTGGAGAATCATCTACTGATTCACATAGTAATCCACCTTTAAGTCCAATTTGTGAATTAGGAAGTGATGATCTTCAGACATGTACATACTCAAACTCAAATAACAGAAGTGTTTCTGCTGCTGTCAGTGATGAATCAGTTGCTGGAGATAGTGGTGTGTTTGAGGCATCAAATAAAAGGTAAGATATCTAGTGTTTCTTTTATTTTGTGAATTTACAGTATTTTGTAAATACTATTTTAAATTAGTGTTAGCTACAAAAAACACAGGATTGACTCCTACCCTTACCTCTTCTGTGCACATTAACCCCTGAAACCCATTTTTGCATGATAGTTATGGTTAATGTTTTGCAATTTGAAACTCAATTGTAGTGGCTCCCATGAAAAGGCATTCTAGTCATGTGGTTTTGAGTGAGTCAATTAGTTAAATTAGGGGACTTATGGTAATGTAAACAAATCCCTTCCGCATTTGAGGTCATGGGCATGGTTCGAAGTTTATCATTTTGTGCAGAAAGCGATAACGAGATTGCAGGGGGGAGGAAAACATTCATTGCAATTGCCATTCACACACATACTTTTGCTCGTGGTAACCTTCTAATGCACTTTCACACAAAATCAACTGAGCCAATGACAACTGCTTTCTCCTGAGAGCTGCACTATACAAGACAACAATTATCTTCAGCGGTGACAAAGAAATCTTAAAAATGTTTCATTTTCCTTTAGTTGCAGAAAGACAAGTACCTAAGTAGACTACCATATTAATATGGTATAACCTAATATTAAATAAAATGAATATCTTGACTGAACAAGATACAATTATGTGCATTGAATTGTATATGTTTTACTGATAATGATGCACCATGATTCCTGTTCAAATTTTCAGAATGTGAGATTTTCTACTTTGTTTGCTGTATTTGAATTAACAAATACTTATCTTTTCTAAAATTTAAAAAGAATTTGTAGGGTACCCTAGAGTCTGCTAATTTTGTCAAAATTAATGCCCCTCTTTTTGCTTGGATAACATCTTACTAGAAAACATTCAGTTCAAGGTTACTAAGAAAATTTAGCATATGTTACGCTAAGTACACGTATTAACCTTTACACTACGGCACTTTTATTCCTCTACCTGAATATGGTATGACTGTTGTACTGCCCGTAGTCTAAAGGTTAACTCGCTTATTGTAGATTTAGAGGGGTTAACTCTATTTTCTTGAGTTTACTATCATAATCAGAATCAATTGATAGATATTTAACTTAAGGAAAACAACACCCTTTTGTACAATTTTTTGGGTCATTGAATTATATCCCTATATATTAGGCCTTTGAAATAAAAAATAAGAAATTTGAACTTGTTAAAATAATAATAAGTTTACTTTACAATATGTATCATTTTGGTACTAATTACTTTTAAGTTCAATATAAAAGTATCAGTAAAAGCTATGAAAAATATTAACAAAATTTAGGGCAGAAATTAATAAGTACTTTTGGAAGGTAATTCTGAATATATAAGAGTTATCTGAAATATTCGACTATAAGAGAATAACATTCAAATATACTTTCAGACTTGTTGAAGATCGTCTTGGGCTCAGTGAACTGAATTTAGAAACTGCTCAAGTACAGGTCAAATTAAGGTAATGTAATCATCACGTTTTGTAAAATCTTATTGAAAATTATTGCTGTAAAATCCTAAAATGCCTCTTGATCAGAGGAAAGATTTGTTTGAGAATATAATTGGGATTTTTCAAATTTTTGAAAAATAAGTCCTGAATTTTGGCCTCCATCCTTTGATTTTAAAAATAGAACATTTGGGAATGGTTCGAAAATAAAAGATTTTTGGAAGTTTTTTCAAGTAATTGCATGCTAAAGTTGTCAAATAGTAAACTTGTTCCCTGTCCCATGTAGTTTTCAGTACATATGGAAACTCGTATTCAGGCCAAGTGATATATAGTTTGGTATATTTGTAATATGAAATAAAATTATTTGTTATATTGTGCATTATAGTTTCTATATTTACTGTAATAAAGAAGTTTCCTGCTCGCGAAAAGTGATAAAAAGATAATTTTTACAAATCAAATTCTAGTGCACCATTTTCAGTACACATGGCCTGAAAATGATGCTATAAAATGGCTTGACTGGGAATGTGTTAAAGATGCCAAAGAAGGTTGCAATTATTTAGATCTACTAGGCAAGATTTTGAATTTTTAAGTTTGAAAAGTATTTATTAAAAAATACAAAAATATTCTAATTCAACTATTTTTTAAACTTATCAATTAAATGTACAAAGTAAATTAAAATTTAAATAAATTATGCATCTTTCCACACTGTAGAAAGTCATGTTTTACGCATTCAATTTGTGGATCCTTTCTATTTGAAATCCTGGTTTGGGATTTTTAATTTTAAGATTCAATAAGATTTTAACTAAATTAAAGACTACATGAGTGTCTTTTTTAAACAATTTTCAAGCAAAGGCTGTATGAAAAATTCTAGAGTAGCATTAATAAAAGATAATAAGAAACTTGAAAATTCTGATATTTACATTGGTAGTATAAAGATGGGATGGTAAGAAAAAATGCATCTTTCTGACTACTGACATAAATGCCAGAATTTTCAAGTTTCGTATTAGTATTTTGTTATATTGTTAGAATATTGTTATTATTTATGCATAGAGCTTTCTTGTATGTACAATGAAAATGTAATCTTTACTAAGTTTGCTGTTTAATTGGAATTAAATGTATATTTTTTTAATCAAAATCTAACAGTAAATTATGCATTTTTCTTCTGATGTTCATTCTTAACAAGATCATTGTATTAAAATATCTAATTTTATTTTGAAATAATAATTGTTAAAATGTATATATGTGTAGTTTTTCTTGATATATTTTTAGTAATTTAAATCTTTAGATTAAATCAGCAATTTCATAAATGTTCAAAACGTGACTTCTAAAAATTAATTAGTGGAATATGTGTTGTGTTTATAGTATTATGAGTGAAGGTTGAATAAATGTGCAAAAGTATGAGGCATGTCTTATTTTGGGATGCTTTAACCCAAGGGTAGACCTGACTTAACCTTAAAACATTTTTGCTTTTAAAGTGCTGTTAAAGTTGTAAGAAACTGGACATAAATTGTTTCACATTGCATTGACTCAAATTGATGGAATAGTTTATTGCTATTTTTGTTTACCATTCACCACCTTCTAAAGCAATTAATGCAGGAGCTTGCCTTTGTTTATTAAATGACTGGTCTCCTTTTTCTATTAGGAGTGTAGCTCCATTCCAAAATGTTTGTCATAGACATTTAGGTTTTCTTATGTTCATTTCTTGATCTCATTTTCATGAATAATTGCAATCTTCTACATTTTTGTTAGGTACTCAATCCCAGAGTTTTAGTGTAAGATTTGTCATCGACTTAAAGTTTTATTGTGGAAAATGAATAAGCAAATAATTAAGACTAATGTTAAATACGAAAGACTGAAAAGGAACCCTCCCTTTTAAAAAAGTTATTAAATATCCGTTATTTATTGTATGATTAGTTGTAGAAAGTAAAGATGACGGAAGGTGGGAAATGTTTCCTTTGTGAAAGGTAGATAAAATGTAATTTTTCCAGTATTTCTATTCTGTCAAGTTTTTATGTGAAATTCGGAACATTGAATAAGGAAGATTATCTATGAACAGGGTTTTATCAAAGGAAAGTTGCTAAACCCTGCCTTATTTCCTTGATTTTACAGTATTTCCTTTTTACTTCTGATGTAATATTTTCCCTGATGGTATTTGATTCAGTTGTGCAGGATTTATCAAATGTGATGTTTCAGAGTTCGATTCTCAGGCAGGTTGACCTAATTATCATACCTTTTGGTTGGAATAATGAACTCATTGATAAATTTTGGTTCCAGAATGCTTTTTGTTCCCTTTTATCCTGTTTTTTTAATCATTTGTTAACCTTTAATGTAATCCCTTCAGTAATACTATGGTAGATCCCATGCTTGTATTAGTTGTGTGTGAGTAATGATATTTGGGTGATAAAAAGGATACTAGATAAGAAATAAATTTATTGCTGATATGTAGGGATTTTAATAAGCAGAAGCTAAGTACAGTTTTTGCTTATGAAGGAATTGATTTAATAAAAATTATTACTATTTTTTATAGATATTCTATTGAAGATGGACTACTTCATGTAGGAATAGAGAGAGCTCGTAATTTAGCTGCTTTATCTGTGCCAGAATATTACAAAGTGTGAGTGACATTTTACAAAAGAATATTTTTGTACTGCCTCATGTAATTGAAAAGAAAGTAACAATCATACACGTATCTACCATTGTACTTCAAATATTCATTGTTCTTCCCCTTTAATACACTTTGTCCTGTTTCATTTAACCCTCTGCACCCTCTGTCGGGGCAGAATATCATTTCCTTCTTTGGTTACGGCAGCCGGCCCAACTGCTTTACAGGCAACTTACTGAAAACGGCCTTTACAATGCTTTCCCCCAGGAGAGGGAATATGTGTCGTCCCATTATCACCTAATGTGCCTGTTTCTATTGTTGGGTCACGGGTATGCCTAGAAGGGACAGATTCTTCCTGGGTAAAGCACGAATTGAAACTGAAAGTGCAGTGGTGACTTTTTAAGTGTATCTCTTCATTTACTCAACTTCTCACAGACTAGATGCTCGAGGATAAACAATTTCCGAGGCTCCCCTTCAATAACCCAGACATCTTTGTCAACGGGGAGATAAGGTTATTTACCCGTGGGTGTCTTTGTAGCACAGAAAACGGGATGGAAATCGTAATGGGCTTCAGTGATTCTTCAGGAGTTTGAGGTCTGAAAGAATGAGCCTTTCATAACGAGGGGACTCAAAACTTTCAGCCGGTTGGGCAGGTACCTGTATCCAGATGGTTAAAATTCAGGGAGCGTTAAAAAAAATTTTATTGTTTAAGAATGAAGAATTTTTCTTTATTGCATTCTTTCATCATCTAGAAGCTTTTCTGGAAGGTACACTCAATCCCCATTTCAGTTTTATTTTTAGCCTTGTCTATAATTTTCATGCATTTAAAAATTTTGCTTAGTTCAATTTTGCTGTATGTAAACAGTGTAATTATCCATTGATTTCCTTTCTTCATTAAAAAATATAAATTGTTTCATATTAGTTTTTCAATTAATGGTTTAGTAATCTAGCAGTGTTTAAAACTGTTCAAGTTAGAAGCTATGTGAATTATTAATGGTATAAAAGGATTGGTAATAATTGTAACATGGCATATAATGATTTTATGAATGACTAAGCTCATGGTTGTGAAGAAATATTAATAGGATAAATAAATTAAATAGATGAACAGAGCATATCCATTTGCATGTATCCTGTGCAAATTCTTTTTTAATTTCAAATCAATTCATTTATGCATTTTATTGTGTGTAAAATTATAAATTGAAGTATTTATAACTAGCAGTACCCGCTCAGCGCCGTCCATAGCATCATTCTTGTTTGTCCTCACTGATTCTGAAAACATTAAAAAGAAAAAACAATAATTTTAAGAATGAGTCCCACCACCACCCAACATGACACGGGCATGTCGCCTCATTCCTTCCACCTCACTGAATCTTGCTTAGAGAGCTTCATGATACACTATGTTCAATGTTCTTCCATTTGGAGCTAGGATGTAAAGATTCTTAGCTTTCCCATCTCTTGAACAACCCACATACAGTTGACTGTGGGAGAAACACGGTTTAATAAGATTGAGTCCTACAACTTTCAGCGATTGTCCTTGTGCCTTGTTGATGCTTATGGCGAAACTTAAACGAACATGGAACTGAAGTGGTTTAAATTGGAATGGGAGATCTGAAGGGATGATTGGGATCCTAGGAATGAATACGTCTTCGCCAGCGGCATGTCCAGTCATGATGGTGGCTTCAATAATATTTGGCATCGTTTTCTTGATAGTCTTGTTCCATTGCTGAGTGAAGGTATGCAGATTTCTGAAAAGCATAATCGGTGCCCCAATTTCTAGCTGTAATATGTGTGAGGGTACTCCAGATGGCTCCAATGTGTTAAAAATCTCTGTTTTCCTATTCCAGATAGCTCCAATGTGTTCAAACACTGTTGTGTAGTTCACAGCCTCATCTGTCACATGTAGTATCGATAGATTTGTATTATACAGATACAGAAATTATACAAATTCAAAAATGTTATGAAAAAACCACTACTGAAATAAAAATGTGATTAAATCTAAATATAACGCTATACTTTTAAAGTCTTGTTATGTCACCTTACTGATTCTGATAAACAACCTAAATGAATCACGATGTTAGCGAAATCAAAACCAAATTAAACAGTAATAAACACTTACTCCATTTCATCTAATTTATTAACTGAGTTGCAGAAAATTTCTCGATGGTAAGAACTTGGCACTTGGAGTCAAACATGTAGGGGTGGAGCTTCAGTTGTTTGCTTTTCATTGGTGGTATGAAAAAGGACAAAACAGTAACAATACAGAGAAACCAGAGTTTCTGAATTGAAAAAGCAGCATAAAATCAATTAAATTAAAAAAATAATTGTGTTGAATTCGAAAAATAAAAGGATAAAGTAAAAGTAAGTATGGAAAAAATTGGAAGGATTAGAGTATATTTACTATTTTTAAAAAAATATAGAGGGCAAAAAATAAAAATTATCCATCAGCCGGGTTTGAACTCTGGTCTCCCTCCAAAGCACTAACCGCAACTTCAGTGCATCGCTTTATCCACTATGCCATCATTTCAATGTGAGGAGGGGTGTTTTTAGGGACAGCTTGCGCGATAAGTATCTGTCAGATCGGTCTGCGCAGATACATCATAGTGGAGGAGGGGCTAAACGTACAGCAGAAAATATTTATTGATTACAAAATTTACCTTTAGGTCTACTCGTGTGCCGAATTTCATGGCTGTAAATGCTCTAGATTCGTCTGGACACCGCACACACAAACACTTCTCATAATAGAGATTTTGACTTTTCTTTAACTTGTAACTATCCATTATTGAAATCTGCCTGCAATCCTTGCCTAGGAGACAGGTAGTTGTGTTCTGTACCACCAACTTACAATTATAGGTAATTTACATTTTCCAGTTTATATACTTGATTGTAACTTAAGAGCAAAAGTTGGTATGAGATTAACCCCTGACCATTTAGTTTTCTAAAAATATAGATTGCTGCATCTTGCCTGTTTCTTGTAGTTTCTGATGAATTTTTCGTAGCATGTTTATTAAGCTGATTCAGCTTGGATTGCTTCCTTTTATGTCCGCTTCAAAATTTGTCATGTTTTTCTAAATGCACGTTATAAGCTGTGTCATGTACCTTAAATACATTCTGAGAGGAAGAATATGAAAATTGATTTTGTAATAGGATGCCTTCCATTTGCACAATTTTGCATTGTTAAAACTAGCTAACGTTTTGTCTTTCAAGGAAATCTAATAGACACTATTTTTGCAAATTGATAAACGGAAAGACATGAACTTAAAAAAATGATATACTGTTTAACAATAGATATTAATAAATGGGGGAAATGTAGCCCAAAACCCCCAGTCCTGAAATTGAAACATTTAATTTGCATTAGAAAGTTTTAAAGATGTAAAATAGCTAATTAATTTTCTCTTTCAGGTGTATTAAAGTTGCACTTTTACCAATATCCTGTGATGAATTGAGCACTTTCACCACTAGCCCTCTTGAAAATTTAAATAAACCTACAATAGGAGAAACATTTCGATTTAGTGTTCCCCTTAGCAAATTGTGCATGAAAACACTCCAAGTCAACATTTGGTCTGTTAACAGCAATTCTGAAGAGGAATGCTTGGTAATTATATTATATATATAAATGAATATAATGAATAATTTTAGTTGATGGGACAGTAATTTGATATTTTCTAGAAATATATTATTTTTAAAAGTTAAATTATAACTTCAATGTAGAAACAGGATTAATCCAAAACATGGTTTACATTTTAAGTGTTGAAGGTATATTATTTCTCATTGCAATTAAGTTTTTCCAATGTTATGTTAGGCTCTTAACTAGTTTTAGCTTTGACCGATTGAAATTTTCTTATGATCTTTATTCAACCAATAAGTGTATCTTTGTAATTATCCAATTTTTGTCTGGTTAGTAATATTTTTTTACCAACTTTACTTTTACAGGGTAGTTCTCAAGTGAGCTTAGCAGATTTCTGTCCAGAAAATACTAGTACTAAGTGGTATAATGTGTTAAGTTTTCGGTTTATGCAACCAGATCCAGTTCAAGAAAAATGCCATAAGGTTAGTATGCATTAATAACTTCATAGAAACACAAGTCAAACACTAATTTATTTATGCTTTAATTCTCATGTTATGACAATGATAATTTTATAAGACTGCATAAGTTCATAATATTGTAATTGATGAATTGCCACGTACAAATCTTGAGAAATTCCATAACTAATATGAAACCATAATAACCATAGCATTTAATAAAAGCTTTAAAAATTATACTCAAGATTGATCTGAACATTAATCTAGAAAAATGCATTACGTGTCTATTTGAAGCCTTGGTCCTGGTTTAGTAATCCATTGTTAGTGCTACAGTTGAGATTAGTTTAACCTAAACTATTATGTGGTTTTTAAATATTTCAACTCTTAAATATACCATTAAACTAGACCAATTGGTTACAATTTGGTTGTAATTCAAACTGTCCTGTTTTAAATATGTTTTTCATTTTGGGACTGCATTCTATAAATTTGATTATATTTGAGTTTGTAAATATATATAAGGAAAACAAATTTATATTCCTTTCTGGAGTTTTGCTTTGTTTTCGATGCATGAATAGACTTTTTCCTTATAAGATCATTGGCTGTTTAAATTAATATTGTACTTTAGAATTGAGTAAGACTCCCATGCATTTTACTAGGTCCTATCATTCCAGCTGATTTTCTTTACTTCCTTTGAGATGTGACATTCATAAGAACTAATGAAATTTGTTGAGTCAAATTGCTGTATTCAATAGGAATGTTAATTTACAGTGCAATTATTGCATATTATGACTGAAAATGCAAGTAATATGCTTATGCATAACTATTTGATTCAGCGAAAGGAGACTGATGTACGCTCTGAGGTTGCTGAACATCTTCATACAAAATCATTCATCTTCAAAGAAGAAAGCAGTGATGAATCTACTATTATATCTTCACAGACATCTACTTTGACTAGAAATCAAGGTAATTCAAGATTTTTCATAATTTATTTTAAACCAGAGTTGTTACATTTTTAGTGCTGTAGTTTAATCTTTATAGTGTCCTATGAGTTCAGTCTGGTAAAAAATGTTTTCTAATCTCATCCCAAAGATGGGTCGGATGGACATTTGATTGAATGCTTGGCTGAAATATTTTTAGATTGACCAGAACATTTTTCTTAACATCTATTTTTAATCCAAACTAATCTTTGAATAAAGCATGTTTCTATTTAAGATAATTTTAATATGTAAATTAAAAATTTAGGTTTCATTGGATTACAATAAAATAACATGTATCCTGACACTCCTGAGATGGAAAACTTAATATGAAAGCCAAAATTAGAAATGCTATTTTTTATTTTTGTAACTATTTGTCCAGATAATATGAGTCAATTGTTTTTAGGCTCCGAAATGGTAGAATGTGGAATGGTTGGAGATGATCTTGATAGCGGAGATGACGATGAAGATGATGAAAATGAAGTGGAAGTTGTTTTAGGAGACTTGGTGAGGCATTTTTGCAATCTGTGAAATGTTTCGTGTTAATATATTTCTGACCACCTTCACAAAAAAAACTTTCTCTTGCAACAAACTTATGCTTTTGAAGTCTAAGCACTAAGTTCAATGTTTTAATCCATTACTACATGGGAATTGTTCAGTTAGCTTATAATTGTTTTCACTTATTATGAATGAGCCTGCTTGTTGAAAGTATTTTCTCATACTTTAAACAAGCAGACTTAGGAGGTTAGTGGCTTTAGAAATTAGCTAGCCTAACGTGTTACCCTGTAACCTGGATTTGTTTGTGATTAAAATAATTTCAATAATAAAATTGATCAAGCATCCCATACAGCACCCCATAAAAAATGTAACGTTTTGCAGTTGAATTTGTTTCGAAACAATACTTATCTCTTAGCTATATGTGTGCATAGGGAAGTTGAGTATGAAGGATATTGGGGAGGATAAGGTTATGAAAGATGTGAAGGCACTTTCCTTGAAAATTAAATTGCATAGTTGAAAATGTAACTTTGTCACAAAACAAAATAGCTCTTCACTGTTTAATGTATTCACCATGTAAGCAATTTACAATGAGTTCCAACAATATTTGATTTTTAACATCAACTGCATATATTAATTTTTTTTGAATAATTAATGTTTTCATCTATTATTCAAAATGGAATGGAATATAACTATATGGACAAAGCCAATCAAGTTATTTCCTTTAAAATTCAATAGTTAATGTCATGTTTCTTAAAATGTGTAGTTTTGGGCTTTTTTAAATTTTTCATTTAAAGTCATAAAATAAAATATTGCATGGGTTCATGAAGAATTTCCTATGAATTTTCTTTATTGTAACAAGAATCTACAATTTCTAAATTTTGTTTGTTTCATCAATTTATCAAAGTTGTTTAATTAATTCAATGTCTTCCTAATTTACTTTTCAAATTAGGCTTGGCAATTTTAGTTGTGTGAATCCTAAAATACTAAGTCCGTATGCGATTCATGTGGTTAGTGTAATCCAGTTCCTTTTATAAAATATCCCTTGCATTTTATTGGGTCCACTATAGCATGTCCCTCTCTGTTTATCATAAAATTAGGTCTATTTTCACAATCTGCTAAGGTAGAAGAGTATCTAAAACGTAAGTACATTTTTATATTGTTAAAATTGGCTAGTGTTTTCTGTAGAATCAATAGATTTTTGCTTTAACAAATTTTAATACTATAAGAGTTTGTTAAAGCATGCTAATCTTCGGATGCGTGTCTTCTGAAATGTATCCTATTGACCAATATTAACGAAACTGGGTTTCATAGGGGAATTTAGGAAAATCATAAAATTAAAATTCATGGAAATAATTTAATCTTGTAAAGGAACTTTTTGAAATAGGTGCCATATTATGTTCGGAAATACCTAAAAAGTAAATGCTTATTAAAGTTAATATTATTTGCAGGACACATGTGTTGACTGTGAAGCTGAACGATTAGCTCAACAGAGTGTTGAAGTTCAATCTGTGCAATTGTGTGACAAGGAAACAAACACTGAATGTGTGTTTCTTCCTGAAAAAGCATTGAAAAAAAGATTAGATGATGCTACCAAATGTGCTGCTATCAAAAGATCACAAACATTTTCTCCTAGTGCAGCTGTGAACAAGCATCAATATATATGTCGAGTGAGTTATAAGAACTTCATTTTAACCTTGCTACTAAGTAAATTGACTCTTACATTGTTATAAATTATAATTCTAAAGTGACTTGTTATAGTCACCATTTCTGTCTAATATGAAAGTTTCCCATGAAAAGTGGACAAATTCCTAAAAGCACACTACCTAGTTACTAAAATTGCTCTGCACACCAATAAAGTATTAGATTTTTTGCCAATCAGACAAAATAGATATATTTTTTAAACAATCAAAATTATTAATAGTTAGCTACCTTTTTTGCTCCAAAGTGGCTTTAAAATCATTTGAAATAATTTATTTATGACTTCGTAGTAAGAAAATACTCAATTATTTTTGCAGGTATTACTTATAATTATTTGAAAACACCTGTCCAAAACTAAACCAATGAAGTGATAATGCTCAATTTAAACAGCCTTACCATCTATAAGGCACATCAGTTCAAAATATATTTTAAAGCATACTTGTACTGTACTGCATGCATTTTTATGTTTTAAAACAAATATAAAACTCTTTTAATTCTTTTAGTTAAATCGCAGTGACAGTGATAGCTCTATGCCTTTATATCGTAGAGGTGGACCTTTCCAGAGGAATTCTCTTGAGAGGAGAAGTTTAAGATGGAAAAAGGTTTGTTTATATTTATTTCCTTGTTATATTCCAATTTTTAATAAGTTAATGATTCAGATATATTTTAGTCTATTTATCTACCTTTTTGTTGTAGCATCTATTCACGAATTTAATCTGATCACTCATTCAAGAACAACTTAGCAAATAGTTTAGTAACTGTTATTGTAGATTTTAAAACAGAATATTCTAGACTGCTTTTATGAGCTTTTTTGTATAAAAATCACTTTTCTTGTATTGCTTTTTTTGTCATTTATATTAATGAGAAATGTTCATCTTACTTTTACACATTGCTATTTTGCCCTTTTTGGCCATGTATTTATATTTTGAGAAAATTCTAAAAAGTTTCATTACTCATTGAACACAATTGGCTATGGCACATTGTGATTGCCAACATCTAATTACAACTAAAATCTGAGTCAATACATTTTTCACATAAAATTTGAACAAATATACCAAAGGCCATATTGTGTACTGAATTTTGTCTGAATCCCAGGGATCGTACTTGTCGTGAAATTCCTGAAAAAACAAAATACGTCCTGAAATGTCCTTAATTTGTGTTTTGTCCTGAAATTCCCTCCGACGTTGAATGTTTACCCTTTAAAGCATCCATTTTCCCTCTTTTGCTCATCCCCTTACGGCCGGCCTATGCCTATCTATGACGGACGAATGAAAAACACCCAAGTTCGCCATGACGTCATACGCTGCTTCTTCCTCAAACAATGATGTGTTAGCGTCTACCCATCCGACAGTACCTCTGCGATTTTCGAATAAAGAAGAATCTTAAACAAGTGAGGGATCTGGCATCATTGAAAGAGTTTACATTAGTAGCCCGCCGTACCGTGCGATAAGTTTATATAAGGTTATTCCAATTTAAGTCTAGTCAAACTCCTCGCGTTTTTTGTAAAAAAATGCCTCACAATACAAAATTTTCAGAAACTTGGATTTCTTCTGAAAGGACAGATACAAACGGCGATTTAATCAGTAGCTGGTGCCGAGGATGTTCGGAAGACAAGTTCGCCGGATTTTGCAAAGTATGTTATAAGAAGTTCAGCGTTGCAAATATGGGATTTGCTCAACTAATATCTCATGCTAAGTGTTCAAAACATGAAAAAAGAATAAAAGAAAGATCTAACCAATCTACTTTCGTCATTGCGGAGAACAGTTCATCGCAAAGTTCTGGTAATTCAGCTGTTCTACAAATTTCAACTTTGTCTTCATGCAAACATTGGATTCCATCCAGCATGCAGGAGAAAATCCTAAAGGCAGAAGCTTTAATTTTGTTTATGGCAATAAAGTGTAATTATTCGTTTGCTTCGATTAATGAATTGGGAAGTATTTTTTTCAACGGCTTTTGATGATTCAGAGATTGCTAAACATGTGAAACTTGGTGATGCAAAGGCTCGATATGTCACAAAATTTGGATTGGCCCCGTATTTCCTTAAAAGAACCTATGATGACGTAATTGAATCAGCAACTTATTTTACATTGTATTTTGATGAAACCACAACATGTCAAGTAAAAAAACAGTTAGATGTTTATATTGTATTGGTCGAACAAACAAGCACGGATAATTACCAGCTACTGTGATTCTTTTTTCCTGGGACATGCAGAATCTGACAAAAATCTTGAATTGATTCTGAATTTAATTTCAGACAATGGACTAAGCATTGATAAAGTCATTCAATGCTCTATGGATGGTCCTAAAGTCAATCTATCATTTGTGAAAAAGTTAAATGCACATTTAAATTCATTGGGCATTCCAAATTTAATTGATGTTGGAACGTGTAATCTGAGCGTCGTTCACAATGCCATGAGAAAGGGTATGGAAGAACTAGACTGTGATATAGACAGATTTGTATTGGACATTTTTCAGTGGTTTAAGTTGTCAGCAGCGAGAAGAGAGGACTTTCACAAAGTTCAGATTGAAACATTGGTGAATTCTGCTGCAGACCATGTGTTTAGGAGGCCATGTGTCATATCTCACACTGTTCCAGATGGAGACTCCCCTGATTTATATTTTATTTAGCAAGCAGAATGAATTATTGAGAAACATAATGCGTAATTTTATAAAAACTGATGTTGGAATAAAAGAAGGGTTCCCCTTTGAAATGTTAATTGTAGTGAAGCCAGTTCTTGGTTACCCCTAAAACGTATTGAAGTTGGTTCCAGAGCAAAGAAATTGCTCGTTTGGCCAGATCATAAAAATTTCCTCCACAACATCCAAAGTGTGTACATAAAAACATGCAACTATTTACAGAAAAAATTGCCTCTTTCCAGTCCATTATTGCATGACCTGCAATATATACATCCATCTAAACAACAGGATTCCAAATCAAAGGAGGCTATAACCGCCTTGCTGATCACCTGTTAAAGGTCACAAAAACAAATCAATTCGGTGATGCTGTGAAATCTGAGGTACAAATTTACCTGTGCGAGAATGTAGAGAAAGAACTTGCTTCTTTCGAAATAAGTCATGACATTTGGCATTACTGGGAACAAATATCACAAATGAAAGACCTTTCTGTAGTACGAAAGTATGATTATCTGACGAAATTAGTTAAGACATGTTTAACTTTTATCTCATGGCAATTCGACACCAGAGCGTGGATTTTCATCCAACAATGCGATTGTTACTCAAGAAAGGTCATCACTGTCAGATATAGGTATTCGATCATTGCGTGTTTGCAAAGATATTTTGCAAAGACAAGATTCTATATCAGATTTGATTACAAAGGAGTTGATTAAATTTATGCAGAAAGCACATGCTGAGTATACATCGTATTTGGAGCAGTTGAGAAAGGAGAAAGAAAATAGTTCTCGGAAAAGAAAGCTAGAATTAAAAAAGGAAGAAGCAAGGAATCTTAAGAAGAGGGAGAAAGAAGCATTTAAAATGTATTTGCTGCTCTTAATGTGCAAGAAAATGAACATCTAAAAGATGAAGCTGCTGCTCATCATCTAATGAATGATGCATCTGAGAAATTAAATGAAGCTGTAAAGAACAATGACTTTCAAGCAGTAAAAGTTGCCCAGATAATGTTGGAAGCTGCTAATGAAAAAATAAAATTAGTATCACAAAAGCTAGCAGCTATTAGACAAAAATTTGCAGAAATTAAAAAGAAACTAATAAATTTTTATTTTGTTCTAAAGAACATTGTTTCTACTTTTAACCACCATAACACGAGTTCCAAAATTCTTCCTTATTTTTATTATTTTTTAATTAATGACATTACAATTTTTGTTTTCAAATTTCGTGCAAATATTTTTCTACCGTTATACACAAAAAAATATGTAAAATTGAGGCAGAATCGGTTTTGTGATATCCCTGATTTATTGCCAGGAACCTTGCAAATTTACAGATTGTAGCCAAATTTGGGGTTTCTTTATTGTGGTGATGAATTCTTGGGCAGTGTATAAACTTAAATAAGTAAAAGATTAATTATTTTAAAAATATGAAAATTTACATTTGATTTTTTTTCCTAGCAAATTTAAGTTGAATTATGTGTATTTGTGTAATAATACATTGTATGCTGACTCATCAGTCCTACATGCAATATTATTTTTCTTTAAAACTTGGATTTTTAAAAAAAAATCATAGATCAGGTGGAGTATAAAATGATCATAATAATAAGCCTAAAAAAAAGTAATAGTTAAACAGTTTTATTGTTTAAAAAAGCAAATAAAAATTGTAGCAACTCTCAGATAGTGTAAAGTAAAATATGTGTCAAAAGTGTAAATATTTTATATAATTTTAGGAGTGTAGCGTAGCAAAGTTGAAAAAAGCCAATTTTATGGTCATTTTACCCCACCTGACCCTATTTAAGCTTAAATAACAAAAGAGGTCATATTGCGTTAACTCGGTTTTCGTAATTTATTGTCCTGAAAATGTCCTGAAATTTACTAAAAATGAAAATTTGAAATTTGGCAGTACTACCCCTGGAATCCTGTACATTACAGTAAAATGAATTTTTCAACTGTAATGAGACAAAGCACCTTCAATTATAATTAAAATATTTGATCAAGTTTAACTCTGAATACTTTCTAGTCTTTTCATGAGCATCCAATTTATTTGATTTAACTGTTGGTTTCTAGGATTTCTGATTTATGAGCCTAGGTGGGCCTATTCTATATTCAGTTAAAGTAGAAGCTTAAAGGAAATTATACTACTTGGAAGTTGATAAATTCAATCTCGCGAAGGTGCAAATAAAAATTATACCATAAAGGAGCAATGTTTTTCGCTTTGGTGCTCAAGCTGTTTTTATTAGGATATTAAACCATTGTAACAAATGAACAAAATCGGAAAATCCAAACAAGCTTTTCAGTGACATTTAATTATTTAAGTTAGCAAACATGTAAAAAAATTATGCTAATTATAAATAATCATGTGCAAGAGTAGAATAACTTGGCAATATTCCAGCAAATTTTGTGATGAATATCTTTGGAACTGGCTATAGATACATATTTCTATCCTCATAGAATCGTGAACTCCTTGAGTCAATCATGCAAAATAAAATTAGGATTGGGAATGTTTGAATGCTTCGGTACTGTATATTTTGTGTATGAGGGAAAACTTTGACTCTGATGTCGCATTGTCTTTTTGGTGCCCATAAACTGATATATGTAACATTTGAAACTTTTACTATAACTTATTTTTTACTACAACTTATTTTAGAATGTGATTATTAAAATGCTGTAATAGTATTCTACTCTAATTTATATAAATTATTTTAATAGTCTTTTTAAACTTGTGTTCATTTTTAACTTCTAGCCGCCTGTTGCCTGTTCTAAACACAGATCATCTAGTTATATGAAATCTGGAACTGTCAGAACTTCATTAGACCTTGCTTTAGATTTACAAGCATTTCATAGGCGTCTTAATCAGCAACAAGAGGAAATAAATAGGTTAAAAGAATTGAAGCGACTTTTAGAAGACTCAAAAACAAAAGGTATTTTAAATTTAAGAGAAAGCCTTGTTATACAAATTAGTAATGCTATATTTTAACAATAATCAAATATGTATTTGTTAAAACTTTAAATATGTCAGAATATTTGTAGTATTTTAATCCAATCCAATAACTTTCAGAAATTTACATTTAACATTGCTTTGAATATGAATCTGAACTAGTTGAATATGAATCGATGAATAGCTAAAATTAACTTTTGAAGACTTCTGTAGCATTTACAACATTGTAACCCTACAGATTTTATTTTATTTGTATGTATATAATTTTGGGTACATATTAGGCTTGTCTCACATTTTGATACTTGTAAACTATTTATTTCTAAAGTTTTCCAATTTTTTTCAGTGCGTAATTGATAAAGGTAATTGATAACTTCAGATACTGCTTCAGTGTATTGAGGCATGACTATTTCATTATAGATGTTATAAAAATAATTCAGTTTCTTTGAATGTAACAAAATAAAGAAATTTACTGTTGTCTCAATTCGAAATCATTTTTCATGAACAAATTCAAGAAGATTATATCACTGATAGTAATATTAATTCACAAGGGTAGAGATTAGGGTTTGGGTTATAACAGGATGATTGGAAAGATAGAAAATGTCGCTGGTGTATAAGTGCATACTTCCTTCAAAAACCTATTTGAAAACTTCAATGAATTTTTAGCATTGCTGAGTTTTAGATTCTAGTATGGATTCTTTATGTAAGATTTCTCCTCGTGTTATTTATGGAGGGTAACTGAAATGTACTAAACTATTAACCCATAAGAGTTTATCTCATTATAATTTTATACTCTTTCAGGTGACTGTGATGTGCCTCAGTGGGTGTCTGATAATGAAAATCTCCAGTATATTTTGGCAGATATGAGCAAAGGGGTATGTATTTACTCCTAATTCATTAAATTAACTTAAGAGGAGACAGTAGCTTTTAAGTTTGAAAAAATCGATTTTAGGTATAGTTAAAACTTTTTAAATAATTTTTAAACAAGCCAAATTATGGTCGCAGCAGTAAAAAAGCCATTTCATGCTTTTCAATGATTAAATTGTGTACTTATATGACACATTTCACTCCACTTTTTAACCACAAGATTTTAGTTTCTATTATGTACTTTGTTGTATTTAATTCAAAATAATATTTAACTATGCAGTTATTATTAAAAACAGTATTTTAACTCTATTTTGCATTTCTTTTAGCTTGGATAATTATGTGACTTAATATTGCATTGTTAAATTTTCAGTATTTCAATATTTTAAAATTTGTGGAAACACTTGGTTCATTTCCCCCTATAATCCTATCACTAAAGCAAACTATTTTTGAGCATCTGAAAACTGAGATCATGGTAAGAAATTGTTCAAGTAAAAGCTTAGCTGAATAAGTTTAAAAGAAAAGAGAATTGGGCATATAAACAAAATTTAGACTTTAATAAAAACAAAGACATACTCTTTGTTTACTTTTGTAGGCAAACAATGTCCCAAGTTCTGATTGAGCTTATGCTTGCATTATCTGATTTTGTGAACTCTATTTTTGCTTGAAGTCTGATCAGATGATGACTTTGATGTGGTCTTTTAATTCCAGTGCAGTGACTTGGAAGAGTACACACAAACAGATAAGGAACTCTTGTCTAAATGTTCCTGCCAGAGACCTGTTTAGCAGAATTTTAAAACTGCTGAATATGCAAAACATTGAACCCCAAATTTACCTTGCTAAAACAATGAGAACTTTTTACCTTGCAGTTGAGGTTAACCATTACAAGAGGAAGAAGAAACAATTAGTGATTAAAAAACTTTGATAAGTTACTGAAAAATCAAGAAACTATCTAAATGTTATAAGTTTTTTGGTATTTTATGTAATTTATAAAAATTGCTCAAAGTTGTATTATTTCATGCTCTTAACTTTTACTTTAATTTGTATTAGGCTGCAAAACCAAACTCGGAAGACAAAAAGATTGAGAAACTGCTGAAAAAGACTTCCAGAGAAATTTATAAACTTCGAAAAAGTCGTAAAAAACAACCTGACATTACTTCTTTCAGGTCAGTAAATAATAATTATTTAAATAATCAGTATGTGCTTTCTGGTTATTGTATAAGATCTCTAATTGTTGATTATGCATTCTTTTGGAAAATTTCATTTGTTAGAGGGCCTGCATATTTATAAGCTCATCATGAGTTTTTCTTCCATCAATGTTTGCAATTTATACAGTTTATATAATTGCATGTTTTTTCACTACTCCTTTTCCTTAGAAACTCGGGCCGCGGTGGCCCTGTTGGAAGAGTAACGGACTAGCAACCGAAGGGTTGCTAATTCGAATCCAGCCAAACACCGTCGTGTACAAAGGGGGCTGGTGCACGTTAAATCTGTCGTGGCCTCAAATGTCCTCACGGCGTGGTGTGGAAGTTTGGAGAGTGGGGTGTCAGCTCAGGTGTTGCCTCGTCATCTGACCGTGGTTCAAAATTACGTGGTGTTGTCCTCGGATCTTGCCCTTTGGGATTGATCCCGGACCGTCACCAATAGCCCGTTGTGTTGCTCCAGTGTGACGTTAATTGAAATACCCCCACCAACCCTTAGAAACTCAATTTTTATTTTTAAATCCTTGGAAAGTTTAAGTATAAAAGAAGGAAGTTAAATAATTCCTGTCATATGTCCGCTTTTGGACCTTGTGCCATAAAACCCCAATATCCAATCCCTCTTGCTGCGCAACCCATTTTGTGGTTAACTAAGCTTCTGTAACTCCATGTGATATTTCATATTAAATTGAAGAATGTGATAATACACAGAAAAGTTGGAGGGCCATAGCATCGAAATGAAATTCTGCCATTTTTGAGAGTAAAAGAATTTTATAAAAAATTTATTTTTTTTTCTTAAAACTTAAAATGTTATTTATGCAACTCAAAATATTTTTTATCTTCATCATCTAAACCCATTTTCGGTTAATGTAAACTAATATTTAGAGAAAATGTGCTTAGTTTTGTTGTGATCATAGCAGTCTTAGAAACTTAAAGCACTTTCATTTTTCAACTCAAGATAAAATCTTGTAATATCGTTTTGATTCACTTATAATTTCTATGAAGCTTAAGCATAAGTTTCATTTGCATTTAGTAAAAGCAATTGTTTTTTTTCTCAAGTTCTTTCATCTGGACAAATGTTAGTCACTGCACATCCTTTTTGGGGTGAAATATACCCATCTTCTGAAATGAAATGTCTAGTTTTTCTGGTTGCTCATAACTGAATGCAGTATTGTGGGCAGTGTAGTAAAACTATAGAAAACAATATTTTATCTTCTTATTTGGGATTGCATGCAACTATTGTTATTGATTTAATCTTGTTTTGTGTGTATCTTTTGTTAATTCAATCGGTTGATACTAGGACAGCCACTTTTTGAATAATTTTGTTTGATGAATTGCTCCTTCCCTGAAAAAGCTATACTGCTTTGCCTTTTATGTTACACACATAGTTTAACTTATCGTTTTGTTTCTCGTATTAACTTGTAATTAATTTTTACTACAGGTAATTTGGTTTAAAGGTATATTTCAAGTTTTTAATTTGCCGTTAATTTCTAGTTTGGTTTCATTCAAGGATGGGAAAATAAACTACACTTTGTGAGATCAGTTGCTTTTGGAGGCATATTTCCTATATAAAAATGTTTTTTTTTGTGTACTAAGACATTCTGCTTTAAATTGGGTTATTTTCTGTAGAAATATAGTAATTCGGATTTGTATATCAGGATAACTATTTTAATGTATAATTTGCAAATAATTTTTAAAGTTGCAAAATTTTGTGCTTCCCTAATTTGTAATGTTTTAAAGAGCTGTATTTCGAATTTTTCTTAAATAAAATCTTAATCTCTTGTTCAATAACTTAGTTATCATTACGTTTGTCTTTTATATCTCATTTGGAAATTAACTTGAAACTAAGCAACTCATTTTATAAATCTTTAGACTGGCTTTATGTCCAAAAAAGCTTGGGAATTCTATTCTATGTCCATGAACCATGGACCTAAAAGCAATAAGGATTCAGATTTAAATCCTCCAATTTTTTAAAGAAAATCGGAAAAGATATGACCTGAGTATGCTTTATAGCTTTTTGGTGTCAAAAATTAGTTTTCAAGATGATTATAAAAGCTACAGGAGTTAGAAACCTCTCTATATATATATACGAGGGGTGTTCAAATGAAAAGGTACGAAACGTCGTAACAACCAAACCGGTTGAAATTTGAATATGCAGCTTTGGGCTAATGTAGTGAGACATCTACGCGAATGTACGAGTACCGGCGTGGTTGTGCGCAGGTGCCCTCACATGACGCAGGAGAGAAGCAGGCAGTTGTATGTTCCGTCCAATTGACGCGGCAGTGCGTGTGAGGACATCATGGCATTCACATTGCAAAGTTCGACGATTGAGGAGCAGCGAGGTGTTATCAGATTTCTGATTGCGGAAGGTGTTAAACTGGTAGGTGAGACACTCCGTAGCCTACGCAAGTCCATCAAGAGCAAACGGCCTGGGCTGCTCACGGAGGGAGTGATTCTACTCCACGATAACGCGTGTCCACACGTCTCCAGGGTCACCCAAAGTGTACTGGCCAAGTTCAAGAGGGAGCAGCTTGAGCATCCGCCCTGCAGCCCGGACATATCACCCTGCGACTTCCATCCGTTTTGTCCGCTAAAAAACATCTCAGGGAAGTGCTTCAACTCGGATGACGAACTGAAGGACACATTGGAGGACTGGCTCCTGTCACAGCCACAGGAATTCTGGGAACAGGTAATCCTTCGGCTCGTGAAACAGTGGGATAGTTGTGCTCAGGCCTCTGGTGATTACTTTTGAATAAAGACTTCAATTATACCCACAGTGTCGTTTCGTACCTTTTCATTTGAACACCCCTTGTAACTGAGCAATTACGAAAGTATACCTTAAACTGAGAAAATGCTAAATTGATAACATGTATAACAAAATATTAAGCCCATATGGAAAATGTTTAATCATGTTTTGCCTCCTAACAAATTGATATTGTGTTATATACTGTGGTTCATAATATATATAATTTCATTAGTCGAGGAAGATAATTTCTTTCATATTAGGAATAGTTGATTTGCTGCATTTATATCATAAGCACTTTCTTGTCTGTTCCATTTATATTTAAGTTATGATCTAGACAAAATAAATTCCACTTAAGATATATTTTATTTTTATTTCACAGGGAGAAAATGGCTTTTTTTACCCGTGTCAATATGACAATCCCTTTGTTACCTGCTGAAGTCAGTATAGATACCAATCAGTTGAAAAAAGAAAATACACCATTAAGGCCACCTGGAAGTCAGAATAGTGAGAAAAATATTCAACAGAGGTTTGAGTATGTTGTTGATTCAGAATTAGGTGTTCAAGTTTGATTCAGAACACTGCTCTGTAATTGTACTTCAATATTAGTCTTTTAAGGGCTATATAAGAAAGTGCCTTAAGCCTGGACTTATTGGAATAAGCCTTGTTTTTAATGCCTTCATTTTATACTCTTCATTTGTTCATGAAGTCATGAATATTGAGTGCCAACTAGCAGAAAACATTTCTGGTTACTCATGTTAACATGTACAGGTTTATAAAAATAGATGCTGGCTTGTTACTGTTTATCATGGTATAGAAGTTTATATATATTGTGTATTTAATTCACTCCAGTCATGCTGAAATCAGGTTTTTTATTTATGCCAAATGGTCTTGTTGAGTTGTGTAAGTGTATTCATTTGCTTTATTAGAGATGGCAAACTACTAGAATACAAAGCATTTGACAATCAAAACTCCCTTCTGGGATTATGTTTGTTAACAATTCTGGTAACTAAAATCTTTACATAAAACTATTGGCTTCGTCTATTTGAAGCTTTTTGATTTAAGTCATTTATTTTCATTGAGTCAAAAAGCACCATAAGCTATTGGCGTACATATCGAATGTTATTTAAGCTTTCTAAAAATCATTAATGGAATTGTTTCTGATCTAAAATACTCGCATACAATGCATCTTTCTGTGTGTTGAATGTTTTTACCCTGCCATAATATGCTTATGACTCAAGAAATGTCTTTCTGTGATTTGTGTATTCTACAGTATATGGCTTGTTGTCTTAAGCTCATGAAGTTACTTCTCAGATATAAAATCAAGTTTGTTATTATTTATAATATTCTTTTTGTCAAGGGACGAAAAGCGAAACTTGAATTGGATATGGTTTATGAATTAAGAAGGATTTCTGTGATTTATATATTTATTCTACTTTGTATAGCTTATTATGTTAGGCTAATGTGATTAAGTTATTATTCATACACAATCAAGTTGCTAGTTTTAAAAATCTCTATTGTAAATATTGAAAACAAATATAAGTTAGGCAATTGAATGAATGGGAATCAATGATTTGATTCATAATTTAAAATATTCTGTTGAATCCTCATTCATTGCACTTTACTGAAATGTATATCATAATCAGATCAGTTTTACTGTATTTTTTTCGAGTAAACAGTTGAAGTTTCATCAGTAGTCATTTGCTCGAGTATATTTATAGTAAAATCCAGTGCTGCATACTGAACTTAAAATTATAATTACATCTTATTTCTGTGCAACTACTATGTGGTATATTTTAAGTTAAAATGGAAATTCTATTGGCTTATATTTATGATTTTAAAAATTAATATTGTTTTTCAAACTGAGAATACCTTAAAGTATTCATGACATGCACAAAATTCATAAAACTGGAAGTTATTTTCAAAATGGCATGTTATTCCACTTTCAAAACTTCATATGAATTTGATGTCTAAACTTTGAAATAGTTGTAATATTATAATTGTTAGTTATAAAACTTTCAATAGTTACTAACCCTAGAATAGCACAACTTTGATCACATAATTGAGTTTTCAATTCTATTAAACTGTCATTGTGATAATTTCCCATTTTTAATAAATTCCATCAGTGTTACTGAGCTTAAATATTCAAGTAAAAATGATTTGGTAGCTGTTCACATTGCATCTATTTTACTATATTTATGATGATTGGGAATGTTAAGGGGATGCATGTTTTCACCTTTTATTCTTAGGATGAAGCTATTCGAAAATAAATTGCTGTAGATTGTTTTATTTGTTTCTAATAATTTCAATGATTTGCATCACATCAGAAATATTTTAAATTAGTTATTTCATTACATTATCATTCCTGCCAACATTTGATGTCTTTGTTGTCATGATTTCAAATTCATGTAACACTACATGGTATAGCCCCACTCTTGATCACTTGATATAACCACTCCATCCGTTGCAATGATTAAATCTAGGGAATTAAAGGAATATATTTGCCTTCAGCATTTTCATTTTTTAGGGAAATGCAGAAAATTATACTTTGTATACTAAAACATTTAAACAATGGATTGAATCGTGGTTAGCCCTTGTGTAGCAAAAAACTAAACCTGTTCTGAAGAAGAGTTCAATGTGATAAATCACATTGTAGAATGGAATACTTGAATTGTAACAGCCACTGCCTTGAAGTAGCAGGTGATTAATTTATGTTACACCAATATTGCAGTGCTTGTTTTTCTTTGCAAAGCAATTCTCCAATAATCAGTTGCTAAGTATTTTTATTACTCCGATAATGCCATGGTTAATTGTTTTTATCTTCAATTTATTAACAAAAAAACAATTAAAAACCACTAAAAAGGAGCTCCAATTGGTTTTGTTATAATAAATGCTGTCATTGTTTATAATAGCAATCACCACTAAACAAATAAAAGCTTGAAACCGAATCTTAAAGGCCAAAACATTCTCTGAATGTATTAGCCTTTAAGAAAGCTTTTCCTAATCATTAATTGAAATTTTTTAGAATCAAATTGAAAATTGCTTTCCATAGTTTTAGTTGTGCTCACTGTATTTTGTAATCAGTTAATGGCAACTGGAAACAAGATATTTTGTAGCATTTGCAGGCGATATAAATAATTTAACTTTGAATATTTAAAAATTCTTCCAAGATAATGGAAAGAACATTGGCATTTATTTTGGTGGAGAATAAATATTCAAAGTTGAACACTAATTTGAATATTGCATGTTTAACTGTTTCTATAACAAGATCACATAATAGAATCTCACCACAAATGTTATCTTGCAAAGTATAATGCATATGGATTATATGAAAATTGAAATATTTTACTAGAAGGTTATTGCACATATTAACATTTAGCTTCTAAAGTGAAATTAAATTAAAAAGTGCATAATTGAGAGCAGTTTAAAACTAAATTTGGTAATTATTTTTACTTATTTTTTTTATTACTGCATGTCCATTCTTGTGAAGGATCTGATTGCGATTCTCTTGCCTGCTGATTTTATATTGATTTAGGTCAAATAATGATCTTTGTTCTTGAGCTTTATGCCATGTAAATTTGTCAGTTGAGTAATTACTGTCTCATCCATGGAACTGGTTCAGGGAATCTGGCTCTAGGTATAGTGACAGGTGCTGGTACTACTTCAGTGATCTTTATTAAGAAAGTGTTCAGTAAGAATTAATTTTTGTTAAATCATGTTTTCCCTTCACATTTTAAAATTTGAATATTAAACTTTGTGCTGAATAATTAAAAATAGTTATTGGCTTTTATTTGATTATGTTTATCAAAACATTTTATTTTACTTTTTAAAGATTTGTGATCAGAAATATTTTTTCCAAACATTCTTTTATTTTCATGGTATTGGACAACTTTTCTAAAAATTTTAATTTGACAGCTGAATGTTTCAGGTTTAAGAGATGATTGAGATATCTGTTCTCGAATGTTCCTACTTGAACATTCATCAGTAATGATTTACTGTGTAAAAAATATTTGAGGAGTTACTTTCTGTTACAGTATTTTTATTTAGTATGCAGTATTGTGAAGTAAATAAAATGTCGTTGATGATTTCTTTTAAGTTGCTACCCTTATTTCAGTGGAGTAAAAAATTTTTGCTTTAGCTTTTAATCTGCCATTTTAATCTGTATGGTTCTGTTGAAATCAGTATTGTGGAGTTTTTGTCTGGAGTTGCGAATGCTAATTAAATTTTATTCATAAAGGTTGTATAAATTAATAATTAAAATACAATGGAATCCCAATTTTGCAATTTGGAAGGGACTTGGATTTTCACTGCTGGGAGGAATTCATGAAATTAAGCTGGCATCAAATGGGAGGTAGAAAAATGCCAAAAGGTAAAATGAATATTAAACAGTGGTTTATCAGCCTTGCACCAAAATGCTTGTTTTCCTTTGCAAAGAAAATGAGCATTTTGGTGCTCATTGCAATTTGGTGCAATAGATGAATCCTCAATCACAAATTTTAAACTTGAAACACGATTAATTTTATTAATGCAATGGTTAATCAGTAGCAAAAATGACGGTAAAGCTAGAATTTAATGGAGAAAAGTTCAATATAAGAAGTGTTTTAGAATGCAGGGCTTAAATCATAGTTAATTAGCCTTCATGTAGCAAAAGTGAAAGGTATCGTGTTTTTGAAATCTATTCTGCAAAATGTTCTGACAAATCTCGTTTTAGATTGGAGTGCTTGAATTATGGCAACTGCTATGTAAAAATCGAATAAACTTTTAGGATTTTAAAACATGATTTGAGAATCATTTCAAAATTATGGTTCTTGTGATTTCTTTTTTAGGTTGGGGGGGACTTGTTTGTCAAGATTTTCATAAAAGACCAATAAATTTAATTTCTTAAAATTGAGGTTCTACTGTAGAAGTAATGCTGTGATGAAAATTCGTTTTGCATAGTTTTTTTGGAAAGTGTATGGTTTTAATGACTTCTATCTATCAATTAGTTTGAAGATTCTAGTAGTACTGAGCTTATTTAAACACAAGGCATCTTTTCTTGAGTGTTCTGTGAGGAATTTGGTTTTAGACCATTCAATTTTATTTTAAGATGAGGTAGAGTTTTTGACATGAGTTTATATAGGTGGTCTCATCTTCCAATTCCTTAATTTGAAATAATAGGTTTAGAATTTAATCCTTGTAAAACAGGATTGATCCCAGTATAAAATTTTTGATAGTAATGCATTTCCATATTGGAATAAATGGGTATGGAATAATTTTTAATTTACTTTGGAAAAGTTAGAAAATATTAAACTTTGGATGCTTTCTCTTTCTTTTATTGTAGTTTGTAAGTATAAGAGAATTATTCATCCTGTTTTTATATGAATGTTTGTTTTAAGGAAACATTCAATCACAATTTGTTATTGCTGCAAAAATTCTTAATTTTGATTATTTCCTTAATGTTATGAAAATCCAAATACAATTTTTAGCTCATGCACAACGTACGTGCATTTAAAAAATACACCCACAATCTTTTTTAAAAGTATTAAATTTTTAAATGCTAAATTCAGTTTTCTAGGTGTCCCCTTCCCCATGGTTTACTGCATGTCATGGTTAAAACAGTTGGGACATCTACTTAAAACCAGTTTAAATTGAAAACTTCATGTATATTTGATATTCTATTGCTTCTGCAAACAGCTTTTGTGGTTTTAGATACTGACAGATTTTTAAACGTTTCTGCTGGAATTGTCTTTTGTAGAACCTTAGTCAGATTATTAATTATAGGCAATTTGGCATAACTGTCTTCAAATGTTTTTCCAATTGCTAAGACATTTTTTATATTCAAAGACAACTTTCATTAAGCTATAGCTTTAAAAATACCAAAGAAGTATTTTCCATAGTACCTTAGTTCTAGGATAAGGGGGTCAATATTAACCATTAAGAATAACCACAATGCTTAACCTACCCAATGGTTGATCCAATATAAATGAGCAGATAAGATTCTGTTACTCTGGCCAAACTCTGATCTATTTTTCAAATATGTATACACGAAAATATCGATTTAAATTTAAATATTCCAAGACTTACATAATTTACCTTTCTGCAATTACAATTTGAACTTACAATGATTTGTTTTCTTTTATAATTGAAGTTGCTTTTATTGATAAGAAACTGAACAATTGCTTGTTTAAATGTTTCTTAGAAAGAATTGAAGGCATCAACTCGCATGCCTTGAACCTCCTAAATATTTAATATAGAAGAAAAAATTTACTTTTTAGGTATTTCTTATGCACTAAAATAATTTGTAAATAAAAGTTCTTGATAAAGAAATGTATTCCACCTATATTTTTGAGTTCCAAACAGTGACTTGGTTGGCTGGAGGCTTTGGAAAAACATCAATTTCTATGATTTGAATCATTTGGTATCACTATTGTAAAAATTTTCTTGCAATTCTTCTGAATCTACTTAAAGCTAAATTTTCTGATCACAATTTTATTTTTTAAAACTTATGTTTAATTTTTGTGTAAATCAAATGTAATGTCATTGAATTGTAATAGTGTTCGGTTATTCAAAATATTCAATTCACACTTTCATCATCAATTTACTTTCTTCTATTACCCTTTGTATATAATTCTATCCAATTATGAACACTTTGTTCAGTCACATTAATTTAACTCCAATAAGATACCGATTTAAGTTACCTTTGTACTACAGTTTTGGGAACTGATTAAAATACTTAAGGCTTGCTTGAGAACTATTAATTTCACATGAAGCTAATCTAATAGAATTCATTAAGCCATAGCCCCAGAATATTAACATGTGGATCCTTAAAAATGCAATAGTAGGGATAAGGAAATTGTAATATTCCTTGAAGAAGTATTTAATTAGTAAAATTATATACTTTGTCTACTAGAACCTCTGAACTTGTTTTTTGTGATGGTTTAAAATGGATGTTATGTTACTTTACACTAATTTGCAAAGGAGAGTAGAGAGTATTTAATATTGATATATATATATACTCCATCCACTTTCAAATTAATGCTTTGTCATTCACCTATCTGCACATTGAACTCTAGGAATACAAATTAAGTATGCAAGCAGCTATTTTATTATAATTTATTGAAAAATGTTTATTAAAATGTATGAAAATATTTGCTGTGAATATTTGTTCAGTTGATGCAATCTTCTTGATGTTGAGCATCAATAGTTCTTATATTCAACTAGTTTTACACCTGTAACAGTTTTGTATATTTAAAATGTTTATAGTTGCTGGGTTTTTTCATTATTTGAAATTATGTCGTTAAGGATTGGTTCACCTTGTAAATATTTGTCGAAATGTTGGGATATATTTGTACAGTTGGTGATCTAATCAGGTGATGAGGGTTTTTTAATGAATGGGTGCTGCTCTTTAAATGTCTTCCTTACATTACTTCTGTTGAAAACCCCACATTGAGAAAACCTTTATGGGTATTTTTTAGTGTTTGTTCAATTCCTGATAGTTCAATTTTTAGGGTTTTCCTTTGTTATTGCATAATATTTTGGACGAAATATTTATGTAAATGAAAGTGGAAATCCGGAAACATGCATTGTTCTTTATATAGATTTTTGACTAGATTTTATTCTCTTGGTATAAAGAGTTTATAGGTTTTCATTGCTCTGTATCATAATTTATATTTTACTATATTTATTATTTTGTAGTGCAATAGATTGTTACAAATAAGTGCTTATGCCAAAATCTTTTACAAGCACAATGGTTTATATAATGCATAATTGCAAATTATTGCAAACAAGTTAAAGCTTTAAAGAATAGCATTTACATGTGATAAATCTTCAGAGATTGCATGTTATATTGAACTTTAAATTTGTATCACATTCTTTCAACATTTTCCTTTAAAAGCATGCCTTATGGTCCTTTTTATGGAAATTTTGTTTTCAATTTTCATTGCAAGGTTTCATATTAGAAGTCCTATTTTCATGCTCCATAAACAGATTAAATCATTTCACTGTAAGGTGACCTAAGATTAAATTCATTGTGCTTAATTCATGAATAAAAAATATTTGAAAAATATTTATATATTCAAATTGTATTATTGACTGGTTACAGTTATGTTTGCATTGAAATTTGTTCAAAATTCTTTATTATTAGTTTTGATCTTCACTTTTTAAATTTTTCTATAAGCTAATGTGTGTGCACAAGCTTGTTAAAGACATGTTTCTGATTGGATTTTTGTTTTTTGTCAAACTTTTTTCACATACATGAGTATAACCAACATTTTTAAGTTGATTCATTTTGAATTTATGTGAGTTATCAGTTTAATTTTCCAATATACTTAATACACCCACTTATGGGTTTAAAGATTTAAAGCTTGTTGCATGTACTACTCAGCTTTTATGTTTAGTGATAGTGTTGAGAGGAAATAGAGCTTGCCACAAAGTAAAATAGTTATTTTCTGTTAGCTTTAACATTTTGTATCTGGTTGTGAATTTGAAGCTAATATTTACTTTAATGCATATTCCACATTTTAAGAATTATCTGAGAAGTGTTTGATACTTAAATTTTGTTATACTTAAATTATTTTACTTTTAATTAAAATTAATTTACTTAAATTAATTAAAATACTTTTGTAACTCGCAAATTTCATCAATTAAGTATACAGTACCCTATCATCAGTTAGCTGATGAAAACTACTCATGAATCTTTTCAACTGTTCGCAATAATTCTAATAGTTTCTTGGCTGGCTACAACCATGAATAAGTTATGTTTATTTGGCCAAACTTGCACAAGGAAAGTTTTCTTTTACCACAAGTACTGTAATTATACCCCTTAAAATTTTGTATCACCACAGCTGCTTGAATTACTCATGGTTTGCTACAATTGTGGAGAGTTCGATGGTTGTATTTTAAAGTATGAGGGAAAGTAAAAAAATATCCACACTTAATTTTTTCAATTTATTTACAGAAATATAGGGGTTGAAAAGTTCATCATTTTTCTGCAGTCTCCTTCCCTTTCGATGCACTTGTTCCAGCGGTCCACAATCTTGCGTATTCCCTCCAAGAAGGTTTTGGGTTGGTCGCCCAACCATTTATGCACCTCTTCCCCCACTTTGTCTAATCTGCAGAGAACACACTACATTGTCGATGATAACTTACCGGTTTGCAAGTACCATTTCTCAAGCTTGCTGAATCTTGTCAGTGGTGGAGGTTGACAGGTGTCCTCCTTTGTGCATCATGCTTGTCTGGCCTCTTTTAAGCTTCCACTCATACACACTTCTACGTGGTAGAGCGCTGTCTCCGTATTATGTTGTAAGCCTCCGATGAATTTCAGCCCCTGGCACACTTCCGACCGTACCGTAGAAATAGGATCACTGCTAGCAAAGCGGCCATGTTTATACTAAAGCAGAATCAAGAAAAAGGACGGTATTAACGTGAGACTTCGGTAACTTGATTACAGTAATATGAACTCTAAGCATACATGTGCAGAAGGCAGTGTGACAAACCAAAAGCTGTGTTATAGCGAAAATGCAGAAATTTTTTGACTTACCCTCGTATAAAGTAGTTTGGCCTTCGATCAGGCCTTGTGTCTTTTGACTTAATTTTTTTAAAGTTCTACAAATTAAAAGTTAAATTTGTTTTTCCAATTGTGGAAATACCAAAAGCTTTCCTTGTATGCTGAAAGACAGGTGTGAAAGAATTGGCATATTCTCTCTGATTGTTTCAAGTTATACTCCTTAAATATTATGTGTAGTTTATCTTCGATTTTTCAGACTAAAAAAATATGAATAAAGTTCTTTTTCTCGAGTATTTTTGTATTGAACGATATTAAAATGTTAATATATTTTGCATTTAATAAACTCATGCGTATAAATGATCTTTTGTGATACACGATTTGCTGAAAATGTATCACTTTTTGATGACTAATTTAGTTCAGAAAATAAGAAATGTATACGAAGGAAAGTGTTTAAATTTTTTATACTCATGGCTACTGTGAAGTTTTGTAACTTATAAGTAAAATATTATGTCCTAAAGTGCTAATATTAGTAATAGATTGTGTGTGCCTTGTCTTGTGCACATCTTTTGGAAGTACAAAGGTGTTAAATTGTTAAAGCAAATATTATGTGTTATAAATTTATGGTGCAGAATTTTAGTACGAAATAGAAATAATGAAAAATGTTATATTTTTTCAGTAGTTTAGATATATTTTTGAGTAAAAAATACACATAGTATTTATATTTTCTGCATCTCTGCTGTGATAGGCCTATTTTGTGCTTTATTAAAATGTATCTTGCTCATCTTTGAAATTAATGTAGATGTTTCAAAATAATTCATACAGAATGAATTTTTTTGTTCAATATATACTCTATTTCAATATTTGTGACTGAATTTTATACATATGGAATGTATTTATTGTTATCTTGTCAAAAAATTTAAAGGCAAAAAATGGATTTTAATGAAATGTTTACTTTGTAAATATATCAAATTGTGTATATGTCTGTTGTAATAAATTTTTACTGTTTTCTCACTATGTTGATTTGAGAATTTATTTTAAATTTACCATATTACAATATTCTTCACTATTTTCATGCATTTAAGTGAAAAAAATGATCAAACTTTAAACTATTTGTAAATATCCAATTAAATATTTAAGACTGAAAATGAACAAATCTGTAAATAAGGAGTAATGATAGAAAAGTATTCCCCTAAGGTAATCACTACTACATAACATACATTTAAGTTACACATAATTGAATCCAATAAATCTTAATGTTGGGTTTTATCGATTGAAGACAGAGTTTTATACATTAAAAATAAATTTTATTACGTGACCAAGTCTTATGGTTTAAAAACATACAAGAAGTCTGATCAGCTCATGATCCCCAATCTTTCTTCACTTTTATACATTCAAAGATTTACATTCTTCAAATTTATGTGCCCCACACGGCACTATAATTGGAGGTTTGAGACCGATTCCAACATGCGGCCCCATCGGTTGTAAAACCTCAGCAGATGTATTACAATTCAACATATATATATACATAAATCTAACAAAATATTTTTCTAATAATATTTTTAAATTTATTTAACAATAAAGGCTTTGTTAAAAAGTCAGCCAAATTATTTTCCGATGAAATATAATTTACGTTAAATAGTTCATCTTTTATTAATTTACGAATAAATTTGTACTTGATATCAATATGTTTAGTTTTCACATTTTCCTGACTATTTTTTGAAAAATAGATAGCAGATTGATTATCACAATATACTTAGGGTCTTATGTAATCACACAAACTTAATTCATTTATAATTCTACTAAACCAAATAACTTCTTTAGTGCAATCGGTTAGTGCAATAAATTCAGATTCCATTGAGCTAAGAGCTATGCACTTTTGTTTAGAAGATTTCCATGATATTGGGATGTTACCAAAATAAATTAAATAGCCACTGCTTGAATGTCTGTTTGTGAGACCACATCCCCAATTTGCATCAGAAAAAGCAATCAAATTTGAACTTTTTACATTGGAAAGATTAATTTTAAAATCCTTTGTAAGAAAAACATAGTTCATAATATCAACAACGTAAGACCAGTGTTTGTAAGTATAACCATTACAAAATTGAGACATTATATTAACGGCAAATGCAATATCTGGTCTGGATCTATCTGACAAAAACGATAAACATCCTATTAAGGAACGATAGGGAAATTTCCTCATTAAATCATTTTCAATTATTTCTTCCTCTTTAACCTTATCAGGTAAGTTACAACCAATTTTAAAAGGTAAATTCACAAAACTTTTAGGAAGATCTTTGAATTTTGACATTAATTTTTCAATGTAGGTAATTTGATGTAAATAAATCGAATTTTCAATTTCTTGAAAGTTTACGCCTAACAAATATTTAGTTTTACCTAGGACTGTAAGATCCAATTTTTTGTCCAATAATTCGATTACTTCATTTATCAAATGTTCCCTTTTTGAAAACAAAACCATATCATCTACATAAACAATTAAAATTACATCTTTAAATTTGTAGACACAATTACACCAATTTAACTGAGAAAATCCTAATTTAGTTAAAATACCGTCTAATTCCAAATTCCATTCTCTACCACTTTGATGCAGACCATATATAGCCTTTTCCAATAGACATACTTTGTTTTCGGATCCTTTCAGCACAAATCCTTTTGGCTGTTTCATGTATATAGTATCCTTAAGGTGTCCATATAAATATGCACTTTTCACGTCAACTTGACAGTGATACCAACCCAACACAGAAATCAATAGTACAAACAATAATCTAACAATAGAAAAATTCACAACTGGTGAAAAAATATCTTTAAAATCAATGCCGGGTTTTTGCTTAAAACCTTGAGCAACAAGACGAGCTTTATACCTCTTAGGTATATTGTTTTCGTCCATTTTTATGCTGTACACCCACTTACTTCCAATTATGGTTGTATTTGGGGGTGTGTCCACTAATTTCCATACTTGCCTATCCTTCATTATCTGAATTTCTTCATTCATGGCAGTATTCCATTTAATTTTATCCTTACTTGCTTGCGTTTCTTCATAACTTTTGGGGATTTCGACATTGTAACACTGATCATACATGTCGTACAGCTGTTGGTCTAAAAAATTAGATTCATCACTAGAAGTAGATGGCACATTAGAAATATCCACATTAGGATGTTCAGTCTCTGGCTTAAAATTGAAATTTACAGGATCAAACCTAATCTTATTTTTAGTACAGTATTTTTTAATATCATTTAAAGATCTCATTCTCAAATTTTCAGGAGAATAATAGTATACATCTATCCTATTGCTTTTATTTCTAGGTTTTTCGATTCTTCGCCAATTTGAAATGTTAAGACATTTTAAGTTCTCAGTTTTAACTAAATATTTAGAATCTAAAACTTGAGTTTCACTTTCCGATTTTACTTTTATATTTTCATTTGATTGATAAATAGGAATATTAGAATTAAGATCGAAAGAAACGTACTCAAAGTTTTTACCAAATAGTACATCAACAGCTTTCTTACTTTCGTCGATATGAACATGGACTGTTTCAACTATTCTCTTCTCGTTTGGTACATATATTCTGTAACCTTTAGTTTTCAAACCATATCCTGTCAAAATACCAAGTTTAGCTCTGGGTTGTAATTTATTTCTCTGTATTTTAGGAATTTGAACATATGCCAAAGAGCCAAAAATTCTAAAATGTTTTACTGATGGTTTGAAACCAGTCCATATTTCGTTAGGAGATATACCCTCAGTTAATTTGTGTTCGCATCTATTTTTAGTATGAATAAATGCTAAAAGTGCTTCTGACCAAAATTGTGGTTGTAAACCACTGTCTTGAAGCATAGCTCTGACACAATCCATGGCTGTTCTATTGAACCTTTCTGCAATGCCATTTTGTTCAGGGGTATAAGTTGAAGTTCTTTCGATTTTTATTCCTAGATCATTTAAAAACTTTTTAAATTCTTTGTGACAAAATTCTAAACCATTGTCAGTTCGGACACATTTTAACTTAACATTTAGCTGTCTTTCAGCTTTAACCAAGTATTTTTTAAAGTAATCAAAAACTTCATTCTTATTTCGAATAATATAAATAGTTACTTTTCGTGAAAAATCATCAATAATAGATAAAAAGTATTTGTTTCCACCTAGAGAGTTAACTGGAGCAGGACCCCACAAATCCATATGGATCCTTTCCAAAACATTTTTAGTTTTCCTTTCGTACATATAGTTTCTTTTTAAGGATATTCTAGTGGATTTAGCAATAGCACAAATCTTACAATTTTTATCTATATTTTTACAATTAAGTTTTTCAATTCCTTTTACACAATTAATTTTACTCATATTTTCAATTAAGGGCATGTTAACATGACAAAACCTACGGTGGGCTTTTTCTAGATCTAAACCAGTTACATATGTATAATTTTTAATCTTGGGATAACCTTTTAAGATATACAATTTTCCAATTCTGGGAACAGTAAACAAATATTTATTATAACTATTATAAATAATCATTTTGTTATTTCCCCATTTAATTTGGTTTCCCACAAGGTCAATACGAGCACCACTAATTAAATTTCTTCTCATATTAGGTGAGTATAAAACATCTTTCAAAGTTAAATCAAAATTTCGGTTTCTATCTAAAACTGTAAATTGAATATCACCCATACCTAATACTTCCGAGGTGCTGTCCTTGTCTCCGACTAGGATCTTCTGTGGTGGTAGTTTTCTGAATGTCGTAAACATATCACGTTCTTTACAGAAGTGAGCAGTTGCAGCAGAATCAATGAGAAATTCCCTCGGTCTTTCATTTGGAAAATTTGAAACTGCATTGGCACGTTGAAGATCAGTTTTTGGATTGTCCTCCATATAAAATAATTCACCACCAGGTTTCTGCCGATTGCATTTCTTGAAGCACTTCGATTCGTAATGTCCCGACTTTTTGCAGTAGTTGCAGAATGGTCGCGGCCCCATACGACAAACTGTCGACTTTCTTGGGCTTGAAGGAATTAATTCAGGGTCCAGTACGCATCTGCTGTGATCAGGAGTAGACGCCCGTGTCTCCTTGTATCTAGATGACTTGTTTCTTGTAGCATAAGCATCGGCCACGATACTTAATTTTGTGTCTTCGTCCTTCCGCTTCAGGTCGATCCGGCTGGATTCTGTTATTAAATGTTTAGACAAATTGTCTAGCGTGAACTCGTTGTCATCCATCCTGTATAGCAGTTGTACCAGATTATCGTATTCGTGAGGCAAATGTCTTATTAGTTGAAAGCAAACTAAGAGGTCTGGGATTTCGAATCCACATTCTTTTATCTGTAACAGCTTCTCATGCACTCGTTTGCAGAAGAGTCCAATGGATTCGTCCTCCGGCTGGTAGCGGATTGAAAAGAACTCGTCCACAAGGCCTGCCAATCGTGCTCTAGATGCTGGTTCAAAGTTGGTCTTTAATATATCCCAGGCTTCCTTACCGTCTTCAGTAGATGAAATTAAGACTTGATATTTTCTGTCTATGCCCTGGTAGATAGTTGTATATGTCCTCTGCTTCCTATAACGATAGTCTCTTTTTTCTTGTTCTGGAGCATCTTCCAATAATAGAGGTTCCGTTTTAGTGATAAATTCCCAGCAGTTCCGGTCCATTAGCAATACCTTCATGTCCGTCTTCCACGTGGCATAGTTGAAATCCGATAACTTCGGGAAGGAAAACATGGACATTTCTTGAATACCCATCATACTGGAAACCGGTAGTGGCAGAATTCAGGTTCAGCTTAAGGTCTGTGGCCCATAACCAATTGTTGGGTTTTATCGATTGAAGACAGAGTTTTATACATTAAAAATAAATTTTATTACGTGACCAAGTCTTATGGTTTAAAAACATACAAGAAGTCTGATCAGCTCATGATCCCCAATCTTTCTTCACTTTTATACATTCAAAGATTTACATTCTTCAAATTTATGTGCCCCACACGGCACTATAATTGGAGGTTTGAGACCGATTCCAACACTTAACCTTTGCAGTATGTAGTACAAGTTTGATGTTTTAATGTTCAGTATGTGAGCTCATTTGCGCATTGCTTTGCAATTGTCTAAGTAGCCTGCGGTAGCGAAGAATAACCATGGAGTACCAAAACTATGAAACTTTGCTTAGTGTGCCGTAAATTCGACTACCTACCTAAGTATTAAAAAATTAGACAATATAAGTTACAGGCATTGGGGGATTTAAATTGATACATCGAAGTGGCGGTTCATATACTTCTCTTAAAATTTTAAAACGAGATTGATTTGTTATTTGTTATTTCAATTAACGTCACACTGGAGCAACACAATGGGCTATTGGTGACGGTCCGGGATCAATCCCAAAGGGAAAGATCCGAGGACAACACCACGTAATTTTGAACCACGGTCAGATGACGAGGCAACACCTGAGCTGGCACCCCACTCTCTAAAACGAGATTGAAGGACTAATTGATCAGGTTTTTGTTTTGAAGTGGAAAGAAAAATGTATTCTGTACAAATAAAACAAGAATCATAAAGCATAAATAATTGCGTTAATTTGACACTGTTTAGACAAATAAGTAGCAGCAAGTACATACTATAAAGGTAGACATTACTCTAGAGTACGGTTGCTTTAGAAGCAATAACTTGCAATCAAGTCATTCAATGCTTTTATGCTAATTTAGCAGATTTTAATTTTTAAATCTTCAACTTTTATGGCATATTTTACTTCAAACTAAAGGGTTGATAGAAAATTTAGGAAGGCCTCTAAAAGATGATATAAACAGTAGGATTTTTAGCGTTCTTGGTCTGATAGAAGAAATACTTTTTCTGAAACATTTGAGAAAAGAAATATCTTGCACATTATCAAAGTATAAAATCGAGTTCAGAAAATGTTGGGAATTTTTTGGTTAAGAATATATGAAAGACTTGAGAATGGGGTGTGCAAGGGACTTTCAGCATTGAGAGAGAAAAATAGTTAACTTGGGCACTAAAAATTTTCACTTTTCTGGATTGGCATTCCACGAGGAAATAAAAAATTCCAAGAACTGAGAAAAGCTCTCGGATGTCAAGCTCATGTCAAAAAATCAGGTCTCCGTACCCCGCTAAAAATAAGTTGAATTACGTTTTTCAAATCAGCTAAATCAGTAAAACGTAAAATAATCAGTATTTTTGGGATTATGTATATATGTGTGCTTTAAAATGTATATACATGGGTCTAGACACAAGTTCATAAAAGTTGTAAGATTTGCAAAATTGACATGTTGGCAGGTATACTGTTTACTAAATTACAAGAAAGCGAACTTGTGTGGAAGTTTGGAGAGTGGGGTGCCAGCTCAGGTGTTGCCTCGTCATCTGACCGTGGTTCAGAATTACGTGGTGCTGTCCTCGATCTTTCTCTTTGGGATTGATTCCGGACAGTCACCAATAGCCCGTTGTGTTCTAGTGTGACTTTAATTAAAATACCTACCTATTATACCCTATAATGGAGCAGATACGATATCAGTGGAGCCTTCCCCAGACTGATATCCTGGGTACCCCCATGGGTAGATAGGTTCCTCAAGTACTCCCCTACATAATTTAGAAGTGGCTGAATTCGATAAATCTTACCACTTGTTGACTGATTTCCAATTGTGTAAAACCGTGAGAGCTGTGTTAAGATGACAGGTGTACTTCCGTATGGGAGATCCTTTACAAGTTTGATTGAGACAGTTTGAGTGTCCTGTTTTTGCCTTTAGCAGCCTAGTGAGTGAAGGCCTGCAATTTGAAATGAGGCTGAGCGACAACGAAGAGCGATACTGATAATAGAAGCAGTGTTTATTACCACAGGTTTTCAGATAGTTAAAAGTGGCTTGTATCGCACAAGCAATTCTTCACAGACCCTCCACAGAAATGTCATGCATCTTGCAATCGACATCATCACGCTCGTTTATTAGTCCTACATTAGGATTTGTGCTTTCTTCCAATACTACGTGAACTTCAAAACCGAGTGATCGGGAGAAATAGTATGAAGCTTGCACACACATTCTCCGTCTATTTCATTGGAAGGTCGGTGATCTTAATCAGCCTGTGTTCCCTTCCCCAAGTACCATGTAATTCTTTTACTTTCTTAAAACAGATGTTTATAACTAAGAACGAATTGTTTAATTATTAACAGTTAATTAATTATCTGTTTAAACTTTCATCGAAATTCGTTATGGCAAGTTATAGTGAATTATGCGACTGATTTAGTAATGTCGTTAATCATTGTCTGCTCCTCTCAGAAAAAGTCCAGCTCGCACCTGTATCTATTCATACATTTTACATCTTTGCCGAACTTAAAGATCTTTTCTAAATTTTTTAAGTGTCCTTACTTATGCAACAACGATTTATTTCAATCTATAGTGTGACGAGCATCTTGTAAAACACTTATGTAAACTAGATATTGTGACAACTTAATATTAAATACACTTATATATATATATATATATATATATATATACATAAAGAATCAACAATTTCTAAATACAGTGTATTCTAACTTGGAATTTTCACATCAATATTCCTAGATGCAAAACTTTTTAAGGAGTTCAAGGTAAATGAATTTCTTATACACACTTGGCATGAAACCCAGATGATAAGAGCTTATAGGTGACCTGTTCTAATGTGCTACGAAGAATACTAATTCACTGCTTCTCGAGAATATTAATATTTTTTTCAAACGAAATGCATATCTTATAACATTTTACCACATATCTTTGGGTTGTAGAAGTGAACAGCAAGTCATTACTTTTAAATAAGTGTATAATAATGAGTTGAACAAAAGTAGTATTTTATACGGATTAATATGAATGAATTTGTGATTTAATAAAAATATTTTACCACACATGTTAACGTAGAAGTGAACACACAAGTCATTACTTTCAGATACGTGTATAATAATAATGTGTTGAACAAAACTAGTTTTATACGAATATGAATGAATTTTCAGATTTAATAAAAACATTTTACCCCTTATTTTAGCGTTGCAGAGGTGAACGCACAAGTCATTACTTCTAGTTATGTGTATAATAATAATGTGCTGAACAAAACTAATATTTTATGCGAATTAATATGTATGAACTTTCTGATTTAATGAAATATGTTGATTCTATTAGGGCTTTTTTATTGGATGTACAGAAGAACGTTGACTATCCGAACGATCCAAATAGCAGTCATCGTAGATACGCTGAACAGAAAATGATAACTTTGTATCATCTGTGCTTACAGAAACCTGCACATCTGACAGATGATGAATTTAATCCAGGTATTCCAACTCATGCCAAAGCATTCACCTGCTTAGACAGCATGGCCAAATATAGCCGTTGCTCCATAAAACCCCAAAAGCAACCAACCAACCTGCTTAGACAAAGCCTGCTATGGTTTGAAGAGCTAGATGAAGGCGATGCGATTCAATTAAACTTTAAAAATAAAATCAGTAAATATAGCGGCACGTTAACACAGGCGCTTTAAAAAAAGCTTTATTTAAACAAAGATTTAGACGAATCCGTATTTAGTATGCATGTAATAATATATGTAAACTTGTTAACGCAGAAAACGATTTTTTGTTTTATATATGTACATAAACTTCTAACACTCGATTATGCTGACAAATGGGTTTTATGAACACCTGTCTCTCAATTACTTCCGACAAATAACGTTCTAATATTAATTTTTTATAGTCAGTCCATAAAGTTGAAATAAAATCTGTTTTTTTTTTCGAGTTGATAATGTTTAATTTGATGGAATAAATGCGTGACATACGATTGTACCACGCCCTTTATTCAACAAATGCAATAGTACTCTCCCTCATAATTCCATCTCTCCACGGATTTGAGAATTCCTGTAGACGCCCCTGTTGAAATTCGAATAACTTATTTAATCCTCTCGATTGACATGCGGCACTCAAGATCTTTCTCATAACGAATTCAGAGAGTTGGAAAGAACCTAGTGACTGTCATCGGAGATCTAATTTTTATCTCGGAAAAGCGAAAATTTGCCGCAAAAAATGTTAAACTACCAAATCTTGGGGTTTGGTTTTTGAATGTACGATCACTTTCTGATACACGCTGGCTTATCAGATTGGAAATGTTTCAGGGGCTCATCATGGTAACGAATTTTTAAACAGTCAAATGTACTTTATTAAACATTATTTTGAATATACATTGATTACAAACTAGGAAATATTTTATGCTAGAACGGGAAATGTTCGTAAGTATATTAATTTTAAAGTCAGGAAATCTACTTTTATTATACCAGCAAATATTAACTCTCCTGGTGGTTGTCTCGACGGGGTATATCGTCATTAGCAAAACTGACCAGATCTTGATGGACGAGATATCTCGTCGAAACCACTTGGAGGGTTAAAAGACACTTTATATTGTTTATATAAAGAAATATTTTTCGAAATAAAAGTATATCGAACACCTGAGAAACTTAATGCTCCCACTTTTAATAAATTAGGAATTCCATTCATATGCGTCCTCGATCTTTCCCTTTGGAATGATCCCGGACCGTCGCAATAACCCGTTGTGTTACTCCAGAGCGACGTTAATTAAATACCATTGCCATTACCATTCATATGCACAACAGGATAGAATCTTTTGGAGCTTTCACTTTCAATGTCATCTGACCGTGGTTCAAAATTGCGTGGTGTTGTCCTCGGCCTTTCCCTTTGGGATTGATCACGGACCTTCACCAATAGCCCGTTGTGTTGCTCCAGTGTGATGTTAATTAAAAATACCAAATACCACTTTCAATGTATTTGCTATGGAAAAAAGATGCGTAAACTATAAGCGCATGGGAGAAGAGAATATAAGGGTCAAGTTTCTACTATTTTTGATCTCTTGATCATGGGCACATACAAAGGCTACCACAGTGCACGCTACTTTTATATCTCCTCTATGCTTATTGGCGACAACCAATGAGGGCAAGCTATGAGGACTGTGTTGAAAACTTATGATTCGGGCAGCACCATAGAGGAGATATAAAAGTAAATAACTTTCTAAATTGCTAGAAGATAAAAATAGGTTTTGTAACTTTGATATTAATAAATACAGGTAGCAAACTTCTGAAGGCAGGAGAGCCAAGTCCTAGGAAAACCCAATGTTTTCACGGTTTAGTCCACTTTCTGTCAAATATAAGGGATAAATATAACTATACAGATAATGATAATGATGTGTATCAACTAAATATTGTCATATTAACTTCCTCAAGTCCGGGTCTATAAATGCACTATTTTGTTTTCTTTTGTGTGAAAACTAATTACTATGAAATTTGTAATATCCAACACCAAGTCATATTTTATATAATTCATTATTTTTTCTTATTAGCATTATACACTTAATACTGTCATTCCTCAACTTCCAATTGCAAGATTAGCTGAACTGAATGCCCTTAGTAGTGGACAATTCTAAATTCAGCCAATTGATATCTTCCAGAGAAACTGATTGCAAATAATTATCTATTCAAGTGGATAAGAGGACCGAGAAGATTAAAGTTGACGTATGTGTGTCAGAAAATTGCAACATTCTCCACGTAACACGCATCAAAAGTATTCATTAGATGTTTACAGAAAAAAAATTGAAATATCCATAAAAGGAGTCAGTGGATAGAAGGATCAAGGAGGTTAAAGTTGATATATGTGGTGTCAGAAACACGCAACATTCTTCAATTGACACACGTAAAAAGTACCTTTATTTGCATCAAAAGTATTCATTTTATGTTTACAGAAAAGAAATTGAAATATCCATCAAGAGAGTCAGTGGATAGATAGAAGGATCTAAAGGAGGTTAAAGTTGATGCATGTGGTGTCAGGAACATGCAATATTTTTCAAATAACACATAAAAGTATTCTTTTTCCACATCGAAGCGCATTCATTAGACGTTTATCGAAAAATTAATTAAAACATCCATCAAGGTAGTGAAAGGACGGATCGAGAAGGTTAAAATTGGCGTGCATGTGTCAGAAATTCGCAATAGTTTTCTAGAGATACTTAAATAGTATTCTTCAGACGTTTACAGAAAAAGAAATTGAACTATCCATCAAAGGAGTCAGTGGATAGAAGGATCACGGAGGTTTAAGTTGATATGTGCGATGTTAGAAACACGCAATATTTTTCAAATAAAACAAAAGAAGTATTTTTTATTTACATTGATGTATTCATTAGATGTTACAGAAAATAAATTGAAATATCCATCAAGTTAAGTGGATGGACGGGTCAAGGATGTTAAAATTGGCGTGCATATGTCAGAAATCCGCTCTATTTTTCAATACACATAAAAAGATACTTAAAAAGTTTACTTACATCAAAAGTTTTCTCAGATATTTACAGGAAAAGAAACTAAATACCTATCACATTTAACCTGTGATATTTATTCAACCATAGATCAAAGGCTAAACAACAGGACAGACTTAAATTCAAGTTCTTTGTTTTCATTCAACATTTTACTCCAATTGCGCAAACCCGAGAAATCTACTTTTTCCAAGTGAGGTGAGATAATGGGGGATTCTCCCCCTAGTTAAATAGGAAAGGGGAGGGATTCTGTGACGTCACAGAAGCAGCTGGATCCGTACCTGTGACTCATTACATCGATCGGTACGGAACTGCCAGTTTCTACCTGGTAGCCGAAGTAACAGCGGCGGCTATGAGCGTCAAACAAGAGAACGGTAAGTAAATTGTGATTTTTTCTACTATTGTTTGTTTCTGACTCTTGGGCTACGTTGTTTGTAAATCCGAGTGTGTTTTTTATCGCCGAATGGTGATTTCGGCGAGCGACTTTTTCCATTGAATGTCATTGTTTCGACGAGTTTTGCGATTTGTCGATAAGTTATAATTAAGAATCCGTTACTCGGTCGTTGAATTGGTAGGGGGAGGAGCTTGCGCTTTACAGATGCTCAATGAAGTTTAATATAAACTCGTAATATTTGGGGATGTCTTGAATTATATGGGGAAGAAAGTGGGACATGTCAAGGAATCTGAAATATCCCAGCAATTGTGCGAATCTATTGTAAATGATTTGTATAAAAGTGGGAAAATTGTTGAGTTTAATTTGTGTTGATCGATGTGTTGGTTCGTTATAAGTTTTTGGCATTTTTTATAGGATGATAATTCTGATATTTTCCGTGGGCTTAAAATTATTTCAAAAGATTACTTTACGTTCATTGTTTCAAAATAAAAATTATTTTATTTTCTCGTCTATTATGGTTTTTATGTTTCGTTTTGAGTTTGCAAACAACTTTTTAAATGTGTAAATTGCATAAATCACGAAAAATAAGAGTTCTCGGAAAAAATATTTTCACATCTAGATGATTATCATGTTTTTATATTTTTTGATTTCTATATTTTCAGATGTCTTGTTATATTTTCCGACGACCTAATTTTGCTTGCAAAATCTTACAGCTATTAAATGTATATCTAGTTACTTCAAATAAAAAATAAAAACAAATATTTTATTCATTTTGCTAACTGAAATCTTACGTTAAGGTACATTTATTTGTATTATACGTAGCTGCACGGTTTTCGCTGCGCTTGTTTTAAGTTTGTGTAGTTAAGTCACGTTGAGAGAAAACAAATTGCGTTGTTAAAATTTCAAATTTATTTCTTTGAAGTTAGTTTTAGTGCGCTAGAGTTTTAAAATGACTTCTCCAAGGCGGTTAAGCAACTATGATGAAGGCAAAAGGTAACCCAAATACTTATTAATTCGCAAATATAAAATATTTTCAATTCTGTTAATTTGTTAAGAAATATAAATATTTTCATGTTATGTCTAATTCCTGAAAATTATGGGACTCTTAAATGGGATAAAAATAGCTATTAAATATTTATTTCTTGAAGCAAGGAGAAAATATCAAAAACATCTATGGGGATCACTTATAGGGGTTATATCTTTACCAGAAGTATAACTATTAATCTATCAGAAGGTTTTATCTCTCAGCGTGTTTACTACTATTCCTCATTTGAGTAAAACAACATAATTTATTAAAAGAACTTACAATTTAAAACGACTCGAACAGCGAGCACAAAGTAAGACTGCAGTTAACTCGAGTGCAAGTCTAGTTGGTTGCAATAATTTATACTCTTCACACGTACAAAAATTTCATATTCAAAAAGTCCATACACTCAGTTGTTCCTAGCAGCACTCCATTGCAATAAATACTCTGCCCCTGTTGTGACAAATGGAAGAATCACTACTAAATTATGTGTTGAACTGCACTTTCTTCCATGAACAGTCATATATGACGAAGGTTTGTCAAGGTTCTGTACCAGTAGAAAAGCTAGCTTTAATCCCCTGTTATGCTTATGATCTATTCCTTGTGTGATGTAGCTTTGACAGTGACGCTCTGCTTATGGTCTCTAACTTGTACGTAGCTTCAATAGTGACATTCGGTTTGTGGTCTCCAACTTGTATGATGTAGCTTCGATCGAAAAGTTCCAAAACTGGGAAAGGATATACATGATTGCTTAAACAAGTTAGTTAATTAAATTAGTCTGAGGGCAGGAAGGAGCTTAAGCCCCATAGCCCTCCATAAAAAATTTGAAATGATATTTTATAGCATACCTCAATTATCAGTAAGGTAGCTTTTTTATAGTGGAGAGGCGGTTTTTCAGTCACATGAAGGATTGATACAAAATAAAAAAGCATGTCAAACCCATCAGTTTTTAAACCACACACCTAAAGATCTGATTTTCTTATAAATGTAAAAACTATCATCCCAGAAGTATAATTATTGCCTTGTTAAGTTACCTCGTAGTGAGGAGTTGAGAATGCTCAGTTTCTCCCAGATGAAGGTTCACAATATCTCAAATGATAATTCTATGAATGCATTGCATCTGAAGCAATCCGGGCAACATAGTGGTAAGCCACAAATATACGATCCGTAATAAAAACATTAAAAACAAAATATTCAAGATTTTCAAACAATTTCTGAATGTTTGAATGAGTACTTAATACTTGAAAGTTAAAGATGACTCAAACTCTTGAATAGCCGATAAATCATTATAATTTTAGAATTCTTTGAAACGTGAAAACTAGCCTGAAAATTTTGAAAAGTGGCTTATCATTATGTTGCCCGAAGCCCTTCTGCTAATAGGGATACATCCTTCTCAAAGGTTTGTCGTCTTGGTCCCTTGGGGGCGTCCCATACTTTGGAATCGTTGAACTATCCCTTTTCATGCTTCCTATTCATCCTGTTGTAAATCATTTGTTGGGAAATGATGTGGCAAGGACTAAATTTTGTTTAAAGATGTTCCTATGTATTTAAAATGAATTGAAGTGTGTGTGTATTTGCCGTATGTGACTTTGAGTACCGTTATGGTTTTGGTTTTCATAGTCGCCAGAGCTTGAAATTCAGTTTCACACATATACGTAGTCGCCAATGGAAGTAGGAATTTTACTGCCGTATTGCTTTAAGTTGGATGATCCCACAATACACACTTATCAAAAGCCAGGCAAAGAGTGTCCCTGAACTTATTAGGGTCGCGGTAGCCCGTCTGGAAGAGTAGGGGATTTTAGCATCTGGAGGGTTGCGAGTTCGAAACTCGATCCAACCAAAGACCGTTGTGTTCGTGGAGCTGGTGCATGTTAAATCTGTTGTGGCCTCAAATATACCCACGTTGGCGTGGTGTGGAAGTTTGAAGAGTGGGGTGCCAGCTCAGGTCATCTGACCGTGGTTCAAAATTACGAGGTGCTGTAGCTAATAACCCGGTGTGTGTTGCTCCAGTGCGAAGTTAATTGACCTACCTACCCTGAATTTTATTTTTTAGGAAGTGTTTCCTACTCGTCAGTCAGAGTTTTCCAGAATTTAAATTTTTAGAAAGGAACATAAATTTTTTTAGAAATATTTTAAACCCTGGAGAGATTGATAAATGCGGTTTTAAATATGCAACTTCTTAACCCTTTGAAGGGCATTTTCTTAAAATATATTTGGAAAACTTTATGTTGACGACATAACCACAATAAAAATTTAGTATTTTTAGTTTTTTGAAAGGTGACTTCTTATATCTCACCGCCTATTTCGAACAATCCTGGACATCAGAATATTAAATGAAAAATTGGTTATTTACCTTAGCTTAATATATGTTGAACATTTACATATATAGCTTTAACCTTAACCCCTTCAGGGTTTTGTTTATCTTTTCTCCGGTGTGAAGTCGGTCGTCCCACCGCCCCTGAAAGGGTTAAGGTTTTCGTAAGAAATGGGTTAATTAAATTCAGGTAGTTAAATGCGGATTTATAGATCGATGATGTAATAGAACGATACACCCAGACAAAATGTCGTTGCCTTAGCAACATTAATGTGTCAGGAAACAATGATTTTCAGCTTATATATGCGCAAGGTCACACTTCTCGTGAGTTATGAACTATCCGAAGATACATCTATAATTTCTGAGATATTGTGAATGGTTTGGTTCCCAAACAATCAGGATTTAAGATGTTTTCTTCCTGAAGAATTTTCAATCGAAATACCATTCAAAATTAAATATGTGCGTACATATGCTCTAACTCCTTGGTATATCGCACTTCTTGGGTACAAGAGAAAGTGCGATATACGGAGATAGTATGAGAAAATTTGTCCTGAGTCGTATAAAATCATTTACTATTCAAGACAAGTTCCCATTGAAAATAGAGTTGTTTTTAGAATGCTCACATTGCGTGCGGGTGAAAGTCCTCAGGGACACATCTTTAGATGTGCAAGGCTTCACGGAACCGAGGTGCTCGAGCGATCGTTTCTTTCCCATGGGATTTACCGTCGTTAGGTCTGCAGTAAACACGGGAGTCGCTCTCCCGGGATACCCAAGCGAACTTTTCCTGCTTTCATTCTACTATTCTATTCCCCAAATCCCCCTTTTCCCCCTTTCACAATTTCTACTTTGCGTTGCCTTGTGTTTGACACAGCTTGGCCATATATGGCCTTTGCGCCATGAAACCTAAAAACAAACAAAGCGTGTGGGTGAAAACCTTCAAATGCGTTAACATCTTAAAATGTAACCGGAATCAGCGTCCTGATTCATCATGGTAATTTCAAACCATCAATAAAAACAGTTCGTTATCGAATGTTACTACAATATTTTAGAATTCATTCATAAATAAATTATTATATCCAGTACGTTCGTTTTACACACGCTCCTCAAATACTTCATTATGTTTATACTTGGGCAGCCCTTTTCAAACTTTTTTGTCCAAAAGGACCCCTTTTACTTTAAAAAAATAATTGAGGACCCCAAAGAACTATTTCAAATGCTTAGGTTAGCTCTTTCCAAACACTTTCCACACTTTTATATTCATAAAAATCATCAACTGTATATATCTTTTACTTAGGTGAGACGTTTCAAACATTTTTGTCCGTGAGGACCCTTTTAAATTTTTAGAAATAATTGAGGACAACAAAGATATATCTATTTTTCTTATGTTGGTCCTTTTTAAACCTTTCTGTATGGGTACTTTTATGTTCTTAAAAATAATTGAGACACCAAAGATCTATTCCTTTTGTTTAGTTCAGCCGTTTCCAAACTTTGTTGTCCGGAAATACTTTGGTATAACTTAAAAATAATCGGGGGCAACCAGTGTATATTTCTTTTGCTTAGGGGAGACGTTTCAAACATTTTTGTACGGTGACCCTTTTAAATTCTTAGAAATAATTGAGGATACCAAAGGTTTATTTCATTTTTATGTCAGCTCTTTTAGAATTTTGTTGAACGGGGACACATTTGTTTCCTGAAAAGTAATTGAGGATACCAAATATATATTTCTTTTACTTAGGCTAGACCTTTCAAACATTTTTGACATTGGATCTTTTTTATTCTTAAAAATAATTGAGGTCACCAAAGATCGATTCCTTTTGTTTTGGTCACCCTTTTCAAACTTTGCTGTTCAAGGACACTATTGTATTAAAAATTATTGAGTATAAAACGGAGATCTATATCTTTTGCTTAGGCCACCAGTTTTCAAACTTTTTTGTCCAAGGAAAATAATTGAAGACTACAAAAATATATTCCTTTTGCTTAAGTCAGCCTTTTTCAAACTATTTATACATTTAAATAGTCATTTTAAATAATCTGAAGAGAAATATGCATGCATTACAATAAATTTATTTAACCACACTTGGATTTTTGCAGATTATTTTAAGGCTTTTTATATGACTTAAAGGCGGTGTAACAGATTTTACTGAAGTAGCTTAAATCCAACACAGACTCTGAAATATTAGGGTTAATTTATTATTGCCATAATCAATGAACGAGCTATGGGTCATCGACTTTTCTGAGTATATGAATTTGTTTTCTAGAAAGTTCACTTTTTATGTACTAATAACTTGGTACTTTTCTTCATGTTTTCCACTGTTTAAAAGAGAGCATAGTTTTATCATTATTATCTGTAGCAGTTTTACGACTGAAATTATATAAAATATTTCGAGTACTGTTTTATTAAACCTTGCTCTCTAAACTACCTAAAACTGATCGTAGAGCGACAAACCAAACTTTATCAAGTTGTAAAGTGGAGTTAGATTCCAGAAATAATTTGTTCAACTGTTTCTGTGCACGTGCATTTGCAATGAAAGTAACATAGTTAAATAATAACTTCTGTTCATATACAATGCAATCAAAATATTCTAGAAGTCAAACAAAATGAATGCAAACTGAAATGCCTAGAAATTTTAAAACTGTTTTGATGCCGGTGATTTTTTATTTAGTTCTCCTATTTAGTTCTCTGTTCAGAAATACACCAGGCGATTTTAGTACTTGACACTCTCCTGCGATTCTCTCCATTAGTACGTTTCAATTGAATTTCCACTTATATGATATATTTGCAAACGTTTTTAATAAGATTTTTTACGACTAATCGAATAAAATATTTTGCATACTGCTTTTGTGAAACCTTGCATTCTAAACAACTGCAAATGTTCTATAGCAGTTTAAAGACTGAAATTGAATAAAATGTTTCGCATACTGTTTTATTGAAACCTTGCACTGTAAACAACTGCAATTGTTTCATAGCAGTTTTACGACTGAAATTGAATAAAATGTTCCGAATGCTACTTTATAAACCTTCGCTCTAAACTTATCTGAAATGCCCCCTCCCAGTAGAGTGACAAAAACAAACTTTATCTAACAGTGAAGTCGAGTTGTAGGTTCCATAAAGAAAAGTGAAACTGCACGTGCACTTATAATGAAAGAAATCGAGCTAAATAATAAGGTTTCTGTTCGTATACAAAATAATCAAAATCTTCTAAAAGTTAAAGCGAAATAAACGCAAACTGAAATGCCTAAGAGTTTTAAAGCTGTATTTTGACGACTGTTTCTTTATATGCACCTATTTAATTTAGTTCAGAAATGCACCAGGTGCTTTTGATACTTGATAACTCTATTCACTCCATTTGCACGTTCAATTGAATTCCCACTTTGATATTACAATTTCATTTACTTCTCCCACATACGAATTCTGCTCTTATAAAAACTAATGACACTTCAGCGTCTCTAAATAAAGGGTTGGGCCAACAAGACATTTCACCACCCTAGCTCTAGTCACATATCATATTGCGTGTTAGCCCTTTTCTATTGCGATTTTTTTCGTGACATAGTGGGAGATTTTTGCGTGCACAGAGTGGCAAATCAAACTTTATCTAATCATGAAGTCGAGTTGTAGGTTCTACAAAGAAACGCGAAACTGCACGACCATGAAATAAACCATACTAAATAATAACTTCTCTGTTCGTATACGATGCAATCAATATATTCTAAAAGTCAAAGAGAAATAAAAGCAGACTGAAATGCCCAAACATTTTAGAGCTGTATTTTGATGCCTGATTTTTTTTAAATGCACCTATTTAATTCTGCTCAGAAATACACTAGGCGATTTCGATACTTGACGCATCCCTATTCACTCCGTTTGCACTTTCAATTGAATTCCCACTTTGATATTTCGATTTCATTTACTTGTCCCTCCCATTGGCCGCACTTACGAGCACTGCTTTAATAAAAACTAATGGCACTTCAGCGTCCAAATAAAGGGTTGGGCCAACAAAGACATTTCACCACCCTAGACCTAGAGTCACATATTACATTGCGGGTTAACACTTTTCCGTTGTGATTTTTTTAGTGACCTATGGGGAGATTTTTTGCGTGCTGCGTTATTTGCATGAACTTGAGTCACGCACTGAATGCCCTTCCATTGTGTTCTTTCAGGAGTGGAGGGAGGGAGCTGAGGGAGTGATGTGGATCTGGCTTCTGCTCGCACTTTTACCATCGATCCGAGGTAAGTCCACCATCTGCTAATAGCTTTCATTTAGATCACCAGTCTAGACTAGGGTTTTCAAATTACTGACCTTCCCATTACCGGGAAATTACCGGAGGAAATTCTCAATACTGTTTTTTTTAACTTTTCCCTGGCGAGCTGTTTTGCAGCACATTTCCCTAACGGCTGCAATGGCTGTTGTGGCGAGAGCAATAAGACGCAGCTTTTGTTAACATGTAAAAACAGTAAAACCTCGATAAGTTCAAGAACTTTGGGATCAGGAAATTCTGACAACTTAAAATTTACATGATCGTTACAGTGATGCATATTGAATACATTATGTGGTTTCGCTTTAGTCGTCATTCCGCGTATTAAAGCTTTAAGAATGTTCAAGTAAAGCTCAAAAGAGGTAAAGTTATCTCTTTTCTTTATCATTTACGTAATATTTAGTTCTTCCGTTAATAAATGACGACTAAAGCAAAGTAACCACAGAATGCATTCAATATGTATCGCTGTAACGATCATGTAGTTTTACGGTGTTCACAACAATAATATAAATTAATGGAAGTACTAAGCATTAAGTAGATGACAAAGTAAAGTTATCTTTACCTCCTTTGAGCTTCATTTGAATATTCTTAAAGCTTTAACCCTCCTGGTGGTTGTCTTGACGAGGTTTCTCGTCATTAGCAAAACTGGCCGAATCTTGATGGACAAGACATCTCGTCATTAGAAAATTTGACCTAATCTTGATCTTGGTCATCATCAAAAAACGACAATATCTTCATCATTTGGAATTCAATCGGCCTTCTTGATGATGAGATATCTCGTCATTAGAAAAATTGGTCAGATCTTGGTGGACGAGATATCTCGTCGAAACCACTTGGAGGGTTAATACTACTTTACATCCATATTATAATGCCAAGTACAATTCTTTCTTTAAACAATCAGTGTTTTTGAATTCATGATCTGTAGTACAATGAACTGACGGGACTGGGTTTGTTTGTCCACTGTGCTAGCAACCTGAGAGTTGTAGGCGGCGCAGGTTCGATTTCTCCCTGGGTGTACTTCTCTCTTCTGTGTCAGTAAAGCTTTCATTGTGTGTGTTTGCCCGTTACTTCACGTTGTCAGTCTTTGTTTGGCGCAGCTTGACCAAATATGGCCCTTGTTCCATAAAACTCAATGCAACTAACCAACCTTGAGCTGACGTAAGGTAATGTCTGATTGTTTCGAAGGCTTCAAGAACTAGTGTTTTATTAGGTGGTGAAAAAATGTCGTAATTTCCGAAGCTCCCACAGTCGCGTGAGAACATACTGCGACGTTGTTATCGATGTCTATATGGTCATTTATGTCAGGAATAGTACATTCATTTACATTTACGATTTCAAATAAGAATCTGGGCCTGAGTCCTCATTTTCAACTTTATTTTGTTTGCCATCAGACACAAACCCTGCATGTTTAAAGACCTTTGCTCATTGACGTTACCCAGGGTAGCATATGAATTCACAAAGAGGGAAAGAGGGCTTATAAATATATTGCCGTCTATGAGAGTTAGCCGGGATTGAAGAAAATTGACGAGTTATCCAGGTAACGACTTATTGGGGTTTTACTGTGTTTGGGTAGGTATTTTAATTAACGTCACACTGGAGCAACACAACGGGCTATTGGTGACGGTCCGGGATCAATCCCAAAGGGAAAGATCGAGGACAACACCACGTAATTTTGAACCACGGTCAGTTTACTGTGTTTGAAAGCATTTACTGCTCAATTTATTTCCTTCCGAAAATCCGTTTAAAATAGGGAAGCGATCAGTTTTCGCTTTCAACAGAAGGTACCATAACGATAAATTGAACGGCTCCGGGTAACATAGCGATAAGCCCCAGAATGAAAATAGAAATTAAAAACAAAATATTCAAGGGATCAAAAGAATTTCTGATTGTTTGAATGAGTGCATAATATTTGAAATTTTAAGATAACATGACCTCTTGAATAGTGGATAAACCATTACAGTTTTGGAATTTTTTAAACTTCAAAACTGCTAGCCTGAAATATTTGAAAAGTGGCCTGCCACTATGTTGCCCAGAGACCTTCAATTCATCATTATGGTATCTTCCGTTGGAAGTGCTCTAGCTTATTGAGCGCCACATTTGGGTATTGAAAAGCATACCACTAGGTATTCGGCTGCATTTGCAACTACTGGTGGTGGGGGTTACTGTTGTCTAAATTCATCGTTGAAGTATAATCTTAAAAATAAAGCTAAAATTATAAAATGTGACTAAAAAACTCGGTAACGTTGTTCCTGTCACTAATATTTATCAATCTGCAAAGCTGGTAAAAGTCGGTAATTTGTTTAGTAATATTACGTAAGGTGTGATAATTTGTTAATAATAAAGTAAATAAAGTTATACTGACCAACTAGAGTATTTGACCTAAAGCGTAATAGTCTTTAAACAACTGTGCAGTGTGGAAAATTATTTTCGTCAATTAATGAGTTTCTGCTCTAAACCCGATAATATACCAATCATATTCTAAGTATTTAAAACAATGTAAGATTTAAAAGAATTTTCTCACAGCCATGAAATACTAAGAACAAGTTTCGAAGTCCTTTATTTCCTCTACCTCTTTCTTTTAATGTCACCAATGGTGCTTCAATACGTGCGTAACGGTTAATCGATTAACCGTGTGTTTTCCTTCAGTGTGCGCGGAATACTGGCTCTCGTCCCAAGAGACTCATACAGCATTTTGCGGGGACATCGAAGTTCTGTATGGCATCCCATCCTCTGGCCCAGACCTCCGGTTGCAGTTGGTGAGCCTTGAGATCGAAGGAGAGAAGACTGTCGCCAAACGTGATGTGCCCAAGAAAATTACGAAAGGAAAAATTGTCTTCCCTTGTGGCACATTCGAAAGAGCGGGCAGGTTCCTTTTCAAGCTTCTCGCTGTTAAACAGGTTGGTAGGGTTAGAAACCCGTATTTAAATACCTGTTAAAGGGAGATTCTATTTTTACAGCGAAAAATAAATCGATTTTGTATTTTTTCCGCTATTTTATTCTTTGGGATCTTAAACCCTCCAAGTGGTCCTCCAAGTGAGATATCTCGTCCCTCAAGATCTAACCAATTTTGCTAATGACCAGATTTCTCGACGTCAAGAATGCCGATTGAATTTCGAATGATGGAGACATTGGTTTTTTGTTGATGACGAGATCGAGATCAGGTTAGTTTTTCTAATGACGAGATGTATCTTGTCCATGAAGATCTGGTCAGTTTTGCTAATGACGAGATACCTCGTCGAGACAACCACCAGGAGGGTTAAGGTCATATGTGCCAAATTTCAAGTCGAAATTCGCAAAATTGACACTTATAAGCCATTAACAGACTCTGTGCACAGATGTAGAATTTAGAGCGTCTTTATGAAGATATCGTAAATGCTGTAAAACGTATTTACAACGATTTGACATCAAAAGATCACCAGACTGTATAACGCTGGTATAGCAGATTGGCAGGAAAAAGTCTAAGTACTGAATATGCTATGGTAAATAATGAAACTTAAAGCGCGTGTTTCTCTCTTCGAACAGTTTTTCCGCGAGTGGTTGGCATGATATCTAGAAAACTATTAGATTGATCAACGTGAAATTTTTACAGCATGTTGAGCAAACATTTTTTTATCGTTTAATGAACCAGAAAAGCGATGCGTTAAGTTTTTGTATTTTAACAGCAAAAACTAGGTCAACGTTTTGAGCTAAATCGATTATTTAGATTTGACAAGTCATCATTTACTCAAATATTAAACATTTTTTTCTGGCTCATCAAACGATAGCTACATGTGTATGAAGTTAAACGCCATTCCAGTTTTTTCTGTTTGAGATCACCTGGAGTTGAGAAATCATGCCAACCAGGCGACCTCAGATTTTCCCGAGGCGTCATGGTCGAAGTGGGTTAGCGGGCCGATTCTTCATGAAAATGATTTTAAAAGATTTTGTGAATACCTGAAATAGTAATAAATAGGCGTAAAATGTTTGGAATTATTTGATCGCATAGTTTCGTCAGTAAAAGCAAAAATCCTCCCTAACGCTGGTTTTGAAAATTGGCGGGTAAAGCCGTTACCGAAATATAAATACCAGATTTCTGTGTTTCCTAAGATACTTTAACCTCATCAGTGCCAAGAAAAACCATACAATTACAAAGCTTTTTTATCTGCTATTTAAGGTTCCTTTGAGATTCAGAAATGGTAAAAAATAATTTTATTTTATTTTTTGAAAAAAAAAAAATGGATCCCCATGGGGTAATGTCCCTAAATCGGTAATGTGCTCATTTGTAGTACAATGTAGGATATCCGTCGAGGTGTGACGAGCGTCATCTGGAATTCTCCGAATCTGGCTTGTTTGAGAGCGCACGTGTTCATAACCACGCATACCAGTCACCATTGTAGCAGAGCGTGGAAAGTAATATCGTTATCTAAACATGAATACCAGTTTTCTGTTTTTTAAGCTACTTTAACCTCTTCAGTGCCGAGAAAAATGACATCATTAGAAAATTATTTTATTGGCCATTTAAGGTACTTTGAGATTAAGAAATTATAAAAGATGATTTCATTTTATTTTTGGAAACAAAAGAGCCCCCATGAGGATAATGTCCCCAAATCGGTAATGAACTCATCGGTAATGAGAAATTGTGGCTTGAGCCATCTGGAATTCGTCCGAATTACCACTTGTTTGAAAGCGCACGTGGTCATAATAACGTCTACTAGTCACCAACGTGGCAGAGCCAGGAAAGACAGTGAAACTTCAGTCTTCCAAAAAGTCCTCTAGAATCGTTGGACTGCTACATATACTACCATATTGTGAACGTTGATTATTTATGTAATGGCTCTCCCCACATACGCATTGATGAAAGTGTACTTTTTGCTTGCAAATGTTATCTCATTTGCCTCTGTTTTATAACGATCTTTTGGTGTTGTAGGACAAAGTTGTGGCACAGACGAAGCCGATTGACGTGCAATGGCCTGAGGTGACTGTTCACGTGCCTTTGATGGTCGAAACATACAGTTCAAATGTTATAGTACAACTATACGTTCAATCACTCCAGTGCAAACCTCGTGGTAGTTATGACATCTACGCGGATCTGGTCTATGAAGGATCTGCTATATCAGCATGGCACCAACCTACTGTTCTCACGAGCAAAGAATTGTCTGGTTGGATGTGGGAATCGGCCTTTGATGTGATTCTTGATTGTGAGTTCTTTGACAGAGCTGGGAACTACACAGTGAGTAGAATTTCAGGCATTCATCCACAAATATATCGCCGGCTTTTAAATGAAACACTAAGTCAAAATTTTCAAGATACGAGTTTCTTAACTTTTTTAGACAAGAATGTGATGATCTTTAGACTGGTGAAGTGTGTGTGTTTACTAAGACATTTTTTCTTTGAATGAAGGTTAGATTTCTTGAGAAACACAGTTAGTGAGATTAGCTTAGTGAGTAGAACTTTTTCCGATTCCTTGTCTCAGAACTGCTGTCTTTTGACTTAGTGTATTTCACTTGCAAGCCAACGATATATTGAAAACGGTTTTAAATACCACCTCTCTTAAAAGTGTTCAATGTGTTTCAGCGATGTAGAAGTTTTGAATTAGATGTACTACATAACAATAAACGCACACCCCATAGACGTGAAATATAAGTAGACTGAGCATTGCTATTGAGAGGAGCTTCAAAACGTGTGACCAACATGTGGACTAGTAGTTACGTGACTGTTCAGTGAAAGATGGACTTGGTTGGCCGATTTGGCATCTTATAACTTCGTTTGACGATATAACATCTTATAACAGGGTACATGTTAGTGCACATTTCTATGGAGTGGTGACTAAAAAGTGGTGAAATCGCCAGTTTTCTATGTCACGAGTACCAATCAGATGATGAATCAATGGATGGGCGTCTTCTCCCGTCTTGTGGACCAATCAGATGATGAGTATTCGATTCCACCCTCAGACGAAAGTAGTCAAAGGGTCTCATTACTACTAATTTTGGTCACATGATCCTAGGCACATAAAAAGGTTACCATTGCTCACTCTACTTTTATATTTCCTCTATGGTACAACCCGATGCATGTAAAATAGTGTTCAAGTCCGGTAGAGTACGATATTGTGTAATGAACTACATTTCACTAGACACTTACATCACCAGGCTAAAGATCCCCAGATTCTGGTCTAGAAACGCTAAAAAACTCGTATCACGAAAATGTTGAGTTAGAGTATATCACTCGTAAGCCGCGATACACACTACTTGAGTGTAAGTTAATTATTATAGTGATGGGCTAAATACTCCACAAGTTTAAGTGAACGCATCTAACTAAACAAGTAGAAGCAGTAGAATAAACTAACGAATAAAAATTGAATGATATAAATGTGGCGTCACACGTCTTATTTTATATTAACCCTCCAAGTGGTTTCGGCGAGCTATCTCGCCCATCAAGATCTGGTCAGTTTTGCTAATACCTCGAGATTCCTCGTCTAGAGAGCCACCAGGAGGGTTAAGATCACACTACCTTTTGTATATTTTTCATGTCTTGTATTTTCACGTGTCACAATCTATATATTAATGAAATATTAATTCTAGGTCAAAGTTCGGACAAGCCTCAAAGATTTGCCGGTCGTCGCCGTGAGTGATACAATTCTGGTAATGTGGAGCCACCGATACTCCGTGAGTGTTGCTAAAAGTTCTGTGCAGCCCTGTGACGGAAGCCTGTCTGTTATATATCATTATCCTCGATGCATTCTAGACCAGGATAGAATACGCGTCTATGGCAAAGCTCTGAGAGGTCCGCTGAAATACATCCGTGAGAGCCGGATTGAGAACGGAAAGCATTCTACAAAATTGTCCTGTGATATATTCCAAGATGAGTACCAGGAGTACTGCTTCAGTTTTGTCAGTACTGCTCGGAATGGCGCAGTGTTTGATTTGAAGACTCATTGCCTGCCTACTCTTACCGACAGCAGTAAGTAGCGACGCATTTGTATTGTTAAATGAAAGAGTTACTCGAAGGAACTCTTTTGTTGTGATTTTGTTCCTTCTTTTTCTGGATAGACTAAATAGTGCGGCTCTGGCGAGAAGGTGGCTGATCTTGGAGGTCCATCTGTGGAAAGGTGGTAAACTCGTCAGGGGAAGTGGCTACCTTATGCAAAAGCATGCATGGTGACCACTATAGGAGATTATTTGTTTCGCTCAACTCATACTTACTACCATAGGAGGCTTGGAATATAAGTAGATTGAGCATTGCTAGTGAGAGGAGCTTCAAAAAGTGTTAACATATCGACTAGTAGTCAAGTGACTGCTCTGTGAAAAAGTGATTTGGTTGGCCGATTTGGCATCTTATTGATTTGTTTGACGATATAGCATCTTATAACAGGGTACATTTGTGAATGCGCATTTTTATAGAGTGGCGACAAAAATGGTGAAATCGCCAAAATCAATTACTAGGTCACGCGGACCAATCAGATGATGAATCAATGGTTGGGAGTCTTCTCCCGTCAAGTGGACCAATCAAATGATGAATATTCCTTTTCACCCAGCAAAAGAGAGTAATCTAAGGGTCACGTTAGTACTAGTTTTGGTCACATGATCCAGGGCACATGAAAAGGTTACTATTGCTCACTCTACTTTTTATATTTCCTCTATGCTCACTACTATCGCTTCTGGCACTGAATGATAAACTTGGAGCTAGAAATCACGCCGAGGACGTCAATCATGGGCACGCATTGTTTAGGTATGATATGCTTCCTAATTTACGAATAGACTCGTCCAAAACCACGTGACTCAAATACGAACTCGCTTGAGCCGGTCTATAGAGGATTAAGAGTTTGCTACTACTCTGTCTTAACTTGGAACATTCCTTTTTATTCGTTATTGTAGGTATTTCAATATACAGGTAAATGAGTTTAACAAGACACTACGTGGAGCTGTATAATCTACATTAATATCAACTTAATTAGTAGATTAGCACATTAACATTAATATAATTATTACATTAAACATTCGAGTGAAAATAATATTAGTTTCATGAAATGAATATAACAATCTTCGGAAAGACAAATCTAGAAAAAAATTTAAGGTATACCATTTTATACACGAAAAGTTGTCGGCAGGTCATTGCTGACATTGATTAAAATAAGTATTTTTGTTGATCTCTGCTCGATTTTGTTGGAATGTTATGTGGTTTCCAATATTCCTGAGTGTTGTAAAGTTGTAAAGATATATAATAAAAAGTTTCATGGAAATGAGGAAGAAAGGAAATATTACATGATAAAAACAGTTTCAGAAAATACTTACCCCTCACAGTAAGATGCATGTTTCCTTTCCCTTTAGCTCAAATATCTAAAAATCTTTGAGTTTTATGGCGCAAGGACCATATTTAATAGCTGCGCTAGACACAAAGCAGAGAACGTCAAGTAATAGACATACAAGAAAAGTTTTACTGACACATGAAGAGAGAAACACACCAAGGTAAGTTACAGAAATCAAACCTGCGCCGCCTACAGCTCGTAGATTGCTAGCACAGCGGCAAAACCACTGAGCCCCAATTATCTAAGGAAAATTAAGAGAAAGAAGACAATGAAACCAATGTAGTGTAACTTAAGTTAATTTTGCTTATGAAATCATCCTTCCATGAGATTGGTGTATTATTTCTTAGCAGATCCTCTGAACACCGATTAAAATGCTTTGAAATCAATGAAAATTCAATTTTTCTTTTACTTTGGGGATGACTGGAGTTCTTTATCCATCCCTAGGTGCACCAGTTTCTTGAATGAAGGTAAGTCTAACAAAAGAGTATAATTTTAATGAATATTTTAAGTATTTTTTGTTTCCAAAGCAGCAGTCCAATACAGTTACAAATCCAAAAGTACACACAAATAAAAACAATTGAAACAGAATACGTCAGGGATGTAAAATACAACGAATAGACATACAAAAAGCTAGGTAAGCTACCGGGTAGCCAATAGGTACCTCGCTTACCAGTAACGTCTACTGAGAGTTATTTCGGTTAGATCTGCACAGGTTAGTAAGTGTGCTGGATCCATTAATGCACCATCCGTACAAAGAGGATATTAGCAATACCAAGCAGATGTAGAACAACTTGGTATTGCTAATCCGTAAGGGGCAGTTAGAAATACCAAGCTAATGTAGATGGGAAGTCATAGCAATCATGATTTGTAGCAAGTCTGCCACATTTCTTGGATAATCGGGGAGAGAAAGGAATTACTCTTTCCAATATTTATCTTTAGTTCTATCTAGAAGGGATTTTTATGCTGAGTATACAGTGAATCAAAGAAGCCACAATGTGGTAAGGGGCTATTTTGAATAATGTCTCCTTATGAATATGAAATTGTATATTTTTACAGAAGGTTTAATAGCAACGTGGAACGACTGGAGTCCATGGAGCGAGTGCTCGTCAACGTGTGGACCAGGAGTGCAAAGCCGTTATCGACTCTGTGTTTCTTCAACAAACAGCTCAGACTGTGTTGGTAAAGCAGTGCAGTCAGAGTCATGCAATGTAGAAGCCCCATGTCCAGGTACGTATACTAGTTCGGAATGACTTTGAATGTTGTGGGTGTTTGTTTGGATTGACTGTGGTCATTTTTTGCTATACGAGGTCACATGAGATAGAAATACAATTGGAATATTCAATATCCTCCAAATAGTATTTGATTTAGAAGAAAATCTAATCTAAAAGCTCTCGGGCTAATCCCTACTTATTATCTTGAGCAGCATCTCCTTTCTTTTTACTTATTTCGCTTTTATCTTACTATTTAACTGCCATTTTTGATAAATTTATACCCGTTGCCAACGGCATAATATTCGATGAATATGTAATAACTTCCTACAGAAGCTGACACATACGTACATATAAGATCCAAGATCTACTCATCATTGATATCCAGTTAAGCGCGCTGAATTTTCCCTTCAGCCTGGTGGTTCCAGATCGTTGCAAACTGCTTTGGCAAGACTCAGAAATGGGCACACCAGAACCGAGAGACAGATACTAGGTTTTTCCATCTTGCCCCTGCACTGCCTTGCTTGTAACTCCCCTCGTGTTCTTGACTGTATCGGTACATATTTGTATTTATTGGTGGATGAGCAAAAGAAGGCAGTTTCTCTCCTGATCAGGTGACACGATCTTATGGACCTGGTCTAGCATTTACTAGACTAGGGGGTAAGAAACAACAGAAGAAAATATCAACTCATTCCATCCCGGATAAAGTAGCTTTCTTTTGACTCGGAATTCTTATTCAGGACCGTATTTATATCTGTTTCTTATACTTGGCTGTAAAATTTACATCTTACAATAATTGGTTTCGAAATTATCTTCTAAAATATTTTCATGTATTAAAGTTATACATTCTGTCAAATATATCGAAACACCCGAAGTTAGTGTTCGATCGATGCATGGCATGGAATCAGATGGTTCCCTTTAGTAGTGATACGAGGAACTTTGACAGCATAGTGATACGACCAGCAGATACTACTACCCGTTGATTTGTCTTTTATGTCACGTGTCCAAAGGGCTTTCTACCAGCAGTATAACGCTAGATCACACAGCTCGTCTCTACCAGGAGTTTCTGCGTGTTCTTGAAAACTTTCCTTTGCATGCGATATACCCAGATCTATCTCCCATTGAGAATGTCTGGGATATACTAAACCGTCAATCGCACCACTCGGGAATATAATGGATCTGGAGCAGCAGCTGCAGAATGCTTGGCATAATTTTCCATAGGGTAGCCTGAGGGCTTTGTTGGGCTCAATGCCAAGCCGAATATAGGCATATATCGCCGCCAGAAGGGGCTTTACAACCTACTAATTTATAACATTTAAGATGCAATTCAACAATAATAAAAAGTCCTCTAGATTTGATATTGAGATAATTTATATATCTCTAAATGTAGAACACACATGCTAACTTTCATTCCGATTTTTTTGGAACAGTGTGTATTATTGAATGGTGGAAAAATTGCTTACATTTTAGTGATGTGTTTACTCGAAAATTATATAAGTATTAATATAATTTTAACTTAATAACCTTCAAGCAACCGTTTTATATAGAATATGAAAAAATACTTGTGTTCCTTTATTTTTAATGTTTGCAATCCCGCATGCGTATAATCTATTTCACTTTCTACGTAGATGGCATTCAAACTACAACGGAGGAACCATTACTCTGGGACTGCCCATGTGGATGTGAAAAAAATTTAACGGACAGCCTTCTGATGAAGCTATACGTATCACATTGCGAGACTGAGGCAACGTGGATTGTACATGCCTGGCCTTCGGGACACGTTATTGTTGAAATAATGAGCATAAACTTCCCGTCCTCTGATTACTGGCTAACCATTCGAGACGGAAAATCAAATTTAGGAGCTGTACTATCGATAGTAGGCCCTTTTACAACTCCTCATCTAGTACATTCTCTGACAGATACAGTCCGATTGGAAGCTCATGTCAGCAATGTGTCTTTTATTGAAGGCGTAGAGATTGTTTTTTCAATCACGCGGTCAGGTGAGAACAATACACAATTATTAATTGTAGTTATGTAGTCTTCACTAAAGCCCCAGATAGGGAAAATAGCGACACATTAGCAAACAGGTAACATTTTTTTGCCAATCCACCCGTTTTACCCAGTGGTTTCACACATAGAAGAAATATAAAAGAGTGAGCAATGTGCCCAGCTTTTTATGTGACCAAGATCATATAGCCAAAACTAGTAGTAATGCGATCCTTAGACTGATTTCGTCTGATGGGTGGAACCTAACATTCATCATCTGATTGATCAACAGGTAGGGAGAAGACTCCCCTCCATTGATTCATGATCTGATTGATTCATTGATTATCTGAAAGTAGTAGACTTTGGCGATTTCACCATTTTTGTCGCCACTCTAGAGAAATGCGGATTCACACGCCTACACTGTCATAAGATGTTACATCGCCAAACGAGGCGATAGGATATTGAATCGGCCAACCAAGTCAATTTTTCACAGAGCAGTCATGTGACTACTAATCGATATGTTGGTCACACTTTTTGAAGCTGTTCTCAATAGCAAGTCTACTTATATCCAGTCTACTTATATTTCACGTCTATATTTTCACCGAGACTGTAATGAGAAAGCCACTACGTTCTTTTATCTTTCCATACACAGATGCTTCTAACTTCCGTTCAAACGTAAAAACAGTAATAAAGCGAAAATAAGGCCCACTTTTTTATTCTCTGCACTCAATTATATAAATCTCGCCTCAGTATATTCTGATGTAAATTAATTTGGACTTTTTATGACTGCCAAATTTCAACTTTTTAATAAATTTACTACAACGATAAAATTACCTAGGAAAAAAGCTGAAATTTTAGTCATATAATAACTTCTGGATCGATTTCCGTCAAAAGATATCAAGATTACTATACGCATTTTTTTCGAATATTAATTGTATAATTAATATGCAATCTTTTTAATATTAATTGTATGCAGTAATATGTAATATTAATTGCATAATTAATATCGCATATGAAAGCTTACTGATCTGAAAAAGAAACATTAACTAGATTTGTTTGGATTCTTTAATATAGTAGCATAGTAAAAACATTAACTCTATTGAACGTTTTTTATGGAAGATGCTCCCTCATGATTTTATGTGTATAAATTTATAGATATTTCCTATTGAATAAAATCTTTGAATTTTCTCTATTATGAACGATAGCTTAATAAAGGGAAGGGAGGGGTTCCCACAGCTGTTATATGTACGCTAAGCGGCATGTAATTTCATGCAAAGTAGTCGTGCATCTGTATCGAAGTACTTAGGTTTGAATTAATGCTATACATACAATTTTGAATCATATTTTTTATCACTTTCTTTGATCTAAAATTTATTGTACTACATTGAAAAATGAATCAGATATTTTCTTTTAGCCTAGTAAAGCTAGATGCACTCTATATCCTCTTGTGTTTTAAAACATTTTTGATTTGCATTGCGTGATCGACTAATTTCAATACAATTTTGAAGCGTGTTTTTATCTTCTTGACCTAAACTTTATCATGCCACATTAAAAAGAGTAAGGAATCAATTATAATGTCTTTTAATCCAAGAAAGTTACATGCACTCTATATCCTCTTGTGTTCTAAAATACTTTTGATATCCTCTCCAATTCTAAAATATTTTGCATGATCGACTCACTTTAATATTTCAGAGAGTCCACGAGAAAGTCTAGCCATGGTTCGGCAAAAGATAGACAGTGCGAAGATATCAAGCAATTTATCTGCGGTGCATGTGACTATTATCATGCTAGCCACCGTCCTCTGCTCTACAACTGCCTTTCTGGTAATTTTTCACTTCTGCCGCCAATCCAGAATGAAAGCAAGCGAGAGCTCTCCAACCCTCGGTTGCCCAGAACTTCTAACGTCCACTTCAGAATTGTCCGTCAAGAGTCCGTCCGCTAGCCCTGAAGACTACCTTTACAACAGTTTCATCTTCCGTTCATCTACATCTTTACAACCGAAGCTCAAGTGGGACAAACTTCCACCGAAGGTCGAACCTTCAAGTACCTCATCTCCAGTGAGACGACGTGGTAGGCCTGCAATCAAGAATGTGCAGCGCGAAAGTGCCACACCGTTGACTGCCTCAGTGTCAGAATTGTCCACTACGGGCTCAGATGATGGTTTTGAGTACGATTATTATGACTACGGTTGCCATCAGGAGCCAGGGTCTTTCTTTTGTCCAGATCCAGTTCTCATGGGATGGCCGCCTTTTATTCCATTGCCACCTCAAGGCATGGAGGAATTCGGTGATTATCCGTTGCAGCATTTCACACCATCACCAGATCCTTCCTAAAGTGTTTTAAAGAGAGAAAATATCTATATTTCGAGGTCCGTGATGATATTTACCTGAGAGAATGAACGATTTTATTCTAGTCATTTATAGAAGTCAGCATGATGACATATCATCTACACAAATCTGAAGCATGGATTAGCATTTATCGAAGCACCTCATTGATTTATTAAGTCCAGCATCTTTTGCATAACCGATTCAATGAAGTTCACTTCTCCGAATATTTCAGCTTGCAACGAAACTGTAATTCAGTTATTTCTCACTTAGGCAGTTCATGGCAATTTTTACTAAAATTTTCACTATTTTTTTCTCAAACACAACGAAAATTTAAGCTGCTTTAAGCTAATGTTTTTATGTACTTCATCGTTTTATTATCTTTTTATATCAAAGTTTAAGTCCTTAAAAAGTGCAAACCCTTTTTATGGATGAGAACAGCGGGCAATTCGGATTTAATGATGCAATTAACGTGGAATATTTTTTCTGCATTTGGAAATATATCGAGATATTGTGGGAACCAAGCCACTACTTTGTGAAAATTCATTCCGAAGAGTTATCTTTAAAATAATCATTGTTAATGCACTCTGCTGTACTCTTTTACTGCATTTTTAAAAATATGTGATATTGTTTTAGTCATTTTTATGTCACATTAAATACACGAATTAAATCATTTTAAACAAAAATTTCCTTCTATTTTACTGATGTTGAGTTTATAGCATTTGTATGGTATCAAATAAAATGAAAAGACATTGCCAATAGTATTATTACTTTGCATTTGCGACACACAGCATAGTTTGGAAGTACTACAATGCACAGCATCGGTGCCGATCGAGATAAATTTAAATTCGTCCTCAATTAATTAATTAATATTTATAAATACATTATAGAAAAGGTTAAACTCGTCGACACTATGTTCAACTATCGAGTGTGAATTTTTTCCCCATATTCGCTACCTTGCTGTTGTATTGGGCAACATAGATTCGATGGATAATAGTCGAATTTGTATCCGTCTTAGAAGTCCGAAAATTGTGGCAAAAGTTTCCAACATCCACTTTTTCCAGTATTTATGTTGTAGCATCCAATAAAATTCGTTAGCAGTTTTTACTATAACGATTTTATAAAAGCTCTCTCCAGGCTCTAAAGTGACGAATACGGCATACTCGTTATTTAAGTCTGGCAATTATCCACATGAAAACCAAAACCACACGCTGCAACCTCGGATATGCCACATTCACATTTTAAAATTGTCATTTCTAATTGATTGAATTTGTATACAGGTAGGTAGTTGAATTTAAGTCACACCGAAGCAACCCAACAGGCTATTAGCGACGGTCCGGGATGAATCCCTACGGGAAAGACCCGAGGACAACACCTCGTAATTTTGCACCACGGTCGAATGACAAGGTCAACACCAGATCTGGCACCCCACTCTCCAAACTTCCACATCACGCCATCGTGAGAAAGTTGGAGGCCAGGACAGGTTTAACGTGGCACCAGCCCTCCGCTCACGACAATCTTTGGTTTGATCGAGTCCCGAACTCGCAAGCCTCCAGTTGCTAATCAGCTGGGCTATCGCGGCCCTTTTTTGGGAAAGGTGACCTCCAACATAAAAATACTAAGGGCCTAAAGGCTTTAGAGTTGGCATCTTATTGCAGTATACAAATCTTAATTTGTTAAAAGTGAAATGTGCTGTGTAATATCGGCATAAAAACAATTTTGACTCAAAAAATAATCAAATTTATTTCAATATATACAGATACATTACAACATCGGAGGTAAAAGTACGAGATGAATTTTATTAACTTAAAGTTCAATGAAATAAATAATTTTCGATGAGAAGTGAAATGTTCTGGATTTCATCTGTTTATACCGTGGAAAATTCTTCATCAACGATTTCACCACTCAAGAGTCTAATGATTCTAAAAAAGACATAAATAATTGTCAATGATTTCTTTTTTCAAAATAACCAAGCCTCATAATCTAAAATAATGTAAAAAAATCTTTAAATTGTAAAAAGATCAATTATTGTCTTGTCATGCTAGAAATTAAAAAAAATATTTTTTAACTACCATGATTAATTTGCACCTATATTCATTATGTAGATTCAAATCTATAACACCTAAATCATGAGAGTAAATTTACTTCTTATATATGTTTAACGTTTAGTGTCTGTTATTTAGTCACTGATTTTTGTCCTTTCAGTACTGCTATTGTTTGTTGCATTCATACATTTCAGAACTTGGATCTTAAAAGGTTACATATCAGGGGTTAAAATATCGGGTAGTCTGTATAGGACCACGGCCCAAGGTTTTACATGAATACGTATCTTAAGAACATAGTATTTATTTGGGAGCAAAATAAATTAAAGACAAATTCAGTAGTCAATTCAGTGTTTATAGAAAGCTGACGAGTTGCCCTTCCGCGTAGACTACGTTGGATGTATTTCGGCTTGGCTTTTCGACGAGTTTTTGCTGGCATTGTGAAATTTTTAAAATTTTTCATCTGCGATCCAAAGTTTCACAACAAATACTGCATTCAATTTCGCTTCTAATGTCTCTTTTCGACAGATCTTGACGTCAGCTTTCGTTTGAGACTAATTTCGACGTCGTAGTGCTTTGCAGTCTCAAGTGATACTGATTTCAAGTTTGCGGTGTGCGCGAGAAGTCCCTCTCTTTCCCCCAAACACAGCCCCCTCCCTGAACTCCCCGCTTATGGCGGCCCGCAAACTCAAGGTCACTAAAAAGTCTTAGTTCCCTCAGCTATTGAATGACCCACTAGTGTCTCTTGCTGTTGATGGCTGTGAACGGGATCAGCTCTGCGTGTGCTAGTGGACGATTCTATTTTCGACAGTGGGTACATACTGAAAAGAGTGATTCGATTCGATTCCAGATGATAATTCGTTTTGATTCCAGATCGATACTTCAGTTCAATTCGATTCCTTTCCTCGCATAGTTTAGGAGATATGAATGCAAGTAGGCTTCGAGAGTGTTGCACGATCTCAGTTTACCGTTCCCCTCGTGATCAAGCAAATAAACAATCATAACTAATGGATAGCTAGGACTGAGTTGAAACAAGTTATGAAAGAATCGAATTGAAGAAACGATTTACTTTTCACCTAATACCTACCTACAATCTTACAGTTTAATACCTACCTACGGTCCTAAATCGAATCGTCCACGAGCATCCCGTACAGAGCCATCAACAGCAAGAGACACTAGTGAATGACACTAGATTCGTTTGACTCGCGATGATAATACAGAAACTATTAGACCGAACTCGATGTGCCCATTTTTTCGTAAAGCTCAACTTTTCGTACTAGTCACCTAGTACTGGTTTGCTTTTAAAGACGTTTTCATGTCAAAAGTATCAACTTGATGTATAATGGGAATCAACCAATCTACAGGATGTTTCAAAATTTCCCGTACAAGCTTTAAAGGGAAGTAGAGAACACACCATATCTATTTCGCACATATATCCGCAAGCACCACCTGTACATTCTAGGGAATACACAAAGATGCAGAAGTGAAAGGACAGCAAGTATGTGAATGATATTTTAACTAGTCCAAATTTTACAGTTGAACAGTGGTTGTACACTTACAATTTCACAGTAGGTGTTCAAAGTTGCAACCACCAACAGTAATGCATGCCCGACAGCGTCGACGCATGAGTTGATTTATGCCCATTTTGCTGACAACGGCAACATATGCTGGCCAACTGCCGAACAACAAACTCCCTGAAGTGAATTCGGGTGGCACTTATAGCACGCATCCTTTGTTTACAGTTTAATAAGTGTACGTATAATACGGTTTACTTTTGTGTCCTTATGTCCCCTTAAAGTTTATACTGAAAGTTTTAGAATATCTTGTATAATTGCTAAAAACGGTTTGAAAATTGTAATAAAGGAAATAAATTTTCACTGTGCATTCTGTTCAAACTGCCGAATAGTACATAACTTTGTTCCCATGATGTAATGCTTAGCGTGATATTCTGTTTCAAATATCCAGGAAAAAATTTTTAAACATTATAAGAGTAAAATTATGTGTTTAAAAATAACGAATTAAAAATTTGACTGTTTCCCGAAGTTCCTATGATTCTGTATTAATTACTTTTTTAAATCAAGGCTTTACCAATAAAAATAACTTATTTTTCTTTCACTAATCCCAGACCGTGTAAATAATATGCATAGAATTAAACTATTTATATACTTATGAACCAGACTTTTACATAAATATTGATTTACCTGCCACTGAAATCAGGAAGTGGTTGTCCACAAAATGTTAAAACTGTACTGTCATGAAATATTTGTCCTTTGGACTGAGAAAGTTGTGATGGCTCATCAATAATCACAATTTTCGGTTTTTTCAATATACACCGGGTAATCGAAAGTAGATTCTTTTCTTCCTCACTTTAAACAGAAATAAGGATGAAGAATTGTCAGATTAAAAAATAATATGATAAAAATAGTAATGTTGAGATATGAACATATCTCAAATTACAATTGGCCATTCACACAAGTCTGATGCAGTGTGAACCAAACAGTAGTTTACCAATTAGTTCACGTATTCGTGAAAAACTTACCCTAGATCCAATGGGTTGCCGCGGCCCTTTTAAAGTATTAGAAATGTGATAAATAGAAAAAATTACTTAAAATGCTATAAATTAGTTTATTTTGCAGTTATATGTCACAATTAACAAAGAAACCTGTGTGGAGCACATTTTAAAGCAGTCAATTTTACACTATTTACTGCTTATGCAAAAAATATGAAATTTAAATGAACTATCTAAATATTTAATATACCGAATAAAAAAAACAGTTAAGATAATTTTTCTTCATTTTATATAGTGCAGAGTTTTTCGCACTCTGATATCTTGTGTTCAGCGAGATATTTGGAGTTTGTTCTATATATAAAATAAAGAAAAATAATAAATCTTTTGCTTTTAAAAGTATTTTACATGAAACTGCGTTTGGTTATGAAACTAATGTCAGTAGTTGGGATCATTCGCGATAAACCGAGGTGGGTAATGGCTGAAGCGACATACTTGAAAAATTTGTGGGATAATAGCTTTGACTTTGGCAAGAAAACTGACAAATTAAGAAAATACGAATCGCTTTTGAGGGAGAAATTTTCCGTTTGAAATATCTTTTCCTTGATCACTTCGCTAGCGTACGTTAGTTACCGATTTTGCAAATACTGATGATTTAATTGATATAATTAGTTAAAAGGACAATTTGTTTAGATATTCAATGTAATTTGAATGCCATTTTTATACGAAGGAGCAGCTGAGATTTACATGAGTAAACGGGAGCCATGGACCAAAAAGTTTGATAAAGAATGGTGTAGTGTAAGATCACCTCATGCACGATTCAGCTGTGAAATCAAGGTTTCAAATTTTTCTTTTATGTTAGATACGTGCAAAACTTAGTTCTAAAAAATAAGAATCGCTTCTGAGAAAGAAATGAATTGCAGATTACAATATTTTTCTTTGCGTCTCTTCATTCATATACATTAGTTACAATTTTTGCAATTGAGGATAATTTAATTGATAAAATGAATTAAAAGGTAATTATTTTAAAGATCTAACATAAAATAAACGCCTTTTTTATAGAAAGGAATCGCTGCTTTGCTTTTAGTTAAAGGTTAATTTTTGCTCTGGTTAAAAGTTGAGATTTGCTTTTAGTTAAAAGGGAAGTCATGGACCAAAAGGTTTGAAGAAGGCTAGTATAGTTGAAGATCATCTCGTGCCTGTTTCAACAGAGGAATAAAGATTTGAAATTTTACTTTTTAAATTAAATATATTTCCAGAGCTTAATTCTAAAAATAATAAGAACTGAGAAAGAAATATACTGCCATTTACAATACTTTTTCTTTGCTACTCTTTTTGTTTACGTACTTTAGTGACCGTTCCTGCAATTTCTGGTAATTAAATAAATATAATTATTTAAAAAGCAATTAGCTTAAAGATCTAATGTAATTCAAATGCGATTTTTATTCAAAGGGAGCCTCTGAGATTTATGTTTAGTTAAAGGGTTCGAAAAAGTCGGATATTGGAAAATCCCCTCATACATATTTCAATAGAGGAATTAGGGTGTAAAATTTTGCTTTTTAAATTAGACACTTCCAGAGCTATAAAAAATAACATCGCATCTGAAAAGGAAATATACTGACGTTTGCAATATTTTTCTTTGCTTATCTTTTTGTTCGTTAGTAACAATTTTTCAATTACCATTATTTAAATAGATATATTAATTAAAATGCAATTAGTTTAACCAGAATGCAATTTAAAATGCAATTTTTATACAAAGGAGCGACTGAGATTCACGTTTAGATCAAGCAAGCCGTGGACCGAAAAAGTTCGAAAAAGCTCACCTCATGCACGTTTCAATAGTGGAATCAAGGTTCGAAATTTTTCTTTTTAAAGTAGAGATTTCCAGTGCAGACCACAACTCGTCATCTCGATACTCCTGCCATGGATCCAGATTTTGCCGAATCGTACCATCAAAAGTAAGTGCGTTCTGAAAAAAAAAAGATCTGATTACTCTTTCATTTCCTGTACAACAGGAACAGTTAAGAATTCTCCGTTGATGATACTCTACCTGAGGAACGATGGCTAATTTGGAACGAAGATCTTGGAGACCCAGATTACTGATGTTAACATCGTCAATAACAATTTGTCCCTCCAATGGCTCAATTAGCCGGAACAAGGAGTACAAGAGAGTAGATGCCCCAGATTCTTCTTTTCCGACTATTGCCACCTTAGGAAAAGCCATAACCGAAAATTAGTTTACTCAAAGTTTTATCGTTCATATATATTATTTTATTCAAAGGTTTATTAAACTGACTTATATTTTGAATATGATGATTTCATTTGATAATACTCATTAATCGTTCATTTTATTGGAATTTTTCATTAAAAGGTTTAAAATTTGTTTAATCAAAGTTTGCCCAAAGTTATCAGTTTACTCAAAGTTTTATAGCTTATATATATTATTTTATTTTAAAGGTTTAAAAACTGACTGTTACATATACTTTGGATATGATAATTTCATTTGACACTACTCTTTAACCGTTCATTTTGTTGGAATTATTCATTAAAGGAATTGGAACCCAAAATTTTCAAAATATTTATTTTGAAATATTTAGAGGTTTGGATAGTCTAATTAATCATTCATTTTATTGGAATTATTCATTAAGGGAAGTTAATATCCAAAAGTTTTAAAAATATCGAATTCGAAATATTTAGAGGTTTAATAGTCTATTTTATTCCTTTTACAATGTGTGTGTGTGACAGTTCGAAATATATTCTTCAGTTTCTTTAACTTTCATGTGCTAATTTCACTCATTTCATTAATAGCAATTGCCTCTTTTGGTGAAATATGTGTGTGGAACTATATTTAAAAAAATACGGGGATTGAAACATTGTTTTAAACTGAACAAGCAATAAAAATATAATCTTATTAATAAATTTTATGCAATATTTTACAATTATTTGACATTTTACAAGTAATGAACTAAAGTGACCGTTCTTATTACATTTTGGATCCTAGGCGGCATGGAATCAAACTGCACACAATGTCTTGATGCCGTCTTATTAATTGCCGTGCAACTCAAACTGATACCCAAAGCTGATCACCAAAGGTACTTCCGGCCAAATCAGTAAGTGATTTGATAATTGCCCAAATAATTTTGATTGGGTTGAAATCGGCTGCATTTTTAAGTTACCTTTGAGATTCACTGTAGACGCGCATCTTGGTCGTTCACTATTCTTGGACGGCTACTACGAGGTTGACGTTCAATTAGAAACTAGTCAAACCTGGTGAGCAAAACTTTCCCAACGTGTTTTACAAGCATCATCGATTATATGAAAGTGACAGTTTTGTTGCTTGTCGAAAAATGTTTTTTGGAATTTATAGAGGAAAAAAGAAAGAATTTCGTGATTTTGTGATTAATTTTATATAAATATTCTTTAAATGTTAATCAATATAATACTAAATCCTCACATAAATTAGGTAAATTATAAGTATATAAGTAAATGCCTTTTGGTATAAAGTTTGGTTAAAAGATTTAAAAAATTGAAACCCATATATTCAGTACATTCATGAAATACACAGAAATTAGGTAAATTAGCATTGTCGGTTTGAACCTTCCCTTAATCATAGTTACTATGCTGATGATAACTCGAATAAATGGCTTTATTAAATAGATTGCAAAGCGTACCTTTTCTCCAGGTTTTATAGAAATGCTGATGTCATGAAGAGGACTCATTCCTTCTCCGGCAGTGCTGAGATTTTGAACTGATATTTCACCTGACTGTGGCCAAGATGGCGATGGCTCAGTCGTAGGATCTTTCCATTCTGACTAGAAACAAAATTATTACTCACAGAAAAGCATTAATTTAAGACGTTGGACTTATACAGGAAAGCATATCTTGAAATCAATTATATGCATATAAATTTTAGAGTTGTAATTCACATAGAAAAGAAATGCCCTCAATGTACTTTATTTAACTTAGAATATTATAACGGAAAGCTATTATTAATTCAATTATTATTCAATTTCGTTAATATTACTAATGAAATTGAATTGCCATACAATGAATCTATCACGAATAGTGTTTATTAAACTTAACGTTTTTTAAACTGAATTCTAAAGGAAATAATTAAGTGTTAAGTCATGATAAATTCTTCATTAAATATTAATACAGCATTTGTTTTCCAGCTAGGAAATTCAACGATTAGGTATGATTCCAGGATGTTTAGCAGATTCGTTTCCTCTTATTATTCCCTTATATACTTAAAATGGTTTGGCATATTTTGAAGAACAAGATTTTTTATATCTCCAAATTATTTTTTTGTATCTTATTAAACTACCCATCATCTAAGAAAATTATTAATAGTGTGGCTTGCGGGAAAAGGCAGTCGACCTTGCGTTAGTTCATTTCCGTATAAGTGTGAAAGAGATTTCACAATGTTTGGAAACATTATGAATAACCCCATTAGAATAAGGGAAGAGATCTCGGTCGATGCTGAGATCAGTATTCCTATAGACAGTCCTCTAGGATACAAAATGTTTCTGAGACGTTAAGTAAGAGAAATGTAATTCAAAATCAATTTACCTCTTGTTTCATCTGAGAAAAACGTTTAAGGCGTCCAAAAGCTGTCAGATCATTACTGAGCATCGAACTCATATAAACCATAGCTGTGAGATTTTCAGCTATCTGAAAACAAAGGGTGTATAATCAAAATTAATAAATATCCGCCGTTCATGTTTCGATACAACCTAAATACGAGGATGAGTCAATAATTATCTGCAATGTATTTGTGTTTCTGATGGCAGCACTGTCGTTTTAGCACCCATCGCTAGGAGAGGTTTCTGTCTTTTTGCATCTCCAAATCCTGTTGTCCAGGTTTGATTGGATTAGATTTAATGGAGCAAGGTCGGTCCAGGTTTGAAATTGCTGGGTCAGTTCCATTGTCTCGGCCATGAGATTAACTGTGGCCACTCCGCTTCCTATTTGCATCAAAGAGCAGCATTCAGTGATCCGTTCTTTGTTAAGTAGCTAAGGGCTGTGGCGCCAATGTCTAGAGGGGCGTCATAAGTCTAGTTATTTTTCTTGGAAAAATATATTTTTCTGTCTTCTCTACTGGCATCACCGAATGGTTAAATTAGTAATAATCACTTTTGTCGGGTATCATTATTCCCTTTTCATTATAGCTGTGTGTGATAGATGTTATAGTTAACAGATCCGAAAAGGACCATGACTATCTCAATAAAGGTCATCCTTTATATTTGGTTGATTTACTTATCAGGGGCTCCTTTTCACGGCCGAGTAGTGATACTGATAGGAAGGGGTGTGTAGGTAAAATGAGATCTCAATTCATTTTAATCCGTGAGATGAGTCATATGGTTATTTAGGTTACCTATCACCCAAAGAATCCAACTGTGATCCAATGATCGCAGTAATTTAAATCCACAGATGTATAAATGGTATTAATTAGTAAAAATATATTGTAAAAGATGACTACATTTGAAACTATATAAATAATAGATTTAGCGTAAAAAATTAATGTGATACTAATTAGGATATCCGTTTTATTTTAATAGATTTTCTACAAATTTTTCTGCGCGCGAAACATCATTTGCTCCAGTCTCAAAAAAGTCTAGATTGACCACTGAGTAAGGGAGAAGTTGAGATGGATTGAAAAGTTTAAAAATGGTTGCACAAGTGCGACACACGAAGAAGCTAGACGGCTGTCAGCTACCGCAACTCAACTGATATCAAGGAATTCGTCCAGGGGTCACCTCTCGAGTTCTCTAGGGACAAGGCTGATCAGACGGCCTTTTCAAGATTCAGAAGTGAGCATTGTACCCTCCAAGTAGTTTCGGCGAGATATCTCGACAATAAAGATCTGATCAATTTTGCTAATGACGAGATATCTCGTCATCAGGATATTTTCAATTTTTGATGATGACGAGATCTGGTCAGTTTTTCTGAGGACAAGCTATCTCGTCCATCAAGATTTGGTCAGTTTTGCTAATGACGAGAGGTACCTCTTCGAGACAACCACATGGAGGGTTAAGGCCCATGAAGTTTGTACGGGAAGAAAAGGATTTTCCACTTAGCACCAAGTGCACGGCCACTCTGGCTTCTCCTGAACCCTTTTCGTTTCGGTATTGGAATAGCTAGGGAGGATTTTTTAAAAAGTCCAGTATGGTTCTCAATGAACTCAGGGCTAACGGTCTTTTGAATCTGGTCTACCTCAGATTAAAGCCAAGTGGATAAGTAGGAACAACTGCGATTATTGGACATGATTCTGTTACGCAGATGAGTGACTATTGATGATGAAGTGGCAAATTAGTCATTCACCACGGACCAAGAACTGGTAGAGCGGGGTATGCGTGACTCTTTACTCATACGAAAACCCCTCTTTGAGATCATAAAAAGCTTGTGCAGCGATGCAATAAGTGAGTTGAAAGCAAGAGGATCATGTTGAAAAATGTTACTGTAAGCTGTAATTGTAAGTTTTAAACGTTAGTTTTTGTTACCTTGCCTTGGACGTCACTCTCAGAGAGACTAAGCAAGATCTAAACCGATTTTAGACAGAGTTGGTGTGATACCTATAAAAGTACTGGAGAGAGTCATCACTTCTTTTGTTTTCTACAGGAGACTAATGTCCTTTTTTTATTTTGCGTACGTCTCGACCTGTAGTCACATTTGCAGACAAGGCCAAAATTGTTCATATAGTAATCCAAACTTATTTGTACGGATTTCATCTTGTGGACTCGGATAAATGCTTTGTTTGCTCAATGGAAGAGGAGACATTGGAGCATATTTTATTTTCCGGTACCTTTTCTTGCACTTTAACAGAGGACATTTAACAAGATTATGCGATTCAGTCTATTATTTTTTGTGTACTCAATTCTTATTTTATGACCATTGCATTTCATGAAAAAGGATACCATGAAATCTGAGGTAGCTGCTCTGGAATCACAAAATAAAGCTGTAGCGTAAGTTGTCTATATTTATTGAAGTTTGCAGTTGCATTGATGATAATTATTGATTCACCCTCTTTTCTGTCATTCACTGCATATGCATTGTTATTTAAATGAAATACCTGCATTGAATATACTATTGCCAGTCCAATGAATCCGCTGCATTTGTCTCCTTCGTAAAACGCCATGACAGTAGTCAAGAGAACAAGAAAAGATGCGATGATGTCAGCACTGCAATTTAACCACCTAATTGCAGAAACCCATTTAATTACTATCAGTGCATATTTTACAAGCATGAAACAAAGCACAGACAACATTTCTTACCTCGATGCCAGGAGAAAAATAAACGTGCAATTGTTGTGAGTATCTAATTTCAAGCGGAAACGATCGAAGAAATGGGAAGAACTTCGAGTTGCTCGGATATTGGAAGCCCCTTGTAAAGTTTCCTCCAGCAAATTGGACAGAGGACAACTCGTCGCGACTGTCAAATGTTGCAGCTGATGCCATGAATTCAAGAACAATTTCTGAAAAGAAGTTGATAGAATATATTGATTTTTTCATGACTAATTGCCTCTAGGAAAATAAATGTATGGGTATAGTCAGTAAAACACATTGTAACCATAGTGTGACTAGTTTTGAAAAGCAACAAACAATACATAATCGAACGATTTACAGCATAGTGAATTGGGAAGGGTCAAGCAGTCACAGTGATTGAATATGGGACGAGTTGACTTGCTGGCATTGGCCAGAGCAATCGGTATGAAGCTGGATTTTATTGGGGGTGGAATACCCGCAAGAGGAAAAAATGGGAATCTCTGAGGAACAACAGAGATCTAAAAAATGCCGATAGTGGGTGACGGAAAAAGAACGAGCTCCTCGACAAACCAAAGTGAAGATTTAAAAAGTGATTCCTGGCCCCAAAGCATCGCCCTCATCTTAGCGTGCCCTGCATCAGAGACACCCCAGCATAACCCAATGTCGAAGACCAGTTGGTGAGTACCACTCTCTTGAACTTCCCATCTACACATATTTGACCCCTCACCATAACTGTAACCATGATGCTATCTCCACATCAATACTACATATTACCTGAAATATTCACGAACTTAGTGCTTGAATGATCAATGTGGAACTCATCAGATTTGTATACTGCATCTTTATTCGATGTAATGACTATCATATATATATATATATATATAATTTGTAAATGATTAAATAAATTAATATCTAAATTTCCAACGCATTGTACTATAACACACATTACTTCAAAAATTATTTTTGCATTAAATATTATTAGGTAAGCTGTATTTTTAAAATTTCCCCGATGAACTTTAAGGGGATGTTTATGTTCTAGACCACTCAGGTGGCGCTTAGGTTAATTTATTTAATCATGGCAAACACAAATTACGAAAATTCTGCGGCTCACAAAAAATACATTATATGGTTTGGCGATCTAACAAAAAGTATCATTTTATTTGATTTAGAAAATAATACTAATAATTACTTGTCCTTTTGCTCCGTAGCGGTTTAAAAAATATTTTTGGAACTATTTATTTATATTACTTTGCAACAAAAAAATATTCAAAGCTATTTATACTGGTATTATTTGAAATTATTGGTGAAAGCACTTGTCAAAACTAAATGAAATTAAATAAATCTTGCACAATTTAAACCGTTTCATCATCCTTAAAGCTCACCAGTGTGACGCTTTACACCGGTTGAAAATCGCTAAATTTCTAAGGGGCAGAGAAGAAAGATAGTAAGTATGTGAACATTTTTATTCCCCCTAAATTTTGACTGTTTCTTACAATATTTTGTGGAATTTTCCAGTTTCACACAAAGTCTGCTCAAACGTTTGGTGATTCGGCACACGTTTGTCGGGATGTGGTTTACGATATGAGTAGACATATAGAGAGATAAATATTTAGATACGTAATTTCCTTTAAAACGATTGATTCATTTCAAAAACAAGTGCTATTTACCTGGATCACTAGGAACGCAAACACTAATGGTACTGTAAGTACAGTAAGATAAGGCGAAACTACGAAAATCACCACAAGCAAAGCTGGAGACTTGAGAACTGCTATGAGCCATACATAAAACGTCTCTGCAATCTTTTCATCTACATAGTGGAAATCTCTATCAAAACTGTAAGATTCAAGAATGTTTATTGTTCATGTTTTCCTCTGTAGGATAGCGCACTTTCTCATAGGGATCATAAACACATAAAGTAAATTTTGGAAGTTATGATTTCACCTCTGAATTATTTTTCGAATAGGAGTCATTTCAATATTCATCTGAGAGGCTCTCATGATCTGATGAAGCAACCAGGTGTGGAGTTTTCCAGCTGTTGTAGTCGTTGAAACGAAGACTAATATTCCACAGATGATGGTCAGAAGAACTAAAAGAAATAATACACAAAGCAAATAATAAATTTTAAAATTTGCAGTTCCTTAATTTTTTATCAATTCAGTTTATTTGTTTGAACCTCTTTAATAAAAACAAATAGGCTAAGTTCTGATTGAACCGTCAGTTTGAAGTGTAGGACTACGATTTTTTAAAATGTTCAGTTCAAATCACCAAGGAATATTTGTATACTTTAACAGATCTCGTCAGGAGCTTTAAATGATACTGTGCACAATCGCGTTACACTCACGATTGCCAAGATAGACAGAGTCAAACGCAGCGGAACACCCAGAAATATTACATCACTTCCCGCAGGCACAATATGTTGTGTAGTATGCAAATTGGACTCCATGTTATTTACGAATATGCCAATACGATTACTGTTCACCAAGTATTTTTAACGACATAAACGATTTCAAGTGGGACCTATTTTTGTCACAGGTGGTTGTTCGTAGGTCACCCCATGCTATCCGTAGAGTTAGATGTAGCCTAACGTCAAAAGTACAAACATGCGTATTTGCTGTGAAAGTACTACCAGTTGTACTCTGTAGCAATACTGGTCCTGGTTGAATCATAGATGTGAAATATAAGTAGACTTAGTAATGCTATTGAGAGGAGCATCAAAAAGTGACTAACATGTCGACTAGTAGTCACGTGACTGTTCTATGAAAAATTAACTTGATTGACCGATTTAGCATCTTATTACTTCGTTAAGCCGACGTATGTCGCCCCATACTATCGGCGGAATTAAACGAAGTCCTACGTCAACAAATTAAAGCTGAAAGTTTTTAAGCGAATGTTTTCATAACATTGATCATAAATTTCTGAGCACCATTAAACATTTGAAAACGTACTCAAAGGGTATAATGTGTGTTTAAAAATTATTTTTGCTTTGAGAGAAATAATAAATTGGGCTTCAATTACCTTTCCCCTCAAGCTAGTAACATATTTTCCCTTTAAAACAGATGGATCCGAATGAATTTTCTTTTAAGAGTTTTGAAAATAATTTCTATCATGAAATTACTTTACTTAATCCAGTTTTTTTATTTTCTTGACTTTTACCAACCTTTTTCATACAATGAATATCATTAGTTTGCTACAGAAATAAGTGTGGAGTTAGCAATAGCTCTAAAAATTCGACATCGGAAGTATCTTATCCAATGCAACAGTAAGATAGCGAATATGAAAAAAGCGCTTTCTCACAGTGGATAGTTTGCTAATGACGAGATGTATCATCAAAATATTGCCATCAAAATATTTTTGATGATGACGAGATTAGGATCTGGTCAGTTTTGGCAATGCCGAGATACCTCTTCGAGACAACCACCAGGAGGGTTAAAGAAGCAATAGTTAACGTCAGCGAAAAGTAAACAATAATTTTTTGTTTGAATATTTATTTACTTAATTATTCCTTAAGGTGGCATGGGTTTCCGCGTGTCGATTGTCCACCATTGGCACTCGTGTCAATGATTCCCCACCCTGATTTAATCCACTGCGAGTGGAGTATTACCCTCGAGTATAAGGTGCTGGTTAGGATTAATTTTATTTTACAACTTCGTCGATAGAGCAGATATTTCTTTTATTATGCGATAGCTATTTTTCTCGATGCGGACCTTACAATAACAGCGAATTAATGGGAGCCATTCATATATACATACGCTTTTACATACTACCATTGAGATAAAAGTTCATTTGAGGTATAAAAGGCGTACCCTGAGAAAGTATGAAACCGGAGTATATGGTAAGGTTGTAACTTGACTTTCGACCACTTCCATTTCCATCAATCCATTCACTCAGCCACACTCCGCTGGCAGCCTTTGTAAACATTCAACACATTATTACAAGTTTTATAACATAGATACATTAAAGAATTTGAGATGTGTAAATTTCAATGGTTTGAGATAATTTCCTTTTGTATTCTTACTTCGCAAGAACAAGCCAATCCAGCCAGCGATATCGAAAATACGATGGAGAAGAAACCCACAGTCTTTATCAAATGCATTAGCTTGCATCCAAGACCCTGTGAAAAGTACAATCGAAATCTAGATAGAATTGAGATAACAGAAATTGTGTCGTATTTGCTTTTACTTTCTATAAATACTCATTTACCTGGGTGGAAACTAAGGCCTCGTCGAATACCGTGCATTCTGACTCGGTCTTGGCTGGAGAGACCATTGCAGAATACCACAAATCACTTCTGTTTCCGAAATCATCGGTATTTCTGCAATAAAGCAGTTGATTTAATTTTCATGCTCCGATTTATGCAATGAAGTGTGGCTCTGATGAGAAGGTAGGTGACCTTGGAGGAGTCTATTTCTTCAAAGGTAGTAAAATCATCAGGGAAAGGGCTGTCCTAAACAAAATCCCGTATGACTATTATTTGTTTCGCCCATCTCGTAATCGCTGCTATAACCGAACGCAAATCTCGGATTCAGAATTAGCAAACTCCTAACGAAGCATCATTTTCGTACGCCCCAAATTTAATGAATAGACGCTTTCAAAACAGTGGCTCAAACTCACCAGGTCCGGACTATTCTTCACCATTACAAAGTGTTATAGTCCGGCTCCTGCGAGTCGGCGTTGGAGTCACATGGTTTTGAACGCGTCTATTTGTAAAAGTCAACTCGCCACATAGGTAGGTATTTTAATTACCGTTTTATTGAAGAAACACAACGGGCTATTGGCGACCGTGTGGGCTCAAACACGAAGGGAAAGATCCGAGGACAACACCACTTAATTTTGAACCCCGGTCAGATGACGAGGTCACACCTGAGCCCACTCTCCAAACTTCTACATCACGCCAATGTGAGGACATTTGAGGCCACGACAGATTTAACTTACACCAGCCCCCTTTGTACACGACGGTCTTTGGTTGGATTCGAACTCGCAACCCTTCGGTTGCTAATTTGCTAATACGTTACTCTTCTAGCTGGGCTACAGCGGCCCGTCAACTCGCCAGAGATGGACTATTCTTCACCATGAGATGGTGTTAGTCTGATTCCGGTGAGTTGACCTTTGAGTCAAGTTGTTTTAGAAACGTCTGTTCGAAAATGCCAACTCGCCAGAGAAGGTCTATTCTTCGCCATGCTATGGAGTTATACTCCGACTTTAGCTAGTTGGCGTTTGAGTGAGGTGGTTTGGAGTACCGCTTACTTGTTAAATTTGGGAAAAGGTTAACGTAAGTAACCCATTCTCGCAATTGGTGGTGATTTTAAATCCGTGTTTAGTTTTAGGTGCTGGAAGCGATACAATGATTGCGTGTTGCAAAACAAACAATCATCTATGGTGATAGACATATTTGATTTTGAGTATGAGGTAATTCCTTCCCCTTGACGAGCTTACCACCTTTCAAAAGTTTACTTCCTCAAGGTCATCTACATTCTCACAAATCTTCTCTAAATTTATACTGCAGTAGAAAAACATTGATTTATTTATTTACCCGACATGTTCCTGTCTATCTGACAGGTCTTTGAGCACAGCTCTACTTTGTTGAGGGTTTTTCAAATATTCAGAGAAGTGTCCGTTTCTCTCTGTTAACTGAGAATATGTCCCTTGTTCTAAAATGCGCCCGTCTTTTAATAATAAAATGAAGTCAACCAGAGGCAAAAATTCTTCTTGCACTGTAGTAAGGATTCGAGTCTGCAAAGAAATATTTTCATATTGAAAATTTTTGTTCGAAAGATTTGAAATATTTTTAATTTATTAAGAAAAATCTTTCATGTAAATTTAGAGAGATCAATGATTCGAAAATTCATTTCATTGCAAGTAACTAAATGTTAGTTATGATGATTAATTTTCTGTTTTAGTATATCATACATTCTTAAAAATTAGGAGATTAGTTCAAAGAATTGGGCGAAAAATATATAGGTGAGAAAGTTGAGAAACCAATTATTGATTATTTCCTTGTTTTCATACTAACTAGAAACTCAGAAGAAAAATGTCAACTGTTGAATTTTAACAAGATTTAAAATCGTTTCCAATCGTTTAAAATCTAACCCAACTTATTTTTTAGTTACATTTTTTGGATTAAGTTTCTCCTCTAGATTTGATTTAAACTAAATAGAATACTTATTGTTATTGCATAATCATTATTTTAACGATTCGAGTCACATTTTCTCTGAAACATGCGGACATCTTTAATATTGAAACGATTTTAAGATAGTAAATAAATGAGATTTTAATTTAAAAATAGTACAATTGATTATTTGAAACTCACTTTGTAGGTACAAACCGTACACTGATTTTCTAGACTGAAATTTAAGTCAGTAAAATGTAGTTTATCAGATAAAAAATGGTAATCTTTTATTTTTCTGTAGTATTGTTGATTCTTTAACTAGGATATTTTTTGTATTTAAACCCTCCAAGTGGTTTTAATGAGATATCTCGATCATCAAAATCTGACCAGTTTTGCTAATGCCGAGATATCTCATCATCAAGAATGCCGATTGAATTACGAATCATGAAGATCTTGCAGCCTTTCGATGAAGGTGAGATCAAGATCAGGTCAGTTTTCTTCTAATGAGGAGATATCTCGTTCATCAAAATCTGGTTGATCAGTTTTGCTAATAACTAGATATTATGTCGAGACAACCACCAGGAGGGTTAAGGAAATGCAAAAATTCATATTCACACGCAATTATAACATTTTGATTAGTTATTGATTGTAATCAACCTATTTTGAGAAGAAAAATAGGTAATCGATTAAAAAAACAACTAATGTGCTTTAAAGTTGTTACGCATCTGTTATACAAGAGGGAAAAATAGAAGAAATATTAGTAGAACAAGAGAAAAATAGACCACTCTGTTATAGATAATTTATACAAATAATATGCTTTAAAGTTACGTATCTATAATACAAGAGACGCAATTAGAAGGAAAAATAAGAAGAGAAAAAATAGATCACTTAAAGAATTAATACAAAAATGCGCTTTAAATGGTTACGTATCTGAAATACAAACGACAAAATTGGAAAAAAATTAGTAGAACAAGAGAAAAAATTTATCACTCTGTTAAAGAATTTATACAAACAAAATTTATACGTTCTCATCCCACACGTAATTTTCAAGTGAGCCGTGTATAAAAAGCACTGTAAAGGTGGGTTAAAATGTGTGTATCGTCGTTTGACTGCTGTAAATGATTGATTAGAAGTCAATATGGCTCGCCATAAACGCAGAGTGCTCTACGAGCAACTGACGGAGTTCGAACGGGGCCGCATGATCGCCCTCCGTGAGGGTGGACTTTCGTATCGTGAAATCGCCACTCGCACGGGGCGTAATGCCACAACAGTGATGTGTGTGTGGAAGAGATGCACCATGGAGAACTGGACAAGTCGAAACCCCGGCAGTGGGCCACGCAATATGACGTCACCACGGGACCACAGACACCTCATCCGCATGGCGGAGACGGACCGCCGTACAGCGTCCTCTCGTGCGTTGGCACAACATTGGAGCACGTCTACAGGTGTGTCATTGTCTGCCCCACGGTTCGTCGACGTCTGCTGCGCCATGAGCTACGTGCAAGGATTCCCCTGAGCAAGTTTCCCTTGACGCTGAACAACCGACGCCTCCGGCTACAATGGGCTCACCAACACAGCCAATGGCGTGCCGATTGGCTACAAGTCGTCTTCTCAGATGAGTCCCGCTACAATGTGGACTATAACGATGGACGCGTACTCGTCAGACGCTACACAGGTGAACGGCTTCTCTCGGAGTGTCTTATTCAGTGTCATACTGGACGAACGTCTGGTGTTATGGTCTGGGGCGTTATTGGATACCATCCCGCTTACTCCAAATTGTGGGGACCCTGAACATCGGACGCTACATCAGGGAAGTTGTGGAGCCCGAGGTCCTACCCCTCCTGCAACGCATTCCTGGATCTGTATTTCAGCAAGACAATGCCCGTCCACATGTTGCTCGGAACATACAAGCCTTCTTCAGTGCATGGCAGGTTCCGCTTCTTCCATGGCCTGCACGTTCCCCGGATATGTAGCCCATTGAGCATGTCTGGAAATACATCGGCCACTCGCTCGTACCGCTCGTCGGGCAGAGAGTACGGCTGAATTTTGGCATCAGATAGAGGCCATCTGGAATGCCATTCCTCAGCATGACATTCAGAATCTGTATGATTCGATGCCACGACGTGTACAGGCTCTCATCGCTGCGCGTGGTCGCTGCACAAGATATTGATTTTCGGCATTATTTTTGTTTTATTGCTCTGTAAATTTGATCGTTTATTTAAACCACTATAAGTAATACGTGGAATAAATTTTATTTATTTCTGATGATTCTTTCATAGTGTTGCAATTTTCACAAACAGTAGTATATATTATCTATTTACAAATTTAACTCTCCAAGTGATCTCGACGAGATATCTCGTCCACCAAGATTTGCCTAATTTTGCCGATGACGAGATATCTCGTCATCAAGATATTGCCGATTTTTTGATGATTGTGGGATAAGGATCTAATCAGTTTTCTTCTAATGACGAGATATCTAGTCCATAAAGATCTGACCAATTTTGTCAATGACGAGATGCCTCGTCGAGACAACCACCAGGAGGGTTAAGTATCAAGTAAGAATTTAGATAGACAGAAAGAGCAACCTTTTCTTTTAAGATACCACTTCTGCCTATGACCCTATGGAACAGATGTTCGGATAAAGAATTGTCCATGTATCTCAAAGGATCATCGAGGAGGTATACATCAGAGTTTTGGTACACAGATCTCGCAAGCTCTACTTTAATTTTCTGATCCAATGATAAGTGCACTCCCTGAAACAATGCCATAAATTAATAAACTGTTTTCACTTTAGATTGACTAAAAGATTTCAATTTTGTACTTTATATTTTCTTAGTTCATAGCTTGAGAAAGAAAAGAGGCATTTTACCATTTCACCAATCTCAGTTTCTTCCCCTGCAGGCAAGCTATCAATGTCTGAGTGCAAAGAACACGCTTCCAAAATTTTGCTATACAGCTTGGCATCTTTAGGATTCAAAAATAAGATATTTTTCTCCAGCGTCAGATTTTGGATCCAGGGATTGTCGGATACAAAAGCCACACTGCCCTAAAGAAAACGTTTGCAATAGAATTTTATGCAATCTTAAAGCAATAGGCTCACATAATAAGTATAATAATTAGGTAAGCAATAAGTAACTGCCATTAATATAAATCCCATATATTTCATCAGAATTTAGGATTAGGTACATATGGTGCCTTTCCAGTCCAAACTTTAATCCTTAACGTTGTTTCGACGAGACACCTTGTCCATTTGGATCTGGTCACGTTTGGGAATGACGAAATACCTCGTCCATCAAGATCTGGTCAGTTTTGTTAATGACATCGTTGAGACAAAACTGCCCTATTACTCCAAGACGGATTGAAGATCTAAATAGGAAAATCTTTTGCTTTAGGGGCTGGCCACTACACAAGGGAGTTTTCGAAGCGAAAATAAAGGAATATAAGAGTTACGGTTACCTGGTTAATTTTTTGAAAATAGCCCGTTTTGAGCGACATAATGACAATCCAAACAGATAAAAATTTCTTCATTCAAGGTACAGTCACTGCAAAATAATGTAAGAACCGAACGAGATAAAAATCACCTTGTATTGCCCGAGATGCGGTAGGTAAGCCACTGGAGGAGTGCGAACAAGGGACGACAGGGGGTTCAGAGATCACGGAGACCAGATATTATACGTACATGTACTGGGTGGCCCAAAAGTCACTAGACCATTTCGAAATATAACTTTTTTGCTATTAATTTTTTCAAATCCTTTTTCCAGATTATTTATATATAATATTTGGAAAATAGTTATGGAGGAATTCACGACAGAGCAACAAGTGAAACTAATCAAATTTTATCTATGAAATCAACTGTCAATTGTGCTAACCCAAAGAACTTAGATTAGTCATTTCGGGGTCAGACAATCACCATCTAAACAAGCGATACCCAACTTGTTTCGCCGCTTCGAACAGTAGGGGGCTGTGAGTGATTTGATACGTGCTGGGAGGCCACGTTCAGGACGGTCTTAGGACATCATTCAGCGTGTACGACAGTGTTGAAGAAGAGCCTTCAACATCAACCTGAAGGCGATTCCAGAAGCTGGGCATATCCCAAAGCTCACTGCAGAGAATTCAAAGGATGCTGAATTTATTCCCGTATAAGATAGAGGTAGTGCATCAATTGAAAATAGTAGGTTATCCGGCAAATTTTTGGACGGCGGATAATTTCGCGAAACTCTGAATTCAATTGGCCTCCACGCTCACCTGACCTTACGACTCCAGAATCTTTCTTGTGGGATATCTAAAAGAAAGAGTATACAGTAACAAACCTCGGACCATCCAGCAATTGAATGCCAACATCCGTGAAGAAATTCAAGGAATAAGCCAAAAAACATTACGAGAGGTGAAGGAGCACACTTTAGAAAGATCCCGCCACTATCAAGAACAAAATGGTGGCCATTTGAAGAACATAATCTACAAAACTAATTAAAAATAATTTCCAAGAAGTATATTTATTGTTTATAAAAGACTAAATATGAATTTTTAATACATAAAAGAGTTATTCTATTTTTAAATGGTCTAGTGACTTTTGGGCCACTCTTTATGTACCTGAACCTAGAATGAATTGAGTCCCCACTAGATCATCTATTTTGCTGCCTAAAAATTGAAGGAAGCTTGTGTTTAAAAATATGAGAAACGTTTTGTTGAGTAGGAAAATATTCGAATTACCCCAAAATAACTCAATTAAACACACGGTTTTACATTAAAATTAAAGGGGAAAATGAATTACCCCAAAATCCGAATTATACACATTTTGCAGTACAACATACTGGAATTTGAATGAACTATTGCAAATGCAACGTAAAGTGTGTGGATGTAATCGATTCTGTAGGAAGAAATACTTACTGCTACATGGGCGGCACCGTCCACTTTCTCAAGTTCACCTAAAAGGGCTCGCAGTAAAGACGATTTACCACTTTTTGTTTCCCCTACAACAGCAATCAAAGATCCCTTCGGAATGTGGAGATTTAGGTTCTTCAGACAAGTATCCATTCCGTCGTAAGAAAAAGAGGCATTTGTCAGCTGCACGCTATTTCCTAGAATGGTAACACTTAATTAAGTGCTGGGTGCATTTCCAGACCCCATTGATTCTCCTTTCAAGTACTTTGTGCGCGTCCTACGTACAATAATTCATTTAAGGAAATACCGAGGATGCCGATCAAAGCCACATTTGGGTTCAGTATCAGCTATTAAGGGAACCCAAAATGTTCAAAACTATTAATTTCGGATTTTTAAAGATTTGGAAAGTCCACTTTCAAATGATACTTCATTTCTGTTTCAAATTCTATTAGAAGTTATTAAAGTATAAATTAAACTAATAATATATAAGCACAAATTTTGAGATTTAACCCTTTCAAATAGTGATTTCACCACGAATTCATACTTTAAAAATTCCTAAGCTAATTGTATAGCAGTTTTTTCGGATAACCACTCGATAGGTGCTCTATAGGATTACCATGTGTCGATCAATGGAGTAAAATTTGTTCAAATAACGGTTCATACAACGGCTAACCGAATAGAAATTTTAACCGGTACTTCACTAAGTTCATTGAACGGAAGTGATTTGTGTGAAAAAGTGAATATAGCGCCGTTTGAGGTGAATTTTTTGCGTGAATCAATTCATTATGTTCTTAAATGAGTAGTTCTAAAAACAGTTTGAAAACTTGTTAAAATATTTTCTCAAAATTACGTGGTTCCAAGCAACAGCCATAAGCAAATGAATTAAAAAAACATGAATACCTTCCATTTAAGTCATATCAAGTATGTATACAAAATTTCATAAAAAGTTTTGAAGGTTTTATATTCTGTGCTTGTAAAGGCTAAACTTGATTTTACTAAAATGAATATTTTCTATCCTTGAGGTAACTTTTCTGAGAAAATAACTTAAATTAATAACTAAAACTTACTTAACATGTTTTATAAACATCATAGTTTGTGTTGAAGTGGAGAATTAGAAGTTATTAGAAGAATTAGAAGAGACGATTAGAAGTAGATAATTATTTTTTACAAATGTTTTGGATCAAACAAGAATTTTTGATTTTCTCATCAATTTTATAGGAAATTTAAGCAATATGCAACATCCAACTAAATCTTCACTATATAAATGTTTACTGAGTAGATACAAAATCCAAACCTGTATATTCTGAAAAAGGTAGAAAAAAAATTAGGTAAATTAATATTGTCGTTAATGATTCTTTCAACTCTCCTTAAAGGCATTGTGACTATTAATTTTATTTTACTACAAGGAATTAACTGCAATCGGTAAATATTTACGCAATAAGTTCATTCAAATATTTGCTCACCTAATTCTTTAGTTTTAGTAATTAAATCTATACGAAAAACAAGTATGCGCATAAAAACATGAAACTAAAATATACTTTCATAGAAGTATGCAATGGAGTGTATTAACATGAAGATATTGAATCGAATGTACAGGGTGATTCAAAAAATTCCCTGACCAAACTTTAATGGATGGTATGGTGTATTTCTAAATATACAAATTTTTTAAAACAGAAATAGTGAAATACACATGCGGAAAAGGTTAACAATGTTGTTTTCACACAAAATGAAATATAATTGTAATGTGGTGATCATAATTTCTCGTTCATATTGGAATATATTTTTGTTTTTCCAAACATACATTTAGCCTTACAACGAAATATTAAATTTTTGAATAACTTTAAAAAGCTAAACTACGTTTAAATTTACTTTCTCAACAATCTGTCGATCAACATATTCACTGCAGTACCACAGCTTCTGCTCAGACGTCACTTGTCTCGATCATTCAGCAGATGTGGATAGCCACTGTGCTGTAAATTCGCATACTGATATCTTATGATTTTTGGCACGTCAGTGTAAGTAAAGCATAACCCATTATCTTTTTAATACTTTATACTTAGCTTAAATTAAAGCTACTTAGCTATCAAGGTTATCTTCCTATCCCTTAGGTGTGTGAAATTTTCACCGAATTTTCAAACATTTCAAATTTTCATTGTTTAAACTTGATGGAATTTTCATCAAGACAATATGAACATTTTGACTATCACTGAAATTAAATTACAAGATATCTACTTTCAATATACACACCTACTAAATCTTCATCAGTTGAAAAATCGCTCACGAGTTCTTTAGTTTCAAGAAAACTTTGAATTTGGGATACGGAAGTCAAGCCCTATTTGAAAGGAATACATATACTCTATTTCATTATTTGTAAACAATGCATCGAAAAATGAATATAAATGAGACTACGTTTATTTAGTTTGAGCAAATCAAACCTGAATGAAATGAGCCATAAGATGAAGAACACTGCGGAATGGTATCTTGAGTAAACCTATCAGACAAAATGAAACGAAAACGGTTTTTGCATCAAGCGTATTTCCCATAAGTACATACGCGGTGAGTGTCGCTAAAGTTACCTAAATCGGAAGAAACTGGTCAGGAAATGTTTAATCTAATTTATCTTTTAAATAAAATAACTAAATATGCATTCTGTAAACAAAGAAAATGAAAATATTCTACCAGAGAGGTCGCTGTAAGAACGACAAACTTGAAAGTCATTTTTAAAAACTCGGCTTTCCTTATTTGAGCAATTTCCGACTTCCGCAAAGCCATAATTTTCTTCAAAAAAATGTCCTCCCAGGCGTAGAACTTCACCACCTGAAATGCGCAGTTCTTACTTTATTAAAAGTGCTTCAACTATGGAAATGTACACCACTTGCTAAAAACATTAGGACACTGCTAAGCACGCAAATAAAGGCAAATTTGCATGAGCAAAGTCGCAGACATTGTGCATTAATAGGTATTACATTTAAGCAAGATACTTTTTCAAATCTGTAGACTTCGTGGCCAGCTGTTAGGCATGCATCGCTGAACATACGGATTTCAAGAGGATGGTTGGTTTGGGTTTTATGGATCAAGGGGTTATTGTGAAAGCAGGTACATGCGAGTAAACAGACTCTCCGAATAGCTCGTGCTATTAGGATCCCCAAACTCAACTGTAGAGAAATGCCATATTTTATGGTGTCATCACATCAAAGTCACATCTTCGTTGCTACATGCATTGTCATTCGAAATTCCCTGACCAAATTTCGAAGGTGATAAGGTGCCCCAAAATAAACATTTTTCGACGAAGAATGTCTGTCCGTTACTGTTGTGTGCGCGCAGGTGCTTTAGTTTCAATACAAAGATGTTATGTAATGCAGAATCACTCAGAAATTAAAATAATACGTTAAAAGCAATCTTAATGATAACACTCGAGTTAAAGAATTCTATTAAAATAAATTTTTGGCAATTTAAGTCCAAGAAACCGCTATGTAGGTTATTTGATTTATTTTATGAGTACAATCGGAGTATACATAAATTCTGATTTTCTACCATTGAAATTTATTCTTGCAGCAGTTGAAATTTGAGGAAACCTATGAAAGAACATAATTTTTTAATGTTGCAGCCTGTGCTTTATGTTATCTACATAAGTAATACATTTAGGTTATACACTGCTGGCCACCGTAAATGCAACACCCTGAAGGAAGCATGCAAATAATATGAAATTTACAACATGCATTAGCGGAGGTGAGATATGCAAATGATTAGAATTTCAGCGCAGACGCACATCACGCGCGCCTGTGGCGCCACTTCAAAGCGCTATTTAAGGCTTGGAGATTTCGACGATTTCAAGTACGGCAATTGTGTTTTTTTTCAAAAAAACGATCAATTATGCCTCGTAGAAAACAGTGATCATCTTTTGATCAAGTATCCGAGTTCGACAGAGGAAGGATAGTGGCCTACCGAGATTGTGGATTATCTTTCAGGGAAATCGGTAGTCGTGTTGGACGAAACCAAACAACTGTAATGCGGATATGTGATCGTTGGATGCAGGAGGGTACGACGGACCGACGTGTTCGATCGCATCCACCTCAGTGCACCACTTCACGTGATGACAGGCATATTGTGCGTATGGCAGTGACGGGTCGCTCAGCCACATCACGAACCATAGCACAGCACATTCAGTCTGTACCGCATCATCCAGTGTCTGCGCGTACCATTCGACTCCGTTTACAGCAGAGTGATATGTCCGCAAGACGTCCATTGCTTCGTCTACCCTTGACGCAGAACCACAGACGTTTCCGCCGCCAATGGTGCGATGAAAGAAGTATGTGGACGGCAGAATGGATTGAAATTGTCTTTACTGACGAGTCACGCTTCTGTCTGCAACACCACGATGGTCGGATACGAGTCTGGAGACACCGTGGAGAGAGAATGCTGAACAGCTGCGTTATGCACCGCCACACTGGTCCTGCACCGGGTATTATGGTATGGGGCGGTATTGGATATCACTCTCGCACTCCTCTAGTACGCATTGCCGGTACTTTAAACAGCCATCGCTACATCTCCGAGGTGTTGGAGCCAGTTGTCCTTCCTTACCTTCAGGGCTTGCCCACAGCCATATTTCAACAGGATAATGCGCGACCACACGTGGCACGCATTGTCCAAGGGTTCTTCGTCAATCGCCAGATTGAATTGCTTCCCTGGCCAGCTCGCTCTCCGGATCTTTCGCCGATAGAAAACATGTGGTCCATGGTTGCTCAACGATTGACCCAGAATACATCCCCAGCTGCCACACCAGATCAACTTTGGCAACGTGTGGAAGCTGTTTGGTCTGCTGTACCCCAAGAACACATCCAAAGTCTCTTTGAATCAATGCCGAGGCGTGTGGCAGCGGTGATCTCCAACAATGGCGGCTACTCTGGCTACTGATTTTGGCAGGAACCACACTTCACAGAAGTCTATAAATTTAATCATTTGATACTTGGTCAACATGTTATCTACAAAATAAATTTTGTTGTGATATCTCTTGTCTTTCTTGGTGTTGCAATTTGGGTGGCCAGCAGTGTACATTCATTGCCTACTAGTTGTGAGGGCCTTCTAGCCCAAGGCAATAGGTCCTCTCCACTTAACATCGAAAGGGCAATCCATTGATAGCAAGTTTTAAACTTCATAGCCTCATCAGTTTGCCGCGTTTTAGGCTTTAAATTATGTAAAAAATGTACCTCAAGAAGCTTTATTTGTAAAAAGGTTTTCTTATTTGCCTTTAATTCACTTCCCTTTGCAAGTTCTTTGCACTGTAATGCTATACGCTAAAGTTAAAACTTCTTACTTTCATTCCTTGTAAGCAATTGGCTATCATATCTAGCCTCTCACGCTTTTTCTCATGGGCTTTATTCTGAAATAAAAGTAACTTGAAATAACTCATAAGAAATGCCACAATTTACATATATAAATACGCATTTTATTATATTAATACGTAAATATCCTGACTGTCGCAAGTTGTGTTGATTTTATTATAAGTAGTAAGTTCATAGAATCGAAAATTCACATTGAGTAAAGCCTGAGTACTAAATTTATTAGGTGAAAAACAAAACTTGTTTTATTTTACATTCAAGTAGGGTGATATGGGCAATTGCATACGCGAGGTAAGTGCGTCCTCCACTGAATATAAATCATGCTTCAATAACATTAAACTTCGGGAAAAAATAAGTCAAACTTTTAAGTCAAATACCAATTATTCATATTTTAATATTTAGTAACTAAATGAGACCAAATCATCCCATTTCCTTTTAAATACAGCGATGATGTGTTATTACAGTTTCAATGTATTGTACTATAAAAAAATCAAGCAAGATATTACGCTTCCGCACAATTAAGTACCATTAACGTATATAAACTGTCACTATTTTAACAATATACTCGTATATAACAAATTAGACAATGCGATTATTAAATAAAAGAAATTGTCACTTACTTGAAAATAACTTGCACACTGCTCCACTATTACGTTGATAGGAATAAGAAGAGCTGCTACTGCTATTCCAACGAAGCATGAGGAATCAAGAAAACTCCAGAGAACATAAACCCCGATTAACAGACGAATCGGAGCGCCCCATATCTCGGTCATCATGCATATCATTTGAAAAACGTGATCCGAATCAGCTGTTATGAGCTGTTTGATTTTCTCTGATTCCTTAGAGACTTTCAGTGCCTGAAAATAGTTCAAAATGCAGTGTTATCTATGCTCCAAGAACTTTCAGTGCTTAGAATTGTGCACTAAAAAATATCTGTTTTCGTAATATGAGCCAAATGAAGGTTAGGCATATATCGAGTTTAGAAATACGGTACTCGTGGCTTGTAATATAAACTTGTGTGGTGGGGAGTTAAGCTGAAAGCTATCTACTCGTCTGAAGTGTTAATATTGTACGCTTTTATTAGATTCGCACTCGAATAAATATTTGTGAGCTCGCCTTTTTATTACCAATGACTTCACTTATGGTTAATATTGGTTGGGTTTTATGGCGCCTGGTTCCGAAATAGACAAACTGCGCCTACTTTACTTATGGAGTATCTTAATACCTAGGAAAGAGAGAAAAAGAAAAGAGAGGTAAAAATATAAAAAAGAGAGATAGAAAGGACAGAGAGAAAAAGAGAACAAGTGAGAAAAAGAGAGCGAGGCAGAAAAAGTGAGAGAGAAAAAGAGTGAGTATGAGTGAGAGAAAGAAAGTGAATGAGAGATAAAGAGAGAGAGAGAGAGGAGGATAGCTAAAGAGAAAAGGAAAGAAGAAAAAGATGGAGAGGGAGAAAGAAAGAGAAAAAGGAGGAAGAGAGAGAAAATTAAGAGAGAAAGAGGGTGAGAAAGGAAAAGTGAGCGAGAGATAAACATAGTGAGTATGAGCGAGAGAAAGAAAGTGAATGAGAGAAAAAGAGAGAGGAGGATAGCTAGAGAGAAAAGAATAACAGAGAAAGAGAGTGAGAGGGAGAAAGAAAGAGAGAAAAATGATAAGAGAGAAAGAGAGTGAGACAAAAAAAGTAAGTGAGAGATAAAAAAGAGTGAGTATGAGCAAGAGAAAGAAAGTGAATGAGAGAAAGAAAGAGAAAGGAGGAAGAGAGAAGAGAAAGAGAGGAGGAGAGCTAGAGAAAAAAGGAAAAGGAGAAAGAGAAGGAGAGCTAGAGAAAAAAGGAAGAAGAGAAAGAGAGTGAGAGGGAGAAAGAAAGAAAAAAAGGAGGAAGAGAGAAAAGGGAAAGAGAGAAAGAGAGGAGACAGAAAAGTGAGCGAGAGATTAAAAGAATGAATATGAGGGAGAGAAAGAAAGTGAGCGAGAGATAAAAAGAATGAGTATGAGGGAGAGAAAGAAAGTGAACGAGGGAGAGGAGGGAATCTAGAGAGAAAAGGACAAAAGAGAGTGAGAGGGAGAAAGAAAGAGAAAGAGGAGGAAGAGAGAGAAAATGATAAGTGAGAAAGAGACGGAGAAAAAGAACGAGAGAGAGATATCTCCCCATCTCCATGCTGTAGTAAATAGTAAATTAAGACAATTTAGGAAAATTTTCTTTAAAGAACCACCTGATTTAGTGTGAAGATAAAAATTTTTTAGTGCCATTGGTTAATAGTTTAAGAGCGACAGGGTTCCTTTAAAATAAAATAATGAAGCTTAATTGTATTTTAGCTCATTAAGGGGAAGATCATTATAACCCTTAAAGTAGCCTTGATTTAAAACGGTCTTTTATAGGAGTATGTATCCGTAGAATATTGATTTAAATTTTAAGATTGACTAGCACTGCATAAAAAAGCTTGACTGATGAATCTCCTCACTTCAGTTTTAGCTATCGCAATTTTTGAATTATTTTATAACATTTTAGAGTTAACTTAAGTATGTGGTTATTTTCAGTTAATATTTGGTGCGTCATAATCACTCAGAATCACAGACGTAGAAATGAAAATATCAATCAATACGTAATAAGAATGGTTGAGCTTCGAATTCGAATTGTAGAAGGTTCTCAAATGACTGATGTGCTTTTTCATAGCATTTTGATGTTAGTGACTTCCGTTGATTTTTTTTATTTGTATTGAAACTAGCGGAAAGTATATTAAATTGAAGCAAAATCATTATTCACACTTTCCCCATATCTAGAAGCAAAAATAATATATAGTTATGCGCGTATGAGATTTTGTGTGTAAAAATAAACCAGAAGGAATGCGAAGATTTTATTTCAGCTATCCAAATGCTATCGCATGATACATATTGGATTTCCTTAAAATGTAGCGTATCACCGTTTTGGTGATGTTTGTCGATCTAGCTGATGTTGACCAATCAACTATTATATATCAATTTTTGGAATTTCTATTGGCAACGTGCTGAAACTGTGTTCGAAAAACAAGCCAAATGACCAAGCGACGTCACTTCCGGAATAGGTACAGGAAGTACCTCCGTCATAGAAACACTATCGCCACCTACCCCCCCATTCAGCTTGACAGAAAATTCCTCTCATACGTTTTCTTAATCCTCCTGGTGGTTTATCTTCGCGTCCCAAACTACCCTGTAGTGACTAGCCTCTGGTGCAAAATTCTGTTCCAAACTGTCACCAGTTCTGGGCAAAGGGCAATTTGCTTTCCTACTTGGATCTTCATTCCCCTTGTAGTAAAAGGACAGTTTTGTCTAGACGAGATATCTCGTCCTTAGCAAAATTGATCAGATCTTGGACGAGATACCCCGTCAAAACACTTGGAGAGTTAAATGCATCTAATTTGTTTCCGATTTCTTTCATTCAAATCAAGAACACAGCCTTGTTAATTTTAATTCTATAAAAGGAGGAATTTGGTGACAATAGGCCACGTAAGTAATAATCATTCACTTCAATCTACATAAATAGTATCCGACCTTTTCAAAGATAGCATTCATTACAGCAGTTTTTATTCTTATAGCAGCCATTAGTCCGTAATACTTCCTCTGTGAGTCGGCCAGAGCAGAAAAAAGCAACGTAATGAAAAGAGCCGTCGCATAAAGGTAATTGTGCCATTCCTGCCTCTCGTTTTTGTTGCCCAAAAGTAGACTGCAAAGAAAGAAAAGAATAATTATCTCGTAAAGAATGGTAGTACACAAAATTGCTTTTGCAATCAAATAAATAGGCTAAGTATTATTGTAAGGGAAGTTTAAGGATCAAATGTGTTTACCTCAGAATGTATGCTGGCAGAAAGTACAGCGATATATAAATTACTTCTAAAAATGAAGCCATAATCAGGAACTTTCGGGCCACTTTTAACAAAATCGCTAGCAAATTCTTTCCGTTCGGATAGCTTGAACTTGAGGTATTGCGACTTGTTTCATGAGATTCAGCTCTGTCATCAATGAGATTCTCCGTATCTTCCAGTGTAGATGAGTGATCACTAAAATATATGTTTTCATATCTAAGCAGAAATGATAATAGTTTTGTGACAATACAAGAAGCACTTTGACGAGAAGAAAATCAGCAGAAATTATGTAAAAAATTAATATTTGTTATTATATAAAAATTTGGATAAGATGGGTAGTTCAGTGGAGAGAAATTTATATAATCAGTTTATATCCATTTTTATATCATATACTATTCATTAATCTGAGGAATAAGCATGTTTCAGTTTGCTTGAGACTATTAGGGTAGGAAGCAGTGAAAAGATGGCTGGTTAAGTTTTTATGGGGCAAGGAACCGTATTTGGGGAAGCAAAAGTCAAACAACGTAACGTGATAGTAATACACACACAAGAAAAGGTTTACTGACACAAAAGAGAGAAATACAACCAGGGTAAGTTACAATAATCGAACCTGCGCCTCCGACAACTCACAGGTTGCTAGTGCTATTGGCAAACCCACTGAGCCATGCAGTGAGATTGTGAATTCGAAACTAGAAAAAACCCAAGACCGTCGTGTACGTAGGGACTGGTGCATGTTAAATCTGTCGTGGCCTCAAATGTCCTCATGTTGGCGTGCTGTGAAAGTCTGTAGAGTGGGGTGCCGGCTCGGGTGTTGACCTCGTCATCGGATCGTGGTTCAAAATTACGAGGCGTTGTCCTTGGATAGGGATTGATCCCGGAACGTCGACAATAGCCCGTTGTATCCGACATTAATTAACTAGCTACCTACTTACCATAATTGCTGTCATCACTTCTGTCATCAAATGACAACACTGACCCAATCTCAGCACAAAAGACGCAGACGCCAATTGTGTGAACACATTGGTTAAGTTTAACCTGCTAAGTGAGGAATTTTCTGTCAAGCTAAATGAACGTGGCGGAACGTTTTTCAGTACGTATTCCGAACGTGAGGTCACTTGGCTTGTTCTTCGAATACGATTTCAGTACTTCGCCAATAAAAATTCCAAAGAATTAATTCCAAAAGTTGATTGGTCAATATCAATTGAATTAAACGCTTAACGTCGCCCAAACGACGATAAACTACATTTTGAGGTAACCCCGATATATATCATTTCAGAGCTTTTGGTAGGTAGGTATTTTAATTAACGTCGCACTGGAGCAACACAGCAGGCTATTGAAGACGGTTCGGGATCATACCCGAAGGGAAAGATCGAGGACAACACAACGTAATTTTTGAACCACGGCCGGATGACGAGGTCCCACTTGAGCTGGTACCCCACTCGCCAAACTTCCACACAACGCCAACATGATTGAGAGCTTTTGGATAGCGGAAGTGAAATCTTCACTTTTCGCCTGATTTGTATGTTTATACTTAAAATCTTTCTCACGGCATAGTTTCTTAAATACACGACCAAGTATCTCTTTGGTGTTTGATAGTAACTGTTGACAAACAGAAGTCGTAAATAATAGATATGACACAAGGAGTATATTTTTTTCATGCATTGCTTCGACTTTAGTTTTACTGATGATAAACAGATAGATTAAACGTAGGATATGACATAAGCACCACTCCATCTTATGCATTATGTAGGCAAGAAAAAATGACGTTTTCTGGTGATTTGAACTTTTCTAGTGCGGTAGTAATTTGAAAACAGCAGTAATTAAATTTTTTTTGTCGCAGATCTTTAAGTTGCAGATTTGAAAGGTAAAAACGAGGCCAGTAAAATAGAAATAAATACAACACACACGAAATCAGAGGCGAGGCTGAGGGGAGAGAGGGAGCTTCTAGGGGACGGTATTTCAGAAATATTCATTAATCTATTTGTTTTTTGAAAACGCATGTTTTCTAAAAATGTTTTATGCATTCCCTCTTCTGACATAACAGCATGGTTAAATTAGCGATAGAGTAAGATAAGATAATACGTGGGAGATAAGATTTCATGCAAAGGATGATTCGATCTAAAAAGTGTAGTTTTTATAACTACATTTGAAACTAAATCTAATCTAGCAGTGACTTAATGCTTTGAGGTTAGTCAACATTAATAATCTCGGTCAAAATTGGCTCGTCTCCAGATATTTTCAAAGTTGTGTATAAAGGTAAATTCGTTTCAGCAATTTATTTGTAATTGGAAATTGTAGTGAAAATAATTATTTAAAAGAAATAATAAATTATTATTATTAATATTGTAAATAATAATTAATTAATTAATATTGATATGGTGCCAATAAGGATAATTTATCGTTTTATCTGAATAGATTTTATTTTTAATATTTTTAATTGGGCATAAATTTTGTTTCGACGAATGGTGGCATCAGCATCGTTTGCCCCGATCCCCAAAAGGCCTAGCTTTGCCACTTCAAGGAATACTTTTAAAAACAAAATAAATTTTAAATGAATTAAAATTAAAAATCTAAAATAAAATAAATTTAAGTACTTAAACAGTCTGAAAAACTTCAATGGATGCTGCTTTAATAATAATAAAATCCACAAACCTCTTATTTAAGTTGCAGGCTTCACGAAAGATTTTGGCTACAGTAGAGCTCCTGAGCTCAGAGCAGAGTGGAAGTAAATAGTTCTGATGTAAACTATTTTGTATACTTCTTGAGAAGAGACTGGAATGTTAAAAGTACTTGGATTTATAAACAGTTAAGAAAGTAGATAAATCAGTTTTTCTCGAGTTTCAGTCCAGTGCATTAACCCTCCTGGTGGTTGTCTTTGAAAGGTTAGCAAACCTGACCAGATCTTGCTGGACGAGATATCTCCTCCTTAGAAAAAACTGACCAGATTTGGATGTCGTCATCGTAAAAGAATTGGCAATATCCTGATGACGAGATATCTCTTCATTAGCAAAATAGGTCAGATGTTTATGGACGAAATATCTCGTCGAAATCACTTGGAGGGTTAATTTGTGAGGTACTGGGAAATACCAGTACCAACGAGGACAACATTTGTTAAATGAATAAGGCAACCTATGAATGTCACTTGATGGTCTTTTTTATTGCAAAACGAAGGCTGGTAAAAGGAATCGTAAAAATGAGCTTCTGTTGATGTTTGATAAAAAAAGTTAGAAAACGGTTTCTCAATATATGTGTAAAAAGTGTAATCATGTCATCTGGAAGTAATGCCTACAAAATTGTATATATTAAGAAAGAAAATCAGACGTGGGAATCATATTCCAAGTAATATTAATTGTAATCATTAAGCAATATTAAAGCCAAACTTTGTCTTAATATATATTTATCTCGATATTGTAAAGCGGATAGATATGGAAAGTGTAATGTCATCTGGAAGTAATGCGTACTAAATTGTACACATTAAGAAAGAAAAACAGACGTAAAAACTGCATTCCAAGCAATATTAATTGTAACCATGAAGCAATATTAAAAGCCAAGCTTTGTCTTAATATATAATATTTGTAGAGCGTAATAAACTTTTCTTTGGTCGATCGAATTAAATTATTATATTATATTTATCATTCAATCTAATTTGTACTGTCGATATGCAAATTTTGTATCATAAAAGCTTAAATATTGTATTGCTGATCAACTGATCAGCAATACAATATTTAAGCTGAATATAAAAGTAATTTCTTCCTTTCCTTGCCTGTTTTATTCTGGATTGTTATGTTGATTATGATGTCCAACGTTTGGGACTGATATTAAACTTTATTTTGATATTTAGTGTCATGTTTCATTCAGTGCTAGCAATATATAACCATGTTAGAAAAACAAACCTTTTAATTTACGATTGAATCTTTTCTTTTCTAACCTTTTACAAATTTGACAAATATTTCGGAACAAAATTCAAATGAAAAATGTGACACTTATTGTGGGAGAGAGGGGGTAATATGTAAAAAGTATTTCGGAACAAAATTCAAAGGAAAAATGTGACACTTATTTTGGGAGAGAGGGGGTAATATTTAAAATATTTCTGAATAAAATTCAAATAAAAAATGTGACACTTATTGTGGGAGAGAGGGAGTAATATTTAATCCAACACAGTGAAAACAATTTTATTGCGACGGGTGGGCTTAATCCCATTATAATACAGCAAAATTTTAGAGCGCGTAATCGTCTTTTACTAGGTCTTACTTTTACGATATTGAAATGAATTAAATTTGTATGAAAAATGTATCTATGGAAATGATGCTTTTGGTAATAACTGCTCGTCCCTTTTGTAATAATCTTAGACTGTACAGAGTGGTGCACCCCAGTTTGGGAAAGTCTGAAATAACTTGTTAAAACTTTTTACTGAACTACTTCACTGGGAAAACTGTCTATTAGAGTTGAGATAAAGTTATCTTATCTGAGATTAACGTTCAGCTGTCTCATTGTGTGAGCTTGAAGCATAGCATAAACATTCCACTAACGCATTCAATCACTTACACTATTTATAGGCTCACAGATCTCTTGTAATAATCAATTGAAGCAAAACTAACAAGGAACTTATGAATATTGATTCAGAGTGACACATAAAAAGTAATACTAATGTATAATCTACGACTCATATTTTTATACCTACAATTCAATCTTACAAATGAGTTTATAGTTATTATTCAAAGCACTGGCCCTAAACGTAAATCCTGGTGTCAACAGATTTTGAGGCTCACACGAATTATTATAAGTAAAAATAATTTTTTTTCAAGTATTTTATAAACAATAAATATAATGTAAACTTAATAATGCTAGCAAAGTACTCCTCTTTATAAGAATATGTTTATTTATGAAGAATATAGCTGAATTTTGCCTATTATGTCGAAGAGACTGAGATAAAAGTTCAGGTGTATTCCCCAACGTACTGTCTGCAAATACAAGAGCTCATACTTATTGTGAACAGTTGTATTAAGCATGTCTGTTGTTACGGTGAAAGGAGTGAGAAAAAGATTGAGATGTAAGGCTCATTTATACTTGTACGTCAATCCGAATTCACTATCTGTATACCGACCCATCTAACAATGAGCCACGAGAACGGGCATAATTCAACCTTTTAACCATTCCCTTTCTCTTGCTCACTGGTTCGACGGATCCTAATACTAGTAACGAATTAGGATTAACGGGCAAATATAAATAGTACTTTATTCTCAACGTACTGTCTGCATATCCAAGAGCTTGTACTCATGCAAACAGTTGTCTTCAAGAATTTAAGCAAATAAACGCTCTTAAAAAGACTAGATTAAGTGACATTCACTAATGCTTACTTTTAAAGGTATATTCTAAGATTATTGTTCCAAAAGAGTCATCAAAGTTAGTGACATAAAAGCAAGTGTAAATTTCTGGACAGAAAATGTGAAATTTCTTTACTGTGTTAAGTTGGTAAAATGAGATTGTTTTAATATTTCGAGAAACTGTATTGGATACTTACAAGTGATTGTTTTCAGTGATACAAGATGATAGAAACAAGAATAGAAACATTAGTTTCTACTATCTACCGATAATTTGAAATAATATTCCCTTCTAGTGTCAAGTAATTGATTTGATTTGGTATTTTTCGTACGAAATTTAAAAATATTCATGCAGCCTTTAACCCTCCAAGTGGTTTCTACGAGGTATCTCGACCTGACCAATTTTGTTATTGACGAAATATATCGTCATTAAGGTATTGCCAATTTATTTATAACGAGAACAAAATCTGGTCAGTTTTCTTCAAATCAAGAGATATCTTGTCCATCAAGATCAGTCAATGGTTTTGCTAATGAGGAGGTACCTCCAGGAGGGTTAAATTCCTTCAAAACTGTAAAGTAACCCTGCGAAGGTTCTGAGTTAGAGGCTTCTGATTTAAAGAAACCTACGGCAGAAGCTTTCATGTGAAGTCGTTTTAAAAAATTGATACAACACTGAAAAATCTGACCTTATGAGCCAACTGAACGTCAAACGAGATGGCAAAGAAACACCTTCCAGAGGACATTGTTCCTGCAAAACATATCAATTTTATTTGTTTATGGATTTTATAGAAACCAACATAAAATATTCTGCTGTTTTCTGAAAGGTGTTTGGGTTCTAAAAGTTTAAAAAAAAGATAACATGATCAGTTAGCTACCTGTGACTCTCTTGAGTGTGGGGATGCTGGCTTATCTGCGATGTTGGAAATAATCAGTTGGATCAAGGAAATAATAAATACAAGACTGTCATCCACTAAACTTGTTACGCTAGTCCAATCATCCTAAGGGAGAACATGCTATATATAAGTAAGCAGTTCGTAAAACTAAAATACACTCTGACAAAAAAATCAAAATGCACCGAAGCCAGCGTTCGATCGGAATGAAATTTAGCATGTGTGATGCACATGAGGAGATAAAGAAATGATCACATTTCAAATCTAGAGGACTCTGTATTACTGTAGAATTGCATTAGTAAGGTCATAAATTAGTAGGCTGTATCCCCTTCTGGCTGTGATATATGCGGCGTGACATTGAGCCAATCAAAACCCTCAGTTACTCGATAGCAAATTATGCCAATCATTCTGTAGTTGCTGCTCCAGATCTCTTATATTCCGAGGTGGAGGAATTGACGGCTTAGTATATAGAATCAAACAAAACCATCAGGCTAGCTTATGGCAAATTATGCCAAATATTTTGTAGTTGCTGTTCCAAATCCATTATATTCAAGGGTTGGTAATTGATGGCCCAGTATATATATATATATATATATATATATATATATATATATATATATATATATATATATAAATAAATATATATATATATATATCCTATACATTGTTTATGGGAGACAGATCTGGATATCTCGCAGGCCAAAGGAGGATTTCAATTCCACGCAGGCACTCTTGGGAGAGGCAAGTCGTATGTAGCCAGGCATTATCGTGTTAGTAAATAGCTCCTTGAACACGTGAAATGAAAGACAAAACAACAAGTTGTAGGATCTGTTGGATGCATCGCAGTGCTGTCAATTTACACCGCACCACTATTACAAAGAACCGACTGTCGTGATGGCTCCCACATCATTGACTGTCATGTTAAAGAAAATGTTGACGCAAAAGGTTTTACAGTATTTCAAACTGCAAAATGTAACGAATATACAATGTTATGTCAAATTATTTTCTAAATATGTAAAGCATTATTTTTCTTAAATAAAACTTTTAAGAAGTTTTTAACATATATTTAAATATATTAAAATTCGTTTAGAAAAAGAAATATATCGCTTACATGTTGGAAGTCTTGTATGTCGTTGTAAATGCTGATGAGTGTAGTAAGAGTGGATAACATCCAAAATGATGGTAAAACAAGAGAGACTCGCAGTCCTCTATTTTTACACATCAAAGTCAAGATCACAGTCAAAACCTAAATGGAGGAAATTAATGTAACATTAATAAACCTGATTCTATGAATAATTGATCTTGATCAACATATTTAATAGGCAAGAACAAATCTCACATTTGAAAAACGATTTTCATGAAATTTAGAGACATAAATGAATGTGAATAATTATCATGAGTTTCTTTCTGATGCGTATAATCTGCGTCGTAAATGAATTAAATTTAAATTTGTAGACAGAAAAATAGACAACTGTGAATAATTGTGTTTCAGAGTTCAATTCTGTTTGTTATTCTGTCACCTGGATTTCAGTACATCAACTTGGGAAATCTGTTTCAATATACTCAAACCTACCTCGTACAATTTATAAATACACTAAATTGATCAAAAGGTAAGATTTAATGCTTTAAAATTGGAAAGTAAAAGTCCTCATTTTCTAATCTTGATGTTTTGTAACTGATCTTTACGAGCAATAAGGTGAATTCATGAAAATATGTACCCTTATAGTATCGAATTTACTGTAAACCTGAAGATATCTCAAAGGTTACTTTTAAGAAAGGAATTAAAGGTCTTTTTAAGTATACGAATGTTTTTAGTTATTCTGATGAATTAAAAGTAAAACTATAATACATATAAGTGAATTAGTTCTTTATTAGTTACTCCTTTTGCTCAGAGTTGATCACCTACAATTTTTTTATTTGCAGTGAAATTTATTTTGTAAATTATCCTCGTGGTAAAAATAATGGGACACTATAGAAAGTTCATTCCAATTCAATCAAAATGCAACTTTTAAAATCAATGATATTCGGCATGAGTACTTAAAATGGAGCCGAAAATCATTAGACTAAGTAAAATTGAAATTCTAATCAAAGCAATGGCTGTTCAATTCGCTGGTAAATAGAATATAGTATAAATTTCAAGAGCAAAATAAAATGTGTACTCTAGTATGCTATTTTAGTTATTATGTTCAAAAATAACTAAGTGAACATATTGCAGAATAGCTCCTTTTTCAGCTATTTGCTACCTTAAGCTCAAGGAATCATGTGGTCTCAGGTTGCATTATTCAGGTTAACCCTCCTGGTGGTTGTCCGACGAGGTATCTCGTCATTAGCAAAACTGACCAGATTGATGGACGATATATCTCGTCCATGAAGATCTCGTCGTCTCTCATCATTAGAAGAAAACTAAGTAGATCTTGATTTTGTCATCATAAAAATAGGTAATATCTTGATGACGAGATACGTCATCAAGCAAAACTGGTCAGATCTTGATGGACGATATATCTCGTCGAAACCACTTGGAGGGGTAAAACTCTTGGAGAAAAGCTTATTTTGCCTCAACTGGTCGTGAATGTTTCTGGTATTTCAGAGGTTTTCTATACACCGGGCATAAATCTGAATCCTGGAAATGTTATTTATTTATGTTAATTATGAACACTACCGAAAAAGGTACTCCTCTATGCTTACATAGTAGACCAAATTCACAGATACTATTAAATTATGACATTGCATACATAAAGTTATTAAAGCATGTAATGCATTAATAAGCATAAAATTTGCAAACGTGGTAGACTCCATATCACATTGAGCACAAGTTTTATAATTTTAGATAGCCATACACAATTTTGATTTTTTATAAAATGTAACCTTGATGCAAGTTTTACGGAAGTTGGTTCAGATGCTTCTAAATCATGACTTCTGAAAGTTTTCCAAGTTTATTTTCATGATGTGATTGTTAAAATATTTAGACAAAATATGTTGTTTCTTTTAAAAAATTTTTCAATATGAATTATGAAATTGTGAATAGGATGGTAGGTATTAGGTATTTAATTAACGTCATACTGGAGCAACATAACGGGTTATTGGCGATGGTCCTGGATCAAACTCGAAGGTGAATAGGAAGGAAATAGGATAGGAGGAAAAATTAAAATCGATACAAGACTTTTTACACAACAATGCAAAATTTCTTCTTTCTTGTAAAAGTACTTCCCTTTTTTCCTAAATAATTGATAAAAATAGAGATTTTAAAATCTATTTTGGTGAAAAATTCGCTATAAAAGCTGAAACTTAACATAGTAGCATATGAAATCTTGAATCCATTTTCTTCAAAATACATTAAGGTTGCTATTCACCTTTTTCAGAAATTTATTTCATAATTCACGTTGTATACTAAATTTATTTTGAAAGAAACAATAAGTGAATTGCTTTAAAACTCATTTGTTTTAGGTTAGTGTTTTATTTTTATTGTTCAATTTCATTGATATATAGACAGAAAGAAGATGTTATATATTTGTATATAGCTTATTAAAATCACTTACTATAGTAAGGAAATATGATGACGCTGCTATTAATCCATCAAGTCCGTAACTTGGGTAGTTTACGTACGAATATGTGGCTTTAGCTACATCTACTGTGCATATTAATAGAAGAATACCCTTAAAAGCCTGAAAGAAAAAGTGGAAGACACCTTAATTATGTTCCCCTCTTGAATTTAATAGAAAATTTCTGTTAAACATGTAGAATCTGTCTCCCTTATAACGTATTTAAGCATTTTTTACATGTCATTCTCAAAACCTTCACTTCGAGGACAATTTACCACTCCCACAATTCAGTTTAATTAAACCTCAAACTATCTGAACTTGCAAATGATTTTACGGATATTATTCAATATATTAATTAAAATGTGGTCTCACTTTTCTTTTAAAAGTAAGTAATAACCATTAATAACTCAAAGGCTCTTATCGAAGATAGAAATCTACAGACGGACATGGTGTTTTGATTGGTCCACTCCACCTGGGACTTCAACCTCTTGAGTTATTCCAACCCTAGGAAAAGGTTTCGTTCCAGAAAAAGAAAAAATGTATTTAAAAGACAGTCGCTAAAATGACATAACTGGGATTTGCAGCAGAGCCCACCGTCTTTGTGATGGACAACTTAAACCTTCACTCCTAGGAAAAATTACAACCACAATCTAGTTCCCTTAAACCTCAAAACTATCTAAACTTGCATAAGAATTTACATCTCATTCAATAGATTAATTAAAATATGGTCACTTTTCTTTTAAAAGTAAACAATAATTGTCATTAGATTACTGCATTGCCCAAAAGCTCATATCGGTGATAGAAATCCACAGACGGACATATTGTTTTGATTGGTCCACTCCACTTGGGACGTCAACCACTTGAATTATTCCAACCCTAGGAGAAGGTTTCGTTCCAGAAAAGGAAAAATGTATTTAAAAGACTTAGTCGCTAAAATGACATAACTGAGTTTGTCAGCAGAACTCACCATCTTAGTGATGGACAACTTCGTCCATGGTGTAGGTGTTCCATGAGCTCTATGGATCTTTACGAATTCAAACGGTGCGACCAGCCACAGAACTCCGCAAGAACCAAGCACCAGAACCAGGTTCTGAAAACATTGGCTTATATATGGCTTCTGGGCGTCCCAGGAAGTGCTGGAATTCTGAAAGAAGAATAAAATTAACACTGGGCCAACAAATATGACAAGCAGTAAACACCGAAATAAGTGATCCGAACCCAAAAAGGAGTCCCGCAAAATTCCGATTCGCCCATTTCCGTCTGTCCTTACTGAATGCGCTTACACTTTTTCTCTTTTCGTTCGAACAAAGTAATAATCGGTTGCTTTCGGGTTTGTCATGCGCGTCTATTCATAATTTATCGGGATCAGATAAAGTTGCCTATCTTTCCGTATCACGTGCTGACATCTCTCAGTTGCATATCCAGTTTTATTTTTGTTTCTCTATTGCTGCCTAAATAACGGAACTCAGAGTAAAATGTTGATCTCATCCGTAGACAAAACAATTCTAGATAAGCCTTCATTTGGTTGTTATTTTGGTAAAACGGGATGAATATCAGAATTACGTGTTTTGTTTCTAGTTTGGCTCGGGGAAGAGTTCTTTCTACTGCATTTGATCGCGTAATTTAGAATACTAGCCGACAGTACGACATGCAGGGGTAGACTGGCTATGTGAACGATGTGGAAAATTTCGCAAGGCTGGTATATCTGCAGAATGAGTCGGCATACTCGGGAATGAGATAATATTATTTAAATTTAAATTTTCCATTCCAATCTCTCAAAAACATCAAGAAAGCCGATGTTCCGGTCATCTATCGATTCTACCTGTCCTATTGGTTTCTTCAGGACTTCAAAGAGGTTCCGGTTTTATCCACTGCTCCATCATATTCAAAACAGTTGAAGTTAACAGTTATTAATAGGAAACTATCAACACAAGAATTTACGTTTCTCCAATCTACACATAACAATATCGAGAAAGTGAACGGTCCAGACCCTCTATGGGTTCTATCCTGCCTTCGTATCAATTCTTTCCGGTATTAAACCAATTAAAATTAATGTTACTAATTAAAAATTTTAAATCATCGCAATTCGTACATATAATCAAGATAATTATTAAATAAAATTTACGATGGAAACATTATTTAATTAAAAATATTTATTAAATAAATAAAATACTTTATTAATAAAATAATTTATTAATAAAATAAAATACATTTAAATTATTAATTTATATGAATTTTAAGATATGGGTCGTTAAAAAATTGTTTCTATGCAAAACGTGGAGGCTAACCCGCCAACGGCTCTGGAATAGTTAGCTATACAGTAAAATTCCTAAGACCAAAAGCCGAAATGAGAAAATGTGTAGGAAAATAGCCGTTAAAATGATCATTTAAGAAAAATAAAAGAGTTAAATCTATACACATATAAACTGATTACAATCCATACTATTTTGATACCATTTGTATTATAAGTATCTGCATGCACATTTCAAAGCTCTAAATCAATAAAACTGATCAAAAAGCAAAACAGTTCACTAAGTCATTTCTTTCCTATTTTTCATCAAATTGCTCAAGAATTATGAGTGGCGAGATCTCATTTTGCATCTCAAATATTTTGTAGCCCATAGTTCAAATAAATCATACTTGAAGGAAGAAACGAAATTGTCGATTGACCGTAGCGGTTGATGTTATTTATTTTCACAGTTTGTTGCTATTCGACAATAAAACCATCGGCTATTTTTGTGCCCATATATAGATAAGTGTATAGTATACCATACTCCAGGCCCCCCACATAGGGGGTCACCGCCACTGTGGTCTGAGGTTTAAGAGGGGCACTGGGAAATGTGAAAAGTTTTTGTACTGCAAAGTGCAGTTTGTGTTGTTGGTCCAAAACGTTGAAAATAATTTCATCGTATAGTCCGGTTCCGGCAAGTTGGTATTTGAATCATATGGTTTTGAACGAGTCTATTTGCTATATTAGAGGACACAGATTAAACGTAAACAATGCATTTCCACGATAAGCGTCTTTAGCGCGGTTTCTGGTGCCTAATTTATCTGTCGGTGCCGGAAGCGATACGAGTGATTACAAGCTGTCGAAATAAATAAACCAATGGCAATGGCGGTCACAATACACGATTTTGTGTATGGCACCCATTTATCCTGGCGACTCTTGCCACCTTTACAGAAATGAGCTTCTTCAAGGTCATGCTTTCTCAATGTACCTGCATTACAGACGCTGATTTTATTTGCTTACATCTGTTTGTTTCCATTCGACAACACAAAGGTATCCGTGAGCACTTGTTTTAAAAAAATAATTGTTAGCAATCGACTCAACTCATAGCAACTGTATAATGGGAGTTAGACACCTATTGATAGATGCATATTAAAATATTCGAGGTAAATCGACTTATCTTTCCAGAATCCCTATTCCTGATCGAATTGTCAAAATGATAGAACTTTAACATGAATGATAAGCAAAGCTTTTATTTAGACTACTTAAGTAGCTTCATTAAGATTTTGATTGTTTTTAAGATTCGAAATATTTTGTAGAATACTTAGGTCCTGTGTGTCCTGAATATGTCCCTCTCTTTTATTTTATAATACGAATTAAGTATAATATTGTACTTTAATTACTGAATACAACTATTCTCCAATGTTTATTCATCGTCAAATTTCAAATAATTTTTCATGTATCTTCTTTAACAAATCTAACTTTATTCAACGTTTGGGCTTTTTATTAACTAATTTTCCACGTTGAAATTTCTGTCAATGTTTATAAAATGTCGATGTTTAACCAATTTTAAGCGGTTCTTCAACAAATGTTCAACATTGAAGAACTGATTGACAGAAGAAAATTAATTCATTTTAGTGCACAACTTACTGAACTTAGTTTTGTTGAAAACGGTTTTACCATTTAAATCTCTGCCGAAATTTTTTTCTCTTTGAATAAAGAAACATTATTTTCAATAGTGCATCAGAGATGGCGCCACTGCGTATTGTTAATTTTATATTCTAAACTGGAATAATTTTCACTGAAGTGATGCCTTAACATTAAGATAAGGGAGAAAAGCTCCTTCGGAGCTAGGCTCCCTGAATAACTCCTTGTGTAGAATAATATTCAGAAAATAAATGCTTTATTCCATCCTTCTCTCTTTCAACTATAATGTCGTCCAAAAATTTGAAAAATTTTTGGACGACACTATAGGACAACTTTTGAGAAAGAAATCGCCCATTAGAATGTATTTTATTAGCAAAATTTCTATCAATTATATATATTTGATATTTCACTTCTTTTAAAATGGTATTGTTTATTAGAAGTGAAGTCAAAGTTTACTGTACGAAAGTATTCGCATAGGTATGATTATTCAGAAAATAGGCAGCAGATACTCTGAAAAATATTTCGGGGTCTTCTCTCATACTTAACTTCCAAACTCTATGTAGACACTTAAAGGGGAGGTAGGGAACACAAAATTAAATTGTATGTACTCAGAGACCCCGGATGTTCTAGAGGGTGCACTAAGGTGCAGAAATGAAAGACAACAAGTGTGTAAAAGGCACTTTTACCAGCCTTTTTTTGCAGTTGGACAGCAGTTGCACACATGCATTTTCCCAGTAAATGCTGCAAGTTTTGAAACCACCATCAGTAACGTACGTTTGACTGCGTCGATGTATGATTGTCGTAGTAACTGACCAACTGACGAGCTGTCGAACAGAGCATCCTCTAACAAATCCAGGTGGCGCTTGAGGACATACACTCTATGCGAATACGGTTTAATATTCTGTTCCTTCCCTCGTCTTAAAATTTATACACAGATTTTTAAACACCCTTCTTCCCAATAAAATAACTAGATACTTCTTAAAAGCGAATACTTGGTTCCATGAACTTGCCCGAGTGATCACAATTTTAAACCGAGTCTTCACTATAAACTATTAAACCAAAACATCGGCTTAGATCCAAAACTCATTAACTGCCAAAACGTTTCCTTTTATTGTTGTACAGCTGCTTAAAGACTAATAGTATTTCGATAAAAAAAATTACGAGAATTTTGATATCTCTATATCTTTTAAACAGATTTCAATATAGCAGTGTATTTCTCATCATCATGAAAACAAGCATTTGGTGTCTCGAAACAATGTCAGTTAATGAGTTTCTGCTTTTCGCAGATGATATTTGCTTATTTGTGATTTTTATTGTGTGTGTTGTGCATCAGAGATTCCCTTATCACATGTGTATATATCACAACTGTTAGTATTTCGGATCAGTCCACTTTTACAAATTCGAATTTCTTCATTTCAAGAACTTTTTATCTTATCCTACGCCAGATCTTGGCTTCTCCACCATTAGTCTCTGCCTGGCAGCCCAATGCCAAATTGAAATAGTGACAAATACATGAACACTATCAGCAGTATTACTATCTGCTACGTCACTAAGATGATGGCAGAAATCGAGGTGGTCTCCAGTCAAGTCAGCAAAGCCACAAAGCGGACAGGTCGGAGAGTCTACCAAACTAATTCGATGAAAGTGCTTTTGTAGGTAATCATGACCAGTCAGATTACCTATACGAAAACGTGCGAACCCACCGCTCTAGGCAAGTCTAGAGGAAGATGCATTCCACACAAGAAGCTCCAGATCTTTCCTCAGTAATATCCTAATAGAACTATCATTACCACTCGACCTCGCTTGGAGGATTTTTGCTGCTTCAGATTAACAAGGGTCTCACCTATGTTTCCCCATCAATTATCAATTTCGTTGCGCCATCGAACATCTTCTTGAGCTTTGCCCGTCTCACTGCTTGTGTTCTTCCTCTGATTGCTGGCCTCGTGACTGCTTCTGACGTTTTCCTTTGATTCGAGGGGCCGCGGTCGTCCGGTTGGAAGAGTGAGGGATTAGCAACCGGAGGGTTGCGAGTTCGAATCCAACCAAAGACCGTCGTGTACAAAGGGGGATGGTGCACGTTAAATCTGTCGTTGTCTCAAATATCCTCACGTTGGCGTGGTGTGAAAGTTTGGGGTGCCAGCTCATGTGTGATCTCGTCACCTGTCCGTGGTTCAAAATTACGTGGTGCTGTTCTCGGATTTTTCCCTTCGGGTTTGATCTCGGACCGTCGCCAATAGCCCGTTGTGCTGCGTCAGTGCGACGTTAATTAAAATACCTACCTACTTGCCTTTGATTCGAGGTCCATTAAAATAACGATGGCCTCAACTGCTCAGATGTCGCACCTCCGAACAAAGCCCTCTACCAAGTGCAGGTAGCGCTTGAAGACATATACCACTGTGTGTGAATACGTTTTAAAAATTTTGCTTTCTCTACATCCTCTTGAAATGTTATACAGGAAATTTGGGAACATCCTGTATAACACTTATGTTATTAAAGTATAGTCTATAGACGTCGTTATAATATTCTCACTTCATTTAGAATAAAATGCAGAATTAATAAAGATATTTTTTCCACAACTGTTCGTAACTATATACTTCCACTCTCTCTCTCTAAATGTTTAAAATGAAGTAAAAATTTATCACATTCAGTTCTGAATCTGGAAATATTTTTTCTCTCTGAAAAATAGGATATATATATATATATATATATATATACCTAATTTTTTAAATGATCTCTTAATTGTACACTTTCCAATTACTGAAAATTTGTTCACACACACAGTTAAAACTAGAAACGTTTCCTTATTTAACGAGCAAAATTTAACCCTTCTGGTAGTAGTCTTGTCAAGGTCATTAGCAAAACTTGACCAGATCTTGACGGACGAGATATCTCGTCATTAGAAGAAAACTGACCAGATCTCAATCTCATCATCATAAAAAAAATCGGCAATATCTTCTGTCCACAATTGTGTTCTATTCCGAGGTGTGTTCCACAGCACGTTGCCATCATCCCAGATGTGTTCGATAGGGTTGAGATCTGGTGACTTAAGTGGAACCCCAAACTCAGATGAGTGTTCCTCTAACCATAATTTGTCCAGACTTGTATGGCTTCGCATTGTCCTGTTGGAAGAGGCCAAACCTGTCAGAATAAACGCAGGACACGAATAGCTGTAACTTGTCTGAAAGGAACCACGCATAGCGTTCATCTGTCAGAAATGTTAGTAGACATACCAGGGGGTCTGATTGAATTCCACTTAAACAAACCCATACCATTACCGAGACAACACCAGCCTGTATAATCCCCTGTTGACATTCTGGATCGATGGCTTCACGGGGTTTTCTCCTCAAACGGATCCTTCCATCTGCCAGAAACACTTGGAAAGGCGACTCGCCAGTCCAGGCTTCTCGTTTTCACCTGGGCTAAGCGGAGTTGCCGAGCCCAGGCGAGGCGCATAGCTGTGTGTCGAGTATTCAACAAGGACTCCCTGCCTCTCTGTATGACACTTAAACGTATTTCAAAATAACTAATTAAAATAGCTGATAAAAAGGAAAAGTTCACAAAAACTGAAACCTCTGCTTTTCAGAAATATAAAATTAGTTCTTAATAAATGAAGCTAAGATTATACACAAATGTTTTAACAGATAGCTCTATAAGATACGAATCTGAAAATCTAAATTTTAGATTAGAAATATATTTGCTCTGCTAACAGCGTGCCTTTAATAGATACGCATATCTTCATTATACATTTATTACAACTTACGGGAAAGATTATGAAGAGTATTTAATAATATATAATTAAAGATAACTTTGATTATATAAGAAAGTTCACTTAAAAACCGAAAGCAACCTCTGTTTTACAGAAATACAAAATTAATTATATATAACTGAGGCTCATATTACACACTGTCTTCTCAGATAGCCCTATAAGATTATAAAATCTAAGTTATAAAAATGTGCTTACTCTGCTGCCTTAAAAGGTTACATAAAAGAGAGATCTTCATTATTCATTTATCACAACTTACCTGAAAGATTATAAAGCGTATTTAATAATAATCTTAATTAAAAATAGCTTTGATTAAAATGGAAAGTGTTACATAAAAACTGAGAATAGTAACTTACAGAAATACAAAATTAATTCTCTTTAAGTGGAGCTCGGCCTACACATAATGTTTTATAAGATAGCTCCTATAAGATACGAATCAGAAATCTAAATTACAGAAATGTATTTTGCTTTGTTAATAGCGTGCCTTAAAAGGTTACATAACAGAGCCATCGCTTCATTATTCATTTATCACACCTTACGGTAAAGATCAGAAAGGGTATTTAATAAAACAATAATTAAAAACAGCTTTAATTAAATTCACATAAAATACAAAAATACAAAATTAATTCCGCATGGATGAAGCTCGGAGTGCACATAATGTTTTATAAGATAGCTCCTAAGATACGAATCACAAAATCTGAATTACAGAAATGTATTTGCTCTGTTAATAGCGTGCCTTAAAAGGTTACACAAGAGACGATCTCTTCATTATTCATTTATCACAACTTAGGGGAAGATCATCAATAATCTAAATCTGATGGGTTTAACACCCATCTTCCTATCCAGGTGAACTTTCCATACTCCCCATCTCGTTAGTGGAATTGCTTTCATTATTGCTTTTAGGAATAGTAATAATTATGATTATTGCACTTGATTGCTCTAACCGTAAAGTAATTACTAGCTCTTTTTAACTCTCTCTGCTCTAAACTCTTCATTCTAAAACGCCGATTTAAAAAGCTATGAGGACTGCGGTGCGATCTTTAACTAGCTCGAATGGCTGGAAGCGTTTTAATATCAGAATTGCTTTTTCAATTGATCCAGTCTTTGTTTTAATGCCAAAACTCATGCGAAGTCATTTCCGTGTCTTTCCCTTTTGCTTTTTAGGGTGTTTCGATGATTTATCTGCATATATTTTATCACTTCTTTGTTTTCTTGTAACAGAAGAAGCGAACAAATTCCTGTTTGGGGAAAACTATGAGGCTATTGAGAGTGTTATTTTATTACTATTATTACATTAAATTCAGTTAAAGTATCTGACTGCGTTGAAAAGTCGATTTTTACTAGGATTTCATATTTAATTTGTTCTATATTCTTAATATTTAGACTTTGTTCTTTACAAAATTGTTTTTATTTTGTCTGTACGGTGAATAAAAGCAAAGATATAGCAATTTGAATAGATCTTGGCAGTTGTTTTTTAATTCATTTTCAAGTCTTTAAATGCATTTTTCTCTGATTGCCGATTTCGAGCCAAATTTTTGCAAGAGAAGCGCGAGAACTAAAAATGCACTGTATATTTTTGAATGAAATTTATTGTACTGAATTTATATTTTGGAGGGCCTGAACCAGGATATATGAGTTATCTGGAAAGGAAAACTTTTTAAGAGAGATTTCAGTGTTGTGGCGTAAGGAAAAATTTCAAAAGTGCATGTTTTCTTCAACATTATTCCCTAATAGCCTGTCGTGTTGCTCCAGTGCGACGTTAATTACCTACCTATCTACATTATTCTCAATATCTCATAAGTGGAAAGAAATATTGCATATCTTTTAGTTCAAGCCCTATCTTACATATTTAGGAGACTACAAAATTTTAGTGAAATGTACTTAAGTTTTTCAGTTGTAATGTTTTTCGTTAATGTCATTTTTAGCTAAATTTTCCAATTTTTGTCAATTTTTTTAATAAATTATAAAATTGTTTAGTTAGTTTTTGTTTTATAATGTGTTTTTATAAGTTGTTTTTACCTTATAAAGAAAATATAGTATAATTTGAACATTTTTTAAAAAAGAGAACTCCGATCTTAGTACTATGAGGAATTAACTTTTTGTACCATATATAGTACTTTGTTTATTTTGTACGAAATATTAATTTGCTTAATTTTGAAGACCATTTGAGTGTTTTATGAGGATATTTCTCGAAAGCTAACTATAGAGAACGCTGGAGTTAGGAAGCTGTTTTAGAACGTCTGCACAATTTGGCATGTTATTCGAATGCATTTGGGCATATCACTTTTTAAAACTAAAGCCAAACATTGTTAAAGTGGCGATAAATATTCTCCAGTAGTTTATTTTATGTTTACCCTTAAAAACCTTCTCATAGACGTCAAGATCCGAGGTAGCCAAGTTGATAGAGTCCCGGATTTTCAACCGGAGGGTTGAAGGTTTGAAATTCCATCCAACCGAAGACCGTGTTGAACGTGGGGATATTGGTGCACGTTAAATTTGTCGTGGCCTCAAATAATCTCACGTCGGCATGATATGAAAATTTGGAGAAGTGAGGTGGCAGCTCAGGTATTGACCTCGTCATGGGATCGTGGTTCAAAATTACGAGGTGCTGTCCTCCGATCTTTCTCTTCGGGATTGATCCCGGACTGTCATCAATAGCCCGTTGCGATGTAAATTCAACTTCCCTACCTATCTCATAAAAGTCAACAAACAACACATATCAAAGGTTTTCTTCTAATTACTTATTTACTTATATTTTTGGTACTGGATGCAAATAGAACATTGTTTATAATGAAATAGAACTTAAAATTGAACGAGGAATTAACTTTCTATACCATGTGTAGTATCTTATATTCAGAGAATGTTTCATGATATGTAATGGTAATTAATTAACGTCGCTCTGGAGCAACACAACGGGCTATTGGCGACGGTCCGTGATTAATCACCAAGGGAAAGGTCCGAGGACACCACGTAATTTTGAATCACGGTCAGATGACGAGGCCAACACCTGAGCTGGCACCCCACTCTCCAAACTTCCACACCACGCCAACGAATATTTAATGAAGGAATATTTTTTACTGTTTACAGTTTTTATGAGGGGAATTAATTTTTTATACCCATGTGTGATACCTTATCATCGGAGAATATTTCATGAAGGAATATTTTTTAACTGTTTACTATGAGGGAATTGATTTTTATACTTATGTGTGGTATTTTATAGTAAGAAAATATTTCAACAAGGAGTGTTTTTTAACTGATTTACTGTTAACTATAAGGAATTAATTTTTATACTCATGTGTGTAGTTTCTTATATTCAGAAAATATTTCAATATTGAATGCTTTCTAACTGTTTACTAAGAGGAATTAGTTTCTTATAAACATGTATGGTATCTTATATTCAGAAAATATTTCATGAAGAAACATTTTTAACTGTCTACTATGAGGAATTAATATTTTATACCAATATGTGGTATCTTATATTCAGAAAATATTTCATGAAGGAACATTTTTAACTGTCTAATATGAGGAATTAATTTTTATAACCATGTGTATATTCAGAAAATATTTCACGAAGAAATATTTTTAACTGTTTCACTCAAGCACACTTATCTGCATTTTCATATTAAAGTCGAGAAATGTCTCATTAACTTTCTTGATGGTAATGGAAGTATATGAGCAAATTTTTCAAAACTTTCTTGATTGTAATGGAAGTATACATCTGCAAACTTTTCAAAACTTCCTGTACAAACTTTAAACTGAAAGTTAAACAGCATTCACAATTCATATAGAGGGTGTATGTTCCTAATAATACTGCGCGAATATCGTTTAGCCCTCCAGGTGGTTGTCTCTACTAGGTATCTCGTCATTAGTAAAACTGACCAGATCTTGATAGATGAGATATCTCTTCCAAAGAAAAACTGACCTGATCTTGATCTCGTCATCATCAAAAAATTGGCAATATCTTCATCATTAGTAATTCAATCTGCATTATTGATGACGAGATTCAATTGAAGTGAAGAGTAACGAAAGCTCATTCATCAAAACTCGTCATCTGACCGTGGTTCAAAATTACGTGGTGTTGTCCTCGGATCTTTCCCTTTGGGATTGATCCCGGACCGTCACCAATAGCCCATTGTGTAGCTCCAGTGTGACGTTAATTGAAATACCCCCCCCCCATTCATCAAAACAAATATTTTTTTAAAGTTAAAAAATTAAATTATGTAAAAAAATGAGCACACATTTTTGGATTAACTTTTTCATGCATCTGACAAAGGGGGTAGGTATTTAATTTCCGTCGCACTGGAGCAACACAACGGGGTATTGGCGAAGGTCCGGGATCAAACCCAAAGGGAAGATCCGAGGACAACACCTCGTAATATTGAACCACGGTCCGTTGACGAGGACACACCTGAACTGGCACCCCACTCTCCAAGCTTCCACACCAAGCCAACGAGAGGACATTTGAGGCAAGAGAGATGTAACGTGCACGAGCCGCCTTTGTACACGACGGTCTTTGGTTGGATTCGAACTCGCAACCCTCCGATTGCTAGTCAGTTACTCTTCCAACTGGGCTACAGCGGCCCTTATCTGACAAAGGAACATGATCTCTCCTGGAATCGATTTTTAGTGACTGCTGTCTATCCCAATATGCTTGCACATGAGAGGGTTTTGCAGCAGAAAGGTAAACAATCTAATGGAGAGGAAACATTTTTACGGGTTAAGAGCTGTTGATTTATCACCATTATGGCGATGTTTGGCGTTAACTCTAATAAAGGTGAAATGCTGAAATTGCGAACTAGTAACATGCAAAGTTATGAAGTAGGTTACGAAAACTGCCCCATTGTGTTGAGCTGTATAGAAAAACCTGATATTACAGACGTATTCAACATTTGGAATTTATGAGACGTACTCAACTAAATTTTCTAATTCTTTAAATTGCTGATAAGTAGAGGCGAAAACTTGGGGAACATACAGAAATGAAAACTTTCAATTTCTTACATTGCTTATAAGTAAAAGCGAAAACTGGTGGAACATACTCAACTGAATATTTGCAACTCTTTACGTTGTAGGTAAGGAGTGGTGCCAACTTAGGGAACACACTCAACTGAAAATTTCGAATTCTTTACATTGCAGATAGAGACGAAAACTTGGGGAACATGCAGAAATGAAAACTTGCAATTTCTTATATTCAGGTAAGTAGAAGCGAAAACTGGTGGAATATACTCAACTGAAAATTTGTAACTTTTTACGTTGTAGGTAAGGAGTGGTGTCAACTTAGGGAACATATTCAACTGAAAATTTCTATTTCTGTACATGGCAGGTAAAATCAGTGACGTCAACTTCGTGAAAATATTTGGGGGGCCCATGTGAAATCTCTCATGTTCCATATATATGCTGGGGAACAATTTTGTTTCTATAGATAATTACTAATTTTTACGATTTATTCTTAATTAAATAAAAAAATTAAATCTACTTATATTATAAATTAACCGTTAATTTCAATTTCTAACTTTAGTAATTGTTGTTAAATTTACTCACTAACTATTAGCGTAATTGTAACAACGCGCTGATTACTGAAGCCGCAAATAAACAATAACTGTTAAGACCCGTTATCGTAAAATGGCAGTTTTACCTTTCTCTACTAACCATTGGTTTGGCGACAAAAGATTGAAATCACGCCAAGGCCACTCCGTCAACTGAGATTTTACCAATGACACTGATAAAAATTCGTCAAAAGACAATTCTGTTGTAAAATATTATACAAACCGATTAGGTTCGATATGAGTTTTATAAAAATTTTACTTTCTTCCACTAACCATTGCCATTTGGAATTGGCTTGGCGACACAAAATTGAAATCACGCCAAGGTCGCAGCGTCAACTGGGATTTTATCAATGACATTGATGAAAATTAGTCAAAGATCAATTCTGTGATTAAATGCTTTTTAACCCGTTAGGTTTCTATGGGTGTGTTTTTATAAAAGATTTTACTTTCTTCCGCTATGGTGAGTCGATACAATTTAAAGAGGAAAAAGATTACTTAAGGGTACCCCTGTCATGAAATGGTAGATGTGTGAGTTTTCTTATGCTGTATAAGTCTAGTTGAATTCAAATAGGAAGCGAAAAGCGACAGGCGCAGATAAATCAGAAGTGTCGGCGCGAACAGTGAAAACGCTTTGATTGGTCTGCGCGTGTCGCTGTGCGCCATGCTCTTCCTATTTTAATTCAGTTTAAGGAAAATGTTATAACATTTAAAAAGGTATGTACGTATAAAAGATGCTTCTTAATATCTTGTTTTGTTACTATATCTTCCTTGCTTTAAAGTTATCTGGAAATTTGATATCGAAATAGTCATCTGAAAATTAAAACAAACGAACTAGAAAAAATGACATTTATTTACAAAGTAGAAAAGGCCACACACAAATAATCAGTATTTACAAGCTTGCACGTTTGTGAAAAAGTATTTCAATAATGCGGCCGCATTCCAGATGAATAAGTTCTTGACACTATTTTCGAAATTCCTGAGATAATGCTGTACTAGGGTCATCCCGTGTTACTAGATAGAGGTTGTATCTAGTCTATAGAAGACACAACAATAGCTCTCTCAAGGTATTCAAAGCCAATCACTTAAGATGTCTTTCGAAGACCTAAAAGCAAATAAAAGTATTTTAGCAAATGGAATTATAAGTATCATGTTATATAATAGTAAATGTTTTATATAGTGGCAGATGGTTTAGTACAGAAGAATTGTGCATGAAATGTATAAGGTATTGAAGGTTCATTAAATGACCCTTCAATATTTTATACATTGTGGCTGAAGGGTTCAGGCGAAGAGTCCAAGATAACTGGTTGAAAACATAGACTTGAAATATAAGTAGAGTCAGCATTGTTGTTGAGAGGAGCTTCAAAAAGTGTAACCAACATGTCGACTAGTAGTCACGTGAATGCTCTGTGAAAAATTGACTCGGTATTTTATCACCTCGTTTGGTGATTTAACATCTTATGACAGAGTAGATGCGTGAATGCGCATTTCTATAGAATGGCGACAAAAATGGTAAAATCGCCAAAGTCTATTACTATGTCGCTCGGACCAATCAGATGATGAATCAATCGATGGGCGCCTTCTCACGTCTAGGGAGCCAATCAGATGACGAATGTTCGTTTCTATTCCGCAGACGAAAGTAGTCTAAGGGTCACGTTACTACTAGTTTTGATCACAGGATTCTGGGCAAATAAGAAAGTTACCATTGGCTATTATATTTCCTCTATGGATGAAACATGATACCTTTGAGCTCACAACCCTATAGAAACAACAGTGGCTTAAAGTCTAAGGGACTGCTGATGCTCCATCCTTTCTAGATCCCACCAAATGATTTCTTACTATGATTGGTTAATGACACTTGTCATGCGCAATTGGTACCTTCAACACAGTTCCTTCATCCCTACCCATGCTTCCTTCTGAGTCTAGCATTTAGTCCAGATAATATGCGCAGCACGTCCGTGCGTATGGTACATAATATTTTACTCATTTCCCCGCTTTTGTCTGCTATCAAGCTCAGCGCTTGGATCATCCAGTTGCCAGGATTGGGAGAAATTGCGCCTTTTAGACTCCTTTTTAACTTCGGGCTAAATGATTTGTTGCCTTTGAGGAAAAGAGACAATGGAGAATCTAGTTGACTTATAAGGTTGTCTAAAGCTGATCATTAGATTTTGTTTGCTTTCGAGTCAACCTGGGCATCTCTAGTTATCAAACTTAAACTACGCTGCTGAGAAACAACCTGAAATCTATTCTGCTGTTTGCATACTTCAAATTCATTGGAGGACAAGTAAAAGTGTGCGACACAGACCGATGCATCGGGCACGATATTACAAGAGGTTACTATGAAATGGAAATTTTGAGTTTTGTGTATCCTACTGGGAGAGCACAAAACAATTTAACCCTCCAAGTGGTTTCGACGATATATCTCGTCCATCAAGATCTGACCAATTCCGCTAATGACGAAATAACTCGTCATCAAGGTACTGACAATCTTTGATGATGACGAGATCAAGATCTAGTCAGTTTTCTTCTAACGACAAGATATCTCGTCCATCAAATCTGTTCAATTTTGCTTAAGGCGAGATATATCGTCGAGCAGGAGGCATAAGCTGTTCTAAATAAACTTATGGAATAGTTCATATGCAAATATAAGTGGTCTCCAAATTTTAGATTCCAAAGCAAATTTAGGCCTCTATACCAATGAATAGTAAGATTTTCCCCAATGCCAGCTTATGGATCCTATGATGCTTCAAGCATTAATTGGCGAGAACGTCTGTGTTACCCCGGGGCACTATGGGTGGTGCTGCCACATCACCTCTTTATTCTTAATTGGGGGCGCAGCTCCGACTAGCTGAAGTCATTACGGATATAGGGAAGGCCTCAGAGGAGTTCTGGCAGAAGTCTCGACAAATACGTACGAGAATCGCTTTTGACAGGGGGTGAAAACTAAACTTCGAACACTGCCTGCCGACCGTAGAGATGGGCAAGTCTTCCTCCCTTGTGTTCTTGTGAGGCCGGAGGTAGATGCCCTCCAGGTCACAACTTTACATGGACCCTAATTGGTTCTTTAAATCGGGGGACCGGATATCTTTTCTCTATCTATTCGTCCCACCATTTTATAGCCTGGTTAGGGCTTAAGCTTCAGCGTAATTTCATTGTAAATACATAATTTTTTAGCTGTTATAACCCAAATATACTTACTTTTTCGGTGAAATTTTTATTTCTTTGCAAAAGTTACTTTCAGGCGGGGAAATAAATATGCATAGCGACCTTGCGGATTTTACGCAGTTTCGACAAAATCACAGCACGTTAAAAGTACATTAAAAATAGTTGCTCTGAATTTCACCCAGGGTCTCTTAGGACCCTGAAAATGTTTCAACATAGGCCATTAATTAGTTGCTGTAAAACAAAGATCTTATATTTACTTTTAATGATGAAATTTTGTTTATTTTGGAAAGTTTCAGGCGGAAATAAATATACATTGCGACCTTCCTAATTTCGTGCCTTTTAGGCAGAATTACAGCACGTTAAAAGTACTAGCATTAAAAGTTTCCCTTAATTTCTATCCAATGTGTTTTAGGGCCTTGAAAACGTTCCAACATAGATTATTAATAGTTGCCCTAAAAAAGTCCGTATTTAATTTTTATAGTGAATTTTATTCATTTTAGAAAGTTTCTTTCAGACGAATTAAACATGTATTGCGACATTCCTAATTTTATGTATTTTCCGCAAAATCACAGCATGTTAAAAATACTAGCATTAATAGTCCTAAATTTCTATCCTCCGTGTTTTAGGGCCCTGATAGTGGGAACGTAGACCATTAATAGTTGCCCTAAAAACAAAGTCCCTATGTTTTACTTTCTACAGTGAAATTTTATTCCTTTCGGTAGGTAGGTAGTTAATTAACGTTGCACTGGAACACAACGGACTATTGGCGACGGTCCGGGATCAATCCCGTAGGGAAAGGTTCAAGGACAACACTTCGTAATTTTGTACCATGGTTAGGTGACGAGGTCACACCTGAGCTGGTACCCCACTCTCCAAACTTCGACACCACGCCAACATGAGGACATTTGAGGCCACGACAGATTTAACTTGCACCAGCTCCTTTTGCACACGACGATCTTTGGTTGGTTTCGACTCGCAACCCTCTGGTTGCTGATCCGTTGCTCTTCCAAACGGGCTACCGCGGCCCCTTATCCATTTCGGAAAGTTTCTTTCAGATGGAAATAAATGCATTGCGACCTTCCTAATTTTATGTATTTTCAGCAAAATCTCAGCACGTTAAAAGTATTCGAATTAATAGTTGACCCCAATTTTCATCCAGTGTGTTTTTGGGCCCTGAAAATGTTTCAACGTAGACCATTAATTAGTTGCCCTAAAACAGACCTTATTCTCACTTTTTATAGTGAAACTTTGTATCTTCAGACAGAAGTAAATATGCATAGCGATATCGCTATTTTTACGCAGATTCGGCAAAATCACAACCCGTTAAAAGTACCAGCATTAATAGTTGCTCTCGTATTCTATCCAGCGTATTTTAGGGCCCTGAAAATGTTTGAACCAGGCAGTTAATGGAAGACAAACAGCGTTTTTATGATTACGGATCAAGCTTTTTTCAAAGCTATTCAGAGCACTCGCGTTAAACCGTATTTGCAATCGACGCACGAACTTTCCGAGAAAGATGAAAAAGTGATAGCCGAAAAATGCATACACAGGCGTTCATATAATATTCTTATTACCATGGTTATTCTATGAGTGTGAACTGTGCTTGGTGTTATGTGAAACTGAGCGAGTTATTTTACTGACACGTCACGTAGATTGCCTAGGTATAAACGGGGCATATTAATGCCATAAGTGGAATGAAAAATGGTATATATCTACCCCCATTGACATATATTTTGGTTTCCACCTAAAAGAAACTGTTAATCTGTTTTTGAAATGCAGCCTAAACGCATGTTCTTTTCGGAGTTTGCTTGGAAATTAAATCTGTTTGAATAGCGAACAGAGCAGTCTTTGTAAAACAAATATCAATCACGAGGAAGTTCTAGATTTGTGGGATCTAAAATCAAGATTAATCTGCTAATCTGTTTTTGAAATGCAGTTAAACTTATGTAAACTGAAGTTTACTTGGAAATTAAATTTGTTTGAATATTGAACAGAGCAGAATCTTGTAAAGCAAATATAAATCCCGAGGAAGTTCTAGGTTTGGTCTTCGAAGGATCTACATTTAAATATCTACTCAAGTAAGGCACATAAAATTTGTGGGACTTAAAATCTGGGTTAATGAAATGCAGCCTAAAAGTATTTTCTTTTCGAAGTTTGGAGATTAAATCTGTTTGAATATGCGAACAGAGAATAGGCTCTTGGTAAAGTAAATATTCGACCCAAGCAAATTCTAGGTTTGGTCTTCAAACGATCTACAATATACACTCATGTCCAAAATTATCTTTACTTGCATAAAATCACGGATTTCTCAGAAACTGTGAACTATAATTTTATGAATTTGTGTGAAATGATACATAAATCATAACGCATAAATACAAAGGAAAAAATTTAAGAGTACTGCATATGATATAAAACTGTAGCATGGCACATTAAAAATGGCAATAATATGTGTCAAGGAGAGTTCAGAAAAAAAAGAATAACTCAGAAAAAAAATTAAGGCTTATGAATTTAATATGGAATGTGATCTCCCCTGACGTGTACACACATATCACAACGTGTTTTAAAGCTGGCAATAATGTTAACCACAGTTTGGGGAATTAAGTTCCACTCCACCAGCAATGCGGTCTTCAGGGCATTTATATCTCCAGGAGGAGGACATCCTCATACTGGAGATATAAATGCCCTGCAACTGCTTTTCGAAAGTAGTCCCATAAGTTTTCTATCGGGTTCAGATCAGGAGATTTAGCTGGCCACGGTATTCGCTCAATGGCTCCACTTTCAAGGAATTCGTCAACGAGGTTTGCTCGATGTGGACGAGCATTATCGTCCATAAATAAAAAGTCAGATCCATAAGCACCTCTGAAAATTCTTACATAAGGTTCTAAGACCTCATCTCGATATCTCTGGCCGGTCACAGATCCGCTGTTGAAAACGTGTAGGGGCGTACGTCCATCGATCATTATTCCTCCCCATACCATCACACCTGCACTACCGAAACGGTCACGTTCCATAATGTTCAAAGGAAGATTTAGCGTTCCTGACTCCCTCCAGATGTAAACACGTTTAGAACAGATGTTAAACTAAACCTCGACTCATCAGTAAAGAGAACATGGGTCCATTGGTGTTCACTCCAATTATGATGTTTTTTGCACCAATTAAAGCGATCTCCTTTGTTTTGAGGACAATGAAACACATACCCTTGGCTTTCTGGCATAAAGGCCTTTTTCATTAAGCCTTCTGTATACAGTTTGCCGTGATACAACAGTTCCAGTGGCGGCTGCAACCTCTGAACTTAACTGCCGAACAGTAGACTTCCTGTTACGACGGACAGTCATTGCCAGATATCGATCTTAAGAAGCAGTTGTTATTCGTTTACGACCTTGTCCAGGCCTCCTTACAACAGTTCCATAGTTGTGAAATTGTTTCCATAGTGTAGAGACTGTCTTGAAATATTCACACATCTCGCTGCTTCCATGATTGTCTGTCCTGCTTCTAAATGTCCGATAATTTACCACTTCACAGATTCTTCCAAATGATACTTCTGAACCCTAACAAACCGTTTTGAGTTCTTACACACTGAAATCAAACGCTTTATTGTAGAAATTTACTCAGATATTCACTTTGCGCAAAGCGCTTGATTCACCGTCGGATGACGAAACGCCTTGATTTGCATATCAGAAACCGTTTGATCACTTTTGATTCGATGATGCCTAATTAGGCTTCTCTTTCACACAATCCCAGCAAAAATGGATTGCATCGATTGGATATTTCATGGAATATTATTATTTTTGGGTATGTAAAGATAAATTTGGACATGAGTGTAGTATCTAGTCAAATACAGGCACATAAAATTTGTGGGACCTATAATTAGGAGAATCATGGTATTCAAAAAAGAAATTGTACTCTTTTTCAGTTAAAATATCGTCGGCTTACAAGTGAAACATACTGAGTCAAAATTTTCAAGATATAAGTTAGCTTTTCTAGACCAGAATGTGATTGATCTTTAGACAGTCCACTTATACGTTTTTCTTTGTATGAAGATTATATTTCTTCTTGTGAAACATTCTTAGTGAGTTGCATTTCCCCCTTCGTTTCCTCAGAAATGTTTTTTGATTTAGTGTGTTTTACATGTAAGCCGACGATATAATGATCGATAGTCATCTTAAGATGCTCTCTTTTCTTAGTATACTTGCTGAGTTCTCAAATGTATAGAATCGATCTATTTGACATTTTTTGTAAGTTAAAACCGTTGAGATTTGCGAAAAATTAAAGTTAGCTGTAGATTTCTTCTTAATATTCCAATAAGAAGTATATCGTCCAATTCAAGACAGGAATCTTGGCACACATTTCACGTTCAATAAACTGAAGAGTGATTGTATTCATGAATTGGTTTTATATACATTGTATCGTGATAAATGCTGTTTCATTTAAGGTAGATAGCTAGTTAAATTTTCCGTCCTGCTAGATGAAGCAGTATTCTAGTTCCTCAGATGGTGAGCTGCGTATAGAATTCTCCAAAGATTTATAGATACGTAAATACTGGGGCTGCTTTTCATGGTCCACCCTGTGCATTCTCACAACTGTTTATGTTAGAATAAAGAGGCACATTTCACAATATTGAACAAAAGTTGTGAAGTTTCGTTACTAACCTAGCAATGTTACTCTTGGTGTTGTTTTATTAACATTTGTGGTCATTCAACCGAAAGTGATGAAAAATAGACAAAAAGAATAGATAGAACATAGAATAAAAGTTTAAATTCATTTCGGATACAAACTATTAATTTTCGTGTCCGTAGTAACAAAAATTGCGTGCGATTCATATTGACAATATCTCTTATTTTAAAGTATTATCATGTATCTAATTTCTCAAGAAAAGTTCATTTTCCTAACGTAATCGCCGTTGTGTTGCTCCAGTGCGACGTTAATTCAACTATCTACCTACTTACCTAACGTAATCGCTATTTGAATCACAGATAAACCAATAGTGAGACATAAACCACTTTTGAAGTTCCTGTCAAAAAACGCCATTTGAAGTGAAAAATGACACCTACGATGAATCAATTTGTAATAGATGTTCCAGAAATGGCATGAAATTACCTTTTTATTCATGTATAATACATCGCAGGTTTAATGATTTTGAAGATTGAGTAGGGGTTGACATTTTTAGGAATGCTCTTGCAGTGATACGAAACACTGCGATATCAATTATGGTTCAGTTCTGTTACATTTTTAAATTAAAAAAAAAGGAACAGCTTCCTTTATATCTAAAGCACGGAACAAAATGTATGCACTTGGATGGTTAGTTTTCGCCTATTTTTGACTTCATATTTTTAATTTTCTAAGCTGCAATTAAAAAGTTTAGATCTTTATAAATACATGTAGTCCTTCTAAACAAATTATTAGGTGTAAATGGACTGGCAGTGGGATCAGTTTCAGTGTGGGAAAATGTGTTATAGCACTTATAGTATCATCTTTTTTTATTAAATATGAAATTAAAAATGCAATTGGGTGATTTGAAAGTTGAATTACAAGTTACGAAATTCCCAAATTTTTATAAAAACAATTAATTGCGGATTTTGCTCCCCTCTTTTTTTATAACAGTTTATTTAAAAATCTTTTTACTTTAGAAGAAAATTAAATTTTTATTACGAATATTAAGCATTTTTTACGACGAATATTATTTTTATTAATTCATTCACTGCCTTGCATTTTAAGACAAGAGGGTTAAAAGTTTTCGGGAGTCACAGCATTGGTTGTTTATATAATGAGAAGATAAATTTAGAAGGATAGATTAAATGTTTTATCTTCATCGGAATATTAATTTTTATTAATTCATTCGTTTCCTTGAAGGTTGAATAGGGTTAAAAGTTTTTTGAAGTTCATGTTATTACATTGCTTGTTTATGGAATTAGAATATAAATTAATAAACAACCATTGCTTGAAGATAAATTAAATATTTTATCATCATTGATGAATATTAGTTTTTATTAATTTATTCACTTCCTTGAATTTTGAGACAAGAGAACTTAAAAAGTTTTTTGGAATTGCGGCCTTGATTGTATATTGAATTAGAAGATAAATTAATTTAGAAGATAAATTAAATGTTTTATCATCACCGAAATATTAATTTTTATTAATTAATTCGTTTCCTTGAAGGTTGAGACAACAGGGTTGAAAGTTTTTGGAGTTCATGGCATTACATTAGTGGTTTATTGCATTAGAATATAAATGAAAAAGCAACCATTGATAGAAGATAAATTAAATATTTTATCATCGACGAATATTAGTTTTTAATAATTCATTCATTCCTTAAATTTCGAGACAAGAGGATTAAGTTTTATGAATTCCAGCATTGGTTCTTTAATTGAATTAGAAGATAAATTAAATATTGTCGGGTCATCGACGATCATTCATTTCTTTGCATTTTGTGAAAGAAGGTTGAAAGTTTTGGAGTTCCAAGATTGGTTATTTGTTGGAATTAAATGGTGTAACTAAAGGGGAAAAGTTCTTCAACTGAAAAAGTTTGATTCTATATTAAAATAAATTTCAACGAAGATAGAACCTTAATCTAGATTCAAGAAAAATGCCATCTCTCCCGTTTTCTTTATTTTCAGCGCAATAATAATAAGAATGGAGACAATCTAAGATCGTATCTATCTGAAAACTTTTGAATAGCAATTGGCTTTACTAGATTTATTGTAATTGGACCATAGCCGTTAAAGAAACTGGTCGATTGTTCTGTAATCGATGTCTCCCTCTACTTTCAAAAGTAAGTGGCGTTATTTGTTATTAAACTGTTTTAACTACTAACATTTACATATGCAGTCCACAATAAACATTCAACTGAAGAATCGCGCAATTAAATACAGAAGATAAAAAAGTACCGTTTTATTTTGAAGTTGATGATAAAATGCCTTGATGGCTGACAGTTATGGATGCATCGCATGTTCGACTCATAATGTATCATCCGCGCGCTGAGTTATTTACTAAATTACAACCGCTGAACTAAAAGCCTGGAAAACTGTGTAAAGATGACATCGAAAGAGAGTACAGGTAGTTTTTAGAGCTAGCAGTTAGACTAAAACTATAATTATTGCGTGCTTTGAGAGGAAATGGGACATTTCTTTACTTAATAGCACCATTATTTTTATCAGAGGATTTTCATGTATGTGACAATCTGCACACAAGGGACTAGTTCTCTTACGAACCGCAATGGCACTGTTATGGTAATTTTGAAAAGTGTAACAGTAAGTGCCACACTCATTCTAATCTTTTCGAAGGTTATATTGTAAAGTATTGCGATGTCCTACATAAAAGTTTCTTTTAATTCCAAAGAATTCCGTTTCGAAGTAATAAATTTATTTTTAGGAAGGGTATTTATTTGGTTCACCCCAGAATCCCCGACACAGGGGTTAGCGGTACCATGGTACCTGGATTGAAGGCCTAAGGTAGGCCCCGCGAAATGCGAAAGGCCTTTTTCTGAAACGCATTTCGTTTGCAAGGTTCAACAAGTAAACTAATTCCGAAGAATTCCGTTTCAAAGTAATAAATTTATTTGTACTAAGTGCATTTATTTGGTTCACTCCAGGACCCCCACACAATAGGGTTAGCGGTACCATGGTACCTGGGACCGAAGGTCTCAGACCACCGAAGGTCTCAGGTGGGCCCCGTGAACTGTTAAAGGCTTTTTGCTTTAAAGTGCATTCTGTTTTTAAGGTTCAATAGGTAAACTTCAATAAAAATTTCTTTTAATTCCAAGGTAGTTTCGTTACAAAGGCTTTTTACTGTAACGTGCATTCTGTTTTCCATGTTCAACAAGCAAACTTAAATAAACGTTTTTTTTAATTCCAAATAATTTCGTTTTAAAGTAATAAATTTATTTTTGAGCAGCGTATTTCATTGGTTCGCTCCATGATCCCCACATATGTGGTGGGTTGCCAGTACCATGGTTACGGCGACTGAGGACTAAGGAGAAATATATGTAAAAGGTTTTTGCTGTAATGTACATTTTGTTTTCAAGGTTCTATAAGTAAAAATTTTTTCATTTTGTCAGTATTAACAAAAGTGTATAACCATTGAATAATCTAAAAGAAAATTTATACGTTATCTCAGTTAAATATTGAGCACTTTCTGTTTACCACAAGAACTGCTCTCACCACAAAGTCTGTTTCCGTGGAAACGAGCCTTATCCCATTTTCCATAGGGGATGCTTGACGAAATGCGTTCGAATCTCACATTGACGCACTGACTGGCAAATTAGAATTGTGTTTGCTATGATTTTTTACTTATTGCCAAGAAGATCTGTACTAATAAATTTCCTCTTTCTGCTTCCAACATTCGCTAAAAACAAAATAAAATTAGCAAACTAAGACATCCAACAGAGTCATCCCAACTGAAAATGAGCGAGCCCTGTTACTATAGAGACCGCCAATAACGCAGACTTCATTTTGGAGCTTTGGAGATGATTCTCTAGACAACCTGAAATATCCTGATGAGATGGAAAGCTTAAAATGAAATAGTAGTAAATACAAATAAACCACATTCCAGCTTTTTACACTCAGTACGAAACATCACGATATTAATCTATATTTTAACAACGAACAGTTTAAGAAAACAGAGTATGCCACATATTTAGGTATAGATTTGTGTTCAAAATTTTAAAGGTGGGTGAAGACTAAAGTTAACTTTCCTGGTGGTTGTCTTGACAAGGATCTCGTCATTAGCAAATCCATTAGCAGATCTTCATGAACGAGATATCTCGTCATTAGAAGAAAACTGATCAGATCTTGATCCTGTCATCATCAAAAAATCTGCAATATCTTGATGACAATAGATCTCGTTATTAGCAAAATTGGTCAGAACTTGATGGACGAGATGTCTCGTAGAAACCACTTGAAGGGTTAAGAAAACCATTGATCGTGGAATCTCAAGATCTAGCCTGCTAAAAAGTACTAGCTACCACTCCCTGGGAATCTTCTCTGTACAGCCTATAAAATGTATGTGACACCCTCTATTGAGTATGGAACTGAAATTCTTATCACAGCTTCTGAAATAAATAAGAAAAGACTCGATGTTTTTAGGCTGATAACTGGAGGCATAAAATCAACACCGTCAGAAACGCAAGAGCCGCTGTCTTCAGAGCAGCTTCAGGCTTCACTATCCTGTGGGGAAAACCGTGATAACTTCGATGGACAGATTGCTGCTGTTTGCCTGGCTGTGGATAAAGTCATGACCTGTCCTGAAAACAATGTTGTATTTTTCATTGATTCTCTGGCAGCAATAATAACTCTTACCACCCCTAATCAAATAGTCAAAATGAATATGATTTTGTACATAGATGAAGAGAAAAACTAAGTCACCTTAGGGGAAGGCTAAGAAAAAGTAGCCTTACAGTGGATCTCAAGTCAATGTGGTATATATGGCAATGAACAGCTGATCAATTGGCATCGGCTGGAGCACAGTTACCCCAACCTAAATCCCTTCGCTTCTACTTAACAACTGATCAATTGGCATAGGCTGGAGCACAGTTACCCCAACCTAAATCCCTTCGCTTCTGCGTAACATCAAGAGGATTATATGCTAGTTTATAAAGAGTAATAGATTCTCAATCTACAAAGAGATGTCTACAGGAAATAACTGGAACGTTTTATTGAGGAACAAAGCTCATATCGCAAGTACCTTGCCCAAAGCTGTAGGATTCGCTTCCTTTCGTCTTCCCGACGGGCATGACTACCTACAAAGACATTTTCATCGTATTGCAGTAACAAGAAAAGCTATCTGTCCCCTTTAGGAACTGGATGAAGTGACTGGGGCCACTTCAAGAACTGGTCTAAAATTCCTGACAATACAACTGCAAATTATACTGTAGATATAATGTTTCTAAACCATATTTAATCACTTCAGACCTCTATCGAGCTACTCGCCTACTGATGACCAAGAGGTCAAAGACGGGCTTAGGATAAAAAAGTCCTAGTGGTAGACCGGCAGTACTTGGGGTACATTTATTTCACAAAGGGTCCGTTATCTAACCTGGTACAATGGTCCGAAGTGCAAATGGGGAAGAGGTAAGTTGGGATTTACCTGGCGAAAGAGTCAAATTTGGCTAAGCTGCGCCGAAGCAAACTTTAAAATTACTTAATGAAAGGAGGTAAAAAATGTTTTCCATCAAAAGCAAAATCTATACCTGAAATAAAATAACAGTTTGAGTGATGTCAGATAAAAGTTCGTATTAGATTAAAAACATTGATTTCTTAGTTTATAACGTTGAAGTCATACATTTTTCCTGTCAGATAAGTTTAAAAAATGTGAATTAAAAATATATTTCCAAAACATTTAAAAGTAGGACATTCTATGAGGTCAAATGAAGAAGGGTGTTAACATTCCAAAGTCAAGTTATACACACTTATGGTGCATATATACACTAGAAATCACAAAAACTACCAGTAAATCGATTTTTTAATTGGTTTAAAATATTTTCTAACTCCTTAGATTTCAAATGATATCAAGATCTCGTAAATATTCAGAATATTTTTCTAGTTACAAAGGCATTCGTTAGGAACTGTCACAAGTACAAGCATGTTTCCAAAACTTTAAACTCAATTTCTGAAGAACAGTGTTTTTGCAATATGATGCTTTGGTCAAAGGGTAATAACTCAACAATGAATTAATCTATTATAACTACTTTTGAATCATTATAATCTATATAATTTAGTAGTTGTTGACTCAATCAAAGTTATTAGTAAAGAAATGAATTTTTAGTTGATTTTTAAATGTCAAAATTCCCGAAAAAGTTTGATTTTTTTATGCTTCCTTGGTGATAAAAATGGTAAAGCCATCTAGCAACTTGATTGAGAGTCAAAACATGAAGGATAGGAATTATTATATAGGAATAATTTCCAACAGGAATTGTCTTTCTGAACAAATTAGAATTTGGCATAAATTTGGCTATTAGCATGTTCAGAAAACATGCTAATTAGCTAATTATATCTAAATTCGATAATTAATGATTAGCTTAATCTGATTTTTCTCACTGGAATGATTTTAAGCTTAAGCAATGACTTATTGTAAAAAAACTGGATTTTTAGTCAAAATTAAAAAATCAAAATTAAAAAGTACACTGTTAGATTAAATAACTATAGAACACAAAATAAAAACACAATTTATTCCGCTATAAAACAATGATAAGGAGCAACAAACCAAGCTATTTCTGATTACTGAAAACGTTAATAAAGCAAGCTCAACTCCGAGAAAAAACCGAATTCCTAGAAAGATACGAATTTCCCACGTTAGTAAAATACATTTCACTACCTTAATTATGTCTTCATCTCCCAAGAGTCCATCCAGTAAATTCAGTTTGAAAAAATCTGAATTTTAATAAAATACGGATTGAGTCCAAGTAGCATTATTCTTCCGTGGCGCGTTTTCTCGTAAAAACGTAAAAAAATTAAGTAAAAGTATCTTAAGAGAGACTTACCGGCACAGAGAACAGCCTGGCTAGTTTTCTATTTTTAGGAATTACACAATACACTCTCTAATTAAAAACAAAATTTGTAGGAAGAATAGAGTACGTAACAAACTTACTTTGAACAGGGATGAGGATATTAAATTAAGGTTGCGTGTGTCGAATCAACTACCAAATAAACCGACTTGCTGTTTTAGTTGTCCGCGAAAATCAGATTCGTGTAACTTCTGAATTAAAAGCAGAACATTATCAAAACAGAGTTGCTCATTTTTATAGAATTTCGTACTTTGTTTTTCGTGGAATAAATTGAGTTTTGAGTTAGAGACAGTTTAATTTTTAGCATTCACTTCCGTTTGATGCGAAGAAAATTATTTTCTCGTATAAATCTGACTCTAATGCCATGATTCGTCTCGGATATATTTAGTTTTAAATATTAATACAAAAGAGCTTTTATTATTATTATATATTTTAGACCGAGGATACGCTTTTTAATCCTATAAAATATTTGTTCCCTTTGTCTGAGAATTTGGTGCAACTTGACCTATAGTTTGCTCTGACTTTAATTATCATCGTCGCAGATATTTTAATAGATATTTTAACTATGCGGGATTTGATAGGGGAAAACCCACACCCAAACCTTTTCCCTTTTTAAAATACAATTTGTTTTTTAAATGCTATTTAATATATATATTTTTTTACTATCATGAATTTTACATTTTATTCTGTGATAAATTTCTTACGCTTGATTCTCTGATAGTATGATTTTACATTTTATTCTGTGATAAATTTCTTACGCTTGATTCTCTGATAGTATGATTTTACATTTTATTCTGTGATAAATTTCTTACGCTTGATTCTCTGATAGTATGATTTTATCTTGCGCTTGTCATTTTTTTGGACCTTGTGCCATAAAACCCAACTATCAATACATCAAGTCAAGTAACTTGACCTTTTCGCCATAAGAAAACTATCAAACATCAGAATTAAGTTCTCAATATTATCCATAGTAATTCTTAGAATGAATTGAGTTTTGAGTTAGGGGTAGTTTAATTTTCAACATTCGCTTCCGTTTGATGCAAAGAAAATTTATCAAACAAATATGGATCTAATACCTTGATTCGTCTCAGATAGTTTTAAAATCAAATATAATATAAGAAAGCTTTTTTTTATTATTGTATATTTTTGACTGGGGATGCGTTTTTTTAATCCTATAAAATATATGTTCACTTTGCTCATCAAAATTTGGTGCAGCTTGGCCAGATCAAGCCCTTGCCGCCATAAAAAACCAACCAAATATCAGAATTAAGTTCTCAATATTATCCATAGGAATTGGAATAAATTAAGTTAGGAGTAGTATAATTTTCAACACTCGCTTCCGTTTAATGCAAAGAAAATTATCAAACAAATCTGAATCTAATACCATGATTCGTCTAAATTAAATATTATAATATAAGAAAGCTTTTATTATTCTTTATATATTTTAGGCTGAGGATGCATTTTTTAATCCTGTAAAATATTTGTTCCCTTTGTGCATCAGAATTTGACGCAGTTTAGCCAGCTTAATTCCTTAAAAACCAACCAAACATCATAATTAAGTTCTCAATTTATCCATAGTAATTTTTAGAATAAATTGAGTTTTGAGTTAGAGACAGTTTAACTTTCAGCATTCGCTTCCTTTTGATGCAAAAATTTATTTTCTCAAACAAATCTGAATACCATGATTTGTCTTGGATATTTTTTGCCTTAAACAATATAATCTAAAAAGCTTTTATATATATTTTAGACTGAGGATCCGTTTTTAAATCCTATAAAATATTTGTTCCCTTTGTCCTCTCTAAGTTCTTTATATTATCCACATTAATTCTTTGGATGATTTAGTCATGCAGAAATTTGTTTAATACAAGTAAAAGGCAATGTGGGCTATTTAAATAATGTGGGTTTAATCTAGGTTAATAAAATATTAATCTTAATTATTAAATTTAGTCTTGTACTGCTATTCAAATTTCATCTCTTTTCCTCTAAGTTCTGTTAACACAATTGTTACACTGTACTTCTATATAATTTCCTATTGCAATTGAGCAAGAGATGATTTTAACTGTCGAGACATTTATTACATTAATAGTGCCTATATAGTAAAACATCTTTGTTTATTAATCGAAATTCTATATTGAACGAAAAAATACAAAAATTAACTTTTCAAAATATTTACGATCACTACTTCTAAACGACACGATCGTCTTCACACGATCTAAAAGATTTGAAAATATCTTTGACGATCTCAAACGAAGATATGGTAGACAATTTACAAAAATATTCAAGGAATTGCCAATTATTTACATTTAATACACTGCTGATTTTATTCCTTTTATAAAACAAATTATCACACTTATGCTTAATGAATAATTTAAAAAATAGAGTGAATATTTGGATTTCTCTGACGTCCAGTGCTTGTACTATTGACAAAATAAAGTATTGAAACTATCCAATGCCCCTCTCGATCAAGCGAATTAATTAATTTCAAAGTATCAAAGAACTCCTCTGTCTTGAAATGAACGCGAACTTTATACATAGAAGGAAATTTATACACTGGATTAAAGATCCTCCTTCATTACTTGGACTCTTAATTAGTTCTATTGACAGAAATCTCATGCGGTCAATGATACAGCGAAATGAACCAGAATTTCGATTTGTGACTTCAAGAATACATTTCCAATAATCTAGTAATTGGAAAGTTTTGAAAGTACGACTTTTTTAAATATTTATCTGATAGAAAGAAAGGAAAAAACTAATTTTCTCTAAAATTATCAACTTACCCCAAAATAACATGCAGCACGCTGTTCGTGTCGTCTTGGTAATGTCTTTGAAAGATATTCATATGCGAATGTCTGATCGTACCTTTTTTTATAAGATAGAGGTTTCTAAACCAGAGATTGAGCAGGTTAAGGGAACGAGGAACGCAGTTCTTCAGGAACATTTTTCCGACGGTGATTCTATTCGAGTCAACAGTCATCGTCATGGGTTCTTTGTCCATTTCCTAGCTTTCAGGAAAAAAGAGAAAAATTGCTTATTTTTTTCATGTCAAAGAGAATTTACTCGAGACTAAAAGTAACTGTATCTTACAGGTAGCTTATTTTGATAAAACTCAAGAGAACACGGTACCATCCCATCGCCAAATTGGCTATTAAAATTTTTGTTGCCAAACGGCTATTTGGATTGGTCTACGACGGGTTACCATATTCCAAAAATATCGCCAATTGGTGATGGTACCGGGTTTTTGAGTCTAACCCTTATTCACAGTACTGGGCAGAGAACTATACATATGTCCAAAGATTGTCCAAAAAAATTCAAAGCGAAAAAAACTAAAATTTTCGTCACCAAAGGGCTATTTGGATAGGTCTACTACGGATTACCATATTGAAAAATATCACCAATTGGCGATGGTACCGTATTCTTGAGTCTAACCCTTATCTACAGAACTGGGCAGAGAGCTACACACATGTCCAAAAATTAAGGATTATGGCAATTCGAGATGAATCTCGTGCCAAGTAGCTTGTCTTTAGTACCTCAAATGACAAATGAATATTCCACAAGCTAAAGCAATTTAATAACGGATGTGCTGGCCTCTGACCCTAATGCAGATCTCAACGTGGAGACATGTTTTCCACAAGGCTGTCTAAGAGTTCCTGTGGCAAGGAGTCCCATTCACGCAAAACAGCACGTCTTTGCTTTTGTGTGGTCCTCGGTGGGCTAGTGTAGACTGCAATGCGACAATAATTTAAATAAGTTTTATCAGACTTTGAAATTACTTATTTTCCGTCATAAAATACAGACCCCGATGATTTTAACGATTCATTTGAGTGAGCAAAACTTTATTTTCGTTATTGTGTAAGACTCATGTTTTCGGCCATTGTTTTCTTTTATTAAGGTAGGTAGGTAGTTAATTAACGTCACACTGGAGCAACACAACGGGCTATTGGTGAAGATCCAGGATCAATCGCGAAGAGAAAGATCAAGGACAACGCCTCGTAATTTTGAACCACGGTCAGATGACGAGAGCAACACCTGAGCTGGCACCCCACTCTCCACGCCAACGTGAGGACATTTGAGGACACGTTTTTTATTAAACATTGATTCATCAGGCATGTAAATGATAATGCAATTATTAAAATCAATGCATGTATTTAAACGATATTAAAAGGCCGGTGACTGATTAGAACAGGGCCTCAAAAAGTTAAGTGAATACCGTTCAGCGTTATTCACAATAACGATAAACTGAAAATACAATGCATTTTAAATAATAAACATGCGATACTCAAATTAAGCACAAAAATTGATAAAACGTTTTCTAATTCATATAACCCCATGATTTAACATGAGTTACATGAGTGAGAGGCACTGTTTCCATTATTGAGTAAAATTGCTGTTTCCGGCGATTATTTTTCAAATTAAAATATTGATTGATACAGGTATGTAAATATATTGCTATTTAAACGGTGTTAAATGCCGGTTACTGATTAAAACCCAGTCTAAAAAAATTAAGTTAACATCGTCCAACTGTTACTCATTACGGTAAATTGAAAAAATCAATGCAGTTTAAATAACAAATATGCGATACTCAAATTAAGAACAAAAGTTAAATAAACCTTTCCTGATATCGTAACGACCATGAAGTTTCATTTATTCATGAAAACGAATACAATTAGAAAACAAGCAGCTCTTTTTTTACCCGCTCCCGATTTTTGTTTGTATTTTCTGGAATCAAATTTGTCCAGAAATTATAGTTGTGAAATAAACATTTAAATGCGTTACCTTTGCACCCTCTGTATTGCACCGAATTAATTCGGAATGAGTTTTTAAAGATTAAACTCGTTTACTGGAGCATTTTGTCCTCTCTCCAACTAACGCACACGTGGACGAAGAGCGAGTGAAAAAAGTACTTTATTTTCAATAAAAGTAGAATGAGGCAATTACTTCTCAAATAGTAAAGTTTTCAGGACAGGATATTGTTTTTGAAATTTCTGTTTCACTACCATTTCATTCACTTAATTAGATCAGACGATAATGGGGTTTCGAGAACATGAGCGCTGTGCGAGTTAATTTAAAAAGCGCTCGGGACATTTGCTTAAATTGATTTAGCCCCCACTTTCTCTAATAAAGGAACTACTAGCTGATGGATTTCCGTTCGCAAATCGCTTTATTTGTGGAGCATCGTTAGGCTTCGAAATGACCTCATCATTCACACGCTTTTAAGAGTCCCGGAGAAAAATACAATTTCGAGTAATGAATTTTATTAAACACTCTACTGTTACATTACAGTAGCAATTAAAGGGCATACCTTTGTAGTGCATGTCGCTGTGCATCGTTGGACATTTCTTGCCCTGAAACATACAGAAAGATACATAGTAGTGGAATAGATACATAGAATGCTACAACAGCGCGGCTCTGGGGAGATGGCAGATGACCATAGACGAGTCTACTTCTAGAAAAGGTACCTGATTCACGCCGTTTTGAATGAGCCCGATCGTTGAAATAGGTGGCAGGTTAAACATAGGCAATGCGCCATGAGTAGGGCGAGGATTTTGATAACCTAAAAATTGCTTGAAAATGTTCCACTAATGTTTCCCAAAATTACAAAAAATTTCCTAAAAACCAAAAAATGACCTAAACCTAAAAAGTATGAATGGTTAGATGTTTTTAAAATTTTTTTAACTAAAGGGGTCATGAAATAAAAACAATTGAGGCGTTGACATGGAAAAGCATGTAAGTTACAAAACCAAATTTTAAAGGACAAGCAAAAAAACGTTTGTGCTTCTGTTAAAAAGGAATTGTATTTGTATAAACTAAAAGAGCTGCAGAAACTAAACTATTTCTTCTAGCGATTAACTGGCTTTACCATGACTCTGGTATGGGTTCTTACTATCTTATCCGCCAAAAAACTAATTTTCGATTTTTGTGACTTACATGCTTTTCCATGTCAACGCCTCCAATTATAGATACTCTTATACGACAAAAATATTCTTACAAACACTATATTTAACATTTAGTTTCCTCTCTAGCTGCACACTTTTATTTGGTTAGTCTAGAATTACAAAGAACAAAAGCCATGTTCAGATTTAAAAATCTGAACATGGCTTTTGTCCATGGCTTTTGTCAAAAATCCATGGCTTTTGTCAAAAATCATCCATCCTTAAAAGGATGGATGATTTTTTACGATCTGCAAAATATTTAAAACTCTGGAAAGTGAAATTTCACTTACAGTGAAGCCACAGATGACTTGATTGACTATGTCACATTGTTCAGTCATCCGAAATTCACCAAGGGAAAATTTCCCCTGACAGTGGTGAAAACTGACAAATTTATTCAAGAAAAGCCATCTTTGAAAACATCCAAAGATGTAAAATTACGGACCCAAAAATTCGTTCAAAACGTCAAAAAAAATGCATGAAAATGCCTTTACAAAGGTACTTAAATCAAGTTCATTTTCGATGACATTTTTGATTTTCTATTCACTATCAAAATCCTAGTCCTAGTCATTAGCACAGATTCTGACTATGGTTTGATGGAGAAGCGACATGGAGTATTTATTAGATGGTAGAAAAAACATCCACGACGATCACGCCAATCTCCTCAATATTATAGCCAATCTCCTAGGGACCTAAATACCTTTCTAGAAGTGGATTCGCCGAAAGTCTCCTGCGTATGGCCCACTAATCTGATAGTCTGATATTTTTTCCACACACAACACCCATTTTGAGCTATTTTAAAGTTTTATGCTTACATGCAAAAGTATATAGCTTATTGTACATAACATTAGAAATTTCTATATATAAGCTACTTTTATAAAAATGATTATAAACAGTGTATTGCTAATAATGGAGGAGTGTGTAGAGTTAACACAAGACTAGATACAGAGTACAAAACGAATTCAATAAACTATGCTCATGACTCCTATATCACTATATATCCTATATATATATGTACTCCTATATACGTATATCATATATCCTAGTTTTACATAAAGATCGTACATTCAAGTTCTTTAACCCTCTCTTGGTGGTCTATCTTCACGTCGAAAACTACCCTGTAGTGTTCAGTCTCTGGTGCAAAATCTTGTTCCTAACTGTCAACAGTTCAATAATCTATGTTCATGACTCCTATATATATATATATATATACATATATATATATATATATATATATATATATATATATATATATATATATATATATATATGTATATGTATATATATATATATATGTATATATGTATATATGTATATATATATATCCTAGTCAAGTTCTTTAACCCTCTTGGTGGTCTATCTTCACTTCGAAAACTGCCCTGTAGTATTCAGCCTCTGGGGCAAAATCTTGTTCCTGTCACCAGTTCTGTGGATCTGTGTTTGGATCTTCATTCTTGCTTGAAGTAATAGGGCAGTTTTATCTCGATGAATTATCTCGTCCTTAGCAAAATTGACCAAATCTTGAAAGAGATATCCAGTCAAAACAATTGGAGGGTTAACTACTGAGTTATTTTCCCATTACATTTTATAGAAGCTGAAAAAAGAGCGCAATCCGAATGTATACAACATTAAATATTTTATATTGTTTTGTAAAAGAGTAATTAACAAGAAATGGTGTCGTGACAACTGTGGTTGGAAATCTGCACTATTTGACAGTTTTCATTCTATGACACATCTATGCAAAAATATTCGTTCCATTTCGATATTACTTAACGCATATTGTAACTGTAGATATTTTATTTTTGGATCAATAATTAATTCTTTAATAATTTGGAGTTATTTACCTCCACAGAATTGGGTATTACTGTCTTAAGAAGAGTTGTCATTTCTGAAACGAAAACATTTCAATAAATTACTGTTCTACAACAGGTTTTTTATTCTTTGTTGTCACGAAAAGGATAAAATATTCATTTTCAACCAACTGAGCAGGCGTTAATCTGTTTCCTGTTTTCAGTTTGATGCTTTGTATTCTTATTCAATAAACGACTTTCATTTCACTCATGGATGAGGTAAATAAAGCTAAACAATGATCAATATTAAAAAGAATATCTACCCTGTATTAATTAGTATATATCCTTTAAGAGGATTTTCTGTCAATCTAAATATAGAGGACGCTAGTATGTTTGCCATAGTACGAATTTCCTGCTTCGTTCCGAAAGAAAATACTTGTTTTTCGAATGCGATTTCAGTTTTATAGAATTGGTTATAAATTTATCATTTGTAAGTAATTATGTATTTAACCTTCCTGGTGGTAGTCTATATATATAAAAGAGGCATCTGATCATTTGCAAAACTGACCAGATCTTCATCGACGAGATATCTCGTCATTAGAAAACTGATCCAGACCTGATCTCGCCATCATAAAAAAAATCGACAATATCTTGACGAGATATCTGGTCATTAAGAAAATTGGTCAGATCTTGATGGACGAGATATCTGGTCGAAATCACTTGTAGGGTTAAGTAAAAAGAAGCCCAGCACAAGTATTGCAAATGGCTCCTTCATGACAGATGGCTTTAATTGTTCCATATGAAAAATTTAGTGTCGGGAAAATTATGCCAAACATCATAACGGTGGTAAATCAAAAGAGTTCTTATCTGGAAGTATTTCTTTTGTCTTCCGGTGATTTTGGTTTACATTTACATAAAAAACTCCTCATTATCAGGAGAAAAATTGTTACATAGTTGTAGGACTAGAAGGGTTGGAGGAAGGGATCGTATTATTATCAGGTAACCAAGAAAAAAAGTTCGTGCCGTTTCTAGATTTCGTCATTGTCAAACTCCACATGTGGTAATTCTATCAATTAAAGGTGTGGTTATGCAGGCTTAAACAAAAGATTATTTAACAGGCAATTTACCGGTGTATAGCCCGTACAGAAATTGATCATTTGAGGTGTTTAGTGATCTTTGCATGATTGGGTCGAAGTCAATTATTCGGGTTGTTTACTTTATGAGTTCAAATTGGTCACCAGGAGGATATTTGTGCTTTTGTCCAAGTCTGGGAGGGCTTAACTCCTATGTCTCCTCTGTAAGTGCACTCCTGTTTTAATATCTTCCAATGTATTTAGTAAATTCTAGGATCAATATTCCTTTATGCTATTTTTTCCATGCACTATCATCAGCCCATTACACGGTTTAATTGTATCTTGACCGAAACAAGAAATAACGAAATAATGATGAAAGAACAAAAGAAAAATAGAAACCAAAATTATTTTATGCTATTTGTTCTTTTTCGTGCACCATCATCAGACCACCCTACACTTTAACTCTGTATCTTGACCGAATAATAAAGAAATACACTGCTGGCCACCCAAATTGCAACACCAAGAAAGACAAGAGATATCACAACAAAATTTATTTTGTAGATAACATGTTGACCAAGTATCAAATGATTAAATTTATAGACTTCTGTGAAGTGTGGTTCCTGCCAAAATCAGTAGCCAGAGTAGCCGCCATTGTTGGAGATCACCGCTGCCACACGCCTCGGCATTGATTCAAAGAGACTTTGGATGTGTTCTTGGGGTACAGCAGACCAAACAGCTTCCACACGTTGCCAAAGTTGATCTGGTGTGGCAGCTGGGGATGTATTCTGGGTCAATCGTTGAGCAACCATGGACCACATGTTTTCTATCGGCGAAAGATCCGGAGAGCGAGCTGGCCAGGGAAGCAATTCAATCTGGCGATTGACGAAGAACCCTTGGACAATGCGTGCCACGTGTGGTCGCGCATTATCCTGTTGAAATATGGCTGTGGGCAAGCCCTGAAGGTAAGGAAGGACAACTGGCTCCAACACCTCGGAGATGTAGCGATGGCTGTTTAAAGTACCGGCAATGCGTACTAGAGGAGTGCGAGAGTGATATCCAATACCGCCCCATACCATAATACCCGGTGCAGGACCAGTGTGGCGGTGCATAACGCAGCTGTTCAGCATTCTCTCTCCACGGTGTCTCCAGACTCGTATCCGACCATCGTGGTGTTGCAGACAGAAGCGTGACTCGTCAGTAAAGACAATTTCAATCCATTCTGCCGTCCACATACTTCTTTCATCGCACCATTGGCGGCGGAAACGTCTGTGGTTCTGCGTCAAGGGTAGACGAAGCAATGGACGTCTTGCGGACATATCACTCTGCTGTAAACGGAGTCGAATGGTACGCGCAGACACTGGATGATGCGGTACAGACTGAATGTGCTGTGCTATGGTTCGTGATGTGGCTGAGCGACCCGTCACTGCCATACGCACAATATGCCTGTCATCACGTGAAGTGGTGCACTGAGGTGGATGCGATCGAACACGTCGGTCCGTCGTACCCTCCTGCATCCAACGATCACATATCCGCATTACAGTTGTTTGGTTTCGTCCAACACGACTACCGATTTCCCTGAAAGATAATCCACAATCTCGGTAGGCCACTATCCTTCCTCTGTCGAACTCGGATACTTGATCAAAAGATGATCACTGTTTTCTACGAGGCATAATTGATCGTTTTTTTGAAAAAAAACACAATTGCCGTACTTGAAATCGTCGAAATCTCCAAGCCTTAAATAGCGCTTTGAAGTGGCGCCACAGGCGCGCGTGATGTGCGTCTGCGCTGAAATTCTAATCATTTGCATATCTCACCTCCGCTATTGCATGTTGTAAATTTCATATTATTTGCATGCTTCCTTCAGGGTGTTGCATTTACGGTGGCCAGCAGTGTAATAAAAGACCGAAAGAAGAATAAAAATATTTTTATGCTATCTGTTCTTTTACGCGCACAATCATCAGACCATTCCACACTTTAACTGTATCTTGACCGACTAATGAAGAAATAATAAAAAACCGAAAGAATAATAAAACCAATATTTTTTATGCAATCTGTCCTTTTCCGTGCACCATCATCAGACCCTCCACACTACACTTTAACTATATCTTGACGGAATAATGAAGAAATATTAAGACCGAAAGAAGCATAACCAACATTCTTTTATGCTATTGTTCTTTTCCGTGCGCCATCATCAGACTACACTACACTTTAACTGTATAATGAAGAAATAATAAAAGACTGAAAGAATATTAACCAATATTTTGTATGCCATCCTGTTCTTTTCCGTGCACCATCATACTACACTCATATAGAGCACACTACACTTTAACTACATCTTGGCCGAATAATAAAGAAATAATAAAAGACCGAAAGAATAATAACCACTATTTTATGCTAATCTGTTCTTTTCCGTTCACCATCATCAGATCAATCTACAGTTTAACTGTATCTTGGCCGAATATTAAAGAAATAATAAAAGACCGAAAGAATAACTGAAACTTTTTATGCTAATCTGTTCTTTTCCGTGCACCAATCATCAGACCCCCCATTCTACAGCTTAACAGTATCTTGACCGAAGGAATAAATCAGAAGCCTGGAAACGCACATAGCGCTGCCTCCACGAGGGGCAGCAATTAGTCATGCACTTAAGACGACTGTCTTGCAGATTGCGAAAATTTCAAAAAAGCTAATCCTCTCGCCTTCCTTTGAACTGTGACCTGCGCGGAAAGTTTGTTTTCGGAACAAACCGAGCGAAGTTTGTGAGATTTCCTAAATTCGTTCCTGGAATTGGATGGGTGCCGGACGTGCAAAGCACACGCTTAAGCACCTGCTTCTCCATCGATTTCAATTATTGATTCACGTGCCCAAAGTCTTATTTTACATCATTTATCTCCTCCCATGTCTTAGGATACTAATTGAATAAAAGATTATGAAGTCTCGAAAGCAAAAGCACGGCTGGAGAGGGAATCGATTCGATTTCAACTCTAAATTCCGAGATTACCTGTGTGAAAAGCAAAATGGGATTCCGATTCTCGAGAGGTAACATATTACTGAATGCAAAATTAGTTTACCTCGGTTCGCCTGAAGTCGATATTCGTTCTGACGACCCTTTGATTCAATGGCAGAGGGGGCCGGAAATTATTCCCAAGGGGGGCTTTCGGGTTATTTTCAGCCCCCTGCATTAACTTCCGTAGGATGTAGAGCTGGAAGTAAAAATATTTGTTAGCCAGAGATTTGGAGGGACATGTTCTGGATACTTAAATGCTCTAAGGTTTAATGCTTTTCGAAACTTCTTCATTCTTGCTAACCAATAATTTGGTGTCTTAAGTGCGGTTAACACATATAAGATTTGCTGGCACCAATCAGGAACGGGCTGGATTCCAAAACTTATGATGCAAAATTTTTGAGCGGCCTATAATATTACAATAGAACTTTATTTCGTGATTCCAGAACTATTAACCCCGATTTCACGGTTTCTTGTATATACACTGGCGTGTAAAACTTAACCCTCCTCGTGGTTGTCCCGACGAGGTATCTAGTCATTAGCAAAATTGACCAGATCCTCATGAACGAGATACCTCGTCATTAGAAAAAGACTGACCAGATCTTGATCTTGTCATTGTCGAAAAATTGGTAATATCTTGATGATGAGATATCTCGTCATTAGAATAATTGGTCAGATCTTTATGGATGAGATATCTCTTTGAAACCACTTGAAGGTTGGAGGGTTAAGGTTTCAGCTGATTCTTTTCAAAAAAGGGGAACTTAGAAGCCTTCCAATTTTACGGGTCTGCCAGTTCGAACCACGTATGGCGCCTAAAAATTTAGAAGCCTTCCAACTGTACTGGCATACAAGTTCGAAACCGTGCATGCATGGTGCAAAACAATTTAGAAGCCTTCTAACTTCACTGGCTCAAATATGACTCACACCTATACGAACGCTAGCCACAAAACATATGCCTTTGTAGACCTGCTTTGGTGCACCAGAATGGATCCTGCTAATCACTTCATGGTGGTTGTCTCGATGAGGTATCTCGTCATTAGACAAATTGACCAGACCCTGATGAACGAGATATCTCGTCATTAGAAAAAACTTATCAGATCTTGATCTCGTCATCATAAAAAATAGCAATATCTTGATGAACGAGATATCTCGTTGGTGTTAGAAGAAAACTGAACAGATCTCTTCATCATAAAAAATCGTCAATATCTTGATGGACGAGATATCTCGTCGAAACCACTTGGAGGATTGATACTTGTCCAGCGTGTTGATTTTTATATTCATAAGATAGCGCATAATATTACACAATTCTTTCCTGAACTGAAAACCAAGATTGTCGAGAACGTTCAACTGGCAAATAGAATGGCGCCAGTAAATCTATGCCTATGTCAACCCAGCTTAAGCTCTAATGATTTTCGAAATTTCCTCATTCTTGCTAACCAATAATTTGGTATCTTAATTGAGATTAATCCATGCCTGCTGCTTGGTGATGTAAATGGGCCGATTCATCACGATCCACGTGACTGTTTCTTGACAGCCTGGCATGGTCAAGGACCCTTCATACGTCATGAAGAAACGAGTGTCTGGTAAGAGGTCTCTGACGGATAAGTGCTGCAAGTGAGCCTCTTGCCCTAAAAAATAAACATTGACACAATATGAATACTTTAACCGAATAGGTGAAATGTTATAACATAAAATGTAATAACGTAAAATATAAATAACATTGCAACGGCAGCGGTCTCAAACTTAGACCTTTGGCAGAGTTATTTCCACTTCTGCAGGAACTTAGGGGAGCGTATGTAATATTTATGAATTCTAGAGGTATTTAATTTGAAGGTATTTAGATTTAATATTTCCTTCCTAGTCTTAACTGCGTGGTATGTGGTTCTGGAATTGTTATGGAGTTGTTGTTGGAGATGATATCCATTTTGTCCGACTTTGGTGGGAAATATTTATGAAAGATATTGTCGCGCATGAGATGATACGTAGTCTGATTGACTTCTTAGAACTGCAGTTTACTTTTACTTTTTAAATTTAAACTGTTTTCCTTTGTTTTTAAATGGTTATGTCCCTGGTTTTAATGTATTTTCTATAATGTCTACTATGGTGATTGTGCTGTGTGTTCCTGCACACTAGTGAATGATCTTTGTATCAGGTACTACTGCTAGAAATAAAAAAAATATTTATAAATTCCTACGGATAAGAATCAACTACAGAATATACCAATGACTTGACACTGTAGTGGGATATTTCCAACTACAGTTAAATAGGGAAAATGTTTCATTGGTTTTAGTTTTATGATTTGTTATCGCTAAAAATGACCGAAGAAAATTTTTAATTTTCTGACAGAAAATTTGTGCTTCCTTTCCTGATACATACTTATCGATATTTAGAATAATGTAACGATAGGGCGAGCAGCAATCTTAGATTCAGGGGAAGGCTGATCCTTTTCTCGTTCTCTACTGTATAACCTTAGGCATGCTTAGTACCATTGCATTCTTCGTAAATAAACTTGTTATTTATCAAAAGAATGACTTTACGGAGCATTGCTGTTTTTGTTACATTTATTATTTTACAATATGCTAAAAGAGACGATTTGTTTTCATTTTGTAGTCATTCATGCGGGCCGTAGAACAGTTTGTACTGAGTCGGATGATGTCCATGGACAGCGGGTTTGGGATCGCTGTTCTAACACAAGTGTGAATTTGGGGTACAGCTTTGATGTAAAGAATTTTTCGTATAACGCTTTTGGAGCGTTTTTGGCGTGCTTTTTGTAACGAGTTGTGGTAGACAAAAGGAACCCACTTTATTAGGAATATGACAACATCGCAGTTAAAATTTTCATTTCCGGCCCTTTCTCGTTCTTGAATATTTTGGAATGCTGTTTTCATTTCATTGTCTTTTGATTTCATTGGTCCTTTTACATTTTTCCCCAATTATTTTCCGTTTCCTGTAAGTTTGAAGAATTAAAACTTTCAGTTTGTATTTTAAACAAGGCACAGTACTGTCGCATCAGGTTTTATCGTTTCTTTTATTTGAATCTTCCTTGGCGACATAAAAAGCACGCCAAAAACGCCCCCAAATCGTTGACACAAAAGGTCTTTATATCAAAGTTATACTGAATTCGGTATATGTAAATCCCTTTTTAATCTTGAAATTCTGTTATTTTATAAATATAATGCATTATAAGAATAAACAACATTCCAATAAATAAATAATGAAATCTAAGTACTACCGAACATTAAAGAAAATAAGTATGTTATTGACGAAATTAATAATTTATGAAATTATAAAATTATCTGATTTTTTAAGGAACGTTATTATCTGTGTGACGTGTGACTTAAAGAGGTGTATTTATGAAAGGGTTGGGAATTTAAAATACATTGAAATTCTATCGCATATCAGAGAATAAATATGAAAAGAAATTGCATGCATATAAACCGTTTTCTTGTAATAATCAGAGTAAATAAATATACTACTTTCGTATGTAGTATTTTAGGATTCAAATGTGCCATTCAATAAATGTTAGCTTTGATTTACAAATAAACTTAAGCTGCTAAAATTACAACTAAAACTTTTCACAGTTGTATTTGCTTTTCTTTTTGAAACATTCTTAGATTTTAAATTAAATAAATACTACAAATAGTGAGGTTCAATAATTTAGCAAATTGCTTAAAATATAAAGTAATACAAAAAATTTTTGGGAATGAACTTGAGAACTCAAAATTTTTTCTCAAGTTAACATCTCTGATAGAATACTCATAGTTCTTTTCTTTAGAAAAATTTAATTTTTGATGGTACATAAATTTATAACTTTTTATATCTCATTTTAGTTGTAATATACTTTCAGTGTCTCAATTAGTAAAATTGCATTTCCAATTGTTATTAACGTAACAACTGCTGAGAATTGATACAGATTTGTAATTTTAATTCATTTTTAAAAAGCTTTTTTGTTTTATTAGAAAATCAGAATATTCGAGAACGGAAATTATATAGGTTCAGAAATTCGAAAACTTCTCACCTCTATAAACTATTCTGTGGAGTTGACTGGTTAGAATTCGGAGCTCTGCATTTGATAAATCACCCATCTATAAAACAAAGTTTGATTTAGAGGATCATGGAAAATAGATTTAGTTTGCATATCAAACATGGGGACCAAGTCAGTAAATTTTGAATGACAAAATTCTTATAGGGATATAATAGTATAATTGTTCGGATGAATTGTGAAAAATGGAGGAAATTGTATTGCTATTTCCGAGTAAAAAGTAATGGATATAAATGATAGTAAAACTATTTACAATTCACACATTTTTGCGTTTGATATGTGGTTAATATAGTATCCATCAAAGGTACTATCACATATCATATTCAAAGAAGGGGTTTTAATACATCTAGTGAATTAAAACTATTGTTCTAACTACGGCAAAATATTGTGTCTGTCTGATGTCAACCAAATACGTAGTTTCGTAATATTGTCTTTTAGAAAACTAAACATTTGATAACCACGAACTAATTTCAATGATATGGTACGACTTTATTTAGTAATTTGTTACATTCTTTGCTATTTGTTGCATTGATACTTCTGGGAAAAAACCCTTTCTAAAACAAGCAAGAACTGTCTATCAAATGCAGTTTTCTAAAACTGCTTTTTCTTAGAAAACTAAGCATTTGGGAGACATTATCACTGGATATAAAACAAACTCGACATTATAGTACGACATTACTTATTTATTTGTTACAAAATTTATATATTTAACCTAGTATGTACTTGCAAAAAATTCAACCCTCCAAGTGGTTTCGACGAGATATCTCGTCCATCAAGATCTGATCAATTTTGCTAATGAAGAGATATCTCATCAGCAAGATATATTGCCGTTTTTTCCATAATGACGAGATCAAAATATGGTCAGTTTTCTTATGACGAGATGTCTCGTCCATCAAGATCTGGTGAGTTTTGATAATGATGAGATACCTCGTCGAGATAACCACCATGTGGGTTAATGAAAATAACAATAATAATTTTTATCTTCCTAGACTGAAAAATAGAATAGTATAAGGGTATTAATAATTTAGGTGATTAACAATTTATGATAATTTAAACATTAAATCATAAATATTATCAATCAAGAATTTATGTTTACGAAAATATATTAGGCCGGGCATTCATTTTGTTTTATTATTTCCCATTCATTATTTTTAGATTGTAAAAATGATTGAAAATTGATACTTTTATTAGCAGTTTTGCATAGTACTCCCCTATTTTAATGTTTCGAAATATTCTTGAGTTATGTTTGTTAAATGGTGTAAAAGGAAAGAATAAATTTCTTACTTGTAAGAGTACAGCAATACCAACTACTCCTTCACTTCTTCTTACAGCAAGAGCTTCAGAAATATTGTTATACAAATCTGAGTTATACCCAAATATCTGTAACTAAAATCAGACAAACGGTTCTTCACAACATACTTAAAACTACATTTTAGGAACATAATACTTTATAACTATTCTTTTCAGAACAGCAAATTGTATTCTTTTAAAAAGTGCAGATTGAAAAAATCAAGTGTTCAAATTTTTTTTAAAAATTGAAATGCAAATCTCAAAAAATTGAAATGCAATTATATTGTTTTACCTAAAATTTCAATGTTTGATTTAACCCTCCAAGTGGGTTTCGATGAAATCTGACCAAGTTCGCTAATGACGAGATATCTCGTCATCAACATATTGCCGATGCTTTTATGATGATAACGCGATCAAAACCTGGTCAGTTTTCTTTAAATGACGAGATATCTCGTCCATCAGAATCTGATCGGTTTATATGGTCATGCATCATCGAGACAATCACCAGGAGGATCAACCCTCCTGGTGGTTGTCTCGAAGAGATGTCATCCAAATCTTCATCGACGGGATATCTCGTCATTAGAAGAAAACTGACCAGATCTTAATCTCATCATCATTCATAAATCTGCAATATCTTGATGGAGTTGATATCTCGCCGAAACCACTTAGAGGGTTAATACAAAGACATACGATGGAACCAGTGGAGGTTTACGTTCAGGTAAAGAGAGCCGTGGGCTAAAAGTTTGAAAAATGCTGCTTTAATGCAAAATTTACCGAGCTGGTCAAATGACCCTTTTTAAAATTTGAACTAAAAATTGCTTAAGTTATATCGCTTTTCCTCATTAGACTACGACTTTTCCTGAAATGTTATAAAATTAATTTAGCAGTATATATTTCTCTCCACTTCTCCATGCACCTGACATGCGTATGAAGTATACCTATTTTTACTAGGCGGGTCATTTGACCTGTTTTATATCTTAGTAATTTTGACTTAAAATTGCTTCATAAGATTTATATCGATTTTACGATTTCTGAAATGTTTATAAAATTAATTTAGAAATATATATCTTTCTTCACCTCTCCATGGATCAGATATACGTATGAATACGTACGTAAAAATAGGTATATCCAAGTATACTTATTTTTACTCTGACGGGCCATTTGATCGGTTTTATATTTTGTGCTTTTACAACATTGTCAACTCCAAAACCATTCCATATACACTGGTGTGCAAAATAATAAGAGCACACATCACTGTAAAAAGGCATAGCGTGAATGTAACATGAATCGTAGATGTCCTATGCAGGTATTTTTCAATATTCCCGGGTGGCGAATTACGAAACAACAGGTGGAAATATTTCAATTAGGAGAACTTGCTAGTAAATATCAAGGACTTCAGGAAAAAGGGACTAATATGGCATCATCATCGGCAATCTCCAGCAGTGCTACTAATATGCGTAGAAAGTACCAAATAAGATCTGCCATGAAAATAAAACCACTAAAATCTGCTTCTCTGTGCAAGAAATATGGTTGTTTTTTATGGCGCAAGGGCCAGATCTAGCCAAGCTACACCAAAATATGTTCGCGGAAAAATTTAGCAGAGCAATCTTGAATCTGTAAGAAAATGTGGAAAATGAATCGAGAATCTAATATAGAATATTAAAAAAAAGTGAAATACTGAATAAGAAGTTTAAATAATATACCTTACTTATGGTTATTGATTTTTTATTTTGCTTATAATATTTAAATTATTATTTAAAGATAATTTTATTTATCATTTCAAGCACTAATTCCGCTGTTACCTGCGTTCAAATGAAAAATGGATCCTTTAATACATTTCGATAAAAATAGGTATTTACAAACGGTCGGTTAATTTAGTGTTAACCCTCCTATTGCTTGTATACGAGGTATTTCGTCATTAGCAAAAACTGACCAGGCCTTGATGGACGAGTTATCTCGTCATTAGAAGAAAACTGACCAAATCTTGATTTTGTCAAAAGTTCGGTAATATATTGATGACGGGATATCTCGTCATTATCAAAATTGGTCAGATCTTGATGGACGAGACATCTCGTCAAAACCACTTGGAGGGTTAAGCAATATAATTTTGCACCAAACAAAACCGGACTTCACTGCCACATACCTTTACAGCAGAACAAATTTAAAATAATGTATATGATTGAAAATTAATCAATTCCTCAAAATTATACTTAGAATCGTCTAACCGCGTGTAGAAAAATTTCGAATAAACAACGCCTAACTTGATAAATATTCAACATCTCAATATCTTCTATTTTTTCCGATTATTCCTGGTCTCCCCGTAGCACTGTTCTGAATAGTATCCATTAGCTGTAGAATAATTTGTCGTTAGGGGTTCTTGTAATGATATACGACTTCTGTCAGTGGCAGAGACGGCAAAAAGTCTCCATACAATATGCATTAGATTCACCAGCGATTCCTCAGACCACGTGAGGCGTCTTTAGCCGAAGAATGCTCAATTACATCGAAATTGGAAGAGGGGAGGGAGACACTGCCAATGTCTCGTCCACATAAATTGCTAAAAAAAGGGAAAAAGCATTGTAGGGAAAGAAAAGAGATTAAGAAAATTCCTGGAAAAGAAGAAACGTTTTTGTCTTCGATATGAATTGCTTCTGTGTTGCTTCGGGTCCAAATTGAAATAGGTCTCCGACTATGTGGTTTAACGAGGTGTTGTACATCGGGAATGCGGTTTTGAGGGCGTTTTTGGAAGCGTTTTTTTTCGTTGAAGGGTTTCGTTATGAAGGGAAGGTATAGTGTTTTCATAGATTATTTATTTAATGAAATAAGTATGAATGTAAGTAAGTATTAAGTAATGAAAGTATAAAGTATTTAAGTAAGTATTAAATAATGAAAGTATTAAGTATTTAAGTAAGTATTAAGTATTTAAGTAAGTATTAAGTATTTAAGTAAGTATTAAGTAATGAAATAAGAGTATAGTATTGTTTAATTCGCGTCAGTTACTTATTACTTTAAAAACAAATACGTACATTTAATCCTCCATATGGTTTCGACGTGATATCTCGTCCACCAAGATCTGACCAATTTTGCTAATGACGAGGTATCTCGCCATCAAGATATTGACGATTTTTTGATGATGACGAGATCAAGATCTGGTTAGTTTTTTCCTAATGACGAGATAATCTCGTCCATAAATATCTGGTCAGTTTTGCTAATGACGAGATACCTGGTCGAGGCAACCACTAAGAGGGTTGACGCATTTAGAAATCTAAAAATTAGAAATTGGTTGTCTCATTTTAGATTCATATGAGTATCAAGTAAAATATTAATGTTTACTTCATTTAGAGTACGACTGAGCTCGCATTTTTTAACAGACGCATTTTACTATACAGAAGAAAAGCCTCGTTAAATGCAATACGGAACTTAAGTGTTCTATTAAATAGTTACTTAGAAAACATTTATCTGCATTAAATAATATAAAATTGATATTATGATTCAAATTTATCCGTATATTAATATTTTAACTTAATTAACATTAGAAATAAACTAAGTAGTCTAGTCTAAAAATTATTATAGTATTAATAAAATTAACTTATATAATTAGAGTTTGGAGTAATCATAAGTCTGGAAGAAGCAAAGTAAGCAAACGTAAGTACAAGAGCAGGAAATTCGAAGTATGCAATTCGGTTTCTGTCACTTTAAAATGGTTTATTGAAGGAAATTAAAAATAATTGTTTGAAGGAAGGTGGCGAATTTACATCACACTGAAGCAACGCAACTTGCAATTGGCGACGGTCCGGGACCAATCCCGAAGAGAAAGATACGAAGTTTAAAAGAAGGAAATTCAAAATAAGTTCTTTGAGAAATAGAGAATCAATATACACTGCTGGCCACCGTAAATGCAACACCCTGAAGGAAGCATGCAAATAATATGAAATTTACAACATGCATTAGCGGAGGTGAGATATGAAAATGATTAGAATTTCAGCGCAGACGCACATCACGCGCGCCTGTGGCGCCACTTCAAAGCGCTATTTAAGGCTTGGAGATTTCGACGATTTCAAGTACGGCAATTGTGTTTTTCTTGTGGTTTTTTCAAAAAAAACGATCAATTATGCCTCGTAGAAAACAGCGATCATCTTTTGATCAAGTATCCGAGTTCGACAGAGGAGGGATAGTGGCCTACCGAGATTGTGGATTATCTTTCAGGGAAATCGGTAGTCGTGTTGGACGATACCAAACAACTGTAATGCGGATATGTGATCGTTGGATGCAGGAGGGTACGACGGACCGACGTGTTCGATCGCATCCACCTCAGTGCACTACTTCACGTGATGACAGGCATATTGTGCGTATGGCAGTGACGGATCGCTCAGCCACATCACGAACCATAACACAGCACATTCAGTCTGTACCGCATCATCCAGTGATTGCGCGTACCATTCGACGCCGTTTACAGCAGAGTGGTCTGTCCGCAAGACGTCCATTGCTTCGTCTACCCTTGACGCAGAACCACAGACGTTTCCGCCGCCAATGTTGCGATGAAAGAAGGATGTGGACGGCAGAATGGAATGAAATTGTCTTTACTGACGAGTCACGCTTCTGTCTGCAACACCACGATGGTCGGATTCGAGTCTGAAGACACCGTGGAGAGAGGATGCTGAACAGCTGCGTTATGCACCGCCACACTGGTCCTGCACCGGGTATTATGGTATTGGATATCACTCTCGCACTCCTCTAGTACGCATTGCCGGTACTTTAAACAGCCAGCGCTATATCTCCGAGGTGTTGGAGCCAGTTGTCCTTCCTTACCTTCAGGGCTTGCCCACAGCCATATTTCAACAGGATAATGCGCGACCACACGTGGCACGCATTGTCCAAGGGTTCTTCGTCAATCGCCAGATTGAATTGCTTCCCTGGCCAGCTCGCTCTCCGGATCTTTCGCCGATAGAAAACATGTGGTCCATGGTTGCTCAACGATTGACCCAGAATACATCCCCAGCTGCCACACCAGATCAACTTTGGCAACGTGTGGAAGCTGCTTGGTCTGCTGTACCCCAAGAACACATCCAAAGTCTCTTTGAATCAATGCCGAGGCGTGTGGCAGCGGTGATCTCCAACAATGGCGGCTACTCTGGCTACTGATTTTGGCAGGAACCACACTTCACAGAAGTCTATAAATTTAATCATTTGATACTTGGTCAACATGTTATCTACAAAATAAATTTTGTTGTGATATCTCTTGTCTTTCTTGGTGTTGCAATTTGGGTGGCCAGCAGTGTAGTAAAGGTATCACCTTTGAATTTGTAAATTTATAACTTTCTGATGTTTATTTTCGTTAATATTCAGTAAGCGTAACACGTAAATGTAATAAATATAGCAATGTATGCATCTAATACCTTTATTTGGAAATAATGTAAAATTTTCTCTGTATTCAAAAGGATGTCTCGAAGTTTTGTGAAAATGAAAGTAAAACTAGCTTTTAATAAAATTGAAATTTCAGTTCTGTTAAACTTTAATTAAATCTGTTATATTTTAAAGACTCTTGTGAAAATTTGGAAATTGGATTCCGAATTCAAGTATTTTCTGTCTGAGGTATCCCATGTACAAAGTTTCGAAAGGAAATATACGACCCCAAATTCGGTGACATTTGCTTTATTCTTCAATTTTCGCGCAACAGTAATTTCCCACTAAAAAGTTAAAAATTAGATAATGCATTAAACAGCTTTACATAGAACTTAAGACGGCTATATTTTAAGTAAAATGTTAGCCACAGAATAACAGGGGAAAATATCAACCTTCATCAAACTCTGCACACGAATTTTAAGTTATTCAATGAATTATTCGAGTCTTTAAGTAGTACATATAAAATGTGTTCATGATAGTAATGCAGTAATTTCTATGAAAGATAATTACTATGGCTAGGATTTTGATGACACCCAAAATTTCTAAAAAATGCTTTGCAAAAAAAGGCGAAGAAACTATGAAAAATGCCCCCAAACAACATAATGACCTAAACATTACAGTTTTTGAAAAACTTTTTATAAACAGAAGTTCATGAAACAAAAAAAAAGAATCTCAACATCCATTCTACGATACAAAATACAACTTAACTTGTTACATTTTATCTGCCAATCCAAGTATCTTATTTTATTAATGAAAAGCATGGGGTTAATTCAGAGATGTCATCTGTTAAGTGTGAAACTTCAACAAGGGAAAAGTTTTCCCTGGCAGATGATGGGGCATTTTGAGAGAAATACATTTACAAACACCTTTTCCCGGTAAACACCGAAATATGCAAAGTAATTTAAAAAAATCGAAAAACGTGCCAAAAAATCATGAAAATGCATGAAAATACCCTAAAAAAGGCACTTAACCCTCCAAGTGGTTTCGACGAGACATCTGACCAATTTTGCTAATGACGAGTTATCTCGGCATGAAGGATGCCGATCAAGTTACGAATGATGAAGACATTGCCATTTTTGGATGATGACGAGATCAAGATTAGGTTAGCTTTTCTGATGGTGAGATTTCTCGTCCAAGATCCTGTCAGTTTTGCTAATGACGAGATGCCTTGTCGAGACAATCACTAAGAGAGCTAAATAAGCTTAGTTTTTTTATGGAACGTATTTCTATTCACTAGAATAATATTTAAATAATGCCGAAAGAAAGATACAAAATCATCAGAATCCTCGCTCTGATTAATACTAACGATGCTATCGGAAAAGTGAATAAAAATATAAAATTCAGAGTGATAAAAGTTTTTCTCACTTCTGCCGGAAATGAATATCCTGCTAGCGTGTGTTCAGATCCTCTGTCATCTGTTCTTCCATAATGTAGATGAATTTCTTCGAAACGATATCTGTATGATAGTGGTCCTTCAGTTATGTTAACTACTGTATCAGAATCCATTGGCTCTGCGCGAAATATGATACTATGTCCTGTATTCATAATGGATCCGCTTACCTGAAAAGAAATTGAGAAATTGAATGGGGGCTTCAAACAAAATTGTATTTCCCTAGGCTTGGCTTGAAACAAACTAAAAATGTACTCACTTTTCATAAAAAATATTTCCCATGTATTTGTGTCATGTAAATGCAGTGAAACATGAGACAAAAACCATGTCTTAAAATTAATGTTAATAATTTTTAGTTATCTTCCTCATATGTGAACTGAAAAGTGCTTCTATCAAGTGTATATTATTATTTGCTAGAAACATTCTAAGAGCATCCGAAAAAGTTACAAAACTATTTTAAAAGTTGTCAGTCTAAACATATTTAGATAGTACAATTATTGTACAAGTACAGTCGCGAGGGAGAGAAAAAAACGAAACACCCCTCTTTTTAATAATAGATCAAATTCAAAGATGGCGTTCGACAGGAACTAACGTCTTCTAAAAACTCAAATGCATGAAATTTGCATGAGGGGCCGTCTTCATATTAAATTGAGCACCAAATTCATAATTTTTAATAGAAACTCCCTCTTTTGACACACCGATTTCGAATCTATATCAAAATTTAACTTCAGATACCAAATTTTATGTCATTAGGTCTTGCCGATTCGAAGTTATGAGTACAGAAAGATTGGAGCTCCTAAAGTTAAATCAGTTTCTTAGACTTTTATGGATATCTTCCTAAATAATATTTCTATAGCGCTGATATTTTGTATCATGATACTGTTAAAGAAACCAAACAAAACTAACCCAATATTTTGTTTTAAAAATAGTTTTCAGTATGAAATAATAATGAATAATGAACTTTTCCGCGATTGTACATGGTATTTCAATAGTCAGAATTTGATCTATAATGAGTTGCAAAGTATGAAATAGACCTAAAACAACACAGCATTGCATTAGGAATAAAATACCCCTCTAAGCTTCGAGTTAGGAGAAACGCTACTTATAACATAAATTAGAGTTCTTAGAACGGACATTATATATATCTAAGCGTTTGTAGTAATACTAGAATCAGAGAAAGTAGAGCATGTATTTTATTAGCTGCAAAAGCACTCTACATCGACCGACTTTTAAGAAATATCGGCGAACTAGTTGTGTGTGTATTACAATTTCTTTTCCGAAGAATTTTATGTTAAGGACATGAAATATCTGACAAATCCTTGCTAATATGGTAAATGAGGTAGTTAAATTAATGCTAATGCTAAAGTTAGGCAGTTAAATTAATGCTAAAATCAAACATGTTAGATATACTTGTGCGTTATACAAGTAATTGTATCATAGTTTTATAGTTGTTCCAAGAGTACGCTATTTTCAAGACAGAGCTAGTAATTAATGAAAGTGAAGGATAAATTAACCCTTCAAGTGGATAGAACGAGATATCTCGTCCATCAAGATACGACTAACTCCGCTAATTATGAAATATCTCGTCATCAAAATACTGTCGATTTTTTTATGATGACGAAATCAAGATCTGGTCAGTTTTCTTCTAATTAGGAAATATCTCGTCCATCAAGATCTGGTTAGTTTTACTAAGGAGACGAGATACCTCGTCGAGACAGCCACCAGGAGGGTTCAGGATTTGAGATTTCAACGCAGAACATATTTCCATTCATTTTAAAACACAAATGTTACCTTTCCGTAAATCTGATTGGAATATACACCCAAGCAAATCCGAAGAAATTTCTAAACTTGTAATCATTAAAATGGAATTATTACAAATTCTGCTTAAAGTTACTAAAATAATTAAAATGACAGAAACGCTTTTAACTTGCAAAATAAAAGTATTAGTTTTAATTACATGTGACTATCAATTATAAAATATTTAATTAATGTTATTACTTAAATAATTATACATTACTAATAAGTAATAAAGGTCGCGTAAGTTTTTAATGAAGTTCAATATTTAAAAAAGTTATTTCGTTTGGTTATAATCATTTGAAATATTACTGCTAAGACTTCAACAGGTTAGTTTTACAAAGAACAGAGCATACAAGAATATTTATTACTAAACTTCGAACATGGAAATATAAATTTAATATTTTTCCTCTAAATAATTTTTCACAAATACCTCTAAGACGTATGTATGTTGGTGATACAATCCTTAGACGGTCTAATTTAAACGCAATATTTCTGTGATTGGGGGAATAAAAATTTTTTTACTACTAAAAATAAAATTGCGTCGCGTTGAGGAAGTAACTGTGTAAGAAAAAAATTCTCGAGAATAATGGAAAGATTAGGATAGAGTCACCTTTTTGGTCATTCACTACTGGTTAAACATTTTTTATAACGTAAGAAAAGTAATTCTAATTTTGAGGTTACAAGTTTATACGTGGACTGAATGTAGTCAATGAAGTATAGTTCTCAACCTTTTTAAACCGCCTACTTAAACAAATCTTGCATGCGATCCAAACTCGTGTAGAATAATAATGCCCATAAATCGCTTAGCATGTATTTAAAGAAGTCTTGACAAACAATTTAACATCACATGGAAATATGGATACAGCAGAGTAATTGTGAACTGGACTTGGGCATTCTGTGGCTCCAGGGGGTGATAAATGGACTACAGGGATATCTGGACGGCAGATTACGTTTGATTTAAGAGAAAACAGAGCTAACCAGTTTAATAAATTATTTGTATTATTAAATTCTTGAAGTCGAAATCGTGATAGTGCCTTCGGAAGGACTCATTGTCTCCTGAATTGCCACCCCGTGGTAGTACAGTTAGAAGAGCATCAGATAAGCAACAGGAGGGTTGCAAGTTCGAAACTTGGTCCAGTCAAAGAACGTCGTGTTCACGGGGGCTGGTGCACGTTCAGTCTGTCGTGGCCTAAAATGTCCTCACGTCGGCATTGTGTGGAAGTTTGGAGAGTGGGGTGCCAGCTCAGGTGTTGACCTCGTCATTTAACGGTGGTTCAAAATGACGTTGTCCTGAGTTCTTTCCCTTCGGGCTTCATCCCAGACAATCGCCTGGGGCCACGGTAGCCCGGTCGGAAGAGAAGCGGATTAGCGAAAGGAGGGTTGCGAGTTCGAAACTTGATCCCACCAAAGACCTTCGTGTAAGTGGAGACTGTTGCACGTTAAATCTGTCGTGGCCCCAAATGTTGGCGTTGTGTGGAGGTTTGGAGAGTGATCTGCCAGCTCAGGTGTTGCCTCGTCTTCTGACCCTGGTTCAAAATTACGCGGTATTGTCCATGGATCTTTTCCTTGGGGACTGATCCCGGACAGTCGCCAATAGCCCGTTGTGTTGCCTCAGAGCGACGTTAATTAACTACCTACCTACTTGAATTGCCGATAACTCGTAATCAAAAGGAACTTGTTTCTATTTTAAACAAACATTTCGACCATGTACCGTCTGAAATTGTTGAACGGTTCAGATTCAACTGCCGCATTCGTAAAGCAGGAGAGATGGTAGCCGCTTTTGTTGTCAAGTTAACAAGGTTAGCGAAATTTTGCAATTTCGGAATTCCGTTAGGCATGCTTCGCGATTGAATCGTGCGTGGTATTCAGGATGAAGTAATCTAAAGAAGGCTGTTAATCGGAATCGCAATTAATTCTGGTGCGAGTCACAGAAATCGCAATATCGATGGAATCGGCAGAATGCTGTTGATATGCAAACTGCATCATTCTCCAGGTCTTCAGATGCTTGCGAAATACAAGTAGCAACTACTGAATCTCAAAAGGACAAAATCAAAATATCAGTACCGAATGTGTAAGACCAGTCAGTGTGGGGAGGTTATGAATATTCTCAAATTTTTTTTCAGAATATTGAGATAGAACTGTAATAAATCAGATAAATGTTAACTTATTTATTGAACAGGTGAAATTCTTATGTTCTTGATTTAAATTTTCTTTTCTGTTTTTCCTTTTTTCTAGCATTTTTTTGTGGTTCATAATTACGAGGTGCTGTCCTCGGTTCTTTCCCTTTGGAATTGATCCCAGACCGTCGCCAATAGCCCGTTATTTTGATCCAGTGCGACGTAATTTCAACTACCTATCTACCTTGCATTTTTAAGGCAGCAATTTGACGCAACACAACAGGCTATTGGTGATGTTGTGGGTTTAATCCCTAAGGAAAGATCCGAGGACAACACCTCGTAATTTTGAACCACGGTCAGATGACGAGGTCAACACCTGGGCTGGCACATCACTCTCCAAACTTACACACATTTAACGTGTACCAGCCCTCAAAACCCGACAGTCTTTGGTTGGACCGAGTTTCGACCTCGCAATCCTCCGGTTGCTAATCCACGATTCTACCAACTGAGCTACTGCTGTCCCCAGCATTTTTTAAACTTTCCAATAAAAAATTCTGTTTCAATGCTGTATTTTTTTACCTTAAGTCCTCTTTTAAGTATTTTGTTAAACTCACAAAAAGTTTTAAAATATTTTGGTTTTGCACGGAGAGTTTTTTAGGTATTCTGATTAAGCTCACAGATTTTTTAAATATTTTGTTTAAGCTCTGAATTAGTTTAAATATTCTGGTTAAGCTCACAAAAGTTTCTACATATTCTGACTAAGCTCAGAGCTTTTTAAACATATATTCTGGTTAAGCCCACAGAGTTTTTGAAATATTCCGGTTAAGCTAAAAATTTTTTAAACATTCTGGTTAAGCTCACAAAATAAGAGACATAAATTAAAACATATGATGTATTTAACACCTCGAATTGAAATGTAATAGTTTTAATAGTTCTTTTTATAGTAGAGTTAATAGTTTAATAGCTCATTGAAATTACTGCATTTGAAATGCCAAATTTAGTTGGGATGGTAGGTAGGTATTTAATTAAAGTCGCACTAGAGCAACACAACGGGCTATTGGTGACGGTTCGGGATCATCCTCCGAAGGGAAAGATCCAAGGGCAATACCACGCAATTTTGAATCATGGCCAAAAAAGAATTTAAACATTGTGATAAAAAATAAAAATAAAATAACTGCTAACTCAAGAAATTATTCTGATACCTACATCAGGTATGGAAAAAATCTGAATCTCAACAAAGTCGTCTGATTTTCCATCGCATAACAACTCCAAAGTAAGCATGAAATAACTTCAACGTTGTAAAGCGTTCAATAGCAATGTTCTAATGAGTATGTTCAGTAAATGGAAAATACTTGGATTAATATATTGCCAGGACTAACACTATCGCCTAAGAAAAATAAAAATATCTATGCAATTTCCATCTTATTATTTATTCATTCGAATTCATGGCATCAGTAAGATTGTTTCTTATATGAGAAAAGAATCAAACGCTTATTTTTTACCTATAAAAACTTCTGAAAGAAGCGAAGATCTTTTCACGTTTCTGAGAGAAGCCACTTGGCACTGGAAAGATGTCCTGTGATTGTTTCCTTCCCTTTTCACCTTTAAGAGCTAGATGCCGAGTGTTCCTTTTTATGGGTTCTCTTATTCTTTTCTTTGCACCAACACCCGGCATAAAATGGTTTTTATTTGTGTGAAAAGGTTCTCGGTACTTTCTTTAGTGTAGACTTTGGTGAATATCTCTTTTAATTTCATGTTAGTTTTAAGAAATGTTCTGAAACTCATTAACAGTCGAGGAATATATCAAAGATAACATTTCTGGTGTTATCGTCTCAGTTTATATTGGATATTTTTGTCTTTTAAAACCGTGATTTGTTTGCCAGGTTTCTTAGACCTTAAAGGGCCTTGTCAGAGTTTTATTTGTAGGTATTTATTCTGCTTCAAGTCATTGTTGGCGATACTAGTTTGTGAGACTTGTAGTTCTATTACTGCATTATTATCATTAAATGTAATGTGTAAAATGTATTAAAATATATGTAAAAAATATCATGTATATGAACTAGAACCACGTATTTCAAATCACTATTGCTTTTTACACTATCTATAAAAAGTTTGAAAGTCATTTGAATAATTACACAAGCCTTGCCAGAGTTTTATTATTAGGTTTTATACTGCTTCAAGTCATTATTAGTTATTCTAGTCCATGAGACTTTTGTGGTAGTTTTACAGCTTTTATAATAATCATCAAGGAATTCAAGTCTGAAATATATAATACGAGTTTTAAATCACCACTGCATTTTACATTATCAATAAAAAGTTTGAAAGTCATTTGAGTAATTACACAGGGATATTTGGTGATAACCAATTCATAAAGAAAAAGTTGGCGTGGTGTGGAAGTTTGGAGAGTGGGTACCAGTTCATAGGTGTTAACCTCGTCATCTGACCGTAGTTCAAAATTACGTGATGTTGTCCTTGGATATTTCCCTTGAGGATTGGTTCCGGACCGTCACCAATAGCCAGTTGAGTTGCTCCAGTGCTACGTTAACTACCATCACCTTTACCATCATAAAGATGCAAGCTGGTTTTCGCTTATATTGGATCGTGCCGTCATTTAATTAACCCCTTAGCGTCACAAAATTTCCGTGAATACTATTGCTTTTTCCCTACAACACACTTAATTTTATAGTCACTTCTATTGATTGAAAGAATGCTAGGAAAAATTCTATTGGTTAACATCTGGGCTTCACAATATTTCCGCGTATATACTATTGCTTTTACCCTACAACACACTGAAATAATAGTCACATCTATTGATTGAAAGAATCCTAGGAAGGATTCTATTGGTCAAAAGTCTAAGAGTGGTTAGATCAAAAGTCTAAGAGTGGTTAGTGGTTAGTGGTTAGAAAACTAGGTTGCATGGTAAAATAATACGTGACCCAAGAGAGGTAAATTGCTTGTAGTCTGGTCATTTTGGAAAATATATCCTTGTTATATTATCAAAAATGTGTTTATTAAGCCTCAATTAAATTTAAATTGTTCGAAAAAAGAAGAATTTTGAGTATGTTTTAATATTGTAATATGGGGTTTAGACTTAGCTTTGCTGTTTGCATAGTTACCGGGGCTTGTAAGTTATTACTTATACCCACACATTTAATATGCATTTACGTAAAATTATGACTAGAGATAGGTCAAATTATTTATATTTTTGTGACATTTTCGATCAGTTTTAAAATGAACTGCTTCCTCATAAGCTTGCTCCTCAGTCAAAAATTTATTTTGAAATCAAGAATATTTTCAGAAACTCCACTCAATGATTTATTGCTCACAAATTCAAAGTCATAAGAAATATTTTTTAAACGTGGATGTTCAAAGTATATTTTTTATCAGGACACTTTTTCATTCTGAAACAGAAAATATTTATTTTTAAGAAAATTCCCTGGTAAAATTGAAAGCATCTGATGGCGAAGATAGATTTTGCGGCCTTGTTTTTTCTCTTAAGAGTTCCAAAACACTGAACAAGTTTTTTCGTTTATGTATTTCATTTTAGAGGTTAATTTAGGATATGAAAAACTTTGCTTGAAGGGCTAGGCATGATAATATTGTTGTTTTTAAAAATTCTGGCATTTCATCCATCATCAATAAAATGTCCAACGAAGTCAGTACAAGAAATAAATAACGTCAAGCAATTCATTTTTTACTTCATCACTGACTGGTTAGTATAGGGTTGCTTAATATAGTCGGTAGATAGGGTATTTACATTGTTCAAACGTGCATGATATTTAATTATTTCAGAAAATTAACTTAGAAAATTAAAATTAACCTTAAAAAATTTGAAATAAAAATGTATTTTAAAAGTACATTTCATGTTGAAACAAGTGAGTGCTGTGCAAATTAACTTAGTCTACATTTATGAATGATAAAAATTTTATAACGCAGTCTAAGGAACAAAAAACTTCGATTTGTCGAATACCTCTCGACCAAGTAATCAAAATACTCTAGGATTAAAATATCGATTATCCCTTATGGAACATATTAATCACTCATTAAATATAGTCCATAACTATAATCATTCTCATAGTCCATAAGGTTGTTTAATCGAATCAAATATTAAAAACTTATGTTGTACACATAAAAATCCATTAAGTTTTAAGGTTACAGATACGTATTCTTAATGAGACTATTACGTTTTGCTATTTGTTATATAAATAAAACTATGCATATCAGTTTTCATTAGAAGTGAATATACGAGTATTTTATACATATTTATATCGATTCTCTATATTTAGAGAAATACAGTTCATAAAACATATTAACATTAAGTGAATTAGTTTCGTTAACGATAACCTCAAGTCTAGAATTAGCTGATAGTATATGTTGTTAAATGCACATATATTAAGCCTATAACCATCCAAGTAATTCACAAGATGATTGACAACTTGTATCAATTTTACCAATAACTCAGTGTTTCATTTTTAGACAGAGACTGTTCAATTTTGTAAAGAACACATTTAATTCAAACATAAGCAGTGACAAATATACATTTTAGAACTCCGAAATTGATCTCAAAAGGTATTATACCAGTAAATTTTATTAAATTTCGTGCAACGCAGTTCGTAAAACCTGAGATTGACACTAAGAGAATGGTAGTTTCGGTTACCGATAGCTTCAAGTCTAGAGTTAGCCAATAGTATATGTTGTTAAGTTAACATATGTTAAGCATTTAGGGCCACGGTAGTCCCGTTAGAAGAGTAACGGACAAGAAACCGGAGGGTTGCGAATCCAACCAAAGACCGTCGTGTACAAAAGGACTGGTGCACGCTAAATCTGTCGTTGCCTCAAATGTCTTCACATTGGCGGGGTGTGGAAGTTTGCAGCTCAGGTGTGACCTCGTTATCTGACCGTGGTTCAAAATTAAGTGGTATTGTCCTCGGGTCTTTCCCTTCGGGTTTGATCTCGGACCGTCGCACATAGCCCGTTGTATTGTTCCAGTGTGATGTCAATTAAATACCTACCTACCTACCATGTTAAGAATTCAAGTAATTCCCAAGATGTTTCACAGACACTTTTTGTATCGGATTTTAACAAAATTTCCAGTGAATCCAAAGGTCCTCATTTGTGAACCTCTGTGTGCACTTGGGGGTCGTCGTGGCTCAGTGAGTTTGCCCACAGTGCAGCAGCAGAGTTATAGGTGGTGCAGGTTCGATTCCTCCCATGTAAATTTCTCTCTTCTATGTCAGTAAAGTTTTCGTTGTGTGTATGCCCATTTACTTAACGTTGTTTGGTGCACCTTGGCCAAATATGGCTCTTGAGGCATAAAACACAATCAACCATATGCATTCTAATGGTTCACAAATGTGGGCCTCTGGAATGAAGAGGTCAAGTTAGGTAGTTAGTTAACGTTGGAGCAACACAACGGGCTATAGGTGACGGTCCTGGTTCAACCCCGAAGGGAAAGGTGACGACGAAGAGGTTAAACAGAAAGAAAAAGTAGGCAGTACAAACTTTCAAAGCCGCATCTCAGTCTATTTACATAAATAATCGCTAATAATTAGCATTACGACTTTCAAATTTAAAGCCTTAACCATACCATCCACACCAATAAAGCAGTTCGGCAAACAAAATTGTTACACGGGGCATTATCAATAATGAAGCTGTCATTTGAATACGATGGCCAACACCCCGAAACAGTCGCGATCCGCAACTGCCCAAATGATTGGAAAGTAGCCAACCGTCACATTTCACCGCAGCCGAAACTTCATTCAATATTTGGTCTAAATGGAAGAAACATCCCCAAAATATGATCGGAACCCATTTCGAAAAAGTGGAGTCTATTAAGAATTCATTAGCCAGAGTCGATTGAAGAGCACTGCTTCTATGTTGGCAACTCCAGAAAATTTAACTTAATCGGCCTACGTGATTTCAATCCAGTCTTAGGAATAAGTGGCCACAATTTTTGCTTCGCATGTTTCGTGTTGTAGCGGACTTTCCAGCCCTCCTGTAGGAGTCTAATTGAAGGGCGGATATGAGTGAATGCCATAGCTTTGGTTTTAATAGCTATCGGTTGCTGCCAGTGTCACGTCATTGTTGCTTAATAACATCCATTGCATGTCATTAGTTAGCTGGAATTCCGCTCACGCAGCAACATTTTACACCTATGTGGTGGACAGCCGGAAATCTAATGGAATTGAAGTAGAGAGCAGGGCGCAGACTGAGTGGGATGGGACGCAAAGATATTTCTTCAGTTCGCAACAATTGTCTGTGGGCGGAATAGACGCATTTATTAGCCATAGACATGCAGGTTCGGTAAAAGTATTAAGCTTATGAAGAGAAAAGTTCTCCCAACAGCTTAATTCAGGGTAATCGACCTCAACAGAAATCAATAAGTTATGCACAGCCGTTTACGTTTTTCCATGAATAATTCATTTGCAATGAAAATTATAGTTATTACTGAAACATTTATTTATTTTTTTAAATAGTCCCGTTTCTGATTTTATAAATATTGTAGGCAGGCGCCCGATCTAGGGTTTTAAAACCGGTAATTATTGGTATTGGAGTTTGGTGAGGATTACTGTTATCGAAACATCATTACCGGTTTTGGAGATTGGTGAGAATTACTTTAACCAAAACATCATTACAGCTTTGAGAGATTAGTGAGAAATAATTTTACCGAAACATCATTACCGGCTTTTTGATGATTAATGAGAACTACTTTCGAAAAATCACTACCGGTTTTAGAGATTGGAGAGAGATATACAGTTACACAACATTATTACCGGTTTTGGAGATTGGCGAGAACTACTGTTACCGAAACATTATTACCGGTTTTGGAGATTGGTGAGAACTACCGTAACCGAAACATCATTGTAGGTTTGGGAGATTGGTGAGAACTACTGTTCCGAAACATCATTACCGGTTTTAGTTATTTATATTTTATCATTAGTTTGTAACCTTTTTTGTTTTGTTTTAAGATCATACATACTTCAGGGATTAATTAATATTACGGCAGTGGCTGGCTAATGTAAGCATAAAACATAATACCATCAGAAACCTTATCTAAGCATCAATTTTAGACAGTAGGTAGTTGAATTTACGTCGCATTAGAGCAATACAGCGGACTGAAATCAATGCCGTAAGGCAATTTTGGACTGAAAAAACTGCGGGGTTTACAAAATTTTGTGTCTTATTTTCTTCACCACAACAGCAATTGCAGTTATTTCGGGAGTATTTGAAAAACACTGTTCTTGAATAATCTATTTTTAATATCTGTTAAATTTGTCTAACTGTAAATCTATTGTAGAAGTGCATTGAAAAATTCATCAGACTTTCTACCATTTCGCCTCAGCATGTTTGAAGTTCGAAACTCTACCAAACAACCTGAATATGTGATCATGATTAGTGTAGATTTCTGTACAGAAGTGTACTATAACTTTGTACTGATATTATTATCCCATAACACATTCGAAATTGTCCTCTGAACGATATAGTACGAGATTTGATTTTCTATGGCGCAAAGCCATATTTAGCCAAGCTGCGCCAAACACAAGCCAGAAAACGTCAAGTCAATGAACATGCACACACAAGGAAGGTTTTACTTATACAGCAGAAGAGAGAAATACACCTATTTTAAGTTACAGGAATCGAATCTGCGCAGCCTACAACCCGCAAGTTAGCGCAGTGGACAAGCCCACCAAATCACAACGGGCCCACAGTAATATGCGTAGTCTGTTTTCTAAGTTTAAAAGTTACATGCACTGTTTCGTTGCATTTATAATAATAAAGCTATACAAAAGTTTACAAAGGGAAAGGAAATCAAAATGTGTACGTTCATGCATGTTATATATTGATAGGTAGGTAGGTATTTTAATTAACGTCGCACTGGAGCAACACAACGAGCTATTGGCGACGTCCGGGATCCAACCCGAAGGGAGAGATCGTTGACAACACCACGTAATTTTGAATCACGGTCAGGAGATAAATACTGGAACGCATATTTGTACTCAATGCCCGTCAACTAACGTGGTACTAGAGTGCAGATGAGTGATAGACCTGAATAATAGATGAATGAATCATCAATCCAATACAGAATTAATCGTGCTAGTTTACAGTTGTACAGAAGTAATTGAGTACTTATTTTTGCCCCTAATGATTTCCTTAAATTGGCAGCACCGAACATATATGATGTGTTTTGATGAATGAATTATCAATGACTGAATTACGAGTACTAGTGTATCGTTCCACAGAAGTAATTAGGTATTAATAATTCTTTTTTCCCCTGACTAATTATTTCTCCAAGTTGGTGCCAATGAACATACATGATGTATTTTTCATGAATGAATTATCAATGCGATGGAGTTATGAGTACTAGTTTGCCGCCGTATAGAAGTAACTGGGTACTTATACTTGCTCCCTCTTAATGATTTCCCCAAGTTGGCAGCACTGAACATATGTGATGTATTTTTGATGTATGACTTCTCAATACGACTGAATTAAGAGTACTAGTTTACCATTGTATAGAAGTAATTTGGTACTTATACTTGCCCCTTCCTAATTATTTCTCCAAGTTGGTGCCAATGAACATATATGAGGTATTTTTGATGAATGAATTATCAACATGATATTGAATTACGCATATTAGTGTATCGTTCTACAGAAGTAATTGGGTACTTATACTTGCCCCAAGTTGGCGCCATTGAACATGTACGATGTAATTTTAGTTTATGCAATCATGTAATTGAATGAAAGACACCTTGAGTTTTAAATAGAGACAGAGGTATGTGCGTACATAAAATTACAATACTGCGTAAAATTTACGAAATTTTCTGTCTTGTATTTAGTTCAGCTTGGCCAAATACGACCTCTGCGCCATAAAACCCAACTCAACCAATTAATAAATTTACATAGTATTAATACGAATATCTTCGACTGCACCTTTTTTCTATCATTCTTATACAAGAATTTCTGTCATCTAATATAAATACATTTACTAAAACTTGTAAATTTTAGCATTATGTCTGAAACTCCAATCCAACGAGTTTTCAAATTGATACTTTTTTAACAAACCTGATACGATATGCGGTTTGATAAGTGATACTATTGTTGCTAAAATTAATTTAACCAGCAACAATTTTTTAAAGATAACTTTAATTACTGGTCTGTAGATGAAATTTTCTGCCGAAGAGAGATTTGCCGGGAATTTCCAAATAACTGCAGTATTAGGTAATAAATAACAATTTTCCTTTTCCTGCATTTTTAAGACCTCAAGGTATTTAATTTTGACGATAAAAAGCATCTACAGATGACATTACTAATGACTCTGGTAACTTGATCAATGCAAAAAATTAGCATAATTGACCGCGGCGATAATTGACTATCCATCATTAGGTAAGTAAAACGAGAAGCGTCGGAGTTTTCAATCCATTTTTCACGTTCCTTCTCTTTGAGGTTTCCGTTGTAATTTTGTACGACAAATTAAAGGGAATTCAATCAGTATCTCGCATAACAGTTTTATGCGAAAATATTCCTCTACTGCGAAACATGATGCTTTCGGAGATGAAATTTATTTAAATATGACAGATCTATCAAAATACTTTCATGAACTGTTAATATAAGGTTAGTCGAGAAGGCAGTATATCTAAATTTTGTCTTAGAGTTAATGGTTATTAAAATGCTGCGTATAAATGTATCTGATGCCTTATAAGGCTCCGTTCACACCAACAGAATTCGGGTCAGTCCGAGTCATTCTGAATCCAGCCGAATCTGACTAATATCGTCTTGCCTTTCACACCAACAGAATACCTGTCAATCCGCGTCAATCTGAATCCAGCTATGGATGATGATGTGGCCATGATGTCTTCGTACCTTTCACACCAACAGAATCCTGGTCAACCCACGTCAATCTGAATCCAGTCAAATCGGACTGACGTCTTCGTACCTTCCACACCAACAGAATCTGGGTAAATCTGTGTCAATCTGAATCCAGTCGAATCGGACTGATGTCTTCAAACTTTTCATAACAGAATAGGGGTCAATCCTAGTCAATCTGAATCCAGCCGAATCAGACTGACGTCTTCGTACCTTTCTCACCCAATAGAATTTGGGTCAAACCGAGACAATCTAAATCCAGCCAAATCGGACTGACATGTTCGTATCTTCCCACCAATCCTGATTAATCCGAGTCAATCTGAATCCAGTCGAATTGGACTGACGTCTTAGTACCTTTCACAACCAACAGAATCCCAGTCACAATTTTAATCAAAACACTTTTTCTTTATTCTATTGCTCATTAGATAGCGTGGAAGAAGTAATTAATAATTATTATTTTGAAAATGACGAACACAAAAACGCAACTGTAGGATATGTACTCATGTAATTTATCGAAGAGATTGGTTGTTTGGGGTCTTATGGCGCAAGGGACCATATTTTGGTCAAGCTGCGCCAAACACAAGATTTGAGGAGACTGGAGGATCAAACACATTCATAGCCCGTTGTGTTGCTCCAGTTTGATGTCAATTGGCTACCAACCAACAGAAAACATTATTAGTAGAATTTGCACAAAATATTCGTTTTCTGACCGTGGTTAAAAATTACGAGGTTGTATCCTCGGTCTTTTCCTTCGGGATTGGCTCACGTTGGCTTGATGTGGAAGTTTGGAGAGTGGGGTGTCAGTTCAGGTGTTGTTCTGGTTATTTGACCGTGGTTCAAAATTACGAGGTTGTGTCCTCGGTCATTTCCTTCGGGATTGGTTCACGTTGGCTTGATGTGGAAATTTGGAGAGTGGGGTGCCAGCTCAGGTGTTGACCTCGTAATCCGACCAGGGTTCAAAATTACGAGGCGTTGTCCTTGGATATTTCCCTTAGGGATTGATCTTGGACCGTCGTGAATAGACCGTTGTGTTGCTCCAGTGCGACGTTAATTAACTACCTATCTACCTTAGTGTACATAAAAACAAATTAGAAATTTCTACATCGGAACCGTCATACTGATTGACGAAAATTGTGTCTTGCCAAATCAATAATTTGAGTGCACTGAAGCGGAAAGCTCCGAATTCAAGAAGTGTGAAAGATTTTTCGACGAATAAGTTATTTCTTATGCCCGAATCTCCATTAACCAGTTTCTACTGGATTCAGATTGATCCGAATTTTGCTGGTGTGAAGGGGTAGGTGATTGAATTAACGTTGCACTGGAGCAACACAACAAGTTATTGGTGAAGGCCCGGGATATATCCCGAAGGAAAGTCCTCGTAGCAGTATCGAGAATTCTGAAACATTCTTACTTCGTGAATTGACGTATTCCTCTAAAAAACGTGGGTCCACTGATTATCTCTAAGTTGGAAAGGGAGAAATTGGATTGAATTTCAAAAGAGAAATGTCCCTTTAAACTGCGAAAGTTTGATTAAATTCACAGATATTTTCATGAGTTATTTTTTTCACCTCATTTGATATTACCATGCACCTACGCGTTCGACATTAATATGAATTTCCCACTCTTATAATTTCGTTACACCTAGTTTTAATCAAAAGTCCCGTTAGTTATTTTAATTGTAAATTGAATTTACGTACTTTCCCTTTTTGAATAGGGTTTCAACAGATGAGTATAATTAAAACTGGTCAGAAATTAAAAAGTATTATAATGGATGTTATTAATTAGAATAGAGTTTTAACTGATTTCATGTTTTAAATACAGAATGCACAAAATCGCTTCAGTACGAATTTCTTAACGGATTACTCAAGAACAAAATAAACAATTAATATATTATAGCTAGTCAAAGAAAGGAAACGCGATCCTTTCGCTTTAAAATGGACGGTTTAAACAGTCATCGTAAACATTAAATTTTTATTTTTCACTTCCTCGTTTAACTTTAAAACAATTGTTACAAAATAAGGAACAAATTAGTTACATTATATCGTACCCTTGAAAAGAAAAGTTTCCGAGATTTTCTGGCTTACATAACATGCACTCAGCAAATTGCCAAAAGAAACGTTTAATAATAAGATGGTCTGAGCCTAGTTCAGCATTTGAGTCAATTCTGGACTATCCCATACAATACGAGCATTTAAGAAACTGGAGACTATGTCGACACATATTGGGGCCACGGTGGCCCGGTTGGAAGAGTAACGGATTAGCAATTGGAGGGTTGCGAGTGCGAATCCAGCCAAACATAGTCGTGTACAAAGGGGGCTGGTGCACGTTAAATCTGTCGTGATCTCAAATGTCCTCACATTGAGGCCACAACATCACGTTTTTTGGTATAGCATGGGTTAGAAACAGAGGAGATAGAAACATCTCATTATACCATTTTACGCGATACTTACTTTCATAATAATTTCTGTGTATTCACTCTGTACCTGACAAGCCACGGCGAGAGACAATTGCAGCGTTACGCCTCATAAGAGGACATAACAGCTTTACTGCTGAATTGAATATCTTACTGAACATTCTGTGATTCTGAAGAAGTAATGGACAGAAACCAACCACCTGATTCATGTAGAACCCTCTACGGACTTTCTGAAATATCTAGGTACTAAGAGGCGAGAGAAATTTTAGGGGCCACAACTAATATTTTCTTTGTATCTGTTGTTTCTCGATATGTGTTATATTATCAATTTTCTTTACGGTTACGGTTATTTGTTTTTCTTTGTGTGTTATTCTTATATATATATAACCTTGCAAATGGTTTCGACGCGATACCTCCTTCATCAAGATTTGATCAATTTTGCTAATGACGAGATATCTCGTCATCAAGATATTGCCAATTTTTTATGATGATGAGATCTTGATCTGGCCAGTGTAATTCTAATGACAAGATATCCCGTCCATCAAGGTCTGGTCAGTTTTTCAAATGAAGAAGTATCTAGTCCATCAAGATCTGATCAATTTTGCTAACGAGATGTCTCGCCATCAAAATATTGCTAATTTTTTATGACGAGATCAAGATCTGTTCAGTTTTTTCTAATGACGAGATATCTAGTCCATCAGGATCAGATAAATTTTTCTAATGACGAGATATCCCGTCCATCAAGGTCTGGTCAGTTTTTCAAATGAAGAGGTATCTAGTCCATCAAGATCTGATCAATTTTGCTAACGGGATGTCTCGCCATCAAAATATTGCTAATTTTTTATGACGAGATCAAGATCTGTTCAGTTTTTTCTAATGACGAGATATCTCGTCCATTAGGATCAGATAAATATTTCTAATGACGAGATACCTCGTCGAAATAACCAACAGGAGGATTAATCTTTCTCTTGTATTATGATTTTGTCTTAACCATTAGAAATAAAAAAATGCATTACTCGGGTATACAGAACGCTAAATGTTATGACGGTTTTCTTTGAGGAGCTCTCTTCTAAATATTCTTATTTGATGATAAAATATACCTTTTGGTTTTTAGAGTTACAAATTACGGAAAATTCATGAATTTCACTTAATTTTGCTCTGAAACTTCAAAGAACTTATTTCTGTCTCCCTAAACTTCTACGAAACTGGAATTATAAAATAATTACATTCATTCCACTTTCCAATTTCGGTGCAATTGTTTGTAGCTTCGAAACTTCGACATTAGAAAGAAACTACATTTTAAATTCCGATTTTTGAGCGGGGGCAATAATTCTCCACTCGAAGCAACTCATACCCAAATGAAGATTAATTCGGAATTCTCTAACTCATCTATCGACCTCCTCATTAACTGTGAAGTTTGTTACTTCGCGGAGTTGAAATGAAATCAATTTTTCGGAATTTTTTCCCTCTTCCTAATGTTGGTAATATACGTAGTTCTTTAATTAGCAATCGATAGGAAAATGGCAGGAACAAGCTTGTATGAGTGTTTTGTGACCGGCGCGTTGCTATTTCAATTGCATTCGTGAGAGAGTAATTAAACCACGAGGGATTTGGGGCTTAAGAAAAATTCTTTTAATTTTTGGCTTGATTAGATTACTTAAAATCCCTAACAGTTTAAGATGACGAGGAAATACTTTAAGCTACCTTTCATTTGTTACGATAGGAAACGTGATTTTTTACTAATGACATGAATGCTTTTTTGTCCTCACCTTAATCCAAATTGTGTCCCATCTAGGAGTGTTGTTTTTAATGCTCTAGATTATCTAGAAGAGGTACATTAGCAAAACTGACTAGATCTTAATGCACGAGATATCTCGTCATTAAAAATACTGACCAGACTTTGTACTCGTCATCATAAAAATATCGGTCACCATTAGCAAATTTGGTCAGATCTTGATGAACGAGAAATCTCGTCGAAACCACATGGAGGGTTAAGTAACAAAAATAAAATGCAGAATGTGACCTAAAAAGTCTATATTCTTTTAAACCTTCCTGGTGATTGTCTCAACGAGGTATCTCGTCTCATTAGCAAAACTGATCAGATTTTGATGGACGAGATATATCGTCATTGAAAGAAAACTGATCAGATCTTATTCTCTTCATAAAAAATCTGCAACATCGTGATGACGAGATATCTCGCCATTTGTAAAATTGGTCAGATCTTGATGGCCACGTTTGTTTTCCAAATACTCAAATTAAATTTTTTTATAATTTAGTTTCACAAAAGACTGACGGCAATGAAATTCTTACAAATGACACGGAACCTTTTGTTAAACACAAGTTCATATCCTCCTAATCTGCTTTCGTTTCAAAATTGCTTGAAAACTAAGTATATATGTTGTACTAAAATAATATTTATATAAATTTAAACTAGAATATTTGTCTATACTATTTGAGAATTCTGTAAACACTCCTTTCCGTCTTTAATTTTTATACAAAATATATTTATACAAACCATTTTTATACGAAAGATATAAACATGCCAGCTAAAATGCTTTTCTAAATACTATTTGAAAGTTAATACATGAAGCTAACTGAAAGTAAGAGTTTGTTTAAAAAATGTGGAATTCTAAACTGATGAACAACAACGCTTTTGGATTTTCACGTACATATTTGTCAATGCTGATTTTGTTTAAAAAAAGGATTGAATAAGTATATAATTTGACGAGTATTTTTTATTTCATAAAAAATTATTAAGATCTATTTTATAAGAAATAAAATATTGTCCCACTGATAAGGTCCAGGCTGCAATAAAAATGCGTCGAAACGCTTGTACTAATTAAATGAAGCAAATATATTAAAGATAAAAATACATTGATCATGGTTAATAAAACTAAGATTCAAAAAATCTGTATGCAAACTCCAATGTAAAATAATAAAACTTTACACACATATAAAAGAATTTTTTTAAAAGGGCCGTAATTACTAGTGGGGAAATTATCCACCTAGTCTCTGGTCCACATTTTCCAATTCATCCTCATTTAAAAAATACTTCTATGAGGTATTTTCAGTGTAATCAAAAAAATTACTGAAAGACGAGTTTTACTTATGGTTACCCACAATACGGAATATGTATATGGGAAGCACATTCTATGATTAAAACACTAGTGCTATCCCCACATTTAGTTTTACAGAAAAACCTATGTAATATAATTTATTAATAAATCTAATTTTACTTTAATATCCATAGTTTTAATGTGTAGCTTTAGTTGATAAAATAATTCTCAATACACTTATATTGTGTGATTCAAGAGAAAAATTATATACTACTGACTCGGCACACAGAAATAGAGCTGACGCTATCACGGGTCTAATTAGTAACTTGTTATCACACACATCATTTGTGCTAACTGTTGAATCTCCTAAGAGGATTTGCAGCTTCTTTTCTGGCGCATTTAATGACGAGCTTAGCTTCAAAAACTTACAAGTAGTCTAGATAGCAAAGAACCTCCAATGCTATATAGACGCCTTAATGTTATCATCCTCTAGCATTCTTAATAGGTTACATACAGTGACGATCTGGCTTATTGAAGTGTCCAAGGAAATATTACCATATACTGGTCTCTAGGTGATTTCAAAATTTGCAAAAGGAAAGGGTTATTTGGAAAATGCTAACTCATATCATTACAGAACGATTTAACACTTTATGAATGGATTGAAAGAGGACAAAGGTTGATTTGGTGTGTCACTCTATGGTGTCATTTGCCTACAAGAAAATTCGAAAAACATTTAATGAAATATTTTGTAAACTGTCAAATTATAAAATTTAGCGTCAAGAATTTATCCCTTTATAAATGAACCGAGAGAATAAAGGTTTGTGTTAGTTTGTCGCTTTACTGCCATTCTCTGCTACACGAGAGAAGAGAAGAGAGAAGGACGTTAAAAAAAGTTAAAAAATGTTAAGTGAAACATTTTGTAAATTTTCAAAATACAAAATTTTGTGTCAACAATGTATCTCTTTATAAATGAATTGAGAGAGAATAAAGGTTGGTGTGGTTTGTCACTCAATGGCAGTGGTTCCCAACCTGTGCTCCGCGAAGCCCTAAGGGGCCGTCGTGGCTAAATGGGTTTGTCCACTCTGCTGGCAACCTACGAGTTGTAGGGGTGCAGTTTTGATTCCTGTCAAGAGCATCCCTCCCTGGGTGTATTTCTCTTCTGTGTCAGTAAAACTTTCATTGTGTGTCTATTACTTGATGTTGCATGTCTTGTCTCTGGTGCAGCATGGTCAAATATGGCCCTTGCGCCATAAAACCCCCAAAACAACCAACCGTGAAGCCCTAAGGGCTTCGCGTGCCTTCCCAGGGGGTTCTGCGGCCGCTCCAGGAAAATAAAATAAATAAAAATTAAATTAAATAAAGAATAAGTAACAAAAAGTAGAATATAAAAATAAGAAAACTAGAAATTACATTCTGAACGGAAATTCGTCAAGTTGAATTTTGTGCCTCCTCTAGCAGACGACGCTTGGTCATTCTGCTGCCACTAGCTGTAAAATTATTGTACCCTTATATAAACGGTATATTTCATCTGTACACAGGTAGTTTCAAAACTTTCTCTGCAGATTTTAAGAGAAGTAGGGAACACAAAGTTAAACCGTATTCACAAAGGAATGTATGTCCGTCACCCGGAAGTGATAGTGGTTAGAATAAGATACAGAAATGAAAGGCACAGTAAGTATGAAAACATTTTTACTAGATCTATTTTTACAGTTTGACACTAGTCGTAATTTCACAGTGGGTACTAGACAAACTGATTCATTGTATAGACTTGTACGCTTAGCACGCGAGAACAAACGACTTTACCTATATAGAAGGCCTAATCAAAGAGTTCCGGAGCGAATAAGTAACTTTAAGCACCTACTGTGCCTCCCACTATAAAAGGTGTATAGTGGGTGCTTAAAGTTACAACCACCAACACACGCCTAACAGCGTCGACGTATGGACTGCCGTACAAACTGGCCAACTGCAACGCTACCGATCAGCGCCCTCTAGGAAATCCAGGTGATGCTTGAGTACATACATCCCTATGCGAATGTGGTTTAATTCTGTGTGTTACCTACCTCCCCTTTAAGTTTGTATAGTAAGTTTTGAAGCACCTTGTATTTCTAATCGGGGATATTCCTGCATCAAAAGACATGGCCTCACAAGAATACATTTTATGCACGATCTAAGTATTCAAAACAAAGAAAATGAGAGTCAAATAACTCTTGTTCATTCTGTTGGAGAGTGTAGAACTCGCAGTTGTACCACAGGCAGGGGAAAGGAAAATTTCGATTCATCTCCCTTCGCCACTCTTAGTGTTGATGAAAAAACCTCGCCAGGCTGTCAGTTCTAACGACTCATTTATTCTCTGAGCTGGTGAAACAAAATCTTTATACTCTGAGAGTAATGATTCCATTGGTTCTACTTGCACGACTGTTTATTCGCTGCAACAAGCGAGAGAAGAAATTGAAGCTATTTTGGGTTCGGGAAGTCAGATCAATTTGATTACTTCAGTACGTATGAGCAATCCGTTCTTGGCTTGAAAAAGAGTTTATTTGTCTGGAATAAGATAAACGCTTCTTAGAATATTACACTTCGTGTATAGGTCATTTATACTTTGGTAAAATGTTTACGGAGCATTTAGATTTTATGATAATTTCTAAATTTTCTACTTTTCTTCCAAAACTTTTAATGTATCTGATTTGGATTGCCAATACGCGATTAAAGAAATGGTATTAGAAGTATGAACCAAATAGTAATTAATAAATATTATTTTAATAGCAATATAAAGGTTCAGAACAAATATATTTGAAACATTACTTTTTAGATTTTTTTTGAGCTATTTGAATCAAATGTTGAAAGTATGTATTCTGAAAATAAAAATGAACAGTGGACTGTATCTCAAACTTCTTAACACACGTGAAAGGGATAAGATTTAAAATATTACAGATTACATAAACCATGCTGCACAGAAGAGAAAGACCTCATACATATACTGATAAAGAGAGCTCAATATTTCTGAACCATGGTTGAAAAAGGACTAATGTTCATTTTGGAAGTTTTGGTAACAGCTGATTTAGTAATAATAATTATTTTTTATCTTTAATACAGCATACAAAAAATACTTTTCAATATTTTGTTACGTCCATAAGGTATATCAGGTATACGTTCATAAGGACAGGAGGACATCGCCATTTTCCAAACTTTAACTTTCGAATTTGAACATTGGCCCTTTTTCTACTAAGTTACAGATTTTATATTTACTTTTTCATACATTAGAATCCCTAGTGTTTGGTATAATGGTCAAAGGGTTTGTATCACAGAGGAAACATAAAAGTAGAGTGAGCAATGGTGCCAGGATCCTTTTATGTGCAGAGGATCATGTGATAAAAACTAGTAGTTACTTGACCCATAGACTACTTTCGTTTGCGGGTGGAAACTAACATTCATCATCTGATTGGTCCACGAGACGGTAATAAACGCCCATCCATTGATTTATTATCTGATTGGTCCACGCTAGAAGAATTTGGTGATTTCACCATTTTTGTCGCCACTCTATAGAAATGCACTTTCATACATCTATCCTGTCATAAGATGTTATATCGCCAAACGAGGTGATAAGATGCCAAATCGCCAACTAAATCAATTTTTCAGAGTAGTCACGAGACTATAAGTCGACATGTTGGTCACACCTTTTGAAGTCCCAGTCTTTATATTCCAAGTCTATGGTTTGTATGCCCCCAAGTAAGTCCCGGGTATGAATCCCGGTTTGTAAGTGCATGGATGTTGGTATTTGTCTCTGTTAGAAGTATGGAGGCTTACCCACTGGGTGCTGATTCACATATAGCCGTCGGTTCGCCTTTTGTAGTGGTCGGGTATTAGAAGAAAAAAGTCTAGGTGTAACGATGCGATAAACCCTACTGTAAACAAAGCTATATCTAGTCCAAAGAATACAGAGATAATATCTTTATAATCCAAAAAGAATACTGAGATTATATCTCTATAAGTCAAAGAATACAGAGATAATATCTCTATAAGTCAAAGAATACAGAGATAATAATTAAAAAATTTTATGTATTTAAAATATCTTGTTCAAGTTATAAACAAATTAAATCAGTATTATGAACCTCCAGAAGGTTCATCACGTTTGACCAAACACATCCGCCTTCAAAATCCCAATCTGCTTGTTACACCCTCAGGAAATGTTAACAACTACCTCCTTCAGGAGAGGAATCAGTCAACAGGGGTTGCTAAACTGCAGCGCCACCCTCAACAAGCAATCTGCCAACACATGGTATTGATCTAAGTAATAATAAAATGGAATGAACGCAATGGTATATTTCAGATTTAAATTAATATTAGTATGGTTTCTGTTTACCTAAACTGCTAACGTCAACAAGAGCCTCAAGTTTAATGTAAGTGGCGGTAATGTTTAGTGGTGGAACGTGCTTCCTGCAAGCAATCAGGACGTGTGTTACTTGGCTCGTTTTCACTTGGTGCCAATGAAAATTCCAATAAAAAATGCCAATGAAAAATGAATGAATTTCGAATTGATATTTGATAGTTGATTGGTTAACGTCAATTTGACTAACGCAAAAAGGTGATAAACTACATTATGGTAACTGTTCGCGCATGGTATCTCCGTAACAGTTATTGGCGCTACTCCTTAATTGGCGTAACTTTTCATGTACTTGGCAAGCGTCAAGAACGTTGACGCTTGACGCGATAAGCCGATATCGCCAGCGTTTCGTTGCAGGAAGGATTTTCTGTGTACTTAGGATAGTACAAATTTGACTAAATGTAAATATAGTTAGAGTCCGCTAAAGTTTGTATATTTGTGTAAGCCCCGACATTAACACAGATGTGCATCATGCGAGAGTATTTGATTAACATGATATAAAATCTCCATTTTCCGTCTGGTTTGTTTATTTACGCTGAAAATCCATATAACATAACCACGACATTAAGCTGATAGCAACTCAAAAAAAAGCAAATATTAGTTTTCGAGATTATGTTTTAGCATCCGAGAATGCTTTTCTTTACTAAGTACACAATTCTGTGCTTTTGGCTGCATTTCAAACATTTTTGGTTACAAGATCTGATATTCCTCCAGGGTCTTATGTAATTTGTTAATTTCATAAGAGTTCCTTGTTCAGTTGAAAAACATGGATAATTGGGTGAAAGTGGTGAAATGCAAGGCCCGAAAAGTTGTATTCACTTCCTTGTCATCAAGGGTATTCACTTCCTTGTCATTGGCACCATTTAATGTGCTGACTCATGTCTCATTAATATTTCATCGTTCGAAACGAAATGAATTATTATACAACTTCATCTCAATCTTACGAAACGTTACATACTTTTCAGCTACCCGCATTTAGATGAAAAGGGGTTTCTAAATGCGAACAGTTAATTCTATGCATAAATTAGTATTGCAAGTAATTTATTCGCCGACCGTTTTAATGTGTTAAAATATAGACTAGTGACGTCACTTGCTGAATACGTATAGGAAATACACAACACAAACACTAGCGCCATCTTTATTTAACTTTACAGAAAAGTCTCCCATAGAGGTTTATCTACAATGGCACATTTTTCTCAGATTGAGTTCTCTTGAGACTTCCAATTTCTATCTGCTCCCTGCGCATCAGTTTTCCTGATTTTCTTGAAATATTTTTTGGATAATCCTTGCGTTTTGTTGCATATATTTAAACGCAATGAGAAGGTCAAGCTTCCCAATTTTGAAATTTTGGTTTAAAATTTTGCTTAACGAATGCTTTTTGACAGAATTTTAGATGCGTTGCTACAAATGTTTTTCTTACAATTCAGTGACAAACTTGACAAATGGAGTTAATTTGATTTGTATGTATATAAATTATTAAATAAATTAAAATAAAAGTGATGAGAATACATGGAAAATTAATGCGCGTGGGGACCAATCAGTTTTTGCTAATTTTGAAAAATGTTTGACTACATATTAGGCAAAAACTTGCACTCAACTTAATATTTTAGGATCAAATTTTCATACATAGGCTTTATAGTAAAAAATAAACTCTACAACTTCTATTGGCCAAATATGGCCCTTGCACCATAAAACCCCAAAACCAACCAACAAACTCTGCAACTTTTATAACGATCGTATAAATTTAAAAATTGTTTTTAAAGTCCATTGTCTTCTTCAGAGCATAGTGTACACACTAGAAATGAGTGTCAATAAGTTTTAATACATGTATTTTAAAAGAGATTCAAACAAAAAGTGAATCAATTTTTCGGTTTCTTCCATGAAGTTTTCTCGAATACATTCGTAAAGTCTGAAAGAGTGATTCAAGACTTAATTAAGAAAATAGAAAAGGTTACTTTGCTATATTTAAAGTACTCATTCAACAAATAACATTCATTGTAAATGCGAACAAATTTACATTTATGGTTACATTAAAGGTTAAGTTAAAATATGTGCATGTAACTGCATAAAAAGTATTGCAATCGCTCATCATATTGTGTTTTAAGCCATGTGTGTATCATTCAACCAACAAACGGTCCATGTGTTTATTATCCAACTAATATTTTAAATGTAAAATAGCTCAGTAACCCATATATTCAATCAGAATATTTTTCTTTTAATACTTTTATAAAGTACGGGTAGTTAGGTAGTTTACTATAAATCATGGATTATTACGCAATCGTTTTATAAAATTTGTATTTTTAAATCGGCATTTTGCGAACAAGTCTGAATTTTATAGCTCCCATCAACATATATTATCTGTCAAAATACATTAAAAACTCAAAATATTCAACCTATAAACAAAGTGTTAAAATAAAAAAGTCTGACAGTATATTAACAATTTATTTCCATTTAAATTGCCCAGTAGCAGAAATTTAACAGTACAATCTATGTTTTAAAAATAAAACAGTTTTTACGAAGAAGGTGAATGTTTCATTGAAATTTCTCAAAACAGTGAGGAAAAAAATGCGAATATTTTTTGTGGCCTATATTAAACGAGGCAATAAAATACATATAAAATAAATTACATGCATCAAATTTATGAAAAACTATTTTGGTATGTTTTCTTTTTGTAAATATGATAAATTTACGAGTCAGACGCACCAACTAAAATTAAAACAATAATTGTGTTTCTGCGCAGTATATAAAATAAAGTATTTAACAAATGTTTATACAAATGATTTCTCGTACGCATTAAAAATTTTAATGAGTTCTTTAATATTAAAAATGGTCAATAATTTTGAAAAATTTCTATTATTTAATATTTAAACCACATCTTAATTTTTTTTGTCTACAGAAAAATGTTTTACTTACACAATTAATTTACCATTTTATTTTATTGGTTTGACTTAATACTGTTACTTAAAAATATTTATATTTATTTCCTCAGTGATAGAAAGTTCAAATAAAAAGTCCGGAGTTTCCTTAAATGGAAACAAAATGTTCAGTAGCATTTTTGTTACTTTTATGACCTTAATACTTATTGTCTGATAAAGTGTTATCTTACTAGAAACAGGTAAAGAGAATTAACACTGCTGTTAACTCTATTTAAGTCTTCACTTTCTTCTTCATGATCTAAAAGACCCATAATATTGAAAACCTTTCCTTTGTTTGATGTTTAAGCCTCATCACAAATGTTTTGAACACCCCCCCCCTTTGTACACGACGGTTTTTGGTTGGATTCGAACTCGCAATCCTCCGGTTCCTAATCCGTTACTCTTCCAACCGGGCTACCGCGGTCCTCTTTTCCCATGGGGCTTATTGTCTTTGGTTAACACGGGAATATCGCTCGCGGGATACCCAAACGATCTTTTTCTGCTTTCATCACACTACTCTGTTCCCTAATCCCTCTTTCCCCTTTCGCGACACCTTTTACTTGACGCTGTCTTGTGTGGCACAGCTTGACCAAATATGGTCCTTGGCCAAATATGATATAAAACCTCCAAAAAACAACCATTTGGTTTTCGAGATGTAAGAGATCCATAATTTGAAAACCTCTCCACTGTTTGATGTTTAAGCCGCATCACAAATTTTTTGTCAAAGGAACAATCTAGTAATTCCAGTTAATCGTTTTTTATTGCCCTTACTCAACACTGACTACTTAGAACATATTTACATTTCTTTACTCAAGGTGAAATAATTCAAATGAAACATCCGCCGTTTCCTTAAATGGAAATAAAAAGCTCTGTATAATTTTGTAGCATTTTTATGGCCTCAATACCTGTGTGATAACAATTGTTTCCAATATGTTATCTTACAAGAAGCAGTTAAAAAGAGTTAACACTAGCGAAGTCTTCACTCAGTTCTGGATTTAAGAGACCAAGCAATGGCTAACAGTAAATGGGATGCGTAAAAAAATTGGGGAAACAGCAAGAAGATTACAGTGATACAAAAAAAGGACAAAAAGGAGCCGAGAAAAATAAGTGGAAAGAAAATGGATTCAACACGAAGTATCGAAAATTTAAAAAAAGGTAGCGTCGGGATGTTCAATGCCGTGAATTAGGAAGGAGAAAAAATAAGATAAACTCCTCGATTTCTTTTTTTTAGATTGTTTTATATGAGCCTTTTTTTAGGTTTTTCCAATCGCTGCTCTTGGCAGGTAAAAATTGTAATTAATTTAGATGCAATCTTGGTTGAGTGGGTTTTTTCAAGCCGCTACTACTGATTCATTTTTAATTTGTGTGTCGTTTTCGATTTGAGAGTACTTCCATGGACCGTTGAGTGGGTGAATATTAGGTATATGGAGCCTTAATTAATATTAATTTTGAAAAATTAATAAATGTAAACCATTTTTATTATTATTTGTCCTTGTGTTTGTGTAATTTAACCATGTCATAAGTCTGTTTCCAGACATAGTGTCAGGGCCCTCACATAAGGGTCTCCGGTACCATGGTACCCGGGCACTAGGGTGGTTAAATCACAAATACAGGGCCACCACCTTAGGGCCCTAGGGTGGTGGCCCTGGAAATGTTAAAAATTTGATACTGTAATGTATATCTCATATCTTCAGTAAAGAAAGTTAAATATTCATTGAATTTATAATAATAAAAAAGTTGTGCATATAATGTGTCACGATTCTAATACTAATAGTGTTCCGCTTTTAGTCCTTGCTAGTAATACTAATAGTGTCCGCTTCTAGTCCTTGCTCGTATACTAATAGTGTCCCGCTTCTAATCTTTTCTTGTAATAACAATAGTGAACCGCTTCTAATTTTTTTCAAGTAATAATAATTGTGTCTCGCCTCTAATCTTTGCTAATAACATTAATAAGGTCCCGCTTCTAATCCTTGATATTAATACAAATATAGTGTCCCGTTTCTAGTCCTTGCTGGTGTACTTAGTGTCCCGCTTCTAATATTTGCTAGTAATATTGATAGCGTACCACTCCTAGTCCTTGTTAGTAATACTAATTATGCCCAGCTTTTAGTCCTTGCTAGTATACTAATAGAGTCCCGCTTCTAATCTTTGCTTGTAATAATAATAGTGGCCCGCTTCTAATTCCTTGCTAGTAATACTAATAGTGTCCCTTTTATACCTGTAAGTAATAATGATAGTGTACCGCTTCTAGTACTTAAAAGTAATAACAATAGTGTCCAGTTTGCCATTACTTGCTATGACAAGGCTTAAGAGTGGGCACACAAGATATATGACTTTTGTGAGAGAAGTTAAGAACTACCCAATTCGCCCAACCCCAGAAACTCATTCCGATGTTTTTATAATGTATCAATACATTATAGGATATCGGAATGAGATGCCAATTGGACCACTGCACCCCCACAGAGAAGCTAATTGGCGTCTCTGTGGGACAACTCCTGAATGATCAGGAATTGGTCACGGCAACTTGTACAACATTGTCTTTTGAACTTAGTCAAAAGTTCAAAAGACCATGTTATTCACGTATACCTTAATCAAGGTGATTAGATACTACAAGCTGTCCTTCGTGTAAAAAGGACTAGGAAAAAATTATACACTTATGCAAGTAAAACACTGAGTACAAATTAATGCTTCACTGGTACTTCATTTTGTACCATCCGTGGAAGAAAACGGGACAAATGACATTTGTTAATTCAAACTCTAGTATATTTAAAATGGTAAAAGATGGATAAAGTGATTTTGCATTACATCCTTTTATTTGTGATTTAAAGGCAATGAGACCTGATATATCAGATATCCAATACTTGTGACTGGTACAGCCTGACACAATATGGCCTTTGATGAATAAAACCCGCCCAATCAACAAGAGATCCACTGTGAAAGGGACAAGGTGTAAGTTGAAATCTCTGTTTTTATTAGAAAAACGTAATCATTCTAATATTAAAACATATTTTCTCAGAAATTCTCTCCAAAGACGAAACATACTATACTGAAATTCTAAAATTACTCTGACATAGGTTAATCTTGTTAAAATTTTACCCCTATATAGCTATGCTTCAATGGCGAAGACAACTTGACTATAGTGGGCTAAGAAGAACGTGCAACCATCAGTAAACGAGGTAATTTAGGAGGCCATCTGTATAATGGCTTCACGTGTCTCTTTGAGTTTGTAGAGGATACACGCTTACTACAATACTGGGAAAGAAAACGTTCAGCTAGAGGCAGTTATTTCGTAATTCTTCATTTCCTTTACAATTCAGCTTTACTTTCAATATATATTTGAGTAGTTCTTGAAGTAATTGATCTATAAACTCTTCTGTTAAAAGGAACCTCTCATGTTTTGGACATGCTATCGCGTTGGTGTTTCTTTGGGATGTACTAAACTTTTTATTCCAAGGATAATAAAGGTTGTGTTGCGAGTATTCAGCAATAGCGAGTCTGTACTTATACTCTGGGCACTTGACATATAAATTCTGTACACCACATTTAATCCACCACGTGGTTTCAATGAGATATCTTGTCAATCAAGATCTGGACCAATTTTGCTAATGTCAAGATATTGCTGATTTTTGATAATAATGAGATCGAGATCTGGTCAGTTCTTTCCAAATGACGAGATATCTGATACATCGTGACCTCGTCAGTTTTGAAAATGATGAGATATCTCGTAGAGAAAACCACCAGGAGGGTTAAAGTATCAAGCGGAAGGTATTACCTATTTGGTACATGGTCATCAAGTACAAACATAAATGCAGATATTTACAAAGGTGATCATTTTACTCTAGGTATGATTTCATAAATAAAAACAATTGTTTGGAAACCTATGAGAATATGCGTTTTAGGGACAACTTTGGTGTTTTTAGCTTAAAATTATAAAAATATTTGCATTTTCACGTGTTAGATAATTATACATATCCAATTATACAGTTAATGAGTTGTTTTACGGAATACACTTCCTACGACTATTTTATGCAATTGTTACAAAAGCTATGTTTATTTTCCGTAAAATTCCCATTTTACGGAAGTTATACGTTGACATTTATTTCTCATGTTCATTTCGTTACTTGAATAATGCAATGGTATTGAAATATAATCCGGCGGGGATATTTCAAATTCTGCACTTCTCATGGTAGGATGTTGAAACTTTACAATTGTGTTGAATGAAATCATAATTCGGTGAGATTTTTTTGTCGTAAAACTGTGGGGAATATGAGTTTTTCTCAAAGAACCACTCGACGAAATATTTCTTTACTTGTACTTTTCAGTTTTATTGTTGGAAGGCGGCTGTTATTCCACACTGTTTCTCATGAGTAGTTTTCCTTTTTAATAGAACCTGAAGTGTAAATTACAAACTCACCCTATATTTGTCAACGTGAAGACTCTTGAGATGAGGATCGTACAAAAGAACCGACGGGTCAAGATCGATCGGAGATTGCCTGCGGCCTTTGGTGCAGAAACTCCATTCCGGATTTAATAAACCCCAGAAGTCAGGACCTGGAATCAAGGAAAAGCATTAGTATGTCAACAACATTCCAGGGTTCATTAAACGTAGATATTGTATCGTAGGATCTGAAGTTCCCAAGAACAAAAATGCGCCAGTTTTCACAATGGACCCAGTGTCTGATAAACATGAAATCCACAGGAAAAATCATTAACACCCTTTTAGCATATCAGGCGGTTGTTCGGTAACAGAATAAAAAGGTTTTCCTTGAAGACCACCTCTTATGGTGAAATCGCGTGAGGTTTCTGTATACCAAACAATCAATAAGCACCTTGTTTTTCCGTTTTCGTAACAGAAGATTCTTTTTTAATTGTAGATTCATTAACATGTTCAAGTGGGATGAAAGCTCGGAACTTGCTAAATGGAACTGTCTACACAAGGTGTTGATTTATTTGTGGATTAAATAAAAAAATATGTTTATTTTTTATGCTTCGTGAAGTTTGGCAGTAAGAAAATAAGAGTTATGGAAGGAGAACTGATGGAAGAGGTTTTTGTATTGCTCTTTGCTGCTCGAAATGTTGTAGAAACTTGCTGATTAAAGATGAGGATTTTGGTTTTACTTGATATTCTATATATATATCCTGTCTTTTTACACAACCAAAAATTAAGATTGAGAATATATCGATATCTCCACGCCAAAGGTACACATATGCAAAATTGACGTTTCTACAAAAACGCGTTCAAAGTTTTGATGCTTTAGAAAAAATCGAGTTACGACTCAAAGGTTGTTTTCTAATGAAAATCGTCATTTTCAATAGGAATCAAAATTATTCGTGGCTTTGTCATAGCATTAAACATGAAATGGCATCTCGAAAAATGTAGTTAAGGTGAAAATCGCCAAAATGCAGAATTGATGCCTTGGCTTGGTGGTAACGATATAATCTGTAAATTATAAAGAACTTGTTAACTAACACTGTCTATACAGAGGCTGTTCGGACATTTTTTGAACGATTTTGATGAGCTGTAAAAAATTGTATGCTACGAAAGAATTTTATTTTCACAGCAGTTAAATAGTTAAAGTATAACTTATCGTCTGCTGACTCAGAGTTTTGTTTACTTTCAAAATGGCGCTTTTAAATAAGCAATGGAAGGCTATGTTTCCTCTCTTTCCGAAGAGAATTATGCCTATTCAATTATTCAAAAACGCTGTAAAAGTCATGGTTTTTCGATATCTAAAGGTACGATAAGTAATATTAATGAGAAAGGAAAAAACGTAAAAGTGTAAAAATACTTCCAAAAGAGAAAAAAATCTGAGAATATTTGTAAGGTAAGATCTTTAATTTTAAATGAGAATCCGCCAAGTCAAAGGACTATAGCAAAGTGAACGTGAGAACTTTCTCTAAGAGATTTATGATTGTTGCCGGTTTTGCATATAATGGAAAATTAAAAGTAAAAAGAGGGGAAAATGTAAAAATCAACTCCCACATATTATCAAGACCGTATTTTATCCCCAATATTCAAAAAAGAAATCTTTACCCACATTGCCAACAATCAGTAGAACTGCATCAGGGTAAAGCAAGCAGCCACACATCTAAGTCGACTATTAAATTCTTGGAAAAAATGGAACAAGAAACTGGTATCAAGTCAATACCCTTTACTGATATTCCTGTTAAATCTCCAGATGTTTCGCCCATGGACTCTTGTGCTTTTGGACTTTTAAAAAGGGCATTATCGAAACGTCGACCGAAAACCATTCAAGGACTGAAAAACTGTGGAGCAAGAATGGTACAAAATACCACTGTCGATACTACAAAAGTCATTATTATCGTGGGAATTAAGGTGTAGAAAGATAGTTAACAATAAGGGCTATCAAATGGAACATTTAAAACACAAAAATTTCATGTAAAAAGTTGAGCTTCAGTCCTTTAAAATCATTCAAAAAATGTCCGAACAGCCTCTGTAGAAGGTTTTGATTTATTTGTAGATTAAATAAAAATATGCTAATTTTTCGTGCTTCATGAAGTTTGTCATTAAGAAATAGAATTATGAAAGAACTGATGGAGTAATTTTCAATAGAAATTTGCTCTTTGCTGTTCAAATTCTGTAGAAATGTATTGATTAAAAATGAGTAATTTAGTTTTACTCAATATTCCTCCTGACTTTTTATGCAGACAAACAAGTTAAAACTGAACAAAAGTATGTAATTTGCAAATTAAAAAGAACTTGTAAATGGAACTACTTACTAAAGGTTTTAATTTATACGTAGATTAAATAAAAAATGTTTATTTTTATGCTTCATGAAGTTTGGCATTAAGAAAATAAATTATAAAAGGAAAACTGAGAGAAAGAGTTTTTTGTAGAAATTTAGCTCTTTGCTGCCCGAAAGGCTGTAGAAATTTGCTGATTAAAGATGAGGAATATAGTTTTTCTTAATATACCCCTACTGACTTTTTACACAACCAAATTAAGATTGAGAACAAAAGTATATATTTTCTAAATTACAACAAAACTTTTATTATTATTTATTTATAGATAAAATAAAGAATGTGTATATTTTTCATGCTTCATAAAGTTTCGCATTAAGAAAATAAACTATGGAAGGAGGATTCCATAGTTTATTTTGTAAATGAGTAATTTAGTTTGCTGAGAAGAAATGTTAAGAGAATTTTGTTATTTGGATATTCCACCTAACTTTATATGCAAAAAAATTAAAATTGACAACACAAATATATAATTTGTAAGTTATAAGAAACTTGGAGAATTTGCTAAATGAAACTGTCTACAGAAGGTAGCGATTCATTTGTAGGTCAAATATAAAAGTATTTGCTTATGCTTCATGAAGTTTGGGAAAAAGAAAATAAATTATGGAAGGAAAACTGATGGAAAGAGTTTTCTGTAGAAATTTGATCTTTGCTGCCCAAAATGTATATATTTCTGATTAAAGATGAGTAATTTAGTTTTACTTGATATTCCTCTGACTTTTTACGCAGTCAAATTAAAATTGAGAAAAAGTATATAGTTTGCATATTAAATGCATAAAATTGATCTCAGTTTCTATTCAGATTCAAACATAACTTCATATCAAGAGAACCTTAAAGAAAATAACATAAAATTTAAATGTTGTTCAAATATAGTTTATAACATAAAAGGGATCTCACAAACCTTACTTAAGATTTAAATATGACTTCATATCAAGATAACCTTAAACAAATATCTTCTAGAGTGGTTTTAATTGAGAGAACAATCGATATTATTTATAGTACAGATATCCTAAAACATACAAACTTATAAATCGCTCTTATTATTCTTAACCCGTAATATTATATTCAAGGTTTACTTATTTTTATAAAAAATTAAAAATTTCGTCATTTGGAATTTTTTGTAGAAATTTGCTCTTTACCGCACAAAAAGTTGTTGGATCCTTCCCTGCGGGATTGATCCCTGACTGTCGCCAATAGCCCATTGTGTTACTGCATTGCGACGTTAATTGAACTACCTTACCCCAAAAGTTATAAAAGTTGCTAATTAAAATGAGCAATTTCGTTTTACTTGTTACAACCTCCTGACTTTTTAAACAACCAAACAAATTAAAATTGAAAACAAAAATATATAATTTGTAAATTATCATGTAAAAATTATCTTAGTTCCTGTTTAAGATTCAAATGTAACTTTATATCAAGACAACCTTAAAAAATTTCTAGTGCTTCTCATTTAAAGAATAGTCCATATTAGTTATAGTACATATTTTGAAAAACATAAAAACTATAAAATCGCTGTTATTATTTATTCTTAAGCTTCAATATTACAAAACTCGATCGTTTTACTTATTTACAATAAATGAAAATCTGGTTATTTATAAAATACATTAGAACCTTGATTATCCGAGCTCCTATTAACAGAATGTCTGTGAATAACCATAATATTATCCATGCCATGAACATTTATTGAAGTGACGCCGTGCCGAAAAAATGTGCAAAATCTGTCGTGACTAAATTTTCCTTAAATGCAGGGCCAAAAGTTGGTCACCCTAGCTGTAGTAGTAGCATTAATACAGTAAAAATGTTTTCTATATTTCGTATAGGCTGTTTTGTGTTAATACTTCCCTAGTATCCGAGTTTCTGGTTATACGAGGTGGCTTCGGTCCACATTACCTCGGATAATAAAGACTTTACAGTAGCTATTAATGTTTTGAAATGTGTATGTAAAAAATAATTTTGGTTGAATTATCAAACAATTACGCTATATTTAAAAAGAATGGGAAGTAGGATTACATAATGGATGCCTCTCTACCTATGTGCTTACGTTTTATCCCCTCCTTTTATAATTACGCATTCCCTTGGGCATGGAATTCCATACATTCGTACTCAATGTGATGGATTGCATGGTGGTAAGTAGCAAGCAATTTCCTTAAAAGCACAATTAGCATAAGTAAATTAAATTCTTTGTGAATGTGTTTAGTTGAGTATAAAACTTGAGTCATGACCTTCGATAAAATTAAAATAGTTCTGTGAAAATTTTCAGAATGTATATTTAGATATAGATGCATAGATATTAGATCACTGATCGCCAAAGTGGTCGATATCGACCCCTAGGGGTCAATACAACAATGTTAGGGGTCGATTTGGGCTCAGGGGTCGACAGAAAAATACAAGACATCATGGGAAATATTTAATTCCGTTAACTCTTGGATTACCTCCATCCTGAATGACAACGCGATTAAGAGTGAATATAGAATTCCGTGTCGATTTAAGGCTGAAACTTACTCATTTTGAACCCAACATTGTTAATCTTGTCAAAAGACACGAAGCACACCCTTCACATAGACAACGTTATTTTGTTATCTAAATTAAATTTTATATTTTATTTATTATTTATCCCTCCTATTAAATATGTAACGTTAAGGACGTCGAAAACAAAAACGTTCCCTTTGACTTTAAGCCAATATAATAATATATACTACATTATACATACAATAAACACTAACTATAAAATAAACAATCTAAAAACTCACATAAGCGTCTTTTTTACTTTTCCTATTATAATTATGTAATAGTAAAATAGAGGGGGTAGATAAAAAGTCACGAAACTCTTGATGGGTGACGGTCAAAGAAGTTTGACAACCCCTGTATTAAATGGGGAAGCATTCATTTTCTACGAAATCTGAAGAGTAATGTCAAATCATTAATTACAGAATACTATTCTTTAATGAGATATTAAAAAGTCTTTCCAAACGCCTGCTGCACTTATAAATGGTTTAAACTTGTATTATTCTAAATAACCCTTTTGGAAGACACCAAACACAAGTTGGTCCGATGAAAGTGATTATCATGAGTTTCAGATACTTTATTTTATGAAAATTGTCTTTTCCAATCGGTAAAAGTGGATTTCTATGATAAGTATAAATATTTCCCAAACAATTTAAAGCATCTTATATTCAATTTATACTTAAGAAGATTGTAAAAATGAATACAGTATACAAAGAACAAATTAAAAAAAGGTTTTAAATTTCAAATTATGTTTTTCGAAATAATTTTTTTTAATTCTGAATTTTGAGCCTTCGTATAATTTTATTATATCAATGTAATCTTAAGTTCTAATAATCGGCTTATAACACAATTTACTTTTAAAAATATAAGGCTTGGAGTGTATAAATATTTCCTCTCATTTATCAAACGATTTTAAAAACTTTAAGTCAACACCTGATGCTAACCTAGAGAAGCAAAAATGACCCAAAGCGGAAACCCAAACGAATCCTATAATACAAACGTTTTCGAATCTATTACTTATAGTAACTATTACGAACTCCTAAACAATTTGGTGTTACCTAAACATTTTAAAGCATTTTATGTTTGATTCATCTTAAGATTCAAAATGATAGTATACCAAGACAAATTCTAAAGCCTTTTGTGTTCGATTCATCTTGATTCTAAATGGCAGTATACAAAGCCATAAATTCTAAAGCATTTTGTGTTCGATTCATCTTAAATTGTAATAATCTATTTATAACAGTTTCTTCTAAAAATATAAGGCTTTTAGTGTAGGAGTTCTCTTTATTTTGATTAAACTTTTAAAAACTCTCATTCAATACCTAATCCTAACTTCGGGTAGCAAAAACGACTAGAACGAAAACTAAACCTCACTTGATATACTTTTTTCCCGAATCTATTACTTTTCATAACTATTACTAAATGTGTATGTATTTAAATTTCTAACACATAAAATATAATGAAATCATAAACATAAAATAATTTTTTATCAGATCAATTACTCTACTTATTTCTACCCTTACAGAGAATCTTCAACTGTAAATATGAATTTTATTAATTTTACAAATGCAACTATGAGACATTTTCTGTCAAGCTAAATGTAAGTGGCAGTATTGTCTTGAGGCGATACGTATTTCCTGTACGTATTCCGAACGTGACGTGACTTGACTTGTTTTTATAACGATTTCAGTACGTCGACAATAAAAATACCAAAGAATTAATTTTGCGTTGAAATATGACAGTTTGTTGGCAATTTGATTAAACCCCAAATGTGGCCAAAATGGCGAAAAACTGCATTTTTAAGGTAACCTCGATATGTATCATGCGAGAGCATTTGAGTAGCGGAAGCAAAATCTTTGTATTTTGTCCTGATTTGTTTGTTCACACTAAAAATAACTCTCGTTAGGATTAATTATTTATTTAATTTTTCCCAAAATTTAATAATTTTATTTAAAAAATAATACATTTTTGGATGCAGTGAAAAAAGTATCCAATCTATACGAATGATTATTTTGAAAATAATTTCAAAATGAATATTATAATACACAATTAAAATATTTGCAAAATATTTAGATTTCTGGTTTTGCTTGTGAGTTATAAAATTCGTCAAATATCGTTTTTTCTGAAATGTTCGAAAAATATTAATTGATTACAAGTTAGTTTATTCAGATTTATAAATTCTTGAATAAATAATTGAAGAGACAAGTTTCTTCGTTTTTAATTGGAAATTCGTTTTCATCTAATTAAATATAATTAATATATAAAAAATAATATGTGCAGCATGGGACTTACAAAGGATAATAATTATGATCAGTCGCTGAACCTTGATGGAAAAGGTAAATATAAGGCAGACCGTACGCTAAATAATAGTACCAGGTTAGAGTTAAATTTAGAAAAGCACAGAAAATAATACATGCAGAAAAATTGCATCAAGGTATTCGTGAACAGTTTAAACATAACCATATATTATCTCTAATGTTTGTGCTAAAATACGATAATTATTTTTCAAAACAGATGCAAAACAATTTTTGTGTCATTGCAACTGAACAGGGATATCTACTATAAATATTTGCACTGCAGAAATATTGTTAGAACGGATAATTTGAGATTTAACCCACCAAATAGTTTAGACGAGATATCTCGTCCATCAAGATCTTGTCAGCTTTGCAAATGACGAGATACTTCGTCGTGACAACCACCAGGAATATTAAACTAAAAATACCGTCGCTTTCCGCATTTCAAAATACGTGAAAGGAAACCTTATTTTGGAAACCTCTTCCTTCAAAGTACTCGTTTGAACTCCCTTCAGCAATCTAATATGAAAACCCAAAGTTAACTGAAATTTCTCCTTAACTTAATATAATTTAAAACTCTTTTAATATTATCTAATCTAGAATGTTGGTTTTGATTTAGCGTGCAAAGAATTCTGCGTTATAGCGTGCATAAACGTCAAACTCCACATAAAAGAAATAGTGAGCGAACTTGGATGAAGTTAATTTTCGTGAAAGTCTTTTATGTTTCTTTTACTGCACTGACTACTTCAGAGTAGTGTTTCTTCTCTGGAATAGCTCTACAGTTTAATTACTCTTCCAATCCAGAGCCGCTGAACAGAATTCTACTCAGATCATGCAACAGAAGCTATATTTTAGTTATTAAAAACCAGAGCTAAAATTATGTTAAATAACGATTAAAAAAATCAAGAGTTAATCGATCGCGCAGTTCACAATCGAAAAAACTTTCTCTTCCCAAACAAAATCGAAGTTATGCACCTGGCTAGTCCACTCTATGAATAATCCAAACGCAACTTCTTTGACTTCTCATATAAATCTGGGCTTACGTCAAAATAAGAACAACCTCATTGACGGTCGTCAAGTAATTGGAAGTCACGGAAGTTCACTATTGGAGCTCTCGGAATAATTAATAGAAAAGCTTGCACTATTAAAAAGTTCTCATCCGAAAATTGCGTGACTCAGATGGAATGAATAGAAGTTTTGAGACTTTCAAAACTTTTCGATCGAAAAATAATATTCGGTGAGAGAAACAGTCTGGTGATTGGAATTTGGGTTATTCAGCTTTCGTCGTATGTTACCTGAGGAAAGCAATTTCCTTGCAGACCTTTTGCTATGATTAAGCTCACCATTTTCATGGTTTGTTTAAATACTGAAAATGGCCGCACTTTATTAGACTTTCGTTTGAGGAATGTCGACTGCTGGCAAGGAATTGAGACTGCTTTAAAAATGGCTGTAAATGTGACTATGGTTCATTAGGACGGATACTGTATGTTGGGTCAGCAGAATGATAAAAGCAAATACTTAAGTTATATTGATAGAAGCAGGATCATCGGCACTAAGTTTAAGCTCACTATTTTCAAGGTAGGTTTAAACACTAAGAATGGCCACACTTTATTAGACTTTCGTTACAGGAATGGGGACTGTTGATAGGACTAGACTTCTTTAAAAATTGTTTTAAATGTAAGTAACTAAGTTTCATTAGGACGTATACTGTATGTTGGATTGGAAGGATTAAATGAGATACCTAAGATATTGATAGAGACAGGACCATCGGTATAACACAAATGAAATCGTATACGTCGGAAGTTGCTGAGCTGGATGTTCCTTATGCAATGTCTGGAGTTTATCCAGAACAGAAGTTTTTAATTTTGAGGGCCGGATATTACCACTATACTTTAAAACACTTGATGACACCACCACGCTAATATAAAAGCATATATGGTGTCGAAAGGATGCTATAAAATTTACATTTATCTTACACTATTGTCTAAGTGGATGCTTAAATGCTTATCTACATTTTACAGCATCTCCAACCATGACAGGCTAGGGTTGTGATACAAGATAGCCACCCTAGAGTATCATACTCAAGAAAAAATAAATCAAGTTTGATTACCTCAAAGTTAGTGAGAACTCTGAGCTTTGACTTCAATTTAACCAATATTTATCCTCAATTAAGAACCAAACTTTTTGAATCTAGCAATCACTGCCGTCGATTGACGAATGGACACCTTGTCAAACAACGGGATTTTGCGTCACGAAACTTTTTCTTTCTTCATATCTGAATGAAAATCTCAAATTATTGCACTATTTTAAAATTCTCCTTGTCAAGCGTTGTCCTGTGTTAAGATTCAAGGTCCCTGATGTTTTGGGACCTTGGGTCATAAAACCTCAACCAACGAAGGACCTAGCATGATGTAATCGTGGTATAATTTCTCATAAGCAGAAATCTTCTTGGAGTAAACAGCTCATCGAAGAGAGTGGATCTAAATGTCTCAAGGCTAACAGAGGAGCCAAATGCGGAAAAACGCAATAGGAAGTCTTATTACTTATCCCACAATAGTTTGAGCTAGACCAAGTCCAAAATACCGTTTGATCTGAGTTCATTGAGAACCGACGCCATTTCTTTAGCTAAACGCTATTTCTTTGGAACGGTTCTATTGGTCCTTTCCTTAGATTATAATCTTTTGGAAATATTCTAGTAATCTTTTCCTTAGAATAGGTCAGTAGGTAGGTCGGATTTTAATTAACGTCGCACTGGAGCAACACAACTTCGTTAGAATAGAAGGGCCACGGTAGCCCATTAGATAGAGTCGCGGATTAACAATCGGGCTGCGAGTTAGAAACTCAATCCAACCAAAGACGGTTGTGTTCGAGGGGGGCAGGTTCACGCTAAATCTGTAGTGGCCTCAGATGTACTCACGATTGTAAGTTTGGAGAGTGGGGTGCGACTTCGTCATCTGACTTTGGTTCAAAATTATGAGGTGTTGTCCTCTGATCTTTCCTTTCGGGATTGATTCCGGACCGTCGCAGATAGCCCGTTGTGTTGCTACAGTGCAACGTTAATTCAACCATCTACCTTAGAATAGAATCATTTGGAATGTATGAAAACTGAAAATAATTAAGATAGTCCCAAACTTAACTTTTAGCTATACAGATTTTTGCGTCAAATCATAGATTTTCTATCAGCGGAAATAAAAAAATACCGATAAAACAAAATTAACAACACATTTAATGTAAAATCATAGAAATCCCATTTGTTTAAAGGAGCAACAAGCTCACAACACACGCCTTTATTATTTACTAAAACATTTCATGAATCGCTAGTTTTAAAATATCTTCATACAAAATTGATATTACGTGAGGAATCATCCATCAGTAAAAAAGACGAATTGCAAACAAATGTTACAAGAGGAAGTCATTTAATAGAAACATGAATGCATTTCGCTTTCCACAAAAGCCTGTGGGTGCCAAAATCAATATCAATAACCATTATCAACGCCCCACAAGAAGCAGAATGTGTTGCTAAGAAAGAATTACGCGTTTCTAAAGTTTTGTGGAATTTACAGTCGGCCCATTTCTGGAATGTTTGTCTTTAATTTGTTGTAACGGACGATACAAATGGGTTGCGAAATCTTCCCATTCAGCAATGAAAATTTAATGCAATACGATTTTACGCGCCCGTAGCTAAGCGACATGTAAAATGGAGGTTGCGTTTCTGGGAGAACTTTTACAATTTCTCCTGCTTTTGGCATTAGAAATTGAATTGTCTTGTGGGTAGGCGTGGAAGTTCTGAAGCCCTTACTCGATTCGACTCTCACCCGAGGTGAGAATCGATTCGAACGCCCAATCAGTTCTTCCTCTAATTCTATAACACATCGAGTAACCTTTGTCTACACAACGTGATCGGACTCGAGTAATACCTGTAGGATTTCCAATAGTTTGCATTTACGCTTGGATTGAGACGAATAACCAATGCTTTTAGCAATACTTCGCCAGCTTTGCCTTAAAACAAGTGATCGGAAGTTATCGTATGGGCTGGAAACATGGAAGCATTTTGTTTAATAAAATGAAAGGCTTTATCTTCAGAGAACTGAGTAGTTGAACTATATTTTCCTTATTAAGATTTGGTAAGGAAGAGCTATGATTTATTTATATTTTATTTGTTATGGGGCGCTAATTGAAAATTTCAAGTTTTCAAGAACAGATCTGTGCTCCTTTATATTTCTTTAAAACATATTAGTTATTTGCGTAATGGGTCCCCTGTAGCCCAGTTGGAAAAGTAACGTTTAGCAACAGGTTGCGAGTTTGAAGCTCGGTCCAACCAAAGACTGTCGTGTACGCGGGGACTGGTGCACGTTAAATCTGTCATGGCCTCAAATGTCCTCACGTTGGTGGGGTGTGGAAATTTGAAGAGTGGTGTGTCAACTCAGGTGTTGACCTCGTCATCTGACCGAAGTTCAAAATTGTGAAATGTGGTCCTGGGATTGATCATGAACTGTCGCAAATAGCTCGCTGTGTTGCTGCAGAGCGACGTTAATTGATTACCTGCCTACCTACTTCTGTAATGTATGAGAGACGTTTTCCGTCGAGCTAAATGTGGGTAGCAATAGCGTTTCTGAAGCGATAAGTGTATTCCGTTCGTATTCTGTACGGGACGTCAGTTGGATTGTTTTCCGAATAAGATTTCAGCACTTCAGGCGCGTATGTTTAAGTGGACTAGATTTGCAAAACTATTATCTGAGTCTATTTATGTGCGTAAGAAATTTTGGGACCTAAATCATGGTTATATAAGTAAAAAAATATGAAAACTTTCTTATATTATTTTATTATAGTCCTAAGCGGAACTCCCTGGTATATATATATATATATATATATATATATATATATATATATATATATATATATATATATATATATAGTTACCTGTTTTATTATCTGCTTGCCAAATGTATCAATAAATAGTTTCAGTTATAAATGTTTTCGACTGTATCAATTTATTCATAAATAAAAAATATATATACTTAACAGCTCTTAATATGCATAAAAGCAATAAATTTGAATTAAAATTGTATAATGGTTGTCAACATTGGACTAGATTTGAAATGTAAAGCAACTTGAATGCCATGCATTATAAATGAAGATACACAATACCTTTTATCTAACCAAAGATGGCCTCCGACTCTGTAACGGGGAAAACAAATTCCGCTGTTAAGTACACATATTCTGTTACAACCATCCAAATTGGGTACAGAACGGACGAGACTATAAAAAATAGTTTATGAGGGTAAAAGACTTAATCAGCGTGCAAATCACCATTAGTGTTCCATGTTGGAATGTCATTCTATATCATGCGACGTACAACGGTTAATGGTAGATGCTTAGAACAGTTTTACAACACAACAGTTCTCATAATACCTCAAGTATGTTTCGTATCTTTGTATCTGTATGAGTTGTTCGATCATTATGAGTTTTTGTTGTGATATGAGCCGCTCGTTTTCATGAATAATAATCATCACAGATGTCTCTTCTTGGGTATCTTCAAATAACATTTTAAAGCGTTTTCAGCACTTGTAGGAACACGTAAAATATTTGAATTGTAAACAATAATTTGTTAATATTATGTCCGCCGAAAAACGACTGGATGGCTAATAATCTAAGTGTAGTAATAGTCAATCCTTGTCCCTGTTTGACCTAATGGTGAAGGTGGGTAGGTAGGTAATTTCTCACTGGAGCAACGTATCCAGCCAATGGCGACGGTCTGGAATCAATCATAAAGGAAAATAAAAGTAGAGTGAGCAATGATAACCTTTTTATGTGCCCAGGATCATGTGACCAAAACTAGTAGTAACGTGACCCTCAGACTACTTTCGTCTGCCGAACATTCATCATCTGATTGGTCCACGGGACGGGAAAAGACGCCCATCCATTGATTCATCATCTGATTGGTCCTCGCGAAATAGTATTAGACTTTGGTGATTTTTTCACTTTTGTCGCCACTCTATAAAAATACCCATTCACTCGCATACCCTGTCATAGGATGCTGCATCGTCAAAGGAGGTGATAAGATGCCAAATTGATCAACCAAGTCAATTTTTCACAGAGCAGCCACGTGACTACTAGTCGACATCTTGATCACACTTTTGAAGCTCCTATCAATAGCAATGCTCAGTCTACTTCGATTTCACGTCTATGGGATCAATCCCGAAGGGAAAGAGCCTAGGACAGCACCTCGTAATTTTGAACCGCGGTCAGATGACGAGGTCACATCTGAACTGACCTCCCAATCTCTAAACTTCCACTCCAAAACAAAACCTAATGGTAAAAGGAGTTGTATTTATAATTGATAATTGTCTGTGAACAGAAATATAATGTAATAGATGGAACGATTAAATGTATCAAGAAATTACTCCAAGAATTCGTCACAAGTACATACATACGCTCGGGTACAAAACTGAAGAAGCAAGATTACGTTTGAAGGTTGCTACCATCAAATGAAGTGAAACAATCTGTGGTCAATTGCATAAAAGTGGACTTTCAGTAGAAAACAGATACGCTTCTGAATCTTAGATTCTGACGTTTGAAATACCAACATGTCCAAAAATTAAAGATAATACTGAATTTGTACCAAGGAAGTTCACCTGATCTGAAACCAATAGAGCATGCTTTGGGTGCTCTCGGACGTCGTATTGCAACAAAGACGTGCTCTTGTGTGCTAATGGGATTCCTTGCTACAGGAATTCTTGAACAACTTTGTGGAAATCATGTCTGCATGTCATGAAGAACAGCATATTCTTTATCAAGTTGCTTTTAACAAAGCAAAAACCATTTTTCAGAGTAACTAAAATCTACAATATATTCACCTAAGCATTTGTTTTGCATTTCTTTAGTTCCTAGTAGCACCACGAGGTAAGTGGCTGTTTTTATTTTATTCCGCATAGCTTGTGTGTCATTTGTTATTTGAGGTACTTCGTTGCAGTACTCAGGATTAATCTCGGATTGTATTATTCTCAACTTTTAGACATATGTGGGAATTTACTATTTATATTATTATTTTATTATTTCCCCCTACGATGTTCTATTAATAAAAACTAGAAAGAGATTTTAAAACTATTCATGCAGAAAGCTAAATTTGAGTAAAATTATTTTAATAAAATGTGGTGATTGAGAAAGAGAATAGAAATTATGTAATAAGTTATTCCGAAATTTGACCTCGAACTTAATTCACTATACCAAAACTAATTTATTTTGTTTCGATTGATCACACAAAAATTACACAACCTTTCGAAATAAATATGTACTATTATATTACTTATACTAACCCTCCAAGAGGTTTCAACAAGATATCTCGTCGATCAAGTTGTGACAAATTTTGCCAATGAACAGAGACGTAACTAGGCTAGTTTCCACCCGGGGCAAGAACTCTCCTTGGCCCCCCCCCTCACCGACCAACCAAATCAAAACCCTCCCCGACAACCACCTGGTATCGCCCCACCACACATTAATTCCACTAGTCCAAATTTTTTTTATTCATCTTAGATGCTAAATGCTTGATTTCAAAGGTAAATAGATTAATTTGCAGTAATTTCATTTTTAGTACAAGATAAAATACCTAATTAATTCTAAGATATTTCATTGACAAATAATCTAAGAGTAACATGTTTGGTATATACTTTCACACTTATAATCGCTGCAAATGAAATGAAAAGGTTTCATCAAATGATATCGGGATATGTGTGGGCTGAATCAAAATCAACAGACTGTTCCTTTAGAATAGGATATTTAATTACGATAAATACAGAGGCTGTTCGGACATTTTTTGAACGATTTTGATGAGCTGTAAAAAAATTGTATGCTACGAAATAATTTTATTTTCGAATCGATTTTTATCAGAAGTTAAAGTATAACCTATCGTCTGCTAACTCAGAGTTTTGTTTACTTTCAAAATGGCGCTTTTAAATAAGCAATGGATGGAAGGCTGTTTCCGCTCTTCCCGAAGATAATTATGCTTATTCAATTATTCAAAAACGCTGTAAAAGTCATGGTTTTTCGATATCTAAAGGTACGATAAGTAATATTAAAGAGAAAGGAAAAACGCGTAAAAGTGGAAAAATACTTCCAAATATCCAAAAAAAAGTATCCAAAAAAGAAAAGAATTTCTGGGAATATTTGTAAGGTGAGATCTTTAATTTTAAAAGAGAATCCGCCAATCAAGGGACTATTACAAGGTCATTAAAATGTTCAGTTTCAACTGTAAATAAAATAATTAACAATGATTTGAATCTTAAAAAGGCCAAAAAATACAATGTTCATCGTCTATCTCCACGACAAATTGCAGAACTCAGAACTCGCTGCAGAATTCTGTATGAGAAGCATTTAGCTGGAGAAAGATAGAAAAATGTTGTGACAATAGACGAGGCGTGGGTGTATTTAAATGATTGCAATAAAAAGAACAATTTATTATCATAAAAGGAGAAAAATCTTAAACGTGGTTCAACTTGGTAATGTGACGAAATAATCCAAACTTTTTTGGACATTAAAATGTTATATTTATTTTTACAGACAAATCATGGGTTGACAATGGACGCGCGAAAAAAATGCTTAATTTCATATTTAATTTTATTCGAATTGCTACTAGACGGAGTCCTTGAGCTAACTGTTTTTCATCTTCGACGCTTGCACAAGCGCAGTTGTCAAGGGCTCTTAACAGGAAACTTCCGGGTCTGCAGCCCGCCATCCTTAGGCCCCGTTCACATGAGGCGTTTTCCAACGCGCGTTTTACGTCTAAACAAAACGCGGGTAGCCAAAATACATAGAATTCTACTGGAGTGTTCACATGCAGAAATAGCGAGAATCCAAGCGCTAGATTGCTTCGGCGCTTCAACAATCTCCGGTCGTTCTCGCGATTTGAAGGCGTTTTGAGAAGCATAGGTTTCTTCTGCAGCGTTCACATGACACGCGTTTTGACGGGCGTTAGGCTTTTTAATTCCTCTAATCCAAGTTTCTATCTTCGCGATCGTTAAAGATAGAGTGAAAATTTCAACGGATTTGAAATCTGCGGAAAATTTTACACCAGATCGATACCTGAAATGTGATTTTCTTTAAATAAATAATTTTTCAACTGTAACTTTAATATTTTCGCGATACTCATTTAACGAATATATCCATTACGAACACAAAAGGGAGTATTTATCTCGTTTTTATAGAAAAGATATAGCTTGATTGGAGTATTTTGTCTTAATCCACTGATTTATATTTATGGCCATTAAAAATAGGATGAGAAAATTGAATCGTATTCGATTTATTGAAGAAATTTACCCTGCTTTCACACAAAACTTGCAAAAATGTGATAGTTTATAACTAAAAAGGATAGTGGATAATTTTATTTCTGAGAATAACTATACTGACAACTGTCCGTTCTAGTTTTCATGTGCGGCAAACGTCTTTAAATAAAGCTTAAATTAAATATTCAATTTAAAAGCTAAACCTTAGTTATTTTTCCTCAACGGGTGAAATGCGAAGATAAGTTTCAATTTTCATTCATTTTTCACATCCTCGTGTTACATTGAACTCGATATCACTTTTGAAAATGAACTTAATTTACTGTGAGCTTATTTTTCATAGAATTTATATTTTAATCTTGCAGTTAGTGTTATTACTACTTTAATCAAAATTTTTATATTATATATACGTGTAGACGCAAATTCTATTAGCAATCTCCTGGTTTTCTATATATACTGTTTTTTGGTTTTTCTTTGAGATTTTTTTTAGTTATAACAAAATTTTCTCGTTTCATCGTGGGGTTTAATCAAATTTTAGTTGAAATATTTCCCAGTCATTATTCCATTCGTGGTTCCATTTGTGCTACAAAACCCCTGAAAGAGGGTAGGTTGGAGGGTTAGTATTCGTTTCGGATAGTTGGAACTCAGGGAAAATTGTGTTTAAAAATTAAAAAACTAATTATTGTTATATATGTGTTATTTGTGCTGATACATTAAAATGTTTAGAGATAGGTTTTAAAGAAGTATAGAGATTTATTTGAAGGAAAATTAAATAAAAATTAGCTCTAGGGGATCGTAGGAAACACGATAAAACCTGCAAAAATAGCATAAAAAAAGAAAGCTTATCACCAGTGCCGGATTTTGTTTGCGTGTCATCTTTTGATAGTACTTCGTAGACAATGCCATATGAACAGAAATTCCGTTTCCAATTTCCTGGTTCTAGAAATAAAGTTTTTTTGGGACATATTTTTACTTTACACTGTCAATTTTAAAATTTCAAGGAAATTGTTTGGTCATTTTCCAGTTAGTTTCGTTTTTAATCAAAGTTTTACAGAAATATTCCAATTTTTCATACGCAGTTTCGCTTTTACGATAAAGCGCATTACAAATTATTCATCTGCTAGCTTCTTGAGACCAAAAAATCCGTGATTACCCCTTAACACAAAACAAATCCTACAATTTTATTTGTGGGTAAATCATCGACTCTGGAGAGTGAAGGTTATAGGGTTTCTTCCTCTAGTCTTGACAGTAAAAAACGAATACTTTAAGATTTTAGAGTTAATGAAAATGTTTAATAATGCCACAATTTGAACTACATAAAGCACTGATTCTCTGTGATCCGCTGGCTCTTACCGGTTCCTAGGTCCAAAATATCCCGTCATTCGAAAAATTTTGAAAAACGTACGAAAAGCTAACGTTCAAAAATTTACAACCGAGGTTGATGGCATTGGCATCGTATACTATACGTTACGAAAGATCTACCTGTTTAGGTTGTCACTTCTGGTCAGCAAGTCAATTATATTGCATTTATTTATGTATAAAGGTTGAAGTTCAAAAACACTTTATTCACAGGCAATTAGGGAACGGATGTTTTACAAATCGAAAGAATATCAAATTTTTACGTCGTTCTTAATATTTTTTAGATTATTTTAGGCATTTTATTGCTCATTATACATTTCTAAGTTAACCAAATCCAGGCTCTTGTGAATACAGAGAGAGAAATCAATTTTAGGTTGGGAAAGAAAGATTTTCATCCTACTTTTAAAGGCTGTAAAATTAAAACAGTTGATAAGGGGCAACAAAATATCGTATTAAAGTGACATTCCCTTTAAAAAAATAAGGCAATACTTCCGCTTACGCTTAGTATAGCAGGAATATCTGAAAAAAGGTTAGTTGCGACTATTGACAAAAAAATAATTTTTTCGAAGAAAGCATGATTTTGGTATCGATCTAACGTAAAATTTTACGCTGATTTGAAATCCGTTGAAATTTTGGCTCTATCTTTAACCATTCAAAAGATAGAAAGTTGGATTAAGGGAATAAAAAAACATTTTAATGCATAACGGAAACTGACCTTGAAAAGCGCCCAAGTGCTGTTCACATGGTAACGCTCGAAAATTCTTATAAAACGCGCGTTGCAAAAAGTCCATGTGAACGGGGCCTTAGACTCTTAGGCCCCGTTCACATGGACTTTTTGATGAACGGGGCCTTAGGCGCTAAGATGTCAACTTTAACGTGAGAACTTTCTGTAAGAGATTTATGACTGTTGCCGGTTTTGCATATAATGAAAAATTAAAAGTAAAAAGAAGGGAAAATTTTTTAAAAATCAACTCCCACTTATTATCAAGATTCTATTTTATGCCCAATATTCAAAAAATAAATACCATAGCTATACCCACAGTGCCAACAATCAGTAGAACTGCATCAGGATAAAGCAAGCAGCCCCACATCTAAATCCACTATTAAATTCTTGGAAAAAATGGAACAAGAAACTGGTATGAAGTCAATTAGACATTTTACACAATCTATTGACAAACTGTGAAAAAAAAATAATTTAACCGGAAAGTTTGAACTTAAACTTAACTTTACGGGCTTTTTCGGCTGCAAACATTTTACAATGTCCTCAAAAGATAGCTTTGAAGCTAACTTGTACTCTATTGATAAGATGTTCAGGTTGGTTAGTCGTTGTTGTCCTGTTAAGTTTCTGAGGTAATATTTTATGATCTTTAGTTTGCTAAAACTCCTTTCATTTGAGGCGACTGAGACTGGTATTGTGAGGAAAATTCTCAACTCTGTCGTTATGTTGGTGGACGCGTCTTCAAGTCCGTTCTTGTATATTAACGTCAGAAGACCTGATGGTGTAGCCGTTTTCATATTAGGGCTCAAATCCAAGGTACAATACTTAAAACTCTCCACTTCAATCGCCAGCTAGTCATTGTCTAAGTCTTCTTTATATGTGGTAGGTAACTCAAGTGCCTGGTTCTGCAATTCTACTCCATTCATTGTTTCAACCGAGCTACATTGAGGAAACCAAATAAACTATTCATGTTTTGAATGACTTGAAACCTTTGCCTCAGTTCATTCAGAATCCGATCTATTATTTGTATAATCAATAATCTAAACTTTTTTCTTCTGAGAATTCATAGTTTTCAACTTCGCCCTTCTCATCAAACATCCGCTTCTTCCTCCTCCGTACTTTTTTAAAAAGAGGATCTAGGTTAAACTTTCCTGCTATTTCTTCACACATTCTGCATTTAGCTCCTTTTATAGTTTGTGGTTTTTGTAGTCTACTAATAAGTTTTTCCTCTTCACTTTTTATCATACGTAAATATCTATAGTAAAAAAAATACTCGGCCAATTTAGCGCCCCCCCCCCAATCCGGCGCCCGGGACAGATGCCCCGTCTGCCCCCCTCTTGTTACGTCTCTGCCAATGAAGAGATATCTCGTCATCAAAATATTACCGATTTCCTTATGACCAGATCAAGATCTGGTCAGTTTTCTTGTAGTAACTAGATATCTCGTCCAACAAGATCTGACCAGTTTTGCTAATGACGGGATACCTCGTAGAGACAACCAGAAGGATTAACTATTCGGATTTTAGTAAAAGGATAAATTTTTGGTTATGATTCTAAAAGGGACTATTGATATGATTACGGATTATGAAAGTAATTATCGAATCAACGTTTAAAATATGAATATCTTCTCTAACAGCTACTCTGTGTTGCAAGAAATTAAATAATCTTCACACTTAGAACCTGCATCCTACGGAACTGATCAACTTCTCGAAGATCTTTTCAAACCTGAAATTGAAAAGATGGAAAAAGTTTTAAGACTGCATTTTTTCAATGTCTTCAAAAGGGAAAATCTCGTAGTTTTAAATCAAATTCCGCGCAGAAAAAATGCATGAATAAAGCGCAACAATGCTCATTTGTCTGTCTGTGTAAAAGTCACACTAATAAGATGTTTTATGAAGTGAATCTTACCTCGTTTCTATTCAAAACTCTTTATGTGAATATAGTTTTCATTTGTGGCAAAGCAGAGAGCTAATGACATGATATAAGAGCCTGAGGTCATTAGGAGAAAACCTACAACAAAGGCTTTACGACCTAATTAAGATGATTGACATTTATTTTTGTTCAAGTTTAAAAGAATGTACTAAGCGATTGTTATAAATTCAAGAGAGAAGGAGCACATTTTTGTGCCCAAGGAATGTTAAAATATTTTTTTGAGTACTTATTTCAGAAAAAAATATTTAGTCTTTGTCCTAGGTGCTAAAATGGAAGATGAAGTTAGGAATTCGCAAGGTTCTTTTAAGAAACGACTTCTGCATAATAAGCCTTAAAACTAAAGAAAGTGTAAATTACCTTTCAAATCTTCTGATATTCACTTCATTATAAATTCTGACGCCTAGTTCGTGCGCTCTATATTTTTTGTCATTTCTTACATCGTCATTAATAGTAGAAGAGATGGACCATTTCCCTTTTTAAAACAAATGTTGCTTACTGGGGTTTAAATTGATAATGGAAAGGTAGGTAGTTTAGTTAACGTCTCACTGGAGCAACACAATGGACTATTGGCGAAGGCCTGGGATCAATTCCGAAGATAATGGAAAGGACGCTACAATAAGAATTCAACAATAACGTATCTATATCTTCTTAACCCTCCTTGTGGCTTATCTTCGCGTTGAAAATTGCCCTGTAGTGACCAGTCTCTGATGCAAAAACCTGTTACAAACCGTCCCCAGTTCTAGGCAAAGGACAATTTGTTTTTCTTACTTGGATCTTCATTCTCTGGAGAATAGGGCAGTTTTGCCTCGACGAGGTATCTCGTCATTAGCAGAAGTGACACGATCTTGGGCAAGATATCTCGTCGAAACCACTTGAATGGTTAAACATGGTTCTGGATAGAGAATTAGTTTGCAATAAGTTCCTATAAACTCATCCACATTCATATTTCGATTAAGAAAATTATCACTCAATTTTATATCTGTACCTTGGTAGAAAAGAGGCCAATATTCATTTTGCAAGTTTTTAATAACGCCTGATTTAATAATTTTTATTTATTTAATTTTTAATGCAGCGGCAAAAAATACATTCCAAATTTTTATTCTTCACAAAGTATTGGCAGGAGCCATATTGGCCCTTTTTCTATTATAACTTTCATTACCTTGAAGTGACTTGTGTACATAACTCCAAATAAACGAATTTGGACATTGTCCCTCTTGTACCAAGGTACAGGATGTACATTTCGTATCATCATTTGAATTAGAGTAACACTACGCATGCCAAATAGTACATTTAATGGGTAATTTAGGTTTTATGACTGGCAGTCTGTTCGCTGTCATAATTTGACAAATGGCAGCAATTTCTGATGTAGGGATAACATTTGTACAAATTTAATTTAAATACACTGAAGTGCCAGAAAAACTGGCACAGACGAGCCTATGCAAAATACATAGCAACGCCACCTATGCACGGAATTGCTTGCGTCCGCCAGTGCATATATAATGGGATAGACATCTGTAGAAGCATTTAGAGCTACTTTCCGCCATGAGAATGGCAAGTTATCACGATTTAAGCGATTTTCAACGTGGTTTAATAGTTGGATCTCGTGGGATGGATGATAGCATTTCGGAAGTAGGGGAGAAGATTGGATTTTCACATACTACCATTTTAAGGGTGTACCTTGACTACAAGAAATTCTGGCAAAACTGGTACATTACGGCAGCAGTGTGGTCGTAAAAAGACTCTGGGTGAACGTGATCAGGATCGGCTGGCAAGAATCCTTTCATTTGATAGGCGTGAGACACTGCCTCAAATAATATCGGAATTCAATGCTGGGCCCTCAACAAACATCAGCGTGAAGACTGCAACGTTCCCTCAAAGATATAAGGTTTAGGAGACGACGGCCAACTTGAGTAACCTTGATGAATACTCTACACACAGCTATCGGCCTCACCTGGGCTCTGGAACACAGCCACTGGACACTTGATGACAGGAAACGAGTAGCCTGGTGTGACGAGCAGCGTTTCCAACTGTTTCGGGCAGAAGGTAGGATACATGTGTGGAGAAATTCCCATGAAGTCATGGATCTCACATTCTAATAAGGGAGTGTACAGGCTCGTGGTATGGGATTTGTTTAGATAAAATTGAATGGGACCCCTGGATGTCTACAAACGTTTCTGATAGTTGAAAGCCATATGTGAATCCTTTCTGATGAGTTACACCCGTTCATATCCTGTGTTCATTCTCATTGGTTTGGCCTCTTCCAACTGGACAACCACACAATTCTAGACACGCTTAATTATGGCTAAAGGAATACTTATACGAGTTTGGGGTCTTGCCATTCCCACCTAAGTAACCATATCTCAACTTTATCAAACACATCTGGAATGCCATGCAATGCGCTGTAGAACGAAAAAATCGTACACCTCGAAATACAACTGAAATGTGGACCACTCTGCAGGAAATATGGGGTTCAATGACTACAGAATACTTTCGCAAGCACGTGGAGTCCATGCCCCGTCGTTTTTCTTCAGTTCTCCGCTGCAGTGGGATTACCAAGTAATAGATTGGTGTTCCAGATTTTCTGCCACTTCAGTATATAGCGATATTTAAAGTATAGTTATAAAACAGATCGAGAGACAAGCTATGAATTTCTGTTTTTGACATTATAATGAATGTTGCATTTTCACTTACAATAAAATTTTGCAAATTTGGCAGAAATTTTCATTCTGATTAATTGGAATACCCTTTGAAGGTCATGCACGTGTTAGCCCACCATGCAATCACAGTTTTCTTTTATGCCTCTTAACTATTTTCAGACTTCTTGGCCAATGGAATTTTTCCTAGCTCTTGGGAGTTCTGAACCTCCTGTCTATGTTCGCCATACCCTCCCAGCAAAACAAATTGCCCCGAAATTATATGCCCGAGTCATGCTCGTTTAGCTCGCTAGACGGGTCACTAGTCCTAGCATCAGAATATTTGAAAATTGTTTAGTTAGCCCTCTAAGTGGTTTCGATGAGATATCTCGTCCATCAGGGTCTAACCAGTTTCACTAATGACAAGATATCTTGTCACCATTAATTATTCGTCATCATCATGCTTATTGAATTCCGAATGGTTAAGGTTTTACTGATTTTCGGATGACGACGACATCAAGATCAGGTCAGTTTTTCTAATGACGAATTATCTCGTCCACCAAAATCTGGTCAGGTTTGTTAATGACGAGATACCTCCTCGAGACAACCACCAGGAGTGTTAAAACCCGATGTAAATGTTTATATAATATACGTCTACAGATTTAATATGACAACGGAATTTCGCAGTACTTGATCAAATCGTTTCCAAACGATAAAAGCAAATTACGCCTTTTTTCTGATTCTATACGCCATCTATAGATTCTTTCAATCAATAGATGTGTCTATTTAGTCCTTGCTGTCTGGTTGGTTTTTTGTGGCGCGAAGGTCATATCTGTCCAAGCTGCGCCAAGTAATGTTTTTTACGTTAAGTAAATGGACATACGCACAAAAGAAAACCATTGACACACAAGAGAAATACACCCATGGTAGTTACAGGAATCAAACCTCTATTCAATCATGCACAATGTGTTAGTGTAAGACAAGAATATACACTTTTCGCAAATCTCGAGAGAGAATACTTTCTTTTATTAACAGTCTTTCTAAGAGAGTTAAAACTGCATCAAAATCCGAGTTTGACGCTGAAAACCAAATATAATTTTTAAGTATAAAGATTACGATGCATTTATTGAGCAGAATAATTGTAATGTTTCAACCCCACAAAAGTATGTGATTTAGCACTTATTACTTTTATAATTGTATATAATAATACAAGAGCAAGGAATATAAGAAACTTCTTATATTATTAATATAAGAAGCAACACAAAATATAAGAATAGTGTATTTTTACTATGCCGATACAGCATAATACCTTTCAATGGTGATAATATTAGAAAGAAAAATGAAGATGTTCACGGTACTGTATTTATAAATCTGTGTGTGTGTGAATTTGTTAATACCTTATACTATTATTCGGTAACTTATGAACGGTTAGGAAAGCTTGGGCTTCCATATTGGAATTCCTTTCATTAAAACCAAATAAAATACTAATTCGTCCCTTTTTCAACATCATTAGGGCGATGTTCACTGCAAAACAATTTTAGGCTTACAAATGTAAAGAGGAATCACCAGAATTAAAGTTATATTCTAGGAAAAGTTGTATGTGTGTGTGAATGCCCTTTATAGTTTAAATATTCGTCGGATATATGCCCTTATTTAATTTGAAAATACTTATAATTACTTATTTGTTAGTTACCTTTACAAACTATTAATTGCTAAACTATAAATTTATTAAAATAGATTATGTTTATTGAATAATTATGCCCTGTAAAGGATGGTTTTATTCATTTTACAAAATTTAATTATATTCTTCCGGGTTTTCGAAACGTATACATCAGATGTGATCTAAAGTTGCACACATTTAGAAACTTTCAATTACCACATTTAAAATAAATCCGTTATAACTAATGATTTGAGAATTTTGTGTAGGTAGTAGTGTTTCAGTGTTAAAAATATTAAAGAAAAATTCTGTTTCAGAATTTAACTCTATCGAATAAACTAAAATTTTCCCCCCACAATCATGTGTAGAACTCAGTACAAAGTAGAAATTCTGGTATTTGTGTACTTATTTTACTCGGACATAAAGTAAATACGGACATAAAGTAAATACGTGAAGAAAATTTCCAGAAATTTTACTTTTTGAATTCGAACCATTTACTGAGACGCGGACACAGAATAAGGGAAATGAGGATATTTACAACATCCCTCTTCCATTTACGCAGATAATGAAGTTCCAACAAAAGCATTTTGAACCTATGGGTTTTTCTGTCAAATGAATTAAAAATCAAGTACGCGACTCCTTTATTTACGATCCCAAAATATAGAAATGACTCTACCCAAACGACTGCTGTTAAAAGTCTCATCCCATAAGCGAAATCGGCATTAAGCGTCACGTTACTGCCTTCCATTCCCTACGGGAAATAAAACGAAGCATATGCTTTATCGATGTTTTCAAATCAGAGTGTTTCGGCAATTTACTAAATTGCTACGCTTTTCTTCGCTTGCGTGACAGACACTATAACTGGAGGGGCACTACTATCTCGTGAGTTTCCGTAACTAAGCTTCAGGTTGTTTTAAAATCACTTTGCAGATTGCAACCATTCGGCTGGGAAAAAAGAAACATGCACAGTGCCTGCCTACTTAAACATCTTCATGTGTTTTGCCTCACTTAATACAATGCGAAGTAATTAATCTGAACAACGAATATGGCAGAGTCGTGGATTCGGTCCAGAGCAGGTGGACTTGGGGCCCAGCATAACAATTCGACATAATTTACGTAACTCGTTTCCTCTCAACCAGCAGCTTGAATTTATCCCCAGCTCTAATTGTCAACTAAATTTGTACCTGTGCCACTTGAAATCGGTGAAGCTGCGTGGAACCCAGGAGAAAGAAAATGTGGAAATTATACGGTCGGGGAAGTAAGTTGCGCAACAACTAGATGGGCACTTCGATCTTGTGAGTTTTCGTGACTAAGCTTCAAGTTGTTTTAACTCTCCAAATGGTTTCGACGAGATATCTCGTTCATCAAGATATAACGTTTTGTTAACGACGAGATAACTCGTCGAGATAAAAGATCCAAGTAGCAAAACCAGACTCCCTTGCCCAAAACTGGTGACAATCTGAAACAAGTTTTTGCATCAGAGGCTGGTGACTAAAGGACAGTTTTCGAAGGAAAGATAAACCACCAGGAGGGTTAAAATTATTTCCAGATTGTAACCATTCGGCTGCAAAAAAGAAGTATATATCGTCTGCCTACTTAAATGTCTTTATATAATTTTATCATTTAATATAATGCGAAGTAATTAATATCAGCAACGAATACTGTAGAGTGATGGATTCGGTCCAAAGCAGGTGGACCTTGGACCCAGCATAAAAAAATTAGACATCAATTACACAACTGTTTTCCTCTCAACCAGCTGCTTGAATTTAACCAGGGCTAATTGCTAATTAAATTTGTACATTTGCCACTTGAAATAGGTGAAGCTGCGTGGAACCCAGGAAGAAAGGAATAGTGAATATTATTCTTCGTCGAGGAAGCAAGTTGCACTATAACTAGATGGGTACTTCTATGCCGTGAGTTTTCGTAACTAAACTTCAAGTTTTAAAATCATTTGCAATTTGCAACCATTCGACTGGAAAAAAAGGAAGCATATAGTGTCAGTCTACTTAAATGTCTTCATGTACTTTTATAATTTAATATTATGCGAAGCAATTAATTTCCACAACGAATACTGTAGTCATGGATTCAGATCAGCAGTAGGTGAACTTTCGACTGGAGAACGTGAAGCAATTCGAAATAAATTAAGCAACTGTTTTCTTCTAGATCAGCTGCTTGAATTCACCAACCGCTAGTTGTCAACTAAATTTGTACTTGTTACTCGAATCGTGGAACTTAGGAAGAAAGGAATTGTGGAAATTATCCTACGTGAGGGAAGCAAGTTGCACTTTAACCGGATGGGCACTTCTATCTTACGAGTTTTCGTAACTAAGCTTCAAGTTGTTTTAAAATCATTTCCAGATTGCAACCATTCGGCTGGAAAAAAGGAAGCAGGAAAAGGAAGTTTCTGCCAACTTAAACGTTTTCATATGCTTTTATCATTTAACATAATGTGAAGTAATTAATCTCCTCTACGAATATTGTAGTCATGGATTCACTTTAACAGCAGGTGGACTTTTGATCCGAGAATGGGTAGTAATTAAACATAAATTAAGCAACTTTTCTCAATCAGTTGCTTGAATTCACCCACCGCTAATGGTCAACTAAATCTCGAAATCAGTAAAGTTATTTGAACCTAGAAAGAAAGGAAACAATGGTGAAGTGAGTTGCACTATTAGCTAGAGGGGTGTACCCTCTTGAGTTTCCTTAACTAATCTTCGGGTTGTTTTAAAATCATATTGCAGATTGCAACCATTCGGCAGGAAAAAAGGAAACAGCGTCTGTCCTACTTAAACGTCTTCACGTTCTTTGCTCACTTAATACAACTTGAGGTAATTAATCTCAACAACAATACTGCTGAGTCATGGATTCAGTTCCAAGCAGGTGGACTTTGACCCGAGAACTCATAACATTTCGACGTAAATTAAGCAACTGTCTTCTCAACCAGCAGCTTGAATTCATCCCCCACCGCTAATTGTCAACTAAATTTGTACTTGCCACTCGAAATCGGTAAAGTTGCTTGGAACCCAGAAAGAAAGGAATTCAGGAAATAATACGACGTTGGGGAAGCGAGTTCGATGGATAAATAAGGAGGGAGTTTGATGGGCGAGTCATTTCGTGTGGCAAAGGGCAAACTGAGAGAGTTCTTTGTTGAGGTAATTGATATTCTTGCAGAAAGACCATGTCTTCAGATCGATGGGCAGAGCTAAAATCTACGGCAGGGAAATAAAACAACAGACAGAGTTTATTAGACATCTGAAACGACTCTTCCGAATAAATAACTTGATCCGGAGAGTTTGCTGAACAATGGTATTTCCCATGGAATGAATTCCCTGCAGTTTATTTTTAACTCTAATATTGACAGCACGCATTTGTATTTTTGGATGAGATTTTGAATGATGCCCTGCAGGGATGTTAGACTCTTTTTTTTATCTTAAGGGGAGAATTATACAACTAAACATTTCCCAAAATATTGTCATTCAGACTTTTAGAGTTCCCTTCATTTTGTTTCCACTTCTACTAGAAGTTGTTAAGATATAAATAAAACTAATTACAAACTTTAGGAACTACGTTTTCTAAAAATTAAAATTGTGTACCCCTTCTAAGAATTTACTTCCAATCTGGCAAGTAAACTTCCTTAAAATGTTCTGAAAGCAGCACAAATGATACAAAGGCGTACGAAGAGACGAAAGAACAAACAGACGAATTTTGTAATTTTTTGATTAATGTTATACAATTATTTTTTTTAAATGTTATGAAATATTACTAAATCTTCACATCAGTATACGAGTAAATTTCTGATGAGTATACTATAAAATCCAAATCGGTATCTTCAGGTTCAACGATGATTGACTTTAATGGCACAAGGGTCATATTTGGTCAAGCTGCGTCAAAAAATGAAGTAAATGGAAATATACAAATGAAAGTTTTACTGACAGAGATGAGAGAAATACTTCCGGTGAGGAACCGAACCTTCGCCGCCTGCAACTCGCAGGTTGTTAACGCAGAGTGGGCAAATCCACTGATCCACGACGACCCCTCAGGTTTATAAAAGTAAGGAAATAAACATTTTGTCGCTTTTGGACTCAACTCTCGTCTTTCTTGTAACCTAACACTGTCTCGCCTGTCAGAATAAATTGTAATGTCAATTCGCATTGTTAAACCCTTATAACGCTGTTATCTTAATATTTTCTGAAATATAAACTTTAAAGTATTCTGGTTTTGAGACCTATAAACGTTATTATATAATTTTGTTGCACATATGTATCTTTTCGTTTAAAGTATTTCCGTTACGTCTAACTAAAGTCATTTTTTTCTCTTACAGGATATCGATAAGCTTAGATATATTTGAACAGTTTCCTGTGCAATGAACTTTCTATTAGTAATTTGATTAGTTTGGTAAACTTAGTTAACTCGTTTTAAAATTAATTTTAGAATGCTGTACTATAAGTATGTTGCGCATTCTCTAAAAATTTCCTTAATAAAATTATCTGCTGTATCGAATTTTCAGAATGCGCTTGCATAATTACTAAGCCATTTTAAGAGCAAGGGCTTGGGATAGTACAATTTCCTTTTAAGATTTAATCAACGGGGATAATAATTTATTTTTAAGTTCAATATTGATTATATTTCAGAGAAACATTTCCCTCTACTATTAGAAATCTTTTAAGTTAGCAAGAATTATGATGCTGTTCAACTTCTAAGAATTTAATTTATAAGCTAATATATTATTTCTTAAAATTAGCAAAATTTGAGTTGTAATAAAAGTAATTAGTTGGTAACACGCAAAGTATATTAAGATAGCAAACTCGCACTCAACATATGTTGTAATGTAATTCGCCTTGGCTAAACAGAATATTTTTAATTTAAAATAACTTACTCAAATCTTAGCTACTCAGTCTTCACCGTGATAAAATATTTACTTAGACTTTTTATAACCGAACTATATTCTTCCCTCATTACTTGGTATTAAGCCTAATTTCCATTATTAATATTGGAGATAAATTGATAATTTTCAAGGATGAAGAGGAAAGACTCCCCGTTCTGCATTCATTTGCGTTCAATTCTGAGTTACATAATTAACTAAAATAGTCAGTGGTCTTGTTTCAAAACAAAGGAAAATTACTAATCCTTTAAAATAAATAGCTCTGTTCTGAACACAAGGCGATACTCTTTTTCCTTCTCCCTTCTGTTTTATTCATCGGATATTTCTTTAAGGACTCTTCGCAAAATCCTTTTACAGTTTTTTCTCAGCTCAGGGGATTCGATTTTGTGGATCGATTTACTTAGCTACAGTCTTTGCGATTCTTTATCTCGAGAACTTTTAAATAATCCATTGAGATGAAACTTTCCATTACCAGCTGAAACGTAATGCAAAGTGTTTAACAGTTTACTGGACTAGTCATCAAATATTACTGTGCTCATACGCACACGGAATTCACAAATAAAGCGCGATATAAATGCTGTTGTTAAAGAAAGGGAAAATAGTTTTAAATTTTCAACTGAAAGGGAAATGAACGCTCTCAACTATCCGCTATGTTATTGTAAACAATTTGTTATGTTCTTGTCAACATGTCATGTTATTACTCTTAAAAATGCCAAACAAAATTTTTATTCAGTTTTTTACTCAGATCAGGGGATTCGATTTTGCGGATCGATTTACTCAGCTAGTCTGAGATTCTTTATATGGAGAACTTTTAAATAATCCATTGAGATGAAACTTTCCATTGCCTGCCGAAACTTAAAGCAAAGTGTTTAACGGTTTACTGTACTAGTCATCAAATATTTCTGTGCTCATACGCATACGAGTCACCAATAGCCCGTTGTGTTGCTCCAGTGTGACGTTACTTAAAAATACCATACCATACGCATACGAAACTCACAAATAAAGCGCGATATAAATGCTGTTGTTAAAGAAAGGGAAAATAGTTTTAAATTTTCAACTGAAAGGGAAATGAACACTCAACTTGTTTGTTATTGTTAATAATTTTTTATGTTTTAATTAACATGTTATGTTATTACTCTTAGAAATACCAAACATAATTTTTGTTTAATTTCTCAGTTCAGGGGATTCAATTTTGTCGATTGATTTACTTTGGTAGTCCACTATTCTTTATCGCAAAGACTTTAAAATAATCTATCGCGAAGAAACTTGCCATTATCAGTTGAAACGTAATGCAAAGTATTTAACGATTCACTGGACTAGTAATAAAGCATTAAAGTGTCATACGCACACAAAACTTACAAATAAAGCGCGATATAAATGATGTTAAAGAAAGGAAAAATAATTTTTAATTTTCACTGAAATGAAGATGACCGCTCTCCATTTGTTTTGTAACTGCTATCCGCTAGGTTATTGTAAACAATTTTTATGTTATTGCTAACATGTTATGTTATTACTCTTATAAATAGCAAAACATAATTTTTGCACATAAGCTTTCCAAACATATCTTGGATCTGAATTCTATGATTAATTTCATTTTTTATTACATTCAATTATTTATTTTAAAACACTTACAAATGGTTGAGCCCTTTGAGCGTCACAAGATTTCCTACAAATGTAATTCTGCTTTTATCCTACAATATACATAATCAAAAATAAACCACATCTATTGGTTGAATGATTCTCAGGAGAGATTCAAGAAAGTCAAAACTATTTAGAAATCATACAGCGAAGACTGCACGTTGCAAAACGGATATATACGTGTGATCCCCTCAAAAGAGACAAGTACGTACGAAATGAATGACCAAATTTCCAAAAATCAACAGCGGTCGCCGTGGATAAGCGGGTTTGTCCAGTGCGCTATCAATCTGCGAGTTGTAGGCGGCTTGTCCAGTACGCTATCAATCAGGGAGTTATTTAGGCATTATCGTTTTTCCCTCAAAGCACATAATGACTAAATAACTCCTTGTATTGTCTGAAAGAATCCTAGGGAAGATTTTATTGACCCAGAGGGTAAAAACTTAGTCCTAGAAGAAAGACTGCAGAACGGATACATGTGTGCGAACCCTTCAAAGGGTTAAGTCAGTTCCCGAATATCTTAGGATAATTCTGAAAAACAAAATCTCGCTTAAAATCAACTGATTATCTTTTAAGTTATTCAAATAATGCACACTAATAGATGTGTATTTAAAGGGAATATTTGATTAATAAAACTACTCTCGCCAGTTTAAGAATTTACTTAATTTAAGCGTCTGGATGCGAAAAGGAAAGGGAGGAAAGGAACAACCGAAAAATCGAAATATGCAACGGAAAAGTTCGTGAAGGCATCTGGCATTTTTCATTGCGATATTAGAGGTGTTAAGGATGAAAAAGTGTGTTATGAAAGAAGCAATATAAAGAAAAGAAGATAGCTAAAATGCCGCTTAGAGAGGAAAGAAACGCAAACATGCACAAAAAGAGATCTTCCGGGACTGTTTCCATAAGGTTAGAAATAAACTCTCGAGAACATGTAAAAGATTTCTCCAGCGCCTTGGGAGTTACAGAACTCTGAATTTGGGAAGAGAAGAAAGTTTCACACAAACGTAGAATATTCTGTCCCATTTCTAATCAGTTTTCTTTATGTTTTCGTTTCCAAGCGCTGATTCTTATGAGTTTTGTTCGTCTTTTATGGAGTTAAATTAAGTTATAGCAGCGATTTTCAAGCTTTTTCATCTTATGGCACACACAAACTAATCACTAAAATTCCGCGGCACACTATAAGGTATATTATATATATTTTTTCCGATAAGAAGAAAAATTCAATAATTTTGATTGATTTACAAAAATTAATAAAGTAATTTTCTACAACTTTTTTGCTCCAAAGTAGCTTTTTAGAAAATCTTTTTGAAACAATTTATTTATGATACTTTGTAATAACAAAAATATCATTCATTATTAATAATACTGGCATTAAAATATGAGTATTACTTGAAATCGTGAACACACCAATCAAAAACTCAAAATAAACCGCTGGAATTAAATAAACCTTGCCCTTCCATCATCAGGCCTTGGCAGACCGTTCCATCATCCGTAAGGCACACCAATGAAATTCCTGCGGCATACAGGTTAAAAATAGCTGCGTAATAGACTTCGATGCTTAGTACAGTTGCGTAGTTAGGATTACCATTTCGGTACATCGGTAGACAGTTCAAGTTAAGTCACACTCAAGCAACACAACGGGATATAGACTACGATCAGAGAGGAACACTTGAACTGGAACGCCACTCTCCAAACTTCAGAAGAGGTTCAAAGTAAATACAGCTTTTATATCAATTAAAGATCTGGACTTTGAGTTAAAATTTCGTTAATCCTCTGAGGCGTTTAATAGCATGTATCCGTCATGCAACCTGCAGTCTTCCCTGCATGACTTCGTTTTGACCTTCTTGATCAATGTAACCTTTTCCAGGATTCTTTCAATCAATAGATACGGTTATTTAATCATGCATGTGTTGTGGGGTAAAAGTAATACTAAACTACTCGGAAATCTCGTGCGCTCAGAGGGTTCCTTTCCAAACACTAAGTACAAAATCTTTAAAGTGTTATTACAAATTATCCAGAATAATTTTGACGTAGGACTACGTCTAACTCCGGAGATATTATAGGAAGACTTATGATAGACCGCCTGAGACACAAATGAGTCTCAATTGTACAAGTATAATCGTTATATCATTAAAAATACTTGCCGAACAGTAATCTTGTTAGCGTATTCGTAAACAGCATGGAGTTCAATTTGCATACTGCGCAATACGTCCTACGATATGTAATAACAGAAAAATGCAAAATATACAGTGTTAAATTTAAATATATATTCCTACTGATTGTTTTAAGCCTGCGAATTTTTAATAAAACACATAAGCTGAATGGAACTAAATAGCCAAACTTGTACCTATGAAATTAGACAATATTCTAACTTGTATCGAGTATGGACAATATATCAATGCTCACTAATGTCTCTCAGTGTAAAATTAAAACGCTAACCTCCAGTATATCACAGCAGTAACACATGAAAAAACTTTTGTATCTTATAATTACAATACACAGACATAATCCAAAACTACAATTTATTAAAAAATTATAAATATCTTAAAATTGCAATCCACAGACGTCTCTCTAAAATTTCGATCAATTAAAAAATTATAAATATTTTATAATTGCAATTCACAGTCATTCACAGATCCCCAAAACTTCAATCAACGGAAAATATTTTAAATGCATTATAATTGCAATCCACAGACATTTCTCTAAAGCTGTAATCAACTAAAAAAATGATAAATATTTTATAACCGTAATCAACGGACATTTCTCTAAAATTTCAATCAACGGAAAATACTATAAATATCTCATAATTGCAATCCCCAGATATTTCTCTAAACCTTCAATCAATTAAAACAATTATGAATGTCTTATAATTGAAATCTACGGACATAATCAAAAAGTTCAATCAACTGAAAAAAATATAAATTTCTTAAAATTGCAATCCAATCATCTCTCTAAAACTTCAATTAATTAAAAGTTGTAAATATAATCTACACACATCTCTCTAAAATGCAATCAACTGAAAAATTCTAAATATTTTATAATTGCAATCAACAGACATTTCCCTAAAACTTTAATCAACTAAAAAAATTCTGAATTTCCTCAAATTGCAATCCAGATATCTTTCTAAAACTTCAATCAACGAAAACAATTACGAATACCTTATAATTGCAATCTACAGACATTCTGCTAAAACTTTAATCAACTGAAAAAACATAAATTTCTTAAAAATTGAAATCCAGACATATCTCTAAAACTCCAATCAGCTAAAAATTACAAATATAATTGCAATCCACAGACATACTCCCAAAGCGCAATCAAATCAGCTCAATCCACGAAAAAGATTATAAATAACTTAAAATTGCTCCACAGACACTATCTAAAACTCCCCACCACGGAAAAGAATTCCTGCTTCGGGAAAAGACAGCGAATGAACGTAAATGAATGGAGTGCGAAAAAACTATAAGATCGCTCGTGATTGCGATTTTCCTGAAGAAAACAGGCTTGATTAATAGCATTGGAGTTACAAGTCAGAGTTGAGACCATTTCACATTTACGCTCTTCGTAAGAAATTACAAAACGCATTTCCCAAGCCAACATGCAAGAGCGGTTCTCCTAAAATAGGCCTCCCGTTCCATTTCATACTTTATTCTGCACACAAGAACTATTTTCACGTTGTGATCAATCTAAACTTGAATTAAATTAGGAGCTTCAAGATGAGGAGTTCCTGTATTGACACGCGACCTTTCGTGAGGCTCTTCATGTGATTCATTAAATAAGCACCTTTCTATTATTCTTGCATGGATATTCGGCCATTAACCTGAAATAAAAGCCTAATTCAACCTCGAGAGATTAAAATTACCCCATGTATCAGGACAATTTTCTATCAAAATTCTACTCTTGACGGTGTTCTCAGTTCCTAATTAACCATGTTTTCGAGAGTCTGCCACTTATTATAAGTGTATGGTTTATGTTTTTCTTCTCTTCAGCTACGAAAAGCATTGTTAATATGCAAATCTATCTAAATTCAGCCTCCTCACGAATATCTTGAAGGTGTTTTCCTTAAATGAGCTTCCCGCAAGTAAATGTTTCCTTGCTGCTCTCTTGGTGCAGTAGTAACTTGTTTGCATTGAAATTTCGGGTTCTGGGAAACTCAAACTCTGGTGAAGTGTTATCTTTTATCGTGTTTAATACATGACGTTGGAAGAGGATTTATATTTATTTTCCTATTTATAAAACACACACAAGAGTTATTCGTTTTCTTATTTAAAGGTCTTTGTCTATTCTAGAATTAATAAATATAGTAACAAAATTTGCAACATCTGGTGGAATGTTATCTTTTACCGTGTTTGATGTATGCCTTCGGAAGATGGTTTTTATATTTATTTACATATTTTTAAAACACACTAAAATTACTCATTTTCTTTTTATTATTTAAAGGTCTGTGTGTTCCAGAATTTAAGAAAGTCAAAATAAAGTTCGTCGTAACGCCTGGTGGAGCGTTATCTGTTATCGCGTTTGATATATTCCTTTGGAAGATAATTTTTATACTTATTTACTTATTTATATAAAACACACAAGGATTCATTTTCATTTCATTATTTAAAGATCTGTGTATTCCAGAATTGAAGAATATAAAAACAAAGTTCGTTGGAACCCATGGTGGAGCGTTATCTCTTAACGTGTTTGATATATGTGTGCCTTTATAAGATGGTTTTTATATTCAGTTACTTATTTATAAAACACACAAGAATTATTCCTTTTTCATTTTATAATTTAAAGGTCTGTGTATTCCAGAATTCCAGAATCGTATAACAGTTTGTAACGTCTGGTGTGAAGTGTTATCTTTTATTGTGTTTAATATATGCCGTTAGCAGATGATTTTATATTTATTTCACTATTTATAAAATACACACATAAGAATTATTAGTTTTCCTTTTATTATATGACGGTCTGTTTTCCGAAATTCAAGATCATCGTAACGAAGTTCGTTGTAACAAGACAACGATTAAGGTTAGTGCTCAAGAATCATTATTTAAAGTTTTTTGAGTATTACAGCTTAAGGACATAGTAACACAATTCACTACATTTTATGAAGGATCTGATAAAGGTGCTGCTAGGAAAAACAAATTGAAAGCCTTTTAGAGGTAGCTGAATCTTAAAAACTGTTTTGAGGCTGATTTTAATTGCTTCAATATTTAAATGACAGGAACACAGCTAAGAATTTTTATTTAAAATCGATGTCACACCTTGTATTCGACCCAGCAAAAAAATGGTATTTATAGCATTGTGTGAGATCGTACAATATGCTTGTCTACTTAATTTATTAAAAGAATAAGTAATTTTTTCTTTTAATGTTTAGAATTTTATCTCCAGGGAGAGAATAAGTTAAACAAAGAACTTAGTGAATTTTTAAGTGGAAAAATAATTAGAGTGTTACGTTTATAAAAAAGAACACTTAAAAGCAAATTCTTGTCATTTTAATATTAATTATTCAACTTCCATAAAATCGATAATCAAATTGTGAAAGTACTACATGCCTGAGAGCAAACTTTTATAAATAGACACAAATTGTCGTGAAATTTTTCACTAAGATTTAACAAAGGTTTATAGCCGTTGGAGATCCTAATATTGCAAAACAATATTTAAATGACTAGGGCTACGATTTTGAATCTTTTTTGGCTAGACTGAAACATTATTCAAGTGAATAGAAAAGTGTTCCGTAAAAATCTATTCTAATTTAAGGGCAGTATGGGATGAATTTCAACGAAAATTCTGTTTGTCACCTGCCAGAGAAATTTAAACAGGAGATTGAGCAAAATTTATCTAAAGTATGCTCCCATAGTATCAGAAGTGAAAGTAGAAAAGGAGCTTTTCACAGCAATGGTAATCTGTATATGAGTACATTGGAGTAATCTATGCATGTTTTTCTGGATTGCCATTCTGGACTGATAAATACAAATACGGCAATCTAAAACAATTAACTATATTGTTAGTAAAATTCAAACTTTAAATTTGACACAGAAACTGTCAGAAAGTGTAAGTTGCATTTGTATTTATTCTTGTTTTCTGTTATAAGGCCCATTTTCATAAACAAAATAAAGACCCGATTTGGCAAAAAGTTGTCACAAATTGCATTTGTATTTATTCTTGTTTTAAGTTATAAAGACAATTTTTCAAAAACAAAATAGACTCAATTTCGCAAAAAGCTGTCGTAAATTGCATTTGTAAGGATATTTTGTGTCATATAGAGGAAGGTCAGATTGTTTCATTGTTATTTCGTTACCTCTCTTTCTACAAAACCTCTCCTTTTACGAAACGTTTTGAAAGACTAATATATTTGGTCATTTTTTGTATTTTGTTGGGTCACAAATGCTTTTCCACTAGGCATTTTCCTTATATAATCAAAATCCTAACCCTACTTTTACGCGTATTTTCAGTAATAATATAAGTAGGCAGTTGGCATCCAAAATATGTTCTTCCGTTTACATATTTAAGATATAAGCAACTAATTTAGCCTCCGACTTATAAAAGGAACTACGATTAAATGATTTAATAAGTGACTACAAGTATATAAGAAACAGCTTAAACAAAAAGCATAATGTCATATCCTACAATTCTCGGAGGAACTGTTCTAAATGAAAATTTTCAGTTACTTTTCGATATAAAACTCCTGTAATCAAAGTCAGCTAACAACTATCAAAAGAGATTGCTATAGGAAAAGACATGAAATGTCCTGTACTTTCCATTAACGATCTTGGAAATTTTATCGTTGATCTACCATGAAAAACTTAGTTGATCACGTTGTTTGACATCGAAAAAGTAAATCATTGAAAAAAGATCGTTGATTAATTCAACATAAGACCCTTTCATTAGTTCTTAGAAAGATTTCTTAAGATAAATGTTTTTTAACACAGTAATGATAATTCCTTTCATCACAATCAAAACCTATGAGTTTAAGATATAAGTTGCGGTGTTCTGAAAAATATAATTCAGGGAGAAAGGAAATTCTAATCTCTGAAACTATTTATCAACTTTAGATTTAGTTTGATTTCTGCTTTATTTAACCCTCCAAATGGTTTGGACGAAATATCTTGTCCTTCAAGACCAGACCAATTTTGCTAATTACGAGATATCTCGTCAGTCAAGATCTGGTCAGTTTTTCTAATGACGAGATACCTCGTCGAAACAACCTTCAAGAGGATTAAGCTGCAGTGTCCTGGAGAGTTAGTTGCAGTTATTTTAACCCTCTAAGTGGTTTCGCGAGATATCTCGTCCATCAAGGTCTGATAAATTTTGATAATGACGAGATATCTCGTCCATCAAGGTCTGATAAATTTTGCTAATGACGAGATATCTCGTCCATCAAGGTCTGATAAATTTTGCTAATGGCGAGATATCTCGTTCATCAAGATCTGGTCAATTTTACTAATGACGAGATACTTTGTTGAGATAACCAGGAGGGTTAACATGAGATATTATTCCGGTTTCTGAAAAATAATCTTTTCCAAATAGATTGAAGTTGATGTTTCTGTTATAGACTTTGTTCAGTAAAATTAGAGGGTGCTTTAATTCTTTTAAGTGCGCCTATCCTTTTGAATAAGCTATGAGGGCCGCGGTAGCCCGGTTGGAAGAGTAACAGACCAGCAACCGGAGGGTTGCGAGTTCGAATCCAACCAAAGACCGAGGGGTGCTGGTGCACGTTAAATGTGTAATGGCCTCAAAGTCCTCACGTTGGCGTGGGGTGGAAGTTTGGGGAGTGGAGTGAAAGCTCAGGTTTGACCTCGTCATCCGACCGTGGTTCAAAATTACGTGGTGTTGCCATAGGATCTTTCCCTTCAGGGGTTGATCCCAGACAGTCGCCAACAGCCCGTTCCGTTGCTCCAATGTGGCTTTAATTAAACACCTACCTACCTTGAATAAGAAACGGAGTATTTTCAATTTCACAAAACTCAACAGACTGAAGTTATCTAAAATAATGAATATTTAAATTTTTGAATGCTTAAACATATTTCTAATATTCTATATGCATAAAAAGGCTTGCTATATGCAATGCAACATTATCAGAAAGATCCATGAATAATGCAATGGTTGTTTTCAGATAAAATTTCCCATCTTTAGGAGATATCCAAGCGATCCTGCATCCAAGTTCAACTACTCTATTCCCGATCCCTCTTTTTCCTCTTTAGCGATATTTTTTCCTTGACGTCGTTTTGTGTTTGGCGCAGCTTGGCCAAATACGACCCTTGCGCCGTAAAACGCCAAAACAACCGAAAAACTGATCAACAGGTGCGGTGAGTTTCATGAGTGTCGGATATGCTTACTTAAAAGGAATGTTTTAAAAATGAAGTCGGTGTTTCTGTACATAAATTTTGATAGAAGGAAACAATATAATGGAATGAACATGAGATTACTACAGCATAACGAACCCTCTCAAATATTATATCGATATTAACATCTCTGACAGTAATGGAGCACATAAGGTAAGTAGTTGGTTGAATTTACGCCGCACTGGAGCAACACAACGGGATATTTGCTCCGGGAGGGAAAGATTCAAGGACAATTTTGAACAACGGTCGGATGACGAGGTCAGCACCTGAACTGGCACCCCACTCTCCAAACTTCCACACCACGCCAACGTGAGGACCTTTTAGGGCACGACAGATTTCATCTGCACCAGCCCCCGTGTACAAGACGGTTTTTGGCTGGACTGAGTTTCGAACTCGCAACCCTCCGGTTGCTAATCCGTTGTTCTTCCAACTGGGTTACAGCGGCCCACCATAAGGAAAGGAATTGATAAGACTGTCAACGTTTATTATTACTAGATTGAAAATGACATAAAATTTTGAAAGAAAAATGAAATGAAATTTTAAAAGATTGCAAGGATAACAATAAAAATGGATTGCGACAAAAGCCGTAAGGAATATACACTAAAATGATCACCAAGTGATAAAAAAAATTTACATTATCTCAGGCGGTGAGTTTTCCCCTGATACTTTCTGAATCATAGTAAAGCAGTAATATTGTCACCTTGAATTAGTGCATTCTTGCAAACCATTTTTGTGTTTAAAATACTGCAAAGAAAAGAACCAGCTATAAAATTATTTGTAATTGTTTACAATAAAAGAATCCTGTTGTCTCTTGTTTTACTTGAGATAACACGTTTTGCTGACAACTGTATCTTTTTCAGTTTTCAGTGTGTTTAGATTAATTATGGAAGTATTAAAAAAATTAATGACTTCAAATATTAAACAAAGCTGAAATTAAACATTATATTCCGAAATTAAACTTCGTCATCTGACCGTGGTTCAAAATTACGTGGTGTTGTCCTTGGATCTTTCCATGCGGGTTTGATTCCGGACCGTCGCCAATAGCCCGTTGTATTACACCAGTGCGACCTCAATTAAAATACCTACATACCAAGAGTAAACTTTATGTTTTAATATTCTTGCTTATTATATTCATGTATTTAGTCATGTGGAAATTTGGAGAGTGGAGTGCCAGCTCCGGTATTGACCTCGTCATCTGATCGTGGCTCAAAATTAGGAGCTGTTGTCCTTGGTTCATTCCAGTCGGGATGGATCTCGGAATGTCGCCTATAGCCCGCGTTGCTCCAGTATGATATAAATTCAACTACCTACCTTAAAATTGATATTTTTCAGAATTTTGGATCCCAACTCCACTAAGCAACTTGGGGCTGTCGTGGCTCAGTGGGTATGTCCACTGCGCTAGTAACCTTCGAGTTGTAGGCGGAGAAGGTTCGATTCCTACCAGGCGCATTCCTCCCTGGGTGTATTTCTCTCTTCTGTGTCAGTTAAGCTTTCATTATGTGGTGTCAATTACTTGATATTGTATGTCTTGTGTCAATTACTTGATAGTGTATTGTGTCTGGCGTAGCATGGCCAATAATGTCCCTTGCGCCATAAAACCCCAAAAATCCAAACCACTAAACAACTTAAATTGCGCAACCTACCTACTACCTTAAAAATGAAAATTTTTGATCCAACTACACTAAGTTATTTGAAACCACAATAATGTGACCAAGGCATTCGTGAGCATCAGGATTTAGATGGATATATATTTTTTAAGCATTTTAGTCTATTTTATCCATTAAGAGAGAAATAAAATTATGCAATGAAGTCAACTTACCAGATATACCATCGTAAGTCCACCATTCTTCCCAGCTTCCCACCACACCTGTAAAAGAAATACATTTATTTTCATAACATGCTATTAGGTTTTCTTCAAAAATGGTTCAGTCGTGTGTTCTGGGGCATGCAATACAACGCCCATCTCTCCTTTCGATTATTTCAGCGGCTCCATAAGGGGCTTGGAGGAAAAGTTCTACGTTCTTAAGACGGTCTTCGAGTGAAAGAATAAGAGAGAATTTCTCCCTCGAATAATTTCGAGAACAGATTTAGAAGTTATCTATTTGGTAGAAGCATTCGCGTACATTATAAATAAACCGAAATCGGAGCCGAAAAATGGGGACACATAATATGAGGGTTGTTGTAGAACTGTTAATATTTAATACTGATTGAAAATAAAACCGTAGCTTGTATTTATCCTTTTATGTTTTTATTCTTTTATCTGACTGGGGCTACAAACGTTACGTTATAAAGAAGCGGTTTTTAGGCCTTTTCATCTATGGCACACATTAACTAATGCTGAAATTCTGCTCCGCACCAAAAATTATATTTTTTGCCTGACAGAAATCAGGTATAATTTTGATTGATTTGCAAAAAATAGTAGTAATTACCTACCCTTTTTGCTCCAAAGGGACTTTCTAAAAAGTCTTTGAAATTATTTATACATTGTAATTCAGGTAGGTAGGTAGTATTTTAATTAACGTCACACTGGAGCAACACAACGGGCTATTGGTGACAGTCCGGCATTAATCCCAAAAGGAAAGATCCGAGGACACTACCGCGTAATTTTGAACCACGGTCAGATGACGAGTTAACACCTGAGCTGACACCCCACTCTCCAAACTCCCACACCTCGCCAAACATTGTAATTGAAAAATAATTCTCAACATTATTTAAACGAGTAGTATTTGAAATTATTTGAGAACGCGCTTATCAAAAGTTCAAAATAAACCGTTGAAATGGAATAAATCTTAATTTAAGCCGTTGCAACATCCGTTGCACAATAACGGCACAGAATTATTGTGGCATACCGGTTAAAAATCACTGTTTGAAAGCTTCAGATCTTTTTAATGAAACGGACCATCGCCTTTGGTACTAGTGAGCATCACACGAGTCTTAGAAACATTAATATCACCAAACATAGAAGCGTTATTAAAATAATTAAAACCAACAATATTAGGAAATTTTATCTTTTGATTCTTTGATTCGTTGTTGTCTCAACGAAGTATCTCGTCATTAGAAGAAAACTGACCAGATCTTGATCACGTCATCAGAAAAATTGGCACTATCTTAATGACGAGATATCTCGTCATTAGCGAAATTGGTCAGATCTTGATGGACGAGATAATTCGTCATTAGAAAAAGGGACCAGATCTTGATCTCGTCATCATCGAAACATCGGCTACATCTCGATGACGAGGTATGTCATAAAAATTGACAGATCTCGATAGATTGTCATTAGAAAAACTGACCAGATCTTGGACGAGATATCTCATCATTAGAAAAAACTGAGCTGATCTTGATCTCGTCATCCTAAAAAATTTGCAACAAATTTCCTAATCACGAGATTTCTCGTCATTAGCAAAGTTGTTCAGATCTTGATGGACGAGATATCTCATCATTAGAAAAACTGAACAAATCTTGATCTCGTCATCATAAAAAAAATCAGGAATATCTTAATGACGAAATATCTCGTCATTAGCAAAATTGGTCAGATCTTGAAGGACGAGGTATTTCGTCGAAACCACTTTGCAGATAATACAACATTCACGTTTGGTGATACGCTTGTAAGCCTCCTGTACGTACTCTGGTACACGAGGGACATTGTGATTTTCAATTATAAACTCTTACTTTTAAAAATTAGTCTTAAATCATTTATATTTAAACTATATAAAACCAGATTCAAATTCACCCTTCTCAACCGAAAAAGATATAAAACGTATTATTTTATCTTTGGTATTAAATCCAATGGATAATGGCATAATTCTGGAAATATTTTTGCATCTCATATTAGTGAAAAAATCGCAAGCGAAGGTCTACTCTGATACCACTTAAGTCTAATTCACCCAAGGCTTGGAGGTAAATTTTCAAGCTTCGGAAAGAGCAAGAGGGTAAGCTAGAAAAGAAAAGCAATCAATATACGAAAGCAGCAGTTATTGGTTTTTTGTTGTTAGGTTGGACTCATTTCCATGCGTAACAAATGGTATCGTCTTCATCAACGCGTAATTGCATCGCTCTCTAAAGCTAAGAATGTGAACAGGGCTAATGGACTTAGACTGCAGAGCTCCAACAAATGGGCTACAAGACGGGTACGGTAACGAGTCTTCTTGGAAAGTTTCCTTCCTTCTACATTATGCAACGCCACAACTGAATTCAAACAATTGATTTTTCAACGCCCTTCTCTTTGGATTCTTTCACTTAAAGAGATCATTATTTGTTTTTTTTATCTCACTCCATGTACGATTTTTAGAGAGATATAATATTTATATTACACTGATTAAAATGCACATATATTTATGAGCGAAGTGTTACGCAAATAGCATTGCTTACAGATTACTTCCCATTAAATGATATTTTTTGAGTATTGAGTTGAATTGTGTATATATGTGTGTATTAACGTACTAGTACACACATATATGCACAATACTACTTCATTACGACTACGGAAAATGTAGTTTTGTACGTATATAAATTCTATCGTTCTATTGCATGTTTAGTTGAATTGTTTTCAAACGTATCTATCGCATTTTAGCATATAATTCATTAACGAATACAGAAAATTCTGTACATATAAATTTATCTCTTTAAATGATATTTGCATGTTAAGTTGAATTGTTTTCAAATTTATCTATCGCTTTCTACCATGTAATTCATTACGACTACAGAAAATGTTCTCTCGTTAAATGACATTTGCATGTTAAGTTGAATTGTTTTCAAACGTATCTATCACTCTCTAGCATCGAATTTACTAGAACTTTAGAAAATATATAGTATTGTGAGAATATGAATTCCTCCCATTAAATGATATTTGCATGTTAAGTTGAATTGTTTTCAAACATATCTATCGCTTTCTAGCATAATTCATTAACGATTACAGAAAATGCTGTAGATATATACATATATCTCGTTAAATGATATTTGCATGCTAAGTTTAATTATTTTCAAACATATATACCAAATTCTAGCATCTTATTCATTATGACTACAGAAAATGTAGTTTTGTGCAAACATAAATTTATTTCATTCAATGATATTTGCATGGCAGTAACGAATTGTGTTTAAACGTATTTATCGCTTTCTAGCATATAATTTACTAGGACTTAAGAAAATATGCAGTATTATGCGAATATGAATTCCTCTTGTTAAATGATATTTGCATGTCAAATTCAGAAAGAGAATTGTTTGAAAATATATCTACCACTTTCTGAAATTTTATTTGGGATTTCATAAAATATAACTACTGAATATAAATTTACCTCATTAAATGACATTTGTATGATAATTTCTTCAAGTGTTTAACGCTTTTCGGTATTCAATTTATTTTAGAACTATAGGAAATATGTAGCTTTGAGCGAATGAGTTCCTCTTGTTAAATGATATTCGCATGCAAAGCTGAGTAAGAGTTGAATGGTTTTCAAATACATCTATCCCTTTGAGCGCATGAAAGACCATGAAAATTTTATTAATCGGTGCATATCTCCGTATGGGAAAGTGACACAGTTTGAGATGTTCCCCATCTATAGTTAATAGACGTTTAAGGAAAAGCACTCAAATGATAGATATTTTTCGGCTTACAAACTGACTCCGCGATTCAATTAATTTGTGTAGTGGAATGGATTTAATTATTCATTGGAATAAATACTACTAGGATGTGGGAAATAATCACGAATACGTTTATTGAGAAAATAATAGTGCTTCGTAGTTATTGCTATCAGGATTTCTATAAACGAAACTTGTGTGCGCTTTAGTTTTAAAATAAATTATATCTTATTCAGTACCATCTGAATATTTTCTCATTAACTCGTATAGGTTATACTTATCTCATTTAAAACAGATGAGTTTAGCTGCCCAAAAGATAGTTGTAAGTAATGGACCTGTTTAACTTTGAATACACATTTTGTGTAAAGCTTCTTTGATTAATTTTGCTATTTTATAATTGCACAAAAGAAATTTATTTTTAAAGATTTGTAGAATGAAATTGAAATGGGTATGAATTAGATAGATGGTAATTGGATATTTATTTATGTATTAATTTAATATGTATAGTTCAGAGAAGTTAAATATTGCTCCTACAATGTAACATTATAAATGAAGTTTGAGAAGTATTCAAAATATATAAAGGTGGGGCATTGAGTTTGCATTCATATTATGTCTGGATTAGGAATAGATTTAAACTAATTTCATTATACTCATAATATAATTTCATTATACTCATTTCGCCTGCGACAGTCATTTTAGAGTAGTATTTTTACAATCGAGTAGTATGTGTTACTTCGCTATTGAGGAAAGTGGTGGTGAAAATCACAGAACAATCGAAAAAATCATTTCGAGTATAATCATTTTGAAAAACCTGAACATGAGCATGCTCATTAGTGGATTTACAAGAGACGATAGTTTTTGAAATAACTCAATTTTCTCTGCGAATTCATAACGAAATTTGACTTCAATTGTCATAAAACGTACATAGAATATCCTGCTTAACCCTCCTGGTGATTGTTTCAACGAGATATCTAGTCATTAGAAGAAAACTGACCAGATATTGATCTCGTCATCCTAAAAAATCGGCACTATCGGAATGACGAGATATATCGTCAATCACAAAATTGGTCAGGCCTTGATGGATGAGATCTTGATGGACGATTCGAAACCACTTTGAGGGTTAAAGACAAGACATTAATAAATTTTAACAATATTATTTTATTAACCCTCCTGGTTGTTGTCTCGACGAAGTATCTCCGCCAGGACCACAAAACTGACCAGATCTCGATGGAAGAGATGTCTCGTCATTAGAAGAAAAATGACCAAATCTTGATCTCGTCATCATCAAAAATCGGCATTATATTGGTGACGAGATATCTCGTCATTATCACAACTGGTCAGATCTTCATGGATGAGATATCTCGTTAAAACCACTAAGAGAGTTAAAGAAATCAGTTTGCAGTCGTAAGTCGCATTGTGGGTCGACGCCCCGATACACGTCTATCTCTTCTTTGAGCTTTTCTGATGATGATCACGGCAAAAAAAACGTATTTTCATATATATCTACGGGCCTTGGGGTGTTGTGATCAGAGAAAGCCTGGGAAGGTACAATTAACGCTATGAGAGTAATATTCAAATGGAGTATGAGGAAAAGGAAATGAAAGGTTAAATTAATATAAAACTAAATGAATTTAACTTAGAAATTGGAAGAAAAAACTTGGATTTTACGATATTGGCCACTGTTACATAATTTATACAAATAATAAATTTCATTATCTGGTTACGCTGTGGCTATTTTTCAAAAAAACTTCAAAGATTTAGTTTGTAACGTGATTTGACTAATATTTTACATGCCTAATGCAAGCTTTACTTTTAACTCTCCTGTTGATTGTCTCGACGAGGTATCTGAGGTATTCAGGTAAAACTGACTAGACATTGATGGACGAGATATCTCGTCATTAGAAGGAAACAGACCAGATCTTGACCTCATCCTCATAAAATAATCGGCAATACCTTGATGGCAAGAATCTCGTCATTTATAAAATTGGTCAAATCTTGACCAACGAGTTATCTCGTTGAAACCACCTGGAGGGTTAAATATCCCTGAGAAAGAACCTGTCCCTACAAAATTTCGGATTAGTTTACCGAAATAAACTATTTTCGTGTTAGCGTTGTAATTTGAGCCCAAACCATTGTTTGATCATTTGTATGAAAATTGCAACAAAGTGAAGGTGAGAGAAAAATATATTGCTTACACAAAGCGGAAACAAAGTTTTTCCAATGGATCTACATTAAACGGTTGTACAAATGGTAATCCTCAAATTATATCCCTAAGAAACTTTTGTATAGAATAATAAGATAAGTGTTATTTTATTTTACTTTATTTTATTTTATTATTGATTTTCAATGAGTATTGATGTGACACACTAATAATTTTTATCACCGAATCATTTTTATTATGCTTGAATTTATTTAGAAAAATACATTTTTCATTGTATTACAATTAACAAACAACCTATCTATCAGAATAGAGATTTGCAGATGATAAATCTTGCATTTAATATTCTACATATAATCACTAAAAAATGTTTCTTCCAATTTCTGTAACTATTTTAACAAATAATTGACATGTAGTGTGATTCAAAAGCAATGCACTTATCATTATTTTAATTATTTAAAGTTAGATTCCGTAACTACGGACATTCGATGAGGGAATCCAAGAAGCAATTTTATCTTCGCAGGATTCTCCATTAAGTCAAAACTAAATACAATAGGTAGTAATTTACCCAATTGCTACAAATTGTCATTAGAAACTAGTCTCTCTATAATGAATTGTAAACTGGACCATTAAAATAAAGGATAAATTCCTTCCAATCAATCCAATCCTTAAAACTGAATTTCGAAAGTTTTAATTCTCATCTAGTCTTTTTTAGATAGATGAAGCATGTTGATGTAATTCCTAAATGCTATTTTCTACTAGATAACGGGACATTAACGGACCTAGCATTGTCAGTTCGAAAGGGTTAAAGATAGAACGATTCTGAATTGAATTGAATTGTACGATCCGAATAAACTAGGTTATCGACAACTATAGTTCGTCGCCTTTACCAGTTTAGGCGATGGGTTCAATAGCCAGTTTTTGTGATGGGCCCCAGAATCAGTTTAGTTGGCAGGCCACAGTAACAGTTCAAAAGATGGACGCCTGTACCAGTTTAGATGCGGATCCCTGTAAGAATTCAGAAGACGAACGTTTGTACCAGTATAGAATCATGGGGCCCCAGTAACATATCAGAATACTGACACCCATACCAATTCAGATCATGGGTCCCATAAACAGTTCAGTAGACGGAATCCTGTAACAGTTTAGATAATAGGCCCGAGTAACAGTTCAGAAAATGGACGACTGTGCCAGTTTAAATGATGGGATCGTGGGCCTCAGCAAAGGTTCAGAAGACGAACGCCTGTTTCAGTTTAGATGATGGGCCCCAGTAATATTTCAGAAAATGGACGCCTGTATCAGTTTAGATGATGGGTCTCAGTAAAAGTTCAGAAGACGAACGCCTATACCAGTTTAGATCAGGGATCTTCATTAAATTTGATGTGTATTCCAAATTTTCAATGTTTAACTTGTCGATGTTTAACTTTCCCTAGTTTTCCTTTGTACACAGTAACAGTTTTTAATATAAAACAATGAAAATATTCATAAATTTTGGATTTAAGTAAATAATGTACATTGTACCGGCCTAGCCCCCTAATTCTACACTCTGAGTGACAATAATAGTTGATATGACAAGCCTCTTATTAAATGAAAAATATGTATTCCAAATACTCGACGTTTAACCTGCACAATTGTATACATTTTTATTTTCTTGACAACCTTTTATAAATACAATGAAACTATTCGTAACTTTTAAACTTAGATATAGACTGCACATTACATGGGGTCTTGCAAAAATCACTTCCAAATCTTCCCAAGCTTATGCGTCAAATAGAAACTAAATTTTGGAAAAAAATTAAAAACGCTATTACATTGAAAAAGTTTTCTGGACTCGGGCATCGGACCTCTTCACAGGCGACTCCCTATGTGAGTGCTCTTTCGAATATCTATTCCAAATCTTAACGAGGTACAAACTTCAAATCTATCTAAATTTTAAGAAAATTAAAATTAAAAACACGTTGCACATTACAGTGCATAAATTTAAAAGCGCCATTGCACTTTACACATTTTCAGGGCTACGGTTTTGACGACCCCCCTGTGAAGGCCCTGGAAATATCTATTCCAAATCTCCTCGAGTAGCACATATCAAAGTCGCATCTAAATTAGGATAAAATAAAGTAAAAAACACATTGCACATTAAAGTGCATAAAATTAAAAGAGCACATTGCATATTACAGTGAGTAAAAATAAAAAAGCACATTGCACATTACAGTGCGTTAAATTAAAAGAGTACATTGTAGTGCGTAAAATCAAATGAGCACATTGCTCAGCATAGTGCGTTGATTTAAAAGAGCCCATTGCACATTACAATGCGTTAAATTAACAGGGTACATTGCACACTACAGTGATTAAAACTAAAAGAGCACATTGCACACCACAGTGCGTAAAATTAAAAGAGCACATTGCCCATCATAGTGTATAAAAATAAAAGAGCACATTGCGCATTATAATGCGTTGAATCAAAAGCGCATATTACAGCGTGTGAAATTAAAAGAGCACATTGCACATTACAGTACGTTAAATTAAAAGAGCATATTGTGTGCGTACTACAGTGCTCAAAATTAAAAGAGCTCATTGCCCACTACGGAACAAAAGATGCACCACATTTTGCAGGCCCCAGTACGGGCGACCCCCCTATGTGAAGGGCCTGCGAATATCTATTCCGGACCTCCCCGAGTCTCCCACTTCAAATCGCATCTAAATTTGGCGCCCAGTAGGGCGTTGTCTTTCATTTTAATGCATCTTTGGGGATAACCTCCGTTCCTCATAAATATTAAACTGCAGCCAAGAAATGATGCAGGAATTCTTTATTAATTGAAGAATGCCACACCAGGACATGGCTGTGATTGTCAGTACCGCATAAAAGACGCGGACCGTCTTCCTTACTTCAGTCGGGTCTTCTGCCCCCACCAGAAAGATTAAGAATAAGAACGAGCAATAATGATAAAAGACTTTCGTGAAGAACGACCTCTTGCTTTAATTATTGAACTCATCTAGCAAAACAAAAGTCCATGCGCTCCGCAAACCACTCGCAGCCTCTTCTGAGATGACAAATTACTCCAAAATAGGAAACCGTTCCATCTCTTGAGAAAGATGGACGGCTTTTGGAGTAGTTCCTCCAAATTATTCCATTGTTTCATATTGCAATTAGAGGACAGATAAGTAAAACAGATAGACTCGGTTAAATTAATGCTGATACCAGATGATTAGTTTCTTGTGGGGGCGCAATTCGAAACGTGTTCTCATGAGTTGAAAATTATTTTCCTGCCGTGGGAGGAAAATGAAATACAGCTGTTGGCAGTATTTTAGTGCTTCCAACTATTTCTAGTAAATTGTAATAAAATATGGAGCTGGTATGGAATTTATAATAGAAAGCTTTGACAATTGATTTTGTACTTTATAAGCTGTTCTTTATACAAAGCTCTATGTGCAGAATCATTCGAAAAATTACGTAAAATTAGTTTCTTGTGGAGACGCAATTCGAAACGCGTTCTCATGAGTTGAAAATTACTTCCCAGCCATGGGAGGAAAATGAAATACAGCTGTTGGCAGTATTTTAGTGCTTCCAACTATTTCTAGTAAATTGAAATGAAGTATGGAGCTGGAATGGGAATTTATAGTACGAAGCTTTGACAGTTGATTTTATACTTTATAAGATGTTCTGCAAACGGAGCTATATGTGCAGAATCATTTGAAGAAAATACGTAAAAAATGTTATGTAATTACAATAAAGTTTGTAGTTATAAATTTAAAATAATTATGTGTTAAGCTTTTATTTATGATTTCAAAATCATTTTCCAGTAGTGGGAACAAAGTGAAATACAACCGATTTCAGTCTTTAGTGCTTTCAATTACTTCTAGTGAATTGTAATATTGTGTAAGTTGTATTGAAATATGGAGATGTTATGGTATGTATGCAGAAAGCTTTCACAATGGATATTGTAATTTCTAAGCTGTTTTTGAAATGAAGCAGCAATGGACGCCTTAAAAAATTCCCCGCTGCTGCAAGCGATGTCGAACTGTACTTGCTGACACAGGTTGTTGTGAAACACACCCTAATTCTTGAGCTAGGGTTCTTGATAATGCAGTGCGATCTCCAATAGCCATGAGCACAAATTGTCTGTCCTCACGCTCGGTGGTGCGACGAGGCTAATGCAATCGTTCACGTCTGTCAGTTCGTCGCGCAGCCACCGATTCCATATTCTCATCACTGTGACTTGATATCGTATCCTCGTATCGTATCCTTGATTGCATATCCTCCACGATATACGCATCTTGAAAATTTTAAAGCTATTGGATGATTATTAGGTATTGCATTTTAGATGGCCAGCAGTGTATTCTTATACATTGCAAATGAATAACAAAATTGCTCAATATATTTAAAAATTCAAATAAGCCTGTAATAGATTAAAATATAAAAAATACTTTCATATGAACTCAATACCAAAACTTTTCATCGAACTACTTTAATTCGATCACTTCGTGGACTATTTGCTGCTAAAAGGTTGAGTGACTGAAAATTTCAAGCCCTGCCATGCTTTTGGAAAAAATGAAAACTTCTAAGATTGGTCCCTCTTATAGCTCACATGGATTTTTCAATGGATAATAGATCAATGGCAACAATTTTTTTTCAAAAATTTTCTTTTTGAGTAAGTATTCAATGTAATAAATCTATCTGCCTAAAACGGATGTAAGGACATATAAATCGGGTAACATAATTATAGTCTTTTTAAGAGGTTAAGATTTTAACCCTGCATTTTCGAAAATTTAAGCGTAAGTTTATTTTAAAACCGGTGCATATGAAAGGAAATAAGCACAGCTTTGCGAACTAAATAAGCATTCATGTTCCTTTTAATTCATGAATAGTTTCTCCTAAATAAAAATGCAGCATGGCTAGTCGTAATTCGCGTTTTTATACTGTGTTAGTACACTTCAAGCATTCATTCATATTTTAACAAATGGCTCTGAGATTTGTAACCGGAATGCTTCAAAAGTTTATTTACTCAAGTGTCGTAAACGATTCAAAACTACGTTTCTAATGGTTTCTCAAGGATGGAAATTATTCAACTCAAAGAATAAAAAGATCAAATTAGGGAGTGTGTCGTTAGATAAACTGAAATCATTCCCACGGGAGATCTTAAAGAAATATTCCGTTAACTTCCCGGAGTAAGTTATTTAAATGCCAAAAAAGCAACTAATATGTGTTCACCAGGATGTGAAATCGTAGCTATGAGTGAAAAGTTTAATGATCATGGCGCTTTTACATAGTATGTATTAAGTGCTTCGGGTCAAAAATCGGGAAAAAGAAGAGGATCTCTTAGAAAAAGTAAAATTCTATGCAACTTTGCGGCTAATGATATCGTTCAAGAGCTTCTGAACGAGGTGAACAGGCCTTTATATTTTCCATAGCATTGTATTGGGAATGAAAATTTGTTTCCAAAGTTATGTTATTGAAATATGTAAATTCCACATTTTCTATTCAAATTCGTTTCTAAATTCGCTATGGTGTTTAACTTTTCAAAAGTGGTTTGCATTCTAAGTGATTTTTAAAATTCCAAAATTAACTAGTTTTCAAAATTAATTTTCATGTTTATTTCATTATTTTCCAAAATTATATTTCATTTTTAACGCATCAATAGAAGGAAAATTAGAAACCTCTTATCAATGTTATTAGAAGTATACAATTTTGGGGCTAACCGACGCATTAAGCTCAGCTGTAGAGCATGCTCTACAGCTGAGCTTAATGAGTCGGTTAGCACAAGAAGTCACAGCAGTCCACTTTATCTGTGTTTAATGCAAATGTTCGACTGTTTTCGACTTCAACAGCGCCAAATTTCACCCTATCAGCGACTTTTGGTATAAATATTTTTTCAATGATGTCCCCGTGTCTTCAAAAGTCTCAATACCAAACTTGGCTCCATTTCGTTTATTCGACTTATCTACAGATGCTGCCAAAGAGTGAAAGTTATTTAATGGTCAACTTGTATATCTCCAATGTGTCATTAAGTGTGCCAGGTAGGTATTTTAATTAACGTCGCACTGGAGCAATGCAGCGGGCTATTGGAGACGGTCCGAGATCACACCCGAAGGGAAAGATCCGAGGATAACACCACGTAATTTTGTACCACGGTCAGATGACGAGGTCACACTTGAGCTAGCACCTTACTCTCCAAACTTCCACACCACGCCAACGTGAGGACATTTGAGACCACGATAGATTTAATGTGAACCAGCCCCCTTTGTACACGACGGTCTTTGGTTGGATTTAAAATCGCAACCCTCCGTTTGCTAATCCGTTACTCTTCCAACCGAGCTACTGCGGCTCCATTAAGTGAGCCAATTGACAAACTTCAAAAGATTTCTTCAAGCATCCCGTATGGCAAATAGGATGACGTCCGTTTCTATGACAACAGACTTGGGCAGATTTCATGTCTGGAGCAGTTATCGGGTAGACAGACAGTTGAACAGAAGACGTACGAAGTTGACTTGAAGAAAACAAGAAACTTCCAGCAGCCAACCAGACTTCGATACATCCGAGATTTGATCTCGAAAACAACGAAGTTGGATTTCTAATACTATTCTAGATGATTAAATACGTCGGATTAATTGTTAGCTCAACAAAAATAAAATTGCTTCATAAGTTATAATTACTATTTGAAAGATATTAAGAACTGGTAGACCACACAGCAAGATTATCACAATTACAGAAAACAAAATAATCATTATTGACAAATAAGACCTATTTAACTAGGTACAAAGCATCCAACTAATTCCCGAATAATTAATTGCAGAATAGATAGCCTACAATATTCTTCCGGATGTTATGCGTAGGATGCAAAAAAAGCTATTAAATAAATGTAACGAACCTAAATTCTAGATCAGTTTGTTTTCAAGTTAAATACACTGCACATAAAGTAAACAATCGACTACAATGGACCGGGTTTTATAATTTCAGGGAAGTGAAAGATTTAATTCTCTACATGGGCTTTATTTGAGATCTAATTTGTCGTCTCAAATAAATCCGGAATAAGTCATGAGATTCCTTAATTAAGATTCGAAATACGATGAACAAAGATTGGGTGCTCGGGTTGGTCGATAAAATATTTAATTACATTTTTTTCATCGCGTCCCTTTATTATGGACTAAGATGATAATGCGTTCTTCAAATAACTTCCATTCAGATTTCCCTTCACTGCGTGAGCTCAAAAAAGTTAATAGAAACAAAATTAGGCAAACAAAATAAAAAAATTGTCTTGAAGGGGCGAATGCGTTAATCCAACATTCTTCGTGTTGAAAGATTTTTCTGAAGGAATACAGCTACGCTCACGTAGAAAAATGTTTCGGGGGTATAATTGTTAATATAGAATACTTTAATTGATAATTCAGTTGGTAGATTCCTTAATTTAATCTATCCTCCGACGATGAGCGGGATAAATTGAAAAATTTTCGAAAATAAGGTAATAATATAATAAATTCGATTTTTCTTAGTTATAAATTTTTATGGGGTGTTTGAAAACCATCCAAATAATTGCAAAAATAAATGTTGGCGAATTAGATGAATTATGTAAATTATAAATCCAGTCTTTCCACACATTTTTTTATCAATTAGCTTTCGTAAATCAAATTTTTCTCTTGGTGATTATTATTTCATTTAAATTATTTTTATACACTGGTTCTTGGGGAAAAAACTGTAATTATATTGAAAAGTCAATAAAACTATAAAACTTGCTGACCCACAGTATAAAAGAGTTAATCTCTCTCATTGTAAACATAAACAAACTATTGAAGTAAAAAAATATATTCAGTTGACATTTAATTGCTTTTCCTCCGATTTTGAAGCTGTTTAGCGTTATTTTTATAACATAAGTGACATGCTGAAATTGCATTTCGAGTAACATGCTAAGTTGCGTTATAGGTTACGAAGGAGGTTACTGAAACACTAACTTTATGCACTGATCCTTAGAAAAAAACTATAATTAGGTTTGAGAAAGGCAATAAAACTATAAAACATGATGCATAGGATAAGAGTTTATCAGTGCAAACCTAAACAAACTATCGGGGGAAAAATACATCCAGTTAAAATCTAATTTGATTTATCTCGGTTTCGACGTCATCTGACCGTGGTTCAAAATTACATGGTGTTGTCCTCGGATCTTTCCCTTTGGGATTGATCCCGGACCGTCACCAATAGTCCGTTGTGTTGCTCCAGTGTGACGTTAATTAAAATACCTACCTTCCTACCCGTTTTCGACGCTGTTTGACGTTATTTCTTAACACAAGAGAAATGTTGAAATTGCATTCGAATAACATCCCAAGTTGCGTTACAGATTACGAAAGAGGTTAACCAAAACACTGTCTTTATGCACTGATTCTTAACAAAAAAACTGCAATTAGGTTTAAAAAAGTCAATAAAACTATATAATTTGCCGACGCACAATATAAAAGAGTTTATGAATGTAAACATAAACACATCATCGGATTAAAAAATACATTAAGTAAAGATCTAATTCGATTTATTCCGGTTTCGACGCTGTTTGGCGTTATTTTTTAACATAAGCGACATGCTGAAATTGCATTCGAATAACATCCAAAGTTGGGTTACAGATTACGAAAGAAGTTACCAAAACTCTAGCGCCATCTGTATTTAGCTTTACAGAAAATCTTTCTCATTCGCACTTCAAGATTTTAGGGTATTTAGGAGAATTGGGAGGTCAAAAATACCGACAATGTTAATTTACCTAACTTCTAGGTACCTTTTATCAGAACATACTGGTTCAAATGTGTTTGTATGAGAAGGGTTTTAAGTGTGAACAAACAAACCAGACGGCTTGGGAAGATTTCATTTCTGCTACCAAAATTCTCTCGCATGAAACATATCGGGTTAGCTTAAAATATAGTTTATCGGCATTTTGGCATCGTCTGGCGTTTAATTTAATTGGTGATGACCAATCAACTGTCATATATCAATTCGGAATATATTCTTGGAATTTTTATTGGCCAAGTGCTGAAATCGTATTCGGAAAACGAGTCAACGACCTCACGTTCAGAATACGGACAGGAGACACGTATCGCTGCAGAAACGCTACCGCCACGTACATTTAGCTTGACAGAAAATGTCTCAAACTCAATGGATTTACTTATATACTAAAGTGAGGATTTAGTATAACTTATATACATAATATTACAAGAACTACTTATACATTAGCTATTACATTAGAAAATTATTTTAATTTTTTTGTAAAAATTTTAACATTTACTCTGCATATGAAACTATTAACTATTACTTAAGTATCTACGATGTTGAAGAACACATGGAAAGTTTTATTTACCAGGTTAAAGTATTTTTTTAGAAAAGGAACCTCAAAGATAGAAAACACTGATTTTCTGAAAATCGAATTTTAATTTTACACTTTGAGTCAGTTGAATTTATAAGTTTTATTTATACTTTTAAAACTCGTAAGAATAGTTGAAACAAAAATGAAGTGTCATATGAAGAGAGCGTGGACTTTTGGTAAGGAAGGTGATTAAATTCTTTGATCATCACGAGATTTCCGATTGCTGGGTAGTATTGCTTTTCCCCAAAACACGTAATGACTAAATAACCGCATCTATTGGTTGAAAGAGAATTCTATGAAAGATTCTATTGATCAAGAGGGTCAAAACTGCTTAGAAATCATACAGGGAAGACAGCATGTTGCAAAACGGGTATACGTAGAGTGTTAACCCTCCTGGTGGTAGTCTCGAAGAGGTGTCTCGTCATTAACAAAACTTACCAGATCTTGATGGACGAGATATCTCGTCATTAGAAGAAAACTGACCAGATTTTGATCTCGTCATCATAAAAAAATTGGGAATATCTAAATGACGAGATATCTCGTCATTAGCAAAACTGGTCATTTCTTGATGGACGAAGTTTCTTGTTGAAATCACTTGGAGATTTAAAATTTGCAAAGGCGGATTAAATTTTTTTACTTTTTAACGTTTGATGGGGGCTTGGTATATTTTTCTCCATGTTCCGATTAGTGATTTTACCAGTAATTGATTAACGTTTAGTTCCAGCTCCAACACTTTAGGTTTGCTAGCATTTATTCTAGTTGTTGATTGACTACTCGATTTACAATTGATAAACAAGACTCGTTTTCTTAAGTGAAAAACAGAGAAAAGGGCAGTTACTGGTAGGTCGGAACTGGAGGTGTGGTTCATCTTTAAATGTAAATTACAATAACCTTTTTGCGTAAAAATATGGACAGCGTTTCATCCCCGCACTGTATTTTTCACAATTTAAAAAGTCATGCAATATTTTTAAAAGCATTCGCTTCTTACCTAAATGTTTTAATAGACAAAAATAAGAACTAAATAAAAAATAATTTATCTGAAAACTGAACCATTATTTAAGGCGATATTTTTTCTTATTGTATTGTGCTGCCTTTCAGCTAGATTTTCGTAGAGCTCTTTTGTATTTCATTCCATAACAAGACTGTTTCATTCTGTCTCATAAAAATACTTTTTCTTAATCTAAAACGTTTAAAAAATAAATATATCTGCAAGGTTATATTCGATTACTTTTAGACTTCAGTCAGTCTCGTTTATATTGAAATTTTGAAGGATAGTTATGCTAGACATAATTTTTTAAAGGTTCATTCCTTGAAAATTATGTAAATATTGAAAGCACAGAATTTGAGATGATGGTTGATGTTTGAATTTACGTCGCATTGGAGCAACACAACAGGCTATTGGTGACGGTCCGGAATCAATCCGGAAAGGAAAGATCCGATGACAAAACTTTTTTGAGCCATGGTCGGAAGACGAGATCAGCACCTGAACTGGAACCCCTCTCCCCAAACTTCCACACCACGCCAATCGTCATCTGACTTTGATTCAAAATTACGAGGCCTTGTTCTTGGATTGATTCCGGACCGTCGCCAATAGCTTGTGTTACTCCAATGTTAATTCAACTACCAACCAGCCACACCACTACAACGTGAGCACCAAATTTGAGATAATAGTGTGAAAGTATAATCTAGCTTTCTTTCTTTGAAAGAGTAAATAATGTCATGATACATAATCTGATATATAATATTATCTTACGTATATAATCTTATGTTATCGTACTTGTAATGGAAGATAATAATGATTGGTTTCCGCAGAATTCACGAGTTATGAGTTTTAGATACACGAATTATGAATGGTTCCGTGACCAATCTATAAATCGTTGGTTTTATTATTTAGTTTACAAAACTTTCTCACAATACAGAAAATAGGCCTTTCAAGGCCCTAAATTACTTTTAATCTGAATATTCGTTCACTTCTTTTAAATCCACACTGATTTTGATAAAATTTTATATTATTTAAACATTTGAGACTGTTCAGCGATTGAATACTTTAATGATCCGGTAGTTCAGAGGTTTTCAATCTGTTTACTTACAAGCCTCCCTTCAAATCCATAAATTTATTCAAGTACCTTAAAATTTTTAATGGGAAAAATCTAATTTTACACCTACAAGAAAGTCATAACTATTAGTTTAATTTTTTTATCTCTAGCATTTAAATTCCAAAAGCCAGAACTATTTTTATCACAATCAATCCAATTCTTTAAAATTGCAACGAAAATACATCTGAATCAGATGGCAAACCGACTCTCAGTATCCCTCCTGGTGGTATATCTTAGTATCGAAAATTACCTTGTAGTGCCCAACCTCTGTTACAAAACCTTTTCCTATTTGGACCATTGACCCTCTTGAAATAATAGGGGAGTTTTGTCTCGGCGATGTACCTAGTCAATACCAAAACTTACCAGAGATGTTGATGGACAAGATATCTCGTCATTGACAAACTTGACCTGATCTCGTCATTGACAAACTTGACCTGATCTCGTCATTGACAAACTTGACCAGATCTTGATGGACGAGATATCTCGTCATTAACAAACTTAACCAGACTTTGATGAACGAAGTACCTCGTCGAAACCACTTGGAGGATTATTATTGAAGTAACCTACAAGTTTGAGAAGTCGCAAGTTAAAGGAAACATCACTGATAAATGTATATAAATGAGTGTATGAAATAACTTTTATAAAAAATTTTACTTTAAATCTATTTATTTTACTATTAAATTATACTTTGTCAAAGGGGACTCCAGAACGATTTGGGCTCGCCGGTCATGGTCTATATAACACAGAAATTTAATTGCTTGACGGAAACTCAAATCAAAGGCCTATTGTTCCTAGGATTACAAACTCATGGAAACTGCATCTGCAGATTATTAATGAGAATAGCCGATACAGGTAATTGAAAATAAAACGTCAAACGAGGCTTCGCAATCCTACACTCAAAGAGGAGGAAACATGTTCTGCTCTTTTGAAGAACCTTTTTAAAAGCCTGCCGAGCACGTTCGTTCAAATAATCTGTATGGAAAGACAACTTCAGTCAACCAAAAAGCACTTGAGCGTTGAGATTCGTTGCGTGGTCAAACATACAACTTTATTAAAAGTTAATTATAGTGGAAAGTTCTCTACAAATATCAAATTCAATGAAGCTACTTCTAATTGTTCTGTTTAAACTAGAATATCAATGTATGGTCGCTGTTTGCTACATGAGGGCTGGTTAGACAGAGGTCTAATAAGCTAAGATGGAAACAAATGAGGGAAACAATTGTTAATCCTACAGTAACGTGCCTTAGCAGCAAGTTGCATCTTAAGGCTAAAAGAAGAATCTTAACCCTCCTGGTGGTACTCACAACAAGGTATCTCGTCATTAGCAGATCTTGATGAACAAGATACCTCGTCATTCAAAGAAAACTGACCAGATCTTTATCTTGTCATCATAAAAATATCGGCAATATCTTGATGACGAGAAATCTAGCCAAATTGGTTACATGTTGATGGACTAGATATCTCGTCGAAACTGCTTGGAGGCTTAAATTTAAATTATTTTCTTGATAAGGATGGTGTTATCAGGTTGGGCGGTAGACTAAATAGCTGAAGTATCGTATGATCAAAAATAACCCCTGGGCACCCAAATCCAGTAACCAAGTTAATAACTTCAAACGTGCATTGGTCTCATTTTCATGCAGCACCACAGATAAGGTTAATTGTGATTCAAAGTAAATTCTGGGTTCTATCAGCACGCGAAGCTGTCCGTCGAATTGTGAAAAACTGCCCAATATGCACCCTATATCGTGCAACTACTGCAAAACAATTAATTTTCCCAACTCGAGTACAAGTATCTAGGGCTTTTAAGATCTGTGGTGTGGACTATTGTAGTCCTTTTAGTTTGCGATCTGCGAAAGGTAGGAGTCGAATGCATTTGTATAAGTTACGTTGCTCCTTTTATTTGCTTCGCCACAAAGGCTATTCATATTGAGTTAGCAGTGAACTAACCACGAAAACTGTCATTGCAGCTCGAAGACGTTTTGCTGCACGGAAGGGTAAATGTTCTAATATTTCCAGTGATTGTGGTAAGAATTTGGTTGGAGTTGCTAAAACATTGAATGACATCGCAAAGCAGAAAATGGCTTCAAATTATTTGAATGACCACGAAGTTTAACCTTACAGTATGTATATTTTTACGTATAAGATAATTTTCAAATTTCCACATTTGTCTATGTCGTTAAGTTTTCACATTTAGTAAGTTTTAAAGGTGGCTTAAAATTTTGTCATTTTCGCTACTTCAACTTCCCACAAATTTTGCACTGTACTAGTAAATTCAAACGTACTTGGTTGAAGAAACATTTTATATCAGGAAACCTAGATTAAAAAAAGGTTGTTATTCAAATTATGAACATAAGACTATTTATTGACTATTTTTAAAAATTTATTCTATCTACGAATGCGTAGCTAAGGAGGAGTGGTGGTGGCTACGAATGCCAAAGTCTAAAGGGTCGGCACTTAAGAAGTCACTAATCAACCCTCGAAGGCGTTCAAGCGCATAATGCACTTTTCAACCTGTAGTTTTCTCTGCATGACTTCCAAACCATTTGACCTTTTTGACCAATAGAATCTTTCCTAAGGATTCTGTTCAAAGGAACTGAGCAATGGAGAGAATATTTCCAAATGATTCTATTCTAGGAAATGACCGACGGAATCTTACTAAAGGCTTCTATTCCAAGGAAAGGACCAACGGAATCTTTCCCAATGATTCCAGTCTAAGGAAAAAGAAATAGAACCTTTCAAAATGATTCTATTCTAGGAAAAGGAGTAATATAATCTTTCTTAAGGATGCTCTTCTAAGGAAATGAACACTAGAATCTTTCCAAAGGAATCTATTACAAGGAAAAGACTACTCATTCAAACTTTTAAAAGGGCTCTTTTTTATGGAAAGGACCCACAGAGACTTTCCAAAGATTGAAAAAATCCACGAATTCTTTCAGTCAATAGATGTGGTTATTTAGTCATTAAGTGCGTTGCGGAGCAAAATCAATACTACACTACTCCAAAATCTAGCGACGCTCAGAGGATTAAAAGTTTTTTGTTTTCCCCAGAAAAAATGTTTTGCAATTTCAAGCACAATTTTATACTTGTCACAGATACATTTTCCAGTCCTATGCGTGAGAAGCGAATGCTTTCACGGACTCCATCTTTAGAATACAACGCCCAAAATAGTCAATTGTTCCTTTCACGTAGCGCCCTGCGGTCCTATCACTATTCAGAAAAGAGAGAAGACACAAAGTAATGAAATTCCATTCTCGCAAGAGTCTGGAAAGCACAAAGCAAGACTTTCTTACTTCCGTCCCTAATTAATTGCAATCAAAAATAATACTGTGAACAATAATTTATAAACAAAAATTAACCTGGTGCTAATTAGTATATTTTATCCTCATTATTTAAATGATCATATTTTAAATACGCAATTTTTGTTTTCGCAGAGGGTGGTATCAACCTCATTTTCTCTAGGTTCTAAAAAGTACAGATCCGTCTTTGTCTATCTGAAAGGAAACAGTCCACGAAGCGTAGTTTATTATGCGATATTTAGCTTTGCAATATAATGATTAATTAAAAAATAATTAGTAACTTGTACGCTACATTTTTAAGTAGTAATAGATGGATATAATGAAGGTATGGATATTCGTAATATGAAGAATGTCGCTAGTTTTTTTTATCTGTAGTTATTGTTTAATTAGTGTGTTCAATTAAAGATATTGATGAAGGCTTATTATTCACATATAAAATAATTATGGGTTTATTATAGTCATTAATCTGGTTCCTAAACTTTAAATATCCTAAGCTAACTTAACAACATTTTACTTCAACCAATCTACAAAATTCAATAACTGATTCACTGAGAAAACTTTTCAATCAGTGTTTGTAATCAGTGTAGGAACATCTTAAGGATTAGAACATACACAAATTGTTTTCTCCAATCTAAAGTTGGCAGTAATTTCGATTTCGTGGTTAATCCTTTTAGATTTTCTTTGTGATTCGAAGTCTACTAAGACAATAGGAAATTCATTAGTATTCTGTCTTCGTTTCGTAATGTTGATTTTCATGAATATTTCCATTTCGTAGAAAGTTCGATATCCATGAGGAATCACCATTCTTATTTTCTAAGGGGAACAAGCGTTAAATGCTAAATTGGTTTTATGACAAAGCACTAACAAAAAAGTTTTCCTCGTGTTTGAATTGAAATTCTTCGCGTCTGTTTAATGCCTTTTTATGTTATTTACGAAAAGGTTCGGATTTTTTCAAATATTTTGAGTTCAAAAATCTCTATTGACATTTTAAAAAATGCATTTCAACATGTTTGTTTTGTTCTTATATTCTTACAAGATTATTTTAATATTAAATTCGTTATTTGAATAAATTTAAGTTTCATTGTCTTAAAAATTTCGTAAAAATCACTCCCGAAATATAAATTTGGAAGGTTTCAACTCAACATTAATTTGCGATACTTGTAGCAAAACATATTTTTTAAAACCTTAGAAAATTACAGATTCACATGAATTTTTATAAGAATGTGCTTTCCTTTTTAACTGTATTAGAATTTTTAAAAACGGCACTTTCAAAATCTCATCGTTATATTTCATCTTTATTACATCCGACTTATGACATTGCAAATGCAATATGCCCTTGGCAGAAACAAATTTCTCTGAAATAAACATCTAAAGCAGCCAGTACTACCCGTATAGCATCCAATGTATGCAAATGTAATATAAAGTTCATTTGTGAAATCTAATTTTCCAATAACAAACACTTAGAAAAACAACGCTAAAATAAAAATGTCTCATTCAAGTTTTCTTTTCCTTTTATTTTAAATAAGCGTTCTTATAAACTTAATAAATCAACAAACTATTCCCAGTTATCTTAAAAATGAAGTTTAATTTCTAGTTTTCAGAAAAAAAGAGTTCCTACCGTTGTAAACAAACAAAGCAGAATTGAAAATAAATTTTTCTCTCTTTGGCCCTTTATTTAAATTAAAACGACCCAAAAAAGCCGACGCTCTGAAAACCAAAACGAGGGTCGAAAACGAAGCAGAAAAATGTTAAAGTTAGTTAATAATTTGATTAAATGGGTAATATCAAATGGCAATTCTATTTTTATAATCTTTAGAATTTGAAAGATTATATATTATTGCGAAAATACAAGTATAGATAAATATTAATATACGCTTTAAAATAAACTTCTAAGATGACCCTTTTCTAGAAGTGGTACTTGAAAATACATAATTTTAAGATAATTTAAAAAGCTTGCAATGCACTGTATGAGTGCATTTTTTAAGATGCGAAGGAACAAATAAGAATCAACATTTGTTGTATTTTCAAAACTACTCCATGATAATATAAATAGTTAAAATATATACAGAAACTATTCAAGTATGTTTGAGAAAACTCGTTTCTTAAATTTGATCTAGAATAAAAATTCGATTATCGTCCTACCTTCTTAAAAATATTTTTCAGAGAGAATTCGAAATAAGTTTTTTATCAGAAATACATGGAACGTTCTTCTACACTTCTACATGGCCATGTACTTTGAAGAAGATATAGGCACGAACAAAAATACTCGAACTTTATTCAAATCTACAGTCTCAACTTATTTTAAATTTACAGACTAAGATTATGTTGTATCCGTTGTGGTTCATTAGAAAAGAAATGGATTCAGAATATCAAAAAGCAACGACATTTATTAAATTCCATATTTACATCTAGACACCGATCGTTGAACTGCGTTCTATCAATTTTAATTTAAAAAACTCATGAGCTTTACTTAAACTTAAAAACTCGGCTCGTGACGTGTCTCGTACTACTAGTCGTGTCTTTTGAATTCGATTCAGCTCTTGACACACTCTTAACCTTCTTAGTGATTGTTTTAACGATGTGTCCCGTCTCATCAAAACTGACCAGATTTGATGGACAAGATATCTCGTCATTAGGAGAAAACCGACCAGATCTTGATCTAGTTATCATCAAAAATCCACAATATCTTGGTGACGAGATATCTCGTCATTAGTAAAATTGGTCAGATCTTGACGGTCGAGATATCTCGTCGAAACCACTTGGAGGGTTAAACTACAGAATCTTAATTTAGTCTGAAAATGTATTGAGTTATGATAAAATCTGCAGGTGATATAAATTCAGTACTATTCACTCTATAATTTAACTATGGACATAAAATGAAAGTTACAACAATTCAGGGAAAGATTTACTAGTGAAGAGCATCGGAGAGTTTCTTGCTAGTAACCAAAAACGTAATGGACAGGATCTCTCGTCATTAGTAGAAAACCGACCAGATCTTGAGCTCGTCATCAACAAAAAATCGACAGCATCTTGATGGACGAGATATCTCGTCATAACCACTTGGAGGGTTGAGAAAAAAGGAAATGAAAGGGGAAAATGAATAATACAACTTTAAGGATTTAAAAGTTTGGAAGTTCTAGTCCTTATCACGGCGTTGTAGATGAAGGTTGATGAGTGTCCACCCTTTAGTCTTGAGACTCAATACCAAAGTAAGATTGTAGAAACTCGGGGGATCTGTACTAACTGAAGATAAAAGGATTTAGAAAGCCTTTTCTTCCCGTATCGTCCACTTCCAAGGCTGCTTGTTTTTTAACAGCTGATTAAGTGGAGCCATTACAGTTGCCATGTTAGGCAAGAATTTGGCATAAGTTATCAGCCAAATGAACGAACGAAGTTCATCTACATTTGAAGAGGTGGGAGCTTTCTTGATTGTATCCACTTTAGATTCCTCTGGATGAAGTAATTGCTTGTCTAAGATGTCTTCCTCTGGATGAAGTCTGATGAAGCGTGTCTAAAAAGGATTCCGTTTTGAGTTCTGATACCGTTATGGGAGTTCCGTTATGAGCAGATTCAGGTCTAGGGCCAATCTCTTTTACCAATGATGAATCAGAACGTGCTTTAAATACTGATATTAGACCTATCCTTTCTGCCAAATAAGTTAGAATTTCCTTATTTACGCACTAGAAATAGCAGATTTTAACTCTTTCCTTTGAAAATTACTTACATCCGTTACACTCAGAATTTCAATCGGATGTCTGTTGATGACTGCAATTTGATGGATGTCTTTTTCGATGAAAGTAGTTGGTGTCGGCAAAGTTTTCTATCTTTTGGTCTAGCACCTCAAGAGAACGCACGCATTCACTTGTAACATCAACCAAATTCAAAAGGGATGGAGCACTTTCGGTTTGCACTGATGGTTGAGATAGCAGCTTTCGAATATGATTCAAAAACAAGTTCACGGGTATTTGAAAAAACGTCTGACAAGAGATCCCACGCAACCTTGTAATTAGCGTCAATTAATGGGATCGATTGAATGATTTTCAAAGCATCACCCTTTACTGCACCCTTCAAATATTGTAACTTTTGCGTCTCAGAAAGTTGTCTGTTGGAATGAACGGATGCTCTATACAAATCACGAAAAGATATCCACTGTCCGATAGAACCACTGAAAACTGGAAGTTCTAGAGTTGGTAATCGGACTTCATGATATGGATTCAAAACATGACGAGACTCACAAGCACTAATTTCGGGAGTATTTTCATTCAGCTTTCTTTCCGTACGCAATAAAGTAACCGCCAAAGTATTCAAGTTTTGTTTCAGTTTTTGAAACTCCTTGACTATTGCATCCAATTCAGTTTCTTTAATCAGTTCAAAGATGGAATCAAAGTTCCGTAAGTCTCCTACGCGTGTCACTTCAAGCTCATCCTTGAAGAATTGGACCTGGAAAATGACAGTTCAAAATTTTTTGTTCAATATTTGTTTTCAATAAGAAAATTCGAACGTTCAACAGTCTTTTTACGCAAATGCACCTTGAGAAGAGACATCACGATGAACCAACTGGAACTCGGTTGAAAGTATCCAAGCGTCAGTTAGGAAGATCTACGGCGGAGTCAATTCACAAGGGAGGCACTGAAATGGCGTCGACAAACGCGTCGCTGAAGACAAAGAAACGCTGATACTGTTGCTTAGTAAAGTACCTTTCTGCGGCGAATCGACGGACCAAATGTTTGGACACGTCAATCGAACCCGTTCTGTGCTTGATGAGTTACCAGAATAGAACTCAGGATTAACAAATAACAGATTTATTAATAAGTAACAACGGAGAGCGAAGCTGCGAGGTTGGTTCTTGGCAGGCAGTCCCCTCGCAAGTGACAGATAAACAAGAAAACAGGGGGTGGCAAAGGCAGTCCCTTTGAACATAAACATGCAGGCGCGGTGACATCCCCAAGTGGTTGGGTTGTCCGTGCGCCATCTCATAGGAAAATACTCAACAGAAGCCTTGATTGTACCTTTTCGTATGTGGTCACTAGCATTAATGTAAAAGGAGCACCTGATCTACCTCAAATGAAATTTTCTCTCCTTGCACAAATTACTTTAGCAGTAGGAGGTGCTTCCTATCCTTCCTTAATATGACACAGGACGTGTTGTAATTCCTGTGAGTCTGCGAATAGTACGTTATACTTCTTGTAACTGATGAACTCTGCCTAATGTAGATTTCTTTCCGATTCGCCGTATGATTGACAAATTTTGGCAATGTGCCCAACCTTGCAAAAGGCATAACAAGTTGACTGGATTTAGTAGTTGCTAGTTGACATTTCATAAACATCCGAAGACCTTGAGAATGGGCGCAGTTTGCATATCAACAGCATTCCGTTCTGCCGATTCCATCGAAACGGCGATCTCTGTGGCGCTGGCAAGAGTTGATTTCGATTCCGATAACAGCTTTCTTTGAATTGCATCGTCCCGAATGCCACACACAATTCGTTCACGTACCATCATGTCTACGAAATTCCAAAATCGAAAAACTTCGCCAGCCATCGCAACTCAACAACAAAAGCGGCTTCAGACTCGCCTGTTTTACCAAAGTGGCAGCTGAATCTGAACCTCTCAACCATTTCCGACTGTACATGGTCTATACGATTATTCAAAATAGCAGCAAGTTCCTGTAGATTGCGAGTTATCGGCAATTCAGGAGACAATAAGTCCTTCTATATATCGTAAGTCGAAGGCCCTATCACGGTTTCGTCGTCTATTTTCATTAGTAATATTATTTGCGATGAGGTATTGCTTCAAATGCTCAGTGAATTCAACCCATGATTCGATTCTTGAATCGAAATGATTGATAACACCGAAGTCATCTTTTCTTTGCACTAAAAGTATGACCTGAATCCGTAATGTGAACGGGAGAATTTCAAAGTAAAAATCGTTTTGAATTTAAACAAATACCTTATTTAGCGCTTCTTCGATGGTATCCAGTCTTCGATGCCACTGTTGTATTCGTTGTGGGTCATTTGAAAAGAAACGAATTCAGAATTTCAAAAAGCAGCGAGACATTTATTAAATTCCATGTTTACATCTAGACGCCGATCGCTGAACTACGTTCTATGAATTTTAATTTTAACCCTCCAATTAGTTTTGACGAGATACTTCGTCCATCAAGATCAGACCAATTTTGCTAATGACGAGATATCTTGTCATTAAGGTATTGTCGATTTTTTTATAATAAGATCAAGATCTGGTCAGTTTTCTTCCAATGACGAGATATCTCGTCCATCAAGATCTGGTCAGTTTTTACTAATTGCGAGATACCTCATCGAGACAACCACCAGGAGGGTTAAATAATGAGCGAGCTTCAAGTGTGACACGTGATTCATACTGCTAGTCTTGACATTTCAATTAGATAAAACAGATGAATTATTTGATATAAACTAAACTGGATTTAGGTTTATAAGGATATTTTTAAACGATTATTTTGAAGGGGCCTGAAATTCAAATAAATACTAAGTTTTATGAAATCATGCGACTAAAATATTTTCTCATTTTCTTGATTTTGTAAGTCTTTTGTTAACATACTCATTTGTACTAAGTAAAATGGACTTCCTACATTAGATTGAACTGACCATAGTCTGACTAACACGTAACAACAATACCCAATCAATTACGTAATCTAAAAAACATAATTAACACGAAGTATTTCTCCCGTCTAGTTTCCGTGGAATTATCCTTAAAAATAAATTCCCTTAATTAGGCTTGCAAGTCCGATTTTTTCTCCTCATAATGAGCGTGCGCGAAAAGATTTGATTTTTACCTTGTTAAGAAATTGAATGAAATGGCTTTTGGTCAGTGTCACAGGTAAGGCAATTTGGACGAAAATAATTTGAGAATGGTGACTCAAATACAGGTAGAACCTAAATAAGCTAACGGAAGGTGATGGGCAAGGTAATATCAAGAGGCGTGCTTTCGTGACTGTGCAATAATGAAGATTTTTTGGCTCTTTTCCAGGTAAGAAAAGTACAAAAAAAGTTTCTTGAAGGAGTAAAATTTTGTGTGAGATCGGATTTCTTATTCAGTTCTAATTTATACATTGATGAGCAAATTTTTTGAATGATTACAAAACGTTCCAATTCTAAAACATTTTAGTCTCAAATGAAAGAACGTTATCAGAAATCGGTTTGATTAAAAATCTTGGGAGATATTCCCGGAATTGGGAGAAAGAAAAGAATAAAGGAGTTAAAGTTTTTTATTCTAAGTGTGTCTGGAGTTTGAACGGTCTAGGGTTTCGTTATTTTATTATTTTTAATCAACGTAAATTGATTTTTATCTGTGTGCTTTAAGGGATAATGCATTGTAGATGGATTTCGAAATTCGCGTCTTTTCGTTTTTTACTATACCGATGGAGATTCTCTTAAGTCCGTTATTTTTTAAGAAGAATATAAGTTATAGGTATAGTTTCTATACCAAAAACAGTTTTAAAGAGGCGATGCAATTTTTAGATGGTTTACGAATTTACATTGCTGTTTGTATACAGGAGACGAGGCTGAAATACATTATTATTTTGATTTTGTGATTGATCGTGTGAAACAAATGATTCAATAAAATTTGCAATGCTTAAATAATATTTATTGTATTTAACTGCATCTAGGTGTGATAACTTGATTTAGAATTGGAGTTTTCATATCATCGGTTGTAATGCACTACATATTCAGAAATGTGAATTAATTTCTGAAGATTTGTTGCGGAAGATAACATTATCAGAAGTGATAAATAGATATAAATAAACGAAACTAAAACAGATTTAATCCAAGAACACTGGCGTTTTTATTTTCTTGCATTACTTCCAATGAAATAACACAAAAATTTAATATAGCTAGTGTTCTAAGGTTAAAACACGTCGTTAAATCGTTTTGTGTAAGATTTAAATTCCATTAGGGATGTATTCTACAAGTTTTCCCTTCTAAAATTTAAGAAAGTATGATCCTGCTATGATTTTTAGTAGCTATGATTTTTAACGTAATAAATATGTAGTTCGTATAATTCGATTAATTGGATTGTCTTCCTTTAAACACGAATCAAACAGTTAACAAACAATGGTGCTATTTCGATGATAACCGACGAAATTTGTCTTTACATTAATTTTGATTAACGGTTCAAGCGATAATATAAGACTCAATTGAATCTCTAATCAAGCAACACGCCTTCCTTTAAACACGAATCAAATAGTTAACAAACAATTCATGCAATGTTGTAATTTCGATGGTAATCGACGAAATTTGTTTTTAGATGAATTTTCATTCCAGTTTCTGGAGATAAGTAATCTCACTTGAATCTCCAATAAGTCAAGTCTTCCTTTAAACACTTATGAAACAGTTGACAATATAAGTAATGTTTCTGGCTGCCAATGCAATTTGTATTTAGGCTAATTTTGTTTCACATTTGTGTTTTTATGTAAATTTTACAATAATAAAGTTAAGAACCACCGTCAAAATACCAGTTGATAGCATGAAAAGCGTAAAAAACAGCTAATAAAGATATTAAACAACAATGTTTCATTGCTTAATATTTGTATTAATAGTTTTTATTTTTTAAGACTTCATTCCTAGAGTACCTATTTGGGTACATTTAAAGAGTAATTTTTTTTACCCTCAAAACGTAATAGTACATTCATCAATTCCTGCAATCCCCATTCTGATACATCTTAATGTTCCATGACTCATGATGAGTAATGACTCAAAATGGGTAAATTACGTATTTTGTGTGAGGTGCATCTCAATGATATTACATTTTTTCATAAAATAAAATCTTTATATCATTCAAAAGTCTCAAAAAACTTTAAATAACCGAATAAATAATTTTTTTAAGCAAAAAGTTTTTCTCGGGACTGACGAGGTTAAATAACTAAATACCACAATTTTCAACAAAACCCACGATTATGATAGAAAAGTGCAAAGTACTAAATTTTGACAAATTTTATATAAACTATTTAAATCCCGCAACTATTATTTTTATCATTCCAGAATCTCAAAGCACCGAAAATAGCCGATTAAATACTTTTTTGCGCTGTAGGTTTTACTAGTAACTGAAGAAGTTAATTAAATCCTACAATTTTCAACTACATTCATGATTATGACTGAAACGAGCAAAATACTTATTTTTACAAATTTTACATAAACTATTCAAATCCCGCAACTATTATTTTTATCGTTTGAAGGTCTCAAAAGTATCCTCTAAAATAATTTTTTGAACTGTAGGTTTTACTCGAAACTGAAGAAGTTAAATATATTTCAATCCTACAATTTTCAACAAAATCCACGATTATAATTGAAATGGAAAAATACTCATTTTCGACGATTTTTAAAAACTATTTAAAAATCTCGCATTTATTATTTTTATTGTTCCAGTCTCAAAATATCCCATAAAATAACTTTTTGAGCTATAGTTTTTCTCATAAGAGGTTAATTAATTAAATCCTGCTATTTTCAATAAAATCTTCGATTATGATTGAAACGAGCAAAGTACTCATTTTTGACAAATTTTAGATAAACTATTTAAATCCCACAAGTATTATTTTTATCATTCCAGAGTTTCGAAGTATCCGATAAAATAATTTTTTGAGCAGTAAGTTTTTCTCGGAACTGAAGAAATTAAATAATTAAATCCTACAACACTTTCAACAATATCCACGATGATGATTGAAATGAGCAAAATACTAATTTTCGATGAATTTTACATAAACTATTCAAATCGCGCATCTATTATTCTTATCATTCCAGTCTCAAAGTATCTTAAATAGACGATAAAATAACTTTTTTAAAGTACGTTTTCTCGGGACTGAAGTAGCTAAATAATTAATTTTCAACAAAATTCACGATTATAATTGAAATGAACAAAATACTCATTTTAGACGAATTTTACATAAAGTATTTAAATCCCGCACCTATTACTTTTATCATTCCATAGTCTCAAAAGTATCTTACAAAATAATTTTTGTTTTTTCGTAACTGAAGAGGTTAAATAATTAAATCCTACAATTTTCAACAAAATCCATTGAAACTGATATATATGATTGAACTGAACAAAATACTCCTTTTCGACGAATTATACAAAACTATTTAAAACCCGCAACTATTATTTTCATCATTCCAGATTCTCAAAGTATCCGATAAAATAATTTTTTGAGCAGTAGGTTTTTCTCGGGACTGAAGAGGGTAAATAATTAAATCCTGCAATTTTCAACAAAATCCACGATTATGTTTGAAATAAGCAAAATACTTATCTTCGACGAATTTTACATAAAGTATTTAAATCCCGCACCTATTATTTTTATCATTCGATAGTTTCAAAAGTATCCAACAAAATAATTTTTTGAGAAGTAAGTTTTTCTCGGGAATGAAGAGGCTAAATTACTAAATCCTACAATTTTCAACAAAATCCATGATTATGATTGATATGAGCAAAATACTCATTTTCGACCGAATTTTGCATAAACTATTTAAAAGCCACAACTATTATCTTTATCATTCCAGAGACTTGAATATCCGACAAAATAATTTTTTGAGCAATTGGTTTTTCTCGGAACTGAAGAATTTAAATTATTCAATCCTACAATTTCAACAAAATCCACGATTATGTTTGAAATAAGCAAAATACTCATCTTCGACGAGTTTTACATAAACTATTCAAATCGCGCAAATATTTAAATTTTATTTATGGATACTTTTCTGCACAGTTAATCGCTTCTTGCCCAATACCAACTCAGAACGATTTTCTCAGGTAATGTAAAAGGTAGCGAATAAGCGCACCTACCTTGGAGAAGTAAGAGTAACGCAGGCCACATGGTCTTCACCAAAGAGCGGAATCCTCAACCGGCCATCCCCTCGATCTCGTAAAAACGCCGGCAGCGCCCTCAGCCACAAACTTTCGCGCCTCAAGTTCGGACTCCGTTTGATCGAAAGCAGCGCAGTTAACGAGAAAAATCTCACACCATGATGATCTTGGAGAGAGCACCACAACGTGATGCCCAATTCCGGGAGAGAGGATTCGGGGAAAACTTTGCCTCGAATCCGATTGACTCGAGAACATTTAAAATACGGAGGCTTAGTTGTTCTCTGCTGGCAATAGCTCTGAGAGCGCGCTTGTGCTTTCGTTCTAAGTGTAAGACATTTAATGGGGTGTATCTTGGTTACACAAAATGTATAGTATAAGAACAGATACATAACCTTACATCTACAACGATAAAATCACTGCATTTTGCGTACTTCTGAGCGTAGAATAACGCTCGTACGAAGTTGCTTATTCGAATAAGAGTATCAAGTGATTTCGTTGTAAATTATAAACATCCTATACCACATACCTAAAAAAATATTTTAATGTGGTGTACCTTCGTTACACAAAATATTACATGATAATGTATGGTATAAGAATAGATACATAAACCTACATCTACAACGAAAAGAATCACTGCATTTGCGTACTTGACGTAGAACAGCGCTCGTACGAAGTTGCTTATAAATACAAGAGTATCAAGTGATTTCGTTGTAAATTATAAACATTCCATACCGCACCTACAGAAATATTTTAATGTGGTGTATCTTCGTCGCACGAAATGTTATATGATAATATATGGTATAAGAATAGATGGATAACTCTACATCTGCAATGAAAAGAATCACTGTATTTTGCGCACTTTTGAATATAGTACAACACGCGTACGAAGTTGCTCAATCGTACAAGAATATCAAAAATAAAGAATTCCAGAATAAACGCCAACGCAGTTAAAATACGGGGGCTTAGTTGTTTTCTGATGGCAATAGCTTTAAGAGAGCGCTTGTGCTTTCGTTGTTCGTATAAGACATCCCACACCAATAGATATATTTAATGTGGTGTATCTTCGTTACACAGAATGTTACATGAGAATATATGGTTCGAGAATAGATACATAATTCTACACCTGCAACAAAAAGAAATCACTGCATTTTGCGCACTTCTTAAATGCAGTTAGTATACAGCGCGTACGAAGTTGCTCAATCGTACAAGAGTATCAATAAAAAAGGTTTTCTCGAATCCTATTAACTCGAGAACATTTAAAATACGGGTGGCTTAGTTTTTTTCCTGCTGGCAATAGCTTTGAAAACGCGCTTGGGCTTTTATTCTTAGCGTTAAATATCCCATACCCCCATACTCATACAGAAAACATATTTTAATGGAGTGTATCTCCTTTACTTAAAATGCAACGTGAGAATATATCGTCAGCTTACCAAAAGTAATAAAGTAACTAATTAAAAAGTAACAGTTCTGATAAAAAGGAGTAAAACTAATTTTTCAAGCACTGAAAATTGTAAATTTACCATTTCAACAATTATTAATTACACTTTGCATTTACGCGATTTATCAATTATTCACAGAAGAGCACTTTAATTATGATTATTTATTGCTATAGCAACTTAGACTGGCGTGCAAAACTTAAGAAACACCATTATCTTCAAAGGTTCCAACCTCAAAATAAAACGAAACAGCCTGTGGTTATTTGCATAACTGAGGATATTCAGCAGAAAGCTGGTTCGTATCCAAATTTTGCAATCGTGACGTCCGAGGCTCTAACATAGGAAGGGGTTCTGGAAATAACTCATCCTAAAAACTCTTTCTCTGTATGGCTGGTTTGATTAGGTTTTTATGGCGCAAGGGCCATATTTGGCCATACAACGCCAACATCAAGTAATGAACATACACACACTAGAAAAAGTTTTACTGACACAGAAGAGAGAAATACCATAGAAGTGAAATATAAGTCGAATGAGTATTGCTATTGAAAGGAGTTTCAAAACGTGTGACCAACAGGATGATAAGTAGTCACGCGACATCTTGGTGAAAAATGTAATTGGTTGGCCGATTTGGTGTCTTATCACTCCGTTTGGCGCTATAACATCTTATGATACGTTTGGTATGTGAATGCGCATTTCTAGAGTGGCGACAAAAGTACTGAAATCGCCAAAGTCAGATCATTTATTATCAATCAGACGATCAATCATTGAACCAATCAGATGATGAATCAATGGATGGACGTATTCTGCCGTTCCTTGGACCAATCAGATGATGAATATTCGGTTCCTCTCAGCAGACGAAAGTAGTCTAAGGGTCACGTGACTACTAGTTTTGGTTACATGATCCTGGGCACATAAAAAGGTTACCATAAGTCATTACTTTTATATTTCCTCTATGATAAATACACCCAATCGAATTTGACAGGAATTGAACCGGTGCAGTAATTCTGTCTGCAAACGCGGTGCAAAGCCTGCATCAGTTTCGAAGTGGTAATACAGCTTACAAAGGACAGTCTACTCTCTATTTAAATTTTTACACTTATCCTTCTGTCTTATGGCACCCAGTGTCACCACTTCAGTTCCAACACTTTTTTACTGTTTGCTTCTGTTCTTGTTATCGCTTTGTGTTTACTCATCGGTTCTATAGCTCTAGAAGCACGTTTTGTATCATTTTCCCACAGCGATGTCCGGCCGCTGTAGAGATTGTTAGAGCTCTGTTGTAATAAGCTTGTTATTGAAACGGATTAGTAAACGGAGGGTTGTGAGTTCGAAACGTGATCCAACCAAAAGACATTCATGTACGTGGGGGCTGGTTCACGAAAAAAACGAGCCACCCCCTCTTCATTCGAGCAATTTTAACAGTAAAGAAAATTCGAGATGGCGTTTGACAGAAACTAACGACTTCTATAAATTCAAATACGTAAAATTTGCATAAGGGTCAGTCTTTAAATTAAATCGAGCACCAACTTCATAATTTCCAATGGAAACCCCTACTTCGATACACAATTTCGAATTTATCAAAATTTAACTACAGATACCAAATTTCATGTCATTAAGTCTTACTGTTTTGTAGTTATGAGTACAGAAAGATTGGAGCTACTAGTGTTAAATCAGTTTCTTAGACTTTTATGGATATCTTCCTAAATAATATTTCTGTAGCGCTGATATTTTGTACCATGTTACTGTTAAACAACCCAAAAAATGCTATTTATATTTTATTTTTAAAATAGTTTTTAGTATGCGATAATAATTATTAAATTAATGTTTGAAAGAATTATGAATTGGAACCTTACTATATTTTGATATATTTTGATAGGAATCGATTCAGAAAGACCATGCAAAATTTCAGCTCATTCCAATGGTTAGTTTTAGCGTTACATTAAATTTTTCTCATTATGGCGATTTTAGGGGTAATCAAAAGTTTAAAAAACATCTGACAAACCTCGGATAATAGTTCTCGGATCGTTTGCTCTTGCATAATAAATACAATAATGTAATTCACGATATATCGTTCGAGAATTACATTATTGTAACTCGTAATATTCGTTCACTTGCATAATAAATATAATAATTCGCGGATCGTCTGCACGCACTGTCAAATTCTTTTGAAATAGTGTTCAAATTTGAAATTCGAGTATCTATAACTGCACTTAATCTCGATCTACGAATAGCGATTTCAATGTAGAGATGGTTCCTGAAATTGACAGCAACTTTAACATTGAATATCTCCGGATATAAAGATAGTAAGGTCATGAAATTTCATATTTACACTAATTTAACGTTGCGGAATCTGATTAAAACATCAAAACATGGTGTTTCTATTGGAAATTTTATTGTTTGTACAAAATTTGATATGAAGTCGTCCCCTTATGCAATTTTTTTGCATGTGAATTTGTAGAGGACGTTATTCCCTATTGAATGATATCTTTGCTCTACTATGAATAGTGCTCGAAATAAAGAGGGTGGTTCGGTTTTTTTTCCACGACAGTACATTTCTTCTGGGGAGCATGCTTCTTTAGCAATGAACAGACGGTCCTTCCGTCTCCTTGCATTGATTGTTGCTATTAAAGTATTTTTGTTACAAAGGTTTGCTTCATTTAAATATAGTCCTATAGTCTATAGAGATATCGCGCCAACACAGGCTACAAGGAAATTAAAATTTTTAAACGTAAAAGTTGGTTTGTAGGTAGATAGTTGAATTTACGTCGCACTGGAGCAACACACGGGCTATTGGCGAAGGCCCGGGATCAATCTTGAAGGTAAGTAGGTATTTAAATTAACGTCGCACTAGAGCAACACAACGGACTATTGGCGACGGTCCGGGATCAATCCGAAAGGAAACATCCGTGGACAACACCACGTAATTTTAAATCACGGTCATATGACTAGAAAACACCTGAGCTGGCACCCTACCCTCCAAGCTGCCCCACCACGCCAACATGAGGACATTTGAGGCCACGACAGATTTAACGTGCACCAGCCCCTTTGTACACGACGGTCTTTGGTTGTCCTTGGATCTTTCCCTTCAGGTTTGGTCCCGGACCATCGCCAATAGCCTTTTGTGTTGCTCCAGCGCGACTTTAATTAAATACCTATCTAAAGGAAGGACCGATCGAATCTTTCCAAAGGATTCTATTATAAGGAAATGAGCAATGGAGCCATTCTAAGTGGTTCTATTCTATGGAAAGGAGTGATAGAATCTTTCCGGAGAATTTTATTCTGGGTAAAGAACCAATAAAATCTTTCCAATGGATTCTTTTCTACAGAATGGGCCAATAAAATCGTTCCAAATGATTCTATTCTACAGAATGAGTCAATATAATTGTTCCAAAGGATTCTATTCTACAGAATGTGGCAATACAATCGTTCCAAATGAGCAATGAAAAATGCGGGCAGTAAATGAGCAATGAAATCATTCCGAAGGATTCTACTCTACAGAACGGGCCAATATAATTGTTCCAAAGGATTCTATTCTACAGAATGTGGCAATACAATCGTTCCAAATGAGCAATGAAATTATTCCGAAGGATTCTGCTCTACAGAACGGGCCAATAGAACCGTTCCAAAGAATCGTGTTTAAAGGAAAGGACCAATAGAATCTTTTTCAAGAGGTTGAAGGAATCCATTGAGTTTTTTAGAAATATGCAGTTATTTTATCATTAAGTATAAATAATACTACTCGGAAATTTCGTGACCTTCAGAGGTTTAAAAGAGATTCAGCAGCCAATTTTTCAATGAAGGGAAAGGACGCTTTCAGCATAGAGCGGCATACGAAAGGAAGATAGATTTGAAAAGGGAGCATTCCCAAAGGAGCAAACCACCCATTACATTAACCCTCCTGGTGGTTGCCTCGACGAAGTATCTCGTCATTACCAAAACTGACTATATCTTGGTCGACGAGATATCTCGTCAAACAAGAATGTTGACCACATCTTGATCTCATGATAAAAAAATCGGCAATATGTTGAAGAAATATCTCGTCATTAGCAAAATTGGTCAAATCTTCATGGACGACATACCTCATCCAAACCACCTTGCAGGATTAAACGTATTCCTTTGGTACACGTTCTTGATTATCACTGGGACCGCTGTAGCCCGGTTGCACGTTGGCGTGGTGTGGAAGTTTGGAGAGTGGGGTGCCAGCTCAGGTGTGACTTCGTCATTTGACCGTGGTTCAAAATTACGTGGTGTTGTCCTCGGGTCTTTCCCTTCGTGGGTTGATCCCGGGCCATCTTCAATAGCCCGTTGTGTTGTACCAGTTTGACGTTAATTAAAATACATACCTACTTTTACTATCTGGTGGGGCCGTCGAGGCTCAGTATTCCATCGCGCTAGCAACCTTCGATTTGTAGGCGGTGCATGTTCGATTCCTGTCAGGTACATTCCTCCCTGGGTGTATTTCTCTTCTGTGTGAGTAAAACTTCCATCTTGCGTGTGTCTATTACTTGATATTGTATGTCGTGTCTGGCGCAGCATGGCCAAATATGGCCCTAGCGCCATAAAACCTCAAAAAAACCAACCTTCAATATCTGGCCAGTTTTGTTAACGCCGAGACAACCGTCAAGACAACCACAGAAGGGTTGAAAAAGAATCAACGGACAATTTCTGCGCTTTAGACTTGTAACCCCACGTATCATAGCCTAGAATTCATCCCTTAAACTTGGCCCAAAGACCTCCCCTGTTAGATTCAGAGAACTGCAAGAGCTATTAATCCTTCAATCGTTACAACTAGACTTGCGTCATCAGAAGGGAAAGGACGCTTTCAGCAGTGAGCAGCATACAAAAGGAAGCTCTCCGGATAGATTAGAAAAGGGTGCATTCCCATAGGAGCAAACCACCCATTACATTAAACGTATTCCTTCAGTACACCATCTTGATTATCACCATCAGACGGGAACAGGGAAAAAGTAATTCCCCTCTCTGTTAAGGAAAAATCCCGACACAAGACAAATCGTGATTTCAAATCAAATATTAATAGTAAAATCCCTCTCTTTCATCTATATTTCATCGCAGCAAATTAGATTTGATTCCGTCGATGAGAGTTTAGCTTCCTAGTGATTCCTTAATTTATATCATTAAACAGAGCTTTGCCCTGGAGTCCACAAACTGTGTCCAGTGTGAAAGTTATTGTGGTGATCGGATATTAAAACGATTAGATTGAGAAAGGGATCCATTGTTATCTAGCGTACTACAAGCGGTACTGGGTTTTTGTTCTTTCATACCTTTTGTGGTGTTTTTTACTTTTGTGTCTGGCTGCTTTCTTTGCTCGTTTAATCAAATGAATGAGTGGATTGCAAACATTTTTAATCGAATTAAGGAAAATAATATAATAATAACGTTCAGACAAGGCAGAGAGGTATTTTTCTGAAGAACGGTAGCTAGGTTGGAAGAGTAACGGATTAACAACCAGAGTGTTGCGAGTTCAAATCCACCGTCGTGTACAAAGGGGGCTGGTGCACGTTAAATATGTCGTGGCCTCAAATGTCCTCACGCTGGTGTGGTGTGGAAGTTTGGAGAGTGGGGTGCCAGCTCAGGTGTTGCCTCGTCATCTGACCGTGGTAAAAAATTATGATGATTGAAACGACGATAGCTTCAAGTGCAATTTGTACCCAGCGCTTCTTAAACCCGCGCTATAGAATGTTTGATAAATTAAAGTGTCTGCTTTTCAAACAGAAGCCGTGATAGCCGGTTGGAAGAACAGAAGATTAGCAAATGGAGGGTTGAGGTTTCGAAACTCGATACAACCAAAGACCGTCGTGTACAGGGGGACTGGTGCATGTTAAATATTTCGTAACCTCAAATCTTCTCACGTTGGAGTGGTGTGGAAGTTTGGAGATTGGGGTGCCAGCCCAGGTATGACCCTGTCATGGTTCAAAACTAAGAGGTGCTGTCCTAGGATCTTTTCCTTCTGAATGGTCGCCAATAATCCTCTGTGTTGTTCCAGTGCCACGTTAATTGAACTGCCTACCTATATTTCCAAGCATTCGCAATGGTTGTCTGTAACATGAATCAAACCTTCGCCTCCTACAACCCGCAGTTGGCAAGTTAGTTTTAAGAATTCTCATTGGCAATTTGCCGATACCGACATTGTTGGTCAGTTTAAACCTCCAACCTAATAGTGATTGGACATAGGCTATTATCCCTAATTCACAAGTCGGAAATTCAACAACTTACTAGAACTATTCATCGGAAACACCACTCCTAGCATTGTCAATTATGATAATAGAAACAACGAGTGCAGCTTCAAGTGCAATTTGTACCCAGCGCTTCTTAAACCCGCGCTATAAAATGCTTGATAAATTAGTGTCTCCTTTTCAAACATTCGCAACGATTGTCTGTCGCTGTATACTACATCACTTATTCATTAATCCTCGGGGTGTGGTCGGCAGACTCAATTCATCAATTTCCATCTCCTCGCGGTACCCAAGAATTGTTGCACCCCTCTGATTTCTTTTAGGATTCATATTTGAGCCACCAGGGAGGGTGTTCTGGATGTAAATGTATGGAGAAATATTCACCCCTTCACTTCTTTTCCAGCGTCGGGAACAACGTTACTCAAAGGTGCGCGTAAAACAGCAAGAAATGGTCGCATTCAATAAAACCGTTCACGGTTACGACGCTCAGCATTCTCGGGGCTGGCCCGACGTGGCCTGCGGATCGCATGTCCCGGAAAGTGATTTTTGTTGCCCGCTTATACAAATTTAACCCTCCTGGTGGTGTCTCGATGAAGTATTTTGTCATTAGCAAAACTGACCAGATCTTGATGGACAAGATATCTCGTCATTAGAAAAACTGACCAGATTTTAATGTCTTGATCAAAAAAAATTATAACATCTTGATGAACCAGATATCTCGTCGAAACCGCTTGGAGGGTTAAGGCTATAAATAATAGCCTAAATAATAGAAGGGTATAAATAATACCCTTTTATGCTAACTTGAAAAACTTTTGGGGTAGGGGTTGAAACTCGTTTTTTAATCCGCTCTTAAAGTGCTATTTATTAGCTTTGAAACGACGTGTCATTTGTTGCTCTACAATGCATATTTAAGTATGGAATTTTTGTTACGGATTAGCATTTTCAAAATGTTTTTCTTAGATAATAGTTTATTCCAGCTATTTTCAACTGGTATTTTGCAATAATGGCACTGCTATACCTTATGGATCGTGAAATTGTAAGATTTATTTCGTTTCAAAGGTTTAGTTTTGAACTTTTGGTAAGTTTATTCAAAAATAGTTTCCAAGTACTACCGTATACAAATTTTTAGTTTATTTATATACATTTATACTTTTTATGTACTTATATATACTCTTATACTTACTATTTTTTTATATTTACTATATACTTATATGTACTTGGGGTATTAATAGCTATACATAGTAAGTATATAGTATGTATATATGGCATAATATAAGTAAATATATATATATATATATATATATATATACTATAACATATATATAAGTATAGTATAGCATAATTAGTATCCTCATCCATCTTAATCCTCAACGCGTTTCGTACAATTTTTTCCGATGAAGCTCATGAGTTCGAAGAAAACACACGAGAATGTAATTGGATACAGAATACTTCACTAAGGGCAAATTAATTTTTAAGGTAGATCATAGATAAAGAATTAATAAATTACCTGAAGATGTTTATAGTTTCAGAATTATTATTCAGATAGTATAACGAAATAAATTTCAAAACACGCGTTTAAACAGCAGAGTAACGTTTCACGATTTACTTTTTTAATTCATTTCACGGAACACTTTACTTTGATGCTTAACTTAACGAGATAATTCCATATTCTGAAAAATATGCTAACAGGAATATTTTTCGAAATAAAATGGAAAATTTAAAATGGTTTTATTCATGTTAAGGGATTACTGGTTAACAATAACTATTAAGTGAGTTTTTTAAAAGGTTAAACATACTGAAGATAACTGATTCGTGATCTTGCTCTTAATGTTTGTAAAATGTTTTATCCTTTAAAAACAGTTAAAAATATAATTTGATTTCTAATGACCGACCAATGACCTCTTCGACTGTAGGCACTACAAGGAGATAACTGACGGCCATATGTGAAAGAGCATTCAGTGAGTGTAAATCACCGCAGTTCCTAACAGGATAGGTAGGTAGTTGAATTTAGGTCGCTCAAGTGGATAAACTCTGAGCTATTGGCGACGGTCAATCCGGAAAGGAGAGATCCGAGGACAAGACCTCGTAATTTTGAATCAAAGTCAGATGACGATTGGCGTGGTGTGGAAGAGTGGGGTGCAAGCTCAGGTGTTACCTCGTCTTCTGACCGTGGTTCAAAATTACGAGGTGTCGTCCACGTCTTCGGAAATGATCTCGGACTGTCATCAATAACCAGCTGTGTGCTCCAATGCGATGTAAATTCAACTACTCACCTACCTACCATCTGAGTATCATCTCATTTAAAATTAGTCATTAATATTGTGAGTCAAATATTGTCTGATACACTTGTTTCACTTAAGCTATTAATATATGAACATAACTTGTCCTCCACATTCATTCCCAGTATTTATAATCACAACATTCTGATATTCCTTCCATTTGCATGAGTAAAGGAAATCGCGTGTCATATTTCACGCGTATTGATCCGCAGGCATTCTACTATCCTTTGATTAAACAATGACTGGCGTGACTAAAGCAAATACGTGATTGTTTGATTGTTCACGGATCCCTTAGACCTGTTGACTTTATGCAAATATGCCTTTCCAGGTGCATCTACCTTGTCAGAGCGTAAACACATTGAGCCATCAGACATTCTGTTCAATTATTCAATTCATAAATGCACTTAGGTTATATAATGGAAAATCCACAGCGTAAGATGGATGTATATGGCCATAAGACCATAAACAATCATTTCGTATGTGTTACTTTTCCTATTGCCTGTTGGCTGGAGTGGTGTGGAAGTTTGGAGAGTGCGATGCTAGCTCAGGTGTGACCGTGGTTCAAAATTATGTGGTTTTGTCCTTGGAACTTTCCCTTTGGGTTTGATCCCGGACCGTCGCCAATAGCCCGTGTGTCGCTCCAGTGTGACGTTAATTAAAACACCTACCTATTACATGTTGGGTGAGGTGTTGACTTCGTCATCTGACCGTGGTTCAAAGTTGCGAGGTTTAATCCTCGGACCCTCCTCTTCGGGGTTGAATCCAGACCGTCGGCAATTTTCCGTTGTGTTTGTCCCCAGTGAGTTCGAAGCTCAGTCCTCTTAAGAGCGTCGTGTACGTTGGGGCTGGTGCACTTTAAATATGTTTGTGGCCTCGAATGTCCTCACTTTGGCGAGGTGTGGAAGTTTGGAGAGCGTTTGCCATATCAATTATTGTCCTCGTCGTTTGACCGTAGTTCAAAATTACGAGGTGTCCTCGAATCTTTCACTTCAGGATTGATCACGGAACGTCGCTAATAGCCCGTTGTTTTGCTCCAGTGCGACATTAATTAACTATCTACCTACCTTCAGACTCCCACCAAAGAAATTATTTATGACGGAGTCCAAGTGTTGACCTCGTCATCTGACCATGGTTCACAAATACATGGTGTTGTCCTCGTATCTTTCCTTACGGGATTCTCACCTGATTGGTTCACGGGACCGCCCACTCATTGATTCATCATGTGATTGGTTCGAGGGACATAATAGTAGACTTTGGCGATTTCACAACTTTTGTCGCCACTCTAGCAATGCGCATACACCCACCTACCCTGTATGAAATTTTATAACGCCAAATGAGGCGATAAGATGCTAAATCGGCCAACCAAGTCAATTTATCACAAAGTAGTCACGTGACTACTAGTCGAATGTTGGTCACATTTCGAAGCTCCTCTCAATAGCAATGATCAGTCTACTTATATTTCACGTCTATGTTCGGACCTTTCCCTTCGGGATTGATCCCTTCCCCTCTCTTATAGCCCCCGTTGCGTTTCTCCAACCATCCAACAAAGTACCTCGGTCTAAGCGAAAGAAAAACTGTCGATCCTACTCCTTTTCACTCCGTAAAGAAACACCGACACTTAAACTATTTTACCTGCTCTTCAGACACCTACTAAAGAAATTATTAGAGAAGATTGAGAAAAGCTGGTAAAATATGTATGCAACTCAACAGGAAAGAAACTCGCTCTATTGAACAACCTAACTATACGCATCCACCACTTTCTCCCCCATAAGACCGAAGTGCGAAATCGAAAGCTTGTTACACCAATCCTTTCCTATTCCACTGAATTCACTTCGGTGGAGCCCGGTTTTGTGGAACGGAGATAAAAACCTTTTCTAAACATCCCTGTTTGGTTAGTGAGAAGGGAATTTTCGTGAAGAGGAAATGTTAGCACTCTCATATCCTCTGTATGAAGTTAGAAAAATATGTTTTACATCTGTCTTTTGGAGCTATACAGAATTTCGAAACTGTTTTTATGAAACACTCGTTTGGATCCTTTGGAAATAACACACATCGCAATCTGAGGTAAAATTTTATTGTCATGTATGCTTTGCTAGTGTATGAAAGTTAAAAGAAAATATGCTTTATATTTGTCTTTATGAAGTATACAGAATTTCGAAACTGTTTTATGACACTCGTTTGGATCCTTTGGAAATAACATCTCAGTCTGAGGTAAAATGTTATTGTCAGGCTTATTATACTTTGCTTGTGATAAATGCAAAGCTTTGTTTCTATATAGAATTTTAGGCATCTTGGTATAAGTACTTAAATCTAAATTTATAGTTCTAATTTTCTTGACTGGTGATTAAAATGGAACAAAATTTCCCAATTTAACCCTCTTGCTAGTTGTCTCGACGAGATATCTTGTCATTAGAAAAATTGACCAGATCTTGATGGACGATATATCTCGTCATTAGAAGAAAACTGACCAGATCTTGTTCTCGTCATCATCAAAAATTCGGCAATATACTCATCACGAGATACATCGTTATTAGCAAAATTTGTCAAATCTTGATGGAGGAGATATCGCGTCTGGTATCTTTAAAATCTCTTGTTTTTGTTGTTTAGCCATTAGCTTTCCATTATCGTAGTTGTCTGATTTTATATACAGACAATTGAATCGTATAGAAAACTTGCATTGAATCTTAGTTTTTGATTGTTTGTTTTCGGGTTCTATGGGGCAAATTCCATATTCGACCAAGCTGCGCCAAACACAAGACAGGCAACACAATGAGGGAGGAAGAAAAAGCAAAAAGCTGAAGGGTAGGTGAAGCTGCGCCATAAAAGCTGAAAAGTAAAAATGCAATTAAGGAAAGATTACTCTGGTACCTCGGGATTTTGATGCCCGTACACACCTAAAGAAGTATACCTCTGAGGGCTGTTAGATTTTGAATTACTATGGAACTTATCGTCAGCTTTCTGCACTACCATGCTCCAAATTGCGTACAATAGCAATAGTTGTCAAACATTCCACTAGAATTGCATAAAGATCTTTAAGTTTCAATCATCAATGAAGCAGTTTTAACAGATATTCAACTCCTTTTTATTTGAAAAATTATATATTTCATTGATCCATACGGTAGAAGTTTTTCTTTTCATCACAACTAAAAAAGTAATAAGCAATTATATAATTTAAAAAGAATTTTAAAAACAGCAGTCTCTGAGTTTTGATTTCATTAAGGTATAGATTAGTTTATATTAGTGATTTTGGGGCAAATGTTTCCCTGGTTTATCATGGTTTATCACGCTTGCGATTCAAGCTCCCTTAGCTAACGTGTATGTATAAATAATTTAGTTACTAAAGATTAATGTACTTTGAAAACTGAAAAAGATTATTTTAAATCTCCATATTCAATTACCATACATTGATGATTAATTACTTTAAGAGTTAATTGAAGTATTTTAAACTAAATGGTGAGATTAACCGCACAAAGTAATAGAATGGTGACCTATCATAATATTTCCCACCATCCGTTTTTGAAAAGTTAATTTATGCAATAGGTTTCCCCTATTGTAATTTATAAACGAAATATCGTAACATTTTTCAACCGAAAGTTTTCGAAGGCTTTCTTGAAACTTTGTTTCATTGAATTAAATGTTTCAAAAACTGAGGAGTCGAAACATGAAAATATAAATGTGTTGGATTAAATTTAGTTATTTGACAGAAGCATTCACACAGCCTAGATTTATAGATACTTTGTTCATGCTTGAGGAACGTTGGCATGGTGTGAAAGTTTGGAGAGTAGGGTGCCAGCTCAAGTGTGACCACGTCATCTGACCGTGGTTCAAAATTACGTGGTGTTGTCCTCCGATCTTTCCCTTCGGGATTGATGCCGGACCATCTCCACTAGCCCGTTGTGTTGCTCCAGTGCAACGTTAATTAACTACCTACCTAAAATAATTTTTCATTCTTCATATATTCATATACAATTTTAAGAATGCATGTATAATAACACGATAGCAATTAAAGTTTATGGATTAAATACAAGCTAAGTTAGAGAATGTAAACTAACCAAAAAATAATTTACTTTCGGTGTGTTAAAAACTTTCCGAAAGTAAACTAAGTGGAACTAAAAGCTTCCATTTATTTTGGTATTGGTATTGGTATTGGTATTTTCAATTAACGTCACACTGGAGCAACACAACGGGCTATTGGTGACGGTCCGGGATCAATCCCAAAGGGAAAGATCCGAGGACAACACCACGTAATTTTGAACCACGGTCAGATGACGACCATTTATTTTGAAATTCATTCTTCATATATGCATAAACAAGTTAACCCTCCAAGTGGTTTGGTTAAGATATCGTGTCCATCAAGATCTGACCAATTTTGCTAATGGCGAGATGTCTCGTCATCAAGAATGCTGATTGAATTCATTGCCGAATGAAGACTTTTTGCCGTGTTTGGTTGATGACGAAATCAAGATCAGATCAGTTTTTGTAATGACAAGACAACTCGTCTATCAAGTCTGGTCACTTTTAATGACAAGATACCTCGGAGGATTAAAGAATACATTGGCATAATAACGATAGCAGTTAAAGTTTATGGATTAAACGCAAGCAAAGTTTGAGAATTTTAAAGTAACCAAAAGCATAGAAATAATTTCATTTGGGATAGTTGATTAAGGCTTAAACGTGATAGGAAATAGTGTAATTATGGATATTTTCAACTGTTTATGATGATTGTTCCAATAGTTTAGTAAAACTCTCCCTAGTAAGAGAATTTATGTAACAAATTTGAAAACATTGATATTAAAACAATTATTGTTATTGTTATTGTTATTTCAATTAACGTCACACTGGAGCAACACAACGGGCTATTGGTGACGGTCCGGGATCAATCCCAATGGGAAAGATCCGAGGACAACACCACGTAATTTTGAACCACGGTCAGATGACGAGGCAACACCTGAGCTGGCACCCCACTCTCCAAACTTCCACACCACGCCAACGTGAGGACATTTGAGGCCACGACAGATTTAACGTGCACCAGCCCCCTTTGTACACGACGGTGTTTGGCTGGATTCGAACTCGCAACCCTTCGGTTGCTAGTCCGTTACTCTTCCAACCGGGCCACCGCGGCCCTTAAAACAATTAAGGTTAATGGATTAAACACAAGTAAAGTTTGAAAATGTAAAGTTGCCAAAAGGATCAGAAATAATTTACTTTCGGATAGTTGATACATATTTAAATTTGAATGGAAAGGGTGCCACTCAGGTGTTGCCTCGTCATCTGACCGTTGTTCAAAATTAAGCGGTGTTGTCCTCGGATCTTTCCCTTAGGAATTGATCCCAGACCGTCGACAATAGCCCGTTGTGTTCCTCCAGTGGGACGTTAATTAAAATACCTACCTACCTTCATACAATTGTTGCACAGATTAATTGAGGGTTAAACAATACGGGCGCAAAATCTTCAATGCACATCTCCCTATAACAAATCAATAACGAATTTCATGCATAAGCGCTCTTATAATAAAACTTTTAAATATCATTCCCTTATTTTCTTGTTTAAAAACTAAGGCGTCCCGCCCAGCGCAACCACGCCCTTGTAGACGTGATTTTTACGTCTTTTCTTTGCAACACTCTACACTCGGATTGCTTCATTACTCGTGTTACTTAGACCAAACTAAAAAGGGGACCGGGCATTACGCTCGAGTTATTCCGAGTATTATTTCGCACAGGATGCTTCAAGTCGCACGGATATATGTAATGAATATAGTTTACCAGTTTGGGCGAAAGAAAACGACGAATCGATGATTGACAAATCAATCCTGGAGAACGCGAAAACATTTAAGTGGAGACACGATCTTTTATTTCAGAGGTGTAGCCTAGATGTTGCATTCTGTTCATCTGCGAAAGCCCACGGTGTCTTTTACTTCCCATCTGTCATGATAAACCTCTCAGGGCTTCTAATGACTAGGATATTACTTCAAAAACTTCAGCCTCGTTACATCTTATTAGAGGACACTCCATCATGGACCGAGTTTTTTCTTATTCGTTAAACTTTCTGTTTTGCTTAATTTGCTACCTATAAACTTGAAGCTGGATTACAGATAAAGTGTCCTCCCTTTTTTCCCAACTCAGTACCATTAGCGCGAGTACTTTTATACGCATTTAGAAAAAGAGACTTTGGGGAAGAATTTCGTTCTTTTCGATTTGGTAAGTAATGACCGAGCTCTGGCTCTTCACGTTTCAAATGTTCTATAATACTATTCATAATCGTTCTTCGGAGAATATGGTACTTCTGGTAATTTTTTTCCGGAAATGTGGTGTTCGACGCGGCATTGATCAAAATGGCGTTCGAGTCAATCGGAATTAGAGCAGATTTGTATTGTTGGAAAAGTAATTTGCGATGTGTTTAAGTTAAATTACTTTTACATTTTGAACTAGAAACTTTTTATTAATTTTTCCTTGCTTTCCTTGTGTATGTGATTACTTGAGTCTTAACCATCCTCGACTTGTCATTAGCAAAATTGACCAGATCTCGATGGACGAGATATCTCGTCATTTGAAGAAATCTGACTCGGTCTTAATATCGTCATCATAAAAAAAATCGGCTATATCTTGATGACGAGATATCTCGTCATTAGCAAAATTGATCAGATCTTGATGAACGAGATATCTCGTCGAAACCACTTAGAAGGTTAAGGCGGTAATATTTAAGGTCGTAAGAAACAATTTTATGAAGAAAAGGACGAATTCGTAATTTTTATACTACATTTTAAATATTGATTACACAATTGTTTAAATCACTCGATTATGGGATGATTTTTCTCCTTTGAGTCTCAGGATAGCTGTAACCCAATGAACCCAAGTACTGAGCATTTTAACATAATCATGAGTTGTACTGTTTCATCTGATTTTGATTTCTTTATATTTGAATTTACATTTTTATTATTACCTACATTTTAATTCGTCATTAAAAAATCGCGATGACGAATTTCTCGTCATTAGAAAAGTTGTTCTGATCTTGATAGACGAGATAATTCGTCGATACCACTTGGAGGGTTAAAGAGTCGTTTCGAAGTAATTATCGTCTCTTTATGTTGGGTTTGGATCTTTCTCTTAGGGATTGATCCCGAACCGTCGCCAATAGCCCGATGTGTTGCTCCAGTGCGATGTTAATTAAGTACCTACCTACCTCTTTATGTGAGATGCTAAAATAAATAGGAATTTAGTAGTGATAATAAACACATTTTAAATAGGATAATTATCCTAAAAGCCTGTATTTTTTCTGTACCGTTCATATCATAGACTTAAAATGTAAGTAGACTGAGCACTGCTGTTGAAAACAGCTTCAGAAAGTGTGACCAACATGGTGACTAGTAATCATGTGACTACTCTGAAAAATTGACTTGGTTGTCCGATTTAGTCTTTTATTGTCACCTCGTTTGGTGATATAACATCTTATGACAGGGTAGATATGTGAATGCGCATTATTGGAGTGGCGATAAATATGGTGAAACTGCCTAAGTCTTCCACTACGTCGCGCTGACCAATCAGATGGTGAATCAATAGATAGTCGTCGTCTTCCCGCCAATGGGCGAATCAGATTATGAATGTTCGTTTCCTTCCGACAGATGAAAGTAGTCTAAGGGTCATGTTGATACTAGTTTTGGTCACACGATCCTAGGCACATAAGAAGGTTACCAATGCTCACTCTACTTTTATATCTCCTCTATGGTTCATGTGCAAGTTGTAAGCTGCAAGGGTTTGATTCCTCCCTGTGTGTATTCCTCTCAGTTGTGTCAGTAAAACTTTCCTTGTATGTGTATGTCCATTACTTGAAATTGTGTTTCTTATATTTGGCACAGCTTGGCCAAATATGGCCTTGTGCCATATAAGCCCTTACCGTTCATGAGGCTCAGTGGGTTAGTCCATTCCACTATTAACCTCCGAGTTGTAGGTGGCACATTCTTTTGTGTATGCATGTCCATTTACTTGACGTTGTGTTTGACGCAACTTGGCCAAATATGACTCTGGCACCATAAAACCCAACCCAAACAACCACGCTTACAGCTCATTTTTGTTTTGATATTTCCTTTAGATCGTATTCTGGCTCAAATAAATGTGCTGATTCCATGCGAAAAGTAAGGATATAAATGTTAAATCTCTTATAAGTACAAGTCTAAACTAGCTACAAAAGAAAATACTAAAATATTAATTATAATTCATCAACAGACTGAAGAAATTTTTAATGTTGGTACCAAACATTTTAAATACCAGTATCAAATACCATTTTAACATATTCATGAAAATATACATCTTGTAAGTATGTAATTACATAGACCAGATAGGTAGGTAATTAAAGTCGCACTGGAGCAACACAACGGGCTATTGGCGACGATCCGGGATCAATCCCGAAGGGAAAGATCATGGACAACGCCTCATCATTTTGAACCCCGGTCAGATGACGAGGTCAACACCTGAGCTGGCACCCCACTCTCCAAACTTCCACACCAGGCCAACGTCAGGACATTTGAGGCCACAAGTTTAACGTGCCCCAGCCCCGTGTACACGACGGTCTTTGTCTGGACCTAGATTCGAACTCGTAACCCTCCGGATGCTAATCTGTTGCTCTTCCAACTGGGCCATAGACTAGTCAGAAGCAAAATTTAAAAGTTTATTTCGACAGTTCTCAAAAATAGTTCATCAAATACTATAAATAAAATGACACCGCTCTTATTTGGAAGACTGATTACCACGCGAAACTACAATAACAATAACAAGATAAATGCATTGCGCTCACAGATTTTTACTTATAGAATAAAATCTACCGATGAGGAATGAAATTTTAGTAATCTAACAGTTATCGAAAAAGCATTTGACTTAAATGTGAATGAAACCTTCATGCAGCTATAAAAAATGAATAAAATTCCAGAATAAAAACTAGGTAATGACTTGAAAGACTGCATGATTTGTAACCACTACTCGTTAAACGTAATTCACTCTAGACTGAGTAAAAGACGAACACAAACACAAAATCCACAATTTCGTTCACATAACTTTTATTATAACGCATCACAACACTAACGGTTCTCACAAACGGTCGGGCACATTGAACACGACACGAGGAACCTATAGGTGTTGATGGGGTCATGGAGAACCTGAACCCGAAGGGTCCTTAATCTCCAGTAATGACAGTACAGCACTTGATAAATGGGCCTGCCTTGGTGTTTGGGAATCCTAATAAATTGGTAGATAAAGAAAAGAAAAGAATGAAAATAAATATATGTATTGACAGTTCTTTAGTATTGAGTTTTTTCTGCCTTTAGGTTAAGTCCAGCCTAAAGTAAATTTGTTTTATAGAAATCTTGAGAGTTGAGCTTCGATCTGGATGAGCACTTGGGAGAGCTCCGAAATGCTGATCAAGAGCAATGAAATGGATACTAGCTTCTCAATGGCTGTACGAAATGAAGTGCAGGGTTATCATTGACGGTACGACAAATGGTAGAAGGTTGAAATGGGGGAGTTGACAGAATTTCAGTCTCCAAGAAGATACAACACATATACGGCGAGTCCGACCCCCATCGCAGTAACCCCCAATTGGAAAATGACGAAAGAGTCACAAAAGATTGCATCAGAAAAGATGATGCAATGTATAAGGAACATTTCGAAACGCGTGTGACCTTTAAATGCTGTTTCTACAGCGTTACAATTCATGCAGGCGTAAGGAACTACAAACCAACAAGATAAATACATTGTCTCTGCACTTATCCTTTTTTAGGAACTAATTGCAAATAAAGTTTTAAAATTACTTTTACAATTCTTCTTAACCCTCCTGGTGGATGTCTCGAAGTGATGTCTCGCCATTAGCAAAACTGATCAGATCTTGACGGACGAGATATCTCGTCATTAGAAGAGAAAAATGACCAGATCTTGATCTCGTCATCGTCAAAAAGTTGACAGTATCTTGATGACAATAGATCTCGTCATTAGCAAAATTGGTCAGATCTTGATAGACGAGATATCTCGTCGAAGCCACTTGGAGGGTTAATGCTGTAATATTTAAGGTCGTAAGAAACTATTTTGTTGGAAGAAACAGGACGAATTCGTAATTTTTATATTATATTTTAAATATTGATCACCCATTTGTTTAAATCAATCGATTATGGTATTAATCTCGTCATCATAAAAAATCGCATTATCTTGATGACGAGATATCAGATGACTTGATACATAACTAGAGAACTTGCAATTCTCGCAGATTGCAATTTTATTCACAATTGATTTGCAATTTTTAACCCTCCTGGTGGTTGTCTCGACGAGGTATCTCGTCATTAGCAAAACTGACTAGATCTTGATGGACTATAAATCTCGTCATTAGAAAGAAGAGAAAAATGACCATATCGTGATCACTCTTCATCATCAAACAATCCGCAGTATCTTGATGACGAGATATCTCGTCATTAGCAAACTTGGTCAGATTTTGATGGACGAGACATCTCGTCAAACCACTTGGAGGGTTGAAAAGTCCCATATCCCCAGTGAGAATAATCTTCATGTAACTGTAAAAACGTGTTTAAAATGTCACGACAAAAGGCTAGGCTAGTATGATTTAGTATGTGAATATGTCGATTAGGATTGAAGTTTCAAAAGTACTCGAAGATATCTAGAAAACGTTCCTCCCTATGTGTATTTCTCTTTTGTATCAGTAAAGCTTTCCTTGTGTGTGTATGTCCATTGACGACCTTATTTGGCATAGCTTGGCCAAATGGGGCCCTTGCACCATAAAACCCAACCCACCAAGATTGAATCATTTTTCTCAAATGCTAACGAAACCTTCCAGCAACTGTAAAATTTAAAAAACTAGGAACTGACTTGAGAAAGACTGATTTATAACAGCTACAAACAAGAAAAATATATTTCCTCTGCACTTATTCTTTTCTATAAACTAGATTCTAGATAAATAAACTAAATATACTAGAACAATTCTTCACAAAGTTCCTCCTAATGTGGAAATAATCTTCATGTAACTAAAAGAGCGTGTATATAATGCAATGACACAATAAAAATGGGTTACTATGTGTGATTTGAATAGCATCACATATAAACAAATATAATATCCATGACCAGATGACAGTATTCGCGAAATGAAAGAAATCGGTATCAAAAGGTTCTAGGGAATACGCCTGAATCAATGCTCACAAAAAACAAAGTATTTACATTCTTTTAACTTCGAAGTTTATTATTTTTGCTATTATTATTACTTAGATGCGCCTTCGCGAATTACTGTTTCCACCCAACTCAAGTTACTAATGATTTCTTTACGTGCAGTCTTCGCGGATTTCACATGTACATTTCTCGTGGGAAAAAGTCGATGAGAGCTTTTGTAATTTTACTAAAAAGAGACTGATTTTCATGTGTTTATTTTGATTCCCGTTGTTGCCATAGCTGTGTTTGAATAATCTCGTGTAACGCTGGTTTGATTTGTGCTTTCTTGCGCCAAGAATGCGATATTTCCGAATTCCACCATCATTATGAAAGGCTGACAAATCGTATTGATACGATATTCATAATCAATTTCTTTTCCAAGGGATACATTTTTTCTCGAAAATTCCATTCCGCATGTGAAATAACAGCTTGCTTTGAAATTAAATGTCTTTAGTACAGAAGAAACAAAGTTAATTGATCTCAATTTTTCAAAAAACGGAAGGTCAATTTTCCAGCGTTTTCAAAAAGGAAAATCAATGTTTTCAACGAATGTTTGAGATAGCGAAGTTGCATAAGAATATCTTCAACTCGTAAAGTAAACAACCTCGATGTTCTGTCACTTAAGACGAAACTTTAAACTTTCAAAAGTCCTAGCTAGAATATTTTATTACCATGATGTTATTTCAAGATCAGTAAAGCTTTATTTAAAATTCGCTTTTCTCCAACTAGCATAGTTTCAAATCCATTTGAGGCATTTTTTTTCCAATTCAGAGATGTGGTATCGAAATGGAAACTGCGTATCTATTTATGATATATTTTTCTTGGCTATCAAGTACAGCTTTCAATACAATACAATGATATAATTTGAAACTTGGAAAACAAATGTAAGTTTTACTAATTTTAATTGCTTTGTAATGGAAACCTACGTCAAAATTCTAAAAAATCTTTGAATTATACAAGGTACGGTGTAAGGCTCTCAGATGGTTAGACACCTTTGCTTTCATCTTGTATATTTATTAACTTGGTTATTTATAATATCCGTAAGGTTCCAGACAGGTAGGCTCCTTTACTTCCGTTTGAATGGTTGTTTATTACATCCGGTGGGAGGAATTATACAACGCCTGATTTTATTTTGGCGCAGCTTGTCCGCTATTGGACCTTGCGCCATAAAACCCCAACATCCAATCCAATCCAATCCTGATTTTATTTCTGAAATGTTATTGGTCGAAAGGAGTCAGGTGGTGTGTTCAAAAAGGGAAAGATCAGTTGTGAGATGAAAAGATGACTTTTTCGTATATAGTGTATAAAGTGATATCTGTTAATAAAGGTCTTGTTTTTTAACATGGTTTCTCTGCGGCCTGTTAATTTCCACTACCCACCACAATGTTATATATGTATGTTAGAGAAGGATTTTAGTTATGGTTACACATCTCATTTTAATGTCAACTGTCTTATTTTGAAATAACTTTATTTCAGCGTTCCACTTTTTAAAGTAAGTCATTACCGTCTTATTTTAAAAGGTTTTGTTTCGTATGCTTGATTTATTTTCATGAAATGGAATCCTACACATCATTATGTATTGAATCAATGATTTTTATGGAAAGTTGGTCGAAATATACACATATCGCCAAGAAATGAACCCATGTCTCAAGCGATATTTTGCACGAAATAAATAATTTATTACAAAATTTAAAAATAAAATATTAATTTTGTCTTTGCTAGATAACAAGTTTCAAAATAACACTTTTATTATCAGTGAGTTTTTTGCTTGCGCTTTTCGCATTAGACTCGTTTCCTTACAAAACGTAAGTCATGCAAAATTAAATGTGTTCAATCATTTCATATCATCATTTAAATGTTTATGAATTATTGATATTTTGTAAACGTAATAAAAAATAAGTTAGCATAAGTACTAGAATTTAAATTCCTGTAAATTAAAAATAATTTTTTTGGGGAAAATTGTTTTTCCAGCAATACTGGTTAAACAAACTGAGTTGTGTACCGCGATCGTAATAATACTCAATGTTATTCCTATGGGGATTTCGCCCTCAGGGTCACATCATCTTTAGATGTGTTCGGCTTCACGGGCCCGAGGTACTCTAGTGATCTTTTCTTTTCCCATGGGATTTACTGTCTTTAGTAAACACTGGGGTCGCGCTCCCGGGATACCCAAGTGATCTCCTCCTTGATCTCTCCCCAAGCTCTGTTCCCTAATCCCTCTTTTTATCCCTTTCACGACATCTTTTACTTGACGTTCTCTTGTGTTTTGCGCAGCTTGACCAAATATAGTCCTTGTGACATAAAACGCCAAACCAACCTATGGGATTTCAAATAGTTTTTAGCTGTCTGCATACCTAGAACAAATTGAACGGGGGTTAATATGTAGTCTATGTTACTCGCAGGGCTCTAAAGAATAGATGTACTAAATCTGGTGTGGATTGGTCAAAAAGCGTAAATTTGAATAGAGTACAGACGCCAACTCTGCCCTATATAGAGATTAGGTAAAACACATAATATGCATTACAATGTATCTCTAACACATATCTTTTGCATTACAATGTATCACTAACACATATCTTTTGCATCATGATGTATAAGCCATTGGTGCCAAAGTACTGCCACCACAAAATCCTTAGAGTGATGGAATTTCTCAGCTCCAACATTGATTATATCTGTGAGAGTTGAGAAGTCGAAAAGTTCTCGAAATAACCGGAGCTTTTCTTACGAAATTTGTTTATCGATATTTTTTAGTAGTCTTAAGACGTTTTGCTCTTGGAAATTTTTTAAATATGTATCTTTGGCATTGTGTATTGTTCCCGTTTATTGTATATAGTTCATATTATTATTATTTTGTTTTCTGGAAATTTAACAAATTTTGTTAGCCTTTCATTTTATTATTTATTTTTGTTATCCTTGTTTTTTCTTATGTCATAGTGTATTTTTATGCTTATATCTTTTGCCCTTCACTTACTTTTTTGCTTTTTATGTACTATCTTAATTGTTTTATATGTATAGTGGATTGATCGGCTTTCCCAAATCCCCGATACTCCTCCTTAAGGCGAACTATGTATAAGCAGAATGCCACACAGATTAAACAGTGTCCGCATACGGCGTCCAATCCAATCCAATGTATAAGTCATAAGGTCTCTTATAATAAATTATATTTTATCAATTTATACATATATTGCGTTACATCGTTATTTTAGAATACCTGTAGTGATGATGTGATCTGTATCCAAAAACATTCTTTCCTAACTTAATATTTTTGAAATTTGTCCTCAGTATCACAAAGCATTTTGGAACCTAAAATAGTTCTGTTGATTTTCTTACTGATGAAAACGTAGAAGAAAATTCATATTAACAAAATTGTGTCACAAGTCATTTTCATACCAAATTGGGATTTTCCAGTTAAAAATGCTTGATTCTGATTGACTTCTGATATTCAATTTGAAGAGCCTTTTTATACTTTTTCTTTCCTGGTGCTGCTTCTCCATGTGTATAATGACCAAAGAAAGTGCTTTTTGTTTCTGGTAGGAAACTCAAATCCTTCCCTGAATTGATACAACTTAATTTTATATCCATCGTCAAATTGTAGCGTGAACGGTCCAGAATATATATAACCTACGCATTTTATCATAACTCAATATATTTTCAGACTAAATAAGGATTGAAGTTAAACCCTCCAAGTGGTTTCAACGAGATATCTCGTTCATCATGATTTGACCAATTTTGCTAATGACGAGATATCTCGTCATCAAGATATTGTTGATTTTTATGATGACGAGATCAAGATCCTGGTTAGATTTTTACAACCACCAGGAGAGTTAAAATACTGGAGCGAAGGGGACATTTTAATTTTAAGACTTTTTATGGTTTTTCTTTCCTAGCCCAATACATGTGCATATACATATATGACCAATGCAACTCTCTAAAGCCAAGTTAATGAACAGCCTTCCAAAGTCAATTTCTGGTTTCTGGTAAGAAACTTAAAGATCCTTTTCCCTATAAGCATCTTTCCATGAATTGATATAATTTCAATTATTATGTCCATTCTTAAATTGTAGCTAGAACGGTCCTTAATGTACACTGCTGGCCACCCAAATTGCAACACCAAGAAAGACAAGAGATATCACAACAAAATTTATTTTGTAGATAACATGTTGACCAAGTATCAAATGATTAAATTTATAGACTTCTGTGAAGTGTGGTTCCTGCCAAAATCAGTAGCCAGAGTAGCCGCCATTGTTGGAGATCACCGCTGCCACACGCCTCGGCATTGATTCAAAGAGACTTTGGATGTGTTCTTGGGGTACAGCAGACCAAGCAGCTTCCACACGTTGCCAAAGTTGATCTGGTGTGGCAGCTGGGGATGTATTCTGGGTCAATCGTTGAGCAACCATGGGCCACATGTTTTCTATCGGCGAAAGATCCGGAGAGCGAGCTGGCCAGGGAAGCAATTCAATCTGGCGATTGACGAAGAACCCTTGGACAATGCGTGCCACGTGTGGTCGCGCATTATCCTGTTGAAATATGGCTGTGGGCAAGCCCTGAAGGTAAGGAAGGACAACTGGCTCCAACACCTCGGAGATGTAGCGCTGGCTGTTTAAAGTACCGGCAATGCGTACTAGAGGAGTGCGAGAGTGATATCCAATACCGCCCCATACCATAATACCCGGTGCAGGACCAGTGTGGCGGTGCATAACGCAGCTGTTCAGCATCCTCTCTCCACGGTGTCTCCAGACTCGAATCCGACCATCGTGGTGTTGCAGACAGAAGCGTGACTCGTCAGTAAAGACAATTTCATTCCATTCTGCCGTCCACATCCTTCTTTCATCGCACCATTGGCGGCGGAAACGTCTGTGGTTCTGCGTCAAGGGTAGACGAAGCAATGGACGTCTTGCGGACAGACCACTCTGCTGTAAACGGCGTCGAATGGTACACTGGATGATGCGGTACAGACTGAATGTGCTGTGCTATGGTTCGTGATGTGGCTGAGCGATCCGTCACTGCCATACGCACAATATGCCTGTCATCACGTGAAGTGGTGCACTGAGGTGGATGCGATCGAACACGTCGGTCCGTCGTACCCTCCTGCATCCAACGATCACATATCCGCATTACAGTTGTTTGGTTTCGTCCAACACGACTACCGATTTCCCTGAAAGATAATCCACAATCTCGGTAGGCCACTATCCTTCCTCTGTCGAACTCGGATACTTGATCAAAAGATGATCGCTGTTTTCTACGAGGCATAATTGATCGGTTTTTTTTGAAAAAACCACAAGAAAAACACAATTGCAGTACTTGAAATCGTCGAAATCTCCAAGCCTTAAATAGCGCTTTGAAGTGGCGCCACAGGCGCGCGTGATGTGCGTCTGCGCTGAAATTCTAATCATTTGCATATCTCACCTCCGCTAATGCATGTTGTAAATTTCATATTATTTGCATGCTTCCTTCAGGGTGTTGCATTTACGGTGGCCAGCAGTGTATTTTATCGCAACTCAATTCATTTCCAGAGCAAATTAGGATTTTGCAATTTGTAATACTACAGTATTGGAGGAATTGAGATACTTTTCACTTTGAAAAACTTTTTACAGTTTTTCTTCCTTGATGGTTACCCACCTACGTAAATATGTGACCAATACAGTTAACTACCTAAACCCAAATTAATGAGCATGCCTACTTCATGTATGTTTATCTACGACCGATGCAGTTAACCTAGATAACCTAAAGTTAAATTAATACACAGTGCTCGTAATATTATAGGTTTCTCGCAAGAAACCCTCAGATGCTGTTCCCTAGTAAATCTTTCCCTGAATAGCTACATTTTTAATGTTAAGTTCATAGTTAAATTGTAGAGTGAATAGTTCAGAATTTATATCATTTACAGATTTATCATAACTCAATACATTTTTAGACTAAATTAGTTTAGTTTAAAACACTGGAGTGTTGGAAAAATTAATATTTTAATTTGAAAATCTTTTTCATTGTTTTTCTTCCCTAGTCCTTCCCATTTCATGTATGTATATCTACGACAGATGCAGTTAACCTATGCGACCTAAAGCCAAATTAATAAGCAGTTCTCGCAATGTTTTATATTTCTGACAAAAATCCCTCAGATGCTATTCTCTAGTAGATCTTTCCCTGGATTAATCGCCGTCTGACCGTGGTTCAAAATTACGAGTTTTTATCCTTTAGGATCGATCCCGAACCGTCACCTATAACCCGTTGTGTTACTCCAGTACGACGTTAATTAACTACCAACACTGAATTGTTACAATTTTAATTTTATGTTCATAGATAAATTGTTAGTAGTCCAGAACTCTCCTATATCATCTACAGATTTGATCAGAACTCGATACATTTTCAGATTACATTAGGATTCTGTAGTTTAATCCTCCAAGTGGTTCGACGAGATATCTCGTCCACCAAGATCTGACCAATTTTGCTAATAACGAGATATCTCGTCACCAAAATGTTGCCAATTTTTGATGACTAGATCAAGATTCGGTCAGTTTACTTTTTGTAATGAGATATCTCGTCCATCAAGATATGGGTGTCAATTTTGCTAATGACACGATACCTCGTCGAGACAACCACCAGGTAGATTAAAATACTGGAAGAATTTAGATGCTTTAATTTTAAAAAACAATTATAATCTTTCTTTTCTAGTTTGTCCCACACCAAGTGTACATATATGACCAATATAGTTAACTATATAAACCCAAAATAACGAGTGCTCCAAAATGTATTTTTGGTTTCTGGTAAGAAACTCACACATCCTCTTCTCTGGTAGCATCTTTCCCTAAATTGTTACAATTTCATATTTGTATCCTGGATCGTTAAATCGTAGAATTGTCCAGAATTTAAACCATATGCAGATTTTACTACAGCTCAATACATTTTCGGACTAAATTAGCATTCTGTATTTAAAAATACTAGAAGAAATTAGATGCTTTAATTTGAAAAAGTATTGTGTTTATTCCCTAGTCTGTCTCACACCAAGTGTACATATATGACCAATGCAGTTAACTACCTAAAGCCAAATTAATGAGCAGTGCTCCAAAATCTATTTTTGGTTTCTGGTAAGAATCCTCTTGCCTGGTAGCATCTTTCCCTGAATTGATACAATTTCAATTTTTATATCCTGGATCGTTAAGTTGTAGCGTGAACAGGTCCACTAAAATCATTTCCCATGTAGCCAGGTCGTGTTACTCCTGAAGAGAGTATTTTATTCAGGACGTTTTGCTCCCTCTGAAGGTAGTTTCCTTTTCTTTCCCTCTTCAAAGTTGTTGGGCTTAGGGAGACATAAAGAACGACCGCCAAACTTCGGCCCCAAAAACCCCTAGCTCTTTTATTGGCACTTTTAGCGGTTACTCTAGCACTTTTTACGACAGCCCATTCTTCTCTTTATTGCTACCTGCATTTTATCCCTTTGTCTTAACCATACTTATTAATATCACATTCAAAGGCCCAATAAACCTTTTCTGACAATCGATGCTGACTCTCGGAGTCGCCAACGGAACTTTACTGGAGGCATTATAAAAGTGAAATCTAGTGAAAAAAATAAAAGTTGCTTACTGCACGGAAAATCATTCCGTTTATCTGAAGTGCTGCTGTTTAAAATTTTCAATATGCAGGTTATACGTGTTGACACTTTATGGTTCCTTAGGGGAAAGAGTCATAAAATATCGCTGCCATTATGTCGCAAAGGAGTAAATATTCTAATCGAAATGGAATTTAACAGTCGGTAGTTTCCGAATGCAAACGTAAGATTCGGTTTCTGGTTTGGGGATTTTTCTCTCGAAATTTTTTCATGATTCCTCATTTTTTGTGGATAATTTATGACTTGTTCGCAATTAGTAATTTATTTTTTTAATTTGACAGTAGATTCTGGCCCCGGTCAATAAAGAAACGTATAGGTAAGTGAGGGAGTGATGACGCAGATTAAAAAATGTGGTCCTGTGAATTCGAGAAAAAAAATTTCAATTCAAAAGTACATTATTTTATTATCAAATATGAAAATGATATTTGTTAAAAATTAGAATATTAAAGTTCGAAAAAGACATATCATTGCGTCATCTCTTGTTAAAGTTGGAGGTAAGATGGCGCAAATTTGAAAACTCATACCATAAATAAATAATATAAAATGGAATAAAATGATAAATATATAGTAAAGTTTAAAATTATTGGATTTAATCTGAATCATTTAGTTAAAAAGTTTTTAAAAAATTAGATTTCTTAAAATACCAAGTATGACAACATAGTATTTAAAAGAACTCAGTTTATTGAATTCTAAAATAATTTTACAAAGACAAAAAGTATACGGGTTATAGTTTGTTAATGGGTATATGTTTTACATCGTTAGAGTGATTGAATTCTCTGACCAAAATCTGTGATCAAAATCTAATCAAGTTCCCTTTATGTATCTTGATTAACAGACATCAATCTGCTTTAACAAACCGTAGACCAACGTACCGTCTAATGAACCCTGGTAGTAAGCCCCAATGTAACGTGTTCACCGCAATAGCGACAAACTAAACCACGCCGTATAATAACGTGACTTTTACATTGAGATTAATTCAAACAATCTGTCTGCTGTATCATGTTATAAGTGAGAAAGAATTCGTAATCTATCTAGTAAGCACGAAGGGAAATCCGGCCACGTGAGAGAAAGAACTGGAATTAAGTAACGAATCAAATCACCACACAGTGGTCAAAATCTAATTTAGTCCCCTTTATATATCCTGATTAAACAGACATTAAACTTTGCTTCGACAAATCTTAAACCAACGTACCGCCTAATGAACCCTGGTGTAGTAAATGTTGACCGTAATAAGCGACAAACTAAACCACGCCGTAGAATATAGCGTCACTTTTACATTTATTTTAATCCAAAGGATCTGTCTGCTGGATCATGTCAAAGGTGAGAAAGTATTCTGATTATATCCAGTAAGCAAGAAGGTCAAGACGGGCACTAGAGTGATAGAAACAATTGGAATTAAGTAATGAATACAATCACCACACTATAGTCAAAATTTAATTTAGTCTACTTTGTATATCCTGACTAAACAGAAATGAATTTTTGCTTTAACAAATATTAAACCAATGTATCGTCTAATGAACCCTGATGTTGTAAAAGTTGACCCAGTCGCGACAAACTAAACCATGCCGTAGAATAACCTTGTATATTGAGATTAATTCAAAGAATCTGTTATATCATGCAATAGGTGAGAAAGAATTCGGAACATATCTAGTAAGCACGAAGGGAAAGTCGTGCACGTAGAGTGAAGGAAACAACTGGAATTAAATAATGAATCTTTCATGGTTGGGGCATGCTTTAAAGAAAGCTGATTGCTTTCTGTCTCGCATCACGTACCACATTAATCAACTAAATAAGCCTCAAGGAATATTTAAGCCCTGAGTGGAAATTAAAAATTGAAATATAATCTTGAATAAGGTACGATCCTTAAATCTGTTCACATTTATGCTAAGCAGCACCAGAGTAAAATGAAAATTGAAATTAATTAATAAGACTTTTAAATACGCGTTAAAAGTTGAATCATAATAACGTGACCAAAGCTCAATATTCAGTTGAGCGGCGACCTTTACCATAATCTCAATTGATCTTAATATGCTCTCCTTAAACGAATTTAGAATATATTTAGGTTTTGATTTGCTTTTCTGTGGAAGAAACGTTTAACTGCATTTTTATTTTCTGTTCTTGGTTTTAAGTTCTAATAAAATTTATCCTCATAAGATTGTGCTATAAATCAAACTGGCATGTTAATTACAAGCGAATACCTAGATATGTTTCATATAACTGGAAAGTATACTAAACGGTTTTACGAAGCAATGCATAAAAAGAGCACAGGTAGTTCGCTTTTGTATTTGCTTTGTTGACATATTTATCATAGTATGATATATTAATTTTAATATAATCCATCATATGTAACTGTTTTATGTTTCCTTAGAGAATGCTAGAAACTTAATGCTTCTCAAGCTAAAACGCTTAAAGGTTGACTTAAAAGTAATTTTGTAAAACAAGAAAACGTTTAAAAATACGACGTGAATACGAAACAAGCTTATCTCGACTTAATACTTCTATTATGGTGATAAACATTTAATTACAGTTTATATTTTTATTCACATTATCCTCTACCTTTACATAACAGTAGAAGAGACGTTTGAATTAAGCATCTATTGTTTGTAATGTACACAAATGTAAATTCTGTTGTGAAATTGTTTTATAATACATATTTTTACTCGATGATAGTTTCAAAACAAATTCGATTTGCCTGTTCGTCTTCTTAACTGACGCTTTAACGTACCAATTACTGAAAAATTGCTTAATGATAAAAACTTGCAAGTTATATTACTTACAGGTTATGTAAATCAAGAAGGGATTAACTATGCTAAGTTCATGTAAACATTGAAACGATCGCCATTATTTTCAATATCTATATTTATCTATTTATAGATATAGATGAAAGATTTATGAAAGCAAAATAAAATCTTTATTTTAGTTGAAAGTTGAATTAAGTAGTGGGATTCCAACCAGGATCTACTGGAGTGGCAGAGAAATGATGACCTGCAATACCTGGTAGACGGCCTAGTGTCAGTTATAAGTCCATCAATTTAACCCTCTAGAGGAGCTCACGCATATATAGGTTCAGCAACATGCAGTCTTCCCTGGTATGGGAGAAAGTATTGAATTTACTTCGCACAAGAGCAACACAACGGGCTAATGGTGACAGTTCGGGATCAATCTTGAATCCGAGGACAATATATCTTAATTTTGAACCACGGTCAGATGACGAGGTCAACACCTGAGCTGTCATCCCCTCTTCAAACATCCACACCACGCCAACATAAGGACATTTGTGGCCACGACATCAACCCTAACATACACGACGGTCTTTGGTTGGATCGAGTTTTGAACTCGCAACCCTCCGATTGCTAATCCGCTACTCTACCAACCGGGCTACCACGGCCCCTATGTCTTTTAGAAGCTCTGGAATAATGTGGATCTGGCATAGATAAAAGCTCGGTAGCATTAATCCTCAAGTGGTTCCGATGAGATATCTCGTTCATCAGGATGTGATAAATTTTGCTAATGGCGAGATATCTCGTCATCAAGATATTTTGCCCTTTTTTTATGTTGACGATATCAAGATCTGGTCAGTTTTCTTCTAATGACGAGATATCTCGCCCATCCCGATTTGGCCAGTTTCCTTCTTACGACGATATATCCCGTCCATCAGTACCTGGTCGGTTTTCTTCAAATGACGAGATATCTCGCCCATCCCGATTTGGTCAGTTTCCTTCTTACGACGATATATCCCGTCCATCAGTATCTGGTCGGTTTTCTTCAAATGACTAGATACCTCGTCCATCAGGATATGGTTAGTTTTCTTCTATTGACGAGATATCTCGTCCATCAGGATCTGGTCGGCTTTCTTCTAATGACGAGATACCTCGTCGAGACCAACACCAGGAGGGTTAATCCATGACAGGTTATCTCGAGTTTCTCCCTCCTGCCTTTCACTGTTAGAAATTAAGCTCCACTTTTATATTTAACGATCAACTTTTAAAACATTCAATTGAAATTGTCGAAGCATCAAAAGTTTTGCAAGAAAAGAGGCCTTTAAGTATGAAAACCTAGACTTTCGAAATGTAGCAAAGAAAATATTGCTGAAACGAAGGGCCGGCATGTTTTAGGAAAGACTCCTTAGAAATCCAGTCTCCAAACAGCTGTTTCCTTCCCATACTTTCATACATACGAGTAGTCCTCTAGTTTCGGAACTAGACTCCCTTTCCGCTGTAAGTAATGCTTTGATGAGAAATTGAATGCAACGAAGGTTCGGAATTTACTCAAGGTAACCCAAAATCCATATCTGTAAAATCTTATTTTGACCTATTCAATTATACTGTAACAGTTATATATTCTGGATATAACAATACAAGAAAATCTCTCATAATACAAATTTCTTTTTAACCAAACTGGTATATAAGAATATAAAAATCTCTTACGATACAAATTTCTTCTGAAATAAACTTTTATGGAAGAATATAAAACTACTTCTAAAGCTCATTGGCATATCATAATATAAAAATCTATTATGATACAAATTACTTTTAAAGCAAAGTCGTTTAGAAGAATATAAAAGTATATTCTGATACAGATTACTTCAAAAATACACTAATATAAAGGGGAATATATAAAAATTTCTTTCGACTTAAAAAAAATTTCATCTAAAATAAACTCATAAGAGAATGTAAAAATGTATTACACAATTAATTTTTTTTAAAACATTAGTATATAAGAATCCATTATAATACAAATTACTTTTAAAACATCTGGTACATAGGAATGTAAAAATCTATTGGTATTTAGAGAATTTCGTCGACTAGAATTATCTTCTAAAACAAGCTGGTATATGAGAACATAAAAATTTGCTGATTAAATTTTTTTCTAACTGGTTTTTAATACCCCCTTTGTGTTGCTCCAGTGTGACGTTAATTAAAATACCTACCTACCATACCATCTAACTGGTTTTTAAAAATCTCTTGCAAATTACTTCTGAAATAAACTCGTATATTGTAAGAATATAGAAAAGTCTGGTTGTGATACCCCAAATTACTCTTCTAAAGTATACTAATATAAAAATTTAAAAAATCTCTTCCGACTTCAATTTCATCTAAAACAAACTGGGGCCGCCGTGGCTCAGTGGCTTTGTCCACTCCTCTAGCCAACCTGTGAGTTCGATTCCTAACAGGGTATATTTCCATTCTGCGTCAGTAAAACCTTCATGTATGTGTTTCTCCATTACTTGATTTTGTCTGCTTTGGTTTGGCGCAACTTGGCCAAATACGGCCCTTGTGCCGAAACATTCAATGCAACCAACCATCTAAAATAAACTTTTATATTAAAATATGAAAACCCATTACACATGTTTTCTAAAACAGATTGGCATTTATAAGAATTTAAAACTCTATTGTGATAATAATTTCCTATAAAACAAATTAGTATATAAGAATATTAAAACTATTGAAAAAAATTTCTTCTGAAGCAAACTGGTATATAACAATATTAAAATCTATTATAATACAAATTTCTTCTAAAGCAAACTGGTATATAGGAATATAAAAATCTCTCCTGGTACCAATTTTTCTAAAACCTATGTGACTTTTTTATTTACTGAGTATTGTAAATTAAGTTTTACAATAAAATATTAGGTTATATTTAGTTGTCTCCTAGATTGTATATAGGCCATGGTAGCCCGGAGTTTGGAAAGTGGGGAGCCATCTCGGTGTGACCTCGTCATCTGACCATGGTTCAAAATTACGCGGTGTTGTATTCGGATCTTTCCCTTCTGACTTGATCCCGGATCGTCGCCAGTAGCCCGTTGTGTTGCTCCAGTGCAACGTTAATTAAAATACCTACCACTAAAACATATTGGCATTTATAAGAATTTCAACATCTATTGTGCTACTAATTTTCTCGAAAATAAATTGGTATGTAAGAATATACATATCTAGTGTAATATAAATTTCTTCTAAAACAAACTGGTATATAAGAATATAAAAATCTCTCCTATACCAATTTTTTCTAAAACCTATGGGACTTTTTTACTTACAGAGTATTATAAATTAAGTTTTACAATAAAATATTAGGTTTTATTCAGTTGTCTCAGAGATTGTATAGTGCAGCTGGTCAAAAAAGTATCCTAACACACCTCTTGTCGTTCCCAGTGCCTGGAAAACAAAAGTGCCAAACAAAAGGTGTCATTAGACTTGGAATAATGCCTACTACAAATAAATGTTCATTTTATTTGCATAAGGGTTCGTCTTCATATTTATTTAGAAGTTATTTACAAAATTCCAAATACAGGGTGTCCCAAAAAGGTTGTTCCGCAATTTATCTTTTTACCATTTGGAGATAGGTAGGCAATGTAAATTGCAAAAGTGCACCAAATAAGGTAAGTAATTAAGATATGTGAATAAAATTATCACGTGATAACAATTTAAGCGGATACAGTTTTTAATTTGTATACAACCCCTCTAGATAAAAATCCGAGATAGCAGAAATGTTCCTTACCTGCATCCCTATCGTTAGCAGAAAACTGCATTTCTGTAGGTTAAACAGTAACGGAGGCATAAGGACGCAAAAAGTTGACTTATACCGCTTGTGCACAGCTGTTCAAGCAGTCAGATTAGGGACCGCATACACAATGCTAAAAATCATTTTTCGGTCAGAAAGTGCAACATTGTGCAAAATAATGTAGTATTGCAACTGCAGATGAAAATCGCAATGCATAATAGTAGACAATATAATCTTTAATAAAAATATTGTAGAAAAAATGGTTTAAATAAAAATAAAAGGAAATTTTTCCATCTGCAGCAATGCAGAACTTAGCTCTTCATTCTTGGCCATGGGTCAGTTTCCATTCTAGATTAGATACGGCCCCCTTAAAATAGAAACTCTTGTATCTCCGTTACTATTCAACCTACAGAAATATGGTTTTTACTAACGATAGGGATACAGGTAAGGAATATTTTTGCTATCTCGGATTTTTATCTATAGGGGTGGTATAAAAATTTAAAACTGTATCCGCTTAAATTGTTATCACGTGATAATTTTATTCACATATCTTAATTATTTACCTTATTTGGTGCACTTTTGCAATTTACATTTCCTACTTATCTCCAAATGGTAAAAAGATAAATCGCGGAACGGCTTTTTTGGGACACCCTGTATAGCAACATCCACTTTTGATGCACACTCATCAAAAATTTCCCATATCAAAATTATACTATATGTAAATTTTTGTACAAATCAGACTATAATTGCCGGAAAATAAAAGAAAAACCATTTGGGGTCCGTCTCAAAATTTAAAATTTTAAAATGCTGGTCAAGCATAGTGTGTTTTAGTACGTATATTTCCCAATATACTCTCGGTTCTTCTGTTTTTTGGCCTTTAGGTTTTATTTTCTTAAAAATAAAGTGCCTAGTTCAATGAAATGTCCGGTTGAAATTATTTAAATTATTAACTAGGTTGCAGAATAAATAATCGCCAAGTAACAAACACGAACGCTCAGTTCCAGCTTTATTTGTGCAATTCGCGCGGTTTCTTAACACAATAGGATCTGGTCGTTACATTTCATAAAATTCTGGAAGGGGTTTTAATATCAAAAGTAATATAAGGTGGGCCAAAGTTGCACCCAGGCTATGAGTAACATGGCCCCTCCTTAATTCTACAACGTTTATTAAAAATTTAAGCTAAGTTTGAATTATTTTACTCTACTAAATGTAAAAAAATCAATACAGAATTTCTAAGTTTAAAATAATATATATATATCTTAGAAAAATTTGCTGAACATTACAATTTTCCACCAGATGAAGAGTAACACTTACGGGTAAGAGTGACTATTTAATGCATTTAAGTAATACTTATACCCCCAATTTTGGTGCTTTTGGGTTCTGACGTAGCAGTGAGTGATTTCACTTGTAACATATCAGAGCGTCACATTTATACTCATGATACATTTTACCGATCTATAGCGCATTGTCTATATCCATATTAAGCTGACCTCGAGAGAGAGAAAAAAAATTCTTCAAATAAATTCAAAATTCCATTTTTGAACTGTCCCCAAAACTAGTCAAAAGAATGCAGTTTTGAATAAAGAACCGGATCTCAAAACTACCACAAGGGATTAATTAAAAATTTTCACACTTAGGTTAGACACTGCTGAGTGGATTTGACTCAAAATCTTTACACCTTTCAATTCATGTTTTTTTCAAATATGATTTAATTAATTATTAATAATTAGAAAATATTGCTTTGAAACTACAACAAGCCACATATCTTGTTTGTATTATTTAACAGTTTAATACAACGTAATAATTATTTTGATCAACTGATTATTTTGGAAGGTATAAGAAAAAACTGAAATTCTCAATTTAACACTAGAAGCCTTGAATTTCAACCATTCATAACCCATCATAGATTTGACCAAAATAAATGTATTTTATATGAATTGTGATTTTGATCCAGAAAATCAGAATCTGCAATTAAAAATAGGGGTTACCCTTTAAAAGAATTGAGTTGATACAAAATTTAATATGAAGATGGACTCTAACTCAAATATAATTCACATTTATTTATAGTAGACATTGTTCGAAATCGAATGACACTTTTGGTTCGATTGTACGACTTCAGGGACTTGAATAACAAGAGGTGTACGGATACTTTTTCGACCACGTACATTGTATCTAGTGAAAAATAGAGAAAAATAGACGGTAGAATAGTGTGAGTGGTGAATTCGGGCTATTTGATTTTGATTGAGATTGATAGGAATAAAAGCTCGTGATTATAAACTGAAATGGTATGTACATTTAGGCCGTTTTGCCACAACTTTGGATTCTCCTGTATTCGGAGACCACCAAACTCCGCGTCCACCTTTTTGAAAAACCATAAATATTCACCATATATATTATATTTTCTAAACTATTTATATAGGCAATTGAGGAAATCCTCTCTAAACTCGTAGCAAAATGTGAATTCCGAACAGATTGCCGCATTTGGAATTATTGATCCATCTTAAAATGGAATTTTTCCAACCACTTTAACTCATTTTCTTAGATAAGGTTTTTCAAGAATTGAAGTGCATTATCTAAATCCGTACCCCAACGTATTGGTCAGGTGAAATGGCTGCACCTTATATGTGTACACAAGATAAAAGGGTAATGTATTTCGTAGGAAATATCTATAAACAATACATTAATGAATATATCATCGGCTTACAAGTGCAACACACTGCGTTTTAAAAAATACAGTTCTGAGAAAACGAAGGGGGAAAATTGTAATTTTCAAGGCAATGTGTGTAACTTATATGTGCACTAGATAAAAGGGTTATGTATTTGGTATGAAATATCATTAATGAACATATCATAGTACAAGTGTAACACACTAAGATTTAAAAATTATAGTTCTGAGAAAACGAAGGGGGAAAATGGCAATTTTCAAGATGCAAAAAATAATTTCATCACTAACAATTCTTTATTACACTTTGTATCAACTCAATTTATCAATTATTGAGAGAAGAGTACATTTATTGTGATTCTTATTGCTAAAGAAATTATTAATGAAATTATTATGTATATTTGTTCATCTGTTTATGTCTTTCGCAAGAAATTTACCTTTTATGCATATAAAAAGAACTTAGTAGACACTTCACAAGTCTAAAGATTACCACATCTTGGTCTAGAAAAACTATAACACAAATTTGAAACTTTTTACTTACTCCGTTTTAATAAGCCGACAATATATAATATTTAAGACCTTCCCCAGTGGGACACACATTTTATTATACTTGTATTCGAAATTGAAAACTAGTGTGATAATACAATAATCAATCACAAAACACATTTTTGATATTTACATGTGTAAGTTACTTATGAGCATCTAAAAATTATGTCTTAATTTGTTATCGATTTTATTCGTAAGGGAAATCCTATTAGATACTTTTCGTTACCACGAATGGGTTAACTTAAGAAATTGAAAACGAAGTATTATCCTCAGTAGCGTAACCAGAATTTTATTTCAGATCGGGTCCAACTTTAGGAAAACAATTTTATACTAACGTAATAATTGGCCTTTATCACATTTAAAAAGAATAATGAGTTTCCTAAATTTCGTTCCTTATATTCGGCCATCAGGCTATACATTTTAAAGTGGTTGATTCTGTAAAATTGACACATCTCGGTAGATTTGATTTCAGAAAGGACTAAGAGAGAGTTTAAAATATTTATGACAAGATAAATAACTCAAAGCAAGAGTTTGTGAATCTTGTTTCCGGAAACTAACTTTACATTTGAGTCACGATTCTGAGAAACTGTTACCAAGTAAAGACACGAAAAACCAATTCTTAGCAAACTCTGAGTCAAAAACAGAAAATAATTTAAATGAAACACATTTAATATCATTTTTTCCACATTGAACCTGGATAATGTAAACTTCCAACAGCTTCAAAACATCCGACCGAACGCATCGGCCTTTAAAATCCCGTCAGTTTTTACTCTCCTCAAAAATAGTTAAACAAGGCCGCGGTAGCCTGGTTGGAAGAGTAACGAATTAGCAGCCGGAAGGTTGGGAGTTCGAAACTTGATCCAGCCAAAGACCGTCGTGTGCATGGGGCTGGTGCATGTCAAATCTGGCGTGGCCTCAAATGGCATGGCCAAATATTGCCCTTGCGCCATAAAACCCCAAACCAACCAACCAAGCCCTCCTCAAAAATTGTAAAAAGGAAAGTATAAACACCATATTCTTTCATGAGGAGGTCGCAATCCAAAGGTCACTAAGTAGCAAAAGGCGATACTTTGATAAATGAACACGGGAAAAGTTGTTTGTAAAGTCGGCGCAGAGAAAAACGAATTCCGTAATTATTACTCATATCTTATAAAGAATACTTAATTCATCACGAAATGTGTGAAATATATACACTTCTTTCTTATCCCAGTGTAAAAAAAATTACACTGTCATTGAGTCTAAAAAAGTTTTGGGGCAATATTGGATGGGTCCTTAAAAAAGCCTTCATGTATGACACCAGTGCAATTGAGGATGTGCGAGGGAGAGGCTGGTAATTAACTGCTCTTTATACAGGTGGGAAAGGATTTCTGGCAATCAAAGAATATCTTTTTCAAATGGCCAGTTCGGAGCCTGGCAAGCATAGAGAAAGTTGTTTTCCGGGGCAAATTTAAGGCAAGCAGCTCTTTTATCCTTCGCGACGAACGATGCAGTATGTGAAGTATTTCTGCATGATTCAGGGCAACATGCTGTCTTTCCTGTTATGGGGGTAAGTAGTTGAATTTACTTCGCATTAGAGCAACGCAACGGCTATTGGTGATGGTCCGGGATCAATCTCGAAGGCAAAGATCCGAGGATAACACCTCGTATTTTTGAATCACGGTCAGATGACGAGGTCACATGAGCTGGCACTCCACTCTCCAAACTTCCACACTACGCAAACGAGAGGACACTTGAGACCACGACAGATTAAAAGTGCACCAGCCTCCACGCGCAAGATGGTCTTTGTAGCAACCCTCCAGTTGGTAATCCTCAACTCTACCAAATGGCCTACCTCGTCCGGTATTGTCCTCGCATCTCCCTCCGGGATCGTTCCCGAACTGTTGATAATAGCCCGTTGTGTTTTCTAGGGTGCCATGTAAATTCAACTACCTGCCTACCTTCTCCAGGTTTTGCCCTGCTATTGTAAATAAGAAAATAATAGATCAAGTGTTGACCTCGACATCTGACCGTGGTAGAAAATTACCAGGTATCCTCGGTCTTTCCCTTCGAGATTGATCCCTGACCGTCGCCAATAGCCTGTTGTGCTTTAGTACGACGTAAATTCAACTACCTACCCACCCACCTGAACATTTTTTTCTTATTTTTTGTATCCAAGAGACGAAATAATTTGATTACCAATTTGCCAAAAGATGATATTTTTCAAGGGTCCTCTAATTTAAACTCTTGCTAAAATTCTGTGCTGCCATCTGTATCAGAATTATTCAACTAAAAATATAGGCTCTTGGAATCCTTTTAAAATATAAAGAACCAAATTAAAGTACAATTCTAATATCATTTCGGGTACCCTGAATAAGTATAAAAATATAACTATGAGCGTTAAGAAAATGAGCGATGTTTCTTCCCTGAATACAAACTTTTTTCATGTTTGAGATTTATCAACCTTTTGCTCAACTTTGCTTTCTGATTTCTATCTCATGAAATTATTGAGAAAATACTAAGAAAATTCATACGAAACTATGGTAAAGTTTCAAAGTAAAGGCTGAAGCAATCTTTCCTTTGAAAAAATGAAGTAACAATCAACACGATTCAATACTTTGTGATGTTTTTGAGGAAGCTCATAATAATTGTGTTGCAATAATTTATCATGATGATCAGAGAAGAGAATATCTTCCGCAAATGCTATCTAATTATTCTAAACGTGCATTAAGTGTATTTATGACATCAGGAACCGAATAGTTTAGTGTTGGCAGATAAGTCTAAAATATATTTATCAAATCACTATTCTTTTGAGATTTGTTTGGTTTTGATTTTGATTTGTCGTTCTGCAGTCATTTTTTGCTATACCAGGGTCTTTTCAACCCGGATCGACAGTTTAATGTGCATTCTTTCGAGAAGCATTATCAGTTTTAAATGAGACTTGTGCTTGATATTCACTTCAAAAATAAAATTTTATGTCGTATGTTATTTAAATTATTATTTTTGAGAAATATTTAAAATTAAAAGCTTTGGTTTTATATATTTTTTCTAGATAAAAATTCTTGTTACTTCCTGACTAAGAAATCCTGAATTCCGAGAAATTAACATTTGCTTCTCGCGATTTTAAGAACTTACATACAATAAATCTCTATCCTCTAAACAGAATAGCACTTCAAATAGACTAATTCTACTGACACTAATGACAAATAATAACATGATATCGCTTATGTGAGAATATTCTGTGGTTTATTTAAAGTTCATTGCAATTTTTTGTTTTGAGTGCATGTTTTGGATGTTTTAAATACTTTAGAAATCCATTTCTCAAGTGTTGTAGGGCTATATCAGTACTTTTATCATAAGATTTCTTATAGAGTAAAACACAGATAAAAAGAATTCAATACAGAAAAGCATATCTTGATTATATTATGCTTAATTACAGATATCGATTCATAAATAGTGTAGTCATCTATAATACCGACTCTTATGTATAGATGGCGACACAAAACGTGTACATTTCAGCCGATATTTTGTTAGAGAAATTTAAATTTTACAGCAAATATATAATAACGCAACCAGTTAAATTTTCCTGAAGTTTATGGGGCCGCGGTCGCCCGGTTGGAAGAGCAACTGACTAGCAACCGGAGGGTTGCGAGTTCGTATTCAATCAAAAACCGTTGTGTACAAAGGGGCTGGTACACTTTAAATCTGTCGTGGCTTCACGTGGTGTGGATGTTTGGAAAGTGAGATATCAGCTCAGATGTGACCTCGTCATCTAACCGTAGTTCAAAATTACGTGGTGTTGTCCTCGGGTCTTTCCCTTCGGGTTTGATCCCGGATCGTCGCCAATAGCCCGTTGTACACAACGTACCTACCTACCCGGACCATCGCTGATAGTCTGTTGTATTTCTCCAGAACGACGTTAATTAGATACCTACCTGAAGTTTATGCTCACAGAAGTTCTTTTTCAGTAGCGTAGATTTGATTTAATTTCGGGGTAGCGCCAAAAATTAAAAATTTATTTTTAATTCAAAAAATCAAGATCATATAAGATTTTAAAAGATATTTGTATCGCATAGATAGTTTGAAATGAACTTTACGAAATGAACATAAATGATTACTATCAGCCGGGCCGTATTGAGGTAGGTAGGTATTTAAATTAACGCCGCACTGGAGCAACACAACGAGCTATAGGCCACGGTCCGGGATCAAACCCGAAGGGAAAGATCCGAGCACAACACCACGTAATTTTGAACCACGGTCAGATGACGAGGTCACACTTGAGCCGGCATCCTAATCTTCAGAATGAACGCAGGATATGAACGGACGTAACTCGTCAGAAAGCATGTACTCACAGCGTTCACCTGGTCAGAGACGTTTATAGACATACGAGGGATCCATTTAATGCCAATTAAACAAACCCATACCACTAGGGAGCCACCACCATCCTGTACAATCCCGTGTTGATATGCGAGATCCATGGCTTTATGTGGTTTCCTTCACATACGAATCTTTCCGTCTGCCAGAAAAAGTTGAAACGTGACTTGTCGAACCAGGTTACTCGTTTTGAATCAAGTGTCCAGTAGTGTCGTTCCCGAACCCAGGCGAGGTGCATAACTGTGTGTTGAGTATTAATCGCGGGTACTCGAGTTGGGAGTCGGCTCTTAGAACCTATATCTTTGAGGGAACGTAGCACAGTTCAAAAAGCACAACGAATGGTGCTTTTTTGAGGGCTCAGCATTGGATTCCGAAGTTATTTAAGGCAGTGTTGCACGCCTATCGCGTGAAACGATACTTGCCATCCGACGCTGGTCACGTTCACCCAAAGTCTTTTTGCGGCCAAACTGCTTCCGTAAGTATGTTACAGGTTTTGCCTGAATTCTTGTACTCACGGTGCACCTTTGAAATGGTAATACTCGAAAATCCAAACTTCTCTACCCCCGAAATGCTACTATCCATCTCAGGAGCTGCAACTGTTAAACCATGCTGAAAATCGCTTGAATCGTGATAACTTGCCATTCGCACGGAAGAAAGAACTCTAGATGCTACCACAGATGACTATCGCTTTATATATGCCCTGGCAGACGCAAACAATGTTGCTATGTGTTTTGCATAGACTCGTCTGCAGCAGTTTTTGAATCACTTCAGCGTACTACTGCCAAACACAATGCATGTTTCTTTTATTTTCAGGAAGGGATAGAGCCCTCCTCGAAATATTTTAACCCTCCTGGTGGTTGTGTAGACGAGGTATCTCATCATTAGCGAAACTTACCAGATCTTAATGGACGAGATATTTCGTCATTAGCGAAATTGGTCAGACCTTGATGAACGAGATATCTCTTCAAAACCTCTTGAAAGGCTGAGTCTTAAAAACAATCAAAGTGCACACTGAAGCTAATTTGATCATCTTAAATAGAAGTTTCGTTAATCACACAGGTAAAATCCACCTACATATATGTCTAGAAGCAGTCAAAAAATCACTGAACGTAATTTCTCAATGTGACTTTTCAATCGGAATAGATTGAGCCCCTTCAAATATTCTTTTCTGAATACGTGCCTCGAACTATAATGCGTTTTGTGGCTTGAGCTACTAATTTACTGATGCATTTTTAATGAATTTGAACAAATGCATTCGAACTATTTAAAAAATTGCTTTGAAGGAGACCTAAATTTTTCAAATCGTGGTTCAAATAGAAGAAAGGCAAAATGAAAAAAAAACTGTTAAGGAAATCGAGCTACATTTTTCTATAACCCTCGAAGTGATTTCGACGAGATATCTCGTTCTTCAAGAACTGACCAATTTTGCTAATGACTAGTTACCTCTCGCCGTCAAGATATTCCCGATTTCTTTTGTGATAACGAGATCAAGATCTGGTCAGTTTTTTCTAATGAAGAAATATCTCGGCGTCAGTATCTCGTCCGTTTTCTTAATGACGAGAGGTACCTCATCAAGATAACCACCAGAATGGTTAAAAAGTAATAAACTTGAATCAAAATTATAAAACGTTTTAACGAATTGGAAGATCCGTTATGCCATGTAGTGACGGAAAAAAAAACGAAACCCCTTTATTTAGAGTACTATTCATAATAGAGTAATTCAAAGATATCATTCAACAGGGAATAAGGTCTACAAATGCAGATGCAAAAACACTGAATAAGAGGCCGTCCGTTTTCATATCAAATTTTGCATAAACAAAAATATTTCCAAAGGCAACACAATGTTTTGATGCCTTAATCAGATTCTACATCGTCAAATTAGTCTAAATATGAAATTTCAGGAATTTACTATCTTTATAACCGGAGATATTCCATGTTAGAGCCGTTGTTTATTTCATGTGTCGTCTCCACATTGAATTGCTATTCGTAGATCGATATTATTTGTAGTTAATCAAGAACTGTTCATCTGTTGTTTGAGTAAAAGATTTCAAAGAACCTTAACCCTCCTGGTGGTTGTCTCGACGAGGTATCTCGTCATTAGCAAAATTGTCAATTGTCCAGATCTTGATGGACAAGAAATTTGGAAAGAAAGATAATCAATATTTAGTATTTAATTTCACATTCAACTCCAATTTTTAACAGTTAATGATAACTGTTAAACTTATTCACTAACTGTTATTTTTAGTAACTATTAAATATGCTTTTCATAATAACAATTTATAATAACTGTATCATGAGTTAGAAATAGCAGTTAAGATTGTTATCGTAAAAACATAGTCTTGCCCATCTCTACAATTAGATTGATCTTTGTTCAGCTGTACCATACATGACAGGTAAAAAGGAATGCCCTTTAGATTACATAAAGGATGGAATATTTCCAAACATTAAAAAAAATTGACACATTCCTCAGGTGTATCATAATTGTTTCAACTTTTGGATGCCCTAAGATCACCGTGACGAAAATTTAAGTATAGCGCAAAAACTATCCAGAGAAAAGAGCTGAAATTTTTTACGATAATATTAAAAATCTTTCTGAATCAATTGCTGTCAAAATATATCAAGGTTCATATTCATAATTTTTTCGATTATTAATTTAATAATAAAAAAAATAATTGCAAACTAAAAATTATTTAAAAACTAAACCCCTATATATATTTTATTTGGGTAGGTACCGTAATAGCAACATGCTACAAAATATAGCTGCAGGAATATTATTTAGAAAGATATCAATAAAAGTCTGGGAAACTGATTTAACATTAGGAGCTCCAAACTTTCTGTATTCATGAATGACATGAAACTTGGTATCTGAAGTTAAATTATGATACAGATTCGAAATTAGTGTCAAAATAGGGGTTGCTATTGGAAATTATGAAGTTGGTTCTCAATTTAGTATGAAGACGGCCCATTATGCAAATTTTAGGCATATGAATTTATAGAAGAGTTATTCCCTGTCGAATGGCCATCTTTGAATTTGCTCTATTGTTAAACTTGTTTGCATGAACAGGGGTGGTTCGGTTCTTTTTTCAGCTAATGTACAAACCTTAACACCAGAAAAATATATAAAAATAAAAATAAAAAAGGAGTTTTGCTCCCTTATCTGTTTTCAACTTCGAGTGGGAGGGTTCATCTGACCGATCTATAGAAATGGGTTCTTGTTGAAAGATTGCAATTTAAAAGACCCCGCGCTCATCCAATGAAGTAGTTTCAGTTGAGACCCATCCAGGAAGCTGCGTGGTTGTGGGGTTCCCTGTTCCTGATAGGTGAGTCATGCATGGTTTATATACGCGGTATCAATAGCCCGAATACAGACTTGTTGAAGTAAGTCAGTAATTTTGACTTCATTTTCTATCGAAAACTGATTATTTCTGCCATTTTCATTACTTCATACAGGTAATCGGTCCAGTATGTGATATCATGGAATCGGTGAACAGAATCATGATATGCTAATGGTAGTGTTTATGATATAACTAAGTATACTGAGAAAATCATTTATTTTCTTATACTATTTATATTCTTTTATGAACAGTATTTAAATGGGGACAGTTGACAGGTCAGAGGAGATAAAATGTTACTTTTCGATATTAGATTTGATAGCTTGATTTATTTACACTATCAATAGTCCATATACATACTTGTTACAGTAAGTCAATACTTTTTGACTTTGTTTTTTTTATCGAAAACTGAGTTTTTCTGCCTTTTCCATTACTCAACCCTCCTGGTGGTTGTCCCGACGAGGTATCTCGTCATAAGCAAAACTGACCAATCGTGCTGGACGTCATTAGAAGACAACACGATCACGATCATTAGAAGAAAACGGACCAGATCTTGATCTCGTCATCATAAAAAAATCGGCAACATCTTGAGGACGAGATATCTCGTCATCGGCAAAATTGTCCAGATCTTGATGGACGAGATATCTCGTCAAAGCCAGTTGGGGGGTTAAGTAAGGAAAGTTCAAAAGAATCCATTTTAGAAAACTGATCAGATCTTGATCTCTTCATCATCAAAACCGCCAATATTTTGATGACGAGATATCTCGTCAAGTATTAGGAAAATTAGCCAGATCTTTATGACCACGTTATCTTGTCGAAACCACTTGGAGGGTTAATACCCGGGATCGGTCCAGCATATGATATCATGTACTCGATGAACAGAATCATCCTGATATGCTAATGGTAGTATTTATGATATAACTAAATATACTTCGAAAGCCAATTGCTTTGAATATAAGAAAATAAAATACTACTTTTGGATGTTAGATTTGGTAACAACTTCAAGGTAAGTTAAGTGTTGGTTAAAATTCATGGTTTGAGGTTCTCTGTTTTTGATTGGTGAGTTATATGAATATATCAGTCATATTTGAGTCATATCTACATGATTAACACAAATTTTGACGTGTTGAAAGTATGTTATACCTTTTACCATTTTATCAAAAAAAATTCTTTAATCGTTTCCTACACCAAATGTGAAAGATGGTATGGTTGATCGGTGCAATATAGCTATGTATCATTAAGGATTTTGAAAAGTGAGTGATCCTGTGATATGAGAATAGTATCTAAAGTTTGAACCAAGAAATGCATTCTTCTCTTTTCTCTCTTTTCTCCATTTTTTTAGCTTGCGTTTAGTTTATCTAAGACCGTTCTGTGATATACAGAATTCAAATGCCTTTTGCATTTTGAACAAATAATATGTTATTTTCTTACATTAGATTTGATAAAATTTAAAATTTACTGCTTATTAGAATTTGAAGTTTATGTAAAGTACCTTGGATAACGTGACATGTTTATGATGTAGGGGAAGCTTGTGTACTTTGGGCCATTCAACTTTCATGTCATTCAAATTCCTTTGGGTTGAACTTTATAAAATACATTTTAAGGCATTGTAGTATACTTAAAGACCAAATATTTGAAATAAATTTAATAATTCTATGAAAACTTTCGTAGGTAAATGATAAAACCACAAAATTAAAAATACATGTAATTTGAACTTATAAAAGTAACTTTTAAACATTGATATGTAGAAAATATGAGGTTGAAGTAATTAATATGAGATCATTTCTGTAAATACAGGTCAACATAATAATTATCATTTATTAATTCGGCATTTGTTAAATTGATTCCAAATTCGAGGAGACACCAATCTGTACAGGGAGGATTGTCTCCTCTACGTAAATATATATTGTAATTTGATTTGTTTTGAATATAATATTTCTGACCACGCCCATTCAATCTGGTGGAAAGATCTTTGGATCACAGGACACGATACATGTAGAGGTACTAGTATTACTTAATTCGAATTCTTTATCATCTCTTTTGTACTTTTGACATTGGATACGGTCTTCCTGATGGACGGCAGCAGCTGAAGCAACATCTGCATAGTTAAAGCAAATGGTAAATCTGTTTCTTCAACACGGACGTGTCTCTAAACTCTCCTTATTGTCTTGAGGTATCTCGTCATTAGCAAAACCATGAGCAGACCTTGATCGACAATATATCTCGTCACTAAAAGAAAACTGACCAGATCTTGATATCTTCATCATCAAAAAATCCGCAAAACCTTTATGAGAAGATATATCTCGTCATTGGCAAAATTGGTCAGATCTTGATGAACAAGGTATCTCGTCCAAGCCACTTGGAGAGTTAAGTGTGATTTTCGATATGCTTATCTCCTGGATGACTCAGTGCGACTCCATCTCAATCCTTCACAACTGTTAAGTCACTTTCAGCTTCTTATCTTTCCATTTTTCTATTTATCTTAATTTTCCTAATTTGTCTAGTCATCTGAAAAAGTGTAGCGATTTATTAAAGTTGTGTAATTCGTACCTCTGGACCAAATTTCACGTTTTCGTATGGTCCTAATTATATATCAAAGTAGAAGTAATTACAGGATATAACTTTGAAGTATCCGAACATATTTGAAATGCTGTTCCTCGAGATCCCTTGTATATCTGTAGGTAGGTAGATATTCGGGGTTTTATGGCGGCAAGGTCCAAAAACCGACAAGCTGGGCCACCCTTATATACCAGAGGAAGCGTAATCCCAGACATGCTCAATGGATATCGATCTGGAGATCTCACAGACCAAGGAAGGATTTCAACACCAAGGAGATATTCTTGAGAGAGGAGAACTGTGTGTAGCTGAGCGTTATCGTGCAGGTAAATATCGCCTTGAAGGCATGACATGAAAGACCAAACAACTGGTAGTATCTGTTAGACGTGTCCTCGTAGTGTCAAAGTAGCTCGTACCTCTACTAGAAGGGACCGGCTGTCGAAAGTGATGGCTCCTTACATGATTACGTCAAAAACCTTTAGTGGTATTAGTGCTCAAGAGTAAACTGAGAATGGTAGTGCTGGCCTGGTCTCCGCCTCACGTGAATGCGATGAACATCTGCCTTAAGGAGTGTAACGATTTCTCTGGGTAGCGTGGTAGATTCAAATCTACAGAGAAAGTCTAGCTTAAATAATAAACATTAATTTTATTCAGAACAATTTTTTGGTTATGTGAGGGTCTATGTACAAGACACTTTCATGAATTCGATGCCTCTGCTAACGGGATGCGACAGGTTGTCGTAATCTCAGGTACGCACGAAAGTCTCTGAGTGGGAGAAAGGTCTCTCAAAGGTCTGTAGATGAGACTGTACTCGTCGGGTGACGATTACAGAAGATCAGCACCGGATCCTCACGGGATGACGGGTCAATTCAGGTTCCCTGCCGGACGAGAAGTCGGCACCGGACTCTTCGCAGGTCGTCGGTTCGGCACAATCAGGGATCGGCTCCACTGGGGTCTTCGGATCAGCACAAGACAGGCACGGCTCCGCTGGGGTCGTCAGATCAGCGCAAGACAGGCACGGCTCCGCTGGGGCCGTCGGATCAGCACAAGACAGGCACGGCTCCGCTGGGGTCGTCAGATCAGCGCAAGACAGGCACGGCTCCGCTGGGGCCGTCGGATCAGCACAAGACAGGCACGGCTCCGCTGGGGTCGTCAGATCAGCACAAGACAGGCACGGCTCCGCTGGGGTCGTCGGATCAGCACAAGACAGGCACGGCTCCACTGGGGTCGTCGGATCAGCACAAGACAGGCACGGCTCCGCTGGGGTCGTAAGATCAGCGCAAGACAGGTACGGCTCCGCTGGGGCCGTCGGATCAGCACAAGACAGGCACGGTTCCACTGGGGTCGTCGGATCAGCACAAGACAGGCACGGCTCCGCTGGGGTCGCTGGTTCGAATCTTTCGAACGAGAACAAAGCAGGAACTCGAGATAGACAGCCTACGCCAGGCTACAAGAACGCGTCCTCTCGGGTGAGAGAACCGTCTTCCAAATTAATAAGAGCTCCCTAATGAGGTTGACCGCTCAAAGGGTCGCTGAGCCATGCCGCTCGAACGAGAACACAAGCAAGACTCGAGATGGGCAGCCTACGCCAGGCTACAAGAACGCGTACTCTCGGGGTGAGAGAACCGTCTCTTAACAATGCTTTTCTCCCTAAGGAGTGACCGCTCAAAGGGTCGCTGAGTCAAGCCTCTCGATCGAGAACACCGGCAAGAACTGACTATTCGACTCTCTCCTTTTCCTTTTGAAACCTCGCAGCCTTTGTTCGCTGGTGGTTTTTTTTATTGGTTCGCTCTTGATTGGTTCTTGCTTTTAATTGGTTCGTTTTTAATTTGTTCGCTTTTGAGGTTGCTGATTTGGTGGCGACTATCTGACGTAAAATGGTATCAGCTACTTAGCGCAGGTGGGCTTGATTACCTAGCAGGTGGACTTAATCACCTGGCAGGTGCACTCCTAAACACCTGGGCGCTTTTCGGAACGAATTCTCTTTTGTCAGTCTTCGATCCAAGTCCCGACCGTCTGGCGCCAGAGAGATGGAAACGCATTGTCCTGTTCTTTTACGACTCTGTCGGCGAGTTTGCCTTGGGAGGGTTAATTGAGGGGTCCATCAATGAATCCTCACAGGAGGAAGCGGGATTCGTCAGTAAACCTGATAGGATGCCATTCCATGCCTGTCTCAAGCACAGCACAACTATAGACGCAGCCGTCGATGTTCGGTAGTCAAAGACAGACGTCTTAACGAACAACGTACTTGCAGTCCTGTCAGGCATCTGGAAAAGTTTCGTAATGCTACAGGAGGCTCTATAGCGGACAATACGCATTGTTATATGGTCTATAGCGTAGGTGTTGTTTCACTATCCGCCTATTCTCTCTCGCATTCGTCCTGAGTTAACCAGAGCCTTCGTGATGTTATGTTTAGCTTCACTATCCCACTGCTGTAGTATATTGTCACGATATACGTCCCAGATGATAGACAATTTGTTGATCACCGACCTCGCATAATACGACCCCTTTCAAAGTCGTTCGGTTGAGTATACTACTGAATTACTATGAAAAATAGAGATCAATTATTTGTAAAGAGATTTATAAATTAAAAATCCTATTATGAAAGCTTCATTGTGCCGAAATACGTTTCATCTATTTTTATCTGACCCCTTCGACAAACGTGAAACATTTCACCATATCCATAAGCCCAATATAATGCCACAGTAAACAAATGTCTTTAGATGTAGACCTAAGTTTAGTATACAGTGAGTAAAAAAAGTATTTGAGAAAACCAATTTTCGATTCGGTAATTTAAAGAAAAAGTATACATATTTTTCTTAAACTAATTTTTTTCAGTACGTGAAATTTCTTAAGACTAAGTGAAAACGTAAAGTGATCAAATAAAAGTAAGATCAATCGTCATGATGAAAATTGATCGAAGCATCTCTTTTCAGAAGATTAATTTTGGTTTATCTCTTTAGTGTCTAACTCATTGCAAATATCAAAATTCATATTTGGAAAAATATTCTGATTAGGTAAGTTAATTACCACCTTGCTTTACAATAACATTATTCACTGAATTTCTGTCAGATACTGTCACACCCAAGTATCGGCTCAAAAGTCATAAAAATCATCAAATAACAGTTGAATGCTCAACAGGAAAGATGTATGGCCATAACATTGGGGGATAGTCATGACCAGCAATAAATGAAAGTGGGTTAACTAGAGTGGAAATAGGAAATTCATTTCCTTCAGTTTCGTTGAAAGCCTTTTGCCTCAGAAAAAACGTTTTCAGGAAGTGTTCAAAGGTAGAAATTCACTAGTGTCATTTTTTTACTACTGCTATCTTCGGCCTTCGGCACTACGAGGGGTAAACTGGAGGTTACCCAGTGGGTAAACCGTTCCTAACGGGGAAAATCACCAACATCCAAACGCAAATCAAAATTACAAAGGGGGATTAAAACCCGTAACCTACTGGGGTAGCAGAGAAACGCTACGACTACTATACCTGGTAGGCGGCCTAGTGTCGTTTATAAGTGCGTCAATTTAACCCTCTAAATGGGCCTCCCGCATATATAGATTCAGCAACATGTTGTCTTCCCTGGTATGTGGGTAAGTAGTTGAATTTACTTCGCATTAAAGCAACACAACGGGCTATTGGTGATGGCCCGGGATCAATCTCGAAGGGAAAGATCGAGGACAACACCTCGTAATTTTGAACCATGGTCAGATGACGAGGTTAACACATGAGCTGGCACCCCACTCTCTAAATTTCCACATCACGCCAACGTGAGGACATTTGTGGCCAAGACCGATTTAACGTGCACCAGACTCCAATTACATGCAGGTATCTGGTTGGACTAAGTTTCGAACTCGCAACACTCCGGTTGCTAATCCTCTACTCTACCAATTGGGCAACCGCGGCTTCCAGTCTGCCCTGAATGAATTCTAGCCAGTTTTGACTTTCTTAACCAATAAAACAGTTCAGTGTTCTTTCAACCAGTAGATGTGGTTATTTTGTCATTATGTGTGACGCAATGACAAAATAAAGTAGAGTAAAAGCAATACTACACAACTAAGAACAACTAAGAGTTTAGTTGTAGAAGTACTCGGAACTTTTAAAAAAATACTAGTTGTGTCCCTATATATTTCATTAGTTTTGAAACTATAGATTTAATTTTCTAATCAAAACTCTAGAATTTAATTTTTTAATAGTGAAACTATAATTTAATTTTGTAATCAAAACTACAGAATTTAATTTAATAATAGTGAAACTCTATAGAATTTAATTTGATAATCAAAACTATAGAATTTAATTTAATAATACTGAAACTTATTGAATTTAATAAATAGTGAAGCTATAGAATTTAACTAATAATGAAACTATAGAATTTAATTTTATAATCAAAACTATAGAATTTAATTTTATAATTAAAACTATAGAATTTATTTTTATAATGAAAGCTATAGAATTTAATTTGATAATCAAAACTACAGAATTTAGTCTAATAATTGTAAAATTATTAAATTTACCTAATAGTCAAACCAGAGAATTTATAATCAAAACTATAAAATTTAATTTTGTAATCAAAACTATAGAATTTAATTTGTTAATCAAAACTAGGAATTTAATTTAATAATAGTCAAACTGTTGAATTTAACTAATGCTCTGAAACTATTGAATTTAAGTAATAGTGAAAGCATAGAATTTAACTAATAGTGGAACTATAGAATTTAATTTTATAATCAAAATTATAAAATTTAATTTTGTAATCAAAACTATAGAATTAATTTAATAATAGTGAAAGTATAGAATTTATAGTGAAACTATAGAATTTAATTTAGTAATATTGGAAGTATAGAATTTAATAGTGAAAGTACAGAATTTGATTTTATAATCAAAAGCCATCTTGAACATTCAATATAGGTATCAGAACCAAAAATATTGTTATTTAACGAACACTTCTGAAGTGATATTTCTCATTGTTTCACTTTTTGAGATCCACACGCAATGAAAATTAAACCTCGCATTTATCTACTTCTAATTTCTCTAGCTGCTTATAGCCCCAAATCGTTTATTTTAAATAAACTCGAAACACGATCCTTTCTCTCGTACGAGCAGTCTCCATTTTTCTCTGAATATAAGTAAGCTCGTGGTCAAAACATCGCATTTAGTAATCCTTCGCCGGACACTTACGAAATGGAAGTAGACGGCATTTTATATCCATGAAACCTCGAGACGTCGGCTGACCGCATCTCATAAAAACAACCATAAATCGGCACAGGAAAAACGTCTATGGAACGATGACAACAAATTCAAGTGCGGAAGAGCCATCGTAGTGATTCGAATTTGACCCAAGTATGCATCGTTTCTAGACTCGGGATCATTGCAGCGTTATGCCACGGTTCTTTCAACCGCCTTATTGAATACGCTTGGTATAAAAACGACAAGAGAACATCCTTCAAATCCATTGCTTTCCATATCGTAGTTTTTCATGGCTCGTTTTTAGTTAATGGGAACAGATGTTGTTCTACCAACAACCACCGCTCAAAGCGGGCTAACGGTCAAAAACAGTCATCGGAAGTAAAACAAAATCCGTAGTCGTTCCATATGCTTCATAAAAGACCTTACAAGCTACTCCCCATGATGTTTCGAAGTTGTTTTCCAGAATTCCCTATTTTCCCAGATCTACTAGAAATTTCCTATTAAATAAAGAACCGCTTTTTGAGAAAATAATCATGTAACTATGTTTAATGTATTCAAGGCTTTCTTAAAATAATTATTTGCTGTGCTGTTGGCTGTGTGTGTGATAGCGCGCAGCCTTTTATTAATAAATTAACCCGTTAATTAAATTGCACACATATAGCCAAAGCCTGTCTATTCCCTATTTGATTTAGAGCCAGCAAGGAGAATTGGTTGGGTTTTTATAGCAGAAGGGCCATATTTGGCCAAACGCCAGCTAGAAGCGGAGTGGTTAATAAAATCAGTCGCTTAATATAATTAAATTCCCAGGAACCGATTCAAATCAATGCACTATCATGAGACCTCCGGTTAATAAAATTAAGACATATAAACCACATCTACTGATCCATCATTTGATTTAGAGGCAGAAGGGAGAGCCGGATGGTTTATAAAATCATCCGATAATATAATTAAATTCCCATAGCAACAGATTCAAATCAATGCAATATCATAAGACCTCCGGTTAATAAAAACAACCGACACATATAACCTATACCTACCGATGATTCACCATTTGATTTAGAGCCAGCAAAGAGAGCTGGGGGTCTACATTTAGAAGCACTGGTTGTAAAAATCACTCATTAAATAAAAATCAAACTTGTTCGGCTAGAAATAATTTATTATGCTGCCAATATATCTTTATATATTTACGTTTGTCTACAAAGGTAATTAATAAAAGTATGTTTTGATTTTTTTGTTTAAAAATAGATTTAAATTCCTTTTTGTTTAAAAATATAATACAAATTTTTTGTTCAAAAATAGATTAAAATTTCGTTTCTAAGTATTTGGTTCATAAAACTCCACATCTAGAATCGCAGGTTATAAAAATCAGCCATTAAATAAAATCGAATTTGTTCGGATAGAAGGGATTTTATTAAACGACGGCAATGTAACTTCATATTTACGTTTGTCTAGAAATGGAATCAATGAAAAATAGGTTTAAATATCTTTTTATTTACCTATGAAATTATTAAGTCTTATTGTATTTTTAGCATAGTGAAGAAAGGAAGCCTATAATCAATCGTAATAGTCGCTATTTCTCTCTTTGTATTCATTTGCTCTCATTTAATCATGGTGACTACTATTTCGGTAATCTTTTCAATTACTGTACACACTAAAATGTCGTTGTTGAAGCTTACGTTAGAAATTGTTTCAACACGTACTATTGAACTAATATTTTGTTAATGTATGCATTTAAGACAACAAAAGACGAATACGTAATTTTGTCACCAGGGGTGCATTTAACTTTTTTCTACCATTGAAATTTCTCCTACAAAAATAATAATAAAGCCTATAGCATATAACTACTTATGCTTTTAGTTGTTTAACATGTTAGAGTTTATTTATCTGTTTTATATTTTTTAATAACGCCGTTTGGAAATATAAATGAAAACACATTATAGTACACTTTTATATGGTAATAAAAACATTTGAAAATTGCACTTTAGCCCTTTTAAAAAATATTTGAAAAATTAAGTGGTATTTTCTGGGATGTATTTATAGTTTTTCAATTTAGTATTTTTACTAGATTCTACAGCAAAGTGTACACAAGGATTTATATAGTGCCTGTATAAAAAGAAACATTTATCTTATTTTTATGTAATGCAGTAAGAGACTCAAATAATATCTCTTGAGGAAAAGCGATTTCTTCAGTAAAATGTATGATTGAGTTCTTATTGAATGCTGACCAACTTATCTATGCTATCATTATTTATTTGTGATGAGTCGAAACACTGATATGAAAATTGTTTTCACTCTTCAAAGATAAAGTACGATTTATCATATTCTGTTTTCCTGAGCAAGTTTCACGTCAAACCCTGAATGAGAAATATAAATTGTATGCGGAGCGAATTTCCAATGTACAAAGTTATGATGCACTTCGTAACAGTTGCAGATTTTTTAAATTATGCTGCATCAATCAATCAGCGCTATGCCTTTTAAGCATACTATGCTAAAACTGTTTGGAAAAAAACTTTATATGGGGAAAATCTATCGGGTGATTAAAAATTATTTGGCAAACAACAAAAAATTAGTGTTTTAAGATTTGTGGGTCCTTTATGTCTCACCATTTATTGTATTTCTAGACATGAGAATATTAAATGAGAGATAGTTGGTTGTTTTTGATTTTGGATTTATGGCGAAAGAGCCATATTTGACCAAGTTGAGCCAAATACAAGACAGACAACGTCTAGTTAATCAGATGAGAGAATATGTACAGTCGCGGAAAAAACAAACCACCTTCTTCATTCAAACAATTTTAACAGTAGAGCAAATTCAAAGATGGCATATGACAGGGAATAACGTCTTCTAAAAATTCCTAAAATAATAAATTAACAATGACGGTCCCTTATGCATGAAATTTGCATAAAGGGCCTTCTTCATATTAAATTGAGCACAAACTTCATAATTTTCAATAGCAACCCCCAATTTTAACCAAAAAATTTTGAATCTATATCATAATTTAACTTCCGGTGCCAAGTTTCATGTCATTCATGAATACAGAAAATTTGGAGCTCCTAATGTTAAATCACTTTCCCAGACTCTTTTATGGATATCTTCCTAAATAAAATTCCTATAGCGCTGATATTTTGCAGCGTTTTGCTATTAAGGTACCCAAGCAAAATATATTTAATTTTTAGTTTTTAAATAATTTTTAGTTTGCAAAGCTTATTTAATAGTTACTGAATAAGTTTAACAGTTATTAACTGTTAAAAGTTTAAGTTGACACTGAAATTTAAAAAAAAATATTGATTATCATTCTTTCAAATTTCTCGTCCAATAAGATCTGGTCAATTTTGATAATGACGAGATACCTTGTCGAGACAACCACCAGGAGGGTTAAGGTTCTTTGTAATCTTCTTTTAGTCAAGCAACAAATGAACAATTCCTGATTAACTTCAAATAATCTTGATCAACGAATACGGCTTTTAATGTGCAGATGATCCCTGAAATGTACAATTGGGTTTAACACTGAATATCTTCGGATGTAACAATAATAAATTAAGAAAATTTCATATTTAGATTAATTCGACAATGTAGAATCTGATTAATGCATCAAAACATGGTGTTTCTATTGGAAATTTTGTTGTTTATGCAAAAATTTGATATGAAGACGGCTCCTTATTCAATGTTTTTACATTACAATTTGAAGAGGACGTTATTTCCTATTGAATGATGTCTTTTAATTTGCTCTACTATGAATAGTACTCGAAATAATGTTGAGGTTCGTTTTTTCCACGACTGTACATTAGCCTTTATATCCCCAGAATATTCCTGGCACAGCTTGTGCATTTTTTGTCCTTGTGACATAAAACCCAAACATCCAATTACATCCAGAATATTCCAAAATCTAGACAAAACACTTTTAGTTACGAATTGCAGTCGGCGTAAGTTCTATTCCTGTAACTTACCCTGGGTACATATTTCTCTTCTGTATCAGTAAAACTTTCCTTGTGTTTACGTCCATTTACTTGAATTTGATACAGTTTGGCCAAAATAATTCCCTTGAGCCATAAAACTCAAACCCCCATCCAACTCATAAGGGTTATTACTATTTTCCTGAAACTCGTACGACGCTCGGAAGAAAAATACTAGTTTTTTACTGAAGCTTGCACGAGGCTCTGAAAAAGTGCTAGTTTTTTACTGAAGCTCGTACGAAGCTCTGAAAAAGTACTACTTTTTACTGAAGCTTGTACGAAGGTCTGGAGAAAATACTAGTTTTTTACTGAAGCGTGTACGAAGCTCAGAAGAAAAGTACTACTTTTTTTACGGTAGCTTGTACGAAGCTCTGGAGAAAATCCTAGATTTTACTGAAGAGTGTACGAAGCTCTTAAGTAAAATACTACTTTTTATTGAAGTATCAGGGCTTATAGGAAGCTCTGTAGAAAAATACTAGTTTTTTACTGAAGCTTGTACGAAGCTCTGATGAAAGTTAATAGTTATTCTCTGAAGATTGTACGTAGCTAAAAAATACTAGTTTTTTACTGAAGCATGATACGTATGAAGAGTTTCACGCATCGATCCGAATAATTATATAATTTTTGGACTAATTAGTAATTGACTAGAAATAAAAATAAGAGGAAATCCAAATAGTAATCCTCTTAAAAATCATCACGAATGCTCAAAGACTGCTGTGTCCAAGAAACTTTTCTCATAAATTCCTTACAAAACACGAAAAACTCTTAGAACTGATTTGAGAAACGGATCATAAAACGTGCTCAGCACTTTAATTTGAATACTCCAGGGCGTTAGACGCTCCAATTCGAGTAGCGGGGTCAGTTTGAGAAGCAAGACCATTCCAAATGATCTAAAAGCAAATCCAGCTCCCACAACTAACGGAACGACCGTATAACTGCACTTTAAGACAGTTATGGAGGAAACTTGGGAGAGAATTTTCCCCACTCAGAGTTAGAGTGGATTATTTTTTAAAAACACCATTAACACACACATTCAGATGCTCTTTAGATTTCAATAATACTCAATATTTTGGAAGGGACCCTCATTAGAGAGTGACTCGGAAGCGGTGACGGCGTACCGTTAGATCTCGATTGCTGAATTAATAGAGCAGGGGAGATGAGCTTAATCAAGCTAAGTGAGCTAAGCGGTGTTGCTTGCTGTTCTGTTCAATGGGACAAGACGAACCATCGGGGCAAGATCTGAATGTAGACTTGAGCAGATGCGTTGTAGATAGCAAACGTAACGCTATATTCATGATTGAATTATTTGCGGGTGTGCTGGGACGTATTGAATAAGATATTAATCGATTCATTTGAATTTTCGACACTTAAGGCAAAGAGTTAATTTAAGTATATTACGTATGATTCATTTTGTATTCATTGACATTCTGAGAACATTTACGACTTTGAAAGCATTCATTTACTGTATGAATCCTATAACACATCAAGTATAAAATGGATTCATTTGAACTTTCTTTACTTAACCCTCCAAGTGGCTTTGACAAGATATCTCGTCCATCAAGATCTGGATAATTTTTTCCAATGACAAGATACTCGTCATCAAGATGCTGCCAATTTTTTTATGATGACGGATCAAGATCTGGTCCGTTTTCTTCTAATGATCGTGATCGTGTTTTCTTCTAATGACGAGATATCTCGTCCAACAGGATCTGATCAATTTTACTAATGACGTGTAACCTCGTCGAGACAACCACCAGGAGGGTTAAAACCTATAGTAATTTCGTATGTATACCAGTACAATCATATGATTCATGCTGTATTCTTTGTCCCTCTAAGACCGCTTACGACTTTGAAAGCAATGTCATTTACTCCATCAATCCGTATAACACATAGAGTAAAACGGATTCATTTCAACTTTTTAAACTTATAGCTCTAATAACTTAAAGTATATGTTATAAAATAATTCACACATTTTTAATTCATCGTCATTCTAAGAACGCTTATGACTTTGAAAGCAATGTCGTCGTTTGCTACATGAATCCGTGTAACACAGAAAGTAAAATGAGTTATCTTGAATTTCAGTCACTTAACACCAATACTAGTTTAAGTATATGCCATCAAACTATTCATTTTGTATTCATTGTCGTTCTAAGAACGCTTTTGAGTTTGAAAGAAGTTCGTTTACTGCACCAATTCGTACAACACATGAAAAAGGAGATTGATTTGAACTTTTGTTACTTCAAACCAATAGTAATTTAAGTGTATATATTGTCATATGATTCATTTTATATTCACTGTCGTCGAGAGAACACTGAAAGTAATATCGCTGTTTACTGCATGAATCCGTATTACACATAAAGTTAAAATGGAACTCATGAATTCATAAAAATCAAATTATGAAATACAAACATACAATTATTACAATATTTAAGCATACAGTTGACTATATGATTAATTTTGTCTTCAATATCGTTCTAGAAGCGTTTAGTTTTAAAATTCAAAGTCATCTATTGCATTAATTTGGGTAGCACGTGTAATAAATTTTTCATTTCTCATTTCATACTATGCTTCCTCAAGAGCATCTAATTTTCAAGACAATTAATCGATACATAGCAATGTGCAATGAGCAGTCAATAAACATTTGTAATTGTTAAGAAACGATTCAATTGTGAGCTAAACCTGTAGTGACTTTTATTAAAGTGTCACTTGAATAAAATAAATTAGATTGGAAAATAAGATTTCTTCAAAAAAAAAAATATTTCAGCACTAAAGTGATGAAAAAAATGTAAAGCGCACTAAATGCGTTGAAAATTTAAAATATCAGACGTAGAAGTACCTTCTGCAAGTGGTCAAAAAATTATACATATTTTTACATGTGGCTAATCTAATAATTCGACGTAACGTGAAACGACTTCCTGAATCAATATAGCTGCTGCCGAAAGACTACGGTTTAGGTGAGTCAAGCTACTTGTATTTATTAGAGAATCTTGTGTACTTAATGGGGCAGTGAACTTTCAAAATCACCAAAATCGATCGCAAAACCAATTTTTTAATTTCAGCGTTAACAATTGGTATCAATTCTGTTGATGGCCAAAATGAATTTTTCAGTTGCAATCCTCTTTGACGGAGTTACATATACAACGTCAAAGATTAGTAGATAAGTATAGTAAGTCTGCTACAAAAATGCGTTTTTTTCCGATTGAAACTTTTTTAGATTCTTCGTATTTCCAAATGTTCCCTGCTAATTTAATTTTACTTGATTTACTCGGAAGTTTATAGGGATAATCCTTAAAATCTGTTCTATTAAATATATATATTTAAGTTGCAAATGAGAAACTCATCAAGCTAAAGTAATGTTTAAAATATTACTTAACCTACGCTTTTTTGCAAAATTTTAGGTGTTTTAGTACATTTTTTTGTTCTACAATTCAGCGATACATAAAACCAAATGGATTCAATTTGATTTACACTCATGTCCAAATTTATCTTTACATATGCAAAATAATGATATTCCATGAAATATCCAATCGATGTAATTCATTTTTTGCAGGGAATGTGTGAAAGACAGGCCTAATTAGCATTATCCAATCAAAAGTGATCAAACGGTTTCTGATATGCAAATCAAGGCGTTACGTCATCCGACGGTGAATCAAGCGCTTTGCGCAAAGTGAATATCTGAGTGAATTTCTGCAATACAGCGTTTGATTTCAGTGTGCAAGGACTCAAAACGGCTTGTTATGGCTCCGAAGTATCATTTGGAAGAATCTGTGAAGTGGCGAATTATCGGCCGTTTAGAAGCAGGGAAGACAATCATGGAAGCAGCGAGATGTGAATATTTCAAGACAGACAGTCTCTACGCTATGGAAACAATTTCAGAACTCTGCAACTGCTGTAAGGAGGCCTGGACAAAGTCGTAAACGAATAACAACTGCTTCTCAAGATCGATATCTGGCAATAACTACCCGTCGTAACAGGAAGTCTACTGCTCGGCAGTTAAGTTCAGAGGTTGCAGCCGCCACTGGAACTGTTGTATCACGGCAAACTGTATACAGAAGGCTTAATGAAAAAGGCCTTTATTCCAGAAAGCCAAGGGTATGTGTTTCACTGACTTCACAACAAAAGAGGGATCGCTTTAATTGGTGCAAAGAACATCAAAACTAGAGTAAACACCAATAGACCCATATTCTCTTTACTGATGAGTCGAGGTTTAGTTTAACAACTGATTCTAAACGTGTTTACATCTGGAGGGAGTCAGGAACGCGAAATCTTCCTTCGAACATTATGGAACGTGACCGTTTCGGTAGTGCAGGTGTGATGGTATGGGGAGGAATAATGATCGATGGACGTACGCCCCTACACGTTTTCAACAGCGGATCTGTGACCGGCCAGAGATATCGGGATGAGGTCTTAGAGCCTTATGTAAGACTTTTCAGAGGTGCATATGGATCTGACTTTTTATTTATGGACGATAATGCTCGTCCACATCGAGAAAACCTCGTTGACGAATTCCTTGAAAGTGAAGCCATTGAGAGAATACGGTGCATCAGCAATCAGCAAATCTCCTGATCTGAACCCGATAGAGAACTTATGGGACTACCTTGGAAAAGCAGTTGCACGGAGACATCCTCCTCCTAGAGATATAAATGCCCTGAAGACCGCATTGCTGGAGGAGTGGAACTTAATTCCCTAAACTGTGGTTAACAACATTATTGCCAGCATTAAAACACGTTGTGATATGTGTGTACACGTCAGGGGAGATCACATTCCATATTAAATTCATAAGCCTTAATTTTGTTCTGAGTTATTCTTTTTTTCTGAACTCTCCTTGTCACATATTATTGCCATTTTTATTGTTTCATGCTACAGTTTTATATCATATGCAGTGCTCTTAAATTTTTTCCTTTGTATTTATGTGTTATGATGTTATGTATAACTTCACACATATTCATAAAATTATAGTTCATAGTTTTTGAGAAATACATGATTTTATGCTTGTAAAGATAATTTTGGACATGAGTGTATATTCATAGAAGCTATTATGTGAGTTAAAATTTTGACAATACATGGAAAATTAATGCGCATGGAGCTTACCAATTTTTACTAATTTATCAAAATATTTAACTACATTTTATTTAATAACTTCCGAATGACGTAATATTTTTGGACCAAAATTTATATGCAGGCTTTTAGTAGGAAACAGCTGCAAATTTCTTAATAATCGGATAATAACTGCAAAAGTTTGACTTGACTTGAAAGTCCACTGTCCCCTAAACGAAATTATGTATTTCCTTTCTAAACGTAATTAAGTGGATGGGTTTGGATCGAAAAATTTCTTGAGAAAATTTTTAGGTTGGTTAAATATGAGAAAATTATTAAATTTGTTTTATGTAAACTAGTTTTTCTTTGTTTGTCTTGTACGTTAAATAAAACTTTTTCATTATAAAACCTGTGTCGATTCAATTTATTTACGATCCTGATGTTATGTATCTTGATGACGAGATATCTCGTCATAAAGAGATATGTATAAAGAGATATGTATCTAGCCTAGACAATCACTAGGGGGTCAATGCGTCCCGCGGGCCCCTTCACACCAACAGAATTCAGATCCAGTAGTAACTGATTAATGCAGATTCGGTTGTATTAGAGGCGTCTTCCGCTTCAATATACCCGAATCTACATTAATCAGTTACTACTGGATTTGGATTGACCCATATTACGTTGGTGTAAAGAGAGTCTACGGTTTGCTTTACATCAACAGAATCCGGGAAAATCCGAATCAATCTGATAGTCATCTGACCGTGGTTCAAAATTTAAAGGTGTCCTGAGTTTTTTCCCTTCGCGATTGATCCCGGACAATCGCCTGGGGCCAAGGTAGCCCGGTCGGAAGAGAAACGGATTAGCAAACGAGGATTACGAGTTCAAAACTTGATCCCACCAAAGACCGTCGTGTAAGTGGAGACTGGTGCACGTTAAATCAGTCTTAGACCCAAATGTCCTCACGTTGGCGTGGTGTGGAAATTTGGAGATTGGAGTGCAAGCTCAGGTGTTGACCCCTTCATCTGACCGTGGTTCAAAATTACGAGGTGTTGTCCTGGGATCTTTCTGTTCGGTATTGATTCCTGGCCGTCGACAAGAACCTGTTGTATTACTCCAGTGCTTCGTTAATTCAACTACCTACCTACCCAGACCGTCGCCAATAGCCCATTGTGTTGGTCCATTGCGACTTAATTCAACTTCCTACTAACCCGAACCGTCTCCAATAGCCTGTTGTTTTGCTCCAGTGCAGAGTCAATTGGTTAACTCTTCTATAACCACCAAGCAACCAACCGAATCAATCTGAATCCAGTAGAAACTACCTAACGAAGATTCGGAAAAGCCCCTTCCCTAAGAAATATCTTGTTCGCACTAAAACCTTTCACGCTTCCTGAATCCATAACGGTCCTCTTCAATGCACCCGAATCTGCTTTAATCCGTTTCTACTGGATTCAGATTGGTATTAATTGACCCGGATTCTGTTTGTGAAAAGGGAGCATACCTCAACTCACATTGCATATGGTAGGTATTTTAATTAACATCATGGCCATATGACGAGGACAACAAATGAGCCAGCACCCCACTCTCCAAACTTCCACAACAGGCCAACGTGAGTACATTTGAGGCCTAGATAAATTTAACGTGCACCAGCCCCATGTACACGACGGTCTTTGGTTGGATAGAGTTTCGAACTCGCAAACCTCCGGTTGCTAATTAGTTACTCTTCTATCCAAGCTATAGCGGCCCTGTTTAACAATTTTTGAGGAGGGTAAAAACCTAATAGGATTTTAAAGGCGGATGTGTTCGGTCGGATGCTTTGAAGCTACTGTAAGTTTGCATTACCCAGAGGACATTTGAGGCCACGACAGATTTAAGGTGCACCAGCCCTCTTTGTACACGACGGTCTTTGGTTGCATTCGAACTTTGAACTCTTCGGTTGCTAATCCGTTATTCTTCCAACCGGGCTACCGGGGCCCACTTCAATTACAGAATTTTTACTCTTAGAAACATTGAAGACTGATGATAGCTAACCGGTTCACTTAAACTCGAAAAAATAAAATTATTTTATAATTCTTCCAAGTAGCCTTCGAGCATAAGAAGCGTCTACAGCTCAAATACATCTACCTCAAGCAGCACTATATCTTCAACAGGTGGAATAAGCATGGCGTGCAGTTACCAAGACTTTATACTCCATTTGTATAATTCCACTACGTGAAGGATATTGAAGTTTGCCGTCATCAACAGAAGAAAATATTCCTTGCTACTTTTTCCTCAATTCTATGCATCATAAATGTGCTCTTTATTTCTGAAATGGTTATCACGCTTTAGTTACTACATAATCTATCTCGTTCATAAGTTTCAAACGAATAGTACTATTTTAAAATAAATTGCACGTATATATCGTGTTTTTCTTAAAGGATAGTTTTAATTGTTTTCGTAGGATCTTAATTTCAATTTATGCAAAAACATTTTCATACTGGTTACTGCATCTTATTCTACATGTTATTCCAAAAGTATTAGATCTCCTAAACACGGTAAACGCAATCTATTCTTTTCCATTTAACCTTCCAAGTGGTTTTGACGAGGTGTTTCGTCCATCAAGATCTGACCAATTTTGCTAATGACGAGATATCTCATCAAGATATTGCCGATTTTTTTATAAGATCAAGATCTGATCAATTTTCTTCTTAAGATTGTGTTTTCTTCTAATGACGAGATATCTCGTCCTCCAGATCTAACCTCTTTGAGACAACCACCAGGAGGGTTATAGCCATTTGATGTTCAACGTTTCCGGATGCTCATGTAGCAAGAGCGAAACCCCGTGTAAAGTTCTAATAGAGCATTTAGATTGAGCTTCTATATTAACAATTTTTTGAGGGTGGAGGTTCGGCTACATATATATTATAATGTTTACATAACAAGAGTTCGTCTAAAAAATATTTTTACTTAACCCTCCTGCTCGTTGATTCCAAAGTACATCATCATTAGCAAAACTAATTAGATATTGACAGACGAAATATCTCATCATTAGAAGAAAACTGACCAGATCTTGATCTAGTCATCATAAAAAAATCAGCAATACCTTGATGACGAGATATCTTGTCACTAGCAAAATTGTTCAAATCTTGACGCACGAGATATCTCGTAACCACTTGGAGGGTTTAATAGTATTTTTCAGTAGGGTGAGGTGTTTCAAGTGCCAACCCAAATCTTCAAAGTTTACATTGAACCAATTACTACTCTGTTCCATTAATTTTTAAAAAATCCATATATTTATAACACATTAACAGACATTTAACGTTCCTAATATTTTTACACTCTCAGAGGAGTTTCTGTTATAAAATGTTAGTTTCTATACTAGATTTGATAACTTTATTTACATATAGTATCTATAGTCCATATACAGACTTGTTGAAATAAGTCAGTCTTTTGACTTCGTTTTCTACCGAAAACTGATTTTTTCCCTTCCATTTCCATTACTTAACCCTTCTGGTGGTTGTCCCGACGAGGTATCTCGTTATTAGCAAGACTGACCAGATCTTGATGGACGAGATATCGCGTCACTCGTCATTGGAAGAAAACTGACCAGATCTTGATCTCGTTATCATAAAAATCAGTAATATCTTGATGACGAGATGTCTCGTCACGTGCAAAACTATTCAGATCTTGATGGACGAGTTATCTCGTCAAAACCACTTCTAGGGCTAAAAATTGATTATAATTGTGAATTTTTTTTACTGTAAAAATCATCTTTGAACAATTCCACTTTAAGTATTTAGGTATGAAGGAGCAAGTACTGTTGAGTTCTTTCTGAGTTTCATATTTTGTTTTTATTTTATTGTATATTTTTTCACACCTATTTCAAATCGCCTAGTAGCCGAGTGGTTAGCTCTCTGGATCTCTGCTCAAAAGACTCAGGGTTCGTATCCTGATCCTCACATGGGTGTTCGCAGTGTTTCGTGGTTCACATTAAACCTCCTGGTGGTTGTCTCGACGAGGTATCTCATCGCTAGAAGAAAGCTGACCAAATCCTGATGGATGAGATATTTGGTCATTAGAAGAAAACTGACCAGATCTTGATCTCGTCAACATAAAAAAAATGGACAATATCTTGATGATGTGTCATGTAGTCGAAACCACTTGGAGGGTTAAGTCGTAGGTCTAATAATCCTGCGCGTAGTAATGACGCAGTTGTCTCTTTTGGACCTTACGCCATAAAACCCCAACATCCAATCCAATCCTTCGTGTAGTAAAAAGAATGACAGTAGAGATGACAGAACCAATTTAATTTGTTTCTGAATAATAAGCATATGCTTTATATTTAGTTTCTTCTTTTGATCGGACTAGGTATTAGTGTATTCTTTTCTAACCACGTATTTTAGATCTTTTATTAATAAAACAGAACTTTTCAGAAAGTATTTACTCCTAAAATTTTATGCGCGTCCCACATGCTCCATATATTATTTATAAAATAACTCTTTAAGTGTTACTATTATTGCTTATAGATTCTAATTCGAGGCCGTTCATCAGTGGTGTGCTGGGCATGTACCAGCATGTAGACAGAAAAATTTAAGGACTTAAAACTTTAAGAAGATTCAGTAAATAGGAATAAATGCTTCTTCAATGATATTCCAAAGTTTAGGATTAAAATTTGATAAACTAAAATATTGCTGTAAAGAATGAATTTCGGATTTATGTGATAGTTCGTTAGCCAACGCCAAACGTCACCTAAACAGTGATAAACTATAGTTTAAGGTAACCCCGATTTGTGTCATGCGGAAGCGTTTAGGTAACAGGAAGTAAAATTCCGTTTAGTTTGTTTACTCCCTGAAAAACCCTCTCATGGAGACTTAATGGAACTTTTTAAAATTCTTATAGGTTTCAGATTCTTTCAGTTTTGCACTCCAGCGTTAAAACGTTTTTATATTCAACATTCAAGAATTCGTGATAGGGATCAAAGCTCTAGACCAATTTGCCCTAATTCAATCTTCACAATTTTTACCTGAATCGTCACTGTAATTTAAACGCATATTTATAGCTGTTATAAAATGTCTTATTGTTCTTTCTCTTAATTCCGTGAAATTTTAGAGCATTTGAAAACATTTGTAAACATTTGAAACAAAAGCTATGCTTGCCTTAAATGTTCATGTGAATATCAGCATGTGAAAATATATTTATTTATAAATTTATGTTTCACTAACTTTTTCAGCTCTTAAAGAAGTGCAGAAAAGTCACAGTTCTTGTAAAGTGCTATGACTAGAATACGGGTTGAATGTGATCACTGGATATACGCTAAATATAAAATGTTTATGAAAGAAAGACAAAGCTCCAAGTTTTCACATTAAAATTCATTCCTAATGTATAAATTGACCTATTTCACAATTCACTGAGAGTTTAGAACATACATTTAAATATTTTCTTCCAGCTGAATTCGTTTCGATTCTGGAGTATATATACATATTATATTAGAAGGATATGCTGCAGTAAAATTATTTCTTATAACAAATACCAAAGTAGTAATGGTCGTCTGTATACCTAAATACCAAAGTAGTACGGATTTTAGAAGCATTATAATTTATTCTAATAGTGAATATAACTTTTACAAATTAAAAAAATATTTTTAAATTTGTAAAAGTTATATTGTGCTGATAAGGAAATATTTGTTGAGTTTGTTATCATTTAAATAACCCAATCCTATAATTCACACCCTCATTTTCCCTCTTGTTGAATTAAATAAAAGTTATACTTTAGGATAGATAATTTTTTCAAGAATGTTTAAGGATAATTGTCTAAAAATCTTATGTGTAATAGTTGTCACATTTGTAAAAATGATGGAAAATAAAAAGATTAAATCGGAAACAAAAAGGTTTATTTCTAACATGGCTAAATGCTACATATTAAGACAGTGTTTTGCTCTTTTGGCTTTTAATATAGCTTCGAGATTACTAGTAATATTACTTGGAAGGCGATTCTTACATCTCAGTTTTTCTTTTTTAATGCGTAGTGGAACGAATGGATCGAAGACTGGAGTGAGCGGAGCAATAAGCTAAACAACATCCACCCGACAATCTCACTCCTACCGTCTTTAACATCAAGACGGTTCGACGTCATCTTAACCCTCGTGGTGGTTGTCTCGATGAGGTTTCTCGTCATTAGCAAAACTGACCAAATCCATGATGGAGAAGATATCTCATCCATTCAAATCTCCTCGTCTCTCGTCACTATAAGAAAACTAACTAGATCTTGATCTCGTTATCATCAAATCAATCGGCAATATCTTGATGACGAGAAATCTCGTCATTAGCAGCAAAGTTGGTCAGATCTTGATGGACGAGATATCTTGTCGAGACCACTTGGAGGGTTAACTCGTCTTCGCATCGGCCCTTCTCGAATCACACACAATCATTTATTAGTCATGTGGGTATTGTCAAGAAAATCTCTCCATAAATCATATTTAACTTCTTGCACACAACTTAGACATTTATATCGACGATTTCTTAAAACCTTATAACACCTATTTTATCAGACTTGTTGAGTCACCCTCCACTTGCATCGTGCTTTTCCTTTTTAATTCGCTGCGACCTTTTAGATTGTTACAATTCATTTTTTATTATATTCAATATTAGAGTTTAAAAAGTCGACTTCTTGTCACAATTTTCTCCATTTATACTTTTTAGCCTTCGTAATTTGTTTCACCAAGGATGACCTACTTGCATTTATACATTACATCTTTTATCCTGAACCTTTTATATCATTTAAGCTACATCATATCATCTGTACAATGAATTTACGAATTTAAATATACGTCTTATTGTTTAGACTATTTTAAACTTTTTTACAGGTTTGCATTACCTTGCGTTTGTGCAACTTGTCCGTCTTTGCACAATTTTGTACGTTTCACTTCCAAATGACTTCCTTACACTTTCCATACATGCTTGCAATGTCAAGAAACTATTTTAGAACTTTTCCCTTTTCCAGAAGGTGCAATAAATAAAAAGATACTTTTTTGATTCTACCAGGCTTTGTCTACGATAAAAAAAAAGACAATCGGATTGTATTCTTAGGTTGTCATATACCGTTAACAAATGTCCTCGTTGTCACAATTCAATTCAAAATTGAAGAAAAGTTATTAATATTTGAAACAAAAATGTGCAAATGTAGCACATACTTTGAGATAGAGGAGCATATTTTAGCAGGATTACTATATGGTAATGTATTTCACATCCTCGTGAAAATAAGTATTTAGTATCATCATGAAAATTCGGTTAATGGCATTTTATGAGTTTCTGCTCTATATCCTTACCTTTAGTCGTGAAAAAAATCTAATTACTGCTCTTTTACACTAGTCATATTCAAATTCGCTAACTATAGAACATCTAAATTGTTTCTAAGAAATTATGTAATTTATGTTATTCGTACTATTTGTGTGTGTGGTTTTAGCTTCCCTCATTCTACTTTATTCAGTCATTTGAACTGTTTAAGTTGATTCGATGTCTATTAGCGTTTCATCTAACAATTAGGTTGCATTTCGAGCTCTCTAACTTTTTAAAAACTGGACTCGTAGACTTGTCTGACAAAATACTTACTCAGTACTGATGGGGTTCAAATTGATTGATTCGTTGATCTGAGAAATCAGAAACCATTGCTTTTCAACCTATATTTGCTTTAAGATTACTTGAAATCACAGTACATTTTCATCCACCTTTCCATCATGCCGACATCAATTCGCCATCCGTGAAACTCGTTATATACATAACGAGTTAATATAATTCAATAATTCAAACCAAATAGAAATTTAAGAATATTAATTTAAAAATACCAAGAAAATTTCAAAAATGAAGCGGTGTTGGTGAATCAAGGCGTCATCAGGGCCTAACCCAGTCAACACAATATGGTGTTTTCTGCATGTGGACGGCAGTTCGCCAAAAGTAGCCCATTCATTTTTGAAATTTTCTTGGTATTTTTAAATTAATCTTCTTAAATTTCTCTATGATTTGAATTATATTGCTAGCTATCCTACGTCTGCGGCTTTGGCGCGCATTCATGGTCTGATTTTTTGCTTCTGTTTGACTATATTTATACCCCGGTATTTTGGCTTTCAAGCCTTCTGGCTTTTTACTTGTCTGCATTTTTAGTTCTATAGCTTTCTAAAATTTGGTATGCTTGACTTTTTATTACATATATATATATATATATATATATATATATATGCTTATACTTTTATAGATTGAATTTTTGATCAAAATAACGTAGAAACTATGATTCGGGATGTTACAAAAGTTAGGGAAAGGAGAAATAAAGTAAGACATATGCAAATGTTTATTTCATAAATATGAATTAATCCACACAAGCTCAATTACAAACGAAAACTATAAGCAGGTACATACAAAAACACATTGCATTAAATATTTAGAAAAACACTGAACAAGAAATAAGCTGCACAAATCTGCTTTAATAAAATAGTAAAGCTCTTAGTTGTTTTAGATTCCAAAAATCATTTAGAGGAATGCTTAATGACATTGAGTACATAATGTGCTCACAGATACAGAAACGGTTTAACATAAATATTTGTGAATTTTCAACGACTTACACTTCAAACTTCTACACATTGAACTGAAGCAAATTGTAATGAATTTCCAGATGAAATACTTATTTTGCTGGAAAACAACCAACATTTACGAATGAATATAAATATTTCATCATATATCCAATCATATATTTTATAACAGATTTTCTGCTGGTTAGAAACAATTACGAGAACTAAGAATCATATGATGATTAGGAAGAGTTTGAAAATCTTTAAATTCCTGAGCTCAATTAAAATGAAGTTGAAAATCACGGTGTAAGCTTAACAAGAGGATAAGAAGTATTATTCAGTAGTAATATTATTCATACGAGATTATTCAGAAATCAAAACCGGAATGTGAAAAACTTTTAAATAGCACTTATAGCAATTAAGAATTAGTGGAAACTGTTAAACTGTTATTGTTAAACTATTAACAATTTACTTATATATATACTGGACTCGCCATGCTATGTCTTGCGGCTTTAGTACGCATACATGGTGGTAAGTAGGTAGGTAGGTATTTAATTAACGTCGTACTGGAGCAACATAATGGGCTATTGGCGATGGCCCGGGATCAAACCCGAAGGGAAAGATCCGAGGACAACCACACGTAATTTTGAACCACGGTCAGATAACGAGGTCACACCTGAGCTGGCACCCCACTCTCCAAACTTCCACACCAAGCCAACGCGAGGATATTTGAGGCCACTACAGATTTAACGTACACCAGCCAAGACGTGTTAAGTGTTGTGCGAGACGGTCTTTGGATACGAACTCGCAACCCTCAGGTTCGCATACATGGTGGAGAGTTCTGTTTGGCTAATGTTTATTCCCCGTTTTTTATCTTATTTAGCTTTTTGGCTTTCTTACTAGTTTGCATATTTTAGCTCTTTAGCTTTTTTACTGTCTTGCATATTTGAAATTTTAATATTAAAGACATTTAAATACATGCCAATATAGTGTTAAAGAGACAAATATAGCAAATAAAAAAGCGCTTTGGAAGAATTTTTCAAAATAGCACATATCTAATTAAAGTTTTTTCATTCGTCTTGAAGAATAAATAAATTTTTAAAAAACTAACTGAAAATTGGAAAGCGCAGAATGGTTTTTCTCTTAATAATAAGCTTTTAGAAATAATAGTTTTTATTTTATTTTTAAATTTATAAATAGCCCTCTTAAATATTAGGAACTAAAATTCAAAATGGTTAATTTTCAAGGTTTCACCAATAACTGGTAGGAAGGACCGCAGCGAACCTAGAATGCTCCTTTCATCTGTTACAATACATATTAAAAATGCAAACTAAAGTTTATTATATGACACGGAACATGTCAGTGAGAAATAGCTGATTGTCATTTCGCAATTCATGTTTACTGAATTACAATTACCCACTTTAACTCTACAATACTAAATTACGCTTGGAAAAGCAGGATGAAAATTCTGATTAGTACAAGCTATCGAGCCCGCAATTTACTTACATTTTTAAGGGGGGGGATTAGGACCTCAAAAATAAAAGGAAAAAGAACTAGAAATAAATAAAAAGGTTTACAAAAAGTAAAATATTTTTGACAACACAATATGAGGAAAGTTGATTGAAGGTAAGCGACGAGAGACAGATCATTCTATAGTCTAGCTCCGGCGACTTGGTTTCAGGCGCAATTTCCTTAGGTGACAGGCGGGAGACCTGGTGGTACATTTCTATTGCTCCTGTCACACGGGGTAACGCTACTCATCAAATCGCGCGCAACGGTCGACCATGTAAGACTCAGTCGCACCACCTCACCAATCTGTTGTTTCTTGGGTAGGTGACAAACCTAACCTGGTGACAGACGGGTGACTTGGGCAACGCGATTCGGATTACGCGACCTTGTGTGTAAACACACTTCTATTACGCCTGTCACACGGGGTAGCGCTGCTCACCAAATGGCGCACGACCATCTGAGACTCAACCGCGACTTACAAGTCCCACCATCTCGTCAACCTGTTGTTTCTTAGGTCGATGACACACGGGTTGACCTTGGAATCGCGATCCTGGTTGCTCCACTTCTTTTCATTGCAACCCGGTTTTCGCGATCCGAGGGGTTCAGTTGATCACCTTGTCTGGATAGGGAGAAAACGCTCACTGGGTCTCGCTGCCCCGTGTGACAAGAGTAAATGTATTTAATAACACACTCACGATGGCCAGGTCGCACTGTCTGTAACCCACCTAAGGAGCAACAGATTGACGAGGTGGTGCGACTGAGTCTCAGATGGTCGACAGTCGCGTACGATTTGGTGAGCAGCGCTACCCAGGAACAGGAACAATGAAAATGTATCTACCCACCAGGTCGCCCCGTCTGTCACCTATCTTAGCTCAGTTATTCTCTCAGTTTCTGAGCTTGTCGTTCGGTTCTGGAAGAGATAGCAGTGACTACGAATTGGCGAAAAATCATCCACGGCTATTGCCATACATGTTCTGCGTTTTGCAGCCCTGTCCTCGGGCAAGCTTAGTACCTCTACACAAGTACACTCATCCAAGCTGAACTGCCCTCTAACAAGAGCCTCACTATAGGTGAAGGGGAAGCGATCGTTTAGGTCGAGGCAAAACACTCAGGGGCGCACCCATGACATCAATCTAGAGTGGGCTGCATTTTTATCGTAAGCTCTTTATGTAAGGGGTGATTTTAAAATTCAAAAATTCCTTTGAAATAAAGACTAGTTTTGGAGTATGTTACCTAGAGACTAGTTTTAGAGTGTGTTACTTAGAGACTAGTTTTAGAGTGTGTTACTTAGAGACTAGCTTTAGAGTGTGTTACCTAGAGACTAGATTTAGAGTATGCTACATAGAGATTAGTTTAATTGTTACCTGGGGACTAGTTTAGAGTATGTTACCTAGAAACTAGTTTCAAAGTGTGTTACCTAGAGAATAGTTCTATTTTTAAAGAAGAAATCAATGAATTAAGTAAGGATATTTTTGCTTTTTATGCGATCTGTGAGGGACTTAAACCCCCATAGACCCCTCCGTAGGTGCGCCCCTGAAAACACTATGATTTACCCATCCAAAACCATACAATAATTAAAGACTTGAGAAGTTTACTCTACCCCAAAAAACAATACCCTAGTTGGAGCCACTGTGTTGAAGTGTACTGTAAGATATGTATCATTCTGGTTTTCAGCGCTAACATACACATTTATTATTATGAACTAAGCTGTTATAAGATATGAGGGAGGCTATAGAGAAAATAGAGTAAATCACAACTTTATCTAAATTGAATTGCTCGTGCTTTTGCTTACTGTTATTTGTTATTTGTTTATATATAAAGTAAAATATAGTGTACCTAAAAGTAAAATGATTTAAAAATAATAAGATTTGAACTTTTATTGATAGTTTTAGAAAACATTAAAAAAACATTCTGAAAAATTTGATCTTCACATAAACTACTCTATTATACTCGCATATATTTTGACAATACCAAAAGTACTTAAAATAACTACTTAACTGTGAGACGGTTTTTCAGTGTAAAAGTAAACAAGCAACCGGAAGAAGACAAAAAAGAATACTACAGAAATTCGAAGGTATACTACAGTAAAATGTACTGGTTTAAATCTTTATAAGTTAAAATTAAATATGCTAAAAACAGGAAGTGTGTTATCTTACCAAAATCCATATCGTATAACACAAGACAAATGAACAAATTTACTTAAGTTATTAGTTAAGTTTTTGTAAGTAGAATTTAGTAAGTTATTACAGAGCAAGTAATTATTTAGTAAGTTAGTAGTAGTAGGTATTTAGTAAGTAGAACTTAGTAAGAATTTAGTAAGAATTTAGTAAGAATTTAGTAAGTAGAACTTAGTAAGATTTTAGTAATTATTTAGTAATCATAATTTAGTAAGTAATTACCTAGTAAGTAGGATTTAGTAAGTTATAACTAAATAATTATTTAGTAGGTAGTAATTATTAAGTAAGGAGTTAGTAATTATTAAGTAAGGAGTTAGTAATTATTAAGTAAGGAGTTAGTAATTATTAAGTAAGTAGAATTTAGTAACTGTAAATAGATGTTACTCCAAACACGCATTTTAGGTATAGAAAATCTACTTCAATATATTATGACTAAACATCTAATATTTCTGTAATGTGACAAGGATGGGTAATAAAAGCTTTAATATAATAATAAAATAGATGTTTTAAGCTACTCATAGGAAAAACAAATTTTTCTAAAGCCATTTTTCATATAAAAACGGATATTTTAACATCTTGCAAAATGTGCTCGCAAATATAAGCAAATATGACACTAAAAACTTTAAACAAGGTAGCTTCTTTCTACAATATGTTATATGGACGGATTGGATAAGGAGAAAGATCTCTTACATCTCAGAACATAACTATAGCATAAAACACCTAAACAACTAGCATAAACACCGATACATTTCCCTAAGTTTACACCGTGAAAACTAAAGTTCAATTCAAATTAATGCATTTGGTCATTATCGTTACGATGAATACCAATACAATAAAAATCTCCTTTTCAAATAGCATTAAGATAACGTATTAATATTTCCGATTTAACGAAGAAAGTTTTATTAGAAATGCTATTTCGAAAAATTTCTTCGAATTGAAAGCGAAGCTCTGAATAAAATGTGAATTCAAAGTAATGGGAACCGGAATCTGTAATAAATTATTATTCGAAACAAAGCTACAATACAAATGAATTCAATCGTCACAATAAGGTTCAATTTGCTGTTGCATCTGAAATTGATATTTCTCTAATGATGTTTTAGGTCAGCTGTGCTCAAACTATGGTCCTAGTGTCTCCAGGGATCTCCGAAACCTTTTTTAAATGCAGAAACTGAAAACAAAACCATAGAAATAAGATCTGTCAAAGACAAATTTTAAAACCATCACTTTAATTTTCCGATAAAAAATAAATCCCGATTTCAAAAATGATGCCTCAAAAGTATCTTTTTTTCAACTGATTGCATGTCCATGTGCTCATTTGTCATGTCAGAAGGAAATGAAAAGTCCATCATTCCAATCGAGTAGTTTAAATTTACACTCACTGCCAAAAGTTAAGCACGGAGAGAAAAATGTTAATTTCCGGAAGACAATATGAATTTGAGAGGCTGCATTTCGCTGCAGAGGTATATGGAAGTATGCAAGTATGTTCTGTAACAGCCAATCATGGTTTCGTGTCGAGAAATATGCAAAAAAGGCAGTCGTATAAGAAGCCAGAATTGTGAAGGGTTAGAGGAGTATCATATAAGTGCTGATAAAAAGTGTTTAGAACTTTCGTTCGATTAGTTTTTAAGACAGACGTGTTTCTATGGCTTCCAGAAGACGAATGGCAGATAGAGAGCGCTAGCGTTCTGTGGGACGCCTTGAAGCAGGACAATCAATCAAAGATGTTGCTCTTTTCTTCGGCATTCATCATTCCGTCATTTTACGATTATGGAAACAATTCCAAACAAACCAAACATTGTCCGAAGACTTGTGGCCGGTCGCCCAAGGGTTGCGACCCCCGCGGAAGATCGATATATATTGCTGTTTTAGCCAAGCGGAATCGAAGAGCGACCTCCACACGTTTGACATCTATGGTTTCAGCGCCCATTGGTAAGACGAAATCTGCCACTACTGTTCGCGAAGGCTACACATGAATGGACTGTACGCCCGAGTACCACGAGTTTGTGTTCCTCTATCCCGTCCAATCCAGAGGGGCATGATTAAAGTGGTGTCGGCAACATGTGAATTGGACTGTGTCTGATTGGGTCAACATTGTGTTCACGAATGAGTCGAGATTTTCCAGGGAGCCAGATGACAAGCATGTAAGGGTCTGGAGAGAACAAGGCACACGCAATCGGCCCCAGAACATCATCGAGCATCATTCCGAGGTGGAATCATCATGGTGTGGGCAGGTATTTCGTTGGGATATCGCACCGACCTGCATATCTATAGATGGGGTTCTGTGACGGCTGTCCGGTATCGGGATGAAGTCCTAGAACTCACTGTGATATTGTACGCTGCAGCAGTTGGTCCTGCTTTCGTTTTAATGGATGACAATGCGCGTCCCCATCGAGCCAACATCGTCGACGACTACCTGGAGAGTGAGGGGATTGCGCGTATGGATTGGCCGAGGTACTCGCCCGACCTTAATCCCATTGAAAATCTTTGGGATTGCCCTCGGCTGTGCTGTGTCTGCACGTTTCCCACCCTCAGTTACTCTCACAGAGTTGAAAACTGCCCTACAGGAGGAATGGCGATCACTTAACTCTGGGGTGTTTGATCACCTCGTGGAAAGCCTGGTCACACGCTGTAAACTTTGTATGAGGATGAGGGGTGGTCACATACCCTATTAATGTCGGCTTTGTTTGTTTGTTTTGGATTTAAACATCATTTTGTTAATGACTCCAATATGACTTCATCTTATAATTTATGAAAATTCAATATTGTTTTCATATTTGCATGTAATTCTTTGTTTTGTTTCATGCATAAACATATTTGCTACTTTCCTGCCGCATTTCGTGTCAAAGCTGTACTTGTCGATTTTTTCGCATTTTACCGCTTCGTGCGTAACTTTTGGCAGTGAATGTACACTGCTGGCCACCGTAAATGCAACACCCTGAAGGAAGCATGCAAATAATATGAAATTTACAACATGCATTAGCGGAGGTGTGATATGCAAATGATTAGAATTTCAGCGCAGACGCACATCACGCGCGCCTGTGGCGCCACTTCAAAGCGCTATTTAAGGCTTGGAGATTTCGACGATTTCAAGTACGGCAATTGTGTTTTTCTTGTGGTTTTTTTCAAAAGAACGATCAATTATGCCTCGTAGAAAACAGCGATCATCTTTTGATCAAGTATCCGAGTTCGACAGAGGAAGGATAGTGGCCTACCGAGATTGTGTGGATTATCTTTCAGGGAAATCGGTAGTCGTGTTGGACGAAATCAAACAACTGTAATGAGGATATGTGATCGTTGGATGCAGGAGGGTACGACGGACCGACGTGTTCGATCGCATCCACCTCAGTGCACCACTTCACGTGATGACAGGCATATTGTGCGTATGGCAGTGACGGATCGCTCAGCCACATCACGAACCATAGCACAGCACATTCAGTCTGTACCGCATCATCCAGTGTACCATTCGACGCCGTTTACAGCAGAGTGGTCTGTCCGCAAGACGTCCATTGCTTCGTCTACCCTTGACGCAGAACCACAGACGTTTCCGCCGCCAATGGTACGATGAAAGAAGGATGTGGACGGCAGAATGGAATGAAATTGTCTTTACTGACGAGTCACGCTTCTGTCTGCAACACCACGATGGTCGGATTCGAGTCTGGAGACACCGTGGAGAGAGGATGCTGAACAGCTGCGTTATGCACCGCCACACTGGTCCTGCACCGGGTATTATGGTATGGGGCGGTATTGGATATCACTCTCGCACTCCTCTAGTACGCATTGCCGGTACTTTAAACAGCCAGCGCTACATCTCCGAGGTGTTGGAGCCAGTTGTCCTTCCTTACCTTCAGGGCTTGCCCACAGCCATATTTCAACAGGATAATGCGCGACCACACGTGGCACGCATTGTCCAAGGGTTCTTCGTCAATCGCCAGATTGAATTGCTTCCCTGGCCAGCTCGCTCTCCGGATCTTTCGCCGATAGAAAACATGTGATCCATGGTTGCTCAACGATTGACCCAGAATACATCCCCAGCTGCCACACCAGATCAACTTTGGCAACGTGTGGAAGCTGCTTGGTCTGCTGTAACCCAAGAACACATCCAAAGTCTCTTTGAAACAATGCCGAGGCGTGTGGCAGCGGTGATCTCCAACAATGGCGGCTACTCTGGCTACTGATTTTGGCAGGAACCACACTTCACAGAAGTCTATAACTTTAATCATTTGATACTTGGTCAACATGTTATCTACAAAATAAATTTTGTTGTGATATCTCTTGTCTTTCTTGGTGTTGCAATTTGGGTGGCCAGCAGTGTATATTAAACGCATCTACAAAAATTTAAAACAATACTTTTCCCTATAACTTTGTTTTAAAAAACATTAACTTTTTGATAAGAAATATATGCTAACATATGATTGCTATAATGGCTTATTGTTACTATTTTTAAGTGAATAAAGAAATAAATATATTTTTGATTTTCCGTTTTATTTTCTGATATGTATACTCAAACTATGATCCTAGGTATCTCCGAAACCTTTTTAAATATAGCACTGAAAACAAAACCATAGAAATAAGATCTATCAACGACAAATTTAAAAAACACACATCAAGTTCATTTTCCGATAAAAAAAATAATAAATACCGATTTCGAATTATAAAAATTATGCCGCAGAAGTATCTTTTTTCAATTGAATGCATGTCTATGTGCTCATTTGTTATAATGTCAAGAAAATGATAAGCCCACTATTCCAGTCAAATAGTTCTAATTTATTAAATCAGATATTAAACACATCTGCAAAAATTTTAAACGATAATTTTTACTTACTTTGTTTCGAAAAACAATGCCTTTTGATCATAAGATAGATAAAGGGTCTCCATCTTTATATAAAATAGTAACATATACTGTATGAAAAGCTAACAAACAGCAATATATTCATGAAATATCTACAAATATTTCATACTTAATGTCTTAACTACGTTAAGAAGTCGATTTTTGACCGAAATTTCATATTTTATTTTATTCCATATTCTTAATATTTAGACTTTTTCGTTTCAAAACTGTTTTTGTTTTGTCTGTACGGTGAACAGAAGCGGAGATAAAGTACTTGTAATTTAAATTTATTTTAATAGATGTTTTTTAATTCGTTTTCAAATCTTTAAATGTATTCTTCCCCTGATAGCAATTTTGAGCAAACTTTTTGCACGAGAAATGGGATAGCTAAACATATTTTAAATGAAATTTGGCGTGCTGATTTTTATATTCGTTTTGGAGGGCCTGAACTAGGATATAATAGTTATCTTGAAATGAAACTCTTTAGAGATTTCAGTGTTGTGGCGTAAGGAAAATTTAAAATATTCATGTTTTCTACATTTTCCCAATATCTCATGAGTGGAAAGAAATATTGCATATATCTTTTAGTTCAGGCCTTGACTTGTATATTTAAGAGACTTTATGCAAAATTTTAGACAAATTTACTCATAAGTTTTTCAGTTCAATGTTTTTCATTAACGTCATTTTTTACTCAAATTTTCCGATATTTGCCAATTTTTTAATAAATTATAATAATGTAATAAATTATAATAAACTATAATAATTACAATATTTTTAATAAATTATAATAATTTTTAGTTATTTTTTTAATTGTTTATTTTTTGTTTTATATAAATTGTTTTCTTTAAGGAAAAAATAGAAAATTTGAACATTAAAAAAACTATTCCGAACATAGTTAGATACCTTACTGAAATAACTATTTGTATTCACGACTTTTGACACAAATGTAATTCAATAAAATTATCAAATGCAAATAAAATATTTCCAAAAATGTAATGCAATACATTATCTTTAACATACTAATTACTAAACATTACCTAAAGGTTGCAAATAAACTTTAGTGAACAAATAAGACAAATCGAATTTCCATTTAAACACAAAGCTTTAAATGTTATACTATTTCTTGTATTGTTTGTTCATATAACATTTTATTTAAATATACGAGGCAGTGACATTCTCTAACAATCGACCAATTTAATTTATTATAAAGATCTTTACACTTATAAAGTAATCATTACATAAAAACTAATCATAATAAGTACACATATAAGCGATCATAATGAAAACAAACTGTAACCTCCATCATATGAAATGCATCCATCATATGCAAAGTAAAAAGTAAATTTCAATTTTATTACAGAACTTTCGATTATAATAAGAAAACTATCGTTAAATATGATTTATTAAAAATACTTTACATTTTAATGGTTTGGAATAAATGCATTTCATATAAGCTATCCCCTATTATATCTTATAAGAGAATCTATTTGTAAAATCGAAAGATTTCAAATTAATGTCAGATCATGAAAATAAACCTCTTAAAGAGACTATTTGTAATACTACTCACCTACTTCTGATGAAGACATAAATAAAGAAGTGAATCTGATTATTAAAACAGTAGAAAACTAATTAGTTAAGAAGTCATATTAAGTTTTAGCATTTAAATAACTAATGAGCCACTATATTCTGCACTGCATATGAAGTTAATACATCAATAAACCAATGATAGATGCAAATGAAATTAGTTATTTTCATAACTTTTATTTAGAATTCAATATATCAATTTCAATATTAAAAAAATAAAAATGATTTCTGGTACGTTTCTATAGATACAAAATCGAATTATATTTGAATTCGATAAACTCACCATCCAATCAGCTCTTGTTGATGTTGTTGAGGATACTCAATTTTCAGAACTTTGATCCTTCAATCAGCACTAAAGGAAACTTTGCTTAGATTTTAAAGGGGAATTTTGAAGATCCATAAGTTCTCATCTGCCTTCAGCACCGAAAACAAAAAGTTCTGTTGTGAAAGAAGAAATTTCTGAAGATTAATCTAAATTTTCATTGCACTCGTTTTAGGTTAGCTGGTTGGGTTGGATTTTTATGGTGCAATGGCCATATTTGGCCAAGCTGTACTAAACACAAGAGAGACAAAGACTAGCAATGGACACACACAAGGAAAGTTTTACGGACACAGATGAGAGAAAAACACCAAGGGTAAGTTACAGGAATCAAGCCCACTCGTTATAAGAAAACAGCTAGTCTATAAAGAAGGAAAATCTACTTTCTATACCAGAAACTCTTCAAGTTTTGTAGTTGGATAAAGAAACGTCTCCTTAATCCTGTATACGATGAACATAGTCAACGAGCAACTTCAAGCCAAAAAATATTAAAAAGTTCTCTGGCTGAGCCAATTTCATTGTGGGGTTCTTTCGACAACATGCAGTGATTGCACGGCGTATATCTTTCACAGATTTCGCCATAAGTATTCCCGTCAGAGCTTTACATACGCATTGATTCCCCATCGACTTGAAGCAGTGGTTCTTTATAACCAAAAATATTAGTCTCTGCCGCCTGAGGAACTGAACGCCAGCAATTCGATTCAATCTGAGACATACCTCCAAATGCCAAACCCGATATAAATAATCAACTGGCATGAAGTACTGTCGGGTCTCGCCAGTCTCATGAGCAATGTCATTGCACACCTTTTGATAAAAGTTCAGAGTTTCCTCGCAGTCTCGCTCACTAATATCCCCGCTACACAACTGAATGGGAAAATTGTTATTGACATTCAAAAAGTAAAAACCTCGGTCGAGGATAGCGTATATTATCATGAAATACACGAAAAGCTTCAAAAGGATCCTAATCTGAAAGCACATAGCTCCCAGACACGTCTTTTTAAGCTAAGTGAAATTGGATTCGTGAGCCCGAATCAAATTCTATTATGAAGCTTGTTTCTTTATAACATGTGTTGGAGTGCGCAGACGGATGCCGGCGCATCGCTTCCCAAGGAGTTGCTAGACCACGCCTATTCTAGACGTTGTCTTCCACTCAGGGGGCAGAAAAATATTCGGGCTACACCCCTGCGCGAGGAAATAAATCTAGTTTAAATCCCGAGACACGATGAAAAAAGTTTGAGCTAATTCCCCTAAGCCACCGTTAATTCAGAATTCCTTGCACTTGATTTCATTCTGGGAAAGTTCAACGCGTTTATTGTGCAATAACAGATCACGATACGCGTGCGTGAATTACTCGAGAGATATCACCTTTTCACCCAAAAATGTTCTTAGATTTACCCCTCATTCCGATTCCCTCGTCCAGTCAAGCATAATGGTAAATAGGTTCAGTTATATGAATATTTCGTTGTATCGTTTCGAAATCCTCATTGATTTTTCCTACTTCGGTGGGTTCTGCGAAAGCTTGTATCTGCGTCTGTTAAAGCAAATAGCTGCGATACTTGAAACACAAGCTTTCGCAGAGCTCACGGAGTATGAGAATAAAAGCTCACAAAAACTTTTTGTGTGCAACAAACTATCTTTTACATACCCTATGACCGAGATGAAATCTGTGAACAGACATTAATTTTGATTAGTCCACTCTAAGAAAATGCCAATAGTCAAATCTCTAGGTCTCGCCAAATAGTTTCTAAATATCTTTGGGAAAGTAATATCATGCCAAAACAGAATTGAAAATTTAATTATATAACGTCATTAATAAATTAACCATTTTATTGATTATTAAAATAAGACAGAATAAAAGTATAGCGCGTCCAAAGCTGTGAGCACGAGAATCATGCGAGGATCACACCGAGTGTATGTCCATTGCTTGACGGTGTCTGTCTCGTATTTGGCGCAGCCTGCCCAAATGTGGCCCTTGAGTCATAACGAAACCCAACCAACATATTACCGTTTTTCATTACATTTATAATATTTATATACACTCTATAACATATAAAAAGGTCGACCGCTACCTTCTTGACGCTTTGTATGGCCATGGTTCACCCATTCCTGCCGACATCGTCGAATGGTAGCATCGCTCCGACACAAATGTCGAGCGATCCTGCGATTTGACCATCCTGCTTCCTTTAGTCCAATTGCACGTCCTCTCTCAAATGGTGACATCTGGTCATACTGTTCGCGAACCCGTCTGCGAGGCATTGGTACAGTCCACGTAAGTCGACGGAACCACATTCGCATGGAAGTTATGCCCTAGCATTGGAATGTCCTCTGTTTTATACACGATTCGGATGCTCCATTGCAATGCGCTGGAGCTCCACCTATTCAGTCATTGGCCGCCAAAAGTTAATCATTTGCATATTCTATCGTAAGGTATGTGCATACGCAATTTCGTCCCATTCGGATAACTCCTTCTTGGCGGGTCGATTTTTATGTTATAGTGTATCATGTGGAGAAGTGAGTTTTATGGCGCAAGGGTCATGTCTGGCCAAGCTGCGCCATACACAAGACAGAAAACTTCAAATTATAGACATAGATACATAAGAAAAGTTGTGCTGATACATAAGAGAGAAATACATCCACGGTAAAATGTGGATAAGAACAATAATATATTGGGATCCGAAGTGTGTTCGAGTTCTTGGAACTTTGTTCCCGTCTCCTGATATAGAACCATCCAACTACTTGTATAGTTGGTTGCTCACACTATTTGAATTTTTGTAATATTCATTCTTCATGTTTTGGAGGTACCGGGCCCCAAACATAAAAATACCGGGGGGGGGGGGGGCAAAGGGTCGAGTCCCTAGAAGTTCATGCCCTGGTGTAGGCCCTGCTGAAACAAGTTATTTGTTAACTCTCATTGGTAATATTTTAATATTTATCCCTCCAGTTCGGATGGGGCTATCCCCCCATAAAATTATTAAGCTTAATGCCTGTGTGTGTGAAATGTTCATTATAATTTATGTACTCAAGTCAAACTGTAACGAAATAACGCAGTTACATAATTAGTGTAGAATCGATCTGTTTTGTACTAACGAAATTTCATAATTTGTGAAGAATCAATCTGTAATGTAGTAACGGAATTACATATCTAGGAATCAATTTGTAATGTAGTGACGAAATTTCACGATTAGTGAAGAAGCAATCTTTAACGTAAATTCAATTTCATAAATTTAAAGAATGATTATCTAATTTAAAATATAACACCTTTGAGCATAAATTAGTGATTTTACGTAGGGTATCATCGAAGGTAGTACTTGATTTTCTATTAAGTATCTAAGTCCTCCCCCAATTATTCTTTATGATTTAAGTCCCCGTTTTTATATAGTTTTAATTACTCTTGATAATTTGGTTCATTCATTACTATTATGTGCTTGTTAGAGAAAAACTCATTCGGGAAACTTTTAATACAGCTTGAAGTTGTATTTGATTTCTTTTGCCTTTCATGATTCATTATTGCGAAAATTGACGCTTTTGAGCTCTATAGCATGCTCAGGACCAATTCTTGCTCGATGCTAACACGACATTACTGTTGTTAGGCCATGTTAGTATTGGGTTAGAAAGTGTATCAAAAGTAGCATTGAGCTCGACTTCAGAATTTTTCCTGCTGAATTTAGCTCATTCGCTACATGTGTTATATATAATAATGACATACCTTTGACCTATATCTATATAATAATGACATATCTTTGACCTATTCCTTTATAATAATGACATACCTTAATACTGTCATTAGGGTACCCCAAAGAGCCTTCCACTGTCACGTATGGGACAATCACATGCAGATTTTAGTCATGAAAATGGCTGTTTCTTGCTATTCTTTTATTAATCGAAAACTTTAACTATCTTCCCTTCAAGAAAGCGTATCCCGAAATTTTGGATATATCTGTCATTTATATATGTATTTCACTAACGTTCATGGCACATAAATCGATGGTATTTGTTTATTACCGAATGGCAACACCGGATATAAACGATATAAAATCAACCGTTACAAAGTTGATTCGCCAATTTTGCCGATTATAATTTAAATATACTTGATTTGAGCTGTGGAGGAGCATGATGCAGAAATTTCAAGGAAGAGCTTGCCACTCTAATGAAATTCATCATCAGTCTGGTGACAGAAAGCAATGAGAAACCTAGTATATAGCAATCAGCGCCGAAAGGAAAATATGAGCGAAAATAAGTTTAGCGCCATAAAAAGCGGAATCACTTTATACAAGAGAGTGGGGTGACATTGAAGACTCTCAGAATCTAAATGTTGTAAACAATTGCGGTGTGCTTTATGACATACGTTGGATTGAATATAAGAAATAACGTAAACGAAATGCTGTTACATATTTTTGGATAATTTTATTTCATTTCGAGATTTGAAATTCTTTTATGGAATATGGATGTTATATTCGTTTTTATGGATTGAAATAAGATATGAAATGTGAGTTACTACAATTCGCCATCAATATATCGAGGCAATTGAGAAAGCTTAGTGAATATGTTATACACGGGTCTGTCTTTTTTAAGGTGTACGTATACACTAGAAGCTTTTTTTAATTTTGACTTTAAAAATCCAGTTTTTTCCAACAAGTCATTGGATTATTCTTAAAATCATTTCAGTGAGAAAAAAAATCAGATTAAGCTAATTATTAATTATCTAATTTAGATATAATCAGCTAATTAGCATGTTTCTTAAAAGTGATATCTCAAATTCTAATGTGTTCAGAAAGACAATTCCTTTTGGAAATTACTCCTTCATGTTTTGACACTCAATCAATTTGTCAGAGGGAATAGGTTATTTTTTACAGTTGTTTTCACCAAGGAAGTAAAAAAAACAAGATATTTTCAGGAATTTTAACATTTAAAAATCAATTAAAAATTCATTTCTTAACTAACAACTCTGAGTTTTAAAACATTCATTGCATATTACATAGATTATAATAATACAAAAATACTTATAATAGATCAATTCATTGTTGAGGTATCACCGTTTGAACAAAGCATCGTACTGCAAAAACAGTTCCTCACAAAGTGAGTTTAAAGTTTTGGAAACATGTTTGTACTGGTGACAGTACCTAATGAAAAACCCTTCAAACTAGAAAAGTATTCCGAATATTTACAAGATCTTGGTATCGTTCAAAATCTAAGTTGAGAAATATTTTGAAGAAATAAAAACAAAATCAATATTCTGGTCAATTTTCCTGATTTCTAGTGTATATATACACTTTAAAACAAAAAGAGTTCATATCAAACCTCCACGTATGAACATGTCTAGAAACATTGAGATCTCCAATACGTGATAGCTTGATATTAGCTCTTTTTTATTTAAAAAAAATGACAGATATACCCAAAAATTTGGGATAAGCTTTCTTGAAGGGAAGATAGTTTAAGTTCAAGAAAAGTTTTGATTAGTAAAAGATAAAACGAAGGAAGCAGCCATTTTTATGACTAGAATCTGTGTGGTTGTTCCATACCCCTCGACGGTAGAATTCCCCTAACTCTGAAGGTCCCTATGCTAAAAGAGGTTTCTGTAAAAACTTTATGGGTGAAGATGATCACCTTTATATGAATGTATTGAAAAATTTTTACTTAGGTAAAGTAAATTCTTAGAAAAGGTATTTCGAATATAGAATTGGCGCAGTTTGTCCGCTTTTGGACCTTGCGTCAAAAACCCTAACATCCAATCCAATCGAATATAGAAATTGTTGAAAAAGAAACAGTTTGAGAAAATTTAGTTTAAAGTTCAAATTTTAGAGTTGAATTGAGATTAAAATTGGTTTTTCACATTTTTAAATCTATCAATAATAGCTGAAACTAAACTTAAGTACATTTGAAAGGCCCATACAATAGACTATCCAAATCTCAGAAAATCTCGAAATCGGTATTTAAAAAAAATTTCCGTTCCAGCTCCCCTTAACCCTCGTGGTGGTTGTCTTGACGAAGTATCTCGTCATTAGAAAAACATTACCAGATCTTGATGGGCGCTATATACACTCACTGCCAAAAGTTAAGCACGAAGCGGTAAAATACGAAAAAATCAAAAAGTACAAGTTCAGTTGGATTGACACGAAACGCGGCAGGAAAGTAGCAAATATGTTTATGCATGAAACAAGATAAAGAATTACATACAAAGATGAAAACAATATTGAATTTTCATAAATTATAAGATGAAGTCATATTGGAATCATTAACAAAATGATGTTTAAATCCAAAACAAACAAACAAAGCCGACATTAATAGGGTATGTGACCACCCCTCATCCTCATACAAAGTTTACAGCGTGTGACCAGTCTTTCCATGAGTAAATCAACCACCCCAGAGGCAAGTAATCGCCATTCCTCCTGTAGAGCAGTGTGCAAACTCTGAGAGTGACTGGGGGTGGGAAACGTACAGACACGGCACGGCCGAGGGCATCCCAAAGATTTTCAATGGGATTAAGGTCGGGCGAGTACGACGGCCGATCCATACGCGCAATCCCCCTCACTCTCCATGTACTCGTTGATTATGTTGGCTCGATGGGGACGCGCATTATCATCCATTAAAACGAAAACAGGACCAACTGCTGCAGCGTACAATCTCACAGTGGGTTCTACGACTTCATCTCGATACCGGACAGCCGTCACAGAACCCCGTCTATAGACATGCAGGTCGGTGCTATATCCCAACGAAATCCCTGCCCACACCATGATGCTTCCACCTAGGAATGCGTGATGCTCTATGATGTTCTGGGGCCGATTGCGTGTGCCTTGTTCTCTCCAGACCCTTACACGCTTGACATCTGACTCCAGGGCAAATCTCGACTCATCCGTGAACATAACGTTGGCCCAATCAGACACAGTCCAATTCACATGTTGCCGACACCACTTTAATCGTGCCCCTCTGAATTGGACCGATGGAGGAACACAAACTCGTGGTACCCGGGCATACAGTCCATTCATGTGTAGCCTTCGCGAACAGTAGTGGCAGATATCGTCTTACCAATGGACGCTGCAAGCATAGATGTCACTTGTGTGGAGGTCGCTCTTCGATTCCGCTTGACTAAAACAGCAATATATCGATCTTCCGCGGGGGTCGTAACCCTTGGGCGACCGGCCATAGGTCTTCGGACAACTGTTTGGCTTGTTTGGAATTGTTTCCTTAATCGTGAAATGATGGAATGATGAACGCCGAAGAAAATATCAACATCTGTGATTGTCCTGCTTCAAGGCGTCCCACAGAACGCCAGCGCTCACTATCTGCCATTCGTCTTCTGGAAGCCATAGAAACACGTCTGTCTTGAAAACTAATCGTACGAAAGTTCTAAACACTTTTTATCAGCACTTACATGAAACTCCTCTAACCCTTCACATATTTCTCGACACGAAACCGTGATTGGCTGTTACAAAACATATTTGCATACTTCCATCTACCTTTGCCTACCTCTCAAATTCAGATTGGCTTCCGAAAATTAATATTTTCCTCTCCGTGCTTAACTTTTGGCAGTGAGTGTATCTCGTCATTCAAACAAAACTGACCAGATTTTGATCGCGTCAACATAAAAAAATCAGCAGTATCTGGATGATTAGTTATGTGGTCATTAGCAAAATTGGTCAGGTAGTTATTTTAATTAACCTCACACTAGAGCAACACAACGGGCCATCAGTGACGGTCCGGTATCAATCCCAGAGGGAAAGACCCGAGGACTACACCACGTAATTTTGAACCACAGTCAGATTACGGCAAAATTGGTCGGATCTTGATAGAAAAGATATCTCGTCAAAACCACTTGGAGAGTTAAGGAAATTTGTTTGCAGTCAAAAGTTGTATTGTGGGTCCAATCCAGGTTACAACATGCAGCTCGTCTCTAAGCTTCTCACGTGATGGTCACGGCTAGAATGAAATTCGATTTTTTTTTAGATTATTTTGTAATTTTAACCTTTCTCGTGGTTGTCTCGACGAGGTATCTCGTCATTAGCAAAACTGATCACATCTTGATGTACGAGATTTCTTGTCATTCGAAGAAAACTGACTAGAATTTGATCACGTTATCACAAAAAAACTGCAGTATCTTGATGACTAAATATTTAATCATTAGCAAAATTGGTTAAAATTTATAAAACTATACTTCCTTACGTGTCAGAAGATTTGAAAGCACAAGTTGCAGCTATCTTTATTTATCAGAGAAGAGTGAAACGAAGCCGTCAGAAAAGAAAAACATGACAGTTAAAAATGTCATTGAAACAATACATCGTTTATCCGCTTTCTACCAGCAACAGATAATTGTCGCTTTCCTGCTCCTCGAATTTGTGAAACGCCTAGTTTGGTTTCAGTGCTTCACGCACTTCAGTCTTGTATAGATATCGTTCCCAGACTATTGAAGATGAGCGAGTCAACAGATGGTAAGAAACGAAAATGTTGTTCTTATTGACTTTTAAAAGTTTTTCTTGGGTAAACAAACTCAATTATAGCAGATAGGTTATTTTAGTTTTATAAACATTCATTGCGCGCGATTTTGTTTTCTCTGAATAAAATGTCCTCAATCAGCGGTGTTTCGGAAGTGTTAATGTCTTGTTTTATGCGTTTTTCCAAAAAAATTACCTGCGAGTTGTCAGCACATACTCCATTCCTCTGTGAATGTATTTCTCTCTTCTGTGTCAGTTAAGTTTTCTTAGTGTTTGTCCATTTATTTGGTGTTGTTTGGCCAACTATGGCCCTTGCGCCATAAAACCTAACCAACCAAATAAAATGTTAAAAGTGCATAGAATGCTTTTGTGATATTAAAATAAAATAACACTTATTACATCAGTAAATAACTTATTTAATTGATCATTTACTGGAAAATGTGAAAACATAAAAATTATTTATTTGGTACTGATAAAGTCACTTCATATATTCGCATATCTACGTATCTTATCAATCCTTCAACTAGGAAATAAAAAATGAATTTCTTTAAACAAGCTTTGAATATTTACATAATATTGTTTAAGTATCTCATAGTTTTTTCTTTGCATACACAATAAATTTATAAATGATCTCTGTATTTGGATCGTAGCCGCCGTGGCTCAATGGGTTTGCCCACAACAGTAGTAACTTACGAATTGTGGGCGGCGCAGGTTTGATTCCTATAACATACGCAGGGTATATTTCTCAATTCTGTAGCAGACAGGGTAACCCAGTTGGAAGATCAAAGGATTAACAGGAGGGTTGAGGGTTCGAAACTCGGTCCAACCAAAGACAGTCGTGTACATGGGGGCTATGCACGTTAAATCTGCCGTGGCCTCAAATGTCCTTACGTTCGCGTGGTGTGTAAATTTGGATAGTGGGGTGATGGCTCAGGTGTGACCTCGTCATCTGACCGTGGTTCAAAATTGCCAATCGTTGTCCTCGGATCTTTCCTTCGGGATGGATCCCAAGACGTCACTAATAGTCCGTTGTATTGCTCCAGTGAGACGTTAATTAATTACCTACTCTTCTGTAGCTCTAAAACTTTCCTTGTGTGGCGTATAACCCATTACTTGACGTTGTATTGTATTTGGCGCAACTTAGTCAAATACGGCCTTTGCGACATAAACCCTAACCAATGAAATGAAATGTTAAAAGTGCGTAGAATGCTTTCGTGATATTAAAATAAAATAACACTTATTACATAAATAAATATCTTATTGAATTAATCATTTACTAGAAGATATGAAAATTATTTAGCAATGATAAAGCCATCTCATATGGCATATCTACGTATCATATCAACGCTTCAACAGAGAAATAAAAATTGAATTTCTAGAAACAAGCTTCAAATGTTTACAAAATTGTTTATATACCATAGTATACTTTTCTTTGCAAGCACAATAAATTTTTAAGCTATCTCTGTATTCGGATCGACACCAACGTGACTGAATAGGTTTACCCACTGCTGTAGCAACTTGTCAGTTGTAGGAGCGATTCCTATAACTTATCCTGGGTATTATTTCTTCTTCTGTAGTTGTAAAACTTGTGTGAGCGCATGTTCATTACTTGACATAGTTTGTCTTGTGTTTGGCGCAGCTTGGCCAAATATGACCCTTGCGCCATAAAACACAACTAACTGTCTCGGATCATTTGAGATTCGTCACTTTTTATGCTTAGGTAAACCATTACTTTTTTAGTATTAAGTCTAGAGATGAAATATAAGAAATAAAGGCATTTAGTGAATTTTCTTTCAATTCAAATAAGAAATTTTTAAATTCAAATTCAAATGAGGACCAGGTCTTCATCTGGCATAAAAATTGCATTTTTAACTTGGAGTCCCCTCCAAAATAATATCAGCTCTTTGCAAAATAACGCTAGACTCCGATTTGCTGTTCTTTATATTTATTTTGTATGAATGAGTATACTTCAGGTATCTTATATCCGTACCTAGTCAGCATGCTGGTAAACATTTTTCCGAGGGACGTATCTGGTCTACAGGTCTGATAAATCTGCCGGTGGGCAGTATCTGGTCTTTCAACCAGGTAAACCTATATGTATGGTCGAGTGTGGTCTACGGGCCTGATAAAGTATTTTGAGGGCCATATATGGCTTGTGGACCTGGTAAAAATGTTTGGAGGGCCATATCTGGTCTCCGGGTCTAAGATCAATTTCTTCGCTGTAACTTATTTATCTTAATTGGTTTTTTTTTTTTTTCTCATCCCGACGAGAACAGCTATTTCTCAAATAGCTAATAAATCTTCTCATTGTATTTATAATAAGGGTGTACGAAGTGTGTGGAAAGGAAAAGAAGAGTATTCATTTGTACTATTAAACATCGGGTTGTAATATACCTATTGTTGTTTTTATGAAGAGCCTAGTACCATGGTTCGGAGTGCTAACGTGGAGACCTGTCTAAAGAACAAGGGTATTTTGTTATACGAAACCTCCTCAAGTTAAAACTCATTACTAATAAAATGCATAGCATATGTTTTAGACTGCTTCGTTTTAAATTTCTAGATTAGTGTCGATCACTGTATGTTACAAATAATAATTTAACTTTTGTTTGTTTTGAGTGAATACAAATAATTACCCCTGATTTTCCTCTGAATTATACAGTGGAGGAAATGGCGACTGAGTTCCATCCAAAAAAATAACTCAAGGAAACAGGGTAAAAAATTTTGTAAAAACATTTTTACCCTTTTCCTTGAGCTATTTAAGAACTAGGTGTTCTACCGTTACCACCGAGATAACAAGGCCTGACCGCTGCCGTCATGGCGTCTCCCTAGTAGTCATACCTGCGATACGAACGACCACCGCCGTATTGGAATATTCAAAGCCTAATACAGTGAAATCTGTCTACAACGATACATAATATATTCTATATACGTCGAGACCACAGGAAAATATTGTTATACGTTATTGCAAATTATTATAGCAGTTTGTAAATATGGTTTTTCCCCAGTCAAAACTATGATAATCTCAGAATGAAACTTTCCACACCCTCGCGTCTTTCTTCCTTATTTACTAACGATAACAGAGAGTGTGCGTAAATAGTAAAAGCAATAACTTATTAAAAAACCAGCCAAAATTATATCGTAAATTCAATTAAAAAATAGCGAAAAACTCGCTTATGACTTTTATTAACTAAAGTACACACGTCAATCAAGCTTAATACCGCCCAATATCATAGTTTCTCAAATGTGACCATAAATCAAAAAGAAAAGAAAACCCTTTCTCATAGTCTAAAGAAATCTAATTAATGTTTTCTTCATCATTAAATCTGTAAAAATGGGAAATCAAAGCAATTGAACTGTAAAAGCAATTGAAGCGATTATTATCATAGTTGGCTGAAGAATTTTTCATTGATATTTCATTTATAAAATTCAAACAATTTTCAATAACTTCCAAATTATTAACGTGACAGGGTGTTTTGATTTGATTGTTATCTAAACAGAAATTTCTTGGCCATATAAATGTTTCCATTTTCAGATTTGAATGTATTACAACAGTGTAATTTGTTGCAGGTCCTGGATTAAAACAAATTTTGAAAAAAGTAACTTTTGACTCCTCAATTAGTTTAAACCAATTTTGTTTATGGGGTAATGAATCCAGAATTTCTAGCAGCCTATTAAAATTTTGAAAAGAAATAGATTCATGATGAGCAATGAACTCAGATTTGCTTTCGTTGATAGCTCTCAATAAATTGAATTAATCAGTTTCACGAATTTTATCTTCCCTGCTTTTACGAACGGTGGGACAAGTTTTCGAGAGATATTTAGGGCAATTCGGAAATATACTTGGTATAGTACCAACTTTTAAACGGAGACGTTTCATGGAAAAGGTAGAACACTCACCAGTTTTTTTGTTGAATTTCGATACATTCCGGACGATATCATCGTTTTGAAAATGAAGTTCGCAGACTTTGCTGCGTTTTGATGGTGTAAAGTCGGCTCGTGGAATCGCCCTGAGCCATCTTTTTCTAATATTTTTATCCTCTGGAAAGGAGAGAACCGCCACTTTTGGTGCATCACCATATCTATAATTTCCAGAGCAAGTAGGTACACAGCATCTAAAGGGCATTTTGGATAGCCTCGTGGTTAAGCCTAAAGAAATCGGTCTGGACACACGTTAAACGTGTTGTTTGACGAAAGCCTTTAACACCTTGACACTGTAATGTTCCACAAATGTTATATAACAATATTTAACTGCAGCTGCACTTGCTTTCCGGTAAAATAGTATAAAAAACCCTAATTTCTTACGCTACATTAAAGGTAATCCACAAGTAGTCGGCCATGCGGCGATATTTGTTATGACTACTAGTAAGCGAGTCACGTGATCGAAACGTCACAGCGGTCTGGCCTTGTTATCTCGGTGGTAACGGTTCTACTTGGAATGAAGTTTAACCTGCCTGTCGAAAAACCGTACCGGTAAGATCAACCGTAAGCTTTAGATTAATCAGTTATAGCGAATATATTGATCTCAGCCCCGCAGACCACGTACGGTCCTTCAAATATTTTTTTATGAGCCCGCAGTTCAGATACGACCCTCCAAATACTTTTATCAGGCCCTCATTCCAGATACGGCCCTTACGACAGATTCACATGGCCCTCTCGATATTTTTAAACCACCCTCTGGACAGGTTTATCCTGCCAGCAGTCGATATACGGCCTTCCAAACAGGTTTACCTGACCCACAGACCAAAAGCCCTCCGAATAAGTTAATCAGTTTACAGACCTTATACGGCCCTCCGGATAGGTTCACCAGACCTGCAGGTCAAATACGGCTCACCTAAAAGGTTTACTCGGCCAGCTGATCAAATACGGCTTCCCGAAAAGGATTTCCTCGCTCGCCAGCCAGATGCAACCCTCCCACTAGGTTTATGAAGATCGCAGATCAGATACGGTCCTTCAAGTATTTTTATATTTTATTTTAATATTAATATAGTCATGTTTAGAAATTATAATCACGAAACACTGTAATCAACACACAGCTCCAGGGTACAATACAAATACTTGAAGTAAAACCTTAGACCAATTAAATTTCCATGTTTCTACTTTAGCATTTTAATCTTAAAAATTTCCATTTCTAGTTTATTTCAAATGTAATTAAGTGTACGAAAACCGAAAACTTATATCTCAGGAACGGTACCTGTATAGCAATCTTACGTTAAATAATTCTATAATTATCTATACAACGAGCGCATGCATCTGTGAACATCCTTTTGGAAGATAATCTGTGGTCTGCAACATTTTAATCCTTAGAATTCCTATTTCTAGTTTATTTCAATAGTGGGTGAGTGCAGTAAAACTGATACACCTTATACCTTAGGAAAGGTACCGGTATGGCAATCCGCAGCGTTTTTCTTCGTCTCTCAAAGAATTTTAGAATTATCTATATAAGAAGTGCATTTAACTTTAGACATCTTCAGAGACGATAATCTGTAAACTGTAGCGGATCAATTCTTAGAATTTCGATTTCTAGTTCATTTCAATAGCGAGTGCAGTAAAACCGAAAACATATCTTAGGAAAGGTAGAGGTAATGACAATCCGCAAGGTTTTCTTCGTCTCTCAAAGAATTCTAGAATTATCTATACAAAGAGCACATTTTTTGTAGACATCGTTGTGTAAGAGATAATCTGTAGAATTGATATCATGAATACAATCCTTTTCGTTATCAGTTATTGACTGCAAACACTTCTGTTGGTGTTAATATTATTTTCAGCCTCTGAAATAAGAATACGTTGTTTATTCTTAAGGAATGATTATTTATAAAAGTTATTAAAATAATAAAAAGCAAATACATAACTCAGCATACCTAGGAATGAAAATTCCACTTAATAATTTACAGAAAACTAAAAATCTATATAAATAAAAATGGAGTGTTTGTACATTGAATATTTTCGATCCATTTCACGTTTTCTATCCGTTTGGGGCCCTTCTGATGCAAAATCCGTCTTTTGCGCGTTTGGTGTCTGTCTGTCCATCTGTCTGTCTGTATGTATGTGTGTGCCCGTACTATGTCCAAACGGGTGAATATATTTTCATGAAACTTTGTATTCTGGGAGAACTTAGATTCATTTTGTTACTGAACTTAGTTGCGTTAGTCTGTCTGTCTGCCCGTTCTATGTCTTATTTGTATCTGTGTGTGTGTTTGTACAAGAATCACATTAACGTGATCCAACATATTTTAATGTAATGTTCTATATTTGATTAACTATATTTTAGTTTAGTGAATACATTATTTTAAATTACTTTGCTTACATATTTAGGCAAATTTCATGCTAAAACAACTGAGTAACTACTTCAATCAACCATAATTTGGTAGTTTTGGAGTAGCTGGAAGGTATATTGAGCATTACAATTACTTGAATTGTCTTACCAGTACTGATAAAAAAATCAATTATTTTTCAAAAAACTATTTTTAAGGAATTCAAATTCTAATACTTTTGTATTCTAAGTCTTATTTATTTACTAGCAGAACAACCCAGCGTTACTCGGGTTGGATTGGTTAACTAATTTCCGTTTTCGTTAATAAAGTGTTAATTCCTATTCATCACATGTAACAACTACCACACTCTAATAAAGGTACACAATTGCTAAATACCCAATTTCACAAATGTAAATAAATGTCATATTTAACATTTTGCATTTTGTAGAACTTAAATTTTTAGTAGGAAAAAGTCTTTAGAGTGCCAATGTTACCCAGAATGAATAGAATTGTTCAGAATATGCATATAAATGCCTTGTATGTTATTTAAAAACAAAAGCGTTTCCCAAAATTATCATACAATGATTAAAAATGTTTTTAAAAATAATTAAACCATTATTTACCTTCATTACAGTTATTGAACGAAAAACATCAAATTCCAAATCCAAGAATACGTCTTAAAACAGATTTTAAAAAGCTTCGAACTTAAAGTATATAATGAATGTATCTGTTTTTTCGCTACCAAATAGATTCTTGGAATATAATTCACACAAATTTAAAAAAGCAAACGATTAAAAAAATACCAAGGTTGTCATATTAGCTACCAGTCCTATTTTAAAACGTTTTGTTCTGTGTAGTTTTATTCTCTTTATCGTCTGTCCCAAATATACAGAATTTTTTATATTTCGTAAAGAAAAAATAAGACTCGAAATAAATAAACTATTAGAATTTAAATTCCGTAAAAATAGTTTTGGAGACTAATTGATATTTCAGCAGCACTGGTAAAACAATCCGAGTAATTGCAATGCTCAATATACCTCCCAGCTACTCCAAAACTACCAACTTATGGCTGATTTAAGTATAGTTACTCAGATGTTTTAACATTAAACTTGCTTAAATATGTAATCAAAGAAGTTTCAAATAATGCATTCACTAAATTTAAATGTGGTGTATCAAATATAAAACATTAAATAAAATATAGTGAAAAAATATTGTGTGTTACTTGTACAAACACACAGAAACAAAATCAAACATAGAAGGGGAAGACAGACAGACAAACTTACGCAACCAAGTTCAGTCACTAAATGAATGTAAGAACTCACAGTATGCGAAGTTTCATGAAAATATATTCAACCGGGTGGACGTAGTATGGCACACACATACAGACAGATGGACAGACAAACACGAAGCGCGCAAGAGGCGGGATTTTGCATCAGAAGGGACCAAAACGGATAGAAAACTTGAAATGGGTCGAAAATATTCAATGAACAAACAAACACTCCATTCTTATTTATATAGATTTGCTAATTTTATTTGAACTATTTCCGAATTTTTGCGACAGACGATAATTTGCAATGAAACTGAAACTCGTGTTGACTTGTCAAGTGCAGTGATATTTTTTGTTTTTTTTTCGCTTGGAAGTAATTTCGTATTTTTAAATTTCATCTAGTTTTTCTGTTGTAAGTTGTCGCAACTGTGCGAGAGATCATGAGATAAAAGAATCTCGAATTAATTTCTTTAGAACAACTTTTTTTTCTCGACAACTTTTATTTTGTTTTTCTGTATTAAATATTTATTATTTTAATAAATTGTATTTCATTTTCATCACATGAAACACCACCACAAAGTTTTTGATTTAAAGCGGCATGCAAGTTAGAATAAAGCAAATTTTGAGTGGAATTTTACCATTATAGAAAGAATGTTAATGTTAAAAATCCAAACTAGGACTTTTGAAGCATATGTAAGCAACTTATATAAGGGAAGTTTGCTTAAAACAATGATTTTCTTTAGAAGAAAGGTTTTCAAATCGATTTATCTTAAAAAATTGTAATATGCTACCCTTGGCTTTGCTGTACTGAAGACATTCAATTTCAAAACAAGTTCTTTTATTATTGTAAATGGCACAAAACGAAATTTTCAAGAAAAAGCGTATTCGCTTTTAAACTTAGTGGTAAATATATCTTATCAAACTAATTTATCATCTTCCCCTTAATGATGGCGAAATTCGAAATGTCCAAGCCTGGTGCAAGAGTGCCACAGGTCAAGAAACATTGGTAGGTAATCTATGAGTGCGAGAGATTCGTCATTTTTACGAACTGAGTTTGGCAATTTTACAGGAAATGAACTTAAGAAAGGGAATTTCAAATCCTCCCTCAAAATCGTCTTTTGTAGTAGTTACCTTAGTGCCTGTCACCTTTGGTCAGTTTGCACCTTTATCAGGTGTGTGATATATGTGAAATGTATTACATGGATGGATATGCTTGCATAGGATTTGTGTCCTAAGTAGGTTGTAGAAATTATGTCGTAAAGGTGTTAAAAATTATTTTACTCACACTTAAATGATTTGGCATTTTTCTATTAAAGAGGAAAGTATGGAGTTGTTATTCTGGTCACATTTTACTTATCTTTACTTAACCAATTCTCCCCAATTATGCTATTGATACAATAACTTTTATTCTTTACTTTAAAAAAAGTCTGCATTAGGCCACCAATGTTGAACTTTCAAGCGTAAAAAGTAACGACCGCAAAATTTTTAATACATTCTAAACAGTGAAATTTAATAAATGTAAAATCAATCAATTCGTCAATAGTCTGAAAACAGTCAAAGACAATGGTCACTTAACATTACGACATTTGGAGAAGCGGGAGAAGGTAGATAGGTAGTTAATTGACATAGCTCTGGAGAAACACAGCGGGCAATTGGCAACAGTCCGGGATCAATCCCCAAGGGGAAAAATCAAAGGACAAGGATCGTCATTTTGAACCACGGTCAGAAAACGAGGTCAATGCCAGAGCTGGCACCCCGCTCTCCAGACTTCCACACCACGGCAAAGGGAGGATATTTGAGGCCCCGACAGATTTAACGTGCACCAACCCCCATGTACACGACTGTCTTTGACTGGACCTATTTTCGAACTCGTAACTCCGGTTGCTTATCCGTTGCTCTTCCAACTGGGCTACCGTGGCCATGAGAAGCGGGAGAAAGACTGAACCATTTTCTGAATATGTTCTTGATGTTGTTTTAGAAAGTCAATTGTTTTCTAAAGAGGGGTGGTCTGCTGAAATTTGATCGTGGGCAGCCTCAGGAAAGACATTATGAATGTCTGGATAAATTGAGCACCTTCTGTCACCCCCACACCCTAGTGGGGGCTTCCCTGAAACTATCTCCACAGCTCCCCGCGGGTTTACCCCTCAAGTGGTTTCGACGAGATATCTCGTCAATCAAGATCTGACCAATTTTGCTAATGCGAGATACCTCGTCATCAAGAATGCCGATTGAATTCCGAATGATGAAGGTATTGCCGCTTTTTATGATCACGATCAGGTCAGTTTTTCTAATGACGAGATATCTCGTCCATCAAGATCTGGTCAATTTTGCTAATGGCGAGATATCTCGTCGAGACAAGTACGAGGAGGTTTGATAAACGTAAATTCTCCAAGAGTCGGATCCGTAAAGTGATTGTTGTATTGTAGTGCATCTGTGCGTTGTGTTGGGGAGATGTATATTAATTTATATTTTTGTGGAAAACTAAAGTAAAATATTTTAGTGTCGAAAGTTTAGTTATACAAAAAAGTTGTCAAAATTTTCTGTTAATATTTCGCACTAGTGTCGCAACTATAAAGAAATCGTGTGTTTATTTTAAAATAAATTGCCGAGTTGGTAAAGTTTTTTGTTATTGAAAGGTGTTTTTATTGTGACTCTTAACCTTTTTTGTGGCGTGAAACCAACTGCTTCAAAAATTAACGTGGGTTAATTTGAAGTAAATAAAGAAGAGGGAATTTGTCACAAATTAAATAAATAAATCACCTTTTTCAGACCAATCTAATGCACGCATCATTAACACTGAAGACTAGAAAGGAACAAATGGATCATTGATAGTTATATATTTTTTCAGTATTTAAATTTGTAATAAAAAAACGATATTCATGTTTAGTCTCTGAAATAATAATTATTAATTGTAGTTTGATAAGTTCCTATCTGAAATATTCAGTCACTTCGTTTGTCGCAATTAGTTGACCTATCTGAAGCCCCTTACAGATGTAACTAGACATTATATGCAATTTCATATATTTCGAACTAAACTGTTATCTCTAAATAGACATTAACCCGACGGTACTGGCATGGACAAGTTCCACCCTTCCCCATGTATCTAAAACGGATTCGTCCCGAAATTCCATGGCAGAAACCGTATCTTATATGTAAGATGGGCCACGATTTCTCAGTGGTCAGTCCATAGACGTGAGATGAAAGTAGACTGACCAATGCTATTGAGGGGAGCTTACACAAAGCAGTGTCACTTGGTAAAGCCATAGATGTGAAATATTAGTAGATTGAGCATTGCTATTGAGAGGAAGTTCAAAATTTGTGTGCGATATGGTTAACTAGTAGTCACGTGATTACTCTGAAAAATTGACTTGGTTGACCGATTTGGCATCTGATAGCCTCTTTCGGCGATATAACATCTATTTATAGGATAGGTGTTTGAATGCGCCTATCTATAGAGTAGCGACAAAAATGGTGACATCGTCAGTCTACTACTGTGAGATTATCAATCAAGGGACTAATCAGATAATGAATCAATGGACTGATCAGATGATGAATCAATGGATGGGTGTCTTCTTTCGTCGTGTGGACCAATCAGATGATGAATGTTCGTTTCCACCCGCAGACGAAAGTAGTCAAAGGGTCACGTTACTACTAATTTTGGTAATATGATCATATGAAAAAGGTTGCCATTGCTCATTCTACTTTTGTATTTCCTTTATGGGTTTTCCCACACAGTCTAGAAGCCTACGAGCTGAAGGTACCTCAGATTCGATTCCTGTAATTACCCTTGATGTTCTCTCTTTTGTGTCAGTAAAACTTTCCTTGGGTATATCCATTTACTTGACGGAAAAGCACTGCTTGGCATAGCTTGGCCAGATATGACCCTAGCACCATAAAAACCAACCAATCTATATAAATAAAACAATTGGTCAATTCGGATAGGTTGGGATGAAGAGTGCCTGCTTGTTTTGATTTGATAGATCATTATTTTTATAATTTTTATAATTATAATTTTATAAAAATTTATTTATGAAATCTTTTAATAAATCTTTGAGGCAATGCCATTTAGTCAATTAAAAACATGCCAGGTTTATTATTCTGATTAACACGACAAATTCGGACACAATTCAGATAATAATAGAGTAATAAATTCCGATCTCTAGACCCAATTAAAAGTATGCAGATATCTTGAAAAGCAAAGTATTCGTATTTATGTTAAGAGTATATTTCAAATACAATTTTACTGTTTATAAATATTTTTATAAAGCAATGAAATGTAAATATAAATTATAAAGGGATAAAATCCTGCGCTATTCATTAATTTCTTGAAATAAATGAAAATTTTATTTTAATAACTTTTAATAATAAATATATCTAAGAAATTTATAATTCCTTGAAATGAAGCATGCATCACTGTTTTCCAATGGCTGCAAAAATCATATTAAAATTTATGATATTGAACTTATAACAAAGTCGATTATAAAATTTATAATTTGATGTGGTTTACTTATTTCTTTGTTCCATATTCTGTGACTATTGAAATTTTTTTTGAATAGTAGTATGCTTGTTTCTAAAATGTGTACAATCTGTCAATGTAGTTTAAACGTCTTTGACTGGTACGAAAGTGTATTGAAAATTCTAGGAAGTAGGAATTTATCAATGTAATATATAAAGTAGGATATCTAACTCACTAGGTTATAGTATTCAGTATTAAAAGTTAAAATGTGGGAATTAATTCCCCTTCTGCTATTTCCTTTTATATGAAATTTTATCACTTGAAAACGAGGGAAATATATGCAGAAAAAGGTATATATTGTTCTATCCATATTAGGAAAAGATAACGAGATACCGACAAGAATGGAACTTTTTCAAGGTCAAGGGCATGTAAAGATACTTAAATACATAAATTTCATTGAAACAATGTCTCGAAACTTGCAAAACTCATGCCGATTTCATAACTTTCTTGATAAAATATTTTTATGTCGCTTTCATTCGATCTTAAATTTTGAGTGAAATGTTTAGTTGTGATTTGAATATAAATTTTTTAACTTTATGTGTAGTTGCGTGCATTAAGTTTACGTGCTGCATGATCTGGATCTGGTCCAATCACTTCGACGGGTCCTGTCGATTTCACCATGCCGACACTCGTACGAACGCTGACGACAAGGACTCGGCGGACTGAATGCGATCATGCCCTGGGGTTATTGACGCCGTCCGTAAGGGTGTGAAATTCTGAGCTCGGTAACGCTTGTGCTACAAACTATAATAATATGCTGTGAGAAAACTTAATTTTTGAAGTAAAAAACTAGTTTTCGTTTCTACTTTTCTTTTTTTTCTTTTCTACGTTTCTATTTTTCTTTTAACGGTGGAGCTTTTTAAAATGTCAATATAAGGAGGTATATCTGTTAAACTGAAGGGGCCGCTGAAGTCCGGTTGGTAGAGCAGAGGATTAGCAACCGGAGGGTGCACGTTAAATCTGTCATGGCCTGAAATGTCCTCAAATTGGCGAGGAGTGGACGTTTGGAGAGTGAGGTGCCACCTCAGGTGTTGCCTCGTCATCTGACCGTGGTTCAAAATTACGAGGAGTTATCTTCGGATATTTCCCTTCGGGATTGATTCTAGAACCTTACCAATAACCTGTTGTGTTGCTTAAGTGCAACTTTAATTCAACTACCTTCCTACCAGTTAAACTGAAATTTCTAAGCCTGTGTAACGGGTTATTGGTATTGTGGGTCTGATCCCTGAAACTTACTCTGGGTGTATTTCTCTCTTCTGAGTCAATAAAACTTTCCTTGTGTGATTATGTCCATTACTTGACCGTTGTCTGTCTTATGCTTGGCGCAGTTTGGACAAATACGGAACTTGCTCCATAAAACTCAAACAAATAACATAAGCCTTAGTGTAAGGCTTTCTCGTGAATTTCATATTATAGTGATAAATTCCAAAACCAATTTTTTAAATATTTTCCCGTCACAAAAACAATACAATCATTAGTTACAAAAATACTGAGAATAAATTCTTTTCTAAGGTATCTGACTACGTTCGAAGTCCTTTTTTATATTCAAATTGTGCTATTCTTTCTTTTTAAGATAAAACAAATTATAAAAACTCATTATAAAACAAAAATCACTAAACATTACCATAATTTATTAAAAAAGTTGTTACAAATTGGAAAATTTAGGTCAAAAAAGGACGTTAACGAAAAACAATACAACTGATAAACTTATGAGTATATTTGCCTAAATTTTGCATAAAGTCTCTTAAATATATAAGCTACGATTTGAACTAAAAGATATACCAAATTCCTTTCTACTCATGAGGTATTGGAAATAATGTAGAAGGAAACAAATTTTTGAAATTTTTCCTTACGCTACAACATTAAAATCTCTCTAAAAAGTTTTCTTTTCTAGATAACTCTTATATCCTATTTCAGGCCCTTCAGAACAAATATAAAAATCAGTACACCAAATTTTATTCAAAAATATATAGTACATTTTTAGCTATCGTGCTTCTCGTGCAACAATTTTGCTCAAAATCACTATCAGAGAAAATAGCATTTAAAGATTTGAAAACGAATTAAAAAAACAACTGTCAAGATCTATTCAAATATCTCCGCTTCTATTCACCGTACGAACAAAATAAAAACAGTTTTCTAAAGAAAAAGTCTAAACATTAAGAATATTGAATAAAATGAAATGTCTGAAATTTTAGCCGAAAATTGACTTTTCAACGTAGTCAGACCTTAAATGGATACATTTTGAAAACTACATACCGAATTTTTTTCACGAAATGCATTTGTAGAGAATATTAACGCTTATTTTAAAACATTAAGTAATTAATAGTCGAAATATAGTGTTTCGTGATTTTCAATTAAACAGCAAAACAAAAGAACCGCAAATGTCTTCCCGTAATGAGCATTTAATAGAGACGAAAAACCTCTGAATTTACAAGAATGAAATTGCTAGAACCTCCACAGGCCATTTCAGTGTAACGTTCAGTTTAGGTACACTATACCTGTAAATCGAATTTGTAATATAATTAAAAACTTGTAAATTCAATTTTGCAGCAATAAATTTAATCTATTAAAAGTGTAGGTGTATATTACTTTAAGTAGAGTAATGAGGTTTAATGCGCGAGCATATATTACACCTCATATACATCAAAACTTCCTGTACGCACTTTCACCAGCTGAAGGGTCTCACAAGCACAATTCCGTCATGCAACCTGCAGTCTTCTCTGCATGACTTCTAACCAGTTTTGACCTTCGTGACCAATGGAATCTTTCCGAAGGATTATGTTCTAAGTAAAGGTGAAATATAATCTTTCCAAATTATTCTATTTTAAATAAAGGAGCAGTAGCATATTTCCAAAGAATTCTATTATAAGGAAATGTACAACAGAATCTTACTAAGGGATTCTATTCCAAAGAAAGTACCAACGGAATCCTTCCAAAGGATTCTATTATAAGGAACTGAACATCAGAATCATTCTAATGGATTTCATTTTAAGGAAAGACCAATAGAATTTTTCCAAAGGTTGAGAGAATCCATGGATTCTTTCACCCAATAGATGTGGTCATTTATTCATTAAGAGGGTTGTGGGTAAAAGTAATACTACACTACTCGAGGCTCTCAGGGGTTAAGGGTAGGTAGGGAACGTACAATTAAATCTTACTTGCATAGGACCGCTCCCCGGGTTTGCTGTAGAGAGCTGTTCGATAATCATTTTAGGTATCATTTGACGAATGCTGAAATGGTTGACATGCACCTAGCATATAACGCTTGAGCCAATGTGAGATTTATCGTGAACAATACCGAGACAGACGTTTGCGCTGACCTTTGTGCGAAACCCGAACATTCCAACGGAACAGGTATGCTACTGGTCTGCAACGATCGACACGCACTCCTTCCATGAAGGTTGTCCTACGCCACATTGAACACAATCCAGGTACAAGCACACGAGTTGTTGCACATCACCTTTGTATGCATCAATCCATTGTATGTCGAGTATTACTCAAGGAGCGTCTATATCCTCAGTAACAGGTTTAGCAATCAACCCGTAGTGTGTAAAAGAGTTTTTGACGATCAAGCGGTTCATTCGGAAGTATCGAAATTAACGATACAATCACTTCCCGATATGTTTCATCTGGGTGACTGTTCATTTGTGCTAATTGGCTACTTGACATTGCAAGTTCCCTAATTCGGATTTGGCAATCAACCCAAAGTGTGTAAAAGAGAAGAGACACCCACTTTTAATGGCATTAAACTTCTAAGTGGTTTCTACGAGACCTCTCGTCCATCAAGATTTGATCAATTTTGCTAATGACGAGTTATCTCATCCATCAAGATCCGACCGATTTTACTAATTACGAGATATCCCGTTATCAAGATATTGTCGATTTTTTCTAATGACGAGTTATCTCGTCCATCAAGATCCGACCGATTTTACTAATTACGAGATATCTCGTTATCAAGATATTGTCGATTTTTTTCTGATGACGAGTTATCTCGTCCATCAAGATCTGGTCAATTTTGCTAATGACGAGACACCTCGTCGAGACAACCACCAGGAGAGTTAAAAGATTTCCCCTGCCATAATTTCCCTAAATATAAATTTTTATGCAAATTGCATCATAAGTGACATAGATATAGGAGACTTCGTATGTCACATTATATAGAAATGGTAAATAAAGGTCACGCATCTTGAATGGTTTAGATTATTTCCTAACCTTATGACTAAAATCAATGTAGTTTATATTAATTTTGACTATTTTGATCCAGAGAATCATAATCTGTAATCAAAAATAGGGTTATCATTTTAAAAAATGAATCGAGGCAAATTTTAATATGAAGACGGACCCTTGTGCAAATTAAATGTACATTTATTTAATGAAAACATTATTTTAAGTCTAATGACACTTTTTGTTTGTGTGACTCCAGGAATGGAAATAACAAGAGGTGTTCGGATAATTTTTTGAAAAACTGTACCTAATGCCATTATTTATGTATCTTTTATATGAACAGCCTTCTCGCTACCGTTTTATCCTGTAAACACAGTTGAATGCATTTATTCATTTTGTCTTATGACTTTATGAGAGTACACCCCCCAAAGTTAATTCGAGAATATTTTCTCTCTACAAATAGATTTATTAAACTGAATAATAAATCTTTCTCGGAGTTTGATATATTTTTAATTATTTCAATTTAATGAGTAATCTGCTTCAATGAAGTGTTTTGTTTCATCTCTTATCTAACTGTATTTGTGTTTGTCTTTTTTCTTGCATATTTTGTATCATATAGTTCTTGTTCTCTGTAGTAGAGAAATAACTAATTGGCAGCCGTTTCTCTACCCCTATATAACTCGACTTTTCATGCAGTGGTTTCTTCCTCTGAAAATAACTTTAAATAAATAAAAATACCTCATCTCCTTTATGTCAATTCAGCCGTCCCAGTACCTTGCACACTCTGTGCATAGGGGAATGGCGGTAGTAAAGGGTTCGAGACTAAAGGATGTGAACCCATACGTATTCTTTTAAGAATCCAAAGCTCGCTTCCAGCTACATGACAACTCTTAACGTCTTCAGTTTTAAACTCATAAGAATAGTGACCTGTTAAGCTTCCAGAATGAATGCTTCAAGTGCTTCATCATCATAAAATTCGTGCATAAATTTCACATTGCACCAAAGTTATATTTTCAATGTTCCCCAACTCACTCACTTATACTAAATGTCACTTCACACCCAACAAAATCTTTGTCAATCCGAATCAATGTGAATCCAGTAGAAACTGACTAACGAAAAAAGTCTTTTCCATAAGAAATAGCTTGTTCGTCTTGAAACTTTTCATATTGCAGGAATTCGGAATGTTCCTCTTCAGTGCACCCAAATCTAAGTTGCTCAGCTACAAATGGATTCGGATCGACCAGTATTCTGTTGGTGACCTCATCAACTTTAAAACCGAACTATAAACTCTGTGCCAGAATCAGCACTAAAGACGCCTATTGAAGAAGGATTTGTTTACGTTTCCACCAGTCCCCTAATTCAACTAACAGACTCGTTCAAAACCACGCTATCCAACTTCCTTCTCACGGGAGCCGGACTATATCTACTGTGAAATATTCCAGCTTCCTCCTATAAGGAACTCACGCCTGAACTGTATTATGAACTAAATAAATCTATTGTGCATATTCAAGATTTGTATACGAAAATATGACTGGATATTATGTAAATGGTATCCTTCTTACGTCAAATTCCATGACGAATAATTCTTACAAAAGGGCGTTTTTGAAAAAAGGGGCTGGGGCTTGATCCCCTGTAGTCTTACCAAGGCCCTGCTTCTCACACTAACATCTAATTTCTAACATTGTTCTAATCTCTTTGCAGATACGAAGAGCCCTCAGAAAGAGAAAGAATACCCGCTGGTTTGGATACGTGGTTTTCCACTACCTAAGCCTCTTTTGAACGAATCACTTGTGGAAGAGGTGATAGATTACAAGCCATGCGACAGTGATACCTTCATAGTGACTTACCCTAAATGCGGAACAACGTGGATGCAGTTCTTGGTGTGGGAAATAATGCACAAGGGAGCACCACCCCCGAGTCCAAACGAAATCATGTTTCAACACATACCATTCTTAGAGTACACAGGCGTTGAATCCATCGAAAAGCTAAGCCACCCAAGAGTCATGAAGACCCACCTTCCATTCCATCTGAACCCTTACAATCCCTTGTCCAAGTATATTTACATCGTCCGGAATCCGTGGGATTGCTGTGTCTCGTATTTCCACCACAACAACAACGACACCTCCTTGCCACAGCTGTCCTTCGACGACTATTTCAATTGCTTCCTTACTGGTGAGGTTGGGTGGGGAGACTATTTCGACCATGTTCTTTCGTGGTTCGGTCACAGGGACGATGCCAATGTCCTCTTCTTGACGTTCGAAGGCTTGAAAAAGGACCCAAGGGCCGCGTTGCTTAAGATTGCCAAGTTCTTAGGAGATTCATACTTCGAGGACCTCCAGAACGAAGAGGTGATGGCGAACTGCCTCAAGCATTCGGATTTCAAGTACTTGAAGCAGATGGGCATGTTTTTCCCTAAATGCGAAAATCATGAAACCACCGAGAAGGCAGGGGAAGCGTTCAAGAAGCTGATGGGAGAAGTTAATAGGGATAATGCTTCAGAGCTGAGTTTTGTGGAGGTGAATTTTTTCAGGAAAGGAGTCATTGGTGATTGGAAAAATCATTTTGCTCAAGAGCATATAGAAAGGTTCAATGAGTATATGATACGGAAGTTGAAAAATACTGAAATGGAACATTTTTGGCCGCCGTTAATTGGAGAAACTGCGCTGTGATTCTGGGATCTTCTGACATTAGCCACCCATGTGCGAAGTTCGCAGGCCCTTAAGTCCCAAAACTATTAAATGTTCAAAATAAATCGCACTCAATGATGCTGTTTGATAATTTAAAGGAAACTTAAAATTAAAAAAAATTTGAATTCATAGTATGATTTATTAAAACACATGAAGTAATAACAAAATTGGATTTTAATACTTCTTGTTTCTTAAGTGTTAACTATGTTATGCGGCGGAGTATTTTTATTTACTGGACGTTTTCATTTGAAGCTGATCGCCTCTGTTCAATTTCTGATCACATGCAAGTTCAAGGCCAGCAATAACACTCAGTATTATTCCTACAAAAATAATGGAAATAGATTGTACACTTTTCGAGAGTTGGAAGCATACAATAAATGTTACTTTAATTTCTCAAACGTCTCTATTTTTATGTACTTGAATATATCACTTTTTAAGCGTTACCGTTTTTTATTTTTAAGAGAAAACTAATATGTAATAGTACAGTAAACTAGTTTCGATACTAAATGAACGTTGAATTTTTAAAATGATGATTCTAGAGATGGTCATTGTTTCGAAAACTAATATATAAATATAAAGTTCACAGGATTCGAAAATTCTACTTTGCTGTATAATGTTTGATATGATGTATAATTTTTCAAATCAATGTATAATCTCATTGATTTGAAGTTAACTTTTTCAACAAGCGGTGAGTGGAGTGAGCATCTCGGGGTTAAAATTAACTACAACTTGTTTACAATTTTTGCATATTAAGAGAAAACATTAGAAGATAATAAGACGGAACCACGGCAAAGTGGCGGGCGCCGGGAAGGAATTGACAGAATTTATACTCTTTTTAACAATATGGAAGTGTTGCCGGGAGTCCGATGGCTCAGTTGGCAACGCAGCAATAGTTCAGTTTGCCATACTTTAACTTTTTATGCATTTTGGTATTTAACTTCAAATCAAAGAGTGTTACATTATGCATCAAAGTATAATCTTCGAATCCTTCTGCACGTCATATTTATGTTAGTTTTCGATACGATGAACATTTCTAGAAATCATCATTTTTAAAATCCAACATTCACTAGTATCGAACTATTTTACTGCACTATCATATCAGTTTTCTCTGGTGCTTGAGTTTAGAATATATTTACCGAATTTGAACACACTGCTTTCACTTTTCTTTTCATGGAGAAATTTTTTAGTAATTCATTAAATAATATAAGTAATATGTTTGATCACTAATTCGTTAATAACAGTTAACTCATCATTTTATTAGGGAGACAACTGAGAACTCTCTTTGTAGTGACATAACCTTTTAAGTATTGCTCACTTATTAATTTTCCTATTATGAATCTTTTTTGTCTCTTATTCATATTAAATTTAAATCTTTGGGCCTATTACTTTCAAAAAGATCACAAGCACTCACACAACGCAATTCAAACTTGCGAAGAAATAATATTCAGGAAAAAGATTTGAGAACCGGATTCAAGGGACCGCCTTGATCTTCAATTGCAGTGGGAAATTTTACCTTATATTTCCTTGCCGATTAGACATTAACATTTGCAACAATGGTGTTGTTTAGGCGTTCTGGATTTCAGCTTTTCGACACATTAGAATATTATTCACCTCAGAATTTTTGAACTAAGAATATTTATTCGTTAAAATCCTTCAACAAACAAGTGACAAAATCCAGAACCTCTCACCGCCAGATATAATCGATGCCAGGGCCCGGCGGTTGAGAAACGCTGATCTAAACTATAGTAAAAACATTAATGCAGACATTACACGTTTATAAAGTGAGGAAACTTTCCCCGATTTTCAGAATATTTCAACTAAAAATATTTATTCATAAGAATGCTTTAAAAAAATGGCGAATTCCAGGAGAACCTCTCACTGTCCGGTATAATGGATGCCAGAGCCCGGCGATTGAGGAACATTGATCTAAAATGAAAACATTAATGCAGATATTACACATTCACAAAGTAAGAAAATTTCCTTGATTTCCAGAATATTTCCACTAAAAATATTTATTCATAAAAATGCTTTCAAAACAAAAATGACAAATTCCAGGAGAACCTCTCAAGGCCCGGTATAATGGATGCCAGAGCCCGGCGGTTGAGGAACACTGATCTAAACTGAAAATATTAATGCAGTTATTACACATTCATAAACTGAAAAACTTTCCTCGTTGCATACTAAAATCACAATCAGTGAGGTCCTAGAGGGTTAATGCCTTGCAATAGTTATGTATTCTGCACTCCCACAAGATATGTCCATTAACTGCCGACTTATGAGCTATAAATGGCAAAAGAATAGTAAACAATGCCTTTTTTAAATAACGGTGTTTCTTCGTATGACCTGCAAAACTATAGAGAAGTTATGCCTGAATCTAATTAACCCTTGAAAGGTTCTATGCTAAAAATGTGTTTTTGAAAGAAAAACTTTTATAGATGAAGATCTATCATATCACATGAATGTATTTTGCACAGAACAAAAATGTTGTACTTTTAAAGAATTTTGAGGTGCGTTATATCAGCTCTTATCTAGTGCACTCCTAGACAATAGAATATCAAACGAGATAATATTTATTCACCTTTGCAGCTTCAATTTACCTAGAATATACACTCTGTGACAAAAGAAATCGAAACATCCCGAGGCCAGAGTTCGATCAGAATGAAACTTAACAAGTGACTGAAGAGATGAAAAAATATATCCATATACGGCCCTCCAAATATTTTTATCAGGCCCACAAACCAAATACGGCCCTCCAAATATTTTTATAAGCCTATAAACCAAATTCGCCTCTCGGGACAGGTTTACCCGGCCGACAGTTCAGACACGGTCCTCAAAATGTTTTTATCAGGCCCCACGGACGAGTTACGATCCTCTGAAAAGTTTTCCCCACGCGTAGACCAGATGAGGATACCAAATATTCCTTGAGGATACTCATTTAACAAAAATAAATACTTAAAAAGTAGCTAATCGGATCAATGTGTGTGGGGGAGGGCTTTTAACGAGCCGCGTATTCAGCCCTGTCAGCTGTCTTACCAAATAAATAGATTCTACAACTCGAAGATATATAGAGAAAATTTTCGTTTTGATAATATCGAGTTTAATGTTCAAAATTTTAGTTTATTACTAGTTTTATTTATATTTTCAAATCTTCTTATTCTGAGTTGAAACAAAAATGTAGTATTCTTAGAAAGAGCATTAAGAGATTATCCAAACCTCAGAAAATTTCAAAATCGATATTTTTGGAAAATTTTGGTTCCAACTTACCTTAACACATTTGAACAAAGTTTGAATATAATTAGTTCAAATTTAGATTTGAATGAGCTGTTATAAATTGCAGCTTTATTAAATGCAACATTAAATATATATTTAAAATTTTATTCACTGCAGCATATTTTAAAATCCTAACCTCATAATCCGAATGAGACAAAACTTTATGAATCGATTTTTGAGGAAAGTATGTTTCTTTGTTTTAAGCTTCAAAACAAGAAGGAAACAATAATACATATATATGAGTCTGCTTGCCCAAATATCACCATAGCTATTTGCTGACTAAAGCTAGTTTCTTCATTATTACTTATTCGAATATTTATTTTTATGAATAAGTATCCTCTGGAAATATATGGTGTCTATCTTTCCGACAGGCCAGGAAAATCTTTCCCGAGAGCTATATCTGACCGGCGGGTCGGGAAAACTTTTTAGAAGGGCCCGGTTAACCTATTCAGAAGGCCGTATCTGACCGGCGGGCCGAGTAAACCCTTTCGGAGGGCCTGATAACGTATATGGAGGATTGTAATTGACCAGATGGCCTTATATATGTGTTTGGAGGGCTGTATCTCCGTTATCAAGATATTTCCAATTTTTCCATGATGACGAGATCAATATCTGGTCAGTTCTCTTCTGACAAGGAGATATCTCGTCTATCAAAAGCTGACAACTTTTGCTAATGACGAGATATCTCGTCTATCAAGATCCGGTCAGTTTTGTCGGTTTGACCAGATACTCATCGTGACAACCACCAGGAAGGTTAATGAACTATTAATATAGTAAATGCTGTGTTATTTTATAGTACAAAAGTATTTCATGCATTTTTACCATTTAAGAGGACACAGTATCCTTAGCATATTTTTTGTTTTCGTATTCACCACAAAATGTTTTAGTGAATCTTATTCCAATACACATTAAATATACATTGCAAAAGAAAAAATGACTTTTACCATTCACAATAATTAAAAAATTCATTTTTTTATAAAATATTATTTATTATAAATAATAAAGAAATATTCAATATTTCAAAATTCCTGCTCCGTCTGCAAATTTTAATTTTTTTCAAATATTTTTTTATTTACCTTCTATGAAGAGTTCCCCACAATTTTGTACATTTGATTACATATACCACTGTTATTTATTTTTACAAATAGTTTTGGAACAAATACTGTGAAAAACAGCAAAAAACAGTCAGTTGATTTCATCAATTTTTGAAAAATAACTATTCTTTCAAATCATTATTCAATAACCCGTCGTGTTGCACCAGTGCGACGTTAATTGAATACCTACCTACCGAATCTTTGTTCCATGCGCAAAGTTATCAAATATATCATAACAAACAACCAAAAGAAGTTTCAAATCTCTACATCAATTACAAAAAGCCTTAGCATTTTAAATACACTGTAGTCATCAAAAATAAAAAGCTGAGTAAAAGAGCACTTTAAAGTTACTTAACAGACTTTTGGTTTCGGTCCTTACACTCGATAGAAAAACTTAAATAACTCGCTAAATAATGTGGCTATAGCTATGAAATTTTGCACACATTCTTTAAAATTGTATAATTAATTAAAGATAGTAAAAAAATTCGTCATTTTGGCCATTTTCACTGTGTCCCCTTAATTTGTAAAAAGTTATTTACAATAAATCAAAACTTTCAAGGGAAGCTTTGGTCCCCAGAGTTCTTGCTCCCCACACACCCTTTGGCTAAGTCAGGGCCCAAAGCTCTCCGATGGGAGATAAAAGAGTTTGAAATCAATCTACGCTGGCATTTTTCGCCAAAATTCTATGCGAAAACAACCTCTCCGCCCCTCAATGGATTTCAGTAAACCCCGACGGCCCTTTTTTTAAGATTTAGCCACTCATTTTGAAAGGGCGGCACCCCTGTGACTTAAGAAAATCGAATTTCCATGTCCGAGCCAATCAGAGGGTTAAGGGTGTCCAGGGTTGCATCAAGTTCAATCTTATAAAAACAAAAATTGAATATTTTAGCCGTGCATTCACACAATCCCCTACTCTCAGCAAGTAGAGCCACCTCAAGTTCATCTTCTAATTTAAATCTTGGTAAGAGAATTGTTAATATTTAGCAAAATGGTTTCGAATGGTCTATGTTGAGTATAATTTATTTCGAGTAGGCTTTACTATCCAAATGTTTTTCAGTACCAGGCAAAGATATTTAAGTTTATCAGTAACCTTAGACAGATCCAAAATCCGTTCCGATTCTGACTTGATTGCATGACTCTCAGCTCCTCGATCAGTTTCAATTTATCTCTATACTGCAGTTCACAGTTAAACCGTAATCATATTTTCAATTCGTATTGTTCTGTGAATAAATGAAAGTATCTTCCCTTAAAAAGTGGAAGAAATTCGGTCGCAAACTCCATTTTATTTAGAACGATTATTCAAGCATAAGCCTTAATTTTTTTAAAAAACAAGTTTTGTGCAAAGATTTTAAGTTTATCGTTAATCAAAACACATACAAAATTCATTCCAATTTTGACTTTCATTGCATGACCCTCAGCAATCAGTTTCAATTTATCTCTATACTTTAGTTCGCAATTAAACCTTAATCAGAATTTTCAATTCTTTATTGTTTTAAGAATAAATGAAAATGTCTTGCCTTAAAAAATGGAAGAAATTGAATCGTAAACTCCCTTTTCTTTAAAACGATTATTCAAGCATAAGCCTTAAAATTAAAAAAAAATAAGTTTTGTGAAAAGATTTTAAGTTTATAGGTAATCAAAACAGATACAAAATCCACTCTGCTGATTGTTGAAACATTATACTACTCTCAGCAATCAGGGATCATTTTCAGTTTATCTCTATACTTTAGTTTATTTCTTGTAAACTGAACCTCAATCAGATTTTGTATTCTATATTGTTTTACGAATAGATAAAAATACCATCTCTTTGAAAATGGAGAAACTCGATCGTAGACACCTTTTTCTTTAAAACGATTATTCGAGCTTTAATAGTTGAAAAAAGTCGGCATTGTGCGAAGATTTTAAGTTTATCGATAAACGATAGATGCAAAAGTCGTTCTGCTGATCGCTGAAACTAATTTCTGAGAACCATGCAATGAAGCATCATGACTTCATTGCATGGTTTTGCTATCAGTTTCAGTTTATCTCTATACTTTGTTATACTTTAATTCACTTATAAATTAAACCTCAATCAGATTCTATGAATAAATGAAAATGTCTTCCCCTTAAAAATAGTAGAAATTCTCGATAGTAAACACACTACTCTTTACTTTCACGTTTGATAAGCCGTTATTAAAAAGCTCTCTGAAGTCCTATATTTGAATCATATCAAATGTTAACTTTATTTTGTTAAAAGACTTTAATTTCTACTATTGATATTTAACTTTGAATTATGTTTTTCTTTTATAGTATTTTGTTCCTTCAATGCATCATTTGCTCACTGTATCATCATATTTTCTATTGCGATTACTCGCTTAAAGTTGAATTTCGAAGCAATTTAAATTTATTTGATTTTACTGAAACATACAGAATATCCCCTTTCAGTGTAATACTTTTTCATTTCAATTGTAAATAAGTGTATTTTTCAAGGATGAAATTGAATTTAAATTTGACACTGCACAAACGAAATTAGGTTTACAATAATCAAATCTGAAACAATCTGATCAAACGTGTATGAAACGTTAATTTCTGAAGGAAGAACAAATTTAAACTCATATGTATGCTCTGGAAAATTGTTTCACCTCTAATCTTATTCTTTCATACATTATGCCTTGTTTCTCTACTTTAATTTTAAAATATATTTGAATTATAAACAATTTATTAATAAACAGTTCTGTATAAGTATGTTTTAAGAACTTTTTCCTGCCATGAATATATGCTACATGCTAAAGAGAGGTTATTTAAGAATTTGAACACAACTTTGGTGGATAATATATTTATATAACTTCGTAGTATTGACTGTTAGTTATCAACTGTTAGTAAATTTAAAGACAAATATCATTGTTTACTATTTATGCTCTTTAGTTGAATAGATTTCTTTATTTGTATATTGAACATATTAAAGTAAAAAAATTGAATAATTCGTAAAAGTATATTATATAAAAAACGGTAGAATTTTTTTATAATGGTAACTATTAATTATTAAAAGTCATTAAGTATTATATTAAATAATCATTATATATAATATATTAGCTTTTAATTCTTTAATTTCTTCTAATTAATGCTTTTATTTTTAATTTCTTTATCACGTAATTAATTGTTTGCACATTTTAGTTAAGTTTTGTAATAATCACATCAATGGATGATTAAATGTTACATTGGTCACTAAATGTCATGTTAGTTAATGATGAAACGTTATTAATTAATTTCCGAAAAGTTTATTAATTAATAACAAATGAGGTGAAGAATCTTCAGCATGTTTGGATGCCAAAAATATCGTAACGTTTTCAAACCAGTGAAAATGGGAAATGAAACATTTTACATGAATCTTTTCTGGTCCTTTGAAGTCGCGGTGCTTAGAAGAAGGTAGTCATGGTAGTAGTAATTCAATCGCAGTAGTAATTCAAGAAAGACATTGTCATCAAAGTATAAATTGTAAATAAATTCACAATAGCAGTCCAGTTGACAATTTTGTAATAAACATTATTAAAGAATAGATAATTAGGAACAAGCATTATTTATTTTGAAGTTAAAATCTAAAGAATTTCAAATAGCTTTGAAAGCTTGTAAGAGGAAACGCTATATAGTTTCAAGTTCAAATATGTTTCTTTTTGTAAACGTACATTCTGGTCAAACATATGCTACTAATACATCATATGAAAAACCTGAAGAGCATTAAAATTCACCAAAATATTCAAAAATATGATTAATAATAAATTTTAAAAATAAAATGCAATTACTTGTACATGAATCTGTAATTAACAGAAATAAGAAATTCATAAGGGCATTTTGAAATGTTATTTACATTATGGTTTTGACCAATACTTGAGTACATAATGTACATAAATTGAGAGAAAATTGAAGCATTCAAATAAATTAAGAACGATTGGAGCATTCAAATAAATTAAGAAAGAACTGAAGCATTCAAATAAATTAAACTCCAAATAAATTATACAAATAATTTAACACATTTGTATTCACTACTTTTATCAACTCAAAATACATCTATTTTCAATGCTGTCCGAGATGTGTAAGAAGAAATTCAATATATACTTGCGTTTGTATTTTCTTTGATTTTCAAGCTTATAAGTTTTTAAACTTAAAAAGTACTTGTGCCTGCATATTATTTATTTGTTTCTGTACATTTTAATAGACTCACAAATGGTTTTTCTACTTAGCATATGCTAAACTTCAGTGAAGAATATTTTGAAGTTCTTCGAAAGATGCATGCAGGGTAAGAAAGCCATTTTCTTTACTTTATCAATAATCACTGTTTTCCCTCCAAAGAATACCAGTTATTATTTAGGTGGGGCAGAGCTCCCCACCCCCTCTGTTTGCAACCCTCAACTGGTATGTAAATATATAAAGTTAATTTTTGTTTCCATAAAGTTAACCCAATCATTGGGGAAATAAAATTAACCCAATCATTTTAGAAATAAAGTTAACCCAATCATTTTAGAAATAGAGTTAACCCAATCATTTTAGAAATAGAGTTAACCCAATCATTTTAGAAATAGAGTTAACCCAATCATTTTAAAAATAAAGTTAACCCAATCATTTTATAAATAAAGTGTTGTCTTGTGATATTTTAATAAGAGTGTAACTCTAAGTCCAACAAGACAAAAGAGACGTCGCAATGGACAAGCATACAGAACAATACGAACAACGTAAAAACTCAGAGGCAACTGACTCACTGCATATCATAAAATGATTGCATCAGACAAATGAACTGATAAGAATATGTATATCAGAAATAGTAATGTAAACACAGGATACATAAATATTATGTAGGAAAGAGTAATATAAATATTAGTGATTTACAACGCTTATTAATATAAACACAGGAAGTCATTAATATTAACGCTAGTGATTTACAACACTCAGTAATATAAACACTGGAAGGAAATATGCAACATAAAGTTAACCCAATCATTGATATCAGAGCGCTGGACAATTCTTGATGCAGCACCTATCCAGAATCTTTGCCCTCCTGGTGGTTTTCTCAACGAGATATCATTAGCAAAGCTGCCCAGCTCTTAATGGAAGAGATATCTCGACATTAGAAGAAAACTGACCAGATCTTGATCTGGTCACCATAAAAAAATTGGCAATTTCTAGTAATATTGGTCTGCTCTTGATGGACGAGATATCTCGTCGAAACTACTTTGAGGGTTTAATTAATGGTTGGTTGGTTTTGGTTTTATGGTGCAATTATTAAAGTAATAATTTTCTATGAAATATCGTAGCCTTGCAAGTGAGACACTCTAAATCAAAAACTTAGTTCTGAGAGAAAAAGAAGGGGAAAAATTCTACTCCCAGCTTTTTCCGCCTAAGTGTGATTCTCAAGAATAAATCTAACCTTCATACAAAGAAAAAATAACTTAGTGGATTTTACAGGTCACAGGTCACCATCTGGCCTATAAAAGCTACAAAACACACATCTTGAAAATGTTGACTTGTGTTTCTCTTGTAAGCTGACGTTTTGAGAGCATGAAAATTATTTTTCACTGACTTAACCATCTCACAATCTTAGATTACATCGAAGCTTCAAATGTGACAGAAATAATAAAAAGTGAATTTCAAAAAAATGAGTGGAATAGTATTTCTTGTTATTTAATTGTCATCCGTCCACTAAATGTCTTACTTTTAAATAAATTTAGCGACTGAATATCGAAATCACATGGAGGATTAAGCTGTTTGTTCTCAATGCTGAACCAAAAGTTTTAATCTATTAAAAACATTTGTGCTGGTATTTCTCTAAGCTCACGGGTATCAAAACAAATTTCCTGTATCGTAAGATTTGGACCACATTTTTTAAATGTACATTAAGTCATTTAATTTTCTATATTTTATTTAACATTTGGCTAATTAATTAATGTTTCTAACTGAAGTTGCAAAATTTTCAGTTGCATATCAAAGCTTGAGTTTTTGCCTGTAGAATTGTTATTGGCATTGTGACGATGGTATATATTCAAAAAACTGTTTTTAGGCTATTGTAGCAAGCGTCATTTGGCGTTGTGGAGATCAATCGTGTTAACCCTCCAAGTGGTTTCGTCGATATATCTCGTCTATCATGATTTGACCAATTTTGAAAATGACGAGATATTGTCATCAAGATGTTGTCGATTTTTTTGTGATGACGAGAACATGATCTGGTCAATTTTGCTAATGATGACATACCTCGTCGAGATAGCCACCATCAGGGTTAAAATCATGTCCGCTGATAACCAATGTAAATAGCATGAGGATGATTGGTTTGTCGCAGGGCTAACACAGGAAATGTTCATGCAACTAGTTCCAGAATGAACTGAATTACGAACACATAAATTACATTAATCTGTAGCTAACTGAATGCAGTGAAATGGTATTTCTTTTAAGTAAGTGCTTCTACCTTAGAAACTCAGGAAACCACGACAGACAAAATTTACTTTATAACTATGAATCAATTTCAGGTATATACTTTATATACGTTCTAGATACTATAAAATTTGTGATTGCAGTATGATACTATATTCCTTAAACTGGAGATACAATTATTCTTGATGAATACATTTATGATACAAATTGATTTGAAATCTTTTATTATAAAAATGTTTATTTTAAGTGGAGAAAAGAATTATTCTCATTTGACCAAGAGATACTAAACTATCTAGTTACCCTGTATATTATATCCTAATAGAAAAAGGAGGGGGCCGTCATGGCTCAGTGGGTCTCCCTTGGTGATAGCAACCTGCGAGTTGTAGGCGGAGCAGGATCGATTCCTTCCTGGGTGTTTTTCCCTCTTGTGTCAGCAAAACTTTCCTTGTGTGTATGCACGTTACTTGACATTACTGTCTGTCTTGTGTTTGGGGCAGCATGACCAAATATGGGCGTTGCGCTATAAAACCGCACCAGCCAACCTAATAGAAAAGAAATAATTAAATCTCAATATTACTTTACATAATAAAATAACTAAATAGTTTATTATTTTATTATCTACAGTATACTCACAACTATTAGTGTACCTTGAATTCCTTTAATTGTTTCCTCTAGAATGCTTAAAATATTTTCCCATCACTATTAACAAATAAATTTTTTTATTTTATTGCAAAAAAAAATCATATTTTGTGAGTTATTTAGGAGTGAATGAGAGTGGATGCATAAAAGTAACTAACATAATTTAGCTTATAAAGCAGCGATTCTGCATCTGTAGTCCAGGAACTAGGGGATTTGTGAATACATACGTACTGAAAAACTAACATTTTTTTAACATTAGAACATTAACATGACAAGAGAGAGCATGCATGAAAGAAAGAAGTGAAAAGATAAAATGAGGGGAGAGATGACTCACTTTCGAGAAAATCTGCTCCTATAAATTCAGAAATCAAAATATCCCAAGACTTTTTCTTCAATTCAAAAATATATAATTGTAATATCGAAATGTTTAAGTGGTGTTTGTTAAAAATTGGAAAAAGCAGTGTTAAAAAACACTTTGAAAAAGACATGTCATTGCCCTTAACTCTCCAAGTGTGTCGACGAAATATCTCGTTCAAGATCTGACCAATTTTTCTAAGGACGGGATATTTCGTCGAGACAAGAATGCCCGATTGCTTCAAGATAGAATGAAGTTCCATGTAGAAAAAACAAATTGACCCTTGCCTAAAACTGGTGACAGTTTGGAACAGGTTTTTGCATCAGAGGCTGGTCACTACAGGACAATGTTCGACGCGAAGATAAACCACCAGGAGGGTTAAGGTTGAAAGTAAGGGGGCGCACTTCTGAAAATTCATACTATGAATAAGTAATATAAATTTGAATGAATAGATGAATCAATATATATTAAAGTTTTAGTCCTTTAATGTCCTTTTCTTAGATTTTTTTCTTGCAGAATTATTACACTTATATCCATAAGATTCAACTTTCATGTAGCCATAATTTACAACTCCACGGTCAATCCAATCACAGCTTTTTAAATAGAACTATAATATCACATTCCGAGCATCTGTTACATTTCACTGTATATGAATATTTGTGGTTTCTTGGTTCATCTGAATTAGCATAATTGCCATTTTTTTTAATTATAGCTCTGCCGTGAATGGGTGTTTAATATCAAAACTTTTGGCAAATTGAAACGCAACCTTCCAAACTGCCTTCTTATCTAGGCCAAATCCTAGCTCCGCAGATTTTTTTAAATGATCAAGAAGTCGTTTCTCATTCTCTCTGAGGACACCTTAATTAAAGCGAAAGGGAGTTTTATTATACTCTCGTATCATCAACCACTGAAGCCCTTTCGTAAGACAAAAGAAAACGTGGGCACCAAGCTGTCTTACCTCTTGATCCCAATGAACCCTTGATAAAATGTCCATACTTCTTGTTTGACAAATTTTGCTTCTAGTATACTCTAAATGTGCTGGATTGAGATACTAATTTTTCCAGAATGTACGAGGGTAGTTTAATAAGTATGGTAAAAAAGTAAGTTAAAAACCGTTTTTTGAAAAAATCTATTTTATTTCTCAACATAGTCTCCATTGGGACTACACCACTTGATCCAGCAAGTTTCAAATCTTTTCATCTCGTCGGAAAAGTAGCTTTTGTAGTAGGCTGCAAAATATGCATTGACGAAGGGGAGGACATCCTTATTCGTCGAGAATTTCTTCCGGCAGAACCAAATTTTTAAGTTTGGGAACAAGATGTCACACAAGGTCAAGTCCGGAGAACATGGTGGATGAGGAATCAATTCGAAGCCTAAATTGTACGTTTTTGCAATTGAAACAGTCGATTTGTGGGACTGCACAGTCTTGGAGAAAGAACAATTTTTTTAGCGTTTTTTCAGTTCTTCTTTCAAAAGGTCCATTAACGTTGCATAATAGGTTCTTATTGTTCTTCCCTTCTCCAAATAGTCAATTAGGATAATTCCTTAGTTATCCCAAAAAATAGTGGACATCACCTTCTCAGCCGACAAAACGGTCTTTGTCTTCCTTGGCGCACTTTCACCACTCGCTGTCCCCTCCTTTGACTGCTGCTTAGACTTAGGTGTGTAGTGGTGGACCCAGGTTTTGTCCACAGTTACGAATCGACGCAAAACGGTTAAACATTGCCAAACACTGAGTTGAAATGTCCTTTCATGTGCGTTTTTGGTCAACAGGCAACAATCGCGGCACACAACTGACACACAGCTTTTTCATCTGCAAGTTTTCATACAAGGTATTGCACACTCGTTCAATTGAGGTACCAGCAGGCTCAGCAATATCACACGCTTTCACTCGGTGGTCTTCCATAATAATATCATGTATTTTTCAACAGTACACGTTGTGGTGGCCTCAACTGGACGCCTAGAGAGCGTTTCATCCTTAGTGCATATTCGACACCGTTTTAACTCATTTATGCAGAAATAAACAATCTTAAATGCTGGTGCAGATTCCCCATAAACTTGATACAACTCTCATTTGATCTGGGCGGTCGTCACTTCTTAAAATAAAAATTGTTTTATCACTGCAAGGAACTCATTTTTTTTCCAATTTTAAGGTAGCTGCTACAACGCTCGCTTCAAACGTCAGTAGAAGGCGAACAAAGCGTCTCTTCTGGCTGAAATTTGGCATAAGCTTGTTTGAAGAGCGACACCTACCAGCCGTGACGACACCAAATTAATTGCATCGACTTTTTAATTCAATAGATGGAGCATGTGGGCGGAGTCATTGTCATAAGGTTTCTGAAGAGTAAATCACGTGGGCTTGCGAATTGGCAAAGCCGATTGGCTATCTAATCGCTGACTAGTGGTTTTGATCACAGTGGATAATCACTTTAACCAATCAATAATTTAGAATTCATACTTTTACCCACTACCACGTGATTCAAACCGAGCAACTGGAAGAAATAACATGAAGCTGTGGGCACATGATTCGTCTATTTCATTAGAAGGCCGATGATTAATTGTGGTGACATCTCAGAAATTTATCAAACTTATCAAAGACTCTCACATACGAGAAATATCCTGTGCCTTAACGCTTCTTGAGGTCACAGCCAGCTCAGATGCTGACCTCGTCATCTGACCGTGATTCAAAATTATGAGGTGTTGCCCTCGGTCTTTCCCTTCGGGATTGATCCCGGACCGCCGACAAAAGCCCATCGTCTTGCTCCAGTTCGACGTAAATTCAACTACCTACCTTGTACGTTCGTTTTGCGATTGTAATAAAAGATACTTATGGCTCCGCATATTGTGTTCTTAATTTACATTAGAGTATTCAAAAATCCCCATCAAGAACAGGGGAGAGCCCACGGGACCCGAAACGTTCCCAATATGATTTTGGAATTAAAAATCTGTCAAAATACGTTTGAAGCTAATTATGGGAGAAAATAAGTTTCGTAAATCACAGATAAAATATAAGTAATAGTCTGAAAATGTCGAAAAAATCCTTAAACGCAATGCTCATTTAATAGTTTGGCATTGAGGGTACCAGGAGAAAGAGGACTGAACCATCCCCAGAATTATTTTTTGAGGTAGGTATTTATTTTAATTAACTTCGCACTGGAGCAACACAACGGGCTATTGGCGACGATCCGGGATCAAACCCGAAGGGAAGGATCCGAGGTAATTTTGAACCACGGTCAGATGACGAGATCACACCTGAGCTGGCACCCCAAAAACTTCCACACCACGCCAACGTGAGGACATTTGAGGCCACGACATATTTAACATGCACCAGCCCGTTTTTTTCACGACGGTTTTGGTTGGATTCGAACTCCCCAAGTATTTTTATCTTACACCTTATAGATGCCTCTAATCATGAATACTATTTAAACAGTATGTTACATTTGTCCAGATATCGGAGCCCCAAGCATTTTTATTCTTATTCCCTACATGCGACGCGTTGTGTAGCTCCAGTGCGACGTTAATTAAAAACCTACCTACCTTATATGTGACCTTAATCATAAGTATTTAACAGTACGTTACTTTTGTTCAGATGTTTCGATTCTAACAAACTGACTTACTTATTTTAGGTCTTCTTTAGAAAACACCCAAGGTCGCGCCGAAAACGAAGTTCAAGATCCCCTTCAAATGCTAAAAATGTATCAAACTCCCAAGGAAAGCAACAAGACTAGGTGGCTGGATTACTTTATCCAGAAAGATTTGAAGAGTGATGAAGTTAAGAAAGATAATGACGTTCTGTTCTTCATGTCCCTTCTCCCCGATATTAAGAAGATGCCAGCTGCTTTGAAGATGAGAACCAAAGGGGACATACTTAGAGTTATGGAGAGAAATTCCAGCTTACTTAAGCAGCCTACAGAAGCCATGCAAAGAGGACATGCCTACGGCTACAATCCTTTTAGCCACGTCCAGCAGATCCACCATCAAGGACTCCCCGCTCTTCAAGGACCGCAAGAAAGAATCTTCAACGGTGTTACACCGATGACTGGTGAAAGACGCATAAATCTAGTTGATCCTACAATCTTAGAGATGTGAAGTCTGAGTGGAACTGTCAATCGATCCCTTGAATAATTCCATTTGAAAGTTCGACTATGAGTGATGTAAATTTAAGCTACGCAAAATTTTAGTTGCGTTCTTTGAAACGGTATGCATTTTTACTTAAATATTTTTCTCATGTAATCATGGCTTATGTCTCTTTTTCTTCTCTTTAAAATAAAACAAGAAATACGCAGTGTGTGCATTTTCTTTCCACGTTAAATGATCTTATTTTTTGTTGCGTTGAAATTCTAATTATCGTCCAATTTAAAATTTTGGAAGTATTTTTTAACTTTTTACTATCGAGGGATAAGAGAGGTAGACATTAAATGGTCTGAAATTTCAAATGAGAATGTATCAGCATAAAGCAACTTTAGAAATAATACACAGTATTAAAAAGATCCTTCGGGTACAATCTATAGACTAAATATGAAAGAAGAGGCAGTAATGGTAACCTTTCTTTGTGCCCAGGATTTTGAGATCAAAACTAGTAGTAACGTGACCCTTAGACTATTTTCGTCTGCTGGGTGGAACCTAACATTCATCATCTGATTGGTTCATGAAACTGGAGATGACGTTCATGCATTGATTCATCATCTGATTTCTTCATTGATTAGTCATCTAATAGTAGTAGACTTCGGCGATTTCACCATTTTTATCGCCAATCTATAGAAATGTGGATAAGATGTTACATCGCCAAAGGAGGCGATAAGATACCAAATCACCCAACCAAGTCAATTTTTCACAGAGCAGTCAAGTGACTTCTAGTCGACAAGTTGGTCACACTTTTTGAAGCTCCTCTCAATATCAATGCTCAGTCTACTTATATTTCACGTCTATGGTACAAATTCATCAGATTATCTTTTTATGACTGTCGGAGGCATCTAGACAAGATTAAGATATTAAATATCAAAAGTGATGTTTCTTATAATCTTTTTGATTTTGCGTTGAGATAAAGAATAGCTGTCATTCCAAAATCTGAGACAAAAACCAAACTAAATTGGTGTATATTCAACAACCGCACGCTTTTAAAATTCAAGTATAGGAATTTGGTCATTTTTGCATATTTTATTCTCTAGCCACCAGTATTTTATATCCTGATGAACACCAATGAAGTTAGCACAAAGTATATAGTTACGCATAATAGAGGCGTCACTGTCATTGGTAGGGTAAGCAAAATAACATAACATTTCGCATAGATTGTGGCACCCTTGGATGGTGTCTATCAACATTACTATGGCAACTGGTTCAGCATCGTTTCTATAGCAACTGAAGGAGTTAACAGGTTGGTATTAATATGAACATAAGGACAGATTTTTAAATTTAAGAAAGTTTACGTTAGTTATTTGTTATTTACTCTAAAATTTGTAAAATACATTTGCCATCTTGCTATAATTAAAAGTCAATATTCTAGATATTGCACAATATTACACATAACACAATTTTTTAAATCATAAATTTTTTAATACATATTCTGAATATAAAATGCACCCCCATTAATGTAGATAGGTAGGTACTTGAATTTACGTCGCACTGGAGAACAGAAAATGGATTATTGACGACGATTCAACATCAACCCCGAAGGTTAGGTAGGTAGTTGAATTAATGTCACAATGGAGCAACACAATGGGCTATTGGCGGAGGTCCAAGATCAATCCCGAAGGGAAAGGTCCGAGGACAACTCCTCGTAATTTTGAATCACGGTCAGATGTCGAGGACGACACCTGAACCGTCATCCTAATCTCCAAACTTCCACTACGCCAACGTGAGGCCATTTGAGACCACGACAGAATTAACGCTCACCAGCCACCCCGCACACGACGATCTTTGGCTGGATCGAGTCTCAAACTCTCAACCCTCCGGTTGCAAATCCGGACTTTACCAACTGAGCTACCGGGGCTCCCCACTCCCCCAAATAAGTTAGTACAAATCGACTTTAACATTATAGTTAAATACGTATTCAAAAAGTCAATACCATTCGGATTCTCAGTATCATAATTAAATGCACAAGAAATATTGTGGTATTGGTATTTTTCAATTAACGTCACACTGGAGGAACACAACGGGCTATTAAGAAATATTGTGAATGAAAGTCTTCATTAATATAAAAAATTGCAATACATTCTTAACGATAATATTGCTATTTTAACAAAAAAAAGCTATTTAAATATATATATAGAAAATCATAACAAATAAAAAGTAAAAATGGCAGTTTTACAAAAGCTATATACAATTGAGGTATAGCGAATAATTTCATATTGGCTGACGCTCTATTAGAACAATTACAAGCACCACATAGTGCAATGCTCAATTTCTTGGTTGGTAGTTAAATTAACGTCACACTGGAGCAACACAACGGGATATTACAATTCCAAAGGGATGGTAGGTAGTTAATTAACGTCACACTTGAGCAACCCAACAGGCTATTGGCGACGGTCCGGGATCAATCCCGAAGGGAAAGATTCGGAGACAACACTTTGTAAATTTTAACCACAGTCAGTTAGCTTAATTTCTCCCAGAAATAAACAAATTGTATGAGTACATGAGCGAAGTCAAATCGCGAGAGAGAACTTGCAGCTTTCCATGATCTACACTTAAAGCTTCCATTGCTACAGCGGGGCCGTGGTGGCCCGGTTGAAAGAGTAACGGACAAGCAACAGGAGGGTTGCGAGTTGAAATCCAATCAAACACCGTCGTGTATAAAGGGGGCTGGCGCACGTTAAATCTGTAGTGTCCTTAAATGTTCTCACGTTGGCGTGGTGTGGAAGTTTGGAGAGTGGGGTGCCAGCTCAGGTGTTGCCTCGTTATCTAACCGTGATTCAAAATTACGCGGTGTTGTCCTCGGATCTTTCCCTTTGGGAGTGATCCCGGACCGTCACCAATAGCCCGTGTGTTGCTCTAGTGTGACGTTAATTGAAATACCTACCTACATACCCATGGCTACAGCACGCTCTCGTCATAGGTAACACAAAATTGGAGTTGTATATCACTTGACCGCTGATTGACCAATGAGAAACACCGATCGTTGGAAAAAGATGTCGCTACTTTCTCTCTTTGGGCTTTCGTCACACTCAGATGAATCTCCGATCTTTCAATGCGCATAATTTTTGATGGATTATGGAAATGCTAGTTTTTTACACTGGAAAAGCAGAATCTTGTGGAATGTTCGGTGCAGATAACTCTCGCTAAATTACAAAAAGGTGACAACAGCGTTCAGTGAGTGAAATAAGAAAAGAAGAAGGCTCGAAATAGGGACACACATCACATTTGAGAGCGCTGCTAGTATATCCTTAAGTGACGCCTCTGTATGTGTAGCTATATACTCTGCGGAAGTTAGTAGTAAAGAAAGGGTAAACTGAACTGAAATGAAACACGCGTAAAAATTTGTTTTGGTTTAAATTTGAAAACAAACAACCACGACTGTTTTATTTGTGAAATTGAAAAGAATAATTTGTTCTCAAAAATGACGTGTGAAGGTGAACCTGACAAAACATTACCAGATATTGCATTGGACATTGATAGCGTTGATGGTGATCAGATTTTATTTACGAATTCAGATACTCCTTCCTGGTCTGGAAAAACAAATAAAAATGCTCAAGATGCTCAATCATCTACCTCACACAACGACAACAAATCTCTCAATAATAATAACAATAACCATCAAGTCTCTGGTGATCAGAAACATACGAAAACTGAGTCTAAAGCAACCCCACGTCGCGCCCAGTATAGCAACTCACGAGGTAATTTTAAAAATGTAGCTGTTTGAAGAAATTTGCAAAGGCATTAGAACCTTTTATATTTCTAATTTTGACATAATTTTATAAATAACAATTAAGTTTCACATAATTTTAACAAATTGGATTTTTGGCCTGATTCATAATTTTTTTAATACAAATATTTTTAAGGTGTTCAGTCATTTTAATGTTACAAAATGCCTACATCTTTCAAGTAAATTGAAGCAGCTTACATGCTTCAGAGCCCTCACATATGGAGGATCATCAATACCATGGTCAAGAGGGGACTCAAAATGTACAAAGTTTGTCTTTCGTGCACGTGTTTTCTAAGTTTATAATGATGAAACAAGAGTGCAAGGGATAAAGAGAAAAACGTTCGTAATTGTACAAGTTCAACATTGTATTTGGAATATATAGCTGCATTCTTTATGTTGAACCCATCATAACTTCATATTTGGGCTCAGCATGTGGCCCTGATGTTTCACATATCATCAATCTTTTATGGTGTCGAGGAAATTGCCAGCACTTCCATTCTTATACATCACAAGATCCTATTTGGGTATTCCACCAATAACCCTGTTGGGATGATTGGATATATTATAGCTAAATAGTCTTGCTCTTTATAACTTTATTACATATACACATACTACATCAAACCCTTTTTAGAAAATGATTGGGGGTTTTATGGCGCAAGGACCATATTTGGCCAAGCTGTGCCAAATACCATGTCAAATAATGGACACTACCCATGTATTAATGAAACTTGTGGCTTCAACAACTGGCAGTGGAAAACCCACTGAGCCACGGCAGCCCCTTGTTTAAGGTGAATCTTAAAACAAATTTCAAAAGTTTATTTTTTAAATAACAACATGTAATGCCATTAATGGGAAAAATACTATAATAACAAACTAGATTGATCTTTTCCAACTAACTTCCTAATTCATGACTAATAAAAACCTTTGCTAAATTTAAATATTAAACCAGACAATCTAACTTAAATCTATTACAACTAATCCAACTAGAAATAAAGGAATAATCCTATAGTACAGCTGAATAGTTATTCCCTATCTGTGAGAACTGCACAAAATAAAATGGCAAAACAATTAGCATCAATAACAATTCTTTTAATTTTGCTTTGCCAAGGTTGCAATTTTAAGATGTGAAACTTGTCATTTTTCTTAGGCTGCCTTGCAAGTTTAATTAAACTAGATTAAGTATACTTGTACCTCGTCTAAAGTCATCAAAGGCTGTAGCATTAAATTGTTTAGTTTAAGTCATCTCCATTTATTCAGTTTTTAATGTGCATCACATTTCTTATATTTAAAACTTATTTAGTTTAAAAGTTATTTTTTAATTTCTAGGAGCAAGTAAACAAAAGCAATCTGATACTAGACCATGTGAACAACATACATTTTTGACCGATATAACCGAAGTGCGACAAATGGAGCAGGGACTTTTAAAACTCTTGGAGGACTTTCATTCAGGAAAACTGCAAGCATTTGGTATTCCGTAATGTCTTTATATTATTGTTTTCAAGTTATATGCTAATTGTTTTAATTCTGTTTAATCTTCTATACAGTTAATGTTTTAATAGTTTTATAAATCTTTCCTAGGTGACTACATAATGTATCAATGTGCACAATATTCATTAACATTCTGAAACATAGGCTGACCTTACGTGCATTGAAACACAGGCTCGCCATACATTTGAAATGGGACAGTACCTTTTTGATATCTCCAGACTGTCCTGTGTTTTAATAAAAATCTCAGTTTTGTCCCGTTTTTAATAAAAACTAAATATACTTCAATATTGGTCAATCATATGTGTAACCTATAACTACATATCAATATCCATGTATTCCAGTAATTTGTATAGCCATAGAGTTGCATTATTCAGTACTATGTATCAATATCTGCATTGATTAATTTAGAGAAAATAAAAAATACATATTGGCAACACTTGTGGGTCTCAGACATGGGATCTGTTCTGTGTTTTGCTACTTTTTGTTTTGCCTGTATGCTAACCTGTAGCTCTGTTATTCAATGCATGTGATTTAAATTTCATATTAAGTTTTAAGTTTTTCCTTGCATTGTTAAAGAGGCGAGTTTCAATGACGATCTCCAGAAAGAAATAATCATCTTACTTTTCATGAATACAGAATACTTTTTACTTAACCCCTATCCCGTTTCTTCCACCTTAACATTCTATGTTTTGTCTCAAGGAAATATGGTCAGACTACTTAAACATCACTGCATCAAATGTTTATTGTTCTTCAAACAAAATTTGTATGCATTGAACTCTTATCTGAACCTGTTCCCCATTTGGGATCGCTATATAATATAGGGTAAGATGGGGTAAATTGGTGAAAAATTTAGTTTTTTTAATCATTCTCATACTGTTGAAATTTTTCCAATTATAAAAATTTTTACAGTAGGAGATTCCACTAATGTATCAAACTAACATTGTTTTGAAATTTAAAAAACTTTTAACCACGAAAATATTTTAATAAAAATTACCCCCTATTTACCCCAAGTGGGGTAAATTGGAGGTATGGCTCCAAATCCCCTATTTTGATTCATGTTAAAAATCTGGGATAAATTGGTGCTCAAACAACAACCAAAAACTTTATATAAAACACACTTTCACTGAAAAACATTTTAAGGTAACAAAAAAGCACAATGAAAATTGCAAATTCTGACCATTTTTGTTTGGTATAGGCTTCCTCGTCAAAGGCTTACACTAAAGAATTGAAACTGCTATGGGTTATTTACTGCTAATATGGGATAATGTAAATGGGACAAAAGAATTTTTAACTTTTACCAAATCTTTGTTAAGATGTCTTAAAATTTGACAAAAATTTGCGTTTTTCGACCTAGAAACGAGTTTAAACACTTCAAAAAATTATAGGAATGAGCTTAAGTGAAAGGAATGAACTATAAAACTCTTAAGTGCACAAGTAAAATTTAAAGAAACATTAAAATTCAATTCTTTAAAAAAAAATTTGGTGGGACTTAATAAATTTGAAAAATGGGTTCAAGGAACCATGAGAATACCCTAAACAAGTTGTTTGTGAAATTTTTGAAACATGCTTAATGAAAATAAACTGAAAATTAAAAAAATAATTTCCACCAATTTCCCCACAATGGGGTAATTTGGAGGTAAAATTTAACCCCCCCCCCACCCCACTCACCTTTTTACGTTAAAAAATAATTACGTACAAATTAGTGTAGCTCAGAAAATTCTTTTTCAAGTCAACAGTTTTGGTGAATTTCGTACAAAGCTGTGTGGTCTACAAAATGTTTTATAGTAGAATAACAAATTGAAATTTATGAATTTATTACGAATTCAGAATAAAAAAAGATACAAACTTTTTTTGTTAATATTATAGTAGATATTTGAACAGAAACTTTTTTATTGTCGCCAAATGTATAAGCAACGTTTTGGCACATTTTAAATTAATCTAAGTAATATAAAAGTGTGAAAAAATTTTACCTGCGATTTACCCCAACTTACCGTATCTAGTTGGTTTGCTGCTCTTTACATTCTTACTCTTAACCCTCCAAGTGATTTTGATGAGATATCTCGTCCATCAAGATCTGGCCAATCTTTTTATGATAACTTGATCAAGATCTGGTCAGTTTTGACTTAATCTAATGAATGGTGAGATACTTCAGTGAGACCACCATCAGGAAGGTTAATTACATACACACAGGGAACAGTCAATATTGTGTTTAAAAGAGAAAACAACTGAAAAATACTGCTGTTTTGTATTAACTGTCGCATAGATTTCAATCAGCTGATTAAATTAAGGTGATACTGTATGATTTATTGTGATTATGCCATAATCAATCATTAAATTTCATATTTCAAGCAGTGAATTTATAAGCTATAAGTTAGACAGCTTTAAATAGAAAATAAGCACACCTCTTGTACAACAATTGTAAATGTAAACAATCTTTAGATCCCACAAATAAATCTACTTATAGACATAATGCAGAGTAATAAAGATTGGAATACAACACATTTTTCAATGTTGAAACATTCCAAAATGCTCTTTGATCAACAATACGGAATTCCAGACATAAATTAATTTTAAAAGAATTTTTTATGTAAAAAGTGAAACCCAAAAAGCCTTCTATAAAACCAGGGTATACTGAATGAATAATAATTTAAATCAATAATTTTCATTTTTTTAAATTGAAGTTTAATGATAGAAATTGGAATAACCTGGAATAGTATACATGTTATATCCAAATAAGTTCACAATTTTGCTTCTACACACTTCTACAAGGAATTATCTTTTTTCAACTGAAAATCATCTCCCCTTTGAAAAACTCACTAGAGAATAGTATTCATTGATTGAGATCAATCACAACTAACAAATAACTATTTTCCTCCTTTATCCACTGACCAATAGGTGTCATTCACAAATGCATTCAGTTACTTTATTTTGTACACATAAAGCCAATCATACAAATATATCTACTAAGTGACATGATGCAGAGTAATAAATAATAAAATATAATACATTTTTCAATGTTAAAGTCATCCAAAATGCTCTTTGATCAACAGAGAATTACATATGTAAATTAATTTCTGAAAGTACTTTGTATTTGTGGCAAAAAACAGTGAAATTTGAGGACATTTTCAAAAGTATTCAAGTTTCATTATTTTTATAGCTATAAATTATTTTATTTTTTCCTTTATTCTCTTTAAAAACCAAGATTTTTTCTTTTTGGTGTTCCAAATCTGAATTTATTATTAAGCATTATGTTTAAAGATTTATTAATTGGAACTTTGGATATCTTTCACAGGTAAAGATTGCACATTTGAGAAAATGGAACAAGTTAGGGAACAACAAGAAAGATTGGCTAGACTCCATTTAGAGCTAAATGCACAGCAAGAAATATATGGGTTAGTTACTTTTAACACTCATATTTTTTTTATTTTTCTTTTATGATTGTAGATATCTAGTTTCCTTATATGCAAATTAGGTATTAGTTTTGACCTCTGAATGTTTTTAGATTACCTTGCTTGTATGCCAATGCTTTTATTGTAGAACACTTTTTTGACTAAACAGATATAGAGTTGAAGGTATCCTAGGAAACATTCTATTGCACACAAGAAGGCTAAAATTGGTTTGTAGCCATCCAGGGAAATGGCAGGCTGCTGTGTGTAATGTGTGCAAAATCCTTAAAGGGTTAATTAAATCATTCTACAATGAAAAGAACATTGTGTATATTTAAATTACAGAAGTAAAATGCTGGTAGGAGCTCTAAATAAAAATATTCTGTCAAATTGAAGAAATTACATTTCAATCAGTATTGTTGGTCCACCTTAAAAAGTACTTTTATTTTGAATTTGTATTCAAGTAACAGGAAAAAGCTGTATGTTGTATTATAAGATTAAATTGCTCTTCACAGGAACAAATTTTATTAAAGAAAGATCAGTGACATATCTAAAATAGTGCATGCATAGCTCTTATCCTCAATGCTAATTAACAGTTTCTATGTAAGCCAGACTAAGAAAATATCTTTATTCTCACTCTTTAGATAGTGAAAGAAAAAATGTGATTTCAAATTCCACCTCATGTTAAAATCTTTTTACTTATATTTCATTAAAAAATACATCAGTTCAACCAACATGCTTTCATAGTGCTTCACAGTATTATTAATTAGAGTCAATCAATACTAATTTTTTTTCAATTTCATCAACAAAGAGACTAATCAAATAGCATCAAAATCCTAGTACAAACTGAAGAAAAGAAACAATTCTAATTTATTTCTGTAAATCATAATTCATGTTTTGTTTTACATGTTTGAATGTTGCAATTGAAATTAGGCATTGAAGTCTTTCAAGTACTAATAATGCTACAGCTTGTATTGGTGGCATATGTAAGGATATGAATTGATCCTCAAAACACATCAAAGTGCTGGTGAACAAGTTTTTATAAGCTTTTGTCATTCCTCAAGAATTCCATTTATAGTAAATGGTAATTGCGATTTTATAATGCAATAGTGTAAAATATGTGTCAAATGTATGAACTCTAGATATGCCACTGAATGCTGTATACAAATAAATTGTAGCAAATTTTCATACAATGAGAAGATTAGACTGTTTAAAGTATTTTTTAGTTCAACCCAAATATATTACTCTACTTGAAAATTAATACTAAGAAATGGCAGGACCATTCAATTTACTGTTTCTAACAGAAAAGGCAATTTTTTAATTACTTTCACTGGCTTTTAAAAACTTAAGAAATATTCTGGAATATGTTTTACCAGAATAACTAATGAAATGTTGGAACATGAAACTTGAAAGTAATAATTTAACTAGAATTTTAAGTAAAGCAAAATTAGATTTTAGCTGCATGTGTCGGATATAAAAATACAGAGTTAGATTCTTGTCTGCATTTGATATTTTTAATTAGACAAATGAAAATTGCACCCATTTGAACTGATGATTATTTTTAAAACTTTTAGATTGGTTGAATTGGATTTAAACATTCCATTTTTCTAAGAACTTCTATTACTTTAAATGTTCAAGGTTCATATTTCAGGAAATTCTCAGGAAATGAGTTGTGCTATGCATTTCAGGGAGAACTGGACATGTTTTAAGAGCTATTGAACAATAATTTTTGTAAAAGGTTCTAATTTGTTTTCATATTTTTTGAATTTGTGAAAAATACCCACATTTTGCATGATTAACTCTTTGGGAAAGGGCTCTAAGAGAAATTTTACTTTAAATTGTATTTCCTTTAGATAATGAGTTCATATTTATTGACATTGGCTTTCAGAAATGTATTCTGAAATTTTCCCATAGTCCTTGGGAAAAGTAAGCAATTATTTTATTATTTATACTACTTGTGTTATACTATGTTTCCTATGTACCCATGGTTGCATTTTGGTAAATAAATATTTGTTGAATTATGTAAAAAATGTGGAGTATTCTCAAATTTTGAGGTGCTTTGCAATTTTTAATTGCAAAAAACTCACAAGTCAAGTTTTCTAACTTTCACAGGAGATTAAAAAAAATTTCGTATAGTTATGTACACTCACTGAAATCACCTGTTTTAATCTTAGGTTCAAAAACTTTATTATTTCTTTATTTAAACCGAATTTAGTTGAGTTTGCTGACATCTCCATTTCATTTAATTCATCATTAGTTTAAAATTCAAATTTGAATGACGAGTGTTAAGTATTTGAAAGCTTAAAGGTATGGTAACCATTCTTGTTTGTTTCTTCCCCTCAAAAAATTTGATAAACCTGAATTTAAGCTAGGGACTAAGGATTTACTTACCTGTCAATGGTTGTTTGAGCACATTTTATTGAATTATTTGTTTGTATAGTAAATACATGTTTCAGACAATGTAAACAATTTATTATTGATTATAGTATGACGGATTTAGAATTTCAGAATCTATTTTACAGACCTCAATCTGAAGATGAAAGACGTGTTGGAAGGGATAACCTTGGAAAATTAATAGAAAATGTATGTACCTAGATATTTCTCATTGTGTATTCATTTATACTTGGTAAACTTGTTGATTGTATGAGATGCGATTAGAAAACATTTGGACTAATTGCATAACTTTAGAACTGCACAACAATTAAGGAATCAGTTTGGCACTGAGGAATTTTAAAACCGGTCATCCATCCCACACATGAGTTATGTCACTTGCTCCTTTGGTTATTTTAGAATACTGTTTTATCCTTGTGTTGGTAAAGCTGTTGCTCAAACTCAATCAAGGAATTTGCATCAGATTTTGCTAAAATCTTCACAAAACCCTTGGTAAGACACATACTAAAAGTTGTTGAAAGTGTATGGGAAGTTTCGTGTAAGTGAAGGGTATGAATATTTTCTATTGTGGAAAGTTTTTGTTCAAAGTTTTAAAAACGATGAGCAGTCTATGAGGCCCACAACAAGCAAAAGTGAAAAGAATGTCAGACTTGTACACAATGTGTTAAGTTCTCAGAAGACGTTATTGTTTTCAGTTTAGCTCAGACTGTTCTTGTGAACCATTTGGGTATGAGATGCCTCTCATCCAGTTTTGGACTAAACAAATGAGTTAACATTATTTGAATATATATTTTGACAGTGATTGGAATTTAGTTCATACTAGGCGAGTTCATCTTAATGAGATTTGACTGTATTTCTATTTTAAAATCAGAAAACTTGCATTTGTTTTTTTTTCGCGTGCTTGTTCTGTGTTCCTCAAATTCCATGTTCTTGAGAGATTTGGATGGCATTGGATAATGAGTTTGGGCAAAGTAATGCCAAGCCACAAAAACTTGCCTTTATCATTGAAAGTAAATAAAACTAGGCAATACAAAAATGAATCAGTCTTGTTAAACATAAGAATCACTGAATGAGAGAAAAATGTTTTCATAAATGCATATTGCAAACAAAAGAATTGAATATAACCGAAGCAACTGTGGAAACTAGCATTCTTTGTATAAATACAATGATTATCAACACTTCTTTATTGTCACTTTCAGTGATCAAAACATCATTATCTGTACTGGTGTTGGAAAACTTAATTTGGATTATTTACGTACGTTTTAAACTGAAATTTGCTTCCACAATGATTTGTGTGTATATGATTGTGCAATTGTTCTTTTCCTTTCAGCTACAACAGTTGAGTCGCAGCATGTATCCTTTTTTTAATCTGAATTTAGTGTAAGATTTCATCTCTTCAAATTAAAACAATGTTAAAGTAAAGGATAATTATTAAACTTTAATATCTGGTACTTGCTACTTAATTAGCACTTCATTTCAGTACATGTAAGGAACAAAAAAATAAACAATAAAACTAAATACTTTAGAAATATATTTAAAATTACGGTGTTTGATTTAAAATCAAAAACAGCTTCAAGCATTATTTTATTTAATAATATTTCAGTTGTAAATTTTAATTTCTGAAAGAATTTAGAACAGAATTTGCTTTCACTTAATTCCAACCCAATGAAGTGAAGCTAGTGGGTTTTTTTTTTATGGAAATGTACTGTTTTGCTTTATCTGCACTCTCACAAATGTACTTAAAAAGGTATTTTGTTAATTCAAAATTGAATTTCTTGAATTGTAAGCTTTTTCCTACTTATAAAAATGCAATTGAGAAGTTATTGACATGCCACTGGACACATAAAATTTAAGGAAATTGTGGGTCGATCTTGAGTCTCCAGACTTGAGAATTTATTTATATTCTTTCAAAGGTCCAATTGCTTAAATAAAATGCATTTTGAGTTAGAAAACGAGAACAGAAACATTTTCCTTTACAACGTTTTCATTACGGTAGTTTTTTTTACTTGGATCTATATTTTATCTTTTTTTTCTTAGGAAGAAATATGTAATTTAATCTGTTTTTTCCTTATTCATATTTTTCAAAATTCATAATAAATCTATTTTTAAAACTCGATATTTGTAATTTGCTTTACTGATTAATGAACTCATATGCCACAACTATAATACCATCATTCTTGCTTTGTACAATTGCCTATTTGAGCCATTGAAGTACCTTAAATGGTAATCTAAATATAACTATTATAACTTCAGGTTTCAATCGAATACTTTAATACAAAATTTATATTTAAACTTTCTGTTTGTCTAGCTTACAATATTTTGCCAAATCAGCTCTAATTTTGTCATTTAGTTATTCCTTTACTGATTTTAGAGAGCAGCTACAAATTTCCAGCCCTAGTGTGCAAACTGATGTTTGAGATATATAAATTACTAAGACTTAATTCATTGTGAGTATTTTGGTGTAAAAAGTAATATGGATTGTTACAAAAATCTGTTTTTGTGGTATTTACATATCCCCATTGCATCCTAATCTATATTCTGATTAACAAATGTTTATGTATTGTTAAGTTTAAATCCTTTTAAGGTCGTTATACACTTCAGAAATGTCTTAGTATTAAATCGTAATAAATTTGTTGAGTCAACAGTATATTTCTCTTAAAATGCTTTAAGTGTTATATTAATTGATATTGTCTTGTGTGCATCATTCATTATCATGATGGCAGGATTTTGACCCACCAATATTCTTTCTAGTATTTTTATGGTCATATACTTCTGGAATGTCTATCTGTTCTGTCTTTTTTCTATTCAAATGAGTTTACACTATGTTTCTTTTTAAGTACTAAAGTATTATATTTAATTGCTTATGTTGTCTTGTGTGTGCATTTTCTTTTGCATAGTTTTATAAAGTGTCAAAAGTAATATTAAAACTTACACCTAGAAATACAAGCCATTGGGTATTCAAAAAGTAGAATCACACAAAAAGTGTTTGACATTTTCTTTAACCCCTGTAAAGCTATAAAGTAATGTATGTGAGGAATAAATAATCACACTGTTCATACTCGTTATATTGTAGCAACCTGTCAATTTATTAAAAAGGACCCTAATAGACATGGTGCAGCTTGTCCGCTTTTGGACCTTGCTCCATAAAACTCAAATTACCTACCTAACTGACAACCAATAGTATAAATGTTATATTTATTGGTATTGCTGTCTTATGTGCATTATCATGATGATAGGAATTTGACCCACCAATATTCTTTCTAGTATTTTTATGGTCATATACTTCTGGAATATTTATATTTATCTGTTCTGTTTTCTATTTGGATGAGTTTACACTATATTTCTTTTTAACTGCTAAAGTATTATATTTAATGCTTCTGTTGTCTTATGTGCATTATGTTTAAATGGTTTTTATAAAGTTCCAAAAATAATATTAAAACTTACGGCTAGAAGTGCATGCCATTGGGTGTTCAAAAAGTAGGATCACACATTTTTTTGACATTTGCTCTAATCCCTGTAAAGGTATAAAGTAATATTAGTGAGGCATAAATAACCACACTTCTGTTTCCACAACCAGTCAATTTATTAAAAGTACCCTGACAGATGACTACTGACTACAATTATTGAGAACAACTCAATTCTTTGAATCTATTTTGCAGTTAAAAAGAGTTTGTCTTATCAACATTTTTCAGAAATCAACAAGTTTGAAAACCAAATAAAAATCCTTAGGTTAAGCAATATCTAATAAATTGCTTTAAAAATAGTTTCTCAGGCTTGGTATGATCCTTAACAATTAAAGAATTCATGGAAATTCCAAAAAGTATAGCTTTGCTTAACTGTTTTGTCTAAAGAATGTGATGAAAGACAATTGTGATACCACAAAATTTCATTTCTAAGTTGGCTACAAAGTTTAATTTCCATATTTGTAGAAATTTTTGTATTCTTGGTACTAATTTGCTATCAAACATTATATTCAGATTCCATCAGAGAGTCTTCCCCAACTCATTCACTTGGGGTCCCATACTTCACCCAACAATCAACAATGATTATCCTACTGCTTGAAAACCGAAAATCCTTACATTAGAATCATGACACCAGAATCTTTAGTTGTTGGTCATTGCTCATTTCCATCATTCTGTTTTAATATAATTTTTCCATTTTTTATGCTTTTCAGAAAAAGAATAATTTTAATTTATGTATGCCTAGTGTGTTCACTTTTCTTTTAATCTGGTTGTAATTTTTACTATCTATTACAAACACCAACAACTATCGATTATTATTTAATGAAGCAATCTTCCATTCTTATTTAATGAAGCTTCATTCCGATTGTAACTTCTTCCATTTGAGAAACAAGTACAAACTTTATGAGCACATGGAAACTAAAATATATATGCAAAATTATACTTGAATCCTTGAAATGTCCTTAATGCTCTGTTAGTCACTTTACCTAACAGATGTAGTCACTTTTTCAAATGTTATGCAATGCAAACAATAACTAAAAATGCTTTTATAAATTTGAATAATAAATTTTTAGTTATTTGGATTTTAGTAAACCTAAACTAGTATATATTTTTAAAATAAGTAAATATATGTGTAACTAGAAAAGAAAACATGAGCACCTCACAGATGTGCACCAATCTCATTTCTTAAAAACAACCATGACTAGTGGAGGATTCAGCGTTTTTATCCTCTAAGGGGTTCACATGCATAATTCTACCATACAACCTTCCGTTTCGTCTGCATGACATATAACAGTTTTTATCTTTTTGACCAGCAGAATCGTTTTTTAGGATTCTTTCAACCAATAGACGTGATTATTTAGTCAGTACTTGAGTTGTGGGGAGAAACTTTTATTGTTTACTTTTACTCTTAAATTATCCTCATATATACCTAGTTCATATCTTGTGGTTCTTTTGCTGCTACATCAAAAAACGTATTTAGATTAATATTATTCAAAGTACATGTTGGCCTGGACAATTTTTAAGTATTTTTTGTTGAATAACTAATTTTTTCTGTATGGTGGACATTTTTCATATCTTTTCAAAAGAGCCAGTGAAATTTGCCAAATTTACAGATGTTTTTGATTTTAACATTAACTCCTCCACATCTTGCAGCTCCCTTTGGAAAACTGTTATTTTAATTCCTTAGAACATCAATTAATATGAACTTTTGTGGCTTCACACCTTTCTTATAACCTTAAAATCTTCATTATGATTCTGAAAGCCTTAACTTTTAAATTTCTGTAAAAGCATCAACGTAATCTAATTAATTCACATAGCAAAAAGTGACTAGAGCAACAAACCAGTCAATGTAACTATTTTTTATTTTCTTACATTTTTAAATGTATATTTTTGCAGTTTCTTGTAAAAGATGATCACCATGCCTTCCATATAAATTTTTTTCTCCCTAGGTTTTTTGAAAAATCACAATTTTGTATTTGCTTTAGCTTTCAAATATGATAAAATCTTATTTTCCATGTTTTCATACTAATTCTTGCTTTATAACTGAAACACTGGTGTATTCCATGTTTATCCTCTAATTTAAAAACATGTTCATTGCTCTTTCTCTGCTATATAATATTTAGGGATAGCTTATTTGTTTATTAGCATTAAAATTTCTTAATAAAGCCTCATACTTTTTATAAATTCTACATAAAGCTTTAAAAATATATTTATAGAGTGAAACATATTTCTATAATCGAAAGTGTGAACAAGTTAATCTGATGAAGCATTCAAAGACTTGTATTACTTAAACTTCTGCACTATGGTTTCTGAGACCCGAGTTCTTGACCAAAATCCATTTTTTCGATTTTAGAATGAGCTTAGTCATACACCAATATTGAAAGCAAACAATGTGAATGTCAAGTCTACTCTTTTGTTCCATCTTTTTATTTTCATTTTAGAGGTAGTTATTGAGTATTTGTTTGAAGTTTTAGTTGTCTGAAAGTCTTCGAGTGTGTACCTAGTTCGAAAGTGTGCTATTACTTTGTTTTTCAATATTTTGACATGCATTAAGTTGCTTTATTATCCTATACGTATGTATTTTTAATTAATCTAAGGAAACACTCATAAGTCTGTCCATAGTATTTAAAGTGCAATTGAAATTATTTGAAAAATTTTGTTTTGTAAAATGTAAATACGAATATTCAAAGTAACTTATAAAAAAATAACATTGTTTGGCGATAATAATTTTTGCATGGTTGAATTCAGTGCTTATCAGTGTTTAATTTCATACAAAATTTTCCTGCGACCACTTGCGATCCTTAAAAAAATTTCAGTTTCTTATAGACATGCATCCTTTGGACGAATATAAATGTAGAAAAATATCCAAACCTTTCTGAACTGATACTCCCTTTTTGCTTGCATTTCCAAGCTCGTACATGGTTGAAGCTGGTTTCAGCCATGTTAATTCCATTTTAACAAAACAAAGAAATAAGCTAGATATAGAATTCCATGGCGATTTAAGACTGAAACTTGCTAATTTTGAACCCAAGATTGCTAATCTTGTCAAGAATAATAAAGCACACCCTTCACATTGACCACTTTAGTAAATTGTATACTAAATTAATAAGTCTTATTTTCATATATATAAAATTGCATTATCTTTATTTTGTTATCTAAATTAAGTTTTATGTATTATTTATCCTTCCTATCAAATATGTAATGTTAAAAAGACGTCAAAAACAAAAACATATCCCTTTGACTTTAAGCCAATATATTAATATATACAATATTATACATACAACAAACACTAACTATAAAATAAATAATCTAGAAACTCACACAAGCGTCTTTTTTACTTATCCTATTATAATTATTTAATAGTAAAATAGAGGGGTCGATAAAAAGTCAAGAAACTCTTGAAGGTATTAACGGTCAAAGTTTACCGACCCTTACTTTAGACAAAAGATGTCAAGCTTTCCTGTGCATGAAGTACTCCAAAACTAAAAATTGTGTCTGACTGAAAAGAAATTTTGTCCTGGAAATAAACCACCTGAACTGTCAACATCTTCCAGTCAGCCATATGAAACATTGAAGAAGTAAGATAGCGATTTGTGCAAATCGAAAAACTTGGATATGTTGAAAATATTTCTTCCAACCCTTAAAGTATTGGGTATAAAACAATCTCCTTTTGTTGATAGTAAAGTACTGAATGTTCTAAGTGATATGAAATTAATCAGGCTTGTTCTATATGCAGTGCCACTCCTTGAAATCTTCAACAAGTTAAGGATATGAAAACTACCAAAATCATTTGACCCCACATTAAATATTTTGCAATAAGGCATATGGCTTTACATGCTTGGATTCGTTTCTTTGAATGTATACTTCATCGATATGGCAAGTTTGAGAACCCAAAATAAAGACATTCAACAACAGGAAAAATTGGTACAAAAACATTACTTAACACAATTACATTTACCCTCGAATAAACCGAAAACCAATGGATTTGTTAGTACAAACAACTGCAGCAACACTATATGTTGAGCATTTAAAAGCAGCAAGTGTTTTTCCAGAATTACAGATGTTGATGAAAGGCAATTAAAAATAACATGGTAAAGTACTCCTGATATTCAATTCCAGTAACCATACATAAAGATCTTGTCCATATTCGACAGATAAAGGAAAATACTTCATGACGAGTAGGTTATTTCAGAGAAGGATCTGAAGCAGAAATAAACTTTACGAGCACTATAGACAATTCCACTCCGGAAAAACCAGTAGGCAAAACAATCTGGATATTTTAAAGTTATGGACACGAGATCCTTTGGTTTCAAGTATAAATTTACAATACCATATAAATTGCTATGATAAAATAACACTTCCTTCTGAAGTAGTTTATGCTTTAGAGCCGAAACCAGAAGCTTCACAATCAGAGAATGAAGACTGTTTCCTTAGAAAAGACAATACCTGTTAATTTGTTAGATATAATAGAATTAGAAAATGAAGCATTGTAGATAAATAAACCCTTTTTTTACCCTAAATTCGTGTAATTAAAATTTCCAAATCAAATGAATCTGAATTACTTTCATTTTGGTTCAAGCAAAAACTTATTACTTTTTCCAATGTCCATTATTAATTTTGGCCCAAAATTAATAATTTTCCAAAATTGGACAGTTTTATTAATCAATTGATCATTAATGACTTCAATTTCGTTTTAAGAATATTTGGTCCAATTATTTTTTCAATATCGTAGTTTTTTAATTTTTGCCACACAAAAAGTGGTCTCGGAAACCATAGTGTTCTGGAAGATGTTGCACCCACACACGCACAAGTATCTACATCCTTGCATTAAAATGTATTTTTTGAAAAAATATAACTGTTCATTAGACTTGGAAGTTCTCAAATTACCAAGTCTGAGGAATATGATGATTACAAAAAATCTATTTACCAACTTTATTCTTACAATGTAACAATTATGGTATTGCAGTTTGATTAATTTTGTTATCTCAGATATTAGTTACCTTTTTGATACAAAGGTCTTGATTTTTCTGTGATTACATTTCATAATATACAGGTGGAAGGCCAAATTGTTAATTCAGTTTCTTGAGTGTAAAATATTAATTTCTTTCCGTTGAATCTTGATTGACTTTTTGTCTTTTAAAAGGATTTATTTTCTAAACTTAAGCTATTTTACTTGAAATCAACGCTATCCATGGATTCAGTAATGAAAAGTTTAAAAGGATTTTTTAACTTTTATGTGTTCTCTACAATGTTAAATTTTTGTTATCAAATAGCAAGCAAACTCTATTAACTGATGTTTTCTTTAAACTCGGCATTGTTTTTATCGATTTATTGTATTAAGCAAGTCTTACATGCTCTGCTTGAAAATCTTTGCCACTCATATATACATACACATGTATGAGTAGATAATTCTGTTACGTAGAATTTTCAGCAACCCAATTCGTGTCAGAATTGTAGTCTTGTTATTGTATTATCCAGTGTATTAAAAATGAAATTTAGTGCCTTTATGTGACTGCTTTTGCTTTTAAGGAGTTAGGAATGAAATGTTGTATTGTACAGAGAATGAGACAACATAAAGATAGGTCTGAAAGTTTACCAGGGGGCGACTGTTTAAATCAATGTATAAATATTGAACTCATGAATCCTCCTCTTTACTTGTTTATAAATTTCAGTTCATATACATTCAGTTATCAATTTGAAAGGATTAATTCACCATGCATTTCAAAACAGTTTACTGTTCAGTTTGTCTAACTTTACTAATAGTTATTGATGAAATGTCCTTCAACAGTGGATTAAATAAAATTTCACTGAAATTCGAAGCTTAAATTTTAAAATGTAACCACCCAATTTCTCTTCATTTGAACCACTTTTATGCTCATTAACCTTTAATCATTTACAAACAAACTTTAGAACTGGAATCAGGTTCTCTGGTAAAAACCGATGATTTACATGCTTTAATTAAAAATTGTAAATTATGCAATTTTTAAAATTGTCAAAGGTATAAAAATGAGCTTTCATTTCGATGAATTATCTTTAATGTGGTGTTTCTATTACATTTTTATAAGGTCATATAGATTTTACACTTTTCTATTGACACTTGCAATTGAATTTCAGCATTTGAAGAAGTGATGTAATAATCATTCTTGTGCTATTTGATTTCAAAACAATAAAATTTTGTATTTTTTGAGAATACTAAAAATGTGACTATTGCTGTTAATCATTGTGTGAAAATTGTATGAACTCCAAAAGTTTTCTATTGATATTTGAAAGGATTTTTAATTTGTAATAAGCATAAAGTTGGAATAAAAAAGAAAAGTATAAGTGTTAGAATATAGACTTTAAGAGATATGATTGTCATTTATTTTGCAATACAACCATTGAAATAAGTACATTTTTATGAGACAAAAGAACACATGAAGTCATATTTTCGCAATGATTAATTGTAAAGAGCACAATTTTTACTTAGTTATATCCTAAGTATTTGAAGGAATATTCTCAAAATTTGTAGCTTTTGAAAATTGAATGTTTAGTTTTATTTTTAAATTGCATATAAGAATTAATATACAGATTAGGATTCTAGTTTTCATTACAGAAATTCTAAATTATACTGCATTTCATAGTAATATTTTCTGTTCAGGATTTGTCTTGACTTAAACTTTGTAATTTTTTGTCTTATTTGAGAATATTCCGTTCCTATTTATGTGTATAAAGTTAAGTCATTTCAGATAATACATAACTAATTTTAAATATCAAGTTTAATTTTTAGAAAGAATTTTGTTGAAAGAATGAATATTTATTACATTCATCATATCCAATGGAAAATGTGAAACAAAATGTGCTATATTGTTAAATCTGTACAGTAATACAATTTTTAAATGCTTTACAATGCAAATAAATTATGCCATGCTTGTTTAAATTGCAAATTAGTTGGGAGCACCTTTTAATGGATGTTTTTATTGCGACTCAATTTGACTGAGTTATCCATCACATTGCCATCCAAAGTTTAGTATTTTATCTATACTTTCTGTATTAGAAATGTTCTGATGGTTTTAATTTTTGTGTGTTTAGAATACGGTAACTTATTCTAAACTTTATAGTTTTAGAATTACATGAGTGAATAATGTATATCAAATAATAGTATTTTTTTTTATCTATTTAAACTTAATATATATAGTTTTTAGAATATACAATTTAACATATATTTTCAAACTATTTCAATAAGAAGCTACCTTACATTCTGAAGAATAAAATTTTAATTGTTAAATATCTTCATAGTTTATTAGTGCTTTTAAAAATATAGTTATATTGTAGTAAATATTTAATTCACAAACCAATGTAGGCATTTCATTTTGTAACTATACAAGATCTATTCTTGAATGTTTTATCTGTCTTGCGAGAATACTTTATCTTTAGATATTAAGTAAAGAAATTATTTCATTGAAGTATTTTTAAGAAAATCTACAAAGCAATGTATAAGCAATTTGTTCTTCAATAGACCACAGAGATATTTGAAATTTATATAAACATAAATATATGAAAAACAGTATTTTTATGAAAAATAAAGGTTTGTTATTTTTCAATCCTTTCTAATTTTTGTTTACATACATATCTGAGAATACCCGACATTTGATAAGTATATCTTTCATGTGGGTAAGGATAGTTTTGCTTCCTTTATATGAATAGATATGTTCACTTTTATTCAAAATTGTGTTAAGATTAATGTTTTGTAGAGTTCATTTCATTATCAGTAATGTAATATTAATGAGTTTATCAAGTTCATTATTTTTTGCATGCACATTAGCCTCACAATTTTATGTGAAACATGTGTATTTATTTACTTGTTGTTGAGAGAGGTTTCTTTTTATAATTAAATCTGTTTATAACATCCGTCCGTTTCTAAAAATTTCAGATTTTTGTTCAATACTTGATTAAACATTTTTATAGAAATTCATTGATTTTCTTCAAAGAATTTGGAATTGAACTTTATCATACTCTATCTCTTTTAATTTTTATTTTATTTAGATCGTGTTTCCCAATTAGCAGGTGAATTTACTATTTTGAAAAACATTTCATCAACAGTTTGTTTTAAGGAATAGTAATTTACTTATTACAATTAATGACGATGCACTAACCATATTTATTTACATTAACTGCATTTTCCTCTTTTTGTATCAGGGATATCTCAGGAAATAAATATAAAATTTAAACCACTTTATTGGTCTCTTGATTCAGTTCTGTTGAATGATTCAACAACTTCGACATTGCCTTGACTGCCAATGCTTCATGCTGCAATGTTTGATTTTAATTCTTGTTAACACATTTTTGATTTCTTATACTTGTATGTTAGTTATTAATATGATAGTTTATTGGATTTAATTAGTGAAATCCTTGATATTAGTAATCCTTAACTCCTAACAGAAAGTAAATTGTACTGTTTTCATTGGCAAAATTCCCTATAAAGTGATTGACCGTGATCATCTTTCGTTTCCCTTGGGTTTTTTTACAGTAAACTTACTTGGAAAGGGAATCAATGTATTCTCTTAAACCCTAATTCTTGTCATGATTTGCCTTAAATACGAAAACGTATATCATTTCATTCGATTGATGTGTTTCAGATCAATACTTCCCTGTGAAATCGGGAAACACCAATCATTTGTTTGTTTCTTTAATTGGAAGGATTTGTTTTCTTATGCTTGTATAGTGTGAAATATTTTTATGAATTCTGTATTTGTGATTACAAAGTGCTTGTTCTGAATTTCAGAATATTATATTTGCATCTGTTCAAAATCGCAATTAATATACAAATCTGTATTTATCTTATTTTTGTAAGAAAAATGCATTAAAGAATTTTAAATTTATTCATAAGGCTCCAAAGTTTATTCACTTGTTTGCTTATATACTTGTACTTGGTAGTTTAGAGACCAAAGACTAATTTTAATGAACTCTAAATATTTAATGGAAGTATTCTAAATAACTTTCTAATTAAGTAATCAGTTTAAAAAATAATATATTTATATACACATACATTAATGTTGATTTAAAAGATAAGACAAAAATTTTCGACTTCCAACTCATTTCAAATGAAAAACTTTATTACATACTTGAACAGACCAGCTGTTCTGAATCTAGATAGTTTTAAATCGGCATTTTCACTAAAATGCAGATGGTAAAATGTATGTACTGCTCTTAATATAAAACAGTACAATATTGTCTTACCTATAAATTTTGCTCGGTAAGACGCCTTAAGCTCATTTATAATGATTGACCATCATTTAAAGAGTTAATACAGTCAATGGATATAAGTAAACGTAAAATAATTTTTTTAATATGGACACATCTTTTAGGCAGTATTGGGCTAGGCCGCATCTGAAGATGACCAATGGTGTGTTACACTTGAGGAGTTCCCCAAACTACGGCTCGTGAACGGGTTAATGAATAATGAAAAAATTAATTATTGAATTGAAAATGTTCATTACGGTTGATTGAAAATTAGGATACTTCGACTTATGATACGGTAGCACATTTCGGTTTTAGTGAGACGGTTAATTGCTGTTCCAGAGTTGAAAAGAAATGTCCTTTTTGCGGTTATTCACATTCATGGAAAGAACAGTAGATCTCGACTACTTGTAAAGCCGGAGATTTTATTTGCATTGAAGAGAAGAATAGTATCGCAATAATTGTTTCCATTTTTGCTTACAAAACTTCACCATTTTACTATTTGATTTATCCTGATTCTGGGGTTTCTGAGTTTATTGTTTGGTACCGAAAGCTATAGCATTTCTAACGAATTGGCAGGGGGAAACATCCTTTGCTATCGCCATTCTTACTTTTGCGTATGGCAACCTTGAAACGTGCCTTTCATACATATTCAGAAATCAACTGACCCACTATATATGCAGGGGCTCCCAAAATTGAGTATACACCATGAAGAGATTTCTTTAAAAACCCAAAACAACCAAAATTTATTTAGAAAATTAATAATTTGAACTTCTATAGGAATGCTCAAGTACACTTAAGTTATGGTAAAGTACATTTTTATAAAATATATATATTAAACTAAGAAAGCAGTTCAATATTCGCTATATTTTTGAAGATAGGTTTTAAATGTCAAATATTTACGAAATTCTGTCACAAAATTGAGTATACGCCCAACCTATTTCATACAAAAACAACAAAATGAAGTTGCTTAACTTGAACAGCTTCTAAGACGAGAGGCACTAAATTTATAATGTTATTTTTCTCTATTGCTTCTTGCGTTCTGAGCTCTTATACCGTGATTTTAAACCACTTTATCGGGCTAGGACGACAAATTTTCAAACCCATTGAGGTCCTGAGATTAAGGTGGGATGCATAGTTGCTTTTTAGATGGTACAGAAACTTAATTTTTTATTAACTGAAACCCACTGTATATAAATGAATAATTACACTAAGCTTTTTAACAAAGACGGTTTTAAGAACAAATTTAGTTGTTTTTAACTTATTTTTGGATGATGATTTCAGATCTGACCTTAAAAAATGGTCACCACGTCGCATGTTTTTGTTACTGGGCATTTAACGTTTTCTAGATTTCAGCCTCGATATTTTTATATTTCTTTGCTTGACATTAAATGAGTAGCAACACATTTTTTCATTGGTAGAGAATATGTAAACGAACCGCCATTGTATTTTTCATTGAAAGAGGAACACGTGTTGCATGTTAGTGCTGAAGATATGGACGCTTAAGATCCTGAGATTTCATACACACTCCTTAAGACCTAGGTCTTAAAAAAGCTGAACTTTTAGGTCCCATACTTCAAAAGTGGAACCATCTAGCTAAGAGTACACATATTTTTATGATGAGAAATATAAAGTTGGTTCTATCTTTCTATGAAATATAGGATGATATATGCTTTTGTTCAGATATTCCAGGGTTGATAACATATTTAGGAATATCCCACGATCATAAGGTAGATACAGATATATTAATGTCGCACTTAATACTGGGCAGGTGGTAGCCATAAATGATGAGCGATTACTGATGGGTTTTGCTGAAGGACAACACATAAGGGGGGAAATTAACTACTTGCATGTGTATACGACTATGAGTGTATAAATTAAATATTTATTTATAAATGTCACTATTTTTGCTATATCATGCAGTGATATGCGAATATGGTATTTATAATTTTAACATGAATATTTTATAGCTAACAAGAAAAATAAATGCTGTAATAAATTATAATTTGAAGCTCAGATTAAATTTTGAATTTAATAAAATACGACATTTACTTCCACTTCCAAGACGTGTAAATGTTGCATTGTATATACATATTTAGAAATATACCAATTGTTAATACACAAAAACTGTTCTTGTTGGAGACTTCACAGTCATTTGAATTCAGCACCCTTATATTAGTTAGAAAAACCTTAATTCACCCATGTTATGAAAAAGTTTAAAATTGTTGGCCAGTGTTCATATATTGAAATATTTTTGGCTTAGCATTGCAGTAACAGCTTACCATTATGGAATAACGACACCATATTTTTTAAAATGGCGTCATTGATGTTTTCTTTTTTGAAAGATTCTCTGATTCCCTTTGATTTGTCGAGAGTTAATTAGACTGGTTTGGTTTGCACAGTTGAATCATGTTCCTCTACACGAGGCCAAATTAGAATGCGTGTAGCAAACAATAACAGTAGTGACAAGATGGCGTCGTTGCTACTTTTTTAGAAAGAAACCTTTAATACCCTGTTGCTTGTCCCTATATGGTTGTTTTTGTGTACACGAGGGGTCATTAAACCAGGACCTTCCACTCAAATGGCTTACTCTATTTGAATCGTCTCTTATGCATGCGAAAAGTAATCATCTTGATAAATATCGTTATCGATCATTTGCAGTTGCTCTAGGTCATCCCCTGAAGTAAAATTTCTGTCTTTTATGTCCAAGTAAATGGAATTGTTTATCAATTCCGTAAATGTGTCCGGTCGTCTAGGGGTAAACATGTTTCTCACTTCAAAGGTATCGCTTGTAGAACTCGTATTTGAAGAGTAGCGCATGGGTTTGCAAATTTCAGCATGGCTCTGATTGGATTGTGCCACTAAGTCCTCAGATGCATTTGAATGTCCTGGCAAACTCATTTTCCGCCCGAATTTTCTCGTTCCATTTCGCAGCCATGTCTCAGAGACACTGTTGCATACACTGATTGGATCAGATGGAGGTCTCTGAGAATCAACTGGTTCAGCATATATATGAGCCGCATAGAAATCCCCTGCTATGTTTGTAGGTACAATCTTCGTTTGGGCAGATATTGCTTCAAATGGTTGGGCGTAAACTGGATCCGTGTCCACGGGTATGTGAGGAAGAGCTGATTTTTCCTTGCGAGGTTTTGAGTTAGTTGGATTGCTTCTTAATTCGATAACATCTTCGCAAGTGTTTGTTTTGTAAAAGATTTGTTCTTTGCCATTATTGTACAGTGAACAGTCCGTTGTACCAACATGAAATACGGGAGTATTAGTTGCTGAATGTCTCCTGTAAGAGGAAATGGAAATTTAGCTTTTTATTTCTGGTACTTGCATGTCTAATGTTGAACATTTCATCATCTCTTTACTATCTCATTACTAAATTTAAACTTCTAAGAAAATTGTACTAAACTTTAAATAGTCTTTCTAATTGAAACTTACCTTTTTTTTATTAATAGACCACACATAGCTAAAGAAAGAACAAATATTGCTGTTCCAGCGCCGGCTGCTACTGCTATCACTAAAAAGATACATTTATAATTTATTTTGAATTTTTTTAATGGAACATTAGTTATAAAAACAACTATATACTTACTTAATACAGTGTTTGGCGACCAATCATTATTCCATGCTTCATTCATTGGAGTTCCTATAGGAGTTTTACGTTAGCAAGGAGTTTTATATTAAATGTAGTTACTTATGTTTCAATAGATTATGCTATATTTTAAAATTACCTATACAAGAATATATTTTCGTGCGTATTTCATTTAAAAAACAAATTCAAATCAATTCAAAAGGAAAAGTAAGGACAAAACTACTTGAATCTTGTCAGTTTAAACGACATTCGTGGAGAATTTTATAGCTCTACTGGGATTTGTTTTATGTGATTACTTACTTCTACAAACAGCTGACGTATAACTCCACGATCCATTTGAAAGGCATAGAGAAACTGCGGGAGACCCTTCTATATGATATCCTGTATCACAGACTAGCACTCTTATGAGAATAGTTTCGTTTAAAGGTATCCATCGTCCATTGTGAGGTACTTCCATTCTTAGAGGACCACAGTTGATTTCTAAGAAAGATGTATCTAGTGTATAATATAGTTGAGATGACAGTTCAAATTAATGTGTTCTTGTCAGGTCTAAAAACTATGCAAGTTTTGATGGTTGACCTTAGGCTTTACTGTTGGCTTACCATATGTCCCAGTTCTAAAAGCGCATCCCAGGGTGCAAGCCAGTTTTGTCCTGGAAACAACTTGTCTGAAGAAAACAGAAATTTTTCCTCTCTATCCAAATTTTTGCAGTCTTTGAGAGTGATTTGCAGTACAAACAAATGAAACAGAAGACGAGAATTTTACTTCCTGTTGCACAAATGTTCTTGTATGCTGCATATCGGGATTACCTTAATATGTAACTTATCGCCGTTGTGGTGACGATGGACGTTTAATCTAATTGGCATTGACCAATCAACTATCGTATACCAATTCGGAATTCATTCTTTGGAATCTTTACTGGTGAAGTGCTGAAATCGTATTCGAAAAGCAAGCCAAGTGACGTTACGTTCGGAATACGTTCATGAAACACGTTCCGCCGTAGAAACACTATCACCACCAAAATTTAGCTTGACAGAGAATGCCTCTCATAGCAACAGGAGCATGTGCTGGTGATGGTTTGAATGATAACTATATTATTTGGCCCGAAATTGAAATGCAATCTACGGAAATATTAATGAAGCTGATGGTAATCCTGCAATACACTTGTGCGAATTGTTTGAAGTGGTGACTTAACATTGTGGTCTTCAAACAATAATACTCAGAAAACTGAGAACAATCATTTCACATGGATCAGAATACTTGTTTCCAAACATCGGCCAAATTGTGAAGTCCAAGATTATTATTACCAAGCATTTCGTCTCCTGTTGAAAGATTATTTTCTGTGTTAAACAATATTTGATCTAAAGGAATAATTTCTTTGTACGGTAAATCTGGCTAGAAAACTTCATGTCCCTGTTTTTCTATCATGCCTGATTTAAAGAGTAAACTTATCTTCAGTTTTTAGTAAAATATGATTCAAGTAGATATGATATGCGATATATTCAAAAGACTAACTCAGAAAAAAAGGTATTCCTTAGTTCCCAGACTTCAAAGCCTGTGACTTTTCATTTGTCAAAACTACATATCAAACTGGTGTATAAGAAAGAATTTGAAGTGGAATCTCTTGCTGTGTTCTAAAGGAAAGCCTTGAAGCCTCCTCTGCAATAGTATTTCAATTGTCCCAGACTCTCCTAGATGAGAAGCGGTTGCCAAGTTCAGACTGCTTACTGGTCACTACTGTCTCCATGCTCGTCTCCACCGAATAGGACTTGCCAATTTCCCAGACTAATTTGTGCTACCTAGGACAGCCTATTTCTGGAGAATATTTGGATGAGTGCCCTGCATTAGTGGTTGTTAATTGTAGAGTGGGAAAATATTAGAGAGCACGTAGTTTAATGGCTTAGCAGCCAAACGACCAACATTTGTGAATAACAGTTCCCAGACCGAATTTTGAGGATCTCATTGATCTCTCATTGCCCAGTCTCGGTTTAAACAACATCAGGTGCCCTGGTTTAAACAGAAAATAACATGGTAAGCCTTTACTGGATTGTTACTCTATTAAATAGAGCAGCTATTTACCTATACACACAAATGTGTAGAAAATAATATGGTAAGCCAACTTTACTCGGTTGTTACCGTATTGCATTAAATTGAGCAACTAGTTACCTACCTACACAAATGTTAAGGTTTCCCCAAGTCGCATCCTGTAGACACTGCCGGGGCTCTGAATCGGTAGCTGCGTATCCTCTATCACAAATAATTTGTAATTTAGCTCCATAAAAAGCTGAGTGTTCAAGCAAAATTCCTCTGCCATGTGGAATATGTGGTTTTTCATCGCATTGAATAACTGAAAAGCAATATGTTTACAAATCAATTTTAAATCACAAAAACTATACACTGCCAAGAAAATCGAAACACCCCGAAATCATTGATTGAAATAAAACTAAGCTTGTGTGATGTACAGAAAAAGGTAAAGATATTATCACATTTTCTATTTCAGAAGACTCTTTATTATTGTAGAATTAAATCAGGTAGGTAAGTAGGTATTTTAATTAACGTCGCACTAGAGCAACACAATGGGTTATTGACGACTGTCCGGGATCAATCCCAAAGAGAAAGATCCGAGGGCAGCACCACGTAATTTTGAACCACGGTCAGATGACAAGGCAACACCTGGCTTGCCTCGTCTGGCACCCCACTCTCCAAACTTCCACATCACGCCAACGTGAGAATTAAATCAGAAAGGTCATAAATTAGTGCGTTGTAAATACCCCCTTTGGCGGCGATACATGCTGATATATGGCGTTGTATGGAGTCAAACCAAACTCTTTTGCTATCCTGTGGCACATTGTACAATTATGCCAAGCATTTTGCTGCTGATGCTCTAGATCCTCATATTGGGGTTGCGACAATTGACTGCCTAGCATATTCAGACATGCTCAATGGGAGACAGATCTAAGGATCTCGCTAGCCAAGAAAGGGTTTCAACACCATGGGGCACTCATGGGAGAGGCAAGTCGTGTGTGACCTGGAGTTATCGTTCTGATAAATAGCCCCTTAGATACGCGACATGAAAGGCAAAATAGTTGCTTGTAGGATCCACTGGAAGTATCTTTGTGCTGCCAATCTACCTCGCATGACTACTAGAGGGGACCGGCTATCGTAAGTCATGGCTCCTCACACCATTTCACTAGAAGTTACAGCTGTGTGTCACTCGACAGTCAACTGAAAATGGTTGCGCTGGCCGGTTTCCTCCCCACGCGAACGTAGTGATCATTTGCACCAGGGCAGAAGCGGGATTCATCTCTAAACGTGATACACCACCATTCCTTGCCTGTAAATGACTAGTTCACGGCACCAGTCCAGACGCAGACGACGATATTCGGTAGTCAGAGGCAGATGCCTTAACGGACGACGTGCCTGCAGTCCTGCTTCCGCCAGGCTTCTGGCAATGCTACGGGAGGCTGTATAGAGGACGATATGCATCGTTGGATGGTCGATAAGAAAGCTGTTGTAACAGTTTCACAGCTCGTCTCACTATCAGCTCATCCTCTCCCTCTCTCTCGCATTTGTCTTTCTGGGTCGACCCACAGAGCCTTCCTAACTGTTATGTAATGATTTTTGATGGTCCTTTGCTTGCTCCTATGTATGAAGGGAACTTGGGGATTTCCGCTGGATTAGCGAGAGTCGAGTCGAAAAGGCGGCCCTTGCCCTAACGAAAAAGGGTGCCTTGCCCTAACAAAGACAGAACAGGAGAGACAGCGAGCGGAGAACAGGATTGGATTGTTGTAAAAAGGCACGAATGACTCGAACGTCAACTCCGTACGCAAGCCAGCGTCCATGCCGACACCCATCCTCTGGAGAGAGAACAAATTCAGAGCGAGTCCATAGCGACAACGATGCGTCTGGCGTCTGCCTGGAGAACGCCTCCTGCCAGAATGCATTGTGCCCACAGTAAAGTTCGGCGGAGGTGGAATTATAGTCTGGGGGTGTTTCTCCTGGTATGGACTGGAACCCTTGGTCCCAATTCATGGTAAGCTCAAAGCTGACGCCTACTGCACTATTTTGGATGACAGTGTGCTTCCTACGTTGTGGCAGTTTTATGGGTTGGACCCATGTTACTTCCAGGACGACAACGCCAGCTGTCATGTTGCGAGGTCCACCATGGATTGGTATGGTGATAATGGGGTTAACCGAATGGACTGGCCTGCCCAGAGCCCAGACCTGAACCCTATCGAGAACCTCTGGGACGAGTTGGATCGCCGAATTAAGGGGTGCAACAACCGTCCAAAATCGGTTAAGGAACTTACATGTTTTCTCCAAGCCGAGTGGAAGAAAATACCACTAGCCGTCCTACAAGGACTTGTGGAAAGCATGCCCCGAAAGGTTGAGGCTGTAATTGCCTCTCGTGGAGGCTCTATCAACTATTGAATATGAATAAATTTTGTTTTTCCTTTCTATCACAGGTGTCCAAATACTTATTGGTAGATAGTGTATTTCCTCTATGGTAAGAAGGCAAGCTGCTATTCGGTCGCATACATGTAACAGAAAACACATCATTGTGTTGTTGTTTCTTATCCCACTTGGTCTAGCCCTCTGAGCGTCTCGAGATTTCATTGTAATGTACTATTGCTTTTATCCCATAACACACTTAATAAATGAACAACCATTGGTTGACACAATCCTTTCTAGGATTCTTCTATTGGTCAAGAACTTTAGACGTCATGTAGGGAAGACTGCAGGTTGCCTGGTGGAATAATGCGTGCATAACCCTCCGAGGTCTAGACAGGGTAGACCAATCCATGAGTTCGTGTTTTTTCAAAATGTCTGCTGTCCCTCTATTCCGAGGGAAAATACGATACACTCTTTCCCCAAAGGAATATATTCTAAGGAAAAACACAGATAAAATCTTTCCAGAGGATTGATTCTATACGAAGGGAAGGACCAATAGAATATTTCTAAAGGTCAAAAGAACCCATGGATTCTTTCAATAGATGTGATACTTGGTCATTATGTGTGCTGTAAAGGAAAAAAAATAATACTACACTAATCCTGTGGCGCTTCAGAGGGTTAAAATACAAATCCTCCGTGGGCAGCCCCAGGCAAACAAAACTGCATATTGCATTTCGAAAAAACATTTAATCCTCCTGGTGGTTGTTTCGACGAGGTATCTCGTCATTAGCAAATCTGACCAGATCTTGATGGACGAGATATCTCGTCATTCGTAGAAAACTGACCGGATCTTGATCTCGTCATCATAAAAAAATCAGCAATATCTAGATGACGAGGTTGCCAAACTGACCAGATCTTGATGGACGAGATATCTCGTCATTCGAAGAAAACTGACTAGATCGTGTTCTCGCCATCATGAAAAATAGGCAATATCTAGATGATGAGGTATCTCGTCATGAGCAAACTTGACCAGGTCTTGATGGTTGATATATCGGGTCATTAGAAGAAAGCTGAGCAGATCTTGATCTCGTCATCATAAAAAAACTCGGCAATATCTAGATGACGATATATCTTGTCATTAGCAAAATTTGTCACAGTGATGGACGAGATACCTCGTCGAAACTGGATGGTTGTTAACTTGCTTTGGAGGGTTAAACTATGATCAAATGAATTGGATTTCAAATGTTTACTGGTCAATCTAGAGATGGCAATCTGCTGACCTCTATCACCCTCAAATTTCAAGGAACGTGCGGGATGTTTTCTCTGCTACCAATTATGGGAGGGAGGAATCATTGTGAAAAAGAGAAACGAATTTTCAACATCAGATCGAAACTGTAAGGGAGTGACTTGATCCTTTGTTAGCTGTGGTTACTAGTTACCGATAGAATGATTTAAATTTAGTTATAAAATGCACAAACCTATGCAGCGATGACTTAAGGATGTCCAAGACCCAGTGGGTAGGCAGTGTGTTGTATCTTCACCTAAAGGCATGAATCCGTCATCACACTCTAACCAAGCAGTGCTGTTTATAGATGTAGAGTTAGTTCTCAAAACTCCATTCGCAATATCGGGGAGAGGATCGCAAGCAGTTATTACTGTAAAAGACCAAAAAATAATAAACGATTTATACAAAAAACATCTTTAGCTTTCGTATGTAGTCTTTGGATTTTATATTGGCAGCGAGACTAACTGGTAAACATTTAGAAACTTTAAAATATAATTAATAAAGGTTAAAAATATATGAAAAAATGGTCAACATCTATTTCAATGGAGCAAAACGCCCACCATTATTGACTGAAGTGATGACAGAAGAAGCGAGTCAAGGAAGAAGTTAGGATAAAAACGATTTCTGCCATGATGATGGAACCGAAATAGCTGTTGCTCTTTTTTCGCATGTTTTAATCTTTTTTGTCATATTTTGAATTTTTTAATTTCTACTAGCAGTTTGACTAAGCTTTCTTCTGTTTGAGTATCGATTTATTTAGCGACACCAAGTCTTTAACCCTACTGGTGGTTGTCTCGATGAGGTATCCCATCATTAACAAAACTGACCATACCTTGAAGGACGAGATATCTCGTCATTAGAAGAAAACAGACTAGATCCTGATCTCGTCATCATCGAAAAATCAGCAATATCCTTATGACGACATATCTCAAAAAGATAGAACAAAATTTGTCAGATCTTCATGGACGAAATATCTCGTTGAAACCTCTTGGAGGGTTAATAAGGCAGTTGTTTTTAGACTGGGAAACACAAGGGTCATAAGGGAAACGAAAGTAAATGTAAATTAGCTTTTAATTTTTGACAACGAAGACAAATGTCCATGAAGAAAAAAGCATTAAAGGAACAGTGAATTTTCAAAACAAACTTTTGAAGGTGACTTTGATCCGGTTGTTACAAAATTTGCTCAAGCTGTTTTTCACTAAAAATGTATGCATATATATGAAGTTTGATCCAAAATTATTAAGTCGTGCGGACGTTATTACATAATACGTATGTGGTCAAAATTTTTGAGAAATTAGCAAAAATTGATAGATCCCATCCGCATTAATTTTCCCTGTATTATCATTATTTTGATTCACATAATAGTTTCTATACATATAAGTTAAATTAACTCTTTCCCATTTGGTATGTGTATCACTCTATTGGAAAGCTCAAACTATCTTTGTATTAAAGCACCTAAAATTTCTCTAAAAAGCATTGGTTAAGCAACATTTTAAGCCAAAATTTCAAAACTAGGAAGCATGGTGAGTATTTCTCATTTGTACTTAGATATATTCAACAGATTACAAGGATTTCTAATGAAATGTAAAGGAAATTAAGAAAAAATGCGCATGGAGCAGTTCAAAAATCTGAAGAATGTCAAATGTTCTACAAAAATCTCGCCTTTTTGTAGAACTACCCCTACTATACGTTATTATCTACTATACGTTAGGTGTTGTCAATATAACTCCATCAAAAATTATCGTAATTTAAAATTTATTTTCGCTATTTATAGAATTCGATATCAATTTATTTTTTGTTTTAAGCAAAAATAAAAGCCCAGTTCTTTTTCAGCAACTACCCTCTGTAGGTGTCTGGGTAGGGTAAGGAGATTGACCCGATCATTTTGGTGTATTTTATGGAGAAACACTGGAGGGATGAATCGTCATCTTTTTTCAATCCCAGAAAAATGAGCCTAATAACCTCCATACATCAAAAAATCTCTAGAGCAGTTGTCACTTTTTCTGCTACAGCCACTATAGGCCACATTGTAACTCAAGCCTATTTAAATTGTTTTCACCTGGCTGGTTCCAACAAGTGCCTTATTTGCCTTGATGAGGAAGACTTTGAAGCGTATCTTGTTAGACTGCCCCGAAGAGAACATTCTTAAAATTCTCTTAAAGAAAGTTTGTGGTTGGTTTGAGGGTTTTATGGCGCAAGGGCCATATTTGGCCACGCTGCGCCAGACACAAGACTTACAACATCACGTAATAGACACACAATGAAAGTTTTACTGACACAGAAGAGAGAAATACACCCAGGGAGGAATGTACCTGACAAAAAAATTTCTGATTCATCAGTTTTTCTTTTGTTCATTTAATGTATATTGCTTCGCTTACTTATAGAAGCGTTGATACTTCGAATTCGTAAATCAAGATGTAATTTAAAAATTTCAAAAAAATCGATTTCTCGATCTACACTCATGTCCAAATTTATCTTTACATACTCCAAAATAACGATATTCCATGAAATATCCAATCGATGTAATTCTTTTTTGCAGGGAATATGTGAAAGACAAACCTAATTAGCATTATCCAATCAAAAGTGATCAAACGGTTTCTGATATTCAAATCAAGGCGTTACGTCATCCGACGGTGAATCAAGCGCTTTGCGCAAAGTGAATATCTGAGTGAATTTCTGCAATACAGCGTTTGATTTCAATGTGTAAGGACTCAAAACGGTTTGTTATGGCTCCGAAGTATCATTTGGAAGAATCTGTGGAGTGGCTAATTATCGGCCGTTTAGAAGCAGGGCAGACAGTCATGGAAGCAGCGAGATGTGTGAATATTTCAAGACAGTCTCTACGCTATGGAAACAATTTCAGAACTCTAGAACTGTTGTAAGGAGGCCTGGACAAGTTCGTAAACGAATAACAACTGCTTCTCAAGATAGATATCTGGCAATAATTGCCCGTCGTAACAGGAAGTCTACTGCTCGGGAGTTAAGTTCAGAGGTTGCAGCCGCCACTGGAAATGTTGTATCACGGCAAACTGTGTACAGAAGGCTTAATTAAAAAGGCCTTCATGCCAGAAAGCCAAGGGTGTGTGTTTCACTGTCTTCACAACGAAAGAGGGATCGCTTTAATTGGTGCAAAGAACATCAGAACTGCAGTGAACACCAATGGACCCATGTTCTCTTTACTGATGAGTTGAGGTTTAGTTTGACATCTTATTCTAAACGTGTTTACATCTGGAGGGAGTCGGGAACGCGAAATCTTCCTTCGAACATTATGGAACGTGACTGTTTCGGTAGTGCAGGTGTGATGGTATGGGGAGGAATAATGATCGATGGACGTACGCCCTTACACGTTTTCAACAGTGGATCTGTGACCGGCCAGAGATATCGGGATGAGGTCTTAGAACCTTATGTAAGACTTTTCAGAGGTGCATATGGATCTGACTTTTTATTTATGGACGATAATGCCCGTCCACATCGAGCAAACCTCGTTGACGAATTCCTTGAAAGTGAAACCATTGAGCGAATACCATGGCCAGCAAAATTTCCTGATCTGAACCCGATAGAGAACTTATGGGACTATCTTGGAAAAGCAGTTGCACGGAGACATCCTCCTCCTAGAGATATAAATGCCCTGAAAACCGCATTGCTGGAGAAGTGGAACTTAATTCCCCAAACTGTGGTTAACAACATTAGTGCCAGCATTAAAACACGTTGTGATATGTGTGTCAAGGGAGATCACATTCTATATTAAATTCATAAGCCTTAATTTTTTTCTGAGTTATTCTTTTTTTTTCTGAACTCTCCTTGTCACATATTATTGCCATTTTTATTGTTTCATGCTACAGTTTTATATCATATGCAGTGCTCTTAAATTTTTTCCTTTGTATTTATGTGTTATGATGTTAAGTATCATTTCACGCAAATTCATAAAATTATAGTTCACAGTTTCTGAGAAATCCGTGATTTTATGGATGTAAAGATAATTTTGGACATGAGTGTATTTTGTTGATTTTGAAAGTCCACTGACCCCTTAAAAGGGTGGGAAGCCAGACGTCCCACCGATCTAGAAAGTATTAAAAACGTATACGCTTATTGCGTGTTTTTATTTTTGTTCTTAACATATTCTCACTTACATTTACAGGTTGGTGGTCGTGGGAACCATGTTGCATCAGGTTGACAATGTAAAATTTCTTGTCCTACCAACTCATAATTTGAAGCACAGTTTATAGTATATGTAGTTTGCTCGGACCCGCGAGAACTGGATGCAGTTCCTTTATATGGAATATCGGGACTAACACAACCTAGAAGGAAATTAAGAGATGCTAATTCGCTGCAGTCAAACATGAACACCTTCAAATATGACTAATAAAGGTGAAAAAAAGGGAAATAACCATTTCGGTGGGGCGAAACGTCCACCACCATCAGGACAACAGTAAACACCAAGATAAAAACTCGAGTTTAAATGTGTTAACTTTGAATGCAGCTACTACGCTCGTTCTTTTAATTAAGCCCTTCCAGGCGTGGCAAGGCACGAGTTTTCGTTTTGTTGTTTACTTTGGTTCTGATGATAATGGCTGGCCGCCGTCACGATTCAGTGTTTGCGCACTGTACTAACCATAGACGTGAAATATAAGTAGACTGAGCATTGCTACTGTGTGGAGCTTCAAAAAGTGTGACCGACATGTCAACTAGTACTCACGTGGCTGCTCTGGGAAAAATTAACGTGGTTGGCCGATTTGGCATCTTATCGCCTCGATTGGTGACATAAAAGTCTTACGACAGGGTAGGTGTATATAGCTTCTATAGAATGGCGACAAAAGTAGTGAAATCACCTGTCTACTACTATATGTCGTGCGGTCCAATCAGATTATGAATCAATGGATGGGCGATTTCTCTCGTGGACCAATCAGATGATGAATGCTCGTTTCCACTCGTCAGATGAACGTAATCTAAGGGTCATGTTACTACTAGTTTTGGTCACATGGTCCTGAGCACATAAAAAGGTTACCATTGCACACTCTACTTATATATTTCGTCTATGGTGCTAACTTGCGAGTTCTGTGCGACGCAGGTTCGATTTCTGTAACTTACCTTGGGTGTCATGGGACATTTTTGAAAGTCAAGAAAATGGCGATGAATATTTTCATGGTATCAACCATTTAGAAAATGGCATCTTTGAATACTCCAGAAAGATTCTACAATATACACAAGTGACAGATTTTTTAAGAACATCTAGAAGGCATGTAAGTTCTAATATCACAATTTTCTTTTGCTTTTTTTATTTCTGCAGTGCTTGATGATTTTTTCAATCTTAAGTGTTTAACTTATTCAGTTTTAAATTTTTGCCCTACACTTCATATTTAATTTGATACTGTTATTCATTAGGATAGTTTCTTAACCCTCCTGGTGGTTGTATCGATGAGGTATCTCGTCATTGGCAAAACTGACCAGACCTTGATGGACGAAATATCTCGTCGTTAGAAACCAGACTGATCCAAACTGACCAAAATAACCAGATATCGATCTCGTAATCATAAAAAATTGGCAATATCTTGATGACGATACATCTTGTCCTTAGCAAAATTGGTCAGATCTTGAAGGACGAGATATCTCGTCTAAACCACTTGGGAGAGTTAAGCGAGATCTGAAATTTTAAACGTTTATATAAGGTGTGAAAATCGGCATTTCCTCTACCTCTTCAACTAAAAACGAAAAAGAAATGTTCGATATAATGTTCTTGAGTGAAGGTCCGCTCAGGGTCTTTATAATTCGAATCTACTGTATTAGAATAAACTGTTTACGTCAATTCATAACAGTTAATCATCTAGCTATTAAGGAAAGTGCCAGCATTCATTATTAATAGCAAAGGCTATCGAAATTCCACAATAATCGTTAACACTGTTATCAGAAAGTAACAGGATGTCAACTTCAGTGAACACTTTTAATTCTTTCTTCCGGTTTTCTGATGACGTGAGATGACACTGTGTAATCGTGTACCGTTTTCTTTTGGCGACGGACGAGTGACGTGTGAGGCAGTAGTGGTATCATCATCAGAAAGACGTCATTTCGTAAAATTAGCTACTACTTTAATTTTTTAAGAGAAAGTTTTCAAGTTTCAGAACTAGTTTCCTGCCCTGGACATGGTCCTGTTTCTTTCTCGTCTTTGTTCCGGAATCACTGCTATTTTATCATCTCTTACTGCTTCAGCAGCATACAGCCATCTTGTTCCCATCCTCGATGCATGTTTATCCCTTTGAATCACGTTGGAGTAATGTAGAAGTTTGGAGAGTGGAGTGCCAGCTCAGCTGACCGTGGTTCCCCAAATGACGAGGTGTTGTCCTCGGATCTTTCCCTTCGGGATTGATCCCGGACAGTCGCTGTGGTATTGCTCCAGTGCGACGTAATTCAACTACCTACCTAGCCTTTGTAGCTATGCTAAAATCGAACGAATCTCATCATAAACGTTTTTGAGGAAAGACGTTTATGGTGAAGACCTATTAACTTATATGAAAACATGCTACACATAACAAAAAAATGTTAAGGAGTGGTGGACCCATTTATATGTCACAACCCATGTGTCTAGAACCCTCCTGGACAATAATCGAATAATGATCAATAACCTCAAATCAGATAATATTTATATACCTTAGCCGCCATAATGTACCTAGCATATACAAGGTGTTTCAAACTTCCTGCACAAACTTTGAGGGTAAGGAATAAAAAATTAAATAGTATTCACAAGGAATGCATGTCCACAAGAGTCACCAGGACGTTAGAGGGCACACTAAGATGTAGAAATGTAAGACAGCAAGTAAATGAACGTTTTCACTAGCCCTAATATTTTTGTTTAACAGACTTGTACTGTTGCAATTTCACAGTGTGCGATCACCAACGGTGGTGCACTCCTGAATGCGTCGATACATGGATTACCGAAAAGCGTCTGCTAGTAAATCCAGGAGCGCTTGTGGTCATTCCTCCCTTTGCGAATACGGTTTGATTTTGCGTTCCTACATCCCTTTAAAGTTGGCATAGGAATTTTTGAAAGACCCCAGCAAATCCAGAAGACACTCGTGGACATACGTCGCTTTGTGAATACTGTTTGATTTTGCGTTCCTACATCCCTTTTAAGCTTGCAGAAGGAACTTTGGAGCACGATCTAGCAAATGCAGTAGACATTTGCTGGCATACGTCCTTTTGTGAATACGGTTAAACTTTGCGTTCCGACATCCTTTTTAAGTTTGCAGAAAAAATTTTGAAACACCCTTTAGCAAATCCAGGAGACACTTGCAGACATTCCTCCCTTTGTGAATACTGTTTGAATTTGCGTTCCTACATCCTTTTAAGTGTGTAGAGGTATTTTTGAAACACTAACAAATCTAGAAAACACTCGCGGACATACGTCCCTTTGTGAATACGGTTTAATATTGCGTTCCTACATCCCTTTTAAGTTACCAGAGGAAATTTTGAAACACTCTGGTAAATCCAGGAGACACTTTTGAGCCCACATCGCTTTGTGAGTACAGTTTAATTTTGCTTTACCACATCCTTTTTAAGTTCGCAGAGGAAATTTTGATTCACCTTCTAGAAAATCCAGAAGACACTTGTGATGGGCTGATTGGTTTCTTTTGGGTTTTATGGCGCAAGGGCCATATTTGGCCTAGTTGCTCCAAATGCAAGACAACGAAGGAGAAAAAAGAAAGCAAAAAGCAGAAGATATGTGCGAAAATTTACGATTTAATTTTGAGTGTGTTCCCTACCTCCCCTCAAAGTCTCGAAAAAAATTTGAAATATCCTGTACATAAGATTTAATATACCCTTTAATCTTTATTACTCTAACTAGAATAATGTATCAATATTTTTTTAATAGATAATAATACTTATAAAGCAAAATATTTAATTGGCAAATTTTTACAAAGGCGATTCATAGGTATACTTAAACTAAGCGTAACTGAAAAAATCTGTGATTTCAGCAATTTCATTCTCGGGAAATGAAAGTTATTTCGTCGCTTTAAAATTAGTCCATCTGCTCATTTTTATATGAAGATAGTTATTTTTATTTTGTTTTACGGCTTATATAATGTAAACCTCAAAATTAAAGACAAATATGTTCTTTCATAAGTATGCAACTCTATAGTATCAACTATCCAGACATCAATTAAACTTCAAGAGATTTTGGAAACTACTGCACTTCTTTTGTTACTCTTGTTGCTGTAAAAATCATAAATATAATCTATTTTCTTACTGGGAGCCAAACCTGCATGAGGAATAACTTCGCAGAGCAAAAGGAGTTCATCAGCAGCAGACGTTGATCTGGACCTCTCAGATTTATCTAGGACAATAAGTACTGTATCACTAAGTACGTGACAGTTGAAATGTTGATGATTCATCCCTGAAACTGAATACAAATTTTTCAAATTTCTCATTATAAACCACCAAACGTTACCGAAACTTTAGTAAGTAGAAATTAATATAATAAAACACACGTATTTAAATAATAAATAAAATATGTGTTCCAAAATTTAAATGAATTGATTATTATTAAAAGTATCCGAGATATCTTTGGTAACAAGTATATTACCATTTTTTGAAATATCACCTCTACATTCTTCAGTTTTGTGTCCACTCATCACATACACTGTCACAATGGCCTTTATTCTACCTTGAAAAAAGATAGGTACGCTTTATATTTGCTCTCAACACGAGTTTATTGAAGTTAAATCCATACGCATTCTACTTACTTTTCCATAAAACATCAATTTCATTAATGAACATATATTTTTGTAATAACATTTTCCAAGACGTCTTAGATTCTGAACTTGCGGTTGCACATGAGTTTTTATCTCCGTCTATGGACAGATTCACACCTGCCCCATCGAATTGAATAGGATTCATAGAATAGTTGAAAAAGTCCCTCTTATCTGTGGAAAAACAACTCAATCATATTTTGATATACAGTCAACATAGCAAGATTTGCATCTTGACACTCAAAATATCTTTCATTTAGGACAAAATATGCAACCTGATTGTGGGATATAGCTACAAGAGAAAAAGAGATTCATTCCTCAATGTGATATTTATTGCTCCCTTTTTGATGACAGTCGTTGAATAATTATTTTAAGGAATGAAAGGATCAGTTCAAATAAATTCTTTCTATTATTCTACCACGAATATGAAGACCATACTAATGTCACTAAATCTTGTATTTGGGACTGTTTTAAACTCGTAATTATGTTTACTTTGAATAACAAAATTTACCAAATGCTTGATTTGATCTATATTCGGGTTAATATGTTATTTAAGTTCAACTTAGCATGTGTTTTGGTGTTCTTGAATTTTTCTAATAATATTAAATGTTTTACATTTTCTTAAGTACTTTTCTCTTTTTGAAAATGCTCTACAAAACAAAAAAGGATCTTAAAAACCTACTTTCTTATTACCTTGTTTAACTAATTGATTAATTTAATAGCTTCTCTCCAGAGGGCGCTCTTCCGTATAGTCAAACTCCCCAAGTTGGCATTTTAATCACGTGGTTTTGAACGAGTCTACTCTTTCTTTAAATTAGAGAGCAGATTAAACGTAACCAACGTGCTTCCACAATTGGCTTCATTAGCGCGGTTTCTGGCTCCTTATCGCTCGGTTCCAGAAACGATAGCAGTGATTATAAATTGGCGAAATACAATCACCTAGGGCTGTCACCATACATGATTTTGAGCTGTTCCTCCCGTGAACTTACTACCCTTCTACAAATGGACAAATGGCCTGGTAAATTTTTTAAATGTTACCCTAATGTGCATTTTAATCCATTTTTAAGCTTAAAATTTTCATTTTTTCATTGAATTTATAACATTCAAATTTTGCCGTACAATTGTGTAGTAAAGGGGAGAATGTATATATTTGTGAGTTTTCAATTGAGTACTTGGAATAATACCATATCTATATTTCATGAAGGGCCCTTGATCTAACCTGGCATTGGGATCAAAGGGCACATATAGAGGCTTGGATTGCAGGTGTTTCTTCATTAAGTGTAGAAGCATAATAATCTATTTGTTTCCGTAGGTAAATTCTTTTGTTATTAAAACTCTCTTTGGTCCCTTTGTTATTAAAACTCCCTCTAAGTTACTCATCGGTTTGATAGAAACAGGATCCTTCGAGAAATCTATCCCAAATACATTCGACCCTATATGAAGGTTAGTTGGTTGAGTTTTATGGCGCAAAGGCCATATTTGGTCATGCTACGCCAAACACAAGACACACAACATCAAATAATGGACATACACACACAAGGAAAGTTTTACTAATACAGAAGAAAATATGAAGGAAAAATAAGGAATTAATCAATTTAGCGATTCAGCTGCAACGAGCCTAAAGGAATACTGAAATTGCTCGGTTATTTTTATCGAGAAATGTATCTTACTTATCCTTTTAAAGCAAACTGGCATTCTTCCTGACCAAGTGCCATTGATGAGACAAGTTCGAATCCGAGGATCCTTGGTGAAGGTATTGCTGAATTTGTATGAGTAAGTGATATTTTCCCCGACATAGTACTCTTCCTTTTTTATGGAGCTAATTGCACATAAAGAAGAATATCCAGGTCTTCCGCACTTAATCATCTCTGAAAAATTACATAGGAAGTGATTAATTCTTAAAGTAAAATAGTTTTTCATACTTAATCGCAGAAAAAAATGCATGGTCAACAATCAATTTTTAAGGGCAAGAAAAAATTGTAATGGAAATTATCGATTCTTTAGCAAAACAGTTTTCATCACAAATTTTCTCTGAATGTATGGCACTAAATAATCATTTCTTAAAAAACAAAACAGTTTTACTTTAGCTCGCACATTCAGTTAGAAATTAGTTAAGCTACTTGTTGTTTTATTCTGCCGGTGGTTTGATTCCTCTCTGGGTGTATTTCCCCCCTCTCTTAAGTATCAGTAGAACCTTAATTGCGTGTATATTCATTTAGATGTGGTTTGTGCAACTTGGCCATATTTGCGCCATAAAACCCAACCAACTCCTGAACGGTGGTTCGCCCTCTGTTCTTCGGTATAAGATCTGGGTTTGAATCCTGTATGGATATGAATGTTCGTATTGGTATGGAATCCAATTTAGTCGAAAGTCTAATTTTATTTAACGCTTTAACCGCAATAAATAGAGCGTCAAACCACATCTCTGATTCTACTCATGTTAACTTATTGTTACGGTTAGTTGACTATGCAGTTATAATAACATTATAACATTAATGGTTAACCAAAATAAATAGCTTTCGTCAGTCCACAGATAAACTTTAAGGCTATTACTCACGCTATTCAGTGTTATAAAAAGTAATGAGCTAGCTTAGTTGGTTTTGGAGTTTTATGGCACAAGGGCCATATTTGGCCATGCCGCGCCAGACACGGCATACAATATCAAGTAACAGACATACACACAATGAAAGCTTTACTGACACAGAAGAGAGAAATACATCCAGGGTGGAATGCACCTGACAGGAATCGAACCTGCGCCGCCTACAACTCGAGGGTTGCTAGCGCAGTGGGCATACCCACTGAGCCACGACGGCTCCAAAGAGCGAGTTTAGGGAAAAACGTTTTGTGTAGTTCAAATCTTGACAATTTCATTACCGAACATTGAATGCAATATAAGTATTAACAATATCACTGAAAAAAAACAATCTGAAACAAGCCTAGAATATTTTACAAATGTATGGCTTACTTTTATACTTGTCTGTTCTCTGTTAAATTAAGTTTTTAACTGAACTCATGGTATTTCAAATTGAAAATTTGATTCCGTGTAGGAATTCTGCTTAATAGCTGGCATTGTTGGTTCGTGGGTTGGGTTTTATGGCGCAAGGGCCATATTTGGGCAAACTACGCCAAACACAAGACAACGTCCAGACACAAGGAATATTTTACTGACACAAAAGGGAGAAATACACACAGGGAGGAATCGAAAGCTAGTACTGAATTGTGTTTCTGAATTTGTAATCATGACAGTAGGGCTTAAAAGTCGTTTAAACCTTGAATACCGTCTAAAATATGTTTAACTTCAATTAATTTTTATTTTACATTCTTATAGATGTATTCTTAAGAATGGCTTATAGATATATTCTTAGCCTTTTATTTACGATATTACTTGCTGAATGCTCGTTCACAATATTCCCCTTGTATTGCCTGTTTTTAGTTTCGGAATTCCTTTTCAAACTGTTTCTATTTAGCCGTCAAAGATTCTGCGAGGTATCTACTTAACTTAAAAGAGCCTGGTGATCACATAATTTGGCTAATCCAAATGTGATATATCCCTATAAGTTATATTTGTATTTAAATTTTGAGTAATAAGTAAAACTAAACTGTGCTCTAAAAGCGCGCAATATGTAAGATTCTTTTAATGTGTAACATATTCTTGGTATAAACCTACATGATTTTCTATGCAGATAATGCTCATAATCAAATAATGACGCTGCACGAAATGTTAACTTTTTAAATATTTTTAATATTTAAAAAGTAATGTACAGTAATTTGTGGTGTTTGTGGTGTGTGCAATTAGACTCCAAGAATTAGAAAAATAATTTATTTCTTACGTGACAACATAAGACGAAGAACAACTTAAAGTAATATAATTATCGCTCTCGTGCGTTATGCTTCGCGCATGCGCATTACAAACTTGCACAAAAAGATCGCACATCGTCTGTCTTGGAAAGGATCCAAGATTTTCACTGCGACACAAAAATTTTTTGGAAGAAATATTTTTAGATGTGTGATACCCACTTCATATTCATTCTTAGCGAAAAATAATTTCAAGTCAAAATTGGATTTTTAATTCTTGAGCTTTTTGAATATTTGCTTGAGTGAAATTATTATCTCTTTAACCCTCTGAACATCACGAGATATTCAAGTACTGTAGTATCGCTTGTACCCCACAATACACACATGACTAAATAATCACATCGATTGGTTAGGAAGAATCGCACGAAAAATTCTATTGGTCAAGAAGGTCAAAAATGGTTAGAAATCATAAATGCAAGTTGCATAACGGCTACAAGCGGGTGAACCCCTCATAGGATTAATTGTTTTATCAGAAATTAATATAATGCTACATTTATACAGAACTCATGTAGTTGCTGCTTTCGCAATTTTATCCTACAAAATGTTAACAAATTGACAGGATCCTAAATGTCATTCAAACATCTGCCTTTCCCTTTCAGTAATCAACATCTGTGATCTGTGCTTAGTACATGACTCATGACATACCACCTGTGCTTTCACATAACACTTGACTCGAGCCTATTCTGAGGAAGAGCATGTAAGATAAACTTGTGTTCTACATCAAAACGTAAGATAAAATTAAATATTGATATCAACTCTTCTAAGCTAAGACTTTGTGACATTTATCAATTACTTTCCTATTTAATTATTTTCCTATTAAAAAGCTAATGCATTCCTCAATGCATTTTACTAACCTCAGGTTATTTTATTTATTTTTCAGTGAAATCATTTTAAGTTCCAAATATGAATTACGTATATCATGCTTGAGGACAAGACACGGTTTAATTCAAGCTAAATCATTTTATTAAAAGAGATCAATTTGTAACAATGAGTCGAATTGTGAGTGCACGCCCCGTCAGATGCGGCAGCTGAACTTTGAAGTCCATGCATGATACAAGTTCTATAATGTAGGCCACGAAAAATATTCTCACGATATATCTACGGGCCTGAGGGTGTAAAAGAAGAGAGCCTGGGAAGTATTTACAATTAGCGCTAAGACAACAATATTCGAATGAGAGGGTTCAAAAAGAGTGTGAGGAAGAGGAAACGAAAGGCGAAATTATTATTGCGAATTGCGCTGAAATAAAGGGAAATTTTAGGCATTTGTGGCATCTATGATCTTCCCATTTTATAACACATCCGTTTTGTCTGATATAAATCATTTGTATATTTTGAATTTATTTGATTGATAGAATGGAATTTTATCTCATTAGTTTTAAATATTTGTATAAAAATCTTGAATATATCAAGTTTTCTTTCTTCTTAACCCTCCTGGTGGTTGTCTCAATGAGGTTGTCTCAACATTATAAAAACTAAGATCCTGATGGATCCTGTTAGTTTGGACGAGATATCTCGTCATTAGAAAAAAATGACCAGATCTTAATCTCGTCATCATTGAAAAATCGGCAATATCTTGATGACGAGACATCTAGTCATTAGCACAATTGCCCAGATCTTGATGAACGAGATATCTCGTCAAAACCGCTTGGAAGGTTAACCGATTTCGAAGCTCCCCTCTCTCGCTCACTCACTCTCTTTCACACACACACAGGATAAACACGATTCATTATATTTTTGTTATTTATAGATAACTTGTAACATTTATCTCATGTTTCGAGAGCCAAAGGCATGAAACTGTCGGGTAATTCGATAATGCTTTTAACATGTTTGTTAGCAGAAAATGTAGTGTATTTCAACATCGTTTTTCCTCCCATTATTTGAAACGATCAACGACTGCAATAGCTGTTTCTACGATATATGATAGCTAGAATACATGGATGAATAAAATTTCTGTTATCATTGAGTCTGTCACGTTTATCTATGAGTCATCGAAGTTATGGGACACCATCGAAGTTTAAAGCAATTGCTTAAAACGTTACAAAACATCCAAAAAGTAGAAAATAAATAATTTTTTTGAAGCAATCTCATTGTTTTCTGATAGAATATACAGGGTGATTGGAAATTCTTTGGCCAAACTTTAAGAGATTGTAAATTGCACCGAAATAAACACTTTTTTGCCAAAGAAAGTTACGTCGACTTAGAGAGAAACTCCTTAAATGACATTTCTTTCGGAGACACTAAATGCTTATTTTCATGATGATAAGAAATACATTGTCATGTAATCTGTTTGAAAGAAGTATAACACTACCAAAATGGTTACAACTTTTTTTGTTTTGACCTAAAAATTAATTGTTGTTAAACAGCTATAAATTTAAAAAAATTGTCAGTTAATGAGTTTCTGCTATGAGCCTACGGTATGTCCACAAATGTTGCGCGTAGGTGCTAGAGGGCGCGTTTGCAGAGTGTTTTTTTTTAACTTCGTCATTCGTAACGCGAATTTCGCACGTGATGGAACATTACACGAATACCTAGATGGCTGACATGCATCTAGCGTGCCTTTGACCAGTGGGTGCTACCAATGGAAACGAAAGAGCTACCCAAAGATTGTACCGTGAACTCTTCTTCAATAGACGAGTTTCTCTCAACTAGCGAAGAATGTCTTCTTCCATTTTAGGAGAGTTCGAACTTCCCAGCCGACTTCATGCCGGCAGTCATGTTCCCGTTTCACTCGGCTTGTGTTGCAAACACTCAAATACTTCGGTACTCGTCTATTGGAGAAGCATTCAAGAATCTTTAAGCAGTTCTCCCGTTTTAAACCTTCTGGTGATTGTCTCGACGAGGTATCGTCATTAGTACAACTGACCATATCTCGATGGACGAGATATCTCGCGTTAGAAAACTGCCCAAATCTTGATCTCGTCATAAAAAACTCCCGCTATATCTTGATGATGAGGTATCTCGTTATTAGCAAAATTCGTAAGATCTTGATGGACGAGATATCTCGACGAGGGTAAACCACTTGGAGGGTTAAGTTGTCCTTTATTATTTGTTGTTATTTTATTTTTCTCAGTTACGTGTTCCTATATTATTCACCGACCCTGAATGCATTTTTCGTGTTCAATTGTTTTTTAGATTAAACTATTTTTGCTAAGGGTGTATGATTGTAAGGGTGTAGCCCCTCCAGACTGTACCCAGGGTATCAATCTGGAGGGGCTACATTTTTTTATCGAAAGATCTTTATTTAGGGGGTGAGTACAAAATTTAAGAACTTCTTTGACGTAGTTTAAGAATGTGTTACTCAGTGACTAGTTTTAGAGTGTGTTACCTAAAGATCAGTTTTAAAGTGAGTACTCAAAGACGAATAGAAGCTGCATTGATGGGGAAAGGTGTCAAATTTTAAGAACAATATTAAAATTTTCAATTATTTTATCCAACTCCAGCAAATAATAAATGGAGTGATTTATAAATGGGCTAAAAACAGTGGATAATTATTTGTTGACTGCAAGATAGGTAGTTGAATTAACGGGACTGTTGACGGTCCGGGATCCATCCGGAAGGGAAAAATCCGAGGACAATCCCTCTTAATTTTGAACCACGGTCGGATGACGAGGTGAACACCTGTGAGCTTGTACCCCACTCTTCAAACTTCCACACCACGCCAACGGTTGACTGCAAGGAGAAAGTATGAAAACACCTTTTTTCACAACTTTCAAAGCAATCAGTGAATTAAGTAATTATATTTTTTGCTGTTTCTACGGTCTGGGAGGGCTTAAGCCTCAATAGCCATAGGTGCACGCATGATTTTTACTGATTTTAAATATTGAAAGTCGTTCTATCTGTAGTGATCTTCGGCTCGTGCCAAAGGAGGTAGGTAGGTATTTAATTCACGTCGCAGTGAAACAATGCAACGGGGTATTGGCGACGGTCCGGGATCAAATGTTAAGGGAAAGATACGAGGACAATACCGCGTAATTTTGAATCACGGTCAGATGACGAGGACAACACCTGAGCTTGCACCCCACTTTCCAAACTTCCACACCACTCCAACGTGAGGACATTTGAGGCCAGATTTAACGTGCACCAGTCTCCCTTGTACACGACGGTCTTTGGTTGGATTCGAACTCGCAGCCCTCCGGTTGCTAATTCGTTACTCTTCAAACCGTGTTACCGTGGAACCTCGTGGCAAAGGAAAGTCAAACCAAAATGTCGTAAGTAGGTCTCAAGGTCTTCTGAGAGAACTTGTATTTAAGTCACTTTACTGCATTACACGTTGGTTTGATTTTTTTTACTACATTTAATGAGCGCAATGCATGGAAATAATATTGCACAAGGTGTTTCAAAACTTCCTGTGCAAACTTTAAAAGGAGGTAGGAAACACAAAATTAAACGGTATGCGCAAGGTATGTCGCAAGTAGCACAAGAGGTGGTTTTTCCATTGCACAAAGTTCATTGTTCACTAATTGAGCTATTCGTCTCATTCGTGATACAAACAGTGTAAATATGATAGAGATGTAGGTAGGTAGGTAGTTAATTACCGTCATACTGGAGCAACACAACTGACAATGGATGACGGCCCGGGATCACTCCCTAAGGGAAAGATCCAAATGATAAGGAGAAAAAGGTAGTACACCTTAGCGACTTATTCCCGTACCTATCGATTATCGTCAACACATCTTAACCCTTCTGATGGTTATCTTGTTGACCAGGTATCTCGTCATTACCAAACATGACCAGACTTCGATGGACAAGATATCTCGTCATTAGAAAAAAATTCACCAGATCTTTTATCTTGTCATCATCAAGAAATCGGAAATATCTTGATGGACGAGATATCTCGTCCAAACCACTAGGAGGGTTAAACGCGGGGCTGCTCTACTTGAGGCACGCCCGAAAGGGGATTGCAAAGGTAATTTTGGTGCTCGATGGATTGACGTTGGTGGACAAATGTTGATTCCACAAATGGAGGCAGAAAGTTCTATAACAATTCTTTATTACTTCAACAATCAAGTGGTGACATAATGCGTGGAGGTGTTGAGGGTAGGGTGTTTGGGAGTGCTCTGAGAGCTCCTTATTCTAAGGGGCACGTGAAAGAATGGATAGTTTACAATGAACTCGCTAGAGGGATAAGGGTTAAGAGAAAGATTATTGGACCAGGGGATCTATCAAGAAAGTTCATTGGTAGAAGTCGGTGGTTTAACGAAGGAGTACCACAGACTTCTAGTCTCACATAGGCGATTTGAAGGAAGAGAGTCCATGGGAGGGCAAAGTTAATCAGATGGCTTGAGTTCAAAGGTGAAAGGGGATGGCAAGATATATTGACCACTTGGACATGGAGACAAAGATTGGGAGAAAGGGGAACGTTATCTTGTCAAACTGACCAGATCTTGATGGACGAGATATTTCGTCATTAGAAAAAACTGTTCAGATCTTGATCTCGTCATCATAAAAAATATTGGCAATATCGTGATGACGAGATATCTCGTCAGTAGCACAATTGGCAGGATCTTGATGAGGTATCTAGTCGAAACCACTTGAGGGTTAAAGTTTAAGCAAGAAATTTTAAAACACCATGTATCACACAATACACATGCGCAGTACAGGACATTTGGAGGAGGATTTAGGCGTATGTCAGGAGTAAGAAATGCTAAGAAATTATCAAAACCATTCATCTTTCACTGAAAAGTGAGTCTAAGATCAACATTAATTAGTGACCTGGGATTTTTTATGGCCGACTTTGTCCATGAATACCATGATATGAAGTTATAAAATAATTTCCTTGGTAAATGGTTTCTTAGTAAAATCATATAGATGTATTTAAGGTGTTTAGACTGTTTCCATACATGCGTTTTAAGTGTTATATCGTCTTTCATAGATCTAGATGTTGATAAATAGATATTCAAAACATTGACAAATATTTGATCTAGTATTTTTGAATGACTTGACGAAATAAAATGCATTGTTACACACTATTATTGTCTAATACACTGTGGTAAGTATACTGTTAAGTATATTTCTGTATATTTTTATTTTATGGACGATTTTTTGAGAGAACATTAATCATATTTGTTTATGTATAATGTACATACAACAGAACTCCGTCAATTTTATAGGTACATCAAACCATACTGATACGCTCTCAAAATTTATATGTAATTAGTTATTTGGTTTATTTTTAACATTTGGAATAAAAAAATTAATTTTAGCTACTTTAAATTTGAATTGAATATTGCTTTAATAATTCAGTCCATTTGAAATAAATATTTGACAGATGCTTATTTTGAGTGTTTAATATGATGATGCCTACTTTGATGCCTAATATGACTATTTTAAAATGTGCTCTAATGCAGTGGTTCTCGAACATTTTATTTCCAAGAGCCCCCTTTAAATATACATATATAACTAGGTCCCCTGAAAGTTACTAATGGGGGGTAATTTTCAAAGGGATTTTTAATCCAATCTAATTTCATTTATTCTTAAATACATTTCAAATTATACTTTAGCCACAGATAAATTATCGACGAATCCGTTCTTTAATAGTGGAGATGCTACCGCGAAAGTACGGAAATCAGGTAATCTGCAGATTACCTAGGTAATGTGCAAATTAACTACGCCAATCCGTTAAAGTGCGGAAAATTGTTTCATTTCTCAAATTACCTAGGTAATCTGCAGATAACCTAGATAATTTTCACATTACCTACTAGGTACTCGTTGAAGTGAAAATAAGATCTTTGCTCAAACAACAGGAACGTTTTCGTACCCTTAAATTAATACTCAGACAAACAACTCCAGTAATACTAGGTACTACTAATTGAAAAACACTCTACTTTTATCCCATAAAGTTTTAAGTAATTTCATATAATAATCAGCAGATGTAAATAAAATATACTGACAATTGTTGAAACATAATGTTATTTATTTATTTTTCGATATCTAAAGAATCAAGTTGAGCTAAATTTATCTTTAAAACAAATCACGACACAAATTCACGCGCTAACAGGCAGAAACGAATTTGAAAACGGAATTAGCTATGCTAAGCACTCGCAGCCGACGCAAATTAGAGTGAAAACAGCCGGCGACGGCAACACAAGCTTTAGAAAGAGGAAGTGTAAGGAGAAAGGGAAGGAGGAGGGAAAGGAAGAAATTAGAGAAACAAACTTTTGCACTTGAACGATTCGAAAGCCGTTAATGTGCACATTACTTAGGTAAAGTGCGGAAAACTCTTATTTTGTAGATGATTCCGCACTGTAACGGAACAAATCAGCCAATCTGCAGATTACCTAGGTAATGTGCACATTAACGGCTTTCGAGCTTTAACGGTAACAGAGACAGTGTTTTGTTGCAGTCCCACTAATAAGTAGCAAACATATCAGACTCGTCAGTTCTTAACCCTCCAAGTAGTTCGACGAGATATCTCAAGATCTCCATCAAGATCTAACCAATTTTACTAATGCCGAAATATCTCGTCATCAAGATATTGCCAATTTTTTGATGATGACGAGATCAAGATCTGATCAGTTTTTCTAATGACGAGATACCACGTCGAGACAACCACCAGAAAGCTTAAGCTATATGCCGAAACATTAATTCTTTATAACCATAAAATAGCTGTCGTTCTAGAGAAGTATAGTTTTATTGTAGCCTTACCGTGCTAAGCTGAGAATGTTATGTTTCTTAAAAATAATTAAATTTATCCAGTGATAATTCTACAAACATTATAATTAGTTAGTTCAACATTTCTTTTTTTGAGTATTCATATTTATTTTCTCAGAAGTACGATACTTAAGATTTTCATACAAAAAATGGTCGTCCGCCTAGAAGGGCACCCCACAGTTTGTGAACTGCTATTGTAGTGCATTGCTTTCGCGAATTGTATTGATCAATCACCATCAAGCAGTTCAGATTCAAAACTGATTGAAAAATCCTCGAAATAATGTATGTTGTATCCATTACAACATACATTACACCATGATTACTAGAATATAAACAGTCAGCATTATTTCTAACAGTTTAATCGAACTTGTAGCAACCTACTTAGTATTTGGAATACACATACCTTTTCTTGGAATTTATTTAAGGTTTTAATATTTAAAATATTGTCGACCCCCTACAGGGGTGTCCCACAGTTTGTGAACCGCTATTGTAGTGCATTGCTTTCGTGAATTATATCAATTAATCACCATCAAGCAGTTCAGATTCAAAACTGATTGAAAAATACATGAACTTGTGCCATACATCCATTACAACATTACTATACACCATGATCACTATAATAAACAGTCACATTATTTCTTAAAACAGTTTAATCAAGCTTGTAACAACTTAGTATTTAGGATTCACATTTCTTTTCTTTGAAGGCATTTAAGGTTTTAATACTTAAAATATTGTCGAGCCCCTACAGGGGCGTCCCACAGTTTGTGAACCGCTATTGTAGTGCATTCATTTGCGAATTCAATTCAATTAATCACCATCAAGCAGTTCAGATTCAAAACTGATCGAAAAATCCATGACCATGTGACATATATCCATTACCATAATATTCCATTTCATCATGATTACTATAATAAACAGTCAACATTATTTCTAAACATGAAGTAAAGCATGAGGCAGCTTACCTGCTAGTCCGGTGGACCAAAATAGAGACGACAGCACCGAAGGAAGCAAGAAATAAACCAATCCTCCTTGGACCCCTAATTTAAGAATCATTGTCTTCTAAGGCGCGGTCATTTACTTTGGTCGGACATTTCTGTAAGAGTTCGCTAAGTGATTTACATCAGAGCTGCTTTGGACCGAAGGCAGTTCGTTGTGGCGATACAGAGTAATTGGGAACTCAGTGACTTCCGTTTTATTTATCGAAACTTCCGGGAAACCCATGCGTCTGCTTATGATGATAGTTGTCAATTTTCCGCCCCGTTTGGATTGGCCTGAACTCCACAAAAAAGGCTATAGATTTCGCGTTACCGGAGTGTGCGTTTGGAATGGCATTTTTTAGAAAGTGTTCACGAACCGGTAGTTCCGTTGGAAATCGGATCTGGCAGTCCGTTAACTCTCTCGTTCAGTGATCGGAGAGAAGGGGAAGCGATTTACATCGGCCTGTTACAAGCTTTTTTAATTCACGACTTCCTTTAGATCAGGGATGCAGACTTGCTAAGACCAAGGGCCACATAGATTCGGTGTGACGTATGGGAGGGCCGCCCAAAAAACCATGAAAGTTATCCATCATATATTATCTATTTCATTTATATTTATTGATATTTATTATGTATATGTTATATTTGTTACACAAAAAAGAAAGATAATAAAAAGTAAAGAAAGAATTTAATTTGATGCGTGACATTGCATTGGTTTAACAATTGTTTTAATGTTTGGTTTGATTTTGTAGTACCCAAGCGCAAAACTGATTCTAAATTTCCGTTAATCAAGCGGATCCTATATATCGCTTTGTTATTATTCATGACTGAAAAGGTTTGCTCACAGATATATGCTGTCGCAAAGAGGCTTGGGCATTTTAATGCACTATTCTAACAACGAAGTTTTTACCAATCGTGTGACTTGTTAAAGTTAAAATAACACATGGGGAGGCGAGCCGCGAGGAAATCAACGGAGGGCCGATGAGGCCCGCGGGCCGAGGTCCCTGCTTTAAATCTTATCCCTGCTTTAAATCTTAGTTTCCCAAATTTTTTTGGCTCAACTCCCCCTTTTCGAAGACAATTTTTTCGGCGTCCCCTCTGGAAAACTCTCAACTTATGATAAATTGCAAATGTAGCTGTTCCTATATTTGAATTTCCCAAAAATATTGTTTGCAGCTGTGAGCAATTTTATAATTTCAAAAGAGGCTAGTTTGGAAATAAAACAATTTGGAAATGAAATTCCGAAACTATTAAAATGAAACAATGTAATTGAATGAGCCTGGAGTCTCTCTAACCATTTACAATAGTTTAATTTAGAAGTTAAAATATAAAATTTACATATATATATATATATATATATATATATATATATATATATATATATATATATATATATATATATATATATATATATATATATATATATATATATATATATATATATATATATATATATATATATATATATATATATATATATATATATATATACACAGGGGTGTGTTGATGATCGCAGCCGGGGTGGCTCTGTCTTCGTACTCACTTTTAGTTCAGCAACAGTGTTCTGAGGTTTATAGCTCCGCAGCTGGCGCTGCCTAGTAGTTCACTCGTTACAACAAAAGATAAATTTTCACATAAGCGCACAGGATTGCTCACTATTATTAGTATTTAATATCGATAAAATCAGTAAAATTAAAAATAATCACTAATGAAAAGGACGAGCCTAGTGTAGTGGTACCAATTAGTTTCCCAAACTCTTTTGACTCAACGCCATTATTTCAAAAGTTATTTTTTTCGACACCTCCATCTGGAAAATTGTGCATCAATTAATAATAAAACGAAAATATAACTGTGCCTATGAATTTTGAATTTCCCAAAAATACCTTTTGTAGATCTGTGCAATTTTAGAATTTCTAAAGGCTAGTTTGGAAATAAAACAATTTGGATCAGAAATTCAAAAGCTATTTATTAAAAGGAAACAAAAATGTTCACATAAGCGCACAAGATTGCTCACTATTATATCGATAAAATCAGTAAAATTAAAAATAATCAGTAATGAAAAGCGAGCCTAGTGTAGTGGTACCAATTAGTTTCCCAAACTTTTTGGCTCAATGCCATTATTTCAAAGACAATTTCGGCGCCCCCCTGGAAACTGTCTCAACTAATAATAAACCGAAAATATAACTGCCTATGAATTTTGTGTTTCCCAAAAATATTTACGCTGCTGTGTGCAATTTTAGATTTTCGAAAGGCTGGTTTGGAAATAGAACAACTTGGATCTGAAATTCAAAAGCTATTTATTAAAATGAAACTAAAAATAAAATACATCTAAACACACTAGATTCCTCACTATTATCAGTAATGTCTCGTCCGAAAACAAATTTTCATTTTGCAAGAGAGCGGGCATCGAGCAGGACGTTGGCTTGCTTCCGAGCTGCCGTTAGGGTAGCTCGGCTTTGTGTACACGGGTTCCTCCCACTGCGCTAGCAATCTGCGAGTTGTAGTCGGCGCAGATTTAATTCTGTCAGGTTCAATTCCTCATCGACCTTAAAATGAAAGAGACAATATGTGCTCGCAGCTTCATGTTATTTCTTCCAGTTGCTCGGTTTGAAGATCTGTCACGTGTTTGTGGGTAAAAGCATGAATCCTAAATTATTGATTGGTTAAAGTGATTATCTAGCGTGATCGAAAACCTTAGTCTGCGCTTCCATAGCAGTCGGCTAAGTCGATTTGTGATTTAACCTTTAGAGATCTTACGACAGCGATTCAGACCACATGATCCGTCTATTACATTATAAGGTCGATGCAATTCCTCTCTGAGTGTATTTCTCTCTTCTGTGTCAGTAAAGCTTTCCTTGTGTGTGTACTATGTCCTTTTACTTTACGTTACCTGTCTTGTGCTTGGCCGAATATGACCCTGTGTCGTAAAACCCAACCCTTTCTCCACGACAATCCAGTGGAGTTCTCCACTCGCTGTCTCCCTGTGTATTCCTTTTTCTGGACCAATGCTTCTTGCGTACTTTGACCACTTAGTTACCTGTCTTGTGCTTGGCCGAATATGACCCTGTGTCGTAAAACCCAACCCTTTCTCCACGACAATCCAGTGGAGTTCTCCACTCGCTGTCTCCCTGTGTATTCCTTTTTCTGGACCAATGCTTCTTGCGTACTTTGACCACTTAGTTACCAGTCTTGTGCTTGGCCGAATATGACCTTGTGTCATAAAACCCAACCCTTTCTCCACGACAATCCAGTGGAGTTCTTCCACTCGTTGTCTCCCTGTGTATTCCTTTTTCTGGACCAATGCTTCTTGCGTACTTTGACCACTTAGTTACCTGTCTTGTGCTTGGCCGAATATGACCTTGTGTCATAAAACCCAACCCTTTCTCCACGACAATCCAGTGGAGTTCTCCACTCGCTGTCTCCCTGTGTATTCCTTTTTCTGGACCAATGCTTCTTGCGTACTTTGATCACTTAGTTACCTGTCTTGTGCTTGGCCGAATATGACCCTGTGTCATAAAACCCAACCCTTTCTCCACGACAATCCAGTGGAGTTCTCCACTCGCTGTCTCCCTGTGTATTCCTTTTTCTGGACCAATGCTTCTTGCGTACTTGGATCACTTAGTTAAACCACGATCAGCATTGCTACCAACAGAAAACCGATACTATTGTCGGATAAGACAGAGTTGGTTTCTTTATTTAACGACAGCATTACACTGTTCTCGTCTTGTGTTCGGCGCAGCTTGGCCATATATGGCCCTTGAGCGATAAAAACCAACAAACCAAACCACTGTTTTTTTAATTGGAAAAAATTTAATAACTATTAAAGTGAATTCTCAATTTCTGATGCTACATTATTTTTAATTGTTTTCATTGAAAGGTCGGGTAGGCAGGTAGTTGAATCAACGCCGCACTGGAGCAGACTATTGGCGACGGTCCGGGATCCATCCCGAAGGGAAAGAACCGAGGACAACACCTCGTAATTTTAAACCACGGTTAGATGACGAACCAGGAAGCACCAGCCTCTCGGAAATTTTCCGATTTCCCATTGGGACTGTCCGTCAGTGCAAGGGGAGGGCCCGTGGAGTTCGAGACTCCTCAAAATACATTTTGTGTTAAAAACAATTACAAATACCCACTGAGACAGTTTAACCCTTCAAGTGTTTCGACGGGATATCTGACCCATCTAGATCGGGTCAGTTTTGCTAATGACATGACATGCCTTGTCGAGACAAAACTGTCCTATTACTCCAAGAGAAATAAACATCCAAGTAGGAAAAACAAGCTGTCCCTTGTCCAGAACTGGTAAATTTGGAACTTTTTGCACCAGAGGCTGGCCACTACCAAAGGTTATCGAAAGACACTACAGGGTACTTTTCGACTCAAAGATAAACCACCTGGAGGGTTAATCAGTGTAAATAGAAGTTTCGTTTGTCGTACTTGTAAAGTAAATTATATTGTAAATTGTTGTAAATTATATTGTAAATTGTTGTAAATTATATTGTAAATTGTTGTAAATTATATTGTAAATTGTAAATTATATTGTAATTACTTGTAAATTGTTATTTCTACAAGTAAAATATACTATAAGTAAAATATTGTGAAAAGAGATTAGGACTAGAAAGGATTATAAATAATATTTCTCTCTAATGCCATCCCATACACGTGCAATCATTCCGTTAGCGAGAAAATGACAGTCTCAGTATTAACATGGGACACCATGGGAGGTGGTGCCACATCAGACCCGGGACCGTGGTAGCCCGGTTGGAAGAGTAACGGATTAGCGACCGGAGGGTTGCGAGTTCGAATCCAACCAAAGACCATGGGGTACATGGGGGTTGGTGCACGTTTAATCTGGCCTCAAATGTCCTCACGTTGGCGTGGTGTGGAAGTTTGCAGCGTGGGGTGCCTGCTCAAGTGTATCCTCGTCATCTGACCGTGATTAAAAAATGCGAGGTCCTCGAATCTTTCCCTTCGGGATGGATCCCAGACCGTCCCAATAGCCTATTGCGTTGCGCCAGTGCGACGTTAATTCAATTACCTCCATTTACTTGATATTGTATTCTTTGTGTTTGATGCAGATTGGCGAAATAGGGCCTTGCGCTATAAAACTCAACCAACCATAAGATTTGAAAAGCACAAACATTTCAATAGAAAGTAATTGATAAACTACACAGGTAGGTAGGTAGTTGAATTTACGCCACACTGGAGCAATACGACTCTATACAGGTAGGAATTAGTTGTTTTTGTGCGATTCATAAGAAAAACCGCTTTAAAAGCTTATTTGTTGAGAATTGTTTAAATGTTAACATGAGACCAAACGTCCTCGAGCTATCACCATTATGCGTTCTTCCTGCTTTCCGAGACAGATTTTATCAGAAGATTCTTAGAGTCTTTCCTCCTTGAATAGCAATACAAAAAAGAATTGCATTAAGAGGAAAAGGAATCTAAACGTTTCATTTTCGTCCAGAAAAAGTTTTTAGACTGCACTGCTCTTTGGAAATATGAACAATTATTTTATGGGCGAATGAAAAAAGGATAGTCCCAATATTAAACAGTTTACGAATTTAAATTAGACTTCAACACTTCTTCAGGTCGAGATTTCTGCTATTGACAAAGCAGTTCAATGGGAAAGTTTAAATAAAAAGGTAAGTAGGTAGGTATTTTTATTAACATCACACTGGAGCAACACAACGGGCTATTGGCGACTTAAATTTAAAAAGATGTCAAATTAATTAATAAGCCAGATTTAAATTTCCTCACGTTGGCGTGGTGTGGATGTTTTGAGAGTAGGATGTCAGCTCAGGTGTGATCTCGTCATCTGACCCTGGTTCAAAATTACGAGGTGTTGTCCTGGGAATAATTCCCTTCGGGATTGGTCCCGGACCGTCTCCAGCAGCCCATTGTGTTGCTCCAGTGCGAAGTTAATTTAACTACCTACCTACATTCTAATTTTTTTAAAAATTGCTGTCGCTGATGCTCGTATATAGCAAAGTTACTTTACGACCATCCGGTAGATCAAACCTGCGAGTTGGTGGGCAGGTTCGATTTCTCCATGGGTGTATGCCTCTCTTCTGTGTCAGTAAAACTTCCCTTGTGTCTGTATGTCCATTACTTGTGTTGTCTGTCTTGTATGGCCCTTGCGCCATAAAACCCGTACCAACCAACCCGGTTGATCAATTTCATTTTAGGTCGTTTTTTTGCATTTTTAGGTTATTTTAACCCTCCAAGTGTTTTGACGAGATATCAGATTTGGTCAATTTTGCAAATGACGAGCTATCTCGTCATCAAGATACTGACGATTTTTTTATGACGAGATCAAGATCTCGGCAGCTTTCTTCTAGATACGAGATATCTCGTCCATTATGATCTGGTCAGTTTTCTTCTAATGACGAGATACCTCGTCGAGACAAGGACCAGGAGGGTTAATGGGTAATTTTTATACTTTCTTAGATCACTAAAATCCGGAACCTGGTAAAGAGATTAGATACAAAACTTAGAAAATATTTGAACAAATATTAATATGAACACTTTATTAGAACATTTCTAAGCAATAGGCTATTTCCATAATGCATGGAGCAATAGGTTATGTTATATCCATGGAGATCTGAGAATATAAATTTGCGAAAATCTATCTCTGATCTTTCTCCAAACGAAGGGATGCAGTAAAAGAACATGCTGAATCAATATACCGATAGGTAATTCAGAGGACTCATTCTCTTTGCCACCTGTGATTCATCGGATCGGTCAGCCCTGCAAAATTAAAGTCTATACTTAGAGACAAAAGAATATAAAACAATTTATTTGCATGTAAACACTAATGAAACGGATGCTGTATGAATTGAATCGATTTTAAAATTTTAGATCCCAGCTTACTTCATAAAATCTTAAGCCTAATATGCATGTCTGTATAATGGTACACATCGTCGGTGCATGCAAACAAGACCTTTTCCACACTGTGCTGTAGCTGGAGGACCTTGAAGAGAAATACATGGCTCCCCGACCCCTAGAAAAAATTTTATCACTTTTTAGATTTTATAAACTATGTACACTCGCGGAAAAACCCCTCTTCATTCGAGCAATTTTAACAGTAGAGAAGATTCAAAGATGGCGTTGGACAGGAACTAACGTCTTCTATAAATTCAAATGCATAAAATTTACACGAGGGGCCACCTTCATATTAAATTGAGCACCAACTTCATAATTTCTAATAGAAACCCCCTATTTTGACACATGATTTCGAATCTATATCAAAATTTAACTACAGATACCAAATTTCATGTCATTAGGTCTTACCACTTCGAAGTTATGAGTACCGAAAGATTGGAGCTCCTAATGTTAAATCAGTTTCTCAGACTTTTATGGATATCTTCCTAAATAATATTTCTACAGAGCTGATATTTTGTACCTTGTTACTTTTAAGCAACCCAAACAAAATCCACCAAATATTTTATTTTAAAAATAGTCTTTAGTATGCAATAATAATTATTGAATTAATGTTTGAAACAATTATGAATTGGAACCTTACTATATTTTGATAGGAATCGATTCCGAAGGATTTTTAATATGACCATGCAAAATTTCAGTGCATTCCAATGATTAGTTTTTGCATTACATTAAATTTTCCTCATTATGGGGATTTTAGGGGCAACCAAAAGTTTATAAACATCTGACACACATCGGATAATTCTCGGGTCGTTTGCACTTGCATAATAAGTATAATATAATTCTCTAATCGTTTTCACTTGCATAATAAATATAATTCTCGGATCGTTTGCACGCCCTGACAAATACGTTTGAAAAGTGTTCAAACTTGAAATTCGGGTAGCTATAACTACAATTAATCTCGATCTACGAATAGCGATTTTCAATATGGAGTTGATCCCTGAAAGCAACTTTAACATTGAATATCTTCGGATATTAAGATGGGAAAGTCACATGAAATTTCATATTTAGACTAATTTGACGATGCAGAACCTGATTAAGGCATCCAAACATGGGGTTTCCCATTGGAAATTTTGTTGTTTGTGAAATATTTGATATGAAGACGTATATATATATATATATATAATAGAAATGCAGACCAGCAAAATGCCAAAAGATCAAAAAGCAGACAAGTAAAAAGCCAAAAAAGTTGGGGGTAACAAATAGTCAAGCAGAATCCAGAAGGCAGAAGGCAAAAGGCAGAACTGTCCATGTATGCGCGCTAAAGCTGCAGACACAACATGGATAGTAAAATAATTCAAAATTACAAACCAAAACAAAGAGAAATCCAAAAATTTTAAATTCAAGAAATTTAAGTTTCTTGATTTTAAAATTTTGAATTATATATATGTAATTTTGAATCATATATATATATATATATATACAGGGTGTCCCATAAATTCCGGAATACACTGCTGGCCACCGTAAATGCAACACCCTGAAGGAAGCATGCAAATAATATGAAATTTACAACATGCATTAGCGGAGGTGAGATATGCAAATGATTAGAATTTCAGCGCAGACGCACATCACGCGCGCCTGTGGCGCCACTTCAAAGCGCTATTTAAGGCTTGGAGATTTCGACGATTTCAAGTACGGCAATTGTGTTTTTCTTGTGGTTTAAAAAAAAAAACGATCAATTATGCCTCGTAGAAAACAGCGATCATCTTTTGATCAAGTATCCGAGTTCGACAGAGGAAGGATAGTGGCCTACCGAGATTGTGGATTATCTTTCAGGGAAATCGGTAGTCGTGTTGGACGAAACCAAACAACTGTAATGCGGATATGTGATCGTTGGATGCAGGAGGGTACAACGGACCGACATGTTCGATCGCATCCACCTCAGTGCTCCACTTCACGTGATGACAGGCATATTGTGCGTATGGTAGTGACGGATCGCTCAGCCACATCACGAACCATAGCACAGCACATTCAGTCTGTACCGCATCATCCAGTGTCTGCGCGTACCATTCGACGCCGTTTACAGCAGAGTGGTCTGTCCGCAAGACGTCCATTGCTTCGTCTACCCTTGACGCAGAACCACAGACGTTTCCGCCGCCAATGGTACGATGAAAGAAGGATGTGGACGGCAGAATGGAATGAAATTGTCTTTACTGACGAGTCACGCTTCTGTCTGCAACACCACGATGGTCGGATTCGAGTCTGGAGACACCGTGGAGAGAGGATGCTGAACAGCTGCGTTATGCACCGCCACACTGGTCCTGCACCGGGTATTATGGTATGGGGCGGTATTGGATATCACTCTCGCACTCCTCTAGTACGCATTGCCGGTACTTTAAACAGCCAGCGCTACATCTCCGAGGTGTTGGAGCCAGTTGTCCTTCCTTACCTTCAGGGCTTGCCCACAGCCATATTTCAACAGGATAATGCGCGACCACACGTGGCACGCATTGTCCAATGGTTCTTCGTCAATCGCCAGATTGAATTGCTTCCCTGGCCAGCTCGCATTCCGGATCTTTCGCCGATAGAAAACATGTGGTCCATGGTTGCTCAACGATTGACCCAGAATACATCCCCAGCTGCCACACCAGATCAACTTTGGCAACGTGTGGAAGCTGCTTGGTCTGCTGTACCCCAAGAACACATCCAAAGTCTCTTTGAATCAATGCCGAGGCGTGTGGCAGCGGTGATCTCCAACAATGGCGGCTACTCTGGCTACTGATTTTGGCAGGAACCACACTTCACAGAAGTCTATAAATTTAATCATTTGATACTTGGTCAACATGTTATCTACAAAATAAATTTTGTTGTGATATCTCTTGTCTTTCTTGGTGTTGCAATTTGGGTGGCCAGCAGTGTAGTTTAAAAATTCATAAAAAATTGAAGGAATTGGTATATTTGAATGCGGTTTGCGATAACGTTATTCTCATGAAAGGGGATTTTTTTAGTAGAGAAAAAAATTAGTTCAATCTTTTGTCGATAGAGGGCGCTGCACGCAACCAATCACAGAATTTCGTGGAAAACGACGTTTATTTCCATGCAGGCAAATGTTTACAAGCACATCACAGCACTAGAGTACTACTTGTTCGATTAAACTGAGGTAAAACAACTTAACCAATAGTGCTTTATCCACTAATGTCAACATCACAATGAAATCACAGGAATACGTATCAATCACAGGAAAATTCAGAAATGAGCTTTAAATCATACACCCAGCATTTTGTAGGACTCTGATTTGCATATTTCCTGTGATTGGTTGCGTGCAGCGCCCTCTATTGACAAAAGATTGAATTAATTTTTTTTTCTCTACCAAAAAAAATCCCCTTTCATGAGAATAACGTTATCGCAAACCGCATTCAAATATACCAATTCCTTCAATTTTTATGAATTTTTAAACTATTTCGGAATTTATGGGACACCCTGTATATATATATATGTATTGAATGATATCTTTAAATTTGTTCTACTATGAATAGTGCTCGAAATAAAGGGAGTGGTTTCGTTTTTTCCCACGATTGTACACTGCTGCATCCAAAATACACCAAGATTGAACCATCCAATACCCTTTCAATTTGCATGTGTGCATGGTGTAGGACGAAATCAAGCCTCAGTGATGTGAATATGGAATCGGTGGGTGCAGGAAGGATGAACGTGAACGATAGAGCAACCTCGTCACACCACCGAACGACAGGACAGACATCTTGTGCGCATGGCTATAATGGATCGTACTGCAACATCAAGAACCCTAGATCAAGAATTAGGGTGTGTTGCGCAACAAACTGTATCAGCACCTATAACTCGACGTCATTTGCAGCAGCAGGGAATTTTTTCAAGACATCGTCCATTCCTTTGACTACACCACAAGCGACGCTAATTAATTACCATTAATAGGCGGTTTGTAGTTGTAAGAGTCCTGGAAATTTTCATTGAGTGTCAGGTTTATCGATTATTTCTTTTTCCGAATTTCACAGCTTTGTCGATGACTATTGATTTTGCAATTGTTTGGAGAATAACGCATATCACTCACTCTTTTTTTTTAATATCAATGCTAGCTATGGACTTGTGTTAGCAAAATTCTTACCTGAGAATGAAGCGTTTTTTCCTACTGTATTAAAAGTTCATTTTTATATCGGGGGACTGTAGACGTTACCACTAATTAATAGATTGACTATTGCGTGAAATCGTGAGAGCTGCATTAAGATCACGGGTGTGTTTTCGTTTGCGTTGTCGTGTGATGGATGATTGCGACCATTTTTCGGTGCTGAGTTGCCTTTGGCAATTGAGTGTGAAGAGAAGGCTGAGTCGCAACGAAGATTGAAGCCGGAAAAGTAATAGAAACAGTTTTTGTTATCACAGGGCTTCAGGCAGTCGTTGGAAGTGATTGGATGCGCATTGACAATTCAACTATTCCCCGTGGATCATCTATCGAAGTGCGTGCCGATTGTTACGAGCGCCATCTGGTATTTGTTAGAAGAGGCTTTTATTTGAAAGTACGCGACTTCATAATCACGCCCAGGTTACTAATAAGGCAACGTATGGAAAGACAGTGTATCAATCCACCAAAAAGTACTTCATGGTGGAAATATGTGTTGGTTATAGGAATGTTAAGCCAAACACACATACCGAACTGCTTCTCCTAAGATATTTTTCAATCACGGTTCTATCTGTTACTGCATTATCAAAATAACAGTGATTTGGTAGCAGTGGTTTCTGGAACAGTGATTGACAATATATATGTGATTCGGTAGCAGTGATTGAAGTTAAGTGATATCGGCGGATATCACGAAACCTCTATCGGTGACTGCGACTGGTATTGGTGGTTTAGTAGTGAAAACTGTGACTATCGGTGATTTGGTAGAGGTAAAAGCTGGTTTATTGGTGATTCGATGTATATCTGTGTGGGCTTTGGGACGGAGCTTATTTGTGCTTCTCTAGAGGTGATAGTATTTTTAACCAGGGTGATGTGCAATACTAAAGGGGCTCTATGACCCACCAGGATTCCACGAATTATTGTGCTAAGCTTTTTTTCAAAAAACGCTTATTAGATAAATACGAAGCTCTACAGTTGAAAGGCAAGATAAGAAGGAAACGTTTTTAAAATGCGAGATATAAATGACAAAGTAATTACTGATATTCAACCTTTCTTAATTATCCGTTAAGTTACATTTTGATTTAATATGAACACATGAGCTATTATAAATTCATTTTTCATTCTTTTTTAATTTTAGTAAAAACAAAATCTTTCTTATGAATACCTCTTCTAAATTGTTTTCAGTTATAAAAAATAATGAATTATGTATGTACAAATGGGATAAGGTTAAAATAGGTACCGCTGAAAGATTATGAATTGAATGAGACTAAATCAGGGCCATTAGATGATTATTTGGATTTCCTAGTGAATAGAACAAGATTCTGTGTTATTTGTAGCTGTATGTTGATTTTTTACGCTGAAAAATTTATTTGTTCTACAAGACAATTTCACACTCTTCAGTTGTGCCTACATTTCGTTGTTGCTTCAAATCCCGAGGTGAATTATGGGTATTAACAAAGGAAGAGTTTTGAAAGTGGGCAAAGAAATGTGATTGAAATGCAATCATAGTAATTTAAAAATTGAGTCATTTTTCATATTTACAAAATTTTCGAAATGTATGGTAATAATATTTCATTTAAGAGAGCTCTACTGAACAATTATCTTTCTATTTCGACACAAAACATTTTATTTAAGTAAGATAAGAAATGCATGAAAATGTGCAAAAAACGCTAATAGGGGTTCAAACAAAGGGTTCCTATCACACTCTGAATCTGCCGCTACGTTTGAAGTTTATTTCCTGGATATGTGATGATTACTGCGCATTTCTTTATCGCTTTAAGAGTATGTGCATCTCTAAAGTTGAATCTTAAAAATAAGAGATTTTACGGGGGGATCAACACACTGATGTAAAGAGCTGTAATGAATATATATTGAAATATCGTATTGTAATTGAAATTTTTATGACTAAACGTTTCATTTTTTAAAGGGTGTAATTTTATTACTCCATTCATAACATTTTCAATATTTATTTTTTGGAATTTCTTGTCGGACAAAGTATTTTTGAAAAAACATTTACACTATAGTTTTAGAAATAAGTAATATACACTCCCACAGCTTATGAATTTCTGAGTTCTAGAGAAAATCTTTACCTCCGCATCTTGATTAATGTTTTGAAAAATTGTATAATTTATAAATTAAACTGTGGGACAGAAAATATTGAAAAAAGTCAAAAGTTACTGGGAAAAGGAAAAAAATTGCCAATAATTGGGAAATGAGATAAAATTAAGAAATGGTTAGAAGTAAGAAAGAATAATTGATACAATTGAGAAGCTAATTCTGTTTCTAAAGCTAGGGTAGCAGGAGAATACAAATGTTAAATCTGAAGAGTGGACAGAAGTCAAGAAAGAAAGGAATATCAGTATTAGTTTATTGAGAAAAAGAGTTATCTTAATAGGAAAGGAATTACAGGCATAAAATGAAAAAGTTCATGGGGTGGGAGAGAGATAATACAATTTTAATTTTGTTTAAACGGTAGGTTTATTAATTGGTAATGTGTGTTAGATTAAATAAAAAATTTGTAAAGGATATTTCAGTTCTGCGTAGAGACAACGTGGGTTTGGCATTGTAAGTTCATTGGCATTGTAAGCCACGACGCTGTTGAGTATTTACTATAAGTACTGAAGGACCTTAAATCACAAGAGTCCCCCAAACTGATAAGTAATTAAATCATAAGTAACTAACAATGATAAAAATTTATATTTTTGAATTGATATAACGTGGATAACACTTTTAAGTTCTCTAATGAATTAAATTGGTCATTTTTCAGTTATCGCATCATCATAGTGGGAAATATTGGGTGCCTGTACACTTAAATGCAAAAGAATTAAAATTAAATTAAATCAACCGTGAATTGATTGAAAACTACATCCTGTGGATATTGTTTCTACATTTCATACTTACCGAGTAATGTAGTACAAACGTCACAACACCCACATACTCCACTTCCTCTTCGAATAATTTGATGTGATCTACATTTTAAATACGGACACTGTATTTGATCACAGATACCAGGTCTGCATGAAACTGTTTCAGTTTTCCTTATGCAGACTGTTAAAATCCAGAGCAGTATAATTATCTGAAAATATAGAATAAATTAGATTAAGTGATTAACATAATAAAAATAGTTATTTCACTTTTCTCTGTGTATACAAAAACTATTTATTCCTTATTAAAATAACTCAAAATATCAATATGTTTTGAATACAGCTGTATCACGATAGTTTATACATCCTATGGTAAAAGAGTTGAAATTTTATAAAAAATCTTCTATACAACTATCTCAACCCATAAATATAGATGTTAAATGGTATGATTACTTCTCAAGTACTGCTTATACTCTGATTCTTATTTATTTACAAGGTAGATATCGTGAGCTTACAAGTAAACACACTAAATCAAAATTTTCAAGACTGGGCTCTAGCTTTTCTAGACCAGAATATGATCTTTGACTGGTGAAATGTGTGTGTCCACGAAAATATTTTTCTTTGCGTGTAGGTTAGATTTCTTTTCAAGAAACAAAGTTAGTGGGGGTAAAGCTTATTCCCCTTCGTTTTTTCTCAGGTTGGTTGGTCGGGCTCAAAGTCTTCGTTTTATCAGAACTAATTTTCATGTCCTGGTGTCCCTCCTGTTGGTTGTCTTGACGAGGTATCTCGTCATTTGAAAAACTTACTGGACCTTGAAGGACGAAAGAAAAGCTGACCAGACCTTCTTGTCATTGTCGAAAAATCGGTAACATCGTGATGACGAGGACATCGTCGAAACCACTTGGAGGGTTGAAAGTCGACAGAACAACTTTGCATATACTTTTATGCAAAATTTCTAATTTTTCTAATATTTTTCACCTACTTATCCTCATTCATCTTTTAATTTAAAAAAATTTCGATTAACTATGTACATTACGAATGTCTAGATAAAAAGGTAAAATCCATTAAATTGAGCTATATAATCAAACGCTAAATAGCTCGTCAACAACAGAAATGTCTTTCTTTTCACCGACCACTTACCTCTTCGCCTTTAGGCACGGCAAGAGAATTAGTGGCTATTTCTGAAAGGCACCCGGTGGGTAAGCCACTGTTACTCCTAACATGGACAATCACCAGCATTCATGCGCTTACAAACCGAGAATCGAACTCGGACCTGCTGTATGGCAGACAAACCCTATGACCACAATATCAGTTAGGCAGCGATAACATAAAAATAATCTATTGAAATTCGTAGTTAGGGTCGATTGAGAATCAAAATAAAGTAAAATTCTGCAAAATCCGCGTTTTTCAAGCGTAACCTTTTAATATCTGTTAGAATACTTGAGTTGCGCAAGATTCCTATTCTGTGTTAAGCGATACAGCATTCTGCCGCTGTTTATAATTTCAATTTGGGGATTGGTCCCGGACCGTCGCCATTAGCCCTTTCTGTTGCTCCAGTGCGACGTTAATTAACTACCTAACTTATCATTTAAATTTTTAATAATAATTAAAAAGTAAATCTAGTTATCAGAAAGGACCCTAAAACCGAAACAAATTATTCAAACAGAATAATTCCGTGTTTACTTTGAAAGAAAAATAACTAAGATAATAACTTACACATAGCATAAATACATTTTCCTTTCTAATTGCTTGATAATGAGACATGATGTGTGTGAGACTTGTTACACATTACTTTACGTCAATATTAATAATAAAGTTTAGTATTTTTATATCTTCGGTTATGATTCAATGCCTTAATAATGACCACAGAAATAATCAGGCAACTACACAACGCTAGAGAAAAGAGCTTTTGATTCAGATGGCCTTTGTAACGTGCACCGATATTGTTTTTCAACTGTGGAATCAGGTTGTAGAGGTAATGAATTGTGAAATTCGCAATGTGTCTGTGACAGTTATTTTTGATGTGAGCATCTAGTGAAAAACAAACCTGCCAATTATATATACGTATATACTGTATGAAGTGAATTGTAAACTTCGTAACACCTATCTCATCGATTTAGAATCGCAAAACTCGAATGAAGGACAAAATGATTATATTAATCGAAGATGCTATAATATTTAATTTATCCGTTTTGCTTCCCATGTTAAAATGAGAAACGATGTACTTTTTTCATAATTAATTATCATAAGCACTACATTTTTACTATATATTTATTGAATAGTTGTAAATATTTTGACCAGCAATTTTGCTGTTAACATTTTTTTCTACTGGTATGATTAAAATATATGTACTACTAAATTTTTAAAAGTTTGTTTTCTTATTTTACGAAAAACGTATTTAAATATCTATAAAGGCTCTCATTTAAACGTGTGTTTGAGCCCTAAGATTACTTCATTGTAAATTCAAATGTTCACCTCTGAAAATTTTTTGAAACGGTATATTATGTGGTAAAAAGGTCTTTAAAGAGCTTTTAAAAGGCTCCAGATTCCAAAGCTAACATCTCTACAATATTTTTAGAAAATACTTTTCGAACAATTACAAAGAAAAGTAACACATCGTTTTAAAGACTAGAAAAATTTCAAAATGGATTTTTGATTTTGTCTCTGTTTACTTTGAAAAATGAGCCACAGTAGCCCGGTTGGAAGAGTAACGGATTAGCAATCGGAGGGTTGCGAGTTTGAAACTAGGTCCAACAAAAGACCATCGTGTACGTAGGGGTTGGTACACGTTAAATCTGTCGTGGACTCACGTTGGCGTGGTGTGGAAGTTTGGAGAGTGGGGCGCCAACTCAGGTGTTGTCCTCGACATCTGACCGTGGTTCAAATTTACGTGGTGTTGTCCTCGGATCTTTCCCTTGGGGAGTGATCCTAGACGGTCACCAATATCCCGTTATGTTGCTCCAGAGCGACGTTAATTAATTACCATTACCACCTTAGCTAATACATTTAGAAATTCATAAGAGGTTGCTTGTGGTAAAAGAATATCCACTGAATGGGAAATGAACGAGTTTTCCTTTTTAGGTTAAAAAACGTTTTATTAATGCTTTTAATGACATGAACACTTATAAAATGTTAATAAATACAAGGAAGTCAGTTTTATTTAAGTTGAAAATTAGTGAATTTGTTTAATTTAATGTGTTTAGGTTTTTTGAAGTGAAAGAATCTTGAGATAAATGCATTTCAAATTTTGCCACAGTGGATCCCAATGTTAATCAAAACTAGAAAACACATTTATTCATTGCTAAATTCTTCATAGAACATTCGTCTAACACTGGTGTCCATGAATTAAGGGTCATTTTTATTTTTAGAGAAAACAAAATTCTGAAAGGAGGATAATGATAAATACAGTAATTAGAAAAATACAGGCAGATTTCCAAAGACTTGCACGAATAAAGAAATAAACTTACGTTACGTTACCGGTAATACGTTCTAAATTAACAGAACGTATGATTTTTGGTCTGGCGAAGCAGGAGCAAATTTTCCACCATTTTTCGAATACTGTCTCCCTGTCAAAGTTTAAAAGGGTACATGTCTACCCCTCACTGCAATGCAGAAATGGCATCGGTTACGCATGCTCTTCGCAAGATTGTCCAGTAAATCTTCAGGTTAACCACTCCTGTTTCGGCGCAATAGTAGGGTTGGTTTTGATATGCTGTGGGGATTTCCTTCTGCATGCACCTCACAAGATCCCATACATATTCTATGGGATTGAGGTCCGAGGAGTCCGCAAGCCACTTCATTCTGTATATTCCTTCTGTGTTCAGCACGTCATCAACACAGATCGAACGATGACAGCGGGCGATATCATCCATAAAGATGAAGGAATTTCCACCAGCACCACGAAAATTTCTTACATGAGGAAAAATAACATCCTGACAATAATGCTGATCATTCATAGCTCCCCTTTCCAACATGTAAGGCTTGGCACGTCCTCATTCCTAATGATAGTGCCCCATACCATCACTCCACCACCTATGTAATGGTCTTCCAGTATGTTGGTGGAAGACTAGGCATTGCGGGGTTCCCGCCAGATGTATTGGTGCCTCGAAGCAGACGACAAACGAAATCTACTTTCGTCCGTGAACAAGGCATTGACCCATTGCTCGTCAGTTCAGTTGACGTGTTCAAGACACCATCGAAATCTGTGTGCTTTGTGTGATGTAATCAAAGGAAAGCAGTGTACTGGTGTGTGGGCATACAAAGCGACACATTCAATCTCCTGGACAGGGACTGGCTCGATATTATGGTCCCCGTGCTTGTCTGAAGCTCTCTTGCTGCACGTGACTTCTAGTCGACTTGTTCATGACACTAGTTGTCCCTATTTTTTGAAGCTCCTCTCAATAGCAATGCTGAGTCTACTTATATTTCACGTCTATGGGTGACACACGAGGCGACTTGAGCAGCGCGACTCCGGTTCACTTTTTTTTCCGTCATAACATGGAAGAAAACAGTTTGAACCTCTTGGAAAGTTCCACAAAGGTCGCGAGACAAATCGCTACGTAACCAAAGTCGCGCTTCACAAATCGCAACGTGTGTCCCTAGCCTTAGTTTTGGTGGTAGCTGTAATTATGTCGTCTGTAGCAACTTTGAACATCTACTATGAACCTGAACAAACTATTGTGAAGCTACAAAATTAGGACTAGTGAAAATGTTGTTCACATATTTTCTATCTTTTATTCCTGTATCTCAGTGTATCCTTTAGCACATGCGGGTGGTACTTGGGGATATATATTCCTTATAAATATGGTTGTGAATTTTGGGTCTCTGCCTCCCTTTAAAGTTTTTACCAGAAATTGTGGAATACCCTGTACTTTAAACTACATTAGCAGTCTGCAGTTTCTAGCATATGTAGGTTTAATTCCGATTTCTTTCCCTAACCTTTTTTATCTCATTTTTGTCTCAGTAAAATTTTTCCTCCATTATTGATGTCCAATATTGATGATTGCTCGTTGGTGGATCTTTGCGATCCAGCGTCTCATGAATGAGAGAGTTTTTCTGTAAAGCTATAAATAGAGGGTGCTGTGACATCTTAGCGCCTAAGAGTCTAGAATGGCCGGCTGCAGACCCGGAAGTTTCCTGTTAAAAAAGTCCTTCAATACATCGCTTGCGCATGTGAGGAGAATGAGAAACAGTTAGCTCACGGACTCCGTCTAGTTGAGACGTCTTCGTAGCAATTCGTAAATTTTAATATGAAAATAAGCATTTTTGTTTCGCGCGTCCATTGTAAACCCATTGTTTTGTCTGTGTTAAAATAAATGTTATTTTTTAATGTCCAACAAAAGTTCGGATTAATTCGTCACAGACTAGAGTTTTGGTGTCCTGGAAGTTGGATGGAAGCAAGAAAGCAAGAAATGCAGGTAGGCCCACCCTTGTATTAAATTAAATTTGTTAAGGTTCTGGCTTACCGGAATTAGTGAGGCAAAGAGCCTAAATAGTTTTGGTTAAAAAAACAAACAAAAAGAAATGACTACATATCCAATTTTATTTTGTGGTTATTTAAATTTTGTCTTTATGAAAGTTAATAGAAGTTGATGATAAAGTGAATTTGCATGTTCTACTAAGTAGATATTATCAAGTGGATAAAGTCACGGCCAAAAAGTGCCAAATCGAAAGTGAACGAAAATTTAAATTTCGTTTTGATTTTACTGAAATTTTGTGTTTTGTGCATTTAATGATTTGAAAAGAATCAGATAATTTGAATTACATATGGTAATTACGCATTAGTAAAAGAAAAATAATATTTAATTGCAACTATATATATTGCATCTTGTGTATTGTATATGCTACGATATAGTTTAAGATTCTGTTATTATATTGAGAATTGTGTTTGATATTAAATCTTATCTAGTATTTGAAGCATATTTGGCATTGAATATATTTTGTGAATCATATAGTTATTAGAAAATATTGGTAACTATATTTATGATAACAAAATTGGATTGTTTACTAATAAGTTATTCATCGATCATGGCTTTTCTTTCTCGTGGGAGAAAAGAAGACCTCCTCGAACTCGCAGATGAACTTTGTGAAAAGGTATCGCATGATTGTAAACTGGTTGAGATAAGGAAAATAATCCTAAACAGTGAAAACTATGAAGAAGAGGAAGTTAAAATTTCTTTAACTCGTATTATGGAAGATAGGATAAAGAGAGAGAAAGAAGCAAAAGAAAAAGAAGAAATTGCCAGACGAGAAGAAAAAGAAGAAATTGCCAGACAAGAAGCAAAGGAAGAAATTGCCAGACGAGAAGAAAAAGAAGAAATTGCCAGACAAGAAGCAAAAGAAGAAATTGCCAGACGAGAAGCAAAAGAAAAAGAAGAAATTGCCAGACAAGAAGCAAAAGAAGAAATTGCCAGACAAGAAGCAAAAGAAGAAATTGCCAGACAAGAAGCAAAAGAAAGGGAAGACCGTAATATTCGAATGGAAGAAATAGCTTTAGAGAAGAAAAAGCTAGAAATGCAAGCTGCAAGTGAGCTAGGACTATCTAATAGAGAACGGATGCCAAATCATAAAATTGAGCTCATCAAAATTACCCCGAAATTTGAGGAAAAGAAAGATGAAATGGGTCTATATTTAATAAATTTTGAAAGAAGAGCTGAGATGGCAGGTGTGCCTAAAGAAGATTGGGTGCCGTATTTACTAGGCGTATTGCCTTCGGAAATTTCGAGCATGATGGCTAGAGAATCGCCTGAAGATGCAAAGAATTACGAATATGTGAAAGATATTATTCTTCAGAGGTATAAAATGAGTTCTGATAAATTGAAGCAGATGTTTTACCGTCATCAAAAAGTCCCGGATAAAACATGGAGAAGTTACGCTCATGAACTTACAAGCTACTATGATGAATGGGTTTCTGATTTGGAAATCAAAACTTTTAAAGAACTCAGAGACTTGCATATCACTGAGCAGATTAAAAGACGAGTGCCGTCTGAAGTAAAAGAACATTTCCTGGAGGAGTGGATGGACTTAAATTCTCCGCTAGAATTAGCTAAAAAAATAGATCAATTTGAAAGCTTGAAGGAGAGTCTTACACCCAGAAATACTAAAGGTTCCCAGAATACAGAGGGTATCAAGAAAACACACGTTGGTTTTCGTAAGTTGAGGGAGAAAACAAACCCTTTGGGAAAACAGAAGTAAACAGAGAAGATTATAAAGAGAGAAATTTTGAAAAAAGAAAGCAACTTCAATGTTATGAATGCAATTCCTATGATCATCTTAGACCTCAATGTCCTAAGTTGAAGAAAACTGAAATCATAGCCGCTAACGAAATTATGGGAAAGGGAATAATAGATTTGATGTCTCCCTACATTAGTGTCGGAACTGTAAATGGATCTCAGATTTCTATCTTACGAGACACAGGATCCAGCATAGATCTAATTCCTAGGAAGTTTGTTAAGCCACACATGTATACGGGTGAACATGTATGGGTAGCATCTCCTTTAGCGGGTAACCCTATTTGCTTGCCTTTAGCGGAAGTAAATTTAGTGTGTGAGTTGGGTCATGTTATAACCAAAGCTGCTGTCAAGGATAACTTCTTAGATAAAGAACGCTACTTACTAAGTAACAAGACCGTTGTACTTATAGAAGATATGAAAAAAGACAAAGACTCTGAAATTGAAGTAAAAGACTCTGCAACGCCCAAGTGCCAACGTTCTCCATATTTAAATGAAACATCGAAAAACGACTGCCCTTGTAACAGTAACCGTTTTAGTTCTAGCAGTGTTACTCCTAAAGAGACTGGAATCGTTGAAAATTTGTTACGTTCATATGGTTTTATACAATGTTGCGAAAGACAAGCAATATATTTTTTTCACTACAGTCAATTTTCTGGAAATATTGATAATTTAAAACGTGGTGATGCAGTTGAATTTAAAATTACTCATAATCGTCGTACTGGAAAACAAATTGCTAGTTCTGTTTGTAAAATAATGTGTAAAGAGACAGTTTCTGGATTTGAAACCACTGAAAAAAAGGAAAATACTGAAGGTAAAGTTGCTTATGAAAATCGTGGCGAACGGCCCTATTCTGCTGAAAATGTTGATGGTAGTGTAGAGTTTCATCCTCCTAAAAAGATCACTTTTAGTATTGCTATTGACAAAAATACAAGAAACCTTAGACCTTGTAAAATGCGTTCGGAACAGCCCTTACCTGTGAGATACCGTGGTGTTATCTGTGCTCTTAAAGGAACATTTGGTTTTATTAAAAGGGGTGATGTAAAGGATATGTTTTTTCACTCTAGTGAATGCAAAGTGTTCAAAAATCTTAATCTTGGCGATGATGTTGAATTTGGAATACAGACTCGTAACAACAAGGAAGTTGCTGTAAGTGTAACTAAATTGCCCTTAGGGACAGTGATATTTGAGGACGTTGAAACTGAAAGTTTGGTTGGTGAAATAACTGAATGCTTAGACAAATCTAAAAGTCGTTTGAAGAAAGCATAAAAGTTACGAGACAAAGTTGAATTTACTGTGATCCAGGATTACGAGGTAGTCCATAGAAAGGGAAAACAGCATATAACACTGATAATTTAAGTCGTACACCTCACGTACAAAAATAAAGTACTATTTTTTTGTGTTTGTATTTGTGATGTCTTGCATATATAAAAATACTTTATTCCTAGTGTACATTGATACATTTGAATTGCAAAAAAAGTTTTAAATTTGAATTGAAAATCTGTAAATATTTTGAAATTGAATTTCTTCTTTGATGATTATCACTGAGCAAAATTTTGATTATACTTTGTTAAAATTATATTTTTTTTAAAATTAGAGTAGGCGGTACGGCCAGGATCTTAAGGGTGTATGGTCTACTTGCATATTGCTTTGGGCATGAGTTGTTGCCTTCGCGAAAATTCTGTTGCTGCTTTGTATCTTTTTTGCAGGTGTCTGTCTCTGCAGAAAAAGAATCTTGAGGAGGGAGGAAATAGACTGTGACATCTTAGCGCCTAAGAGTCTAGAATGGCCGGCTGCAGACCCGGAAGTTTCCTGTTAAAAAAGTCCTTCAATACATCGCTTGCGCATGTGAGGAGAATGAGAAACAGTTAGCTCACGGACTCCGTCTAGTTGAGACGTCTTCGTAGCAATTCGTAAATTTTAATATGAAAATAAGCATTTTTGTTTCGCGCGTCCATTGTAAACCCATTGTTTTGTCTGTGTTAAAATAAATGTTATTTTTTAATGTCCAACAAAAGTTCGGATTAATTCGTCACAGTGCTAATGCTTTTCTGGATGTGGGTAGTTCCTCTTGACCTATGCAGTAATGTTGCATGTTCCTACAGTGCAATTTCAGCATGTTACTTATCAGAGGCATTTTCTGTCAAGTTAGGTGGTTGTAATGTTTCTGTTGCGATATATGTTTTCTGTACGTATTCTGGACGTGTCGTCAGTAGGCTTGCTTTTCGAATACGATTCCAACACTTCAACAATAAAAATTTCATAGAATAAATTCCGAATTGATATATGACCAATTAGATTAAACTGCAACTGAAAATCTCTTTCATACAATGAATAAAAAATAATGCGAAGCAGTCAAAACAGCAATAATTCCGATTAATTCTTGAGGCTTTTCGTTATTTTCAGTGGTTTGTTTTGGGGTAGGTATGAAGTTAATTAACGTCACACTGGAGCAACACAATGGGCTATTGGCGATGGTCCGGGATCATCCCTGAAGGGAAAGATCCGAGGACAACACCACGTAATTTTGAACCGCAGGTCAGATGACGAGATCACACCTGAGCTGGCATCCTACTCTCCAAACATCCAGACTACGTCAACGTGAGGAAATTTAAATCTGACTTATTAATCAATTTGACATCTTTTTAATTTAAGTTGTCAATAGTCCGTTGTGTTGCTCCAGTGTGATGTTAATAAAAATACCAACCTACTTACCTTTTTATTTAAACTTTCCCATTGAACTGCTTTGTCAATAGCAGAAATCTCGACCTGAAGAAATGTTAAAGTCTAATTTAAATTCGTAAACTGTTTAATATTGGGACTGTCCTTTTTCATTCGCCCATAAAATAATTGTTCATATTTCCAAAGAGCAGTGAAGTCTAAAAACTTTTTCTGGACGAAAATGAAACGTTTAGATTCCTTTTCCTCTTAATGCAATTCCTTTTTTGTATTGCTATTCAAGGAGGAAAGACTCTAAGAATCTTCTGATAAAATCTGTCTCGGAAAACAGGAAGAACGCATAATGGTGATAGCTCGAGGACGTTTGGTCTCATGTTAACATTTAAACAATTCTCAACAAATAAGCTTTTAAAGCGGTTTTGCTTATGAATCACACAAAAACAACTAATTCCTACCTGTATAGAGTTGTACTGCTCCAGTGGGGCGTAAATTCAACTACCTACCTACCTGTGTAGTTTATCAATTACTTTCTATTGAAATGTTTGTGCTTTTCAAATCTTATGGTTGGTTGAGTTTTATGGCGCAAGCCGCTATTTCGCCAATCTGCATCAAACACAAAGAATACAACATCAAGTAAATGGGGGTAATTGAATGAACGTCGCACTGGCCCAACACAATAGGCTATTGGCGACGGTCTGGGATCCATCCCGAAGGGAAAAATTCGAGAACAACACCTCGTATTTTTGAATCACGGTCAAATGACGGGGAAACACTTGAGCAGGCACCCCACGCTCCAAACTTCCACACCACGCCAACGTGAGGACATTGGAGGTCTCTACAGATTTAACGTGCACCAGCCCCCTTTGTACACGACGGTGTTTGGCTGGATTCGAACTCGCAATCCTATTGCTAATCCGTTACTCTTCCAACCGGGCCCGGTTGGAAGAGTAACAGAGAAAAAAGAGAAGAGAGAAAGTAAGAGAGAAAAAAAGAATAAATGCTTTATAGAGATTTAATTTGACAAAGAATCTTTTTTATCCGAGAACGATAGCACGTATGCTTCCCGTTAGTGACGCGCAATTCCTTGAGAAAATTCGAAAAACACCGAGAGTTGCATCTCTGTACTGCTTAATGATTGAGATAATAATGTTTATTTCAAGAAAAATTGTAAATGTCGTCTGCGCTCGTGCTCAAGTTGTTTCTGTTTTTAAGAACCATATGTATTTGCACTGTGGTGTTTACGATTAATGTTGTTTACTAAAGAGTGAGTGTCTTTTCTTAATCAGCCCATTAATTGCAGGAGAAAGCATCGAAATGTTCATTTTCTGATCTGATTTAAACATTCTTGTTGCCGCAAACATGCTGAATACACGATCTTTACTCCTAGTACACATATTCGACCCTTTTAATAAACCGAATTTTTGTTAATTAAAAGAGAAATCATGTACTTTTATTTGACAGTAGAGAAACATGTTTTGTAGCCTAGTGCTTTTGAAATCAGAAAACTTACGTTACTCAAAACATTTATCTTATTTGCGTGTATTTACAATGAGGACAGCTTTGTTATTTCCTGTTAAGTATAGCTAAAGTTTCTTAGAGCCTAAATATACCGACCATTTCCTGTCCTTGTTTCGAAAAATAAAGAAACAATGCACTTAAAATAAAATAACACATTTGAAATTCACATCAAAATCTTGCCAGCTATTTTTGGTTCCCAAAACAAAGAAAACCTGAGTTTTCTTTTTTTTCTGTCTAAAGAAACCAATATTATTGTGAAGAAATTACAATAGAATTAACCATTTAAGTAAGAAATTTTTTAATATATTGTCTAAATTCCATTTGAAAAGGGATTAATTTTATTTATTTTAATCACACATGAGTTTTATGTTGTATCAGTATTCATTGTAATGTGAATCAAACCAATAATAAAAGGGAATTTAAGAGTTAAAGTATAATATAGGAATTTGAATCTATTCTCAATCATTTGAAATTTTGTCATTTGTTACTCAGTAGATCCTAGGATAGGAAGTTTAAAAAACAATATTTAATTAAAATTTAATAATTATGAATGTTAGATTTTGTTACATAAATATTTATTTGTAACCAAAACACATTTCAAGAATCTAACTAAATTTTGATAGTGTAACCAGTAAGAGAACAAAAAACCCACTTATATAACCACAGAATAAATTTACTAAAATGATGAAAATAATCTCATCACTAATAAACTGAAATCACTTCAAATATATATTTCAATTTTATATTACAACTACTAATAGGGATTGTCTGAGTTAGTACTCAGGCAAATCCCTATTAGTAGTAGTAGTAGAGACAAAGCGATACTTTAATATGCTGCTGGACAATTAGGATTTTATGGAATTAATGTGTGTTTGGAGTGATCTGATGTGATTCTAACTGTTATTAATTGTAGAGAGGGTATATATAGATTAAATTCTTTTCAAGTAAATCTTAAAAGTGTGCTTTGTTTGAAAGTTTTTTTGCAAAGTTTATATTATGTAATGAAAGTATATAAAGCATAAATTTAAAAAAATACTAAACATGAGAAATTCATTTAAATTGCAGAAATTTTTTAAGAAAGAATAAAAGGCATGAATAAATTAGAAGTGTGCCAAATGGTGCCAGGCTTTGTAACTTGCCATGTGTGTTCAAAGATTTTTGCAGTCACCTTTGTAACTTCAAAAAAACCCAAGCCCTAAGTTACAAATAAGACAAAATAGATTATTAGAATTTACTAAGACATGTGTGCCATAGGGGACCAACTTTTGGCCATGAATTTAAGGGATATAATTTGCATGTTTCTTAGTCATAACCTATATATTTGTCCACTGATGCACCAGAACTGACAAAAATTGTATCTTTTATATATTTAATTGAGCTTTCTGCTTTGGTCAATTACTTTTTAACAGCCTGATTCAATATTTTAATATATTTTGATGTTTCTTTAAGAGTGTTTTTCTTAATCTGTATTTTATCTTTTTTGTAGGTTTCACAATTTTAAGGTTGTGCTAAATAATTCTTCATATATAAGGAATAAACATGATAGTTGGAGCTCTTCTATTTGAAATTATTACGACATTTGTGGTTGTGGCTTACTTGTTACAGAGATACGGCAACTGTCGAAAGCACCATATATTAGTTACCATCAATGTATTTATTGCTTGGTATTTTGCCTTCATAATAATATGTATTTTGCCTTTGGATGTGTCATCGGTAAGTTTACTTTTCCTTTTAACCTGTGTGAGGTTAATAGATATTTAAGTTTAGTGTTATTTAAAGTTACTTTTACTCTTTCAGACTGCATATCGCCAATGTTTGCGAGACAATGCATTGTCTCCCACTACTTACCCTTATGACATACCTGTTACATTAGCTAATAGCAGTGAAGTCACCAATGGCACAAATCTAGACCAGACTACAAATATGCATAGTGGAAAACATCAAGGTAAATAATTTTACATTTTATGTCAAGAAACAAAAGATCCTTTCACATTAATCTTTTTCAAATCTTTCTTCTGTTGTAGAATTTTCTTCCTCTGTTAAGATATGTGAGAAAATAATATAATGTAAATATTTTAAAAGTATAAGAGGGTTATAATGACTCTACCTATCTGCACTCTTTGCCCTTGTATCAAGTTATGAATACAAATATACAGTACATTCCCCTTAAAACAATTACTCCATATCACTAAAATAATTTAAGAGATTCATTGTAATAGATTTAATATTAATTTATTAACCAAGTAATGCATGCAGACAAGCTAGCTAAAAATGGTTGTCTTCTACCCCTGCCAACCAGCCCTCTTCCTTACCTCCGTGCTTGCAGGTTGGTAGAGCGAAAGATAAATAAGTCTGACCATCTAAAGCTTAAGGCCACAGACAAAACATGGAGCAAGCTTTTGTCTGACCCTGTTCACCTAATTTGCCACCACATATTGCTATGGCAAATTTTCAAATTTTAACTGGACATGACAATTTAAGAGGACACTTACACCGCATTGGTGTGCATGCTTCTCCTGACTGCTCTTTTTGTTTGATGGGGAGCTGTATGGATTTTAGTCATCTTTTATCTTGCACTTTTTTATCTGATCACATCTTAGTTGACGACCTTTTTAGTTGGGCTAATTTGTACTGGGCTGCCTGTAGGAAATTATGGTCTCTGGACATTTCCTGACATAAGGAAAAAAATATATTAATTTATTATTACATGAAATGCTAAAGTAAAATAATGTGAACTAACCTTACACTTTCTTACATTTTGATGGAAGAATAGTGGAATTAGTGGAGTAAAATTTAAAAATTAATATATTAGTTTATGCAAGCTTCAAAAATGACCAATAACGATGATGCAAATAAAATGATAAACTGATCTACTCATTTCGATGGAACCAAACATCCCCATCATCAAATTAAAATAAACAGCATGGGAAAAATTTGAGTGTAAATATGTTGTCTTTGAAAGTGTTGCAACCACTGACTTTTTAATTAGGCCTACCAGATCAAGTGTAAAGGCAGGGAAGCTGAAAGAGCTTAATTGAAAAGTGAGTGGTACTAACACTGTTCAAAGATAATATATTTTAACTTGAGTTTACCTCCTGTTTAATTTTGTCCTCAAGTTTATTAAGTGAAGTTTAGTTTTTAGGAAAAAGTTTAGCTCCACTGAAACAACTAGACTGGTTTATCATGTTTTTATAATCTTTATTAGTCATGTATTGAAGCTTTTACATCATTGTCTATCAGTTTGGCTAAGGTTTTTATCTTTTACTCAAACCCTCATTACTGATGAAAATTTTATTTGTGCAATGATACAGCTGATAAAAACTTGTAAATAAACGTCAAAATACATTATTTGGAACAATCTTTTTAGACGAATCATAATTCTACGTTTCTCCAAGAATGAAAAGCTTTCTTAAGTAATAATCTTTCGTTCTTTGGCAACACCTTCACTCTTTTTGTCATTTATTGAACATTTGTGTCTTTTATGGATAAAATATCCTCATTAGTCATTTCAGAGCATGTTTGAGTATTGTCATGTACTGTTATGAAATCTTTATGGTCCACTTTATCAGGGTCTAATGCCAGTCTTTCACCTTATCTGTTGTGTTTTATTTTTATGTGAGTAAAAAATAAAGGTACAAATTTTTCCGTCATGAAATTTAGAAAACTAACTTTTGGAAATCAGAAATTTTGATGTATTGTCTTTGAGCCATTTGAAAAGATAATTTTAATTTTGCAGTAACGAATTTTACGTTCTATCGTATTCCGTGTAACAAGAGTTCAGTATAATTGGGGTTGCCATGGCTCAGTGGAATTTCCCACTGTACTAGCAATCTGCAAATTTTAGTTAAAGCAGTTTAGATTCTTGTCAGGTTTGATTCCTCTCTGGGTGTATTTCTCTTTTGTGTCAGTAAAACTTTCCTTGTGTTTGTATGTCTGTTTGCTGGACCTCGTTTTGCACAGCTTGGCCAAATATGGCCTTGCGCTCGATTGGAAGCATAGCGGATTAGCAACGGGTGGGTTTCAAGTTCGAAATTCAATTCAGCCAAAGACCTTGTGTATGTAGGGCTGGTTCATGTTAAATCTGTCATGGCCTCAACTATCCTTATGTTGGCATGGTGTGGAAGTTTGGAGAGTGGGGTGCCAGTTCAGGTGTTGATCTCTCATCTGACTGTGGTTCAAAATTACGAGACTCGTCAATAGCCCTTTGTGTTGCTCCAGTGTGACATTAATTCTACTACCTACTTTAAAATTTGTTTTGCTTACAACTTAACTACACAAAAAGCTAATTTTTTATGACATGCTTTTATATAAAAACTTTTAAGTACCTAAAGAAAACAATTTTAAAAAAATCACATTTTCGAGACTCAATCACAGAACCATGGTAACCTTTCCATGTGAGGAATTTGAATATAATGTAACATTATTACTTTTCACAGTATATTATCCAGTGATTATACTGTTCAGGAGTGAAACGAAACTTCAATCATTTCTTATAGTAAAAATTGCAGCAAATATTAATTACCAATTTTGTTATTTGTGATGCATAGGGAGATATTTTAAGCCAAGTATATTTAAATAGTTTTTAATTTCATACATATTAAGTATTCTTAATTTAATATGACAAAATGCAGTCATCAAACTGATCTTGATTTTTCATTATCAAGATTTTTCACAGGTTGCATAATCACTTTTCAACAATCAAATTGAGTACAATCTTTGCATTTGTGTCTGGCATTATTTCATGCACTGAAGGCTACTTAGAACTGTTGAACATTATTGATGTTGTTTCCTGCTAATTTACGATTGCTTCCCTGAATTTGAGTAACTGTCAGTAATTAACAGTTCTTAATTTACATTTATAATTTACTGGACTGTCTTTTATAACTTGATTGATAATCTCCCACTCTTGTTATATTTTAAACTTGTCTCGTAGCTTTAGCATCATCAAATCATTGTGCTGTGCCTTGGAGTTATGTTTCTGATCGGGTCCTTCAAAGTTTGTGGAGAGTTGTTTATTGGTCAGCTCAAATGCTTACATGGTAAGTTATTAGAGCAAATGTATTTTTTAAAGAATATTTGTCATTTTCCTGTCATAATATATTTATTCTAAGGTGTAATACAAAAAAATTTACTTTTGATACATGAGTAAAGGAAATATATATCACATTTTGTTTTCAAAAATTGATTACAAATCATAAGGAACTCTGTTCTGTTTTATACACATTGAAAATTCATGTTTGTAATAACTTGAGGCTGACATAATCAGAAGGTTTTTATTGAATACAGCACATATGCATTACAACAGGACAGAATCAGAAGTATTTACAAGCATACAAGTAAATAAAAGCTACACTCACCAAATGCGAAGTGAAATTAAGCAATGGGAACAAAAACTAAGATGTGCGAACTGAAACCGTTCTTCACTTCAGTTCTCAAAATATGAATCGCTTCACAACAATGAACATCAATTACTTTGGTTACAAGCTACATGACAAAGACCAAACAGAGGAATGAAAAATGATTTGTGAGTTCCGAGCAAAACACTTGAACACTCAAACATATATTCTTTTCTAGCAGAATTGCCAAACCAATAAGTGATCTCCATTTACAATGGACGTTTGAGAGAGCTAAGGCATGGTAAAGCATAAATCACGATTTCTCTCAACAAGCCCATTGAAAGTAGTGGTGTTATTCAAGAAGCCACCGCATACTCCCTCCCCAGTGCCTATGATTCACACAGAAGCGATCTGGAAAATGTACTATTCATCCAGATTTGGTAGTTTAATTTGTCAGAGTGTTTGACACTTGTGTTGTCACTTTCACAGGTGTGTGGGTAGGTGATGGAGTATGAACACCATGGAACACAGGTTTCAAACAGTCCACCAGCATGCTAATGCTGTTGCCATAAACTTTGATCTTGAAGAATTTGTGGTCACGAAAAATTACTTCAAAGAATCCATCATATGCTTCCAAAACATATTCCTTTGAATGAAGACGTGAGAAGAAGGGTGTAATTCTTTAGGCACAAAACAATTCGCTTTCCATGGAATGATGTTGGTCTGGGTTGAAGGGACTGCATATGCATGCAGAGGTGCTCGATGAACGTCAAGGGATCATTGTTCACCTGTGAGGGATCAAAAAATTCTCCAGGGATGCAGATGGGGAAACCATAAACTAGTTCCGAAGGGGTTGCTTTGAGTTTCTGAGTGAAGCATGGAAGCCAAGGTGGATCGTGGGAAGAACTTTAGTCCACTGTTTGGTGCTATGGCTCTTGATGACTGCCATTAATGGACGGTGAAGGTTCTCTACAAGACTATTACTGGATGGGTGATAAGCTGTGGTTCGAACTTGCTCTACTCCCAGGAAAGTTGCAAGGGATGAAAGAGTTTGCATTCGAACTGTCGTCCTTGATCTGTAGTGATCTGACTAGGTGCACCAAATCTACTGATCCATGTACCATACAATGCTCAGTCAACTGTGGGGCCGTTATATCAGTTAATGGGATGGCTTCTGGCCAACGGGAAAATCTGTTAATGATTTTGAGACAGTATGTGTAACCTTCAGATGGAGGTAAATTGGTAAATAATTAAGGTTGCACTAGAGCAACACAATGGGCTATTGACGACTGTCCGGGATCAATCCCAAAGGGAAAGGTCTGAAGACAACATCACGTAATTTTTGAACCATAGTCAGATTACGAGGCAACACCTGAACTGGCACCCCACTCTCCAAACTTCCACACCATGCCAACGTGTGGACATATGAGCCCACAACAGATTTAACGTGCACCAGCCCCCTTTGGACACTTCGGTCTTTTGGTAGGATTCGAATTTGCAACCCTCTGGTTGCTTGTCTGTTACTCTCTCAACCGGGCCACCGTGGCCCCTTTCAGATAGAGGTAAAGGGCCCATGGTGTCGGTGGGGATATGATCAAAATGTGAAGTTACTGGGGGAAATGATCTTAAAGGGATACATGCTTAAAAATTTTAGATTTTTGACAAGGAAGGCATTCACGTGCCCTATTATTACAATCCTTATTCATGGAGAGCGTTTGCAAATTAGTTGTAGCTTTAATACCCGGATGTGATAGGCTATGCATGCAATCAATACATGTTTCCTAAATTGTTTTGGAATGTAAGATCTAGCACTTCCAGTGGAAACATCACAAATTAGGTCAATGCTAAGTTCAGGGAGTCAAATGTTTTTAAATTGTCAAGTTCTGTGCGAACTTGACATTAATTGCGACAGTGCAACATCTTTGGACTGAGCATTAGCTATCTCAGTATGATTGATTACACTGGGAATAGAGATCACGTGAATCCATGAGAGAATATCTGCTGGAGAGAGTATTAGCTATTTTGCATACCAGGTAAGTGGCAAATTTCTGTGGTGAACTGAAATTTAATCTAGATCTGATATAATTCAATCGGATATAAAATCTAGTTGTCTAATTTGGCAGGGAGAGCATTTTTCTTGTTTTTGACGGAAAGCATAAACAAGCTGTTTATGGTCCTTAACAAGTGTGAATTGACTTGCCTCTGTCAAAATACCTAATAGAAGAATATTCAGCCAAGCATTCTCTATCATAAGTACTGTAGTCTTTGGTAGGAGTGAGTCTGCGGGAGAAAAATCCCAAGAGCTGCAAACCATATTGTGTTTACCTGGTGGAGGGTGCTGCCATTCGCAAAATCACTTGTGTCGACGTGGAGTGTAAGTTCGGCAGTTGGGGAAGGGTGCGCCAAGAGAATAGCATTAGCGAGCATATCCTTACTATGAGTGAATGTTGCCAATGCATAATTTATCGATTGAATGAAGAATTTGCCGATTATCTTTCTTTTATGGGAGCCTTTTAGAAAGTTAAGCAAAAGGATCTGTGAATCAGTGGCATGATTTAAAGATGCCTTTCCCGGAGGTCAATGATGAGGTTAAAATGTTGGAGGAAGTCTGAACCAATGATGGGGCAAGTCACATCTGCGACAACGTAGGTCCAGGAAAAAGGTTTCCTGAGCCCGAGGTCGAACTGCCAGAGAAGTATTCCATAGGCACAAATTTTGGAATTATTCACTGTGTACGAGGAAAATTGGGATGTGGGATTTAGTGTTCCAGAGCACTTAATATTATGCCAACTACTTATCAAAGATGTTTGAAAAAACATGCACTTTGTTGTTAAATTGATAAATAGAAAAAGTCTTGACTAAATTATGGTGTAATGCAGATCTGGGGGCCTACCCAAATTGTTCTGAGGACCACCTTGATGAGTTACAACTATCCCATGGGCCACAGCTTGACCAAATATGACCCTCGTGCCATAAAGCCCCCCAAAAAACATGGGCTACACATAAATGTTTTAATAATAAAAATTACATGTTATTTCACTCATCTTATAAATTTATCAATGAGATTTTTGCTTTTTGTGACCCCTAATTTTTAGATCTATTTCAATAATCACTAAGTGTTTGTTTTCTTTTAAAACTTAGTTTAGTTTGAAATGCAAAAACACAAGCAGAAAATCTTGACAAATTTAGAAGAATAGAACCCAAAGAAAAGACCTATCTTCTGACCTTTGCAAGTTTCTATTTTAGTTCCAAAACAGTTTTCCTAGTAACTGTCAATGCATTGTACAAAAAGATAACTTACAGGGCAGCATGCTGCCTGCAGGTCGTGGGTTGACCAGCTCTGGTGTCAAGATCGAAGTCGATTTGTGTATATCATCATACTTGGAATTCTATCAAATAGTTTATCGTACTTTTTAGTAGCAACATGTTTTCCTTAATGGTGGATACCATGGGGGAAAGTTGTCAATTGAAGGATTATAGACAGATTCATACATTTCTTTATTGTTCATTTGTTTTAAAAATTAATTCCACTAATTTAATATATTTGTTTTACAGGATAATACTTCCTCTTATGCAGTCATACTCTACAGCTGCAGACTTTACTATTACTGGCAAACTCAAAACAGCTCTTGTGGAGAATGCTATTTATTATGGGACTTATCTTCTCATTTTTGGAACTCTGCTGATTTATGTGCTATTACAACCAAACATAAATCTGGATGGGTAAGTTATTTATCTTATTTATAAATGTAACATTTTCAATGCCTGCATTAGTTATTTCCACTCTGAAAGTTCAAAAGCAAAATGTCTTAAAAACCCCAATTTATAAATTATAAAAAATGAGTGTTTTGTGTTGTGCAGAGTTTAGTTATTAATTTTCAGATGAAAAATTTTAGCATATGGAGAAAATACATATTTGTATTTTTCTCTGTTCCTAAGGTAGCCCCATTTGTTGTAGATAGTCATTGAAATTTTAGATATATATGCACAAGCAAAAATATACAGGTGATATGGGCTCTTTCAAAATTCTTATCAGAATATAAAGTCCTTACAAAGTTATTTAAGTTTAAAATTTATTGCTTAATCAATTTTATCTGATGTGTGCAGTTGTTATTTGACAGGTGATGAAATGATGAATTGAATTTTAAATTTTGTGTTTCCTCACTGGCGATGCTCTCTAACACTTTGACAGATAATGGTAAAATTCTAAGTGCATGATTCATCAGTAAAAATTCCCTTGGAAGAAAAATTTTCAGATATACAGGGTGGGTGAAAAGTCCATGACACATTTCAAAATTTAATATAAAATCAACCAATTGTCATATGAGTGTGCGGTTTTCACTAAATAGCTTTACGACATCAAGTTTTTTTGGCATAAAAAATAGTTCAATTGTTTGCACATAGATGGCGCTATGTGTATAGCACTAGCTTAGTAAGGTTAGCTTGTAATCCGCCATTCCAGCTATAGACCCCAACGGAAAGAGCAAAAACGATTAAAACCTCGTTAGATGTCGCTCAAGCCACAAAGGGTGCCCACATTGAAATATGGTAGTACGTAGTGCAAAAATGCTCTAATAAATTCTAATATGTATTGTTTTAATGTATGTAATTTTATTAGAACAATATGTAATTTTTTATGCCAAAATAAAAAACTTGATGCCATGTAAAGCAATTTTGTGAAAACCGCATTCTCATATGACAATTGGTTGATTTTATATTAAATTTTGAAATGTGTCATGGACTTTTCGCCCACCCTGTATATATTAATAATTTATTAAAACAATTACTATCTTCAATGATAATCTGGAAGTGAAATTTAAAAAATAACCAGTTTTTCTTTTTAAGTTCTTAAAAATCAGCAACATGATAAGTGTTAATCAAACATTTGTTGGCTAACTCAACTCTGAGATTTATTTTAATGAGAGGAATGAAAAATGTGTGTTTGTTTCCTTTTCATCCTCTTCCAAGGAAGTATTAACTCACCAAATGGCTTCAAAAAGCTTATGAAAAATGGATCGCCTTTTAAATACTTGATAATACTGGTTTAAAAAATATGAATAGAATAGAAGGAATTTGTTGAGTTTTCAACTCAATTGTTGCTATTATTAGCTCATATCTGTAAATTATGTAATATTTAGCTTTTCTTAAAAATCTTCCATTCTAAATGATGTTTAATATTATATTTTATACTGTATTTTAAATTAGTGCAATTGTATTGTATGCTATGAGTGATCATGTTGGTTCTACTCGTTTACCTAGTGACCATTAGTTGTCACTGCCCTAAGATTTTTCAAAATGCAGCTCTATAGACCTTGATGACCAAAAGTTCCCTGCATATTGTAGTTCATGAATTCTTCTCTGTTACTTATACTACTATGTATATTGAATTCTGTAAACTTAAAATGCATACAATGAAGTTCAGATATTTTTATGACTGACTTGATTTAAGGACCTGCAATTAGTGAGTTATAAGAATACAATCTATTCAAAGAGCATTAATTTTTAAAGTGGTACAATTATAGCTAGATTACATCAGAAACATTAAAATTAGATTATCTTATTTTGTATCAAGATGAATTTTAAATGCTTTTTTGAAATCAAATATTGCAGCCTTTGAGAATTAACAATTGGTACACAAATTAAATAATTTTTAAACAAATGATCCAATATTGAAAGAAATGCCAAAGACAATATGCCACGACTGATAAAAAGAGCTGCCAAGGCAGTTGGCATAGCAATTTTTACTTCCACAGTAGCAGCACATATGTACAAAACTTTCCTGGACCCTTAATGCGAGGGATTTATTTTAATTTACATTTGTTTTTATGACATACCAATATATTTTTTATTTATTTCTAATATTGGGTAAATTGTATTATGTGACTATGGTAGATAGGTAATTAATGGCACTCTGGAGCAACAGAACAGGCTATTGGCGATAGTCCGGGATCAATCCCGAAGGGAAAAGTCGAAGGATAACACCTCGTAATCTTGAACCACGGTCAGATGACGAGTTCAACACCTGAGTTGGCACCCCACTCTCTAAACTTTCACACCACGCCAACATGCGGCCCATCCAGGAGTGGGCTTTACAACTTAATAATTTATGATGTAACTACAATAATAGAGAGTCCTATAGATTTGATACCCAATCGATCTTTTTCTTTCATCCTATTCTATTCCCCAATCCCTCTGTTGTTCCCTTTCACAACATATCCTGCTTGAAGTTGTCTGTCTTATGTTTTGTGCAGCTTGGCCAGATATTGCAATTGCACCATAAACCCCCAAACAAACCTATAGATTTGAGGTGATAATTTCTTTATCTCTTCGAGTGCATCACACATGCTAAATTTCTTTTGTATCAAACACTGGCTTTGGGGAATTTCTAGGTTTTTTTGCATAGAGTGCATGTTCTTAAATATCTGCCAAACAGCCATTCATCTGAATCATATCTGCATGTGAAATTTTAAATGACTTAGTACAAGCTTCTAGTCGTCGGCGACCAAACGTTGAAGTCAAGACTCAGGGAAGCTGTTTTGGGTTCTGAGGACACCTCTTAATTTTGAACCACGGTCAGATGACAAGGTTACACCTGAGCTGGTACCCCACTCTCCAAACTTCCACGCCATTCCAACATGAAGACATTTGAGGCCCGACAGATTTAACATGCACCAGCCCCAGTGTACCAAACCCTCTGATTGCTAATCCACTACTCTTCCGACCGGGCTATCGTGGCCCTATTTGACTATGGAAGAAAAATAGTTTGTTGTTTTTATTTTTATGATGATTCAATGCTGTTTTATGCAAAATAATTTGAATGCATGTTTTCTGTTCTTTGAACAACATATTGTCCAGTTGTATTTAAACAAGAATTCCTTTATTATGCTACCTTTTATTTGTTAGCTATGTTTTAAAGTATACCCTGTTTTCTGTTTTTCAGGGCTCATTTGAAAGTTATTGGTATAACAGCAAGTAACACTTGGGGCTTATTTCTCTTGGTTCTTCTAGAAGGATATGGTCTCGTGGAAATTCCACGCAGATTATGGAATACCACAAAGAAAGGCTACATGCTAAATTTTCTGTATTTCAAAGCCTCCAAGCTCAGTGCTGAACGTTGTGAAGCTGAAGAAAGAGTGGATGACCTAATGGAAGTAGGTGTTAATATAAATTAAAACGTCATAGCGCTATTAATTATTTTATTTACTGTTATTTAACTATTTTATTTTTCAGGAAATAAACCAAATATCTAATTCTACTCCAGCAAACCATCCCACAAGACCTCATGTTGACCTGATTTTAGAAAAAGTATGATTGTTTTGCTAGCTACCTTTGTTTTTATACTTTAAAGGGTAAATCTTTACTTTTACATTATGTTTTCACACTATCTTTTCACATTATGAAAATTCTGCATAATAGTTAAGTGAACTGGTGGTAATATTAACTATTATCGAAAGCTTTAAAGATTTCCTGGACAAAATTCAAATTAAAGGAACATTAAGATATGAGAATATTTGATAGGTGTATTGTGTGAGATTTTGTTATTTAGATTTGTTTGTTTAAATTTATTTTAGATTAGTCTTATTTTCCATGTTAAACGTTTTAGCTTTAGGGTCGTATTTTGCACATGAATACACCACCTCTTACTGTATGGAAAAACATTAATTAAGGTGTTTGAAAGACAGTCCTAAATTAAAATGAACAGTATTCCTGTCATTTATTAGAAAACAAATCATTAGTGATTCCTTAAAATTTTTAACTGTATATCTGGCATTTTCATTCAAAACTTCACATCATGAGGTAATAATAAACTCATTGCACCTCCTTAAGGATGATCAAATAACATTAGGTGAGTGACTAACAGTGCACATAAATAGCTCTACAATAAAGGATAAATAACACCTTTGGGTTAGGAGCAGAGGAAACCCTGTACAGCCCAGCTATGTCCTTTAAGTACGAAAAGTTAAGTCATTTTTTCTGAATTTCTTAAATATCTATTTACAAAGGTTTTACAGCATCATTCTGGTTGTTTTGCAAAGCAACTTATCTAAGTGTAAAAAATTGTGAGACTGCTGAAAATGTTTGGGATGTGCTTTATCATTCTGAAATATATCTTGATTGGTGGTTGGTCACTGAATAATTTGTATAAGGTTGAATGTTTTATGGAAGAATTATAAATTTCTGACAACTAAGAAAAATGTATAGGTTTTGATTGTCGATAGCTGACTAGAACTCTAAAAAAAACTAAAAAATCAACGGAAAACAATTTTTAGACTTTTAATTTAAAAAATTTGATTTTGAATTATGTAAAGTTATTCTTACCATTTTATCTTGTTTTTGATTCAGTTTCTATTTTTAAAAATTTTATTCAATAACTCAGAAATTGGAAGGCTGGTGCCAGTTTACAACATTGCTAAAACAGTGCATTTTTTATTCATTATATAGATACCCAATGAAAGAATATCTAATGCTCGCACACAAAGAATAACTGAAGAAAGGCATTTTTCTATAGATGGTATGAGTATCAGGGCACTTGCAAAAATCCATAAGCAGGTAAAATCCTATAAAGAAATGAGTTTGGTGAATTAAGTAATAAAAGTGCTTGTTTTTGATGCTATTATGATTGCCATGTTTTCAATTGTGAGTTTATTTCAAACAGTAACATGTTAAGATTTTTTTTTAATTCCATATATACCAAAACTCATGATGTTACCTTTAACCCTCTAAGCAGCAAGCCTGAACACTATTTGGAAAAATCAGTTCGATTACAACCCAGAAAAATTTTTCCATGGCAAGCAGCAGATTCAAAGTACCTGAACATCTAGCCAGGACCCAAAGAGATCATGCTTTAAATATTTTGGTTCTTCCAATTACTGCACAGAAACCTCTGAATTGAATTTGAGTGTGCTGCTTGGAGGTTAAACATATAAAGTGGTAGTTGTAATAAGTTATATGATAAACAATAAAAGTTGCGGATTGTTACATTTTGCATCTGAGCCAGTAAAATAAGTTATTTTCATATTGTTATAATTCTGTTAAATATTTTTATTGCATTAATTGTTCTTAAATAATCTTGTCTGTCCTATTTCACCATTACTTTTTTATTTTAATATAGTGTGTATCTGTAATATATCAGGCTTTTGTGTTAAAATCATGAAAAGTGATTTTGAAATATTATTTTTCATGAAATATTTTTTACATAACAAAAGTTAATCTTATACCTTTAATTAATTAAAATACCTTTTCACTAAGAAAAGTTATACCCAATGATACATTTGCTTATAAAAAGTAAATTCAGAATAAATGAGATTTTGTTAGTGTGAGAAAAGACTTGTGCAGTATGATGCCATTGGGTGGCAAGCATGCTAGATGTTGACAAATAGATATATTGAGTTAAAATTTTCAAAAATTATATTCTTTCGAATACATTATACAAAAAAATCGGGCTTGTGTCAGCATGGTCACAAGGTTTTACTTGAATATGTCTTGTTAGCGCATAGTATTTCTTTGGGTGTAGTAAATGAAAGAAAGACAATTCAATGTTTATCAAAAGCTGACAAGCTACTCTTATACTTAGACTATTTTAATGTATATCTGCTTAGCTTTTGACAAGTATATTGAGACATTGTGAAATTTTAATTTTTTTTAAGTGTAATCCAAAGTTTCACAATCAAATCTATCCAATTTCACTTCTCATGTCTTAAATCGACAGATCTCGATGTTAGCTTTAATTTGAGACCGATTTCGACTTTGTAGCGCTTTGCAGTCCCGAATTATTCTGATTTTAAATTTGCTCAGTGCATCGGAAATACCTCTAAATGCTGCCTCCTTTCGCTCCCTGCTTATCATGGCAAGCAAACTTAAGTTCGAGCTCAGGGAACAAGTCTGTTCCCTCAGCTATCGAATGAAACTAGGTTGGTTTGGTTTGCATTGATAATATAGAAACTATTAGAGCAAGCTTGGTGCCCATTTTTTCTTAACACTCAGTTTTCCATAGTGTTCTGATTATAAAGACATTCATGCCTCTCTCCTCTCTCTAGCTTCTGTTTTACAAAATTGTTTTAATAGGTTTACATTAAATAGTCATGCTAACTTGTTGATAATTTGAAAATTGTATATAAAGGATTTTTCTCAGACTAAAACTTAGTCTGTGTAGGTTTGGAGAGTGATTAACAAAGTGGGTCATTTATGAGTATTGTATCTCTTCTGTAAAAATGTTTTACGAATATCTGCTCAGCTTTACATTTTTACTTTTGTGTTACTTTTCAAAATTTGGTTTTTGATCTTTTCTGTCTCAAAAATCAATATATTTTCAATGCACATCATAAATATAATCAAAGCTACTTTTTGAGATGCCTTTATTTCTTTTCCATCCTTAATCTTTGAAATGCTGATTGATCAAAATCAAATATGTCTTTATTTGCTATGTATTCATTTAACTTGTTGCATTGTATTCTTCAGCTAAGACTGAAGATAAATTTAAGTGATATTTTTTTAGATACAATATTGTATGTTCTCTGTTACCATGCATGTAACTTAATTTTTATATTTAATTTTTGAATATGCAACGTTTTATGCCAGTGTCATGCTATTATCAGTCTTTTAAGCTACAATCATTTTGATAATAAATTAAAAAGTGTGTTCTAGATAATTCGAGCTGTTCACATGTATCGCCGTACTCAATGCCAGTGGAATATGCTATTAGAACAAATTTTTCACTGGGAAGATGTTGTACATAATGAGAACAACAGGGACAGAGTTTTTAAAAGCTCAGTTAAGTCAACTCGATCTTTTCTCATGAAATCGATCTGCACTCCTAAAGTAGGTAAGAAAGTGACATTTTTGTTCTAATATATGTAGATGATATATTGTAAATAATTTTTTAGCAGCTTATATGTGTAAACGAATACAGGACCAAAAGGGGGTTGAAAAATCAATGGACATAGGGTTCATTCATAGTTCCAAAAAGTGCCATTCTTTTCTAGTTTGTAGCCTTTGATTCTTCTCTTCATGATTAAGAATAAATTAACCCCCCTTAAATATGTAAACTAAAAAACCCAGCAAAACTGAGAAAATATAGGAGTTTATGTCAATCTTTAAAAGTTCAATTCATTTAATTGCTCATGACACATTAGGCATGTACTTAAATGGATGGTACACAATGAATATACAATTGAGTGGGTAATGGCATTCAAACCTCTTGTAACAACTGTCTGGAGCCCTGTGATAACAGACTTATCGAAAAATAAATTCATAATCACATTTTTTCAGAATTTTTAATTTTTAACAGGGACAGTGCATATGTGTTCTCTTCAAATGTTGGAGCATCCTGAATTATTGCATTTATGACTTTTTTGTGATTAAAGGTCAATATCGCTGTGATAAGTCTTTATTTTTTCATTAAAATGTTTAATTTTTTTTTCAAACCCTTTGATAGACAGGGATTTGTTTTCTACTATTTTTCATTTTACCAAACTTGGATAAAATAGTTTTGAAATATGCTGCAATAATTTTATTTTTGTAATTATGTGATAAATTTGAATTTATTCTTGTTATATTCGTATTGGAAAAAATACTGTTAAAGGTGACCAATTGCTTGTTTCTGCAGTAGAAATATGTGAATGCCATTTCAACTGTCACATCTTTAGTGGTGTAAAAATTAAATTATTGTATTTTTTCTGGGTTAGAGCAATTGCTTTTTCAAGGTGTATTGCTTAAATCCATAATCTTTGTGATAAAAATCCAGTGTGAGATTTTTCAAATCCAGATATTTGAGATTATTTCCTTCCTGAATTATTTCTGAAATATTACTGAAAGTACCTTATTAAAATTTTTTTATTTATTTTATTCGAATTGTAATTTCCAACAGAATGCTTACTGTGACAGAAATATACCTCAAATTTCAGCCAAAAACGTATGTGTGCCATTTTCTGATTTACCAATTTTAATCCTAATCAATGTTTTTCAGAGTGGTACTGGAATTGTATGGTTCGGAATTGGGTATATAGAACTTTGTGCATTGTACTCACAGTGTTCAGTGCCGCTGTAGTGTGGTCAGAACTTACTTTTTTTACTCAAAGCCCTACATTATCCTTCTTTGCTTTATTCATCTCATCAGCAAGGTCTAGTTACAATTATATTGCCATTGAAGTAAGCTATTTTTCATATCTGTTCAGTTTAATTTGATAAATGATTTATTCTATTGCAATTTTAAATTATTTTGGAAATCTCATACAGCACTATTTTTAATGTAGTCACAAATATCAATAAGTTACACTGTTAATTTTAATCCTGCTTCAATTCATTCTGAATTTTCAAGTGCACTTCAAATTTCAGTTTTCTTTTAATTATCCAAAACCTGTTTCTAACCTTTATCTAATGATGTTTTATTCTATAATATAGTATCTTAAGCATTTAGCAGCATAATCTATGATATCATGAAATTGTATGTTAAATGTGTTTTCCCATGAATCCCTTAAAAATTGAAGTATTACTTGTTATCTTTCAATTTAAAAGTTTATAAGTCCATTAAAAAATGTATCGGAATTTCTCTTGATATTCCTGTCCCTGGAGTCAAACTGAAAATGTCATCAGATTTAAATAATGTATAAATAAATGTGCATATGTATTAACTCAATGTTTTCAAAGGATAACCCCATGTTTTATTTCAAATTATGATGTTCTGTTTTAAAATAACCAGAAATCATGTAAGAAATTTATTTTAGTCAAATCTACGACTAGTTATGAGAGGTTAAAATAATTCAAAGCTCTAATGTTATTGAATGCTTTAGTTTTTCCTTATTACCTTCTAAGATATTCAGCTGAACAAAGCAATAGTCAAGTTAAATTAAACTATTAAATAACTAGAACACACAAAATGTATGCTTTTTTTTTAATTTCAAAGATATATTTTCTAAGTATTATTTATTACAAATTTCCTAAGTGTATATTATAAAAACATTATGCAAATTTAAGTTCTCACCCTATTTTGTAAAAAAATCGTTCTAAAATCTTTTATACTGTTAGAGAAAATAATTATTATGTATTTTCTGTAACAAAAATCCTAGATAATTTCCCTGAAGAAGTATCCTGATAATTAGTACAGTAACCTTAATACTTCTACAATTTCTTTCCAGTTTGTACATTATGTAGTTTTGTAACCTTAATTCAATCATAATACTAGGTGTCTAAAAATAAGTGAAAAATTAAAAGAATTACAGTATTTTTGGAAAATAGATAAATTCACCAATTTTTTTTCTCAGTTATTAAGTAAACTCAAAATATTTTTTATCTTGAAGAAATTTTGCTGTGGGCCTTAAAACATTAAAAATTTATTCAATCTGTTTCTGGATGTTACAGAACATGTCGAGTTGCAGTTTCTGCATTTATTTGCGATCTATTAATGTTTCACCATCTGAAATTAGTGTTTATAAATCAAGTTTTTCACACGACCCTCCAGTAAAGTCCAAAGGGCTTAAGTCATAGAAAGAAGTAAATATTTAGGCATAATTTTTGACTCGAAGTTATCTTTCTGACCTCACATCAATATATTGAAATGGATATGCAATCAAGCATTGAAAATTTTAAAGTTTTTATGTAACACTCAACTTGGAGAGCCAATTTTATTTCTATTTTTAAAATTTACAAGGCAGTTGTGTGATCGAAACTCGATTATGAGAGTTGTCTGTGGATTTGCTGACAGGTCTGGTCTGTTCAAGCTCTGAACTCTATTCATCACCAAGACCTCCGAATCTCTTGGAGCTTTTCGCACTTCCAGAGTTTGTATATAATGACTTTAAGACTTCAACATGAGACTTACTCTAAAATATTATTGCAAAATTAAAGCTAACCCTTCTCATCCATTGCATTGTAGAGTAACTAACCCTAAATTTGGAAGTTATTACTCATTAAAACCTTCATTCATATATCACTTGGTTTTAGAGTTTGTACTATAATGAGTTCATTAAATGTTGACCATCTGGGAATATTTCCTAGAGAAAACGAACCTCCCTCCACCTTGGAATGAAAACTTTACTTATCAACGATTATTCACATCTCAATTAATCATCAACCTCTTATTCTATTTACAATTATTGTATTTCCACACAAATTTTCATATTTTAGAACAGTTTTTATGGATAGATCTAACAAACAGGGCACACGTTGGAGCTGCAGCCATCTTTTAAAGTAAAACCATTGCAAGAAATTTGCATGGTTACTGTACAGTCTTTACATCAGATATCTACGCACCCACGAGCTTTAAAAAGAATTTCTACATGTGTTGACGAAAAGTGGATCTTGTATACTGATTCTAAAAGTAGTATCAAAGCCCTAATCAACTATACAATTAAATGTCACCCCTTGGTGTTGAAAACAATGGATTTATCTTATTACTTGTAGGAAAATATCCTTGGCAATGAGAGAACAGACTTTGTAGCCAGCCACAAATGCAACACTGATTTTAAATTTAAATATCCCAATTCACTACATTGATGATGTTTTAACTCATGCCATAAATTCTTTCTGGTAATCTACATGAGATTTAGAAATTCAAAATAAACTTCATGCTATTCAACCTTCTATAAAGGGATTCAATGAAACGAATTTAGACAACACTTTAAACTGACAAGGCTCTGAATTGGACACTCATATTTTATCTATAGGCATTTATTACTCGGAGAATCTGCTCCTTTATGCTTGACACATGTGAGTGTTTTATCCATCAGGCACATCTTGACAGAATACCTGAATTTAATAGTCTTAGACTTATGCCAATTTGGTTCTTCTCTTCCTAGCTTGAAAGACTTGTCGATTGACTCTCTCTCTCATACCATAAAACTTATTTTTATTTATTACTGACATTGGTTTTATAAACTTAATTTATATTTAATATTTGACCATAATTCAATTTAGACTAAAACAACCGAATTTTATACATAGTTTTAAAAACCTTTTTCAATTTGAAAACTAGGTAATAAATATAGGCAGTATTAGAGCAGCTTCTCCAAATCTAGGCTTTGTGCCATATTCAGAACCTGCGAAAATATTGAATCACAATGTTCAGTTGGTGTTTTTTAAACTGATAATTTATTAAATTTCAAGTAACTTTTCCAAATGCTTTTCCAATGCTCATGAGAAATTTGAAACTCATCTTTCATTCATCAAACCTACACGTGCATAAGAAAAATGATTAAAGCGTAGGCATACTTAAGAAAATTTGGTGTATGCATTCATGCATTCAAAGATTTCTTTACAATTTAATGTGCAAATAGTAACCTATAAATGATGCTTTTGCTGAACATCATGTCACCAAACTCCTGTCGTGTGTCATCCCTGAGATTCACTTAGATGAATTTCAGTAGCTATGTTGGAACATGGTCTTTATTCCTTTTGAATTTATGAGCAATTTACCAGACTACCTCTGTATCTGTACTTCATCAGTATAAACATTTTCACCCAACTTTTCATTAGTACATATTTACCATATTTTGTTTGATAATTTTTCTAGTGTTTTACTTCTCTCTGATCACCTAGTAACTTGTGTTTAATTTGAATATTTGCCATTTCCTTTCTAAGTCTTCTAACTTCAGTGATAGTAGCAGCCTTTATTTTTTAATGTGAAGAACTGATGAATATTAAAACCATGTATGTGTTTACTTTATATACATAATATTTCATTCTCCATAAAATTTTTCGAAGTACTGCTTATAAAATTGAAACCCACTTATCACTGGCATATTAAAGGTGAAAAGCTGCAGATATATTAATGTTAGGTGTTATATTTCCCTTTCAGAAACTTATTCTAATATACTTTATTTCAATTTATCTTATGTTTGGGTGTTTCATTTTGTGATAATTATTTTCATTTTTCAGATCATATCAACATTAACCATTGCTTACCTTTGTGTTTGTGCATACTACACTGTGTTTCGTATCCGGATATTAAACTATTATTACTTAGCTCCTCATCACCAAACAAATGAATACAGTTTAATTTTTTGTGGGATGTAAGTTTTTTAAAACAAGTTTTTATTGCTAATTTGTAAATATGTGAAACAAAAAAATGAAAAGCATTGAAATGATGCATTTTTAAAGTTTCTAGAACAACTTTTATAAAACATTTTTCTTCTATTTTACTATTGGTAGCTGATTAGTCAGTGCTCTTATCCTTGATTCACAGGCTCTGAGTTCCAATACTGGTGTAGTCATGAATTTTTATAGTAGTTTAGAATCTACTTTAAGCTGTAGACCCCCTGTCTCGTTAGCCCTCTTGCAGCAAAAATGACTAGAACAAACCAATTTGCTTTTCTATTGGGGAGAGGTATTTTGTACACATGTTAGTATACAGATGCATGTTATTTAATATGGAATAATGTTAAGTTATATTAAACATACACTGTTTTACATAATTGTTAAAAAGTATAATTATTTTGACTAAACACATTAACTTAAAATTTAGTTAGGTGTAATACACATTTTAGGTTGAAAGTATAGGTGTAACGTTATGTTAAATAAAATCTAATAACTTATTTGCCATTTTAGATACATATTAGATAGTACTACGGATTGAATGAATCGTGAGTTAGTACTTTTAAATCACTGAAAATTTTATTCACTTGACATTATTTTCCCTAAATTTAATTTAACTCCCCTGTTCAGTTTCCTCATCACTTTAACATCACATTCCTGTTGGCTGGCCCCAAAAAATTAGTTATAGTAAATTTTAAAATGCGGGAACTCTGAAACTAAGCTTTTTGGCTCATTCTTTAAAAAGATGTTAAACAGTTCTGAGAATAAAAATTTTTGAGTAAAGTTGGCATTAAAATACAGGGCATTACTTTGACATTTTCCCTGAGTTGTGTATGGGTCATTCCATGTGAAATGAGCTAAGATAAGAAAAACCTGTAGCCGTATGGTGACGGATTTCCATGAAATTCAGTACAGAGGTTTAGTTTATGCTTAAATAATGAGGTAAGTTTCAGGCATTTTAAGGACTTGCAACTTTGAAGAGCAGTTGTGAAATGGCTTAATGTTGCATGCTTGAAGATCTGCTTCTAAAAAACTACTAAACACATTACAAAATATTTATATTGTAATCTGAAATTTTTTCTTTTCACCCATTTGGAAATAACAATTTTAAACATCATATTTAATCTAAAAATTACAAAAAAATTGTCAATTTTGACAGAATTAAAACTCTTCTATGGGCTAAAGGAATTTAATGGCATCATTGAAATTCATGCCAGTTACAGTGCTAAGTATGACAAAATTATTGCTGAAGTTTGGAATTCTCCTTATTTCCTTCACCTTCAAAATAGCTAAGTAAAAATTTCAAAATGAGAATTTTATGTTTAAACATACAAAATCAAATGAAGTCTGATGAAAACGATATTTTAGAGGAATATAGCTTAATATGACTATACTAAGAAAAATCCAGGATTGCATTTGGGGTCCTAAAGGAACAGTTACAAGATTGGCAGCACTCAAAACACGGTACTGGCTCATCTCTAAATTGTCTGCTGAAGTTTTCATCATGAAATAACTATTTGTTTAACTGGTGAATTCCCCATCTCATGTAGACTGTTATTGAGTTTCTCGCGAACTGCTTCTCTGATGTTTCCATTTCATAAGTGAAGACAAAATATTCAGACTTCCCACTTAATCTCAAATACAACAGTTCTCTGGCTTTATCTGTAAGCACACAGAAACACAGAAAGTTCCTTTAAACAATTTGTTTTTACTTAATGGATCTTGTCACATCTCAATTTCTCCCACGTCAACATTCGAAAGATCAGAGGTTTAAAATTCTTTTTTACTCTCAAAATTAGATGTATTTACTTGTCTAATGCTTAATATTTACAAGACGTATTTAATATTCACAAGTAATATTTAATATCCACGCTTCTTAAGGATATAAACAAATTAAAAAGACTTCACTAACAAAATTAACTTTCCACTGACTAAATGATTATTTCACTGATGGAACACTTCTTGAATTAAGCAAGAAAAATAAAAACGGTTTACCTAAGTATTTTCATGTTCACCATAATAATTTCATTCTCTGATCGCATTTTCATATCGAAGCTTATAACTTTCAATTCCATCTGTGATTAAAAAAAGTTAAATTTCCATTTAATTAAAAATGTTCCTTGAACAAAAATAAGCAAAAGGCAATAATGAAAATGTCAGGATATAATAGACATCTGTGTCAAAATGTTTTGATGTTTTTCAGAGTTTTTTTCCAGTTTAATATGCATCATAAAAAATTGAAAAGTAGCATTTTCCATAATTTTTTAATGTGTTTTCTTTACTAGGAATATAAATAAAATCGTTAAATTACACCATGCTATAAAAATTTTTTCATTAAGAATAATTTTTAACATCTATCCATTTCTATAGATACAAAAAATTTTAATTTGTGTCCATAACTTAATGAAACAGTCGCAAACAGGCTACTTTTAGTGCTGGAAAATCTACATTTGTGACCCTTAACTTTTAATGTCAATAAATAACTAAATATGCATTTCTGAAAACTAATAATTTACAATTGCTCATTGGTATGTGACCTATTTAAAAACTGTTTTTCATTAAAATCGGTGATGTCTGCCACAGATGATTTACCAATTTTGCATGGAATGACCCATATGCTAAATTATGTTTTAGGTTGCTTTGTCGTTTGACTCCCCCACTTTGTTTGAATTTCTTGGGTCTGATTCATCTTGATAGTCATGTTACAAAGAACTCAAACATTGAAGAGACATCGTATACCAAAGTAAGTTGCATCTTTTTTTGATTAGTAAATGTTTGGTGGTCTCTTAAATTTCAATTTGTGTGTTCCTTCAGTTGAGCAATTTTAAATCTCCAAATTCATGAATGAAAAATAAAATATTTCTTTTCTCCAATAAAATAACATTACAATCTTAATTAATAATGAAACATCTTTAATAGCTCTTATGAGGAGTGGCAGGTATTCATACATATACTCTGGGCCCCAGCACCAGCTTAGATGACATGCTCTTCATAAAATACGAATATGTATTCCAAATATACAATATATCCCTAATAAAATGGTTAAATTTTTCACATTTCCCTCTATCTTAATAGAAGAGTAAAAGCTTTTCGTCCATCTTGGTATCCATTCGTTCTGATTATAATATAAGCTTCCTCCATTGGATTGACTTTTTCTAAGCAACCTATTAAACAAACCCTGCATTTTTATGAGTCTTAAATGCATATTATACTTAAAATGTACTGATTCTTATTAATATTTTTCTTTTTACTTTGTAAATTTCAAAAGCATTTTATTTGTATTAAGTCATTACTTAAAACCTTTTAGATAATGGGCCACATGGATGTTATTCCAATAATATCTGATGGATTCAACATCTACTTTCCTATCTTGATATTTTTTGTTTGCCTTGCTACATATTTCAACATCTGTAGTAGAGTATTACACTTCATTGGATTTGAGCAGTTCATAGGAGATGATGAAATGACTTCAGATTTGATTGAAGAGGGTATAGAACTTGTGAAAAGAGGTTAGTTACGTCTTGAAATGTGATTTTAATATTGCTGTACCAATAATATAAAAGATTTATGTAAATAAGTTGTAAATTAACATTTATGCACAATGTTGTAAGGTTTTGTTGTGATGAAGAGAATAGGTTCTTTACGTTTGTAGTACAAGAATGGTGTAGAAATTTAGAATTACCTATAATTAAATAGAATTTTTTGCTAGTGTACACTAAATCAATTTAAACATGGTCATAGATATTATGATGAATAGTACATGAAGGCCATTAGTAATGGCAAAATATATCTTTGGGAAAATAAATTTGGTGATTTCTTACTTTAGATAACAAGTATCTTCACTCTTACCAGCCCTAGCATGTATATTTTTAATACATTTGTATCAACTGCATTTCAATTTGAAGCCTTCATGAAGACTGGTATAGAAAATCATTACACCACCTTTGTCTGTAACATATGCTTTCATTTAAGTGTCATTTTTCTTAAATGCAAGAAGTATATAGCACATTTAACACAGTTCTATAAGGAAACTCAGTAATAGCTTTATGTTAATATTTGTAAATTTTCTTTTTAGGGAAAATCATTCCTACATTATAACAATGATAAATGTATGTTTCTAGAAAAAAACAGACGCCAAAGATTTGAAGAGAGAGGAAATAGAGAACATCGGCGACAGCAACTGAGATCACTCACTGGCTCATCAACTAGACCCAACAAAAGGCCACTTGCTCAAGATACAAGTAATATGTTTTAAAAATTCAGCTGTAGATTCCATCATTAATGACACTTCTAGTATTCATGTAGTATCTTTTATTCTATTGAATCCATCTTAGTTTTCTAAACAGATATTGCTTGTGGAAAGTCTAAAATGTTATTATTTTAAAGGCATGGCAAGTTCATCTCCAGAAGAAAATTCTCGTGCTGAACTTCTTAGAGATGTAGAACCGATAGATTATACTGAGGAAAGAGATCGTTCATTGGATGATTTTGGAAGACCTATATTAAATGAGGAGTATATGGGAGAGGATGGTAATACTTACTTACGTTCTTCTTGGTCACGAATTGGAAGACCCCCTGCAGGTATTTTTGATGATGTCTGAATTTTATTTCTATTTGTTGCCATTTAACTGTACAGAAGTTTTATTTATATATTTGTACACTTTGTATTTGTCAGTGCATTTGTATTAGTTAAGTTTATTTATATGCTGTGTGTTGTAACTAAGTTTCATCAAGCATTATATAATTACCATAAAATTTCTCATTACATAAGCAATTAATTTGCTCTTAGTTCTTATGTTGACTGAAATTAAAGTAGATGATTACTGTTTTGAAAAAAATGAATCTTGGTGCATTGCAATTTTACAGCTCTATAATGTGTTCCTTTCAGGAAGAAATTGCTTAGTTGTAAAATTGATTCTTATGATTATTAATTTTGTAATTTTCAAAAGAATTTCTTTGAAGCAATTTTTAACACATTTTAAATGTTTATTTAAATTTGCTAAGAATCTCAGATTTGAGCAATGTAAATTGTGGTCTGATTTGTTTCTCAGTGCATTACCAAAGGGCTTTTCCTTTTTCTAATTAAAACCTATATGTCATTTGAAGTAATAAAACATACACATTATTGATACATCCTTAAAGGTATATCGTATCACCTCATGTCAAATCGACACAGAAAAGTTGTATTCTTAGCCTGGTCCCTCAAATTTCTTCGAAATGGACTATTTCATTGTGTAGTCACTAATAAAATGTGTTTAAATTTCAGCCTCGTACTTGTAATAGTTTATTTATTCTAGCTTTAAATTTGGGCAACTAATTTTTCATGATACACCAAGACTCACAAATAACATATCTTATAACCTATTTGTCCCATAGTCTCAAACAAGGTTTATATTGCAAGTAAAGGTATAACCTTTTTCATGATATATAACGTGACCCTGTGAATGGCCATTTTTGGTTCAAGGTCATTAAATTTTATCTTTGATCTTGAATATTGAAAAAAGTTTTTTTTCACAAAATATCAGTATTGCAGCTATACTGTTTGTCTTTATTTGGGAAAGTTTAAAGTTACTGCATGCAAGAGTTCATATAGTGAAAAATATTCCAAATAAATACAAATCGAAAATAGTAGTTTGAAAAAAAGAAATGTGGTATAAAGCAGCAAATAACTCTCATGCTACTCTGGAAAATCTATACATTTTTCATGATTTAGTATCTCAACTCATTAGAACTTGCTATATATTCACAGAAATTTTCAAGCATTTGACCAATAAAATATATCATCACTGTTCAATAATTCCCTACTTTCTTAAATTCTATTCACTATATAATTGTATTTCATGAATTCTTTTTATTGCATTAATTAAAAGAAAACACAAAGTGATTCTTTATGAAAGTTGCTACAATTACAACTCTTTACAGAATGTATCTTTGAATGATAGTCTCTAAAGAATTCTAAATTCAAAGTAATTCTAATTAGACCAAGAAATGAGAAGTGGAATGGAAATTATGTTTGACTTTACTTTCTTGTTGTCCCCAGTGTTTACATCCCCCAAAGATGGTCCTTAGTTGTACTGTAGATAACAAGTATTTACATATTTTCTTACCTGTGATGACTAGGCAACAAAATAATATATTTTTTAAAGGTGAGTTCACAAGTTATGGGCTGTGTTGATTTGACATGGATTGAACTTTAGGACTTGATATAAAGATAAAACACCATTAAAACTTTTTCTTATATTTCTAATTATGGCGGCTGTTTTCGTTTTGTAATAAACCTTATTATTTTTATATAGGTAGAGAAAAATTTATTGCATTGCCCTTTAAGTTTAAAGAATTATGAAACAGGAATTTTTCCATCAGAACTTAAACTATTGCATTATCAACAGCCATTGTGTCTTGCACTTTTCAGATATATAAACAGGTGAACTGGTTCAATAGATTAACATCAAATGTTCAAGTTCTGTGTTTGCATTCTTTAGTGATTTTACTATGAGAACTGGACATGACAATGATGGAATAAGCAGATTTAGTTTGTCATTTTATGGACCATTTTTTTACTATACAAGGTGTAAGGAAGGATGTTCCACTCGAGGTATTGCAGAGATTTGTATTTAATCAGTTCTCAATGCCATGTCCATTAAGCAAATGGAATGAATATTGATATTGAATAAAAGGTAATGTCAAAAGAAGATATCCATACGATCCTTAGATCGTTTTGTAAGGGATTTTCATTTAGAAATAGAATTGCCATACCTATTGACCTAAAACTGACTTGCAATATACATCCAGAATTTGATTGAACAGATTTGAGTTCCTCACCATTGTTAAACATTGTCAACAGAACAAATTCTCCACATATTACAGAATAAATCTACTTATGAAAAGGTGATACAATAATTTTTCCTCTACAGTATATGTAAAAATTGAGGGTGAAGTTTGCAAATTATTATGTGTTATACTGCATGGCATTATGATTACGGATGTTATATCTTTACATTGCTGCTGTTTTCTTTATTTGTTTACTGACTACTGTTGTAGTGTACCATATTGCTTAATCTTTGCATCCTCTTGCAAGAACTGATTTTTATGTGAACTATTGAATTTTTTTTATCCATACAAATTTTAAATTTTTGAGAAATATTTAAAAAAGTTGTTGAAACTTAGTAATTTGAATGTTTCACCTCATGACTGCATGCCTGAATATCCTCATGATTAAAAGAAACCTTGGAAAGAACATACATTTCTCAGAATGTAACAATACTCTTAAAAACACATAAATTTGCACATAAACATTCATTATTGCATAAATGTGTAAGAAGTCTGAATATATATTACTGTGCCACATTTACAAAAAAAGTGGAACGTTTTTTTGCTTTCATGTAAAATAGTTCAATAGTATGACAGTCTAAAATTTTAAAGATCATTATGAAATTGTTTATTTAGTTTTCATTGAAGAAATAAAGGAAATCTTGTATCAACTTGAAAAATAATACTTAGAGAGCTAGACTTTTATGTGGTATTATATGAAAAAGTTTCATATAAATTTAGAATTTCTCTAATGGTTTATATTTTCTCTTGAACATGGGTATGTATTTACTCTGCTACAAGCTTTTTATTTCTCAATTATTAATATAATAAAAATAAATAACTTTTCTCTAATAATAACTTTCTTTCCCTCTTGAAATTCTGATTTTTATATGAATGTGTAAAAAACATAATTTTATCTTTGTGTCATGTCTAATTTATTATAATTATTTTTAATATAACTTTTTCAAGTTATATTTAACAAATCTTAGTTTATTCCTAAAATATTTTAAAAATTAAATATTTTATGCATTTTAAGAAAAAGTTTAGTTTTATGAAAAAAAGAGTGGTTTCATTATGTATTTTATATGTAACAGGTTGACTAGGTTCAATGTAATGTAACATATACATCATTATGAATTTAGTAACATTAAATTAATTATTAATATTGAATTCACAATGTTGGTTTTGTAATCAGAAAATGTGTGTTGGCTGTTAGAGAATTTCAATGTGTATTCTTTGTACAAACTATCCCAATAGCCCTATCAATTCCAAAGTCTCATTTTAAAAATAATTTTTTTGTACATTCGTTTAAAAAATATGGAAATAGTAGACACTTTTACAGTATCAAGTGTTAGAATTCGTGTTAAAATGTATGTGTTTTTCAGAATTCTATGCAAGTTTATAGAATAGAAAGATGCTTTGATTTATTCTATGGTGTTGTCAAATATATATGGATTTTTCAAATGCTATGAAAATATCTTATTACCAAATCAGATTGTATACCAAAGGAAAATGTTTCAAATGCTTCACATTGCAGAATTTCATAACCAAAAATGGATTAATAAAGTGAATACACATAGTTTAATTGTATTGGCATAAATTTGTCAAGAATTGACAAATATAAACCTTATAAAAACACTTTATTTTTATATATTTTATTATATGAACCTTAATACTTTATTGGGAAAATATAATAATATCCTCTTTTCTTAATTGTATTTAGTTATATATTCTCCTTGCTTTTCTTTTTTGTATTGTACAGTGCCAAGCGTTAATAAAATCACTGGTGTTAATATCAGCTTCGAATGCAATCCATGCAATTTATCATTCTAAAATTGTCAATAAATAAATTCAACAATGACTTATAAAAATGAAATGTTTTAACATAAAATTTAGTAGTGTAGCAATGTGTAAAAAGGATCAAAGTAAAAACATAGTATTGATTTCTTGGAATTCCCTTGTGACAGTTCAACCAAAAGTATGTTTGTTCTATAATGAAGGGCCAGAAATTTTTGACGAGGTCTCCAAAGATAAAAAGAATTGCTAAACCACCACTGACATTAACCAACATCTGACACTCTGAATTCTTGAAACATTCAAACGGAGATAAAGTGGCACACAAATATTGTTAAATTTACTCTTATGTACATTATTGAAAGATTAATTTTAAAGTAACAAACTACATAATTGGACAATGTTAAGCTAGATTGATAGTAATCACTTTATCATTCATTGGTAATCACTTTGATTTTACTTTTAGTGTCTTTAGCACTAAACTTTGATTCTCCAATTATAAAAAATCACCCCTTAAAATCGTATTGAATAACAGCAATTTTGATCAACATGTGTTGATATTGTTCCAAGAGCTCAAATAATATACATTTAACGCAATATTTAAATGTTTTTTCAAGATAGGACTAGGAAGACATGAATTAATGAAATTGTATGAGTCATTATTTTGTTTCCAAGACGACAGTGCAACCTAGATTTTTAATATTTTATGTACTTAGAGTGATAAATTTCAAAACAGTGGATGGAGTTAATAGAAATTTTTCTCATTAATACTCTCTTTTCACTGATTGTCATTTTTTACTGAAAACTTAGAATTCCATGATATATTTATGAGTAATTTCGTTTTGATGCCTATTTATTTTATGTTGATAATAAAAACGAGCTTTTAAATCTAACCCTATAAAACTAATCATTTGTAAATTTTACGGTTGCTATATAAATCTACAGTATTTGGAATAAAATTTAGGTACTTCAAAGATGAACTGAGCATTTAAATCCTTTTAAAGGGATATTTTAGTGTCAGAAATGAATTATAAGTCTCAGAAAAATATTTATAAATACTACTTTAAAAGTCAGTTTGATAAATAAAACCATAACCCTAAAACAAATTAAGTGCACAATTTGTGTATAGAATATTATATTTTCTTGTTTAAAATAGATCAATACAAGAGTAACTGTAAAGAAGTTTATTGAACATTTATGCAATTAAAGAAAGAATACATCCTTTTATCTATGTTAAAATATTTTCATTTGATTGATTTGTATAATTTATGACAACAATGTCGAGAGCTTAGATAAATGTATAAAGGAATCTAGTGAGATGACAAAATAAGTTTTACTGTAGATCAAGTAACTATTATTGTATATATTTACAAAACACAAATTTTCTGCATTTTGTGGGAAAAAGTAGTGCTGTAATATTTACAAGTGTAAAGATATTTTCTTTAGTGATGATATTAGTTTTTTGGGTTAGTATATATGTTGTAAATGTTATTTATTTGAAACTATTTCTAATTTATTTTTATTTTCATGTTTTAATTTAAATATATTTTTTAAAATTTAACCCTCTGAGCATCACAAAATTTCCTAGTAGTGTAGTGTTGCAGTCACCCCACAACATGGACATTAACAAATAATATCTACAGATTGAAAGAATCCTAGAAATTGTTTAAGAAGGTCAAAACTGTTTAGAAGTCCTGCAGGGAAGACTGCAGATTGCAATGGGGAATTATACATATGAACCCCTCAGAGGGTTAAAATGTATTATTGACTCTAAACTATCTGATAAAATAGTCAATTGGTGTAATGTGTATTTTGCTGTACCATTTGCATTTATACACTAAGTATGTTATTTTAACACATGGTTGAAATTTGCTCCATAATTGAAAGGCTTTTGATGAAATTGATGGTGTTTACATCACTGTTCGTTGTCCTAAGTGGTTAAGTCTATTAACTTAATATTTGTAATTTTAAAATTGTAATATAGGTATTAGAATATGCCTTTTGGCAGAAATGCAATAAATCTTTTAACAGTTTTGTTTGGCACTAAAAATTATAACTTGTGAATCATGTGTTCCAACATTCCATTATGTAATTGGCAGACAATTCATTCTGTTTTATTTCAAATAAAGTTTTGATTTTAAATTCACTCATTGCTTCATTATTAGTTCATTTCAATTATTCAACTTACTCTTATACAAGCATTAAAACTTAATTATTTTCTGTTTGTTTAATTTTATCAAGTTTGTGATACCTAAATTCATATTACGCAATAGTCGAAGTCACTGCAAGCAATATCTAGACTTACCTCTAAATTTCTAGTTCACACTCCTTTTGCCTTATTCAATTACTCACTCTTTCATATGTAGCAAAAGAGAGACTGGAACTTAGCAAATTATCAGATGCCCTAGTGTAGAAACTTCTCACTGTAGAGGCTGATATAATTCTTGCAGCAGAAAGAAAACTATTGTGTCAGAATGCTTGTCTTGTTCCCTGTGGCAGATTCTATTAACTGCATGTTATATTAATTGCTCCAGCAACTTGAGATCTTCCTTGGTTACCTTATTTATGAAAAACCTATTTATTGAAAATGATTCCTTAGTCTTGGACAACATAACAAGAGGATAACAAATGATACTAACATGAATTGTTTTAAATGTTTAGTCCTGTTAGGAAAATATGCAGTTTTTAAAAACTTCATAATAAGGATTGTTATATAAGGTCCAGTTTATGCCAACAGGAAACAAAAAAGAGGATTTAGGGGAGGGATGAAAAAAATTTTAATCTACCCATGAACGATAAGAGTCATGATTGTGAGAATTGGCATTGAAAATGTTATTGTAAAGGGAAAATGTCGTTACAAGAATAATTGCTTTGTTCTCAAGCAATTGTTTCTTGTACTGCTTGGTGATTGTACCACAATAGTGTTCATTTGCTGTTCCATAATGTCAGTGTGGGCATCTGAAACAACTGTCTCTGCCAATAAGATCTAACACAAATTCATCTTAACTGTGGAATGCAAGTCTCAGGTTATTGTGCCTCAACATGTCTTCAATTTTTCTGTGTTCAAAATATTCACATGGCTTCCATTGCTGTTCCACCACATTGTAGAACAACTTCACTTACAATGAATGCTCTATTGTAGTTTATAACTAATTTATATCTCTTAAATACCGGTTTAATTATCCCTCGTATAGCAAAAAAAAATGGCAGTGGAGTGACAAATCGAATCATTTGCATGTCTTTCAAATATGTGGTTCAATGCTCCCAATCACAGTGAAAATGTGAACTAAATTTTTTCTCTGCCTAAAATCCCTTACTGATCCTTCCCTACAAACTACTTTTAACATAACAATTTTTCCGATTTTCAAATTTTGAATTGTTTATGGGCACTCTGGAAATAACATTTAAGGAAATATTCCATAAAGTATATCAAATTAATGATTATTTCACATATCAAATAATGTTTTTATTATTTTATTTGTCTATAAATCTATATAAGTACAAATCATTTAATGCAATTAATCTATTCATATGCAAGAAATTCTAAAATTCGCACACTTATATATGAGAAGTGGTGATATAGGTACTTTATTTTTAAAAAAAAACTTTCCAATTTTCTTATTTATGCCAGTTATACATTAGTCTTAAATTTAGTCGCATAGTTTCAAAAAATTTTTGAGAAATGCTTTAAAGCAGGGGTAGTCAACCTTTTTATACACACCGCCCACTTTTGTATATTTGTTGGTAGTAAAATTTTCTTATCGCCCACCGGTTCCGTGGTAACTTCATTTGGCGCAACTGCAAAGTACTCCTAATTTTTGAGTGAAGGTTTAGTAAAATTATGTAGTTAAATTTATCTTTTTAATTGCATATGTTAATTTGATGCTGCATTTCTGCATCTCCGTCGATGCAGCGCCTACTAGTGCGAAAGCTACTTAAATTGAAGAAAATTTAATATAAAAACTATAAAGTCTATTAAATGGCATTTAATTAATTTTAATAATAATTTGATATCTGGTTCAATTTTCGTAAGGAACAAACGAAGGTTCTTTCGGAAATATTCAGACGTTTTCTGTTTGGTGATATGATTAACAGCACTAAAGCCTGATTCTACAAGATATGAAGTAGGAAAAGGTATCAATAAATTCAATGTCATTTTCCACATGTTTGGATATAACACAGGCATTTTTTATTTAGCCATGGGTTTTCATAGCCACCACTATCGAAATTATATTTACTATCTCATCATATCTAAGTTCTAACGGTTCTTGGCAAGTTGTAGCAGCCTCCTCAATATTTGTAGTAAAAGGATTTTTCATCCAGTCATAAGTCCTGTCAATATGTACCAAACAAATGGGTTTCCTTGCAAAAGGTCGAGTATCTAATTTTTGGACATGTAGGGACCAATGCTACTAATTAAAAACCAAGTTTGCGGAAACGAAAGCCCTGTGCAAGCAGTTATATTGAAAAAACGTTAAAAATTTCGGACTTTTTTGGTTCTTGCTCAATATCTAATCCGGAGAGCAAAAGTAGTTATTAATAATATTGTAAAAGACAAAATTTGATACAACTTTTGTACTTATGATTTTTTTCTACTGGCTATAGTTATCGAACTACAGAACAGTGAAAGTGATACTTTTTGGAAAATCTTGCAAAGTTCCCATAACATCCGTTTTCGCAAAAACTTCTTTAAATAAATTAATTACATTTCCAATGTTTTCTATCATTATTCGGTACAAACGAACGATGTACTAATTGTAAGATGCGAAAAATGTGTAGGTATGAAACAGTCGGACGAGGAGCTGAAGGACTACTTAAAATATGAACTTGCACCTTTCTCGATATCTTTGTTCTCAAAAGAAGGGATGCGAAAGGGAACAAGATCTTCCATGTACTCAGTATTTACTCCAGCAATGTGACATTTGGCATCTATACATTTGTAGTGGATGGCGGGTATCTGCTGCACAAAGTAGTCTGGTATCACGACTCTGTCGGCTCAATCATCACAAGGCATGTCCAGTACGTACAAAAACACTGGTAGTAATGCGTCCCATTGTTTTTGACGGTTACCCAGTGGATGCAGTCCAAAAAAAAAAACTAAGAGTGCAGAACGTATGCGTCGTTCCACTGTGCAGTGTTGTGTAAACATCATCTTAGACGAAGCAACACTCTTCTCAGTGCCACAGGAGAAATTTCTTACTAATGAAGGGAACAAACATCACATTGCTTTGCAACGCATTTCAACAACACAGCATTGACGTAAAGCAGGCTGTGGAAGATGCAGATGTCGACATTGTGAAGACAGCACTTTCCAAGGCCTATAAACAAGTCATCATTGGGGAAGATACTGACCTGCTGGTGCTTCTCACTGGTTTGGCTCCTAATGTGAACAATGTGTACCTACACAAGCATGGAAGATGTGAGTCTGCTGGTGTACTGTATTGTAGTTCCTCCAAATATCAAGCTGTCCACCAGGTATTGATCTTTTCCTGCATGCCGTCAGTGGATGCGACACCACATCTGCCATTTTTGGCCAAAGCAAAACCAAATGCTGCACAACTCAAGAAAAATCCTCAGCTAAAAGAATTAGTTTCAGTGTTCTTATATATATATACAACACTCCTCTGCTGAGGTCATAGCCAAAGTAGGAGAGAAGTATCTCGTCACTTTGTATGGGGGTGACATGAACACACAAAATTTGGATCGCCTCCGTTACCTGCATTTCATCAAGGCTGCTGCACAGACTAGCAAATTAAGTCTTGCACGACTGCCACCGACACAGGATGCTGCCAGATACCATTCCTTCCGGACATACCACGCAGTCCAGAAGTGGTTGGGATTCGAAAGACAACCCTACAGACGGGTTGGATGCGCACAGATCAATGGCTCGCACCAATTCAAGCTAGTAAGGATCCTGCACCTCAATCCTTACTGAAATTTATATCATGTCGCTGCACAAGATGGGGCTTGTACCTGTCAAAAAGCAGGCCTAAAGTGTTCAAGCCTTTGCACTTTCTGTCTTGTCAAAACGCTCCTACTCCTGTTTTAGAAGACAGCAACATAAATGAAGATGAGACCCTGGATGTTTTTGAGCAAATTGAGCTTACCACCAATTCTCCGCACACTCACATTAGTCAACATAATGAGTGACGAAGAGGATCATTCAACACCAGGACCTTCAAAGCGATCTAAATTTTAAAACTGCAATGAATCAAGATTTAAGTGAAGTGAGATTGTAGTGAAAAATTTACTTTTTTAACAGGCGATACATTATTACATCATTATGTAATAACATTTAATATTTGATTGTATTTGTATTTACCTACTTTTGAATCTTGTGTTTACTTTGAAAATTTATTAATATTTAATGTTTAATTACTGTATAATAAATTAATAGTATTTAATAATCAATATTCAATAATATTCTGTATCAATATTTCTGCAACGTGCGTGTTTTGTAATTTAAATAAATCAAATGTAATTCAAATAAAAGGCATTCTTTACTGTTTTTAATTGTTGACAGAGATTGGTCTCATTAATACTTTAAAAAAAATGTATGACACTCATATAATGCTACAAATAGAAACAAACATGTACCCTTTGACAGCCACCGAACTTCTGTGTGTAAAAGTAACCTAATAAATTCCTCATTGTCCTAGCACAGCTATCGAAACATTTTATCATATTTGGCATTGAATTTGAATCTTATTTACAGCTCTAATTATTATAGTTAATGATGAATGTAGATTTGTACTTAAATGTTTTCCTACAAGATGTTGTCTGCAGCACACAATGAATACATAAAACATTTGGCACTTCCATCAAATAAGCAACAAATCCACGATAGCGACCTACCATTGATGGGCTTTTACAACTTTTTGCGATTAATTGTGAAATGCGATAAGCGGCAGTTAATCCATCTTCGTTCGTTGCACGTTGTTTCTTAAATGATGCAAGGATTGTTGGACGATTTTGAAATTTTTTTGTATATTTCCTGAAAATATTCAATGGACTTGCCTTTATCTTTTGGATGCTTTGTAGCAAAATATTCTCGCAATCGACTTGGCTTCATTGGATGTTTTATGACACAGCAAACACATTGGGAGTTGTTTATTTACAGCAGATTCGATGAAACTCATCTTCAGATATTCCGGTATTCTTTTATTGCGTATTTCTTTTTTTGAGACATGGGCTCATATTTCACAATTTATAAAACTTGTTTGAAGCCGTAGGCACGTGCTTATTTTCACAAATCTAACTGCATACTGACCCTACCATGAAACGAACTCAACTTGAGTGATGGCCGCTGGTACACCCTCGTCATGCGCACAACCTGATCTGTCATAGATGCGTGGTGATAACGGAAAGTAGCTTCAGCATCGGACAAAACCCCTACCGCCCTCCATGAAGACTTGAATCGCCCACTAGTGGGCGGTAGGGACCAGGTTGACTACCACTGCTTTAAAAAAATGACAGACAGTTTTAATAGTACCAGCAATGAAATAGCATTGTTTGCTTGTCTTAGTGAATTTAATATTTATCTTCTAATTAAATTTGCTCATACAATTTGCGAGGGTGGTGTGGTGTAGTTTTTCGATGTTACCAGCAAATGAGCTCTCCAAACTAGTTGCAATGTTTTTAAATAATTACTCTGATTTCAGTATAAAAATAGTTAAATTAACATTTTTTCTCAAAGTATCTGTAAAACATTTTGCGAGTTGTAGGTGACTCAGGTTTGATCCCTACCGTGGGTGTATTTCTCTCTTCTATGTCTAAAACTTGTATGTTTATATCCATTAGGTCGACATTATCTTGGGTTCGGCGCAACTTGGCCATAAATGGCCTTTGCATCATGAAACGCAACCAAACAACCCTGTAAAACATTTACCTGGGACAGTACAAGTTTAACAGTAAGGCGATGACTTAGTTACAGAATAAGTTTGATTTGAAAAAACCAAAGAAGAGAATTAAAACCAGAATTGGTTTTACAGTGAAACTTAATGATTAAACACCGCTTAAGACAGCAAGAGCACCACAACTGATCACATTAGCGCTATTTAGGGTTGGTTGACCAAGTTTCGCGACAAATCACTAATGGATGACTTAAAAAAAGGCCCGTTCGAGACACTAGGAATGCTAGAAGAGGGCCCATATGAAGTGTAGGGTTATTCTGTGTACGTAAGCAAATTATTACAGATGGGCAAAACTGTTATTTTATGATAACAGTCCTGATGGATAATGCTAATTTGCAATAACAGGTTAGCTTAGTGGGTTTGCCTACAACGCTAGTAACCTGCGAGCTGTAAACGGCTCAGATTCGATTGCTGTACCACCCTTACCCGGTTTGTATTTCTCTCTTCTATATCAATGAAACTTTCTATATATGTATGTCCATTACTTAACTTAAATGCGGATGTTTGAGATCAAGCACAAATCTGATCATAAGTGTACTAAATCAAATTAATAAAAGTAACTATCAACCACTGTTATTAATAGCTTTGTTAACAGTTTATGTAACAGTTATCAACTGTTAGAAATTGGCGATTTTTATTCTTATCAAATTTTTAATAAAAATAATTTAAAATTTAATCTATTAATTTTTGTAATAAAGTTGTGTCAAAAGTTACTTTTCACACTTATCGACGTCTTAATATTTCCGATAACTGTTACTGTTAATTTGTAATAACTGTTATTTTAACTGCTTTATCGGAATAACATGCCCTCTACAAATTACTAAACCGTTTATGTCTGCTCATTTGCTTGTGATAAGTCGAATGAGTGCTCTTACGATTTGCTACAAAATTAAACTGTCTTTAAATTTTACTTTTCAATATTTCTTTAACCAATTATGAATTTTTAAATTGCAATATTATGTTCCTAAGGTTGGTTTTTATGGCGCAAGGGGGGCAGATCTGGCCAAGCAATGTTTTTCCGTCAATTAAATGGACATACATAAGGGAATGTTTTCTAATGATAAGAGAAATACGAGTTACAGGAATCGAAGCTATGTTTTTAGAAGGAATACCGCTTGTCATGAACAAAAGATTTTATAAAGCATTTACTATGTTAGTCACTCAATATTCGCGCATAGTGACTTATCGCAAATTAACAATAACTATTAACACTGTTCACTTGAAATAACAGTTTTGCCCATTGCTAGTTATTTTGCTGAAAAAAACCGAGATTGCTATAATATGCAATTTGCCATAACAGGAACCTAATCCAGCTTCTTTTTTTACAAAACATGTTTATATGTAATTGAATAGTATTTCAATCTTGTCATACACTACTCGCGTCTATTATAAAGCAATGCTGAGAATTCGATAGATGCTACCACTAGTAGGCTAATTGTCGCTGGCGTAAAAAAGGTCATGGTATGCTGTCGAATATTTTTCCAGCCCCTTCCACCCATGTTTTTGCTTAAAAATAACTCATTTAAGAACTTTCCTTTTTGATTTTTTCTCTTTTGAGCTGCTGCGCAGCGGGTACTCCGTAATTTACATGTCCAGTCCAGTTCCCTTTCGAATATTTACTTTGCAGCGCATAATTGGGACCGATTGACTATCTATTCGCCAAGCAACGGAGTGTGTCCCGTAGTATGGAGTGAAGCCGAGAAAGAAATAGAAACAATATCTGTGATAAAGTGTGTTCAGAAAGTAGTTGCAGCAGCGATTGATTCAATTATTAGTCGTGACCATTATTGACGTTCAGGTTGGTCTAGTGTGACGAGCGCCATCTGGTGGTTTTAAAAAGTGCGCGTGTTCAGTCGGTCAAAAATGCAGTGTAAAATGGGGCAACACAAAATTTACTTCGTTCTTAAGTTTTGTTTGTTGCACGAGCTAATTAGACCGGAATCTACTGCTTAAAGTGATTTCTAAGTCGCTATAAGCATTTACGCTGAAGTCGTTGAGATGGGCTGCTATTCACATTTAAAATAGCAGTATTACTACAAAGAGCAACTGTTATCGAAAAATGTTTTTGCGATATCAGTGAAAACTGGCAACACTTAAATCTGGACTGGCCAAATCAGATCAGATTTTATGGTACAAGGGTTATATGTGGTCAATCTGCGCCAGCCAAAAGCAAGAGAGACAGCATCAGGTAATGGTCATACACAAGAAAGCAAAACTGACTCGGAAGAGAAATACATCCAGTGTAAGTTACTGGAATCCAACCAGTACAGCTGCAACTTACAGGTTGCTAGCTCAGTGATCACACCTACTGAGCCACAACACAGATATCGGATGGTTGTTGGCTTTTTGGCCATATTTGGTCACACTGCTATCAGATATTAACAGCGTTGACCATCTCCAGAAGCTGCTTAATTATCGGCCTTAGCATTAACTACTCGGCACTAAGAATGCTCAATTTTTTTGGATGATTAACTGAGCACCTGGCTCCGAAGGGGCTTCAATCTCCAGTACGGTAGGTAGAAGGCTTGAGATGGAATTTTCTTGATAGGATGCTCTTGCTGATGAATGGGACTAGACTATGCATGTGAAAATATCAATGATTGTATCGATTTTCTCTAGCGGGGTTGGAACTTGTCTCAGCGTCTTCATGACGACGGGGAAGCCTCCGACTGATCGGAACAGGTCCGAGACTAGCTTAAATAGCTCGAGAATATCGGATACACCCTCCAATGGGCAGCTAGGTGGGTTAGCGTTTTGAGGCTTAGGGGCGGGAACATTTGGACTGGTGATTTCTTGGCTGTCTTGGTTGGAGTTGCGGCCTTGAGGTGATGTTTCGGGCTATTATCTTTGCATATGAGACCCCTGTTTGAGTGTGATTAGCTGTTGTCGGGGTGGTGGGTAGTTTTTGGAAATTGTTGCCTTTTCATGGGAATTTCTTGCATCCCTTCCATGATGCGATGTGCCCAGTTTCCTGGCAGTTAATGCAGAAGGGGGTATCAAGTCTCGGACTGGTGCAGTCCCTGATTTGGTGTTGATTTCCGCATCTGAGGCATCTTGGGGTCATGCGGCAATTTCTGGAACTGTGTCAAAATCAATTACAGTTGAAGCATTGCAGCGGCATGTTGGTACCTCTGTATTTTTCAACGGAGATGATCATGTGGAGGCATTCTTTAAGATTGAAAATTTTGCTTGCTTCAGGATTTTTGGTTAGCTCGAGGAGAAATAACGGGTAAGGTTGTTTGTTGTGGGGGCTTCTGAGTTGAGAGATTTTAGTGATCGGGAAGTTTTTGGACCGAAGGTCTTCAGTGATGGAGTAGGGAGAGTTGATGTGGGAAGTCCTTTCAGCACGACTTTTAAAGGTCTTTCATAATGAGGAGTGATGAGGTATCCTTCAATTTTATTTTCCTGGATGTAGGTGGAGACGTTTTTGTGCTGGAGTGGGGTTTTTGTCCTGATTTTAATGAGGTCGTTGGATAGGTGGCTTTCGATGTCGCTTCCAAATTTCTCCTTGATTTCCTTCAGGATGATCGGGAAGTCCTTCGTGAGTTTGATCATAATAGGATCAATGAATAGGTTGGCATCATGATCTACAAGCGTTTCAAACTTGTTGGTGATTTTGACAGGAGAGGGTGGCGCAGATTCTTGAGGTTTTGCTCGGAGCTTCTTCCGAGGGATCTGGAAGGAAACCTCTTTGGAAGTGGGGGAGCTGGGTAGAGGAGGAAAATCCTCTGGATGTGTATCCGAGTTGTGCCTTTTGCAGTTAGGTAGTTCGCATTTACCAAATCCAGTGACGTCTGCCTGTAGTTTCTTTATGAGCTCAGAGTGACTTTCCATGGATTGGGCATCCTTCGGATCCTGGAGTTGGGTCATCTTGGAGAACTCGAAAAGGGCCTTGATTAGCAGTTCTCGTCTGCAGATTTCGTCGCAAAAACGTTGATGAACTAGTAATAGGCTGGCTTACGGAATATTAAGGGGGTTTGGAGATGGTATCCATCTGTTCAGGAGAATTGTGCATCTTGGCCATATCCGAGGCAGCAAAATTAGTGGAAAAAATAGTATTGAGAAAGACTGTTGTGGATCCTACGAGAGAGCGTCCTCAATGAATGAAGTCTGGTGTCTCAATAAATGAATGAAGGGGAATGCCAAATGAATTGTTCTGCTGAATATACTTTCGTGAAATAAGTATTGGAGAGTGGTAGATAAGTCCCGCAGGGGGATAATGGGCAGATTGAGTTTCAGTAACTTTTACACTACGGCTGGGACAAATGAATCCCATCAGAACTTTTCTTCCTAGAGCGGCTTGAGACTGGTAGGAATTTTCCCCTCTTTTTAGTGACCGCTGACATCGATCACGATTTACGAGCTGTCAGCGACTGGCCTTTAAGAGGGCCCTTCCGTTTGTTCGGTGCCTCCCCTATCTATCATTGTGTGAACTCTTTGGGAAAGATAGAAAGTGGCGCAGGTGATATCTCTCTCACGCCAAAGAATACGCCAAGAAGTACAAAGGCATTTATGGGAGCGCGAATATCACATGTCTTTACTTGAATCATCACAATGACCCTTGCATTCCTTCTTATTAACTGATGACACCTGTATGTGGGAAATAACCTGTCATATCTTCCTTTATCACATTGGTAGAATGGCTTAAAACTACCGACAGCAATTTGACTCGGGGCACGAATGGTTCTCACGGTGACCATCGAAGCATTTTTTCTTTGTATTGTCAAAGCATCACTCACGACGGAACGGTTGTACAGCACTTCCTTCTTATCTCCACTTGGATTGGAAACATTTCGAATGTTAGCATTATTTTCAATCTTCCTACTTTAGTCGGTCTAATTAGCCCTTATATTGCAATACATGACCATGACCGAAATCAACTTGCTTTCATTACTACATATTAAGCGGTTGTTTGTTCATATTCAAATCCGTTTATCCATTAATGAAAAAAGGTCGAAGGAATTCGACGAAGAAAAATTTGCTGATAGCGATTCAGAATGCGAAATTGAGCATCCTGTGACGGATCTTGTGTCCGAAGAAGAGACTTGTAGTTGATAGCTCATCTATAGAATTCCCAAATATAAATTAGAAATTTCCCGAACCATCAGATGAAGTAACTGTTTACGACTTCAGTGGAAATGTTGGGCTTTCCTCAAACGTCCAACCGTTAGAGCTGATACAAGAGCTTGATTATTTTCCCTGATGTTCAATTCGGAAATTTTACGAATTTTAGTTGAAGAAACTAACAAGTATGCAGTACAAATTTTGAGCATACGTGCAAACTCTCCAAAGAGAAAACACTCATCGGATTGGAGCCGACGACTGCCTCAGAAATGCACATAGAGAAGGAAATTTTCCACTAACTTTAAATATTTTACTTTACAAATTGCCAATTTTGAATTGGTTGACTTTTACCTGATTTGCATAAGAGTATGTCGAAGAATCAGAAAATTTTAAATTTTCAAGTTTACTAAGTATCAAAATTGCCGCATTTATGTTATTTTAATGTTGGTTGGTTTCGGGTCTTACTGCACAAGGGCCATATTTGGTCAAGGTGCACCAAACACAAGACAGACAACACAATGAGGGAGGAAGAAAAGGCAGAAGGGTAGACTACGGTAAAAATGAAAGGGAGGAAAGATCACTTGGGTATCTCGGGGTCGTGATGCCCGTACACATCTAAATAAGATGTGGGTGTTATTTTAACGTAAAAGAAGCATCCACTTTTCATGACCTTAACATAATGGTAGAATGTGACCATGTTTTTATTAGCCAAAAATTATTCGAACTGTTCCAATAATTTATTTTTACAATGTTTTAATTGTACCATCTCCAAATTATTTTAATTTAAAGATGATTTTTCAATCATCTTTAAAACCATATGTAAACATAACCGATGAAACTGTCGGTCAATATTCATAGAGTTTGTAGTACATCTTTTTTGTGACATAAAATCTTTGTGGCAAAAGAAGAGATTTTCTTAAATCCAATGGAAACTTGAGCGCTATAAGAATATTAAAATCAGATCAAAATGGTGGAGACTGGTGTGCATATGATACTCACTTTATTAGGAAATTTAGTCATTTTATATATCTCCTCTTGTCTATGACTGAATTCTAAAACTAATTCTAAACTGATATGAAAGTGAATTAAAACCTTCACAACATCTGTTAAAATAACAACCAATTACTTCCCTACATATACAATTTTCAATAAATTTCAAAACAAGGATTGACTGGAGTTCCACATTCAGTTAAAAAAAGGTTTTTGGAAGCACAGTAGTAAGAGTTTTTTTTCATGGGGTATTGAGCCTATTCAATACCACCGGTCAAGCAAACATTTATTTCATTATTTAATCATTTTTAACAAACTCAAAATAATAAAATTTTAATCATGTGCAATAAAATAATACTCCTAAAGAGAACTTAACACAAGTGTACCCTGTATGTGCTTGTTTGCGCATTAATTATTTAAATAGAAAGTATCTGTCATTTTTTATGTAATGTAAACACTTTACACTCTATTTTCTACCAAAATATGAATATTATGAACGATAATTAAGAAGATAAACGATTATACAAAATCACACTGAACATTTTAAAAATGAACTATCAAAATCTTGTATTTAATTTGAAAAAATGACTTATGATTATCAAAACCAGTCATTGAAATACTAATATAAGTAAAACAAAATGGAGTATGCATTTGTTAACTGTCCTAACTTCCCTAAAGGATTTTTAATTCAAAACCATACAGTTCCTAGTACGAAGAATCAAGTGGGGTAGAAAAGAGCGCTTATAGTGAAAAGTGGGAACCCGAGAGGTTTTTCAAACAACCATTCCCCCAATTTCCATTGAGCGGCATTGGGACAACACTATGAAAGGAAAGCGGCTAGGTGGTCATTCATAAAAGTCATTCAAGATTATCTCGCCCAAATTCCGTAGGAGGAAGGAAGTTAAGCGAAATATGCCGTTCTACGAGGCGTTAACGAAATTTGACCGCGGTATCGTAAAGGCTAAATGACAAATTGTCGTTGCTGACAAAGATCTAATTCGTACTGACAGATAATTTCGAGATTTTCAAAGCAACATTTACTAGGTACAGCTGTATGTAGCGCCTCGTCCGCTGGCACCGGCCGTTTTTTGGTGCACTTTTAGTAGCGAGTTATGGCAGGTGAAGGTAACCCATCTTATATTTTTTGTAAGATTTCTTCCCTTGGCGACATAAGAAGCGCGCCAATAAACGCGCCAAGGGCCGTTGCCACCGGGCGAGGCGCTACATACAGCTTTACCATTTACTATTCCCTTCAGTATTTGTAAATTAACGAAATATTGTTGCTAACTATTGGAGCAAACGCCATCTGCCAGTGTCTGGGAAAAGTGAAAACTTTGATATACGAGGGGGCCTTTCACTCTTTTGAGGCATCTGTAAGCAAATCGAATAAACGGAATGAAACCGAATTTGGTATTGATTTTTGAGGACATGGGGCGATGTATTCCAAAGAAAGAAAATTTCAATACCAAAATTCTCCGATAGAGGAAATTTGACGCTGTTGGAGTCGATAAAAGTCGAACAATTGCAACACAGATAAAATGGATAAATTGGAAAATGCATATGTACAACGCTTTCCACGTCAGCATTTCAGTAACAAATGTGCCACATATCCAGTTGGAGCATGGTTGTTGCAGTCGAAACTTTGCATAATATATTTTATCTGCGTTTAATGCGAATGTTCAACTGTTTTCGAATCCAACAGGTGATTTTGGCTCGAAAGGGGTTATTTTTATGGTCACCCTGTGTACATAATCTTTCAATACTATATATAATCTAAGAAGGACAAATAACTATAGTATTTGAAGTCGAAAGATTCCGAGACAACTTCATCTGAAAATGTTAAAACAGCTTGCTCTAAAATTTCGGAGGTTCGATTGCACTAAATATTCTACAATTCTGCTTCGTATGCTAATTTATTATAATTACTCAATCTGGCGGCATTAGGTAATGGTAGGTAAATTCCCCATAGTGTGTATACTCCCCATTAGAACTTAGCAGCTGTTGAATCAGATATTATCCCTAGTTCAATGGCTAATATCGTGAATATGTATTGACTTTTGAGTCTTGAAGTATTCTCGCATTGAGTGTTTTGATGCCTTTTAGCAGCGGAGAAAGTTTGTCCCTTTGTGCAAATGGAGAGTAACAAAGAATTGAAGGCCGTGATTGCAAGATGTGAAAATTCTGAACTAACATGTTTTCATACAGATGGCGGTAGTTCCCATAAGCGATTCTTATGTAATAGCAAACGTGACCTGTCAGTTCAGGAGTGACATCTACTGGCAGCTTATTTAAAGAGCGAGTGTGCAAATCACGTCCAATTCACCAATGTTGCGATTTTCGTGCAAACAAGCGCTTTCAATCTCTCTCTCTCTTTTAAAATTTCTAGCTAACTTAATATTCAATGGAGAAAAACTCCAGGAGTTTATGAAAACAAGACAACTTCTTCATTTCTCACAATGTTTTACTTTTTTACCATTTTCTTTATTTACATTCTTTTCGAGGCTAAAATATGAAAGAACTTTCATAAGGAATATTTGAACTCATTGAAATATGTTTTCAGTCATAATGTCTAAAATGTCAAAAATTGGTATAGGGTATAGATAGGAAGTTAATTAGCGTCGCACTGGAGCTACACAACGAACGAACTGTTGGCGACAGTCCGGTATCAATCCCGAAGGGCAAGATCCAAGAACAACGCCTCGCAATTTTGAATTACGGTCAGATGACGAGGCAATACCTGAGCTGGCACCCCACTCTCCAAACTTCCACACCAACGTGAGGACATTTGAGGCTACGGCAAATTTAACGTGCACCAGCCCCCTTTTTACACGACGGTCTTTGGTTGGATTCGAACTCGCAACCCTCCGGTTGCTAATTCGTTACTCTTCCAACCAGGCTACCGCATCCCCGGTAATGGTAAAGGAATGTATACTTTACAAATGGACGTATGTTTCCAAAGTTTTCTCACTTGCGCCATAAAAATCCCAGACAACCAACCAAATTTTTCTTGTATGTCTGATTGCTATTTGTACAAAGCTAGAAACTTATAATTAGAGTGTCTTGATCTTTTATTCTTCAAGAGCATGTCCGAGTAGTTAGTTGTTATTAGTGGTCACAAATCTCGGCATTGATCTCCTATTGGTTCATAATAGCATAAACAGACGTTTTCTGAGGTGGGATTTTCTACTGATATTCCTTCACTATTTCTGATTGTCCTATCCAAATGACCTGATTTGAGAGTCTGTTTTTCTAATGAAGTTGTAATCAACATTTTTGAAAAAGTGTGAATGAGTGAAAATGGAAAGCAAAACGGAAATGAATTTTTAATTTTTTTATCGCAACATAAATATAAATGTAATTTGAAAAATATGCAAGGTAAATTATATATTATATCAATTTCCATTTTTATACAAATTCGTTTTCTTATTCTCAAGACACGAGATGGGTTGTGATCACTATTCCTTTTGACAACGCCTCTATTAGTTCCAATACGTGGGCGGTAGCTTATTCACTGCATAGAATATGTGAAGGATGCATTAGGAATTACAAGCCTCTGCTGTAACACACCATTAGCTTCTATCTATCCTTGATCTTTAGAGGGGTAATCAGTCCGGTGATCTTATTATCCCTCATCCTTAACTTCCTCATAATCAGCACACCATCGCCGTGACCCTTGTAAAAGCGTACGAGGTTATAAATTGCATCAAGAAATGTAAAGCGGTTATTACAATTCAAGATAATTCAATCTTCAATTTATTAACTTCTCGCTACATTTTTATCAACATTTCTTTTGAGACTAAAACATTTGAATGCAAATTTTATAATCAAGCTCTTTACAGTGTTTAATAAATGTTAAACCTATAAATCTTTTTCAATGGGAAATACTTTCCGTATACTATATTTAATCGTACTATTAATTTAAATAAATTACGCTATTTAGTAAAATTTAGAGATGGGCTGTTATTTCAAAATAGCAGTTAAAGTTGTTACTTTAATTTGAAGTAACTTGTTATTATAAAGTTACACAGCAGTCACGTGACTACTATTCGACATGTTGGTCACACTTTTTGAAGCTGCTCTCAATAGCACAATGCTCAGTCTACTTATAACTTCACGTCTATTATTCCAACAGTCAGCACATAGATGAGGGATTCTTCGTTTTAGCAACCGAATATTGAATGAGCATTTCATTTGCGAATATTTTTTAGCATCGTCAGACCTTATCTACGACTACTTATCTACTTATGGACGACTTTCCAAAACATTGAATTACATCAATAACCTAACTTACGCATTTGTTTTAGTAAGATCAACAACATTTCGGGGCAGGGGGTGTTCCCTAGGGTCTCTAGGATGTGAAACGTCAACTCTAGAATGTTGAAGTTTGTCGTTAAGTAGAACAGGGGTCTCTAAACTTTTTCAAATGAGGGCCAGATTGAAAAATCCTGGAAGTCAGGCGAGCCAACGACACACACATAAATAAATAAATATATATCTGGATATATATATATATATATATATACACACGTGTGTAATATATATGGATACATACTATATACACACGTGTATGTGTGAGGGGGATGGACATTGGATCAACGTCAATTTTTTAAAACTTACAAAATAAAATTATTTTAAAGCTTACGAAATAAACTAGTTAATAAAATAGGTGTTTAAATAAAATGTAGAAGATTTATCCAAAGAAACCAAATTTATTCCAAATAATGCAAATGTACATATAAGTTTGCTTAAGGAAAAAATAACATTCAACAATATTCCAATGTATCATTCTTTGGCTTTCTTATGTACGTATGGGACGTGGTATATGTCTGTCCATTTTGGGTTAAATTTCGATAATCCTATCACTAGAATGGATTTCAAGTGTTCGTCTGACAAGTTATCCCTGTACTTTGATTTTACAAAGGTCATTTTTGAAAATGTCTATTCGCATATATAGGCCGATCCAAACACTGAAAGCACTGATGTTGCGAAGTTTTTTATTTCTTTGAAATCATCACCCAATGACCTGCAACGAAAGAAACTGTCAGAAGTTTACTGTTTTAAAATTAAAAATAAAAATAAACTAAATATAATCACTTGTAAAATGAAAGAAGGTCCACATTCTTCTAACATTCCTTGAAATATTCTTTCAAGTATTCATTTGACGTAAGTTCAATCAATTCAAGTTGAAGTTCAGTTGGCGCATTTTCGATTTCACATTGGAATGGATTTTGAAAAAGCTTGATCTTTTCTGCTGTAGCTGCATGATCAAAGTCCCTGCGAAGCGGTTTTCGAATCCCTCACGTAATTTTGTGATAGTTTGTACTGCATAATGTGATGGGAAAGGCACACAAGTTTCACTAGCAAACTTCTTTCGAAGTGGTCCAAAATTGTCTTTCCGAATTGGTTTTCAAAAAGAGCAAGTTTTGTTCTAAAAACTTTCACACGTTGGAACAAGTCCTTTACAAAGGACTTTTCTCCTTGAAGTTCAAATTAAAAAAATTAAGATGAGTGGTAATATCAGCAGCAAATGCAAGCTTCCACAGCCACTGATGATTTGAAAGCTCTTGTACCTGTTCAATCATGAAAATAATAGCTTCTCGTAGATCAAAAACCTTTGGAGCACCTTTCCTCTGCTTAGCCAACGTACCTCACAATGATATAGGACATCTGGATACTGACTTTCAATATCCGAAAGAAAATTCTTAAACTGCCGGTGTTTAACAGAGTGGGATCGGATGTAATTTTCTGTCTTAACAACGACCTGCATTACTTCCAACACATTTATGTTTTTCCCACACAAGGATTGTTGATGGATAATGCAATGAAAAACCATTGGTTTCTCACCTCCAGCATTTTGAATAGCATTGCATACATGCCCTACTAATCCTGTTTTGCTGCCACACATACTTTTACCTCCATCTATGGTAACGCCTTTTAGTTTTTTTAGATCGAATTGAAGTTTAGAAAGGGTTTCATTTACCTTAGTAAAGAATGCAAGGCAAACGCTAATGAGAAGCGGAAAGCGTTATTAAATTGAAGGCGCTCAGTTACGAAAGTCATTTATTAATATTTTGCAATAGTTTATTTTCCATAAAACCGGCTCGAATTACATGGAACTTTGAACCTACCGAGACTCGAATTACCGCGACTCTACTATATTTGAATTATTTTTACGATCTACAATTTTACGAAACATTGCATGCTGCAATTGCATTGCATTTAAGCAAAAGGACCCAAGAATTGAGTTTAATGATTTTCGAGGAATAGAACAATTGCAGAAAAATAGTCTATTAAAACCATTCTCCATTTTAACATTTCACACTTGTTGAGAATTTGTACAAATTTCGAAAATATTTCTGTTCATGAAAAATTGAATCGTGCCATCTGGAGTGAACATGCGATGATGTTATTTTCAAGGAATATCAAAGTAGACCTTTTATGTCCTCGTTTATATCGGAAACAAGTTCACTTTCGTATTCACTAGAGGGAAGGGCTCTTTGAGAAAATCTTGAAAGTATTGGTCAAACATCTTCACAGGCAAAACGGAGGTTCGACGCTTTAACAGAGGTTTAACTGTATAAATATATGCAAACATGGTGTCTGCCAAAATTTCGTTAGCCTATCAAAAAATTTCATAAAAATTGATTTATCGAAAAGAGGTTTGTACAAAAAGGAATCGTAAAAGGGCTCTGAGAAAATCTTGTATGTATTGGCCATTTTCACAGATAAAACGGAGATTCTATGGCTAGTAAGTACATGCAAGGAAAACAACTTTACTGACACAAAAGAGAGAAATGTACCCAGAGTCAGTTACAGGAATCAAACTTATGCCACCTACAGCTAAAAAGAGTCGTGGCTAGGTCTGAAGATAGTCAAATATATTTTCAAACGCAATGCTCATCCAGTATTTGGCTGCTAAATCAAGCGAATAATTCATTTATGTGCTCCGTGACTGTTTGAATGGGAAAGGATTGGACAAGACGAGAAAAGGTCTTGTTGTCTATTCACCAAAACATCAGTGACCAGGTAGGTATTCCGATGACAGGTCCACGTCGAGCCCGACCCGAAATACTTTAAATGTTAAGAAACCATAGATGTGAAATATAAGTAGACTGAGCATTGCTGTTGAGAGGAGCATGTAAAAGTGTGACCAACATGTCGACTAGTAGTCACGTCACGTCGCAGCTCTGTGAAAAATTGACTTGATTGGCAAATTCGGCATCTTATCACCTCCTTGGGCGATATAACATCGTATGACAGGATGTGAAAAAGGTGTGTGACAGGTGTGTGAAAGCGCATTTCTATAGAAATGCTACAGAAGTGGTGAAATCGCCAAAGTCTACTACTATGTCGCGCGGATCAATCAGATGATGAATCAATGGATGGGCGTCTTCTCGCGTCCCGTGGACTAATCAGATGATGAATGTTCGCTTCCACCCTGCAGACGAAAGTATAGTCTAAGGGTCACGTTACAACTAGTTTTGCTCACAATCCTGGGTACATAAAAAGGTTACCACTGCTCTCTCAACTTTTATATTTCCTGTATGCTCCGAATGGGATGAAAAACATTAAAATATTACTAATGAGTAATCAATTAAGGCGTTTCAACACCCACTCTAGGAGCGCCAAGTTCTAGGAAATCCCAACCACTTTGGGCTCCCTAACATTTTATGGTTTTGGCCCGGTCTTTTCTCTAAACATAGGATGCAAATGTTTCAAATAGACTGGTAATATGAGTTATCAAATATATTGCTGGGAATTACCCAACCTCATTCTTTTGGTAGTTTGGCTGCTATTTTTTATCAGGAGACAGAAGACCAAAGTTCTAGGAGCTCAGTTGTTTTATGGCTGCTCCCCTCCAACATAAGGAGTAAAATGTTACAAATATACCGATAATATTGCTAGGGGTTATATATACATAAATAAAGGAATTCCGGAAAACACATTTAAGTTTTTGGAATTCTTTATTTTATTAAAGGGATGGAGTGGGGTTTTTGGTGAAACGCCTTATTTGGTTACTCATTGATAACATTTTAATATTTACCCCTCCCGTTAGTGGGGCAGGCCCCTTCCATAAAATAAAGGGTTAAATAAATAAAGTTAAGACCCCTAAGAGTTGGTGTCCATACATTAGTCCAATAATATCTCTTGTTTTTCTTTGAAAAAATGTTTCGTCGACTTACAAGTGAAATCCAAGTCTAAGTGCTAAGTCAAAAAAGAAAACGAAGGGGGAAAAAATTCTAGTTTTCAATCAATACTAATATTTTTTTAATTCTTCAGAGTACTTTCATTATGATTATGTATTGCCATTGCAACGTATAAATAAAATTATAATAAATGCTATACATGTATTCATTTGTTTGTGTTTCTCAAGAAGAAATCTAATCTTCATGCGAAGAAAAAATGACTTAGTGGATTTCATCAGTCTAAAGATCACCACATTCTATTCTAGAAAAACTAAAAAACTCATATTTGAAATTTTGACTTGGAGTGTTTCACTTGTAAGCCGAATGATTTGTTGTCTTCCAACGTGTGGCGTCAAATTGGGAGAATTATTGGGGGCCTGAAGACTATAGATGCATAATTTGTGTTTTCGAAACAATCAATTTATTATATACTAGCAAAATTGCCCGACCTCACTCGGGTTGAATTGGTTAACTATATAGTGAAAGTGACCAGAAAATAATCACTTTCCTCTTTCGTAGAAAAATTACAAATAATTTAAGTATGAGTAAAATAATTTTTAACACCTTTTCGGCATTTTTATAATTTCTACAACCTACTTTGGACTCAAATTCTATACATGCAAATCCATATATGTAATACATTTCATATGCATCGCACCCCTGCTAAAGGTACAAATGGACGAAAGGTGAGACACTAAGGCACTAAGGTAACTGCTACAAAAGACGATTTTAAGGGAGGATTAGGAATTCTCTTTCTTAAGTTCTATTCCTGTAAAATTGCTCAACGCAATTCGTAAAAATAACGAATCTGCTGCGGATACTCTCACATAATTTATCTGCCAATATTTTTTTATTTGTGGCACTCTTTTCGAATTTCGCTACCATTTAGGGAAAGATGACAAATTAATTTGATAAGATATTTACCAATAAGTTTGTTTTAAAAGCGAATACATTTTTTCTTGAAAATTCCGATTTGTGGCACGTGCAATAATAAAATAACTTGTTTTAAAATTTAGTATCTTCAGTAGTGATAAAGCAAAGGTAACCTATTACCATTTTTTTAAAATGGTAAATTAATTTGACAGCTTTTCTTCTAAAGAAAATCATTGTTTTAAACAAACTTTCCCTATATAAGTTGCTTAAATGTAGCTTCAATTCGTAAAATAAGCCACCTTGGCCATCTGTCGCTATGACAAAGAATTTGTAATATTTTAAAAGTCCTAGTTCGGACATTTAACATTAACGTTCTTTCAATAATTCACTTAAATTCCGAAATTCCACTTAAATTTGCTTTATTCTAACTTACATGCCGCTTTAAACAAAATGCTTTGCGGTGGTGTTTCGTGTGATGAAAAGGAATAACAATTTATTGAAATAATAGATATTTAAAACAGTAAAGAGAATTAAAACAAAATAAAAGTCTAAAGATATAAATTCATGTTTCTTTTTTATCTCTTGATCTCGCAGTTACCACAACTTACAACTAAAAATTAGGTAGAATTTAAAAAGACGAAATTAATGCGGAGCGAAAAAATATCACTGCACTTGGCAAACGAACACGAGTTTCCGTTTTGTTGCAAAGTATCGTCTGTCCCAAATGTTCGGAAATAGTTTTTATTTTGCAAAGAAAATAAATAAGGTTCAAAATAAAAAAGTATTTGAATTTAAATTCAACAAAAATAGTTTTTTTTAAATAATTGATTTTTAAGTAATACTGGTAAAACAATTTAAGTAATTGCAATGCTCAATATGCATTCCAGCTTCTCCAAAACTACCAAATTATGGTTGATTTAAGTAGAGTTACTCACATGTTTTAACATGATACTTGCTTAAAAACGTAGGCAAAGGAATTTAAAATAATGCATCATTCACTACACTAAAATATGGTTAATCAAATGTAGGATATTTCATTAAAATATTTTGAAAACATCTTGTGTGATACTTGTACAAACACACAAACACAAAATCGAACACACAATCGGAAGACGGACAGACAGATTACGCAACCAAGTTCAATCACTAAATAAATGTAAGAACTCACAGTATGCAAAGTTTCATGAAAAAATATTCAACCGTTTGGACGTACCATGGGCACACACATACATAGACAGACACCAAACGCGCAAGAGACAGAATTTGCATCAGAAGGACCCAAAACGGATAAAAAATTTGATATGGGTCGAAAATGTTCAATGTACAAACACTCCATTCTTATTTATATAGATTTCACTGTGCATATTATCTGAATATTTGAAATATGATTCAGGTTTCAGGGGGCCTCGAGGCCCATCCAGAAATTGTTTTTTTTTTGGGGGGGGGGCCTCAGGGGTTCGGAACCTTAGGAGTTACCTCCTGTGTTCCCAGACGTAGCCTCCTAGCAGAGTGTTTCTCAACCGCCGGACGTGGCCTGGTACCGGTACCCGGCCCTGGTATCCATTATACGGAGCAGTGAGAGGTTCCCCTGGGATATATCATTTTTATTTTCTAAGCAATTTTTATAAATAATTATATTATAGTGAAATATATAATTTCTGAGACAAATTCTGAGAACAGTATTCGTGAATGTGTCGAACAGCTCAAAGACACAACGCCTAAATAACATCTGTATAGGAAATGCCAGTGACCTATCAATAAGGAAGTATCAAGAAAAATTTCCTACTGAATTTGAATATCAAGACAATCTATCAGGTTCTCAAATCTGAATATTGTTTCTTCGCAAGTTTGGATTGCTCTGTGTAAGCTTTTATTTCTAAACCGGAGTGGTGAAAAGCTTCACTGAAATTAAAAACCTCATATTTCACCACTATATTTTCAAAGTAAAGGATTACGCAGGCATAAAGAGACTCATCTCAGTTGAACCAGCAGGAATCATTTTAAAATGATCGTGTTTCGCTAGAAATATTTTTTCAATAACATTAAATAATATTCAAATCTTGTTTCTTGAAAATTCACTTTTCATTTTTCAGTCACTCTTGAATCGTTGATACGATATGCGAATATGTGAGACCATCATGTCAGTGAAAACAAATTTATAATATTCATACTTTCATAATTCCAAGTAAAGGTAGGTAGTTAATTAAATGACGAGGTTAACACCTGAGCTGGCACCCCACTCTCCAAACTTCCATACCGCGCCAACGAGAAGATATTTGAGGCCACGACAGGTTTAACGTGCACCTGCCCCGTGTACACGACGTTCTTTGGTTGGACCGTCCAAGTAAAGGTTTAATTCACTGAATTATTAATCAATCCAATAACTGCTATTTTATTTTAGTATCACAAAAGTATTCTATGTATTTTAATATTTTATTTCTAAAAGTACAGAGAAACAAAAGGCAATACTTTCTGTGGGTGGGCAACATCACTGAATGATACTCAGTATCAAGGTATCGACTAACACTGTAGATTTTAACGAAATGGATTCCCTCGTTAAAAAATAGCAACTTTTTTCATTTAAGAAGTTGAAAAGATAGGATTTCTTGAAACAAAATGAAAGAATTTTCTTTTAGTAAAAAGGGGAGGGGAGTCTAATTAAGAAAATGCAAAGTTGTGTTCTTTTTATTTAAGTGGCCCTTGTTAAGTAAGCTCTTTTTTTCATTTGTGAATGTATTCAATTTCTGGAGCATTCTGGTTGTTTCATTTGCTGTCTCAATTTGTCGCTTAAAAATTTTTCTGGAATCACTAAATCCTGTTTCTCCGAATCTTTTATAGCTCAACATTTCTTATACGTCTAACAATAATCTCGTGAATCTCGAGATGGAGTTCGTTGTCTTGGTTTTAGTAAATAAATTTTTATCTTTGAGTGACGCACTGCTGTTTAATTCCAACCAGAATTTTTTCAGACTATTATTATCTAAATTATTGTATTTTTGTATTTCTTCTCGTAGGTACTGTCTGTCTATCATGAGAACTGTTCCGTACAGAAAGTCTGCGGCTGTCTGTTGCCATAGAAACGAGACTTTACCCATTTTCTGTAAGGGATCCTTGAAGCGTTTGAGTTTGTCACATTGGCATACTTAGCGACTATTGGCTCTCCAGGCGTTTTGTGATAAGAGGATACGCGATTGCAAGGGGCTACAGTCAAAACGTCACCTCACCTCATCCGAATCATTCTCGCTCAAAATGGGCGAGACCGGTTTCTATAGTGACCGCCAGTAGCTAGACTTTGCTTCTGGAGCAGTTCCGATAGACATATAGTATGTTATTTAAAAATAAGGAAACTGGATCACTAATTTCAGAAATTGAGTTAAAACCTCAAATTGTTCCAGCTTCTTGGCACGTTCTAGAAAACAATGTGATCGAATCTAAAATGTTCCGGAATATTTTCAGATTTGGTTTAATTTCTAGCTCTACAGTCATCTTTTGCTGCAGGGGGATCACTACAGGCTATCGATTGGTTATCGGTCTAGTTAGCCCTTAGAGTATAAAAAACATGTCCTAAAGTGTCAAACCAAACTAAATCAGCTTGAATATAACATTTTTTCCTTAAATATGCCATTTTTGTTATATCAATCCCCTTTAAATTTTTATATTTTAAAATATATGACGATGGCCAAGATGTGTTAGTACTTTGATTTTATGACAACACAAAGTACCATAAATTAAGGGAAAATCAAAAATGTTATGATAGTTAAAAATCTAATTGGTAAGAATTTTTGATTTTTTTAAATCAGCTTTTCACGTCGATGCTATTTGAAGGTATAAACCCTCCGAATTTGTTTTGAATTTGAGGGTTCACCCAAACAGCTTGGGCACATATGAAAAGAAATTTGCATTATAAAATCAAATTGAAAGTCCCTTTCACGTTGAATTGGGGGATATAAAACTTGAATGGTGTTACAGAATGTTCGTGCTGAAAAAATGTGCTGTTTGTTTCTGACAATCCACATACCTATTAACCCTCCAAGTCCGAGTGGTTTCGACGAAATATCACGTCCATCAAGTTTTGACCAATTTTGCTAATGACGAGTTATCTCGTCATCGAGATATTGCCGATTAGATTTGAGCTCTTTCTCAAAGGGATGTTCGCATTGGTATTAATGAATTATCTAAGAAAAAAGGGCGAACAAAAGAATCTGCGCCGGTGGTTATATCTTTCTAAAACTCATTCCAGTGTACAATCGTAGCCCTTTGTGTTGCTCCAGTGCGACGTTAATTAAAATACGTACATGCATACCAGTGTACAGACGTTAATTAAAATACGTACATGCATACCAGTGTACAATCGAGTAAGTTAATGCATTTCGTTACAGAAAATACCTTTTATTTGGTTAATAAATGACGAAAAACGTTGATCGGATACCGATTTTAATTTGCATTTGGAATCTAAGACAACTATTTCTGGTGTTAATGAATTATCTAATTAATAACTAATCTTATTGAATGGATTAATTTATCTAAGAAAAAGGGTAAAGGAAAAGAATAGACACCAGTTATATCTTTTTAATATTCTTTCCAGTATACAATTGAATAAGTTCAGATAATAGTTACAGGTAATATATTTCATTCAATTTATGACTTTATTCGGAAACCTATTTTAATTTGCATTTGTAATATACAACTATTGTTGATGTTAAAGAATTATCTAATTAATAACTATGAGAAAAAGGAGTAAAAAAGAATCGACGCCAGTTATATTTTTCTAAAGTTCTTTCCTGTATAATTGAGTAAGTTGATGCAATTAGTTACAGAAAGTGTTTTCCATTTAATTGATAAGAGACAAAAAACATTAATCGGATACTGATTTTAATTCGCATTTGGAATGTTAGTCAACTATTGCTGGTGTTAATGAATTATCTAATTAACAACTAATCTAATTGAATGGATTAATTTATCTAAGAAAAAGGGCGAAAAAAGAATCGACGCAAGTTATGTCTTTTCTAAATTTCTTCCCAGTGTGTATTTGAATAAGTTATTGCGATAGTTACAGAAAATATCTTTTATTCAATTGGTAAGTGACAAAACTTTAATCGGATACCGCTTTTAATTTGTGTTTGGAGTACAAGGTAGGTAAGTAGCTAATTAACGTCGCACTGGAGCAACACAACGGGCTATTAGTGACGGTCCGGGATCAATTCCGAAGGGAAAGATTCAAAGATAACGCCTCGTAATTTTGAATCACGGTCAGATGACGAGAACACTTGAACTGGCACACCACTCTCCAAACTTCCACACCACGCCAGCATGGTTTCGAGTGTAAGACAGCTGTGTTGCTGGTAATAGATTTTCTAAGAAAAAAGGACGAAGTAACAAATCGACGACAGTTATACCTTTCTAAAATTATTTCCAGTACACATTTGAGTAAGTAATTGCATATAGTCTCAGAAAATATATTTCATTCGGAAAAAGACAAAAAACGTTAATGTCTTTCAGATTTTAATTTGCATTAGGGGTATTAGACAACAATACTTTTAGTAAAAGAAATTCTATGGCTGCAGGGCGTTTGATTCTTGCCTAGTTAAATAGTCAGCAAAATACACCTAGTTAAATACAGCAAAATACACGAAACTTTTAATTTAAGAACCCTTATTCTCAAGCTTTCGATACAAATAACCTTCAAAGTAAATATAATCGGTGGTCTACATTTTCAGTTTTGCACCTAGAGTAATTAGGATTTAACAAATTATTCATTAATTGTCTTTGATCTGCAAGAAATTGCAATTAAGCAGTTTGTCGTTTCGCTTTGAGCTTTAAATCTTAGTTAGCATTGAAATGAAATTTTCAATTAGTACTTAACCATACTTTGTACAAACTACTTGTTCATTGTAATAAAGAATCAATTTGAAGCTCAAAAACAGACAGAAAGAATAAGAATAGTTAATGCAATGAGGAAGAATTACAGTGAAATTTAAATTCGTTACCAAACTCACGAATGTTCAATTAATTACTTTGAAGATAGGGGTTGTATTTTATTACCATTATATACCAAAATGCTCTATAAATTATTGAAAGTGTAGATCTAACATTAATTCTGGAATTAAGAATAAAAATTGTAATAGATTGTAAGCACTTCTCAAGTTATTTATAAAAACAATATTGATTGATTTCATGTTTTCTGTGTGATCAGAAGTTCAACTCAGTTTTAAAAAGTGGAATTCTGTTTAGAAACAGAAAAACACTTGTTCCTATTCAAAAAATTTGAAATTTTTCCAAAATGGGAATTTTGAATGAAAGTAATAAAAAACTGTATTTAATTTCCAATAAATAAGTTTTTGAGAAACGTGTCTCATGCTGATAAATGCTGAAATATATTCATACCATCCTTATCAATTGTCTCTCCAGGATAACATGAAATTTTATAACACCGAGACTTATTGAGTAATTATTTTCCGAATTATAGTATATAATGATTTATTATTCTTTTTAAAATCTGATAACTACAAAAAATAAAGAGTTGAATAACTGTCTTTTATACACTAATTTAAAAACATCGAAGTGTTTCTTTTCTGTACTACAGCATTGGAAACCGTTGAAAAATGAAGCAGTTGGTTATTCAGAATCATTATTATTTCATTCATAATTCACTATTAATGTATGCCATCCAAAATTTCAGAGCAGCAATTGAAGTTTGTATGTATAGAAAAATATTTAACATATCAATCGATTCGTTAAATATCTCACATATCAATTAATATGTTAAATATTTTTCTATTATACAAACTTCAATTGCTGTTCTGCAGTTTAGGTGACATACATTAATATTGAATTATGAATGAAGAAACAATGATTCCGAATAACCAAACTGCTTCCCTTTTTAGAAGTTTCCAATGCTGTAGTCTATAAGGAACAGTTTAACCATAAGAACATCTGAACTAGCTCTTTACGCCGAATTGTTGCGAGTGAAATTTGTAAAAGTTATAAATTACATACACTTACGATTGTACAAAAAATTTCTGCAAGCATATGACTGCATTTTTTCTGTTGCGACTGAAAGTTTTTTTTATTAAAGTTATACAAATTACATACCCTTACGAGGTGAAGGGATTGTACGAGATAATTTCCGCAAGTAGACGAAAAAATACAAGTGCATTTTCTTTCTAAAGTAGTCATTGGAAAAAAGGAAGAGCAATCCATTCTAAGAATAGGCCACAGATAGAAGCTGTTTTACATCATAAAAGAAAACTTGATTTCCAAAGTGAAAAACTGTCGAAAGGGCTTTGCGTTTGGGCTCACATCTAAAGGGGGACATGCAGATACAGCATTTTAACGAAAAAGTAAACTACTACAAGTACATGAATTCGATACTTATCCAGATATAAAAGCGCTTTGAATGACGAGGCTAGATTTGTGAATAGTCGATTGCTTAGGGTACGGTTCTGAGAGAGGTTTTTAAATATACTGTATTGAATCTTCTTTTTATATATGGAGAAGGGCCTAGGATCTTAGACCATGTCTCCTTAATATGGTACTGAATACAAAATTGGATAAACGAAGAGCCTTAGAGCTCTTTCCATAAAAGAATTAAATCCCACCCAAGGATGAAAACGCTTTCATGGAAATATTTCGTTGTCTCATTCTTGTCATGTACTTTTTACACCACCCCTGTAACAAGTCTACTTCGTCTGAGTATTTTATTCCAATTTCCTGCGGGATTGGATTTTCAATACAGATCAATGCAAAGTTCTTCCTTTTTTGGGAGGCGTTTTCTGTTCGGCTTCCTCAAAAGTTCCCCTCTAACAATCATTAAAGTCTGGAGAGGAAAAAATATCTCGTTTCACACGAAGCGAATAGCATTTTTATTTGTCCAGATGTATAAAACTTCAAACGGTGGTTCGCGGAAACAAAAGCCCTTTGGACAAAGAAAATAATGCATCCGCACTTTTAAGAGTTATCGGATCTCCCTTTGATTCTTACGGCATTATTGGGACACAAAAAGTGGGGGAACGAAGGAACAAAACTTCGAGGACTGAAATTTTTTGATCCATCCGATCCTTATCGGTTGATTCAGCTATAGAGCAGAGTAAAGTCAAGTGGGAGTTTAAGGTCGAAAAGACCTCGAAAGGGAAAAAATTGTCCTAAATAATATAATACAACAACACTGTCTTCTATTGATTAGATCAATGGCGCCAAGTTAACCCTCCAAGTGATTTCGACGAGATATCTCGTCCATCAAGAGCTGACCAATTGTGCTAATGTAAAGTCAAGTGGGAGTATAAAGACGAAAAGACCTCGAAAGGAAAGAAATTGTCCTAAATAATGCAATATAACACTGTCTTCTATTTATTAGACCAATGTCGCCAGTTAACCCTCCAAGTGGTTGCAGGTGGAAATGGGTCTTCATTTGGTAATAAAAATTGCACTTCTAACTTAGAGCCTACTCGTAAATGAAATTGTCAACGCTGCTACCGACATAATAAAGTGATATTTTTCCAATTCTTCCACTCGAGTATAATATGGTGTCGAATCCAAAATATCAATATTTGGAATCCATTTTGGCATGTGTATTATTTTAGTTCGAGGCATTGATATTGTCACGCGAGGTTTATGGACTGCAATTCTGAATTCTATAAAAATATTGTTGTACAAATCAACGTTTATTGAATGGAAAAATATTAAAATTAAATACACAACAGCAACAACTAAACGATATGCTTCATGGAGTTAAACTACTAGAAGAACGAATGTCCCATGAACACTATTCAACATTCTAAAAAAAGCAAAACATCAGAATTTCTGTTATCGTTTACGAGACTAATCATGAACGCTTTACCATACTTTCTACAGAAATTCTATCGTATAGTGTGGACATAATAATGTCATTTAGGTTTGACGACTTCTCAATCTATTTGGTATTACTTTTAAATGATTTTCACAACATATTGGTTCTATTTCCCCATTCTTCAAGGAGTTATTCTGAAAATTAATTTTCGTAGGAAATTTCAAATGTATTAGCTCTATATTGCAAATAATCCTAAATATTTTCAATAGAATTAAAGTCTAGACTTATACAGAAGTTAAGATGATTTTGGACGTGGTATAGGGTCTAATAATCTACAAATATGAACATAATGCGTCAGGTAATTATCTTAATACAATTTAAAGTTTGGAAATGGTCCCATTTCTTTAGACCTTTCTCATAAATTTTCGTCCAAAACACTCGTATACATAAATTTGACCCTTTTCCAGTCAATAAAATGTCAATTCTTAAGTCAAGAAAGAACTAATACAGCCCAAGACAATCATCTACCATCACCATGTCTTATTGGGGGAGTAAGAATTTTCATTTCACACCACATAGCCAGTATTGGATTCCCATCACTAAAAATATTGAACTTTGATTCATCTATCAATATAATCGAGTTACGGAATTCTCGAAGCTTATTAATGTTGGCTCCTTAGCAATTTCTATTTTTTCTTCGAACGCCCTTTAATATGTTTTGTTTGTGTATGGCTTCATTCTAGATTCTCGACCATGAAAGTCGAGTTTTCTTATAATCTTAGCATTAGAGGACTTTTTAAACATCTATTGGGCTAAAAGATTCAATTTAACTTACCTAGTTTAAGGATGTGATGAATATTCCAGATTATACACACCTCTCTTCACATTCACTGACACACTTTGGAAGTTTAGTTCGTGGTTTGTTTCAAATTAGATTTGTCTTCTGATACTCGAAAATTATATTATGAATAGTATAGACTTGCTTACATTCAATATTTCACTGTATCACAGAGATTTTTCACCATTGCAAGTTCTCTAAAATCGGAAGAAATCTCATTTTTTTCGGACCCTTACTTCCAAATTTGTTTTGAATACTTGAATTTAACGATTTCGTGTTTAGTCTTTTTTAAAGTATAGTTTAATATTGTTCCTAGAAATTCATCTATTTATTCCATTTTTTACTGACTGCCCCAATACTTTTATATCAAATACATTTTAGTTGTTTATATTTAAATTTAATTTTTAGCTTTTACAGTCTATTAAGTATAGTCCTAAGACACGAATGAAATGAAAATACGCTTAGTTTTGGCGTTATAGTTATTAATATTTAATGAAAAGTTTGAATATTTGTTGTGCCCTAATACTTCTTTGAGACACTGTATATGCATAGTGTCGTTAGTTTAGGAAAGAATAGTTAGTCTCCGTTTCAAATGAAGCTGTAGGAAAACTAGACTATAGACGGCCATTATGTTTTTACGATGGCGATTACAATGATCAGCGATGATATACTGTGACCTGTATGACGTAAGTTTGTGCATGTGGCTGAGTGATCAGCCATTGCGTCATAAATTTGACTTTACTATCTCGATGGGAAGTATGACAATCTTGTTTCGTATTCTGTGACTATTCTTGTATGTATTAATTAAACATTGTTGCACTGAATTGAAAACGTTTCCACCAATGTGTTTTTAAATCTGACTATTTATTACATAAAAGAAAAGTTGTTACATAAAAGCAAAAAATGATTGCAAAGATATTGAAAATCAACAATTAAAAATCAAACATTTTGGCGGATCAACACTTCTGCCATCGTCATGACAAAAACACGACATGAAAACTCCAATTTAAATGAGTTCCAAAAATGGTAGGCAGTTAGTTGAATTTACGTCGCACTGGTGCAACACGACGGGCTATTGGTGACAGTTCGATATGACGGTTTGGTATAAATCCCGAAGTGACAGATCCAAAGACACCTCGTAATTTTGAAAAACGGTCAGATGACGAGGTCAACATCTGAGCTGGCACCCCACTCTCCAAACGTCCACACTACGCCAACGTGAGGACATTTGAAGACACGAAAAATTTAACCTGCACCAGCCGCCACGTTCACGACGGTCTTTGGTTGGATCGAGTCTCTGGCCCTAATGCAGGCCACACTACGTACAGACATGTTTTCCACCAGGCCGTCCGAGAATTATTGTGACAAGGAATCCCATTTGCACGTCTTTGTCCTGGTTGGTGTTGTGTACCCTGCTATGAGACGTCCGTGAGCATCCCACGCATGCTTGATTGGATTGAGATCAGGTGACCTTGCTTAATACAAATTCAGAATTATCCTTAATTTTTGGACAGGTGTGTACATTACGTATTTAATCAAAAATGTCTTTTCGTCTTAGGTACTTGGTGCTTTTTCATCAGTGACAAACATCTCATTTTTGTAATAAAAATTTGACAATTTTGGCACTGAAATAATCAAAATAATTTGGCAGTGAAGAGATTAAGCTCAGGTAACAAATTTAAGCGCTCTTAATAAAAACAAAGAGGCAAATACCAAAAGAATATGTCAAACACGATTGATTCTGAAAGGATATCAGAATAAAAACTTGGATTTGTATAACTATGCAAATCCAAGTAGTACAAGCAAGTGAACTATAATATATAACTATATATTTCATGTTACTTATCTTTACTCGGAGCTTTTGTGGAATTTCCTTCTTTTACAAAAATCATCTCCCAATTTAAATAGCCTTACAAATTCTCTTAGAGTAACGCTTGTGTTTGGAGAAGGGAATTTGATCTCACTTATCGTATTCCTTGTGAGTTTGAAATGTTTGCTTTTCGTCCGAACTAATTCCCTTACGTGCTCTGAGCAAAGAAAACTGTATTTATGAACTTTGAAATCTTAGTCTCGAAAAGCGTAATATCTCATGTAATTATAATACTTGTGGAGATAAAAGCGAGACAGTTCGATTATGCTCCAGAGGTATCGAAATTTATTCATACCCTAGAGATTTGCTTTAATACTTCAATCTCTAACAGCATACCGACTTTTATATCCTCATATCGAATGGATCCATTGACATGATACAATTCTTAATGGTGAAATTAAATGTAAAAGATGAAGGAGAATAGCGGTTTTACAGATTAGGAAAGGGGTTTATTCGATTTTAAATTGTCTTAGGAGTTAAGTACAATGATATTGTAGGAAATATGAAAATTGTGTAAGTGTCATGATTTTTCTTTTCCATTCAGAGACATTAAAAGTATATATTTGATTTAAATTAAATCGAATTTATACGTTTCGAAATCCCGAAACCTCCATGATTAGCAACAATAGACGTGAAATATAAGTAGACTGAGTATTGCTATTGAGAGGAGCTTCAAAGAGTGTGATCAACATGTCGACTAGCAGTCACGTGACTGCTTTGTGGAAAATTGACTTTGTTGGTCGATTTGGCATCTTATCGCCTCGTTTCACTATATAACATCTTATGACAGGGTAAGTGTGTGCATGCGTATTTCTAGAGTGGCGACAAATGTAATTAAATAGCCGAAGTCTACTATTATGTTGCGCGGACCAATCAGATGATAAATCGATCTATGGCAGTCTTCTCCCGTCCCGTGGATTAATCAGATGGTGAATGTTTGGCTCCACCCAGCAGACGAATGCACTCTAACGGTCACGTTACTACTAGTTTTGGTCACATGATCCTTGGCGCATACAGAGGTTACCATTGCTTACTCTACTTTTATATTTCCTCTATGCTAGCAAGTTGTAGGCTGCGCAGGTTCGATTCCTGTAATTTACTCTTTTTACTCTTCAGAGTTTAAAGAATACACTAGGTGAATTATTTCAGATTTTAAAGAAACCTTTCCTTGTGTGTGTGTATGTCAATTACATGACTTTATCTGTCTTGTGTTCGGCACAGATATGGCCCTTGTACCAGAAAACCCCAACCAATTCAAAAACCCAACTTTTACTGACCAAAATTTAATTTAGAATTTCACTTTATACGTGTGCTATATATTTTGTATAAATGCCACAAAAAATTAAATTTATTAAATAAACTTTGTAAATAGATACTACCACCTTTGCAGTCTTGTGGTATTGAAAGCACCAATTGTGCTACAGAAATTACAAGGTAACAAAAATTTACGAATTTCAGTAAAGTTAAACTACTTCATAAAAACTAGAATTAAATAAAACTATATTCTTAGATACAATTCCATTAATAAAATTTTAAAAGTCAAAAAAGGAAGATAAACAAAACATTTCACTTTCATTATCTTAAAATATAATCTTCATAAATACATTATCAATGAACTGTCTGAACGAATTTAGAAACATCTAGTTCATGTAACATAGATTCATGGCTTATTCAATGAAATTTGAACGAATTCTTTGTAGTAATGTTTAGTTAAAAATTTTGTGATAATTTTAAATACTTTTGATAGATTGAAATGATATTTTAATCATGGTGAGATATGTATAAAAACTGTGTTTGTGTGACCTAAAAGCAATGGCTCTTATAAAACTGTACCGTGGATGTTCTTTATTTAACTTATTTTTCACGATATTTTAAAATGTTTAGCATTTGACCAGTACAGCGATAAATTGCTTGTATTTCAAAAAAATATTTTAGTTTTTAAGGCGTTATTTACAGCACACAAACACAAAAATATAGTACAAGGCCCTGTTTAACTATAAAAAGCAGACTTAAACAATATTTTTCTTCTTAAGTTTTAGTTAAGATTAATTTGATTACAATTGTATTATTGTATATTATTATTACTTGTATATTTAATTTCTAATAAAGTATTAATGAAATAATTTCCAGTAAATTATTTATTAATTCAAATGCGGTACTAACTCAATAAGCAACGAAAAAATTAAGAACATTGAAACTAAATTCATTCTTTAAATAAAATATAACACCCAACATACAAAATTCTCTTTTCTAGTTTGATTATACTACTTATTCATAGGATTATTTACATTTAGCTTGACAGAAAATGCCACTCATACCATAAAATGTAAATCAATTGAAATCAACTCTTGTTTTGAGCTGTACATATGCTTGCAAATTAAAACCTCTCAAGAGAGAATTCATGGATAAAATCGCCCCACTTTTCGATGCGATTCTCCAAAATACACTGCTGGCCACCCAAATTGCAACACCAAGAAAGACAAGAGATATCACAACAAAATTTATTTTGTAGATAACATGTTGACCAAGTATCAAATGATTAAATTTATAGACTTCTGTGAAGTGTGGTTCCTGCCAAAATCAGTAGCCAGAGTAGCCGCCATTGTTGGAGATCACCGCTGCCACACGCCTCGGCATTGATTCAAAGAGACTTTGGATGTGTTCTTGGGGTACAGCAGACCAAGCAGCTTCCACACGTTGCCAAAGTTGATCTGGTGTGGCAGCTGGGGATGTATTCTGGGTCAATCGTTGAGCAACCATGGACCACATGTTTTCTATCGGCGAAAGATCCGGAGAGCGAGCTGGCCAGGGAAGCAATTCAATCTGGCGATTGACGAAGAACCCTTGGACAATGCGTGCCACGTGTGGTCGCGCATTATCCTGTTGAAATATGGCTGTGGGCAAGCCCTGAAGGTAAGGAAGGACAACTGGCTCCAACACCTCGGAGATGTAGCGCTGGCTGTTTAAAGTACCGGCAATGCGTACTAGAGGAGTGCGAGAGTGATATCCAATACCGCCCCATACCATAATACCCGGTGCAGGACCAGTGTGGCGGTGCACAACGCAGCTGTTCAGCATCCTCTCTCCACGGTGTCTCCAGACTCGAATCCGACCATCGTGGTGTTGCAGACAGAAGCGTGACTCGTCAGTAAAGACAATTTCATTCCATTCTGCCGTCCACATCCTTCTTTCATCGCACCATTGGCGGCGGAAACGTCTGTGGTTCTGCGTCAAGGGTAGACGAAGCAATGGACGTCTTGCGGACAGACCACTCTGCTGTAAACGGCGTCGAATGGTACGCGCAGACACTGGATGATGCGGTACAGACTGAATGTGCTGTGCTATGGTTCGTGATGTGGCTGAGCGATCCGTCACTGCCATACGCACAATATGCCTGTCATCACGTGAAGTGGTGCACTGAGGTGGATGCGATCGAACACGTCGGTCCGTCGTACCCTCCTGCATCCAACGATCACATATCCGCATTACAGTTGTTTGGTTTCGTCCAACACGACTACCGATTTCCCTGAAAGATAATCCACAATCTCGGTAGGCCACTATCCTTCCTCTGTCGAACTCGTATACTTGATCAAAAGATGATCGCTGTTTTCTACGAGGCATAATTGATCGTTTTTTTGAAAAAACCACAAGAAAAACATAATTGCCGTACTTGAAATCGTCGAAGTCTCCAAGCCTTAAATAGCGCTTTGAAGTGGCGCCACAACCGCGCGTGATGTGCGTCTGCGCTGAAATTCTAATCATTTGCATATCTCACCTCCGCTAATGCATGTTGTAAATTTCATATTACTTGCATGCTTCCTTCAGGGTGTTGCATTTACGGTGGCCAGCAGTGTACCACTCCTATTTTTTAAATAAAATGTTGCGGAATTCATTTGCTTTTTCAGAAAACGAAATTAATTGGCAGTCAAAGGGAAAAAATGTTGATCTAGGCAACTAATTTTGAGAATCTGAAGATGGGAAAATTTAATGATTATCAGCTAGCAGAATACTTTTTCAATTAAATTAATTTTTGTAACGGAGTTTCCGCTTTTTTAGCAGAGGAGATTTTAGACATTTAAAACGATCTTGTTTCAACGTTATGCTCACATTGAAAAAATGCTTTTAATTAAAGACGTATCAGAAGCAGAGTTGCATAAGAGTAGTTCTTTTTGAAGTTAAAAAAATGCTTTTTATTGAGAAAAAATCTCACCGCTTTTAAATTTTTTCGGTACGATTTCCTTATTCTTTACGACAGAATATTTTATGCAGAGATTAAGAATGAAATTGGTTAATTCAAGAGATAAGTGTGCTAATTTCGAGTATAATATTGACATTTTTTGTAATTTTTCCAAATACTAATTTGGGATTTTTTAAAATTTCTCGAAAATTTAAGTCAGAACCTGATACTCGCAATAAACTAAGACTAAAAAATTATTTTAAAGTAATTTAGACAAAAATAATTCACGCGTTACGACTAGTCAATTCGTGGTACTCGACGTACGAACTGTCACAAAAAGGTGGCAAAACTAAGTATAAGTTTCTCTAAAGCATATTTTGAGCTATATCCTTTGTTTAATATTCTTTGTCATAAAATAAAATTTATTTTTACCCTCTCTTGCATTTCAATATCCTTCCCAACAAAAACTTTCAATTCCCTTGAATACCTATCACTCATCTGAATGCTTTATAGTGGGAATATTGATTAATGGAATATTTAATGAATAATTTGAATAATGCAAAAGCTGGAAAATTAACTACAGAAAAATTATAATTACTTTTCGGTTAATTATCAATAAATGATGATTCGCCTCTGGGGAAATAAAAAAACAGCAATACTCATTTATGGCAAATAATTAGCCACAAACTATAAAACAAAATGCTACAACGGCTTATGTAATTTTCATAATTTTTATACTTGAGAATTTTCAGTCATTTAATGGTAGTTGCTATTTTCGAGTCATTATTTTACATAATTTGGTTCTTTCAAGAAAAGGATATTTTTTGATTAACTATCCTGAACCCAATTTCCACGCCGTCGACAATCTTTTTCCTTGATGAAATTTCAGGTAGGTAGGTAGTTGAATTAACGTCACACTGGAGCAACACAACGGGCTATAGGCGAACGTCCGGGAGCCATCCCGAAGCGAAAGATCTGAGTACACCTCGTAATTTTGAATCTCAGTCGAGGTCAACACTGATGATATAGGTAGATATTTTAATTAACGTCGCACTGGAGCTACGCAATGAACTATTCGCGACGGTCCGGGATGAATCCCCAAGGGAAGACAACAAGTAATTTTGAACCACGGTCAGATGAAAAGATAACTGGCGACTCTCCAAATTTCTATACCACGCCAACGTGAGGACATTTGATTCAGATTTAACGTGCACCAGCCCCTTTGTACATGACGGTCTTTGGTTTAATTCGAACTCGAAACCCGCCGATTGCTAATCCGTTACTCTTCCAACCGGGCTACCTCGGCCCGTCAACACCGATAAAATTTCAGGGGGCTGAATACAGAGAGGAGTGTGTATTTCATTGTCGGTAGCCCAGTTGGATGAGTAACGGATTAGCAAAGGGAGGGTTGCGAGTTCGAAACTCGGTTCAACCAAAGATATTCGTGTAGGTTTGGGCTAGTGCCCGTTAAATCTGTCATGGTCTCAAATGTCCTCACGTTGTTGTGGAAGTTTGGAGTGTGGGGTGCCAGCTCAGGTGTTGGCCTCATCATCTAACCGTGGTTCAAAATTACGTGGTGTTGTCCTCGATCTTTCCCTTGGGGATTGATCCAGGACCGTCTCCAATACCCCGTTGCGTTGCTCCAATGTGACGTTAATTAACTACCTTACCCTTATTTCATTGTGTATTCCTGTGTTTCCTGTAGAACTGGAATGTTTGCAACGTTTGGGAAAAACCATATAACATCCTGTCTATTGCATAAACATGTATACGATTTTTGTTATATTTTGCAATTATAGATTAATAAAATAAAAGATTTCGTTTGTAATGCGAAACTAAATATATTTAATTAAGTATTCATGTTAGTAAAATCGGATCTTTCTCTTCGGGATTGATACCAAACCGTCACCAATAGCCCCTTGTGTTGTGACAGTGCGAAGTAAATTCAACTATATTCCTATCTTATTAGTAAAATTCAATTTTTGAATTGAATACAGAAACTCTCTGAAAATTTAAGTTGCATTTCCATTTTTCTCGCTTTATTTTAGGGCATAATTGTATTAAAAAATTTTCCGGCAGATTACTAATTGTAAATAGGATAAATAAAAGGAATTATTAATTGTTGGTTACTAGAAATATTAATTGTAATAAATTTAAATAGTATTTTAAGAGTATTTTGTATATAGGGGATAGTGGAGATTCTTATTTTATTTCATATACCTCTTTTATAAAAAAATTTTGCAAAACTAATAAAATATTTACAACTCTCAGGTTTTAAGATGTTGTTCGAGTTTTTAGGCCCTAAATACATTTTTATACAGCCCTTACTAGTAATTTATAGGTTATACGAATATTAGCCCAATAATGAGTGTCTCTTAAATTGGAAGACTTTATTTATAAAATTATTTCATATTATAGAATAGGAATTTTACGTGAAAAAGTGGAGGTTTTAGACTCATTCTCTCTGATACTGACTTCTATCTTGTGAACGATATGATAAAGATGATACGATCACATTTTATAAATGCACGTACGTAAATAAACAAGTAAACTTGCGACTGTGAATAATGAAAGATTATTATAAAGCCTCAAGCATACTTTATAACACCATTTGAACAACACAGATTACTTCAGAAAATGACGTCGAAAAGCGGTTATAGAATGTATTAGAAATAAATTGTGCACATGAGTTCTAAGGTTTCTATTGAATTTTTCTTCTTGATCGTGACTGAAAAATAAAAGTAAACTTCAAAAAAAGTATTAATAAAAAATAGCCAAAAATCCACTTAAACAGAAGTAAACTCCAATAGGAAGACAGAAGAAATATCTTTTTATTTGATAGTCATCATACATTAACTCTAGTCGTGGTTGACTCGACGAAGTATCTCGTCATTGGCAAAACTGACCAGGTCTTGATGGACAAGATATCTCGTCATAAGAAGAAAACTGACCTGATTTTGATCTCGTCATCATCGAACAGGGGGAGTTATAAAAAAATGTCAAAATGAATTATGCACATGAGTTTTAGTGTTTCTTATTTTGCTTCTTAATCGTAATTAAAAAATAGAAGTAAACTCGAAAAAGTTTTAATAATAAATAACCAAAAATCCACTAAAATAGAAGTAAACTCTAATAGGAAACATAAGAAATATCTGATAGTCATGCATTGATATACTAAGTCTTGGTGTGATTGTCGGTCATCGTTAATCACGCATTCAGAGATTACTCAGAAAATGACGCCGAAGAGCGGTTATAGAAAACATTAAAAAAATAAAATGTGCACATGCGTTCTGATGTTTCATTTATTTTCCTTCTTGATCGTAACTAAGACACAGAAGTAAACTCAAAAAAAGTTTTAATAGTAAATAACCAAAAATCCACAAAAATAGAAGCAAACTCCAATAGGGAGACAGAAGAAATATCTGATAGCAATGCATCGATATATTAAGTCTTGGTGTGATTGTGATCATCGTTAATCACGCATACAGACTACGATTTGTAGGAGGCGGTGATCCGTATTGCTGCCTATTATCCTGAATGTATCTATTCTGTGCGTGTAAGAACACTTCAAGTTTGTCCTATACCTGAGCGCAGCCACCAAGTACACATGTCTGGGAGTATATATATTCACAAATTCGTACACCAAACTCGAGTTTTAAGGCTCAGATTCAATTCAGTACCGGGAATTGCAAGGGAAGATAAACAAGGAAATGCCTAAAAAGTAAGGGAAAGGAATATTACATTTTTCCAAAAAAGGTCTGTTCATGTTTTGCTGATTCCATCACAACTGTAAAGAGATTTCGTGAAGGTAAAGAATATAGAAACAAACAGTTTCGTAAGTCCCACGAAGATGTGTTTGTCCACTTTCTCAAAACCTATTTTGTTACACATATTTCCTTCCGGTTGGAAAATAACATGCTAAAATGGATCCCTGTTCCCGGAAATACCTGTTACTCTACTGCTTTTATAAAAGATGGCCATTGTTTTGGATCAGGAATTATTCTGGGGATATGTCTCCATTTGTCAATAGGAAAAAAAAAGCAAACACGCCTGTTTACAAATAAACAGGTGTGACAATAGACGGAGTATTAATAGGTTTTATGGGCAGACCGTTCTTAAATTACAGGTGACTGAACACATAACTCTCTGTATTAACAGTCTTCGAAAAATAAATGAGATAAAAAGAGAAACGTATTACTCATTTTTCTTATTGAATAAATCGGGACTTACTGGAAAAGGCACTAAGTCCTAAGAGATAAGTTTTAAATAAATATGCACACTAGTTCATTTTGACAGACAATATTTTGTCTAATATGGCTTTATTGGGAAGGAATATCAAGAGCTAGTAGTTTATGCCTTCTGGTTAAAGACGAAATATAAAATTTTGAGTTATTACCATAAACAACTCATTAAAAAAAATTTCCTAGTACCTTTTCCTTCTGATAGGTCTCCATTTGTCAATAGGAAAATAATGGTAATATGCACGATCCACTTTCAAAAATAATATGTAGGTGCGCCTTATTTATTTTCTGAAGAAATATAATTTTTAACTAAAGGTTCACAGAAATCTATGCAAAGTAGTTTCCCACCTTGTTTCAAAGGGGACACTAACTAACGCACTTAGGCATGGGATCGAGTGCTTAACCCTCCAAGTCTTTCGACGAGATAAGTCGTCCACAATCTAATCAATTCCGCTAAGGATGAGATATTTCATCGAGGCAAATCTGCTCTATTACTCCAAGGGAATGAAGATCCAAGTAGGAAAAGCAAACTGCTCCTTACCCAGAACTGGCGACTGTTAGGAATAGGTTTTGCACCAGAAGCTGGTCACTACAGGGCAGTTTTCGATCCGATGATAAACCACCAGGAGGTTGTCTCGACGAGTTATCTCGTCATTAGAAAAAACTGACCAGATCTTGATCTCGTCATCATAAAAAAATTGACAATATCTTGATGACGAGAAATTTTGCCATCAGCAAAATTGGTCAGATCTTGATGGACGAGATATCGCGTCGAAACTACTTGGAGAGTTAGAAAGCAACGCTGATGCAATAGTCAAAAGGTTACAAATTGAAAGGGTTGAATTGAATGGGTCACTCTATTTTATAAAACCACTTTATCTGCAAAACAGCTCCAAATACTTTGGTATTTAATTTAGTATGAATTCATAAATGTAAATATAACTGAACTTAACTCCGAAGTGAATGTTCATTCTGAAAACCAATTAGACAGGCTGGTTCCAAAAAAGAATAGTTTTTATAAATCCATATAACTTAAAATCATAATTGTAAACAAAATTGGTCTTGGTGCCTTTTCCGTCTAAGCTAACAAAATAATGATAATATGCACGATTCAGTTTCAAGAATAATAAGTTGGTGCACTTATTTACTTTCTAAAGAAAGAGTTCGGAAATCTATAGTAATTAGTGTTCTACTAATTTTATAGGAGACTTCATTTATCTCAGGCATGGAGACCAAGTGCTTAAATAATATCTCGGTCACAAAATTCTAATGGCAATGAGAGAGAGGGGGAGTCAGAGGTCTATAGAACTACTCTGTATTTACACAACTCCAAATACTTTCGTATTTGGTTTATTCTTCTCTCTTGCGTAGTCGTTTTTAGAGCTAAACGTAAAATGTCAACACCATTTTTGGTTTTTCTCTAACCTATCACATTGTATGTTGCAGTTCGACTGGATGTTGCATTGGACTGGCCTAACACAAATGGATGTCGCAATTCGAAATTTGTAAACTGTATCCGTGTCCTTGAGAGATCAATTCTTTTTATTTACATAACTCTCGAAGCTCATACCTTGAAATCTCTAAATCTCAAGTGTCATTCCGATTCGTTGGATAGTGTGGTCGGCAAAGGGCTCGTATATAGTGGGAGTTTACTTTATGATCCCTTTTATTCCCTCAGTCATTTTTATGCTGTTGTTGGCGGCGCAGGTTCGATTCCTGTCACTTACCCAGGGTGTATTTCTCTTTTTTGTGTAATTAAATCTTTCCTTGTGTGTCAATATGTCCATTACTTGAAGTTGTCTGTCTTGTGTTTGGAGCAGCTTGGACAAATATAGCCTTTGCGCCATAAAACCTCAGCCAATCTGTCACTTTCTTTCAATAAACCCGTATGACAATTTAAATTCATAAATATAAAAATCGAATCGTCTACTCAAGGAAAAGTTTTGCCAAAGAATAGCTTAAATCGATATTTAAGGTAGGTAGATATTTAATAAATGTCTCACTGGAGGAACTCAACGGGCTATTGATGACGGTCCGGGATCAACCTCCGAAGAGAATGATCCGAGGACAACACCACGTAATTTTGAACCACGTTCAGATGACGAGATAATATTTCAGAGCATTTGCTTAAAAAACCCACGTTTGGAGAAACTTCATTTTTGAGAATTATATTCAAACTAATAAAATACTATAGATATATACCATTGATATTTTTTGTTGTTCAATTTTAAATATACGAGATTTAATGGGGAAAATCCTCATTGGAAATCTTTTCGCATTTTTATATACTATTATTTTTTAATCTCATCTAATTTTACTTAATTCAACGTGATTCTCCTTTTTCAAAACCTCTGTGCTCGTTTTTTAAATTCGACTCGTTTCCGTTTGTAAATGTTGGAGAGTGAGGTGCCAATTCAGGTGTTGATCTCGTCATCTGACCAGGGTTCAAAATTACGGGATGTTATCCTCGGATTATTTTCTTCGGGGTCGCCAAAATAGCCCGTTGTGTTGCTCCAGTGCGACGTAAATTCAACTACCCACCTACCTACCTTTTGTAAATATTTCATTTTTAGCCTTTAGCTTCAAGCTGCTTTTCTATAATTTATTTTTTAAATATTGTCTTGTCTTTCCAGACCATATATCTCGAGATATCTCGTCCATCAAGAAGATATGGGTAGTTTTGTTCATGACGAGATACCTCGTCGAGACAACCACCAGGAGGGTTAAGAAGTGTCTGATACCTGTTTATCCAAAAGCAGGATAAAAATGTTGAAATACAGAAAGAACTAACAAAATTGTTGAAAATATTCTTATTTTATGTTTGACTATTGTGTCATTCTTTTCCGTTACGTTTAAAAATTAAATCCCAAATAATAATTTCAAATACTGAAAACAACAAATTGTTTTAATATATTTGAAATTTGTCGAGTGGTGATTGGTTTATTGAATGCAGGACTGAGTTTCATTTGAATTCTCCCTAAAGCAACTAGAAAAATAATTCCTGAAACTCTGTTTTCTAAAAATCGCAGAAAGAACAATCACATCTAGTTTGATAAGATACTCACTCTTCGTTGTTTGATTTTCGTGCCTCTTGCTGCTCAGTTTGGATTTCCCTGGATCAAGCGAGAATTCGTTTCAATCGTTCTACTCTTATTTCATGTTTTAAAACGTGTTTGAGCGTCATTATCATAGCAAAAGGTATCATAAAGGATAATAATTTTTATGTTTCGTTACTTGGTTTTCGTGCTTTTAGCTATTCAGTTTTAGATAAAAATGATATAATTTTATCTTTTTCATTCGACAAAGTAATCACACGAATGTCTTCCTAAAACAACAGTTTTAAATATAAAAAGGGCCAAGGATAAAACATTGATCAGGAGGGTGAGCTCTCTCACTTAATTCCCTAGTTGCATCACGGTTCCAAACCGGTTTCTTAAGAGTTGTGAAAGGACATTCAGCTCACAACCACAACCTACTTTAAAAGTAAACCAACTTCAACAAAATTATAAAATCTTTGTTCGAAATAAAAAACTATTTTACTATTCAAGTATGTCTTCCAGCACAACTTATTTTCATAAAAAATAAATACTTTATATCATCCAGCGTGCTTGGGCAAAACCGTATAAGTAAAAAAATTGTTCAAATTGAGATAAGTAAAGGAATACATATAAAAAATTATCTTTCACTTGGCCAAATTTATATACATGACGTATACCTATGTATAAAAGCAGATATATAAATGCTGGTTGAAATGATTAATCTGATTTTTAATGAATAAGTAAAAAAATAGACTCAATTAAAATTGTCTCCTGAAAAGTTTGGTTTTTTTTACTGATATCGTTTTGCCCAACACGCTAGATATAATACATCTATTCTACACATAAAAAGATGTCATGTGTAAAGCATTGAACCGGAGAATGTGAATAAGACTCTCCTAACCCCTTAGTTGCGTCACTACTCCAAACCTGTTTCTCAAGAGTTGTTAAAGGAGCATTCAGCTCACAACCCCCACAACCTATTTCAAAACTAAACCCACTTTTCCAAAATTACAGGATTTTCGGACGAAATTAAAATTTCAAACAACTTAACCATACGAATATGTCTTACGGAATAAATTATTTTCATAAAATTAAATACTTTAAATATATTAATTTATTATAAATATAAAATGGGTAAAACATATTGAATAAAAGAATTATTACTGACGGTACTTGTGGCATTTACCTGACGTTATTCGCCTCCAAATATGACCCTTGCGCGATAAAACCCAACCAACCACCAAAACCTCCTTAGTTGCGCAACTGTTGCAAACCAATCTCTCAAGAATTGTGAAAGATCATTACAACCGCAACCTACTTAAAAACCAAAACCAACTTCAACGAAATTATAAAAAATTCATTAAAAAAATGGTTAAATAGTTCGAAATTAAAGTTTCAAACTATTTAACCATACATACGAATAGGTCTCCAGCACAAATTATTTTCATTAAAAATCAAATATTTTATATACGCTTATTCTAAACATAAAAAGACGGTATGAAAAATCAATGAACAGAAGAGTGAGCTCCCCAACTAAGACCTTTTAGTTAGGCCATTGTTCCAAACCTATTTCTCAAGACTGTGAAAGGAGTATTCAGCTCATAAAAAAACTGTAACCTACTTCAAAACTAAACCAACTTCAGCACACTTATAAAATCTTCGTTGGAAATTAAAGCATCAAACTATTTAACCATACGAATAGGTCTTTCTGCACAAATTACTTTTCTTAAAAATCAAATACTTTAAATATAATACGTTTATTCTAAATATAAAAAGAAGGTATGAAAAAACAATGAACGGGACAGTGAAGAGTTTCTGAAGAGTTGTGAAAGGACAATTCAGAGCATAACAACCGCAACCTACTTCAAAAACAAACCCAACTTCAACAAAAGTATGAAATTTTCCTTCGAAATTGAAATATCAAACTACTTAGCCATTTAATTAGCGATATGAAGCAATGCCCGCCCCAAACCATCCCATCCAACGTGAAAGGAAACTAATAACGTTTCCTCCCACACTAATAACGGCGTACATTTGAATGGGTGCACACATTCGGAAATCAATTAAAGCAGGAACGGAATAAAGCAGGCCGTAATCGAATCCCTACCCCCACCCCCACAAACGATTATGAGATCAATATATCCGCCCAGAAACGTCACCCTAGACACGTTTTTGCTCCTTGTACTATAGAGCCTATCCCTTTCTCTCTCACAGTTATGAGGCGGGAGGGGCAAAAGGAAAAAAGCTTTCAAAGCAAAAATCCAGGGGAGCGAAGTCCTATTCACTTCGTTCGCCAATAGAAAGCGAGGAACCAAACATTGACGTCAGGACCAACGTCACTACCGCCCTGATTTCCTCGAAGCTTTCCATTTCCGGTCTGCTCAAGCTAAGGCCCCCCTGGTGTGTGGTAACCCAGGATTGGATGGCCAAGAGCTACTTTTCATTTTCTCTAAGCGTAGCTATCCACCGTATATTTATCAGTGAAACAATGACACGAGATCAGATAGTGTTCTTGTGATAAAATAAACAAAAATTCAGTCATGGTTTTTCAAACCAAAGTTTCAATTTTTTCAAATTAAAAGTTGTGTTTTTCATTAACACTCTGCTGTAATTATTTTTCTGTGAAATTGTTTAGATTTCTAAAAGCATTTATGCTGGATTGGTAGGCCAAGATATATTTCTAAGTTTCTCTAAGCGTAGCTATCCACCGTATATTTATTTTATCAGTGAAACAATGACATGATATCAAATAGGTTCTTGTGATAAAATAAACAATTCAGTCATAGTTTTTTAAACCAAAGTTTTAATTTTTTCAAATTAAGAGTTGTCTTTCATTAATACTCTGCTGTAATTATTTTTCTGTGAAATTGTTTAGTTTTTGAGAGCATTTAGTACAGGATTGGTTGGCCACAAGATATACTTCTAATTTTCTCTAAGTGTAGCTATCCACTGTATCAATCAGTGAAATAATTACACAATAAGATAAAATAATGTATTTACACACTGCTGTACTTATTTTTCAGCGAAATTGTTCAATTTTTTAAAAGCATTTGGTCTAGGATTGATAGGCCAAGAAATGCTTCTAAATTTCTCTAAGCATAGCTATCCACCGTATTTGGTTATTATTTATCACCGTATTTATTTATCTGTAAATGACATAAGACCAAATAGCGTTCTTCTGATAAAATAAACAATTCAGCCATAATTTTTTTAAACCAAAGTTTTAATTTTTTTCAAATTAAAAGTTGTCTTTCATGCACACTCTGTTGCACTTATTTTTCTGTGAAACTGTTTAGTTTTCTAAAAGCATTTATACTGGATTGGTAGGTCAAGATATACTTCTAAGTTTCTCTAAGCGTAGTTATCCACCGTATATTTATTTATCAGTGAAATAATGACATGCTAAAATTTTTTTAAAACAAAGTTTTAATTTTTTCAAATTAAGAGTTGTGTCCTTCATGCACACTCTGTTGTAAGTATTTTTCTGTAAAATTGTTTAGTTTTCTAAGAGCATTTAGTACTGGATTGTTAGGTCAGGATATACTTCTAAATTTCGTTTTAAGCGCATATTTATCAGTAAAATAATTACACAATAAGATCAAACAGTGTATTTATGATAACTAAATAGCATTTCAGTCATAATTTTTTAACCAGTTTTAATTTTTTCAAAACAAAAGCTGTAATTTTTAGAATAATATTTTTACTTGCACTTAACTTTTAGTCAAATTCAGATTAAGTTTATGAGTTCTAAAAGAATTTTAACCCAGAATTGGGTATATATATATATATTATATATATATATATATTATATATATATAGAGAGAGAGAGAGAGAGAAAAATTCAGTTCTATTTTTTAAAAACAAACCAGAACCGGAAAATCTCCAGAAAACGGAGCTTTTACTTTTTGTTTCCCAGATTCTCTCGCATGGTACATGCCAGGATTACCTTAAAATGTAGTTGATCGCCGTTTTGGCAACGTTTGACGTTTAATGTAGTTGACGTTGACCAATCAATTATCATATAACAATTCTGAATTTATTCTTTGGAATTTTTATTGGAGACGTGTTGAAATCGTATAGAAAAAATAAGCCAAGTGACGTCACGTGACGTTCCGCAGCAAAAATACTACGGCCACCTAGATTTAGCTTGATAAAAATGACTTCGCCTATCAATCAGTGAGTGAAAAAACATTTAAAGAATTTCACTTCGATTTATTCTAAAAACATTTTTAAGTATTACATTTAGAGTAATTAATTCCTTTTAAAACTTGCACAAAAAGTTATGACCATTAAATTTCAGAGATCTTTTTATATTTAATAACGTATAAAATAAGTTAAGCGAAGAGCAGTTTTAATGAAGTAGTAATTAATTTTTGAAGTCCTATGCTCTTAAGAATTTCCGAACCATGCGAACTAATTATCCTCAAAAAGTCTTAATTAGGAAATGATATTTTGAATCTTTCGAGAGAATATTACATTTCAGAAAAGAAATCTTTGAGGAATTCTTTGTGCGAATAGAAAGTGAGTTCGCAATTTGAAGCGCACTTGTAATTTTAGTTTTTTTAAAAGTAATGTTATTGGTTATTTATTTAGTAACCGTTAGTTTTTTCACGTTTCTTAGAAAGCCGGAAGAGACTAAAGATGGAAAAATCATTTCAAAATAAAATGTACGTTTCATTCTAGAAAGTTTGGTTTTGAGCAAATTTTTTCATTTTTTACTTGGTGAGACAGATTGAATATTAAAAATAACTAAACATTAAAATTCCGTTCCATGGTGAAGTATTCGTTTATTTAGAATAAAAACATGAGTTTATATTTGAAATTGTTTATTCTCGTTTCGATGAAAGTAGTTTCAATACTGAGAAACTGGAGCATGCGATGTTATTTTTAAATAGTGATTTTTAATTATTTGTGAATGTAAAAGCTTATTTTTTGCTAAACTCTATATACACTGTAATACATAGGTTAAATACTAACATATGAAATATTACATCTCTACATGTAGGACAATTTTATTTATTTTCTATTGGTGAATTATTAAGTACTTTTTTATTCTACGTTCGTCTTCGGCCTCTCGACCATCCCTCCTCACATTGAAATGAGGGTGTAGTGGATAAAGCGACGTACTGAAGTAGCTGTTAGTGCTTTGGCGGGAGACCTCAAGTCCGAACCCTGCCGACGGATAATTTTTATTTTTCGCCTCTATATCTTTAAAAATAGTAAATATAAACTCTAATCCTTCCAATTTTTTCTGTACTTACTTTTACTTTATCCTTTTATTTTTTTTTATCCAACACAATTATTTTTTAAAAATTTAATTGATTTTATGCAGCTTTTTCAATTATGAAACTCCGGTTTCTCTGTATTGTCACTGTTTTGTCCTTTTTCGTACCACCAATGAAAAGCGAACAACTGTAGCTCCACCCCTACATGTTCGACTCCAAGTGCCAAGTTCCTACCATCAAGAAATTTTCTGCAACTCGGTTAATAAATTACATGAAATGATATGTTTATTACTGTTTAATTTGGGGTTTACATTTCGCTGACATTATGATTCATTTAGGTTGTTTGTTGTAATCAGTGAGGTAACAAGACTTTTTAAAAGTATAGCGTTATATTTAGAGATTCAATCACATTTTTATTTCAGTAGTGTTTTTTTCATAACTTACTTTTGCATTTGTATAATTTCTGTATTTGTGTAATACAAATCTATCGACACTACGTGTGACACAGATGAGGCTGTGAACTACACAACAGTGTTTGAACACATTGGAGCTATCTGGAATACGAAACAGAGTTTTTGTACACATTGGAGCCATCTGGAGTACCCTCGCACATATTACAGCTAGAAATTGGGGCAAGAGATTATGCTTCTCAGAAATCTGCATTCACCTTCACTCAGCAATGAAACAAGACTATTAAGAAAATGATGCCGAATATTATTGAAGCCACCATCATGACTGGACATGCCTCAGGCGAAGACGTATTCATTCCTAGGATCCCAATCATCCCTTCGGATCTCCCATTCCAATTTAAACGACTTCAGTTCCCTATTCGTTTAAGTTCCGCCATGAGCATCAACAAGGCACAAGGACAATCGCTGAAAGTTGTAGGACTCGATCTCATTAAACCGTGTTTCTCCCACGGTAAACTGTATGTGGGTTGTTCAAGAGTTGGAAAAGCCGAGAATCTTTACATCCTAGCTCCAAATGGAAGAACACTGAACATAGTGTATCATGATGCTCTCTAAGTAAGAATCAGTGAGGTGGAAGGAATGAGGCGACATGCCCGTGTCATGTCGGGTGGTGGTGGGATTCATTCTTAAAATTATTGTTTTTCTTTTTAATGTTTTCAGAATAAGTGAGAACAAACAAGAATGATGTCACGAGCAACGCCATGCGGGTACTGCTAATCAACAATATTTGAAATTCTATTATCAGGAATTTGAGGGCAGTCCTTGAGGAGGTCTTCAGTCATTTCGTCCAGTTCGCAAAGGGGTCAGATAGCTGATGTCGCTACTCCAATACGATGTAAATGTCTTTGTAGGTAGTCATGTCCTGTAAGAAGTCGCAAACAAGCGACTCCTACAGATCTAGGTAAGGAACCTGGGATAGTTTTGTTCCTCAACAAAACATTCCAGTTCTTTCCTGTAGACATCTCTTTGTAGATTGAAAGTCTATTAGTCTATTAGTCTATTAGTAGACGACATATAAGCCTCTTGATGTTACGTAGAGGTAAAAGGGATTTAGGTTGAGGCAACTGTGCTCCAGTCTTAGCCAAATGATCAGCTTGTTAATTGCCATGTATACCACAGTGACTTCGGATTCACTGTTAGGCAACTTTTTTTAACCTTCCCAAGGAGACTTAGTTTTCTTTACATCGATGCACAAAGTCATATTCATTTTGACTAGGAGTAGTAAGAGCTATCATTGCTGCTTGGAGAATTAATGAAAAATACATCATTGTTTTAGGACAGATCTTGACTTCGTCCACAGCCAGACAAACAGCAGCAATCTCCACATCGAAGTTATCGCGGTACTATTAAATACTTATTTTTGTATGGTATAGCATGTGTAGTCTTTTAAACAAATATGTGAATTAAGTACTGAGTTATATACTAGTTACACTTATGAAGAACAAGAAAAACGAAAGTATTCCGCAATAATTTAAGAAGTGGTTTTTTTTATTAAAATAGTTGAAACCGTATGAAACGGTTGAAATTGGATCAAAAGCATATAACAGCTTAACAGAGTTGGTCATAAAGTTGAGAAGAATATCAACACACTAAAAATAATACGAGGCATTAGTGAGATAAAAAACCATGGGTATAGACTAAGTCAAATACCACTTGATTTAACCTTCCTGGTTGTTCTCCCAATGAGGTATCTCGTCATTAGATTTTGATGAACGAGAAATCTCGTCATTAGAAGAAAACTGGCCAGATCTTGATCTCGTCATCATAACAAAATCGTCAGTATATTGATGGACGAGATATCTCGTCGAAACCACTTGGATGGTTAAGTCGGTGTTTTATTGAAAACTAGTTTATCCACGCATAGACTTTCATATTCATTATTTATGGTGTTAAATTATTCTAATAAATTACAGCAAGTTGTGAATTAGTTTGGTTATTGTATAATTGATACGAAGTTTACTATAAGTAACTTTTGCAAAAGAATGTTGACGAATTATTCATTATGACAAAGAAGTGTCAACTTCGTTTCATAGAGATAAACTCCTACTTTAGTAGTTTGATTTGTCGTACCAAATGAAAGAGTAAAGCACGATATTGTATTTTAATCACTTATAGAAGTAGGAAGTAACTATATAAACATGCATCCTTATGCATTTATGACGGTTGTGATTAAAGCACCTCTAACATAACCTCCTAAACGATACTAAATTATTAGAAATACAAATAAGTATATTGTAGCGTAAAATAAAATAGAAACCGGAGATGTGCCGAGATTGGATTGAAAGGGGAAAAATCTAACGCTTAACTTTAGACAACAGTATAAGTCAACTTGATTCGCCGTTGTTTCTTTTTTCAAAGGCAATAAAATATAAATATTTTTTAGCCCTACGTTAACCCTTTTTTTGGTTGTCTTAACAAGGTACCTCGTCAAACAGACAAAACTGAACAGATCTTGACGGACGAGATATCTCGTAGCTAAAAGAAAACTGACCGGATCTTGACCTCGTCATCATAAAAAAAATCTGCAATATCTTGATGACGAGATATCTCGTCATCAAGAATGTCGATTGAATTCCGAATGAAGATATTGCCATCTTTTTATTATGACTAGATTAAGCTCAGGTCAGTTTTTCTAGTGACGAGATATCTCGTCCATCAAGATCTGAACAGTTTTGCTAATGACGTCATCGTCGAGACAACCACCAGGAGGGGTTAAGAAGTAGCCCCAAAAGCTCAATTTCGTGCAATCTTGGCAACACTGTGTGGATGATACAAGCTCTGTCTTAGAGTTTGAGACGCTGTTTTTTTACAAAGGCGGGAAAATAGAGTCAGAATAGAAAGAGACTGATAGACCATGCTCAAGGACCACTGCTAGCCTCAATAGAAAGCATAGAGTAGGGGAGACGAGTCTGTGTTGAAAGTACTCATTTCGCATGACAAACGTCATTAACCAACCATAGTAAGAAACCATTTGAGGTTGAAGGGATGGAGTGTCAGCAGTTCCTAGTTGGCTCTTTGCGGTGAAAATAAAAGACTTTAAAATAGAAACTGACGTCTCACTCATATTTAGGGCCAGATTCAACTGAACATTTCTCGATCATTTCGCCTTGAAACTCGATTGGGCGGGACTTAACGATGTTTCTATGCAACTGAAACGTCTCGATCGTGTATACTCGATTCACTGATCGGAGATATTCTACTCCTACTGAGCGTCGCGAGTACGCTCAATGCGATCATTTATGTTTACATTTCGTCTGGACATAGTGGATGTATCATTCATCTTTCAAAGAGAATTTTTCGATGTTTACAAGTTCGAGGAAATCTTTTGGATTTAAATGACAGAGTTTTGCCGTCGGTACATAGTGGATAGAGATTTTTCTGTACATCTGCGATTTTTTTCATGCTGATTTGCAACGAAACACCAATGCATATTTTGTAGAAATACACATAAGCAGTTTGTTCTATGCATTTTGAGTGTTTTCTTAGAAAATAAATATTTTCCCGGGTTTTATTAGTGCTTACTCAATGTTCTAAGCATTAATCAGGAGCATTTCGGACATGGGCCATATTTTATACTAGGCACTTTGGCTTGGTCCCACCAGATTTGTAAGGATTTTTTAATTTTTGATTTGTCGTTCTGTATCTTGTCACACAAAATAATTCCAACTATGGAGATTTCAACATCAGAAAATAAATGTTCTAATATTCAATGGTGTGTTGCATGAAATAATAAATGGCAATTGAATGAGACAAGAATTACCTTTGGGTTGCAGTTGACAATATGCAGAATAATATTTTTAGTGGCTTATTCGAATCAATTGACATCTAGTTTTCATTTTGTATCTTTCATTGTGTTTGTCTTGGGTCTGCACCCTCAATATGGCATGCACTGATCAATTATCTCAATTAACTGAATACAGAAGTAAAATACTGTTTCAGTGTTTTGGTCGACAAATTTAAATAGCAATACTTGTATATGCAGTCAGTTCTGCATCTTCCTCTTTCTTCGGTGTCTTATCTCCCTTGGTGCTGATATTTCTAAGAACTATGAAAGACTAGTTAAGAATTAAGTAAAGTTACATGCAATTTCTTAATTGTTTGGGATTTTTTTAGATGGGTCAAAACAACGCCTGAAAGCATAAAGAAGTAATATTTTTAAATTTCGATTCAAATTTCATTAAAACAAATTCACAAATCATTAAACTCTAAACTTGCACTAGAGTACGAAAATATAAATTTTATTGATACAAGTAAAAGCACAAATAAGAGAAAAAAAGACCCATGAATGATAGAAAAAAAACAGTCATGCTTTGTTTTGTCGAAAATATTTATACATATTTCGTTCCAAAGTGAGTGACATATAAGATGACATGAGTAGTTCGACCTGGCGGATGAATGCGCAGGGGCGGTTTGTAAAGTATAAAAGAGCTTTTCTAAAGGGTAACTTTAATATAAAAATATATATTTCGAAGGAAAATAACGCGACAAGTACAAAAACGTGGGGTCATTCTCTTTTAAAATATCAAAAAATTCATCTCCGAATTAAAAACATCAGGATGTTCTTATTCTGCTTTTGTATGTTTCTGTTCTACCGTTCGGTTCTTTCATTGGGGTAGGTAGGTATTTTAATTAACGTCACACTGGAGCAACACAATGGGGATACTCTGATGAATCAGAATATTGTGCAAACCAGGACACTACATCTAGAATACACAAGCGAAATTAGGGAATTGGTTTTACCAATTTACACAATGGCGTTCGTAGAACTTGCAGAGCGTCAAACCCCAAACCGACAAAAAAAGGTAAACAAACTCACGTATGTAGTCACAACCATTCTCTTGTTGGTCAATTGACGATCACGTGACGTCACAACAATTTCATCTTACTCCTTTGGTAACCCTAACAGCTTCGATCGTATTCGGTCGGGAAAATGAATACCAAAATATGACTCAATCGTGTGCTTTCAGTCGATCGAGGAGATCGATCACGTTTCAGTTGAATCGGACCCTTAAGTTTAAAAAAACGTCCATTCTGCTTCAGAAAGGTAGGTAGTTAAATTAACGTAGTACTGGAACAACACAGCGGGATATTGGCGAAGATCCCGGATTATACCGAAGGTTTTTGCTTCAGGTTTAATTGACTTTTTGCCACCGAATTTTAATTTTTTTATTAGGAGTTAGTTTGGGGGTTTTATGGCTCAAGGGCCATATTTGACCAAGCTGTGCCAACTGCAAGACAAAGTCAAGGAAACGAGCATACACACAACAAGGAAAGCTTTACTGACACAGAAGAGTGGAATACTCCTAGGAGGAATCAAACCTGCGAACCTAAAAACTTCTTAACCGATGGCACCAATAAGTATACTGACATCTTTATAATTAATATTCTATTTCGTATAAAAATGTACAAGCAAAGAAATGTATGTCATTTTTCTTATTACCCATTTCACTTTATTACTACATTTAAATCAATCCACATCGTTAATATGTCAACACATTTAGCACACCTATAAAGGCTTTTCCCTTGAACAGGAAAATCCGTTAAACATGACCCATTAACGTGAACAAACACGAAAGGAAGAACAGTTCAAAGACAGTTTTTTATCGGTAATAATGCCACGATGCATAAATACCTTTGAAAGAACTGCAGCATTTTTATAACACGGAAATAAAAATAAATCACGCCTCAAGAGTAATCGTGTTCGCGATGTTGTAAAAAGAGCATTTAATATGATTGAATTATCGTTGATGCCTTAGTATTCAGATAAAGCAAGTTCTCTGAAGCTCTTGAAAGTTGGACGCCATTTCTTACTTAAATTTGATACTTTTCTTTGAATTGTGTTCCCTTCATATCATGTTTTGTTTCTAAAGTATGTACAGGGTGGCCCAAAAGTCACTAGACCATTTAAAAATAGAATGACTCTTTTATGCACATTAAAATTCATATTTATTCTTTCAAAAACAATAAATATACTTCTTGGAAATTATTTTTAATTAGTTTTGTAGATTATGTCCTTCAAATGGCCACCATTTTGTTCTTGACAGTGGCTAAAGTGTGCTCCATCACCTAGTAATGTTTCTTGGCTTATTCTTTCAATTTCTTCACGGATGTTGACTTTCAATTGCTGATGGTCCGAGTTTTGTTACGGTATACTCTTGTTTTTAGATATTCCAGCAAGAAAAAGTCTGGAGCCGTAAGGTCAGGTGAGCGTGGAGGCCAATTGGAATTCAGAGTTTCGCGAAACTATCCGCCGTCCAAAAATTTGCCTCACAAGCTAAATCGCAGGACGAGCTGTATGAAGAGTAGCCCCATCTTACTGCCACCATATCTCTGGTGTATTCTCAACTGCAGGACGCATGAAATGACGAATGTAAGCTCTTTGGGTTAGCACAATTGACTGTTGATTTTGTAGATAAAATTGGATTATTTTTACACGTGGCTTGTCCAGTCAGGAATTTCTCCCTATTTTCCAAAGATTACATAAATGATCCGATATAAAATTTGAAAAAATTAATAGCAAAAAAGTTATATTTTAACATGGTCTGGTGACTTTTCGGCCACCCTGTATTTTGAATTGAAATAATAAGCTCTTATTTTAAGCATTGCAATTCAGCAATATTTGAATTACCAAAGAAAATTCAATCGATTCCGGAAAAAATATGAATACGATAATTGTGAAGCATAATTTCATTTATTGAAGAACCCAACAACCAACCTTTTGTATGAGACATTTTCCGTCAAGCTAAATATAGGAGGAGGTAGTGTTCCTGAAGCGATACGTGTTACTTGAAGTATTCTGAACATGACGTCAAGGCATGAGGCTTGTTTTTTTCGAATACGATTTCAGCACTTCGTCAATAAAAATTCCAAAGAATAAATTGCGAATTGTAATGAGTGGTTAACACTAGTTAGATTGAATGCTAGATGTTATCGAAACGGCGATAAACTATATTTTAAAGTAACCCCGAAAGAATATGCGAGAGAATTTGGACAACATAAGTAAAATCTTAGACTGTCGGGTTGATTTATTTGTTAACGCTGAAAATCTTTCTCGCTTACGAAACGTATTTGCGGTACACAAGGAACTTAAAAATGAAATTCCCAATTCAGTCGTGACATTGCATATGTAATTAATTAGCTTTACGAGGCTTGCATTCCTGGAAATTAAACGAATTCTGAACGAACTTAGTACACGTGAAAATATCTAACATCCAAACATCCAGGCAACGTAAAAGTATTGCTATTTTAATGCTCAAGATATAGACGAAGCTATCACCAATATCATTTTCATGAAATCCAACAATGAAAGGGAATTATGTATAAAAATGGAATTTAAGAAATAACTGCAATGTAGTGATGCAATATATGTATATCTCGTTCTGTCATTCTAGATATTGGCATTCCAGAGAATCAATCTTACTCAAGACAAGACAACACGGCAAAACCAGAACCAGGGAATATGTAAACGATGAAAGCACTAGTGTCTCTTAGAAGAGACTGAATGTTAACAAAGAGTTAAGAAACAACTGTAATCTAGTTATGCAGCAATAAATATATGAATACGTACGCTCTCTGGCATCAAAGACATTGGAGGATCAAACTATTTTATTTGCAACTTCAATGAATATTGAGATGTTGAAATTTAAGTTGTCAACATGCACCTAGAATTAACTTCGCTCAAGACTACGGTAAAATCAGAACCTGAGAATGATATGTTAAACCTTCTGATAGTTAATCAGCCCGTTGTGTTGCTCCAGTGTGACGTTAATTAAAAATACCAAATACCTGCTGGTTAATCTTCGGACTGCCTTGTAGTGGGTAGCCTTTTGTGCAATAAACTGATCCAACTGTCACCAGTTCTAGGCAAGGAAAAATTGGTTTTGCCTACTTGGGTTTTCGTTTCCCCTTGGTGTAATAGGACAGTTTGGTCTCGACGAGATATTTCGTCATTCACAAAACCGACTTAATAGATGAGATATCTTGTCATTGACAAAATTGGTCAGATCTTGGACGAGATATCTCGTCTAAATCACATGGAAGATCAACGATGAAAGGACTATTGTCACTTAGAAGAAATTTTGAAAAGACTGAATATATGTATTAGCAACGAACAGGAAGATTTAAGAAATAACTGAAATCTAGTAATGCCAATGAATACCTCAAATTCAATTACCTTGAATGTTTTCTGGCATCCATCCGAGATTACGGATAGATCAACTTTATTTACAATTTAGTCAATAATGCAAATTCGAGTTGTCAACTCACACTGAGAACCAATCCTACGCAAGACAAGAAAACCAGCACCCGAGAATATGTAAACTGTGAAAGCACAAGTATCGACTAGAAGAGACTGAAGAAGCGACTGAATAATTTTATAACAGATTTAAGAATGAAATGTACTCCAGTATATAATGCAATAAATACCTCCAAATTTGTGTACTCTGGCATCGAGATATCGTGTATAGAACAATTGTACACTCATGTCCAAAAGTTAAGCATAATTCGTAAAATGCGAAAAAATCGGAGTAAATATGGATACAATGATTCAAAATCATTTATGGAGAATCGTGGGATGAAGGTAAAACATTGTGCATATGCAAAACAGTTCAGTCGACGGCGACATGCGCAAAGCATCGGCACACGTCGGAACGAGTATAAAACGGCCTCGAGCGACATGGCCAGTTTAGACAGAAATTTCGCAATTTCTGTGGTACGGAGCGTTGTTAACCATCCATAAGGACGAAAGATGTCACAAAGACGCCACAGGAGTCATAGTTTCGAGACAAAATGTTTACAGGAGACTCAGACACGTTGGTCTCTATGCCAGATCACCAGCAGTTTCCATCCCCCTGACATCTGCACAGAAACGCGCGCGTTTACAGTGGAGTTTGGAACATCGGCAGTGGAGTCGACAACAGTGGGGGCAATGTCATGTTCAGTGACGAGTCCAGATTTAGTCTGCAAACTGATTCTCGTCGTACCACGATCTGGTGAAAACGTGGAACGCGTTTTCACCCCGGAAACATCACGGAACGACATAATTTTCCTTCAGGGGAGTCATGATCTGGGCAGGCATCATAATGGACGGCCACACAGATCTCCACATCTTTAACACGGGGTCTGTTACCTGTCAAAGATACAGAGACGAAGTCCTTGAGCCTACCGTTCGCCTGTTTGAAGGTCCTGGTTTCATATTCATGGATGATAACGCGCCGCCTCACCGTGTAGCCCTGGTCGACGCCTTCCTTCAAAGTGAAGATATCCACCGCATCAGTGTCCTGTCAACTCTCCTGATCTTAATCCTATAGAGCATGTGTGGGATATGCTCGGGAGACATATTGCAGCCCTTCGCCACCCACCAAGCTCCGTTCCGGAATTGAAAACTGCTCTCCGTGAGACTTGGAACTCTTTGAGCACACAACTCATCCATACCTTAATCAAAAGTATGGGAAATCGTTGTGCAGCATGCGTGGCTACCAGAAGTTTCCACACGCCATATTAAACTTCAGCATCACATTGTTTTAATCATTCTGTTCACTAAAGTTGACATTCGTATCGTGAACCTTTTTTCTTTCAACCCTTTTCTTTGGATAATTAAAGTCATTATTATACTTGTTTTGCATTGTTTTCTTCTTCTATAACCCTATTACAGCCGCATACCGCGTTTCCTTCCATTCTGATGTATATTTTCTGAAATATTCACATAAACAGCAATTATGCTTAACTTTTGAACATGAGTGTATTAACAATGTAGTTAATATAGATACTTAAATCCAAGTTATCGACATACCGAGAATCCAATCTTACTCAAGACAAAAAGACACAGGAAACTCAGAACCCGAGAATGTGTTAACGATGAAAGCACGATGTGACGAAGAAACTTCGAAGAATTCGAAGAAGCGACTGAATATTCATAACAGCACCCATGAAGATTCAAATAATAACTGTAATCTAGTCAAGAAGACACGGCAAACTCAGAACCCGAGAATGTGTTAATGATGAAAGCACCTATGTCTTTTAGAAGAAACTTCAAAGAAGCCACTGAATATTCGTAATAGGCAGCACTCATGAAGATTCAATAACTGTAATCTAGTCAAGAAGACACGGCAAACTCAGAACCCGAGAATTTGTTAACCACCGATGTGACTTAGAAGAAACTTCGAAGAAACGACTGAGAAGGGAAACGGCTAGTCCATTCTCGTTGCATATAATGAATGAAGGAGCCGATGACATTTCCGTGCTTGAAAAGCAACCTGAATAAATAACAGGTCACGATCCCAGAGGTCTTAAGGCTAAAAGAGTGAGACTAGCCAGGTTTATTACGAGAACGTGGAGAAATGATATTTGGATAAGATTGTATATAAATAAAAGATTTGATCCCCGAATGTGTAAATAAACTATGCTCGCGGCGATGTGTATCTGAACAGAAAAATACACGCCCAGAGCAAATCTTTCATCAATGCTGTTTACATTCTCGACAATGTGCCCAAATAATATTCTTAAGTGTTGCTAGAATCAATGAGAATCTGTAAAACAAATGTTCGTGCCATCATTTATTGAACCTATGCAAACAGGATAAAACCTGTGCTTGAATAGCCGATTGAACATATATCATGCTTAAGAAAGGGCATTGCATATTAATTTTATCAGGATAGCTTCATATCATTCAGTTATCAATGTTTAGGATATAGGTCTTATCAGCACATTTCTGGACAGTGAGTGTTGTACTTCTGTTATGAACAAATATTTTATTAATTTTGCTCAGCTGGATGCATAGACGTGAAATATAAGTAGACTGAGCACTGTATTGGGAGGAACTACAAAAAGTGTGACCGATATGTCGACTAGTAGTCACCTGACTGTTCTGTGAAAAATGGACTTGGTTGGCTATATGGTATCTTATCACCTCGTTAGGCGATCTTATGACAGGGTAGTTGTGTGAATGTGCATTTCTATAGAGTGGCGACAAAAGTGGTGAAATCTCCAGTCTACTACTATCAGATGATGAATCAATGGACCAACCATATGATGAATCAATGGACAATCATATGATGAATCAATGGACCGATCATATAATGAAACAATGGATCAATCATATGATGAATCAATGGATGGGTGTCTTCTCCCGTTCCGTGGACAAATCATATAATGAATACTAGGTTCCACCCCAGTAGATGAAAGTAATCTAATGATCACATTACTACTAGTTTTGGTCACATGATCCTGGGCACATAAAAAGGTTGCCATTGCTCACTGTACTTTTATTATATATTCCTCTATGACTGCGCTAGTAACCTGTGAGTTGTGACTGCGCAGGTTCGATTCCTCCCTGAATGTATTTCTCTCTTCTGCGAAAGTAAAACTTGCATTATGTGTGTTTGTCCATTATTTCACGTTGTCTTGTGCTTGACGCAGCTTGCCAAATATGGTCCTTGCGCAATGAAACTCAATACAACCAAGAAACCAATGAGACATCACTTATGACAGCTGGTCCCCTCTAGTAGTGGTTCGAGGTAGTCTGATAGCACAGCGATACGTCCAGCAAATCCTACAACCTATGTTTTGTCTTTCATGTCACGTATCCAAGGGACTGCTTACCAGAACTCCCGACCACACCAGTGCTTACAACAACAGATCCCCTCTGGTAGTGGTACCAGGCATAGAGGTAATATAAAAGTAGAGTGACACACACTTACCCTGTCATGACGTGTTACATCGCTAAACGAGGCGAAAAGATATCAAATCGGACAAACAAGTCAATTTTTCACAGAGCAGTCAAGTGACTACTAGTCGACATGTTGGTCATTCTTTCTGAAGCTCCTCCAATAGCAATGCTCAGTCTACTTAAATTTTACGTCTGTGGCAACAGGTACTTTGACAGAACAATGAAAATGTTTGTTTGGGTTCTATGGCGCAAGGGCCATATTTGTTCATGCTGCGCCAAACACAAGGAAGACAACATCAAGTTATGAACTTATACACACAAGAAAATAACTGATACAGAAGATATAAGTTCATCCAAGGAGGAATCGAACCTGTTCGGCCTACAACTAGCAGGCTACTAGCTTAGTGGGCAGGCTACTAGCTTAGTGGGCAAAACCCACTGAGCCAGGAGACGCACAACGGTACGTCCAACAAATCCAACAATATGCTGTTTTGCCTTTCATGTCACGTGTTGCAACGGATATTTGCCAGAACGATAACGCCGGACCACACAGGGTTTGACTCTTCTAGGTAGTTTGGTAGTTAATTAACGTCGTACTGGAGGAACACAACGGGCTATTGGCGACGATCCGGGATCAATCCCGAAGGGAAAAAAATCCAAGGACAACGCCTAGTAATTTTAAACCACGGTCAGATGACGAGACCAACACCTGAGCTGGCACCCCACTCTCCAAACTTTCACAACACGTCGACGTGCGGTCTTCCAGGAGTGGGCTTTACAACTTAATTTCTGACGCAACTGTACAATAATAGAGCCCTATAGATTTAAAATAGCCCATTGCGTTGCTCCAGTGAGACGTTATTCAAAATAATTACCTATAAATTTGATACCCAAGCGATCTTTTTCTTTCATTCCATTCTATATTCCCCTATCCCTCTTTTTTCCCTTTCACGACAGATTTTGCTTGGAGTTGTCTGTCTTGTGCTTGGCGCAGCTTGGCCAAATATGGCAATTGCGCCATAAAACCCCGAAAAACCAACCTATAGATTTGATGTCGTGGTAATTTTTTTCTCTTCGCGTGCATTACAAATGCTAAGTTTCATTCCTATCGAACACTGGGCCGCGGTAGTCTGGTTGGAAGAGTAACGGATTAGCAACCGGAAATCTGGAATATAGACACGATTCCGGATATACTGGTAAAAGAGAAAGCATCGTATTAACAAAAGGATGCATTTGGGACTTTACGCTCAAATTAAGCAGTTCAATCCAGTATTACGATCCGGTTGGAAGAGTAACGCAATAGCAACCGGAAGGTTGACAGTTCAAATCCAACCAAAGACCCTGGGGTACAAAGGAGGCTGATGCACGTTAAATCCGTCGTGGCCTCAAATTTCCTCACGTTGGCGTGGTATGGAAGATTGGGGAGTAGGGTACCAGCTCAGCTGCGACCTCGTCATCTGACCGTGGTTCAAAATTACGTGGTGTTGTCCTCGATCTTTCCCTTCGGGTTTGATCCCGGACCGTCACCAAAAACCCGTTGTGTTGCTCCAGTGCGACGTTAATTGACTACCTACCTTTCGAACACTGGCTTCGGGGATGGGTCTATCTTTTTTTTAAATAGCTGCCGAACAACATCCGAATCCTGTCCGCCTATGAAATGGTAAATGACTCGGTGCAAGCTTCTAGTCGTTATCGACCAAACGCAGGGAAGCTGTTTTGCGTTCCAGATAATTCGCATGCAAGAAATAATTATCAAGCTCTTATTAACTGCAGTCCTGCTGACGGCGGAGTGGGAATTAATACTCCGAATTCCCTTCTCCCTGCTGTCTATGCAATTAAGTCGGTGCTCCTGTTTAAATTCAGTCCGCACCGTCTTGATCAATCACGGCAAGCTTTACGTAGACGAGGACGAGTACATGTTGCCCGAAAATCAAGTGACTGAATTTGTGGCGCTTATTTTCTGAAAAGGGAAGGGCACCAGTTGGAAGAGTAATGGATTAGCAACAGGAAGGTCGCGAGTTCGAAACTCGGTCCAACCAAGGACTGCCGTGTACGCTGGTTCGCGTTAAATCGGTCGTGACCTCAAATGTCCACGCGTTGGTGCGGAAGTTTGGAGAGCTGGGAGCCAGCTCAGGAGTTGACCTCGTCATCTGACCGAAGTTCAAAATTACGAGGCGTTGTCCCGGATCTTTCCCTTCAGGATTGATCCCGGGCCGTCGCCAATAGCCCGTTGTGTTGCTCCAGTGCGATGTTAATTAACTACCCATCCTGAAAAGAAAATAATCAGACTCTCTTTTTGAGTTGAAATGTTTAAGTTTTCAATTTTAGAAATAGATTTTAGAGGGAAAAGCTATGCGAAATTTAATGTTTCTAAGAAGTTTCTAAAAGTATGTGGATCGGTTTAACTCTTTCAAAGCTAGTATATATCATAGAGGAAATATAAAATTAGAGCGAACAATGGCAAGCTTTTTAAATGCCTAGGATCTGTGACCAAAACTAGTAGTAACGTGGCTCTTACACTACTTTCATCTGCTGGGTGGGAACGAACATTCGTCAGCTGATTGATTCATAGAAAGGGAGAAGACGCCCATCCATTGATTCATCATCTAATTGGTCCACGCGACACAGTATTAGACTTAGTCGATTTCACCATTTTTGTCGGCACACTATAGAAATGCGGATTCACATGCCTTATATATATATATATATATATTGTTTAGGTTTATTAAGGCTAATGTATCAGCGAAGGTCCGTCATCAATCCCGAAGGGAAGGATCCGAGAACACCTCGTAGTTTGAAGTCGCGATCAGATGACGAGGTCAACACCTGAGCTGGCTCCCCACTATCTGATGTCATGGAGTGATTTAGCTTGTCGGTTGACATAAGAGGTTCCTAATACATAAGAGAGAGTCTTTATAAACCTGGAAGTACTTTGGTTTGAAAGTTTTGAGGTGACAATTCTTCAGCGAACTGAAATGTCCTTGAAACTCCATTCTACTCCAAGAAATTAAATGGTTTCCTTTGAATGGTTTCTTGTTAAAATTACTCATAAATCTTTTTTAATGATGATTCAATATTATGAGATAGATGTGCATACAAAATGTATAGAAATTAGTCACAATACGTTATCGAATCGCATCCAATATGAATTTAGTTTACTGAAAGATTGATTCATTTACTCTTTATTTCACACACATTGTTCATCACTCATGTGAATTTAGTTTTCCGAAAGAATGATTCATTTAAATTTTATTTAATATGCATTGCTTATCACTCGAATTTACAAGTTCGATTAATTAAGGTTTGTAAACTTTGGCTACAAAATATTCAGTAATTTGATTGCTCAGTAATAGTACAATGGAAATTCATTCTTGCTATCGAAAATATATATTTTTCGAAAACAATGGTTGGCTATATTTACGCTACTACTCATGTTTTCGAAATGCCATCCATATGAATAAGACCACGTAATGAAAGGAAAATGAAGTGTTATTCTGGGAAGTGGAAAATTAATGTTAAACCAAATACCCTGAATGAATTTAACGTAAAAGGAAGTGAGGTTTCACCTGAGCAAACAAGATTCAAGGATTTTCCAGCTGTTGTCAACAATTACACTAGTGAAAACTGTTCATAAAGTATAAATCACAGGTGATACTAAAGAAAGGCAAACTACGTGATTTGTAACACGTGTAGTAAAACATCTTACTCATTTTCCGATATTGCAGTAAACTCCGAGAGGTAAACTTTTATTGAATATGTCCTGAGTTATTATATCAGTTACGTAAATACTCGTGAATTCTTAATGAAGAACTTCTAATAAACTTAATACAAATGTTATTTTGACATCAGAAATAATGAATGCTAAGGCACTAGGTATCCTCCTGATATTTTTCTATTACCACCTTATGCATCGTATCCTTTAAGAAGTAATTTTGTTGCTTGGCCAAATATGGCGCTTGTGCCATAAAAACACAACCCACCAATCAAGCACTAATTGGCGAAGACGTGGCAGTCTGGTTACCACGGGGCATCAGCGATGGTCGAATCTTATGGAGCAAGGGTCATAGTTGGCCAAGCTGTTCCAAACACAAGAAAAAACGCCAAGTAATAGACATACACAAAAAAACAACGTCAAGTAATAGACATTCACACACAAGAAAAACAACGCCAAGTAATAGACATACACACACAAGGAAAGTTTTACTGACGAAGAGCGAAGTACACCTAGTGTAAGGAAGTGTAAAAAGTGTGTAAGGGGGTGCGAAAGGAAGCGTGTAAGGAAGTGTAAGGGGGTGCGAAATACACCTAGTGTAAGTTACAGGAAACGAACCTGCGCCGCCTACAACTCACAAAGGGGGGGGGGGGTACCCATGGGAGGTGCAGCCACATCGCCCGTGCATATTTAAAAGATCCATATTGATTTAATCATATAGTGTATACTATATTATAATTTAGCCGCGGTAGCCCGGTTGGAAGAGTAAAGGATTAGCAACCGGAGGGATGCGAGCTCGAAACGCGATTAAACCGGACTCGTATACGTGGGGACTGGTGCACGTTAAATCTGACGTGCCCTCAAATGTCCTCACGTTGGCGTGGTGTGGAAGTTTGGAGAGTGGGGTGCCAGCTCAGGTGTGACCTCGTCATCTGACCGTGGTTCCAAATTACGGAGTGTTGTCCTAGGATCTTTCCCTTCGGATTTGATCTCAGACCGTCGCCAATAGTCCGTTGTGTTGCTCCAGTGCGACGTTAATTAAAATACATACCTATATTATCATCAGTTCTATCACAACAAACTTTTAGTTCGATTAACATATAACGCACAAGGTCAGTCGTTGGGTTGTTAAAAGTATTTATTAATCGACTTGTTAGATTAATAAATACTTTATCACAGTTATTATCACATACATAGTCTTTGAGACTGATCTTTTCAGAGGTTACCGACTGAAGGGTCACTAACCTCCTCCTTGAGATCAAAGTCGGTGACTACAAACTACTCTTCGATTTTTTTAAAGTTTGGTATGATTACTGGAAATTTTTTGTCACATTACTGTACTCAAATCAATCTGGTATTGTTTCCACATAGTTTCACAATTAACGAAGATAATCGTTTTTTAATTTGAAACTAAACACCTTTAATCATTTTGTTGTATATTTAATTACTTATTTTACTTATATGGTGTCAATAGAAGTTGTCAAAACAAGACTAAAGCTCGAATCAGCGGTTGTAAAAATCAGCCACTTGATAAGACCAAATCTGTCTGAAGGGAAGTGATTATTGCGAATTGGGGGGACACTGTTATATATATACGTGTATCAGATTTATTATTCAAATCCTTACATAACAAATTTTTATTTGAATGGTTTGATTTCTGTACGGTCCAATGTTTGCCCCGCATCATTTTTCAGACGAGTGTTCCTTTCTCCCATGCGAGAAAAATGTATCTTCGAATGAAAAATCATTATCACTCGTATTGCTGACACGGAATGAAGACAAATACCAATCCTCTAAGGAGATACAGCAATTGCCGATGTATCCATTAATTCCCATTACGGGCGTTCAATTCGGCACCATCTGCTATTCTCTGATAGAAGCCGTTGAATATGATTCATCTAGCAAGTAATATCCATCCCGCTGTGGAGCACTGGAAGCAAATCACTCGAAATGAAGCTGTTGATTGGATACGGCAATGTTTTCCTTTAGCTTTCAACTATCAAATAAATGTTTAGGAAAGGGAAATTTTCTAGATATCAGAAGGAAGATCATGTAGAGTATTTGCTGAATATCTCAAGTTGAAAGGGAATATCGATTTGTGTTTAACTAGTATGTTATTCTTTGATAGAAACCACTGAATATTATTAATCTAGCAAGTAATATCCATCCCGCTGGAGCACTAGAAGCAGCAAATCAATCGAATTGAAGCTGTCAATTGAATACAGGAAAATTTCTTTTCAGCTATTAACTCTTTGGGGTTAGGCGGGTTAAAAACTGCCCCACCTTTTGCTTAGCTTTTTATGCATGGTGGGATATTTTTTAACCCACCTCAAAAAGTTGAAATTACTCATAGTCATACAGTTTAATATTTTACTTAAAGTTTTTCATTGAGTTGGCAATGCTATGAACTAACGCTAAATGTAACTGAAAACAAAAAATTACACATGTCAAAACGCATTAGTAAGTTGCTGACACTGATGGATCGATAACAGGGAAATATATCTTTTATCCAATTATCGTGATCCGAATCAGGTGGGAACAGTACAGAGAAAAGATAAAAATGAGGATAAAATTTCAGTTTCTTGTCTCGTTAATTATTGATTATAATGCGAATATGAATGCAGTGGATAAATTTGATCAGCTATTGGTTAATTATAAACTTGACCGACGTAGTAAAAAAGGTGGCACTATTCTTTTTTTGGGGTGCAGCTGTTGTTTAATTCATGTATTGTTTATAAACAATTGGGTCAAAACATGGAACTGAAACTTTTCAAGGGGCAGTGCGCTGAAGGGTTTATTGCCCAGACTTCAATTGATAAAAATGCACCATCAAAACATCTGCCACTTCCATCTCAGATAAAAAAAATCTAAACTCACTGTTTCATGGGAAATATAAGGAAAATATTTGAAACATCTACCAAAACGTACTACTCGGAGACGATGTGTTTTTCTGCAGCACGAAAAATAAGTTCGCTCTTCGTGGTGCTGTACTGTCTGTAAAGTGCCATTTTGTTTTGGAGAAAGTTGTGTTTCAGTGACTTTCATTTAAAACATTAGTTGCGTGGTGGGATTATTTATGTATCCCACTCTGTAAATAAAGGATTTAATGAAATGTTATTTTTTTCGCGTTTTGAGTGATATTTTATGTTTAATAATTGAAATTAACATTTTCCCCATTTTTTAATATTAAAAACAATTCTTTACTTGTTTCTTCTTTAAAATCGTGTGCCTCAAAAAGTTAACTATCAAATAAATGTTCGAAAAGGAAAATATTCTAGATATCAGAAGGAAAGATCATGTAATGTATTTTCTGAATATCTTAAATTGAAATGGTACAAGTTATAGATTTGTATTTTACAAGTATGTAATTCTCTGATAGAAACCGTTGAATATGATTCATTTAGCAAGCAATATATACCTCGCTATGGAGCACTATAGAAGTAGCAAATCACTCAAAATGAAGCTGTCGATTGGATACTTGACATTTTGTTTTTAGCTTATAACTGTCAAATAAATGCTTAGAAAAGGAAAAGTTCTCTTTTTGGATTTTAAATATCAGCTAAATACTAAAGAAGATAAGATTGTTTAAGTGTACCTGTACTGAATATCATAAATTGATTGAGAATAGTTGGTTGCTTTTTAACCTTCTTGGTGGTTGTCTTGACGAGATATCTCGTCATTAGAAAAAACTGACCAGATCTTGATCTCGTCATCATAAAAAATCGGCAGTACCTTGATGAGGATATATCTCGTAATTATCAAAATTGGTCAGATCTTGATGGACGAGATATCTTGTCGAAACCACTTGGAGGCTTAATGGTGCAAGGTTAGGACTTCGACGAACGACATAAGTACTGTATACTATATCACTGTATATATAAAAGGATGTAATCAATGAAAAGCATGGAATATAAAATTTTGGAATATAGAATATCAAGATATATTTTGTAGTATACTAGTATGTACTGAAGAATGTAACCAAGTACACAGCAAATAATAAAAATGAGATTTGCTAATTTGTTTCCAATTTCATTGTCGAGTAAATAGAACAAAAGACAAAATAATTTCTCCCTGGGAAAGAGATATAAATTAATTTTATTTCTTTACAACATATATTTTCATTTCGTTTCAACTTACCACTCACGGTTATGAATTACATCCTTAATTTTTTCCGATGTCTTCATCAAAATGCTTTTGAAATAATTTTTGCATTTCACAATTTTAGAAATTTTGTTATGCTTTTTGATCATACACAAAATTTATTTTTTATTATAATACTTTTTAGTAATATTAAAGATACAATCTTAATCAGTACTACTTTCATATATGTTTACTTATAGTGTTAAAGGACAGAAACAAGACAAAATCTTACTTGAAACAGGTAAGAAAAATTACCAACTTTCTTAGTTTATTCATGAGAAATATAACCATTCGATTATTAGTATTATTTATTCAGTAAGTGAATTAAGAATAAATTAAATGTGCTTTGAACATATCTCGCAGAAAATTAATGCTTGAAAGCTTTGTGAACTTATTATTGTATTTTGTCTATTTATTAGTTATAATATATTTCCATCAAATGTGTTTTGAGAATAAATGTGTGAATAGTTGTAGGAAAGTTTCAAGGTGCAAAGAAACGTTTTAGATAGCTTTTAGATCACAAATAATAATTGAATTATTACTTAAGCCTTGTCATTAACTTAGTAGTTATATGTTGCTTTATTGTTACAAGAAAATTTACTCGTGTTATGTAGGTGTTTTTATCTGCTTTGCACACAAATTACAGCATGTTCATATGATTTTGAAGCGAACTGTAGAAGTGTGAAATTACGCAAAAAACATTGAAAAGAAATACCACTAAAATAGAGAATTTTAGAGATAAAATTTTGATTTTTATTTGAAGTGTAAAGGTTTTTCTTGTTTTCAATTGCAATAGGATATCAAAGAAAAGTGAACAAAGTCTAAAATCTGATTTTCTATGAAGTATCAATGTAATGTGCTTTGATAATATATATTTTGTGGTGCAAATTTTCAAAACAAGTTCCATTTACCTATTAAAAAATCCAGTTCCGTAGATAAATATTTAAATATAAATTATGCGAAGAAAGTTTAGAAATGCGTAGCAAATTGTATTATGCTTAATTAGTCATTTTCTTTAGATTTTTAAATCAAAGTTCGAAAATCAAAGAACTAACCCAAAATGTTTACTTTTGCATATCACACGAAATATCCGTTTTTCATACATAGTTATATGTTAGCTGGTAATGGATAGCCATTACAATTTTAACAGAAAGTAAAGTAAGGAATCGCTTTAAATACAAATTTAATTTCCATAGGACAGAAAATGATTGAAATCAGAGTTTAAGAATCAAAGGAATAAGCCAAATTTTTTAAATTTTCATTTCACATGAAATATTCATTTTTGCATACATCGTCATAGTACATTAGCTGGGATTCAATCCAACACAATTACAACATAAAGTAAATTGAAAATTTCAGTAAGAATTTCGTTTCCATATAGCAGAAAACAGTAAAAATTGAATACTAAAAATAAGAACTCTCGTAATTTGAAAGAACTTATTAATAAACGAACCATTCTTAAAAGTAATCTACATCTCATAAACGGAAGCTATTTAAAAGTTGAGATGAGATGGCTAATTGAAAAACGAGATAGATCAAATAAATTAAAAACCATCTCATTTTCCAATGGATTTAATGCGTTTTTTCTTAAAGTCACTTCTATATTTTGCGTTATTTTTTGAAAAAGGAAGAACGTAATGATGTCGTATGTTTTAATATAGAAAATGGTACATTTGCTTTCGTCTTTTTTTTCAAAACGCGACATTTCTGCATTAGGATAATATTTAATCAGGGTGTGTCATATTTGTGAAGAATAGAACTTGGTTTTGCTCGTCTGGAATGAACGTTAAAGTAAAGCCTTATTTTTTTGTAAGGGACGCACTTCCTAGAGTTCATTAAAATGTTGGCACTTCTTCCCTATAATGCATATTCTATTCATCTTGGAGTAATCACTCTAAAACTAATCTCTAAGTTACACACTCTAAAGATATTCTCTCGGTAACACTCCAAAACTAGTCTCTCGGTAACACACTCCAAACTAGACTAGGTAACATACTCCAAAACTAGAATCTAGGTAAAATGCTTTAAAACTAGTCTCCAAGTAACATACTCTAAAACTAATCCCTACGCAACACACTCTAAAACTAGTTTCTGTTTAACACTTTAAAACCCCACTATCCTATATTTCAAATAAATTTTAAACTTTTAAAATAATCCATAAATAAAGAGCTTGTGATAAAAATGTAGCCCCTTCAGATTGATATCCTGGATGCGCCCCTGGAATTTGTGGAGTGATAGATCTTTGGATCGGGTAGCTGAGGAAGATTTGTATCTTTTTCTGTTTGATCTCCGCTTTCTAGGGCGGGGATTCCTCGCTTTATCAAATCCATATGTCATTTTATTAAAAGCAGTTCTATCATTTCTTTACTCAGTGAAACAACTGCTAAATTTTCCAGATTTAACCCGGCTATGCCTGATGAAGCAGCATCCAACTATCCCAGGGATCTGTGTTGATATCACTTTCGATTTCTAGGTATATTTCTTCCTTCGGTATGTCGCGCTTATCCTCCAAGAAGCGAGATATATCGAGGCGTTACTGTATTAAAGTAACTATCATTTTATGAATCAATCAATGTTAATCACACAGGGGTCCATAGGTAAATTTACCATTTGAAAATTTAATAATTTTTCGAAAAAGTTGTTTCATTCTTTTATTACAGGTTATTGAAAATTAGACCCTCGTAACTTACTATGGATAGTAGGTAAGTAATTAACGTCGCACTGGAGCAACACAGCTTTTGGCAAAGGTCTGGGATCAATCCGAAGGGAACTTAATATGGAAAAATACACAATCTAAGCGACTTGACAAAATAAATTAATCTTACTGAGAACATCGACCTTCCCTTGTGCTCATCCAGGGAGCATACATTCGTCATCATGCAGTCAGGAATCCGCCATTATACTCACTTGTACAGACGCTTTCAACAACAGGATCGATTACCCAATTAGCTCAAGAGGTGATTTTTCCATCGAAAAAAGGTTGCAGCATTTTAAACATGTCGTGGTTACAGAACTATAGCAGCAATTACGTCTTTGTCATATCTTTTATGCTACGTGCTGCAAACGTATCACGCCGTCGCAAAACACCACCACTAAAGACATCGCAAATACATCGTTTGTGTTTCTGTCTTAAGGCCAGATTGCTAAGATACCAGCGTTTATCCCAATGGTGGCAGCAAAATCAGACACGCAGGTCGAGCCGTAATCCAGCTATAGGAGATTTTCGGGGACGAATCGCCTGTAATATTCTAATCTAATGAATGAGATTGAGGCAGCCTGCATAATTGGTTACCCACAGTATCTGCATATATATTTGTAATATTCATCCCTCAAGTTTAGGGAAATCGGACCCCAACCATAAAAATATTGGGTCCCGCTGAGGTCAGGCCCCATTGTCTTGGGGTCCGTGGTGGGGTGTTTTGTTGAAACAGAGTATTTGATAATTAATTGGTGATATTTACCAGTCCTTTTGGGGCCTCCATAAAGTTATTGGGGACTAACTCGAGTCCAACAATAGTTTTCCCAAGTTGGCCCCACTGTTTTAGTTGTTCTAAAAATATATTTAACCCTCCTGATGTTTGTCTCGACAAGGTATTTCGTCATTAGCAAAACTAATCAGATCTTTTTGGACGAGATATCTCGTTATTAGTAGAAAACACGATCACGACCATTAGGATGATCGTGATCGTGATCCCCTTCTCTACCAGATCTTGATCTCGTCATCATAAAAAAATCAGCAATGTCTTGATGACGAGTTATCTCGTCATTAGCAAAATTAGTCTGATCTTGATGGACGAAACATCTCGTCGAAACCACTTGGAAGATTAAATCAGTAATTTGCTTCGAAAAGGATAAATATAAAACTTATAAAAAGATAAAAATAAATATGTATCGAAAAATAAAATTTGCTTTACGAGACTTATAAGATGATTTTAAAATGTCTTCTCTACTTTATTTCCTTCTGTCAAGTGACAGTACTATGAGAGCTTCAAAATGTATATTTATATTAAAAGATATACAGGGAGAAAAATCTTTTTTCATTTATAGCGCTGTTTTGAGTGAATTTTTGTAATCAGATTAACTTCAAACTAATTTATCTTTCGAATTTCTTTTTACCCCATTTCAATCCTTATTCTGAACCGCTCGAATTAACACTTTTTTGCGAAAGGCAATATTTCTCTGGGTGATTAAAGTAATTAAGAGACAAAAATAGTAAAGAGTATGCACTCTTGAGTTAAGTGCAAAAAAATTTCCTTAAGCAAACTACTTGACTTTCATATAAAAATACTTCAGTACTTTCAGTAAAATAGTTTAATGTCTCCTAAAAACACTTCAGCTCAACGTATTTAATGTCATAAAATCTTTTTGTGATAAAAACTTGGAAATGGCTCGAGGAAAAAAGAATTGAGATTTTAACCTCTTTTTTAATATTCTTGTCAAGTGCAATAGAAATTATAAGATCGTTAAAACTCTTTTCTGGTTGGCTAGATTCAGGAGAAAAATATCAAATCGCTCATTTATTACAAAACAGTATAGCATTACTATAGCATTAAAATAGCACATAAAATAAAGAAATATAGAATACATTTAAAGATATAATATAAAGACAAATATAGAGTATATTTAAATTTCTCTAATGTTTCTATAGGAGAATAATACAAAAGGTAAATATCAATTTAGTGTATTTTACATTAGTGAGAATGTATGTGAAGTCACTTAAATATACTTCAAAATATGCTGTTAGAAAATTTTATCTGTAGATTTACGGAAAGTGTTTGTCTTTTAACATTTTAGGGATTCAGGAGCAAAACCACTTTATCTTTATTTGAGAGATATCTCTAAAACGATTCGCGCGCGCGTTAATCTGTGTTTCAATTTTGCGAGAAACATTACGTATCATATTTCCTATTTTTTGATTTCCGCTGTTTTAATGTTTCAGAAGGAGTTCAAGTTTCGTTTTAATAAGCATAATAAATTATGAAATATCCGCTAGTTTTTCTCAAAATCTTGGTATTTTTAATCCACAAGTCTGTTTCAATTTTGTGAGTAACGTATAACATATCCTATTTCCTACTTTTTGATTTCTTCTGTTTTAATGCTTCACGGGGAAGAATAACCCGAGCCTTGTATTTAATATGTGCCCTATTTCCTATTTTCTGATTTCTGCTGTTATAATGTTTAGGAAGGAAGAATGGACCAAGTTTCTTTTTAGTAGGCATAATAAATTATAAAACATCGTCTAGTTCCCTCAAAATCTTCTGTTATTTTTAATCCACAAGTCTATGTTTCAATTTTGTGATTAACGTATTACATATCCTATTTCCTATTTTTTTATTTCTGCTGCTTTAATATGTCATAGGAAGCATGGTCCAAATCTTTTATAGAAGACATAATAAATTATAAAACATCCGCTAGTTTCCATCAAAATCTGTCACTATATAAAACGAAAAACGTCATGAAACTTTTTAGATTTCTTAAAATATATCCAGTAATCGGTAGTGTGAAAAGCTCTAGATGAAAATCAAGAGACCGAAAAAATTCTCCCTTTTCAAGGAGTAGAGCTTTATATTTTAAGGAAGGTGGAAAGCATTACGGATATTCTCCTTTCAACAATCGAGCAATCAATCATTCCTTGCTCGTCCTACCGTAAATGCGGTGTAATACATACGTGTTCAATCCACGACCCGTATTACTTATTGATGAGGGCATCATAGAGGCCTTATGTAATGTAAATGCGAAATGGTAGTTAGCTGTTATGAATGTAGAACAAAAAACGGGTCACTCGGTACAAAAACGCACGCATTTGTCTTGCCTAGGACGAACATACATTTGTGAATTGCTGAAGAAAATTTTGGACTTTTAGAAATTTGTTGACTTTATATGCAAAAACACGTATAAATACTATTTATATCAAGTAATGTGCAGTAAAGAGAAATGAAGAAACAACCTCCAGAACGAAGATGTTAAGTTTCTTCATTTCAGTTTGATTTTTCAAAAATTGAATTCTTCTGTCTAAAGGTTGAATTTCTTTATCCATTCTTCTGGAGGTTCGTCCTGGGTTTTAGACCCGTCGATGTGGATTTGGTAGCGTGTTTCTGGGGGCTTGGTGTAAGGAATGATGTGTGTTGGATTCCTGCGAAGGCTGGGGGTTTTCGTTTCGAATTGGTGGGGGAACCAGGAGAAACCATATGCTGTGGCGGATCTGCCGAGTCTGGTAGCAAGAGCCCCAGCCCTTCTTATTGGTTCTAGACCGGCCAGTACAAGAACGGCGTTTGTGGAGGTGGTTCTGTAAACTCTGATAATACTAAGAGCGAAAGATCTCTGAACAGTGGCCACGTATCTAAAGATCTGGCATTTGGGGTTTGTGCCCCAGCCAAGCTGCAGCGTAAACCAGAATTCTTTCTAACACTATTTTATACCAGAGCTTTAAGATTTCTGCCCTAATACCCCACGACTTTGAAGCAAACCTTATTATTGCCATGTATGAAAGATATACTCATTTTTATTGGTATAGAACAGTAAAAGTAAAGTTAGCAGTATTTATCTTAATTTTGATATATTTGGTTTCGTCACTGATGGCGGCAAACGCGCAATGTTACGAACGTCGAGATTAAAACAGTCAAATTCATGACATCCAGGAATTGATATACCGAAAATTACGTTATTGGGAAATGAAATCAGGTTCATAATCCATTCAAAAGATGTCATGTTTTTTTGTAATAAATATCTTTTAATTAAAAAACACTGTGCAGTTTTAACCCTCCTGGTGGTTGTTTCGACGAGATATCTCGTCATTAGCAAAAGGGACCAGATCTTTATGGACGAGATATCTCGTCATTAGAAGAAAACTGACCAGATCTTGATCTCGTCATCATAAAAAAATCGGTAATATATATCTTGATGACGATACCTTATTATTAGCAAAAATTGGTCAGATCTTGATGGACGAGATATCTCGAAGAAACCATTTGGAGGGTTAATATGAAAGAGATCAAGATGTCTGAGCTACGAGATTATATCGATTGATTGTGCTGATGGCTTAGTACTGTTGAAACCGATCTTAGAACTCATGTAAATATTTAAATGAACTAAATGTGTACTAATGTAACAATGTGTTCCTCCAAGGCAAGAAATAATTAATTTATGCTGTTTCAAACAGTAAAAGTGTTCAAATATAGCTTAAATTGTTGTGACTCCAAACTTTGGCCAATAAATTCATTCATTTCGAAACTTTGAGCAGATAGTCATGCAAATGGAAAAAATACCCCACCTCAATTTTTATTTTATTGTATGATTTTAAAAAGGTTCAAGATTTTAGGAAACAAACTACGGTATATTTCAGTCGGGTTTGATCCCGGATCGTCACCAATAGCTCATTGTGTTGCTCCAGAGTGACGTCAATTAAGATACCTACCTACCGTATATTTCAGTATATTTGCTATTCCATTTGAAGTCGATATCGATGTTACAGTCAGATTTATTTTAATGCAAAAATATTCAATGTTCCTATATGCAAATTTACGATTAGATATGCAATTCAAAGAACTCTTGCTTTAAGAACATGTTCGATTCAAGCTTTCGATAGCATTTACATTTTATCTCTCTCTCTCTCTCTCTCTCATCTTTCCTCCAGAATAAAGCAAACGAAAATAAAAAGAAAATTCAAAATTTCTGACGAACATCTTAAAAAATTTCCATTCAAATTTTAATCACACCACATCCATTAAACCCGACACAGATGCATTATTTTCACAAAAAATGCTGAAATATTTCATTAATATTGTTTCATTGTTGGTTGTGTTTGTTTTGTAATGAATATCTTTAAATTGAAAAACAATATAAAGTTTTAAGAGCCAAGACCTTTACTGAGGCATTGACCATCCTCAATCCTCAACTCCCGCCTTTCTTAAAAATATTCAATGCTCCAAATAGATCACCCTCGATAAAGATTCGCCTATAATTTTAACGAAACGATCACTTTTAAATTCATAGGTCATTCGGTAAGGAAATTAGTTTACATTTAATTTCTAAAACGTTAAAGTCAAACGATCACATTTATTTGAAGTTACTACATGTTTTTAGATTTAAGTTTTGAAGTGTATATATTTTATTCTTGACTCCGTGCAAATGCATGCCCAGCACACCACTCAGGGACTGCCATGGGGAATACATATATTAACACTTTCAGAGTCGGTGGGCCGTCTAGTGTCCCACCGCTTTCAAATGCTTAAGGCTAGGCTGTTAATATTCTCAGTATATTAAGCCTACTAAGGTATATAAATATTCTAGGTATATTATGCCCACTGCAGTACATCAATATTCTATGAAAATTAAACCCACTAAGGTATATAAATATTCTAGGTATATTAAGCGTACTAAGGTATATAAGTATTCTAGGTATATTAAGCGTACTAAGGTATATAAATATTCTAGGTATATTAAGCCCACTACGGTACATTAATATTCTATGAAAATTAAACCCACTAAGGTATATAAACATTCTAGGTACATTAAGCTTACTAAAGTATATAAGTATTCTAGGTATATTAAGCGCACTAAGGTATATAAATATTCTAAGTATATTAAGCTGCTACATCAATATCCTATGAAAATTAAACCTACTAAGGTATATAAATATTCTAGGTATATTAAGCCCATTACGGTACATCAATATTCTATGAAAATTAAATCCACTAAGGTATATAAATATTCTAGGTACACTAATCGTACTGAAGTATATAAACATTCAAACACTCTGCGACAAATACAAGATAGACAACATCAAGTAATGGACATACACTCAATGAAAGCTATACTGACACAGTAGAAAGAAATGCACCCTGGAAGCAATCCAACCTGATGGGAATCGAACCTGCGCCGCCTACAACTCACAGGTCGCTAGCGCAGAGGACTAACCCATTGAGTCACGGTAGCCCCCTATAAAAATTGGAGGGCTCAGGGCAACATAGTGATAAGCCACAGAAATATGTTCCATAATGAAAAAAATAAAAACAAAATATTCAAAAGGACCAAAAGAATTTCTTATTGTTTCAGGTAGGTAATTAATTAACGTCGCACTGGAGCAACACGACGGGCTATCTTTGATTGTTTAGATGAGTGACTAATACTTGAAAATTTAAGACATGACCCCTCTTAAATAGTGGATAAAGTTGTATAATTTTGGAATTTCTTAAAACTTGAAGAAATTACTACCCTGAAAAATTTGAAAAGTGGCTGAAGATTATGTCGCCCGAAATCCTTCAATTGATCCCTGAGGTATGATCACAAAAGTAAAGGATAAAATATCAATAAAATACATCCATGAAAACCGGTAGTGACATTTCGGTAACGGTAATTCTTACCTATCTCCCAATAACTCCACTATTTGGGGATTTTTGAAAGTTGATGAAACATCGGAATTTACAGCTATAAAAACAACCCCAACATTCCAAGCCAAATCTCGCCGAAATCAGTTGTAAAGAATGAAACCTTATCCTATTTATATTTAAACTAATGCAGTGACGTCAAACTTTTCGGAGAGCCATGCATATTAATGTTTTTCTCGGAGTAATGAATCGCTTATGTGCCTTCTCTCTCTCCCGGGTCGTCAATAATATTCAAATTCCCGTCATCAATATTCCTTCTAGGATATCCTTCAGTGTACCAACTAGAAAGTAGGTGGTTGACTTCAGCGATTCTGGTCTATAGTTTAATGATAAAAACAAGCGAACTAAATCAGATAAGGTGTGCTTACTTTTTTGAAAATCTTGAGTGAAAACTCATCAATTTTAAAAATGCAGCGCTAATTAAATAAATTAATTTTAGTCACACTCATCGAGTTCATGTTAATGGAAATATGCTAATTTTACGTTGCGTGATGTTATTCTAGCTCTTGTATGCATTAACGGACGTGAATATTAATCGGAATGCCTTATATCCAGTTTAAGGATGAGATGGGTTATTTGGAAAGATCGTGATAAAAAAGACCAGTCTTTGGAAATGTATTTTCAAAATTAAGCATCAGATAGGTGATGGTTCTGACTTTAAGTATGCCTTGTAATTTCCTCAAGTGCGTTTTAGTGGTACGTGTAGTCTTCTACGTTATGACATTAAGCATGCAAACGAGATAGGAATGTTTTAAAGTTCCCAACATTTCTACGAAGCAGTGTAATATTTCAGCCTTAAATGTAATTGCTGTTCTTCTGAAAACAAAGATGGAGTTGATTGGGTTTTCTGTGCTAAATGTAACTTCGATGGAGAGATTGTTGCTGTCTGCCTGACTGTGGATGAAGTCAAGACTTGTAGTAAAAACAATGCTGTATGTTTCATTGATTCTCTGGCAGCAATAATAGCTTTTCCCAGCCCTGGTCAAAATGAATATGATTTTGTGAATCGATGTAGAGAAAAACTAAGCTTCCTTGGGAAGGTTAAGAAAAAGTTGCCTTACAGTGGATCTCAAGTCACTGTGGTATATATGTGGGATACCAAAAATCCCTCGTCGCCCAGTGAACGGAGATGTTGGGACGTAGAGACGCCATGCGTGCCCGAAATACCCCCGCATGACGCACCCAGCAATAGCAGTTTTCCGCCAAAATTAGGAGACTAATTTACGACTGACGAATGAGGAAGAAAGACGTTACAGCAGACGGCTGCAAATATGTGAACTTTAATTGTTTGATCATAAGATGGCCCAAAACCCTGTCAATTCATCTCAATCTTGTAAATATTTTGTACATTTAGCATATATTAAATTCTTCTTACTTTTAATTCATCTCATCATTTACTGGATTATGGTCATTGTGTCCCATATTAACAAACCGTATCCAATTGGGCAGTTAACAAGCTGCCCAATTGGATACAGTTGGAGCACAGTTGCCTCAACCTAAATCCCCTTTGCCTCTACGTAAATTCTAAAGACATGCTTGTCAATAAAGTCCAATGGATTTTCAATCTACAAATAGATGTCTAAAGGAAAGAACTGGGTTGTTTTATGGAGAAATAAATCTCGCATTCCAGGTTCCTTGTTCAGAGCTGTTGAAGTAGCTTGCTTGTGACTTCATACTTCTCTTCGGACACGATTACCAACTAAGATACTTACATCTTTTGGACTGCTCGTCGACTGATGGCCGAGAGGCAGGAGGCGTGCGTAGGATAAAAAAGAATGTACTAAATAAGATTAATGTGCAAATAAAATAAATTTGTAGGTAATATGATCAGTTGAGAATCTTATACGCATCGAATAGAAACTATTCGAAATCTTTACTGTGAGTGCTCTTAAACAATAAATTGCACCTGCGCACTTTAAGACAAATAATCGAATTCTTAAGACTTCATAGCTTAGAGTAAACAATTCAATGCAAGTATAATGCTTCGATAAACCGTTTCAAAAAACAGCAAATTCCTTTCAAGTTTGCAATTCAATTAGGGATCTATCCTCAATTATTTATGGAAACGATCTGATTACATCTCGGGCAACCCCTCAAACTGAAATTTTGTAAAACATTGCTAAATTCGTTACAACTACGCTGATTTCCCCCAATTGAACATGGGAAAGTAGTCATCCTCTGTGTGTGTTGAGCTCCGAAAATACTCATACGAGATAGCCAATTATGTTAATTTCTACTTCTGAGAATAAAGTTCGATTCATCCAAAACGAGCGCGCTCACATATTTTTGAGACTATGATAAAGCACTTTTATTAATAGGAACTAATAAAAATACTCGTAAGATTTGTCGATTGCTTTCAAGGGAAGAGAAGAATGAGTAACAGAGGAAAATTCTGGTAAATATAAAAATGTTTACTTGCATTTTCCAATTAGTGATGTCCCAAGAGCTAAGCTCACAAATAAAGTTTTCTGTGCTCTATCTTTTCGTTTTCTCTCTCCCGTCTGTAGCATATACCACAGAAACCACTTCCCCAGGGAATTGATTCGTATTGGGTTATGCTATTATGTGACGCAGAGGGATTATTATGAAAGATTCTTTGCAAGAGATAGAGGAGTCGACAAAGCAGCTTATCTTCTATGCATGAGGAGAAAATCCATAACTTAAATTGCTCGGAATTAGTTGCCGAGTAAATATCACAGCCATGTTATATGTATGGGGGACAGTATTTGTGTTAACTTAAAAATGTTTAAGGCAATTTGATTTCATCGTTAAAAACGTTTAATATTCAGTTGTTAAATAATAGTCTTGGAAAATAATAATTTTAGGCTATTTTTATCAATTTTTTGAGCAATTCAAGTTTGCAATTATTCTTCTGAATTGAATAAGAGCAAAATTAAATTCTTTATTTGCGCTGGTGCTATACCGCAAATAATATTTAATTATTAAATAATAGTCTTAGAAAATAATAATTTCGGCTTGCTTTTATCAATTCTTGCAGCTACTCAAATTTGCAATTATTCTGAATTGAATATTTAAAAATAAACTAAGCAAAATTTAATTCTTTCTTTGAGCGGTTGTTATCCAGAAAATAATATTTATTTATTAAATAATAGAAATAATAATTTCCGCTTGCTTTTAAAAATTCTTAGAGCTACTCATTTTGCAATTGTTCTTCTGAATTGAAAAAGATATAGAGATAACTAAGCAAAGTTAAATTCTTTATTTGAGCGCGTGTTATACAGGAAATAACATTTAATTATTAAATAATAGTTTTAGAAAATAATTTTAGCTTGTTTTTATCAATTCTTAGAGAGTATTCAAGTTTGTAATTATTCTTCTGAATTGAATAAGATTTAGAAATAAAGTAAGCAAAATTGTATTTTTTTTGTTTGAGTGGATATTATACAGCAAACACTAGTATTCTAGGCTACAAGGAACTCAAAATTGTGTAGTATAACTCAACTTAAATTGCTCGCAATTAGTTACTGAGGAAATATTACAGCCATATTATTTGTATGGGAGACAGTATTTGTTAAAAACGTTTAGGGCAATTTGATTTTATTGTATGAAATATTAATTATTAAATAACAGTTTTGAAAATAATACCTTTAGCTTGCTTTAATCTTAATTATTTAGAGGTACTCAAGTTTGCAATTATTCTGAATTGAATAAGATCAAGAAATAAAGTAAGCAAAATTAAATTCTTTATTTGAATGGATTATACAGGAAACATTAGTTTTCTAGGCTACAAGGAACTGAAAATTGTGTAGGTAGAAGATTAGGACTTCAAGGAATCACTCAGCTATTTTAGTAGTTATCTATTCTTATGCTGCCATAAACTCTTGTCAGGTCATAAAATTGTGCATCTTTTCATTAACAGAAACCGATTTTAAAACAAAATAGTTCTGTAACTTGGTAGAAAAGTGGCAAACTCGCTCATTTTGAGCTATGTCCATAAATCACTTCAAGATAATGAAAGTTATAATAGGAAAAACTGAGCTTGCCCTACCAATATATTCTGAAAGAATCAAAATATCGGTAAGTATTTTTGTACGCTGTATGAAAGCTTTTTATAAATAATTACTAAATCAGCTATTACTAAAAACTTGCAAAATGGAGATGGGCCCGTTTCCTACCCAGATTCAGAATAAAAGTATACATTTTCTTCGTGACTGTATCTTTCTTAGTTAGAGTAATTAATTTAAATTTCTAAGCTGCTTATAAGTTTTAGAATTATTCTTTTAAATAATTATCGAAATGTACAATATTTTACTACAGATCTAACGCAATAATCCTAAAGCTAATGTTCCAAGTATATTTCAATTATTTAACTAAATGCTTATAAAAATGGATTTACTTTCTTTGTAAGTACATAACAATATGTAAATAAGTATAAAACGAATATAAAGAAGTATGTAGGAGTCATATTGACTTTTATTGACACACCTTTTTATGCACATATAATAACCTTTTGAAGTTTCTATAGTCTGGTTACTAACAATAACATAAAAAGATATTGTAAACTCTGACAAAATCTTAACTTTGCATATAAGATTAATTTTTTTACTTCGGACTCCCTCCAAAATAAAATTCTGGCTATGCTTCATATACAAGTGCATTTATTTAAGTTACTCTTTTGCAGCCTTACTTTAAAACTGCACAGATAAGACAAAAGCATATCGCTGTCCCGGATATCAATGACGCAAGTAATTCATCGATTTGTTCAGAAAGCAAAAACTAAAATTTCATAGTAATATTACATGTGAGAAACTTTGGAAACGAAAATAGAGTAATTAATAACATATTTATGTTACCTTTAAATAAAGCCATACATTAAGGTGTATTTTGAATATTCACTCCCAATTTTGTAGCAGTGCCATTGTTCTACAATTTGAAATTAAGTAGTCAATACAAAGTAACTAACTATGCAAATTTTAGTGTTACGTTTAACTAATGCCATGAAGGTGTATTTTGAATATTCCTCCAATTTTGCATTTGCATCGTTGTCATAAAATTTGGAATGAAATATTCAGTACAAGTCACTAAGGCTATACAAAAATTTCATTTCTTTATACATTTTGTTGGCAATTTTACAACATATTTGCTGGCAATTTTATTCATTCAATTATTTACATCATGAAACGGTCAGAGATTAACAATGACACAGCATACACTTACGTCGTTGTTCCAGTCAAATTCAATACACGATTTCTTTACAATGGTTATAAATAGCACTTGAGTCGTTGTTGCACCGAAGTTGTTGCTAACCTCTCGCAACAAAATCTGAGGGACAACTACACTTGCGTCGTTCTTATAACGGTTCTTGAGAAGCAATTGAAATTTGAAAATGACTCAACTGCTCTTTAGTGGAGCTGAGTATTACTACAGTTCTGTCCTGGCTGTTGAAAGCATGAATCACGTCAGACAAGTGACGCATTTAACTCAAAATTCCCATACTTTTCACTTGCGTCGTTGTTCTTCTGAAACAACGAAATATAAATTCATGCACATTTCACAGCATATACACAAAAAATGCATCAAACTCACATGTTAACGGAAATGTCGAGTCGTAAAAAATGGAAACAAAACGTTTTTATTATGTAAACTTTACTCAAAACTACACCGTTGTACTTTTTTCTAGCCAGAAAAATTTGAACTTTGTAGTTATTAGATGTATCAAAAGTCAAAAACCCACCAGTGACTCCAACACTCACATAGAACAGAGACGTATCGAAAGGATTTTCTATCTAAATCGAGACCGCCTGACTTAGTTTAAATAGTACAGATGCTGCCTAATTCATTAGCTCTAAGTAGAAATAACATTTGTTTTTCTTGCTTTGTTATTAAATGCAAAGAATCGAAATGTCCAATGTCCTTTTATGCAGTTAGAAAAATCTGAACACAATAACTCTTGTGAGATGCATCAAAAAGCAAAAACACATCAGTGACTCCAACACCACATTGAAATAGGACAGAAATTATCGCGGGGATTTGGTATCTAAACTATGATCACTGACTGAGTTTAAATAGTAGATACGCGGCTTGATTCATTAACTCAAAGTAGAAATAACATTTGTGATTTTGCTTCGTTATTCAATGCAGAGAATTGAAATGTCCAATGTCCTTCAGAAAAATCTGGACACAATAAGTTAGATGTACACTCTAGTTAGATGTATCAAAAAGCAAAAACCCATCAGACTCCAACACCCACATTGAAAGTAGGAGTATCGCAGGGATTTGCTATCCAAACTGTGACCAATGGCTGAGTTTAAATAGTAGAGACGCGTCCCTAATTCATTAGCTCTAAGTAAAAATAACATTTGTTTTTGTTATTTCGTTATTAAATGTAGAGAATAGACAGCTAGGGACTGGAGAGAATAACTGGTAAGCCTCCGGCACTGAAACTGAAGTGCTAAAACAAACAGACTTAGCTGTAGTCGCCAAACAAGGCGTTAAATAAATATGCCTTGAGTTAAATAAAAAGATCCTTCGGTGGCAGACTTACAGAAAGGAGCTTAGCATTACTGAGGCTATAGAGAGATCATTTTAGTCAGTGCGACGCGTGATAATTCGGTAGTTTTTGCTTAGTTTCAGGAACAGCCTCAAGAGATGATCAAAGGTAAATAACGGGATGTTTTAAGTTGTCGTTTATGTTAGCCCAAATTTGTTCTTGGTGTTTGGAGTCTTCTTTAGGTCTCTTTAAAGCTGGATATTTTTATACCTATTATTTCTTATGCCACTAATCTTCCATTTTAATGTGCGGTTATTTATTGATTAATTCACGTTGAGTATACTTGGTATGAGAAACAAAAATTATGTTTCGATTAATCGGAAACGTGGACTATAATTTAAATACTTTAAAAGTTTATACTCAACAGTGTTGGGCAAGGTTTAATCTGACTAATGATTGAAAACTAGCGACTAAAAAAATAATCATGACTAATGAGTAACGATTGATTAGTTTTAGTCCTTCCACGTTAACTAGTGACTGATTTAGTTTTAATTTTAAGCAAGCAATCATGACTAAAAATTATGATAAAAATTTTGGCTCCATTCAACATTCTGAATTTAGTAAAAATAATATGTACTAGTGTGAAGTTTTAAAACAAAATACCTACCCACATGTAGAAGAGAAAAATTATAATTTATTGAAAAGGAGGATAGCATGATGAAATTATTTGTTGATTTATATTTTACAGCTGTACAAAATTCACAAAACACAACAAAAAATATTAAAATTAAAATTAAAGAGTACAAAATATGAACCAAAATAAAGTATCGATTATGTTGGTTAAATTAGCTTGTTATAGCATTGGAATCATTTATTGAAATAATTTAAATTCCCGTTTTCATAACTTTTTCTCAAACATATCGTCGGATAATTTATGAGATTTGGATAATTTGGTCATTGTTGCAAAGGAAAACATTCTTTCTACGTGTGGATGGAATGGAGGTATTGGACTTTTCAAATACACCCATGTCCAAATTTATCTTTACATACCCAAAAATAATGATATTCCATGAAATATCCAATCGATGTAATCCATTTTTGCAGGGAATGTGTGAAAGACAAGCCTAATTACCATTATCCAATCAAAAGTGATGAAACTGTTTCTGATATGCAAATCAAGGCGTTACGTCATCCGACGGTGAATCAAGCGCTTTGCGCAAAGTGAATATCTGAGTGAATTTCTGCAATACAGCGTTTGATTTCAGTGTGTAAAGACTCAAAACGGTTTGTTATGGCTCCGAAGTTATCATTTGGAAGAATCTGTGAAGTGGCGAATTATCGGCCGTTTAGAAGCAGGGCAGACAGTCATGGAAGCAGCGAGATGTGTGAATATTTCAAGACAGACAATCTCTACGCTATGGAAACAATTTCAGAACTCTGGAACTGTTGTAAGGAGGCCTGGACAAGTTCGTAAACGAATAACAACTGCTTCTCAAGATCGATATCTGGCAATAACTGCCCGTCGTAACAGGAAGTCTACTGCTCGGCAGTTAAGTTCAAAGGTTGTAGCCGCCACTGGAACTGTTGTATCACGGCAAACTGTATACAGGCTTAATGAAAAAGGCCTTTATGCCAGAAAGCCAAGGGTATGTGTTTCACTGTCCTCACAACAAAAGAGGGATCGCTTTAATTGGTGCAAAGAACATCAGAACTGGAGTGAACACCAATGGACCCATGTTCTCTTTACTGATGAGTCGAGGTTTAGTTTAACTTCTGATTCTAAACATGTTTACATCTGGAGGGAGTCAGGAACGCGAAATCTTCCTTCGAACATTATGGAACGTGACCGTTTCGGTAGTGCAGGTGTGATGGTATGGGGAGGAATAATGATCGATGGACGTACGCCCCTACACGTTTTCTACAGCGGATCTGTGACCGGCCAGAGATATCGGGATAAGGTCTTAGAACCTTATGTAAGACTTTTCAGAGGTGCATATGGATCTGACTTTTTATTTATGGATGATAATGCCCGTCCACATCGAGCAAACCTCGTTGACGAATTCCTTGAAAGTGAAACCATTGAGCGAATACCATGGCCAGCAAAATTTCCTGATCTGAACCCGATAGAGAACTTATGGGACTATCTTTGAAAAGCAGTTGCACGGAGACATCCTCCTCCTAGAGATATAAATGCCCTGAAGACCGCATTGCTGGAGAAGTGGAACTTAATTCCCCAAACTGTGGTTAACAACATTAGTGCCAGCATTAAAACACGTTGTGATATGTGTGTCAAGGGAGATCACATTCTATATTAAATTCATAAGCCTTAATTTTTTTCTGAGTTATTCTTTTTTTTTTTCTGAACTCTCCTTGTCACATATTATTGCCATTTTTATTGTTTCATGCTACAGTTTTATATCATATGCAGTGCTCTTAAATTTTTTCTTTTGTATTTGTGTGTTATGATGTTATGTATCACTTCACATAAATTCATAAAATTATAGTTCACAATTTTTGAGAAATCCGTGATTTTCTGCATGTAAAGATAATTTTGGACATGAGTGCATATTCTTCATTAAGGTAGCTAATGTGATGTTAAAATATATGCTTTATCAGCTCTCTTTCTTGGACAATTTGTTGTCCCTATTCAAGAAAATCATGGAAATTGAGAGTAAAAACTATCGCCAAAGAAATTGTGTATACTATAGGAATAGTTACACAACTCTACTATAGGAATTTAGTAAACGTATTCATGACTAAAACTAATAATTGAATGATTAATGACTAATTACATGTAGACATCAAATTTAATGAAATTGATAATAGACTTGCCTAGGAGGCCATGGTCGAATCTTTTCACAAACCTTACCTTCTCACCTGTAAAGAGTTATTTGCCATGAAGAGCTCAAATAATGAAATTCGGAGAGCCTCGACAACTCATACCTAGTATAGAGATTCAATGGTGTAAACTGTTTTAACCCGCCTGGTGGTTGTTTCGACAAGGTATCTCGTCATTAGAGAAAACCGACCAGATCCTTATGGACGAGATATCTCGTCATTAGAAGAAAACTGGCCAGATCTTGATCTCGTCATCATAAAAAAATGGTCAATATCTTGATAACAAGTTATCTCGTCGTTATAAAAATTGATCAGATCGTGTTGTCCGAGATATCTCGTCGAAACAACTTGAAGGGTTAATGAACGAGTTGTGGATTCGTTTGGTCGATTGCTTTGGTTTGTCGCTCTATAATCATTTTTAGCCTCTGGAGGGGAAATTATACCTGTTGTTCAATGAATCACTTTGACAAACAACGCACAGTCCCTGAATATTGATCGCCATTCTAATGAAATAATGATTTTAGAAGTATGATTCAATCATGAATTTATTCTTATTTTTGTATAAGTCGCATATCGAAATCGGGATTTAATACTGAAATTCACATGTTACGTCTCTTCATCTGATGGCAACTTTGAAACTAAATTTTTGAATTAAGTTTATTTCCCATAATTCAGTAACACTCATCCAAAATTGGAGTCAATTTGATAAGTCGGACTGACTGAAGACAACTCTAAACAGGCGAACCTATTTTTATGGCACCGACATTTTCCAGTTCTTATTGTACATCAATGAAATTTGAAAATACAATGGAGGAATAGGGTAAGAGATTTAAGGTAACGAATGGCAAAGCAGGATGATGAAATGCATGTTCCCCATATCGTACTCCAGGCCCCAGTACTGAGATCACGGGCCCTCATGAAATACAAATATGAACTCGAAGCTTAACTTGTACAAACGTTTTCACGTTGTCTACCTTTTCTTTGCAGAACACTTGTCTGGCAAGATTGCACATTGCAGTACAAGAATGTTCTCATTTTTATTGGGCTACTTCTGTTGCAAAATGTTATTTAAATTTACAACCAGATGGCGCATTGCAGGTGCAAGAAATTTATCACATTTATTGGGCTACTTCTATTGCAAAATGTTATTTAAATTTACCAGATGGTGCATTGCAGGTGCAAGAAAGTTTCCGCATTTATTGGGCTACTTCTGCCTCAAAATGTTATTTAAATTTACAACCAGATAGTACATTACAAGTGCAAGAAATTTATCACATTTGTCGAGCTACACCTCACCCTCGGGTCCCGATCATTTGGTGCCCATGGGGCTACCATGGGATCGGATATCACCATGGTGCCCAAATGGGGAAGGGATACCAAGTTCCCCATGTGGGTACCCTGCTTTGCATTGCATAATAAAATCTACATGCCGTTCCATTTTCTCAGTCAAGTATTCTGATTTTCCATGAGGCGCATGCTAAAAAACTTTTCACAGCACCCCTTTTTAATTTTCGAATCTACATGCATGAAATATGTGTTTTTATTCGATGCTGGCCGAAATAGACATGTTTTTCGAGGGCTTGATTTGTATGGAGATGCGCTTTTCCTTTTCTTCCCCTTTCGATTCCATTTATGTGCAAATGTGGCCCTGACGTCCCGATTCCTCTGAAAATAGACAGAAATGTACATTGCGCGAGGAGCAATGGAGACACTTTATCTAATGGTCTTTCTAATCTTAGGATGTGAGGGGAATAATGCCCTCGGGTTTTGTTGACATTCCATTTCGTCGTGTCAATACTCGACGTTCTGTTAACAGGCCGGGTAAACCACGAGCTCCAACTTTTGCTTTCTTACTCTCCTTTCCTAGACACTCTCGGCTTACTCGAGTGATATTGACCGTTCCATCGTGAATATTCGGTGACACATCTGAGTGGACCAGTGTGCAAATGCAGCGCAAGCTAGATGGGAGTTTTGTATTTATACTGTGAACACTTTTTGTCTATTCTTCATAGTACAATAGACTCGCTTTACAACAATCCTGAGGGGAACTTCCGTTGCGTTATATCGAACTTTAGTGAGGGAGAATGCTGATTTTCGCACCTTATAAATTTTTACAATTTCAAAAAACTTCCGCACGCTTAAGGAACTATCATAAACCCTCCAAGTTGTTTTGACGGGACATCTCGTCCATCAAGATCTGACCAGTTTTGCTAATAACGAGATAGTTCGTCATCAAGGTATTGCCGAGTTTTTGACGATGGATGACAAAATCAAGATCCGGTCAGTTTTGCTAATGACGAGATACCTCGTCGAGACAACCATCAGAAGGGTTACTGAACTATAGTTTAAAATGAAAATTTTAACCCTCCTGGTGGTGTCTCGATGAGGTATCTCGTCATTAGCAAAACTGACCAGATCTTGATGGACGAAATACCTCGTCATTAGAAAAAAACTTGATGTAATCGTCAAACATTCGGCAATACCTTGATCACAAAATATCTCATCATCATGAACGAGATATCTTGTAGAAACCAATTGGAGGGTCAAAATGAATAACTTAAGTTTAATGTTGTACAGTGGCGTAACCCACTAAGCCACGGGGCCTCTCTCTTATTGTAGGTAGGTAGTTGATTAACCTCACACTGGAGTAACACAACTGGTTATTTCTCTTTTATGGATGGAGAATAACTGATAAATGAAAAACAGAAATCCCAGAGTAAGTTCCAGGAATCGAATCTGCACTTCTTACAGCGCCCAGGCTGCTAACATTGTGGACAAATCCACTAAGCTACGTAGACCCCTCTCGTTTGGATGGAGCCTAATTCTTTGATGGGCGGGAATAACAGTACAAGTCAAAAAATGACATTTTTTAAGAGAACAAAAATATTTTAATATTCCATATTGTGAATGAATAAAATTTATAAAATCAGTTCTGCACCTTATGTCTGACAACTTTAAAGGGGAAATTAGGAGAAATTTTGGATGTGGCCCTGTGACAAAATTACGTTACTTGTACTGTTAGTACCAAGAAAATTGTGCACATCACAACTGACTTGTACTGTTATTCCCGCCCATCAAGGAATTGATAGATGAAAAACAGAAAACCCATGGTAAGTTAAAGTATACTAACCTGCACGTCTGTACAGGCTGCTACCGTTACGGGAAGCCCACAAAGAGGTAGACTCCTCTTTTATGGATGCAGCAGAATTGATACATAAAAGAAAGAATGTTCCCACTCAGGTATAATGGGTAAATTACAGTATTCGAACCTGCACCTCCTACAGCTAGCAGGCTGCTAGCCTAGTGGGTTAAAACTCACTAAGCCGTGGAGGCCTCTCTCTTATGGATGGAGCAGAACTGATAAACGAATAACAGAAAACAAAAGATAAGTTACAGAAATTGAATCTGCACCACCTACATTAAGCAGGCTGCTAGCGTAATGGGCAAGCCCACAAAGAGATGGAGTCCTCTCTCATGGCTGGAGCATAACTGATAAACGAAAAACAGAAAATCTAGGTTAAGTTACAGGAATTGAATCTTCCCCGCAAACACCGCGTAAGCTGCTACCCTAGTGGGCGAACCCACTAGGTCACGGAGGTGAAATATAAAACAGAAAACCCAAGGTAATTATCAGGAATCGAATCTACACCTCCTACAAGACGCAGGCTGCGAGTGTAATTGGCAATCCCACAAAGAGATGAAGACTCCTCTTTTATGGATGGAGCATAACTGACAAATGAAAAACCGAAATCCCAGAGTAAGTAACAAGAATCAAATCTGCGCTTCCTACAGCAGGCAGGTTGCTGACGTAATGGGCAAACTTAATTAGAAATAAAGGCCCCCTCTCTTAAGGAGGAGGAGAACGGATTGCAGATAAAACAGAAGTACTGTATAACAAGATCTTAAATGAATGAGTTACAGGAATCGAATCTGCACCTCCTACAGGATGCAAGCTGCTAGCGTAACGGCAAGCCCACAAAGAGATGGAGACTCCTCTTTTATGGATGGAACATAACTGATAAATGAAAAACCGAAAACCCAGGGTAAGTAACATGAATCGAATCTACACCTCCTATAGGGCACAGGCTGCTGGCGAATGGGCAAACTAACTCAGAGACAAAGGCCCCCTCTCATATGTATGGATGAAACAAAAGTACCTGCAAAATAAGCTTTTAAATGCAAGAACTGCGAATTTCTCGATTCAGTGACGAAGTATAGAATCTAGTTTTACAGTCTATTTCGGACAACTTAACCTTCAGTTTCGTGTTCTGCAATTTATTCATCAGGCTGAGATGCAATGCTCTTGACAAATGTTTCTTGACGTGTGTGTAACAGTAAAATCTTCATTTTGCCATACATGTGAAACAGGATGATCCATTGACGTAGTTCTCGAAGTCAAATGCGTTTTGGGGAATTATTTGGCACGTGACGAACCGAATTAAGACACAATAGATCACATTTACAAGCTAAAATATCTAGATGATGCTTTGAGATCTAAATATCTCTTTCGACAAAGTGGTGCTAAATTGAAAACAACTAATGAAAACTAATGAAAAGGCAAAAGGCTAAATTATACCATAGATATTATACGACTGTTTATTACCAAAACAATAACAAGAAGAAAGATATAGTTTATAGTTTAAAGAAAGGTTGGAAGACAAAAAAATAACAATTCTTTGTTTGGATGGAAACTTTTTATTCTTTGAGTTTTTGAAAATCTGATATTTAGTTTTGATTATATCTCAAGAGGAAACATTTTTTACTGTCTAACATAAAAATTCATTTATTCATCAAAAATCAGTTGAGTAAAATAATTTTTTTGAGAAAGAAATTTGAAAATGGTAATGATAAATCTATCCTAGTTTTTCCCCAACCCAACTTTAACGCGTAAAATTCAATTATTCATCCCAAATCAGTCGATTAAAGTACTTTTTATGCCAGAAAGAAATTTGATTGAAAATACTACTGCTAAGACAATCCTAATTTCTTCTATACGACTCTAACATAAAATTAGTTTATTCATCAAAACCCAATTGAATAAAATAATATTCATCCGAGAAAGAAATTAAATAAGAAATGCTAATGGCTAAATCTATGCTAATTTATTCTATTCAGCTCTAGGATAAAAATTAATTTCTTCCTCAAAAATCAGTTGAGTATAAATAATTTTCACTCGAGTTAGGTAGTTAAATTAACGTCGCACTGGAGCAACACAACGGGCTATTAATTTTCATTCTAGAAAGAATTCTGATTAAAAACTCCAATGCAAATCTATCCTAATCTGTGTGATTAAACACTAAAATGGAGAAATCAAGATTTATTCTCTTCCGTTGCATATTAAACGAACGTTAACTTCTTTAAGTTGCCCATCTCTACCATTTGAGTTCAAATAAATGTTGAAAAAAGTATCCCAATACAATAACAATCGTAAGAGGCTTAAATACTTTTAATTTATTATTAAATTCTAAACGCTCCATTCTATAGTCCTCGAAACAACTTGCATCAGTTGTTCACCACTTTAACTAGCTATCGCGTATTTAATGCAGTAAAATGAATTAGAAGAGTTAATGCCTGGAATATTTAGTTCGTCATACGCGAAAGTATAGTTTGAATACACTCGAAAACTCATCAATGATTATTGACTCAGACCCCTCCAGGAAATCCCGAAATGTGTGCACTCATAGTTTGACATTTAACTAGCTGAAGGCATGTTGAATTGGCAATTACAACTCCAAGTATAGCTTTCCACGTAATATGAGCTACGGAGAAAATATCTTAAAAGAGCAAATTTCCAACGCACATCGAATTACAGATAAAGAAAATTTAAGACTTCTGGGCTATGGCTTTTTTGCAATATAATAGGGTATGGGGACAAAATTATGTTCTTGGATACAAAGGGAACCTTTATTAGCTGTATATTTTTCTTTTTCGCGAGTGAACCTATGAATTTTCGGAGATGTGCATTGTTTAGTGATGCTGGATGGTAAAAGTAGAGCTTTATACCTTTGATATTAAAACTGCAACTTGTTACAGCTACTATAGTGAGGAAAATTATAAAATGTGTTAGGGTATGTAGATATTTCGTCAGCTTAAAGTAAAATCTTGTTAAATGAATATTTTGGGGAAATGCGTTTTTTGACACCAAATGCTTGTTTGCATGATGATGGAAAATACATTGTCATGTACCCCGAAAAAATTACACAATTAAATTGCTCTTAATTTTTAGTTTTGACTTAAAAACTCATTGGTCGCTTTTAAAAGACTACTGTAAAATTTGTTTTTTTTTTCAATTAACTTTTTGAGGCACACGATTTTAATTAAGTTGCATAGAATTGTTTATTCACTTATTCAGCTTCAAAATTAGTATAAAACATCAAATAACATGATTTTTTATTATAAAACGATTTATTCACTCATAATAAATTGTTACGGAAAAAAAACATTTACCGTTATGAAAGACAAAAATTCACTGCACCACACAATTCGCCAATCTTAATCGCAACAGTGTCAACAACTTACTAATGCGTTTTAACATGTGTAAATTTTTGTTTTCAGTTATTTACACATTTAGCGTTAGTTCATAGCATTGCCAACTCAATGAAAAACTCTAAATAAAATATTAAACTGTATGACAATGAGTAATTCTACTTTTTGAGGTGGGTTAAAAAATATCCCACCATACATAAAAAGCTAAGCAAAAGGTGGGACAGTTTTTAACCCACCTAACCCCAAAGAGAATGAGTTTCTACCTAAGCCAATGACATATGTTTCTGAAACAATTTGTAACACATTTCACTATCCAGAAAATCTGCATATTCGTAATAGATATCCTTCAGGTTTCAAGAGGCCTTGGCGCCCATCCATAAAAATATAGAGGGTCAGGACAACCCATATTTTTATGGATTGGCGCCAGACCCTTCTGGGGGAGACCCTAGAAGTTATCTCCCTTGTTTCCAAATAACATTGTTTACTGATTCTGGAAGGTTATTGTAGCGCCTTATATCCTTAACATTAAAAGTGTAACTTGTTACAGAAGGTATGTATGTAGATATATCAATGGCTTAGGGTAGGAACTCATTACCTGACATTTTTTTGGAGACACAGAATGCATATTTTCATGATGACGAGAAATATTTTTTCAAATTGTAATCGGAGATAAATATAATTCTATCAAAAGCTAATGTTTTTTTAATTTTGACCTAAGAACTCATAGTCGTTGAACGACGTACTGTAAAATCTGTTTTTGTCAGTTAATGAGTTTTTACCCAAAATCGACGATATGTTTGATAAAATATTTTCAACTAATTTGAAGAGTATTTGTTCAAATAAAGTTATAAAAATATTTGATTACAAGTATAGGACACACACAAATATATATAATTATCGATACGTCTTTGGTTTATGACATCCAATTTCCAACCTCTTCCGTCTCATGGCACACATAAACTAATAAGTAAACTTCTGCGGCACATCAAAAAACATATTTTTGCAGATCTGACGAGAAACAAGGTATAATTCTGAATGATTTAGAAAATACTTAGCTTATGATTTTTATTTTTTTACCTAAGAACTTATAGTTAGTCATTTAGCAGCGTACTATAAAATCTGTTTTTGTCAATTAATGAGTTTTTACTCTAAGCCGAGATATGTTTGATAAAAATATTTTCAACAATGCTGAAGAGCATTTGTTAAAGTAAAGTTACACAAATACATGATTATAAGTAAAGCACAAACATAATTAACGATATAGCTTTATTATCAAAGAAAACTGAAGAGATCTTGATTTCGTCATCATCAAAAAATCGGCAATATCTTGATGACGAGATACCTAGTCATTGGCAAAATTGGTAAGATCACGAGATATCTCGTCATTAGCAAAATCGGCAATATCTTGATGATTTGATACCTCGTCATTAGCAAAATTGGTCACATCTTGATGTACGAGATATCTCGTCATTAGCAAATTGGTCAGATCTTGATGGAGGAGATATCTAGTCATTAGCAAAATTGGTCAGATCTTTATGGACGAGATATCTCGTCGAAACCACTTGGAGAATTAAGCCACTTCATCATTTGTAAGGCACACCAGTGCTATTCTTACTGCACACCGGGTGAAAATCGCTGGTTTATGCAAATAAAACAATTCAACTTTCGGCCTTATGAGAATACGAATTAGTTGCTTGTTTAACTCGAAATTGAAGTAGTTATAAAAAGCAAGATATATTTATTTCTCTGTGTAGAATCTATTTTAATACAAAAAGTTTGCTTTACATTTTAAGAAAATTGGATATTTATTTTTGTTAATTACTTCCAGAACAGTTCTAATATTCTATAACAAAATGTGTTACTGAAATGCTCGAATTCAACTGATTCAAATAAGGATGTATTTTCAAAAACAGAAGAAAAGGATAATAGAAATAATGTTATTATTCATGAATCAGCTCGTTAGTTTTATTTTCTTCCATTTCATAATACTCATTTTAGAACGTACACGCTGAAAAATTATATAATAATTCATCTTAACAATTGGATAGACTCAAATATATTAATCTCTAAGATATTCAATACAGTTCAAATCTATTCATTTGCAGTTTTTAAGTCATTCACACTAACTAAAATAAAATGGAATTCCACCTTCCGATAAAATTTAAGGTTGACCATGTGTGGTGGAAATAGGACATTCATTGAATTAAATATGTTACACTTTTAATTGCTAATTTTCAGTTCTTTAAATAAGTTAAGTAACTTCAGGTAAATATGTATCTTTAATAAGTCAACTAACATTAAGTAAAAATAAGTTTCTTTAAATAAAGTAACATTCAGTAAATAAGTTTTTTAAATAATGTTAATTTAATAAGTTAAATGTTAAGTAATGTTAAGACTAACGTAAAATAATGTTAAATAAATAAGTCACAAAACGTTATTTGCAGTTCTTTATATCGGTGTTTACCAAGCTGTGGGACACAAATCTGCTAAGGGGACACATAGTAAAAATTTTTTGAAAACTTTTTCATAGACGCATTTTCTCATGAAAGCAAATCCAAATCGATCCACATAGCATACTTGTATCATGCTAGTATATTCCACGAAATAGCTTAGACGAGTTTTATCGTCTTGTTTTTATCTTTGTTAGTCACATTTTGAAGCTTTTATATTTAAACTAGTAAGTAACTAAGGTTTTTAACCTTGTACATCGTTTAAACAGTTCTGCAATACGGTTTTTTTGCATACACAATTATTAACCCTCTAAGTGGTTTTGACGAGATATCTCGTCCGTCAAGATCTGACCAATTTTGCTTATGATGAGATATCTCGTCATCTTGATATTGCAGATTTTTTAAGATAACGAAATCAAGATCTGACCAATTTGGCTTTTGTTGATATATCTCGTCATCTTGATATTGCAAATTTTTTTAATATAACGAGATCAAGATCTGGCCAGTTTTCTTTAAATGATCATGATCGTTTTTTCCTCTAATGACGAGATATCTCGTCCGTCAAGATCTGACCTATTTGGCTTATGATGAGATATCTCGTCATCCTGATATTGCAAATTTTTTTAATATAACGAGATCAGGATTTGGCCAGTTTTCTTTAAATGATCATGATCGTGTTTTCCTCTAATGACGAGATATCTCGTCCAACAAGATCTTGTCAATTTTGCTAATGACGAGATGATAGGTGGCAGAGGGAACAACCAGGAGGGTTAAGGAACAATAAACCTAAAATTATTTGTTGAAGCAATTTTTTAGCAATGTAGTACATTAAAAAACTAAGTTACTTGTCAATGCACAAAAAGAGGGCCGTTTACATTAAGAAAACTAAAATACCTAGATCTCTTCATTCAATTAGAAACAAAAATAATGAATAAAACTTATGAAAAAAATCTGTTTCGTGAATATAAAACTGTTTTATGAATAAAAACGATTCTCTTAAGTCTGTGCAACATTTCGCATTTAGGGAAACAAGATTTTAGCAGAGGAAGAACCGACGATATATACTTAGCGTTAAAAGCTGTCTAAGGGTTTGAAAGATTATTGCTCCTTTCTAAAATTAGATTAAGCTCAGCACTTTTGCACCTATTTCTAACTGCACCGTTGAAGTTAAAATGGTTGGAAATCAGAAAGAGGAATTCTCGAAATTGGATTATCAAGCTTATGCATTACTTATATATATATATAATCAAACGTCGAACTCTAAAAAAATTTCATTCTTAGTTAAATAAAGAATACATTTTTGGCTGATACAAATAAACTAATGTAATTTGCGTTGCAATTAAAGATTGACAGTGTAGATAAACAAGTTAGTTAAAAGTTTAGAAGCTTAGGAAGTTTCATGCTTGTGTGTAGTATATTAACATTTAAAATTTAACCCAGAATATATATTTCCAATTACAGATCAAGCCAGGCTTTAGCAATTAAAAGATATCACAAACAATTTAGGCTAGCGAATTGTTTAACCCTCCAAATGGTTTCAACGAGATATCTCGTCCACCAAGATCTGGCTAATTTTGATAATGACGAGATATCTCGTCCATCAAGATCTGGCCAATTTTGATAATGACGAGGTATCTCGTCCATCAAGATCTGGCCAATTTTGCTAATGACGCTATATCTCGTCCATCAAGATCTGGCCAATTTTTATAATGACGAGATATCTCGTCCATCAAGATTTGACCGAGTTTGCTAATGACGAGGTATCTCGTCATCAAGGTACTGCCGATTTTTTAGGATGACGAGATCAAGATCTGGTTATTTTTCTAATGACCAGATGGTCTCATCCATCAAGATCTGGTCAGTTTTGCAAATGACGAGATACCTCATCAAGACAACTACCAGGAGCGTTAATGAATAAAATATATTGATTAGACTTTATAACAAAGAAAGATTAGTATTTGAATAATGTTTTTCTCATTCTAGTTCTAAAATATTTAAAAATTAGTTATTAATCAAAAAATATAGGCTATTTGGTTTCAATGTATTACATACTACTTGAATTTATTAATATGTTTACAAAAAATATTAGTAACTATATAAGTAACTGCAAGATTCAAAATAAGAAAAGTTAAAAAGTTAGCATTTTTAAAAACTGATTTTTTGTACGACTATATTCCGTCGAAAATTACCAAATGTAATATTATTTCAATTGAGCTAATTACTAAAATATAATATTTTGACCCGTGTGTTTAACAGATGTTTCAAAAATTAACATTTTTACTTGTAGGATAAAGTGGGGCAAGTTCAAACCCAAATCTTCAAAGTTCATATTGAACCAACTACTACTCTGTCCCCTAATTTTTTAAAAAAATTCGTATTTTTACCACAAACATCCAGCCCTTTTACTGTGTGACACTTTTATTTGTTTAAACTTACCGTTGATACAATTTTAAAGAATTCTCCCAATACTACTTCATGAGATCCTACTTGCCCCACATGATGGGCAAGTGCATTCATTCCATGGACACTTTTCTAACTTGTAATGTGGTAGTACAGTTCGCAGGTTGCTAGAGCAATGGGCAAACCCAAAGGCTAGTGTATCCCTTCATTTATTAAGAAGACCCATCGGTAAATCTATTATGTAGATCGTATCTGGTCAGCGGGTTGGATAAACCTTTTCGGTGGGCCCTATCTGCTTATTAGAAATTGTGAGTTGTAGGCTGCGCAAGTTCGATTTTCCTGTAATTTATCCTGGATGTATTTCTCACTTCTCCGTCAATAAAACTTTCCTTGTGTATGTCCATTACTTGACGTCGTTTACTTTGTGTTTGGAGCAGCTTGGCTAAATAAGGTCCATGTGCCATGAAACCCAACCAACCAAACAAATCTGTATCCGTTCCAGTCGAGTTCATGGTCTCGTGTTGAGAACCTACGAACTACGAGCTGTCCATTACGGCTCAATAAGTCTCAAACAAGCCCTAACATTAAAATTAAACAAAGCGAATAAAAACAACGCACCGGAGGTTTAACAGGAGATGTAATAGTTGGAGCAGCTTAAGGAAAGAAAAAAATTACTGAATTAAACACTCAATTACAATTATCCATTACTTGACGTCGTCCATCTTGTGTTTGGCGCAGCTTGGCCAAATATGGTCCTTGTGCCAGGAAACCCAACCAAACAAACCTGCATCCCTTCCGGAAGAAATCGTGGTCTCGTGTTGAGAACCTACGAACTACGAGCTGTCCATTACGGCTCAATAAGTCTCGAACAAGTGTTAACAATAAAATTAAACAAAGCAAATAAAAAAACGCACCGGAGGTTTAACAGATGTGATAGTTGGAGCAGCTTAAGGAGAAAGAAAATTATTGAATAAATTCAGTCCCCTCCGCTCTTCGAAAAACAAAATATTGCAAACAAATGAGATCAATATCTCTTTTTCAAGGAGGAACTGAAAAATAAGTGGTCTGTCTGGAGTCTCCAAATTCTGCCTTTTTTCCTCCGTTGAGGAAAATAAAACGGGTTGTAAGACTCTCTGTTATTGAGCTCTGTGTTTCGGTATTACTTTATAATAAGCAATATTATTATCTCAGAAACTTGGAAACCCAAGAGTTAAGAGCGATCTTAACATAGCACCGAGTGCATAAAAGGAAGGACAGCCATTCTTTATTCCCCGCATAAAATTTCAACAAGTCAAAATAACGCACTCCTATTTTATTGCAGAGTCGGTAAAGCATTTTTATTCTGCGGAAGTTTTCGCAAATATTTTTGTTCGTCGTCGTCGTTACATCTGCGTCATAAAACGTTGGGGTTGTTTATTTTCCGTCAAAACTGCTTCCCTAGTTGGGAGCAATTTAGTTTAAATTTACCAAGTGTCAATCTGAAATAAACAAGTAAATGGGAAACGCCAACTTTCTTCGGCTATTAAGATTCGGGGACAGTTATTACGTTTCGCAACTTCAAAATGGGCTCAGTATTTACGAACTTATACCTACCAGTTTTATAGGGCCGCGGTAGCCTGGTGGAAGAGTAACGGATTAGCGACCGGAGGGATGCGAGTTCGAAACTCGGTCCAGCCAAAGACTGTCGAGTACACGGAGGCTGGTGTCGTAGCCTCAAATGTCCTTTTTGGCGTAGTGTGGAAGTTTGAAGAGTGAGGTGTTAGCTCAGGTGTTGTTCTCGTTATCTGACCGTGGTTCAAAATTACGAGGCGTTGTCCTTGATTTTTCCCTTCAGGATTGATCCCGTATCGTCGCCAATAGCCCGTTGTGTTGCTCCAGTATGTCGTTAATTAACTGCCTACCTACCACGAAACATATACTTGGTATACACGTATTTTTAGTATTTTGGTATTTTCAATTAACGTCACACTGGAGCAACACAACGGGCTATTGGTGACGGTCCGGGATCAATCCCAGAGGGAAAGATCCGAGGACAACACCACGTAATTTTGAACCATGGTCAGATGACGAGGCAACACCTGAGCTGGCACCCCACTCTCCAAACTTCCACACCACGCCAACGTGAGGACATTTGAGGCCACGACAGATTTAACGTGCACCAGCCCCCTTTGTACACGACGGTGTTTGGCTGGATTCGAACTCGCAACCCTTCGGTTGCTAGTCCGTTACTCTTCCAACCGGGCCACCGCGGCCCTCGTATTTTTAGTTAGCCGAGTGATTAGCTCGCTGCCCTAAGTCAAGAGGCTCTGTATTCGAATCACAATTTTCTTTCATAACTATCAGTTTAGATGACAGGTTCCAGTATAAGTTTAGGTCATGTATGCCTGTACCAGTTTAGATGACGAGCTTCAGTATAAGTTTAGATCACTGGTACATGTACCAGTTTAGATGACGGGCTCAAGAAAAGTTTAGGTCATGGGTGCCTTACCAGTTTAAACGACGAGCTTCAGTATAAGTTTAGATCACTGGTACATGTACCAGTTTAGATGACGGGTTCAAGAAAAGTTTAGGTCATGGGTGCCTTACCAGTTTAGATGACGAGCTTCAGTATAAGTTTAGATCACTGGTGCCTATAGCAATTAAGATGACAAGCTCTAGTATAATTTTAGTAAAACAATTGGTATAATGACCGTTTTATTAAACTCGGAGTAATAACGTATTTATTATTGGAGAGATCAACGTAAAACTAGAAAGTTTAAGGTCCCTGGGATTTAATGTTTCTCCAGTCCCGAATCCAGAGCTTAGTAAAACAATTGATACAACGACCAATAGCTATAGATTTGCTGGATGTTTTGGGCTAAAACACTAATCAGCAAGTACCAAACGCAGCGTGGTCCTATTGAGAGATTGCCTCATTCTGTCTATAATATTGAAATACTGAATCCCGAGAGCTGTAGGCCGATTCATATACAAATTAAAGTAAACAGTGTCACAGCGGGTTATGCAAATGCCCTAATTACGTGTAGAAATGTCTGAGACAATCATTATAATCATTTGAAGTAGTCGCAAACAACATATTCCTTACACATACAATCTTTAGCATCATCACATTGCATGTATCAATTTGCCAACGTAGCGTTATGCTGCATATGATTAAATTTGTCAAATCACTGTTGTAATATGCTCTAGATATTGTTGGACGAGAAATTGTCGAAGTTGCAGTAAACATTTTGTATAATACGTATTGCAAAATTATAATACGTTTCCATCAAATGTATAATTTATTTAATGTCGATAAAATATATATTTATTTTGGAAATAAATTGTAAATGGTTTGATTTGACATCATTATTAAATTGTAAATGACGATGATAGTTTAGTAGTATGGTATGGTTAAAAAAGACTAAAGATGAGCAGTGAGTTTTCATCTTTTAATAACAACCCTTTGCAGAACTTACTGGTTGAATTACATCTTTTCTGTGTGTGTGTGTGTGTGCGTGTGCGCGTGTGTGCGTGTGGGAATCCTTATAAAGAAACAACGGTCAAACACTTTAAGAGACTTTCTGTCAAACTAAATGTAAGTGACAGAAGTGTTTCTACGGTCGAACGTGTTTCCTGTACGTATTTCGAATATGACGTCACTTGGCTTGTTTTTCGAACTCGATTTCAGTATTTCGCCAATAAAAATTCCAAATAATGAATTCCGAATTGATATATGGGATAGTTCATTTATAAAAGCCAATTACATTTAGTCGCCAAAACGAAGATAAACTACACTTTAAAGCAACTGCGATATGCATCATGTGAGAGCATTTAAGCATAAGTGAAATCTTCGCATTCAGTCTGGTTAGTTTGTTTACTCTGAAAATCCCTCTCAAAGATACGCATTTCGTAGTTGGAATTAATATTTAATGTTAAAATACGTATTTTTATATCAATAGTATAGATAGTCGTATTTATTTTATTAATATGAATATAATATGGCAGATCTGTAGTAGGTATAACACATTTTAAAACGAATATTTGAGAGGGGTTTTCCGAAGGCTTGAGGTACTGAGGGTTTACACTGAAAATCTCTATTTTGTGGTTCTAATTGAAGTACTAGTTATGTGGTTGTTGAAAGGTTGTAAAGTATTAGAAATTGGCCTTGTATTTTTTGAATTTGTACTTTAAAATGCTATAAATGTCTGTGGAAGCTGTAAAACCTAAGTTATTAATAGATAAATTTCTAGAAAAGTTTCATTTTGTTTCTCGCTACGAGGCTTGTCTCTACTTTCCAGCTCGGGATGGGGAATGATCTGGCTTCAGGAACAGCCGAGACAGAGAATGATGTTCTGGAACGAGGCCTGATCTGAATTGCATTTAGAGCACAGAGGAAAGTACTTGCAACCCAGTTTTATTTTCAGCTTCAAATGCCCACTGTGAAACTTAGAGCAGTTTGGTCTTTTCTGCTGCCCATTTTAGCCAGGGAAACATCGAGCTGGCTGCAGACCTGCGAGTCTTGAGTCAGAAGAGTCCTCCAAATTCTTGTTCATACTCACTTTAATTTGTAGGTGACTTGCTGAATTACCCGGAGTTGCTCGGGTTGAATTGTTGTAATTCATCGTGATAGTACTCAATGTTATTCCTATGGAATTTAAGAATTGTTTTTAACCCCTCTAAAGGCCCAGGACAAATGGAAGGGGGTTAATATCTAGCCTATGATTCCCGCATGTTTCTAAAGAAGGAGTGTACCAAATTTGATGTGAATTGGTCAAACTGTGACAGTAAGGATACTCACTTTTATTCCTATGGGGATTTCGAATCGTTTTAAGCCCCCTCTGCAGACCTAGGACAAATCGAAAGGGGTTAATATCTAGCCTATATTTCCCGCAGGATTCTAAAGAATGAGTGTACCAAATTTGATGTGAATTAGTGTGACAGTGATCGTAAAAAATACTCAATGCTATTCCTATGGGGATTTCGAATTGTTTTTAGCCGTCTCTGCACACACAAGACAAATAGAACGGGGTTTAATATGTAGCTTACGTTACCCACAGTGTTCTAAAGAATAAGTGTGTCAAATTTGGTGTGGATTGGTCAAACGGTGTAGATTTGTATAGAGAACAGACACCAACTCTGCTTCATATATATAGATTTCTTCCTATGCAAGTCTGACGTAAGAAGGAAAAGCATCTAGACTTCCCACCTTAGCCAAAAAGTCAGTGGTTTCGTTTCGTTACAGATCAACATATGAAGGTATCCATTAACCCTCCTGGTGGTTTATCGAGAACCACCCTGTAGTGACCAGCATCTGATGCAAAACCCTATTCCAAGTTGTCAGCAGTTCTGAGCAAGGGACAATTGGTTTTCCTACTTGAATCTTCATTCCCCTTGGAGTAATAGGGCAGTTTTGGCTCGACGAGGTATTTCGTCATTATCTAAACTTATCAGATCTTATGAACGAGATATCTCGTCGAAACCACTTGGAAGGTTAAAGATGCATTATGTTCCTCTCACACAGATGTCTCATCTTGCTAATGATGCTTCTGCTGGTTAGATCGCTGTGTTTCCACCACTTGCTGAGATGTTATATGGAACTTCGACTATCTGACAGGATCTAAATGTGCAAATTATTCAATGAACCCCAGAGCTTCATCGATGGTTAAAAGTTCCGAGTGAAAAACAGAACAGTGATGAATATTTCTTTTGCTGATTTTGAGGCATTCATTGATATAAATTTCGCTACCAGAAATCAATAACGAATGAAATGCACCATTGACTAAGCAATCGCATCACTGACCATGCAATCGCACCTTTAATCAAAACCATCTGATAACTGAGGTCATCTGATAACTGCGCTGATCACTGAGGCATGAAACTATTGCTATTGTGAGTGAGATAATAGTAGTTTTTGGTTTACGCAGAATTAACTAATATACCATCACGTGGTGTGGGTTGAATGGCCCCCTTAGAGCTAACTACCTTACTTGTAGTAGTAAGGTAGCTCTAAAAGGCCATTCAAGGAGCGAGGGGGTTCAAGGGCCACAATGTGGCGAGAAAGGATGAATAGCTTCATATTAAATTAGATGGACTTTTTCAAATCGGTTTTTGTAGTAGTTTTTAAATTACAATAAAATTATTCAAAAACTCAATAAAACAACACTGAATGTTTCCTTAAGGGGAGTTGAAGGATCCAATATTGGCAATGTTAATTTCACTAAATTTCTGTCTTTTCTCAGAGGGACCGGTTTAAAAGAATTTGTAACCCCAAAAATATTTATATACTGAAATGAAATTTAGTTTTTTATTGTATAACGTTAAAAGATATTACGTGAAATTAACTCGAAAATCGTGTAATTCGATCGACTTCTGTTGTTCATGCATTGTTTTCATCGCATGAAAAGATATTAAAAATCAAGCATTAAAGAATCTTCTAATCTAAGGAATAGAAAGAAAGTATTTAATGAAGAAAAGTTTAAAATGATTTAATTTTAAGGTTCATTCCATAACTAATAGTTTAAAAATTTATTCAACTTGCTTGCTGGGATAAAGTATACTCTACAACTCTCAAACATTTAATGGAATGGAGGAAAACGTGTCTAACAGAAATTTATTTTAAAACAGCTTATAGAATACTTTGTTCTCGAAATCTGCATGGATATTTCAATACACGTAGAGGGAAGGTAGAAGCAATAGTGAACAAGCATCACACCCCTTGTCTAAATAGGATAGTACTGAATAAGACAATGGGAGTAAAATAAGTTATATTTTAACAAGTTCCATAAGTTATATGTTTATAAGTACTTCCAGAAGTTACAAAAGATCACACATCTGGGGACTGTTGACTACAAAATATAACAAGTTGACAATAGAAGTGGTTATTTATGTAAACCAACACGAGCAGATTTGATTTTCGTTATTGTGAGAATCCATTTTAAAATCTACAAGTAAAGTAAGAATGAAATGGCTTGACAGCTGGGTAAAATATTTGGAAAAGTAAATAGTTTACTCTTTCGTGAAGCAGTTGATTAATTTTACACCGGATAACATTTGAAATGTATTCAATAACTAAATATTCATAAATCGTAGTGACCTATAAATATTTATTCTTGTAAACCTATAAAAACGTTTGGTGGTATTATTACAATTAACGTTGCACTGGATCAACTGGTGCTAATGGCGATGATCCGGGATCAAACCCGAAGGGAAAGATCGAGGACAGCACTACGTAATTTTGAACCACGGTCAGATGACGAGGTCACACCAGAGCTGGCACGCCACTCTCCAAGTTTCACACCACGCCAACGTGAGAACATTTGAAGTCACTTCAGATTTAACATGCATCAGGCCCCTTATACACAATGGTCTTTGGCTGGAATCCGTTACTTTTCCAACTGGGCTACCGGGTCCAATACCTTAGTTGACTACTTCTATTTTTGTTGGTTCTATCTAATATCAATTAAGTCGGATTCATTTTGTTTTTTAAATTTAAGTTCATTTCAAAACTTACCTCTTCGTTCCGTAAGTAGGGCCGCGGTAGCCCAGTTGGAAGAGCAACGAATTAGCGAACGAAGGGTTGTGAGTTCGAAACTCGGTCCAGCCAAAGATGGTCGTGTACACGGGGTGGGTGCATGTTAAATCTGTCGGGCCTCAAATGTCCTGACGTGGTGTGGAAGTTTGGGGAGTGGAGTGCCAGCTCAGGTGTTGTTCTCGTCATCTGACCGAGGTTCTAAATTACGAGGCGTTGTCCTCCGAGCTTTCCTTTCGGTGTTGATTTCAGATCCTCGCTAATAACACGTTGTGTTGCTCCAGCACGACATTAATTCAATTACCTACTTACCTGCCCAGAAAAATGTGCGCAATTTAAAATTGAGCTGTACCAGTCAAACTTGACGTGGTGTGCTTGTTAATTATTTGATGAGAATTTATACGGTGGTCAGATCCTCCGAATTTGGTTTTAATAGCCCGCGTATTGCTCCTCAGTGCGACGTTAATTAAAATACCTTCCTACCTTAATTTGGTTTCTCGCTATGCAGTCATTTTCTGCTATACGAAGCAGATTCTCACAAATTAGAACCTGAATCGAATACTTGCCTGCTGAATTAATGAATAATCGATTCAATCTCAATTCAGTCATCCGATTAGATTTTTAACACTATGTATTCAATTATGTTATCTAGCTTTGTGTGTTTCTGAATAACGTATTTCGGATCTTTCCTTTCGGGATTGATCCCGGTGAGTCGCCAATAGCCCGTTGTGTTGCTCCAGCGTGATGTTAATTCAAATACATACATACGTTTGTATTTGAATTTAAGTACATATTCTGACCTGTTTGGTTAATTATTTCCGCATCTGACTGTTCAAAAATAGTCTGTTGTATTCCTCTAGGTCGACGTAAATCCAACTAGCTTCCTACCTACCTTAGTGTGACGTTAATTCAAATACATATATACGATTGTATTTGAATTTCAGTACATATTCTGACCTGTTTGGTTAATTATTTCCGCATCTGACAGTTCAAAAATAGTCTGTTGTATTCCTCGAGGGCGACGTTAATCCAACTAGCTTCCTACCTACCTTAGTATAACGTTAATTAAAATACCTACCTTATTTCGTAGCTCAGTCGAAAGAGTCCGATAGGTAGGTACGTGGATAATTAACGTCGCACTGGAGCGACACAATGGGAAGGATATGGGAAAGATCCAAGGACAACATAATTTTGAACAATGGTCAGATGACTAGGTCAACACCTGAGCTGGCACCCCACTCTCCAAACTTCCACATCCCGCCTAGGTGAGGACATTTGAGGCCACGACCAGCCCGCTTACACGACGGTCTTTGGTTGGACCTAGTTTCGAACTCGCAACTCGGGGGTATTTTATTTAACGTTGAACTGGAGCAACACAACGGGCTATGACTATCAACTCGGAAATTAGGTAGGTAGGTATTTAATTAACGTCACACTGGAGCAACACAAGGGCTATTGGAGGCAGTCCGGGATCGAACCGGAAGGGAAAGATCCGACTCGGAAATTAGGAAAAGAAGTTACTAAATACTATCGTCCTCTATATTTAGTTTAGGGCCGCGGAGCCCGGTTGGAAGAGCAACTGACTAGCAACCGGAGGGTTGCGAGTTCGAATCCAACCCGAAACTGTTGCATACAAGGGGGCTGGTGTAGGTTAAAACTGTCGTGGCCTCAAATGTCCTCACGTTGGCGTGGTGAAGTTTGGAGAGTGGGGTGCCAGCTCAGGTGTTGCCTCGTCATCTGACCGTGGTAAGGAATTACGTGGTGTTGTCCTCGATCTTTCCCTTCGGCTCACGTTGGCGTGGTGTGGAAGTTTGGAGAGTGGGGTGCCAGCTCAGGTGTTGCCTCGTCATCTGACCGTGGTTCAAAATTACGTGGTGTTGTCCTCGGATCTTTCCCTTTGGGATTGATCCCGGACCGTCACCAATAGCCCATTGTGTTGCTCCAGTGTGACGTTAATTGAAATACCCAACCCTTTCCCTTCGGGATTGATCCCGGACCGTCACCAATAGCCCATTGTGTTGCTCCAGTGTGACGTTAATTAAAATACCTTCCTACCTACCCGGACCGTCGTCAATAGCCCTTTGTGTTGCTCTAGTGCGACGTTAATAATCAATCAATCCCATTACCCATTGGGATTGATCCCGGACCATCACCAATAGCCCATTGTGTTGCTTCCAGTGTGACGTGAATTAAAATACCTTCCTACCCATTGGGACTGATCCCGGACCGTCGCCAATAGCCAGTTGTGTTGCTACTGTGCGACGTTAACTACCTACCTCTTATACCCAGGTGACTTATAGGAATCGAACTTGTACTTTCTGCAGCATGTTGCTTGCGAGCCATGCAAGTATTAAGAAATTATTTAATTTAAAAACAACAAAAACCTATGGCAACTCTTTTACTATCAACCAGCAACTGGCAAGATGGTGGACACTGAAACGTAAACAATCAAATTTTAATTTTGAATATATATTTAAAAAATCAATTTGTAATTGAAAAAGTAAACTCTCTAATTCTTGGAGCTCTAGTCAAGGTTCTCGTAGAAAACACCTTAGTGTCATACCATCAGAAATAAAATCAAAAGACAATCACTGAATATCTCAACAGAAACTTCCTACAACAAAAATATGAAGAAAGTTTGAAATGATCTGGATTTTATATAAAATGAACTTTTCGTGACGATGCTTGAGAAGAGATTCGCCTTTTTTAGGGAACGTGATTCGTAACGAAAAAAGTATTTGTATCTGGAAAGACTCGAATTATCACTTGGATCTTCAGATCGCTATTCCGAAATTATTTTAGAGTTTAACTGCAGTGATGAAATTTGAACTGCTTAAGATGAAATTGGTAAGTTATGCTTTCAATAAGAGATTATCTAAAATGAAGTGTGCTGTATATTACCATGTAACAATTTTGTTTCATCAAACTGGAAATATAGTTACCCATGTACAGGAAGGCTCAAAAGTCATAAGACCCTTTAAAATAACTCTTATGTATTAAAAATTCGCATTTATTCTTTTATAAACTATAAATATCTTCTCGGAAATTATTTTTAATTAGTTTTGTAGACTTCAAATGGCCATCATTTGGTTCTTGACAGTGGTTAGTGTGCTCCATCACTTCTCGTACTGTTTCTTGGCTTATTCCTTCAATTTCTTCACGGATGTTGGCCTTTAATTGCTAGGATGGTTCGAGATTTGTTGCCTTTCTTTTAGATATCTCCATAAGATAAAGTCTGCAGCCGTAAGGTCAGGTGAGCGTGGAGGCCAACTACGTGGCCATATTGGAAAGTGGCCATATTGGAGCGTGGAGTTTCGCGAAATTATCCGCCGTCCAAAAGTTTACCTTTCCAGCTCCATCGTCGGACGAGCTGTATGGGGTGCTGCCACCATACCTCTGGTGTGTTCTCAACTGCCCAATAACAAATGTAAGCTCTTTGGGTTAGCACTGGCGCAGCTTGTCCGCTTTTGGACCTTGTGCCATAAAACCCCAAAATCCAATTGAATCCTTTGGGTTAGCACAATTGATCGCTGATTTTGTAGATAAAATTGGATTGTTTTTACTCGTTGCTCTGTCGTGAATTTCTCCATGACAATTTTCCAAGTATTACATATAAATAATCGGAGAAAAAAAATTGAAAAATTAATAGCCAAAAAGTTATATTTTAAAATGATCTAGTGACTTTTGGGCCCCCTGTATATGTAAAATCTAGAAACCATTGTGGATGTTAGATTGGTCATAAATATTGCAAGCATGATGTAGTACTCTGATGTTTATTACTATAGCAGTTCAATTATAAATTTGTTCACCTTTTGTAAGGAAACCTGATCGTACCGAATATATAAAAATGAACACTTGGATGTTCTTAAGTAAATATGTTCGGGCGAGTTATTTTACTTCTAAGCAAGGTTTCTTGTCTGAGTTGAATATTGAAATTGATTATTTCAAAACTTCAGTTATATGTATTAACCCTCCTGGTGGTTGTCTCGACGAGTTATTTCTCGTTATCAGCCAAATTGACTGGATCTTGATGGAAGAGATATCTCGTCATAAGATAAAAAAACGAACAAATCTTGATCTCGTCATTATAAAATATTGGCATTATCTTGATGACGAGATATCTCGTAATTAGCACAATTGGTCAGATCTTGATGAACGAGATATCTCGTCAAAATTACGTAGTGTGGTCCTCGGGTCTTTCCCTTTGGGATTGATCCCGGACCGTCACCAATAGCCCGTTGTGTTACTCCAGTGAGACGTTAATTAAAATACCTAACTACCAAAGATAATTCTTTCAATTGTAAACTTGATGTTTCTAATCTCATTGTCCGATTTTTCTTAACTCGTTTGAAATGTAAATCCGTCCTTCACATGTGAATCCGTGATTTTTCTATAAAGAAAATAATTACGTAAATTATAAAAAATTTACGTAATTATTCAAGTATACTTACGTAATTATTACGTAAGTATTCAGGTTTGCCTCTGCCCTCCTGAAAGATGTAGGAGGCGCAGTTTCGATTCCTCCCTTAGAAAATTCTGTATCAGTAAAAAATTTCCTTGTGTATGCCCATTGCTTGATGTTGTTTGGTGCAGTTTGGCCAAATATGGCCCTTGCGCCGTAAAACCCAACCAACCATAAAAAAATTGAACTAGTTTGAAATATAAATATTTATAATAAATATTTTAAATACAAATATTTTACCTGGGATCAATGTATTTATTTTATCTGTGTTGGTTGGTTTTTGTGGTTTTATGGCGTAAGGGCCATATTTGGCCATGCTGTGCCAGACACAAGGCATACAATATCAAGTAATAGACATACCCACAAGGAAATTTTTTACTGACAAGATAGAAATACACCCAGGGCGGAATGCACCTGACAGGAATCGAACTTGGGCCGCCTAGAACTCGAAGGGTGCTAGCGCAGTGGGCATACCCACTGAGCCGACGGCCCCTTATTTTACCTGGGATCTTAATATTTCATACCAGGAAGTACTATTATAATTTTATTTCTTGTAACAATATTTGTTACTAGAAAAGAGTAAAGACTGGGTGTATTTCTCTTCTGTTTTAGTAAAGTTTTCTTGTGTGTCCATTTACTTGACTCGTCATCTGACCGTGGTTCAAAATTACGTGGTGCTGTCCTCGGATCTTTCCCTTTGGGATTGATCCAGGACCGTCACCAATAGCCCGTTGTGTTGCTCCAGTGTGACGTTAATTGAAATACCCCCCATTTACTTGACGTTGTTTAGCGCAGTTTGGCCAAATATGGCCCTTGCGCCGGAAAACCCAACCAACCATAAAAAATTGAACAAATTTGGAATAAAAATATTTATAATAAATATTTTAAAGACAAGTATTTAACGTGGGATTCCTACATTTATATGATGTGGGATCTCAATATTTCTCTCATAGCAGGAAGTACTATTATAATTATTTTATTTCTTGTAACAATATTCGGACAGTCAAATGAATCTAATCTAAGCACGATATGCCAACAAAGGGCTGTTTCAGTTCAAAAGAACACATTCGTAATTGGCTCTGTTTTGGCCTGATATCCGAAATATGTAATGAGAATCGAAGACAAGAGCCCCCGGAACGCTAACCCCGAACAATCAGCTATAGAGGCAAGATGATAAAGAAAAGAAACAGGAATGCTCGGAAAGAAAATGCAATCTAAAGGCAGTTGTTTGGGCGAAGCTTCTATAAAAGACTTTATGAAAGGAAATCAATTTAAAGAGCTGTCTCCCGAGTCTCTTACTCTGGCAGCTTGACGCAAGATTTTATTAATGACTAAGATGTGATAAAAAAGGTGACAAAGAAGCGCAGTGCAGTAACTTCAAATCCATCCACCATCTTGCCTCTCAGGAAGCTCTCGTTTTCTTGCGTGGTATAACGCTGCTGATGCAGTGGGTAATGAAATGGATCGCGAGAAGATGTAGCCTCTCCAATCAGCTGAGGACAGAGTCGATGAAACCTTCCTTCCCCTCTATGGGTCAGGCCGGAATTCTGGCTCGGAAGAAATATCAGCCGTTAGTAGGTAACGCCTTAGGTGGCCCCTTTTCGATTCACTTACTTGAGAAAGCCATTAATCCAAATCTCTGGAAGCGCCTCGACCACTTGCCAAGATTACTGCAACTTGAATGCTGGGCTCGGCGTTTATTCGGGATTCATTACGAGCCCAAATTTCCGGTCAGTTGGCTATGATCTTTTTCTGGAAGGATCCTGTCCTCTGGAGAAATCCCACTTCAGAGAACTGGGAAGTTGGAGCGTAAGAGGTCTAAGTCTGCGAAATCGCACGCGCAATAGATCTCGATGCACCTTAACCCCTAAACACGCATTTTTCTTGAAAACATCATAAAAAATTATTTTATCAATGGGAATCTTTATTTGAAAAAGTGGGATTCCTCCCTGGTTGAGGGTTGCCGTGGTTCAGTGGGTTTGCCATCTGCGCTAGCAATGTACGAGTTGTAGGTGGCGCAGGTTTGTTTCCTGTCAGGTTCAATTCCTCCCTGGGTGTATTCTCTCTTCTGTGTAAGTAAAACTTTCCTTGTGTGTGTATGTCCAGTAATCGAGGCTGTCTGTCTTGTGTTTCAAGCAACTTAGCCAAATATGGCCTGTGTCATGAAACCCAGCAAACCCCCATTACTTGAGGTTGTCTGTTTTGTGTAGTTTGACCAAATATGGTCCTTCCGACATAAAGCCCCAAAAACCAACGTGTCTCTTACTCTGGCAACTTGATGCAAGGTTTTATTAATGACTAAGAGATGCAATAAATACGACAAAGAGAAGCGTAATGCAGTAACTGCAAATCCATCCATCATTTTGGCTCTCAGAAGGTTCTTGATTTATTCGTATTTAAAATCTTTGAAGTTGGTTTAGCTCATCCTGTGTTTGGCCTTGTTGCATTAAAATCCAACAACCAACCTCCCTGGGTGTTTTTCTCTCTTTCTATGTCCATTTACTTAACGTTTTTTTGGCGCAGCTTGGCCAAATATGGCCCTTGCGCCATAAAACCCAACCAACTTTATAGAGCATATTTTTTGTACAATACTTTTTTCACATGGGGACAAAAAATTAAAGTAATCGAAAGCGTCAATTTTTTTTTTCAAGTTCTGTCGGGTGAGATGGGGCAATTGCGTTTGTGGGATAAATACGACCTCTGAATATGACCTCTGACCTTGAAACGTCTGATTAAATTAGGGGCTACAATATGCTGGAAATGCTTGGAGTCCTGTAGATTAGTTTCACCGCTGGAGAGCTACGAATTTCGGCAGGGAAAAACCAAACCGCACCAAATCAGGATATAAATAGAAATGATATACTCTTGCCTTACAATAATATCACATTTGCAAACAAGAAAGCAGTCCATGCCCCGTGGTATGCACTTGGCCCATCATGTGGAGTATGTACGACACCATGAAATTGTATTGGAAAGTATTTTTTAATTATATCAATGGTAAAAAGATTAAACAAATAAGTGTAAACATATTAACAAAGTCTTGAAATGTGTTAAAATATGAAATTTTTTAAAATTACTGGGGACAGAGTAGAATTGGTTTGAACTTTGAAGATTTGAATTCCCATATCTTTAATCGTCATCTGACAGTGATTGCGAGGCGTTGTCTTTCGATCTTTCCCTTCAGGATTGATCCCGGACTGTCGCCAATAGCCCATTGTGTTACTCCTATGCGACGTTAATTACCTACCTACCCACCGACATCTTTAAATGAACTTATTCCTTCAAATGGTTACGACGATATGTCTTCAAGATCTGACCAATTTTGCTAATGACGAGATCTCGTCATCAAGATATTGCCGATTTTTTGATGATGACGTGATCAAGATCTGGTCAGTTTTTCTAATGACGAAACATCTTGTCCATCAAGATCTGGTCAGTTTTGCTGATGATGAGAGATTCCTCGTCGAGACACGCGAGGAATGCTTGAAGCGAGGCTCCTTTTTGAAAGAGCCACGCGTAAGTCATCACTTGCATTTAAGCTATTTCTGGCTTTTGTTTTCATGTGCAAAAGTGATGAAAATCCCATTTCACACAGGTAGGTGGTGGCAAATGGTAAGAGTCTACAATGCTGCTTTTGCCAGCTGTGGATAAGGTTCTAACTGTACACCAGAATTGTCCTAAGTTTTTCATATTCCATTTGAATACGTGCATTGGCTCGTATTTCAATTAGATAGTTTTTTATTAAATCGCCGTCGTCCATCGAAACTTCTCTCGTACCCCTGGAAGTGCTTTCTCGTACCCCCAGGGGTGCACACACCCAGGATAAGAACCACTGCTCTAGGTATATTTATCTCCTCTGTCAGTAAAACTTTCCTTGCGTGTATGTCCATTAATGACGTCGTCTGTTTTGTATTTGGAGCATCTTGACAAAATATAGCCCTTGTATCATAAAAACCAATCATGGAAGTCATATTTTTGCACCGTTTCTTACGATTCTTGTATTATCAGATTTTAAACATAAGTTGTGTTCCAAAAGTTATTTTAACTTGCTTCAAGGATATAACGAATATTTCTCATGATCTACCTCTTCACATTCTGACATTCTGTGAAACACATTGTACATCAAGTTTGCTTTCAATTAGTCTTCTACCTATTATATTACGACGGTAGACGACTTGCATTCAACATTTCACTTATAATTAGACCTCGTGTAGTAAATCAGCACGCAGAGCGAGATACCAATCCGCTTTTCATTGGTTTATCTCGGAATTTTCAACGTTCCTCAGAAAAATTGTTTCTAACAAGGAAAGAAATCTCAGTTCTTTTACCTATTCCCAATTTGTTGTGAATGCTCGAAATTAGCAGTTTCGAGTTTACAGTCCGTTAAAGTCCAGTTTAATACACTGCTGGCCACTCAAATTGCAACACCAAGAAAGACAAGAGATATCACAACAAAATTTATTTTGTAGATAACATGTTGACCAAGTATCAAATGATTAAATTTATAGACTTCTGTGAAGTGTGGTTCCTGCCAAAATCAGTAGCCAGAGTAGCCGCCATTGTTGGAGATCACCGCTGCCACACGCCTCGGCATTGATTCAAAGAGATTTTGGATGTGTTCTTGGGGTACAGCAGACCAAGCAGCTTCCACACGTTGCCAAAGTTGATCTGGTGTGGCAGCTGGGGATGTATTCTGGGTCAATCGTTGAGCAACCATGGACCACATGTTTTCTATCGGCGAAAGATCCGGAGAGCGAGCTGGCCAGGGAAGCAATTCAATCTGGCGATTGACGAAGAACCCTTGGACAATGCGTGCCACGTGTGGTCGCGCATTATCCTGTTGAAATATGGCTGTGGGCAAGCTCTGAAGGTAAGGAAGGACAACTGGCTCCAACACCTCGGAGATGTAGCGCTGGCTGTTTAAAGTACCGGCAATGCGTACTAGAGGAGTGCGAGAGTGATATCCAATACCGCCCCATACCATAATACCCGGTGCAGGACCAGTGTGGCGGTGCATAACGCAGCTGTTCAGCATCCTCTCTCCACGGTGTCTCCAGACTCGAATCCGACCATCGTGGTGTTGCAGACAGAAGCGTTACTCGTCAGTAAAGACAATTTCATTCCATTCTGCAGTCCACATCCTTCTTTCATCGCACCATTGGCGGCGGAAACGTCTGTGGTTCTGCGTCAAGGGTAGACGAAGCAATGGACGTCTTGCGGACAGACCACTCTGCTGTAAACGGCGTCGAATGGTACGCGCAGACACTGGATGATGCGGTACAGACTGAATGTGCTGTGCTATGGTTCGTGATGTGGCTGAGCGATCCGTCACTGCCATACGCACAATATGCCTGTCATCTCGTGAAGTGGTGCACTGAGGTGGATGCGATCGAACACGTCGGTCCGTCGTACCCTCCTGCATCCAACGATCACATATCCGCATTACAGTTGTTTGGTTTCTTCCAACACGACTACCGATTTCCCTGAAAGATAATCCACAATCTCGGTAGGCCACTATCCTTCCTCTGTCGAACTCGGATACTTGATCAAAAGATGATCGCTGTTTTCTACGAGCATAATTGATCGGTTTTTTTTTAAACCACAAGAAAAACACAATTGCCGTACTTGAAATCGTCGAAATCTCCAAGCCTTAAATAGCGCTTTGAAGTGGCGCCACAGGCGCGCGTGATGTGCGTCTGTGCTGAAATTCTAATCATTTGCATATCTCACCTTCGCTAATGCATGTTGTAAATTTCATATTATTTGCATGCTTCCTTCAGGGTGTTGCATTTACGGTGGCCAGCAGTGTAGATTACCCTTTGGAAATTTATTCATAACACGTTTTCCAAAATGCCCTACCCCTTGGGGGCACATCTTTAAGCGTGTACGGACTTCACGAATCCGAGGTACCCTGGCGATCTATTCTTTTCCCATAGGGTTTGCTGGGCCTCTGGTAAACAAGGGGGTCGCGACCACAGGATGTCCAAGTGATATTTCTCTACTTTCTTCACTCCATCCTTTCTTTTCACAATTACATATCATTGTCTTGTGTTTGGCGCAGCTTGGCCAAATATGACCCCTTGCGCCATAAAACCAACCAACCAAAATGCACCAATACTTTTTGGCCACTACTTTCACTGTGAATGAACAGTGCAAAATATCTTATTAATTTAAACTTAGCTTTATAGTTTCAGATAATGAAGGAAATAAAAAAAATGTGTTTCGGTCTAACAACTACTTAATTTTTAGCTAAATGTTTAATATGCGTTGTGTGTCAATACCTTTTTCATAGACTACAGTAGTTTGCTTCATATGATGTAGCTAAGATCAATTGAGGAATTTCCATTTTAAAAAGAACCGGAGGGGTTGGGAGTTCGAATCCAACAAAGACCGTCGTGCACAAAGGGGGCTGGTGCACGTTAAATCTGCCGTGGCCTCAAATGCCCTCACGTTGGGGTAGTGTGGAAGCTTGGAGAATGGGGTGCCAGCTCAGGTGTGACCTCGTCATCTGACCGTAGTCCAAAATTATGTGGTGTTGTCCTCGGGCCTTTCCCTTCGGGTTTGAGCCCGGACCGTCGCCAATAGCCCATTGTGTTGCTCCAGTGCAACGTTAATTAAGATACCTACCTACCATTTTTAAAAGATCTAGATAATCAATAATTCTTAAAAAAATCACAATATAATTTCCCACGACACTTAAAAATCTTGATCTATTCTTCCTTTAGATTCTAGACTTCTAAAATTCAATGGGCTTTGTCTGTAAATTCGGACAAAAAAGCGCACCTGGTCTCAGTATGTTTCCTATTGCACAAACGTCCTGCGAGATATAGAGGGCGTAGGTTCGATTCCTCTCATGGTGTATTTCTCTCTTCTGCGTCAGTGAAACTTTCCTTCCGTGTATATGTCCATTTATTTGACGTTGTTTGTCTTGCGCTTGGCGCAGCTTCGCCAAATATGGCCCTTGCGCCATAAAGCACCAACGAATAAACGACGAATTTGAAAGAAACATTGAATTAGTGTTACTATAATACAAATATTTAATTGAAGCAAAAAACAAGGTTAAATACATACTGAATAGCTTTTAAATACATGAAGCTACAGTCTAGTTAAAAGAACAAGCGAGCATTATTATTATTTTTTGACTGAATTTGCAAGTTTCGTTTGCTCTTTTAAGTACTACTTTTAAGTACTACTAAGAATTACAAATTGCGATCGTCTTTTTTAATTGATCTCTAGAGATATATTGTAAATGTTTGATATATAAGAGTTCCCTTTTCAATTTGAAGAATAATCCTTAGTACTCTTTTTTTCTTTTGAAACGGAATTCGCTTTTGCTGTTCATTAAGAATTCCCAAAGGTAAATAAATTCGAATTGTTTCGATTGTTACTAAAGGCAATTTTTTTCAAATACTTGACTTTCAAAAACTTCAAATTAGTTTTAGGGACAGCATTTTTTGCCGAATAAATGTGAATTGTTACGAGTATAGCTTAAAATTATTTACTTTTTAATTTTTTGCATTTAATTCTTATTACTCTGATTCCGGAAAATCAGCTGTTTACAAAACAGAAATATTCACCCGAGCTAAAGTTATTTACCAGCTAGTAAGAGTTGTTTTCTAGGTTACATGTTTGAATTGATCAACTGTTATGAAACGGCAAATCTATTCGTAGTATTGTATTTGAAGTGGTGAATGAAGATGGAAATTCGATGTCATGTCAAAGCAAGTACAGCGTACAGTTATGATATAATATAAGGTATAAGAAGCATTCGTACAGGTATAAGAAGGGTATTCATAAGTATCGACCTTCTAATGAAATAAACGGAGCATGTGGACGGAGTCGCTGTCCTAAGATCTTAGAAGTGCAAGTCACGTGGTCTTGGGAATCTATTTGGGCCTATTGGTTATCGAAGCGCAAACTAGTGTTATAATCACGCTCCATAATCACAGTAAACAGCCACAAAGGTTTTAGTGGGACGACTAACACGAGCGGATAGCCGTACAACGGATCCTAATTAGATTCGTGTTTTCCCCAATACCACGTGACAGATCTTCGAACTGAGTGATCGGGAGAAATAACATGAAGCTGTATGCGCGCGCTCTGCCTATTTCATTAGAATGTCAAAGTTTACAAGAGCAATGTATAAGCGGGATGCTGAATCACGATATAATAGCTGGGCTTAAAATTTCGTCTTAAATTTGAATAAGAATGGAAATTAAAAGGACCAGATAATATCAGACAAACCTTAAAATAAAATAATATTTTTCAAGAATAGAATTATAAAAAATACTCTAACTTTTGTCATTTCAAAATCTAATTGTCTCTTGTATTGTCCTTTATTCAATTGCTTCTAATGTTGTTCGTATCTTTCACTGTAACTCAAATATATTTTTTTAAGTTTATACGATGTACCAATCACTCCAGTGTTAATTACAGCTTTCTATTGATTCTTTCGATTTTAACATTTTTTCAAACAAATTTAAGACTAAAATTGCTATTAAGAATAAAGACATAATTTGGGTAAAAGTAAGGATATATAAAAGTTCTCCATCTCCAAAGTCGAACTTCATACACCTAAGCGCTCGGTAACGCAAAGATAATGTTTATAAGTAAATCGTCCTAGATATAAATCAAATGTACATGTTACGAAAGTGTTGTCATATAAATTTATACTTAAAATAACTATCGTAGACTCTTAGAATATTGCATAATTTGTTCTCCCCAAATTGTACTCCTTTCCAGTGTATCAATATATTGGGTCATCCGGAAAGTTCTGCGGTTTTTTATGATAAATACCAACGAAGCAGTACAAAAACTTAAGAAAATGTTATTGAATCACATAAGCACCATTTTGTTCTATGACTTTTTGCCATCTTTCCGGCAGCTGGAAAATTCCTTTTTAAAAAGTCATTAGGTTTATTTGTAAAGAAGTTATCGAGGTGCTGTTTGAATCTCCAAAGAATTGAACTCCAGGCCGTTCAGAGAATTTTGAAGTGACCTGAAGAGGTGAAAATCTGAGGGAGCAAGGTCTGGTGAATATGGGGATGCACAAAACATCCCAGCCATAATCAATAAGTCTTTGTCTGACATTAAGCGAAATGTGGGGCCGAGATTGTCATGCTGGAAGACACCTCGACGATTGGTCAGTTCTGGCCGCTTTGCTTCGATTTTCGCTTTTAATACTGCCATTTGAGAACAGTATTTTTACGAATTTATTGTCTGATTTTGTGGCAACAATTCGTAATGAATAATTCCTTTGTAGTCCCACCATACACAAAGCATTACTTTTTTTGGGATGCAGCCCCCTCTCGATGTTACCCCATGATCTTTTTCTTGTAACATTGTTGTATAGTATCATCTTCTAATCTCCAGTAATGAGCCGTTTCAAAAAAGGTGCTTCTTCATTTCGTTTTTACATACCCAATCTTCTTCAGATGATCATGAACAGTACTTTTTGGAATATTTAGTCTGTGTGATAGTTCCTGAGCCATGTAACGTGGATTTTCAGCGATGGCATCTTTTAATAGGTCCTCGTTTACAGAGGATGGTCGTCCAGAGCGGGCATCATCTTCGAGGCTGAAATTTCCGCGCTTAAATTTATCAAACCACCTTCGAACTGTGTCATCAGAAACAGCACTTTGTCCATATACAGCACAAATTTTACGAGCAGTCTGACTAGCATTTGGCGCCATTAAACGCCAAACCAGCAACCTTATGGATGAGATACATATTTCTAAATATTAATTTTAAAACTGTCCTATTATATAGTTCAAATCATTGTTCGGGATGAATCGGTATAACGTCCTACACGAACACGTCAAATGTATTCAGCTTCATATAGAGGAGTTTAATTCGTTTTTGCATTACTATGTATTAGTCAAAATGTTTGCGTTCCGAATCTACTTTGTAAAAACTACGCTTCATAAATGAGACGTTCAGTCTAAACATCGCAATTATAAATTGAAAATCAGTATTTTAGGATCAAGTCCTTGTGTTAGGGTGTATGGAAAGAAAATTTATCAAACTTTGTTGGATGAAGTTGATGAAAAATGCTTATATTTTTAATTTTTATAAAAGTAAACTATTTATTGCCGATCGTTCTGTGATAAAAGTTTACTACAGAACAATTTAAACCAAAATATTAAATTTCTCGGAGTCGTCAAATTATTCAACAGTCCATACACATTTGATTATCGCTAAATTTCATTTTTTTAATCTTTCCAATGCTTCTGTTGAAATACCTTAAAGAAGCGAAGACGAATAATTCACATCGTGCCTTATTATTATGAATAATAAATAATTATGAGTAGAGGTGGCATATTGAAGCATGTGTGTTTTGTCTTAGATTACGTCAAGAGGCGTTGCCTTAATTTATTATGTCTTCGATTCCTTGGGCATTGACTTGTTTACTCAATACACTTCCAATTTTAAAGTGCGTCGACTGCGTTGGGGTTAAAAGCTATATCAACCGATCAGTAGATGTTTTGGCTCGCTGCCATTCGACGGAAAAAAAGCATGCAACGCAGGAAGGATAAATTCTAGACAGACCTAAAGTCTACCAAGGAACTTCGAAGGGTCGCCAAAGTTGAATTTAATAATTCATTGCTTGATTGTTTTGATACTTTAACCCTCCAAGTTGTTTTTACGAGATATCTCGTCCATGAAGATCTGACACATTTTCTACAGATACCTTGTCATCAAGATATTGCTGATTTTTTTATAATGACGAGAACAAGGTATGGCCAGTTTTTTCTTATGGCGAGATATCTGGTCAGTTTTGCTTATGACGAGATACCTCGTGGAGACAACCACCAGGAGGGTTAAGTTTGAATTAGCCTGATCTTGTGTGAGGTCTTTCTAGGAATGTTCTTTAACCCTCTGAGCTTCACGTTATTTCCTAGTAGTGTAGCATTGTTTTCGCCCCACAACACTCATAATAATTAAATAACCACATCTATTGGGTAAAAGAATCATTAATTCTTTTTCAACATTTAGAAAGATTCTATTCTTTCTTTCCTCAGAATAGAATCTCTTAGAAAGATTTTATTGCACCTTTAGTTAGAAGCGAATCCTTTGGAAATAATCTATTGGTTCTTTCCTTAGAATAGAATCCTTTAGTAATATTCTGCTAGTCATTTCCTTAGAATAGAATATATTGGAATGACTATTACTTCTTTCCTGAGAATAGAATCATTTGGAATTATTCAACTGCTCTTTTCTTTGGAAGTGAATCCAGTTGGTCCTTTCCTTAGAATAGAATTCTTTAGAAAGACTCTCGATTTTTCCTTATGATAGAATCCTTTGGAAAGATTCCTTTGATCGTATCCTCGAAATTGAATCCTTTGATAAGATTCCGTTGGTCATCTCCTTTTGAAGACTGCAGGTTGCAAGATGGAATTATGCGTTGCAAGGTGAATATGCGTATGTCCTCGGAAGGTTAAAGGAATTTGACTTTTGAATTCATAAATATGGGTCTACTGAAACATTTGATTTTGTTTCATCATTTCATAGGATGTGATGGGCCCAACCAATTGAACATTACTTGTTGACGCCTGTGTGCCAACCGCTCTCCAACTTGGGGATGTTGGCGCTTACGCGCCAACCGTTCGCCAACTTGGGTTACCACCATATTAATATCTTCACTTGGCTATATGTTTTTGATCAGATCGGACGTCTTTCGTCCAATAGGGATTTTTCCCACTATCCTTTTTGTATATTGGGTATACCCATCATTATGTATATTAATCTATATGTTCCTTGTTGTTAAGTTTTAAATAAAACTAAAAACTGCCAAGTCGCGTCAATCCTTCTTTATGCTGTTTACGCTATCTACAAGCTTAACACAAAGACATTTTTTGGTCCGTACTCATCGACGGAGCTGAGCTGAATCAGCGCTATGGATAAACACGAAGTTGCGCTTAATCGGTCTAAGGGATCGGTTAAATCTACTCTTACTAAGTTGGAGAACTTTATATTGGAGAAATCGCAAACAGAAGTACCTTCAAACATCGAAATTGATGTGAAACTCAGGACAATTGACTCTTTACATCGCAAAATCGATGATATTCGGGACTCGTACTATGCAATTCCTGATCTGCCAAATCTACCAGCGATAGAGGAAGATATCGATGACATTGAAAATCGCCTAGAACTCGCTGAGGTGAGTTTGAAATTATTTTTAATAAAACCTAGTTCTAGTACTGGACATTCACTCAATGTCTCAAATGAAAATGTGGATGTCGAAACTAAATCGAAAATACGTTTGCCTGACATTCCACTCCCAACCTTTTCTGGTCAGTACGAAGAGTGGAATAACTTTAAAATTCAATTTGTATCCTTAATAAGTGAAAATCCTTCTTTAAGTGATTCACAAAAGCTGTTTTATTTGCGTGCTTCCCTTAGAGGTGAAGCCAAAAACTTACAGTCTGTAGATGACTCATTCAGTTCCTTATTTACTGCATTGACTGAACGTTTTGAGAACAAAAGAGTGTTGATTGACACTCACATTTTAGGAATTCTTAACCACGGAATAATACGCGAATCTCCAGGGGATTTGCGAAACTTAGTCGACTGTGTAAAAAAGAACTTAAGAGCGCTAAAACTTCTTGATTATAAACAAAATAATTTATCTGATGCTATGCTAGTTAACATTTTGTTACAAAAGTTGGATAAGGAAACGAGAAAACAGTTTGAATTTTCTTTGAAATCGAACGAGCCTCCAGACTTTGAAAGCTTAATTTCGTTTCTGGAAACAAGAGCTTCTATTTTGAACAGCATAAATCAAAATCCTTCCTCAGTTTTGAGTAATAAAAGGATTTCCAATTCTTATCCTAAAGCAAAAGCTTTGATGATTCAGTCGAACGACGAAATTAACAAGAAACGAGAGTGCTCTTTGTGTGCTAACGAGTCATTCATTCAATTTCATCCCCTCTTCAAGTGCCCTGTTTTTCTGAAAATGAATCCCAAACAAAGGTTTGATCATGCTAAAAGAAGTAAAATTTGTGTGAATTGCTTACACATTCATAAAACCAAATGCCTGTCTATGTTCAAATGCAGGATTTGTTCGAAGTCTCATCATACTTTATTACACTTTGGCGAAAATAAAAAAAATGATCAGCCTATTTCCCAACCTCCATATGCTAACTCTCAAGTTGTTGATACATCTGCGACGCCAGAGGAACTAAACACTTCGATCCTTGAGACTGAGAGAAATGAAAAACAAGAAAGGGCTAAGGGGTCAAAGGAAGTTACATTTATTTCAAACGAAAGTAGAAAACTATCGCTTTTATGTACTTGCGTGATTTATTTGGAAGATCGGTATGGTAATAGGCATAGAATTAGGTCAATTATTGATAGCGCAAGCACTATTTGTATTTTGACTAAAAAGTAGCAGAGAGGCTACAATTAAAGAAAGAAAAAATTTGTTCTTCTGTGAGTGGTCTAAACAACTCAGTTCATAGTCTGACTCATAAAACGAGTGCGTTTTTATCTAATGCAAATCGAACTTTTAGAGAGCCGATCGAGCTGTATCTAGTAAATAACATTGTTGATTATACGCCGTCTTCTGAAATAAACACTTCGGATTTAGAACTGCCAGATTTTGTGAAATTAGCAGATCCTAACTTTTCCGTTCCTTCATCGTGTGATTGTGTTCTTTCATCCCAATGGGTGCTGCAAATTCTTAAGAATGACACATTTAAAATCAATGATCTCTTTTTCAGACTCTGTTTTCGGTTACATTGCCTCTGGTACGGGGAACGAACGTTGTTCATTTAATGATGAACACTGCTATCTCATTCAAGATTCTGAACCTCTAGATGATAATTTGAATCGCTTTTTCGACTTGGAGTCGCTTGGAATCAGGGATGACCCAAGACTTTTTGAGGACGATCGGGCCGTGGAAATCTTTAATAAAACTGTCGAATTCAAAAACTCTCGATACTCCGTGACCTTTCCGTGGAGAAGAGATTTTAAGGAACTAAAAGACAATTTTTCCGTTGCATACCAGCGCTTCCGAGGTACTTTGCAAAGATTGCAGCGGAATCCCGAAATGAAGATCAAGTATCAAGAAATAATAGATGACTACGAAGCGCAAGGAATTATTGAAAAAATTGATGATCCGGACTTAAAACCTTCCGCTTTAAAAAAATCCGGTTTATTACATTCCTTATCACGCAGTTGTAAAAGATAGTTCAACAACTTCAACGAGACTGGTTTTCGACGCAAGTTCACATGAACCTGGTCAATTATCGTTAAATGACTGTCTTTGGACTGGCCCAAACCTGAATCCAAATATCTTTGACATTCTGGTGAATTTCAGGACAAACAAAGTGGCATTCTCTTCAGATATTGCCAAGGCCTTTCTCCAGATAACTCTTGCAGAGAATCAAAGGGACGCAGTTCGCTTCTTGTGGCCCAACGACCATTTTTCGGACCATGGGTTCCAAGTCTTCAAATTTACCCGAGTTTTATTTGGAGTCAACGCCTCTCCTTTTCTATTGTCGGCAACTATAAAACATCATATCAAAAGGTTTGCTGAAAATTTTCCCACAACAGTTGAAATATTGGATACTTGCTTTTACGTTGATGATTTAATTGCAGGTGCAGACAGCACGCATGAAGCACTTAAAATCTCACGTGAGGCGAGAAACATTATGCTCGAAGCCAACATGAGTCTTCGAAAATGGATTACAAACGATAACGAATTGTTGGAGCAGTGGTCGAATGAGGGATTCGACACGTTCCCTGTGGATTCCCCGGTCAGTTTAGGCTCCAACTTGACCAAAATACTGGGTATTTCATGGAATACCAAGGAGGACTGTTTCATGATCGAGATAAGAGGACTACTCGAATTCCTATCGCCTAACAAGAACACAAAACGCTTTCTATTACAAGTCGTTGGGAAAATTTTCGACCCTTTGGGTCTACTTACACCATTCACAATTCGAGCCAAATGTATGCTTCAATCCCTTTGGGAACGAAAAATCTCTTGGGATTGCGACCTACCAGGGGATATCCAGCAAGAATGGCAACGGTGGTGCACAGAAATTCCACTGTTGGAGAAACTAAGAATCCCGAGATTGGTTCTCAACTCATCAAAGCAAGAGTCTGATGATATCGAGATTCATACCTTTTGCGATGCAAGCAAGAAAGCGTTTGGTGCTGCTGTATTCTTGAGGGTAATCAAGAACAACGACATTACAGTGAACCTCGTCACTGCAAAGAGCCGCGTCGCACCTCTGAAAACAATAACTTTACCTCGACTTGAGCTACTTGGTGCACTTTTAGCAGCTCGATTAACGAGTAAGATTCAGAAGATCATCGAAGACAAAAAATCAGTTTCAGTGACACTCTGGACAGACTCAAAAATCGTCTTGTATTGGATTAAGGGATCCAGCAAAAGGTGGAAGCAATTCGTGGCCAATCGAGTAAATGAAATCAAGTCATTGTCCAACCCGGACAATTGGTTTCACTGTTCCGGCAAGGAAAATCCGGCCGATCTGTTGTCCAGAGGGACTCTTCGGCCGAGAATCTCATTTACAATCCAATTTGGCTGAAAGGGCCAGAATTCTTGCAAACACAAAACTTTCATCTCTTATCCGAAATTCCTAGTGTACCTGAAGAAGACTATGCATCTGAACTGAAAAAGATTATCAGTGATGACTATACACTGTTAAATGTTAAAGAAAATTCTCTCATAGATCATATTTTAAGTATCACAAATAATTATGTAACTAACCTAAATGTTTTTAGTTATGTTTTCAGGTTCTTAAAGGCGTGTAGAAAATTTTCATTTCAAAAAGGTCCCATTCTCCCAGCAGAAAGGAAAATTACTGAGAATTTTATTGTGAAAGAGGTTCTCAAACTCAACATTTTCTCCGTGAGATTCAACATTTAAAAGGGGATGGGTTGGTCTCCCCTTCAAGTAAGATTAAAACTTTATCGCCTTTTTTGGACGCAGATGGAATCATTAGAGTAGGAGGTCGATTGGAACATTCTGATTTATCCTTTGATGTAAAACACCCTGTAATATTACCTAAAAATCATCTAATCTCAAAACTAATTCTGCTAGACATTCATGATAAATATTTGCATGTCGGTGCTCAAACTACTTTGCATTTATCACGCCAAAAGTATTGGATTTTGGGTGGTAGAAATTTGTCTAGAAAAATCATTCATGAATGTGTTACTTGTGCTAAATACAACCCTCAATTTATGACTCAAAAAATGGGCGACTTGCCTCCTGAACGGTTAAAGCCTGATTTTGTGTTTAATACTACTGGTATTGATTTCGGCGGACCCTTTTTCATTAAGAACAAAAATCAACGTAAGGATTCCCTTCAAAAGATATATGTTGCAATCTTTATTTGTTTTGTAACTAGAGCAGTTCATTTTGAACTTGTATCGGATTTGACGTCTGAATCATTCATTGCATCGTTGAAAAGATTTATTTCTCGACGTGGTAAATGTGCAACTATCTTTACTGATAATGGTAGCAACTTTATTGGTGCGCGTAACGAATTGAATCGCTTGTTCGATTTAATAGACAAGCCAGATGATAAATTGACGAAATATCTCAGTTCTGAAAAAATAAAGTGGAAATTCATACCTCCCAAATCTCCTCATTTTGGAGGGCTTTGGGAGGCTGGTATAAAATCCTGTAAATTTCATTTGAAACGCGGAATAGGAAAATTAATATTTACCTATGAGGAGTTTTTGACTATAACAAATCAAATAGAAGGAATTTTAAATTCGCGGCCATTAGTTCCTCTTTCCACTGATGCAAATGATTTGGAGACATTAACACCTGGTCATTTTCTGATTGGACGACCCATTGTTTCGATTGTTGAACCTGATTTAACAACCTACAATGATAATTTACTAAAAAGGTGGCAACGAACCACCAAGGTGATTCAATATATTTGGAAACGGTGGCAGAGAGATTATATCAGCCACTTACAACAAAGATCTAAATGGATGTTTTCTAAGAATAATCTTGCTATTGGGAACATTGTGATTGTAAGGGAGGATAATCAACCTACTAATTCCTGGTTGATGGGTCGTATTGTAGACGTTTTTCCAGGCCAAGATGGTCAAATTAGAGTGTGTATGGTAAAAACGAAGTTAGGACTTTTCAAAAGACCCATCACTAAATTAGCGCTATTACCAGTTCCCACTGAGTAATCAATTTAAAACTTGTATACTATTATGTACTTTAGTTTGAATAATCATTGTGTTTGTGTTTATTTTTGTATGGTATTCATTAATTGCTGTCATTATTACATGAGTATTTTAATTCTCAAATCAAAAATTGCGTTTGAATGCTTATAACTATTGTTTAATTGAAAATTCTATTTCCACTGTAACTGTTATATGTGTGTTTAACATTTTTTTATACAATGTGGTAATTATTATTCTTTGCACTTCGTGCAAGGCCGGGCGGGATGTTGGCGCCTGTGTGCCAACCGCTCTCCAACTTGGATTACCACCATATTAATATCTTCACTTGGCTATATGTTTTTGATCAGATCGGACGTCTTTCGTCCAATAGGGATTTTTCCCACTATCCTTTTTGTATATTGGGTATACCCATCATTATGTATATTAATCTATATGTTCCTTGTTGTTAAGTTTTAAATAAAACTAAAAACTGCCAAGTCGCGTCACTCCTTCTTTATGCTGTTGACGCTATCTACAAGCTTAACACAAAGACATTACTCACTAGGGCGGATTTGTGAACCACTTTGCATTACCATGGGGCACTTACATTACACCCCACATAATACTACCGACAAACCTATCAATTTTTACTAATTTTTCAAAAAATGTGTATTACCTCGAAATATTTTGTTGGAAAACAAAGTGCAAATTTTATAGCAATCGGATCACAACTTCGAAAATTGATTTTGAAAGTTCATTGTCCCCTTAATACTCTGCGGTGCATCCAAAGCAAATTTTCGATTGCAAAACAGTTTCTAATCAACACTGGTTGTGAATCGCTTTGAAACCGAATACTGCAGACAAAAAGCGTTTAATTTTCTGTCCTCTGCTTCCTCGCTGTCCTTTTACTTCCGCACTAACCTTTTCCCAGAGCGTCAGGGCATCACTGCTAATACAAAACAAAGAGAGTAATAAAAGTCCTCCCCTTCCGGTCAAAGCTTATCAACTCCAGCAAGGTCAGCTGTGTTTATGTGAGGGTTAAAATTGCGTCCAATTCCGACAAAATGAGAATCTATGGCGTTTGGACGTAATCAGTGTCATAGATGAACACAGAATCGTTTACACCCATATGCCCTTGCTTGTCTGAAATTGGTTTGAGCCTCCATGGTAACTCTTAACTTTCACATTAAAAGCTTACCAACTTTCAAATTGTCTTATTTTTCAGTTTGCTTGACGCAACCTCTCTACAATGTTAATTATTTAAATTTTTCATGAAACAAATTCAATAGGCATGTGGGTCTTATATACAGAGAAAAGAAATGTTCACATTGCACACTTACCAACTTTCAAACTGTCCTTGTTTTACACGATTTGCTTCACACAACCTTTCTACGATATTAATTATTTAAATTTTTCATGAAATGTATAAAATCAATACGCATGTGGGTTTTAAATTGCGAAAAGAAATTTCGCATTGAACGCTTACCAACTTTCAAATTGCTTTATTTTTCACTTTTTGCTTGACATAACCTTTCTACAATATTAGTTTAAATTTTTCATAACACATACAATCAATACTCATGAGGATTTTAAATAGTGAAAAGAGATTTTCCTTTCATGTGGTTTGAGTAAGAAATTGATATATTCCGGGATATAAAAGAATAGAAATGTAATTGCAGAATGTTGAGCATGAAATGTTTGAACACGAACTGAATGTCTTTGGATATAATTTTTACAATATTACATCTCTGACTACACTTTCTAACCATCGCAATTCTTACAACAATCAAAATTCTTATTATATTGGGAGAAGCGGTACTGAGCGTTGCTTGAACAACTAAATTAAAGTTTTTCTAGCACAGGTCTTTAAGGTTTTTGACATTTTCCTTAGCTAACCAAATATAGGTTGCTGCTACCAGACCAGGACCTCTTGGTGGTTGTCTCGATGAGTTATCTCGTCATTAGCAAAACTGACTAGATTTTGATGGACGAAATATCTCGTCAAGACCACTTGAAGGGTTAGGGTGGAGGTCACAGGGGAAAGAGGAGATCCATAAATGTGGAAAGTGTTTATACTGTAATATGTAGTGTATTTTCAAAGTAAAAATAGGGGCCGCGATAGACCAGTTAGTAGAGTCGTGAATTAGTTCGAAACTCGATCGAACCAAAGACCGTCGTATACGGGGGACTGGTGCGCGTTAAATTTGTCGTGGCCTCAAATGTCCTCACATTGGCGTGGTGCGGAAGTTCGAAGAGTGTAGTGCCAACTAAATTGTTGACTTCGCCATCCGATCGTGGTTCAAAATTACGAGGTATTGTCCTCTGATCTTTCCCTTCGGAATTTATCCCAGACTGTCACCTATAGCCCATTGTGTTGCTCCAGTGCGTTGTAAATTCAATTACCAATCTACCAACTCATAGTATTAGAGCCGCCTAACAGGTGTAGTCATAGCGTTCGTCAGCCACCCAATAGGTCTCGCATTCGGATCTCGGTTTGTAATCTCGCATGGATGTTGATGACTTTCCCTGTCAACTGACCGTGGTTCAAAATGGCGAAGTGATGTCCTCCATCTTTCCCATCGGGATTGATCCCGGATTGCCGCCTAAAGCCTGTTGTGTTGCTCCAGTGCGACGTAAATTCAATTACCTATTACCCTGTTCGGAGTGACTCATGAAAGGGTGCTACTTCAAAAGTAGCCGTCAGTTATCCCCTTGGAGTGCCGAATAGGTCAGTGGTTAGGCAATAGAAATATATAGCATTGGGTACTCGAACGTGTTTTTGAGAATATGGACTAAACTAAACTCTAGTGAAACAATGACGCTTACTGTGCCAGTAAAAGAAACCATTTGAAACACAATGGAAAGTTGAATACACTCCTAATGCTCCTGGTGGTTGATTCGACGAGGTATCTCGTCATTAGCAAAATGACCAGATCTTGATTTCATCATCATAAAAAATCGGCAGGATCTTGATGACGAGATATCGCGTCATTAGAAAAATTGGTCAAAAAATGATAGACGAGATATCTCGTCGAAAGCACTTGGAGGGTTGAGAAAATGCCAAGTAAATCGCAAAAACCAACTGGAAATCTAAAGATTTAGAATTCGGACGGGGGAATTGAAACTTGAAATTTGTCAAAACCCTTTACGAATATTTAAAAAAACATTAATACTGTCGGCTTACAAGTGAAACACACTCAATTTTGCTAAGGACAAGATACCTCATCCAAGATCTGGTCACATTTGCTATGGACAAAATATATCTTGTTAGACAAAAATGCTCTATCACTTCAAGGAGAATGAAGATCCAAGTCGGAAAACATACTGTCCCTTGTTCAGTTGACAGTTTGGAACAAATTTTTGCACCAGAGGCTGGCTACTTTAGGGTAGTTTTCACCACTTGGAGGGTTAAACTCGTAATACTCTATTGCATTGAGTATTTGCCCCATGCATTCTACTTCATTCTTATAGCATGTTACTGAAATGCAAGGCTTTGATTTCCGTTGTACAAAAGGACAGCTTTTAAACTAATGTTGGATGAGTCGATAAATAGAAGTCCTTCCTTATGATCGTGAGGCATTCCTAAATCTATCATCAGGCCTGGAATATCTGAACAAAAGCACATACCATCCTGCATTTCATAGAAAGAAGATGGAAACAAATTTCTATTTCTTAACACAGAAACACGTGTACTCTTAGCTAGAAGGTTTCACTCTTGAAGTCTGGAATCTATAAGTTCAACTTGTTTGAAAACACGTAAGCCTTGAACGAGATCATCCAGATAATTTTGGACTGAAATTTTAAATATACTGTTTGCACACATCAAAACTTATCTGTAATTGTTTCCGTTTCGATGGAAGTGTTCTAATATCTACACAAAATGTTGCGAGTAGGCCGGACAGAGTGAAGAAATACATCCAAGTATCAAGGTTTTTAAAGGCATTATAATTTATTAACATTAATATAAATATATACAAGGTATGTACAAGTCTTGAGACTTACAAAAATGAGCAGCCAAGCTCTACGCATTGCACCTTGCGTTCTGAGATCTTATTAAAGTTCTAGTAATGATTACGCTAGCAAATCGTTTGCGGCAGAAAGAAATGGCGCCAGCTTCAACCGTACAACAAACAAATCGTTTGAAAGCGAAACTACGACACCTGTCTTTAAGCGTTATTTATATCTTTACCATAATTTATAGCTATATTTTCAACAGTAATGTTAACCCGCCAAGTAGTTTCGACTAGATATCTCGTCCATCAAGATTTGACTAATTTTGCTAATGACAAGATGTATCTTCATTTGATGATGACGAGATCAAGATCTGGTTAGTTTTTTATAATGACGACACCTCGTCCATCAAGATCTGGTCAGTTTTTTTCTAATGACGAGATATCTCGTCCATTAAGGTTGGTCAGTTTTGCTAATGACGAGATACCTCGTTGAGACAATCACTAGGAGGGTTAATACATCCACGACGTTGCCTTTGTTCCAATTTTTGTCCGCAAACATGCAGCACGTGAATCTCCTTCAATGAAAAATACAAATAGAGAGGTGGTTATACATATTCTCTACTAGTGAAAAAAATCTAGTGTATTAACCCTCCTAGTGTCGTTGAGACAATCACTAGGAGGGTTAATATATCCACGACGTTGCCTTTGTTCCAATTTTTATCCGCAAACATGCAGCACGTGCTTCTCCAATGAAAAATACAAATAGAGCGGTGGTTATACATATTCTCTACTAGTGAAAAAATCTGTTGCCACACATTAACTGTCAGGTGCGAGTATGAAAATAAAATAAAATCTAGTGTCGTTTTACGCCACTAAAAGCGCTCATTTTTAAAGATGGCAAACATTAAGTGCCCAATAACAAAAAATTTGACGTGGTGGCAAATTTTTTTAAGGTCAGATCTGAAATCAGCACCCAAAATTAGTTTAAAACAACTAAACTTGTTCATGTTACAAAAACCTCGTAGACCAGTGTAATTATAATTTAATTTCACAGTAAATGTATATTAAGATAGGATAATTTTGGAAAGAAAATATGTTGATTGGTGTATTTTGATACTTTGTACAGTGTTTCATAAATTCCTGTACAAACATTCAGGGGAGGTAGGGAACATAAAATAAACTGGCGGCTGCAAGAGTCCTCTACAGGCTTGGATTTTTTTTTGACATGTGGAGCAATAATCGTCAGCTTTCCCGGGCGCGCATTACTGTTGTTGGTCGCATCTTTGAGCACATTCTGTGAAACTACAATTAGGTCTAGTAAAAATGTTTACATACTCGCTGTCTTTCACTTCTGCACTTTAGGGTGTTGACTTCGCCATCTGACCGGTGGTGCAGCTTGTCCCCTTTTGAACCTTGTGCCATAAAACCTTGGTAGAGTAACGGATTAGCAACTGGAGGGTTGCGAGTTCGAATCCAACCAAAGACCGTCGTGTATAAAGGGGCTGGTGCCCGTTAAGTCTGTCGGGGCCTCAAATGTATTCACGTTGACGTGGTGTGGAAATTTGGAGAGTGGGGTGCCAGCTCAGGTTTGACCTCGTCATCTGATCGTGGGTCAAAATTACGTGGTATTGTCCTCGGTTTGATCCCAGACCTTCGCCAATAGCCCGTGGAGTTGCTCCAGTGCGACGTTAATTAAAATACCTACCTACCTCGCCATTTAACCGTGGTTCATAATTACGAGGTGTCCTCGGATAGTCGCCAATAGCCCGTTGCGTTGCTCCAGTGAGAGGTTAATTCAACTACCTATCGGAGTGAAGATTTGGGTGGGCTATTCCCACCTGACCCGACCCACACATTTGAGAAAAATCGCTAAAGATACATTAACTTGCGATTTTATGATGGATAAATGTCTCCTAAACTTTTTCAAACGTATTCACGAATAAAACATGCAGGTAATTGAAATGTTTTCCCACCACCCCCGTAACAAACTCAACTGGGAAAAGATTAACGAAAACTTTTAGGGAAAACAGTTAAATTTGATTTCCTCGAAGACTCGCTTCGTTTAAATAATGGTTTTTGCAATTCAATCAATCACTCGAGTCACTTCAAGGAAGATCCTTCGGATTCATCTTGCTTCTCTCCCACGCAGATTCCATTTAAATATTTATACATTCATAGCTGTTTGGGGAATCTGTTCCCACCTGATTTTACTTGTATATTTGAGAAAAATAACCAATAATGTGTTACGATTTTATGATGCATAAATACCTTTGAAATTTTTTGTGTGTTTTTCTAACATCCCATAACAAGCACAACCGATAAAAAATTAGCCAAAACTTCCAAAAAATAGGTTAAAAAGTTTATTTAAAAAAATAGCCTCGTTTAAGCAATGGTGTTTCCATTCAATCAATCACTCGACTTCTTCAAAGAGCCCGCGGATTCTGAGTCTCATCTTGCCTCCCTGCCACAGACTCTAATTTAATATTCATACATCCATAGCTGCTGAACTTAATCCTACAGGTAGTTGTCTCGACGAGGTATCTCGTCATTAGTAAAGCTCACCAGATCGGGATGGACGAGAAACCTCTTCATTAGAAAGAAACTAACCAGATCGTAATCTCGCCGTCATAAAAAAAATCGGTAGTATTTTCATGACGAGATATCTCGTCAAGTATTAGCAAAATTGGTCAGATCTTGACGGACGATATAACTCGTCAAAACCACTTGGAGGGTTAATTCATAATTTGTTTTTCAAACAACCCATCGCAAAAACTTGGTAAAGATTAATCAAAACTTCAAAGACAAAAAGGTTAAGTTTAATTTCTCAAAAAGAATCGCTTCGTCTAAGTAATGGTATTTCTCCATTCAATCAATCACTCTACTTCAAAGAGCCCCGGATTCCGAGTCTCATCTTGCCTCCCTCTCACGTAGTTTCGGTTCGATTCCTCCTTGGATGTTTTTCTCTTCTGTGTCAGTAAAACCGTCCTTGTGTGAAAATGTCCACTTACGTCACCTTCCTTGTGTGTATATGTCCATTTACCTCACCTTTCTTGAGTGTATATGTCCATTTACTTCACCTTCCTTGTGGAAAAATGTCCACTTCACCTTCCGTGTGTGTAAGTCCATTTACCTCACCTTCCTTGTGTGTATATGTCCATTTACTTCACGTAGTTTAACCAAATAGGGCCCTTGCGCTAAAATCCCAACCAACGTAGAGTTAATTTAAATATTTATTCATACGGCTGTTTAAATTAACTAATAATTTAAATGTTTTCCAACGACCCAAAAGGAAAACTTGATAAAGATTAATCAAAGCTTCAGACCAAAAGGTTAAGTTTAATTTCTCAAAAAAATCGCTTCGTTTAAGTAATGGTGTTTCCCCATTCAATCAATCACTTGAGTTACTTCTTCAAAGAGCCCTTGGAGTCTCATCTTACCTCCCTGCCAGACTCTAATTTAATATTTATACGTCCCATAGCTGTTTAACTTAACTTTTTCTAATGTTTTTCAAACACCTCATAGCAAAAGCTTGGCAAAGATTAACCAAAACTTCAAAGACCAAAAGGTTAACTAAATTTAATTTCTCGAAAAGAATCGCTTCGTCTAAGTAACGGTGTCTCCCCATTCAATCAATCACTCGAGTTACTTCTTCAAAGAGCCCCGGATTCCGAGTCTCATCTTTCCTCCCTCCCACGCAGTTTCGATTTAAATATTTATACATCCATAGCTGTCAAATATGGCAGCAGATTCAGTTTTCTTTTACGGCGCATTTTCTCCAGTGTGTCATAAATTTCACCAAAGATCGAAATACATTTCAGAGGTAATGCATATACAATGCTCAAGGAAAGATTAGTTTTCAAATTTATTCTCTTCCCCGCTGCTCGCAGATTGAAATGCTGGAATAATTTTAAATAAAAAAAATGGCGGTAGAAAATGGACACAAGAGATAAAACTAGACCTGCAGAGCTCGGGTTGAACATACTTGCTGTTGATCCTCCCAAAAATGAAAAGGAAGATTAGTTTTCGACTGAAAAAATGAGTGGTAATTCGTTTTTCGAAGACGTCGTAGCCAGATGGAATAAAATTTCTCATAATGTAAATGGAAAATAAATCCCAGTAATATTGAATTATCTCTGAACCATATATCAGCAAGAGAGAGAGGTAGAATATTTAGAGCTCCCCTTCAAGTAAGTACGTATACAAATGCGTTGTACTGAATTTGTGTGGGAAAATCTCATTGCTTTTTCCAGGTGAAACAACTTAAGGGATATCAATCACTGTTTCAGTGCAGCAGATTCGAGCGAGTGCATTTGAGTTTATGTTGATAAAATTGTTTAAAAGTGACATCCAAATGCATGAAACAGTTCCTACATTAACATGTGACGCATTGCTGCATAATTCCATAAAAATATCTCGCTTTTCTTTGTAAAAAGTAGGGTGGTATTTTTACATTTGCGTTTCTTTTGTTTGCATTTTTCAGTTAAGGGCGCTTTTATTTAACCCTCTGAGGGGTTTGCGCGCTTATATCCGTTCTGCAACCTGTAGTCTTCCCTGCATGCATGATCCAGTTTTCGCTTTCTTGACTAATAGAATCTTTCCTAGGATTCTTTCAACCACAATAGATGTAGTCATTATGTATGGGTTGTGGGGGAAAAGCAATACTACAGTGCACAGAAATCTCATGACGCTGTGGGTTAAGTTTGTATGTCCATAAAACTTCCATATTTCCATCAGCGGATTAGTAATCGGAGGGTAAAGAGTTCGAAACCCGATCCAACCAAAGACTCTTGTGCGGTGGGGCTGGTGCACGTTAAATCTGTCGTGTCCTCAAATGTCCTCGCTTTGGTGTGGAAGTTTGGAGAGTGGAGTGCCAGCTCAGATGTTGACCTCGAGCTGGCACTCACATCAGGAGGATTAAGCGTGATTTATATCAATCGCATTAGACACGAAATAATTGTTCCATAATACCGGATCTGATTTCAAAGTCTTGTGATTACCACTAAAATGAACAATATTCCTTCTATTAAAGACAAAGCTTGTTAAACATCTAGTTATTTAGTTTTATAGTCCGTCTTGGTAACTCATTTTATTCCAGCTTAAAAAATATTTGCGGATCAAATGATAAATGAATGGTGTTTCTAGGTGCTTAGAATTTAGATTTATTGTCTTACAGATTCTTTTCTATTCAAAAGATACTTTGAAATGTGCAAGCATTTGTTATAAATAAGGATAGCTTTCACCTTATGTTTTCTAACAACATTTGACATGTCTTACGAGCAGCATGTTTAAATAGTTAACCCTTCTGGGGATTGTGTCGACTTAGAAAAACTGACCAGATCTGGATCTCATCATCAAAAAAATCGGCAATATCTTGGTGACGGCATCTCGTCATAAGCAAAATTTTGTCAGATCTTGATGGATGAGATATCTGGGATATTTTTAGTACTCGACTGATAAAGCAATTAAGTACAAATAAAAAAGCCACCAAATAAAATTTTGTAAATTTCACTCCTAAACCAAAGAGCGCTCGTTGAATATTTTAGTAAACGAGAAGCATGTTTAAAAATGAATAACGTAGCAAAGTTCGCCCTTTTAAAATAACCATGTATAGCCTTGTACTCCACTGATAAAACAATTTAAGTACAAACAAAAAAGCCACTGGCTAAAATTTTATAAATCTCACTCCTAAATCAAAAAGCATCTGTTTAATACTTTCAGTAAACGAGTAGCATGTTTAAATAGTTAATAGCGTAACAAAGTTCTCTTTTGAAATTAGCTGTCGTAACCTTGTTCTCCTTTGATAAAGCAATTTAGGGACAAATAAAAAAGCCACGGGATAAAATTTTACAAATCTCACTCCTAAATCAAAAAGCGTTCGTTGAACGTTTTCAGTAAAACAAAATCTCGCAGGCGAAGACAAAGCTTTCAAACTCCGGTTCACCCTAAAAATAAAAGAATTCTAGAAAATATGATCACCCTCCCCTTGCGCAAAGCGCTGAAATGCTTATATTTCTAATATTCTGAAAAGAGTGTTTTCCTCCAAGGCGATTGAGCTGCCCGTAAAAATAGTGTTTAACTCAATTGGTAATATTTTCTCGTGCCTATTTCTCCATTTCGAGATTGAGGATGAAGGAATAAAAAGATTTGGAAATCAATCGAGACCAAATGTCTGCACAGTGTTGCCTGAATGGGATCCTTCAATGGCACCGAGCAGCAGAAGAATGTCAACAATGAGGCATACAGTCTCCCGTTTTCTTGCAAGAAACTCAATAAAGCAGAATTCCACAATATATTTCAATGGAGCGTTGGGTAATATAGGGATAGGATTTTTCCCTTTCGATCAAGTTTTCGCGATTTTGTGGTTTTGATGTCGGATCCCAAAACGCGTTTGTATCTAAGGATATATAAAATGAGATGCATGAATGTTCGAAATTCTAGAAACATTTCTTCGTGTTTACTCGGATTGGAATGAGAACGCATCCCAATAGGGTTTGAATTGGATTTTCCGACTTGAGGTATTCTTAATCCTCTTTAACCCTCTGAGCGTCGGAGATTTCCGAGTTGTGTACTACTTACCCCAGAACACACTCAATGACAAAATAACCTGATCTATTAATGGGGATTCTTTCAACCTTTAGAAAGATTCTATTGGTCCTTTTCCTAGAATAGAATTCCTTGGAAAATCTAGTGATCCTTACCTTAGAATACGAAGCTTTATAAAGATTCTGTTGGTCCTCTCTAGAATACTTGGGGTCGCGGTAGCCCGGTTGGAAGAGTAACGGACTAGCAGCTGGAGGGTTGCGAGTTCGAATCCAATCAAAGACCGTCGTGTACAAAGGGGCTGGTGCACGTTAAATCTGTCGTGACCCCTCCCCCAAATCTCCTCACGTTGGCGTGGTGTGGAAGTTTGGAGTGGGGTGCCAGCTCAGGTGTGACCTCATCATCTGACCGTGATTCAAAATTACGGATCTTTCCCTCGGGGATTGATCCCGAATCGTCGTCAATAGCCCGTTGTGTTAATCCAGTGCGACGTTAATTAAAATACCTACCTATACCTGCCTTAGAATACTATCCTTTGGAAAGATTCTATTGGTCAAGAAGATCAAAACTAGTTAGAAGCGAAGCAGGGAAGACTACAAGTTGTGAGGTGGAATTATACGGGTGAACCCCTGAGGGTTAAGATGATTTATAAAGCTTATACGGTAAATTATCTCTTTCAGAACGCACTTTTTTGTTCCTACACTCGCTCATACAATCAATTTTAATCCTCTTATACAACCGGATAGGATTTCAAATGAAGTGCAATTGTTAAGGGTATTTTGAAAATACAAAGGAGTATCAAAAAGTAAGGTGAATTTTTGATTGACAGAAAAAAGTGCAGAGAGAGAGAGATAAATATATGAAAATTTATGTTTGACAAATCGTATCACACTATCATTCGACAAAGGAACCATAGTGGTCTAAACATTTATTCCAAAGTGGCTCTAAATCATCCATGCCCTCTTCAAAGAAATCTTGCTCCAGGTTCCCTAGCCACGTAAGTGTATCCTGCTGTGCCTCTTCCAGTGTATGGAAACGCTGCCCACGGAGGTGTTTCTTCAGGGGGCCAAACAAATGGTAATCCGAAGGGGCTAAATCAGGGATATACTGAGGATGGTCAAGAATTTCCCACTTCGATACTGCTCACTGAACCATATGACCTATTCAATGCATTTGCAATATCATGCAACCTCACTCTTTGTCTTCACGAATCATGGCATCGGCGACAGCCACATTCGTGTCGTTACACCACACGTACACTTGTTTCTGCGACATAACACTCTCTCCATAGACTTCCAACAATTCTCGATGAATATCACATGTTTTTTCCCCTTGGCCCATAAAAAACGAATGACACCGCGCACCTCCTCCTTGGAGTAATGCTCAAGTCGATGCGCCATCTTTGATTTGCTCTAATCACCAGACGGGTTGACATAGAAGTTTCTACAAGCCGTCACACTTCTATCACCTTGGTACTTGCAACATATAAAAAAATTAATTAGCTACACAAAAAACTGAGTTTTAGAGACAAATTCACCTTACTTTTTGATATAACCTTGTATATTTTTTTTTCCGTAATACCATCATTACTCCCTGGTTTGTATTTCTCTTGTGTCTGTAAAACAAACTTTCACTGTGTGTGTCTATTTGATATTGTATGTCTTGTGTTTGGCGCAGCATGGCCAAATATGGCCCTTGAGACATAAAACCCCAAAGCCAAACAACCGTAATGCTATCAATGATGTATTGCAAAATTACCCATCCTTTTCATGTATAGTTATTAGTAACAAGAGCAAATACATTTCTTGTGACAAAGTTCCTTTCCCAAGAAATTAAATCCGAATTATGGCAGAAGTTGTAATTGCTAATTAAGAAAATGAAAGCTGTTATAAAAGTATTTCTGTCGATAGTGTGGTTTGACAGTGGGCGTTTCGTTCGCTTTAAAATTACGAAGCCTGATATGTGCCTTAGCTGTACTTATTTTGTTGCACAAAGAATGTTTCTAATCTACAATTTGCATAAAGAAGCCCCAAAGTTTTGAGGGATTCACTAGGGGTTTGTTTAGGCAGAAAGTTGCATTATAATTGCAAATTGCGAGCTCTACCAAATCCAAAAACAAGACTGGATGCAACGCTTTTTAAAAAGTGAACAATGGGCTTAGTTGTGAAATCAATTGGATTTCCTAGAATACAGTGCTAGATGTAATAAGATTTCCATGAGATATTCTTCGAACTATACGCTTACAATATGCGTTTTTTCAGTAAACATTCTTTAAATTTGTAATTAAGAAATGCCAAAGAACTAATTCTAAAAAACATTCCTTTCAAGTAATTAATGATAAAATTTACCTTTTGTGCTATTTTTTCAAAGGAATATCACTTCGTATTTTACGGATAAGACATTGAATTTTTTTTATTTGTCGTTAACCTGGAATTTTTTTGAAACGGAACGTTTGAAATGGTGACACGAATTCGTAAAATGCTTTTTAGCGAATATTATCCCTCGAAAACAAAATTTTAATGTAACCACCGAAGAACTGCGATTGTGCAAAGATTACCATCTGAAAGTTAGCTTGTGTGCCAAAATGTGTGTTTTCATCAGGGAAAAATCCATCCAAATTTTACGTTACAAACATTTATTACGAACACACAACAACACAAAGAAATACACGGCTGGTCGCCGGATCAATGGTAAGGCACATCCTTACCCTCCAATATCCGTTCTTAATCTAATCTCTCCCTCGGGGAGGGGAAATCCTTTCACCTTTTTCCCTCTTGGGGATTTTCATCCCAAGTTGGAACATTCTCCCCCCCGATGAAGACTTTCATCATTTATCAAAATTAGAAAACATAGAAACATTTAACACAGCTTAACATTGAAATATAACATAAATGAATACACTGTACTAAAATAATTTTACATTCTCTAAAAGAAATGTGACACAAAAATACTATCAGGTAAAACATAAACATAAAAGTGCTTTCAAAATATACAAATACAGAAAGTATAATCAAATAGATGTAATTTATAAGTACTGAAAAACTATAAACAGATGAATATTGCTAGTATAGAAAATACTACAAAACTATATGAATAAAAATGCAATATCAGACATGAATTTCAAATAAGGACATAAATATAATATGCTACCTTATATTCTGAATACAAACTTAATCCATTCTTGGAAGTTCCAGATGGTATAACAGTTGAACCGGTCGTTTTATTATCCCTGAAGATGTTTTCAAAGTAACACTCCTTACTTTGTAATCACGACCTTTGTGAATTTCCATCACTCTAGCTAACTTCCAAAATTGTCGAGGTAATTTCTCATCACCTATCAAAACTATATCATTTATATTAAATTCACAAGTTACATTAATTGGTTTGACACAATTTGCACCTTTTAGTTGGAGAAGATACTCCCTTTTCCATCTTTTCCAAAAGTTATTTAAAAGTTTTTCACGATACATATACCTTTTAATTAAAATTCTTTTGTTACTTGGCATAACAACTTCCTTATCGTGACCAGCCCGGTGGGGTAAGGACGTCAGCCTTTTTCCTGTCAAGAAATGAGCTGGGGTGAGAGGGAATGGTTCTGATGGTTCATTATAAATATAGGTAAGAGGTCTAGAATTTAAAATCGATTCTATTTCTGCAAGAACCGTTTGTAGTTCTTCAAAAGTAACCAAAGCTCTTCCTAGCACTTTTCTCAAAATAATTTTTGTCATTTTTACCATTCTCTCCCAGTATCCACCCCACCAAGCCGCTCTTTCAACAATAAATCGCCACGTTATACCATTTTTACCAAAATAATTTTGTACGGATGTGTCCGTAATATTAGCATACAACCTTTTCAGTTCACAGTCTGCTGCTTTGAAAGTTTTGGCATTGTCCGAGTTAATAGTTCGGCAGACTCCTCTTCTTGAAACAAATCGTCGGAAGGCCAATAGAAAATGTTCCGCACTCAGACTTGATACCACTTCAAGATGCATTGCACGAGTGACTGCACAAGTGAATAGGGCAATATAAATTTTGTCACTGTCCTTTGTATACAAAGGTCCCGCGAAATCAATCCCTGTTACTTCAAAAGGGTTTGCCTCAGCTATTCTATCAGCTGGTAGTGGAGCCACTACCTGTTTACCAGGTCTGGCCTTGAACCTTTTGCAAATAAAACACTTATTCAAGCAGGATTTTACAGCCTGTCTGCCTCGGATTATCCAGTACCTTTCTCGAAGTTGAGTCAGTGTATCTGAAACACCAGAATGATACAAGTGCTGATGTTCCTTAACAACAAGCAATTCGGTGAATTTAGATTTGCCGGGAATAATCCAAGGATGCTTTTCCTGAAACTCAAATTCAGAACGTTGCAATCTACCGCCGAGACAAATTAATCCATCAGCAGATATGCTCGGATTCAGACAGTAAAGTCTCGACTCAGAGTCAATAGGAACTCCCCTTCTCAGCTGAAGGTATTCACGTTGGAATTCTGTTCTTTGCACAAAACAAACCCAATGTTCTTCAGCCTTAGATAGTTCTGTGGCTGTAAGTGTACCAGTTCCTTTTCTAGAATTCGGTTTAGAGTTTTTCACAAACCGCACGACGTATGCAGTTATCCTCAAAACCTTATCCAAATCACTATATTTGTGGAAATCAAACAATGTATCCGAAGGTTCAAAACACGTTTGTAAGGTAACACAGTTGGTTCTTTTTTCTTTCTGGATTTCCTGAGAGTCCGTGTCCAGTGTTGACACTGTATCACCACAGGACATCTCGTGTTTTAAAAGCCAGTGAGGACCGGTCCACCAGATCTCGTTATCGATGAGAGAACGTGCACTTACTCCCCGAGTAAGTTTATCGGCTGGGTTGGTTTTCCCATTGGAATGATTCCAGTTTAAAGGAATGGATTTCTCTTTAATTTCCAAGACTCGGTTGCGGACAAACGGTTTCCAATCATCAGCAACACCCTTAATCCAATGTAGACATATCTGGGAGTCAGTCCACAAGAAAATATCACTTTCCTTCAATGAAGGAAATGTGGATTGCAAGTAAGAAGACAACCTCACTGATGTCAAGGCTCCCAACAGTTCTAAACGTGGTAGGGTCATTCTCTTAATTGGAGCTAAACGAGACTTAGAAATTATAAAACTAGTCGCACACTTATTTTGATATTTGATTTTGAAGTACGCAACAGAACCGTAAGCCTTCGGACTTGCATCTGAAAATATGTGTACTTCTAATTGATTCACTTGTATTTCATCAAAATATGGTCGGGGTATGACGAGTCTCTTGAATTCGTCTATTTCATTGAGCCACTCTTTAAACAATGACTCTATTTCCACAGGAAGAGACTCATCCCATTGGATGCCTCGCTCCCAAAGAGTTTGCATCATTAACTTTATTCTCACAGTGAAAGGCGTTATCAGTCCTATAGGATCATATAACATTCCGCATGTACTCAGCACAACACGTTTCGTTGGAGTTACACCTTTCATTTTCGAGAATTGATTGAGCTCAATCCTCAGGGTGTCCCTTTCATTGTCCCATATTAAACCTAGGACCTTAAGTGGTAAGTTTAACTCATGCGAAGACTGTCGACACTCCATTTGATTGTCCTCCCATATTTGGTTTAAGGTCGGAGAGTTCGAAGTCCATCGTCGCAAATTCATACTTGCTTCGCTTAATATATAACTGGCCTCCTTTGATATCGATGCGGCTTCTTCAACAGTAGCTGCGCCCGTAATTAAATCGTCGACATAGAGGTCTTTAAGAACAGTACATGCTTCAGCATGCGAGTTCTCATACTTTGTAAGATGCAGTCTTATAGTAGCCGTCAGGATAAAGGGACTACATTTCACTTCGAAAGGAACTCGTCTAAATCGCAAAACTCTGATATCACGACCACCGAAATCGAGATCAGTTCCCCTCTTTTCCCATAAAAACTGCAAATACTTTCTGTCTTGCTCAACGATGCCAACCTCTAAAAAGGCTCTTTGAATATCTGCGCAAAATGCTATTGGATGGTATCGAAATTTCAAAATAATTTTCAGTAAATCTGGATTGAGACTTGGCCCACTCTCTAAACTATCGTTGAGAGATTGTTCCCCTTTAGTTTTTGAGGACGCGTCGTAGACAATCCTAACCTTAGTACTCTCTTTTAATTCTTTTACCACTGCATGATGGGGCATAAAATATCCTATATTTTTATAATCATTGGAAACAATTTTGACTTGTTCAATTATACCGTCTTTTAATTGTTCGTCAATAATTTCATTATATTGGAAATACAACTCTGAATTGTGCCTAAATTTATTGTTCAAATTAATCAAACGTCGCCTTGCAACCACATAATTAGAGTTTAATCCCTTATAATTATATTTCCATAGCAACTTAGTTTGATACCTCTTGTCCTTAAAAATTGTGTTTTGTTCAAACATGTTCATGACATCCGTATCTGATCGAGAAATTTCTTTATCCTGATTTATTCCAATCGCTTCCAATTCCCATAAACTTTTAACCCTTTCATTATCTGATTCATCTCTAAACACCGTTGCATAATTTACACAAACATTCTCACTGTCATATTCCATTTCCCTGCCTTGAATTACATACCCAAATATACTATCAGTTACTACTAAACGTTTGCCTATCCTTATATTTCTTTCATGTAAAATCTCCCATATATAATCCGATCCGATCAGTATATGTATCTCATTTGTGGTTCCAGTATCGGCTAATTCGATTCCTTTCTCGAAAGCAATGTTTCTAACCCACTGAGAAGGAATTTCAATATGGCCATGCGTAATGGACTCAATGACCACCGCTTCTAATTTGATATGTTGATCAGGTTTAATTCTATTCTGCAAATCGAACTCAACTATATCATAAATTTGTTTGGTCTCAGCTCGAATCCCACCGAACGCATGTATTGTAAACACTTCTTGGCGAATGACCTTCAACCCCAATGAGTCAGTATTCCCCTTTTCACGAATGTTCTATTGCTGCCGCTGTCTAGCAGCACTCGAACCACTCCTATTTTCTGGTCTGTTTTAACCACTGCAGTGAATGTCTGTAATAAAACTGACTCTAATTTATCTCTTTTTTGTTTATTTTCTAAGCAATGTAGTGAAGATACAGATGTCTCAACTTGTTCTGGTTCGTTGTGTATGGATTCGTTTGGATTTTGTGCGCAGTATGCCTTTTCACATATCAAATAATTATGAGGCTGCTTGCAATTCTTACACATCTGATCCTTTTTCCAACAAAACTTAGATATATGCCAACGTTTTAAACATATGAAACATCGACCATGGGATTTAAGAGAATTTTTTCTTTCAATTACTGTCAATGGACATTTTTGACTTATATGCGATCTATCGGAACAAAAAATACAAATTTCATTCACAGCAGTGGTTAAGGCTGCTGCAGTAGGTATGTTTGATACTGGTGTGTTTCGTTTTAGGCTTACATAATGCTTATTTTGACTATTTTGATTTATTGTTCTGTTACGAAAGGACCATTCATTTCCACTTACACCTTTAGGATTAGCTAATAAAAAGGACGTCTCTCGGTACTCTACTTCCTGTCTTAAAAATTCAATTAAATGTTTGATATCAAATAATTCACTCATTTTTCGTTGTCTATTATAATTTAAATTTAACTCTTCCGGGATTTTCTGTAATATCACGGGGCAAAGGAGATTACTATATGTGCCAGTTGCAACTTCAAGAGATTGTAGCGATCGGATCTGGACCTCAATCGCGTCATACATTTTTCTCAAAGCTGACACATTGGAACACGTTCTTACAGGTTCTATCGTTAGAAGTTTGTTCATATGTGAACTGATTATTAAATCTATTCTTCCAAACCTCTCCTTTAACAATTGTATTGAAGAATCATAATTGTTGTTAGTTAAAGAGAAACCCGAAACGGCTGTTAAAGCTATCCCACCTAAATAAGTTTTTAAATAAGCGAATTTCTCTATTTTGCTTAAATAATCATTCTTATGAATAGCGACTTCATACGAGTTCCAGAAGTCCAGCCAATAACTACAGTCTCCATAAAATTTCGCGATATTTAGTTTTGGGAGTTTAATATTTTCATTTCTGTATCTTTCCGCTCTATTTGGCTCGATACCTTCATTTAAATCATTTTGCGGTGTAGCTTCGGATAATTTTTCTATTTGTCTACTTAATCTCGTTTTCCATTGAATCCCGCGTTCCTGATACTCCTCACTCACAGTAATTTCGTTTTCGATTTCATCAATTGCAATAATAGCTTCTATTTCACTATCTAATTTTTTAAGGGTTTCAATTTTTTCTATTAATTGATGTTTTTGATCATGAAGATCATCAAGCTTTTGGTCTTCAGTGTATCTTTCACTTAATTGTTCATTTATAGTGCCTATTATTTTTGTAATAAGCTTGGTAAAAAGTTGTCTGACACTACTTCTTTTTCGCTTTAATGCATCAGGATTCATGATTGGATCAATTATTCAATTTCAATTAATTCAGGGTAAACATTTACTGTACGGTCACCCTTGGCGACTTTTTCAAAATCTCGCCAAAAGTCGCCAAAATGGCGACTTCTTGCACGAGCGAGATCTAAAGAAAACAGCGTAGTGAAAAATGGGTAAAGATGTAGAATCCGAGACATGTTTGTAGCCAAATCAAGATGGCGTCCAAAGCCAGGATGTTCTTAAAAAAACCGCGGACTTTCCTACGCGAACAACCTTTGTATAGGGCAATAATAAATGAGGAATGCACAAATAAGCAATAATAAGTAAAAAAAATTAAAATAACAGTCTAATTAATCCTGTGTATTTTCTTAAAAAAATGCGGACTTTCGTACGCGAACAACCTTTTGTATAGGGCAATAATAAATGAGGAATACACAAATAAGCAATAATAAGTAAAAATAAATAAAACTTACGGTCTAATTAATCCTGTGGATGTTCTTAAAAAAAAACGCGGACTTTCCTACGCGAACAACCTTTTGTATAGGGCAATAATAAATGAGGAATACACAAATAAGCAATAATAAGTAAAAATAAATAAAACTTACGGTCTAATTAATCCTGTGGATGTTCTTAAAAAAAACGCGGACTTTCCTACGCGAACAACCTTTTGAATAGGGTAATAATAAATCAATCACCTTCAAGCTCTCCAGTTTTGCTAATATATTCCGTTGCGACCCGGTTAAGCGGTAACCAATTACAATCCTTCTAAAAAGCTAAGACATCAACTAACACAAAAAGAATTCAAATTTTAAAACGGTTACCAATCATAGAACGCAAAACATCGATATTTTGTTAAAAAAAATGCGTTCGTTAAAAAAAAAAAGAAGCGCTCTTTCCTTCCGAAAAACCAACCTTTTCCAAGGTCCAATAGGGTTGCTGCAATTTCTTGTCGGGTCGGATGGGGGTTGCCATATAAAAAAATTTATCGCCAATGTGGAAAAAATCGCGCCAAGGGTGACCGTACAGTAAATCTGATCCTAATTCAGATTAAAAGGGGACCTACCTCAAATTCCACGTAGCCGTGAATCAGAGCACAATTCTTCATAACACAAGGTCCGTCACAATCCAAAATTAATCGCGTCCGGGTCACCAAATTCTGTGCCAAAATGTGTGCTTTCATCAGGGAAAAATCCATCCAAATTTTACGTTACAAACATTTATTACGAACACACAACAACACAAAGAAATACACGGCTGGTCGCCGGATCAATGGTAAGGCACATCCTTACCCTCCAATATCCGTTCTTAATCTAATCTCTCCCTCGGGGAGGGGAAATCCTTTCACCTTTTTCCCTCTTGGGGATTTTCATCCCAAGTTGGAACAGCTTGTTTCGTGTTCGCGTTTTGAGATGATTTTGTGAAACTGCATTGTGTGCAATTTCCCGGATTCCGATGGTCAGTAGCTCGGTTGGAAGAGAAGCGGATAGGCAACCGGAGGGTTGCTAATACGAAACTCGATCCAACCAAAGTCCGTCGTGTATGTGGGGCTGGTGCACGTTAAATCTGTCGTGGCCCCGAATGTCCACACATTGGTGTGGTGTGAAAGTTTGGAGAGTGGGCGCCAGCTCAGGTGTTCTCGTCATCTGACCATGGTTCAAAATTACGAGGCTATGTTCTTGAATCTTTCCTTTAGGAATTGATCCCTCACCGTCTCCAATAGCCCGTTGTGTTGCCCCAGTGCGACGTTAATTAACTACCTACCACTATCAGATGATGAATCAATGGTTGGGTGTCTTCTCCGGTCCCGTGGACCAATCAGATGATGAATGTTAGATACCACTCAGCAAACGAAAGCTCTCTAAGGGTCACGTTACTACTAGTTTTGGTCACATGATCCTGAGCCATAAAAAGGCTACCATTGTACACTCTACTTTTATATTTCCTCTATGATTGCAACAGTTTCTTACCTTGGAGCATCTGGGATATATTTATTATTAATAAGACAAGATTTACTTGAGTTTCTAGTTAGTTCTTGGTAGAAAAGGTTCTTTGATTTTTTTCTTGATATACATCTTTATTGAATTATACACGAGATGGGCCTGGCTCGGAATTTGAACAACTGCAATACCCCTATTTGCTACGTGTGATCCACTTGTTTATTAGAAACAATAAATATACAATCCAATAAATACAAGAAGTAAATACAGTTGAATGAAAAGGTAGAACAATACACCTTATTGCGATAGATTCCTTATTGAGTTGAGATCATTGAAAAATATATCAACTCACGAGATATTAATACTCGGTTTAATTCTTAAAATCAAATCGAGTTATTTGATTTTAAGAATCAAATCGAGAATTAATCGAAATTTAAGAATTGAATCGAAGGAAATTAAAAGTTTATTTACACAAAAATTAATACATACATTTTAATATGGTTTTACCTAAGAAAAAGTTTGCATTCCAGGTGATATATTTTGGGGTGCAAAAAAATACAGCCACAACCCTCCTGGTGGTTGTCTCTACGAGTTATCTCGTCATTGGCACCTCGTCGTTCATTATATTAGGACAAAACTGACCAGATTTTGATGAACGAGATACCTCGTCATTAGAAAACTGATCAGATCTTGATCTCGTCATCATCACAAAATCGACAATATCTCGATGACGAAACATTTCGTCATTAGCAAAATTGGTCAGATCTTGAGACGAGATATCTCGTCGAAACCACTTAGAGGGTTGTAAAAGGCGCATTAATTCTGAAGGAGGGTGTAAAATATTTGATAATGCAATGTCTATGGAGCTTAAAATTCGAAATGATCTCCGAATTCAGAATAATGTACCACACCTTTCTTATCCCAGTGTAAAAAAATTGCGCTAAGTCATTGAGTCTGCAAAAAAACGTTTTTGGGCAATGGCAGATGAGTCCTTAAAAATGTCTTCATGTATGGATTCAACGCAATTCAGGATGTGTGAGGGAGAGGCTGGTAATAAGCTGCACTTTGTACAAGTGTGTGTGGGAAAGGATTTCTGTCTATCAAAGAATATCATCTTTTTCAAATGGCCAGATCGGAGCCTGGCAAGCAGAGAAAGTTTCCTGCAGCAAATTTAAGGCAAACAGCCACCATGTCATTTTTTTGGACTTGTACCGCACCTGAAGATACGTAGTAATTTTTAAAGTAAAAATACATCACAAATTTATTCTTTACTCAATATTTATAATGCAGTAAACAGGGATCGCTTTATAAGAACAGAAAAACTTAAGACTAAGCTACAGATCACTTCGCCAAGGCTAAAGAAAATTCACCCCTACAGCTTCCAGATTTCCTTTTAAAGAGTTGTGAAGGTAAATTGGAAGGTAAAGCCATCAGGCAATAGAAGGAGAAAAGAGAAAGCTGCTCTAACGAGCTCCGGATGATGGAAAGCTTCGTCATTGAAGCTCCAAGGACGTCCCGGAGCTCCGGAGCATCCGTAACGGATGTGATGAGACTCCGAGAAAATCTCAAAGTTTTCGGGAACGGTAACATTTTCTAAGATCTTCGATGAATAGAGGCAGGCGGAAAAGAAAAGCGGGCATTTTAACGTGATAAGCAGGCGTACTTTTTGCCAAGTTGGGACTTTTATTTGTGGGGGTTATTTGTTACTAAGAGTTCTGGTAAAAGCAAGAGTAGGGCATTTATTTTGATAAATCCTAGTGGTTGTCTCGAGAAAGTATCTCGTCATTAACAAAACTGACTGGATCTTGATGGACGAGATATCTCGTCGAAACCACTTGGGGATAGCTGTCAAATCAACTGCTATTCGATTTTATCTTCACATTGTCGATCGACATGTTGTATTTTAAGTTTTATTTTCATCGATCGTCATTTCTCGTCGTTAGAAAAACTGACCAGATCTTGATCTTTTCATAAAAGAATTGGTAGTATCTTGATGACGAGATATCTCGTCATTAGCATAATTGCTGCGATCTTGACAGATGACTGCCTGAATCATGAATAGTGCTTGCAGGGCTGATTGAATCTTTGACAATTATAAGTAAATAAGAGTTATTTAACCCTCCTGGTGGTTGTCTCGACGAGGTTTCTTGTCGTTAGCAAAATTCACCAGTCCTGTCTTGATAGGCGAGATATCTCGTCTATCAAGTATGAAACGAACTGACCAGGTCTTGATCTCGTCATCATCAAATAATAGGCAATATCTTGACGACATATTTCGTCGTAGATAAAATTGGTCAGATCTTGATGGACGAGATATCTCGTCGAAACCACTAGGAGGGTTAAGGTTAATAAAAGGAGGAACTAGTACACGCAATCGTATAAAGCTCAGCCAAAATATCAGAATAGTCGAAGAAATCAACTTCGATTGAAATGGTTTTCAATGCATTGCCGATGCAAAAATTTTCATAACATAAAAATTATTGTTGTTTTAATCTACAGAATTTCAGAACCTTTTTAGATAAAGTTATGAAAATATATAATGATTTAAAATGACAGTTGACATTAGAGGAGAATCAAAAAATTATAATAAAATTTTACTTGATTCAAAATATAATATTCCATGATATATACAAAGATTTGTTCAAAATTTAGAAAATAATTTAGTGTTTAGGTAGCATTGCCTCTTTAGCTTTAATAATAGCCCGCAATCGATTTGCCATGCTAATTCCAAGAGCCTCAGTATTTTTGGTCAGACATGCCCATACGGATTTTATTCTGGATACACGATCCTTTTTGTTGGCGCAATTCCTGAGACTTCAGTATTCCTCATGAATTTTCAATTGGGTTTTGGGTCGCGTTAACACGCTTGGGAAAGTAGCGGATTAGCAACCTGAGGGTTGCGAATTCGATACTCGGTCCAACCAAAAACAGTCACGTACGCTGGGGGCTGGTACACGTTAAATCTGTCGTGGCTTCTAATGTCTTCACATTTGTGTGGTGTGGAAGTATGGAAAGTGAGGTGCCAGCTCAGATGTTGATCTCGTCATCTGACCGTGATTCAAAATTACGTGGTTGTTGTCCTGGAATCTTTCTCTTGGGTTGATCCCGGGCAACGCCAATGGCCCGTTGACTCGAGTGACATTAATCCAACTACCTACCACAATTGGGTTTAAATCTGGCGGCTTTGGCCGTCCAGGAAAGTGTTGATTTTAGCTGCTTGAGCCAGTTCTCCATTGAACTTGAAGGATTATAGGAAGCTAAGTCCTTTTGAAAGAAACAATCGATCTTTGAATTCAGGGCTCGGCGTTTTTCAGATTTGGCACAATCCAAAAAGAATACGGAATCTGATTTTGCTTGCATTACGCTTACCCACTCCGCTTTCAACAGCCTGCATCGCTACACGAATTCGGAGCCTGCCGTTGAAAATCCGAGGGGGAAATGACGCCTTACGCCACAGAAACGATGCTGTCGACTGACCTAAACAGCGCCCTCTAACGCCTAAACGCGGTATTTCCGGACACTTTCTTTGACAAAAATATTTATTTTGGGCCCCTCTACCACCCTTTAAAATTTGGCCATTATTTTCGAAACATCCTGTATATACGTATTCTTGCTAAGATATTTTTTGCAACTTGCTACACATCCTCGTTGTAAACAGATTCGTGTTAAAAGGAAAGCCCAACGTAATTTATCTTTAACAAAAACCCGATCCGCCTTTCTCGCACGTCTTTCTCGCGCTGAAAGCAACGCTGAGCCGTAATTGAATCCCTCGATGAATCAGTCGAGGCATTTCATCGGCAAGACGAGGCCTTCGCTCGCGATAAAGCCGTATATCTGCACCGTCAAATCGAAGATAATGTACGGTTTGTCTCCCCAACAAAGTGGTCCTTTAAGCCCCGGATTATGAGCTTACCATTAGTGTGAAAAAACCCCGAACACTGCTTACATTTAAGCTTTTCCGAAACAATCTGTTCGCACCGAAACAAAAAAGGAAATTGTTCCAGCGACATGTAAGCCAAACTGGATTTTTTAGCTGTTTGAGGAATAGCTGTACTCGTTGGGATGAGGTTTAACTAGCCAGCCACGAAAACCGTAAAAGCAAGATAAATCAGTTATTGTGAATTGATTGATCTCAGGCAGTAGATAAGGCCCTTCAAATATTTTTATCAGGCCCGAAGTCTAGATAAGCTCTCCGAGAAGGTTTTCCCGAACCCCCGGCCAAATAACACTCCGAAAAGGTTTCCCAGCCCCTGGGGACCACGTCTTCAGGTGTGTGTACAGGCTTCTCCAACCCGAGGTACTCTAGTGGTCTATTCTTTTCCCATAGGTTTTATGCCTCTGGTAAACATGGGGGTCGCGACCCCAGAATACTCAAGCGATCTTTCTCTATTTTCTCCTGAATCCTTGCTTTTCACAATTGCTTGACATTGTCTTGTCTTTGCGCACCTTGGCCAAATATGGCCCTTGTGCCATAAAATCTAAAACCAACCGACCTAGCCGGCTCTCTGGCCAAATACAGCCCTCCGAAAAGATTTTCCCGACCCACCGGTCAAATACAGCTCTCGGAAAAGGTTTTCCTAGTCGACCAAATACAGCTCTCCGAAAAGGTTTTCCCGACCCGCCGGCCAAATACAGCTCTCCGAAAAGGCTTTCCCAACCGTCTGTCAAACAAAGCCCTACGAAAAGGTTTCCCCGGTCCGCCGGCCAAATACAGCCTTCCAAAAAAAATCAACCGTTCATGTCAATTTCTAGGAGTTAATAATAACAATAATAACCGCTAAATTCGATTGCTAACTATTCGTGTTAATCGATAACTGACAACAAAGCTATCCATGTTATAAATAACATCGTAACTTAGCAATTACCGTTAACGCTGTTATCGTAAAATAACAGTTTTGCCCATCGCTAAATTTCGCAGTGAATATGTTCCTCATTGCAATCCCTCTGGCACCGTCTTGAAGCGTTATCCCATTGCTCCCTTTCCCGACAAGCCTGCACCCACAAATTCTTGAGAGGGATCTTGACCTTGAGAAGGGCTGGGGTTCACAGAGGGAGTGAACGGTAAGTCTAGACCAACGTTTCCCCAACTTTTCTATTCCTCCCTTCTGCGTCAGTAAAACTTTCCTTGAATGTGTATGTCTATTATTGACTGTATTGTGTTTGGCGAAGCATGGTCAAATATGGCCCTTGCGCCATTAAACCCAGCCAACCCAAACTTTTCCTGCGCATTTGTGTGTCGCTCAGATATTTTTAGTTATTCGTTATCTATAGTTTCGGTTTTTACAACAGAATTTTTAACTATATAGTCTTACACTGTATTGGCCGCTGTAGCCTAGTTGGAAGAACAACAGATTATCAATCGCAGAGTTGCGAGTTAGTAATTCGGTCCAGCCAAAGATTATCGTGTACACGGGGGCTGGGGCACGTTAAATCTTCCGTGACCTCAAATGTTTGTCTTGTGAGTAATTATATTGCGAAATGTACCACAAACTTCATTAACACGTTTTCCTTTACACTTTCAGAATCAGTAGAGGCTTAAGTTGGACTTCCATGTACCATTGTCTGGTTTAACTTATAGCCCAGGGAAACATGAGTCACTTTTGACTTCGACTTTCCCTTCCCTCTTCATTAAACATCCGCCTGCTGAGGTTGGCGTGGTGTGGAAGTTTGGAGAGTGGGGTGCCAGCTTAGGCGTTCTCGTCATCTGACCGTGGTTCAAAAATATGAGGCGTTGTCCTTGGATTTTTCCCTTCGGGATTGATCCTTGACCGCCGCCAATAGCCCGCTGTGTTGTTCCAGTGTGACGTTAATTAACTACCTACAACGGAAAGCTTCACAGATCCTGAAATTTTAACGGAACTTGTTGGTTATTTTGAATGGAAGATAAAAAAAATAGTGAAATAAGTGAGTAAATCTAAGCGCAAAAGAAAAACATTAATTCTAAAGTTAATTACTAAAAACCAAACGCGAAACAAGGAAATTAAGCTAGCATATATATTGCAAAATTAATTTATTTTGTTTGTGATGTCTTTAAATTGCAAATTCTATTGATGTCAGGTACTATTGAATTCTGGTAAAGTCTGTTCCAGGACTTTGATTTGGTTGCAGAGTACTATGAACTATATCGTTGCAAAAGGAAGTAAAACAAGGAAGCAGTATTGGGTACTCTTGTATTAAATTTGTCCAAAGGGTATTTCTGGCAGTTTCTTGTATTTTTGTATCAAATAAGAGTAACTAATTAAGCCAATTAAATTTTCATAATCACTTGCGATGAATCCTGCTGGCTTAGCTGTCACTAAATGCATTCCAAACCCGAGCACTCCCTCATGTGCACATTACCTTTATGTGTGTACGGGCTTCACGAGCCCGAGGTATCCGGGTGTTCTTATCTTTTCCCATAGGGCTTACAATCTGGTCAACACTGGGGGCCACGCTCCCGGGATACCCAAGCGATCTGTTTCTGCTCTCATCCCTTCTCTATTCCCCAATCCCTCTTTTTTCCGATGCGCAATGACCCACTGCGCATATTATCTGGTTGTCGCGACGAGGTATCTCGTTAGAAAAACTGACCAGATCTTGATCGCGTCATCAAAACATTGACAATATCTTAATGACGAGATATCTCGTCATCAGCAAAATTCGTCAGATCTTGATGGACGAGGCATCTCGTCGAAACCTATCGGAGGGTTATGAACTTGGAAAGCTTTTTAGAACTTAGACTTCATCTTCTAAGATAAAGCAAAGCGGAACTAATTTCTTAATACTAAATAGAAAAGAAGTTTGGGCCAAATGATTGAGCCTATACGGTTACACTTGAGCCCAATCTAGTCTGCTGTTTAGGTCGATCACAGCCTTCGAAGGATCAACAAGTAAGTGCATTTCCCTACCCGAACACAACTGTAAACAAAGTCGTTAACATGCTTCGCAATTTGTATCGTCGGCAATAAAAGTTTGGAATCACGAGTGCACAAGGATGGTCCGAAAGAAACGTCCAACTAAAAAGGAGAGTCTGATAAACAACCCGAAGAGCGGAGGGGTTAACGAACAGTATATAACAAAATGGGAACAATTGTAACTCCTACACCGACAACAAGGGAGAAGCCCATCGATTTTGTTGTTGGAAGTATAAAGGATTCTATTCCACTTGCGAAAGAGTTTGAATGTCTGCTTAAAGATTTAAAAGACTTGTTTTTATCAGGAAAATGCCAGCTTTTGCTGCTTTTGAGATGGTATTTGAATTTTAAATTTGCAACGATGGAGCCTTACTGCATTCATTTAAGATACATTCTGTCTAGTATTTTTTGTTTTTCTTTACCTCGGGTAAGAATTACTGGACTGTTAAATTACTCGATTCCCATTTGTTAAAAACCTATTATTAATGTTGATTTTTTCCAGTTTCAAAATTGAATTTTATTGCCCGTGCGTTTTATGCATTAGAATTTGTCGAGCTGGTATGGTCGTTTTAACTCTTTGAGGCACACGATTTTAAAGGGAAAAAAACCCGAGTTGCACAGAATTGTTTATTCACTTATTCAGCTTCGAAATTAGTATAAAACATCAAATAACATGTTTTTTATTATAAAACAATTTATTCACTCATAATAAATTTTTACGGAAAAAAACACCATTTACCGTTATGAAGGACAAAATTTCACTGCACCACACAATTTGCCGACCTTAATCACAACATTGTCAACGAACTAATGCGTTTTGACATGTGTAAATTTTTGTTTTCAGTTATTTATGCATTTAGCATTAGTTCATAGCAGCTCAATGAGAAACTTTAAATGAAATATTAAACTGTATGACTGAGAGCAATTTCAACTTTTGAGGTGGGTTAAAAAATATCCCACCATGCATAAAAAGCTAAGCAAAAGGTGGGACAGTTTTTAACCCACCTAACCCCAAAGAGTTAAGGGCCATCGGCAATTTATTAACCTTTCAAGTGGTTTCGAGATATCTCGTCCATCAAGATCGGACCAATTTTGCAAATGGCAAGATATCTCGTCATCAAGATATTACCGACTTTTTGATGATGACGAGATCTGATCAGTTTTACTAATGATGAGACACCTCATCGAGACAACCACCAAGAGGGTTAAGCATAAAATTGATGGATGAAATGACATTCGATTTCACCCAGGGTTTATTTCTCTCTTCTGTGTCAGCAAAAACTTTTCTTGAGTATGTATGTCCCCTTACTTGCAGAAAAAGCTTTGGAGCAGCTTGTCCAGATCTGGTGCTTGCACCGTAAAAAACTCAACCTTATTGAAAATTATTCCATAAGATATCGCCTATATTTACTCCAATTAATGGTTGCATGAATTAATAAAATACTTAGATAAAATTTGTGCAGGAAATGTAGCGAATTGGTATTTAGCAGAGCAAAAGTGCATTTTGAAAATTCAATTGAAAGACAATGCAACAGTTTTTAACCATGATCACTAATCGCGTTGTGTAAAATTACTTATAAACACGTTTTAAAAAACTCAGCTAAAAGTGCACATCTTAATCTGAAATTCTCTGAAATTTAGTCATGAATGACAAATAGTCCAAATTTGAACTTAATCCATTCATGAGTCATTTCTAATCGTCTTTATGCCGGCCAAGACTAGTTGTAAAAAAAATCAGCTTTTGACGTGGTTCGTGGAAGACTCTTATTAAATTCCGTGAAGAAAATTACTTTTACTATAAAAAGTAACTTGGACTATTTGAGAGGTTAGAACAAAATTTACTATTATGTTACTTATCTCACTTGGCATAAATAAATTAAACCAAGTCTATTGGTCCGTGAGAATTGCGGCCCTCAAGAACCTGCTTAGGATGGTGAATAAGGAGGCCTGAGTGACAGCCTAGACAGGAGACACTATTTAATATTGTATTTATAACAAAAGGACGTCACATTTATTATTCTAGGAAAGACACATACGACATTTCTGATAACAAGAGACCTTGATTGAGTATCTTAACCCTCCAAGTGGTTTCAACGAGATATCTCGTGCATTAAGATCAATTTTGCTAATGACGAGATACCTCGTCATCAAGATATTGCCGATTTTTTATGACGAGATCAAGATCTGGTCAGTTTTCTAATGACGAGGTATCTCGTCCATCAAGATCTGGTCGGTTTTCTTCTGAATGAACAAAGATCTAACTTTCTGAGGAACCCAGAACTCATCTCCTACGTAGGCATCACCAATACCATAGTACCGGGACCCTAAAACAAGAAGGGTCCCGGAAAATGTGGAAAGTTTATGTACTTTAATGGTGTAGTCCCTTTTCTAAATATTAAAGAGTTAAATCTTCGTTATATTTCCAATACTGCTGTGCAGCAAGTGTGCACAAGGGAAAGGAAGAGGAATACATATTAGTACATTGGTTCTTGGAATACATATTAGTACATTGGTACTTGGAATACATATAAGTGTTTCATGAGGGGCCTGTCATCTAATTTGGTGCTAGGTCCTGGAGGGCAGACGTTGGAGGCCTGCTGATCTGACAGAGTTCCAGTTTCCTCTTAGCTCTGAGCTAGGGATTAGTAGATCAGCGTAACATTGACAGCTGGAGAGGTCGAGATTTGATAGAAAGCAAACAAATCTCATGCTTAGCTTTAGACTACCTCACAAGTCAACTAGATTCATCACGGTTGCTTTTCATCCACAGACAATAAAATACAAATAATTTTTAGCCCTAAGTTAAAAAGAAGCCCAAATGGCGCGATTGCACCCAATCATGGCAACTCTATGGATGATCTAAGCGCTGTCTTAAGCTTGATCGAAAAGGGGGAAAATCTCATGCTTAGCTTTAGACAATCTTATAGGTCAACAAGATTTGCATTTGTTTCACAAATCATTTTTAGCCCTAAGTTAGAAAGCAGCCCAAAAGGTGCAATTGTACCCAATCTTGGCAACTATGGACGATTTAAGCACTGTCTTAGCTTGATGACGAAAAGGGGAAAATCGAATGCCTAGCTTTAGACAACTTTCTAAGCCAACCACATTCGCCGTTGTTTCTTTAATCAAAGACAATAACATACAAACCATTTCCGATCCTTAGTTAAAAAAAGGAGACCAAACGCCCAATCCTGGCAATTCTATGAATGATCTAAGCGCTAACGTAGAGTTAGATGACCGAAAAGGGAAAAATCTAATGCTTACCTTTAGACAACCTTATAAGTCAACTGATTCGCCGTTGTTTCTTTTCATCAAATACAATAACATACAAATAATATTTAACCCTGAGTTAAAACGGAGCCCAAAAGTGTAATTGTATCCAATCCTGGCAACTCTATGGATGATCCAAACTGTCTCTTAGAGCTTGATGGGAATCTTTTACAGAGGCAAAAAATGAAGGGAGAATACTAGATCATGCGCAAGGATCTACTTTACATGTTTGAACTGGACACTAGTCTCAATCTGAAGCATGGGGTAGGGGTGAAGGTACCCATTGTGTATGACACCATTGACCATTGACAAAATGACATTAGGATGGCAGAACCGGGACGGGTATTATCGAATATTCTGAATTAAAAAGAGTAAGACGATAAATTCTTTCTGGAGACTCATTAAAACTGCTGACCAAATATGACCTTTGCACCATAAAACCCCAACCAACCATTAAACTGCAGTTTCGCTTCTTTGACATTGCAAGGACAGACTTGAAATAAGTAAAAAGATAAGACTTGAAAAACATGAAATTTAAATCCCCGGCAGTAAACAACAGCCACCAGTAAACTAGTACTGCAGTGGAACAGATGCCACGTCTAAGCGTGGCCGATAGGTTATAAATAATAATTTACAATTGACCAATACTAAAGTATATTTATAGTTTTATTAAAAACGGCACAAAATTGACATTTTTATTACAACGACATAATCATCTGACCGTCATTCCAAATTACGTGATGTTGTCCTCGATCTTTCCCTTTGGGATTAATCCCGGACCATCGCCAATAGCGTGTTGTGTTGCTTCAGTGTAACGTTAATACATACCTACCAAAATCGGTAGTTAATTAACGTCGCACTGGAGCAACACGATGCGCTATTGGCGATGGATCGGGATCAAACCGGAAAGTAAAAATTCAAGGACAACGCCACGTAATTTTGAACCACGATCAGATGACGAGAACAACACCTGAACTGGCACCCCACTCTCCAAACTTCCACTCCACGCCATCGTGAGGACATTTAAGGCCACGACAGATTTGACGTGCACCAGCCCCCACGTCCGAGTGTCCTTTTTGTCCCTATCAACGAAAATTTGAATTTAATTTTTCCAACACCAAAATTTTTTTTAATCGTCTTAGATTCCTTTTCGCGCCAAATCGGTCTTTAACAGCAATTTTAAGACTTTCACGAAATTTCCAAATTTTTACGGACTTCCGGAATTATCCTGTATGTAAATTATTAAAGGGGTCTTCGTACGAATGCTTTGTATAATGAAATAGCCAAATAATTTCGTGCTTTTGTCTAAGATAAGGTTACTGCTCATTCAAAAAGGACCATGAACTTCAAGAACAGCAATCTTCTAATTATGACTCCAAGGACCAAGCGTTTACGAACTTGTTACTCACTATGTGGTTGTATCCGATGCGCAGAGACCATTTTAATTAGCGTTAGGGATGTACGCACCTGAAGTTTACCAGCATTGAATTGAGATAATGGCGCTTATGAATAAAATAAGCATTTGGTCTCGCGTTTTAACTTGAATGTCTGAATGTCTCGCCAAACTCTTTTGCTGCTCCAAGTATCTCTCAGGAGGTAAAACAATTCTCGAAAGTGTGTATCAAATACAAAACCTTTTATAATTAGGAAGTATGTATGTTCCTTGTGAAAAGCTTGTGATTTTTTTTTCTAATAATGGCCTGAACTAAAACACTTCGTAAATTATGACTGCTGCCTTGCTTGAATAACTAAATTAAAGTTTTCTAGTGGAGGTCTTTTGAGGTGTTACCTGGGCCATCCAAATATAGGTTTCTGCTACCAGATTAGGGCTTCTAAATAAGGCAGGGGGCGCCGTGGCTCAGTGGGTTTTCCCACCCCTGCGAGTTGTAGGCGGCGCAAGTTCTGCTCCTCCCTGAGTGTGTTTCTTCTGTGTCAGTTAAACTTTCCTTGTATGTATATATTCATTACTTGACGTTGTCTTGTGTGTGGTGCAGCTTGACCAAATATGGTCCTTGCGCCATAAAAACTCAGTCAACCAAATATGGGCCGGGGTTACAAGGGGCAAGAGGGGATTAGGAAACGAGGAAAGGTTTTGCACTATAACACGTTGTGTTTTCTGCGTTTTAAATGGTTAACCTTCATTGTACACTGCTGGCGATTGAAAATGCAACACCATGAAGAAAGCATCCAATAGCCTTGAAATTTGCACGATGCGTAGATCAGGGAAGGATATGCAAATGATCAACACTGCAGTGTATATGCAAATCCTGTGTGGCCGGTAACCCCCTGTAAGCAGTATAAAAAGAGAACAGAGCCGGTTTTAAGTATTGGAATTGTATTCATTAACTGTTCCTGTGTAAAGGAATCTTAATTGTGCATCGTCATAAAATACGGCAGCCGTACGAGAACGTTTCTGAATTTGACAGAGGAAGAATTGTGTCTTATCGAGAGAGATATACTATGAAATGTCCTTGCGAGAAATAGGTGCTCGTGTTGGACGAGATCAAGCCATAGTGATGCGGATATGGAATAAGTGGGTACAGGAGAGACGAATTGACCGACGTGACTCATTGCAGTAGCTTCATCACATCACCTTTTGAGAGAACAGGTATCTTGTGCACATGGTTATTACGGATCGTACTGCTACATCAAGAACCGTAGTTCAAGAATTAGGATGTGTTGCACAACACCCTGTGTTAGCACGTACAATTCGACATCGCTGCAGCAGCGAGGAATTTTTTCAAGACATCCATTGCTGCGACTACATTTGACTATACACTTCAAGAGTCTGCGGCTGTAATGGTAAGTAGAACGACGCATATGGACAAATGAATGGCATGTCTTTTCAGACGAATCTCGATTCTGTCACAACATCCGAGTCTGGCGACAACATGACAACAGACTGTATGACTTTTGTCTTATGCATCGCCTTACCGGTCCGTCACTTGGAATTATAGTATGGGCCTTCATTGGATTCTACTCGTGCTACCACTAAGTACCCATTGTCGGAACACTCAACAGCCATCGCTGCAACAGGATAATGTGGGACCGTTTGTGGCATGCAAGTACTATATGGCACAATTCCTCAATGTCCACCAGGTTTCACTTCCGTGGCTCGCCAGTTCACCAGGTCTGTTGTCCATCGAACTCATCTGATCGGTGATCGTTCAACGACTAGCACACCACAGGCCACTCGCGGTTACGCCAGATGAAATTTCGCAACGTGTGGAAGCAGCGTGGACTGACATACTCCAAACTGCACATCCAAAGCCTCTTTCTTTCAATCTTGCCATCAAAGCCTCTTTCTTGAGACTTGTAGCAGCAGTTATTGCCGCCCAAGGCGGCTATACAAGACACTGATTCGTTCCGTAAGTCAAACGGAGCTGAATTTTCAATCCTTTCGCCCTTGTGCCATATGTTATTTGTGTCATAAATATGGCTTTAGTTCTTTATGGTGTATTTTCGATGGTCAGTGTATTTATAACAAAGCTAGTGTGTGAAGGTTGTTTGGGTTGGTTTATGGAGCAAGGGCCATATTTGATCATGCTGTGCCAAACACGCGACATACAGTTTCAAGTAATGGACATAACATCCAAGGAAAGTTTTACAGATACAGAAGAGAAATACAGCCAGGGCATGTAACAGGATTTGAACCCGCACCACCTACAACTCGTGGGGGGTGAGGGTTGGTATGGTTTTTTGGCGCTAGGGCCATATTTTCGAAGCTACCAAACACAAGACAACGTCAAGAATGGCATTGGAAAGTACAAAAATTATGCACACACCCTGCTTGGCCAATGGACAAACCCACTGATCTAGGGGGAGACATCGCAGGAGAGGAATGTATAAGTTGAACGAGTACTTGAACATTGGTGTTCCTAGAGGATTCGTCACCTAACCTGATACTTAGGCCTGCAAAGCACTATTAGGGTGCCAATTCTTGGTCCTCTTAGAGATCAAGAGAAGACCCTGGGCTCCTTTTTAATTCGGAATGATCCCGGACAGTCGTCAATAGCCTGTTTGTGTGTTGATCTAGTTCGACGTAAATTCAACTAACGACGTAATATCTAATCTACGTTCCCTTTTTGATGCCTTCAGTAAACTAAAAAAAACCAAAGAATGGGACAAATGAAATTAAGTTTTAACGTCAAAAGGGGACAGTTCAGAATCCCCGAAGATGCGAGTCCCTGGCTAAACGACTCTGCTGCCACCTATCAGGGGCTCTGGTTGCTTACCAGTGGCGTACCCTAGGCCAAATGTTCACTGACTTAAAAACATCCATTGAAGATTTGTAGATTTACTAAAAAATTCTATACCAATCTTGTAACGAAAGGTTGGGTTCATTAACCCTCCAAGTGGTTTCGACGTACCTCGCCCATCAAGATCTGACCAACTTCGAAAATGACGAGATATCTCGTCAAGACTGCCGTTTTTTATGATGTCGAAATCTGATCAGCTTTTTTCCATTGACATGACGAGATATCTCGTCCAAGATCTGGTCAGTTTTCTTCTAATAACGAGATATCTCGTCCATCAAAATATAGAAAGTTTTCTTCTAATGACGAGATATCTCGTTCATCAACATTCGGTTAGTTTTGCTAATGACGAGATACCCCCTTGAAATAACCACCAGGAGGGTTAAGTGAATAGGGATGTCATCGCACCCCCGCAGCGGGAGTGCCATATCCCAAAAAAGAAAGGCTATTTAGATTATTTTTTTAATGATTATGAACGCCCCATCTTAAGTTCGTCTCCTGTAAGATTCTCGTCACTCAAACACGAAAGTATCAAATGTATGGCGACTAACAGTCTAGCACTCAGTGTTTCCTATGACTTCCAAACTTTTTAAATGCTTCTCCAAGCAAAGGCATTTATTTTAAGAAACCAGTGTTCTTTTCCAACTATATGTAACTCTCCACTTCATCACTCTTAACCCTCCAAGTGGTTTTCGATGAGATATCTCGCCTATCAAGATCTAACCAATTTCTAATGACGAGATATCTCTTCATCAAGATATTGCCGATTTTTTTTACGATGACGAGATCAAGATATGGTCAGTTTTCTTATAATGCCGAGATATCTCGTCCATCAAGATCTAGCCAGTTGACTTCTAATGACGAGATATTTCGTCGAGACAACCACCAGGAGGGTAAAACATAAGGGTGGTGGTCTGTTAAGATTCCAGAACGAATGCTTCCACGTTCACCATAAAATTTGTATATAAATTTCACACGGAACTAACGAAAGTTTTATTTTTTAATTTCTCATTATGCCCATCTTGCCCTAATCGAGAGAGGGTTGTTGGATGAGGTGATCGATTTGAATTTTGAGGGGGAGATAGTGTCCCCCAATGACTACATCAATTTTATGACCACTTTCTCAGCCCCTCCGAAAGAAAAATGCTGGGCGAGTGATATTTTTGAGTGAACGTTGAAAAGTCTTGCAGGTTCCATTCCTGCAACTTACCCTTGGGTATTTCTATCGAGTCAGCAAAACTTTCCTTGTGTGTGTATGTCCTGGCGTCTTCTCTCTTGTGTTTGGCGCAGCTTGGCCAAAAATGGCCATAAAACCCAACTAACCCTTCCAATACTCTTTCTTGAAACTAAAGTTCTGCTTTTACTTTAACTGAATAATTGAGCAGGTGTTATGGTGACAGGAATTGCATCTGACTTGTCAATTTAATGCTTCATACAAACAAATCTGAATTCTTAGCTTAATGTCAAATGTGTAAATCGACTCTCACAACAACGAAAGTGGGATAATTTTCCTCACTAGTTTCTTAAGTATTGATTTTTAAGAAGGGTACATATCTTTAAAATCGCCGAAACTTCGTTTTCGGAACAAGATTTCTTTTTTCTACGACTCCAATGGCGTAGCCAAGGAGATGGTATGAGGGCTAAGGCTACAGGAAGTGTCGGTTTCTTATTTTATGATATCTCTACAAATTAATTATTAAAAATTCATAAAATGCTTTTGTAATATTATTTCATTAAGTAACGGTTAATAAATTAATAGTTTATTAGTTAATCGTTATTAGATTATTAGTTATTATCGTTATTAGATTATTAATAGTTTATTAGTTATCGTTATTAGATTAATCGTACGCTACGTAACATGAAAAGAGGAAGATCATGAATGTTTTTCGTCAATAGTATAATAACACCTCGCATATTCATCTATCATATCTGTCCTTCAAAAGTGACAGAAAAATAAAAATTGAATCTAGAAACAAAATTTGAATATTTGCTTAACCCTTTGTTAGTCACGATTCTTTTAACCAATGCCAGGTGATCGACGTTTTCTTTCCTCGTTACACACGCATTAACCCTCCTGGTGGTTGTCTTGACGAGGTATCTCGTCATTAGCAAAACTGACGTGATCTTGATGCACGAAATATCTCGTCCTTAGAAAAAAACTTACCAGATCTTTATCTCGTCATCATCAAAAAATAGGCAATGTCATGAAAACGAGATATTTCGTCATTAGCAAAATTGGTCAGATACCTCGTCGAAACCACTTGGTTAATTATAAAGTGCTTTTTAAAACACAATGTATTTTAGGACTTACATCTTTTAGTTTGTTTTTTGTTTAATTTATAAGAAATACATTTTTTAGTGATACTCCTCAATGGGTAAGATTGAAATATAGTCATCATGCATCCCTGTCAGGACCTGTGCGACTAGTGGAGGGTTAATGGGGCTATGAGAGATATAAAGACGTAACGAAACTTTCTAAAAATTTAATAAAATACAGAACTTAATTTGGTAAAAAAAATTAAATTTCAAGACGAGCCCCCTCCAAAAAATGACATCCAGACTGCGCTGCAAGACTTTATACTGCGTAGTCAAGAACATAAAAAGTGTTAGTTGAGTTAAAACTATACATAGTGAAAGGTAAAATTCACAAAGTAAAAACTTAGTTATGCTATCTCTAATAAAGACATACATGATAGTATCGATTTAAAAATCGTATTTCTTGTAGAATTTTTTCTCCAAAACCCCGTTTCAACGCGTTCCAGTAGATAAAAGGCAGACTTCGCTTTCTAAAATGAATAACTTTGAATATTCCAACCTCTGCAATTACAAATAAAAACGCTGGCGCTTAAATCTAACCGACTAAAGCGTTTTCGCAATGAACGGAGCTTAAACCTAATCTGAAGGCGTTACCAGTTAATTTTCTGCTCCGCAAAAAAGTTCGCCGACACCCACTGCATTACTTTGACAGAAATGTATTATATATATTAGGGAACTACCGGCTTTATTTTATCCTCAACTCCATTATTAAACTTTCCAAACCCTGCTGGAACACTCCGAAAAATAAAGTCCCTCACTGAAAATTCATTATTTCCTCTTCGCCCTCCGAGCTGGTCTTTCGAACATTTTTCAAAAAAAAATCGCCACCTTTATTATTTGTTTTCCACCTTTTCTCTCAAATTGTGCTTATTATACCCTCTTATGAAGCGAGAGCGATTTTTTTAAAAATCTTTTTATTCCTCGTCGCGCCCGGTTTTGTTTTTCCCCTACCGATATTCATTTTCCCTTCTCGCGTCCCCCCGCCGACGTCGCTGCCGTCGCGGGCGCCCGCCGCGCCCCCTGGCGGCCGGAAGCGGCGCCGGCCCGCTTCGCGAGAGGCGGTCTGATCGATGTGCGTGCCCTGCAGGAGCGGGCTGGCGAACTGACTTGGCGGCTTGCCAGACGACTGCGGTGCGCCTCTCTGATCACGGCATCTCTCCGAAAGGCCTGCCTCCGCGCGCGAGATAAGCGACCAGTCCCGCACTTCCGTCAACAGATGGACGGGCCGCGCGGTCCTCTTGGGTCCACAGCACTCGAAGTGATGTGAACGAGCCATGATCCCGTACGCCGCGTGCATGTGTTTTGGCGCGGAGCGGGGCGCGGGACGTCGACGACCGTGGAAGCTCCTCGCTGCTCAGGTAATTCAAACTTCCCCTTGACATTCCCCTAGACTTCGGCTACATGTCCCAACAACAGTTATTGAAAACCAGCTACTGTTATCTAAAATGTAACAGTTACTCGTCAAGCGTTTAAAAGAGTTCCTCTCGAGTAGCCTTACACCCTCTGGACGGTCAGGGTCTTAGAAAAAAGTTCCTCGCTGCTCAGGTAATTCAAACTTCCCCTTGACATTCCCCTAGACTTCGGCTACATGTCCCAACAACAGTTATTGAAAACCAGCTACTGTTATCTAAAATGTAACAGTTACTCGTCAAGCGTTTAAAAGAGTTCCTCTCGAGTAGCCTTACACCCTCTGGACGGTCAGGGTCTTAGAAAAAAGTTCCTCGCTGCTCAGGTAATTCAAACTTCCCCTTGACATTCCCCTAGACTTCGGCTACATGTCCCAACAACAGTTATTGAAAACCAGCTACTGTTATCTAAAATGTAACAGTTACTCGTCAAGCGTTTAAAAGAGTTCCTCTCGAGTAGCCTTACACCCTCTGGACGGTCAGGGTCTTAGAAAAAAGTTCCTCGCTGCTCAGGTAATTCAAACTTCCCCTTGACATTCCCCTAGACTTCGGCTACATGTCCCAACAACAGTTATTGAAAACCAGCTACTGTTATCTAAAATGTAACAGTTACTCGTCAAGCGTTTAAAAGAGTTCCTCTCGAGTAGCCTTACACCTTCTGGACGGTCAGGGTTTTAGAAAAAAGTTCCTCGCTGCTCCTTGAGACGAGCTTTAGCAGTTACAACTACAGTTATTTAAACCAGCTACTGTCATCTAAAATGTAAGTTTCTCGCCAAACTTTTGAAAAGTTCCTCCCGATCGCCTCTCTAGTAGTTACCGTCTGGGCGGTCAGGGTCTTAAAAATCAGCTCCTGGTTGCTCGGGTAATTTAAACTTCCCCTTGATATTACCCCTAGACATATCCCGATGACAGTTATTGAAATCGAGAACTGTTGTCTAAAATTTAACAGTTACTCGCTAAACTTTAAAAAAGTTCCTCCCGACCGCCTCTAAAGCAGCTAGGCTGTACGGTCGGGGTCTTAGAAAGAAAAGCTCCTCGCTGCTCAGGTTATTTGAATTTCCCTTGACATTTCCCCTAGAGATCGTCCCAATAACAGTTATTGAAAACCAGCAGTTATTATCTAAAATTTAACAGTTAACCAAACGTTTAAAAAGTTCCTCCCGACCGCCTCTCAAGTAGCCTTACACCCTCTGGGAAGGCTGGGAGGTCAGGGTCTTAGAAAAAACTCTCCGCTGCTCAGGTAATTTAAACTTCCCCTTGACAAATTACCCTTAGACATCGGCTTCATATCCCAATGACAGTTATTGAAATAGGGAAGTGTTATCTAAAATGTCAAGTTATTCGCCAAATATTTAAAAAGTTTCTCCTGGCCGCCTCTCGAATAGCCTTACACCCTCTGGACGGTCAGGGTCTTAGAAAAAAGTTCGTCGCTGCTCAGCTTCCCCTTAACATTATTATTAAACTACCCCTTAACATTCCTTCTAAAGATAGGGTTATTATCCCGACAGCAGTTACAATAACAGTTATTGTAAATTAGCAACTGTTATTTAAAATCAGAAACTCGCCAAACGTTTAAAAAGTTTCTCCCAATCGCCTCTCAAGTAGCCTTACACCCTCTTGTAGGCTGGTCGGTCAGGGTCTTAAAAAAGCTTCTCTGCCCAGGCAATTTAAACTTCCAATATCCCCTAACGATGGTCTTCCTATCCTGATAGCAGTTACAATAACAGTTATTTAAATCAGCAACTGTTATCTAAAATGTAACAGTTACTCGCCAAACATTTAAAAAATTCCTCTCAACCGCCTCGAGTAGCTTTACACCCTCTCTTTTGGCTGGGCTGTCAGGGTCTTAAAAAATCAAGTGTCTGTTTTGTGACTAGGGCATAAAAATTAAATTTTAACAAATTTGACAAAAATTAAAATTAATTTGAAATTCTGAAATAAAAAAATTATCGACCGTTAGTTTCCTGTTAAAAATAGCACTTAGTGGTAACTGATCGCAAATTAGCAAACGCTGTTATCGAAGAAAAGTCGTTTGACTCATCTCTTGCGAGCGGATTGAGATCGCCCGCATGGGGTTGTCCGAACCCCGATCTATCGATCAGGGGGTGAATGCCCCGAATGTGCCCGAGAGGGACGCTGCCCCCTTTCTGTCAAACGCGGAACGGAAAATTAAAATTACCCGCTCGGAGAGGTGTCTTCCGCTACGCCATCTGGAAAGCGGAGACGGGAGTAAAAATATTTTAGCTTTTCGCTCGAGATGGATCAATAACTTTTTTCCCTTCCCCTTTCGAAGCAGAAAATTCCGAAAGTATTGGAAGGACATAGTGACCTTAACCCACTACCAGATACTCCGCTGTTTGCATCGCCTTTTCGTTCATGTTCCTCTCAATACTGGAAATACTGTGCCTTGGATTGATTAAAAATATTTACCTCCAGCATCCAATGCTTTACTCTTTAGTTGTTAATCAGAGTAATGGTCGTACATTTTTTATTTGAGCTGACCGAATCCCGCTAAGTCACGTCAAAGAAATATCGCTGTTACGCTTGGATTTGAGCAGAAACTGAAATAGAAACTGAAACAAGAACTGGCGGGTGGGATCTTCACACAGTCAGACACGACCTGGAAAACTGCTTTGGGTCTTCTGAACTCCCTGACAGGATTCTGGAAAATATTTATCTTAAACTCGCGTGAATTCATCGTTGAATTTTAAAGTCACCTATTATGCAGTAACTAGATATGGATTTGACTTTCTGTTTTCAATGAAAGCACACGCTGTCTTATTTGAAGATTCGTGTTCGTTAAAATTTCCCCGATGCTATGCGTCTTAATACGATCGCGTTACTAGTTTAAAGTTTTGGTTGAATGAAACTCTTGTTACATGCGTCTATCTTTTCAAGTTGAGTACATTTTTCATGAACTTGTATTGATTCTGTCTCAAGTAATGACTTAAATTTTATATTCTTGACGGTTCCGATAGGTTTTATGCTTAAATGTTCGTGCCAATTACACGAGCTTCTATGGCAGGTTTAGTATTTCGCCTATTAAGATATATTTTCGAAGTTACGTCTTAAGAGGAATATGTCTGAAACCTTTTCTTATCTTTCTATCATTAGTAATTAATACGATGCCTTACATTCGAAAATGAAGTCAACGAAGTAAAACAACTCCAAATAACTCAATCTTGACTTACATTCAGTTATGTTACCAGTTAGTTTTATGCTTAAATGATCGGGCCAATTACACGAGCTTTTATATCAGGTTTAGTTTTTCGCCCATTAAGATATATTTTCGAAGGTACGTCTTAATGGGAATATTTCTGAAACCCTTACTTATTTTTCCACCAAGTAATTAATACGATGCTTTACATTTGAAAATGAAATCTCCGAAGAAAAACAACTCTAAATAACTCAATCTTTACGTACATTCAGTTTATGTTTACAGTAAATGTATCAGTTTACAAATGTTGCAAGTAACACGCACCAACTGTATTTCCACATTTCATGAACGACACCATTGTAGCTAATTTAGGGAATGCGAAGTTTGCACAGTATCATATTTTTTACTTTAAATCCGTGAATATCGCTTTAGAGGTCAATTGCAAAAACAAACGAACGGCTTTGATTACGATCTGGCATTTGGGGAAGAACTTGTGAAAGTTCGAGAGTGATCAACTGAATCCTTTCATTTTCCGAAGAGAAAATCGCGTTCATTCCGTGCTGCCCCAATTTGCTCTCAATGGGCATTTTACTTTTTTTCCGAGAACCTCTTTTGAGGTCAGTGAGTTATATAGCTGATAAGCCAATGAATGTGCTACGCTCGGCCATTCTGTTGTGCGTTGACATTTCCAGGGATATGGCGTCTTAGAAACTGTTATCGAAACTCAAGTATAATCTGTATCAGATAAACTTCCGTACCCTTATATACCTCGTGATACTCTAAAATAGCGTGACAGAGGCGAATTATCACTGGAGCTGGCGACAATAAACCTTCCTCCCTTACTTCATCCTCCCTTACAAGGTCGAGAACTGCGGATGTCATACACAAAGCGTGTCAACCGACGATGCTAAAAAACTTGATGAATGCTTTCGGTTCGTTTGCGAATTTCAGCTGCCAGCTTCAGTGAGAGGGTGGCATTAAATGCAGGTCTTAACTTAGTTTGAATCCTGAATTGTCGATTTCTTGCTTGAATACCTATAAATACCGCGGTCTTTCGGTTCGTTTGCGAATTCCAGCTGCCAGCTTCAGTGAGGGTGGCATTAAAAGCAAGCCTTTGAACTAATTTTAAATCCTGAGTACTCGATTGTCAGCATATTCTCATGCAACGACTTTAATCGAGCCATCATCATTTGATGCATTCATCGTTGAATACTTAGTTCAGCTTCCTTCATTAGAAAATGCTATCTTAAAAAAACGCACCTTTCAATTAATCAGTTTGATATTAAGTTTTCGAAAAAGAAAGCACTTACGAAATATACGCTCTCGGTAGTTAGGTTTCCATTTTTTGGAGGAGGCCCAAAATTGGAAATATATCTTTTGTGTAAACTGAGTCAAGACTTGATAGTTCATGTAATGGATTTACTGTCGAGATATGTTTATCGAACAAAAATGACTGGTGACCTACATTAAACGTGAATTATAGTAGATTTAAATTTCTGATTAATATTGCAAATTTATCGCGCAAAACATGTAATTATTTCGTATCAGGAATGGAACTCCGTTTCTACTTATAAAATTGCATTTAATAATTGTTTTACTTAAAAATATATTATCTTGCACATATTTATGTGCGAAATTGGGGATTGGTAACTCAATAAAATTAGTAAATTATTTTCGGTAAATCAATACAGAAAGGAAATACTTATGAGAAAATTGCAGAAAATATTTGTTTTTATACCGAAAAAGTGTTTAATGTTTTATAGATTTTTACTTAGAAAATCAAGACTCTAGGGGGCCCTTAAACCATTTGATCTCCTGGCTGTCCACAACAACCTACGATAATTCACACAATTTAAGTCGAATCTCTTGGTAACGAAGAGAATTTGAATTTAGTGAGAAAAAGTGTTAATTTTTTCAATTGCCACAGATTCTGCTCTGTAAATGGCCAAAACTGAACCAGATATTGTGTATGAAAAAAAACCCTGGAAAATCCTGTGCGTTTTCGCAAAAGTATTCTGATTTTCTTGTGTTTCTCGGAACGTAAAGAGTACCTATAGGGTTGGAGTGCGATTGTGACTCGCGAGTACGAGCCAGGCATTGTGCTTCCCTACAGTAAGATGAGACGGAAGAACGTGGGAAGAGCTCAACCTTCTGAAATGCTAGATAACAATTTATCTCTTACATTGGTATGTCCATGCTTAAAGCGGCAGACCAGTCTGACGGGGTTTAAATGGAATCACAACGACGCAGACTGCGCAGTTTGTACCCACTGTATAAGTTTCCCAAACTTTTTTGACTCAACGACCCGTTTTCAAATACAACTTTTTTCAGCGCCCCCGCAAGCTGAAAACTATTTTCTAAATTAATAATAAATTGCAAATGTAGCTTTACCTGAAGTTTTGAATTTCACCAATATGTAGCTGTATGTGTAATTTTAGAATTTCCAAAATCTAGTTCGATTCCTGTCAGGTTCGAATCCTCCCTGGGCGTATTTCTCTCTTCTCTGTCCAAGTCATCTTTCCTTCCTCTCATTTTTACCCTTCTGCTTTCTGCCTCCATCATTTATCGTGCGTTTGGCGCAGCTTGTCCATCTGCGCCATAAAACCCAAACCAACCAAACTTCTCTTCTGTATCAGTAAAACTTTCTTTGTGTGTGCATGTCTTTACTTGGCATTGTCTGGCGCAGCATGACCAAGTATGGCCATCGCTCCAAAAAATTGAAACAACCAAAAGCTAGTTTGGAAATAAAACAATGGGAGCTGTAATTATAAAGATATTTACTCACACACAAACGAATGATAAAAAAAACTAAATTGCACATAAACACTATCTTACTCACTATTAGTGCAATTAATATAAATTAAATCAGGGAAATTAAAACTAATCACTAATGAGAAGGATGAACCTGGTGTTGCGCTGCCAATGTATTCATAGTGAGCTCTATTTTCGTCAGCAGCATCCTAAACCCTCCTGGTGGTTGTCTCGACGGGTATCTCGTCATTAGCAAAACTGATCAGATGTTGATGAACGAGATATCTCGTCATTAGAGAAAATTGACGGGATGTTGATCTAGTCATTAGTGCAACTGGTCAAAACATCGGCAGTATCTTGATGACGAGATAACTCGTCTTGGGGTTCGTTTGGGAAGGTTAAGAAAAAGTTGCCTTACAGTGGATTTCAAGTCGGTGGTATATATGACAATGAACAGGCGGACCAATTGGTTAAGACAGGAACACAGTTGCCCCAACCGAAATCCCCTTTACCTTTACGTAACATCCAGAGGCTTATATACTCGTCCATAAATACTAACAGATTCTCAACGTACAAAAATATGTCTATAGGAAAGAACCGGAATGTTTTATTGAGGAATAAAGTTCTTATCCCAGGTTCCTTGCCCAGAGCTGTAGGAGTCGCTTGCTTCCGACTTCTTACAGGACATGACTACCTACAAAGACACCATATTGGAGTCACGAGATCAGCTATCTGGCCCCTTTGCGAACTGGACGAAATGACGGGAGGACTGCCCTCAAATTCCTGACAATAGCATTGCAAATAGTGTTGATAGTGTTTTCAACCATCCTGGTGGTTGTCTCGACGAGGTATCTCGATATTGGCGAAATTGACCAGATCTTGATGGATGAGATGTCTCGTCGTGATAAGAAAACCGACCTGATCTTGATCTTGCCATCATCGAAAAACCGGCGATATCTTGACGAGAGACCTCGTCAGTTGGAAAATTGGTCAGGTCTTGATGGGCGAGATATCTCGTCGAAACCACTTGGAGGGTTTTGCCAAACGAATAAAACGAAATAACGAATAAAACGAAAAAAATCGAGAATACGATTCACCAAATAAACACAAGGTGCATTCAGAACTGCCGAAAGCACTTGCGCGAAGATAATAGTCATAAAAGTTTCACCGAAAAACAATGACAATTGCGCATCGGCACATGCAAATGGCCGATGATGAGCACTGCGTACTAAGAGGAGAATAATTAATACCTGCTTTGTATGTGTGGATCTAGTTGCCCTTGCGTGAGTTGAAAGAACCGGAAAACAAAAAAAGTGTGCATCAATCAACCTCCGCTATTGTGGCGCCGTATTCACGTTTTGCAGAAATCAGCTGTGAAAACTTGGAAAAAAATACTAATAAAAAAGAATAACTCGTTATGCTCTCAAGTGGGGAATCAACAAGGCGGGCAATTCGTGTTTGGAGAGAAACGGTGATATTCATTCTGGTTTTTTTTAGTTTGGTGAAATGTTCAATTTTTACACAAACAATATGTAGCGCCTGTTTGCACTGTACCTGCTTTGCACGACAGATAAAAGTGGGACGTGGTTTTTATTGAAATGGGTAAATCTGTATGGTAGTCTTGTTGAAAGCAAGCATTTTTGATTTCACTTGAATTATTATTTCTTATGAATGCATTGATAAGAATCCGAATGTTTGTCCTGTGGCGAAGTGGATTCGTTCACTGCGCTAACAACCTACGAGTTGTACGAGTCTCACTTAAATAGCACTATAAATTCGCAACATTAAGTAAAAATTCGAAAAATTCAAATTAGCCTTTGTTGACCTACAGCCTTAACTACTATAGAAAGTTTAATGCCGTAAACAAGTGGGTTTTGATTTTAGGCAAAATGTTAACCATATATTATTCTCCATGCCATGGAATTTATATCTCATTAGGGTAAACTTATACTGTTTCGAGTGAATAAAACTTGTATAAAATCATGAAAGCAGATCTTAAGATGGTATGAAACTCACCAATATACGAGCAAAAATACAACTTCTACGTTCTTTCACCTAAAAAAGTCATTACCAAATCTAGCAATCACTGGCATTAAATTCTGAATGAACGAACTTAAATGAATCACGAAACGTTTTTCTGTCTTCACAAATATATGACGAGTTTTTCTTATACTATTTCCAAGATGGCCCCTTCATCCCTTCAAATTATCCCTCTGTGAAGCACACGCCCGTGTTAGGAATATTCACTAATATATGAACGTTATTGATGACTATTCTTAACTTGGGGTGTATGCCTCGAAGGGTAATTATACGAACATTATTAGTGAGTTATACCACATTAACTCACCAATATACGACCAACAACATTACTTACACTCGCTCTTTACCTCAGAAAAGTCAATACCAAATATAGCAAACACTGGCTTAAATGCTATCTGAACGAAATTTATAAATAATTCACGAAATGGTTTCCTCAATTCACAGCTAAATGACGAGTTTTTCTTAAACTATTTTCAAGGTGCCCATTTATCCATTTAAATTACTTTCCTGTGAGACGTACGCCCCACTTAAAGAATACTCACTGATATACGAATGTTATTGGTGAGAGTATTAACGTGGAGCGTATGGCCTCACAGAGGGGTAATTATACGAACATTATTAGTGAATTATAATACCATTTAACTCACTAATTACGACTAAACACATGACTTCTACACCACTCCCTACACCTTAAAAAGTCAATACCAAATATATCAATCACTGGCATCAAATACTGAATGACGAAACGTTTTTGTCTTCACAGATAAATTACTAGTTTTTGTGATATTTTCTAGATGTCAACTTAGCCATTCAAATTACCCTTCTGTGACGCACACGCCCCACTTTAACAATACTCACTCATATAGGAACATTGGTGAGAGTATTCTCAACGTGGGATGTACTCCTCACGAAGGGGTAACTATACGAACGTTATTAGTGAGTTATACCACGTTAACTACACAAATTACTATCGCAGCTCCTTTACTTTAAAAAGGTTGGTACCAAATATTGCAATCGCTGCATCAAATGCTGAATGAACGACCTTGATAAATGAGTCACGAAACTCTTCTGTCTTCACAGCTAAATGACGAATTTTCTACTATTTTCAAGGTGGCCCCTTATCCACTCAAATTACCCTTCTGTGAGGCGTACGCCCCACCTTGAGAATACTCACCAATATGCTAACGTTATGCTAACGATGTGTATTCTTAACGTGGAGCATATATCTCACGGATGGTTATGTATACGAACGTTATTAGTGAGTTATACCACGTTGTGTGACTACACAACTGACTACCACAGCTTCTTCACTTTAAAAAAGGTAATACCAAATACAGAAATCACTGGCATTAAAGATTTAATGAACGAATTTTATAAATGAGTCACGAAACACTTCTGTGTTCACAGCTAAATATGTGTGTGTTTTCTTGTACTATTTTCAAATTGTCTCCTATACATTCAAATTACTCCCGGGACGTATGCTTCACGTTAAGACTCACGATGTAGTATGTACCCTAAGCTGCTTTTTGTCTGTTTTCTCTAATACGAGTTGTAACTCCTTTTCTTACTCTGTTGCATGTTTTCTTTTTACTTCCTGCCTGGTTTTTGAGTGCCAGTTGTCGCCTAAGCAGGTGGTATATACACTCAGAGAGGGGAGATTAGTTTGCTCAATCATGGCATCACTGACTCCACTGACTGAAACTTATTTGGGAGCGATTGTCAACGATTGTGTTCCTAGTTTTTCTTTGTATTTGTGTGCGTATCAAACTATCTTAACCGCTGTAAGGTTGCTCATCGATACCTTATCCGCGATAAGATTTCTTAATGATTGTAGATGCTTCTCCTACCGCACGTTTTTTCATTATTTTATAGAAGTTTTGTCAACTAAATAATCAGCTGCAGATAACGACTTTTGTTGATTTACTACAAATGTTGCTGATAAAAGTTGGAGATAGGAAGTACAAATACTGTTAATAACTTGGCTAAGCAAAATATATAGCATGGAATATATCTAGTGTATTTGGGCAAAACAGTATAAGTCAAAAATTGTTCAAATTGAGGTAAGTTAACGAGTATTTGAAACAAAATTATCTTTCCTTTGGGGGCAAATTAGTATAAGTTAGCTATGAATAAAAGCAGAGATAAATGCTGGTTGAAATGATTAAGTTGATTTATAATGGATATGTAAAAAAATACATTCAATAAAAACTGTCTCCTGAAAAATTTGGCTTTTTGACTCACACCGTTTTGCTCTAATTTGCTAGATATATTTTCTAATAAAATTCAGGGACACAAAACCAGGAAGAATTCGGGAAATTATTAGGTTTCTGTGGTGCATATGCTTTGTGAGAAACCTTTTTGCTTACGTTTTAAAATTTTTAAATTTTTGATAAAATTTAAATAGCATTTTTAGGTGGAAATACAACTAGCAATATAAACTTAGAAAGCTGCACGTGAATTACCCTTGCATTTAATGAAAATTTTGACTTTTCTACCTCTGAAAAATCAAAAATGCAAATTAAATGTAATCTGTCATTGAATTATTTCAAAACCCAAACAATTTTAATTTCCAACACTGCTGTTGTGATTTTTAGTAGGTTACTGTGGAAAATAGATAAGCATTGATTTGGTTACCTTATCAGCTTTTTCGTTTTGTGTCCCTTACTTTTCATAAGAAACAAGCAATGCGAGTAAATAATACAAATAGTTTTACACAAATCCGAAAGATCTAATTAAATACACAGAGAAATATAATTATAGCTGCGCTTTTTGAAATTAAATAGCAAGGAAATGGGTACATGTTCCTCATTTGAAATCTTCAGTACAACTAAGAAATGTATCTCGTGGTTTTCGAAAACATCTACACGACTCGCTCATCTTAGATAAATTAAAGAAATGCTAACTCTGACGACGCTAAGTGGATTTGACGGGTGTTGTGAGTAATATTTACATAGGCGATACATTTTTATTTTGAATTACCACGAATTTTAGACATCGCAATTTATTATAGATGGATATGGAGATAAAAGACAAAATTATCATTGCAAACAGCCAAAACCTTTTCCCAATAGACATTTCGCAAGAAGGGAGTCATGTTTGACACCTTTATTTGAAACTCGGCTGCAGCTAGTTTATTCTAGTTGGATACTTCATTCTTTTGTGGTATTTGTGTGTGATCTAGATACATGAGCCGCTTTTTTCTCTTGTAAACAAAAGTAACCCCAACGAAAAAGCTAGGCTGCACCTGCTCTCTTTCGACTCTGTTTCATTTGAAGTATAAAATTCCGAGTATGTGGATTAGAAAACACTCGAAAAAATCGCGCAATAAAATATTATTCTCTGCAGTCATACACCATGGAATCGCCGTGGCTCAGTGGGTTTGTCCACTGCGCCAGCAACCTGCGAGTTGCAGGTTGCGCAGGATCGATTCCTCCCTGGATGTATTTCTCTCTTCCACGTCAGTAAAACTTTCTTTGTATGCGTGCTAATTCACTTGTTTTCCATGTTGCTTTATATGTAATATATTTTAGTTCATATATTTTTAATTTTGTAACAAAATTTCGCTTATTAACTGCACAGGAGTCTTATTTAACCCACCTGGTGGTTGTCTGCGAAGAATCTCGTCATTAGCAGAACTGATCACATCTTGATGGACGAGTTATCTCGTCCTTAAAAAAAATTACCAGATCTTTGTGATCATCAAAACATCGGCAGTATCCTGATGACGAGAAATCTCGACCTATAAGCAAAATTGGTCAAATCTTTATGGACGAGATATCTCGTTATTAGCAAAATTGCTCAGATCTTGATGGACGAGATGTCTCGTCGAAACCGCTGGAGGGTTAAATTAGAAAATAGATTGCACATGAAAGCACTGATAGATTGTACAGAAAACCTTTCACATTCCCCGACTTCCCATAACTAAGGACCTGGTTACATGATAACCCTCTGGGGCCGTGATTACCTGAGACTCGAGATAATCCCATGATAAGATTTCATTTGCTAAATTTACTGACCCAAAACCCGATATCCACGCCTCTACGAGGAACACTAAATACTCATTCCCCTTTGCATTCTCGGTACAACCTTCTGGAATGCAGAATCGTAGACATAATGGAAAGTCAGCGGACTAGGTCTATCCCTAAGGTAGTAGGTTTTGTTTAGTCCAGGGATGTAGACTTGTTAAGACCCAGGGCGACAGATTCACTGTCTATGGTAGGGCCGCCAAAAATATTGGAAGTTATCTATCATATTATATTTATTTTATTTATCATATATTGCTACAAAGAAAGATAATATATAAAAAGTTTAATAAATAATTTAATTTGATTTGCGTGATATTGCATTCATTTAACAATTGTTTTAATATTTGGTTCGATTTTTGTAGTAGCCAAGCGCAAAAGTGGTTCTAAATTTCCATTAGTCAAGCGGTTACTAATTTCGATTTGTTGATATTCATGACTAAAAAGTTCTTTCATGACTTTATTCACAGATGTACGTAGACCCGAAGAGGCTTGCGCATCTTAGTGCATTATCTAGCAACGATTTACAACTTTTTTTATCGACAAAACGATAAAAGTTAAATTGTTTTCGTTAAATTTATTTCGCAGTTTCTCATGAGTTTTTGCGAGTCAATGAGTTCAAGCTGTGCAGATTCGGATGCATTTTCATACAAAATGACTACCAAACAAATTTAGCAGCGGTTTTACTTTTAGAAAATCAGAAAAGCGATCCTTGAAGGCTGTTATCAAATCATCAATATTTTTAAGTCTTGAAGTTTGCATTGAACTTAAAAAATAACCAATCGTGTGACTTGTTAATATAATAAAACATGGCGAGGCGGGCCGCAGGAAAATTAATGGAGGACCGCATATGGCCCGCGGTCTGTGCATCCCTAGTTTAGTCTATTGACAGTCAGATGAGAAAGCGTTGCTGTTGAGCGTACCAGGCTAAACGCAAAGACATCACGAAATAAAAATATGCTTTCCAATACTCGATGTTCTCAACTTTCACAATTACATAAATATTTCTCTTCTTTTGAACATGTATACAACTTTTTATAAACACCAATGAAAAGATTGGCAACTTTTTAAAGTTAGAAACACTGCTCAATGCAATACCAGAAAATCTTTCACATTTCCTCAACCTCCCTAACTCAAGAGTCCAGGTTACCATGGCACCGGTACTCTCCCATGTGGGGGCTGTGATTCTCTGGGACTCGAGATAATCCCATGGCCAGATTTCCTTTCCGAAGTTTACTGACACAAAACCCGATACTCACGCTCTAGTTGGAACGCTAAATTCCTATCCCCCTGCAATCTCGGTTCAACCCCCTGGAATGTAGAATCGTAGACATAATGGAACGCCAGCGGATGAGGTCTATCATCTAATGAAGAATGCATTTGTTTAGTCTAATGCCAGTCGGATGAGAAAGCGTTGCTGATGTGCATGCCAGAGGCTAAACGGGAATTCATTTATATCATTACTTAAAACATCTACAGGCTTGTTCTGCGTAATTTAACTCTCCAAGGGGTTTCCGGTGAAATATTTCGTTCATTAAGATTCAATCAATTTTGCTAACGACGAGGTATATCGATATATATATATATATATATATATATATATATATATATATATATATATATATATTATATATATATATGTATATATATATATATATATATATATATATATATACATACACGTCACACACAATTAAAACAAAATTAAATCTTGTTAAAAGTTCGACATGTACAGTTCTAAATATACATCTGATAAAAAAAACCTCGAGTAGGAACACTAATAGAAATTATCCTTAGAAAATTCAAATCAATCCTGCTCTGATGAAATAAAGTACTCTTCAATTTTATTCAGTCCCTTTTATCTACGTTATTCACAAAATAGCTGTTGATCTTTGGAACCACTTTCGCATACTCCCTTTCAGATAAATACGACGCCGAAATTAAAATTATCTCCATGTCATTTCATGAATACCCTCAAATTTGTAAAACCATTGCACCTCATTAGGTGACAATTTTTCGTCAGTTATTCGAAACCAATTCTTCGAGATTGTATCGCAGAAAATACACTGCTGGCCACCGTAAATGCAACACCCTGAAGGAAGCATGCAAATAATATGAAATTTACAACATGCATTAGCGGAGGTGAGATATGCAAATGATTAGAATTTCAGCGCAGACGCACATCACGCGCGCCTGCGGCGCCACTTCAAAGCGCTATTTAAGGCTTGGAGATTTCGACGATTTCAAGTACGGCAATTGTGTTTTTCTTGTGGTTTTTTCAAAAAAACGATCAATTATGCCTCGTAGAAAACAGCGATCATCTTTTGATCAAGTATCCGACTTCGACAGAGGAAGGATAGTGGCCTACCGAGATTGTGGATTATCTTTCAGGGAAATCGGTAGTCGTGTTGGACGAAACCAAACAACTGTAATGCGGATATGTGATCGTTGGATGCAGGAGGGTACGACGGACCGACGTGTTCGATCGCATCCACCTCAGTGCACCACTTCACGTGATGACAGGCATATTGTGCGTATGGCAGTGACGGATCGCTCAGCCACATCACGAACCATAGCACAGCACATTCAGTCTGTACCGCATCATCCAGTGTCTGCGCGTACCATTCGACGCCGTTTACAGCAGAGTGGTCTGTCCGCAAGACGTCCATTGCTTCGTCTACCCTTGACGCAGAACCACAGACGTTTCCGCCGCCAATGGTGCGATGAAAGAAGGATGTGGACGGCAGAATGGAATGAAATTGTCTTTACTGACGAGTCACGCTTCTGTCTGCAACACCACGATGGTCGGATTCGAGTCTGGAGACACCGTGGAGAGAGGATGCTGAACAGCTGCGTTATGCACCGCCACACTGGTCCTGCACCGGGTATTATGGTATGGGGCGGTATTGGATATCACTCTCGCACTCCTCTAGTACGCATTGCCGGTACTTTAAACAGCCAGCGCTACATCTCCGAGGTGTTGGAGCCAGTTGTCCTTCCTTACCTTCAGGGCTTGCCCACAGCCATATTTCAACAGGATAATGCGCGACCACATGTGGCACGCATTGTCCAAGGGTTCTTCGTCAATCGCCAGATTGAATTGCTTCCCTGGCCAGCTCGCTCTCCGGATCTTTCGCCGATAGAAAACATGTGGTCCATGGTTACTCAACGATTGACCCAGAATACATCCCCAGCTGCCACACCAGATCAACTTTGGCAACGTGTGGAAGCTGCTTGGTCTGCTGTACCCCAAGAACACATCCAAAGTCTCTTTGAATCAATGCCGAGGCGTGTGGCAGCGGTGATCTCCAACAATGGCGGCTACTCTGGCTACTGATTTTGGCAGGAACCACACTTCACAGAAGTCTATAAATTTAATCATTTGATACTTGGTCAACATGTTATCTACAAAATAAATTTTGTTGTGATATCTCTTGTCTTTCTTGGTGTTGCAATTTGGGTGGCCAGCAGTGTAGTATATTTTAGTTAATATATTTTTAACTAACAAAATTTCGCTAAAAACTACATAGAAATCTTATTCAAGTTAATCATTCCATTTGCGATTTATTTCGTTTAACTTCATATAACCTTCGTCGTGGCTCAGTGGGTATGTTCACTGCGCTAGCAACCTTCGAGTTGTAGGCGGTGCAGGTTCGATTCCTGTCTGGTGCATTCCTCCCTGGGTGTATTTCTCTTCTGTGTCAGTAAAACTTTCCTTGTATGTGCATGCCCATTACTTCACGTTGTCTTGCGTTTGGCACAGCTTGCCCAAATATTGCCCTTATTCCATAAAAAAACCCAAACAACTCTGAGACAGAATTTAGAACGTGATCCACCAGACTTAATAAAGCTCGTCCTTAAATTGCAAGCAACCCAGAGACAACTGATGCACCAGACGAATCTGTCCCTGAGCAAAAACCACAAACTATCTGACTCACCGTCTTGAACAATTCTTTGTCGGACACTTTATTTGGTCCTACTCCTGTTACTCATCAGAACAAACTCTCTAAACCACATCAAGGCCATTGACACTGCATAAATCGGGATTAATAAAGTTAAAAGTTCCTGGTTACTTAAATCGAAATCCTAAACCATATATACGTATATAGTAGGATATAAAACGGAAACGAGAAATGGCAATTGGTCAAAAACGGCAACTTATCGTTGTCAAATAAACATCTGCTGGAAGTATTCAACTCAGTCAGCTATAAACGGGAATATTTCATCCCTAGAAAACTCCAATTTATCCCTAGAATTGCGTGTTCAGAGAATTCTTGAGAGGGATAGTGTGTTTATACTTTCGGAAAAAAAGAATTCCAAATCTATGCTCCTTTAGAGATTTGAGGTGATAGTGACGATACATTTTTATGCAGTAACACAAGGAGTTGTTTTTTGATGTTGAAGATACCCTTATTAATTCTAAATCTTATTATATGTATTAAGTTCCCAAATGTATCCCAAGTAATATTGAGTTTCAATTCAAAGCATTTCTCGTCAAATTCTATTTAGTCAATGTAAAATTCGGCCTCCACAATTCCAGAATGATCCCTCGATTTATTTTAATTACTTAACATGGTCTGTCTTGTGTTTGGCGCAGCTTGGCTAAATATGGCCCTTCCCCATAAAACCGAAAACCAACCAACCCTCGATTGATTTGAGAAATGTCAAAATTTCAAGACATTTTAAATTATTCTCCAGTTTCCACAAGGAAGTGTTTCCTACAAGGAACAAGGTCATCAGTTTTGATCTTGTTCCCCGTTCATATTTTTCAATTTATTTTGAAACTTAACTTTTCTCACTTAATTGTTTCAAAATTTGTGTATTGTTTTCGGTATCTTTATATGCTTTTTATTTCTTTATTAATCGAAAAATAAATTATTTGTTTATAGTTTCTGATGGAGATTAATATTATGTTCATATCTTTTGCTTGTGGTATATATTTTCTGATGTCGCAATTTGTTCTAATAAATCTTTAGAACTGAAAATTAAAATTAATACTTTTTCAGGCATAGAAACGGAAACTCGAAGTTTGGCTAAACTCATCTATTAATTTACACTAAGCCCTCTTGCAGTCAAGAATAAATTATCGCAATACCCAGTAATTGAAATACTAAACAGTTTTCTCGATTTTCTTCAAAATGCCAGCCTGTATGGCAGGGTGTAAAGATTATGCTTTCAGATATTTAATGACTGCTGTCTAACAGTGATATGCATTCATTAGCTTTATTGATAATGCCTAATATTTCACATGCAACTTGAAAAAGATTTTTGCATGAAAGAAGTTAATTTAGAACTATCACACTAATTTCAACTTCTACGTAATGGTCTATTCCTGTATCTCGAAATAGATTTGCGGGCCCATGTACAAAATAGTTTTAGAAATAAAAGAATAAAAAGAATCCCATTCGCACTTTTATAAATTACCAATGACATATTTGCTCTTTCGACTTCGAATTTTTAGAACTACTAGAACAACCGGAGTTCTCTAACCTGTTTTCTTCCAAATCTTGATTCATTTTGAAAAGTAAAATGAGCACAAAAAATCCCAACAAGTTTAAAACGACAGAACTAAAGGCTGTAGCAGAAAAAAAGACATGCCTTCCGATGCCTCTGCAAGTTTTTAAAAGCAGTAATTTATAGCAATTTGAGCGAAACATCGCTGTTATTGAATACCCCCTGTTTCAAAATATAACTATTAACTGATAATCTCTTTCCCAGGCAGAAATAGAACAAAATAAAAAGTTTTGATTTATTTATTTCGGGTTTGTATGTCTTAAGATCTGTTCGTGGTAGATGATTAAGTACCACGAGAAAGTAGTTTTTATTTCCTTTCTGTGTTTTATTTTTATCTGCTTTTTCGTGACTTCTTATGTCGGTCTCGGTTTGCCTGTCCTGCTGTTAAGAAACTCAAAAGTAACTACGATTCATCTTTAAGGCAGGCATGGCGTCAGTCCACTTGCAATCTTCAAGCTGATTCTTTATTCATTGCCTGTTGTTACCACACATCCGGTCCATGCTTTAAATATCTCTGAATCAACACATGGTAGGAAAGTTATGTACTATATAGTATATTGGTGTCAGTTACTCGATTTATGAGAGGATATACTGCCAACTACTACTTATGTGTAACTTATCAGTCTTGGGTTGGCCAGTCCTACTGTAAAGAAACTACGATTCATCTTTAAGGGGAGTCCACACTTGCAATCTTCAAGCTGATTATTTATTCACCGCCTGCTGTAAAATGACATTAATATAAACTCTTGACCACTAGTACCACTATTAACCACACATCCGTTCTGTGTACTTTAAAATACCTCTATCTAAACTATGTATTGTGCCAACTACTCGATATATGAGATGCATTTACCATCAACTACTCGATATATAAGAAGAATGACTGCCAGCTACTGGATATATGGGAAGCATGCACCGTCAACTACTGGATATATGTGAAGCATGTACTGTCAACTACTGCTAGTCTAGAAGGCAATACCTCTAGGTTTGGTGTTTAGGGTTAACGGTTATTAAAAGCATATAAAAGTACACGATGCATCAAAACGCTTGAAAACAGAGCACACTCAATCAACAGTCATTTGAGTAACCATATTGCTATCTAGTGTTAAGTATAGTACGGCTCCGGCGAGACCTTAGGGAAGTTCATTTGTCCAAAGGTAGTTAAGCTTGCATAGGAAGGGCTGCCATACTCAAAATTATGTATAGCTATCGCCATAGGTGATTATTTATTTCACCAACTCGTAATCATTTCTATGGCTTCCGACATCGTACACTAAACTCAGAGCCAGAAAGACGCCTGTTGTGGGAACGCATTGCTTACGTTTAACCTGCCCCTAATTTAACTAATAGACTCGTCTGAAACTACATGGCTCAAATGGTAACTCGCCGGAGATGAACTATATTCGATACTTATATACACAGCATGTTACACTCTTCCAGTCGAAGAGATCAAAAAAGGAGAAACCGCCTTTTCCACTAGCACTAGTATTGTGCACAGAAGGAACGTACTGTGTCAACTACTGCTTCTGAGTTCGTAGCTAAAGCGATAGATCTTTAAAACATTCCTAGCAGATTGCTCTTTTACGCCTGTGAATTTTTTCTTACCCCTAATTTAACGAATAGACTCGTCCCAAACCACATGACTCAAATGCCAACTCGCCGTAGCCGAACTAAGCTAGATGTTTACATACGTTGGTGCAGCATGGCTAAATATGGCCCTGATGCCATAAAACCTTAACAACCACTTCAAAGAGTTCGCCAGCTGAATCAATAGATTCTTTAAAACTCTCCTTGCAGATTGCCCTTTCACACCTGCTTTTTTTCTCACCCCTAATTTAACCGAATAAACTCGTCCAAAACCACGTGACTCAAATGCCAACTCGCCAAAGCCGAACTCTATTAGTTGCTTATATACGTAACATGTAACTGCTTAGAGAAGGAACCACTGGCGCTAGCAACCTGCAAGGTGTCGGCGACGCAGGTTCGATTCTTGTAACTTATCCTGTGTGTATTCTCTTATGTGTCTAAAACTTTCCCTGTGTGTGCATGTTCGTTTACTCGAAGTTGGCTGTCTTGTGTTGGGCGCAACGTGGTCAGACATGGCCATTGCTCCATGAAACCCAACCCAAGAAAAACTAATGTTGTGGTTTTTCAATCACTACCTTTTTAATAACAGTTATGTCAGTAATTGTTGATTTAACATTCTAAAAGGTTGGTTAGTTGCGTTTTTATGGCGCGAGGGTCTTATCTGACCATGCCGCGCCAAACACAAGCCAGGCGACGTCAAGTAATGGTAGGAAATTAATTAACGTCGCACTGGATCAACACAACGGGCTATTAGTGACGGTCCGAGATCAATCCCGAAGGAAAAGATCGAGGACAACGCCTTGTAATTTTGAATCACGGTCAGATGACGAGAACAACACCTGAGATGGTACCCCACACTCCAAACTTCCACACTAAGCCAACTTGGACGTTTGAGGCCACGACAAATTCAACGTTCACCAGCCCCACGTACACGACGGTCTTTGGCTGGACCTAGTTTCAAACTCGCAACCCTCCGGTTACTAATCCTACTGGGCTACCGGACACTTACACAAACATGATCCTTACCAACCGCTTCAGAGTTCGCAGCTGAATCAATAGATTCTTCAAAACTCTCCTAACTGATTGACCTTTCACACCTGCGTTTTTTTCTCTCTTCCAATAGTGTAAAAGGCCACGCCCTATAGTCCCTCTCCCGCCGTACTTAATAAATTTGAGTTCCCAAATGAAGTTCCCATTTATTCAACCATCCATCCATGAATAAGAACCCGCCCTCGAGATGAAGTATAGATCACCCTTCACTTCAATTTTGAAATTGCATTTTTGCTTTGACCGCCGCGGAGTATTTATTCGTTCAAATCGATTGAAGATGATTCATTCAATTACAATAGCGGCAGAGTTCTGCTCGCAAATCAATACGTACATTCCTTTAAGCTCTGGTAGGGGAACTGCTCTGTGCTTAGTCCACTAATTCCGTCCTCTTCGGATGGAAGTTTGAAAACAAAAGAAAGACGCGAAGAGGGTGGACCAACTGGAAAAATGCCAAAAGTGTGTTAAAATGCGCTTTATTAAGTTGGCTGATTTATTGTACTCTCTATTAAATAGGGCTCTATTTTAACATCGACTAATCTTCGTTCCGGATAACTTTGTTTGGGACCCCGCGACCTTTAGTAGACCGAAGTATAAGAACAGTTGTATCGATTATTCGGCGTGAAAAAGAGTTACCTCGCTAAATAACAAGAAGTTGGCGTCTCAAAACGAAAATCCTGCTACTTCCCTTCTCAGAAATAAAATTAGCTTAAGATTTTTCCTTGGATAAGGCGAACGGATTATAGCGCTATTGTTTGAGATCGATAAAAGTTATTTCGCTGTGAGGACGTATTTGTTAAATGTACGTCGTATCTAATATATTTGATTGACGTATTTACGACTTGATGTATTGCACTGTTTCTTTTTGTGCCTGTCCTTTTTATGGAGGATGAAGTTTTGTTACCAATATTTTAAAATGTGGATCTTGGAAATTTTTAGTAGAGGATGCGAGCTTTTATTGGGGAATTGAAAAGAAACCATCGCTCATTTGAAGTATTCTTGATTTGTTATCGGGATCCCACTTAAAGCTAGAGCTATTTCAGAGTTGTAGTTTATGTGTCATGCATTGTATCTGATATAAATTACGAGCCATTTACATCGTGCGTGAAGACTTCGTAATTTAAGTTCTAACGTCGTTGGCGTCTTATATAATTTAATCAAATGGGAAAATGAAAAATTCAAGAGCATTTGAAATGTAAGTTAGTGGATAAACAGATGAAAACCTTAGTCAAATTGGTAGTAAAATGAAAAACCTTCAAAACAACGACCAATAAAGATTAAAAACTTAGAAAAGATCGTCTATGGTCATTTCGGTGAAGCAAGACTATCACCATCTTGCACATTCACAGTTCTCACTTCAGTTAATAGCAAAACATACAAGTTTTGATGGGTTTTTTTTCAACATACCGTCTACATGATCGCAAAAAGTAAGAATTCAGTAATTGTAGCTTCATGATGCTTCAACAACAGTCAATTTAAGATTAAATCAATTAAGTTGTCTTTTCATTTCCCTATCCGGTTTATTTTTAGGATAGTTGCGCATGAAGAACCAAGTTAATCTTACGATAAGTCTACAGCAGTTATTAAACTAACACCTATTGAGTAATTAATCCAGACAGTTGAGGTTTATTTTGTCAATGATCGAGTACGATTGTTTTCTATTGCAATGGCAGATGTTTTCTTTCCTTCAATATCTCAAACCAATTTTTCCGGTTTTTTTAATATTTGACAAGTTTCTGGTCGGTTGCTGATTGAATTTACGTCCCGTATGTGACATTGAGGATGTCTTTAAAATCGCTGTTTTTCCATTATGTAGAACAAACTAATTTCCCTTGCGCCATAACTGAAATATCAATTGAAAAGCATTGAATTATTTCCATCCCTTAGAACGAAATTCTACTTTAAAGTGGATTATAGCTTTCAATACCAGAAACAATCCGAATCAACTATTGATTAAACACATACCTCGTTAAACGCGCGATGCTATTTGGTTTAATTGTTAAACGTTTGTTTTCCGCGAGAAAAGGTAGATAGGTAGTTGAATTGACATCGTACTGGAGCAACACAGCGGGCAATTGGCGACAGTCCGGGATCAATCCCGAAGGGAAAGATCCGAGGAAATCACTTCATAATTGTAAACCACGATGAGATGATGAACCGCGCAAAAAAAGGAAGCATAGTGCTTCATCAAATGCATTTAAATTCTCGTGTTTGTCTTGTGAGTAATTATATTGCGAAATGTACCACAAACTTCATTAACACGTTTTCCTTTACACTTTCAGAATCAGTAGAGGCTTAAGTTGGACTTCCATGTACCATTGTCTGGTTTAACGTATAGTCCAGAGAAACATGAGTAATTTTTGACTTCGACTTTCCCTTCCCTCTTCATTAAACATCCGCCTGCTGAGGTTGGCGTGGTGTGGAAGTTTGGAGAGTGGGGTGCCAGCTCAGGTGTGACCTCGTCATCTCACCGTGGTTCAAAATTACGTGGTGCTGTCCTCGTATCTTTCCTTTCGGGTTTGATCCCGGACCGTCACCAATAACCCGTTGTGTTGCTCCAGTGCGACGTTAATTAAATACCTACCGCCAGCTGGGGAGTGCGGTGATCTAACACGCGAAGATTTCTTCTAATCTAACTATTCTGAACTTTGGTGGTTTGGTTCAATCTACTATGAGGCAAGACTTGCCAACACCCTTATTTTTAACCCTCCTGGCGATTGTCTCGACGAATTATCTCGTCTTTAGCAAAACTGGCCATACCTTGATGGACGAGATACCACGTCATTACAAAACTGGCCATACCTTGATGGACGAGATACCACGTCATTACAAAACTGGCCATACCTTGATGGACGAGATACCACGTCATTACAAAACTGGTCATACCTTGATGGACGATATACCACGTCATTACAAAACTGACCAGATCTTGACCTAAAAAATCGGCAATATCTTGAAAACGAAGTATCTCGTCATTAGCGAAATTGGTACTCGATGGACGAGATATATCGTCGAAACCACTTGGAGGATTAAGGTTGTCGAAATTAAGGGAATAAGTATTTTTTTTAATCAATCCAACTCCAAGTCGCGGCAAAATGAACTAAGATTTACATGTGAATAAATTATTTATCAAACTTAAAAAGGTTTTGAGTTGTACTAGAAAAAGTCAAAATTATACATTTGAAAAGATAGAATCTGATAAGAAACAGACCGTGGTTCAAAATTGCGTAGTGTTGTCTCGTATCTTTTCCTTCGGGATGGATCCCGAACCGTCACCAATACCCCATTTTGTTGCTCCAGTTACGACGTTAATTAAAATACCTTAAATACCTACCTCCTAGAATCCCTATTCTCATTTAAGATTGTAGAATGTTTAGCAAATCGCCAAGACGCCAATTGATGTTTTCAAATCAATGAAAATTTAATGTTTCCTTTACTTGTGGCTGATGGGTTTTAGTCACTTCCTAACACCTCTGAACGCCCCTGATTTAATACAATTACTGTCAAGCAAATGAAAGCTAATTACGATTTTTCTTATGTTCCCAAAACTTCGGCAATGGATCTCTTTTATCATAATAAATATTTGAAACTTGCATCGCTTACGTATTCATTGGTAAAACAAAGCTGAGTGTTATTCCTCGTCGAATGTGATTTACCAAATATGATGGCTATCCCATCATGACGTAAATGAACAGATGACTTGAGTGATATATTCACGATAATGTCTGAAGTACTTCGTTCATGTTTAGAAAAATACTGGACATTTTAAATCGGTTATCGAGAAGATTTACCCTCCAAGTGGCTTCGATGAGATATCTCATCCATTCTGATCTGACCAATTGTACTAATGGCGAGATCAAGTCCTGGTTAGTTTTCTAATGATATATCTCTTTCATGAAGATTTGGACAGTATTTTTCCTAATGCCGAGATATCTCGTCAAGACAACCGCTAGGAGGGTTTAGACAATTCGGGTATTTGCTTTTATTTGTTGTGTGATGTAAAAATCTGTTCTCGCTTAATGGAATTATGCGAAATAAAAGCTTTGAATTCTGGTTGCAAAACTTGAGATTCCAGTGTAATATGGCAATCTCCATATCTTATCGATTTTTCTGTGTAAAAGACCCTCGATCCAAGTCAAAGAACGTCGTGTACACGGAGGATGGTGCACGATAAATCTGTCCTGGCCTCAAATGTCCTCTTTTTGGCGTGGTGTGGATGTTTGGAGAGTAGGGTGCCAGCTCAGGTGTGACCTCGTCATCTGACCGTGATTCATAATTACAAGGCGTCCTCTGATTTCCCCCTTCGGAATTGATTGATCCCGAACCGTCGCCAATAGCGCTTTGAATTGCTCCAGTGTGACGTTAATTAAATACCTACCTGCTTAAAAGACTAAAATTTTAATTTGCTATATGGCTTCTCGATTATTTTTACCTTACAACATCAGTATCCCTTGAAGCTCCTGTACTATGGATTTTTGTGAGAGTACAATTCAGATTTCAATAGTTTTCACATTTCTTTATCAGTGTTGTGGAAATCGCAACTGCCTAATATACGTGTTTAAAAAGTTGTGATTCACTACGTCAGTTGAAAATCTCAGTGCCAAATAGTGGGTTTTGTGTGTTGATTTTCAAATAATTAAACCTAATAAACACGTCGCTGTTTAGCGATGCTTTATTGAATTTAGCTGTCAAATATGCTACCGTACAAATTTGGAAAAATAAGTTTTACCACCTCTGTCCCAAAGTGTCACCTTAACTTTCCAATTTGTTTCGATGAGATATCTCGGCCATCAAGATCTGACCAATTTTGCTAACGACGAGATGTATCGTCATCAAGATATTGCCGTTTTTTTTTTTAAAGATGACGATATCAAGATCTTTTCAGTTTTTACTTATGACGAGATATCTCGTCCATCAAGATCTGCTAATGGCTTTGACAATGACGCGATATCTCGTCAGGACAACCACCAGGAGGGTTAACATTTGAAATTTGTTCCGGAATAGTCACATTTGTAAAGATGGAAAAGAAAAAGGTTGAATCGTAAATTAAACGGATTACTTTTCTAACATGGTTAAGTATCACATACGAAGAAAATGTTTGAATTTTCGTATAGCTTCAGGATTACAATTAATGTTACTTGGAAGGCAGTTTTCACATCTGTTTTTCTTTCTTAATGTGTACAACTTTGTAGGCATTACTTGCAGATGACATTACACTTTCCGTACATGTTTACACTGTTAAGAAAATGTTTTCTAACGGTACGCTTTTAGAAAATTTTCTTTTTATTTTTTACCAGCCTTTGTTCACAATAAAAAAAGACGATAGAATGGCATTCTTAAACTGTCTTATTTTGTTAACAAATGTCCTCTTTGTACAGTTCACTTCAAAATTTAAAGTAAACGAAAAAATTCGAAACAAAAATGGTGCAATTGTGACTTATTTTGGAACAGACGGAGTATAATTTATCTTCACCTGACATCTTTGAGAAGAAACTTGGTAGAAGTAGTGAAGAAAGTAAAATGTTGTTCCTGTTCCATACATAGACCCGCATTTTTTGGGAGTTTACTGTTCCAAGTATTATATTTCTCGTATTAAATTTCCCTTCGCTAGGCAAGCTTTTTTTGTTGTCGCGCAGAATGTGGGTCTCTTAACTAAGGAAGCATTTTGGATTGCCTGGTGTTCATGTATGACAATAAAACCTAGAGATGACCTTGTCTAGTAGAATAACCAATTGACTCAAGCAGCTGTCCCCCAAAAGGTTAACATTGAAAGAAAGCGGGCTCATACGTTTTACTTTCTTTGTCTCACTTTTTTTGAGTTATAGACGGCGCAGATTCGATTTCTTTAACTTAGCCTGGGTGTATTTCTTTCCTCTGTCAATAAAACTTTCCTTGTGTGTGTCCATTACTTACCATTGTCTTGTGTTTGGCTGAGCTTGGTCAAATATGGTGCTTGTGCCATAAAACCCAACCAACCACACTATTCTTACTGTTTCCTTGTAAATATTTGTGCGACTTGAGGAACAAACGACCGATCCATATTATACAATGCCTAATCAAAGTTCCGGAGTGTATCAAACCTTCCTATACAAACTTTAAGGGTAAGTAGGAACACAAAGTTAAACGGTATTCACATGTTCTCAAGAGCCACCCGGACTTACTAATCGGTATAGCAATGAAAGACAAGCATGTGGACAACATGTTTACTAACCCTAATTTTATAGTTTGACAGTAGTTGTACACTAGTTTCACAGTAGGTACTTTAAGTTGTGGCCACCAACAGCAATGTAATTAATGCCCGCTTGACAGCTTCAGAACATGGATTTCTGTGCAAACTGTCCAACTACCGACTTCTAGCAAATCGAAAGCGCCGCTTGCTGACATACGTACATCTTCTCTGCATACTGTTTAATTTTAGGTTCCTATCTCCCTTAGTTTGTAATTTTGCAATTTAAAAATGGCTTAGTTCATCTTGTGTTTGGCGCAGATTGGCGCTCGTGCCATTAAAATCCCGCCAACCATCCCCTTAGGATAGGAACATTTGAAACACCCTATATAATTCTCCGTATTGCTGCAGCGTGCATGATTTTATACGCATTTCCAGCAATTCCTTCACTGTTATAGGTCCAGATGTAATCAGCTCTCGTGTAGCAAAGATGACCATGCGACAAACGAACCAGAAAGTGCTTTCCCTTTATTTCCGAGCGGGGTACCAGCTGAGGTGTTGACCTCGTCATCTGACCGTTGTTCAAAATCACGAGGCGTTGTCCTCAATCTTTCCCTTCGTGATTGATCCCAGGTGTATCCATTACTTGACAGGCCGCGGTAGCCCAGTAGGATTAGCAACCGGAGGGTTGCGAGTTCGAAACTCGATCCAGCCAAAGACCGTCGCTTGCACGGGGGCTGGTGAACGTTAAATCTGTCGTGACCTCAACTGTCCACACGTCGGCGTGGTGTGGAAGTTTGGAGTGTGGGGTGCCAGCTCAGGTGTTGTTCTCGTCATCTGACCGTGATTCAAAATTACAAGGCGTTGTCCTTTAATTTTTCCCTTCGGTATTGATGCCGGACCGCCGCCAATATCCCGTCGTGTTGCTCCAGCGCGACGTTAATTAATTACCTACCTACCCTTTATTTCCATCATCTCTGAAATTTTGTTCACTAAATTAAACTAATAAGACAAAAGAGCGGGGTTATTGATTCTTAGCAAATTATGAAGACTGTTTTTGTATCCGTTTTCTCAAAAATAAATTCCCTAAGCAGTAATATGCCTTCTTTCGGGGGAAATTTATCGTAGCTCCTGCTCGCGAATTCGTCATAATCCTTTTTAATTTTCCTCCCTTCAAGCCCCATTCTGTTTAAATGGAAATTCACTTAATTTATTAATCCTCTAAATGGAGTTATTTATCTTTTCCTTTGATTAGAGCTGAATTAATAGTAGCAAATTTATCGGTAGCTAAAATTTAATGGGAAAATGGCGTGTTTTGGAAAGTGAATCAACTTTAATGCGAGTGTTTTCATTATAGAAGGAAACGGCAAGACTATATGATTAAGCAGATGTTTCATAATCTACTTACAGATCGTTTAAAAAATATCGACAGCTAAACTGTTTTGAAAGACGAAAAGGGAATTAAAAAAAATCGAGCGCCATTAATACGAGAAAATTATATTTACTTTTTTAATGCTGCATAAAGTGCAGGATACGACCTTGTAACGTTAAATTTTGTGGTACAAATATGATTCATCAATTTTTATGCGAAGAAAGGAACGAAATATTTTTCACTTAGGCTAGAATTTTGATGATTTTGCATATTTTTTTGGAGACTGAAACTTTATTCGTGTGAATAGAAATGTCTCGTTAATAACTAAGTTGATTTAAATGCCTTTGTCAGGGCATTTTCAAGCATTTTACTGATTTTTAAATTAAAAATGGATTTTGATTTTTTTGGTCATTTTAAGGCCCCCTATCGAGGTGAAAACTCATACGTGAAATTTCCGGAGACTGAACAATGTGACGTCATTTATTTCAAGTGTATTTCTGCAGTAATTGTATTTTTCTTGTTTTCTTTCACTGTATTTTTTTAATTTAGCAAAGAAACTAAGTTAAATTGTACTTCAAGAGTACTTTTTATCATATAGGGATATTTGGATTTTTTTTCTTTTTGTTTCATGCACCTTTAAAACGTTTTGCAATAGTTATTTTAGGTCATCATTTTTGTTTTCGGACATTTTTTGCAGTTTATTTTGGATTAGGTGACTTTTTCGTTGGGCATTTCCTAGTAATTTTAAGCCATCAAAATCCAAGCTTTATCAATTTCGTATAGAATGTAAATCCGTAATGTTTATAAAAAGATAATAAATTCCTCTTTCGTTCTAATAATTACTGTATAAAAGATTGTTAAGGTAAATGAATGAATTCTAACTGTAGTTAATTCAACTGCAAATGTTTAAGTATTTTTGTATTTTTGTATTTCAATTAACGTCACACTGGAGCAACACAATGGGCTATTGGTGACGGTCCGGGATCAATCCCAAAGGGAAAGATCCGAGGACAACACCACGTAATTTTGAACCATGGTCAGATGACGAGGCAACACCTGAGCTGGCACCCCACTCTCCAAACTTCCACACCACGCCAACGTGAGGACATTTGAGGCCACGACGGATTTAACGTGCACCAGCCCCCTTTGTACACGACGGTGTTTGGCTGGATTCGAACTCGCAACCCTTCGGTTGCAAGTTCGTTACGCTTCCAACCGGGCCACCGCGGCCCGCAAATGTTTAAGAACTGAATACGAATAGCATATGAGAGTAAACTCCTTAGCCTTGTATATCATTTCAAAGAAAATCTCTATTTTTCGTTCAGCGATTTCTACCTATTTTCTCTCCAATGACTCCCTTTTTACGTCCTTCATTTTCGTCCCCTTTTACCCTCGAAATTCTTTTCACTCCTCTGATGACTGTTCAAGGACACCAAGGTTCCATTGGATATCGAATGGTTCCTTCCAGATAACTTTATTTCTTGTCTTGCTGGAGAACCTGTACCCATATTAATAAAAAACCGAAGTGATTATTTAAAGGCAATGTTGTGTAATCAAATGAATATCCTTGTCATACCTTTTATTTATTTGCTTGTATTTGTTTCTCTACAGCAGAATATACAATTACACAGAACAAAAATGCGATCCAAGAAATGCTAGAAAGACAGGTAGGTATTTTAATTAACGTCGCACTGGAGCAACACAACGGGCTATTGGCGACGGTCCGGGGTCGGACCCGAAGGGAAAAATCCGAGGACAACACCCCGTAATTTTGAACCACGATCAGATGACGAGGTCACACTTGAGCTGGCATCCCACTCTCCAAACTTCCACACCACGCCAACATGAGGACGTTTAAGGCCACGACAGATTTAACTTGCACCAGCCCCCTTTGCACGCGACGGTCTTTGGTTGGATTCGAACTGGGTACCATCCGGTTGCTAATCCGTTACTCTTCCAACCGGGCAACCGTGGCCCATAGAAAAAAGACACAAATAGAGCCAGATTAGAGAAAAACAAAACGCTTCATCGAATCAGATTACTTATTGAATTGAAACCATTAAAAAATTTGACGGCTGTCTTGTGTTTGGAGCAATGTGGCTAAATATGGCCCCATGAAATTCAAAAACAACCAATCATTAAGAAATACATCAACCTCTGAGAAAGAGTTACGGTTTAAAAATCTATTTATATCAAAATTGTTATTTATATTTTTATAGGTTTAACAAAAAAAAAATTAGTTTCTGGCGATATGAGACGGTTACGAGAGCATAGAATTTTATTTTGAAAAATGCCTCAAGCACTTCTCTGAAGGTTTTGAGAGTACAGTTGCGAATACTGCAGAGTGTTTTCAAAAGATATTTTATTACCTCAACCCTTTATAGGGCTGATCGAGAGGCCCTGGAGCCTAGATTAGGATAAAAAAATATTTTGAAGAACAAAGGAAAGGAGTGAAATTTTTTCTAGGCATATAATTTTCGTTTTTTATCTGAAAGGACTGAAAGTCGAGGGTACATACAGTAATCTTTCAAAATCAAGAAAATTGATTTTTTAATTTTAGCTTAAAAAATTAATTGATATCAAAAAGAAAGTATCCATTACGATTGTTTTTGACGGAGGTTGGTATACTAGATAAGTAAGTATAGTAAGTACTATAGAAACGCGTTTTTCATCAATTGCGATTTTGACATTCTTCTGGTTCCAGCCGGAGGGTTGCGAGATCAAATCCAAAGACCGTCGTGTACACGGGGACTGGTGCACGTTAAATATGTCGTGGCCTCAAATGTCCTCACGTTGGTGTGGTGTGGAAGTTTAGAGAGTGGGGTACCAGCTCAGGTGTGACCTCGTCATCTGACCGTGGTTCAAAATTACGTGGCGTTGTCCTCGATCTTTCCCTTCGGGTTTGATCCCGACCGTCACCAATAGCCCATTGTGTTGCTCCAGTGCGACGTTAATTAAAAAATACTTACCATCTTTCTGGTTTCAAACTGTTCCGGCGCATCGTGATTAATTGATCTCCTTGAATATTTTCTGGGATAATCTTCGTAATCTATTCTATATATTTAAACGTAAATGAGAAATTGATCGCGCTTCCAAATTTCGACGGGCCACGGTGGCCCGGTTGGAAGAGTAACGGACTAGCAACCGAAGGGTTGCGAGTTCGAATCCAGCCAAACACCGTCGTGTACAAAGGGGGCTGGTGCACGTTAAATCTGTCGTGGCCTCAAATGTCCTCACGTTGGCGTGGTGTGGAAGTTTGGAGAGTGGGGTGCCAGCTCAGGTGTTGCCTCGTCATCTGACCGTGGTTCAAAATTACGTGGTGTTGTCCTCAGATCTTTCCCTCTGGGATTCATCCCGGACCGTCACCAATAGCCCGTTGTGTTGCTCCAGTGTGACGTTAATTGAAAATGCCAATACCAAATTTCGAAATGTTGGTTTAAAATGTTGCTCAACCTGTCATGCAAAATTTTATGCGTGGTAAAACTGTTTTTTGCTTTACAATTGAGTTAATTTGATTTATATGTGTACAAACTATTATGGGAATTCAAATTTTGACAGTACATGGGAAATTAATGCGCATGGAACCTATCAATTTTTACTAATTCATCAAAAAAGTTTTGTTCACGTTTTATGTAATAATTTCTGCACAACTTGATATTTTAGACCAAACTTTATAGGCTTTTTAGTAGAAAACGAAGAATCTATATTTTATTACAGTCGAATAATAACTAAAAGTTTGTTTTGAAAATCCACTGTCCGCTTAAAAAATATATACAGGGATACATTGAATTTGTAATCCATTAATGATAATCTTCACCCAATTTTTTAGCTTAATATTCTATTCTGTGCCTCTTACATAAATTTATTAACTGAAGGAATAAAACCTTCTCCAGGCCGATTATGGACAGATTTTGTTAGTTAAAGTTTAGGCAAAAATGGATTAAAAAGAGAAAAGTTTGAAATCTTCTACTAGCCAAGTCTGAAATGACTTCAGATGGTAGGTTGGTTTGGGGTTTTATTGCGCAAGGGACATATTTTTTAATTTTACCAGAAAAATTGTAATTATCTTTTATTTACTTAATAGTAATCGTATTAAATCAGGGGATTGAATGTTAGGGTTTTATTACTCAAGGTCCTATTAAATCTGGGGCGTTCAGAGGTGTTTATTTCACATAATTCCGTTAAGCGAGAACAGATTTTTACATCACACAACAAATAAAAGCAAATACCCGAATTGTCTAAACACTCCTAGCGGTTGTCTTGACGAGATATCTCGGCATTAGGAAAAATACTGTCCAAATCTTCATGAAAGAGATATCTCATTAGAAACTAACCAGGACTTTTTTGATCTCGTCATTAGTACAATTGGTCAGATCAGAATGGATGAGATATCTCATCGAAGCCACTTGGAGGGTAAATCTTCTCGATAACCGATTTAAAATTTCCAGTATTTTTCTAAACATGAACGAAGTACTTCAGACATTATCGTGAATATATCACTCAAGTCATCTGTTCATTTACGTCATGATGGGATAGCCATCATATTTGGTAAATCACATTCGACGAGGAATAACACTCGGCTCTTTGTTTTATCAATGAATACGTAAGCGATGCAAGTTTCAAATATTTATTATGATAAAAGAGATCCATTGACAAAGTTTTGGGAACCGAAGAAAAATCGTAATTATCTTTCATTTGCTTGACAGTAATTGTATTAAATCAGGGGCGTTCAGAGGTAATGTGGCTGATGGGCTTTAGTCACTCCTTAAGTAATGTAAACATTAAATTTTCATTGATTTGAAAACATCAATTGGTGTTTAGGGGATATGCGTATATTATATATGAACTGAAAGCTATCTCTTACACTTGCAGACGCAGCCTTGCCTATTTTAAATACAGTTTTTAAACCCTGCTGCTTTATTCCAGATAATTTCCAAAAAATAAATGTCTTATAATGACCCTGTTTCTTAAAATATCTAATAGTTTTCCGACGTCATTTCTTTGTCTTGTGGGGGCTACGGTAGCCCGGTTGGAAGAGTAACTGATTAGCAACCGGAAGGTGCGAGTTCGAATGCAACCGAAGACCGTCGTGCACATGGGGAGATGTGCCCGTTAAATCTGTCGTGGCCTCAAACGTCCTCGCGTTGGCGTGGTGTGGAAGTTTGGAGAGTGGGGTTCCAGTTCAAGTGTGACCTCGTCATCTGACCGTGGTTGAAAATTACGTGATGTTGTCCTCGGATTTTTCCCTTCAGGTTCTATCCCGGACCGTTACCAATAGCCCGTTGTATTGCTCCAGTGCGGCATTAATTAAATACCTACCTACCCATGCGGTTTGGTGTCCCAGGTTACCCAAGCGATCTTTCTTCGCTTTCATCCTAATACTCGGTTTACCGATCCCTTTTTCCATTTCACGACATTTTTACTTGACGTTGTTTTTGGCGCAGCTTGGCCGAATATGGTCCTTGTGTCATAAAACGACAAACCAACCATGATTTTATACAGCATTATTAATGACGTCAAATTTTAATCTTATACTTTGCCATAACTTTGATTAAATTTAATTTTTTCTTCCCCATGTTGCGCTTTCGTATTGTGTTGTAATAAAATGCTCTTGTTGGTCACCTATGCTCATTAATTTTCATTTCGTCTTGCCTTTGGCGCATCTTGTCCATTACCGGACCTTGCGCCATAAAACCCCGGCCCACCATCTCTTATTTACGGTTGCTTCCCAACAGCGAAAAAGGAGTGGATTGTGTTTTGTAGCTACTTATCAGGAGTGAGATGGCGTCAGAAAAAAGCATGAAAGATATTCTCTGCAAGTGGGTCATATCTTGGAAGATTTATATCGTAGATACCATCTGGGGTTTAGACGACTTCAGGAGGAAAACTTCGCTCGTGATTTATCTCTTGCTTAAAGAGAAGTTAGCTGTTTGAGAAATAGCCGTTCTCGAAGGGATGGGGTTTAACCAGCCCAGTCACAAAAAACCGTACGTGTAAGATAAAGGGCCGTATGTGTAAGATAAATCCGTTGTAGTGAATAGATTGATTTCAGCCCTGTGGAGACGGCACTGTATATCCGGCCGGCAGACCAGATATGGCTCTACAGATGGGTTTACCCAACCCGACCGCGCCAAATTCAGCCCTCTGGGTAAGTTAAACCCGAACCAAAAAGGTTTTATCGGCCCGACGGCCATTTACGGCCCTTCAAAGATTCAACCGACCGGCCGGTAAAATATGACCCTCCGAAAAGATTTTCCCAGCCCGCAACGCCTGCTGGTTACGGCTCTCGAAATGTATTTATCAGGCCCGCAGAACAGATACGACCCTCTGTACCGGTTTACCCGACCCGCAGAGCAGGTACGGCCCGCAAACGAGAAACGACCCTAATAGGTTTTCCTCACCCGCCGGTCAGATACGGCTTTCCAAAAAGGTTTTCCTTAACGGCTCTCTGAAAAGGTTTTCTTTAACCGCCGGCCAAATTCGGCTTTCCGAAAAGGTTTTCCAGATTGCCAACCTGATATGGCTCTCCGAAAAGGTTTTTGTTCACCACCAGCCAGATATGGCTCTCCGGAAAGTTTTCCTTGATCGCCTCCCAGATACGGCTCTCCGAAAAGGTTTTCCTTGATCACCGGCCAGGTACAGCTCTGAAAACCGAAAAGGTTTTCCTAACTTGCTGACCGGATGCAGCTACTAGATATTCCTAGAGGATACTCATTCATAACAAATAAAATTTTAGCAAATCGGGGTGTGGCGTTATTTCGCAAGTAACTGCTTTGAAATTTGCGAAAGAGGATTTTACTTATATTTCAATTTCTTTCTTGCGTCACAACATTTTGGCAACATTTTTAATGTCATTTTCTTGTATTAACATATCCCTCCATTGCTTCTTTCGTATTACTTCAAAATATCTATCGACAAATAATAAAAACGTAATAGCGTGCTTTTATTGTTCCTATGTTTTGTTTCCATATAAAAACAAGAAATGCAGACAATGGATTCGATGCCGAGGTACAGCAAACAATGATTTTGCAGTGTCTGTATACTTTTATTACTTGTCATCCCAACATATATCTACAAAAGAATCCAGAACGTTTTGACTGTTTCGACTTCGTTTTGTATTTATCAATCGTGAATTTAATACGTCTGAAAGTTCCCCACGTATTGTAGACACATAAACGTGACATTCCGTCTCTTAAATTAGTCATTTCATCGTAAAGTAATTTTGAGTTTCGGATGAGTTTTCATTTTCTGTCAAGCTAAATGTAGGTGGCGTTAGTGTTTCTGCGGCGATACGTGATCCTGTACGTATTTCGAACTTGACGTGAGTTGACTTGTTTCTTTTAAGGTGTACGTATACACTAGAAGATTTTTTTAAATTTTGGCTTTAAAAATCCAGTTTTTTCCAACAAGTCATTCGCTTATGCTTAAAATAATTTCAATGATAAAAATCAGATTAAGCTAATTATAAATTATCTAATTTAGATATAATCAGCTAATTAGCATGGTTTTTGAACAGTGATATCTCAAATTCTAATTTGTTCAGAAAGACAATTCCTGTTGGAAATTATTCCTAATATTATTATTCATGTTTTGCACCTCCATCAAGTTGCTAGAGGGAATAGGTTATTTTTTACAATTGTTTCCACCAAGGAAGTCTAAAAAATCAAGATTTTTTTCAGAAATTTTAACATTTAAAATCAACTAAAAATTAATTTCTTAACTAAAAACTCTGATTGAGGTTCAGAACATATACTGTATTATATAGATTATGATACAAAAATAATTATAATAGATTAATCTAATATAGATTAAAACTTTATTTTGAAAATGTCGAAATGCACTATCCAAATGTTTTCTGTATTTCTGCCTCTTGATATACCATTAACTTTGACGTCCTAGTTCTTACAGTCATCGGTAATAAAATGTAAACAGGTATTTGGGTATCTTATCTTTTGAGCTATCTTATCTTTTTGGGTATCTTATCTTTGGTAATCGAATTTCTATGCGTAAAAATTTACTTGTAATCAAAAAGTTTATTCAATTGATACACAATTTTACATTTATCGGATACATTTGAGACCTTACATTTCCAAAAATTTTTGTTTATTAACAAAAAATTAATACAAAACTTAAGATATTTTCAATGCGATAATTAAAATTATACATGAATTCAAAAACTCTTTTGTTTAAAAAACATGTTTTAATTATATTTATCCTTTAACACTCCAAATGGTTTCAACGCGATATCTCGTCCATCAAGATCTGACTAATTTTGTTTATGACGAGATATCTCATTAAGATATTGATGATTTTTATGATAACAAGATCTGGTCTGTTTTCTTGTGATGACGGGGCTATCATGGGGTCAGTGGGTATGCCAATGAGCTAGCAACCTTCGAGTTGTAGACGGCGCAAGTGCCATTACTCCCTGGGTGTATTTATCTCTTCTTGTGTGTGTATATCCATTACTAGAAGTTGTCTGTCTTGTGTGGCGCAGCGCGGCCAAGCAATTACCCTTGCGCCATGAATCCTAACCAACCAGAAAATATTTTACTTGGACTTTTGGACCTCCAGGTATGAACGCACCAATATTTTAATTTATTTTATATTGATTTAATAGTTGATTATTTTTATATCGAATATTAAATTGTTCTCCCGAGAAATTCTTTTTGGCGTATTTTATTTAATCACTCGAGTAATATTTATTAAATGATATTTATTTACTCGAGTAACATCAATTTTCGCTCAAATAAATCTAAACTATTTCCTTAAATCTATTTTCTTTAGTCCTTAACAGAGTTGAAATACACTTGCTAGTTAAAATCCTCTGTCCTTTAATAGCTACGTAATCCAGAAAATATTTCTTGGGGTTGTAGGCGGCGCAGGTTCGATTCCTACCTGGCTGTATTTCTTTCTTCTGTGTCAGAGTAGGGTGCCAGTTCAGGTGTGACGTCGTCATCTGACCGTGGTTCAAAATTGCGTGGTATTGTCCTCGGACATTTCCCTTCGGGTTTGATCCCGGACCGTCGCCAATAGCCCATTGAGTTTCTCTAGTGCGACGTTAATTAAATTACCTACCCAACCAGAAAATAGTCTACTTGGACTTTCGGACCTCCAGATATGAACGAACCATTCGTGTAATTTATTTTTTATATAGATTGTATAGTTGATTATTTCTGTAGGAGTTTATTTTTATATCGAATATTAAATTGTTCACCCAAGGGGAAATTCTTATTGGCGTGTTTTATTTAGTCACTTGAGTAATATTTATTGAAGGAATACAATTTCTTTCCAATAAATCCAAAATAAATATTTTCCCCATCTATTTTCTTTAGTCCTTAACTGAGAGTTGGAGTGCTCTTGCGGGTTAAAATCCCTGGACTTTTATAGCTACGTAATCTAGAAAATATTTTACTCAGACTTTTGGACCTTCAGCTATGAACGAACCAATAGTGGAATTTATTTTTATACAGATCTTAAAAACCGCACAAATACGAAGCAACTGTCGCTGAGTAGAGGAAAAATATCTTTTTTCATCACGAGTTTTCTTCAAAAAATAAGTTTTCTTGTGTAGGTTTTTTATTCTTTTCCCTGATCTTTCCTTTGGCTAAAATGTATCCTTACTGTTCAAAAGCCTTAGTCTTTTTAATATCTCACTCGAGTTCACTTCGGTTTTTTAATCTTTCGCCTTTGGTTATTACTTTACTAATTCGGTTTATCACAACCGTCTTTAATTACTTTAAGACGCGGGTCGAACACTGCCTGTCTGGGCTGTCTCCATTTACTTATTAAATTTATTTTCATTTGAGTTACTTATCGATTGCTCGGGCAAATCTGCGTAGCCGTTAGAAATAATCAAACGGAATATGCGGACTGGAGTGAAAAACAGAAATTTTAAAACGCCTGTTTTAATCTTTTAGCGTTGCGAGTTCGAATCGAACCAAAAGACCGTCGTGTACAAAGGGGGCTGGTGCATGTTAAATCTGCCGTGGCCTCAAATGTCCTCACATTGTCGTGGTGTGGAAGTTTGGAGAGTGGGGTGCCAGCTCAGGTGTGACCCCATCATCTGACAGTGGTTCAAATTTACGTGGTGTTGTCCTTGAATCTTTCCCTTCGGATTTGATCCCGGGCCGTCACCAATAGCCCGTTGTGTTGCTCCAGTGCGACGTTGATTAAAATACCTTACCTACCTTCCTATACCCTTTCACTACCTTTTTACTTGGCGTTGTCTTGTGTTTGGCGCAGCTGGGCCAAACGTGGCCCTTGCGCCATACAACCCCCAAATAACCAACTATTTAAACTCGTGAATTGATAATCTAACCAGTTACGGAAATACTTAGCTAATTAAAAATGCGCTCTTGTAATAAAATGAGCAGTTAAATTTACTTTTATCTATTTTTGAAGCGACTTTAGAAATACAGAATCGAGTGCTTTATCTATCATTCTTGAACAGTTGATACAAAAAGCGTACAGCTCAAAAACCTCCTTCATTCAACTCTCCTTGGTTTGAAACGCATTAAGTAGATAAAAGCTCTAAACTTCGCTCTTAAACTTCTAAATACCTAAGTTCATTGTTGACAGTAAAATCTGGTATCTTTCGTAAACAGTATTTTAAATTTAATATTTCCCTCAAACAATCGTGCGTTAATTCATCGTTGTTAGGTTTCGCAATACATACAAAACTGCACCTTGCTCTGCGTTATCATCTAGTTTGACATTCGCTGGGAAATAGCTACACCTTGGAAAAGCTTCCCGTCTTACTTGAGTACATTGAAATTACCTCCATTCTTTCAGTAGTTTCTTGTCTTTCGAGCAAATTAATCTCCATTGTTTTGATATGTATGCAACATGTTTCAAAATATTTGGTTTTTATTTTAAATTAGTAAACACCAAGTTTTAAAATTTGCGGCCACACTGAAATCTCCAAAAAATGTTTTATTTATCATCTTGCTCCATTTACTACGAAAATGTAATGAGTTTATATTTCAAATTAGTAAACCAAGTTTTAAATTTTGCAGCCATACTGAACTCTTCAAAAATTCTCTATCACGAATATTTAGTAGGTGTTTATTTTAAATTAGTAAACTCCAAGTTTTAAAATTTGCAGCCACACTGAACTCTGCAAAAATGTTCCATTTATCATATCGTTGTATTTATCACGAATATTTAACGAGTTTCTATTTTAAGCTAGTAAAATTCCAAGCACACTACACTCCAAAAAATGCTCGCCCTCAAGTTGTGTATGTGCATAATAACCCCGAGGTACGTGATCTGCCCTCCCTCCTGTTTTACCCTCGTCTCATCACTAGTTTACCCTAGTTGTCTTGTGTTTGGTTCACCTTGGCCAAATATAGTCCTTGCGCCATAAAACCCAACGTCAGATATGTCAGATAATTAGGGTCGGTACTCTGACATAACTTAGCCAATAGACTAAATTTCGAATAAATACAATAACATTGATTTTTGCAAACATATCTTTAAAGTACAGTATTCTTTAAACTAACAACCCAAAATATCACTTTGTTAGGTCTAGCCTCTTTAACCCTCCTGGTGGTTGTTTCGACGAGGTATCTCGTCATTGGCAAAACTGACCAGATCTTGTTGGACGAAATATCTCGTCATTAGAAGAAAACTGACCAGATCTTGATAAAAAAAAATTGGCAATATCTTGGTAACGAGATATCTCATCATTAGCAAAATTGGTCAGATCTTGATGGACGAAATATCTCGTCGGAAGCACTGCTGTCGTACTTTTATGTTTCATGGATGCCAATTGCAATCAAAGTAATATATTCTATAGTGTGAGCTCTTATTTGAACAAATATGGCCCATAAAACCAAAAAGCAACCAACTTCATTTGAGCACTATTGTGCTAAAAGATGTGCTTCTAACCTTTCGTATATTGTGTTTATTCGCAAACTAGTCTACTGGATGCTAAGACATGACGTCAGCGCACCAACAGCTAGAGACGAGAGTAATCCAGTGGATTAATCGCGAAACTGGCACTGATGAAGTTCCTGACTTGGGTTCTTGAATGAACGCTGAGATTGTGAGGGTACGAAAGACATTATCCAAGGAGTGATCAATCAAAATCGGGATTCTTGGGTGCTATCCCGTCGGCCGTATAATCATTACGGCAGACGAAATGGTAGACAGGGACCTTAAATACGGCGAGGAGTGATGTCGGTATTATACCGATTTGGTTAGGTTGGGTTTTATGGCGCAAGAGGCCATATTTGGCAAACACAAGACAACGTCAAGTACTGGGCATACACACACGAGGAAAGTTTTAGGATGACAGCATCCCGTAATTTTGAACCACGGTCCACATCTGAGTTGGCACTCCACTCTCGAAACTTCCACGCCAATGTGAGGACATTTGAGGTCTCGACAGATTTACCTCAAACTTTCGAAAACCCTCGTTTGAAAAATGAATGAAAGGTAGGTAAGTAGTTGAACTTATGTCTCATTGGAGCAACACAACGGGTTATTGGAGATGGGATCAATCCCTAGGGGAATGATCCATGGATAACACCTCGTGGTTTTGAACCACGGTCAAAACTTGAGCTGGCATCCCACTCTCCAAAGTTCCACACCACGCCAACGTGAGGACATTTGAGGCCACGACAGATTTAACGTGCACCAGCCTCCATTTACGACGGTCTTTGATTGGATCGAGTTTCGACCTCGCAACCATCCGGCTTCTAATCCGCCACTCTAGCAACTGGGAGTCCCTGAAATGCAGACATTACCATCTTAACCCTCCAAGTGGTTTCGACGAGATATCTCGTCCAAGATCTGATCAATTTTGCTAGTGCCGACATATCTAGTCGAGATAGGTCTTGTCTATCACGCTAAGGGGAATGACGATCCACGTAGGAAAAACAAATTATACATTGGTGACAGTTTGGAACAGGTATGGGCATTAGGTTGGCCACTACATGGAGATTTTTGACGCGTAGATAAACCACCATGAGGGTTAGCATTTCATTATACCTGTTGTAAAATAAAGCGATTTTCATCTATTTCACGAATCGTGCATTTGATTTCCACAAAAGGAAAGTGAAAAGTACTTTTCTAATCGGCATTATCTCTTAAGACTTTTCCCAATGTGTAATGATTGAGCGATTTTTTTCTCGTCATTTGCCGCCCATTATTACGCTCTATTTTCCTCTGCTTTTCTGCACCGGTTTCAAGCTATAAAGGCGATAAGAAACCCTGCTCGTGTTAAGTCACATATTTCCTGCGTTTCAGTTACTCTCTGAATAAAAATTTATTCGGTGTTCTTTTCCTGAAACGGTGGAAAAAGCTATTATTAGAAACGCTGTTACTCCTGAAACGCTGTTATTCCTGAAACGCTGTTATTCCTGAAACGCAGTTATTCCTAAAACGCTGTTATTCCTAAAACGCTGGACGAAACTATAAAGCTGATAAGAAATAATAAATACTGCGCTTATAAGTGACATGTTAGCTGAGTTTCAGTTGCTCTCCAAGTAAAAATTTATTCGGTGTTCCTTTATTGAAATTCTGGAAGGAAGCTTTTATTGGAAACACTTATTCCTGAAACGCTGTTTATTTGTGAACGTTGGAAGAAGCTATAAATCCGATAAAAGATATCAAATACTGCGCTTATAAGTCAATGTTAGATGCGTTTCAGTTGCTCTCCGAGTATAAATTTATTCGACGTTCCCTTTCCTGAAACGCTGGAAGAAAGTGTTTTTATGCAATCTTGAATTCTGAACTGTTTTTGTACTTTTCCTGGCAATCCGCAACAAATAAAATGACGGGAAAGGGCCTCGTCTGTCTCTTTCATGTCAACAAAGCCCTTAAGTCAGCTGGTGTGGATGGGAGATACAAAGGATGACAAACGTGCCATTGGCATTCTTAGATGACATGTGGAAAATCTTGGGATTTCACTTTCTGGAGACTTCTTTCTCGGTTATTTACTTCTGATTTCGATAAGTTCGTACCTCTTGGAAAGAAGCTTGCGACGAAATTTGAAGAAGACAGCGTTATTATAAGATATTAGAAAAAAAAAGTTCTGTCAATTTAATGATAGATTTTGAAGTGACGACTAAAGCGCTAAAACTATTTAAAGACGTAGAAAAAGATGAAAGAAAATGAAGAACGAAAGATCTCAATAAAATGCTTCTAAGCATTAAAGTAAAGTAATATACAGCTTTTGTCCAACTATAGATTGTGACTTCTCAATATCTATTGAAATATGAAGTATGAAATTATAATGTTGAGAACTAATGTGCTTAATGTTACAAATTCCAAGAAACCTCTACCAATCCACCATAAAAGCATCGCACACCTTCACAAGCAAAATAATATGCAGTTTTCATCCATCTATAGATTATTGACTTAATACGTATTGAAATTGGAATTAGTTTTTGTAACTAGTGTGCTTAATGACAAATTCACGTATTTTGTACAACCCTACTATTATCCATCATAAAAGCATTGCATCTCGACAAAAGTAATACAATTCTCATCCTGCTATAGATTTTTGACTTAGGTTACTTGATAAAATATCGAGTATGAAATTTTTGTTGAGAACTGTGTGCTTAATGTCACACATTTTATAAAACCCAACAAGTATCCATCATAAAAGCATATTGCACCTTTTCGAGAAAAGTGACGCAGATAAAAAAAGGAGGGAAAGCAGATTAAAAATGCATATTTTACTTGTATTTTAAATTGTTGGAATTTTGTATCATCTTTAAAACTTTCCATGTTTCTAGTTTGATTTCACTGACTTTTTCGGGTCCGCCGTGGCTCAGTTGGTTTGGCCATTCGCTAGCAGCCTGCGAGTTGTAGGTGGCGTAGGTTTGATTCTTGTAACTTACTCTGAGTGTATTACTCTTCTGTGTCAGTAAAAATTTCCTTTTATGTATCCATTTACTTGTCGAATGAACATGGACTCCGTCGTTCAGTTGAAGATGGAATTCAAAGCAAATGGAAAGGTTGGTTTTATTTTGGCGCAAGCGCCAAGTCTGGCAAAGTTGTGCCAAACAGAAAATGGAAGGTTGGTTATGTTTTATGGCACAAGGGCCATATTTGGCCATGCTGCACCAACCACAAGATAGACAACTCCAAGTAATGGACATACACACTTAAAGAAAGTTTTACTGACATCGAAGACACCCAGGGAGAATCGAACCTGCGCCGCCTACAACTCGCAGGTTGCTATCTATCTCAGTGGGCCACGAGGACCCTGTAAATGAAAAGGAATCATTGCCTATTGTACCAATACCAATGCAGTGACGAAGTCTCAAAATCACAATTTGTTACCAATTCTGAAAAAGTATAAAAATCGCCGCGTTTGTGAGTTCTATCTCATTTTATCATCTCGGGCGCCTACGATTTTGGTGTATTATGTAAGCGTGTAACAATTTCGACTCAATGCATTCACATGCTTCACCTGTCAACCCTATGAACTTCTCAATCGAATTGTCCTCCAAGAACAACCCTCATCGTGGTCGCCGACATATCAAGCAACTCCGCGTGTAGTTTTTATGGATGTATAACCATCAGTCGCGGTCTTGAACTTTGAATCCAAAAAAAATCCTAAACTTTGCTGTTTCTTTAGCTCTAAGTAGCTTGTAATCGCTGAGTTTCATTTATTCCTGTCTACTTATTAACCACATCAATCTCCAAAAATTACTCCACTTGCAACTTGAACTATATAACTATCTGTCATTTCATAAAGCTCTTTCCTTCAATTTGATTCTTTATGGAAGGAAAAGAAACATCTTTCCCACACGGAGTTGTTCTTTTATGCTGTGACTTATAATTTTCTCTCACTGTAAAGCAATATCGGATCATGTGGCACTGAAATGTATTTATTGCGAGACTTGGACTGGTAATTCTGGAGTCGCCGTGGCTCAGTGGGTTTGTCCACAGCTCTAGTTAGTTGGCATCCCAGGTTCGTTTCCTCTCTAGGTGTATTTCTATCTTCATGCCAGTAAAACTTTTCTCGTGTGTGTATGTTCATTTACTTGATCTGTCTGTCTTGTGTTTCGCGCAGCTTGTCCAAATATGCGCCATAAAACCTAACCAACCTATCGTTTTGTTAGTTCAGGAATCGTAGTCGTGACTAATTTCGACACAATTCATTTGAAAAATATCGCGTATTTGTCTATTCCGTTTTCTGTCAAAGATTTAGATTATTGATTACTCCGTTGCCAATAGCTTGTTTAATAAACTTAAAAAAAAATGTTAGTGAAAAATGCAATCATTTCAATGTTTTAGAATAAAACCCAGATAATAATATCTAATCCAATACCATAAAATTGTATCAACATTTAATTCAAATATCGGATATTTATAGAATTCCCACTTGATCACAGTATTATCATGTTATCAACAAGATGTTTTTTAACCAAGAGTTTCAATATTTTTAACTTGTACATCTAGTGAAAGCTACAAATAAGTTCTACATCAGGGATACCTCATTTTCTTAGCTAAGCATGCCCAAATAACGCCCTTGCGCCATAAAACCTAATATAAGTGCGCTAAGCTTTATTACTATATAGTGATTTGTTTTTTAGTCATTTTGCGCACCGCAAAACTAAAAATAGCACTTGACTAGTTCATATAAAAACATAAGTATTTAAACGATAGGAGCTTTAAAGAGATTTTCTTTTTAATGTAACATTCATACTATAAAAGTTCTCAATTTGAAAAGAATCCATCTAAAACAATTTTTTTTTACAGAAACTTGGAAACCTCTTCACGGAAATTTGAGCGTTCCCCAAATGTTTTGTCTCCCTTTCTATAAATTAGTTCTAAAGCAAACTGAGGGCAAAAGTAAGATGATTCTTGCGTGAAACCCAACTTCGAGTGGTTCAAAGCTGAATCTGAATCCTCCTAATTGAGCCTTTTATGTATAATCTTAACCATTAGTTGTAGATCAAGTCACGGGCTATAAGGTTTACTATATCCAGCTAAAATAGATCCATACTTAATTCAATCTTCTTGAATTCTGTTTTTTTATCTGCCGAATACCGGAAAGTTAAATCGCCGCTTGCGTCACAACGAGTCTTCAATTTTAGGAAATCCATACCTTTAAGAATCGCATGAGAGTCATCTTCTCGTCTATCTGTCTCTAGCTCTATGAATTCACTTTTGGTTTTACAAGTTTTAATTTTCCCACTTTCCCGCTCAGTTCGAGCGATCAACTCTTCCGTATTTCCGGGAACTCCCAAACTATAGCTATTTTTTATCATCCCGTCTCCGGGATTGGTCTTCGGTTTCTCCCTGATACTTCGACCTCGGCCAAAATCTTCTTTAGGTGTGTATGGACTTCACAACCGCGAGGTACGCAAGTGATCTTTCATTTTACCCTCACCTACCCTTTTGCTTTTTCTTCCTCCCTCATTGTGTTGTCTGTCTTGCGATCGGCGCAGTTTGGCCAAATATGACCCATAAAATTTAAAACCAACAAACCAACTGTGAAGAGTCAGAAGACAACTGCATCAGATGTCTTCTGACTCTTCATTACATTGACCAACATTTATCAACACTTCATCAACCCTCCTGGTGTGGTCTCGACGGGGTATCTTCCAACAAAATTGACCAGATCTTACTGGACGAGATATTTCGTCGTTGGAAGAAAACTGAAAATCTTGATCTCGTCATCATCAAAACATCGGCAATATCTGATGACGAGATATCTCGTCGAAACCAATTGGGGGGTTAACAATCAAAATCGCGGAATTTAAATTATATATTCCCCAAAATCTCTTCCGATATAATTTGCCAATAGACAGTTTAAACTTAGAGGTACTATAAATATCGAAAATTTACCTGAAATAATCGATAGAAAGTTTATCATATTCTAATCGATAACGGAATATCTGTTTCCGGATTGTAAACAAGTATAGAATAAAGTTATTTAGTGTCTTCTGTGATTTAAGATACAAATTAATGAGTCAAACTTTAATAAGATTTTAGGCTTTGTTTTAAGTTTATTAGATTCAAGCCCATGCTGAAAGAGCTTTTTCACTGATGAGCAATAAATTTTTTGATTAGAGAAATCAAAGCAGCTTATGGGCCATTAAGTCAGATAATGGTAACAATTAGTTTTCAAATTTGCACAAGATAAAAAATGCTTAGTTCTGCAGCATCAGTGGACAAATACACATTAGTTAGAACTAAGCAACATGCAATTTCGTAAATTTTTATTCTAAATTGCGACCTGTGTATCATACAATGTAAATTAATTAATTTTGTTTAATATTATCCAGTTCATGAATGTTTGGAGTGATGTCGCGGTGCTTTAGCCCTCATACTTTTCACATCCTGTAATGGACTTGGACAATTCCAAAATTCGTTTTTATGCTCTATTGTGACCTGCATATTATATACAATGTAATTTAATTGTTTTGTTTTATATTAGCCATTCATTAACAGTATAAGTACCGCCTCACCGCAAAAATGCACAAAATTTGTGACGACTAATCTCCCTTAAATTCATGGCGGAAAGTTGGTCACCCTCCGCTCAGATTTAATCGTTGCTTTTTTAGTCCCCTTATACTTTTCACATTCTATAATGGACTTCAACAGTTCCGAAACTGTCGGATGCGCTGCTGCAGTTAAACACAACTCGTCTATTAAAGTTCCGTGTCTCTTCCGTGTTCTGGTTAAGTATGTCATAATGGAATTTTGTACTCACAGTTCGCCGAGGTCATTCGTAATCTAATCCTCAAGAGCGTCAATTCAATCCTGGACGGACTCCCACTTCTGTGGTGGAAGACGTGTTCGTTTCCAAAAGATTAAATTAGACAATTGAAACTAATTATACAAATTATTTACCAATTATTCCATTTGGTACATAATCTTCCTCTGCCATTGCTACTTACTCACCACAGCTAAAACACTGCTAAAACCTCACTTTATCGGAACCGCGGTAGCCCAGTCAAATAACCGAGATAAAGCCTAATGCCTCACAAATACACTCTTCATCTTCATTGGTCCTCAGGGGCACATCTTTAAGTGTGTACGGGCATCACGAACCCCGAAGTACCCGAGGGATCTTTCCTCCCTTTCATTTACACTCGCCTACCCTTCTGCTTTTTGCTTTTTCTTCCTCCTTCATTGTGTTATTTGTCTTGTGATTGGCTGTTGTCTGTCTTGTGATTGACGCAGCCTGGTCAAAAATGGCCCTTGCGCCATAAATCCCCAAAACAACCAACATCCTTCTATTCTATTCCCCTATCCCTCTTTTTTCCCTTTCACGACATTTCTTATTTGACGTTGTCTTGGCGCAACTTGATCTAATTGGCTCTTTGCGCCATTAAACCTAAAAACAACCTACCAACCCAACTGTTAAGAGCCAGAAGACAAATGTATAAGTTTGCCTTGTTAGAAACAAGTTTATAGATAACCGAGATAAGACCAAAAAACTAACGCCTCAAATACGCTCTTCATGTTCATTCAACCTCCTGGTGGTTGTCTCCACGAGGTATCTCGTCTCATTAGCAAACCTGATGAGATCTTGATGGACGAGATACCTCGTCATTAGAAGAAAACTGACCAGATTTCGATCTCGCGTCATCATAAAAAACAATATCTTGACGAGATGTATCGTAATTAGCAAAATTGGTCAGATCTTGATGGAGGAGATATCTCGTCGAAACCACTTGGAGGGTTAAATTAAATCGAACGCGAAATATATTTCTGAATGTATATTTGGAATCCGATTGGCAACAGCTTGAAAGTAATATGCCCTCAAAGATAGTAGGGGTTAGCTTTATGAATGGGCTTCATTCGAGCCGTCTTATTTCCTCAAATTTCCAATTCAGATTTCCGAAATCAAAATCCCCGCGTCTATTCTAGACAGCTTTGGAAACCATACAGGAGAGTATGATGAACTTTTCATCACCCTTCTCTTGCAGAACTGGTTTTAAGCTCTATATTATTGCATTGAATATGAAGGCAGTGACGTCTTTTCCGGTTTTGCAGGAGCACGGCGAAATGTTGTGGGATACCTTTATAAGACGATTCATGGCTGGGTGATTTGCTTCTTTGGCAAAATCTGTCACACGAGATGGTAGAGTTCAGCGGTGTTTCATTTGCGGAGAGGTTTTCATGCAAGTTGGATTAATATCAGCTCTTGTTGAGATATTTTACTAACATTAGTCTGGTCGACCTGTCCTGATTGATTCCTGAATCGAACGAGGAGTACTCGAAAGCGAGAAATGATATTTCTTTGGGTAAGTGAATTATCAAGTTTGATCTTTCTCTTATTCTTAATTGAGTGGGATTTGTATTGTATTTGACATCTTTCTCTGAGTTGATTACCACGGATTAAATTGCCAGTAATCGCTGTTTCTCCTTTGTTTTCAATGACAAAAGTGCTCGGAGATATCTATTTATAGCCATTGTAAATATGCGGTGCTCAAATTGAATTTTTGGCAGATATCTCTTGTATTATATTTCAGTGTCTACGAATGTACAATTGCAAAAATGTTTAGAAACATTAATTTTGTAACCATCGCAAAATATGATGCACAAATTGAATTTTGGCAGATGTTTTGTACATTCGTAGCCATTGAAATATAACTACAAAAATGCTTGAAAATATCACTTTTGCAACCATTGTAAAATATACGATGCTCAAATTGAACTTTGGGGCAGATATCTCTTGCTATATTTCAATGGTTACGAATGTACAATTACAAAAATGCTCGGAAATATCAATTTTATAACGATTGTAAAATATGCGGTGCTCAAATTGAGCTTTGGGACAATTTCTTATATCATAATTCAATAAATGCACTTCTACAAACGCTTTGTTTTCGTTTCTTTCAGTTATACTTGGATTAGCACTTTTTATGTTAGTAGAAATAAAAAATAATTAAATAAAATCTCACTTATTCTTTCAAAGCGTATTATCTTCAAGATGGATCTATGCTTTTAGCTTTTTCTGATTTATGACTAAAATCTGGTTTTATGTAAGTTCTTTCGGCAGAATTTTTGACTTTTAAATGAGTTAGGAAATACGACCTCACAATTTAAAATGTTAAATGGAAACACTCTAAAGTAGCAATTCAATTTACCACGAAACAAAAGACAGCTCGCCCTAGATTTCGAACAAGAAAGTTTCTGAGTCAAAGATCTTTCTATTTCGTTCTCTATATAGCTCTGCTTTACTTGATTGGCTCCCGAATGGTTGCCAAGTTCGGAAAATAAAAATGCAATATATGTTGGCAACCTTTCAGAAATTGTAAATGAGTATCTCAAGCTCTGGATGAATATAAATTTATATATTGCTTGTTGGCAAGAAATGCGAGTGCGTACTTCTCATCTTTCTGTGTATGATGCTAGCGAAAATGTATTCTATAACTTTGAAGTGAAAATCTAGTTTTTTTCTGGATTCGTCTTCTGGTATATATTTGTCGCTGTTTCTTTTTTACATACATTATCATTTAAACTATATATTATTTTCAACCCCTAGACTAAGCCTGAATCATGAATTGTTCTTGCAGGGCTGATTGAATCTTTGACAATTATAAGTAAATAAGAGTTATTCAACCCTCTTGATGGTTTCTCGTCGTTAGCAAAATTGACCATATCTTGTCTTGATGGACGAGATATCTCGTCTATCAAGTATGAGACTGACCAGGTCTTGTACTCGTCATCATCAAACAATTGGCAATATCTTGATGACGACATATCTCGTAGATAAAATTGGTCTGATCTTCATGGACGAGATATCTCGTCGAAACCACTTGGAGGGTTAATATTAAATTGTGAAGACTTAGGTTCTCTGTTGCATCTTCTCTACGAAAACTAATAAAGTTGTCTCCGAGTTTAAAATTTAATTTTAAGCTCAAGAGACGTTCGTTATGAGAAGTACAGTGTTGTTCCTTATCAGAGAATTCGATTGGTATCTTATCTTGTTCTGCTACTTTTGTTCATTAAAACATTGTAATGTAAAAGATTTTCTACAATTTTGCTACAAGAACTTTACTACTAAAATATGTCCGACTAAATTTCCTGACGTACCAAATTTCGTTGCAAATCTAAATTTAGTAGCTCAGTACAGCTATTGCTTTTTTGCCACTCATATGCGTCCGTTAAAGCCCATTGTCAACCGAATTAATAGGATTGGATATATAGATACGTATTTCTAGTCTTTATACTGAAAGTAATATTTATCTAAATATATGAAGTGCGATGGCACAAAAGTCTTTAAAAATGAAAACATATCGGAAATTTTTTAAGGAAAAAAATTAAATGCTTCAAAATGCGGCAATTCTACTTCAATGCGGGACACAGTGCTGCATGGACTAATGAGAATAACAGGACACGTAATTTAGCTAAGATTTTCTCAAAACAGATTTTCTATTAGCCACTAATGTGATGCTTTCGTAATCCTTTAGGGGGTCGATGATCTAGTTCCATTAGCATAAGAGGAATGTAGCAATTCAATTAAATAATGAAATCAAACATTATATTCACTTTTATAACTAAACTTATTTTAAGCTAGTTATCTACCTCACTTTACACTATCATACAGCATAATATATTTAATTACTTTATGATATATAATTACTCAGTCTGTCTCAATAAGCGTAACAATTGCAATTTTGTTAAGTTTTGTTAAGCCTACAAGTGATTTCGACGAGATATCTCGTCCATCAAGATCTGATCAATTTTGCTAATGACAAGATATCTCGATCATGAAGGTCTGGTCAGTTTTGCTAATGACGAAATACCTCGTCAAGGCGACCTAAGAATATCACTCGATTTTTTTATTGTAAATAAATTACTTAATTTTATTTTGTTTTGGGGGAATATTGGCGGTGGTTTTGGCGAATGTTGGCGGCGGGAAAAGGTAGTTCACTTGCACAGATCTCGATTACAAGTGAAAATCATAAGCATATTTCCAAGTTGTCACCAAGTGTGCCAATGGGACAAACTTGAATACAATTCTTCAAGTATCCCCTATGGAAAATAGGGTAAGGTTCATTTCTTCGGCAACAGGTAAGGGCAAACTATGTTTATGCAGTTCTTATGGTAGACAGACTGGTTCTTTGATTTGTCACTCTACGGTCATGTTTTGCTACACGAGGGAAAATTCAACCGCTGAAGATGTGACGGGCCTGGACCTCTATTGTCTATTGGGTGATATTAACCTTCCAAATGGTTTCAACACGATGTCTCGTCCATCAAGATCTGGACAATTTTTCAAATGACGAGATGTCTCGTCATCAAGATATTGCCGATTTTTTTATGGTAACGAGATCAAGATCTGATCGTTTTCTTCCAATGACGAAATATCTCGTTCATGAAGATCTCCAATGAAATGCACAAATGAATGGTCAGTTTTGCTAATGACGAGATACTTTATCAAGACAACCACCAGGAATGTTAAATAAATTCTCTCGTATTCACACTACTAAATGTGTATCCATAGTTTTGCGATTTAACTCGAGTCCCTGTTACAGTGCGAGTATATCGCGTTTATCGCCAAATCTCACTGCGAAAATTTGGAAGCGTTCCCGAAAATTATCTATTCAACGCGATGAATCTGCGTTTTGGTAATTTAATACTAAATGTGAAAGCTCGCTTGCTGTGTCCAACTATTGTGTGCGGGTTGATTCTGAAATTAGGGTAGAAAGGTTAAAAGTGAATTTATATTCAAACCTGTTTTCTAATGCTTTTATGGGGGCCATCGTGGCTCAGTGGGTATGTCCACTGCGCTGGCAATCTTCGAGTAGTAGGCGGCGCGCAGGTTCGATTCCTGACAGGTACATTCCTCCCTGGTTGTATTTCTTCTGTATCAGTAAAACTTTCGTTGTGTGTGTCTATTACTTGATATTGTATGTCTTGTGTCTGGCGCAGCATGGCCAAGTGTGGCCCTTGCGCTATAAAACCCCCAAACTACTAATCCGTTTATGTATTACATAAAACTAGCAGTTCCTGCAAACTGGGCAAAAGTTTCTTAATTGTTTATATCTTTTGGAAATAAGATTTACCCTGACTCAGCGTTACAGCATGACGCGTCGTGAGCCTGCAGTCTAGCTAGCTAGACTGCAGGCTCACGACGCGCCTTACTTATATACATAAGAGGTCAACCTTACTTATATCCATGAGATCAATCTGGTGATATCAAAGCATCACCCTATGTGTCTCCGAATAATAAGCCACTTGGGTAAATAAATTTAGTGGGAAACACCCCTTTGTCCTCCTCCTAGGGTTAAGAAAAGGATTCAGGCATCGGAATCACGACAAGACGTGTAGGCACAGGTAAGTCAACTCCTGTGGCGGTCACTGAATTAAGACAGATGCTTATGGTAGTAATTTGACCTAAGCCATTCAAGCTTAAGCTCGAACTAGGCTATAAATGGTAGGACGAATAAATAAGTATAAGGCTCTATCTGTCTCCAGATTTAAAGCACACCAACGTCCACGTAGGGTTGACCTGAAGGGCACCCACCATGGGTCTGGTCTCATGAACACGTGAGGAAATCTTGCCATCCTACGTTCGGCGAGCGATGCCCAAAGTTTGTTTTATGCACCCCGTGAAAAACGATTCTCGTACGAATCTGTTGAGACCTCTGCCAGAATTCCTCTCGGAGCCTTCCCTATATCCGTTGTGACTTCAGTGACATCCGTAGTGACGAAACTAAGAAGTCCTGACCACGTACTATAGTGTTTCGGGGTGTTGGGATGGTCTGAGACTTTTAAACTTTTTTCGTTGGGGGACATAGAACTATTCTAATTTTGGTGCCAGATAAGAAAAAATACCGTATTTAAATCCATTTATGATTAATATAAGCATCTAAGTTAATGTTTCATACTTCCCAATGAATAAAGTCATCAAACAAAGCAGCATTTCGTACACGTATTGGTGATGTTCTTATTTCCAATACAGAGCATGGTAAAAGTGCATACCTCATTCATGTTGCAACCAATTACATTTTTAATGTCTTTGCTTGCATCCCATTCACTTGTTCAAATGTGATTCGACATTTTGTGACGTCTAAACCTATTTTTACGCTCACGTATGCTTCTTTGTGCTGATTTTTATTTTTCATATTTCTTATTGCTTTCTGTAATCGGACTAAAGAATTTCATTAGAGAACCTATACTGTCTGTCACGAGAATTGCACCCGACACCAAGTATAGGCGGTATGTAGGGGTGACTCTCGGTGGAGTCACCCCTACTTACCGCCTTAATTTTATTTTGCTTACCTCTTAATTTTATGTTGCTTTTCAAGAAATGTTTGCGACCGGAAAGAGGTAATTTTCCGTATAAATCTTGTCAACAAGTTAAAATCTTATTTTCAATTTGTCCCCATCAAATGAGAATATGTTACAAACTTAAATACAGTTCTTCAAGTAGCCATATGAAAATTAGGATAAGGTCCATTTCTACTGCAATAGACAGTGGCAGACTTAGCGTCTAGAGCTGTTCTGATAAACAGACAGTAAATAGTCTCATCGGTTGAAAAACTCAACTCGAAGCCTTTTAATTAATTAAGGATTTGTAGAAATTTCAATATCTCGTCTGTTAAGAATCAAAATGTAATTCACGCCATGCACGAGTGTTTCCGTTTATAATGTATACTTACACAATTGTAACAAGTCTTGCTTTTCAGAACTCTGCTTCAATAAATCATTTAAAAAGTTCACATTTTAAAAATCTTCCTTTTATTCCCCTTAAAAATCCCCATTTTTGTCGAGTGGTAGTTAACTCTGCCAGTGTTCGATTTTAAGGATCGGATTTCATGAATACCAATTGCTCAACGAAATGCCCAAACAAAAAATAGAGTAAAACCGTTGTTTCACGAAACCAAATATTTCCTTGTCACGCAAAGGATCTTTTCTGTATTTAAGTTTTGGTCGAACCGATATATATATATTTTCGCCTGACTCCAATCCAACAAGCTGCCGGGTGTTCCTTTACTTATTAGACATAACAAATCGAAGCGTTTTAACAATTGTTCGTGACGAAAATTTTTATCCCCGTATAAGTGTTCTACAAGTCGCCTGCCTTTGTAAAAGTAGAACAATCCATCGCCTTGAATGTAGGTCGAGCTATTTTACGAGATGACAATTTTTTTGTTCTTCAGAGCTGTCTTTTCCTTTTCCTCCTCAAGATACAGTAATTGAAACGCTTTGGAATGATATCTTTTTTAAAAGCAAAGCGTAAGAGTTCTTCAGTTCAAAAGTAGCTTCCTCTCCCCCTCGTTCAGGAACTTAATTCTGTGTTACATTTACACTAGCTCCATTCACATTCCTGCGCAAACAACGCCGGCGCCAGAAAAACTAAAACTGGCACATTTTGGATTGTGTGTATGAGCCTTCTTTTTTGCTCTGCCAAAGTTTTCTCTTTTCCCCGTATTTGCTTGGGCCTTTGTTAGTTTGCTTCGGATTTCCAGATATACTTACGGGGGAGTTGGATCCCAAAATTTTCAGATATCGGTTTTTGGATTTGTATATTTATAGATTTGGATAGTCTGTTTCTGTAATTTCATAATTTTTTTCTAAAAACTAAACTATCACATTTTGGATTGCGTGAGCTTTCTTTTTTTGCTGCCAAACAGTTGTTTCCTCTTCCATACCCGTATTTGCTTGGGTCTTCGTTAGTTTGTTTCATGTTTCCAGATGTACTTAAAGGGGAGTTGGATCCCAAAAGTTTCAAACTTCATGATACAACTTCAAACTTCATAAACAAAACTTTCATGATACTTCATTTTTCTTTCAACTCCTGTTACTGGTTTTAAAAATATAAATAAAACTTTTATAGTAGAATTAAACTCGAATTTTAAACTTTAAACTAGGTTCTCTCAAAATGAACCTTTTCCTGGGCACAGTACTCCTTTCTGTGTCAATTAAACTTTTCTTATGCTTGTATGTCCATTACTTGACGTTGTCTTTCTTGGGTTTGACGCAGCTCTGCCAAATTTGGCCCTTGAGTCATTAAACCCATCCAACAAAAGCTAACATTTTCTTTCTTCGAAGTGCTTTTTTTGTAACATTTAACCTAGTAGAGCTTCCCCAACATGTTTCTACCAGCATCATAGATTATACTGAAGTGACCGTATTGTTAGGAGAGGCTTTTTCTGTCTAGTCAAATGGGGCCACAGTGACTCAGTGGGTTTGCATTCTAACGATCAAATTGAAAATAACCCTAAGATCTTAAAGAACTTGCGTAACATTGACTCATATTCAATGAGATCTGGACAAACTATGCCAAACAGTTGTTGGTATTGGATATTCCAACTCCACTCAACTTATCTTTGAAATAACATCAAAATCCCTTCGGGGACGTTGTAAATTGGGTAAGCTCTATTGCATTCTTTCGATCAAAGTGAAAGTAATCCTAAGATGTTAAAGAACTTGCACAGCATTGACTTTCATGGTCCACGAGAAGATATGTTCGCTAAATACAGATGACTTTTTTAATCCGATTGTGAAAAATTGCCATTCGCTTGATGACACATGACATTGGTATTACATGTAGTTAAGGAAAAGGTTCTGAGAAATGGAAGGGGCAACCATGTGAAAGATTATCCATTGTGGAGTTGAAAATGGAAAGTAGGGGAAATAATCCGCTAAGTAGTGAAAATAAAAGTTTGATTCTGAAACATCCCTTGTCGACTGCCAACGCCTTTGCGCAGCATTTATAAGTAAGTTTCTTTTAAACTCAAAAAAAGAAATGTTGAATTCTTGGCGTTGTTTTATTCCATTGAGGTTTTCAATGCAATGTAATGATGCTCTCCTATTTCTTAACACGAGTTCAATAAATTTGAATATTCGAAACCAATTACTCTTCTGGTTACCTTTTCTTCATCCCCTTATTTTCCTTTTAATTTCTATCTGATATTTTGTCAGGGCCGAAGTAGTCCAATTGGAAGAGCAACGGATTAGCAACCGGAGGTTTGCGAGCTCGAAACTCGATCTAGCCAAAGACCATCGTGTACGCAGCGGCTGGTGCACGTTAAACCTGCCGTGGCCTCGAATGTCCTCACGTTGGCGTTGTGTGGAAGGTTGGAGAGTGGGGTACCAGCCAGCTCAGGGGTTCTCGTCATCTGAGCGAGGTGTCCTTGGATCTTTCCCTTAGGGATTGATCCCGGACCGTCGCCAATGGCCCGTTGTGTTGTTCCAGTGCGACGTTAATTAACTATCTATCTACATCTGATATTTTGTCGAAATTTTTTTTACATCAAAATGAGGAAATGAGCTTATGAAAATACAAAACTTTTTTAACAAATTAAAAGTTGAGATATCACTGTTCAAAAAACAATTAACTAATTATATCTAAATTAGATTATTAATGATTAGCTTAATTGGAGACTCTCCTCCTCCCAACTCACCGAAAGGTTTAGAGTTCTTCGTGGGAGGAGGGATGATTAGCTTAATTGGCGTAGCTTGACCAAATATAATCCTCTTGCCATATAAAACTCTAACCAACCTAATCATTCGCATAAATTAGGTTTTGCGAATTCGCCAAACATTTTAATTCATATAACCTGGTTTTAGAAGACATGGTTGGGGAGAACCCTTATCCAAACGTTTTAACGTTTTACATGATATTGGTTACATCCCCCTTATTTTATTTTACATACTATATTTCATTATCACCTTACTTTCATTTGATTGTATTATTGTATTACATTTGTCGAGCATTTATATTTGAATCTCTTATACAAGACACTTTTTAGACTTGAATTTACGCATTGAGAGATTGTTTTAATTTTATTGAATAGTGTTTTCAAAAGTTGTTTTTCATTTAATGTCTTTAGTTTGGCACACAATATGTCCCAAGACTCAGTACCATAAAAATATAAACAATCCATCCAAACTAGGTTTGGTTTAAATGATACGCAATAGTCACCTTTAATTGGAAAAGCATTAGGTTTGAATAACGCATTTTTCTCTCATATCATCCCTATTTATACTATCATCAAATTAGTTACATATTTTAACTCGTTTATTGCTTTTTAGTAAGTTATTCCTCCGATCATTTATTACTTAAGTATCCAATTTTACGATGACTCACATCTACGTCGTGCTCGAATTGTTTCTGTGAATACCTTTTGATTTATTAACATGTCAGATAACAATACTTTGAACTTTAGGAGGAAGGCCTTAAAAAATAGAAACCCCGTCTATATTTCTTTTACTTTCATGAATAATTTATAGATTACTATTGGGCAGAGTTCCAGTCGATAATGCTTCCAACTTCGTGCACAGGAAATAAAATATCATGCGAATAAAATTATTTTTGTAAGATTAGAAGATTTTGCATAAATGTTCTTATTAATTGCTTTTGTGCATATAATCCGAAGGATCGCATTTAGCAAGCAATACGTTTCTTCTCAAACTTTGAAATCTGTTATCAAATTTACTACCCTCTTGCTAAACGATATCAAGTATTGTTAATTTAAGAAAGGACATTTAGATCTTGTTTAGAGTCAGGTTGAATTGTTGAAATTTATGGCGCAAGGGCCATATTTGGCCAAGCTGCGCCAAATATAAGACAGGCAACGTCAAGTAATAGACGGTTTAGAGCAGCAATATTCCGCCTGTGTGTAGCAAGTATACTATTGATGTGCCTTACAGATGGTGAAACGGTTTAAATTGTTTAAGATTTATTTATTTCCAAAATATTAGTTTTGAGTTTTTTCTAGTGTGTTCACAAGTAATTTCAATACCCATATAAATAATTTTGAGTATTTTTATTACAAAATATTATAAATGAATTGTTAAAAAATGTTTAAAAGCTACTTTGGACCAAAAAGAGTAAGTAATTACTATTATTTTTTTGCAAGAAAATTATATTATACCTATTTTTTGTCAGATCGGCAATATATATTTTGGTGTGCCGCAGAATTTTAGTAATTAGTTTATGTGTCATGGATGGAAAATGTTGAAAATCGCTTGTTAGAGGCATAAAGTTAATACTTCAGTGTGACGATTCTCTAAACTCCTGTTTTCCCAAATGACTTGAAATATTTTGTCCCTATGAGTATCAAATAGTATAGGTTTATACAACAAACACTGGAGGAAAGAAGGCATTCCCAAGATTCATCCTTAGGAGCATTGACGAGTCTTAGGCGGTGTTTGAACATCTCTTTTATCCAAAGCTTCGAAGTAGACAGGGTTTAAGGGCTTTTGGGTGATCTTGGTTCCCTTTTGGGCGAGATAGTTCGCTCTCTCATTTCCCAATGCACACTTATTTTATTGTAGTATTGTTGACTCGACTTTTCCATTATAGACATACCAATAAATTTCGGCGCCAGTTTGGCGCGTTTTTGCTTATTTCTTCGCACTATTTGGGGAAGATCACGCCCTGCGTAATTTTTTTCTTTTCGTAAATAAGGTTTCGTCATTTTCAACAATTTTATGACTTCCACTGATTTTAACGTTAGGACGAGATAACAAAGAATTGGCACATCTCGCATATAATTATTCCAATATACCGCTGTGTTGTGATTCATTTGAAGCTGTAATTGACAGAATTCAATAGACGTTAACTCTTGACATAAATAAATTAATCGTACGGCAGTAAGGAAAGGAATGCGTGATCCAGTAAACCACGTTTTTGTCCGGGCACCTTTTTCTTCCTGGCTTGAACGAAGCTGCATAACCATTTCGACTTCGAGTCACATTTTAATTTCATTAGGTGATTATTCGAACACAATCTTTCTTTGTGAAGAATATTTCTTGAAGAAATAGTATTGCCGCTTGTTCATCTCTTGGCAAATCCCAAATCATGAAATCCATTGCACTAACTTTGGCGTGGTGTGGAAGTTTGGAGAGTGGGGTGCCAGCTCAGGTGTTGCCTCGTCATCTGACCGTGGTTCAAAATTACGTGGTGTTGTCCTCGGATCTTTCCCTTTGGGAGTGATCCCGGACCGTCACCAATAGCCCATTGTGTTGCTCCAGTGTGACGTTAATTGAAATTCCCCCCCCCCATTGCACTAACAAAGGAATAATCTAAAATGGCGCCAAAAAAACAAAATGCTGGTATGGAAACTAATCGCGCCAAGAAATAAGCAAAAATGCGCCAAATTGGCACCGAAGTTTATTGGTATAGCTATAAAGGAAAAATACCGTTGACTCTCCTGACCGTATTTGATGTAATAGTAGACAACCCATGACGGCTCTACTCTTAGGTACGTGCACTGAACTTAATTTTAGTTATAGAGTACAAAAGTATTGAGAAGCCAAATGGCGAATGACGTACAGTCAAATGCCTGGCATTTGTTTCGTTCATACAACAAACACAAATAAAACAAATAAACTTAAATGTATTTCCTACAGTAAGACAAAACATTTTAACATATCAAAGCATATAACATGCCAGAACCCCAACCTCATGACCAGCATTTAATTAAATCTTCGAAGTCGACTTGAAATGTATTAAAATCGTATTCTAATTAATCGTAGTTCCTTTATTCAAAGTTAAAGTTCAATTTCATCGTCGATGTCGCGTTTGCCTATTGGAATTGCAATCTCAAATGAATCAACTCCGCTAATAAAAATCTACTCTTATATTATTTCACTGGGGATATTTGAATGATGCTCGCAATAAAGCAGGATAAAAGAGCTTCTATATATACGGGAGTAGGTTATCGAATTAAATTAATCAGCATCCAAGTGCATTTACGTGTTCAGTTTGCAAACAAGTGCGACGACGTAATTGCCTTTGAGTTTTCCGAGTCTGCTGTCAGTTGTGTTGAAATGCATCTGCTTGGTTCAGTTTAGATGATGAGCTACTGGAAGTTGCAGGATTGAAACAATGTTAGTAGTTTTTACTAAATAAATATGTTAGGAAAGTGCTCTTTAGATACTTAAATACGCTCAGTGAAACGGTTTTAAATTGGGAGGTATAATTAAACACTGCAAAGTTGCAGTTATAAATGACTTCGCTTTCCGGGCATGTTTATGTAATAAAATTACACATCTCAAGCTCAGTAAAAGGATTTTATTGGGTACGTAGGTATTTAATTAACGTCACACTGGAACAACACAACGGGCTATTTATGGTAAAAAAAATCCATTGTAATATATAGATTATGATGATACAAAAATAATTATAATAGATCGATTCATTGTGAGTTATCGTTTGAACAAAGAATCATATTGCGAAAACATTTCTTCAGAAGTTGAGTTTAAAACCTTGGGAAACATGTTTGCACATGGTGACAGTACCTTACCAAAAAAATAGGGCCCCGATAGCCCGGTTCGAAGAGCAACTGTTTAGCAACCGGAGGGTTGCGAATTCGAATCCAAGACCGTCATGGCTGGTACATGTTAAATCCGTCGTGGCCTCAAATGTCCTCACGTTGGCGTGGTGTGGAGAGTGGGGTACCAGCTCAGGTGTTGCCTCGTCATCTGACCGTGGTTCAAAATTACGTGGTGTTGTCCTCGGATCTTTCCCTTTGGGATTGATCCCGGACCGTCACCAATAGCCCATTGTGTTGCTCCAGTGTGACGTTAATTAAAATACTTACCTTACCAAAAAAACTTGTAACTAGAAAAATATTCCGAATATTAAAAAAATCTTGGTATCATTTGAAAGCTAAGTAGGTAGGTATTTTAATTAACTTAATGGCGCAAAGCCATATTTGGCCAATCTGTGACAAACACAAGACAGACGACGTTGAGTAATGGACATAGATACACAGGGAAACGTGTATGTTTATGTCATGATAAAATTAAACTTGCACTTTATTGGTAGCTTTTGAATCCTAAGCGTAGAAATTCCGCCTTTTGATGCGTTTATTAAAGATCAAATGATAGAATGTATAAATCTTCACCTATTTCTTGCTCCATTATGTAAACAAACTTAAAAGAAATGCATAAGAGTTCCATACAAGTTTGAACTATTCTAGGTAAGACCGTTCGTATTGATATCTTTAAAGAGATTAAAGAAAACGACTTTTGTGATTTTTAATTTTCATTTCTTCTATGTAGGAATTCTGAACATCATCTTCGTAAATTGTTCCTTGATCATTAAGTTTTATCAAATAGCACAAGGGAAAAACTTGCGCAATCTGTCTCATTAACTGTTTTCTCCTCGAGGAGGCCTGTTTTATTTGAAATTCAATATTACCTCTTATTGGTTTCATTAATACAAGTAATGATCAAACGCATTAAATTCATGTTTCCAGTCCTGAATTTGAAACGCGTCTGAACTCATCGATGAAGGTAATCCCAAAAGAAAGTAGAATTCAGTTACACATCATTAAACTATTTCCCCATCTTATTTCTCTCATTATCTTCTCGCTCTATTTCTGTCTTTCATATCCTGAGTCCTTTCGGGATATCTAAACACTTTCTTCCGCCTCCTAAGACGAACAAAACTAAGTTGTGTTTTCATAGGGAATCCACTATTATTTATTCGTAAACGCGGTGTCATATTTCTTGTCCTGCTTTCAGTTCATAAACCAATTCATATCTGTGAGACTAGAATGGGTTTCTATTCTTACTCATCTTGCTCACACCATTTATTTTTACTCCGTCCCTTCTTAAGGTTTATTTATACCTTAGAAATTATTTTTAACTTTGACTTTAAAAATACAGTTTTTAACAACAGGTCATTGGTCATCACGCTTAAAATCATTTCAGTGTGATAAATCAGATTAAGCTAATTATTAATAATCTAATTTAGATATAATTAGTTAATTGTTTTTTGAACAGTGATATCTCAACTTTTAATTTGTTCAGAAAGACAATTCCTGTTGGAAATTATTCCTTATGCTGTTCTTCATGCTTTGACTCTTAATCAATTTGCTAAGGAGAATAGATTTTTGTAATGTTTTAATCAAGGAAGCATGTGAATACAATATTTTAAGAATTTTACCATTTAAAAAATAAATTAAAAAATTCATTTCTTAACTAATAACTCATTTAGGGTGAAAAAATCCATTGTATTATATAGATTATGATACCAAATAATTATTATAGATATATTCATTGTTGAGTTATCGTTTTGAACAAAGCATCCTATTGCGAAAACACAGTTCTTCAGAAATGTTAAAGTATGGGAAACATCTTCGTACATGCTGACAGTACCTTGCTAAAACACTCGTGTAACTAGAAAAATATTCCGAATATTTACAAGATCGTTTGAAAGTTAAGAAGTAGGTAGGTATTTCAATTAACGTCGCACTGGAGCAATACAATGGGCTATTGGCGACGATCCAGGATCAATCTTGAAGGAAAAGATCCGAGGACAATACGTAATTTTGTACCACGGTCGGATGACGAGGTCACACCTGAGCTGACGCCCCACTCTCCACACGCCAACGTGAGGACATTTGAGGCAACGACAGTTTTAACGTGCACCAGCCCCCTTTGTACACGACGGACTTTCGTTGTATTCGAACTCCCAATCCTCCGGTTGCTAATCCGTTACTCTTCCAACCGGGCTACCCGGCCCCTAAGAAGTAGGAGAATATTTTGAAACAATAAAAAAAAATCGATATTCGTCGATTTTCGTGATTTCTAGTGTTTATATGGACCTTAATTTTAAAAACTTTGTTTTTAACCCTTTAGAAGTTTCGACGAGATATCTCGTCCATGAAAATCTGACCAATTTCGCTAATGGCGAGATATCTCGACATCAAGATATTGCTGATTTTTTGGTGATGAGATCAAGATCCGGTCAGTTTTTTATCACGACGAGATATCTCGTCCATGAAGATCTGGTCAGTTTTGCTAATGACGATATATCTCCTCGAGACAACCACCAGGAGGGTTGAGAACATCAAATGAAATTCGTTATTGATCTGTACGACTGTTGCACAATCGTAGAGGAACCTGGAGAGGCTTTTTTTCAAAGAAATGTTTTTCAAATTTTTATTATGATTCTGGTACCTTGGTAGAGTAAGGCGAATGCCCAAATTCGATGCTTTTGAGCTTTGTCTACGAATCACTTCAATAAATAAAAGTAACAAAAAGTGTCAATGACCTGTCAATACATTATGAAAGAATCAAATATTGGAAATTATTTTTTGTATGCTGTATTAAATATTGAAAAATACAAATTACTGAATAAGGTGTTATCAAAACTTGCAAAATGGACATTGGCCCTTTTTCTATACCTTGGTACAGAATTATAAATTCATAGAATTTATGATGTAGAGTTCCACACTGAATATTATATATTGTACAGCATGTTGTGGAAGGGATCAACTTGTTTTTAATCATACCTTTATATTTTTCCATGTTAACTATTTGTTTAGTTCTTTTCATGTTGACCAATGTGTTTAATCATCATCAAATGAAATTCATATTTTAAGTATAATTTATTTATCTACCTTTTATGCTAATGACCTAAGTGTTTCTTTACCCTCCAAGTGGCTTCGACGAGATATGTCGTCCATCAAGATTTCACCAATTTTACTAATGACGAAATATCTCGTCATCAAGATATTGTTAATCTTTTTATGACGACGAGATTACGCTCTGGTCAGTTTTCTTCTAATGACGAGATATCTTGTCCATCAAGATCTGGTCAGTTTTGCCTATTCTAATGAATGAAAAGATACCTCGTCGAAACTAACCACCAGGAAGATATAAAATTTTTTATTTTTTATCTTCCATACTATAATATCATGCGCTGACTGTAATAGCCACTTTCCTTTATAACGCTTTTATATCTATACTAGCTGAATTACCCGGCGTTGCTCGGGTTAAATTGTTTGTAATTCCTCGTAATATTACTCAATGTTATTCCTATGGGGATTTTGAAATGTTTTTAGCTCCCCCTCTGCAGACCTAGAGCAAATCCCGAACGAGATTAATATATAGCCTGTTTCCAGCAGGATTCTAAAGGATGAATGCATCAAATTTGGTATGAATTGCTCTGACAGTGATCATAAAAATACTCAATGTTATTCCTATGGAGATTTAGAATTGTTTTCAGCCCCTTCTTCAGACCCAGGACAAATCGAATGGGTTTAATATATAGCCTATGTTTCCCGCAGGATTCTGAAGAATGAATGTACCAAATTTGGTGTGAATTGGTGTCACAGCGATCGTAAAAATACTCAATGTTATTCCTATGGGAGTTTCGAATTGTTTTTAGCCCCCTCTGTACACAAATGACAGGTAAAACGTGGGCTAATATGTAGTCAACGTTACCCGCAGTGTTCTAAAGAATGAGTGTACCAAATTTGGTGTGGATTGGTCAAGCGGTGTAGATTTGTATAGAGAACAGACAGATGCCAACTCTGCTTTATATATAGATTGCTTTAATTGTTTTATGTTGCGCTTGGCGCAGCTTGTCCACTGTTGGACCTTCGCCACAGAACCCAAACATTCTATCCAATCCACACTGGATATAAATATATTTGTTATATGAAAAACATGTGCTTTATGTACTTAATTTATTTTTAAAAACTCATTCAAGTTGGTCATGGTTCATACAAGTGGAAGATCAGCATTGCTTTTAGTACTGACCAACTATTTTCGAAATATGAGTTGCAGGATTTCCGATTATTTTGTTATATGACGCATCATTTTTTCCTAGTTTTGCAATGTCTAGCTCCTTTCGCTTTTGTTTTCCTCTGAATTGTCTGACCTCATTTCATTGTGACGATTAGGAAGCTGTAAAGACATCTTGCACCTGGAATTTTGCTGAATAATTAACCCTTTTCCATTGGTGAATATGTTGGTGCTTACTGATGGTGGGAAATGCTGTCTTCTGGTAGAAGTATGCGGGGAAGCTATTCAGTAAGTGACGAGAAAAGAAAACTGCACGAATAAGCTTTTTGAAATTGCAATTTGTACTGTATGGTATCTAAGTGATACGAATACTTGTTTAATAACAGATTGATGTCAACTCCATCATAACAAATCACCAATTGAAACTATAATAACTTATAAATATAAGTTTTTACAGACTATCCTCATTTGTGTAGCTAAGAAAAGAAATCTTGAGATTAAGTCTGCTGAGTACGATAGCTGCACAAAGCATTAATGAAATGCATTTACTCAATTCTGAAAGCTTAATCTTTCATATGGATTTATTGCTTCAACATACCAACTTTTCGCAATTTTCGATGCCCTTTTACACTTGTGCGGGCCTAGTGATCTTATTTTCCCATAAAGTCTAGTCTTCAGTAAACTCGGGAATCGCGCTTTCGGGATACTCAAGCGATCTTTATTCTGCTTTCATCACTACTCTCCCTGAGTGTATTTCTCTCTTCTGTGTTAGTAAAGCTTACCTTGTGTGTATGCCGATTTACTTGACGTTGTTTGACGCAGCTTGGTCAAATACAGCCTTGCGCCGTAAAAACCCAACCAACCATCCTTTCCCTTGGGGAATGATCCCGGATCGTCGCCATTAGCCCGTTGTGTTGCTCCAGAGCGACGTTAATTAATTACCATTACCGTGCAATTTTTAATAGATGAAAAGCTGCTTTAAGATAAACCAGGTTGCGAAAAGTTATAACCAAAACTGCCAGTCTATATTGCGAGGAGTTCGAAAACACTGGGTTAGTCCAAAAGCATTCACACCGAAAAAGGATAAACGATAATTTCTCAGTCTAAAACACTTACGACTGAAACACTCAGAGCAGCTTTTACGCGTTTGTGTGAAAAAAGCCGTTTTCAAAAAAAATCTTATCTTTTTGAGTAGAATTGATTCAATTAGTGTATTATGGCTCTTAATTAACGTGCGATAATAAACGCCTCTTCGAGAGCTTTGCTCATCCTGCTTCCGAAATTGCTACATGGCGACAAGCTAAGAACGAGAACTGGAAGTAGTTTATACAACTACATATTAACTGGAAGAATTTCGTAAACTCGAGTTTCCCGGGACATTTGTTCATTAGGTACATCGTAAGAAATGTTTACCTTCTATCACTGGTAAGTAGGTATTTTAATTAACGTCACACTGGAGCAGCACAACGGACTATTGGTGACTCCGGGATCAATCCCAAAGGGAAAGATCCGAGGACAACACCACGTAATCCATTACTGGAAGAATGCGTATAAAAGATTATTCTTTTCGTTATATGACACCATTCGTTTTTATTAACTAAGCGCGAGAGTTATAACCGAAAATGCCAGTTCACAATGTGTGTTCGAAAAACACTGGGTTAGTCCGAAACCATTCACACCGAAAAAGAACAAATAAGAATTTCTCAGACTAAAACACCCAAAGCGACAGAAACCCCTTCCCAAATCCAAACACCCAGAGCCGTTTCTATGCGTATGTGGAAAGTGATCCTTTTCAAAAAAATATCTATTTGAGTAGAATTGATTCAATTAGTGTATTATGGCTTTTAATTAACGTGCGATAAAAAAAAACATCTCTTCGAGAGCTTTGTTCATCCTGCTTCCGAAATTGCTTCAGGGCAACAAGCTGAGAACGAGAACTGGAAGTATTTTATAGAATTACATATTGATTAACTGGAAGAGTTTTGTAAACTCGAGTTTCCCGGAACAGTTCATTAAATGCATCGTAAGAAATTTTTACCATCTATCACTGGAAGAGTGCGTATAAAAGGTAGACGCCATTCTTTTTTCTTTAACTAAGCGCGAGAATTATAACCGAAAATGCCAGTTCACAATGTGTGTTTGAAAAACACTGGGTTAGTCCGAAACCATTCACACCGAAAAAGTACAAATAAGAATTTCTCTGACTAAAACACCCAAAGCGACAGAAACCCCTTCCCAAAAATCCAAACACCCAGAGCCGTTTTTATGCGTATGTGGAAAGGGGCCCTTTTGAAAAAAATATATTTGAGTAGAATTGATTCAATTAGTGTATTAAGGGCTTTTAATTTAGGTGCGATAAAAAATGGCTCTGAGAGCTTTCTTATCTTGCTTCCGAAAATCGTACCGTAGCGACAAGCTAAGAACGAGAACTGGAAGTAATTTATAGGACTACATATTGATTAACTGGAAGAGTTTCGTAAGATTTTGAGTTTCCGGACAGTAGTTCATTAAATGCATCGTAAGAAAGTTTTAGCGTTTATCACTGAAAGTGGGCGCGTAAAAGGTTAGACGCCATTCTTTTTTAATTAAGCGCGAGAATTTTTATTTGAAGAAAGTCTGGAAAAATATGAAGTGCCCGTTTCTTGAATGACTCCTGTCTAAAAGAAAATAGCATAAGTGAATATGTCAAGCACTCGTTTACTTCCAATTACCAGTATATCGGTATTTCATCCAACTTTACTCTGAGAGTATTTGCTTTTCCTCTTCGTTTATTATTATATAATTTATAAAAGCTTTTAGAAACTCTCCTTAATAGACATGCATTAGTGATTTAATTTGAGGGACGGGATGGCTATTTCTCTTGTTCTCTTAAAAGTCGATTCCAGATTTTGAATTTAAAAGATTGAAAGAAATATCTGCGATTTGATTTTGTGTGCTATGGTGGAAATTTTTTTAATAAACTTCATAAGATTTGTAATAATAAATTTTAAATATTGTTCATTAATAAATGCGTAGTATTCTGCGATATTACCGCAAAAAAGTCGGTCATTAAATTAAAAAGTCGGCAATATCTTGATGACGAATATCTCGTCAGAAAATTGTTCAGATCTTGAGGGACGAGATATCTCGTCGAAGCCACTTGGAGTTATCACTAAAGCAAGGTCTTTAGCATTTGTCAGATATTCAACAGTCCAAATATTTTTTGTAATTCTTAAATTTACATTTTTTTATGTCCGATGGCAAGTCCCACAGTGAGATCGCGACAGGATGAATGCGCATGCGTTAAACCAAGTTTTTATATAAATGCAAATGCATGCTGTCAATTGTTGGTTTAGTGTTCAGTTGTCCTTATAGATACCCGCGATCCAACAGAGATGTAGCAAGACCAATAAACATCCCAATGGTTCATATTGGTCTTGTTATATCTGTCCCCCTAGGATTAATAAAGAGAAAATGTGACCAACCCAATTTTGAAAATTTTCAAAAATGGATTGACCTGCAATTTATATCAGGGGCCTTGTACCGAATACCACGATTGAATTCCTTTTACTCTTATATTAGCATTGGTTTTTGAGCATAGTTTCCTTTAGTAGTTTGTCGATAAAAATGTCTGGTTGAGCAACTTCCAATACGTATGACAGCTTTCCTTTAGTTTATATTGAAGCCTTCGTGCCCCTGTGGGTTTGTATGTAGGTTGCACTAGAAACCTGAGAGGCGGCGAAGGTTAGATTCTTATAACTTAACCTGACTATTTCTCTTCTGTGTCAGTAAAAGTTTCCTCGTGTGAGTTTCTCAATTACATGTTTTGTCTGTCTTGTGTTTGGCACAGCTGGAGCAAATACGGCCTATTGCACCACAAAACTCAACCAAGTTCAGTTTATTTCTCTTCTACCAAACCCCCCAGTGTACACAATCATTAACCCTCCAAGTGGCTCCGACGAGATAACTCATCAAGATCTGACCAATTTTGCTAATGACGAGATATCTCGCCATCAAGATATTGCCGATTTTCTTATGACGAGATCAAGATCTGGTTTCTGAAGATTCTGATCAGTTTTCTTCTAGCGACGAGACATCTCGTCCATCAAGATGTGGTCAGTTTTGCTAATGTCGAGATACCTCGTCGAGACAACCACCAGGAGGGTTAACCTCAGAACAATAGTTCACATAAAACAAAACTAAAAGTACAATCTTAACCCACTTGTTCTCGAAACGACAGTTCGGTCGTTGAAGCTTTACAGAATGCGATTTATCATATTCCAGCCCAATCGTTGGACTAAACTTTTCCCGCATTGGAAAGACGTGGGAGGGGATTTTCAAACTCCCCCAAACGCTACTTTCCGAGTTGAAACGATGGACGAGGTATCACAAATATGTAATACGATTGGCTGAACATCGTAAATTGTATGGGGTAGTAAAGCTTCCTTCGAAGAAATTAGCTTGAATAAAATGGAAGGGCAGAATCTTGATTCATATTTATGTTCCTACAAGCATTAACATTCCCCAAGATTAGATAGAGCACATTCTCAATTTTATTCCCTACAAATCAACCCCAGTCGGAAATTCTCTGATAGATAGAATCCATTTTCCAGGAATGGATTACCAGTTACGACGCTTGAAGATGAACGCTGGCTTATTTTAACCGACCAGATTTATGTTCGCTTCTGAATCTGACTAGAGTTTGAAAAAGAATAGATGTATTTGTGATTAAATAGGGGAATTCAAGCCTCTTGATGTTAACAAAAATTGCAAGATGAAATCGCGTACTTTCGGAAAAAACTATTTTTCCCGCCATTGTTATGAATTTCATTTCGATATATTTTAATATAAGATTTTGTCACCTCGAGAACTATAAAGACATACAGGGTGATTCGAAATTCCCTGACCAAACTTTAAAGGGTGGTAGAGTGCATCAAAATAAACATTTTTTGTCAAAGAATGTATGCCCGCAATTGTTGCTCGTAGGTGCTAGAGGATGTCTGATGCGTTAACAAATCATTCTTTTTGAAACTTTGTCATTCGCAACGAGGATTTCGCACATGATGGATCATTAAACGAATTGCGAGATTGCCAACATGCATCTAACGTATGGGGCCAGTAGTGGAAACTGAAGAGTTGCTCAAATATTGTAACGTGAGCACTTCCCCAATAGGCTAGTGCCGAATCGTCAAACATTTGAGCGTTTGCACCACCAGCTGTGTGAAACCGGAACGTTATTTCCGGAATCCATCTGAAATCCGAACTCATCACCATCGTTGAATCATCGTATTTAAATATACTATTAACATTTTAGCTTTAAATAGCGATTATAAAAATTACATTTTTAAGCGTTATTTTCGTTCTCTAAATAACGTGAACTTAGTCGTATTTTTTCTCGAAAAATGTTTCACCTCAAACAAATTCTGAAACTTGTGTTTGGCGCAGCTTGGCCAAATATGGCCAACCGACCAACTAAACGTTTGGAGTGCCATTTCAAAACAACTTGCAAGAAACTTAACCCATTTGCATCATTTATTCAAGTTCGAGTCCAAGAACAGGACCGTCTTGGGCCTAGGTTTGGCCCTGAATCTTTGGCACATGTAGCTCACTGAATTGTCCTTTGCACTTTTCAGAATTTAGTTCTGTATCGCATTTTATCGGGAAACCTGTACGTTCTACCAAGAAATGATTCAAACTCTGATTAAATATCTGCAACCGAAACAAAGTATGTAAAGATAAGATAGAATTAGCGAATATTGTACCGCCGACTGCTCATTAAAAATAACAAGGTCAACGCGAACTAATGAAATAGATACTTGAGGACTTGAATCTAAACAACACACAACATATACATTTATCTCTAGTAGTCAAGAGAAGCTTTCTTTCTAGCATCTGAAATCTTTACTCATTATACCATCATTGAACCATCCTATTTAAAAATGGGATTAACATTTTAGCTTTACATAGCGATTATAAAAATAACATTTTAAGACTCGTCATTAGAAACTCTTACCAAATTTTGATGGACGAGATATCTCATCATTAGAAGAAAACTGTCCAGATTTTGATTTCGTCATCATCAAAAATTCGGCAATATCTTGTTGACGATATATCTCGGTTTTAGTAAAATTTTTCAGTCTTGATGGACGAGATATCTCGTCGAAACCAATAATGCTTACCTCCCAAAAATGTACTCTTATCACGAATTTTAACGAAATAGCAATCAACCTATTTCGATATTCACGCTATATAGGCAATGGCATATTTTTGAATACTTTAATTTGTTGACTCCGAAATCTGCAATGATTTAAATCGCGTCAAAAATCGAAGCGTATTCTCATTTTATAAATTTTGATGTGAAACCATCTGACATACACATTGAGGAAGTCGCACTGTTTCTCACTTTTATTTGGGGATCAAAGCACAACTTATGTGTCTGCTCTCAATAGTTTCAAAGATAAACTGTATAAAAGTAGCTAGCTATATTACTATAAAAAATAACATCCTTAATAAGTTCAATTTGTTGACGGTCTCCAGAGATCCATAAATTACTGTGATCACGAGCATTTAATAAAACCACGATAAAAAAAACTGCATTTCGGGACGATTGACTTTGTATGCCGCCTTAATTTGCATTTTGGAGGAAAGCCAATTTTGTTTTCAGCTTAACTAAATGAAGTATGGACAAGTTTTAAATTAAAGTGTCTTTCTCTATAGAAAATCTGCGCTTAAAATAATTTTTGTAACTTAAAAACTTTACTTTTTATTTAATCGCATGATTGATTTTCTATGTTCAAGCATTTTTTCAATCGAAACTATAACGACTGTTCATTTTCAAACGCCCTGTAAGTCGGTTGAAAGAAATGGCAGATAATAATCATTAGATTGAAAGCTTATTTCGTGAAAAAAAACCGTGAAATTTACGCAAGGAAAAGGGATTAATTTTGTGCTCTTGTTAAAGACATCACTTACTCGAGTTCTAATAAAAGTATTCTGAATATATAAAATTCAGCCTTCTAAAATTATTCTAACGAAAAATTCCAATATTTTTCTTTTTTGTTTTAAATTATTTCGCTTTATCTGGATTTATAAAGTATTTCTCATCAATAAAATTTTAAATTGTGATTGAAAACAAGGAAATAAAGTCTTCCTAGAAATGTCTACATTATCGTAGCATATTTTTAATTTTCAATCGAAATATTTAATATTTTGCGATCTAATTTGAATTTAATTAGCCCTCTGTTACAAAAAATTATCGTAAAACTAAACTAATGAAACTCATCTAATACTTTTCGTTTTCATGCATTTTAAAGAAAAGCCCTATTGTAAGATATTTTCTACCTAATACAAGTATCCAATATTTTACTGCTTTAATTAGCAAATTGAAACAATTTTGGAAATGGTATTTAAAGTTATTGTAATATTTAAGTACTTAAAATGCGAAACACCGTGAAAATGTTGTCTTGTTATTGTATTTTTGCATTATGAATTTACAATACAAAATTCGCAGTTTCAATTGTTAATAAGTAAAATAATAATCAAAGCTTTCAAAATAAATAAAATGAGGATTTTTAAGTTTAAATTATTGTCTCTTAATCAATTTATTTACTAAGCATAATGATTCAAATAAAAGAATAATTTATTCCTTTTACTTACACTAAAAGACAATTTTTACTCATGAATATTTCAAACACGACTACCCGTTAGAGGCTCATCTCTTTTAGATGTGTTTGGGCTTCACGGACCCGAGGTACCCAAGCAATCTTTTTCTGCTTTCATCTTCCAACTACTCTATTCCCCAATCACGTTTTTCACTTGACGTTGTCTTGTGTTTGACGCAGCTTGGCCAAATATGGCCCTTGTGCCATGAAACCTAAAAACAACGAACCAAACACGAGTATTCAATTACTCTCTTGGAGGTATAATTAAATTTATCACTGAATGATTTCACGCCATACATTCAAATTTGTTCAATTCTGAAAGCAAATTTTCGTGTCTTTTCTATTTAAGAAAATTTTAATTTCCGAAATCAATTTTTCGCATTCGTTGCAGCTCCGTTGGCATCAAATAATTGTTTATCAGTCATTGATAAAAGGATGGGAAGGAAATATTTGCTTTACAATGAAACATGTGTGATGTGTTCGTGTGTATGCTCTACTCTTTAACAGGTGGATCTAAAGGTCATTGAACTCCGTTCACTAAAAGCTTTTGTTGCTTTAACCAGCGTCTGATGTCTGTTTCAGGAAGTGTTTTACCTCCCTCTGGAAGTTCTCCGTCATTCAAATGTGATCGTTGCGTTAAGCATATGTGTTTGTAAACAATGAAACCCTGCGATCTACGGAACCGTTATTCGGCATTTATATGCCGTATTTTTTTAAAGATTGAGCAATTGTGCGAGTAATAACTGTATCCTTAACAAAAGAAACAGCACCAGTCGAAATTGTTTCTCTCTTCAGTGAACATGCACTGATCCGATTAGGACTTTACTTGGAAGCTACACAAGAAATATTCGTTCCCGTGGCTAGTGTGGTGGAATGGGTGCTGTTTGTTTTCTCTTGAAGATGGATTGGATTCAGCAGGGACATTCGGTATGTTAACTTTTATTGCGTAAAAGAAAATCATGTTTGAAAAGTTTTATTACTTTTTAAAAAGTTGGTAGTCAAACAAAACAAGTTAAAACTAAATTTAACTCACTGAGAAAGTTGTATGTTGCTTCCGAGTAAAAGCTATTTTTTAAACCTTTATTTCTAACAAACATAGGCATAGTTGCTGAAGTGTTTTGACTTGTTATAGTGCAGTAAAAAATTATATTAAAAATTACTTTTAAAAAGAAGTTAAAATTAAATTTAACTCACTGAGAAAGTTGTATGTTGCTTCCGAATAAAACTATTTTATTAACTCTATTTCTAGCAAACATAGGCATAGTTGCTGCAGTGTGTTGACTTGTTATCGTGCAGTAATTACTTATTACCTTAAGAACGTTGGTAATCAAACAAAACACGTTAAAATTAAATTCAACTTACTGAGGAAGTTATATGTTGCTTCTGGGTAAAAACATAGTTTGATAGCAAACAGGCATAGTTGCTGCGGTATGTTGACTTGTAGTGCAGTAAAAAAATTGTATTCTAAGTTACATTGGTTTTTAAAAAGTTGTCAAACAAAACAAGTTAAAACTAAATTTAACTCAGAAAGTATGTTCCTTCCTTGCGAAAGCATAATTTGCTAGCAAATATAGACATAGTTGCTGCAGTGTGTTGACTTTATTGTGCAGTAAAAATTATATTCTAAAAGTTAAACTTCTTAAAGTTCGTTGCCAAACTAAACAAGTTAAAACGGAATTAAACATGGCGAGAAAGTTGTATTGCTTCCATGTTAATACATAATTTTGCTAGAAAATAAATATTTCAGCAAGATTATTATTCCTTATAGTTCTCATCTAGGTGATGGAATACCTTTACGTACTGTAAAAAGTTCTGTAGATGTCTCCTAAATTGACTACAGCCAAATTTTATGGAGTTAAAATTCAATTTTTATCTTTGTTTTGTTTATGAGCGATTGATTAATTGAGACTGAAATTTTTGTGCATGAACTTGAAATAATTTGCTTGGGACCGCCATACACGATTTGCCTCTTCCTGGCGTGCCTTCGTGTTGTTGAAATCCTTGATTGGCCAGAAAGATCCCCAGATCTGCCTCTGATTAAGCATGTTTGGGATATGTTTGGCCGTCAATTGCACCATCCCCGGAATTTTAGGAATCTGGAGCAGCTGCAGAATGTTTGGGATAATTGCAATAGGATAACGTAAGGACTCAGTGCCACGCCGTATATCGGATGTTGATGTATCGCCGTCAGAGTGGATTTTACGACTTACTAATTTATGACATGATGAGTCCTAGATTTGATATTGTGATAATTTCTTTCTCTTTATATACGTCACACGTGCTAAATTTCATTCCGATTAAACACTGGTTTCAGGATGTTTCGATACTTTTGGCGCAGTCTATTTTGATTTATTTGTTCGGCACAAATTAATTTGAGTACCCATTTTTAAAATATTATTTTCAAATATACAAGGATTAATCTGATCCGTGCAAGTGTTAATGAATTTCAATACTCCTGGTTTTTTCCCAGAGAATCCATTCTTTCGCTTAAATCCAAATAATCCATTACTCGATTTCACCGAGACGAGATTTTCAGTTAATTCCCCTTTCTCTTACCGCTATTTCACCGTCGATCGAAAAAATGTAATTAGACGCTGTTTCATTCACTTGATGTGATTAAAGAATCCGAGTCAAAACAATCCTTTATTCCCACTTGAATGAACCTTGACAAAGAAAATACGGTGAAAACCACTGCGGTAGCTTGTTTACTTATCTGCCCTGTCTAATTCAAATTTATGCGCCTGCAAATGCGATCAGACCAAACTTTGATACCGTGTTTCAAAGTTACGTGGTCATAAAAGGATTTGTGACAATCTATTCTACTCCAAAATCCCTCAGCTGGCTGCAATTATTTACTGCAAAAGAGATCCGTTTTTTAAAAAGGATACTGTGCAATTACGAGGAGTTTGAGCTGACTGTCTACTCATTAAATGTTTGAGCACCAAGACCTGTCGGAAACAATCATTAATTCCAATTTGATGTTACCCTAACAGGAGTCTCCTTCCCCCTTCATAATTTCGAACTACTCCACATTTGCATAGCAATTTCGACTAAATATGGCTTCCCCGTTCATCTCTTGGTGAAGTTCCACAATTTCAGTCTAACGAGTTGTATAGAACTTTTTAATGGGATTCATTTGTTACACCATCTCTTGATGGTGTTTTTGAACTTAAATTTTAAATTCGCCTTGCGGTTTCGTGTACGAGACTTGAAATGCGAGTAACTTCGTTTTATAAAATATTGCATTATTTCTTAATCTGAAAATTTCGACTTAATATGGTTTTGCCGATCTCTTGGTGAAATTTCACCATTTCGGTCTAACGTGTTGTACTCTTGCTGCAGAACTTTTTAATGGGATTTATTTGTTACACCATCTCTTTGAACTTACATTTTAAATCCGTCTTGCGTTTTGTGTACGAGACTTGAAATGCGAGTAATTTCGTTTTATAAAACATTGCATTATTAAAACCCAATGTACCCATACGCAACTTAAATTATTTGTTATTGGAGTCCTTTAATATGAAAATAAAATGAACCATTGCCATCAGTTTTCTTAATGACAATTGGTATTTTCATGAAAAATTCTGAAACGTATTCAAACCTTTTTGAACAGTTCCAACTTCTAAGAAAAACTTGTAGCCGCTGTGGCTCAGTCTATTTCACCATTGCCCTAGCAACCAACGAGTTATAGGCGGCGCAGATACGATTCGTGTAACTTACCCTGGATGTATTTCTCTCTTCTGTGACAGTAAAACTTTCCTTGTGTCTGTATGTCCATTACTTGATGTTGTCTGTCCTGAGTTTGACGCAGCTTGGTCAGATATGGCCCTTGCTCCATAAAACCCAACCAAAGAAATACTACTGTTCTGGTTTATCAATAACTGACTTTTTAATAACAAATAAGTAAAGTTATACCAATAATTGTTGATTTAACTTTCTAAAAGGTTGATTAGTTGGGTTTTCATGGCACAAGGGCCATATTTGGCCATGCTGCGCCAAGCACAAGACAACTTCGAATAATGGACATACCGATATAAGGGAAGTTTTACTGACACTGAAGAGAGAAGTACACCCAGGGAGGGAGGAATCGAACCTTTTGGGCTCAGCCGTGTGCAAACCCACTGAGTCAACGGCCCCCGTTCTAAAAGGAGTTTCTCATTTGAATCATGAAGTTGCTGGCATTTTATATTCACATATGGACTAAAATAAATCTACAACTAGGTACACGTAAGCTAAATTAGTTTCTTCCTAAGTACGTGAAAATTATAAGAAAATATCTAGATTAAAAAAGGAATTGTAGATTGACACTTAAAGAACCCGAGTGCTGTTTCGTATTCAATCAAAACCCATATGCATTGGTTGATTAAATTCGTATATACTTGCGATTTCTTGCTGATATAGTTTTTGCTGAACATAGCTGTACAACTGCAAATACCATTACCTTGTACATTTGATCTCGATTCTTAATAGGACTTTTGATACAACATTTTTTGGTTTCCCAATCCCGCTCGAGAAATTACGCATCCTTATTTTTAACTTTTTACATCAAGCTACCTTTAATATGCATCAACTAGTATTGAATAACATATTTCCAGTAAGTGAAATTGATATTCTATTTAATATGAAGATGATATATGTTTTGAGTCATATTTCTAGTTGGTCTCCTTTCAATTAAAGAATCTATATTCTATCTATTTGAAGATTATATATGTTTTGAATTATATTTTGAGTTGAACTCCTTTTAATAATCATCTTCTAGTAAAGAAATACGATATTCTACTTGATATGAAAATGGAATATATTTTCAATCGTATATTTAGTTGGACTCCTTTCAATAATCATCTTTCTAGTGAATTTTATTTAATATGAAGATGACATGTGTGTTTTCGGTTATATTGAAAGGAGTTGGGCTCCTTTCAATAATCATCTTTCTTGTAAACAAAACCGATATTCTAATTAATATGAAGATGTTATATATTTTCAGTCATATTTTGAGCTCGGCTCCTTTAGATGCGCAAATGGAAAATCTTATCAAGGACAGAATATATTACGTCTGTTACATTCTTCTAAAAACGCTTCTGTGAAAGAAATGCTTCAAAGATTATTGTGTCAATGAAAGAGTGGTTCGTGATGCAACCAGCGTACGAAATTTACAACTGAAAATCTGAGCCGCACAATGACCTCAAAATAGCATCTGGTGTACATACAGCGTAACCAATACGGGCTGTGTTCCCGTTTCGGATGCCAAGCAAATTTCTCAACTACCGATTCTCATGGAAAGAAAAATTTTCGCCTAAGTTCACCAACAATAATAACGTTGCATCATTTATAAAGATAAATATATTCTTTTGCGGTAGTTTGTAGGTAGTTGAATTTGCGTCACACTGGAGGAAACAACGGGCTATTGCGACTATATTCTTATGAATAGAAGAAATAGCGTAGAAATTATGTTGTGTGTATTACTGAATCTCATTCTCTAAATGGAAAATGGGTCGAAATTTTATCGCGTTATAATTTAAAACCTGAGTACCACAATCAAAATTGAATTCTTCGGTCTTAGATCTATTTGATATCTGGAGTCTGGTAGTGCCAGTTCAACAGGCTCTGGGTTCGAATCCCGTTTAGGGCATGGACGTGGTTCGGAATGCATAAAGCAGTAGGTCCCGGTCAAATTCTTTTGTGTAGCTAAATAAAACGACTAGAGCAACAAACCAATATATCATCTGGAACAGTGAGGATTCTCCTATTCTAGTGGCTTTCTAAATTAAAGGGAAATTTTGATACTTCTTAATTTGATGTAAAAATAAGTATGGTTGTTTGGGGGTTTTGTGGCGCAAGGGCCATATTTGGCCAATCTACACCAAACACAAGACACAATGTTAAGTAATTATGAAACGAAAGGATGGAAAGGAAGTAGAGAAAGATCGCTTGGGCATCCTGGGGTCGCGACCCCTATGTTTACCAGAGGAAGTAAACCCCATGGGAAAAGAATAGATCACTAGGGTACCTCGGGTTCGTGAAGCCCGTACACATCTAAAGATGTTCCCCCGAGGGGAAAATAAGTATGGATCGCAACAGGATTTTATTTTAAAAATATAAACAAATGCGTTATTAATCTAAGCACTTGTATTTAAAAGTTAGTAATCACATTAAGTAAATTAATTTTTTAAACCTTATATTATTATTCAACATTATTTGCACATAGGTGTGATCTGGTCTGCTTTAAAAATAATCCTTAACTAAATGTTTAATTAAGTAAGTGGATTAGTTTTCGACCTGGTATTTAGTTCAGTTTTGCTATGCTGGGACTGCATTTTTCGAAAAGATAATTAGATTCTACGACATTTGTATAAGTAACATTCTGATGGACATTTATGCAGAACAACTACTGGAATAAGCGATACTTAACGGTACTCTTGATCTACTTGCAATTTGAGAGCCCTAATAACTATAAGGTCAAGTACGGATTCAAAGACTTCTTAAACAATGTTCTGGCAAATTTTTTCGCGTGCATTTGAATTCACACGAGTTTCCTGTTTATTTTTATTCCTAAGATGACCTTTACTGGGTTGCCATCCTCCAAAGAGCAACTGCATGTTTCGAGGTCATGCAGAAATATATTTCCTGCTTTGAATTTCTTTTTGTATCCTTCTAAGTAAAAATCCTTAACCTTGTATCACTCTGGTTTCTCCCATTTTACCTTGTTTCCTGAATTGGTTGGGTTTTGCGGCGCAATGGCCATATTTGGCCAAGCTGCGCCGAACTCAAGACAACGTTAAGTAATGGACATGCACACGCAAGGAACTTACACAGAAGAGAAAAAAGCTCAGGATAACTGACAGGAATCGAACCTTCGCTGCCTACAACTCGAAGATTGCTAGCGCAGTGGGCAAATTAACTGGCCCGCATTTACATGTCTTAAAGAAGTGCGAGATTCGAAATCGTAACTGCGCTTCAAGCTACCAAACAAGTAAACAAAAATAGTCCTTTACTGGTTAACCCTTTCGGGCCTAATGGGCATATACGTCCCAGAGATTAGATTTCATACCCTATTGGGTAAATAAATGGGTTTTTACGTTTTCAGTGTTCTTAGGAATTAGGGAATAAAAATATGACTAAAGAAACCTGGCAATACTTTCAGATTGCAAATAGCGGACTTATGGTTTTGAGCACGCCCATTCATTCTGATGAATTAGTGACCGTGGTTCGGAAACAAAAAGATGGTACAAAATTAGACGTTAGTTGCCCAGAAGCCATTTCCCACTACAATATGTACATGAATGTAATTGACCGCTGTGATGAAATGGCTACTTTTTAGGGTCATGGCAGAAAATCAGACAAGTGGTGGAAAAATTTTTTTTGGAACTTAGTATGTGGAACATAAAACAGAACCACTATTATCATTCATGGTCCCCTTAGCTGAGCAACTAATAAATGTTGGAAGGGAGAAAGCAAACACAAAAAGAACGCGAAAGTACGGTCGTCCGTCAAAAAGAGCAAAAACTACTAAATTAAACTACTTTTCATAGTTAAATTTTAATCATTCAAAAGTCGGGGCGAAAGGGTTAAATTTACCTTTTGTTGTCATAGTCTATGGTTGTGTGTCTATGGCCATTTACCTGGTGTTGTTTGGCGCAGCTTGGCCAAATGTTGCCCTTGATCCATAAAACCCCAACCAACCTCATAGTTTGGTATGGCCCACTGAGCAACCTGTAAGAGGCGCAGATTCGATGCACATTATTATAATTTAAAATATTATAACTTTATTAAACTAATTGTACGTTATTATTACTTTGTCAATAAGTTGCCATAGCGAAATTCATAATCATAATTGGTTGATTTTGGGTTTATGGCGCAAGCCAAATTAGGCTATTGGGCCAAACTGGATGTCAAATACAAGCCAGGCCAAATTAGGTTATTTGGCCAAGCTGAGGGTCAAACACAAGACGTCTAATAAAAAGTGTCGTGAAAGGGGATAAAAGAGGGATTGGGGAATAGAGTAGTCTGATGAAAGCAGTAAAAGATCGCGTGGGTATAACGGGAGTGCGACCACGTGTTTACTAAAACACTGGTAGTAAACCCCATTGGAAAAGAAAAGATCGCTAGAGTACCTCGGCTCCGTGAAATCCGTACTCTCCTAAAGGAGATATGCCCCTGAGGGTCATAATCATAATGAAAATACTCTTCTATAAATATTGGGGCCGTGTGGCTCAGAGGGTTTGTCCACTGCGCTAGCAACCTGCGAGCTATCGGTGCAATTTCTATATATCAGCTTCAATTCCTCCCTGAGTGTATTTTTCTATGTCGGTAAAATTTTCTTTGTGGGTGTTTGTCCATTGACGTTGTCTGTCTTGTGTTTAGTGCAGCTTAGCCAAATATGGCCCTTTCCGCCATAAAATCCTACCAACCATAGTCTCGAATTCAAGGGCCGCGGTAGCCCGGTCGGAAGAGTAACAGACTAGGGTTGCGAGTTCGAATCCAACCAAAGACCGTCGTGTACAAAGGTTACTGGTGCACGTTAAATCTGTCGCGGCCTCCCTCCCTCAAATGTCCCCTCGTTGGCGTGGTGTGGAAGTTTGGGGAGTGAGGTGCTAGTTCAGGTGTTCTCGTCGTCTGACCGCGGTTCAAAATTACCTCGGATCTTTCTCCTCGGGGGTTGATCCCGGACTTCCGCCAATAGTTTGTTGTGTTGCTGCAGTTCGACGTTAGGGCCGTCGTGGCCCAGTGGGTATGCCCACTGCGCTTGCAACCTTCGATTTGTAGGCGGCGCTGGTTCGATTCCTGTCAGGTGTATTCTTCCCTGTGTGTATTTATCTCTTCTGTGTCTAAAAAACTTTCATTGTGTGTGTGTCTATTAATTAATATTGTATGTCTTGTGCAGCATGGCCAAATATGGCCATAAAACCCCAACAAACCAAACCAGTGCGATGTTAATTAAAATACATACATACTGAATTCAAACAAAAAGGGCTTGTTATACAGTAGCATGTCTTTTGTTCATATCCTTTAATCAAGGAATGATTCTTTCAGGTAATAAATAGCTCAATTTTGCCCGAGTATTATAATTTTTTATACATAATTGTCTCTAAAGGTTTAATTCTGATGCTTTTTTGTTGAATTGCACATGAAGGAGAGTCAGTGAAGCATTTGTTTCGCCGTATGCTGGATTTTAATTTTCTTTTAAGCTGGATAAAATGGCAAAGGATTTGAAATGTCTAACATCTCTGACTCTATTGTTCTGCCAATAAGCTTGTAATCCAATTAAATCGAAGGGCGAAAAGTTGCGAACGCGGGAAAAAGTTAATCTCTGTAATTGTCTGACTTCATTATCTTAAGGTTCCGTGCAGAAGCCGCTTAACCGTGCATTTACAAACTAAAGCTTGTTTGTTTTAGTTTTTTATAAGGGGTAATAGAATTTAATTCGCAAATGCTCTAATTTCCAAAATAGAGGCATTTAAGAAAGAAATCTTGTTTTCGTTCTTTATGTGCAAACGGGTAGCGGTAGCCCGGCTGGAAGATTAACGGATTGTCAACCGCAGGGTTGCGAATTCGAATCCAACCAATGACCGTCGTGTACAAAGTGGCCTGGTGCATGTTAAATCTGTCGTTGCCTCAAATGTCCTCACGTTGGCGTGGAAGTTTGAAAAGTGGGTGCCAGCTTAGGTGTTCACCTCGTCATCTGACCGTGGTTCAAAATTACGTGGTGTTGTCCTCGATCTTTCCCTTCGGGTTTGATCCCGAACCATCGCCAATTGTGTTGCTCCAGTATGACGCTAATTAAAAAATAGCATGACATTCAAAAAATAGTCGAAATCCAAGAGTCGTATATTTCAGCCTAATCGTGATGTTTCTTTTTTAAAATTTCTATTGTATGAAAATATTCTAATGAATATCTATCGATTATAATGCATATGTTCTATTACCTGCTTAGAATTACATTCTAATATAATTTCGATCTTTTGATTTCCTTTGGAAATGGGGTCCGCGGTAGCCCAGTTGGAAGAGCAACGGATTAGGAACCGAAGGGTTGGAAGTTCGAAACTCGGTCCAAGAAAAGACCGTCGTCTTCGAGGGGCTGTCAAATGTCTTTACTTTGGCTTGAAAGTCTGGAGAGTGGTGTGCCAGCTCAAGTGTTCACCTCGTCATCTGACCGTGGTTCAGGCGCAGCTTGTCCGCTTTTGGACCTTGCGCCGTAAATCCCCCAAATCCAATCCAATCCTGACCGTGGTTCAAAATTACGAGGTATTGTCCTCATCTTCCCTTCGGGATGGATCCCGGACAGTCGCCAATAGCACGTCGTGTTGCTGCATTCCGACGTTAATGAAAATACCTATTTTTCAGGCTTTTCAAGGGGAACAGTTTTTAAAGCTTATACCTTCCGTGATGACTTTTTGTTGCATGAGAATAGCGAAATTCTTACATTCTTAAATATACAGGAATATTTTACTATAAACCACGTTCTGTCTTCTGAAACACTCGCCTAGTTTTGAAAACTTTCCCAAAAGCGTGAGAATATTTTAGGCTTAACAGTGTGTGAAACTTTTCGTGGCTCACGCATATGCCCCTCTTGTTTTACACCCAGTTCTTTATTTGAACACCCAGCTCAAAAACCTACAGTTAACGACAGTATACCAAAGCCCAATGAATGTTACAGTTTGAATCAGAGTTCTGTACTTTGAATTCAAACTTTGTCGTGAATTGAGAATGGAATTGTTTTTATATTTCGTGTTCGTTGACTTTCCAATCAAATTTCGTAAACATTTAATTTTTCGTTGATAAAAATGAAACTATTGTTTATTGATTTTCAAACTTTTTCTTCAATTTTCAAGTAATGCCCCTTTAATGATTATTTTCTCAGCAAGACCTGGACAGACTTTCACACAGAACAAGAGGACTTCTGAACTTCTAATTTGGTGTCGATCCACCATATCGCCAGCTTAGAGCAGAAACTTCTGAACTGACATTTTTTCGGATTGTCTATCAGGAGTTTCTGCTCTCAGCCGACGGTATACTTACTACATTGTAAAGAAAAAAATAAGTACGTAGTATAATCAAGTGATGTGTTGCAAACAATTTCTAAAAATCGACACAAATTCAGTATAAATTTAAATAAATTGTAAGTAAAATAAATTGTGAGTAAATAGAATTACTTATTTTTAATATATAATTCCAATAATAATTTTTAATAAAATAAAATTACTTATTTTTAACTCATTTCCTATCAAAGCACTTTTTAAAGGACAAAGGTAGGTTCTGTTCGAAATTGTTCTCCAATCAAAGGGCCTGTAATTGCAAATCGTGAGAATCTTGTTTTAAATTTTTTTTCGAAAGTTTATGTATTTTTCTGTTACCTCGAAATTTTCTTCGCTTTAACCCTTCAAATGATTTCAATGAGATGGCCCATCCATCAAAATCAGACCAATTTTATTAATGACGAGATATCTCGTCATCAAAAATGCTGATTGAATTCCGCCGGTTTTTGATGATGACGAGATCAAGATCAGGTCAGTTTTTCTAGTAACGAGATACCTCGTCCATCATCTTTTTAATGACGTGATTCCTCGTCTAAACAGGCCGCCGTGGCTCAGTGGTTATGCCTACTGCGCTAACAATCTGCGAGTTGTAGGCGGCGCAGGTTCGATTCCTGTCAGGTGCATTCTCCCCTGGGTGTATCTCTTCTGTGTCAGTAAAACTTTCATTGTGTGTGTATGTCTATTACTTGATATTGTATGTCTTGTGTCTGGATGCAGCATGGCCAAATATTGTCCTTGCGCCATAAAACCCCAAAACCAACCAACCTCGTCGAGACAACCACCAGGGAGGATTAAATCATCAAACTACTTGTATCAAATGTTTCTTCCCCTTACTAGCATCTCAGCTTCCGGGGTATAAAAACTGACATTTTGGATGTGTTTCGAAAGAGATTTATTTTTCTTAATTTCTCTGTTTCTAAACGCAAGCAGTAAATCTTACAAAAGAAAATCTTCGAAGCGTTAGTCCCTTTGACAGTCTTATTAAACCATATTTTATATTTTGCGCCAGACATCGATTTTTCTTTTGAGTAATTCCTCCAATAACGATGACAAATAGCTACTGTTTCGCCGAATCTATCATGTTCTAATTATTTGATAGTGGCTGTCGGTATTACTCACTTGGACAGTCATCACGAGAGCGTGCTCTGCTATCGGCTTTCTGGTGTCATGAATCAATCTGAATGTGTTCTCATGTCCTTGTGAGAAATGATCGCCAAACAGAAGTTACAGGGTTGCAGTTTTAGAGGAATAATTTGAGTCGTGATAGACAGATAAGAGATTGCAATAAACGTTTTCCCCTTCAGAAAATTTTTCTGGACTTCAATTCTAGGATGAGTTGATCTTTTAAGTCAGTGGTCGCCAAAGTGGTCGATAGAAAAATCGAATCATTGAAAATATCGAATGTAACTTATAAGATGGACTTATTGAATTGTCAGTTGATCTTGAAGTGCAGACGCTTTTAAAAAATAGAAGTTTAAGTTTTTTTGGACGAATATAAATAATGTATACAAATATCCAAAACTTTCTGAAGTGGTACTCCTCTTTTTGATTGCAGCATTTCCAAGCTTGTACGTGGTTGGAGCTGGTTTCAGCCATGTTAATTCCATTTCAGCAGAACAATGAAATATATACATATAAGCTAGATATAGAATTCTGTGGTGTAATGGAATGAACATCGAGTCGCTCTCGTTATAGTGGCGATTTAAGGCTGAAACTTACTAATTTTGAACCCAACATTGCTAATCTTGTCAAGAGTCACGAAGCACACCCTTCACATCGACAACGGAAGTAAATTGTATAGTAAGTTAATCTTTTCTTATATATAAGGAAGATTGTATTATTGTTATCTAAATTAAATTATTTATTTTATATATTATTTATCCCTCCTATCATATGCAACGTTAAGAAGGACATTAAAAACAAAAACGTTCCCTTTGACATTAAGCCAATATAATAATATATACTATACTACGCATACACAATAAACACTAATTATAAAATAAACAATCTAAAAACTCACTAAGCGTCTTTTGCTTGTCCTATTATAAGTGCGCAATAGTAAAATAGAAGGGGTCAATAAGAAGTCAAGAAACTCTTGAAAGGGTCGATGGTCAAAGAAGTTTGGCGACCCCTGGTTTAAGTCTACGTGGGGTCTATTAAATATGATAGTTTTAAAGCACAGGAAATATTTTGTAATTGCTTAGAGCAGAAGACGACTCATTAATTGACGAAGGGAATTATTTCCTGTATAATTGTTTGAAGAATAAGTATTAGCTTTAAGGTCGAAAAGTTATAAATTATAAGCATTTTGACGGTGTTATATATTTTTTCAGCAGATTACTACATGAAATGTATTTCTCGTCATCATGAAAATAGGCATTTAGTGTCTCCGAAAAAATGTCAATTAATGAGTATCTGCTCTAAGCCGACAATATGTGAGTATACATTTGAAATTTGGAATGGGTTTTACGTAGCTCAGTGGTGTAATCACTGCATTAGCACCCTGCGAGTTTCTCTGCAGATTCGGTTCCTCTCTGGGTGTATTTCTCTCTTCTGTGTCAATACAACTTTACTTGTGTGTACGTCCATTTGTCGTTGTTTGTCACATCTTAGCCAGATATGGTCATTGTGCCATAAAACCCAACGAACCGTAGTTTTCAATGTTATAGATGAATTCAGATTCATGTCGCGTTACTGTCAAGTTGTGGCACTGAATGAAATTGTGAATGATGGGATTTGTTTTTATTTACGTCTAGGATTCGAAAATTGTGGTCTTTAGTCATGTTTTGCAACTTTAAATTTTGTTTTGAAGACCAAGTTTTTGACCCAGTCGTCAATTTTGACGCCCGTTTTCTGCATTTTCGCTTGTATGATGTAAGTTCCGATCAACCCCTTCCTTCTACCAATCCTTAATCTATGTAAATTACGTAAAGTGTACTGAAAATGTAAAACGATGACCCCAAACAGAAAAGTCCAAAGAGAAAATGTCCTCAAATGCAACAAGTGATCAGAATCCTGACACTAAACTCGGATCTTTCCCTTCGCGATTGATCCCGAACCATCGCCCTTTGTGTTGTTCCAATGCGACGTAAATTCAACTACTTACCTACCAGACAGCAAACAATGACCTCATAAAGTATTGCTTTCAAAAGGATCTCACTAATGTAATGAGTCATAACAAACAGGCCATGATTACACTGTTTATAAACATCTAACAAAATATATTTTGAAATTGCACCCAAACGAGCATTTTGGCGACAGAAAGTTGGTTGTGTTTTATGGCACAAGGGCCATATTTGACCAAGCTGCGCCAAACACATTACAGATTATGTCAAATTGGCGACTGATGGAGAGTGAGTGCCTGACGTGTTTGACTTTATGCTCCTAATTTCTAACCCTGTTTACGCCCATGTCATGTTATTTAATTTTAAGAATCGTTTTTGAGAGTATCTGGATAAAATTAATTTTTAAAGACTGAATAAATACTCGTATGAGTGAATGAAATAAAAGTTTATATAAAATTGTTTACTTTTAAAATGAAAGTTAAATGCCCAATGTTTTCAGTGACCCGAACGATCTGGGTTGATTGGTTGGGTTTTTATGGCGCAAGGGCCATATCTGGCCATGCTGCGCCAAACAATACAGACAACGTCAAGTAACACACACACAAGGAAAGTTTTACTGACAAAACGATTCGGGATGTCCAGGCGGGAATTTTCTTTAGCGCCACAGTAATAAATTAACAAGAGTGTTTTAAAAAGTTGCAGCGCTTTTTTACTCATCTCCACGAAGCCTTGACTGGGTAGACCTAGACTATTTTGGACTGCTGCTTCATTTGGGTGCAACCGGGTGACAGTAGCTACAACAAGAATCTCTTCACCTTTGCGTGCCTGAGTGTATTAGCATAGAGGCCTTCTAAAAAATCGATTCTCACCCATGTGTACGTTATAAGTCAATGTTAAAATGACATAGTGACAAAGGAGTTTCAAGTGACTACGCCGTGAGGAAATAGGCGGCTTCCTGTATGCTTGCAATGCATGTGATTGGGAAGGCGACACTTGTCTACGTGTTGGAGTGGTCGGAAAGTAGGTGACTGGAACACTGATATATCAGCTTCTTTAAGGCTACTGGATCCTGTCACTGGGTTTTCTCGTTAATAACTGTCTAAATGCTATCCCTCTTGGATCCTTTCCAATGGCTTCAAGAGTTTGCATCCATTCAAAACAGGCGGTGTTGGGGTCTGCATAATAATTGATGTCGTGCTGTGAAAACATGTTATTGTACTCTTGCCGAAAGAACTTGTAAAAATAATTTTTGTCGTTTGGAGGGACAGTGGACTTTCAAAACAAACTTGAAGTTGCGATCCGATTGTAATAGAATTTGAAAACTGTTCTCTGCTAAGCAGTTTATAAATGAAGTTTGGTCCAAAAATATTAAGTTATGCGGAAGTTATTTCATAACATTTGATCAAAATGTTTGATAAATTAGCAAAAATTGATAGGTTCCATGCGCGTTAATTTTCCTTGTATTGTCATTATTTTAAATTCACGTAATAATCTACACAAAAAATCAAATTAATCTCGAAGGGAAAAATCCGAGGACAACACCTCGTAATTATGAACCACGGCCAGATGACTTTCGGTTTTTTAATATTGCGTTAAAGAAATTGTTTTCACGTTTTTGATCAGTCACTAGCAAATGCAGAAATTGAAATGATCTACAAAGATTTCAGTCATGCACTGTAATATTCATTTTGTAATTGTTTTAATAATTAATTGCTTGATTTTGATATTTTTTGACTGCAAACAACACTTTATTTTTCTAGTTAAATTTTAAATAATTGAATCAATAAATCCATGCCAGTTAGGTTTACAATTAGGCTGGACGTAGCGTTGTCAGGGGGACTCTGGTGACCCAAGTGTTGTTTTTTCTATTGTTTTATATCTATTGTGTAAATGTTGTTTTATATCTATTTACAAATACGACTTTAACACAGTGCGTAGAGTATATTTTGGGGTATCGAAATAAAAATAACTTATTTGATTAATTTTATGAAACTAATAATTTTTTAATTAATAATTTGCATCATGAAAATTATTAATTATTAATCATTTGCATCATTGAACCATGAAAATTATTTACCACTGACATAACCATCTCAATATCTACGTATCGTATGAACGCTTTAAGTGATGGTGAAATAATAAGTGAATTTCCAGAAACAAGATTCGATTATATATTTATTTATCAAGTATTTTTTCGCGTAAACACTCATTTGAAATTGAATACTGTTCGGATCATCTGAAAACCCTCACTTTTTATGCTTACGGAATCTCTTACCCAAATATTAATCCAGTGTAAACACAAAATATTTATCGCAGCTTGTCCGTTTTAGACCTTGCGCCATAAAACCCCAACATCCGAAAAACAAAATAGAGTAGTGATATTATTTTAAGTTCTAAGGTCCAACTCATCTTTACGTAATCTCATCCTGTTTTTAAAACGTTCTGGCTTTCGTTACCAAAATCTAGCTTTTAGTATTACTTATTCTAAAAAATTTCAATATTATCTTTAATTACTTATTTTTAATCGTGTGTCTGGCGCAGTGTGGCCATACCGTCCCTTGCGGCACAAAACACCGACCAGCTCGAATTCGGCACAAAAAGTGTATTTCCAACTTCGGGCCCCTCCTAAATTGGAATCCTGGCTTCTGATAGAGAAAAGTCTAAAGATTATTTAACCGCCATTTTTCTATTTTTACTTTTGTATTTCTATTACTTTTATTATTATTTTTTACTTATTACTATTACTTTTCTATTTCTTTTCTTTTTCTACTATTTTTTACTTTTATTATTTCTTTACTTATTACTATTACTTTTCTATTTCTATTGTTACTTATTTTTAATCTTGTGTCTGGCGCAGTATACCACACTGTCTCTTGCGGCACAAAACCCCGACTAGCTCTAATCGAGCACTAAAAGTGTTTTTCTAACTTCGGGCCCCTCCGAAATGGAATCCTGGCTTCTGATACAGAAACCTTTAAAGCTCATTTGACTACCATTCTTTCTATGCGTTTCGGGTAAAGAAAAACGACGCGATAACGTTGCAAAATGCGAATAGTTTCAGGCGCTGCAGCGCTAAAAAGATCCGGAGACGTGCCCATTTCCCTAACTATTAAATTAAACTTTTCGCAAGCGGAAAGTTAACTCTTGCGCGACCAGCCTCGAATTACGCATTCAATTATATCGGGTCCTGGATGTTCGGTCCTTGCAAGCGTTAGCAATTCTCCAGGCGTGAAATTTTCTCCCCATACCTCTCCGGAATTCTTCCCCCTGCTGACTGGAGCCCCGGAGTTTTGGAAAAGGAAATTCTTTGCTCGGCCATATGCCAAGCGGAGCGAAGCCAATAGGGGAAATTCTCTGACCAGAATTTTGATATCGCCAAAGAAAAAAACTGTTACTCAAGGGTAATAGGGGGAAATACCGAATTGGGCATGTGGCTTGATAACGGCAGTGGTATTATTCCGTTTTCAAGGTCTTGTCCATTACTAAATAGCGCTGTACCTACATGAATAAACGGTTTGGGAACGACATTCAGGCGACCTAACTGTAAGTGGTTTTTATCTGTTTAAAGGTAAACACATGCTAGTCAGCATCGCATGGATCGGATTAATTTAGTGTACTGCGCACACAGCATTCGTAACACCAGCATTTCCGAAAGCGCGCCATCTCCAGAATAAGTCTCAGTTCATTGAGTAACTTATGCGAACATTGGTTGTGACAACTAATTTCAGTGTGCGCAAACGCTGTTATGGACTGGGGAAGCTGGTTGGTATGAGTTTAATGGCACAAGGTCCAGTAATTGACCAAGCTGCGCTAAACACGAGTCCAAGTCAAATTTGAAACAGATTTTCAAATAAAAATTCGAGTTCGAAACTCGATCCATCAAAAAACCGTCGTGTATATATGAGATGATGCACGTTAAATCTGCCGCGGCCTCAAATGTCCTCACATTGGCGTGGTGTGGAAGTTTGGAGAGTGGGGTGCCAGCTCAGGTGTCGACTTCATTTGACTGGTTCAAAATTACGAGGTTTTGTCCTCAGTCTTTCCCTTCGGGATTGACTCCGGACCGTCGCCAATAGCCCGTTGCGTTGCTCCAGTACGACGTTAATTCAATTACCTACCTGGGGAATCAATTGCAATATGGGAGACATGTTCGGATTTCATCTAGGGCGTCGTAACAATGATTACATAACTGAGTACAAGCTGTCCACTGCAATCTATTGATAAAGTATTTGCTTTGCTAAATTTTAAAGTTATTTTTACTTTGCACGCTTACTCATGTTTGAAATCCTCGGTCCCCCTCCCCCCCTTAACCAGTTCATTCTAATCTAAGCTTGTCAAAGCTCCCCACGTTTAGAATATTTTCTTCCGAATAATCAATTTCCACGGTCCTTGAAAATCCTTGAAAAGGACTTAAATTTGTTTACTAACTCAGGGCACTGGAAAGTGCTTGAAAGATACAGAATTTTTTTACCTTACTTTCAACAATATTTGTTTTTCTGCAGTTTGAACTTCCAATTTATACTTTTTCGTCATTCATTTCCTTATTTTTAATTGCACACTGCTAATTTTACTTGAATAATTGTTAATTAAATTTATTTGCTTGATGATAAACACTCAAATTTATATGATTTTTAGTATCCCGTATTTTGTAATATATGCTGGTGTTGCGATTTGTTATGTGATTTAAAAATAAATTTTTAATTAAATTCTATTCTGTAGGATTTGAAATTAATTCATTTAAATTTTCTATTCTGCCATGTGTCAATTTTATGTAGTCTTGAAAATTAATGCTCGTCATCAACAAACAGTATGGAGTCTGAAAAGTATTCGGAATTTCTTTAAAGGTCCTTGATTCAAAAGTACTTGAATTTTTTTTACATAAGAGTAAAAGTACTCTGACACAATTTAATCAACTAAATTCGTATCTAAACATTTCCTCTATTCCCAAATACGGTACGAGATCCGATGTCTTATCTAATTTAATGCAGTATAAACTTCAACTTGATTTTTTATACTTATAAGAGTAAGTACTCCGACACAACTTACTCAACTAAAATAGTATCTAAACATTTCGTTTCCTAAATACGGTACGAGATCCGATGTCTTATCTAACTCCATACAGTATAAACTTCAATACATTTTATCCCTAGACTAAAAGTACGAAAGATATTTGTCCTGGCATTCATTTCAAATGAATTGGCTAAACGATCTCAATAACCAAAGTATACTTATCCCGAAATCATTTCGTGGTGGCGAGAACCATTTCTCGATCATAAAATGGAGTCGAACATAGCTCCGCCTGAAATGAACTGCTAACTACAGGCAAAATATGTTTCTCAATAATGGAGAGAAAAACTTCGAAATGCGAAAAGGCATCGTAAAAACATCTAAGCGAAAGGGCCAGTCAATAATTTCGCTTCCAATATCTACTCACTTCGTTTCTACAGCTTATCGTGTATTTTGAGTCTGCTTTTTATTTGGCCACTACTGTTGTCGAAACAGTAGTCGATTACTTTTCAATTTTTCGGAAATCTTTAAATCGGGTCGTAAAACTTTCCTATTTTAATCTGAAAGTACGCGTACTTTCTCCATGAAAAAGTTATTTCGCTCATTCGTCTGGCTATGATCCTCAAGGCTATGTATGAAATTAAATTACCTTTACTAACGTCACTCACAAGTTAATGTAAACTACTTATCGGTCAAAATTACGAGATGTCCTCGCTACTTTCCCTTCGGGATTGATTCCGGACCCCGTCACCAATAGTCCATGCATTACTCCAGTGCGACGTTAATTCAACTAGTTATCGGTGGCGAATTGTATGCTGTGCAAGTTCGATTCCTGTAATTTACCCTGGTGAGTAACGGACTATCAACCGGAGGGTTGCGAGTTCGAATCCAACCAAAGACCGTCGTGTACAAAGGGGACTGGTGCACGTTCAATCTGTCGTGGCCTCAAATGTCCTCACGTTGGTGTGGAAGTTTGGAGAGTGGGGTTCCAGCTCATGTGACCTCGTCATTTGATCGTGATTCAAAATTACGTGGCGTTGTCCTCGGATCTTTCCCTTCGGGGGTTGACCGTCGCCAATAGCCCGTTTGTTGCTCCAGTGCGACGTTAATTAAAATAGCTACCTATCTCTTCTGTGTTAGTGAAACTTTCCTTGTATGTGTATGTCCTTTACTTGACATTGTTTGACAGGGTTTGCCCACTGCTGTATCAGCCTTCGAGTTGTAGGTGGCGCAGGTTTGATTCCTGTAACTTACCCTGGGTGTATTTCTGTTCTGTGTATGTCCCCATTACTTGACGTTGTCTGTTCTATGTTTGGCGCAAATTGGCCAAATATGGCCCTTGTGCCATAAAATCCTACCAAGCCAATGCAAATGGTTTTTCAGACTGAAAAAATGCCTCTTATGGCGGACCAAAACAATTAATTTTAACGGGAGTTACTACCAAAAATAGTGAACTTAAATTTCTGATTTCTCTATTCAATAAAACATCAAGTTTCGAATCTTATATTATCTAATTTTTATAACTCTTTAATCAAAGTATTTTATATTTGTACATAAACATTCGTTAAAATAAGTAAATATATAAATAAGTAGTTTTGTAATTAATAAGTAGTTTTGTAATTAAATATGTAATTCCAAAGATGAGCTGGTTAATTTAAATTTCTTATATCAAACACTATGCGCACAAGCTATTCACGTAGCCTTTGATCCGAGTGATATTGTCGAAAACAGTTTTCTCTTCTCAACACTGGGTCACCAATAGCCCGTTGCTCTAGTGTGACGTAAATTCAACTACTTACCTACATCATCTCAACTAAAACATTTCTCATTTAAATAATATTTTCTTACGCGCAATTAGTGAAATGAAAAAATATCACTTTTCCATATTAGCTTGAGAAAATTTAACATTTATCGTCATGGTAAAAGGAGACATGTAACAGGAGAAAATTCGAATGGTTTAAGAAGATAAAAACCTTAGCCAGACTTGTAGTCAGTAGTCTAAAAATTTCAAAAGATGACTAATACAGAAGATAAAACTTATCAGTGTTAGCAGTTTTGTCATCTTGTTTTATTTATATTAGTCTGAAATTTTTAGACTATGCACCAGTTCGCCTAAGGTTTTTGTATTTGCTACCAGACCAGTTTTTTGTCATCTTGTTTTTATCTTTAAAAAACTAGTGCCTTGAATTTTCTCTTTATTTGGCAAAAAATCCGAACCTGCCATATTTTTCAACTCTTGTAACTGAATCGGAAAAAATAAGACTACTTTGTAACCGTTTAATTGTTACACGAATAAAGATTGTCAGAAAGTACTTGCGAAGTTTAACGCGTTAATTACTATTCTCTCGCTGCACGACTGTAGAGAGTGAATGATGGACATTTCATGGTCAGTGTGGTATTGTAGGAAACTTTATGCTGCTTGAAAATAATTGATTGAGGAATAAACAAGCCACGTCAAGTTGTAATGTTTGTTTCTCACGCGCGTCACAAAAAAGCTGTACTGAACAGGTATATTTAACTCATTGGATTCCATTGTGTGTTGACTTTTCTGGTTTTAAGTTTTTTTACGAAAAATTAGAATCGAATATGAGCAGTGTCAGTCTTACTTCTAGTTCGTGCCCTCAATGCCAAATAATTCATGTTACTGAATACTTTTGTATACGTCATCGCTATTAAATGCATATGAAATTGTGTTTAGCTTTCATTGAATTCATTCAATTTCCATGCTTATATATTACTGATTGCGTAAAATCTCGACGTTATAATTACCTTTCTAAAGATATTAATCTCAATTAGCATGTCATTTCGCTACATTTCCTGTTAAGGGATAAGGAGCGGTTATTTAACATGTCATCGTGAAATGATACGTATATTGTAACTGAACATAATGCGTTCTTTGTAACTTAATTTTCTTATTTCTTCATCGGCTTAATAAATTGTGTTTCTACTAATGTATTTTTGCTATAAGTAATATATTGTGATTGTCATTGACAAGGGAAGTATCTAAATAATAATTTTTTTTTCTTAAGTGCAAAAATGATATTTCTATTGTATGTGTAACGCCCATAACAGCTTCGGGTCAGGAGTCAATCTGTCAATGTATATTCGAAAAATCTCCTTCACCATCCATATGGTTTCTAGGGGTGCTTACCTCCCTATTTAATTAAATGTCCCTTGGTGTCCAATTGGGGAGGACGGGAGATTTCGAACTCTTGAACTGAGCGGAGTTTTTTTTACCACTGGCCATTTGAGTTGATTCCCGAAATATCTTAATCCTTTTTACAGCGCCCATAGTCGAGGGACCCAAATTATTCCATAGGTCCCTTATTCCATAGGTCATAATTTAAAATTCCAATGTAAATAGTGGATTCCTCTGTCTAATAAATAATTATCTTGCTAGAACGGCTGTGTCGTTCTTAGCAAACCAATCGGCCATGTACATTACGTATCTGATTATTAGATCTGCAATAATTCAGCTTTCGATCTGTGTTCTAAACGTGAAGATAAACAACCAGGAGGGATAAAACGTATACAGCTAGACGATGACTCGGGAAAACTTGCCACTCTATTTTGGTTGATACAGATCTAAAGCATATGGCACATTATAATAATTTTTTTAAAGAGTTTTATCTGTTCTAGGTAATCCCCTTATCAACCAAAATAGAGTGGCAAGTTTTCCCGAGTCATCGTCTAGTCTAGCTGTATACGTTTTAACCCTCCTGGTTGTTTTTCTTCGCGTCGAAAACTGCCAGCCTCCGATGCAAAAATTTGTTCCAAACTATCACTACGTCCAGGCAAGAACAATTTGTTTTGTCTACTTGGATCTTCATTCCCCTTAGAGTAATATGGCAGTTTTGTCTGGACGAGATGTCTCGTCATTTATAAAATCGACCAGATCTTGATTGACGAGATTACTTGTCATTAGCTAAATTGACTAGATCTTGGACGTGATATCTCGTCGAAACCACTTGGAGGGTTAGATGAACAAGTTTGCTAAGTTTCCTAGGCCCTAATAGTTTCCCCTAGTGGGCTCCAATGGACAGTCTGGACTAAGAAAAACGGCTGTAAACTAATGGGCAAAACTAAAAAATATCAATTTTCTGGATAGTCCTGGATCTCTCTTCAATTTACCCAACATAGACTTGAAAAAATGGACAACGAAACGCATGTGCATATATGCATTGAATATGCTATTTTCCCAGCCTCAGCACTTTTATTCCAGAAGCTAAGAATCGATTTATAAGTTCCATTTGAAGTCCCGTTCCATCCACATAGGTCTTGGAACGCTGATGGAAACTCGAATGGAGAAGTAAACGTATCGAAATATTCAATGACTTCATGTTTGATGTATATATGCTGGAGAGAAAGAAAAGCGCGTCTATTTGACCGAAACTGTTGACTTCAATACTTCGCTGTCGAAAGAATTTACGAGTTGGGGGAAGTAGTGTTTTTCTGCACTTTCTTCTTAACTTGAATTTCTATTCTCGCATCTCTCGTTTTGTTTTGAGGAGACGTTTGATTAATGTATATCCATTTCAATTGAATGCAAACCGGCTTTTATAGTTTCTCCGAGTGCTCGGAGAGTTGGAAACAATTTTACTCTGGGCGTTGGAGAGTCGCAATAAAATAAGGCGGCGATCGACATATTTAGAAACAAAGGAATACCGAAGTGTTCAATTTGAACCTGCTTGTATTGAGAAAATACCTGTCAACTTATCTGTTTTTCGCAAAAGCACTATCATTGTAGAAGTTTGCGTGGCTGGGATAGCATTTCTCAAAAGCAGTTGGAAATTTCGCGATGGTAAATATAGCTGATATATTTCTCTCTCTCTGGTTTATTTTACTCTTTATTTTCTGTTGATGAATTGAAATATTGCATCGAGGTTTATTTTAAAATTGTGTTAATTCATTTTTATTAAAATTACAGTTGCCTAACTTCTATGATACTTGAATGAGTTCTACTGAAATGATTGCATGATATGGCATGATATCAGATTCGTCTTATTGAGGGCAGATTTTAATTTGGTAATGGGCCTGAACATTGTGCATGTATTAAACTATTCTAAAAACTAGTGTGCAGCCTTCAAACAAATTCTGCATTATCTTTATTTTTCTACGCAATTTCCCCACATTTTCAATCTCTTAGCTCAGGCATGCGAGTTGTAGGTTCGATTCCTGTAACTTATTCTTGTATTTCTCTCTTCTGTGTCAGTAAAATTTTCCTTGTATATATGTCTATTACTTGATGTTGTGACGTTATGTAGTGTTTGGCGCAGCTTGGCCAAATATGTCCCTTGCGCCACAAAACCCAACCAACCTAACTCCGACTACGTAAATACTTCTTGAATAAAATTTTATTGTTGAAAAACTGGTAATGTACTTGGAAATTCTGAAACATTTGCACATTAAAAATTCAAATCTTGAAAACATGAGGTGTAGTTTATTTATAATTTATGTAGTATGTAAATGGTAAAATAAGAGTTCCCATTGACTCATAGCTTACTCTTCCCTTCCCGAATAATGTAATTAAGAAGTATTTTCATCAGATGATTTTCAAATTTGCGGAAAAAATTTGAATTATTTAAGTTTAAGATGGTTAGTTCCAATTTTAAGCTCCCTAGGAATAACATTGAGCAATTTCAATGATGATTGCGGATCTTTTAAATTTGTTTAAATGTTCAAAATATACCAATAATTTAACCGCAAATAGTTTGATTGCAATCTACATGTATTCAGAAGATAAGTTACGTATAAGAAAAATATTACCCGGCAAACATTCGGGTTGAAACACTCAACCTTTACTAGTTTGAAAATAAATTTGTCGAACATTAATTTTAACTCCACTAGATTCAAACTGAAATGGTTTTCTGTGTGATCGATAAGGGTAGAGTAAAACGCGAGAATTCGCCTGTCCTATATTTGTATTAGCCAATTATTTAAGTAAGTATTAACTATTAATTTCATTTCAACATTTTTGTCTTAATCAACACTAATGTTATTCAAAGAAATAACCTTGTTTAAAATACTAACTATACTATAGTTTGTTATGTAGTCTGTTATTTTTAATCATTTGAGTTTGTTGGATTGAAGAAAACTGCAGACTACTAGAAAATAAGAAAATTTTCTTTTGTTTTTGTTAAAAATTTGTAACAAAAATAAATGCATAAATAACAAAACGGTCACTTCAATATAATCTATGATGCTTGCAGATCATGTTGGGAAAGGTTTAGTTTCTAAGTTAATGTTTCTTAAAAGGTACCACACGAAGATACGAATGTTCATTTTGAAAAAAATCGAGTTTAGAATTCAAAATTTGTATTTAACTGAATTTTGTTTTATTGGAGACTTCTAGCAGACGTTGAAGCAAAAACTAAGTATCATTCGAATGATCATAAAAAAGACTACCCAAATCTCAAAATCAATATTTTTGAAAATAATTTATCATACCACCCTTAGAAAAATGCGAGAGAAATCTTATTTTCACCTTAAAGCAACTTCATAACAGAGAAGCGCGTTTCACTTTTTGGGGCTTCAACCCCCAATTTACCTTCTCTTCCCACCAAAATTGAGCAGAAAGGAAACCGAATACGATTGCAACAAAACTAACGTTTGACAAGAGAAGTTTTCCAAAGCGATAATTCTGTCTTTCTGAGCTGCTTAAATCACCACAGCTGTATCAGAGTCCCGATCAATGACATCTGACGGCTTAAATAAAGTGGCTGAGATTAAACGCCTTCTTTATTTGTCACATCTCATCTACCAAATTTACCACCAACTTTCCGAAAGCAGGAGCCCAAAATAACAGGAAAGCTTCAGTCAGCATCGATCTGTTAGCTGAAAGCTCCCTCGTAACACCAATTGTATGGTCTGTAACTAGAAGTTACACCCAATTATCTTACTACGTTCGTGCTTTTTCTCACTATTTCAGTTTTCTCTCTCTGGTGTGTATTTAATTTTGCCCATTCATTCCGCCTACGTACCTCAGTTAGCTCTTTCCTATTCCCTTTTACGCTTTCTTTAGCATTGCGAATGTTATTCCCGATATGTACTTTCTTTCTGGACTGCGTACTTTCTTTCTGGGTTTCGTAAATTATCACGGCTGTATCAGAGTCACGATCACTGATATCTGACAGCTTAAAGTGGCTGAAATTAAACGCCTTCTTTATTTGTCGCATCTCGTCTACCAAATTTACCACCAACTTTCCGAAAGGAAGAGCCCAAAATAACAGAAAGGTAGTCGACATCGATCTGTCATGCTGAAAGCTCCATCGTGTCACCAATTGCATGGTCTCTAACGAGCAGTTACACCCAATTATCTTACTACGTTCCGCGCTTTTTCTCACTATTTCAGAGTCGGTTTTCCCTGGTGTGTATTTAATTTTGCCCATTCATTCCGCCAGCAAGCGCTTTTTCCTTATTCCCTTTACTCTTTCGTTGCGAATCTTATTCCCTATATGCATACTAATTATTTGGGTGGCATACTCGTAGCTTTCGTTGATGCTGGTAGACCTTTTCTGCATACTTCGCAGATGCGTCGCACTTACGAGTCTTATATTTACGACTTTAAACTTTTAGTCGGAATATGATCGGTTTCGGGTAATACTCAAAGATGAGTTTTGTTCATCTCATCTGGAATAGCTCGTGATATTTGGTCCATTGGTTTCACATATTTTCTTTCCAAAATAATTGATTCATTAGCGTAGAAATTGTGTCCTAAAACTTTTAGTAGTTAATTTGTTCAATCCTACGTCCCGTGCCTTTTGCTATTTCAGTTAACTTTCCCTGATGTGTATTTAATTTTTTGGCCATTCATTCCGCCTACATTTACAGACAGCTCTTTTTCCTTATTCCCTTTTACGCCTTCGTTGGTATTGCGAATCTTACTCCCGATATGCATACTATTTGGATGACATGTTCGCAGCCTTCCCTGTTGCTGGTAGGCCTCTTCTGTGTATTTATTTAGAAGGTGCGACGTATATTACGTTTAAGTCTTGTAGTTACGACTAAGACTATTTAGTGGAATATGAAATGCTTCTGGTGCTATATTCGAAGATGAGCGCTTGTTTTGTCCATATCATCTGTAATAGCTTGATGATGAAGCTCTTTCCATTAGCTTCACGTATTTTGCTTTACATATAACTGATTCATTAGCAAATTGTATCCTAAAGCCTAAAGTATTCAATTTGTTCAATCCTAAAACTCGTAATAGTCGATTTGTTCAATCCTGAAATTGAGTCAATTTTCGTTCACATAATATTTAAGTCGGAATAGCTGTTTCTGGTAATACTTAAAGAAGCTCACGTTTTTTTTCACCAAATTTGGAATAGCTCATGAGATATTAGTTCTAAAACTTTCACATATTTAATTTAAAATAACTTATTCAATGGCGAATTGTCTTAAAACTTATAGTGGTCAGTTTTCGTGCAAATACACTGCTGGCCACCCAAATTGCAACACCAAGAAAGACAAGAGATATCACAACAAAATTTATTTTGTAGATAACATGTTGACCAAGTATCAAATGATTAAATTTATAGACTTCTGTGAAGTGTGGTTCCTGCCAAAATCAGTAGCCAGAGTAGCCGCCATTGTTGGAGATCACCGCTGCCACACGCCTCGGCATTGATTCAAAGAGACTTTGGATGTGTTCTTGGGGTACAGCAGACCAAGCAGCTTCCACACGTTGCCAAAGTTGATCTGGTGTGGCAGCTGGGGATGTATTCTGGGTCAATCGGTGAGCAACCATGGACCACATGTTTTCTATCGGCGAAAGATCCGGAGAGCGAGCTGGCCAGGGAAGCAATTCAATCTGGCGATTGACGAAGAACCCTTGGACAATGCGTGCCACGTGTGGTCGCGCATTATCCTGTTGAAATATGGCTGTGGGCAAGCCCTGAAGGTAAGGAAGGACAACTGGCTCCAACACCTCGGAGATGTAGCGCTGGCTGTTTAAAGTACCGGCAATGCGTACTAGAGGAGTGCGAGAGTGATATCCAATACCGCCCCATACCATAATACCCGGTGCAGGACCAGTGTGGCGGTGCATAACGCAGCTGTTCAGCGTCCTCTCTCCACGGTGTCTCCAGACTCGAATCCGACCATCGTGGTGTTGCAGACAGAAGCGTGACTCGTCAGTAAAGACAATTTCATTCCATTCTGCCGTCCACATCCTTCTTTCATCGCACCATTGGCGGCGGAAACGTCTGTGGTTCTGCGTCAAGGGTAGACGAAGCAATGGACGTCTTGCGGACAGACCACTCTGCTGTAAACGGCGTCGAATGGTACGCGCAGACACTGGCTGATGCGGTACAGACTGAATGTGCTGTGCTATGGTTCGTGATGTGGCTGAGCGATCCGTCACTGCCATACGCACAATATGCCTGTCATCACGTGAAGTGGTGCACTGAGGTGGATGCGATCGAACACGTCGGTCCGTCGTACCCTCCTGCATCCAACGATCACATATCCGCATTACAGTTGTTTGGTTTCGTCCAACACGACTACCGATTTCCCTGAAAGATAATCCACAATCTCGGTAGGCCACTATCCTTCCTCTGTCGAACTCGGATACTTGATCAAAAGATGATCGCTGTTTTCTACGAGGCATAATTGATCGTTTTTTTGAAAAAACCACAAGAAAAACACAATTGCCGTACTTGAAATCGTCGAAATCTCCAAGCCTTAAATAGCCCTTTGAAGTGGCGCCACAGGCGCGCGTGATGTGCGTCTGCGCTGAAATTCTAATCATTTGCATATCTCACCTCCGCTAATGCATGTTGTAAATTTCATATTATTTGCATGCTTCCTTCAGGGTGTTGCATTTACGGTGGCCAGCAGTGTAAATATTTAATCGTTCCGGTTGGAAGTTTGTTCATTAGTACTGCTAAATTTAGCATACATGAAACAAGCTGGACCTATTGCACATATGTACATGAATTACATGCTTATTGTATTTTCTATTGAGTCGTTAATTTTGCATTGAAAATACGAAAAAACACTTGGCGCTATGTTTCGAGTTTGCAAGTGATCAGAAAATGCATAGATCAACATATTCATATACATTGCAAAATTATCCATACTATAAATGACAATATAGTACCATCTAGTATAATAAGTAAATAATATATGATATGGGTATAATGCAGTAAACTAGTAATATGTAAAGCATAGTATTATAATATATTAAATCAGAAACAGAAAAATGACAGGCGCCGCTTATTTATTTTGGTAATAAGTACACACAACATTTGATAGAGCAATCTGTGAACCACTCTAAGCTCGAACTACATGTGTATTCTCAATGAACCTCCAAAAATGATAACAAAATCGACCACAATTAACGACAGGAATTCTCACCAAACCGAAATCAGACGGCGTCAATATGTGTCAATTAATTTACATCTTCACCTAGGATGGCTATATTACTAGCAACTAACACCACGCTAAAAGCTTTCTCTAAGGGGAATTAAATAAACATCTACTATATGTGGTATGCCTCATCAGAAAAGGGTTAGATTCCTCTACGTGTATGGGGCCGTTGTGGCTCAGTGGGTATGTCTACTGCGCTAGCAACCTCCGAGTTGTTGGCGGCGCAGGTTCCATTTCTGTCAGGTGCATTCCACCCTGGATGTATTTCTCTCTGTCAGTAAAAACTTTCATGTGTGTGTGTTTATTACTTGATATTGAATGTCTTGTGTCATGGCCAAATATGGCCCTTGCACCATAAAACCCAAACCAACCAACCTCATGAGAAAAGGGTTAAGTTACTGTTCCGAAACAACTAATTTTCATGCTCAAACACATGGAACTGAAATTCATTAATACACTTTCCGAACTAATTACGGGCTTCGCGGGTTTGATTCCTGTCAGGTTCGATTTCCCCCTGGGTGTAATATGTTTTCCTTTCAAATCCCGTACCGATGTGCAAGGTATATAATGGAATTTTAACCGTTAAACACATTTTAAGTGATTGCCTAAATTTTAGAGTTCACTAACACCACTACCGAGAGGCACTACCGATTTTAACCCCAAATTTCTTCTAAAAGACCCTCAAGGAAGCGTATTTTCGTTTATTTTTAGACATTAGTTTGTATATTTCAATTTTAAAACTAAACAAGTCTTTGTTTAATGTTCTTATCTTATTACCTCGTGTTTGGCGCAGCATAGCCCACCCGGTATACGCATTTCTATAGAAAGGCCACAAAAATAGTGAAATCACCATTTTTCTCTTGTGTTTGGCACAGCTTGGCCAAGTATGCCCTTGCGCCACAAATCTATACCCAAATAAACCTCTCATGGTGTATTTCTCTCCTGTGTGAGTAAAATTTTCCTTGTGTGTGTATGTCAATTTACTTGACGTTTTGTGTGGCTTGACCAAATATGGCCCCTTGCGCCATTAAATCCAACCAAACAAACCGAACTAATTACTCATTATGATCAATTTCACTTGATCTTTCATTCAAGTAGGTTTAAATGGTGCTCTTACAAAAGCTTTATTTTGGCTCTTTAAATCATACGAAATAATTATATCTTTATTTTTCTTTTCACCACTTAATTCTTCTCACCAGTGAAATCGACTTCAGTAATGAGGAAATCCCTTGATTCGAGATCTGAACAGTTTTAACGAGCCAAATAAATTGGCTAAAATCTTGTGGTATTGGAAATCAACTTCATTTCCATTCTTCAGATGTGTCAGCATTACCGACTAATTCCCACTTCTCATAATTAAATTAACTTTAACAAGTTTCCAATTACAAAGTGATTATTGTGTTCGTCACCGGCTTTATTCTAATTTTATCTATTTTATGTATGACTCTACACACGCTTTTGAGTGTAAGTGCTTCTTTTGGAAGGACATCGGGGTCGCTGTGGCTTTGGGTTTGCCCACTGTGCTAGCAATCTGCGCATTGTAGACGGGCCAGGTTCGATTCTTACCTGGGTGTACTTCTCTTCTGTGCCGCTTTTTTCATGTGTGTGTTAATGTTCATTTGCTTGACGTTGTTTGGCGCAGCTTCCGAGAGCAACGTCCGAAGGCATCCCAAACATACTCTATTGGATTGGGATCAGGTGAACTTGCCTGATACGAATTTAGTATTCTTAATTTTTGGACATGTGTGCATAAATTCCTTTTCTACAACTGAAAGATGACGCCGGCTACATTCTTACATTTAAATTAATTTTTCTAATTCTGATATAAACGTGGGTTAGATCGTTGAATATTTAACTAAGTATTTCGAACAGGAAATCGCTGTTTTACTATCAAAACCTTGTAAGTCCAATTTTTATGGTTTATGAAGTTTTACCATTGATTACAAATATGCAGACTAAACCTATTTCAAAGACTAAGTCCACATCAATTACAAAGGCACTATCGGCTGTTTTTTAAACCATCGTATCTCATTGAAGGTGTAGGTCGCGGCCTCAAATGTCCTTACGTTGGCGTTGTATGGAAATTTGGAGAGTGGGGTGCCAGCTCAGGTCCAATAACTTCCATCATCTGACTGATTCAAAAGGTCTATTCCATCGGGATTGATCCCGGATCGTCGCTAATAGCCCGTTGTTGCTTCAGTGCGACGTTAGATCAACTACCTACCATAACTGGTGTACAATTTGATATCTAGTTTATATCGTTCCCAAAAAATTTTGATTTCAAAAGTGACAAGGTTTTTATGACGAAATATAACTTGAAACCACTTATTCAATTTCAAACCTGATTGAATCGAACTCTGTCATTTAGCAGGACTTAAACAGTGCCATTTTCTGAAATTAAGAGGGAATAAAATCGAGTCAATCATGTTTGCATTTCGACTCGACTCCAATTTCGACTATCTACTTTAATCGCAGTTCCATTGCTTCAGATTTGATTCGTTCCTTTAATTGCGAATTTAAAATCAATTTCCCCTTGCCCTAAACCGATATTTCAATGTAATCCGATCCGAAGATTATTAATACTTGAATTGCGAAACGATCTTAAATTCGTTTACTTGGGAACACGGCGTTGTTTGTCTTTTGCTTCCTCTAACGGAGTACTGCATAAGAAGTCATCATAATGACTTATAAATTTCGAATGTCACTATTTAAAGATGGGGAGAACCAATTACTATCCCCAAGGTATTGTTTAATGATTTATGCTTAAATTTCGTGGCCACGTCGAAATATTTTATTAATTTGCGAGCATTAAGATTTTATTTCCTTTCATTTCCTACAAATATTCTACAGAAGATGCCGCTGGCGGATTTGTGTGTGAAGTTGTATTACCATACATATAATACTCGGGCTGCAATGCTTGTTGCAAAACACCCGGTGTCTGAAGTACTTTTATGACTTTGGGCAGACAAGCATATGGTTAGTATGCAACTCCTGACTATAAAGATTCCTGGGAGCGAATTTTATTTACTTCAAGCTTCAGTATTCGAATGAGTTTTATTGTTGAGCAAGTGTTGCTTCGCGTTTTCTCGGTTTTCAATCAGTTCGATTTCGAAGTGTTCATTTTTAATGATCGTACAAATTTGTCCAAGAATCGGTGAAAGAAGCTCGATTAAAATTTTGTTTTTGTCATTTTAAGTTTAACTGAGGTATTAAATTCGAATTCTTTTACAGTTATGTTCAATATTGAAGCCTAAGGGTTACTTCGTACTGTTATTATACTTGCCCTGTTATTATGCTTCCCCATTTTGTTACTCTTATGCGCGTTTTCTTATTTTCTAATCAGTTCGATTTTGAAGTGTTCATTTTTAATAATTGTCCGTAAAAATTGCTATACAAGAATTGAATGAATATTTTCTAATGTCGATTAGATTTTAGTTTTTTGCCGTTTTAAATTTGTAATCAAGACATCTAATTAGAATTTTTCTGGCAGTTCTGTTAAATATTCGAACGTAAGAGTAAATGTATTTGTTATTATACTTGCCCTGTACTGTTACTCTTGTAAAACGCTTTTTGTTTTCAAAAAGTTCGATTTCGAAATTCATTAAAATGATTGCCCATATAAATTTATTATACAATCGGTGAATGAATCTTAAAGCTCGATTAGATTTTCGGTTTTTTTTTGCCGTTTGAAATTTGAAAATGATGTATCAAATTAGAATTTTTTAACGATTTCGTTTAATGCTCAACCGTCAGAATAATAGTGTTTGCTGTTACTATTACGCGCATTTTCTCAGTTTTCAATCAGTTCGATTTCAAAATGTTCAATTTTAATAATTGTTACACAAGACATACAAATTCTATACAAGAACTGTAAATGAATCTTTAAAGCTTCTTTAGGTTTTGTTTTAAATTTTTAATCAAAGCACCAATTTGGAATTTTTTAACAGCTGTATTTAATGTTTTTTTGAACGCAATAGGTGTTTGCTGTTACTCTTACCGTTATATTTGCTCTTCCGCCAAAGATAGTTTCGATTTTAAAAATTATTCTAACCTTAATCTAAATAAGCATTATCTTACAAAATTTAAACAAATTAGTTCCTTCACGAGGAACATTTTTAATTAATTTAACATTGATGGTGATGAGCATAGCGATCTTTTGCTGAGTTTATAGTGTAAAACATCCTAATCTTCATTACACGAAACCTTTTTCAACGTCTCTACCTCCAGTGACTCAAAAAAATATTGAGGCACAACAAATATTCAAACATTTCATTAAAATAATTAACTTTTTTACACCAAGACTAAGTGTTTTTACGATTCATGCAGTGTCTTAGGACTAAATAGATCGTATAGCTAAAAATTAAATTTAAACAACTAAAATATTTTAAACTTCGTATTCGTAGTGAAAGTGGTGTTCAAAAAATCATTGGGGCAGTACGGAAAAATTAAATATATAGGGCGAATTTCTAGGAACAATATCAAACTACTTTAAAAAAGACTAAAAATTCCCAAATTGGTAAATTCAAGTATTCACAACAAATTTGGAAATATGGTGCAAAAAAATTAGATTTTTTGGACGTTAGAAAGTGTATCATTTTTCCCTGAAATGGTGGGAAATCTCAGATATCAGTTAAATATTGAATGTAAGCCAGTCGTCGTTATATAATTTTCAAGTATCAGAAAACAAATTTAATAGAAAACAAACCACGTACTGAACTTCCAAAATTGACTTTTGTAACCCAACATATTACACTCATGTCCAAAATTATCTTTACATGCATAAAATCATGGATTTATCAGAAACTGTGAACTATAATTTTATGAATTTGTGTGAAATGATACATAACACATAAATACAAAGGAAAAAATTTAAAAGCACTGCATATGATATAAAACTGTAGCATGAAACAATAAAAATGACAATACGTGACAAGGAAAGTTCAGAAAAAAATGAATAACTCAGAAAAAAATTAAGGCTTATGAATTTAATATGGAATGCGATCTCCCCTGACGTGTACACACATATCACAACGTGTTTTAATGCTGGCAATAATGTTGTAACCACAGTTTGGGGAATTAAGTTCCACTCCTCCAGCAATGCGGTTTTCAGGGCATTTTTATCTCTAGGAGGAGGATGTCTCCGTGCAACTGCTTTTCCAAAGTAGTCCCATAAGTTCTCTATCGGGTTCAGATCAGGAGATTTGCTGATGCACCGTATTCGCTCAATGGCTTCACTTTCAAGTAATTCGTCAACGAGGTTTTCTCGATGTGGACGAGCATTATCGTCCATAAATAAAAATTCAGATCTATATGCACCTCTGAAAAGTCTTACATCGATCATTATTCCTCCCCATACCATCACACCTGCACTACAGAAACGGTCACGTTCCATAATGTTCGAAGGAAAATTTCGCGTTCCTGACTCTCCAGATGTAAACACGTTTACAATCAGATGTTAAACTAAACCTCGACTCATCAGTAAAGAGAACATGGGTCCATTGGTGTTCACTCCAGTTCTGATGTTCTTTGCACCAATTAAAGCGATCCCTCTTTTGTTGTGAAGACAGTGAAATACATACCCTTGGCTTTTTGTCATTAAGCCTTCTGTATACAGTTTGCCGTGATACAACAGTTCCAGTGGCTGCTGCAACCTCTGAACTTAACTGCCGAACAATAGACTTCCTGTTGCGACGGCCAGTTATTGCCAGATATCGATTTTGAGAAGCAGTTGTTAGTCGTTTACGACCTCGTCCAAGCCTTCTTACAACAATTCCAGAGTTCTGAAATTGTTTCCATAGCGTAGAGACTGTCTGTCTTGAAATATTCACACATCTCGCTGCTTCCATGATTGTCTGCCCTGCTTCTATACGGCCGATAATTCGCCACTTCACAAATTATTCCAAATGATACTTCGGAGCCATAACAAACCGTTTTGAGTCCTTACACACTGAAATCAAACGCTGAATTGCAGAAATTCACTCAGATATTCACTTTGCGCAAAACGTTTGATTCACCGTCGGATGACGTTACGCCTTGATTTGCATATAAGAAACTGTTTGATCACTTTTGATTGGATAATGCTAATTAGGCTTGTCTTTCACACATTCCCTGCAAAAATGGATTACATCGATTGGATATTTCATGGAATATCATTATTTTTGGGTATGTAAAGATAAATTTGGACAAGAGTGTATTTAAAAAATCCTCTTATGCTAAGATGTAAGAAAATTCGACTTTTATAGTCACGTATCTGGAATAAAGCCATACACAAATAAAGCGTATCAAAGGGCTTTCGCACAGAAAATAGAAATTGCTAAGGTGCCTACATTAATCAGCCTCGAGAATTCTGCAATTCGATTATATTGATAGATGAATCTAAATTCAATATTTTTAGTGATGGGAGCCCAGTACCATGAACTGAAAATCTACTCTCACAAATAAGACATGTTGAGCAGATGGTCTTGGACTGGCGCTTTACACTATATGGACAAAAGTATTTGGACACTTCGGAAAATCGGAGGATCCATCTTAGTGTGGGGTTGTTTTTCCTGGTTAGGACTCGGCCCATTGCTTTATGTACCTGGTACCATGAACGCTGACGTGTATCTCGACGTTCTGGATAATTCGGCCGTGCCTACAATATGGCAATACTAAGGCGATGACGGTTGTCTCTTCCAAAAGGATCGAGCTCCATGTCATACCGCAAAACGTGTGCTGGACTGGTTTCCTGAAAATGAGGTGAATTTGCTTGACTAGCCTGCTCAGAGCCCCGATCTCAATCCGATCGAGCACTTGTGGGACGAACTGGAGCGACGGGTACGACACCGCCACGCACGCCCATCTTCACAACAATCTCTTCTCACATTCTTACAAGAGGCATGGCGAGCTATTCCTGCCCAGACTTATAGAGAACTTGTGGAAAGTATGCCTTGACGTGTTGCAGCTGTATACAAGCAAAAGGAGGGCCTGCCCGATACTAAATAGAATAATAAAGCACTTTTTCTGAAAAACATGCAGTGTCAAATACTTTTGTCCATTTAGTGTAATTGACATTTGGTTGTTTGTAAAAGGGTCAAATTTAAGGTATTTAAGTTTTGAAAGAAAAAAGGGCTGAAAATGGGATTTTTTTGGGTGTTTAATGAGGATAACGATCCGACACATAATGTCCATATTTGTATTAGACCCAAATCCACGTCCAAAGCCATCGTAACTCCTGTACAAAGTCCTTGCCGCGGTTGCCCGGTTGGAAGAGTAACGGATTAGCAACCGAAGAGTTCGAATCCAACCAAAGACCGTCGTGTACAAAGGAAGCTGGTGCACGTTGAATCTGCCGTGGCCTCAAATGTCCTCACGTTGGCGTGGTGTGGAAGTTTGGATAGTGGGGTGCCAGCTCAGGTGCGACCTCGTCATCTGACCGTGGTTCAAAATTCGTGGTGTCCACGAATCTCGCTTTGGGTTTGATCCCGGACCGTCGCCAATAGCCCGCTGTGTTGCTCCAGTACGACGTTAATTAAATACCTACCTACTTGTACCAAGTCCAGATTTCAATTCAATTGAAAATATTTGGGATATTCTTTGCAATAGAATTAAAAATTAAAATTTCCTACGAAAATCAACTTTGAGAATAAACCCTTGCAGAATGGGGAAATAGATCCAATAATTTATGAAAATCATTAAAAAGCAATGCCAAATAAATTGAGAGCAGTCATCAAACGTAAATTAGGTCCGAAAAGGCATTAATTTATTAACTCTCTTAAAAACTAATTTAATCTCCCCCAAAGTGCCCCAATGCTTTTTTTCAACCTTATTTTCATTATGAACACAAGACATACCAAATTTCATATTTCTTTATATTTTTTTGCTTAGTACATCGTGTTTTTAGTCTAAGCTATATATAAAGAAAAAATTTACTGTTAGAAAAAATATACATGAATTTTTCTTAAATATTTTAGAAGCTGGTTGTGCCTCAATACTTTTTTAATCACTATATTAAAAAAGTTAACTGAATTCTTCTACACATCCACTCCACGTATATGTGAACATAAAATTCAGCTATTTCCACTAATTAAAACTTAAATAAACAACAAATTGTTTTACTTTAAAAAAATATAACGCCACTGTTATGATGTCTATGTTTAATACTTGTCAGATTGTTTGAAATTTATTGTGTATTTTTCTTGCTAGGAATAAATTAAATCAAACCTTCGAGTATATATTCTCGTTAACTCAGCAAAGTGGGTGAAATGCGAACAAACTCGGTTGGAATTTGCAGCTAATGAATTCTTTCCCTACTCATTATTAAAATCGCTGGTGTTTTATAATATAAGATGAATGATTCCGACTTCTTTCATTGTGATTCCTATTGAAAGTGGTGTAGATTCTGATTAATTTTAATCACACAAAGAACTTCCGCATTCCATTTATCAGATTCATTGTAATGCTTTAGAACTTGGAGTGGTTATAGAAAAAGAGGATATCGCAATAATGAATATGTAATTATGGGGAAATGGGCAGGTTTTCTTTTGGTTATGTTTAGGATTTGTATTTAAGTTAGAGTTTAATTTATATGGATTTATTGTCATTCTCTTGCTGATTTTCAAGGGGTGTGGACAGTCTTTAAAGTACTTGGTTTTTGCTTTTGTAATTCGGGGTCCTGAAAAGTTTTTGAAAAATACCAAAATTTCATTAGTCCGTGAACTTCCCCCGGACAATGTTTAAAACGAAATTTATTTGGAACTCAAACTTTCGTTTCGTACATTTTTCGCTTTCTTTTCATTTTAATGCATCTGTCTGATTTAATAGTTTTTCTCAGTTATATCTACTTGTGTAATGATATTTACTTTAAAATATTTTTGCGTTACTGTTTATTTTCTCGTCTTTCATAAAATCAATTTTGTTTAATCTCTTAAAAGGAATACGTGTCATTAACAAAATGGGATCCTTGAAAGTTTTTGGAAGTTCTAGAAATGTCTGAAAAGTAATTGAATCTTTTTGTATGCAAAAGTAGGAACTGGTGAATTGGGATTGAAGAGAAAAGGTTGGTTGGTTGTTTTCCGTTTTTATGGCGCAAACTCCGTATTTGGGAAAGCTGCGCCAAACACAAAACAGACAACACAATGAGGGAGGAATAAAATGCAGAAGAGTAGGCAGGGTAAAAAAATGAAAGGGAGGAAAGATTACTCCTGGTACCTCGGGGTTATGATGCTGTACACTCCTAAAGATGCGCCCCTGCGGGCGGTTTATTTAGGTTTCATGGTTCAAGATTCAAATATGGATAAGTTGCTCCAAACGCAAGATGAAGATTCAATTACTAAAAGAGACGAAAATGAATATATCAGACTGAAGAAAAAAGGAAAGAAAATATTTTTCGTTACCCATCGATCTTATCTCGATTGATCATTAGAAATGGTCTAATTTCAATCTTGAAATGAACGGTTGAGCTATTTCTCTCCCATTAGATCGCGTACAGGCCTGGTAGCCGTGTAGTTAGTGCTCTGACCCTCAGTTCAACAGGCCATGGTTTCGAATCACGACCTAGGCATGGATGTTAGTTGTGGTTCGGAATCCATTTTACGCCGTACGGTCCGGTATAATTAGCCCTTGTATAGCAAAAATTGACCATAGAGTAACCAATCAAATCAGCCCATTTGATTCCGTATCAAGTGACTTGTGTTTACAAAATAAAATAAGATAACGTATATATGTTTAATAATTTTTGTGTGCGTTCAGGCAATGAAAATAAATACAACATAAAGTTTTATAAAGTTATTAGTTTTATAAAGACATTCCCTCACACATTTAATCGGAATTTAGTAACTTTTAATACTTTCACCATCCATTGCACAAGTATATTTTAATTACAAGTGATTAAAAGAGAATGAATTTACATTTAGGGTATAGTTGTCATATAGTGCTTGTCTTCCATCCAGTAGGTCGCGGGTTCGAATCCCGATGTCAGCGCATGGATGTTAGTGATTGTCCTTGTTAAGAGTAGCGGCGGCTCATCCATTAGGTACTCCTTTACAAATAGCCGTTAGTTCGCCCTTTGCAGACCGAAGGTCAGTGGTCGGGCTTGGAAAAAACATTTAGTAAAGAGTAAGAATAATTTTGCACAATTTTAATTCACGACTGTTTTATAACGAAGAATTGGAGTTTTAGTTACTTTCTACCATATCGCAATTTATACTGTTCAATGACTAAATATTAATTTTGAGTGAAACCTCGAAAGTCTGGCAAAAAACCAGCAACTTCAGAAATGCAACACGTTTCTTTTTTCATTGCCAGATCATTTGACAGATTCGGAGATCGCATATGCAGTTTTAAACAATAACGAAGCAGATGGAACTAACGATATATATCTGATGAGAAAGAGCAATCAGAAGACGGAGAGGCGTCAGTATATAAGTGTAGAACATTAAGTAAACTATTTCCGCACTAGAAAAACAAAACTATATCTGACCAGGAAATTTTACAGGATTCAAGGCATTAACATGAGACCAAAACACTTACAAGCAGTTAGAAACTAACCCTCCTGGTGGCTGTCACGACTAGTATCTCGCCATTAACAAAATTAACGAGATCTTGATGGACGCGATATCTCGTTATCAGAAAAATAACCAGATCTTGATCTCGTCATCATCAAAATATCGACAATATCTTGATGACGAGATGTCTCGTCATTATCAAAATTGGTCAGATCTCGTTGAAACTGCTTGGAGGATTAACAAAGATTTTTAGTAAATCTTAAGTGTACTTAATATTAAATACATACATACTTGGTATGTAAATTGTTTTAAATTTATGTCAGCAACTTTTTTTTAGTATTCGTTACTTTTAATACCTCGCAAAATGTTAATAAATATCTAGTTTGTCATTCAGAGCCTTTATTTATAAGGTGTAGGACACGCAAATTTTGTTAGTGACCCTGTTACATGCAGGTACGGGGTACTTTACGTAATGCCCTTTATGCAATATTTCGATAGCTTCAGAAACCCGGCATTTGTTTGGTCCCGATGCCTGATTTTCGAGGTTTTACTATATTTCCCCATTTGAATATTGCTGTACATACGTAATAGAGGAAAGAACTACTCGCTCGTCCGAACCTTCAACTCTCCAAGGCTCGATTTGATTCAAAAGGTAGAGGAAAAGATCCGTAATTGAATACTTCACCTACAGAAGAATGTTATATTTCCTCAGGAAATCGCAACACGAGCCATTTTCAACTGCAAGGTTAGTAGATTTATTGGCTTTGGGGCAATCATTGCAAAAAGATGCAAATTCCTTGTATGCAATTGGTTCCCATGCTTCCACTGAGAACACGACACTTAATCTGCAGCTTCTAGACATTTCCTTGGTATTGCTCGAACCCGAAAAGATGTGAAGGACTCGCACTATGGGGCCCCGCGTAAACAAACGACAGGGGTTCCACTTTCAGTGAGGAAACCAATATTTATATAGCACAAGAAATGAAATTTTGCCAGACATTTTTAAATGTATGTTAATGTTAATTCCTTGGAGGTGGTCAGTCGCGTTATGTTAAACCTCATTTTAATGCTCCAAACCTTTGTCAATTCTTTAATATCTCTGTTCTGGAGATTAAATAAAAGAAACTAACCCCCTCCGATGCGTTCGTTTTGAAAAGCTAAAGTGAAAAGATGGCTTTGGCCATTCTTCGTTGTTTTGTAAATGAACGCATTGTGTGCATTATTTGATTCCACAACTTAATCCGTTGGTACTGACGTGTGGCTACAGTCATGGCATGTTGAACCTAATTTTAAAAATACATACCTTTGTAAATTCCTTAATATCTAATCTGAAGATTATAAATGAATCCAATTTGTGGTGAAACATGACTAGCCTGTTGTGTTGCTCCAGTGAGCAACTTACCAACATCAACTACCTGGTATATGGTAGTTGATTCGCCGTTCTTAGTTTTATAAATGATCGCCATTGCTACATTTGATTCCAAACCTTAACCTATAGGCACAGAGTCGAAATGTTCCCGTTCATACATCTTCCGTATCAGGGCAAAAGGGGTTAAGTCAAAATGGCTACTTCCCAGAATCTTAATTTGAATACTTTTCTTTCTCACAAATATTCAGGTAGAAAAAGCAGGCAATGGTACAAATAATTGTAATTTAGATTCGTAGATTCATTTAGTTCTGATTTTAAGTGTATACATATTTTTTAATTATAATGATGCACCTGACTCCTTTGAACCCATCAAAAGTGAGATTTAATCCCTTTTACCCTGACACGGAAGATATATTCTATTTTGCATTTTGTAAATTTTGAAATTTATTTTGGAAATTGTCAATTTCGGAAAATGTTAGAAAAATTTTGTCATTGCAAATCATAGAACATGTGCTGCATTTGAAGGTTAAATCCTATAAATTATTTTACCATACAAAAAATCCAATTTCATTATTCTTACTATATTCAACCACTACATACATATGGACTTCACTTAACCAAAAAATAATAGATTTGTTTGTAGTACCAATCAGTTTGTCTTTCATTAGACGCAGCAAACAATGGAATCATATTGTTCTGTCCTTAGAGTATATTTGTCTAGCATGTGAATTTCCTATCTGTCCCAAACATCTTATTGTAGCCTTAAAACATCTGGGATAATCACAGCCCGTTAAGAACTGCAATAATGCATAGGGTTTATTTGAGGTACAGCTTTAGGGGACATGATTGAGAAGTCAATCCACAGCAATCTAGCAGGATTTAGAAAGCGGCGCAAAGTTTGGCTTCTGTCTTTATTTAGGATCAATGTTGTAACAGCAAAGTAATATTAGAGATTTCGGAAACTATATATACGAGGGCTGTCTAAAAAGTATCCGACCTTTGGCCAGGAAAAATATATTACTTAAGTGAGGAAATTGGGACCCTAATCCCCTTCAAAGTAGGCCCCTTGCGCCTTCACACACTTAGCCCACCGATCCTTCCACTGCCGAAAACACTCCTGGAAGGCTTCTTTTGGAATGGTGTTCATCTCCGTTGTCGCGTTCTGCATTATCTACTCAAAACGGGATCCTTTCAACGGCATCTTCAATTTCGGAAACAATCAGAAGTCGCAAGGAGCCATATCTGGAGAGTAGGGAGGTTGGGAGACGACTGGAATTCCGTGTTTCGCCAAGAAAGTCTGGATCAGGTGTGACAAATGAGCCGGAGCATTGTCATGATGCAACTGCCAGTTTTTCGTCGTCCAGAGGTGTGGTCTTTTGCGCCGAACAGCATCTCTGAGTCGGCGTAGAACTTGTTGATAGTACTCTTTTGTCACTGTTTGTCCTTCCGGTGCGTATTCGTGATGCACAATTGCACAGATATCAAAGAACACAGTTAGCATCACCTTGATTTTGCTTCGCACCTGTCGCGCTTTTCTCGGCCTTGGAGACTAGGGATGCTTCCATTGCGACGACTGTGCTTTTGTTTCTGGGTCGTACCCGTATACCCATGACTCATCCCCAGTAATCACAGTGTTCAGAAACTGAGGATCAGTGTTGGTAGTGTCCAGAAGGTCCTGTGCAATCTCAATACGGAGTTCTTTTTGTTGTGCCGACAGCAGCTTGGGCACAAATTTTGCAGCCACTCTGCGCATGTTCAAATCATCACGCAAAATTGCATGTGCGGAATCTTTACTGATCCCAACCTCTTCGGCAATCTCTCGTACGGTCAAACGACGATCTCCCTTTACAAGATTTTCCACCCTCTCAACAACAGCTGCATTGAGGCCTCCCAGGACGCTGATCACTCTCCACCGATGTGCGGCCATTTTTGAATCGGTTAAACCATTCCTTCACTTGTGTTACCCCCATAGCATCGTCTCCAAAAACTTGCTGAATCTTACGAATTGTTTCGTTTTGAGAATCACCAAGCTTTTGACAAAATTTGATGCAGTATCTTTGCTCAACTCGTTCATTCATTTTGAGAGAAATCAAAAATCCGACGAACACTTATAACAGCACCTTACTCAGCGGCCAGCAGGCAGCGACTGACACACTCGAACACGGAGAAAAAATTCAAGCATACGCATTAAGTTGTCTTCTTCCATTGTGCATAGTGGCGCCGCTCTAGCATCATTACCGTAAGCAGGAAAATTCAAGGTCGGATACTTTTTAGACAAACCTCGTATATATATAATTGTAAAACAGATCAGTTGCTTTCGATGATTTTGTGCCACTTAGGTTTCATTAGAACTAATTTTCGTCTTATTTCACACGTCAGCAATATGTTAATATAGGAAGCAGATGGCAGCTAACCGCAGCTGCAATCAATAAACTTTTTTGATCAGTGAAAGTTGCTTTAAAATTCCATTCCCAATTGCTTTGATTAAACATTAAACTAATCGCCATTTCTTTCGCACAAACAAAACTTAAACTCATTTCTTTTCAATCTGATTTTTGCATTTTACCTAAAGATCACTAGCTTAGTTTCTACATTGTAAAGCTTGACTACAAGTTAATATATTATATTCAGATTAGTATTTTTATTCCGCTTTACATGAAATGAGAATTTATATTCTTTTCTTGAAGGTATGTACATTTTTAGTTTATTTCTGATATTTCAATGGGATTAATCATACTCGGATTCGTCAAATAGCTTCGGTAAGAATATTTTAAATTTCTCATTTTAAGTTTTAATTTCGCTTGAAGGCTGGGTAAGTGAAGAAAATGCATTTGAATCCCTTATTTTCTTTTCTAAATACAAGTTTTGGCATGTTTCAAGTTTTGTTTTTGTTTAATATAAGCAATTCATTGAAATGATCACCAATGGGCACACCCAGGATATCAACTTGTGGAGGCTGCATTTGTGTTTCGTAAGCTCTTTATTTTAAGAGGAGGGGTAATTTTAGATTGAAATATTAAGTCAAGGAGGGGAGGTTCGATTGATTTTTAAATTTAAAAATCAACTGAGGGTTTCAAACTGAGGGTTTTTCTGTATAGCTAAATTGTAACAGAAATGACCGTAGAATTAACCAAACTCTGTGAAGTAAAAAAGGTGGCGCTAGTGTTTTCGTTTCCTGTTTTGCAACTTGTGACGTAACTTGGCATGTTACTCAAATGCAATTTGCTTTTTTTAATGAACTCCAAACATCGCTAAAACGGTGATGTATCAAATTAGTTGTTATCTGGAAGTATTTTTTCTTCCTATAGTAGTTTATGTGTGTGTGTGTGTGTGTGTGTGTGTATACTGAAATCCCCTCTTATAGAGCAGTTGAGAGGACAATAGTTTTAGAGTGACTTCTAGACGAATAGGTGTATTGAAGGCTAACATGCTTAATTTATTGTATTGAACATAAATTATTTAGTGTTTATATTATTTTATTCTTGTAGTGATAGGACTCTTAAATATAATTAAAAATGCTGGATTAGTGTTTGTTGATCGAATCAAAGAGAAAATGTAAAAGACGTCTTTGTACACGACTTTAAAAACAATGAATTAATTTAAAATATTTTTGCTTTTCCTTCAAGTCCGGGAGGGAGATTAAGCCCCCACCTGACCATGGTTTTCTCCATATTTCTTTTCTGGCGTTTTATAAATCCTAACAATGAATCTTTCCTTATTTTGGCAGCAAAATTTCAGTCTAGATAACGCGGTAATTTAACAGAAAATACTGTATATAAACTGGAACAAGCACGAGAATAAGAATGAAGTATTCAAGCGGACTGGAAGTGCGGGAAGACAGATTTGCTTTCATTACCTCCTGCGCAAATGTTAGTGTTTGCGGTGTGTGTATGTGCTGACACTACTCCGCGTCAAATATTTACAAAAAAGTAAAAGCTTTCACGAGTCGGTTTTACAAGGCACCTGCCGTAATCTGTCAAACCCATGTGTGAGGGAGCTTTGTACTGAACTTCCGGGTGTTTTCCTCCCTCGTCCATAGTGTGGAAACGCTTTTTGGCTGTCGTTTGAAGATAAAAATAAAATTATTTTCATTCACCATTTAACAGCCACGTCTAAGTACGCGTCCCTATCATCTCAGGAAAACGAATCCATTCAGCTTAATTTACCATCAATTGAAGAAATTAAGTACTCGGCAGATGAAAACAGCATTTCTTAGGTTTGTAGTTGGACTTGAATGCTACTAGGTCAGGAGACTAGCTCGTGGAACGCAGAAAGGTGGAAATAGTCTGGCTTCGTGGGTGGTTGAGAAATGTTTTTCCCATTGTATTGAATGATGGACAAAGATTTCTCGCCAAGCGCTAGCTTGCCAATCTTGAATCGCCAAATCGTACAGCCATTTTTTTTTTAATTTCATTTGCCATCCGTAGGGTATGAAGTGAAGAATATGGATGGCAAATGAAGTTTTAAGATGGTTCTATGCTCGATCGTCGGTATGTATTAAGAAATTGTCGATTAAAATTGTTAAAAATGAAAAATAGACCATCGATGCATATTGAGTCTCACAGTTACAGCAAAATTAAATTTTAGTTGGATATTTTACTTTTGTTTTGTATGTTCTGTGTTTTAAACTGCATTTTTAGAACAAGTGAAAAATTCGCTCACACTACCTGGTTTTCGAAGTTCACGGAAAACTCCCGATTCGCTTATTTGCTCTTAAAGTGTGTTTGTAGGCATGAAGACATTGTTTGGGTCTGCTTACCGTTCTACAAAGAAGGTATTGCTGACGTAGATGAACTCTTCTCACCTCAGTTGGGAAAAAACGAATAAATAACTAGAAATAGATGTTACTTTTCCAATAAACCCAAATTTCTCTAAAACTCCGATTGATGTGTCTTCGAATTTTGAAAGATATTTTTTTATTATATTAGTGGAGCTATGAAGTTCCACCTAGTCAAGTACTTTGAAAATACATTTTCCATGTATGTGTAGGCAGGCTTTACCTTAGGAATGGTACATTGAATTCTGATAAATACAGATGTAGGCGCATTTTAATTGAGCACTAAATATGTGCGTGCGCTTTTTAATTGGACTTTTAATGTGTATGAGACGCATTTGAGTGAAATGCAGCTGTACATGTGCGTTTACTCAAATCTTTCAAAATCTTTTAAATTGAATTTGTTAAACTTGTCCCCTTTTGAAGTTCTTTGCAGTTAAGTATTAATTTTTTTTTCAGGAGGGAACCAGTTTTGTGATTGGAAATGACGAAACCTATAGAAGTTTTCGAGGTAAGTTCTTTTACTTTTTAAATAAAATTATTGGAAACTTTAAATTATTGGGCCATCCAGAGCACTGGAAGAAAACAAGTTGGCTTTTCCTATTTACTCTGAATTTAAATTTGGCTAAACAAAGTCATATTTCCATCTTGAGTAACGTATAGCACTTATTTTGTATCTGAAAACGGTCAATTTTTTTAAGCTACAAAGTGAGACCTAACACATCTATTGACTATTTTGTTTTTATGTGAAAACAAAACTTATGTCTAATTTAGATTTCATTACTTCAGATACTCAAACGCGTGTTGGAAAGTATTTATGTTCATCGATAAATTTCTCAACGAAAACATTGTCTTTTGTCAGCATGACTATCAGACTGAAGCCTGAAGATTTCGATTTAATAACGAGCGCTTTACCTACACATTAATTATGCTTGCATGTTTATACATTGCGACGTTCTTTGAACGTTTTCAAGGGCCGCGGTAGCCCGGTTGAAAGAGTAACGGATTAGCAACCGGAGGGTTGCGAGTTCGAATCCAACCAGACCGCTTTGTACAAAGGGGCACGTTAAATCTGTCGTGGCCTCAAATGTCCTCATGTTGGCGTGGTGTGGAAGCTTAGAGAGTGGTGTGCCAGCTCAGGTGTTTTCGTCATCTGACCGTGATTGAAAATTACGTGGTGTTGTCCTCGGTCTTTCCCTTCGGGTTTAATCCCTGATCGTCGTCAATAGCCCGCTGTGTTGCTCCAGTGCGACGTTAATTAAAATACCTACCTACTTAAACGTTTTCAAGTAATTTCGTAACCGTCATGTTTATATGCTGCTCTTCGCTATCATTTGTTGCTTGAATTTAGAAAGGAGTGGCGGCATGCACTTCCCCATTTAACCTGCTAGAAATTAGCATTTGTGAGCAGAGTAAACCATTTAGATTCAGATGGTTTTACATACAAATGAGATCCGTTGATTTCTATTTGTTGCTCATTTGTAATCATACGGATTATCTTATGCCATGCAATGGTTGTAGCTTTATATAAAACACGATTTCAGATCAACAGAATATATCTTAAAGGCAACTGTCGAAAGTCTCTTGACTTCTTCCTTATAATCATTGCATTTCATTGCAAGTTAGCCTGGAGGTCAAGAGACTGGTTTATTCAGCGTTCGAAAGAACCGAACGTTAAATAATTATGCAGGAAACTCAATAACCCTGATTCATCTGAATCATAATTATAAATTATATTACCTAATATATGGATATAAAAGTTGGTTTTGATGGCTCACGGGACAGACCAATTTTTTGTCGCCAAAGTCAATTCCAAATGGTAATGGTTAGCATTGCTGATAAGAGATCAACTCGGGGACTTAAGCAATCGCACCGTGAGAGAGGGATTTCAAAGTAAAAACAAAACAAACTGTCTGCAAAGATTTTACTTCTATCCAAATGCTATCGCATGCTACATATCGCGGTTGCCTTAAAATGTTGTTTATCGCCGTTTTACATTTAATCAAATTGGTGTTGATTGGTATTGGTATTTTTCAATTAACGTCACACTGGAGCAACACAACGGGCTATTGGTGACGGTCCGGGATCAATCCCAAAGGGAAAGATCCGAGGACAACACCACGTAATTTCGAACCAGGTCAGATGACGATAAATTGGTGTTGACGAATCAACTATCGTATATCAATTCGAAATGTATTCTTTGGAATTTTTATTAGCGAAGTGCGGAAATCGTATTCGAGGTAGGTAGTTGAATTAACGTCACACTGGAGTAACACAACGGGCTATTGGCGACTGTCCAAGATCAAACCCGAAGGGAAGGTTCCTTGAAATCGTATTCCAAAAACAAGACAGCTGACGTCGCTTTCAGAATACATACAAGAAACACGTATCGCCGCAGAAACACTATCGCCACCTATTTATAGCTTGACAGTAAATGGCATTCTAGGATTTAATATGACCATGATTCAAAATTGCGTGGTGTTGTCCTCGATCTTTCCCTTCGGGTTTGATCCCGGACCCTCGTCAATAGCCCGTTGTGATGCTCCAGTGCGACGTTAATTAAATACCTACCTAGGATTTAATACTAGTTTTAATGAAATTCAAATTTTTTGCATTAAAGGGACGAAAATATTTCACTTGATCAAATTGAATTTCTTTCCCTCTTTTTGCTACCTAATCCACATTTGTTTGAGCTCTAATTTTTCTAAACTGTCTCATGTGGTTTATGAAACAATCAGAATCTAATCTGTAGGGATGTCCACATGTTAAAATGCTTTTCCTCAAAGTTCAGCTTTAAAACTTGAGATCGAAGCAGCCAACAGGAAGTTTCCCCAATGACCTTCAAAATTCGTGCTCGTGGATTCTTCGACATCCTCCCTCAAAGTGAATTAAACTTCGTATTCTGGAAATTTGATTATACGATAGCGAATTCTAGATAATCTGATGAAGAGCTCAGGCGTAGGCCCCCAAGTTCATGATGGAACACCCGAGAATTTCGTTAAATCGAGGAATAAATATATAGTAGGATACTTGGATCACAGATGATTGAGAAGATTTTAAGGAATTGAGTGTTATTCTGGTTTCAACCTGTGTTGAACAAAACGTTATTAGTAAAGGTTGTAATTTTTAGGTTGGCTGTTTTGGCGTTTTCGACGCAAGGGTCATATTTGGCCAAGGTGCGCCAAACACAAGACAACGTCAAGTAAAAATGTGAAAGGGAGAAAAGAGGAATCGGGGAACAGAATAGTAGGTTGAAAGCAGAAGATAGCTTGGGTATACCGGAATCGCGACACCCGTGTTAACTAAAGACAGTAAACCCCATGGGGATAGAGAAGATCACTAGAGTACCTCGTATACGTGAAGCCTGTACACACCTAAAGGAGATGTGCCTTAGAGGGCTGTAATATTAAGGGAAATGTTCCCAATTTCTGTGCATGAAGACTAAATTTAGAAGTATTTTCATGAAAACAGTGTACTAATAAAGAGTGATGAATACTGCCTTTTTACCATTCTGGAAGGCTTTTCGAATCAATTTCGAAATTTTAATAGAAAAGGAACCTTAAAACCTTATTCTCATCTATGAATGTTCTGCTGGCATCGCCATACGTTTCTAGATGGCTCTGTAAGTAATCGGTGGAGCTGGTACATAAATAAAAACAAATGGGAAGAACTTGTTTACTTAACGGTATCAATCCTTATTCATACCTACGAAAGCTTCAGGAAATACAAATAAATTCTGAACTCTATATTATCACCTGGAGACAGGGCCTTCGGCCCAGGTGCTTCATGAAATATCCACCCACGTCCGCAATTGACGGTATCAAAGTCATGAGCGACAGCAGGTGCTGCATCCAGTGACGGTCGGGTTCGTTTGATCGGCCCGAGAAATGTAACCATCTACAAACTTCAAGAGAGCATTTTAGAATTGGTGAAATTAAAACGCATATCTTTTTATAATTTCTGGCCATAGGCCTCTAATTTGAGGAACTAACTCATCAATAGTTGTCCCCATCTTGTTAATAGTTTCATCTGTATTTGTCATTCAGTATCAATTCACAGTCGATGAGAGATGCGACTCTGAACTTCATTTCTTTTATTAAAGTTCTGAAACTCTTAACTGGTTTGAGTACTTGATGAAATTTGTCATTTTTTACCCTAATGGCTACATTGGGTGACAAAGCTCTGAGTATTCAATCCAGTTCGAGTTTACTCGCTAGAGGGCAGAAGGTGCTTTTCAGCCAAATGGGATAATTTCATGTTTCAATCCCAAGCAAAAGTAGTTATCTGTTTACTACAACTGATGTAAAAATCAGTTATTTCCTGCAAACCATATATTTAATCTACCTATTAGACACATAAAGAAACAAAAACGAACTCGAAACTACTGCATCTTTGCAAATTAAGTCTTGGTTTTGCATTGCCCTCAGGGGTACGTCTTTAGGTGTGTACAGACCCGAGGTACTCAAGTGAACTTTTCTTTCCCCATGGGGTTTACTGTCTTTAAACACGGGTGTCGCGCTCTCGGGATACTCAAGCGATCTTTTTCTACTTTTATACTATTATTCTATTCCCCGATCGCTCCTTTTTCCCCTTTCACAATTTTTACTTGAAGTGCTTAGCGCAGCTTGTCCGAATGTGGTCCTTGCGCCATTAAGGTTACCTTAAAATGTATTTTATCACCGTTTGGCGTTTGATCTAATTGGCGTTGACCAATCAACTACCGTATATCAATTCGGAATTCATTCTTTGGGATTTTTATTGGCGAAGTGGTGGAATCGTATTCGAAACACAAGTCGAGTGGCGTTCTCGTTTGGAATACCTACAGGAAATACGTTCCGCCGCAGAAACACTACAAAAAAGCTTCTGATAGTCTGCTTCAACAGTTATTTTTAACATGTCGATAACATTTATCGATAACTTAATATTTTCGATAACAGGTTAACAGGTGTTAACTGTTAATTTCCAAGTGTTATTCTAACTGCTAGCGGAATAATAGCTTACATCTATTAGGCCACAGTTGGCTCGATTCTATCCATCGACTTCGTAATGAAGTAAACGGAGCATGTGCACGCAACTTTATATCATTTCTTCCGACCGCTCGGTTTGAAAATGTGACTTGGTGTTGGGAGGAAACACGAATCCTAATGTTGGACTAATTTGGATTCGTGCTCCTGCTATCCGATTACGTGTCACACTTTTTTTCATGGTGAACGACTGCGTCGCGTATAATTGAGGGTAAAAGTCGGCAAAGGATATTCATTTTATGAGTAACATTTGATTGCTTAGTGATATTTTAATACAATTTTACGCCACCAATAACGTATTATTTAAACAATTAGTTCATAGTAATGCCACTCCCAAAAGTTTCGTTTAGAGTACTAGCTAGTAACTATTACCACGAGAAACAATTTTCCCATTTTGTACAAAAATGTTTTAAAAGTCATTATTGACATTAAAAGCCATATTGACTGGTCAAAGCATCGAGCGTGATTGAAAACATTAGTTTGCTCTTCGATAGCTAATCGGCCCAATTCGATTCCCAAGTCCACATGACCTGCACTCCTGAGATCTAACGAGAGCAACTCCGCCCACATGCTCCGTCTATTTCATTCGACGATTGATGCCTCTATCAAACTGATAGCTTTGGACGTTCACTGAACTCTCCCCAATTACGGACAATGAATAGCTGATCTGCTACTGTTGCTTTTGCAACTATTTCCAACTGTCTGTAGCCACACTATCACAGACACTGCTGCTATTAGCAAGCCACACATTGGTCCACCATCTGTCCTGCGACGCTCGCTAAATAGACTACAATACGTATTCACATGTCAGATGCTTTGCTATATGTCAGAGAAAAGGGACTAGCTCGTGGAACGCAGTAAGGTGAAAATCATCTGGCTTCGTGAGTTGAGAAATTTCCTATTGTATCGAATGAGAATTGTCCTTGGCAAGGATCTCTTACCAATCTTGAATCGCCAAAGAGAGCCGATTTTTTTAATTTGATTTCCCATCCGGGTATAGCATGAATGAAGTGAAACGAATATGGATGGCAAATGAAATTTTTTAATAGCCCTATTTGGCAATTCAAGGTTGACAAACTAGCGGTTGACGAAAAGTCATTGCTCAGGATAATTCCATTCGATACTATAGGAAATTTCTCAACCACTCACGAAACCAGACATTTTCCTTTACTGCCCAGCTTCACACTGCTGGGCACACTCGGCTGTTAAAGGCAACAAGACGGTCAGTCGATAGTTATCAAGCATTGCATTTGAAAGAACATCCTAATACAGCTCACGGTTTCACGCAATCCGTTAACTAGATGTAGCATTTATCGAATTCGTATTGCTAAATTCTGAAAAGTACTGTGGGTACTTCCCACCATTACAAATATGAAATTGCATTAAAATAGTATGAGAAGGATTTTATTTCATCTACCTAATTACTCTCGCATGATACATATCAGGATTACCTCAAAATGAAGTTTATCACCGTTTTGGCGACGTTTAGCAATTATTCTAATTGGCGTTGATCAATCAACTGTCATTTTTCTATTCGGAATTCATTCTTTGGAAATTTTTATTGGCCAAGTGTTGAAATCGTATTCGAAAAATAAGCCAAGTGGCGTCACATTCGGAACACGTACAGGAAACACCGTTCCTCTGCAGAAACTGTACTGCCACTTATGTAGCTTGACAGAAAATGCCTTTCATACAAAGCAAATTAATATATCCCAACCATTGAAGTTATTTTTTTGTTGAATTAAATGCTGACTTCCACACGTTCTGTAGGGGCTGATGGCTCAGTGGGTATACCCACTGCTCTAGCAACCTTCTAGTTGTAGGCGGCGCTGGTTCGATTCCTGTCAGGTGCATTCCTCCCTGGGTGTATTTCTCTCTTCTGTGTCAGTAAAACTTTCATTGTGTCTCTTTTTCTTGACATTGTATGTCTTGAGTCTGGCTCAGCATGGCCAAATATATCCCTTGCGCCATAAAACCCCAATACCAACAAACCAACCACACGTTCTGCAATAAAACTGTTTTATATCGGATGTGACATAAATGCAGCTTCTATTCCTTAATTGTAAAAATGATTTAGAATATTAGGTTATCACATTTTAACATTTTTTTTTGAAAAACTGGAGAAAATTATTTTATTCTAGTAGTGATTTAGAGAACTATTATTTGAAAATGCAAATAAGCTTATTTGTGAAGGGGTTTTAATTTTCGTAGCCTACATTCTACTTTCGTTTGGGAGAATTTAACTTAACATCTAAGTACCAGATGGCGTTACTGTCCTGGAACACCCCAATACCTTCCCGAAATATACATTCGATATCTCGATTGAAATTTTTAGTAAAAATTACTTAAATCATGTTTCAAAGTTTCACTTCGCTTCGAATTCTCTTTCGAGTTATCGATTGGGGAAAATGTTGAAAAACCGAAAACTGTCCGAATGAAAAGAATATCGATGTTAATGGTAAATGAGCGGCAATGAAGAGAATGGACCCTTTTATACTGATAAATTCGATATATAGGTCCTTTACTCTTACATATTTTAATGAGAGAAATCTAAATATTTTAGAATGACGTTCTGTTTTGCACGATCTAATTAAGATTCGTGATGATGACCGTCTCAAAATGACCGTAGATTGATAAAGCAACCTATATGTGCACTTTTGGGGGCAGCCAAAATCGAATAACATCTTGTTACTTACATGAAAATATCCCCTAAATGTGTGTGCTTTTATGAAAACATCGTAAACTTAGTAAATAATGCCTTCTTCGACACATTAATAGTTTAAATTGAAGCGCTGCCCCCTGTTTATTCTCAAGAACTGAGACAACCTGATTCTGGTGAGTAAAACTGCTGTGAATAGAGCTTACACTCTACCTGGAAATTATAAAATATGAATGAAAAGCTAGAAAACTTGTTTTGTTACAAGAGATTGCTTTACGTTTTCGAATTTTGAAGATAGTAAAGATTTTCCTATTAAATGGACAAAATGTGGAAGGCATATATTTTATTCCATATATTTTCAAAATAATAACCCAATTTCTTTGTTTTCTGATATTTCCTTGACCCTCCAGTGGTTTCGACGAGATATCTCGTTCATCAAGATGTAATCAATATTGCTAATGGAGAGATATTTCGTCAACAAAATATTGCCTATATTCTTATAATGACGAGATATCTCGTCGAGACAACGACCAAGAGGGTTAACGGACTGAGGCTCTTGGATCTTTACCTAGTAGATGCGTATTTCATGTGCCTGTGTACGGACTTCACGACCCTAGGTACTCTAGTGATCTTTTCCCTACCTGGGTGTATTTCTCTCTTCTGTGTCAGTAAAACTTTCACTGTGTGTCAATTACTTGATATTGTATGTCTTGTGTCAATTGCTTGATATTGTATTATTGTATTGTCTGGCGCAACATGGCCAAATATGGCCCTTGCGCCATAAAATCCCCAAACCAACCCAACTAGTGATCTTTTCTTTTCCCATAGGGTTTACTGTCTTTAGTAAACACCGGGATCGCGCTCACTGGATACCCAAGCTATCCAATTTCGCTTTCATCCCACTAATCTGTTCCCCAATCCATCTTTTCCTTTCACATTTTTACGTTGTCTTGTGTTTTTCGCAGCTTGGCTAAATATGGCCCTTGCGTCGTAAAAAGACAAAACAACCAACCAGCCTATTTCTTGTACCTTATCAACTCGATCCATATGTGCTTAGAAACTCCGGTTTTCGCCTGCAATTTAAAGTCAAAAGGATGAATAGAAAACCCCGACCTTCTAAATATGGATTTGCAATTTAATTACGATATAACGAATGGTTTAAAAACAGTTGCGTAGTTATTGATATCCTTTTATATCCCTAAATACGTCCAAAGTGTTCTATTCCTTTCCATTTGACTTACAGCTTGTCAACTAACATGTGTCCATTACGAATTTAATTGATCGATTATGAAATGTTGAGAGTCGCAATACCTTTTAAAGCTCGTGATTTATAGGTTGACGCGTAATTTAAATATTTTCAGTTTGATTCTGTTTGGATAATATTTAAGTATGTTTATGAAATGCAGAATTTTTTGAATTAATATTTTTTCCCGATTAAGATTTCATGTTTCCTTGTGCTTCCGTTTTTCGTTTTTGGAATTCGTTTTCAGTCATGTCATCTCAATTTGGTATTATCGCAAATGAGAGTTTCCGTTACAGCTGAACACACACTTCAATTTGTGTTTACCAATCACAGGCTTAGGCAATGACACAAAATTCAATTCCTTCAAGAGAAGACAGCATACGTGCAGAGTTCAGTTTCACTTTTGGAAATTTCTATTTACTCTTGCTAATTGTTGAATTTCTTTTTATTTTCACTTTTCATTTAGTTTTTATTCGTTTTTGCGGTTTCTTGGGCAGACTTTATCTCCTTTTCAAACCTGAACTCCGTTTATTTTCCTTTCGAATTTCTAGTTTCGGAGTCAATGTTAATGACTTGTTTTCTCTGCACCTGTTCACATTGTCGCCACTTGTGTTGTAACTCTTATAATTGTAATTTATACTTTGTTTCCCTTCTCAGGAAATATCTCTTCATAAGTTTCGGCCAGAAATACATAGTGATTGAAAATCAACCTAGCAGGCCAGTTTGGTATGTTACTTTGAGTAGATTGCTTTACCGAATCTTCACTCTCGCGTATTGCGTTGCTTTGCTTCACCCACATTTCACTAACCGGCACTATGTTTCTATTTCTCACGTAATATCTCTTCGTAAGTTTCGACCAGAAATACAAAGTGTGATTGAAAATCAACCTAGCAGGCCAGTTTGGTATGGTACTTTGAGTAGATTGCTTTATCGAATCTTCACTCTCGCGCATTACGTTGCTTGCTTTACTCACATTTCACTAACCGGCACTATGTTTTTATTGCCCACGCATACAACGTATACACCTTTTATGATCAATGCAGTAGATAGTGTTGTAACGTCTTGGTTCACGGGTAGCTAGACTAGTTACCATTGAAAGTATCCGTTTCTGGACTAAAGTGATTTATTTTACAATTTGTACAAAAGTCGTAAAAATGAATGTAGAGTTCATTTAATGTTAGTTCATTGGAAAGTCCAAAGTTCTATCGAGGCGCTTCTTAAGGCTGCTGGCGAGCCTCTCACAATTCGCTCGGGGGAGTCTAATTCACGGCTACGGGTGAGCCTTTTCTCAACAAAAATACCCAGATGAGTATAGTCCCAAGGCAGGATATCTCAGTCTTTCCAGATAGGATCAGATCAATCTCCACTACTAGGATGAGCAGTTGCACAGATCTCTAGGAGGATTCTCCTTCACGGCTACGGTCGAGCCTTTCTCAATAAAATACTCAGGTGAGTATAGAATCCCAAGGTGGGATAAATCAGCTTTGTCAGTTCTGGTGAACGTTAGATCTCGGTTAAGTCTCCACTACTCGGGTGAGTAGCGACACAGGTTTCTCGGAGGGGTCTCCTTCACGGCTACGGCGAGCCCTTCTCAATAAAATACTCTGGCGAGTATAGAATCCCAAGGCGGGATAAAATGCGCCGACAGTGAACGGGTGTTCACGTCTCTCTCCAAAACGGTCTCTCTGCTGACCGCCTCTCTCTCTGCTGTTCTCTCCAAGCTCTCCCCGCTCTTTCTTCTGTCTGATCCTCTCTCCCTCTTCTCAAGATCTCAAAAACTCTATATATTGGGTGCTTCTCGATTCCTCCTTTTCGTTTCGGGTCCGCCTTTTAATCGGTGCTGGTTGGCTGTTGAAAATTCTTACCATCTTCGAACCTTCCCGAATGGCTCTCTCACGTTGGCCTCTCCCCTTGACTTTTACGACAGACTTTGGCGGACTTGAAAGGGGACCATAAAACCCTGTCGGCAACGGTCATCGTAATTCACCTCCGTCCTCTTTGTCTCGAATTGTCATAGAGAGCGACAGAAAGGCGCCTGCCCTTTGTTTCGAAAGCACAACGATTTCCGACCCCTGCTGGTTGGCTGTCGTTAAAAAGATGTTTCGGGTGGTCGCTTCGGTGTGGCCTTTTCCTCTCGACACTTGAGCCGGCAAGATTGTCAGACCCCCTATCTCTTCCGGCTGCCGTGGTGGTCGTTTCTCTAGCCGCCGTTACAGTGTACATTGTTCATATCGATAAAAAGATACGGGCTGGAGTCTTGCTAGTTATGCCTTTTTTAATTTGATTCTCTAAATTAGAGAAAAATAATAAATTTTGTCTGCTACTTGAAAATTATACTACGAATAATAGATTTATTTGCATTCAATATTTCATTCATATTTCTGAGTTTTTACACCATTCCAGGGGAAATATAAGTTTACGAACATCGAAAGAAAGCTGGCATTTTTTCGGACCCATACTTCAAAATTTGCTGTGAATACTTGAAATCAGCAATTTCGGATTTAGTCTCTTTTAAAGTAGTTTAAACAGTTCCTAAAAATAGCCTATTTTTGCACTTTTCAGAATGCTCCAATACAAACCATGCAGGCTAGATAGAAGCTTTTGTTTATTGAAGCGACTCTTGAATCATACTTTTTACGCGAATTGTGCTACGTTTGATTACACTTAAGTAACGAAATTCTCAGTTTTTATAGAAATCTGTTTTATTTACTTCTACGTAATTATCATTTTCTGTGAGTGTTAGATTGCATCAAAATTCTCACTTTCATGTGGATCCGTTTTGAGTTGGTTTATTTATGCAAAAAGATTGCCTTTTTGAAGAGCATCTGTGTTGGGTTTAAATTTATTGCAAGATGCAGTTCAATATTTTCCTCTTAATCGCAGAAGAATGAATAAACTACTAAAGACGTTCCAGATGGCGACTCCAGTTTCTTGATAAAACTAGTTATGATGCTAATTACTGCTTGATTATCCTTGGTATCTGTGCACTGTGTTTTAATCCTCTTTTAAGTTTTGCCATTTTTTCGGAATTTCAATTCGTCTTTTTTTCCTCTCTTTTTGTTTAGTTTCTCTAGCAGTTTCTACAAAACATGAATTTAAGTGGGAATCAATAGATTACGATTTTATCGTTGGGAAATTTCTAATGCCAATAATACAACTATATCCCATACCTATTAAACATTTTAAGCTATAATTTAGAAAAGCTTAAGTTAGGGAAACTTTTTTTCTATTTAGCTAATTATTCTTCTTTCAAAATAAAGGATATGTTAATTACCAAGTGTATTTAAGCTGTCAATATATTAAGGGATTTTTATTCAAATAATTTATAAAAAAGTTTTTGAACGGTATTTCGGGCTTCTCCTGAATGCATCACTCAAAATAAATAAATTAATTGTTATAATGATTTGTTAACAGAGACCTGGCGAAAAATTTCGACCAAACTCAACTGTGAATGACGGATTGACATTTTCTCCGCATGGTTGTCGGATGTAGGTTTTAAATGAAAACGTGTAAAGCGATTTTATTTTTGACGGCTCTTTTCAGTATCGTATCTCCAATGAATATCTTTAGCCTTTGCTTCGCATGTCATGTGACGCGTTACCAATTGCATCACTCCAAGGTTAATTGCATAAAAATTGTTTAATTATGTAAGTAATGACTTTTTCATTGTCATTCATATCGATACATTTCATTAGCAGTAAGCAATTAAAATACTGAACGTCTTCTCATTTGTAGGTAACGAAGAGGAAGATAGTATTACTTCAGCTCTTTCGGCTTCCGAAATCCGCATGCTTGAAGGTAAGTAAAAATTGTACATTGTTCTGAAGTATGAGGGATTTTCAGTGAAAACAAACCAGACGGAAAGTTAAAATTTTACTTCTACCCAAATGTTCTCATGATACAAATAAGAATTACCTTAAAATGTTGTATATCGCCATTTTGTTATTTATCTACTTGTCTATGCTAAAAAAACTGTTTTTTTAATAAAACTTTATGGGTCAAAAGCTATCACCTTGCATCAATGTATTTTACATTTAACAAAAATTTGGTATTTTTAGTTTCTTAAGGGTGAGTGGTATTCCTTATGTCGCACTGCCCATTTGAAGCATTTCTTGACATCAGAATATCCAATGAAATACTATTTATACCTTAGCAGCCTTTTTTAATATACACTCACTGCCAAACGTTAAGCACGGAGAGGAAAATGTTAATTTCTGGAAGCCAATCTGAATTTGAGAGGCTGCATTTCGCTGCAGAGGTAGATAGAAGTATGCAAATATGTTCTGTAACAACCAATCACGGTTTCGTGTCGAGAAATACGCATAAAAGGCAGTCGTATAAGAAGCCAGCATTGTGAAGGGTTAAAGGAGTTTCATGTAAGTGCTGATAAAAAGTGTTTAGAACTTTCGTACGATTAGACGTGTTTCGATGGCTTCCAGAAGACAAATGGCAGATAGTTAGCGCTGGCGTTCTGTGGGACGCCTAGAAGCAGGACAATCAATCACAGATGTTGCTCTTTTCTTCGGCGTTCATCATTCCGTCATTTCACGATTATGGAACCAATTCCAAACAAGCCAAACAGTTGTCCGAAGACCTGTGGTCGGTCGCCCAAGGGTTACGACCCTCACGGAAGATCGATATATTGTTGTTTTTAGCCAAGCGGAATCGAGGAGCGACCTCCACCCGTGTGACGTCTATGGTTGCAGCGTCCATTGGTAAGACGATATCTGCCACTACTGTTCGTCGAAGGCTACACATGAATGGACTACGCCCTGGTACCACGAGTTTGTGTTCCTCTATCCCGTCCAATCCAGAGGGACACGATTAAAGTGGTGTCGGCAACATATGAATTGGACTGTCTGATTGGGCCAACGTTATGTTCACGGATGAGTCAAGATTTGCCTTGGAGCCAGATGACAAGGCTCACGCAATCGGCCCCAGAACATCATCGAGCATCACGCATTCCGAGGTGGAAGCATCATGGTGTGGGCAGGGATTTCGTTGGGATATCGCACCGACCTGCATTATCTATAGACGGGGTTCTATGACGGTTGTCCGGTATTGGGATGAAGTCCTAGAACCCACTGTGAGAGTGTACGCTGCAGCAGTTGGTCCTGCTTTCGTTTTAATGTATGATAATGCGCGTCCCTATCGAGCCAACATCGTCGACGACTACCTGGAGAGTGAGGGGATTGCGCGTATGGGTTGCGCGTACTCGCCCGACCTTAATCCCATTGAAAATCTTTGGGATGCCCTCGGCCGTGCTGTGTCTGCACGTTTCCCACCCCCAGTCACTCAGAGTTGCAAACTGCTCTACAGGAGGAATGGCGATTACTTGATTCTTGGGTGGTTGATCACCTCATCTAAACCATGGTCACACGCTTTATGAGGATGAGGGGTGGTCACTTACCCTATTAATGTCGGTTTTGTTTGTTTTGGATTTAAACATCGTTTTGTTAATGACTCCAATATGACTTCATCTTATAATTTATGAAAATTCAATATTGTTTTCATCTTTGTATGTAATTCTTTGTTTTGTTTCATGATAAACATATTTGCTACATTCCTGCCGAATTTCGTTTCAATTAAAGCTGTACTTGTCGATTTTTTCGCATTTTACCGCTTCGTGCTTAACTTTTGGCAGTGAGTGTACCCAGATGTTTGTTTGGGTTTTTATGGTGCAAGGATCATATTTGGACCAAACAAGAGTCTTAATATACCGAGAATATTCCCTCGTCTTAACCCTTCTGGTGGTTGTCTCCACGAGGTATCTCGTCATTAGCAAAACTGACTGCATCTTGATGTACGAGATATCTCGTCATTGGAAGAAAAGTTACCACCTCTTGATCTCGTCATTAAAAAATCGGCAATGTCTTAAAATCAAGATATCTTGTCATTAGCAAAATTAGTCAGATCTTGATGAAGGAGATATCTCGTCGAAACCACTTGGAGGGTTAATTTCAACTCAGGGTGGATACCACCCACGCAGTTCCGGCTTAGCGGAAGACTGACAGCTTCCCCTCAGCAAAATCGTACTAACATAGCTGGATAAATACCTAAGAATTCGAGATGTATTAAGGAAACTAAGTTTCAAAATTTTTCGGAAGAATTTTATGTGAATATGTACTCATATTGTGCAATTTAAATGAGATAATAAATACGGTCTTCATTTCTTTTCCTCAGCTGTGAAAAAGTTGGATCGATTCCCTGTTGCCTACGCAGAGCAAGAGGTCCGAGTCGTCGGACGGAGGTCTAGACAACCTGTCATCACTCGGATGTTTGATCTCGGTTTTCTAGATGACACTTATGCAGGAGTTACAAAGGTAACTTTTGCTTTATTTATGCTGAGTTGACTATAGTTATGAGAGAGATTTGCATTGTAGACAAACATACCAGACGGTACATACGGACGATGATACATACCTGATTACCTTAAAATGTAGTTGAACGCCTTTGGGCTGGTGTGTGGCGTTTAACCCTCTGAGCGTTACGAGTTTTCTGTGTTCTATAGTACTGCTTTTACCTCACAACACAAATGACTAAGTAACCACATGTATTGGTTGAAAGAATTCTAGGGAGATTCTATTGGTTAAGATGGTCGGACGGGTTAGTAGTCATGCAGAGAAGACGGATGGTTCCAGGAGTGGGAGATTATCTGACTTGTTGACTTCATCTAAACCATGGTTTAAAATCGCGAGGTGTTATCATCAGATCTTTCCCTTCAGGATTGATTCCGGACCATCGACAATAGCCCGTTTTGTTGCTCCAGTGCAACATAAATTCAACTCCCTACCATCCAGAACGGATAACGGATATATGAGTGCTTAATGGCAACCTTTTTATGTGACTAAAGCTAATAATAACGTGACCCTTAGACTACATATATACTTTTGTCTGGTCAGGAGGAAATTCATCGTCGCATTAGTCCACGGGACGGGAGAAGACGACCATCCATTTGATTCATTATCTGATTGGGCTGCGCGACATAGTAAACTTTGGTGATTTCACCATATTTGGTCATTACTCTTACCATTTTGTCGCTACTCTATAAAAATGCGTTTTTACACATACCCTGTCATAAGATGTTACATCGTCAAACGTGGCGATAAAGTGCCAAATCGGCCAATCCATTCAATTTTTTACAAAGCGATCACTAGTCGACATTAGTGATGTTACTAATAGTGATTTCACAGTAACAGTTCTAATTGTGACCGCTACCGAAAGAATATCTGATTCTAAACTAGTGATTCTAAACTGTGTTTGAATCTGATTGGTTGTGGTGGGAGGATGTTGCTTTTTGTGATTTAAGGTCCTTTAGTACTTCAAACGGGAAGTACACTGCAGCCGAGTTGGTTACGTTACGGCTTACAACGCCAAGGAACTCAGTTCGAACCCATATTACCTTTATATCCACAACTGAAATATCCTTTTAACATTTTTTATTTAATCTAACACGCGAATTACCACTTGATAAACTTACCGTTTTAACTAATTTAAAAATTTTATTCCGAGCCGATGAGCTTTTTTTATTTTAAATCTAATTCCTTTCTCACTAAACTAATGCCGATATCCCTTTTTCTTTCCACCCTTCAGATTTAACATTTGTATTCTCCATGCTACCCTCGCTCCTGAAACGGGATTTAGCTTCTAAATTATATCAATTATCCTTTCTAACTCTACTCATTTCTATTTTAACCTTATCCCATAAGAACAAGCATTCCTTATTTTATAACTGAAAACAATTTAGAATAGAGGGATTCACACTAATAAATTTTGTTTCAACTAAAATAAAGAATGAAAAAAAAAACGCATTTAATAGCTCATGTGTTCATAATATAAAAATATAACTAAATGGATAATTGGGAAAAGTTGATCAATATTTATTCAGTCAGTGCTATAAGCTTTTTCAAAAAAGCTTAGCACCACTTCGCTGCACCCTGGTGTGCCATAGAGCCTCTTTAGTGTGGCACAGAACCCTGGTTGAAAATCCTATCACCCCTAGAGAAACTCAAATAAGTTCCTTCCCAAAGCTCCCATCCAGATATACATCACTTCACCGAATCGCCACTGCCAGATCACCGATACTTAGTCATAGTTTCACTGCTACCGAACCACCGATACCAGTCGCAGTTATCGATCGCAATCACCGATAGGAGTTAGTGATATCGACTAAAATCAGTTAACCCTCAGTCACAGCAGCAGTATCGAGGTAAAACGATATTAGCTGATATCACAGCCCTCAATCGCTGCTACCGAATCGAAATTCTCAATCACTTCCAGCAATCACTGCTACCAAATCACGGTTATTTTGATAATACAATGGTAGAACTGTGATTCAAAAATATCGGCGATTCGCTTAACATCCCTAGTCGACATGTTGATCATACTTTTTGAAGCTCATTTCAATAGCATTGGTTAGTATATTTATAATTCACGTCAATGTATTTCTCAGGGTTAATCTAATTGTTGTTGACCAATTAACTGTCATATCAATTCGGAATTCATGCTTTAGAATTTCTAGTGGTAACAGCCCGTTGTGTTGCCCCAGTGCGGCGTAAATGTTTTCTGTAGTTTGAATTAGTATTTTTTAACAAATGCGGACGCAAAGTATGGTCTTGTTACAATTAATTAACTTGTGTGAATCGTGTTTAATTTAAATTTAATCCATTGGCCCATGAGTTATACCAACGTTTTTGTCAAATGACATCGCATTATCCGATCGTGAACCAAATTTTCCGAAATGATTTTGATGCAGCTCTAAAATCTTGCCAAAACTAAGTTTATCACGTGACACAAAGCAGAAAATTATTTTGTTCTCTTATACCTTGACTACACAAATGTTCAACACGACGTAATACGCGAATGAAAAACACTTTTCTGAAACTTAATCAAGAACAAGAAATTATAACATTAAACAAATGATTCGGCTAGTAAGCGTTTCGTATGTGCATTTCTGCTGTATATTTAATTCTCATATAAGAAACACAGTAACAAGTAAAAAGTATTTTAAGTTCTTGATCATCATTGTCTAATCTCAACACCAGATGGCAGCAGGGGGCGAGGAATTTATCAGCACTATCTCAGAGCCTTTGTATGAAGCTCTATTGTCCAAGGAGAAAGTTTGTGAAAAAGAACTTTCGTTAAAAGGGAATTCCCATATTTTATTCAGACAACTTTTGTTTACTAAAGGAAAAATATTCTAGTTTTCCACTTTGTGAAACCAAAATTATGTACAAGTTCGATTCAAAAGATGACATACCTACGCTGGAAGTCAGTTTTCAAGAATACACAATCTATGATTTTTTAATCGAATCCGAAACATGAATTCCGCGGCAACATATTATTTTATTTTTTTAAGATCCAAAACAAATATTACAAACAATTTAGATGTTTAGTTTCATTAGGTTAATAGCTGGTTGTGTATAACTCGCATTTTTCTCTCTGTTTATCCCGCGTTCATGCCGTGTTCTGTAAACACGTTTCAGTTTGTAACTGCAAAACTTTTATTTTAAGAAACAGTGGTAACGGTTATTGCGTATTTGCGATAGCAGTTTTGTCGGTTATAAACTTTTTTTATCCTAATGACCGTCAGACGACGAGTCACGGCCATCAGACGACGAATAGCACAATGGTTTGAAATAATAGTTGCTAACTGTTATTTTGAATTTCACGGTTATTTAAACTGCTATCGGAATAACATGCAATTTGTTGACTGATTGTCACTAGCCACAGCAAAACCAAACGCCGGTTGACATTGCATCAGAAAATGTTTCTTTCATAAACAATGTGGGTTTCATGACTCTGACTGTTTGCAAAAGTTCATCAATTATTGAAATAGTGAACTACGTCGTCTGAATTTGCATTCGTATCCTAATGAAGTTTAATATTTCTAAATTCAAAGGAACTGTTTGATATCAGCTGTACTTTTGCCAAAAAGAAACAAAACTATGACTCAGTTTTTATTGCATGACTTATCTTTCTATTTCAAAAATTTGCTTTGTTAATTTTGGAAAAATTATGTGCTCTTTGACTTCAAAAAGCATTGTTTTTAATATAACGCCTCACATGTATATTTATTGAAATTGAGTAAATGATAATTTTAAAATTGATAGTTTTCTTGTGTCTTTAGAATTCAAAAAATAATCATAATTTCTATAGGAAAGTAGAGATTTTTTAAATCTATATGTCATTTTAAGATGTAATGTTTGCACTTAGTTTTTTGAAAGTTTTTTATTTTGAAGAAAGTGAAGAGAAAGCAATCAATGTGCTTTTTGCAGAACACAAAATTTTGTACTTGTGCCTTTTCCTTGTAAATCCACAATTTATGTATGATAAGGTTACAAATTGGCCTCTGATTAAATGGTTAAAATTCTGTTTGGGTGTCATAATTTCAGTTGAAACTTCATGGGGACTGAGCAGAATTTTTATACAATTTGCTTTCATTGATTTCGTAACGCTTCATATAGCATGTTCCATCTCTCCTTTGACCTCAGTGTAACATTTTAAAAATGATATGCTGCAAATTTAAATGCTGAATCTTCGTAAACTTTTTTAATGTCACTGAAATTTGTAGATGCACGTATTAATTTGCAGTCGACCTTTAATTGGTATTAACTGCTCTACTGTGAAGCAAACTTTTTGCAAGTGTGAAATATTGTCACAAATTATCAACCTAATATCTTGACAAGTATTTAAGTTATAAAGGTAAAGTTAGTTTTATAACTGAGGTCAGAACATACAACCTTTTATAATTAAAGTTTTTATGTTAGGGGAACCATGTAAAATTAAGATATATTTTTTTGCTTATAACACTTGTAACAAACTGCTGTGATATGCTATTGGCTCTTCTGATATTTCTAATTTGAAACTGCTAGTTTTCTGGAAGAACTGTTCCCAAAATGGCATGAATCTGACATCATTCCTGAAATTTTATTGTCCATTAAAAGTTTACAAAAATATTCGACATAAGAAATATATAGAGAAAAGAAATTGTGTGATGGACAGTAAGATCACCAAACTTGTTCATTTGGCATAGCTACTTATAAAGAGTGCTTTTACATAAAATATATAAAGCAAAGTGTATGTTCAGTTTTTATGCATTTCTCATCAAGCGCGTTGACAAGCAAATCTGAGTATTCAAACATTTGCTTTTTTTCAGCTTCTGAAAGGCTTGACAAATAAATAAAAAACACCCTGGAATCTGTCCTAGCATTACCATGTAACCTTTTTATCATTTACATAATATCCTTAACCTTTACTTTTTCTTAGACAAGAAAAGACCTATTTCCATAGTAAATTGAAGTAATGTTACGCCTCGAAACATTAGGTTTCCTAGTAGCATAGTATTGCTTTTACCCAACTATCATATTTATCTACTTAATAGTCATATCTATTGATTGAAAGAATTCTAGTTAACATCCTGTTGTCAAAACTGGGTAGACTGCCAAACAGATAATGTGTGTGCCCCTCAGAGGGTTAATCTCTACGCAAATGTTGATACTATTTGCAAAAATGTCATGTTATGCTTTGAAAGATGTGGACAAAAAGTAAAATTTTGGTATGTATTTATGTTTGTAATAACTGTGGTCTTAATACAAGATAGCTCAATATTATGTGCATTGTACAGTTTAATTTACTTTCCTTCACATTTAAATTATCTGCATTTGGGAGTGACAAAGAAAATTTGTTAGTTTATGATTATTATGGAGGAAGAACAATATATATGACCTTTTAAAATTTTTAATTAAATATTTTGCCATCTATTTTAATTGTCTTTTGGAGATATTAATGGACAAGTGGCTAACGTTCTGTCTCGTCTACAACTTGCTCAACCCTACAGGTTGGATTTGAATCTTTGTCCTGGCGTATGATGCTCAGAATTCAATTCAAGCAGTAGGTCTTGTCTACTCTTACCACTTAAAATGTAATTGCTTTATTGGTGTTTCTTCATCGACCCTTAATATGAAAATTTCATGTTAGTAGTTAAAAGTCTAATTGTCAAATTAAAAGTGGCAATTTTAAGGAGGGGTTCTCATATTTTGCCTTGTCTTTCGTACTCATACTTTCTACAGTACTTGGTATTTAGTGTTAAAATTATCTTTCCCATTCAAACTGATATTCTTCCTTTCTACAATGAGAGCTCAACATTCTCATTTGTTCACTTTTAAAATAATGCTAATGCTATTATGTTTACCATACCCTTCTCGTCCAAAAATGGATTAGTTATAAGAACAAACATTTATATAATGAATGAAAAATAGTAACATGCTTCAACGTTAAAATTTCATGACTTCTGCAAACTATTTGAATTGATGGAACAATGATGTCACCACCAGGAGAGCGATTCCCTTAGCCAATAGCTGAGACTGGTAAAAGACCAACCAGTTGTTTACAAAATGGTTCCATTCAACAACAGGTGGGCCATGATGGCCCAGTTGGAAAAGTGACGGACTAGCAATCGGAGGGTTGGGAGTTGGAATTCAACCAAAAGATTCGTGTATAAAGGGGGCTGGTGCATGTTAAATCTGTTGTGGGCCTCAAATGCCTCACGCTGGCATGGTGTGGAAGTTTGGAGAGTGGAATGCCAGCTCAGGTGTGGCCTCGTCATCTGACCATGATTCAAAATTACGTGGTGATGTTTTCGGATCTTTCCCTTCTGGTTTGATTCCGAACCGTGTCACCAATAGCCTGTTGTGTCGCTCCCAGTGTGACATTCATTAAAATACCTACCTCAACAATAGGCTTTGAACTTTTTAAAAATTAATTGCCATGTCAAGACTTGGATTGGAATAAATGAAATTGAAATAGTCTAACCACTAAATCGTACAGATGGAAAGGCTAATGACATAAGTGATTGCATTCTAACTTAAAACAAGGATGAAAACAACCACAATGTATTTAATGCAAGACACCCAAGGCAATTGTCAACCATACGCCTTTCATTAACTTCTAACCCTTTATACAACTATTATTCATATAAATATAGTAGTTCTTCAGAGCATTTCTTTTTTTAATTATATTTCTTAATAAAACTTAAACTGTATTATATAATTAAATAATCCTCAGACATGACAATTGTAGGAGACTTATAATATTTAATTATGTTAATTGAACTGCCTGTGGATTGTCAAACTTTTATCAACTTGCAACTCAAAGCTTTTAAATAGGTGGTAGGTGGTAATATATGAGAAAATAGTCTAAAAGCAGCATAGCCAGAGGAACGAGTTCTGGGGCCTGATACATATTTGAAACAGTTGCTTTATTTATTTCATATTTTTAAATTTTCTCTGCTTAAAAATGGACCTTTATGTAATTTTCAGCGAAATCAATCATTTTAAGACTTCCTCTTAAAAATCTGAATTCTCTTTGGTCAAGGAAAATGTAATTTGAAGTTTTCATCTAAAAAATATGCATTAGCAATATCTATGTAGCCACGACAATCCTATCTAAAAAAAAATTAGAGCATATCCAGTGACATTGACTAGATTCAAATCACTAGTTGACGGCCGAGCAAAAATCATGATGTTTATCTCATCTATCGATGTTGTATAAAGTATCAACTGTATAGAGCCGAGTGGTTAGTCCTCTGGCCTTCGGTTTAACAGGCTCCGGGTTCGAATTGCAGGGATGTTTTGTAATGGTTGACGAGGCAATGGGAATTTTTCTTCTGTTAAACGAGGGTAATGTAATTTGTCGTCGTTTTGAAAAAATGACCGTTCAAGTAACAAACCAAACTGGGAATTGGGTCGCCAAATTTTAATTTACAGTGACAAAAGAATAAGTCCGTCCTTCAGTTTTGGTTTGTCGCTCTGTGGTCATATTTTGACCTACGGCTTAGTGGGGCCTTTACGGATAGATTAATCTATTTCAAAGGGAAATGTGTGTATCTTTTGAAGAGATTCTGAGCATTATATTCCTGAAAATAAGTGTGAGCGTTTGCTTTAACATCTGATCAGAATTTTGAGAGATTGGTTTTAAGAAGGCTCTTAATTTATCCTAATGGTATAACTTTTTTCGTACTAATTTTTTGTGCAGAAATAGATGACAAGATTTTGGTTTTCAGTTTAAGGAATCTAGAAATGTACCCATAAACCTCAAGAATATTATAAGGATAAATATATGCAATTAAGAGGGCAAATTTTTTGGGAGGGATTTGTATTAAACATTTTATTACCTCATTTACCTTATAAGCTCATAGGGCCGCGGTAGCCCAGTTGGAAGAGTAACGGATTAGCAAGTGGAGGGTTGCGAGTTCGAATCCAACCAAACACTGTCGTGTACAAAGGGGGCTGGTGCACGTTAAATCTGCTGTTGCCTCAAATGTCCTCGTATTGGCTTGATGTGAAAGTTTGGAGAGTGGGGTGTCAGCTCAGGTGTGACCTTGTCATCTGACTGTGGTTCAAAATTACGTGGTGTTGTCCTCGATCTTTCCCTTTGGGGGTTGATCCCGGACTGTCGCCAATAGCCCATTGTATTGCTACAGTGTGGCGTTTATTAAAATACCTACCTTATAAGCTCATCTTTTTCATGGCTTCAAAAAAGCTTTGGGGCTCTCATGTAGATATTTAGAGCACACGAAAGCTAGTGACAACCCATTTTTCCTTTGCAATCCTCACTGCAGAAATTACCTTTACCACCAGAATGTACCTTTTAAGCATGCTCCTTCATTTGGTGTACTTCATCTATTGTAAAATCCCAAAGATAATCCTGCCCCACCTCGACTTGGAAGAAATCAGAAAATAAGTTTACACATTTTTCTAAAAATACCGAATGTATGTCCTACCTCCTAATAAGAAAGAACAATTTTTGCAGAAGGAATTATTTTTTATCAAGATCACTCTTAAAAAGTTAATTTTTTCGAATTTTGTTTAAAAAAATTGTGTACTTAAACTCTTTAAATGGTAGTTAATCCTATCAAACAAGATTCCAACCACACAGGGTTGGATAATATAAGCGATGATTACATGAAGATTTTATGGGGAAATACTTGTTTATTGTAGAAAAATAAACTACCCTCACATATTTTATATACTTTGAATGAGACGGTACTTATTTTCGGAATTTTATGTATGTAAAAGGGAAAACTCCTGCATAAGAACTACCTGGGACTTTCAAGAACACGGTTTCAATACTTCAAATTATCTATCAAAATTTTAAAATATCTCTTGCACTTTGATTTGCACATTAGCATTTCAAAAGTTAGGGAACCTGAGAACTAGGAATATAGTGACCTGACTAATCCACATTACTACTGTAAAAAATTGAAAATAAGCTCCACCTTGACTTGAGGAAATCGGAAATTTTGGTCGAGGATTTCTTTCAAAAAGTTGGTCACATTTTTTAAAATCACAAATATATAATCCCCTCCTCTTCTGAATTATAAAAAATAAAATATTTCAATAGGACTAGGGAATTATGTAAAAATCTAGATGAATTGTTTAAAGTTGTAATTTTTTCCGATAAACCCTTAAAATTACGAATCTTGTTTAAAATTCTGTTTTGGGACCAATAACAAATGATCAATAATCGAACCAAAGAGGATTACAAGTGACTATTTCCATATGCTTAGCGTATACTCTTAGTTATAGTTGGTACTACCGATCTGGCGATACTTGACTGCAGAATGGCACCCAATGTACACAACTCAATCTTACATATTAGTTTGCGAATTTTCATACGTAATTTTCCTCTAGAGGGATATCTGGGGAGACAAAACGAGTTTCACTTGGCTTCTGATTTTCTGTCTCCTATACAAAATAAAAACATGGAATTTTCTTACGTCGGGAAGTTGAGATTTTCACTCTTCCTGGTTTTGTTTTTAATATCTTGATTCTGTCAATGTATGGGCACTCTGGAATTCAGTTTAACTTTCTTGGTGGTTTGTATTCACGTCGAAAACTGCCCTGTAGTGCCCAGCCTCTGTAGCAAAAACCTGTTCCAAACTGTCACCTGTTCTGTCAAGGGACAATTTGTTTTGCCTTCTCGGATCTTCATTTCCCTTGGAAAAATAGGGCAGTTTTGTCTCGACGAGATATTTCGTCCTTAACAAATTTTACCAGATCTTGGACGAGATGTCTCATCGAAACACTTACGCTCTTCATTAAATAAAATAACACTCATTTTTTTAAAGGGTGATGTATTTTTAAAAGATTTGAATGCAGATGAATATGATTCTAGAATCGCATTTTCTTTCAGACCTTCCACATAGGAAATCTTATACCATGGTACTTGGACCTGAGAGTGAGGGGGTCCAAGAAAGGAGTGAGGCTTTTGTTCTGTAATCTTAGTCTGTTTTCCCAACCTTAAAAAATTAATCTTTTCATTGTATTTATAGCAATAAAGATTTATAGTTGAACTAATGTCTCCCTGGAGCAATACAACCGGCTATTGACGACGGTCTGGGATCCATCCTGTATGGAAAGATCCGAGGACACCTTAATTTTGAACCGCGGTCAGATTACGAGGTCACACCTGATCTGGCATCGCACTCTCCCAACTTTCACACCACGCCAACATGAGGATATTTTAGGCAACGACACATTAAACGTGCAACAGCCCCTTTGCACACGACGGTCTTTGGCTGGATTCGAACTCGCAACCCTCCGGTTGCTAATCCGCTACTCTTTCAACCGGGCTACCGCTGCCCTGTAGTAATAAAGAGCTGTACAGCAAGTTTATAAAAATTTATACATTTGTGCAAGTTCAACATTAAGTACTTGGACATAATATCTTATGTGTATATAACCTGGTACTGGGACTTTTTACTTAACAATCTGCATTTATTTTAATAGGGAGAAACTTAATCATTTCTGGTATAATTTACCCTCCATCAGTTGCGGGTCTTTAACAAATGAGATCGCAGTGCATCTGTGAGGCGCTTGATGTTTTCTTCCTTAGGTTACACAAGCATTGTTTATAAATTAAAAAATACATTTGTAAGTTGTTATTTTCATTGAGTAGCATTGGAAAAGTCACCGTGCACCTGTAAAGACCAGTGCGACTAACTAAGGCAAGGGCGCACCCAGGATATCAATCTGGAGGGGGCTACATTTTTATTTAAGCTCTTTATTTAGTGGGTGATTTTAAAATGTCTGAAATATAAACTAGCGTGCTATCTAGAGACCAGTTTTAAAGTGACTGATCGAGGCTGCCCAGAAGGAAAAAGGCACCAACGTTTTAATGAAATATTAAACATTTCAATTATTTTATCCAACCCCAGTAAATGATAAATGGAACACTTGGAAATGAGCTAAAAGCAATGAATAAATATTAGTTGGGTGCAAGGAGAAAATATCAAAACACCTACATAACGATTTTTAAAGAAGCAATCACTGAATTAAATAAGGATATTTTTTGCTTTTTATACTATCTGGAAGGGACTTAAGCCTCTTCCGTAGGTGCGCCCCTGAACGGAGAGTTGAATAAAACATCCTACCACTTCCTAGTATTCAATTAAATAAAAACTAACTCAAATGTGAGAAGTGATTGAAGAAATAAATTGCTTTAAAAAATGTTGCTGATACAAAATTGTGTTGACTTGGTATTCGTGTGGTTAGTACTCGTACTGTTGGTTCTACTGGCTCTTGGTCCTAATCATGGCATGAATGTTCTGCATGCTCCGTAATGCACTTTAAGCTGTAGGTCCCGTCTAATTATCCCTGGTGCAGCGAAAAATGAATCTGGTTACCAAACCAATACAAAATTACAACTTAGTAATAGTTATCAAATAAAGCAGAAGTATTGGAACACAATTGAAACTGCCAGTGCCTGTTGATAATTTAGAATTCAGAGTAATTGAAATCCCTTAATTACATGAATTCATTTCAGTGTGTCTGAGAAATTTTAAATAAAGTGAACGCAAATCTTTCCTAATGCAATATCGAACCCGAGGTACACTAGTGATCTTTCCTTTTCCCATGGGGTTTACTGTCTTTAGGGGTCTACACAAGGGTTACGTTCCCAGGATACCCAAGTGATCTTTTTCTCTTTTCATCCCACTAGTCTATTCCATAATCTCTTTTTACCTGACGTCTTGTGTTTGTCGCAGCTTGGCCAAATATGGCCCTTGCGCCAAAAACCACGAACCAACCTAGTGCAATCAATATCAAGGACACTCCTTTGAAGGGACTTGTGGGATGCATCTGCAAAAACCCTCCCAGACCTGAAGAAAAGCTCAAACACCCTTATGTAATCAATAGCTTTGTTTAAATATGATTTGTGAAGACGACATTTTCTTGCCTTGCTTCTATTAAAAATTGTATTCCACCGTTATTTTTTCATCCTATTTACAAAAGCATTCCATCACTTATTAATGCTTGGATAAAAATGATTTCAACATTTAAAAATATCTTGTTTGTAATGAGGTGTTGTAGGCCTCCTTTTAAGAGTATAGACACTCTAGAACTTGTCTCTAGTAACACACTTTAAAATATGCATATTTCATTGAAATTACATCGAAAAATTACCACTTGTGCATTTATAACTTGCTTGACTCGATGTTTTAAACATTTCAAATTACACTTCCCCTCCTCGAAAATAGAGGGCCCCACCAGGTTGATATCCTGCCCCTGTGCTTTATCTATTCATTGTTGTGAAAATGATGGGAATATCTTAAAACATTGAAACACTAAAGCTCCAAACCCACGAAACACTACAAATTCTTTGATGTTAACTGAATTTCATCCTTTTCTATTTTTACTAGAACATATTTATTTTCATCGTCAGTACCTGTAATTGAATGCTCTAAGTGTAATTTCTTAATTCAAAGGATTTTTATAAGTGAAGGTTAAATACTCTCTTCACTGATTAAACATCATACCACAATTATCCCTTTGTAAATCGAGGAATACCGAACTAATCAATTTATCGAACGGGCATCAACAGACACCCCTAAGTAGGGGAGGGGGCGAAGCTAGATTTCTTTATCTTACTAACTAGATTTTAATTATGACCCAATTTATCAAAATTTATTTGCCTTTTAGACAGTTACTGAAATGTTTATTAAAACTTTTAATGTGTATTTACTCATCTTAAGAGACCTGGCTGTGTGAGGTGTAATGATGGGATTTAGTGATTTTTTGAAAAGTGTTAACGCCTTACTAAATAAATATCGTACATATATTACTTTTGGACTAAAATTCATAATTTCTTGATTGGACTTCTATTGTAATTTTTCAGGATAAAGTGATAAAATTTGTAACAATAACACATAACTTATCTCGGTTTTTGGAATAAGGTAATTTAATCTTTGAGCTCTATTTATAAATTAATATAAATAATTCATTTCTGAATTATAAACATTCTACTTGCAGACATTGCTTTCCAAATGTAACAGTTGGGCATTCAACACTTTTAACCTTGATGTCTCAACTGGAGGACGTTCCTTGTCATATCTTCTGGTACATCTTTTCCAAGAGTATGGATTTGTAAATCATTTTAACTTGGATATAGTCAAAGTCTGGCACTGTTTTAGTAAGTTTTTTTTATGTGTCATATACCTCATTTCCTGGAAAATTGCGTTTTAAAATTTTATTTTAAATGCTTTATATATACTACAATCAAACTAGTCCTTGAGTTCACTGACTAAATCTGCGTAGTATGTAGTAGTAAAATAGTGTAGTAACTGGAGAAATTTCAAGAGGAAGTTATCTCAAATGTATTCATGTCAAAGAGATACGGTGCAGGTGGGTACATGTTTTAAAGCCTGACTTAAGCTATATGCAGGGTTTATGCACATGACTAAAAAGCAGTGAAATTCAGGTTTTTCCAATCCAGTTATCGAAATTACACCACTTCCGAAATTGCGAAATGAGATCTTACTACAGATCTTTGAATCAGGTGGCTATGAGCATCAATTTACTGGACCCAATTTAGGTGGTGCTACATGATTATGCCAGAATACATGCTCAGTTACCTCCAATAAATTGTTACCAGAATCAGTTATGTGTACGTCTCCAGAAAGTTTGCTGCTTATGTTTAATATTTAGTACTTAATTTCAGTCTTGGTCTTATATTTGAATTTGCTCTCTAAATTACTTAAATATTTATTCTTGTTGAAGATAGTTCCTAAGCAACACAAAACTTATACTGATGGTTATCGTTAAAGCTAAAACGTTGGCAATAAAAATGTTGCAGCCTGTCAATTTGAAGTAGACGGGATGGTGGGTTTATCGATGGAAATGTGAAGACATGCCCCAAATCGAAGCGACCCAGAGGAGCCCGGACCACTTTATCTGGTCAAACCTGGAAAACAATCTTGCTGAATGGATTTAGCTGCAAAAAGAAAGTCTTCCATTTTTATTGTAACAATTTCGGTACAATTCAAACGTATTGTACAGCTACTGAACTTTTGAATTCTAAAGTTGGTATTTTCTGTCATTTCATGAAAAGGAAAAATATATCAGTTCAGTACAAAACAATCGTTGGCCAAGAGATAGGGAAAAAACAATATTCCTCAATTTTGTCTTAATCTCTGTTGCACAGCCAAGGTGATATTATACGGATCTTTCCTTATAATTTTAAAACAAAATTTTCCAAATATGTTTATTACCAAATGTCTTATTTTTCTTAAATCTTTTCTAAAGAAATACTTGTTAATGTTTGTTTTTATAACTATCTAGTTATATATGCGCATAATTTTGTTTCCGTGTACAGTCACGGAAAAAAAACGAACCATGTTCATTCAAACAATTTTAACATTAGAGCAAATTTGAAGATGGCATTCGACAGGGAATAACATCTATATATTTGTATGCATAAAATTTGCATAAGGAGCCCATCTTCATATTAAATTAAGCTCCATAATTTCAAATAACCCCTATTTTGACACAAAATTTCGTCTATATCATAATTTTACTTCAGATACCAAGTTTCATGTCATTTGGTAGAGCCGTTTCGGAATTATGAGTACAGAAAGTTTGAAGCTCCTAATGTTAAATCATTTTCCCAGACTTCTATGAATATCTTCCTAAGTAATATTCATATAGCGCTGATATTTTGAAGCATGTTGCTAATGAAATACCCAATCAAAATATATACAATGCTAGTTATTAAATAATTTTTAGTTTGCAATATTAATTATTAAATTAATATTCGAAAAAAAGGTGAATAAGAACCTTGATATATTTTGACAGAAATCGATTCAGGAAGACTTATTATTACCATACAAAATTTCAGCTCTTTTCTCTGGATAGTTTTTACGCTACACTGAAATTTTTGTCACTACTGTGATTTTAGGGGCATCCAAAAGGTACAAAAAATTATGACAAACCTGAGGAATGTGTAAATTTTTAAAAAATGCTTGGAAATATCATTTATGAAATCTAACGGACATTGCCTTCTTCCTGTCGTGTGTGGTCAAAGATCAATCTAATAGTAGAGATGTGCAAAACTGTTTTTATGAAAACAGTCTCAAAGGCTATTGCTTACTTGCGATAACAGTTATTAAAGTTGTGAAAAGCTTATTTAACAGTTACTAAAAATAACAGTTAGTGAATAAGTTTAACAGTTATTAACTATTAAAAATTTAAATTGCCGGTAAAATTAAGCAGTAAATATTGTTTAATCATTCTTTCCAAATTTTTCGTCCATCAAGATCTGGTCAATTTTGTTAATGACGAGATACTTCGTCGAGACAATCACCTGGAGGGTTAAGGTTCTTAGTAATCTTTTAGTCAAGCAACAAATGAACAGTTTCCGATTAATTAAAATCTCGATCTTTGAATAACGACTTTCAATGTGGAGATGATCCGATAATGGACAATGGCTTTAACATTGAATATCTCCTGATATAACAGTAGTAATTTCATAAAATTTGATATTTAAAATAATTTGACGATGTAGAATATGATTAGGTATCAAAACATGGTGTTGCTTTAGGAAATTTTGTTTATGCAAAATTTGATATGAAGACGGCCCCTTATACAATGTCTACATTTGAATTTGTAGAGGACGTTAATCCATATTGATTGATACCTTTGAATTTGCTCTACTATGAATAGTGCTCGAAATAAAGGAGGGGGTTCATTTTTTTCCCACGACTACATTTTATTAAAGTAATGCTTATTATAATAAAGTTCACAATGAAAAATTTCATTCACCTGTGTATCAGCTTCTGTGATTAATAGTGACAGGCAGAAGCCGTTTGATTCTCAAACACAAATTATAAGAAACTTTCCTTGGATATTAATCAAGCTAACAAAATGGATGAGTTTCTAAGACCATAGAGGAACTGCTCTCTGAGGCTTGAAGATAAGGAAGACTAAACTTTTTTGTTATGTGATCTTTTAATTATGAATTATATTTTTGCATATTTATTGGACTTAATAAAAGTGGTGTGCAGAAAAGACTTCTATGACTTCAGGCATTTAACAAAGCTTCAATTTCTGGACTAAAGCATAAATAAGGCCCTTAAATTTTCTAGTGAAGTTGACTGGTTGATTGAAGACTTTATTAAATTAATTTATGTATGGAATTTAAATCTCGCTATGTTTTTAAATGAAAATATTTTTTGATATTTAATCATTGCTAATAAAAGATAATATTTGCAGACTTAATGGAAGCAGCTTATCATAGGCACAATCCGTATCACAATTCAGTACATGCAGCTGATGTTACCCAAGCCATGCATTGCTTTCTCCAAGAAAGCAAAGTAAGAAACAAATTTATTTTGCTCTCAAAGTATTGAAGATGCTTATTTAACTCTTATTTTTACTCTTTAAATAATATGTTCAGTGGATCAACTATGCATACCCCTAATACCCTCAAAAGTTCTTCAAAGGGGAAAATAAGAAAAAAGTAGACACCATTAAATCTAATTAGTGAAGTAAGGATTATTTAAATTTTTCATTGGCCAGCTCAACATTTTACACTAAATTCAGTTTTAGAAAAACTAAGAGTACAGCTGGGATCACAGATAGTCTGCCATCAAGTGGTTTCAGTTGAACAATTATTTATTGGATATTTTACATTACCACTCATTTTTTTTATTTTAAATGTGAATTCGTCAGATTTGCTGTTTTTGTCTCAATCCCTCAGTTATCTTGCCGAAAGTTGCTATTGAAAAATGACTGAAATTTCTTATAACCTATGCAGCTTCTTAGCATAATGTGGTTTTTAAGATGGTAAATTACCTAAGGCAGATTTTGACAGATCTAATTAGTTTTTAAAGAATGAAAAAGATTTAAATCTATCTGATCAAGTACTAAAAAATTGAAAAATTTCAAATTCATTAATGAAACGTAATATTTTCAAAGCTATTTTACGTTCTTTAATTTGAAAATTGTTCCTATTCTCACAAAAACATTGCTACTTTATTGAGTCTGAGAATGTTGTATATTTTTTATTTGTGGGAAATGTGTGGAAAAAATTTCAATTCATAAATCACTTTCCTTGCCTTATGAGGAAGTTGTAAATTACTAACAATAAGATCATAAGATCAACTAACTTATTACAATCCTATAGAATACAGAAGCATGTCAGAATGTACAAATGTTTGCCTACAAATTTTAATTTTTTCTTAAAATTGTAGCAGATTCTATCATTACAAAAATATCTATAAATCTGGTTCAAATGTTCATTTTTGGCCTTCAACACTATTTTGAATAATTTTAATGCAAGTGTTGAAATACTTGTATGAAGACCTAATGCACAATGAGTGATTAATTGTAATTTTTATTAGAAACATTTGATTTCATAAATATCTTCTATTTGTTGCCAACTGTCAATTTTTAATTTTAGTTTAAGATTTCGTATCTATATAAATATATCCATGATTAGCTAAGAAAATAAAAATGTTTGAAACAAAAAATAATGTATCCTTTAAACAGCATGTATGTAGATCAACAAAATGTAATAATACAGCAATGAAAATATTATCTTATACATATTTTTATAATCTATATTTGATTTTAGTTTGCTGCTTATTTGACACCTTTAGAAGCTATGTCATCCGTTATAGCTGCAGTTGCTCATGACCTTGATCATCCTGGAGTAACTCAAGCTTTCCTAGTTGCCACTTCCAATCATCTTGTGAATCTTTATCATGTAATTTGATTACTTTTTTATTGTTCTTAATTCCTCTCATATATAATTGAAACCAAAATTTAAGACATTTCCTGCTTTGTGATGTTCATTATTTCAACTGAATGAATGCTTTCAAACTTTTTCTTTTGTTTTCAGTTTAGATGTAAAAAGTTAAATGTCAACCCTCCTTTACTTTTGATCACTAAGCTATACAAATACTTCCATGAGACAATGTTTTTAAATCTAATACTAATTGAATTTCTTTAAGCCATTATACAATATCTAATTATGATTTTTAAAGCTTAGAATGTGCTTTTGAAATTTCAAGAAACATTCACATGACATCCTTCATATAAACTAAGATTTATATCAGTGATGGAGAAATCAGATTATATCCAGAAACCCAGCATCTAATAAAAAAATTGAAATTCAGGAAAAAATTTGGCAAATAATAAAAAGTTGATAAAGCCTGAAGCAAAAACAACATCCCTGATTTTTTATTGCAAAATGCCAACCAGGGAATTCTGATGCCTGATTATTTCAGATTCAAAAGGTTTCTTACTATGATTTCTTAATGATGTTTGTCATGTGCATTTGGGTGCCTTCAGAACAAACACTCTTCACACCTTTGAGACTAACATCCAGTCGAGATAATATGCATAGCTGATCCTTGTACATGGCGTATCATTCTCTCCTCATTTTCCCATCTTTCTAAAAGACTGCCATCAAGCTTTAAGATGGTGTTTGGATCATGCAGAGTTGGCACTATTTTGAGCTCATTTTTCACTTAAAAATAAATTATCTTCTATCATTGTGAAAAGGAAATAATGCAAATGAAGTTCACTTGTAAAGTTAAAAGTTAAGCATAAGATTTGTTTTTTGCTCTATCCAATCTCAGTATCCCCAATTATCAATGTTATACCTCGCTACTGATGTACATGATAACTAAGGTATGCGCTAACTGATTTTCTCCTTTTAATATTCAGTAAGTCCAATCAAAAGTAATTTTAGATTACATTTACATTAATTTGTGTTCATGAAAAAGATAATTGGTTTTAATATAGAAATCAGTAGGGGATTTTATGACAAAATTAGCTTTTCTCCACAAAAGAAAATACTTATCCATGATATTTTCAACTGTGACTGAAAGGATTCTAATTTCCAATTGCAAAATTTCACAATAAGAATATTCACAATAAGATCTTATTTGGGCATGGAACAATGATAGGTATTAAGACTGATTAAGATTGCTTATAGGGATATGAACAAGTGATCAGACTTGAAGATAAGAAAATGGATTAACTTAGAAGGATTTGAGCAGGGTGAAAAGGGAATAATTAAGGATTCTAAGTATTACCCATGTTTTGATTCAAATTGCATTACAACTCTTTTAACATACCAGCTTGTTTTACTATATTGATTTTGCACAGGATTTTTGAAATTCTTCAATCTCTAGTAGTTTTGAATTTGCATTGCAATATGTCTCTTTTTATATACACTCTCCAGTAAAATTGTATAATTTTTTGGAATATTTAAGAATAAAAAAATTACCTTAAAGATTCAAAGTTTTTCCATTATCTTTTATTTTATTATTTGGGAGCATAACATTGGTTTCTGACATAAGGTTAGCACTCTAATGTACATAGTGGTTAGCATTGTAAATCCTGATACAATAGATACCGAGTTAAAAATTCCATCTGGGTATGCATTTATGTAGTCGTTCACAATTCACTTTAATACATAGGTCCTGATCTCAGTAAAAAATGACAACAAATCAAACCAATCACTTCACTGGACACAAACCCTTAACTTTTGGATGAGATCAATTTTTTTTCCTGAAGCACATTTTATTCCCAAATAAATTTTCTGAACTTTGCAATACTATAACTTATTTAGAGGCTATAGTAAAGAAAATAAACTTATGCCAGATGCTTTTGCAATTCAGCATTTTATTCATGTTTATAATGTATCGTTTTAGGAATTCAAAGCAAGCATTAACTTTCACTGATGATTATGTTTCTTGAGAAGCTTGATTTCATTGTTTCATCTTATCAATATTTTTCTAAAACTCTCCCTTTTAGAATTCATCTGTGTTAGAAAATCATCATTGGCGTACAGCAATATCATGTCTTAGTGAATCTGGTATATTCAATCACCTTGAGAAAGATGTTTGGTATGTAAAGTATTGTCTGTTTAATTTTAATGATTATTTTCAGAAAAGTAGTATTTATGATACATTTATAAAAATCATTGAAGACTTATACTCCAGGTTTTTAATTTCATACTTTAAATTTCCTGCACCATGCCCTCTATTCTCTAGTTTTGTGTGTGTTAAAAAGTATATAGATTCGATTCTATACTTACATTAACAATTCCATGGGTTTTTCTATCACACTGATAAGAAACTTATTTTCTTATTTTATTCTGTCTTTTGTGTTCAGTTGAATATCTCTTTAGCTGATGTTCCCCATAAATAGATAACTTCTGAATTCCCAGTCCCTAGAAATGAGACATTAATGTATTTCAACCATGGAAAAAAACGACTTTAGGCAGCTGGGCATTTTCTCACCATTAAGAACAAAAGGTAGGGTTTCTTGGCAGCATATATAAAACATCTTATTACAATTGGAATAATTCATAGAAAAATAATGATGAATTCTGTTCTTTTCCATTTTAATTGGACATGTGAAAGACAGTACAACTTTGTCTACCAAAAAGTACTTCATGGTCTGAATGAGTCAATGTGTGCGAAGCACATGGGCCGAGGGCCCTCAGGTACAATGCTCTTGTGTTCAAGCATAGCTATTGTTAATTTGCATAAGTTTTCACAGATATATATATAGGGACTTGGATCGAATTTCTTTAATCATATCCATTATAACTCTAGGTCAACTGAGGGGTATTTTCACCTGACTGAGCTACTTGACTTTTAGAGTAAGGAGCTTGGGGATACCTCATTGGGGGCTTTGGGACCAGAAGATTAGTGTCATTTCTAAGTTTGGAGGCATACGAGATTCCAGGTTGGACCAGATTGCTGGTGGAGGACCTGGATTTGGTACTTAGTGCAACCCCGATAGTTAACAATGTGTTCCTCATGACAATCAGCACACCTTGATTTGCTATTTTGATTGAAACAGTCTAATACTTACTCACAGACTACACATTGAGGTTTTTTGCTCAACTGGTTGAGTAGCTGACTGTTGCGACATTAAGGTATACCCTTTTGTTACGATTTCTAAACTTCAATGAGACGTATGAACTGGGTAATTTCAAACATTTTGCTGACTTTATCGTTGGGGAAGATGTGGATTAAGAAGACAGGGAGAGGTTTTCCTTTTAAAACATTTTAAGTTGGATTAATCTTATCAATGGGATATCTAAGTACCTTGAGTTTGATTTTAATATCACTGGAAGTCGATGCTGGCTAGCCTTTAATAACGATTTTTAGGACTTTTGTTCTTGGACTGGTAGTAGTTTTGTTTGTCATCTAGGTATTGGGTAAGCTTGTGCTAACTAGTATTTTAAGAAGGTCTGCAAGTTTTCCAACTACCAGGAAGCTCATTTCTTTATTTAATCTCTTCAAGAGAGAACTAGTCTTTAGTTAGGGTAGCCATTAAAGGGGGATTTTTAGGGTACTCTGAAAATCAGGTACATTCTCATCTTCATTTGGTATGTTACCTAGAGCTTCAAACGGGTTAGATGTAATCACAGGATTTGATTTGAGGGTAACATCTTTGACATTAGGTTTTTGTAAAGCGATCCTTAAAAGAGCAAATAACTTTTCTAACTGACTTAGTTTTAAAATTGGGGGAGAATACTTCATGGTGGAGATAGGTCACATTGCTATTCATACTACTGTATTGTAAGTTCATTTTTGTAGTGGTGGCTAAGTTCACCACAATACTCTCCTCCAGAATTCAGCAGTAGCTGAATTCAATAGATGTTACCACTAGTTGATTGATTTTTAATTGTGTGAGAGCTGTATTAAGATGACAGATGTACTTCTGTATGTTTGATCACGCAATAGATGGTTGTGACTTTTGAGTGTCTGATAGCCAAGAGTGTGAAGAGAAGGCTGAAGCCATTATAGAAATAGGTGCATTTTCTGTTATCGTAGTGCACTGATATTTGAAAGTGATTAGCATAATGTTGGCAGTTCAAGTGTTCACCTTGGACCCCATCAAAGTGTGCGATTGAGGTGAGCACCATCTGGGATTTATCAGAAGCACCATCTGGCTTGCTTTTGAAAGTGCATGTGTTCACATCATACGTGAAAGATAGTGTAACTTTGTCAACTAAAACATACTTTATGATGAAGATAAGTTACACTGTATGCTACTGTATTTAAAGTTAATTTTTGTTGTGATGGCTAAGTTCACCATATCTGAAAAAAAGTGGTTCCAGTGTTGAGCATTTGTTCCAAAAACACAACAGCAAAATTTATAAATATTGGAAAGTAATAGTAGAGCTAAGTTGTAAAATGCACTGAAGCATTTGAATAATAGTGACTCATGGATTTATTATGACAAACAAACAACTCATTGTGAAAAGTATTGCAGCAAAAAATTATAAAAATAAGCTTTTATAACTCCTTTCTTCAAAAAACCATTGATATCAGAAACTTGACTTATCTACTTACTCTATTCGTTTATTAATTCAAGAATGTAAGTTGTTTTCCGTTTCATATTTTAATTGTTTTCTTTATACATGTACAAATTTATTTACCTTTTTAAAATCACATATTTTTTAATTTTAATTGATTGTAATGTATGTATAATGAATTCACATTCAGGCACAGCACTCCCTATTAATAGAAAAACTGCTTGTCTCCATACATGTCTACTATTGAGAGATTATTAACTGTATAAAAATCAGCCTTCATAATTCATTATTTGATCTGCCCTTGGACTTATTTAAAAGTGATTAAAATGGTTTCTTTGCATATAGAAGCTTACATCTCAGAAATTTGATGGAGAATTTGAAATGAATATGAACTATAAGAATAACTATTGAAAAACAAATTTATAAAACTCTGAGTTACTCTGAACCTCATTTGTGTATAATTTTTTAATAAAAATTATTTCATTTTAAACTAGTATTGCTGATTCCATAAAAATAGTGGTTGATATTCCTATAAATATATTGATAACCATTAAATTTAGCTTTGTATAGTTTACATTGCTTTATTTGAAATGAAAATTTGAGCAATTTTTATTTCAGGTATAACATTCAAATGCAGATTAGGTCTCTTATTCTAGCCACTGATATAACACGGCAGAAAGAATTTCTTGCCAGATTCAAAGTATGTAGTTTTAATCTTTTATTACAATTTATACTCATTCAGAAGTAAAATAATTCTTTGAAATTCGTAAGTGAATATTTAATGTTTTTATTTTCTTTTAGAACTACTTAAGTTCTGAATCTTTAGACATGGAAAAAACTCAGTATCGTCATTTTGCTTTGCAGGTAAAATATTCTTTTAAACTTAAATTTGTTTTAGTATAACTGGACATTTTATAGTTCAATGTCATGTTTCATTCAAAGTTTTTAAGTTAATTCGTTTTTTATACTAAAACAGTTTTCACAGAAAAGAAATTTTTTTGTAAATAGTGATCTGATCACAGGGTTATTCTGCATTAATGGTGTTAGTGACATTGTTCTTTTCAGTAAAATTTCAAGTATGCCAATGATTTATTTTCAGATTAATGGAATTAGTTAAAACCACTCTTAGATGTTAAAAAGAATTAATGTGTTATATGTGTAAAAAAGAATTGAGATACCAGATTGCTTCTGCAAACATCTCGTACTCTCTGTAACGTTTAAATAGAGGAATTGTCATTGCGATGTTGAAATGAATACCGATTTCAGGCAGTTGCATTTCATTATGAGAATTCTGTTTTGTAAATTTTAATGAATGTTTGAGACAGTGTTTAAATTTTTGAAAATATATATCTGATACGAACAATTAAAATATGATGATTAAAATTCAGACCAGATTGCTCTTAACAATGCACTAATCAAATGCTGCATTTGGTTTTCCCTTTTCAAATGTTTTAGCAAGTGAAGAATGGATAAATACATTTTACAAAATTGTAAGAATTATTCTGCAGTTCATTTTATGGACAGACTGGCAAAGGGAACAATGTATTCTCTTGTCAATTATAGTGTTTCAGGTTCACATCTGAACACAGCATTGACTGTTTGAAACAACTTATATTAATCTTCTAGTGTTTCATCACAACAATTGCTTATTTCTTTTTTGTATTTCATCAGTATATTAATTTTTTTTCATTTTGTATTACCAGATAGCACTGAAATGTGCTGACCTATGTAACCCTTGCCGTCCATGGGCAATCAGTCAAAGATGGAGCTATCAAGTGTGCCAAGAATTTTATCGACAAGGTGAAAACATTACTTTTTCTTTGACTAATGTCCATCTTTAGCCTTATTTGTTCCTTGTACTACAAATTTTATATCTATACATATTACTTTACCAGTTATTAAATTTCCTTTGATACAGACAGAATTATTTTTATTTCATCAAGGTGATATATATAGACCTTTGTCTGTTTTAATAAATTATTTGTTAGAAAAGTACTGTTCATTTGCTCAGTATATAAGTTATATTTTAAGAGTATTATGGATTAACATTTAATATAAACTTCTCTGTGTATCTAGTGAATTTAAAGTTTCATCTTTCTTAATTCATATAGTCCTGTTTTGCTAAATTCAATATCCCATATTTTAACTATGAATTTTGCCAGTTTGGGGTTCTTTAAATAATGTTTTAATAATAACATTGAGGAAATTAAAACCCATTGTGATTTATTTTATGTTCCTACCTGTGTATAAGATTTATCTGAGAATGCCTTTCTTTTCTGCTGATAAACGATCGAACCTTGAATGTCTTTGATTTGTACCTAATTTATTCTTTTTATGTAAGGTTTTGTTAAAATGAAGTATATGTAAGTAGGAAAGAACTGTGTCTAGTTTTCTATACTTGTAAGTGGGAAATTTAATTTAAAACATTTAAAAAGTAAAACATTTTAAATAATTTAATGAATAAAATTTAATAAAACGTAATTTTCAGTACTTAGTGGTAATTAGTACAAATTGGGTTCAATTCAGAAGTAATTTAATTGTTTTATATTTGAATCATTTTATTAGCCTAGTTATGTTGTAAAAGTTGTTAATTAAATGCTGAAATCTAGTTATTATATTAAAAGAACCTTCTATTAAACAGATGAAACTAGAATCAATGCAACATTTCTCTTATCTATTTGAAAGATTATGTATTCATTGTTATATATCATAAATATACATGTGTATCGTTATTAAAAAATAGGCATATCATACGATTACTCTGTCACATTGTAATGGAGGGAAACAAATGACATTTAAATAAAAATGTTAACTAGAAAAATTCTGGTTGATGAGAAAGTTAAGTTTAGGATTAGCTAACATAAAATACCTTTTTTAAATTTAAAGTAGTTTCATTTCGGATGTATTGATACCTACCTAATAATAGAGCTGTGTTACACTTATCAAGAAGTAGTTTGCAAGTACCTGTAAAGCTGACATTTTTATTTATGGAAACAAAGTTCAAAAATCTGATTCCATGTGTCTAGATTCTTTCACTTTTTAGAATTTTTTCATGCATATTTTTTGACATTATGATAATAATGTTTACAAATGTGTATTTTCCACTGACCTTTGCTAGATCATTGTAATGTATATGGTCAATTTTCAAAGCAATAGAATTTTCTTATCTAGACAAATGTCTTATTCCGAAACAAGGCACGTAATCATTAACCTTAAATGCTATATTAAAGTCCAAATGGATCGTCAAAGACTTTAATGTCTTCCTCTAAATTTGTTACTCTTAACAGTTTCACCATGTTCCACAGAAACTTTAGGGGTCTCCATATCTCAAAAGGTTTCACCACTAGTATCGTGGGACTTCTAGTTTTGATTCCTCTCTGGATGTTTTCTCTCTTCTGTTCTGTCAGTAAAATTTTCCTTCTGTGTGCATGTCTATTTACTTGACGTGCTTGCCATGGCCGCTTGGCCAAATATGACCCTGACCCATAAAACCCAACCACCCAGTTACTTTAATGAAATGTTACTCTCCTGTGTGATTCCTGCAGATCTTCCTCACAGAAACTCAGAAGCTGAATTGTGAGTCCTTAAAAAGTTGAAGTACCATAAAATAATATATATGGTATTTATTACGAATGTAATAAAAGGTGCACAAATTCTTGTAAAAATGATTTAACTAGAGGGAGAGGCAAAAGGGCATTCCCCTTGTTTTGTTAGTACTCTTATCATTGTCTCTCAGACTAGATAACTGGCTATCAACTGCATGAGTAGAACACAATATTTTCACTATGTTTTATGTAGTTAGTTAATTATGTTTCTAAAGGATTATGTTAGTGAAATAAATCATTCTATGGCACTTTCATTTTTGTATCCAGAATTGTGATCCATTAAATATATTTATTTCCTTTTTCATTGAACTGTACACCTGTTGCTTAAAGGTTTTATTTTTGACCTTAGGAGCTTATGAGAGGCAGCTTAAACTACCTCTTACACCAACGTTTGATTGCAGCAGAACCAAAGTTGCAAAAATTCAAGCAGGTAAGCTGGTTAGCAATTTATTATTTTAAGAAATGCTCTGAAAAGCTATCCTTTTAAACTATATTTATTATCAATTTCAGTTTCCTCTCTCAATATAGCTTTAACTAGTAATTTCAAACTTTCTAACCAATCAATTGTTTCTGAACTACTTTAATGATTACTTCTTTTGTTGAACTTGATGTCTCAATATTATAATTCTTTTTATAACAAATGCTGATATTATAAATTTATAGAAATATATTTGTGCATGAGTGGAACGGCTCTGAGCTTCTTATTCAGGCTTGTGAACGAATGAATAGGTAAAAAGTAGTCCACCAGGGGTTAATGATTTAGAAAAGATTATTGGTATAGAGAACTTAGTAAGAAAGTTTATTGAAAGAAAAGGTAGTGTTTCTATAAAAGTCGCACATGAATTTCAAGTGTTGTAGCAGAATGCATCTGCAATCAGAAAGGGTATTGGGAATATGTGATGGTAGTAATGAAACAAACTAGCAGATAAAAGAAAAGAGGGATTTATTCTGGAACATTAAAGAATTTATTTGGTGAATATTATATTTTAGAGGGTTAATTTTAGTATCATTTCATATATATTACTTTTAAATTATATTATATGACTATTCAATTGTTATTTTAATGCTCCAAGTGTCAGCTGTTTTCCAAAAAGAATACTATTATTTTACCAACTACACTATGTTTTATTAATAAGCAACCTAGTTTGTTAAACTTCATTGGTTAAAGATAAAACTGGTTGAGAACTAAATTGCAGAGAAAACTGAAAGTTGAAGTTTGGAATAATGGAATGCTCAAACGGTTAACTGTTTACAAAGTACTTCTATTGATAAATAATTTCTTAAAGTACTATTTGATTACTTTGGTTATTGAAAAAAGAGAAATTAAAAATTTGAAATTTTACTCTCGGGTCTTTTCATTTGCATATTCTGTAGTTTTATTGCAACTAATAAATTGCAAATACATTGTTTTCATTCTTAAATTTTGCTTCTGTTATTGCTATTATTTTTTATTGTTAAGAAATGTAAGGGAAAATTAAAAGTAGAGATAAGTTATATATACCATCTGTTGCAAAATTTCTTCTAAGTTTATCACACATTTTTCTTGCCTTCCAAGAAGTGATATTTGTCAAAAGAATACTGTTTATGAGTGAATAAATCAATTTAAAAATTACTGTTGAATTTTTCATAAGTAGATATATTAAATATGTAATTTTTTTTTAAAGTTTGATCTCTTATCTGAATTTATATAAGCCATGAATCTTTTATATAAAAATGTTCCCTGCCACAAAAGACCAATCCTAAAAATTTTGACGTTATTAATTTCTTCATCCTATCTTGATACTCTAATGTTTATTTCCATAAAATATAGGTGTTTGAAAATAAAACTTAATTCAATTTTCTTCAGATTTTTTTCAGTTTGTTGTTTCTCCTCTTTTTGAAACATGGGACCATTTCCTAAAGACTCCACTGTCTAACAAACTTCTAGAAAATCTTCAGCATAACTTTTCTCAATGGGAACAACGGATGATTTCTGTACAGCAAGCGAGTGATACAGATACTGCTGAAAGTGAAATACCTCAAATCAAAGTAGACTCCTCCTCATTATCGTCTGAAATAATCTCAATATCAGATAAAGATGACGTTGAAGGGGGAAATTTACTTTCTGCGGATGCTGAGATTGTTCTAAAGCAACATAGGTCTAAAAGTGACAGTGGACTTACACCAGGATTACTTTCTCCTAAAATTCACATGGAAACCTATTCAACTGAGGAGCTTCATCCTAGTACCACATTATTATCTCTTTCAAGTATAACTAATGCTGTTCAATTGAGACAGGTTTATGCTACAACTAAAGTAGAAAGCCATCTTATTTGCCCTACAGTTTTCCAACCTCTTAGTACAAACATATTAACTAAGGAAGAAGCTTTAAAAGATATTGATCATTCACCTTCTGAAGGTTGTGATGAAGAGTTTTGCTCAAACTATGTGAATGAAGATGATAGAGATAATAATTCCAATGCTCAATGCTCTGTGAATGTTTCCTGCCCAAATAATGGTTGTGGGACTCCAACCTCACCTGAAAAATCACACATGTTACATATACATAGAACAAAACAAAGGTCACAGTCACTCATTAATGATTCTGATGAGCTGAAACATTGTTCTCGAATTTTACAAAATCGGAGAGCTTCAGACTTTGATTTCTATTTGTATAACAATATGCCAGAAACAAACTCTGTATCATCCATTTCAAATAATGAAACTCTTTGTAAGTTGCAACACAGCTATGAGAACCCGTTGCCTTCAGTCTCTATTGATAGAGATGATACTTCCATTAAATCACTTTTCAATAGCTGTAAAAGTAGAGGATCAAACACTTTTACTTCTTCCAACATTTGTTCAAATATGCAGTGTTCAAGAACTACTTGCATTTGTCAAACAGATTCTGAGAAAAAAATTCCATCTTGGTGTTGGCATATCAGCCGTAGTTTTTCTGCAGAAAGACCTATTAGACCAACACGTGAATTTGATTCTCCTTTACCTTCAGGTTCTGTATCTAGTCTAAATTATAATGGATATAATCGCAGAAGAGGTTCTGCTCCTGTTACCTATTCTATCAAAAATGAAGACGATATAAACCGTGTCTCTAGTCTTGAAGACATGGAAGCTAAAGGTGGTCTGCGAGGTGGTTCCGAAGTCCATAGTGCATCTGGCCGAAGATGGTCAATTTCTACAGAAGTATCTGGTATGTTTAAAACCTGAAAGTGTTTTAAAATCTATTTAATGGTTTTATCTAATTGAAAAGGAAATCTTTATATCACTTCAAATTTTTTCCTTTATTATGTCATGTTCTATTTTACGCTGTAGTTTTCTACTCAAGAAGGTTATTGTTTTAAATCGGCTATCTCATCCTATCTTTGATTTTTTAGTATATCATAATTTGATTTACTTATTTTAGCATTAGATTAATGAATAAATATTTATAATTTTGTTATATTTTTTATTTCTGATTATATCCATTCATTTAATACTTTATAATTTTGAATAAATGCATGTGAGCAGACTTAATCTCTGTTGGAAATTATCATATCAAAAAAACATTATTTAATTTGATAGTTGGTTAAATATCTGCAGGTAAGGATTTTATATAGTTTGGTTGAAAATTTTTCCCTCCAATGATTTTGTATAGAGTTTTATTTTTACTTAATAGAGGTAAAAATATTTTTTTAAGTATCATCCTTTGCAGACACAGATGCAAACCATTATAGATTTTCTACAACTTTTACAGAATTACACCTTTTACTATGGCAAATAGTGAACTTATTGCCAAAAATTTCCCTTGATTTTAAAACTGTGGTTACCAAGTTGGCAAGCTACCATCCTTTTTTACAAAAAGGTTTTCAAGTTGGCACCTCATAACAATAATTCCATATTTTATCAGCATTTAAATGTGGCATTCTTTTCAACCCATTATGATTTGGCAGTGGCTTGGCAAAGAATCGAAATCGTACCAAGGTTATAATGTTAACTAGGATTTTACTAAAATTCGGCTTAAGAAAGGAACAAAATTATGCAAGTGGGGATTGCGGGAAAAGTTAAAAGGTGCACTAGAGCAGATGGATGATATATACTAAAACTGCTACAATTTTACCATGAAAAATGTTCATTTGCAATCTTCCTTCAAATGCAAATGAGTATTTTTCCAGTTTTGTATTTCATTTCAAAAGCCAATGTACCAATAAACCAGAATGAAACCTCATATTTATAATTTAAAATCTTATGATTAAAAACAGGAAGGTTACTTATCCTATATTTTGGAAGACTTACATTTTTTAGTAGTGAAAGCAGCCAGGCTAGCTTCACTTTTCTATACTATCAAAAATATTTGAGACTAGTGAAATATAGTTCTTATTAAAATTGTATTTAAAACCAAATGATATAGGATGTAATTGTTTCTTTTTCTTAAGAAATGTGTTCTCCAGAAAAAGTCCTCATTGAAAAAATACTTATGATAGTGAAAGACCGTTGAAATTTTATTAGATAATGGTTGAATTATTTTATGAAAATAGTTCTCTGAAAGAGAATTCATTCAGCCAAGAATGCAACAAAACTAGCTATAGAAGAATTATGTGTATTATTTGCATACACCTTGTACCCTTGATTAAAATTGTCAGTTTAAAAAATAATGTTTTTAACACACTGTTGCTCTAAACTTTCTTGGAAGTCATTGCAGATTTCCTGAAACATCAAATGGGAGGTTGGTATCTGCATTCTTTTTTCTACATTGATTATAGTCAGGGGCAAGGTAACCTGCATAAGCATGGATGATAGAAGCTATTATGTGTTCAAAGTGTGTAACAATGTGTAATTACTGTATGTAATAATGATGAATCACATGTACTGAATCTATTGTAATGTATATGTCACACAAAGACTAGATTTTCTTGAATCAGTACAATGTGCTTGTACTCATTCCTTAAAGCTACGTAACATAATATTCAAGTTTAAACATAATCATTAATAAAAGCATTACTGAAATTCTGCACATCATTACTGAAAATCAGGCATCTTAAAACCAATACAGATATGCATTTCTGGTCTGTTTCGTTATTAACGGTGCTGGCATCGCCCAATTATGTTTTTAATAGAATAATTCCTCTGCTCCACCTCTTAGCATTTGCAAAAGGGTTACAAAATTCTGATTTAAGTATCATAAACGGAATAATTTTTGATATAGCATTCATTACAAATTATTTCCATTTAAATATCTATAAGGCTGGATCAGCTGAAAAACTGTTTGTTCCACATTATTTTATTTCTTGCTATTAAAATATTTTCCAAATCCAAACCAGATATCCATAAGTAATACTTATTTTGCAGTAAGTAAATGATATACATCTCCCTCAAAAATTAAATCATTTTACTTTAAATGGTACTGTCTTTTACAGCAATTCTGAATTTTTGCTAGGTGGGTCTTTCAAAGGAAAATGATATTTCGTGTGCATCATTTTGTCAATATTTAAAAATTATTTGCTTGATAAGGACCACAGAGTCTTATTTGTCTTACAGTTTGCTTTATATGCTTGAAGCTGAACTTATATGATGGACAAACATGATAAGAATTTTTCAAGTGTAATATATATTAAAGCAAAGAGAGGAATAGAATCATTTATAAAATCCAATGTGCAGTTAACTTGTTTAGGAAGTTAATATTTCTCCCATTGTTGACTGGTGCAGTGACAGGAAAAATTCACTCAAGTTTTAGTGAAGCTAAAATTTTAATCATTTCACTTCTCCAGCTTCATTATACAATAAAAAGCTCTCCTTATATATCTTTGAGAAAAGAACATAAAACTCATCCATACATACAGTTTTGAAGTTTAAAGTAGCTGTTAGTGTCATAGGATAGGTAAACTATTAACTAGCTAGAGCTATTTGTTTGGAAAAGGAATTGGGAAAAAAATTCATTAATCCGTTTATTAATCCTAATCGTATAACTTATTGTAAGTTGTTCAATGCTTGATTACTTATGAGCAGAATTAAATTTGTTTTTTTAGGTTTACAAGTAACTCTTGCACCGACCAAACTATCTGAAAAAAGCTGTCCTCCCATGATGAGCACAAGAAGGAGTAGTTTTGGATTATTGGAGCCATTTTTAGCTGTATCCTCATTAGATTCTGAAAATACCTTAAGACAAAATCATAGATCCATTCACCGCAGTTGTCACATGTTTTCCAGTCATGAAAAAAAAGATGAAATTGAGGAGAGAAGTTACAAACCTGTTACATCTTCTGAATCTTTATTGCCTTCTTTTTCATCAACACCTCAAACATCAGCACAAAGAAGAGGTTCTTTGCCTACTGATCTTTACATTAGTGGAGAGAAAAAATCATTACTAAAAGAATCTGGTGAAACTGGTGGTCAATCTAGTTACCTTTTAGAACATGCTCGCAAGCATGGCTCTCCTGGTGATCTCTTAAGTGTACTTATTGGACCATCTGGCATGCTCAATACAATGCACGGTATCGTCAGTGGTCAGACAATCTGCGAGGGGCCATGCAGTGTTGCTCAAGAAAGCTCAAGAAGGAGATCTGGTGGCTTAGAAATGTTAAGTGGTCTTTGGAAATCCCGAACTAATGATACAGCTATGAGTGTAGGTATGGCAAACAAGCAAAATTTACGTAGACAACTTTTGGAAGCTTGGGCATCATGGAGGATGGAAGAGGGCAAAGTTAATCCTACTGTAAGCACAAGTTCAAGCATATCTGCTCTTGGTCAGCAACTCATGTATCAACAAAGAAGAGGTTCTGTACCTCTCAATATATCTTTATCTTCATTGAATTCAGGTATGTAAGTATTGGAATATATTTTTGAATAAATTTTACAAGTCTAGTAAATTTTTAAAAATTATTTGAAAAGGCACTGCTGAGTATTCACTGGTCATGTGGTTTGTAGACTTTTTACTGATAAATATGATGTATTTTATATATTTCATAACTGATATTTTTTATTTCATTTTAATGAACTTTAATTGAATTTCACTTTCATGTTCTAATCAAAGTAAAATTAATACCCTTAGTAAAATCAAGTAATGACAAATTAAATTTGTGACACTAATTATAAGAATTTAAACTTGTTCTCTTCACTGATTCTAATGCTTAAAATACTTGTCCGATAGTATAATTGTTAGTGCACATGCATCCGAGTTTGATTCTTGCATAAATCTATTGAATCAACGAATAGGCATAGTTTTAATAGGTATGTTATGGATTATGCTATTTGAAAGGTTTGTTTATGACTAGAAGAATGTTTTCCTTAAGTAAACGAAAGAACCTGCGGAGATAAAAAAAAAGTTGTTATAATTACAAAGATTGTTGATATTTCATTTAAAAATTTTTTAATTCAAAGTTATGCATCTATTTTGTTAAAATGTCCACTTTTAAGCTTATCAATAATTAAGTCATGTTACTATGTATTTAAAATGAAATGGGATAACTTTTTATTTAGGTTATCAATGCAATTTCTTTGCCAGCAAGCAGATAGATTTCAGATATAGCATGCATAATCGAAAACTTGTAGGATATGCATATGGAAGGCCATTTCTGTAAGTTTCGCAATTGTGTGTTTCAAATTATATAATCCGAATATATAGTTTATTTAATTATTTTTAATTTCTATATTTTTAATTAAGCTTTGAATTAAAATCTTCAAAAGGGATTTCTTAATTTTTCCTTCTATAGGCGGTTTGTTCAAAATGAAGAATTTACAGTTCTTAAATTAGTTTCCTAATCAAAACATTAATTACAATTAACATTCATTTCCTGGTCCTAAATTTAAACTAAATTAACTGGTATGCAATAAAACACTACTAGAGAAATTGTTATTGTTATTTTGAAGGGTCTTTTAACATGTATTTAAGAAGCAGCATTTTTAATTTTTGAGTACCATTTTTTTAATTATTGGAGAATATGTAAAAGCCATTGAGGACAACATTGTTGTTTCAAAAGAAATTTACTAGACATGTTTGTAGTTGTGGATTAGCAAATAGCAGTATTCAAGTAAAATGAAAAGTCAATTGGGTTAAAAATGCATAGTGAAAGAAATTGTTTGACCAAAAGTGTTATTTTAATGTTGTGTTTATAATATATTATGTATAATAATTCCGATAAATGAATATAGTATGGATGGTTTTTTTTTTAGTTAGATGTTTTTCTCTGACCTCTAAATACTTAAGAGACATAGTGTCTGAAAATGAATTACAGATGAATCCATAGTGAATTTTTCGATTTAACAAATATTTTTACGAAACCTTGCAACAATGTACATTTGCAATCTCAATTTCAAGTAGTAATTTCTATCTAAAAGTTTTCTCCCAATCACCATTTAATTTTCATCCAGGTATCCCAGAAAATCCTTATGATTTTTCTATTGGCACAAAAATTCCTACTTTAGATCATAAAGATAAATGTAGACCCTATTCCTGCTACACTGTGAATTATGGTTTTCTGTGAGGAAATGAATTTAACAAAAATTTAAAAGCATCTGAAGGTAGGAAAGACGAAATCTTAAGTATAATGGTAATTAGATATCGGATAGGTAATGGGAGTCCCTTTTAAGTAAGAAATTGCTCCATTGAGGACAGATGTTTTGCATCCCTTTGGAAAAACTTGCTCATATAGATACTGCCAAGCAGTATGAAGTTATCTTTTGACTCTTGATAACTATCAAGATGTCCAAAAGCTAATGTGTATCAATACAACAAAAATTATAAGTCTAGTATGACTATAAGTTAGCTCAATTAAAATTATAAATGTTTATCAATCCTTTTAAAAATGTGTTTTTCATGAGTGCTTTATGAAACATCTTGAAAGTGACTCAAGTGTATATGTAATATAATAAAAATAAGTATTTAATGAAATAAGATTAAAAGTACATATTTTGTCTGAAATTGTTGAGTATTTGACTAACGTTCCTTTACATTTTATTCAAAGGTTTTTAAACATTTTATGAAAATTAAGTTAGTAAAATAAAACTGATTGATTTTTTAATCAAATCTAAAACAAGAACACAAATATACTATTAATTCTAAAGATGTGGATTAATACTAAAGAAAAAAAATTGCTTTTAATGTTTTTCAATTGAAATTCAGTTGATGTTAGGACAGACTGCACCAAGCGACTCTAACATTGGGTTGTAAAAATGTACTATGCAAAATTTTTGTGCAGTTTTAGTAAACATGGTTTATTTTTTACAAAAGCATTCTTTCAATTAGTTCTACCACTAAAGAAGTTGTAAACTTAACTTATGTGCTTTGCATTTGCTCTGTATGATATTCCCACAAAACTAAAATTTCCTCTAAATTTCTTTTGGGGCTTTCGGATGTGCATTCTTTCTGATCAGAGAGTTATGCCCACACTATTTTAACAAATAACCCTCCCACTGTTTTAACAAATAATAGCTCTTTAAAGCTGTAATTTTGTCAGGCTGCACTGTTTTTTTTATCGTTGCTGATGTTTTTTATAGTATTTCATTTGTAAATATTTTTGACATATTGTGGTATTTGGGTAACTGCATCAAAAATTATTTTGAAAGAGAAGACAAAGACTTTTCTCAACTAATAATGTAGTAACTGATGTAGAAAGATGACAATATATAGCATTAGTGCAATGAAATTGCAAAGGGTTAGTTTAGAGAGGTCTGTGAGGGATATCTTGAGTTACTGCACTGCATGACACTGATCTAGTGGTGCAACTGCTATAAATAAAGTAATAAATGCCAGAACCATAAACTCTTGTTATATGTATTTTATTTTAAAAAACTATGATTTGATGTATAGTTATTTTAGTTGTGTAGAATTAGTTTTGAAACTCAGAAGTATTAAGTACAATTATTGTAATTAAATGAGTAAGACTGATACATTAATTGTACTAAATATATGAATTAAGCTTTTAGAATCAATTAAAAAATGGTTTTAGTCTTTATTTTGAAATACACTTGTACTCTTGCAGAAATAGAGTACAATTTTATAAATCCACCACAACAAAAAGGGTTTGGAATGTGGAATTATTTAGTTTCTCAAGCGGTTCTTTTAATCTTGATTCATTTTCTTTACGTGATGTGGAAATTAACTATGTTTAATGTTTTCGTATGTAATTGAGTATAAATGTGTTCTTTCTATTGGGCAGCAATTCAATTTCATGAGAAACATCAAAATGGCTACAAAAACCAACCAATTCGTGCATATATTTTAACTGGTATTGGTCACATTTTTTTAAACCTGTTAATTTTTTTAAGTTATCAAACAATCTCCTCTTGATGATTTTATCATTATCTGATGATGTATCATGCATTCATGTAAAGGATAAGAGCATCTAAAACAGTTAAATGTAAAAATAAAAACATGCATAATTTATTTTGTATTAATTCTTCAGATATAAATCCTTAATGTTTTCAAATTTCCTCAATTAGGTCTCAGGTGAGCTTACAGCTTTAAGTTATCAGATGAATTTATTACTGAATCAGATGCTGATTTCTTCTTTTTTTCATAACATTCTAGTAAGATCTTGAAAAACTGATTGGCATACATTTAAATATTGGTAACTAATATTTAATTTGACATGCTAAAATTTTCCTGGAACTTGTAATAGGATGAACTATGAAGGCATTTTGTTGCTTTTGTTTTACGCATTCCTGCAGGAAAATTTTAACCTTGGTATTATTTTTTAATCATCATTTCTTATTTTTTATTTCCCAGCTTGAAATTTATGGGGCTTTACACTGCAGTCTCGTATTTTGATCATTAGGTTTAATTTTATGTTAGTGTATACTATGTACTATATACTAGGGTTTCTAATAAATGCTTAAATGAGGGAACAAGATCAACAGTTTAAAAATATCTATGGTATTAAATTGTATCTCTTATGTTTCCTAGTTTCTAGCCAATTGTTTCATTCTACAAGTTATTGAAGATGGTTTTTGTATTTACATGAAAGTAATGGGCAAATTTGTATTATTTATTAATTTACTTTGCTTCAAAAATACAAGAAATTTTTCTAATTAAGGTTTTTAAAAAGTGTATTGCTTATTTGTCCTGTAAACAAATAAGCAATACATTTTTGTAGGTGGTAGAGATATACCACCTACAATACAATCTCTACCAATACACTGTCATGTAGGTGGTAGAGATATTTGTATATCACGTAAAGCACACTATACCTGTAAGATTAGTATATTTTTGATCATGTTATATATGATGTTTTTGTTCAACATATATATATTTTATGTCACTTACATAAGTTTATATGATTGCCTTTTCTAAAGCTATAAATTTTCAAGAAGTATATCGCGAAAATAATTCTCTCCCTTTTTGTAATTATTTTGTCTTCATCTAATAAGATAATTTCATATGAAGACTTTTAGGGGGATGCACTTAAAATATGAAGAAATCTAATATATACTGATTGAAAGTAGAAATAATTTATTTTGTATGAATTTGTTTCAGGCTATGTTCTGCATATATATTTATGTTTATGCATATATGCACACACTCCAAACTATAAACTTGAAGTTTCAAGTTTCTTTAATTTGGTCTATTTAATCTTCGGGTACTTAAGTTGTCAAATGAATTTAGAAATCACTTAAATTCAGATGGTAATTTTTCCTCTGATTAAAACATAACTGAATGGATTTAAAGTACTAATTATTTAGAAAAACTATGTTCAATACATATTATCTATGTGTATTGAAATTTTCCCATAATCCATTAGAGATTGAACCATCAGGGAACTGGACTTTTTTTGTTCTAAAAAATCACAAGAGTTCTTGACTGTTAGATATTTGTTGATTTAATTTCTTAAAATCAAATTCTGCAGAAATGGCATTGGTTGATATATATGTGTAAGGCTTAATGTCTTAATCAAACTCATGGAATTAAATGTATGTTCTTCTATCCACCCGTATACTGTTCACTTACTCATCTAAATAAATAAATCTCATCTTTAGCTCATTGTGAACTTAAACATTCTTTTAACTTTAATTAAACCAATCACAGTTAAGTCTTTAATTAGAATTAAAGACCCCTTGGATGAGCATGACTTCATTGGTAGAAGTTGATTCTCTTTATCATAACCTAACACTTCTGTCACTTTGTAGAGAAAAGTGGCTGCTTAGATTAAAATCACTTTCCTATTCATGATTGCTCTTTAATCCAAATAAATATGATAATATTTTATTTAAAACTATCTTAATTTATTCTATTAAAAGAAGATAATCATTTTCAGCATTACATATATGCACTATATATATTCTGCATGTTTCTAATAAAGGCTTAGATGTAAGGGAAAGAATGGTATAAAATAATATGTGGGATTAAGAAGTATGTTGTATTATTTATAACTGAAGTAGTTGAGCTCTGTTTTTACTCCATATTTGGTAATAGAACAAGTTTTGCTGTGTCTTATACTAGTACTTGAGATTGGTCCTGTATTTATATGAAAATGATGGGAGCAAAAATTTATTTTTCAATTTCTTGCTTACTTTAAAAACTAATGGAATCGTATTAATTGTACTGATTTTTAAAAGCACATTGCTTCACTAATATAAGTAATCCAAGGGATTCATATTATTTCTTTATTTGCATGCAGCATGTCTGATTACCTACTTCTGATGAAATGTATTATACAAGATTCTTGTGGGTGCAGTCAGCACAAGAAAGTTAGAAAATTCCACATTTGAAATCTGATTATAAAAACTAGAAAAATTGAAATTCAGTCTCTTTAAATTATATTACAATGAGTAAAATTTAGAAGTATGTCATGTCAATAATTTTAATGTTTACACATCACTTATAACAAATTAATCTATGGGAACTTAAGGAAAAGGAGATCTTCAAATTGGACCCTTAGCTACAAATAGATTTACAAAAATTGCTTAAAATGTAGTTTTAAAATCAATTTGAAGATCTTTCCAATTACTTACATAGCTTCATAGTTGGGTTTGCATACTTATACTTCTGTGGTAAAGTAATCGAGGAACATATATAAAGTATAACTCTCATGCATATATATAATATTCTAATACTCTAATCTGCTCTGATATTTTGAGTAGATCTTGCTTTATTTGTTATAGGGAAACCTTTCTAACTTGGAATGAAAATAAAATGCATATGTATTAATATCACTAACTCTATTTTGATAACCATTTATTAAAATTTAAATTACTACGATTTAAGTTTTAAAATTAAGTAGCCTTTTATTACCTTTGTATATAAAGATTCATTTTGTATAACCTTAATGCTATGTTCTTCTAATCATAATGCATAGGAAACACTTTTAAAAGATTATCAAAATCAAGAATCATGCAAAAGGTATTGAACAAGGTGTTCTATGTTTGCGTGATTAACCTTGGTAGAAAAAGGACCATGTCCAAGTTCGCTGATTTTGAGTTACATCCACAAATAAATTCAATGTAATGAAAGTTACAAAAGAAAAGTGCCAATGTCCTGTCAATACATTATGAATCAATAAAAATATAGGAAAGTATTGTATGCTGTATTTAAAGTTACAGAAATAAAAAATTACAAAACAACTCGCTCAAAACTTGAAAAATGGACATTGACCCTTTTTCTACCAAGGTACAGGAATAGTGTTTAGAAAAACTGATCGCGTTACAAAGATTGATTATTAAATATGGTCATGGAAAATATAAAATGCAAATAAACTGCTGGAAGCCAAGGCAAATGCTCTTTATTTCCAGTAAATTTCTTTACATTTTAATGATTGTCTTAAACACTGCTTTTTCTTGTGAAAAAGTTATTAAAATTCCAAAACTGACTGAATAGGGATTGCAGTTCCAATAATTTCTTTTCTATAACTGAATTGTTTTGTAATTTCTTTAAGTTTTAGTTTCAATGTTAAAGAGTTTGTATTTTTATTTTTAGAAAACACCCTAAGTGGTGAGCAGGCTGGCTGAATATCATCCTTCAAAAAGTATCATCCTTCAATTTTTAGAATAGGTTCTGTGCATGAAAAAAAAAGAATTACAAGCAATGTTATTTTCCATATCAATAAATATGTTACTTAAAGATTTACATGCAACAATGATCTAAAAAGCCGTCTTCAAGTAGGAACATTTGGTGTTTTCTGTGATGTATGAAGTATGCATTTTTGGGAAATCTGTTAGTTACAGTTATATATATATCAATATAATAGTCCTGAATGATCAAATAGCCCTGATTAGATTGTAGATTTTGTGTGTAATTTGATCTTGATCAAGACTTTTTCTCAGTGGAGAAATGTTCTTATTTCTTTATGCAGAGTACTATGATGAATCAATAAAATTGCTGTTTTGTCAATTGTACAATTCTCATGAAATTGTATTTCATTTATTTATTTAGTATTCTATTCATATTAATTGAAAATTTTCAAATATTTGTACAATAAAAACATGTTTTTAATCTTTGTGCTTACTGTATTTATGTAGATACGTGTAAACTGAATCTCAAATTTAAATGCCCTCTGGTTCAGATGTTGAATACTTTTATAAATGTTTTGCTGATAGGCCTAACCTCTTACATGTGTATACTTACACTATACTATATAAATTACTTATAATTCAATGCATTTATAAAAAACAAAACTATATATACAAGAACTTTTTGAATTATTTATGTAACTTGTTATTAAACTTAAGATTTGGACAGATATATTTAACATAATTAAATATATATTTTTCTAAAAGCACATGCATCATACAAAATATCTCAACATGACATGGCCAAGCATACCATAAATGAAAGAAATTAAACATGTTGAATGGATTAGGTGTGGTATAGAAGTTAAAACTACTTTAGTGTATAAACTAAAACATTAATTTTGGTATTTTTATTTACATTTAAATTTGCTGAATTATTTCAAAATGGTGTTTGAAAAGCGTCCTATTTACTAATTTTGTTGACAAGACTCAAGCTTTATTTTATTCTGTTTCTGAGAAGTACTGTTGCATATTTAAAATTCAATTCATAAAATATAATTAGAAATGTTTAAATGATTATATTTTTCTCTTACAAGTGAATTATTTTCTCTCAGTGCTAATCCTTTTGCACAAAAAACAGTAAAGTTTCATTTCTCAATGCAAGTAATTTGCAAATTCATCTTAGTTTAAATTATTTATTTTTAATTTTGCGGTTTTGTATTACAATGTAGCAATAGAACTTCCTCACTTTTTAACTGCAATATATGCTGGTTAACTGAACCATATAACTTTAATTTTGGTAATTTTATTGGTAGATATGACATTTAGAATGAAAGTTCGTTATTACCATACTTCTCAACATTTTTCTTAAAGATAGTTGCTGTATTCTAAAATTATATATAAAAGCTTTTGTTTCTAATTCAGGAAAATCCATAATACATTTTCAGTTTGTCAATCTTAGTCTCAATTCCTTATTTATTTTTAAGGATGCGGCCCCCTATTACAATGCAGCAATAGAATTTCCAGTTTTTTTAATTTGATAAAATATACTAAGCACTGTTACTAAGGGTTAACTGAACTATGTAGCTTGAATTTTGGTAATTTTACTGGTAGATATGACGTTTAAACTGAAAGTTCGTTCTAGACGAGGGGTGGAGTTTCTGTGAAGCATCTGGGCTGAAAACCCTCTGTCTCCAGGTTAACAAAGTCTTGTAATCAAGAAAATTCGAGACATGAAATGTTCTAATCACTGCGCATACAAAGGGATCACTACCATTGGAAGAAATCGCGTAGACGATGGGGGTCAGTCAACACTACCACGGCAACCGATATAGTTTCGTTCCCATTACACGAAAATAAGTGGAGGGTTGTTTATTTTGTATGTACATTTTAAGTTCATGATAGTGAGTGGGGTTTATTCAAACGATGTCGATAGATTTGTTTGTTTTAATTCTAGAATAGATGGCCTCAGGACTGCTGTAGCACAAGCTTTAAATATGCGATAAAGCAGCAAAATTTTTGGTTTCAGTACGTCCCCATCCGTTAGCTGTTTATTTAGTCTGGCTGTTTAATTCCCTACGATTTGAAAAGCGATTTGCACTTTTGCTTTGCATTTCTAATTAAAAGCCAAGTATTAGTATTCTTTATATTTTTAGCATAAATGTTTTAAATTGGCAATTTCTTTAATATCTTCTGAACTTAAAAAGAACCTTAATTTATGAAATCCATTTGTGAATTGAAATTTTACTAATGTGAACTTGTTTCTTTAATTTTAGTTGATTTTTTTAAGTGAATACTTTTTAAGAATACGAAAATATTCCAAAACAAGCCCTTTCAAAAGATTGATCTGTTGTAGTCTGAAAATTATTTGAATGAAAAAGAACATGAATTTTTTTATTCACACATAATCAGGTATTTAGTCTGATCAGGTACATCATCCATTTTTGAACAAATTATACTATTTGAAAAAGGAACAGAAATGAAGTATTCATATCCGGAACTAATCAGGCCACTGGGAAGGGTAGTATGGAACATAAACTCCAGCTTGCAAACGTCTGGCACTTCGATGTAGGAAGAGAGCGCATTTCCAATATTAGACATTCATCAATGCATCCGGTCAATTTAGTCTGGCAGTTTTTCCACTGAAATTCGACAAACAATCGCATCTGTATTTGGCCACCAAATCTACACTAGTTGCTCCATTTTCACACGGCTCTAGCATTTGGCATCCTCGAACATAGTGCTCCCTGCATCAGATAACAAATTATACAATAACATCACAAAAGGGAAAAGTTTAGATCTTGACATAAATATAAAAAATCCCTCATAAATTAAATGTGCGATAAAATTTTTAATTTTTGTAGAATTCTGATCTTCTAATATGTAATGCATTCAATATTTTTACTTTACATTTGTCCATCATACGAACAAATGCTGGCACAAAATACATCTGCAGCCATTTTATGCTCTTGGCTTGAGAAAAATGAAATTCAAGCTCTTAGAAGAAAAAATTCAGTTTCTTAGCAAGGTTCTTAACTACAAATACTTCATGAAAGTATATAGATAAATGTGAAGAAACACTTGCTAAGTTCTGTCATGTATGCCAGAAATTCAGATGTTGGCCATCCCGTCGACAATGAAAGTCGATGCAGATTTCGCCAAACCTTTTGCAAATCATTTCGGCAGCCAAAAACCCCTAATGACATTCAAAATAGGAACAAACGAATCATCTTTGTGAAGTGGATGCCACAAATTCGCTTAAATATGAATTTGCTGTAGCGCGGTTCCGCATTGTTTTTTATTTTGCCATTTGGCCGAACCCCATTCTTTCAATGTTTTCAATAAAGTTCCATATCGTGCCCATTTACGCACGCTTTTTGATGGCAGGATGTCGTAACTTTGGAAATACTCCACTGCATGCTGTTCCGTAGATGGTAGGAACCAAATTTTAATAATTTTTTCAAAATGTGAGGCAAAGCAGATATAGCAGTTAACTATCCTTTACATAAACAAAATGCTATAATCGGTGTTACATAAAACCAAGGCGAAGATTTCATGAGGCACCCAAGAATCCATCTTTTTGACCTTACCCAGTGCAGCCAGACGGCGAACAATTGTAGTGTGGTGGACACCTAGCTCGGCCGCTATCTCACGACATGTTATCTGCGGTTCAGCTTCAACCACAGTAGTATATGGGTCACTTGACCGTCAAATCCAAGATAGCCGCCGTTTGTTGACATTAGGATAAGGAGAGAGGGGAACTTGAAGTAGGTAAAAGGGTGAGATAACACAAAAAGTTTGCTTACATTTTGTTGACATTTGGGAGATGTGTTGTCACGGTAATGAATGACTAGCGCCATCTGGTGGAGAAATGAGAAACCATTTTTTTATTTAAAAGTAATTTGTTGGATTCGATCCGGGATCATGAGATCCGAAGTCATGTGCGTTAGCCATTGGGACTCGGATGTAGGTGGTGAATTAATGTAGTGTTTGCTTTCTCTCTCTCGGACTCGTACTTTTTCTTAACACTAGGAATATGCTATTTTTAGAAAATGGTTTGAATAATTGCATGGGGGTTTTAATAAATACTTCTGCAAAGTGACTGGTACCGCCATCTAGTGATTTTAAAAGTAATTAATCTAAGGAACGAATTGATTTCTTAATTTTTTTACTTTATTCATATAGATTAACAAATTCTCGCATAAATTTTCTATTTTTGTTAAATGGCTGGTACCGCCATCTAGAGGTTGATTTTGAAACGAATATATGAAATATTTATATAATAGTATTGAGATTTTGTGCATAGGTTAAAATTTTATTTTCTAAATTTATTTTTAAAAACGACTGGTACGCCATGTAGTGATGGAATAAATTAGCAACAGAATAATTTAGCTTTATTTTTTTAATCTTTGATTTAGCTTTTTTTTAAATTTGATGCGAAGATATATGTATGAAAACACTTGGAATAAAATTAAGGATTCTCTTAATACTCGTAAGTTGGAACTCGGAAAACACAAGTAATTGAGGCCAACCGATTGTATGTGAAGGATTTTAACCGTTTGAACACTGTTAGATAGAATTTATAATACGGAAACCTTTTTCTTTTTTTAATTTATATTTTAATGAATTTATATACGGCATGTTCTTAAAGAAAATGTGCATGCTTAAGGGTGAATGTTGTGTCGGGAAATCATTACAACTTGAATGGAGGACTTTGAGATATGAATAGGACACACAGGCATAACGGTATATGAAACATTGCATTTTTAGGTAAATAAGAGGCAACTAGCCAAAGAATTTGCAGTATACAATAGTATTTATGATGATAAAAGTATAAGATTGATATTATTAGAAGCCTCTGGAACTTGGGACAATATGACTAAGGAATGTATGAGACAAACGTGGGAAATTTTTGTTTGGATTACATGCAATTTTAGACAAATACATTCTACCCAAGATTTGTGATGGTAAAGTATCAGATTGAAAGTCTAAAAGCCTCTGGAACTTGTGAGAATATGACTAAGTATTGTTTTGCACGTGTAGGTTAATTAAGATAACAGAAGGAACAAAGTTAAACACGGAGTCACAGATAACGATAGATACTGATTATACTATTTGATAAGTAAGAGGCTTTTTAAAAGCCTAGTTGGAGCATGAACTTATATTTCTTGGGTCTTTGAATTACTTTGCTTCTTTTTGGAGGTTTTCTACCCTTCTGTTTTTAAATAAATCATGGATTCTAGTGACATTAGGACCTGCAAAGAAAATGCGTGTAAAGAACTGTTTGCAGAAATATTGTAAAGATTCTTTATGTTATGAGTATGGTAAATTGTGTAGGCGGAGCATATTTCCGTCGATTGGAAAACGAATTAACGTATTTAAAGAAAGAGGAAACTACTATAGAAATTTACGGTAAAAAATGTACTTTGCCTCGACAACTTGTAGCATACGGAGACGTAAGAATAAGCTATACCTTTAGCGGATCTTGTATTGCAGCCAAGCCTTGGTCTCCTTTACTACTGGAAATAAAGTCAGAAGTGGAACGAATAAGTGGTGCAAGATTTAATTTTTTATTGGTGAACCGTTATAAAGATGGTAAGGACTGTATAGGTGCCCATAAAGACAACGAGAAGGACTTGGATCTTATTGCACCCATAGCGTCTGTTTCATTTGGACAGAAAAGGCAATTTGTGTTTTCTAGACAGAACTACAATTCTTTAAAAATTGTTCTGGAAAATGGAAGCTTGCTTGTGATGAAGTATCCAACAAACCAATTTTGGTTTCACAGCTTGCCCCATGGGAATGCATCATGCCCTAGAATTAACTTAACGTTTGTAAAATTCTTGCATAAATCAGCGATAAACCACTTATGTGCCCCCGAACTTGAACTCGGTGTCGAAAGGTATGTACACTAGACCAGTGGTGCGCAAACCGGGGGTCGTTTGAAAATTTTTGTGGGTCGTAATGTTTTTCTTCAACAAGTATCTGGTACCAGTAAAATAGTGAAATGAGATAATATTATTTATAAAAAGAACTATTTTACGAAAACAATTGTCTGTATTAGTATATAGTACCTATACTTCGGCAACCGGCAGGCGAACAGACATAGTGATAAAAGATAATTGTCAATTTGAGATGCCCTTTACCTGCTCTCCGGTGGGATTCATATGCAACTTGGATCGGTCTGACGTTTAGCAGTGGCCATCTTTACTACAGCTTTTTCAATCTAGGTGTGCACCCCTGCTATTTAGTCTTTATATTGTGATCACAGCTAGGACCGTGCAGTTATTTCCGTCTGTGCCTCAGTAGTTCGGTTTGCTGCTTCTTACGTTCATTCAAATGCATTCTGTAATTCTGTTTATATACTGCTTTTGCTAATTTTAAGTAAAATTTGCAATCGGGTATGTACATAACATATTTTTTAAGTATAGGACATTTCAGTAGAGTGCTCGGAGGGCAATAATGTTTATAAAACTGTTATTTTTAAATATTTTGTATTATTTTTTTTGTTTTTGATTTTTTCGAAAATCAATTATATATATATATATATATATATATATATATCCTCAACTGATATTTCGATGGAAACGCTACCAGGGTAGTTACTATTTTAAAACGTGTTAAGGGAACAGTTACTTCTGTTGTTTTTGGATTACAGATGGCGGCACACTAAACAAAGCCTGCTTTTGCAGTTTAAGGGCGAGTACAAATTTAAGATCATAGTAAGATGAATTTTGAAAAATAAATGCTAATTGTAATTTCTAAATATATGTTTTCCCATCTTTGGAGTAAGTAATGTTTGACATAATTATATTAAATCACTATAATTAATTTTGTACTTGTTTTATGATTAACTGTAACCACTGTGTACAATATATGTAGATGTGCGCTCGACTGGCAACACCAGTTGAAATATTTACTTGCCTCGATTACCATGTGTAAATTTTTACTTGAATGTTATATTTTTTTATTTTAAGTAGCGAGCATATGCAATTGGTATGAGATGTTTCTCTTATAATTAAGTTTTATTTTCTTTAATTCTCGTCTGAATAAGCTACAAATAAACATGATTTATACAGAGTTATACCCGACTTTATTTTCTTCCCACGTGGTAGCCGCACGTGATTGAACAAACGCAAAGAAATGAAATATTGTATATTTTAATTTGGTTTTAGTTTTAATACCCTCATGATGTATAAATGGCTAAAAATAGGTACCCAACGTCCAGAAAATGAAAAGAATGACATTATAAATGAGAATGATGGACCAACATCCAATGAACTTACAAAAACTGTGAATGAATGCAATAGCACTGTTTCTACATAAAAAAATATCGAACGAAATGTGCTATCTATAAAAAATTGAGAAAATATCAAGACGAGTTTATTAAATATGGATTTACATATTGCGTTGTTAATGGGAAAGAACATCCGTTGTGTGTTAATTGCAGGGATAAATTAGCAAATGAAAGTATGAAACCTGCTAAATTAAAAAGACATTTGGAAACCAAGCATAAAGAATTAGCAAATAAATCTGAAACATTTTTTAGAAAACGAGCTGAAAGTATGAAAAATTAAATGTATTTTTGAAAAACTACACAATTCCTGAGAAGGCTTTACGGGCATCCTTAGAAGTTTCATATTTAATAGGGAAAATTTTGAAACCACATACAATTGGAGAATCACTCATTCTTCCTTCAGCAATTAAAATGACATCAATTATGCACGGAGAAAAATATGGTAACGATTTAAAAACGATACCATTATCAAGAGATACCGTTTCTCGCCGAATTTCCGCCATATCACGTAATATGGAATCAGTTCTGTTAAATCGATTACAAAACTCTCCTGTATTTGCTCTACAACTTGATGAAACTACTGACATTTCTAAACTGTCTCAATTAATTGTTTATGTGAGATACGTTTATGAAGAAGACATATCAGAAGATTTTTTTATATTGTAAAAAATTGGAAGGAAAAACAAATGGAGAGAAAATATTTGAAATTATTAATAGATATTTTGAAACAAATTACCTTACCTGGACACACTGTGTCGCGGTTTGCACTGATGGTGCTGCAGCAGGTAGTAATAAAGGACTAAGAGGGTTAAAGAAAATTGCTTCCCATATAGTCAACCATTGCATGATACATAGACAAGCTCTTGTTGCAAAGGACATTGATGAAGAATTATACAAGATATTACAGGATGTTGTTATAGTAATTAATTACATTAAAAGCAACAGCGCCCTAAACAGTCGCCTCTTTTCAATACTCTGTAATGAGATGGGTTTTGTGCATGAAACATTATTACTACATACCCAAGTCAGATGGCTCTCACGCGGCAAAATACTGCGACGTATTTTCGATTTGAGAAACGAAGTTTATATTTTTTTGGTAGAAAAGAAACATATATTGGCAGGTTCATTCATTAATGAAGATTGGCTCGGAAAACTCAGTTACATGGTTGACATTTTCGAAAAACTTAACGATTTGAATTTAAGTCTACAGGGAGAGAATACAAACATTTTAATATCGAGCAATAAAATTGAAGCTTTTAAGAATAAGCTGATACTTTGGCAAGGAGAATTGAACAAAAACAACACAGACATGTTCCCGTGCTTTTCAGAATTTACTAAAGAAAATAATATAGATTTCTTGATATTTCAAAACACCATTTCCCGTCATATGATAAAATTGGGAGAAAACTTTTCGAAAAATTTCCATATAATGAATTAGGTTGGATACGTGATCCATTTTCGTTTGATATTTTTAAATTCAATATCTCTTTAAATGAAAAAGAACAGTTAATTGATGTTTCAAGCGACGAAACACTGCGCATTCCATTTAAGTCTGACTTGCCAAACATTTTGGTTATCGATTGGAAACGAATATGCCAATTTGAAGAAAAAGGCAATTAATATTTTGATTCAGTTTGCATCGACCTACTTATGTGAAACCGGCTTTTCAAAATTAGTTGCCATTAAAATGAAATATCGATCTCGATTGGATCCAGAGGATTTCCAATACAGATCCAAACATAGAAGCAATCATGAGTTCTTTGCAAACGCTTACCTCACATTGAATTCTTATGTTGTAAGTTTTTTAAAGTATTTTACATTAAAAATATTTATACCCATATGCATAAATAAAACCATTGCTTCGTAAAATTATGTGTTTTATTCAGACCTCTAATAAGGCACAAACATAAGCGCAAATCCCCAAAAGAATTCAACTTTAACTACGTTAATGATTAAAAAAAACGTCTATTGTCTATCTAGGGGTCGCGACAAAATAGTACACAAAATTGGGGGGCCGGAAATGAAAATAGTTTGCGCACCACTGCTCTAAAGGGCAATTTTTGCTACGTATCGTCAACAATGAGGACTGTATGAAAGCAGTGACTGGACACATGCTCCAAATGTAGTGGCGCCATCTCTCCACACCTGTTGGAGTTCGATCATCCAGTTAAACGCCTTTACTTGCTTCTGTTATTAGAAGCGTTTCACAAGAAATTTCTAACGTCAGAAGTATGTTCTGAATGTGGTTCTCATCTCAGATTGTTGGATATGAATGGGCGGGTGCGGAGCTTATGGGCCGAAGGCCCTTCGTCTCCAGATCAGTTGTTTTGGAGTATACAGAATGATATTTGGTTTGCATAATTTTCAGCTTTTGGTATAATTGCGACTTAGAAGTCGAGCAGGTGGGAGTTTTAAAGAAACATCAGATTCCGATTTTGGTTTGGCTTATCGCTGTATGGTCATTTTTTACTATACGAGGGTAATAGACCGGGACCTCCGCAGATTCTGGAGTTTAATAGATTAAGAACATGAATATAGTGGAATATTCGGGTTTGGTTTACGCTCTACGGTCGTTGTTCTCTGCTATACGAGGGATGATTAGACTTGAACTCATGACTTAAAGTGGTCGATTATTGGATTCGTAGAGTGACCAGTCAGAATAATGATTTTACAAGCACAATGCATGCCGAGTCCGAACTTTTTCTAATTAATTAAATATACACTGCTGGCCACCGTAAATTCAACACCCTGAAGGAAGCATGCAAATAATATGAAATTTACAACATGCATTAGCGGAGGTGAGATATGCAAATGATTAGAATTTCAGCGCAGACGCACATCACGCGAGCCTGTGGCGCCACTTCAAAGCGCTATTTAAGGCTTGGAGATTTCGACGATTTCAAGTACGGCAATTGTGTTTTTCTTGTGGTTTTTTCAAAAAAACGATCAATTATGCCTCGTAGAAAACAGCGATCATCTTTTGATCAAGTATCCGAGTTCGACAGAGGAAGGATAGTGGCCTACCGAGATTGTGGATTATCTTTCAGGGAAATCAGTAGTCGTGTTGGACGAAACCAAACAACTGTAATGCGGATATGTGATCGTTGGATGCAGGAGGGTACGACGGACCGACGTGTTCGATCGCATCCACCTCAGTGCACCACTTCACGTGATGACAGGCATATTGTGCGTATGGCAGTGACGGATCGCTCAGCCACATCACGAACCATAGCACAGCACATTCCGTCTGTACCGCATCATCCAGTGTCTGCGCGTACCATTCGATGCCGTTTACAGCAGAGTGGTCTGTCCGCAAGACGTCCATTGCTTCGTCTACCCTTGACGCAGAACCACAGACGTTTCCGCCGCCAATGGTGCGATGAAAGAAGGATGTGGACGGCAGAATGGAATGAAATTGTCTTTACTGACGAGTCACGCTTCTGTCTGCAACACCACGATGGTCGGATTCGAGTCTGGAGACACCGCGGAGAGAGGATGCTGAACAGCTGTGTTATGCACCGCCACACTGGTCCTGCACCGGGTATTATGGTATGGGGCGGTATTGGATATCACTCTCGCACTCCTCTAGTACGCATTGCCGGTACTTTAAACAGCCAGCGCTACATCTCCGAGGTGTTGGAGCCAGTTGTCCTTCCTTACCTTCAGGGCTTGCCCACAGCCATATTTCAACAGGATAATGCGCGACCACACGTGGCACGCATTGTCCAAGGGTTCTTCGTCAATCGCCAGATTGAATTGCTTCCCTGGCCAGCTCGCTCTCCGGATCTTTCGCCGATAGAAAACATGTGGTCCATGGTTGCTCACCGATTGACCCAGAATACATCCCCAGCTGCCACACCAGATCAACTTTGGCAACGTGCGGAAGTTGCTTGGTCTGCTGTACCCCAAGAACACATCCAAAGTCTCTTTGAATCAATGCCGAGGCGTGTGGCAGCGGTGATCTCCAACAATGGCGGCTACTCTGGCTACTGATTTTGGCAGGAACCACACTTCACAGAAGTCTATAAATTTAATCATTTGATACTTGGTCAACATGTTATCTACAAAATAAATTTTGTTGGGATATCTCTTGTCTTTCTTGGTGTTGCAATTTGGGTGGCCAGCAGTGTATTTAACTAAATAATTGAATGTTTGCATACGTGCATTTAATGAACCATGAATTTAATTATTCTCCAACAGTTCGTTAAAATATCAACGTAAAATTTCAGTCTTTATCGTAAGGCACAAAAAAACTTTAAAGAGAAATGTAGGAAAACGATATCAACTATTTTGAAACAACTTGAGAATTTGAACTTTGAAGAATTTGGGGGTGTGGCGAAATCCACTCATGCGGTCTCGGAGCCTCATCAATCGACTTTTCGTGCACCCGACACCGCCCTGCAACACGAGCTCATGGACAGCGACCGATCTGTCATGTGGATCGAGGGGTCGAGGCAGAAGGACGCCGATACCGAGAATATCAGGTGCACCGAGTACGAGGCTACAAGCGCGATAGCATTTGCTAGACACATCGCTAGATCCCATCACCGTACGGCTGATACAACAGGAGACAAGCACTTATAAGATAATCGGGTAAGTAATCAACGTGCCCGCCGATGTCAACACCCTGGTGAAGTAGCTGCCTCGCCCGCAGGATGTGGAAGGGTGTACGATTCCATTCAATCTGCAAAGTGCCATGATTTGTCTCCCAATTAATGATTGCATACACAATCTTGTTTAATTTCTTGCACTACCCACACGTAGTTCCACGTAAAGATATGCAGCAGGGTTAAGATATGTGCACCTGTCTAAGTTTTTCACTATGAAACCAAGTAGAGAGGGTGTAAGTGTTTTGGTAATATCTTTCGTAGATTGCAACGTAACTAGGCATGTCACTCGAATGTTATTTCAGTCGCGTCGCTTACATGAAAGCTAACCGCAAATATTCTTAAAACGGCGATAAATAAAATTAATTCTCAACCGGAAGTATTTTTTCTTCTGTTTATGTTTACACTAAGAAACCCTTATATGCAACTACAATGTATAGTAAGGAACATAAGTTTAACGTAACAGCTTTAGTGGAACATAAATTTAAAATTAGTAATACAAGACTCTCGGACAGGTTTAAACTACAAAATCTATTTTATCGTCATTGCATTGAAATCAACTATACTAGAAAATTGCTTCGATATTTACCTTTTATACTCGAGAATATGCAGCTATTTTTATTGTTTACTGTTTTATGTCATAGATGCTGAAGGACACGGAAACAAAATGAAACCATAATTGTAACACATTGTTTTGCGTATATTTACTATAATGCACACACAATCAATAATCCAAATGATCTTCGAAAATTGTCTATCTTGCAGTTTTTTTTATCAAAAACTATTCTAAATAGATTGCAATCGAGAACATTGTTTTTAAATGATAACAAACTTAAACATTTTTTTATCTATTATTTACTTTTATCGGGGATCTCTTGATTTTATTGTAGAAATTGTATCTAATAACTTTATCTAAATCTTTTTTTATTTCTACTTTATCTACCCGAAAGGTATGATAAACTCACCATTTCCAAGATTACAAGAGCATATTCATTCGTGCGATTATATTCATCAATTAGATAGAATATATTAGGCAGCACAAAATTTAAAAAATACAAAATTCGATGCCCTTTTTGTCTTTACGATTTTTTTAACTTTTCACTGTTTGCATCATCATTCAAGAATAAGATAGTCACCAGGAAATTTAAAAATATTAAATAGCAGTTTAGTATGCAGCTAAACATGACACTAAGTTACTACCCCATCCAACAGGGTAGGTTCATTCACTTTATAGATTTGACTTTCTGATCGCTAAAGGATATGAAAAATAACAAAATATCAAAAATTTATCGAATGTTGATGTCTTTATTTGCTCTTCTCCATGCTTTATCAAGTGATATATTGGTGCATGCAGCGAAATTTAATTTTATTTCCGAATGTCTTATTTTCTTGCATTTGCTTGATTAAGCCAATGGTCCCGGTCTAATTAGTCGTCATCTGACCAAGACCAATAGAATATTTCTAAAGTTTGAAAGGATCCATGAATTCCTTAGAAAGATATGGTTATTTAGACATTAAGTGGTTGTGGGGTAAATGCAACGCTACACTACTCGCAAATCTCACGACATTCAGAGGGGTTAACCCTCTTCGTATCATCACTAACGATACGAGGTGGGTAAGTAGGTATTTCAATTAACGTCACACTGGAGCAACACTACGGACTATTGGATACTAGGTGAGGCCACGAGATCTGTGAGTTCAAGAAAGATAGCGTTCAATTTGCCGTTCTACGTTCATTTTTTGCTACACGAGGATTAATTTGGCCGTCAAAATTGTGATTTATAGCTGATAGTTTTTAAAATAACTATATTACAGAATTTTTTATAATTGACATATCTCTGGTAATTTGTTTTTTTATGAAGATTAAATTGACATTGATCATTTTAAAATAAATGCAAAAAGGGCAAAAAATTATATTTCCCCTTTCAACTTTAAATAGCAGAAAATTGATGACTCTTCCCAACAGATAAGATCGTACATGTTTTAAACTAATTTCATGAAAATTATTGCACGGCTATTTTATGTTCGATGTATGCCTGCCAAGATATACATATACGAGAGGAAAACAATTCGATTAACGGAATGAACACACATACCACTCCAATTTGACCTATCTGATATTTTAGAGATGGGCTCTTATTCAGATAGCAGTTTAAATCACAGTCTTATCGCAAAATAACAGTTTGAAACTTATAAAAAATAATAGTTACCCATAAATGTCATTGGTAAATAGGTAGGTAATTTGGGTTTCATTTCCAAAAACGGACAAGCTGCGCCATTATGGTGTTGAGAAACAAGTGTTATTGAGAATACTGTGAAAATTTTATAGAATTAAATTTTAAATAAAAAAGTTGAAGCTTAAATATATACACTCATGTCCAAATTTATCTTTACATACCCCAAAATAATGATATTCCATGAAATATCCAATCGATGATTATGAATCGATGATGATGAATTATCCATTTTTTCAGGGAATCTGTGAAAGACAAGCCTAATTAACATTATCCAATCAAAAGTGATCAAACGGTTTCTGATATGCAAATCAAGGCGCTACGTCATCCGACGGTGAATCAAGCGTTTGCGCAAAGTGAATATCTGAGTGAATTTCTGCAATACAGAATATTGATTTCAGTGTGTAAGGACTCAAAACGGTTTGTTATGGCTCCGAAGTATCATTTGGAAGAATCTGTTAAGTGACGAAATATCGGCCGTTTAGAAGCAGGGCAGACAGTCATGGAAGAAGCAGCGAGATGTGTGAATATTTCAAGACAGACAGTCTACGCTATGGAAACAATTTCAGAACTCTGTAAGAATTGGACAAGGTCGTAAACGAATAACAACTGCTTCTCAAAATCGATATCTGGCAATAACTGGCCGTCGTAACAGGAAGTCTACTGCTCGGCAGTTAAGTTCAGAGGTTGCAGCCGCCACTGGAACTGTTGTATCACGGCAAACTGTATACAGAAGGCTTATTGAAAAAGGCTTTTATGCCAAAGAACCAAGGGTATGTGTTTCACTGTCTTCACAACAAAAGAGGGATCGCTTTAATTGGTGCAAAGAACATCAGAACTGGAGTGAACACCAATGGACCGATGTTCTCTTTACTGATGAGTCGAGGTTTAGTTTAACATCTGATTCTAAACGTGTTTACATATGGAGGGAGTCAGGAACGCGAAATCTTCCTTCGAACATTATGGAACGTGACCGTTTCGGTAGTGCAGGTGTGATGGTATGGGGAGGAATATTGATCAATGGACGTACGCCCCTACACGTTTTCTACAGCGGATCTGTGACCGGCCAGAGATATCGGGATAAGGTCTTAGAACCTTATGTAACACTTTTCAGAGGTGCATATGGATCTGAATTTTTATTTATGGACAATAATGCTCGTCCACATCGAGCAAACCTCGTTGACGAATTCCTTGAAAGTGAAGCCATTGAGCGAATACCGTGGCCAGCAAAATCTCCTGATCTGAACCCGATAGAGAACTTATGGGACTACCTTGGAAAATCAGTTACACAGAGACATCCTCCTCCTAGAGATATAGATGCCCTGAAGACCGCATTGCTGGAGGAGTGGAACTTAATTCCCCAAACTGTGGTTAACAACATTATTGCCAGCATTAAAACACGCTGTAATATGTGTGTACACGTTAAGGGATATCACATTCCATATTAAATTCATAAGCCTTAATTTTTTTCTGAGTTATTCTTTTTTTTCTGAACTCTCCTTGTCACATATTATTGTCATTTCTATTGTTTCATGCTACAGTTTTATATCATATGCAGTGCTCTTAAATTTTTTTCCTTTGTATTTATGTGTTATGATGTTATGTATCATTTCACACAAATTCATAAAATTATAGTTCACAGTTTCTGAGAAATCCGTGATTTTATGCATGTAAAGATAATTTTGGACATGAGTGTATTCAATATGAATAAAAAAAGTTGAAAATTTTCAATTTTTGAAATTTCTTAACTGTCAATTTGTTCAGTAAATTTATATTAACGGTTGATTTCAACTGAGTTGAAATCAACCGTTAATATAAATTTTCCAGTTAATTATAATCGTTAGTTGCTACTTGATAATAAAACTGTTAGTATTAGCACTTGTGTTACCGCAAACATTTATCGTAAAATAATTGTTTTTGCCTATCTATGATTTTTCTTTTCTGCAACCATTGAATGAATTCTCAATCCTCTGTAAAACATTTTTGACAAGGAAAAAACTGGTCAGGGTATAACACTCTATTGTGGCAATAGTACATATATGGGATAAAATACAGTTGGAAAAAACACAGAAGATATGCATCACATTGCGTATTCATTCTTAAGGTTTTCAAGCACACTTCTATCCAATCAACTTGCTAAAGTACCGACAAAAATTTCTATCCGATTAGCCGTTGAATGTATTTGAACGAATTTTATGCTATTGATCGACAGATGGCTGTAGTTGTACGGGTTATTATCATGTGACCGAAAGAAACCATTTTACACGTTCTACTAGCTCGTGGAACGGAACGATGTGAAAATGGTCTGACTTCATGAGTGGGTGAGAAATGTTCTATTGTATCGAATGAGAATTGTCCTTGGCAATGATTTTTCGCCAACCGCTAGCTTAACAGCCTTGAATCACCAAAGCATAGAACTATTTTTTTTTATTTCATTTGCAATCCGTATTCTCTGTATGATGCTTCACTTCATCCATGCTTTGCAGATGGCAAGGGAAAATTTAAAAAAATGGCTCTATGCTTTGGCGATTCTTAATTGGTAAGTTAGAGGTTGGCGAGAAATCATTGCCTAGGACAATTCTCATTTGATACAATAGGAAATTTCTCAACCCTTCATGAAGCCTGATCATTTATCTTGATGCGTTCCACGAGCTGGTACATTTAGCCTATATATTTTTAAAGTGTGGTTTCGCGTTGATTCCACTTCACTTGAAAGGGGTAATGGTCAGATCGCCACATCGAAAATATAGTAGCAAGCTTACATGTACCGATTTGACCAGGATTGTCCCGATTTGAAAGGCGTGTTCCGAGGCACCGGCAGGAAAGTTGTTTTATCCCGTTCAGAAGAAAAACATAAGCGCGTGCTCCTTACAGTAATTTAGTACGAAAAAACACAATACACGGAGAATTAAGAACTTGGTGAAAGAAGTAGTGAAAGGTTGTTCGTAATGATGAAAAATATTTTATCTGAAGAGAGAAGTAGAATGGTAGCCGAATCAACGGTTAGAGGTCTAATGTTTTGCAAAATATACACAGCTGGTCATCGAAAATGCAACACAATGAAGGAAAACTGCACACTAATTTCTCTGTAGAATAAATCATGCTAGAAAGCTTCGGGTTACTGTTTTACTGACGCATATTCATGTCTGATTTAAACAAGACTTCAATTTCAATAAAATACGCTTTTAGATGGATGTTATTTTAAAGAATATCTCCTGAAAGAGAGAGAGAGAGAGAGAGAGGTATATATATTTTCTCACCATAGCTGCTAGGCCCCTAATTTGACGAACTCGCAGATCAAACCACTGTATAAATGTATTGTGGTATAAATAAAAACCATATAAGTTGTATATAAGGAAGTAAATAATATAAGTAAGAAATAAAAATGAATCTGTTAGTATTAGTTGGAAGAACTGTGTGTGTTACTTCAAGTATGCAATGACCGTTAGGACTCATTAAAATAACAGTTTTGTCCTTATCCATTGCCTAGAGAGGACGTTGTACGAAGTGAGTATAATTAAAGTTCACTTTTCAAAAGGCTGTGTAATAGGAACAATTGGTCAGAATGACTTCAAATTTTGCATGAATCGGTGGAATTTTTTTTTGAAGGAAAAGAGTCCAAAAATGAGCCGCTAGGTGGCGTAGTGATGCACACTACTAAAAAAAATATGAATTAGGTATCTTGATCAATCAAAATATGAATTGGGTATTCTTGATATGCCCCTTCATGAACTTTTGCTATTGAAAGTGAACCTTCAAGCACAATCCTATGGGAGCTGTGTAGTGCGCATGTCCACTGAAAAGTAGACGAGTTTATTTTCGAGCAGTAGGTGTAGCATGAGTTTATGGGAGGAGCTTAAAACTTTGCATTTTCTTAATTTTGTTTAGTTTAAATTGTTTTCATTTCGATTGTTTTTAATTAATCTGCACTTACTTTATAAAGTTTTAACTCGTAAATTTCGATTGTGTGTGTAAGACTTTTCTACAATCATACCTTACTTTTTAACCTCAAATACAAAGTTGTATTAGTATTACAAAAATAATAATTTGCGCGCATATATATAATACAAGGAACAACAGCGTCTTCCTCGAATTGCTTTTCCACAAAAATTAAAGAACACGGAACCAAAAACAGATGCACGATCAAATCGTAAAAACATAGGTGACATTTCGATTTTTTTTACATTCTGACGAAATAAGTTTTAAATTAAAAGGTTTGATTTTCTTAACAGAAGTTAATAAAAATTCGTATAGTATATCCACGAGAAAAAAATTAAGTAAAAAAATGAATTACTCAGTAATCGCTTTCAATAACACTTCAGAACTCTCGATTTTAAGATGCTGCACGCAAGAACAAAATGAGAAACGCTTCTAACTTTCCGGTATGCGTGCTTTATATGCGGGTTACAGTTCGAACTGCCTCACTGACAGACACCCCTTCAAAAAAGTGCATTCAAGACTGATAGATAATTCCATGCTCAGTTAGTATATGCAAATCCCTCTCCCATAGAGTTCCGAATTGAGATTGTCGGTCCAGTGCTATTGATAAAACAGCTGAATGCATTTCCCACTGCATGTGAGAAATCAGGATTGTAAAGTTAAGTACAGACCGGCCAACAAAATGTCGGCAACACGTTGACGGATGTTGGCAACATATTTGTTGGGCACAGCAACTTGCATCTGGATACATCTTTTCAACAGTGTTGCGCGTCTAAACCAAAACCAGAGTTGTGCGTCCAAACCAAACTCAGTTTTGAAGTAAAAATGGAACTAACGACTGCTTCTGGTGCTAGTACTGTTTTCATCATAATAGATGCCCATGCCCAAAAAGAAGATGGTGGCAGAGACAGTTTTTTAAAAATGGGAGAAGCTATGGCGACAACTTAATGTCTGATTTACTTTTGAACGACAGTAGCTCGTTCCGCAATTTCGTCAGACTAACAAAATCTGATTTCAAAGAACTTTGTTTGGTAGCCCCTAAAATATCCAAAAAGAATACAAACTGCCGTGCCGCTATTTCACCATCAATAAGATTGGCAGTCGCTCTGCGATATTTAGCTACAGGCGATTCGAACTACATTCTAAAATTTTAAAAAATAATAAAAATATGCACAAATAATAACATACCTACTAGATGTAATAGGAGCCTGATCAAATCTCACTAGTGTGGTTCGACGCCACTTGTTGACAACACCGTCCAGACTGAGCGATGTTTTCCATTTGAAATGGGGAACATGGATACAAGCAACAGGTAACAAATTTCTTTGATGTCGTGCCGCCCGATGTTGACGAGTATCCATCAACTTGTTGCTAGCTGACAGAATACATGTTGACGACACCAATATCAACACGTTGCCAACATTTTGTTGGCCAGTCTGTACTTACTTTAACATCGCAATGACTCTTGTAAAGTTGTTTTATCATAATGTTAGATCTGCGTTAACAGCTCTGAGGAAGTTCAGAAAGTTAAAGGCCTTAACATCTGCTCAATATAAACAGCATGGTTTTAAAATTTGAAGACTGACTCTTCAAAAGCATGCAAAATTTGAAGTCAGAATGCTTCAGCTTTTTATTTTAATAGCAAATATTTGCGAAGTGCGCATGCCAAGAATACGCAATAGTTCCTACTACAGAGCCTTTTGAAATGTGAACTTTAATTATGTTCACCCTATATCACCCTGTCCTTTCTAGGCACTGGATATGAGCAAAACTGTTTTTTTACTGTAACAGTCCTAACGGTTATCACACATTTGTGGTAACAGTTCTTTTTACTAATATTAACAGTTTCGTTAACAGTTAATAGCTAATAGTTAATAATTAACACTAACAGTGAATAAATTTGACAGTTATTATTAACTGCTAGAAATTGAGGTTGACGGTCAATTGAAATAGTTATTATTGATTAGAAATTTCAACTTTTAGTCTTACTACACTGCTGGCCACCCAAATTGCAACACCAAGAAAGACAAGAGATATCACAACAAAATTTATTTTGTAGATAACATGTTGACCAAGTATCAAATGATTAAATTTATAGACTTCTGTGAAGTGTGGTTCCTGCCAAAATCAGTAGCCAGAGTAGCCGCCATTGTTGGAGATCACCGCTGCCACACGCCTCGGCATTGATTCAAAGAGACTTTGGATGTGTTCTTGGGGTACAGCAGACCAAGCAGCTTCCACACGTTGCCAAAGTTGATCTGGTGTGGCAGCTGGGGATGTATTCTGGGTCAATCGTTGAGCAACCATGGACCACATGTTTTCTATCGGCGAAAGATCCGGAGAGCGAGCTGGCCAGGGAAGCAATTCAATCTGGCGATTGGCGAAGAACCCTTGGACAATGCGTGCCACGAGTGGTCGCGCATTATCCTGTTGAAATATGGCTGTGGGCAAGCCCTGAAGGTGAGGAAGGACAACTGGCTCCAACACCTCGGAGATGTAGAGCTGGCTGTTTAAAGTACCGGCAATGCGTACTATAGGAGTGCGAGAGTGATATCCAATACCGCCCCATACCATAATACCCGGTGCAGGACCAGTGTGGCGGTGCATAACGCAGCTGTTCAGCATCCTCTCTCCACGGTGTCTCCAGACTCGAATCCGACCATCGTGGTGTTGCAGACAGAAGCGTGACTCGTCAGTAAAGACAATTTCATTCCATTCTGCCGTCCACATCCTTCTTTCATCGCACCATTGGCGGCGGAAACGTCTGTGGTTCTGCGTCAAGGGTAGACGAAGCAATGGACGTCTTGCGGACAGACCACTCTGCTGTAAACGGCATCGAATGGTACGCGCAGACACTGGATGATGCGGTACAGACGGAATGTGCTGTGCTATGGTTCGTGATGTGGCTGAGCGATCCGTCACTGCCATACGCACAATATGCCTGTCATCACGTAAAGTGGTGCACTGAGGTGGATGCGATCGAACACGTCGGTCCGTCGTACCCTCCTGCATCCAACGATCACATATCCGCATTACAGTTGTTTGCTTTCGTCCAACACGACTACCGATTTCCCTGAAAGATAATCCACAATCTCGGTAGGCCACTATCCTTCCTCTGTCGAACTCGGATACTTGATCAAAAGATGATCGCTGTTTTATACGAGGCATAATTGATCGTTTTTTTGAAAAAACCATAAGAAAAACACAACTGCCGTACTTGAAATCGTCGAAATCTCCAAGCCTTAAATAGCGCTTTGAAGTGGCGCCACAGGCGCGCGTGATGTGCGTCTGCGCTGAAATTCTAATCATTTGCATATCTCACCTCCGCTAATGCATGTTGTAAATTTCATATTATTTGCATGCTTCCTTCAGGGTGTTGCATTTACGGTGGCCAGCAGTGTATGTTTAATAAATTTTAATAAAAATGATTTAAAATTTTAACTTTTTAACTTTTGTAATGTTTAGTAGAGATGGACAAAACTGTTGTTTTGCAACAACAGTGTTGGATGTTGTTGCTAATTTGTGATTACAGTTATTAACTGCTAATATTAACAGATTTGTTATCAAATAGCAAGTAACACTAACAGTTAGCAAATAACTGAATAAACTGCTAAAAATTGAAGGTAACTTAAACTGTTTTTAACTGAATAAATTGACCATTAAGTAATTTTTAAAAATTTAGAAATATCAGTTTTTTATTTTTATTAAATCTATTTTTAATTTCGAATTTTTTTGCTTGAAAAAGAAATTCAATTAAAAAATTTTCACTGCTCTCTCGATAACACTTAATGATATCTGTTAATCTTTTTCGGTTACGGTTGCAAACTGTTATCGAAATGCAATATTATTTTGTGTTATTATTGTTATTATTGAAATTACCATCGATACAACAGCATATCTATCTAGACTATCCTGAATTATTTTTTTATTAGAAAAAGCACACGCGTTTGTTTTTAAGCTCTTCGTTGGCTTTTTTAGAACAGATTAATTTGAAATCCGTTTTTAGATATTAATAACTGTTAATCAATGGTACATTATTTAAGAAATCGCTATTTTTCTTTGATGTTACGAACGCGCGGTGAATTAAATTCACCCATTTACATTCGAAATAAATTTTGCATGAGGTGTCGAAAAGGAACTAAAATGTTTCTAAACACCTTCAAAAGCTGCTTCCGCGAATTTCTCGATATCGGTGGTACCAGTACTTCTAGTTAACGAGATTTTTAGGACAGCGTGACATTAAAAACATTTTAGTTTGTGAAAGATTTTAATAGATCAACTCTTATCAGTATCATCCGTCGGTCGACAGGAAACTGTTTCGATTTTAACCATCCTGTCTTTTCTATTACCCGTCCCTGTCAGGAAACCAGAATTCGAAATTTTTCCATTCGTTTTCATCAATTTCCGAAGAAGATATTGAACAACAGCGGAGATAGCTCTTATCGTCGAAAGGTTCCCACGTGACTAAACGACTTTTATTAAAGCTGGGCGGTTCAGCAGTGAAACTGGATCTTTGGAGAAGCCAGTCGACATGGAAGTCAAAGCAGTTTCGGAGAGGCTCTGTGACTTGGGTGAAGGACCTCACTGGGATGTTAACACTCAGCGATTGTACTTTGTCGATGCCTTTGTCGGTGATGTATGCAGATTGGATCCGACCACTGGTTCCACAGAGAGCGTTCATTTCGGTAACTATCCTACTTTAGACGATTAGTCCAGGCCAAAAGTTTACAAATAATATTCATGGTGTTTGCTGACGTGCCGAGCAATTTGTAATGAGATAATATTTATTATTGCAGAATTTTATTGAGACAGGTTAAAAAAGTAAAATTAATTTCATAAAGAGGAACTCATGCCACGATTGTAGTACAAATTAATGAGATTCTACATTGGATGCCAAATGCTTTATATCTGATTCATATTTCGTCTCTCAGTAATACCGGCCGAACTACATTTATCAGTCATTCTGTTTCTTTTAAACTATCTGTTATGAACTCATTTCGGAAAATAACGATTCAGAAGCATTTGTTGTGGAGAAAATTGATAATATAGCTGTCTCTAGTGTTTTTAAATAACCAAAGTTTTCGGGAATGGCATTCCAAGTTCTCATTATTTCCTCTTTTGTATTTGTTGGTTAGTTTCTTTCGTGCAAAACAATTTGAACTTGTACAGTGTAACAAGTAAAATAAAATTTTGATTAAATTATTAGCTTATAAAATGATATCACCTGTAAATCGTTGACGTACCAGCAAAATTTTCTTACATGTTGTAGGTTCGCCATCTCTGATCTAGTCAATAGATCATTTTGCATTTAACTTAAATTGCATTAAATGTTAAGGGTTGTACTGCCATCTACAAGTCGATCACAACTTGTGAAAATTACAAACTGGATTTTAGATTCATTTTTCAAATGAGTATATGTGATATTTATCAGGAATAAGCTAACTAAATACTGTTTATGGAAAGATAAATTTACCGGAGGATTAGTTACAGTATTTACTGTAACATCCCTAAAAATTCCACTTTCAACCTACAAAGAACTTGCTCTTGAACAAGCTATGGACAAAGAAATTCTATGGAGGTATATTCAAGGCTTTTAAACAAAAATATGAGAGGATATTTTGTAAATTGTACAATTTTTTTCATCAAATTTCATGATCAAGACATTCTTACAAAAGAGCACTTTTAGATGATTTAAAGGACAAGGGTCTACGATTGTTTACCTACGTAAGTAGGTAAACAATCGTAGTAGTTTGTAGGCTACACAGGTTTGATTAATGTAATTTACCTTGGGTTTATTTCTCTCTTCTGTGTAAGAAAAACTTTTTTTGTGTGGATGTGCATTACTCGTTTATCTAATTGATGTTGTCTGTCCTGTATTTGGTGCAGATTGATCAAATTTGGCCTTTGTTTCATAAAACCCAACCAATAATTTAGCTTCTGCTTGGCCTTGAGAGTTACCGTTGAAGGAAATTATCGACCATTATCTGATGAATTGGCATATCACTTACCACACGCGACCCAAATCAAAGTATACCAATTATTGGGAAAGGTAAACAAAAGTCACGCATTCAATTTTCATTGAGTGTAAAAACTTCGATTTGAGCAAAATTCCGTAATTCTTAATGTAAAGGCTTAAATTTGATATATTGGCGTGTTGGTCAAGAAAGCAGTATCTTTTAAGTTTTGTCTTTAGGATTGTTAAAATAATGTAAAAGTATTCAATGTCTCGTAACGCTTGAAAACAGATCATATTCAATCAACAGTTGGTTGAGGATACTTATATATTAATAATCGAACAGACCAAACTTGTAGGTACTGTCTTTATGACCAGGACGGGAGTATTCAGAATAAAATAATCTGTCTAAAATATAATTTTTTAGAGATGGGCAAAACTGTTATTTTACGATAACCCCGTGTTAAGAGTTATTCCTAATTTTCGATAATTATTATAATGTTAACAATTTTGTTTTTAGGTAGCAACTGACACTGTTACTAAATTTACGGTTAGTATTAACTGCTAAAAATTGACAATAAAGGTTCATTTTTACAGCTTTCCTGTTTAAATTAACAATTAAGTGATTTAAAAATTTAGCAATTTCAACTTTTTACTTTTATCAAAAACAAATTTATGAATTCCAATTTTTTAATTTAAAATTTAACTAATGTAAATTACTAATAATTAAATTGCAGAATTTCAATTGCATTTACTGACAACTGTTAATATTAACTATAACAGACATATCTGTCCAAACTGCGCCAAGCAATGTTTTATCCGTCAAGTGGACATATTCATAACAAGGAAAGTTTTTACTGATGCAGAAGAGAGAAATACACCCCGGATAGTTACAGGAATCGAAACTGCCGCCTACAGCTAGAAGGTTGCTGTTTTAAATTTGGAAATAGGGATAATTACTCACCTTACGAAAAAACAATACTGGATACTCACAATTTTGACACTTTTTAGAAGTAAATGAGGAGAATTTTCCACTTAAATTCTTAGTTAGGAAATGGCAAAATTAATGTTATGTTACTTATCAAGTGAGATGTGATACAGTGATAATCTTTTTTCAGTGATTTTCTTTTTCGATTCTCAACTGAAAGCTATTGTGATGCATTGTTTCGATGAGCAAGTTTTAGTTTTTTTACCTTGTTTTTTTAGTTTTAAGGATATATCTTTTTCAGAAAATTTATTTTTTAATTGCACATTGCTAAATATTTATCGTATTACTAGTTCGAATCCTCGAAGACTGGGTTGTTTTCCTCAAAAGCATTTTCTGTTTTAGATGGAATAACAACATTCGTGATTCCTTACAAAACACATCCTTCGAATTTGTTAATCACTCTAAACCGGCAAGTGAGGAAGCTTAATTTCAATACTGGAGAATCTGAGTTCCTCACAGAACTAAGTGAAGGGCATTCCAAGGCTCGTTTTAATGATGGCAAGTGTGATAAAAGAAGTCGTTTGTGGACAGGTAAGTGGTAATCAAATACTTCATTCAACATGAAATATGAGATAATATGCCAATTTTAAACTTATATTTCCCGGGGGATGCTTCGCAGCTATACCGTTCAAGTAACAACACAAAGTCAGTAAAACATTGGAAGAGCCTCGCTAAGAGCAGTGCTCTCTGTTTAGTATTCACATATAAATTTGAATATAAGGAATATTAATGACTTATGTGGTAGTGATTTGAAAGTTGGCATAAATAGCAGTCCATTTTACTTCAATAGCAGTTTAGGATAACGAACATTTTTGTAATAGTACAATAGAAAAATATCATTGGAAGAAACTTTAAACGGACAAGTTTAACATTAGGATCGAGATATCCACAACAAAGAGTACTTTAGAGGAGATCTTTGACCAGCCTGGTAGTTAACGCTCTGACCATAGAGGAGGTATAAAAGTATAGTGGGTAATGGTAACTTTTTATGGGCCCAGGCTCATTTGACCAAAACTAGTAGTAACGTGACCCTTGGGTTTTCTACTGCCCGGAGGAAACGAACATTCATTATCTGATTAGTCCACGGGACGAGAGAAGACGACCATCAATTGATTCATCATCTGATTGGCCCCTACGACATAGTAGTAAAGTTTGGGGATTTCACCATTTTTGTCGCCACTCTATATAAATGCACATTCATAATATCTATCCCGTCATAAGATGTTATATCGCCAAATGGGGCTATAAAATGCCAAATCGACCAACCAAGTAATTTTTTCACAAAGCAGTCACGCGACCACTAATCGACATGTTGGTCACACTTTTTCAAGCTCTTTCCAATATGGCTCTGATTCTTGCTTATGGAGGAACTGTGTTTGATTCTCGGATGGATGTTCGTACTAGTTCGGAGTCCACTTTAAGTCGTAAGCGTCGATCTGATTAGCCCTAGTGGAGCAAAGATGGTAAAAGAGTGATAAAGCAAACTAAATCAGAAAACATTTACTCACTTTGCGGTGAATGATTTTTATCAGGTTATTTATTAATTAAATGGGAAAGCTATAAAGGTAAAAATGGAATAAAGACATGAAAAACTCTAATTGGGTGTTAAAAAATTACAAATACAGGATGTCAGTTGAATTTATGTGGCACTGGAGCAACATAGTGGGCTATTGGTGACGGTCCGGGATCAATCCTGAGGGGTAAGATCTGAGGACACACACACAACACCTGGTTTTTATAACCACGGTCAGATGACGAGGTCAACACCTGATCTGAAATGCAGGATGGATGAAAACAACCAACAACCAAGGAAAATCTGCCAAATTTGTAAGAATAAAAATTTCCATCTAAATTCAGACAGGTACATGAAAATGTATTATGATTTTCTCCAATAACTTTTTAATACATTGCATCTTTATTACAATCTGTAACTACAATATTACGTGATTTACTTGTCCACAACATATTTGTTGCTTCACAAAGATTTCTGTTTCACGGAAAAACCTGGCATAGTACGGAAAGGCAAAGAACATTTTTGAAATCAGCATAAAAAGCTATTAAAAAACACTAATAACTTTTATAGCATCATCTAACTTGTATCAAAATGCAGGTTAGTGCAATCAATATTGATTAGCTGTCGTCATATCCACGAGGATAATTCCTCCGTGTAACCCTTAAACTTTATAAAATACTATTTAGCAGATCGTAAAACTTTCTAAGAGTGTAGCAGGTTTTAAAACATTTGAAAATATACAATTCATTGAAATATTTTCCCCTGCTAGTCTAGTTTGTATATTTCGTCAAAGCCGATAGATAGCACAGTTCCAAAGTTATTTTTTTCTCGTATAGTTGGGAATTCCATTTATAGCAGTAAGATTTTAATTCTAAGTTCTCGTTCTTGTTAGTAAATTTCCAATTAATCTTTTGAAACCTCTCCCTGGTTATATGAGTCAAATAATGGCTCTACGACTTAAGGGGACTCGTGGTATTAGGATTATCAGTTCAAATCCCCTCGTGAAGCAAAACGTGACGTAGAGCGACAAACCAAACCATCAAATTCACCCATAGAATAAGTGTTCCTTCACACTTATACATTTTTGTTACATTTTTCCAGATGAAAATGAAAAGTAGATTCATTGGGTTTTTTATGTGTTTTCGTTCTGCACAGGCACGTTAGTAGAAAATGAGGAGGAGCAGGGCCATTTGTACAGATTGGATACTCAATACAAATTGACGCAAGTATCAGATAAAATTACTCTCTCAAATGGACTGGCGTGGTCTCTGGACAACAAAACATTATATTTCATTGATTCAAATCCAAGAAAAATCTATGCATTTGACTACAACTTGGAAGAGGGTACAGCAAGTAAGTTTATTTTCAAATTCCCTTCATTGTATGCCATCACTTTTTACTAGATGAATCATTACAAATAAATTTAACATTTTGACAGCTAATAGAAGAGTACTTCTTGACTATAATACCAAAGCAGAGTTTGCTGATTTAGGAGCTCCGGATGGAATGACCATAGATATAGAAGGGAAGCTATGGGTAGCTTGTTTTGGAGGAGCATGTGTTCTTCGCATAGATCCTGAAACAAGTATGTATTTGATATGCAACAAAAGAGGATACAAACCTTGTTCTCTCTTAAAGATCTTTAATAAGATAATTAACCCTCCTGGTGGTTGTCTCGACGATGTATCACGTTAACAAAACTGATCAGATCGTGATGGACGAGATATCTCATCATTAGAACGAAACTGACCAGATCTTGATCTCGCATCATAAAAAAAATCGACAATATCTTAATGACGAGACATCTTGTCATCAAAATTGGTCAGATCTTGATGGACAAGTTATCTCATCGAAACCACTTGGAGGGTTAAGTGATTGAAAATGCACTCTTAACCATTTCAGAGGCGTTGGGACGACGTCGGGCATCTCACCTGTTTGAAACGGTAAAGGCTAGATATGTAAATATTCTGAGTGCATTAAGGCTGCTGAAGTATATAAATATTAACTTGTTTGATATTCTGATATCTAAGAGTGCTTGCTAAAATTTTTGCAGTGGGCAAAGTACATTCATATAAAAGAATAGGTCTTCACCCATAAAGTTAAAAAAATTTAAAAATTCTTCCAATAAAAACCTTTCGCATGAGACCTTCAAACGGTTAAAACCCATACTCAAGATGATTTGATACATAAGTCCAATTTTTATAAACCCCTTCCCCACAACTCAAGCAGTTTTGCGAATAACGCAAAACGACTATATATAAACGAGTAAATGCAAATATCAAAATGTCACTTCAGTTACGTCTTTCCACCGAATGCTATCTATAGTTTAGTTGTTCTGAGGATTGGTATTCATTGAAGAGCATTGCGAACACTCCCGAGAATCCTATTATAAGCATTCCTATATATTCATCCTCGGATGTTAAGTACTAGTTAATCATCTAATTTTAGTGAAAACTCGAAACGAACTGTCATTTAAACATTAAGCCGTTCTTGACGTCTAGCAAAGGTAAATGTCAGAATGCAATAGAGATAACGAATGGTGAAAAAATCATTTGCACATCTGGATTTTTAATCAGTGTGTGTTTGCACAAGTTGCCATTTATGATCTTACTAGGCTTTCAGTGGTTCTTTCTGTCAATGACCCGGAAAACACACAAATTTTTTGATCAAAATAAAAATATATTAGCCCTTGAGGGATTACCTTAATCTGCATTGCAATTATGAGATGGCTTTTCTGTAAAGCTAAAGAGTGCTAGTGTTTCGATAACTTCTTTCGTAACTTGGCATGTTACTCGAATGCAATTTCCAGCATGTCGTTCAAATTAAAACTTAACCCTAAACGTCACCGACACGGCGATAAATCAAATTATTCTTAACAAGGAATATTTCTTCTTTGTTTATTGTTTTCGCTGAAAAATCCTCTCACATCCAAACCTGAAGAGTATAACACTGTCACAACTCAAAAAAATTTCATATTGTTTTATCCCTGTAGTCTTATTCGTGAGGGGGGTTGAATCTTCATTGTAGAGGTTTCTTATGATAGTGGAAAATTCACCACTAAGTGGCAAAAATAGCACTCTAGTGCAAGAATAACAGGCTCGTCAAAGAACATTGGTAGCGGAAGGCTTTGGGTAGCCTAGGGTCTGGGTCTTTGGCAAGGGGGCTGGCCATTTGACTTAGGCTTGACTATCTCGAAATATATTTCATATTTACTTGAATCTCAAAAATGGAAGTGGTCTCGCCCTCTCTTGACCTCTATGTACCTCTCATACATTTATTAGTTTACAGTTAATAATAAAATATAATATGATCAAATATTGTGCTTGCTATCAAAAACTTGGTTTCGAATATAAATTTCATGAAAGCTCACTAAGTTGTTCAAGATCTGTACTGTATACTGTTTACTAATTTAAAGACGGTATTTGGTGGTTGTAAAGTAAATTAATAGATAAATAAAAGATAGTGTTGTAGATAATTAGTGTATAAAAATTACTTGTCTCTAACATACTTGAACATTTGAATTTTATAAAAAAGAGTTCAAAAATACGTTTTTAAATCAAGCAACCGCCCCTGAATTGCTTGGCGGTTTACCGGTTGATCGCGATAGACATCTTACCGAGTCCTGGTTCTTTCTCTACTTCATTTTTCTTTGTCTCAGATGAAAACAGTGCAGGGATTTTTGAAAGCATCTTTTTAAATGCAACTATTCTTTTTCATATAGCAAACATTTTACAAAAAGTTGATATTCCATGCAAGAATGTTACATCATGTTGCTTTGGAGGGCCTCATTTTGATATCCTTTATGTTACAACTGCAATAAAATTTCAATCGCCTGAAGAAAAAGAGAAATATCCAAAAGCTGGAGCAGTTTTTGCAGTCAAAGGGCTTGGAGTAAGAGGTGAACCAGCATCTTATTTTGTGGAATGAAGATTCAAAAGTAAACAATGTACATTGAAAAAACCTATTTACTTTTTAAATAATGGATATATATTTCTAACCTTTTAAAACAATGTATTAAAAATTTGTTAAATGAAGTTCAAGATTTAAAAAATGTGCAGTTATCACTTATTCATAAAATCATGAAAAATACTGATGTATAGTCGCGGAAAAAACAGTACCAACCCATCTTATTTAGAGCACTATTCATAGCACAGCAAATTCAATGGTATCATCCTATAGGAAATAACGTCCTCTACAAATTTAAATACAAGAAAATTGCTTAAAGGGCCTTCGTCATATCAAATTTTGCACAAACAACAAACTTTCCAATGGCAACACCATGTTTTGATGCTTTGATCAGATTCTCCATAGTCCAATTAGTCTAAATATGAAATTACTATGAATGAATTTACTACAGTTATATCCGGAGATATTCAAAATCGGTCGTCCATTTCAAGGATCATCTTTATATTGAAAGTCCCTATTCGTAGATTTATATTATCTGTAGTTAATGAGGAATTGTTCATTTGATGCTTGACTAAAAGAAGCTTACAAAGCACCCTTAAAAGATTCGTTTGACATAATATTCCTTTTCAAATACCAAAAATTCAGAGATTTACTGTTATTCAGACAGGAGTTTAAATAACAGTTAGCAACTGTTATCGACGCTGTTAACAGTTAGTACTAACTTTTATAAAAATATTAACAGCTAATTAATAATTGTTATTGCGATTGCATTAAAGAAAATTTATTTAAATAGTTACTAACAGTTAAAATTAACTGTTTATGTAAATTTTTAAGTCAATAATAATTGTTATGTTTAGTTGCTAACTGTTTGTGCACCTGCTGATAACAAAACTGTTAATATTAACAGCTAATAATATCTGTTATCACAAATTAACAATAACAATTAGCATGGTTATCCTAATATAACAGTTTTTCAATCGCAAAAATTATTAGCTGGCTATGGAAAAACATTTCCCCATAAAACTAATGACTGAAATACTGATCTTTAAAAAAATGTATTTTAGCATTAAAGGGCCTAAAAGGTTTGAAAATATGCAAAATAGGATTACAGGGAAAAAATTAAAGATTACATATAGTTTTTCGTAGTAGTGTAATATTTTTTGTTGTTGGAATTAAAAAAAAACTAATTTTAGACTAAATTCTGAGATAATTTTACATTTTAAAATCTTTTTATGAAGAAGTTACAATAGGAAGAACGGCAATATGTAACGCAATTTAAAAAAATGATGTCATGAATTTAAAATTTCTGTAGTTCATTGAAATATTGAACAAAATACGACAATTATTAAAAACTATATTGGACAATTACAAAAAAATTGATAGGACGTGTAATTTCCGTCCTGATCAATAATCTCTTGAAGTCTATATGTCATGGAATCCAAGAGTCAATTGACGATATCGGGATAACTTCCCATGATCTTGAAGCAAAACTGTAATGGTCGTCAGACCCCCTCGAAATGAATGAATTTTTCAATGAGCCCATACGTTTTCGTTCCGGTTCAGATCTACTGAATTACTGGACCAGTTTAATACCATAATGTCTTGTTCTTGAAACTACCTCTTCACCAGAGACCTGGTGTAGACCTGGTTGTTGTCTTGCAAACTCAGAACGCAACTTTCAACGAAAACAAACACAAATAACTGAATTATGACACCAATCCTGTCAATCTCGTTTGTACGACTGGAGTCAACAAATTTTGTTTTGAGTATACGTTTAATCTAGTGGGAGAGGGTGGTTTTCTTGTAGAGCATCTGGGCCGAAGGCCTTCTATCTCCAAGTTGAACTCTCTTGTGTCCATAACGATATTTGTTTTGCAGAAGCTTTGGATGGGTAGTAATAACTTAGGGACTTGGAGTCGAGCAGGTGAAGGGGTGGAGCATCGGTTGGAAGCCTGTATTACATTGGCTGACCCAGCAGGAAGTGCAAGAAGTACATTGACCGATGGCTGGGCCGATATGTCAAAGGACTGATCACAATCAAAACAGTAAACATTGAAGAGAGGGAAGGTTTTTAACAGGTCTAGAGTTAACTCAAGAATAAACTTTGATGATTTAAATATAAACAGAAAAGGAATTTTAGCTAATAGGTAGAAATTTAACATCAACAATAACAATTTCAAGCAAAAAATAAGGCAGAGCACCTCTTCCTCAGTGGTTTAAGATTTAATTAAATTAGTATAATGGCGGCGTGGGCCAATATTGGGACCGCTATGGTGCAATGGTAGTTATTGCATTAAGGGAGTTAGTTCACTAAGGATGAAGAGTTTGTCTACAGGACTAGTGCATTTCTGCAGGTCCTGCACCAAACTCCTCACATTAGTTATGTTTGCGAATATAGCTTGGATTTCTTTTGCTAAATCCAGTACATCTTCAAGGTCAAAGATGGGAGGTTACGAAAAGATTGGCCTGAGCCGCTTGGTGTTCAGAGCTTGGGGAAGGAGTTGGGGTACCTCAGTGCTCAAGTACTTGCGCATTCGAAACAGTTAAATTTTTAAATTGAGAACATAAGAAAACCCAGGCTTGACCAGATTTCTGGATTAAATCCTGGACTTGGGAATTTAGCTCTACCGCGATAGTTTGCGGTGTGTTGTTCGTGGCAGTTAGCACACCTAGGTTTTTTGTCCTTGTTTGGGCTTTCGGTTGACTTATGTCCAAGACCGCAAACAACGCATCTTGGTTTCATGTGAAAATTCGCACTTGAGTGATTGAAAAGTTGGCAATTGTAGCACCCTTCTTAATTACATATTTTTCAACTTCCACAATGAGGCACATAAATTGTGTTAACTTGTAGATGGAATTCGTTTTTTCGCCTGGGAAGAGATGAATAAGGAAAATGGGTAGCGGTCTTTTCGATTTAAATCGTTTAAGTTGGTTAGCTTTATCAATAGGATATCCTAGGTCTCTTAATTCTGATTTAATATCGTCACACGAAGTGGAGGGAGGTAGGCCTTTAATAACAGCTTTAATGGGTTTTTCGTTCTTTTTGGATTGGTAAAAATAATTAATTTTTCTTTCAAGATATATTTGTTAGTTTACGATGTTTGTCGGAGTTATTGACGAAGATTTTTAGTAGGTCACCTGCAAGTCTCACTATTAGAAATTTAAGGTCATGGTTAAATTGTTTGAGCATGACGTTAAAGTCATCAGTGAGTGTCACCATTATCGGTGGAATCGTTTCCGAACTCTGAACACTCGGTGTATCATCATCATTCTCTATGTCGCTAAGGGCATCAAAGGAGTTTGAAGTCGGAATTGGGATAGGGGCAGGTTGCATAATCAGTTTTTGTTAGAGGCAATATGGCCTGCCATACAGTAGGAGTTAGTTCTAATACAGTGAATTCCAAATATTAGTGGTGGCCAGAATAATTTCACACTTAACACGATCCAAACCCCTTCACTTAACTATAAACAAGCAAGGATAATCTTTAAGCCCCAGTCACATTTTTGGGAAAGATTCTGTTAAGCGTTTTTCAGAAGGTAATTTTAGGTGAAGAGCAAAAAGAAATTTGGGCCTATTAAATATTAAGTTTTCTAACTTAATACTTTATCCACCACAATGTTTTAGAAATTTTCAAGGTGATAAAGAGCAGAGTAAGGATTGATCAATCGAATTGGTTCGATTTCTACATATTGTGGTAGATAGTGAACTTATCTAATATTGAGCTCTAGTTGGAATGAACTAATTGCTGAGATTTGCATTTCTCAGGCTAGTAAAGCTATTGCCAATGAAGGCTCTTTGAACAAGAGCAAGAGTTCCTCTCAAACGAGTTCAGTGAGGGAACTGAATTATGTAATTATGATTATATATACATGCTTTCTTAATTTAAAAAAAAAACGAAAAAAATAATTGTAACTAACTTGTTTAGTTGAGAGGGGCAAAAAAATTGTTTTATCACTTTTCAATGCTTATTAACAGTTAGTAACTGCATAAATTATCAGTATTTTAATTTCTATTCTTACTAAATTTAATTTGATAATTTTCGATAACAATTCTGAATTGTTTTTTTGTAATAACACTGTCATTTTAATTGCTATCGGAATAACAGCCTGTCTCTAATGCTTTATTTAAAAAAATTGATATGTATCTTTATTTTAACAACAAAAAATCGTTCTAAATTTTCTCACGTAAAGAAATGATTTGAAGTGAAGTTTTTTTTGCATTTTGATTCATTCATCTACTGGAGCTAGGCACGTCTAACGCGATAGAAATAAATTAAAATAGTCCCACTCTTCGTTGGCACTGGCGAATAAAATCTATATTTATAACCTGCTAGAGAATAGGAGGCAACCATCTCGTAAAGTGGTTTTTCAGGACATCAGGTATCATTACGTGTTTCAATATATAGCACCAAGTAGCTGCATTCAATTGCCCAGGTAGGTAGTTAATTAACGTCACACTGAAGCAACAGAATGGGCTATTGGCGATGGTCCGGGATCAATCCCGAGGGGAAAGATTCAAGGATAACGCCGCGTAATTTTGAACCACGGTCAGATGACGAAGTCAACAACACGCCATCGTGAGGACATTTGAGGCCACCACAGATTCAACGTGCACCAGTCGTCACCAACGTGACAAAGACCGTCGTGTACACGACGGTCTTTGTCTGGACCGAGTTTCGAACTCGCAACCCTCCGGTTGATAATCCGTTGCTCTTCCAACTGGGCTACCACGGCCATCAATTGCTCAGGAATCAGGTGCATAATTCCAATGCCTTGAGCAGACATGTCCCACACCAAAACATATTCGGGGCCGCGGTGGCCCGGTTGGAAGAGTAACGGACTAGCAACCGAAGGGTTGCGAGTTCGAATCCAGCCAAACACCGTCGTGTACAAAGGGGGCGGGTGTACGTTAAATCTGTCGTGGCCTCAAATGTCCTCACGTTGGCGTGGTGTGGAAGTTTGGAGAGTGGGGTGCCAGCTCAGGTGTTGCCTCGTCATCTGACCGTGGTTCTAAATTACGTGGTATTGTCCTCGGATCTTTCCCTTTGGGATTGATGCCGGACCGTCACCAATAGCCCGTTGTGTTGCTCCAGTGTGACGTTAATTGAAATACCCCCACCCCAAAAAAAAAACATTCTTCTGTTGCGATGGATATTTTGAGTATACCTCTAGTTAGGCTATAACCTTTCAGACTGCACTCTACCGCAGCAGAGTCAGTTGATTCACTAGTATCCCAATAACAATTATCGATAACTTAATATTTTCGATTAGAAATCCGCTTTTATTCTTACAAGTTAAAATAACAGTGCCAATTATAAAAAACAGTTAGCAACAACTGTCAAAAATATTAAATGATTAACCTATTATAAAAATTTGGAAAGAATGATAACATCACTATTAACTGTCAATTTAACGCTACTTCATTTTTAAGTTAATAATTGTTTTACTTATTCACTAATTGTAATATTTAGTAACGATTAAATATAAGCTGTTCATAATAACTTATCACAAGTTAGCAATAACCGTTAAGATAGTTAACAACCGTTAAACAAGTAAGCAATAACCGTTGCTATTATAAAAGTTTTGCCCAACGCAAAATTGATCATTAATCATCAGAACCATGCATGACTGGTAGATTTATTTATTTATTTATTTCAATTAACGTCACACTGGAGCAACACAACGGGCTGATGACTGGTAGAAGGCAATGTCCGTTAAATTACATAAACATTCCAAACATTTTTCAAAAATGTGTACTCATTCCTCGGGTTTGACATAATTTTTTTAAACTTTTGGATGCCCTTAAAATCACTAGTGACGTAAGTGTAGCTCGAAAACTATACGGAGGAAAGAGTTGAAATTTTATATGGTCATATTAAGTCTTTCTGAATCGATTTCTATTAAAACATATCAAGGTTCCTATTCATAACTTTTTCGAATATTAATTTAATAACTAATATTGCAAACTAAAAACTATTTAAAAATAAAACACAGTATTTTTTTGTTTGGGTTCCTTAATAGCAGCATGGGTACAAAATATCAGCGCTACAGGAATATTATTTAGGAAGATGTCAAGACTGGGAAACTGATTTAACATTAGGAGCTCCAACTTTCTGCACTCATAATGCCGAAACGGCTGGACCGAATGACATGAAACTTAGTATCTGAAGTTAAATTTTAACATTACTCTCAAATTTTGTGTCAAAATAGGGAGTTCCTATTGGAAATTATTAAGTTGGTGCTCAATTTTATATGAAGACGGCCCCTTATGCAAATATTATGCATATAAATTTATACAAAACGTTATTCCCAGTCGAATGCCATTTTTGAATTTGCTCAACTTAAAATTGCTTGAATGAAGAGGGATGGTTCGTTTTTATTCCGCGACTGAACATTGAATGTGGATTAGACTACGGTTTTAATGCACATTTTTGAGAAAGGAAATACGCAGTACATCAACTGTATTAGTCAATGTTACCAATGCCTATCTTGTATAAATTGAAAAATTATAGGCAAAATGTTTAAACATGACAAGCAAAAATGAAAGCAGTTCCTAAGATTTAAAAATGAAATTTATGGAACAAAAATGCTAAGTTTAACCTTGAAGGCAAATACGTGAAACTCATGCACTCTGAGTGCTCTTTTGAAATGTATATCCTGACAGAAATGTCTAAAAGATAACTAGTAATTATAACTGAATTACTAGGAAACACAAATAACCATGTATGCACACATATTTTAAGTTTCATAATCATCACCAGTCCAATTCACACATAAAAACTATACTGGGTATGAATTAAATAAAAGTAGAAGGCAAAAAGTTGATATAAATAAATAAAAAGTTCATAAAATAATTTTTTTTATTTGTAAACTGTTAAAAGGTATTAGAATTTTTGCCAGATGTTTTAAAAATCAAATTAAAAATTACAGGAATACAAAGAAAACATTTTGGTAATACTTCATTGATTTTGAAGCAGTTATAAACTATAATGTAATAAATCTAAATATGCTAATGACTTCTGGAAAGTATTTAATATCACAGCTCAGAATGCTTTAAATATGTGTGAACTGCTATTCTACTCTTATGTATACAAATGTAGTTGTTAAAAATCTAACTTAATCATTACTAAACTCAAAGTTTAAGTTCAAAACTTTCTGTGAAGGATCAAATTTTAGAAAAGAATTAAATTCTCCATTTTCCTCAATTCTTTTTTCTAGAATCACGAAATGTGACTAGAAAACAGAACTGTGCCTGAAGAGTTAATGAAGGATCATGATCTCAGGACAGACATGGGCCTTATTAACCTTTAAAGTATTTTATAAATTTCGGACTCTCATCATTTTTACATTAATCATTTGTAGTATAAGTCAGAAAATTTGAGTTCTTGAATTTGGTTTTTCTAGGGTTTTTTCAGTCTTGAATAATAGGTGCTTTCCAATCAAATGCTTGTTTATAAAAATCCTAATAGAAATTCAAGTTTCATATCTAGTAATACTAAAAAAGCTTGAATCTCCAATTCCCTCTAAAATGTGAGTACAAACATTTGCATTTTGATATCTATTAAAATATTTGAAATATCCTTAACACATTTTACTTTTTTATGTAGAATTTTTCTAAAATTCTTTTCCTTTGTTCCACTTTCTCCTTCTCTTATCTTGTTATTCAATTCAAATATCTGAGAACTCAATAAGCAATTTCCATAAGCTGTCACATTGAGATTAAAACATCCATAACACATGACTTGCGTGTAATGACTTTTCCCCAGTGAGGGTCTGAAAACTCAACAGAAATTACTGTCAGTATTCCGATTGTCTGAGCCCATGATCCTTCATTCATTGTGCAGGTAGTTGGTATCATCACGGTTAAGTAGACCATACTGAGCAGGCAGAATCTTGCTACGTATCATGTATAACATTTATATTTGGTTACTTTTTCATTTTTAAAAACTACATACCTTATTTAAATTTTCATACATTTAAAATATTTCAAAATATATTCGTAAAAATGTATATTAAACATAATTTCAGCTTAATTAGGCTTTCAAGTTTTTCAGAGTAATTATTGAAGCTAATTTAAAATCAAAAATATTATGAAAGGAAACAATTTATTTTAATGTAAAATGGCATTATCATATGTGTGTGTAACATGAATAACAATTTCTAAAACAGTAATGCAAAATATAAAGCAGTTTACCAATCTTTATATGTATATTTAATAAAAAGGGGGATAGATATTTATCAGCAAATTATTGATCAGAACTAGCCTTTATAAACGAGTTTTTGGATAAAATAAGATAATTAATTTTTAACAAATTCCCATTGTGTCTAGTCTCTGATGTTATAATTTTTTACAATAGATTAGAACACTAATAATTGAAATTAGCTTATCAGTAGTACAACTGTTTCATTTTTCTAATCCCTAGCCAACTGAATAATATACATTATGGCACTAAAAGGGCAGATTTTTGTGGGGGTGGATTCATGTTACACCTTACATGCTTACCACATTCTAGGCATCAGTTAAAAGACCACACATTCATACTAGATGAACAAACATTCAAGCCTTACCCAGGATTTGACTCAGAAACCAGCACCCTGACCACTAGGCCGATTGGACGGCATATTTTATTTATTATTTGTAGAATTTTGGAGAAAAGGCAATAGAATTCTTAAACACTTTATTGATGGGGAAAGAACCTGCATCTTTTGATTGATAATTCAATACATGACATGATCTGAAAGTATCAACATATGATATAAGCTGTAAGCACAAAAGAAGTCCTATTACACAATATTATTATATAGAAATACTAAAATTACATTTTCTTAAAATAATCAACTTGTTTCTGAAGTTTACTTAAAATTTTCTTCAAAACTTTTAATGCTTTCATTGATTTTAAAATTGAGATTTTTAATTTTCACCAAATTTGGTTTGTTTAAAACTATGCTATAGTCACGATTAATAGTATTTATACCCTAAATATGGTTTTATTCCTTTTGGACAAAGAAAAATTTGTTTAAAACTAAACTTGTGGATCAGAAGTCTGATTTGCCAACTTAAGTTAACATTATTCTCATAAATAAGATAAGTAAAGATAACTGCTTAAAACAGTCATGTTGAAAATAAGTTTTCCCTACAAATAACTACATGTATGCTAAATGTTAAAAAGTATCGAAATGTTACTATGCAATATTATAAGCAGATAATTACAAACCCCTTTTGGTTGGTTTTTTGGGAGTTTATGGCACAAGGGCCTTATTTGGCCATGCTGCGTCATACACAAGACATATAATATCTAGTAATAGACACACACAATGAAAGTTTTACTGACACAGAAGAGAAAAATACACACAGGGAGGAATGCACCTGACAGGAATCGAACCTGTGCCGCCTACAACTCAAAAGTTGCTAGTGCTGAGGACATACCCACTGAGCCACGACGGCCCCAAAAATCCATTTGGGTAAGTCATACTCTGAAATAGTAAAGAAAACATGGCTTTCTGCAAATGTCAGTCAATCATGCATAGCTTCTCACATGATGATCCAATGTGCAGTTTGCCTTACAAAGAATGAACAGGATTTTCAGGTAGGGAGAAAGGAGCAAAATGTAAATATTGGGAAGTTTATTGAAATGAACATGAAATATTAACTTTTAGAAATAAATTATACAGAAACTATATTTAGTACTTTTTTAATGGTTTGTTTATAAGAAATAAAGTAGTACTTTCATGGACACATTTTCCAAAACAGTAGAATAATAAAGCATGTTTTAGGAAGACATTACAGTGAAAAAAATTTTTTATAAAAAGTATAGAATGTAAAGAGATTTTACATCTCATTAAAAATACAGGAGTATTTCAATAGCAGGAAAAACAAAGTTTTTGATGTAATAGTATCTTTAAAGAAATGTTAAGTAACAAATACTTAAGTAAAATCCAGCTTTCTCCACTTTAAACAAAATATTGGCTTTAATCCAAAATCAAAACTTGTCATGGTAAAAATGATAAGTTTAAGACTACAATTGACTTAAGAATACAAAAATGCAATATGAAAACATAAGAATTTGTCTAAAAACTATATATGCATCATAATATATCAAAACAAGAGGTAATAATTTTGTCATTAATAAAAACTAAATACAAAATATATATAAAATACAATGAGCATATTAAAATACAAGAGTTTACACTTTAACACATAAGCACAAAAACATGGGATAACATAATTAAAAGTCTACCAAGACACAAAAATGTACAGGGAGCATTAAAATGTTATTTCCACAAGCTTAGTAATAGACTAGGCTGCTTTGGATAAAAAAGAGCAATCACTTTATGGTCATGCAAAACAAAATCTTAAGTTAACACTTAACATGTTTAATACTTCTAATCAAATTGAACAGCTCAGTTCAATAGCACATTTAAATGTATATTTAAAGTTCACAGATAATTTTCAGAGTGAGAAAAGATCCACAAAAATAAAAATAAGCTCATATCTATTAATGGCCAGGTATGAACACATAGCACAATTGTATAAAAATTAAAAACATTTAACATAATAGCAGGAAAAATTATATTTGGAAACCAATTCAGTTTAAACTTATAAATCTGAATTACTTTTAATGCTTGAATTTTAATGCAAGACATTGAGAAAATATGTTAATAATAGTTGTATATCCTAAATCACATGTAAAAATGGCATTTGAGTATAAAACAACGATCATTTTCCTAATATTTTTACAGCTCGTCGGAATATCTGTGACTTTGTAGTTGTTCACCAAAGCCAGTAGCTCCACTTCCAACAAAAATGTCATGATGATCCACAATCTCTTGAATAGAAAGTTTTCCATCATTATCGGAGTCTGATATTTTAATCAAATGATCTGCTTCGTTTTCAGCAATTTTACTATGAAATAAAATAGAAAACATAATATTAAAATTTCAGGAAGCTATAAGATAGTGTGTTTATTTGTTTCAGTCGTAAATATCCTTGTTTGTTACATTCAGTTGTTTCCTTTTTTTCTGTAGTGATTTGCAGTACTAAAATCTAATTCCGTAAAGTATAAAGATTGGAATGATAAAAGTAGTTCTGGTCAAACTGGTCGAATTTGGTTTCTTTATGTCTTATACGAGTGCCAGATAATGCTTCCTCTTTGAATATTGATTTCAATCATCATTTTGCATTTCAGGCAGTTCTTGCACACTTATGCACAAAAACTATGCCTTCCCACACTGAAAAGTTTATGGCACTACAACAGGTGGGACACTAGTATTTCATGTTTTAGATTTTACCATCAGATAGGTCCCCTAGCAATGGCTATTGTCCTCTATACATTCAAATTGTACCCTAGAGGAGTGTATGCCCTACATTGAGAATTACAGATTCAGGCTGATATTTGTTTTTGAATATTTATTCAATTGAATATCTCATAATTATCTCAATACCTTCTGTTTGTTCGGTCATAAACAAAAAAATTTTTGATCAGTAAGTTGATAATTCTCAAATCTTTACACACCATTCCTTCTAACAATTCAGGCCTAACATTAAGAAACCCTTTACTAAAGCTAAAAATTATCTTTAGTTTGTTTTAAAGATCTTATGTATAAAACTCATTTAGGAGCTGTACCAGCACTTTTTAAACAGCTAAGAAAAAATTTATAAACTTCTTTTCAGTTTGCAAGTGAAAACACTTCAAGGTAAATTTAGATTATACTGGTTTATATTTAAACCATGGAATAATTATACTCTCACTTAAAATTCTACCACCTGGCAAGTGAACAATTTTTTTTAATGCCCAACCACAGACCTTTGAAGAATAAAAATGGAAAAAAATTAACCAAAACAATTCCAGGCAAGAATACCTTTTCAAATCCACCTTTCAAAGAAACTAAGAACAGCTAATCTCAAGAGCAAGTGTAGTGAGCTCTTGAGATTAGCTGAAACACAATTGAAAGCGCCTTTGTACCTTTATGCCTAGATATTGCATGGACTGTGGCACTTTTAGATTGATACCTTAGCACAAGATCAGTTTTAATGCACTTAAAATTTGTAGATAACATTAACAATATACAATGAATAACAATCAACACAGTTAATTTATAGTTGCTAAATAGATTAAACTAAAAATACAACAATATATAAAAATAAAGAAAAATGTAAAGCATATTTGAACTTAAGTATTTAATTCGTGCAAAAAATGAATAGGAAACACTCAAAACTCATTTTCATAAATATAAAACTAAATAATAAATGTTAAAATGCAATTTCAATGACATGCTACTTAAATTATAAACAAGGAAACCACAAGTATAACTCACACATTGTTAGGAATCAGCCAAAGCAATACTTCATCTTTGCTTAGTTTATTATCACCATTTAAATCATATTCATTTTCAAAGACATCCTTTTCTATTGCATAATGCTTTGTGGTAGGATTAGGTGCTGAATTATAATTATCAGCAATAAATTCATCAAAACTTAAAAAACCATCTTTATTCGTATCTTGTTTCCTCATGGCTTGATCATACACTACCTATAAAACAACTTACATTTTAGTAATAAGCACATAATCAGTATCAAATATTAAGAAATTGTTGATTTATCCAAATTGGTTATTTCTCTTGTTATAACTGATTTGAGCACAGAAGAGGTTTTTGAATAGACTAATAGAAAAGGTGAAAGAATAAAAGCTGCCCTGAAAATGGCAATAGTGCATGTTTGAAGAGGGCATAACATTTGAAATGTGTATATAAAGCGGCCACTATAACCACTATAATATGTATAAGGCCAAACTACACAGATAAGGTGATTTTCTGATATTCAACACATTGTAAAATATAACTTGGAGAGTCACTTACTGCATTGCAGGTAATTGATTCTTGATTAGCTGGAAATGTAACAACTAATATGTTCAAGATGCTCGGAAACAAAATAGGTTTAGAGAACCTTAAACAGAAAGAGGTTTTAGCTTACTGTTTGGTAATAGTATATGATATAGCTACATCTTAGCCTCTTATGTTCAGGAAAAGGTTAAAAAGCAGGTTGAGAGCAAGGTAGGTAGGTGTTTAATTAACGTCGTACTGGAGCAACACAATGGGCTATTGTCAACAGTCCAAGATCAATCCCGAGGAGAAAGATCTGAAGACAACACGATGTAATTTTGAACTATGGTCAGATGATGAGGTCACACCTGAGCTGGCATCCCACTCTCCAAACTTCCACACCATGGCAACATGAGGACATTTGAGGCCACAAGATTTAACATGCACCAGCCCCCTTTGTACACTAGTCTTTGGTCGGATTCGAACTCGCAAACCTTCTGGTTGCTAATCCACTACTCTAACTGGGCTATTGCAGTCCCAGGTTCACAGAGAACAGTACTGGGTTAGAAATAGGGAAGATTTAGATGTGTTGATTGTGTTTTTGTCCATGTAAATGAGGGGAACTCGAACTTTTGAGATTTCTTTTTAAAAAAATACTTTATCTTTGTCTTTTAAAGTTGAAAGTAGTTTTGTCTATTGTTATCATCAGTGTTGAATGACATCTTCTCAAAATCCACGAATTGGACGAGAATGGGATGCACTGGAATAAAATAATACTGAAACCAAATAAAAAACAAGACTGAAATGATAAAATAGTTATGATACAATTATAAGTTATAGTATTGTCTTCAGTAGTTTCATAGTCAGATATTGGAAACAATAAAAACTATAAGTATTCTATACTAGTTGGCAATTACTTAAATATGTAAGATGTGCAATAGTGCTTTATATACTAAATGCATGATTTTTTTATGGAAAGATTGTCTGATATTAAAATTTGGTGAAGTACAATTTTGACAAGAGATTGATTCTATTTGATAGATTCTTATATTTGATAGGAGAAAGAGAATGGTTAAATCTTTAGTGTGAAAAAGCTCTCAGTGCTCAGACATATTTTGACTATACTATTGTGTACACTAGCACTATTTTTAAAAAGCATTATTCTAACACATACAAAAATAAAACATGAGGACGTTGTATCATGGAAATGTTTAAAGTAGAGTTACTGCTTCTTGCACTAATTGAACTCTTATATGCAGTAAAAAGTATATTTTTATGTATTTTCTAAATAAAAACATGTTTAACAGCAACATGGATAAGACAAGCACATAAGAGTGAAATGAAGATGTTTTAAACAATCAATTAACAGGGATATACTTTGCTATGCTATACTATATTCTGTATTCCAAGTATACATGAGGATTACAAATTAGAACAAGTAAAAACATTCAAATGGATAGAAGTTATAAACTCATTATATTGTCTAACTTTATTATGAAGAGAATGTTTTAAGTGAAAAAGCAGAGCAAAAAATAAGGCAGATGTGTTCACAAGTTTTTAAGTAAGGATTACAACAAATGATTACCTGATACATGTGTTCAAATTCTTCAGGGTGTGAAAACGAAGGATACTCTGATTTATCCAACATCCTATCTCCATTTAGATCAGCTGCATTAAATAGCTCTCTATCATATTCTAACATCTACAAATCAAAAAAGAAATATTCAAAAGTTTAATGACACTTCAAGTTTGATTTGTTATACGGTTACATGATAAAATCTTAAAAGTAAATGAACAAGCATCATACAAAAACAATATGTAACAAAACACTTTCATAAGAGTTGATATTTATTTTCTTTTTAACTCCTCGACCCTAAGATAAACCTCAAAAAAGATTTTTCTGATATTTAAGGTATTTTGGGACTCAGAAATGATAAAAATGTTCTTTATAAAATTTAATTGCTAAAGATCATGTCTCCAAACAGGTACATTATCCTTAGGTCAGAAAATTGAGATGTAGCTGAGTTACAGCAGGAATTAATATAAGTTTAAGAGCATAAAGTTATTCTTTTAATGTACTCAAACAAGTACTTGGTAAATAGGTATGTGAAAACACTACAGAATGGACAACACAGAAAAATGTTTCTGTGCATGATTTCTGCCTAATTCAGTTTCTCAAAAATAGTTCTATAATAGTATTGGGAGTACTTTCTCACATTGGAAAATTACTACGGATTGAAAATCCTGTTGAACCTGCTACATCAACAAAGTATCTTGAAAAGAAAAGAACAGAATTACAAGACTATAATTAAAAAATTCAGTTTCAGTGAGAAGAATTTTAAAATTTTCGACTGAAATTTCTAAGGCCCTGGAATAAGGGATTAAAGCCCAAATATAGAAAATTTCTTCAGTTAAAACAAAACATACAGTACATATCTTTTATTCCTTCTACCATGTTTCTGTATGTAATTAGCAACTGTTTTAATTTATAAAAACTGTACAAATTTATTTGTTTGATTTCAGAAACTACAAGTCTTATTGCTGAAGTCAGTATCATCTTAAAAAGTAAATATCTAAAATGATTTTAGAAAATTTAATTTTTTAATTATAAGTTGAGAAATTCCCAATTTTTTAAGAATGACTCTAGTGTATTTTAAAGTATTCTCACTTAATAATATAATGTGTAAATATATTATAAATAAAAATATACTATGATTATAAAAGGCAAGTGCTCACCAATAACATTAAATATCTAACAGAAAAACTCACTCGCAATTCCTCTGATGGTTCTGCATTCAAAGCCATATCATCATCATACAAGGCAAATGTTTCTGCTACATGTTCTTCCCAAGTAACCTTTCCATCCTCATCTCCATCTTCATTTTCAAGATCATCCATTACATCTTCTTCAGTCATTAACCTAATTACGCAAATTAGGTTAAGCTTGTACTTAAATTAATAAGCTCAAATTTTGGTTATGTTACTAATCTTTCTATAATAGGGTTAAATGTCCTGCTCAATCTAATTGAATGACTCACAATAGTAACTGGACTAATTGTTAGACATGAGATGAAACATATCCTGTTTCTACCTCTTGATAAAACTTTTTTTGCAAAAAATATGTATACTAAGTTTTTAGATTTCCGGAGCCCTTACAAAAATGACAACAGAATATTTTGAATCATTGCCAATCTCAAAAGGTTTAATTCTGATTAAATAAACATAAACTCAAAATAGGTGGCGCTGCTTAACATCTTAATCTGATATTCTCCCACCTTTTCATAAAACACATTGTTATCCAAACCTTATTCAGATCAATAGGAAAATCTACAATTATCTTAAAAGTTTAAAATTAACAAAATATCAAAACTTAAAATTAACTAAAGCAAAGAAATTTAACAATAATTAAATTCACAGCTAACAAACTAAAGAAAATTCAAAATTACCCCCAAAGAATTTTAAACATTAAGACATGCTACACTTAACTTAAGAAAAATATTACTGTTCTCAATAAGCAAAATATCAGAGTTCATGAAATTCAAAGTTCAGTCTTCAAATTTACATCGGAGTTTCAGTTCCATCTCCCTCGAAATAAACTTTTTCCAATTCTTCATGCATTGATGTCTTTGGCTCAGGGTAATTTTCATTTGATTCATTAGACTTTTTACCCTTTCAAGACCTTCATCTGGGTGCCCCACTTCTAATGGATACACACGCTGAACCAGTCAAAGTAACACCCAAATGACATCTTAATTTTTAATAAATGAACTTTATCATCCATTCCAAGATAGAGAACCACAATTTGTCCCATTTTTCAAAAGGTTCTTTTCTTGTTTTCATTTTCAAACCAACCATTCCCACAATCTTTCGATAATAAGAGAAAAGAGCACTTTCAGACATTTCATTTACAAGAACCACAGTAGTCTTATTTCTTTCTCTCAAGACCTAATCATCAAAGGCAGGTTTACTCAGATTGCTGCCAGTCCAATTCCCTCATTCTTAAGCCACAAATGTCCCTCCCATCAATGGGATTCAATCAACTTCTTAACAGAGCACCCTCTTGATAGCAGGTCTACTGGGTTTTCTGTTCCAGGCACATGTCTTCAGTTTTCCACATTTGAAAGTTTCCTGGTTCCTTTGACTCTATTTAAGATTCCCAAAGCTTCTTTTAGTTGGATCCAGCATAAGGCATTAAGAATCACTCCAATAACATTCCTTCACAGAATTTAAATTCAAAGATTTTTTGACGAAATCTGTAAATCGTGCAAAGTTAATAGCTCCAGCCTTGGACAGCCATCTCTTTCAGAGGAGCGACTCTGGATTTGGCTAATAGCTGAACTGACACTTCATGATCTTTTTCGCATCTTAGGCAAACAACTGCAGTATATGATGCTCCAAAATCATCACAGAAAGTGTGCAAGCTGATAGTCACTTGATAGACATATCTTGGAATTTTCACCAGTTTTAATGTCTGAAGTTGCTTGATCCACTTAAGCAACTTTGATTTTGTGAATTGAGGTGTCAGCTGGTACTTCAGAATCTCAACCAAGTCTAGAATTCCAGCTCTCTTGCAACTCTAATTTAGGACACAATGCAACAGGACAGGTGAATCCAATTGAATCGAAAATTCTTTGGGCTACTGATAGAATGGTTCTCATTATGGCACCTTCAGATAAAGTAACTAAGTCAACATCACAAAATAAACTATCCTTAGTTCTATACCACATCAAACCAAGCACTGATGAAGGTTCCATCTTGTCATTAGACTTTGAAAGCTGGGTATGCTCCCATCCTCTTAGTTCAAATTTTGCTGCTCTAGCCATTATACTAGTAAATGTATGAATGAAATTTTTCTGATGTGACATATGAAACAGTTATCTACATAAGATGAATTTCTCAGTTTCACAACTATCTTTGTTTTTCTCAACTATCTTTGTTTTCTTTTCAAAAATGCTTCAAATGATGCTCGATAACTGCACAAAGAATGGAAGGACTGCAGTTTACACCAAACACCACTATCTTGTGACTGAATATTTTCATTTCTTTGCTCAAAGTATCTTTCCACCAGATAAATCGTAGGAAATCTCGATCTTCTTCACTGATGGATATCCAAAGAAATTATTTCTTTTTATCTGCAATCACTCCTATTTTATTTTCTCTAAATCTCATCAGAAGCACTGGTATATTAGTCAAGGATATTAGGCCCCTTTTGCAAGCAATCGTTGAGAGGATAGCCTTTCTGCTTACTTGAAACATTAAATACAGGCCGTATTTTTTGCCGAACTTTTAAAAACTCCTCTGTGTGGCAAATAGCACATCTTGGATAGTTCTTCAGGTGGTATCTCTTCAATATTTTCTTGTATCTACTCCCAAAAAATTGAGTCATAATCCTTAAATTTGCCATCCTCTATTAATTTTGCAGTTATTCACACCAATCTCTTCTAGCTAAGATCTCTCATTTCTTTCCAAGGAAGTTTTACTTTGTAGCTACCATCTCTGTCAATCGTCACTGATTTCATAACATGTTCTTTTACTATATTTTCAATTTCATCTCTGTTGTATTGTTCACTCAGGTCATGGACACAAATAGATTCCAAGTTCCCTAAATCTGTAATATTGTTGCTATGTATCAATAGTGAAGTTGCAACAGCAGCCATAGAATTTCTTGATTTACTCTGACTCTGTTTGCCCATTAAAACCCATCCAAGTTGGGTTTTAATTGCAGTTTAACCAGATTTCAGCTAGTATATTCTGCCTGTGTACATTTTTCCTGCAATGTCTGCTCCAATCAATAATTGGTCTTTCTTCACCAACATCTGTGATCATGTCCTTTTTTTTGCAGTTCATTCATCCATGGTACCTTCTGAATAGGTGGAATCGACCCACAAATAACTGGCTGATCTAAAACAGGTATTTCAGGAATAGCTCATCTGAAAATTGTTAATTTTGACTTTGTAGAATTTAAGTTCCCTGAACGATGTTGCAACACCGAAAAGCACATGGGTCAAAGTTTGAGAAACATTGATTTTAACCCAAGTTTGTAAATGGTAGACTGCATTATATATGAGCACTGAGAACCAGTATCTGTCAAAATTCGTGCCACAAGTGTTTGCCTGTCAACTGCAATGGACACCAGTAATGTTTGAAGCAAAACTTTGCCTGAATAGCATGAATTGGATAAGGAGACATTTTCCTCTTAATTTCTGGAGTGACCTTTGGATTCTGTTTGAAGTCTGGACACAGAATAATGTCTCTTGCCACACAGTATATAACGGACATATAACCTCCACAAGTTTTTGAGCGATGTCCCACTTTCAAACATGAAACATTCGTTTCTTAAAATTTCAAGCTTTTCTTCAATTGACACCTTTTGACCTTTGTAGTAGTCTTTACTTGGATACAATTTTCCACAAAACATGCATGTAACTTTTGGAATTTCCTTTGCATCAGATAATAGGTCATTAGTAGGAGTTGAAATTTTCTTTTTATCTGGTCTGCTTTTTAGATATATTCTCACTCTGAAGCCAGCCATGGCCAGAGAAATTCGCTCCTCCCCTCAACTTCTGTCTGGAGGAAAAATAACAGCTGTGATAATTTGTCCTCCAAAGAAATTTCTTTATCTTTTTTAAGGACTTCTAACCACATCCTGAGTATATCTTCCATTATACATGATTCCACTCAAGGGAATAACAATGCAGTGTATTCGTCAGAGGTCATGCCAATCGATTCTAATGATCATAAATGACTCCAGTTTGTCGTATAGTTGAGTTTAATAACATTTAATTTCGATTTCACAGTCGTAGCATTTTTTACAACTAATTCTGACATAAAATTCCATGAGCTCTTCTTGGCCTTTGGCATGGTGTGGAAGTTTGTAGAGCGGGGTGGGGTGCCAGCTCAGGGGTTGCCTTGTCATCTGACCGTGGTTCAAAATTATGTGGTGGTGTTCTCAAACCTTTCTCTTTGGGATTGATCTTGGACCGTCGTCAATAGCCCGTTGCGTTGCTCTAAGTATGATGTTAATTAATTACCAATCTTGGCTGAATCTCGGCTTTAGGCTATCATTAGCCTTAGCATAATTTTCCGATGTCAAAGGGTGGCTATCAACAATTTCCTTGGCTCTTGCTACCAAATTATGCATTGGATGAGATATTGAAATTTATCTTCATCATAAATCTGATGATCATTGTGAATTTGACTAAATTGGCTCCAAAAACTTAGCCATTCCTTTACATCTCTGCCAAATTTTACCAGTTTAATCTTTGGGAGTTTCAGCTTCGTTTTTCAATAACTGGTGATATTGAGGTGGGATGTCTTTTCCAAACATAATCAAACACAAACTTTGTTGAAATTTTCACAACATTCCTCAATTTTTAAATATTCATCGAAATTGTCTGGGTTAGATGCCATTAAAGCATCAAACTTTGTCATCAGCGAGATCATTTGCAATTTGTTCTAAGATGCAAATTTGCTTTCAATATCTTCCAATTTAACACTTTCAGTTCTAAAAAGAGACATTCAACTTACACAATTTAGTAAATGACATTAGCATTGGAGATCTTTTCTTGACGAGCAATTAATTCCATTTCACTTTTGTTTCGAAACAAAACAATATTCAAAAGCAAAATAATAACTGACCTATTTCAGGTGTCAATCACGTTCTGGGTCATCATATGTTAGATGACATGAAATGTACCCTGTTTCTGCCTCTTCATAAACTATTTGCAAAAAATATGTATACAAAGTTCTTGTTTTCAGAGCCATTACAGAAAAGACAACAGGACATTTAGAATCATTGCCAATCTTAAAAGGTTTAATTCTCATTGAATAAATGTAAAAACAAAATAGGTGGCACTGCTTAACATCTTAATCTGACACAAATGATTAGGGATGATTTTATCGATTCTGAGGTAGGACTGAAGTCGACACTCAGTCAAATAGGGCTTGCATTTTGTAAAATTTTACGAAGAAATGAATAACTATACAACACAATATATGCATATAATGGCATAAAAACTCTTAACCAGAATAACCTCTTGGCGAACTTTTCATCAGAATTCAAACGCGCATGCCCTGTTCCTTCCCGCCTTGTCATTTTTTGAGACTATTCCATGATGCACCAAGAGAAAAGGATGCCACGCCAGAGATAACGAAAAAGTGCTTCGTGTGCCAACGTCAGTATATTCTTTTCATGTTGTAAATAATCAAGATGTATAATAAATTTATTTTCAATTGGAGATCAACGTTTGTGTTTTGATTAAACCTTCATATGCACATTTTAAAAGGTATTTTAATAAATAAATTATTTTGCTTTTTTATAGCCGCTCTTTAACAATTTCAGAGTTCAAATATTTCATCTTCAGTGGAGTCAAATGAGCTTTGATTGAAATGATGATATTCATATGAGAAATGTTACACTTGAAGCAAAACATGATAAAAACAAAATAGATAGTGAGTTCCAATGCAGAACATGTTCACTGAAAGTAGGTGAAGAATGTAGACATCCAAATACATCTCTATTTTATGGGAAATCAGAACAAAATTATATAATTTCTGGTTAAGTTTCATTACATACTAGAACCAAAATAGGTTAATATGCAGTAACTTAACCTTCCCCTATAAAGTGCCAAGCAAAAAGTATGTAACTATGGTAATGGCGCATCCCAAGGAAGCTTGTTTTTTAGAATTATGCCTATATTTTCTTTGTTCCACATATCTGCCAATGTTCTTTTCATAAATTTTTATTTAATTGTTTGTAACTTATTTAAAATACAAACAAAACACACTATAGATACTTTTTACAAAGTTTTTGTTATTTTCACTGTATATGTCAATTTTTTTACACTAGAATGTAGATATTTTATTATCTTGTAACCATGTTCAATTCAATAAAAAACTGCAAAGATTTGTAACTGAAAAATGTTATGCTCAGGAACAAATTTTCATTCAATTGACACAGAATTCATATTTTTATTTGAACTAGATATGATTAAAAAATAACACATTATACATACTTAAAAGACCTCAGAACCCAATTGACGAGTTCTTTTTTATCAATATTTTTATCCCCATCAGCATCCATTTTCAAAGCTAAGGAAAACAATCGCTTTTTGGCTTCTTCAGGTGGTAAGTGATCAAATTCCTCAGCTGCATTATGGCTTCCTAAATATGATTATACAACATTAAAAAACTAATAACAGCTTTTACAACACAAATATTATTTCTTAAGATTTACTTCAGCTGATCCACACACATGCTTGGGTGAGTTATGTTGATACCGGATCCAAACCGAACACTCCACAATGACCTTTCGGCAGACGAGGGAAGGTTAGAAACTATTAATGTAGAATAGCTCAAGGTCTTTTCTGCTAGTTTTTAACACTTGGGTTATAAGGCAGTAGTTATGTTGATAATGCTAAAATTATTTATTCTGTAGAAATAAGACAAATTTAAACAAAGGACTTTTCTTTCAGACTGGATATGGCAGAACAGTGCCTTTTAATCTATCTTCAGTACTATGCTTGGTATTGGGAATAAGTACCTGAATTTAATCCAAAATTACATACTTTTGAATAATATTTAAAATTTGAAGACAGGGGTGTTATAACTATTCCCAAAGATGCTTGACTCATGTGATACCGTTTTGAGCTTAAAGTATGCAGCTTGTTGCAAAGGGATCATATTGAATCAGAATGGCAATATTTTGATTCATTAAAATAAACACTTTAAATAGCAGATTTCGAGACATTGAGGCTCTAGAATAGAATGCAACGAGAGCTGTTTTCGTCTTTGAAAAACTGCTTCAAAATGTTGTAAGCAATGGAAAAAGTTGTGTTAATTGGGTTTTATGGCCCAAGAGCCACATTTGTCTATGCAGCGCCAAACACAATCAAGCAATAGATGTACACATACAAGGAAAGTTTTATTGACACAGAAGAGAGAAATACACCCAGGGCGGAATCGAATCTGTGTCGCCTATAATTATCAGGTTGATAGCACAGTAGGCATAACCCCTGAGCCCCACAACAGCTCCTGGGATAATTTGAGTTCCCTGAGTAGCAATGTAAAGAGATAAAGTTTCAATTCTGTAAGTCTTTTAATAGTGTTGACGACGACCAATCTCGTGTTTAATCTTACAAGAAAAAATTTCTAAAGGCACTGGGGTACAGCTTTGATACTTTTATATGGCAATGCTTTTGGTGTGCTTTTTATAGTGAGTTGTGGCAGGCAAGGGCAACCCCATTAGGATTATGGCAACCTCACGAAGTTAATATCTTCATTTCTGCCCTTTTTAGATCTTGAATATTTTTTAATGTTCTTTTCCTTTGATTTTATTGGTTCTTCTGAATATTTTCCAATTCTTTTCCATATCCCATAAATTTGAAGAATTAAACTTTCTGTTTTAATTTTAAACACGGCATAGTGCAGTCGCATCGGGTGGTATCATTCCTTGCTTTATTTGAATCTAATTAATTTTCATAATTCATTATCTTTTAATTTTACCATACGTTGTATATTTAGTGTTGTAGATAAGTTTCAGGGTGTTCTTTCCCGAAATGTGAAGTCTAATTTTCTCATGTTAGGGCAACTTCAGGAAATGAGGGAGTTGCTAATTGTTTATTTTGCATTCATTTCTGTCAGGATAATTAACTTTTTTTGGATTTCCCTAAGAAATCAGGATTAATGGTCGAAAAATTTTAAAAAGGGTAATCAATTATGTGAATTTTTTTTTAATTTTAAAATTCCTTTTGGTAATTTTTTAATTGTTTCTGCTAAGCCAAAATGGTGTTTTTTCTAAGAAATTCTCCCTAGGTGACAAAAAGCATGACAAAAGCATTGCCACAAAGTCTTTATATCAAAGTTGTGATGGCACTGGGTACCCGAAAAACCTTTTGCATAGGGTTGCCATAAAGATGAATCAAAACACCAAGGTTACCATGTTTGGCGATAAATCGCTAGTGCCCCGGATTCGACATCTCTTTTTTATTTAAACATTTACAAAAGACGACGGAAATTTCAACACTAACAGTGAACATCAATTCTAATAAACATTGTTTCGTTCTTACAAAAAATGACTTTACCGAAGTACAAAAACTAATTTTTCAAATTCAATGTTGCCAAACTCATGCACCAAATATAACAAGTAGAGTGAAAGAAATTCAGATGTTTCTTTCGAATAATGCCTCACAAAGTATGATTGATTCATTTTGGGTTTTATGGTGCAAGGGCCATATTTGGCCAAGCTGTGCCAAATATCGCATGATAGAGAAAGTTTATTTTTCATAAAATCCTCATGTTTGTCAAGTTTAATGAGAACAACTTGATGCATACACTATTTTTCATATCATAAAAATATCAATGAAACATTTTTCATTTATCACTGAAATCATTTTAAAATCCACAAGCCCTGTCTGCATCCATTATTTAGCATCAAGCTTTCAGCTGTCAATCACTGAACTATTTACAAAAACCAGTTTAGCTGAAATTGGTTATAAGTATATGGTTGCAAAACACCTTACCTAATACAGCTACATGATCAAATTCATTGTCATGCTGTCCGTTTTTGTAGTGATTGCTATCACGAGGAACGTAAGAGCCGTGTTCAACGGTTTCTTTGCTTCCAGCCTTGTTCTTATGAGTGTGAGGATTAGACACGGCAAAACCAAGCACAAAAAATATTATAAAGAGTTTACACAACATGAATACAATTGAAAGGAACTTAGCAGTACAAGAAAAGCAATAGAAATTCTAAGTTGGAAAAGGAAACAGATTTGAAACTGATCAAAAGCTTCGTATTTCGTACGAAAATCAGGCGAAATTCGGTAAAAGTATTTTAATTTTAAAGCAAACGCGATATTTGGATTTGGAATAGTTGATGTTTATATTTGTGTTGAGATGTTTGATCACAAAACAGATACTTGATCTCAATTGTTCTATTACGGCAACGTCCTTGGTAAGGTGGCGAAGAAAAGGTAGGTGGGCATTTCAATTAACATCCACTGGAGCAGCACAACGAGCTACTGGCGACGGTCCGGAATCAACCCTCGAAGAGAAAGATCGAGGACAGTACCATGTAATTTTGAACCACAGTCATATGACAAGGCAACACCTGAGCTGGCACCCCACTCTCCAAACTTCCACACCACGCCAATGTGAGGACGTTTGAGGCCACGACGGATTTAACGTGCATCAGCCTCCTTTGTACCCCAGGGTCTTTGGTTGGATTTGAACTGTCAACCTTCCGGTTGCTATTGCGTTACTCTTCCAACCGGATCGTAATACTGGATTGAACTGCTTAATTTGAGCGTAAAGTACCAAATGTGTCAGATTATGCATCCTTTTGTTAATACGATTCTTTCTCTTTTACCAGTATATCCAGAATCGTGTCTATATTCCAGATTTCCCATCCTTATTCATTTTTCTATATTACGATTAATTTACGAATCGCAAATGTTTTCAATTGTTTCTTCAGCGGCTTCATTCTTGATTTAAAATTATCATGTCTTTTACATTAAAATGTTTCTCTCAAAGAAATTTTATTTTTAGTTTTCCGAATGAAAGATAACAAAAAACTACTCAAATTAGTGTTCATTACTTCTACACTGTACCCATGAGCCTTGAGTTGAAAGTTCTTAATATTATTTGATTTTTTTTTTCTAAAAGTATTTGAATTGACCACTGGAGAAGTATTTGAATTTTACTCATGCTTTATTTTAATTCCAATATTTGAAAAATTGTTTGAGCCATTCCTAAATTTTATCCAGACATCCAGGACATCAGATAAGTCTCCATTCGAATCCTCTTCGAAAGCCGTGAGAATGCCTTTTACAGCCCTTCTTTTTGTCTTCAGATAAAAATATTTAGTGGGCAGTATCTGGACTCCGGGCCTGTGATCAATCTATTCACTACAACCTATTTATCTTACGTGTACGGTTTCTGTATATGTGCTAGTTAAACTTGATCCCAACGAGTGCTTCAGCTAATTATATAACAACTCGAATAGCTAAAAACATTAAAAAGTAACACAAATTCAAGAAATATTCAGTAGTTTGAACATTTGCATAGCTAACATTGCTAAAACGTAATTCAAATTCAAGAATTATTCAGCATTAGACACATTCATATCGCTAACTTTTAATAAAAAAAAAACGTTATGTCGCCAAGGAGGGCGATAAAAAGCCAAATCAATTAACCAAGCTGAATTTTCGCGTAGCAGTCACGTGACTACTAGCCACATGTTGATCCCACTTTTGAAGTTCTCAATAGTGATGCCCTGTCTACTTATATTTCACGTCCATGGTATTTCTATCTTTTTCAGTTTCGGGTGTTGTCCTCTGATTTTTCCCTTCGAGTTCGATTCCGGACCGTCGCCAGCAGAATAGCCCGTTATAACCTCAGTGTGATGTCAATCAAATACCTACGTCTTTGTCAGTAGAAACTTTCTTTGTGTGTATGTTGACTATTTGACGACGGTTTATAAGATATCCTTGAGGGCACACAAGTCGGATTTTTTGTGTACTTCAATCAATCAATCAAAGCTTTAAAGAAAAACCCTTTCATTCTTTTATATAAAACGCATTATGAGAGAGAATTTTTAGGGGAACGTAAACAAACCACCAGAAGTAGAACAACTGCGTGATGTGTGACGGTAATTTTTTTATGTAAAACACGCTGAAACTGTATTAGAGTAATATATCGAGTTACGAAATAGGTTACTAAAATACTAGCGTCCTCTATATTTAACTTTACAGGAAAACCCTCTTATGAGTCGCAAAATTAACTTCCACTACTACTTTTAAAATGTTTATCAATAAATTTATAAAGATGTGTTGGTCTGTTTAAGGGGAGTGTGGTCGATCCCTTTTATATTATTTGTTTGCTGTTAAAACGAGTTTATTTTCCTTTACATTCCATGACATTTTATTTACAAGAATGAACTCAATTTCCACGTTTCATCCTTTCATTAAGTTAATTATGAACTGCAACACAATTCTCTACGATTCCATTACAAAACTTCGTTCTGCTGCTTACAAACATTAAATTAGTAAGTTAGGTTATTTTTGAAATTATGAATTCTACGTTTTATGTATTTCATACATATTTTAGTCGGCATTGTCAAACTCATGGGGCCTTATAATCCAAAGTTCTGCATGTGGCAATATTTTAGATCATGTCTTAGGAAATTCCTTCGATGTAGTATGTGTGTGCTTGTCAATTTTACTTGGCGGAAAAAACATTGCTTTATCAGATCTAGTATCGCGCCATAAAATAACCTAACCAACCTACGATGTGTAGAGTAGTTTTTACTTTTTATAAACTGAACTGAATGGTACTTTTTAACATTTTAAAAGCGAGCTTTTTAAAATGAGAATTGGGAGTGAAGCTGTGTCTTGTAAAGGATATGAGTAATTTCATTTTTGACATCCTGGTTAACTTGATCTCAATGTTTGTAAATACAAAGATTGTTTTGAATGTTTTAGACTTACCAAATTATGTGTAGCATATTTCTTTAAGCTTGTACCATTAAAATCAACACCTCAACCATCTATTTAAAGCTAACTAAGGATTGCAAAGTAATAGGTACTCAATATCTTTGTTGATTTTTTGAACCCTTCTTTTTCATAAAAATAAAAGTGCACATGAATTAATCTCTTCAGTCCCAAGAAAACTCCTCCACAAATTATTTCATTTGCTATTTTAAATACTTTGAGATTCAGAAATAATTAGTTTTTTTTGAAAATATGGCCCCTCCATTTGGGGACACTACCTTTTTGGTTCAGAACATTAAGATGTTGCTAAAGAGGAATTTATGAATGTGCCATATTTTGAAGTTACCAAATGGGTACACATGGAAAGAAGAGGTTAATATTTGACTTAGATGGGGAAATAAGGTCATGTTTCTATGATTATGGAATTTAGTAAATAAGCAGACATTTCTTTAAACTACTGCAAGGTAGTCCAAATGTTTTGTACTGTTAAATGATGGTATGAATAATAAGTATACAAGGTATAAATAAGTTTACATGTGTAGTTATGCTCACTGGAATTGGCAGTCAAGTGATATGGTTTTGAACTAGTCTACTAGTTAAATTAGAGAAATGATGTTAACATAAACAAATTGTTTCCACAATTGGTGTCTTTGGCACTGATTCTGGTTCTAAGTTGATTAGTTGGTGCTGAAAGCAATAGCAATGATAATGTGTTGTCAGGGATAAACCAGCCACTACAGCTCACCATTCATGCTTTTGTTTATGACAGTCTTCTAACGAATGTTTCACACCTTTTCAAAAATCGACGTACCCAAGATTGACTGCCATCTCGGAGCTTCACTATGTATGAAAATAGCCTAAAGGCTTGGTTGCTTTAACTGTTAAGATAAATCCACATGTTCAAACCACCATCAATTGATGATATAAATAACTAGATTTCAATGGGCAGATGACAGTTATTGAAATTATCAAATCTTACTATTTAACCTTTTACTCTAATATTTTGTTTCAAATAGACAAAGGTATGTAAGTTGAAATTGACCGGGTGCAAGAGCCATCTTTTCAAATAGAAGACAAAATTATTTTTTTCTCAGTGTTAGGACTCAGACTTCGATAGTATGTGTATGTTTTTTCATTTTGAAGTTCCTTTTCTCTTTACAAGCATTTATTGAGATGCAAGGTCATTTTTGAGGTTTGGAGCATTTTTGATGCTTTTGAAGTATTTTATTTTGAATTATCGTTTTTCATTTCATGTCAGTTTTAGAAAATCTGACTTAAGATCTGACTGGTTTCTAATGACCAAAGTTCATTCTGGCTTCTCTGTTCAAGACATTTTAGTGCAATTCAGTTTGTGAAAAGAATCCTCATTGCTTACATTTGAAAGTGATTTTCTGGAGAGTTTACACAGATTTGCTTGCCTTTTCTTTTGTTCTAAAGTTTTCCATCTGATTTTATAAAGAAAAGACAAAATTCTAGGTCATAAATTGCATCAGTTTGAATTTATTTTTTGAAAAAATTACTTCAGGCATTTTTCATATTTTGAAGGACATTTTTTCGAATTTTTATGTTATGTAAACACTGGACCTGAGTGATAATGCTTTCTAAAATTTAAATTACAAGGGTTTGGCATGATGTTTTACTATCAAAACCTCAAGTCCAATTTTTAGTGTTTATCAAGTTTTAACATTATTGCACCTAATTCTACAGTAAATCCTTTATTGGCAAATTTTAAACCTTGTGTCTCAACTGGTCTACAATTTGGTATCCAATTTTTTTATTCCTGAAAATCTTTTATTGTGAGACTTATGAGGGTTTTGAAAGGAAACGGTGATGTCCTAAAGTGATGTTTATGTATGCAAAATAAATATATCAAGAATGAATATACAAAAAATAAATATAAAAACAAGCAATCTAATGAAACAGTATATTTCCTAAATGTTTTGTTAGATGTCTATTAATGTATGAACTAAAATATTTTCCCCAAAATGTATTTAATGTATTTCCAGGACAGATAAAAATGTTCTCATGGTGCTTAGTTTTGAATTTTTCAGGGAATGCTGATATACAAAATTTTTATGACTGATAATTGACTATACAAGGTCTGATAAAAAAGTATCCGACCTTTGGCAAGAAAAACTACTTTACATATTAAATTCAAACACCTAATCCTCCTATAAACAGACCATTTCTGAGTGAACATACTTTTCCCAGTGATTCTTCTGCTAGAAGCATTTCTAAATATCCCCTTTTGGGTTCTCCATCATGTGCTTTGTCACGTTAGTCTTGATTTGTTCTGTGTTCTGAAATTTTGCACTTTCAGTGTCAGCTTAAACCTAAGACTTGGCCAAAAGTCTCATGGAACCATTTCTGGGAAGTAGGAGGATACCTTGTCATACCTGTGTATAGCTGTCTTTGGCCAAAAAATTCCAGATGAGCTGGGATATGTGTGCCAAACAATTGTGGTAAGGGATGTTTTAGTTGCCACTCTGTATATAAATTGGGTCTCTTTCAAATAGAAACTTGTTGACAGTGGATAACAGTCAGGTAACATTCCTTATTGACAGCACTTGTAGAATGCACTGGTGGTGAACTACACCTTTGTAAAACAATCTGTTAAAACTAAAGCTTTAGGTTACTTCTGTATTGCTGTAACTTAATCCTGAAAAGACTTGTTTTCCAACAAGATGACTACCTTCTAAGGTAAAATGCAGGTCTAGACCCTGGACTATCTTTGATCATGATTTTTCATTAACATTGTCACATTCCAGCATGTCTTGCAACTCATTTTACCTAGAAACACAAATGGGACAAATGCAGTTTCAATTACAATGCCATTCTTGCAGTGACTGAAGGCTCACACAGGTTTAGCAAAAATTCACATGCAGTAATGTCCAAGGTTGTATATGCCAAAGTCCTGGATTTTGGATGCAACAGGTTGAAGCAATAAAAATAAGGTTGAATATTTTTTATCAGACCTGTACTCTTGTTTGAAGGGTTCTGCAAACTTTCATTTCTCATTAAACTTCATTTTCATTCATTCAAACTTTCATTTTAATTAAACTTCATTATACTGCTATTTTATTGGATTTAAATTTGATTTTATTAATTAAAAAGCAAATTTTAATCACTTGATTGATATGCATTGTTGTCATTAAAATTGTGTTTCAAAGTAAAACTTAATTTTTTCCTTTTGAAGTATTGAAACTAGGCATTTGTTCTGGAATACTCTAAAATTCACCAATACTGTCTTGGGAAACTATTTTATGCTTAGCTAATTTTTTCATGTTTAATTAGTATTTCAAAATTGCTAAACTTATGTTGTGTTTTCTTTATAGGTTGTTTGCCAGAAAAGCAACAAATGGTGTAATAACAAAGATCAATGGAAAAGGAGAAGATTCGTGATGTCTGAAGTATTTGTGCAAGTACTGTATGATTTTAATTATTGTACAGAGGATGGAGATGAAGTCAAAATGAAAGCTGGAGAAGAGTTGTTACTCCTCAAGAAATCAAACGAAAATTGGTGGCAAGTCATTCGAAGTTCTGATAATCAGCCCTTTTATGCTCCTTCCAATTATTTGAGCATTATTGGGCTGAACTGCAAAGAATCCATAGATTCATCAGATGTGAACTCTAATTTTTCTTATAATGACAATCCTGAAAATCAGAATAATGTGTCTTTAAAATCCAAACAGAACATTGATGTTCCTAAAAATGTTCATGGAAAACACAAAATAGAAAATAATGATATTTCTACAAAGCAGACAACTGATGCTCTTTCATTTCGAAATCCACTTTGTGAGAATGATTTTTCCAGTGCTGATGATAACTATAATGGTCAACAAAAAGAAGTGCCTTTCATTAATGCATTGACTCTTAACGAAAAATTAGAAAGACAAGATTCAAGAACATGTAATAACTCATTTACAGAAGTTAGTAATTTTAAATCTTATTGTTAATAATAGTGCATTACTTTTTCTGTTTCATAACATCCATTTCTGTTACATTTTAGATGAGTTAATGCTGTTTCTGTAATATATGAACATGTAATAGCACTGAGGTTTCCAAAGAATCAAGCTAATCTTGCAAAACCATTTCTAACTTTTGAAGAAAGCAGTCAGATAGTACAGTTCAAAATGCTTTATTTTTTCCCCTTTTCCTTATGAGAAAATATGAAATCTAATTTTTGAATTTTGATTAACATTTATTCTAATATTTCCCCTACAGTAATCACATCTTGTATATTTATTGGGAAAGTGATAAAACAAGATTATGTATCTATTCACATAAAACTTTTTGCCAAATAAAATACATAGTTGAACAGTACTATGTAAATGAACTTGCTCTTTGACTGTTCCTTTTAAATAGGTATAACATATCTTAATTTTGCACAACTGTAAAACTTATGCATTTCCTTTATTTATGAATTTACTTTAATGCATTTCTTATCTTGAATTTATGGTGAAATTGTAAATCTAAAGTTGGTTGCAATTTGGCCAATTTTTGATTCGATCATTTTTTATCCTCAAATTGTTTGTTTTTTATTTGGCTGATTCTTCACTTAGCAACAAACGTATTGTGGCACTCTTGAATGTTGTGCACCATTTCGCATTGCTTCAAGCATTGTCAAATCAGTTTAAAAGTTTTTGTTAAAAGTTAGAACAGTTTTAAAGTGCTTTTTGGAAATTTATTTACCCCTGAGCATCATGAGATTTTCAACTATTTCGACGATTTTAGTGCACCTTTTACCCTACCACACTGTTTTTTATGACTAAGTCTATATTTGTTGGTTGAAAGTATCTTAAAGTGTTTCAAGTTTTTTTCTGACAGCAGAAAATTTGCATGCAAGCTTAAATCACTTAAATTTATGCAAATTTTATAAAAAAATCAAAACTATTAAAAATTAAAAGCATATAAAAGATGTAATTTGGTTTTAAAATTTTAATTGTTTTAAAGAGGCTTATGAGATGTAGAATGAAGTCAGCAAAGTCGTCTTACAGTTGTTGCACTAGTCACAGCTAAAGCACATTAGGAAAGATGCCATTGAGGGCTGCCCCAAAATGGACCAAAAACCTTGTGGGACATGGTAGAGAATGAATGTATCTGAAGAGACTGTAACACTGTAGACTTAACAGTGACATGTAAATTGTGTATACCTTAGATCCCTTCATCACCTCTACTGCTCTACATTAATGATCAACTTAAATTTATTGCATGACTGATGTAAAATATTTTTCATTGATCTATAGTTGCCCTAAGTACTTTTTGAGAGATTTTCAAGATATGAGCACTTCCTGTTAAAAATATTGCATTTAAAGTTTAAATAACATAAACCATGTCTTAAAATAAGAAATTTGTGATGGTTACCCTCTTTTAGTTCAATTAAAAGCAAGTTAGGCAGGAGAAAATAAAATCAATATTTATTTCAATAATGATTCTTATATATTATGGTAATTAATAGTTCCTGTATCTGGGAGTTTGGTATCTTGTTTTGATATCACTATTATCTGGAACTGTCTTATAATTAAGATTAATGTTTCATTTCTAAAAATTTGCTATTTTTATGCTTTGACACAATTATTTCTCTTCAAAGGATGCTATTTCTCCTATTTATGTCAACATTCCTATATCATTTGGAATTTTGCCACCCAGTCCCAAATCAGATCAAACACCTCTTCGCAAGCTTACTAATGATTGGTTTGAATATATTGATGAAGAAAGTGGACGCAAATATTATTATCATTCTGCTTCAGGAAAAGTTACTTGGAAGCCCCCACGTAGGCATGAAAATATGCAGGTAATTTGCTGTTTTTCTGCAACATTGGTTTTATTTTATTCCTGCAATTCCTTTTGTTTTCAACTGGAATTTATATAACGAGTCCATTAATATAATTTTGTTGCAAGATATTTTATTCTTTGGATTTCAGTAAAAATTTTACGTATAACTCTTGCATTAGTGAAGTGAATTTTTTGCATGAAATGATTTTCATATATATAAACATATTGCTAATCCCCTCCTGTTGAGATTATATTTTATTTTTCTTGCTATTTTATAAAAAAGGTGTAACTAGGGATGAGTTGCCTTTACTATTTGCTACTACAATTCAAATTTTGATTATTTCAGTGGTCTTTTTTTGAATAACTTAATTGAAAATAAGTTTTTTCTTGTTAAATCTCTGTTGTGTTGTCCAGTGCAACGTTGATTAAAATACCTCTCTACCTACCTTGTTAAATCTCATCTAATTTCATTTACTTACCACTAAATCACAAAAACATTCCATACTAAAGCATGAACAAATAGATATTAACCACAATGTTCTAGAAATTTTTTGAAGATCCCAACTGTTGGTAACCCTGAGGTACCCGAATAATCTTTCCTCCCTTTTATTTTTACTCTCACCTACCCTTCTGCTTTTGGCTTTTTCTTCCTCCCTTATAGTGTTGCCTGTCTTGTGTTTGGTGCAGCTTTTCAAAATATAGCTCTTGCCCCATAAAACTGAAAACAACAACCCAACGTTTTAGAAAAGCAATTGTTTTATGCTGCTGTATTTTCCATCTCTTATCTGTTTCAGCCAGAAACATTAGATAAATTTCTTCTTTAGAAGTTTTAGACTTTTTTTAATCATTGCTAATTAAAATCTAAATTGCATATGATATTTTCACATGCTGATGAGATTTTTATTTATTTCCTTAGTCCACACCTTTAAGCAGTGAACCCAATAGTCCAAAATCAAATAGCTCTCTTAATGTTCCTGATCCTCCTCCTAAGCAATTGAAACCAAAATTGAAAAAGCTTGCTCACAGCAGCAATGAGAGTTTGGAATCTCAGTCTTCTCCATGTATGTTTACAATTCTTCCTCCTGGATGGAGTCAAGAATCTGATTCTTCAAGTGGAGCAGTATTTTACTACAATGAATCAACTAAGAAAAAGGTAAGTCGATGGGAACAAATATGCTCAAATTTAAATGAAACAGTATCATTCAGGCCTTATTTTTAAATATTTGATTTTATATATTGAAATATAGTAAAAATGCAAAAATATCAGAATAGGGGATTTATGTATGGGGAAATTTAAAATGTATGATATATTTCGCGAGTATGTCATGAGCCCATAAAAAAATTAAAGGTTTCCAAATTTGACATGGTAGTAGGTATTTTATAAAGAGGGCTGAATGAGATGTCAATTAAATCTGAATTGTTTTATCATGGCAGTTAGAGTTAAAATATTTTCCTCTGATTTGTGATGTCAGAGTAGGAAATATAAATTTGGTTGCTAAAAGAAAAAAATGTGACGAACTTGGAAAGAATAATATTATCTTGGTATATCCAGAGCTGGGAATTAAAACTTTACTGAGTAGGGAGACAGGGCTTCAATGTTACAACAATATAGAATTAAAAACAGGTCAGATATTAAATATTTCTTGGGGAATTGAGTTATAGCAATTATATTATTGAGTTATAGCAATTTAATTTGTTCAATTAGTAAAAAAGGAAAAAAACTGTCTTAGTAGAGGCTCATAGAATAATACATCAAGTATAGATGATTAAAGTTATTGAATTTTTAAAAATATGAGAAAGTAAGACCAATGTCTAAGTCATTTATAACATTTAGAAAAATTTAGTTAGGGCAATTATTTAGCAATGTGGTACAGTTGCTTATAAGAACACTTGCAGCTTTTGTTCGCTTTTTAAGATACTTCTTTCAGGATATTATAGTGTATTCAGAGAATCATTTGTGTGTTATATAATTGTTAAAATGGGAATCTTTCATGTTTAATTAGCCAATGAAACGCCTTGTGTAATTAAATTTCACTTGATCAATTTCTGTTTTATTAATTGTAATCTTTTTACTTCCCATTAAAATAAAAAATTGTGTTTCAAAGATTTTTATGTTTTAGAAAAAATGACAATAGAGCATGAAGTTGGCAGAAAACTGAATAATTAAAATTTTAACATCTTTTCATCATCATTTCATTATCTCTCATCTTTTCAAATACTTTCAAAACATGCTTTAAACAAGAATGTCAAGCATATATGTCATGGTAGCGTAGATTCTGCATCCTCTTATAGGATTCTGCTGTGGGCTTTAGCAATTTCTGTGCCCCAGGGCTTGAATCTATCATCCATAGTTATGGAAACTTCAATTACTATTTACAACTACAGTTAAGGACGACAGACATGGCGACTGTACTGAACATTAGATCAATGGATCGAGAAAATTTTGCGCAGTATTTAGTTATGGGCATTTGCTTGATGACTAAAGTTTCACCATTTATAATTGAAAAAGGAATCTATGAATTGCATGAACAGTAAAATCAAATAAAAAAATGTTCCTGTGACCTACTAATTAAAGTTGCTAATTACTAAGTGAAATGCTTAATGCACAAAAGTTAGACATGCCTATCATGAAACGTAATTGGCTAATTACATCTCATGGATTTTATCTGAAATGAAATAACACAACTAGTAATTGATACCTCAAAGAATTGTTAAAAAAGATGGAAATTCATTCTTAATCATATAGTTTTAATGTTTGTCACTCTAAAGTTGCCAGAAACTATTAAAAGAGGGTACCTCTGTAAAATTCAACCTTTCATCCCTAATCCACATACACAGTGCATGATTTCCACTGCCAACGTTTTGGACATTCACAAACTTATTGTGAAGGGCAGCCTACATGTACAAATGGTGGATCAACAGGTCATGAAAGTACAGTTTGTACAAATCCTGCAAAATATAAATTGCAATGAAAATTATGCTGCCCGTTCCAGAACTTGTGGATGGATTTAAGAGAAACAAATACAGCAATTAAAAACTTCACAAAATCTCCTATTTTGAAACAAAAGCAAAAGATTGCAACACATATCCTATATTTCTTATACAAACACTCTCAAAATACAAATTTCAAAAGTTCATGGGAACAGACCAATATACTTCAATGGAATGTGCGTAGTTTTCACACAAATGTGGATGATGTTAGGTCTTGTTTGTGTTGTTCTTTGAGACTTTCCTTGAACCTAAGCATTATGTTAAATTCAAAGATATACCACTTTTAAAAGACTAATGATGGCAATCATGCATGTGGTGGAATTATCCCTCATTGGCACCAATCATAGACCAATCCCCTTAGTATAACTTTGCAATCAGTTGCAATATAGAATATTGCCACCAAAATGTTACTATGTTTTTACACCTTCCTCCAAATATTCCTGTGACCATTCATGAGCTTTCAGAGTTGATTCATCTGCTTCTATGTCCCTTCATAATTTTAGATTTTAATGCTCATAGCTCTGTATTCTCAAGGACGATTGATCGAGTCCCATTTCTTAAAGAGGACATGTATTTTAAAACTAGCTTTTCTACATAAATACAAAGTCCAGCAGCATCCAAGAGCTTTATAGACCTCTTAATATGTTCCCCAGACACCTTTGCTGGTCATGGTCCATCACCAAGGACCCTTTGGTGACCCACTATCAAATATTTCTAACCCACCCACAATGTCTACTCTTCCTTGATATGTGATCCAAGATGGAAGCTGAATAAAGCAAACTGAACCTCTACAAACATTACTTGCCATGATCAGTACAAAAACTACAGATGAAGCAGTGAATTTAATTAACAATTGCATGATACAGGCTACTGAACTATTCCAAAGACATCTGATCTCCCCAAGTGTTGGGGGATCCCAGAATCACAGGGGATCCCCACTACCCTGGGGATCACAGCAATGTCAGCTTGCTAAAGCCAGATAGAAGAAAGCATTGTGTTAGGCATCACCCAACATCAGCATACTTAATATTATTTAATCATGCACATGTTATGGCATGTAAAATCTGCTATCTTCTGACTAAGCCAATGTATGTCCGAGCAAAATTATGTTTCTTTATTAAATAGATATGCTACCTGAAAGTCAATTTGGAATAAGATTAGAACTTGCAACTATATTTCATCACTTATATCTGTAAGAGTCAAATGGCATGATCAGCAGTATACAGGATATAGCACATACTCTTGCATCCCATTTCTCATAACAATCTAGTAATAACAACTATCCTGCTTCCTTCAAACATCTTAAAGTAACTTCATAGAAAAGTATTTTCTTTTCTTCTATACAAAAACTAAATTGTATTCTAACGAATACAATGTATTGGGTCATCCGGAAAGTTCTGCAGGTTTTTTTATGATAAATACTAACGAAGCAGTACAAAAACTTAAGAAAATGTTATTGAATCACATAAGCACCATTTTGTTCTGTCTTTTTGCCATCTTTCCGGCAGCTGGATAATTCTTTTTTTAAAAAAGTCATTAGGCTTATTTGTAAAGAAGTTATCGAGGTGCTGTTTGACAGTCTCCAAAGAATTGAACCCCAGGCCGTTCAGAGAATTTTGAAGTGACCTGAAGAGATGAAAATCTGAGGGGACAAGGTCTGGTGAATATGGGGTGAAGCAAAACATCCCAGCCATACTCAATAAGTCTTTGTCTGACATTCATTGTCATGCTGGAAGACAACACCTCGACGATTGGTCAGTTCTGGCTGCTTTGCTTCGATTTCTGCTTTTAATACTGCCATTTCAGAAGAGTATTTTTCTGAATTTATTGTCTGAATTTGTGGCAACAATTCATAATGAACAATTCCTTTTTAGTCCCACCATACACAAAGCATTACTTTTGTGGGATGCAGCCCCACTCTCGATGTTAGTTGGGGAGGTTCATTTGGCTTACCCCATGATCTTTTTCTTGTAACATTATGAGCCATTTCAAAAAAGGAGCTTCTTCATTTCATTTCAGCAAAGAATCACATGCTGAAATTCGAGCAAGCATATTCTGTTGTGTTAAAGTATGGGGTACCCATACATTGTAGTGGCTTACATACCCAATCTTCAGATGATCTTGAACTGTAGTTTTTGGAATATTTAGTCTGTGTGATAGTTCCTGAACTGTGTAATGTGGATTTTCAGCGAAGGCATCTTTTAATAGGTCTTCGTTTACAGAGGATGGTCGTCCAGAGTGGGCATCATCTTCGACGCTGAAATTTCTATGCTTTAATTTATCAAACCACCTTCGAACTGTGTCATCAGAAACAGCACTTTGTCCATATACAGCACAAATTTTATGAGTAGTCGGACGCATTTTTTCCTTTCTTGAAATAAAAGAGCATAATATGATGAAAATGAACTTTTTGGTTCTCCATTCTTAGCACTGCAGTGAAACAAAAATTGTGCCACAACACAAGCTAGAATTATGCAGTGAAAGCAGAAAAGACAGAATTTGCACATCTGCTGCATTCGAGGTCACTCCTTATCAGCGGTAGCAAAATAGTAATTTGAAAGCACTCTTCGATTTGAAAAACTGCAGAACTTTCCGGATGACTCAATATATCAGGTCTATCATATTCTGTTTGCCATAATTTGTTATTGTCTGTAAACTCGATAGTCTGCTTCTTTCCAACAGGGTATGTGAGGAACACATTTCCAACTGTTTAGCATCATACAGGGCTGCCACATATGACTAAAAGGCGACTTTTTGATACTATTTTCCAACCTAGGAGTATCTTTTTAAGCAAAATCCTCAAAAGCTGTTTTAAAAATTTTATAAACTTTTTGAAAACTCACCAAAGTTCAACGAAACTTTGTTCTTTTTCTATAGCTAACAGCAGATGGAAAAAATATTTTTCAAATTTTTCTTTAGGGAGAAACTTTTCCATGGAATGCCAATTTCAAAGTTTTGTTGCCAAGCAGTGGCAATTATGAAAAACCCTTCAGAATCTAGTTGTGAGACTTATCAAAACCGTATTAAGAAAATCTTTAGCTTTTTAATTTTAAACTTTTAATTCCTTTTCAAGGTCCTCAAGGTTTGTTTCATACTTAGCACATTTTGTACTTTTGCCGACTCATTTCGTATCTGAGGAACCTAAATTTTTACTACAATAACATTTAAGAGAAGACTTGCTACTATTTTAAAAATATTGTTACTAATGCTAATATTTCACAATTGCTTTGACTGGCAGCCCTGTGTCAAAATGACTATCCTTGAACCAAATAAAGATAAAAAGATCCTGATCATTGTCCTATAGTCCCAACTTGTTGAACAAACAAAATCAGGGAACACTTGATAAATGCAAGATTAATCTATTATCCAGAGACTAATGGCTGCATATCATATTTCTTCATTTCTGAACAACACCAGACTACTTTTCGAGATGTTGAGAAAGTGTATGATAGAACATGGCACCATGGTATATTATAAGCCTTATATAATAGTGGACTTCATGGAAACCCAGAATTCATTAAATATTTCCTGCAAAAACACATTCCAAGTACACAGAACTACATTGTCTGCATTTCACCCAAGATCAAGGAGTCCCATAAGGCAGCATTTTGATCATATTTCTATTTATCCTTGCTTTGAACAATATTACTAGACTTACCTCCTGTTACGAGCTCACTAAATGTTAATGATCTATGTATCCATTGCAGAGAGTAAAATATGTCTTGTGGAGAAGCAATTAGAAATATATCAATAGTATTCACAAATGGACAACTGCTTATTGTTTTACTCTGCCCACCGAAACTATGCATCCACTTCAGTAAAGGACATGGAGTATATCCTGACCCAGAACTTCGGCTCTATGCCTTTCACCATCAAATTGGAAACAAAGTTCCTTGTGCTCATATTGAGTAAGGAAATCATTAACTATTAAACAACATGTCATTCACCTTGGAATATCTGAATTCTCAATATGCTACTAATGTTGTCAGGCACCAAATGGGGTGCAGACTGCCAAAACCTACTTCATTAAACTATACCAAGCTTTAATCCGATACCAGCTAAATTATGAAGGCTTCATTTATAGCTCTGCTTATCTATCATCCTTTCACCTTCTGGATCCTTTTACCTATCATGGCTTACATTAATGTTTAGGTACATTTGTACATCTCTCCAACCACTATCTGTATGTCCACCACTGTATGTTGAGGTACATGAATCATCTCTATGTATCTAGAAATATTCTTTCCCTAGATTATTTTGCTGAAGTTAAGTCTACCATTACCCACTTTGGAAACACTACTTCCTCATTATACAATAATTTCTTCCATTCACAACCATATTCTACTCCATCATATGGACATTCTCCATCATATTAAAAACAGCTCCAACAGTCCTTATGTCTCCATAAATAGCATTGCAAAATTGCCTCCTTTTTATCTATCCTGGAATATTGTTGAACTCAACATCATTCTCCATCTCACTCACTGCTCAAAATTGAATACAGCTCCTTCTATTTCTTCAGCTCTATCAAGATTATCATATTTCAATCTATATTTAAATATGTTTTTGCTGATGACTTGAAATGTTATGATTATGTTAGGTCAGCTTTTGTTTCTGATTTGTTTATTAACCCAATAGACTTGTGCTATTTCCACTGCAGAGCTCCCTGAATCGCCATGAACCTCCGCTTTGCGTTAGGCTGGACCAAATCTGGCCATTCTGCCATAAAACCCAACCAATTCTCATTAGTCTTTGTTAGCTTCCTAAAATACTGTATTTTGTGACTTATTAAGCTCACAAATAGCTCTAAAATACTGAGATCACATCTGATAACTGCCACGATCAGGACACAACTTTATGAATTTTGCCATTTCTCACAATATGTAAAGTTTTGTCATATTTGAATTGCCAAAAATGAACTCGGATACTGCTGCCAAAACTCCCAGATTTTCAACTAGATAGACTTCCTCAATACCCTTCAAGGAGTTGAAGGCTCATTCAAGTAGAATGTTATACAGCATAGTAATCCAGATGGGATGATGAAATGTTTAACAAATTATAAAATCCCAAATTTCTGACTGACTCAGTTCATGCAGACTTCCATGCGGAGAAGAGGTGCTCCTAGCATGTCTGCCCTCAGATGCACATCTCCTTTAGGTGTATACAGGCTTCATGAACCCTAGATCCTCTAGTCATTTCTTTTCACATGGGGTTTACTGTCTTTAGTAAATACTGGTGTTGCGTTCCCGAGATACCCAAGTGATATTTTCTCTGCTTTCTTTCCATTATTCTATTCCCTAATCCCTCTTTCCCGACAGTTTAAACTTGTTGTCTGTCCTGTGTGTGATGCAGCTTGGCCAAATATGACCTTTGCACCATAAAACCCCAAAATAACCAACCTGGCACGTCTGCGTATGAGACATACCATCTAGCACTAATCTATTAACTTGCAATCCACATCTTATGTTAATTGTATTTTATTTTACATATTTTAGCTACCTGTCCTTTTTTAATGTATCAACGCCATCTGTTTTAAATCCACGGATCGTAAACATTTTTAACAATGATTTTACAGCAGTAAGATTTTGAAATTTTGTATCTGACACATTTTTTATAGTTCGCCTTTTAGCATTGTTTAATTTAAATTATCTAACTTTTATAATTTAATTAAGATAATTTCATAGCTTGTAAAAATTTGTTTTGAGTCTGACTTTAATTTGTTCATGGAGGAACTTTTAGGACCTTGTGTGCCAATTGTGTATTATAAATAAATAGATAAATTTTATATTGTTATCCAAGTGTTAAATGTGAGATAAAATGTTGATTCCCAAGTTTTGGTTCTACCATTTGAATTTGCACAAAAACTGCTCATGTATCTGTTAATGCCAAAGGATTACAAAAATTCTAATCTTTTGTCGAATGGAACATCATTGTGATTGATTTAATACAGTGCCCATTGTTAATAAAATCACTGGTTTGTAAAATTAACTGCTTAATATAATCAAATTCTCCCAAAAAGTTTCAAATCAATGTAATAGTATTTTAAAATTCTGTTGAATTAAAAAAATCAGCACAGCCAATAGAAATAAAATATTTTAGAAACAACACAGAAATTGGCAGGGTGTTGGGATGAAGAGATTGGTGACCCAATTTTGTAAATTAAGAAAATTTTAAGTTTATAATTCATAAATTGAAGTATCAATTTCAAGTATACTAAATATAGTTAAGAAATATAGTTATATGTAGTTAAGAAAATTCATCAGACTGCCACGAAAAGGATAATTCTCTAAATATATTTCAAAGATCCAACATATTCTGATGTTTTGTGAAAATGTATACAATTTTAAAGGGTGTTAAACTGAAGGCTGTAAAATCTGGTGAAAAATTAGCTAATTTAAAAAAATATAAGTTATTGAAATATGAATATTAAAAATATCTGTATTTCCCTGAAAATCATTAAAAAGATAATTTACCAAACCTGTTCTGACATGTCAACAACTTCATATGATATTCAATAAAATGTAACAAAAACATACTGCAGACAATTCAAAGTGACTGAGATACATTGGAATGTCACACAAAATGGAACATGATTTTTCAAAGATCAAAAATACTTTGTCTGGTCTCTTTCGTGAATAAAATAAATGTGATCTGGAAAAGATGTAAAATTACTAAGGAACCTGGTCAGCTAATTTTTAAAAATGTCAGGTATTTTAACAATTTTTCAAAATTTATAAGTTAAGAAATTTGTATTGAAAATTTTTAAACTTTTTCTTATGATTTCTGAATTTTAATTTTCCAAACTTGTTCTGGTGTATGTTGATAATTTCCCCTGATACTCAATTAAATGCTGGACAAGACAGCAATGTATTTAAAATGACCACTTCCCTTGACTTGAAAGCAGACCCCTAAATCTCAATTATGAATAAAAATACTCAAATAATGTGAGCTTACCTGTATTGGGGGTTTCTATGCCGGGTATAAAAATTTCAGTATCCTAGAAAAGACCTAAAAAATTTGTATACTTTAGTTATTTGGGGTACAGTGACCTTGTATAAATCTGCTTTAAATTATCAAAAGTTGCTCCAAAATGAAACAAAATAAATACTTATTATGTTTGCTCCAAGTTTGCAGTATGTCTGCTTTATAATGTATCAAAACACTCCAAACTGTCAAAATAGTTCCTTTGATAGGTTTTTCATAACAATCGCATTTCATACTCCTAGTGTATATCTTTATCATAAAAATAAGCTGAAAAATTTTAAAGGATGAATAAACTCTTGAATGTTTTAATGTACTTGAGAGGAGCTCTACCTCCATTCACATATTGGCTTTGATACCTGCCAAGCTAAATCTATTCACAAAATTTTACATGCATCTTACTTATCACTGAAAATGTGCAAAATCTACTTTTCTCAAATATTTACCATCAAACAGTGAGAAAAAAAATGCTAGTAAAGAGCTTAATTAAATCCTATACCTTTATCACAACAATTTCATTAAGCTTTTAAAATTCCGCTTTCAGAGGCCATTTTTAAAATTTGTTAAATATTGCTGTGCATCTTTATTGCTAATTAAAAAATCCAGTGTGCATTTCAAATACAGAACTAAAATTTCTGTTAAGAACTTTTTCACTTCATGAAGAAAATTGTGCCAGAAATAGTTCTAAAACAGATTTTGAAAAATTTAATGTTCTAAATTAAAGAAGACCGAAGGCTTTCTGGATACAATTGTTTCGAAAGTAACACTGCTCTGTTGAAGTAATTTCTCTAGCTTCAATGTACTTTTGGCATAACGGATTTGGCAATATTTGATGAAAATTGTGAAAAAAAATTTTAATATATTACATTGAATACGTACATTTGAAATTTTGTTTTTTTACGTATTATAATGTAATTAATATCGAATATTAATTACATTTATTAGTTTTAAAAATTTTCTATTTGAAAATAAATTAAACCTCATGAACAAAAAAATTTTAAGGACTTAGGAATTCAACAAAATTAGGACTTCAAGTAACCTAAGATTACTTGAAACTGCAATGTTTTAATTTTGCATTATCTATTAAGAGTTGATGGACTGCAACATTTTGGTCAAAAGAAGCAAATTTATATCTTAGTAGGTTAGCTGGGCTTATTTCCTATTAAGAACAAACATGAAATGTTCACTTTGTGATGTAACAAAGTTATATTTTGCACAGTAAAATTTGAAAATTATTGTATCATTTTATTATTGGCCATGGGTATATTGAAGATTATTTATAAAGCTGTTTTGAAATTATAATCATTGTAGAAATGATAAATTACCTGTTAAACATGTCCTCATGTCTGCTCGAAAGATGTACACTTTTTCATGTATTAATTTTTACTTTACGGTTTTACATTTTCAGGTAATTTCATTTAAATGCTTGGTACATTTTTAATTTTTAACATCAGGGTACTGTTTTATTGAGAGAAAAACAAGTGTAATATAATGTCTATTGTGTTTAGTAATGCCTTTTTATTATAAAGTTTTAGCTGTTTTATGCTAAAAATATTTCATTTTTAAAACTTAATGTGGGCACAACTTTCTATAAATATTCCAGTTATTCACAAGAAACATTCTTTTGAAGTAAACATCAAGTTTTATTTCTTACCTGAGTCCATAACCATCAATTATTACTCAGCATAATTATATTTTGTAAGAACTTTTAGATTCCTGATTTGAGTATGACACTGCTTTTCATAAGGAAGAAAATACTGGAAAGTTAAATACATTGTAAGTCAGCTTTGTATTTATTAGGAAGTAGCAGGAAGTAAAAATGCCAGCAATATCCTTCCTGTTTCTCATAACTTCCCTGTTTCTTATCAAGGTTTTCTTAGTTTACTTTCAAGTGTCAAATGCATTTCAGTGAGTGATTTTAAACATTGTAGTATTTTAAGAACAAAATTTCTATTCAACCAGTTATTTTTAGTGTTTTCACTTTAATCAATTTATATGTAAGCAAGAATCAAACAGCAATTTTGTAGACTTCTAAAAGCTATATACATTTTCTGCTAATTTCAGGTTATAATTTTGTTTATTTGATTCTATCTTTTAGTGGTATGCTTCCTCTGATGACAATGGACGTACATATTTTTATAATGAAGATAATTCTGAATCCGTGTGGGAGTTGCCTGATGTCTCTCTTCCACCTTCTCTTGGGGTAATGTTTTAAATTTGTGCTGCATGTTTAGCTTTAGCATGTTTTGATTCAGTATATTGTTGCGAAATTAAGTTAATTTCATTAGAGTTCTTTGGAGTCTATAAATTTCATGTTACATTAATATCAGAATGTCAAAGTGGTTTTAGAATTTCGTCTATTTTATTTTCATTTGTTTTTTACGGATCAATCTTCAAAAAGCACCAAATATATATATTTGGTGCAATTAATATATATACACACATATATAAGTAAATATATATATTTTTTAATTTATATGTATATATAAACTGTTTTGATTACTAAAGTATTGTATTTTTAAGTAGCTGCAAAATCCTTATTTTGATGAAGTGTCCTGAGTTTCCTGTTGTATAATCTACAGCTTTTTATTGAAGTACTTAGAATAATTTCACATTGTTAAGATGTTGAAACATTGTCTACAAATTGCATTTTTTTCTGATTATTCCAATTTTAGATTATTTCAAATTGTAATTTCTAGGTAAATTATTTGTATCTGAGGAACAATAATGTCTTGAAAATTAATTATCTATGGATCATTCCTGCTTGAGATTTTATGACATTTCAGTAGCTGTTATCTAATATTTCTGCACATGAGCTTATCCAGGTTGAGATGAAATTTGTTGGGCACTTAATTGATCTCTGAAAAGTGTTTTATAATCATTTATTTGTATTTTTAAGTAACTTTATATGTGCAAAAATACTTTCTGTGACTAATGATTTATGATAAATTTAAGGACTTCAAATAAACTTCTGACACGTTCAAAGTTATATTTATTACTTGCAACACGTCCAAATTGGATTCACATGTCAAGCAGGGAAGCCAACCGTTACAGATTTTCCTTAATTTTTATGGATTTCCAAGTTTTATCACGGCCTATAGCAAATTGTGAAATTGTTACAGAAAATCCCACTTGATTAAATGGTGTGGGCACCAAAAATTGCCATATTGGTGACTTATTGTCCACTTTTTCACAAAAGTTGGCAATCCATATTTTATTTGTTGTGGTTATATTTTATTACATTGTGACATTCTTTTCAGCTTATCATTTGGTAGTGTATTGACAACAAAAAATTGAAATCTCGTTAACTAGAATTTTAAGAAAGCTCAAGTTTAAAAAAGGCCGTCGTAGCTCAGTGATTATGCTCAATGCACTAGCAACCTATAAGTTATAGATGGCGCATGTTTGATTCCTCACTGGGTGTATTTCTCTCTTCTGTGTCAGTAATACTTTCCTTGTGTGTGTCTGTATTGTGTTTGGCACAGCATAGCCAAATGTGGCCCTTGTGTCATAAAACCCAGCTGACGAAGCTTAAAAAGAAAAATGTGTGGAGATTGTGTAAAAAACATGAGAAAAGCTGTTGCCTAGAACTGACTTCAGTGTTCAGTTTTAAAATACATACTGAAGCTGCAACAATTTTAAACTTACAAATTTTCATTCTCAATCTGCTTACATCCTTTAGCAAATAATTATTTTTCCAGTTACTATTTTTCCTTACAAGAGCCAATGTACCAATAAACTGAATTTCACCTTATTTTTTATTTCTTGTGAATTTACAAATTTTATGATTTTTTAAGTAGCTTATCCTATTTTTTGGTGCTGGACCTAAAGCAGCAAAACATGAAATATAATTATATTGTTTACCTTGTACCCTTGATCTTTATTAAAATGTCATATTTATAAAAAGTTTGCTTGGTAGAAATGCAATTGTACTGGAAACATTCCTGAAAGTCACTAGTTTCCTGAACCATCAAATCGGAAGGTTGCACCTCTGTATTGTTTTTTGCATATTGATTATGATCAGGAACATGATTACAGAACATTCCATAAATGTAATGATAAATAATGTATTTACTGAATCTTATGTAATGTAATATAAGTCACAAAAATTGATAGCCGATTTTCTGTAATGATACAATATTTTCCATTTGTGTCTACATCTACTCAATGTCTGTGTTAAGGCTCATTTACATATATTAACTATGTTTAAGTATAGTCATTACTGAAAATTGATCATCTTATTCCTGACCGTCAACCATGGGTGGGCATCTCTGCAATACTTTTTCGTCTATTTGTCTACCACAATGTCTATTAAGGCTCTTGATTAACTTTTGATAGTGTTTAAAATTGTAGGTTTTAAAAATGTAATGAAATTACCAAAACTCTAATCATTACTTTAATTCTGGGTATCATTACTGAAAATCAATCTTGTTATTACCGACATGGTTATTACATACATGACATCAGCCACAAGTTGTCATCTCTTATGTCTGAAAATATATACTTTTGTGATTATATACAAGTTTCACTCTTAACAGTTTATTAGTTAGGCTCTTGTGTTGATTTTCCTAATTTTAAATTAAGTTGGGATAGTTGCTCTATGGTCATTCTTTCCTATACAAGCTTTTACTTAAGGATCCATTTCAGAAATCTTTGTTTAAATGATATTTTATTTTGGAAAGCTATTTTATGGTATTGCATTTTCCAAAAAGAATTATTTGTGGGAATGAGCGAGTGACAAACAGGGAACAATTAAAGTTTGAAAAACGTTTAAGCTTTTTCATAAAAATATTATCTTGAGCTTTTATTTCACTGTACTTTAGCTACATGTTAAAAATTCGTTATTCTCAATAAATAATTAGAGTTAGAAATTGTAGAAAAAAATTGAAACATTAAATTTGTATTGATTGTACTTGAATAATAACTTTTCCTCTCAATTTCAGTTTTATCTGTATGTCAAATTTTCTAAGATGTTATAGTGCTAAGAACTATTTACTTTCATTTGCTAGTATACTATTTTTTATTGTCATCAACAATTATCTTATAATAAGTGATCTGTTTATTTTAAGAATGTTTATTTTATTTATTAGTTAATTACTTTAACTATTGCAAAATAAATAGACCTCATAAGAACAAAAATAATTTTTGCAGATATTTCATGTAAATTGGAAAATGTTTCAACTATGATATTAGTGTTTCACTGCTCAAATGGGAGGGGGAGGTACGGTAATGCAGTAAAAATAATTTATTAAACTAAACTTCTCAAGATCAAGATTCTTACAACATCACAGAAAGTGATGAAATAGGTTTGGAAGAGGCTCCTACTTCATTACCTGCATATAAAAATTTGTTTACACTTTTTGAATAATAATTATTTAATGTGTTTTACATACTACTACCTCAGGAATCAAAGCAGTGCCAAGTAAATGAGAGTTTACTAGAGTCTTCTGAAGACGACATATCTCAGGAAGGGCCTATTCTTTTGAAATCATTTACTGAATTATCAACCTCACCAAAGTTGCGAAGAAAAGCTCCTAAGCTCCCTGTGCCTCGTCACTTTAAAACAAGGTCTTTGATTGTTCCTGAGTGTGTTAATTTAGCTGGTGCTGAAGATAACAAAGGCTTCCTGCCTCCCTCTTTTGGCGAAGGTTACTGGCCTTCTGTAGAAGATGGTCATTTTGTAAGTACATTTGAAAAATAATTTTTAAATTTCTAATGTTTCTCAATTTCTTAACACTTCTGTTTTGTTCTTTCTATTTTCTCAGTGATTTGCTTTAGCTATAAACAGGATTACTACCAACAATTATTTTTCTGAGCTAACTTAGTTGATTTGTGCTTAAAAATGAATTATAAGTACATATTTACGAATGAAAACTGAAGGACAATAGAGATCACCTCTCATAGTTGTGTTAAAGTACTGTTACCGTGTATGGTGCAAGGTTATACTTACATGCAAATGAAATTGATGAAAAAGCCAATAATTATCAATTAACAGTCAATGGTTGCCGTCAAGAGTTGAAATTAAAATGATAATGTTGAGATAAAAATTTGCATATTCTTACAGAATTTACTGGGAAGTGCTCACTATAGACATTAGGGATGTTATACATCTGTTGACACTGAAAGCTGTTACTTTTAACTCACTTTTTAGGTATTAAAGATTACCAAACTCTTATATTTTCTATTTGTTATTTCTTTGGTAAAAATATATATTTATATAGCAAACTGAATATTTCTAACAGACTTATGTGAATAATCATATTTTAACTATACTCAAACTTATGATTTCGTTGGCTTTAGTATGGGGTTTTTAATGCTACTAAGGGCTATATACCAAAATGGCCTGTATCCTTGTTAATCTAATTGTATTTAAATTGACTTTACACTACGTTTTACTTTATCATGCATTTGCTTCCTCTTGCACCATAAAACCAATCAATCTATCAATCATGCATTTGCTTCCAAAAACTTGTGGACAGATGATTTTTAACACTGATGAATCAAAACTATTTTATAAATAGCAATACTTCACTCTTTTTCTGACAATGTGCTTCTGAATTTTGGTTTATGTACTCTTTCATTTTTAGTCAATCACACGTAAAGGTACTCTGAACAAGACAAAACTTGTTGAAGGTGGAAAAAGGATTCGTAAAAATTGGACATCTTCATTTGTTGTCTTGACCGATGTCTTCCTTCTTTTCTATAAGGACATAAGATCAGCTTATTTAGTAAGTTCCCTCCTATATGTAATTTTGATGAAAGAACATTTAAATTGAAACATTACAAAATTTAGTGGCTGTGTTAGAAATTTAAAATGTATGCTTTATAATATTGAAGACTTGCCTTTATACACACACTACTGAAGAAAATTTGATTTTTATTTCAAGTATGAATTTACTGGCAAAAGGTTTGTATGGAATTTGAGAAAATATATAATCTGAAACATTTTAAGAGACAAAGTTACACATTTTTGCCTAGCATAAACATCCTTACAAAGCAGCAACCTTTGTTTGTCGGCAATATCTTCATTGCTTTGTTGCCACATTCCAGAGCATGTTGCATATTATCTATGATCAAGGACTAATTTTGTGCTACATTTTATCCCTTGCATTTATTTTTATGAAATATTTTATTTTTATATAATTAAAAGACTAGCTTTGAGCTCAAAGAAAAATTTCATTTCAAAATTTCCAATAAAATTTAGTTCATAAATTTGTGTTTAAACGCCATTTGGGAAAAGATTTTAATTTGAATTTCATAATAATGAATTCTTTTGTATCAGTAATTTTATAGCCAGAAACTTCTGTACATAACTAAATTTAATCATAAATTGTATTGTGTTTTATAATTTGAAATACATTTGTAGACTTGGTTGTAATTAAATAGCTAAATGGTATATATTTTTGCTCAAAAACCATGAATTGTATTTTATTGTGCAATACAAATTTTTCAATGGAATAATCTGATATACTGTTTATATTACATATTTTGTTTTAATGAAGTTTGAAGTATACCAGCAGTCAATAAAACACTAATTTGAATGATTTGCATCAGGTGGCCTACCTTTTGCATTCTATATTCTATTCATTTCATATTCATTCTATTCTATTCTATATAAATTTTTTCACTCTAGTTAATGGTGCCTTGTGACACTTGAATCCTAATATCATAAGACGTTTTCAATAATTGTCAAACTCCTATGAATTTCAATAAATATATATGATCTTTTAACCTCACTTTCTCAAAATCACATACTATTTTTTTCCTCTGCCTTATTTGGTTTTCTTCCATTTCAGCCTGATCTTTTTACAGTACCTAATTAAAATCACGTTTTAGATTATCAAAAAACAATGCATGATTCTTCCCCAATGTTTATTAAATTAGCACTTATCACTTTCTGCTTTTCTTTTGCATTGTGATAGGTAAAACTAAAAACACATTAAGTAACACTCATGGAATGACTCCTGTCAAAAGTCAACCTTGTGCCATAAATCCCAACATCCTATCCAATCCTGTCAAAAGTCCCTCTTTAATGCAATATCTTTGATAGGGGTTTTTCATGAATGCTTTTTGTATGACTAGGCTTCCTTTATACAATACTGGTTTGTACAATGCATCACTTTTGGACATGTTGCTATAAGTTGACTATTCATGATGTAATCCAAAGTTTTTCTTCTCATTGGATGGGCCACAGTAAGTAACAGATTAGTAATCAGAGGGTTGCGACTTTGAAACTCGATCCAACCAAAGATCATGTAACACTGAAGCTGGAGCACTTTAAATCTGCCATGGGCTCAAATGTCCTCACGTTGCCGTGGTGTAGAAGTTTGGAGAGTGGGGTGCCAGCTCAAGTGTTGACCTCATCATCTGACCATGGTTCAAGATTACAAGGTGTTGGATCTTTCCGAGGATCCCTTCACTTCCAAGATCTTTCCCTTCAGGATGAATCTCGGACCTTCGCCAATGTTCCGTTGTGTTGCTCCAGTGCGACATTAATTTATTACCTCAATTTGTTTTCGTTATAGCTTTTTATTTCAAAATTAAGAATGCATAGTAAGTTTTAAATATAATTTCCCTTAGATTTTTGCAAAATCATTTAAAATATTTTTTTACAGGCTAATCCAGGAATTAAACCTGAACTCTGTATTGATTTAAATGGTGCACTTGTTGAATGGTGTCCAGATAAGTCAAGTAGAAAAAATGTTTTCCAGGTATCTTTATTTTTGATTTGCTTTTCATAACCTATATTCATACATTTGAAAGTTTAATGTTTTGAATTCATTTCAATGAATTTATTCAACCTCTAAACTTTAAAAACACTGCATGTTATGGTTAAATAACTGCTTCTATTGGTTGCCAGAATCCAGGGTTTTATTATACTGTTCAAAATATGGGATAATGGTTTGTGGCCATGTTGTAAAACTTGCAAGTTGTTTTGTAAATAAATTTCAAGTGTAGAAAGGGTCAAGGTATGCTGATTTAAATCAAATGATTTTTATTTAAGAAATCACTGATTTAAATCAAAATTTTAAATTTCATTTTTCTTTCTGTTATGTTTAATAATATTGAAAATGAAATAACTGAACAAGATGCATGTTATTTTATTCAAATTAGTTAAGAACTTCTCTCATACTGAGTTCACCCTAAAATTATATTGAAAATCATCCTTCCTTTGAAGACTCTAAATAACAGTATTTGTTGATTGAGATCATAATTACCAGACACGTATGTATTTAAATCTTGGGCCATTGACCATTAGGTGTCACTCACAAGCCTGCTCATCAGCATTGATTCTGTTTTACACATCCCATGTGACTATAAATCGCACATGGCCAATTTTAAACCATTCACCATGAAGAGTGAAGGTGCTTGAAATATATTCACTTAATTTATTAAAATTATGGCGACTTGCTTTCTTTTTAAGATCTATTATGCACATAAATGTTTATAATTGGGAATTTTAGTTTCACTTTGTTTTGTGTAATATATTGGTTAATTTTTATTTCAATTTATTGGAAAATTTTATGCATTGATCCCTTTGTATTCTTTACCCTCCTAGAATAACTATTCAATATTTATGGAATTGGAATGTAAAAGTTAGTTCACTCATCTGATAATTGAGTGAGTATGTTGAGAAAATATTATGGGTTGAAGCAGAAAGCTATTGGAATTGATAAGTTTTTTATTGCAAGCTCAATATTACACTGAATTGGCATGTTCTGGGGAAAATGCTATTACACTTGTTCTATGGTGCTCAGAGAAAAGCTTCATTTTTTGTTTTATATATACATTAACCCTTTTTGTGTGCTTCGAATATACCTATGAAATACTTGTCAATGTTCAAAGGATTTGGAAAATAGACATTTGATTTCAAATTTATGTATTTTCCTGTCTAATTTTTTTACTGAACTTACAAAAAATAACAATTTTTTCACCAATTATTTTTGCAAGCTAAAAATTAATGAGAAGTAGGAATTCCTTTAAGATGCAAGTTCCTTTTATTTTATTTTCTGTTGGTGACATGATTTTTTCTCAAAAGCAAGTCTTGAACCAAGTAATTATTTTATAAAAATAATTGAAGTAATTCAAAACATTTTATTCATACATGATAAATATATAATGCAAAAAAATTTCTGAAATTTGTATGATTGAAAAAAATTCATAATATGGTGTGTGTGGGATCTGGCAACCTTATTTATCTGGGTCCAAAAAATTCATGTCACTAGTTATGAGTTAAACTCAAAGTAATCTAAACTGCTTGAGAACCAGATGGAAAAACATTGCTTATGTTTGGAATTTGGAGCATTGTTTTATTTACACTCCTGATTTACTTTTCTAATTCCTATGTCAAATTTTAATCTTTCTAAAATTTACCCAGCTATATTTTTTAATACATTAAGGTTTTACATAAAAATATTAACGTTTAAATAAATCAAAATTATCTAGAAACTACACTGCAATTTGCTTGTCTAATGTACAACAAATTTAAACTTGTATGGGCAAGGAATGAATTAAAATCGTAAAAATCTGATTTAAATAAAGAATATCTGATTTAAATCAAATAAATCCGATGTTTTTGATTAAAAAAGTCATGATCTTTTCATACCCTGGAAAGGGTTAATAGATACTCTAATTCTGTCATTTATTCTTTTGATGTCAGCTGATTTGCTTAAAGTCACTGTAGGATATATTGTCATTCTTTTCGTTTTAAGCAGTAGTATATAGTACTATCAATGATATATTTGTGTAAAATTGCACATTTGTCGACATTTTATATTCTAATAATTTTTTTTTTACTTGTTCTCATCATCTTTTCGCATTGTAGTTATTACTATACATAACTATCACATATCAATTCTTTTTTAATTTATTCAGATACAAACTGATTGAAAGTACTTTTTTAAACCAGATTTACAATAAAAATATGCTTGCTCAACTTCAATTTCCAGCTATCGAAAGGTGCTATGTTCTAAAATAAAAAAAGAATTGCATGTTTTGTACTAGGTAAGCAATTTCAGTGTTCTGTGTTTTCAAATTTAATTAGCATATTTTTATTTTTTTTTAGATTAGCACTGTTCTAGGGCATCAGCTTTTGTTGCAAGATGATAATGCCCAGACTACAAGAGAGTGGTTTGAAACTATACAAGCTGCCATTATGATGCTGGTAAATAATTATTTTTGTAATCTTAAATCTTACTTGTTTTTTACTGATAATTTACATTATGTTCTTAATTATATTTATATCAGTAAGTAGACCTCCTATTTTTAAAATCTTTAGCAAGACATGCAAAAGGCAATGCTAGTTTGTCTACCAAAAGTTCTTCATGATGGAGATAGATTGCATTATATATACTGTACTATAAGTAAATTGTAGCGGTAGCTCGGTTCGATACAATGCTCCCTCTCCAGAATCCCACTGGCTGAATTCGATTGATGCTATCACTAGTTGATAGATTGGCGATTGTGAGAGCTCTATTCTCGTCAGACATATTTCCTTACCAAATACTGAAATCAGCACTGGATTCCCCTTGGTCCTGGTCTTCGGATCTTTCCTTTCGGGATGGATCCAGGACCATTGCTAATAACTCATTGTGTTGCTCCAGAGCAGCGTTAATTCAACTACCCCCCTAGGTCCCAAGCTATGGTGGTGCAATCTGGGCAGTATTCAGGCAGGATCTCGGTCCACAACGAGATTTTTTAATGAATCAATGATTCCAATACCATAGAGAAGTATAGCTCTTTTGTTATCTTCCATCGTATGATACTGCAGTGGTAATGATGTCTTCAATTTTATAGGAGAATCACTTTCCATGTAGGCCTCTTGATCAGTATTGTGAGGTGATTCTAATAAGTTATCTTTGAAATAGCTTTCTCTCAATTCGATTATACATTTAAGAATGTTTTATGATCCACTTCTGCAGTACCCAAGCTCATGGAGAAAGATTTTCATTGCCACTTGTCCTCCACCCAAGCCTAAAAATGTACTCACAATTTATTTACATAAAACTTTCAAGTATACGGATCATGGCTTGAGAAAGTTAAACCAAAAACTCTTACCACAATGTGAAAACAAGCTCTAACTTTCTTGAATAGCCAATTGTTTGTTACTTATAATACTCTCTCTGTTACTTATAATATTCTGTTATAATATTCTCTCTGTTACTTATATATACTATTGTATATCTTAAGTTATTCTGCAGAGAATTAAAAATTCAATGTTAAATAGTAGTATGTACTTCTTAATCAATGAAATTGATAAAATATTATATTTTATCCTTTTCCATTCGGAAATTAGTGCAGCTTATCCAGTTGTCGCCTTTGCACCATTGAAACTAGTCAACCGACTATTCTAAAATAAATATACTTATTACATGCTTTTTCTCTTCAAACCAATGTTATATTTTTATCATGTATGCTGGTTTAAAAGATTGAAAGGTCAAATTTTCTTGAAGTTAAATCCTACACAATGTTTCACTAGTAAATTTCTTTTTATATATATTTTAATCATTATATTCCTTTTAACATTAGCCTTCAAGCATAGAACAGGCTGATATGAAGTATTCTTTTAACTGTCGAGAAGAAAATAAAAGAGATGTGAAGTTATCACGTTCAAAATCTACCAAACGTAAGATATATAATAATTCAGAAATTTATTTTTCAGCACTATTGATTCTTGAAATTTTGCACTTGCTTGAAAAGTATGCATAGACTTAATAACAGCAAGTTGATTACATAAAATCATTGCAAAAAATGTATTTAAATTTTAGTTATTGATTTTCTTAGCTGGATAGTCTTGTCAAATTAATGATTTGTCCTAGATATATCATAGATAAAATTTTGAAGAAGGTAGTGCACTCGGGTTGCACTACAACTTTTGGTTCTAATCTGGTTGACTTGAAAATGTCTTTCAAATTTGGTGTAAAATATTTCCTAATACTTGTTTTTGTTGAATGTATTAATATTTTTTGACAATTTGTGAGAAATATTTTTGAAATGCTTTAGTTCTTAAATCTTATTTTAAAAGTATTATATGCCCAGTCATTTCAGCTGTTTCCTTACATTTGTCAGTTCAATTCATTAAGGCAGTTATATACAAATGAATGTTAAATCCATAAACCAGCTGTCAACACTAAATTCATACACTTCCAAAGATAAACATACATTTTACAAAATGTATGTTTATCTTTGGAGTCAGTCCACTCATCTAAAAATATAGTAAAACAAAGCCACATAACATCTGCATGATTTAACTATTCAACATACCAAATTCTTTCAAAATTTTCTTATTAAACCAAAACACTTTCTCAAATGGAGCTTTATCTAGATTTTCATCAGAATTTTAAAGGAGAGGATCAGCTGATTAATAACGTTGTGTACCAAAGATAATGTAATACGTTGTACACACCAATAATTCCTTGATTCTACTTGTAATTAATGGCACTTTATCATTTGTCATCAATACAATTTTATTTCATAAATAGGAATTTGTCTTCTATATTTGTTTTGAAAATATTTTCTCATCGTATTTTCTTTAAAGGCTTCTTATTAATAATAATAAGTTTTTCCACTCATGTGGATTAAAAATCATTCCTATAAGTTTAGAAGTATTGATCATGTTAGTGGTTTCATCAAACTACCAGGAAAAACAAATAGTGTCTTATACCTTTGTTCTGTTGTGCAACCGAATCACAATTCCTATTATTCATAGGACTTGTGACAGTTCCATGTAAAAATCACATGCCTTTAATTGTAGAAATCATTCCCTTTTCATTGTTGAATGAACGGAGTGTTGAAATCAAACCAAATGAAATGAAATACTGACTTCCAGAAATACTTTGATCACTTCTATATTTGAAAGTTTTTAGGATTAACTAATTCTAGATACAAATTTTTCTGCTTTAGAATTATTTATGGATTTCATAAAATATAATTGTTAGTCGGATAATTATGAATTAAATTTCTCTTTACCTTTGTTTGAAAATTATTAATTTATGACATTTCCAACTGAACCACTTTTAAAAAGATAAGTAAATACTTGAAATATGTTACTTTTCTGCCAGGGGACTTGGAAATCGAGTTTCGAAAATTGGAATTTGGAAAAGTATTTTCCAAATTACAATTCCTTTTCTTAATTCAGGCAGTCGCAATATTTCCTGGCATTCCACAGGTAGACCTATCAGCATCTTGCCAAGACCTGTCTCTAACTTCCTTACTTGAACTGTCAAACATTACATTTTTGGAAGAATGTTGCTATCATCAAAGCAGATATTAATATTGAAAGAGTGCATATGCAGTAAACCTACTGGCATAATTGTAGCTGAATAAAATTGAATTGAAAGGTGAAAAGGTAACTAGTAAGATCGATGTCCCATACGGCAGGTTTCCTTTCCCACAATCTGATTTCAAAAAATCCACTCAATGCTGATTCACTTGAATTGTGAAAAAAATTATAACTTTTAATTTTGTTCATATTTATCAGATATATGTCAAAAAGAAAATGACCACCTATGAAACAAATATTGTATAGGTTTTAAGAAAAAAGGATAGCCTACACATCTGATTTTGATCAGTTTAATTAAAAAATGTGTATTGATTTTTGTACATTTGGTTAACTTTCCAACCAATTAGATGAAAATGTCTCAAAATTTGGAAATGAATGACTTCATTGTATTCTACATGGTATATATTCTATAGTACTTGTTTAACATTGTAGTAAATTTACTGAGTATAAGATTTGATCATTTTATACATATTTAATTTTATATAGGTAAATGCATACTTTCCTAATTTTTAAGTGTACAGTTAAAAGTATAAATTTTTTCAAAAACTGTTCTCTGCATTCAAATAAGTTTTATATGGAATTCTGTTTAGTAATCGAAAAAACTGATTCTTAGGAGACTCAATTTTTTATTCAAATAATTTTGTCTCAAATATGCGCAAATATAAATTTTTTATTCTCGTTTCCATTTTTACAGTTCTGCTTTAATTTATATTTAAGATTTGCATGAAATTTGGAAAACCCAAAAAGTAGTTAGTAATACTCATAGGATCACATCCTCTTATAAGAATCCTCTCACCCCTCTTATAAAAATGCATGCTCACAATTTATGTATTAAGAATTACAAGTTTGTTTTATAATCTATTTGTGTGATGCATGAAACAGTCAGTTACTTTCAACTTAATGAAACTATAATTGGTTTTGTTATAGCTTATAATTGTTTTGTCTACCCCTGTATAATTCTAAACCTTCTGTATGTGATAATTTTTTTAGATTATACATCAGGAAAAAATAATGATGCAGAAAATGAAGTTGTCTTGCCAGCTGAAAAAAAACGTAAAATAAGGGATAAACTCCGACAGTTTTTTGTGAGAAGACCAACTCAAGAAAGCTTGCGAGAAAAAGGCATTTTGTTAGGTGTGCATTAATTTACCATTCTAATACTCATTTGACTCTATATCTATATTCCCATTATATACTGTGGTGAATCAATTTGTATTTTTCTGTTGAATTATTTGAGATGTAAATATGAATTTTTTTGTTTTTCTAATTTTATTAACAAAATTTCTATAATTCTTTAAAGATAATCACAATGGGTACAAAGATTTTCATTTCATGAAACTTATTGTTTAAATCGGAATCAAAGTTTACAGAATATTTTAACATGAAAGTTATGAAAATGCATAGTATAAATTAACATTTGAAAAAAAAAATAACTTAGAATTAAAGTTTACCTGGTTCAAAATATTAAAATTTTCTATGACAGAAATTTGTGCAAAATTCAAACAATTCTTTAGTAATTAGTAGTATCATCTTTAGCTTTAATAACAGTGCACAATCGATTTCGCATGTTAATTAAAAATGGCTCATAGTCCATTTTGGTCAGACATGCCCTAGTGTATTTTATACTGAATAAAGATGATCCTTTTTTCTTGGTGAAATTTCTGGCATTCTCCAATATTCCCCATAACATCTCAATTGGGTTTAAATAATGTGGAGAGTTTGCAGTTCAGAAAAGAACATTGATTTAGTGCTGCTTGAGCTAGTTCTTCGTTGTCTTTAAAGTATGACGAAGGAAAGTCCTGTTGGAAGTAATCATCCTCATAAGTCTCCAGGTGCTAGCACTATAAATTGTTCAAAATTTCTTTATATATTTCAGAATTTATCTTTTCGAGCACAACACATAACTTCCTAGGACCTTCTGCAGTAATGCAAGCTCATATCTTTACACTGGCTACAAATTTCATTGAGCATTTCATGCATGTATTGTCAAATAGTTGCATTCTTCAAATACAAATGCCTTTATTGACATACGATACACAAAACGCTTTCATTACTGAATACCTTCCAATCATCCTAGCCTCATAATAGCCTTTGCATCTTCACACTCTAGCTCTTTTCTGCTTAGTCATAAGAGGCTTCTTCCTTGCTACGTAAGACAAACAAGTTTATGAAGATATTTTAGCATTGCTTTTGAAGTATCAATACTGGATTCTTTCCACTTTTGCAAGTACCTTACGCTTCTAGAATGATTTCTTTTAGCCATATACTTCAGCTTTCTATTGTCTTGGCATGGCTTTCAGCCGCTATTTAGATGTTTATTTTCAAAACGTCCATTGTTAGAATATTATTTTAATATTCTGCTGATGTTAGTTTGAGAATATTTTTCCAGTGACTAGGAATAAACTGTTGAAATCAGCAGAACTTTCGTAGATTCCGATTATATCAGTCATGCAATCCATATTTTGTAAAAATTGAACACAAATTCTAATTTTTAAAATGTACTTTACTAAATTGTGATTCTAAAAAGAAATTGTCATGTGTCTTTCTATTGTATTATACTAATTAAAGCTAAAAGATGTTCAAATTAAGAATGAAATGAATTATTCTTGTATCTTTACTATGAGCTGTATAAACTTGCCAAAGTATTTATGTTTATGACAAAATATTTGTTAAGTAACAAATTTTCTCTTTGTGATCCTCATTTTAAAACGTTTTACAGATGAACCTGTATTTGGCTGCCACCTGGAAAATTTATGCTCAAGAGAAAATAGAAAAGTCCCCAAATTTGTGTCCAAATGTATCGAAGTTATTGAAAATAAAGGTAAGTAGTTAATCTTGTAATTTAAACAATTTCATTCATTGTAAAATCCTGGTTATCATTTAAACTAACTAAATTTAACTTTGCAAATCATGATATCAAGAATTAACTTCAGATTGATTGCAATTGACATGTGAGGTACTAACGAAATTTCACCCAGACCATAATTTTTTCTAACTAGCTCCTAGTCAGAACTAAAATAAGAATCTTCCGATGGTTTGACACTGATTTTGGATTTCCTTTAGGAAAATATTGATATAACTACTGAATTTTTTTTTACCTTAAGCTTAGAGTAATTGCCTTCCTTCCTCTGTTTTGGTTTCTTATCCTCTTGAATGACATAAATTATAACTAATATCTTTCATAAAAAGATACCAATCAACATGATGTTGAGTTGAAAGCCAGAATATTTTAATCTAGTTGGTAATGTAGTCTCCTGTTGTAGATTTTGTCCAGTTATTTTTATTCTTTTAAAACTTTCAGGCTTTAGTTTTAGTCACAAGCTTCACACATGAGGCTTTAAAGTAGAAGTATCAAATAAAATCAATTTTATATTTGGAAGAAGTAAATTTCATAGTTTTTGTGTCCTAAAAGTAGTCATGCCTTTCAAACAGTCTATTTTACCTACATTAATGACATTGCCAAGTCATTTTTAACTTCAATGTAAATTTCTGTGGAATGGAATCTTGATAAAATTTTAATACATGATTGATCTTTGACATAAAAATGAAGTATGAAGAGTTCAGAGCTTACATACTTTTTAAAATCACGTTTTGTGTAATGTTTATGCAATACAAAATTAAGCAAATAAGTTTGCTTCCATATTTACACTTAATGTTCCCTAACTTATATCTACTCATTTTGTTTCCTAAACTGTAAAATGTATTTCATTTATGTTATCTGCATTTGAAAGTATTTTAGTTTATTTTACTTTTTGTTTTGTAAGTTTACCTATGTTCTATTAAAATTCAGAGCTCACTGCTGATGGATTGTACAGAGCAAGTGGCAATCTTTCTCAAGTACAAAAAATTAGAATCCATGTGAATCAAGGTATAAAATTTATTTTGAAATTTAAGAGATTAGTTATGTCTTAGAATGTCTTATGAAGCAATTCATATTTTTCATCATTAATGGTTATCATAATTCATCATTAATGGTTATATCCTTGGCTATAATATTCATTCAACATCTTTGCACAGCTTGGCTATCTTTTTCAGAATTTTAGTTTTCAGTTTTTCTTGGAATCAAATTCAATCATACTTAAATTTCATACAGAATAAAAAGAAGTCTGATCTGAAATTTTCATGATAAAAATAAAATTATATTGCTCAAAATGATTGATATCCTCAAATTATGCATAGTTGCTAGAAATATTTATCATTGGTCTGCATTAAAATTGCTCAATATTTGTAACAAAATAGTGTACAAATTTATGCATTGACATTCATTGCAACAAAAATTATCTTTCTGATTGTTTAATTATCATAGAAAATTTTAATGCCAGTAAAAATATAATATTTCTTGTATTTCTCTTGATACATAACACTAATTGTGAAAATTAATATAAATATCTAATCAACAAATATAGCTTAATTTTTTCTTTTTGCACACATTGCTAAAACATGGAGAAGGATTAAAATTTTTTTTTCATTCAAAAGTTGAATTTTTCATTTACAAAGTAGAAAGGGCTTTTTATTAAATATCTTGGCCTCTTGACAATGAATAATCTTTTATACTTCAGCGTTACATAAATTCAACAACCTATCTTGACCACATATCTTATGTTTACATCGCAATTTATCTGTCTGAAAATCAACATAAGAATTTAGACATGCAAATGATTACAATTTTGTAGCAAAGATACAAAAAATAACTGATAACCTTCAAGACATAGCTCAGTTCTGTTAAAGAAAAACTTGTTTCTGAAAGACATTTAAGTTCATAATGCCAAGGAATCGTGTTTGCAAAGAATTTTACCAGCTAATAAACTTTAAGAGAAATATAAAGATATTTTCAATCTACAAAGTATGATAGTAGAAATATCTCGTGTTTCATTCAGGTTACTATTTAATATGTTTACTCAATATTAAATCCAATGCATCTCGGTATTAAATTCACCTTTATTTTTTATAGATGACTATTCTTGTTTGAAGGAGGAAGATGATGTACATGTCTTAACAGGAGCTCTGAAGATGTTTTTCAGAGAAATGAAAGAACCACTTTTTCCTTTTAATATGTTTGACAAATTCTTGATTGCCATTGGTATGTAACAGTATTTATTATTTTTCAGAACTGACTATTGAAAATTGTTTTGAAACATTTTTGTTTACAAAACAAATACTTGGGGATTGGAGAGTGCATACAAAATCTATACAAGAGACTGATGCATTTATGTGCTTTAGTGCCAAATTTAATATCATACGAGCATACAATCCCATGCACAAGACTGAACAGTATCTCCTGTGTAGTCCATATGGGTCATCATTTTGGCATCGAACAGACTTTTATTAACTTCTGTGTCAGAGTTGCAAAGTTGTTTTCCAGTGAAGCTATCTGCATGTCATGTTCTTACTTCAGAGTAACGAGCAACAGATTCTAGGTAGTGGGATGCCCTTGCTAATGTGAGCACCTGGGGTAGCTCATGCTGAAATAATCTTATCAGCCATTTACATGAAATTTATAAGTGAATCGTTCCTAATCATTGCTTGAGTTTGGTGTGGCAAAAAAATAACCATAACGACTTAATGCTTTGTTAATTTTGTTCTCTGTTACAAAAATAATTTTTTACTTAACTAAACATTAAATACAGGAAAACTATTAGCTTTTTAAAACCAAACATCTTAATACAAATTACAAAAATTTAAATTATAAACTACATTAGTTAATATTGCCTACTTAAGTGAGATTTTTATGTACACGATGTTGTTTCAGTGGTTACATAAAAGAAGGTTGCTGTAGCCCAGTTGGAAGAGTAACGGATTAGCAATGGAGGATTGTGTGAGTTCAAAACTTGGTCTAACCAAAGATCGTCGTGTACGTGGGGGCGCTTGCGTACATTGCATATGTCATGATCTCAAATGTCCTCACATTGGTGTTATGTGGAAGTTTGGAGACTAGGGTGGCAGCTTAAGCTTTGACCCTGTCATCTGGACATGGTTCAAAATTACGAGGTGTTGTCCTCGATCTTTGCCTTTGGGATTGATCCTGGACAATAGCCTGTTGTATTGCTCCAGTGTGACATACATTCAACTACCAACCATGAAAAGAATTCTATAATGCATGTTTGCTTTTAAATACTATTTTTCTTTTAAACCCTAAATATTCCCTATTATTTAACGTTGCAATTCAATTTGGAAATCTAACAAAGTACAGATATAAAACTACCATTTTCAAATGCACGAACTTGAGTCTAAAGAATTTTAAATAATTTCATTTCTTGGATGTATACTGAGAGAGAATGAATTGTGATGCACATTCTTGATACATTAAGCAGTTGCAATTAACCTCTCATTCTAATCTAAAACTAAATATTAGAATAAAGCATCATAGCTCATTTGGTTTATGACTTCATGTTTCCTTTGCCACAATGAACCAGTCCTTACAAGCTTTTAGTAAGTTAACTTACTGTGAAACATTCTATTGTTATTGAATCCTAAATTCATTTCTATTCTAGTTGCAGGTAACTAATTTAAGTGTACTCTATGACATCCTTTCACATTGCCTTATTAGTATTACATAGAATTAAAGTGTGTTTGTACCATATTGATGACATATATATTTTAGAATATTTTTTGTCAATCTATCTCACCCCATTGTTACTGTATTCTGATTATGAGGACAGTTTGGTTATGCGTGTTCTGATGGTTTTAAGATCACTTTTGTGTTTATTTTTATGCGATTTTCTAAGTTTATAGATTTTTATCTTATCAATAGTACTTTTATTAAAAATGAAAAATTAACCTAGTAAAATAAACTAAACTTAAAAATAAAGAATTTAAATAAATCTTTCCTTTTTTATGGAAAAGATGTATTGTTATTAAAAATGACAGTAAAGCTAAGAGAAAATACCAGTTCAACTTTGCATTACTATTTGGTGCCAAAATATTTCTGGTATTAAAATGAGTGCTTATATTTCCCATTATGTAAGGTGTAACTAATATTTGGTTCTATTTAAAGCTTTGCCAGATGCCAATAGCAAATTAGAAGCATTGAGGAAACTTGTACTGAAAATGCCAGAGCCAAATTTTGAGACATTAAAAGTTTTGCTGCAACATTTATTGAGGTAAATTTATTTATAATTTTATTATATATTAATCGCATTGGGGGATAAAGATTTATATATAGTGAAAATATTTTTTTAAAAATGCTTTATGCTTATTTACAAACCTCACGACTACTTTACTTTATACTTTAATATGCATTGCATATTGCACAAATCCTTCAGGAAATTTAAGGTTTACATAAAGACCATGCATATAAAGATAATTTATAGGTTTAAAGTGTCTTGCTAAAATTATACCTTGGGTATTATTTCTGAGAAGAATGAAACAAAAATCAATTACTAAGTGACTAGCTGCATCGATTCAAGTCCCAAATTTATGTTTGAATAATTAGTTTACAACTAAGTAGAACAATCTGAACTATAACTATTACTTTAAATTAGGCATTTATGATCACATGCTCTTTCACCCTACCTATTCTTTAACATCGAGTAGTATAATGTTTGGCATAATTTCTGAACCAAAATTTTTTCTCCACTTCCTTTAAGGATAGTAATTTATCTATCCTTATTTAAGTATTTATCAAGGGTTAAAGTGGAATCCAAACACAAAATGGAAGTAAATTGGGGAAAAGAATCCAGCATTTAAACAGTAGATTCTACTGTATTGACAGGAGATGGAAGGGAGTGCTGAGGAAATCTTTGACTTTTACAGAGATGGTCATAAACTCTTGGTGCTGTAGAATTCAGAGTTCAACAGTTTACAAAAACACTTGATAGAATTTGATTATGAATAAGCAGTCATATTTTACACAATAATAAATATCAATTTAAATTGATAAAAAGGAATTGATTTTGCAAAGAATATTTATATTGGAGTTTATGATTGCCATCTTTATTTTCGAAATTTTCTTCTAACAGACTTATTAAGTATAAATTTCTTTAGTCACAAAATGTATGATAATTATGTATCATTCTCTTTCCAATGCCTTAAATGTGATATTCTCATGAAGTTTTAGAACAAGTATTAAATAAGTATTAAATTAAATAAAACGCTTATTTTGTGTTTAATATAATTATGACTACGAGTTATATTTATGAATAAATGCTGAATTAAGGATAAATACAATATACCTAAAATAATAAATGAGCAAATTATTAACAATTTAGATTCTTAAAACATTCATCCACTGTAAGAAATTTTGGTTCATTTTTAAATTATATAGAATATATTGCTTTAAAATGTTAATTTATATTTTTAGGGTAACAGAGTACCATAAACAAAACAGAATGCAGATACAAAATTTAGCAATTGTGTTTGGGCCTACTCTTATGTGGCCAGAACAGGTATCTGCCAATATAGCTTTGGACATGATGCATCAGAATAGAATTGTTGAATTTCTCTTACTGGAATTTAGTGCAATTTTTGTGTCAGGATGCTCTGATGAATGAATTAGAAAGTTGAAGTGTTTCAAAATAATTGTACAGTGTAAATGACATCCATTTGCATTTCTGTGCCTGTTTCTTGTAAATGTCTCACGATAAAAGAAAGTATTAGGTATATATTATACACGTATGTATATTGGTATACTTTTTGAAGTCCTAAGGATTTAAAATACATGTGATTTTGCCAATGTTCCTAGTAAAGTGTATTTTAATAAATAAATTTAAGATTTTCCTGCTTCTGTATATTTTCATATGTATATGGCTTTATATGATTACTTTTCATTGTCCTTTGGTCTTTCACATTTACACTTTCATTCTTCGTTTACAAAATCAGTATTTAGGGTTTTTTGATATATTGCCTTGATTTGAGAAAAACATTACTGTTGAATTCAATTGGATGTTGGGAATTCAATTGATGTTGCATTAAAGAAATACTGTTCTAGAACTTAGGTGTTATGTTGTAGAACTTTGAACAGTATTTATGAATGTTTTTCCTCCAATTCTTAGTGTAGTCATTCAGTATTAAAGCTTTGTAGCAATTGCATAATTAGGTCTTTTCTTTTAAATGTTAAGGCCTTATGATTTTTAACTGCTGTAGAACCCTAGTTATCAAGATTAATGTGGAAAAGTATGCACAAGATTCAATAAAAATTTATGTTATCAATTAATGAAAATGTAAAGGAAAAATAAAATATAATTGCTTTGACAAGTCTTAAATTTATAACTGTTTTGTACCTGGAATTCCACATTTACTTAACTTGAAAGATGTCATTATAATTAATCTAGATAACCAAAGTTCTATTACATCTGCATCCTTAAATATATATTTAAATAACATTTCAAAATTTTAGTGTGATTGCAGCTGTAATTACATTGCTAAAAGCCGTTTCTTTAACCCTTATTAACAGTTATAAGTAGACATGAAAAAACCCAAGAAAAATGAAATTAGTAATTGAATACTAGTTTGAAATTGGTTTCAAGAAAATGTTGCCAGCCTTATAGTTGTGCAATAAATTTATAGTTATGAAGAACTATAGCCATACATGTAAATACTTTTGAGCAAAAAACTTGTTACCAAATAGTTGTAAATGTATTACTTTGTATGTTTCTAGTACAAAATATTACCTATTTATTTTAGCTAAATATTTGTGTTTTGTGGATATATTTTATTGTGTCGATCACAGCCTTTACTACTTTGAGATTAAAATTAATATTCAGCATTTCGTACCATAAGTTAATTATTTACCATATTTTATGATCCCCAAGTTCTAGCTAGATGGACTTTCTGTTTTAGTGTAAGGACTGCTGTGATAATTTCAATATGGAGGTTTTCAGTTTTTGTTTTGATGCTTTAAACCAAGCAGCATTCAAATATTGGTGTTTGCTTACAGTTTAACATTTTTAATTAAAATACATAACTGAAAGAAAGGGTTTGAAATAACCTTTAGCTTACTGCTTCCAAATTTCATAAGTTGCTCTTCAGAATGACAGATTTCTTCCCTTTCTATGGGATGAGTGCTGCATGAATGGTTCTCACCTTGCTCACAAAAAGGAGCTGCCCTTTTAGTTGGTAGGGGAATGATTACACCTTTTTTTGTCTTAGTCATTTGAAACATTTCATTGTAAGCACTTATTCTGCATTTAATATTTTTAATGATAGATTCACATGTATTTGTTAAGATTAAAATCCGCTTATTGAAGTTTAGCTAATAGACAGAACACTTGTATTTCCACTTTAACGATTTGTAATTCCAATGCTTAATAACTAATGATGTCATCCATTCATTCTTTTAATTTTCCAAGGTTTTTATTGGTTTATATTTCACATGAGTATTTATTAATGACAAATGAATTTTGCAAACCAATTTTTGATGGCAATAACCATAGTCATTCTATAATTTTGGCTAAAAATATTAAAGGCACTTTTAGTTTCTATTTGCAGTAGGCTACAAAATAATATGTAATTCCCTAACTTTGAACATAAGTTTTCCTTTCACTAAACATGTTAAATTAGTCAGAAAATTCATGGTTAACATTAATGCAGGCCTACCTTAATTTTTCTTCTTTCATTGACTATTCTTTTAAATAAATCATAGTGATACCTAAGTCCTACTGCTTATTATCTTAGAAATCCTATTCAATTGTAAAATAAATATATTACATAGTTGTATGGTTAGATATTTTGAGTTAACTGTAGTTTTGTTTTTTTAAACACTATTGAGGTGTTTAAGTTATGGTGACATGATTTTGAATATTTTTAATCATTGAAACCCAATATAAAAGATAACTTGTAATTTCATTCTTGATATCTGAACTAAAATTATAATTGCTTTCACAACAAAAATTGCTCACTTCTAATTCTATCACCTCTGTAGCAGTGCATATCCGAGTCTGCTAGTCTGAAGGTACTCGTTTTTAGTCTTAGTGTTAAAAATATTGATTTTAAAATACTAATTCAATTTCCATGTGTCTGGGATTAGCTTCAATGTTAACTAAATTTAAAAAGGTAGTGATTAACAGAAATTATAAATAATCAAGATTCTAAGAGCATGAAAATTACTCTAATATAGTTCTTGGCATACTGTTTGGCTTGCAAAAGATCACAAGTGCCACTTTCTGACTGAAAATGCTGTGAATAAAAGGAAGAAATCCTGAACAGCTTGGTTGATTTTGAGCATCTCTAGGGGGGTAAAAATCTGGTACAGCATTTATTCCAAGCTATTCTAGAGTGTCAAGTTCGTTGGTACAACTTCTGTACTAGGCATTTGTAAAGTTTAATACTGCAATACATTTTTACTGGGAAATTATCTGAAGAAAGCAAGTTTTTATCAGCTCATTCTTAATTTCAGGTTTTGTTTATATCCAAGATCTCTTAAATAAAGTTGATGTGATTAATTTAAGCAATTTAAATATTTTTAGAGTTCAAAGTAGAACAATAAATATCTTCCTGTGTTTTAAGTTTCTACCCTGGACCAAGTTTCTGATCAAATTCGAGAGCATGCATGTTGAATTTGTTGGCATAAATTTGCAAAAGAAAGTAAATTAAGAGTACTGAATAGAACAGTGGTTCTGAATGCAAACCTGTGTTGTTTTTAGCCTACTGTAGTTATGTACAAGATAGTTGTGAATATTGCAAGATTTGAAAATCTTTAAATGTAAAATTGATAACTTGTTTTTAATGAGTTAAGAAATTTATATTTTTGCCAGGACATAGTATTTCGGTGATTATATTCATTCAATTGTAAATCAAATGAAAAGTGTAAAACTGAAAGATTTTGAAACACTTTTCAGCTTATTAAAAAAATTCTGATCTTTCATAAAATTCAAAATATTTACAGAAATGGGTTTCAAAGTGATAAAACTTATTCACAAAATATTTCAAGAGTTTGTTTCCCCAATTTTGTTAGAACCTTACTTTAATGATGTTTTTCTGTTTCTCTTTATAAGATTTTTTAAAATGTTTTCATGAAACTGGATGATCAATTGCTAAAACTTATTAATTTGTTATATGGAGGATATATTTTCTTTATATGCTAGTACTATTGTACATTGTGTTTGTAAAACAGTTTTTTATTTTAGTGTATCATTTATTGCAACAGAGTAATTAATTTTATAAAATAATCAAACCAGTTATCAGCAATGATGCTCTGATATTCAATCACTGTTTTATGAATGTAGATTTTTATGTATTTACTATCAGATTAATAAATCTGAGCAGGAAAACTGTACAATTGGATATTCTAAAAAATTCATGTTTAATTTAAACTAATAAAGCATTTTAGTTTAATATTTAACTTAAATTAAACCTTTACAAGTTACATTGCTAGTTTATGTACATTATTCATGAACTTTTAGCCCTCCAAGCATTCAGAAAAATTTGGCACATTGAAAAATACTTTGCTTACTGAATGTTTCATAAGAGCTCAGTTCTCACAACTTGCAACATGAATTTATAGCAGTTTCTTCCCAAGGTTCCCACTCTTCAAACAAAAAAGCTTTCTCAAGGCTATTTTTCATTTTTAAAGGCTACACAATTAACCCATGAGTGCTATGTATGAATCTGACCCAGTTTTTAAAATATATTTATAGTTAACCTATTAATATTATACCCTTCAATGAAACTCATCTCGAATTTTTGAATACAGGTGAAAAATATCCTGTATTGTAAAATCTTAAGCATTTTAAAAATTGCTTAGGACATTTAGCAAAATAAGGCCCCTATAAAAACCAAGGCCAATGGAAGCTTTCCAAATCACGCTTTAGAAGCCATCTATACCAGCGAAATTTTTCAAATGGTTGGAGGATTAAAGGGTTATGTATTTGTAATTAAAATACTTATCGAGATTTGATATCTACGTTAGTCAAAATTATTGAATGCGCATGTGACCAAAATTATTCCTCAGAAGGTTGTTTTATACACTGATAGTGAATGTTTATTTTTGTACTGTGTTAAATATTGAATGTTGTCTGTTGATTAGGCAATACTTTAGTAATTGTGGTTTTAAAAGTATACTGTTATAAATTGTTCAGTCTACACCAAAAAGCCAACTCTTCTCTATTGTACATAAACTAAAGCTACATTTTAGATTCGTTTTCATGTTAAAATAGCTGTAACATGATGGTATATTTTAAATTTAGATTAGGGATGTTTGACTTTTAAGAGCACATTTTAATTTTCTCCCATTCGTTAAATAGTTCCTTTACTTCAGTGGATATGTACTGATAACTATTATACAAAATGCCTCAGATTTGTTACATAAGCAGGAAATTTCATTTTGCAACATCAGATCACTTTTGCATTAGAGGTATGAATTAATAGTAAAAATGAGATGGCCCACATCATGGAACCCTTCTGTGAACTTTCTTCAAAAGATATATTGTTTCATAAGTCATGCCTACACTATCATGAACCAAATTCATTGTGAACTTCTCCCATCAAGAAAAATGACCATGTTTTTACCAATGAGTGATCTGTGAGCTTGAAACAAGAATTGTAGGAGTTTCATTAAGTCAACATTTTGTGGTGTGCTTGGCTAGACTGGCAGAACTCTAAGTAACTTTAAAAGTTACCTCAAATTAATTAGAACTATCAGTTGGTTATTTTGAAAACTTTCTTTTCCTATTCTGAAGTAATTTTAAAGTATTAATTGTTTTTTTTTCAACAAAATGAGAATGTTTTAGCTACTCTGAAGTAAATGTGATTCTTCCTCAACACAATAGCACTTGCTTACTAACAAAAATACGTGGCTGTAAATTTTTATGGTGGATTGTAATAAGTGCCTTTATAAAGTTTATAATCAGCTACTTCTGTGATATGCAACTTTATGACCAAATGTGAAACCTAATTTGATACGCTGAAGTTTAAACTGAATCATATTTAAGTGGAATTTTGTCATGCCCATTGTAAGTTATTTTGGATAAAATTATAATAGTAAAATCAGAAGTGTCTCACTTGTATTTTGAAATTAAATAAATATGAAATGGTATATTAGTTCTTTCTTAAACCAAGTTGCGCACTCTGACTTTGCCAATCTAATAGCCAGACATGGTCTGATTAATTCTTGCCTTAGGAAAGTAAAAGGATTCTAAAACTTCACTGGGAGCAAGTTTAGTCATGAAAGGGAAGTATTTTTAAATTCTTTCAGAAGCATTTGTTACATCGTTTTTCCTTATAAGGTATCTAAATATAATCTTAATCAAATTGTACATGTATACAATTGAAAACAGTTGGTATTAAAACAACCTGTTTATTTTAAAATGGAATTTTATCAGTTTTAAATTAGAAACTTAGAGATGAACAAACATTAAGTTTCATTTCACTTTTTATATTAAGTTACTCAAAGTCTGTCCTACATGTAATCTTAAATATAAAAATCAGTTTAAAATCTCAATAAAATTACGATTGATTAATAAATTCAATACATTACCATTTTATGTTTAATTTATCTTACAGCTCAAATCAAATTAACTTTCATAAGATTGAAAAGCAGGGTATGAAAAAATTATTTTTAATCAAAAACATCTGATTGACTTAAATCATATTTTTATGATTTTAATTAATTCCTTGTTCATAAAGTTTAAATTTGTTGGACATGAGATGCAAATCAGTGTAGTTTTTAGATGGTTTTGATTTATGATGTATAACATTAATATATTAGGAAATATAGCTGGGTAAATTTTGGAAGATTAAAATTCAGCATAGGAATTAGAAAAATAAATCACGTGAGAGTAAATAGAACAGTGCCACAAAAATGCCAAGCATAAGTAATATTTTCCAGTCTGGTTCTTGAGAAGCTTAGATTTGTTTGACTTTAATACATAACCAGTGATGTGAAATTTTTAAACTTATATAAATAAGGTTGTGGGATCCCACCAACACCATATAAATTTTTGTTTTCTTGCATTATATATGTATCATACATGAATAAAATATCTTAAATTATTTTGATAAAATAAATAATTGGTTCAAGACATGCTTTTGAGAAAAAATCATGTCACCAATAGAAAATAATATAAAAGGAAATTGAATCATGAAAACATTCTTGCTTCTCATTAATATTTAGCTTGCAAAAATAACTTGTGAAAAAATTATTTGTTAGTAAAAAATAAAACAAGACCATGAAAATACATAAATTTGAAATAAAATGCCTATTTTTTTCAAATTTTCCGAGTATTGACTAGTGTTTGGAATATTCCAAGCAAACGAAAAGGGCTTGACATACAAGAAAACAAAACTTCTCTATGAACAGCATAATAGCATCCCCCAGAACAAGTAAATTCAGTGGAATTTTGAGCTTGCAGTAAAAAATTCATCATTGCAATCATAATCATTAAAATAGTTTTCAGCTGCAATTAATTATTTTCTCGACACTCAATTATCAGATGAGTGGATTAAATTTTACTTTCCAAATTTCAATTCCATAAATACAGAATAGTTATGCTTGCTGTGAAATGAATTCCAGGGATCATTGCATAAAATTTCCCAATAAATTTAAATGAAAATTAACCACCAAAAAACAATACAAAATGAAAATATTAAAATTTTCCATTTTAAGATGTGTGCAATCCTGGAATTGCTTTTGTGATTCTACAGAAAACTTTTTCGTTGTGTCTGTCTTCTAAGTATTTTTCGAGAACACACTGCAACACTAAATAACTAGAAGATCTTAAAGAATAGAAGTTGGAATGGTTTTAATAATTTGAGTGAATATATTTTAAGCATCTTTACCCATCATATGGAGAACGGCTCAAAATAGGACATGTGTGATTTAGTCGCATGGAATGTGTAAAGCAAAACATGCTGATGAATGAGCTTGCGAGTGACACCTGTTGGTCAATGGCCCAAGAGGGAAATACAGTTGTCTGGTAATTATGATCCCTATCAAAAATGGTTATTTAGTGTCTTCAAGGGAAGGATGGTTTTTAGTATAATTGTTAGGGTGAACTCAGTATGAGCAAAGTTCTTAACTTATTTGAATAAAATAACCTGCATCTTTTTCATAGTTATTTCATTTTCGATATTTTTAAACATAATACTGAAAGAAAAATGAAATTTAAAATTTTGATTTAAATCGGCATACCCTGTTGAAAAGTAAGTATTAAATAGAACAATAAGCTTATTCATGCATGTGTAAGTCTCACTACCTTTAGAAATTGTGATAATTTAATTAAGTAAAAAATTATGTGAAGATCTTTTTATGCAATGAACATACTTTCATTGATTTTATTAAACACCAATAACACTTGGAAATATGCATGCATGTTTATTTTATCACATGATGGGGAATGTACATCTCAAAAACAATAGACAAGCATCATGAACTTTTGTTGTAGAGTTAAATAGCTTCATTTATGCATAAATCTATGTAACAAGTTATATACATGACTTAAAAAAATAGTCTTTTGTACTGCTAGTTGCAGAACATAAGTGAGGACACTTTGGATTTCAATAAAAATTAATTATTGATATCTACATCTGCTTTATAAAGGTAACATTTATAAAATGTTTACTACTGAGTTATGTATATTTAAAATTGTATAGTACACTGAATTACAAGACAAGCAAAGGCCATTGTTGGTATTTTTTACAGTTAAAATTCATTTTAGAAACACATACAATCATTTAAGTTAAACCAAGTTCAATAAATGCAAAAATTATAGTGAATCTGAAATTCAACAGGAAAATTCCCTATACTTCAGGTATACATGAAGCGACTTAAATTGCAGAACCATATATTATGTTCATGAAATGGTGTAAACTTATCTTACTATAAAAAATTAGAATAGTTTATTAAATTATGGAAAATAATATTTATTCGCTTAACAAGTCAACAATTTTTGTAGCCACAACTTTTATGACCTTGCCAATATTTTGGATGTTACATGAATTGCTAAACACAGATCTTCACACATAGCCTCAGGACAACAAAATAATGCATGCCAACAAGTAAGCAGCATGAGACTTTTTACAATATAATAAAAGTTCACTGCACCTGTAGAGCAGATATCAAGGCAGTTTGCTGCGTAATATTCAGATTTTTCTCAACCCAATTTTCCAATAACACTGGTTCATTGTGCTGAAACAAAGCAATTTGAATCAACTTGAGTATATTTCATAATTGGAACATTTAACACTTGTTCATCCAAAACATCAAGAACAAGTCAGCTAAATCTAATTTTAAGGTTACAATTCTGTTTTGCCAACTGATCAGACTGGTGGTCGGTGCTGGCTTCTGGATCAAAAAAGATTCCTGGTTCAGATCTGGGGTAAGGCCTATATATTTGTCCCTAGTGAATGGACAACAAACTAGGCCTTACACCAGATGTGAGCCATGAACACAAGTGAATGTGTGGCCTCTATAAACGTTGCCTCGAATATATGGTATGTAGGAGGTGCTATGTGAACTCACCCACTGCAGTGCACTAGGGTAATGCCAAGTGGTTCACATTTCAACCTTTGTAGTGCCACGATGACCAATACATAATTTTGAAAATTAAAAAAAGCTAAATTTAGATTACAACTTACAATTAGATTACACCAGATTACAACTTAATCCTTAATGAGTCGCATGATGTACATAATACAGTATTCACAAATCATGGCTTAAGATCACTAAATCCCAAGGCACAATAGAGCAAACCTCCCAATTGTGCCAAACATTCAAAAATGTTAAGTTGCGTAATCCATTGATTAGAAGCTTTCTAAAACTCGTGGTAATAGGCTAGCACCAAATTTCAACTAATACGATCATGTGACATTTTCCCCTTTTTGCTTGAATGCGATTTGAGGGTTGATTGTTGGCCATCCTCTCAAATTCTGAATTATGTCCTTTCCTGCTTAGTTTATCTGAATTGTGCTGGTGTAATCATAAATGCAAACTGCCAAATCATGCATTGACAAAAAAATATTGCAATGTATACCTAATTTGACACTTGGTTACTTGTTATCACACTACAGCATTATATATTGATTACAATAGTTAATAGGTTCTAGATAGTATAAAATAAATATTAAAATAAGTGGTATAATATATATTTAAAACAAGTTTTTCATAAAGACATAATGATAAAATTAAAGATACATACCCGAATTTCACGTATTAATGTAATCATTCGTTGTCCTATTTCAGATTGTAGTTCTACAGCTTCTCTAGCAAAGGTTTCAGCAACAATAAATATTATTCTTGGCAAATTACAGTTATCATTTCCCAGAATGATTGGATTTTTCCTACATCATAAATAAATTATTAACACTTCAAATTTTGAAGAAAATATTCCAAAAAAACAAATGAGTTTTAAAGAGAAAGTGTTAATGTTAAAATGTATGATGTGGACACATGATTATGTTGTATTAGGAGCTATCCTACATCAAAAACCGCAGGAAATAAATATTAACTTATCATTTTAGAAAAGGATACTTACTATACTAGCTACCTGTTTCAAATATGAAACCAACTTAAATTTGACACCTATATCCTATACATATTTTATATACGTCAACCAATCAAAATAAATTGATCATAAATCTTTTATATTGAGCATTTCTGTAAGTATTCCAATAAATTGGAACTTATATATTCTCATACCAATAGATTCTATCATTTGGTGACATTTTAATAGTTTATAAATATTTGTTTTTTAGACAAATCAGTTGGTTATTGTGAAATCAAATACATTGTATCATTTATTACTTGGAGAAATAACTTACAACTAAAAAAGTTACATTTTACGAGACGAAATTGAAAATTAAAGCATATTTTTCTTTTCAATTTGAATTTCATTGGCTTCTTTCAAATGTTTAGATTTATAGCATATATATTGATTTGATATTCATGGTTTGTTCAAGTTAAACAGAATTCTCTGCTAAGAAAATTAATTTCTATTTTGAGTTTCTTTGACGAATTTTTCTGCTTGATTAAAAAACCCTTGAAATTTAAGGTTTGTATACTGCTTATACAGGAATTTTAATTGCGCATATTGCATAATTTTACAACATAATCCAACACATTTCTAAATGGCATATACAATATTTGAGAAAATTTTTTAAAAATTCATTAAAAAATTACACCTTCACTGCAATGTAGCCTCATCTCATTAAATCTATTTGCAGCATTATTTAATACAATACTAAATTAGTACAAAACTTTTAAAACTAAAATCAGTAGTTTCAAATTTTTTAAAAGTAAAGCTCTATAACTAAGTGTTACAAGACAATAGATGTTATTGAAAATTCAGATCTATTCAAAGCTGGTAAAGTGTGAATTCTGTCTCCAAGGTAGGTTTACTTTGTCACTCCGAGGTCACTTTTGCTACACACTGGGGATGATCAGACCAGGCTCTTAACGGTGGTTTCAAAGTATTACTTCATATTTGCACAAAATACTTTTCAAGAAATTAAAAAGAAAAACTTTACTTACTCTTGAATTTCTGAGCACAGATAATTATAGATAAATTTAGTCTCCTCTTCATCTTCCCAAACAGGTAGCCATCCTAACCACAATTGAAGCAATTCATCTTTCTCTGTTAACTGTTTGTTGAATTGCATGATTTTTGTTATAGCAGATATAGCATTTTCAGTACATCTTTCATTCTCTTCAGAACGAGATTCAGGATGCTTTATTATTTCAATAAGCAGGGGAATGAAATCTAGGGAAAAAAATATTTTATACATAAGAAAAACAAAGGAGGAAATACATGCTAATCTTCAAACATGGTAAGTTCTTTTTCTAACTTAAGTCTTAACAAAGGGCAGTATTCTTAATATATAATTAGCGTTAATAAATATTGTGGTTGACAAAAATACTGTACTCATTCAAAAAACTGCAATCTGACTAATATTTACATTACAAAAGATTCAGTACATGTGATTTATCATTGAAATAAACATACAATAGTTTGAATCATCCCATGCTTATGTTAGCTACCTTGCTCCTGACCATAATCTATACAAAAAAATGCTGCAGAGCATCTTTGATTTGATGTTTCAGGAATCCTTAATGTAGCTTCCAGGAATATTTCTAGCAATGTTGCATTGTTAAACATTTTTAGTGGGTTGGTACAGTGTTTTATAGTGCAAGGGCCATATTTGGCCAAGTTGCACCAAACAAAAGGCAACTTCAAGTAAAAAATGTTGCGAAAGGGGAAGAGGGACTGGAGAACAGAGTAGTAGGATGAAAGTACAAAAAATTGCTTGGGTGTAATCTGGGAGTGTGACCCCATGTTTACTAAAGACAGTAAACCCCATGTGAAAAAATATCACAAGATTACCTTGGCCTTTACATGATGCCTATACACACCTAAAGGAGATATGCCTCTGAGGGTACACATTTTTATAAATATATATTTATATCCAGGGTATAAGGTAGTTATGTAAACAATGCACACAATTATATTTTCTTTTGCTGTTTTCTTGGATACATAAATTATCCTCTAAAGAGAACTATTCTCGTAACATAATTAAACTATAATCTAATAAAATTTCAATTGTGATAAATATATTTCATTTCACCTCAAATATTTTTATAGAAAGTGAAAAATTACCTCGACTGAGTTCTTTGATTGTAAAATTTAGTTATGCAAAAAAATAGAACAAGTTACTTAAAAATCATAAAATGTTCCAAGCAGTAGTGGTTAAAGATAAGGCAACATTATGTTTGGTGGTACATTGGCTCTTATTGAAATACAGTAAATGGAAAAATACTCATCTGCATCGAGATTATATATAAAGAATGTAAATGAAAAATTCATGTTAAAAGTGTAGCATATTTTCAGTATGCATTTTCCCTTCAAACACTAAAGTCAGTTTCAGCCATCAGCTCTTGTGATTTTAAACTCAATCCCTACTTGCTGAAATTTTTGTATTTTCAAGCTACAACTTTCGTAAAATCCTAGTTAATGTTCAAGACAGAGCAATTTCAATTTTTTATAATGAACCAAAAAGCATGTCACATTGCAATGCAGATAAAACAAGGATTGCAATTATTGGATTCTTATAAGGCTCAGACTTGAATAGTATGGACAAGGGACAATGTCACTAACTGGGAAGCCCCAGTTTTACAATCAAGTGAAATTTTTCTGATAATTTCACTATTCAGCACAGTAAAAGGTGAAAATCCATAATAGTTCGCAAATCTGCAAGAGTAGAAATTTGAAGGAATCTAGGAATTCCAACAAATATGGAAAAATTATTTTTAGCACCAATTTTTTTTATTGTTGGATGTGTGACAAACTAAAACTAATAAAAAATGAATCATTAGGTAACAAATGCCGACATTGAGAAAATTTTGCATCATTTTGAACTTTTCCTCTGAATATAAAAGTAAAGGGGAAACAGTTTAAATCTAAATGGGTTCATTCATATTAAACTAATTAAAAGTATTTTGATTTGAATTATTAAATAAAAGAGGGATTAAAATTTAAATATTAAAATTTGTCTCAGATACTGACATAATAAACAATGTTTTCAATAATCCTGTAGACAGCCACTGTATAAACTATGCACACATTTCATTATGATTGGCAAGCATGCAAAAAGGTTACATATTTTGATTCAAGATCAACTGTATTATGAACATTCAAGAAAGGAAGGCTATCCATTATCCCTCTTCAGCAATTGTAATTATTCAATGCAGAATTTCATCCCCCATTTAAATCTAGATCTATTTTCCTTAAAATAAGAAACATCCCATATGCCATTATGTACGTGTCTATTTGCTACCAGAAAACAAAACTAGTGAAGAATTTGTGAAAATTGTCACATTTCTTCACTGACTGCAGTAACTTCCCTATTGTGCATGGCATTCATGTCACATTTAAACATTGTGAATCATAAACAGTTTATGTGTACTTTGATATCACAAATCACATAGAATTATTGCTGAAATTATAGATCAATGCAATTTCAAGTTTCCTGTAATTTCAAAAAGATTTTTAAATGTTTTGCCTGAAGTCTCCTTCAGTTTAAATTGCAGTAAATCATTACATCCATATTTCATGATTTAGTAGATTATCATAGTTTTTGGCAAGATTGAGGAAAAGCATTTTCTATATATATAAGCATATACACTATCAGGCCATTCGTCACTGGACACCCCTTGAAAAGCGCTTAGCATCATCCGTACAGGTCATACAACTTATAAAAGATGTTGAACGGTTAGAATATTCTTATAGCAACTGCAGTGGATATGAACAAGACGAGAACTTAGTGCAGAGGAAAGATCGTTGGAGAAACAGGTTTGGGCATTCAGTCTGACATTCCCAACAAATTTCAGATATCCCCTCCACAGTGAGTGGTGTTACTTTGAAATGGAAGCGAGAGGGGGTTATAGTATGCCAACCCAGACCCAGTAAACCGACTGAATTGACAGATTGGGACCATCCAAGCCTGAAATGTGTGAAGTCAAACCACAAGGCTTCCTTGGAAACGGTGGCAGAAAATTTTCGATCGGCTTCGTCTAATGATGCAAGTGATCGTATCGTTCGCTGGGAGATCGTGGCACATGGTTTTCATGGCCGAGCAGCAGTTTACAAGCCAAATATCACGTCTCAATGCAACCAGTCAATTACAGTGGTGCAAAGAACGCCGTCGCTGGATTGTAGAACAATGGAAAAGCATCCTATGGAGTGATGAATCACGCTACAAGTTGTGGCAGTCCAACGGACATGTGTAGGTTTGGAGAATGTCCGGTGAACGATATTTACAGGACTGTCATATCCACAGTGAAATTTGGAGGAGGTGGGATCATGGTCTGGTTCTGCTTTTCGTGGTATGGTATTGGTCCTCTTGTTGTAATTCCTGGAACCATGAATGCCGAGGCATACAAAACAATTCTGGACAATTCTGAACTACCGACATTGTGGCAACACTTTGGTATTGGTCCATACCTGTTTCTGCAGACAATGCTCCATGTCATACAGCAGGTGTTATTAACAAGTGGTTTGAGGAAATGGGTGTGGAAAAACTTCATTGGCCAGCCCAAAGTCCAGATATCAACCCCTTGGAACACCTTTGGGATGAGTTAGAGCAACGGTTGAGAGTCAGGCCAACTCGGCCAAAAAACACCAGAGTTGTTTGCCAATTTGAAGGATGAATGGAGCAAAATTCCTTCAGAAACGTATCGAAAATTGGTGGAAAGTCTTCCTCGGAGAGTTGCAGATGTCATTGGGGCGAAAGGTGGCCCTACACGATACTGATGTCGTACTGGGTCCGCTTTAACTTAATAGTATGGGGTGTCCGGTGACGAATGGCCAGATAGCGTATAATTCCATAATGTAAGAGAATAAGAACAGAAATTCCACATTATACCGTTACAATAAAAAATACTGTCAATGAAAAATAATACATTTCTACACTGCTTTCCAAAAGATAAGCCCACGATGCAGATTCTGAGCTTTGAAATGAGTGCTTCAAATTTTGAGTGAAACTTGCTATAGTTGTAGAAGGAATATTGAAATACCACATGATGGAACTAATTAGAATTTACTCCCCTGAAATATGTAAATTAGGTATTGATTGAAGACGCTGCCATTCTGAAGATGAGTTTAAATGTTGATAGAAAATTTTTAAAAGACCATTTTGGTTACTTGTGGATTAGATAAGGTCAATTATGGCTCAAAAAGACAACTAGATGATTCTCAGTGCTGGCTTGAAGCAGGAGTCTATTAAAGACATCTCAATTTTCTTTGGTATTGACCACTCTGATCTCTCGTCTATAGAAACAACTTCAAACAAGTAGGTCAGTTGTCTGGAGACCTGTTCCTGGTAATCCAAGGGTTATTACACCCTCTAATAAGTATATCTTTTATGGCTAAGCACAATCGATGAGCGACAGCGTCAACTCTAAGAACAATGGTTACTACAACAATAGGAATATCAATATATGCCACTACTGTATGACAAAGACTATATATGGAAGGACTGTATGCTCAGGTACCATAAGTTTGCTTCCCTTAAAGCGTCAAAGCCAGAAGAGCGCGATTGAAGTGGTGACATGAGCATGCGAACTGGAAAGCAGAGGAATGGTCCAACAGTGTTCACAGATGAGTCAAGATTTGCCCTGGATTCCGATACTAAGAGTGAGGATCTCAAGGGGACAAGGAACAAGCCCAATACTATCATTGAACAACATGCCTTTAGTGCTATCAATACAATGTTGTGAGCTGGATTTTCTTTGAGCTATCACACCGCCGAACAGCACATCTTCACCAGAGGTACTTTGAAGACTGAAAGGTATTGGGATCAAGTCCTTGATCCCATTGTGACTGTATGCTGCAGCAGTTGGTCAGACATTTCTTATGGACAATAATGCATGTCCACATAGAGCAAACTTGGTGGATACAGCAAACCTTGAGTGAAAGCATTGCTCGCATTAAGTGGCCACCATATTCGCTCCACCTCAACTCCATTGGAAATCTTAAGTATGACCTGTGTGTGTCGTGTACCCCTCCAATTACTCCCAAACAGTTGAAAACTGCTCTATTGGAGGAATGGTAGTTATTGCTCTCTGGTGCACTTGACCACCTTATTGAAGATATGGAACATGGCTGATGAGCTTGTGTGAAGGTGAGGGGTGGGTCACATCCCATATTAAGATACGTTTTGCTTGTTTGTACAGCTTACAAAAACTTTAATGTACAAAATGTATTGTACATATACATATCATTAAAAATATACTTAAATATAGCTTGTCTACTATAATTTTTTAGTCATGAATCTATAACCAAATTGTCTACCTTCAATGTGAAATTCCGACTCAATTAATAAATAACTTTCAGTTATGTTACATTTACTGTTGCATGCTTAACTTTTTAAAGCAGTGTATAAAGTACAAAAATTAATTTGTGGGAAAACAAGTCTTACTAGTACAAATTGCAGCATAAGAATCTCCTCCAAATTGAACAAGTATACCAATAGTATATGCAGCAGTTTGTCTTAAATCAGCATGCTTATCTTGCAAACTAGTCCATAATGGATTCAAGAAATTATCTTGATATTTGCTACATGCCTACAAAAAATGAAAGTTATTTAACATTAGAATAAGCAAATGCACACTAAAAGATATTAAAATTTATATCAACAAAATTTAATCATAGAAATACAAGAAACTTGAATAAACTACTAAATGCAATACCAAAAAGCAATCAGTTTAAAATCTTAAGCAGATATTACAATTTTGGTATTGAATAGTCATTGGATAAGCAGCAAAAGTACAAAACATTTTCAAATAAAAATCCCACCAGAAACAGAAACAAACTGATGACTGTTAAATTTAATGTAAATATGCAGGTATACTTCCCATAAATCCATACCACTCTGGTATCACACCAGACACAAAACGGTGGACATTGATATTAGTGCTAAGACATGGTAAGTGGATTTCAACAGAATATTGAAAAAAGGATAATATGATGAATTTTGACTATGAACAGAGAAATCTGAAGAAAATTTGCTTAGCATTAAGTAATGATAAAATATCATGGTTTCGTTTACATAATGCAATGAAAAACTTAAAACCTAAAATCGCAACTTTTTAAAAATGAGCCTCATGTTTTTGTGTGAATTAGTGAATGTTTTAATTTGCAAGACTCCATTAATTTTATTGCATAACTACTAGGAGTACTAAAAAACTTCATTACAAACATTTCTGTTATGCCACTGCAAATTTATTGGGTTGGTATCTGGTTGAGACAGTAAAGAAACCTTTGTCTCTTTAACAGTATTTATTGAATTATCCATCAGACTTAAATGTGTGTAGCAATGAATGTACTTTGAATTCAGAAAAATCCAGGAAAGAAAAGTTACAACTATCTGTAGAAATTGCAATTACATTTTTGAATAAAATACTATATATAGCACTATATACACAAATATAACACTCATTTTTTGAATTAATAGTCTTTCATAAAACAAACGAGATCCTTAGTTGGAACAAACCGGTACTTTCAAAGTTCAAGGTTCCACGCATTACAAAATAATTTTGTACTGAAATCATTTTAATTTCATAGAAATGTGAATGGCAGGTAGAGTTAATACTCATTTTATTTAAAAATTATCAGAAGATACTTACAGGTCCACAACATTCAATTAGATCTGCAAATACACATAAAGCCCATTGACGATCTTCCCATGGTCTATTTGGATCCTGAAAGTAAAAGCAATGAGCTTAATAAAAATGCATTTGTGTTATGATTATCATATACCTGACTAAGCAATCATCATTTCAATATCCTGCAGGTTCCTTACCCTTCATAATCGGATTTAATACCCTTTATATTCTGAAACATGAAGTTTTAAGAGCCAGCATTTCATTTATTTCCACCTCAGTGTTTTGACCAAAACAGAATTTCAAAAGTAATTAAAAAGCAAACCTTCTGGCAGTTTAAAGTAAGCATTAACAATGCAAGTAGGTATTCAGAATGAAGTAATGAAAAATCGATGAAAACAATCGTATTTACATGATAAAGCAAATGCGTGCATTGCTAAGCTTTGCCTGCCCTACCTCATTTTTGATCTCTAATAAAATATTTTGCTTCTTGTTACCATTTTACTTGCAGCAGAAAATATATTTACATTTTATAAAAATGAAATGTACCTCAGCTATCTATGTAATTTCTGAAGACCAAAACAGTTAATTCCAAAACGAGAAATCTACATAAGGCTCATAGTCAAACACATCAAAATCAAATGCCGTGATATGTGGGAGTGTGCATGTTGAGCCACAGCTTCAGGTTTCTCATGCAAATTTGAATATGGCCAATTTATGTATAGAAGGGAGAACACAGAAAAGAGCTGAGCTGTTGCATTGGTTTAAGTGATTTTTAATTAACTAAGACTACCTAGATTTTGTTGCTGTAGTGCTGACCATTTGTTACCCGACAGTAATAAAGTATTCAATTGTTAAATGAATTTCTCGTATCCAACATATTATAAGTAAACCAATGCTATTAATTATATTTAATGAAATGAAATTTAAGTACACACTGTTCTGATAATGAAGGTTCTAAAATTAAGCACTTTAATAAAAGTGCACTTATAAAGATCTTTATTTGAAAACTTAAAAGTACTGAGCACTTCTAAAGTACATTTAAAAAACATAGAAAATCTGTTAAACTGTTAATGTAAAAATTTAATAAAGAACAATAAAAATTACTTACTAAAAGATTGGTATAACGTGGCAAAAGCTTATCAAAGTATTCCATAAAACCATTTTTATAAACAGCAAATAATGCACAAATTATTTCAGAAATTTTGCTCAACAAGTAAACATCTTCATCATCCTGCAAGAGCAAAGGAAATATTACAAAATCACGATCAAATACACCCACATAGTCATTAAATATACAAACAAGAGAAAATGATTTTCACCTCTTTCTGTAAATTTTCTTCTAGAACTTCATCACATTCATCATCATGTCTTCTCTTTTCACGGACATCAAAGTTCTTAAAATGGTTTTCTAATTTTTTGTCAAGTATATTAAGCAAGGCTTGAATATCATCATTTTCCATACAACCAAAGCCTAAAATCTCAATGCACTGTAAACAAAGAATACAGAAATTTTAAGTCATGCATAATAAAAATAATCTTGGTAAGTATCACTACCAAGTATCACAATGGAATAATTGATAAGGAATTTAAATATTTTACTTTTTGAAAAAGAAAATTGATACTAATGAGCATTAAGAGAAAATTTATGTTCTGGTATTAAATTATATTTCATATATTAATGAAAAATATTACAGAAAAATGATATCAGATTGTGACAATGAGAAAAATGCACTTCAAGGAGAGCACTTGAAAGATTTTTCTAAATCAAAAATATTGGATTTATTTTATTTAAATCAGATTTTTATGATTTTAATTAATTCCTTGCCTGTACAAGTTTAAATTTGTTGGACATGAGACGCAAGTCTGTGTAGTATCTAGATTGTTTTGATTTATGTTAAACTAAGACACAAGTCTGTGTAGTTTCTAGATAGTTTTGATTTATGTTAAACATTAATAGATAGGATGTATAACATTAATAATCTTTCAAAAATTTACCCAGCTATGTTTCCTTCCCATTACAGTTCGACATAGGAATTAGAAAAGTAAATCACATGAGTAAATAAAACAGTGCCACAAATGCCAAGCATAAGCAATGTTTTTTTATCTAATTCTCAAGCGGGGGTATTTCAATTAACATCACACTGGAGCAACACAACGGGCTATTGGTGACGGTCCGAGATCAATTCCAAAGGGACAACACCACGTAAATCCGAGGACAACACCACGTAATTTTGAACTACAGTCAGATGAAGAGGCAACACCTGCGCTGGCACCCCACTCTCCCAACTTTCACACCACGCCAATGTGAGGACATTTGAGGCCACGACAGATTTAACGTGCACCAGCCCCCTTTGTACACGACGGTGTTTGGCTGGATTCGAACTCGCAACCCTTCGGTTGCAAGTTCGTTACTCTTCCAACCGGGCCACCATGGCCCCAATTCTCAAGTGGAAAAAATTACTTTGAGTTTAACCCATAACCAGTGACATGAAAATTTTAGATCTATATAAGGTTGTGGGATCCCACCGATGCCATAACATAAATTTTCGTTAAAAATTATTCAATCATGCAAATTAAAGTTGTTTTTTTGCATTATATATTTAATGATCCAAGAGTTACTTCTATAAGTAAACAGGAAAAAATGAGACAAGACATGAAAATACATAAATTTGAAATAAAACATGCCTATTTTTGAAATTCTGAGCATTTACTAGTATTTCTTTGGAATATTCCAAGCAAACAAAAAGGGCTAATACATAACATACAAGAAAATGAAGCTTTTCTCTATGAACAACATAAAACAAGTGTAATAGTATCCCCAGAACAGGTAAATTCAGTGAAATTTTGAGTTTGCAATAAGAAATTAATCATATTGCAATCATCAATCATTCAAATAGCTTTTTGCTGTAATACATAATCGACTTCCTCAACATACTCAATTATCAGATGAGTGAATTAACTTTTACTTTCCAATTCCATAAATACAGAATAGTGTGATGCCTGCTGTGTAACGAATTCCATGGGATTAATGCATAAAATTTCCCAATAAAATTTATATGACAATTAACCACCAAAATATGAAACAAAATGAAAGTATAAAAATTGCCGATTTTAAGATTTATGTGTAAAATTGGAACGCTTTTGTGATACTGCAGAAAACCTTTTCGTTGTGTCTAACTGCCCCTTATAAGTATTTTTTCAAGAAAACACTACAATACTAAATAAATAACTAGAACATCTTAATATAAAATACAAGTTGCCATGATTTTAATAATTGGAGTGAGTATATTTTGAGCATCTTCACCCATCGTATGGAGACGAATAGTCCAAATTACACCATGTGCAACTTAGTCACATGGAATATTTAAAACAAAACCCACGCCCATGAACAGCTTGTAAGTGACAACCCGTTGCTCAACGGCCCAAGACGGAAATAGTTGTCTGGTAATTATGATCCCTATCAAAAAAGAGTATTTAATGTCTTCAAGGGAAGGATGATTTTCAGTACAAGTGTTGGGATGAACTGAATACGAGCAAACTCTTAACTTATTTGAAAATGACATGCATCTTGTTCATAGTTATATCATTTTCATTATTAAACATAATACAGAAAGGAAAATGAAATTTAAAATTCTGATTTAAATCAATGATTTTTTAATAAAAATCACTTGATTTAAATCAAGCTGATTTAAATCGCATACCCTGCTATAAAATTCTATCTATATTGGCTTGCTAGTTTGTAGAAGACAATGAAATGCATCAAGTTGTAAGGTACAAAATTTGTTCTCTTGGTTTGAGCAATTAAATAAATTTGATTAAGGCTGAAAGTAAAACTTCTGATTGGCAGAGTTGAAAACAAAAATAATTTAGAAATTTCAGCTTATTTTCATTTCATTTAGCTCTTCAAGGCAATTCCAATCTGTATTTCCCAGCTTATTCAACTGCTATTGATTTTTTAATTGCATGGATAAAAACTTTAAAAAGAAAATAATAAAATTTTATCTGGAACTGGGTTTATACAACTTCTAAAAATCCTTGAATTTTTTTTTCAATTCTGATTATTTATAATGGGAAATTATATATTTTTAAATTTCTGCATTGGTTTTAAAATCTATTTGGAAAAACAAATTGAAAACAAAAATTAATTCAAAATAAGCCTCCTAAATAAAGCCTCTAAGAAATATTTTCTGAAATATAAAACTCAGCTTAAAATCTGCTTATCCCTCCTGTAGATCAGGCATGGCCAACTCAAATCATTCTGTAGACACATTATGAGTTACTTCTTCATTGTTTGCATATAAAAATTATTCAAAAATAAATATATATATATATATATTTAAACTTGTTTTGTTCACTGATCTTGTATAAAAGCATCGTTGGAACACTTGTTTTCCTTTAAAATCATTAATTTGTTCTGGTCAACTTCTATGATCACTGAATTGTTTTTTCCCTTTAGAAACCAAACCTGCTTGTAAATTCATTTCAAAAAGAAAAAATTACACATTTTAATAAGCAAGCAAAAAGGCATGTGTGCCTTCGAACCCCAGCAAATTTCTTGAGTGGAACATTTACAGAAGCTTGCAAGCCATTGCTGTTATTAAATAAGCCCTTCCTAACTAGAAAATATTTTTATTAGTACCAAGATAGTAAAACAAATGCATTTTAAAATAAAAACTGTTTAGCTTTAATTTAGGTAGTTCAGGTTGTGCACATCTTGAGAGATGTGGCAATGATCTGGTAGGTTTTTATTATATTTTCTTTATTTTGATTTACTTTATATTAGTGACTTTAAGCGACTAAGGAGGGCTGCAACCTCAGATTGGCTAGACTTGCTTTTGGTCATAAAAAGTAAAGAATGTGTAATATATCTACCAAATGCCTCTGAAAGTATTGTTTTGCTGGAAGACAAGACAAGTAAAAGCTAATTTATATGGTGTCAATTAGAACACTAAAAGTACAGAACATGGTAAAAACATCTTTTCTTCTTATTCTTAGTCTTATCTACTATCTCTTGTTAAGTTTACACCATATTTTGTTTATTTAAGAATTTTCTCAGGAACAGGAAGGTCAATGCCTATTTTCTGACCTTTTTAGATAAATGGTTTGTTCATGCTAAGTCATTACAATTATGGTAGCTATGTGGAAGCTAAATTATGACTTAAGAAAAAATTTAGAATAAGAAATTTCAGTGAAAAATAAATTAAAAGCTTCATATTTTGTAAAACTCTAAAGTATAACCTCATATTGAATAGTTAATTCTGCTGCAGTTTCAATTAAATTGCAATACCTTGTGGTTGATTGATTTGTTACTCTAGTCATTTTTTGCTTCCTGCTGGGTTTAGACATAACTACAGCTTAAAAGTGGGTTTTGAATCACCACAGGTTCTATGTCCAGACTATTGAACCAAGGGCCAGAGCCCTAACCACTTGGCTAGCATCAATAACTTCTGGAAATATTACTACTCCAGGAATTTGCTTTTCCAAACAGTAAGTGGACCCTAATGGAAGGTGGGTCAGCAGATACCAAATTGTGAAGAGAATACCATAGTACATTAAACTTTATTAAATACGATAGTTCACACATACAACATGCTAACTTACCTGAGCAAAAGAAGCCATATGTTCACACAAAACTTCAATTTCTGGCTCCGATTCAAGTGCTCCCAGAAAGGCAGGCAAAATAAACTTCCACATATCTGGCAAATATGCATCACCACCAGCTTTAGCACTTTCCAATAAATAGGGTAATATTTCACCAGCAGCTATACGTACAGCTAAACAGATTTAAGGAAATTATCAAGTCAACTTTGAAGTTGAATAAAGAGGAAAATGAAACAAAGCTTTCAGCTACTGATGGATTGGAAGTTTGTATCTATCAAAATCATTTAAATTAACTGAAATTTAAACATTTAGTTAACAGAAAAGTAGATAAATGACTAGATAAGCGAGCAAAAAAGCAAGAGAATCTACTAGGTATGGCCATGTATTTGCTGGACGTGCAAACTTAACAGACAAGTTTTTCAGCAAAGAATCATGACCAAGGAATAAACCAAATATATATAAACACTGAATCTTAACTAATACGACAAACTTCAGGGGGTGATAGAACACAACGAAACAAACACTTTTCATCATAGAATGTATGGTCGCTAGAGGGCACTTTCCATTTCGGCACAAACACACTGTCCGGTGCAAGTTGGAAAGGAGGAGAGGCGTGAAACATAGAAACAACGCTTTAATGAAGACAATTAAACATCAATAACTGCTTGATATAACGAAATAATACAATAAGATTTGCATAAATTAAAGATAAGCACAAGGAACAACGGGTAAGAAATGACATGTACAAAACATGAGTAACTTTTCACATGGAAATGAAATGACATGTACAAACATCAGTCGGTAAGTACAACGCAAATGCACAATTACAAAAGCTGTTCAAAATGTCGATCACCACACCTGATGAAGGCCTCACATCACTGACGTAAGGATTCCCGTGTGGTCTGGAAAATATGAGGCATTTCACGGACTTCTGCCGCAGCTACTGAAAGCCTGGCAACAAGATCTTCATGATCCTCAATGGGGGTTTCATACATGAGATTTAAGATGTCCCCATAAAAAGAAATCGAGAGGAGACAGATCAGGCGAGCGTGAGGGCCATGTGATGGCCCCCCGCCCAATTCACTGGCCAGGAAATGTGGCATTAAGATAAACACGTACCGCCGTGCTGTAATGCGGTGGCACACCATCATGCTGGAACCACATTTTTCGGCAGATTTCCGCTGGTACATGCTGCAACACTTCTTGGAGGAAAAGCAAGTCGCCCCATCCAGACGTTCCGGTAACAGGTATTGGTCAATGAGGTAGTCGTTTACGATATCTGGCCATACATCTAACTTGAAGAGTCGTTGGTAGGAATGTGGACGTGTTACGTGCGGATTATAGCTGGCCCATACATGCAGATTGCAGTCATTAAAATGCCTTCACGGCTAAATGTGGCTTCATCTGTGAACAAAACGTGTGCCAGGAAATCCACTCCACTCTGATGCAGGAACCAGCATGCAAACTGAAAGTGTGCAGGCTGCAACTCTTGTACACGCTGCACATGGTATGAATGTAAACCTTCTGCGTGTAAAACTCGACATACCATTCTTTGTGATACACCTGTGCGACAACCTACAACTCTAGCGCTAATGTCAGGCTGCGGCTCTACTTGATGTATGATTGTTTCTGACATGCCCGGCGTTTAAACCCTCCTGGCACGACCTGTGTCGTGCATGTCAGCGTCGAAACTTCCCCTTTCCGAGAGTTGTCGGTGCAAACGCGCAAAAATCTCGTGATGGGGAATGCGCCTGTTAGGAAAGCGATCTCGGTAAAGGCGTTGTGCATGCCTGCTATTACCGTCAGCCAGACTGTACACAAAATGCATGTCTGCTTTCACCACATTCGAATATTCAGCCATTTCCAGTCGCGACTGACGTTGGGTGCGAAAACCTCCGCTTTTATACAAATGTTTGACTGCGCTCTCTAGCGGCAAACTGCTGCACTTGCGACCATACATTCTAGGGTGAAAAGTGTTTGTTTCATCGTGTTCTATCACCCCCTGAAGTTTGTCATATTAGTTTAGACACACCCTGTATATATATATAACCATTTAACTGTATAAGTGCCTTGATCAAGTTTTTAGCTTTATGGTCTACCTAATTAGAATGCATTCCTTTGTTTACATATTTCTTTTAGAGTAAAACAAACTATACTTATAATATAATAGTTATTAATTTATTCCATCAAAATAAAACTAAACATTTAAATACAAACACGATTTCATAAAAATTGAGAAAGTAAAATTATTCTAAAATCAGCTTTAAAGCATAGTGCAGTTCCGAAGAGAAAGTCAGTCGACATTGGGTCAGTCAATTTTTGAATAGATGTGAAAGCTCGTTAGGAAAAGGTATGCCATACCAAAAGCATGAATGCCAATAACCAAGGATGGTTTTCCCCTGCCAACTCATTATCACTTTGAAACTGAACGATAACCTTAGAACATGAATGAGCGCTAACATGTTAATTGTAGAAGGTTTTGTAACTCCAACCTATCACCTAATTTAAATAGACACATTCAAAACCATGTGACTTGACTGCTAACATGCCAGGAGCATGACTATATAATATACATTTGAATTTTACAAATATTTAAATGAAAACTGTTGACAAACTTTTGACTGTCATATATGTAATGTACATTTCTTTAATACATACATAAAAAATTTCAATGTGCTTTTAAAATATTGCCCACTAACCAAAACTAAAATTTCTACCAAAGCATAAAAGTAGTAAAGGATACCATCATGGAAATAAAATTTCAGCATTGGAACCATTAACTTGACTGTTTCTACAACATAACTAGCAAAGCCTTCTTTTAGTTCTTTTGCATACCAAACCAACATTTGACATGCTGTAGCTTTTTCATCCAGACCAGAAGTTCTTATACCAAAATTATGCTAAAAATAAAATAAGATTTGAGTGATAATGAAATTATAAGATATGCTATTTACAAATACTGCGAAATAACAAACTAACCTTTTCACCTAAATTTACAAATTCCCAATCATCATCATTTCCAACAACTTTCAAGTCATCAACTAAAAATAAAATAATGCATAATCATTATGATCATGTACCAAAATACAAAATTCTTGTGTATGAATATCCATAATTTATAAAATATAAGCAACAATCACATAAAACAAACATTTGTACAAATTAAAAAGCCTGTGTGTGTAATACACTACATCTGCCATAATAGCTGATTCATAAAGCTAATTTGATACAGTACATCTAGAACATTTCAAAGATATCACAAATCAATTTTACTTTTAATTAGAAATTAATAGATAATTAGAAAGAATGTATTGAATTTTAATGACACAAACAATTAAATATGGTTAAATTTTAATTAATTTAAGAGAAAAAAAATTTAAAATCACCCAACAAAAATGCAAAAAGTACGTACCATCTAAGACGGCAATCTCTGGTTTTATAGCAGCAGCTTTAAGAACAGGTGTCATTACAAATTCTAAATAGGGTTGAAAATCTTTTCCTAGAATTTTGCATATTCTTGCCCATGCAGCTATCATATAAGATAACTAGAATTGAAAAATTACAAACATGTAAAATGTTGAGTGAAAAACTAAAACAAATATTCACATAAATATAATTAATCAAAATTTTACATGAAAAATTTCATGGAAATGCTGAAAAATTTTATGCAGGCAAGTTTGAAGAATTCAAACCAGGTTTGAAATATCAAATAGAAATCTAAAGAACCCTCAATATGCATATGAAACTACAAAAAATTTGTTGATCAAAACAGGAAATTTTGCAAAACTTGAATCATTTGCTAGTTGTCAAGTCCATAGCATCCATGTGAATTCAAGGAGCTTATTTGACAGATAAAAATATTATAATCTACCCTTCATTGTCATGTGATATGGCCTTGCCTCTAATCACATGAAATCTCACTCCAATAGATAAATATATCTAGAATTGAACAATTATCCTCTTTTCATAATTCATTCATTTTGCTTTTTTAGTATGTGAAAACTGAAAATTATTCAATTTTGTCTAACTAAACAAATCGAAATATTAGTAGAATAAATGTTTTTCAATGAAATAGTGGACATACTTCTGAACACCAAATACAGATTTTCAAAAATACATCACAAAATTTTTTCTGATGTGTACCAAATAGTACAAATCACTGTAGAAAACAATTGATGTATAACAACTTGATGTAACCTACTTGATGTATAACAGGAAACGTTACCCTAACATGCTAGAGGGTGCTGTTTGTCAGCGCTGCAGTTGGAACATTCGGGCTTCCTAATATAAAGTGCCGACTTTATACAGAGAAATACATCATTTTACGAATGCTGAGATGAACATGCATGCACCTAGCATATGATCATAATTGATTGTCTTGTCATTTTTGAATCTTAGTGCATCCTATAGCGCATTAGAGCGGTGTTTCAGGAGACATTCCTGAGATTAGTTTTTGTGTTCTCTACCTCCCCTAAAAGTTTATACGTAGAGTTCTCAACCACCACGTATATTCCCAACATATGCTTAGATTTAAGGTATGTGGGTATTTTCATTAATGTCACACTGGAGCAACACAACGGGATATTGGTGACATTCTAGGATCGATCCCCAAGGAAAAGATCCAAGAACTACACCACATAATTTTGAACCACAGTCAAATGACGAGCTTAAATTTAAGATTTATTCTTATCCACAAACAAATCTTATAATTGCAGGTCTACTAATTGTCAAACCCACATTTATTTAAACAATAAAAGGGTTTACCATTAAAAATTCAAATCTAATAGAAATAATTTGCAAGGGAATAGAATAAATAAAAGGAAATTTACACTGCATAAACAAATGAACTATGAATCGATAGCATTCTTTACACTACCATTAATTACCTCATACAATTATTCAAACCCTTGGATCACTATCCAGACTATTAATGCTTAATAGCAACATTCTGTCAAAACAAGATAACCTTCCTGCTACAGGACTGGTTCATAGATAAACTTAGTCTTGGAGTCTATCTTTTCCAGTCTTGGAATCCTTAATGCCTAGACTACATTTTTTACCACTTCAGTGCTTGAAATCTGAAGTGGCTGAAGGGATTTAAACTGGATTATACTACACAGTAAAATGCAGTCAACCTAACACCTGTAATGCCATTAAGTTTCTGATCAGTTCATTAAGTTCTAAGTCAATGGGCCTAGAATAACATGTAAATGCTTTTTAATATTTATTCACATGCGGATCACAATTATAATAAACTGACATTGCCTTTGAAAATTTCTGAAATCCTTGAGCTTTAACTGAAAACTCAAGAGTTGGGGTACTACATATATCTTGAGCCTATCTCAAAATTCCTAAATCTAGAATCTTTAAAAATTCTGATTGCTACTCTTGCAAATAGTTGCTTTATTTCCACCCTATATATCCCCTTCAATTAAGCTATAAGTTAATACTACCATCCATGTAGTAGTTAGTGAAACTTTACTCCACACTGGTGACAGTACGATCTTTCAAAATCAAGCCTTCTTCCCTTAAGGGAATCGACACATCCTAAGCAGCCTTTAGAGCTGATAAATGCCTATTCAATTCTGATAGCATTGGTTTGAAATTTGAATTCTTAATCCTTGATAAATAAAATTACTTCACCTGCCCTATTACAAATACTATAACTTTATTTATAATAGATAAAAAAAATTTAAAATAAAATTCGCGAGAAAAACAAAACGGCATTCTCAAAATTGTGAATAAGAAAATAAATAATTTATTAAAAGGTATACCCATACCTGTGGATCATCATCAGCTAATGGAGGGCCAGTGGTTTGGGGATTTAATAAGTGCATTAAATTTGCAGCATCTTGGAGAAACTGAATCAAGACAAATAAATTTGTTAGTTCAAACAATTTCATGGGAAAAACCAAATTCCAAAATTTCATAAAATTTACAACAGAAGTTAAATTTATGAAATTATTTTTTTATCAGGCAACATAAAATTATCTTGTCAAAAAAATCAATATGTAGAATAAATTTTACAAATCATTAAAAAACACAAATGAACCAGATTAATAACTTCTAGGTAAAAAGTGGATACTCATTTATTTCACATTAGCAACATTGAGTTTGAGGGAACTCAGTGCAGTCCTACCTCAGAACAAAAAGTTTAATGTATTTGTAAAATTTATTCAATACCTATGTCTGCATACAGTAACATTTAATTCCTTCTGGAATTGCACCAGCTAAGCAAGTTATTTTATTTTTAGTTAAAATATAGCAATTCTGAAGCAGATAATATGAATTCATTTTACCTATGTCAAAAAAAAATATTACTCATTTAAACTACAGAACTAGACTTCAATTACTCAATCTAATACAGAAAATGAATTTGTTTCCAGATTCGAAGCATGCAATAACCAATCTAAAAATTTCATGTATACATAAATTGCATAAAAAGTTTATGAATTAGCTTTCCTGTTTCTTTCAGTTAGTTTTTCTAGCACCTTCAGAAAAACTATTTATTAAAATTTTGAATTTGGTTCATCTATTTCACAAACAATGCCTATGATAAATATACAACTGAAAACTTTTGTTTTTTCTTAAGTAGATAAAAGATCAAGTATTAGAAAGAAAAATACAGCAGTGAAAGGATTTTAGAAACACTCCTGACTACTATATTTAAACTTACCTTTTCTTTTCCAACAGCAAGTCCAATTAAACTGACACATTCTATAGTTTTTCCGCGCAGTAAACGAAGATCAGGCTGGGTTGCGTTTTTTACAACAAACATGAGACAAGGCATAAACCTAAACACCAGAATCAAATCAATAAAAAGTGCAATGGAAAAATATGAATAGCATACTCATAGGATAATAAAGCAATACTGCCTATCTTGAATATTAGTCCAACCATTTTCTAATATTCAATATAAACTGATTCAGGATATCCTAATTTAGTGATTTGTATAAAAAAATCATGATTTAAAACAAACTAAATTACAATACAATTTAATAACTGTAATTAAGAAAAAGAAAAATTATTAATATTGAAAATGATATTACCTAGGAAAGAATATATTATATATAAATAAGTTTAAAAGTTTGCTTCTAATGAGTAACACCTCAAGAACAGCCCTTTTAGTAATTGAAAAAACTGGCTACTTGACTTGGTCACTAGAGATAATAGTATTGATTGGAATGCAATGGTGCCTAGTTGTAGAAATAATTAGAGGGCCTAAAATGCCACTCACTTCACATGTTCCAGAAGTCTTTAATTTGTTAATATAAATCATTACCAATATTAATGGGTTTTAACCATAAAAAAAAGGAACCAAGGAGTTAGGAAACTTAGCACCCCTTCTGATGGAGTGACATAATAGATTGAATCACTATATACTTCGTTACTCATATTGCATATTTGTAATATTTCTCCCTTATGTTTGGGAGTCCTGTGCCCTACCATGAAAATGTTAAAGGATTCCAAGAGGGTCAGGCCCCTAGGATTTGGCATGACCAGTGTAAGTGTTTTTAAACAGCTTATTCGGGAGAGGTAAATTTTCTAATAGGAAATATTTAACTCTCCTATTTTGGGGAGACACGAGGGATTCGAGCACCTGAGGGTTGTTGACCCCCATGTTAAGGTAACAATGACAACTGATCAAATACTTTTTCTTTTTGCTCACTGAAAATGAGTCACTTAAAAACCATTATCAGCAAAGGCTGTATTTCATACATATTGGACAAGCACATCATTGTGCAAAGTATTTCAGTTAATTTTGCCATACTAATTTGAACATGGCCTATTTTGAAGGTAAAAGAAATAAAAGGCGAGATATGGGCATCAAAAATTGTGTTCTACTAATTAAGGTACTAAAGATCAAAGAGCTTCTCATACAAGTGTGGCTATGCTTTGACAACCCAACCAAAAACTCGAGATCCTCCAAGTTAAATGTTTCTGAGTAGTGGCGTTTCAAATGTCCTAATAGGAAATTCAATCACTGACAAGTGATCATCCAAAACAGATAAATCTTTCATGGGATAATCTTAATGACATAAAAATAATATATAAATATATAGACAGAAAGATAATCAGGAGATTGTATATATAAAAAATTCTTTTCGCAGACAATGAATACTAAGTGCTGACGAAAGATGACATGTCAACAAAATCCAGGCCTTGATTATTACCAAATAGATGAAAAAAGTCCCCAGATTACAAAAATGTAAAATGGTTATGTTCATTAAGTAGTTTTAGAGATAAACTTCAAACAAGCAAATTGAAGCACAACTCCTTTTCAAAATTGCAATTTAAATGTTCGAAATAACCGAAGTAATTAATTTTGAACCCAAAATATGTTGAATACCTTAATTTATACATGAACCAAATCAACTTTATCAAATTTGTTAAAATTAGCTACCACGTAACCAATTATATTCTCATTTTTGCTCATTTCATGTAGAATAACTACTCAAGTTCTTTGTGATACTTTATAAAGATAATGGAGATTTAGATTATTTTTAGATGAGTTTAAAGTTGATGGAAACAGGTAAAACAGTACAATGAAAAATTCAAAATAATCAAATTGATATTAAATAGTAAACAGATAAAAACTAATGCAAGATACCAATGGATAAATAATTTTTTAATGAGAGCTAAGAATCGTTAAGCTCTTATTACCCAAGAATTTTTATGATTTGTCACAAGATAGTAAGATTGGATTAGCTGGAACTCAGGGATGAAAAATATCTTGTATACTCAGATTATTTGTAACAAAATCAGTGTTCTATCAAAGTCAAAGCAAATTAATTTTTTACATTTATAAAACTTACGTATCATAATAGTTAGAAAACTTTTCTTGAGCACTATCAGCCAGCGCAGCCAATGTTACAACTACTTGCTCCAAGACCAATTTTGTTCCATTTTCAACTAACTATGAAAGATAACATTCAAAATCAGCTCATAGAGAAAAATATTTCAATAATTTTTCTTATACAAACTAACATCAGAACAGAGGATATTTGATTGAGTGTTGGTGCAAGGTTCAAAAACAAAGCTGAACCAAACATAAGATAATGTAATAGAAGTAGAGATAAAACACACACAGTAAAAGTAATGAATATTACAGAGCGAAGTGCAAGAATTTAAATAGTAAATTTAAAAAATTCAGATAGTCAAATTAACAATGAATAGATTAAAAAAAACAAGTTGGTCAACAACTTGAAAACAGTTAGAACTAACTTATTGATTAATATGAAAACAGTTTAGATTTAAAACATGTTGATCGATGATAGTAAATATTTATAAGTTAAGGGCATATAAAAGATTAAAACTGCAATTTAAAAACAAATGGCAATTAACAAACAAATGGCATTTATAAAAGTAAAAGTTTAGATGGGGGCTTGAGTTTCTAGACCAAATCCTGCAAATTTTAAACAGAATAGTTACAAGAGAATAAAACCTACTTCTTTCAATTTAGAATTCAAGACAATATCTAGTGTTTGAACAATACTGTCCAGGTATGGAGTCAGAATAGTCTTTGGACAATCTTCAAAAAAATTTACAAGAGCAGCACCAGCATGAGCCTGTACCCTAGGACTACTAGCATCCCCCAACAGCTGTAACAATGTAGGTATTACCTAAAACAAAAAGTAATCCAATGAAATTTTCAAAAAATCATTGAAACAAGAATAAGTTAATAAGGATTGCTTATATACCTTGTCATGGAATTTTTTTTGGAAGCCTGGGGCAAAATCAGAAGACATTTGCCCCAATGCATTGCATCCAGCATACCGAACTCTTGCATGCTAAAATATAATAATACAATAAACATTTTACAACTGATTATAATTCAAAAGTGATATTTCCTTTCCTTTAAGGAATGGATTTTACAAGTAAACTTTAAAAATAAATTTACCTTTAACGGTTTAATTTTTTCACTTGACTGTAATGTAGAATATATTAAAATGTTGTTTATATATGGAAGACAATTGATACTATTTTTTCCCTTTAATACCCAATTTATAATATTATTCAGAGACTAGAAATAAGATAACTGGTATGGAATTATGTCCATTCAAACTAAATTGTCTAAGACAGATCTTACAATTGGATCTCAGAATTTATGGCAGCATTAATGAATAAATTTTTAGCATGCTCTTTAAGAAACTTGTAGCGTACATTAGATTTTATAACATTCAACTTGTACAATACATGAAAAATAAATACAGCAGTTAAATCCCAAGTTTTGGAATTTATTAATTTTATAACTAAGTGAGTTATCTCACTACAGTGGTAAAAATCACAAAACAGTATTTTCTCAACCTATGTTTACAAAAAGCATAAAGATATATCATTAAATACAAGTTTATTTTGAAAAATGTTTAGGTGTAAAGTTGTACAATTAATCCACAATATAATTTAGGCAAAGTGAAAACAAAGTATACCTGATCTACTAGAAATGGGAGAATACCATCGACTATTTGTGAAAGTAGAGCTAGCATTTGTTTGTGACAACCCTCACCAATAGCTGATACAGCCATTAGGCCAGCATATCTTTTCTTCCACTCAGCTACAAAGAAAAATGCAGTAACATTAATGTACATCAGCATTTCCCAGTAAATTAAAAGAATAAAATATTATGTACCACTTCTTGAAATAAGAGGCACTATCATATATAGACAAATCCTATGGCAGTGAGACTGAAAACAAGATGATTGTACAATTAGACTAATAATCCAAGAGCCTTTAGCAGAGAAGCAACAAAAGCAGGTGATTCTAAATGGTAGCCTTGATGTCCAGAATAAAAGCCATTGATAAATGTAGTCAACTTAGGCGGGATATTTTGGATTTTATAAGCAAAAAGTCCGTTTGTGGACAAGCTGTGCCAAATGCAAGATTAAATATACCCAATAAAAAAGTTTAAAAAGATAGCCAAAGTAATAAAACAGTAGTCTAAAAGTTATGTATACAAATACCATAAAAAAAGACCAAGTTAAACCCCTGAAGCAGACACCATCCTTAACGTGTTGTTCAGTAGGTGACTGGTCACTTGATGTACACACGGGACCTGTGCTTACCTGAAGGGAGGGCAAAAGCAGTGTGTTGGATCAGTATGTTGCCCCTCAATTACCAGAATCCTCTTTTCAAGGGACAAGGGTCTCCACACATGGCAAACATGTGGGTGATATAATTCCCACAGGAGCTGATGACAAGGTGCTGAAGAGCTTCTCAAGGGAAGCCCTCTGAAGAAGCAACCACAATGAGGGAGTAAAAAGTAGAAGGGAGACTTAGAGTAAAAGTGGAAATAGATCATTGGGTACCTTGGGGTTATGCCTACCAGGATATGAAAAAATCATGACTTTAAAAAATAAAAAACATTGGCTTTATTTTATTGAAATCAATGTTCTATTATTTAAATGGGATTTTTATGATTTTAATTAATTCCTTCCTAGTACAAGTTTAAATTTGTTGGACATGAGGCACACAAATTACAGTGAAGTTTCTAGATAGTTTTGATTTATTTAAACATTAATATTTTTTATGTAAAACATTAATGCATTAAGAAATATAGCTGGGTAAATTTTTGATAGATTAAAATGCAACATAGGAGTTAGCAATCACATGATAGAGTAAATAGAACAATACCTCAAATGCCAAACACAAGCAATGTTTTTCCAGCTGGTTCTCAAGTGGTTTAGATTTTGAGTTTAACTCATAATCAGCGACATGAAGTTTTATAAATAATAGCAGATAAATAATAAGAATATAGAAGATGAATAATAAGAAGCAGATAAATAAGGTTGCAGGATCCCACCGACACCATATTATGAATTTTTTCAATCATACAAATTTCAGAATTTTTTGCATTATATATTTATCATATGGATAAAAATGTTTTGAATTACTTTAATTATTTTGATAAAATAATTAATTGGTTCAAGACTTGCTTGAGAAAAAAATCATGTCACCAAAATAAAATAAAGGGAGCTTGCATCATGAAAAAATTCCCTCTTATTAATATTTAGCTTGCAAAAATAACTTATTGGTGAAAAAATTGTTATTTTTGTAAGTTAACAATGAAATTCGAGACAAGCTTGCAATAAAAAAATGTATCCTTCCAATCAGCTTTCTGCTTCAATAAATAATCTTTTCTCAACATACTCACTCAATTATCAGATATGTGAATTAACTTTTACATGCCAAATTTCAATTTCATGAATATTAAATAGTCATTCTAGCAGCATGAACAATTCTAAGGGATCAATACACAAAATTTCCAAATAAATTTAAGTAAAATTAACCAATATATTGCACAAAACAAAATGAAACTATTAAAATTGCCAATTAAAGATTTATGTGCAAAATTGGAAATCAGAGTGATCAGTCATGCCATTTATTTTTTTAATTCCTTTATTTCTCAATTCCGTTTTCTTCCTCGCTTCAGTGACGCTCATTAGCTATGCTAAGAATCTTCCAGAAAGTTACGTCATGCCAAGTCATGTGTGTCCGTTTGGCAAATTACAGATGAGCTAGTTTGAAAACAGCGAATCAGGAAGTCCAGCTCCCTTGATTGACACGACCATCTCCCCTGATTGACAATCGCCCTAAAAAGCTGATAAAAAGCGTGGAGTGGGAGAACACGCTTTCTTTCTCTTTTCGCCTCAGTCCAATGACCTTGCAGTTGTGTGAGAAACGCGTTGAGCGTTTGTCCTCGCCATTTTCTTTTGATGACGAGCGGGGATCCCCAAGAGACGTCATGTCTCTCTTAAGCTAAATTACTTTTTATTTAATTTATCTCGAGATAATATTCACGTGTGTAGTTCTTAGGATATCAACATGCTACACCGTTTAAGTTAACTTTTATAATGCCTGTTCTTTTTGCATCGTTGTTCCAATCACTATCTTCCTTTCGTATGGTGTCACTACTTTTTGGTTTTAATAATTTAAACTGATATCATATCGTATTGATTATTTGATGTTATCTATCTATATTGTGATGTGTTGTACAATGCTTAACTTCTCTCTATGTTAAATAAACTTAATTGTTAACTATGGTTCATCTTCCTCGCCACTTTATGGCCAGCATTCAGCATGTTAATTTATAATTAGTGAACAGGTATCTAAGTCCTCCGCTCACACAGTATTCCGAGCGAAAGTTTGGTCACATTTTAAATAACAAATTTCACTATACGATCACTCGCTATTGTTGGAGTCCTAACATTCGAACCTTGCATTTCACAATTCAAATCAACCAGAAAAGGACAAAACAGTATTAAACAGTAGAGTTAAATTAAAACTCAGGAAAAAATTGGATTGTTGTCTCAATGGTCATTTTTTGCAATAAGGAGTTCAATCAAGTTATCCAAACTTCAGCAAACATCCATACCTAAACCCGAATTCAAATGTAAAACATGTGGCACTAAGCCAGCACCTAACAATCACTCAGCTATCAGACCAGTGTTCCTTAAATTGAGCCTCATTAATTCAAAATCAGTCCTACGGTAAAAAATAGCCCGATACATGCACACATTTTAATGTTTCCAAAGAAACTTAATACTCATGCACATGTTGGATGATCTAGTCACATGTTCAACCACCTGGTAGCTCATCAAGGAAGCTGCTTTTTTCTTTTAAATGCATCAAGGCAAACAATTATATGTATACATATTCATGTCTTTCAAAAAATATCACGAACTTCCCATAAAAATTCAGTTTAGAAGTATTATTTTAAATTATGACTAATCTTTTAATGGCTTAAGTTACATTTATGTTTCATCAATAATTGAAAGCAATTGTAAATAACAATCCAAATACTCACCAGAATTTAGCATATGAGGCAAAGTGTTAAAAATTATAGGTAAGACTGTTTTTCCACCAAGAGCACAAGCCAATCGATCAAGTGAAGCTTCAGCAACAATAGGAGTGCTACAAAAATGAATTAAAATTTACATTTGCACATTTGTTGATATCCCCATGCTTATTTAACATAGGTTTCAATAAGAACTAGAGAAAAAAAAGACAATTTTTGAAAGAAAATGCTTTGTTCTAATTCATAACACAAAGCAGCAAAAGAACAGTACTTGCCTATCACCATCGTCTCCACTGTCATCATCAATCAAGTCCCATTTCGGATCATCCTCTATATCTGTCATCATTTTCAGAACAAAAGCAACTGAAAGATAGAAAAGTATCGATTTAATACAAGAATTCTCTGTGGAAGGGGTGTAAAATAACAAGTAAAAAATAAAACTGAATAGATGACCCATTGAAATTTGTTACCTCATATATTCGCTGCAATAAGTGAATGAGATAAAACTTTAAAATGCAACTTTACTTTAGTTAAATTAAAAAGTGACAAAATAAACGTCATTTTAAATAGATATTTCTTACTTAATGTAGAAATATGTTTCCCTGCAAGTTTCTTGACCATTGGAGCAGCTGATTCACATATAGTCACAAGTACTTCCAAAGACAGATGCATACAAGATTCTAGATAAGCAGGAGTAGATATACCCTATTGAAAATAGATAATTGCATGAGAAAAATATTCACTTCATACAGAAACTATCACAATTCACATTTACAACCATTTATAACAAATGAAAAACTTAAAAATAACAGAACAAGGGACATCTACACAAATTGTCACGAAGTTCAGGATTTTATTTACCTTTAAGCATATATTAAACAAATTGTCAATCTGCTGTCGGAATGTTTGTGGACATGTTTCTACTAAATCAACAAGCTGCCTAAGAATTTCATCAGGTTGGTCGGTTTGGGAATCCATGACTTCATTTAGAAACTGAAAGATTCAAATGTAATTTAAAAGAAAACTTTCTGAAGACATAAGTAATAAAAAGTAGAACACATTTAGGGATACAAAGACAGCATAGTATGAACTGAAAGTAAAGTTATCTTAAAGAAACTTATAAGGCGGTTCTTAACTTTTCGTTAATGTTAGTGGCAAAATAATTAGACTCCTTCAATAGAAAATGAACTAACACAATTTTACACCTCTATAGAAAGATAAATTTGTTGGAGAAATAAATTTCAGTGACAATAGAATTTTAAATTAGATTTTTATCAAAATTAACCATTGAGCCAATTTAATGTCACAAATATTTAAATCAGTAGGCTTATAAACATCAGCATACCATGCCTGCTGTTGTGACAATATAAATTATAAACTTGCATTGATTTGTTTGCTTAAGAAAAATTTTTAAATTACAACAAAAATTTTAACTTAGACTTGTCACAAAAACCATTTTCATACGAAAATTTCTTAACTCTTAAAAAATATACCTTGTTATCAATTTTATCTTTTCAATTCTAAAAAAGATTACTATTTATATTGGTACACTTCAAAATGTCTACAAAAAAGTATGCATTAAAATTGTCACAATAATACGAAAATAACATACTTCAAGTAAGTAAGTAACACAATCAGAGAAAATCTTTTGAATTTGTGTTTCTTTTTCATTAGCCAAAAGAAAAGAAGAAGTGGCTGACACAGCAACATGACGGACCTGCATTGAAAAAGTTATTAACTATACACACTAACACTGACAATGCAAAAGTTATTTTAATTTCCAATTTATAATTATTTAAAATTCATTTAGATACAAATTATAGTATTAAAATTTTTAAGCTTAATCTTTTATTGTTACCATCTTTTCGTTAGAGGAAAATTCATCAGAAAAGATTGTATAATTGAAAGAAATATATATATGTTAACATCACAACCTGGGTGTTTTGTGTATCTTTTAAGTTTTGACACAGCATCTGCAAAATGTCATTTAAGTATCTTTCCTGAAAATTTCCACACACCCCAGGCACAGCCCTGCAAAAATAAAAATTGGAATTAGATGGTTAATATCCAATATATAATGGTAGCATCACTACAACCAAATTTTTTTTTAATTCAAGGTTATTTTGCAGATTTCTGAATTGCACAATATCTATTAAAACTGTTAAGTAATCAATGGTGTAAAGTATTTGAAATCAAAATAAAAATCCAAACAATCAAATAAAACAATAATGCATTAGAATATTTCCTAACATTTGAAGGTAGACAATTTTTAATTCTTTTACCCCAGAAAAAACTTTGTGAAAGACAAATAAATTTTTTATTATTTGAATAAAATATTGCAAGTTAATCAATCTTCAATAGCCAAACCTGAGTTTGCAAGTCTACAATTGCTGTTCACATTTTACTCTTCAAAATTTAGTCTTAACTAAAACTTTGGACAGTCCCCAACTTTGACTACCTTTTTCAACTTGTATCTTGTTGCCATTGTTTTGTTCTTGACATGGTATAAGCTATTTTGATCACAAAAACAACAATGAGTATTCAAGAAAATTATTTATATTCAAAATTATTTGACTTAGATCTAAGGCTTAAGTTTGTCAGTACTAAAAGGTAGGTTGGCTTCTGAAGTCTATATTGAGTTGCTGTTCAGGTAAATTAAGTAAACTTTGAAGCAAAATAAAAATACTTTTTATTAATACTCATGGAAATTATGCCATGAGAAATTCATGTCATACTTTAGCTTTGCTCATTGAAATTAAGGGATAGGCTGTCAGGGGGGGGTATTTCAATTAACGCCACACTGGAGCAACACAACGGGCTATTGGTGACTGTCCTGGATCAATCCCAAAGGGAAGGATCCGAGGACAACACCACGTAATTTTGAACCACGGTGATAGGCTGTCAGGATCAAGAATGCAGTTATGCTGGAGTTTTATTACATACAATTTTGTGAAGCAATGCATACTTTAATCAGTATTCATTAGGCAATTTTTCAAAAAAAAAGAGAATGACTTACGCAAACATTAACAATGCAATTTCTTTTGTTAATGGGTCTTCTGATTGAACAGCCTGAAACAGGTACATTGGAAATTCTGGCCATTTGTTTCCACCTTCTTCATCTTCAAATAAAGGAATAAAAGCATTAAGTATCACACTAAGATTAAAATTTATCCTTAATGTAAAAAACATTAAGGATTAAAAAACATGCATTATCACTTTTCTAATGAATTCCAGCAAATGAACAAAACCCTGAGAATACAGCATAAAATACTAGCCTTACTCCTGAACCAAACAGTTGACTTGATGGAGTCAAACACACAAATCTCAACTTATTACCTAGGACACACAATTGAATTGTTTAAAACCCAGCACCTTCAATGACAGAAATAACAGCCACCAAGTTAAATTGAATTCAGGGAATTACTAAATATCATCTTGATAAGCATATATCGATTTTTAACCCTTAGATTTAAAAATAAAAAAAGGAGTTAATAACTCTTGCAATAAATACAATCACTTTTTTCAAACTAAGAGCTATTTAACTAAAAGCTGTGAATAACAAACACAATTTTCATTACTTGACTTTTAGATAGCTCCTCACCACCTATTCAGTTTATACATAACTAATCAGCTTCAGAAAATTTTATAATTGCAAATGCTACACACAAATTGATTTAAATTCCACAAAACAGTCGGTAGGTACAGTCTGTGTCTGTTTTTCAGCAAGGCAGAACTAAGGATCTGTTAATTTGCTCTTAAAATACTATCTTTTTATTTATTTGTATTGAAATCTGTTTATTTTAAGACAAGTTTAAACAGTTGAAACTCAGTCATGCTCTGCAACCTAGTCACTCTGCATGGCTACTAACAAGTTTTGGTCCTCGTAAAATAATGTATCTATAAGATTATTTCAACCAATAGAAGTACCTATGTAATCATTGAATGTTTTTTATAGGGGAAAGCAGAGCACACTTCTCAGAAATCTCGTGACAGTCAGAGGGTTAAGTACTTAAAAATATTTATTTACATACAAAGCCTCATGTGTAAAGATTTTAACATTTTTACTTGTTGAAGACTTCATTGCAATTTTAAATTGAATTTTGTTTTTATTCTAAAGAATCATTTAAATCTTTTTATCAACTGAATTCAGTAAATATTATACTTTTCAGTATTACTATATCAACATATGTGGGGCCACCATGACTCAATGGGATTGTCCACTGTGTAAGGTGTACGCAGTGCAGGTTTTATTCCTGTAATTTACCCTGGGTGTATTTCTCTCTTCTGTGTGACAGTAAAACTTTTCTTGCGAGTGTCTATTGCCTTGTGAGTGCCAATTGACGATGATTTATAAGTAGATCAAACAATCGATTATACATATGTATTACAGATATTTAGACATTGACACTCACTGACTAAAAGCCTACAAGGAATTCTTTTCTACATAATCAGGAATGGAATAGCAGAGTTCATGCACTGTTTGGAAAATAAAATTTAAGGAGGTATAATTTAATTAAACCACATTTTTGTATAACTGAAATTTCCCAATAGATGTCAAAATAAGCCCTGCCCCAAAAACAATAAATACACTGAAGATATTGTAATTTTAGAATGAAGCCTAGGGATATTGAGTATTTATAATCTTAATGCAAATATGAAGTGATTTATGTTAAAAATATGCATGCAAATTTGGGAACATATTTTAAACTTTTTACAATTTCTATTAACTCAGAATGCTAGAACCACCTTGAATTAAAAAACAGGCATAGCAATACCGAAGTTTCGTATTACAACAGGCAGATCTTTGTATTTGCTTGATTGATAGCTAAGTGTTACCTAATGTTAATTTATTTTGCCTATTGAATGAGGTAATCGAGTAGCTATTACATATGGGGGCAAAAGTAAAAATTTTAGTGCATTGGGAAAACGTAAAATGGATTATTTATATTAAAACAGGCAATCACTAGGACATAAGAAAACAAGTGAACCTTTCTGATATATTTTGAAATTAGCTTAAACTCCTAGGGGTCTGAACCTGTTGGAACCAGAAAAAGCATGAGATAAACATAAAACGACAATATAAAACTGAGGACCACTCGAGCCCTCCTCAGAATAATTTCTCCAACCTAGTATAGGTGAAAATGGTTGGTTGGCTTTGGGGTTTTATGGTGCAAGGGCCATATTTGGCCATGCTGCGCCAGACACATGGCATACAATATCAAATAACAGATACACACAATGAAAGTTTTACTGACACAGAAGAGAAATACACCCAGGGAGGAACGCACCTGACAGGAATCGAAGGTTGCTAGAGCAGTGGGCATACCCACTGAGCCACAATTGCCCATAGTAGGTGAAAATGAATTACATTTAATTCTAAATGATAATAGTATATTTGAAATAGATTTAGAATGAAACGTTGTTTCTAACTTACCGATACAATTTCTGGCAAGCTCTGCAGCAACATCACATATCTTTCGTCTTAAATTAGGGTTTTCCGTAATCTGTACTCTACTCAGCAAATGGTTCTTTACTTCAGCCTGAACTTCTGGAGTCCGATCAAGAAATACTTCTTTAAAGTCACTTGTTATCAATCTACGTAATAGTACAGCTCCTAATTCACCCTCCTATAAAATAAAAACAACTATCAGACCTCTTGTAGGAGGTAGCCCAAATTAAATTTATTATTGCAAATATAATAGAAAAATCATACACCATTTAGTAGCTGAGAAAAATTACAGAACCTTGATTATTCAAGGCCACCTTGGATAATAAGGACTTAGTGACACAAAACAGGCTTTAACAAAATACAGAAACAATTTATTGTTCATGTTATTACTAATGTTACTGAAAGATCCATAGAGGATTAAGAAAAATGTATACTCAGATGTCACAATATGCAATTGCTATAATTTTACAATAAATCTGGACGTGAATTAAGTACCCTTCATATACTCTTGAAAAATTCCTTAATGGTCTTCTTTCGCAGCACTTTCCCACCCTCAAACTGCATCATTGCATCCTTCACATCAATGCACTTAGAACTACATCTTTTTATGTTGTGTTTTTAATATATTTATTCACACTTTTGAAGAGTTTATTTGAAGAGTTAGTTTCCACATTGTTTACATGTTTTATCAAGCTTAATGTTGGTTTGATTGTTAATTTGATATTTTTATAAATCTGTTTTAATTGGTCTTTCGTTTGGCACAGCATATTCATTTTCGGATCTGGTGCCATAAAAACCAAAACAGCCACCTACCTGCTAAACCAATCAAGGTCAAAGTGTATACATACTCCCATTCAAAGCTTTAGATAGAAACTTGGGATAACACTGATACTTGGTGAATCAGAGCTTAATCAGGGTTTGAATGTAGCTATAAAAATTAATATGGAGTGTACGTAGTAGATGGAATATTTTCGTTCCCATCAACTTATTTATCCAATTGGAGCCATTTTAAAACAAAATCAATGGTTTCCACATTTTGTCTGTATGTGTGCAGTACTACATCCAAACAGCAGGATATATTATGAGAAATTACATTACAAAAAAAGTTAATATATTTTTAAAAGACAAAACATTACCTCAGGTTTTATAGCATCATCAGCAATTGCTGATAGAAGGAAGGAAAACGTGGAAATTGAGTCAATATTTCCGTACATAGTCTGTAAAAAAATAATTACCTTTAAATAAAAACATACTAAAGAAATACAAAGATCATGACTCACAAGAGTGACTGAATAAATAGAAATACACAATGAAGCAATTAAATGCTTTATAGCATTTTATAAATGTTACACTGGTAAATAAATTTATTTATAAATGAATAGTCAATAATTGGGAGAAATGCCTTTATAACACTAAGAGCTGCAGAGTCACAATAATCTATGCTAGTCTGCATAGATGGGATTAACCCTCTACATACGACGTGGCAGAATATTGTTTCCTTCTTTGGTTACGACAGCCAGCCGAAACGGCTTTACAGTCCAACTTACCGAACCAGACGACCAATTCTTTCCCCCAGGAGAGGGAATGTGTGTGTCGTCCCATTATCACCCAATGTTGCAGTTTCTATTGTCAGGTCATGGGTATGCCAAGAAGGTAGATACTTCCAGAGTAAACTGAAAGGGCAGCAGTGACTTCAATACATATGGTCATTAACACTCGAAGGACATGCAAGTTGTCTTCGGCGCCGGTTTTACGAGGACAGATCGAGTACAAAAAGTTTCTCACGATTGTTCTTTTACGCTAACATACCCCTCTTGTACCTTAAAACACTAATTCCTGGTATCACAACATAAGATACAGGCTTCCTCACAGCTGTATTCAGCATTCTCGACTCAGTTTATACTTATCAGACAAGCTTTGCCATCGCTCACTACTTTCAGGTCATGGTTTCAATACCTATCTAATTTTCTTTTGTTTTCAAATAAGTCTTTATCAAGACTTTTCTTTGCTTTACTGTATAAAAATCCTGTGCCAGGGAACCCGCCTTGCTGATTGCAAAAGGGGTAATGCATCAACAAACCATACTTCCAAGGTGATGGGGAAATTAGTTTGATACAAATGCTAGGTTATTGATGTGTATGAAATTCTCATAAATTTTAGATGATATTGCATGAATTATATTACAGCCATTAGCATTCTAAAACTCCAGCTAACGGGATCTTAGTCCTATTTTTAGTATGGCATTCGAAATTAATTTCTTATGGCTTTATTCACATATACAAACGTAGCCTAGTCTATTCGTAAAAATAATGCATAAAATATTCATTTTTTAAAGTAAAAAATACATTCATCTTAAAATTAATTTTAGAAAAGAAAATGATAAACTGAATTAAACATGATAAAAAAACATTTCTTTGATTATTCGTCCAAAGTGGAAAAAATAGGAAAAATATTTTAAAAAATAAATTTTGCTCATAAAATCCAGCAGTAGTTAATACGTTGAAACTTCCTGATATAAACCTCATCTGTCCAATCGAAGTCATACAGTGTAAAAGGTTCGCAAAATACAGGAAAGGAAGCATTAAATTCTTAAAAATTTTTAATCTACATGATTACGGTTGATAAAGTACTCGTAAATTTTGAGGGTGCAAACTTAATTTTAATAAAACTGGTAAAATCTTTGCTTTTATTTTCAATATATATATTTTTTTTTATTTCCAACTATCATTAAGTGAAATTGATAACATAACAAATACAATAATCTTTCTATATCTTTATGGCTCCCTAAAATTAGAACCCTTTCAGTCAATAAATTGTTATTAAATTGTTCAAGTTGTAGGATTTTTAAATTTCCAATTCTAAATTTGCAATGTTATTGACTAATTTTTTCTATAGATATCTGAATTCTGGACATCGTATTACTTTCTTTACAGAATTTCTTTAGTTTTTTATACTATTACTTCCCTTGAATTTTTTAAGTGTATCTTCTGGCAATCTTTTCATTTACTCAACCTGTCAGACTTTAGATGCTCAAGGAGAAACGAATTGCGAGGCCCCCATCGAGAACCCCAACATCCCTGTCAACGGAGATAAGGCTATTCACACGCGGGTCTCTTTGTTGTCCAGAAAAGGGGATGGAAATCGTAATGGGCTTTGGCCGATTCTTCAGAAGTTTGAAGTCTAAAAGAATCTGAGCTAGCCGTATTGAGGGAACTAGAATCTCTCGGCTGGTGCCGTATCCAGGGTTAACTAAATGAGTTCAGTGGCAATGAGGCGAGTTATAAAGTTAAGATGGTATGCGTTCGTAATTCGTAAATTTCGCAATAAATACAATTTATACATATTTTTAATACAACAATTTACTTGAATTAAAGGAATTTACCAAGCATCATTGATTTAACAATAAAAAATAGGTTTTTATGAATATGAAACAATTCTTTTCTTGAAAAATAGGTTGAAGAAATAAGTTGCAAAGCAGTCTTCATACTCTATCTTCATGGCAGTAGCCATGACCAATTGCCTATTAATACCAATTGCAGCCTTAGTTTATTGTTTTATTTGGGATTAAAGACTAGGACATATTCAAGGGAGTGAGGTCCATGGGACCCGAGCAATCTGGAATATTGGGCACCAAACCCAAAATCAATAAAACTTGTTTTTAATGTAAATTGAAATTGTGTTAATCACTAAAACCTGTGGTTAATTTGTGAGAATTTCTCTTGTAGTTTGCATATAGAGCACCCAATATTTAAACGTAACCTACTTTCATCCTAGCTGACTTTTAGAACATTATCTACATTTATTATTAGTATGCTCCGGATTTTTAGGTTGTAAAAAAATCACATTTGCTTCAACTTATATTTTATTTTGTTATTAATAAAAATATCCCTTTAGATAATAAATTAAGTTTGCAGAAATTTTTTTAAATATAACTTTGGGTACATCTACCACTGCAAAAATTTTGGTTAAAATACAATGCTGTTTTAAACAATAGAACCCATCAATAAATTATTTTTACAGATAGAAGTTCTCTTATGTCTAATTAACCTCTTAATAGCAATAAATAACAAGTGACAAAAACCATCGTGTTTTACTAAATTAGAAATCAATGGAATTTTTTTGGACTTAAAGCCTAACAATACTAGATGAACTAATAATTACGCACCTTTCACAATAGGTTGAAGACAATTTTTCAGTGCTAACCATCATCACAATGCAAAGTTTTTATCACAATTGCAATTATGCTGGCAAAAACTCGGGTTTTACAACAAAGAATTGGAAATGCTAAACTTATAATGACAAAGTAGATATGAATTTGTATTGTTAATTAACCGATTAGATAATAGAATTTAAAAAATTACATTTGATTAAGAGCTCTTTTAAAAATCAGATCCATATTTTTAGATAAAGGTCTGTTTTGATACAAGCAAAGCTTGATAAACTAGTAAAATTTCCAAAAGTAAAAATTGGGTTCAACATCTAGAATAGAGGTTGGTTGGGTTCCTATGGCGCAAAAGCCATATTTGGCCATGCAACACAAGACATTACAATATCAAGTAATAGACATATACACACAAGGAAAGTTTTACTGACACAGAAAAGATAAGTACCTCAAGGAGGAATCAAATCTATGCAATCTACAACTCATAGGTTGCTAGCGCAGTGGGCATACCAACTGAGCCACAACGACCCCAAAATAGAGGTCATATTTAGAATTCTTTACACCAGAACCATCAAGGTGTCTACAAAGCTGTTCCTTTTAATTGGTGAAAAGTCAATAGTGCCTTTTTACGTGTTTAAGTTTAACTTTATGTAAGCAAAATTAAATTTTACATATTTGCATGTAATCAAATGCATAGATAAATTCCCTGGGGTAGCAGGAGCACATGTCAAAAGGCTAAATTCATTTGAGAAATTTCATTACCTTTCCACCTAACTCGAATTATTCTACACGTTTCCACAAAAAAAGTGATTCACTCGCTTCATTTTTGAAAGTCCTTAACTCTTATCTGATCTACGGCGTAATTAAGTTAGTTTTAAGCAAACAACCCAACCAGACTTCTTACCAGATTGGTTTGGGCTTTATGGAGCACAAGTTCTAAAAACAGAAAAGCTGCACCAAACACAAGACAAAATTCAAGCTAATGAAAATAAACGAAAAGTTAAAATAAAGTAAACTATGAAAAGTGGATTTAAAAACACGTTTATAGAACAAATTATATGGATGTGGTTTAAGTGATGCAATGGCTGTATATCAATAGATGAGATAGGACTATTGAATAGAAGGATGCTGTATACTAACAAATAGGTTGTTAATGAAACAACCCATAGAGGCTAAAAATATAATTCAAGACATTTTGTTACTATTTAAGAATTTATGCTATATATCAAAGCTACTGTTTTGCAAGTACTTTAACTGTGACTACCCACTTATAATTTTTTCAAACCTAAACTTTTAAAACGTTTTCCATGTTATGCAAACATACCAGTTTCTGCTGCTTTCATTATGAATGCTGGGTCTGCAATTTACACCAAAACCCTCGTATTTTGTTTGCAAAATTCTTGAAAATGTGAATGATGGTAGGGCTAAAAGGTATAATGATAAATATTTCAGTTTATTTCTGTATAAATTAGATCAAATTTCCTGCATTATCCCAATTTGAAAAGTTTATAATTTTCTTACAAAATGTATGAATTGTGAAAGGTAAAGATGTTTTGAAGTTGTAGTGTGGAAGGTAAAGGTGTTAATTTCAAGTTTCAATGCATCACAGACTGCGTTATCTGAATTTATAGAGAAACAGGATAAGTGTAAATTCATTGTACTTTATCTTTGATGACTGATGGCAGGACACAGATATTTATTGGTCCAGAAAACAGCTCCATCGTGCCAGCATTACCAAGAGCTGCTCTCCATCAATCATTTTAAATTGTACAGGTCTTAAACAACTGTATTGAAAAATTTTTAAAACCTCATCACCAATTTCATCAGATTTGTTGGGTCATCCTTCGCATTCATCACTTATACCTTTTTGCATCACTTAGGATTTTTATCACATTTAGTCATATTTTAATTATATCGGATATTTAATTTTAATAGTCAAGTCAGATGGAGGACATGCCATCTTTTTCTCAAGTTTCAATGTTTCCTTAAGCATGAAACAGGTGTTTGAAAACTCACCAAAAGCAAAATTTTCAAAACTGGATATTTTCTTGATGTGAAATCTGAATTTCCTTCTGCCAGAATAGGCGATTACAGTTTCAACTTAAATGCATAATACTAGTAAACAAATTTTTTCAAACGTACAATTCAAGCATCCCTCTAAACAACTTAGTTCAAAGATTACATACTGATTCTGGCAGATGTTGGTACAGCTTTGATATACTTTTTGTGGCAATGCTTTGGAGTGTTTTTTGGTATGCTTTTTGTAACGTGCTGAACCAGGCAAAGGAAACTCCACTTTATTAGGATAATGGCAACCTTGCCATTATCCTAATAAAGTGGCCAAAAATAACCATTTGAATATCATGTATTAATTTTTGTAAATCATTATCTTTTTTTATTTTCTAACCATGCCTAAATAACCATAGGATGCTGGAATTAATGAGATCTTTTATAACTTTCTTCATATTATATATTAGACTCAAAACTAATAAATTATTTAACTTGGACAAACTTCTATAACAATATTTCAGTAAAAGTAAAGATTTTTCATTTAAGTAAATACTTACTTAGTAGTAGAAAGAATAATCAGTTGTGGATTTTTTAAAACTCTTTTCGTTAATTTTTTCCCGCTAGGCCTAAAACGGTTTTTTCTAAGAAATACTCCCTTGGCAACATAAAAAGCATGCCATAAAAGTATTGCCACAAAAGACTATCTGAGCTGTACCAAGACGTTCTTGCTATGAAAAATTGTCAGTCATGAAAGTTGAAAAATAGTAGTAAAAGGTCATTAAAAGTTGCATATGGCAGTTCTCTTAAAACAAAGTTAAAATAGAAAAATTAGCACCAAATAAAGCTTTATGAATGTGTTTGTAGAAAAAGTAACACTGGTTTCTGCCATTCTACTCTACTTGGCACAACCGATTTAGTGATATTAAATGAAAAATGATGTCGAGAGACTATACAGAATTATTTTAGATTATTTAAAGCTATGATTTTATTGCTATTTTATTGATAATTTTCCAATAAATAATTAATTGAATTTTGGTAAATCATCGGCATCTTTCATCAGAACCTGATTTGATGTACATTTTCTAAAAAATTGTTTTTATAGAGTAGCTTAGAGTAAGAAGTGTTTGGGCGTCGAATGAAAAAACATTGAATTGTTTAACCTTCAGTAATTGGAAATACACAACAGTATATCCTAAATGACAAATCTACATGATCCTTATAAATTATTTTTGCAAATATATTTTCAATTTTAGTATCAAACTTCAAATGCTTTTTTGGATGAAATATACCTTAAACACTACTATGCCAAATTGTTCACATTAGGTCAGCATTTAAAAATTAATTCCAAATCAAATCTAAGAAAATGAGCACATTTTCATACTAAGATTACAAATGAACTAGGCTTACAGAAAACTATTGAACCATTCATAAGTATAGGCTGTAACAAATTAGTAATATAATTATATACAAAAATGCAGTTTTATTTCCGTAGAAACATATATGGGATCTGTATTTCATCGCCAAATTATGGGTTTCTACAAACTTATTTCAGCCAAATTTTGGTTTTTCAATGCTTTGTCAATCTGTTTCAATTTTTTGTACAAATAGCATGGCTTTAATTTGTTCAAAACAAAATCTGGAATTCTCCTAGACCTCATGCTATTCATGATTTTAGAATATTTTTACTAGACACCAGGCCCCCATATGCACTCATACCCTGGTACCAACCTCATAAAATATCAATACGCATCCCATACATTCATCCTTCAATTTCTAAAGGTGTAATCATTTTTATATTCCTTGCCCACAGCTTCACGATACATATAATGAAAAGATTTTATATTTATAAAGATTACAGAACAGAAACTTTCCAGTGCCTCCCCAATATAGAGACCCTCAGATGGTGAACTTTATGTGTGGTAGGCAAAGAATATACTACACAAAAATACAAACCTCTTTCCCAAACATTCGAACTCTTGCATTAAACAAGCATTTTCTTTGTTCCCGAATTGAGTCAGCGAAACTCCTTTACTTCCGTTTCTGTGATCAGTTCCTTTTTCCGACTGTCCTGAATTTGCTAGTTTAGGGTAGTTTTTAGTGAAAAGGGTAATGAATGGCATGTTGACTAAATCGACGGGACGTCTGGAACACAGCAAAAAAAAAGCGTGCAGCCCGTTCAAAGTGGATGTATCGTCACCAATATTTTAACACATCACCCACATGCTGATCAATAGACACCGAATATTATATACCAGATTTATTGAGAAAAAGTAAAATAGTTCCCTTTAAGATTTAAGAGTAGTGCATGAAAGGATAATTTTCGAAATGAATAACCCTAACATAAGCCGGATCTATGATGAAAAATTAACCTGATTGTGCGAAAACGTGCTACATATTCATCGCAGAAATCACAAGGGATCATAACGTGAAATCGGATTCACAATATCAGTTTAAAATTACTTTCTCGCACTCCTCACTAGAAAGACACGTGGGGGAATAGTACCGCCATAAGATTTTTCTTCAGTCTAATCAACATTTTACTGCGCAATACAGAAAACAAAGCAATTAACAAGTAAATGTTGATCTGTTATAAAATGTTATTGAAACCTTTCGGCTTAAAAAGTAACTGACTCTACACAATAGCACAGGAAAATTGAAAAACATGAGCAATCTTATTTTAAGAAATGCATTTTTTTTTCAGATAAAATACGTTACCTCAGCTTTTGATCTGATCTCATTGTCAGAATTTAAAAGATCGGATAAAATGGATTTGAAAATTTCCAGATTCATCGTCGAGGACACGGCGGCCATAACTAAATCTCTGCTGTGCAAATACCAATTTAACAAGTTTTCAAAAACTTAGTCGGCTCAAAATTTCATACACCGATTGAGAAAAAGAGTAGGCGCGATGTCACATTTTTACACCAAGTAGGTTACAGTTGAACCGTGCACACGCTTCACTTTGAGTAATAGATATGGGAGAGATTAAACAGAGTGCACACTCTCAAATACAGTAGTGGTAGTTTCAGGCGTCAGTATTCTCGTTCGTGGAAATAGCAAAGGTAGGTAGGTAGGTAGGTTGGTATTTAATTAACGTCTCACTGAAGCAATATGACGGGCTATTGGTGTCGGGCCGGATCATACCCGAAGGGAAAGATTCAAGGCAAAACCACGTAATTTTAAACCACGATCGGATGACGTCAATCCCGAAGGTAAAGATCCGAGGACACCTCGTAATTTTGAACTACGGTCAGATGACCACCACGAGGGCTCATTGATGGATGGTAGGTATTTAATAAACATCGCACTTGGGCAACACAACGGGCTATTGGCAACGGTCCGGGATCTATTCCTAAGGGAAAGATTCGAGGACATCACGTAATTTTGACAAGATTCTTACCGCAGACCATCCCTGGGCACCACTTTTTAAACTTGCGCGACCTGTTTAAGTATACTGAAGGCGGAGCTTATTTGACCGGAGGGAGTTGAGGCTTACCCTGACTTCGAGAGTATACGAGTACAAAACTAGTAGAATACATAAAAGCTGGTAAGGATCAAGAGAAAGCTACTGGTGCAGTATTTCTAGACATTGCAAAAGCCTTTAATAAGATATGGATTAAAGGACTCGTTCACAAACTTATAACTCACAATTTCCCAGACCCACTAATTAAGCTGATCACTTATCTCACTAATAGAACATTTGTCGTTCATGCCAACACTAACTCTACACCACGCAAAATCCTTGCGTCAGTTCCCCAAGGATCCAAGTTCGGACCATACCTATTTAACTTATTCATGAACGACTTCCCACAATACAACACATCTTGTATTGTTGCGAGAAGACTTGTATTCATTGCTATGTACGCAGACGACACTGCAATTCTGGCACAAAATCACAACCTTAAATTTCTACACAGCATCCTACGAAACACATTCATGCTCTTGAATCTTGGCTGGTTAAGTGGAAAATAAAACTGAAAGTAGAAAAACCGTCGCCATCCTTTTTACCAATAAGCATCTACCTCCCTACAAACTGAAAATCAATGGCACTGAAATCCCATGAGCCCAGGAAGTTAAATAACTAGATGTAATCCTTTATAGAGGACTCACTTGGTACCAACACATACACGTTACTAACAAATTCCGAGTCGTAAAACGTAAAATCTCCCACTTAATTGCTCGGAATTCGCCAATGACTCTTGATAACAAGATATTCGTTTACCTATGTTACCTCAGGCGAGTAATCACATACACAAGCCAGATCTGGGGATCTGCAAGCAATAAAAACAAACACGCTAGAAGCCCTGCAATCCACCACTCTCAGGACAATAACAAAAGCCAGGTGGTTCCAGCGAAACGCTGAAATCAGGCACGATGTAAGAATCACCTCCCTAAAAACGCACATTGCCAAATTATCCTCTAAATTTTTCAAAACTTAAACATTAACAATGAGTCCATTCAACATATCTCCAGATATGTTGAAACACTCCCGCAAAACAGAAAAAGATCCAGACACTGCAACTTCATGAATAATCATTCCAAGACCCTATGAAAAACTAGTCAGCATTGGTTTTCCACCATGCTTCTTAATCTCTTTGAAGCTGTTAGTAAACCTTAAGCACCTCCTGTCGCTGTCACTACTTTTGGGAGGGTGACCGACCAAACTCCCGTGATCGGATAATTCTCTTTTTATCATTAATTTATCCTGCATCTAAACTCTTATCGTATTCGGTCTCTAATTCATTCTTTATTATTTTTAAATTCTGGGCATATTAATCTTTGAATTCAGCTACCCCACTGGTCCATCTCACTCTACCGGAGGTTAAGAGACTCCGTGCATTGCACGCCCGACCAGTCGACGAGTACAAAAGCATGAGGGGGAATTTGTTTTGTTTCGTTAGGGTTAGTACTCGCGTGTCCGATTTGGTACGAAAAATACCAGAATCTGGAAAAGCAGCAGATTGATTTTAACGTGAAGGTAAGCAAACTATCAATATTAGATACTTGGCGTAATACGCAGCGATACGAAATTTTCAAAATGATTTAGAAGTGAACAGTAAGGACCGATATTAAACAATTAGAAATGTAATATGAAAAAAAATGAGTTGTGCCGCACGAACGCTGTCAAAAGTTTAAAAGGATTATGTGAAATCTCAACTTATGTTAGAGCAGGGGTCTCCAAACCTTTTCACTTGAGGTCCAGATTGAAAAATCCTGGAAGTCAGGCGGGCCAACAACACACACACATGTATATATATGTGTATGTGTGTGGGGAGGGTTGGACATTGGGACAACGTCAATTTTTTTAAAGCTTACGAAATAAACTAATTAACAAAATTGGTGTTAAATAAAAATGTAGAAGATTTATCCAAAGAAATCAAATTTATTCCAAATAATGTGTAGATAAAATGTACATATAAGTTGGCCTAAGAAAAAATAATATTCAACAATATTCCTATGTATCATTCTTTGGCTTTCTTATGTACGTATGGAGTTGCTTCTGGCATATGTCTGTCCATTTTGGGTCAAATTTCGATGATTCTATCACTAGAATGGATTTCAAGTGTTCGTTGATAAGTTAACCCTGTACTTTGAATTCACAAAGGTCATTTTTTAAAATGTCTGTTCGCAGATATAGGCCGATCCAAACACTGAAAGCACTGATCTTGCAAAAATTTTTATTTCTTTGAAATCATCACCCAATGACTTGCAATGAAAGAAACTGTCAGAAGTTTACTGTTTTAAAATTAAAAATAAACTAAATATAATCACTTGTAAAATGAAAGAAGGTCCGCATTCTTGTAACATTCCTTGAAATATTCTTTCAAGTATTCATTTGACGTAAGTTCAATCAATTCAAGTTGAAGTTCTGTTGGCCCATTTTCGATTTCACAGTGGAATGGATTTTGAACTAGCTTGATCTTTTCTACTGTAGCTGCATGATCAAAGTCTACGAAGCGGTTTTCAAATCCCTCACGTAGTTTTGTGATAGTTTGTACTGCATGTGATGGGAAAGACACAAGTTTCACTAGCAAACTTCTTGCAAGTTAAGAAATTTTCCAAAATTGTCTTTCCCACCTGGTTTTCAAGAGCAAGTCTTCTAAAAACTCTCACATGTTGGAACAAGTCGTTTACAAAGGACTTTTCGCCTTGAAGTTTCAAATTAAAAAAATTAAGATGAGTGGTAATATCAACAGCAAATGCAAGCTTCCACAGCCACTGATGATCTGAAAGCTTTCTACAGGCTTACCCTGTTCAGTCATGAAAATGTCAATAGCTTGGCGCAGCTCAAAAAACCTTTGGAGCACCTTTCCTCGGCTTAGCCAAAGTGCCTCAGAATGATATGGGACATCTGGATACTGACTTTCAATATCCAAAAGAAAATTCTTAAACTGCCGGTGTTTAAGAGAGTGGGATCGGATGTAATTTACTGTCTTAACAACGACCTGCATTACTTCCGACACATTTGTTTTTCCAACACAAGGATTGTTGATGGATAATGCAATGAAAAACTATTGGTTTCTCACCACCAGCATTTTGAATAACATTTCATACATGCCCTACTAATCCTGTTTTACTGCCACATATACTTTTACCTCCATCTATGGTAACGCCTTTTAGTTTTTTAGATCTAATTGAAGTTAAGAAAGGGTTTCGTTTACCTTAGTAAAGAACGCAAGGCAAACGCTCTAATGAGAAGCGGAAAGCGTTATTAAATTGAAGGCGCTCAGTAACGAGTCATTTATTTGTATTTTGTAAAAGTTTATTTTCCATAAAATAGGCTCGAATTACACGGAACCTCGAACCTACTGAGACTCGAATTACCGTGACTACTGAATTTTAATTATTTTTACGACCTATTTTACCAAAAATTGCATGCTGCATCGGCCGGGTTTCCTCGGGCCGTAGTTTGGAGACCCCTGTGTTAGAGCGTAGAACGTTTTATACAAATCGACGCATGCCGCACGAATGCTGTCAAAAGTTTAAAAGAATTATCTGAAATCTCAACTTATGTTAGAGCGTAGAACGTTTTATACAAATCATAATTGTTATGCCAAAACTTGCACTTTATGTATATGCCGATCTAATCAGCCCTCGTGAAGCAAAAATGACCTTAAAGGGCGGTTTTCAGAAGAAAATAATTCACTTCTTAATTAGTTACTATTTAATGACCTTCAGGTATTTGGTATTTCTGCAGCATGGAATTATAGTGGCTACAATCATTTTTCTATTTTATTTTAATGTGATGCATTGCTGCTAAGAGTGAATTTAATGATAAACAGCATCCCAGTTTGTAGTGATAGCAGAATTGTCATATGACCACTAATGTTATGCTTTTCTGATGCCAGAAATTAGGAAATTTTTTCAATGTCAGACTTACTGAGGGATGTGTTGACTGGCTTAGCTGTAGGCAGTGCAGGTTAGATTCCTGTTACTTAACCCTGGGTGTGCTTTCCTTCTGTGTGAGTAAAACTTTCCTTCTGCGTAATGTCTTCCTTGACGATTTCTGTGGATCCTGGAGATCAAGCACACAAGTTGGAATAAATGCGTACTCGATCGATTGTAAGAGTACCCATCTTTTGGAAAAGAATAAAACTTCGATTGAATTAAAGTTCTCAAGATTGGTTAATACTGGTGGTTTTGCATCATTCATTTTAACTACACAGATGTAGTAGAAACAAAACCATTTGTTTTATTCTTTATAAGAAAATCAACTTAAGAATCAATTAAAAATTTAAAGGTGGGGATGTTATTTTTTGTAGCTAGATGAACCTTTTTTACAAAACAAATAAGAAACTTCTAAAAATTACAATTAGATAATTATTTCAGTACAGCAATATCTAATGACTAACTATTAGCAGTTCTGCCTTCCTGTTTTAGTCTATCGTCTAATAGGTTATAAAATTCGACAAATATATATTTATTTCAAAACCTCTGACATGTACACAAAATATGCAAACACTATGTAGTGAATCACGCATGAATTTAGTAATTATAATATATGGGGCAATGCGTGTCACTATAGTGTAGATCAGTCAACCTTGCATCAGTCGATTTGAGGTGTGAAGAATGTAAAAGCTCAAAAAAGGCTGCATATGTAAAGCATGAATGGTTTTCCTTTGCCAACATGTTATTGCTATCGCTTTTGACACTGAACAATAAACTTAAAACTAGAACCCTTGCTAAAGACATCAATAAAAGACATGGTTTGTTTACATTACTGCCAGTATCCTAATTTAATTAATGACTTGTTCAAGACCATGTGACTCAACTGTCAACTCGTGGGAGGCAGACTATATTCTGGCTAGGGAGTTGTCATTTGAGTTGATTTTATGTGAATGATGGGGGTTAGATTACAATACCAGTCCCACAATTGGTGATTTTGAATTGTGTCGGAAGTGATTTCAGAGTATGAGCTGGCGAAACAAATAATTATGGCAATTGCTACATAATTTTGTATATGGCTGCACTTTCCCCTGGTAAGCGTGTTCCTGAAAATAGACCTGTCTGTTCTCATGAACTATTCAATATTTTACTTGTATTAATCATGCAAGTTTAGCATCAGGGCAGAAACGTAAAATGAAAAATTACTTTTTGTGTAGCATTTATTAAATTTAATGGTAGTTATAATTTGTTACTTAAAAATACTAAGCCAAAAGAAAATTATAAAAAAATTAAATTATGTGTATGTACTTAATCACAGCTGTATTGTTTGGATTAGATATCGTTTGTTTGGGTTAGATGTGTTTTAGGGCACTTAAATACGTTTACAAAATTCATGCCACTTTTGCTTGGATCAATGTTACAGAAGGTTGCTTAAATAGAGATTCTGACATATTATGGGTTCATTATATTAAAGAATATTACATACCTAAACTATTTCAGAGATCTAGTTAAATTGCAGATGACTAACAAGAGTATACTGCATCTACTTCAGGTAGTGGTTCCAATAGTCAGTAATGTGATGTAGATAACCTCTTCTCTTCCATTATATTTATTTTGATATTTTTATGAAGTTACTTTATGCTATTGAAGTATTTAAATTAAACTATTGGGTATAAAATATTTGTATTTATCAGTTTGTCATATTAACAATTAGCAGTCATAAAGCACATCTTTAATAGAATATCTGATGTAATTGAATCATTATATCATACGAGTATAATCAATGAGCTTGAACAAACATGTTACTAATCTGATTTTTCAGTCATTCCATAATATGAAATAAAGAACATATTTTTGACATATTTTGTATCTTTAGTTTATTGTTACCACTTCAAGATTTCTAAATATCATTTTTTACTTTATACCAATTGTTTATTTTTATTTATCAGCCCATAGTAGGGTACCGTGATCTAATTTCTACTGTGTTAATCTAAATGCATTAATTTTCAGGTACCCTTTTCATCTTTCAACTAAAATGGATGCAACAGTGTTGTGTAACATTAATTCTGGAATGGTAGCTTTAGAATTGAAATTGTATGAAGGCTTGTATAAAAAATTTATATTTGTAACATGAATGACCTTTTTGAATTCTAGTGAAAGTAAGTTTTCTTTGCCACTTAGTTGTATTTTTACAGAATATCTTGTATTCACCAGGATTTTCTATAAGAAACTCATTAATTATCTGCTATATTTCAATTTTGTCACTATAATTTTTAAATAAATATTAAGTTTTTTAAGCTTGTGTGCAACAAATATAAAACGTTTTAATTGTAAATTTTTCTTTAACCATGAAATATAAAGTAAATATTCACTAACATTTGTAGTTTGTTTACTTGAAACATGTAACCTATTATAAATCTTATCTGCTTTTCCCTAAACCATACTGTAACTAACATTTTTAGCTTATTTGTTATTTATAACTAAAGAAACAAGTATCTTGCATACTGTTTTGTAAGTAATATTTTAAAGGAGTTTTCTTTTACCTTTTAATTTTCTTGTTTACAAAAAAGCTATGTACAATGTTAAAAATGTTTAGCAATCAATTGTTTTTTTATTTAAAAAAATTGAAATGGGTAGTTAAAGTAACATTATTTATTAAATGTAAATTGTATAAGTTAATAATTCATGATAAAATTTTTCCTACAAGCAATTTGCAACATGTTTATACATGTAAACAAATGCCCATTCACAATTTAATGTCAAATTTTTACCTTCTAATGCATTCTTACCAAGTAGGGTTAAAGTGTGGAATTTAATCTCTGATAATTGTATTTACTATCCACTCTCAACAGGGCTAGGCTTATGATTTTGCAACTTCAACTTGGATTCAAATATTTGGATTGTTAGCACTTATTTCAGCACTTGATGTTTTTAATACGGTATATTCACATTTACTAAGATTAAAATCTGCTTATTGAAGTTCAGACAATTAAATTAATACATATTATACTTATACTTTACTAGTATAAATTTGTAATTCCAATGTTTAATTAGTAATATGGATAATGATAAACATTAAATTTTTAACATTTCAAATTTTTGCTTCATTTGTGCAATACAGGGCTCTTACAATGACAATGTAGCAGGAATGCATTTTCAATCGTTTCATAAATGTATTTCGCTTGGTTCATAAACCTGTTCTGAGACACTGAAAGCTCAACTAAAATAGGACTTTTTTCTAGTCCTCTGCTACAAGTAAAAACTGAATTTAAGCATATTATTCTTTACCATGGAGTACATTAGAAAATTCCCATTAATGCCTTCATTTTCCTTGCTTTCTTTGAATATTATTTTAAATCAATCGCAGTAATACTCGTAAGTGTGCTGCATTCATATTAACCCTCCTGGTGGTCATGTTGACAAGGTTTCTCGTTTCATTAGCAAAACTGACCTGATCTTGTCATCAGAAAAGGGGCAATATCTTGAGATATTTCGTTGTAATCACTTGGAAGGTTAAACTAAATTCTTATTAAATTTGAAATTATAGGAAACTTCAGAGCTTATTATTGTAAACTTAATGTATCTTACCATACGAAACTTAATTTCAAATTTTTAAAATACCATTTCGAGGTTAATTTAGAGTAAATCTTTTTATTCCAATCAATTGGATAAAAACACCCAAACTTCTAAAATCTTAATATTTTAACTGGATTCGCTTACGTATAGAAACACAAATTTGAAATTTTGTTGTTTAACCCTGATACCCGTACAAATCTCAAGACCATGTCATCAAAAGCTCAAAACAGCCGAGTATCATTAGTACAATCGCCAACAAATTCTTTCCCCTTCCTTACAATTTATTTTACCTCACCTGAAATCCACCACCCCAGGTCCTAAACCCCCACTTGTTTCGATGGGGGGTCATACATAAAGTGGCCTTTTCAACTTATAAGTCGAATTTGGAATTAGACATGTTTGATGTCTGGCATATAATACAACATTTTTTAAACTGGTAAGGAAAACAAGAATCAAAAGAAATTGTGGATCAAAAGAATCAAGAAAACAAGAATCAAAAGAAATTATAAAAACAATTTTATCCATACACGTAGACACCTTTTTTCGATGAAGTATAGCGCAAAATTAAAACAATGTTAAACTATTTATAATAGAACTTGGAAAATATTTTTCTGTTAGATCAAACACATTATTCTAAGAATAAGTTTTAAGTTAATGTTTTTTCAATAAATATTTCAAAAACTAATTTTTTTATTTCCCTCCGATATCTTTTATTTCAAAGCTTTTCCTACAGGAATGCAATGGGTTGTTTTTCTGTTGTGCTATCAGCAATTAGTTGGATACTTTTTAATTATTTACTTTATTTTTAAAGCAGTGCACAAGAAATTTATAATTTTTAAAAGTAAAAATATATTTTTTTGCTTTGAAATTGATGTTTAAAAAAAAAGAAAATGAGAAAAATAATGCAATATGATAAAAATGGTAATTTTTCAATAATTCTTTATTAATAGAATCTCAAGACAGCGTGAAATGTTTGGTAATGGTTTTATTTTCCAATTGTTGATCCGAAACATCTAGGTACATCGATGAACTTTCACTAGAATCACGGCCCAATAGATTCCTGAAATAGGCTTTGGTGGTTTGTGGGCACCTTTCAATCTTTTCTGAAAAACACAGATAGGCACACTTTTAAGTGCGAAAGTGACAGCAATATTCCGCTGTATTGCACTTGGGGTGGGAGGTATAAAGCCAACATGCAAGAAAAACTTTCTTATTAGAAATATAAGTCCCACATTCTTACTGTCACGAAATTACCATTTCTAGATTGTAATTCAATTTTCGAGATATTTACACTTATCTTTTCCAGCAATTATAAATGCGTAGACAAAAAATATAGAATTTTAAGTTTCACATAAAAAGACAAGTGAAACATGTGCTTCAGTCAAATTCTGGGTTGAAAGTGATGTTATGTGTTTACGTTACACAAAAAGTCATGCAGGATAGTTGCTTCCATTATTAATTCGTGAGAATTTCCATTCTGAGGGGTCTGGAAATGGTTTTAAATGTTCAAGGGCAGATTACATGAATGACATCAACACATCATTTGCAGATTCTTGGAATTTCTCTCTATTTGAGTTCAAGTAGTATAAGGACACGAAAAGATGTGGGACACTTCCTACCCTTTTGTTAGAAATCCGTGAACTCCCATTCTATAAGAGCAAAGGGGACTGAAACTGGATTTTCTAATGAGGGAAAACATAAGTCAGCTACTAACATCCCATTCTTATGGTATGCATTCTTAGAATTACGTTCTTTTGAGTATTGGGTTAGGGAATATTGTACGCAACCACTGCAGGGCATTCTCAGAATTTCTCAAATTATTTCTGACTACCGGTTGAAGGACGTGGTTTTGTATATAAGAGGAGTTGACATGGATACAAAATCAATTGTTTACTCAAGAATCTCAGACTTCAATTCCCTTAACCTGAATTTACAAACAGCAACACTAGATCTTTTGTATATTTTAGCTCATTTCGAAAATCTCACACGAGGTTATCCGATCCGCAGGCAAACTGAACTAACAGATTACAGTTAGAAATCGAACTCCTAACACAGGATGATCATTTAACAATGTTCGACGAGCCTTTGTAGAGTGGGGATGACCAATTACCCTCCTCACTGGTAGAGGGGAAGAAAATCAGATTACTTTTATGGGCGGCTAGCGAGTGTTTGGATGCTATGGAGTTTCAGAGGGTTAGAGATTTGAAGTAAAATCATGTGACTTTTCACTAAAAAAGCATTACTCACTTTTAGAATCACTAAAATTGTTGCAATTTTAAAGCAAATTCATTTGAGATAATTTACTACGAGTCATTTTTAAATTCTCATCTCATGTTCATAGCCTTTAAATTGAGTAAGATTAAAAACCAATCCTAATTCCATTAGCTTTAAACTGAAAACAAACATGTAAGGAGAATAAAAATTATAATAAATTGTCCAAGACATGAAAATACTTCAAATAAAAATGCACTGGCTGGAAAGAGATCACGAGTGCGATTTTCAGACCGACTGCTATCTAATGAAAGGAAGAACCCTGTTTGGACAGTCCCCGGAAGCTAATGAATTATGATTGATGGAAACTGCACATCCTTAGTAGAGCTCTGGTACAGCACTTGTACCGAGCTGTACTAGAAGTAAAATATAACAATATTACTTGCTGAGGCTACATTCCAACTTGCTTCAAAATGCCAAGAATGGAAACAAGTATATCCCATAACCATATACACCAATTTGATGTTTTGATAGTTGTCAAAATTGTATCCGGTAACTTATAACATATCCTAAAATGAACAACTCCATTTCCACATCACCCATGGGGTAAGAATCATGATGCGCTTTTTTATAAAGGTATCGACAAGAGCCCCAATTCTCTATAGCAGCAGTTCCCACCTCTAAATTTAATGACTAGTTTATGTTGTAAATTAATTATTGCCAAAGGATAACTAGATATTAGATGTATGAAAAATTAAATTTAAAATTGGGAAACTGCAAACATTTAAATTTAAAAAATTGCAGGGAGGGGAAATATAGAGCAAAGAACAAGCTAAAGGGGGTTGATTGATTGTTGGGTTTTATGGCGCAAGGTTCAAAAAGGACAAGCTGCACCAAGCGCAAAAGCTAGAGGGGGAACTACTGCTCTTTGTCAGATTCCAAAAGCCCAAAAGAGAAAGCAAACATTTCACAATCAGGAATCTTAAAAAGCAATTTTCAATGACTGATTTGTCAGGATGAAAATAAAACTATGTTTCTTTTTGGCCCTGATGGTTGACACATCTCATTGATAAACCATCTACCTTGATCTTTTATTCTATTCATATCCACAAGTATTCTAATAAATGCTTAATGAGAAATACATTAAACTAGCTGTAGATTAAAATATATATTGATTAAAAGTTATCTATTATATTATGAATAAAAATCTATCTTTAAACAGTATTAATTTCAATGTATTTACTGTAAATGGATTCTTTGATGTAAATTATTGTGACACATTTATGTTTACATAAGTAGCATCAACATAGACTTTGCAAATAGAATGAATGCATCTTCGGCTTGAAACATAGTTTACATAATTCGAAATATAATAAGTGAAGAAAAATGTTACCTTTGAGATGCAAGATTAGAGGCAGAAATACTTTTAATTTGATTGCTACTGTTGAAAATTAAATTGTCATGACTAGAAAACAAAAATGAGCAGCTAACACTGGTACAGAACACAATAAACAGAAAAACAATTAAATTAAAATAAGCTTAATGCATCACAACACAAAGACTTCTGCTGTGACCTCCTAGTCACAAAGCACCTTTCATTTTTCTCAATATCTTGTTAGATCACAATTGATTTTCAAAGTATTCTGAAATCAAAAAGCCAAGATGGTAATTAATGTCGTACTAGAGCAACACAACTGGCTATTGACGACGGTTCAGGATCAATCCCGAAGGGAAAAGCCAAGAATGAGAAAAGATTAAACACCATTAAATTGTATTGATTGAAAGACATCTATAGTATCAATACAAATATTTAAACAATATTAATATAAACGCAAACAAATACAACTTTTGCGGTTTGATACATGCTTTACGTAATTGGAAATAAAATGAAACTAATATATTACCAATTTAATTAATTGAAGCCAGAAATTCTCTTCCCTCGATCGACACCGTGTTATACTAACTCGGGTAAATTGAAAATAAAGCCACAAGAGCATAACAAAGAAAAACACCCATGACAAGCACAGAACACAAAACCCTACAGTTAAGATATGTATAATGAATCAATATATAGGACTAGATCTTCAGGTATTGCAATTCTAAATAGTTCCATTTAAATATATAATCTTGAGATTGATGGCATCTCGCAACATTAAAAAAAATCTAGTAAAAAATTAAACTCTTAAAGCATTACGTCATGAAACAAACATACGACACACAGGACACAAAAACACTTCAGATAAGACATACAATGAATCACTAGATCCTGAGATATTGCAATTCCAAATAGTTCCGTTTAAATATATAATCTTGAGATTGACGGCATCTCATAACACTAAAAAACTAAGCTCCTAAAGCATGTGAGGCCATGAAACAAACACATACGACACAACACAAAAATACACCAGATAAGAGATATATGTGCAATGAATCACTATGTAGGGCTAGATCCTCAGGTATTGCAATTCTAAATAGTTTAAATTTATAATCTTGATTCCAAGCATTTAAGATTACTGCTTGAATAAGAGCATTTTGGGCACTGAATATCACCTTTTGCTTCAGCTGATGTACAATCCTATGTACATCATGCTCCTGTCGTCTCAAATGGAAATTCTTGTACGTTTTGTCGCAACATGAATACTTATGTTTTCCAATTTTAATCTCCTTTTGAATCTGATCTGGATGACTCAGTTTCAAATGTCTCTTGGGAGATACGATAGATTCATACACACGATGACATTCAGAACAGGAAAACATTTTGTAAACAATTTCAATGAATTCAAATGCAAGAAACACAATATACAAATCATAAAGACAAAGCCACTTGAAACTAATTCAAAATTTTTACAGAATTATACTAGATATCAGATAATTAAATTTTAGAAACACCAATTTTTAACATAAATGAAAATAAACAAGAAATGAAAGAAACAGTTAATAATCACTACGTAACTTTGTTAAGAAAGACTAATACTATCACTTAAGAGTAATAGAAGTTTTCCAGAAATGAAAGAAACGTAATACTTAAGTGATTTTCCAAAACGACTGCAAAATTGTTCTTGTGGAAAGTTTTTTCGCGGACTAAAAGGACGAATTTATAAGTCCAGAAAAAAATTCGTTCTTCAGATTTCAAAATTTCTGTCAGTGCTAGCTAACCTTAACCAGAAAATATTGCGTTCCACACTTCAGAACTAACCCTTATAAATTAAACACCGAAAATTTCCCCGCTCTTGGCTTTATACTGGACTGGACGTTTTTCGGAGTACCTACTGCAAGCAGTTTATCTCATAATTAAATACAATAAATGAAATCAGAAAAATTTTATTTGGATAGGAAAGAAGAGCTAGAAAATCCTATGAGAAGTTAGCTTTACAAAAGATAGACGGCGCCCCTAAGCACGAATCAACAGCTCATGTCGGTTACCCTTCCTAGTGTTGTCCGTGGCCAATAGATGGCGCTCCTTAGGGGCAATGCTTTTGGTGGTCCATCGGGGTGGTGAAACAACTCCATAGCACCGTTAGGTTCTAGAAAATATATGAGCATAAGGTTAATATATAATCAGAATTTGGAGGGGGAAAATAGATAAAACTATTGAGTTTTTATGATACAATTAGGAGTCCAGTCGAGCCTGCCTAACTGACCGACGCTACGAGTGATCCGATGCTATCCATTAATGGGATATTGCAAATTAATTTGCAGGGGAGATAGAGTTATTGGAATTGAATTCAAAGACATCAGGGTCCAAACGAAACACCACAGCGACATGTAGGTCTTTGTGGGAAGGTCTGCAGGTTTTGTTGCAGAAAAGCTCTGTCTTTTCTGTGAGCTTTTGACCGATGGGTCATAGGGTGATAAGGCCCTTAGTGCTTCGTTTGGCACCTGAGGTAGTTTTTCGAAGGTGTACGAAATGTGCTGTAAGAATTCAGCAATGGGCTTAATTTTGGTATCCGAATGTATGACTTTATTCCGGACATTAAAAGAGGCTCCTGTAATGATCCGCAATGTGCGGTTCTGAAAGGTCTGCAGTCTTCATATTTTGGGTGCTAGTCGATGCCCAGATTTGGGAACCTTAGGTGAGGGTAGGCCGCGAATAATGGCTTTGTAGAAGAGAAGTTTATTGTGAAGGAAGAGCCTGCTCCTTCGAGCTAAGAAATTTTGAACCTGGCGATAGCAGCGTTTCGCGTCGCGCGAGTATTGTGCTCATTCCAGAGTAATTTTGGATCAAGGACTAGTCCTAAGTATCGATACCTGAGAACCCAGTACACAGGTGTGCCATAAAAGGAAAGAGGGGATGTCCACAGTCTGGGTTGTTTAGCTAATATCAAAAAATTTTAGATGATTTGATTTCCTCTAGAATAACATGCAAGCACACTTCGAAGCATATTCTCTAGTCAGAAAGCCAGACCTCATATAAGACCAGACAAGTTCCCGAATATACGTTCTCATTTGACTAAGAATATGGTATATGTTGTTTGATTGAACAAGAATAGCGGTGTCGTCGGCGTAAATAGCCAACTCCATGTGCAGTGTCTTGGGCAGATAATTAACGAAAAGGTTGAAGAGCTTGGGTCCCAAAAGGGAACCCTGAGGGACTCCGGTAGATTGGGCGGGTGGTGGAAGAATGGGAAAAATCGACTCGTACGTTTACTGAGATACGAGTTGATTAAGGAAATAAAATGGTCCGAGAATCCAAGTCGCATGGCTTGTAGATCAGTCCGTCATGCCAAACGCGGTCGAAGGCTTTGGCAACATCTAAGAACACACCTGTGTGCTTTTTTTGCGATGGCCTTTATGAATCAATTCAGTCACACGCAACAGCTGGTGGTTGGTGCTGTTTCTTTCGATATCCAAACTGTTCAGGAATAAGAATATTGTTGTCCTGAACAAATTGATCCAGGTGTATAAGCAAATCTTAGTTTTATACTCGTATACTCTCGATATCAGAAAAAGCCTCTACTCCTTCCCGTCAGGTAAGCCACGCCTTCCGTATACTTAAAAAGTTCGCGCATGCCCAGTTTAAAAATGTGCTCGTGGATGGTAAGACGTGCAATTTTGAACCACGGTCAGATGACGAGGCCCATTGGTGGAAAAGTCGCACTTTTTCGTAGCAGTAGAAAATTCGAGCAGCTGGTTGGTTGGGAGAGGTAGTTAATCAACTTCGCATATTGGAGAAACACAACGACTTATTGGGGAGGGTCCGGGATCAATCCCAAAGAGAGCGATCCAAGGACACCTCGTAATTTTGAATCACGGTCAGATGACGAGAACACCTGATCTGGCACCCCACTCTCCAAACTTCCACACCACGCCAATGTGAGGACATTTGAGGCCACGACAGATATAACATGCACCAGCCCCCACGCACACGACGGTCTTTGGCTGGATCGAGTTTCGAACTCGCAACCCTCCAGTTGCTAATCCGTTGCTCTTCCCAACTGGGCTACCGCGGCCCGATGAAGTATGTAAATTTGTTGAAAGTTGTTTTCCATTTTGACCTTTACTCCAATTTTAAGAAACTGATTTTCTAACGGATGGAATGTATTTCCTAATTATGAGTGACATAGCAAAAGTATAGTATATCTTCCCCTAGTGAGCCAAGAACATTTTGATGCGTGAAGCTATCATTTCTTTATTGGCACTCATTTTTGACTCAAATGTGGATGTCCTTTTTAGTCTGTCCTCGGGCATATCTCCTTAAGCTCTCAACTCTTTAGTAAACACAGGAGTGGCGCTCCTGGGATACCCAAGTGATCTTTTCTACTTTCATCGCCACTACTTTACCCTAATTATTCTTTTTTCCAAGAGCAACGGTAGTCCGGTTGGAAAAGTAGCGGACCTACCTGTTTTTCAGCTTTCGGAATCACTGCTGCAACGCAATTAACCCTCCTGGTGGTTGTCTCGACGAGATATTTCGTCATTAGCAAAGCTGATCAGGTTTTAATGGACGTGATTTCTCGTCCTTAGGAAAAACTTACCAGATCTTGATCTCGTCGTTATAAAAAGATCTGTAATATCCTGATGACGAGATATCTCGTCATTAGCCAAATTGGTCAGGTTTTTATGGACGAGATATCTAGCCGAAACCACTTGGAGGATAAAAAGACGTCAAGACCTAGTGTGCAGTTTGATTCGCTGCGGATCCAAAAAGTAATAAATAAAAAGAGCGCGCGATCGCTATAGTTCGTATGTTAGTATTGGTATTTTCGGTATTTTCAATTAACGTCACACTGGAGCAACACAACGGGCTATTGGTGACGGTCCGGGATCAATCCCAGAGGGAAAGATCCGAGGACAACACCACGTAATTTTGAACCACGGTCAGATGACGAGGCAACACCTGAGCTGGCACCCCACTCTCCAAACTTCCACACCACGCCAACGTGAGGCGCTATAGTTCAATATTTGTTAAATTGTCCAATACTAATTGCAAAATATTACATACAATTTGTTAAAGTAATTTATCTTTTTTATTGGTTAGCATTTTTGTTACTATATTGTTTGGTTAATTCCAATCGAGGCATTTTTTTGAAATACGGTTCAATATTTCATCGAAGGTAGGTTGGTAGGTATTTTAATTAACGTCGCACTGGAGCAATACAACGGACTGTTGGTCCGGGATCAAACTCGAGGGGAAATATCCGAGGACAACACGTAATTTTGAATCAAGATCAGATTTCATGGAAAGAGCATTTGTATTTTTGAGGCTTAACTCAGAAACCCAAGAATCGAGAACAGATTACGTAGGTTGGTATTTAATTAACGTCACACTGGAGCAACACAACCGGCTATTGGCAACGGTCCGGGATCATCCCCCAAGAGAAAGATCCAGGGACAGCACCACGTAATTTTGAACCTCGGTCAGATGACAAGGTCACACCTGGAGAACAGATTAGGAAATATTCTACATGCGTGATCTTAATTTAACCATTCTTCCTGTTGAAACGGACCCCGAATAGGTTTTTACCTATATTTTCGGCAATTATCAGACTTATTCAAATTGTACCGTAATTATGATATGAGATATCCTTTAAAATAGTATTAACAGTGAGTATTGCTATTTGAAATGTCTAAATAAATATAGATAGGTATTGGTATTTTCAATTAACGTCACACTGGAGCAACACAATGGGCTATTGGTGACGGTCCGGGATGAATCCCAGAGGGAAAGATCCGAGGACAACACCACGTAATTTTGAACCACGGTCAGATGACGAGGCAACACCTGAGCTGACACCCCACTCTCCAAACTTCCACACCACGCCAACGTGAGGACATTTGAGGCCACGACAGATTTAACGTGCACCAGCCCCCTTTGTACACGACGGTGTTTGGCTGGATTCGAACTCGCAACCCTTCGGTTGCGAGTCCGTTACTCTTCCAACCGGGCCACCGCGGCCCTAAATAAATATAGAATCCTTTATGCAAAAATAAAATGCATATACAATGGCTATAAATTATTTTTTGTTGCCAATATTCTAAGTCTGATTGCATTTTGGGTTTGACTACGATTGTACGGACGTGAATAACAACGTGTTCGGATACTTTTTGACAAACTGAAATTAACTTAAAGGTTTATTTTTTTCTGAAAAGTACCTTTTACGATCTTCATATTAGAATATTTTAAATATTTGTTGATTTTAAGATGTTCTCTAATGCTTCTGCAATTTTTATTTTGCATTTTCAATTAAATGTTTTGAGATCCAACAAACTTTCGATAATTTTATGAAAAAAGTATACTTAGTTTTCTTAAAGTAAAATATTTTTCGTTACATATAATCTTAAGACTAAGCAAAATTTACTGAGCAAAAAATTAAATAAAAATCGTAATAAAGAAATATGACATTTTGTATATATATATATCTTTTATTCATAAGAAAATAAAGATCTAAAACGTATTGAGACACGATTAAAAAAGCTTTTAAACAGTTAATGACAAAAGAAATACCTTTTTCGAACTAATTTACGTTTGATGACTTGTCTCAATCTTTTTGGCATTGGTTTTAAACGATTTCCACAAATTATTGGTTCTATTTTTCAAATTCTGCAAGGAGTTATTCTCAAAGCTAATTTTTATAGGACATTTCAAATGTCCCTATTCCATATTGCAAATAATCCCAAACATTTTTAATGGATTGGGTCTGGACTTTGTACAGAGTTATGATGACGACGTGGTATAAGAGAGGTCGAATAATCTACAAATATGTACATACGTCGGGTCGTATCCTGATGAAGTTTGTTTCATTGTGTGTGTTTGTTACTTGATGTATATCTTGTGTCTGGCACAGCATGCCAAATATGGCCCTTGCGCCATAAAATCCCAAAATCAACCCAACCCTGATGAAGTTTGAAATTTGGCGATATACTGTCGTGACTTACAAAAATATGAAACTTTAGATGACTAAATATATTTACATTGACTCAAATTGCTGTACTGTCTTAAGTACACAAAGAGTTGTACTATCATAAGTACTCAGAATGGTTCCTAGAATGGAACGCTGGCGATATCTACTGTAGCTTCAAGAGATCAGACACTGAGAAGTTGGTAACGTTTTTGGCGCTTGCCAAAGTACACGAAAAGTTACGCCAATTAAAAGAGTAGCCCAAGCAACTGCCACGGATACGAGTGGCGCGAACATACCGATTTTCAGCACTTTCTTTTAACTTTCAGAATACTACAATACATGAATTCGACCATTTTACAGTCAATCAAATGCCAATTTCTAACACCAAGGCACTAAAATACAGCCTAAGCTACCATTATTCCTACCATCATTCAGTTCATGACCAGTATAGGTTTCCATCACCTTAAAATATTGAATTTAGATTAATCTACAAATGAAAAGTAAATAGTTCGATTACATTCGCACTGAAGAAACACAACGGGCTATTTACTTCTAATTTTGAATTCAGGTACATCAGTTGACGATTTACAAGAACAATCAAACACCACTGGTTTGTTGAGTCTGATTGTTTCATAACCACATGGTGGGAAAATAAACAAATCTCTAATTATACTACTAGTCATCCAATTCAGTCCATCCACCTAGTTCACTAGTCATCCATTTCAGTCATATATCCCAATGCCTCAATCCCGTTCCATGGCATACAGGTAGTTGAATTAACTGCACTGGTGCACCACAACGGACTATTGGCGACAGGATCAATCCAAAAGGGAAACATCCCAGGACAACACCTCGTAATTTTGAACCACGGTCAGATGAGGTCAACACCTGAGCTGGCACCCAGTCTCCAAACTTCCAAACAAAGCCAACGTAAGGACATTTGAGGACACGGCATATTTAACGTGCACCATCCCGCCGTACATGACGGTTTTGTTTGGATCGAGTTTCGAACTCACAACCCTCCGGATGCTAATCCTCTTCCAACCGGCCCCTCCAAGGTATTCAGGCATTTGGTGTGTACGGGCTTCTTGGACCCGAGTGATCTTTTTTCCTACGGTGTGATTGTCTATAGTAAGCACGGGTGTCGCGTTCCCAGAATACTAAAACGATCTTTTTCTGCTTTCATCCCATTATTCTATTCCCCAATCCCCTTTTCCTCCTTTCTTGACATTTTTTACTTGGCGTTGTCATGTGTTTGGCGCAGTTTGGCCAAATATGGCCCTTGCACCATAAAACCGCAAAGGAACCAACCTAAAAAATAGTTTGTTTTCCACGTATATAGAACCATTTAAAAAAAGTTTTACCACCGATTTAGGGTTAACACAGTTACAACTTTACTTATTTTATATTTAAAAAATCCACCGAATTAAATTTATGATTGGTGCCTTTTTATTCCTTATAAATTTCCCCCGGCCCTTAGGGTTCTCGGGATATTACGCGTTTTTCTTGTCTCCTAAGGGCGATATATCGCGAGATGTTCTCTTCCGTGCTTTCATTCCCAATTTTCTTGTCGAGCAAATTTTGTCATCTCCTGGAGTTTTAGTTGACGTTGCTTTGTGTTTGGAGCAGTTTTGACAAATATGACCCTATCGCCACTAAACCCATCTTCTCAAATATGAAACCCTGGGTGTATTTCTCTCTTCTGCATCAGTAAGTTTCCTTGTAAGTGTCCATTCTCTTGAGATGATTGCAGATCTGGCCCATGCGCCCTAAGGAACTAACCACTGGAACGTGAATCGTACTCTTAATTGTATCAATTGCATCCAAATTTTTAAACCTTCTATTTACCATAATTTCCGCCCTAAAGAGCACATCTCCTTTAGGTGTGTATGAGCTTCACGAACCCGAGATACCCTAGTGATCTTTTCTTTCCCATTGAGTTTACTGTCTTCGCTAAACACGGGGCTTGCGGCATATACAAGTTATCTTTAATTTACCTGTCCCTATTTGCATCCCACTACTCGATTCTCCCAATCCCTCTTTTTTCCCTTTCACATTGTTTACTTGACGTCTTGTGTTTGGCCAAGTATGACCCATAAAACCTAAACCAACCGTCCGATTGTTTTTCAAATTTCTCCAGCATTAAAGCGAATTTCATAAGACTCTTGATATCAGTTATTGAAGAGGAGGTCGTTTCAGGTAGTTACTCAATAATTGATTCGTCCATTGCGTTCGCCATAATAGACATCGTTCTTAATATTTACCAATAGAAAATGTTGACGCCGAATCCGTTAATAGTCGTCACGTAGGTAGTTAATTAACGTCGCACTGAAGCACATAATGGATTATTGGCGACGGTCCGGGGTCAATCCTTAAGGGAAAGATCCAAGGACAACACCTCGTAATTTTGAACCACGGTCAGATGAGGTCAACATCTGAGCTGGCACCCCACTCTCCAAACTTCCAAACAACGCCAACGTGAGGACATTTGAGGACACGGCAGATTTAACGTGCATCAGCCCCCGTGTACACGGAGATCTTTGGCTGGATCGAGTTTCGAACTCGCAACCCCGGTTGCTAATCCGTTGCTCTTCCAACTGGGCTAGCGCTGCCCTGTTAATAGCAGTCAGAGGGGGTTACCTTGAAGTAAACAAGGGCATTACAATCCCGTGGAACCTTAGTGATTTGTCCTTTTCATTTTACCTTAACCTGCTCTTGTTTTTTTCTCTTGTGGTTCCTTCTTCGAAGGTGAGGGCCCTTCTTGAGTAGCCATTGGTTATTTTGTCATGTGTTTGGCGCAGCTTGGCCAATATCTGACCCTTGAGCCATTAAAATTCTACCATCAGAACAATTGCCGACGGAACTACGGACATTACAGATGAACAATTCACAATTTGCTTTTGTTGTACAATTCACAATTTGAGTTTGTTAGACTAAAGATCAGAGGTTTCTACAGCCTCCCGAATTCGAAAGCTGACACTTTATTCCTAAGTCATAACTTTTATCGAGTACGTCATCCCCACATAAAATACAGAATGTCAGCAAACGTGAAAATTTCGATTAAGCCTTTTAGATTTAAAAGAATTTCAATCAGATGTAAAAAATCCATGTTACTCTTAAAAGAAATAACTGTTATCGAAAATTCCTGCTAAGCGGTTACATAATCCAAATTTCGTGGACAAGCGATAATTCTAAGACCCTTCAACACGTCCAAGTGCAATCTATACGTTAGTTATATTAAATACTTAATATACTTCGGTGAACTAGAAAAATCCGGAGAACTTGAATAAAGAATTAATTTTGACCCTTCTATAATTTAAGTACTTTTGAGGGCACCAACTTTAATGTTATTTATCAGTACCATATACTTCGATACAGTGCAAAATTGTTTTTGAAGATTTTTACTTGTACTTCTAATTTAAGTACTTTATTTAGTGATTTAATTTAAGTACTGTTGAGGCCCCTGCTAATCATAATTGGATCACAGCCGGTTTTACAATCATTTACACACAAACAGAATCGGCTTGGCCAAATATGGCCCTTGCACCATAAGAACCCAACCAACAAACAAGAATGTGATCTAGCTCACAAGAAAAAAAATCCTCTGCGAGCTAAAAGAAAATTTACGAAGGTTAAGTTCCACCCTTAGGAGTTGGTCTATAATCAGCCCTCGTGCGGCAAAAATATGACTAGAGCGAAAAGCTAAACTCAACCAAATTCTCCAAGTCTAAATGCTTAGAATACATAGCATATGTCATAGTATTAGTTTCATCGAATATTCTAATGAGGGGAATTTTCCATTGTCAATATAATTAATTTTAGAATGTGTTTCAACAAGAAAACACGGTTTTATTTGTTGCAAAATTTTAATTTCGCAAATAAAGAAATTTTGAAGATAGTAAAAGAACGCTTTGTTTCTCTGAATTTCCTATAGATGACGCCACAAGTTAGTTCTCTTTGAACGTTTTCAGAGCAGTTAGAACTTCCAAGGGACATTTCAGAAAACTTTTTGGAAAAAAATAGCGTTTTTGCGATTTGAGGGATGGTTTTTGAGTATCCAACCTTTACCTCAATTTTTAACGATGAAACGAAAATGTAATAACTAGGAAAAGTTAAGAAAATAGTTTAAACGGATAAGTTTTGAAATGTATCACCGTAATTATTACTTAAAACCTATAACCCATAAACTTCAGTTCGTAATTAGCATATGGATTTCTGTTTTATTTCGAATATATAGAGAAACGCGTAGTGACATAGGCTGGGTATAAGCGCTATTTTGGTCACGATTCTAAGCTGTCAGTCTTGACGATAGAATTCAATTCGTGGCTCGGGGTATGCCTACTGCCCTAACGTTCGAGTTGTAGGCGGTGCATTCCTCCCTGGGTGTATTTCTCTTCCTGTGTCAGTAAAACTTTCATTGTGTCTATTACTTGATATTGTATGTCTTGTGTCTGGCGCAGCATGGCCAAATATGGCCCTTGCGCCATAAAACTCTAAAACCAATCAATAGGTAAGTTGAATTTTCGTTGCACTGGAACAACACAGCGGGCCATCGGCGGCAGTCCGGGTTCAATCTCGAAGGGAAGATACGAGAACCTCGTAATTTTGGATCTTTTACAACGGGTCGCAAATGCTATAAAATCGTCAAAATGTAATTGTACCTTTTCTTTTTGAAATGAGATCAATATTGGGATGAAATGAATGTAAAAGGCGTACGAGTGCAAATGAGGCAACTAAGCAACATCTTATAGGACCAGTTGTGCCAATAGTATTTTCAGAGGCACCAATACTCCTACAGGGCTGAGCCCCTAATATTTTTAGAGGCCGGGACTTATGAGAGGAATAAAATTAATCTTACGCACTCTTAAATCTACCTTTTTTCACATAATATACGAATCTTGTGGACTTAGTTCCCCGAAAAATTTCTCCAAGTTGGCCATTTTCGTAATACAAAAGTACACTCACTGCCAAAAGTTAAGCACGAAGAGGAAAATGTTAATTTCCGTAAGCCAATCTGAATTTGAGAGGCTGCATTTCCCGACATACACGACAGCCGTCACGTTTGCATACTTCCATTTAGATGGAAGTATGCAAATATGTTCTGTAAGTCAATCACGGTTTCGTGTCGAGAAATATGCAAAAAAGGCAGTCGTATAAGAAACCAGCATTGTGAAGGGTTAGAGGAGTTTCATGTAAGTGCTGATAAAAAGTGTTTAGAACTTTCGTATGATTAATTTTCAAGACAGACGTGCTTCTGTGGCTTCCAGAAGACGAATGGCAGATAGTGAGCGCTGGCGTTCTGTGGGACGCCTTGAAGCAGGACAATCAATCACAGATGTTGCTCTTTTCTTCGGCGTTCATCATTTCACGATTATGGAAACAATTCAAAACAGTTGTCCGAAGACCTGTGGCCGGTCGCCCAAGGGTTACGACCCCCGCGGAAGATCGATATATTGCTGTTTTAGCCAAGCGGAATCGAAGAGTGACCTCCACACGTGTGACATCTATGGTTGCAGCGTCCATTGGTAAGACGATATCTGCCACTACTGTTCGTCGAAGGCTACACATGAATGGACTACGCCCTGGTACCACGAGTTTGTGTTCCTCTATCCGTCCAATCCAGAGGGGCACGATTAAAGTGGTGTCGGCAACATGTGAATTGGATTGTCTGATTGGACCAACGTTATGTTCACGGATGAGTCGATCTGCCCTGAAGCCAGATGACAAGCGTGTAAGGGTCTGGAGAGAACAAGGCACACGCAATCGGCCCCATAACATCACGCATTCCGAGGTGGAAGCATGGTGTGGGCAGGGATTTCGTTGGGAAATCGCACCGACCTGCATATCTATAGACGGGGTTCTGTGACGGCTGTCGTGTATCGGGATGAAGTCCTAGAACCCACTGAGATTATACGCTGCAGTAATTGGTCCTGCTTTCGTTTTAATGGATAATGCGCGTCCCCATCGAGCCAACATCGTCGACTACCTGAAGAGTGAGGGGATTGCGTGTATGGATTGGCCGGCGTACTCGCCCGACCACCTTAATCCCATTGAAAATCTTTGGGATGCCCTCGGCCGTGCTGTCTGCACGTTTCCCACCCCCCAGTCACTCTGAGTTGCAAACTGCTCTACAGGTAGGAATGGCGATTACGCGACTCTGGGGTGGTTGATCACCTCATGGAAAGCATGGTCACAGGCTGTTAACTTTGTATGAGGATGAGGGGTGGTCACATACCCTATTAATGTCAGTTTTGTTTGTTTGGGATTTAAACATCATTTTGTTAATGACTTCATCTTATAATTTGTGAAAATTCAATATTGTTTTCATCTTTGTATGTAATTCTTTGTTTTGTTTCATGTATAAACACATTTGCTACTTTCCTGCCGCATTTCGTGTCAAAGCTGTACTTGTCGATTATTTCGCATTTTACCGCTTCGCGCTTAACTTTTAGCAGTGAGTGTACCTCAATGAACAATTATCACGCGACTCGCAGAATAAGGGTCGAGTTAGTAATAAGTAAATTACTCCTGGTATTAAATTATTTACTTGATGTTAAATTCAATCAGTTAATCATCAATAAATTTAACAGGTGTTAACTAATTAAAAATGTAGTCGGTATTTAAGTTTTTAATACGGCGATCAAATTCCCTGCCAGTTGAAAAATTTCTTTCAATTGTGATCGTTAAAAATTGTGGTTAAATACGCAGCTTTTTCTAAGTGTAATTCCAGGACATGAAATGATGACATCAATGTGTAGCTTGTTTTCATTTTAATCAATGGCTTGAAATATTTTCATTACCAATAACCACAATTAGCTAAAAAAAATTCAATGCCTTTATTAAATTTTGCTGTTCTTGTAAAGTAGGTAGCTTTATTCTCCCAAACATTTTAGTTCTATTTTACAGTACTTTAATTTGGCATATTTTCTAGTGAAAATTTTCCTGTGGATTTGATAGTGAAAAGGTTAGGCATTTTCAGTCAAAACAATATTTTTATTATTCATAAAATTTATTAGCCCTTTTACCAATCCAGTTTTATATAGGCCATACTTTTTCAATTGACTTGAATCCTCAGCATTCCTGCTACGATACAAATCCCAAGAAAGCTATTGCTATTTATCATGCCCCATATCCTTTTTTAAACTCAAATTAGTACATATTTTAAAACATGTGGTTCCCCACAAAACATATGTATATGAACACATAAAAAGAAGCTCTCTTTTTCATAGGAATATTTTATATACAAACTGACAAGAACATAAAATATTTGTTGTGGCATGGAAGTAAGTATTCTATGGCATAAATAGGCAAGTATTCACAAGTAGAAAAATTACTAAGTAAAAAAAGTAAGAGCATATTAGAAAAAGTATAATAAACATTCTTCCAAAGAGGCAAAAAAATAACACATTGAGATGAAGTAAAATAAATAATGCATTTTAAGCAAGACTTAGAATAGTATAGGAATTAAAGCCATAAGGTTTATGCTTGGTTTGCAATATGCTCTTAAAAATTGCTCCAATAAAAACATAAAATGGGAAAATGTTTACAGTACTTTCCATTTTTAAGGAAGGAAAAAACAATCTTGAAACCGATTTACAACATTGAACTGAATGTTACACTCTAAATCAAACTCCAAAAGAATTCCATATATACATAAATTTATACTTCTTGTTTTGTATAGTTCCTATTGTATAATAAATGTAATACATATAGTGCATATAGAAGCAGATCACAGATCAGCTGTGGGTTGAGTGCGAGTTATGTAGTCAGTTAACTTCAGTCCAAATGGTCAATGCAACATTTTAGGCTACAAACTTATCAAACAACAGTTGATACTGCTGTCTGTTCAATGGAAGAACGTGCAGGTTTGGCACGTTCTCACAGCAAGCTCGCAAGAGAAGAACATCACAATGTCTCTAGCTAGTGGACTGATTTAAAACGTGAGAGGGAAATCAAATGATTGCTGACATTCTTAGGATAATCAGTACAAAATAAGAAAAATTCATAAAATCCAAAAATTATGATTGACAATTGTTCCCATGTTCTTCATGCTTAAGTTTTTAAGATTGAAAACACAAAATTTAGAAAAATATTGTAACACTACTTTTAAATCTAATTCAAACTTAAACATTTTGAATATCGTAAATTTGCTCACAGAAAAACCAAGAAAACAGTAAAACTTAGCAGTGGTTTGACTAGTTATGTTTTGGGACAACCCTACGAGTTAGAATTTCAAACAGTAGGACAAAAAATACTAAGCCTTTTAATTTACATAAACATTAAAAAGCTTATGCTCAATCAGATAAAAATATGCATCAGGTTAGAAACAAGCATGAAAATAAAAAAAATACAAGAACATGGGCATCATGTAACGCTAAAATGATAAGTGACTGATCAATAGTCAAGCTGAAATATAAAAAATATCACTTTTTATTATGCAAGAATGGGATTCATTAAAATCAATGTTTAAAATTATGATGGTTAGTTTCAATTATTTCAGCAAGGTAAAAAATTATATTAACTAAATTAGAGCATTTTATCATGAAATAATTTCATTTTTACATTTCAATTACACAAACTGAATTGTGTCAATTTATCACGCCAAGTTAAAACAAAGTATTTTGTTGCTTAGAGTGTACAGCTACACATGCAAAAATAAGCATTACTCTCTAAATATATGCTACTAAAAAACTACTATTGATCAGAGCACAACAGCATAGAGAATAAGTACACATCAAGAGCATAATTTCTAACCAAACATTGTTTAATCTCCTAACATGTTTACGCTAGATATAATATTGAAATAATTTAAAGAGAAGCTAGTTTGGCTTTAAGCAGTACTCCTTTTTGATCAAACTTTGGGTAAAAATTTCGTATGTGATGACGGTGAATCTAATTCAAGTTAAGAAATTCACTATTAAAACATGATATTTGTACCTGACCTTTCTTTGAAATACCTTGTTTATCTAAAAATATTACACTATTAAATTATTTAGATTATTCTAACATTTACACATATTTTGTCTACAAAAAATTAAATTTCTGGCACACTTTTCCCATTTGTAAAAATGCCTATGAACTGAATCAATATACAGCTAAATTATGAGATTTTAATGCCTATTAAATAATTTAAGTTTTGAAAAAATATTAAATAGTTGAAAATTATTGACAGAAATTTCATAACAAATTGAAACTTAAAACTTGTATAAAAATTACATGTAAGTGCTCTGATTAAATGAAATAACTATAGTAATACTTTTTCTCCGTTTGAAAGTTATAAGATTTAAATTGAAACTGTCAAATGAAAATTAGAAGCTGCTATTAACATTAAATTGAATAATTAAAAAAATGCTTAAGATTAATCAACCTACGAGTTGAGGTATAAATGTATTGAAATTAATACTTTGAGTTTCGGAACAATACTTTATAATTTTGACTTTCAGCATAGGGAATATTTATAAAAATATTTTTGTTCCTATAACATGCTTTTAAGCAGCAAATGAAAATTCAAAGTAGATATTTCAGGTAAATTTACTAACATGTAAAAAAGATACAAAGGTGGAAGTGTAGAAAAACACTGCCCTAAGCTATATCTGACAAAACAGGTACTTTTGCTAATATATATATTTCAGGTCATCGCTACTAATACATTATAAATAATGTATTCAGATTTTATTAGTTACACATTTTAATTTTTCTTGTTTTTGAAAGAATGTATCAGTTTATTTAGATGAGAGTGCCATATTTTAATAAACAAACCCTTATCTAGTTATTTACATATCCATTCAAATGGTTGATGTTCACAGCATGAAATTGCATAAGGAAATGGCGTGCTGTTATTGTACTTTCACAAACTTTTATGAACACCAGCAAATGACTACTGAAATGTACTAAAAATAGTACATATTCTGTTTATCCACTGTATGCTCCGAGCAGGAAATACTACAGATGAGACTTCTTTGCAGTAAAGATTGGTTGTGTATTGTTTCAGATATATCATTTAGATTAACACCTCGGCAAAAAAACTGAAAAGTTTTGGAATAAACCATCCCCATAAGAATATTTTTAACTTCATTTCAAGTATAAATCATGAAGTCCTATCTGTCATGCGAAATTTACTGAAATACATTTAAAAATGTACTTATTTTGTAATCATTTTATAAATCCATTAAAATATTGTTATTTTAGAATGAAATAAATTTTTAAATGTTGCTCAATTTTGTACATAATTTGCTGTACAACTTTCTACATGATCACAGCTTTCAAATACAATAGCACATTACAATCGATGCATGAAAAATTTTATTCAATTTTAATTCACAAAAAATTTCTTAATTGAATTTTTCAAAAATCTGTAGTCCTTGAATTGCAGAATTGATTCTATGAAATGTGTTCAAGGTTTTAAAAATCTGAAAAAGCAGCAAATGCATTAAAAAAATTGTGATTTAGTCACTTCAAAAAATTTATCCAGCTTTTATATTATTTAAATCTACATTTCAAACAAACTTTAATTAAGACAAATTATTCAGATTTTGAGTTCTATAATTTGTTCCATTTTTGTAATTTTATATTAATAAATAATATTTGAAAAGAAATTTATTAAATGAAGACTGATAGCTACCATATTCACCTAACTTCATTCACATACATTAATCAACAAAGTTTGACCTTTTGAAGTATTTAGGGAGGGTAAGAGCTTTAAATTTTACAAAATTTATTGTTTCACTTTAAGATAACAGATGCTATTACTTGTCAAGCAAAAAAAATGAGTCAGTACAAATGAAATATTTATTATGAAATTTGTAATGACTGCTCACAGGATTAAATTTGATATTAAAGAAATTAGAAAAGCAGTAATCCTTGTTTTAAGAAGTTTTCCTTCAAAAACATGTATGGGAGAAATGCAAATAGTTGTGAAAATTGTAATGCTATTCAAAATAGTGACTTACATTAAAAGTGTATTAATAAATAATTCATGTCCAGTTTGTACTGTTAGCACAATTTTCAATCAAATAGAATATTCAAATGTAAATAGGTTTTAATAGTTAAATAAATTCAGTTTCAAATATGGACACAATACAATATCTTAAGTGGAAAAGTATATGTAATGTATATGTAAGGTAAAACGTACTGTGTTTATGAAACTTTTTTGCAGTACAATTAACAAATGCCTAAATGAAGTGAGTATATGAACAAAAAATTACTTAGATTGCACAAAACAGCAAAAAGGATTTTTAATAAATAGCCACAGCTTTACAGATCCACTTTCTTCAGTCTATAGCACCATAGGAAATAACTTACATAAGTTGAGTAGTCCCAGATTTCAATATAAAAAGTTTTTGCAGTTTCCTTGCATTAAAAATCTGATGAAAAATGAAAATGTGATGAGAAATGTCCAAAAGAAATTTTGAATGCAAAAACTGAGTACACAAAATTTATGAAAAATGAGTATTTAATCTGAACAGAAGGAGCATTTCATCAAGGGAAAGAAACCAGCATTTGAGAAAAATGATTCGGTAAATGTTAAGATACTAAGTTTCGGAATAGAATTAATTTCATATAAAATGTTTACAAATTTCAGGATAAAAACACAAAAGGATTTTTATATCAATTAAAATTTTTTTAAATGAGCATTTTATCTTTGGTCTCGCTTGGGACATACTTCCACATTGCTAATAAAAAAGAAGGGTTAATATTTCACATTTTTTTACATACAATTTATAATTTTCTGATTATTTGCAACAATTTATATATATTGAATATGTGTAGCACCATAGACTATATTTTAAAGGTTTGTGTCTCTGGTACTGATTTCAAAACATTTCTTTCCTAAGAATGCAACAGCATTCAAAAACACTTTCGATCATACTCATGCACAAACTTGGGAATGCACATGCACTTTTCGACTGCCCATTCTTCATGTTCATTGATGTATCACAAAACGCCTGTGGGCGCCATATTTTTATATAAACAAAAACTATCGGGTGCACAGGGCAGTAGAAATGATACACAAGGAGTAAAATGACTTAACTTATACATGAATTATCTAACAAAACCTGGTGACCAATTGAAATTGGACCAAGGTTGGTTTACTGCAAACCAATGAGAACAGGCAAATAAGTTGAGGGAACAAATGCACAACTCTGAGGCACTGTGAACATTAGGCCTTTCGACACATGATGAATTATAGGCTGCATAGAAGCCTTGCTAATCTTTGCAGGACACGGGAAGAGCGATTATGCTGTCGATGACCTGTCCCGATTTCTAATGGAAACGGGTAGATTATCACAACTATGAGCATATGAAAGACTTGAGTCTTTTGGTTAACCGTCAAACACCACTATTTTGCTGTCTACTTACTGTATTTACGTCCCATTGATTAACTACATCACTATAAGGAGGAGGTGGGTCAGTGCTACCATATTTGCTATCTGTCACAACTTGAGTACAGCCGTACGTCCTGTTCGAGTTTCCACTGGTGCCAGACATGCGAGAGTTCATAGCAACTGATGACGGTAACCAAATATGAGAAGAAACACTAGGATTTGAAACAGGAGTATATTGTCCCCTTGGGTAGCCTATTTTACCACCATGAGCATTACTAGAACTCACGCTGTGAGACCGCGTAACTAGAACAGCAGGGTCTGTTAGAGTCAGTGGCGGTGTTGTAGGTTTTTGAAGAAGGCCTACAGAATTCGATCGGAAAGGTGGAAGAGAATTGCATTCTGGAACAGTTCGATTTGGTGGTGGCCTTATAAAGCTACGTGTTATCTCTGCATGCTGCTCAGGATCATGAAGTTTCAGAAGTTTTGTGTCACATCGAGGGCCTTCTTCACCATCAGGCAAAGTGATGGAATGGGGAAGATTTAATGCCAAATCGGTTTGAACTGAGTGTAGTCTTACAAGATGATCCTGGTGTGCTCCTGCTTCTAATCTCTGCCTCTCCTGAACAGTTGCAGGTGTGTACATCATCTGAAAAACAAAAGGAATAATTGAAGCATTTTATAAACAAATATAATACTCAAAAATAAGAAACAGCACTGTTCATAACACTAATAATGAATTATTGCTTTGTTGTACATTAAACACCTTCATTATTAAACACAAAAAGATATATAAAATGCTTTCAAAATTTAGTTTTCAAACATTTCATGTAAAAAGTTTTAACAGTTATAAGTTGAAACTTCATACGAGTGATGGCAACAAAAGTCAAGTCATTTAACTAAATGTTTTTAAGTGCTGAATTTCATATCTGATTTCAGACATGCTAGCAATTTAGCACATAAGTATTTAGTAGAGTAGGTCTTGGAGAACAAATTGCTACAAACTGTAAGTTATAGAATATATGGTTATTTAGGTTTTATGGGCACACATGGGCCAAGCTGTGCCAATCACAAAACCAGACAACATCAACTATTACTAATATATGAATGGATACTGGCCTAATCTGTTTAGCGCAAAAGTTAATCAGACATTTTAGTCATACCAGGCAACACATAGTAAGGGCAGTATTCAGCTTTCTGCCATATTTTTCAAATTGATATTCACATTTTATTGGATCACAGAATATTAAAGTTCTTTCATAAATGGATGAGTCTAGACATAAAAGGCAGAATTTTGTCATTGTTCGAGCACCCAATGCATTTTTTCATAAAACACTTGAATAAAACAAAATTCATCCCTTTGACTGAGAATTAGCTGTACCACTAAGCAAAAGAAATTAGCTAGTTAGAAAATTCATCTATAAAAAACCTTTGGGAGTTTGAGGACTTGTAAAATATGTAGAACAAAAAATAAATTGCATATTATCTCTAAGTTATCCATTAAATAAAGATTGAGGTTAAATAACATAAGCTGAAAAAGATTTAAATTTTCAAACAATTTGAAAATTAACCTTTAAAACCATACTATGCATGATTTACATATCGAGTGTTTTAAAATAAGATATTTAATTAAAACAAATTGCCTAAGCAAATAAACAATACTATAGGTGGTAGTAAACCCGGTATCATAACAAAATACTTTGTTCGGGATAAGCTAAATGTAAAAATTTTAAATACCAATTGCATGAAATGATTCCTTTTCACTAATCAAATGCATAAGTGAAATTTTCATATTCAGCTAGGGAAAAAATTATCATGGCAAACTTAACTTCCTTAGGCACAGAATTAAAAATACTCAATTTAGGAAACTGTCTGGCTTAGGGTATAAAATCAGAAGCTTCACATGGCAGTGAAGTAAATTAATGGTTATAGGAGATTCAAGTAGGTAAGATCCAATTAAATTGCTTACTTTTTCTTTATCCCTAGTATGGAGGAAGATTTGTTATTCATAAAATTTCACCTGTTATCTATAGCATCATAGTAAACAAGAATTTCTGGTGCAAATAGAAACTGATAGAAATCTGAATAAAAGAATGGTTTTGAATAGAAAAGAATAATTTTTCTGTGAAAAGAATGGGGTATAAAACCAAAAATATATATTTTCAGTTGAATATTTAAAACTAATGTTTTCAATTTGTTTCTTTTTAATTAAAGGTAATATTTATGTTAGATTATTGCAAGTATGATGGAACTGTGAACTTATAAAAAACAAATCAGAAGAGTTTTCTGCAGCATAATACAGTGAGGTAAATAGAAATTCAAGTCAGGATATCATAGCTGTAAAACCCAGCTTTCTTTAAAAGAATTTATCCATGTGTAAAGAAATAAAAGGAGCAATTTCTAGTGTGTGCAAAGACATCTTCACAAGCTTAGCGAATCTATAAAACCTAATTTTTTTCACAAAAGTATCAGTTTGGCATTAATGGCATTTACATGCTAATAGAAATACAGAGCAACTCCACCCAAAGCATTTTCTCAAACCATCCATATCATAAAACTTTCAGAATCAGTATTTTTAAGTTATGTGAAGAAAATACAAAATACTGATATAGGCCAGAAATAGGCAAGATCTAAATGCTTGATAAAATAGAAAGACTTTCCTGCTCTTTGATAAAATAGCCAACATTTTAATCAGAAAATAAGAGGTCCAAAACAATAAAATATTCTTTCCATATAATGAAAAATATGGAGCAAATTTATAAATACATTGCTGTATTAGGCAAGGCTAAATTTGGTTAATGGTTGTTTACAAGTAGCATGAGTATCCATACCTTATAAAGCAAAAGCAGTAAATACACAGATCAAGCTGATTGAATGATCATACAGTTATCTAGTGTTGTTAAGCATCAGATACAAGCAGCATGGACCAGTCAACCAAATTTAGATACAGCCTTATTAACTAGAGCCAGCAGAATATTTCATATCTATCCTCTTAAATACTCTCCTCGTTACACAAAACTACTTTACCTAAATTTAATACTTTGTACATGCATATTAATAAAGCCATATTAGCCATCATTAAATTTGAAGATGCAAAAAATATATTGTTTAAATTCGATTTCACCAAAGTATCTATTTCCAAAAATTAAGTTTTCATCTCTACCACGATTTAAGTTCGATTTTCACATTTCATGCTTACATTTGCTTTCCCTTGCACCAGTCACCTAAACATGTGTGCCCAGTAAGCTACAAAATCAGCTATTCAAGAAAATTTAAAACTTTATTTGAATCCCAATATGATTAAATAGTATTAATACCATATTAATTTTAATATCTATATACAATATTCAAGAGAATTTCTTCATATATTTTGTTCTTATCTACATTCTTTTCTCTGCTTTCTTACTGAATAGGTTATTTTATTTTTTAGATTTATTTAAATAGTTCACTTAAGAACCTAAAAACCAGACATTTAAAAAGGTAACTCAACTATACAAGGTGATTCAAAACTCAACGTACAAACTTTAAGGGGAAGTAAAAAAACACAAAAACAAAACACAATTACATAAGAATGTATGACTGGAAACCCCAACCTGATCAGCTGGAGGATAAACAAGGATGCAGAAATGACAAGCCAATAATGGGTGGAAAAACTCTTTGTTTAGCGATACTTTACACTAGGACATGCTTACATTTGCTTTCCCTTGCACCAGTCACCTAAACATGTGTGCCCAGTAAGCTACAAAATCAGCTATTCAAGAAAATTTAAAACTTTATTTGAATCCCAATATGATTAAATAGTATTAATACCATATTAATTTTAATATCTATATACAATATTCAAGAGAATTTCTTCATATATTTTGTTCTTATCTACATTCTTTTCTCTGCTTTCTTACTGAATAGGTTATTTTATTTTTTAGATTTATTTAAATAGTTCACTTAAGAACCTAAAAACCAGACATTTAAAAAGGTAACTCAACTATACAAGGTGATTCAAAACTCAACGTACAAACTTTAAGGGGAAGTAAAAAAAAACACAAAAACAAAACACAATTACATAAGAATGTATGACTGGAAACCCCAACCTGATCAGCTGGAGGATAAACAAGGATGCAGAAATGACAAGCCAATAATGGGTGGAAAAACTCTTTGTTTAGCGATACTTTACACTAGGACAGTACATGTACACGTTAAGTTTCACAACAAGTGCTCAAAGTTCTTACCATCCAGTTATGCAAATTCCCAAACATTTGATGATGTGGTACAAGTCTGTTTGGGTACCATTCGGCATACAACTGTGCAGCAGCCCTTCTGTTGCCGTCAACTGCACCATACACAAGGTGCATGTCCGCTCATTTCAGCGCTCGTAAATTGTCCCATGCCCTCCGTACGCAATCGGAACTTTAAATGACTAGCGCTGCATTCCAACTACAGTGCCCTCCAGCGGATAACAGTGCCCTCAAGCATGCATAACTGGATGGTAAGAACTTGTTGTGAAACTTAACGCGTACACGTACTGTCCTAGTGTAAAGTATCGCTAAATAAAGAGTTTTTCCACCCATTATTGGCTTGTCATTTCTGCATCTTCGTTTATCCTCCAGCTGGTCAGGTTGGGGTTTCCGGTCACACATTCCTATGTGATTCTGTTTAGTTTTTGTGTTTTCTACCTCTCCTTAAAGTTTGTACGTTGAGTTTTGAATCACCCTGCATATTATGCATACATTAGCGCTTTACTGCTATTGTTCCACATAAATTTTAAAAACAAGTAAAAAATATCAATCTTAGCATAAGGGTACAAATGCATTTTCTTACTATTCTGTACAGAAAGTATTCCAAGATTTTATATGGAAATAAGAAAAATTCACAGGTGTACTATTCAGAATATCAAGTTAAAACATTGTAGTACAAATTCTGTTGTGATAAAACTTGTGGATATACCTAATCGGTCTTTGTTTTTATTACCTCTTCCCTAAAAGTTTAGAATAGTTTCAAATGTTCCTAATACTTTTAAGACAAAGTTATACCAAGCACTTCGGGATTTTAGCATACCAAGAACTGACAAATCCATTCAATTGAATCAGAATCCAAAAACAGGGTAGAATCAACAAAGCAACACCTAGCAACCATACCACTCAAAAATAGTTATATGAAACTACAGGGAGTTATACATTTTAAGGGTGTAAAATTGAATATAATACAAATTACTAACCGATGCAGTAGTTGGTGTTAGTGAGTATGTGTACTGTTGTTGCTGAGGACAAGGTTGCTGAAGTTGCCTAGTTGATGGTTGCTGTCTGTTACGCTGATCACTCCAGGACCTTGCTCCCATCTTGTAATGACTAAGGACACATGTAATAATCCCCACAGCAAATAGTACTTTTATCACAATAATAAAAATCTGTACTGCAGACACTGAAAAAGGGGAAAAATAGCAATTAAGAAAAGAAAAGACTAAGCTGAGTTAGAAAGAAAGGGGAGATAAGACCTATCTTCTCTAACATTTTTCTTTTAAAATCATGAGATTGTTAACTACTCAATAATAATATAAAGCTAATTTCAGCTAAGTTAATCTGTCAATCGCTTCACTTTCTAAAAACTATGATGCATTAGTAGGGAAGAACTTTAAAACAAATTTATCAGAATCAAAGTATGTGGATGCTCAGCAATAAAGGCAATGAACAATAAATAAAAGCAGAACTGTGATGGACCAAGAATTCCAACTTTTTCAAAAGGACATCAATAAATAAATAAATAAAATAGAAAGGAGAATTCAGACAGAAGATCAAAAGAGAAGTCAAATGTGAGAAGCAAAATAAGTTAAAGTTATAACATAAAAATGGACTCAATTCAAGATAACTAGCTGCCACACTACATGCTTGCCAATATTTGGGGATCATTACTATGCATAGAAAAATTAAGTACTATGGATAGATTATACATCTTCATATGCTTATCTGCAGAAAAATTTCAAAGTAAACAAAAATTTCGAAAGGCAAATGCCAAGGGATAATTTTAAGATACAAATTAAAAGTGTTACAAATTGCAAACTACACTGCTGGCCACCGTAAATGCAACACCCTGAAGGAAGCATGCAAATAATATGAAATTTACAACATGCATTAGCGGAGGTGAGATATGCAAATGATTAGAATTTCAGCGCAGACGCACATCACGCGCGCCTGTGGCGCCACTTCAAAGCGCTATTTAAGGCTTGGAGATTTCGACGATTTCAAGTACGGCAATTAGGTTTTTTGAAAAAACCACAAGAAAAACACATCAATTATGCCTCGTAGAAAACAGCGATCATCTTTTGATCAAGTATCCGAGTTCGACAGAGGAAGGATAGTGGCCTACCGAGATTGTGGATTATCTTTCAGGAAAATCGGTAGTCGTGTTGGACGAAACCAAACAACTGTAATGCGGATATGTGATCGTTGGATGCAGGAGGGTACGACGGACCGACGTGTTCGATCGCATCCACCTCAGTGCACCACTTCACGTGATGACAGGCATATTGTGCGTATGGCAGTGACGGATCGCTCAGCCACATCACGAACCATAGCACAGCACATTCAGTCTGTACCGCATCATCCAGTGTCTGCGCGTACCATTCGACGCCGTTTACAGCAGAGTGGTCTGTCCGCAAGACGTCCATTGCTTCGTCTACCCTTGACGCAGAACCGCAGACGTTTCCGCCGCCAATGGTGCGATGAAAGAAGGATGTGGACGGCAGAATGGAATGAAATTGTCTTTACTGACGAGTCACGCTTCTGTCTGCAACACCACGATGGTCGGATTCGAGTCTGGAGACACCGTGGAGAGAGGATGCTGAACAGCTGCGTTATGCACCGCCACACTGATCCTGCACCGGGTATTATGGTATGGGGCGGTATTGGATATCACTCTCGCACTCCTCTAGTACGCATTGCCGGTACTTTAAACAGCCAGCGCTACATCTCCGAGGTGTTGGAGCCAGTTGTCCTTCCTTACCTTCAGGGCTTGCCCACAGCCATATTTCAACAGGATAATGCGCTACCACACGTGGCACGCATTGTCCAAGGGTTCTTCGACAATCGCCAGATTGAATTGCTTCCCTTGCCAGCTCGCTCTCCGGATCTTTCGCCGATAGAAAACATGTGGTCCATGGTCACATATCCGATTGACCCAGAATACATCCCCAGCTGCCACACCAGATCAACTTTGGCAACGTGTGGAAGCTGCTTGGTCTGCTGTACCCCAAGAACACATCCAAAGTCTCTTTGAATCAATGCCGAGGCGTGTGGCAGCGGTGATCTCCAACAATGGCGGCTACTATGGCTACTGATTTTGGCAGGAACCACACTTCACAGAAGTCTATAAATTTAATCATTTGATACTTGGTCAACATGTTATCTACAAAATAAATTTTGTTGTGATATCTCTTGTCTTTCTTGGTGTTGCAATTTGGGTGGCCAGCAGTGTATAAACATCCAACACTTGGTAAAATTAAACAGAATTCACTGATACACAGCAACAAGCAACTAACAAATTTATTTCTCACATCCATGATCTCAAACTTAAATGCCCTATATGGAAGAAATAAGTGTTTGGGGGCCTGGGAATTCAATGTGTCCTTAATGGGTTAGTTGGTTTAGGTTTAACGGCACAAGGTTTAAGTCATTAATGGGAGTGGGAACTGAAGCAGTGTTGAAACACCTCAAAGAAATGGGTGCCTAGGATGCACAAATTACAAGTCCCTCATATAATTTAGATTGCACTTGCCAAATGATAAAATCAAGATTTTTGCATAAAAACTCTTGTTTTGCAAATTGATCTTTATTTAAATAACAGATTCACGAATTCATAATGAAAAACATTTAAGTTTTCATTAGGATACAAATGCCAACATCAGAGGATGTACATTTGAAAATATCGAAATATTTTCTATAAAACATAGTTAGAGAAGACAAGTTAATCCCAAACACATGTAATTCCAAAGATGGCAAACTGATGAGAAATATATTTTACTTATAATTTTGAATATTTCTGTCAGTGATGACTGAGAACTCATTTGTAAAGATTCCACGTAATAGAGCTGGATTTTGGATATGGTGACAGGTTTGTGGAGTAAGAGCTAGAATTCTTTCTTGTGTTAAATAAATGAATCATGTATGAAGCACTAATATACTTGCACAAGTGTACCAATTACAAAAAATGTTCATTACAATAATAGAACGTCCCTTGATATCAACTTAAGCATGTAAAATACTATTTATTGCAATCCACTTTTTGAGAAACATGCAGTAGTGTCCTAATACTTATATATCTGAAAAATAAAATAACGAATTTTTCAACTAGACAGCTTTTTCATAGGAATTGCTGAAAAATTTTGCCATTTTGCAGCTACACTTAGAATTCAACAATAGCTACATTAATTATCACAGCCACCAATTGCTAAGGCTTCCAAAGCCTATACATACAGGTAACAAATTATTTTGACAACACGCATATACGAAGCAGTCGTCAGATCTAACTTAGGTTCCCCCAATAATTTTATCTTATAGTCTTATTATATAGTATATACTCTTATAGTCTTAATGTTTAACTATTATGCAAGCAGTGCAAAACAAACTCTTCGAGACTTGACATAAAATTTCGATAAATTCATCAACAAAGCAAGATAGGCACACCAATTATGCAGCATATTATATAAATTTCATATAGATAGTAAACACATTTTTTGTTAACATAAATTGTGTTTTATTTCTAATGCCCGGCCAGACCTCTTTGACACTACAAGGCGGAACTGACAGCTACTTGTGAAGGAGCATCCAGTAGGTGAGCTGCCACTACTCCTAACAGGGACAATCATCATCACAAACCTATCGGGTTTGTTTGTGTATGGACCTACATCCATACACAAACAAACCCGAGATTCAAACCAGGGACCTACTGGGTGGTAGATGAATACTATATCTGTTAGACAGCTCATTAGTATACACTTTATTAGAAGATATGGTCAAATTACGAGATATTAAAAGTACAAAACCGAAGAACATTAGTTTTCTTCGCAGTTTATAATTTTTGTACAGAAAAATATTTATTTTGTACCATGTTTTAACACCCTTTATTTCACGCAAGTCAATCAGCCAGTTAAAAAAAAATTTTAATTCTGAATTTTATCACAAGCAAATTCAAATTTATTAGTTTAGCCCTGGGAAAACAGTAAAATTATGATAAATTAGTATCACTGACTTGATCTCCAGCCCAAAGAAACAGATCCTAACTATCCAAAGTAATATGCACTATATTTTGTTCAAGTTTTTAGTCAAATTGTTGATCTGTCAATTAACCAGTGACAGTACATGGAAAATAAGTTTATTTTCTAAGCACACACAAATTCTGATTTTTCCTGTATTTGTGTTCTTTAACAAATCCTTGGTAATCTATTACAAGCATACCTGTCAATGTAAAGTTGACGATTGTAATTTTTCTAAACTATAGAAGAAACATCCTATGGAATTAAGGATATTTGATGTATTGAATCTTTTCAACAAATCCTTGGTTGTCAAGTTTATTTTATCAAATGTCATGTGGTTCTAAATAAGTTTTAAAAATTTAATGTCTGTCATGACTTTTTGAATGGTCAGATGTTGATATTAAAAATTCAATTTCAGTTCATAACTATTCAACCAAACAAATAATGAATTGCATACAACTTATTTTTGTCTCTGGTCAAGGAAACACTATTGCAGAAGGTACACATCCACAAATACAGATAACTGGTTAATGTCTGAGTATGTAAAGGACACATGTCACTATTCCAAAACTAAAATTGTGACATTGGGTGAACTCAGAGAGAACCCGTTTTAAACAAATTAAAATGTTTGAGATTAGTTCACCAGGTACAAGAGGATGTATCCATTTCATTGTTCAACTTCATACATTCATTTAACTTCAAAATCATGCAAGTGAAGACTCCTTTACTTGCATCCTGTAACCTAAACAGTACATGCTAATAAATTAATTGCCACTTGGAATCAAATTCCTGGGTGTTCGGTGAAAACACTCAAGGTTCACAACCTAAAGATTAAAAAAACATCTTAACAAGGCCTAGAATCTCAGAAAGCTGCCTTCATAAATACAAGAGCTCAACTTAGAAGAGATGGTAAAACAGCAGAATTTAAGATTACTGCTTAGTCAAAATATTTACTTAAAACAAAAAATCTGCATGACTGCAGAATTAAATCATCCATCCAAGTGAGCATACATCCAAGCTGCACTTAATTACTTTAGAAATATTACCTAATGATGAGTTAGCTTCAAGTTTTCAAAGTAACATTAGATTTCCAATAGCTCAAGAAAGAATGCTATGGGTATTTGGAGAATTCAGTTTAGTATGATTGCAATCAATCTCTAAAATTACATTGGATAATATCAACATGGAGTATTGAATAATTTATTTGAAATGATGTAATCCTTGGAAACTGCATTTGAGGAAAAATGAAGGCATATAAAGTTTAAAATACTAATTTAAAACTAAAATGAAGAGTGAATGTCTTCCAATAGGTTATAAAACTCATCTAATTACAGTAACAAGATTCACTCAGTTGGATTAATTCAATTTTAAATAACTATTTAGCATTTTAAGAACTAGAAATCTGTAGGTACTTTTTCCTTGAGTTGCCTTGCATGAAAAAAATTAGAAATTATCTAGTCTAAGCAAATTGGAATGAGTATGTTGCCTAAATGTGATTATTTCAGTTTTCATAAACACAATATTCTATATAAAATATAATATTTGACTTCTACATGATGAAAACTGAGAAAAATTTAGCAAAATTAGCTGGTTGCATTCAAGTTGAAAACTTAATTAAAATGGATTTTCAGGTACATATTACATTCACAATTCTTTCACTCCAGTGAAATTATTTAATACTTGAATCAATTTTTAGATTTCAGCTAGTTTATTAAAAATCAAAGTAAAACCCCCAATTGTGTATTTTTTTAGCGTTTTATACTCTTAAATTTTATCAGATGGTTCAGAAACGCGTCAAATATGAAGGATCACGATTTCAATACTTAAATCCACCGATATACTGGCAATCAATTATGCATCTGAAGTATTCCCAACAGGTTTATCAGTCATTTATTCTACATGAGGGCAAATAAAACATTCCCAACTGCATCACAGCAAAGTATGAATTCAAATTATATATATAAGCTTTTCAGATTTACTCAAATCCCACAATTTGAAGTCAGATAATTTGCTTGAATGATTTGTACAATTGTTCTGCTGATTAAAATTTTATTTTCTTGCAAAGAAAAATGAATTTTTTAATGAATCCAGAACTGCACATAAGTATTAATTTAATTCAAAATAGTTGTTGCTAGTCAAAGCACTTGCTTCCTTTTAGGACTTAAAAGAAGCAATGATTCATATAAAAGTACAATTAACCACAGAAAAGTCTGCATTATAAATAACAAAAGGTGAATCGACAAAATTTGTCTAAAACATAAATTGAACTTGGCTGTGTTCAAACTAACATGAATTATGCTCTTACAAAAATACAGAACACTTCTACCATAAATTTGCAACTTGAATATTTTCTATGAAACTCATTCAATAGAAAATCATAAAATGAAATTTAAAATAAATTTCTACATCAAGAGTTGCACATTTTTCTCTCAAGATATTGATGAAAATCCTTTCTTGGTTATCTTTCGAAAGAATACATGTCCTTTTTTAAAATCAAGCAATCAAATTTGTTTCAAATAATTGCATTTTGTTTTCAAAGGGTTGAGAATGGTGAAGCCAAATTTGAGGGACGATACTTTTCATTGCGAAATACAAATTTTAAAAATAAGTTAACTGTTTCTAAAGTATTGGATATGTGCCATGAACTGTTTTTTAAATAGTGCAACATGGGGAAACAAAATGAGAAAATGCATTCCATTATTCAATTCAGAAAGGTTACTTGTAATTTGAAACTAGAAGAACTGAGTGATAGAAAAAAGCCCATAAACGAAATTGAATATTGAAGAAACCAATCCAATAGTTATGCATTATTCAGTTTTATAGAAGTGTACCTCCTGAATGTCTTTTTGGGTGTTTGGAAAGCTTAGCCCATCCAGAGCATGTTTCGGAAATGTGAAATTTAAATGATGTACACCGAGTTTACAAATCGGGTGAATATTTTGTGTACACAAGCAGATTTAAGTGCAGTTAGTGGACGGTAATTTGAGTTTTAGTAAAATTTGGCCGGACTAATTGGGTACAAGAAAATTTTTCCAGTGTCTGTGACATGACATAAATAAAAGGCATTAACAACAACAACTGTAAATGTTTCTAAAATTTTTCCAAGAGGGAGTATCCGTTTCCCACTGCTGGAATGCAAGTTGTTTTCTGAAACTACTAGCAATAGAGCAAAACTAATTGAAGGAAAAGTAAGAGTGGAAAAGCGCTCGCTTACTGTAGCTCCGTGCAACGGAGATGTAGAGCGACACAACCTGCGAATAAAGTGGACCACTCCTGTAGCCCAGACAGCAGCAGAGAGCTGTCGGCATTGCTGTTGGCCATGGCAGTGCAAGCGAAGTTGCTGCTTTCCGAGTACTGGCACCATCACAAGCGCCGGCCTTCCAAATATTCAGCTATTAGATCTATTTCGAAGACTATACCTTCGCGGTTTCACACAGCAGTCCCCTTTTCGTATGGAAGAGTGCGACCAGAAGAACGTCGAGTATCGACGTGCGTTCGCCGGAGCGATTCGCTAACTTCTGTTCAGCACTGTGACCCACCTCGACACACACGTCCAACACAGCTGCGAGACTAAAGGGTGATAGTGACGTTTCCACTACCGGCCCGGTCTCATTGGCTAAACGCGCATACTTCCGGTTGTGACGTCACAGAAGGATGCGGCGCGCTACATGGGAGACACCCTCGGTGGTAAGAAGCATTATTATGACAAGTTTACACACACACAATGAAATATTCCAAAAGTAAAAATTCCACCGTCCGGCTGAGGGAGCGAAATTGCAATGGGACTCTCGGTCCTTCGAGTAAATAACTCAGACTGCTTCGTCTGGAAAATAGTTTCGATTTCGCAGTTGGAACGAGAAGGGAGTTCGAAAGTGAGCACTCGGCCTGTTTTGAGTTCTGATTTCAAGCGGAAAAGCCTGCTACTGGTTGCCGAAACTTGTTCTACTTTTAATCGCGCTCGTTGCAAATGAACGGCGAATACTTTCGGTTTTAAAGTCGCGACGATTTCGAAAACAGATTGGGATTTAAGTCTCTTCCTTAATTCGCACGTTGCTGAAGACTGCGAGAAAAGTTTTCCCCTTGCGTTTTTATTTCTCTTCCAGCGAACTTTTCCCACCAATTGTGCGTTTGGACTTTTTCTTTAAGACCATCCAAAATCGAAAAAAATAGAGATAACTATTTAGATTCCGAATGAGAAAATATAGTTCGTTTCAAATTTTAACTAATTTTAAGAATCTATACTTAATTTTTTTTATTTGTGTATTTACTTTTTTATCCGATTTAATTATTTTTAAAACAAATCTTCCACACACAATCGAGTCTACGGAAAATTAAAAATTTTCTCCGTTTGTATTTCCCTTACGAAAAAATTTTAAGAGTTCCATCGAGCTCTAAAAATTTCTAGAGAAATGAAATTTGTTTTTATAGAAAAAAAATTCTATAGAATTCTAGAAATTTCTTTCGAGAAAACGAGCTTTGATTCCATAGAAATAGAGAATTCTATAGAAAAGTAAAGTCGAGAAACAAGAAATGAGCTTCTATAGAATTCTGAAGAGGTTTCTACAGACATTCTAGAAATTTCTAGACTTTCAATAGAGGTTACTTTATAGAGCTTATAGAAGAAAGGGTCACAATTCTATAGGATTCTATACACTACATTCTATAGGAATTTTTATAGAATTCTATAGCAATTTTTCATAAGGTAAAAGTAGTTAATACGAATTACTCCAGTGAATAAATGAGAAAAGTAACAAGGTGTTATTTGATGTGTCAGAAAATCTTGTTTTTTTTAATCAAATCAGTTCTATTCTTACTAATATGGCCAAAAGTAACTTTAGATTTTCTTCAGACATTACTGTTTACATTTTCTCCTAAGCTGCGATTTAAGCGATAACAAAATCGTTCACGCCCGATTAACCTGATTTAAAGACAGATTGCTTATTCAGAAATGTAGACAAATATTCAAAAAGACAACAAGTGGATAGAGACCGTTCCTGTCTGGCGAAAATCTGATTTATAACACCCTAACATTGTCTGCCCTTTGCCTCTATTTTTTGTTTGGGTTTATTTTTTGCTTTTTAAAGTAGATCATTCTTCGAGACTTATTTTCATTCTAATGGCTCGTAAAACTTGAATACCGTTTCCCTGGTTCTTGCTGAAACGATACCTCGGATACGACATCGTCTATGTGCATTACAATATATATTTCGTGAAACCGCGACTTCGTAACCAGTGGCGAATACTCGGGGAAATTGTTGGTTGGTTGTTTAGGGATTTTATGGCACTAGGGTCATATTTGGCCAAGCTGCGCCAAACACAAGAGGCAACTTAGGTAAAAAAATGTCCTGGAAGGGAAAAGAGGGATTGGGAATGGAATAGTAGGATGAAAGCAGAAAAAGATTGCTTGGATATTCCGTGAGCGCGACTCCCGTGTTTACTAGACAGTAAACCCCATGGGAAAAGAAAAGATCACTAGAGTACCTCGGGTCAGTGAGGCCCGTACACAACTAAAGGTTTGGTTTGATGGGGTTTTATGGCGCAAGGGCCATATTTAGCCATGCTGCGCCAAACACAAGACAAACAGTATCAAGTAATGGACATACACACAAGAAAAGTTTCACTAACACAGAAGAGAGAAATGCACCTAAGGAGGAATCGAACCAGTACCGTCTACACACAACTCAGGCCCTTGCATCTATAGGAGATATGCCCTGAGGGCAGGGAAATTATTGGAGGGGAATATAAGACACTAGTTGCTTCAAGTGTGCTTCGAGACAATTTATTTTGTTTATACAAATCATATCTCACTAATATCATCGATATACTTGTGATTTCCCCTGATATGTGGTGATGGCGCCCCTGTTTCCTGATATAGCAACTGTAAAACCTAGAGTTGAATAACCCTGATTCTGATTATCCATTTGATAGGTATTTTTTAAAACATTTCCTACTGTTTGGAGGCAACCGGAGGGTTGCGAGTTCGAAACTCGATCCAACCAAAGACCATCGTCTACGTAGGGGCTGGTGCACGTTAAATCTGTCGTGGCCTCAAATATTCTCACGTTTGTAGTTTGAAGAATGGGGTGCCAGTTCAGGTGTCGACCTCGTCATGCTTCAACATTACGAGGTGTTGTCGTCGGATCTTTCCTTTCGGGATGGAACCCGGACCGTCGCTAATGGCCCGTTGTGTTGTTCCAGTGCGACGTTAATTCAACTACCTACCTGCTTGGGGCAACCGTAAAAATATTAGGGGGACAAGGAGTCCGAACCCCTAGGACTTGGTGCCTGCTTGAATTTCGGGATAGCTTTGTATGACTCGTATCAACTGATCAGTACATTTCTGAACAACTTATGTAAAACAGCAATGAAAATATTTTTCATCAACATGACCCATTTCTAGCACAAAAAGTTTCATGCTCCACGAATTAAAAACGCGGTAAATGACACTTAAATAGGTAGGTAGTTAATTTGCGTCACAATGGAGCAACACGACGGGTTATTGGCAACGGTCTGGGATCAATCCCGAAGAGAAAGATCCAAGATCCAATCCTCGTAATTTCGAACCACGGTCAGATGACGCTGATCTGGCACCCCAAACTTACACAACAACACCATCGTGATAACTTAAATAGGAGTCAGCTTCAGAACATTGCTTAACACACGAATCGCGAGATTCAAAACTGGATCGCGCGAACCTCATGCGTGGGTTCTAAAAGACATCGATGTATTTCATTTCTTAAAGGTAGCCATTATTTTTATTTTATTGCATTTTTACATCATTTTCCTTCCCTTCAGGTTGTAAATAAGTCTCGAGTAAAGTTGTTATGTTTACAAGTCAGTTTTCTTTTTTATATTCGTTTTTCTATAAATATAGGCATGTTTCAAGGTGTGGTTAAAATCAATAGCTTTTGAATAGGTCACGTAATTACATAATTCATCTGTTTCTTAGGCTTTGATCGCATTTCAGTCATTAAAAGTTTCATATTTTTGTCAATTTTTCTAAAAGTAATATTTTCTGAAAATTTGATTGAGTGGGATAATTTTTTTACAAATCTTGTCATTGTCTGAAGTTGGTTGTATTTTTGTTATGGCTAAGCAATGTTCTTTCCGTCAAGTAAATGGACATACACACGAGGAAAGTTTTACTGAGGGAGAAATACACCCAGATTAGTTACAGGAATCGAACCTGCGCCACCTACAGCTCGCAGGCTGCTCTTATTCTATGAAGTCTAGTTATAGCACAAGATACAAAAGTGAACAAGCTATACCAAACGCACGATTCACAAATAAAATCCAAGTCCAGAGCAAAGATAAAAATGACAAATAGTGCAAATTACAAACTAGTGAAGCATATAAATTCAGTTCCAGTAGGACAATGGAAACAAAAACGATGTCAAATTAATAGTATAGTACGGCTCTGGTGCGAAGGCAAATGACCTTAAGGAAGTTCATTCGTAGAAAGGTGGTAAGCTCGCCAGGGGAAAGGGCTGCCCACGCGCATTTCTCAAATTCGCGATATAATTTCTGTTCGAGACATCCACATGTGAACCTTCTGCATTTTGAAATCCAACTATGGGCAAAACTTTTTACAACGGATTCACATTTGTTCATTGAACATTCCATGGAGGTCCACATGGGGACTTCTGCCTTTTGAATTCAAGGGAGAAATTCTTTATTGTAACCACGGGTTCACATCCGTGAATATTCAATTAAGAAGTTAATATGTTCATCCATGGCTACAAAAAGTTGGTTGTTTTATAGCGCGAGAAACGCATTTGGCCAAGCTGTGCCAAACACAAGACAACGTCACGTAAAAAATGAGTACAAAAAAGAATTTCTCCGAAAGTTGGGTTCAAATCGGCAAACCCAAAAGATTCAGATACGTGAACCTACGGAACGCCGGAGCTCAAAGCATGGGCTGATAGCTTGAGTGAAGCTTCGCTGAACGTAACCTAATAAAGTTTGAATAACTCAGAATTTTATTTAACAGAGCAACAATTGCTTCGCGCAAGAATGAGGGGTCGCGTGGGAATGTGTGAAAGCTTAACGAATATGAAAGGAATGGTTGCCAAATTCCTCGTAAAAAAGTGAAGATTAACGAAGGAGTCGAAATTTCGAAGATATAGAGCGACTTTTTTTTTTGTCATTTTTTGTTTTGTTTTAGCACCTGTACTTGTGTCGCTTAAAATCCTGTGATACGGTAAGGAATTTCGTCTAGAGAGCTAGCAGCTGACACTTAAGTGTCAAGCACCTTGAGCGTATCTTTTTGGCAGGAGTCCATTGAAAATCGGGATAGACTTCCCTCTTTTTTATATATATTCCCCCGGTCGGCGACAGAGACCCAAAATATCAACGCATATGTCATTTTTGTGACTCCGCACATGAAAACAGGTATTCAAACATTTGCTCTCGCAATTACAATAGATGCCGAAACCAAATGCTAATCGTCGGAGTTCATTTGAATGCCATGCCGCTCGACGTGTGAATAAGTTTCCCTTTTCGGTGTTTCGCGAAAAAGTAAGCTATCTTTGTGAGATCGCATTTTCCTGTGTCCTCTTTTCTGGATCTCTCAGTAGACCATTTTTCAAGATTCGCATTCCTTTGGATTTGGCCGCGACAGAAGTACTACTAGTGATCGAGAGGTTGATAGCGACAAAATGGACACTCAGATCAGGTTCTTTCGCTCTAGTTTGCCCAGTCTATGAAAATGCATGCCTTACAGTGTTAACTCAGATTCAGCGATCTTGCAAAAATTGGCATGGCGGCTACATTTAGTCTCCCTTCATCTTCGGGTTGTTTGGCGCAGCTTGTCCAAATATGGTCCATGCGCCATAAAACCTAACCGACCTTCAACTTCGGACAAAATGAAGGATTGAAAGTTGTGATGCCACGAGAAATTCAGACATACCTAAAGGGTTGGTCGAATTTTAAGGGAGCAAGGGTCAGATGTTGGCCAAGCTGCGCCAAACACATGACAAAATAACCACGAAAGCATATGAAAATACAGGAAACATCCTTAAAATGAGATGTACATGAGTTGGATTCATTGGTTTTCATGGCGTAAGGGCCAGAATTGGCCAAGCTTACCAAACACGAGGTCCAAATACGAAATCTCTCAATTTATATTTTGTTGATGTACGGTCATTTCTTCGCTACACAATGACTCATGAGCTCAGGACCTACTTAACCCTAAAAATGGTTTCGACGAGATATCTCGCCATCAAGATATTGCCGTTGTGATCCCGAGATCAAGATCGGGTCAATTTTCTCTAATGGCGAGATACCTTATCGAGACAACCACCAGGAGGGTTAAAGTAAATACCATGACTTTAAATTTGTGAGCAGATACAAATGTTTATTACGGAACACAGCCACATATATTTTCCTTAAGTATGCTGATTGGAAGCGTTTTTCAAAAAAATGAGAACCGTATTTGCATGATCAAAGCACCGATTGTTCCGAGAACCATAGAAATAGAAATATTTTTCACTGATAATTAGACAAAACATTTTTTCTAATTAAAAGTATCCTAGATGGTTGGATTTTTATGGCGCAAGGGCCATATTTGGCCATCCTGCGCGAGACATACATCAAGAAATATACATACACACAATGAAAGTTTTACTGACACAGAAGAAAGAAATGTACCCAGGGAGGAATGCACCTGGCAGGAATCGAACCTGCGCCGCCTACAACTCGAAGGTTGCTAGCGCAGTGGGCATACCCACGACGGCCCCTAATGACGAGATATCTCGTCCATCAAGATCTCGCAAGTTTTTTCTCCAATGTGAAGATACCTCGTGAGACAACCACCAGGAGGATTAGCTTCGTTAAATAGAAGTAAATGATGTAACAAATGTCCATGATGTAACAGACTCGTGGTTGGCTGGGTCTTATGGCGCAAGGGCCATGTTTGGCCAAGCTGCGCCAAACACATGACATACAACGTCACATAATTGGCATAAATAAGGGAGACAGGTAGCTGAAGTTACGTCGCGCTGGAGCAACGCAATGAGCTATTGGGGAAGGTCCGGGATCCATCCCTAAGGGAAAAATCCGAGGACAACACCACGTAATTTTGAGCCACGGTCAGATGACGATGTCAACGCCTGAGCTGCCCACCCCACTCTCCAAACTTCCACACCACGCCAACGTGAGGACATTTTGAGGCCACGACAGATTTAACGTGCACCCCGTGTACACGACGAATTGGATCAAGTTTCAACCCTTCGGTTGCTAGTTCGTTACTCTTTCAACTGTGCTACGGCGGCCTATTTTAAAATACGAAAAACGATACAAAATTAATATAAATTTACGCCAAGTATCGATGCGCATTTGAAGTGATTAAAAAATAATCGAATTCCACGAAGATGGCGTGGTTCAAAATTACAAGACGTTGTCCTTGGATCTTTGGGATTGATTGAGGATTGAACCCGGACCGTTGCCAATAGCCCTTTGTGTTGCTCCAGTGTGACGTTAATTAACTACCTACCATGAAGACGGCTTTTGGGGGGGGGGAATTTCAATTAACGTCACACTGGAGCAACACAATGGGCTATTGGTGACGGTCCGGGATCAATCCCAAAGGGAAAGATCCGAGGACAACACGTAATTTTGAACCACGGTCAGATGACGAGGCAACACCTGAGCTGGCACCCCACTCTCCAAACTTCCACACCACGCCAACGTGAGGACATTTGAGGCCACGACAGATTTAACGTGCACCAGCCCCCTTTGTACACGACGGTGTTTGGCTGGATTCGAACTCGCAACCCTTCTGTTGCAAGTCCGTTACTCTTCCAACCGGGCCACCGCGGCCAAGACGGCTTTTGGAAAGCTTTCTAAGATAAATTCGAGGATGCTTCTTCGTCTCCATGGCCAAATATGGCGCCATAAAACCCCCAAACCAACCAACAACCATCTTCGTCTAAATATTTGACAATTTCCTAAATTACTTTTAACACATAAATACAAGCGCACAGAAAGTTTACGAACATATTTGAAGCTATTGATTCGAAATCAGTATCCTGTGAGAAATGCATTTTCGGCATCTCAATCGAAACATTAACACAAATATTGACGCCCTTTCAACTAAATAAAATATTTCATTTTCAAGAAGAGTCATTGTTGATAAGCCAAGATCTCTAATGAATCCAGTTAGATGCTTTTCCTGCTTGTGCTAAAAATACACGTTTATCCTTCATTTCAAAACGCATGTTTCGAAAACACTTTGGAAACTGCTCTTACTTTTGCTTCAGATAACAGCCAATAGTATTCTCCAGCCACACGATCCGTCAGACACATTAAATAGCCGTCAGTGTCTAAAAAACACGACCACGAAATCTAGCATACGCCCGTTGCCTCGCAATCATTCACTTATCCTATTCGCTGTTTATAAAAAGCGCGCGTCAGTTCGTAAAACCGAGAAAAAGGTTTATTATTTGTTGGGCGTTTTATGGCGCGCAATATTTGACCATTATGTGCCAAGCAACGTCAAGTAAACGGACATACACACAAGGAAAGCCGACACAGAAGAGAGAAATACACCAGGGAGGAATTGAACCTGCGCCGCTACAACTCTCGGGTTGCTAGCGTAGTGGGCAAATCCACTGAGCCAAGGAAAACTTAATGTTTTGTGAAATTCCAATTGAAAACTTTAGATGGGTTGGATTTATGGCGCCTAAAAAGGACAAGCTGTACTAGATAAAACAGCAATAACTAGGTAAAACAGTACTAGATAAAAGCAAAGCGTAAACGTTTTAGTAAAAGTAATGAAATCGACAGATTTGGATGGGAAATTAATGTTTTTTTGAGAATAGTTGGTTGTGGTTTTTCTTATGGAGAAAGGGTCAGATCTGACCAAGCAACATTTTTCCGTCAGGAAAATGGTTGGTTGGTTCGGTTTTATGGCGCATATTTGGTCAAGCTGCGCAAAATACAGGAGATAATGTCAAGTAAATGGGCATACATACACAAGGTAGGTAGAACGTCGCGCTGGAGCAACACAATGGGCTATTGGCGACGGTCCGGGATCAATCCTGAAGGGAAAGATCGAGGACAACACCACGTAATTTTGAATCACGGTCAGATGACGAGGTCAACGCCTGATCTGGCACCCCACTCTACAAACCTCTACACACGCCAACGTGAGACATTTGAGGCCACGACAGATTTAACATGCACCAGCCCCCTGTACACGACGGTCTTTGGTTACACCTAGTTTCGAACTCACAACTTTCCGGTTGCCAATCCGCTCTTCCGACTGGGCTACCGTGGCCCTACACACAAAAGGAAATCACGTAAATGGACATACACACACAAAAGAAAAGTTTTGCAAATACAGGAGAGAAGTACAACCAGAGTAGTTACAGGAATCGAACTTGCGCGGCCTACAGCTCAGACTGCTAGAGCAGCGGATAAATCCACTGAGCCATTTCATTTTGAGTATCCAAACTGCATACATTACATTCATAATTGAAAAAATAACTTCGATTCGGAAAAACTTTCAAACTTTCACAAAAACGAGAATGGTTCGCAGATCAATGTAAATACATAATAAAAAGACCGAAAAGTACCGTAATATACCAGATATACCAAAATGTACAACGCAGTACATAACTAAATGTCATGCACAAGCAAAAACGTTCGCAGTATTGCGGTTAGACATCTTTTTATTTATCTGGATAACACAATTCGAAAGTTCGGTTGGTTTTTGTGGGACTAGGGCCACATTTGACCAAGCTGCGCCAAAAACAAAATAAAAAACTCCGAGTACGACTAGGCAGTCACGAAAGCTCATTCTAGATCCACAGATGAGTTTTTGAAGGGAAACCTGGATAAAAAACTACTTACGTATATCACAAACAGCTTACAACAAAAGCTGCGTGTGAATCACGGTAGCCATGCAAGTGACGGGACGAGAGCTTCCAGTTCCCAGACGGTGAAATAGACCATTCCTCTCCGAACATGAAAACCCGTCCAGCCCTGAATACGATGCATCGCAACCGCGATAAGATTTCAGGATTTTCCTTTTAAAAAAATTGCGTAACTAATTTGAAGTACTCCCGTGCAAAAGTTCACTCGAAGCATTTGCATAACGATATTGGGCAGATAAACAAATGGGCTTGGAAGCGACAACTTGCCGGAATAGGAAATAAGATGGCTGAATACGCAAGATCCGAGTTTGATCTGATTTTCCGCACAATACTGAAATATATACTTAATTTCCAATGGATCTATGGAACTTCACAATTCCACTGTCCAATTTAATTAGCTGGTTTGTTTTCAGAATTCGAAAAGCATTCTAATCTCCAAGAATTAAGTGTTAAGAATTTTAATTCTATTCTCATTGTCGGATTTTTGATACTTTTCAATCCATCCGGGTAAGTACTGAAATAATTTCATATATATGGAATTCATACAGGTCATAAACTTTAGTCATTCATTATATACATAAATGTTCTGTTATTTTTTACACTTCATTCTATCGCTACAACAAATCTCAAATATGTGTGATGCCTTGTTGTTCTGCATGTTCCTTCATATTTGCAAACCCTAGAGCAGACATTTAAACACTTTTCAAATATCACTTTGTGACGAAGACTACTCACTAGTGTTTGAAACATCCAGCAACCCCCATTAATTTCCCCAAGTTGGTGCCGCTGATGTCTTATTCTACAGGTTCCTCTATATTTGCACACCCTTTAGTAGACTAAACATTTTTCAAATTTCAGTTTGTGGCGAAGACTACTTACTGTAGCGTGTGGATAGCACCGATGCACGGGAGAGAAAAGTTACTTGCAACATCGTTGAAACCGTCAAACTCGTTAGTCACGCATGAGATGGCTCAGAGCTGTTACTCGACTGCTACCCAGGTGGAAGTTGCTTTTTCTCATGTCACAAATTCAGGATATTAGCTCGTTGCATAGAACGGAGATCAGAAAGTCAACGGATGAACACATTTCATTCCACGTCTGGTTTCATTGTAACATGTGTATTCTGTTGCCCAATATGTGTGCCAGTTACCATGTTCATGCAGCCTCGAAAGCTGGGAGAAGCAAGATTTTTATAACATGGCTTGCAACTGGAATTGTAATGTACGACTTTAAGTTGGATTTTGCAGGTTGGTTTATTTTGTTATTCGTTGACAACCAAAAATTGGTAGGTCATTTTTAGGTTTCGAAACATACTCTAGAGATTATTTATTTGTGTAGCCAAAACACGCCCGTAAAGCACCCAACCTAAACAAGAAATTGCTTGGTGCTTATCGCCTCATCCAACATAAATAAACGAAATTCCGTTGATAGTAAATTCATCCATGAGTCAAACATTTTATTCCCTTTGCCCATATCAACAAGTTTTAAAGAAAAGATTAGTCTGTTTATCAAACACGTCGTAAGTATAAAATAAAACCAGTTTTTACAGATTTAGTTTATATATTAAAATTATATGGATTATGAACATCTAAATAAGCACTCGCCCATTTGCCCAGAAATTACAAGAAAAAAAATAAAGTTATTTAAATTGTTTTTATTAATTAGGTAATTTGATTTCTAAATAAAACTCAACTGGCAAGTGAATGACACAAATGCACATCCGACTCCATTTTAGAAGTCTTGTGTGGCACAGCATAACCAAATGCCAGCATAAAACCCTACCAATCGATTTTATTTTAAGGAAGTGATATCTACTCATTCAACGTTTGAAAAATTTTTCGATGCAAAGGCATGCTTAAATTTAAAGGGCTTTTAGTAATATAAGCCACTTTTCATACATTTTTCAGGAGCAATTTTCAAGAATTAAAGTTAATCCACCATTCAAGGGCCTGTTATCTTAAGTCTTTTCAAGTATCACGCACTCTCTCTCTAATTCAATCAAAAATTCATTTGATCTTGAATACTTCGTTTTAAATCTTTTCATTACGGAACATACTTCTGTGGCTCATCACTATGTTGTCCGGCAGGTATGGTATGCAGGTAAGTATTTTTAATTAACATCGCACTGGAGCAACACAACGGGCTATTGACGACACTGTTGTCCGAAGTCCTTCATTTCCGGTCAACTAAGAAACTATTGGGGCTAAGTAAAACTCCAGTTACTTCATATATGTATTTTCAGAGCCCTTTATTTTGCTCATACAGATGATTCTCATCGGTATATTTGTAATATTTATTCTGTTGTAGGTAGTTGAATTAATGTCGCACTGGAGCAACTCAACGGGCTAATATTGGCGACGGTCCGGGATCAATTCCCGAAGGGAAAGATCCGAGGACAACACCTCGCAATTTTGAACCATGGTCAGATGACGAGCTCACACCTGAGCTGGTACTCCACTCTCCAAACTTCCACACCACGCCAATGTTGGAGAAGGCAACCATAAAATACTGGGGTGCAAAGTTTTCGGGTCCCTAAGACTTTGCGTTCCCGTCTCCTGGAAACGAATGAGGTCGAAACACCCTGCATATTTGGTTACCTATATTATCTGTATAGCTGTAATATTTATCCCTATTTGGAAGCTCGTCCTTTTTTGACCTAAAGCCATAAAACCCTAACTACCAAACAACCGTTTTTGGAGGAACCGGGCCCCAACAATAAAAATATTCGGCCCCATTGAGGTCGGGCTCCTAGGTAGGTATTCTAATTAACATCGCACTGGAGCAACACAACGGGGCGACGGTCCGAGATCAAACCCGAAGGGAAAGATTCGAGGACGACATAATTTTGAACCACGGTCAGATGACATCGGGCTCATAGGACATGCTGCCTCTAGTGTGGGTATTTCGTTGACACAACTCACTCGGCTACTCATTGGTAATATAATTTAATGTTTAATTCTATTTAGGGACCCCAGCATGAAATTATTGCGAATGGGGTCAAGAGGTTCGCGTGCTGATGAAGATTCTCAAAAGATAGGTGAAAAATAAGTTCGATTGGTTGTTTGGGGGAAACACAAGATAGACAACATCAAGTAATGGACATACACACAATGAAACTTTAATGACACAGAAGAGAGAAATTCCATCCAGGGAGGAATCGAACCTGCTGCTAGAGAAGAAGGCTGACCACTGAAGCCACGGCGACCTCCCCCTCCCCCCCAAAAAAATCGGTTCGAAACTCTCAAAAAATAGTTAAGAGGTTAAAACCAAGCACGTGTTCAGGAAATAAGCAGTAATCGGCCAGGTAATAATAGTTAGACGTCTAAGTCTAAGTTAAGAATCGTAGTTTCTAGTCCAATCGAAAGACCGTGAAACTAAATGAACAGTTCGTTAATGGTTTGACTGTTTTCAATCATCTAAATGCATTCCCCTGTGATAAACGAAACTTCGATTTACGCGGATCAAATTTGCTTCAGTGTGTAGTTTGATTGTTTTTTAATATTTAATATTTCGAGGTGAGCTCGGACCCGTGGGGTCCTTCCTCTAAATACGTTCTTGGTCACTCTTGTCTATGCGAATAGACGAGAGATTATCTCGTCTTGCCCAATCTCTTCCCATTCAGTCACCGAGCATATCAATAGATTCTTCGCTTAATTCAGCAATATAATGCTGTTACTGAACCCTTTGATCAAGGTGAAATCTAGACGAAGTCCAAAAGACCACGTTTTCAAGTCGCAGAGACCGACTCCTGTTCATCCACAGACAAGATACAATCCCAAATATGGGAAGTTGCTGAGCTGGTGGAGCATGGACAAATTTGAAAGTTCTTAATTCCTCTCAGAAAAGTTAACTTGAGTGCCGACTTCTAAGTCTTGCCAGAGCAGTCTGGTGCAGCCTCTATAATACTAAATGAGCACTTAATTTGCGAATATATTTGATTTTCAGACCTGTTCACGAGTTTCCTACGGGTGAAGCAAAACTTGATTCACGACGATTAAGATGACTTCAGCATTTGTTTTTGTACCATCAACATTTTTTGGGGAGGGGGTGACCACTATCCCTGAGTAAGTTCCTGGTTAAAACAACTCGCGAGGCTAGGAAATTGTTTACAAGCCTGCGCCTGGAGACTTATCTTTTGAGAATGCCATTGCAAAATCCGGAGCGATCAGCATGCGTGTCATTGTCTATCCGGTTAAAATTGTCCAAATTGAAAAGGCAAGCCCCTAAAGAAAATAACCACTAAAAGAATAAAGCAGAACTTGAAATAAGCGGTTCACGTACATCATTCTGTCTGGGAAAGTGGAACACAAACACGGCCAGAAATTCAGTGATTCGTTTTTTCCTTCGCCTTCCCCATGCTCAAAACAAATTAAATTATTTTCCAGACAGAATATTTGTGCGAGCGCCATCAAAACAAGTTCAAAATGGCTTATTGCCTGCCTAGTATTTTCATTGACCGTCGGGGGGAGTCCAGATAATTTTATAGAATCTGAGACAGGGAATCAGACAAATCCCAGACAGTGCGCAATTAGCGTAGAAGTGAAAAGCGGGGAAGAAAAACGAAATGAAGCTTGGCTTTCTTAATGTTGTTAGCAGACGCTTCTTTTAACAACGTCAAGCGATCTATTCTTCGTCCGAATACCCACTGTTCGAACTGAAGTGACGGACCTCACTTCTACATTCGACTTCGCTATCGACGGCACTGAGAACATTCCGACACACGCGCCCAGCCTGCAACAGACAAAAAAATGAAAGCAAAATCATGAATCAGAAGGCCACCAGATGGCAGCACGCTGTACCTTTTCAGACAGATGCAACTCGTGATGAAAAGGACTTCTAAAATCTACGATAAAAAGAGCAGTGGCGGGCCAGTGGCGTAGACAGGAGGGGGCTTTGAGACCGAGCTCCCCGAAAGTGCTGGGCTCGGATTAAAAAAATCTTTGCTAATACAATACTGCAAAACAAAAATTCTTCGACATTCTTGAAATAACTTGCGAAAAGTTTTAGTTCCATAGAACTAGAGAAACGAAATTTCGTTTCTATAGAATTCTTTTGAGAAAACGAGTTCTCTAGAATTCTATATACAGTTCTATGGGAAAGAAAAGTAAAACAAAATAAATAAGCATTCTACAGACAATCTAGAGATTTCTGGACTTTCTTAGAGGTTATTTTATAGAGCTGAAAGAAAAAACGGGCCACAATTCTATAGGATTCTAGACCACATTCTATAGAAATTTTTCGTAAGGGAAGAATTATTTTGTTAGAAAATAACTTATTTTTCAATAAATTATAGTTAAATATTCTGTTTGAAATATGAAAATGATTATGGAATTTGATTTTTCTGCTGACCCCTAACATCTCCCATGTTCATATATGTAAGTCTCGGACCAGTCTTTATTTCTTAATCTCAGTCTCCGTTTATCTTTGGGGAATTCAGAGAAATGGCATGCTTGCGCGTAGCGATCAACAAGTGGTCAGACATCTTGGGGATATCTCCAAACATGGCCAGATAGCTGGCACAAATTTGCTTTCTCTCCTGCACAGCTGATGGGAAGTGCCCCTTAGAGGAAGTAACCTTTTGAATATTCTATTACAAGCGCTTGATTGTAACAAAAAATTCAGATAAATTTAGAAGGTAGGTAGGTATTTAATTAACGTCGCACTGGAGCAACACAACGGGCTGTTGGTGACGGTCCGGGATCCCAAGTGAAAGATTCGAGAACACCACGTAATTCTGAACCAGTCAGATGACAAGGTCACACCTGAGCTGGCACCCCAATCTCCAAACTTCCACTCCACGTCAACATGACATTTAAGGCCACGACAGATCTAACGTGCATCAGCCCCTCTATACACGACGGTCTTTGGTTGGATTCGAACTCGCAACCCTCCGGTTGCTAGTCCGTTACTCTCCCAACCGGGCTACCGCGGTCCAATATATTTACAAAACGGCAAATGTAAATAGCAATGATATTTACAGTTTTTCTCAGACTAATTCAAAATAAAAATATTTCTCAAAAATAGAATACACCCCAACCAAAAAGAGTTTGAAATCATTTGACGGTAAATATTTCGAATTGGGAGCAGTGCATTCTTGACTAAGGGAAATTCAGCACGGAAAAGTGCTTTTCAAGCTTATGATAGGAAAGATAAAACAATAAAACCCACTAATGAAATCAAGGATCTGCGCTCAATTCTAGTTCTTCGGCAGTACGTAGACAAAGAATCGATTATATGCGTGAAGAGAAAACAAATTTAAAAAACATACACGACAAATCTACTTTTCTTCGATACGTTTAGTACAAGCTGAATGAAAAGGTAGGTATTTAATTAACGTCGCACTGGAGCGACACAAAGGGCTATTAGCAATGGTCCGGGATCCCAAGAGAAAGTCCGAGGACAACATCACGTAATTTTGAACCATGGTCAGGCGAAGAGGCTAACACCTGAGCTGGCACCCCACTCTCTAAACTGAATGAAGAAACGAAATGTGGGAAATTTAATTCAATCCATTTTGTAACAATTACTTTTATGGTTACTTTAACATTACATCCTGTCATAAAAGAGTTATTTGACCGACTTAAAAAATTAAAAATCCGAAAAAAAATTAAATTTTAATTACTTTTTGAGTTTTTATATCGCTTTTCCTCAATTGACTTCACGTTTCCTGAAACGTTAAACAAATTAATTTAGTAGTAGATTTCTCTTCATCTCTCCCTGCTTCGACATACTTATGAAATATACCTATTTCTACCGCGAGGGGTCATTTTGACTGGTTTAATATTTTGCAAGTTTTTACAACATTGTCAACTCTAAAGCCATTCCATATACACTGATGTGCAAAATAATACGCACCCACCATAGAGTTTCATGCTCACTGCATCCTAACGATAACAGAACATCTCAATTTTTTTTCTTTTGAACTGAAGTAACGGTATCAATTCGAGATAACAGCGCAAATGAGTTCCATTCAAAATATTTTGTACACGCATCTGTGCTATCGTCGTCTGACCGTGGTTCAAAATTACGGTGTTCTCAGATCTCTCCCTTCGAGATCGATCCGAGAACCGTTGACAATAGCCCGTTGTGTTGCTCCTGCGACGGAAATTTACTATCGACTTATCTACACCTTTCCGTATCCTTTTGCACAGCAGTGCATAGATATCAAGGTAGGTATTTTAATTAATGTCACACTGGAGCAACACAACGGGCTATTGGTGACGGTCCGGGATCAATCCCAAAGGGAAAGATCCGAGGACAATTTGAACCACGTCAGATGACGAGGCAACACCTGAGCTGGCACCCCACTCCTATAAATGTCAAAACCATAATACAACTCCGTCTCAATTCTAAAAAGTAATTTGGGAATTTCCCGGATATTAAATTTTTTTATTCGGATTATTTGGTTGATTGATTGAATTTTTATGGCACAAGGGCCAGGTTTGGCCAAGCGATTATTTGGTTGAATATCATAGTACAATTGCAATAGTTTACTGTAGATCATCGCAGTGATTACTCATAATGAATTCAATTACAATTATCGAATTATTATCAAATACTCAAAAAAGTGAAATACTCGATAAAAAGTCAATATCTTACTTATGATTTTTGTTATTTTGTTAAAATTATTGTTTGAAGATAATGATTTTGTTTATTATTCCACGCACTTATTCCACTGTTATCTGCTTCCAAATGGGTCATTTTGGAAATGGGCCCGTTTTGGGAAAAATAGGTACTTACAAAATGTCGGTAAATTTAGTTCGAAAACAAGTTTGATACTATTGCACAATTTCACATGGTACCAACCGAGTCCTTGTTTAATTAGGATGCAATATTTGAAATTTTTAAAACATTCATGGCCATAAAAGCACAAGATTTAACGAAATTAGTACAATTAACGAGAATATTTAATCGGCGAGTTTAAGTGAAACTCGGTTTCAAATCTGTTTTCATGCTACGGGTGATCCGATCATGTAACGCTATAAGTTTCGAGACAAGGTATTCAAGGTTGATAGTGTCAGTCTGACATCACTTTCGACTCGAATTCAGACAAAAAGGAAAAAATAACCGCAGACATACACTCGCTTCCAATGAAATTGGCTAGCGTGGCATTATCCAAGTCTTTATGGCAAGACTAAAATAAAAGGTAACTGGAAATTCTCTGAAGCATTGCAGTAATACCAAACGACTAAACCAGAAAGGCAGGTACAAAACTTTTTGTTTGCATAATTGAATGTCATGGACGGATTCGAAAAATCCTCTACAGGTATTTTAAAGAAAACCTGAGCGTTCATACGACTCACCTATAGGTAAAATGTACAGGGTAGTTATAACTTTTACTCTTTAGAGGCATCTATAGCTAAATCGAATAAACGGAATGGAACCAACTATGGCACTGGGACTTTTGAAGACATGGGGAAATATATTACGCGTAAAAAACATTTTAGTACCTAAAGTCGCAGATAGGGAAAATTTGGCGCTGCTGGAGTCGAAAATAGTCGAACACTTGATTTAAATCCAGATAAAACGGATTAGTTTCGACTGTGTTAGCAACAACCATGCCACTAATTCAGCTGGATATATGGCGCGTTGCAATTAAAAAAATGGCAATAGACCCAGTTTTCGAGATTCAACTCACAGGAAACAATCTTTTATTCACCAGAATCAGGTTTCTCTTGACCAGACCAATTTCAATGTGCTGGCTTTTCTCTGCTAACTTTCTGTGCTAACCGACTCATTACACTCTGCTGTAGAGCATGCAATTTGTTGTACACAAGAAAGGCCAACACATTGAAATTAGTCCATGTGGTCAAGGGGAGCCTGATTCCGGTGAATAAAATATTGCTTCCAGTGAGTTAAATATATATTAATTTGTCTACTGCCAGTTTTTTTATAATTGCAATGGGACTCATACCCAGCTGGAATGAGTGGCATGGTTGTTGCTTACGCAGTCGAAACTTCGCATAATCTATTTTATCTGCGTTTAATGCAAATGTTAGACTGTTTACGACTTCAACAGCGCCAAATTTCTTATCGGCGACTTTAGCTATTAAAATGTTTTTTTTTTCGGGGAATACATCTCCCCATGTCTTCAAAAGTCTCTATACCAAATTTGGTTCCATTCCGTTTATTCGATTTAGCTAGATGCCTCCAAAGAATGAGTTATTTTATGGGCACCCTGTACTTTAGTATATCCACCAACGTGAAATTGTCATTCCCTTCCTGTAGGAAAGGGGTCTAATTAGGCCTCGTGTAGCACAGAAATGACTGTAAAGTGACAAACCAACCTGCAGGAAAAGGTCGAAGATGGTTGGGGTCAATGGAGGAAGGTCCAAAAACGGACAAACTGCGCCAAACATTCGTTCAAGTTTTCAGTCGACATTGCATGTACAAAATGAGTTTAAATAGCCCTTGTGTAACCAACACCAACACACATTCCCGGCCTAGTGTGAGACACTATCAGTTTAAATAAGTGTGATTGAGATGAATAGAACATGCCAGAGGTGGCATGTCTATCCAAAATGTCAGAGCATATTACATCTATACATTCTTATATACATCTGTACATTGTACATCTATACCATCATACTATATTACACTATATAACATGCAAAAGAAAGTTAATCTCTTTCGATATTCAAGTCCTGATGCATCTATGAATCTCATGCCAATAATTTTAACCCTCGAGCCCTTGTTACAAGCAATATTTCGGAGCCGCTCTTGTGTAACAAAAAATGCCCGTAGAGAACCAATCTGCAGGAAAAGGTCTAGGGTAGATGGGGTTAATGGCGCAAGGTCTCAAAACGGGCAAACTGCGCTAAACATTCGTCCAAGGCGACAACGTTCGTTCAACATTAAGCGCAGAAAAAGGTCACATTTACCCTTCCGCACAGAACGGTCTTAACGCATGGGTATACTGATCAGTTAGTTGCCCAGGGGTCTGAGATTTAAGAGCCCCATAATATTATTAATATGATATCAGTTTGAATTGATTCTAATTTTGGATTTAAAAATTTTAGTAACAGCGTTTAGGAAATATCTTGAAAGAACAGGGTTATAAAATTAAGATTTGTATAAATTCTGCATAGATTACAGATAATTTCTTTTTTCCGTATAAAATTGGAGAATTGTTCCTTAATCTCTTACTTCCAGAGGTGTGCATATAGACCTTTGGGTTTGCCACTTGAAATCCCACTAATAGCAAATTCCTTACTGTGTAACCACGGATTAAAGCATTGACATGTTCTTCGAACAATCGCAAATATGAATCAGTGGTTACAATAAAGAATTTGCCCTTAGCTTGATTTCAAAAGGAAAACCACAGGGCTACATATGTGGTCCTCAGGTTGATTGGTTGGTTTTTTGGCACAAGGGCCATATATGGGCCAAATACAAGATAGTGTCAAGTAACGAACCTACACAAGGACAATTTTACTGACACAGGAGAAATACACCAAGGGAGATGTAGACCTCGGGAAGGAAGATGTTAGTTATTTGAAACATTAAAAATAAACTATATATACTGAATGTTTCAAGTTTGTTATTTTAGAATGATAGTTAAGTGCTTAATATTGTGCTTATCGGAATAAAATAATTGCAAATCAAGTTGATCGACAAAGTTGGCTATTTTTTCTGCTCCATATCACATCTTGCGTGATCTTCGCTTCGCTTCAATTTCGCTCGGTTCTTTCGACTTGGGATATCATGAACGTGAAGAAAAATACCCTAAGAACATACTAAGAACGAACCATTTTGATTCTGAAATACTAACCTTGCATATTTCAGAATTTCCACAGGCAAAGGCACTGAGAGGACCTAAGGGAAAACCTTGTTGCGCGCAAAAAAGTATTCGATCATTCTCCAAGAGCAAAAACCTAGCGGCCCTGTTATTACCAGCAGGTATACAATTACCCAATTCCTCCGGTCCTCCGAATTGAAATTTGATCGGCGGCAGAGATCGAAACGTATGCTTAGAAAAGCTCATTTTGAAATCATTCCGTAATTTTTTAAAGATAAAATGCTTCGCATTGACCTTAATGATGTCAGATTTGTATTAAAAACGCAAAGAAAAAAATCCATATCTTTGAAAAAGGAGGATCTCCAGCTTTTGCGGTGGCTTAGGAATTTTATTCACGACGCAATGCGATCCATCATGGTGTCAGTATTAAAGCATGCGCATCTTATCTGGCTTTTCTCTTTCCGATAATACATGTCTGGAAGTCTATAAGATGGGATGTTTCTTAAACTACATGCAGTACTTTGAGACAGCTAAGTGGATAAAGTTCACTGAAAGTGAAGTCTTACATTTTGAACAACCACTTAACTATGCAACCCCCAGACGGTCTTGGTTTGGTTGTGGATTGAATGGTCCAAAACCGAATAAATTGTGGCAAGCACTCGCCAACCTTTGGAAGGACACTATGCAAAAACTAATTTTGAAAATTTTATGTGGAAGCGCTACCCCAAATGCAACTAAATTATGATTGTATTTTGCACAATACACAAAATTTTAGCCTTTTAGATTTTTTAAGGAGTGATGGTTGGTTGGAATGGGTTTTATGACGCAAGGGGCCATATTTGGCCCTGATGCGCCAAACACAAGGCATACATCAAGTAATGGACATACAAAAGAAAGTTTTACTAACACAGGAGAGAAATACACCCAGGATGGAATCCAACCTGACAGGAATCGAACCTGCGCCGCATACAGCTTGCTAGCGCAGTGAGTATACCCATTGAGCCACGACGGCCCTTAGCCATCCTGGTTGTCCCAAACACTTATCCACTTGACCCTACACTCACTACAGTAATGTATTGCCATTGATTCTTTCAACTAACAAGAGAAACTGACTGGAAGTAGTTGACAGTGGTTGGTTGGCTGGCTTTGAGGTTTTATGGCCCATGCTGCGCCAGACACAATGCATACAATATCATGTAATAGACACAATGAAAGTTTTGCTGACGGAGAAGAGAAATATACACCCAGGGAGGAATAAGTTGACCGTGGAGATTTAAGGATGCTGTTGACGAAAATAGATCCTAATATACAAATTGGTAGACAACACCAGGAGTTCATACTTCTTATTAGTGATTAGTTCTAGTTTTTCTGATTTGATGATTGATATTAATTATTAATAATCAATCCAGTGTGTTTGTGTGCATAAATTGTTCAATTTTAATAAATAGCTTTATAATTCCAGTTCCAAGTTTTTATTTCCAAACTAGCTTTTTGACATTTTAAAATTCCACACAGCTACATAAGTATTTGGGTGAAATTCAAAAATTATAGGCACAGCTACACTTGTAATTTGTTTTTGATTGACAGTTTTCTAAAAGGGATGGGCGAAAAATTGTCTTAGGAAAGGGGTCATGGGCCAAAAAGACAACCACGATCTAAAACATCACTAGACACCGTAACAGCAGAATATTTATGTACCTTAGTGTAGCCTTAATATATTTATATACCACGCCTCAACCAATTCAGGGAAGGACACCAGACGTCAAATAAATATATCGCGTGTAAATAAATTTAAAAAGAAATAAAATTAACCCTCCAAGTGGTTTCGACGAGATATCTCGTCCATCAAGATCTGACCAATTTCGATAATGACGAGATATCTTGTCATCAAAATATTGCTGAGATTTTATGATTATGAGATCAAGACAGTCAGTTTTCTGATGACGAGATATCAAGATCTGGTCAGTTTTGCTACAGACGAGACACCACGTCGAGACAACCACCAGGAGGGTTTAAGTACTTTGCAGAAAACAGTAAAAAAGGAGGAAGATATAAGGTGGAAAATGTACGAATTGCAAGTTTTTGGTGGAGGACAAATTTTACTTAAGATAACCGTCCGGGTTAAAATTCAAGTACTTTTCAAGGACTAAACGAAAATTTGGTATTTTTCAAGTACTTTTCCCAGGGGCTCTAGATAAAAAGTACTTGAATATTATTTTTCAAAGTACAGTGGAATCCCGGTTATCCGTAAATCGGGTTAAACGCGAAAGGCCTTTTTTGTTTATATATTGAAAATATCCGTCCATGAATGATAAAATTTATAACTCTGAATGACGCAAACTTGAAACATTAATGTGATAGAATCGCGAATTTAAGGCAAAATATGTGATGTTTACATAAAGACAAGAAATGCATGCGAAGTAAAGATTTTTGCTATTCAATTTGGGATCGTTGCAAAGCAGCCTTGTCACACCATCTTTTAAACAAGAACACATCTGAAATGGTGGCATCATCTTGTGCTTCAATATATCGAAGTGCTGCATCTAAGATTTTTGTAGCTTCGTGAAATGCTGGAATTCTCTTTCGGGCTCGGCTTCAACAGTATTTTCTTTATTTACTGCCGCAACTATTTCTTCATCAGTTAAGTCCTGTTCATCGGTGTTTGGAGCAAGTCAGGCTTCGACTTCAACGTAAGTTATTTCCCCGGGAAGCAATTTGAACATGTCCGAGAACACTTCATGATTAAGATCAGAATTGTCTAGTTTCAACCAAATCAACTGTTCCAAAAACTAGTAACTCAACCGTCGGCCACAATTTTCGACAAGATTTCACTAATTATTGTTTTTAAATTTCATCCCATGAAGCTGCCCAGTAGCAAATTTTTTTGTCTACAAGTTTCAAATGTTGGCTAACTTCCGCTCCATCATCTAGTCCTTTAATCAAAAATTGCAAAAGCCGTTTCTTATAACGTCTCTTAATGTTCTCAATAACCCCCTGGTCCATTCATTGGTTGGATCAAAGAAATTACATTCGGAGGCAAGAAAATCGCTCTGATCTCATCCTTCTCAAGCTCATTTTCTGACGGGTGTGATGGTGCATTATCTAGTAAAAGAATTGCCTTCTGAGGAAGGTTTTTCCTTTAGAAAACGTTTCACCTCTGGAACAAATTATTTCATAAATTATTCAACGAGAGCGAAAACTATAGAGATTAATTACTTGAAATAATATTTCAACTAAATTCACATACTCCGTTCGATTTAAGCCGCTTGACATCTGGAGTCGCAAATAAACGAGAATTCCTCGGCGAATGTGGATCGCGTTCCCGAAACTACACCTAGTCGACCTGCGAAAAGGGGTCAACCCAATGGGGATCATGGTCAAGTTGACCGATCCATTCGGAATCGCAGGTAAAGGGAGTGAAATCTTCCCAAGAGCAATGCAATTTTCCAGCCATGGATGGAAGTGAAACACTTTTCATTTAAGAAAAAGAATGAAAGGTCAGATAGCAATCGTGTAGATAGACAGGGTGGCAGACAAGGGTTGGCGAACTCCCATTATTCGGCTCCAGCGACAATCTTCAATTGCAGTAATAGAGTTGTTCAGCTTCTGAGCTCTCAAATGCATGTAGATAATAGGGTACAGCTTTTAAAGTAGAAGAGGATGAGTTCGCGCTGGACTACTCATTCATGTTGTTTTAATGTAAGGACAACCATAATTTTCTCCCTCCTCTTTTCCTCATTTCAATATTTGCTTTATCGCCCTAAAGGCGGCTTAAATTAATCTGCAGCTGATAATTTGTTTGCTCAGTGATCAGTCGAGTACGACCAATCCTTTCAAAGTATTAACTACTTTCAATAGCCACGGTTTCTTTGGTCAAACTGGTTTCGCCCTCATTTGCTGATCAAGCTTGCTAGGGAACCTATTACTTAAAAAAGCTTGGTTGGCTGGCTGTGTGAAGTCTGATAGTTGATTTCCTTCTGCGTCTTAAAGTTTAGATGACCGAAAACTTTGCTGTGCGAATTGTACTAAAAAGCTTGATTGGCTGTGTGAAGTTTAATAGTTGATTTTCTTCTGCGTTTAAAAGTTTAGCTGACCTGAGAACTTTGCTGTATGAATTGTAACTGGCGATTAGGGTCTTCTATAAAATTTAAGGATTAAAATTTGATTTTGATCAGCACCTTAAGTAGTTTTTTTATGTGCCTCATTGGACTCATTAATTGTTTTAGGGGCAAAATAAGAAAACAAATATAACTGCTTGTACATAATTTGTATACACAAGACATACATGCATTAATACATGTTTCAATTGCATTGGTTTCTATTCCAACAAATAGATTTGACTAATCATGAGAAATATTTTAAAATATATTATTGAGTTCATAAATGATACAAAATTAAAAAAAAAAATCGTTACTGACTGAGTCGATATTAACACTTTTTAATTGATTTGAACTTCCTAAAACTTCTAACGCGGAGCAAATGGAACAAGAAAGGTGGATAACAATTTGGAGAACATTCATTCATTTGGAGAATACAAGTCTTGAAATCTAGGTGGTACCACACGGCGTCAGATTTAATGCTTTGCATTAAGAGACGAGGCTTCAAACTTAAACTTCGAAGTTAGAGAACTCACGGGGGATATTATTCATATTATTATTATCAAATGGATCAATCAGATGATGAATCAATGAATGGGCGTTTTCTACCGTTCTTTGGACCAATTATAAGATGAATGTTAGGGGTTCCACCTAGCAGACGAAAGTATAGTCTAGGGTCACGTAACAAGTTTTGGTCACATGGTCCCCTTTATGGAATCACATCCCCAATATTCTAACTGCGTCCAGTCACTACATGCCTATTTCATCTGCTTTAGATGCAGCACCGATTTCGAGTTTATTTTTCATTAAAAGAGGATACTGAATCTCGACTACTGATCACTACATCCAGCTATCTGAGCTCTTTGATACTTGAGCCTCACATGGAGGCTCTGTTTACGGTTCTCACTTTAAGTGATTGCAGTGGCCAATCCAGCCTTGGAAAGGAGTGGAATCGTCTATTCACTTACAAGCAACTCAGTGGAATTTGGTTCGTGGCTCCACGGTCAATTTTTGTTTCAATAGGGTTAATTAGACCATAGCTCAGTGAAAAGTAAACAGAGGTGTACACTATCTCAACATCACTAAACCAGTCATTTATTTTGCTCCTTAAATAGAACGCATCGAACTAATTGACCCGTTTCGATTCAGAAACGCTAACTAGCCTTGCGTGTTTGTACAAGTATCGGAATTTCTATAGGCAAAAATACTGGTCGATTGATTGAATTTGTATTGCGCAAGGGCCATGTTTGGCCAACTGCGCCAAACTATCGGTAATTGAATTTTTTTCTGGTAGGTAGTTGAATTTACGTCGCACTGGAGCAACACAGCGGGCAGGGCCAGATCTGACAAATCAATGTTATTCCGTTAAGAAAATTATTGGTTGGTTTGGTTTTATGGCGCAAGGACCAATATTTGCTCAAGCTGAGGAAAACACAGGTGTCAAATAAATGGGCATACACACACTAGGTAGGTAGTTAATTAACGTCACGCTGGAGCAAAACAACGGGCTATTGGCGACGGTCGGGGGTCAAGACGAAGGGAAAGATCCGAGGACAACACCTCGTCATTTTGAATCACGGTCAGATGACGCGGCCTCAAATATACTGGAGTCTCCACCTCTAGAACCAAATCTCCACCCGAAGGACAGGGTTGATTCCTCCCAGGGCGTCTTTCTCTCTTCCGTCTTTCCTTGTGTGTATCTATTTACTTGACATTTGGCGCAGCTTGGCCAAATATAGTCGCCATAAAAACCAACCCATTTTTGGTCTTATTCCATTTCCGTGAACTTTCGTACTGTCTTGGGAGATCTTAGAGAAAACAAAAGTGGCAACGGGACAGTCGTCAATCCAGACTTCACAAATCGAAGTCAAAGGTAGGTAGTTAATTAAAGTCGCACTGGAGCAACGTAATGGGCTATTGGCGACGGTCCTAAGGGAAGATCCAACTAAGTCAAAGGACACCAACCCAGCGCTGAAAACGTCAATGTTCCGTTTCGTCTCCCCACATGCAAATTTGAAGAGACGCAAGACTTCTATCAGCTTACACGTCACCAGATCGTTTATCTCGCCTTTTCGGTTATCTATTTATTTCACTTATAGCGTCAAGAGTCTACACAGCGGTTATAGACGAGGGGGTTATCGTATTTCAATTCTGATAAATATTTCTGTCTTATAATTTTATTTTTATTCATTTAAAAATAAAGGTTGTCTACTCTCTTCGCACTCAGCAAAACAAACAGCAGCGTAGCCAGTATTCAGAGCAAGATAATTTACATTTGACTGCATACTAAAGATAACTTGTTGACCTATAGTGTCGTAACTAAAACCACTGTTAAAAGACACCCATGACCCTCTTATTCCGTATTATAGAACCCATCTGAAGTGGTGGTTTCTTCGGAAATCTTCACAATTTGATATTCGAGACTGAGATAAAGCTACGTAAGAAAAGGTCAGGCCGTGGAAAGTGTCTCCTACACAGAACAGTCAGTTTTAATTATATATTTAGTTTTCATGTTTCCTTTTTAAAGGCATTAACCTTTCCCCTTTACTAAAAGCGCTTTGTTTAGATTTTAAATCACAAATTTTCTTATTCTGCTGTGAGGTTTACCCTTAAAATCAAAGGCAAGTCACATGATCGGACAAGCAACAAGACACGCGCATGCGCATTCTGTTTCTGTTCAGAAAACGTGTCGGTACGCATGCGCATTTCAGCCTATTTAGAGTCGCAGGACTGATGTTGGACCAATGTGTGTGGCTTGGCAAACAGTTAACCAGAAACGTATTAAGTCATTAGTATGCATTTTTCTTCGGATTTTGTTGGAATAAGACCCGATAAGACACTTTTCATGCGATTCCGAGATAAAGTTATACTTTCTATCAACATATTAGCCAAATATGGAACTTTGCGTTATAAAACTCAAAGCAACCATCAGTACATAAAAAATGTGCAAAAGATACAGAATTTTAAACTAAACTGTCCAATACTATATGGTAGGCATACTGAAAACTTGAAATTGTCTGAAGTGCAAAATAACCCACAAAATACAGTCAACAGTTAACCAAATTTATAATACAGAATGGTGATCCATCCAGTATTGCTAAATGTATTTACAAATTACAGATGAATTATTCTCTTCCAATTACTGCGAGTCATACATAATAGTTTACAAAACAATTTAGTGAGTTCTTTAAAAAAGCAGAAATATAAAACGATGGTCGATATGACAATTATTTGAGAAAATAACGATTTTTAAATAGAAATTAAAAATAGTTTTTAATTACTCTCGAAATCTGTTTTAATTATTTGCGCATGAACACAGCTAGTGATATTGCAGAATAAACATTTTTTAAGTTCAAATCGAGCATTTATCATAAATACGATTGCCCGTTCCACTCCAAGAATAGATCAACGGAAGGCACATTGAAACAAAACTGATAGAAGAGGAACAAATCCCCACACGTGGTTCACTTTATTAATTTCGAAAAGCCGAATTGAAGTGAAAACAAATTGTTTTCTAGATGTGGTTTTAATAGATCCACAAAGTCAATTATATTGTTCCCTTTCCGTTTAACTCAGCTGTAGTAAAGCGATTCCTTCAAAACAAATAATTGTTTTAATAATCCTGGTACAAAAATTGGCGATAGATTCTTAAGACGGCGCATCAAAAAGTACACACAAACGCGTACTCTGGGCTGTTTAAGCTATGTGAAAACGCTAAGATAAAAAATTTGAATGAAATTTAATCTCCGAACTCCGAATGGCTGAATAACGATAGAAGGATTTATCAAATTGCTGAGTGATTGAGCATGTGCGATGGCTGATTCAATGCTTTTTATCTGCCACAGCTTGACAAGATGGTATTCGTTATTCAGCAGCATCAGCATAACAGCTTCTCGTCGTTTTCTAAGACTGAAATTATCTGTATACATGATTATGTAGAACGTACGGAATATATCCACATGCTGAGAAACAATGGACAAAATCTGATAAACGGATGTGTACACACGTGTGAAAGTTTGGCAACCTTTTTATTTTTCAGTTTGGAACTTTAATTGTTAATTCACATACACGAATTATGGGCAATGTTTTTGTTTTTTTAAAGTCTGATGCAATAATTTATAATTCACTTTATTTTTCGTCAGTGTGACCTTGATAACCACAACTGATGCGGGTGATTATATCATTCTAAGTACAATGCGATAAAAGGCTGCACGCGAACCTATGCATTGGTTGGTTTTGGGTTTTATGGCGCAAGGGCCATGTCTGGACAAGCTGCGCCAAACACAAGACAGACAACGTCAAGTAATTGTGAAAAGAAAGGATGGAGGAAAGTGTAGATCGCTTAGGCATCCTGAAGTCCGAACCCCATGTTTACCAGAGTTAAATTCCATGGGAAAAGAATAGATCACTAGAGCACCTCGGGGTCGTGAAGGCCATACACACGTAAAGATGTGCCCCTTAGGGGCCAATGCATTGATAGTTCCACTGTGAGTGAATTTTTGTTGATTGTGATAGTTTTTATGTAACGAGATGGGTAAAGCATTAGAATTAGCATCTCGAAAACGGAAATTGTATCCAAGTTTTATACTTTACAGGGATGAATACGGGAAATACTGGACAGTTGCTCTGAATCAGTTGTTTCCAGATTAGTGAAAAGTTACAAGGAAACCGAAAATATGGATCCAAAGCCCCATATTAGTCGTCCAATACTTTCTTTCCCTAAGGAAGACAAAATATACCAAAAACAGATTCAGCAGCTGTACTGATCTTGCTGACCAATGGCGACAATCCACAGGTGTTGTAATCGCGAGTATTGTCATCAACCTTTTAATGAAATAGACAGAGCATGTGGGTGGAATAGCTGTCGTAAGATCTCTGAAAGGTAAATCACGTGGACTTACGAATCGAATTAGCCGATTGCTATCGAAGCGCAGACTAATTTATGATCATGGTGGACAATAACTAACCAATAAATAATTTAGGATTCATGCTTTAATTCCACAATCATATGACGTCTTCAAACCGAGCGAGCGGAAGAAATAACATAAAGCTGCGCGCGCATACTCCGTCCATTTCATTAGAAGGTCGGCGAGTATTAGACGTTGCTTAGGGAAAAGTGGATTCAAAGCCATCCATCCAAGGAAAAGCCATTATTAACTGCGCAATGAAAAAATGTCTGGAATGGGCCAAACAGCACAAATCGTGGACTGCTGACAGATGGCGAAACTTTTTGTTGAGTTTTGAAAATCGTTTCAGTTTGTGTAGTGATGCTCCACCTCTTGTCCGTCGCACTTCAGGTGAAGCTATGCTTCTAGAATGCGAGCAAAGAAAAATTAATACACCCTGCTTCTGTGATGGTTGAAGTTGCTTTTAGTACGTTCAAACCTCATTAAGACGAACTCGTTTAATATGAATTACTGATAATACGAACTAAATTCCAATCCCCGTCAAAATGTATTTTCAAATAATGTTAACTCATTCGCTTAAGAATTCGGGGTACACAAATCTCCGGTTAAGATGAACAAATTTTAAAAACTTAAGGGCAAACGAATTTTTTTCAATCGTATTATCAGAAACATCAAGTAACTCTGAAATTATGTAACATTTATTTGTCAGAGTGAGAATAAATGAAGATTCTGATGAAGACGAAGGAATAAGCGTGCCTTCTTTAAAAGCTACTGGCTTAGAAATTGTTCACAGCTTTTTGTTGGGCAGTGAAAATTCATCTGCTCAATTAAACAAACATCAAATATTTTCTTAAAGAATGCACGAAAAACAAAACACAAAAATCGATAACAACTATTTCAAGACAAAAATTGCGCAATCAAGAATCATCTGTATAATCAAGAAAATCATCCGTATAATCTTTGTGAAGAATAAATACCATTTATCTATAAAGCAACAATTGTACAGTATGAGTATAGTAAATACATTTATATTTTATTGTTGACTTAATGCTTCTCTGAATTCGGATAACACGAACTACGGTTAATACGAATTTTTTTACGGTCCCGTGAAATTCATCATAACGAGGTTTGACTGTATTAAAGTTTCCCTTTAAATTTTGTAACAAACACCATGAACTCCAAACAGCATGAAAACGTTGTTAGACAAGTTCTATCAGAAAAGAATCTTTTTCGTTCCTTATACATATGGAGACCTATAAGACCAGTGACTTTTCATACGGCAAGGTTAATCATACTTATGAAACTAAAGAGGGTTTTCAAGAGTGAGTGCTTACAATTGGGCAAGGGTGAGAGTTGTACAATACTGAATGAGAAGATTTCTGTTATCCCCGAAGAGCTGCTATAGCTTGCTTTAGACTATTGACAGCGCACGATTGCTTACTGGCACAACTGTTTCGAAATTGGTGTTGCTGATTCCCCGAACTACATGTAATGACACTCGGCAATCTATGACAGCCGGACGCTTGGACACGTGCTTTGCACTCAGAAGTTTCGATGGTTGCTTGGTTTTCGATCTACGGCGCTTTCCATGTCTAGAGTTTCGTAATTCATTAATTACTTGCCTGTTTTCACGGGGATCTGGATCGAAAATTTGCACTATTGACATCTTTGTTTATATATTTTTTTACTACATCAGTCTCGGATTATTAAAATAATTCTGATCTCACGAGTGGGAGCTTAATTCCATCAATGGCGCAACCTGGAGAAATTATTAAAATGTGGGGAGGGGACAAGGGGGATGGCCCTCTGGATTCAATCATGTCAGAATTTCCAGTCCATATGTCTATGGTTGGTATGCCGATCTACGGTGCTTTCTATGTCTTTGGAGTTTCGTAATTCATCAATTGCTTGCCTGTTTTCATGAAGGACCTGGATCGCCAATTTGCACCAATCACTTTTGTTTGCTTATACCTTTTTACTACATTACTTTTCAGGCATTTTTGTATGTGGTGTCTTGTCTTTTGTTATAAGTGTTTGTGTATTTATTGCTACTTTTTTTAGTTCTGCAACTATGTTTTTAGTATCTTATTTTTTACATAACCGGCTTCAACTTGTACAGAGGTCAGCGGCGATTACTTTCCCCCATGCCTAGCGGTTGGTTGGTTGGTAGCATTGGGTGTTATGGCGCAAGGGTCATATTTGGCCAAGCTGCGCCAAACGCAAGACATATAACGTCAAGTTATTATGAAAAGAAAGGATGGACAGAAGCAAGTAGAAAGATCGCTTGGGTATCTTGGGGTCGTGACACCCATGTTTACCAGATACAGCAAACTCCATGGGAAAAGAATAGATCGCTTGGGTACCTCGGGTTCCTGAAGCCGGTACACACCTAAAGATATGCTCCTGAGGGGTAGAAGTTTTGATAGTGTCGTGTGTAAATATAGGAGAGCAAGGGGACTAATGGCTTGAGGGTCAATGTCGGGCATTTGTAAACAAGATTCTCAATTCATCGAAATTAAAAATTCGATTTTTGTTGACGTTTTAAAGGTACTGTGCCCCCTTTTAAATGAAAACTCGACGAAAACTTTTTCTCGATTTAAAAAATTCTATCCATTGCTCTTGTTCTGGTGAGGAAATGTTTCCTTTAGTTGTGTGAGATGGGGACTTTGATTCCTCATTACGACGAGTTGTGAATCAAAGTTAGCTTTCACTTTATCCAATTCTTGTATACTTTCTAGAAAAGCAACCATTTAATCTTTTTCTGCTGGGGGAGAAAGAAAAAGCTTTCAAACAAGGCCATCGGTGACATGGCGAGTAACGAGAAAAGTTGCCGCCATTGCTAAGTGATGACGGCAGTTAGCGCGGAACTTGGACAGTTAAAGATGAAAAGCTACCTTTAAGTCCCAATAGACGTCAAACGCACATAGTGAGTTACTGAATTGAAGTTCAGCGCCATTCAATGGCTTTTCCGGGAAAAGACTTCCCGGGGAAACCAATTACCCGGTTGTAACTAAGGTCTACAAAAATCAACCAATACACCAGACAGCATTCGAGTTAAGGGAATTGTTTAGTTTAGGACACCTTCACAAATTTTCCAATACGATGGGTAGGTGATTTATACAGAAGACAGTAAATAAAACAGGGTTTCAAACTATTGGATTGTGGAATTTCCCACTGAAATTGGGAAGAACGAGGGCTCTGGACTTTAGGTGTCATTCGGCGATTTTCTGTGTTAGAAGTTCAGAAAATCGTATTTAGAGAACAAAAATTGTATTTTTCCATGTATTGAAGCAGAATTATCTTTCATTTGAAGTGGATAGTTTCTTGTTCATCAAGGCTAATTAGATTTTCTGTGTTGAGGAATTTCTATTTTAGAGTACACTAAAATATAGCAGTGTTCAAAGGTAACAAAGCTAAGTATTACAGTAAATACACAAGTTTCTTTATTCAATATTAAGCGAACTTTTATTCAATATTTACTCAATTAGCGAAATTTTATATCCAATGTTTATTCAATAATTAGAGAAATTTTATACCCAATATTTATTCAATAATTAGCGAAATTTTATATCCAATGTTTATTCAATAAGCGAAATTTTATCCAATGTTGATTCAATAATTAGCGAAATTTTACTAAACTTTTATTCATTTTTAATTATGTGCATTAAATTGTTAGATTAGCGAAACAGAAAAAGAGCATGGTTCGTCTTTATATAGAAATACATGCGTGGGTCTCTAAAGTTAGGAAAATGAATAATAGACCAAAGTTTAGGTTCAATCCATAAGTTTTACACACAAAACTATATTCCAGAAAATTTCAGAACTACCCATTTTTTCAAGCGTTTCTATTTATAAAGGTATGAAGAGTTCAAGAAAATGGGCAAGCGGTAATTTTCTATTATCGATATAAATATCAAAGCTGAGAAAAATCTCAATCTTAACCATCAATCTATACCAGTGTTTAAAATGCTAAATTTTGTAAAGTGCAAAGATTTGATATAAAGATGAAAAGTTATTTGAAAACGTAAAAACAAATGAAAATATTTTAAATCATGCCGATAACAAACGAAATTCCTAGTAAATATTTACAAGGAATTCCACTTTGCGATGGAATATATGAAAAACAAAAACACTATGTATTATTTGTAAAAACAAATGGAATGTAAGAATGCAAAAAAGATTTTGATGGGTTGGAGTTTCGTCAGTCAAATATTTACAATGAATTGCATTTTGTGATGGAAAAGATATGAAAAATGAAACGAAAACACTGCATAATTTTAATAACCAATGGAATGGAAGAACAAAGATTTTGACGAGGCTTCGTCCATCAAATATTGAAGGTTTAAAACCAAACTAAAAAGATCTGAGGACGTCAACTACGAAAAGGGAAATTCCGCACATGAAAGCAATATTTTAGATACATTACTCGCCTTATAATAGTTGGGCAATTCCAAAAGTAAAGAATTTAAGGTATTCATTTTAAATATATTCAAAAAGAATGTAAAATAATTTTCCAATTCGATTAGTACTCACTAGCGTTCAGGTGAAAATCCTCTTTGGGAAGATTAAACAAGTAAACTCACTTACCCTCTGAAGACAGAAAATTTCCAAATCCCGAAAGCATCCGGAATATCATAAAAACGACAAATCCATCACGACTGTAAGGTGCGTTTGTGAGTGACTGCTTCTTCCATTAATCTATCTCTAAACCAGAGGGCTAGACTTTAGCTAGACGTGGAATCCTAAATAGGACCTCTGCAATCAAACAGAGATATCCTCGCTGCATACAAGGCCATTTGCTAAGTAGTCTTATCACTATTACTCGACCTTTATGGGTCACAATCTTTAAAACCAGCTCACCACGGAATTGAGCATGGAAAAATTTTGATTTCATGAGTGGGTATCACAGGGAACTTTTAATTCCATCAATGGCGCAACCTGGAGAAATTATTAAAATATTGGAGGACAAGGGATTGACCTTCTGGATTCAATCAAATCAGGATTTTCAGTGCACATGTCTATGGTTGGTATGCCGATCTACGGTGCTTTGTCTTTGGAGTTTCGCAATTCATCAATTGCTTGTCTGTTTTCATGAAGGATCTGGATCGTCAATTTGCACCATTAACTTTTTTGTTAGTTTATGCATTTTTAATATTGGGTTGATGCAAAAGTACGTCCCGTTTTTGGCGCTAGAAGGCATTGCATCGTAAAACCGAAGTGTTCATAAAGAAACTTCACACGTGTAAAGTTTTGATGTTTGGAAGAAGGAATTTCAGCGAGTACTTGGGGAAAAATTGTGTTATTTGGTTGTTTTTAAATTTTGTCAAGCATTGAAAATGGTAGAAAATAAGGAGCATTTTCGACATATGCTTTTTTTTATTTCCGAAAAGGCAGTGCTTCGCAAACGCAAAAGATGTGTCGTGTATGGTGAGGGTGCCGTTGACGATCCCATGTGCCGTAAGTGGTTCAGAAAGTTTCGTCACCTGGATCAGTTCTTTAGCCAGAAACCTCAGAACTTCCATGAGTGCGGGATTATGCAGCTACCGGAGAGACGGAGAAAGTTCATCGAACAGAAAGGCAGATACTATATTGATTAAATGTAATTTTTTGTAAATTTTTGTCAAAAAACGGGACGAACTTTTTATCTACCTAATACATTACGGTCTTGGACTATGAAAATAATTCTGATTTCATGAGTCGGTATCATATGGAGCTTTTAATTCCATGTGGATGGCATAACCTGGAGAAATTATTAAAATATTGGAATGACCAGGATTGACCCGCTGGATTAATCATGTCAGGATTTTCAGTCCACATGCCCATCAACGGTGCTTTCCATGTCTATGGAGTTTCGTAATTCATCAATTACTTGCCTGTTTTTCTGGATCGCCAATTTGAACAAATGACTTTTGTTTGTTTATACATTTTTTACTATATTACTTTTCAGGTATTTCTATATACGGTGTCTTGTCTTTTGTTATACGAATTTGTGTACTCTTATCTCACTTTTACTTTTTAGTTCTGCAAGTATGTTTAGCATCTATTATTTTTTACATACCTGGATTCAACTTGTAGAGGTTAGGAGCGATTAGTTTCCCTCATTTCCAAAAGATGGTTGGTTGCATTGAGTTTTATGGTTGGTAGTTTAGGATTTTTATGACGCAAGGGCCATATTTGGCCAAGCTGCGCCAAACACAAGGCCACAACAAATTTAACGTCTACCAGTTCCCGTGCACATGACGGTCTTTGGTTGGACCGAGTTTCGAACTCGCAATCCTCCGGTTGCAAATTCGTTACTCTTCCAACAAACCGGACCGTATTTCGGGAGCGTTGGTACTTCTGGCGTCCTTGAAATAATTAAGGTTAGGTTTATAAATATTCTAGGTATATCAAGGCTGCTATGGTATGGAAATATTCTCATTCGATATCCTGATGGTCTTGGAGTACTCTAGATGGGATGAGACATAAGGAACCCCTTGAACACAGACACCCCCTTGAAGACAATCCTTGACACAGAAATGAGACATGATTTACGTAATCCGGAAAACCAAAAGGCAATGCAGTATAAGAGGGAGAAAGCCCCGATGGGTTAGGTTTCATGGCGCAAGGGCCATATTTGGCCAAGTTGCGCCAAACACCGTCAAGGAAATGGACATACACACGAAAAGCAAAGAACCCCGATGGCCACGTGCTGAAAAATATATTCATTGCATTACATGGGGTATGTCAATAGACACCAAAGAGCAATACAGCACGTGACAGAAGACGCATAAATCAGAAGCTCGAGAACTTCAGACAAAGCTTTCTGCATGTGCAGACAAACTGAAAACCGGAGGAGCGAGCATGTGATGAAACTTCTAATGGTAGCTGTAAGTAAAATATTGATAAACAAAATTCATTTTTCAAGCGGAGGAAACCCCATACCCGATTCTGAACTAAAACGAGAATCCCCGATCCCGCTAGAGCTAAACAAACTCGAGGTGGTTCCTTCTAAAAATGTTGGAAGACTGGGGAGGAGCACTTCCTCTCATCCTAACTGGAGTCCGTAAAATTAAGTACCGCATGAATCAGGAAAACAGAAATTGTTCTCAGCTGTTTCAAGCCCCGAAAAAACATTCCCTTTTCATTCTAATACCGATACAGCCAGTCACTGACATTTCTTAAATCATTTTCTTTATAGAACCAGAAAAGAAAGCATCAAAAACAGAGCGCCGTTTTTATTTATTTTTAAATCTCTTCCGTCCGGAGAAAAGTTTACTTCATGTCTGGAAGGACTGGGTTCCTACGTTCTTGGCATCAATTCGCGCCGTGTATAATTATATATAGTCTTCGCTTCCTTTCTTTTTCCTGCTTTGAGGTATATTTTCTTCCCAGTTTTCCAATGGCGTCTGGTTTTCCCCGTTGCAAACAAAACGCTTCGATTTTTATAGTATTTCGCCCAGACTGCACTTGGATTGCGACAGTCAAGAAAAACACGAGCCTCGTGCGAATTTACTTTTTAATAAAATAGTAAATAAAAAGCAGCCTTAGATACTTGGAAAGTGTGTGGGTATGAACGTCCTGCGGGAATAGGTTCCTTCCAGTTTTATATGATGGCTCTTTATGGGGCATTACTACGAAGTTTTGCTAAGACACAACTATGTGATCACGCCTGTTCATGTAAACCTTTCAGTACCACCTTTACTTGGCTGGAACGACAAAATTTTGTAATCCTCAGGAGTCCAAATAATTTTTAATAGATGGATATGTAATACGACGCTAGAAAGGTTGAATCAATAAATTATAACATAATTCGAAAACACGCGCGACAAAATTTTCCTAGCAAACCAAACTCCAATCTGTTCCTTAATATGAATTAAAATAAGCTTAGCACAAAAGCAACTCCATAAGAAATCCTTGATTAATAATGCAAACGTTGAGATTCGAATTCGTCCAAATCCCGCATAGATGATTCTTATGGGATAAAACCCACAAAATTTTCCAGACAGCATTGAAATAGGAAGGTTTGAATTTTAATTGAGCATGGGCTAGATCAAGCCAAGTTGAACCAAATATCGTTTTATTTTTAATATGGATTCGCAGATTCAAAATTGTCGCATGAATAGAATACATTAAAATATAGTGGGTAATAAGAGATACACAACCTACGAAAACTGGCGCAACGTTTAAATCGACAAAACTTAGACACCATGTGTGCATTTTTTTAAGCATATCACGAGTGATAAAAAAAGGTGGTGGGAATTGAAGTTGAGCTGGGGAAAAGGAACCATCGACTAAGTCAACGGCACAATTTTTCAATTGTTTTATCTTAAAAATATTTCTGTACATGACAAAGAGAAATCCACCGTTTTCCAGCACAGAGACGGCCTTGAAGAACAGAGTAATTGATATCCTGCTTAGCACTTAAAGAAATAAAAACTGCGTTTTTGCGACGCGCCTCGTCGCTAATGCAAATGAACCTTGCATAACTTAAAAGTTATTGTGATCAATTGCAGCTGTTGGCAAACAGCAGTAGATGCAATGAAAATCGCGTTGCTTAGAAACGAATAACATAATATGGAGAGCTTTTTGTGGGGGTGAATGATTTGCCAGAACAAGTTTAAAATAAAGTTACGAGACAGATTAAAATGAAAAAGTAATCGGAATAAAGAAATTACGATTCTGGCCTCAAGCTCTTCGTTCTCCTTAAGCATTGAGAACTTGTACATCTTTTAAATTTTTTGTTTTTGCTTACCTAAGTTTCCATATATTTTTTAGCTTTTTTCCCTAAATTTTCCATGTTTTCAAATGGCTTTTCTAAATGTCCCCCAATTTTAACATTTTTTAAATTTTCCGTTTTCAAATTGCTTTTTCTAAATTTTCCAATTTTTTGAACTCCCCCTTAAAATTTTCTTCTCTAAATTTTCCATGTTTTCTAACTATTTTTCAAAAATGTTCACATTTTCTTTCTACATTTTTCCTATTATTTTCTAATTCTGTACTAGAAATTTTAAAACAGATTGTTATAAATAATTCGTCAGCATAGCTATCAATCAGCTTATCGATCCTTATGTATTCCCAAAATTTTTCTAAACTTTTAAAAATGAACAATTAATTTTTATTTTCTGAATTTTCTAATTATGTGATCTCAAAAATTTGCAAAAGTAAATTATCGCCAAATTTGGCAATTTCCTCCCCAGACGAAGAATCGTGAAAATATTTTTGTAAGCTTTCCAGATTTTCTGGGATCTTCCCTCCTGAGGTTATACGAAGCAGAGAAAAATGTGAGCTTGAGTTGAATTTTGATAAAAATCAAGCAGTTTTCAGGGCTTATTTTTGAATACCAAAAATAAGAACTTTTAAGAAATGTATGAACTCTAAATATATTACGTTTCCATTTTTTCCCACACGTAGAAAAACATTGTGTAAAGTATTACTTATGAAAATATAAATCCTGTTGTGTATTGCCAGATGAAAATTGTCGCCTTCATTCAGATTGTTGAAAATGCGGCAGAACCTAAAATAACACACAACCTTGACAAGTGGACACTAAAAGGAAGTTAAGATTTCACGCTTGGAAGCTTTCACATCTCATACATAAATGGATTTATGTTAAATATGAGGATCATTATCATGACAGCTATAAGTGAAATTTACTTTTTTTATTCCCAATATTGAAAAGGTACGGTCAAATATCAGTTTCGCGACACGTATTCAATCCAGTTTTCCTCGTTTTTGAGTCGTTGAATGAGTAGGAATGGAGACGGGGCTAAAAGGAATTTATTTGCTACAGTCACTGAAAATTAACCAAATTCAATCCTGAGACGCAAATCGAGACTTGTTTACGAAACTACCATTTAGATAGGGTTATCAAATGATATCCAAAAGGAAATGTCCTCCATTAATCTTAAAACGTCCTCTTGTGTGATTTACATCAGTAGTCTCAAAATCGCAGCTCGAATGAACGATTATAAAATAAAACTAACATGGTTTTTCAAGTATACTAAAATATTAGGTTGGTTGGTTGGTTTTTTATGGCACAAGGGCCAGATTTGGCCATGCTGCGCCAAACAATAGCTAGTTCATAACTGGTATTTAGTTAGAACGAGTCAGAAAGCTACGTAATAAAATTCAGTACAGTTGTGTATGTTGCAGTCGATTATGAAACTAAAATATTAAATATAATATAAACTAGAACTGCTTAATCAATCCATTCTATTGAAGAGGGATTTTCAGTGAAAACCAACCAGATGTGATGTGAAGATTTTACTTCCGCTACCCAAATGTTCTCGTATACCTATCGGGGTTACCTTAAAATGTAGTTTATTACCGTTTCGGCGATGTTTGGTGTTTAATCTTATTGGCGTCAATCAACTATCGTATATTAATTCAGAATTCATTCTTTGCAATTTTTATTGGCGAAGTGCTGAAATCGCGTTTGAAAAACAAGTCAACTGACACAACTTTTACAATACATACAGGACACATGATTGCCGCAGAAACACTACCGCCATCTACATTTGCCTTGACAGACCCTCATTTACCTAATATTATTTACGAAGAATGCAACTGCATTTTGTATATCTGATCGTATCGAAAGGAATGAAAATATAAAGGTTGTCTTTCCTCGTACTATCTACAAATCGCGTGCCATCACACAGCGTTATTGTTTCAAAGAGCGTACAGTTAGTGACAGGAAAGCGAGCTCTCATTTCTGGTCAGAAAATGCAATATTTTCTTTAGTGTCCAGTTGGTAAAACGGGATTGTTTAAACACTCCTGTGGTTGTCGCGACGAGGTATCTGGTTAACAAATCTGACCAGATCTTAATCATCGGCAATATCTTGATGAGATAGATACCTCATCATTAACAAAATTGGTCAGATCTTGATGGATAAGCTATCTCGTCGAAACCACTTGTAAGGTTAAGATTCAAGTTAAAATGTGCTGTAAGTGATTATTTTCAGTGATACAATATGATAAAAAATATAAGATGTAGCATTTAATTTTTGCTAGTTTCACCGATAATTAGAAATATCTCACTCGAGTGCCAAGCCATCAGAGTAATTCTATTAAGTAGACACTTTTTGAAAAAATTTCATTAATGTAGCCCCATAAGCTCTTTTAAAACTGGAAAGTAACCCTGGCAAGGGTCTGGATTCGAAATCTCCACACTGATTCATAAATTAAGCATAAATTTACACTGATACATAAATTAAAAGTACAAAGAAACTCGAATATCTAGCAATATATAATAATTTGACACATGGGTGCCCATTGGGCTTAAATGGTCCGTATCCTTACGCTAGAAAATAAACTTCACCTTCACACAGGCTTCAAAATAAATTATCAGCCACCTACTTGAGTTCGACATTGACCGTTTTCAGGTTTGTAGAAGCAAGGATCTCAAATTTTGTTCTTTTGAAAAGTCCTTTATTTCAAAACAGATGTCATCCATTTCATTCTTGCATCTGGTAGTCCCGAATATTCCTCGGGACGACAGTGAGTCTTTCGAAACGAAGAATTCAACAAGGAATAGTACATAAAAAATCTGACAGGAACACCGCGATTCTATATAGTAGTTTATTGACCAGTTTGCAAGAGATATTTCATAATCATTTCTAGATACCGAATATCTAGACAAAAAATTGACACATACGTGCCCATTGCTTTCCCTCACCCTACAAAGTAAACTGAACTTCTCATAAACAGCTGAACGACGAGAAGCCCATCTGCTCATCTAATTGGGTTTTTTTGTCAACTGTTTTGCAGTAGTTAGAAATAAAAGGTTTTGAAATTTTTATCTTTCGAAACATCCTTCGTTTCAGTCGATTTCACAACGGATTGCCTTCCTTTTTCATTCTCGCATCTGGTAGTCCCGCAGACAGGAAGGGGGGTAGCTGTATTAATCATTCAATCGGAAATTCCTCGGACACCATCAAGTCGACACGGAATGAGTCTTTCGGAACGTCGAAGAATTCAGCGAGGAATTGTATCTCAAAAATCTGACAGGAACGCCGCGACTCTGTATAAAGTTTATTGACCAGTTTGCGACAGGAATATTTCACAATCGTTGCTTCACATCAGACTGCTGCGAAATAGCGAGGCATATATATGCATCGAAAGTTGTGCGTCACCGGTACTCGCAATAGAGGGAGAGGCGACAGGTGTCTTGATATTAAAAAGAAATAACGAATAGGAGAGGGACAGTTGATGACAAATAGTTTAACCACAAAACCAGACCTCCAAGACAGGGCCGTCTTTAAAGCAGTATAGCCGTGGGCAAAGTAGTTCCTACTCGATTGACAAAGTAAACCCTGGACTTTTTGAAATTTTCAGTAAAATCGATGTTTTCAAATATCAAAACTACTATATAAACAGGCGTGGTCAGATTGAGTATTGGGTCTCGATTCCTGGAGAGTGAGTTGGGATTTGGATTTTTAAAATATCCCCACAAATTAAATTCTTCAAATGCATGAAATATTTTACGTTCTTCACAAATAAAATTAGTTATTTCATTTTTAAAATAACTTATTTACGAAATAAATTTCAGAAAAATAGCTCGAGGACTTGGTATTACAAAGTATACTAAGGAGTATGAAGAACGCTACGAAGTATGAAAGCAGGTTAGACATTTCTGCGTTGACTCAACATATTCAGATATCTACGAATTGTATCAATCCAATAAGTCGTATGAAATTAAAAAGTGAATTTCCAGAAAATAAGGTTTTGAACACTTAGTTAACAAAGGTCTTAACCCTGAGGGGCTCACATGTATATTTCTGCTCTGTAACTTGCAATCTTCCCTGTCTAAGTTTTGATCTTCTTGACCAATAGTATATTCTTTAGATAAGGCGATAGATTGGAACGTAAACAAAGCGCTTCCACGACTGACGTCTTTAGTGCGGATTCTGGTTCTAAGTTTATCGTTCGGTGCCATAAACTATAGTAGTGATAATGAGCTGGCGGGGGAAAACCATCTACGGCGATCGCCACTCATGTTTCTACGTATGGCAACCCACCTCCTAACGACCCGTCACATTTATTCAAAAATTGACTGACCCAAAGGTCTGCCTTCTCATCGGAGGCACTGTAACCAGTTTTAACATTCTTGACCAATATAATTGATCACCTAGATTAGGATAGACCTGGGATTCTTTCAACCAATAGATGTGGTTATCTAGTCATCATGTGTGTGGTGGGGTAAAGAAACACATTACTCGAAAATCTCGTGATGCTCAGTGGGGGTTAATTTTCACCTTCACCAGATTTTAAAACTATTTCAATTGAAATTTCTATTGTAATACGCTAAGAGAAAAATATTCCACTATGTCCAAGATTTCAAACATAGTTTCTAATTTTATGAATAATTGTAACACTGTATTCAACTTCCATTCGCAACAGAATACCAGAGACCACCTACCTACAAATTCCAGAAAAGGAAAAATAAACGCATTTCATTATCCGATTTAATTTCGTTTTCAACACTAAGCCGGGGGAAATAGTCTAATTAAACGAGTTAATTTCGAAAGAAATTCCCCTTTTCTCGCTATGAATACCGTATTCATAAAGCATATGGTGATATAATTTGAAAACTGAACAACCCTCCAGAGTTTCCATTTGCCGGGAAGATTAATGACTGTAAAAAAAGGGGAACTTTAACGTGTCATGAAATGAAATTACGCAAAAGATTAACACCGAATTTCAAAGAAATTTAGGTTTTCACACAGAAATGCCTCGAAACTGTTCCTGCGATAAAAATATTTTTGCGCGAAAGCAATTAAGACGGTGCGATGTCAACTTTTAACCTTGGGAGTTCAATTTACATAATTCGAGCCAACTTACCCCACTCCGTTTGATTAATCCGCAAATGAGGGTAAATATTTGTGAACACGATTTTAAAACCCGAGTTTGTGTATTTCTTTCTAGCGCAAAGAGACGAGATGTTTACTTACGCGATACAGCGAAGACTCCAAATTAAATTGCTTTAAAGAACCTTTGCTATAATTTCTGCTCTCTCAAACTTATAAAAGTCAAGAAAATGATGCAACCGAGACTTAATCAGCTATAGAGAGAACGGACATGACTGGTTGGTATATTGGATTCAGGACCACGGTAGCCCGGTTGGAAGCGTAACGGATTAGCAACCGTAGGGCTGCAAGTTCAAATCCAACAAAGACCGTCGTGTAAATGGGGCACGTTAAATCTGTCGTGGCCTCAAATGTCCTAACGTTGGTGTGGTGTGGAAGTTTGGAGAGTGGGGTACCAGCTCAGGTGTTGACTCGTCATTCGAGGTAAACGATTTGAAAATAATCACTTTAAAATATCTTCCGTGTCAGGGCAAAAGGGGTAAAGTCAAAATGCTCACTTTTCAGAATCTTATTTCACAAATATTCATGAAGAAAAACAAGCGTGCCATGATACAAATAACTAATTTAGATTCGTGGATTCATTTAGTTTCGATTTTATGCACATTATATTACTTTTCAAATAAATGATTTTCTTGACACCTCCGTCAAAAGTCAGACTTAACCCCCTTTGCACTGAAACGGAAGATATAACTACGCTCACTCACAAAAGAGCGACAGGTAGGTAGTTAATTAACGTCACTGGAGCAACACAACGGGCTATTGGCGAGGGTCTGGGATCCGAGGACAACGCCTCGTAGTTTTGAACTAAGATCAGATGACGAGGTCAACACCCGAGCTGGCACCTCACTAACATAGCGACAGACACGATCCTTTCATTCCCAGAAATGATTCTTAAATGTTTGAAACCATACTGTAAATATTTTACATATTTATAAGCTTTATACCAGAGGGATTTTGCTTGCGCAGATAAAATCGAGACAATGAAAAATCTTCAGTAGTCATACATTGCAATCGTATACATTCTCGAGTAACATTTGACAAAACAAAAAAAGTTGACAGTTTTGAAATTCGATGGAATGTTTGTAAATAAACACGAATTTTAATTCATAGAAGTATCTGATGACAAGACACTCTGCATTGGAATGCTTAATTGGACTATCCCTTTTCGAGTTAACAGGCACACAAGCTTCAGCAAGGTTGTGTCGAGAAAAACAGTAGTTTTAAAATAACCCTCCGAGAGCAAGCTTGTTTACAGCGATTCACTAGACTGCTAATAAACTTATTTTTCCATCCGCTGAAGAGACTCAAATCATCCGAAAAATGCATCTGGAGACAAACTATTTTTTCACCCCGGTAGACCATACGCGCGCGCGCGAGGCTGTGACAAAAAACAAACAAAACCTCACTTAATCGAGCGAAAGAACTTCGAACACTCGCGAGCCGATCCTATTTCTCCATCGAATAATTCCCCAAAGTTTTGCGATTTTTCACCATCGATTCCAAAGCCGACCTATCGAATGATGACGCGGAGATAGGGTTGCCAGGTGTAGAGAAGGAGAAAAGCGAGGCCAATATCGCTTGAAAAAACGCCAAAATTTAATTAGATTTTGTCAGAAAAAGTTTGGATGAATTACAAAACCTTATTTTTTATTGTAATTAAATTCATTTAAAACTTCGTTTTGCATGGATTCTTAACTATTTTTCAATTCTGTTTTTATAAAAAGTTCCCAGACAACCTATCGAATGACTCGGAGACAGGGTTGATAGGCATAGAGAAGAAAGCGATAATTTTTGCTTAAAACACGTCCAAATGATTTAATATTTTATCAGAAGAAATGATAGTCCAAAAATCTTAATTATAATTTCATTCAAATTAATAACTTAAAGCTTCGGTAGCTTAAATTCTCAATTCTTTAATTTCGTATTTATCAAAATTTCGGGCCCATTTCTTGTATAAAATTACGCAAACACCATTGATTCAAAAGCTGACCCCTACCGAATAACGACTCAGACAGGGTTGCCAGATAGAGGAGAAAGCGACCAATTTCGCTTAAAAAACCCGTCCAATGCAATTATATTTTGTTAGAAAAAGTAATGAATTACAAAAACCTTATTTATTGCAGTTAAATTTATTAAAACTTCGCTTTTCTTAAATTCTCAACTATTCTTCAATTCTGTATTTATCAAAAATTCGGAGACGATAAATCGAATAACGACTCGGAGATAGGGTTACCAGGTATAAACAAAACGCCAATTTCGCTTATAAAACGTCCAAATTATTTAAAAATATTTTGTCAGAAAAAGAAATGGTTTATTGCAAAAAAAACTTATAATATTAAAATAACAATTAACGTTAAATATATTTAAACAAAAAATACTTAAAATTTCGATAGTTTACATTCTTAATTCTTCAATTTCGTATTTGTCAAGTTCGGGACTCATTCTTACATAAAAATTCAGCATACAGAATAGTTCCACCAAGTTTCATTTTGAGAACCTAAATGCAATGCAGCGAAAATAAAATAAACCTCCATTATTCAAAACGCATTTAAGCGAAATGAAATACAAAAGCATAGCAAAAGTAAGAACAGTGCATTACCCAAACCGAGTAATGAATAAAATCTTATTTTTGCGTGCAGATGATAACAGGTCTGGTGAATCCAAATCATTCTGGGGGTCACTTTCGCGAGCTATAATTTGCGCAGGCTGGGGGATATATAAAAAAAGTTTTGAAAATCTTACGTTAAGCAATTAATGCTTGGTTGGGTTTTATAGTGCAAGGGCCATATTTGGTTAAGCTGCACCAAACAAAGTTTTAGGGACATTCCAAGAATTAAAAAAATTTCAATGGACAAAATCTGTTAAAGACGGGTATCCGTTTTTACAAGAGCGTAGGCGCACCCAGGATATTAATCTGCTTGGTTGGGTCTTATGGCGCAAGAGGCATACTTGGCCAAGCTGCGCCAAACACAAGACAGACATCGTCAAGTAATGGACACACATACAACAAAGTTAATACAGAAGAGAGGAAATACTATCAGGGTAAGGTTAACAGGAATCTAGTCTACTGCCTAGAACTCGCAAATTAATGTTTGGATAATAATTATGATATAAACATCGTCGACTTTTTGTAGAAACTCATTAACTGACAAACATGTTTTTTACTATACAGCTACTTAGATTTTCTGGATAAAAGATAGACCACTTTTGCCACTTTTTCTGCTAAAGCCGGAACAGGTCACATTGTATCTCAGCACTACTGGAAGCATTTTCACCTGGCTGACCCCAAGAGCCTAATTTGCCTTGATGAACAGACTTTGGAGCACATCTTGTCTCGACTGCATCGTGGAGAACATTTTTAGAACTATCTTAAAAAAATGGAATTCATTTTCGATTCTTACTGTTTATTTTATATATTGCTTCGCTGGTTTAAAGAAGACATAATGAAATCGGTGTTAATAAGCCGGACTCGTGTATCAAGATGTTATGGATTGTGAAATAAAAGTTACAAGCATTTCCTGTTATATACCTTTTAAACAGGTTACAATACGACAGTGTATTCCTCATCATGAAAATAATCGTTTAATGCTTCTGAAAAAATGTCATTTGGCGAGTTTCTGTTGCTAAGTCGACAGTATATCAACTGATGTACAATATGCGCAAAATCTGATATTTTTATGCCGTTCACTGCCGATAAAGAATGATGCCACTTGACATTTTTCGCCTCTGCTACACACACACACATTTCGGCGCCCAACAATAAAAAAGCAGTCCATAAAGCGCAATCGCGCCCAGTCTGGCAACACCGTTGGTGGGGGAAATAAGGAAATAAGAAAGGAAAAGACGGAAATAAAAAAAGCGCGACACCACACTCCCAAAAGCGCAAAAATCGAGTCTGAACTCCAAGAATATCACCTTCAGACAGATGAGCAGACAGTGAAAGAATCTAATATAAATAGAGAAGAGCGAGGGGGGAGTAGACACAGACGGGGGGGGGCGTCTTGCAGCTAGCTCTTCAGAAATCCGTGAATCAATGCGGAAACAGTGATCACGACAATATAGGCCATTGTCAGAGTTCCAATATTTCATTTGACCTTCAAAAGATATTTTTCCCTAAACCTTGAGATATTGCTTTTCTATTTACCACTTCACCAGATTTTTCAGCTATCACAACTTGATGCTCTTTTCCTCTCTGGGGTACCCATTTGGAAGGACCTCCCCAACCACGTGAGATTTCGATTGAATAAAATCCCATCTGGTAGAAAAAAGAGCGTCTGGACTTTTTAACGATTTCAATGAGACGACTTGCTTCGTATTAATTCCGGCGCGATAAATCGCAGCTGTGTAAAGCGGAGTTTGCTATACTTTTCTTTGGGCATTATTCGCGGAAAATAATGCTCTAAAAATGGCAGTTTTCTTCTGTTATAGACGGCCGCGGAGCGTTTTATATGGGTGTGCTCTGGAGAAAATCTGTGTCAATATTTATCGGCAGCTAGACATGCTCATTTAAATGAAATCCGCTTACGCAAGCAGTGCAAGACTAGAATCAAAATTAAAAACTGGATTTGATGATTGGATTAAATTCAATCGCATTTTTATGTCGAAATGGGAAACTTGAATGAAATTTTTTTTCAAGCAGCGTTGACTGAAACCGGTTCCAGTTTGACCAAATATCTTGGTGCAAGCAATGATATTTAGACTTAAAATAGTCGAGATGTAAGACAATGAAAAAAATTAGTCATTGGTTTTCATGTTTGCAATTAAAATTTTTAATTTGTATATCATCCATCAAGATCTGACGGATTTTGGTATTGATGAAATATCTCGTCATTAAGTCGTTGCAGATTTTGTTATGATGGCGAGATCAAGATCTGGCCAGTTTTCTTCCAATTACGAGATATCTCGTTCATAAAGATCTGGTCAGTTTTGCTAATGATTGCGTTTTTGATGAGATACCTCGTCGAGACAACCACCAGGAGGGTTAAAGGAGGCCAAATACTTTTGTACCCGATTTCAGAAGTTAAATCATATAAGAACTACTTTAGCTAAACTATTTGATTATTTTGATAAGAGAGTAAAATAGAAAGACAGCTTTCATTGCCGGTTGAAATTTAAATTGCAATTTTAACTACGCTCCCTGACCAAATTATTAGATGCACTGATTTTTCAGATTATTGACATCCAAGGACCGTCATTATAATACGGTCAACTATTATAGCACTAATCTGTATAATTATGCTAAGTAATTAACATTCGATAAAAGTAGGTCATTTTTATAGCGAATACCACTTGATCACAAAACTTAGAAGTAACTACATGCGCCAAATACTATGATGCGAGCGATAATTGTGATGTTATGAGAATTAAGTACATTGAAATTTAGTTCTCATATTTTATAAAACTTAAAATTACACAGTACTTATTCGTTAACATTCTTTTGTACTAATATCAATATTATTCACAAAAATGTTTGAAACGAAATGATTTGATGCCTCAAAATGTTTGAAACGAAATGATTTGATGCCTCCAAATGTTTGAGGTAATAAAAGATCTGGTTGGTACCAAAACAGTATGCTCTCAGGGGGCACATCTACCTTAGGTGAGTACGGGCTTACGGACCCGAGGTACTCTAGTGTTCTTTTCCCATGAGGTTTGCTGTCTTTAGTAAACTCGGGGGTCGCGCTCCCAGGATACCCGCGCGATCTTTATTGCTTTCATCCCATTAATGTTCCCCAATCCCTCATTTTTTGCGTCATCTAACCGTGGTTCAAAATTATGAGGCGTTGTCCTTGGATCTTTCCCTTGGACGCCGAACAGTTATCGAGTTAGCATATTCGTAAATAACGTGGAGTCCAATTCGCATGCAGCGTAAAGCTGAATTCAAATAGGAAGCACAAGGCGCAAAGGGACACGCGCAGACCAATCAGAGGTGCCGGAGCGAGCGGTGAAAACGCTCTGGTTGGTCTGGCGGGTTCCTTTGCGTTATTTGAATTCAGCTCAATACATCGTGTGCGCCACGCTCCCCTCCCTCACGGGGCGGGGAAATTAAGCAATATTTTAGGATGTGTCGTCGGGTTTGACTAAGTCGATCTCGGCAATCGTGAGAGCAACACGAATGTGCGTGGTATCGTTTTAAAGCTCTCGGCGATATCTATTAAATAGCACGAAGATATTTCGCAGTGGTTTGAAATGAACATTTCAAATTTTTTTTCATGAGGGCCTGTCTTACCCACCAGCACTGGGCCGTCAGCTAACATTAAAAACGTTCTTCAATCCTTAATACTCGAAATACAAAATCAAAATCTGAATAAAAGGTTTTTCTGCATAAATTGAACTTGCAGAAATAGACTCGGTTAAAAAATCCTCACCCTTAAAGGTTATCGTTAAATAAAACCGGTTTTAGAAAACAATCCATTCAACAAACTCGGCAATAAATCATCGCGACTATTGTTCAGCCGCTGACAATAATTAGACACTACTTAAACGGATATCTCGGAACAAACCAAGCGCTAATCAAACGGTAATTTTAACGGAACACAAAAAATCTCGTTTTATTCCTGTATCGCATATATCGCTGGAAATTTATTATGCTTAAAGAACGAAGCAGACACTTGTGCTAATCAGATATTCACACGATTCCAATGCAATACGCGTATCGTTAAGTAGAGGATTCGTTTCAAAGCAACAGCGTTAACGAAGTATATTAAGTTTGATTATTAGGCGATATATATACATCGAGTGACGCGATTCCCTGCGTGCTAATTGGAAGCGAGGAGAAAGTTGGCGACGCCTCATTCAGACTAAAGCGTAATTGCAGAATCCCGGCAAAACTAATGTTAGCTTTTGCGTTTCAAAAATGAGACTTAGCAACTGTTACATATTTAAAACTAGTTAAGCGTGCGAGTGTATTTAATAAGATGGTTGGCTGGTGTTTCTTCGAGCTATTGTAGAAAATATTGTAGCGTGTCGTTATCAGACGAGCGATTTTCAATTGCTTTGCCGCAAGAATGGCACTAGTGTTTTACGGATGGTGAAGAGATTTAAATTGTGTCGGATCTATTTTATTTCAACGGTTTAGTTTGGGAATTTTCGAAGGGTGCTAAAAAATAATTTCAAGCGATTCCCGTATTAAATGAGTACTACTTTTTATCACAAAGTTTCATAAATAAATTGCTTCAAAAAGATTGGTAGGTCGGTATTTAATTAACGTCGCACTGGAGCAACACAACGGGCTATTGGCGACGGTCCGGGTTCAAACCCAAAGGGAAAGACCCGAGGATAACACCACGTTATTTTGAATCACGGTCAGAAGACGAGGTTACACCTGAACTGGGACCCCACGTTCCAAACTTCCACACCACGCCAACGTGAGGACATTTGAGGCCACGATAGATTTAACGTGCACCCGCCCCGCCCATGTACACGACGGTCTTTGGTTGGATTCGAACCAGTGACCCTTCGGTTGCTAATCCGTTACTCGCCCAACTGGGCTACCTCGGCCCTCGAAAAGATTGGAACGAAAAAGGTAGAAAAAAATATTTTTCTGCAAATCAAGCAAAATTATAAAATTTGCCAGGAGCGAAAAATATATTTTTTGATATGCCTCGGTAGGTAATTGAATTAACGTCGCACTGGAGCAACACAGCGGGGTATTGGCGACGGTCCGGGATCAATCCCGAAGGGCAAGAACCGAGGACAACACCTCGTCATCAGAACCACGCTCAGATGACGAGGGCAACATCTGAGCTGGCGCCCCACTCTCCAAGCACGCCAGGACATTTGAGGCCACGACAGATTCAACGTACAACGGCACGTGTACGCGATCTTCAGTGGATCGAGCACATATTAGAAATTGCAGAAATTGAAATCACACTAGCAGACCGCAGTCGTATTTCCTCACTAATACTTTTTTGTCTGTAAAATGAAAAAAACCGCAGAGGAAAATTCAGCTGACGAGAAAAATAATTAAGACGTCTGGAGAACCCCATCCCCGGCACTGATGCAATAGTCTGCGAATTCGCGTTCAGGAGGACGCGAAGTGACTAAGAAACAAACGAAGGACGAGTGTGATGAAAGCCGCATAGAAAAGGCCGACTTTTGATTCAGAGTCTGGAACGATTCATTTCTCTTCGCAGATCGAAGAACGTGGCTCCCTTTCAAAATGACCAAGGACTTGACCGGGATTGAAACCATTTAAAACACAAAACGGCTTATGAAAGAAAGGAGACGCGACGGCTGACTAAGAAAGCCCTACACCTACATCCAGAAAAACAGATTTCGCAACGGCCCAGAAACATCCTCGCGGTAGCCCGGTTGGAAGAGTAACGGATAAGCGACCGGAGATTGCGAGTTCGAATGTAATCAAAGACCGCCGTGTACAAAGGGGGTTGGTGCACGTTAAATCTGTCGTGGCCTCAAATGTACTCGTTGGCGTGGTGTGGAAGTTTGGAGTGGGGTGCCAGCTCAGGTGTTGTCTCGTCATCTGACCGTAGTTCAAAATTACGTGTTGTCCTTGGATCTTTCCATTCGGGATTGATCCCGTACCGTCACCAATAGCCCGTTGTGTCGCTCCAGTGCGACGTTAATTAAAAATACCTACCCACCGAGAAACATCTTCGGTGGGGATATTTCTTTGGAATAACAGTACAAGTCAGTTGTGATGCGCACAATTTTCTTGGTACGAACAGTACAACTTAATTTTGTCACAGGGCCACATCCAAAATTTCTCCTAATTTCCCCTTTAAAGTTGTCAGACATAAGGTGCAGAACTGATTTTATAAATTTTATTCATTCACAATATGGAATATTAAATGGTTTCTGTTCTAAAAAATGTCATTTTTTGACTTTTTTTGACAAGGAGCAGCTAGAGCTATTTCAACATCCGAGTTTGCTTTGTTAGTAATAACTTGATAAAATTTATCCGTTATTCAGGCCCAAAGGTTTGTCGACGACACGCTGATAGGCGACATGGTCAGAAAAGACATTTGAAAAACCAATAGCATTTGAGGTTGGTTGATTTGGGTTTTATGTCGCAAGATCCAAAACAGGATAAGCTGAGCCAAACACAAGACAATAGAATAAGAAAATAGATTTAAGATTCAAACCAATAACCAGACAAAACATTAAAAGAGAAATGTAATGGATAAAACCAAATGAATTGCATAAAAATTAAATGTGAAGGTAAATTTTTTAATCAGATGAGAAATGTAAAAAAATTATTATTTTTTTAATAACTAAGATGGGTATCCCCATCTAACCCCTAAGATGATAAAATTCGTGAAATTCAATTTAAAATCTTGATTATAAATGTGGTAAAAACCCTGAATGATGAAGGAAGGTAAAAAGCACTAGATGGGAGGTTGACCCAACAGGTCTGATAAAATTGGTGATATATTAAAGAATCGACGGTAGAATGGTTTGAGACTAGGACAAGAGGTTAAAATATGGCGTATGGTAAAAAAAACTGTTGGCAATGATAGCACGATGGCGCTTTTTCTCCCATTAATAAATGTCTATTCGTGCCTCTCGAATGGCCGATGCGAAATCATTTAAGGTGAAGAACAAAGGGGAATTACGTATACACTACTGACAAAAGTCACCGGACACCTGTAGTAGAAACAAAACATAGCATTTATATTGGGTTCTGATTATGAATTTAAATTTTCAGTTTTAGAGTGGGTAACTAGAGCTAATGACTAGCGAGTATAGACTGAATTTTAAGAAAGGAATGTCCTATAAAAATTGTAAATGTTTTATATCAGAATCTAAACACTGAAGTAGCAGTCACTTTATTATCTCTAAATATACAAGTCCTAGGGGACTGAACTGTGTTGGCGCCTCTTCATAAAATTATCGACTAGCCAAAATGATTCAGTCCCCTAGGATTTGTGCTCATGATGGTACGTATTTAACATTCTGAATATGGATATTTAGGGATAACAAAGTGACTGCTATTTCAGTGTAGATGTTGGATATAAAATAAAACATTTTTAATTTCCATAGGACATTCCTTCCTTAAATTTCAGTCTATACTCACAAGTTAGCTTTGTGGACTCTGAAATTGAAAATTTAAATTTAGTAAAACACCAAAATAAACGCTGTTTTGTTTCTACTCCAGGTATCCGGTGACTTATCAATGCAGTGTAAATGCTATGTTCCGACAAAAATCAATATTAATTATAACTAGGTATTAAGTATTATTAAAAAGTTAAATCTTTTTCGGAACCAAGGATAAGAAGTTAGAGGGGTTTTTGAAATCAGAAGGCTCCGTGAACAATAGTGGAAGTGGGAACAGAATGAGCCGAATCAATTCTATGTAGTGGATCAGAACAAAGCTTCAGGTCTTGTTTTTATGGACAATCCCGTTAATGGGTATTTGAAGATTAATGAGGTTTAGCCAGAAACTGACACAATTAAAGCCAATTTGCATGACCCAATCAACGCGATTGAGTTCAAACTCTCACAAACACCGTGGTATTCTCACATAAGCCACAGAATAACAGCATTTCAAGCAATGTTGCTCAAATATTCGTGGCGTTGAGGAAATGCAACAGTTTGAGCGATTTTTAAAACCAGACTTCGATTCAGTCTAGACTATCCTGCGCTAAATCAATGTAAATAGACTTGTAGTTGCGATAGAACTTCTAAACAGATTTGGGTGAAATCATGTCTACATTGTGGGTTGAGGGGCATATTTTCAGAAAAACACGGGTCTGCAAAAGGCTACCAAATACCAACCTATTTCGAAAACTTTTGCTGACTACTCGTCATGTTGCGAAACAGCTGATAATTATTCATCAACGTCTAGACGCTGTCGCTAATTCTTAGAAAGTTTGGACATGGACGTTTCCTACATGCTCCCACCTACAGTTCTCATTTGGCATGCAAAAGGCGATGGGAATTACAAACAGCTACGAAAACAGACCAATGCTAAACACTTCAATTTACATAGGGAATTAAATGAAGATTGGTTTGTCACTCGTCATTAATTTGCAACACGACGGCTAATTAGATCGAATTAAGTGAAGAAAAACCCAAATTTGAGAATTCTTAAATAATCTATCTTTGTCAAATTATCTACATATATGATGAGAAATAGTGCTTTCATGGTAGATTAGGTTTGATCCGGTTTTTGAAAAATATGATGACATAAACATTTTTTTATTTGCCGGCTTTTCGAAACATGATTTGCGCTGATTGCGTATTGTTCTAAAAATATTCAACTAATGCGTCTGTTGCGGGGTTTTAGGTAATGTCTTCTAACTTAAGAACTCAAGGTCATTCCATTTGCTTTTAGTCTGGTAAATCGACGGTTGTTAAAGATAAGAAGGGCGTAAACTATTATCTCTAGATACAGACATCAAAATAAATAAAATTGAAATCCTTTTCCACCAAGAGGAAAGGGGTCTAAAAAGGATTTGGTACTGTTGATGGACATTTGAGCCCGTCTAGACCATTGGCGTATTCTAGTTCCCAGAAAAGCATCGAGTTCTTTAATAGGTATTAGAATTCTGGTGTCTGAAGAGCGTTACCGAATCTTAGACTATCTTACGGAATAAGTTCAAAAGCATGGCGCACTTGTTGCAGACATTGCGTATAAAAAACCGAAGTTAAAACTGCTTATGGGAGCTTAACGGATTTCTGCAATAGAATTCCAAGTCAAGTGAATTCTAAATCTATTCGTAAATAGACAGTAATCTTATCTGGATAAAATTTAAGAGTAAGCCGATACGTTGACCGGTTCTGTTAAGCATAAGCTGGCACGTTAACCGGTGCAGGGAAATACGTTTTATACATGAAGTACAGCAGAAATGGCCAAAGTTGTGCGATAATCAGATCAAATATATTCTATCGGTTAGAGGTTAAATTTGGCGTATTTTTGGTCCAGCTCCTATGCTCAGCCAGTCTGATACGGCGTGACATTTTTACACCGATTAATCTCAGTACCTGTCTCAAAACATCATAAAATTAACTAAAGACCATTTTAGCTTGTTTCGAAAATATGTGCATACAGTAAATTGCTTTAGGTTTGAACTAGTTAAGTCTTCCGTTACAAAATTAAACAGTTTTTAATGCCATCAATCCATTTAAATTGCATTAATGCTGAACCAAATTTCAAACTTTTTTTTATCATACATCAGACATAAGCTTATTAGCCATAAGTCTCCATCATCCCAATATAGCCTAGAAACCGAAATAAAATATATAACTCTATCAACAATTATTCACTGCGGATCAGGGTAACTACTGAGGTGAGTTCCTGTCATGTCTGAAAGGCCAGAGTGCAAGTTGTTGAGTTTGACAAGTCAATTCGGTTATGATTTTGCAAGTAGTGTACAGTGGAAACACAAAAACAAGCGAATCATAGCTCTGTGGATCCTGTGGCAACTGAGACCTTACGAAGGAGTTTCAGTCTTTATCTTTAGCGATTTTTAAAACAAGACTTCGATCCAGTCTGGACTACCCTGCGCTAAACCAATGTAATACTTGAAACGTGAAAACTCATACCATGGAAGTATACACTGACGCAAGAGACCGTCAAAAAGAGATTAAGTTAATCTCTTGACCATACACACTTCCTCGATCTAAGCATCCCAAAATGTATCACCATTTACTTGTTACGCGTTCATCGCCATCTAATAATGTACTCAGATAACCTATTCGTAAATCGCCTCCAAACAAGCCGTCGGAACAATACGAGCACTTCCATTTGAAAAACAAACATTTCTTTCATCCGACTTTCTTCTGCTAATGTAGGAGGTCAGACTCCACAGCCACAGCTAGTCGCAAAGTAAAGTTCATCGCAAACACAATAGGCGAGTGCCTGGAACCGAATATTAGTTTACCCACTGCAAAAGTTGAACCGTTTTGGTCAGTTTGAACCGAGTTCAGAAACTCCACCTACCGAGTTCATTTGTCTGGGCATCAGGGTGGATATTATTCTTCCACTGTGTGCACAGACTACTAATGCGATTACAGACTAGGAACGCAGATGTTTCCGTGCTAAAAAACCGACACCCTTTGCCTATTGATAAAGTGGTTTTTAAACGCACTGAGTGACACCGCCCTAGACGCATCCCCAAAAGTTCACATTTTAGAACACCAAGTATGCCCATGTACCAGTCCGTTTCCCGACGCAGCAAACGTTAAGTACGACTTTTTCTTTCAACTTCTTAACCTTATCAGTCGCGTCTAAGAAAGGGAGTCTGCGTTTTGTTTTTTGGCTACCACCTCCGCATCAGAAATGGGAAGGTGTCTAGTTTTGTGACAGATAATAAAACAAAGGCTTTCTTGCACACCGTCTCCGACATTGTTCTTTTGTTTGTAAGGAAAACCAGATTATGGCAGGAATGATTACGCTATACCAACGATTGTCAATCGGGGTGCCGCGGCACGCTAGTGTGCCTTATGGAAGGTGAAATGGTTTAAACAGTGTAAAATTTGTTTCATTTTTCAACGGTTTTGTTTAGAGCTCAAAAATAATTTCAGTAATACACGAAAAATAATTTTGAGTATTATTTGCTATAACAAATAAACTTTCAAAAATCCAATTTAGAGCAAAAAAAAAAATGTAGTTAATTATATTATTTTTGTAAATCAATAAAAATTATACCTTTTGGTCAGATCGGTAATAAGATTTTTTTGGCGTGCCGCAGATTTGGATGCTGTAGATGCGGCCGTTTATGAGTGCCATGAAATGAAAAAGGTTGAAAATCGCTCTTATACAGCAGCGAATTTCAACCTTTCCATTAGCTACAATTTTGCTATAATTGCTAAAAAGCTATTATTTTTTTATAAAAAAAGTATGAACTATCTACCCTTTTTGCAAAGTGGCTATTACAAAATCCTTTTGAAACAATTTAGTTACGATTCTTTGTAATAAAAAATAATACTCAAAATTATTTATACGAGTATTATTTGAAATTATTTTTGAACACTTTTCAAAACTAAACCGTTGGGATGAAATAAATCTGACACAATTTAAACCGTTTCTTAAGGTACACCGATTCAAAATCACTGTTCTATACAACCACCAGTAAGCGATGACTTACAACGGAGCAAATCATATCTAGTTTGGTTGTTTGGATTTTTATGCCGCAAGGGCCAAGCTTGTCCCAGCTGCGCCAAACACAAGTGGTTGGGTTTTATGACGCAAGGGCCATGTTTGGCCAGGATGCGTCAAGTAAATGGCCATACACACACGGAAACTTTCTACTGACACAAAAGAGAGAAATGCATACAGGGATGGATCGAACCTGAGCCGCTTACAGCTCGCTAACGCAGTGAAGCAACACACTTGACCACGCCCAAAACACGGAAAAACATTTCAAAGAACCATTAAACACTATTTTGACACAGCAAACTTGATCTAAAAAATACAAGCATCAGAATGTGATAAAGTAGCAAATTACTTGACACGACAGCTGCCCGAAATTGTAAATCCGTCCATTCACATGAAGTAATCAAGATGAAGGATCTTAAGTACACCAGAAGGGGGGAACTAAGCATTAACTCACACAAAGCTCTTAATTTGTTTTCTCTTATTCTATAGCAGACTGAAGCCAATGAACAATCTCTAAGCTCTAAGAAAAAGAATGGATCTTATAAAAATATGTCGGAAAATATAAATGTCTAAGACGAGTTCAATTGTAATGGGGAAGTTTCGGAAGCGCCGTGAAAGACTTCCCAGTCCAAAGGATATATTTCATTTAACCGTCAGATATCCCTGACGTAATTACTGCGGCATAAAAGGTCACTTTCACAACGTAAAAGCTTTCGATCATTTACTATACGCAGGAAAGCCCCTCTCCGAAAGCATTCCTTTCCATTTTTACTTCACTTGTTTGAAAGATAACACACATAAGCGTCATTGCCTTCATCGAAACGAGATTCAGGAGCACAGAAAAATTCTTTACATTTTAACCATACGAATTAATCACTGTATCGATTATGAACAAAAAGGCAAGCACAACAGTAGTGTCGTCTGGGCAGCTTAATGGCTACGGCATTGGACTGGTTCAGACGTTCGAGGGTCGAGTTCCACGGCCAAAAATAGTGACTCTTGGTTGATGATATTATGGTTCTTTGGATGGAGCTAATTTGTCTCTCCAAAAACGGGAAAATACAAGCGTGGTCTTGAGCGATTTATACTAGGTTTTCAGGTCGTCCTTACAATGCACAATACAGCCCCGTATATTGTGGCTGTTTGGATACGAAGCTAATTTCTCTCCAAAAATGGGGAAAATACAAGACTCATACTAGGAAGTTTACATGTCCCGTCCTCGATTCATGCCAATAGAACCTCGTATATTGTAGTTAACGATATTGTGGCTGTTTAGATATGAAGTAAATTTTTCTCTCCAAAGACGGGGGAAATACAAGTTGCAGCCTTGTGCGACTCATACTAGGAAGTTTTCAGGTCCTGTCCTCGATTGATGCACAATACAACCTCGTATATTGTAGTTGACGATTTGTGGCTGTTTGTAATTAAAAAAAGCAACTTTTCATTACAAGGTGTGAGAGTTGACCCGATTGCTGTTGGATATATAATCTAAACTTATCAGCATTAAAATAAGATTTTTCATGACAAGATCCATTAGTTTGGTATTGCTTATTATTAATACAGCTTCACCAATTGCTCCAATTTAATGCGTTTCCTAGGAATCCATTTAACCCTTATAGTGGTTGTCTCGATGAGATATTTCGTCTTCAGCAAACTAAGATCTTGATTGACGAGATATCTCGTCCTTAGAAAAACTGACCAGATTTTGATTTAAAAAAATAGGTAATATCCTGATGACGAGAGATATCTCGTCATCAGGATATTGTTCGGATCTTTATTAAAGAGATATCTCGTCATTAGCAAAATTATATACACTAATTTACGTTTTGGTTTTAAGTATACAATCTAACTGAATCGACTAGCATTTTTCAGTTTGAAGCCTGAATAAAATGAACATGCAACGAAAATTAATAAAGGGTGCCATTTCCCCTACTCTGAGACCATGCCTTTCAAGTCCTCCCTGCACGTCACAGTTCAATTAGACATGAAATCTAAACGGGGCATTGGTTCAACAGCGTATGGCGAGTAAGTATATGAATTCGCTCTCGGATAACCACAGCAGAAAGCGTCATCGGATTTTATGAAAGTGTATCCTTTTCAACAATGATGCATCTCAAATTCAAGACCGTCTCCTTCCAGCAATTATACATTCGAAAAAATTCCGTTGGCCAAGAAAGAGAATGAAAAGATCGATCAAAGTCTGGAAGGTGAAGGGGCAGGCGTGAGAAGTTCATGAGAAGAAATAGGCTCGAGAGAACAGAGGAAAGCGTTCTCTTCGAAAAAGGAACGGCTCTTAGAATCGAATGCGTAACAACGAACGAGATGCAGGTGACACATTCAACGTTTTTTAGTTTCACACCTGTTTCCTCAAACTCCGAACAGGGTCATATGGAACGGTGACAAACACGGTGGAATTGAAAGAAAAGGGGAAAGAAAAGTAAAGGAGTCGGGATTTAAATTAGGTTTGATTTGCTTGAGTTTAAATGGAGCAAAAGCTATGTTAAGTCAAACACAAGATTTAAATTTGGAGTGGACTGAGAAGCAAAATTTTGAAGCCGATTGAAAAGCAAAATCAGATATCATCAGGTGTCGCAGTGGCTCAGTGGGTTTGTCCACTACGCCAGCAACCTGCAAATTGAAGGAAGTGGAGGTTCGATTCCTCCATAGTGTATATTCCTCGCTTCTGTGTCAGTAAAATTTTCCTTGTGTGTATGTTCATTATTTGACGTCGTCTTGTGTTTGGGCAGTTTGGCCAAACATGGCTCTTGTGCCATAAAAACAGATGTCAGTGAATGTTAACTAGTTCGGTGTACATTGATTTATGCATAACGTTCAATCTCACATTAATCGATAGTAGCTTTAGACAATATTTAGGTACAGAAAGAGTCATGCAACCCAAGTAATATCTGAGCATTTTCAGAAAAATGGTAAATCACAAGTTTTAACATGTGCCATCGTCTCACGAGTTCCTACAAATGGCTGAAATATAAGGGTCAGACATAAAAGTTCGGAATATTTACGATTTATTATTCCAACGAATTTTTTCAAGTTATAAAACCTTTAAAAATTTCTCACGGAAAGTAATCCCCATTTGTGCTTATGTCTAGACAGTGTTTACTCAACTGTCATTTGGGCAGCTTCTTTTTGAACTCGCAGAATAAGATCTCTCGATATATGATGAATACGTACTATCCATAAAACATTTCCGCTTAGACGATTGGAGTAAATAAAAATGCACTTTAACCCTCTCAGAGGTTCACACGCATAATTCCACCTTGCAACCTGCATAGACTAGGATCTGGCTATGGTTTTGTAGGAAGGTTCGAGCATGGAGAATTTTTTCAAAAAAGCTTCGCGTTGACGTCGCAACTATTTGACTTGGGTGTACATCCACCATCATGGACGTTTTCCGGATGTGACGCCATCCAAGATGGCGGTCGCTCGATCACTAAACAGCTCTATCTCAGCTAAGAATTGACCTATTTTCAGTAAACCTGAGAAATGCTTTGTAGAGATCTTATTACGCATTTTTGACATGTGTGGATGTTTGCCATTGGATATATTTTGAGATTCTGACGTCATAAAAGATGACGGCTGGCGAATTAGAAACGTGTCCTATCTGTTAATAGTGGCCTGATTTCCACGGAAATTAGGTAGCCCTGCTTCTGTCTCGGTAACGCTTTCCTTGTGTGTATGTTCATTAACGTTGTTTGGCGCAGCTTGGTCAATTTTGGCTTTTGGGTCATAAACCACAAACAACAGATATGAGTAAGTGTAAACTTGTTCGGTGAACATTGATTAAAACATAACGTTTCATGACACATTAACCCGAAAAATCCGGAATTCATTTTTTTGAAACTTAAATTTCCTTTTAATAAATTGTTTTCATGTTATTAATGTAGTAAAAGCCAATTTTTGTTATGAATACACCTGGAGGTCTTCCTTCACTCTTATAAAACATCTGACATCAAACTTGAAAAAAATTGATATTCATAGGAGGAAATCATAAATCGGTTAATCCTCCGAAAGCAGTTTTAGGCAATAGTTATAAGGTACACGCGCGTCAGAAGTCATGCAACTCAAGTAATATTTGAGCATCTTCACGAGAATGCAAATCACAAGTTTCAACATATGCCATCGTCACGAGTTTCTACAAATGGCCGAAATATAAAGGTTGGACATAAAAGTTTTGAAAAAATTCGTTAGAATAATAAAATGAAAGTGTTCAAGTCACACACACAAAACCTTTATCAAAAATTTCTCACGGAAAGTAATCCCCATTTGTGCTTATGTCTAGACAGTGTTGACTCAACTGTCATTCGGGCAGATTCTTTTTTGAACTCGCAGAATAAAGATTCTTTCTCTCTCAATGATGATGAATACGTACTATCCATAAAACATTTCCGCTCAGACGCGGAGTAAATAAAAATGCATTTTAACCCTCTCAGAGGTTCAGACGCATAATTCCACCTTGGAATCTGCAAGATTCCCCGCATGACTTCCAACCAATTTTAACCTTGACCTATAGGATCTTTCCAAAGGATTCCATTCTAAGGAAATAGAATCTTTCCAATGGATTTTATTCTAAGGATGGAGCAAAAGAATCTTTCCAGAGTATGGTATTCTAAGAAAAGGAACGATAGAATATTTCCAAAGGATTATGTTCTACAGAATGGGTAAATAGAATCTTTAAGAGGGATTCCATTCCAAGAAAAAGACCAATATAATTGTTCCAAAGAATTCTATTCCAAGGAAAAACCAATAAAATCTTTCCAAAGGTTGAAAAAAATCGATGGATTCTTTAGAAAGATGAGTTTATTTAGTCATTAAGTGCGTTGCGTGAGAGAGAGATAAAAACACGGAACTCAAATCTCGCGATGAGGAGAGGGTTAACTTAGGACCTCGCAAGACTTCGAAATCACAGAACATCACGAAATTTAAGACGTTCAAAGAAAAGAGAATACCATAAACAGGAGCTGTTTCATAACACTTTTGACTGACAAAGACAGGCGTCAAATCATAGGGCCTTTCCCTCCATATAATTTTATAAAGGGGCCACCTCTAAAGAGTAGGGAGAAATTTATCCCAATGAGGGCTCACACATATATCCGCTCTGCAACTTGCAGTCTTCAGTGAGTGACTTCTAACCAATTTTGACCTTGACCAATACTATCTTTCCTGGGATTCTTTCAACCAATAGATGTGGTTAGTCATGTGTGATGTGGGGTAAAAGCAATACTACACTGTACTGAAATCTCGTTAGACTTAGAGGATTAAAATATTAGCAAGAGAAACCAAATAAATTGTTTCAACACAAAAAACATTCACGCCAAATCCAACAATCCTGACCCAATTGGGGCCTCCTGATATGTTTATGGACAGGGTCCTATCCCTTAACACAGAGGGATAAATATTTAAAACACAAAGGAGGTCAAATATGCAGTGACTCAACTAAATACGTCTTTTGGCCTCTATGGGAGGGATTTCAGTGTAAACAAACGAGATTGAAAGCGAAGATTTTATTTCCGGCCATCCAAATGCTCACTTGATACAACTCGGGGTTACCGTAAGATATAGTTCACCAGTTTTGGCGACGTTTGGCGTTTAACTCTCCAAATGGTTTCGACGAGATATCTGATCCACAAGATCGGACCAATTTCGTCATCAAGATATTATCGATTCTTAGTGATGACGAGATTTGGTCAGTATTTTTCTAATAACGAGATATCTCGTCCATCAAGATCTTGTCAGTTTTTAATAATGACGAGATATACCTCGCCGAGACAACCACCAAGAGGATTAATCTAATTAGTCTTGATCAATCATATCAATTCGGAAGTCATTCATTGGAATTTTTATTGATGTAGGTAGGTATTTTAATTTACGTCGCACTGGAGCACAACACAACGGGCTATTGACAGCGGTCCGGGATCAATCCCAAAGGGAAAGTTCCGGGAATTTTTATTGAAATCGCATTCGGAAAACAAGCCACCTGACGTCAAGTTCAGAAAACGTACAGGAAATACGTTTCGCCGCAGAAAGGCTAACGCCACCTACATCTAGCATGACAGATGGTAGGTAAGTATTTTAATTAAAGTCGCACTGGAGCAACACAACGGGCTATTGACGGCGGTCCGGGGTCAATCCCAAAGAGAAACTTCCGAGGACACCACCACGTAATTTTGAATCACGGTCAGATGACGAGGTCACACCTGAGCTGGCACCCCACTCTCCACACTTCCACACCACGCTAACGAGAGGACATTTGAGGCCACGACAGACTTAACGTGCACCAGCCCCCTTGTACATGACGGTCTTTGGTTGGATTCGAACTCGCAACCCTCCGATTGCTAATCCGGCGGTTGCTCTTCCAATCGGGCTAGCAAGACAGAAAATGCCTCTCAAAGCGTTTTCTTTCATCGCCTTATTTACTTCATTTTGTCGCGAAGAACATCTGTGTTGCAAAAATTCCAGGTATCGATTCCAGGACTAGGTTACGGCAGCGACAAAGGCATATGCAATCTGAACGCTCTCGCAATGTCGTCATGATGCATCAATCGTTTAGCAGGCGCGCAATCTTAGAGACGACGGTTTTTGTTTCCCCTTGGGAGCTAAGTCTGCTCGGAGATATTGCGTTCCGAGTGTTTTCAAAACAATCGCGTCGACTGAGACGCTGAGCGGGCGGTGAAATGCTTTCAGACGCAAAAGTGACCGCAATTTAATCAGATTTCGTTTCTGCAATTTTCACCTTGCTTCCCCGCATTTGATACTCCAGGAAGCGTTCCCCGTCAAAACAGGCGAGGAATGAATTGAGACAGCGTTTCACAAAAATCGGCTGCAGGGGCGAGACATCTGTTTTACTTAAGGCTGCACAATTTATTAATTTCTAACCACGCAAACGCATTCGGTTGACTGCGCTTCTACATCCTGTATTTCTGCAGAAACGCATTGAGTCAAATGCGTTTCTGCAGAAACAGTTGACTGAAAAACTTGCAGTTTTTAAGGGGAGGTGAGGAACACAAAATTAGTCCTGGTGGTCGTCTCTACGAGGTATCTCGTCTCATTATCAAAACTTACAAGATCTTGATGGACGAGATATCTCGTCAGTAGAAGAAAATTGACCAGATCTTGATCTCATCATCAAAAATCGGCAATATCTTGATGACGAGATACCTCGTCATAAGCAATATTGGTCAGATCTTGATAGACGAGATATCTCGTCCTAACCACTTGGTGGGTCAAACCGTATTTAAGTGCAGATGCATGTCCGCGAGCGCCTCCGGATGTTCCAGAGCAGTGGTTCCCAAAGTGTGTCTCGCGGACCACCAGGGGTCAGCGACCACAGGTTTTAGGTTAGCTACACAGGTTTATGTTTAGTTGGCATTCAATGGTACCATTGAGTCTACAAACGTCTGACAGGTGAACGGTATGCGAGCATCCTTGTTACAACTGTTCATGTCCTGCGTTTATTCTGAGAAGTTTGACCTCTTCCAACAGGACAATGTGCTGCCACACAAGTCGAGACAGGACACATTATGGGGAGAGGAACACTTATCTGGGGTCACATCATTCCCACTTAAATCGCCAGATCTCAACGTCATTGAACACATCTGGGACGCTACGCAAAGAATCGTGGAACAGAAATCCTATACCTCGGAATACAACGGAATTGTGGACCAAGCTGCAGGAAGTATGCTGGCCAATGCCTTCAGAATACTTCCGCAAGCTCGTCCATGCCCCGACGTATTTTTGCGGTTCTACGCTCCCGTGGGAGACCTATCAAGTATTAGACCTAGTGTACCAGTTTTTGGCCCTTAAATGTATATAAACCCTCTAGCCCGAAGAGAAAGATCCGATGACGCCTCGTAATTTTTAACCTCGGTCAGATGACGAGGTGAGCTGGCACCCCAGAACCCAACGATTTATTAAGATACACTGCCGGAAAAGTGGCTGAATGAATCAGTGGGAAAAAACTTCATCTCAATCAACCGAAACCGTTCAGTCCGCCATCGTACGGAGCCTATTTTTCATTGCAGTTGATAACAACGATTACGTAGTTTTATCTCCGAGCCTACGAGACATGTATACCTGTCGCATATCAAATCCATTTAGTGGGAGATGGCAAGTGAGCCATTAGGACTCGTCTGCCTTGAGGATGCCTGAATTCCCCAGGCAAAGCGGTGTGCGCGTAATGGCACAAGACACTAGTTTGTAATGGCATAATCCAATGCTTCTGACTCAACCTCTCAAGCTTCAATTTGCTGTCAAATTTCATCCGAGAAAAGCGCGAGTTCGAGATAGCCTATTTCCGAGCGAAACCATTAGTAGCGTCGGAGCGATACCGATTTGTTTTCCTTTCCCCCAAACAGTTTCGCATTCGGCCGACAACGAAAACACTGTCGAGCGAGTTACTTCAGAGAAAAAAAAGGGACCCATAACAAATTATACCACTGCCTTGATTTATGCGCTGCGGAAAATTGGATGCCATAAGTCTTGTTCTTTCCCAGTGATACACGAGTTGCTTTAAAGCGAGCTCCAATTAAAGGCCATTTTCATTGGCTGAAAAAGAGATTGTGTGTTGACCTCATCTCTCACACATCAAGCGCGCACTTGTCAGTATCTAAAGCAAACACTGCACTCATCTTAGTCCCTTGAGCTACCAGCAAGAGATACTCCAAATATTTACTGATCTCAAGACAGATCGCTGCCGAATTCGCGATTCTGCAGGAACTGCACGATTGATCCACACAACGTTCACTTCAAAGTGACCTTTTGAGGAAAAGAAATACGTTTTCCATCTGCGGCATCCTCAAGACAGATTCTCCGACAATTCCTTCAATTTAACCCTCTCGGGAACACATCTTTAGGTGTGTACGGGCTCAACGAACCAGAGGTACCCTAGCCGATCTATTCTTTTCCCGAGGGGTTTAGTGCCTCTGGTAAACAACGACCCCAGGATGCCCAAGCGATCTTTCTCCTCTCCATACTTTCTTTCCACAATGACTTGACATTGTCTTGTGTTTGGCGCAGCATGGCCAAATATGGCCCTTGCGCCATAAAACCAACCATCCTTGAATTTAACACCAAAATTTACCAAGTGGGTCAAATGCCCCGGTTTAAAATTTTGACTTAAAATTACTTTAAGTTTTATCGCCCCCTTTTCCTCATTTGACTTAACTTTTCCTGAAATGTTTGTAAAATTAATTTAGAAATATATTTCGCTTCACCTCTCCTTGCATCCGACATACGTTTGAAAAGTATACCTAATTTTACCGCGAGGGGTCAGTTGAGCAGTTTAATATTTTATGCGATTTTACAATATTGCCAGCTCTAAAACCATTCCATATACACTACAGTGCAATCTAACAAGCACAAACGCCACTGTAGTTTCATGCTTCAGTGCATCCGAACGATAACAGAACATCTCAACATTGGTTTTTTTCTGAAATGAAGTAATGGTACCAATTTGAAATAACCGCACTGAGTTCGATTCAAAACATTTTACCAGTTACGTTACGTTACACCAGTGACTTTTATTTTGCACAGCAGTGTATAAGTGTCTCAACATCATAACGCCGTTTCAATTCTAAAAATAATTGGGGTATTAACAGGATCATTTTTTATTCGCTGTGATCACTGAGGGGTGAATTCATTTTAAAATACAAATTTATACTAATTCTTTAATTCTTCACCCAGGAGGTTTCGACGAGATATCTCGTCCAAGATTTGATCAATTTTGCCAAAGACGAGATTTTGCTAATCTTGAGATGTTTTGTCGAGACAAAACCGCCCTATTACTCCAAGGGAAACGGAGATCAAAGTTGGAAAAATAAATCTTTCCCTGACTAGTGATTGAATTAGTGACAGATTGGAACAGGTTTTCCTACGGTCGGCCCTGATCACAAAGACAGCAAAAGCTGGGAACAGTGCCCAGGAATTCGACATGAATGACCACATAAAAGTATTTATTAACCGTCCTGGTGGTTGTTTCGACGAGGTATCTCGTCATTAGCAAAACTGACAAGATCTTCATCTCGTAAAAAAATCGGCAATATCTTGATGACGAGATATCTCGTCAAAACCACTTGGAGAGTTAAACTCACATCGACCAATAGTATAACTGTCCGGGCCGACTGGGCGTTGTTGATAAATACATTTAAATTCTATTTGCGATATGCTGGTTAGGTTTTATGACGCAAGGGCCATACATGGCCATGCTGCGGCAAACAAAATGGACACACAAGGAAAGCTTTACTGACATAGAACAGAGAAATCGACCCAGGGAGGAATCGAACCGCGCCGATTTCAACTATCAGGTTGATAGAGCAGTGGGCAAACCCACTGAGCCACGGTGACCCCGATAAGTAAATCCTCCAAGTGGTTTCGGCGAGATATCTCGTCCATCAAGATCTGACCAATTTTGCTAATGACGATACATCTCGTCAAGATGTTGCCGATTCTTTTATGAAGACGAGATCTGGTCAGTTTTTACAATGACGAGATATCTCGTTCATCAAGATCTGGTCAGTTTTACTTAACCCTCCTGGTGGTTGTCAGGCAAGCACCTGGACAGTTCGTCATTAGCAAAACTGGCCAGATCTTGATGGGCGAGGTATCTCGTCATTAGAAGAAAACTGACTAGATCTTGATCTCGTCATCATAAAGAAACCAGCAATATCTTTACGAGATACCTCGTCATTAGTAAAATTGATCAGATCTTGATGGACGAGTTATTTCATGGAAACCATTTGAGGGTTAATGACGAGATACCTCGTCGGGACAACTACCAGGAGGGTTAAAGGAATCGGAAATGAGTGTACAACTCAGACTTCAGTAATCACAATCCACATGAAAAGGCAACACCGTGCGTGACTACTCATCAACCAATTTGTGTATCCTAACTTCAAAATACATACGATGGCAAACTAATGCTAATATGCTGAAATTTCACGCTTAAGACAGAATCAAGTAATGAAATGACGTAAAACTCACCCAGATTCAGAAAAGCAACAGGTTGATTTGGGTTCTGTGGAGGCAAGGTCCGAAAGCGGACAACGAAACGGGAAACCATAAACCGATCACAGAATTCAAGAAAAACCTGGCAACTATTTATATTTCAAACTCCAACAAAAACATCAGCCAAATGAAAAGGTTTTCACGAACTATACGCTAACCACATTTGTTTTACGGTTCTTTTACGGCACTAATTTTTGCCGCAATTTGCCTGTAATGAAGTAGGCACGGTCACACGTGCCTATGATCTAAGCCTATTTATTTTCGAATGCAAGAGGGAGATTAAAAATTCATCTGCATAGGATGTGATGAAGGCGTTTTCAGGGTATTAAGTCATGGGTTTGGCAATTTCCTTACGTTTCTAAAGCCTTATGGAGACGGTAGACAGTTTTAAAAGCTCGCACCTGTCTGCATTGCGAAAGATTCTGGTGAATGAGCATTGCAGGCGCACCGAGTAAATAATTACGTAACAGCGTCTGCGAAAACATAATCTGTTCTGACACACCAAAAAACAAAACACAAAGCTTGTTTGGTTGCCTAAAATTAGACAAGGAATGAATTCATTTCGACACTGGTCAAGTTTTATTTATCCGTGACAGTTACGCGCACTCGGAATTTTTCTTAGGGAAGGTCCGATTCCAAGTGATTTCGACGAGATATTTCGTTCGAGATCTGACCAATTTTGCGAATGACGAGATATCTCATCAAGACATCGCTCATTTTTTATCTCGAGATCCAGATCTGGACAGTTTTTTTCCAATGACGAGATATCTCGTCCATCAATATCTTTGCAGTCTTCTAATGACGAGATATCTCGTCCATCAAGATCTGGGCAGTTTTTCTTCTGGCGTGATACATCGTCGAGATTACCAGCAGGACGGTTAATGACTGACTACGACAATCCGTATCTGCAAATTCTCCCCCCCATTCAGATATCTTGTTATCAAAAAAAATCTAATCAAATCAATCTCGTCATCAAAAAATCGGCAATAGAGCGAGATATCTCGTCCAAACCACTTGGAGGGTTAAATAAAGGACCGCTAATTGGCCATTCAGTTCCTACTGTACGTGTTGGTGTTTCGTTATAGGAAAAGGTGAGATTTTATTACTCCAGTTAGAAACAAAAGTCGTGCCCATTCCCATGTGCGTGTAACAAGCCACGAAAATCTCACCTCCATGCATTAAAATCATCGACTTAGAGCAGAAACTCATTAACAGAATTTTTTTTACGTACAGCGGTTCAAAGACTTAGTTTATCGGTCAGAAAATAAAAAGTATAAGCATTTGATGGTGTCATACATCTATTAAGCAAATTCAAAATGACCATTTCTCATTTTCATGAAAATATGCCATTTGGTGACTCACAAAAAAGTTACAAGTTAATGAGTTGCTGCTCTAAGACGACAATATTCTGATAGCTTGATCACATACACGCATAGAGGAATTCGAGCTTCAATTATGGATAGTATAAAAAAGATGGAGATTAAACAACGCGTGAAAAAAAAAGAAAGATCTCTTGGAATAAAACTACACAAGAGATATTTACATCAGAAATATGAGTCGCGCTTCTCACCATCTCTTACCTGATAACAGCTAGCCTAGACTGCGGGACATATCGCCGCCTGGTTTACGTTAACCTACCTCTTTTCTTGAAAAACAATTCTGGCGGCAAGTTTATCTAATCTTTATATTTTGAAATTCCCTTACTCGAAGATATTGTTTGCGTTAGGGAGGTATAGAAAAATGACAATTTATTTTTCCTTTTTCGTTTTTTAATGCCTGCATACGCGGTGTAGCCATGCTGCAGACAGGAATTAAGACAGACCAGGAAGTGTTGGGCAGGATGCTGGGATGTTGTGACTACGGCAGAGGGGAACGTCAGACGTCGGTTATGACGTCACATGACCTTGCGTCAACCAATCGCTTCACCGCAGGCAGTCGTCTGCCACTGCAAAAACCACTGCCACCAGTTGCAACACAAACAAAAGGAAACACCATTATCATTCGTCAACAATCGTGCACTATTTCAGCAATTTTTCTTGTCTCGTTAGGGGTATGCCTCAATTTCGCCTCCCCTCCAGAGTTAATCTGCCCCTGGGAACGCATGTTTTTTAGCTCTTTTGGTTTCTGCAAATGGAATTTCAGTTTCGTTTCTGACAGGTCGGGTTTGGTTTGAATATAAAGGCGAAAATGTCTTCGGCTGATCCGAAATTCGCCGCCAATCCCGTGCGCTGTGTCAGAGATTTTTCTTAATCTCTGTCTGGGGTATGCCTTAATCTTTCCCCCAATTAATCTGGCACTGGAGAATGCAATGTTTCCCCATCCTTTTGGTTTCAACAGATGGAATTTCAGTTTCGTTTTTGACTGGCCTCTGTCGGATTTGGTTTGAATAGTCTTCGGATAAGCCAAAATTCGTCCCAATCCGTTACAGTATCTCACAATTATTTCTTGTCCCGTTAGGGGTATGCCTCAATTTCGCACACTCCCGAGTTAATCTGCCCCTGGGAACGCATGTTTTTTTCGACCTTACGATAGATACAAATGGAATTTCAGTTTCATTTATGGCAGGTCGGGTTTGGTTTGAATATAAAAGCGAGAAAGTCTATGGGCTAATCCAAAATTCATCTCCAATCTCGGGTACTACTTCAGCAATTTTCTTGTCCCGTCAGGGGTATGCCTCAATATTCTATCTGATCAATCTGGCACTGGGGAAAGCAATGTTTTCCCATTCTTGTCTCGTTTTTGGCAAGTCGGGTTTGGTTTGAATAAAATGGGCAAAAGACAGATCGGCTAAGGCCCAAGTTCGTTACTAATCTCGTGTTCTGTTTCAGCAATTTTTCTTATCCCGTCAGAGGTATGCCTCAACTTCCCCGTAATTAACCTTCCATGTGGTTTCGACGAGATATCTCGTCCAGCGACATCTGACGAATTTTGCTGAGGAAGAGGTATCTCGTCATTATTACATTGTCGATTTTTTTTATGATGACGAGATCAAGATCTGGTCATTTCTTCTAATGACGAGATACCTCGTCGAGACATATCTGGCCAAGCTGCGACAAACAACGTCAAATAAAGAGACATACACAAACAAGGAAAGTTTTACGACACAGAAGAGAGAAATTCACACAAGGAGGACAGTATAAAACTATAAGGCACGACAGACTGAAGGGCGTACATTCAACGCAAAATTTTGGGTACAGAAACGGGGTAATATGCTTAAGGCCTATGTTCGTGACATTTGGGCAAGCGCTTACCTAAACTATCAAGTTAAAAATGAATTGGTGCATAAAGTATACAATGTTAAACCATCGCGAACAGTTTATATGGTGTTCGCTTTATCATTAGAAAAGAAGCAATAGCGAAATCTAATTATTTTAATGAATACGCGAGTATAGACGACGCATTGTGAATGGTAAGAATTACGCCGCTTGCAAGGGCGCTGTAACAATGTGTATCTACTTGTCGATATGAACAAGATTAATGAGGTAAGTGTGGATGTGAGAAAAGGCAGGGGGCGACTCCAAGTGTTCATTTGGAATGAATTGGAACAAAATTCTGCTAAGTTTCGATCTCGTGTGCAGCCTCCCCACCCCAAATGCATTACGCGTTTTAATCAGATTCAGAATTTGTTCCACAAGAGAGTAGTTTCCCAATTAATCAACGTCATGATCCATAAGTTTGGTGGGTTTTGAATCTCACTCTACACATTGTACACTGCTGGCCACCGTAAATGCAACACCCTGAAGGAAGCATGCAAATAATATGAAATTTACAACATGCATTAGCGGAGGTGAGATATGCAAATGATTAGAATTTCAGCGCAGACGCACATCACGCGCGCCTGTGGCGCCACTTCAAAGCGCTATTTAAGGCTTGGAGATTTCGACGATTTCAAGTACGGCAATTGTGTTTTTCTTGTGGTTTTTTCAAAAAAACGATCAATTATGCCTCGTAGAAAACAGTGATCATCTTTTGATCAAGTATCCGAGTTCGACAGAGGAAGGATAGTGGCCTACCGAGATTGTGGATTATCTTTCAGGGAAATCGGTAGTCGTGTTGGACGAAACCAAACAACTGTAATGCGGATATGTGATCGTTGGATGCAGGAGGGTACGACGGACCGACGTGTTCGATCGCATCCACCTCAGTGCACCACTTCACGTGATGACAGGCATATTGTGCGTATGGCAGTGACGGATCGCTCAGCCACATCACGAACCATAGCACAGCACATTCAGTCTGTACCGCATCATCCAGTGTCTGCGCGTACCATTCGACGCCGTTTACAGCAGAGTGGTCTGTCCGCAAGACGTCCATTGCTTCGTCTACCCTTGACGCAGAACCACAGACGTTTCCGCCGCCAATGGTGCGATGAAAGAAGGATGTGGACGGCAGAATGGAATGAAGTTGTCTTTACTGACGAGTCACGCTTCTGTCTGCAACACCACGATGGTCGGATTCGAGTCTGGAGACACCGTGGAGAGAGGATGCTGAACAGCTGCGTTATGCACCGCCACACTGGTCCTGCACCGGGTATTATGGTATGGGGCGGTATTGGATATCACTCTCGCACTCCTCTAGTACGCATTGCCGGTACTTTAAACAGCCAGCGCTACATCTCCGAGGTGTTGGAGCCAGTTGTCCTTCCTTACCTTCAGGGCTTGCCCACAGCCATATTTCAACAGGATAATGCGCGACCACACGTGGCACGCATTGTCCAAGGGTTCTTCGTCAATCGCCAGATTGAATTGCTTCCCTGGCCAGCTCGCTCTCCGGATCTTTCGCCGATAGAAAACATGTGGTCCATGGTTGCTCAACGATTGACCCAGAATACATCCCCAGCTGCCACACCAGATCAACTTTGGCAACGTGTGGAAGCTGCTTGGTCTGCTGTACCCCAAGAACACATCCAAAGTCTCTTTGAATCAATGCCGAGGCGTGTGGCAGCGGTGATCTCCAACAATGGCGGCTACTCTGGCTACTGATTTTGGCAGGAACCACACTTCACCGAAGTCTATAAATTTAATCATTTGATACTTGGTCAACATGTTATCTACAAAATAAATTTTGTTGTGATATCTCTTGTCTTTCTTGGTGTTGCAATTTGGGTGGCCAGCAGTGTATATTAAATTGATGTTATCATAAGTGACTTCAAAAGTTAAGTGCGTTGAAATAAAGCAATTTTACGGGCACGAAAGTCCATTGCAAACAGGGACAGCCTTTCTCATGAAAAAAGGAAATCGGAGATCGTTAACCCTCCATGGTGGTTTTGACACGATATATCGTCCTTCGAGATGTGACCAATTTTGCAAATGGCGAGGAGATATCTCGTCGGTTGATTTAAGTTTTGGGGTTTTATGGCGCAAGGGCCATATTTTACCATGCTGCGCCAGACACAAGACACACAATACCAAGTAATACACGCACAATGAGTTTTACTGACACAGAAGAGAGAAATACTCCCAAGGAGGAATGCACCTGACAGGAATCGAACCTGCGCCGCCTACAACGCGAAGGTTGCTAGTGCAGTGGGCATACCCAGAGACACGACGGCCCCCAGATATCTCGTCATCAGGACATTTTCGTTTTTATGATGACGAGATTAAGATCTGGTCATTTACCCCAATGACCAGTCTTGTCACGTCCATCGAGATCTAGGCAAGTTTACCGATGACGAGATATCTCGTCCATCGAGATCTGCCCAGGTCTACTGTTGATGAGATCTGGCCAGGTTTACTGATGACGAGGTATTTCGACATCGAGATCTGGTCAGTTTTACTGATGACGAGATATCTCGTCCATCGAGATCTGATCAGTTTTACTGATGATGAGGTTGCTTGTATTTTAGGCAAACCCACTGAGCCACAGTGGCCCCGCCATGCATAAAGTATTCTGGTTTTTAAAACTCATTTGACAAATTCAAGCTTTAGTTACAAAATTCACATTCGGGGTTTATAAGTCATTTCTACTCGGAAGCTTTTTTAAATGACATTTCTTTTAAGACAGCTACAAATAAATCAAATTTCGTCGTTGCTTAACCAAATAACAAAGACGCTTTTTAGCTTTACGTCGGTTTTGAAATTTTCCACGAATCCTTCCCAGCTACCATTCCTTTCAGCAATGAACTCCCATTGTTACTGAAACAAAAAATTAATGCCCTAGAACGGTTTAGAGAAACATAATAGATTGAATCTTTTCAAGATGCAGTGCGCAAACAAGCTGCTAATCAACTTTCTCCACACCATCAAAATACACCGCAATTTCCAAGCGAGCAAACCTGGTTCGCTGTTTTCTCCACACTTCGATTAAAGCGTCCAGAGACAGTGACGAAATAAAAAGAAGGCCTCACATCGTCTAGCGCTGTAATCTCGTCCCATCTCATCCCGTTCAGTTCGGAACGAGGCCGTAAAAAATCCATAAGTAAAGCCTCGTCATGGATGCGCAGATTTAAAGGGGAGGGATCGGTCCATTGAAAGAAATACCATAAAACTTTCCAAAAGGGAGTAGTTTTCCCTATCGTCGAACTGGTCCAACCACTAATTCCGAATTTAGAGATGGCCAAAACTGCTATTTCACGATAACAGTATTAACTGTTATTTGTGATGTTATTATTCACTTTTAATAACAGCTTTGTTATCAATTAGCAACATGATTCATTTTAATAGTAATTATCTGATTTAGTTAGCCATTAAATTATTTTAAAATATATTTAGTATTTCAAACTTTATATTCTTATCTATTTCAGTTTTTTAAGCAAAATTTATATCGCGATATAAATTACTTCACTGCTATGCCAGTAGCATTTATCGGTAACTTAATATTTTCGATAACAGTTGCTGTTATTTTGAAATACTGCTGTTTTAACTGCTATAGGAATTACAGACCATCTGTACGAATTTGACATTTTACATATGCCGGAGGAGCGAAACTAGTGATGAACAAAACAGTTATGGAAAACATTTAGTATTATCTGCGATATATATAACAGTTATTAACTATTATACTGTTTTGATATCAGCTAGCAATTAACAGTCAGAAACTAAATTTAAGCATTTTTATTAACTGACTGTTAGAAATTGGAATTAGAGGCTGGTTAAATAGAACTATTAACTTTTTTAAAATTAGTAATTTCTATTTTATATCTTTATCAAATACTTTTCAATTTAAAATGCTTTACTGCTGTCCCATAGCATTTTCCGGTAACTGTTAGCAACAGCTGTCGAAAATGTTAACTGTTATTTTGCAATAACAGTCATTTAAATTGCTATCGCAATAACAGTCAATCTCTAACCGAAACTACACACTAACCAATTCATCCTTAGAACAAAGCAGAATCGCCCGGCTGCTAAGACAGAAACATTGCACATTACAACGCATTTTAAAACTAGCTTTAGTTCAGGCGCTAAGGATGTAAATCCGGATCACTGAACTGGTTTGCTGTCAAATACAGCCCGAGGAAGTGTGGTATGTGCAGACTACACAAGTAATTTTATTTGATGATAATTTCATTTCAGGGAAATGAATCTCAAGGCAAATGAATTGAGATCTAGAGCTCCCACTATTTTACCTGAATCAATTTCAAGGACATTTCGAGAATTTTTTTAAAAAATTCAAAAGCCTCAATTTGTCGATGACGGGTATAAATTTTCAGATACACGCCCAGGATATTAATCTAGATGGTTGAGTTTTATGGCGCAATATTTGGCCCCGCAACTTCAAGCAATGGACATACACATACTGACACAAAAAAGAGAAATACTATGGCGACCTCGTCCGCAAGGGTAAGTAGGTATTTTAAATAGCGTCGCACTGGGGTACCACAACGGGCTATTGGCGACGGTCCGGGATCAAACCCGAAGGGAAAGATCCGAGGACAACACCACGTAATTTTGAATCAGTCAGATGACGATGTCACACCTGAGCTGGCACCCCACTCTCCAAACTTCACACCTTGATTACCCTTAATTTCCGGTGTTTGGAGCTCCTTGAAATATTGTTTTGGTGCGGAAGTTTGGAAAATGGGGTGCCAGCTCAGGTGTTGCCTCGTCATCTGACTGGTTCAAAATTACGTGTTGTCGGATCTTTCCCTTTGGGATTGATCCCGGATCGTCGGGGAGATGTTAATTAAAACACCTACCTACCAAAACAAATAGCTGTATTGAAAGTAGAGGCCAAACTCCTTATTAATAAATATGAGAGTACTTTTATAGTGTTTATACTATTGTACCCCAACCCTGTAAATAAGAGATGGAACATTTGCAAACGAGATAAGTGGGGAAATATTGGCTATATATAAGAAATATTTATGGGTTGAAAAGCAAGGGGCAAATTTTAAAACCATCGTTCCTTTTAAAGAGATCAATTAACTAAAAAAGGATATTTTTTAGTATTTTTAAGGGCTTTAGGAGGGACTTAAACCCCTCCCTGGGTGCACCCCTGTACAAGAAACTAAACTAAATTGGCACATGAGTAAGGAATTAAAACGCCAATACAATTTTAAAGTTCTCGCAAGTAAATTTAAATCAAATCAATGAGCAGCAGCAAAAGAACAGGAGAAAAAGATGAGAACGACAAAAACTACGAATTTGAAATTTTAAGTTGCGGGCGAATTTGTTTGAAACGGTTCAAGGGGAAATACAAGGATTAAACGAAATTTCGGTATTTTCAAGTATTTTTACAGCACCGGAAATTAAATTGGTTAATTTACAAGTTTTTAATTATCTGTACTGGAAACATCATTATGAAGCCAATTCAGTTTCTAACGTAAATTAACGATTATAAAGAGTTGAAAGTACAATCCTTAATTTGGAGATGGAATAGGTATTGTTCAATGAATGGCATTGGATTGATATCTATATTGTTAATCACTTGCTCCACTGTATAATACTAAAGAAAGTTTAGTACATAAGGGAATATGCAAAATCTTTCAAAATCATGGTAGGTATTTTGATTAACGTCGCACTGGAGCAACACAACGGGCTATTGGCGACGGTTCGGGATCAATCCCGAACGGAAAGATCCGAGGACACTACCACTTAATTTGGAATCACGGTCAGATGACGAGGTCACACCTGAGCTGGCACCCCACGTAAACTTCCACACCACGCTAACGTGAGGACATTTGAGGCCACGACAGATTTAACGTGCACCAGCCCCCTTTGTACACGGCGGTCTGGTTGGTCAAAATCATGGATGACAGCGATTCAAATACGTAACTAGTATTTCACTTTAAACCTAAGATTTTACACCTATTTTCGTTGAAAGCTATTTCAAATGACCATCTAAGTAATGTAAAAAGTACTCATTCTCATCTCTAGGATGCATATGAACAGACAACATAGCATTTTTAGCCTAATTAACATCTTAATACCTGAAAATCTGTGTTAAAATTTTTACTATTTCACTTCAAACTGAGGATTTTACACCGATCTTCGTCGAAAGCCATTTGAAATGCTTTAAATGACCATCTAAGTAAAAATGCAAGAAACTAATTCATATCATCTCTTTAGACATGAACAGAGAACAATTTTAATCCAATAAATATCTTAATACATCTATAAGTATTTTAGTATTATGCAATTGTTAACTTATTTCGCGATATCATCACATTTTAGCTCAACAAATTGATAAGTCACTTAAACACATCAGAAAACTGACGCCTATACATTAATCGCTCGTCTAATTTCTAAAAAAATTAACGCTATTTAATGTAATTTTATGAAAGGTAAACTATACTTTACTCTCAATCCAAAAGTAACCGATAATCCAAAGCATTTCTCCCAGTCAAGGGAAGTCATAACTTGAGTCTATCAGCATGTTGATATTATATTCAAGCGCTGAACACTTTTAAGCTTTGCATACTGAAGAGTTCCAACACGAGACTTATATACCAATCATTCCATTTCTTATCTAGCGATATGCTAAGTACACGCTGATAATACCTCGTCTTCATTGCTTTTTCTTGTGCTTACTGCTGAGCTATTGATACTGGCTTCGTTCAGGAGAAAACGTCGGCAGAATCCATGGTTGCTTGGGTTTTTAAGAGCCATATTTGGCCAAGCTGCGCCAAAGACAGCGTCAAGTAATGGCCACACATAAACAAGGGAACAGGAGAGAGAAATACACTCAGGGAGGAATCGAACCTGCGTCCTTACAACTCGCAGGTTGATAGAGAAGTGGGAAAACGCACTGCGCCACGGGAAGACTTACGGACTGTTTAGAAAATTTAGTAACTATATTCGTATATGACCCAAAATCCGGGGAAACGAGATGGTCTAACCAACTGTAGGATTAGATGAAGCAAGACATTTTGGGTTGGTTGTTTTTTTTTGGGGGGGTTTTATGGCGCAAGGGCCATATTTGGCCATGCTGCGCCAGACACGAGACATACGACATCAAGTAATTTACACACAATAAAAGTTTTACTGGCACAGAAGAGAGAAATACACCCAGGAAGGATCACCTAGGAAGGAATGCACCTGGCAGGAATGGAATCTGCGCCGCCTACAACTCGAAGGTTGCTAGCGCAGTGGGCATACCCACTGAGCCACGACGGCCCCAGGAAGACATTCTGGGACCTGAGGTAAAAGGGCCACCGACCGGTCCAAAACAAGATTTACGTTTTGGTTGGTTGATTTGGGTTTTATGGCATTTAAAATGAAGTAAAATTATTTATGTAATTTAAATACTAATTAGAACCGTATTAGTTTTGTTAAACCAATCATCGATTACAATATTTTTCATCGTCATTCATTATTAACTGCATAAAAACAAAACGCTTGTCAATGATCTTCAATGTAATGGGTCTCAAGGTCAGTTGTGTTTTATGGCTCAAGGGCCACATTTGGCCAAGCTGCGCCAAACATAAGACAGACAACGTCGATAATGGACGCATGCAGTTCTAGTGAAACAAAAGAGAAATACACGCATGGGAAGTTACAGGAATAGAATCTGCGCCGCCCACAACTCGTAGGTTGCTAGCGCAGTGGACAAACCCACTCAGTCACGGTGGTCATAGGTCTCAAGGACAAAAGTAAGAAACGCCACCCCCGTCTTATATTGTGCTCCCCAGACGTTTGTGGGAAGAGAATTTTATTGATTTGTGTCATCTCTTTAGAAATACGATTGCACGAGGCTACATGAAAGAAAAGATGGACTTTTAAGCGTTGCACTGCAAAGGTGGAGTGTATGAGAGCATTCAGTCCACACGTATAGCACTGGAAAATACTTCTGTGACAAGGATTAAATTGTGCTTAAAATTATAAAACATTAAAACAAATAGTTTAGAAATGCTGCCCCTGTAGACAGTGGCGCTCGTATCAACTCGTCTGTCATAGGTTTTAACCTTCCAAATGCTTTCGACCAGGTATCTCGTCCGTCACGATCCGGTCATTTGTGCAAATACGAGATATCTCGTCCATCAATTTTGATAACGACGAGATACATCGTTGAGACAAAACTCGAAGGGAATGAAGATCTAAGCAGGAAAAGCAAACTGACTCTTGCCCAGAAATGGTGACAATTTGGTACAGGTCTTTGTATAGGCTGGCCCCTACAGGATAACCCGAAAATAAACCACCAGGAGGGCTTCGTCTGTCATAGGCCTTAACCCTTCAAGTCGTTTCGACGAGATATCTCGTCCGTCAAGACCAGGCCACTTTTGCCAATGACGAGGTATCTCGTCCATCAAGGGCTGGTCAATTTTTCAAAACATCGTTGAGACGAAAAGGAATGAAGATCTAAGAAAGAAAAACAAACTGCCCCTTGCCCCAAAACGGCGACAATTTGGTACAGGTTTTTATACAAGCTGGCCCACTACAAGGCAACACGAAAACTAACCACGAGGGTTAATGACATCAAAAGGAACCGGATTCCAAATAAAACAGAAGTGTAGCTAAGATTAGCAATAGAACTTATTGATATTGGTCAAGCAATTCAAAAGTCCTTTCTAGACTAAATCGATCAGTCTGACTAACACAAAACAGTCTGTCGGTTTCGACTGTATATATAAAGCTATGGCGCCTGTAGACAGTACTTTTTTCCATCTAGATATGCTACGAGAAAATGACGTTTCTTTTTGTCCTTCTAAGGCGACTTGGAAAATACGAGAGGAAACTGTTTGTCAGCAGTCAACTTGTGGAGCACCATTTCAATGGATTTAGTAAACAACCAAGTCTATTGAAATGGCGTTTCATTAGATCTATCGCCACTGCTGTTCAGAATCCAAGACAAAAATTAGTAGTTGCTCACATTTCGGTTTCCTCCCACGTAAGTTTGAAACCTTTCAATATCAGTCGATGAATTTTTAACAATTTATGCTTAAATCTTTTGAAATGAGGAGCGCGAGAAGACAAAAGAAAAAGTTTGAATGGGTGTTGCGTTTGAATGGTTTCCTATCTTAATATGGAATCGCAATAAAAAGGTGTTTTGGGTTTTTTACGGCGCAACGGCCAAGTTTCCAATTATAGATTGCGAAACCTTTCAATGATGTCAGTCGATGAATTTGTAATAAACAATTTATACTTAAATCTTTTGAAATAAGAGGTGAGAAAATAAAAAGGAAAAGCTTTAGGGGGAATTACGTTTGAATGGTTTGGATACTAGCATTGAATCACAATAAAAAGACGGTTGGATTTGACAAGGGCTATATTTGGTAAAGCTGCGCCTAACACACGACAGACAAAGTCAAGTAATGGACATACACACAAGGTTGGTTGATTGGTTGTTTGGGGGATTTTATGGGGGGGAGCAAGGGCCATATTTGGCTAAGCTGCGCCAGACAACGTCAAGTAATGGACACACACAAGTTTTACTGATACAAGAGAGAAATATACATAGGGAGGAATGGAATCTGCGCCGCCTACAACTTGCAGGTTTTTTTGGTATGGTATTTTAATTAACTGGAACAACACAACGGGCTATTGGTGACGGTTCGGGATCAATTCCGAAGGGAAGGTCCGAGGGCAACACGTAATTTATAAGCGCGACCAGATGACGAGATCACATCTGCACTTGCACCCCATTCTCCAAACTTCCACACCACGACAACGTGAGGACATTTGAGGCCATGACAGATTCAACGTGCACTAGCCCCCCACGTACACGAGTCTTTGGTTGGATTCGAACTCGCAACCCTCCGCTTGCTAATCCGTTACTCTTCCAACAGGGCTACCACGGTCCACAACTCGCAGGAATAAAGAGACAAGGACATCTAACAAAAACCACAGCGGGGGTTTCACACCACATGTATCGAGCATTTCATTTGAAATAAATTTAAAATACGAAATATTCAAAGCTGGTATAATTTGATTTCCCGCCTATTAGTTGCGGCGAGGTTTAGCGTGGGGTTAAGGAATCCTACCAATCCGCTGTCTAACATCCATAGACACGAATAACATTGAAAAATATTTATCAGACACGTCTGACTTATTTTACATTCTCGTAGATTTAATGTAAACGATTTGGTTCAGGTGGGCAGACACATTTCAACAACCAGCTATAATAGTTTTCCAACAAAAATAACCTACGAACAAAAGAGAACCTGTTCCTCGGGTTCTATTTGGTCGATTTTCTCCGCTAAAAACTGTTAAGACTGGACCCGATGGTCATTAGCCCGACGATTCAATCGCAGGTTTGTTGTGTGTCTTATACATCGTCTGGGATTGCATTTTTTCTCTGCTCTTTTTAAAAGTGGATATGTATGCAGCCTCTCGCAGAGCAAAACAGAAGACGTGTTTGTTCCACGCACGTGTAAGCGAAATTTAACGGTTTAAGGAGCCGTTTATGTCTGGTTTCTCTTGTTTTTTGCCCGGAGTTGATCTCATCGTGATATTGATCCGTTTTTTGCAAAAACAATTCCAGTCTAATGAAACGAGTGTTCGGGTCTAGCCTTTCCTCTTGGTTCGCAGCTTTCGCTTTACAGCTTTCTCGGTACTCTTTAAGATTTCGTTTAAGTTGGTACTGCACGAAAGCGACACCGATCGGGAATTGGTAACGAGAAATTTTAATTCTTCAATCGAAACAACGCGGTAGAAAGTTTGGGTAGTTCTATGCCCAAAATTTAGAGTGGTTGTACAGATAGTCATGTATTATCCAAGTCCCCATAGCTTTACTTCAAAATCAAATTGTAAAGATTTGTAATGTAATATAAACTCATTTAATTTTCTGTAATGAATAATTCTTGAAAAACCAAATCAGATTTAACCACATGATACATCCATTTCCGAAAACATAAATTACATAGATACTTTTACTTAACTCTCCTGGTGGTTGTCTCGACGAGGTATCTCGTCATTAGCAGAAACTGATTAATCTTGATGGACGAGATAACTCGTCATTATAAGAAAACTGACCAGATCGTGATCTTATAAAAAAAATCGGCAATATTTTGATGACGGGATATCTCGTCATTAGCGAAATTGGACAAATCTTGATGGACGAGATATCTCGTCAAAACCACTTGGAGGGTTAAATTTGCATTATTAATAGGTCTTTCCGAATTTCCAACATGTGGTGCCTGGTGCCAAATTTGTTAACAATTTCAATTTAAAATTTTATAAGCAATTTTCGTGTTCTATTGAGAACACACTAAATAAGGAAAAGGAAATTTATGTTCCATCAAATAAAAAATCTACAAATTACATACCAACTAAATGGATATCAAATTGAAATGCTACAAATATATTGAAATGAATAAACAAATAAATGGCCACTCGTGATGAATTGTATCTAGCATGCTGGTGGCAATTAACGTCGCAATGGAGCAACACAACGAGCTATTTCTGTGGCAAGCTGTTGGAACTTAAGATGTCATGTAGTTTTCTAAACCGTCGCTTTCAAATCAGTTACATAAATAAGATCAGAATATATAATGGGAGGACAATTTTAATCTTCTCAAAACGGATTAGAGGAGAGCTTCTAGATCCAAACCAGATGAAATCTCTACATTGGAGAAAACTGATCATAAGTATTTAAGACAAATATTAGGCCGTGTCGGAGCATGGCCGTAAGGTTTCAAGTGAATACATCTCGTTAGCGCATAGTATTTATTTAGGCGTAGTAAATGCAAGACAAATTCAGTTGTCAATTCATCGATAGCTGACGAGTTGTTTGTTCCTCCGCATAGACTGATGAGTTGTTTGTTCTTCCGCATTGACTACGTACGTTAGTGAAGAAACTTAATTTGGCGCATAACCTTGTTAATATAGGAGCTATAAGCATCAGCTAACCTATCTCCCTTTCCAATTACAATAGGGGTTCAATTTTTTCATTAATATCCGAGGATTGGGTTCCACAAGACGTTCAAATAGCCTATTAACAATGAAACAATATCTTCAACCACATTGAAGATATGAAAGACAGTCGGTTAAGTCGCGTACTCACTAGCAAATTGTAACATGTAATGTAAGATGAAGACAGTGGGTTCACAGTCGCCTTGTAACACTCCGCGAACAGTCGAATGCAGTGATCGGAAAACACTCGTCCACACTAGTGGATGTTGGTTACATTACATGTTACAGTTTGCTAGTGAATACCCGGGCTCAGATAAAGATTTTAGTTTCAAATAATTCGTATTAACATCCACGATCATACTGCAATCTGTTCGTCCCCAAAACCAGCAACTGGTTGGATAGCTTCGAGCATTACAAAGCTGTTCGTGAGCCCTGTTCTACAGGCGTCCACACTAGCGGATCTGATTGCATCAAATGTTAGTTCTCTAATTCTGTTACCGTACTGTTAATGTTACAGTACGTGGCTCATAACTCGAAATTTTAGTTTCAGTTAGTAATTATTAGCATCCACGATCTTGCTGCAATCCCGCTTGTGTTCGTCCCGAAAAACGACAACCGATTGGATAGCTTCGAGCATTACAAAGATGTTCGCTAGCCCTGTTCGACAGGAGTCCACACTAGCGATTGGTTGGCTTTCTTTTATGGCGCAAGGGCAATATTTGGCCAAGCTACAGACAACGTCAAGTAATGGACATACACACAAGGAAAATTTTACTGATACAGAAGAGAGATATACCCAGAGTAAGAAACAGGAATCGAACAGTCCATACCAGCGGACCTGGTAACATTAAATGCCACTTATGTTAGTTGAGCCCGGTCACACTGAAGCAACATGTGACAAAATATAAGACATGTTCATGCGTACCCCATTTCTGTACAAAAAACATGTCGGTACGCATGCGTATTTCAACCACCTTAGTATCACAGGACTGATGTTGGATTAATGTGTCGCCTTAGTAATTTTAAGCACTAGGCTTTGAATTTCAGATCAAATGAAACTCGCGCTTCAATTGACTGATCTGCGCAGTAGTGGTCAGGTGGCGCTACCCCGTGACGCTTGGTGTAATTAGTCTAAATACCCAACGTAGACGGCTAGTCATAAGTGGCAGGGTATTTAGCAGTCTCTTAGTATTGAATAATTAGGGAAGTCCTTTCTTTGTCCCGTACGCGTCAATTGAGCGAAAGGTCACGCAACTCGTTCAACTTTTTGTGAACCGCCAATTGGCAACATTAAGAAATTGATCATCGGATTAGGGAATGAAATGAGGATGCCGGAAGGAACGATTGGCAGCTCAGTAGCTGATGTTGAAGGTTTTCCCCAAAGGATGATTGGCTGGGGTGGGTTTTAGGGCAACATTTTGCAAGGCCAAGTAAATGAAGACACAAGGAAAACTACTTACACCGCACTCGTTCACATTTATTGATATCTATCTGTTAGTCGGGTTTTTATGGCGCAGGTGCTATATTTGGCAAATCTGCCCAACACAATACAGACAACTTAACGTAATGGACATAATACACACAAGGAAAGTTTTACTGACACAAAAGAGGGGAGGAATCGCCTACAACACGCAGGTTGCTACCGCAGTGGGGAAACCCACTAAGCTGCGGCGACCCCTCCCCAAAATATGCACCAGGATTAGAGGGTCGCCGGTATCATGGTAATGGTGGCCGAAAGAGGAGCTGGAAAGATTGTTCTGTAATGCGCATGGTCCCCATTTTTCTCAGTAAAAAGTTCAATCTCCATTGTATTTATAGTAAAACTGCGATAGCTCTCAAAGCACCTTAAATCACCGCGTAATTTTTAGGTGTTTTTCTCGGGACTGAAAAGCTTAAATATGACTAGACTGTTCAGTCTTGCACTGTTTCCAAGTCAATAGACGTGCAACAAAAAATGAAAGTAGAGACAAACTTTAATCCCTTTAACTCTCATTTCTCAAAGCATATAAATCATCAATTAATTTTTTAGGTGTTTCTTTTCTCGGGACTGAAGAGGTTAAATGAGAGACTAGATGGTCCAGCCTTGAACTGTTTCCAAGTCAACAGTCGTGTAACAAAAAATGATGGTAGACAAATCCAAACCTCAATCTCACCTTTAACTCTCATTTCTCAAAGAATCATATTACTTGACGTTATCTTGTGTTTGGAGCAGCTAGGCCAAATATAGCCCTTGGGCCATAAAACCCAACTCGAAGAATCATAAATCACGTTATTTTTCTCGGGACACTTGAGGTTAAATATGACTAGACTGTCCAGCACGGCATTGCGTCCACGTCAAAAGTCGTGTCACAAAAAATGAACGAAGGGAGACAAACCTCAATCACACTTTAACTCATTGTTTCGTGTTTGGAGTAGCTAGGCCAAATATAAAACCCAACCCATTCAAAGCGTCATAAATCATCATGTGCGAATTTCTAGCAAAGAAACCATACTCTACAAGCTGGTGAGTGGAGAATTCGTGTAAATGCTAATGACAGCGTCTTCAAACATCCAACGGATGAGTGCTCAGATTTCGGCGCCGGCCGACCCTCGCATTACTTGCATTTTGAATAGGTAATTTCAGGTGGCCGTGCTGCGTGCTTCCGCGAAACAGCAAGAGTCGCTTCTGCAGCGAAGTAAAAGGAACCCTAAACTTTTACAACGCATCTGGATGGAGCAAGGCTTCCCTTAACGCAGCACGCAAAGAAATACATAATAAGTAAAGCTCACTATGAATTACGGCCTTTCAAACCCAAGCCGACAGACCAAGAAAATTTGGGTATTAGAAATGATTTCAAAACAATGGAAAACTTTTAGAATCCTTTGCTTTCAGTTTTTATGATTTCATATCGTGAAATCGTTCTCTCAGATTCCCGAGCTATTTTTATACATTTCGTAATGTCTTTCTCTGGGTGATGCAGTGGCGCATCCAGGGGTAAGTTGATGGGTTTCAGTCATCCCCAAAGTAATAAGAAAGATTAATTTTGGCCTATTATGATATTTTTTAGGTAGATCAAAATATACTATACTTAATTCTATTATATTTTTCAGCTTTTAATTTTTTATATCCATTTAAAAGCAGGGATATGGAAATCATTTCTCCTTATAGTTGGTTGGTTGATTTGGTTTTTAAGCAGCAAGATGAAAAGGATAAGCTGAGCCAAACGCAAAACCAAACATAAACCTATAAAATCAAACACAAAAACAATTTTTCACGCAATGCCACATATCTACCTTCCAATCTAAAATCAGGCACAAATTCGGAATTTCTCCTTATGGTTAGTTAATTTTTAAGCGAGATAAAAAAGGGATAAGCTGCGCAAAACGCAAGACCAATATAAATCTATAAAATCAGACAAATACTGAATTTCTCTTTATGGTTGGTTGATTTGATTTTTAAGTCGAAAGATAAAAAAAGATAAGCTACGCCAGACTCAAGATCTAAGTATTAACATTGATTTCAAAACATGGGAAAGCTTCTAAAAGCTTTAGCTTTTCATGAATTCATATTGTATGAAGTCGTTGATTTCCCCTGGCTATTTTTCTTTCGAAAAGCCATCATCTATGCGACGAGCACCCAATCTCTTCAAATTCGAGATTTTTAATTTATTTCCAAATTAAACTCGACATTTCAGCAGAGCATCTGATATTCCGTACAAAACCAAGCTACCAGGGAAGTAAATTTAAATATAAACAATGATTTCAAAAGCCCTGCTTTAGCTTTTTACGAATTCATATCCCCCGAAGTCGTTGATTTCCCTCGCAAACTCCCGAGCTATTTTACTTCGTAAAGCCCTTCTTTCTGCGACGAGCACCCAATCTCTTCAATCCCCGATATTTCCAAACAATTATACTCGGTACTTCAGCAGAGCATCTGATACAGTCCGCCCAAAACCCGGCTGCCAGACGAAGAAAATTTCAGTATAACCAACGATTTCAAAATCCCTTGCTTTAGGTTTTTACGAATTCAATATCGCCCAGAAGTCGTTGATTTCCCTCGCAAACTCCGAGCTTATTTTCTTTCGTAAATCCCTTCCCTATGCGACGAGCACCCAATCTCTTCAAATTCGAGATTCTCAATTTATTTCTAAACAATTAAACTTAACGTTTCAGCAGAGCATCTGATAAAGTCCGCCCGTTTTCGAGATTCCCCTTAGCTATGGTAACCAAATGAGCTTCCCTTTTAATTACTTGGCGCAGTTGTGTCTCATTAGCTTAAATCGATAGATCCTCTCAATAACGACGTTTTCGACGAGGGAGGCAAAATTCACGCTCCTGGGTAACATTAGCCCCTCTTTCGGCTTCAAATCCCTGGATGTATATTTAAGAGATCATGCAAACAGAGCCTCCACTCAGGACACATTTTAGGAGATTCCATAACTACCTCTAACTAATAAGCGCGATTGCGTTTTTAAACGAAATTCGAGAAACCTAATCTTTCGGCACCCATTCTCAAGTGATTGATGGACCTGAACTTCCCTAGGCACGTAAGAAGTACCTTACTGGTCGAGTAACAAATTTTTATAGTGAGAAACAAATTTATACTTTATAAACGGTCGAGTAACAAATTTATACTTTATAAAAAAATATGAAGGGCGCAGGGCAACAGCGATAAGCCACAGAATGAAAATTCCGCAGTGAAAAAAATCAAAATATTCAAGATTAAAAGAATTTCTAATTTGAATAAGTGTACTATTTAAAAGTTTAACATAACATTACCTCTTGGATAGTAGAATTAACCATTATAATTTTGGTTGATTTATTGGGTTTTATGACGCAAGGGTTATATTTGGTCATACTGCGCCAAACACAAGATAAACAAGTAATGGACATACTCATACAAATAAAGTTTTAATGACACAGAAGACAGAAATACACCCAGGGAGGAATGGAACCTGCATTACAATTTTAGAATTCTTTAAAACTTGAAAATTGCTAGAACGAAAAATGGCTTATTATGTTGCCAACTATATGTCTGTGTCGAATATGAAATGTTGTGTACGAAACCCATGGACATCTAGGTATTTTTTAATTATCGAATACAAATTTTCGCTTGCGATGAATTGTTTAACTTTCTTAAACTGATAACTCGGGCAATATCTGTAGGCTGCTGGAGCAAATGGAAATTTCATCGCATTTTGATTTAATTTGAATTAAAAACTTCGTCACTTTTAAATACAATCGTCGAATTCAAAATACCGAGTGAAGAAATGCTACACACGGGCAATTAAATGCGAAGTCAGAAACTACAAAAATATCTACTCTATTTTAACAAATTCAGCTTGCAAGTTGATTTCCGTTATTGGACTTTTTATCTACGTTTCCAACTATTTTCACAACATGGTTAAACTTACTTGTGTAAGTTACTTGTGTCAATGTGTGTTCAGTCTCTTTATGTGTGTGAGCACGTCACTGTTAGTGAGGCGAAAGACAAGAAAAAAGCTTCCTTAGCACTGAGCAGACGGTCCTTTAATCTGGGTGTTAGGTGGGTTAAAAACTGTCGCACCTTTTACTTAGCTTTTTATGCATGGTGGGATATTTTTTAACCCACCTCAAGTTGAAATTACTCATAGTCATACAGTTTAATATTTTCTTTAAAGTTTTTCATTGAGTTGGCAATACTATGAACTATCGCTAAATGTGTAAATAACTGAAAACAAAATTTACACATGTCAAAACGCATTAGTAAGTTGTTGACACTGTTGTGATCAAGGTTGGCGAATTGTGTGGTGCAGTGCATTTTTGTCTTTCATAACGGTAAATGTTTCTTTCGTAAAAATTTACTGAATGAATAAATCGTTTTGTAATAAAAATGTTTGATGTTTTATACTAATTTTGAAGCTGAATAAGTGAATAAACAATTCTGTGCAACTCAGGTTTTCACTTCTTTAAAATCATGCGTCGAAGAGTTAAGCCGTTTGTTACATTTCTTGTTTTTAAGTATATTGTTAGAGTTGATTGATTTGTAGTCCTATAACGGATCTATCATGCCACAATATGTAGCCCATAAAATGATAAACGAAGTCATTCCTTGATCGAATTCATTCTATATTTGGATGTCAAATAAACTAATAATGTATTAATGTTAACTGTTACATTGTTTTAGCTCTTTGGAAGAATATCGACTGCAATAACAGCTGCTTTAAAGATGGAAACGCACTGCAGAAATTAGTAATAGCGAACGGGTGATTCTAAAAGTGCCAGACTAAATGTAGCCCCAATCCGTCCCGATGCAGTCAAACACGGCGCAAGAATCGAGGGCATTAAAATTCAACGACCGAGCCGTCTATTCATTTAAAAACGTGATTGGCAAGTATACAGCAGACCACTTTCGAATTATACTCTTACACGAACTGCTTACATCAACTGCGAAGGCACCAGAAACGCAAAACGAAGCAGCAAAAGCAGGCTGGAATTTACGAGCCAGAACTGGCAGGAGCGGTCAAGTGAAATTTAGTTAAGGCCTTTAAATATCAAACGACGGCCTTGACAGAGTAGCGAAAACAAGATACAGATGTCTCAAGGTCTCTTCCGCTATAGTCAAGACGCCTGGAAAGGCCAACAACCTTTGGCAAGCGAGAGTACTGGGGAAATCCGAACTCAAAACTACGCGTGGCATTAGCGATTCATTTGTTGGAAACGTCAAAAGGACAGGTAAAAGCTGAAGGAAGAAGTGACCTGGATGCAAAATGAAAGGGATTAAGAAGCAGTCACTAATGGATAGTCCACCGCTGTCTTCATTTCCCCGCGACTTAGGGACATTAATTTCACAACTCGATACGGTTGGATAGTGTCTGGTTGGTTGGGCAGTTTAATGGCGATGAGTCCCTCTTGGGACAGAATGTACCAAACGCCAGACAAAAAGTTTATTGACCTTATATTATTTGCAAAAGTATTTATTTTTTATCTCTTATCCTCCATGGTGATGATTTTCGATGGACAGCAGTGTATGGTTAAAAAATAAATAAATTTCAATTTATAATTTAAATAAATCCAAGAAAAGGCTGAGAGAAATTTTGTTGAACCCTCCAAGTGGTTTGGACAAGATATCTCGTCCATCAAGATCCGACCCATTTTGCTAATGACGAGATATATCGTCAAGATATTGCCGATTTTTTTATGAGGACGAGATAAAGATCTGGTCAGTTTTCTTCTAATGACGAGATACCTCGTCCATCAAGATCTGCTAATGGTTTTGTTAATGACGAGATACTTCGTCAAGACAACCAACCAGAAAGGGTTAGTCACTCGTGTAAAGCGAATGTAGTAAAATCAAACGAAGTAAAACGGTTTAAAATCAAATGATGGATACAACCACCGTCACGTAAAAAGTTAACTTCGTGAATGGAGATTCATTCCAACCATGTTCTCTAAAACTAAGGTGTATGAATAAAATCCATCCCTATAGTTTATCTTACAAGTCTTAATAACATGGAAAAAATACAAATTTCTGCAGCATATTTTTTCAAATCCCGACAAGATTAAGAATATTTACCAACTAGATCTATATACAATATTGTATTTTTTCAATTTATAATATTACGATATTAAATGCTCTAGACTAATATTCACATGAGGGATTTTCAGTGCAATAAAACCGCGGGAAGACAAGGATTTTACTTCCGGTTACCTAATAGGGTATAGGAGCAGGAAGCACATTCTACCACAAAACACTAGCGCCATCTATACTTCGTTTCACAGCAACTCTCATAATGCACACAAATCATAATTTAAAGAAATTTTCATGGAAGCCTGTAAATTGTCAGACCTGAAGTTTCTCCAAGTATAATACATAAATGAAAAATATTCTATAATTGCTCTTCATCAATTCTACACGCATCGATTAAGTTCTTAAATGACCATGAGCGTACAAGAATTTGAGACATCCTTTTAAACATTCCTTTCTCGCTTACCCCGTTCGAAACTTGAAGTCAACATTTCATCGTAAATTAACCGAAATAAATCTTTAAATTCACATCAGATTTGAAAAGGGGTTTCAAGCAGTTCAAAACAAAATTTTAGGAACTGCTGTAGGATTTTTAATTACTCCCATACTTTTTGGCGCAGGACTTCGTCTAACTCCGCGGATATAGAATGGGACGACTTACGGTCGGCAAAAATAGGGTCCAATCGAAATCGTCTTATCGTTAAAAATACGTACCGAACAGTAATCGTGTTAACATATTTGTAAACAAATAGGTCCAATTTACATACTTCGCAATACAGTGTGCGTGCGACGCTTCCCTCCCCGTGGGCGGGAGCAATACTTCGGGTTGTGACGTTCGCGTCTATCTCGGCAATCGTGAGCGCAATAAGACTGCGTTGGGAAGTTTTAAAGGTCTCGACGAGATCTATTCAAATATGCAAAGAACATTTCGCAGCGGTTTGAACAGAAGATTGAGAAATTGTTTTGTGAACCGGTGAACCTTTTATAACAAATTAAATTATTTTATTAAATTATTTTTATTACATTATTAAATGATTTGTACTATTAAATTATTATTAAATTATTGTTATTATTAAATTATTATTATTAAATTATTATTAAATTACTTTTATAACAAATTAAATATACGCTTTGAAGCACTACTCGACTAGCTTATTTCAACTCTCCAATCTGCAAGAGTCCACAGTGACGCCTCAATCAGAACTAAGCCCATTTTTTAGTTGCCCCACTAACGCTCAACAGTAAAAAATCTTAAACCTGAGGTCATTGAATGACTTAAACTTCAGGAGACACCACGATCCCGTTTTTTCGCGCTGTCTCCTCTTACAGGAAGACGTGTAAGGACAGTCCGTTTGGAAATCCTCAGTTCCGCAGAGATAAAAGCCAGACAACTACAGTATTTGTGTTCAGATTATACAGTCAAAACCCAGACACAATGAACCAGCAAGAGACGATAAGGACAGTCCTTGCTTGGAGATACACGAAACTTATGTAACGACTCTTGCGCGCAATGAGGATTTAAACCCCGTGCTAGGGAGGCATTACGACTTTCTTTTAAGCACCAGAACATATTTATGAGCCAGGAGGACAAAATTGTATCTGAGTCAGTGCTGTCGTTTCCGACATTTCCGTGTTTTTCTCCTTGAACCCAAATGTTTCAAAAATATCGATTTTGAGGGATTTGGATCGTCTATTTTGTACTTTCAAATAATACTTCACTTTTGTTTCAACGCCTATTACAAGTTTTAGGCACGTATTTTAATTAACGTCTCACTGGAGCAACACAACGGGCTATTGGAGATACGAGGATAACACCGCGTAATTTTGAACCCCGGTCAGATGACGAATTAGAAGTTTTAAAACACGAAAATTGAGAATGAACTCAAATTTTGAACTCGATTTTTTCAAATGAACATTTTCTAAGAAACCATATTAACCCTCCTGGTGGTTGTCTCGACGAGGTGTCTTCTAACTAGCAAAACTGAACGAATCTTGATGGACGCGATACCTCGTCACTGGGAAAGTTGGTCACATCTTGATGGACGAGATATCTCGTCGAAACCCCTTGGAGGGTTAACTTGGTTAACCTGGCAAGTAAAATTTCGCCAACACATGTTTCACACGCATCAGATTATACTGAAACAGCTGTAAAGTACGGTAAGTAAATGTACGCACAATTTGTTACGGAGCAGCTATTTTTTTTCTACAAATTTTCAACAAAATACTAAATAATTTAGTGAATTTCTACTTAATTTCTTATATTTTAAAAAATGTTATGCAACATAATATTAAATCTTCAATAAGAGGGGTTTTTTTCAGTGTAAACATAAACTATCGGGCTATCACCTGTGCGGTACATTATTAAAATTTGTGGTCCTATCAGTCCTTCTGAATCTTTCCGGTTCGTTTAACCATTGAGGTAGCTATACACACATTGTGAAACGGTAACTAAATAAATTAACCGACATTGACAGAAATTGCTCACTGAATACTGAAAAAAATCACTGAATGGGAGATAAATGTCTTAGTTTTCTATTCAAGAGTATTCTGTACGTCTGCTATAGCCATGCAGGACAGATGGATGGATATTCAATATAAAATGGACAGTAATATTTTTTAAGCAAGCAAAAATATTCCGTCTAATATTAAGCATCAAAGGCAAACAGTGGAATAGCCGGAGTGGGTGGGAGTGCACTGAAGACCCTAGCTCTCCCCCCCCCCGAAAATCTGTAAGGATATGAAAAAGTAGTCAAATTAAATATCATAAACGCATAAAAAACTTTTGCGATATCCTTTCCATAAAATAAGTTATTAAATTAGTCAACTAGAAAATATAAAGATTACGAATTTTTCGCTGGCATATAACCTTATAATTTATTCCATATCTACGTATCGTTCCAACGCTTCAAGTGACAAGAAACTAAAACATGATTTTCGAGAAACAAAGTTTGGATATTTCTTAATGCTTTTTAATTGTTATGAATATTTGGTGAGCACAGCTATTGCAAAGTGATTTCTGTACTCGGACGAATCGAGATACGTCACTTTTGGGGTTGGTAATTTCATTAAAAATTTTTGGTTCGATGGCCAAATATCAGCAACGAGAGGGATTTCCAGCGTAAAACATACAAATCAGACGGTCTGCGTAGATTTTACTCCAGCAAAGTCCAAGTGCTCTAGCGCACCTATCGGGGTTACTTTAAAATGTATTTTATCGCCGTTTTGGCATTTAATCTAATTGGCGAGCACCAATCAACTATCATACATCATTTCGGAATATATTCTTCGGAATTTTTGTTGGCGAAGTGCTGAATAGCATTCGACAAACAAAGCCAATTGATGTCGTGTTCACAATACGTACAAGAAACACGTATCGCTGCAGAAACACTACCCCATATATTTTCAGCTAGACAAAAAATGCCTTCGACTTAGAGAATTTTTTTTAATCTAGTGCAATTTGCATCTTCATTTGGCCTAAAAATTGTACTTCCACAACTTTGGTCTCCATTGAAATTCTCGCAACGCTACTGAAAGCAAATGTAGATTCATTTTAAGCTGCCCATTAAAACGATGTACCTGAGCTTTAAATCCCAGCTGTCAAAATTAATATCTAAAATATTCGTTAGAAAACAGATAAACGAGATTGTGATCATTCAATGCACTGCCTTTCTGAAAAGAAAAGTTAGTCCCCACATCAATGTAACATGAGAATAATTCAATTTTATGTACCAAAGTTTAATATCTTAAATTGCCTTCTGAGCACGAGGCACAAAACATAATTTTAGTTGGTGACAGTAACAGGTTTTTACTCAAAGCAATTGAACTGAGTTACTTGGAAATAGTTTTTCGAAACAATTCGTTAAGTGTTGCAGTTTATGATATTGGTAAGCAGATTCTTGTTTCTAACACTTGCAATAACTACCATAGGACACACGATGCAAAGTAATCTCTACATAAATAAAAAAAATTGCAAAATATCACTTACTTCATTCAAATATTCTACTGGAACACGTTGACCGCCGTTTCGGCGTACTTACCTTGGCTGTTGCAAATACTTTCTTGTCTCATTTTAGGTCTATATTGCATTACTATAGACAGAACATGTCTTCTGTACTCATATCTCATGTTGAATTTGGATTCTAATATTTATTTAAAAAAGTTTTTATAATTCATTCTGTTAGAGTAATTTTGTGAGTTTCATTTCAATTAGGATGTAAATCAGAAGCAGAAACATTTAGCACAAGTTAAAAATTTAAGACTGAGTTTTCTTTAATTTTACTTGTGTAAAGTTGAATCAACGTTACGTATAATTTTTCTAGTCCTTTTGTTAAAACCGCAAAACCTGGCGAAACAAATAAATTGAGATAATGTTAGTATGAAGCTTTTAAAATTCAATAAAGACGATTCTCAATTATTTTTAAAACAGGCTCCTTTTCAAGCATTATTTTAAGGATGCAGAATTGGTAAGCTTAGCACAATGGTGATAAGAAATAATTCGTTTTCAGGTACTTTTTGCATTGCATTATTTTTTGTTGGTTGGGTTATTTTCTTCGATCGATAACGCTTTGATTTCAGTCCATAGTGGATAAAAGACAATGCCAAAAACAATTGGCTCATGCATTTTTAAAAGCGTTTTACGCAAATACGTTTAATTTCTTTAATATTAAATTTTTTTTGTCTAATTGTTAGAATTTTAAGAATTGTGTACGGATTTTTATCCTTTCAAAAGTTAACGGTTTTGTATTAGACATGAATTATAAAGCGTAATTTCATACCCTAATTTGTTCGGACTAAAAGAAAGACACTGGGACGAAGTCTACATTTTCAGAATATTTGCTTGATTTCATGAAACAAATGAAAATAGCCTTTATTTTAACTTCCTAGCCAAACCTTTGAAGTTAGGACAAATTTATGCAAGATATGCAAATTTATACAATTAGAAGAGGAAATTACATGTATTCTTTGGTAAGGTCATTGTCCATAGCATGCTAGAGGTCAAATTAGTTTAAACCTAACGCATCAGAAATAATCCCAAACGGTTTTCTTACTCAAAATTCTGTTTATATAAGAGTAGTCATCGATTCAACCAGTTTTAGATTTCATGGTAAGGTCATTCATTGCCCATAGCATGCTAATGGTCAAATTGATGTAGACCCAACTCATAAGAAATGAGAATCCAAAACGGTTCTTACTCAAAAGTTCTGTTAAGAGTGGCCATCGATTCAACTAGTACTCGATTTCATGCATATAATATAAATGAAAGTTACTTACGAGCTTTGATGATATCGACGCTGGGAAGGACTGTGGCTACAGTTGAATTCGCGAGAGTGCAATTTACAGTGTCTGTTGTATCAGGACAGTCAGGATGGCCATAACAGATGAGGATTAAGTTCAAAAGACAAAATGATTCTTTACATAAATATCTGCAGGGTTCTACAGAGGAAAAGAAAATGAACTCACACCATACGAACGTCAACAGAAGATAAATTCAGACCAACACAACAATTCAAAAGAGCCAGAAACACTAAATACTTAATAGTTCAACTGAGGAGGAAGTTTCGAGCTACGACCTTAAGTCTTACTTTAAACTACGCTAGTGTGCAACGGTAAGGTTTCCAACAGTAAGGAACAATGAGGTTTCCAAATTTTAAGGAACAGTAAGGTTTCTAAATTTTAAGGAACAATAAGATTTCCAACAGTAAGGAACAGTAAGTGTGCAAATTTTAAGAAACAGTAAGGTTTCCACGCCTTATACTTTGCAGTGAAGTGAACAGGATGTGGGTAGGTTGGTATTTTAATTAATGTCGCACTGGAGCAACACAACGGGCTATTGACGATGGTCCGGGATCAAACCCAAAGGGAAAGATCAGAGGACAACACCACGCAATTTTGAACCATGGTCTGACGACGAGGTCACACCTGAGATGGCACCTCATTCTCCAAACTTCCACACAACGCCAACGTGAGGATATTTGAGGCCTGGACACATTTAACGTGCACCAGCCCGTGTACATGACGGTCTTTAGTTGGACCGAGTTTCGAACTCGGTCCAACTAAAGACCGTCATGCGGTTGCGGATTAGTCTTGCGGCATCAGAACCGATTGCCCTGTCAGAGCCTGACGTCACGATTCCAAAATTTGAATATGCACCAGCTTCCAACTAAACATCCTCGATTATGCAAATCGTTACATGCCGTTTCGTTCAATTTTGATGTTGTAACCTTTAACATAAAGGCGTCTCTTCAGTTTTGCACGCTAGCGCATTACAAGAAAATCAAGAGATTTATAAAAAGTAAAAAAATGACACCAACGCGCTTCATAAGAAAACTAGAATATAAACTTTCGCAAATGTTTACCTAGTTAATGTCAGAGAGCAAACTATTGTCCTCCGCAAATTTATCTTAATCGACAATACATGGAATGACCTACCTGAGACAGCACTAGGCTACACATTCAGAGCTTAACTACTTCATGCAGTAACTTTATGTTTAAAAAGCTAAGCAAAATAAGGAAAGAAACCAACAAAAGAGGATAAAAAACGTAGAAAAATATATCAAACCTGTATTCATACTGCTTTAATCATAATCGCCTCTTCTGGTATTGTCCACTTTCATGATAGCAGTTGAGCAAAGTAAGAGCAATGGATAGGAAACAGGAGAGGTTAAGAGGGTCTTCTTATTACTGAAATACTGAAAGGAACAGTACAAGATGTCACCTCCGTAAAAAAACAAGCCATCATCTCACAACTTATAACATTTAAAATGTATACTAATATTTATTCACACAAGTCTTGGACATCTGGAATAAGAGAAAGGTTAACACGAAAAGTTAATTAACGAAAATTAAAGTTAGAAAAATAATTTTTCGATTACGGTCATTTCTGACGGAGGTACCTATACAACATAAAACAATAAGTACAGAAGCCTACTAAAAACACGTTTTTCTCCGATTGAGGGCATTTGACATTTTGATTTCGAAATAATCCCTGCACATCACATCGGTTTCATTGATATTTTTTTCAATCCTTGCAATCTGTCGTGTATATTTAAGTGTAAATGAAAATCCATCACGCCTCCAAATTTTGGTTTGAAATGTTGCTAAACCTGTTTCCCTTGCAAAATTGTTTTTTGCTTTGCAATTGAGTGGCGCACTAACCAAATGATAGAAACTTGAATTTTTATCGCACTATAGCAACACAACGTCTATTGGCGACGATCCGGGATCAACTCCGAAGGGAAAGATCGAGGAAAACACCCGTAATTTTGAACCACGGTCGGATGACGAGGTCACACCTGAGCTGGCACCCCATTCTCCAAACTTCCACGCCGCGCCAACGTGAGGGCATTTGAAGCCATGACAGATTCAACGTGCACCAGCCCCCTTTGTACACGGTCTTTGGTTGGATTCGAACTCACAACCCTCCGGTTGCTAGTCTGTTACTCTTCCAACCGGGCTACCGCGGCCCCGCAAATAAACCAGACGGAAGACGGGATTTTACTTCACGACACCAACCCAAATGATACACATCGGGGTTACCTTAAACTGTAGCCTATTACCGTTTTGGCGATGTTGGCGTTAAATATAGGCTTTGACCAATTAACTAACATACATCAATTCGGAAATCATTTGAATTCCTATGGGACACGTGCTGTGAAATCATATTCGAAAGACAAGTTAAGTGACGTCACTTCCGGAGTATGACGCACTTTTTCACTACACCTGGTGTGCAAAATGTAAGGTAGATAGTTAAATTAAGGTCGCACTGAAGCAACGGAACGCGCTATTTGTGACGTGCCGACATCGATCCGAGGACATCTCGTAATTTTGAATCACGGTCAGATGACGAGGTCAACACCTGAGCTGGCATCCCACTCTCCAAACTTTAAGGAACACTAAGATTTTTCAGCAACTTTGTAGTGAAGTGACCAGGATGTGGGAAAATGATACAAAAGGTACGAGAGATACGAATAGATGGGTAAAACCACAAGCAAACAGTGAAAAAGTCTTCGAACTGAAATGGTGACGCTGCACTGGGTGCCACGAGACAGAAAGTAACTGGAAACTTAAAAAGAAAGGAAGTGGTCCTTCGTATGCTGTATGACCACCTCGAACATTTATGCAGGCTTTGCAACGCGTTTTCAATCAGAGAATGAGGTTGAGTTCCTGTGGAAAGTTCCACAAGGAAAGTTTCACCGACATAGAAGAGAGAAATGCACACAGGTAAATTACAGGAATCGATCCTGCACCGCCTACAAGCAGGTTGCTAGCGCAGTGGACAAATCCGTAGACGTGAAATATAACTAGATTGATCATTGCTATTGAGGAGCTTCAAAAGTGACCAACATGTCGACTAATAGTCACGTGATTGCTTTGAAAAATTGACTTGGTCGGCCGATTTGGCATCATATCGCCTCGTTTGGCAATATAACATCTTATGACAGGGTAGGTGTGGGAATGCGCATTTCTATAGTGGTGACAAAAGTGGTGGAAACGCCAGTCTACTATGTCGCGCGAACACATCAGATGAATCAATGGATGGCGTCCCGTGGATCAATCAGATCCATGCTCGTTTCCATAGGACAGACGAAAGAGTCTCTGGGTCACGTTACTACTAGGTTGGGTTTTATGACACAAGGTCCGATCGTGGACAAGCTGCGCCAAACGCAAGTAAAGTTCGACAAAGTAAAATGTATAATACTCAAATTAAAAGTCTAAAATAATATGTTCATTACTTTCTGGAATATGAAATAACATTTGAACACAACATAAATAAACACAGAAGTATGAGATTAACATAAAAATAACGAGTGATAGTTTGAAAGTTCTGATCAAGTCTAGAGTTTAAAAGATGTGAAAGATAAAACATTAGATGGAATTCAAAATTTAATGCTTTGTAAAAATCTAAAGAGTGTTACTACTAGGTTGGGTCCATGATCCTGGGCACATAAAAAGGTTACCATTGCTCACTCTACTTTCATATTTCCTCTATGGGCAAACCCACTAAGCCACCCGTGAAAAGTGGACACCACTGACGTAATAACCAGAGAAATTCGCGAAATGCTTTTATTCCTTGGTCAGAAATGCTATATCAGTTTATAAGTGAAGTTAAAAAAGCGAGTTTTCACATTTAATCTTCCTCTTGCATAGGAACAAAATTATGGAAAAACGATCAAATAAACCTTTCATACATTACTATAAAACAGTGCTCTATATTTTTGCGTTGTGACAACATTCAATACTGGAATAATCGAAAATTAATTCAGAGGGATGGAAAAACATCCCAATTTAAGTGGGGTAAAAACTCGCCACACTTGGTTAGACCACAACCAACCGAGCGTTGGACAAGAGAGTAAAACTAAAAGTGTCAGGTTTAAAGAGATACTATAGAAAAAGCTACCGTGTCAACGATTATACAATGTAAGCAGCGATTCTCTCTAGATGAATAAATTCCTGTATTTGTGTGTTCTAACTTCAGGAGATTTATATTTCATAGACCGTAGAGCCTTCTCAAGCTCTCCGCCAGTTGATGCCTTTCCAACTAGCCATTAAAGAGTGCATTCACTCATGTTGGAAAAACTACTCAATCCTTCAGGACGTTGACTTTATTGATTTAATGATGTACTGAAAACAATTAAAACATAAATACAGCTGCGACAGAATGTATGCACAATACTCTTTAAATTCTCATTATTTCAACTTCGTAAGCACAAACATCCGTTGAAAAGGTATGTGGAGGGCACAAGTGTATTCAAATCTCTACCACTCACGTGCTAAGATCTTGAAATAGTAAAGTACAGGTTTGCAGTGTCGCTACAACAGGTTATAAAACAAACTGAAACAGATACAAAAAAATTGAGAGCTTGAAATTTAAATGAACCTATGAATTGCGAAAGTTCAAGGCTAATAGTTAAGAGGGAAACGAGCAATTTTAGTGTGAAAAAATTTATATCGCTGTCGTCTTACTTCATTGAGATTGTTGTCCAAAGAAAGGTTTTAGCCAACATTATTTTTTTACTTTTGTAATTCCATTTTAGCCATCAGAATCGCTTACATTCGATACAGTACAATCTTACTTTGACTCTTTTTAAGGAAACCGTAAGAAAATGCGACACTGAAATGCGTAAAGGTTTATTTATATCAGGTAAACACTAAGGTAAAGAACGTGTTTCATTTTCCTCCAGTAAATAAACCTAAGGTAAAGAAAAGTTTTTTCAGGTAAAAAACTGACGTAAAGAAAGGTTTATTTATTGAACCTTTAAATATCCTTAGGTATATTTGCTTATCAGACGTCCCCCAAGGACAAATCTAACTTATAGGCTAGTAACAGCTATCCTAAGCCAATACACATGCAGCGTATTCTGCTCTGTTGCTTTAATCCTTTACTTTTTATTGGACTTCAGAATTTGTGTTCTTGTTATTCAGAACCGTCCGTATCAAGAATCCTTTGACTGACTTTTTTATTGGACTTCAGGTAAGTCAATCGGTATCGCATTCTGTATTATTTGTGTCATAAGGAGGAGAGATTTGGGTTTATGTTTCTATTAGCGAAACTAATACAAGCAAATTTGTTTCCTCCTGAACGGTAATATGTGTGCATTTTAAAAGTTGAGATTTGCACTTCGGATATCCCGATGGGATTGTATGTAGGTTATGTATTTGTAAGAAACTTGAGTTATTCTTTTTCAATGTTCTGGAGTAATTCGGTATTTGCGATATACGAACACTTTTGGTTTTTTAACATTGCGCTAAACTAGAAAGATACTAGCGCACAAAAGGAAATTTCTGAGATTTTAAATACTAAGACAAGAGGAACAAATGGATGAAATCTACTGGTTTGAAAGAGGGAAGCCATTTCCAAAACCATCGTCATCTGTGTCACGGTCAACCGAAATCGGACATTTTGGCTAGTTTATAGCCATTGAATGGCATGGGATTTTTGGTGGCCTGTGTTTAATGGCGAAAGGGAACTTTTCAGAAACTCCACACAGCATTGGCTCACAGATAAGGTTAATCTTGATAGTTGGGTTTAATGACGCAAGGGCCATATTTAGCTAAACTGCGCCAAATAATGGACATACACACAAGTAAAGTTTTACTGAAACAGAAGAGAGAACCCAGGAAATTGTACTTGTACTGTCTTCAACTCCATTCAATGGTATGATGTGCGGAGACATAGAATGGTATCCCAGAGAGATCCATACTCCTGAGATGGAACAAAGGGAAATTTTTCAGAAACAATTCCACATGGCTTACAGATAAGGTTAATCCTGATAGTTGGTTAGGTTTTATGGCACAAGAGCCATATTTGGGCAAACTGTGCCAAACACAAGACAGACAACGTCAAGTAATGGACATACACAAGTAAAGTTTTACTGACACAGAAGAGAGAAATATATCCAGGGTAAGTTACAGAAATCGCACCTGTGCAGTCTACAACTCCATTCAATGGCATGGTATGTGCAGATATTGGACTATACAAATGGTGTACCAGAGATCCAGACACTCCTGAGATGGAACGAAGGGAAACTTTTCAGAAACAATTCCACACGGCTTGCAGATAAGGTCAATCACGAAAGCTCAAACAAAAAGTCCAAATACTGCTCAAACAAGGTTGGTAAAAAGGAAAAGAGAAGAGGCCATAAAGCGAAGGACAGAACACCATCACACACACCATGATGCTAAGTCACAACAGTCATAAAAGTCCATGGAACGAGGGTTAAAGTGGCAGCAGCCCAAAAGCACAAATCGTCTTTATATGAAACCGTTGTAAACAAGGGGAGAAGAGCATTTGGAAAATAATGAATACCCAGTGATCGTCCACGCACACTAGGGAGCTATTAAGCCGGGTAAAGGAAGGGAAGAACCTTCCGGTGGGAGCGAAATTTTATGGAGAAAGTTCGCCAGATAAAAGAAACGCAGATCAGGGAATTGATAAGTAAAAAAGCTTGGCAGGTCCTGGAATAATTCCCCCGCGAAATGTACTGCAAAAACTAGTCTCCGTTAATATTTGGAGCCATCCAACATAGAATCAAACCTCGTTAAGTCGAATTTCACTGGACCGTAAAAAAATTCGTATTAACCGTAGTTCGTGTTATCCGAATTCAGAAAAAAGCATTATTTCAATCCACCATCCCCTCAATATTTGTAGGGGCGTTTGGGACATCCAACGTACAGTCAAACCTCGTTACGACGAATTTCACGGGACCGTAAAAAATTCGTATTTACCGTAGTTCGTGTTATCCGAATTCAGAAAACAGATTTATTTCAACAAAATAAAATATTAATGTATTTACATTACTCACTGTACAGTTCTTGGTTCACAGATAAATGGTATTCATCACAAAAGTTTTATAGATGATTCCTGATTACCGATGATTCCTGACTAGATTCCTGATTACACAATTTTTGTCTTGAATTAGTTATTATCGATTTTCGTATTTTGTTTGCTCGTGTATTCTTTAAGAAAATCTTTGATGCGGTCAACGTTGTTTAATTGAGCAGATGAATTTTTTCACTGCCTAATAAAGAGACGAACAATTTCTAACCCAGCAGTAGCTTCTTTAAAAGGCACGCTTATGTCTTCATCGTAATCCTCATTAATTCTTTCTTCCCTCTTCCACAAATAAATCTATAATTTCGGAGTCAATGTTTCTGATAATACGATTGAAAGCAATCCGTTTGCCCTTAAGTTTCGAAAATATATTCGTCTTAACAGGAGATAGTGTAACCCGAATTCTTCTTAACCCTCTCGCTGCGCATCCCGCGATTTCCGCGGGCAACGTAGAAGTAGCAAAATTTGCGCAGCCCGCGATTTCCGCGGGGATGCATTTTTGCCGTCTATTTAACTGTGCAACCCACTCTTTCCCCGTTCATGGTTTCATTTTGGCTTTTCTGTGATGTTTAATTGTTTATTCAAATCTGGGTTAACAGATGGCTTTAGATGTCCACATTTCTGCGAAATATACAAGTATTTTTTGCAGCATTTTGCGCGCTCTTTTCAAAGCTCAAAGATGTCTGGCAGGAAGCGTTTCACGAGTGATAGAAACTACATTCCTGACAATATTTCCGACACTGATAGCAGTTCTGACTCTGATATCAAGTATATTGAAGATAGTTATAGCGAAACTGATGAGAATTTCTCGGATTCCTCTGCGGATAGTGATTTCTAATAATTCTTCATTTCTAATAAATGTTTTGTAAGTATTTTGCATATTTCCATTAGTATATACGTTTTACCTTTGTATTTCATAAAATAAATCATAATTTAACTAAGATTCATTTTCAAAATGTTGCTTTTATATGATTATTCTTCAATTTCAATATTCCGACAACCTCTTTTTAATGATCTAATTCCATATTGAAAAAAAAACTCTTTTACAAAAAATTTTTGTATATTTTAACTCTAAAATATATGCAGATTTGAAATATGTAATAAAAAAATACGCAATTTTGAACCTATTTTGATAAAAAAATTACGCAGTGAGAGGGTTAAGCGAATGAGTTAACATTATTTTAATATACATTTTGACGCGGATTGGAATTTAGTTCGTATTAAGCGAGTTCGTCTTAATGAGGTTTGGCTGCATATTGATAACTTTGCGCTGGAAAGCTTAACGAGAATGGCATGAGGTTATTGGGCTTTCATTAATTTACAGCACTTCCAAAGCGCAAAAGATGTTTCGTACTGGAAATAAAGGTCGAGCAGTTTCCACATTTATTGAGTTTTTTTATTTAAATTTTTAACGTGAATACGTCGTTTACCCTCCAAGTGGTTTCGACGAAATCTCGTCCAAGTTCTGGTCAATTTTGCTAATGACGAAATATCTCGTCGAAACTGCCCTATTACATCAGGGAATGAAGATTTAAGTTGGACAAAAGAATTGTTCCTTGCCTAGATCTGGTGACAGCTTGGAACAGGTTTTTGCATCAGAGGTTGGCCACTACAGGGTGGTTTTCTACGACGTGAATATAAACCACCAGGAGGGTTAAAATCGGACCAGTACTAGGTTGCCAGTACGGAAAATTGAGCGATACGAAAAATGGACATCGAGTTCGGTCTAATAATTTCTACACTATCAACGCGCTAACGATACGTATTGAGGTAAAACCTTGCGACTATTCGAATTTCTAATGATCACTGAAAGAAATGGTTCGTTCCGTCATCATAAAAATTAGGCCTCGTGTAGCATAAAGCGTCCGTACTGTGACAAACCCAAACCAACACCATGTGATTCTAATGGAAATTAGACGGCAATGGGTAAATTCGACTCAGATTGCAAATAGAAGTTGGTTTCAGCCAAACTCAAAAAAAGCGTGTAGTATAAAATGACCGTACTGTGGCAAACCACAACCCAAATCAATGCCATTTAATTTTAATCGAAATTAGACGGCAACGGGTAAATTCGACTTTGTGAGATTGCAAATAAAAGTTCGTTTTCAGCCAAACTGAATAAATAAAACGTATTTTGTTATGTAGGATCAAATTTAGGTTAATTCCAACGTGGACCCCATACAGAAACTGAATTCACATCGCACTGGAGCAACACAACGGGATATTAATACGGCAATAGGTAAATTTGACTTTGTGGAAATAGTTGGTTCCAGCTAAGCAGATTTAGTTTTGTAGGTTGACTTGTTTATTTGCGGTATGAGGCGCAAAGTCCAGAGTAGGACAAGCTGCGCCAAACGCCAGATAAAAGAGCAGTCAATTTAAAAATCACACTAAGATATAACTTTTTGTAATAGTTAAATTTTAAATAGCGGTCCCTTGATAAAAAGTAATTTACTTTAGTAAGTAAGGACATAACATGTAATAAATGGTAAGAAATTCAGTTTTATGCAAATTCTGTATGGTAAAAGTAACAAAAGTCAAGGACACCGGTCTCCACGAACGGCAAACACGCGAGTGATATAATCCCCGAAAGCTGATAACAGAGCGGCGAAAAGGAGTCCTCACCTCCTAAGCAACCACCAAAAGGGAGGCAGGTAGTTAATTAACGTAGCACTGGGGCAACACAAAGGGCCATTGGCGACGGTCCGAGGACAACTCCTCATTTTGAGCCAGTCAGATGACGAGGTCAATATCGGAGCTGGCATCCCACAAAAAGGAAGAAAAGAAAAACACAGAAGGGTAGGCGAGGGTATTGTTACATAGGATCACGTTTAGGTTAATCCCATCGTTGGCCAACGCAGATTTATAATCGCGTTGCCAACGGTTGCGTAGATTCCAACTCACCAACGAACTTTGCCCAGACAGCGCCAAGAATTTCCTATCAGCTTCGAGTGTCCATACATAGCTGGAACGACTATTTTTGATTACATTACATGATGAATCATATAAGTCGTTTTGAATAAAACATCGGGTTGATTATATCGTCGTTGTAAATGTGATTGATGGATTTTTCTTGACGTCAACTAGTTGAGCGGTTCCCAGAAATCCTTCCAAGTCAGACGGGAGGAATCGAACTCGGTAAAGGCCAGCTCACGGCACATCGAATTGATATTTTGAAAGGCCGTCAATGACCAAGATTGATAAGGGTTTTCCGTTTAACTCCTTCCAGCGATCTGTTACACAAAATGGATTCCATTTTTGCTTATTTCGCACAGGTGGCACAATTTTAAACCGAAGAGTCGGACTTTTTTCCTGCCCGACGGACATTCACGCAGGCAATCCAGGGAATTCACAGAATCATGAGCGGCCGCTGGCGGTAGGTATTTAGTTAACGTCGCACTGGAGCAACGGGCTATTGGCGACGGTCCGGGATCAAACCCGGAGAGATCCGAGGACAACACACGTAATTTTGAACCACGGTCAGATGACGAGGTCACACACATGAGCTGGCACCTCACTCTGCAAACTTCCACACCACGCCAACATGGGGACGTTTGAGGCCACGGCAGGTTTAACGTGAACCAACCCCCTTTGTGCGCGACGGTATTTTGGTTGGATTCGAACTCGTAACCCTCCGGTTGCTAATTCGTTACTCTTCCAACCGGGCTACCGCGGCCCGGCTAGTATTGGGAGGATACATTTCGACAGTTCGATTTTAGTAAGAAAAGAGATGTAAAAAATAAATACAGCTTCTGTGGAAAATATATTGCCGCTTCAGAAAATTTTCGTTAACGGAAATAAGGGTTTTTACAATTTTTATTAATCAAATTGATGCAATTAACTAAACTGCACAATTAGTTTAAATATTTACTGTAACTTAGTACAATTTTTTCTAGATAGATAATTGAATTTACATCGCACTGGAGCAACACAACGGGCTAATCGGCGACTGTCCGGTATCAATCCCGAAGGGAAGGATGGATCCTTCAACACCACGTTATTTTGAATCACGTTCGGATGACGAAGTCAACATCTGAGCTGGCGCCCCACTCTCCAAACTTTCACACCACGCCAACGTGAGCACATGAGGCCGCAACAGATTCAACAGGCACCAGCCTCCACATACACGACGGTCTTTGGTTAAACCTAGTCTCAAACTCGCAACCCTACGATCGCTTATTCGCGACTCTACCAACTGGGCTACCGTGGCGCCAATTTTTATACAAATGAGGCGCTGAGATTTACGTTTAGTTTGTGTTTAATGGCGCAAGGTCCATATCTGACTAAGTTGTGTCGAATACAGGCCAGACAACATCAAGTAATGGATATAAACCCACACAAGGAAAGTTTTAGTGACTCAGAAAAGAGAAATACACCCAAGGTATGTTCAGTTAACCTTCCTGGTGGTTGTCTAGACGATAACCAGATCTTGACAAACGAGATATCTCGTCATTAAAAATACTGGCCAGATCTTGATCTCGTCTTGATAAAAAATCGGCTATATCTAAATGACGAGGTATCACGTCATTAGCGAAATTGGTCTGATCTTGTTGGACGAGATATCTCGTCGAAACCAAGTGGAGGGTTAAAGGCAGCCGTGGACCAAAAATTTGTAAAAATTAATACTAAGCAACTACAGTTGTTTAGATTCCTACACCACCATGATTTAACCAAACCACCAATATTTATCATCAAAAGCAAATCAGTGCCACAGTTATATTGTGAAGTGTTTTCTCGCTCCTACAGCCCCCTAACGGTCAAATCAATACTCCTTTGGACGAAGCTATTTTTAGAAACAATCACAACTAAGGACTAAGAGCTGATTTGAACTTGTTAAACTTTTTGCTGTGGGTGTGGCATACCGAACAATGACAGCTCTATCTAAACAGCGATTCATCTCTCTCACTTTAACTATAAAATATTAATTCGACTATCATGGTCCTTGATTCGGAGGAACCTCGTAAGCAATGTTAAAAATGTTTTACTTAATCAGTCATTATTTCGATGCATTGTAATGGATAATACGGAAAAGATGTTAAGATGTTCAAAATAGGGATCGATGCAAAAAATCATTCATTTAAATTTCATTAATTAAAACATTTTAAAGCAATCTCCTAGGTGTGTCGGCTGGATTTGATGGCGCCTTATTCGGCCAAACTGAACCAAACAACGTCAGACACGCACGTTTTACTGACATAAAAGAGAGACATACACCCAAGGTAGGTTGTTGAATTTACGTCGTATTGGTGCAACACAACGGGCTATTGGCGAAGAAGGAAAAGATCAGAGGACACCACCTCATTTCGAACCAAGGTCAGATGACCTAAGACATCACCTGAGTTAGCACCCCACTCCAAACATCCAGCCAACGTGAGGACATTTGGGGTTACAACGGATTTAACTTGCACCGGCCCCCACGTACACGACGGTCTTTGGTTGGGTCGAGTTTCGAACTCGCAACCAATACGGTCGCTAATCCGCGACTCTACCAACTTGGCCTCACACCCAAGAAGGAATAACCTGACAGGAATCGAACCTGCACCAACTACAGCTCGCAGATGGTAAACCCACTGAGCCACGGCGACCCCTTACAGTTGCAGATCTCGATGGACGAGATATCTCGTCAGTAGAAGAAAACTGACCAGATCTTGATCGCGTCGTCATAAAAAATCGGCAATACTTTGATGGACGATGGTGGGTATTTTAATTAACGCCGCACTGGAGCAACACAGCGGGCTATTGGCGAAGGTCCGGGATCAAACCTGAAGGGAAAGATCCGAGGACACCTCGTAATTTTGAATCGCGGTCAGATGACGAGACAACACCCGAGATGGAACCCCAAACTTCCACACCACGCCAACGTGAGGACATTTGAGGCCACGACACATTTAACGTGCCCCGCTTTATACACGGTCTTTGGTTGGATTCGAACTCGCAACCCTCCGGTTGCTAATCCAACCGGGCCATCTTGACGGTCGAGATATCTGTTCGAAACCACTCTGAGGGTTGATTCGGCGCACCCCATTACTGGCCCAGCAATGCACGCTTTCTGCAAGTCCGCAAACCATCGCTATTCCATAGTCTGCACAGGACCGTTGCACTGCGTCAGCTCATCCCCGCGAAGGAAGAACTTTAAGCCGCATTGTTATAATTATGAACACCCGTCGGATTGCGCAACTCCTCGAGTCGAGAGGCCGGATAGATTTGAATACCAATTCGCGGAAGTAATTATTTCCTTGGCCGCATAAGCCGAAGTGTGGCAGAAAGAAAATCCCCGAAAAGTTTCGTCGGGAAAAGTTCTGACCTTGACTCCAGACGGCTAAAAATGCGTGTTTCGGTTTCTAGACTCCAAAGGCGGGGGGAGACGGAGGGGAGGGGAAAGGGGCGATTACTAGACATCCATCACAATCGATCCAAGCGCGTCTAGACAGTCCCCTCCCCTCGAAGATCTCACCCCCAGCACATCCCCTTTCCATTTTAATTTCCATTTATCCGCGGCTCCCGGCAGGTAAAGGGGTCCGAAAACAAAGACGAAAAAGAGTTACGGCTGGAAAGGAAACTTTTTCTCCAAAAAGTGTGCAAAAAGTTTCCACAAACGTCGCCCTGCGAGTGATGTAATTGAATGACCTTTCCACCCCCCAGTCGGAGCACAAATGGAAAATAAGCTCCAGTGCGTGAAAGGGTGTTGAAGCCGCGAGGGAGCTTTCTCTCGCCAAGTCTCGATTGGAAAGAGAAAGCGCGAGATTTGTTGGGAAGAGGTTGATCCGTTTTCCGGATGGAAAGGGATTCCGGATAGCCTGCGGTCCGTCTAAGTTTCAAGCTCGCGGGCTGGTTCATAGTTTTTAATAAGGCACCGCCGCGAACAAGCGCCATCTGGTGGGGGGTTCGGTTGGTTGGTTTCGGGGTTTATGGCGCATATTCGGCCAAGCTGCGCCAAACGCGAGACAGACAACACAATGAGGGAGAAAGCAAAGGTAGGCGAGGGTTGAAATGAAAGGGAGGAAAGATCAGGGGGGGGGTACCTCGGGGTCTAGGAGGAAGGATCAATACTGATGATTCCGAAATATCGTGGTCGCGAATGGAGAGGTCACTTTTGAAGTTGGTTGGTTTTGAGTTGCAAGGTCACGTTTGGCCAAACTGCGCCAAACACAAGTCAACGTTAAGTAATGAACATGGAGGGATCCAACCTATGCCGCCTACAACTCGTGACTTTTGAAGTGGGATGTCTGGGGAAAATTGGGCTGCTTGGTTGGTTTGGTTTCATGGCGCAAGGGCTTAGGTGCGTCAAATACAAGACAGACAACGTCAAGTCATGGGCATTACACATACAAAGGAGTTTTATTGATACAGAAGAGAGAAACACACCCAGGGTAAGTTACAGGAATCGTACCTGCGCCATGTACCACTTCGTTGGTTGGTAACGGTGTGGGCAAACCCACTAAACCCGAAAAATTTAGCTGAACTTGAGAAGTAGACCCTTGTGTCAGATATTAGTGGGTAATTTCATGTGAGAAGTTCATTTAGAGTGGATTTAGTTTCACACCTACATTACCTACTTGGAATAGTCTGATCAGGAATATCCTCCATTAAAGATTGTTGATTTGTTACATATCACAATATGGGAACACTACGTGGTTTGGTTAACCCATAACTCTCCTCGCTGTTGAAAGGGTTTAGAAGTAGCTGAAAAGTTAGTGCAACTGAAGTTAAAAATTTTCTTGGTTCAAGGTCAAATATTCTTTAAATTGAAAGTCATTCACAAAGTTTTTGGGTATGGGTATTTTTTGGGTATTTCAATTAACGTCACACTGGAGCAACACAATGGGCTATTGGTGACGGTCCGGGATCAATCCCAAAGGGAAAGATCCGAGGACAACACCACGTAATTTTGAACCACGGTCAGATGACGAGGCAACACCTGAGCTGGCACCCCACTCTCCAAACTTCCACACCACGCCAACGTGAGGACATTTGAGGCCACGACAGATTTAACGTGCACCAGCCCCCTTTGTACACGACGGTGTTTGGCTGGATTCGAACTCGCAACCCTTCGGTTGCTAGTTCGTTACTCTTCCAACCGGGCCACCGCGGCCCCACACACACACAAAGTTTTTGACTTTATCTCAAAATTAAATTAAGTATACTGTAAGACTTATAAGTATTGAAAAACACATCAACCTGCAAATGAGCAGAGCGTACTATTTTACTCGTTCGCAAATTCTTGTCCGGTTTAATTGTTGACAACTGTATTCGCATGTCTGGAGACGAATCGATTCGTTTTCTATACTGGTCTCTAAAGTTGAGTGTTTAAACATTTTATTTTGAATATTTAGCTGCATGTTATACTGTATTGACGTATGATTACGTCTCAACTTTTACGAGTGCACACGATTCAGAAAAATAAAAATATATCCCATGTATGAAAGGTAGGAGTTTAGTTGATGCAACCCCTCCGCACTTCGGACCTAGTACTAGATTAGATAACGGGGTACGTACATACCATTGCTTAAATTTTGCATAAAAATCTTAAACGGGTTGTTGATACTAAAACCCAGATATATTTAGATTATACAGGGTGGCCATAAAATAACTCGTCGCACTGAAACAACACAACGGGCTATTGGCGACGGTCCGGGACCCATCCCGAAGGGAAAGTTCCGAGGACACCTCTTAATTTTGAATCACGGTCAGGTGACGTCAATCCCGAAAGATCCGAGGCCAACGCCTCGTAATTAACCACGATCAGGTGACGAGGTCAACACCTGAACTGGTATCCCCACTCTCCAAACTTCCACACTACGCCACCGGGAGGACATTTGAGGCCACGGCAGATTTAACGTACACCAGGCCCCCGTCGAGTTTCGAACTCGCAACCCCCTCCGGTTGCTAATCGTCTACTCTTCCAACAGTGTTACCGCGCCTCCCCGTGTTCAGGAAAATTGTCAGTTGAAAATCCGAAACAAAATGATGGTTTTTTAACCTCAATCGCAACTTGAAGGGTTAGTAACGATTTATGTGAATTAAAAGATATTTTTCCAGAGGAACTGTTAATTTTTCTTCTCGGAACCTTTCTGTTCCGCCATTTAGAAAACACCGAAGCAGATATAAATTCAGTGTTCATAAACTCGTACAGCGAAAATCAACAATTTGTATTTATATTAGGTCGAGTCATAAGTAACTTCCGTTTTTTTATCAGACATTTATTTTGCTTTCATCAAATAACAGTTATATTAATTTATTATGTATTCACCACTATTATGTATGACCTCCCATCTTCCTGGCAGCTTATCAATTCCTTCCTTGTAAAATGTGGTTGGTTTGGACCGGAAGAAATTTTCGACAGCCTGACTGACTTGCTCTTCAGAATTGAAGGTTTTTCCATTCAAAAAGTTTTGCAAGGAACATAAAATGTGAGTCTGTTGGGGCAAGGTCCGGGGAGTAAGGTGGGTGTAGTAAAACTGACCATCCAAGTTCAAGAATTTTTTCTTGAGTCGCCCTTGCTGTATGTGGTCGCGCAAAGAATGATGATTTTGTGATTGACGAGTGCAGGACGTTTTTCATAGTTTTTCTTTCACTCTTTGCAGCTGCTGAACGTATGTATCCGCAGTAATTGTTAAATTTGACTTCAATAACTCGTGATGAATTATACCTCGACAATCCCACCATACACACAATATAATCTTTTTTCCATGGTTTGCTTTCGGATCTGGTAGGGCTTTCTGGTAGTGGCTTGATAAGTGATCCTTATCAAGCCACTGTCTTTTACGGACGATATTGTCATAGGTAACCCATTTTTCATCGCCTGTTATAATCCTGTCTAAAAAAGTCTCGATTTTTACCCGTGATAGCAGACTTGTGGCGATTGACATGCGATCTTCTTTATTCCGTTCACTGAGATTATGAGGTACCCATACTCCTAACTTGCTGACTTTCCCTAATTTCTCCAGGTGGCGGCAAACAGTTGATTGTGATGTATTCAACCTTCCTGCTATATCTCTTGTTGACTGACGTGGATTTTGCTCCAATATTGCCTTTAAAAGGTTGTCGTCAAGGTCGGAAGGACGTCCCGCCCTCGGTTCGTCCTTTAAAGTCGTATCTCCAGAACGGAATTTGGCAAACCAATTTCTAACTGCCCGATCGCTTATTAGACCTTCACCGTATACACTGCATATTTTTTCAGCTGTCGCCTTAGCACTATTGCCTTGTTTAAACTCCCAAAGTATCACATGACGAATATGCACTTTTTCACTCTCCATTTTAGGGGTTATGAACAGCAGTTTAATGAAACGTGCACCACACAAACCAGTTGTCAGAAGACTAACTGAACCCTTATCTATTTAGTGAAAGCAAAAACTCGTTTGTCCCGGTGACTTATAGTGGGTAGATACGAACATAGATTCTACCTAGCTGCATCGGAAGTTATTTATGACTCGACCTAAGCATCTTTTATCAAACCATAAACAGCATCGCCACTAACCAGACCCTCCGCGGCACAATCGTGGTTGTTTACATCAGAAACGCACCCGTCTGATGTAAACAGTTTTCGCAGAAGAGCGTAAATTACCGCCACCGACACGAGACAGGCGACATAACACAAATAACGGTCTTCCCTCGTTGGTGTTGATCAAGTGACCTTGACCTTCATGTCTCCTATTTGGCGACTGGTAGACAGACGGCTTAGCACAGGTAAGTGTCGAGCGTTCGGATGGAGGTAGAACACGGACGAATTTATCTGCGTTTGGCGCAAGGATTGGATGTTGGGGTTTTATGGCGCAAGATCCCAAGCTGAGCCAAGCGTTTGGCACAAGAGTTGCGGTTGCATTGTCTGGAGCTGACCGATGCAATGCGAGCGGTCAGTCTGCGGTAATTCCTTGGACCAGCGATTTCAAACGGAGGTTGTCACCAATAGCTCGTGTTGCTCCAAGTGTCACGTTAATTAAAATACCTACCTTCAATCGGTGGTTCGCTGCACATTGGTGTGATGTTAGGTTGGTATTTAATTAACACCGCGTAATTTTGAATAGCGGTCAGATGACGAGGTCACACCTGAACTGGCACCCCACTCTCCAAACTTCCACGCTACGCCACGCCGACGTGAGGACATTTGAGGCCGCGACAGATTTAACGTCCACCCCCCTTGTACAGGACGGCCTTTGGTTGGATTCGAACTCGCAACCCTCCGGTTGCTAGTCCGTTACTCTTCCAACCGGGCTACCGCGGTCCCTGGTGTGATACTAGAACGCCACTGGTGTGCCGGTTTGATTTATTTCATTTCAACGGATTTAATTCTGAACTCTTGACAAGTAAATTCACGAATAATTTCGAGTACTATCCATGTAAATAATTCCGAGTATTATTTTTATTACAAGCATAAAAAAAATGGCTCCACATTTTTTAAAACACACTTTGGAACAAAAAGGGGTAGGTGTTTACTTTTAATTTTGTATATCAATCAAAATTATACCCATTTTTGTCCGATCAGCAAAAAATGTATTTTTGGTTTGCCGCGGAATTTTAGTAATTGGCTTACGTGTGCACTGAGATGAAAAAGGTTGAAAATCGCTGCCTTAGATAATAAATTTAAACAATCCATACATTGTTAGATATTTTAACAATAATCTTTGAATTAAGAATAAGAATCGATCACACTACAGAAAAAATATAAATTTTTAGTCATTGTGAAAGAGCCGATGCCTTGGATGGGGTCAGGTAATTTCACAAAAACCATACGCGCAAGTTATAGCGAATAGGTTTACCCGGCCCGCAGACCAGATACGGCCCTCCGGAAGAATGTACTGTGGTTGTTGATGCATTGTATTCACACTTCTAGAGGATTACTTTAAAATAATTAAGCAGTGTAGCGATATTTCGCAAATAGGTACACACATGTTGAAATGTGCGCAAGCAGATTTTTGTATACTCTTTAATTATTAATATCGTTGCTTGCCTTAAATTGTATTTTAAGAACAAAGCCAGAGTGAAGTTTCACCTATAGGATTGAAGAAGTAAATTTTTGGAAGGGTTATTCGTTTCTTTTGTTTGCAGAGATACAAATAAAAGCGCATCCGAGCAAAATTATTCTATTCAGTTCCTAATCATAAGTGAAACAATAAAATCTAGATTTGTTTCGTTTAAACTGGAGTAACCATAGAATGGGGTCCAAGGTACTTTTTGGTTAGAGTGCCATAAATCAAGAAACTCCACGCTTTATCATTCGGGGATAATGCTGTGTTTTTTCATTTAACCCTCCTGGTGGTTGTCTCGGTGAGGTATCTCGTAATAAGATAATTGACCAGATCTCGATGGACGAGATATCTCGTCATTAGAAGAAAACTGACCAGATTTTGATCTCGTCATAAAAAAAGTAGGTAATAACTTGAATAACGAGATATTCTTCCTCCTTAGCAAAATTGGTCAAATCTTGATGGACGAGATATCTCGGCGATACCATTTGAAGGGTTAAAACATCAGAACGAGGTAGGTGGATATTGTCTAGAGCGGGGGTCGATATAACATTGTTAGGGGTCGATAGAAAAATATAAGACAAAATTTCCAACACTTTCCGAAGTGGTACTTCCTTTTTGATTTCGTCATCTGACCGTGGTTCAAAATTACGTGGCGTTGTCCTCGGATCTTTCCCTTCGGGTTTGATCCCGGACCGTCGCCAATAGCCCGTTGTGTTGCTCCAGTGCGACGTTAATTCAATATCTACTACCCCTTTAGAAACTGGTTTCAGCCATGTTAATTTCATTTTAACAAAACAAAGAAATAAGCTAATTCCGTGGTGATTTAAGCTTACTTATTTTGAACAAAACATCGCTAATCTTGTCAAGAGTCACGAAGCACACCCTTCACATCGACAACGTTAGTAAATTGTATACTAAGTTAATAAGTCTTATATTCATATATATAAGGAAGATTGTTATTTTGTTATCTAAATTAAATTTTATATTTTATATATTATTTATCCCTCCTATCATATATATAATGTTAAGGACATCAAAAACAAAAACGTTCTTTTTGACATTAAGCCACAATATAATATATACTATACTATACATACAATAAACACTAATTATAAAATAAACAATCTTAAAACTCACAAGTTTTTTTTTGCTGGTCCTATTATAATTACGTAATAGTAAAATAGAGGGATCGATAAAAAGTCAAGAAACTCTTGAAGGGATCGACGGTCAAAGTTTGGCGACCCCTGGTCTAGAGCAACGTTTCCCACACTTTTCCTACGACGAAACACTTCACAAATACTGAAATTTCAACACGGAATACTTTGATTATTTTGAAGAGTAGGTAGATGTAAATAAGTTGAACAAATCTAAGCGTTAAGAAAAAACATTTACTCTCAAATGCTAACTAAAAAATAAAACACATACATAGTAAATTAACTAGCGTTTATATATTGTAAAATTACGTTATATCTCCGATGTCATTGACCTACAAATTCTTTCGATATCAGGCACAATATTTAGAAAGGTGTGGTGAGGTGAATTCTCATATCTGGTGTCGAGTCGGTCTGGACTTTGGTTTGGTTGCAGATCAGTCCTGCCTTGCATAAACATCGTAAAAGGAAGTAAAAAAGGATAGCTAATTTTGACACTGGTGGTACTTTTGGGTTCAATTTATCCAAAAATCATTTAAAGGCAGTTCCTAGTAATTTTTGTTTTCAACCAGTCACTGATGAAGTCAATTAGATTTTTATAACCACTTGCGCTGAAGCCTGCTGGTTTAGCTGTCACTAAATGGTAGGTAGATATTTATTTAACGTCACACTTCACAATGGGCTATAGGCGACGGCCTGGGATCAAACCCGAAGGGAAAGATCCGAGGACAACACGCAATCTTGAATCAGTCAGGTGACGAGGTCACACGTGAGTTGATCGGTCGGAATTTTTTATGGCGTAAAGGCCATATTTGGCCATGCTGAGCCAAACACAAGAAAACGTCAGGTAATTGACATACACAAAGGTTTACTGAAACAGAAGGGATGTATACACCCAAGGTAAGTTTGGAAGCCAGGTTGGAAGACTAGCGGATTAGCAAAAGGAAGGTTGCGAGTTCGAAACTCGGTGCTACCAAAGACCGTCGTGTACGCGGGGGCTGGTGCACGTTAAATGTGTCGTGGCCTCAAATGTCTTCACGTTGGCGTGGATGTTTGGGAGTGCGGTGATAGTTCAGGTGTTGACTTTATCTGACCGTAGTTCAAAATTACGAGATGTTGACCTCAATCTTTCCCACGGACCATCACCCATAGCCCGTTGTGTTGCCTATTGCGACGTTAATTAACTACTTATTAATTTTGTTTATTTTTCACAAAACACTTATTCACTAACCATGGAACACAGCCTGGGAAACGCTGCTCTGGGGCATTGTTTCTCAAGTGGGCGTTACCGCCCTTGCGGGCGCTGAAGGAATCTCGGGGGCAATTCCGACCCCAGGAGAAAGCGTTGAGAAACAAGGACCAAATAAGATGTAAAAATAATCATTTTAATAAACACTTATCCTCATACATACTCCAGGGATGCAAATTATACGTTGTAAAAAGTTACAACTGATCGATTTTGAGACAAGACGACGGGTCGTAATAAGCGAGTGTTAGTATATATATACGCATACTTCCGAATTTAATATTTGATTATATTTCCTTCATCCTGTTTAGCTGAACGCGGATTTCGTGCAGTATTTACTAAAGAGGAATCAACTGAAAATAGTTGACCGTGGAGATTTAAGAATGCTGCTGACGAAAAGAGTCGAATATAGACAAATTGGTAGCACAACACCTCATACTTCTCATTAGTGATTAGTTCTAATTTTACTAATTTGATTGACATTAATTACCAATAGTGAGCTTTCCGAAATTCTAAAATTGTACACACAGCTACAAAAATGTTTTTGGTGGAATTCAAAATAAAAGGCATAGCCACATTCGAAAATTATTAGTTGATGGTTGGTAAGTTTTGGGGGTTATATGGCGCAAGGGCCATATTTGGCCATGCTGCGCCAGACACAAGACATACAATATCAAGTAATAGACACACAATGAAAGTTTTATTGGCACAGAAGAAACACACCCAGGGAGGAATGCACCTGACAGGAATCGAATCTGCGCCACCTGCAATTCGAAGGTTGCTAGCGCAGTGGGCATACCCACTGAGCCACGACGGCTCCATTATTAGTTGAGATAGTTTACCAGAGGTCTAAACAATTGTCTTTGAAAAGGGGCCAAAAAAGTTTGGGAAATTAAGGTCTAGAACCAGAGGACGTTCCTAACTAATGAGCAATGCACGTGCACTGTTGAGAACGAAACCACGGAAGCAAGACAATAAACACCAAAAAAATACGGTTTCACAAACTTCCTGGAACTCCAGAAAGGTCAAGGGATTGTGGCCGGAGACCTCAAACCTCTGCACAGCCCTGTTAACCAGAATCACATGTGAACATTGTTCATTAAACCCCTTCACATGTGAATACACTAGGTGATACAATAGCGGAGTTTGGTTCCAAGAGGGCAAAAAATATCGGTGCACAAAATAAAAGCCGCATTTTGAAATAAAACGGGCTTATAATTTTCATTACTATGGAAAAAACAAAGCATGCTGTTAAACACTTCTGCCATCTAGCGGTCCAGTATTGAATTAAGAGATATGCCGGTAGTGCTACTGGAAAGAATGAAGTTTTCCTGATTGGAGACATGTACCTCAATGATAATATTTTTGAGTTGTGCAAATGTTGCAGTCTGAGCGAGTTGCCTACTACTTTGATGTTCCCGTCTCCAAATATTTTATTAAAAGACTGAATGAAGTTAAGCATACAAATTGGAAACGAGAAAAAGGTTTTTCACTGCACAGAAGCAGGTTGGTGGTCGAATTAGCGTCGAACTGGAGCAATACAACAGGCTATTGGCGACGGTCCGGGATCACTCAAGAAGGGAAAGATCGAGGACAACACCTCGTAATTTTGAATCACGGTCAGATAACAAGGTCACACCTGAGCTGACACCCCCACTCATCACACCACGTCAACGTGAGGATATTTGAGGCAACGGCAGATTTAACATGCTCCAGCCTTACGTACACGACGGTCTGGTTGAATTGAGTTTCGAACTTGCAATCCTCAGATTTGACTACCAACTGGCCTAGCGCAGCCCCGAATTCATTGCCAAAGAAATCCACAACTCGTACGCTCCACAAATCTTCTAGTTTTAATTTTTGTTGTGGCTAAGTTCATCACACATTTCCCAACCCAATAATTCAAAACCGCGGTTTAATTCGGAATCCCTTCCATGGATCTTACAAGTTAACGTTGTACAAGTTACACATTCGGAAGACACACTGACCACCATCACTGTCAAAGAAATCCAATCCTCTGCAAACGTAGCGAGGTCAAGAAATGAATAAAAGAAACGCATGCAGTTCTAGTCAAAGTAGTTTGAAGTTATTTGAAAATTATACATCAATTTGCCATTCCCTATCATCACAGAATTGATATTTCCCCCTGGTAAAAGCCGGCAAACACTGATCATTAATCAAAAAACCTAAAACACAAAAGCTCTTCACAATCGGAAAGCTGAGTCAGTCTGGCCAACATCCCCAACCCGAATATAAAATAATCCCCAGGCCAAGAAAAAGCAGTGACATTGAATGATGGATAATGCTAAAAGCTATCTTTTAAGAGACAGGGACAAATTTCCGACCACTAAAAATTATCACAAAATAAATTTTAAATAACATACTTAATTATTCATGCCTGCGGGCCCATGATTTTTTTACTTATTTTACTCATTTTACTTTCCCGACATTCTGGGGCAAATTCCTCGGCGATCAATTATTGAATCATGAAGGCGAAGCTGCGAGTCCATTGCATTTCTAACTAATACGCTGACGGTGAACGAACGCTCTTTGCAACCTTGTTTCCATAGGGATACCAGATTACAGATAGACAAAAGGGGAAAAGTGCAGAAAGGGGAAAAGAAATAGGGAAAAAAGTAAACCTCGACTGTCATAAGGGAGTGATTTATGACTTAAGTGTGGGGGAGAGCAAAAAGACCCCCTCCCATTTCGCTAGAGTTCGATTGCCAGATAGAAGGAGATCTCGATCATACCACTCTAGACTTACTGTCACTTATACATCGAGTCTTCATTAAAGGGAAATCACAGCGGCCGGGTACTTGGGTGAAATTATAGGGAGGGCCGCTGCTCGGGCAGTGCATTTGGTGGCGTTCATTAGGTTCTGCAAGAAAAGGCAAGAAAAAAAATGGTTCGTGTTGTATCCGTTGTTAAGTACCGGAGAGGAAACTTGGGCAAACTTGGGTGAGAAGTGATGTTATCGCTGCAGTGCTCAAAACGACTAGGTTGCGTTCGAGTTTGCGTTTTCCCTTTTTAACACTGGGTTCAGATTTAAAAAAAAAATTGTGCTTCGCTTTCTTATAACACTCTGGCTCAATAAAAAGGTTTGGTTGTTTGAATTTTTATGGCGCAAGGGCCATATTTGACCAAGCAGACAGAGTCAAGTAATGGAAGCATCCATTCTAAAGTACCAGAGAAAGCTTATGTAAACTTGGGTGAGTAATGATGTTATCGCTGTAGTGCTCAAAGACTGTTGCGTTCGAGTTTGAGTTTTCCATTTTTAACACTGGTTTCATATTTAAAAAAAATTGTGTTTCGCTTTTTGATCACTCTGGTTGAATAAAAAGGTTTGGTTGATTGGATTTTTATGGCGCAAGGGCCATATTTGGCCAAGCTGCGGCAAACATAAGATAGTGTTAAGTAATGGGCGTATCCATTCTGGTACCGGAGAACTTAAAAATTAAAACACCATGTTTGAGATCAAAGGGATCGTCGTAATTTCATTTGATTTGACGACCAATCGTATTGTGAAAGCAAACAATACGTTTGTCGCCACACTGGCATATTGTCTTACCCATGGAAGCGACTTTGGCTGTTTCATTGCTACCACCTTTATAATGTATGTACTTTTGAGTTGAGGTTGGTTGGGTTTTGTGGCGTAAGTGCCATATTACGACGATCCCCTTTGATCTCAACCCCCCCCCCCCCATCGTGGCTTTACAGTAAAACCTCTCTAAGGCGCCCGTCTTTGTTCCATAAGAGAAACGGTCCCTCAAAGATGGTCACCTAACCGAGATGTAACCCTTTTAGAGGAGGTGGCACATTAGAAGTCTCTCATCATCCTCGATTGTCTTAAGTTTGTCGCCAGATTTTTATACTAGGTAACTTTTGGAAGCGACTTCAGCTGTTTATACCTGCTAGTAAAAAAATCGACAACATCCTGATGACGCGGTATCTCGTCATCAGAAAACTAACGAGATCTTGATTTCGTCTTTAAAAAATCGGCAATATCTTGATAGACGACATATCTCGCCATTAGAAAACTGACCAGATCTGGATTTCTAAATAAAAAAAATTGGTAATATCTTGATAGACGACATATCTCGCCATTAGAAAACTGACCAGATCTGGATTTCTAAATAAAAAAATTGGTAATATCTTGATAGACGACATATCTCGCCATTAGAAAACTGACCAGATCTGGATTTCTAAATAAAAAAATCGGCACAATCTTGATAGACGACATATCTCGCCATTAGGAAAACTGACCAGATCTGGATTTCGAAATACAAAAATCGGCAATATCTTGTAGACGACATATCTCGCCATTAGAAAACTGACCAGATCTGGATTTCTAAATAAAAAAATTGGTAATATCTTGATAGACGACATATCTCGCCATTAGAAAACTGACCAGATCTGGATTCCGAAATTAAAAAAATCGGCAATATCTTGATGAAACGCGATGTCTCGTTATCAGCAAAATTGGTCAGATCGCGATGCACGAGAACTCGTCGAAACCACTTGGTAGGTATTTTAATTAACGTCACACTAAGCAACACAACGGTCCAGGATCCATCCCAAAGGGAAAGGGGGGGGGGAATTTTCAATTAACGTCACACTGGAGCAACACAATGGGCTATTGGTGACGGTCCGGGATCAATCCCAAAGGGAAAGATGCGAGGAAAACACCACGTAATTTTGAATCACGGTCAGATGACGAGGCAACCGAAACCACTTGGAGGGTTAAAAGGCGTTCTTTTATGCATGAGAAAAAAACGTGTTTTATTTATAAATAGTACATCGTGGCCCAACCTTCACAACATCCACGGCAGGAAGTAAACTTTTACAAGCGGTTCGTGCTATTTGCTAAAGAGATAAGACGGTCTGAAGTCATTAGGCATAAACCAGTCGACCGTAGCAGGCGGGTGGTGGATATCAACTAAGAGATCCAAACGTATAATTACGAAAGCATAGTGTAGTAACCGCAACATGGTAGAAATCCTGTTAAGTACAGAGTAGTAAAGGCCTGGCTGAATCTCGTAGCCAAACTTCGATTCATACATTACTTTTTCACACATCAATAGTCTTCATGGTTAAGAACACAAAAATCGAAGTTCGAGATTAGAGGGCGAATGACTTATGCTATTATTTTAAAGTGTTAAACTACCCGTTTCTTGTTTGCATTTTTGTCTACAAACATACTTGATTGAAGGGCACTACGTAATAAAAGACAGCTAACCGAGGCAAAAAGTTCACATTTCTTTGCCTATAAACATACTTGGTTGAAGGTACTACGTACTAAAAGACAACTACGCGAGGCAAACTGTTTGCATTTCTTTGTCTAAATATACTTGATTGAAGGGCACTACGTACTAAAGGACGGCGATTCCATGCAAAATGTTTGCATTTCTTTGTCTACAATATGATTGAAGGGTACTAAATAATAAAAGACGTCTACTCCGAGCAAAATGTTTGCATTTCTTTGTCTATAAACATACTAGATTGAAGGGTACTACGTACTAAAAGACGGCGACTCTGGGCAAATGTTTGCATTTCTTTGTAGGGTACTAAATAATAAAAGACGTCTACTCCGAACAAAATGTTTGCATTTCTGTCTATAAACGTGATTGAAGGGTACTATGTAATAAAAACGGCGACTCGTAATAAATTTTTCTTAAAGCGTCACTATTAAAATTGATAATTCAATTTCAGTCTTCGAAATGTGGTCCCAAACCCCACTTGAAAGTAAACCTGTAATTGCTATTGAAATACGACAAACTAGGAATAGGTTTAATCTCGGGCCGTGAAATTATCTGCTTAAAGCAAGTAGAAGTATAAGAGTTTACACTAATAAATATTCAAACTATCTCCGATAAGGAATGTCGAACTTTAGACCTTGGCTGTAGTGAACTTGAAAAAGTTTAATCTGAAAACTAGCTGTAGTTGATGGACCTTAAGGCTTCTTCAAAATGAAGTTTCGCGCCCGTGCCATCTTATCTGACCAAAGTGACTTAATCGGATGATGGAAGACTTAAAATGGGAAATTTAAAAACTGCTGAGTTTGAGAGTAAAAACCCCTTTACTCAACATTAAAAGATTACAGAAATTAAATTTGTTACAAAAATTATCCATTTCCCGTTGGGAATATTTGAGGATCGTAAAATCACACCCACTGTGTATTCCCCAAATCCCTTTCACGAAATTTTTTACTTGACGTTGTTTTGAGTTTGGCGCAGCTTGGCCAAATATGGCCCCCAAACCAACCACTGAATTTATTTCATATAGTTACTTATTTACTTATTTTACAACCAACCAGGGAGGAATCCTTCACCGCCTACAGCTCGCACCCACTGACTCCGAAATATGATCAGGAGTCTGACAAGAATTCCGCTCATGACATTGGTTACCTAACTGGCTGTCTGGTTCAGGGTCTCCTTGACTAGACTAGCTGAGAAGATGTCTAGGATTGTTTTTAACTGGGACATTCCCAAAGATTTGCTGCGTTGGCTTCCTCAGTCAGGCAGAATACAAATACGGAGCCGCATAAACTGTAGGTTCTTGACACACAAACATCCCTATTATCAAGTATACAAGATCTCATTTTACATATTACTTTCATCTCCGAAAGAGCTGACTTAAGGTAAGCGCACACTAGCCCGTATCGGATTTTAGAATTACATTGTTTTCAATGAGACTGCCACACCTATCCGCATCGCACGTATCGGGCGTCGGCAATTCCGACAATCATTCCGGAGAGAATAAAATCCGTTCCGTCCGTACAATGCGGATGACTTATCCGAAATTTCGAGTAGTGTTTGCGCTGAATGTTGACGTCATACATTGAATTGTGTTTTTTATTCCCCTAATCCAAGTTTCTATTTTTGCGATGGTTTAAGATAGTGAAAATTTCAACGGATTTCAAATCTGCGTAAAATTTTTTGCCTCCAAGGCAATATCGACGTGACAGGCATTTTCTAAGTGATATGCCGATGCTACGAATGCATACACTAAATTAATTCGATCCGTGCAATACGTGCCGACCGTCCGATGCGGAATAGTGTGCGCTTACCTTTAGTGTCTACTCCGATGACGGTACAAAATAAGGATAAGAATGTCACAATAAAATTATGACATTTCAAACACATCTATGCCAGGATTTAGGCACGTGGTGAGAAATTGGAGAAAAGTCTGTCAATACAACTTCACCTTAACAAATCGATTCAACAACCCTGCTGGTGGTTTCTCGACGAGGTATCTCGTCATTGGCAAAACTGATCAGATCTGGATGGACGAGATATCTGGTCATTGGCAAAAAACCGACCAGACCTTGATCACCATAAAAAAATCGACAATATTTTGATGACGAGATATCTCGTCCATCAAGATCTGACCACTTTTGTTAAAGACGAGATGTCTCGTCATCAAGCTAAATATTGCCGATTTTTATGATGAAATCAAGATCTGGCCAGTTTTCTAATGACGAGGTATCGTCCATAAAGATCTGGTCACTTGCTAATGACGAGATACCTCGTCGAAATAACCACCAGGAGGGTTAAAACGCAAAAAGCAGTATCTCTCCAGTGTAACAAGTGACTAAATGGCACTTCACAGCCATCCAATCAGTTTAGAACCAGATAATCACAGAACTGTGTTACAGTGAAATCACTTTTAGTAATATCACTACAAGTAATACCAATGCGCATTAAATTTGGGATGTTAAGCTAATCATAGAACTTGTACTCAATTACCGATATTTTAGAGATATAGTATATATCGATAAATGCATGTCGCAGATTGACCAAATATGGCCCTCGCGTTATAAAATCCAACCAACCGCAGTAAACCTCCTTGTGGCTATCTCGACGAAGCATCTTGTTATTAGCAAAAATGGTCAGATCGTGATGAACGAGATATCTCGTCATTAGAAAATATTAACCAGATCTTGATCATAAAAAAATGGGCAATATCTTGACGAGATATCTCGTCATTAGCAAAATTGGTCAGGTCTTGATGGATGAGATATCTTGTCATTAGCAAAATTGGTCAGGTCTTGAACGAGATATCTCGTTGAAACCACTTGGAGGGTTAACTTTCAAGCTAAAACGACGAATGAGATCCGTCCCCAACTCTTTCGGGTTTAATCCCGAACCGTCGCCAATAGCCCGTTGAGTTGCCCCATGGCCGACGTTAATCAAAATACCTACCTAACGTCACCGACTCACCAGTTCGTCGTTTTAAGTATATTCACGAGTATTGAAATATTTGTATTTCAAATATCGCCATAAGACATTCGCAATATGCTTAAGGTATCCTGAAAAATGCTTTTTAAAATTGCATGTGTTGATTACAATTTTACATGGTTAATTTTATCTCCAAGTTATAAAATTAGTAAAATACTTATTGTCTCTAGCCATCTCAGCGTTATAAGATTTGGGAGTAGTGTAGCGTTGCTTTGTCTCAACAATCCACATGACTTAATACCCCCACTGTTGTCCTCGGATCTCTCCCTTCAGGTTTGACCCCGGACCGTCGCCAATAGCCCGTTGTGTTGCTCCACTGCGACGTTAATTAAAATACCTACCATCAAGCTCTCGTCTCGTCATTAGGTGACCAGATCTTGATCTCATCAGAAAAAAATCGGCAGTATCTTGATGACAATATATCTCGTCTTTCGCAAAATTGGTCAGATCTTGGAAGTACGAGATATCTCGTTGAAGGTAGGTATTTTAATTAACATTACACTGGAGCAACACAACGGGCTATTGTCTCGCTGAAGACACTTTAAAGTGCTAATTGAACAAAGGTGTACACTACTCAGACCCATCTTAAGCAAATGGATTTAAACAATCTTCTCTTACGTGCATCCATCCGAATACGAAAATCTCTCGAAAGATTTCAATTAAAAATGCAGTTAAAACTGTTCCTCAATCCACTTAAACTCGCGTAAACATCGCACCCGAAATCCAATTAGGACGCAAAACATTTTTACGTATTGCTTCCAACTTATACAAATCTTAAGTCTCATCGTGTCAATTGAATTAACGCCGCTCAAACAAGGACCCGAAATTGATTTTTATTTGGGCTTCCAGTTTACCCAATCTTCAGCCAAGGGTGGCGCTTCGATCGTTCCGATTGAGGGAAACTTAACTTCACAGCTAACGGCTCTTCTAATTATCTGAGCTGGTTTTCCTCGCTATCAATCACCCCGTGATGGTACTTTTAAAGTACGGTCTACGCGAATCAGCAGTTATGAATTTTTAACACTCAGCAACAAGTGAGTCGTCTTCTGTCGAATAATCCTTCGGGATCTTTCAGCGACAGGATTTGCACAACTTTTCGGGGGCTGCTGACTTAGGCAAGTCTCATTTTAATTTCCGTGTGGGCGAATGTATGGCTCCGAGACAGGACTTTGGTAAGACCGAGTTTACAAATCTAAGAGAAAACGTACGTTATCGTCTGGGCCGCTATCTATCGATCCGTGATTAAATGTACCCTGAGTGATGTTTTACCCTCGTCTACCATTCTGCTTTTTTTCCTCCCTCGGCGTCTTGTGTTTGGCGGAGCTTGGACAAATATGGTATGTAGGGTTTTAGGGCGCACGGTTGGCCAAATATGGACCTTGCGCCATAAAACACAAGAACAACCAGGGCTGCGGTAGACCGGTTGAAAGAGTAACGGATTTGCAACTGGAGGGTTGCGAGTTCGAGACTCAATCCAACCAAAGACCGTCGCGTACGTAGGGGCTCGTGCATACTATATCTGTCGTGGCCATTCAAATGTCTTCAAGTTGGAGTGGTGTGTAAGTTTGGAGAGTGCGGGCATACCAGTTCAAGTGTTGTCCTCGTCACCTGATCGTGGTTAATTACGAGGTGTTGTCCTCGGTTCTTTCCTTTCGGGATTGACTTCACATGACCGTGATTCAAAATTAAGAGGTTCCCTTTGGGATTGATCCCGGACTGTCGCAAATAGCCCGTTGTGTTGCTTCAGTGGGACGTAAATTCAACAACCTACTAGTACCGCGGGCCCTTTCCTCTACTGGGATTTCCCGGTGAATTGTGGTCTATATTGCATAAAAAACTTGCAAACTACGCGTGTATAATTTACTGTATTTTGTTAACATTGTTAGCCTGACGACTAAATATACATGCAGGTTGAGATAAATTGCTCCAAAACAATTTAAATCCAATTCGATTAAATGACAGCGCAGTTTAAGAGAAATGGTCCCAAAACAATTTGTTCAAACAATTTAAACGCGATTTGATTCGGTTGACTACAGGCTCTCGTTAAAGAGAAAAACTGTCCAAAAACAATTTATTAAAACAATTTAAACGTGACTCACTCTAACCAATTTGACGAAGTTCGGATCATGTATTGAATAGAACACACCATCCGATATGCTATGAGCATTTCGGTCACCTGTTCGTTACAGCGGTCGTTGCCGTTCGATTATATAAACTGAGCCAAACCAACATGCCAGTCGATGACCGATTGCATGGTGCTCGAACAGTCGGCCACACCGCAATAACAATTGCATGGGGCTGGATTAGATTGGATGTTTATAGCGCAAGGTCCAGAAGCGGGCAAACTGCGCCAAACGCAAGACAGTACAACCCAATAAACGCATAAAACATTTCAAAATCAAGTCCAAGGTAGGTAAAAATCCAAGGTAGATTTAAAACATGTAAAATGTATAGATGATAATAAAAATATTTAAATAGTCAGACATAATAAAAACCAGATCGTCATTGTCTGCAGCATAACTAATGAGTGAGGAGTTTAATTTACATATAGCTAAAATTTTGATAGCGTGGAATTTAAAGGATTGAATTATAGAATTTGATAAAATAGATTTACGAGTCATGTTGAATTAGGAAAAAGTTAGATGAGATTTAAAAAATTAATTGAGCGTGAAATTGCGAAAAGGTTTGAATGGGGATTTTCCTCAATCAAATCTCGCAGATTTAAAATTGTACTTTTAAAAAATTCGAGACGTTGATGATTAAAAACAGGACCGACAGTTAAAATATGATAAAAAGAAAAAGGAGTAGGCATGAGTTGTAATTGGGAGAGCTCTCTCCTAGTAAAAGATGAATATGGGTGAATCGTGTGTCCGATGCGAAGACGGGTCATTTTGACATCAGCCCTCCGCACCGGAGACACTGACCACTGATGAATGATGGGTTTTATACAATGCAATTTGTTGGGGACTTGCAGGTTCCAATTGCATGGGGTCATGGCGTCATCTTCCAATGGAAAAGCGACATCTGACAGGAAATGGATGTCGCCTTACAAAGACTTGGCGTCATCTGACATCGACACGAAGTAATAACACAACAACGTGGCGTCATCTTACAATGTTATGGAGTCATCTTACAATGACATGGCGCCATCTTAGTGACATGGAGACCTGTAGTAAAGCATAGACCATTCGGATTTGGGTCCTAAGAAAAATCCGCAGTAAGATCTGGACACGAAACTAGAGCCGGTTGATACCTACTCGTTTATCGATGCAAATCGTTGATGCTTTAGGGATTTCTCATGACCTACAACACAACCTTGATTATCCGAGGTAAATGTGGACCTCGGAAAACTAGAAATTCGTATAATACGGACGTAGTAACGCAAATCAGGCCTTCGCCAAAGTCAGAAAAAACTACTGAGCTACACATTGCTACTACTGATACTGAAATATTCAAAAGTTAGGATTAAGATTAATCTACACTGGAATTTGTGTCACGGTATTTGTGATAATTCTGGACGAGTTACGTAACCCTTTCAATCTCTTGACAAAGCCCTTAACGGTCTTCTGTTTCGTAGCCCTTTCTTGGCTCTGGACAAAGTGCGCACTCTTGTTCGAAGCTTTATTTAACCCTCCAAGTGGTTTTCACGAGATATCTTGTCCATAAAGATCCGACAAATTTTGCTAATGACGAGATCAAGATCTGGTCAGTTTTGTTAAAGAGAAGGTATCTCGTCGAGGGGGGCAACTACCAGGCGCGTTAAAGCTTAAAAAAACCTGGGTATCAAATTCGGCTTTGATAACTCGGAGCTCAGATAACCTTGGTTCTGCTGTATTTCAAAATTGCAGAAGTGAGCAGTGTTTTTTCACATGCCATGAGAGATGTTTAACCCTTGAAGTGGTTTCGACAAGATATCTCGTCCATTATGATCCGACCAATTTTGCTAATGACGACAATCATTAGCAAAATTGGTCAGATCACCAATATCTAACGAGATATCTCGTAAAATATTGCTGATTTTTTTTATGATGACTAGATCAAGATCCGGCCAGTTTTCTAATGACGAGATACCTCGTCGAGACAACCTCCAGGAGGGTTAAGGTCCAAGTAAAATACGGCATATTTGCGAAATCTGACTTTCAAAGTACAACCCAGAACCATCTTAAACGCATGGGAATAATGGGAAGTGGTACAGGGCCTCCTCATTAAATGGCCCCTGGTGAATTTATTAAAGAAGTCTCCCTAATAAAGAAATATTTAAAATAACCGGATCCGTTGGTTAGTTTGGTTTGGCTCGTTGTTGCATGGTTATTTTGCAACACGAGGACTAATTTCTTCATCTCCTTTAGGTGTGTACTGGCTTTTCACGAACCCGAAGTACTTAAGTGATCTTTCTTTTCCCACGGGGTTTACTGTCCTTAGTAAACACGGAATCGCGCTCCTTTTTCTGCTTTCATCACATTCCTAATCCCTTCAGCGTTCCATTTTTTTTACTTGACATTGTCTTGCGTTTGGCGCAGCTTTGCCAAATATGGCCCATGAAACCTAAAAACAACCAACCTCTGGATCTGTGCCTCTGTTTAGTCACTATTTAAACCAACTTACCAAACCCTTTAAAATGGCGAAAACTATTTTTAAATTGTGAATAATTCCACCGAGTAATTCCCCACACACGTAAACACGAAAAAACTAAACCTAAACACTCCAAACCCAGTCTGACGCTACCCATGAGCCTCCGTCATTGTCTAACATGATGCATAGGGATCCATGACCTTCGCATCTGAGTAGCGTATGCAAATTTCCAACTTTTGCCGCCTCTATAAACAGTCTCCAAACTCATCCTTTCGCCTTTTGAGGGGATGGAACAGGAAGAAGGGTAGGGGGACACCTCCTGTGGGTGGTCCTGGAGATATTTTTGCTTCCAAATTTTTCAACTTTTAAAACTTGAATTCGTCCGTTGTTCGGGTTCTAGATATCTGCATACTTGTCTGAGGTTCTAAACGCCTTTCTTGCTTTGTCCGTTGTGCGTCTTTCCCTGGATCTGACATCTGCGGAGTTCGCGTAGCGGGAAGATGTATTTTAAACCCAGATGCACTCCGAACCATCTGTCATCGGCAAAAATGATGGAGGATGTGGGTAGACTTATTTTGATCCTCGGTTTTATTCACCGCCGATGAATTGTTTATTGATTGGGGCCCGAGCTCCTTTGGAAGGTTCTCCGCGTTGTCATCTGGCTTATTCGGAAACGATACAGACCCCCACTCAGGAAATGTCGATGGTAACAATTGAGAAGTTTGACGGCGACGCTTAAAAGTTGAAGAAAAACTGTATTATGCAAGTCCATGAACGGTTTCAATCTATTTTATCTAGGGACGCGGTAGACCCTAGTAAAATAGACTGAAGCCCGGGTAGCTGAGAGATCTTTTTTCCAGACCTGACCAATTCACCCTTGATCAGTACAAGGGTGAATTGACCGCTATTTGTGAAGGAACACCCTATGGGTGATCTGCCGCTACTACTAACAAGGACAATCACTAACATCCATGCGCTTACAAGCCGGGATTTGAAACTGCGACCAACAAGCAGACAAGCACTATGACCAGTAAGGCGACGAGTTCGGAACTCGATCCAACCAAAGACCGCCGTGTACAAAGGGGCTGAAGCACGTTAAATCTGCCGTGGCCTCAAATGTCCTCACGTTGGCGTGGAAGTTTGGAGAGTGGGGTGCCAGATCAGGTATGACCTCGTCATCTGACAGGTTCAAAATTACGTGGTGTTATCCTTGGATCTTTTCTTTTGGGTTTGATCCCGGACCGTCGCCAATAGCCGTTGTGCTGCTCCAGAGCGACGTAAATTCAACTACCTACCTCTCAGAAATCTAAAGATTGTATGGCGTAATGCCTGGCACCCCTTTACTGCAACGTAAAATTACCCATATCGTGCAATTTGTGGTCATCAGGGAATTTGAACTGAAGCAACTGATCTAAATTCAGTTATATGCAAAATTTTCTTTACGCTAATTCTATGCACCTAAAAATAACGATACTTAAAAATTCAATCTCTTGCCTCTAAAACCCACGTAATAATTTTTTTAATTGCAACACCTGCGTGTGTATTTAATAACTTGGAAATTTTAGCTTTGAATTAAAAGAAATTATTTTTCTCGCCGACTTCTAATCATATTAAACGTCGAGGTTTTTTTTTACCAAAAAGCCCTTTTGATATATAGAAACGGTATCCCATGGAGTTGAGTACCAGAGGCTTTTGCAGTCAAGCTAAATGTAGGTAGCGGTAGTGTTTCTGTGGAGAAACGAGTTTCCTGTATGTATTCCGAACGTGACGTCACTTGGTTTGTTTTTCGAATACGATTTCAGCACATCTCCAATAAAAATTCCAAAGAAATTGAGATTTGATAAATGATAGTTAATTTGCCAATGCCAATTAGATTAAACGCCAAACGTGTCAATATGACGATAAAATATATTTTAAGGTAATCCCGACATGTGTGTGTGTGTATCATGTGAGAACATTTGTGTAGCGGAATTAACCCCCCATTTAACATCTATTAAGCATCGCATCCCGTCTAGTTTGTTTACACTGAGAACTCAGTTTGGCGTGTACGTTTAAGTTACAGAAACTTCATACTGAAAGTCCAAGCCAGTGGTCACCAAAGTGGTCGATATAACATTGTTAGGGGTCGATAGAAAAATATAAGACATCATTGTACGGGTAATATTTAATTCGGATGGATTCCCTCCATCCTGAATGAATATAGAATTCCGTGCCGATTTAAGGCTGAAACTTACTAATTTTGAATTAACAACGCTATATAATCTTGTCAAGAGACACACCCTTCACATTAACAACGTTAGTAAATTGTATATTAAGTTAATAAGTCTTATTTTCACATATAAAAGGAAGATTGTATTGTTATTATCTAAATTATATTTTATACATTATTTATTCCTCCTATCCAATAATTATGTTAAAAAGGACGTCATAAACAAAAACCTTTGATGTTAAGCCAATATATAATACATACTATATTATACATACAATAAACAGTAACTATAAAATAAACGATCTAAAAACTTACATAAGCGTCTTTTTGGCTTGCCCTATTATATAATTTAGTAAAATAAAGGGGGTCGATAAAAAGTCAAAATCTTGAAGGGGTCGACGGTCAAAAAAGTTTGGCGACCCCTGATCTATGCAGTGATCTTAATCTATTTTATCTTGCGGGCCGCGGTTGCCCAGTTGGTAGAGAAGCGGATTAGCTTTCCATACAATTCAACCAAACAAACCTAGCGGGATCTTTTCCCTCGGTTGTAAAGTTACTAAACGTTCTCACTGAAAACGTTTCATTTTTCATTCAGAGACGGAGTTGATTTATCAACCGACGATTTCGCAATATTGCGTTGATTGCTCCAGGGAATTAATTCTATTCGGCGGTTCAATTGATTAACCGTTGATTTTATTACCGGCAGAAACTCCTTTCAAGGCCTACTTAATTAACACAGCGCGATCAAAAATCACCGACCCCAATAGCCCGTCGCGAAGCTCCAGCGCGACGCAAATTCAATTACCTACCCATTTTATCTCCCCCGAAACCCAGAGGTGGATTTGCATAGTTTGGGGGCACGCTTAATGAAGTTAAGAACCTTCATTCTGGCTCCACGGTCTTAATCCATTTCATCTGTCCGATTCCTCTGAGATATTGCCAAGCTCCTGAGATACTGTACACCATAGCCAACATCACAATCAGAGTATGGAGGATCTAACGGATTGCTCCGCATTTTTCTATGTCTACTCCAGAGGAAGAGAATGCTGCAATCTAGTCACTATTCATGAAGCCAAACCGAAATGCTTAGATTGAACGCACGGAAGTACCATCAACACATGATAGATTCGAGTTGGCTCCTTTGGAGTTGGTCTATCTGACCACCAGGCGCCGAGCTTTGCGGCAATGGTAGACTGGGGGAAAGTACCGACGGATTCGGGTACTTCATCTTTATTTTCGGATGCCCAATGTTGCACTTCATAAACTACTCATGAATCTGATTGGATTGAGAAGATTCGTATCGCCTTGGCTTCAGGACAAAGAAAGTTTCTATGGGGCGAAAGGGTATTCGTGAGTAATACTCGTGCTATATCTCAGCCTCTCTTGATGTGATTAGGCTAAAACTTTTCATCGTCTGAAAGATACCAAAAGTAGTAGCGCCGCGGTAGCCCAGTTGGTTGGTTGGTTTTAAGAGTTTTATCGCGCAAGGGCCATTTGTCCATGCTGTGCCAGACACGATATCAAGTAATAAGAAAGTTTTACTGACGCAGAAGACAGAAATACACCCAGGGAGGAATGCATCTGACAGGAATGATAGACCAATAGGATATTAGGTATTTTAATTTACGTCGCACTGGAGCAACACACAGGCTATTGGGGACGGTTCGGGATCATGCCCGAAGAGACAGATCGGAAGACGAAACCACGTAATTTTGAACCATGGTCAGATGACGATACCACGCCTGAGCTGGCGCCCCTCTCCGGGCTACCGCAGTCCAGTTGGAAGAGCAACGGATTAGCAACCGGAGGATTGAGTTCGAGACTAGGTCCAACCAGATCGTCGGGGCTCAGTTTGTATGCCCACTGTGCTAGCAACCTTCGAGTTATAGACGGCGCAGGTTCGATTCCTGTCAGGAGCATTCCTCCCTCTGGGTGCATTTCTCTCGTGTCGGTAAAACTTTCATTACGCGTGTATGTCTATTGCTTGACATTGTCTGGCGCAGCATGGCCAACTATGGCCCTTGCGCCAAAAAACCACAACCAACCAGCGACCGTCGCGTTCCGAGACTGGTGCACGTTAAATCTATCATGGCCTCAAATGTCCTCGCATTGGTGTGGTGTGGAAGTTTGGAGAGTGGGGTACCAGGTCAGGTGTCGACTTCGTCATCTGACCGTGGTTCAAAATGACGAGGGGGTCCTCGGATGTTTCCCTTCGGAATCAGTCCTGAAGGGAAAGATTTGAGGACAACACCTACTCATTTTGAACCACGGGCAGTTGACGAGGCCTGCAGTTCAGTTGCAAAAAAACAACGTAAAAATCCTTTTTTACGCGCTCTGCGAAGTAAAAGTGGATGACTAAAAAAATCGCACCTTCCAGACTGCGAAGTATTCGAGGAATTAGAAAACACAATTAAGAAAATTACAGGAAGCACACATCAATCAATCTCACAGTAGTGAGAAGACGAAAAATATTTCAAATTCCCCCAGCTGGAAAGAAATAAACCTTCGAGTGCCAGGTTCCCAACTCGATTTTTAAACCTCTCAAGTTTTTGAGAAAAAACTCAAACTTTTCGTCAGATGGGTGAGGGTAATTGTCTTGGTAAGGTCTAGCCTGCGAAGTATTCGAGGAATTCGAAAAACCAAATTAAGGAAATTTAAGGTAGGTGAATTTACGTTGTACTGGAGCAACACAATGTGCTATCGGCGACGGTCCGGGACCAATCCCTAACTGAAAGATCTATGGACAACGCCTCGTAATTTTGAACCACGGTCAGATGTAAAAAAGCTAAACGCAAAAAGCACACAACAATGTCAGAATAGTGAGAAGACGAAAAATATTTCAAATTCAAATTTCCTCAGCTGGTAAGTAACCGCAGCTCTTGGTTGTTAAGGACATAGCTGGCCAGGTTCCCAATTCAATTTTTAAACATCAAGTTTTCAAGAAAAAACAACTTTTCGTCGGATGGGCTAGGGTAATTGTCTTGGTAAGGTTCAAACTGCGAAGTATTCGCTGAATTACAAAATACAACTAAGGGAATTAAACGAAGCACACATAATACAAAAATTGTGCGAGGACGAAAAATATTTCCAATTCAAATTTCCGGCAGATGGAAAGAAGTAAACCATAGCCGGCCAAGTTCTCGACTCAATTTTTAAACATATCAAGTTTTCAAGAAAAAGCAATTGTTTTGGTAAGGTCCAAACTACGAAGTATTCGCGGAATTAAAAACAACTAAGGAAATTTAATGAAACACTCAATCCCAGAATAGTGCCGAGGACGAAAAATTTCCAATTCAAATTTCCCCCAGCTGGAAAGAAGTGAACCATAGCCGGCCAGGTTCCCACTCAATTTTTAAACATATCAAGATCTCGAGAAAAAACCTCACACTTTTCGTCGGATGGGCGAGGGTAATTGTCTTGGTTGAAAAGGGACGCAAACTAAAAAATATCGGAGAGGTCTGGAGGACTCCGGAGTAAACAAAAAAACGGAGTTGATGTCTGACATTCGAAAACACGCTTCTCTCCCCAGACAGTTTTCTCCTGACTAGACATTCTGCACCCTTTTGTGTGAAGGCGCATAATGCAGAACATCTGCTTTAACAGCCCATCTGAATTATGAATGTCTGGCGACCCACTTGAAGTCAGACAATGTGACCTCCGGTACTTGATTTAGGACGACAAAGAAACCACCGATTCAGTCCTTATAGATTTTACCAGGTAAGCCCCCTGCTCAGTACGCGTCAGACGAAACATTTCTTTTTCAATGGGTCCGCTCAAGGAGCTAACGGGAGAGCTACGCTTCCATCCCGCTTTCAAGGTCGTCTCTGTCCGGAGAATTCCTGGATTTAACGAGGAAAACTGGAGTATTTATTCTGTACCTTTTATTTGATCTCTCCCCGCAAGATTGCGATAGCCCGTTGTGTTGCTACAGTGCGACGTTGATTCAACTACCGACACACAAAATCGACGGAATCGGGATTATCATTGCAGCAGAATTTTGAGTTTGAGAAATTTGACGAATTCAAAACCAGGAAATTCAGTTTGGTTAACGGGATAAAATTTTATGACACCCTCGACAAGTGAATGAATTTAAATGGAAATTTAATCTTTTAAATAGGAATGATATGCAGGGTCTCCTCGACTTACGACCGAGTTCCGTTCCGACTGACAGGTCGTAAGTCGGATTTTTATTTTTCAACACTATTTTCATTCAAACGGGTTGTAAAAATTGTACATAAAACAAAAATTCAATCTATGTAAATATAATTATTGTACATAATGTGAAAAATACATAATATGCAACCTTGTATCTTTTTGACGCTACCAATGTAGTTATCTTTATTTTTTTGTGGTCGTAAGTGGGATGGTCATATGTCGCATGGGTCGTAAGTCGAGAAGGTGTATATTAAATTCGAATCAGAAATAAAATCGAGAAATATCCTAGATATTTGAGGGCCGCGGTGGCCCGGTTGGAAGAGTAACGGACTTCCAACCGAAGGGTTGCGAGTTCGAATCCAGCCAAACACCGTCGTGTACAAAGGGGGCTGGTGCACGTTAAATCTGTCGTGGCCTCAAATGTCCTCACGTTGGCGTGGTGTGGAAGTTTGGAGAGTGGGGTGCCAGCTCAGGTGTTGCCTCGTCATCTGACCGTGGTTCAAAATTACGTGTTGTCCTCGGATCTTTCCCTTTGGGATTGATCCCGGACCGTCACCAATAGCCCGTTGTGTTGCTCTAGTGTGACGCTAATTGAAATCCCCCCTAGATATTTGATCGATAGGTTGCTTGAGTTTTATGGCGCAAAATTTGGCCACGATGTGCCCAAGACAAACAAGTAATGAACATACACACAGGGAAAGTTTGACTGACAGATGAGACAAACAGGGAATCGACCCTGCGCCGCTTACAACTCGCACTAATACAGAAGGGTAGGTAGGTCAATCAAACTGGAGCGACACAGCGGGCTATTGGCGGCGGTCAGGGATCAAATTCGAAGGTAAAGATCCGAGGACAACGCCACGTAACTTTGAACCACGGTCAGATGACGAGGTCACACCTGAGCTGGCACCCCACTCTCCAAACTACCACATCACGCCAACGTGAGACACGTGGTGATGTGACCACGTGAGGCAGAGAAGGGTGGTAATTGTGGGTGGTGGAATGAAGGTGGGTAGTACACCCGGTAATATGCACATAGGTCATGCGTTTGATGCTCTTAGAGAAACATTCATTCGTTGCAATTTTCTGCGTCTATTCAACAAACGGCTTGTTAAGTTTTGGCACACTTTCCTGACCTCATCAATGACCGTGATTCAAAATTGCGAGGTGTTGACTTCGTCATCTGACCGTGATTCAAAATTGCGAGGTGTTGTCCTCGGATCTTTGGGATTGATCTCGGACCTGTGTCGCTAATAGTCTGTTATGTTGCCCCTTCCAGTGTTACGTTAATTAACTATCTAAACTACCTTCACATTTATTTCACAGCATATTGCTCGGACCGTACGAATCTCCTCGAGTTCTTGGCGCCACTCTTTAATTGGCGTATCTTTTCATTTACTTGGAAAGCGCCAAGAACGTCGCCAACTTGCCGCCCGATCTCTTGCTATAGGATAGTACCAGCGTTCCTTTGCAGAAACCACTTTTTGGGTACTTCGGATAGCTCAGTAACCCTGTGTACTGTGACGTTATAACTTGTATTTGGAGTTCAACTTGCATTGTACTGGAGCAAGGGGCTATTGACGGTCCGTGATCAATCTCGAAGGGAAATATCCGAAGACAACACCTCGTAGCTTCGAACCACGGTCAGATGAGATAAACACCTGAGCTCGCACCCCACTCTCCAGACTTCCACACCACGCCAACATGAGGACATTTGAGGCCACGACAGATTTACCCTCGCAACCCTCTGGTTGCTAATCCGTTACTCTTCCAACAGGATTACCGCGGCCCTATATATTAAGCGGAAAATGAACAAAAACTTTCCACATTTCCGAGACCTCCTCTAGTACTCGTGCTCAAGTACTACAGGACCGGCGAGTTCCCCTTCGATTCAGAGGCACCCCTAAGCCCCAAAATGGGGTCCCAAACTCTACAAGGGACCAGTCATGAATGAGTATGGGAAAAGATGAATTTGCTATTACATAATTTCGTCCCTATATTATTTAGCGACACTTAAACGATTATTTTTACTTTAAAAACGTTTTCTATTGTCTCAGCTACTCAATTCACTTTATTTCAAAAAGTGTCATTTAATTAACCCTCCAAGCGGCACACGAGTAGTTCCGACGGGGTTCTGTTTTGCGGGAGGTAGTCCCGAAATATTTCGAGTACCGAGGTGTTCAGGAGTCTGAACGAGATATTTCGGGAACGAGTTGTCTTGGGGTCCGGGTGAGATATCCGAATATTTCCGGCCTGTTGTCTTGTCATGCACGAATTTTCCAGGGTTGTATTCTGAGTTTTCCGAGCTGCGGGCTTGGTTAAAAAATGTTTCTTTTTAATATTTTGTGGGCCCCTCCAAGATGGATCGAATTGGGCCCCACACTTTGTAAGACTGGCCCTGCTTCTGTGTGGGGGCCTGGTTTAACCCTCCTGGTGGTTTCGCGTTGGAAATTGCCTTGTAGTGGTCAGTCTCTGGTGCAAAAACTTCAAAACTGTCACCAATTCTGGGCAAGGGACAATGTAATGATAGGGCAAGGACCTAATTGGATGTTCATTCCCTTGAAGTAATAGGGCAGTGTGGATGGTTATCGCTAATTCGCGATGACAGTGAGGATGGTTAGTGCTAATTTGCGATAACAATGAGGTTGGTTGATCGATTTGGGTTTATGGCGCAAGATCCGAAAGATAAGCTATGCCAAACAGAAAACCGTAAAATTAGGATAACAATGAGGATGGTTATTGCTAACTTGCGATAACAATGAGGATGGTTATTGCTAACTTGCGATAACAATGAGGATGGTTATTGCTAATTTGCGATAACAGTGAGGATGGTTATTGCTAGTTTGCGATAACCGTTATTTGAGCCGTGTGACTTGGAGTGGGTTCGGTCTCCCAAATCGTCTTAAGTTCGCCGTCACTACGAGGTATCACATCCCTAGCAAAATTGACAAGATCTGGAAGATATCTCGTCGAAACACTTTGAGGTTTAAGGCAAGTGATCCAAATCGAGCACCATCCTCATCCCATCCACGCCATAAAAGGATCAACACCCACAGACGCAGAATTCGCGTCATAAATAACCAGCTATTATTTAATAGCGTGGTGTTGTTATTTCACGTCACATTACCGTTATGATTTTCGTCTCGGGCTACATCCAAGCGTCAACACGCGCGCAGCAAGGCGTATTTTTAGATTCTAATGCCGACAAGACAGCTACAAACCCATATTCATCATTTCCATCGTTCTCCTCGGGAATAACTCTTTGCTGCTGGATAAGGGTGATGTTTGTTTTGGAAAGTGGCCGTTTAAATAAGGGAGCTATTAATTCTGTCAAGTGGCGGCGGAACGTCATTCCAAAATTATAGCCACCGCTTTGGTTGGATAGTTGAACTAGGAGAGGCTATCCGATTTCAATACATCGCTACGTTGCTGTCTTTCGCGTGCTATGGGACTTAAATGATAACTTGGTGTCAGTATACAGAAGTAAACAGCCTAACAACAGTCGCATTAGTCCCCAAAACAGGTAGGATCTGTCTGTTAACCCTCCAATTGGTTTCGACGAGATATCTCGTCCATCAAAATCTGACCAATTTTTCAAACGAGATATCTCGTCATCAAGACATTTATTGCCCATTTTTGATGACGACTGGTCAATTTCCTTCTAATGAGATATCTCGTTCATTAAGATCTCGTCAGTTTTGTCAATGACGAAATATTTCGTCGAGGCAACTATAAAGAGGGTTAGTAAGGGCCGCGGAACGTCATCCCAAAATTATAGTCAGCACCTTGGTTGGATATAGTTGAATCAGGATTTAGTTGGATATAGTTACGGTGCTCCCTGTTTCGAGCGCCATGGGACCTAGTGAGAATTTGGGTAGGTAGGTATTTAAATAACGTCTCACTGGAGCAACACAAAGGGCTATTGGCGACGGTGCGGGATCAAACCCGAAGGGAAAGATCAAAGGACAACACCACGTAATTTTGAACCACGGTTAGATGACGAGGTCACACCTGAGCTGGCACCCCATTCTCCAAACTTCTACTCCACGCCAACTTGAGGACATTTGAGGCCACGACAGATTTAGTGCACCCCACCCCCCTTGTACATGAGTCTGCTTGGATTCTTACTCGCAACCCTCCGGTTGCTAATCCGTTACTCTTCCAACCGGGCTGGTACCAGTGGTACAACTAGTCCAAAGACAGGTAGGATCAAGGCCTATGAAGTTAGAACTGTATATCATTCCAAAAATATGGTCATTGTCCTAGCAAGATATATTTGAACTAGGAGAATTTAAACGTTAACTTTTAAAATTAACCACGTACGCGTCAAATTCTATCAGATAACAATTTATATCTAACCATATAAGTTAATACTAGCAGTTAATAGTTATCAGTGGCGTAGCCGCAGGGGGAATGTTCTGGAGCCACTTCCGAAGAAATTTCTGTTTATATATTTATTTATTCTGGTTGGTTTTGGGGTTTTATGGTGCAAGGGTCACAATGCGCCATATACGAGACACAATATCAAGTAATACACACAATGAAAGTTTTACTGACATATAAGAGAGAAATACACCTAAGGAGGAAAGCACCTGACAGGAATCGAAACTGCGTCGCCTACAACTCGAAGATTGCTAGCGCAGTGGGCATACCCACTGAGCCACAACGGCCCCTATATTTATTCCGGAGCTTCTTTTTATTTCTATTAAATTAAATATTTTAACACATAGGATAGTTTGGTGATATTTAAATAAAATAGTGCTTAAATAAATAATGGTTTATTAAATAAAAAACGCATTACACATAATCGTCAAGAATGACAAAAGAACTTCGATACATAACAATTAATTTTTGGTTTTAGTTATTTAATCCTCAATATAAACATCCTGCGAAAACAACATTTGCTAAGTCATTAGATCAACTCAGATTAGTTATCTTTAAAGCTTACAGTAATTCATTTTTGAAAAATTTAGCTTTGCAACAATTAAGGTGACGAAAGCTTTAGAAATCCGATAATGTCTAAATCTTTATTTGGCAAAAAAATATTATACATCGAACTTTTCCCCCTCCGAAATGAATCCTGGCTACTCTCTGTTAGCGCAAACAACCAATAATCATCAAACTGTTATAAAAAATAACAGGTTCGCCCATTTCTGCGCTTATATTTAAAGTTCCCAGCTGTTTAAAAATTTAAAATTAAAATTTAAAAAATAACTGCTAGCGATCTCGCATCGGTATTCCCTGGGGACCTAAAGGCCGCGGTAGTCCGGTTGAAAGAGTAACGGATTAGCAACCGGAGGGTTGCGAGTTCGAATTCAACTAAAGACCGTCGTGTACCAAGGGGGCTGGTGCACGTTAAATCTGTCGTGGCCTCAAATGTCCTCACGTTGGTGTGGAAGTTTGGAGAGAGGTGCCCGCTCAGGCGTGACCTCGTCATCTGACCGTGGTTCAGAATTGGGTGTTGTCCTCGGATCTTTCTTTTGAGGTTTGATCCCGGACCGTCGCCAATTGCCCGTTGCGTTGCTCCAGTGCGACGCTAATTAAAATACCTACCTACCGAAATGAAATCCTGACAACTCTACGGATAACTGTTAGCGCAAACAACCACTAACCATCAGAACTGTTATTTTAAAATGTTCGCCCATTTCTGCGCATATATTTGAAGTTCCCAGCTGTTTAAAAAGTTAAAGGTGCTAGCGATCGGCATTCCCTGGGGATCTAAGACGATTCGGGAAACCGAGTCTCCCAGAAAAGTCACTGCTCAAAACTGCTATCGCAAACTGTCAATAAACAGCCATTGTAATCGTAAAATAGCAGTCTCGCCCATCCAACGCAAATTTTCAGTTCCGAGATGTTTATGGCCAAATATGGCCCTGGCGCCATAACCCCCCCCCCCCCAAAAAAAAAAAAAAAACCAGATGTTTATTCGGGGGATGATCCCGGACCGTCACCGTTGTGTTGCTCCAGTGCGATGTTAATTAAATTCCTACCCAGATGTTTAAACAATTTAAAAATGGCGTCGGGTATTCCCAAGCGGATCCGATCCCACTTCGAAGAGCGACTCACAACAACTGCTATCGCAAATCAGCAATAAACCATCCGCGCTGCAATCGCAGAACAACAGTTTCGCCCATCCACGTATCCAGAGCTGCCAGCTGTCTAAATAATTTAAAAGGTGCGAGTGACCCTTCGCGCCGGCATTCCCTGGCGGATTTCTAAGACGATTCGGGAAACCGAAGCCTACTCCGAAAAGTCTCACGTCTTGCGCGGCACCAAATAGTCGGAAGTTTTGGGCAAGCGCCACGATCCCCCCCGAGCCCCACCTGGCTCCCCCCCCCCGCACCGTCTGAGCGCAGTCTCGCCGCGCGGCGGAAAAAGAAAACACTCGCGACCTTTAATGTGACGTCACGACGGGGGGCTTTTAAAATGGGATCCCCCCGCAATTTTTTCCAGCGCGCCCATTCCACGCTTTTTTCGAATTCGGCTGCCCCCTTCCCCGTTGTCTGTGTGTGTGCGCGGCGACTGAGAAAAATGAAACAATGAATCCGCAGGAAACGATTTCCAGCCAGAGAAAGGTTTGGGTGAAAAAGGAAATATATATATACCGTTCGCTCTGTGCTCGCTCCCCCCGCCCGCTCGCTCCACTCGTCTGGGTTGCGGCAGCAGCAGACGCGAGGCAAACACCGCTTTTCTTTTTTCCCTTCTCTTTTCGTTTATTCGCAATTAGACTTGGGAAGCGAAAAATAAACAGACAAAAAGGGCTCTTAATGTCTTTTTGAGGTGGATTAGAATATAATGTCGGCTTCGGGGGCAGGAAACAAAAATTTCATGAAAGGGCGGTGAGTCACCGCAGCGGCGGGGAGGTGGGTTTTGAAACAGTTTTCTCCTTGGGACTGCACGGGGAAGAATGTTCAGGGTCCCGAATCGCAGACAGAATAAAACGGCGGTTAATTAACGAAAAGGGACAAAAGTGACCGACCAAACCGAAACTAATGCGAAGAAATGTGGCGATCTCGACCTTGAAATAGTTCTAGACAATACCGTTCTTGGAAATTCGAGGAATCGCATCCGAAATGTCGGGGAACTTTTTACTCTAAAACCAAGTGAAGCAGAATGGGTTGTTGCGATCTCGACTCAACCTTGAAATAGTTTTAACAAATACTATTAGAAATTCGGCAAAAAATCGCATCTGAAATATCGGGGAATTTTTTACAATAAAATCAAAAATGGAGAATGGGTCTCGACACTACCTTGAAATTGTTTTAACAAATACTGTTAGAAATTCGGCAAATCGCATCTGAAAAATCGGAGAATTTTGCACACTAAAATCACAAGTGAAACAGAATGGGTTGCTGCGATCTCGACAAACTTGCCATTTTCACTAATACCACTCTTAGAAATCCGGTAATCCCACCTGAAACATCGGGGAATTTTCCACACTGAAACCAAAACGGGAAGATGTTCGATCTCGTTTCAACCTTGAATCGCTAGCATCAAACTTGTTAAGTTCCGTGAATCTCAATTGGAAAAAATTTTCACCACTAAAACCCACATTTCATTCGTCTTTTGTAAATAAACACAAGCAGCAAACTAATATTTGAAAAAAGATTAATTTAAAAAAATGTCAATAGTTATTTGTGTTAACGACCAGATGGTTGATTGGGTTTTATGGCGAAAGGGACGATATTTGGCCAAGCACAAGACAAACATCACGTAATGTATATACACAAACACAAAGATTGCTGTCACAGAAAAGAGAAATACACCTATAGTAGGTAACAAGCAGTAAGATCCCAAATGGCTTCGGAAATAGAAACTTTGTTAATACAGATAACCAATGCTCTAACAGTATATTTGTAATATTTATATATTCGCATAATTACGCATAGCACCACACTGGATTTCGATTCAACAAGTTCTGGATTTGAATCCCGGTCTAAGCTTATATATTCGTGGTGGTTCGACATCCTTTTAAACCCTCCTGGTGGTTGTCTCGACGAGGTATCTCGTCATTGGTAAAAACTGACCAAATTTTGATTGACTAGATATCTCGTTATTAGACGAGATATCTAGACCTTATGATGACCAGATCTTGATCTCGTCATCATAAAAAAATTGTCAATATCTTGGTGACGAGATACCTCGTCATTAGCGATATTGGTCAGATCTTGATGGACGAGATACCTCGTCGAAACCACTTGGAGGGTTAAGCCGTAGGTTTGGGTTTAATTAGGCCTTGTAGCAAAAAAAAGACCGTAGTGATAAACCAAAACCTGATAACAGGGAGAGAACCCTTTCCCTTCTAGACTATATTTCAAACATCCTAATATAGGGCAAGCGGTTCGGGCTCCTGGGACTTGATGCCCCTGTATAGAACAAATTGAGGCGATAAGATTCAGGACTAACTTGACCCATTTACAAATAATTTTACCAAGTTGCGCCCTTGCTTCAAAAGTCTGGTAGCCAGGTATGTCTAGCAGAGAACTCTTTCCCTTCTAAACTATTTCAACCATAAAAATAGTCTTCAAGTTGGCGCCACTGCCTACAAAAGTCTGATAGCCAGGAACTTGCAAGCCTTCCCTTCTAGACTACCAGACAGGTCTACTGTTTCCTCCCAACAGATAAAGAAAAAAATCCGTGTAAACTTAGTCAACAACCTTTGGCGCATTCGGTTATCGGACAAAGTATGACAGCTGTTTCCGACACGTGATCAAAACAGGAGAAAAATCAACTGTTCGAAGTCATTCTAGCACATGGTGGTCTTTCGCAGACGCTGCTGCATCACCTGTCAATGCTTTTCCTAGGCCTTTCTCATTAACGGAACTTGATAATTGGCGAATTTAAACGAATTGGGATCTTCGAAACCTTTTTCAGACTACACCTGCTCTTTCTATAATATAGCACGCCTTCTTTTGTTTGTGAATTATGCAAAGGTCAAACTTTCTGCGGTGAACTTTCCAGCTATCTATTTCAAGATTCTGGACTGGATTGGATGTTTGGGTTTTATGGCGCAAGGTTCAAAAGCGGACAAGCTGCGCCAAACACAAGACAATACAACCCGATAAAAGTAGAAAATATTTAAATAACAGTCCAAGACAAAGGTAAAAGTTTGATTTAAAACATGAAAAAATGTGTATATGGGAATAAAAATATTCAAATAATAGTCAGATGATAAACAAGACCATCGTTTGCAGTATAACTAATCAATTTAATTTACAAATGCATAAAATTTTGAAAGTGAAATTTAAGATTGAATTATAAAAGATTTTGATCAAATAGATTTGAGTCATTTTGAATTTGGAAACAAATTAGATGAGATTTAAAAAACCAACTTAACGTAAAAATGCGAAAAGGTTTGAATGAGGATTTTCCCCAATGTTCCTCGTAGTATAAAGATTCCGGAACTTCGAAACTAAACGCATTCATCGTTAAAAGAATATTGGATTGTGAATCCAATTGATTGAGGCGTTTTTCTGACAAGCTAAAATGTAAGTGGCGGTAGTGTTTCCTATACGTATTCCGAACGTGACGTCAATTGGCTTGTTTTCCGAATGACTTCACGTCACCAATAAATTCCGAAGTTTTTTCTAATGTCTGGTCAATTGAACATTAGAATCATAGTACAAGAGGTAGGTGGTTAATTAACGTTGCACTGGAGCAACACAACGGGCTATTCATAGTGCAAGGGGACGCGCATTCATTCCAGGACAAACATACATGCCTTACCCCGGATTCGAACAAGGACTTTTCAATGCAGAAGTCAGCACTTTTTATGAATGAATTCAGCACGTCATCAATAAATATTCCAAAGAATGAATTCCTGATTGATATGGACCAAATATGGCCCTTACGCCACAAAACCCCAACAACCAACCAGATTGATGATAGTTGATTGGTCAACACCAATTAGATTAAAAGCCAAAACGTCGCCAAGGTGGCGATAAACTACATTTTATGGCAAACTCGGTATGTATTATGGTATTGGTATTTAATTAACGTCACACTGGAGCAACGTACTTTACGGTCCGGGATCAAACCCGAAAGATGGTAGTAGTTATGATAGTTAATTAACGTCGCAGTAGAGCGGGCTATTGACGACGGTCCGGGATCAATCCCGAAGGGAAATCTCCGAGGACAACACCGCGTAATTTTGAACCACGGTCAGATGACCTGAGCTGGCACCCCACTCTACAAACATCAACACCACGCCAACGTGGATATTGGAGGCCACGGCAGATTTAACGTGCACCAGCTCCTTTGCACACGACGGTGTTTGGTCGGATTCGAACTCGCAACCCTCCGGTTGCCGTTACTCTTCCAATCGGGCTACCGCGGCCCCGGTGATCTTGGGTACTTCAGACCAGAACATACGCGCGAACATCAGACAAAGAACGCTTTTCGTGCCAGTCTCGTGTTTTAGCCAGAGGACCCCGTCTCAAGACGATCAATAGTGCGGTAAGCTTTCCAAGACAATGGCCGATCTACTGACCTGACGAGTAGACCGTGATAGTCTTCACACACTTGACAGCGGGAAGTCTGAATGTATTCATTGGCGTATCTAAGCAGTTGTTCCTCCAGACTTTCTTTACTAAATGGGAATTTTTGCTTTCTGCGTCGCGTTGTATCTATTAAAGACCTTCCTTTAGAGCTCTGGGGGTTTCAACTTTATTTCAAATCGCAAATGTCCGTGTAGTTTCACACTGACCCTGAGGGTAGCCATTTTTAACCCTCCACGCGGTTTCGCCGAGTTTTTTCGTCCATCAAGATTTGCTAATGAGTGGACAGACGCCATCGAGATATTGCCGATTTTTTTGTCGACTAGATCAAGATCCCGTCAATTTTTTACTAATGACGAGATGGTTTTTTGGGTTTTATGGCGCAAGGGACATGTTTGGCCACGCTACGCCAGACACAGGACATACAGTACCATATAATAGAAGCACAATGAAAGTTTTACTGACACAGAAGAGAGAAATACACCGAGGGGGGAACGCACTTGACAGGAATCGAAACTGCGCCGCCGACAACTCGAAGGTTGCTAGCGCAGTGGGCATACCCACTGAGCCACGACGGCCCTGGCGACGGTCGGGGATCGATCCCGAAAGGGGGACAGGGAAAGATTCGAGGACAATACCACGTAATTTTGAATCGCGGTCAGAAGACGAGGTCACACCTGAGCTGGCACTCCACCCTCCGAACTTCCACACCAGGCCAACGTGAGGACATTGGAGGCCACGACAGATTTAACGTGCACCATCCCCCTTTGTACACGACGGTCTTTGGCCAACCGGAGGGTTTCGAGTTCGAATCCAGCCACTTTCACTGTGTGTGTCTATTGATGTCTGTCTTGTCTGGCGCAGCATGGCCAAATATGGCCGTAAAACCCCAAACCAACCAACTCTAATACGCCTCAATAACATCTAGTCGACAATGTTGATTAAATAATTGAAAAATTTTTGCATGTTTTATTGTGTGATATGTTTCTATACATTTACTTTATGTAAAATATTATTTTAAAACATTATTTTAAAATTTTCTCAAGATGTGGGGTGGGCCGTGGTAGCAAGAGCAACGGATTAGCAACCGGAGGGTTGCGAGTTCGAATCCAACCAAAAGACCGTCGTGTACAAATGGGCCTGGTGCACGTTAAATGTGTCGTGGACTCAAATGTCCGCACGTTGCCGTGGTGTGGAAATTTGGAGAGTGGGGTGCCAGCTCAGGTGTTGCCTCGTCATCTGACCGTGGTTCAAAATTAAGTGGTGTCGTCCTGGAATATTTCCCTATGGGATTGATCCCGGATCGTCACCAATAACCCGTTGCGTTGCTCCAGTGGTACGTTAATTAAAATACCTCGTCATTTTGAATCAAATGCCGAACTTTTCGTAAGCAAAATGAGTCTTACCCCTCTATGGTACGTCCTTTGGACCCAATCGAAAGACTGCGCGACGGAATTGTCTCACTGAAATCTCTGATAGTGAAAACTGCACTGGAAATTCATCCCCCTTTGTTGGTCAGTGGCTAGATTTGTAGCAAACCTGCACCATTCTGATCTACACAAACGGAAAAGTTAAGCGCTTCATTATTCATAAGCACTGACGCCGCCTCAGTTAGCATTAGTAATGCAAGTTTAACGACTCGTAGATTTTGGCATTTCTGACAGAATTTCTTCCCTCCGAGTTGATGAGTGCGGATTGATTTCAAAACCGCCTGAAGGATAGCGGAGGAGAGTTTGCTGCAGAATGTGGCACAACCTTCTTCATTATCTTCAAACGCGAGGGGAGATTTTCATCCAGTCTGTAAAAGCCTCTTGACAAAGTGATATGGCGTTGCTTGGATTCTTATGGCGCAGAGACCCTGTTTGGCCAAGCTGCGCCAGTGATTAGTCTCTGGTGGTTGTTTCAGTGAGGTATCTCGTTAAGGGAAAACTGACCTGGTCTGGTGGGACGAGGTGGGTATTTTAATTAACGTCACACTGGAGCAATGCAACGGGGTATGGGTGACGGTCCGGGATCAATCCCTAAGGGAAAGATCGATGACAACAAACACCACGTAATTTTGAACCACGGTCAGATGACGAGGTCACACCTGAGCTGGCACCCCACTCTCCAAACTTCAACACCACGTAAGGACATTTGGGGCCGCGACAGATCCAAGTTGCACCAGCCCCCTTGTACACGGTCTTTGGTTGATTTCGATGGAAGAGTAACGGATTAGCAACCGGATGGTTGCGAGTTCGAAACTCGACGCAACCAAAGACCTTCGTGTCCTCAAATGTCCTCACGTTGGCTTAGAAGTTTGGAGAGTGGGGTGCCAGCTCAGGTGTTGACCTGGCCGCAGTAGAGCCGTTGAAAAAGTAACGGGTTAGCAACCGGAAGGTTTCGAGTTAAAAACTCGATCTAGTTAAAAGACCGTGGTGTACTCGTGCTGTTAAATCTGTCGCGGCTTCAAACGCCCTGACTTTGGTGTTGAAGTTTAGGGTTACCAGCTTAGATGCTGACCAAGTCATCTGACTGACTCAAAAATACGAGTTGTCCTCGGATCTTTCCCTTCGGGGCCGATCCCGGTCCGTCGCTAATAACTCGGTATTGCTCTAGTGCGATGTTAATTCAACTTCTTATCGTATCGAAATAAATGCTATATTTATTCACGCAGTTAAAATATTCTAGTGTATGAGGGTTTACCTGTAAAGCCACACACAGGAGGCGTTATGTGTTTGATAACCTCTCTCGTAACTTAACGTAACTAACCTCTTTTGTGGCTTAACGTAACTAACCTCTTGTGGCTTAAACGTAACTAACCTCTCTCGTAACTTAACGTAACTAACCTCTTTCGTAACTTAACGTAACTAACCTTTTTTGTGGCTTAAACGTAACTAACCTCTCTCGTAACTTAACGTAACTAACCTCTTTTGTGGCTTAACGTGGCCATAACACTCAAATACAATTTCAGCACGTCGCTTTGTTAACTCCAAACCATCGCTTGGGATTGAACCGTCACCAATAGCCCGTTGTGTTGCTGCAAGTGACGTTAATTAAAAATACCTCCAGACCATCGCCCGGCAATCAATCAAATTAGTTCTTTACCGGAAGTGCTTTTTTAACCGGAAGTCCTGAGCAGAATGGGGTAGCTCAACCCTTTTGACTCTCCATTGAGCAGCACATGGCAGCGGAAGACAAATTTCGAGATTAATCACCAGCCTGTGCTGTTACTTCTAAATTGTGTTTGATTTGGGATTGATCCCGGACCGTCACCAATACCCCATTGTGTTGCTCCAGTGTGACGTTAATTGAAATACCCCCCTAACTTGTGTTTGGAGCGAGTTGAACTTGCGTTGCGCTATTGACGACGGCCGTTGTCAATACCGAAGGGAAAGATCAGAGGACAACACCTCGAACCACGGTCAGTATTTGGTATTTTTTTAATTAACGTCGCACTGGGGCAACACAACGGGTGACGGTCAGGGATCAATCCCAAAGGGAAAGATCCGTGGAATCAGATGAGGAGATAAACACCTGAGCTGGCATCCCACTCTTCAAACTTCCACACCACGCCACCGTGACGACATTTGAGGCCAAGGCAGATCCAACGTGCACCAGCCCCCACGTACACGACTGTCTGGACGAATCGAGTTTCGAACTCGCAACCCTCCGGTTGCAGATTCGCTACTCTACCAACCGGGCTCCTAAACCGATGCAGAAGCCAGCACTGACCATTAGACTGATGGATCGGCATTCCAAAGAATGATTGGTTGGTTGTTTGGGGGGTTTCATGGCACAAGTGCCATATTTGGCCATGCTACACAAGACATACAGTTATCATATAACAGACACACAATGAAAGTTTTACTGACACAGGAGAAAATACACCCAGGGAGGAATGCACCTGACAGGAATCGATCACAACTCGAAGGCTGCTAGCGCAGTGGGCATACCCACTGCGGTCCCTCCAAAGAATGAATGGGCCACGGTAGCTCGGTTGGAAGAGTAACGCATTAGCAACCGGAGGGTTGCGAATTCGAATCCAACCAAAGACTACAAAAGGGGCTGTGCACGTTAAATGTTGTGGCCTCAAATGTCCTCACGTTGGCGTGGTGTGCAAGTTTGGAGAGTGGAGTGTCTGCTCTCGGCTTTGTCTCGTCATCTGACTGGTTCAAAATTCCGAGGCGTTGTCTTTGGATCGATCCCGGACCGTCGACAAAAGACCGTTGCACCAGTGCGACGTTAATTAAAATATCTACCATCGCCTTATCGGGGGGTATTTCAATTAACGTCACACTGGAGCAACACAACGGGCTATTGGTGACGGTCCGGGATCAATCCCAAAGGGAAAGATCCGAGGACAACACCACGTAATTTTGAACCACGGTCAGATGACGAGGCAACACCTGAGCTGGCACCCCACTCTCCAAACTTCCACACCACGCCAACGTGAGGACATTTGAGGCCACGACAGATTTAACGTGCACCAGCCCCCTTTGTACACGACGGTGTTTGGCTGGATTCGAACTCGCAACCCTTCGGTTGCAAGTCCGTTACTCTTCCAACCGGGCCACCGCGGCCCTTCGCCTTATCGGTATCGACATTTCAATTCGAGACGCTACCAGATACTGAAGGCTGGTCAAATGGACTAGTTTTAAATTTGGGTTGGTTTGAGTTTTATGGGCCCAAGATCCAACAGTTGCGCCAATTTTAAGGTCTGTACTCCTTCGTAGGCAATTTTTTTGGAATTATCGCGGAACTTTATCATTTTGTTATTGATTTCTACACTGCTGGCCACCGTAAATGCAACACCCTGAAGGAAGCATGCAAATAATATGAAATTTACAACATGCATTAGCGGAGGTGAGATATGCAAATGATTAGAATTTCAGCGCAGACGCACATCACGCGCGCCTGTGGCGCCACTTCAAAGCGCTATTTAAGGCTTGGAGATTTCGACGATTTCAAGTACGGCAATTATGTTTTTCTTGTGGTTTTTTCAAAAAAACGATCAATTATGCCTCGTAGAAAACAGCGATCATCTTTTGATCAAGTATCCGAGTTCGACAGAGGAAGGATAGTGGCCTACCGAGATTGTGGATTATCTTTCAGTTAAATCGGTAGTCGTGTTGGACGAAACCAAACAACTGTAATGCGGATATGTGATCGTTGGATGCAGGAGGGTACGACGGACCGACGTGTTCGATCGCATCCATCTCAGTGCACCACTTCACGTGATGACAGGCATATTGTGCGTATGGCAGTGACGGATCGCTCAGCCACATCACGAACCATAGCACAGCACATTCAGTCTGTACCGCATCATCCAGTGTCTGCGCGTACCATTCGACGCCGTTTACAGCAGAGTGGTCTGTCCGCAAGACGTCCATTGCTTCGTCTACCCTTGACGCAGAACCACAGACGTTTCCGCCGCCAATGGTGCGATGAAAGAAGGATGTGGACGGCAGAATGGAATGAAATTGTCTTTACTGACGAGTCACGCTTCTGTCTGCAACACCACGATGGTCAGATTCGAGTCTGGAGACACCGTGGAGAGAGGATGCTGAACAGCTGCGTTATGCACCGCCACACTGGTCCTGCACCGGGTATTATGGTATGGGGCGGTATTGGATATCACTCTCGTACTCCTCTAGTACGCATTGCCGGTACTTTAAACAGCCAGCGCTACATCTCCGAGGTGTTGGAGCCAGTTGTCCTTCCTTACCTTCAGGGCTTGCCCACAGCCATATTTCAACAAGATAATGCGCGACCACACGTGGTTCGCATTGTCCAAGGGTTCTTCGTCAATCGCCAGATTGAATTGCTTCCCTGGCCAGCTCGCTCTCCGGATCTTTCGCCGATAGAAAACATGTGGTCCATGGTTGCTCAACGATTGACCCAGAATACATCCCCAGCTGCCACACCAGATCAACTTTGGCAACGTGTGGAAGCTGCTTGGTCTGCTGTACCCCAAGAACACATCCAAAGTCTCTTTGAATCAATGCCGAGGCGTGTGGCAGCGGTGATCTCCAACAATGGCGGCTACTCTGGCTACTGATTTTGGCAGGAACCACACTTCACAGAAGTCTATAAATTTAATCATTTGATACTTGGTCAACATGTTATCTACAAAATAAATTTTGTTGTGATATCTCTTGTCTTTCTTGGTGTTGCAATTTGGGTGGCCAGCAGTGTACTAGGAAAAGCGTTTAATGGCAGAAAATAATGTGTTTAAAATTTGTTTTTATAAAAATGAAGTGGGGGTAAAAAAACAGTCAAAAATACCATGTACGCCAAACGTCATTTAAAAATTATCAATCCTTTTCTAGTTTGTAAAGTGAATCATGTGTGAAAACATTGATTCAAGTATTGAACTACAATCATTACTATATTTAAATTCATTTTGTGTGGACTTTAACGTCAGTCATCCCTGCAAAAAACACGAAAAGGGAAAAATGCAAAAAATATTCAAGTTTACATCCTACTCAATTTTTTTAATGCAAATTTCCTAATAGTTCAAACCCTGTTTAATCTTTAGAACATGCATAAAAAATGTCAAAAGAATTTGATGCATTCAGATATATCGTGTTTTGCGGAGAGTAACGCTTAGCGAAAATTGCATTTCGAAAAAAAGTTAAAAACAATGTAGACGCAGTCAAATATAGATGTCAATACTTTTAAAAAATTTATATCTCCAATTCTAATGGTCGTAGAAGTAAAATCTGATGTGATTAGAAGAGCGAGAGTTGTAGTATATGTACAATTTGAAAAATGTGAAATTTAGGTGAAAATGGCATTTTAAAGGTAAGATACCTTAAAGGGAAAACTTTCACTGGTTAAGAGGTAAGAACGGAACCCATTTGGGGAATAATAATGAATGGTTATCACGACTGATTTTATGAAACATTTCGTCAGAGGAACTAATTGCGGTATAGCTGAAACACGGCTCGGAGTATCATCGATGTGGAGACAGGTTATTACAGAAGACAGCTCCTAGAATAGAAACGTTGAAGTCTACAATCTAGGAATGGAAGTGAGCGTACTTGGCTTACAAATGCAAATTAAACATAGGTAAAGATAAGAAACGAATCGAAAATACGCTTAAGGACAGATACAAGTTTGAATAGGAAAGATTTCTTTAGGATAAGAATCGTCGTTTCGTTCTGAAAGTCTTCGTTCGAAGATGTTTGATATTCGAGAACAAATCCCGAATGAAATATAGTGCAACAGCGTTCGACATTCCACTAAGTTTGAGATTATTGACAGCGCTATTTCATTTATATTGCCATCTCAGTAACACTAACTTCTGATGGTTAAAATTTGGACAAAGTCAACAAGGGGCATCAATGTCTAAAATCCGTAGAATATTCGAAGTTAAATTCGGATTCTATTTGAAGGTTCGTTGCCTATCACTGATATCAGAAATTACAAGCTACCAATCAAACGATTGCGAAACAAATCAAGGTTAGGTGGGTAGATGAATTAACGTCGCACTGAAGCAACACAACGAGCTATTAGCACGGTCAATCCGAAAGGATTGTTCCCGTATCCGTAAATCCGATTGATCCGGGATTAATCCGGAAAGACTCGCGAGGACAACAACCCGTAATTTTGAATCACGGTCAGATGACGAATAAAACAAGGGAAAACAAAAATACACCTTGGTTTTGTTAATACTGAATGTTTTCGTAATTTCAGGCTTACAGAATTCTATACGAGCTTTTTGGATTAATGATTCCCATTCCAGGAATGAAAACACGGAATTCAATAATATAAACATTCTACCTATTCATTGTAATAACAATCCAAATTAATTCCTTACCGATGTTTACTAAAATCGCCGTCCAATTCCCTTAAATGAAAACACAGTTGAGCAATATTGAACGTGAGTCATCTATCAACGGCTAAAAACTTTCACAACTCCAGCATTGAAACTGAGCGATTTGACTTGTTTATTGTTAAATTCCACTACTTTGGTACGCAAGATGTCCTATTCGATGAAAAGCCATCAAGTGGTTTCTCATCGAACCAGGATAAGGCGCACAAATGTGAAATACGTCACATGGACTTCGGGGTATTGCAACTGTTTACAGTTGCGCAGCCATACCTTGCCTATTGCGTATTTGCTGTCAAAACAACTTTTTCTCCAACCTGCGCTGCTTACTAGTAGAAAATTAATTTTATGTTCATAGCATTAGTTGTTTACAGCTTACGAATATTAATCAAAACGTCTCTTGAAAAGTGGAAGAAAAATTCTAAAAATGTTTTATAAAATTGTTTTACACATTCTGCCATAGGGGTTAAAACCTCCCTCTTGACTATAGCACTAGTATTCTTGATCTAGATTTATTTCCCTTCGGGATTGATCCCGGACCATCGTCAATAGCCCGATGTGTTGCTCCAGTGCGACGTTAATTAAACCTACCATACCTACCTAGAAGATTTATGCAACACCCTGATCAGTGAGATTCATATTCATTTGTCTTACGCCTCGCAGGTTAACTTAGTATTTCACAATTACATACGTCCATTGCACAAATGTGAAGTGGTCAATGACATTTAGGTATATGTAGTCTGCATATTTTGTGGTCGGTAGGTAGGTATTTCAATTAACGTCGCACTGGAGTAACACAACGGGCTATTAGCGACGGTCCGGAATCAACCCCCAAAGGGAAAGATCCGATTTTTTTTGTGGGCCGTGAATCCCACGCGTATCAAGATTTGGTAGGTAGATAGTTAATGGAGCAACACAAAGGGCAATAGTCCGGGATCAATCGTAAAGTTTAAGATCCCGTTGGACAAAATCTCGTAATTTTGGATCACGTTCAGATGCCGACCAAGATTTCATAATCTACTTAATTATATGCCTATAAAATGTTTGTCGTAAATATGTGCTTTACCAGACTATAAGGAATAGCATCGACTAGTACGCATAAGGAATAGCATCGACTAGTACGCATAAGGAATAGCATCGACTAGTTTAAAAGTAAAACAAAGTAATAGTTTGTAACTTTTATATAAAATTAATAGTAATTAATACACCAGACTTTCACATTTTTGTCTTGGTTTTATAGTTGCGTCAAACAACGTCAAGTAATTGACATACAAGTTGGTTGGTAGTTGAATTGACGTCGCACTGGAGTAACACAACGGGCTATTGGCGACAGTTTGGGACCAATCCCGGAGATCTGAGGACACCTCGTAATTATGAATTCTGGTCAGATGACGGATATACACATAAGGAAAGTCTTGCTCACAGAAGAGACAAATACAGCCAGGGTAAGTTACAGGAATCGAACTTGCCTTGCCTAGAACTCGTTGCTAGCGCAGCGGGTTGGTTTTATGGCCGAAAGGGGCCCCGGAACGTAAATGACAAGTTGCACCAATTATTAAAAATATTTTAATTTCACTCGTTATACACTTACCTATAAAATATCAGTCGTTAATAAGTGCTTTTCGGGACTACGGTACTCATAATAAATAGGATCGACTGGTTTTAATAAAAACACGAGAAAACAGTTTTGACTACATAAAATGCTGTCATTGATAGAAATTCCCGAAATGCAAAGTTATGTCAAATAAGACTACATGAAAGGCTGCACAGAAACAAGTTGCAATACTTACGACAATTTTAATTTTAATCATTTTATATTTGCCTATAAAATATCTCAGTCGTTAATAAGTGCTTTACAAGACTAGTAAATAGGATCGATTGGTTTTAAAATAAAACACGAGAAAACAGTTTGGATTTTCTTACAAAATTCTGTCACAGCAAGAAATTCTCCGGTATGCTAAGTTGTATGTCAAAGAGTACATGAAAGAAGGCCGAAGAGATAAGCTGCAATACTTACAATTTCAATTTTAATCATTTTATATATTTAAGTATTTAAATTTTACTCGTTATAATTGCCTATGATATATTTCGGTCGTTAATAAGTGCTTTACAGGACTGTATAAAAAATAAGATCGACTGGTTTAAAAATAAAACGCGAGAAAACAGTTTGGGTATCTGCATAAAATTCTGTCATTGAGAGAATTTCTTTTTCCCTGTTGTCCCTCGGCGATGCCCATTTGTGGAAATGGCTGGGGAAAAATTACTTTAGCAGGGAAATTTCCCGGAATGCAAACTTGTGTCAAACAAGACAAACAGTGCAGGAAAGAGGGCCGCTGAGAGAAAGGGAAAGAGACGACGACAGGAAGAAAAAACCTCTCTCCGTAGACAGTGAAGTTCCAACGCAACGAGAAAGTAGCACAAGAACTATACTAAGTAAATGAGGCCAGACGTATTTGTAACAACGTTTGGGTAGGGGAGAAATCGTGAACAAGTATTGAAAAACGATAATGAGATGCGGTTGAATAAGGATTTTCGGAAAGGAATGCCACAAGTTAGCGTCAACCCGACACGCTTACAGCGAATTAGATCGATTTCCATCGAAGTTTTGCAATGTGCGGGTATCCAAACTAGCAGAAATTTTTATATAATGCGGTAGAAAAATAACCTCGCTTAATCACACCGTAAACAATATATCTTGACGATGATGGAATATGTAATATCAAAATTTGGGAGAAATTTTATTCTACAATGAACAAGTTATACACAGCAGTCCAAACTTAATTGATTATTGAAAGAAAAGTTCAGTTTAATTGAGATGAAATCCTACTTAATTCGCTGACGTCACACCGGGAAACAGTGAGGGATTCTGTAATATTTCGAACTCAAATCTGAAATATATTTGCAAATAAATCTCCAAGTTTTTAAAATAAATCTTGCTTAGAATGTGTGGGTACGCCGGACAAATCACGAAATATCCGCAATGTCTTTTGGAGTACACGTGATAGCAAAACTGGGACCGAATTGGGGTGACCAAATATAGCATAAATATCAGACTAGACGTGAGGAATAATTTCCTCGTCTGACACAAAAGTTAAATGAATTATAGTTCTGCAGGAAATCATCAGACAGCTGTATACTCGGGCAGACGGTCGAAATTGACAGGAAACAGAAAGAGGTCAAGTTTCAGCGACGGAGAACAGTAGACTTTGACTACACGATGCAAGCAACTAATTTTCGACGTCGGTTATTCGAGCGTTAAAACCCTTAGCGTTTAACAAAAAACACAAATGTATCCAAATAAAATCGAGTCAGAAATGCGTTACGTTATGGAACTAATGTTCCATCGTACGAAACACAAGAACGTCGATCATGAAAAACATTAGCTGTCAGTTTTCAAGTCGACTACATCGCTATACACATGAAATTCAAATTGCATGCTACCTTTAATATCAGTTAAATATACACTTAATAATCACTCGATGGAACTCTTTAAGAGTTAATCTTTTAAGAGTCGATTAACATTAAACTATGCAAGCAAAAAACAAATATTAACGATACAAAAACATTGCTGGTAAATGGAAATATAAGAACACGCTAACTACATTTCCTGGTTGCATATTAATAAATTTCAAGTGGATTTTCAAATTGTACTTACCCACGTCTTCTGGCGTCGCAGCTGGAAACATCATCCAGTGAAGACCTTCGGTATGGACATTAAGTAACTGAAGAAATTCGGAGAGAGCTTGACCGCTTCGGTCAACTTGCAAATAAGGTGAGCTGACTCGAGTCGAACGATGATTGATACTCTTAAGCCTCCGCAAACGTAATTCAGTGTGGGGGACAGTTTGTTTTTGAATCCGCGAAAGGTTTTTGTTGTTGCAGGATCGCAATCAAGACAGACCGGGACCAGTGTCACTGAACTCTTAAAAAAGCAGCTCAGAGAGCCGAAATTCGGTATCGGAAGCAATACTGATACCGCCGTAAAAAAACTGCAAGTAGTCAACTTGCGCCGAAAGTTCGATACTTCGCGGCTCGCAAAACGAGAACTAGCGCTGGTTCGGCCGAACTTCGATTTTTCTTCCGAGACAAAGTCCCCGAATCTTTCACGAGGACATCCGGAACATACCGATCGGGAGGAATCTTAAAAAAGTTCAATTCGAAGAGCGCCGAAGTCGATGTAAACAAGAGACAAAACTGGCGAATGTTCCGCGAAAGCAAATGCAAAACCGCCAAGGAATGGAATTTAGCGTCGGAATAACGAGTTCGGACCGAGACCGCGATCTGTAAGTCAATCGAAAGGGTTGAGTCTTGCGAATACCGGCAAGCTACACTGAAAGTATGGGTCTACAGCTCAGAGAGAGAGGACAGAGTATACGACCATTAGAACCCGAGTGCTTCCATAGCACTGAACTCCGGAGTCTGGTTGCTTGGTTGCCGATTTCTCCATGCACGCCAAAATGATCAGCCCCACTCGCAACTGCTGCGCAGCGGGTTCCCGTTTTCCTGTCGTGCGCATGACGTCACCCGAGAAGCAACCTGTTCTAGACGCCTTTCCTTACTAGGGTTCTCTGTATGGAAGATTAACTATTACTATTCGTTTTCGCGATTTAACTATTGCTCGACGAACACGTGTGTTTATTTTTGCCATTCTTTCCAGACGGGGTGTTTGTTTTCGTGAAAATGGAATAGTTGGGGTGGGGGTAGTTGAATTAACCCTCCAAGTGGTTGGACGAGCTCTCCAGATCTTAACGGACGAGCTATCTTGTCATTAGAAGAAAACTGACCAGATCTCGTCATTCTAGACGAATCGGCACTATCTTTATGACGAGATATCACGTCATTGACGGGATTGGCCAGATCTTAATGGACGAGATATCACGTCGAAACCACTTGGAGGGTTGACGTAGCACTGGGGCAGCACTACGGGCTATTGGGGACGAGATCAACCGTACCTTTTAACATCGTAATTTTGAACCACGGTCAGATGACGAGGCAACACATGAGCTGGCACCCAACTCTCCAAACTTCCACACTACGCCAACGTGAGGGCATTTGAGGTCACGACATATTTAACGTGCACCAGTCCCGAAGTACACGACGGTCTTTGGCTGGACCGAGTTTCGAACTCGCACCCCTCCGATTGCTAATCCTCAGCGTTGTGTGGAAGTTTGGAGATTACCTGCTCCGGTGTTTCCTAGTCATCTGATCGTGGTTCAAAATTACCCTCAAATCTTTCCCTTCGGGATTAATCCCGGACCGCCGCCAATAGCCCGTTGCGTTTCTTCCGTGCGACGTTTATTCAGCTACCTATCCCGGTTGCTACTCTACCAACCGTGCTGCCGCCAGAATAGTCGAAATCTCTTTGTGGCGAGTCATTTTTAGCTCTGTAAAAACTGCGTTTCGGCTGTCATGACTTTTCGTTGGGAGCACGTGTTCTTTGAATTCTTGTTTCCCAACAATGCCTGACAAAGCCGTTCTGTGAAAGAACAATCAGACAGACATGCTTTAATAAAGGTTTTCGGGCGCTGAACGAAAGTGGAGGGGTGCAGTGATAAAGACTGTTCCGCCGGAATGTTGTGACATGTCTGGTGATTCATAATGCTTCATTTCACTCAGTTCTGCGCCATCCGACTGTGCTTTAAAATAACGTGCTGTTCTCGTTCCTTCCCTTAGAGTTTGATCCCAATAGCCCGTTGTGTTAATCCAGTGTGACGTTATAAATACCTACCTACCAGTGCGACATTAATTAAATACCTACTTAGCTTTTTCCCTTTCACAACAGTTTTTGGGGGTTAGCCCGGTTGGAAGAGTAACGGACTAGCAACCGGATGGTTGCAAGTTCGAATCCAATCAAAGACCGTCGTGTACAAAGGGGGCTAGTGCACTTTAACCCTTTCGGGCCTAATGGGCATATACGACCCAGAGATTAGATTGGGTAAATAAATCCCACTTTTGAATGGGTTTTTACGTTTTTAGTGAATTAGTTCTTAAGGAATTAGCTTTCCCTTTGAGATTGATCCCGGTCCGTCACCAATAGCCCGTTGTGTTGCTCCAGTGTGACGTTAATTCAAATACCAATACCAATCTTAAGGAATTAGGGAATAAAAATATGACTAAAGAAACCTGGCAATACTTTCAGATTGCAAATGGCGGACTTATGTTTTTGAGCACGCCCATTCATTCTGATGAATTAGTGACCGTGGTTTGGAAACAAAAGATGGTACAAAATTAGACGTTAGCTGCCCAGAAGCCATTTCCCACTACAATATGTGCATGAATGTAGTTATGGCTACTTTTTAGGGTCATGGCAGAAAATCAGACAAGTGGTGGAAAAAGATTTTTTGGAACTTAGTTATGATTTCTGTTGCGAATGCATGGATTACGAAGTGTGATGTGGAACATAGAACAGAACCACTATTATCATTCATGGTCCCCTTTTCTGAGCAACTAATAAATGTTGGAAGGGAGAAACCAAACACAAAAAGAACGCAAAAGTACGATCGTCCGTCAAAAAGAGCAAAAACTATTAAACTACTAAATTAAACTACTTTTCAGGGTTAAATTTTAATCATGCAAAAGTCGGGGCGAAAGGGTTAAATCTGTCGTGGCCTCAAATATCCTCGCGTTGGCGTGGTGTGAAAGTTTGGAGAGTGGGGTGTCACCTCAGGTGAGACCTCGTCATCTGGTTCAAAATTACGTGTTGTCCTTTGATCTTTCCCTTCGTGTTCGATCCCGCACCGTCGCCAATAGTCAGTTGTGTTGCTTCAGTACGACGTTAATTAAAATTCATACGTACATACCACGAGGGTGGTATTTCAATTAACGTCACACTGGAGCAACACAACGGGCTATTGGTGACGGTCCGGGATCAATCCCAAAGGGAAAGATCCGAGGACAACACCACGTAATTTTGAACCACGGTCAGATGACACGTACATACCATGATGTGGGTGTTGTTGGAACAATTTATTTAATTACTCCTTGGTAATCTTAATAGGTAGGTATGGTAAGTACTATTTTAATTATCGTCACACTGGAGCAACACAACGGGCTATTGGTGATGGTCCGGGATCAATTCCAAAGGGAAAGATCCGAGACACCACGTAATTTTGAACCACGTATTGGGTACCTTGTATTAGGTACCGGGCCTCTAGGAGTTGGAGCCTTTGCAAATTGGCCAGATTTTGACCAGTGCATTGATGATTGCTTGGTTAAGTGTTTTTATGACTAGTTTTATTGTCATTTTTTATATCTACATATTAATATGCGGGTAGGTAGTTGAATTAACGTCTTGCTGCTGCAACACAACGGGCCGTTGGCGATGTCCGGATCAAGCCCGAAGGGAACGATCCAAGGATAGAGACTCGTAATTTTGAACCACGGTAAGATGACGATGTCGACACCTGTCTCCAAACTTCGACACCCCGCTAACATGAGGACATTGGGAGCAGCGGTAGATTTAACGTGCAACAGCCCCCACGAGCACAACAGCCTTTGGTTTAATCAAGTTTGGAACTCGCATCCCTCCGGTTGCCTCTCCGTTGCTCTTACAATTGGCTACTTCGGCTTCAATGAGACTCGATAAAGCATTATTATGTGTTATAATACCTAAGTTCTTCAATAGCCCGTTGTTCTGTGTTGCTCCCAGTGCGACGTTAATTAAAATACCTACCAAACTTACTATTTGTCGTATAAAGTCATTTTCTGAAAAGCTAATGAAGGTGGCGGTAGTATTTCTGCGGCGATACGCTTTTCTGTACGTATTCCGAACATGACGTCAGTTGGATTGTTTTCCAACACGATTTCAGCATTTCTACAGTGCGACGTTAATTAATTACCATTACAGAATGAATTCCAATTGATAAATGATATTTGATTGGTCAAGACCAAGTAGATTATACGCCAAACGCGCTGCCAAAACAGCGATAAGCTACATTTCAAGATAATCCCGATATGTATCATGCGAGAGCTTTTGGGTAGCGGAAGTAAAATCTTCGTAGTCCGCATGATTTTTGTTTAGAGAGAATCCCTCTCATAGTGAGAAAAGGGCCCCGGTGGCCCGGTTGGAAGAGTAACGGACTTGCAACCGAAGGGTTGCGAGTTCGAATCCAGCCAAACACCGTCGTGTACAAAGGGGGCTGGTGCACGTTAAATCTGTCGTGGCCTCAAATGTCCTCACATTGGCGTGGTGTGGAAGTTTGGAGAGTGGGGTGCCAGCTCAGGTGTTGCCTCGTCATCTGACCGTGGTTCAAAATTACGTGGTGCTGTCCTCGGATCTTTCCCTCTGGGATTGATCCCGGACCGTCACCAATAGCCCGTTGTGTTGCTCCAGTGTGACGTTAATTGAAAATACCAAAAATACCAAAAAAATACCATTTAATTACTAAGATCCTTAAAAATGATAATTTTTTAATCGATAAATTTTATTTATTGTTGAAGTATTAGTGTTGGATTTTCAAGACCGAATCTTCACCGATTCGAATCTCAACATTGTTTCACATGTAACTAAAAGACTTAACGTAGCTAAAAACGTTTTAGATCCATAAAGCTGTAGCGAATGTGCATTCCCGTAAAAACCATCAGCCTCGATAAAAACAAGCAAAACAGATAAAATAACGTTTTTTATAATTTCAAATATCCGAAGCCGAGAATCGAAACTAACTCAATACCGTAGCACTTACTTCCAAAGTGACGTCATAACTAGTAGCCAATGAGAATCACGGAAATAACTGAGGCCAACCTCACTCTTATCTAATAACCTTGGATTTTCCCTCGCCAAATGCAGACTTCGCGCTCACCTATCGCTAGTGCTAGGGTTTCACGAAATCAGTTCGTATAGAGCAGTTTTCGTTTTTAATAAGTAATCTAAGATTGACTATCTCCTTTCGTTTCTGTCTGCTTTCTTGCGAAGTATGCAGTCAGGAATTCCATGGCGGTTGTTTACGAAAAAACATTTGAAATTAGTTTTTATTTCTTTTGGTGTGAACAAGGTCGCATTTCGAGAGATGCAATCTGGAGCGACTGGGGAATTGTGAAGTTGGGTGAGATCACCCACCTATTCAATTGTTTTATCTGCACGGCATTTTTGTTTTCCTGCAAAATAGTTAAAAATAAAAATTTGTAATAACTCGTTCTGAAAACACATGGGGCCATGTCACAAATCGTATTATCGTATTCCTACAAAATTGTTAAAAATAAAAAAATATAATTCGTTCTGAAAACACATGCGGCAGTACCACAAATCGTTTCCTACAAAATTGTCAAAAATAAAAAAATCTAATGGTAATTCGTTTCAAAGACATGCGGTAATGCCACAAATCATTTTTCTACAAAATTGCTAAAAAATAAAATTTTTATGGTAATTCGTTCTGAAAATACATGTGGCAGCTCGATCTAACACAAATTAGAAGGGCTAGAATTTTCATTTTAAAATTGCGAATAGTTGGACCGCAGTAAGGCGATAAGTAACAAATGAACTAACATTTGAAACTTTCGGTTAACTGTAAAATAAATATAATTTTAGAGATGAACAAAGAAGAAAATCTTACTCTTGTGCATGCGTATTTACAAAACAAGATATTTCTATAGAAAAAAAGTCATGCCCAAAACATTTATAATTTTGTTTTAAAAAATGATCAGGTCATACGATCACTTCTTTTGAGTACGCCACCGAGAGTGGGAGCTGTAAAGACTTCAGACTAAGATAGATGGCGCCCTTGCGCATGCCCAGAAGGACTTTGAGAAAGGAAAGAGTTAAGAACGAGTGTGGCGAGAGACGTGTGGGTTGTGTTTTTTGGAGAGTGATCGAGACTGAGATGTGTGGATTTTGATATATACTACCTTTTCTATTTATGTTGTGTGTCGTGTTTGTACTGTGTCTGTGAGTTCATTAAAATGGTTTAAACCAAAAAGGGAGTATTCCTTGTGATGGTAATTAAAATTTTGAGCAAGTCAGTACAGACGACGAAGAAATGGTGGCAGCCGTTTGGATACGATTCTGGTATTGCTGATATCTCCAGTGCAAATTATTGGGTGAGTACCAGATTTCATTAGCAACAGTGCCTTTTTAATTGTAATTTGTAAAGTTTTGCATGTTGAGTTTTGGTTCATTGAAGAATCGTTGTTTTGGTTTCATGCAGTTTTGGTTTTGTAAAAGGCAGTTGTAATATGCAAAAATGCTCTCTTATTTTAACTAGGCTGATATAGTTAAAATTTTGTTTGGTAAAAGGAGTGATAATTTTGAAAAAGTGTTCTTATTTTAACTAGGCTGATATAGTTAAAACTTTGTTTGGTGAAAGGTAGTTGTAATTTTGCAAGTGTTCTTATTTTAACTAGGCTGATATAGTTAAAATTTTGTTTGGTAAAATGGAGTGGTAATTTTGAAAAGTGTTCTTATTTTAACTAGGTTGATATAGTTAAAATTTTGTCTGATTTTGAAAGGCAAATTTATTCTGTTGATTTGCAAAACTATTCTTATTTTAGCTAGACTGATATAGTTAAAATTTTGTTTGATTGTAAAAAAAAAAAAAAAAAAAAAAATTAGGACACTCATGTGGTATATAAAAAAGAATTTTCTGTTCTGAATGGTTAGAATTAGAACTATTCAAATGGTCAGTTTGAGTTTTGTTTTCTGAGAAAAGAGAATTATTTTAAAATTTTAAATTGAGATAGCCTAGTTTGTTTTGTGTTCTTTTGTATGATGCTATCTGATGACAATTGAAGTGTTGTTAAAATTTGATTTGATTCTGTTGTATGATTCAAAATGGAATTAAAAATTTGGTGTAGAAGTATATAGTTTGAATTACAAGTATAATTCTTTTTGATGAGTGTTGTCAACAGCACCAAATGCCTAGAATTTTCAATATTTAGTGCGTCTTGGGTTATTTTGCTTTGGAAAATATTTTGTTATATTTCTGAATGAATCGGAAATTCATTTAAAAGAGTTTTGGAGTGTTTTGAAATTGTCATTTTCATTTGTTGCTCATTTAAATGACTAAGAAACCCCTTAGAATTGTTTATTTATTTTGCGGAATTTTGAATGTCTAACTTGTGTACTTAAGGAAATTTTTGTTAGTAATTTGAAATTGCTTTGTGTAACTAATTTGGCAAATGTGAGACCATTTTGTGTTCAGAAAAAGAACTCGAAAAAAAAAAATCTGAAAGTGTGGATTTGAATTATTCACTTCCTGTGTTTGTTGACGAAAAAAAAGAAAAGGAAAAGAATGATATTCTGTTTTATATTTTTGTGTGTGCATTTATGCTTCTGAGTGTGAATCAATTGTTCATAGAGAAAAGGGAATTCTTTTGAACTGAAAATACCTTTTCTTGATTAGACAGGAAAGTTGAGTTTATATTCTGAATTGTATTTTAATTGTAGTATTATTTTCAAAACAGCTGTTCTTTAGTTGAACTTTTCTTTAACTGTTTATTTTCTTCTCAATTTGAAAACATCTTTAAAAAAAAAGATATTGTTTTAATGAATGAAAATTTTAATTTGTTTATGTGTTCGAAAATTATTTCTATTGATTTTTGGTTGTTCGGTAAGAAAGTTGTAACGTAGAATTAGCGAATTTAATTCTTTGATAAAGTCTTGTGAATTCTGTTGGAATTTAATACCTTAATAGAGGTTTTTGATAGTGTTTCCCCTGGCCCTTAATCATGGCATTTCTTGCAATTGGTAGAAAGCAGGACTTAATTGCTGTTGCGGAAGAAATTGGTGAGAAGGTACCAACTTCGTGCAAGGTTGCGGATATTAAACAAATAATTTTAAAAAGCCCAAATTTCGATCGGGAGGAGGTAACGATAATCATGGAACGAGTCATAAAAGATAGACTGGAAGAGGAAGAATTAGCTAGACAAGAAAAAATTCGTGAGGAAGAATTAGCTAGACAAGAAAAAATTCGTGAGGAAGAATTAGCTAGGCAAGAAGAAGAACGACAAGAACGGGAAAGGGTCAGACAACATGAACTCGAAATTAAAAAACTAGAAATGGCTCAGAAGGAATTTCGCCGGTCTGAAGAGGAATCTGAAAATGGGGCGGATAGAAACAGAAAAATCCAACTTACCCAAATCACTCCCAAATTTGACGAAAAAGGGGATGAAATGGGATTGTATTTGATCAATTTCGAGAGGAAAGCAGAGATGGCTCGAGTGCCGAAGGAGGACTGGGTGGCTTATTTGCTGGCCGTTTTGCCAGCCGAGTTATCTAACATGCTTGTCCGAGAACCTCCTGAAGTGGCCAACAATTATGATGTTGTGAAAGATCTCATTCTGAAACGATACAAAATGAACGCTGAAAAATTGAAACAGTGTTTCTACAGACATCAGAAAACAGCAGAGAAAACATGGAGAAATTATGCTCATGAACTGTACAGCTACTTCACTGAATGGCTTGCTGAATTGGAAATTGAAACCTTTCAGCAACTAAAAGATTTAATCGTTGCCGAGCAATTGAAGTATCGTGTACCAGATCAAATCAAGGAGCATTTTCTTGACAAATGGATGAAGTTGAAGACACCTTTTGAATTGGCAGAAGTGATCGAGGAGTACGAAACCATCAGGCAGAGTTTCAGGAAGAAGGAATTTCCAAAGAAGTATGGCTATCAAGGTTCAAAGGGACATTTTAGTGGAAGTAGACCCAAAGTACCATTCAAGGATGACAAGAACAAACATCCGGTCAAAACCGAACCCGCAAGCAATGAAAACCGTGAAAGAGAGTTTGAAAAGAGAAGACAGCTCCGATGCTATGAATGCGGTTCGTTATCACATCTGAGACCCCAATGCCCGAAGCTCAAGAGATCTGAAGTAGTAGCTGCCAATGAAGTCTTTGGAAGACACGTGCCTGAGTTGATGTCTCCTTATACTAGTGCTGGGACAGTAAATGGAGCCCAAATGTCTATCTTGAGAGATACTGGTGCCAGCATCGATCTTATTCCCAGAAAATTTATCAAACCACATATGTACACAGGTGAGCATGTGTGGCTCGCTTCTCCATTAGTAGACAGCCCGGTCTGCTTGCCCATTGCAGAAGTTGATTTGAACTGCGAATTGGGACATGTCCTTACGAAAGCTGCTGTAAGAGACAGTTTTCTGGATCAAGAGCATTACCTACTAAGTAACAAAACCGTTGCTCTGATCGAGAGTATGAAAAAAGATAAGGAGCTGGAGATCCAAGTTATTAATGCAGTTCAGACGAGAGCTCAGAAAAGTCTTTTGACAGCCGAAGTTGAAGAGTATCCAGTTGAGTCGAGTCCTGGAGAAGAGAATGACAGTACCGTGTTAACAGAGCAAGACGGAGAGGTATTGCCTATGGCGGAAGAAGCCTCACTTCCAGATCTGATTAAAGCCTCACGGAATGATTTTGTCGAAGAGCAGCGCAAGAGTAAAGAGTTGAAACCACTTTTCCTAGAAGCTGAGGAGTTAGCAAAGGAAACCAAGTATGCAATCGTTAATCAAATGCTGTTCTATCTGAAAAGTGACAAGGATGGTACGCAGAGAAAACTGCTGATTGTTCCAGAGAAGTTTCGGGACCAATTAAAGAAACTTTCTCATGAAGGAACAGCGGCTCACTTAGGAGTGACCAAGACTAAAGATGCTCTTTTTAAAACTTTTTTTTGGCCGAATTGTTACAAAGATGTTGAAGAATTTGTCAGATCTTGTGACCAATGTCAGCGAGTCGGGAAACCTCGGGATAAGAAGAAGGCACCCATGAAGATCGTTCCTGTCATCTCGGAGATCTTCACAAAGATTAATGTGGATGCTTGTGGTCCTTTACCTACTACACCATCTGGAAACCGGTATCTCATCACTGCAATTTGCATGTCTTCCAAATATCCCGATGCAGTTCCTGTCCCAAACCTTAGTTCTTCAACCGTGGTCGATAGTTTCCTGCAAATCTTTAGTCGGATGGGTTTCCCGAGGGAGCTGCAAAGCGATCAAGGAACGTCGTTTACAAGTGCACTCACAACGGAGTTCCTGGAGAAATTTGGAGTTAAAGTAGTGCGAAGTTCCGTACATCATCCCCAGAGCAATCCTGTGGAGAGACTACATAGAACTTTGAAGAGAATTCTTCGAGTCCTGTGTCTGGAGTCAGGACCTGATTGGGAGAAAATCTTGCCTCATGCCCTGTTTGCTCTACGAGTTGTTACTCATGACAGTACTGGATATACTCCAGCTGAGCTGGTTCATGGACAGAATTTGAGGACTCCCATGACTCTACTGTACGAGAACTTGACGGAAAGCGAGGAAGAGAAGACTAGCGTAGTATCATATGTCTTCAAGCTACTAAACCGCATGAAAAGGTGTCAAGAATTAGCCGTCCAAAACATGGAGAACGCCAAAGACAAACAAAAACTATGGTATGATCGCAAGGCTGTGAAGCGTAAATTTTGTGAAGGCGACCTTGTGCTGGTTGTCGCTACATCTAGGCCTAACAAAATGGCAGTTCATTGGATCGGCCCAGGGAAAGTCGTTAAACAGCTTTCCGAAACCAACTACATTGTGCAGTTTCCAGAAAAAGACAAATCCCATGTGTACCATGTGAACATGCTCAAGTCATATTTCCAGAGACCCGAAAATGTGAATTTAATCTGTCTAAAAGAGATTAGGAACTGTGACAACGAGGAGGACATTCCAAGTCTCGAGCAGAAGCCTGAAGTCTCGGAAATGACACAAATTTGGCAAGACATAGAACAAAATGGTCGCTTGTCAGAATATCAGAAGGAGCAGCTGAGAGAGTTGCTATCAAAATACTCTAGCTCATTCTCAAACCAGCCGGGGTGTACTGATCTTACTGAACATGACATTGAGCTTGAATCTGAGAGGCCCATCTGTGCCAAACCTTACAAGATGTCTCCACGCCAAACAGAAATTTTGAAGATGGAAGTGGAGAAGATGCTGTCGCTCAAAGTCATTGAGCCAGGAGAATCTGATTTTACTTCTCCTCTTATTCTGGTAGAAGTACCAGGAAAGGATGCAAGACCGTGCATCGACTATCGAAGACTCAACAAGGTCACTAGAACCCAGTACTTTCCTCTGCCAAACATTGAGCAGCTTGTTGAAAAAGTGTCAGCTGCCAAGTATATCACCGTTCTAGATTTGACCCGAGGTTATTGGCAAATACCTCTGAGTAAACGAGCCCAAAGATATTCAGCTTTTGTAACCAGTTTTGGGACATTTCGACCGTTGAGATTGCCATTCGGTTTGAAAAATGCCCCTTATGACTTTAGTCGTTTGATGGCCGAACTGTTGAAAGACTGTGGAGAATTTGCATGCCCTTACTTGGATGATGTAGCCATCTATTCCCTAAGTTGGGAAGATCATTTACAACATTTGAAAACCGTCTTAGAAAAGATGAATGCAGCTCATCTGCACATCAAGCCTTCTAAGTGCCAGTTTGCTCGTGCGTACGTAAAGTATCTTGGGCACTTGGTTGGTCAGGGCCAGAGAACACCTGGAGAATTGAAGATCCAAACTGTAAAGGACTTTCCGACCCCTGCGACTAAGACGCAGATCCGATCTTTCTTAGGACTTGCGGGGTATTATCGAAAATACATTCCTGACTTTTCAGTCCTCTCAGCACCAATTACAGATCTGCTGAAAGGAAAAAATCGTCGTGCTGCTGTCATATGGACTGATGCTTGTCGAGAGGCGTTTGACAAGTTAAAGAAACGGTTGTCGGAGAATCCGGTGTTGTACAGTCCAGATTTCTCGAGACAGTTTCTCGTCCAATGTGACGCGTCAAATCTTGGGATTGGCATCGTTTTGTCCCAAATTAATGACATTGGTGAGGAACATCCTGTCATGTACTTGAGTCGGAAGTTCTCAAATGCAGAACAAAAGTACAGTACCATCGAGAGAGAGTGCGCAGCTATCGTGTTCGCCATCCAAAAGCTGCGATGTTATTTGGATGGACACCAGAAGTTCATCATCCAGACGGACCATAATCCCCTTGTTTGGCTGGACAAAAATACGGGAACCAACCCTAGACTTTTACGTTGGGCTTTGATCCTGCAGCCATTCAATTATGAGGTTGTCCATAAGAGGGGGAAACAGCATCAAAATGCTGATTCATTAAGTCGCATCCCATAAACCTCATATCCTTTTATTTTATATTAGTAAGTTTATTGTTTATTTTGATATTTGTATTATGTGTGAAAATTTTAAATTTTTCTTATCATTAGTGTAAATTGTTTTCCTAAATTTTTAATAAGTATATAATTTTTTGTATAATATTTTTGAGTTCAAGGCACTGATTGCTATAATCTGGTACATGTGCAGTGTATTTTGTGTACTTGAACTCTTGAACTTTTCCAATGACTGCACCTATCTGGAGACTTTTTCAGGCAGTGGAGTCATCAAAACTTTTCCCTCATTCTTCGAGAAAAGTTTCCTCCTTGTGGGGAGGAGTTTATAAGTCTGTAAAGACTTCAGACTAAGATAGATGGCGCCCTTGAGCATGCCCAGAAGGACTTTGAGAAAGGAAAGAGTTAAGAACGAATGTGGCGAGAGACGTGTGGGTTGTGTTTTTTGGAGAGTGATCGAGACTGAGATGTGTGGATTTTGATATATACTACCTTTTCTATTTATGTTGTGTGTCGTGTTTGTACTGTGTCTGTGAGTTCATTAAAATGGTTTAAACCAAAAAGGGAGTATTCCTTGTGATGGTAATTAAAATTTTGAGCAAGTCAGTACAGAGCAGATGTAATATCACTGAAATATTTTTTTGAAAAAGTAAACACACACATTAAAATTTAAAAATATCACTGTACCAGGGATGTATCGTGCTTCTTGGGGATAAGAAAAAAGAGCGATATACTAGGGAGTCAAATTATCCGCACTTATTTTTTCGATTTATGTATACAAATGTAGGGGTTGAACAAGTTCGTCATTTTCTAGTCTCCTTCCTTTTCGATGCACTTGGTCCAGCGGTCCACAAGCTTGCGTATTGCCCCCAAGGAGAAGGTTTTGTGTTGGTCGCTCAACCATTTCTGCACCGCTTCCCTCACTCCTTTGTCCGTCTAATCTGCAGAGAACACGTTACATCGTCGATGGTAACTCGCCGGTTTGCCAGTACCATTTCTGGAGCTTACTGAATCTTCTCGTCAGTGGTGGAGGTTGATGGGCGTCCTGCTCCTTTGTGCATAACGCTTGTCCGGCCTTTTTTAAGCTTGTCGATCCACTCATACACACTTCTACGTGGTAGCAGGGACGTAACTAGGCTAGTTTCCACCCGGGGCAAGAACTCGCCTTGGCGCCCCCCCCCCCCCACCAACCAAACCAAAACCCTCCCCGACCACACCTGATATCGCCACCACACATTAATTCCACTATTCTAAATTTTTTTAATTCAATTTAGACGGTAAATGCTTGATTTCAAAGGTATATAGATTAATTTGCAGTAATTTCATTTTTAGTACACGATAAAATACCAAATTAATTCTAAGATATTTCATTGGCAAATATTTCATGTTTGGTATAATCTTTCACACTTATAATCGCTGCAAATGAAATGAAAACGTTTATCAAATGATATCGGGATATGTGTACGGTAAGAATAGCATTAGTCACTCTAAAAATATATTCACGCACAGTTTACTGCCCTATCCATCCTCCCCTTCTTTACTCACATCAAACTCATGCTCTTTCAACACTTCACACATTCTGCATTTAGCTCCTTTTATAGTGTTTGTAGTCTACTAAGTTTTTCCTCTTCATTTTTTATCATACGTCAATATCTATAGTAAAAAATTACTCGGCCAGTTTAGCGCCCCCCAATCCGGCGCCTGGGGCATATGCCCCGTCTGATCCCCCCTAGTTACGTCCCTGCGAGGTAGAACACTGTCCCCGTATTGTATTGTAAGCCTCCGATGAATTTCAGCATACCTTCCGACACTAGATATCACATCACTGATTTGTATTCCTCCTTGGTGCACACTGCTAGCGGAGTGGCCATGTTTATACTGAAGTAGAGGCAAGAAAAATGACGCTATCAAGGTCATAGTTCGGTAGTGACCACAGTAGTATTAAATCTAAGCATGCATGCGCAGAAGGCAGTGTGATAAACCTAAAGATGTGTTTTAACGAAAGTGCGGATAATTTGTGACTTACCCTGGTACATATCGTTACCACCACGCCAAATGCACGAATCTGCAAAATTGACGTTTCTACAAAAAACGCACTCAAACTTCAAAGTATGATGCTTCGGGAAAAATCGACTTGCGACTCAAAGGTTGTTTTCTCATGAAAATCGGTTCTCCATAAGAATCAAGATGATTCGTGGTTTGTCATAGTGTAAAACATGAAATGGTGACTCGAAAAATGCAGTTAGGTGAAATTCGCCAAAATACAGATACCTTTGGCATGGTAGTAACGATACGTAAGCGATTTAAAGTCGAGTTCTTTATTAGAAACGAAACTGACTACTTTTGAGGCCAGATTTAACGTGCACCAGCCCCACGTACACGACGGTCTTTGGTTGAATCGAGTTTCGAACTCGAAACCTCCGGATCCACTTACAACAGGGACGCAGACTTGTTAAGACCAGGGGCCATATAGATTCACTGCGACTTATGAAAGGGTCGCCCAAAACATGAAGTTATCAATCACGTTATTTATTTTATATATTATTGGTATTTATTACTTACATTGTTACAAAAAATGTAATAAAAAGTAAATAATTTAATTTGATGAGCGACATTACATTAATTTAACAATTGTTTTAATATTTGGTTCGATTTTTGTAGTAGCCAAGCGTAAAATTGATTCTAAATTTTCATCAGTCAAGCCGTTCTAATTTTTCCCCTGCTGCGGTAGCCCGGTTGGCGGAGTAACTGATAGCTACCGGAGGGTTGCGAGTTCGAATACAACCAAAGACCGACGCGTGGGGGCGTGTTAACGTTAAATCTATCGTGGCCTCAAATGTCCTCACGTCGGCGTGGTGTGGAAGTTTGGAGAGTGGAGTGCCAGCTCTGGTGTGACTTCGTCATCTGAGCGAGGTCAAAAATCACGTGGTGTTATCCTCGGATCTTTCCCGTGGGGTTTGATCCCGGACCGTCGCTAATAGCCCGGTGTGTATCTCCATTGCGACGCTAAATTAAAACCTACCTACCAATTTTTTGGTTTGTTGATATGACTGAAAAAGTTTGTAGACGTTGCCCCAAGGAGGCTTGCGTATTTTAATGCATTACCTAGCAAAGAAGTTTCAACCTAAATTACCTATAGTGCGACTTGTTAAATTTTAAATAACACATGGTGAGGCGGGCCGCATGAGGCCCTCGGTCTGCGGATCCCTGACTACAGTTTTGTACAGTTGTACTTTTGTTTTGAAGCTTTGTAACACCATGTATTTATACGAATAGTATATATACACATCGTTCCCAACAGTGTTAATGTAATCATGATTGCTTTGGTAGATCTAAAGTGATTTTTTGCAGGGAAAAGTTAGCCGGTATTATAATTTAGAGCCGCGAAACAAGTGATTATTTCAATATCGATATAACAATCCCACTTTCAAATCTTAACTGAATCCGAATGATATCCTAGAATCTATTTAATCCTCTGAGGCGTTTACACTTAGTCCATTTAATCCTCTGAGAGCATAGTTCTAATTTAGTCTTCCTTGCATGACTTCGAAATAGGTTTGACCAACCTGAGCAGTAGAATCTTTCCAATGGATTCTTTTCTAAGAAAAGAATCAAAAGTATCTTTCCAAATGATTTTATTCTAATGAAGGACCAATAGGATCTATCCAAAGAATGCTATTCTAAGGAAATAACCAACAGAATTTTCCAAATGATTTAATTCTAAGGAAAGGATTGATATCTTTTCAAAGGATTATTTTCAAATTAAAGGATCAGTAGGATCTGTCCAAAGAATTCTATTCTAAGGAAAGGACCAACAGAATTTTTCCAAAGGATTATAAAATTCTAATCACTAGCATCTTTCCAAAAATTGTATTCTAATAAAAGGATCAATAATATCTTTCCAAAGGATTCTTTTCAAATTAAAGGACCAGTAGGATCTGTCCAAAGAATACTATTCTAAAGAAATGACCAACAGAATTTTTCCAAAGGATTGCATTCTAAGGAAAGGACAAATAGTATCTTTTCAAATGATTATTTTCTAATTAAAGGACCAATAGAATCTGTCCAAAGAATTCTATTCTACGGAAATGATCAACACGATTTTTCCGGAGTTGAATTCTAAGGAAAAGAACAATACTATTTTTCCAATGGATCGTTTTTTAATCAAAGGACCAATAGAATACTGTCCAAAGAATTCTATTTCAAGGAAAGGACCCATATACTATTTCCAGAGGTTGAAAGGATCCATGGTTTTTCAATCAAGTGCCGTGGTTATGTAGTCATTAAATGTGTTGTGATGTGAAAACATACCACAATTTTCGGAAATCTCATGACCCTCAGTTAATTTCATTTATCTCCGATTTCAACGTCAGACGCACGTTTAATCTTTTTCGATTAGAATTCCGAAGATCGGGTTTTGTTTGCATCACTGGAAAACAATTCCGAAGACCATTACATTAACCTTTTTCCCATCGCTCCACAGAAAAGCAATTTCAAATAATTCTCCTTTTAATGACAGTTTAAAATCCAGAGTTCAAATAAACGCCGCCGAATTCATTTCCACCGAAGATAATCGACACTCGCCCATTTCCTCTTTTAACTATTTCTTTTCCAAACGCGATTTCCTCGAAATCTGGGCGCCGCGGTAGTCCGGCTCGAAACTGTCGTGGCCTCAAATGTCCTCACGTTGGCGAGGTGTGGAAGTTTGGAGAGTGGAGTGCTAGATCAGGTGTGACATCGTCATCTGACCGTGATGTTGTCTTCCATCTTTCCCTTCGGGTTTGATTCCGGACCGTCGCCAATAGCCCGTCGTGTTGCTCCAGAGCGACCTTAATTAATTACCATTACCCTCAAAATTTTCGGTTCAGATAACCCCAAGATAGAATCCAGTTTATGTATTCGTTTAGCAGGGGGTGGTGAGCAGGGTAAGCCCCACATGGGGCGCTTCCCTGTGGCGATTTGGATGTCAAACTCATTTTTCATAATTCAATTACACTAGAAGCCAGCGGGGAGATCAATTCCTCTAAAAAACCTATCCAAGATCGGAATTTGTGAGGACCCTCTACATTGATTGCAGTTAAAGATGACATTTGCGACCAACTGAATGAATTTGAAATAATAATTTTTCTTTTATGAGAGGGTTTTCTGTAATGTATCCAGAAAACAGAATAGCCTGATCTCAGGAGAAATACAATCACGAATTAAACGGAACAGTAAAAAAAATCCGCATTATCCGTAGTTCGTGTTATACGAATTCGGAAAATAATAGTTCGTGTTATTCGAATTATTTGAATAATAAATAAAATATTAATATGTTTACATTACTTACTGCCCAATTCCTGGTTCGCAGATAAGGTATTCTTCATTCAAGATTATGCAGATGATTCTTGGTTATACAAATGATTCTTGATAATACAGATAATTCTTGATCAGAGATTATTCCTGATAATTTAGGTAATTCCTGATCAGAGATATTTCTTGATAATTTATATAATTCTTTATTACACAGATATTTCCTGATTACGCAGTTTTTGTCTTGAGGTAAAGTAAAGTAATTAATTAACGTCGCACTGGAGCAACATAACGGGCTATTGGCGACGGTCCGAGATCAGTCTTTAAGGGAAAGATCCGAGGACAACACCACGTAATTTTGAACGACGGTCAGATAACGGGGTCAACACCTGAGCTGGCACCTCAATCTCCAAACTTACACACCACTTCAACGTGAGGGCATTTGAGGCCACGTGTACCAGCCCCCGTTTACACGACTGTCTTTGGCTGGTCCTAGTTTGGAACTTTCCGAATCTAATCCGTTACTCTTCCGGCTCCATTTTTGTCTTGAAATAGCTCTTTATCGATTTTTGTGTTTTTCTTTAAGAAAATCTTCGATGCGATCAATGTTGTTTAATTGAGCAGATGAATTTTCACTGCCTGACAAAAAGCTGCGAATTTCTAAGCCAGCAGTCGCTTCTTTTAAAGGCGCGCTTATTCCTCATCGGAATCTTCATTTATTATTTCTTTATTTTCTTTTCAGCAAATAAATCTTCCTTAATTTTGGAGTGGCGTAAAGTTTCTGATTGTAAATTGTTTTTCCTTTTGTAATGTATACTTCATGTGTATTTCACTAAAATTTTTTGTCGTAACGATTGAAAAGAACCCGTTTGCCGTTGTTTCGAAAATTCGTTCGTCTTAACCGGCGATTAGTGTGACCCGAATTCTTCATAAATGAATGAGTTAACATTGTTTGAATGTACATTTTGACGGGGATTGGAATTTGGTTCGTATTATCAGTAATTCATATTAAGCGAGTTCGTCTTAATGAGGTTTGGCTCCATATGGAGGTATACGTTATTACATTTTATTCCTTGATACAACGCAGGTAGAGCAGTGCCTAAAAATGACCGAAAATAGCGATTTTCTATATTAATTATACGACTTTGGAAGAATAGAGTATATGGAAAATTTCATAGCTGTAGCTACTTCATATAGCGAGTTATTAAAAATTTTCCATCGAATGACAGGGTGTGAAACACATTGACTTTTAAACTATGAAATCCTTTTCCTCAGCTTGTTTTTGATTATTACAATGTATTTAACCCCCAAGTGGTTTCGACGAGATATCTCGTCCATCAAGATCCGACCAAGTTTTCTAATGACGAGACATCTCGTCATCAAGATATTGCCGACTCTTTGAAGAAGACGAGACCAAGATCTGATCAGTTTTCTTATAGTGACGAGATATCTCGTCCAATCAGGATCTGGTCGGTTTTGCTAATGACGAGATACCTCGTCAAGGCAACCAGCAGGGGGTTTAAAGTGATAAAGCTTTTTTGTAATTAATAGAGATTTTTGAAACTTTGTTTTATGATGCATTTGATAACTTTATGCACGGAATAAGGATATAGAATAGTTAATTTTTAAAAGTTAATAAATTCAATTGGGACTGTTTTTGTACTATATTTCATTGTGTCTGTTATCAAAATATTTGTTAAAAAATAACATTGTACATACGCACTCATGCATAAAATTGTGGTAACAGTCCGATGGAAAAATATCTAAAAAAGATTACAGGAGTAAAAATTTTAAAATGTTGAAACATTAAAATAAATTGAACTTTTTAACTATTTCATGTAAATTGTTTTTCCTTTTGTAATGTATACTTAATGCGTATTTTACCAAAAATTTCGTTGTAAATGTGATCGCACGAACCATCCTGCATTTGGAAACACATTAACAGTATATTTGTAATATTCATCCGTCATGTTTAGGGGGTCGAAACCATTGAAACCAACAGTAAAAAAAGCTTAAGATAAAATACGATTTGGCACACCACTGATGATAGGGTTTTTTGATTTACATGGTACTTCAAAACTGCATGTACAAACTTGAGAGGGGGCCACGGTAGCTCAGTTGGTAGAGCAACGGTTCAGCAACCGGAGTGGCGAGTTCGAAAATCGGTCCAAACAAAGACCATCGTGTACACGGGGCTGGTGCACGTTAAACCTGTCGTTGCCTCAAATATCCTCACGTTGGCGTGGTGAGGAAGTTTGGAGATTGTGGTGACAGCTCGGGTATTGTTGACCAAGCTGCGCCAAACACAAAACAATGTCAAGAAAACATGTTATGAAATGGGATTGGGAATAGAGTAGAGAGATGAGAGCAGAAAAAGATCTCTTGGGCATCCCGCGAGTGCGACTCCCGTGTTTACTAAAGACTGTAAACTCCATTGGAAAGGAAAAGATCACTAGAGTACCTCGTATCCGTGAAACCCGTACACACCTAAAGGAGATGTGCCCCAGAGGGCCAGATCACTAGGGTACCTCGGGTTTGTGATGCCGTGTTAACTTAAAGGAAGAGTGAAATGGGATCTGTATAATGGAATAGTTGTTAATTGAATCGTTAAATTAAAAACATCTAGATGTATTCTTGGCAATATTCACAATAAAAACTACAGCACTATTGCGGAAAACAATGTTTCAAAATACAAGGGAGAGGGAAAACCAATTTTAGTTCCTTCGTTAGTGTCTGCGAGGAAGTCGACATTTGCCACCACAATCCCCAGTCAAATGTGAACAAAATGGACGTTTGGAGTAACGCCTTTGTCCCTCATTGAAGTCCGATCTAGGACATGTGGGCCCTCCGCAGACACGAAAAGGAAATGTTCGGAACCCCCGTGTGTTCCAAATTGTTGAGAGTTGAAGTGTGTTCTTTTGTTGTATTTTCTTCCGCTGCCATTGCTCGTGTGATTCATCGCAGACTCAAGTCTTTGACCGGCGGGGCTTTGAGTGTGGCGAATTACGCATCCGCTGGTCCTCACGAACATCGCCTGTTAACAACCACGGGAGCCACTGAACTTGTCCTTTGGAGGGACTTTTCAGTTGGATGGGCACTCCATTAAAAAGCAAAATACTAATAATAAGTGCTAATAATAAAATAAGTAAAGGATAATAAATGAATAAATAATAATGTGTGATGGGGATAATAATAAGTATTATAATAATTAAGTAAACAAATAACACAACAACAAAATAAGTAAATAATAATCTATAATATATCATAACAAAGTAAGTAAATAAATAATAAAAATGTTGATAATGATACTACTACTAATAAGTATTATCATAATAAATAATAACAAAATAAGTAAGTAAATAAATGATGATAAATAACAAGTGAATAAATAACAATAAATGAATAAATAATAATGTGTGATGGGGATAATAATAAGTATTATTATAATAAATAAGTAAATATTAACAACCAAATAAGTACACAACAATAAATAAACAATAATGATAGTGATAATAAGTATTATAATAAATAAATCATAACAAAGTAAATAAATAAACGATGATAATGATACTAATAGTAAGTAAATAAATAATAATAGTAACTACAATAGTAATAAAATAAGTAAGTAAATAAATGATAATTAATAATAAAATAAGTAAAAATAAATAATGATGATAAATAGTAAGTGAATAAATAATAATATCAATAATAAAATAAGTGATTTAAATAAATGATGATGATATGATAATAATACTAATATTAATAATAATAAAATAAGTAAATAAAATAATGATAAACTAAGTAAACAAATAATAATAAAATAACTAAATAAATAATAATAAAATAGGTAAGTAACTAATAATAAAATGAGTAACAGTAATAAACAAATTGTAAAGTGGTTGGTTGTTTTAAGTTTTATGGCGCAAGGGCCATATTTGGCCAAGTTGCGCCAAACACAAGACAACGTCAAGCAAAATATGTCGCGAAAGGGAAAAGAAGAGGGATTGGGGAATGGAGTAGTGCGATGAAAGCAGAAAAGATCACTTGGGTATCCCGGGAGAGCGACCCCCGTGTTTACTAAAGACAGTAAACCCCATGGGAAGAGAAAAGATCACTAGAGTACCTCGGGTCCAAATTACAATGGGGTGTTTTTAAAGAAAATCCCCTGTGGTATTGCAAACCTTTCTGCGGAGCGGGCTGTCACTGAAACTCATTTTCCATACAAGTTTGAGTAATTGAACAAAAGATGAAAGGAAAAAATAATATAACTTACACTGTACTGACAAGTCACCGGACAAGTAGAAACAAAGCAGCAATTGTTTTGGCGTCTGAACTATAAATTTAAATCTTCAATTTAGAGTCTACATCCACATGGGTAACACAGCTAGATACTAGTGAGTATATACTGAAATTTAAGGAAGGAATGTCCTATAGAAATGTGCGAATGTTTTATATCAAAATCTAAACACTGAAGTAGCAGTCACTTTATTATCCCTAAATATCCATATTCAGAATGTTAAATACGTACCATCATGAGCACAAGTCCTAGGGGACTGAACCACTTTGGCTAGTCGATAATTTTATGAAGGGGCGCCAGCACAGTTCAGTCCCCTAGGACTTGTACGAATTTAACATTCTAAATATGGATATTTAGGGATAATAAAGTGTCTGCTGCTTCAGTTGTTTAGATTTTTATATAAAACATTTGCACATTTCGCTCAATAGTAGTTAGCTCTAGTTACCCATGTAGACTTTGAAATTGAAAATTTAAATTTATAGTCAGACCCCAAAATAAATGCTGTTTTGTTTCTACTCCAGATGTCCGGTGACTTTGTCAGTAGCGTGTAATTGTGAAATATTAAGTTGACCCGTAAGGTGTATGATCAATGAAGATGAATCACATTCATCATAGCGTTGCATAAATCTTCTAGATCACAGAATACGTGATATAGCGTCATCAATATATTGCGATTTTTTAAGGATGACGAGATCTATCGGGTGAGTTTTCTTCTAATGACAAGATATCTCATCCATCAAGATCTTGGGTCAGCTTTGCTAATGAGGAGATACCTCAATGAAACAGCCATCACGCCATTAGGGTTAAAAAAATAAACTCTAAAAATAGAATACTTTTCTCACTCGATGTAAGTAGCTAATTAATGTAGCACTGGAGTAACAAAATGGCGATGGTACGGGTAGGTAGGTATTTAATTAACGTCACACTGGAGCAACACAATGGGCCATTGGCAACGGTCCGGGATCAATCCCTAAGGGAAAGTATCTCGTAAATTTGAGCCAGGTCAACATCTGAGCTGGCGCCCCACTCTCCAAACTTCCACACTACGCCAACGCGAGGACATTTGAGGCTATAACAGATTTAAGTGCACCAGCCCCGTGTACACGACTGTCTTTGGCTGGACCGAGTTTCGAACTCGAAACCTTCCAATTGCTAATCTGTTACACCTCCAACTGGGCTACAGCGGTCCTTTTCTCAGTTGAGACCTTCGCTGAGCGGATACTAGCTCGCTGGCCGTATATTGTACACCCGTATTCCATAGCATTCCGCTAAAGCGAAGGACAGAGTCAAAATTATCAAAATTTTATAAATCTTTATTGTATTTGTAATAAAAGTACAAGTACGCGCAAGGGAGAATCAAATTTGCGTGTGCAAATTAAAGATCGAGTACTCTCGGAATTGACATTTTAAATTTAATTAGGGACCCGTCATATAAACTGTTACTTGAGCCCATCATCTGAAGTGGTACATGCGGACGTTATCTAAACTGGTACTAGGAACAGTCTTCTTACCTAGAATTGGGATCCGTCATCTCATCTGTACTGGGGTCCTCCACTGAACCTGGTACTGTAGCCTCTCACCTAAACTGGTACTTGAGCCTTTCATTTCATGGTACAGGGGTTCAGTGTCTAAACTGATACTGGAGCCCGTCATCTCATCTGGTTTTGGGGTCCTTCACCAAATCTGGTACTAGATCCTGTCATAAACTGGTGCAAGGACCAGTCATCTTACCTGGTATTGAGGCCGTTGTCTCACCTGGTACTAGGGTCCTTCACCAAACCTGGTACTGGAGCCCGTCATCAAGAGCGGTACAGGCGCCCTTTATCTAAATTGGAACTGAGACCCTTCAACTAACATACTAATGTGACCCGTCATCTATATTAGTGCTGAGGCCTTTCCTCTAACCGGTACTAGGACCCGTCATATAAACTGGTACTGCCGTCTTTCACCTAACCTTCTGCTGGGACCCATTATACGTATAAACTAGTACTGCCGTCTTTCACCTAACCTTCTGCTGGGACCCATTATACGTATAAACTAGTACTGAGGCTCTTCCTCTAACCAGGTGCTGGGACCCGTCACCTAAACTGGGACTGAGGCCCTTCACCTAACTTGCTACTGGGACCAGTCATATAAACTAGTACTGATGCCCTTTCTCTAACACGGTACTGGAACCCGTCATATAAACTGGTAATGTGGCCCTTCACCGAACCTGCAACTGGGACCCGTCTTTAAACTGGTTCTGGACTGCAGATGTGGGGAATTTTCGCATTTGATAACCTATTCCGTAAGACTAAGCTCATTTGTAAAGAGGAATTAATTTCTATTTAGGATAAAACAAACGGTCAATAAACCTTTTTTTCTAACAGAGCTTTTTGAACCGACAGAATAATTACATCAAAAAGCTCTGATAAGTAAGTAATCCTTTTGAATTCCAGCTGAGTTTCCCCCTATGCCAGTTCGTCTCCAACAGAGCTTAACGAGACTTCTAACAAGCTTTAATTGGTTCCTCACCTCGTAGGATTGAAATGCATCATATGAGCTATCTTGTTTTAACCCAGACATATCCTGAGAGTTACATTTTAAGACATTAGCATGCAAGATTGAGCTGAGGAAACGAAAATAATGGAGCCGTTTCCAAATCTCTCATTCTTTGGCAAATTCAAGTCTAAATGAATTTCTGAAGGAATTCACACACACACACACACACAAATCGCTTTATTAACCCTCCTGGTGGTTGTCTCGACGAGATATCTCGTCATTGGCAAAACTGACCAGATCTTTTTGATGAGATATCTCGTCATTAGAAGGAAACAATCATTAGAAGCAAACCGGCCAGATCTTGAATCTCGTCATCATCAAAAAGTTGGAAATATCTTGATGAGCTATCTGGTCATTAGCAAATTATCAGATATCTCGTTGAAACCACTTAATTTTGAACCACGGTCAGATGACGAGGTCACACCTGAGCTGGCACCCCACTCTCCAAACTTCCACACCACGCCAACGTGAGGGCATTTGAGGCCATGACAGATTTAACGTGAAACCAGCACCCTTTTACACGACGGTTTTTGTCTGGATTCGAACTCGTAACCCTCCGGTTGCTAATCCGTTATTCTTCCAACCGGGCTACCGCGGCCCTCTTAATTTTAAGATGGCTACTCTTAATGTTTATTGTGGTGAAGAAAAATTCCTTAAGTTAAGAACTAATTAGATGTAGTTTTGCCGATGTTTGGCGATAGTTTTTTACACATGGGATATGCTGAAATTGCGATAGATTGATATGCCAAATTACACGACGGTTTTTGTCTGGATTCGAACTCGTAACCCTCCGGTTGCTAATCCGTTATTCTTCCAACCGGGCTACCGCGGCCCTCTTAATTTTAAGATGGCTACTCTTAATGTTTATTGTGGTGAAGAAAAATTCCTTAAGTTAAGAACTAATTAGATGTAGTTTTGCCGATGTTTGGCGATAGTTTTTTACACATGGGATATGCTGAAATTGCGATAGATTGATATGCCAAATTACGTCATAAGTTACGAAGAACGTTACCTAAACACTAGCGCCCTCTATTTTGATTTCCAGAAAACATCCTCATAAATGGCATGCTAAAATTGCATTAACAATGAATGACACTTCTAAAATGAGAGAGAAGGGAAAAGAGCTTACCACCACTAACGCTCTCTATGTTTAACTTTACAGAAAAAATTCATAAGAAATAAACAATTTCAGCTCTATTCGGCTATCAAAAGTCCATTGCGTTGCTCCAGTGAGACGTTCATTCAACTACCTACCTATTCGGCTATCATTCAATTTGGTTAGTGAGACGACTACTCGTCAGAAGCATGTTTCTGGTATAAATACTTAGTTTTTGACTCAGATACAATTACCTAGATACTACCGTGATTACTTAATAAATTAGATACTACCGTGGTATCAAAGAAGGTAGTATCTTAAGTTTGGTTTTTAGAGTTGATCATTGTTACAACTGCGGATTTAAACACCTCTTCTCTTCTTACTTACCCCATAAGGCTTTGAGCTAAACCAGGTTCAAAAGACCGTTAGCCTTGAGTTTATTGAGAGCTAGCACCAGACTTTTTAATAAATCCTCCCTAGCGATTCCAATGAGAAGGATTTTCAGGGTAAACAAACAAACCAAATGGTCTGCGAAGATTTTACTTTAGCTGTCCTAATGCTCTCGTGATACATATATGGGGGTTGTCTCAAAATGTAGTTTATCCCTGTTTTGGCGAAGTTTGACGGTTAATGTAATTGGTGTTGAGCAATCGACTATCATATATGAATCAGAATTCATTCTTCGGAACTTTCATTGGCTGAAATCGTATCGAAATGACCAAATGATGTCACGTTCAGAATACGTACAGGAAACACTACCGCCACCTACATTTAGCTTGACCGAAAATGCCTCTCGTTGGGAAGAAGGTCCTCAGTCCATAGATGTGAAATGTAAGTAGACTGAGCATTGCTAATGAGGAGCTTAGAAAAGTGATCAACTTGTCGACTAGTAGTCACGTACTACTCTGAAAAATTGATTTGGTCGGCCGATTTGGCATCTTGTTCGGCTATTTAAAATCTTATGACGGGGTAGATGCGGGAATGCGCATTTCTATAGAGTGGCGACAAAAGTGGTCAAATCGTCGAAGTCTACTAGGTCGCGCTGACCAATCAGATGAAGATTCAATGGTTCCTGCTTCAAGCTATTGTTCCAAACCTTTGCCTTTCTCAAAAGTTAACCTACATGTCGATAGTAGTGGTTATAGACAACCCTCTTTTGCCAGTTTGTTGGCTGTTTCATTTTCTTCAATATAGACGCGGAAAGGGAATATATATATAATACTTAACAACTCTAGATAACAGTATTGTCACTTAGTCAACTTTTGATTGAGTATGCTTTAACTGTTTTCTAGTGCTACGAGACACCAGATTCTTTTATACGCAGCATTTTAACCTTCCAGGGCGTTTCGACGAGATATCTCGTTCATCAAGATCTGGCCAATTTTGCTAATGACAAGATATCTCGTCATCAAAATGTTGCCGATTTTTTATGACAACCAGATCCCAGTTTTCTTCTAATGACGAGATACCTCGTCCGTAACGATCTCGCCAGTTTTGCTAATGACGAGATGCCTCGTCGAGACAACCACCAGGAGGGTTAATAAACGTTAAGCCTAAAGAACAACCGTCTAATTAGCTCTCGCATAGTAACAAATGATTGTAAGGAGAGAGACCAAACTTGGAGATACAGCTTTCTTCGGTAGCGCGGCAGTATTTCGAAACATTTGAAAAATCAAGGTAATTTGTGCGACATATCGGTATAAATACAGGGTGGCCCAAAAGTCACTAGACCATTTTTAAATACAATAACTTTTTGCAATTAATTTTTTCAAACTTTCTTTTCAGATTATTTATATGTAATTCTTGGAAAATAGCTATGGAGAAATTCTCGCCAGAGCAACCAGTAAAAATAATCCAATTTTATCTCTACAAAATCAACGGTCAATTGTGCTAACCCAAAGAGCTTACATTCCTCATTCAGCAGTTTAGAACACACCAGAGGTATGATGGCAGAAAGATACTCCCCATACAGATCGTCCGACAATGAAGCTCGTAAGGCAAATTTTTGCACGACGGATAATTTCGCGAAACTGATGAATTCAATTGGCCTCCACGTTCACCTGACCTTACGACTCCAGACTTTTCTTGTGGGGATATCTAAAAGAAAGAGTATACCGTAACAAGCCTCGGACCATCCAGCAATTGAATGCCAACATCCGTGAAGAAATTGAAGGAATAAGCCAAGAAACATTACGAGAGGTGATGGAGCACACTTTAGAAAGAGCCCGCCACTGTCAAGAACAAAATGGTGGCCATTTGAAGGACATAATTAAAAATAATTTCCAAGTTTTATTGTTTATAAAAGAATAAATGTGAATTTTTAATACATAAAAGAGTTATTCTATTTTTAAATGGTCTAGTGACTTTTGGGCCACCTTGTATATAGGGTATTTAAAAACTTCGGCGCAAAATTTAGATTTGGTTTGTCGCCTTACAGTAATTTTATTTGCTATTCAACAAATTTAATAACAGAACATCAGAGTAAAAAATTGTCTTTAAGTCTGCTGAGGGGACACTATACGTAAGTCTGCTGGGGGGCACTTATAAGTAAAATAAATTTATTTATTTATTCGACCATTAAAATAAATTTATTTATTTTACAAGTGTCGTATAATGTATAAAAACGAAAATCATTAGAAATAATTAGAGCTGATTTTAATTCGTTTTCTGAAATTTGAAATGATAAAGAAGTGATATTACAAAGCATGTATTAAATTTTAATTCAAAAATAAAATTAATTAGGGTTGTCAATTGAAGCGTCGCAACTCTAATAATTGTAAGTTTGAGAAATATGGTGTAGGGCTTCCAATTGAGAAAGCTTGAGAGTGTTTTTTGCAGAGCACTCATTATTAATTTATTTCGCTAGAATTTAATGAACATTTCAACGATAGAGATAAATTACCAACTATATTTTAGTTTTTCTTAGCGAATATAAATTATTTTCTCCTTACAAGAATAACGTGCACCAGAAACAAAAAACGAATTAATTGTTTTTTTGTGTATATATTTATAAAGAACAAATTAAATTGAACAAATACGCGCAGTATGTGGACTATCCGTAATAAATAGAATTGGATGAAATGAATGGTAAAACTATTCAATTTCACAATTCATAAGTGAAAAGCTTCAAAAGTAAAATGCATTCATTGTACTAGATTAGGAATGGGAGATTTGTTGGAATGACTTATAACATGTGAGTATGAGTTTTCTATTAAAAATATCATTTTTATTGAAGTGCAACCAATACATTCCAAGGATATTGAAAACGGAAATAGAAAAATTCAATGGAATACTTCAATAAATTGAAAATTTTTGGCTCTGAAGACGAAAAATTACTTAGAATACAAGGAACTGTATCTCTATAAAGTTAATTTGATTTTTCAGTGTTTTGGTGGCGTAAAACTAATTTCGCAATATCGTCGGGGATGTATGGTACAATCATAACTGAATGCACCTTTTTATTTGCGGAGGGGGGGGGGCGCTGTGGCCCTGTTGGTAGAGTAACGGATTAGCAACCGGAGGGTTGCGAGTTCAAATCCAACAAAAGACCGTCGTGTACATAGGGGGCTGGTGCATGTTAACCCTTTCGCCCCGACTTTTGCATGATTAAAATTTAACTATGAAAAGTAGTTTAATTTAGTAGTTTAGTAGTTTTTGCTCTTTTTGACGGACGACCGTACTTTCGCGTTCTTTTTGTGTTTGCTTTCTCCCTTCCAACATTTATTAGTTGCTCAGCTAAGGGGACCATGAATGATAATAGTGGTTCTGTTTTATGTTCCACATCACACTTCGTAATCCATGCATTCGCAACAGAAATCATAACTAATTTTCAAAAAATCTTTTCCACCACTTGTCTGATTTCCTGCCATGACCCTAAAAAGTAGCCATTTCATCACAGCGGTCAACTCCATTCATGTACATATTGTAGTGGGAAATGGCTTCTGGGCAACTAACGTCTAATTTTGTACCATCTTTTTGTTTCCGAACCACGGTCACTAATTCATCAGAATGAATGGGCGTGCTCAAAAACATAAGTCCGCCATTTGCAATCTGAAAATATTACCAGGTTTCTTTAGTCAAATTTTTATTCCCTAATTCCTTAAGAACACTGAAAACGTAAAAACCCATTCAAAAGTGGGATTTATTTACCCAATAGGGAATGAAATCTAATCTCTGGGACGTATATGGCCATTAGGCCCGAAAGGGTTAAATCTGTCGTGGCCTCAAATGTCCCCACGTTGGCGTGGTGTAGAAGTTTGGAGAGTGGGGTGCCAGCTCAGGTGTGACCTCGTCATCTGACCGTAGTTCAAAAGTACGTGGTGTTGTCCTCGGATCTTTCCCTTCGGGTGTGATCCTGGACCGTCGCCAATAGCCCGTTGTGTTGCTCCAGTGCGACGTAAATTAAATACCTACCTTTTATTTGCGGTTATGAAATCGACTAACCTACGTTCAGACAAATTATGTTACGTTGAGCAAAATCTATCATTGTTGATATTGATTTTTACAGATACGTGTTGTCCAACACAGATGGATAAGCGATCATTCCGAAGCTGCCTAAAAACGAAAAGCTGTGTGGAACTATCAGAAGTTTACTAAACACAACCAAACTTAATTGTTATTTATTTTTTCGATATTTCATCGCGTTAAATTAAATTTATTGGAGTGTTAAGCTGAATTCAAATTGGAAGCGCAAGGCGCAAAGCGACACTCGCAGACCAATCAGAGGTGTCGGCTCGATCGGTGAACACGCTCTGATTGGTCTGCGCTTGTCCCTGCGCCTTGCGCTGCCTATTTGAATTCAGCTTCTGACAGTTCTTTTCTTTCAAAATACATAAAAGATTAAGTTTTGTCTCCAAATTAGGCATTCAAAATGTTAATAATCTGTTTTACGTAAAGAGACGTCTCACCAGAGTGATGATTTAAAAACAAAACTAGAATAAGAGAGGAATTTTTAATGCAAACAAACCGGACAGAAGCGAAGATTTTATTTCCGCTACGTAAATACATATCGGGGTTACCTTAAAATGTGCCACCGTTTTGGCGACGTGTGGCGTGTAATCTAATTGGCGTCGATCAATCAACGATCATACATCAATTCGAAATTCATTTTTTAGGATTTTCATTGGTAACGTGCTGAAATCGTATACGGAAAACAAGCCAAGTTACGTCTCTTTCGGGATACGTACAGGAAACACTACAGTCACCTACATTTAGCTTGTCTGAAAGGTAGGTAGGTATGTATGTTTCGATTAACGTCGCACTGGAGCAACACAATGGACTATTGGCGACGGTCTGGGATCAAACATGAAAGAAAATATCCGAGGACAACACCTCGTAATTTTGAACCACGGTCAGATGACGAGGCAACACCTGAGCTCTCCAAACTTCCACACCACGCCAACGCTTGACTGAAAGAGCTCCTCCAATAATATTTTTTTTCATAATTTGTTCCTTCCATGTCATCGCGTCATCTCCAGTTTTCAAGACTGGAGCCTCAACCGTTATCCGCCTCGGACTATCCCGACAGTGATTTCAACCCACAATAGCTTCATAACAAAACACATTTTCCTTGAAATATTCTCAATAGCAAAGGATTACGAATGCTTTCCTTAACTCTATATCTCAGAACACAGAAGTTATCGGAGAGAGCAATGAAATATTCACGACTCCCTAGCGAGCCGCGGCACAATTTGAAAACCTATTCCCCAAACCGTTTCTAGTACCCAGCACATTGATCCACCCCGATCTCTTACAAATCTCACTCAAAATTTCATTAAAATATTCATCCGGTTTAACTACATCCCCTGATTTATCAATAAATAAAGTCTCGAATCGAAGCATTAACACCAGACATGGCATTGTTAATGGATAAACATTAATCCAGCGCGTCTTGTCGCTTAATTAAGCATCGCATCGCTTTGGTGTTAAAAGTGTTCGGATCGAGCAATCGGTGAGGTCGGATCAAATATCGCAATTCCGGCCATGCGTTTCGACGTCTATTATCTCTGGAATCTAGATGGAGTAATTTAAGGATACATTACTGAATCGATTTCCATCCATAAATCTGATGCTCAGGCTTAGATCTTGAGCTTGCCATCAGTCTGCCAGAAATGGGAACTGACGATGACAGCACAAGAAAGAAAGACACCGTAAGCGTGGGTAGATTTATCAGGCAGAGAAGTATATTATATATAAAACTAGGCTAAAAAAGAGTTATACTTTTCATTGAACTTACGGTTCTCTTCAAATATTAAATCTACAAAACCCAGTGGAACTTACAACACGCAGAGCTTTTTATATTCATTTAAAGTAACTACCATGCGTGTATTTTTGACAAATCTTTATTTTAAATTAAAACAAAATATAATTTTAAAACATTAAACTTTTTTAACGCAGTTTTAGAAATATAATTTCATGAACGCCTCATTAACTCTTTAAGGCACACGATTTAAAAAAAGCCCAGAGTTACACATAATTGTTTATTCACTTATTCAGCTTCAAAATTAGTACAAAACATCAAATAACACGTTTTTTTATTATAAAAAACGATTTATTCACTCAATAAATTTTTTACAAAGAAACATTTACCGTTATGAAAGACAAAAATTTACTGCACCACTGCGCCAACCTTAATCACAAGTGTCAACAAGTTACTAATGCGTTTCGACATGAGTTTTGTTTTCAGTTATTTATAGTTCATAGCATTGCCCAACTCAATGAAAAACTTCAACTAAAATATTAAACTGTGTGACTATGAGTAATTTCAACCTTTTGAGGTGGGTTAAAAAATATTCCACCATGCATAAAAAGCTAAGCAAAAAAAAAAAGATGGGACAGTTTTTAACCCACCTAACCCCAAAGAGTTAAAACTTGTATATCAAATAGATTTTTTAATATTCATTTAAAGTAACTGCTACGCATAAAATTTTGACAAGACTTTATTTCAAACATATAAATTACCCCAAAATGTAGTTTTGAAACATTTAAATTTTATAATGCAGTTTTAAAAATATAATTTTGTGAACGGACCACTCAAAACGAAAATATCTTATAGCATTCCTTTACATTTCTAACCACTCATTAGAGCTTAAAAGCTGTTGAAATCACATCTTTTCAAGCATTAAATCTGTACAAAATCCCGTTTAAAACTTATAACAAATAGAATTTTTAATATTCATTCATACCTTATGTGGCTGTTACGTACACATTTTTCACAATTACATATAGTAATGAATAAGTGGTATATAGCATGTTTGATTGCAATACTTTAAGTGGAAAAACGAATTTAAATACATATTTCTTGGAAGAAAATTACTTAGTGGCATTCTTAACGCTGTTTCTAATCGTAAATTTTCGATTACGACTTGAATTGCATTCGTATATTATGCAAGCAGTCTCATTTCTAGAGAGCAATGATGTGAAATACGTATAATGAGAGGTTCAAGTTTTAGCACAGAATAATTCTTGATTTTTAAGAGAATGCAATGTGTTTTTGTAGATTTAGAGTAAAGGGAAATAGGAGCCTATGGTGTTAACAGAGGTATTATCTATATTTATTGATTTGTTTTACCTCACATGAACATACAAAGCAGATACACAGATGGAAACCTTAATGAAACTGGTAGTCAAAAATTAAAAAACTTCACAATATGACTAATAAAGATTGAAACAGGTGAAAAATTGTCAATATCTATTTCGATGCAGCAAAACATCCACCATCATCAGGACAGAATGATGCTTGTGGACATTTTGCTCCACCTAAATAGCTATTGACAATCACTTCACACATTTAAAAACTTCACAATGACTAATAAAGCTTGAAACAGGTGAAAAATTGTCAATAGCTATTTCGATGCAGCAAAACATCCACCATCATCAGGACAAGATGATGCTTGTGGACATTTTGCTCCACCTAAATAGCTATTGGTGGTTTTTATTTAATGTTATACGTTTTTGTTAATGTGACACTTCACATTAACAAAAACGAAAAAAATATCAACAAACGATGACTTAGAGCTATTTTCAATAATGAAGAACATTATTCGAGTGTATATATACAGTTTAACAGAGCCCACATCCTCACTCCGGGCCCCAGAACTAAATCAGATTATGGGCCCTCATAAAATAAAACAAAAGTATCCCTAGAACGTAATGTGTCAACTTACACATTTTTTTAAACATTTACCATTAACATTTAACATTAACATTTTTAACATTAACATTTTTTAACATTAACATTTTTTAACATTAACATTTTTTAACATTACATTTAACATTTTCTCTTCCCTATCTCATCCCTGTATGTTACAATCAAATATTACAAAAAGAGATCGATAACTTTTTGAACATGGAAAACAGGTTCTCATTACAAAAAACTCACTTTAAAGAGCCCTCTTCGAGATGTCATCTAATCTGGTACTGGGACCTATCATCTAAACTGGTACAGAATCCCATAACCTAATCTGGTACTACGGTCTTGCCATCTAAACTGGTGCTGGGGCGTCATCTAATCGAGTTCCCTTGTCATGTAAACTGGCACTGAGAACCAGACTGCAGATATGAGGCTAATGAGGGACTTGAGTTCACACAGCTGTTAGACAACCTGAGGCATAAAATGATTTTCATGATTTCATGAGACATTCACATCTTCAATAACCACAATGATAAATTTTCCAAGTTTTAAGTATGCAAAAATAAAATACCATTTTGTTCATTTTTTTAATTACCTTATTTATGAAATACCTTTTCATTACTTCTTTTCTGTGTGTCGTACATATAATATATTATTATTGTATTCTGCAATAAGTATCTTAATATTCTGACAACTGTTTATTCCCAAGTATACTAATTCAACTCAACCTTAAGGCACTATGTGGATCCATATCTTCCTCTTACATTTTAAAGAGGTAATCTAAATACACCCAGAGGAATGGTATTCAATTGCATTTATTATGCAGTCGTAGATGGTTTTTACGTCTAGACGTTTTTACACTAAAGCTATATAGAAATATATTTCTTGTAACTATTAGAGTAAATCTGGTATTAGATATATTTTTGAGAAGTATTTTTAAATTAATATCTTCTTACATATAAAGGGGGCATTAATTTATAAACTCTTTAAACATTTAACTAAGACTGCAATACCTTTTTTCATAATTTTTGTATACTCATCAGATAACCTTTCTATTCTCGGAAAAATAAGATCTAATAGCAGCATTGATGAAATCAATAAATATATTGTGATTATATTTCAAGCATTTTGTGCTCAAAAGTATTAACTATTCATAAAATGCGTGGGTCTAGACAAGTCTACTCTCTCTTTATTAATATTCTAAAATGATATTGCTTTTAAGAGTGCTTTACTACCGTATAATGTTTGTTGCCTACAGTGCACATGAAATTTAATATAAAGACATTAATTTTTATCGTGTAATATTTCTACATGATAATTTCAATAAATTAATTTAAATTGTCCTTAATAATTCAATACCTCCAGGAAATACATTCTGTCTTGGTTATTTTCGTTTCTGACAGGAATAATACGCGATTGTGTTGCTCTCTTGTGAAGAAAATCATTTTTAAATACAAATTGGTAGTAAATCTTTAGATTAGAATCTACGTGAATGTTAGTTTTTTAATACATTTCCCCCATTAGTAAATTCATCATCGATAAAATCGACCCTTTAATACAATCAAATCTCTAGATAAAGATTGAAATCAATGGTATGTCATAAAATACCCGGTTAATAGAACCAATACCGTTGCTTACCGAAACGACGAGTTTTACTGATTCAAAATCAAAATCAAAAGTTTCGATGAATAAAAATCAAAATCAGAAGTTTAAATTGATTAAAAATAAGAAAAACATTCCTACGAATAAATGCAAAAATCAAAGGTTTTACTGAATTTCAATTACTCAATTTCGCTATAATCTGACCGAAATTACGTGTTGTCCTCGGACCCCTTTCCCTTCGGGATTGATCCCGGACCGTCGTCAATAGCCCGTTGTGTTGCTCTGATGCGACGTTAATTAATTACCATTATACGAATGACGAGATATCTCGTCATCAAAATATTGCCGATTTTTTGATGATGAGATCAAGATCTGGTCAGTTTTGTTAATGACAAGGTATTTCGTTGAAGCCCGGTTGGATGGTAGGTAGGTATTGGTATTTTCAATTAACGTCACACTGGAGCAACACAACGGGCTATTGAGGCCCGGTTGAAAGAGTAACGGATTAGCAACCGGAGGATTGCGAGTTCGAATCCAACCAAAGACAAAGTGGACAAAGGGGGCTTGTGCACTTTAAATCGGTCGTGGCCTCAAATATCCTCACGTCGGACTGGTGTGGAGGTTTGTAGAGTGGGGTGCCAGCTCAGGTGTGACCTCATCTGACCGTGGTTCAAAATTACGTGGTGTTGTCCTCGATCTTTCCCTTCGGCGGATGATTCCGGACCTTCGCCAATAGCCCGTTGTGTTGCTCCAGCGCGGCGTTAATCGAATACGTACCTTGAACCACTATCCACTACATATTCTTCCTCTCTGTGTTTATGTAAGAGAATCCTTTATTCAGAGAGAGAGTAACAACAGAAAAAGGAGGGGCAGTATAAAGAGGGAGAAAGACTAAAAAGAGATAAAAACGAAAGGATAAGAGAAGGTAATTTAATAGGTCTGCCAAGAGCGGGCTATTTCGTAGCATTAATCGCCTGCTCCTCTTCCGATACCTTTCCCTTGTAAATCTAACTCAGGTGTTGACCTCGTCATCTGACCGTGATTCAAGCCCAGTTGGAAGAGTAAAGGTTGGACAACCGGAGAGTTCGAAACCCGGTCCAACCAAAGACTGGGTACGCGGGGGCCGGGCCAAAGTTAAATCTGCCGTGACCTCAAATGTCGTCACGTTGGCGTGATGTGGAAGCTTGGAGAGTGGAGTGCCAGCTCAGCTGTGATCTCGCTGTCCGACCGTGGTTCAAAATCAGGGGTGTTCTAGTATTCCCTTCGGAATTAATCCCCGACCGTCGATGTTGCTCCAGTGCGACTTTAATTCAACTACATACCCCTGCCACAAGAAAAGAAATTTCAAATGTTCTGTTCAAACCACTGCGAAATGTTCTTTCTATATTTAATTCGATCTCGTTGGGAGACGATACCACGAACAGTCGTGTTGCCTCCGCGGTTGCCGAGATAGACTGTGTCAACGTGGCGGCATAGCCAGAAATAGTACATCATTTCCCCGCATACGGTGAGGGAGGGGAGTATCGCGTGCACGATGTATTGTGCAGTACGCGAATCGGACTATGCTGTTTACGAATATGCTAGCGCGATTACTGTTCGGCACGTATTTTGTCACGTAAGCCGCTCCATATATTAGACGCACGACAAGTTAGACGAGCGATGTAAGAGCACATTGTGTTGCCCAGTGTGAAATTAATTACATACCTATACCGAGCGATGTAAGTTAGACGTCGTTTTATTTTGCTCGATTAAAAAATTACTAATTGACTGCCACTTTTTGCTCTAAAGTGTCATTTAAAAAATTCTGTGACACAATTTATTTAAACATTTCAATAATAAAAAAGAGAAAATATTCGAAATTATTTATACGATATTACATGAAATTATTTTTGCACACACTCATCCAAAGTTTAAAACTAAACAGCTAAATTGAAATAAATTATATACAATTTAAACCGTATCACCAAACGTAAGACTCCTCTGGGATTGTTAGGTTGGTTGGTTTTGGGGTTTTATGGCACAAGGGTCATATTTGGCAATCTTGTTTAGGTGTGTACGGCCTTCACGAACCCGAGGTACACTAGTGATCTATTATTTTCCCATGGGATTTACTGGCCTCTGGTAAACATGGCGACCCCAGGATGTACGAGCGATTTTCTCTACTTCTTTCCATCCTTTCTAAGCGCCGCAGTAGCCCAGTTTGAAGAGTAACGGATTAGCAACCGGAGGGTCGCGAGTTAGAAACTATCCAAAGACCGCAGTGTAGTTACGTCCAATGAGAAAGCTCAGTCGTAGCCAATCAAAACACGGAAAACTTCAGACAGAAACTTTATAACTTTTTGGTCAGTGTCTCCCAAAGTGTGGCCATCCAACCAAAGATCGTCGAGTACAAAGGGGGCTGGTGCACTTAAATCTGTCCTGGCCTTAAATGTCCTCACGTTGGCCTGGTGTGGAAGTTTGGAGAGTGGGGTGACAGCTCAGGTGTGCACCTCGTCATCTGACTAGTTCAAAATTACATGGTGTTCTCGCATCTTTCCCTTCGGGATTGATCCCGGACCTACGCCAATAGCCCTCCAGTGCGACTTTAATTAACTACCTACCTTACTTTTCACAATTCCGTGTCAAAACTTTCTGTGTATATTCCGTCATTAAAACTTTCCTTGTGTGTATGGTCCATTATTCGATGATGCCTACCTTGTGTTTGGCGCAACTTGGCCAAATATGGCCCTTGCGCCATAAAATCCAAAATCAACCTACCATACGTAAGGCACACTAGTGCCATCCTTGAAGCACACCGGTTGAAAATCATTGAACTAATACCATAGCTGTAGATGATCAAGCAAAATCATTTTGCTTAGCCAAAGCGTTTTGAGAATGCGAACCACCAACGGCGCATTACAAAATTACTAACTATTAAGCTAATTAATTACTAAATTAACTAATTATAAAGAGGTAGGTAGTTAATTAACGTCGCACTGGAGCAACACAACGGGCAATTGGCGACCGGTCGGTGATCAAACCCGAAAGAAAAGACCCGAGGACAACACCTAATTCTGAACCACGGTTAGATGACGAGGTCACACCTGATCTGGCACCCCTCTCTCCAAACTTCCACACCACGCCAACGTGAGGACATTTGAGGCCACGACGGATTTAACGTGCCCCCGTGTACACGACTCTGGATTAAGGGAGCGTTTGAGAAACTTAAGGAAACCAGATCCGGCATGCAGACGCTCCAAGTAATAAACCTTTAAAACATCCACAGCTTTTCATATTGAGTCCTGTTGCTGACTATTTAATGTGGCTCTCCTGTGATTCACAATGGGGAAATTAAAAATTGACGCTAGTAATATATAATGTTAGTAATATATAATGTTAGTAATATATAATTGCTAGAAAAATATAATTGTGACTGACGACAGCGAAGCACACATGTCTACTGCCCATCTGCAGTCAGACATCTTCAGCTCAATGGCTGGGTTTAGATTTCAACTAGCTAAAAGACCTTTAACTGTAATTACATAGTTTACAATTAATTACTTATTTATACTGCATTGCAATTCTATATAGAAATGGAAAAACCTTTCCGGATTTTGTCTCCTGAATACACGTTTACTTGGAAATGATCCAGCATTTAGGAGACCGGGTCCTTGAGACAGGAATGGAATTCAAAACGAGTTGAGATGTATTTAAATAATTCAGACTTTTTCGAAATATAACGACTTAATTATGTAGCTTATTTAGTGAGTAGAGCATTACATTTGAAATGGACGGATATTTTAACGGAGCACACCATGAACCATCCGAAGAGTTCTTATTTGTAATTTGATCTCGAACCGTCGCCAATAGCCCGTTGTGTTTTTCTGGTCATTAATTAACTACCTACCTAGAGCTATAGTGTGGCTCCAGGAGAAAGCAGTCTACCTGGTTTCTAAATATGTGTCAAAGCGCGTTAGGAGAAGGCTGCTGCATTCAAAAGCATGCATGACGATCGCTGTGGATGTTCCCCCCCTGCCAGCTCGTTATCCATTTTTTCGTAGCCCGGTTGGAAGAGTAACGGATTAGCAATCGGCGAGTTCGAATCCAGCCAAACATCGTCGAGTACAAAGGGGGCTGTTGCATGTTAAATCTGTCGTGCCCTCAAATGTCGTCACGTTGGCGTGGTGTGGAAGTTTGGAGAGGGGGTGCCAGCTCAGGTGTTGCCTCGTCATCTGGCCGTGGTTCAAAATTACGTGCTGTTGTCCTCAGTCTTTCCCTTTGGGATTGATCCCGGACCGTCACCAATAGCCCGTTGTGTTGCCCCAGTGTGACGTTAATTAAAATACCTACCTACCATGATTTATATGAATATGATTTATGGTTGGTAGTTGAATTAACGTCACCATGGAGCAAGGCAACGGGTTAATGGCGACTGTACGGGATCGATCCCGAATGGAAAGATCCGAGGACAGCACCTCGTAAACTTGAATCACGGGCAGTTGATCAGATTTATGTGAGGAAAGGACTACTATTCGAGTGTTAATTTTTTTTGTTCAGATCATACAGGTGAGGCACGTAATATGGAACTCATCCATATATAGACAGGTAATTCTATCGGTAGGTATTTTAATTACCGTCACACTGGAGCAACATAACGGGCTTTTGGTGACGGTCCGCGATCAATCCCAAAGGGAAAGATCCGAGGACAACACCACGTAATTTTGAACCACGGTTAGATGTCGAGGCAACAGCTGAGCTGAGACCTCACTCTCCAAACTTCCGCACCACTCCAAGAATAATAGGAATAATTTCCAATAGGAATTGTCTTTCTGAACAAATTGGAATTTGAGATATCACTGTTCAAAAAACATGCTAATTAGCTGATTATATCTAAAATAGATAATTAATAATTAGCTTAATCTGATTTTTTTCACTGAAATGATTTTAAGCATAAGACTTGGAAAAAAACTGGATTTTTAAAGTCAAAATTAAAAAACAATCTTCTAGTGTATACGTACGCCTTAACGTATTTGAGTCAAAAACAAAAGTTAGAGGGGATACAGGTATTTAAAGGAAAATATAATTAACAAAGCAGCAGCAAGTATAATTACATTTACGACATTTTGTTCAAATCACCGCAGCAACTAGTCGAAAATCGTACATTACATGACGAAACCCGCACACATTCATGACGTATAGTATTTCAAAAGCAACCGTCGACAAAAGTAAAAAACCCAACGCAAGCGAAACAACAACAACGTCGCTGTCACTAATGGCCAGCTCACGACTGTCGCAATACATACCATTGAATTTACACGCTCAATGACTTATCCTTCTTTTCGTGCCAGTCGTTTTCCCAAAAAGACAAATATTTCAAAATTCGTCTGAAATTGGACCTGACTCAAACATTTTGAGGGCAGCAGTGGAGCGATGACTCCGCGAGAAGAAAAAGAGAAACATTGCTCTGTCGTGAAAGAAAAATAAATTCTTCCGAAACTTAGCGAAAATCTATGTTCCAGCGTATGCCTAGGTGAGCCAACTATTTCAAACATCTGTTAGTGTAGCTCAGCGTGCGGGACTTGAGCACACGAGGAAAAAACGAGGTTTGTCTTTCTATTTTCTCTGCGCGTCATAGGTCATTGTATCCAAAGCAGCACTATATTAACGAAGCCGCAGTGCTGTGGAACTGAAATTAAAATAAGTAGAAAGACAAATCTACTTTAGTTAGTCTGTGTAGTTAAGGAGTTCTTTCGTGTAAAGGGAACTCCCTCTCATAAACATCACATGTTTTCAGTAACGTCAACATGGGGAAATTGTTGGAGGTGGTGGGCAAGTAACCCTCCAAATCTACTTTAGTCTTTGTAGTTATGGGGTTTTCATGTAAAGGAAACTCGCTCTCATAAACATCGCATGTTTACAGTGTCATCATCATGGGGAAATTGTTGGAGGTGGTGGGAAGTAACCCCCAAAATCTACTCTAGTCTTTGTAGTCATGGTGTTCTTTCATGTAAAGGCAGGTGAGAAAGCTGAACTCGCTCTATTTTCATTGGCGTCAGCATGGAGAAATTGATGGGGTTTGGGGAAGTAAAATCCTCAAATCTACTTGTCTTTGTAGTTATGGAGTCTTTTCGCGTAAAGGCAGGTGAAAAAAAAAAGCTGAACTCGCCCTGTTTTCAGTGGCGTCAGCATGGGGAAATTGGTGGGGGCAACTAAAATCCTCAAATATACTTTAGTCTTTATTGTTACGAAGTTCTTTCATGTAAAGGCAGGTGAAAGCTGAACTCGCTGATAAACATCGCACGTTTTCAGTGGTGTCAACTTAGAGAAATTGTTGGGAATAGACGAAACTTTATAATTTACGCAAGCAAAATCCCCACATTTACATATAATCTTTGTATTTATGTAGTTTTTTCATGAAAAGGAAAGCTGAACTCGCTCTAATAAGCATCGTATGTTCTCAGTGGCGTCAACATGGTGAAATTGTTGGAGGTGGTGGGCAAGTACATCCCCCAAATCTACTTAGTCTTCCAGTGGATCAACTTGGGGAAATTGTTGGGGGGCAGGTAAAATCCTCACATTTACTTAATCTTTTTAATTTTTTTCATGAAAAGGCAAGCTGAACTCGTTGTCATAAACGTCACATATTTTCAGTGGCCTTAAAATGGGGAATTGTTGTGGTGGGGAAAGTAAAATCCCCAAATCTACTTTAGTCTTAGTAGTTGTAGAGTTCTTTCATGAAAAGCCAAGCACAACTCTTTCCCATAAACATTGCATGTTTTCAGTGGAGTCAATTTGAAGTTGTCAGGGATGGGTGGGGTGGAGCTAGCAGTTATGTATTCAGATACTAATTTCGGAAGGGGCACACTTTTCTGGTATTCTAATCGAATCAAAAGGTCGTAATGCTAAAAGAGCATTACTTCAATGATCCTTTGACTGTTTTCGATCATATATATGTATATACTGCATTTCACCCGAGTGCTAGACAAAAATTTATAATTTACGCTGATTAAATTAGCTTCCCATGTGTATTTTCGATTACTTTTTAGCATTTTAACTCTCCTGGTGGTTGTCTCGACGAGATATCTCTTCATATTAGAAAAACTGAGCAGATCTTGATGGACGAGATATCTCGTCATTAGAAAAAACTGACCACATCTTGATCTCGCCATCCTAAAAAAATCGGCAATATCGCGATGACGGGGGGGGGGGGTATTTCAATTAACGTCACACTGGAGCAACACAACGGGCTATTGGTGACGGTCCGGGATCAATCCCAAAGGGAAAGATCCGAGGACAACACCACGTAATTTTGAACCACGGTCTCGCGATGACGGATACCCCGTCATTAGTAAAACTGAACAGATCTTGATGGACGAGATATCTCGTCGAAACCACCTGGAGGGTTAATACATTCCGGGAAGGGCTTGAAGAGGTCTCTTTCTCTGAAAACGTGCTTAATTCAGCAAGTCGAGAAGAATAGACAAGAGATTTTTCTCGAGTCCAATCCCATGCGAAATCGTCTTATTAGTGTCAAGTGGAAATGTCAAATAATATAATGTAAACTACTTGATGATTTGGACGTAGGTATAATAGAGTTTAAGAAAAGTCTTAAATATCAAATTAAAGTTTATTCAATTTAGTTTAAAGAGTGAAAAATATTTTTGGAAAGTGATTTTTTTTTCTGATACCATTTATAAAAGCTGAATATTCTCCTGAATTATTTCCTCGACATTGCTAATAGCACTTCCTTCAAAAGTTCTGTAATTTAGAAAATACAAACATAAAACAAATTGGTTTTGAAAATAAGTATTTACGCCCTAGTGTTTCATCTTCATTCCGATCTTTGTGTTCAATTTGTTATTGTAGTTAGTGAAGAACGGAAGCCAGCGAAACAAACGAAATAACTGACTAGAAAAATCTTCCATTCGTGTTACAGTAGTTTATGCGCTTCTAAAAATAGACATTAAACTTCATAGGTATATAACTTAAGTTTCGGTTATTTCAGGAAAGGAAAAGTAGTTCAGAAATTTAAGCGCGTTTCGTTATGACGGTCTAGACATGGATGGTTTTCAAGAGAAAAGAGCGCGCTCGTGCGTAAAACATAACTCAAAGTGAAACCAATTGCGAATTTTGCAAACAGGTGTTTACAGTAGCATCGATCCTTTGCTTAGTGTCAAATGGCGATGTCCTGTTATTCCCCGATTGCAGTTAAAATAACATATATTATTGCAAAATAACAGTTAAAATAGCACATGTCATTGCAAAATCCCAGTTAGAAACTATTATCACAAATTTAACATTAGCGAAGCGTTATCGCAAATTAACAGTTAAACTCGCACCTGTTATTGTGAAATAACAGGTATAAACTATTATCATAAATTTAACATTAGGTATCTGTTATAGCAAATTAACAGAGCTATTGTTGGAAATTAATAGTTAGAAACTGTTATTTAAAAACTAACAGCTAGAAACTGGTGCTGTAAATTAACAATTATAAACAGTTATCGCAAATCGACAATTAGAAGATGTTATCGAAAACAAAAACAACTATCGATAAATGTTATCGCCAAACGTTAAAAAGTAACTTTTTAAATGAATAAACTTAGTAACAAATGTTAATAAATTCATTAAAAATAATGTTTAGTGAAAAGTAATCAAAATTTAATGTTAATTACAAAGTTTTTAAAATTCACATTAGTTTAGTTGAACAGAAACAGTTGAAATTGACTATTTACCTCAATTTTTGGCAAGTTAATAGCTGTTGAAATTATTTTCTGTTAGTCAGGTGGTGTAGACAGGATTTCAATTCGGAGGGGGCAGAAAGTAGACAGTTTTTATGCCACATGAAGATTTGGACCTTATATTTTCATAAATGATTCACTTTTTGCCGTTATGTCTTCCTGCATTAGTTTTAAAGTGAGGTGTTATTGGTATAAAACAATCCCATTTGGGTGGATCCAAGCACAGAAATAATTTTAGACTGGTATCACCAGTGTTCATAATGATAATACATAACAAAGCAAGTATTCAAATGTTATTTCCCGGAATTCAGTTATCTTTTAATCGCTTTCGAAGCGTTACTTTATACTTTCATGTTTCGCAGTCGATGATTAATTAAATAGACTGAAATTAATTAATAACTGCTATTTTCTAAAAAATATTACAAGATTATGCTATATGCATTGATAACATTCGGTATATTAATATACTTTCATTTTTCGTAGTCAATTATTAATTTAATAAACTGCTAATTAATTAATAACTGCTATTTCTTTAAACAAAACTTTTTCTTTATTATTTCTTTATTACAAAATTATACTATGCATCAATAACATTAAATTTGAAACAGCCAACAATCCCCTCTCCTTTGGTAAAGCCACTGGTGTTAGTTATTAACTGCTAACAAAACTGTTAATTTTAGCCACTAACAACTGTTATCGCAAATACCATTAAATTTTAAAAAGCCAACAGTCCCCTCCCCTCTGGTTAAGACACTGCTGTTAATTATTAACTGCTAACAAAACTTAATTTCAGCAACTCATAACTATTATCGCAAATCCGCAGGACCCCAGTCGACATTCATCGCAAAATTACAGTTCCGAACCCATCTCGAAAGGCATAAATTCGAGATCGTCGATTTTCAGGGGAAACGGCACAACAAAAAAGCGAAGAAAAACCCCGCCGACTAGCGAGCGAAGAGAGAAAAATGATAATAATAGAAAGAGAAGAAAAGTTCAAAGTTTTCTAGACCCGCGCGCGCCAGACAATCGATAGAAGGCCAAATATAGCAGCCGGCGCTTCAGCAGCCAGGGGGGAGCAGCGAGCGACCGTTGCGCATGAGCGACGGGGGGGTTGCGGGAGGGCGGGGGTCGTCGTCTGGAAGCTGTCGCGACGGGTTTGTTGTGTCTGGGCCCCGCCATCATCATCATCGTAAGCGCCGGTTCGCTCACTTTTTCCTTCGCTCGCTCGGAGCGAACGAGTGCCAGAAATCGAAAAGCGTCTGCTTTTCTTGAACGGCGGAGAGGTAGAGGGCGGAGCTGCCTGATCGGGCGCCAATGCGCCTTTTGGGCTACTTTTCAACTTGTTGGGAGAGGGATTTCCCGTCGAGCGCGGCATTTTGTTTCCACAAGTTCCCCTTCGATTCTGCAAATATTGCTGGAACGACCTTCAAAGTTCGGAATCGATAAAATTTTTAGAAGTTCGGATCTGTCAACGAAAATGGTGAACTGTTTCCGGTTTTCACGAATTTGGCAAGTTGGTTGATTTTTAAAGCTAGAACGACCTTCAATGTCGGAATCAATACAATTTTTAAGTTCTGAACTGTCAACGAAAATGGTAGTAAACTATTTTTGATTTTCACAAATTTGGCAAATTGGTTGTTTTGAGCTAGAACGTGCTTCAAAGTTCCGAATCAATAAAATTTTCAAGAGTTCGGAACTGTCAACGAAAATGGTAGTAAACTATCTTTGAATTTCACAAATTTGGCAAATTGGTTGACTTTTTAAGGAAACTTGATATAAAATGTTTCTTTAAAAATTATTTTTAACGCGTATTATATAAAAGGAAGCGAATATTTATCTCATTAACCAGCCTGGAGCATTTAATATTTGGTTATGTAACCTTTTTGAAAAGAATTCAAGAACAATGGTTTCGTAAGAGAATGGATAATCATTTTTGGATTCTATAATCCGATTCCTTAAAATCAAAAAATACATTTCAAAGAATAAAAGATAAATGATCAACGAAAAACTTTTAAATAGTGGAGAATACATTTTTCAGTTTAATGAAGGACTGATACCAAAGCAGGAAGCATTTCAAAATCAATTGTTTTTTAAACTCTAAATTATAGTTCTAGTTTTGTATAAATACACTGCTGGCCACCGTAAATGCAACACCCTGAAGGAAGCATGCAAATAATATGAAATTTACAACATGCATTAGCGGAGGTGAGATATGCAAATGATTAGAATTTCAGCGCAGACGCACATCACGCGCGCCTGTGGCGCCACTTCAAAGCGCTATTTAAGGCTTGGAGATTTCGACGATTTCAAGTACGGCAATTGTGTTTTTCTTGTGGTTTTTAAAAAAAAACGATCAATTATGCCTCGTAGAAAACAGCGATCATCTTTTGATCAAGTATCCGAGTTCGACAGAGGAAGGATAGTGGCCTACCGAGATTGTGGATTATCTTTCAGGGAAATCGGTAGTCGTGTTGGACGAAACCAAACAACTGTAATGCGGATATGTGATCGTTGGATGCAGGAGGGTACGACGGACCGACGTGTTCGATCGCATCCACCTCAGTGCACCACTTCACGTGATGACAGGCATATTGTGCGTATGGCAGTGACGGATCGCTCAGCCACATCACGAACCATAGCACAGCACATTCAGTCTGTACCGCATCATCCAGTGTCTGCGCGTACCATTCGACTCCGTTTACAGCAGAGTGGTCTGTCCGCAAGACGTCCATTGCTTCGTCTACCCTTGACGCAGAACCACAGACGTTTCCGCCGCCAATGGTGCGATGAAAGAAGGATGTGGACGGCAGAATGGAATGAAATTGTCTACTGACGAGTCACGCTTCTGTCTGCAACACCACGATGGTCGGATTCGAGTCTGGAGACACCGTGGAGAGAGGATGCTGAACAGCTGCGTTATGCACCGCCACACTGGTCCTGCACCGGGTATTATGATATGGGGCGGTATTGGATATCACCCTCGCACTCCTCTAGTACGCATTGCCGGAACTTTAAACAGCCAGCGCTGCATCTCTGAGGTGTTGGAGCCAGTTGTCCTTCCTTACCTTCAGGGCTTGCCCACAGCCATATTTCAACAGGATAATGCGCGACCACACGTGACACTCATTGTCCAAGGTTTCTTCGTCAATCGCCAGATTGAATTGCTTCCCTGGCCAGCTCGCTCTCCGGATCTTTCGCCGATAGAAAACATGTGGTCCATGGTTGCTCAACGATTGACCCAGAATACATCCCCAGCTGCCACACCAGATCAACTTTGGCAACGTGTGGAAGCTGCTTGGTCTGCTGTACCCCAAGAACACATCCAAAGTCTCTTTGAATCAATGCCGAGGCGTGTGGCAGCGGTGATCTCCAACAATGGCGGCTACTCTGGCTACTGATTTTGGCAGGAACCACACTTCACAGAAGTCTATAAATTTAATCATTTGATACTTGGTCAACATGTTATCTACAAAATAAATTTTGTTGTGATATCTCTTGTCTTTCTTGGTGTTGCAATTTGGGTGGCCAGCAGTGTATAAAAATGTGTCCTCCCTGACAAGTATAGTTACAATTTCCTTACTTGATATAAGTTGAGAATGTTCTGTTGCTCAAATGATCATTTAATTTCTCACATGATCTATGAATATAATTTAATTAACCGAGTTTACAGATATTTTTTCAAAAACAGTTTTTCTTTAAGATTTTTCAAGTTTTAATTCCTATCCCTCCTTGTGGCTGTCTCGACGAAGCATCTCGTCATTAGCAAAAGTGGTTAGATCTTGATGGACGAGATATCTCGTCATTAGAAAAAACTGACCAGATCTTGATCTCGTCATTAGCAAAATTGTTCAGATCATAATGGACGAGATATCTCGTCAAACTACTTGGAGGGTTAAGACATAGTCGATAACCCTTGTTCGATTCCCATCTCTTTATGCCGACCTTTATGCGACCTCATTGGGGACACGCCCTACAGTTGGAGAACAGTCTTATTTTTGGACTACATGCAAAATATAGTATCATGTCATTAATTGCATTCAACATGGTATCATTCGTTTTTTTATGATCCAAGCCACCCAGCCTCCAGGGGCCGTCGTAGCTCAGTGGGTATACCCACTACGATAGCAACTTGCGAGTTGTAGGTGGCTCAGGTTCGATTCTTGTCAGGTGCATTCCTCCCTGGGTGTATTTCTCTCTTCTGTGTCACTAAGATTTCCATTGTGTGTGGCTGTCAAAAACTTGAAATTGCATGTCGTGAGTCTGGCGCAGTATGTCCAGATATGGCTCTTGCGCCATAAAACCCCAAAACAACCAAACCAGCTTACCAACAAAGGCTTAACCCTCCAAGTGGTTTGGACGAGTTACCTCGTCCATCAAGGTCTGACCAATTGTGCTAAACCTCGTCATCAATTTTTTAATGATGACGAGGTCAAGATCTGGTCAGGTTTTTTCTTATGACGAGATATTGTGTCCATTAAGATCTGGTCAGTTTAACTAAAAACGAGATACCTCGTCGGGACAACAAGGAGGGTTAAGGCATCAAAGGATGACACGAAACATAATAAGCAATGTATGATAAACTAACCAAGATATAAAGGATATGCGGAAATACATAATAGTGCGTAGTACATACATGACCTAAAATTAAGGATAATGCAATTTGAGATGAATCCCGTTCCAAGTACTTGCACCGAAGTACCTCAAATGACAAATGAATATTCTACAAGCTATGTGGAATAAAACAAGGACACCCAAATGCCTCGTGGTGCTACTGGGTAGGCAGGTAGCGAATTAACGTCGCACTGGGGCAATACAACGTGCTATTGGCGACGGTCCGGGATCAAATCCCCAATGGGGAACTAAAGATATGGAAAAACAATGCCTTAGGTGAACACATTGTAGGTTTCAGTTGGAGCGAAAAAAATACGTTAGTCTTTTACTCCTTGTGATTATCTCGTCATTAACAAAACTGACCAGCTCTTGATGGACGAGGTGTCTCGTCATTAACAAAACTGACCAGTTATTGATGGACGAGGTGTCTCGTCATTGGGAGAAAAATGACCAGATCTTGATCTCGACATAAAAAAATTGGGCTTGATGTCGAGTTATCTCGTCATTAGCAAAATTGTTCAGATCTTGATAGACGAGATATCTCGTCGAAACCACTTGGAGAGTTAATAACAACCTAATAGGGAATGTGCTGCCCTCTGACCCTAATGCAGGCCTCTCTCCACGTGCATATATGCTTTCCACACGGTTATTCAAAATTTCCTGTGTTAAGGAGTCCCATTTGCGCTCTAGAGCACCTCTTTTCTCTTGTGCTGTCCTTGGTGTTGTGTAGGCTGCTTTCGAGAGCATCCCAAGCACGCTCTATTGGATTGAGATCGGGTGACCTTGCCTGATACGAATTCAGTATTATACTTGATTATCGAACACGTGCGTAGTTATTAACAATTTTCTATTAACCATAACAAATATATTTTTAGAAGATATTTAGTTATTTAATTGTTCACCTACAGAAGGGCCGCAGATTTTAGATTCGCAGATTAACAACCGCAGGGGCGCGAGTTCGAAACTCATCCAACCAAAGACCGTCGAGTACGCGGGGGCTGGTGCACGTTAAATCTGTCATGGCCTCAAATGTCCTCGCGTTGGCGTGGATCGGAAGTTTGGAGAGTGGGGCATTTGAAGTCACGACAGATTGAACGTGCACGGTCATTGGCTGGAGCGAGTTTGGTCTTTGGCTGGGACTCCGGTTGCTAATCCGTTGCTCTTCCAACTAAGCTACAGCGGCCCTCATTTTCGATGGCTGGCACTGTTTTACATATGATATTCTCTCCATTGGAAGTAATTCCAAAACTTCACTACTCTTCATTGGATGCATTTTGAAATTGGAAGTCCCAAATACTAATAGCATAGTATCTTAATTTATTTTATTTTGAAAGCTATGTTTATATTATTTCGCCCGAACTGTAGCTCTTCAAATGTCTCCCAAAACGATTTGGGTTTGCCAGGCCTGTTAGAATTGGTGCGGTGAACAAGATTTCATTCGTCATCCAGTCGACAAAAGCACCTACTGTCATTGGCCATGCTTAAACATTTCAGCCATCGCGAAAAGTGTTTTGAATAACATAATCTTATTTCATTTTCCGTGGTGTGTTTGTTATCACACTGAATCTTGGTGGAATTATCATGTTGAATGTTATATCACACCCTCCCCCGGATTTTGATGGTCTCGAATGTGTGAATGAGAAGGAATTAGTTATCAAAAATATTCTTCGACACTTAGTATAATTTTAAAAGCTTCTGCTACCGATTTTGTGTTTAATATGTCATTTTATATAATTAAAACAACGATTTTAAACAAAGCATATTTTTCCTTTACATTTTTAATAAGCACGTTTTTCTCCGCTTTTACTAGATCGCGCTTTTATGTCCCTCAGGTAGGTATTTAATTAACGTCGCACTAGAGCAACACAACGGGCTGATGGAGAAGGCCCGGGATCAAACCCGAAGGGAAAGACCCGAGGCCAATAAAACGTAATTTTAAACCGGATGACGAGGTCACACCTGCGCTGGCACCCCGCTCTCCAAACTTCCTCACCACTCCAAAGTGAGGATAATTGAGGCCCCAACACATTTAACGTGCCTTAACCCGCGCATACATGACCAATGCCCCCACATTGGCGTGGTATGGAAGTTTGGAGAGTGGGGTGCCAGCTCAGGTGTGACCTCGTTATCCGACAGTGGTTCAAAATTACGTGGTGTTGTCTCGGATCTTTCCCTTCGGGATTGATCCCGGACCGGCGCCAATAGCCCGTTGTTGCTCCAGTGTGCGACGTTAATTAAAAATGCCAATCTACATACCATAGCTGCACCTTTTCAATTGTTCGGGCGCATATGGGCGTGTTTTTTAAAGCGAAATCGGGCGCTTTCTAATTTACTTCTGGCAACCCTGTTGTAGACCAGCGTGGAGAAAATTTAGATAATGGGCAGCAGATTCGCGCGTGCTAAGTCAGATTAGCCTTCGAAGAAATCATTTACTTTATAATATTTATCGATAGCGCGTGGCGGAGAAATGAAGCTTTGTTGTTTATCCTCGACTTCGTTCTCGTATTCTGTCGCAGCCTGGTTGAAAGTTTTGGAGTTAATTCCGGAGTTTTTTGTATTTGGATGCGAATTCCAGATGACGGTCTGAATTTTTTGTTCCTTGGCCCTCGTGTCTAGTCAGTCCATGTCTACCGAGCATTTCTCAAACTGATTAGAATGCTAATGGTGTCTAAATCGCAGTTTTAGACAGTCAAGCTCAGTGTTGGCAAGTTGACGCGATTGGTCAACGGGCATTCATTTACTGGGGCTCGTTTAACTTGAAAAAGGATTTTTGTTTGAAAAAGCTGTATTATAGAACAGGGAGACGGTTTGGGCTCGAAAGCTTTTGTGTGATTAACTGATATCGAGCGCTTATTTTGGCGTGATTACTTTCTTCAGAAAAGCGTCACAACTCTAAATAAATAAAACAATGACTTATTATTTCGATTTAACCAGGAAAATATCTTGAAATTTATACATATAAAAAGCACATTTGGCATCTGTCCTCTATACAAATCTACACCGTTTGACCAATCCACACCAAATTTGGTACACTTATTCTTTGGAATCCTGCGGGTAACGTCGGCTACATATTAACCCCGTTCTATTTGTCGTGGGTGTGCAGAGGGGTGTAACGTCCCTTCATCCTGGACAGAGCACTTGCTAGGGGGCACTCTCCTGGTCTTACTATGCTGATGACGTCAGAGTTAACATCTACAGGAGTCCCCTCTTAAGAGGACATAGGAGTTTTTTAGAATCTTAGAGTATGGTACAATCGCAGATGGGTCGGTTGCGCTGAAAATCGCTCAGTATATCATTTATGTATCCCATCTGGTAGAATCCGGGATGGAATTTTCAAGCATAAAGTGTAATTGCTTGAAACCTTGATCATGATATCGTATCAATATGATTTGTCAGCCTTTCATAATGATGGTGGAATTCCGAAATTCGCATTCCTGGTGCTAGGTGCTACACATAAAAAAATATTGATAAGAAAAAAACTGACTACAATAATACGATGTATGTGATTTTTTTAGAAAATGAACTTAAAGGGCATTCACGATCACTCCAAAACTCAAAATCGACTTTTGTATATAGTCATCTCAGTATCAGTTTTCGTAGGCTTGTCTTACCTATAGTATGTGAATTAGATCTAAAGTAAATTCTAGAAGCTACAAAAATCTGTTTTAAAAATTATTTTGCGCTCGCTTATTTTTTCTCTATATTTGCATTTTCTGACAAAAGTTTCAGCTAGTGTGCTATAATTTTTTAAATAAAGAAATGTATGACGGAATTTTACAATATTCAAATACGGTTTCGGTCAACGAACATTCATTAACAAGGGCTCGTTTAACTTAAAAAAGGATTTTTGATTGAAAAAGCTGTATTAGAAGAGGAAGACTGACTCGACAGCTTTTCTGTGATTAACTGATATCGTGCGCTTATTTCGGCGTGAAAAACACCGCAATTATTACTTTCTGGAGAAACGTATCGCAACTTTAAATAAAAAGACTTCTATTATTCAATTCTAAGATCCCTATTATTTTATTATACTACTAGCTGAATTTACCCGGCGTTGCTCGGGTTTATTTGGTTAAACGTCGATTGAAAGTGATCCAAAGAATCACTTTTCTGTCATAGAAAATGCAAATATAGAGAAAAATAAGCGAGCGCAAAATAATTTTTAAAACAGATTTTTATAGCTTCTACAATTTACTTTAGATCCATTTCACATACTATAGGTAAGACAAACCTACAAAAACTGATACTGAGATGACTATATACAAAAGTCGATTTTGAGTTTTGGAGTGATTGTGAATGCCCTTTAAGTTCATTTTCTAAAAAATTGACACATCGTATTATTTGCAGTCAGTTTTTTTATTATCAATGTTTTTTTATTTATAGCACCTTGCACCAGGAATGCGAATTTCGGAATTCCACCATCATTATGAAAGGCTGACAAATCATATTGATACGATATCATGATCAAGGTTTCAAGCAATTACACTTTATGCTTGAAAATTCCATCCCGCATTTTACAGACAGGATACATAAACTATATGATACTGAGCGATTTTCAGTGAAACCGACCCATCTGCTATTGCATCATACTCTAAGATTCTAAAAAACTCCAAAGTCATCTTGATAGGCGACTCCTGTAGATGTTCTCACTCTCACATCATCTCACAACCAGATAGGGAGAGAGCACCCCCTAGCAATACTCGGTGTTATTCCTATGGAGATTTCGAATTGATTTTAGCCCCCTACGACAAAAAGAAAGAGGTTGATATGTAGCCTACGTTACTCGCAGGGTTCTGAAGTATAAGTGTGCCAAATTTGGTGTAGATTGGTGAAACGGTGTAGATTTGAATAGAGGACAGAGAGACAGATATAAAGCAGAGTTGGCATCTCTCTCTATATATAGATAGAAATTCTATTTTGAATTAACCAGGGAAATATAATCTAGAAATTTGTTAGTTTTATAAATAAAGAAATGTGTGACGGAATTCTACACTATTCAAATACGCGTAATCGGTCCTCAAGCATTCATATACAGGCGAGGCAGTTCGTTTAAAAAAAAAATAATTTTTGATTGAGGTAAGGTAATTAATTAACGTGCACTGGAGCAACACAACGGGCTATTAGTTTTTGATTGAAAAAACGTGCTTTAAGGAGGCGGTTTTACTTGAAAGCTTTTGTGCGGTTGACTGATATCTTGAGTAAGTTTGGACGTGTTTTATCATTTAAAAAACACTGAGCTAAAAACTTTCTCGAGAAGTGTCACAATTCTAAATTGAAAAAAGGACTTCTATTATTCTAAGCTAAGATTTCTATTACACTAAAGGAATTCTATTTCGAACTAACCAGGGAAATATAATCTAGAAATTTGCTATAATTTTTAAACAAAGAAATATGCGACGGAACTACAATATCAAAATACACGTTATCGGTCAACAAGTATTCGTTTAGTCGCGTGCTCAGTTCATTTAACTTAAAAAAAGATTTGTGATTGGAAAAGCGTGTGTTGAAAGGGAGACTGTTTTACTCGACGAGTCATCAAAGGCTTTTGTGCGATTAACTGATATCGTGAGCATATTTGGGAGTGATTTTCCAGACGGAAAAGCACTGATTACTTTCTCAAGTGAAATGTCACAACTCAAAAGGAAATTTAATTTTAGATGAATTCTTCGAACTCAGACCGACCAGGAAAATAAAATCGGATGATGCGTTTTCTCAGAAATGTGTGGCGAAATTCTTCCACTATTTGAAATTAAGAAATAAAATACGCTTTAAATTTTCAGTCTTTTGAATCCCCTTAAAAATTTACTTTTCCGAGCAGTCGCTGGTCTTGAGATGCAATACAATGATTTTCATTACAATTTGTTGTATTTATTCAACAAAAGGAATTAGTAAATGGGATAAATAAAACTTTAGGAAGGAATCGTACATTAATATATTAAGACTGATAAAGTGTAGAACATTCCTTCGATCAGTCTAGTTTTAGTTACGAACGAAACATTCAATGATTATTTTTCTGATCCTTATGTATTTTAGGAATTCAAAATTAAATTTTTTTTCGTGATAAAGGTATTTAAACAGATTATTTTCATTTTCTACTTATTATTTTGAGATATCGGTAAATTTAAAATCAGAATACCTAATCGAAAAATCTCAATGCGAAATATCTCACCATGCAGGCTAAAAATATCTTCAATCGATTTCTCGTGGACTAATTAAACGTTATTATTTTTATCAATGCATAAAAATAACCATATTTTGCTTAAAATAATCGATGATTTAGTATTTTTCAACGCCCCACGCTTCAACAGGTTATTGAACGAAGAAAGACCAATCGCTTTGAACTTTTTCTCTGATGTATAGGAAAAGGAAGCCTTAATATGAGGAATATGGTACACAGTAGTTGTGTTGACTTATGCCGCTATAAATTATGGGAGTTCTGTCTCTTCTGATCGATGTAAACCTGTCTATGAATTCTCGCGGTTAGAGAAATCTGTCCTTTTCAGTACTTTTCTGAGTTAGTCAGCGACAGGGGTTGAAATGAAAAAAATGGCAAAGGGGTGTATTCTGGAAGCAAGGGAAAGGTTCTCTAATTATTTTGTCTTCACTCTCCACACATACGATCAACTGTAGTTTTTGAAAGGTAAAGGTGGAATTTGAATCATTTTTAAATATAGTTCAGTACCATGTTGAGAATTAGTTAGGGGTAGGGGCTGAAATGAAAAAAAAAGCAAAGGCTCGTATTTTTGAAGGAAGCGAAAGATTTTCTAATTATTTTGTCTTCATACTCCACAACACAGTTTTCGAAAAGATGAAGGTGGAATTTGGATAATTTTCAAACAATTCAGTACCTTGCTGAAAGCTGGTTAGGGGCAGGGTCTGAAATGAAAAAAAAAGCAAAGGCTCGTATTTTTGAAGGAAGCGAAAGATTTTCTAATTATTTTGTCTTCATACTCCACAACACAGTTTTCGAAAAGATGAAGGTGGAATTTGGATAATTTTCAAACAATTCAGTACCTTGCTGAAAGCTGGTTAGGGGCAGGGTCTGAAATGAAAAAAAAAGCAAAGGCTCGTATTTTTGAAGGAAGCGAAAGATTTTCTAATTATTTTGTCTTCATACTCCACAACACAGTTTTCGAAAAGATGAAGGTGGAATTTGGATAATTTTCAAACAATTCAGTACCTTGCTGAAAGCTGGTTAGGGGCAGGGTCTGAAATGAAAAAAAAAGCAAAGGCTCGTATTTTTGAAGGAAGCTAAAGATTTTCTAATTATTTTGTCTTCATACTCCACAACACAGTTTTCGAAAAGATGAAGGTGGAATTTGGATAATTTTCAAACAATTCAGTACCTTGCTGAAAGCTGGTTAGGGGCAGGGTCTGAAATGAAAAAAAAAGCAAAGGCTCGTATTTTTGAAGGAAGCGAAAGATTTTCTAATTATTTTGTCTTCATACTCCACAACACAGTTTTCGAAAAGATGAAGGTGGAATTTGGATAATTTTCAAACAATTCAGTACCTTGCTGAAAGCTGGTTAGGGGCAGGGTCTGAAATGAAAAAAAAAGCAAAGGCTCGTATTTTTGAAGGAAGCGAAAGATTTTCTAATTATTTTGTCTTCATACTCCACAACACAGTTTTCGAAAAGATGAAGGTGGAATTTGGATAATTTTCAAACAATTCAGTACCTTGCTGAAAGCTGGTTAGGGGCAGGGTCTGAAATGAAAAAAAGCGAAGGCTCGTATTTTTGAAGGAAGCGAAAGATTTTCTAATTATTCCGCACACTCCACTCACACGACCATTCGTAGTTTTTGAAAAGATAAAGTTGGAATTTGAGTAAATTTTTCAAATATAGTACCCCCCTCATTTTTTGTACCATGTTGTGAGCTAGTTAGGGGCAGGGGCTGAAATGAAAATAAAGGCTCTTATTTTTGAAAGAGAAAGATTCTCGAATTATTGTCTGCACAGCGTACACATACGACCAATCGCAGTTTTAGAAAGACAAAGGTGGAATTTGAATCGTTATATATTGAAGTATAGTCCAATATGGTGCTGACAGCTGATTAAGGGCAGAGGTTGAAATGAAAAAATGGGTAACGCGTATTACTTTCGAGGGAGCAGAAAGAAGTTTGCCTGATTAAGTCTGCACATTCCACACATACGTTCAATCGTAATTTTCGTGAAATAGAAGATGGAATCATTGAATCATTTTTCAAATAAATATATGCAACAATGAATACGAGAAAAAAATGTTAATTAGAAGATTGGAGAGTGGGCTGCCAGCTCATGTGTTGCCTCGTCATTTGACCGTGGTTCAAAATTACGAGGCGTTGTCCTCGGTCTTTCCCTTCGGTATGGATCCCGGATCGTCACCAATAGCCCGTTGTGTTGCTCCAGTGCGACGTTAATTATCTACCTACCCACCCTACCTTTTTTAATTTCTTAATTACAATTTTATTCTCTTGATAGGAGATGCTTTGCTGCAGGTGCTCTGAAGGTGATATGTCCTATCCTAAAAGGCTTTTTGACATTAAGAGCTCAGGTGTTGACCTCGTCATCTGATCGCGATTCAAAATGGCGAGGTGTGGTCCTTGGATCTTTCCGTTGGGGATTGATCCCGAACCGTCGCCAATAGCTGGTTGTGTTGCTCCAGTGCGACGTTAATTAACTACCTAACATTCCAATTATTTTTCTTTGTACTTATAAGTATCAAAGCAAAGCCTGGTAGATAGGTAGGTATTTAATTAACGTCGCACTGGATCAACACGCGGGTTATTGGCGACGGTCCGGGATTAACCCCCGAAGGGAAAGATCCGCGGATAACACCACGTAATATTTAACCACGGTCAGATGACGGCAAAGAGTGGTAGTCAAGCCAGAAATTTAAGTTTATTAAAAGCTCTATTTTACAAATAATTTCATGCATGCGTACGAAAAGATGAAAACTATTCCACATCATGGAATTCCCCAATGCCATTAGCATTGAAGAGAATTTCACATATTACATTCTTAACTTTTCAAAGGTTGTACTCGTGTGTTGAAATCACGTACTTCATCTGTTGTGGGACGCTACACTTCTATTTTAAGAGGCCAGTTCTATTTCCACTGTCATTTATGGGGAGTTTCATACAATTTAACAAGATAAGGAGTGAACGACAGGTATATGTAGTTCTCCTAAGTGCCGAAGACCATAAAAGCACTTCAAATCTGTCCTTGAAAACATCGCTTTTATGATGTCTTGAGAATCAAAGCATTCTCTTTTTTCTTTCGTGACTTTTTCATCGCGATTTACGGGCACTCAGGATTATAATCAAAATCTGAATGGTTGAGTTCGAGAAGTGGTGAGTATCCGGGAAACACCGTAACTTATATACATTACTATGGAGCAGCCTTTAGACGTGAAAACGTCTTTAAAATCGAAACAATACCGGGGGCATGCATAAAAAGTCGAGCGTTACCAAAAAGAGGTATAACTATTTGACGTAAATACGTCTATAAAACCAGAACAGTACTGGGGGCATGTATGAGAAGTCGAGCGTTACCAAAAAGCGTTATAACTGACGTAAATATGTCCTTAAAACCAGAACATTACTGAGGCATGTATGAAAAGTCGAACGTTACCAAAAAGCGTTATAACTGACGTAAATATGTCCTTAAAACCAGAACATTACTGGGGCGTGTATGAAAAGTCGAGCGTTACCAAAAAGCGTTATAACTGACGTAAATATGTCCTTAAAACCAGAACATTACTGAGGCATGTATGAAAAGTCGAACGTTACCAAAAAGCGTTATAACTGACGTAAATATGTCCTTAAAACCAGAACATTACTGGGGCATGTATGAAAAGTCGAGCGTTACCAAAAAGCGTTATAACTGACGTAAATACGTCCTTAAAAACAGAACATTACTGGGCATGTATGAAAAGTTGAGAATTACAACTGTTTTGTCTTATGATTTCAGAACTAGAAGAAACATCCAAAAGATTGTGGCTACCTGGCAACTTGACTAGCCAACAAGATAAATATAGCGTCGTGTAGACAAAGGATGTCCGTACTTGAAACGACCTTTGGACCGATTGCACAGGCACACTGATAGCGGGGAGGGGGTCCACAATATGTCACAATTCTACGGTGCTGGGCGAGTCTTGCGCCAGTGCAACTTTGGATTGCGTGGAGTGGGGACTACGTAATGGTGTCATTAGGAAGCTACCGCCTTTCATAAAAAAAATTATTCTTCAATTTTTATATCAAACAGCATTTGATTCGTTCAAACTGCGAATTAATTGGTGAATATTCACAATAGGCAATCACTGAAACTTGCCTGCTTCATTTATTCCACAATATGACATCAAGCCCGAGTATTCTCGTCGAAACTACGATTCGTGTCCTCAACACAACCTACCAAATTTTTTCAAACCTTTTTTTGGCCCTGTGTTCTCTTTAACATAAACATCACCGCATCTTTGTTAAAAAATAGTTTAATTAGATTATGTTAATTAGATACAGTTTATTTAAATTAATTGCATTTTAATAAACTGTATCGATTTTATTGTAAAAAATTAATTTCATTTTAGTTTGCCCTGGTTATTTTTAGATCGTGATTTTATTGTTTTAGCTACAGCTTCTTCGTATTAAAATTGAAATTCCACTATCAACTCAAACCATCTTCAGTTTTTCAAGATTGGCACTCTGCCGTTATCTGTTCCAAATGATCCAAACAGGGATCTCTCACGTTGGCGAGGTGTGGAAGTTTGGAGAGAGGGGTGCCATCTCAGGTGTTGCCTCGTCACCTGAACGTGGTTCAACATTACGTGGTGTTGTCCTCGGATATTTCCTTTTGGGATTGATCCTGGACAGTCACCAATAGCCCGTTGCGACTCCAGTGCGACGTTAAATAAATGTATACCATCCACTAGGTACCCACACCGTGAGGTAGGTATTTTAGTTAAAGTCACTCTGGAGAAACACAATGGGCTATTGGTGACGGTCCGGGATCAATCCCAAAGGAAAAGTCCGAGGACAACACCACGTAATGTTGAACCACGGTCAGATGACGAGGCAAACACCTGAGCTGGCACCCCCTCTCCAAACTTCCACACCACGCCAACGGGAAGACATTTGAGGCCACGACAGATTTAATATGCACCAGCCCCCTTTGTACTCGACGGTGTTTGGCTGGATTCGAACTCGCCGGTTGCTAATCCGTTGCTCTTCCAACCGGGCTACCACGGCCCACCCCACATCTTGAGAAAATTCTAAAATAAGGTTTTAAAATAATATTTTAAATAAAGTAAATGTATAGAAACATATCACACATTAAAACATGCAAAAAAATTTCAATTATTTAATCAACATTGTCGACTAGATGTTATTAAGGCGAATTAGAGTTGGTTGGTTCGGGGTTTTACGGCCATATTTGGCCATGCTGCGCCAGACAAGACAGACATCCATAGATGCACACAATGAACGTCTCACTGACTCAGAAGAGAGAAATACACCCAGGGAGGAATGCATCTGACAGAAATCGAACTTGCGCCGCCTACAACTCGAAGGTTGCTAGCGCAGTGGGCATACCCACTGAGCCACGACGGTCCCCGTATTGCAGAGAAAATTAAGTTTTTAATCAAGAGAATTAATAAAACGCACTGAAAAATCCTTTGTATTATTTAACTTTTTCAATCTATACAGTTATAAAGCTGGCATTGAACATTTTTTGAGTACCTAAAACATTTATTATTTCATGGGGGACCGTCACCTAATTTAGCACCGAGGTCTAAGGGGGCCTCTTTAAATTGCAAAAAAAAATTTCAACCAATAGGTATGGTATTTAGTCAGTTATTATTTAGTAGTTTCTACGTTAACCATCTGAGGGGTTCACAAGCATACATTTATTTTGCAACCTAGTCTTCTCTGGATGACTTCTAAACAGTTTTCACCTTCAATTATAGAATCTTTCCTAGGTTTCTTTCAATAAAGAGATGACCGATCTGCGACACAGGACAGACAACTTGAAGTAATGGATACACGCAGGTAAAGTTTAACTGATGCGGAAAAGAGAAATACACCCAGGGTACGTTACAGGGCTTGAACCTGAGTCGCCTACAACTCGCAGGTTAGTATTATTCAAGGAAATATAAAAGCAGCGTGAGCAATGGTAACCTTTTGTGCGCCCAGGATCATGTGACGAAAACTAGTAGTAACGTGACCCTTAGACTGCTTTCGTCTGCCAGGTGGAAACGAACATTCATCTGATTGGTCATCGTGACATAGTAAACTTTGGCGATTTCGCCACTTTTGTCGCCACTCTGCCACTCTAAGGCAATGCGCATTCACACACCTACCCTGTCGTAGGATTTTATATCGCCAATAGAGGCGATAAGATGCCAAATCAGCCAACCAAGTCAATTTTTCACTCAGTCACGTGACTATTAATCGACATGTTGGTCACACTTTTTGAAGCTCCTCTCAGTCTACTTATATTTCAAGTCTATGGTCAGTACAAGACTGGATGTTGTTCTAGAGATAATGAGTTATTTGCGCATTCTGTCTTATATCGTGTGACTATTCATTGTTATTGATTATCTTGTGGAAAAGTTTCCAAACTACTTTCATCCGATCGATTTAAAGTGAGCTTAGAACTAAAAAAGTCAATACCAGCTCTATTCTGAGCTCTTTATGATGTGAGCTTTGGATTCCTGTATATAAATCCGAGTTCTTTTGACACAAATATGTAGCGTCAACTGCCTATTTTCAGAGTAAAAAATGTGTAGTACTCTATTCATCTCATGATATTTAAGCGAATAGTTGAAGATAATGGAATCCAATACTTCTGAAGTTGTTCCCCTACAGTTAGAAGTTTTTCCAATAACTCAGAACAAATCAGTACAATGGGATTGCTGGACAGACTTTTCAATGCTTGTACTGTTTTGGATCTAAAATCTCACCAATTCAATTCAAACTTTCTTAATTTTACACTCTTTTTTCTCCGGTATCTTATATATAACTAGCTGAATTACCCGAGTTGAATTGTCTGTAATCGTAATTTACACACTAGTAATTACACACTTATCGTAATTTACACACTAGTATTCCAATGGGGATTTCAAATAGTTTTTAGCCCCTCTACAGAACCAGGAAAAATAGAATGGGAGTTAATATCTAAATTATGTTCCCTGCAGGATTCTAATGAATGAATGGAACAAATTTGGTGTTAATTGATCTGAGGGATCGTATAAATACTCAATGCTGTTCTTATGGGGATTTCGGATTGTTTTAGCTCTCTGGAGACCCAAGACACATCCGATTGGGGTTAATATGTAGCCTATGTTTCCCACATGATTCTAAAGAATGATTATACCAAATTTGGTGTGAATTGTCTGACAGTGATCCTAAAAATACTCAATGTTGTTCTTATGGGGATTTCGGATTGTTTTAGCTCTCTGGAGACCCAAGACACATCCGATTGGGGTTAATATATAGCCTATGTTTCCCACATGATTCTAAAGAATGATTATACCAAATTTGGTGTGAATTGTCTGACAGTGATCCTAAAAATACTCAATGTTGTTCTTATGGGTATTTCGGATTGTTTTAGCTCTCTGGAGACCCAAGACACATCCGATTGGGGTTAATATGTAACCTACGTTACCCGCAGGGTTCCAAAAAATAAGTGTACCAAATTTGGCGTGAATTGGTCAAACGGTGCAGATTTGTATAGAGGACAGACAGACTCTAACTCTGCTTTATATGTATAGATATATCCGGAAAAATCGTTGAAAGTTAATCGAGAATGTTTTCAACCTTCAGTTTTTTTTATTCCTACATTACAAAATAAATTTTATTATTCACATACTGCTTATATTAACTTATTTCATTAGCTCTTGCCTAGCTATTGTTTTTGTTTTGGCTATTGGTAGCCCAGTTGGAAGAGTAACGCATTACTTCGCTGAGGATTGCGAGTTACGTTAAATGTGTCGTGGCCTCCAATGTCCTCACGTTGGCTTGATGTGGAAGTTTGGAGAGTGGAGTACCAGCTCAGGTATTGACCGCGTCATTTGACTGGTTCAAAATTACGAGTTGTCTTCGGATTCCCTTTGGAATTGATCCCGCACCGTCGCCAATAGCCCATTGTGTTGCTAAAGTGCGACGTTAACTACCTACCTACTTACATTACAAAATTAATCGCATTACTCACATACTCTTGATATTAACTTATTTCTTTAGCTCTAGTTTTTAGGCCAAAAGCTCTTGTTCTGGCTCCTGGAAGCCCAGTTGCGAGTCTGAAACGCGATTCAACCAAAGATCTTCGTGTACGTACCCCGTATCGTATGTGGGGACTGGTGCACGTTAAATCTTACGTGGCCTCAAATATCTTCACGTTGGCGTGGTGTGGATTCAAGGAGAAGGCTCATAGTTTTGGACCACGGTCAGATGATGAGGTCAACACCTGAACTGCCACTCCACTCTCCAAACTTCCACACCACACCAAAGTTCTGGACTTCGAAAACGCGTACCTTCCAGATCTGAGCTTTTCGAATATTATTCCCCTCAGAATAATATTTCAACTAAAAATATTCATAAAAATGCTTTAAAAAATGACAAATTCCAGAACCTCTCACGGCCAGGCGGTTGCAAAAAACTGTAACAGGAGAACTAGCTGGTATTGAAGGAACCATGCTATTGAAATGAATACTATATTTGTGATGAGGTAGCTTTTATTTTATTTGTATTATTTATCTCAAGCCGCATAAATTTTATTCTAACAGTGAAGGCGCGGTAGTCTAGTTGGTAGGGCAGCCGGAAGGTTGAGTTTGAAACGCGATCCAACCAAAGACTGTCGTGTACGTGTGGGCTGGTGCACGTTGAATCTGTCGTGGCCTCAAATGTCCTCATGTTGGCGTGGTGTGGAAGTTTGGAGAGTGGGGTGCCAGCTCGGGTGTTGACCTCGTCATCTGACCGTGGTTCAAACTTACGTGGAGTTTTCCTTCGGAGGTTGATCCCGGACCATCGTCAATAGCCCGTTGTGTTGCTCCAGTGCGACGTTAATTAAAATACCTACCTACCTTACATAAAATTATTTTAATCCTTTCTACTTTCACTGTGACTCAGAGTGTTTGCCCACAGCTCTTGCAACCCCTGAGTTCTAGGCGGCGTTGTATCCATTCCTGCAACTTACCGTACCTGTGTTTCTCTCTGCTGAATTAGTAAAACTTTGCTGGTGTGTCATGTCCATTACTGGACATCTTCTGTCTTGTGCAAATATGGTCCTTGCGTCATATAACCCAACCAACCTTTTTACTTTAAATCAGGGATGCACTCCCTGATTTAAAGTAAAAAAGTTTAAAAGTAAGATTTAAAGTAAAAAGTCCCTACTTTAAATCAAGGACTTTTAAAGGCCACATAGATTCAGTGACTTATGGAAATGCCTCCAAAAAACATAAATGTTATCTATCATTATTTATCTTATTTATATCTTAAGTCAGCGTATTTGCTTTCAATGTCTTCGAGAAACTTTTTGAACTGTCTGTGATGAAGGGATTTTATAAAATCAATTGATGAAATCACAACTTTCATAGCATGTTAAAACTCTAGTTCAATCCTAGTTATCGTAGTTTTAACCTAAATTGCTTATCGTGTGACTTGTTAAAGTTAAAATAACATATTGTGAGGCGGGCCACCAACAAAGCAATGGCAAGCGGGTCGCGGTCTGTGTATCCCTTCTTTAAAAAACTAGTTTGCATTATCATATCTTTGGCATAGTTTGGCACTATAAATTCAAAAAACAACCAACCCTATAACCATCGAATCCGCCTTCATCACCAAGAAGTTTCGACAAATTTTTTAGTAGTGCAGTAAACTTCGCTGACACGACAATCTATATATAGCACGTATTAACTCTCCGAATGGCGATGTGTTTCTCACTTCTGTATGAGTAAAACTTTACTGGGGTGTGTATGCATTACTTGACAAAATCTGTCTTATGCAGCTTGACCAAATATGATTCTTGCGTCATAAAACCCAACCAATCTTTTCCTTTTAAATGATAGTTGCCATTAACATATTCTTGGCGCAGTTTGGCACTAAAAATCCAAAAACAACCAACCCTACAACCATCGAATCCTCCTTCATCACCAAGTTTCGACAAATATTTCACTAGTACAGTAAACTTCGCTTGCTCGATATATTATATAGCACGTATAAACACCCTGAATGGCGATGTGTTTCTCACTTCTGTATGAGTAAAACTTTACTGGTGTGTATGTGCATTACTTGACAAAATCTGTCTTGTGCAGCTTGGCCAAATATGGTCCTTGCTTCATAAAACCTAACCAATTATTTCCTTTTAAATGATAGTTTCCATTATCCTATTCTTGGCGCAGTTTGGCTCTAAAAATCCAAAAATCAACCAACCCTACAACCATGGAATCCGCCTTCCTCACCAAGAAGTTTGGAATATTTTAGTAGTGCAGTAAACTTCGCTTGCATGACAATCTATATATAGCACGTATAAACACCCCGAATGGCGATACATTTCCCTGCTGAAAGGAAGGTTTCAACAGCTCCGGCGTGACGTCAAGTATCTTTATTTTAATTCCATTATTATTTTCCAATTTTCTATACTTATCTCCTTACGCCATACATCCTAATTTGCCATAGAAAATAGCCACTGGAGCTACGTAGCAGTACCGGATATGCACCAGACGCGATTTAGTTTTTAACTTTCGGACTTGTGAAACTCCTTATCACGTTGTTCCGATGCCATCGCGTCTGATAATAGGGCGCTCGAAAGATAGGTTATGACTGAAAACTGACACAATTTACTGGGGAATCTGAGAGAAAAAGTGGACCTTGCCGTTTTAACTTTTCTTGACTTTTTATCAACTGCACTTGGACTACGTATGTATCTATTGTGCAGTAGTGTAGCAAAGTTTAGTGACAGGTAAAAAAAATGTCGTAAATATGATTTATGGCACTTCGAGAAAAGTGACGGCACTCAAAAAAGTAAATTTTATAGAAGAGTGAAGGATTGAAAATCTTTCAGCTTTGCTTTACTTCTTGAAGCTGCAGGGACGCCTAGATCTAGGGGGTCGAAACCCTTAGGCTCCCCTACAAATTTTGTGGAGGGGTCTGCCGACAAACGGGAGGGGTAAACATAAAAATATCATCAATTAGTAAACCAAATAAAACACATTTCATCAAAACACCCACATTTAGAGCGCCAAGTCCTAAGGGGACGAAACTCTTGGACTCTCCTACAATTTTTGTGGAGGAGTAAACATTAAAATATCATCAGTTAGTAAACCAAATAAATCATTTCATCAAAACACCCACATTTAGGACGCCAAGTCCTAAGGGGACGAAACTCTTGGACTCTCCTACAATTTTTGTATTGAGGTCTGCCCCCAAACGGGATGGATAAATATTAAAATATCAATTAGTAAACCAAATAAATCATTTCATCACAACACCCACATTAAGAGTGCCAATCCTAGGGGTCGAACATGTTTGGCTCACCTATAAATGTTACGGCGGGGTTCCCTCCTTAAACCAGATGTGTAAACATTAAAATATTATCCATTAAGTCCATCCAAATAAGTTATTTCAACAAAACACCTACACTACCTAGGGGGCACGAGTTAGAACTCGTGGTGAGAACATTTCAGGGGAAAAGTATTTTTGAATTTATATTTTACTTTGTTTAGTTGGGTTTTAATGGCGCAAGGTCCATATTTGGCTAAACTTTACCGAATGTAAAGTAAATGGACATACACACAAGAAAGCTTTACTAACACAGAGGAGAGAAATGTACCCAATAAGGTATTGAACCTGCGAGGCCTACAACTATCAGGTTGCTTGAACTGTGAGCAAATCCACTCAGCCAAGGCGATCCCAATACTTTGTTTGAAAAAAATAGGAAACTGGTACTTTTTAGGGGGGGGGGGGGGGGTTGGCCCCCTCAATCCATCCAGCTTTTTACAGACTTATTTTCAATTTAAAAGCAGAGAAATGACGAAGAATAAAAGCATTAAATAAAATTTTAATAGCAATTAATTTCGAAAACTATTTTGAGTAACCGTTTAAGAAACCGTTAAGATTTTTCCACTCAATTCTGCACCTTGATACAAAAAGTGTCAATGTCCGATTTCACTTATTTTGAGTTATGTCCACAAATCCCTTCAAAGTAATCAAAGTATAATTAGGAAAAGTACCAAAGGTGTCTTCCTATCAATGCATTGTGAAAGTATCAAAACATTGGAAAGAATAATTTTTGTACGAAGTATTAATAATAAAAGTAATAAAAATTACTAATGTTACCAAAAACTTACGAAATGGATATTGGCCCTTTTTCTACCGAGGCACAGAATTAATCATACATTATTATATAGAAAAGGCAATATTACACTACTCGTAAAACTTGTGACGCGCTCAGATAGTTAATAAACTTGTAATGAATTAATAACTATTATTTACTAAAAGATACAAAAGTATTATTGTATTTATATACCTTATTTAGTAAAATATAAAAACTGGAATCAACACTTTTTTGGGGTGTGTGCAGACCCCTGAATCCCCTTTAATTAAGCCACTCTTTACAAACATGTATTCAATTTAACCCTCCTGGTGGTTGTCTTGAAGTGGTGTCTGGTCATTAACAAAACTGACCACATCTTGATTTCTCCATAAAAAGAATTGGCAATGCCTGATAACGAGACATCTCATCATTAGCAAAATTGGTCAAACTTTGAAGGACGAGATATCTCGTCGAAACCAGTCGGATGGTTAAATGCCAAGAGGAAAACGAAGACGGAAAGCGATGACAAGACACCTCGTCAAAATTGGCACATTTTCATGGACTGTAGGTAGTTAATTAACGTCACACTGGAGCAACACAACGGGCTATGGAAGACGATCCGGGATAAATCCGAGGGAGAGATCAAGGACAACACCTTATTTTTGAATCACGGTCGGATGACGAGGTCGACACCTGAACTAGCACCCCACTCACTAAACTTCCACACCACGTCAACGTGAGGACATTTGAAGCCATGACAGATTTAACGTGCACCAGCCCCCGTGTACTCGCCGGTCTTTGGCTGGATCGAGCTTCGAACTCGCAAACCTCCGGTTACTAATCCGTTGCTCTTTCAAATGAGCTACCTCGGCCATTTTCATGGACGAGATATGCGATCGAAACTACTTGGAGGGTTAAATGCAAAGAGAGAAACGGACGAAGACTGAAACGATGACGAGATATCTCGTCATTAGCAAAATTGGTCAGATCTTGATGCACGAGATATCTTGTCGAAACCACTAGGGAGGTGAAATGAAAGAGGGAAATGAAGATTGAAATCATTGACAAGACATCTCATCATTGGTAAAATTAATCAATGTTCATGGACGAGATATCTCGTCGAAACCATTCGGAGGGTTAAAAGAGGGAAACGACGAAGACTGAAATCAATGAAGAGACATTTCATTAGCAAAATTGGTCAGATCCTGATGGACGAGATATCTCGTCATTAGCAAAATTGGAAGATCTTGATGGATGAGATATCTCGTCGAAACCTCTTGGAGGTTTAAATGCAATGAGAGAAACGACGAAGACTGAAAGCGACAAATAAAATTTCAACAGCAATTAATTTCGTAAACTATTTTGAGTAACCGTCTAAAAAAGCAAACCATTTCTCCACTCAGAAAAAGTGCCAGAACAAAACGCGAAAAGAACGAAAAGTTTGTTTTTAATCCCATTTCCACATCGTCGATTTAACAATCTCTCGACGCAGAGGGGGAGGAGAGTTTACTAGCAGACACCAAGCAGTGTGTAGGAGACAAAGCTCAGACGCGGCAGCCGAAAGATAACAGACAACGCTCATTGGATGTTTGCATTATATTACCAGAGATTAAACCATCAAAGGGGATTGGAGAATTTTCCTCTCCACTTCATCCGGGGGCATTTGTAAACTTCAAGAATAGCACGTGCATGATAGGAATCAGACTTAGTAGGGCGTTGTTCGGTGCGGAGCTAAACCTAAACATCCCGTCCTGGACCTGCTTTTAATATGTTTATTTTTAGGGTGTATAAAAAGAACAAGAGTAAACCGAATCCGAGTTTTTCTCTGCACGCGAATCCCTCTCACCCCCAGTCGTTCGTTGTGGACTTGAGAGTAAACAATCGAGTCTGGAAAGAAAATGGTTGCGTCACTCTAGGATGTTTACATTTCAGACTCAGTGAGACGGAGAAATGCGCACACATAACGCACATTTCTCTTGGAAAGGGGGAAAACGAGCGAAACGAACCGGTTCACAGCAACGCCGAATTTTCGTCTTGCTACAGAGCGTTGCTGGCGCGTTGTTTTCCAATTGGAGAGCATCTTCTCTTGTCAACAATAAACTTGTTTCTCTTTTTAATTTCTCGCGCTGGGAAGGACTCTGGGGAAAATAATCCCACTTCAGAGATATACCCGAAATTCTAAAGTTCTCTTTTTGCTACTCGGAATGGACGGTTTCATTAAACCTCAGCCTGCCCTAATGAGTCCGCCTGGGTGGGAGGTTTGGTTTGCGTTTTTGGTATTCCTGGAAACCTTAATTTAAATGAGCGTTGGATTTAATTGTCTTCCACGGCAGATTCGTATCTGTTATTCGACCTCTTTCTTGAGGCTATGCATTGTCTCTTCCAGGATTCATTTCTAAAGAGCTATACACACAAAAATATAACGCCGCACCTCGGCATTGGATTCTCCAATGCCGATTGTGTCCTTCAATCAGAGGCAAAAAAAGACAAAACAGGCCGACAAACATTTCAAAAGGACACTTCATTCATAAGAGGATTTGTAGAGGATCTTACATTAGAAAACTGAAATACACAAGTTTTATTAGATACGTTTAGGTCCCTTTTTGGATTCCTTTCTGAAGGGAGAAGTTCACACAAAGAGATTTCGCCACATGTCGGAATTGGATTCTCAAATGTCTGATGTCCTTCAATCAGTGGCACAAGACAAGGCAGTCAATATAAACATCCCAAAAGGGCACTCCATTCATAGTAAGTGGAATTTTAGAGTTCATACATTACAGTTTTATTGAATACGTTTAGGTCCCTTTCTGGATACTAATTGCCAAACCGGTCATCCCAATTTCTGACCGTAGGCAACAATCCAAATCGAACCATCCTATACTTTTAGAATACGGTAGGTAGGTAGTTGAATTCATGTCGCACTGGAAGAACTCAACGGGCTGTTGGGGTCGGTCCGGGATCAATCCCGAAGACAAAGATCCAAGGACAGCATCTCGTAATTTTGAATCACGGTCAGATGACGAGAATAACACCTGAGCAGGCACCCACTTTCCAAACTTTCTCACCACGCCAATTTGAGGACATTTGAGGCCATGACAGATTGAACGTACTCTCGCCTCCATGTACACGACGGTCTTTGGCTGGACCGAGTTTCGAACTCCCAACCCTCCGGTTGCTAATCCGTTGCTCTTCCAACCGGGCTACCGCGACCCCAAACTTGCTGGGAGGGCTGTATTTAATCTGAGGGCCAGATAAACCTACTCAGAGGGCCTATTTGGACTGCGTGACTGATAAAAATAATTGGAGGGCCATATCTTATCTGCTGGCCGAGTAAACCTATTCAGAGGGCCTATTTGAACTGTGGGCCTGATAAAAATATTTAGAGTGCCGAGGGCCATATCGGATCTGCGGGCCGAGTAAACCTACCAAGATAACAAGAGCAAATGCAGTCGGTTCGCATGATGTTTATATGCCTTGCTGTTATTATCGGAGTCAAAGGTAAACACTTGCAGATTGGAAAATACACCCGCACGCACTTCGTGGGATTCGAGTTTCATCAACTCTGCCCCATCGCAGTGTCGCAACAGTTGCAAACGGCGATAAAAACCAAAACGCCATCTCGTGGTCTTTTCTTCTTCCACTCAGCCTTCTGTCGGAAGGAAAAAACAACCCGCAATCCGTTTCACCCATGCCAGTTACTATAAATCAAAGTTAATAGGAGATTCTCGCTCGAAGGTACGCGAAATGTACTTGCCACCGTTTGTCTCCCCAGGAGCTCCTGTCGAGCCCTGTTAAATGTTTTTAGTTCCGGGATTTGCATTTGGCTGGCGAGTGCAAAACAATGAGCCATTGAAAAATGGAGACTGAAGATACAGTTTCGCATGTGATGAATGGCTCAACTATAATAGATCCTTAATATCAGCTGCGAGATGCAACAAACTATCAACAAATGCCTAGGCGGGACACGAACTTTAAAAAAGCAGCGTAGACAGATGTTTTTAGATGTCTCGGTAGTTTTCTCGCTGTAATAAATGTAACAATCTATTTTCGTCATCTTTGGCACGAACTTCTAAGAGAGCTGAAAAAGTCCCCTAAATCAATTTCCATCAAAATAATTCACGATTTATGTTCGTATTTTTTCGAATATTGATTTCGTAATTAATATTACATGTAAATTTATTTAAAGAGAAATTTATGCAGATTTTTTATTTGATAGTAACATCATGAAAAATATTAAGGTGATTGGAAGATTATTTCAAGATACGATTAAATGTCTGGGAAACTCATTTAAGATTAGGAGCTCTAAACTTACCATACTCATAATCTAGACCGAATAATTTATAACTTGGTATCCGATAATAAGTTTTGATAGTTTATTTAGAGTTTAATTTGAAGAATATAAATTTATAGACCTTATTCCATGGTCCAATGGTGCCACTGAATTTGCTCTTGTATGAGTGATGCACGAATAAAGAGAGGTAGTTCGTTCTATTTTGAATGTGCACATAGAGCAGTGGTGCCCAACCTTTAGTCTATATCGAGCAAATTAAGAATTTAAAAGTTTTAGGCGAGCCACACACACACATAGGACGACGACCTTTTTTAAAAGATCAGCAGCAATGGTAAAAGAAAACACAATAGTATTATACTACTACTGTTTATTACTACTACTAATTTATTACAAATTAAATACAATACAGGACAAATAAAATGATTGGGCAACTAATGTGTTTTTCAATTCTTTCACTTTAGATTTTCTCAAACTGTCGTTAATAGGATATTCAGTATCATATTTTTTATGAACCATTGTAAAATATCGTTCTACTTTGCACTTTTTTCCAATAGCAACTGTTGAACCGCAAATCAAACAAATACATTTGTTCTTAAAGTAAATAAAAAATATATCTCTTCCCAATTCTTGAAAATTGTAAGTGTATATCCGTTTTTTCTTTTTCTCTGGTTCATATTCAGACATAATTAGGGTAACTATAAGATAAATATAATTGTTAGATTATCAACCCTTAAAATAAATCAAACACATTTTTATTCCTGGTTGAAACCATCTGTCAGTTCATACACAGATTCAAAGTTCGCTCCGTGTAAATACAGAAACGCATTAAATATTACGAAAATAAAAACATACAACCACTAAAAAATATACATACACTGCTCTCGGGCGAATGATAACTCGCTGCATTAAGGGGAAGGAGAGAGGTGGGAGGTGTCAGTAGATGCGCATGTCAAGTGCGCATCGTTCAAGGCCAGCCAATTGTTAGGCGTGTCACTTGGGCTGAAAGGGACGCATGTCCTAAACGGCCACTAATAAACATTAATTTATGTAATATATATAATTTTTAAGAAACGTGATGAATCTGAATACGCGAGCCACATTAAAACGGTACGCGAGCAACACGTTGCTCGAGAGCTACGGGTTGGGCACCGCCGACATAGAGAATGCAATATGCATGAATGTGTGTGGAATTCATCAACATACATATATGTGTTCTTTTTTATATTTTCCGTGACACGTCTCACAAATCAATTTGTGTACAATCCCCAATTTCTCAACAAAAAATGCTGCAAATTTGTTCTGTTGTCGGCAAATTTTGCTTGCAAAACAATCGAAAATTTGAAGTTTTCTGCGTTAATTTATGAAGAAATTTTAGTACACCTTGTGAATGCATGATGAAATTTGGGTTTGAGGGACGGTATAAATAGTTAAATTTCTTATTTTCACGAATATATTCTCTATTTAGAACTATCAATTGTTACCTTATCATTTCAAACTCTTTTTCAATTAGTAGTAAATACCTACCACTAAAGGTTGAGGAAAGCATCGTGCTAGGACTTTCTGGTATACCTAGAAAGTCTGTACCATATCTAGGAGATACTTTTCTGGTATACCTAGGAAGTCTACCATATCTAGGATACCTAGAAAGTCTACCATATCTAGGAGATATCTTTCTGGTATACCTAGAAAGTCTGTACCATATCTAGGATAACTTTCTAATATACCTAAGATACCTTTCTGGTATAGCTCTTTAAATTAATCAGAAATTTTATAGAAATTATTCTTTATAAATAACATAAAATTTGTTGGATAGGTTCTTTTAAGTCAAATACTTTATTCTTTTAGAATTGTTTTAACCACGAACATTTAAATCTCATTGGTTTCGATGTTATATGCCTATAACAGGAATTATGCTTCGCTTAGCAAAAGGGTGAACAGATAGAATTGATTTAAGTAACATAGATTATTATAACTATAACAAGGTTCGATTACGATTACTCGGTTGATTGTGGTTTTATCCTGAAATCATTTTTTAAAATCCGACTTCTTTGAAAAATTTTGAAACAATGATCTTTTGTGTGTGAGGATTAATATTACGTAGGATTAACTCAGAAATAATATTTTAAATGTGTTACACAGTGGAATAACACTTTTTAGTTTTTCGTAACTTTTAATCTTCTTACCAGTTTATACCCGCGATGTTTTTGCGGCAGTTGTATTGTTAAAAATACAATGCCATTAAAGTAAAATGTAGGAATACTTTTTCATCAAAACAAAAGGTTTGTCTTTGTGCATATGAAAATAGTACTTCAGACGTCAAGATTAAAATTTTAAAACGTTATTTAATCTATACATTTGGGCTTAAACGTCAATGAAACAAAGGCATTAAAAGCTTTTTTAACTTCACATGGTCTGCGTTGATCATTAAATGTCATGGTTTTGTTTCCCAAGTCTTTGTTCTGACTTGTCTTTTATTAAACACTCTTAATTTTTTGATTGCGATTTCCATTTAAAAGAAATTAAAGCAATTGTCATGGAGCTCAAAGAAAACATTTACAGAAACACACACATTTGAGGGATTTATTTACTGAAATGAAAAAATAAAAACAAAACGGTCTCTTATAGAATCAATTAAATTCCGAAAAGACCGTATCAATTAGAATAAGGGGAAATTAAGCGTTGAAAAGGCTGAACTTCAGGGAAATAATGCAATGAATTAAACAAGAAAATATTTATTCGGGTAAGGACTCAATGGTTTCCTTCGAGATCACATTACTTTGAATAGACCAGGGCGTCTTCTGTTTGCCTTTAATGAATCGAAATGAAATCTTTTAAAGTTTTTCTTGGAATTTCAATTTGCATTCCAAAACAACAATCGGGTTTAACACTGGTTAAATAAAACGAAATGATAAAACCTCTAAATAAATTTAAATAGCGAAGTCTTTTATATTAAATTGAGTTAATTTTTTCAGTCGGTTTTTCAGAGATCTTGCTGGAAACATTCATTTCTGCATTATTTCGAGCACACTGAAGGTAAGATTCGTTCCTTATTCTTTTCCCTCGGAAGACTCGTAAAAACTAAGTTTTCTTGCGTATACTCAGTTCATAAGTGTCAGACTTAAGAGACGTCTGCAAGGAAGAGACTTGCATCACGTTAACTACATTACTTCGCTATGATAAAAAGTCGCGCTCATAAATTTTTTTACGGCCTTTGGTAGAATTATTTATTTTTAATGGAATTCGAAAGAGTATACTAATTTCTATTACGAAAGACCGTGAATGTTTTTCGTTGTTTTCTTTTGGTTGACTAAGTTTCTTGTAAAGAGATGAGATGTTGAAATGGAAAAATTCTCCAGCTTATTCCATTCTTTTAGGAAAAATGATAAAAACATTCATGCAAGTGTATGGGTCTTTCATTTCAGTTGGTCCAAGAAAAGAAAATGCATTTTCGCGTCTTTCCCTGCAGTTTTGCATAAAGCGTTGTAAAAAGTGTTTATGAAACAGCGCAAAAAAACCCCGTTTATTAATTTAAATATGATTTCCATTCATTATACTTCGTGGTTACTAAACTTAATGCAACGGCGGGGAATTAGATACTTTTTTAATCAATAAGTTTATCAATTAGCAATTAGTGTATAAAATATTAAAAAGCGTATCTGATTTTTATTCTTTTTTACTAATAGCAGACATTAAAATAAGAAATTCTCAGGCATTAGGTAACGTTTATTCCAAAACCAAAAGAAAAAGTAATAAACTAATATAGCCTTTTTTTAGTTAACTAACCATTATTCAATTAAATTAGTCTCTGCTCTGCTGTTTGTTATTTTACCAGGAAATTAGAAAAAGGCAGATAGCTGAGTTCATTAATGATGAACAGCCATTAAAATGCAGTAGTTAAAACAAAACCGGTGAAGTTAGCTTAACGGGATAGCGTGATTCAAATAATCAAAGGAAGTTTTCTGTCGTTGTTATCAAGAAAAGTGGAATTGGAAATTTCTTTCAAGGAAATAATTAGTTAATTGATTGATTCAGCTACATGGTTCATGACGCTTGGTATAAAAAGAGCATTCTAAAAATAAGAACGGAAAGTTTAAAGTGTGCGTGCTATGGAATAAAACCAAAAGTTAGACATTGAAAAAGTACCGACTAACATATATTTTAAATTTAATGAAGAGTTAATATATCCGTGTTAATTTAAATACAAACACATATACGCAAACAGATACATATATACACATTCACACATACAAATACACACATACAAATACACATATACACAGACACATATACATATACATAAGTAAAAACTACCGTAGAAGTAGATTTTCCCAAGAAACAAGATAAAATGTGTAAAAACGTGAAGGGAGTGAACCCGCTTACTCTGTTAAGGGGAGTAAAGCAGGAGTCACTTTTAAGAGCAGCTTTGAGTTTTTTCGTACTTGTGTGAGGCTTAACACAAGTTACCCCGAAAAGTCAAAGTACTACCGAAGAGAAAAAAAATCATAAGAAATAAAACATCGAGATTTGAAACAATGAGATAACATCCAAAGGAAAAATAACAGCCAACAAAAATATATAGTCCGACCATTCAGAAATGCTGCCATGTCAAGCTGTTTTGTCATGTCAAGCCATGTCAAGGTGATGGCCTATACATATACATATATGTATACACATATATACATACACATAAACATGCATACACGTATACACACACGTATACACACGTGCACACACGCCCCCCGGAAGTCCCAAGAGATCATTTCTGCTTTTATCTCACTACTGTTCACTTTCTCTATTTTTACCTCTTCACGACATTTTTACTTAACGTTGTCTTGTGTTTGGCGCAGCTTAGCCGTATATGGCCCTTTCCAGCATAAAACGCCAAAACAATATCCAAGAGCAGGGTAAACCCTTCCGCAGGGCCGTATATGTACTGCGGAGCGGTTAAACCTATTCAGGGGGCCGTATAAATGTACTTAAAAACAGCTTGGGGTCTTAATAAAAATATTTGGAGGGCAGGGACCTGCGAGTCAGTGAAACCTGTTTGGAAGGCTGTATCTGGTCTGCGAGCCTGATAAAAATATTTGGAGGGCAGCATCTGATCTGCGGGACAGTTATACCTGTTTGGAGGGCTGTATCTGATCTGCGGTCGGGGTAAACCTATTCAGAGGGCCTATTTGGACTGTGTGCCCAATAAAAATATTTGGAGGGCTAGATCTGATTTGCGGACCGGGTAAACCTATTCAGAGGGGGTATTTGGACTGCGGGCCTGATAAAAATAGTTGGAGGGCATTTTCTCCTAGCCTGAGATCAATCTATTCGCTACAACGGATTTATTGTACGCGTATTAAACCCCATTACCACGAGAAAAACAGTTATTTCTCAAACAGCTAATAATCCCAACATTTGAAACAAGATGCTCACAATAAGGATTTAAAAATTCATTACAAGAGGATTCTATACAAATTTAAAGTCTAGCGATTCTAAAATTGGATCGATTGGTCAGATAAAACACGAAAATGTACACAGCATATCAAATTATCTTAACGAGTTTTCAAAAACTCTGGCTTAAAAATGTAAATAAATTTATCGACATCGGATGTCTAGGCAAGATTAAACCTTCAAACTGTAGAAAATGGATTTAAGAATCTTCCTCTTGAACACTTCGGAGATATGGTGGAATTAGAAAACTTCAAGAGAACAGCTCTTGCATAAGTAATAAGGGTGCACTCTAAAAGGCAGATAGAAGTATTTCTGTTTCTCCGAAGGTTAATTAGGTAAAAATGTAAGATTTACTTAATCGCCTCCTTTTCTTAATTAGATATAGAGTATCGTGGAAAACTCTAAACGACCTTTAGTCGTAGATTCCAATTACAAAATGTTTCAAATAAGGTGACAATTTATCTTTTAAAAGTTTTAAATCTAGCGACGTGTTTTTGTTTCGAAAAATGAGAAATTTTAAGTCTTATACGGTCCCCTTTTGCAGTCCGTAGGCTAGTTTAAAATCGCCGTCAGCATTACTGATCGAATCACAACAAACCGATGTGTCGTGATTTTGTGCATGGTTGTATCTGCCAAATTATTGTTTTGAGCCCTGCTTTAATTAGCAGTCATTGGAACGTTCATTTTTAATATGGTTCTGAAGTATATTTAAACAAGTTTGAAAGAATTTTTTCATTTTTCGCTGCAAAAGAATCAAAAAAATTTTGCTCTTAAATTAACCCCTCTAAGCCTACTCAGATTATTTGGAAGGAATTCCTAGGTTCAAAATTTCCATTCAAGAAATATTTCTTTACTAATTTACACGTAAAGTTCTAAAAGTTATTTGCGAGCAACAGTTTCATAGAACCCACAACTTACAGTATTTTGGAGGATTGTACACAAACAGAATTGAAGGACGTGTCAATTTGACAAGAACTGCTTCTATGATCCCACTGTTAAACAAATTATAAGGTGATAAAAGGTTTTCGGAACACTGACAAATCTTGGAAACATGTATAAATAATGTTAATATCCTGAGAAATAAGTTGTTTCACATTATATATCTCCTCAATGCTTGGCCAAAACGGCATTCTACGTTGAAAAATTATTTAAATCGCGAAAAGGCTGTTTCATATCTGTAAATCGGCTCGTAAAACAATGAAATTTGGAGAGTACGGATATTTTAGTAATTGGGGAAAATTCAGAACTTAGGGACCGTACACAAAATTAAATTTTGCATTCATTTAGATTTGGATTTACCTCATTTGAAACTTTTGTAATCGAAAATTTTTAACTAAGACTAACAGTTGAGTAAATAAAGATAGGTTGGTTGGTTTGGGATTTTATGGCACAAGAGGCCATACTGGCCAGGCAAAAGACGCACTATATCAAGTAATAGACATACCCACGCAATGAATGTTTTTACTGACACAAGAAAATACCCAAGGAGGAATGCACCTGACAGGAATCGAACATGAGCCGTCTACAACTCGAAGGTTGCTAGCACAGTGGGCATACCCACTGAGCCACGACGGCCCCAAATAAAGGTAAGTATTTTAATTAACGTCGGCACTGGAACAACATAATGGGCTATTGGTGACGGTCCGGGATCAATCCTGGAAGTGAAAGATCCGGCCCAAATAAAGGTAGGATAAAGACTTTCTAGTTCAAACTGTATAAAAACGTTACAGATTTCTCGATGCAATCTTCCAAGACTTGCAAGGTTTCATCGATAAGTTTCAAATTTAAGGCTAAATAGTATTTCAAATGGGCTCAAAACTCCAGAAATTAAGGTTAATTAAGGTAGTTGTAAATTTTTCACGAACAATTTCCGGAATTGAAAGAAACTTAGTATGCTTGTGTAATAACATGTGAATAGTAAGTAAAGGAGATCGGTACCGAAATAGTTAGATTATCAGAATTCGTTTTCAGAAAATAAACGATAAAGGTATAGCATTATGGACAAATAAGGACTAACTGCTTAGGTTTCTTTTATTACTCGGGTTACTTCACTGGGAAACACATCTTCTACAGTATCGATGAGTTTGTTTTCAATGATATTTCCTATGACGAACAGTATATGTATATTTCTTTTCCTTCTTCAAACTCTCGTGTAGCGAAAAATGACAGTAGAGGGACAACCTCCCCAAATTTTTAACTAATCTCATTTTTTAACTTTCATATTGCAACCCTATTTCATAGATGAATATAAAAACAAATACTAGAAAGGTGCTAATGGTAGTTAATTAACGTCACACTGGAGCAACATAACGGAATATTGACGATGGTCCGGGATCAAGTCACAAATTACATTCTATAAAACCTATCATTCATCAGTGGCCAGTGTCTCCAGTGCGGAGGACTGATGTCAAACTGACCCGCCTTCGCATTGGACACGATTCCCCCATCGTCATGTCTTACTGAGAGAACGCAACCAATTGCAGCTCATGCTCTACTCTATTTTCTGTTTATCAAATTTTAATTATCTGTCCTGTTTTTAATAATTAACGTCTCAAATATTTTAAAAGTACAATTTTGAAACTGCGAGATTTGATTGGGGAAAATCCCCATTCAAACCTTTCCGCATTACTTTCAGTTGGTTTTAAATTTCATCTCATTTTTTCCCAATTTCAAAATGACTCGTAAATCTATTTTATCTCCCAAATTCTTTTATAATTATATCTTTTAAGTTTCACTTTCAAAATTTTATGCATACGTCAATTAAATTCGTTAGTTATGCTGCAGACGACGATGGTCTTGTTTTATCATTTGAATATTTTAATTATCATCTCCGTATTTTTCATGTTTCAAATCTACCTTTCCATCTTTGTCTTGGACTTATAAATATTAAATATTTTATACTTTTATTAGGTTATATTCAGTCTTGTGTTTGGAGTAGCTAGTCCGCTTTTGGACCTTGCACAGTAATACCCTAACGTCCAATCCGATCCGGGATCAATTCCAAAGAGAAAGATCGAGGACAACACCAGGTAATTTTGAATGATGACGAGGTCAATACCTGAGCTGGCACCCCACTCTCCAAAGGTCTACACCACGCCTATGTGAAAACATTTGAGGCCGCGGCAGATTTAACGAGCACCAGCCGGTATTTGAATGAACCTAATTCCGAATCTCAACCCTCAAGTACTAGAAAGGAATGATAATGAACTGTTATTTATTTATTTATTTATTTATTTATTTCAATTAACGTCACACTGGAGCAACACAACGGGCTATTGGTGACGGTCCGGGATCAATCCCAAAGGGAAAGATCCGAGGACAACACCACGTAATTTTGAACCACGGTCAGATGACGAGGCAACACCTGAGCTGGCACCCCACTCTCCAAACTTCCACACCACGCCAAGTTAATGAACTGAAAAATAGTCGAACGAGATATGACGATTTAAAAAATGCATATGCCCTGCAAACTAAAAGCAGTCTCACATTTCATATTTCAGTATTTAGTCAATTCAATTTAATGAATTTTCAAATTTAAATTTAATTTGCACGCACAAATGGGGGGGGGGAATTTCAATTAACGTCACACTGGAGCAACACAATGGGCTATTGGTGACGGTCCGGGATCAATCCCAAAGGGAAAGATCCGAGGACAACACCACGTAATTTTGAACCACGGTCAGATGACGAGGCAACACCTGAGCTGGCACCCCACTCTCCAAACTTCCACACCACGCCAACGTGAGGACATTTGAGGCCACGACAGATTTAACGTGCACCAGCCCCCTTTGTACACGACGGTGTTTGGCTGGATTTGAACTGGCAACCCTTCGGTTGCTAGTCCGTTGCTCTTCCAACCGGGCCACCGCGGCCCTCGCACGCACAAATGAAAAATCTCTCTAATCCAAACTCAAGAGTCTCGTTTGGTGTTTTTCTGTTCAAAACGGGCCGCAGTAGCCAAGTTGGAAGAGTAACGGATTAGCGGTTCGACGGTAGCGAGTTCGAATCCAACGAAAGACCGTCACCAATAGCCCGTTGTGTTGCTCCAGTGTGACGTTAATTAAAATACCTACCTGTTTGGATTCATGCTTCCTTAGAATTAGATGGTATGCGAATTTTAAAATTCATTAAAGGGCTTGGAGGGGGGTATTTCAATTAACGTCATACTGGAGCAACACAACGGGCTATTGGTGACGGTCCGGGATCAATCCCAAAGGGAAAGATCCGAGGACAACACCACGTAATTTTGAACCACGGTCAGATGACGAGGCAACACCTGTAAAGGGCTTGGATGACCAGTCTTTTAGGAAGGGCTTTCCAAAAAGGGCGTCCATCTGCGCTTTTGTTATGTCTATTGCCAGTTATTGTTTGAATAGTCTAGCACAACTCTAGCGGAAGTTCGAAAAACAATTATCGGAAACGTGTTTTTAGAAAATCGGTGTATAACACGTTTCAATTTCTGATTGTGCTTTATGGCCGAAGCTATAAACATCCTCGAAAGTAATTTTCAGCAACTGTTGGTTTAGAAAGTATTGATTTGGTTTGTTTCAATTTTATGGAAGCAAATCTTCGAAAAAGTAAATACATTGGGGTTACATACCTTTTATAACTATTTGCTTTTAAGTGGAAAAAAACAATCAGTTCTCTTATGAGAGGAAAGAAGCTTTTGTTTTAAATATCGCTTAAAACCCAATTCTTTTGACGAAGTTTGTTTTGGCTTATATTTGTTATTCGAAGTTAGATCATCTGACCGTGGTTCAAAATTAAGTGGTGTTGTCCTCGGATCTTTCCCTTTCGGATTGATCCCGGACCGCCACCAATAGCCCGTTGTGTTGCTCCAGTGTGACGTTAATTAAATATACCATACCTAAGTTAGTAGACGATACTTTTTCGTGCTTAGAACAAAATGTGTAAAATTTTAGTGTTTCTTGCAAATGATATGAACGTTTATTGTAGGTAGGTATTTTCATTGAGGAACAACACAACGGGCTATTGGCGACGGTCCGGGGTGAAACCCAAAGGAAAAGATCCGAGAACACCACGTAACCATGGTTAGATGACGAGATCACACCTGAGCTGGCACCCCACTCTCCAAACTTCCATACCACGTCAATGTGAGGATATTCGAGGCCAGATTTAACGTGTATTTTGTATTTGTATTTGTATTTTGTATTTCAATTAACGTCACACTGGAGCAACACAATGGGCTATTGGTGACGGTCCGGGATCAATCCCAAAGGGAAAGATCCGAGGACAACACCACGTAATTTTGAACCATGGTCAGATGACGAGGCAACACCTGAGCTGGCACCCCACTCTCCAAACTTCCACACCACGCCAACGTGAGGACATTTGAGGCCACGACAGATTTAACGTGAACCAGCCCTTTTGTACACGACGGTCTTTGGTTGGATTCGAACATGCAACCCTCCGGTTGCTAGTCCGTTACTCTTCAACTGGGCTGGGGTCGCGGTGGCCCGGTTGGAAGAGTAACGAACTAGCAACCGAAGGGTTGCGAGTTCGAATCCAGCCAAACACCGTCGTGTACAAAGGGGGCTGGTGCACGTTAAATCTGTCGTGGCCTCAAATGTCCTCACGTTGGCGTGGTGTGGAAGTTTGGAGAGTGGGGTGCCAGCTCAGGTGTTGCCTCGTCATCTGACCGTGGTTCAAAATTACGTGGTGTTGTCCTCGGATCTTTCCCTTTGGGATTGATCCCGGACCGTCACCAATAGCCCATTGTGTTGCTCCAGTGTGACGTTAATTGAAATACCCCCCCCCACCATTTGTGTGTTATGGCAACGATAGTTAACTGTAACTGTATATTTTAAACGTGTTTATTTTATTCCTTGTGCTTACTGCTGTATACTGATTTTTCCGCGCCGTTTTGACATTTTTGAATTAAAAATGGGATCGAAATCTCGTAATACACGTTCGAAGAGAAAGTTTGTCAACATTCAACATTGTTGACAAAGTTGAATCTGATGAAAAAAGCCAGAAATTAGTCAATAAATCGAAATTGTCTGCTTCAGAGGTTAAGCTGAGCAACATTATTGCCAATGTAGCGGTTAATGCTTTTTTGTGGAACTCAACTGCATCGATGCCTTGTTTTCTTTATTGAGATGTCCAAACTACAGAAAAGACATTATACACAGCAACAGTTCCAAGAAAATGGGATGTTGAGTCGAATTAAATCTTTCATGCCACAACTGTGACTTTGAAAGTGATCCGTGTTTAACTTCTAAAAAACATGGCCAGTTTTTTGAAGTTAATAGACGCTGGTGTACGCCATGAAGCAAATGGGTTGTGGCCACAGGAAAGCTAGTCATTTCATGATTGCGATGAACATATACCTCCTCCACCGAACCCCGTTTCCTACAACAGACATGAAAGCTTTGCTGAATATCGTGCAACCACTTGCAGGTGAAACGATGCGATTGGCTGCTTGCTCATCGTCTTCGGCAAGTCAGTGGAAGTTCAGAATGCGGAGTATCTGTCGACGGAATTTGGCACAAGTGGGGCTACTCCTCGCTAAATGGAGTAGTTTCGGCTATTTCCATTGACACAGAAGTTCTCGGCGTTGAAATGTTATCGAAGGACTGCATTGGATGTCGCAAGTGGAATCGGAAAGATGTCTTCGGTGCAGTTCGAGTCGTGGAAAGTTGAGCACAAGTGCTCAATAAACTACAGTGGATCGTCCATCAACATGGAGCCGATCGGTGCAGGACGAATTTTCCAGCGGTCTTTACAAACCAAGGGGCTGGAATATCGAGATTTTTACGGTGATGAACATAGCTAAAGCTAATCCGCAGTGTGCGATCTCGAACCGTACCTTGGGAAACAGATTAAGAAAAAGAATGCATTGGACACTACCAGAAAAGACTTGGAACTGCCTTGAGGAAATTAAAGACAGTAAGAGGGCTAGGAGGAAGGGACAAGTTGACAGACGCAAAGATCAATACCATGCAAAATTATTTTGGACTTGTTCTGCGGAATACCCAATCCGTAGAACAAATGTCAACTGCAATTTGGAGCACTTTTTACCACCTGAGTGCTAGAGACAATCACCCTCTACACACCAAGTGCCCAAAGGGTATTGATAGTTGGTGTTCCTACCAGCGTGCTGCAGCTCGGGGAAGGAGTGATTATAAACATAAAGGAGGATTGCCACTCGACTTATTAAAGCATATAAAGCCGATTTACTCAAAACTAACTCCTGAAATGTTAAAAAAGTGCCTTCATGGCAAAACCCAAAACAATGAATGTTTACATTCACTTATCTGGAAGCGGTCACCAAAGACAAAATTTTCAGGTGCTGACGCTGTGAAACTTTCAGTTTTTGCCGCCGATATGCATTTTAATTGCCGATTTAAGCCCGAATTGGAGGTTATGAGGCGCATGGATATCAGTCCTCGTCATTTTATGGTTAATGGCATTCAGAAAAAGATCAGCCAAGAATTAATGAAAGTGTACGTCAATCGACACCACTGCAGAAACAGCGAAGGAAGTACTTGCGAGGTACCAAAAAAGGAAAGACAAAACAAATTGAAAAAAAGGACCAACTTATGCTTCTGGAGGGTTTTAGCTATTGTCAGGTAATATTTTTTATCAATATTATTACTATATCATTCTGAAAACATGTTTCCAAAACTTTAAACTCAATTTCTGAAGAACTGTGTTTTTGCAATATGATGTGCTTTGTTCAAACGGTGATAACTCCACAATGAATTTATATATTAAAATTATTTTTATATCATTATAATCTATATAATACAGTGGATGTTTTGACCCTCATTCAGAGTATTTAGTTAAGAAATGAATTTTTAGTTGATTGTTAAATGTGAAAATTCCTGAAAAGATATTGATTTTTTTTATACTTCCTTGATTAAAAAAATTGTAAAAAACTATTTCATCTAGCAACTTGATTGAGGGTCAAAACACGAAGAATAATGTTAGGAATAATTTTCAACAGGAATCATCTTTCTGAACAAATTAGAATTTAAGATATAACTATTCAAAAAACATGCTAATTAGCTAATTATATCTTAATTAGATAATTAATTATTTGCACAATCTGATTTTATCTCACTGAAATGATTTTAAGAATGCACCAATTACCTGTTGTAAAAAACTGGATTTTTAAGGTCAAAATTAAAAAAAAAATCTTAGTGTATACGTACGCCTTAAAAGAAGGGAATTACAAATCCAGAGAACCTGACACTTTTCCCAATTGTTTTCCTCAAAACATGAATTCCACACTCAGAGCCGCTTTCACGCACTGCCAAGGAATTCCAGAACACGAACTAGAAACCTCACACAATAAAAAGCCGTTATATTTTGACTCGATCAGCAGAAATTTGAAGTAGAGGTGTCATCAGCACCGCTATTTAAAAGAATCCAGTCACTGAGTCCAGTGCTGTAAAAGAAAGGCCGACTTAAAAATGGCTGCGATATTTGACAGGCCGCTCATAACGGAAAGCTGCATTTGACGGAGGGCGCATATTTGAAATGAGATATCGGAACATTTCTTTTTCCTAATGTCAAGAGCACCGTATTCGGAGAAAGTTTAGGAGCTATGAATCATGCATGAAAAGGGGAAATACAGTTGTGTGCTACAAACTCGAATAAACTAGTGTTGATTATATAGACAATTCAAATTGTTTGTGTTGCAACGTGATTTAGACGTTGGGTTTTGGGTAAAGATGTCGAATCCGGGGCATGTTTGTCGCCAAAGCAAGATGGCGTCTAAAGCCAGTATGGCGGCCATCTTGGTGATTCGATTTCCAAAAAAATTCATTTTCGCAAAAAAAAAAAATCAAAATTTCAAAACGCTAACCAATCAGAACGCAATACATCGCGATTTCGTTAAAAAAACGGACTTTCCTACGTAAAAAAAACTACCTTTTACATAAGGTTGCCATAAAGCTGGATCAAAATCCAAGGTTACCATGTTTGGCGATAAATCGCTAGTGCCCCGGATTCGACATCTCCACCGGATTTTGCTGTTGGAAATTTGGGGTAGGTAAGCATTTTAATTAACTTGCACTGGAGCAACACAACGGGCTACTGGCGACGGTCCGGGATCAAACCCGAAGGGAAAGATCCGAGAACACGTAATTTTGAACTATGGTCACATTACGAGGTCACACCTGAGCTGGTACGCCGTTCTCCAAACTTCCACACTACGTCAACGTGAGGACATTTGAGACCACGCAGATTCAACGGGCACCAGCCCCATGTGCACGACGGTCTTTGGTTGGACTGGGTTTCGAACTGGCACCCCTCTGATTGTTGATCCGTTACTCTCAGAACACACGAACTCGTCGAGTTCCTGCATTTGAGCGAGATGTTATCAAGAGAATCTGATGCAACGTTGGAGGAAATAAACACAAATTCAGAAATATCTCACCAATGTGATGGACTGATGCTCTCCAACGGACTGATGCTCTTGCGGAGTTGACTGCTCACCGCTCCTCAAGTGCATTGATTAGATAAGATTAGATTTAAAGATAAGGGTGGTCGAGACAAAGAAGTTGCTTAAGATGTATGTATGCACTACAAATCACGAAAATCGACCACAATACCAATAACTTTTTTATCAATTCAAATATTTTCCAACTCCTTAGCTCGTCATCTGACCGTGGTTCAAAATTACGTGGTGTTGTCCTCGGATTTTTCCCTTTGGGATTGATCCCGGACCGTCACCAATAGCCCGTTGTGTTGCTCCAGTGTGACGTTAATTGAACCCCCCAACTCCTTAGCTGTCAAACGATACCCCAAGATCTTGTAAATATTCGAAATACTTTTCTCGTTTCAAGAGTATTTCGTTAGGTAGGTAGGTATTTTTAATTAACGTCACACTGGAGAAACACAATGGGCTATTGATGACGGTCAGGGATCAATCAAAAAGGGAAAGAACCGGGGACAACACCCCGTAATTTTGAACCACGGTCAGATGAAGGGTATTTCGTTAGAGGTATTGTCACCAGTACAAACGTGTTTCCAAAACTTTAATTTCAGATCTTTCCCTTTGGGATTGATCCCGGACCGTCACCAATAGCCCATTGTGTTGCTCCAGTGTGACGTTAATTGAAAATACCAATACCAAAACTTTAAATTCAGTTTCTGAGGAACTGTTTTTGCGATCCGATGCTTTGTTCACACAGTGATAACCCAACAACGAATTGATCGATTATAATTATTTTTGTGACATTATAATCTATATAATATATTGGATGTTTTGAGCCTCAGTCAGAGTTATTAGTTAAGAAATGGGACCACGGTAACCCAGTTGGGAGAGTAATGGATTAGCAACAGGAGGGTTACGAGTTCGAATCCAACCAAAGACCGTGTACACAGGGGGCTGGAGCACGTTAAATCTGTCGTGGCCTCAAATGTCCTCACGCTGGCGTGGTGTGGAAGTATGGAGAGTGGAGTGCCAGCTCAGGTGTGACCTCGTCATCTGACCGTGGTTCAAAATTACATGGAGTTGTCCTCGGATATTTCCGTTCGGGATTGATCTCGGACCATAGCAATAGCCCGTTGTGTTTCTCCAGTATGACGTTAATTGAACACCGTTAAGAAATGAGTTTTTAGTTGACTTTTAAATGTTGAAATTCTTGAAAAATCTTGATTTTTTAGACTTCCTTGGCGAAACAAATTGTCAAAAAACCTATTCTTTCTAACAACTTGACTGCGCTAGCAACCTTCGAGATGCAGGTTCGATTCCTGTCAGCTTCAAAAGCATGTTAATTAGCTAATTATATTTAAATTAGATAATTAATGATTTGCTTAATCTGAATTTGTCAGACTGAAATGAGCTTAAGCACACCCAATGACCTATTGTAAAAAAATTGAATTTTTTAAGACGAAATTGAAAAAATGCACACGTAAACTTTATATACTTTTAATAACTACCAAAACAGCATAAAAAGCAGGAAATGACTGTTCCAAGTGTGCCGTCGTCTTGAGTCGTAACCGACCCCCATAGCAGCAACATATTAAAACTCACACATTGCCAGTTTTCGGAGAATTTGTAGTTGAAGTTGCGTAGCAGTTTAGTTTTTTAATAAACCTAATGGAAAACAGTTGACATAAACTGAGAAATAGCCACCACTTTATGAACTATATCGTAAATAATAAGGAAGAGCACACTTCGTAATTTCGGTCTGCCTCAGACACTGCATTCGACATTTCTCGTCTTCCTGTTGTCATCGGAGCAGCTGAAACTAATATCGCCAGAGCTTTATTAAAAAAGTTAAATGCTCCAGGGAGTTTTTATATTCCGCTCGACTCGAAGCTATTTGCTGGCTTTTCTCATATCTAAAGTATTTTATTTGAGAAACGCTATTTGAGGGTTTAATTTAGTCTAATTCTCGGGGGTTTCAAATTAAGCTTAAGGCCGTAGCGCGATAAAACTTGACCTGAATATCAAAGAGAGAAAGAGGGAGAGAGGCAGAGAGAGATAACCAGAGACTGATTGAGTGAAACAGATAGACAGAAATTGATAGACTGAGAGAGAAATACAGAAATAGATAGAGATAGACAGAGAGAGATAGCAGAAAGAGAGAGTCATACAGAGAGAAATAGAGAAAGATAGATGGAGACAGAGCGAAACATAGACAGAGAGAGAGAGAGAGTAACAGAGAGATATACAGATAGAGATAGACAGAGAGAGTGGAAGAGAGCCATAAAGAGAGATAGACAGTGAGACATACAGAGATAGACAGAAACATACAAAGAAAGATAGATGGAGACAGAGTGAAACATAGAGAGAGAGAGAGTGACAGAGAGACATACAAAGAGAAATAGAGACAGATAGAGATTAGCTGTTGATCACTAATAAACAGAGCCGTCTTAAGTTTCATAATCTCGTGATAAAGTAGCTTACTAGCGTTCGTACTAAGCCATTTACAGGAACAAAAATGTAAGCGATCGATTAAAAAACATTAAAAGTTTCGATAACCTCAATAAAATTGTTTTTATTACAAAAAAGTATGATGTGAAGCGCATAGAAACTTCGCAACCTAATGCTTACAAGCAGACATTTCAGTGCATAAATAATAAATAATTGGCAAACATAGTAAATAAACTATTTTCACAATTAATAAGAACCGATTTTTTGTCCATTGTGCTCATGCGATAAGACGATTGGGCTCTTAAGACTTGGGGCCCTGGGCAACTGCCCATTGTGTTCATGCCCCAAGACGGTAATGCTCTTAACCCTCCTGGTGGTTGTCTCGACGAGGTACCTCGTCATTAGCAAAACTGACCAGATCTTGATGGACGAGATATCTCGTCGAAATCACTTGGAGGGTTAAAACTCAGGGCCCATTATGCTCATGCTGTAAGACGGCAATGCTCGTAAGACTTGGGGTGAATAAGAAATCGGAACACAATAGCTAAAGAATATGTAAATTATGTTCTAACCCTTCGTGATAAATTCTAAAGCGATTGCGAACCCCAAATAGAGAAATTTTGAAAGCAAAGAAACGATGAGAACTAAACAAAAAAAGCTTTCTGTCCATACTGTCCTAACCGAACGAACCCTGTACGTTCTCGGACGTGACAAGGATGTTTACATCCTTTTACCCCAGCGGAGACAATGGAAAACACTACCTTGATTTTAAGAAAAGAAAAGGGTTGTAAAAACTAGTAGGATATAATTTATTAACTGGAGACCTTATGTTATTGAAAATATCCCTACAAAGATTAGCTAGCCCAATGTCAGGGAAAATAATAAATCCTTGAATAAAGTGAAGATAACAGGAAATTCTCGGTTTTGCCGGATTTCATCCTCTGAGGGTTCATACGCATAATTTCAGCCTGTATTTTGCAGACTTTACCTGCATGATTTCTAAACAATTTTAACGTTCTTGATCAATAGAATTCTTCCAAAGGATTCTATTCTAAAGAAAACACTGATGGAATCTTTCCAAAGGATTTTTTTCCAAGGAAATGAATAAAATCTTTCCAAAGGATTTTATTTTACAGAAAGCTGACCAAACAGGCTGGTGGTCAGAGTGCTGGTTCGATGCTAACATTCATTCTTACCTCTCAATCTGTAATCTCAATCTGTAACTGAAATGTAAGATGATCCATCACAATTAATTAAAATTAAACGAAAAGTTGTTTTTTTTCGTCCTGGAAATTATATTTAAGGGAGGTTCTTAAAACGAATAGGATCTTTATTCATCTAACGATATCCTATACTGATAAAAAGCGTCAATATTCAATTGAAGGACATTTATTAAATCCCGTTGAATGGTCATCGTCATAGCCAGATCTAACACCTTCAGGATGAAGGTCTCTTGCGTCGTCTAAGAATAGTACGACATAACTCTGAGGGACCTAGCAGAAATGTGCAGTAAAATCTCATAAGCACGGGAAAATCACACGTGAAGAATTAGCACCCATCTATTTTTTGAAATAGACTGAGCATGTAGGCGAAGTTGCTGTTTTTAAGATATCAAAAGTGGAAGTCACGTAGATTTGGGAACCGACTTGAGCCGATTACATATCAAAACACAAACTAGTATGTTTCATCCCGTTATCCTTAAATTCTACATTAGGATTTGTTTTCCTCCAATACCACGTGATCTTCACTCGAAGATCTTCTAACCGAGCGATCGGGAGAAATAACATGGAGCTTCATACACATGCTCCGTCTATTTCATTAGAAATTTGATGTTAGTAAGAGTTCATGATGCAACGGTGAGACGACATAAGCTTTTCGTAGCAATTGATTGAGGTAATTTAATAAGTTGTTTAAGAAATGGGCACAATTCATTGTAAAGCAAATGATGAACTCAAGCAACATCTATGCTTGAGTTCAGCACTGTCCAATTTTAAGCCTGTGTAGCAAAAAATTCTGTAGAACGTAAAACATAACCAAACCTAATTGTAATTATGCTTCCACGCAAGCGTTTAGAAAGAGAATCGCGATAACTGTTCCACGAAACACGTAATTACGTCTCATTACATTGGGGTATACTTTATTCAACATTAAGGTTTAGTTATAGTTAAAGTTTCTTTTATTTTATTTTAGGAGGTTTAATTTTAAGGTCAGTTAGATTAGTAAGTTGAAAACTGTAAGTTGATTAGTAGGTGGGAAACGTGCAGACACAGCACGGCCGAGGGCATCCCAAAAGATTTTCAATGGGATTAAGGTCGGGCGAGTACGCCGGCCAATCCATATGCGCAATCCCCTCACTCTCCAGGTAGTCGACGATGTTGGCTCGATGGGGACGCGCATTATCATTCAATAAAACGAAAGCAGGACCAACTGCTGCAGCGTACAATCTCACAGTGGGTTCTAGGACTTCATCCCGATACCGGACCAGCCGTCACAGAACCCCGTCTATAGATATGCAGGTCGGTGCGATATCCCACGGAAATCCCTGCCCACACCATGATGCTCCACCTCGGAATGCGTGATGCTCGATGATGTTCTGGGGCCGATTGCGTGTGCCTTGTTCTCTCCAGACCCTTACACGCTTGTCATCTGGCTCCAGGGCAAATCTCAACTCATCCGTGAACATAACGTTGGCCCAATCAGACACAGTCCAATTTACATGTTGCCGACACCACTTTAATGGTGTGCCCCTCTGGATTGGACGGATAGAGGAACACAAACTCGTGGTACCCGGGCGTACAGTCCATTCATGTGTAGCCTTTGGCGAACAGTAGTGGCAGATATCGTCTTACCAATGGACGCTGCAACCATAGATGTCACACGTGTCGAAGTCGCTCTTCGATTTCGCTTGGCTAAAACGGCAATATATCGATCTTCCGCGGGGGTCGTAACCCTTGGGCGACCGGCCACAGGTCTTCGGACAACTGTTTGGCTTGCTTGGAATTGTTTCCATAATCGTGAAATGACGGAATGATGAACGCCGAAGAAAAGAGCAACATCTGTGATTGATTGTCCTGCTTTAAAGCGTCCCACAGAACGCCAGCGCTCACTATCTGCCATTCGTCTTCTGGAAGCCATAGAAATACGTCTGTCTTGAAAATTAATCGTACGAAAGTTCTAAACACTTTATAAGCACTTACATGAAACTCCTAACCCTTCTCAATGCTGTCTCCTTATACGACTGCCTTTTTTGCATATTTCTCGACACGAAACCGTGATTGCCTGTTACAGAACATATTTGCATACTTCCATCTACCTCTGCAGCGAAATGCAGCCTCTCAAATTCAGATTGGCTTCCGGAAATTAACATTTTCCTCTCCGTGCTTAACTTTTGGCACTGAGTGTAATATAATGAGTCAATATAATGCAGTAAGAACGTAATCCTACTGGTGGCTGTCTCGACGAAGCATTAGATTTAGTCTCGGCGAGGCTTTCGTCACTAGCAAAACTGACCAGATCTTGATGGACGAAATGTCATTGAAAACAAACCCTGACCAGTGTTGATATCGTCATCGTATAAAGGGGTTTAGTTTATACTTCATTTTAGACTATTTTATACTAGGAATGAAATTTAAATTGCAACCATTAATTAAATTCGTGCCAATTGAAACGCCCGAATTAGAGGTTCTATCAAAAGCTTTGTCACAACTTATTCAAAAAGCGTGAAATAAGTGATTCATACAATGATTTCTGGGATTCAATTATCACTAAATCTTGATAGAAAAGTGACCAAAGTTCATTTTGAGAACACGGGAGCCCGGTTGGTAGAGTAACGGATTAGCAACCGCGGGGTTGTGAGTTAGAATCAACCAAAGCCAGTCGTGTACAAAGGGGCTGGTGCACATTAAATTTGTCGTGGTCTCAAATGTCCTCACGTTAGCATGGTGTGGAAGTTTGGAGAGTGGGGTGCCAGCTCAGGTATGACTTCGTCATCTGACTGTGATTCAAAATTACGTGGTGTTGTCCTCGGATTTTTCCGTTCGGATTTGATCCCGGACCGTCGTCAATAGCCCGTTGCGTTGCTCCAGTGTGAAGTTAATTAAAATACCTACATACTAAAGCTCATTTTACAAGTTTTTGACTCTTGATTTCGTAATTTTTAATAGAGTACAAAATGTTTTGATTTTTTTATTGTATTGAAAGAAGGATATTGACACTTTTTCTATTATAACTATCACTACTTTCAAGTGATTTGAGGCGCAACTGGAACTCAGCAAATTTCGGACATTGGCCCTATCCTACCAAGATACAGAAATGAAGGTTTCGTTTTATGTTCATACTTCTTTTTAGACTATTTTATACTAAGAATGAAACTTAAATTGCAACCAACCATTAATCAATTTTTTATGTTCCTTAAACCGAAATCACGCATGGATAATTTTATTTTTCGGAGAAAATTAATATTTATATAGTTGTTTTGGGGTTTTAGGAGGAGGATCATAAGTAATGTTTATAAATTTGAAACATCTTATACTAAGGCATTTTAGATTTTTAAAAAGCCACATATACAAGAGGCTGTTCGGACATTTTTTGAACGATTTTAATGGAGTGAAGCTCAATTTTTTACATGAAATTTTTGTGTTTTAAATGTTCCATTTGATAGCCCTTATTGTTAACTATCTTTCTACACCTTAATTTCCACGATAATGACTTTTGTAATATCGACAGTGGTATTTTGTCCCATTCTTGTTCCACAGTTTTCCAGTCTTTGAATGATTTTCGGTCGACGTTTCGATAATGCCCTTTTTAAAAGTCCAAAAGCACAAAAGTTCATGGGTGAAACATCTGGAGATTTAACAGGAATATCAGTAAAGGGTATTATTGACTTGATACCAGTTTCTTGCTCCATTTTTTCCAAGAATTTAATAGTCGATTTAGATGTGTGGCCGCTTGCTTTACCCTGATACAGTTCTACTGATTGTTGGCACTGTGGGTAAAGATATGGTATTTCTTTTTTGAATATTGGGGATAAAATAGGGTCTTGATAATATGTGGAAGTTGATTTTTACATTTCTCCCCTCTTTTTACTTTAAATTTTCCATTATATGCAAAACCGGCAACAATCATAAATCTCTTAGAGAAAGTTCTCACGTTCACTTTGCTCGAGTCCTTTGACTTCTCTTTTGAAATTAAAGATCTTACCTTACAAATCTTCTCAGAAATTTTTTCTTTTATGGATACTTTTTTAGAAGTATTTTTCCACTTTTACGTTTTTCCTCTCTCATTAATAATATTACTTATCGTACCTTTAGATATCGAAAAACCACGACTTTTGCAGCGTTTTTGAATAATTGAATAAGCGTAATTCTCTTCGGAAAGAGGAAACATAGCTTTCCATCCATTGCTTATCTAAAAGCGCCATTTTGAAAGTAAACAAAACTCTGAGTTAGCAGACGATAAGTTATACTTTAACTATTTAACTGGCTGTGAAAATAAAATTCTTTCGTAGCATACAATTTTTTTTACAGTTCATCAAAATCGTTCAAAAAATATCCGAACAGCCTCTGCATAAAACTGACTTGGCATCTCAGTCTGAACTTTACAAATCTACACCGTTTGACCGATTCCGACCAAATTCGGTACAATTACTCTTTAGAATTCTGCGGAAACCATAGACTACGTAAAAACCACCCACAGACACTTTCGATTTGTCCTGCATGTGCAGAGGGGGTTGGTAAAAAATTGCTAATCACCACATGAATAACATTAAGTATAGCTACGGTTATAAGGATTCAATTTGAAACTGCATGTAAGTTGGAAAGGAGTAAATTTTAAATGGAAGTTAGACGATCTGAGCATTAGTTTCTATTAGTGTCTGGATCCACATCACATAGTGGTTTAACCCTCCTGGTGGTTGTCTCGGACGAGGTATCTCGTCATAAGCAAGACTGACCAGATCTTGATGGACGAGATACCTCTTCCATAGAAAAAACCAACCTGATCTTGATTTTGTCATCAAAAAACGGTAATATCTTCTTCATACGGAATTCAATCGGCGTTCTTGATGACGAGATATCTCGTTGAAACCACTTGGTGGGTTAATGCACTTCAAAAATTTGTTTATGTTTTGACAATGTTTTCGCTATAACATTGTTAAAAGTTTCTAAATCTCATTGTTCATAAGACTGCTAAAAGATCTGAAATCAATACTTTCGCGAACATCTTTAACTACAAAGAATGGTTAAACAACGTAGCGCCCCACCCCATTTTAACCCTCCTGGTGGTTAGTTGTCTTGACGAGGTATGTCGTGATTAGAAGAAAATTTACCAGATCTTGATATCATAAAAGAAATCGGCAGTATCTTGATGACCAGGATATCTCGTCATTAGTAAAAGTAGTCAGATATTGATGGACGAGATATCTCGTCTAAGCCACTTGGAGGGTTAATGATTGCAAGAGTAAATTTTAATAAGTGTTGTTTAAAAATATTTAATATAATACTAAGAATAAGGAATATACATACACACATAAAACGAGTGTGTGTGAGATATTTTTAATAGTTCTCTGGAAATACTGCGCGGTAAATTATTCAATTTTTACAAATTATACTCTGATATAGCTCACAGAAGTTCAAGTGATAACCATCATTGTATAGTCGCGGAATAAAACGGATCGCAGCATTTATTTCGAGCACTATTCATAGTAGGGTGAATTAAAAGAAATCATTCAATAGGGAATAACGTCCTCTACAAATTCAAATGCAAAAAAAATTGCTTAAGGGGACGCCTTCATATCAAATTTTGCTCAAACAAAAAATTTTCTAATGTAAACACCATGTTTGATGCCTTAATCAGATTCTGCATCGTTAAATTAGTCTAAATATGAAATTCCATGACTACTATCTTTATATCCGGAGATGTTCGGTGCTAAAATTGCTGTCAATTTCAGGGATCAACTCCACATTGAAAATACCAATTCATAGATCGAGATTAATTGTAGTTATATCTACCCGAATTTCAAATTTGAACACCATTTCAAACGTATTTGTCAGAGCGTGCAAACGATCCGAGAATTATATTTATTATGCAAGTGAAAACGATTCGGAATTGCATTATTATATTTATTATTCAAGTGCAAACGATCCTAGAATTATTATCCGATGTATTTCGAACGTTTTTTAAACTTTTGGTTGCCCCCTAAAATCGCCAAAATGAGGAAAATTTAATGTAAAGCAAAAAACTAACCATTGGAGTGGGGAGCTGAAATTTTGCATGGTCATATCAGAAGTCCCCCTGAATCGATTCCCATCAAATTACAGTAAGGTTCCAATTCATAATTTTTCAAATATTAATTTAATTATTATTGCATTCTAAAACTATTTTCAAAATAAAATATTAGGTGGATTTTTTGTTTGGGTTGTTTAACAATAACATGGTACAAAATATCGGCGCTATAGAACTATTATTTAGGAAGATATCCATAAAAGTCCAAGAAACTGATTTAACATTAGGAGCTCCAATCTTTCTGTACTCATAACTTCTAAACGGTAAGATCTAATGACATGAAATTTCGTATCTGAAGTTAAATTTTGATATCGATTCGAAATTGTGGTTTCTATTGGAAATTACGAAAGTTGGTGGTCAACTTAATATGAAAACGGCCCCTTATGCAAATTTTATGCATTTGAATCTATAGAAGACGTCAGTTCTATCAAACGCCATCTTTGAATTTTCATTACTGTTGGAATTGCTCGAATGAAGAGGGGTGGTTCGTTTCTTTTTTCCGCTACTGTATATGGTCTGAGTGAATGTCTTCTAGTGCAAATTATTATTTGTTTTGAAATTTAAATTCGGAATACTAAGAATTTTTGAATTGAATTGAAAGGAAAAAGTACTGTGTCAGGTAATCATTGAACATGTGGTTGAGCCTACCTACAACCCCTTTACCTACAACCTACCCCCTACACCTACAACCCCTTTAATTGAACCACTGGTTTGAAATATTTTATTCGCTATCAGTGAACATTTGTCTTCGGAAGTGCCAGAGAAACTGGTACAGACGAGCCTATGCAACATAGCAACGCCACCTAAGTATGTCATTGGTTGCATCTGCCAGTTCAGGTTGTAGGTAGTTAATTAACGTCACACTGGAGCAACACAACGAGCTGTTGGCGACGGTGCGGAATCAATCCCGAAGGGAAAGATCCGAGGACAAGGCATCGTAATTTCGAACCTCGGTTAGATAACTAGAGCAACGCCTGAGCCGGAACCCCACTCTCCAAACTTCCACACCACGCCAACGTGAGTAGCCCTGTTGGAAGAGTAATGGATTAGCAACCGGTGGGTTACGAATTCGAATCCAACCAAAGACCGTCGTGTACAAAGGGGACTGATGCACGGTCAAATCGGCCTCAAATATCCTCACGTTGGCGTGGTGGGGAAGTTTGGCGAGTGGGGTGCCAGTTCAGGTGTGACCTCGTCATCTGACCGTTGCTCGAAATTACGTGGTGTCTTCGATCTTTCCCTTCAGGTTTGATCCCGGACAGTCGCCAATAGCCCGATGTGTTGCTCCAGTATGACGTTAATTAAAATACCTACCAACTGGGCTTCTGCGGCCCGTCTCCAAGAGGAATCTCGTCTTTTGCAAACCCAGCCAGATCTTGACGGACGAGATATCTCGACATCTGAAAAAGAACTGACTAGATCTTGATCTCGTCATCATAAAAAAAAATCGCCGGTACATGACTTAGAAGAAAAACAACCGGATCTTGACGAAGCACCTCATCAGAAAAATTGGCCAGATCTTGACGGACGAGATATCTCGTCTACATCACTCGGGGGGTTAAACAAAATTCAATCCGCAGTGTCGGTCCAGAGATCCGGAAAACAGCGTCCCCGCGATTTGCCAAACCGAACCGAAATCCGATTAGATCTGACGAGATAAAGCTTCCCCCTCCTTCCGAGGCGATTTCTGATAGTTAGCGCCTATAAACGTTTTATGCATCATTTACTAAACGCTTATCAGCAGACAGGGAACTAACATCGACACACGGAATAAAGGAGTTGTTAACACTTTAGGAAGTAAAACTCGACTGAGCAGCATTGATGCATAAGAAATAAAATGAATATAAAAGACGCATCAAAACAGTTTTTCTCCTGTTTTCATGAATAAATAGACGGTAGGGAGTTCCGCTTGGCCTGGCTATCCTGAAGATCGTGGATATATGAATTAGTTGCCCAACCACACTATCTTGCTTACAAGCATGACAGAATTTATGAAAACCTCGCTGTCCACTTGTTCTAAGGTAGTAACAAAAGCAGTTTCCGCTGGAGGAGGACTCGTGGTTCAAGTCTGTTACGTACGGTTGTCATCATTATGGCACGCAGATCGCTTGATAATGGCAGTGTAGTTTTCCAAAGTTCTAAAAAGTCATACTTCTTAATCCTGGTCGTTGCAAGTCCGATCACGAATATCTTTAGACCTTGTCCAATCAGCTTTCTCCCTTGATGACTCCCAAGGTCCTGGGGAATCTTCTCACGTGTTATATCCTCTATACCAGTGGGTTTGAAATTCGTTTTTCCGCGATGAACTGGCATCGCTCTGTTTTTCCTTCCAGCCTTCAAATGTTATCGAGTGAAATCCAGTTCATCCGTTTTTCCCGCGTACTTTTCTTACCGGAGTAACTTAATGGTATAATTCTATTTATCGGAAAGCACGTGTTTACAATGCTTGTGTAGTTTTTTTGAAAAGCGGCATGCGTTCCATCACATTGGGAAGATGGAAAAAGCAATCGAAAACTATATCGCTTTCTACTCAAAAAGAACTGGGTTAGAATTCAGATTTTCCTCTATCAAGGTCTGGGGCACATTTTCTGTAGGCTTCACGAACCCGAGGAACCCTAGTGATCCATTCTTTTCATGTGGTCCACTGCCTTTGGTAAACATGGGGATTGCGACCCCAGGATGGTCCAAGCTATCTATCGCTACTTTCTTCTCTCCATCCTTTCTTTTCACAATCCAGTCTTAAGTTTGGCGCGGCTTGGCCCAGTATGGCCCTTGCGCCAGAAAACCCCAAACCAACCATCGAACCAGCCAGTGGAGTCATGGAAGGGCTACTTGCGTCGAGTTCAGCAACGAGGCTTGCGACAGGGAACTATAAATAACCGACAGTCTGACCCTACTGTCATTCGCTAGCGTCACGCAGTTCGTTAGAGTGAAATCTTAGTTTAGATCGTCATAACTACCGATCACTTCAGGTTGCGCATAACACGTGCAATGACTTCGCGTCTTCACGCCTATGAGGTGCCGAGACAGCCTATACCGTATCTCCAGGGTAACTGAATGCCAATTTAGCTCGGTAACACACGGGGACAGTATCTACGTAATTGAGAAACTGGGATGACGTGGCGAATATTGAAGGCCTGTCCTTAAATGAGGATGAATAGTGATGCTAATTATTACCACAAAGGTTGAATCCTTGAATTATGTATCCTCAATACATAATTTAAGGATTCAAAACCGATGCTTTGCCATGTTTTGTTTACAATTCAAATTTAATTTTAAGCTCCGTAGACATTGAGTACAGTTCTAAGATACCGCATGAAATGAAAAAAGTTTTAGTGCGAGTTTCTTATTTTTGATGACGTACTTAAGTATTTATCCGGCCTCCAATTCTTTGTTTCACTGTATACACACACACACCTGTCCATCTAAGCTCATGAATGATTCATAGTCTAATTGTTTATTCAACTAGTCAATTGTTTATTCAACTAACATTCAACTATTGATTGTATATATTTATATTCTATTTATTGTTTATTCACAAACACACACAACAGAAATAAATTTAAACGATTTCAACAAATCGATTCCTAATTACAGTGGTTTACTTATGTTTATAGAACGTGATAGAATGGGTGATTGGGTTTTATGGCGCAAGGGCTATATTTAGACATGCTGTGCCAAACACAAGACAACGTGAAGTAATGAAGACAATAGGAAAGAACAATGAGAGATTTGTGATAGTTGTATCGGATACTACGAATGGTTAAAATCCAAATGACATTACAAATCTCCATAGAATTATTTGATTGAGTGAGTATATATACCAAGGCTTTCTTAAAAAGTAGAGTAAATATGTTCATTTATTTATAATAAAACTACAAAATATGAAACGGAAAATAAGAATTATAAGACTTGCAAGTTAAACATTGTGTACTTAAAATACTTATTAGTTTTTATAAAGGGCCCGTATCTAACATAGTACAGGGGCTCGTAGTATAGATATGTGGGGGTACATATACATATTTCAATTTTTGTGTTGGATCTCAAGGATCCCATTGAATTGATTTCAAGTATTGAGTAAAGCCTAGCAAGTGCAAATACTCAAATACTGGTTATTTATATATTTGTTTCAAATTACTCTATAAGATGCACAAGGCAGGGAGTTCAAAATATGTTTGGCCATTGAATTCAAGGGAATAACGTCAAACTCCGCAGTTACCAGAGAACCAAGGAAGCGGTCTACATTCAAACCCCAAAGTTCAAACACTCAAATACTATTTTCTATAAGTCTCAGACTCTTCTATAAGGTGCACAAGGCAGGACGTTCTTCAAAATATGTTTGGCCGTTGAATTCAAGGGAATAATGTCAAACTCTGCAGTTACCGGAGAACCAAGGGAGCGGCATGCATTCGAATCCGAAAGTTCACCAAACCTTCAAAAGAAAACCTTTCATTTTGGATGGATAACATTATTAAAACAAAAATTCAATTTACAATATCGAAAAATATGGAGGTGGCTGATCGGCTGTGATATATTTATGAATTCCAAGTGATACTCTTTGGGAATGGAAAGGAAAAAATAAATTTTTTTATAGTTCTAACGAGATCAACTCAATATATTACTTCGCCTTTCTAAAGCGTGTTACTATTTTAATTATTTTAAAGGTAAGATTTGTTATATATTTTATTTTACGAACACTCCCAAAGAGGGTGTTTTCCTGTTTTATCCTCACAGCTCTATTGATAAATTTTGGAGGAATTTAAATCGAAATATATTTTAGCCCTTAAACTGGGGTTTTATTGCCCCTATGCAATCTTAACCATCATAAATTCATATATGTAAATCTCCACATCATAAATTTTAAGAAACGACGAATAAAATAATCACGCCACCCTGTGTGCCTCCAATCCCAGAATTCTGTTCCTCATATTGTGGTAATTGTGTGTTTTGTTGGGTAATTTCTTTGTATTCTGTTCAGGTTTTTGCTGTTCCAGTTTTAATCTTTGTCCATTGATGCCTTTTGTTCCATCTATGCACTTGCATGTGTCCCGGTGTTATATCGCATGGGATATTTATTTTTATCTCACTTTCCCTCTCCAATGAAAACTGGTGATTCGGAGGGACCTGTAAGTAAGTAAATCCCAAAGTTCACACTCAGTACTGAATATTTTTTGACTAATTTCTGCAGTGCACAATCTTTCTTTCAAATCCTTTTGAAATTGAATTCAAGGGGAATAACACCAAAGTCAGCTATACGGAGCTAGGGGCGAGTTGCAGCGCCATCCATTTTCAACCGCAAAGAGGGGTTATTCATTTTAATTGCTCCCTAAGTATTTGAACTCGGGACAAATTCATTGCCCGAGTTCTATAAATTTACCTTCGCCTCAGCCCGAGCACGGGAAATCGCAGTCTCTGCCTATTTATTTCGTAATTATCAACAGCTGTTACGACCATAAAGTTGTCAGAACTAATGTATACTGTTTAATCATGCAAGCTATCGAAAATCCGCTGTTTGAGTTTTGGGGAGTTGTGATTCGAGGTAAAGCACATGTTACTTTACATTAATAGGGGACGCGGTACGGGGAGAAACTTTAGCAAGTGTTTCAAATCACGCGAGGTCTACCGGCAGAGGAATTATCTGTGTAAAGAACGCCGCTCTTGGAGAATGCCGATCCGATGCGATAAAAAGAGAGTAAAAAGTTTTCACCCCGCAAGGATAGGATTACCGGTTGGAAAAGGATATCCCCCGGTTTCCCAGAAGCCCCGGATCGAAATAAAAAATGTGTCAGAGAATAAGGTTTTCTTTCTGCTTTCGAAACTCAGATATTCGGAAGCTCGCGATATCTGCTTTTCGGAAGTTGGGTTCATCGATACATTGTACAGCGGTCGAGGGTTTTCGGATGACCAAGACGAGTGGTCAGCGAAGGTATGTGGGTACTCAATTAACGTCGCAATGGAGCTGCTGGCGACGGTCCGGGATCCGAGGCGATACCGCGTGAGTTTGAGTATGGTCGGATGACGAGGTCACACCCGAGAGGGCAACCCACTCACCGAACTTCCACACCACGCCAACGTGAGGACATTTGAGGCCGCGGCAGATTTAACGTGCGCCAGCCCCCTTTGTACGCGGTGGTCTTTGGTTGGATTTGAACTCGCAATCCTCTGGTTGCTAATCCGTTACTCTACTAACCGGGTTACTCAGGCCCTGGTCAGTAGAGAAACACTTTGAAAATAAAAAAAAACGTTCGCGGGCCCCTTGAGGTTATAAAACTAAATAGAGCATATGTATATCTGCGTAAGAATAATTATATTAATGACAATTTATTAATAAATAATTATATTAATTTTTACCTTAACCCTCCAAGTGGTTTCGACGTGATATCTTGACCGTCAAGGTCTGTCCAATTTTTCTAATGAAGAGATTTTTATCATCAAGATATTGCCGGTTTTGAGATTGAGATATTGCCGATCGCGTTCCATTGCAAAATGTAAGTTATGTAAATTAAATATTTTAAATATTGTTTTTTCTCAATCAAATATTCATAAATTATTTAAGTCGTGGGAACAAATAGAGTCAGTTCAAACACAAATATTATAATTTAATTTGTTTTGGAAAAATTGTTTTTCTATCAATACTGGTAAAACAATTTTATTGGAAAATTTGATTTTTGATCAATACTGGTAAAACAAACTGAGCTGCGTACTGCAATCGTTTTATGATCAATGTTATTTCTATGTCGATTTCGAATTGTTCTTATCCTGCACACATAGGACCAATAGAATGGGGGTTAGTTAAAATGTAGCCTACGTTATCAGCAGGATTCTAAAGTATAAGAGTACCAAATTTGGTGTTGATTGGTTAAACGGTGTAGATTTGTATGGAGAACAGACAGACGCCAACTCTGCTTTATATATAGATTTCATATTTTAGTATTACTGTTTTATTATTGTTTATACATATGAAAGCTCAAGCTGTACTTATAAAAGAAAATGAAACGAACTATCAATATTGGAAAATACGTTAGGTAGAAAAGGGGATTAGGAGATAAGAAGGAAATTTTAGAAGCAAATCTGGCTAACTATGACATTGATATGGATAGGAAGCTTTATTTTAAGGAGGAAAAATAAAGACCTTTTCAAGCATTCGGAATTCAGCATAATACTTCCAATGAGAAGTTTAATGTAAATATTAGAAGTGCAAAAACATGAAATACATCTATTTTATTACTAAATAAATATACATTTCTGGTATAATAAGAGAATTTTTTTCTGTGTTTGTAACTGATTCGTTAGTGTTTCATTTTAGATACATTTTCAAATCGTCAATTCTGACTTTTTTACTTTTTTCGAACCACTTAAAAGTCTGATGTATGATAGATTCACATATGAATCTTCGTTAATTTTGTCGTGATTTGAAGTTTGATTCATCCATAAAACTCCATTACCCTACTTTTGGCAATCTTAAAATCAGACGTTCCATATTAGGTATTTACCCTATTTCTTGTTTTAATTATCAAAAGTCACGATAATTTTTATATGTACCCTCAGTTTTGCTCGGCGAGCAAGAAATCATCGAAATATTCGAGAAGTTTTTAGTAGTTATTCTAAAGGTTTGTAATGATCGAGAATGGACACAACACGGACATTAACCCGAAAAAGGTTCTACCTGGTTCGGAATTCAGAATTTTAAATAGAATGAAACCATTACTCAAACAAATGAACAAGAATAACCATGCGAATGAAGACTTTAAACATCCTTGAATAGGAAAAACCTCAAATAATTATAAATTGTTCATCTTAATTAAACACAAGGAAGAATTCTGAAGGTACTGAAATATATGAAATGGTTTTACAGTGTTATGCATGAAAACTTATACCAAAAGCTTCAAGATTTAAATAAATTAATTATCCTCTCTTTCGATGTCGCAGTTAATATTATTAATAATATGACAACTAGAACTAATTAACGAATGCTGTTATTAACTAATGCTAGTAATTATTACTGATTCAATAAACTCAGGATTGCTCATAATTCCAGAATTATGTTGAAAGGCGATGAAGTCATATATGTTATCCATTGTTTTCCTTGAAACACGGCGGCTTTTCAATAAGTAATTTTTTCATTCCGGAGGTTATCATTAAGAACTCTGATTAAATTATAATAATTAAATATATATATAATTCCCTTAATAGTTAAATTTTCAAATGGACTCGGATAAATGCAGCCAGACATCTTCAATTTTGAAAAAGGTGCCCAGTTCATTCAATAGTGCTTTACTTCTGAAATGAAATCAGTGTCTAGAACTAGGGAATATAGTAATTACTAACTAGAAAAATGATCTAGACTTGAATTGGGATTGAGAATTGAAAAGATAAGTGTTAAGGGGTTATACAAATGTATATGGGAAAATTGCACTCAACAATAACGCATTATTAATGAATTTATATTGGTACTTAATCTGAATCTGAAATATGAATGAAAGTAAAGAATTCTATTTCGTAATTTTCCATTAGCTGCCTAATTCAATCGAATCTCCTTTGTCCGGGATACTCCGACGTTTAATAAAAATCATAAATATTTTAAACTCAGAACTTACGAAAGAGGTAGGTAGGTAGCTCAATTTACATCGCACTGGACAACACTATTGGAAGCGGTGCAGGATCAATCCCGAAGGTTCCGAGGACAACACTAATTTTGAGCGGTCAGATGACGAGGTCTACACCTGAGCCGGCAACCTATTCTCCAAACTTACACACCACGTCAACGTGATGATGTTTGAAGCCACGACAGATTTAACGTCCACCAGCCCCGATGGTCTTTGGTTGGATCGAGTTTCGAACTCGCACCCCTTCAGTTGCTAATTCGCAACTCAAGCAACCAAGCTATCACGGTCTCTTGGGAAGAGAACAAAGTATTTCTTGACAACCATTCATTTTGAAAGTATTTCATTTCTCTCATACACTTGCAGTGTTTAATTGTTTTCATCGAATATTCATAAACATCCAATCTGCATCTTGGTCCATGAGTGGTGCATTGCCATCGACATCGCGATGTCTTCCATAATCATGAAAATCAATATAAATTAAAAAAGGTTTACGAAAACAGGAACACTGGATTATGAGTCACGTAGTTCTGTCAAAATTTACTTAAAACAGTTTTCTCCAGTACAGAAGAACAAGATGTGATGCAAGGTCTCTGTTCTTTCGGCAAATAAATATTTATCTAAATCAGCTATGTAGAATCTGCAAATAGACCCGAGTGACAATATGGACAAGCCATGTACGTTTACTAACTGTTAACCCGCCAAGTGGTTTCAGCGAGATATATCGTCCATCAAGATCTGACCAATTTTGCTAATGACGAGATACCTCGTCATCTAGATATTGCCGATTTTTTTATGATGACGAGATCAAGATCAGGTCAATTTTCTTCTATTGTCGAGATACCTCGTCCTTCTAGATCTGGTGAGTTTTGCTAATGAGCGATACCTCATCGAGATAACCACTAGAAGGGTTAAAAAATAGGCCTTTATGGAAGAGAAAATAGGTTAATTAAAATCACTGATATTTGAATAATTTTTCCATCTCTAAAAAATAGAGTTCAACACAAGAATTCATTTGGGTTGAAAACATGTTTTAAAACAGGAACATGCCCTCTTTTTCTCCAGTTCCAGTGTTCGGAACATTTCTATTCAAAAATAATTTTCGTTCCGAAAATTTGGGATCAATCCAAGCGAATCGTAATAACGATAACTCTCGCACAATTATTGCCAGTTCACGAATTATATTAAACTTTTGCATCCATATTGCTCAAACCCAACTCTATCGCACATGACTGTATTCCTACTCTTGCAAAAGTAGCGACAAGAGCTGTATAAAGCTGCAATTTTGAAAAATATTTACTGGTGTGATGTGAAAAAGCTTTTCCGAAAATTAAACCCAGTTCCATTCTACTGGCTCGTTTTCTAAAGTAACCAGTTTACGAGTACGAACGATTTGTTTTCTTTTCCCCAAATACTCCCAAACTTTTTCATGAATCTAAACTACTATAGCCCCAGCACTAAGGTTATATGACTTATGTAAGTGGAAGGGGCTTAAATTCACCCAATGTAGACATTTGCGGTTCGAGTCTTAAACCGGCTTTCTCCCAAAGCGAGAAGTCTCCAGCGACGAAAAAATTATCGCTCCTTTTTCTCTTGTCACCAATGAAAAAAATGTTCTATGAGCCGGAGGAAAACAATTTCATCGAGCTTCAAGATGGAATGATTCACGAGTTCAATTACTCGGGAGAAAATAATTGAGGGAAAAGATATCGATCAAAAGAGCAAATTCTTTTAAAATTCATGTCTGGGAGTGGGCTGTCAGATTCCATTCGAAAAGAGATTCTAAATGGTTCTCCATCTATTTAAACGATAATACTAATCTTTTTCATCGCAGCCTCCAAAGAAAGTGCAAGACCATTGGTCACTCAATCTTCAGATCCATCTTGGAGGAATTCCAAATACAGATCTCAGCGAAATTTTATACGCGAGAGGGTCTAAGAAATTCATGGAAAAATTCATGTGTATGTATAAATGAGGGAAAGTCAAGAATTATCCGCACTTTATTTTTTCAATTTATTTGCACAAATATAGGGGTTGAACAAGTTCGTCATTTCTCTGCATAGTCTCCTTTTCGATGCACTTGGGCCAGCGGTCCACAAGCTTGCGTATTCCCTCCAAGAAGGTTTTCGTTTGGTCGCCCAACAATTTATGTACCGCTTCCCGCACGTCTTTTTCCGTCTAATCTGCAGAGAACAGGCTACATCGTCGATGGTAACTCGTTGGTTTGCCTGTACCATTTCTCGAGCTTGCTGAATCTTCTCGTCAGTGATGGAGGTTGACGGGCGTCCTGCTCCTCCGTGCATCACGCGTGTCCGGCCTCTTTTAAGCTTCTCGATCCATTCATACACACTTCTACGTGGTAGAGCACTGTCCCCGTATCGTATTGTAAGCTTCCGACGAATTTCAGACCCTGGCACACCTTCCGACCCTAGAAATCGGATCACTGCTCTTATTTCTCCTTGGTGCACACTGCTAGCCGAGCGGCCATGTTTACATTGAAACAGAAGCAAGAAAAATGACGCTATCAAGGTCAAACCTCGGTAACGTGACCACAGTAATATCAACTCTAAGCATGCATGCGATGCTCAGAAGGCATGTGACAAACCTAACCTGGATATATATATATATTTCCCGGAATATCTTTGCATGACCTTTATTTCCACAACCGTTAGTAGTGGGTATATACTCGTACAGTAGGTAGGTAGTTTAATTTACGCCACACTGGAGCAACACTTGATCCCGGACCGTCGCCAATAGCCCATGTGTTGCTCCAGTACGATGTAAATTCATCTACCAACTGAAAAATATCTATGACGAAATACATGAATAAGAAGTTGAGTGCAACACTTTGTGACAGTTCCGCATGGTTTTTCTTCCAAACCATTGACAGTGTATTATTTTATCCTACATTGTAAATTATTTCATACAGTTCTATCCCAATTTTGATAACTCGCAAAATTAACTGAAACTATGTATTATTGGAGCATCAAACGAAATATGAATTACTTGCAGCAATTGGCTGCTTGTAGAAAGAATACAAAGCATGAAAATCCTATATTTATTACAATAGCCCGTTGTGTTGCTGCAGTATAACGTTAATTAAAATACCTACCTATATTTATTATTTTTCTTTTGTTTTCCCTTACAAGAACCCTCATGTATTTCGCTGTACGACGCTCCCATAACCTTCAGGGGTCGCCGTGGCTCAGTGGGTTTGCATATTGAGCTAGCCACCTGCAAGTTGTAGGCAACGCAGGTTCGATTCCTTCCTGGGTGTATTTCTCTTCTGCGTTAGTAAAAGCCTTCTTTCTTGTGTGTATGTCTATTTCCTTGAGCCCTGAGGTGCATGGGGTTTACTGTCTTTAGTAAACACGGGGGTCGCTCCAAAGATACCCAAGCGATATTTTTCTGCTTTCATCGCATTACTCTGTTCCCCAATCCCTCTTTTCTCCTTTTCTTTGACTTTGTATTGTTTGGCAAAGCTTGGTCAAATATGGCCCTTGTGCCATAAAACCAACCATTTACTTGACTTTCTTTGTCTAGTGCTTGGCGTAGCTTGGCCAAGCATGGGCCATTGTGCAATAAAACCGGAAAACAACCAGCCATTTACTTGACGTTGTTTGTCTTGTGCTTGACCCAGCTCGGCCAAATGTGGCCCTTGCGCCATAAAACCCAACCCATAACCTTGAAGATGTAGCATGGAAAATTTAATATCGCATATTAATCTAGAAAAAGAACTACGATTCCTATAAAACAAAACCAACGCTTTGTACTCAGCAACTATTTCGCTCTAGCAATTGTTCAAACCAAAAATGCGAGTTGTCTGTTATGCTTATTGTGTTGAAAAATAACTCCTATATTTCTTCGTAAACTCATCACTTAAAAAGAAGAGTGTAATAAAGTGATACCAGCTCCCCAACCGTGATTCGTATTACGAAAACAAAGCAGTCAAGCCTCTGATTCCACTTACTCTTCCTTGCACCAGTCTTTCGGAGAATTGCACAATGCACTAAACGCTTCAGGGCATCGGAGTTTAAAGCAAATTACATAAATTTCGGTTGACATCTGAAAGTTAAGAAATAACGAACAATACCGCAATGCTAATGCTATTGATTCGTTTGAATGTACGGGCACTTTCGGCCACTAAACGGGATAATTAAGAAGGAATTTATTGCGTCAAGCAGATTTCAAGTCATGAACTACTAAATAGGCTGGGTATAGGCTGTAGCCTAGATCTCGGCACCTAACATCGTACTGGGCCCGTCGTTTAAAATGGTACTCGGAAAGTCATCTAAACGTGTAGAGGGATATGTTATTTAACCTGGTACTGGGGACCATCGCCTAATCTCGTACTGTAATCCGTCATTTAAACTGGTACTGAGCAGTCATCTAAACTGGCCACAGGGGCCTGTTATCTAAACTGGTACTGGGGCAGTCATCTGAACTGGTAGTGTATGGCTATTTAACCGGGTACTGAGGCCCGTCAGCTAATGTACTGAAGCTGTCATCTAAACTGGTACTGGGGCTTGTCACCTAACCTCGTACTGGGGCCTGTCATTTAAACTGATACTGGGCCAGTCATCTAAACTGGCATAGGGTTCCGTTATCTAAACTGGTACTGGGACCGCCACCTAACCTCCTACTGGAGTCCGTTATTTAAACTGGTACTGGGTCAGTCATCTAAACTGGTATAGGGGCTAGGTTCTTAACCGGGTACTGAATCCCGTCACATAACATTGTACTATGGATCGTCACCTAACCTCGTACTGTGACCTGTCATTTAAACTGGTACTGGGCCAGTCATCTAAGCTACTATCACAGGATCCCCTTATCTAAACTGGTACTGGGGACCAGTTAGTAAAAAAGTTAGACCAAATTAGTATTTTGACCCGTCATATAAACTAGTACTGGGCCAGTTATCTAGACTGACACAGGGACCCGTTACCTAACCTGGTACTGGGGACCTTCACCTAACCTCGTACTGGGACCCGTTTTTAAACTGGTACTGGGACAGTCATCTAAACTGGTTCAGGGGTCCGTTACCCCGAATGGTTCTGGAACCGTCACCTAACCTCCTCCTGGGGCCCGTCATATAAACTGGTACGTCTTCTAAACTGGTAGTGTGGCTCGTCTAACTCGGTCCAAGCCCCGCAACGAAACTTTAAAAACTAACTCCAGACGTGTCTCCCCATTAGCTTCAAGTTATCAAAAGCCACCAACAAACAATTTGAGTATCGGAGCGGGGTTCATTGCACCTACTTCCGCCTTCAATTCTAAACCGGGATTTTGACATCTCCCCTGTTTTTGAAAATACAGTGGATGCGAGACGGAACCCGACGAAAACAGGAGACATTTGTGGAGAAAGATCTGCTAAGACGAGCTATTTCCGAATGAGACAAGTTGTCTAAAAAGTGGATTGCAGAGGCAGCGGCGACATTCCCAGACTGTGGCTTAGTCGAAGCGAGTCGGAAAGGCGTTAAGACATAACTTGTCTCTCGGGAAGGATGGCACTGAAAACTAACAAAGTATTAACACAAAGTGATTAATTACTCTTCTGAATTCGGGCATTCCCAGAATGAATACGTCTGAGCAGTCTTGGTTTTCTTATGGAATGGTTTTGTTTTTGCTAGCTTGAGGGGATAGTCCTGTTTGCGTGGATTTTTGAACTCTGCAACTTCAGAAAACACCACACCAGCGGTGGTTGTCTTATCGCTAGTTTAACGTATTCCACGTTGTATGTAAATAAGAATATTGAGCATCTGTTTTTCACCTGAATTTCCAACTGCATTAAGTCAAATTGTAATTCATGCACATTATCATTTCCGAAATATTTATTGTGTCGCACCGTTGTTTTCTAATCGCTTTCTAAAATTACTTTAATTGTGGTTTTTCAGTCATCTACATTGAAAAGTAACAAAATATTAACAAACTGATTAACTACTCGTTTCTGAATTCGGGCAATGGTAGCCCAGTTGGAAGAGCAACGGATCAGAAAACCGGAGCGTTGGGAGTTCCAAACTAGGTCCAGCCTAAGACCGTCGTGTACATAGGGCTGGTCCCGGCGACGGTCCAGGATCAACCCCGAAGGGAAAGATCCCAGGACAACACCGCCTAATTCTGAACCACGGTCAGATGACGAGGTCAACATAGACTCCAAACCATTTGAGTCCTAGAGGCGAGGGTCGGGAAGGGAGGTCGACACCTCAGCTGGCGCCCCACTCTCCAAACTTCCACACCACGCCAACGTGAGGACATTTGAGGCCACGACAGATTTAACGTGCCTCAGCCCCGCGTACACGACGGTCTTTGGTTAGACCGAGTTTCGAACTCGCAACCCTCTTTTTGCTAATTCTTTGCTCTTCCAACTGGGCTTCTCGGATCTTTCCCTCCGGTGTTGCTCAAGTGCGGTCTTTGCTGAGGCGTTGACCTCGTCATCTGACCGTGGTTCAAAATTACGTGGTGTTGTCCTTGAATCTTTCACTTTGGGATTGATCCCGGACCGTCGCCAATGGCCCATTGTGTTGCTCCAGTGCTACGTTGATTATCTACCTGCCTATCAGTTAGGGACTCATTTTCTAAAGTTTTTATAGATGAGGATCTCAAATCGTTTTCGAAAAACAAGCCTAAAGACGTCAAGTTCAGAATATGGACAAGAAATAGATACATACACACTACCACCGCCTAAATTTAGCTTGACAGAAAACGCCTCTCCTAATAGGTAGGTCGCCATTAGACCGTGATTCAAAATAACGTGGTGTTGTCACCGATCTTTCCCTTCAGGATTGATCCCGGACCGTCGTCAATAGCCCGTTGTTATTGCTCTAGTGCGACGTTAATTATTTACCATTACCACCCCAATAGCGCCTTTAGTTCCCAGTAGCACCACGAGGCTTATGGGTGTGCTTAGTTTACTCCACATGGCTTGTGGTATATTGTCATTTCAAGTACTCCGGCGCGCAAGAACTTGACACGCGATTAATCCCGGATCCCATTTATCCTGGTTTTGGACATGTGTACATCTCCAGTGGGTCCGCAAGTTGAAAGGACCGTATTCGTCAGCGTTCTTGTTTCCCTACTAGGTAATCGGGATTCGAGTCCGCCATAACATAAGTTATTGACATTGATCCTGATCAGACTTCAGCTGAGCGCAAGAAGCCGAGTTAATAATAACAGAGCACCGGGCTATGCTTAATACTTGACGTAAGGGGAAAATATTTCTCGGAGATCCCCAACGCTGCTTTAAGACCTTCCACAAGTGCTGTTCTTGACCTCATCCTGATGGACTTGAAGGTCCAGCAAAGGGGAGAGTAACCAAAGCATTTTCCAAATACAGTTAAACCTCGTTAATACGAATTTCACGGGACCGTAAAAAATTCGTATTATATCCGTAGTTCTTGTAATCCGAAATACCTCGTTGTGTTGCTCCAGTGTGACGTTAATTAAAAATACCTACCTACATACCTGCCTTGTAATCCGAATTCAGAAAAAGCGTTATTTCACCAATAAAATAAAATACTTATTTACATTACTTACTATACAATTCTTGCTTCACAGATAAATGGTATTCTTCATTATACAATACATTATATATACATATATGATTCTTGATTATACAAATGATTCTTGATTGTATAGATAATTTTTAATTACATGGATAATTCTTGATTACCGAGATATTTCCTGATAACGCAATTTTTGTCTTGAAATAATTCTGTTATCGATCTTGGTGTTTTGTTTTCTCGAGACATTCTTTAAGAAAGCCTGTTTGGAGAGTGGCGTGCCAGCTCAGGTGTTGCCTCGTCATCTGACCCCGTGGTTCAAAATTACGTCCTTTGGGATTGATCCCGCACCGTCACCAATAGCCCCCGTGTTGCTCCAGAGTGACGTTAATTCAAATAGCTACCTAAAATACCTATCTTAAGAAAACCTTAGCACGGTGTGGAAGGTTGGAGAATGGGGTGGCAGCTCAGGTGTGACCTCGTCATATGACCGAGGTTCAAAATTACGTGGTGTTCCTCGATCTTTCCCTTCCGGTTTGATCCCAGATCGTCGCCAATAGCCCGTTGTGTTTCTCCAGTTCGACGTTAATTAAATACTTACCCCACGTCTGCTACACCATAAGAGGTTTTAGAAAAGCAAGTCGTCAATCTAAGAACTCGGATATAAACTTTTAAATTTCTTATAAATCTTATAAATCTTCTTTAAAATCTTATAAACTTTTAAAATATTCATTTTTACAAAACTGCACTTTTACTATCGATGGATTTCGCAAAATTTATCAATTTTTCCTATATTTTCATCTCATTCTTCAATGGTAAATCGATTTCCAATTAAACTTCCAATACCGCGACTCTAGGGTTTTCCGATTCTCATAGAAGTACCATTTTATCGATGTATTTTATAGAATTTGTAATCCTTATAAGTCTTACGAGACCTTCACGAACGCAATTTCCAAAGTAAAATATTCTGAATTTGTTTTGCTTTCTCAGTCGTGGTAACCCAGTTGCAAGAGCAACGGATTAGCAACCGGAGTGGTGCGGGTTCGAAACTCGACCCAGCCAAAGACCGTCGTGTACACGGGACTGGTGCACGTTGAGTCTGTCGTGGCCTCAAATGTCCTGGCGTGGTGTGGAAGTTTGGAGAGTGGCGTGCCAGCTCAGATGTGATCTCGTCATCTGACCGTAGTTCAAAATAATGAGGCGTTTTCCTTGGATCTTTCCCTTCCGACGAGGTACCTCGTCATTAGCGAAATCATTAGTATTGATGGACGAGATATCTCGTCATTAGAAGACTGACCAGATCTTGATCTCGTCATCATCAAATAACTTCCAATATCTCGTCAAAACCACTTGAAGGGTTAAGACCCAGAAGGCCACATGAGGCCTTAAGGCCGCAGGTTACCCTCTCATAGACAAATATGACCTTTTAAATAAAAACAGATTATAAATCCTATTGTAAAGGACGTAGTAACACAAAAACAGCGTATATGAAATGCAGAAAAACTTACTGTGCTACACGTTACCACTACTGCTTGAAAGATTCATCAAACTCGGTATCATATGCGTCTGCAATAACATGGACACTCCATTAATCTGAGCTCAGATAATCAAGGTTCTACTGCACTTCGTATTTATCGGGTAAGGGTATTTTTAACGAACACAGCAGCTTGGCCAAAATTTGCTTTCGTTTTTGAAAATATATTCAGGCATTCATTATTTGAAGAGGATTGTTTTGGTTTGGTTGTCGCGCTATCTAGCACTTCCAACACGATACTTTTAAAAGGAATATTGGCACTGTTAATGCAAGTATTTATTAGTGCTATTAAATAAAGCAACCTCTGTAATATGTGATATAATTTAGATGAATTTATAGCGTTTCTAGGATGAACATGGAAATGTCGTTAAGGGGAAATGCTTTCCCACTTAGTAAGAATCTCCGTCCTAGACAAACGCATTATGTAAATTACCGATTATCTGTAACTGAATGCCGATCAGCAATGAACATGCTGAGTCGGCAATGTTTATCTTTACATGCGTTATAAATATACATTATTTGGGGGAAGTCATTAATGCTGCCTGAATCCCATAATTAGTATCACTATTACAAGAGAACACGGGATAGTCTGCATACTGGAAACCTTTCTTTGCGTTTGTTGTAAATGCTATATTGAAGGATTTAATAGCTTCAACTGACAACTAAATTTCATTGCGTTAGTTGCTGCAGTAAGAGAGAACAGGGCCAATCTGCAATACTGAAAATCTTCCTTTTCGTTGTTTGTTGTAGGATTGAATAACCTCCATCGACAATTAAATTTCAATGCGTTAGTTGTTACAGTAAGAGAGAACAGGGGCCTCTGCAATACTGAAAATCTTCCTTTGCGTTGTTTGTTGTAATGTATGCTGAAGGACTGAATAGCTTCAACCGACAATTAAATTTGAATGCGTTATCTGTTACAGTGAGAGAAAAACACGAGTCTGCAATGCTGAAAATCGTCCTTTGCGTTGTTTGGTAAATATCAGGTAACCCAGAAAGTTCGTGCCTTTTCCAGACTTTGTCATACTTCACTTGCTCTCACTATCAATTAAAAGTATAGTAATGAATGCGAAAAGAAAGAAAGACTAACGTAAATCAATCACTTGACGTTTTGAAGTGATCCCAATATTACTATATCAAATCAATTATTCGGACTTGTTTTCTTTATGAACGTAAACGGCACCAAGGCCTTTAAAGGCTACTCAAAAAATCTCCACAGTCGGAAAGGATGCAGTGAGTGAAGGTTGTAGTCGAAAGTGATTCCAGAATTTTCAACTGGTGATGAATGGGTTTTTACGTTTTCAGTGTTCTTAACGAATTAGGGAATAAAAATATGACTAAAGAAACCTGGCAATACTTTCATATTGCAAATGTCGGACTTATGTTTTTGAGCACGCCCATTCATTCTGATGAATTAGTGACCGTGGTTCGGAAACAAAAAGATGGTACAAAATTAGACGTTAGTTGCCCAGAAGCCATTTCCCACTACAATATGTGCATGAATGTAGTTGACCGCTGTGATGAAATGGCTACTTTTAAGGGTCATGGCAGAAAATCAGACAAGTGGTGGAAAAAGATTTTTTGGAACTTAGTTATGATTTCTGTTGTGAATGCATGGATTACGAAGTGTGATGTGGAACATAGAACAGAACCACTATTATCATTCATGGTCCCCTTAGCTGAGCAACTAATAAATGTTGGAAGGGAGAAAGCAAACACAAAAAGAACGCGAAAGTACGGTCGTCCGTCAAAAAAAGAGCAAAAACTACTAAATTAAATTACTTTTCAGAGTTAAATTTTAATCATGCAAAAGTCGGGGCGAAAGGGTTAAAACACACCGACTTATTCATCAGACGCATCTAATTAAAACACTTAGGCAAGTTAATAAAAAGCCGCTCTTATTCTTCTGTTGCTTTTCTTAACCGAGATCATGATTGTACTGAGAAAAGCCTTTTTATAGCGTCTATCCCGGGCTGTAAATCTTTCCCCAGATCAGACAATTTGAATTCCCGATCCACTCCATCGTGCTTCCTGCTAAAGCGATTTCGAAGCCTTACGACACGTCTGTCCATCTGTGCGTAGAATTGGGTGAAAGAGCCCCATACGCAAGGAAGAAAAGGGGAAGAGATTTCACAGAGAGTGTAGCATAATCAAGAGATCAGAAAATTTAATTTGAGAAACAACGATCTGCGGGCGTTTTCAAAAAGAGCAGTTCTTTGATCCGAGAGTGACTTTGCCCGCGGTAGCCCGGTTGGAAGAGTAACTGACCAGCAACCAGAGGGTCGCGAGTTCGAAACTCCATCCAACCAAAGACTGTCGGGTACATAGGGTCTGGTGCACATTAAATCTGCCTCAAATGTCCTGGCGTGGTGTGGAAGTTTGGAGAGTGGGGTGCCAGCTCAGGTGTTGACCTCGTCATCCGACCGCGGTTCAGAATTACGTGGTGTTCCTTCGGGAATGATCCCGGACCGTCGCCAATCGCCCGTTGTGTTGCTCCAGTGTTAATTAAATACCTACTTTCAGAACGGTCAATTTTCCACGTTTTTCGGATACGATTTCGGTTCCTCGCCATTAAATTTCCACGGAATGAATTCCGATTTGATACATGAGCTGGTAGCCCTGTTGGAAGAGTAGCGAATTCGCAACCGGAGGGTTGCGAGTTCGAAACTCGATCCAATCAAAAACCGTCGTGTACGTGGGGGCTGGATCACGTCAAATTTGTGATGACCTCAAATGCTCTCACGCTGTCGTGGTGGGGAAGTTTTGGGGGTGGTTTGCCAGCTCAGGGGTTGGCCTGGGCATCAGACCTTGGTTCCAAAGTACGAGGCGTTGGCCTCGGATCTTTCTGCTCCGGATTGATCTCGGATTGCCTCGAATAGCTCCAGTTGCTCCAGTGCGACCTTAATTCAACTACCAACCAAAAGCCACAATAAAATACGATTCAGTATATGTGAAAACGAGATTCTCATATCAGGAGTCTTGATGGTCATATCAGGAGTCTATATTGGCCTCTTTCTGATCACATTTGCACTGTCTTCTTTCACGCGTCTTGATGATTTAGTTCCTGCCAAATACCAGATGATAGTTTCTTCGATGGATGGTCCGCGGTGAATTCTGATTCCAATCACTCCCAAAAATTGTCTGAAGTCCTGACACCACTTCTATTCCTATCTCGGCTTCACGCGGCATTGCCACTCAGCCTTCTCTTCACACGGTGCCTGACACTTGACTTTTAAAAGCAACACAGGGCAGTCAAACAGTTGCCATTATAGATGGCACGGCCACGCATACAGAAACACCCTTTGATTCTAATACTGCTCTCAGTCTCACGCAATTGGTAGTCTGAACTAAAGCTAAGATCTCTAATTGAGTCTGTAATCTTCTAAACTGTGGAGGGCCGCGGTGGCCCGGTTGGAAGAGTAACGGACTAGCAACCGAAGGGTTGCGAGTTCGAATCCAGCCAAACACCGTCGTGTACAAAGGGGGCTGGTGCACGTTAAATCTGTCGTGGCCTCAAATGTCCTCACGTTGGCGTGGTGTGGAAGTTTGGAGAGTGGGGTGCCAGCTCAGGTGTTGCCTCGTCATCTGACCGTGGTTCAAAATTACGTGGTGTTGTCCTCGAATCTTTCCCTTTGGGATTGATCCCGGACCGTCACCAATAGCCCGTTGTGTTGCTCCAGTGTGACGTTAATTGAAATACTCCCAATACTCTAAACTGTGGATGGGGAGTCGGCATTTTTTCTCAAGACAATTTATTTACTATTTGCTTGAGGCATTTTCATTAATAATGCTCAATTCTACCATTGCTTATGACCTTACGAATTGCGCTTCTGATTTTGATAATTTGATCTATACAATCATTTTATTATTTTATCTTGCGTCTGGCGCAGCTTGTCCGTTTTCGGACCTTCTGCCATTCAATTCAACCGATCAAATGGTAGGTGAGTGTAATGTACTAACACCGTTACAAAAATTAACTTACAATATACAGTAGTATATGTTACTGTGAAAGACCGATATCTGGCAAATGTCGATATTATCCGGTGAATGTCAGCATTCACCTAGTCGCTTGGTTATGTCCGAAATACACTGCTGGCCACCGTAAATGCAACACCCTGAAGGAAGCATGCAAATAATATGCAATTTACAACATGCATTAGCGGAGGTGAGATATGCAAATGATTAGAATTTCAGCGCAGACGCACATCACGCGCGCCTGTGGCGCCACTTCAAAGCGCTATTTAAGGCTTGGAGATTTCGACGATTTCAAGTACGGCAATTATGTTTTTCTTGTGGTTTTTTCAAAAAAACGATCAATTATGCCTCGTAGAAAACAGCGATCATCTTTTGATCAAGTATCCGAGTTCGACAGAGGAAGGATAGTGGCCTACCGAGATTGTGGATTATCTTTCAGGGAAATCGGTAGTCGTGTTGGACGAAACCAAACAACTGTAATGCGGATATGTGATCGTTGGATGCAGGAGGGTACGACGGACCGACGTGTTCGATCGCATCCACCTCAGTGCACCACTTCACGTGATGACAGGCATATTGTGCGTATGGCAGTGACGGATCGCTCAGCCACATCACGAACCATAGCACAGCACATTCAGTCTGTACCACATCATCCAGTGTCTGCGCGTACCATTCGACGCCGTTTACAGCAGAGTGGTCTGTCCGCAAGACGTCCATTGCTTCGTCTACCCTTGACGCAGAACCACAGACGTTTCCGCCGCCAATGGTGCGATGAAAGAAGGATGTGGACGGCAGAATGGAATGAAATTGTCTTTACTGACGAGTCACGCTTCTGTCTGCAACACCACGATGGTCGGATTCGAGTCTGGAGACACCGTGGAGAGAGGATGCTGAACAGCTGCGTTATGCACCGCCACACTGGTCCTGCACCGGGTATTATGGTAAGGGGCGGTATTGGATATCACTCTCGCACTCCTCTAGTACGCATTGCTGGTACTTTAAACAGCCAGCGCTACATCTCCGAGGTGTTGGAGCCAGTTGTCCTTCCTTACCTTCAGGGCTTGCCCACAGCCATATTTCAACAGGATAATGCGCGACCACACGTGGCACGCATTGTCCAAGGGTTCTTCGTCAATCGCCAGATTGAATTGCTTCCCTGGCCAGCTCGCTCTCCGGATCTTTCGCCGATAGAAAACATGTGGTCCATGGTTGCTCAACGATTGACCCAGAATACATCCCCAGCTGCCACACCAGATCAACTTTGGCAACGTGTGGAAGCTGCTTGGTTTGCTGTACCCCAAGAACACATCCAAAGTCTCTTTGAATCAATGCCGAGGCGTGTGGCAGCGGTGATCTCCAACAATGGCGGCTACTCTGGCTACTGATTTTGGCAGGAACCACACTTCACAGAAGTCTATAAATTTAATCATTTGATACTTGGTCAACATGTTATCTACAAAATAAATTTTGTTGTGATATCTCTTGTCTTTCTTGGTGTTGCAATTTGGGCGGCCAGCAGTGTATTTGCTAAATATCATTATTTCTCACACCGGCAAATATCGACATTCAGCATGCACTGATGGTGAATGTAGAATAAAAACATTTGTGTTACGCGACAAACATGCAATTTTTTAAATCATACTTTATTATTAAAACATATTACGATATACGTCAAAATAGGAGAAAGCTTAAGTAACAGCACATGTCAATAAACTGTTGAACCTAATACGAACAGTACATTCTAAATGAGAAAAGAAAATAATAATAAACTTACACATAAATTACGTGATTAACGTTATACAATCTTATTTATTATAACAACTTAAACTGAAGGCGAGAGGCCTCTCCGGCTGTGGGCTCTCCGCCTTCTCGTTTCGACCACCACCAGAACCTATCTGTACTTGTCGACATACACCGGCGATGGTCCGAATGTATTAGAATCTAACCAAATATACGGTCTTTCACCGACGTATTTGGTATGTGTGTCGACATTCACCGGAGAATATTGACATTCTCTAATTTCGGTCTTTCACGGTAACATATACAGCACATATCCTCACCATGAAGTACTCTGGTAGATAAATTTGCAGTCTTCCATAAGGTGTTGGGGCCTCTATAGCCAGGTTGGAAAAGGAACGGATTAGCAACTTGAGGGTTGTGAGTTCGAATCCAACCAAAAGACCGTCGTGTACAAAGGGGGCTGGTGCACGTTAAAGCCGTCGGCGCCTCGAATGTCCTCACGGTGGCGTGATGTGGAAGTTTGGAGAGTGGGGTGCCATCTCAGGTGTGACTTCGTCATCTAACCGTGGTTCAAAGTTACGTGGTGTTGTCCTCGGTCTTTCCCTGTGGGATCGATCCTGGACAGTCACCAATAGCCCGATGGGCTGCTCCAGTGTGACGTTAGTTAAAATACCCACCTACCATAAGTCGTTGTAGACTTCTTTACTGCTGTGTATCTCTGCTCCATATTTACGTATAGAAGGTAGGTAGTTGAATTAACATCGCAGTGGAGCAGTATCGATCCCGGGGAATGGTAATGGTAATTAATTAACATCGCACTGGAGCTATTGACGACGGTCCGGGATCAAACCCGAAGTCCCGGAGGGAAAGATCCGAAGGCAATGCCACGTAATTGTGAACCACGGTCGGTCGGTAGGTATTGAATGGACGTCGCACTGGGCAATACAACGGACTATTTTCTGCGGTCCGGGATCAAACCCGAAAGATCCGAGGACAATACCACGTAAATTTGAACACGTCAGATGATGAGGTCGCACCATAGCCTGCACCCCACTCTCCACACTTCCACCATGCCAACGTTAGGACACTTGAGGCTACGACAGATTAACGTGCACCAGCCTCCCCCTTATACGCGACGGTCTTTGGTTGGATTCGAACTCGCAACCTTCCAGTTGCCAATCCGTTACTTTTCCAACCGGGCTACCGTTGCCCCAACGACTTACGGAAGACTGCAAATTTATCTACTTCAGGGTGAGGATATGTGCTGTATATACTACTGTATTGTAAATTAATTTTTGTAACGGGGTTAGTTCACTACACTCCCCTACCAGTTGGGATTAATGGCAGAAGGCCCGACAAGCAGCGCCAAACGCAAGATCAAATTATCAAAATCATAAGCGAAATTCATACGGTCATAAGCAATGGTAGAATTGAGCATTATTAATGAAAATACCTGAAGGAAATAGTAAACAAATTGTCTTGAGAATAAACTCCCCATCCACAGTTTAGCAGATTAAAGTGACTCAATTAGAGATCCTACCTTTAATTCAGACTACCAATTGCGTGAGACTGTGAGAGCAGTATTAAAATCACAGCGATTTTCCGTATGCGTGGTCGTGCAATCTATAATTGCGACTGTTTGACTTCCCTGCGTTTACCAGTCGAGTGAGAGACACTGTGAAGCTATCGCGGCCCGAACCATGGTTGGATGACGAGTTCAATCCCAAAGGGAAAGATCGAGGACAACACCACGTAATTTTGAATCATCAGATGACGAGGCAACACTCTGGTGTTGCACCCATTCTCCAAACTTCCATACCACGCCAACATATTAACGTTCATCAGCCCCCGCGTATACGATAGTCTTTGGTGGGACCGAACTCGCAACCCTCGGGTTGATAATTCGTTACTCTTCAAACTGAGCAACCATTCGAAGGAGGTAGGTATTTCAATTAAAGTCGCACTGGAGCAACTCAACGGGCTATTAGTGACGGTCCGGGATCAATCCCAAAACCATTTGAAGGAAATGTTCAGTTTATGTAAATTATTTCTAACAATTGCATATAGTTTCGCATATATATCTCGCATTTAGGTAACAATTTGTTTTGAGAAACTAGTTAATTTCGGAAACGAATCGTTTGGTACGCTATTAATATCTAATGAAAAGCGTTGGGCAATAAATATCCCAGTGTAGTGAACTATCTATCATAAATGTTTATATGCGACTATTTTATTAGCAACTCGTAAAATACAGCGCTAAAAGACATGTTTCGCCCGGAAATCCCGCGTTGTATTTAGCTAAGTGAACTTCCCTCAGCACATATTCGAAAAGTGGTTGTAAATATTTGTTTAGGAGGTTGTAAAAGAAGCAGAAAATTGAAATCGTAAGCATTGGGTCAGTTCATTTTGTACAAAATTGGAATTCTAAAAACAACTCTTATTGCTCTAAGATATTCCGAATTAGACCTATAACCGAATTTATGTAACGCTAGCGGGAGTGTCCCTCTAAAAGGGTTTTATTTTTATTGTATTTCTAATGTCTGAGCACTGACCTCTTGGGCCGAGCAAGGGGCAAGCTGATGACCACTTGTGAAGGGCCCAGTGGGTGATTCGCCCCACTCGTAACAGGGGCAAACCAGTGTCGTGAAATAAGAGTAGACTGAGCATTGGTATTGAAAGGAGCTTCAAATTTGTGACCAGCATGTCGACGAGTAGTCACGTGACTGCTCTGCGAAAGATTGACATGGTTGCCGATTTGGCGTCTTATCGCCTCGCTCGGTGATATAAAATCTTGTGTGAATGCGTATTTCTAGTGACGACAAAAGTGGTGAAATCGCCAAAGTCTACTAGTGTCGCATGGACCAATAAGATGATGAATTGATGGATAGGCGTCTTCTGTCCCGGCAACCAATCAGATGACGAATGTTCGTTTCCACCCGGCATGCGAAAATAGTCTACGGCTCACGTGACTACTAGTTTGGGTCACATGATCCTTGGCACATAAAAAGGTTGTCATTTCCCACTCTACCTTTAAATTTCCCGTATGGGATAAACATCAACAGGCATGCGCTTACAAACCGCGATTCGAACACGGGACCTAATGGGTGGCAGACACACGCTATGACCATTATAACAGTTTGATGGCTCCTTCTAATAGGTAAGTGAAAAATTTTATCTTTATGATGTTAAAGGGTGTTTCAAAACTTCTAGCACAACATTAAGGGAAATACGAAACTTAAAATTGAACCATATCCACAAGGTATGTACGCACCCAGATGTGCTGAAGGGTACTAAGATGCACTTAGGTGCAGAAATGAAGGACACTAAGTTTGTGAACAGAATTATATTAGACTGATTTTACAGTTTGACAGTAGTTGTGCGCTTGCAGTTTCACAGTAAGAGCTCAAACTTCGAATCACCGACAATAGTAAAAGCTTAAAGCTGCGACCACCAACAGTAATGCACGCCTGACAGCATCGATGCACGGATTGCCATACAAACTGGCCAACTGCCACGCTGCCGAACAGCGCCTTCTATCAAAATCTGGTACATCCCAAACGAATACGGTTAAATTTTGTGTTCTCGCTTCCATTTAAAAGTTTGTATAGGAAGTTTTCAAACACCCTGTATAGGTGTGGCGTGTATTTGGGTTATGAAGATCAGTTTCTGTGGTATACATATATTAATTCGTCTTGGGTGTAATATTATAGCTCTGACCAGTTTTGACCAGTCAGATTTCCATTAACCATTAAAGCCAATGTCCCGACCTTAACCCATTTGCTGTCAGACCAAATTATTTGATTTTGTCCTATTGGTTGATTTCAATAAACCATTAAAGCCAGTGTCCCGAGATTAACCCATTCGCAATTATTTGATTTCGTTTCCAATAGAGTACATTTAAATACCACGAGTAATGAGTGGTGTGAAATCTGAACACCTTACCACCCAGGAGTATATACTAGTAGTTGGCTGTGAATGCCATAATTTAATGTCACAAAAATATTCTGTACTTTTAGTATTTGATTTAAAAAGGATGTCCAATAAGAAAGCCAGACTTTCAGGGAGGGCCTTGGACCCCCCAGTCACCATCTGGTCATCATACAAAACTAATTTTAGCATGAGGTCATCCGAAGGTCGTGTTAAACAGACACATGCTGCTCAGGCACATTCGTCTATAGTTCGGGGCCGTCGCGGCTCAGTGGGTATGCCCTCTGCGCTAGCAACCTTCGAGTTGTAGGAGGCACAGATCCGATTCCTGTTAGGTGCATTCCTCCCTGGGTGTATTTCTCTCTAGTGTCAGTAAAACTTTCATTGTATGTGTCTGTCTATTACTTGATATTGTATGTCTTGCGTCTGGCCATATATGTCCCTTGGGCCATAAAGCCCCAAACCAATCATCCCTAGTTCAGTTTGAAAGAGCTTAACATTTACTAATAGCACTAATATCCTACACTGGATGTAATTTTCCAAGCCATATTGAAAGCACGAATGAAAAATACGCTGCTTTTAACTGCCCTCGATCACGGAAGTTTAGTGAAGTTGCATCTAGGGCGACAGCTAAGTTACGACGTGTCCTGGATCACTCGGCTCGAAAGAACATCTTGGAACCAATTCTCATAAAGGCCATTTATTTCACTGTTCGATACGTTGCAACAGTTACGACATTCATTCATTTGCTCTGCTACATGTTGCAAATACAGTTAAGCGTTCAGTCACTTCTTTTTTACTCGGCTATTAGTAATGACTACATACAAATTCAATTAACTCTACAATCTTCGGTCTCCAAGTATGTTCACTAATCAAAACAAATGGCTGGAACTACCAAGGAATTCTTTGTTACCAGCTTCCTCCAAGCTGCCTTTCTGGTCAGCGGTTTCAGTGGAACAAATATAAGTTAATAATGTGAACAGCATTTCGTACTCTCCCAAATTGATTTGTGTCCCGGACTCTACAGGTGTAGAGATCCTGTTTCGTTACTTCTTTTGTTCCGTTTAAAGAGTTTGAATGTTTTAACTTACGTTGATTGGTTGGTGGGGTTTTTATGGCGCAAGGGCCACGTTTGGCCATTAACCTATGTTGAAGCTACAATGCATTTTCTGGGGGGAGCAAATTTCTTTGATATTAGTATATTTTTAAAGCAGTCAACTTCAAAATACACGAATGAATGAAATTGATACGAACACAATAGAAAAATCAGGATTTTAAATAAACATCGAAAATAAGTTTCATGAGTCTGGCTATAGACCCCCTGTCGTCTAGACTACAGTATCAGGTTATATAACGGGTCCTAGTACCATTTTAGATGACTGTCCCCAGTTCAATTTTAGATAACGAGTCCCTGCATCAAGTTAGGGGATGGGCCCTAATAGTAGGTAACGCGACGGTCCCTAGTACCATTTTAGATGACATGTTTCAGTACCAGTTTAGATGACCTGCCCCTGTACCAGGTTATGTGACGGCACATCAAGCTAGGTGATGGGCTCATGTACCATTGTAGATGACAGGCTCCAATACCAGTTTAGATGACCTTCTCCAGTATCAGGTTACGTGATGGGCCTAGTATCATTTTAGATGACGGGCCCCAGCATCAGATTAGGTGATGGACAGCAGTACCATTTTCGATGATGAACTCTAGTGCCATTGTAGACGATTGGCCCTAGTACCATTGTAGACGACGGATCCTAGTACCATTGTAGACGACGGATCCTAGTACCATTGTAGGAGTGCTAGTTTAAATAATGGGTCCCGGCATCAGGTTGGGTAATAGACTCGATATCAGGTTACGTGACTGGCCCTGTGACGAGCACCAATACCAAGCTAGATGACGGGCTCAATTAAAGTTTAGAAGAATAGCTCCTGTACACCATCAGATGATGGCCCCCAAGTACCAGTTTAGATAACAGTTCTCTTATCAAATTAAAAATGCATATTGCGAGTAAGTTTAGGCAAGTAATGCAATTTTTTTGCTTTCCTTTGCGTACTTATGCACTTTATTATAAAAAGAATGAAGATTTATGTATTGAAAAATTAGAAAACGGTTTGCGCATTGCAGTAGAAACAATTTGTAACATTTCCCGTTGCTACGATATCCTCGCCCTAGTCTAACACCGATAGAAAATTTGTTTTACAAATCCTTCTTTTTTTAAACTTCGCCATTCGCAACGCGGATTTCGCACAGGAATTCATAATTTCGAATCCCCCTATCGGCCGTATTCACAAGTCTCGAGTTAAACAGTGAATCAGCAAATCCGCGGGTCAGAGTTAAACCAGGGATTACCCAAGAACCGTATTCACAAACACGAATTAAGTGATCCACCGATTAAAGCGATAAGTTCTCTGTGATTGGCTACTGTCTCCTCTCTCTCGCTCACGTGACGTTTATATTTCTTATGAAGCCCGGATCTAAAATCATTCATACTGGCCAAATACTTCATCCGCAGAATTAAATTCCGATTGCTTTTTTCTAGTCAGTGTTGGTGTGTTGACGCAGTGAACTAACTTGCTTTGTCATTTTTCTTTTTTATACATATTAAATCAAGAAAATCATTTTTGTTCTGAGACGAATTTGCATCTGCCGTGGTCAACGCAGCTGCATGTTTATGAATCAACTATATTCCGAACTATTTATTCCTAGCGATTCCAAAAGCTGATAACATCAGTTTTATCACACGAATAAATTTTATAAATTTGGCATCAATCTCAGTTACCAAACGTAATATTTGAGAATCCTTAGTCAGATTTCTGTAGTTTAGAACAGAATGAAGTGTGTCGTCCATTTTGTTTTGTTGACGGACGGCTTCGCTTCCTTCGCAAAAAGCTAGCACTGCGCATGCGTTAACCCTCAACCGAGTGTTAAACTTCCGATATCGGAGGATCAAAATTTAACACTAAGAAGGCAATTTAAACCCCGGATCAGGCATTGTGAATACGGTTTCTTCGATAATCTGGCGATCATCGTTGATCCGTGGCTTAACTCGGACTTGTGAATACGACCACATGTCATACCTTGTAATTTTCCAAGATAATTTTACCGAGAGGTTGTTTGGCGTTATATTCTCTTCAGCACACTATCACAGCGAGAAATCACTCTTCTACTTATGCAACGACCTCAGTGCGACAAACCATCCATTGTCTTCCAACAAACGTGCCACTAGCCTTGCAAGTGCATCACTTTCCAGCAAACATCGCGCCAAATCGAGTGGGATGACAACGTATGCAACTTTAAAAATAGGCACATTTGGCTTAAGTTTCAGTGCAGTCAATCTTGAAATCCAATCAACAAAGAAACTTAATTATTGATATAGATGTTAGGTAGAAAAGATAACTTCCTGGTATTTAATTCTATTTTCTAAAGATGAAACACTTTATCTGATTGTTCACAGTTCTGTCTGCTTCAAATTAAATTATGGCCGAGCTTTCATTAACCGAAATTCGCGTTGCCGGAGCCGAATAATTATCCGTTAGCAATTGTTATGAGTTATCAGGAGCAGAGTAATTGTTTATTTGTTCCATGTTTGGCTGGATGCTGAAGGTTTGTGTATGGTAAGAAGTGCATAATCGCCCCCTAAATGAAATTTTCAAGCTCTCTGGAACACTTAGTGTTGTAAATCACTCTGTAAATAAATTACAATTCGGGACGAAATAGATTAGATTGTGGAAATGTGTGCAATAATATAGTCACTCATTACAACAAAAGTTTCTTATTTTTCCCAGAGCTTGAAAGCCGTTATTATGCTCAGTCTTTGTTAGACTGATGTCGTTCATAAAAACATTAGATTTATTATCTTTTAGCGATTGTTATGAGCAAATTAGATTGTGAAAATGTTTGAAATAATATAAGTCAACCATTATAACGGAAGTTTCTTATTCTTCAGTGGGCTTGAAAACTATCATACGCAATCTTCCTTAGACTGATAGCGTTCAAGTAAAAACATTGGATCCGTTACCAGTGAACAAATTAGATAATAAAATATATTAAATAATATAAATCCCTCATTATAACGAAATTTTCTTATTCTTTTATGAGCTTTAAAACTTGTATATTGTTAAGAAATGCCGGTCATTTGGCCGCTAGACCATTAGACCACGTGCTCTCCGATATTTTTCAACAGGACAATTAAAAGCGACTAGTGCAGGGTAGTATCCACCAGACTGTCTGCAGTCTTTTTTTCACCGATAAGGTTCAAATAAAAATATTGGATTCAATCTCCGTTAGGAATCGTTTTGAGTTACCAGTGAGCAAATTGAATTGTGAAATATATGAAATCTAAGTCACTCATTACAACGAGTTTCTCGTCTACCGTGGGCTTGGGAAATTTATTACTCACCAATGAGTGATTTAAAGACTTCCATCCGAGCTGTAATCTGTCTCCCAAACTAAGTCTGCCACTATACTTAGTCTGAAACAATAATATTTACATACGAATGAAACCAATTCCCGGCACTTGACTGTACATCGTTCCCGATCTGGCTTCCCAATATTTCTATATTCGATCATTCAAATTCTTAAGTGCAGTGCACGTATCTAAGTCACGAGCTAATGAAATAGGCGGAGCAAGTCGCTGTCGTAAGATCTCTGAAGGGCAAATCACATATCGAATCGCAGACTAGTGTTTTTGATCACTGAATAATCACTTTAACTAATAAATAATTTAAGATTCATATTCTTTTACCTACAATCTCGTGAGAGATCTTCAAACCGAGCAACTGGAAGAAATAACATGAAGTTGCGGGCACAAGCTCCGTTTATTGCATTTTAAGGTGATGGTCTAAGTGTTGAGCCATCATAGGTTGTCTATTACATAAAATATAGCCAGGAGAGTCAACAATATTATAATAAAATAAGTATGCACGCAGACAGTCTTGCCCAGTCAGGAAACGAAACTCAGCAACTGCAGCCTTTCTTCGAGAGTCTGGGACGATATCTCTGGACGAAAGAGGGCATTGTTCTTGGCAGCATTGACTATTCCTTTTAGGCGGTGTTTGAACAAATCTTTTATCCAAAGCTTCTAAATGTGAAAAGACGGCTTAACGGCTTTTCGGTGATCTTGATTCCCTTTCGGCTATATAGTCCCCATATATTTATATGTTGACCTGCCCGTATAAGTGGTAACGTCTTTTTGACTCACACCGTTCAATAAATTTACTGAATAAGTATCAGGACTATATTTCTGCTAGCTAAATAGGAAACATCCTATAAGAGGTCCTATAAGGACACTATCGAAACGTTTTCCCCGGTATCAGATTTCTTAAGTAGGTAAACTATTTTAGAAGAAATCATGTGTTTTAGGTAAATCTATTGTAGCATAAGGGCTTTTCAAACCAAAAGAATTCAGCAATCCGAATCCAGTAGAAACTGACTAACGTAGATTCAGGTTCGGATTCAGGCAGCGTGAAAGATTTTTTGAGGAACAAGCTTATTCAAATGGAAGAGGCTCTCTCGAGTCTCATTCAAATTATTCTGGATTCAGATTGAAGCGGATCACTCCGATTGGTGCGAAGGAAACCTTAATCGTTCAAAATACATTTGTCAGTGCAAAGAGATATCTCCGTTTAGTGTGTGTTTCGAAATTTATTTTTCCATCACTTTTATAAGGGTCATTTCGCGCCAAATCAACCCCTTGGCTAGTTTAATTCCCTTGGATACTCCAACGCAGACCTTTTTAACGCAGTTCTTTCTTTAAAACCATTCTAATTCGGCTGTCATAGAGAATATAGTGATTAAGATCTTATTGGCAATATTATTTTTATCTTTAGGATTTAAGTCGAGATTTTGTTTAATTAGGATTAAATCTAGATTGTTTCTCCTGCAGAATTGGATCTTTCCCTTCGGGAGAAGATTCCGGACCGTCGCACATATCCCGTTGTGTTGCTCCAGTGCGACGTCGCGGCTCAGTGGGTATGTCCACTGCACTAGCAACTTTCGAATTGTAGATTGTTTAGGTTCGATTCCTGCCAGGTGCATTCCTTCCTGGGTGTATTTCTCCCTTCTATGCCAGTAAAACTTTCATTGTGTGTTTATGTCTACTACTTGCGTCTGGCGCAGCATGGCCAAATATGGCCCTTGCGCCATAAAACCCCCAAAACAACCAACCAGCGCGACGTTAATCAAAATTCCTTCCCCATCCTCTGAAATTAAAAACCCAATGAGTTCCGTTTCCCACAATCGCCATTCCGATTTCATTGGAGCCGCAGCACATTTGAATCCCAATCGCCATAATTCAACTCCCGATTGAAAACCAGTTAGCTCAAGTCCGAAAACACGCCGCTCCGAATGGAAAGCCGAAAAAACGCACCTACACCCATGGCACGCAAGATAATTATATCCCAAGGGGGTGTCCCCTTCGGATAAATACGGTGAGAGCCAGTGGTTCATTTGTCAGAAAGTTTAAAAGTGCCATTGAGAGAAATGTCGTGGGAAGAAGAATCTAATTATCATATCGACCGGATCTGGAGGGAAAATTTCCCGAATCACACAAAACAAACGTTGGGGATGAAAGCTTGCCCAAAGCGGATGTACTAGCCGGCAGATTACCTTTGGCTTCTAGAAGGGTGTCTGTCTATTCATGTCTAGCGACCCAGACATGTGGTACTTGACATTTAGGGATGAGCGACATGGGAGAGACAATGCCGTTTTTAATCAGACTCTTGACTTTATTATAGGGTTGCTGAGAATGTTTGGTAGGAGCTTCGTTAGAAGGGGTTGGTTTTCCTTGTAGTTGGAGTCCGGTGACGCGCTGGATCGGATGACGGGGAAATGTAGGCGTCTCAGGTGGTAGTGGGTATTTAATTAACGTCGCACTGGGGCAACACAACGGGCTGTTTGCGACGGTCCGACTTTTCCGTAGGGGAAGATTCGAGGACAGCAGACGTAATTTTGAGCCACGGTCGGATGACGAGGTCGCGCCTGGCGTCTCAGGTGGAGGAGACTGAATAGTTAAGTGGTGGCCGCGGTAGCCTGGTTGGAAGAGTAACGGACTCGCAAAGGGAGGGTTGCTAGTTCGAATCATACCAGACTAATGCACCAAGGGAGCTGGTGCACGTTAAATATGCCGCGGCCTCAAATGTCCTCACGTTGGCGTGGTGTGGGAGTTTGGAGAGTGGGGGGCCAGCTCAGGTGCGACCTCGTTATCTGACCGTGGTTCCAAATTACGCGATTTTGTCTTCGGATTTGATCCCTGACCATTGCCAATAGCCCGTTGCTTTCTCCAGTGCGACATTCATAAAAATACCTATCTACCCTACAAGCCTAGACGCATCGGGAATTTCCCGATGTCCTAGTAGGCCTATTTGTTACTCTTGAAGACACAATTGATTCTCGATGTAGTTGTCGGTTATAGCGCTTTTTTAGGTTTACTCGTGATTTGATCTCGCTACCTCAATGACAAGTTTTCGTTTTTTCATATTGAACTCTTTTTTAGAAGGTGGAAATTCTTTCGGTTATGCCTGTTTAAGAAACAATGCCGCATACTTGCGAAATGAAGAGGTCTCGCACTATTAGATTGTATTGAGCAAGATGTTCATGTCCCCAATATTTTTCTCCGATGGTGGAACTTTTTTTATCTAATGTTTGCTTAAGAAATAATGCCGCAGACTTCTGAAATGAAAAAGTCTCCTACTATTAGATTGTATTGTGCACGATGTTTATGTCCACAATATTTTTTCTCCAATGGTCGAACTTTTTTCTCCAATGTTCGCTTAAGAAATAATGCCCCAGACTTGTGAAATGAAAAAGTCTCATATTCTTATTTTACTCCTCACTCAAAAACATTCGTAATGAGTACGATTTTAATGACTAATTTTTACAAGCCTATAATCTGCAGATAATTTGTTTCTTCCCATTTGTAATATAATCTATATAGTAATAAATTCTTAATAACACTAAAGCAATATTTATTCCCCACCTAGATGTAAAAAATTGGTCTCTAGATTATCAGAGATTTGTCAGTCTCTTTCACCTAAAAAGCTTTACAACGCTACGAAACATCAAAACACATCCACACTTAAGTATTAACAACATGGCGTGAATAAACTCATAGGAGGAAAACAATTAGAAGAATGGGATTAAAAGTAACTTATATTAGATGTTTGATCTCGTCGTTTACAGAAAAATTGAAAAAGCGCGCATAGGAATTGTAATGAAGTGTGCGTTGATGTATAGAAAAGTTAATCTAAAGGTAGAATTTCATAACTCTCAAAAAGTTGGAGCATATATTTTAAAAACTGCTCAGTTAGATGAAAAACGTATGTTCCTTATCTTCTTTAAAACTGAATAATTTTTCATTACAGAGTATATCTTTTGTTGGAAATGGAAGAATCACCAAAAATATCGCAATAACATTTGATTATTAAGAACATTAGACATTAATAAAAGGTACAGATAGCGCATGAAACGCCTGCGAGAGATTTTCCGTATTAAGTTTGCAATAGTATAAAGGAAAAATAAATCTCTCTCTATATAACGGATAAAACATTTTGAATAATAAATACCTAAATGCGAGAATATACAAAATAGCATCTATCAAACCTTTCATCATCCCGTGCTAGAAAAAATAGACAAGACATCTATGCATTATTCAGTATTGTTTTGAAAGTCACGGAAAATTTCATTTTTTCTGTTTGAAGTCTATCTTGTTTTCTGACGACAAAAGGAAAATAAAAATTTTATTTTCAATTTGCACCTTCAATTCAAACTTATACTTTTCTTACCTGTCTGCCGAATCATTTAATTACTGTAGATCAAATTTTTGTTTGACGTTCCGTCTGATTTCTATTTCTTTCTCATTACAACGGACCGTTTTATGTTAACCAAGTAAATAGTTTCTTTTTTCTCTGTCCAGACACATTTATTTCTATTTCTGTCTGATTTCGATTTTTTTTCGGTTTACGACGGATTTCAATTTTCGAAATTATTTGCATTAATTTCCATCAGAAAAGCTTATTCTTCGTAGGTTCACTAGAAAGTCTTTTCTCACTTAAGGTTGCGTAGGTTTGTATGGCAAGTGGGCCATATTTGGCCAAGCAGTGCCAAACACAAGACGCAACATCAAGCAACGGTAGGTAAGTAGGTATTTAATTAACGTCACACTGAAGCAACACAACGGGCTATAGGCGACGGTCTGGGATCAAACCCGAAAGAAAAGACCCGAGGACAACACCACATAATTTTGAACTAGTCAGATGACGAGGTCACACCTGAGCTGGCACCCCACTCTCCAAACTTCTACACTGCGCCAACGTTAGAACATTTGAGGCTACTACAGATTTAACGTGCATCAGCCCACCATGTACACGACGGTTTTTGGTTGGACTCGAACTCGCAACCCTCCGGTTGCTAATCCGTTACTCTTCCAACCGTGCTGCCACGCCCCATCAAGAAATGGATACACACACAGCAAAGTTTAACTGACACAAAGAAGAGAGAAATACATCCACTATACGTTACCGGCTTCGAACCTGCTACGACTACAGCTCGCAGGTTGCTGGTGCAGTTGGCAAACCCACCGAACCACGCGGCCTATAACTTCAGGCCTACCGAGAGAAAAAGTATCTAGCATTATTTTAACCAAGAAGTAAATTGTTTTTATTTTCCCGTCCAGACAGATTTATTGCTATTTCGGTCTGATTTCTTCCACTTTACAAAGAAACATTTCAATTTCGGAAATTATTTGCATTAATTTCCATCAGAAAAGCTTATTCTTTCTAAATGCTTGCGCAAGTATTTCCTCACTTAAGGACTGCCGAGAGAAAAAGTAGTGTCTTTTATTTTAAACCCAGAAGTAAATTGTTCCTCTTTCTCTGTCCAGACAGATTTATTTCAAAACTCATCACGTTCAAACCGCTTTTTCGCTCTACACTGCGCAAGGATTATATGCTTAAAAATCTCGTCAGGTTGCCTTCCATTCAGAAAGTGAAGATCAAAGTATTTGATATCAATTTTAAGACAGCTTCTGCTCTGGTGAGGTGCAAATAAGAAAGAAAATAAGTTACTATGGATACGGTCAGTAACGGGACTGCCTCAGCCTTAGTACTGTTGTTTAATCGGAGATTTAAAGATTTCTCTAACTGGATGTGGCACTTTTTTGCGTCACTAAGGGATTAGGATTTCAAGGCTGATTGGATCAGACTATCGAGCGGGAGTCTGAAACTTTTGGATGGGGCTTGATAGAGCGGACTTCTAATCCCAAAATATCAAAAAAGATTTTTTTTTCTTCACGATATCTGATTCAGGGAAGTCAAGATTTCCAACACTTTCGATTTTGGGGATCAGACTTCTTACTCTTTTTACCCGAATTATCCAAAATTAATGAAGAATATGAAGGTTATTTAAATATTTTTGCTTTAAAAATAGTCATGAGACGAAGGAAGTATGTCACGTAAAAGTATAGACTAAGCACTTTATTGTTTTATACACAACTGGCTGTAAGATTTGCCAAGTTTACCCTTAGAGCTTCTAATCCTAAGTGTTATATATTTTTTCACGTTATCTAATTCAGAGAATTCCCAGATTTCCAACACTGGATCTTTGGAGGATCAGACTCCTTATTTTTACCCCACTTTTCCAAAATTAATGAAGAATATAATGGTTCTTAAAATTTTTTGCCTCGAAAAGACGAAGGAATTATACCCTCCCCAAAAAAATACAGATTAAGTGCTTCATTTTTTATTCACAACTGCTGTAAGAGTCACCAAAAGTTTACCCTTGGAGGTTTTAATCCCTAAGTATTAGATGATGATTTTTTTTATGTTATCAGATTTAGAGAAGTCAAGATTTCCAACACTTGGGATCTTCGGGGATCAGACTACTTAATTTTTACCCCACTTTTCAGAAATTAATGGAGAATATAAAGGATATTTCACTTTTTTGCTTAAATATAATCATGAGACGAAAGAATTATTTCCCCAAAAATATATAGATTAAGCACTTTATTGTTTTATGCACAACTGCAATAAGATACGCCAAAAGTTTGCCCTTAGAGCTTCTAATCCCTAAGTGTAAGATGGTATTTTTTTTACGTAATCTGATTCAAAGGAGTCAAGATTTCTATCAGTTTGTATCTTTGGGAGGATGAGACTTATTTTTTACTCGAATTTTCCGAATGAAGGATATAAAGGTTATTGAAATCGTTTTTGCTTTAAAAATAATGAGGGGGACGAACGAATTATGCCAAGAAAAATATAGATTAAGCACTTGATTTTTTTATGCACAATTGCAGTAAGATTCGCTTAAAGTTCGAGCCTTAGTATAAGATAATTTTTTTCATGTTATCTGATTCAGAAAATTCAAGATTCCTAACACTTTGGATCTTTGAGCCTAGGTATTAGAAGATGATTTTTTTCATGTTATCTGATTCGGAAAATTCAAGATTCCTAACACTTTGGATCTTTGAAGGATCAGACTTCATATTTTTTACCCCACTTTTCCAAAATTAATGAAAAATATAAAGGTGTTATTTAATTTTTTTTTACCTTAAAAATAATCATAAGACGATAGAATTATTCCCACCGCCCCAAATAGATTAAGTGTACTTTATTTTTTTACGCACAACTGCAGTAAGGATCACCAAAAGTTTACCCCTGGAGCTTTTAATCCCTAAGTATTAGATGATTTTTTTCACGTTGCAAGATTTAGGGAATTAAAGATTTCCAACACTTTGGATCTTCGTGAAGATTAGACTTCTTAATTTTTACTCCACTTTTCCAAAATTAATGAAGACTATAAAGAATTTTTAATTTTTTTGCTTTAAAAAATAATCACTGGACGAAAGAATTATTTCCCCCAAAATATATAGATTAAACACTTTATTGTTTTATGCACAACTGCAGTAACTCAAAAGTTTTACCCTTTGAACTTCTAATCCCTAAGTGTTAGATGATGACTTTTTCACTTTATCTGATTCAGAAGACTAGATTCCCAACAGTTTAGGAAGATTAAATCTAGCAGTACTCTTATTTTCACCCTAATTTTACGAAATTACTAAAGAATATGAAGATTATTGGTTGAAAATATTGATATTTTTGCTTTAAAAATAATCACGAGAAAGAATTGATTTCCCCCAAATTATATATTTAGCACTTTATTGTGTTATGCATCTGTGATGAGATTCGCCAAAACTCCCCGCATTGTGAAAAAGTAATTACTGACCTAAATTTTTTTGGGAAACGAATGGTGCTTTTTTGGTAATGTACTTTATAAAGCCTCATATAGCATCCTCAATTCTATCCCATTAAATAGATATTTCCAATTATTTCCTCAAAGCTATAAATTGACTGACCTCAAACCTAATATCCATTAAGGTGATATTGCATATCAAAATACTATGTACTCAGCTCATGTACTGATATATTCATTTAAGTGGTTTGGCTTCGTCGAACTACGGTCCGTTTTCGCTAGACGTAAACTAATCCTACACGATGCTGAGTGATTAAAACCTCGTATCAGTCAAGAGTTCCTAAATTTTATTAGAGTAATGGCGTATCATTTGAAAATACCATGGTTTGTTGGTAAATCGAGGTGAAATCTCCCCCTTTAAAATTCCTGAAAGTGCTTCAACGGTGGTTTATTTTCGCGTCAAAAATTGCCCAGTAGTGCAAAAACCTGCTACAAACTGTCACCAGTTCTAGGCAGGTTTTTGCACAACTGTGACCAGTTCTAGGTTTGCCTTGACGAAATATCTCGTCCTAAGCAAAATTGACCAGCTCTTGGACGAAATACCTCGTCCTAAGCAAAATTGACCAGCTCTTGGACGAGATATCTCGTCCTAAGCAAAGTTGACCAGCTCTTGGACGAGATATCTCGTCGAAACACTTGGCGGGTTAATATTACTTTGAAGGATGAGGATAAAATGTTAATGATTTGAAAGGTAAGAATCCCTAACGATTTTAAGCACATAATTTCCTTTATTAATCAACTAGCTGAATTACCCGGCGTTGCTCGGATTGAATTGTGTATAACTCATTGTAATATTACTCAATATTATTCCTATGGAGATTTCGAATTGTTTTTAGCCGCCCTACAGACCCAGGACAACAGGAACGGGGTTAATATATCGCCTACGTGTCCCGCAGAATTCTACAGGATGAATGTACCAAATTTAGTGTGAGTTGGTCTGACATTGATCGTATAAATACGCAATGTTATTCCTATGAGGATTTCGAATTGTCTTTAGCCCTCTGTACAATATCGACGATAAAAAAGACAACTTTCTATAAAAATAATCTTAAATTATCATAAAAATTTACATTCCAATAATAGTTTAAGAATTTACAGACGGGATACATAAACGATGTGATACTAAGCGATTTTCAGCGCAACCGCACCCATCTGAAATAGCATCATACTCTAAGATTCTAAAAAACTCCAAGTTCATCTTGAGAGGTGACTCCTGTAGATGTTAACTCTGACGTCATCTGCACAGCCAGGCCTGGAGAGAGCGCCCCCTAGCAAGTGCTCTGTCCAGGCCTGATGAGGGGATTTTACACCCCTCTGCACACCCAAGACAAATAGAACGGGGTTAATATGTAGCCTACGTTACCCGCAGGGTTCCAAAGAATAAGTGTACCAAATTTGGTGGTCAAACGGTGTAGATTTGTATAGAGAACAGACAGATGAGACAACTCTGCTTTATATGTATAGATAAAATACTTTTAATGATTCTGACATTAAAATCACACCCCAGCTCAAATATTTTACTGTTTTATAATTCCACAAACAATTCTTAGACGAAATAATCTTCATGAGACTTTCCAGTTAGTCCCGCTTATTGCTTAATCCTCCAAGGGGTTTTGACGAGATATCTCGTCCATCAAGATCTGACGGATTTTGCTAATGCGGAGGTATCTGGTCATTACGATGCTGCCGAATTTTTGACAAGATCAAGATCTGGTCAGTCTTTCTGCATACGAGATATCTCGTCCATCAGGTTCTGGTCAGTTTTACTAAAGACGAGGTACCTCATCGGGACAACGACTAGGAGGTTAAATGCCAAATTACAGTACTTGGAATAGTCAGCAAATTGTGAATCTTGACACTTTTGAGGGTTGGTTTCTAGGTTTTGCCCTCCTCGATACTTGCACGAGGAACTGCCACTCCTAAGTTTTATGGGGTCGCACAGTTGGAAGAGTAACGAATTAGCAACCGGAGGGTTGCGAGTTCGAATCCAACCAAAGACAGTCGTGTACAAAGGGGGCTGGTGTACGTTAAATCTATCGGGGCCTCAAATGTCCTCGCGTTGGCGTGGTGTGGAAGTTTGGAGAGTTGGGTGCCAATCGTCATTTGAACGTGATTCAAAATTACTTGGTGTTGTCCTCGGATCTTTGGGTTTGATCCCGGACCGTCACCAATAGCCCGTTGCGTTGCTCCAGTGCGACGTTAATTAAAATACCAATACCATACCTAAGCTTAATGTATAAAAGTGCGTTTCTAAACAGGTTCGTGAAAAGGTGAGGAAATTGATTGTAATCGAAAAACATCGTTTTTTTAAGACTTGTCTTATACCTACCTACCCAAAACATGTGGGAAAACTTCATAACTTTACTACATTATTTAGGGAGTTATTAAAGTTTTCTATGAATCAAAAGTGAAACCGACTAACTTTTCAATTACAAGGTCCTTTTTTCAGCTTTCTGTTTTTCTTGATGACATTGCACTTACCCATCCTAGTGGTTGTAAATAGCCCGTTGTGTTGTTCCAGTGCGACGTTAATTAACTACCTACCTGGTGGTTGTCTGTACGAGGTATCTCGTCATTAGCAAACCCGATCAGATCTTGATGGACGAGATATCTCGTCAAAACCGCTTGGAGAGTTAAAATGCTAAGGCTTCTTTTGTAATTAATATAGCGGTTTGAATTTTTGAGGTTGTTTTTATGATGCATTTGATAACTTTGTGTGTGAAATAAAGATTTAGAAAATATTTGATTTTTAAAAATTGAGAAAATCAATTATGACTTTTTTTACTCTTCTCTTCCTGTTAGGAAAATACTTGTAAAACATAAATACCTTTAGTACATGCGAACCCATAAAACTGTGGGTGACACTTCAAAGAAACTAAAGAAAATATTTGAAAAAAAATTAAAATTTTCCGTAGTATGAATTTTAAGATATTGAAACATTTTTTAATTATTGTTTATTAAAATGATTTTTTCTTTTGTAATCTTTATTTTATGTGCATTTTGGAGGTAGGTAGGTATTTAATTAACGTCGAACTAGAGCAACACAACTGGCTATTGGTGACGGTCCGGGATCAAACCCAAAGATCCGAGGACAACATCAAGTAATTTTGAACCACGGCCAGATGATGTGGTGACACTTGAGCTAGCACCCCACTCTTCAAACTTCCATACCACGCCAACGTGAGGACATTTGACAGGCCACGACAGATTTAACGTGCACCAGCCCCCTTCGTCTTGAATGATTGGATTCGATATCGCAACCCTCGGGTTGCTAATCCGTTACTCATCCAACCGGGCTACCGCGGTCATGTGCATTTTGGAATCAAGTATACTAAAAATTGTATTGTAAATGTAAAATCAATCTTAATTTTTCAGAGTGTAATGTCCTCTTATAAGCCCCATTCCTTACAATTATTACACTGCGCTGTTTCTAGGAATAAAGAAAGTCAGAAAGAAATTATAAATTACAGAAATCCGGCGATCTCTATTTGAAATTAGAGTATTATGATTATATTACAGTAACATTCACTCAAAATTCCAATTATAAAATAATTGAAATGTGAAGCTACACCCAATATAAAATCTTGCTTTTGTATTGGGAGTGGTTTCATGTTTTCAAATGATTACTAGGGCTAGGATTTTGATGATTTCGTATACCTTTCATGTCCAGGCTGAAAGGTTTTTCGAGTGAAGAGAAATGCTTCAAAAATAACCTAAGCTGATTTAGGTGCTTTTGTTAGGGCATTTTCCTGTATTTTTCTTAGGTTTAACGCTGAGTTTTCGGCATTCTCACGGAATTGTTTTGCTATTTCTAATTTTGTATATTTTGGTGTTTAGAGAAAAGGTATTTTTGAATACATTTCCCTAAAACACCAGTTTTCACCTGTCAGAAAAATCTTTTCCTTTTGGGAAATTTCCGGACTGAACAATGTGACGTATTTTATTTAAATTCATGCTCTTGAGTGGAAGTGAAAAGGAGCTTCATGTTTAACCCTCAAAGTGGTTTGACGAGTTATCTCGTCCACCAGGATCTAACCAATTTTGCTACTTACGAGATACCTCGTCATCAAGATAAATATTCTTGATTTTTTTTATGATGAGATCAAGATCTCGTCAGTTTTCTTCTACTGACGAGATATCTAGTCCATAAAGATCTGGCCAGTTTTTTTCTGATGATGAGATATCTAGTCCATAAAGATCTGGTCAGTCTTCTAATGACGAGATATCTAGTGTCCATAAAGATCTGGCCAGTTTTCTTCTGATGACGAGATATCTAGTCCATAAAGATCTGGTCAGTTTTCTTCTAATAACGAGATATTTCGTCCATAAAAATCTGGTCACCTTTGCTAATGACGTTATACCTCATCGAAATAACCACCAGGAGGGTTAAAACTGTTGGGTGACCAGAAAAATCCCTCTTGAAAATATGCACATGATTTGGTTCAGCTTTGCAATCCAAGACTATTGAAATAAAAGCTTTCAGTTTTATAGCAATCTAAAAATTTACAATTGTGTTTATTAGTGAAATTCAAACTTTGAATTTGACTCAGGATAAACCAGGAGAAGAATGTTTCACTTGTATTCTCGTTTTCTTTTATAGGGTTTGTTCTGTGTTAAATAAAGGAAGTCAGTTAAACAAAGAAACTGCAATAACTTTTGTAGGTAGTTAATTAACGTCGCACTGGAGAAATTCAGTGGTCTTGGCGACGGTCGGGGATCAATCAAGAAGGGAAAGATCGGAGGACGACACATCGTAATTTTGAATCTTTTGGTGATTTGAGATAAAGAGAACGTTTCCCCGTCAACGCTTTTTTTCGTATATACTTACATTTTTCATTAGTCGATAGGAAGAGATTAAGTGTTCAAAAAATTATAAACAATTTTTTACTAGTTATATTAATCCCTGTATGATCTCAAATTTGCTAATTTTGCTAATTTTGCTAATTTGCTAATTGAGGTCCCGACAGATTGTCATCCTGGCGTTGGTGTAGTTCAGAAAGTTGGTGTGGTGTGGAAGTTTGGAGAGTGTGGTGCCAGTTCAGATGTTGACCTTGTCATCTGAACGGTGATTCAAAATTTCGAGGTGTTGACCTCGGATCCACACCATGCCAACAGGAGGACATTTGAGGTCACGACAAATTTAACATGCACCAGCCCCCGTGTACACGACGGTATGTGGTTGTATCGAGTTTCAAACTCGCAACCCTCCGGTTGCTAAGCCGCGACTCTACCAACAGGGCTAGCAAGGCTCCTTGGTCATGTAGATGTTCAGGTTTTTGTTGTTGTTTCATGCTCTTTCCAAAATTTGTTTACAAAAATTGTTCTTTGGTCATTTTTGTTTTCAGAGCCTTTTTTGGGCTAAAATGCATCTTAATTGCTCGTTTTCTAGCAATTTTGATGCAATCAAAACCATAGTACCAGTGATTACGCATTATTTTGAATCCGCAACACTATAGCGAAGCTCCTGCTTTCGCAGGCAGGAACGCTGCGGTTTTTAAAATCATTTCGAGCACATTAAAAAAGAAACGCCGGCAACCATTTAAAAAAAAATAAAATTAGGTTTACTCCACCAGGAATTCTACACGGTTCTCTTAAACAGTCTAGACAACTTTCGAAAGAGTGAAGACTTGAGCATGCCTCGCATTGCAGAGTATTATTTACAGAGGTTTACCTTGCTTCCGCAATTTTTTCTCGGTACGATAATGACGAATTTTTATTTTCCTGGATTTCTCTCGAGTAGAAAGTATAACAATTTTGGAGTGTTTAAACTTCTCGGTCGACCCGCATCATGCCTGCTGATACAAACCGTTCCGGTTTCAAACAGTTGGCGGTGCAAAGGCGCAAATGTTTAACGCTGTCATGCATACATAGTCAAAAAATTGTTCGCAAAAAAATTGTTATTTAGGTCATTTTTGTCTCTTAGGGCATTTTTGTAGTTTTTTTTATTCAAAATGTATTTCTGTTGGGCATTTCTAGTAATTTTGATGCAATCCAAAACCCTAGTCCTATTGATTAAGCATTATTTTGAAGCCGCAACACAACAGCGAAGCGGCAGGAACACGGCGGTTTTGAAATTATTTCGAGCACATTAAAAAAAAACCGCCGTCAACCGTTTTTAAAAAATAAAATAAAATTAGGTTTACTCCACCAGGAATTCTACACGGTTCTCTTAAACAGTCTAGACAACTTTCGAAAGAGTGAGGAGATCCGAGCATGCCTCGCATTGCAGAGTACTACTTACAGAGGTTTCCCCCGCCTCCGTCATTTTTTCCCCACTATGATAAGGACGCTTTTTTCCCGCTCGCGTTCCGCGATAAATGCGATGCTGGAAAAAAACTGTTTTTTCGCCTCCATTGTCTCAGAGCTCCAAAAATAATGTGCAATAGCATCTGCAAATCGAAAACTCGGAAAATATTTAAATACGCGGGCCAGAAACAGCGCGTTTAAATTTTAAGATCAATCGCAAGGAGCGAGGGGTAATAATTAAAAAGGAGGATGCCTTGATATTTTTACTTGACTTAGGGCTGCGCGGTTAAAAGCGGTGGGGGCTTTTTAATATGCGGCGCCAAAGATAACGTCTATCTAAAAAGAGATTTCTCTTCATTACAAGTAAAGAGTAAAAGCAGAGACGTCACTTTCTTTCCCTCCGCGCCTAAATAAACTACATGCAAATTATTTCAGTTCCAAAGAAATTCTTTCGTGCAAAAGTAGTTCCCCGTAATTTATTTCACGATGGTAGATGGATGCTAGACTGAAAAAAGCACGCGGAACGTTTGCAAACACAGAGTAATATAAATAGCAGTGAATTAAAAAGTAGAATATAACATAATAACGCAATCTTTTTAACGTCAGTTTAGTTTTCTGAATCTAATATTAATAGACCGCAGATCAATAACAATATATGCGCAGTAAATCTTCAAATTAAAAAAAGCGCAAAAATATTATCCTATAAAAGACTTATTAAGAGATTTGGGTGGCATTTCAGTTTTTTGTTTGTTCAGTTTCTATGGAAATGCTTTTTACTTATTCTCTCTCATTCACGTTTTCTGTCACTACTGAGAGTTTCGGATTAAAATTATATTTTCTTAAGTGACTGGGCGACGAAAAAATATTCATAACTATTCAGTTTGAGTAAAAACAGATTTTTTAATATAATCCTTATAAGGAATCTCATTTTTCGAAACTACTCTAAGCTAGAGGTTACAGCGATTTGTTTTTATTAATCTAAAAACAATTTGAGGGTTTTTATTCATATACTTTTCCAGACTTCTTTTATTCACTTCTGTCTTAAGAAATAACCAAAAATTAATTTATTCATAGTTTCTAGGATTAAAGTAAGAAAAAACTTACAAAATTTTAGAACAAAAAATAATTGCTTTTTAAGATACTTAGCATTATCTGCCTTAATGACGTTAAATCCTTTTAAAATCACCATATAGAGGAGACAATTTTAATATTATGCTAATTACTTGAAATACTACTTGTAAAAATGTGCTATTAATAAAAAGTGCAAATGTGAAATTTTTTGTTGAATTTTGTTACATTAAAGATTCAATTTACGTTGCCCAAAATGTAAGCCAGTTTCCAAGTTAGATTCTGTTTAAAATTTCTGCAGTACTAAGAGAAATTATTACAAGATTTGCTTAGAGTTATTCTGTTTATTTTAACTATTAAAGCGTTGCCGAAGAAATTACATTTAAATCGTAAAAATATATTCCCATAATACATTGAAGTTTAAATGTTTTCTCACTAAATTCTGTCGATAAGTTTTTATCTGAAGACAACATAAATTATCTGTCATTTTAGGCAGTTATGTACATGGTGTTTCAAGGTCATACCTTTTTCGGTTACTATGGTAACATCCTTGTCCAAATACTACATATTTATATAAGCTCAATTTCACGATTTAACTTCGGTCTCGCATTTGCATTCCACTTTGTCCATCAACAAATAAATTGTTAGCCTTAACTGAAGTGGGATAAATAAGATCGATGCGCGATCGTGCCAACGTTACTATGGTTACAGAATAGGGTAGGGTCAAGAAGCGTGATGAGCGCTTTAAAAGTGATGGAGTATAGTATGCTTCCAATGTTTTGTTTTAAAGAATGACTCTTAAAAATAAGTTTATACTATTGGGTTGATGCAAAAGTTCGTCCCGTTTTAGGCGCTAGATGGTATTGCATCGTAAAACCGAAGTGTTATCTACTTCACACGTGTGAAGTTTTGATGTTGTTTGAAAGAAGGAATTTCACCGAGTACTTGGGAAAAAATTGTGTTATTTGGTTGTTTTTTAAATTTTCAAGCATTAAAAATGGCAGAAAATAAGAAGCATTTAAGACATGCTTTTTTATTTCCGAAAAGGCTAGAATGCTTCGCAGATGCAAAAGAATGAGTGTGTGGTGAGGGTGCCGTTGGTGATTTCATGTACTGTAAGTGGTTCAGAAAGTTTCGTCACCTGGATCAGTTCTTTAGCCAGAAACCTCGGAACTTCTATGAGCGCGGGATTATGCAGTTACCGGAGAGATGGGAAAGGTCATTGAACAGAATGGCACATACTATAGTGATTAAATGTAATTTTTAGTAAATAAATTTTGTTTTCAATTTTTGTTAAAAACACGGGACGAACTTTTGCAACAACCCAATACTTACAGCTTTTTAAAATAAACTCAAACACAAAATAAAACACATCTATTATTTTTCAAAACATTTCTTTTACTAAAAGTGATATTTATAATATGTATAGAGCAAATATTTGTTTACATGGTAGTTTTGTTTTAAGTGCAAATACTATTTGATTATTTATGAAATCCCACAATGGAGTTCAAAACCAATTTTAAATTTTATTTGTTCTTTCTTGAGATTAAATGCTTTCTTTTGGAACTCAACCACGAAAGAAAATAAATGGAAGAGCTAAACTAAAATTATATCTAACTTTTGGATTGGTATTGGTATTTTCAATTAACGTCACACTGGAGCAACACAACGGGCTATTTTAACTTTTGGAATATTGTACGATTGAAATAGATCCTCTTTTTTACCTGACTGATATTCTAATTTTTCTATCGTTCAAATATTTTGCAAAATGAAACGTCTTTTGGAGCAACGAACTTTCTGCTTTCAAAAATTCATTTCTTTTCTCATATATAATAGGTGGATTTTAAACAGTCAACAAATACATGTCTGTTGTATTAAAATAAAATAAAATCACCATGCGTTTTTAAAATGTGCGAACATAATGGCTTTCCTAAACATAGATATGTACAGCACTCATATCGTCGGCTTAGTACAGAAACTCATCAACTGACAATTTTTTTTTTACTATACACCTGTTTAAAGACTTAGTTTTTAGGTCACAAAATAAAAATTCTAAGCATTTTGAGTGTTATTTCCTTCGAAAAAATGTCAGTTAATGAGTTTCTGCTCTAAAACGATGATACGTAAAAATTTCTTTGTCAATAAGATATCAAAATTTTTTTTAAACAGAACTCAACTGACAATTTTTTTACGATACAGCTGCCTAAAGACTTAGTTTTTAGGTAAAAAAATTCTAAGCATTTTGAGTTATACTTCTGTTGGAAAAATGTCAGTTAATGAGTTTCTGCTCTAAACCGATTATATGTAAAAAGTTTCTTTGTCAATAAGGCATCAAAAATTTTAAAAATAAATTCTTCGTTTATATCCATGAAAAGAAACAGTTTGCATAATTATATATGTTGCAACAAAAAGTCACTCTGAAAGAAACATCAGTTTAGATACACCTCCAAAGAAATCAGACCAAGTTGTGCAACACAGCCATAAAATATTAATATATTTTTCCCACATCATAATATTTTGATTCTTTAATACAAATTAAGTGAAACTTTTATTTTTCTTTCAATTTACATATTTTTAATACTTAGAAACGTAACATTCGACGTTATTCGGTTCATGTATTCTTCAGCTTTTCATTTGTTTGAAATTGAATTTATTCTCAGCTCACTACATTTCGAATATTTTCGTGGTGATAAAATAAGTTTAGGAAGCAACAAAAATGACGAATTAAATTAATTATTCCATTTTGGAAACGTATATATCGAAGAAAATTTATATATTGCACTCATAAACTTATTAAAAGCTACATCGGATGCCACTAACAGTCCCTTAGGGGAACTTTCGAATGAATTAGAATGTTTTTAAGATAAATAAATACTCCAAAAATTAGAACTTTTTTGGAATGCAATGCAATTAAGTGCTCAAGTTTTTAACAGAAGCCGTTTTAATGTTTTATTATAGAAAGTTGTTAAAAATGCATGGGGATTTGTCATTAAAATTGTAACTTTTACTTAACGTCCTCAACTTTTTTGCAATGGAATTAAAGCAGTTATTTTTAAATTTGTGGAGCGAAGCGTACGTTTTAAAGTACGTTAAAGTACACTTGGGAGTGGGCTATTTATCTCCGCTAATTCTTCATGAGGATTGTGGTATGAACTAGTCATGGTGGTATGCTGAATTATTAAACACTAACGACTCTAACAACTTCACAATTTTTACAGCGATATTTACATTAATACAGAATTATTTATTCCAACTGTTTCAATTAAATACAGGGCCACGGTAGCCCAGTTGGAAGAGCAGCAGATTAGCAACCGGAGGGTTGCGAGTTCGAAACTCGGTGCAGCCAAAGACCGTCGTGTACACGGGGGCTGATGCACGTTAAATCTATCGTGGCTTCAAATGTCCTCACGTTGGCGAGGTATGGAAGTTTAGAAGGAAGGGGTGCCGGTTCAGGTGTTGTTCTCGTCATCTGACCGTGATTCAAAATTACGAGGTGTTGTCCATGGATTTTTCCCTTCGGGATTGATCCCGGACCGTCGCCAATAGCCCGTTGCGGCGTTAATTGAATACCCGCCTTCAAGCAAATACAGGGCGATTCTGAACTCATGGGACAAACTTCAAGGGGTGTTAGAGCACATACTAAAAATTATTTTTTTTTGTATAGCAATGTGTGGGCGCAAGTCACGCGTTTAGGCGCAAGCAAGGTAGGTAGTTGATTATGTGGTCACACCTGAGCTGGTACCCCACTCTCCAAACTTCCACACCACGCCAGCGTGAGGACATTTGAGACCACGAACAGACTTAACGTACTCCAGCCCCTTTGTACACAACGGTCTTTGGTTGGATTCGAACTCGCAACCCCCTCCGGTTGCTAATCCTTTACTCTTCCAACCGGGCTACCACGACCCTTAGACGCAAGCACAAGAATTGCGCAGGAAATGAAACCAAATGTTTATTTACATCATTATTTTACAATTACTTATTTAGAATGATTTTTTTACAATAACTTCTCAAAGGTGCCACCACCAACATTAACACAACCTTTGCGCGGATGCATGGATTGGAGGGCTTTTTCGCCGTTAGAGTGCACTGCTTGGTTTGGCCAGCTTGAACATCGTTCCTTTGCAGGAACCCCGCAGTTGAAAGGCGGGTTGCACAAGCTTGCCACCTTGCCAAGCTTGCATTATTGTTGGTGGTGGCCCTTCTGACTAGTTATTGCAAAAGAAATCATTGTAAATAAGTAATCGTAAAATAATGATCTAAACATTTTGTTTCATTTCCTGCGCAAATCTTGTGTTTGTGCCTAAACGTGTTACTTGCGCCAAAATATTGCTATACAAAAAATGATTCTAACACCCCTTGAAGTTTATCCCATGAGTTCCGCGTCACCCCGTATAATTATTCCTTACACCTTTTGTCAGCTCAATTCATGTTGGATATTTTAAAAATATATGAAATAGCCCTAACTTTTAGTGTAACATTGACATTTACGAGGCAATTCTTTCCTATCCCAGATCTCAGAATGCATTTGCACGACCCCTTTGTTATCCAGATGCTCACGAATCACGGAAGCTTCCCAGACTACTTCTCTAGAATGGGCTCCCCGACGTCGAGCGATTGTTTGTGGCGAAGTACTCGTAGGTGACTCTTCACTACATTCTTGACTGCAAGTTAACGGCGCATCTCAGGAAAGGACTTGAATTCGTTAGTCAGGCCCAGCGACATGAAGCATCACCCGAAGTGTCTCCAAGTCTTGAGCCGTTTGGGTAAATTGGTGTGGATGACAACTCCGAGCCCTCCCCGAGGGTAAAGAGTACGGGTTCAGGCATCAGAACCCTGACGAGGTGTGAATGCTCATACAAGATCAAAAACCTGGAATAAGGAGTAGGTGCCTACGTAAAAATTCCTAAACAGTCCTGCAGACTATAAAGGTAGGATGGAATAAATAGGGATAAGGCCCTATCCATCCCTCGGACAGAATACAGGGAAGTATTCAAACTCCTAACTCTCTAGCCGGACCAAGGTCGAGACTAGCAATGCCCTTCGTGAAGAGCTAATCTCGACTCAAACAAATCGAGTCCATCATGCCGAACCATCTTGGAGTCATCCCTATATCCGTGATAGCTTCAGCTAGCTGGTAGGGAGGGACTGCGCCCCAACTGAAGAAGATATCTGAGGCTGCCGAAAATAGATCGAAAGCATAAAGTGCAATGCTTAACTTTAGAAAAAACTTGTGAGTCTATTCGATCCACTGATGTTTCTTTTCCGCAAAGACAATTCGACGAGATATTTCGTCCATCAAAATCTGACCAATTTTGCGAAAGACAAGATAACCCGTCACACAATATTGCCAATTTTTGATGGCGAGTTCAAGATCTGATAAGATTTTTCTAATGACGAGATATCTCGACCATCAAAATCTGGCCACTTTTGCTAATGACGAGATACCTCGTCCATCATGATTTGGTCACTTTTGCTAATGACGAGATACCTCGTCGAGACAACACCCGGGAGGGTAAAAAGGAGTAAATCTAAGATGTATCTGTAATCGGATATTTGTAAGTGAAAGAGGAATAAACCTAAAACAGCACATTTCAAGTCCTTCACTGAAAATTGAAGAGTATTCAAACATTGAAATTATTTTTGAAGCTTAATTTTGAAAATATCTTGAAATAAAAAAACGAATTACTGCTTTTCGCATTCAGGCAATAATATAGAATAAGCAAGAGAGACACTTTCTTGGTTGAAATCAGTAAAAATTTTATACTAAAAAGATTCACTGCGCTAAAATTAATAAAACCCGAAATAAAAGGTCCGAGGACAACACGTAATTTTGAACCACGGTCAGATGACGAGGTCACACATGAGCTGGCACCCACTCTCCAAACTTCCACACCAAGCCAACGTGAGGACATTTGAGGCCACGGCAGATTTAACATGCACCAGCCCCCTTTGTACACGACGGTCTTTGGTTGGATTCGAACTCGCAGCCCTCAGGTTGCTAATCCGTTACTCTGCCAATCTGGCTACCGCGGCCCTCTAATCTGTTCAGGAAAAACATCTTTCAAAATGCCTTTAGTTTTCATTCTTTGACTGAAAAACTAAGTCATTAGTCTTTAAACAGATGTACATTAAAAAACTTTTTTCCAGTTAATGAGTTTCTGCTTTGAGAGGCCAATTTTTTTAAAATTTGTCATGAATGAATCTCGGTCGGCTATGTCAACCCAATTGAAAGAAAATATCAATTACGAATGCAGTCTCAATTCGGGTATCCTCGCTTTCAAATACGGATTCTAGCCGATAACTTATACGAGTTACATATTTTTAGCAGCCACTCCACGATGTTTCCATTTCTGCTTGAATGAAAAAGCTCGAACTCGAGTATCTTTTGCTCAATGCTATTCCATAATGACCTCACTAAGCGAACACAAAGAACTGTAAAACAACTCGACTAACATCGCAAAGACACACATCGCAAAATAACTATCTTCCTTAAGAACCAACCGATCTCCAAAGGATGGTGCAGCTTGGATATAAAGACTCTTGTGGAACTTTTTGGCGCACTTTTTATGTCGCCAATGAAGAATTTCTTAGAAAAAACACCGTTTCTCTTAACGGAAAATAATTAGCAGAAACTGTTAGAAAATAGCAGTTAAAATATCCACACATTTGATTGTCCTTTTTTAAAGTTCTTTTATAACTCATTCCAATCTAAATCTCTTAACAATTTCCCAAAACTTATTGAAAAATATATTTATTTTATCTTCCCACGAAGGTTTTAAACGAATAAACAGCTAAATAAAAATGAAATTCAAACTTCCCCAGGTTACCACAAAAGCGGGCATAATCCAAGCGGGGATTTACCTGCCATAACTCGCTACAAAAAGTGCGCCAAAACACGCCAAAAGCGGTCCCTCAAAATAGTCTACATCCAAGCTGCACCCAATGGACTGAATGCTCAAAATCTGTCAATCCTGTATTAAGACGCTTAAATGTAATCCGAGGATCTCCTAGGAGAGGTTAAAATAATCTTTTCTTGAAAAAAGGTACACGACAATCTCAAATCTTGGTGTCGCCAATCGCAGCTTAAAACTAAAGCGTGTGGAAATCGCAAAAGCTGAACTTGTGCTGATTCCAAAATCACCAGCTGCAAAAGGAATCATAGTTTGTAGGACAAGTTTCTTTGACTCGCTGACGATCTCTGGTCTGTTAATCTGTCAGGACTTAATCTCGCTTTCATAAAGATTTTATACAGATTATGCCGATAAATTGTAATCCTAGAAAGTATCTTTCCTGAACCTCTTTTTAATTTTATGAAAACGCAACTAATAGTTTAACTGTCTTGGACCATCTGAAACTGAGTTGAAATTGAAAGCAAGAGAACGGGGGGGGGGGCAATCTCTTGACACACAAAGGGGCTACGGTAGCCTGGTTGGGAGAGTAACGGATTAGCAACCAGAGGGTTGCGAGTTCGAAATTTGACCTATCCAAAGACAGTGTAGTTAAGGGCTGCTGCACGTTAAATCTGTAATGGCGTCAAATGTCCTCACGTTGGCGTGGTGTGGAAGCGCAGGTGTTGACCTCGTCATTTGATCGTGTTTCAAAATTACGAAGTGCTCTTCTCTGATCTTTCCCTTGGGGATTGATCCCGGACCGTCACCAATAGCCCATTGTGTTGCTTCAGTGTGTCATTAATGGATTACCATTACCAAACTTCCACACCATGCCAACGTGAGGACATTTGAGGTTACGACAGATTTGTCCACAAAGCATTGTACGCTTGAGTCAAGAAACTTAGCCAGCGTATTAACATTGTTTATATTGACAGGAAACCTAAGTTGCTAATGTGCTGTCATAAATATTTAAATTTAACCAAACTGCTTTTGTTCGGACCATAACTACCTAAGCTTGGTTCAGGAAGGGCCTTCTGCAAACTTATGGTTGTGTGTGCAATTACATACTATTTTGGTACGAAATACAGATATCCAATAACTCTAGGATTGCCATGTGGTTTGGTTTGTTAGGATTTTACGGCGCAAGGACGATTGCCATGTGATACATGCCGCATATCATTTTAGGAACTAATTGTGAACTAAGTATTTTACTTTCAGTCGTGAACATTATACAGGGTGTCCCAAAAAGGTTGTTCCGCAATTTATCTTTTTACCATTTGGAGATAGGTAGGCAATATAAATTGCAAAAGTACACGAAATAAGGTAGGTAATTAAGATATGTGAATAAAATTATCACGTGATAACAATTTAAGCGGATTCACTTTTTAATTTTTATACAACCCCTCTAGATAAAAATCCGAGATAGCAAAAATGTTCCTTACCTGCATCCCTATCGTTAGCAGAAAACTGCATTTCTGTAGGTTGAACAGTAACGGTGGCATAATGACGCAAAAAAGTTGACTTATACCGCTTGTGCACAGCTGTTCAAGCAGTCAGATTAGGGACCGTATACACAATGCTAAAAAGCACTTTTCGGTCAGAAAGTGCAACATTGTGCAAAGTAATGTAGTATTGCAACTGCAGATGAAAATCGCACTGAATAATAGTAGACAATGTAATCTTCAATAAAAATATTGTAGAAAAAATGATTTAAATAAAAATAAAAGGAAATTTACAACGCATGTTCAAAATGTTTTCCATCTTCAGCAATGCAGAACTTCGCTCTTCATTTTTGGCCATCGTTCTAAATTAGATACGGCCCCCTTAAAATGGAAACTCTTGTATCTCCGTTACTATTCAACCTACAGAAATATGTTTTCTTACTAACGATAGGGATACAGGTAAGGAACATTTTTGCTATCTCGGATTTTTATCTAGAGGGGTCGTATAAAAATTAAAAACTGTATCCGCTTAAATTGTTATCACGTGATAATTTTATTCACATATCTTAATTACTTACCTTATTTGGTGCACTTTTGCAATTTACATTGCCTACCTATCTCCAAATGGTAAAAAGATAAATTGCGGAACAACCTTTTTGGGACACCCTGTATAGTACGTTTTCACTCTCATAATTGATGTTCCATCACAAGATCACTTAACCCTCTGAAGGGTTCACACACACATATCCTTTATATAACCTGCAGTCTTCCTTGTTTGACTTTTACAAGTTTTGACCCTCTTGACCTAGAGGTTTGCCGTAGTCCGGTTGGAGGTAGGTAATCGAATTAGCCTCGCACTGGGAACAGCACAACGGGCTATTGGCGATGGTCCGGGATCAATCCCGAAGATAGCCCTGTTGGAAGAGTAGCGGATTAGCAAACGGAGGGTTGTGAGTTTGAAACTAGATCCGTTCAATTACCGTCGTGTACGTGGGGGCTGGTGAACGTGAAATCTATCGTGGCCTCAAATGTCCTCACGTTGGCATGGTGTGGAAGTTTGGAGCGTGGGGCGCCAACTCAGGTGTGACCTCGTCATCTGACCGTGATTCAAAATTACGAGGTGTTGTCCTCGGGTCTTTCCCTTCGGAATCAAAGGAAATATCCGAATTCGGAATCATACCGAACCGTCGCCAGTACCTCCTTGTGTTGCTCCAGTGCGACGTTAATTCAACTACCTACCTATCTTGACCAACAGTTTCGTTCCAAAGATACTTTCAAGCCGTAGATGTCGTTATTTAGTCTTTGTGTTGTGTGGTAAAAACAATGCTACGCTACTAGGAAATCGTATCCATCAAGATATTTTTTAATTTCGAAAAAAATATCAGATATGTTTATCTGGGGTGGACTAACAATTTTTTTACTATTAGAATGTTTCGGCTAGATTCGACTTTTTTCGGCCCACCTACTATAGTATGTATAGTGCGAATAATGTTTCTAATAAATGTGTCAGAATACAAGAAGTTCCTCATCAATTTTTGTTGGAAAATAAATCCCTTCGGCATTAAATAACTTAGTTTGGTTATCTTAATCTTTTAAGTAATAGTGTAAGATTCGCAGTCTTCAGTTGAGTGTAAGAACTTTTTAATGCCCTTTGTTCCAGAAATAGTGATAGAAGTGTGTTTAATGCTTTGTGCTACATATCTAAATTTCGTGAGACGTTTTTTTATACATTGCGTGTTTCATATCCTCTAAATTAAAAGACAAACTTAGCTTTGAGTACACTGAGGAGATTAAAACGTAGCTAAAAATGTAAACAACTAAAGCTAAAAACCGGAGAATAAACATTAATCAAACAGAAGTCAGAACTGTCCCTGTATTGTTGTGTAACTATATATATATTATTAGTCTTAGGATGTCTACTCTAATTCTAATATAAGACCAAATAGAAAATGCAATACAAATATTTAGAGTATTTAACTTTACGAATTTCAAATATCAAAATCCCCATGCAAACTAAATTAGTTAAAGAATTATTCTCACACGTATTTTAATTTCCAGGATGTTTACTCTAATATGAGATCAAAAAGCTAAATATCAATATTTACATATAGTACCCCACTCTACATTTCACTTTACGAATTTCGAAACAGATGTGAAATATTAAAACTTGCATGCTTTGCAAAATGAGTTTTAAAATTACTCTTACACATATTTTGAGTTTTAGGATGACTACTCTCATGAGACTAATTAAAAAAAGTCGAAAATCAATATTACATGTATATAGTACCGTAATATCTGGCTCTACATTTAACTACGAATTTCGAAACGGATGTGGAATATTAAAACCTGCACTTTTAACTAAATCAGTTTTAAAATTACTCTCACACATATTCTGAGTCAGGATATCTACTCTAATATGACACCAGACAATAAAAGCCGAACGTCAATATTTACATATATATAGTAGTGTAATATTAGGTTAACTTTAGGTTTAACTTTACGAATTTCGGAAATCAAAATCCCCATGCAAAATAAATGAGTTTAAGAATTATTCTCACATATTTTAAGTTTCAGGATGTCTACACTAATATGAGACCAAACAAAAGAAAGCCAAACCCTACTATTTCTTTAAATTTATACGAATAATACTCGCTTGGTTCCCCTTCCAATCTGTGCATAAATACGCAATGCTTCTATTTATACCTCGTAATAAATATCCAAGTAATATAGCCCCTTGATGAATTGTCTGGCTGGAGAAAATATTGATGGTGATAAAATGGAAACGATCACCAGTCTTAGCGACGGAAAGGGGAGAAATTTGATGTATACGATATTTTTCTTTTGAATACTTTTTACCACTACAAGAAAAGATTTCATTGATACCATTTTCGGAATAAACTGGCTCTGGCTGGTCTTGTAGTTTATTATGGTAAATGATGTTAGAGAAGCCGAAACGGAATCTGAAAATCCGGCTGAAAGAGAATTCCGAACATTCTCTTCATATTTGAGAGAGCATTTTTCACAGTTTGCAGCGTCAAGAGCAGTAAATGCGTCCGCCGACTTTTATATTTTTACTCGCGCCGAGAAATAATATTTTCCTTCTCTAAGAAGTAGGGAATATATTGCGTTTTTTATTTCCTCTGGGCGCATCGATTGCTTTCTGTGGAGCATTAGTTTGAGAGCGATTGGACATGTGATTTTGCGTAATCCAACCACCGACTATGCTCCACCCTGCAATAGGAACTAATAGAAATGGGCCTTTCGATCCCAGTAGGATGTTCGTATTTATGCGTACAGGTTGCTGTCTCGTGAATTGGGGAAAAAAGATGTAGAATTGTTGTTTCATTGAATATGTTGAACGCCCAACCATTTGTAACTCAGGTGGGTCGAATGAATTTAGGTAGGTATTTAATTGACGTCGCACTGGAGCAACACAACGGGCTATTGGTGACGGTCCGAGATCAATCCCAAAGGGAAAGATTCGAAGACAACACCACGTAATTTTGAACCACGGTCAGATCACGAGGCAACACCTGAGCTGGCGCCCCACTCTCCAAACTTGCATTCCACGCCAACGGGAGGACATTTTAGGCCACAACAGATTTAACATGCACCAGCTCCCTTTGTATACGACGGTCTTTGGTTGGATTCGAACTCGCTACCCTCCGGTTGCTAATCCGTTACTCTTCCAACCGGGCCGGCCCACGAATGAATTTATAGATTTTCACCAATTGCTAATCACGGTTGGTATATTGGTTTCGTTTCTCGCGCTACGGTAATTTTTTGCTACACGAGGGCAAACTAGATCTTTCACTAATGAATATGGGAAACAATGAACCGTTTGCCTCATCACGTGAATGTAATAAGCAAGTAGCTATTTGCGGAAACAAGTGAATAGGAAAGGATCTTTTAGCAGTCTGCAAGTAAATGTGGTAAGCAAGGAGATATGAGCAGTCTTCATCAAATGAATGTGATAGGCAAAAGTTGTTAACAGCCTTCATCAAATAAATGTGATAAGCAAGGTGCTACTAGTAGTAATTTGGTAAATATGGTAGCAAGAAGCTGCTAGCAGTTTTCGTCAAGTGACTGTGGTAAACGAGGAGCTGTGAGCAGTCTTCATGAAACGAATGTGCTAGGCAAAAAACCGTTAGCAGTCTTCATCAAATAAATGTGGCAAACAAAAAGATATTAGAAGTCATCAAGTGAATATGGCAAGCAAGAAGCTGTTAGCAGTCTTCATCAAGTGAATGTGATGGGCAAGAAGCTGTTAGTTTCTATCAAGTGAATGTGCTAACGGAAGTGTAAGAAGCGTTCAAGAGCAGTAAATGCGTCCGCCGACTTTTATATTTTTACTCGCCACCAAGAAATAATATTTTCCCTCTTCTCTAAGAAGTGGGGAATATATTGGGTTTTTTATTTCCTCTGGGGATAAGCGCATCGATTGCTGACTGGTGCATAAGTTTGTCTGAGAGCGATTGGATTTGTGATTTTGCGTAACCAACCACTGACTATCCTCCACCCTGCAATGGGAACTAATAGCACGGGGAAGAAGAAATGAGGCTTTCGATCTGTATTTATGCGTACAGGATGCTGCCTCGTGAATTCTTTCGAATCAAGAGCTTCCTCAGAGCGAGTCTGGCTGTACTTGGAAGAAAAATGTGTAAAATTCGTGTTTCATTGAATTTGGTCAACACTTAAACATGATTAACATATAACCTTATGATTAACAATCTTATGGTTAACATATAACACTTAACTATTTGTAACTTAGAGAAATGTATATGGGTGAAATGAATTTAAGATTTTCACTAATGATTGGTTTCGTTTGCGTGAGGGCTAATTTGATCTTCCAATAATGAATATGGGAACAATGAACCGTTAGTCTTCAAAAAGTGAATGTGATAAACAAGGAGCTGTTTATTGAATCATCAAGTGAATAGGAAATGATCTGTTAACAATTTCCATCAAGTGGATGCGATTAGTGATTGCAAAATCGGTTTCTGGAAAACCAACCCAAATTTCGAAATCGAAAAACCGGTTTTATGAAAGAAGAAATTTTCGAGAGTACTCATTGATTTTAGATTCAAAAACATGATGGAATAGTTTACTCACCATGTTGGAAAGGTTCAACAAATTAAAATCATGTGTTCAGAAAGCCCTAATTGATTTGTCATCGAAAATTTCATTCTCTGAACAGGACTTTAATTTATTAGTGGATACTATTTCTGCATTATTTCCAGTAAAACTTACAGTGGAAGCATTATGTAGAGCAGATGCAAATCTATTGACTGCTGACGCTGCTTTAAATTTCATGTTGACGTCTTTAAATGATCATACTACACTCGGTAATGAACTGAAATACCTATAATTAAGAATTCAAGAAAGACGCAGTAACGCATTAGCAGTACTTCAATTTCTACATAATGGGTATCGAACCGGTGATAAATGATCGGATGTCTTAAAAAGTTGGGGAAACCGGCTATCTGTCGGGGTTTATAAATAACCTGATAAAACATTTAACACCGTCTTCTTTCACACCAGTACAATCCGATGCAAGGGATATCAACTTCGATGACAAAGACGATGGTGTGTTAAAATTTTCGGTTTTATACATGGGACAATTGCTGCAGAGGGCAATTAACAAAGAGCTTGCTGGTTCGGCATCACTGGATAATTGTACAAGAAGTAGTGGTTTTGAACGGAAATTGAAAAAGATTTTGCAGTTTTGGAAGAAGGGGAGTCAAAAGCACAATTATGGAGCTGTGCTACAAATACTTGCTCACTATTCCACATATAAGCGTGGAGTCCGGAACGGGCATTCTCATTGTCAGGTCAATTCGTAACCAAAATAAGCTCGGAGTTGAATGATGTCTCCATAAATTCACTGTTTTCTGCGAGCACACTTTAATGCCGAAAAAATGCTAACCGTACTGGCAGGTGATTTTATAGCTCTCAATGTTAGATAATAATCGTTTAATGTATGTATATAAGTTACATACTTAAGAAATAAATTTATTTAATGTTTGTTACACAAATATAGCGTTTTTCGTATTTTTTACAAAACCGGTTTTTGAACCGGTTTTCGAGTTTTAGAAAAAATGAAAACCGAAAAACCGGTTTTGCATTTTACTAAACCCGTGCAATCACTAGATGTGATAAGCAAGTAGCTGTGAGCAGTCTTCATCAAATGAATGAGATAGGCAAAGAGCTGCTAGAAGACTTCAACACGTAAATGGGATAAGCAAAGAGCTATTAGTAGTAATCAAGCGAATATGGTAAGCAAGAAGCTGATAGCAGTTTTCATCAAGTGACTGATAGGCAAGGAGCCTTAACAGTCTTCAAATAGCTGTTAGAAGTCCTCATCAAATGGATATGGTAAGCAAGAAGCTGTTAGCAGACTCAGAAATGAATCGAGAATTGATAAACCGTTAACAGTTTTCTATCAAATGAATATAATCTAATATATGCTATATGCCATAATCACTGCGATCACAGGCGTCTGCAGTCGTGACAGGGGTGGTGTAAGCCAATCGGAGAATAATAATCAATTGGGACTCTAGTGTTGGTTCCACAAATGGAGAGGCAGAAAATTCCATAAGAATAGTTTATTTAATACTTCAATAGACAAGTGGTAACATAATAACACGTGACGGGGTTCGTTGTTGAGTGTAAGGTGTTTGGGGCGGCTCGGAGCTCCTTATTCTTAAGGGGCTCATGAAAGACTGAATAGTTAAAAATGAACTCGATGGAGGGAAGAGGATTAAGAGAAGGATTATGGGACAGGGGGTCAACCAACCCATGTATGTTCTCGGCTCGTTCTAGGCGGCACAGGTTCGATTCTTACCATGGATGTATTTCTCTTTTCTGTACCAGTAAGACTTTCCTTGTGTTGCGTGTATGTAAATTACTTGACGCTGTCTGTCTTCAGTTTGACGCAGCATGGCCAAATATGGTCCCTGCGTCATGAGACCCATGAGACAACATATACATGCCCTCGGTTCATTTATCCAAAGATCTAGGAGTACTTAATTACTACTTTTTAAAAGCAGTTGAAGCTTAATTAAAACAGATACGAAAACGCCGTGAATGGATAACCATGAAAAAGAATTGATTGTATGGGTTGATGCAAAAGTTCGTCCCGGTTTTTTTTTTGACAAAAATTGAAGAACAATTTTATTTAATAAAAATTACATTTAATCAAAAAGTATGTGTGCCGTTCTGTTCGATGACCTACCTCCGATAGCTGCATAATCCCGCGCTCATAGAAGTTGTGAGGTTTCTGCTTAAAGAACTGATCCAGGTGACGAAACTTTCTGAACCACTTACGGCACACCTGACCATACACAACACATATCTTCCTTTGCGTCTGCGAAACATCCTTGCCTTTTCGGAAATGAAAAAGCATATGTCGAAAAGGCTCCTTGTTTTCTGCCATTTTGAATGCTTAAAATAATTAAAAAAACAACCAAATAACACATTTTTTTCTCAAGTACTCGCTGAAATTCCTTCTTCCAAACAACATCAAAACTTTACACGTGTGAAGTAGATAACACTTCGTTTTTGCGATGCAATACCATCTAGCGCCAAAATCGGGACGAACTTTTGCATCAACCCAATATTAATTACGCCAATCAAGTTTGCGACTTAAATTTTTGTTAAATATTTGTAGAGTTGGGAGTAGAGTACAGACCTTCAAGAATCATATATGTAGTTGCAACAGAAAATCACGCTGCAATAAAACATCAATTTCAGAAATAAACCTACTGTTCTTCAACATATGTGTGGCATGTTCCGTTATATATATCCATGATTTTGGGACTTATCAATTTAGCATGAATTTTCATCCTGACTTTCACGAAATGCCTATCTCATGATACTAGTTAATATATAGTAATCATTTGAGAACTCGATAATTTTATTAGATTTCGTTTGAGTTTTTGAATTGAGAATTTTATTAGACCGAGAAAGAAAAGTATGTGTAAAGCAGACATGATACGATTGAATAAAGTATAAGACATTGAGGTCACAGTAATATGCGTGTCAAGAAACTGAAACTTACTGGGGATAGCACAAATGAGGTTTATAGAGCCCAAATTTGGAATAAGAAGCTTTTTCTTTGTGAATCAGTTTCTAGAATTTTACTCAGTTGCACTCACGAACGAAACATTTTTACTGATAGGAAGAGAACTCTTTGTTTATACAGTCATCTTTAGTAAACAAATGTATCGGATATCGAGAAAATGTTCTAAGGCACACACACAAACGCAATAAATCGCAGTCAATGACTCGAATTCCGATCATATTTGAAACAACGTATCTCCTCACAAATATGTTTTGAATAGTCGGTTGAGTTTCATGGCGCAAGGGCCATATTTGGCCAATCGGAGCCAAACACAAAACAGTAGGTAGATAGTTGAATTTACCTCTCACTGAAGCATGACAACGAAAACATAAGACTTCAAGTAATGGACAAAGAAAACACAAAGAAGGTTTTACTGATAAAGAGCGTTAAGAGTAAGTTACATGGGGTAGGGTAGTTGAATTTATGTCGCACTGGAGCAACATAACAGGCTATTGGCGACTGTCCGGGATCAATCCCGAAGACAATACCTCATAATTTTGAACCACGGTCAGATGACAAGGTCAACACCTGAGCTGGCACCCCACTCTGCGAACTTCCCCACCACGCCAACGTAAGAACATTAGAGGCCACGACAGATTTAACATACACTAGCCCCACGTACATAACGTTCTTTGCTTGGACCTAGTTTCGAACTCGCAACCCTCCTGTTGCTCATCTGTTATTATTCGAACTGGGCTACCGCTGCCCTTCAACCAGGGTCAGATGACGAGGGTAACACCTGAGCAGGTAGCCCACTCTCCAAACTTCCACACCACGCCAACGTGAGGACATTTGAGGCTACGACAGATTTAACGTGAACCAGACCCCGTGTACACGACGGTCTTCGGCTGAACCGAGTTTAGAACTTCCAACACTCCGGTTGCTAATACTTTGCTCTTCCAACTGGGCTACCTGCCCTAATTTGAAAGGGAAATAGCGTCCACAAATTTTACTATAATTTGTCAACTGCAGGTTTGAAAGTGGTAGGTAGGTAGTTGAAGTTACGTCGCACTGGAGCAACACAACGGTCTACTGCTGTCCGGGATCAAACCCGAAGGGAAAGATCGAGAACAACACATCGTAATTTTGAAACACGGTCAGATGTCGAGGGTTTTGTCCGGACTTTAGAAATAATTGTAGAGCATAAAGGATATGACTATTATGTAATAATCCCACAGGAAAGGATGTAAATAACAAAATCATACATGTTCACGTCGATAGATAACGGTAAATGCAATAATTTGGTATTTAACAGTTTGTATTATTGCTCCCCTTTGTCTTCCTAGAGCGAATGGCTTTATGAATAAAATGTTCATTAGCATTCAGTCTCGGCCCTTGTAAATATCGATTAGACGTATATAACGTGACTGTGACCTATTAGGTTGAAGTGCTCGCATAGGTAAATATTTGTATACATAATCGGACACAGTAAAGACGTTAAGATAAGTCGGGCAGTTAATTAAGCAGATTACAGTTGGGATTTCGGAAATGTCCTCCTCTGTTTCCGAATTGAAGCCTGTCGTTATCAAAGATTTTCCCAAATACAGGATTTGTGGAGTGGGAAAGTCGGGAAAAAGTTCGTGATTCTACATAATCGAGGAAAATGTGCTGAATGTGATAGAAGTGCTCACGGATTTATTAGCTTGTAGTTTAATTTTACTTAAATAAGAGTGAACTGTGGTTGCAAGAAATTATACACTGGTGCCAGAAAATTTTGGGACTGCGGTTGGTTGATTGGTTTGGGGTTTTATGGCGCAAAGGCCATATTTGGCCATGCTGCGCCAGACACGACATACAATATCAAGTAATACACACACATAATGAAAGTTTTACTGATACAGAAGAGAGAAATACACCTAGGAAGGAATGCACCTGACAGAAATGGAACCTGCGCCGCCTACAACTCGAAGGTTGCTAGCGCAGTGGGCATACCCACTCAGCCACGACGACCCCATAGCCGGGTTGGAAGAATGGCGGATTAGTAACCGGAGGGTTGCCAGCTTGAAACTAGATCCAGCCAAAGACCAACATAAAATCAGGGAGTTCCACATTAATTCAACTACCTTCCTGCCAGAAGAATTGATAGAAACGAGCCTATGCAAAATGCACACCAACGCCACCTATGTACGTCATTGATTGGCAGTGCACATATAAAGCGATAAATTTCTGTGAAGCATCTAGAGCTCTTTCCGCGTGAGGATGGCAAGTTATCACGATTTTAGCGATTTTATATTTGGAGCTCGTCAGATGGGTTATAGCATTTTGGGGTAGAGAAGTTTGAATTTTCATGCACTGCCATTTCAAGGGTGTAACCATGACTACAAGGATTCTGGAACTTACGACAGCAGTATGGCTGTATAAAGACTTCGGGTGAACGTGATCAAGCTTCAAATAACATGGGAATTTAATGCTGGTCCCTCAACAATCAGCGTGAGGACTGCAACGCTCCCTCAAAGATATGGGCTTTAGGAACTCTTAGCACGTCTTTGCTCTTAAGTGGTCCTTGTTGGGGTTTGCTTAGGCTGCAATCATCGAGCAGATCATTACCTTTCGAGAGAGAGAGAGAGAGAGACGAGATAGAGAGAAGAAAGAGAAAAGAAAGAAGATAATGTTGTGAGAGTGTAGAGAGAGTAGAGAGAGAAGAGAGAAGAGAAGCGAGAATTAGAAGATAGAGAGAAGAGAGAGTTAGAAGATAGAGAGAAGAGAGAGTTAGAAGAGAGAGATCTATAGAGGAGAGAAGATAGAGAGAGAAGAGAGAGTTAGAAGAGAGAGATCTATAGAGGAGAGAAGATAGAGAGAGAAGATATATAGAGAAGATAGAGAGTTAGAAGATAGAGTTAGAAGATAGAGAGAGAAGATAGAGAAAGAAGATAGAGAAAGAAGATAGAGAATAGAGTTAGAAGAGAGAGAGAAGAAAGAGAGTGTCAATTAAGTAGCAAAAATACCATTTAACTAAACATTCACCGACAAACAAAATCCAATGGCTAACAAAGGTTGTCATAAATCCAACTTCTTTAAACAATATTAAAAACAGCAACAATATTTCTTCAGAATTCCCAAGACACCATCAACTAAGTATCATGTTATCTTCCCTTTTCCTGTATATACCCGTAGAGATCACCAGCTATGCTTGGTGAACTCTACTTTTTTATGAGGTGGAGGTCTTACCTATATTTTGCTAGCATTAAGTTTTTTACAGCTTTCTTAACCCTCCCTCCAAGTGGTTCGACGAGATATCTCGTCCATCATGATCTGAACAAATTTGCTAATGACGGAATACCTCGTCATCAGGATATTACGGATTTTTTCCTGATGACGAGATCACGATCTGGTCAGGTTTTTTTGAAGGACGAGATATCTCGTCCATCGAGATCTGGTCAGTTGTGCGAATAACGGGATACCTCGTCGAAATAACCACCAGAGGGTTAAGCGGGACCTACTAGCTTTTGTTTTCGTAATACGCCTTTCCTTGTAGTGCTTTCCCTTACTGGTGAGTCGGGTGGCGTGGTTATGCATACATGTAGACTGCAGTGTGACGTCCAGAGCATCCCAATATTGCTCTATTAGATTAAGTAGGTTGGTTGGTTTTGGGGTTTTATGGCGCCATATTTGGCCATGCTGTGTAAGACACGACATACAATATCAAGTAATGGACACACAATGAAGGTTTACTGCCACAGAAGAGAGAAACACCCAGGGAGGAATGCATCAGACAGGAATCAAACCTGCGCTGTCTACAACTCGAAGGTTGCTAGCGCAGTGGGCATACCCACTGAGCCACGACGGCCTTTATTGGATTAAGATCAGGTGACTTCACTTGATACGAATTCCGCATTATCTTTAATTTGTGAACACATGCGTAAGTTCACTGGGGTCTCTTTACCTTTTACTCCTCTTTTAGCTTCTATTTAGACATTTGACTCCCACTTTTATAGGGCCGCGGTAGGAAGAGCAACCGGACGGATCCATCCAAAGACCGTCGTTTACAAAGGAGGCTGGTGCACGTTAAATCCGTCGTGGCCTCAAACGTTGGCGTGGTGTGGAAGTTTGGAGAGTGGGGTGCCAGCTCAGGTGTTGCCTCGTCATCTGACCGTGGTTCAACATTACGTGGTGTTGTCCTCGATCTTTCCCTTTGGGATTGATCCCGGACCGTCACCCATAGCCCGTTGCGTTGCTCCAGATCGACGTTAATTAAAATACCTACCTCCCCACTTTCATCCTAGCTCTGCACTATCTTCAATCCGCAAACCATTCCGTATAAGAAACCGAGATATCTTTTGATCTAGGTAAATAGAATCTTTCAAACGTTCCGCCAGCGTTCCTTATTAGAAAAAGCAATCATCTCTTATGGCTGCGTTGTCGAGATAATAAATATTTATTGCATGCTTTTCTCGAAAGGTATCAAAAACTGTGTTGGGAAACACCGCGCATGAATAATTTTTTAATGCATACTATCCTCTGCATCCAGCTTTTACGCATACAAATGTTTCCAACACCTGTGTGAGATGTTGAAATATTCTCCACAATCGTGTTTCGACACGTTCAATCAGTTGTTCTGTCGAGAATCTCCGTTCGTTTCGGTGGAGGCAATCAAAACGTCTAGCCATTGTGACTCAAATTTTATCGGCATCGGTTTCCCAACTTGGGTTTATATACCGGGTTTCTTTTCTTGCTGCGCGTATTAAAAAAAGAAGTAATGTCAGTGCGAAGAGAAATAATCGAAATAAAAATGTGCCACAGTCGGTGGAGTCGCTGATTAACGATCGGATGGGTGAGAGTCGGAGACTAGGTCCCAGTAAACACCGTCATGTACGTAGGAGCTAGTACTCGTTAAAACTGCCGTGACCTCATTTGTTTTCACGTTTGAGGAAGTTTGAAGAGTGGGGTGCCAGTTCAGGTATTGACCGCGTCATCTTATCACAATTCAAAATTACGAGGCGACCTTTCCCTTCGAGATTGATCCACGACGGCCGCCAATAGCCCGTTGTGCGACGCAAGTCGAGCTTTCAATCAAAATGTAAACGCTTTTTTCAGTTTGCTGCACTGTTTAGTATCGGCAATAGACAGTACTGCGATAGTAAGATTTTCCAGTCATTTTGGGTTACCTAAATTCAATCAAATTCCAGCCAGTTAGTAGTTTCGGATTAGCGATTTTGAGCGAACTCGATCCGACCCAAGACCGTCGTGAACGGCTGGTGCATGTTAAATCTGTCGTGCCCTCCCTCACGTCGGCGTAGTGTGGAAGTTTGGAGACAGCTCAGGTGTTGACCTCGTCTTCAGACCGGGGCTCAAAATTCCGTGGTGCGGTACTTGAATCTTTCCTTTCGGGTTTAATCCATGACCGCCGCCAATAGCCCGCTGTGTTGCTCTTTGCGACGTTAATTGAAATACCTACCTACCTATTATTATATTCCCAATCCCTCTTTCCCTTTGAGGACATTTCTCGCTTGACGTTGCATGTCTCGTCTTTGGCGCAGCTTGGCCAAATATGGCCCTTGCGCCATAAAACCCCAAAACCAAGCAACCAAAGTAATTCAATGTTTTAGTCCTATCATAAATTAAACAGCGACACACTGTAGTCCCTACAAGCACTCTTTCAAGACATAAAAACAGGACAATGAGTTTTTAGTTTTTAATCTATGCTCGGATTTAATATTCTTTAATGGCACAAAAATGTTTTACAAGTAAAGGAAAAAAGAATTTCGCAATTAGAACTCCATATCTTTCTTTTTCACCTTGTTCCAATTATATTTTCTTTTTGTGTTTCTTTCGCATCCAATGGGGCACCGTCCGCGCTGGAATATTTTATCCCACGTGTAAGGGGTTTGTGCCACGGGAATGGAGAATTAGATAAGAAAAAGAGTTTGAATATTTATGTTATTTTCCTCAGATTCAAGGCTGTTTGAGCATAAAGTTCGTGCGATACGAAAATACCGAAACCTGTTTGCTCATTCTATTTCATTTCAAAGACGTTCCGGAGCTGTCTTCGTTGATCAAGCCCGAAACCCGACTTGTGTGAGGAACAAAACAGCTTTAAAATTATCTTTCGCAAGCGGATATAAAAGCATTCTAAAAGGCCCCGTATGAAGGTACCTATTACTGGAGCAACACAACGAGCTTTTGGTGACTGTCTGGGATCAATTCCAAAGGGAAAGATCGAGGACAATATCACGTAATTTTGAACCAAGGTCAGATGACCGAGGCCACACCTAAGCTGGTACCCCACTCTCCAAACTTCCACACCACATCAACGTGAGAACATTTGAGGCCACGACGGATTTAACGAGCACCAGCTCCTTTTGACACGAGTCTTTGTTTGGATTCGAACTCGCAACCCTTCGTTACTCTTCCAACCGGCTCCTCAATATGAAGAAGAATATGAGGTATATACAACGGGGTGTTTGAGGATTAAACAGATACTTTAATACAAAAAATGCCAAATTTTCTGTTTTATATCATATTTTTAAAGATTTTTTGTATAGTTATTTAATAACTGAACCAATTTCCTAATTTATGAAGAACAAATAGTTTATCACCAAGCGTGGACAGCCTAAGACCGTTGTGTACACAGAGGCTGGTGCACGTTAAATCTGCCGAAGCCTCAAATGTCCTCTCGTTGGCGTGGTGTGGAAGTTTGGAGAGTGTGGTGCCAGCTCTTGTGTTGCACTTGCCATCTGAATGTGGCTCAAAACTACGAGGCGTTGTCCTCGCGTCTTTTCCTTCGGGATTGATCCCGGACTGTCGCCACTAGCCCGTAGCGTTGTTCCAGTGCGACGTGAATTAACTACCTACCACGAAGCGTGGACATTTTCTTCGACCATCTCGAAGTTTTTAAATTGCCATTGATTAAATACATTTTCAGTTAGTTTCGCGTGTGCCATGCGACGGCAAATATTGAAAATCGCTACACTGACCCTCCAAGGGGTTTCGACGAGATATCTCGTCCGCCAAGATCCGACCGATTTCGATAACGACGAGATATCTCGTCACCTGGACATTGCCCATTTTCTGACGATGGCTAGATCAAGTTCTGGTCAGTTTTATTCTAACGATCTTGATGGCGTTTTCTTCTAATAACGAGATATCTCGTCCAACAGAATCTGGTCAGTTGTGCTAATGACGAGATACGACATCGAGACAACCACCAGGAGGGTTCAAGTACGTTGTCTCATCAACATAGAATCGCTGTCTCATCAACATAGAATTTTTATTCTACATATAGAAACAAAAGACACTGAGAAAAATAACGTTGGAAAACAAACCTTGCGATAGCGATTTTCCATGCATTGTAAAGAAAAAGATCTGCCGCATTTAATATTACTCTTACTAGAAGAATAAACATGAGGATATTCCTATACTGCTATACAAACAAATTTTTCGCACATTCCAATAACAATGTAGTATATACCCTCTATTTCTACTCTATTCCTTTTCCTAAGACTACTTATAGGCTGGTGCTCTGAAGAGGGAATACAGAATATTACTCTGTGTGCCATATCTGATGTAATATTAGTAGGAGTCGAGGTGCCATTGTTACTTCTAGAAAGAAGTGAAGCTAATGCAATCTGTCGCAGTCGTCGATCGCATTCGCGCTGAAGATTTGAAGAATCCATATTGTGTATCGTAGATTGCAACAGACAAATGGGATGATGTCAGTTTAGGGCAGGGGTCGCTCGACGGTAAACTGCTTTGACCGTCGACCCTTCAAGAACTTCTTGACTTTTGCGAACCCTCTGTTTTAATATTACGTAATTATAATAGGACGAGCAAAACAGACGCTTACGTGGATTTCAGATTGTTTATTTTATAGTTACAGCGTTTATTGTATGTATAATATTGTATTATATTCGTCAAAGGGATACGTTTTTATTTTTGACGTCCTTCTTAGCATTACATATTTGATAGGAGGGATAAATAAAATATGAAATTTAATTTAGATAACAAAATAACAATAATACAATCTTCCTTATATATACATATATATAGTATATACACATACACACATATACACACACACACACATATATATATATCTATATATATATCTATATATATATATAGATATATATATATATGAAACGATACCTAAAAATAACCCCCTATGTACAATTCTTACTGCAGATCACCCCTTAGCGGTCCCCTTTTATCCCAGTCTTTGTCTCCCTATCTAAGTGGTCAATATCTTGCCAGCCCCTTTCACCTTTGAACTCAAGCCGTCTCGTTAACTGGACCTCCCACGGACATATCTTGCGACCCCCTTTCACCTTTGAACTCAAGCCGCCTCATTAACTTAGACCTCCCAAGGACTCTCCTACTTTCAAATCGCCTATGTAAGATCACCGACAATCCTTCATAAAACCACCGACTTCTACCAATGAACTTTCTCGTTAAATCCCCTGGTCCAATAATATTTTTCTTAATCCTAATTCCTCTAGCGAGATCTTTGTCAACTGTTTATTCTTTCACGAGCTTCTTGGGCTAAGGAGCCCTCAGAGCCGTTCCAAACTCCAAAACCCTCAGCAACCTCATGATGTAACTACTCGTCTATTGAATTAATAAAGAAATGTCATAGAATTCTCTGCCTCTCCATTTGTGGAATCTGCATTACACTCAATATCAATGGATCATTCTCTCCGGTTGCCTTATACCACTCTCGTCACGACTGCAGGCTTATAAGATCTGTTATTATGATATATATATTATATGAAAATAGGACTTTTATTAACTTAGTATACAATTTACTAACGTTGTCAATGTGGAGGGTGTGCTTCGTGACTCTTGCCGTGATTAGCAATGTTGGATTCAAAATGAGTATGTTTCAGCCTTAAACCACCACGGAGCCGCCACTCTTAATTGCGTTGTCATTCAGGATGGAGATAATCCAAGTTAATCGAATTAAATATTACCACAGTACAATGATGTCATACTTTTCTATGGACCCCTGAGCCCGAATCGACCCCTAACAATGTTATATCGACCCCTGGGGGTCCATATCGACCACTTTGGCGACCACTGGTGTAGGGAATTTACAATATTCTACACTAGTAATCTAACCGTAGGGGAAGGGGTTTTGTAACTTTCATGTTGGTTTCTGATTTTCAAACTATATCTGCAAATAATTTCATTTTAAGATATACTTTTTTGCATTCATCAAACGACCGATCGGGCAGGTGGTCAGGGTGCTGGCTTCTAGATCGAAAATTGCTTCCTTAAAAAGGTATATATGTGAGATGTGTGTGTGTGTGTGTGTGTGTGTGTGTGTGTGTGTGTGGTTCAGTCAACTGAGAAAAAACAATTGTCCATAACCATTGCTTTTATACTTTTTAACGAATATTCATTAAGCTATTATGTTGTATAACGAGTTATTCTATTTAAGCAAAATAGTCATATAAGCAGCCGTGCACTTTAAAAATCGACATCTCTTGAAAACAACTGAAGACACGTTAGACTTTCGGAAAGACACTTGAGACTTTCTAACAACACCTATTGACGCAGCTTGGCCAAATATGGCCGGCTTGGGCTACAAAACCAACCAACCAGCAATACGTATGGCTGCTAAAAGTTACCATTAGCTCTTCCTTTACTAATTCTTTCTCTACATTAACATTTCAAACACTAAAGTTGCAATTTCGACGGGGCAGTTCTCCCATATATGATGCTATCTTTATCACCGGAAATTCCAACACGTATTGGCTCAGCTTAGCCAAGTATGGTTCACATGTACCATAAAACGCAACCAACCAACAATACGTATAAGTGTTAAAAGTTAACACGAGCTCTTCCTTTACTACTTCTTTCTATACATTATGAACACTAAAATAGCAATTTCGACAGGGCAATGTTCCCATATATGGTGCTATCTTCATTTGGGAGTCGCTTTTAACTCATGAAGTTCCTATAATGGACAGGCATTGATGCAAATATGCCGGGAAATTATGTAACAAGAAACAGGATGACAAAGCAGAAAAGTTTTTACAAATAATTCTATTTTTATCCGTTTTTACTCACTAAAAATTCGTTTTCATAATTAGGTATTTGCTACACTGAAAAGACGACGTTCTCTCATACAGCATTTATGCAGCAGCAGTATATTTAGTCTAACCATTCTTTAGTTGTGTGTTTAAGTCTAACATACAGTAAAACAAAGCCGGAGGTAGGTCATATGAGTTCAGTCTTCCTGTTTGGGTTGAAAATGGAAATTTAAGAACAGGCTAATGAGCTCCAAAAAAACAAATCGAAGATTTATCGGAGACAAATAATGAAAAGGATCTAAATAGACACGTAGAACGGCAGAAAAACATGAAACAAATAAATTTTGTGGTATTAAATTATATGTTCCTCGTTCTGAAAATAGATGTCTCGAAATAGAATGGGGAACAGTGTTTATGTTATTATTACTTCTAATTTTTCATTTTAAGAGAAACTCGGTTTTTATTTTTTAAAAGAAATCAACGCAAGATATTTTGCTCTACGGTTTGTTGATCAGAGTTTGTTTGGGTTACTTTGGCAGAGGGCTGTTTCTACAGCGATTGCCGAATTCTTTATCAGTTTAAAGAATAATTCAATTTTCGTTTAAGTGTTCCTTTATACTTAAAAATACGGCAAAGGCCACAAATGTTCGTCTGAAACCCGAAAAGCCGCGTAGCAAAATAAGATACAAAACATATCCAATTGACACCAAACTATTTCTTATTCCTCGTAAACGCTTGCAATTTGTAAAAATATATTTCAAGATTTTTGATTCTACGAGTAAGTTTTGGGATTGAAACCTCAATGGAAGCCCTCTAAAACGGATTTTTTCATTTTCTTACCTCACAAAGTAAAAAGGAATCATTAACCTCTCCTGGTGGTTGTTTCGACGAGGCATCTCGTCATTAGCAAAACTAACTAGATCTTGTTGGACGAGATCTCGTCATTAGCAAAATTGGTCAGATCTTGATGGACGAGATATCCCGTCGGAACCACTTGGAGGGTTAAGAGTTGAAAGTAAGATAAAAAATCTAATTTGAAAATTAGATTTTTTATAGATTTGATTTAAAAATAAAAATGGTCATAAAAATTCCCGGTTGAAAGTAAGGTTTTGCAAACATGGGGATTAAAAGTAATGCATACATTGTGCTAATTCAAATCTTCAGCAAAAATACACTCGCGTATGCTCTACACAGATCAAAAATATTTTACTTAACTGACATTTTTTAGAGACACTAACTGCTTATTTTCATGAGAAACACATTATCCTGTTGTAATCTGCTTAAAAGATATATAACGCTCAAAATGCATATAATCGAAAAAATTAATAGTCGTTAAATAGCTGCGCAGTAAAAACTATTTTTTGTCTGAGTTTCTGCTCTAAGTCGATGGTATATGTCAGTTGATTTAAACGACTAAATAATAATAGTAAGAAATATACCAAGAAATTCTTCAAAATGAGTTTCGCTGAAACAAAAACGACTCAATTTATTAGTTATAAAAATAGTCATTGTTTTTACATGTAATAAAAACGTATAGAAGAAAAGTTTCATAGCCAGAAAGAGTTGTGGAGTGGCTGGAGAACTTGGGCTGAAGGCCCTCAATCTCATATGAAGCTTGCTTGTAGCTGAACTGAACAGTCGTTAGTTTGTCAGAACCTTTTATAGGTTTTGCTGGGACTTGGAAAATTTCTATATATAAATTAAGGTTTTGAAACTGAAGAAATTAATTAATAAAATTTAATTGAATCAAGATCTTTAATTGAAAGGTTCATGAGATTTCCAAGGGTTCCCTTTAAGCCTTGTAAACCGTAAGTTCCGGTCTAATTAGATCTCGTGTAACAATATATAACCATAGAGCGACAAACCAAATCCCGTCAGCTTTAAAGCACCATTTCGACAGCCCCAAAACGGCAAAACATATTTTGAAATCACCATTACTTGGTGCGTGTATTCGTCTACATGCGCTCCCACGTGATTGTTATTTCTCAAACTTCTGTTGGGAAATAGATTGTCGTTAATTGATATCATAACAAGTAAGATGTCATGTCGCATAGCCGATGCAAGTTTCGAAAGACACGTAAAGGCGAAACAAGATCAGAGATAAGATTAAACTCAATTGCAGGCTCGACTCCCACATACTATTCAGACATTATGATGCAATAACCAGCCGAGTCAACATTGCAACACATCTGGTTAAAAATACGTCGTAAAAAGCAGTTAAAAAGTTCCGAACAAGTATCTAAATCTTTTATGGAGTTTCTCTTTTTCTTCGGGAGACGGGACATAAACTCAGAAAAAGTCCTTATCCTTGAACACTACTTCACCGTCTCCACTTATACCTCCCGTCCCATCCCGGCCAAAAGTTTTAATGACCCCTGTTTCAAAATATAAATTCTTTTCAAATTTCCCAAGGTTCCCCAATCGTCGAAACTGTTCCCGGACAGAAACAAAACCAGCAGATGCCGTCGGCTCTGCTCGATCTTTTGTGTCCCGAAACTTTTGAAGAGACCTCATTATTCAAAGTATTACGGAACCACCGTAGAACATTCCATCATTAAACCGAGAAATTTCCTCTCGTGTATTTATTGCATAATTCTATTCGAATAAGCCTGGGTGGCAGTCTTATATTCGATTAGAAGTGGTTTCTGAGGAAAATCGGGCAAGACTCGGATAGCTGACCACCGAAGCAGGAGATAAATTGCCGCTACGTGAGTAAGAGTCTATCCGACTAGGAAGGTAAACAAAAGTTATTGATAACGGCTGAATTTTTCTACACCGACATAAAGTATTAATAAAGAATTATTGCTCGATACGAACGCTATTAAGAATAATGAAGCCGGCGCGGAGAACTATTTGGAAAAGTTTCGTGATCGATGCTGGTAGAATATTATTTCTCCGAAATCTGGTGATTCATTAGGTTCACATTTTCTCGCAGGCATTGGTTTAAATTCATAAGGTTCATCTAATTATGCTGCTTGCTCTTTTTATTTCGTTTTATCGACGGGGAATAATAACCATGGGAATAAAAAGGATGCCTGTCGGTTTTTATAGTAGGGAGACTGGGATACAGAGGATCACTTTGGGTGTTTAGATTTTTGGATGGTGTTACGAGGGAAACTTAGTTTTAACTATGAATTTCACCAAGTCGTTATTGCATGTTTTTGATTTCACAATTCTTCAATTTTAATAACTGGATAACATGTTTGATCTATAAAAAACACAAGACTGTCCAATCTTCCCCATGTATAGGCGGATGGATACACACTGTCAAATGGATTAATCCAGCTACATGGTAGCAAAAGAAAGAAAATAAGTACAGAAATACAACAGGCATCTATGTCCATTGTGCCTCATGTATGGGGCACATTAGGCTACAAAGTTTTTCATTCAAGTAATTTATTTATGCAGACTGTCAAACGGATTAATCCAATTATATGACAGCGAAGAAAGGTCAGAAGTATATAATATGCAACAGACATCTATGATCCACTGTACCCCAAGTATGGGGCATACTGAACTGCAGAACTTTTCATTCAAGTAACTTATTTATTAATACAGACTGTCAAATGAATTAATATAACATGGCAGCAAAGAAAGATCAGAAATACAGAACATGCAACAGACATCCATGGTCCACATTAGCTCCATGGTTCTTTGTGCCTCATGTTTAGGGCACATTAGGGTACAAAGTTTTTATTCAAGTAATTTATTTATTTATAGACTCAAACGGATTAATCCAATAACACAGCAGCAAAGTACAATACAAAATTGTAATTTAGTTGGTTCGGTTAAGCTATAATCAAAACTTAGCGCAAGAAATTTCGCGAAATTTCTTTTGCAATATACAAGAAATTCAAGCAGGAAAACTTGGTAAAGCAACCAGTTTCAAGAATGCTTGTCATTGAAGCAGTTTTGTTTTGTGTTACTATATTAAACAACGTTTCAACGAGTTGAAATTAAAATGGGAAAATGTCATGCGATACTTAATTTGTCTTTTCCAACCTTGAAAGGTACTTATAGTTTGTCTGATTTCCTTACTGCCTAGCAACCAAGTTAAGTTCAACTCCCGACATCTCCTGGCCGCACCCAACACCACCATAGAATGAGGACCCAAGTACAGTTTAATGACGGGCCCTTTTAATTATGTTTAACTTGCACAATAAAAATTTTCCTCTGCACATTTATACAGCCTTTATCATTAATACCATGAAAATATTCATAAATTTTAAACTCAAAAAATATATTTTTCACTACAGTGCAAACGCTTCATATTTCCGAGTCCACTTGGACTTCTGATCCTGGTGTCGTGGTACTAGCAATCATCTTTATATGGGGCCCCCGAACTTTATCTTTGGGGTCAGGTGTGGAGATCACTGATACAGATACATATCCACCAGGATTAAAGCTTTCATTCTGCTCTTCAAGAAAAGTGCTGAACACGGATATTAACCTGTCAATCAGTGTATTTATATTAATAACGACAGAGTCGTTTGTGGTACAAATAGGCTAAGAAATCTTGCGATAGTGTTCCTCACTTTTGGGAGCTAATGTCAATAGAACGTACTATTTTCTCTTTTATTATTTGCGTTGTAAGGATGGGGACTAATATAATATGTGAATAACCATTTCGAAAGAATTTATATCGTATAGAAATTTAGATGTGCTGAGTAGGTGGCCATCAGTATACTAAGGCGTTTTCATAAAGAGGTAATGCGAAGTTGATAATTTCAGAGCTTTGTACTATTGTTTCATTCGAAGAGTTCGCATGTTGCTCATTTCAGTTAAAAAGAGTTTGGTTTCATTCGCTTATTTGCTATACGACGGCTAGTTAGACCTTAGTTAAGAGAGACACTACAGGAAAGGATAGCATGCAAAATATACGAATATCATGGTAACACGATCAGTCGTTTTGTCGTGTCACTAGCACAAACATGCTTACACAGACACGAAAAGTGGAAATCGATAAGTTTGCTATCACCCTCTAGGTGGTTGTTTCTACGAGGCATCTCGTTTTTATCAAAACTGACCAGATCTTGATGGACGAGATATCCCGTGGAATTCACGCAGAGGGTTAAAATGCTATAAACGGCTGAATGGAGTGGAATAGGATGAAATTTATTTTGGTATAAACATTTCAGTTTTAACTACGTGCACAGTGTATTCAAAAAGTTCCAGGACTGATCGCACAGACCATATAACACAGAGGATATACTTACATTTGATATTAAGCTTTCACACAATCTCCTCCCAATTCAATACAACGCTTGGAACGAGAGTACAGGTCCATAAACGCCTTCTGGAACGCCTCCATTCCAACACTATTGAGTTCTTGTGAGATGGTGCATTGTCGTGCAAGAGGCACCAATTTCGACTGTGCAACAAATCGGGCCTCACACGCCGCATTCTTTTCAAAAGCTGCCCCAAAACATCTTTGTAGGATGCCCCAGTCACAGTGGAACCTTGACGACGAAATGATGCCCGACTGTCAAAAAAGGTGATCAGCATCTTTTTTGCTTTTGATTTCGAAGCGCGAACTTTCATCGGCCGACTCTTTTTCGGACTTGTCCACTCAGCACTTTGGCGTTTGGTCTCCGGATCGTACTCGAGACACCAAGTCTCATCTCCAGTGACAATGTTTTGCAAAAGAGTTGGATCCTGATCGGCCACGACAATCAAATCTTTGCAGGAGGAAATTCGGTGTTCTTTTTGTTCAGGAGTCAAAGCGCGCACAGAGCTTCCTTTTTTCAAATCCTCCGTCATGATCGTGAAAACAGATCCAACACTAATGTTTAACGATTGTGCAATCATTTCTATCGTTATTCGGTGGTCGGATCCCACCAACGCTTGCGCAAGCTCCACATTTTCATCATTTCGACCCGAAGATGGACGACCTGATCTCTCATCGTCTTCGGTCGAGTCTCTTCCAGCTTTAAACCTCGAAAACCACTCAAATACTCGCGAACGACTCATAGCATCGCCACCATACCCAGATATAATAATTTCGTACGTTTCTGTGGCCGATTTTGCCAATTTAAAACAAATTTTGATGTTCGTTGTCCATTTTTTTCGATGACAATGGCACACACACGCTTTACACAAAACGCTGCCACGTCGGAATGAGTCCAAATTGAATGCAACCACGTGATACGCGTGACTGAAGGTCGTTGCTACGTCATCCAACCGGTTTCGCGATAGCCATCTTTACTTTTTACGAGCTGGAGTCCTGGAACTTTTTGAATACACAGTGTATGTATTGGAAATGCGGTTAATTATAAAACTATCTGATGTTTTAAAGGTTATTCATAGAAAAATGGGTCTTTCCCTGAAAATTTTGAAAAAATACCTTAAAAAACTATCATTTTTAAGTTGTTTTGAGACTTAAAACTGGTATACAATTAGTGTAAAAATGTTCTTTATTTTAGACAAATAATCACTTTAAATTTCTTGAAATGCGTAGCTTTTAAAACCTTTGCAAAACTGGTTCCATTTAAATAACTGTTAACACAAAAACCACAAATTCTATAAGCCTTATGTTAACATACACTCACTGCCAAAAGTTAAAACACGAAGCGGTAAAATGCGAAAAAATCGACAAGTACAGCTTTGATTGACACGAAATGCGGCAGGAAAGTAGCAAATATGTTTATGCATGAAACAAAACAAAAAATTACTTACAAAGATGAAAACAATATCGAATTTTCATAAATTATAAGATGAAGTTATATTGGAGTCATTAACAAAATGATGTTAAAATCCAAAACAGACAAAACCGACATTAATAGGGTATGTGACCACCCCTCATCCTCATACAAAGTTTACAGCGTGTGACCATGCTTTCCATGAGGTGATCAACCACCCCAGAGTCAAGTAATCGTCTTTCCTCCTGTAGAGCAGTTTGCAACTCTCTGAGAGTGACTGGGGGTGCAGCACGGCCGAGGGCATCCCAAAGATTTTCAATGGGATTAAGGTGGTCGGATGAGTACGCCGGCCAATCCATATGCGCAAACTCCTCACTCTCCAGGTAGTCGACGATGTTGGCTCGATGGGGACGCGCATTATCATCCATTAAAACGAAAGCAGGACCAACTGCTGCAGCGTACAATCTCACAGTGGGTTCTAGGACTTCGTCCCGATACCGGACAGCCGTCACAGACCCCCGTCTATAGATATGCAGGTCGGTGGGATATCCCAACGAAATCCCTGCCCACACCATAATGCTTCCACCTCGGAATGCGTGATGCTCGATGATGTTCTGGAGCCGATTGTGTGCGCCTTGTTCTCTCCAGACCCTAAACGCTTGTCATCTGGCTCCAGGGCAAATCTCGACTCATCCGTGAACATAACGTTGGCCCAATCAGACACAGTCCAATTCACATGTTGCCGACACCACTTTAATCGTGCGCCTCTGGATTGGACGGATAGAGGAACACAAACTCATGGTACCCAGGCATACAGTCCATTCATGTGTTGCCTTCGGCGAACAGTAGTGGCAGATATCGTCTTACCAGTGAACGCTGCAACCATAGATGTCACACGTATGGAGGTCGCTCTTCGATTCCGCTTGGCTAAAACAGCAATATATCGATCTTCCGCGGGGGCCGTAACCCTTCTGCGACCGGCCACATGTCTTCGGACAACTGTTTGGCTTGTTTGGAATTGTTTCCATAATCGTGAAATGACGGAATGATGAACGCCAAAGAAAATAACAACATCTGTGATTGATTGTCCTGCTTCAAGGCGTCCCACAGAATGCCAGCGCTCACTATATGCCATTCGTCTTCTGGAAGCCATAGAAACACGTCTGTCTTGAAAATTAATCGTACGAAAGTGCTAAACACTTTTTATCAGCACCTACATGAAACTCCTCTAACCCTTCACAATGCTGGTTTCTTATACGACTGCCTTTTTTGCATATTTCTCGACACGAAACCGTGATTGGCTGTTACAGAACATATTTGCATACTTCCATCTACCTCTGGAGTGAAATGCAGCCTCTCAAATTCAGATTGGCTTCCGGAAATTAACATTTTCCTCTCCGTGCTTAACTTTTGACAGTGAGTTTAGAGCTGCTAAGCAAATTAAAAGATAAAACATTGAAATTAGCATGAAGATACTTTTAAAATAGTATTTTGTAGGTTGTTGAAAGTTACGTTTTTGTTAGCTTTTAATTTCTAAATATACATACTTTTTTTAAAAAATAACATTAGGAAAGTGTAATAAATAAAAACTTAAATATTCTTTACAAATTCTTTTATTTTTTCAATACAATTTTCAAGTACAATGTAAACAGTAAGAATGATGTTACAACGTTACGGTAACTCAAAAACTTACTTAAGGTGCATAAAACTAGTTTTGAATGTAATATTGTGTTTTTTTATATTCTGAGTAGTTAACGTTTTGAAATAAAAATTCTGTATACAAAAATTTATTGAGTTTGTATTGTGCATATTAGCACTATACTCGTACAGTACATATTTGGCCTGCTTCATGCATATTAGCAGGCGGTTTGCACTTTTTACAGTTTTGATATAAAATTAAAAGAGTAACCTAAGTGTATGAATGTTGAGTTTTATTAAGTATTTGACATCACAAAAGAACAACTGGTTTTAAACTACCTGTACTTAAGAAAACATGCTTTTTCTCTTTCCCCTTTTCAATAAACCTATCTATAATTTTCTCTTTGTCAATAAGGATGTTTCTATGAACATATAGCAAAGCAAGTCCAGTTTTGCCCACAACGGTTTCTCAACCAAGTTTTGATCAGTTTTGGTGTAGAGAAAGATCTTTCTGCTGTTGTAGTTGACACAGGAAGAGAAGAAAGAATGATCTAATTGAGGGGAAAATTTTTGGGGTACAATATTGCAAACACTCAACTGCATAGCCTGGTAAAGGAGTTTTGTTTGCATCTTCCCTTTTCCACTTTGCCACCCACAGCTTGATTTCTGTCTTCAAATTAGAAATGCAGTCCCTTTCATTCTCTCCAACTCCAATTACTCTGTAGTACTGTTTAGCCAGTGTTTCTGAATCCCTAATCACTGACCCCATGGACGTTGTTGAAGATGACCAGACTTTTGGTAGGAGTGAGTTGAGTTTGTAGAGATTGAGAACTTCTTTTGAGAACCTGTTTTCAAGATCACTGTTTATTGAGTCAAGAATAGGGATAAAGACATTCACCCTAAAGTAACTTTCTGTGCTTGATAGAGCAGTGTTAAGTCTGTTAACTTGTCTAGATGTGATCCTGGGTATTTGAATAGTGCTTCCTACAGTTTCTGCCCCTTTTTTGGCTTGATCATACAGTTGACTGAATTCTGCATCAGCTTTTTCTCGCCTTTTTTTTAAGACTGAGAAAGTATCGGTCAAGACCTCAGTCGTTTTGGTAACTTCAATAGTCTCTTTTTAAAAAACCTACTGAGAGGCAATGTTTGGCTAAATACATCAGCAAGGCACACGAGAGTTAAAATGAATTATCCATTAGTGATTGCACATAAAAGGGTCCTAGCTGTTACGCTAGAGTTTGTCACTTAAAAAATGTGACCATTGTGAAATTTGCTCAAGGCACGTCACGATTTTTTCAATAATTTTTAGAAAAGACGCTACAGACAGATGACTTTCTACACATCTTGTTTCACACATGGAAACAAGCTGACTGCCTACATGCTTAATGAGTACAGCATTGCTTTTCGGTGAAGCTTTAAAGAAAGATACAACCCCTTTAATGATTCCAATTGAGTTTCGCACTGATTGCACATCAGAACATTTAGAAATAGACAAATTCAAACAATGATTCAAATAAGGGGCTCGTTCAGCGTTATTACACTCTTTTTTTATTGCAGTGACTGCTCCCACAATCTCTGAAGTCATCACAGAGCATCCATCTGTTGCAACACAGATTCATTTACCAAGATCGAGATTAAGGCTTCTCATATTGTTTAACGCAGTTTTACCTAATTTTTCTCCAGTCATTCGGGGATCTTTATCGTCTTCATCTGGTTTATCTTTGTCACACGTATTGGCATCTTTATCATCTTCAAAAGAATCGTGTTCATCACTGTCACTTTCAGAAGCTGAAGTGAAATCTTCATTTTCAATGTTTGAAATTTTGTTTCCAGATTTTTTTCAGTCTCACGAGGATTGATAAAACCTATGAAATCTTCTCTGATCACATCTTAATGAACATATTTTTTGCTCTCTCATCCCCCTCTTTAATCCGTCCTTGCCCTGGGTATATTTCTCTCTTCTGTGTCAGTAAATCTTTCACTATGTGGTGTCAATTAGTTGGTATTGTATTGTTGTCTAGCGCAGCATGGCCAAATATGGCCCTTGCGCCATAAATCCTCAAAAAACCAAACCAACCTTGCAAAATAAAATATATTGTTGCTTCGGAAAAAAGCACTAGAACTGTCTCCCGAGAATCGGCAGATGGGCAGGAAGGTATTTAATTAACGTCGCACTGGAACAACACAAAGGTCTATTAGCGACGGTCCGGGATATATCCCGAGACGGGAAAGATCCAGGATCAACGCCTTTCTTCACAAAAAGGGCTCTAAACCGTTTGGTGAGTAGGAGAAGCGAGGGACTGGAAGGTCAACGCCTCGTAACCTTGAACCATGGTCAGATGACGAGCTCAACACCTGAGCTGGCATCCCACTTTTCAAACTTCCACACCACGCCAGCGTGAGGACATTTGAGGCCACGACAGATTTAACGTGCACCAGCCCCAGTATACACGATGGTCTTTGGCAGGACCGAATTTCGAACTGGTAACCATCCGTTTGCAAGTTCATAGAAAGATGTTGAAAACTAAGTTCTGAGGTAAGGGTTTGTTGAAAAGGTCTTGCATTTCGAAGTGTTTTAAAATTGACATATTTTGTGTTGTGTGCTCGAAGCACAAGGTTGCACAAAATGTTGTGAAAGGTTATTCATAGAAAGATGTTGAAAATTAAGTTCTGAGGTAAGGGTTTGTTGAAAAGGTCCTGCATTTCAGTGTTACAAAATGATTTATTTTGTGTGTGCGCTCGAAGCCTGAAGGTTGTACAAAACTAGTTTTTAGTACATAAATGTTATCGTAAATATTATCTAAAATAAAATATATCACTGCTTCGTAAAAGAGCACACAAATTATCTCCCGAGATTTAGCGCATTTGAGTTGTGTCCCCTGAAAAAGGATTGGTATCGCACAATAAAAAGTCTTGTTCTGCAGTTAAAAATTCCATCCGCTGCAATTTTTACCACAAAGGAAAGAGAATGCGTCCGATTAAAAAGCCTTGTCACTACAGTGCCTGAGGTTTTATTGTGAATCATTCCGAGACAAAAGGAACGAGGTTCCGTTATTTTTACATTTCGTCGCGGGGAAAAAAATCTTAACGTCACATGCAGTCTTACGCACTTGTATTTTAATGAGTTCTTACTCATGTGCATTTGCAGACGAATTGAATGCAATCATTTATTCATATTCCCTTCTAAGCGCTCTAAGGTTCAGCGATTCTCATTTTTGTTATTCTGTCTTTTTTATGTTCTGCCTGAACTCGCAGCACAGCGGAAACGTTAAGTAACCTTTATGCCGTAGACAGTCTCCAGACAAGGAAGTACTTAAAAGCTATTCACTTTATCCTTATGCAACTATTAGCTAGACGATAGGAAAGCTTTTGTATTGCTACATATTTAAAAAGGCGCTCGCTCTTATTTGTTATCTGAAACCGTACATTTAGCGTTATCAGGACAGTCTGTTGGCACCATTGTGGAAACGAATTCAGGCCAGACATCCAGACTGTCGATATCTGCCAGCAAATCCTGACATCAGCCGTGCCTCAATTTCAGCGGACATCCAAACAGGAATACAATGGCTATTGGATATCTATAAAATAGTGTCTGGAACCGCCCACGACCAGAAATTACATTCCCTAATTATGACGACACTTTCTTTGCTGCCTACGCCCTGTGGATTCAAACTCGCAAATCCCTTTCCTATCCATGAATATCGGAAATAAGCATACGAGTAATTAAGAATGCCGAAAATCCATTTATCACCTCAAAATCGAATCAAAAAGCAAATGAAATTATTTTTTATTTATTATAGGTAGATAGTTGAATTAACGTCGCACTGGAGCAACACAACGGGGATTCATTTATTGTAGGAAACCAACCAAAGACCTTCGTGTACAAAGGGGGCTGGTGCACGTTAAATCTGTCAAAATGTTCTCACGTTGGCGTGGTGTGAAAGTTTGGAGACGGGTGCGAGCTCAGGTGTGACCTCGTTATCTGACCGTGGTTCAAAATTACGTGGTGTTGTCCTCGGATTTTTCACTTCGGGTTTGATCCCGGACCGTCGCCAATAGTCCGTTGTGTTGCTTCAGTGCGACGATAATTAAATACCTACCTACTATCGTTTATTATTATTATTATTATTATTATCTACCTATTATCGGAGGCAACGATTTTCAACAGGTTGGTTTTGGGGGTTCTATGGCTCAAGGGACATATTTTGGTCATGCTGCGCCAGACACAATATCAAGTAATAGACATATACACACAACGAAGGTTTTACTGACAAAGAAGAGAGAAATACACCCAGGGAGAAATGCACCTGACAGGAATCGAACCAGCGCCGCCTACAACTCGGAGGTTGCTAGCGCAGTGAACATACCACTCAGTCACATGGCCCGATTTTTAACCGAACACAATGGTGCATTACGAACGGTTAAAATTTTAGACTTTTTCCATATCGGCAGTTTAGTTTTGAACTTTTGACAAATGTGTTCACAGATAATACCAAGTAATACTCGTAGAAGTATGGGCCCACGGTAGTCCTGTTGGAAGAGTAGCGGATTAGGTCGCGAGTTCAAAACTCGATCCAACCAAAGACCGTCGTGTATGTGGGGCTGGTGCACGTTAAATCCGTTGTGGCCTCAAATGTCATGTCGGCATGGCGTGGACGTTTGGTAAGTGGAGTGTCAGTATAGGTGTTGACCTCGTCCTCTGACCGTGGTTCGGAATTACGAGATGTCCTCGATCTTTCCCTTTGGGTTTGATCCCGGACCGTCGCCAATAGCCCGTTGTGTTGCTGTAGTGCGACGTTAATTAAAATACCTACCTACAATATATAATGAATATAATAAGTTATGTATTTTAAATTATTAACGGGACCGGGAATCTTCGCCATATTAAATTCACCATTTTCATGTACCTTTTCTCAGAAACTATAAGGGTTAGGTATATAAAATTTTTATGGTAGTTAGAGTGATATGTTTTACACATTTTAACATCTCATTTTTTGATATTTAAAAATAATTTTATAGAAAATTTTAATTGAAGGTCACTTCAGCTTGCATTTTCCATTACATTTAAATTTTTAAAAACCTCATTTCGCAACAAATCACAAAATCCTTACATAAAATATGCAAAATTATATAACATATATATCATAAAAATTTTAAGTCATTAAGTTTCATAGGTAATGAGAAAAAGGTAAACAAACCTTAAAAATCGATATTTTGAGAAAAACAGATTTAAACATATTGCTGGCATTTCTATCAAAAATTATTGACAGTAATTTAATGAAATCCTGAATTATAAGAAGGATCATCTATTTCCTGCTCATTTAAAGCGTCTTCGAGTTTACTTTTGGCAATTTGATTCTTTTGTCTGGCTTCTTTATGGAATTCTGATAGTTTACGCTCTCTCGATAACACGTTCCTTATCAAGTTGCTTGAGTATGTTCAGAGAGTGGAAGCCTGGATTGATTCCAACTCTAGCCCATGCTAAATAAATGACTCACGAATATATAATATAGCTTTAATTAATTATTCACAAAATATATAAAAAAAAGAAAACAGATAAGAACTTGTATCGATTTCGCACTGGAAAATCATCAACAAACAACGCAATATCAATCAATCAAAACAGTTAGAAATTAATAAAACAGTCGCAGTTAATCATACTGTCGCAGGATTGCTGAAAATTACTTGTGTAGAAAAAAACTCAACACACAGGGATAGTAAATTTGTAAGAGCAACAAACTAATGAAAAAAGCGGATGAAGCGGTTTGTTTACATTTGAAAGCCCTTTATACATATGTCGCGTCAGCTGCTAGGTGCTTCTGGAAAACATCCTTAATTTACAAACTTCCGCTTCTTCGATTTAGAAGTGTGATATATAGCTGCAAAGAGGACATTCTGCACTATTTAATGCAGCAATAAAATAAAAATCGTGTTTTGAGTAAATTTTTCCTGGTCCCCTTAAGGTCACACAGTTCTAATTAATTAACGTCACACTGGAGCAACACAACGGGCTATTGGTGACTGTCCGGGATCGGACCCGAAGAGAAAAATCCGGGTAATTTTGAACCACGGTCAGATGACGAGGTCACACCTAAGATGGCACCCCCACTCTCTAAACTCCACAGCACGCCACCATGAAGAAATTCGACGCCACGACAGATTTAACATGCAGCAGTTCCCTTTATATACGACGGTGTTTGATTGGATTCTAACTCGCAACCCTCCGGTTGCTAATACGTTACTCTTCCAACAGGGCTACCGCGGCCCTTGGTTGATACGTGTTTATATCAAGTTTTACTTTAAAAACTATTTTATTTAAAACAAACTATTCAAATTCAAAACTTTAAAATATTGATTATTTTTGTAGGGGAACAGAGAAAAGGGGCCGCGTATAGTAATAAATTTCAGAGATGTGTGGGATTTAGCCACCTAACTTCTCCAATGCGCCACCGTAGAATTATATCTTCTTTGTTTATGTGTATAGTTGTGGTTTAGAGCAGCTTTCGGCATCCTTTTATTCGTTGCTTTGTGATACAACGTACCAATTTAAGCCCATATCCGTATAACTGGCGGAATTCGGTAGGGTTCGGATTTTGATCTTTCAGTTGTAAGAATCGATAAACACAAAAATGAAATGCGCGATGAAAAAACGCTCAGGTCTTAAATGGGCATAATAGATTGCTTACAATTACTTTTGTGCACTGTACCTAAAAGATTGCTTTTTTAAGTGTAAAAGAAATGGATTAGAAAATATTTTTTTTTCTTCCGAATATGACAACATATAAATGCCTTATAAAACAATGGATATAATACCTTATATTGTTTCTGGTTGAAGCATAGGAAAAGGTTCACTAAAAAATTACTTTATACTGAATACTTTTTAATTAGCTTAATTGTATGAGCTAGACGGGAAATTTTTTTTAATGTTTTATGAGTGATAATGCACAAAGAAATTCTTTAGAAATCACTTAAATTAATCATTATCATTAAAATCTATGATCAACTCAGGATTACCATTTAAGTTAAATTTTCAAAACTGTTTTTAACAGGTTATTTAACGGATTGTTTAGAGTTTGACTTCCATGTTGTATTTGAAAGTGTTATGATTTAACCTCCAAGTGGTTTCGACGAGATATCTCGTCCATAAAGATCTGACCAGTTTTTCTAGTAACGAGATATCTCGTCATCAAGATTTTGCTGATTTTTTATGATGACGAGATCACTATCTGGTCCGTTTTCTTCTGATGACGAGTTATGTAGTCCATCGGGATCTGTTCAGTTTGCTTCTAATGACGAGATATATCGTCGAGACAACCAGGAGAGTTAGCCTGAGGTAAATACAGGGTGGCCCAGAAGTCACTAGACCATTTAAAAATATAACTCTTTTATATATTAAAAATTCCCATTTATTATTTTGTAAACAATTAAATATACCTCTTGGAAATTATTTTTAATTAGTTTCGTAGACTATGTCTTTCAAATGGCCACCATTTTGTTCTTGACAGTGGTGGGCTCTTTCTAAAGGGTGCTTCATCACCTCTCGTAATGTTTCTTGGCGCTTATTCCTTCAATTTCCTCAAGGATGCTGGCCTTCAATTGATGGTCCGAGGTTTTTACGGTATACTCTTTCTTTTAGATATCCCACAAGAAAGTCGAGCCGTATGGTCAGGTGAGCGTGGAGGCCAATTGAATTCAGTTTCGCGAAATTTATCCGCCGTCCAAAAATTTAATTACGAGCTCCATCGTCGAACGAGCTGTATGGGGAATAGCCCCATCTTGCTGCCACCATACCTCTGGCGTGTTCACGAATGACGAATGCAAGCTCTTTGGAGTAGCACAATTGACCGTTGATTTTGCAGATAAAATTGGATTATTTTGCTCTGTCGTGAATTTCTCCATAACTATTTTCCAAGGATTGCATATAAATAATCTGAAAAAATTGAAAAAATTAATAGCAAAAAATTTATATTTTAAAATGGTCTAGTGACTTTTGGACCAACCTGTACATGTATGAAACAAATTGTTGAAGGTAGAACGGAATGTTCAATGAAAAATCTTTGAATAAATATTCACTAAATAGCCTTTTGTACACAGCAAGTGCATGATAAAATTGTATTCTTATGCATGCAAGTGCAGCTTGCTGTTTGAAAGGGCACTACGGCACACTCTTGTGTGCCGTAGTACCAGTCGAACCACATGGGGGCGTATGGTACAAGGGCTTAGGATCAATGTGAAACATTTTTCTCCTGCAGTTCATTCTCTAATTATCAAAAATTTTCATTATTTTTATTTATAAAAAGATGTACAGTCGTGGAAAAAAACGAACTTCCCCTTTACTTGAAGCACTATACATAGTAGAGCAAAATCAGATCATTCGATAGGGAATGACGTCCTCTACAAATTCAAAAATATTGAATAAGGAGCCGTCTTCATATCAAATTTTGTATAAACAACGCAATTTCCAAAGGCAACACCATGTTTTGATGCCTTAATCGGATTCTACACCGTCAAATTAGTCTAAATATGAAATTTCGTGAATTTACTATCGTTATATCCGGAGATATTTAATGTTAAAGTCGTTGTCCATTTCAGGGATCATCTGCACATTGAAAGTGACTATTCGTAGATCGAGAGTATTTGTAGTTAATCAAGAACTGTTCATTTGTTGCTTGACTAAAGATTACAAAGAACCTTAACCCTCCTGGTGGTTGTCTCGACAAGGTATCTCGTCATTAGCGAAATTGACCATCTTGATGGAGGAGAAATTTGAAAAGAATGACAATCAATATTTATTGTTTAATTTCACTGTCAACTTCAATTTTTAACAGTTAATAATAACTGTTAAACTTATTCAGTAAATTTTATATAAGCTTTTAATAATAACAGTTAATAACTGTTAATCCAAGTTAGCAATAGCCGTTAAGGCTGTTATCGTGAAAACAGTTTTGACAATATCTACAACTAGATTGATCATTGTTCAGCAGTACCATAAATGATAGGTAGAAGACAATGTCCGTTAGATTGCATAAATGATATTTCCAAACATTTTTTAAAAATTTTACATTTCTCAGGTTTGTCATAATTATGTTCAACTTTTGGATGCCCCCTAAAATCACCGTAGTGACGAAAATTTAAGTGTAGCGCAAAAACTATCCAGAGGAAAGAGCTGAAATTTTTTATACACTGCTGGCCACCGTAAATGCAACACCCTGAAGGAAGCATGCAAATAATATGAAATTTACAACATGCATTAGCGAAGGTGAGATATGCAAATGATTAGAATTTTAGCGCAGACGCACATCACACGCGCCTGTGGCGCCATTTCAAAGCGCTATTTAAGGCTTGGAGATTTCGACGATTTCAAGTACGGCAATTGTGTTTTTCTTGTGGTTTTTTCAAAAAAACGATCAATTATGCCTCGTAGAAAACAGCGATCATCTTTTGATCAAGTATCCGAGTTCGACATAGGAAGGATAGTGGCCTACCGAGATTGTGGATTATCTTTCAGGGAAATCGGTAGTCGTGTTGGACGAAACCAAACAACTGTAATGCGGATATGTGATCGTTGGATGCAGGAGGGTACGACGGACCGACGTGTTCGATCGCATCCACCTCAGTGCACCACTTCACGTGATGACAGGCATATTGTGCGTATGGCAGTGACGGATCGCTCAGCCACATCACGAACCATAGCACAGCACATTCAGTCTGTACCGCATCATCCAGTGTCTGCGCGTACCATTCGACGCCGTTTACAGCAGAGTGGTCTGTACGCAAGACGTCCATTGCTTCGTCTACCCTTGACGCAGAACCACAGACGTTTCCGCCGCCAATGGTGCGATGAAAGAAGGATGTGGACGGCAGAATGGAATGAAATTGTCTTTACTGACGAGTCACGCTTCTGTCTGCAACACCACGATGGTCGGATTCGAGTCTGGAGACACCGTGGAGAGAGGATGCTGAACAGCTGCGTTATGCACCGCCACACTGGTCCCGCACCGGGTATTATGGTATGGGGCGGTATTGGATATCACTCTCGCACTCCTCTAGTACGCATTGCCGGTACTTTAAACAGCCAGCGCTACATCTTCGAGGTGTTGGAGCCAGTTGTCCTTCCTTACCTTCAGGGCTTGCCCACAGCCATATTTCAACAGGATAATGCGCAACCACACGTGGCACGCATTGTCCAAGGGTTCTTCGTCAATCGCCAGATTGAATTGCTTCCCTGGCCAGCTCGCTCTCCGGATCTTTCGCCGATAGAAAACATGTGGTCCATGGTTGCTCAACGATTGACCCAGAACATCCCCAGCTGCCACACCAGATCAACTTTGGCAACGTGTGGAAGCTGCTTGGTCTGCTGTACCCCAAGAACACATCCAAAGTCTCTTTGAATCAATGCCGAGGCGTGTGGCAGCGGTGATCTCCAACAATGGCGGCTACTCTGGCTACTGATTTTGGCAGGAACCACACTTCACAGAAGTCTATAAATTTAATCATTTGATACTTGGTCAACATGTTATCTACAAAATAAATTTTGTTGTGATATCTCTTGTCTTTCTTGGTGTTGCAATTTGGGTGGCCAGCAGTGTAGCAATAGTCTTATATTAAGTCTTTCTGAATCGATTTCTGTCAACATATATCAAGGTTCTAATTCTTAACTTTTTCGAATATTAATTTAATAATTCATATTGAAAACGAAATATTATTTAAAAACTATAACATTATGTATATTTTGGGTCCCTTAATAGCTGCATGCTACAAAATATCAGCGCTATAGGAATATCATTTAGGAAGATATACATAAAAGTCTTGGAAACTGATTTGACATTAGGATCCAAACTTTCTGTATTCACGAATGACATGAAACTTAGTATCTGAAGTTAAAATATGATATCGATTCGAAATTTTGTGTCAGAATAGGGGCTTGCTATTGGAGATTACGAAGTTGATGCTCAATTTAATATGAAGACGACCCCTTAAGAAAATGTTATGCATTTGAATTTATAGAGGACGTTATTCCCTGTCGAATGCCATCTTTGAATTTTCTCTACTGTTAAAACCGTTTGAATGAAGAGGGGTGGTTCGTTTTATTTTCCGCAACTGCACATATGTCAAAGTAAGAAAAAATGTTCATACATTTGTAGAAATCAAACATTAATCCTGGGGCTATATCTTAGCATCGAAAACTGCCCTATAGTGGCCAGTCTGTTAAACCACAGATGCAAAAACCAATTCCAAACTCACCCGTTCCAGGCAAGGGACAATTTGTTTTTCCTACTTAGACCTTCATTCCCCTTGGAGAAATAGGGCCGTATTGTCTCGACGAGGCATCTCGTCATCAAAATTGACCAGATCTTGGAAGAGATATTCCATCAGAACACTTAGAGGGTTAAGTGTTTGGGATAAATAGGATGAATTTCATGAGGGTCCCTTAGTCTAACTTTGTTTTGGTGCTTGGCATTATAACCAATGTCCTAACTGAAATTAATACGGACTTCATATTTTTTAGATATTTCTCCGTATTAACCCTCCTAGTGGTTTTGACGAGGTATTTCATCCATCAAGATCTAACCAATGACCAATCTGTTAATGACGAGCTATCTCGTCAAGACATTGTCGACTTTTTTAAGATAACCAGAACAAGATATATTTTTCTGGCTATTTTGATTTGATCAGTTTCCATCTTCTGGCGAGATATCTCGTCCATCAAGATCTGGTCAGTTTTGCTAATGACGACATACCTCGTAGAGACAACCACCAGGAGGGTTAAGTGATTTTGTACCAAAACATATTTTATTTCTTCGGATTCTAACAGAGTTAGTGATGGAACATCAGTTCGACTCGAGAATGTGATCTTAGAAATTCAAATTTTATGAATACAATTTCTTTGTATAGAAACTCACTTTTTACTTCAAGTATTAACAATCTGTAAATGCATTACAGTCCCTTTTCAATCTGCCCCACTGGGAACCTTTGAGATGAATTTCAAATGTTGAGTTGGCTAAATTTTTTCAAGACAGAAAATTGGTAGTCTTAACTCGTCATAACCACCAGGAGGTTTATCTCGTCATTAGCAAAACTGACCAGATGTTGGATTAGATACCTCGTCATTAGAAGAAAACACAATCATGATCATTAGAAGACAACTGACCCGATCCTGATCTCGTCTTCATTCAAAAATCGTTAATACCTTGAAGGCGATATATCTCATCAGTAGCAAAATTGCACGGATCTTGATGGACGAGATTTCTCGTTGAAACCGTTTGGACGGTAAAAGCAATTATTAAATTAAGTTTAATTTTTGACGGAAAATGTGAGAGCGTACCCCCATTATCTACAGTTGCATTTAGTGCCACAGTACAAGGTAAAATGACAGATCAGTCACGAAATAAAAATATTTCAAATACTCAATATTGAACTAGCAGAAATACATAAAATTTTCTCTTTCCATTTCTAAAATTGTATTCGTTTATTATTAGAAGCACAACAAAAATAGAACGCCAACGTGAGGACATTTGAAGCCACGACAAATTTAACGTGCACCAACCCCCTCGTAAACGACAGTCCTTGTCTGGACCTAGTTCCGAACTCGCAACTCTCCTGTTGCTAATCTGTTGCTCTTCCAATGGGCCACCGCGCCCTTGAAGCAATAAAGGAGTCGCAAAACTATTGCGAAACGTTACTTGAAAAATACATCGGAAATTTCATTTTCATGTCCTATTATAAGTCGTGTAGGTCAAGATGAGCCAGTGCTGCAGGTTATCAATAGGTAGGTAGTTAATTAACGTCACACTGGATCAACACAACGGGCTATTGGCGACTGTCTGGGAGCAATCCCTAATGGAAAGATCAAGGACAACGCCTCGTAATTTTGAGCCATGGTGACGAGATTATCATCAGATGACGAGGTTATCATCTGAGCTGGCACCCCACTCTCCAAACTTGTGCTCCCGTGTAATCGACGGTCTTTGGCTGGACCGAGTTTCGAACTCGCAACCCTCCGGTTGCTAATCCGTTACTCTTCCAACTCGGCTACCGCGGCCCGGTCTCAATAGGAAGGTAGCCAGTACTGTTGTAGAGCGAGTAATCTGAAGTTTATGTACTGGAATGTGCGCAGTATGCTTTCTACGTTCAAAAATGTACAAATGTTTTCACTTAATTTTAATATATAAAATTGCGCAATTGCTTTCTACGTTCAAAGAGTTAAAAAATCTTTCCATTTTATATATAATAATAATATACAATAATGTACAGGGTACACATTTTCTTTATTCAAAAACTTAAAACATTTTATACATCTATACATTTAAGCAGAGTTGGGGTCTGTTTGTCCTCTATACAAATCTACACCGTTTGACCAATCAACACCAAATTTGGTACACTTATTCGTTGGAACCCTGCGGGTAACGTAGGCTACATATTAACCCCTGTATTATCTGTCTTGAGTGTGCAGAGAGAACTTAAAACACTATACGAAATCCCCATAGGAATAACATTGCCTATTTATACGATCAATGTCAGATTAATTCACTCTAAATTTGGTAAAAACTATTTGGTTTCACTTTAAAATCCTGCGGGAGACATAGGCTACAAATTAACCCCAATCGGCTTCGTCCTGGGTCTGCAGAGGGGGCTAAAAAGAATGCGAAATCCCCATAGGAATAACATTGCGTATTTATACCATCAATGTCAGATTAATTCACTCTAAATTTGGTACATTCATTCTTCGGAATCCTGCAGGAACATAGGGTGTATGTTAACCCCGTTAAATTTTCCTGGGTTGCAGAGGGGGCTAAAACAATGAAAATGCCCTTACGAATAACATTGAGTATTTATACCATTTATATCAGACCAACTGACATCAAATTTGGTGTATTCATTTTTTAGAATCCTGCGGGAAACAATCTAGATATTAACCCCCGTTCTATTTTAATAGAGGGGCTGAAAACAATTTGAAATTCCCATGGAAATAACAATGAGTAATATTACGATGAATCCCAAACACATTTCAACACGAGCAATGCTGGTTAATTCAGCTAGTAATCTATATTAATGTGAAGTATGGCTTTCTACGAACAAACATTTGCAAATGTTTTCCATTTTGAATTGGCGACTGATAAGGGTCGGCGGAGTTTAATATAAGTATTAATCTAGTGGGACGTCAATTAAACCTAGCCACTATCATGCTAATTTCACTTCCGAAACTCATATTTTACTCCATGCATGGTTTGTCGCTACGAGGTCGTTTTTCCACGCGAGCCGACGCAGTAAAGGTAGGTATTTTAATTAACGTCACACTGGAGCAACACCACGGGTTATTGGTGACGGTCCGGGATCAATCCCAAAGGGAAAGATCGAGGACAACACGTTATTTTGAATCACGGTCAGATGACGAGGCAACACCTGAGCTGGCACCCCACCCTCCAAACTTCCACACCACGCCATCGGACGCAATATAGGAGTCGCGAAGTACTGCAAAGCATTGTCTTTCAAAGTATAGCCCGCTGTGTTGCTCCAGTGTGACGTTAATTGAAAATACCAATACCTTTCAAAGTATATCGGAATTTTCATTTCGTATCTTATTGTGTCTAGTATCAGGAGGAGCCAGTGCTGCGGGGCCTCAATAGGATGGTAGCCAGTACTGTTGTAGAGCGAGTAATCTGATATGTTTATGTACTGGAATGCTCAGTATGCTTTCTACGTTCAAAGATTTACAAATCTTTTTGGGGCCGCGGTAGCTAGTTAGAAGGGTAAGTATTTTAATTAACGTCACACTAGAAGAGTAACGAATTAGCAACCGGAGGGTTGCGAGTTCGAATCATACCAAAGACAGTCGTGTACAAAGGAGGCTGGTGCACGTTTAATCTGTCGTGGGCTCAAATGTCTTCACGTTGGCGTGGTGTAGAAGTTTGGAGAGTCAGCTGCCGACCTCGTCATCTGACCGCGGCTCAAAATTACGGGGCATCGTCCTCGGGCCTTTCTTTTCGGAATTGATCCCGGCAATAGCCCGCCACGTTTCTCCAGATCGACGTTAATTCCACTACCCGCGTTCCTCTATGCGTCGGTCGCGTGGAGGAAAAAAGCGACCGCGTAGCGACAAACCATGCATGGAGTAAAATATGAGTTTCGGAAGTGAAATTAACATGATAGTGGCTAGGTTTAATTGACGTCCCACTAGATTAAAACTAATATTAAACTCCGCCGACCCTTATCAGTCGCCATTCCTAACATACAAAAGGGCGTTGATCCGGGTTTGAAGTCACGCTGGAAGTGACCCAGACGAAACAATAAACAAGCCAATGTGTTTTTTAGACATTTCACCGCAGACTTCCGTTTAATAAAGAGATCCTATCCCAGACAACCTATCAGCTTTTGGTAGAGAACGGAAATTTAAATTTCATTTTCAAGATTTCAACTGTCATCCAAGAGCTTCATCGCAATCATCTTTCAAAGCGAACTTTGTGTTGGGGAGATCATTGGTCTTGGGTGATTGAAGGGACTTGCCAGTTTAACCTCCGGGCTTCTTTTCCATTTCGAGATCGCTGGAGTTTGGGAGTTTCGGCTTTTGTTTCTTGGGGGAAGTTTCCTGAAAAGAAGGCCGTTTATTAATTTTCTCGTTTTTCGGTTTTTAACTTTTTCGCTGGGCTTTTTCGCAGAATTCTTGGGAATATTTTGATGGTTATCGTAGGCGGTTGGAACCCGTAATTTTCGGAATTAATGGTTTCGTGATTTTGAATGTCGGTCGAGGCGCTTTCGAATGGGATTTGGTTTTGAATGCACTCTCTGCTGGACTGTTTAGAAAGATAAATTAAACTGAGATTAGGATCTATTAAATAAACTCGCATTTCGGAGGGACGCGGTATTCCGGTTGGTTGGTATAGGTAGGTATTTTAATTAGTAGGCACTGAGAGGAACACTAAGTGCTATTGGCGACGGTCCGGGATCAAACCCGAAAGGAAAGATTCGAGGACAACACCACGTAGTTTTGAACCACGGTCGGATGACGAGGAACTGGCACCACACTCTCCGAAATTCCACCTCTCCAACGTGAGGACTTTCTAAAGACGATTTTTCGTTGGGTTCGAACTCGCAACCCTCGGGTTGCAAATCCGCTACTCTTTCAACCGGGATACCAGGGCCTTCGTGGTTTAGTGGGTATGCCCACTGCGCTAGCAACCTTCGAGTTGTAGGCGGCGCAGGTTCGATTCCTGGCAGGTGCATTCCTCCCTGTGTGTATTTCTCTCTTCTGTGTCAGTAAAACTTTCATTGTGTCTGTTACTTGATGTTGTATATCTTGTGTCTGGCGCATCATAGCCAAATATGGCCCTTGCGCCATAAAACCCCAAAGTCAACCAACCACCACCCAACCGAGGGTTGCAAGTTCAAAACTCGGTCCCGTCAAAGACCGTCGCGTAAACGGGGTCTGTTGCACATTAAATCTGTCGTGGCCTCAAATATCCTCACGTTGGCGTGGTGTGGAAGTTTGGAGAGCGGAGTGCCAGTTCAGGTGTTGACCTCGTCATCTGACCGTGGTTCAAAATTACGAGGGGTTATCTTTGAATGTTTCCCTTCCGATCCCGGACCTCGTCAATTGTGTCGCACCAGTGCGACGTTAATTAACTACCTACCCTACCTCAGTTCGGAATTTAAACTCCATATATAACAAGAGGCATCTAGCATCGAGGTATACTTCCTAAGAAAATTCTTTTATCAGGGGAAGAGGAAAAAATTTCCCAGTATGATTTAAAAGTGTCATACAGATTGGTTGATAGGTTGGGTTTTAGGGCAAAAGGGTATTAGGACAAGCTAAGCCAAACAACGTCAAGTAAATGGGAAGATAAACGGTGGGTAGTAAATTATTTAACGTCGCACTGGAGCAACACAAGCTATTGGCGAAGGTCCGGGATCAATCCGGTTGGTTGATTTGGTTTTTTGTGGCAGGGCCATATTGGCCATCCGGAAGAAAAAGACCTGACATTCAAGATTTGACCCATTTTGCCTATGTTGAGTTATCTCATTCATCAAGATTTAACCCATTTTGCCTATGTCGAGATATCTCATCCATCAAGATTTGACCCATTTTGCCTATGTCGAGATATCTCGTCCATCAAGATTTAACCCATTTTGCCTATGTCGAGATATCTCGTCCATCAGGATTTGACTCATTTTGCCTATGACGAGATATCTCGTCCATCAAGATTTTGATTGCCACTTTTTTATGATGATGAGACCAAGATCTGGTAAATTTTCTTCCAATGACGAGATATCTCGTCCATCAAGTAATCCATGGTTGGTTTTGCCAATGACGAGATACCTCGTTGAGACAAGCACCAGGAGGGTAGGTAGGTAGTTAATTTACGTCGCAGTGGAGCAACACAATGGGCGATTGGCGACGGTCCAGGATCCATCCGGACGGGAAAGATCCAATAATTTTGAACCACGGTCAGATGACGGGGTCAACACCTGAGCTATTCACCAAGAGGCTTGAGGCTGTTTGCGACCCCTTTTCGGCCACACTAGCGAATGTGGTTACATATTACAGTTCGCTTGCAAAGACACAGCTTAAATACTGTCGCATACATTTAGCGGATGATGTTCATACCTTCTTGAATGCAACTAAATATCAAACGAATTCATTATATTATTATACGAATAAGAATCTGCTACACAATATTCCTTCAGGTAGAAGTTTACACTTCCCAGAATGATAAATTGAATAGCAATGCATTCTTTATCAACAGCCTTGCACCGTCAAACACATTTAATGATGATATCGCGTGCTGATTTACTTATGGGCTGGAGTCTAATATTGAGGCAATTTTTGTTGCCACATAAATGACCTAAATACAGCCTGTTTTCGCATCCTTTGTAATGAAAATCATTTGTATCGTTTAAAGATGAGGTATGAATCTTTTAGAGAATACGGTAAACTGATTTATACCTTAAAAGCGTATATTTTCTTGAAGGCGTTCGTTTTAAAGCCCAAAATCTGAAACAAATCAATTTGAACGCTTCCGATTTAGTTTTTCTTCAAAGCACTATGGGTGAATAATTTTCAGTCCCAACGTCACACCTTCAGCTAGTTTCTATAATATATTGCGTACGCGCTGGAGCAACACAATGGGCTATTGGCGACATCAGGGATCAATCCCGAAAGGAAAGATCCAAGGAATCCCCTCAGAATTTTGAACCACGGTCAGATGACGAGTACAACACCTGAGATGGCACCCCACTCTCCAAACTTCCTCACCACGTCGACGTGAGGACATTTGAGGCCGCGGCAGATTTAATATGAACCAGCCCCCGTGAACATGACGGTCTTTTGGCTGGATCTGGTTTCGAATTCGCAACACTCCCCAAAGTTTGCCTGCTGCCTTAAACTCTTCAAAGGCAATGACATTACAGCGCTTATAAAACATTGCGCATGGTTTTTGCACACAATTTTTTGGTATGATCTAAAAAAAATTTCTACTGTATTATATCCACGAAACTAAAAAACGTTTAAAAGTTTAAAAAGGAATCCTCGATAACTTCGTTTCTTTTCGTCCCCACTGTGTCTTCGCCGTGATGAATCACTCTAGAAATATTTTATAGATTCAATAAAACTTTTTTCACTCGATTTCGCGTCTCTGGAAAGGTTTATCGGTATCAATTATTACGGTACATGGCCTAGGGCAGAGCAGCGAAGGATAAACTCTTTTGAAATAATTGAAAACTACTTTATTGACTTCAGTGTAAATCTTTTAAAGGATTCGGAATGTTTCTGAAGGAAGTCATTGCTATCAAATATAACTTCCGCGCCAGAGGCAAGGAAAAAGTAAGCTACTAAAAGTCTAAAATTTTAATTTTCGAATCTACTGCACTATTCCTATGATCGAGCACTTCCTATTAGAAATTGAGCTCTCGGTAGCCCAGTTGGTAGAGCAACGGATTAGAGACCGGAGGGTTGCAAGTTCGAAACTAGGTCCAGCCAAAGACCGTTGTGTATACCGGGGCTGGTGTACGTTAATACAGGAAGTCGAACAAGTTAATCCAAAGATTCCATACGTAAAAAGATAAGATTTGGGGAATCATTTTAGTAAAACTATTAAATTTTAATTTCGAAGTATAGAGGATTTGCCGATTCTTACAAAGGAAACTCATAACGAATCTAAGAATATAGATTCCTGCGTGTGAACCAAAACGTATGTTATTACTTATTTCATGTGAGAAAAATAAACTTACACCTAGTCCATGTGATAGAGACGACACAGGAAAGGAAACAAGTTTCATCCAATGATGAGTTCATACATAAGATAAGATTTGGGAAATCATTTTAATTATCAAGTATACAGCAAACAGAATAAATAGGTTTACAACACCTTATGAAAGTGGTGTACATAAGCGAGGTTAACCATCTGAGGGGTTTACGCACATATATCCGTTCCGAAACTTACAGTATTTCGAGCCATGTCTTCTAACCAATTTGGAGGCCACGATCTCAGTTGGAAGAGTAACGGTTTAGCAAACGGAAGGTTTCGAGTTGGAAACTCTGTCTAACCAAAGACCGTCGTGTATGCGGGGGCTGGTGCACGTTAAATTTGTCGTGGCCTCAAATGTCTTCACGTTGGCGTGGTGTGGAAGTTTGGAGAGCGGGGTTACAAGCGCAGGTGTGGTTCTCGTCATCTGACCGTGATTCAAAATTACGGGATCTTTCCCTTCGGGTTTGATCCCAGACTGTCGCCAATAGCACGTTCTGTTGCTGCAGTGTGACGTTAATTAACTACCTACTTATTAGAAACTAATTTGGAGTAATCTTCAATGTTAATCCTTTGGCTGTCCTGAGATTGCCGAGTAATTTAGCATTGCTTTCCCCATAACACTCAATGATTACACAAGGACATATATTGTTGGAAGGACGTATTCTATTGCTCAAGAAGGTCCAAACTGGTTAGGTAGTTGAATTAATGTCGCGCTGCAGAACACAAAGGGCTACTGGCGACGGTCCGGGATCAATCCCGTAGGAAAGGTCCGAGGACAACTCGTAATTTTGAACCGCGGTCAGATGACGTGGTCAACACTTGAGCTGGCACCCCACTCTCCAAGCTTCCACACCACTCCATCGTGAGGAGATTTGAAGCCTCGGGAGATTTAACGTGCACCAGCCCCGCGTAAGCGACTTTGTTTAGACAGAGTCTCTAACTCGCAACCCTCCTGTCGCTAATCCGTTACTCTTCCAACTGGGCTACCGTGTCCTCCAAACTTGTTAGAAGACATGGCTGGAAATATTATAAGCTTAGGAATGGATATATGTACGAACCCCTCAGAGGATTAACCTTGCTTATGTACACCACTTTCATAAGGTGTTGTAAACCTATTCATTTTGTTTGCTGTATACTTGATAATTAAAACGATTCCCCAAATCTTATCTTTTCATCTTATGTATGGATTCATCATTGGATGAAACTTGTTTCCTTTCCTGTGTCGGCTCTATCACATGGACTAAATGTAAGTTTATTTTTCTCACATGAAATAAGTAATAAGACATACGTTTTGGTTCACACACAGGAATCTATATTCTTAGATTCGTTATGGGTTTCCTTTGTAAGAATCGGCAAATCCTCTATACTTTGGAAATTAAAATTTAATAGTTTAAGCTTGATTTCCTTGATGTGCTATCGAGACTAATAATCAACTCGTACATTCCAAACCTTCTCTAATGATAGATAATCGGCAAGTTCAAACAAATATGTTTTTGCTTAGTAGCACATTCGGGTTAAAACACATCGGATGTTCCGAAATTGCAATTTCATTAAAAATCCAATTTATTTACGTTTCCTTTGTTCTCATCGCTTTTGATTCCACGAGAAAAACAGCCTAATCATAAGGTTGTTGACCAAAGCGAGCACCGACTTATTCTCATTGTGCGGTCTGCCACCCACGGGGGAGCACTCTTTCTTCGCTATCTAAAATAAAGCAGAAATCGTAAAGATAATGAAACGATCCCCTCCCTATCGCGCACTTCTAAATTTGGACGTGTCCGCTCTGTTATCTGCTCCCTTGGCTTAGTAATAGCACTTCATTCTGCGTTTGCTCAAATCGAAACGGTTTGGTCGCTCTGCGGTGACTTTTTGCTGCGTGAGGGCTAATTGCACGCAATTTGCAGCGGGTGGCTTTTGCGGATGTATTGCAGGTTTACTAGGAACACGTAAAGTTCAGAAGATAGTTGGCGCCCATGTGCTCACTTAGTTGTTTTGACCTAAGTAATATGGACTTAATATATTGTATGTTTTTATCTCACTCTGACTTGATACTAAGATGACGTGCCCCTCAACAAATAAAACATGTATCCCAAGTGCTCAATATCTAACTTGCTCAAATGTATAAAAGTTAGTTCTGACATAAATGACTTAGTTCGTTTTGACCAACTATACTTAGTTTACCAAGGACGTAATGTGTTGTTTATTTGTATCATCATTGCATCTCTGCACTCTGGACCTTGGTACTAAATTAGTTGAAGGGCCCTTCATAAAATAAACATGTATCCAGGTACTCAATGTATAACTTACACAATGTTTTACAGGCTTACTAGGAAGACACTAAATTCAAAAGATAATTCTGACATCAATGTGGGAAATCAGTTCTTTTTGACATATATGATATGGATTTAATATGGTGACTATTTTATATCACCCTCCGGCCTTGGTACTAAGATGACGGACCCCTTATCAAATGAACATGTATCCCAAGTACTCAAGATCTAACTTGCTCAAATGTATTTCACACTAGAATATATTGCTGGATTACTAGGAAGACACTTGAAAGGATAGTTCTGACATAAAGGTGTGCACTTGGTTCTTTTTGACCAACCATACTTAATCTACCAAGGACGTAATGTGTTGTTTATTTGTATCACCATTGCATCTCTGCACTCTGGACCTTGGTACTAAATTAGTTGAAGGGCCCTTCATAAAATAAAACATGTATCCAGGTACTCAATGTATAACTTACACAATGTTTTACGGGCTTACTAGGAAGACACTAAATTCAAAAGATGTTCTGACATCAATGAGGGAATCAGTTCTTTTTGATCTATATGATATGGATTTAATATGGTGACTATTTTATATCACCCTTCGGTCTTGGAAGATGACGGACCCCTTATCAAATGAACATGTATCCCGAGTACTCAAGATCTAACTTGCTCAAATGTATTTCACACAAGAATATATTGCTGGATTACTAGGAAGACACTTGAAAAGATAGTTCTGAGAGACATAAATGTGTGCACTTGGTTCTTTTTGACCAACCATACTTAGTCTACCAAGGACGTAACGTGTTGTTTATTTGTATCACCATTGCACGTTGGCGTAGTGTGGAAGTTTGGAGAGTGGGGTGCCCGCTCAGGTGTTCTCGCCATGCTCTGACCGTGATTCAAAATTACGAGGCGTTGTCTTGGGATATTTCGGGATGGATCCCGGATCGCCGCCAATACTCCGTTGCGTTGCTCTAGTGCGACGTTAATTAAATACCTACCTAGCCTTATGTACCGAGCGAGAGCACTGAATAACCGGAAGTAAAATCCCCGCCTTTCTCCTTTCTTTTTACAGTCCGGAAACCTCTCTCATAGCAGTAACTTAAAAATACAAAATGCTTCAAGAATTATAAAATAAATTTTCGCTAAATTTTGCATTACGAAGAAACGTTTCCAACTACTATGAATATTGAAAGCACTTGATAACGTTCCTTACGAATAAGCTTTTAGTCAATCTATAATAAATGTTTTTTTCCTGGTCTAATCAGATAACGACTTTCGGTAGGTAGGTATTTTAATTAACTTCGCGCTGGAGCACAATACAGGGGCTATTGGCGACGGTCCGGGATCAAATCTGTAGGGAAAGGACAACACCACGTAATTTTGAACCACGGTCAGATGATAAGGTCACACCTAAGCTGCCACGTCAGCGTGAAGACATTTGAGGCCACAACAGATTTAACGTGTTCCAGCCCCCTAGGTCTTTGGTTGGATTCGAACTCGCAACCCTCCGGTTGCTAATCGTTACTCTTCCAACCGGGCTACCGCGGCCTCGATAACCACTTTCGACCCGTGTTACTGTTTGTCTATCCTACACAGAACACCCGTTCTAATTACCTCTATTACTTGCCCCTGCCACTATGAAAGGAATTAAAAACAATATTTCAATACTTTACTGATGTACTTTCGTTGTGGCTCAGCGAGTATGGCTACTGCTCTAGCAACCTTCGAGTTGTAGGCGGTGGTTCGATTCCTGTCAGGTATATTTCTCTCTTCTGTGTCAGTAAAACTTTCATTGTGTGTGTCTATTATTTGATATTGCATGTCTTGTGTCTGTCGCAGCATGGCCAAATACGGCCCTTGTGCCATAAAACCCCACAAAGCAAATCAAACCTGCACTTATATATATAAGCACCTCAGCTTAATTTTATTTCAATCATTCCAAGCAAACGCAATTAAAGCGAGCTTTGCAACGCACTGGGAAGTTTTATTTCTAATTTCTCAGTTCTGGTGTTTGCATTTGAAGTACCCACTCATAACTCATTCAAACGAGTAAACACCATTTCGCGAAACCTTTTAAAACGCACATGTAGAAACACGTAAACTATGTAGGTTAGGACCCTACTACTTAAAGCAGACGCGTTTCCTTTTGAAATCGAATAGGTTAATACTATTTATTCAGCGGCTTGAAGCAGAAACCACGGCTGCTCCAACACTCGAGAAATTTCCTCCCAAAGTTTTCAAGACGTACTTGTATAAGCGAAGGTTACAGCATGCCATCCTGCAGTTAACAGCAGAGCATAAAGAAGTTGGAGTAGTCAAACCAGCCAATATTTGCCAAAGATAAGTTGAACCAACTTCGCAGACACATGCTTGCTATTTCTTTCTTTCCAACGAATAGTTACTATTTGAAGAGAAATAGTTTCGAGACGAAAAAAAATTATCACTGGACACCAAACATAGGCGAAATAATTTGTATACTTTTAAAAGTAAATCGTAGTGGTTATGTGTTTTAAGGGAAATATGTTTTCCGAAACGCTAAGCGGTTTTACTTTTGAGACTGTAAACACGTCAAATTGGCTTCTTGTCTGGCAAAAATACGACGCTAAGAGTTATTCAAATATTTCATGAATAGTGATAATCTCCCTTAGGAAATTTCTTAATCTATCCAGGATCGGCAAAATGCAACAGGTATTTTTGGGAGAAGCATAAGTTCATGTTTTATTTATATAAATATTCCCCTCTTGCAGACTCAATAAATTTACAAGTAAAATTTCAGTATCTATATAGTTAATTTCGTCTTTTAAAGTTATGCATAATGTACGTTATTAGCATTTTTATTAGTTGATTAAGCATAGACTAAAACCTCATTACTAATACTAGTAGTATTATACTTGAATCAGCACTAGCCTTTGCACTACTGGAAATGCTGTCTGGTGTAAATATCCTCCAAGAGAAGTGCAAATCAAATATTCATACCAATTTTGAAATTTAATCAAATATTCATAATAATTTTGAAATTTAATCAAATATTCATAACTTTCAGTCTCAAGTTTATAATTCTGAAGATGATTATAATTAGAGTTGATTCCCAAAGTATATGTAAATGTGACGCAAATATAACGAAATTAAAAATGAATTTTCATAGTTTTGTATCAGTGCTTTTGAATAAAAACGCGAAATTCGCATTTTGCGAGGTAGGTAGGTAATTAATGTCGCATTGAAGGAACACAACGGGCTATTGGCAACCGTCCGGGATCAAACCCAAAGGGAAAGATCCGAGGACAGCACCACGTAATTCTGAACGTGCACCAAGCCCCCTTTTCGCTTTTGCGAGATTACACTTCAGGCGACTGGACAAACTTCAGCAGTAACGGCTTCCGTCAGGCGTTTTTCATCTTATTTTAAACCTAATCGTATTTAATTAAATTCTATTTTTATTTATTTATTAATTTAAATAACTAATAAGTTTATTTATTATTTATTTATTTTATTTATTAATTTAAATAACTACTAATTTTATTTATTATTTATTGATTGATTTAAAAATAATCTTATTAATTTTTAAAATCTTATTTAATTTTTGATTTAATTATTTGAAATTTAATTCATTTAGCGATACAAAAATAAATTATTGGTTGCAGTGAAAAATGATCTAAATGAAGCGATTTTGAAAACAATTCCAAAATGAATATATTACAATACACGTAACTGAATTATTGTCAGACAATAATTTTATTTTCTGCTTTTGCTTAGGCGGGCCTCGGTGGCCCGGTTGGAAGAGCAACATACTAGCAACCGGAGGGTTGCGAGCTCGAATTCAGCCAAACATCGTCGTGTACGAAAAGGGCTGGTGCACGTTAAATCTGTCGGGGTCTCAAATGTCCTCACGTTGGCGTAGTGTGGAAATTTGGGGTGCCAGCTCAGGTGTTGCCTCGTCACCCGGTCGGTAGCCCGATTGGAAGAGTAACGGATTAGCAACCGGAGGGTTGCGAGTTCGAATCCAATCAAAGACCGCCGTGTACAAAGGGGGCTGGTGCACCTTAATCTGTCGTGGCCTCAAACATCCTCATGTTGGCGTGTGTGGAAGTTTGGAGAGTGGGTGCCACTTCAGGTGTGACCTCAATCTGACCATGATTCAAAATTACATGCTGTTGTCCTCGATCCTTCCCTGAGTTTAACCGTCGCCAATAGCCCTTTGTATTGCTGAGTTATTTAAAAATCCTACCATATCCGCTTTAAGAGGAACTAGAATTTATTCGCAGAAACTGGTAAGTATGCGTATAAACCATAGACACCTCTTACAAAATGGAAAAAACAGACCTCCCAGAAGAATATAAACTTCCTCCCATATTTTCCGAGAAAAATTTCTCAGGTTTTCTGGTCCATCCTTTTTCTGATCTAGCCTTTTGATTGTTATATTTATTCAACAACGACATCAACGCTCTACTTCCAGTCTAAGGGTGGAATTACCTCCTTCTTAAACATACGATGGTGTCCAGCTCCCGATTTCGCAGAAATAACACCCCTTAGTCACCGTCTGGCAAATTCTAAAGCATATATGATGAAATTGAATGCAAGTGTAATTCCGGATAATTTGCAAGTGAGTTGTAATCACACATATAAGTAAATTACATGTAAACGTAGCTTTCTTCCTAGGAGGGGAAGGGTTCGTAGCAAGAAATTCCATTTCTGTTTTGTCTACCGATCCAAGACGCATTATGTAGTAAAATAACAAAAGTGTAGAGAAATAGTATAGGTGGAATGGGCGAAACTATTTCCCGCCTTCGTGGAAAACGAGAAACTCAAGGAAACTGATGTCTAAGAGAGGTAATATACTAAATTCCTTTTGTAATTCATCGGATCTTTCCCCTCGGGACCAAAGACCGTAGTGTACGTGGGGCTGTTAAATCTGTCGTGCTCTCAAATATCCTCACGTTGGCATGGTGTGAAAGTTTGGAGAGTGGGGTGCCAGCTCAGGTGTTGACCTCGTCATTTGACCGTGGTTCAAAACTTCGATGTGTTGTCCTGGGCTAGTTTCGGAGTTTTATGGCGCATATTTGGCCACGCTGCACCATACAATATCAAGTAACAGGTGGGTGGGTATTTTAACTAACGTCACACTGGAGCAACACAGCGGGCTATTGGTGACGGTCCGGGATCAATCCCAAAGATCCGAGAACACCACGTAATTTTGAACCACGGTCAGATTGAGGTCACACCTGAAGTGGCACCCACTCTCCAAACTTCCACACACGCCAACATGAGGATGTTTGAGGCCACGACAGATTAAGGTGCACCAGCCCCCTTTGTACACGGCGGTCTTTGATTGGATTCGAACTCGCAACCCTCCGGTTGCTAATCCGTTACTCTTCCAATCGGGCTACCGCGTCCCTCTCTTAAGGGGGATTCTTTGTTACATTTGTCGTTTCCAGGTCCGCGGTAGAGCAACGGATTAGCAACCGAAGGATTTGGAGAGACGTTGTCCTTGCAACTTTCCCTTCGGGGTTGATCCCGGACTGTCGCACCGTGTGTCATTTTCGCAATCTAGGTGGACAAAATTCAATTTTCTTAGTGTCGCAGATTGTCAAAAGTGCATATCTTAAAAGCAGTATGTCCTCTTAGCAAGGAAACTGGGGTAGTTTTGTAAACAATTTCTCCTAACAGGAAATACACTTTCTGTTAACTCTCCAAGTGGTTTCGATGAGGTATCTCGTCCATCAAGATCTGACCAGCTTTGCTAATAACGAGATATTGCCTATCTTTTTATGATGAGATCAAGATCTGGTCAGTTTTCTTCTAATGATTGATCGTGTTTTCTTCTAATGACGAGATATCTCGTCCAAGATCTTATAAGTTTTGCTAATGAAAAGATACCTTGTCAAGACAACCACCAGGAGAGGGTTAAAGGAGGTAATTCCCCATCAGACTGGATGAAGATAGTCGATGTTCTTGTTGAATAAATATAACAATAAAAAAGGGTTGAACCTATCGGACTAGAAAACTCGTGTATATATACACTAGAAATCACAAATATTGACCAGAATATAGATATTTTTATTGCTTCAAAATATTTTCCAACTCCTTGGCTTTCAAATGATAACAAAATCTTGTTAATATTCGGAATGTTTTTCTAGTTCCAAGGGGTTTTCGTTAGGTACTGTTACCATACATCTTCCAAAATTTTAAATTCAATTTCTGAACTGTTTTTGCAATATGGTGCTTTGTTCAAACGTTGATAACTCAACAAGGAATTGATCGATTATAATTATTTTTATATAATCTATATAATACAGTGGATGTTTTGACTTTCAATCAGAGTTAATCAATTATTTAAAAATAAATTTTTAGTTGATTTCTAAATGTTAAAATTCCTGAAAAAACTTGCTTTTTTATGCTTGTTGAAAATCGTAAGAAACCTATTCTCGTAACAATTTGAGGGTAAAAACTTGAGAAGAAAAATATTATAGGAATAATTTCCATCATGTATTGTCTTTCTGAACAAATTAGAATTTGAGATATCACTATTCAAAAAACATGCTAATCAGGTAATTATATCTAAATTAGATAATTGATGATTAGTTTAATCCGATTTTTCGCACGGAAATGCTTTTAAGCATAACCAATGACCTATTGCAAATAACTGCATTTTTAGAATCCAAATTTAAAAACCTAGTGTATATGTGCACCTTAAGAACACACTAAACAAGCAGAAAAAATATGGGTTTGATTGGGTTTTGGGGTTTTATGGCGCAATGGCCATATTTAACCAAGCAGTGCCACAGAAATATATGGGAGGAAGTTTATAATTCTGGGTAGGTATTTTTTAAAATTAACTTAGGGGGCACTGGATACCGACGAGAAAAGTAATCGGAATTCAATTCTGCCGACGGAGTATTTGGCCAGTATGATGTTTTTAACATCAACCTTAAAATGAAATACTCGGTTTTAATTAACGTCGCACTGGAACAACACAACGGGCTATTGGGAACAGTCCGGGATCAAATCCGAAGATCCGAGGACAAAACCACGTAATTTTTAACCACGGTCAGAGGACGAGAACAACTGATATGGCAAACCACTCTCCAAACTTCCACACCATGCCAACGTGAGGATATTTGGGTCCCGACAGATTTAACGTGCACCAGCCCCCTTTGTACATGACGGTCTTTGGTTGGATTCGAACTCGCAACACTCCGGTTGCTAATTCGTTAGTCTTCCAACCGGGCTACCGCGGCCCTCGATATTATAGGGAGTCTATGATATCGAGCTGGTCATAGACTTCCTATAATATCAGCCGTATAACTTAGGCCTCGATATCAGCTGGTCTATGATATCGAGGCCTAAGTTATACGGCTCTGAAAACGTGAAACGTTTCTTGTGACATGTGCAGTGAGTTCTTCAAGTTGAAAATTTATAAATCTTTTCATCATATTTATAATAAAGTTGTATTAGTGTGCAAAGAAAGAGTAATAAATGTTGATGTGAATGCCGTAGGTGGACTTCGATATATTCGAGAGTGGAGTGGGATCATCGTGGGTCAGTGAATTTGCCCACCGTGCTCGCAACCTGTAGGCTATGATTCTCCCTAGGTTCAGCTCTCTTCTATGTCAGTAAAAGTTTCCTTGAATGTGCGTGTATGTCAATTATTTAAAGTTATTGTTATTGGTGCAGCTTTATTAAAATATGGCCCCTTCGCCATGAAACTCAAACCAAATATTGCGATACCTATTGAGTAAAAGAGCAGTTAGAAACAATCTTTATTTTCTTATACAGGGTGTCCTAAAATCATTGTTTTAAACAAACTTTCCCTATATAAGTTGCTAAAATATAGCTTCAATTTGTAAAATAAGCCACCTTGGCCATCTGTCGCTATGACAAAGAATTTGTAATACTTCAAAAGTCCGTTCGGATATTTTTAACATTAACGTTTTTTCAATAATGGCAAAATTCCACTTAAAATTTGCTTTATTCTAACTTGTATGCTGCTTTAAACAGAATACTTTGCGGTGGTGTCGCTTGTGATGAAAAGGAATTACAATGTATTTAAATAGTAAATATTTAAAACAGAAAATTCATGATTCTATTTTATCTCTTGATGTCGCAGTTGCCGCAACTTACAACTAAAAATGAGATAGAATTTAAAAATACGAAATTAATTCGGAGCGAAAAAAATATCACTGTACGTGGCAAATGAACACGAGTTTCCGTTTTGTTGCAAAATATCGTCTGTCCAAATGTTCGGAAATAGTTTATATTAAAAAAAGCTCAAAATAAAAGGTATTTGAAGTTAAATTCTGCAAAAAGTTTTTTAAAAGTAATTGATTTTTCAGCAGTACTTGTAAAACAATTAAGTAATTGTAATGCTCAATATGCATTCCAGCTTCTCCAAAACTACCAAATTAGGGTTAATTTTTAAGTAGTTACTAGGATGTTTTAACGTGAAACTTGCCTAAATATGTAAGCAAAGAAAGTTTAAATAATGCATTCACTAAACTAAAATGTGGTGTATCAAATAGTATAATACATTAAATTAAATTATGTTGAACAAATCTTATGTGATACTTGTACAAACACAGGCACAAACATAGAAGGCAAGACGGACAGATTTACGCAACCAAAAGTTCAGTCACTAAATGAATGTAAGTACTCACATTATGCAGTTTCATAAAAATATATTCAACCGTCTGGACGTAGCACGGGAACACACACACATACAGGCAGACAGACAGATGGACAGTCAGTCAGACACCAAACGCACAAGAGACGGATTTTGCATCAGAAGGGCTCAAAACGGATAGAAAACTTGAAAAGGGTCGAAAATATTCAATGTACAAACATTCCATTCTTATTTATATAGATTAGTTTTGTAGATTATTTGCTGCAAATGGCCACCATTTTGTTCTTGACAGTGTCAGGCTCTTTCTAAAGTGTGCTCCATCACCTCGGTAATTTTTATTGGCTTATTCCTTCAATTTCGTCACGAATGTTGGCCTTCAATTGCTGATGGTCCGAGGTTTATTACGGTATACTCTTTCTTTTAGATATCCTTACAAGAAAAAGACTGGAGCCTATGGTCAGGTGAGCGTGGAGGCCAATTGAATTCATCAGTTTCGCGAAATTATCCGCCGTCCAAAAATTTGCCTTACGAGTTGTATGGGGAGTTGCCCCATCTTTCTGCCACCATACCTCTGACGTGTTCTCAACTGCCGAATGACGAATGCAAGCTCTTTGGGTTAGTACAATTGACCATTGATTTTGTAGAGATAAAATTGGATTATTTTTACTCGTTGCTCTGTCGTGAATTTCTCCATAACTATTTTCCAAGAATTACATATAAATAATCTGAAAAGAAAATTTGAAAAAATTAATTGCAAAAAAGCTATATTTTAAAATGGTCTAGTGACTTTTGGGCCCCCCTGCACTTGTAAAACTACTCCTCCCTCTTAATTAACTAAATCAACTCTTCAGAAACAAAATCTGCATATTGGCAATATATAGTTAAATAAAGGTTTCAAGGGTTTGCTATTCAATTTTGAGAGGTTAAATTCGAATAAAAGTAAGATGGCGCAATTTAATAGCATTTCAACTAGATATTTTGCATGAATAATTGAGCTCTTGAAAAACTGTTAACACGCAAAAACTAACAATTCCAGTATCTCAAATTAAGCTTTTAAAGTCATCTATGTTTTATCTAAAACTAAACCTCCAGGCGATCGGTTTTGCTAATTGCTTTCACATTTGTAATTACATGAAACCGAAAATAATTTACTAAGTGCATAAAGTAAGTGATCGAAAATTCAGAATTATTTAAAAACTTTCAATTTGAAAACCCTACGAGCGCTTGTGCTCTAATTGAAAATGCTGCTTCTGAAGCGAGTGGAAACTTTTTTCAGCGATTATATTAAAGCATTCTTCTTTACTCTGCCGTCAAAATTAACGAAAAGATAATTGCTACAGTTTATGAATTCCAAGGAGACCCTGGTTAAGTAAAATAGCAATAAGTTAATGGTTAAAATAATTCGGAAAGAATGCTTTTTTGAAATAAATTGATTCAATTACATTATCAAGCGAAAATTTTTAGTTTTCTTGTGAACGGAATAACATATTCATTTACTTCATTGCTTTTATTATTTGAGGAAAATTAAGGGCAAAGTTAAAGCGGTTTACTTTCTATTTATAAATTATAGAAATCGGTTTTCGAAATTAATGTGATTAAAATGCATCGAAATGAAAATTGAAAGAAAATGATTATGTAATGAAATAACGTCTCAATTTCCACATTTTCACTCGTATAATTTCTGCAAAATTTGCATGAATTAGTTTTATTAAAATTGTCTACCTATAGCTCTTAGAAAATAAAGTAATCGGTTCAACAGTAGCGGAACTTTTTATTAAATTCTAGACTAATAAACAAGGAGAGGAACTCTGCATAGTGATCAAATATCTAGTTCTACTTGATAGACTATCTAAATTGATATTGAATACACATAAGAATAATGATATTGAATACACATAATTGAATACACATATTGAATACACTATCTAATGATATTGAATACACATAATTTGGTCTTGAGTATATAACTTCCTTATCGTTCGCATGGCCAAATATGGCCCTGCTATATTCAAAATTATGTGTTGTCCTCGGAACTTTCCCTTGGGGAATGATCCCGGACCGTCGCCAATAGCCCGTTGTTTTTCCCTAGTGCGACGTTAATTAAAATACCTCCTACCTATTTCCTGTTCATAATTTTCTTATACATCATGACATATTTAATAAAAATATCGGATGTATTTAGCAAATACTGTGTTCAAATACATTTAATGGTAGGTAGGTTTAAAAGCACAACGGGCTATTGGCGATGGTCCGAGATACATTTAGTGAGCTTGACAAGATGTGTAGGCTCCATAGACTTGAAATATAAGTAGACTAAGCTGAGAGGAGCTTCAAAAATTGTGACCATCATGTCGACTAGTAGTCACGTGACTGCTCTGTGAAAAATTGACTTGGTCGATTTGGCATCTTATCGCCTCCATTGGTGATATAACATCTTACGACAGGGTAGTTGTGTGAATGCACATTGTAATAAAGTGGTGACAAAAGTGGTGAAATCGCCAATCTACTATGTCGCACGGTAGTCCGTGCGACATAGTAGATTGGCGATTTCAGATGATGAATCGATGGATGGGCGTCTTCTCCCGTCCCGTGGACCAATCAGGTGATGAAAGTTCGTTTCAACCCAACAGACAAAAGAGGTCATGTATACGGAAAACGGTACACGTTATAGTTTGATAAATATGTAAAAATTATCTATTTCTTCGCTTTTTGTGGATGGAAGCTTATTTATTCGTAGAGTAAATATTTAAACTAAAAATGCGCGTAAAATTAAATACGTTTGTTTCACATATTGAAAACTTACAAAATCAGGTATAACTTATCCTGAAATCAGTTTCAGTGTGTACTGAAAAAGCAAATGCTGCAGGTAATGTGTTAATAAACAAACTCTAATGTTGAAACACCAACTACTGTCCGTTTACTAAACAATTCTAACTTTTCAATAAAGCATAAAAACAGTTTTCTAAGTGGATGTTGAGGACAACCAGAAATTCGAAATAACAGTTCTAAGTAAAACCAGTTACATATTCGTTGTGGCTGAATATGCATTGGTATGAATATCAGTCGCGCATCAAATGATTTTTAAAGTTCCGAAAAGTTTAAGGCTCATAATTGAATATTTTCGAGGTGCGTTTTATGAGTAAAGTTTGGGTGCATCAAGCTTCGATCACTAATTAATAAAGCTACTCATCAATTTACTATAACTGTTCACGTACTTTAGTTTTATCAAGTTACAGTAATTGCTTTTCAGATTCATTAATTAGATGAGTTTAAACGAGTTCATTTTGTGTAAAAAATCTCTAGTAAACGAAAGCTCACTTAGATTTTCATGACTCAAATTTTATTGGTGTATCGCTACACTGGCGACAGGTAGGTAGTTGAATTAACGTCCCACTAGAACAACACAACGGGCTATTGGCGACGGTCCGGGTAGGTATGGTATGGTATTTTAATTAACGTCGCACTGGAGCTACACAATTGACGACGGTGCGGGATCAAACCCGAAGGTAAAAATCCACTGACAACACCACGTAATTTTGAAACACGTTCAGATGACCTGAGCTTCATAAAATGGTTGGTTGTTAATTAATTAACGTCGCACTGGATCAACACAACGGACTATTGGCGACTGTCCGGGATCAATCCGAAAGGAAATATCTGAGGACAACACCTCGTAATTTTGAACCACGGTCAGATGGCAAGGACAACACCTGAGGTTTTTGGCTTGACAGAAAATGCCTCTCATTATGCAATGTTTTGTTTTTTGATCCCGGACCGTCGCCAATAGCCCTCTGTGTTGCTGCAGTGCGACGTTAATTAAATACCTACCTACCTTTGTTTTAAATGTTCAAATTATATTTTTTAAACAACGTATGAAAACATATGAAACAAAAAATTCCTAAAAATTATTATAATTTATTAAAAAATTGGCAAAAATTGGAAAATTGTGTTTAAAAAAGTGACGTTAACGAAAAACATTACAACCGAAAAACTTATACGTATATTTACCTAAAATTTTGTAGTCTCCTAAATATATAAGCTAGGGCCTGAACTAAAAGATATGCAATACTCCTTTCACTCATGAGATATATTGGGAATAATGTAGAAGAAAACATAATTTTTTAAAAATTTTCCTTATATCCCACAACACCGAAATCTCTAAAAAGTTTTCCTTTCAAAAGATAACTCTTATATACTAGTTCAGGCCCTTCAAAACAAATATAAAAATCAGTATACATCAAATTTTATCCAAAAATATATAGTCCATTTTGAGTTATCGCATTTCTTGTGCAAAGATTTTGCTCAAAATCACAATCACAAATGTATTTCAAGATTTTAAAACGAATTCAAAAACAACTGTCAAGATCTATTCGAATTGTTATAGATTCGTTTCTTTTCATCGTAAGGACAAAATAAAACAGTTTTGAAAAGAAAGTCTAAATATCAAGAATATTAAATAAAATGGTAGATAGATAGGTATTTTAATCAAAGTCGCACTGGAGCAACACTACGGATTATTGGTGACGGTCCGGGATCAAACCCAAAGGGAAAGATCCTAGGACAACACCACTTAATTTTGAACCACGCTCAAATGACGGGGAAACACATGAGCTGGCACCCCACTCTCCAAACTTCCACACCACGCCAACGTGAGGACATTTGAAGCCACGACAGATTTAACGTGCACCAACCCCCTTTGCACACGGCGGTCTTTGGCTGGATTCGAACTCGTAACCCTCCGGTTGCTATTTCGATATTCTTCCAACGGGGCTACCGCGGCCCTAAATAAAATGGAGTATGAAATTTTAGTCAAAAACGACTACTACGAAAACGTAGTCAGCGTTTACCTTAATAGCGTAAACGGAATTTATAAAAGAATAACGCTATTAGTCATACATTATATTTAGTACGCTCTTCCCTTTTCTCTGAAGTAAAGCGAAGGATGAATATTTAAAAATACTACCGATATAAATACTATCAGATGATAAAAACCCTCGCATATCAAGATTCCCAACTGTCTATAACAACCCACCTAAATTTATTGCTTTCTTTATCTGAATACATACAATATAAAACTGCATTTTTCCTTCGTAGAATTACATATCGAAACTTATCAATAAAGCGAGGACTGAAAAATGAATAGGTGAGAACCCCGATCTTTATATGTCCATATTGAACCAATTACTACTCTGTAATTTTGAAAAACTGCTTATTTTTAACGCACTCCCAGAACGGCTGATAGTATAGTTACGCTCTTATTTGTTTAAACTTACCATTGATGTAATCAAAAAACACCTTTCGATGATATTTTATGGAGTCGTTCGTGTTTGCTGTGATTTATCGTGAGTGGGGCAAAAACATACTGTGAAGGAGGAATATTAAAAAAAATACTATCGATATGAATACTATAAGATAATAAAAAACATGTCATACCAGGACTTCCAACTGGAAAAACAACCTGCAAAAATTTATCACTTTTCTTAGCTGGGTGCAAAGAATATATTAATGCATACTAGAGTGAGGTTGGTACCTGATCTTTAATGTGAACCAATTACTTATAATAAAATAGATTATTACTTATTAGACATTTACTTTTAATATAATTATAATTAATATAATATATCAGACTTCTTTCTAATATAATTACTCTTATTTGTTTAACCCTCCAAGTGGTTTAGACAAAATAATTCGTCCATCAGGATCTGAACAATTGTGTTAATGACAAGATTACTCGCCATCGATTTTGCCGATTTCTTTATGATGACGTGATCAAGAATGACTAGATATCTCGTCCAAGATGTGGTTAATACTTTTCTAATGACTTCGTCTAGATAACCACCAGAAGGGTTAGACTTACCATTGATATAATTAAAAATGCATTTCGATGCTTTTAATAGATTCGTTCTTGTTTGTAATGTGAAATTATTGTGAGTGGGGCAAAACCATATTGGGAAGGAGGAATATTTAAAAAATACTATCGACATCAATACGACCGGGTTAAAAACCGTGTCATACCGGACTCTCAACCGGAAATACAACCTGTATAAATGTAATACTTTTCTTAGCTGGGTACACACAATATACTTCTCTAATTCTCTTTGTGGAAATATGTATCGAAATATATCGTGCTGTGATAAAAAGTGACGTCTCCATAGTAAAATATGTTGGACACAGACGATAATAAATTGGCGGTGCTGACCAGAAAACTTAAATGAGCACAATACATTTCCAGCGGAAGTAACGGCAGACAAGAAAGCAGGGGGACTAATACTTTATGCGACAGCTAATTCCAGATCCAGCTGCAACCACTGGCGCCCTTCGGAAATTCTTATTTGTTTCCTCGAAGAATAAAAGCGTCGGTGAGCTCGTACGGAAAATACACCACTGACCACAATGAATTAGTCCTAAATCGGAAAGGGTCTGGTGTACGAACCCCAGTCGATATTTTTAAGACTGATTGAAAGGAAACGAAAATGGAATACTGAAGAATACAAAAGGCTGAACAATTCCATTCAAGTGTAGTTACCGAAGAAAGACCAATGAATAAACGACAAAACAGGCCATGTACTTTTGAGTTATGAATAGGAACTTCCTGAGGAGACGCTTTCTTCACATCCCGTCTGACAATAAGTAGATTAAAAAAATACATAATTGTCTTCGGGTACAAAAGAATTGAACGTTATTTTTTAGCTTATGCGGATCTTAAATTTATCTGAGCATGAAGGTTCGACGCCGTATGGTTTAAAAAGAAATCTAAACTACAACTCTGGTGCAATGATCGCGGAGTTGAGGACAGTCGACTTTTACGCCATACATTAGTCGTCGCGTGGCCCTGGAGGAAACCTTCAGGTCAGAGTTCAGCAAGACTTGATCAGACTATTGCAAATGTTACCAGTTAACGTAATTTTACATGTGCGGTAACTCTTCGATTTATCGTTCTTCCAGGGTGACAAGAAATCACGAATGCAAAAATAAATCGAAACTAAACTGGTGAAATGATCGGGGAGTTGATAACAGTCGACTTTTACGCCATACATCAGTCGCCGCGGTGGCCTGGAGGAAACCTTTTGGTCAGATTCAGCAAGACTTGATTGGACTATTAAAAATGTTACCGGTTCACATAATTTTATAACAAGTGGCTGTAACTCTTCGTTTTATCGCTCTTCTAGGGAGACGGAAAAATACTATATACCCGAATACAAAAATAAATCTAAACTTAAGTTTGGGGCAATGATCAGGGAGTTGATGACAGTCGGCTTTTACGCTATACATTAGTCGCCGCGGTGGCTCTGGAGGACATGACAAATTTACGTCATCAGCCCCCGTGTGCAGGACGGTCTTTGGTTCGACCGAGTTCCGAACGCACAACCTTCTGATTGCTAATTCGTTGCTATTCAAACTGGGCTATCGCGGCACTACCGACTTTACGGAAAGAATAATGCTTGGTATAGCTTCGCCAGATCATACAGAGGAATGTGTTAATTCAAGGAATAATGAAAAATGAAACGACTTTTTAAAATTACTATTAAAATATTTGTGGTAATTACCTGAATGTGAGACTAAAATAACATTTATAAAGATTTGCATATTCTCTTTATGGTAGGTAGGTATTTTAATTAACGTCACACTGGAGCAACACAACGGGCTGTTATTCACTTTTAGCAAAAGTTTTATCATCCTAAGTATGTTTTATAGTTCGTGGAAACTTCCATTATGTAACAGTTCAAATGCGATCTAACCTATTCCCGTTCATTAATACCAAACAAAGAAACACAGCTAGCATTACTTCACTGTGGCACTAAACCACCCCAGTGAACTAATAAACTCTATTGTATGAGGCCACAACAACACGTTAACTACTAATAAATCAATATAGGATAACAAAGGGAAACTTTTATGCTTTAGAAATTGAAAGCTTGAAATAATATATAACCTTCATAGTACGAGCTCGCATTCATTGTCATGAAACAGCATTTTTATGGCATTTCAATGCATTTGAACGAACGAGATTATGCAAGGATATAAAGTAAGACTTCGGTGTCGTTGTTTTCTGCCATTATTGCGAGAAGTAAACATTTTTAACGCCGCTTTCCATTCATATCTCATGAGCGAGTACTAGCTAGAGTAATCCTTTCGTTGTATTTCTATCGTCTGAGTTCTCCTTTCGGTTAGTTAAGGAAACAATATTATTGTTTACTTTAATTAGCTGAATATGGGAATAGATTTCCCCAGGGGGACTTTGAAAGGTTTCCGAAAAGTAAAACTGCGCTTTAAAAACATTCGTCGTCATAGGAGCCGAGATCATTTGTTTCCGAAGATGAAACTGAAATATGATTTACTAGGGGCTTTAGAATTCGAGATGGTCATGTCCGAAAATGATGATCTGGGCTGTTTACTATATACAGTCAATCCTTACACCACCGTGTTTGTTTTTTGAGACAAAATATTTTAACCTGCAACGTTGTTTCTGATTGTTTAACCCTCCTGGTGGCTGTAGAGCTGCAGTAGCCCGATTGGAAGAGTAACGAACTAGCAAAGGAAGACTGCGAGTTCGAATCCAACCAAAAGACCGTCGTGTACAAAGGGTGGACGTTCAATCTGTCGGGGCCTCAAATATCCTCACGTTGGCTTGGTGTGGAAGTTTGGAGAGTGGGGTGCCAGCTCGGGGGTTGATCCCAGACCGTAGCCATAGCCCTTTGCGTTGCTCCAGTCCTACGTTCGTTAAAACATCTACCTGGTGGTTGTCTGTTCGAGGTATCTCATCATTAGCAAAACCATTGGCATAGTATTTTTGGTATTTTTAATTAACGATTCATAATTAAACTGATAAATTCTAAATAATAAATCCATCTTATAGTTAGGTTTATGATTGAATTAAATACAACTCTTACAAAGCCGTGGCTGCTAAAGTTTTCATGATTGCCAGAAGGGCTCTCTGCGGCCGCTCCAGGAAAATAAAATAAATAAAAATGAAATAAATAAAAATGAATTAAATGAAATAAAGAATAAGAAACAAAAGTAGAATCAAAATAAATAAACTAGAAATTACATTCTGAATGGAAATTTGCCAAGTTGAAGTTTGGAAGAACTTTTATGTATGGCCCAGTTTTGACTATATCATTGGTATTGGTGGTAGTTAGGAATAAAGTGAGATGATAAATTTCATAGTTTGAAAAATATACTTTCCTTGCATTGACATTGCGCAATTGTTTAAATATCTCTTTACTATCTATCCCCTCTTCCAACCCCTGTAAGGCTACTTCTAAACACCATTAACTTGTAAAACCTAGCGTAAGCCAAAGGGCTCCACCATAGAAATTAATTCTAAAATGTGCCCCGTGAGTCAAAAAGGTTCGGAACCTCTATTTTAGAGGAATATAGGGTACTTTTTCGTTATAACCATACCAATAAACTACTATATTACTATATTAACTACTATATTATCGTTATTAGTGCTGATGATTATCGTCAATCATAACCTTTACTTCCTATTCTATGCATATTACGCTTTTCAAATGACAACAATGAAATGAAACACAATGCAACCACAAATCAACAATGAAATACCAATTAATTAATAACTTAAAAAGTAAATTATCAAAGCAGAGAATCAAATTGATTACTAGTAATAGTGAAATATGAAACAAGGATTCGTGAGCGATGTACCATTGGGAGGCTTGATGCGTAACAATGAGAGTCACGTGTTCTAATAATAGCTGCTGGCATTTCATTAAACCTTTGTCGAAGCTGAGACTAATTTGAATAACATTAGTTGAAGATACATAAAATAACTTGATGTTTGTATATTAAGCAATGAAAATATTAATTTCTATCAGTCACAGTTGCATTATCAATTTCATTGGGGTTAAACAGTGGCAAATTTAGCTTTGCAGTTGACACAATTTCCTATCACTTTCTATTTCCATAATGGTTTCTTTGACGAAGTTTACGGACCTTGTGTTTACGTATCTTTTTAACTGGTGAATTCCCCATCTTCGGCAGACTGTTATTGAGTTGCTCCCACAGCTTCTCTGATGTTTGCATTTCATAAGTGAAGACACATTTTTCGAACTTTCTACCCAGTCTCAATAAGAGTAGTTCTGTGACTTTTTCTCTGGCAGAAAGTTTTTAAACAGGTTGTATTTACATAATAGATCTTGTAACAGCTTCGTAAAAAGGCAAAATTTCTCCCACGTAAGCGTTTGAAAGATCAGGGATTTTAAATTATTTTTAGCCTCAATATTAGATATTGTATTTACATGTCTACTTAACACTTACAAAACGCATTTATTATTCACAAGTTTTGTTCCTAAGGATATAAACCAATCAGAAAGAATAAACAAACAAAATGAACTTTCCACCGATTAAATAATTATTTCACTGATGGAACACTTCTTGGATGAAGCGGAAAAGAGTTTACAAAAGAAATTTCGTGTGAAATTTTGCACATAATAATTTCATTATTATATCACATTTTTTATACTATCCAAGCTTGTATAACTTATCAGTTGCGATAAAAAAGTCAAATTTCCATCTAGTTAAAAATGTTCCTGGAGAAAAAATAAGCATAAGCACTAATGAAATTTTCAGGACACAAGACTTCTTATGTTTTCGGAATTTTCCTTCAGAGTTAAATATGCATTTAAAAAAATTGAAAAATTGCATTTTTCATAATTTTGCTTTTTAAATGTTTTTCTTTACTTTTAGAAATAGAAATACAATCACTAAACTACATCAAGCTATTTGTTAAAAAAGCTCTTCGTCAAGAATAATTTTTAATATTGTCTTTCCATTCATAGATAACAGCAATTTGAAATCTAGCAAATTGGCAAAATTCCTATTTTCATCGATCTCTCAGATTCAGCAGTGACGGCTATTAAATCATATTCTGACTTTTCCTAAGAGAACTTTTTCTAATAAATGAAACGATATAAAAGTTTTGAAGTTGTCTATAACGTATTGAAATATAGAGTTGCAAACAAGCTACTTTAGTGCTAAAAACCTATATTTGTGTGACGACTTTTAATGTCGATAAATAACAAAAAACATTTATTACACAAATTACATTTATAAAACCTAATATTTTGCAGTTGCTCACTACTAAATAGGACCTACTTAAAACTGACTTTCTTTAAAATCGGCGATATGTCAGCCACAACTGATTTGCTCATTGTGCATGGAATGACCCACAAATGAAATCTTTCCAAACGATCATTCCAATTTCTGCTTTTACTTGTGAATGATAGAAAACGCCAAAATATCGTTTCTGTGTTACAATGCTCAAAAATAGAACAATGAATTGATTCCAGGTTATTTATTCATTTTTAACTCTTGAAGAACAAAGGTAAATTTTTGAATAACAAATGAAAGAAGAAAAAAGTTTTTCGAATCGAAATTTTTTCTCTCTAAGTAAACATTAAGTAAATAATCAGTAGTTAACATTCTGAACTTTAATTTCAGATACCTAGGTTTGATTTAAAATATTAGGAAAGCTATCGCACTCTGGCTGAAACAGGAAGTTCTATAAAGTACTGAGATTGACTCACAATATATCATATTGATTCAAATTTAAAATCAGATTTACTGGAATTTCTTAAAATAAAGGTTAATAAAAATAACTACAAGTGATTAAAATTATTTTTCTTTTTAAATGGAAAATAATAATGAACAGCAATAAAGCTTAATGGTTTTTAGTGTTACTAAAACTAGTTTTTATTAGTTCTAAACCACTGTAATGCACAGGTTATACTCGGGAAAATTGTCAGTTTATTTCAAAGCAGAAATATGGAAGCTGTAGCATTTTTTCATCATACAGTCATGCTCCAATAATAAAATGCAGCGTAGTCTATTAAAATATTTTACTTTAGATAGGTAGGGGTAGGTTTAATTAACGTCGCACTGGAGCAACACAACGGGCTATTGGCGACAGTCCGGGATCAACCCCCAAGGGAAAGATCCGAGCACAACACCACGTAATTTTGAACCACGGTCAGATGACAAGGTCAAGCCTGAGCTGGCACCCCACTCTCCAAACTTCCACACCACGCCAACGTGAGGCCATTTGAGGCCATACAGATTTAACATGCACCAGCCCCCTTTTATACAGGAAGGTCTTTGGTTGGATTCCAACTCGCAGCCCTCCGGTTGCTAGTCCGTTACTCTTGTAACTGATTGCCTCGGCCCCTATTTTAGTTTAGGAAAGAAATACAATAACGCATGTACCTAAATATCAAATTCGAAAAATTTCTATTTGTAAGAAATCAAATTTGAAAAATGTGTCCAGGAAATATTTGAATCAATGATAAATTTTCTTTTATTATCTAAAAGTCTTAATTTAAAATTACGTTTCAGTGTGTTAACAGTGAGATCATGCAATTTTCCCACGGAATTTTTTTGTTTTCCACAATTAACGAAATACTTTTATTCCATCTTTTTAGTTCCAATATATTTCCTTAGATTAAATAAATACCCAAAATTAAATACGAACGATGATAAAAATCACGATTAGAGTTAAAATAAGGAAATGAGTCTAAAATTAAAGACTAAAGTATTTTTATTTGCCAATTATATACTCAGAAATATTTTCCATAGTTGTAAGAAAAGATTAAATGTGCTTTTCATTGTGCTTTTAATGGGCTAAAAGTAACTACAAAATTTCGAATTAAAATGCAACGCACTATTTTTTACTTGAAATTCTGAAGTATAGATACTAGTTTTAAATAAAATTTTAACTTTCATTTTAACAAGGCTTAATATTATATATATTTTTTCCTTGGCTCAATTATTTATCATAAATCATAAGAGATCATTCTCTCAAATTTTTATTAATCAGGCAAGACTTAGCTGCATTCAAACTATGTTTTGGGTTTGTCGTGAAAGATTTAGTGGTACTAAAATTGCATTGGGAATTTGAATACAAATACATGCAACTATGAATACAAAACGAAATACACTTACATTAACAAACCTGTTAATAAGTTAATTTCTCAAAGAACGTCTTGAAACTAAGAAAGTAGAAACACGTATTTCTGCCTTCTTAAACGTCGTCAATATTTGCTCCTTTATATTTAAATGTAAAGTTCTTTAGTGTTGATCACACTTAACTATAAGCTGCCTCTTTTCTACAATTTAAACGGAATGTTCTTTAGTGTTAGCCACACATAACTCTATTAGCAGTCTCTTTTCTAAAATTTAAATGGAATGTTCTTTAGAGTTGGACAACATAACTATTAGCTGTATCTTTCCTACAATTTAAATGGAATAGAATGGTTAGAGTTGAAACACATAACTATATTAGAAGTCTCTTTTCTACAATTTAAATGGAATGTTCTTTAGTGTTGGCCACGCATAACTATTAGCATTATCTTTACTACAATTTAAATGCAATGTACTTTAGTGTTATCCACCACATAACCAATAGCAGTTTCTTTTCTACAATATAAATGCAATGTCCTTTTGTGTTGGCCACACATAACTATTAAATATCTGTTTTCTACAATTTAAAAGCAATGTTCTTTAGAGTTGGAAAAAATAACTCTATTAGAAGTCTCTTTTCTACAATTTAAATGGAATGTTCTTTAGGGTTGGCCACGCATAACTATTAGCACTCTCTTTTCTACAATATAAATGCAATGAACTTTTGTGTTCGTCACACATAACTACTCGCTGTCTCTGCTACAATTTAAATGAATTTTCTTTAGTGTTAGCCATACATAACTATAAGTTGTCTTTTTTTTACAATTTAAATGCAAAGTTCTTTAATGTTATCCACACATAACTACTAGCAGTCTCTTTTCTACAATTTAAATACCATGTTCTTTAGTGTTGGCCACACATAACTATTAGTTGGCTCTTTTCTAATATTCAATGCAATATTCTTTAGTGTTGGCCTCGCATAACTGTTAGCAGTTTCTTTCTTACAATTTAAATGGAATGTTCATTAGTGTTGGTAAAGCATAACTAAGCAGTCGCTTTGCTGGAATTTAAATACAATGTCCCTTAGAGTTGGACAACATAACTATTAGATGTATTTTTTTACAATTTAAATGGAATGTTCTTTAGTGTTAGCCACACAAAACTATTTGCTGTTTCTTTTTTAAAATTTAAATTGAATTTTCTTTAGTGTTAGCTATACATAACTAATTTTTTATTGAAAAGCAAACTCCCCGTGCACCACAGAAGTTCAACACGGGGCTTAAAGAAGTAAGTTGATTTAACAAAAGAAACAGTTGAAAATAATTACCTAAAGTTACAAGATTTTATGACCTCGACAAATGAGTAGGAAAGCAGATTAGATTTAACAAAAACATGAGTTTCACTGGCCATGTTTTACCTAATTTTCTGAAATCTTTTTGTAGGCACATTCTTGAATTTTCAAATGCAAGACAACTAAAAAGCAAATGCTCCACATCTTGTGGCTGTTTTTTAGAACACTCCCACATATCATTAGTCAGAAGATGAATCGTATATAGATATTTAGCAAAATTTCCACCTCCAGATAAAAAATTTTTAATTTTGAAGTTTGTGAAGAAAAATAATTCTGAGTTCAATCTATGCTTAATAGTAGGGAAAATTTAACACATAACTTTAACACATAACCGCCTCCCTGCCGTGCCATATGGTCCCCCCTCAAAGATAAGGAAGGAAGCAATTCCCTTCTCTTTGTTGTGTCCTTATAATAGAGCAAGGGCGAATGAGGTCACGGCAGCCGATTTGGTTGATTTTGTTGAAACTTCGACAAATGAGAAGTCGCGAAACGTTGCAGAAAAAGAAAACATATTTTGTCGGAAAAACTTCGTTAAATAGAAATTACCTTTCGTAATATGGAGTGTAAATAACATGTAAATGTCGTTCAAAGTCAAGGTTCTGTAGAAAGTTTCGTTAAATAGAAAACTTCGTTAAATGGAAGTTCGTTGAATGGAGACTACTGTATTTTCTACATTTTAAGTGGAATGTTCTTTAGTGTTAGCAACACATAACTTTTAAGCTGTCTCTTTTCTACAATTTAAATGGAGTTTTCTTTTTATTCTTGGCCAGGCATAACTATTAGCAGTCTTTCTTCTACATTTTATATGCAATGTTCTATAGTGTTTGCCATACATAATTATTAGCTTTGTCTTTTATAATATTTAATGCAATGTTGTTTAGAGTTGGCCATGCATAAATGTTAGCAGTCTCTTTGCTACAATATAATGCAAATTTTTTAGTGTTGGCCACACATAACTTTTATCAGTCTCTTTGGTACAATTTAAATGGAAGGTTCTTTAGTGTTGGCCACACTCAACTATTAGCTGTACTTTTCACCAATTTAAATGCAATGTTCTTTAGTGTTAGCCATACATAACTCTATTAGCATTCTCTTTTTTACAATTTATATGGAATGTTTTGTATTGTTGGTCACACATAACTATTACCTGTCTTTTTCTACAATTTAAAAACAATGTTCTTGAGTGTTATCCACACATAATTATTAGCTGTCTCTTCTACAATTTAAATGGAATGTTCTTTAGTGTTAGCCACGCATATCTACTAGCTTTCTCTTTTCTACAATTTAAATGGTATGTTCTATAGAGTTGGCGAATAATAGGAATTAGCAGCCTCTTTGCTACAATTTAAATGCAATGTTCTTTAGTGTTGGATACGCATAACTATTTGTTTTATGATCGATTAAAAGCAAACTCCCCGGGCACCACAGAAGTACAACACGGGGATTACAGAAATAAGTTTATTTAAAAAGAAACAGTGGAAAACTATTTAACTAAAATTACAAGAACGCATAACTAGCTGTTCCTTTTCTGCTAAATTTAAATGGAATCTTCCTAAATTTAAATGGAATGTTCTTTAGTGTTATCCACACATAATTATTAACCTTTCTTTTTACTATTTAAATGCAATGTTCTTTAGTGTTAGCCACACATAACTATTTGCTGTTTATTTTTTTAAATTTAAATTGAATTTTCTTTAGTGTTTGCTATACATAACTAATTCTTTATTGAACAAAAGCAAACTCCCCGTGCACCACAGAAGTTCAACACGGGGCTTAAAGAATTAAGTTGATTTAACAAAAGAAACAGTTGAAAATAATTATCTAAAGTTACAAGATTTTATGACCTCGACAAATGAGTAGGAAAGCAGATTAGATTTAACAAAAACATTGAGTTTCACTGGCCATGTTTTACCTAATTTTCTGAAATCTTTTTGTAGGCACATTCTTGAATTTTCAAATGCAAGACAACTAAAAAGCAAATGCTCCACATCTTGTGGCTGTTTTTTAGAACACTCCCACATATCATTAGTCAAAAGATGAATCGTATATAGATATTTAGCAAAATTTCCACCTCCAGATAAAAAATTTTTAATTTTGAAGTTTGTGGAGAAAAACAATTCTGAGTTCAATCTATGCTTAATAGTAGGGAATAAATTTTTGCTGAGGACAGCATTCTCAGACGAGACATATTCTTCGTTCCACTTAGCAACAAGCTTGTTATAATATGAGCCTTTCAAGTAACACTTAGGAATGTTACAATTTACATCAATTGCTAAATTCAAAGCGTCTTTGGCTAAAAAATCAGCTTTCATTCCCGTTTCATTCCCTTAAATTCCACAGTGTCCACGCACATAGGCAAAGAAAATCTCAATTCCTCTATATTTTAGAGAAGTAATTGTTAAAAGCATTTCAACAACTAATTTTTCTGTCCTTGCAACATTCTTCAGTATATGTAAAGAGGAAAGAGAATGGCTACAAATAAGGTACTTTGAACAAAAATTTCCATTTTCTTTAAACCACTTAACTGCGAGATTAATACAAAGCAATTCTGCTTGAAAGATAGTGCATTCATTCCGGATACGATGTTTATAAAAGCCGCATTCGAAGTTGTTTTCAAATAAGAAAAAAGCAAGTTCATCTTACTACCGTCCGTAAAACAGACTGAAAAAGCTTCTCCACATTTTTCTCGTACTTATCTAGATGAATTGGTTCTAAAGCAGCCGGATAAGGGAACTTTCCATCAACACAGTCCATCGAAAAATAATTTAAAATCGAAGCATACAATTAATTTTTGCACTCAATTTCCAAGTCTAAAGGTGGAACTCCAGCTATAGCTAAGGTTGCTTCATAACTTAAAGGTCTATAACCTTTGACAAGACGCCCAGAAGGATTATCAGTTGAATCTTCCTCAACCTGCGTCTGTTGGTCTTAGTCTCCAAAGCCTGTTCCCAGATCCGAGATGCATAGGATATGAAAGGCACAGTACCTTGTTTATACATAACTTTTAAAACCTCATAGCATACTCCAAATGTATTTTTGGCAATACGATACAGGCCCGTAAAGAGTTTTTCGCATTTATTGGAAATATATTCAATATGCTTTTTCTATTTGAGTTTTCTGTCAAAGAAAAAACCAAGGTACTTAAATTAGTCAACAAATTCAAGAGTCGAACCCTCAATGATCAAAAGTGAAATAGCATCTTCATCGAATTTTCCACCGACAATCATATCTTTACTCTTGGAAGGATTGAATTCAAGTTTGTGAATGTTTGACCACTGGGAAATAAAGTTTATCGCAGATTGTGCTCTCAATATCATGTTTTGTAGCTTTCCTTGAAAAATCAGTAGAATATCACCAGCAAATGCAATTTTGAAACAGTCAGAAAGACAAATTAAAAGATCATTTATAATAATATTCCACAGACTAGGTCCAGAAACAGAGCCCTGAAGACAACTCTCTCTAAAGAACAAATTTTGCCTTCCGATCCTATAAAAAGTTCTGCAGTTCTATCATTCAGAAAACTTCTAAGAAGGTTATATAAATTTGTCGGAATATCAGCATCTTTTAAGATTTTCAAAATAGAAGGCCACCACGCATTATCAAAGGCACCCTTTATATCAAGGAATATGAGCACACGTGTCAGCCTCTTCTTCCCATGCTGCACAATGTCGCAATCGAAGCAGAGCGTCTTCAGTAGATTTTTGAGGAGTAAAACCAAATTGGGCGTCACTGAAGTAATTATCTTTCTTCCTCAAAACCCAGTTAATTCTGTTAATAAACAGTGCGTCAAGGAATATTCCAATGTAGACAATTAACTAATGCATCTAACATGAACAAGGTGAGGAATCCTTAAATTCAATGCCTAGGGATCAAAACACGCGCCTTCTTCCATGTAGCAGGAAAGGCACTCAAATTTAAACACAGATTAAAAATCTTGAGTAAAAAGTCAGGAAAAATACCATGGAATTGCTGAATTATTTCACTAGGCAGCGAATCCGGTCCAAAAGATTAATTTCTTTAAAGTTTTTTAATGATGGACTATATTTCAGAGGTAGTAAATGGACAATCTTCAGCAGACGAATATGGTCTTTGCAATTCAGAACGCATAGTTCTGTGAACATTATCATCGTCACTTTCATTATCAACTGGAAAACACTTTGTCATCACTGTAGAAATAGTTTCAAAGACGAGGTAGCAACCCATTTGGAAGTTTGATTCCAGAAATCTCTACTTTCTTCATGAAGTTGATTTTAACACCGTACTTACACTATCTTGCCATTCGTCTCCGGACACCCCTTGAAGAGCGCTTAGTATCATCCATACACGTCATACCACTTATAAAAGACGTTGAACGGTTAGAATATTCTTATAGCAGCTACAGTTCTGGACAATTCTGCGCTACCGACATTGTGGCAACACTTTGGTATTGGTCCATACCTGTTTCAGCAGACAATGCTGCATGTCATACAGCAGGTGTTATTAACATGTGGTTTGAGGAAATGGGTATGGAAAAACTTCATTGGCCAGCCCAAAGTCTAGATCTCAACCCCTTGGAACATCTTTGGGATGTGTTAGAGCGCCGGTTGAGAGCCAGGCCAACTCGGCCAAAAAACACCACTGAGTTGTTAGCCAATTTGAAGGATGAAAGGAGCAAGATTCTTTCAGAAACGAATCGAAAATTGATTGAAAGTCTTCCTGGAAGAGTTACAGATGTCATTGCGGCGAAAGGTGGCCCTACACGATACTGATGTCGTGCTGGATCCGCTTTAACTTAATAGTATGGGGTGTCCGCTGACGAATGACCAGACAGTGTATATATATTCTTCCAAACATTGTGGACATTTATAGTTGAAAGAAATTCTCTCTAAGAGTTGAGTTTGGCATCTGACAATTTTACCTTATATTTGTGTTGCAAATCCATATACTTAGCTTTTCAGATTTCTTTCACAATAACATTTTGTTCCCTTTGATATCTACGTCTTGCAGCATTCACATGTTTTCTCATAGATTCAATATCTATGGACCACCAGGGAACTCTCTTGGTTACCTTTTTTTATTTGGGATAGATGCTGTGGCAATTTGAAAAAGAGAGAGTACCGAAGTAAAATTATTAACTATCCTTCCCAAAGTGAATTTATCGGAACACTCTCCAAGAAGGAGATATAAATCATGCAGTTCACTCATACATAAATCAGCAAATAAAGACCAATTTGCTCTATTAAAATTTAAAAGAACACGAAGAATTAAACATATTTAGAATAGACATATCAAATTCGAAAGTAATTATTTTGTGGTCCGAGAGAGAATCCTCCTCAGAGATATCCCATTTCTGAACATACCGGAGAAGTCCCAAGCTACAAAAAGTAATATCAATGTATCTATATATAGAACCATGGGTTGAGCTGAATGTAGGACCACGATCTTCATTAATAACAAACATCTGATTTTCACTTAAGAAATCACAAATCTTCGTACCTCTACCGTCAGAAATAGGGCTATCCTAAATTTCTGACTTGCCATTTGAATCCATTCCACACAAAAAATGACTTGGCTTATTGGAAAATAAAATGTTTGAGACTTGCGATAAATCCATATAAATATTGGTTTTGGGTTCGAAATAGGCTGAACTGATAGACAAATTCACATCACCAATTTTAAGATCAAGAACAACTTTATAATCGGTGTTATTTATATCCAGGAAAGAGGAGAAACAGGTCACCACGTTAAATGATAGCAGCCTTAACAAATTCTGCTCCACCATCATAGCAAATTTTATATTCTTTTGGATAACTAGGAAGTGTTCCCCTTTAGCAGTGCGATTCTTGAATTGATGGAATGAAGATATCATTCTCCTCCATGTGAAGAATAAGTTGCTGGGTAGCATTTTTGGATTTGTGCAAATTGATTTGAATACACTTAAACGCAACTGATTTATCAAGCCTAGCCATAAAATATTTTTGAAAAGGTTTGTTTCATTATAAAGCTATGACTAAGGAAGCATGCAGTAAAAGGCTTGTGATTCACGTCGACGTGCGCAGCAACATTCTTTGTCTTTTTGTTAAATCTATACAATTCACACACACTTGAATATTCTTATTACAGTCGGAACTTTTATGTTCGCCATCTCAGTGATAGCATGTTAGTGTATTCCTACACTCAGAAGCTCTGCAATTATATCCCAGACATGAAAAACATCTATTTAGCCCAATAAAATCCTCAACCTTACACGCATTCCACATGACTTTCATTGAATTCTTTAAAATACTTTTACGCACAGCAGGATGCACTTAAATCACCACACTTCTCATATTGAAATTGCTTCAAAGTGAAACGAACTTTAGCTTCCTTCCAAAACTCATCCGAAGCAATGATTTCAGGATTTTGATCAGTAATAATCTATAAAAGTTCTTCACTTTTTACATCATTTGGAATATTTTTTACTAGCAGTGTTGGGGCTCTACGCTTGGGAGTGAAGGTTTAAGAACAGTTGAATCCTCTTGTATAGCAGAGAAAAATTTCTATTTATCAGATCCTGAAACACATTTGATTAGAACTTTAATATTACCAATAGTCTTCATATCACGAACTTCAAACTTATTTTTTCCTCGGATCTATTTCAGTTTTGATAATCTTTTTAACGTCATCAGATGTACAATTATCTGCACTAACAATAACAACAATCCGAATCATTTCGATCGTCGGGTACAGATGGCGCCACAACATTTGCATATGACCTCTGGTTGACCTTCACACATTCCATTAAACTTTCTTTACAAGCTTCTCGAAAATTCGAAGACTTAATATATTCAACATGCTTCACAACAAGAACTTTTAACTCATCCCATGCCCTTCTTGCATCATCTCGGACATGCTGATTCATATTGCACTTTGAAAAAATCGCAGTTTCCAGTTTTGCAACATTGATCGTAAGCCGCGTAAAACGTGTCTTCTTCGTTGACAGCCATGTATACATAACTAATAGCCGTCATTTTTCTACAATTTAAGGTGTACACTAGAAATCACGAAAATTGACTAAAATATCGATCTATTTTTTTAATAATTCAAAATATTGTCCAACCCCTTAGCTTTCAAACGATACCAAGATCTTGTAAATATTCGAAATAGTTTTCAAGTTACAAGGGTTTGGGTTAGGTACTGTCAATATAGATAAACACGTTTCCAAACCTTGAAACTCGATTTCTGCAGAACTGTTTTTGCAATAGGATGCTTCTTTCGAACAATGATCTATTATAATTATTGAATTAACAATTAATTGATCTATTATAATTATTTTTGTGTCATAATCTATGTAATACAGTGGATGTTTTGACCCTAGGTCGAAGTTATTCGGTACGAAATGAATTTTTAGTAGATTTTTAAATGTTGAAATTCCTGTAAAAATCTTGATTTTTTAAACTTCTTTCGTAAAAATTTCTAAAAAAGAAAGCATTCCCTCTAGCATTTTGATGGAGGGTCAAAACATGGAGAATAATATTAGGAATAATTTCCAACAGGAATTGTCTTTCTGGACACATTAGAATTTGAGATATCACTGTTCAAAAAACATGCTAATTATTTAATTATATCTAAACTAGATAAATAATGAATAGCTTAATCAGAATTTTTCAAACTAAAATGAGTTTAAGCACAAACCAATGACCTATTGTGAAAAAAATGGATTTTTAAAGTCAAAATTTAAAAAACAATGTTTTAGTGTATACATACACCTTAAATGTAATCCTCTTTAGTGTTGGCATACAAAAGTATTAGATGTCTCTTTTCTACAATTTAAATGACATGTTCTTTAGGGTTGGAAACGCATAACTATTGGCAATCTATTTGCTACAATTTAAATACAATGATATTTAGTGTTCGCGACAAATAACTATTAGCTGTCTCTTTTCTACGTTTAAAAAAATGTTCTTTAGTATTAACCACATATAACTAATAACAGTTTTTGCTACAATTTAAATGCAATTTTTCTTTAGAGTTGGCCACACATAACTATTAGCGGTCTGTTATTCACAATTTAAATGCAATGATCTTTAGTGTTGGCAACCTATATCAATTATCTGTCTCTTTTCTGCAATTTAAATTGAATGTTCTTTAGAGTTGGACAACCTAACTATCAGCTGTATCTTTTCTACAATTTTATTGGAATGTTCCTTAATGCTAGTCACACATAACTATTAGCTAGCTCTTTTCTAGAAATTAAATGTAATGTTTTATAGTGTCAACCACACATAACTATTAGCTGTCTCTTTTCCACAATTTAAACGCAATGTTCTTCAGAGTTGGTCGCACATAACTATTAGTTGTCTATTTTCTAACATTTTATTGGAATGTTCTTTAGTGTTAGTAACCACATAACTATTAGCACTCTCTACTACAATTTAAATGCAATGTTCTCTTGTGTTGGCCACACACAAGCTACTATTAGCTGTCTTTTTTTATAATTTAATTGAAATTTTCTTTAGAGTTGGCCATACATAACTATTAGCAGTCTCTGCTATAATTTAAATGCAATGGTCTTTAGTGTTTTACACACATAAATATTTGCAGTCTCTTTGGTACAATTTAAATGAATATTCTTTAGTTTAGCCACTCATCGCTATTAGATGTCTCTTTTCTTCAATTTAAATGGAATGCTCTTTAGTGTTGACACACATAAGTATTAACTGTCTTCTTTCTGCAATTTAAATGCAATGCTTTTAGTGTTGGCCGCACATAAGCTTTAGCTGTCTCTTTCTACAATTTCAATGGAATGTCCTTTAGTGTCGGCCAAGCATAATTATTAGAAGTCTCTTTGCTACAATTTAAATGCAATGTTTTTAGTGTTGGCCGCACATAACTCTTACCTGCCTCTTTTCTAGAATTTAAATGGTACTTTTTTAGTGTTATCCACCATAACTATTAGCTGTCTCTTTTCTACAATTTAAATGGAATGTTCTTTAGCGTTGGCCACACAACTACTAGCATTCTCTTCGCTAGAACATAAATGCAATATTCTTTAGTGTTAGTCACACAAAACTATTAGCAGTCTCTTTGCTAGCTTTTAAATTCAATGTGTTTTAGTGTTGGCCACCATAACTATTAGCTGTCTCTTTTCCACAATTTAAATGGAATGTTCTTTAGTGTTAGCCACAAATAAATATTTACTTTCTTCTTTTTTCTTCAATTTAAATGCAATGTTCTGTAGTGTTTGCCACGTATAAAGATTAGCAATCTCTTTCCTAACTTTTAAATTCAATGTCTTTTATTGTTCTCCACCATAACTATTATCTGTCTCTTTTCTACAATTTAAATGAATATTCTTTAACTTTTGCCACACATAACTATTATATGTCTCTTTTATACAATTTAAAAGGAATGTTCTTTAGTGTTAGCCATACCTAACTATTACCTGTCTTCTTTCTTCTCCAATTTAAATGAATGTTCGTTAGTGTTGGCTGCGTATAACAATTAGCAGTATCTTTGGTACAATTTAAATGCAGTGTTCTTTAATTTTGGAGACGTATAACTATCAACAGTAATTTTGCTACAATTTAAATGCAATGTTCTCAGTGTTGGCCACACATAAATACTAGCTGACATTTTTCTACAATTTAAATTTAATGTTATTTAGTGTTAGCCACACATAACTATTAGCTTTCTCTTTTCCACAATTTAAATGCAATGTTCTTTACAGTTGGTCGAACATTACTATTAGTTGTCTCTTTTCTACAATTTAAATGCAATATTCTTTATTGTTAGCCGCACATAATTATTAGCTGTTTCTTTTCTACAGTTAAAAGAAATTCTCTTTAATGTTGACACACGTAAGTATTAGCTGTCTTCTTTTTTCTTCAATTTAAATGCAATGTTCTTTAGTATTGGCCACACATAACACTTAGCTCTTTCTTTTCTACAATTCAAATGGAATTCTTTAGTGTTGGCCACATGTAACTATTAGCTGTCTTCTTTTCCTTCAATTTAAATGCACTGTTCCTTAGTGTTTATCAGGTATAACAATCAGCAGTCACTTTGCTAGCTTTTAAATTCGATATTTTTTTGTGTTGGCCACACGTAACTATTAGTTGTCTCTTTTCCGCAATATGAATGTAATGTTCTATAGATTTTGTCGCACATATTTATTAGTTGTCTATTTTCCAAAATTTAAATGCTATGTTCATTAGTGTTATCCAATCATAACTATTAGCTGTCTCTTTTCTACAATTTAAATGCAAAATTCTTTATTGTTATCGAGAAATAACTATTAGCTGACTCATTTTTACAATTTAAATACAATTTTCTTCAGTGTTGGCCACTCATAACTGTTAGCAGTCTCTTTTCTACTATTTAAATGAAATGTTCTTCAGTGTTCGCCTCATATAACTATTAGCTGACTTCATTTTTCTTCAATTTGAATTTAATGTTCTATTGTGTTGGCTGCGTATAACAATTAGCAGTCTCTTTGCAACAATTTAAATGCAATGTTCTTTAGTTTTGGCTAAATATGAATATCAGAAGTTTCTTTGCTACAATTTAAATGTGATGTTATTTACTGTTGGCAAAACATAACAGTTACCTGCCTCTCTTCTACAATTTAAGTGAATGTTCTTTGGTTTTGCTACACATAATTGTTATGTCTCTTTTCTGCAATTTAAAAGGAATGTTCTTTAGTGTTGCCAACACAAAATATTAGCAGTCTCTTTCCTATAAGTTAAATGTATTGTTCTTTATTGTTGGCCAACCATATCTATTAACTGTGTATTTTCAACAATTTAGATAGAATATTCTTTAATGTTAGCATGAGATAACTATTATATGTGTCTTTTCTAATATTTAAATGGAATGTTCTTTAGTGTTGGCGCGCATAACTATTAGAAATCGCTTATCCACAACTTAAATGCAATTTTCTTTTCTATTCGCCCCATATAACTATTAGCTGTCTATTTACTTCAATATAAATAGAATTTTTTTATGTGTGCCACACATAAATCTATTAGCTGTCTCTTTTCTACAAATTAAATGGAATGTTCTTTGGTGTTAGCTACACATAACTATTAGCTGTCTCTTTTCTATAATTTAAATGGAATGTCCTTTAGTACTAGCCAAACATAACTATAACCTGTCTCTTTTCTACAATTTAAATGTAATTTTCTTTAGTGTTAGCCACACATAACTATAAGCAGTGTCTTTGATACAATTTAAAGCAATGTTCTTTTGTGTTAGCCCTACATAACTAATAGCTGTGTCTTTTCTACAATTTAAATGGAAAGTGTTTTAGTGCTCGCCCCCATAACTTTTAGCAGTCTCTTTCCTTCAATTTAAATGCAACTTTGTTTAGTTTTTCTCTCCATTTAACTATTAGCTGTCTCTTTTCTAATATTTAAATTGAATTTTTCTTTAGTGTTAACCACCCATAAATATTATCTTGTTCTTTTTCTATTTAAATGACATGTTCTTTTGTATTAGACATACATAACTATTAGTTGTCTCTTTTCTGCAATTTAAATCGAATATTCATTAATGTGTGCCGCATATAACTCTATTAGCTGTGTCTTTTCTACAATTTAAATGGAATGTTCTTTAGAGTTACCCACACATAACTATATTTTCTACAATTTTATTGCGATGTTCTTTAGTGTTAGCCGCACATAACTATTAGCTGTCTCCTTTCCAGTATTTAAATGGAATTGTCGTTATTGTTAGTCACACATAACTCTATTAGCTTTTTTTCTACAAATTAAATGGGATGTTCTTAAATGTGTGCCACATATAACTTTATTAGCTGCCTCTTTTCTGCAATTTCAATGGATTGTTCGCCATTTTTAGCCACACATAGCTCTATTAGCTGTCTCTTTTGTACAATTTAAATGCAATGTTCATTATTGTTAACCCTAAATAATTTTAGCTGTTTCTTTTCAACAATTTTAATGGGATGTTCTTTAGTGTTGGCCACATACATCTACACTCATGTCCAAAATTATCTTTTCATGCTTAAAATCACGGATTTCCCAGAAACTGAATTGCAATTTTATGAATTTGTGTGAAATGATACATAACATCATAACACATAAATACAAAGGAAAAAATTTAAGAGCACTGCATATGATATAAAACTGTAGCATGAAACAATAAAAATGGCAATAATATGTGACAAGGAGAGTTCAGAAAAAAGAATAACTCAGAAAAAATTAAGGCTTACGAATTTAATATGGAATATGATCTCCCCTGACGTGTACTCACATATCACAACGTGTTTTAATGCTTGCAAAACTGTTGTTGTTAACCACAGTTTGGGGAATTAAGTTCCACTCCTTCAGCAATGCGGTCTTCAGGGCATTTATATCTCTAGGAGGGAGACATCTCTGTGCAACTGCTTTTCCAAGGTAGTCCCATAAGTTCTCTATCGGGTTCAAATCAGGAGATTTTGCTGGCCACGGTATTTGCTCAATGGCTCCACTTTCAAGGAATTCGTCAACGAGGTTTTCTCGATGTGGACGAGCATTATCGTCCATAAATAAAAAGTCAGAACCATATGCACCTCTGAAAAGTCTTACATAAGGTTCTAAGAACCTCATCCCTATATCTCTGGCCGGTCACAGATCCGCTGTTGAAAACGTGTAGGGGTGTACGTCCATCGATCATTATTCCTCCCCATACCATCACACCTGCACTACCGAAACGGTCACGTTCCATAACGTTCGAAGGAAGATTTCGCGTTCCTGACTCCCTCCAGATGTAAACACGTTTAGAATCAGATGTTAAACTAAACCTCGACTCATCAGTAAAGAGAACATGGGTCCATTGGTGTTCACGTCGATTGGATATTTCATGGAAAATCATTATTTTTGGGTATGTAAAGATAAATTTGGATGAGTGTATTAGCAGTCTCTTTGCTAGTTTTTAAAAGCAATGATCTTTGGTGTTACCACGCATGACTATTAGCAGTCTCTTTGCAACAATTTAAATTCAATGTTGTTTAGTGTTAGTCACACATAACTATAAGCAGTCTTTTTGATACAATTCAAATGCAATGTTATAAAGCGTTAGCCACACATAATTATTAAATGTTTCTTTTCAACTATTTAAATGCAATATTCTTAAGTGTTGGCAATGCATAACTAGGCAGTTTCTTTCCTATAATTTAAATACAATGTTCTTTAGTGTTAGCCATGCATAACTATTTTTCTACAATTTTAGAGCGATGTTCTTTAGTGTTATCCACACATAACTCTTAGGTGTCTCTCCTCCACAATTTAAATGGAATGTTCGTTATTGTTTGCCACACATACGTCTTATAGATATCTTTTTCTGCATATTAAATGAAATGTTCTTTAGTGTTAGACACACATAACTTTAACTGATATCTCCTTTCTGCAATTTAAATGGAATTGTGTTTAGTGTTGACCACGCATAACTATTAGCAGTTTCTTTCCTGTCATTTAAATGGAATGTTCTTTTGTGTTGGCCACACATAACTATTTGCATTCTCTTGGCAAACACTTAAATGCAATGTTCTTTTTTGTTCACCTCATAACTATTAGCTATCTCTTTTCTACCATTTAAATGGAATTAAACAATTTAAATGGGACGAACGTATACAATCTCAATTACTCTATATTTTAGAGAACTAATTGTTAAAAGCATTTCAACAACTAATTTTCTGTGCTTGCAACATTCTTCAGTAAATGTAAAGAGGAAAGAGAATGGCTACAAATAAGGTACTTAGAACAAAAATTTCCATTTTCTTTAAACCACTTAACTGCGAGATTATTACAAAGCAATTCTGCTTGAAAGATAGTGCATTCATTCCGGATACGATGTTTATAAAAGCCGCATTCGAAGTTGTCTTCAAATAAGAAAAAAGCAAGTTCATCTTACTACCGTCCGTAAAACAGACTTTCTGAAAAAACTTCTCCACATTTTTCTCGTCCATAGTTAGATGAATTGGTTATAAAACAGACGGATGAGGAATTTCGCAGAGGCAATTTCCCATCAACACAGTCCATCGAAAAATAATTTAAAATCGAAGCATACAATTAATTTTTGCACTCAATTTCCAAGTCTAAAGGTGGAACTCCAGCTATAGCAAATGTTGCGACATAACTTAAAGTTCTATAACCTCTGACAAGACGCAGAAGGATTATCCGTTGAATCTTCCTCAACTTGCGTCTGTTGGTCTTAGTCTCCAAAGCCTGTCCCCAGATCCGAGATGCATAAGATATGAAAGGCACAATACCTTGTTTATACATAACTGTTAAAATCTCATTGGCTACTCCAAATGTATTTCTGGCAATACGATACAGGCCAGTAAGGAGTTTTTCGCATTTATTGGAAACATATTCAATATGCTTTTTCCATTTGAGTGTTTTGTCCAGGAATACACCAAGGTACTTAAATTGGTCAACAAATTCCAGACTCGAACCCTCAAGGATCAAAGGCGAAATAACATTTTCATCCAATTTTTCACCGATAATCAAAGCTTTACTCTTGGAAGGGTTGAATTCAAGTTTGTGAAGGTTTGACCACTGGGAAATAAAGTTTAGCGCAGATTGTGCTCTCAAGATGATGTTTTGAAGAAGCTTTCCTTGAAAAATCAGCAGAATATCATTAGCAAATGCAATTTTGAAACAGTCAGAAAGACGAATTGAAAGATCGTTTATAATAATATTCCAGACTAGGTCCAGAAACAGAGCCCTGAGGACAACCTCTCTAAAGAACAAATTTTGCTTTCCGATTCGATAAAAAGTTCTGCAGTTCTTTCATTCAGAAAACTTCTAAGAAGGTTATAAAATTTTTTCGGAATATAAGCATCTTTTAAGATTTTCAAAATAGAAGGCCACCACGCATTATCAAAGGCACCCTTTATATCAAGAAATATGAGCGCACACTTGTCAGCCTCCTCTTCCCATGCTGCAGAATGTCACACAATCGAAACAGAGCGTCTTCAGTAGATTTTTGAGGAGTAAAACCAAATTGGGCGTCACTAAAGAAATTATCTTTCTTCCTCAAAACCAGTTAATTCTGTTAATAAACAGTGCTTCAAGGCATTTTTTCCATATGTAGACAATAAACTAATACATCTAATGTGATCAAGGTGAGGAATCCTTAAATCCAATGTCTAAGGGATCAAAACAGCACGCGCCTTCTTCCATGGAGCAGGAAAGACACCCAAATTTTAACATAGATTGAAAATCTTGAGTAAAATGTCAGGAAAAATACCATGGAATTGCTGAATTATTTCATTAGGCAGCGAATCCGGTCCAGGAGTTTTATTTCTTTTAAGTTTTTTAATGATGGACACTATTTCAGAGGTAGTAAAAGGACAATCTTCAGCAGTCGAATACAGTCTTTGCAATTCAGAACGCATTGGAACGCGAATTTCCTTTGATGAATTTTGGACTCCGAAATGCTGCTCAGACATTTCAAAGATTTCTTCATTCCGTTCTTTGAGATCTTCCATACTGTTTTATATACATATATGATATTCTTGTGACTTCCAAGAACATCTCGGAACACTTACTTCACCTCAAGGAAATATTTCGACGGCTTACGGAAAACAGCCTTGTTTTAAAAGTTTCCAAATGTGTCTTTTTACAAAATGAAGTAACATTCTTGATCACCATGTTTCTGTGAACAGCGTCCGGCCTACTTCAGAACGTATCCAAGCTATCGTGGATTTTGAAAGACCTATTACTGTTAAGCAACTTCGAAGGTTCCTCGGAATGATTAATTTTTATAGAAGATTCCTACCACATACTGCAAACCATCAAACCGTTTTGAATGACTACCTCCTGGGAAACAAGAAAAGTGAGAACCGAAAAATTGATTGGAACGAAAACACCATGCGCGCTTTTCGAAGTGTGCAAACATCAACTCGCTGAATCTGCAACTCTCGCACATCCCCGTGCTAACGCCGATATAGCAGTAATGGTTGATGCTTCCGATAACGCCATTGGAGCTTCCTTACAAGAACGCGTCGAGGAACACTGGCAACCATAGCCTTTTCTTACTCCGCTTAACACCAACTCAAAAAGGCATAGCACTTACGACAGAGAACTGCTAGCAGCGTATTCGGCAGTGAAGTACTTCCGATACCATCTGGAAGGAAGAATCTTTACCCTTTTTACAGATCACAAACCTCTGATCTACGCATTCCGGCAACCACCAGAGAAGTCTTCACCTCGTCAGTTACGTCACCTCGCTTGATTAGTCAGTTAACAACTTACACCCAGCACATTTCTGGTCAGGACAACGTCGTAGCAGATGCGTTATCCAGAGTTGAAGAAATATATATTCCAGAGGCTATTGATTATGCTGCTGTTTCGGAACATCAAACAAGACGACGAATTGACAAAACTAATCGAATTGAATTTTCCAACTTTGAAATTTCAAGAATTTCCAGTAGTCGGAACAGACTCCACCATCACGTGCGAAACTTCTACATCTAGAGCAAGACCCTATATTCCACTACCTTTTAGGAAAATTGTCTTCAATACATTTCATGGAAATTCACATCCAGGCATAAAAATATCCATTAAATTACTTTCAAAGAAGTTTTTTTTGGCCAAATATGCGACGAGATGTAGCTGAGTAGGCTCGCGGATGCTCAAGCTACCAAAAAGCTAGTGTCCTGACACGTGCATAGTGCACTCGGAAAGTTCCCTCTTGTAAGCTAGCGATTCGATGAACTCCTTATGGGTCCTCCATTGGTCCTCTGCCCCCTTCAGGATATCGCTACTGTGTGACTGTCATCAACCGATACTCGAGATGGTTGGAAGCTTTCCCAGTGAAACATCCGAGCTGAAACAGTTGCAACAGCTCTGTTCACTAATTGGATTTCACGGTTCGGAACAACATCCTTTATAGTCACTGACCAAGGTACACAATTCGAATCAGCGCTTTTCTATGAGTTGTCTAAATTCTTGGGATTCAAACGAAAAAGGACAACTGCATACCATCCCCAAGCCAACGGTTTCGTCGAACGATGGCATTGCACTCTCAAAGCAGCAATCATGTGTCACCGTAATGAAAGCTGGTTTCGTGCACTACCAACAATTCTGCTTGACTTACGTTCAACTCTCAAGGACAGCCTTACAGCGACACTAGCTGAATTAGTGCACAGTGAAAACATTCGTTTACCTGGAGAATTTTTGCAGGAATGCAAGAACGTACCTCAATCAGAATTCGTAAAACAGTTATGAAGCACCTTTGAAAACATGCGTCCTGTACCCCCAATGTGTCATACGAACAAGAAAGTTTTCGTTTTTCAAAACCTGACATCATATACACATGTCTTTGTTCGCACATACTCGATCCGATCTTCTCTTCAATCACCGTATGAAGGTCCATATCTAGTGCTCAAGCGATTTGCCAAATACTTCGATGTCAACATCAAAGGTCTCAAAAAGAATCTCCATTGATAGGTTAAAACCATGTTTCTCAACCGATGATGAAACATCTCAAATGTCAAGTAAGATATCTGAAAAAGATGCCTCGACTACCAGTTCTCCACCAGCAGTCCCTTCAAGACGTGTTACGTTAGCTCATTCCCAGAATTAACACGTTCTGGACGTATTGTCAAGAAACCCAGACGATTCTAGCGTTCAACTTCTTCACTGGTGGGGGAGTAATGTGGCTACCTGGCAACCTTGCTGATAAGCAAACCGCCAATCGTTTGCAACGAAGTTTTAATTCAAGTGACATCAGCGGAAGATCGTAAATCAGAATAAAAAGTAGTAAACATGCCAGAACTACTCATGCTCTTTTCCTCGAGGAGGAAACATTCTTATGAATTCCGTAGCGTTGATATTTAATAAATGTTGGTTGTTATATAAAATTGCATTATGATTTTCTCAACAATTTGACTAGCCAACAACTATTAGCTGTACCTTTTCTCCAATTTAAATGGGATGTTCTTTAGCGTTGGACACCGTAACTATTAGCTGTCTCTTTTCTACAATTTAAATGCAAAATTCTTTTGTGTTGAAACACATTAGCAGTCCCATTTCTACAATTAAGATATAATGCGCTTTAAAATTTGTCACACATATGTATTAGCTCTCTATCTTCTCCAATTTAAATGCAATGTTCTTTAGTGTTGGCCAACATAACTTTTACATGTCTCTTTCCAACAGTTTAAATGGAATGTTCTTTAGTGTCAGCCCTACTTAACTATTATCTGTCTGTTGTCTACAATTTAAGTGCAATGTTCATTAAAGTTAGTCAAACATAACTATTTCTATCTCATTTCAACAATTTAAATGGAACGTTCTTCAGTGTTAGCCACACATAACTATCATCTGTCTCTTTTCTATAAATTAAATGAAATGTTCTTTAGTGTTAGCAACACATAACTATTAGTTCCCTATTATCTACAATTTCAATGGGATGTTGTGTAGTGTTCGCTCCATATAACTATTAGCTGTCCCATTTCTACATTTTAAATGGAAAATTCTTTAGAGTTGGTCACGTATCTATTAGAGTTCTCTTTGCAACGATTTAAATGCAATGTCCTTTAGTGTTAGCAACCATAACTCTATTAGCTGTCTCTTTTCTACAATTTTAAATGGAATATACTTTATTGATAGTCTCACATAACTATAAGCTGTCTCTTTTTTAATTTAAATGGATTGTTATTTAGTGTTAGCCACACATAACTATTAACTCTCTCTCTTATCAACAATTTAAATGTAATGTTCTTAATGTTAGCCACATATAACTATTAGATATCTCTTTTCTACAATTTAAATACAATGTTCTTTAGTGTTACCCACACATAACTATAAGCTGTCATACAATTTAAATGCAATGTTCTTTAGTGTTGGCCACACATAAATATTTGCTTTCTTATTTCTACAATTTCAATTTTTTATTCTTTACTGTTGGCCAAACATTAGCTCTCCCTTTTCTACAATTTAAATGCAATGTTATTTAGTGTTAACCACACATGACTATAAGCAATTTCTTTGATACAATTTAAATTTAATGTAATTTAGTGTTAGCAAAACGTAACTATTAGCTGACTCTTTTCTACAATTTAAATCGAATGATCCTTATTGTTAGACCCACATAACTATTAGATAACTCTTTTCTGCAATTTAAATGGTATGTTCTTTAGTACTAACCACAAATATCTATTAGCGGTCTCTTTTCTACAATTTAAATAGAATATTCTTTAATTTTAGCCCCACATAAATATTCTGCCTTTCTTAAAATTTAAATGGGATGTTCTTTAGTGTTTGTCCCTAACTATTAGCTGTATCTTTTTAAATTTAAATGAATTGTTGTTTAGTGCTAGCCACACATAACTACTTAACTCTCTCTTTTCAACAATTTAAATGTAATTTTCTTTAGTGTTAGCCACACATAAGTATTAGTTATCTCTTTTCTTCAATTTAAATACAATGTTCTTTAGTGTTGGCCAAAAATAACTTTTAACTGTATGTTTTCTACAATTTAAATGCAATTTCTTCAGTGTTAGCCACACATAACTATTAACAGTCTCTTCTACATTTTAAATGCAATGTTATTTAGTATTAGCCGCAAATGACTATAAACAGTTTCTTTGATTCAATTTAAATGCAATGTTCTTTAGTGTTGACACACATAACTATTTGCTTTCCCTTTTCTACAATTTATGTCGACTGTTCTTTATTGTTAGCAACACATAACTATTAGCTGCCTCTATTCTACAATTTTAATGGAATGTTCTTTAGTGTGTGCCGCCACATTTAACTATTCGCCGGATCTTTCCTGTAATAAAAGTGCAATGTTCCTAATTGGTGGCCACACAGACCTATTGGCAGTTTCTTTGATACAATTTAAATGTAATGTTCTTTAGCGTTGGCCACAAAAAACTATTAGCTATCTCTTTGCACAATTTAAATGGAATGTTTCTTAGTGTTAACATAAGTATTAGCTGTCTCTTCTCTGGAATTTAAAAGGAATTTTCTTTTGTTTTAGCCCCCATAACTATTAGATGTCTCTTTTGTACAATTTAAAAGGGATGTTGTTCAGTGTTCGCCCCACATAACTATTAGCTGTCTCTTTCCTATAATTTAAATGCAATGTTCTTTAGTGTTAGCCACACCTAACTATTATCCCTCTCTTATCTACAATTTAAATGGGATGTTCTTTAGTGTTAGCCACACAACTATATTAGCTTTCTCTTTTGTACAATTGAAAAGGCATATATTTTGAGTGGGCCACGCATATCTAATAGAGGTCACTTTGGTATAATTGAAATGGAATGTTATTTAGTGTTAGTCAAGCATGACTCTCTTTGTATTGGCAGTCTTTTCTACAATTAAAATGGAATGTTCTTTAGTCTTGGCGACACATAATTATTAGTAGGCTCTGCTACAACTTAAGTGCAATGTTCTTTACCGTTTGCCACACAAAAGTTTTAACTGTCTCTTTCCTACAATTTAATTGCAATGTTCGTTAGTGTTAGCAACCATAACACTATTAACTATCTCTTTTCTAAAATAAAAATGCATTGTTCTTTAGTGTTGGCCACGCATAACTACTGGCAGTCTCTTTTCTAGAATTTAAATGCAATGTTCTTTAATATGTGTCACATAACTATTAGCATTATCTTTTCTACAATTTAAATTGAATGTTCTTTAGTGTTAGCAACATAATAAGTATAAGCTGTCTCTTTTCAACAATTTAAATGGGATGCTTTTTAGCCTTCGTCATACTTAACTGTCTCTTTTCTATAATTAAAATGGGATGTTGTTTAGTATTATCCGCACATAACTATTAAATGTGTCCTTTCTACAGTTTCAATGGAATGCTCTTTAACGTTGGCCACCATAGCTATTAGCTGTCTCTTTTCTACCACTTAAATGGAATGTTCTTTAGTGTTAGCCACACATAACTATTAGCTGCGTCATTTCTACAATTTAAATGAAATATTCTTTAGTTTTGGCCACACATTAGCTGTCCCATTTCTACAATTAAAATTTAATGCTCTTTAATGTTGGTCACACATATGTGTTAGCTGTCTATCTTCTTCAATTGAAATAAAATGTTCTTTAGTGTTGACCACCATAACTATTAGCTGTGTCTTTTATACAATTTAAATGCAATTTTCTTTAGTGTTGGCCACGCATAATTATTGACAGTCTCTTTCCTATAAGTTAAAGGCAATGTCCTTTAGTGTTTCAACCATAACTCTATTATCTGTCTCTTTTCTAAAATTTAAATGGAATGTTCTTTATTGTTAGTCTCTCATAACTAATGGATGTATCTTTTTTAATTTAAATGTAATGATCTATAGTGTTAGCCACACAATAACTATTAGCTATCTCAATTCTACAATTTAAATACAATGTTCTTTATTATATTAGCTGTTTCTTTTCTACAATTTAAATGCAATGTTATTTAGTGTTTCCCTCACATAACTATTAGATGTCTATTTTCTACTATTTAAATGCAATATTCTTTAGTGTTGGCCTCCATAACTATTAGCTGTCTCTTTTCTGCAATTTAAATGGAATATTCATTAATGTTAGCCAAACATATCTATTAACTGTCCATTTTCTACAATTTAAATGTAATTGTCTTTAGTGTTAGCCACATATAACTAATTATCTATATTTTAAGGCAATTTTAATTCATAGTTCTTTGGTGTTAGCAATACATAACTATAAGCAGTCATTTTAATACAATTTAAATGCAATGTTCTTTAGTGATGGCCTCACAAAACTATTTGCTGTCTCTTTCCTATAAATTAAAAGGAATGTTTTTTAGTGTTAGGCACACATAACTATTAAGTCTCTTTTCTACATTTTAAATTCAATGTTATACAATTTAAATGCAATGTTCTTTAGCGTTGGCCATACAAACTATTTGCTTTACCTTTTCTCCAATTTTTCTCGAATGTTCTTTATTGTTAGCCCCATATAACTATTAGCTGTCTCTTTTCTACAATTTAAATCGAATTGTCTTTAATGTAAGCCCCCATAACTATTACATGTCTCTTTTCTACAATTTAAATAGAATGTTCTTTAGTGTTCGCCCCACATAAATATAAGCAGTCTCTTTAATGCAATTTTCGTTAGTGTTGTTTACACATAAATAGTAGATGTCTCTTTTCTACAATTTAAATGGAATGATCTATAATTTTTGCCACATATATCTATAAATTCTCTCTTATCTGGAATTTAAATAGGATGTTCTTTAGTGTTAGACACACAAAACAATTAGCTGTCTCTTTGTTGGAATTTAAATGCATTGTTCTTTAGTGTTGGCGGAACATAACTATTAGCTGTCTGTTTTCAAAATTTTAAATGGAATATTCTTTAGTTTTGGCCCCGCATTTCTATTAGCAGTCTCTTTGCTACAATTTTAATGCAATGTTCTTTAGTTATTGCCCCACATATATATTTGCTGTCCTATTTCTTCTATTTATATGGTAGGTTCTTTAATGTTACCCACACATAACTTTAAGCTGTCTCTTTTCTACAATTTAAAATGGATGTTATTTAGTGCTAGCCACACATAACTTACAGCTGTTTCTATTCTACAATTTAAATGGGATGTTCTTTAGTGATCGCCACTCAAAACTATTAGCTGTCTCTTTTTGAATTTAAGTGTCAATGATGTTGTTTAGTGTTCGCCGCACATATCTATTAGATAGCCCTTTTCTACAATTTAAATGGAATATTTTTAGTTTTAGCCGCACATAACTGTTAGCTGCTTTTCTAAAATTTATATGGAATGGTCTGTAGTGTTGGCAACGCATAACTATTAGCAGTCTCTTTGCTACAACTTAAATGCAAATTTCTTTTGTGGTAGCCTCACATAACTATTATCTGTTTCTTTCCTACAACATAAATGGAAAGTTCTTTAGTTTTAGCCACACATCTATTATCTGTCTCTTTTTTCAAATTAAATGGAATGTTATGTAGTGTTAGCAACCTGAAACATTTAGCAGTCTCTTTTCTACAATTTAAATAGAATGTTCTTTATATTGGCCATGCATAACTATTAGCAGTCTCTTTGTTACAATTTAAATGCAATGTTCTTTAGCGTTATCGACACATATCTTTTATTAGTCTCTTTGATACAATTTAAGTGCTATGCTCTTTAGTGTGTGCCACACAACTATTTGCTGACCCTTTTCTACAATTTAAATGGATTCTTTAGTGTTAGCCACGCCTAACAATTAGCACTCTTTCCTATAATTTAAATGCAATCTTCTTTAGTGTTGACCATACATAACTATAAGCAGTCTGTTTGCTACAATTTAAATGCAATGTTCTTAAGTGTTCTTCACGGATAACTATTAACCATCACTTTTCTTTTATTTAAATGGAACGTTCTTTAGTGTTAGATACCCATAACTATTAGCTGGCACTTTTTCTATTTGAATAGAATATTCTTTAGTGTTACCCACACATAAATATAAGCTCTCTTTTCTACAATTTAAATGGAATATTTTTAGTGATGGCCACACATAACTATTAGCAGTGTCTTTGCTAGAATTTAAATGCAATGTTCTTTAGTGTTTGCAACGGATAACTATTAGCCATCACTTTTCTTCTATTTAAAGGAATGTTCTTTAATGTTAGCCGCACAAAACTATTATCTGTCTCTCTTCTACAATTAAAGGGAATGTTCTTTAATGTGTGCAAGACATAACTATTAGCTGTCTTTTTCTACAATTTATTGTAATGTTTTCTATTGTTAATCACACATAACCATCATATGGCTTTTTTCTATTTAAATGGAATGTTTTTTTGTGTTAGCCACACATAACTATAAGCTGTCTCTTTTCTACAATTTAAAATTCATGTTCTTTAATTTTAGCCACACATAACTGTTAGCTGTCTCTGTTCTACAATATAAATGGGATTTTCTTTAGTGTTCGCCCCACAAAAGTATTAGCTTTATCTTTTTGTATTTAAATGGAATGTTGTTTAGTGTTGTCTACACATAACTATTGACATTCTCTTTCCTACAATTTAAATGCAATGTTCTTTAGTGTTGGCCACACATAACAATTAGCGTTTATTTTCTAGAATTCAAATGGAATGTTCTTTAGTGTTAGCCTCACGTAACTTTTTGCTCTCTCCTCTCTCTTTTCTGCAATTTATATGGAATGTTCTTCAGTTTTTTCCCCACATAACTATTAGCTGTTCCTTTTCTACGATTTAAATGGAATATTCTTGAATGTTAGCCCCACATAACTTTTCTGTTTTTTCTAATATTTAAATGGAATATTATTTAGGTTGGCCATGTGAAACTATTAGCAGTCTCTTTGCTGCAGCTTAAATTCAATGTTCTTATGTGTTAGCCCCACATAACTATTATCTGTCTGTTTTCTACAATTTAAATGGAATGTTCTTTAGTGTTGGCCCTACATAACTATTAGCTCTCTTTTTTACAATTTAAATGAATTGTTCTTCAGTGTTAGCCACACATAACTATTAAGTGTCTATTCTATAATTTAATTGCAATGTTCTTTAATGTTAGCCCCACATAACTGTTATCTGTCTCTTTTTTACAATCTATATGGAGTGTTCTTTAATATGTGCCACACATAAGTGTTAACTGTCCCTTTCGTAAAATTTCAATGTAATGTTCTTTAGTGTTATCCACACATAACTGGTTAGCTGTCTCTTTAATATAATTTAAAGGGGATTTTCTTTAGTGTTCAGCCCACATAACTGTTTTTTTTATTGAACAAACGCAAACTCACCGTGCACCACAGAAGTACCTCACGGGGCTTACAGAAGTAAGTTGATTTAACAATGAAACAGTGGAAAAAAATTAAACTAAAATTACAAGATTTTATGAACTTGACAAAGGAGTAGAAAAGCAGATTAGATTTAACAAAAACATTGAATTTCAATAGCCATGTCTTACCAATTTTCTCAATTAATTTTGTAGGCACATTCTTGAATTTTTAAATGCGGGACAACTAAAAAGCACATGCCATACATCTTGTAGCTGCTTTTTGGAACACTCGCACATATCATTAGTCCGAAGATGAAACCTATATAGATATTTAGCAAAATTTCCATGGCCAGATAAAAATTGTGTTATTTTGAATTTTGTGAAGGAAAATAATTCTGAATTCATCTATGCTTAGTAATAGGGAAAAATCTTTTAGTGTTTCCAGATTTCTCAGAGGAGACATACTATCTTCGTTCCACTTAGCAACAAGCTTGTCATAATATGAGGCTTTCAAGTAACTTAGGAATGTTACAATTTACATCAATTGCTAAATTCAAAGCGGCTTTGGCTAAAAAATCAGCTCTCTCATTCCCGTAAATTCCAGGGTCCACGCACATAGTCAAAAAAAACTCTCAGTTCCACTATTTTTAAGACAAGTAATTGTTAAAAGCGTTTCAACAACTAATTTTTTTGTCCTTGCAACATTCTTCAGTAAGTTTAAAGAAGAAAGATAATCGCTACAAATAAGGTACTTTGAACAAAAATTTCCATTTTCTTTAAACCACTTAACTGCGAGATTAATACAAAGCAAGTCTGCTTGAAAGATAGTGCATTCATTCCCGATAGATGTGTATAAAAAACGCATTCGAAGTTGTCTTCAAATAAAACAAAAGCAATGCCAACATTGTTGTTCATCTTACTACCGTCCGTAAAACAGACTTTCTGAAAAAGCTTCTCCACATTTTTCTCGTTCTTAATTAGATGAATTGGTTCTAAAATAGCCGGATGAGTTATTTAGCAGAGAGGCAAATTTCCATCAAAACAGCCCATTGAAAAATCATTTAAAATCAAAGCATACAATTCATTTTTGCACTTAATTTCCAAGTCTAAAGGTGGAACTCCAGCTATAGCAAAGGTTGCTTCATAACGTAAAGTTCTATAACCTCTGAGAAGACGCAGAAGAATTCTCAGTTGAATCTTCCTCAACCTGCGTCTGTTGGTCTTAGTCGCCAAAGCCTGTGCCTAGATTCGAGATGATAAGATATGAAAGGCACAATACCTTGTCTATATATAACTTTTAAAACCTCATAGCCTGAATGTTGTTTAGCGTTATCCAAATATTACTATTAGCGGTCTCTTTTCTACAATTTAAATGGAATGTTCTTTATTGTTAGCCACCCATAACTATTATCTGGCTTTTTTTCTACTTAAATGGAATGTACTTTTGTGTTAGCTGTATCTTTTCTACAATTTATATGGAATGTCCTTTAGGGTTAGCCGCACTTAACAATTAGCTGTCTCTTTTATGCAATTTAAATTGAATTTTCTTTAGTGTCGGCCACGCATAACTATTAACATTCTGTTTGCTACAACTTAAATGCAATGTTCCTTAGTGTTCGCTCCACATAACTATTCGCTGTCTCTTTTCGACAATTTTATTTAGGTGTTTTCTAGGGTCTTCCACACATAACTATTACCTATCTCTTTTCTACAATTTAAATGGAATGTTCTTTATTGTTGGCCACCCATAACTATTGGCAGTCTCTTTCGCATAATTTAAATGCAATTTTCTTTAATGCTGGCCACACTTAACTATTAGCTGTCTCTTTTCTAATAGTTAAAAGCTATGTTCTTTAGTGTTGGCCATGCATAACTATGACAGTCTCTATGCTAGAATTTAAATGCAATGTTCTTTAGTGTTCGCCACAAATAACTATTAGCTATCTCTTTTTGAATGTAAATGAAATGTTGTTTAGTGTTCGCCACAAATAACTATTAGCTATCTCTTTTTGAATGTAAATGGAATGTTGTTTAGTGTTCGCCAAATATGACCATTAACTGTCTCTTTTCTGCAATTTAAATGGGATATTCTGAATTTTTTCCCACGCATAACAATTAGCAGTCTCTTTCCTATAAATTAAATACAGTGTTTTTAGTGCTGGCCACACATAACTATAAGCAGTCTGTTTGCTACAATTTAAATGCAATGTTCTTTAGTGTTTGCAACGCATAACAATTTGCTGTATCTTTTCTTCAATTTAAAAGGAATTTTCTTTAGAGTTCGCCCCACATAAACAATTAGCTTTCGCTTTTCTAGAATTCAAATGGAATGTTCTTTAGTGTTGGCGACACATAACTATTATCTCTCTCTTTTCTACAATTTAAATGGAATGTTTTTTAGTGTTACAAACACATAAATATTAGATGTCTCTTTTGTACAAATTAAATGAAATGTTCTGTAGTGTTTGCAACACAACTCTTAGCTGTCTCTTTTTTACAATTGAAATGCAATGTTTTTTAGTGTTGGCCACCATAGCTATTAGCTATCTTTTTTCTACAATTTAAATGAAATGTTCTTCAGTGTTAGCTGCACCTAACTCTTAAGTGTCTTTACTACAATTTAATTCCAATGTTCTGTAGTGTTGGCCACACATAACTGTTAGCAGTCTTTTTGCTACAATATAAATGCAATGTTCATTAATGTTGGCCACACCTAACTATTAGCTGTCTCGTTTCTAGAATTTAAATTCTATATTCTTTAGTTTTAGCAACACATAACTTTTATCTGTCTCTCTTCTACAATTTTAAATGTATATTCTTTAGTTATAGCCACACATAACTGTTAGCTGTCTCATTTGTATAATTTAATGGAATTTTCTTTAGTGTTCGCCCTAAAAAACTATTAGCTCTCTCTTATTGAATTTAAATTTAATGTTTAGTGTTGGCCACACATAACTATTGGCAGTCTCCTACAATTTAAATGCGATGTTCTTTAGTTTTTGCCACATATAACTATGAGCTTTTTCTTTCCTACAATTTAAATGCAATGTTTCCTTGTGTTGGCCACACATCTATAAGCAGTCCGTTTGCTACAATTTAAATCCAATTTTTTTTAGTGTTGGCCATGGATAACTATTAGTTGTTTCTTTTCTTCTATTTAAAAGGAATGTTCTTTAGAGTTGGCGACGCATAACTACTATTAGAGTTCTCTTTTCTACAATTTAAATGCAATGTTATTTAGTGTTGGCCACACATAACTATTAACAGTCTTGTTCTACAATTTAAATGCAATGTTGTTTAGTGTTGGCTACATATAAGTATTAGCTGTCTCTTTACTACAATTTGAATGAAATGTTCTTTAGTTTTAGCCATCCATAACTATTAGCTGGCACTTTTCTATAATTTAAATGTTATGTTCTTTAGTGTTTGCCACACACTTTCTGCACGAAATTTAATTATAGGTATACAGGGTGTTTTACAACTTTCTGTAGGAATTTTAAGGGGAGGTGAACAGTTTTTTTAAACTTTCTTTTGAAATTTCCACGGTACAGTTAGGTTTACAGGATGTCTTTAAATCTTCCTGCTCGAACGTAACCATATATGAGAAAAAGATTATTCTGCATTAAAAAAAATTTAATTTCCTTTCTGCTGTAAAACCTACATTGAGAATGTCTGTAATTTACGGTTATACGAATGTCCGTAATTTTGAAACCCCGAATTGTAACGATTTTTTCCAAGGTACAATTCCAAACTTTACGCTATTGCAGATAGTCGATAATTTTTCCACCCTAAATTGCACTTTGCTATATTTCCTAAGATGCGAAACAATTTCGAAAACAGACACGCTCTAAGAGAAGGTTTGCTACAATTGACTATAGAGAAGGGAAAAAAGCATGGAATTCTATTAAAAATATAAACAAATACTCGAGAGTTCTCGGTATAAAATCTGATCCAGCTTGTTCCATCGATTGCTCCAGAAAGGGGAAATTTTTTAATATTCTATACAAACACAAGTGCTCCCTCGATTTCTCGATTTGAAAAGAAAGTTGCGATGCATAACTGGATTTATTTGCGAATACGGAAGGTTTAATCTTGTATGTTTTGTGTACCTTATAACTTGTTTATGTAGAAACAAACATTGGTTCTGCACAAAGCTTTTTTTTCGTGTTGCCGACAACAAAGGCTATTGCAATGCAAACGCACACATTCTTAAGGTAACGTTTATTTTTTGCAGCGAAGGTATATTGCCTCCCCTGTTGTACGTTTCGATATGAAATTCCCATTCGGAAAAGGATTCCGTATGGTCGGATAACGGGAAAAAGAAATTCAAGAAAAACCTGACTCATTTTACTTGTTCACTTATTATTTTCTTATAAGTTCAAGGGCCGCGGTAGCCCGGTTGGAAGAGTTACGGATTAGCAATCGGAGGGTTGCGAGTTCGAATCTAATCAAAGACCGTAGTGTACGAAGGGTGCACGCTAAATCTGTCGTGGCCTCAAATGTCCTCACGTTGGCGTGGTATGGAAGTTTGAAGAGTCCGGTGCCAGCTCAAGTGTTGTACCGTCATCTGGCCATGATTCAAAATTACGTGGTGTTGTCATCGGATCTCTCCCTTTAGAATCACTGATCGTCACCAATAGCCCGTTGTGTTGCCCAGTGTGACGTTAATCAAAATACCTACCTGGTCCCTCGCCAATAGCCCGTTGCGTTGGTCCAGTGCTACATTAATTAAATACCTACGTATCAGGTATTTTGCAATGCTGGTGGTACGCACGGGATCAAAATTCGCCTTTTAGAAACTAATTATTGCGAGTGCGTGAAGGGTAGGTAGTTAATTAACGTCGCACAGGAGCAACACAACGGGTTATTGGCGACGGTCCGGGATCACACCCGAAGGGAAAGACCGAGATCAACACCATATGATTTTTAGCCACGGTCAGATGACGAGGCGACACCTGACCTGGCAACTCACTCTCCAAACTTCCACACCACGCCAACGTGAGGACATTTGTGGCCACGACAGAAGTTGCACCAGCCCCTTTGTTCACGACGGTCTTTGTTTGGATTCGAACTCAACCCTCCGGTTGCTAATCCGTTCCTCTTCCCTGCTAGCGGGTAGGGAGACTGAACAAAAGCATCGAACGAACAAAGGCTTATTTGAAAAGCGGAACCCCGACGCAGATTCGAGCAATCAAATCAGCTTCTTTGCTCTCCCAGTTGAGTTACAAAACGTCTATTTCCCCACTTTCCTCCAAGCACGAATCTTAAATAACCGAGAAATGTTTCTTAAAAATAACACAACTAATCTTCACACACCTAAAACCATTAAATTTTTCATTAAAACCGCCCTGAGATCCCTGGCCGACGTCTTCAAGAATTTTAATATGAAAGTTTCTTCCCGATTCATTTTTGGCGCGATTCATTTTGAATGCGATTGAATCCGGGAAGTAAAAGGAAGAGACGTCGGGAAAGAAATGACTGCTGCCGAGATCTTTCCAATCGTTATCAGACGATAACGAAAGGCTCTAAGACGAATCTTATTTTACTTGGCTCTCGGAATTCTTTTCTTGAGGTAGACGTCTGGGAAAATTAATAAAGAATGAAAAGCGACCAGAAAAGCAATTGGGGGTACCGAGACGGGATCTGAAGCGTAACATGTAAATGAAGGAAACGAGTCTGGTTTCGTGCAAGTTTTCATGAATCCCAAATACAATTAAAAGTCCTAAAGTCGGATATAACTCGATTATGCGATGCTGTCTGCTTCCCGTGTTTATGCATAATTTGCTGGCAGGGCCTGCGTCTGACGGGCTGCGTTCGACGCAGGCGTCGGGCGTGCCGTGACGTAATTGTGGTGTTTTATCATGCCGGATCTGCTGCCGTGCGTCTGCTAGTTAGTCGCAATAATTAAGTCGAGATTAACTGACTTTTAACTAGGTTTGCTCTGGCGATCGACGCTCTTGAGGGGTTGGTTGGAGTAATGGGGTCAAGTGAGGGGTTGTTGATTAGCGTGGAATCCCTCAAGTGCTCTCGGGACGCGGTTGGTAGGTAGGTATTTAATTAACGTCGCACTGGAGCCACACAACGGGCTACTGGCGACGGTCCGGGATCAATTCCTGAGGGAAAGATCGAGTTTAGTTTTGAACCACTGTCGAATGACGAGGTCACACCTGAGCTGGCACCCCACTCTCCAAACTTCAACACCACGCCAACATGACGACATTTGAGGACACGACAGATTTAACATACACCAGCCCCCTTTGTACACGACGGTCTTTGGTTGGATTCGAACTCGCAACCCTCCGTTACTCTTCCAACCGGCTACAGGGCCGCGGTAGGCGGTTGGAAAAACAAAAACACAAGAGGCCGTCTCTCGATTTTCTTCGCCTAAACTTTGGCCAAATATGGCCCTTTCACCAAAAACCTTACCAACCATCTTCGCCTTTAGTTTGTTGATTGGGTTTTATGGTGAAAGAGCCATATTTGGCCAAGCTGCGCTAAACACAAGACAAACAATGGTCATACCATAAAGGAAATATCAAAGTAAAGTGAGCAATGGTAACCTTTTTATGTACCCAGGATCATGTGATAAAAACTAGCAGCAACGTGACCCTTACACTGCTTTCGTCCTCTGTGTAGAACTTAACATTCATCATCTGATTGGACCACTGGACCGGAGGAGACGCCCATTCATTGATTCATCTTTTGATTGGTTCGCGCGACTCAGTAGACTTTGGCAATTTCACCACTTTTATAGCCACTATAGAAACACACATTCACACACCTACACTGTCATTAGATGTTACGAGGCGATAAGATACCAAATCGACCCACCAAGTAAATTTCTCACAGATCAGTCACGTGACTACTAGTCGATATGTTGGCCACACAATGGTTTTAAAGCTCGTCTCACTAGCAATGCTCAGTCTACTTATATTTCACGTCTATAATTCCTACACGTACAAAGAAAGTATTGCTGTCACAGGTAGGTACTTTAATTAGCGTCACACTGGAGCAACACAGCTGGCTATTGGTGACAGTCCGGGATCAATCCCAAAAGGAAAGACTCGAGGACAACACCATGTAATTTTGAACCACGGTCAGATGACGGTTACAATCACAGAAGGGGTTTGAGTTGTATGATGTAAGCACCATATTTGGCCAAGCTATGCCAAACAACGTCAAGTAAAGGGACATACACGCACAAGGAGGGTTTTATGGACACAAAAGACAGAAATACACCCAGGAAGAAATTCAACATGCGCCACCTACAACTCACAGGTTGCTAGTGCAGCGGGCAAACCTAAAAATCCTTGGTGACCCCACCAAAAATTTCGGTAGGTAAATTAACGTCGCACTGGAGCAATACAACGGGCTATTGGAGACGGTCCGGGATCAAACCCGAAGAAAAAGATCCGAGGACACGTAATTTTGAGCCAAAGTCAGACGACCCAAACAATTCGGAAAAGGATTTTAAAATTCGCTAACCATAAATAACTACCTAGTATCTATCAAATGTGTTGAATAAAGAATTTCTTACGTACACTAAATTTCAAAAATCTACCAGAGTGAATCTGTAATCATCCGAGCAAATATGATTAAGAATAAACATAAGAATCCAGTCGAAAAGCAAAACAATAAGGCTGAAAATCCATGTGAATAATTAGATTTTCTGGCGAGAAGAGACGAGAGTTACAAATATTTAAGCAGTTTCACATTTTGAGAAGGAAGAAAAATGTGTAATGTGATTAACAAAAGCAATGGATAAACGAATGGTTACGATAGATAGGGTGAGCTAAGTAAATATTGAAAATTTTAACTCAGTCATTAGTAAAACTAATTAGAGTGATACAAGTAAAAGTTACGATTGCAAATTTCCATTATTCTCTAGAGTTAGGTAAAATTAAAATTAATGAATCCTGTTAACAGACTCCCCAAAGTAAACAGAATACAAAACTGCATTAAGGTTATTTTCAAATGTGATTTTTACTTTGGAAAGGTATGAGCTTCTGGAATAGTTGACTTGTTTTAACGCGTAAAATATGACTTGGATTTAAAAAGAAAAATAATATATTATAGTTAATGAATAGTATGACGACGAGAGTTGCTAGCTGACTCTTAATGTTTTGAAATATTCGAGTTATTTCAAAGTGTGAGGGATTTTCAGTTTAAAACAAACCAGACGGGAAATGGATATTTTATTTCTGCTGCTTAGATACTCCCACATGATACATATCGGATTTACCTTAAATTGTTGTTTATCGCCGCTTTGGCGACGTTGAGCAATTAACTGCCAACTGAATTTAAAAAGCAAATAAACTTAATGACAGTATGGTAGGTAGTTAAATTTACGTCGCACTGAGAAACACAACGAGTTATTGGGACGGTCCGGGATCAATCCCGAAGGGCAAGATCCAAGCATAGACGCGAAATATAAGTAGACTGATACTGCTATTGAGAGGAGCTTCAAAAATTGTGACCAACATGTCGACTAGTAGTCCCGTGACTACTGTGTGAAAAATTTACCTGGTTGGCTGAATTGGCATCTAATCGCCTCGTTTGGCAATGTAACATCTTATGACAGAGTAGATGTGTGAATGCGCATTTCTATAGAGTGGTGACCAAAATGGTGAAATCGACAGTTTACTACGATGTCGCGTGGACCAATCAGATAATGAATCAATGGATGGGCGTTTTCTACCGTCCCGTGGGCCAATCAGATGAACAATGTTCGTTTCCACTCACAGATGAAAGTAGTCTGAGTCACGTTACTACTAGTTTTGGTCACATGATACTGGGCACATAAAAAGGTTACCATTGCTCACTCTACTTTTATATTTCCTCTATGGATCCGAGGACAACACCTCGTAATTTTGAATCACGGTCAGATGTCGAGCTCCCAACACCTGATCTATCAACCCATTGGCGGATATTGGCGACGGTCCTGGATCAAACCCGAAGGGAAAGATCGAGGACAACACCACGTAATTTTGAATCACAATGATAATATGGGTGGTGGTAATGGTAATTAATTAACGTCGCACTAGAGCAACGCAACGGGTTAATTGACGACGTTATAATATGGGAATGATGTGGAAGTTAATTCTTAATATTTTGAAATATTCGATTTACTCATGGAAGTATGATGGATTTTCGGTGTCAAAAAATAAACCAGACGGAAAACGAAGATTTTACTAACGCTACCCAAATGCTCTTGCATGATACATATCGGGGTTACCTTAAATTGAACTTTGTCATCGTTTGTAAAATATTATAAATGGTAAATGCTTTTTCTATTCTAAAAATAATTGTTATTTTATTGAAGTAAAAATATTATTTATTATATTGGTTCGATGCGAATGAAATTTCCGATGAGAAATAGCTTTGGGAATGTACCCCATACAGCAAAAAGTGATTACCTACAAGCTTCCGGCATCTTACGTCACAAAGTTACTATAAATAGCTATCACGCGTGTGAAGTACAAGTTCTAGATTTAATTTGTTTGGGTGTAAGGTGCTTCCAAATTCGACATGGAAAATCAGATTTGAGAGTCATCTTCATTTACGAATTTAAACTGGGACATTCTGCTACAGTTGCTGCTCGAAACATTAACACAGCATTCGGGGAGAATACAGCCAGTGAACGAACCATTCGGCGATGGTTTGCGAAGTTTCGAAGTGGAGTTGAAGTTTCTGACGATGTTCTGCTAAGTGTGGTTGAAGCTGAACCGCGGAAAATATGTCGTGAGATAGCTGCCGAGATAGGTGTCCACCACACTACAATTGTTCGCCGTCTGGCTGCACTGGGTAAGGTCAAAAAGATAGATTCTCAGGTGCCTCATGAATTGCCAATTGCCAACATGAGACGTTTGGAAGTCTGCATCGCTCCTTTCCAGGAATGAAAGAGAACCTCTACTGCAGCGAATCGTTACCTGCGACGAGAAATGGGTCGTTTAGGACGATCGGAAACGATCTGTACAATGGTTGAGCAAAGCACAGCCTCTCGGACGCCATTCCAAGCCACCCTTACATCCCAGGAAGGTTATGCTTCTTGTATGGTGGTCTACAGCTGGAATAATTCATCGCAGTTTCCTGCCAAGTGGCCATACCATTACTTCAGAACGATATTGTGATGAATTACGACAGATGCACCGCAAATTGATGGTAAAACAACCGGCTTTGGTAAACAGTCATGGCGTTCTCCTCTTGCAAGATAACGCCCATCCTCATGTCGCACAACGGACGATGCTGACGCTACGTGATTTGGGCTATGAAGCGATGCCTCATCTCCTTATTCCCCTGACTTGTCACCTACAGATTTTCATCTGTTTCGTCACCTGGATCGCTTTGTGTCTTTGCAAACGGTTCACCCAAGATACGGAGGTTCACCGTGCAGTTGACTTCTTCGCATCCCAGCCACAAGACTTCTCGTTCCGGGATCACGGCCTTGTCAGACAAGTGGCAACATGTGTCAATTCAGAGGGAGATTATTTCGAGTAGGTCAGGTACTGTATTTTTCAGTCATTTTCCGGACATTTCATTCGCACCCCGACCCAATATTTTTCATATTTCATAACTAATTATAAGATTTAGGTATTTTAATTAACGTCACACTGAAGCAACACAACGGGTGACGGTCCGGGATCAATCCCAAAGCGAAAGATTTCGTAACCACGTAACACCACGTAAATTTGAACCACACTAATTATGAGAGGCATTTCTGTCAAATTAACGAAGGTGGCGGTAGTGTTTCTAGGGCGATGCGTGTTTTTTACGATTCTGAATGTGACGTCGATTGTCTTGTTTTCCGAATACGATTTCAGTGCTTCACCGATAAAAATTGGGGCCGCGGTTGCCCGGTTTGAAGAGTAACGGATTAGCAGCCGTAAAGTTGCCAGTTTGAAACTCGGTCCAGCCAAAGACGTTGTCTGTACGGGGGCACGTTAAATCTGTCCTGGCTTCACATTGACATGGTGTGGAAGTTTGGAGAATGGGGTGTCAGCTCAGGTGTTGCCTCGTCATCTGACCATGGTTCAAAATTACGTGTTGTTGTCCTTTCCCTTTGGGATTGATCCCCGACCGTCACCAACAGCCCGTTGTGTTGCTCCAATACCTACCTTGTTAGGTAGGTAGTTAATTACCGTCGCACTAGAGCAACACGACGGACTATTGACGACGGTCCGGAATCAATCCCGAAGGGAAAGATCGAGGACAACGCCTCGTCATTTTGAACCACGGTCAGATGACGAGGTCAACACCTAAGCTGGCACCCCACTCTCCAAACTTCCACACCACGGCACGTGAGGACATCTGAGGTCCCGACAGTTTTAGCATGCACCAGTCCCCGTTTACACGATGGTCTTTGGCTGGACCGAGTTTCGCAACCCTCCAGTCGCTACTACGCAACCTTCGAGTTGTAGGCGGCGCTTCTTGTCAGGTGCATTAATTTCTTCCTGGGTGTATCTTTTGTGTCAGTAAAACTTTCATTGTGTAATTGATATTATATATCTTGTGTCTGGCGTTGTATGGCCATTAAACACTCAAAACCAACCAACAGTTCCAACTGGGTTACCGCGGCCCTCGAATAAACTTAATGGAACCTGGGTGTATCTTTCGTGTCAGTAAAACTTTCATTGTGTAATTGATATTGTATATCTTGTGTCTGGCGTTGTATGGCCATTAAACACTCAAAACCAACCAACAGTTCCAACTGGGTTACCGCGGCCCTCGAATAAACGTAATGGAACCAAATTTGGTATTTAGATTTTTGAAGACACGGGGAGAATTTTTGGGAAAACATTTTACTACCAAAAGTCGTCGATAAGGAAAAAACGAACACTCGAACCAGTAAACGCAGACAAAATGGATTATGCAGGTTTCGACTGCGTAATCAACAACCACGCTACTAATTACAGGTGATATGTGGCGCCTTATAATTTAAAAACTGGCAATCGGCAAACAAATTACTATGGAGATTCAACACACAGGAAACCAATCTTTTTTTCAACAGAATCAGGTTCCCCTGGACCACCTAGACCCATTTCAACGTTCCGACCTTTCTAGTGCACAACAAATTGCGTCCGGTGAGCGGCATGCTGTATAACTGAACGTAATAAGTAGGTTCGCACAGAAAGTCGTAATTGCTTGCGCAGTCGGAGCTTTGCATAATCCATTTTATCTCCTTTAATGACTATTTTCGACTCCTACAGCGCCAAATTCCCGCCTATTGGTGATTTATTTCTAAATGTTTTTTTAGAGGGGTTTTCTAAACGCTCTAAAATGTTTTTTCGCGGAATACATCTCCCATGTCTTCAAAAGTCTCATTACCGAACTTGGTTCCATTCCTGTTTTTTTCGATTTAGCTGCAGATGCCTCCAAAGATTGCAAGTTATTTTATGGCCCCCCCTGTTTTTGTATTCGTTCAAAATTACGTGTTGTCCTCGATCTTTCCCTTCGAAGGTTGATCCCGGACCGTCGTCAATAGCCCGTTGTGCTGCAGATTTTACATGTTTTAAATTTACCTTTTATTTTTGTCTTGGACTTCATTTTTAAATGTTCTGCGCTTTTATTGGGCTATATTCTGTCTTGTGTTTGGTGCAGCTTGTCCACTTTGGGACCTTGCGCCATAAAACCCCAACATCCAATTCAATCTGACCCGGCTACCGCGGCCCTATCCAGCGTGACACAAAATACCACTCATAAATCTCTGGCTAACAATTTGTAGTCTTACGCAATAATTTATTCTCTGTAGTTAGTCCACACTTCCTAATCCATGCCATGAATGCATATGAAGTAATTCTTCTGACGGAATTACTTAATTTTTTGAGTTAGGTCACTCTTCCTGTGTTGTTTTCCTCTGCCTAATTATCGCCGCAATCGTAAATACCATCCATCAAGTAATTCAGTTCTGCTCAGCTAGAAGCACCCATATGTTTTACTTAATCCTCTTCTAAATGCGTTGTAATTACACTGTTAAGATGTTTGTTTTGCGAGTGTTACTTACATTATTTTGTAAAAGGGGATTATTTATTAGTTTTCGCAATGTTTTCTTTACAGAAGTTATTTGATAGAAAAAGTGTTTAATCTGTTCTAAGGTACTATAGTACATTATCCAATGTATTTAAAGATAAATTCCTGAAAACGCTTTCTGTCAAGAAAGAAACCGTCTGCTTATGTAAAAGTAAAGGGAAATGCTCGATTAAAACATTTTAACAGATAAAATATATTACATTTTTGTTTATGGTTTAGGTTATTAATTGTTGTGGTATGTAGCAACATATACCATGTAAAAGTAAAGGGAAATGCTCGATTAAAACATTTTAACTGTTAAAATATAATATTACATTTTTGTTTATGGTTTAGGTTATTAATTATTGTGGTATGTAGCAACATATACCATGTAAAAGTAAAGGGAAATGCTCGATTAAAACATTTTAACTGTTAAAACATAATATTACATTTTTGTTTATGGTTTAGGTTATTAATTATTGCGGTATGTAGCAACATGTACCATGCGCTTAGGTTTTTGAGTAAAATAACCAGTCTAAAACCTTCAAAAGATTGAGGATGAAAGATGACGAAACTGGTTTAGCTATTTCCATGGAACAAAACGTCCATAATTAGGACCAAAATAAATAAGAAAATACTCGAGTTTACCCCACTCTCCAAACTTCCACACCACGCCAACGTGAGGGCATTTGAGGCCACGGCAGATTTAACGTGCACCAGCCAGGCTACCGCGGCCCCATAATTTTTAAGAAACACATTTCAATTAACTCGAATTAACGTTTCAGGTGCCAAAAAATGCAAAACATCAAAATCCTAGCCTTAGTTATCACGTGCGTTTGTTTTTAATTTTACTGCACTGACATGCAATTGCTTTAATAATATAATACTTTTTTCTAAGATCCTGTTATTTATTGGTTTGTAAAAATGGCTATTTTATTTCTGATTTCTGCCATGGTTGGCGAAAGTGTAGGAAGTCAAACAGAAAATGTTGAAGCGTTAAATGTAGTTATTTCCTTCACACACAATGCTACCACATTAAAATTATTTCTTACCCTGTTTTCCAATTAGTTCCCGTTATCAAGTATACGAATACAATTTCCCGAGAAACGAAAGTCGAAAATTAAAATGAATTGATTCTATTAATTATAATCCGTAAGTTAATTTTGTCAAAACAATATTTCATAAAAATAAATAATAAAACATTTGCGGACAGTGCATAAATTATTCTGTGGTAGATGATCAAAATAAAAAGTTTCGAGTCTGATAAATTTAATTTTATTTCAGCTGAGTAATCAGTAATAGTTAAAAAAATTTAAGTGCAAGAAATATAATTATATATTTTAAGCGATATGGGGATAATATATTTCCTCTTTTAGTTTTATAACTTATACTTGAAAATATACGAATTTAAATTAAAATTTTGAAGTTCCTATTTAAAATGGAAGTTTCAAATGATTTAGAAATAGTATTTTTGAGACATTAATATTTTATTAAAAGCTGTTTTAATAAAATATTAATATGAGCTAGACTAAACTGATGTTTGAGGAGATACAAACTAGAGAAAAATTACTCTATATTTTTTATATTATGTTTATTTGGTTAGCAAAATATTTATATTAATAACTGAAATATTCTTGTAAATAGAGAAATGGTAGCAGAATTCTAGATTTTCTTCTCTCCTCTCCAATGGACCGCGGTAGCCCGGTTGGAGGAGTAACGGATTAGCAAGAGTTCAAATCCAGCCAAGGACCGTCATGTACAAAGGGGGCTGGTGCATGTTAAATCGGTCGTGGCCTCAAATGCTCTCACGTTGGCTTGGAGTGGAAGTCTGAAGAGTGGGGTGCCAGCGCAGGTCATCTGACCGTGGTACAAATTACTGTGTTGTCTTCGGATCTTCCCCTTCGGATTTGATCCCGGACCGTCGCCAATAGCCCGTTGTGTTGCTCCAGTGCGACGTTAATTAAAATACCTACCAGTTCTTTAATATTAACTACATTCTTCAGTATTTTTGAAACGAAAATAATATTTTTCAAAAGGGCGATTTTTGTGTGAATTTTCAATACATGCCATCAACTCCAATGTCACAATGGCGCCATAACCATTCCACGTCTCTTCAAATCAAAATCACTTGAAAATTTTATTGCCCATTCATATCTTCAGACAAATATGTTTTATGGAGAACTGTGTCACAGAGATATGCGAATAAAATATCAACATAACCGTTAGCATTGTTAGAATAAATATTAATGTAAAGAAATATACTTGTTTTGTAGTTCTGAATCATAGTCTTCCATTTGTAAAGGAAATTACATTTTGATCGTATTTCGAAACTCGATGATATTTCCATATATTGTGCACTTCCATTCTATTCATATTTTTGACTATGCTTATGTTCGTTTATCTTTCGTCCTATAGATTCCGATACATCGCTGCGAAATCCAGTCTAGTTCAAGTAACGTTGTTTTTGATTAGAATCAGTCTTGTCTTGCGAAATGATTTTTTCTGTTTGGTTCAATAATTCAATTGTTGAAAACCTACCCTGCAGTTTTTTATAAGGCAAATAGTTTCAACTCGTAATAAACTAATATGGATTTTATATTACTTCTCATGCATCTGATAATTTTTTTTTCGTTTTTCTAAGATTGCACTGAAGTATCGGAGTAAGATTGGATTTTTGTCCAATTTTGTTCGTTAGAGTGTATGTGTGCGTATATAAAGAACATTACTCCCTTCAGCCTCAAGTATTCGTTAAAGTTTAATAAATAAGTTATTTGTACTCTGTAACATCTATCTATCTATCTATCTATCTATCTATCTATCTATCTATCTATCTATCTATCTATCTATCTATCTATCTATCTATCTATCTATCTATCTATCTATCTATCTATCTATCTATCTATCTATCTATCTATCTATCTATCTATCTATCTATCTATCTATCTATCTATCTATCTATCTATCTATCTATCTATCTATCTATCTATCTATCTATCTATCTATCTATCTATCTATCTATCTATCTATCTATCTATCTATCTATCTATCTATCTATCTATCTATCTATCTATCTATCTATCTATCTATCTATCTATCTATCTATCTATCTATCTATCTATCTATCTATCTATCTATCTATCTATCTATCTATCTATCTATCTATCTATCTATCTATCTATCTATCTATCTATCTATCTATCTATCTATCTATCTATCTATCTATCTATCTATCTATCTATCTATCTATCTATCTATCTATCTATCTATCTATCTATCTATCTATCTATCTATCTATCTATCTATCTATCTATCTATCTATCTATCTATCTATCTATCTATCTATCTATCTATCTATCTATCTATCTATCTATCTATCTATCTATCTATCTATCTATCTATCTATCTATCTATCTATCTATCTATCTATCTATCTATCTATCTATCTATCTATCTATCTATCTATCTATCTATCTATCTATCTATCTATCTATCTATCTATCTATCTATCTATCTATCTATCTATCTATCTATCTATCTATCTATCTATCTATCTATCTATCTATCTATCTATCTATCTATCTATCTATCTATCTATCTATCTATCTATCTATCTATCTATCTATCTATCTATCTATCTATCTATCTATCTATCTATCTATCTATCTATCTATCTATCTATCTATCTATCTATCTATCTATCTATCTATCTATCTATCTATCTATCTATCTATCTATCTATCTATCTATCTATCTATCTATCTATCTATCTATCTATCTATCTATCTATCTATCTATCTATCTATCTATCTATCTATCTATCTATCTATCTATCTATCTATCTATCTATCTATCTATCTATCTATCTATCTATCTATCTATCTATCTATCTATCTATCTATCTATCTATCTATCTATCTATCTATCTATCTATCTATCTATCTATCTATCTATCTATCTATCTATCTATCTATCTATCTATCTATCTATCTATCTATCTATCTATCTATCTATCTATCTATCTATCTATCTATCTATCTATCTATCTATCTATCTATCTATCTATCTATCTATCTAAACATATGATATATATATATATATATTAGGACATTTTACCTAATTTGCCTTTCTACTTTTGTTCATTATGGTGTTTTTCTGGGGTGGGCTACTTTTGGCGTATCGCTGCCCACGCGCAGAAAACACCATCTTCAGCTGTCTGGGTCAGGCTTCATCCCAAATGACGCCCTGATACACCAACACCTCTTCATTTTTTGAAATATTTTTAATATTTTCTAAATTTCCCTTTGGTTTTCTTTAATTGAATTATATATATATGTATATGTATATGTATGTATGTATGTATATGTATATGTATGTATGTATATGTATGTATGTATGTATGTATGTATGTATGTATGTATGTGGTAGATGGTAATATTTCTTAAAGGTCAAAATTTTGAAAAATATGTTGCAAAGATTAATGTCAGATGCAGAAGTTGAACACTAAATCAGTCAGAACTAGTTATATTTAGCCCTCCAAGTGGTTTCGACGAGATATCTCATTCATCCAGATCTGACGAATTTTTCTATTGACGAGGCATCTCGTCAACAAGATGTTGTCTACTTTTGTATGATGGAGAGATGAAGATCTGGTAATTTTTTTCTAGTGACGATACATCTTGTCCATCGAGATCTGGTCACTTTGTTCTGAAAATGAGATAACTCGTCGAGATACCACCAGGAGGGTTAACACCCAATCAGTAAAAATTTATTATCAGTATTCAGTTAGAAGTGCTGTTAACCAAGCCCTAGTTGGAACTCGAGTTAAAAACACCATACCTAATTTTAATTCGCTAATAGCCCGTTGTGTTGCTCCAGTGCGACTTTGATTAATTACCTACCTACCTTTTAGGTAATGGTATCTAATTAACGCCGCACTGGAGCAACACAACGAACGAGGTAACACCTTAGCTGGCACCCCACTCACCAAACTTCTACACTCCTCCAACGTGATGACATTTGAGGCCACGAGAGATTTAACGTGCACTAGCCCCGTGTACACGACGTCTTTGGCTGGATCGAGCTTCCAACTGGACTACCACGGCCCTCCTCTGAGAACCTACTGTGAACAAAAGCGATCGCGTTCCTGACTTAAAGTGGTGACAAAATTAAATTCGATAGAGCAAAGATTATATAAATATAAATAACTGGTTCGTAGAAAATGGAAGGTATTTCATGTGTATACGCCAGATGTCAAATGTATTTAAAACTGGAGATTATTGCAAAGAAGCGCCAGTTATCAAAAATGCTGTTTTCGAAAACTAATTCAAAACGATGCCGCATAGCCCTGTCTGAATTAAAAAGCAATGCATCTATATAAATAAAAATGGAGTGTTTGTACATTAAAAATTTTCGACCCATTTCAAGTTTTCTATCCGTTTTGGATCCTTATGCAAAATTCGTCTCTTGCGCGTTTGGTGTCTGTCTGTCCATCCGTATATGTATGCCCGTACTACGTACACACGGTTGAATATATTTTCATGAAACTTTGCATACTGTAAATACTTTCATTCGTTTAGTGACTGATTTTGGTTGCGTAAGTCTGCCCGTCTTCCCGTTCTATGTTCAATTTTGTGTTTGTACAAGTATCACATAAGATTTATGTAACATATTTTAATGCAATGTTCTGTATTTTGATACACCATATTAGTTGTTTAGTGAATACATTATTTGAAATTTCTTTGCTTATATATTTAGGCAAGTTTTGTGTTAAAACATCTGAATAACTATACCATAATTTGGTATTGGAGTAGCTGGAAGGTATATTGAGCATTGCAATTACTTGGATTGTTTTACCAGTGCTGGTGAAAAATAAATTATTTTTCCAAAACCTATTTTTACGGAATTTAAATTATATTACTTTATTTATTTTGAGTCTTATTTTTTCTTTACGAAAGATAAAAAAAATTCTGAATACTTGGGACAGATGATAAAAAGAATAAAACATTATAAATAAACTATACAGAACAAGACCTTTTAAAATAGGACTGGTTGGTAATATTGCAAACTTGTTATTTTTTTATCGTGCGTTTTTTAAATTTATGTCCATTATATTCCAAGAACTATATTGTAGTGAAAAAACAGATACATTCATTACTTTTCGTCCGACACTGTTTTAAAATCTGTTTTAAGATGTGTTTCTGGATTTTAAATTTGATGTTTTTCGTTCAATAAGGTAATCAATTTATAAGTAATGGTTTAACTCCTTTTAAAAAAATTTTTAACCGTTGTATAATTTTAAGTAACGTTTTTGTTTTTAATTGACATACAAGGCAATTATATGCATACTCTGAACTATTCTGTGCATTCTGGGTAACATTGGCACACTCTAGAGACTTCTTTCTTCCTATAAATTTAAATTCTACAAAAATGTAAAATGTTAAATACGACATTTATTTACATTTGTGAAATTGTGTATTTAACAATTGAGTACCTTTATTAGAGTGTATTAGTTGCATGTGATGAATAGGTTGGTAGGTATTTTAATTACCGTCACAACTAGAGCAACACAACGGGCTGTTATGTGATGAATAGGAATTACAATTTATTGACGAAAGTGGAAGAAAGTTAACCAATTCAACCCAAGTAATGCCGGATAATTCTGATAGTTTGTATAAATATGATCTCCGAATTGCTATTTATGAATTCATTACAAGATTTATTTAAGAAAAACAGTTTATAAATCCTACTGTCAACGAGGCATGCCGTCATTAGTTAAACTGACCAGATCTTCATGAACGAGATATCTCATCCATCAAGTTCTCGTCGTATCGTCATTAGGAGAAAACTCACCAGATCTTGATCTCGTCACCAACAAAAAATCAGCGATATCTTGATGACGGCATATCTCATCATTTGCAAAGTGGGTCACATCTTGATGGACGAGATATCTCGTCGAAACTCCTTGGAGGGTTAAAAAGAAGGGTCTGCAAAATTGTAATATGAGGGCAGAGCTGGATTTTCTATATAACTTGACTGGCCTTCTAGTCCCAAAATACTTGATTGGCATGGTGTGGAAGTTTGGAGAGTGGGATGCCAGCTCAGGTGTTACCACGTCATCTGACCGTGGTTCAAAATTACGTGGTGTTGTCCTCGGATCTTTCCTTTCGGGGGTTGATCTCGGACCGTTGTCAATAGCCTGTTGTGTTGCTCCCCTAGTGCGACGTTAATTAAAATACCTACCTTAAAACATTTTAAAAGTTGCAAGGGATTTGTAAAACTTTCTTTCATGCGAAATGACAAAGTCAAAAGATAAGACCACAAGTTATTTAAAACAGCAAAACAATGAAACATCCCCTGAATTCATGGTTTATTATTTGAAGTTTTGTCATTGTTGGCGAATTTTTTATATAATTGAAAGACTATTCTGAACTCGATTACTTTATGTGATCTTTAGCACAGGTTTACACTCTCTCACTTGTAAGATATGCGGAAATGAATATTTATTTCGACCTTTGTGATTTCCGAAGGGTATATGTAGTACATCTGACATTGCTAGCGTCATTTTTCATTCTTTGGGAAGAGTTTCTCAAACAGATTGTACGAAAAATTCACGTAACACATGGATAATTCATTTTTTGCACCTCCTTCAGCTTTTCTCTGCTGAGCCATGAAAAAGCACAAACTCAAGAAAAGCACACGTGCGCATATTTTTATTCAAATCTCGACGTGCTTGAAAATATGGGAAGAGATAAGGAAATTTCAAACGTCTTTGAAAGTAAATTTCTAGTTTCTTCCAAGCTTATGCATCTGGTGCGCCGATCGACAGATTTAAAGCTGTTCTACAGGGAGCAGAGCTTGTGCTGTTTGTGAAAAGCTACAAACACCTCCGTCTCTAGAAATATCCAAGAATCGCTGAGATGATTTGTTCAGTTTTATTCGTGCGAAAATATGTAATCCTGATCCCAGGTATTTTGGAACAAAAATTTAAGCTCAATGTTTGAAAGCTTCTGTGCCAAAGGTATATCTAGTACGATCATAAGTTAGTTGAATTTACGTCGCATTGGAGCGACAGAACGATAAGGGAAATATTAAAGTAGACTGAGCAATGGTAATATTTTTATGTGCCTAGGATCATGTGGCCGTGAGGAACCGAACATTTATCATCTGATTGGTTCAATGGAGAAGACGCCCATCCATTGATTCACTATGATTGGTTAGTTCGACGTCGTAGATTTTGGCGATTTCACCACTTTTCTCCGTTCTATAGAAATGCGCATTCACACATCTACCCTGTCATACGATGTTATATCGCGAAACGTAGTGATAAGGTGCCAATTCGGCCAGCCAAGTCAACTTTTCACATGGCGATCAAGTGACTAGTCGACATCTTGGTCACATTTTTTGAAGTTCCTCTCAATAGTAATGCTCAGTCTGCTTATATTTCACGTTTATGAACACATTGGGTTATTTTTGCGCGTGATCAATCCCAAATGGTAAGTAGTTGAATTAACGTCGCATAGGAACAACACAACGGGCTAAAGGCAAAGGTCAGGATCCATCCCGAAGGGAGAGATCCAAGGTTAAATCTGTTCGAAATTTTTTTTTCGTACATTCGTAATTTTGAACCGCGATCAGATGACGAGTTGAAAACCTGAGCCGGTACTCCACTCTCCAAACTTCCCCACCACGCCAACGGGAGGGCATTAGAGGCCACGACAGGTTTAACGGGCACCAGCCCCCCATACACGGTGGTCTATTGTTGAATTGAGCTTCGAACTTTCAACCCCCGGTAGCTAATCCGCTATTCTCTTCCAGCCGGGCTACTGCGGCTAAGTCATTACGTTATTTAGGTAAAGTAAAATGTTATTTTTTGGTCATTATACAAAATACAGCGTCGTTCGAAGGTTGATTATTTGGATTTCCTGGCGCAAGATTAGGACAAGCTAAGCCAACAGCGTCGTTCGTAAATTTTATCTTATATAACAGAGTCTGTCGAATGCAAATAGTGAAAATTGCAGAGGATTAAAAGAACTCTTAAAATTCAAAGCAATTTTCGTTACCATTTACCGAAGGATTTGTGAATGGAGAGAAGCTGTATAACGGATCAAGTTGAAAAAGGCTTCGGATTTTAAAAATGAATAGATCTGTTTACTCAAAAATTTCCTCGGCACTCAAACAAAATGAAGAAATCAATTTCCCATCGAGCAAAGTAATACGAGTTTAATTAAGTGATGTATAAATAAACGCAATTTGCTTTCTTCAGTCTAAAGTCAATACCGTAAACTATCACTGGAGCCTTATTTTTATTTAATTCCACGAAGGCAAAGTATTCAAACAAATGTAAAATAAATAAAAACATAAAGTTGAACGACAAAAAATGTGTGAAAAACTCAGTTTCTGCGTTCTGTGTGTAAAGGAGGGGGAATTCATTGGGAATTACTCGTTATTAGGTGCATTCCTCTTAACGATGATAAAAATCAATTCCCTTTTTCATTCAGCGCAAAAAGTTCCCAATTATTTGAAATTCTCTTTTTCTTTACACCAGCATTCATTACGACATCCATTTCTATTTACTCTACATCGGACTGGAATAAGTGCCGAGTAATGTTGTTTTAATAGATTTCAAAAAATCTTTATTCAAAATTATGAACTGTTGAGTTAATGTAATGGTTATTAACATGCTTTGTTTAATCACCTTTTCCGCATGGAAAGAAATCAGAAGTCGCGCTGCCTTTGTAAATTAGCTCCCGCTGAAATATTTCGGTGTAAAACAACTCTGCTGAATGAGTTTTTATCTTATATTAAAATTAAAAGTAGAGATTACTCTTTCGGTTCCACGGGTGTTTTTAAAACATCTTCGTTGTTTGGGTGGTAGGGAGAAGTAAATGTGTTATTTGTTTTTGCCGGAGCGTAATGATTCCTTTAATGGGGACATAATAAAAAGCCGGTGCGTGGAGAGGAAATTTAATCATTGCAATTTTAAATTCAATTATATTTGGTATGTCGCAGATTGGAAGTAATTTCAAACGCAGATCTTTCATGTAAAACCAAGTACAAAACGAAATTTTTGCTCACATTTTTTGAAAAAAAAAAGGAACGCTGGGAGCCGGTTTAAAAGTAATTTGATTTCACTATATACCAATGCGTTATGCTTTGAAAGCAAGCAAAGTAATAACATCGGGATATAAATTACGTGTTCGAAAATATAATTTCCTAAAATGTCACTTATTACACTTAGGCGGTAAATTAACGGTTATTAGATTGAAAGACTAGTGGGTAGATTTTTAAAAAATCTAGTGAAAATTGATAGATATATTTTTATAAAAAGGTATAAAATAAAATCTATTTTCTACGTGTAAGGTACCTGACTAAGATTTAGACGGTTTTCAAAACTAAAAATCTGGAGATATTACGATTACTTCAAAAGTAAGAACATTCCATTAAATAAAAAGTTTGGAATTTAACGCTATTTTACCGAACACAATTTTGTTCATTTTTTAAAAATACTCATCTATACATATAAAGTAGAGTTGGCGTCTGTCTGTTCTTTGTACAAATCTACACCGTTTGACAAATCAGCACCGAATTTGGAACACTTATTCTTAGGAACCCTGCGGGTAACGTAGGCTATATATTAACCCCCGTTCTATTTGTCTTGGGTGTGTAGAGGGGACTAAAAGCACTATTCGAAATCCTCATAGGAATAACATTGCGTATTTATAAGATCAATGTGACCACTTCAAATTTGGTACATTTATTCTTTAGAATTCCGTGAGAAACATAGGCTATAAATTAACACCGTTCGATTTGTCCTGGGTCTGTAGAGGGGGTAAAAACAATCCGAAATCCCCATAAAACAACATTGAGTATTTTTAGGATCACTGTCGGATCAATTCACTCCAAATTTGGTATATTCATTCTTTAGAAACATAGGCTATAAATTAATCCCGTTCGATGTCCTGGGTCTGCAGAGGGGACTAAAAATCGAAATCCCCATAGGAACAACATTGAGAGTTTTTACGATCACTGTCAGACCATTTCGCACCAAATTTGGTGCAGTCATTCTTTATATATATATGTATAATAAGTAAAACTACCCTAAGAATAGAATAGATTTCCCCGAGAAACAAGATGAAATAAAATATGTAAATGTTAAGTGAGCCTGCCTACTTTTTCAAGTGGAGCAAGGCCAGGTTATCACTTGAAAATTATTTCCCTTTATTTGTTCTCTGCGGCTTTCAGCGCTGTTCATCTAAAGGGTCAATATTATTGTTGTTACTTTGCTCCAATTTTTTGTTATTATTTTGTTCTTGTTACTATTTGCATTTTGTTTTTGCTTTTATTTGGTTTCTCCTTTTTGATTTGTGGTGATGATCTATATATATGTAATTTCTTGATTTTAAAATTTTTGGATTTCTCTTTGTTTTGGTTTGTAATTTTGAATTATTTTACTTTCCATGTTGTGTCTGCAGCTTTAGCGCGCATACATGGACAGTTCTGCCTTCTGCTTTCTGCTTGACTATTTTTTACCCCCAACTTTTTTGGCTTTTTAGCTTTTTACTTGTCTGCTTTTCGATCTTTTGGCATTTTGCTGGTTTGCATTTCTATTATTTTACGTTTTAATGTTTTGTATATTTTGTAATTTGATTGTTTATATATATATATATAATATATATAATATATATATATAATATATATATAATATATATAATATATATATATATAATATATATATAATATATATATAATATATATATATATAATATATATATAATATATATATATATATATATATATATATATAATGTTGGTAACAGGTTAGATATTAACTCCTGTAAGGGGATTTGTCCTGTCTCCAGAGGAGACTAAAACAATTCGAAGTTCCCACAACATATTTTTACAATCACTCTCAGACAAATTAACACTAAATTTGTTGCATTCATTCTTTAGAATCTGGCGGGAAACAATCTAGATATTAAACCCGTTCTATTTTTCTGTGTCTGTAGAGGTTAAAAAAATTTGAAATCCCCATGGGAATAACTTTGAGTAATACTACAATGAATTACAAACAATTCAACCCGAGCAACGCCGGGTAATTCAGCTAGTTTACACTAAAGCTGATTTGGAAAAAATGGTAGGTTGTTTTGAGGAAAACAGGTAGGTTGTGTTAACAGAAACCGTAGATTTGACGTGAATACCATGGCCTGATGTTGGATTGTGGAAGGAATGAAGCAGAAGTAGGAAGTTTGAACGATTGATTGTTGTGAATATTGAATTGAATATTGTAGTTTTGACGTGAATACCATGGCCTGATGTTGGATTGTGGAATGAATGAAGCAGACGTAGGAAGTTTGAACGATTGATTGTTGTGAATATTGAATTGAATATTGTAGTTTTGACGTGAATACCATGGCCTGATGTTGGATTGTGGAATGAATGAAGCAGACGTAGGAAGTTTGAACGATTGATTGTTGTGAATATTGAATTGAATATTGTAGTTTTGACGTGAATACCATGGCCTGATGTTGGATTGTGGAAGGAATGAAGCAGAAGTAGGAAGTTTGAACGATTGATTGTTGTGAATATTGAATTGAATATTGTAGTTTTGACGTGAATACCATGGCCTGATATTGGATTGTGGAATGAATGAAGCAGACGTAGGAAGTTTGAACGATTGATTGTTGTGAATATTGAATTGAATATTGTAGTTTTGACGTGAATACTATGGCCTGATGTTGGATTGTGGAAGGAATGAAGCAGACGTAGGAAGTTTGAAAGATTGATTGTTGTGAATATTGAACAACTAATTTACAGCTTGAACGATTAAAGTGCAGTCTGTTTGTAGCATAGTTCGATAGCTTTCGAATCACACCACTTACGCAGTCTTCACACCATGCAATCCAAAGTTACACTGGCCCGAAACTCGCCCATCACTTTAGAATTTTAACATATTGCGGACCCCCTTCCCGCGCTGAGTGCGCCTGTGCACTCAGTTCGAAGGTCATATCGGGTACGGACATCCTTTGTCTACACGATGCTATATATATTTTCTGGATGTTTCTTCTAGATGAATTATAAGACCAAACAGTTGTAACGCTTTTTTGTAATTCGACTTCTCTTACATGCCCTCAGTACTGTTCCGATTTTAAAGACTTATTCACGTGAAAAGGTATTACAACTATGCGTAGTACTTTTTTATCAGTACAATAATCACAATAATCAGTAAAATTTTTATCAGTACACATAATTGTTTTGTACTCATAGTTTACAGTTTGTGACATGGTTAATTGTAGCTTATTACATTAAACAATTCTAAAAGTTATCTTATCCATACTAGCAATCAAATATGTAAAAGCATTAAAATAAATGTACTAGAGTCTAAAAGGGGTCTGACATTTTAGTGTAGCTACGATTTATGACGTTGAGGAAAAGTCTAGGAAGTTGTCTTCCTATATCAATAACTCATAAATGGCAGTTTATGACGTTGAGGAAAAGTCTAGGAAGTGTTCTTCCTGTATCAATAACTAATAAATGGCAATTTATGACGTTGAGGAAAAGTCTAGGAAGTGATCTTCCTATAGTGTGTAGCTGGAAAACATCAATGGGCTACTGGGATCCTTATAACGTCATTTCCTACCCCAACAAAACTCTTAAATCAAAGTTTTTCAGGAGATGCATTTGAATTTTCATTTGCCATAACTTTGTATAGCTTGCTATAGAATACAACTGCTCTATCATTGTGAGTTTTAGTCACTCAGATATGTCATCCTATCTGAAAACGATATACACTGAGTAAAAAAGTTTCCGTACGCGCTTAGTATTTGAAGTAAATAGCTTTATTATTGCAGAATATAAATATTGAAGAAATAAAAACGGAAAAAACAGATGAGCATAATTGCATAGAAAGTTTCTATTGCATTTAAACAAAAAATATTAATATAATTTAACGCATAATTCACAATAACACAAAAATATGCCAAATATAAAGCAAAGTCTCCGTACTGTGAAAAATCTTTCATTAAATGTTATTTCCCCACCATGTTACATCATTTAATGGTCAGTTTAACCTGCTTTTTGTTTTAATGGCCTCTCTCAGATGTTTAGGCATGACTCCCACAAGTTTTTTGTTGTTTCTGAAGTAATTTTGTTCCAGACATCCATAATGGCACTTTTCAGGTTATCTTTGCTGCTGGTATTTTAATTTTTTAGTTCACGTCCGATTTCTTCCCATCAGTGTTCCATGGGGTTTAAATCAGGACTGGTTGTGTGTGAAGTTGCTGCGACACATGGTGAAGGCATTCTTTTCAGAATGTTACAGTGTGTTTTGAATCGTTGTCCTTTTGGGAGATAAATGGTATTCCAAGAGACAGTTTCGTAGCACTAGCAAGGACATTTTGTTTCAAAATGTCTAGGTACACATACTAGCTATCCATGTTACCTTCAACAAAACATCAATTGTCCACACCAGAACTGCAATCCCATAATTATACATTTCCTCCACAGTGTTTTACAGTTCTACATAAATTTTTTGCTTGTATTTGATGTTTTGGTTTTCCTCATTCCATAACACGTCCATCTGAACCATAGAAAAAATTTTGATTCATCCCTGAAAAGTACAGAATCCCAAAAAGTTAAGAGCTTACATGCTTTTTTTGCACTCAAGACGCTTTCTTCTGTTAAGTTTGCTAATGAATGACTTCTTACGCGCAACATGCCCATTATAGCAAACTTTTTTGATTACTTTTCTTATAGTCTGAAGTTATATTTCAAGATTCTAATCAGTTTTCAACAAGGATGCAAGTTGTGCACTAATTCGTGGATTATCGCGAGCCTTTCGCAGAATATTCCTCGTGTATATTGCTCAATTTCTGAGGTCTTCCTTATCGGTTCCTATTTTCCAATTTCTTCCTCATTATATCTTTCAATAATTTTTACCGTAGATTTAGATTTGTTTGCTATTTCGCCAATATTTTCCTCATTGATAAACCCTCATTTCTCAACTTTATCACAAACACGCGAATACCTTTCGGAATTTCCATTTTAGGTGATCCACTGATAAAAATCGTTTGAAATGATTACTTACACTATACTAAAGTTCTTTTTCATTCGATAATTATAATAATTGAATGTGGGACAACTAGAGGAGAGAGACTATGTTCTAATCAATTTGCATAGTGAGTACGGAAACTTTTTTGCCTTTCATTTTATATGGTTTTCTCAAAGTTTTAATTAATTACTTTTTATTTGTGAAAATTAAGTAATTTTTGTTGCCTACACATTCTCTAATATAAAATAAGTTTCTTGTGCAGTTTCTGAATCTGGTGAGATTTCTTTGGAAATTATAATAATTTTTACGTCGTTTTCATCTCCGTACGGAAACGTTTTTACCCACTGTACTTATAGAAAGTGTTCTTCCTATATCATTATCTCAAAAAAGGCGACTTGCAACATTGTTGTAACACATAAGTGATATCAAAATTAGTTAATACAGTAGAACCTTGGTTATCGGAGCTCCGATTAATCGAATGTTCGTGTTATCCGAGCCGAATATGATATCGAGTTTGTTTTTAACCCTCTCTGGTGGGTGTGTCGATGAGGTATCTCGTCATTAGCAAAATTGACCAAATCCTGATGGACGCGATACCTCGTCATTAGAAGAAAACTCGCCAGATCTGGACCAGATCCATATCATCAAAACATCGGCAATATCTTGATGAGGACATCTCGCCGAAACCACTTGGAGGGTTAAAGCTTTAAATGAAGCTTAAATCACGAGTGATGCGTACTTTGTTTTTGTCTGTTCTGGTTTGGCGGGCAGAATGCTGCCTGTCGGAATGTGAGATCCTAGTAATTCTTGCTTTATTAATTTTTCTGTACAAGTACTGATAGTAGTACAGAGAGAGCAAAAACTTTCTGTATTTCGTTTTGGCTGTTTTGTATAACAACATCCGTATCATCTGAGTTTCTGGTTATCCGAGGTGGCCTCGATCCTCATTACGATAATCAAGGTTCTGCACTTTCATACATGAAACCTACAAATAGATGTCCGTTGCTGAGTACACTTCGGAACCGATTTACAGGTTGGTTGGGTTTTATGGCGCAAAGGCCATATCTGACACAAGACGTACAATATCAAGACACAATGAAAGTTTTACTGACACGAGAGAAATACACCCAAGGGGGAATGCACCTGGTAGAAATTTAACCTGCGCCGCCAACAACTCGAACGTAGCTAGCATGGTGGACATACCCACTGAGCCCTCCTGTTGCTAATCCGTTACTCTTCCAACCGGGCTACCGCGGCCCTACAGTTTCACAGGAAAAAAATAGTGAAAGAGATTTAAAATGAAATCAATTCATGCTCGGCCTTAAAGCTCCAAAAAACAATTGTGTTTTTCTAAACGTTTTTGCTTGAAGTGTTTGTTTCCTCTGGTAAGCGCAGACTCAATTCGTTCAGTTCCAGAGAGGCGTTACCGCAGGAAACAATCCAAACAATTTCAACGAAGTTTGGGTATAAAAAGATATACAGACTTTTTTTCATTATTGCATGTTGATAAAAACCGAATCGCTCGCATTTCTAACACGTGTGGTGAAAAGGCAGCGATTATTCAAGAGGGAATTCATCTGAATCAAACAATGAATGCGTTCGGGTTCATTCATCCATACACTGTCTCTCTCTGTCGTCTGGAATTAATTCCGAGTGTTCTAGACATAACATTATTAGGTAAGATGCCGAGTGCAGACTACTAGAACTCGTTTATTAAGTGAAGAAAATAAAGTTTATTCGAAGAAAACCACATCAAAAATGAGCTATTTCGAAATCTTAAGTCTCGTGCTATTTATTAATTTATCCTTCCTTTGTTTTTTTGAAGTTCAGATAGCTCCGTCTTTAGATATGTTTCTACTTTTTTTAGAAGACAAGCTTCAATCGGAGTTCATAGCGTACGAGGATGAACGTCTACTTTTTAAAAGATTTAATGTTATGATTTGTGCAATCGAAGTTCCCACCTGGTTTGAAGCTAATCGAAATTCGCCCCGATTATCTAGTCTTCACCGAACAGGGAACTTCAACAACAAAATGCCACGAACGACGTGGCGATCTTGTAAAAGGGCTAGACAGAGGCTTCAAACAAAATAAAGGAATCGAAAATGTTTAGTCTAGCAAATTTCCGGTTTCCAGTGAAAACTATTTGGAAATTAAAAGTCGACTGATGAAAAGGAAGGTGAACGGCAGATTTAACTTCATTTGCATATCCACCGGAAATGCTAATGAAGTTTGTATTTGTTTCTGTTCTGGTCCTCGTTTATCATTGGTCTCTGTTAAAAACGGTTTTCAATTACCCGCATCGGCGAATGCACCAACAGGATAGAAAAAGACAGAAAAAAATTATCGCTTCCCGGTTAATTAAAATTCTCTTTGAAGACCTTGACGTTGGTGGCTAATGGGCAGACAGGCGCTAAAAAGTTTCTTAATAGTTATAATTGAATAGAACTCCTTAAGTGATCCAAAAGTCAAAGAAATAGCACTCGCTTTTCAAAGCACCGAAAGGAAAATTTAGGAGCTCGGGAATGGTATTTTTTCAGTCCTATTCTCGGTTCGGTTTATTTTCTGTTTTAGGGCATTTTTTCCAGGTTCGTTGCTTTTGTAACGGGCGTTCTCGCGAATCGAAGAGAGGTGGGAAAAGAAAAAACGGAATTGCAAATGGTGGAAATTGCCTATTTTTGTGAACGCTTCGGCGCAGATTGAAAACTCTGGTTTAAGAACTTTTTCAAGGGGTGGGTACTCATTCGGATTCGGGAAACGATCCGATTATAAAATTGGAAATGGCCGAAGGAGACGGATAATCATTTTTGTTCTTTTTGTCCGTTTAATTTCTTTTCAATGACTGATGCATAAAAATGCTCCACTTATTCATATAGAACAGCGATTTTCAACCGGTGTGCCTCAAGAATGGCATTGGATGTGTCTCCTGGATGGTGAAATGGTTTAAACTGTGCAAGATTTATTTCGTTTCAGTGTTTTAGTTACCAATCGGTTTAGTAGTCAGGCTTATGAACCTAGGCGTCTGAAATCTTCTGAAAGGGTTCCAGTTTAAATTTGGGGTAAGGCTGTATACCTGGCATGAATGTGTGGCCATACACGTGAAATATAAGTGGACTGAGTATTGAGAGGAGCTTCAATAAGTGTGACCAATATGTCGACTAGTAGTCACGTGACTGTTCTGTATAAAATGGAATTGTTTGGCCGATTTGGTATTGTCGTGTAGTGGTCAGCACTTGTAAATAACAACTCATTTTCTTAAAATCCATTTATTGGTGGGGTCCAGTAAAGATAAATCAGCTTTACCTGGGGATCCGCTGAACAATGGTAAGAGGCCGAGGCATTTTACCGGATGAGGAGTGGAACGACTCGCCCGGAACCTGTTGAACTTCTTACCAGGGGACTTTTTCTCGGCATGGACACTGACTCGCGTCCGGAGTTCATGTTTGGGTCCCCAGTGCCTTATTTTGCGACCTCACAGTTTTGTCGTCCTTCGCACACTGCTTCTCCTCTTCTCCGCTCTGACAAGTCATTCAGGAGAACGGCACCCCCCTTTCGCTTCGACTCTCGCCATCCAGTGGAGATCCCCAAGTTCGGCTCATACGAAATACCAAGCGAAGATCATCGAAGATCATAACATAATAGTATATTATCACCTCGTTTGGCGATATAACATCGTATGACAGAATAGGTGTGTGAATGCTCATTTCTAGAGTGGCGACCAAAAGTGATGAAATCGACAGTCTACTACTGTTAGATGATCAACCAACGGACCAATCAGATGGCTATTGGCGATGGTCCGGGATCATTCCCGAAGGGAAAGATCCGAGGATAACGCCCCGTCATTTTGAACCTAGGTCAGATGACGAGGTCAACACCTGAGCTGGCACCCAACTCTCCTAATTTCCACACTATGCTAACGTGAGGTCATTTGAGGCCACATCAGATTTAACGTGCACCAGCTCCCATATACACGATGGTCTTTGATTGGATTTCGAACTCGCAACCCTCCGGTTGCTAATACGCGACTCCTCCAATTGGGCTATCGCGCTCCTAGAATTATTTTTATAAACAGGTCGTGTCAAAATCATGAGCGCTGAGATAAATTGATAAAAATTTCGCAAAACAAACTCGAATTCAAGAGATAATCGGGTTAACTTTCTTACATTCTTCCTTCAATTAGTTTTACCATTTATTTTAGTTTCTACAGACTGCACCATGCACATCAATTGTGTTTACAAAATGTCACAATTTCTCAAGTGTTGATAAATTGATTAAGGAATTCCTTCAGATAATGAAATTAGATTGAGTTGAAGCGTTCGTTCGGAACAGCCAAATTATAAAACAGAGAAAACCGAATGCATAATTTACATTATCAAGAGTGTCAAATCTGAAGCACGTTATGACTCAAAAGGAATGACTTGCGTGTAGGAAGTTTCACGAAAGGTTCAATTTTAATTTAAAAGAATACTACCTTATTCTCACTTTTCCAAGTAATTAAATATTTATCGGATGTTACTTAGCTTTGCAGTAATGTCTAAATAAATAGAAATTGATAATATAAATCAGGTTAAAGTAATTACACGTTCATCGGATGGTGGTTATTTAGCTTTGCAGTAATGTCTAAATAAGTATAAATTGATAATATAAATCAGGTTAAAGTAATTACACGTTCATCGGATGGTGATTGTTTAGCTTTGCAATAATGTCTAAATAAATATAAATTGATAATATAAATCAGGTTAAAGTAATTACACGTTCATCGGATGGTGGTTATTTAGCTTTGCAGTAATGTCTAAATAAGTATAAATTGATAATATAAATCAGGTTAAAGTAATTACATGTTCATCTGATGATGGTTATTTAGCTTTGCAATAATGTATAAATAAGTATAAATTAATAGAATAAATTAGGTATAACTATAATAAATAGCTTGCACTGAACACTTGTATTGCAATTATCAATCTATTAATTTACCGCCTATTCGGTCGAGCCTATTAGTCTAAAACTAGTGCGAAAACTTACGAGGTGTTGGAAGATCAACTACAGATAATATTTTATACAATTTATCGGCTTCTCAGAATATACTGAACATAGTTTGAATTTATTTGTATCCTCAACAGACATTAGCTTATACTATACTGATTGGAAGATTTTGCATTATATTACCCATTTTTTTAAATATTTTTTATCCTAAGCCCGTCTCCAACCTATCTGTCATCAATCAACGAACAGCTCATAGGGTTCTGAAGTGAAAAAATATGACATAAAAGCACTGTCTGCAGTATTTGCAATTCTATTGTCAGGAATTTGAGTATAGTCGTTGAGGTGATCTCCAGTCATTTCGTCCAGTTCACAAACGGGACAGATAGCTGATATCGCTACTCCAATACGATGTAAGTGTCTTTGTAGGTAGACATGTTCAACAAGGAGTCAAAAGCAAGCTACTTCTGCAGCTCTGGGCAAGGAACCTGGACTACGAACTTCCTTAATAAAACATTCCAGTTCTTTCCTGTAGACATTTCTTTGTAGATTGAGAATCTATTGTGACTCCCGCAGCTCTGGGCAAGGAACTTGGGATGAGATTTATTCCTCAATTAATCATTCCAGTTCTTTCCGGTAGACATATCTTTGTAGATTGAGAGTCTATTTGTCTTTATAGATGAGCATATAAAAAAGCCTCTTAATGTTACGTAGAGGTAAAGGGGATTTAGGTTGGGGCAACTGTGCTCCAATTGGATGGATCCTTAGCCAACTCGATCTAATGGATAGTTTATTGATAGATTGATAATTGCAATCCAAGTGTTCAGTGCAAGATATTGTAAAATTAATTTGAAAATCACAAAACTGTTATGAGGTATTCAACTGTCACGTATGGGACAGTCACATAGAGATAGTCATGAAAATTTCTAGATCTTTTGGGTTTTTATTCCTTATTAATCAAAAACGTTTTTTAACTTAAGCTATCTTTAGAAATAAGCATATCCCAAATTTTTGAGTTTGTCATTTTTTCTATGCAAAAAGATCTAATATCAAGACGTCCATATGGGACATCTCAATGTGACCATAGATGACCCATACGTGCCGGTTTGATGTTAGCTCTTTTGGTACAGAAAATGATGAGATATACCCCAAAACTTGGGATCAGCTTCTTTGAAGGGAAGTTAGCTTAGATTCAAAAAAGTTTTTCGATTAATACAGAATAAAAGATGCAGGGGCGCATCATGACTAAGATCTATGTGTGATTGTCCCGTACGTGAGTGCCTCTTCTGATTTTTTTTGCTTTAAAAAGTTATAGAAAAGTAATTGCTTTGTCTTTAACATAACGGCCAGTTTAGTCAAATCTATGGTGCTTGTAGAATATGCTAAGAAAGTCTTATTTGCTAGTTAAAAGTAACTTTTTAGAAAAGATGCATCTCTGATATAGAAATGTTCATCTTGAGAAAATCGAGTTATCTAAAGAATTAAGGGGCTGTCGTGGCTCAGTGTGGAAAAAATTCACTGCGCTAGCAACGTGCGAGTTGTAAGTGGCGCAGGTTTGATTCCTTCCTGGGTATATTTCTCTCTTCTGTGTCAGTAAAACTTCTCTACTGTGTTTCGTCCATTACTTGACGTTGTCTGTTTTGTGTTTGTGGCCAGATCTGGCCCTTGCGCCACAGGGACGTAACTAGGGGGGCAGACGGGCATGTGCCCCGGGCGCCGGATTGGGTGGGGGACGCTAAACTGGCCGAGAATTTGTTTACTATAGATATTTACGTATGATAAAAAATGAAGAGAGGTGGTGCGGAGCGCCAAGGGGAGTTCTTGCCCCTGGTAGAAACTAGCCTAGTTACGTCCCTGTTGCGCCATAAACCCCCCAAAATGAATCAATTAACTAAAAAAATCAAATGTGCCTTCATATTCAATTTTAAAAGTAAATAAAAGTTATTTAAAGTCTCACAGATCATTTTATGAATTTCATGGTGGTAAGTGCAGAATTGGCGTTTCTTTGTGTTTCGTTTACACAAATAATATACACCTGTTGACCAATTCGCACTAAATTTAGCCCATTTATTCTTAGAACCTTGTGGATTCTAAAGAACTTCTCCTCCCCTTCGATTTTTCCTGCTGGTACGAAATAGACATAAGAATAACATTGACCATTGTTACGGTAGCAGTTGCAAACTCAGATTGCTTTACAAGGAAAAGCATTTTTCTCCTGAAAATAATTTAAAATTTTATACTCTATGCTTGAACTTATTTCTTATTCACTTTCAAAATATAAACAATTTAAATAGTATTTGAGATGATGTTTTTTAAAACAGATTAAAAACCATTTAATTTGAATAATTTATCCATATCCACTAGAGCCTTGATAGTGATAGAAAATAATATTAAAGACTTGTGGAAATCATACAGGTGATATAAGAGTAGAGTGAGATATGCTAACTTCTCCTGCAACCAGGGGTTCGATTCTTCCCTGGATGTATTTCTCTCATCTGTCAATAAAGCTTTCCCCCTTTTTGTGTGTGTATATGTCCATTTAATTCAGGTTGTTTGGAGCAGCTTAGCCAAATATGGCCATTGTGCCATAAAACCCGATCCAACCATTCTGTGTCCAGGACATGCGACCAAAAAAGTACATGGTGGTCCAAAAGTCACTAGACCATTTAAAAATAGAATAACTCTTATGTATTAAAAGTTCACATTTATTCTTTTATGAAAAATAAATATATTTCTTGGGAATTATTTTTAATTAATTTTTAGATTATGTCCTTCAAATGGCCACCATTTTGTTCTTGACAGTGGCGGGCTCTTTCTAAAGTGTGCTCCATCACCTCTCGTAATGTTTCTTGGCTTATTCCTTCAATTTCTTCGCGAATGTTGACTTTCAATTGCTGGATGATCCGAGGTTTGTTACGGTATACTCTTTCTTTTAGATATCCCCCAAAAAAAGCCTGGAGCCGTAGGGTCAGGTGAGCGTGGAGGCCAATTGAATTCAGAGTTTCGCGAAATTTATCCGCCGTCCAAATATTTGCCTTACGAGTTCCATCGTCGGGCGAGCTGTATGGGGAGTAGTCCCATCTTGCTGCCACCATACCTCTGGTGTGTTCTCAACTGCCGAATGTAAACTCTTTGGGTTAGCACAATTGACCGCTGGTTTTATAGATAAAATTGGATTATTTTTACTCGTCGCTCTGTCGTGAATTTCTCCATAACTATTTTCCAAGGATTGCATATAAATAATCTGAAAAAGAAACTTGAAAAAAAAATATTAGCAAAAGATTTATTATATTTTAAAATGGTCTAGCGACTTTTGGACTACCCTGTATAAATACATTTAACCCTCCAAGTACAAATAATACCTTGCTCCATAAAACCCTAACATCCAATCGAAGTACAAATAAAGGCTGGAACAGGAAAAATATCCTCCAATTTCACCAGTGAACTCAGCTATAAATAAGGCTCTTGAAACTTATTTAAATCTCTAAACTGCTCAGCAAACCGAGGGAATTAACTTTAGTGATTCCAGATCTGCCTAGCAATAGCAAATGGCAACTCAAAATGCGGCCAAGATATCCATTCACTTCTGTATCAACTTTAGTGCTTGGCGAAAAGGTGCACTCTTCGGTGGATTCCCACACATGTCTGAAGGAAATACAGCTGCAGATCAATTGGCAAAGGAAGCCATAGAATTAAATGCTGAACAAACCTCAACCACTCTTACTGATGCTAATGCTTTGGCAAAATTAAAACTCTTAAGAAAATTAGAAAACAAATTTGTGAAGTTGAGACCTATAGAAAAACCACACCACAATATAGACCAGGGATCGCCAAACTTCTTTGACTGTCGACCCCTTCAAGAGTTTCTTGACTTTTTTTATCGACCCACTCTATTTTACTATTACCTAACTGTAACGGACAAGCAAAAAAGGCGCTTATGTGAGTTTTTAGATTGTTTATTGTATAGTTACATTATTTATTGTAAGTATATATTATATTGTCTTATAACGTCAAAGGGATACCTTCTTGTTTTTGACGTCCTTATTTACATTCCATATTTGATAGGAGGGATAAACAAGATATAAAATTAATTTCGATAACAAAATAACAATAACCTTATATATTTGAAAATAAGACTTTTATTAACTTAGTATACAATTTACCAACGTTGTCAATGTGAAGGGTGTGCTTCGTGACTCTTGACAAGATTAGCAATGTAGGATTAGCAATACTTGATTGACAAGATTAGCAATACTGGATTGACCTCCGCAACTATTTTCATGACCTTGCTCCATCTTACAGGTCTTATTCAAGTCACGGTTCCCATGATTCACTCTTAAATGTGTTGTCATTCAGGATGGAGGTAATCCAAGTTAGCCGAATTAAATATTTCCCGTACAATGATGTCTTATATTTTTCTATCGACCCCTGGGGGTTGATATTGACCACTTTGGCAAACACTCATAAGACAGAACAGGACATTTTAAAGGCACGAAAATTAACAGCTATGGAACCAGAACGTATAGACATTGTAATAACTGTCTGGTCGTTGAGTTCACCTAATCGTTTATTCATATGCCCTGCAATAGAAGCTGCTCTTCAAACCATCGATTACCATACTGAAGAACTGCTTTAATATGATCGACATCACCAAAGCTGTGCAAAATGCACACGACGACATCTGACTCAGAAATGGACACAACAACCCTCCAAGTGGTTTCGATGAGATATTTCATCCATCAAGGTCTGGCCAAGTTTGCTAATGACGAGGTATCTCGTCATCAACATATTGCCGATTTTCTTCTATGACGAGATCAAGATCTGATCAGTTTTCTTCTAATGACCAGATGTCGTCCACAAAGATAAGATCTGGCCAGTTTTCTTCTAATGACGAGGTATCTCGTCCACAAAGATAAGATCTAGCCCCGTGTGGGGGCGGGTCGTAGAATACCTCCACCGCAGCCCTGCGTGCCGTAAGAGGCGACTAATGGCGTACCTCCCTGTCATAGCAGGGTCCGGTAGGGCTGCGTACTAGTGGTCTCCCTTCTCGGGGTCAAGTCTTCGGGCAACCTCGGGAGGTCGGCGCCCCGATGGGAGTGGCCCGCCGGGTCCTGTGTGCCGTAGGTCACTTGTGTGTCTCTATGCTTGACGTGAGGGTAGAAAATGGGAGGTCCCACTCTTCCTCTCATCATGACTAATTATTTGTTTATTCGTTTGATTTGTAGTGTTCGAATTACAATCGGTCTATTTTTGGCGCAGTGCCCGGAACATCGGGACGTGCGCGGTCAAGAAGGCGACCTGCGTTCGCCTCAAGGGCCGCGTTCCCTGTGCGCGGGTTCACGAACCTGTATTGTTACGTAGGCGGCCGGATCTCCGCTCGAACCTGCCCTAGATGGCGGGATGTGAGGGGATCGTCTGCGGTGATTAAGTGATGAAGATAAGAACTGTTCAGTTTTTCTCTAAAGACGAGGTATCTCGTCCACAAAGATAAGATCTGACCAGTTTTCCTCTAATGACGAGGTATCTCGTCCACAAAGATAAGATCTGGTAAGTTTTCCTCTAATGACGAGGTATCTCGTCCACAAAGATAAGATCTGCCAGTTTTGCTAATGACGAGATACCTCGTCGAGACAACCACCAGGAGGGTTAAAAAATGCTTGTTTTCAATTAGTCATACACAACTATCAAGGAATTATTAAGTTTTCATATTTTACTAGAATGCTAAATTCGATGAATAAGAAATGATTGTAACGAATAAGGATGCAGATTTGAATAATAAAGGAATATCGAAATAATGAATGCATTCATATTCAGCAAGTTTCTTCCTTGATTCTGAGGGCCTCCAGATTTTTCTGAAGCGCACGTGCAGACGTTTTCCCCATGTTCGTGTGCCCAATGTCCATAACAGATATCAGAAAAAGGAGAAAAATAATAAAGGCTATTTCAGGAGAGACCTTGCTCCTTGTATTAAGTCTGGGTTAATATCCGTCTGGTGTCTGCAGTCGAGACTGGAACTATTTTCCGGCCTGGACGCATAAACTACATCCAATAATAATTTTCAAATGAACAATAAACATAGCGATATATTAGTATATGTGGTTTTTAATGAAGTTTAGTCTGGTTTTCGCTCCAACTCTCGCTCTGACATCTGGCCTTCAGCCAAATAAATTCGCTGAAAATCAGCATGCAGATGCCCACACGTTTACCATTGTTGGTGTTTGATATAAACCTGCATGTATGAATATGCAAGCATGATGCAAGGTTTGTCTCGAAAAAGAAATTTCAACATAAGCAATTATTTTAGTCTTATTTTCGTATCAAATTTTTTAATGGTTAACTAGAAAAGGATGATAGTTTGAATTGATATCCTTTAATCCTCATGCCAATTGGGGCCTTCGTGGCTCAGTGGGTACGCCCACTGTGCTAACAACTTGAGAGTTGCAGGCGGCACAACTTCGATTCCTTCCTCTCTGGGTGTATTTCTCTCTTCTGTGGTGTCGGTTGGTATGTAATTAACGTCGCACTGGAGCAACACAACGGACTGTTGGCGACGGTCCGGGATCAAACTCGAAGGGAAAATTCCAAGGACAACAACACATAATTTTGAATCACGGTCAGCTGACGAAGTCACACCTGAGCTGGCACCCTACTCTCCAAACTTCCACGCCATCGTCATCTGACTGGTTCAAAATTATGTGGAGTTGTCCTTGATCTTTCCCTTCGGATTGGATCCCGGACCGTCGCCAATAGCCCGTTGTGTTGCAACAGTGCCACGTTAATTAAAATACCCACCTACCACACCAACTTGAGGACATTTGAGCCACGACAGATTTAACGTGCACCAGCCCCCTTTGTACGCGACGGTTTTTGATTGGATTCGAACTCGCAACCCTCCGGTTACTAATCCGTTACTCTTCCAACCGGGATACCGCGGCCCTCTTCTGTGGTAGTCAACTTTCCTTGTGCATGTATGTCCATTACTTGATATTGTATGTCTTGTGTTTGGCGCAACATTCCCCAAATATGGTCCTTGCGCCACGAAACCCAATCCAACCAACCCTTAACAATTAATAGCCTGATGTGTTGCTCCAGTGTGACTTTAATTCAACTACCCCTATACCAAGTCGTAGATACATATTATGCACTATAACTCTATGAGTAGATTTTTTGATTATTTTGTATCTTTTTTTAGTAAGACTGATGTTATTCAGTGAATTGAAATAGAATTCATAGAAAATTAAGCTGATTTAATTGCTCTTGTTAACGTATTTTTTGTGATTTTTAAGCTAAATGGGTTTCTTATGGATATTCTAGGGCATGGTTTTTGCAATTCAGGCCCATAACTTGCAATATTTTTGTGCATAAATTTCCATAAAATACCACCATGTCGGGGAAAAACTATTCCCTTGATGGAAACTTCAGGAGACTGAAGTGATGTTTTTTTAAGTGTTGTCAGTTGAAGAGGAACTTTCAATGCTGGAGTTTTGTTTTCTCTTACACATCTCCACAGGTTTGTTTCGCTTTGCTATTGTAAACTGACAAAATACAATCTTTGGAAAACTATGAATATTCCATTAAATATTTTTGTTCGTTAAATTCAAACTTTCGATGCGACACTGGAACTGTCAGAAAACAGGTTACATTTATAGTGTTTCTTGTTTTCCTACACGAGCATATTTTTCGTTAACCATTATAAAGGCTTTCACTTTGACAGCGAAACTGTAACAAGCTAAATTGTATTTAAGGGTATTTTTCACGTTGTAGGGGATATTTAGTTTCTTTTTTGTGTGCATAGCAGAAGTAAGCATTTAATAAGCCATCCCCTTTTAATAAGCCATTATATTACTATCAGTAGATGGCATGAATTATAGCTTAATAAAAATAATTTTCATAAAAAATAATCTCAACTAAAAAAGCATTTTTAGAGAAATTTCTAATAACCGTAGCAACAAGATTCTCGTGCCTTTGAACTTTCCCCACCAAGAGCCAAAATTTCCACTGACCAGCAAAACAACCCTTTTCTTTTACTTCCCAGAATTTAGGATGACTCAAAAATGATTAATGCAACCACAGAGCAAAAAGAATGAAAGTGAGCTCAATTATAAATTGCAAAAAGTTCGCACACAAAAAGAATATTTGACCCAAGAGCAAAGTGTTTTTTCACTTCTTTTTCAGTCGCTAGAGATTTCCGTAATATACGACTCGACTGGATTGATTTAATAAACAAATACGATAAACACACAGAGTTGGTGGAAATAACAGGTTTTTCATTTTCACGCACAATTATTGGCCGCCGATTTGGTCGAGTCCAATTTTCATTATGAAGACGACAAGGCTTTGTTGTCGCTGACGGTTGTCTTTTTTTTCTATCTGCCAGACGTTCATTGTCCCTAGACGTCAAATAAGGGGGTAGGGAAACGCTTATTCCACTTTATATTGCACATTTGCTTTTGCAATCGCAGCTATCATTCATCACGTTGCTCGTTTTGCTTTAAAAAAAAACTGACAGCAAGCCTAGCATTTTGCTGTTTTATACCGGAAGTTACCGCTTCGCTGGCTGTGGAACACTGCATGTGAATCACACGAGTGCGAACAAAAACTCGATTCTATAAATTCTATAAGTACTTTGAAGTCATTAGAAATTATTTTTATTCGAGGGAGAATGAGAAAAAGATTTGAAACATTTCCGTTGTCTATTTTTTGTGAATGATTTCGCTTTACCATATTTTGTAGACTGGATCATCAAGTTATGCAGATGCGTGTGGTTGTCTCTAGATGCAGTTCAGAGTTGAGGGAAATAGATGCTGTAAATAAAGTGATGCTCATTCTCATCAGGGAATATTTTAAGTTTCAATAACTATCATTCAACTTCGAGAACAAAATCAGATTCCATGAACACACAAAAACGATTGAGTACATTGAAAAGATCATCACTGTCTTTAAATATATATTTTCAAGTCTCAAAAAGTTCATTACTTTTTATTATATTCATATTTATTTTTTAACGTCCTACAACTAGACCTCTTCGGCACTAAGAGGGGCGAACTGTGGCTATTTGAGATTAATTTCGTTAACGTCCAATTACTAGACATCTTTGGCCTTCGGCACTACAAAGGACGAAGTTTCAGCTATTTGAGATTATTTTCCCTCAACGTCCAACTACAAGTCCTCCTCGGCCAAGACGCTATGACCACTATACCAGGTAGGCGGCTTGTTATTAAAATTATGTGGGGTTCGAACCCCTGTATAGATATATGTGTATAAATGTTTACAAGTATAAAAATGTTTTCTAACGTACTTATAAAAAAAACCAAATTTTCGATATAAAAACTTATCTTCAATTATTTAAGAATATTTGTATTTTAGTAGAAAAAGGGACAATGTCCATTTTTCCAGATTTTAGTAACAGCCGATTTAGAAATTTTTATTTTCAAAATTTTTAATTTAGCACAGAGCGTATAAAAATAATTTCAAAATTATTTTTTCAGTATATTACCATGTAAATGTATTTACTAGTACAAACGTGATTTTTAATTTTTTCCGTTTTCCTAGTCATTTTGCTGGACATTAGCCCTACAGAAAAATTCTGATTGTGGACATTGACCCTTTCAAGTGATCGGAATACTTGTTTCACTATAAAATCTTATTTGATTGAAAAACTTACATGTATGGAAGCAATATAACTCAGGAAAAATTTTAAACTAAAAATTTAAAATATTTGAACCACATAAATTATAGAAACAAGGCATCACATAAAATAAATTAATAACACAAATAATTGATGTTGTCTTCATTTTCAGAAACTTCTGGTTCGTACCCCTCGGGGGAACATCTTTAGGAGTGTACGGGCTTCACGAACCCAAGTTACCCTAGCGATTCTTTTTCCATGGGGTTTACTGCCTATGGTAAACATGGGGATCGCAACCCTAGGCTGCCCAAGTGATCTTTCTTTCTTCTCTCCATTATTTATTTTCACTAATACTTGATATTGTCTTGTGTTTGGCGCAGCTTGTCCAAAAATAGCAAATATATATATGGTACAAGTGGGTGCCAGCTCAGGTGTGACCTCGTCATCCGACCGTGGTTCAAAATTACGTGGTGCTGTCTACGGATCTTTCCCTTCGGGTTTGATCCCGGATCTATCGTCGCCAATAGTCCGCTGTGTTGCTCCAGTGTGACGTTAATTAAACACCTACCTACCCAACGAGTACCACAAAAAACACCTGCTCAGCTCGAGCTCCAACAGTTCTCTCCTATCGCCCGTTTCATTCTGAGACAGTTCAATCCCAGGGGTCGTCGTGCACCCCAAAAACCATCTGGACAGCAATTAGGTCACCATCGAAGACCACCCTAGCAAGAACGCTTTTATGCTTTATCATCTGCATACACGTTACCAGAGAGTGACACTTCACGGATACTTTATTATCAGGATTTATTTACATAACAATAATTATATTTACAGCTCAATATTTTACACTATGCCAGACAAAGGACCCTCCTCTGTCTCCGGGGGCCGTCGTGGCTCAGGGGGTATGTCCACTGTACTAGCAACCGTCGAGTTGTAGGCGGCGCAGGTTCGATTCCTGCCAGGTGTATTTCTCTCTTCTGGGTCAGTAAAACTTTCATTGTGTGTCTATTGCTTGATGTTGTATATTTTATGCCTGGCGCAGCATTGCCAAATATGGCCCATGCGCCATAAACCTCCCCAAATCCAACCAACCTCTGTCTCCGTTGGTAGATTCCCCTTCCCTGCGTACAGTTCCACCTTTCTTCCTACTAGCCCGGATGACCGTTCAAAGACACCCCGCCAAAGTCCCTCGGGTTCCTATGGTTTCTTCCGGTCAACGTTCCTCCTTGTGTTGGCCGGAGAACCTCACAATCCCGATAGATGTTTCGGGAATTTTCGGCCGAAGGTCAGTGGGGCTGACCTGTGATGCCGAGCTGATGCTAGGAACGTTACAGTGTCTCAAGTCTACATGATAGTAGTTCTCTGGAAAGGTTTTGTAATGAAACTGAAAATCATCTTGAGTAACTTTCATTTCCTGCGTTCTCGACCAAGCCTACCTGGTCTCCATCTTCACTTTTCTTCCTACTGACGAGTCTCGAATTCACCCCTCCTAGTGGTGGTCTCCATCTTCACTTTTCTTCCTACTGACGAGTCTCGAATTCACCCCTCCAAGTGGTGGTCTCCATCTTCACTTTTCTTCCTACTGACGAGTCTCGAATTCACCCCTCCAAGTGGTGGTCTCCATCTTCACTTTTCTTCCTACTGACGAGTCTCGAATTCACCCCTCCAAGTGGTGGTCTCCATCTTCACTTTTCTTCCTACTGACGAGTCTCGAATTCACCCCTCCAAGTGGTGGTCTCCACCTTCACTTTTCTTCCTACTGACGAGTCTCGAATTCACCCCTCCAAGTGGTGGTCTCCATCTTCACTTTTCTTCCTACTGACGAGTCTCGAATTCACCTCTCCAAGTGGTGGTCTCCGTCTTCACTTTTCTTCCTACTGACGAGTCTCGAATTCACCCCTCCAAGTGGTGGTCTCCATCTTCACTTTTCTTCCTACTGACGAGTCTCGAATTCACCCCTCCAAGTGGTGGTCTCCATCTTCACTTTTCTTCCTACTGACGAGTCTCGAATTCACCCCTCCAAGTGGTGGTCTCCATCTTCACTTTTCTTCCTACTGACGAGTCTCGAATTCACCCCTCCAAGTGGTGGTCTCCACCTTCACTTTTCTTCCTACTGACGAGTCTCGAATTCACCCCTCCAAGTGGTGGTCTCCATCTTCACTTTTCTTCCTACTGACGAGTCTCGAATTCACCCCTCCAAGTGGTGGTCTCCATCTTCACTTTTCTTCCTACTGACGAGTCTCGAATTCACCCCTCCAAGTGGTGGTCTCCATCTTCACTTTTCTTCCTACTGACGAGTCTCGAATTCATCCTTCCAAGTGGTGGTCTCCATCTTCACATTTCTTCCTACTGACGAGTCTCGAATTCACCCCTCCAAGTGGTGGTCTCCATCTTCACTTTTCTTCCTACTGACGAGTCTCGAATTCGCCCCTCAGTGGTTTCGACGCGATATTTCGTCCATCAAGATCTGACCAATTTCGCTAATGGCGCGATAGATATCTCGTTATCAAGAAGGCCGACCGAGTGCCGAATGAAGGTAGGTAGTTGATTAGCGTCGCACTGGAGCCCAGCAACGAGCTACTGGCGACGGTCCGTTAACAATCCCCGAGGGGAAGATCAGAGGACAACACCAAGTATTTTTGAACCACGGCCAGATAACAAGGTAGCACCTCACTCTCCAAACTTCCACACCAAGCCCAAGTGGACATTTGAGGCCACGACAGATTTAACGTTCACCAGCCCCCACGACGGTTGAACCTAGTTTCGAAATCGCCACCCTCCGGTTGCTAAATCGTTGCTCTTCCAACTATACTACCGCCGCCAACAGAATGAAGACCTTTTTGAATGACCCCTTTTCCAATGGGGCCGCGATAGCCCGATTGGAAGAGTGACAGATTAGCAACTGGAGGGTTGCGAGTTCGAACCCAACCAAAGACCGTCGTGTACAAGGGGACTGGTGCACGTTAAATTGGTCGGGACCTCAAATGTCCTCCCGTTGGCGTGGAAGTTTGGAGAGTGGAAAGCCAAGTCAGGCGTAACCTCGTCATTTGACCGTGGTTCAAAATTAAGTGGGTTGTCCTCGGGTCTTTCCCTTCGGGTTTGATCCCGGACCCTCGTCAATAGCCCTTTGTGTTGCTCCAGTGCGACGTTAATTAAAATACCTACCTACCGTTTCTTGATGATGACGAGATCAAGATCAGGCTGTTTCTTCTAATGACGAGGTATCTCGTCTATCAAGATCTGTTCAGTTTTGCTAATGATAAGATACCTCGTTGAGACAACCACCAGGAGGGTTAAAGTATTGTGAAATAGAAAAAATCACGTTGAGGCATTTTCACCAACTTGTAGTGACTATGTAGACTTGCGTTATATTGATTTGAAGCTACACCATTCATGGTGTTCTTCTATGTCAATGCCTTATTTTTAGTCTTTCATAGAGGCATTGATTTTACCCGCCTCCGTGTGAGTGTGTCCAGGTTACAACATGCGATGGTTGTGTAAGTCTTCAAAGGTTCATTTTCTGTTTTTAATTCGCACATCACGATTAAAAACAACACTGCCTTGAGCATGGCTTGGTTTCGGTCGTGGCACGAATCACTATAGATGCAGCAGCTCTTCAATGGCTTCAGACTTCTATTTAATTTAATTAGTTTTATAATTAAATTAGTTTTATAATTAAATTAAATATAAGTTAGAGGAAGCCATTTTTCGTAGTTTCTCAAGCATTCCAGAAGAATTGTCTGATTAAAATGCACCTCAAGCGAATTTTGAGTGTTAAATTAAAACCATCAAAACGAAACTAAAAATTATGTTTTGATTGTGTTACATTCGTGTCACGTTTTATAGAAACAGATCGAAAAAAACTCCAGTTATAAATATTTTAAGAATTTTGGGTTTTCAGAATAGAGTATTCAAAACTATAATGGATAGTTGACACCTTGCACTCTATTGTTTAGGCTGACCCGTTTGGCTTGTTGCTCTAAGGTCACATTTTGCTACACGCGAATCTCGGTCTATACATTTCCCTCATTACCAGTTTGGGTTGATTTAAGTATGAGGTTGGCGCAGCTTGTCCGTGTTTGGACTTTGCGCCATAAAACCTCAACATCCAAACCAATCCAATCAAGTCTTTCGGTCATGCAAAATGTAGGTTGGTTGGTTGGTTTTGGGCTTCTATGGCGCAAGGGCCATATTTGGCAATGCTGCGCCAGACACGACATACAATATCAAGTAATAGACTGACACACGATGAAAGCTTTACTGACACAGAAGAGAGATACACCCAGGGAGGAATGCTGAATGCAGGAGGCGATAGTTTCTTCTAAGTCTTCTGTGTGATAGTTAATTCTGGATCTTCAGAAATGAGTATTCGAAACTATTATGAATAGTTGACTATGCACTCTATTGTTTTGGCTGATCCGTTTGGCTTGTCACTCTATGGTCTTTTTTTTACGACGCGAAAATCTCGGCCTATACGTTTACAACTTTACCAGTTTAAGGTTGATTCAAGTATGCGAGACCTTTTTTGTCAGGCTAAATGTTCTTTCTTATCCAATGTAAAAAACAAACAACAAATAACACTAAGTCATTGAGTCTGCAAAAAACGTTTTTGGGCAGTGGCAGATGGGTCCTTAAAGATGTCTTCATGTAAGGCTCTAATGCAATTCAGGGTGTGTGAGGGAGAGGCTGGTAATAAGCCGCACGTTGTACAGTGGGAAAGGATTTCTGGCCATCAAAGAATATTATCTTTTTCAATTGCCAGATCGGAGCCTGGCAAGCATAGAGAAAGTTTTCCGGGGCAAATTGAAGGGCAAGCAGCTCTCCTGGTGTTTTACTGAGGTACCAATGATGAAAAGATACTTAAGATGATCTGAGGAATTGCTTTTTTGCACGGACAGGTGGTCGTCCTCATTTTTGCATAAGTCCATGACATGGGTAGAGCGCGTCTGCCATTGATCATAAGATCTGGAAGCCATCTCTGTAGCAGTCCAACTTAACCCATTCATCCTCCAATGTTAGCCGGGTAAAGCAGCACAGCCTTCACGTCGTAGGTGGCCCTACCAGGAGTATATATTCACGACGTACTTCGCCTGTGCTACCAGTTTCTCCCTCTCTCCACGATGAGGCCATAGCATAGGACTTTGAGAGAGAAGCTAAATGTAGGTGGAGATAGTGTTTTTGCGGCGGAACGGGCTTTCTGTCCATATTCCTGACTTGACGTCACTTGTCTTGTTTTCGAATACAATTTAAGCACGTCGCCAATAAAAATTCCAAAAAATGAATTCCGATTTGGTGTATTATGTTGATGGTCAAGGATAATTAGATTAAACGCCAAACGTCGTCAAAATAGCGATGAAGTACATTTTCAGATAACCCCTATATTTGTCATGCGACAGCATTTGGGTAGTTGGCAGTTGCAATTTTCATCACATTGGAGCAACATAAGGGGCTATTGGCGACGGTCCGGGATCAGCCCTGAAGAGAAAGACCTGAGGACGAAACCTCGAAATTTTGAATCTCGGTCAGATGACGATGTCAACACCTGAGCAGGCACCTCGCTCTCCAAACATCACGCCAACGTGAGGACATTTGAACCCACGAAAAATATAACGTCCCGAAGGGAAAGATCTGAGGACGCCTCGTAATTTTGAACCACGGTCAGATGAGGAAGAGAGCTTTTTGGAAACTAGAAGTAAAGGATAGGTTTTCCGTTTGTTTTGTTTCACTGAAAATCTCCCTCGCAAATGAGTAAAAGAAATATATTAACCCTCTTGGGGTTGTCTCGAAGAGGTGTCACGTAACCGATTATTAGCAAAACTGACCAGATTTTAATAGCGACCAGATAATGAAGCGATATCAAAATTAGCAAGCGATCATTAGCAAAACTGACCAGATTTTAATACACTGCTGGCCACCCAAATTGCAACACCAAGAAAGACAAGAGATATCACAACAAAATTTATTTTGTAGATAACATGTTGACCAAGTATCAAATGATTAAATTTATAGACTTCTGTGAAGTGTGGTTCCTGCCAAAATCAGTAGCCAGAGTAGCCGCCATTGTTGGAGATCACCGCTGCCACACGCCTCGGCATTGATTCAAAGAGACTTTGGATGTGTTCTTGGGGTACAGCAGACCAAGCAGCTTCCACACGTTGCCAAAGTTGATCTGGTGTGGCAGCTGGGGATGTATTCTGGGTCAATCGTTGAGCAACCATGGACCACATGTTTTCTATCGGCGAAAGATCCGGAGAGCGAGCTGGCCAGGGAAGCAATTCAATCTGGCGATTGACGAAGAACCCTTGGACAATGCGTGCCACGTGTGGTCGCGCATTATCCTGTTGAAATATGGCTGTGGGCAAGCCCTGAAGGTAAGGAAGGACAACTGGCTCCAACACCTCGGAGATATAGCGCTGGCTGTTTAAAGTACCGGCAATGCGTACTAGAGGAGTGCGAGAGTGATATCCAATACCATAATACCCGGTGCAGGACCAGTGTGGCGGTGCATAACGCAGCTGTTCAGCATCCTCTCTCCACGGTGTCTTCAGACTCGAATCCGACCATCGTGGTGTTGCAGACAGAAGCGTGACTCGTCAGTAAAGACAATTTCATTCCATTCTGCCGTCCACATCCTTCTTTCATCGCACCATTGGCGGCGGAAACGTCTGTGGTTCTGCGTCAAGGGTAGACGAAGCAATGGACGTCTTGCGGACAGACCACTCTGCTGTAAACGGCGTCGAATGGTACGCGCAATCACTGGATGATGCGGTACAGACTGAATGTGCTGTGTTATGGTTCGTGATGTGGCTGAGCGATCCGTCACTGCCATACGCACAATATGCCTGTTATCACGTGAAGTGGTGCACTGAGGTGGATGCGATCGAACACGTCGGTCCGTCGTACCCTCCTGCATCCAACGATCACATATCCGCATTACAGTTGTTTGGTATCGTCCAACAATGCGTTATTTGAAGTCAGGGCAAAAGCGCGACCAATTCGAAGGGTCAGGTCCGGTGGTTCTGTGAGATATTTTTATATTTACGAGAATTAAGCCCATTCTCGGACCATCGGACTAGCAACGGCGGGAACCTCCTCGTGGTGCCATCTGGTAATCGACTATGTCGAGCTAATGCCCGTGCGTTGTGAATGGCGTTCCTGGTGACCGGGTAGCTGGGCGAGGCAACAATGGCTTGCCATTGAAGGAAACGCCCACTGGAGGATGGAGCGAGGTGGGCACCTTGCTGCCGGACAAACGAGCGTTTTCGCTGCCTGCTACTTGCGATCTGGGGCTCCGATTAATGGAGCAGCCTACTGAGGGCGTCTTGCCCGGCTTTATTTTCCTTTCTTTGCAGTCTCCTGATGGGACATGCAAAACTTTTCCTTCATCTTTACTGGGAACTTCCCGACTTAGTTTCCCTCTGTAAATGATGTGTATTAGCACCGCTGACTCACCAAGTGCCACATCGAAACCAACAAATATTATTCTATCTCTACAGGCTCTATTTAACCGTCTTTAAAATTTCTGGTCCCGCCTGTGGCCAGATGACAGGATTTGATGGTTCAGAACGAAGGTGAATGGCGGACCGTACCCGCCTTAAGTGGCAGGGGTGTAGTACCAGCCCTGGGATCACACCTCGTGAGGGGTGCCCTTGGTGGGGAATCGCCCCGGAGCAGAAGCCTGAAGCTGGAAGGCTAACTGGATAGGATCGTATCTGTTTGGTCGGTCTAAAAGTAACGACCCCGCTGGCCCGGCGGATAGGGAGGATACGATGGAGGACAGGAAAGAGGCGAGAAATCCGCCCCTATGGGATGCCACCTGCGCGGGCAATTCGTGAGATGCGCGCACGCAGGGTCATTCATATGGGGCCCGTGGGCGTGGGAACCCACGTCTCGGACCTCGACTGGAGTCGTATCTCAAACAGGACTGCCTCGAGTCTGCCTGGCATGACGAGTGCGGATCGTGAGTTTGCAGGGGGACTACGTGAGTGGAACCTGCCGTGTGTGTGGTAACCGGTACGCCACATGCTGGATGGACCAGCGAACACTGGTAGTATTGGGCCCCAGATCAATGAGTTACTTATGGCTACAACCTCAGTAAAAGAGATCTTGTGTCAAATAACTTCTGAATCGTCCACCTCATCCTCCTCGGATGAGGGGACAACCATCCCTCCGAATACTGCTACTGGAGTGGATTCGACTAATGGCTATCGCTCGGCCGACGCGACGCCCCTGGCGCTCCGAGGTCGGTCGATAGCGCGTATGAAGAAGAAGAAGAAGAAGGTGGAAAAGAGCCGCAGATCACAAAGCCGCTGTGATACTTCGGACACTGAGGTCGCAGGGTGCAGCGAACCCAGTAAGAATGGGGGTACAGCAAACCGTACCCCAAGAAAACATAAGAAGAGCGGTCACACTAACAAAAGTGACAAAACAGTCGTCAAGGAAGACGACACGGTGAAGGGCACCGAACAACGAACCCTGGAGAAATCGAGCGCTGCCAAGAACAAGCAGCCACGCTCGAGATCTAGCTCGAACGAGGGGCCCTCAAATAGCACCGAGAGCCCCCCCCCGGCAAAGCAGAACTTGCCGGGGAAAAGTGCTGAAAAAGCACCTAACAATACTCTACAAATCTCGGAGCCCAGTCCCACTCCGAATGCCCCAAACTATACTGAGGGCAATGCAGCGAAATCTGCTATCGATATGGTCTTTAACATGACCACGCTCCTATGCAAGCTTGGAGCAACGGACAAAGACTCGCAAGTGATTATACAACAAATCACAGAAACCTTTAAAACCTTCGCAGAGGAACACGTTCTTCTTGCAGAGGAAAATAAGAGGTTGCGAGCGTCTGCTATTCGCAGTAACCCGCCTGCTCTTGGGACTGAGCAGAAACCGCCGCGACAGCCACAGGGCACCCAACAGACTTGGGCGCAGGTTGCGCGACGCGGTAACACAAATAAAGGTCAACCATCGAAGAATCCTTCTATTAAAAAGCCTGCTCCTCGGCGAAGACGGCCGCCCTTGCCGGTCTTCCACATCGTACCAAAAGAGGGGATCGCCATGACCAGTGATGAGGTCGTTAAATTAGTTAAAGAGGCGATCCCCCGACCTAGTAAGGTCGCACCGGTTCTTAGTGCAAGAACCACAAAAACTGGTATGCTCATAACGATGGAGACTGAGGAGCATAAGGCACTTCTCATAGAGAAAATAAAGAAGGACGAGGAGCTGATGGCGGAATTAGAGGTACGGGAGCCTCTCAAGCGGCTCCCACAAATTAAAGTCCTCAATGTCCCCCGTGAATACGGGGGCGAGGAGAAGGAAATTGACGACTTCCTTCGGTGTCTGGAGTCGCGGAGTAGGCTCCCCCCCAGGTGCCTCAATTTCCTATATAAGTTTAAGGCAGGCCCATACTCATTTAACTGGGTATTAAGGACCTCGCCTGAATGCTATAAAGAACTGCAAGGGAGAGAGCGCCTTCAACATAGTTGGGCCTCTTTCCGATTCGCAGAAAACCTGCATCCACGTAGATGTCTGAGGTGTTATAGCTTCGCTCATTCTACAAAAGACTGTACGCAGGACCATCAGTCTTGCTCATACTGCCTAGGGCAACACAGCTGGAAGAACTGCAGAACACGCGGTCCGCCAAAATGCTGTGTCTGCACAAGGCATAAACAAAGGTATGGCGGCCAAGGTGACGTCTCGCACGAAGCCATGGATAAGAACTGTCCCGCATACCGAAGGGAAGTAGAGACCCTTCAACAACGCACCTCTTATGAGTGCTAAGCCCTCAGCGAGTCCACATATGGTAGAACGCTGGAAATTTCTCCAGTGCAATCTGGGGCGATCTAAAGTCGCCACCAGTTACCTTCCTAAGATCTTAGGAGAACGGGAGGCGGACATACTCATCATGTCCGAGCCCTACCTCCTGAAGGGCCAAATAGCTGGTACGCCCTTGAATTGGCGCTTCTCTCATGCGAAAGGTGGTAGAGCCGCCATTGCCGTAACTGACAGGAATGCCGGGATCTTCGTCATTGTGGAGACCGACACAATTGTGGCAGTTGAGCTCTCGGATGGAAACCTCAAAACTGTCGTGATCTCGGTCTACTTCCCCCCCCTAGCGCCTCTCAGCCCACTAATAACGGAGCTTACCTCCATTCTAGAGAGTGCTAGGAACTCGAGGGTGATTTTGGGCGGAGATATTAATCTCAAACACCCTTTGTGGCATAGTTGCGATAAGGACACGCCCGACTCAAGATCGTTCGTATCTTTTCTGCTGCAGAATGACTTGAGAGTCCTCAACGACCCAGACTCGCCACCCACATTCGATAATGGGTATGGGGTGAGCTGGATCGATGTCACGACAGCAACTGAAACAGTTGAATCACAGATCGAGGAGTGGAAAGTGGTCAAAGATACCCTCAGCGACCACAATTACATTTCCTTCGACCTGCAAAAACATGCGACGATCAATCTGACCAGCAGGTACTCGCGCAATCCATCAAGGATCCGTAGGATGGTCATTTCTCTCGAGAATGACTTCCTACAAGCCACAGTGGCTATACCCAAGTTGGGAAGCCCTGAGGAAGTGGATGGAACTCTGGCGAAGCTAACTCTCCTGATCCAAAGAGCAAGCAAACGGGCGTTGCTGGTCCGTAATTTCGTGCATAAAAGAAACCACTGGTGGGATGTGGAACTTACCATCATGAGGAAAAAGACGAGAGCTCTGCGCCGACGTTACCAACATGCCAGCTCCGAACTGGACAGGCAGAGTTGGCGAACGGTGTTTAAACGACAATCGGCGCTTTACCGCCAAACTATCCTTCGCAAGAAGAGAGAATCATGGGAGTGCTTTCTACACACTACTCCCAAAAATGACCCCTGGACTCTGCCGTATAAACTGGCCGCCTGCAAAACTCGAGGGCACCAACCTATTGGTAGTGTCAGACGGGCGGACGGAACACTGACAGAAACGCACTCTGAAACAATTGACTTACTTCTAAGCACCCACTTTCCCTCTGATACAGTGGACACAATGCCCTATCAGAGAAAGGTTAGAAGGGAATGCAAAAAGATACCAAGCTCTCTCCTAACGGACGACCGACCAATAACAACAGTCGAGATCGGTTCCGTTATACATAGAATGAGGAAAAGGAGAGCGGCTGGCTTAGATGGGATTACGGTGGAAGTAATCCAAGAACTTTTCCAGCGACACCCCAAGTTCTTTTTAGAACTCTTTAATAAATGCTTTTCTCTGGGGTACGTTCCAACTAGCTGGAAAAGTGCAAAAGTCATCCTGATTAGGAAAGCAAACAGAGATGCTACGGACGTCAGGTCCTACCGTCCCATCTGTCTACTGAACACCATGGGTAAGGCGTTTGATAAAGTCCTTACCCAGAGAGTTTATTATTGGCTGAAGAAGATGGGTAAACTACACCCACAACAGCATGGGTTCAGGGTAGGCCGCTCATGCGAAACCGCCCATTACCGTCTCCAGCAGATTCTGAGTCGCAATAAAAGAGATCGACTCCACACGAGTCTAATTGCTCTCGATGTTGAAGGTGCTTTCGACAATGTCTGGTGGCCAGCAATTCTCGCAAGACTTGCTGAGGCCCGCTGTCCTGTCCAACTCTACAAGATCTTTAAAGCATACTTAAGTAACAGGACGGTGGTTTACTCCACACAAGGATACGCAAGCGAGCGTAAAACGGAGAGAGGCTGCCCACAGGGCTCCTGTAGCGGGCCTCTCCTTTGGAACCTCGTTGCAGATGCTTTTCTGGAGCTTACTTTGCCAGAAGGGTGTGAAATAATAGCTTACGCTGATGACCTTTTGCTTACGGTCACAGGGCGGAACAAATCTGACCTGGAGATTAAGGGAGACGTCAGCATCTCCATGATAACATACTTAGGTCATAAGGTGAAGCTCCGCTTCAACCCCCATAAAATCAAAGCAATGACCATCTCCAGGCAGAAAGCTCTGAAAAGGAACGGGCCTTCCTTCATTTGTGAGGGGGCGGCAATAACAAATGTGACCGAACTCAAATACCTGGGGGTCACGTGGGATCAGAACCTAATGTTCACAACCCACTTTAGAGAGAAACGGACCCTCTCTACTAAGTTACTCTTTATGCTGAACAAAGTAGCTCGAAAACTCTATGCCGAAAGACCCTGGCTTCTCAAACGCATATACTTAAATGTTCTTGAACCAACTATCCTCTTTGGTTATGGCGCATGGGGCGAGCGCATCAATAACAAGAACTTTGCGTACAATCTGGAGTCAACTCAGAGGCAGGCATTGATACCGCTCACACGAGGATTTAAAACTGTCTCCACCAAGGCCTTGCAAGTCTTGGCGGGGACCCTGCCTCTGGATCTTCGAGCTACAATTACTTATGCCCAATTCCTCCTCACAAAGTTGGAAACTGAGGTGGTGGTTTATGGTGAGCTCTTTTCGCCCTCCGTCTTCGCTAGAGAGATCGACGTGTGGAAAACTCACCCGGCAGACCGAATAGTCGTACCCTTCGACGTTTCACTTCCAAAATGTACAGAGACAGAAATATATACCGATGGTTCAGGTATTAATGAACGCTTTGGGGCAGCGTTCACGGTGATGTATTTTGGCGCCATCGTTGAAACGTACAGATACCGCCTGAACAATAACAGCACGGTATTTCTTGCGGAACTGACAGCCCTTGAAAAAGCGTTGGAATGGGTACAGTCCAAACCCCTGTACAACGCAGAAAAGATATCCCACATATACTCGGATAGTCTTTCCGCCTTGCAAGCTTTAAAAGACCCAAACCACTCCAATCCTGTGGTACACCGAATCAAGTCTCTGTACTGGAATATCGTGGGATGCCAGGGTGTACGACTCCACTGGATTAAAGCTCATGTCGGCTACCGAGGAAACGAGGCAGCTGACGCGGCGGCCAAACTGGCTACCGAGAGTGAGGTCGTAGACATACTGGTGCTGAGGTCTAGCCTCACATTAAAATCCATGCTTATTCAAAAAGCTTTGGAACTGTGGGAACAAAGATGGAAGGCGGCACCTGAAGGTCGCCACACGTTCAAGTTCCTTCCTGTTCCCAGCCTCAGAAGGCACCTCTACGACCCCTTTATTATCCAACTGCTGACAAATCACGGACGGTTCCCAGACTACTTCTCTAGAATGGGTTACCCGATGTCGAACACCTGTCAATGTGGTGAAGTAGGTGATTCTCTTCACTACATCTTGGACTGCAGGCTGACGGCACACCTCAGGGAAGGTCTCGATTTCATTAGAGATCGCCCACATGAATTTCTTAAAAACCCAAAGCATCTACAGGCACTCCATCGCCTGGGTAGATTTGTGTGGAACTGGACCCCCGGCCCACCGCCGAGGGTCCGGGACATATAACATAAAGGACTTAACGGAAGCTCTTCAGCGCAGCATTATGAATAGGAGTTGATGGAAGATGTCTAGAGTAGAGGACAAATAAGTTCGAGATACTTGGTTTCGTATGTCTTGTGTAGGTTGACAGAAACCTTAAGCCCTGTACTTAAGGGAATTGATTGTTGACTGCAGAACGTGCTTAATGCAATGAGCAATTTGCTTAAACAGAGTATGACAGAACTCTGATCTCTACCAATAGGATTTGATGGTTACCTAGGCAAGTGGAGTCTTTGCTGGATTCTCCACATCTTTTGCCACTCAAACCTCGACAGTGCTGCGTTGCACTTGAGCATACACCCTGTCCCTGCTCGGCCAACCATGGAGGGTCTTCGCTGGTTTCCCCTCCACGTAATGTAAATGCAGGTTGGTTTTAAAAGACCTTCCAGCGGAGGCACATGTCCCTAGGAGACGACCCAGTGTCAATTGTCTCATTTAACTCTTTTTCAGCCAGCACGCATGATTATGCACGATAGCTAAAAGTGTCAGGAGCATATTTGCTACCCTCCTGTACCAATGGTACCAATGTGTCCAACACGTTGTGGGACCATCCCGTGAAGCCATTGCATTTAAGTCGAGTTGGAGGGAATTAACCAAGGTAATATTCCTCTCCCGTCTGTACTTGACAAAATGTGATAAATTCCGCACCAAGGTGCCGGAGTTGCCGTAGACAGTCATTTAGACCTATTGACTCATGAGTCTCGTCCTTGCTCAGAGAGACCCTCGCCTGTCCGCTTCAGGGGCCGCCTCTGACAATCTATAATGGCTTATGTCGGGGTAGAGGGGGCTGCGCCCCCAACTGGTGGTGGTGGTATCGTCCAACACGACTACCGATTTCCCTGAAAGATAATCCACAATCTCGGTAGGCCACTATCCCTCCTCTGTCGAACTCGGATACTTGATCAAAAGATGATCGCTGTTTTCTACGAGGCATAATTGATCGTTTTTTTTGAAAAAACCACAAGAAAAACACAATTGCCGTACTTGAAATCGTCGAAATCTCCAAGCCTTAAATAGCGCTTTGAAGTGGCGCCACAGGCGCGCGTGATGTGCGTCTGCGCTGAAATTCTAATCATTTTCATATCTCACCTCCGCTAATGCATGTTGTAAATTTCATATTATTTGCATGCTTCCTTCAGGGTGTTGCATTTACGGTGGCCAGCAGTGTAGCAACCAGATAATGAAGCGATAGCAAAGTTATCAAGAGATCATTAGCAAAACTGACCAGATTTTAATAGCAACCAGATAATGAAGCGATAGTAAAATTAACAAGCGATCATTAGCAAAATTGGTCAGATCTTGATAGACGAGATACCTCGTCGAAACCACTGGCAGGATAAAAGAAGACTACTTTTAAACGAAATAATATAATGTATTTATTAAAATCTCGATCCAACTGAAGTCTGGATTTCTCTTATATTAATAATAAAGGAAATAACTATGTTGTGTCCAGAGAGTTTTGTTGGAGTGCAATGATGCTTTTTAAAATAATCACTGAGCCAAGTCTTCTCGTAAAAAGTAAGGAAAACTATAAAAACTCTCATTATCTGAAGAAAATGCTTGAGGAAGTTTACCGGATTCACATACTACTCATCCTATTTTGACTGAAAGCGGAAAAAATGCGTTATGACCCTAAAATTCAAACTATTATTGAAACCGATAACAGTTTTACGAGCTTGTTTCCAGGAAGTCGGTCTTCCACCGGAGCTTGGCAAAATCGCCGAGAGAGCCCTTCGCGGATAAGATATTGCTTCCTGAAAAATAAGCTTTATCTGAAATGTTCTTTAGATGGGATGCAGAGATAAAAAATTATATATAGCCAAACATATCCGAGGTGACCCTATTACATAGTTCCGGGGGAAATGTTGTTCAGAAACCAGACATTATACCGAAAATTTAATGGTAAATATATCAAAGGAGTAAAGGAGAGCATGCTATAAATAATGTGCTGAGTCAGTCTTACTGGAACCGAAGTGGGCAGTGGCTATTCGGCTATTTCTTTCTTGGATGGGAGAATTTGATTTAATGTGATACGTTTTGATTGGATTAGTTACGAGTTCAATCGTTTTAGAAGGTTGAAATCTCGGATCTACTCTTCCTTAGAAACCCCGATGTCTCTCAGATCGTAGAAATATTTGTACTAGGAATTTGTAGATGCATAAAAACACCATCTTACTCAAATTTACCATCCTTATTGCTTTTCTTTGGTTGGTTGTTTTGGATTTTATGGCGCAAGGCTAGGCCAAGCTGCGATAAACACGAGACAAGGAGACGACGTCAAGGAATGGGCATACACACACAAGGAAATTTTACTGATACAAGACAGAAACCATTCGGGGAATGATATAGGAATCGACACTGCATAGCCTACAACTCGTAGGTTGCTAGAGCTGTGTGGCACTGACCAAAGTGATTCCTTGATTTCATTGGAAAAGTGGAAGTTTAAATTAGCAAAGAATAGCGTATTAATTCCTTCAGATCCCTAATATCTGTAGTATAGGCCCCAAATTCAATTTATATGACGGGTTCCAGTACCGGTTTATATGACAATCCGAAGTACCAGTTTATATGACCTGCCCCAGTACTGCATTACGTGACGGGCCGTAATACCCTTTTAAATGATGGGTCCTTGTGCCATTTTAGGTGACAGACCCCAGTACTAAGATTACTTGCCCCAGTACCATTTTAGATGACTTTCCCAGTACCATTTTAGATAACAAAACCCAGTACTACTTTAGATGACGAGCACCAGTACCAGTTTAGAAGATGGGTCCCAGAGCCAGTTTATATGACAGTTCCCATTACCAGTTTAGATGACGGGCCCAAGTACCAGTTTAGATGACGCGCGAGACCAAGTACCAATTTAGATTATTCCTAGTATCAGTTTATATAACGGGCCCAATTATATGTTAAGAAGACGGATTCCAGAGCAAGTTTAGATAACAGTTCCCAGTATCAGTTTAGATGACTGGTCTAAGAGTTGAAACTACTGTTTCCAGTGCCAGTTTATATGACGGGCCTAAGTACCAATTTATATGACAGATTCCAGAGCAAGTTTAGATGACAGTTCCCTGTACCAGTTTATATGACGGGTCCAAGTACCAGTTTATATGACGGGCCCCTCATTTAATTAAAAGTGTATATTACTATAAGTACTGAATTTTAAACTTGCCAAATGCAGTTTTTTCATATATTTCTACAGCTGTATCACAAATATAATGAAAAAATTTGTAAATTGTAGAAAACAGATTACTCATCACAATTCATAAAACGTTTCTCATATTCCGGGAGTCCATAGATTCCGGTACCCAGGTACCATGGTACCCGGGACCCTTAATTGGGTCACTCTCCACATGCATTACTCTTTGCTTTGTAACATCGCTGCTGCGTTCTACAATTGTTGTAATTCATTTTTTCAATTACATTTCATTAGAATCTTTTAACCGACTAAGATGAAGATACCCATCTGATCACAAGTTTCACCATTTTTATTTTTAGCCTTCATAATTGGTTTTTACCAATGGTGGCCAATATAAATTACACCTTTTATCGTGCACCTTTTATATCATCAAAATTACATATCGATACAATAAAATGTGTAATTAAAAATATATATGTACTTGTAGATCAGACTATTTTAACCTTTTATTTATTTTTACTGGTTTGCATCATCTTGTGTTTTGCGCAGCTTGTCCGTTTTTGGACCTTGCGCCATAAAAACCAAACCAACAAACCCGGGACGCTGACTTCATTCCTCAACGACATACACAACAGTTTCGCGAATATGTGAACCCACGCTTAAAATCTAAAGCGTTAATTTAAGGTAGGTATTTTAATTAACGTCGCACTGGAGTAACACAACGTCCAATTGGCGACCGTCAGGAATAAAACCCGAACTGAAAGGACAACACCAAGTAATTTCGTACCATGGCCAGATGACGACGTTATTTAAGGAAACATGTAGGTATTTTGATTAACGTCTAACTGGAGCAACACAACGGGCTATTGGTGACGGTCCGGGATCAATCCCAAAGGGAAAGATCGAGGACAACACCGAGGACGTCGTGGCTCAGTGGGTATGTGCACTGCGCTGGCAACCTTCGAGTTGTATGCGGCGCAGGTTCGACTCCTGTTAGGTGCATTCCACCCTGTGTGTATTTCTCTCTTCTGTGTCAGTAAAACTTTCATTGTGTGTGTCTATTACTTGATGTTGTATGTCTTGTGCCTGGCTCAGAGTGGCCAAATATGGCCCTTGCGCCATAAAACCTTCAAATCAACCAACCGAGGACAACACCACGTAATTTTGAACCGCGGTCCAAGGAAACAGACAAATAGCATTATTCTAACATTGATGTTTCGAGAGTAAACACCTGTTTTAAATTCATGTATTCGGACCAATAGCGAAGCAGGTGGCGATCTGACGGATCGCTTGGACACACAGTGTTGACGCTTTAATTTGGAACACCAGGCGAGAATCCGCGAATTTTCTATTTCCGAAAACTACAAATTTTCTCATCGATTCTTTCGGAACGTGTTTCAAAGTGACTACTCTGATTGCCCGGAAATATTTTGCAAGACTTCTCCATAGCAACGGCTTCGGAGAATATACTCGAGCCAAAACCGAAACCCAAAGAGAAAATAAGTTGAACTAATCTTAGTATAATTTATTGGTCTGAGAAATGTCTCGTCTGTGTTGGATGGCTGGAAGTACGAAACTCCATTACGTACAAGATAATATATTGACCGGAACTGATTGAAACTGGGTTTGTTTTTATGTTTATGGCCCCATTTGGGCAAAGCTGCTCCAAATACTGTGCCTTATAGTACTAAGACAGGGGGTTTTATGGCGCAACAGCCATATTTGGCTATTCTGCGCCAGACACTAGACATACAATATCAAGTAATAGACATATACAATGAAAGTTTTACTGACACAAGAGAAAAATACGAATGCACCTGACCAAGACGGATAATAATTAAAATAGCTATTAAGAAAATCTAATAAATATATAACTCAGTAATAAAATAGTATACAATAATGGTATATAAAATAGTATCAGTATAAATCTAATAAATATATCACTCATGATTCAAATTGGAATGAATCTACGTATAAAGTATGAATAAACTTTACACCCCCTGGAGGTTGTTACGACGAGATAACTCGTCATCACAAAATTGACTAGATTTTGATGGAATAGATATCTCGTCATTAGAAGCAAACTGATCGATCATCAAAAAATCGGCAGTATCTTGAGATATTTCACCGTGAGCCAAATTGGTCAGGTAGGTATTTTAATTAACGTCGCGCTGGAGCAACACAACGGGCTATTGGTGACGGTCCGGGATCAGACCCGAAGGAAAAGATCCGAGGACAACACCACGTAATTTTGAACCGCAGTCAGAGGACGAGGTCACACCTGAGATGGCACCCCACTCTCCAAACTTCCGCACCACGCCAACGTGTGGAGATTTGAGACCACAGATTTAGCGTGCACCAGCCCCTTTGTATACGATCCTTGGTTGGATTCGTACTCTCAACCCTCCGGTTACTAATCCATTACTCTCCCAACCGGGCTACCACGGAATCTTTTGGAAAGATTCTTGACGAAACGTCATGCAAGGATGACTGCATTCTGCAAAGTGGAATGCGTGCGAAACTCTTAGAGGGTTAAATGGATATTTGCTTTGAACTAAGTTATCAATTGAGTGAATTGAGACTTGTGATCCATTACGAGGAGTAGTTCAATTAAAATACCACATAATCGGCCGGAGATGGATCTGCAAGTCCATTAAAACCATTAAAAAACTAATTAACGAAATGCGAAATGAATTGGTGTAAAATATCACTCGATTCATTTATTCACAAGTGTCGAGTTAATTCATGGATCAGCAAATACGCGGATCAGAGTTAAGCCAGGGATTATCCAAGAACCGTATACACGAATTAAGTGATCCACCGATTAAAGGGATAAGTTCGCTGCGAATGGCTACTGTCTCCTCTCTCTCGAACTCTTGACGTTGCTTACATTTCTTATGACTCACGGATCTAAAAACCATCGACATTCTAATGAAATAGACAAGAGCCCGTTGTGTTTCTCCAGTGTGACGTTAATTAAAAATACCTATACCATACCTAATAAAATAGACGGATTACGTGGGCGAAGCCGCTGTCGTAAGATATCTGAAGGGTAAATCACTAAAACTTACGAATCGACTTACCCGAGTGGCTATCGAAGCGCAGAGTAGTGTTTTTGATCATGGTGGATAATCATTTTAACCAATCAATAATTTAGGATTCATGCTTTTACCCACAACCACGAATAGCCCGTTGTGTTGCTCCAGTGTGACGTTAATCAAAACCGCCTATTTCATTTTAAGGTTGATGCTAAAAACATCATACTGGCCAAATACTTCGTCGGCAGAATTGAATTCCGATTACTTTTCTCGTCGGTATTGGTGTGTTGACGCAGCGAACTAACTTGCTTTGTCATTTTTCTCTCTTTTAGACATAAATCAAGAAAATCATTTTCGTTCTGCGACGAATTTGCATCTGCCGTGGTCAACGCAGCTGCATGTTTACGAATCAACTATATTCCGAACTATTTATTCCTAGCGATTCCGAAAGCTGATAACATCAAAGTTTTATCACACGAATAAATCTTATGAATTTGTAATCAATCTCAGTTACCAAACGTAATACTATTTGAGAATCCTTAGTCAGAGTTCTGCAGTTTAGAACAGAATGAAATGTGTCGTCCATTTTGTTTTGTTGACGGACGGTCTACGCAAAAAGCTAGCACTACGCATGCGTTAACCCTCAACAGAGTGTTAAACCGCCGATTTCTCAGGATCTAAATTTAACACCGTGATGGCAATTTAAACCTCGGATCAGGCATTGTGAATACGGTTGGATCAGGCATTGTGAATACGGTTTCTTCGGTAACCGGGCGATCATCGTTGATATTCGGCTTAACTCGGACTTGTGAATACGGCCGTTAGTTTTTTTAGGGAAACAACAATCATGCATATCTGGACTCGAATTCGGCGAGGCTATGAGAAGATTCTCCTATAAAGCTATCACGTTGGCGTGGTGTGGAAGTTTGGAGAGTGGGGTGCCAGCTCAGGTGTTGCCTCGTCATCTGACCGTGGTTCAAAATTACGTGGTGTTGTCCTCGGATCTTTCCCCTTCGGGTTTGATCCCGGACCGTCACCAATAGCCCGTTGTGTTGCTCCAGTGTGACGTTAATTGAAATACCCCCCACCCCCTATAAAGCTAAATATGGAAGGCTCTAATGTTTTTGTGGAAGTACGTATTTCCTGTTTTTTATTCCGGAAGTGACGTACTTTGCATGTTTCTCGAATGCGTTTTCAACCCCATGTCACTTTTAGAATGAATCATGGATGTATTGTTTTAGTTTTCTTTTTGATTTAACTGAAGGGGCCGCGGTAGCTCGGTTAGAGTAACGGATTAGCAACCGGAGGGTTGCGAGTTCGAATCCGACCAAAGACCGGCGTATACAAAGGGGGCTGGTCCACGTTAAATCTGTCGTGGCCTCAAATGTCCTCACGTTGGCGTGGTGTGGAAGTTTGGAGAGTGGGGTGCCAGCTCAGGTGTGACCTCGTCATCTGACCGTGGTTTAAAATTACGCGGTGTTGTCCTTGATCTTTCGCTTTTGGATTGATCACGGACCTTCCCCAATAGCCCGTTGTATTGTTCCAGTGTGACGTTAATAAAAATTCCTACTTACCTAAAAAATGTGAGCTTTAAACAGAGCCATATTTACTTAAGCTACGCTAAGCACTTTTAACCCCTATGGTGATTGTCTCGAAGTATTTCAAAACTGACCAGATGTTGATGGACGAGATATCCTGTCAATAGAAGAAAATTGACCAGATCTCTACCTCATGAAGAAATCGGCAATATCTTGATGACGATATATCCCGTCATTAGCAAAATGGATAGACGAGACTTGATGGACGAGATATCTCGTCGAAACCACTAGGAGGTTAAGAAGTGGGGTTTATTTTGCATGCGATCAATTATGGCTTAATTTATTCTTTAGGGTTTCACAATAGATCTTGCAGTTTTGTCTTGAGGAGTCACATCTCTAACAAGGCCCATCTATCAAAACAATGGTGTTTTCAAACAGCGCTAGGGGCCGTCGTGGCTCAGTGGGTATACCCACTGCGCTAGCAACCTTCGAGTTATAGGCGGCGCAGGTTCGATTCCTATCAGGTGCATTCCTTCCTAGGTGTATTTCTCTCTTCTGTGTCAGTAAAACTTTCATTGTGTGTGTGTTTGTCTGTTACTTGATGTTGTAAATCTCGTGTCTGGCTCAGCATTGCCAAATATGGTCCTTGCGCCATATAACCACAAAACCAACCCAACCCAAAAAGCGTTGGAGAAAGAGAATTTTCCTCATAACCTCTACGTATCAATGAGACATTCACGAAACTCAGAATGAATTCCGGAAAAAATGTGCAAAACCTCACTGAATCATCACAAAAATGTCCTTTAGTGTTTCCATTACAGGAAGAATTTCTTTGAACCTCCAAGTTATATTAAAGCAAGTGTTTTTAAAGAATAGCTACCTAATAGAACATGCGTTAAAGTCTATTAAAATCTTTCCATTTTGGACTGGATGGTTTGGTTTTTATGGCACAAGGGCTGTATTTGGCCAAGTTACACCAGACAGGGAACAGCAAGTAATGGAAGGTAGGTATTTTAATTAACGTCTCACTGGAGCAACACAACGGGCTATTGGCGACGGTTCGGGATCAATCCCAAAGGGAAAGAACCGACGACAACACGTAATTTTGAACCACCGTCAGATGACGAGGTCAGCACATGAGCTGGCACCCAAACTTCCACACCACGCCAACGTGATAACATTTGAGGCCACGACAGATTTAACGTGCACCAACCCCCTTTGTATACGACGGTCTTTGGCTGGATTCGAACTCGCAACCCTCCGGTTGCTATCAGTTACTCTGCCAACCGGGTTACCGCGGTCCTTTTTTTTAAATTAGAATGGTCAGAAATTTCTATCACTTCACGCGCTTTTTATATTTATAAACACCGATTCACTTGAAATTATGAATAACTATTAGATTTTTTATTAATCGCTTATATTTTTATTCCTAGAAATGACGAGAAATCTTCCCCTACTCACAATGCATTGTCCAAGTCCTTCAATGTTTCTAGGACCTGTCTGTAATGCCACGAAGATACGATATATCTAGTTTGTATCGCTTTTGCATCTCATATTAGGACTACACTTAGCTTGATTGAATACATTTTACTGTCAAGTAAAAGGTCTTTTCACTGATACCAACAAAAGAGAACCCATTTTCGCTTTATATGCATAACAAGTACTTTATTTTTCAGCACTTAACAAATTTGCAGACTCCCTGGGTATATTTATCTCCTCTCTGTGTCAGTAAAAAGCTTTCATGTGTGTATATGTCTGTTACTTGATATTGTGTGTCTTGTATCTGACACAGTATAGTCAAATATATAAGGGGAAATTGTTATACTGGCCTCAAAAATGTTAGTATTTCAGAGAAATCACATAAATATAATGGTCATTAACTGATAAATGTTGAGTTGAGTTTCCAATTTTTAACTGAACTTGCGATAAAATCTTTTTAAAATTTAAGTTTTCCAATATGGGTCAAAAGTTTCGTGTTAATAAACCTGTCCTATAAATTTCATATCGATATTAATTGGTACGCATGTTACCAATAACCGATAAAAATGCTTTGATTGTCTGAGTTAAGAGTTTAGCGTTGTTTTAAAGGCAGTTTTCATATTTCATTGCTCAAACTGTTTTAATTCTTGCAACACAGAAGATAATTGATAAAATGCTTTGACTGTTTCGTGTTAGAGCTGCTAAAAATGTACATCAAAAAGTTTATTTCGGATTTGCCTATTTATTTATTAAAAATGTCATAAAATAATGAAATTTTGAAATCTATACATATAAAGCAGAGTTGGCGTCTATCTGTCTGTATGTTCTCTATACAAATCTACACCGTTTGACCAATCCACACCAAATTTGGTACACTTATTCTTTGGAACCTTGAGGGTAACTTAGGCTATACACATTAATCCCCGTACTATCTGTCGTGGGTGTGCAGGGGACTTAAAACACTATTCGAAATCGTCATAGGAATAACATTGCGTATTTACACGATCAATGTCTGACCATTCCACACTAAATTTCATACATTCATTCTTTAGAATCCTGCGGGAAACATAGGCTATAAATTAACTCCGTTCGCTTTGTCCTGGGTCTCCAGAGAGGGCTAAAACAATCCTAAATCCCCATAAGAACAACATTGAGTATTTTTAGGATCACTGTCAGACCAATTCACACCAAATTTGGTAAGTTCATTCTTTAGAATCCTACGGGAAACAGACTATATATTAACCTCAATCGTATTTGTCCTGGTTCTGCATTGGGGTTAAACACAATTCGAAATCCCCATAGGAATAACAGTGAGATTTTTACGATCATTGTCCGACCAATTCGCACCAAATTTCGTGTATTCGTTCTTCAGAATCCTGTGGAAAACATAGGATATATATTAACCCCGTTCAATTTGTCCTGGGTCTGCAGAAGGGGTTAAAAATAATGCGAAATCCCTTTAGGAATAACATTGAGTATTTATACGATCAATGTCGGACCAATTCACACTAAATTTGGTACATTCATTCTATAGAATTCTGCGGGACACATATGTCTGCACATATGTACACTGCTGGCCACCCAAATTGCAACACCAAGAAAGACAAGAGATATCACAACAAAATTTATTTTGTAGATAACATGTTGACCAAGTATCAAATGATTAAATTTATAGACTTCTGTGAAGTGTGGTTCCTGCCAAAACCAGTAGCCAGAGTAGCCGCCATTGTTGGAGATCACCGCTGCCACACGCCTCGGCATTGATTCAAAGAGACTTTGGATGTGTTCTTGGGGTACAGCAGACCAAGCAGCTTCCACACGTTGCCAAAGTTGATCTGGTGTGGCAGCTGGGGATGTATTCTGGGTCAATCGTTGAGCAACCATGGACCACATGTTTTCTATCGGCGAAAGATCCGGAGAGCGAGCTGGCCAGGGAAGCAATTCAATCTGGCGATTGACGAAGAACCCTTGGACAATGTGTGCCACATGTGGTCGCGCATTATCCTGTTGAAATATGGCTGTGGGCAAGCCCTGAAGGTAAGGAAGGACAACTGGCTCCAACACCTCGGAGATGTAGCGCTGGCTGTTTAAAGTACCGGCAATGCGTACTAGAGGAGTGCGAGAGTGATATCCAATACCGCCCCATACCATAATACCCGGTGCAGGACCAGTGTGGCGGTGCATAACGCAGCTGTTCAGCATCCTCTCTCCACGGTGTCTCCAGACTCGAATCCGACCATCGTGGTGTTGCAGACAGAAGCGTGACTCGTCAGTAAAGACAATTTCATTCCATTCTGCCGTCCACATCCTTCTTTCATCGCACCATTGGCGGCGGAAACGTCTGTGGTTCTGCGTCAAGGGTAGACGAAGCAATGGACGTCTTGCGGACAGACCACTCTGCTGTAAACGGCGTCGAATGGTACGCGCAATCACTGGATGATGCGGTGCAGACTGAATGTGCTGTGTTATGGTTCGTGATGTGGCTGAGCGATCCGTCACTGCCATACGCACAATATGCCTGTTATCACGTGAAGTGGTGCACTGAGGTGGATGCGATCGAACACGTCGGTCCGTCGTACCCTCCTGCATCCAACGATCACATATCCGCATTACAGTTGTTTGGTTTCGTCCAACACGACTACCGATTTCCCTGAAAGATAATCCACAATCTCGGTAGGCCACTATCCTTCCTCTGTCGAACTCGGATACTTGATCAAAAGATGATCGCTGTTTTCTACGAGGCATAATTGATCGTTTTTTTGAAAAAACCACAAGAAAAACACAATTGCCGTACTTGAAATCGTCGAAATCTCCAAGCCTTAAATAGCGCTTTGAAGTGGCGCCACAGGCGCGCGTGATGTGCGTCTGCGCTGAAATTCTAATCATTTGCATATCTCACCTCCGATAATGCATGTTGTAAATTTCATATTATTTGCATGCTTCCTTCAGGGTGTTGCATTTACGGTGGCCAGCAGTGTATATTAACCTCGTTCGATTTGTCTTGGCTCAACAGGGGAGGGGCTAAAGCAATTCGAAATAAGAGCAGGACTAACATTGCGTATTTTAGATTCCTATCCTCATAGGAATAACAGTAAGTAATATTACTATGAATTACGAAGAATTCAACCCGAGCAACGCCGGGTAATTCAGCTAGTATCACATATAAAGTAGAAACTTTACTTCTTGACATAGCGGAGGAAATCTAATCAGATATTTAAATACTCCACAAGAAAATCTTAATTCGATTATAGCTTTCATAGTTGAAAGATAGGTAGGTAGTTAATGCCACACTGGATCAACACAACGGGCTATTGGAGATGGTCCGGGGTCAATCCCCAAGGGCAAGATCGAGGACAACGCCTTGTAATTCTGAACCACGGTCAGATGACGAGGTCAGCACCTCAGCTGGCACCCCACTCTCACAACTTCCACATCACAGCAACGTGAGGACATTTGAGGTCACGGCAGATTTAACATGCACCAGCCCCTACATGCATGACGGTCTTTTTTGGAACGAATTTCGAACTCGAAACTCTCCACTACTCTTAAAATCGGGCTACCGTCCCCGATGTTGGACAGAATCACGATTGTTTTAGCTTTTCTCGGGCGTTTTTGAAGTAATAAAAACTTAAATTCTCTTCAGCCTAATATACTAAACTACCTCAAGATATCAAACAATCGGCCATAATTTGACGATGAGGTGTCTCGTCATTAACACAGACTGACCAGATCTTGATGGACGAGATATCTCGGCATTAAAAAAATTGGCCATATCTTGATGGACGAGATATCTCGTCTAAACCACTTGAAAGGTTAACAGAATTGGCAAATGAACGATGACATACAATGTATGACAGAATCACGATTGATTTAGTTTTCCTTGGGAGTTTTTGAAGTAATAAAAATTTAAATCTCTTCAGCCTACTACGAAATTGTCCCAAGATATAAAACTGAAAAGAATTTTGAAAGATATATGTATACATCTCCATCATTTTCCACAAAAGAAATCCCTGGATGTATTTGAACCCAAATCCAATTTATGATAGGATTCCATATAACTTACACGACATGGCACTCGAAAAACACGCGCTGAGGACGGGAATGTCTACACAAAATTAAGCTGTCAAACATAAACTCACAGAATTAAATCTTAAATAAAAGTAATAACCAATGCATCTTTTCCACCATGCCATGTTCCCATACTCAACCCTTCGAACAATTCGTTTTTATCCGCCGGGTTTATTAGAAAGATAAATTTCTGGACACTATTGTGTCCAAAATAGTGACGTGTTTTACATGATTGATGATGTCTATTTTTGCCGGTTACAGTGCAAACGAAATTACGGGGCTCCCCAATGCAATGTCACGGTCTCTGCAGCTTAGATAAGCTTCAATGGGAGTTGCATTCTGCGCCCTGGCACTTTTTTCATCATTCATGAGCTTATTGTGGAGCACCCACGTAAATGTAAAAACAAATATGAGTTCAAAATTGAGTTCAAAATTGAGTTTGGAAATGGTTGGCTGCATTTGTGTACACACAATGCTAACTCAGATATCGGAGAAAAGGAAAAGAAAATGCAATGAAATGAAAAGTAAGAGGTGAAAACTAGAAAAGAAAACCATTCGTGTTGTGTGCAACTTTCAAAAATGCTTTCAACTTGAATTTTTTGATAAAAGTAGGGAGATTTTTTAATTTAAAACAAGCACGTTCCGTATTGAAATAGGGCCGCGGTAACGTTGTTGGAAGAGTAACGGATTATCAACCGGAGGGTTGCGAGTTCGAAACTAGGTCCAGCCAAAGACCGTCGTGTACACGGGGGCTGATGTACGTTAAATATGCCGTGGTCTTATATGTCCCGACGTTGGCGTGGTGTGGATGTTTGGAGAGTGGGATGCCAGCTCACGTGTTGACCTGGTCCCGACCGTGGTTCAAAATTACGTGGTGTCGTCCTTGGTAGGTAGGTATTCTAATTAACGTCGCACTGTGGAGCAACACAACGGGCTATTGCCAACGGCCCGACATCAAACCCGAAGGGAAAGATGCGAGCTAAACACCGCGGTCAGATGACGAGGGGTGTTTTTCTCTCTTCCGGTCTCAGTAAAAACTTTCATTGTGCGTCTATTACTTGATATTGTATGTCCAGTATCTGACGCATGGCCAAATATGGCTCTTGTGCCATAAAACCCCCAAAACCAAAAACGAACCAACCATATGGAAATAAAAATTATATTCAAAATATACATGTTCCAAATTGAAATAAAATTTTTATTGAAACAATGCATGTTGAAATAAAATTTTTATTTAAAATTTGCATGTTGCATGATGAGATGCAGTTAAGAAACATTTTGATTTATCGAACCCAGAAAATCACGTGTTTTCGAAAGATTTTAATGAAAATCTTATCCATTGTCATTGAAATAATTTTTTAAAACTATTAGTCAACAGTTATATACATACATTATTATATTTGTAATACAAAATGCATGTGTTTGCATATCAATGCATGTTTGCTAGTTGGCCCACCCACTAAACACTATCAAACAACCTAATTCTAGAAAAAGTAGTTACAGAATGAGTGTGGTATAGAAAATTTTCAGACTTCACTCTTAAAAAAGCAGTGCATTAAACTGACGCGTGTTATTTAAATTTTATTAATATAAATGAAATATCTATCGCAAGGAACGATTTGCAAGAAAATGTATATAATAGCCTTTTCTTGTCTTTTATAAAATACAACTTAATATTTAAGTAAATAATATTTCTATCTCTGAACAAAAGATGTATTTACACGCTGCCTAATTAGATCAATTTGAGGTAACTATTTCGAACAATTTCTAATTCTTTAGAGAAATAGAAAGTTGAACATCTTAGAATGGCCGAATGTGCCTTGAGGGATGGTAATTAGACAAATCATTACGATACATAGTTACACACTTAATTTCGTCTTAATAAGTTAAAAAATAAGTTAACATTCATAGTTAATAATTAGAAAAGGTCTGAACCTCTCAACAATTAAAAGCAGGAAAGAATAACCAGCTTGATAACGTTTCCTAACGTTATCGAGATCAATTTTAAGGACCCAATTATTTCAGATATATACTACTTTTACGAAACCATAAATTATCAGATTAATTCATTATTATAATTATATTATTCTACCTTTGTTTTTGTTTATTAGTATAGTAATTATTATAATTATATATATAGTTATAATAATTACGTATTATATGTATTATAACAAAATAGAAACGCAAAATTATTCTCGGTGAGGTAAATACGAAATTGATATTGTTCTCCATTTATCTTTATTACACGTTTCAATTTCAAATTGAAGAGTATCATTTAAAACTAAAAATAGTTTTCCTTCTATTATTCTACCTAATTATGCTCTATACCTCTAACATCCTTTTAGCAATCCTTTTGTAATTGGTAGATAATATCAATCGGATTATCACAGGCGACTTACTGTAATGTCGAAGCAAATGGTTTTCGTAAACACTAATTGCATTCTTCGATCCATAGTAGCTTTTTTCCTATCGTTATGAAAATAATTGCACCGTGTTGTCTGATTTTTTTTCCTCCTATAGTCATCTTAATTAAGGCAATAGTAAGGAGCACATCAGTTCTAATTAATACCTTTCAAAACAATGTTCTGTTTTTATAGGTATCAATTAACTTAATCTTAAATGTGCATTATTCATAACTTCATCTAATATTTAGAACTATGAGTCATTTTTGAGCTATGAAATGGGTTACATCTATACATAAAAAGCAGAGTTGGCATGTCTGTTCTCTATACTAATCTATACCGTTTGACCAATCCACACCAAATTTGATACACTTATTCTTCGGAACACTGCGGGTAACGTAAGCTACATATTAACCCCCGTTCTATTTGTCTTGGGTGGGCAGAGGGGTGTAACTTCTGTCATACTGGACAGAGCACTTGCTAGGGGGTGCCCAGTCTGGCTGCGCAGAAGACGTCAGAGAGAGAGTCGCCTCTCAAGATGACCTTGGAGTTTTTTAGAATCTTAGAGTATGGTGAGATGGGTACTGAAAATCGCTCAGAATCATCGTTTATAGGGTAACGTAGGCTACATATTAACAACCCAAGCAACGCCGGATAAATTCAGCTAGTAAGATATAAACTTATGAAATATTGTCTAGTCAAGTAAAACGAAAGCATATATGTAAATTTTAGTTACTTAACTTGGGACTTAGATAGTTTATACTTGAATGTAGTACCATTGGCTTATCCAGAGTGGGATTCTCCAAGTGGTTTCGACGAGATATCTCGTCCATCAAGATCTGACCAATTAACCCTCCAGGTGGTTGCCTCGACGAGGTATATTGTCAATAGCATCTCGCCATTCATTAAATCAGGTCAAAGCTACCCGAACTTGATGGACGAGATATCTTGTCGAAACCACTTCTGGACCAGATCTTGATCTCGTCATCATAAAAAATCGACAGTATCTTTATAACGAGATATCTCGTCACTAGCAAAATTGGTCAGTTCTTGATCGAGAGATATCGTCGAAACCACGTGGAGGGTTCAGATATTGGACGGTCAAGATGACGAGCTCGTCATCTGACAGTGGTTCAAAATTACGTGCTGTCCTTGGATCTTGCCCTTAGGGATTGATCCCGAACCGTCGCCAATATCTCGTTGTGTCATTGCGGGTTATAATTAACTACCTACCATTCAACTATGAAAGTTATAATTGAATTAGGATGTTTCTTGTGTGGTATTTAATCCCGGACCGTCACCAATAGCCCGTTGTGTTGCTCCAGAGTGACGTTAATTAAAATACCTACCGTTACTGTAGGACTTAATTGGGCGATGAACCTTTCGGTAATCACCACAACGCCCAATTGAAAGCATCTAATTCAGTTCGCCCTGCAAGAAATACAGCTAGCCGATATCAATCGAGCTTTTATCGACACTCGAACACCCATTCCTGCCGCTAATGAGAAAGTGAACGCGAAAGAAAGTGATAAATGTGTATCTAATAGTTCGGCACTGGGCGCAGATTGCCACTGAACAGCTGTTGAAACCCGAAATCCTTAATCGGTGAAAAGCAACGAGCTATCTGTAATTCATTTTTTGCAACAATATGTGGCTGGAGCAGACGAGTTCCGCTTTTTGACCACAGCGACAAAGAAACAATGCCTGCCGACTGGCATCCGCGAGTACAAATGGCAACCTTTTCAAAATGCCCCAAAGACAGGCGTAGCCAAGCATGCCGTTTAGACACAAAAGCAGGGGCTGAAGAGGAAGAAATAAAAATGCCGAATTAACAAAGAAAACATAACATACTGACTAAGCCGAAAAGCTCATAGTGTCGTCTCGCACCAACGGCTATATATAATGTATAAATGAAAGTATTTCGTCACTTCTTATTTGAAATTAATGGATGCGCATAATTTCAAGGGTTCGATGCTATTTCTTACTACAGACATAGCAGTGAGCACTTTTAGACTGAGGAATCAAAATACGAATCCTAGCTCTGTGAACAGTATGATGGATGTGCCTCCCAAATTGAAACGAGTGCCCTAACAAAAAGGAAATGATAAAAGTTTGAAATGTTAATGAGAGCACTTTCATAAGAGAGGTTGGTTGGTTGGTTGGTTTTTTATGGCACAAGGGCCAGATTTGGCCATGCTGCGCCAAACAATAGCTAGTTCATAACTGGTATTTAATTAGAGCGAGTCAGAAAGCCACGCAATAAAATTCAGTACAGTTGTGTATGTTGCAGTCGATTATAAAATCTAAATAAAGTTTACGAAACCAATGTCAGTAAGGAATAAAAATAAGTTTTTATGATGTGGGTCCATCAACAAGTCTGTTAAGGTAATAGGGGAGATACCAAATCGGTTTAGTCTATGATGATTAAAATTCCGGCATTCCGTCAATATGTGCTTTATGGAAAAAATACTATTGCATGATGAGCATAAAGGAGCTGGTTCTCCCAGCAGTAAATGTCTGTGGGTAAAAAAGGAATGTCCGATTCGGAGCCTTGTCAGTTTTACATGATGACTTCTATTTAAGTTTGTTTTGCTGAATCCCTTTATATATGGTTGAATATCATGAAGTTTGTTATGGTTTTCCAAATCCCAAGCGGATTGCCAGGATGAATTTATGGCTTGGGTTAAAACACTATTAATGTCATGAATCGGGACATTGGAGTTTATAATCAATGTTGCGTTTTTGGCTGCCAAATCCGCTTGCTCATTGCCCCGGATTCCCACATGCCCAGGAATCCAACAAAAGAATATCCGAAAATCATTTTCTGTTAATGTTAGGAGCAAATTCATTGCTTTTAAAACCAAGGAATGACTTTTATGTGTACAGTTTAATAGGGATTCGATACTACTTTTAGAGTCGGTGTACAAGATCCAGTTTTTATTAGTGTGTGTAGAAATCGTTTTTAAGGCTAAAATTATTGCGTAGATCTCTGAAGTGAAGACACTGCAGCACCCATGCAATTTTCTAGCAATGGTTGTATTATCAAAAACGGCCGCGGCTCCAACATTTGTCCCGTTCTTAGATCCGTCAGTAAAAACTGTTTTAAAAGATGAATATTTGTTTCTATGGGAATGGAATAATTGTAAATAAATGGTATCGGGGGTTGATGATTTGTTAAAATGTGAAAAGTCATTGATGGTAAGTAGATTTTTATCATTCCAAGGTGGAGGTTCGTTTTCTCTAGGAAATATTCCCAGATTGTCAACGTTTAATGAATTCATTATGGTACGGACTCTAAAACCAAGTGATGGTATGAATGAAGGTTTTAATGAGTAATGACTTCCAAATTTAGGGTTAGTTACTCTATTATGCAATGGGTGAGAAGGGTTGGCTTTAATCTTAAAATAGTATTTTAGGGTAAGTTTCTCACGTCGATGTCTTAAATCCGGCTCGCCTGTCATTATATATAAACTCTGGACTGGCGAAGTGCGGAAAGCTCCGAGGGATAATCGGAGGCCTTGGTGATGAATAGTATCCAGGGCTTGAAGAACAGACTTAGCAGAAGATCCATATATTACACTCCCATAATCGAGTTTCGATCGGACAACAGCTTTGTAAATTTTTAAAATTGAAATAAAATCAGCTCCCCAAGTTGTGTTACATAAAACCTTTAAAATATTCAATGATTGGTTGCATTTTCGTTTCAATACTTTGATATGAGATCGAAAAGATAACTTCGAGTCAAAAATAATACCCAAAAATTTTATTTCTGGAACTACTGGAATAACAGTTCCGTCGAGTAAAAGTTCTGGATCAGGAAAAAGTCCGCGTCTTCTAGTAAAATGTACACATACAGTCTTTTGCGAAGAAAAAACAAAACCATTTTCGTTTGCCCACTTTCTTACAATTCTAATAGCCGTTTGGAGTTGTCTTTCAATAAAAGGTACATTGATTCCAGAACAGAATATTTGGAAATCGTCTACAAAAAGCGTTCCGTGCACATATGGAGGAAGTTGTTTAATAATACCGTTGATTTTAATTATAAAAAGTATCACGCTTAGAACGCTTCCTTGGGGAACACCCTCGTCCTGTGAAAAGTCATCTGATAAAATATTATTAATGCGAACGCTAAAGGTCCTTGTCAATAAAAAGTTTTGAATAAATAGTGGGAGATTTCCCAGAAAGCCCATCTCGTATAAGTCTCGCATTATGCCATATCGCCATGTCCTATCGTAAGCTTTCTCCATATCGAAGAAGACAGCTACCAAATGCTTCTTTGTGACGAATGTATCTCTGATAGAGGATTCCAGCATTAAGGCATTGTCGTAGGTGCTTCGTCCAAAACGGAATCCGCTTTGAAACTCCGATAGATGTTTTTCAGACTCAAGGACATGTATCAACCGAGCATTCACCATTCTTTCCATGACTTTGCAGATACAGCTTGTCAAGGCAATGGGTCGATAGTTATTAGGGTCTTGAGGATCCTTCCCAGGTTTCGGTATTGGAATAATAATAGCTCTGTGCCAGGTTGTCGGAAAATCTTGCTCTGTCCAAATTCTATTATAAAGAAGTAAAATGTTTTGTAATGAATCTTCATTGAGATGGGTCAACATGTCTAGATGAATATGATCGGGGCCCGGTGAAGTCGGGTGTGATTTCCTTAATGCATTTTTCAGTTCGAATATGGTAAACTTACGATTGTAAGTTTTATGAGCGGATGGTTGAAAGTTTAACGTCTTGCGTTCTTCACGTCGCTTATAATTAATAAAATCTTGGGGGTAAGAGCTCTCATGAGATACCTTAGAAAAAGATTCTCCCAAGGTATCAGCAATTGTCTTAACGTCTGAAACGACTTGTCCATTTTGAAGTAAAAACGATATATTTGGATTACGATATTTGCCGGTAATTTTTCGAATTTTTCCCCATAGCTGTTTTGATGATATTCGACATTCAATTGTATTTACGTATTCTTGCCAGGATTCTTTTTGTCGCTGTCTCCTTAATTTTCGAGCTTCTGCTTTAGCCCGCTTGAAAACTATCAAATTCGAAGTGGTGGGATAACGTCTGAAGGTGTTCCATGCTTTTTTTTGGAATTTGTGGGCTTGAGAGCATGCTTCATTCCACCAAGGCTTCCATAATTTAGGCATTTTACCCGATGTTTTGGGGATAGCCACATCTGCCACCTTAATCAAGGTGTTCGTTATCATTTCAACGGCATCATTTATGCTAGGCATCATAACCATGTTGTCGGAAATGTTTGATTCCACCTGATATCGAATCCAATCCGCTTTCTCAAATATATATCGCACAGGTCGTCTGGGTAGTAAAACGTCATTGCAGTTATATGTTAAAATGATTGGAAAGTGATCGCTATTGTGCAGATCATTGTCAATTTTAAAGTCCCAAAATGAAAGCAAAGTAGGGGAGCATATTGCAAGGTCCAGGGTGTGAAAGGTTTGGGTCGGAGTATGGAAGTATGTATGACTGGAATCATTTAAAAGGCAGAGACAATGGTCATCCATCAATTTTTCAATTTGTTGTCCTTTTGTGTTAAAATCATTACTTCCCCAAAGAGGGTTGTGTCCGTTAAAATCCCCTATGATGAAGTATGGAGACGGAAGTTGCGTTATTAAATCATTTAGTTCCTGCTGACTAACGTTTTCATTTGGGGGTAGATATATGCAGCAGATTGTTAGTAAAAATTTAATATGAAGTTGAATGGCTATTGCTTGAATGCTCGTATTTAGTGAAATTCTTCTTGATGGAAAATTCTGCAAAGTCATCAGAGCCACACCGCCCGAAGCGCGTGCACCGTGGATGTAATCATTTCTTATTAAATTATAATTTTTAACATTCATTGTGTTAGTAGGCGTTAAGTATGTTTCTTGAAGGGCTAGGCAAACAGGGTTAAAATTATTTATTAGAGATTTGATATCGTCGATATGTGTACGAAAACCATGACAGTTCCAAGTTAGGAGATTAATAGCCATTTAATTTTTTAAAAATTAGAGCCCTTTTCAATGTCTTCTGAAATAAAGGTTGGGTGGTTTTATTTGGAAGGTTTTTTGTAAAATCTAGAACCTTTTCTAAAAAATGCAGCGTTCTCGTCAATACCGTCCTCTCCAAACTCCATGTCTGAGTCCGTGGAAGGGTGTAAATCTATTTCGGTATCCGGTAATTTTGAGTGATCTCTAGAGTTCCGGGGAGTAAGTTTGTCTTTCTTACTTTGCTTTTTTTTATTTAGTTCTATTGACGTTGTTGGGTTCGGCTTGAAGATTTTTGTTGCTGGTGCGGTTCTCTGTTGCGGCAGGTTTGAGGGTTTACTTGTAACTTTGTCACTTGATTTTGGGCTTACGCTATGGGATTGCTGATTTGATTTGGTTGGTTGATAATTATAAGGAGTAGAGTTTATTTGCGTTTCTGCATTTACTTTATTAGGTGTAAAGTCTGAATTATATGTTTGGGTGCTTATTGTTTTGCTGGTTTTAATGACTGATGCATATGAGGTGTTAGGACGAGGTGTACGGGATTCTATCAATTTTCTAGCTTCGGGAAAGGATAGGTTTTTGGTGACTCTTAATGTTTGGATTTCTTTTTCTTGAATCCAGCGTGGACAAGTCTTGGAATATGCAGCGTGATCACCCTGGCAATTGATGCAATGTTCGGTTTCAGAGCATGAGGAACTGTCGTGACCGGGCTTTGCGCAACGTGCACAGATGGTTGCTGATGCTCGACATGCTGTTTTAGCATGTCCAAATCTCTGGCATAAAAAGCATCGCAGTGGGCTTGGAACGAAAGGCCTCACGTCGCAGCACAAGTAACCGGCTTTAATTTTTGTTGGCATAACAGGAGAATCGAAGGTCAGAATAACATTTCTTGATGGAATGAAATTAGAGTCTCGCCTCATCATGATTCTTTTGGCTGCTATAACTTTTTGATCTTTTAATTCAGCGACAAATTCTTCGTCGGACACCATTGAGAGTTCTTGGGATGAGATTACTCCTCGGGTATAGTTTAAAGTTTTGTGTGGAAAGACTTGAATTTCGACGTCCCCAAAGTTTTTAATATTTAGTAATTTTCCTGATTGAACTTCTGATTTAGATTCAATTAAAAGGTCTCCGGATTTCAATTTTTTAACATTATTTACTTCTCCAGCTGCATTTTTTATATATTTTTCTATTAGAAAAGGCGACATTTTAGATAATTTACCGTATTCATTGTGAATAATGAGAAATTTTGGTATTGATTTTGTTATCTGACGAGTTATAGTGGTATTTTCAGGTGTTTTCATTTCTAAAGAAGGTTCATTTAGGTCATTTGGAGATGTATCAGAGCTAAGTTGGTTTGACGGATCTAAGCCTCCGTCAGGGCAAGAAAGAGTTTTTGGTTCCATGAATATTAGAAAAAAAATTCATCCTGGTGTGCCCCCGCCCACCATGGAGCCCAACCAGGGGAAGCAGTATCCGGCAGTTGTCCAGCAACAGATCTCGGAACCGCTTCAGGAGTAACAACCAGAATATAGTGCCGTAGTGTCGGAATGTGGATCCGCCAGTTCGCCCAGGGCATCCCTAGCTACAGCACTAACCCTAAATACCCAATATCATTGGAGTCCAACACGACAGAGGGACCAAGCGCTCTGACGTGGTGAACCCCAGAGAAATTAGGTGAGCCGATTGACCAGAGCGGGCTCACTCCAGCCACCCGTCTACGCAGAAGCATGGACCAAAGGGCACGCATCAGGTACCCCAGGACTCCACTTTCCCCCGATACGGGACGCCGCACACGGCAAACATGCGGGTCAGAAAAACGTACTGACGTCTTTTAAAAGAATCATAAAAAGGAATAAATGATAATTTAGAAACAAATAGAACTTAACACAACTAAAAAGGTATTCTATGATACGTAATAACATAGGTGATTAACATATTTTTTAAATAACAAAAGAGTGAATTTAAGGTGTTTTTCAATGTAAAGAAATTTTAATGGTTTCCGAATCGCAAGACGTGAAATGGAGAAAAAGGAGGGGTGGGGAATAGGGTAGTGGGATGAAGGTAGAGAAAGATCGCTTAGGTATCCCGGGAGCGCGACCCCCGTGTTCACCAAAGACAGCAAACCCCTGGGAAAGAAAAAGATCACTCAGGTACCCCGGGGTTGTGAAGCCCGTACAAACCTAAAGAAGGAATGCCCCTGGGGGCTCATAAGAGAGGATTTGAATGCATTGCCATTGGCCCTTCTTAAATGTAAGCTTGAGCACTGAAAGGTAACATTTAACAAACTCGCTCTCATAACCATAACCATGTATGTCTTCAATCTTTGCTGCATACATACAGACACAGCAGTGAATTCTATAGATTTATATTAAGGAATAAAAATGCAATCCTAGCTCTGTGAACAGTAGTATGGATGTGCCTCCCAAATTGAAACGAGTGTCCCAACAAAAAGAAAATGATAAAAAATCTGAGAAATGTTAATGAGAGCACTTCCATAAGGGAGAGGATTTTAATGCATTGCCATTGGCCCACCTTAAACGAGCTTGAGCACTGAAAGTTAACATGAATTAACAAACTCGTGCATAACCTTGTCCTCAATCTTCCCGGCATATCCACTGTACTGACAAATCACCGGACACATGGAGTAGAAACAAAACAGCTTTATTATACTGACTATAAATTTAGATTTTCAATTTCAGAGTCCACATCCACATGGGTAACTATAGATCTAACTAGTGAGTATAGACTGAAATTTAAGGAGGAATGTCCTATAGAAAATGTCACTATATTATCCCTAAATATCCATACTTAGAATGTTAAATACGTACCATCAGGAGTACAAGTAATAGGGGACCGAGAGAGAGAACTGTGCTTCCGCCCCTCAGAATGTTATTGGCTATCCAAAGGGTTCAGTCCCATAGGAACTTGTTCTCCTGATGGTACATATTTAACATTCTAAATATGGATATTTAGGGATAGTATAAAGTGACTACTAAACTAATACTAAAGTGACTAAAGTGCTGAGTTTCCAGATATAAAGTGACTGCTACTTCAGTGTTTAGATTTTGATACAAAACATTTGCACATTTCTATAGAACATTCTCCTTAAATTTCAGTCTATACTCACTAGTTAGATCTATAGTTGCCCATGTGGATGTGGACTCTGAAATTGAAAATTTAAATTTATAGTCAGACCCCAAAATAAATGCTGTTTTTTCTACTCCAGGTGTCCGGTGACTTTTGTCAGTACAGTGTATACAGATATAGTAGAGAACTCTACATATTTAGACTAAAAAATAAAAACATAATCCTAGCTCTGTAAACAGTACTGCGATGAATGTCTTCCGAAATTAAAACGAGTATCCTAAGAGAAGAGATTGGTTAGTTGTGATTTATGGCATAAGGGCCGTATTTCGCCAAGCTGGGCCAAACACAAGACCCTGCCACTAAGGATATGATCAAAATCTTAGAAATGTTAATATGAGTACCTCCATAAGGGAAAGGAATTGAATACACTGAAAATGGTTTTTCTTAAACGAGCTTGAGCACTGAAAGTCAACATCAATTAACAAACTCTCGCATAATTTTATCTTCAAATATAGCTTACAATTTACTCGATCGGGCATGCATACAGACCAGTGAACTCTACACATTTATACTAAGAAATAAGAATACAATTCTAGCTCTCTAAACCGGATCTTTCCCTTCGGGATTAATCCTGGACCGTCGCCAATAGTTCGTAGTGTTGCTCCAGTGCGATGCTAATTAACTACCTACCTATTAGCTCTCTAAACAGTATTATGGCGAAGAACGTGCATCTGGAATTGAAACGGGCATCCTAACAAAAAGGATAGAATACAAATCTGAGAAGTGTTATAGTGAGCACCTCCATAAGGGAGAGGAATTAAATACATTGAAATTGACCCCTCCTTAAACGAGCTTGAGTCCTGAAAGTCACCATCACTTAACAAACTCTCGAATAACCTCGCATCAAATATAGCTTGCATGAACTCGTTCCGGTATACGCACAGACATAGCAATGAACTCTACACGTTTATAACTATGAAATAAAAATACAATTCTAGCTCTCTGAGCCGGATTAATCCTACCCGTCGCCAATAGCCCGTTGTGTTGCTCCAGTGAGACTTAATGAACTATCTAGCTCTCTAAACAGTATGGTGAAGAACGTGCTTTCCAAATTGAACCGAGAATCCTAACAGAAAGGAAAGAATACAAATTTGAGAAATGTTAATGTGAGCACCTCCATAAGGGAGAGGAATTAAATACATCGAAATAGGCCCCTCCTTAAACGAGCTTGAGTCCTGAAAGTTAACATCAATTAACAAACTCGCATCAAATATAGCTTGCATGAACTCGTTCCGGTGAGATCTGAAAAACAAAACATCGAGAATAAGAATAGAGTTTAAAGTAAGACACTGAGATATTGATATTGAAAGGCTTCTCTTAAGCTTCGTGGACGAGCGTAACGGTTTCCTTCAAAGAAATGCCTTAATCTGCTGTTGAAAGGGGCATAAATTGTGTTGTAATGCATTAAGATGTTTAATAATCATTAAATACTAAATCCCTTTACGGAACGCAAACTAGTAACCCCGGTAAAATGATACCACCTAAATGGGACTAATTAACCTTATCAGTGAAGCGTTAATTAGAACTTCAGACGGTCTAGGGGTTTCGTATGAAGCAATATTTCATTGAAGAATATCTTATAATTTCCGATTTATGTGTCTAATGTAACATAATAAAACCTTTTGGGATCGAGTTCTTGGTAAATATTTTTCCCTATAAGACTACTCACATTTTCTAGGAGAATGGTATATTTATGAACCGGAATTTTAATTATGTGGTAAAGTATAGCATACATAGTGAATTACAAAGTAAAAAGCTTAATTGTGATGAAGAAATCTGAGTTACTTAAAATGATTCCGTAAAGCAATTCATAGTACTTGCGATTAACTTACTTTTTGAATTAAATGGATATAAGTAGAGTGTTTTTTATGAAATAACCCATTTAAGGTCAACCTCAAGACTGATAAATTCGGATCTTGGATCCTTATTTTCTGATGGATATTTCAGAATTCTTTCTTTAGACCGTGTTTGTGGTCCTGAATTTACATTGGTGTCCAAAAAGTGAAGTATTGGGTTGATGCAATAGTTCGTCCCGTTTTTGGCGCTAAGAGGCATTGCATCGCAAAATCGAAGTGTTATCTTCTTCACACATGTAAAGTTTTGATGTTTGAAAGAAAGAATTTCAGCGAGTACTTGGGAAAAATGTGTTATTTGGTTGAGTTTTTTAAATTTTGTTAAGCATTAAAATGGCAGAAAACAAGGAGCATTTTCGACATACGAGTATTATGCTTTTTTATTCCCGAAAAGGCAAGAATGCTTCGTAGACGCGAAAGAAGAGATGTGTTGTGTATGGTGAGAATGCCGTTGACGATTCCACGTTCCGTAAGTGATTCAGAAAATTTCGTCACCTGGAGTTCTTTAGCCAGAAACCTCAGAACTTCTATGAGCTTGGGATTATACACCTACCGGAGGGAGGGAGAAAGGACATCGAATAGAACGGCACATACTATATTGATTAAAAGTAATTTTTAGTAAATAAAATTTGTCTTCAATTTTTGTCAAAAAAATGATGAACTTTTGCATCAACCTCAATTGTTAAAATACACTGCTGCCCATAGAAAATGCAACACCATTGAAGGAAGCATCCGATAGCCTTGAAATTTGCACGATGCGTAGATTTTGGAAGGATATACAAATACTTAGCTCTTCAGGATATATGAAAATCATGTGCGCCAGTAATTCTCCCTGTAAGCAGTATGAAGAGGGAGAACAGAGAGCTTGTTTTTTTTAAGTATTAGAATTGGGTTTTTTTGCTGTTTCTGTATACATGAAGCTTATGCCTCGTCGAAAAATACGAGTCATACGAGCACGTTTCTGAATTTGACAGATAAAGAATTGTGGCTTATCGAGAATCCTTTATCCTTCAGAGAAATCGGTGCTCGCGTTGGACGAAATCAAGCCACAAGGATGCGAATATGGGATCGGTGGTTGTAAGGAGGGACGAACTGACCTATGTGAATGACTGCAGCAGCCTCTGCACATCACCGAACGAGAGGACAGATATTTTGTGGGCATGGCTATTACCGAACGTAGTGCAACATAAAAATCCCAAGAGTTAGGGCGTGATGCACACAACCTGTGTCAGCACGTACAATTCGACGTCGTCTGGATCAGCGGGGAATTTTTTCGAGGCGTCCATTCCTGCCACTACCTTTGATTCTACACTACAAGCGAAGCAATCGACATCGTCTTTTCAGACGATCTCGATCCGGTCTACAGCAACACGATGGTCGATCCGAGTCTGGCGGCACCGTGGCAACAGACTGCATGACTTGCATTGTGTATTGCCATACCGGTCCGCCGCCTGGCGTTATGGTATGGGGGGCCATTGGAATCGACTCCAGCACTCTCCTAGTACGCGTAGACTCAACAGCCACTGCTACATCTTTGAAGTTTTTGAGCTGTTGTCCTCCCTTATCTCCAGGGCTTACCTGTGGCCAGTTTTTAACAAGACATGCACGACCACACGTGTCGTGCAACGTACAGTTTCCCAATGTTCATTTCTTCCATGACCCACCCGTTCACCAGATTTGTTGTCCCTGGAATGATCGTCGATGATCGCCCAACGACTGGCACACCATAGACCACGCCAGAAGAACTTTAGCAACGTGTGGAAGTAGCATGGACTGACATACCCCGAACATGCATCCAAAGCCTTTTCTTTTTAATGCCGATACGTGTAGCAGCAGTTATTTCTGCCCATGGCCGCTATACGAAATACTGATTTCTTCGTGTTCCGCAAGTCGAAAGGAGCTGTAATTTCAATCATTTCAACTTTGTGAAGCCATTTGGATACTTAAATCAACCATGACTTGTAAATTTTTATGTGCTTACAGCAATTACTTTGAAGTTCTGTCCAGTTACCAAAACTAAATGTGATAAAATCTAAACTTTGCTTTAAAAATTCCATGTCTAACTGCGAAATAAAATCTTACGTTCTGCTTTTTGCATTCTTCAAATAACTCCGTTTAAATTGTGTGTGCTTGAAAAGCGCTTCAATTCCAACTTACACACAGTTCCGCTTGTAGATTAGGAACTACAAGATAATCTCCTTACGATAAAAGCGCAATTTCGTAGAAATGGAATGGTGGGATTTCAAAGCATGCATTTGACTGGCTGATCCAAGGACACAAATTTCTTTGACAATTATCCATCTACGAAAACATGTCTGGATTACTGCGCTTTGGAGGATTTATCCTCTTTTACATCTCTCTGTTTACCAGGAATTAAACACGGACTCTATTTCCAGTAATCCTAAATTTCAGTGACACGTGTTATAAGCCATGGGAAAATTTGTTATGTTCATCCTATTGCAATCCTATTTTAGGACTCTTGATTCCCTGTCAAGGACAAGCGTAGGCTAGGGGTGAAGAATCCGACTAGCGTCGTATCAATTAGTTCGTAGAACAAAGCTCTAGAGATGAACTTTTCATTCATTTTAATATTTCTTCGTATTTCATGGAGGATTGTTGGAATATCTGTTTATAATACCTTTTCCACAGAATTTCTATTTCTAATTCGAATAATTAGGGCTCGATTTTGCCGGTTTTGCATTTATTTGGTAAGACCGAAACGTTACTCGAATGAATATAAATGTGTTTCATCTACCCTCCAAGTGCTTTTCAACGAGATATCTCGTTCGAGATCTGGTCAATTTTACTAAGGACGAGATATCACGTCGAGACAAAACTGCCGTATTACTCCAAGCGAGAATGAAGATTCAATAGGAAAAACAAATTGCGCCTTGCCCAGAACTGGTGACAGTTTGGAACAGGTTTTAGCTGGACACTACAGGGCAGTTTTCGTCGCGAAGATAACCACCAGGAGGGCTAAACATTGTGATGATTTCAGACTCTCTATTAGGGCATTTTCACTCATTTTTCGTGGGTTTTACGCAAAAAGACATTTTTAGGTCACTTTACGGCATTTTGTATTTTTGGGGTCATTTTGCATTTCCCTGGAAAATCGTATTCTTGGATAAAATTTTCAATTTATGAAATTGCTGAAGATTGAGCGAAGGGACAGTCTAATTTAAAGCGTGATCCTGTGGTTTTATAAGTGCAAAGGAGCCTTTCAAGTTTGAAAGTGTTAGTAATCCATTAAATATCGCTCTTAATGGTTGATTGGTTGATTTTAAGTTCTATGGCGCAAGGACCATACTTAGCCAAGCTGCGCCAAACACAAGACAACATTAAGTAAAAATGTTGTGAAAGGGAAAAAGAAGGATTGCAGAATAGAGTAGTGCGATGACAGCAGAAAATGTTCGCTTGGCTATCCCAGTAGCGCGATTTCCATGTTTAATAAAGACAGTGAACCCCATGGGTAAAGATCACTAGAGTACCTCGGGCTCATGAAGCCCGTACACTTCTAAAGGAGATGTGCCCCTGAGGATGATTTTTGGTGGTTTGGGGTTTTATGGCGCAAGATTATATTTTTGGCCAAGCTGTGGCAAATACTTCAAGTAAATGGACATACACACTAAGAAGGTTTTACTGTCACATAAGAGAGAGAAACACTAAAAGAGGAATCAAACCCAACAGGAAACGAACCAATATCGCTCTTGAAACTGTACACGTGGTTTTTGTGTTCTACTTTGCAATTCTAGACTGATGAAATACAAACATGGCAAAGTAATAAATATTTTTATACAGCTTGGAATTTTTCATTTCACAGGAATTGTCAATATCTTTTTGTCTTTCGTAAGGCCTATTTTTCATCAACAAAATGAAGATCGAGACAAAGAAACTAGCAAATTGTATTTTTAAGGGTATTTTGTGTAGTATAAGGTATGTTTAGATTCTTTTTGTTCTGTTTCATGAACCTCTTCCTTTCACTAAACCTTTTGCAAACTTTGTGGCATTTCTTGTGGGATATAAATGCATTTCAAATGGGCATTTTCTGGAATTTTTAGGTCTTCAAAATCCTAGCCCTACTAATAATCTTAATTACTATCGATATATAAAATTCTATGGACTATCGACGGAATTTTACATTGAAAATAAAACAAGCAAGTAAAATAAATTACTATTTTCTTTTTTAAAAAATACCATCGAACTGAATTTGGGCAGTTTTTAAAAAAATTCGGTACACAAGCGTAGAAAGGCGAAAGGGTCTCATAAAATTTGGGAGAATAACTGAACGGGATTTAAAAATTACCGACATTCTCAACACCGGTTTTTAGTTATATTTTTTCCTTAGCTGGAGACACTGACTGGGCATGATTACAAGACTTAAGACAGATTCTAGATCCGTACCACAACATTCAATGTAAAAAGATCTCAAGGTATTTTACATACGCATATAGTAGCACCAAACGTGAAATTTTCTACGCAGTCGAAGCCTACTGGAAGCAGATAAACCGCAAGAAGAAAACAAAAATTATTTTTTAAACTCTGGAATAGTTATCCTTTTAACACACAAATTATAAAAACAAGCTCTCTTTGTGGATGTGTCGTTTCCTCACTGATGTTTATTCGACCTTAGACCTCACGGTAGAAATTGCGGTTCAGATTAGATTTCTGGTGACATTATATTTGTCGCTACCTTGTCAGTACGAATTGACCTCTGAAGTACCTTGATATTTCGAAACTTGAAGTTAAATTAATAATAAAAGGTAACTAAGAAAACCGGTGATGATATTCCGGTAACGGTAATTCTCACCTTCTCCAAAACCGATAATGATGTTTCGATAACAGTAATACTCACCTTCTCCAAAACCGATAATGGTGTTTCGGTAATTCTCACAAATTTCCAAAACCGATAATGATGTTTCGATAACAGTAATTCTCACCTTCTCCAAAACCAATAATGATGTTTCTGCAACAGTAATTCTCACCAATCTCCAAACCCGGAAAGGAAATTTGGGTAATGGTAATTTGCACTAATCTCCAAAATCGGTAATCATCTGTTTTTAAACCCTACCATTGTGACATCCTTTTCTCCTTTATTATTGGATTATTAAATTTGGAATAATGTAAGCATATTTTAATCAATTATTAACTTCCCAATTTCATTTGGAAAAACAATAGCTTTATAAATCCATTGTGAATAAATGTATGCTTAATAGAATATTCACGCATTGGAATGTTCTTTTTAGCGCGCGCCTGCACCAACAGAGCCAACAGAAGTGAAATAATAGAATATTTGTAGCTTGAGACCTAAAGTACAATGTTTTAACCAGATATAGTTATTTTATTAAACACTTTTTTAATTCCCTTCTCCCTATGATTTCAAATACACAGCATAATGAATATTAATTAGGGTATTGTACAACAATACCCTAATTAATATTCTTAATTACTTATGTTCAAAATTAATTTACCCAATATAATTAGTAATAGTAATTAAATATCTTTTGTAATTAATATGAATTAAAATCTTTTATATGCACATTTTTAAAAGCTAATGTGAAATAAATTAACGGGAAAGATTTAATTTTTTAATTTCAAGATAGATTTTAATTAACATTCTCATCATGATTAGAAACTTAACTCAGAATTACTTTAAAAATTGCATTCCTTTGGACATTCACAAAATTTCATACCTCTTTTTGTAATGCTTTTTTAATATCCGTAGCTTGAATAATTAAACGAATAAGTAAAACCTAATCAAGTTGGTGCAACTTGACTAATTAAAATATTTAATTGAAATCTCAACAACGGGAAATTAAAAAAGCGTAACCCAGCTTGCAAAGCTAAAACGTAAAACAGCATCGAATTAATTTAAACAAGCAATAAAGACTATGACTTGATGAGATGGGCATTACAGTAATTAAAAACTTTTTGCTTTGAATTCAATATAACTATTCCCAGACTTCTTTCCGGCGCCATTTAACCCAAAACATATTTTTATTTGACATGCGCTGTTTGATTAGCAACCTATGAACGAATTGAATTAGGCAACCAAGGAAAAAATTAATTTAAATTTAATGATTTGATTGAAAAATCCGCGAAATCCACACGCGTTACTTTAGACTTTCAGGCGTTGTTGATTACTCCCTAAACACATATAATGCACTTAAATTTAATATAAGGTGATGAATTCTTTATTTCTGTTCGAGTAGGAAGTACGTCTTTTGTTCTATTTGCTCTTTCTTCGCACTATCTGCTTTAAAAGAGAACAGTAAAAAGGCCTTTCTCATCAAGGCAGTTTTCACAGGAGGATAAATGAAATGGCCTTAAATCCAATGATCAAATAAAAAGAGTAAAACATTAATTAAAAATAAGCGATCGATTGAAAGTTTCATTAATTATACATTCGGGTCGAGTCTCGCATTTATTTTCGCTCTCCTATCCGAACACGGTCTTGTTAAGAACCGATTCTATACTGGGAACTCTTTTTTCTAAATCAAAACCCAGTCTTTTTGAGAATTAGAATAAAAATCCCCCAACAGAATTCAATTGAATGAAGTTTTTTCCTTTCTTCAGATCTAGCAGGGACTGGCGTGTTTGCTTTTGTGTTCCCCTCCAAGACTCCGCTCAAATAATTTCAAATACTCATCAAGTTCATTAAAAAACACTGCTACTTCCCACACAAACTTTCAGAATCTTTTTATTCACTTAACTAGGTTTTTATGCTTCGGTCTTTCAGATATTTCGAAAAAAGGACAGTATCTTTTAACTCGAATGAAATAAACACGCGCTCAGAGACTGAACTTGTTTATTGAACTGGACTGTTTAAAAGGGCCTCCACTGAGATCGCCACTAGCTTGTGCTCTGAAGGAGTTATATAAGTTCAATACCTATAACTTATCTAACCTGTAACTTATCACCTGTACCTGTAACTTATCACATTATTCGTTACCTATAACTTGTATCCTGTTTATTCAGTGCTGAAGCTAGCCCTTTTTGGTTGGTTGTTTTGGGGTTCTATGGCGCAAGGGACATGTCTGGCCAAGCTGCGCCAAACACAAGACAAATTCAGGTAAAAACGTCGTGACAGAAGGAATTGGGGAACCGCGTAGTAGGTTGAAAGCAGAAAAAGATAGCTTGGGTATCCCGAGAACGCGACTCCCGTGTTTACTAAAGAAAATAAACCCCATGGGAAAAGAATCGATCACTAGAGTACCTCGAAATGTGATGAACATCTAGACCTAAAGGTGATGAAAACCTGAAGACCTAGACCTTTTGGGATCAAGGCAAATGTCACTTTTCGCCCAAACAAAATTAATGTATTTAAAAAGAAAGTACATCTTTAAGAAAAAGTACATCTATTATAACAATGCTTATAATTATCCCAGTTGGAGCCGTGTTAATTTTCATTAATCAATTACAATATTAATTATCGATCGCACACCAGCAATTTGTTATTGCTTTTAAATAAATAATTATTTTTACATAATTTTAATTACAGACAATTTAAATTTGCTATAGCAAATTTACCTTACACAAACTCTATCACATAACTATTGAAAACAGTTGGACACGAGTCAATTCTTTTGGCCAACTGTTGATTAACCTCGATATCTTAAATGAGTATTATTAATGGTTTAGATTTAATTTCAAAAATAGTAGTAATTAATATAATCTTTAGAGATAGGATTCTCCTCTCTTTACATCCTTATTTCGAAATCCGTGCGTCCTCTTTGGATGCGTTAACGATCATTTTTACTTCATTAACCCTCCAAGTTTTTCGACGAGATATCTCGTCCAAGATCTGGTCAATTTAGCTAAGGACGAGATATCTCGTCGATTCAAAGTTGCCCTCTAATTTGGCTAATAAACTTGTTTAAAATCACGTGACTCGTCAGCCAACTCGTGGAGCCTCGCAATATGAAGACACACCAACACACACACACACACACTGTGGCAACACTTTGCTTACCGTTTAACCAACCCTCCCCTAATTTAAATAGACTCGTCCAAAACCGAAAACCAAATAGCCAGAGGTGGACTATACCTGATGACGAATTATAGGCAGATCAAACACAAGTCCGTTTATACGTATACTCAATTAATCAACATGTGATAGAAATATCTGCATATGCTCTTCGACTTTGTTTACGTCACCACAAGTCCCCTAATTTAACTAATAGACTTGTCCAAAATCATGTGTTTCTTCAGCCAACTCGTGGATAGTTAGATAGTCAATTAACGTCGTATTGGAGCAACACAATGAGCTATTGGCGAGGAATCCCTATGGAAAAGATCCAAGAACAACGCCTCGTAATGTCGAACCACGGACAGATGACGAGGTCAACACCTGAGCTGGCATCTCACTCTCCAAACTTCCACACCACGCCAACGTGAGGACATTTGAGGCCACGACAGATTTAGCCCCCGTGTACACGACGGTCTTTGGCTGGACCGAGTTTCGAACTCTCAACCCTTCGGTTTGGCACAGCTCGTCCATTTATGGACCTTGCGCCATAAAACCCAAACCAACCAACCGGTTACTAATCCGTTGCTCTTCCATGTGGGCTACCGCAGCCCGCCAACTCGTAGGATCCGGCAATATGAAGACATCAATTGTTGCACACATTGCTTACTTTTAACCCCCACCTAATTTAAGTAGACTCGTCAACCGAAAGCCAAATCGTCTATACTAGACGACGAATTGAAGCAGATCTTTGAGATCAAGCACAAGTCGGAATATACGTATACTCAATCAATCAACACATGATGGAAATATCTACAGATTTCCTCCGACTGAAAGATAAGAACCATTTGTTTACTGACTAAAAATGGAGTAAGGGCAGGAAGGAAGGGACGCAATTTTTAATTAGTTCCATATGGTACGTCTAGGATCTGCTGCTTGTTTTAAGATGTCAATCACCGTGATCTATGAGATCGTAAGAGCTCACAGGGGTGGTCATTTATGGTTTGGTGCTGTGATAAGGGTTGCTATCACTGAACTTGTTGAGAGGCAAATGGACTGTTGGAGATGAAGTCCTTGCGTGCAGCATGACAAACGATGATATCTTTCCGTAAAGAGCAGGGGTCTCCAAAGTGGTCGATATTGACCCCAGGGGTCGATGTAACAGTGCTAGGGGTTGATTCGGGACATCATTGTACGGGTAATATTTAATTCAGTTAACTTGGATTGCCTCCATCCTGAATGACAACGCAATTAAGAGTCAATATAGAATTCCGTGGCGAGATTTAAGGCTGAAACTTACTCATTTTGAACCCAACATTGCTAATCTTGTCAAGTGTCACGAAGCACACCCTTCACATAGACAACGTTAGTAAATTGCATTCTAAATGAATATAAGTCTTATTTTCATATATATGTAATGAAAATTGCATTACTGTTATTTTGTTATCTAAATTAAATTTTATACATTATTATCCCTCCTATCAAATATGTAATGTTAAGAAGGACGTCAAAAACAAAAACGTATTCCTTTGACGTTAAGACAATAATATATGCTGTATTATACGTACAATAAACACTGTACTACAAAGTAAACAATCTAAAACCCACATAAGGTCTTTTTTGCTTATGTACATAGAGGGGTCTATAAAAAGTCAAGAAACTCTTGAAGGGGTCTACGGTCAAAGAAGTTTGGCGACCACTGATACAGAGGGTCGATTATTTCGGGGTCAACAATGACATGACTGAAGAAAAGAGTGGTTGAAATCCAATACATATCCACACTTCAATGTGAGCGTCGCGAGGTTAGTGTGATATTGCTTTTATCCTACAACACATTTAATGACCAAATAACCACATCTATTGATTGAAAGAATCCTGGATTCTTTTAACTTTTGGAAAGATTATAGCTCTTTTCCACGAAACAGAATCCTTTGGAAAGAGATTTTATTGATCATTTCTTTGGAAAAGAATCCTTTAGAATGATGCTTTTGCTCATTAACTTGAACTAGAATCCTTTTTGAAAGATTCTATTTATGAAGAAGGTCAAAATTGGTTAGAAATCAGGCAAGAAGCTGGAGGTTACAAGGTGGAAATATGCGTGTGAACCCTTCAGAGGGTTAAAAACCCACCCACACATGCAGCTATTTACGAAATAACTCTAGACTGTCTTCTAGGAATATCTGGTAACAGTACATGGTCTGTTGGCCGCGTAAACCTATTCAGAGATCAGTATCTGGTCTGCGGGTCTGATAAAAAATATTTGGAGAGCGGTGACTGGGTCTGATGGCCGAGTAAACCTCTCCAGAGGACTGTATATGGGTCTGCGGGTCGAGTAAACCTGTTCGGAAGGCCGTAGGGGTCTGAGAGACGAGTAAACCTGTCCAAAGGACCATATCTGGTCTGCGAGTCTGATAAAAAAAAATAATTGGAAGGCCGTACCTGGGTCTGAGGACCGAGTAAACCTGTCCCGAGGGCCATATCTGGTCTGTGAGCCGAGTAAACCTTTCCGGAGGGCCGTATTTGGACTGCGGGCCTGACATAAACGTATTCACTATAACAAATTCTTCGCGTGCGGTTTTTTGTAGTCGCCACCTCACCCCAACCACAACAGCTATTCATAAAAATAGCTAAAAATGCAAATTGACTTTTGATATTGAAAAGACGCTTCGCATCAGATGGAAATTTCTTGCAGTTAATTCAATTTGAGAATTAATTTAATTTAGGAATTAATTCAATTAAGGCACAAGTCGAAAAATCCTACCTATGAAAGAAACCGTACAAAAACCCACATTTCATTACGACTTATTGTGCATCTTTCAAAAGCAAAATACGCGTAAATTGTATTTTAACTAAGGAGCGAATTTACACCCTTTGTTAGGCGATAACAAATAAAAAAGCAAGTTGCGCGAATTAATGCTTTTTTATTCATTTGTCACAAGGCTCATTTAAAACCTTTCAGTCATTTAGAGTAACGCAAGCGCAAGAATTCCTCCAATTGCATACATAATGAAGCAGAATTATTTTGAAATCTCGAGTCTTTCTTTGAGAAATGTATAATCCACTTCAAGATTAATTGTTTGATGAGTATTTATAATGCATTACGGGATACGAGTCAACATCTGTACACTCGAACCATAATTAGTTATTCGTTTTCTTCATGGACCTATTCAGTTAGGATGCGTCAATAACATGAAAACAATACAAAAGTTCAATTAATTCCTGAATAAAAGGGGGGAATTATAAATCTCAACGCCGTAAATATAAACATCAGGCTGTAAATTATTGTAAATTAGCATCATAGAAACAAAACAATAGGTAATAATGAGATATAATTTATGCGCAAAGGCAGTGATATAGCCAGGGTGTTTCTGGGGCACAAGCCTCGAAGCTATTTTTTATTTTTATACTTCTACAAATTAAATATACAAATATTTTAAAAATACACTTTAAAAACAATTAGTAATCATTCACTAAGAAATCTAGAATTAGAACGAATTTGAAAAATTCCCCCTTAATGCTAATTTTTTATAACAAATATTTGTGGCCGTGGTAACACAGTTGGAAGAGTAGTGAATTACCAATCGGAGGGTTGCTCTTTCGAAACTCGATCCAACTAAAGACTGTTGTGTGCGTGGGGGTTTATGCACGTTAAATCTGTCTCAAATGTCCTCACCTTGGCGTGGTGTGTAAGTTTGGAGAATAGGGTGAAAGCTCAGGTGTTCTCGTCATCTGACCGTGGTTCAAAGTTATAAGGAGTTGTGTGTCCTTGGTTCTTTCCCTTTGGGATTGATCCCGGACCGTCACCAATAACCCGTTGTGTTGCTCCAGTGTGACTTTAATTAAAACACCTACCTACCTACCCTCATCGGAATTAAAATAATTTCAGGTAGGTAGGTAGTTGAATTTAGGTCGCACTGGAGCAACACAACTATTGGCAATGGTCCGGGATCAATCCCGAAGGGAAAGACCGGTGACAACACCTCGTAATTTGCAAACATGGTCATATGACGAGTCAACACCTGAGTTGGCACCCCACTCTCCAAACTTCCACACCACGCCAACGCGAGAACATTTGAGGCCACGACAGATTTAACGTGCACCAGCTCCCACTACTCGACGGTCTTTGGTTGGACCGAGTTTCGAACTTGCTAATCCGTTACTCTTCCGACAGAGCTACCGGACCCCCTAACGAAATAAATTTTACGTTATCATAAATTCTCACTTTTTTCACACGCATTATAAATTCTCTTTGGCTTTAAAAATAATGTTAATGAAAAGAGGATATTCAAACCCTCGAGAGTTTTCTATACTAAATTTCTACACTATAATTCAGTAGGGCCCCTTTGGCATTGATCCCAGATGGTCACCAATAGCTCGTTATGTTTGCTCCATCGCGACGTTAGTTAAGTACCTACCTACCATTTCTTGACGTCGTCTGTCTTGTGTGGTGGCCAAACCTTGCGCCATAAAACCTAAAACAAAAAAGAGAAACTTCAAACCAAAACTCTCAATTCATTAGGTTATTTAAAAATTGATCTGTACCTCTGCTATTAAGCAATAATTGAAACCCATTAAAACTGAAATTCAAGTGGTGTAAAAGAAAAACGCGAAGGAAATTCACTTTCAAACGCTGGAAAAATTCCCATTTACATATTTTCATAATCATCTCATGTGATCTTCATTCATCTGAACACGAGAATTTCTTTGAAAATATATTAAAATATTTCTCATTTCTTAATAAATTTCCGTTAAATTGAGAACTCGCCGAACTGAAAAACAGAAATGCGAATAGATTCTTATTAAAATTGCTGAATGAGTATAAACGATTTATTTGGGAGAAATGTAAAAATAGTACTCGTCAGTATGGATAAGTGAATAGAGAATGTAGTTTAGTAAATATATTTTATGCGATTCCGTGTAAAAATAAGCTAACAAATTAAAAAGATAGTATTTATTTAATTTGTAAGTGTTTTTTGAACTTTGTGGAAAGTCACATTTCGATTAGACGCGAAAATTACCATGTTTTAAATGAGATTAAACCTAACTTTTCCGAATTTTTACCTTTTTCAGATCAAAATAAATTCCACTTTACATTTCATAACACTAAACTTTATTACTGTGGAAAGAAATTAATAACTCAAAATATGGCCAATATGGCGACAGGAAATGAAGGACAATTCAAAGATGCTCCTATTTACCGCGTACATTTACACCAAATATTAGCTTCAGTATAATCACAACCTAATCCCGTATTTTTACTATTTTCAGATAAAAATAAATTCAGGTTTACATTTAATAACATTAATCTTTGGTTTGCTGTGGAAATAAATAAATTAATAACTCAAAAAGTATGATTCAGTTACTCGATTCGGAGATTCAAAAGAAATGATTTAATAACTCAAAAAGTACGATTCATTTTCTCGATTCCGAGACAGACAGATAGCAACAACTTTTCACTTAAAAACACTAAAATCTGGTTTACTGTTGCAAGAAATTATTTAATAATTCAAAAAGTATGATTTAGTTAATTGATTCATAGGCGCAGGAAATTAATTATGGCGTGTAATGAAGGATGCTTATAAATATTCCTTCTGACTACTTTTAGTCTCAACATTATCTTTCTTAGTAGGACGTACTCATTTTTTGGTAGCAAGCTAACCTATAATTTTTTTGACGTAAGTCTTTAAAATCACGAGTACTATGTGGCAATTTCGGAAAGTTGAGAGTTACGAAAAAATGGGCATCGAGATCGGTCTATCAATTTCTGTATTATCAACGCGAACCAAACCAACTTTGTGTCATTCCATAACTGAGGGAACAAAGACTTGTTAGTGACCTCGAGTTTGCATGCCGCGATAAGTGGGAAGGGAAGGGAGTGGGAGGCATTTTGGCGACTTTCGGCTGCGCTACGCAAAGTTTAAATCAGTATAATGATTGTAAAGCTCTATGACGTCGAAATTGGTCTTAAACGAAAACTAATGCCGAGATCTGTCGATTAACTCTGAAGCACACGATTTTAAAGGAAAAAACTCAAGCTGCACAGAATTTTTTATTCACACTTATTCAGCTTCAAAATTAGCATAAACATCAAATAACATGTTTTTTTAATTATAAAACGATTTATTCACTGATAGTAAATTTTTACGAAAAAAACATTTACCGTTATGAAAGACAAAAATTCACTGCACCATACAATTCACCAACCTTAATCACAACAGTATCAGCGACTTACTAATGCGTTTTGACATGTGTAAATTTTCGTTTTCGGTTACTCACACATTTAGCGTTACTTCATAGCATTGCCAACTCAATGAAAAACTTAAAATAAGATATTAAACTATATGACTATACGTAATTTCAACTTTTTGAGGTGGGTTAAACAATATCCCACCATGCATAAAAAGTTAAGCAAAAGGCGAGTCAGTTTTTAACCCACCTAACCAAAGAGTTAAAAGTGAAATCGAATACAGTGTTGGATGCGAAACTTCGGATACAACTGAAAAATTATTAAACTTTCACAATGTCGGCATATACTTGTCGAAAAGCCAAGCAGAAATTACACTACCCCTATTTCGGAACCACTCTCTAATTTTGCATCTATCTAATCATCCCTTATGGTTTGCCTCGTTCCTTGTGCAGCCCCCTCTATATGCGTTCTGGGCCCCTATACGACGTTCAAAGACAGGTGTTTTTGAAATCGCATTTAAAAAAGCAAGCCAAGTCGCGTCTCGAGAGAATACGTGTGGGAAACACAATCACCACCTGCATTTAGCTTGACAGATTAAGCCTCCCAAGCCCAAACGACTTTAGCCGCAAACCGTTCGTTTCGGGGGCAATCTATTGCATTACAGAACCCGCAAACTCACTACTAATTTATGTTTGCCAGGGAAGTTATATACAAGAGGGGAACAGCGACCATTTAGATAATGGCAAACACAATTCCTTGATGCACATTCAAGTAAACTAGCGTCGCCTTATCCGATTTATTATCAATGGAACATGCTCGGGTAAACCCTTGATAAATAGACGCGGATGATAAAAGCAGATGTAATGTCAACTCCAGAAGCATTTACCAGCGCGCACCAGCCACGAATGAACTCGAAGACAGAAAAAACGAAAAGAGGAAGGCAGAAAGAAAAACTATGGGAATATTTGGATTAAATCCAGCAGTGCCCAGACCGGGCAAATGTTTCTCCTTGCATAGTGTCGGAAGATATTATTTCAGCACAAATTATATTGCCGAAAATAACAAATTAAGAAAGAACGGGGCATAAATCCGCGTAGCATTCGAGATATATTATCGCTTCGAAACAGTGGGATTCAGCAGAGTACCGTCGAAAATACAAATTAAAGTACTCGCACTATTTTGGGGGCTACTAATCTAGTCCTGCAGCCGTCAAAGAAGATGGTGGCTATTATTTTTCTGCCAAACCAAAGAATGTCCTTCAATTATTTGTTCGAGCATCAATTTAAAGGTTTAGCGCAGCTTTATTGGGGTTTTGGTTGTTTTCGTTTATAAATTACAGCGGTGTTGAACAACGCCTTTACGTAGTCTTCACTTGATAGGTATGTATTTTAATTAACGTCGCAGTGGAGAAACACAGCAGGCTATGGGCGACGGTCCGGGATCAATCCCGAATGGAAAGATCCGAGGACACCTCGTAATTTGGAACCAAGTTCAAATGACAAGGTCAAAACCTGAGCTGGTACCCCATTCTCCAAGCTTCCGCACCACGTCAACGTGAAGAGTGTTTTCAAGGAACTAGCTTTAAAGGAACTGCTCCAAGACGACTTGTTGGTTGGTTTGGGGTTTTATAGCGCAAGGGCCATATTTGGCCAAGCTGCACCAAACTCAAGTCAACAACGAGGTAGGAAAAAAGCAAAAAGTAGAAGGGTAGGTCTGTATAAAACAGTAGGGCTACCAGTCTTCAATTGGAGCTTGTTTAAATAAGAGCAAATAGCTTAGATGCACTTGAATAATGATGTGAAACCATCCGAGCGGTGATACACTTTCCTGTTTACAACTGGATGAAACCAGGAGTGAACTGGCATCCAATATTTATCGTGTAAAACTTATGAAATAAATTAAAAGTTACATAAATTTGAAATGAAAATTTTTCATTAATTTCTTACTTGACCTCCCTGGTGGCTGGCTGTCTCGAAGAGGTGTCTCATCAATATCAAAACTGACCAGATCTTGATGGACGATATATCTCGTCATTAGATGAAAACTGGCCAGATTTTGATGGACAAGATATCTCGTCATTAGATGAGAACTGGTCAGATCTTGATGGACAAGATATCTCGTCATTAGATGAGAACTGGTCAGATCTTGATGGACAAGATATCTCGTCATTAGATGAGAACTGGCCAGATGATGGACAAGATATCTCGTGATTAGATGAGAACTGGCCAGATGATGGACAAGATATCTCGTGATTAGATGAAAACTGGCCAGATCTTGATGGACAAGATATCTCGTCATTAAATGAAAACTGGCCAGATCCTGATGTACGAGATATCTCGTCATTAGATGAGAACTGGCCAGGTCTTGATGGACAAGATATCTCGTCATTAGATGAAAACTGACCAGATCTTGATGGACGAGATATTTCGTCATTAGATGAAAACTGGCCAGATCTTGATCTCGTTATCATAAAAAAAATCGGCAGTATCTTGATGACGAGATATCTCGTCATTAGCAAAATTTGTCTGATCTTGATAGACGAGATATCTCCTCGAAACCACTTAGAGGGTCGGTAGTACGTTGGATTAACGTCGCCCTGGAGCAACACAACGGACTATTGGCGACGGTCCGGGATCACTTCCGAAGGGGAAGTTCCGAGGGCGACACCTCGTAATTTTAAACCACGGTCAGATGACGAACTCAACACCTGAGCTGGCACACCACTCTATAAACCTCCACATCACACCAACGTGAGGAAATTTGAGGGCATGACAGATTTAACGTGATCCAGACCCCGTGTACACGACCGTCTTTGGTTGTACCGTGTTTCTAACTCGCAACCCTCGGGTTGCTTATCCGCTGTTCTACCAACCAGGCTACCGCGTCCCTTAACCAATTGGAGGGTTAAATGCAAAGAAATTAATTCCTTAGATATGTAACATGTTCCGTATTACATGCAGACAAGGTGTTCCACATTGGCACAGGGGCTTCGACGAAAAAATTATACTCATTCTAACAAGAGCAAATTTAACAAACTTTACACTTTGTGATAAATCAAGCAACAAAAGTATTTTAAAACCTGACTCTCAAATAAATGGCTATTTTAATCGGCCTCAAATATTTTCAGTGCCTCAAAATCTAACCATGTCCTTTTTCAACATCGGTTTCTCGACTGTGACGATCAAAAGAAAATGTAGTTGCCTTCAACAGATTTCGACTCATTTTTGTAATTGCTTGTATTGGGTGTTTCATATTACTTTCTCTTACCCTGTATCCAATTTTATTGTTGGGATCGGATTTTTCATTAGTATTACTGTGCCCAGGACCTATGAAAGTCGGAACATTAAAAAGTGATGCGAGAGACTCATTTTTCACTTGGCAGATTTATGTCAAATAGCTCATTAATGCACATGCTGTTGAAAATAGGACGCTAGTTCCTCCTGATTAGTGATCCTGGTATCCAGCAATATCTATCAAAGGCAGTACATTAAAGTGACGCGAGACTCATTTTTCACTTGATAGATTTATATCAAATAGTTCATTAATGCACATGCCACTAGTTCCTCCTGATTAGGAGGAACTAGTGGCTAGTGGCATTAATGTACATGCCGTTGCACATAGGACACTAGTTTCTCCTGATTAGTGATCCGGATGTAGGAATTCAAATGTTTCGTCTAATATCAATAACTACGTACATCCGTAAAACCATTATCTGCAGACTTAGTGTTCCCCACATCAACAAGCCTTACGTTAGAAAAAATGTCTAAGTACTTATTGTTACTACTCGTGAATGTTTATGAAAAGATTTGGTACTAAGTTAACCCTCTAAATGGTTCACACGTATATATCCGTTCTGCACTTTGCAGTCTACCCTGTATGACTTGTAACCAGTTTTATCCTTCTAGTAGGTAGATAAGTAGAATCTTAGGATTCCTCCAATCGATAAACATTGTCATTTAGTCATTAAATGTATATGCGATGAAGGGTAAAAGCAATACTACACTACTCGGTAGGTAGGTATTCTAATTAACGTCGCACTAGAGCAACACAACGGACTATTACTACACTACTCGGAAAAACCACTCAGGGGGTAAAATATTTTCTATATTTTTCTATGTTTGAATAGATACGTCCTTGTTTCCTTTCTGCTTATAGTAATTCATGTATAGTTACCATTCTTAACTCTTTCGGGCCTAATGAGCATATACGTCCCAGAGATTAGATTTCATTCCCTACTGGGTAAATAAATCCCACTTTTGAATGGTTTTTACGTTTTCAGTGTTCTTAACGAATTAGGGAATAAAAATATGACTAAAGAAACCTGGCAATACTTTCAGATTGCAAATGGCGGACTTATGGTTTTGAGCACGCCCATTCATTCTGATGAATGAGTGACCGTGGTTCGGAAACAAAAAGATGGTACACAATTAGACGTTAGTTGCCCAGAAGCCATTTCCCACTACAATATGTACATGAATGGAGTTGACCGCTGTGATGAAATGGTTACTTTTTAGGGTCATGGCAGAAAATCAGATAAGTGGTGGAAAAAGATTTTTTGAAAATTAGTTATGATTTCTGATGTGAATGCATGGATTATGAAGTGTGATGTGGAACATAAAACAGAACCACTATTATCATTCATGGTCCCCTTAGCTGAGCAACTTATAAATGTTGGAAAGGAGACGCGAAAGTACGGTCGTCCGTCAAAAAGAGCAAAAACTACTAAACCTACTAAATTAAACTACTTTTCATAGTTAAATTTTAATCATGCAAAAGTCGGGGCGAAAGGGTTAAATCATTTTTTCATTTTTTTTATTGCAAAGGCACTTAGATAGATACATTAATCCCAACTTTATGCGTCGCTATGTGTAACATAGTGACACATGAGGTTAGGAAAAGGTAGTATAAACATCAACAAGAGTCCAGGTGCTTCAAAAGTTTCTAGCCTTCCCCTGATAATACCAAACATTCTAAAAGGTGGTCACAGTCAGTAGATTCCATACCTCTGCATCGGACATATGTACCTATTTACCTATAGTCTTAGTTCTGATTTGAACAAAAGCGGTATTGTAAAATATTATTAATGACAAAAGTATAAAGATAGTTGCATCTCAAAACGAACACCCAAACAGTAGACGCATAAAAAGAACTTTCAACTTAAAGCTAAGGAAATACGAACGTAAGATATATTCTACTAAAATCAATGATTTAACCCATGTAATGGCACTCAGGACACGGGTTTCAACTTAAACCTCTCTTCTTCCATGTTCTCTTTTATGCCCTATCTTGTAGTTGAAGAGTTGTAATTCCTACCTCAAAAGTAGGATTAGTTTCAGCATTGTTTGAAACCAACAGCCAAGTCGGGTTTGCTGAATAGTCTCCGTCTACACAGGGGTGTAGTTTCTGATCGTATCAAATATTTAGATAGATTCTTTTTACTATAAGTATGCAATACGGTGCAAGATTTTTTATTTTGGGGTTCAAACATTTAGAACTGGAGATGTCGAGATTGAATTTGCTCTTTTATGAACGATGCTTGAATAAAAGGGTTGGCTAGATTTTCTCTTCGGCTGCACATCTTGTCAGTCGATGCAGTCTCTCATATAGGGTGTTTCGAAAATATCATTAAATAAGCATTTTTGTCAAAGAATGTATCCGGAAATGCATCGTTACTCGAAGTCGGAGCTTGCCGTTGAAAATCCGACCAGGGAAGGACACCTTACGCTTCAGAAACGACCTTATCGACTGACCACAACAGCGCACTTCATCACCTAAACGTGGAATTTCCAGACACATTATTTGACAAAAATGTTTATTTTGGGCCCCTTTACCACCCTTCAAATTTTGCCAGATATTTTCGAAACACCCTGTGTATAATCAACAAAATGTTATTTATTTTTCGTATTTTTATTATAACATTAATAAAGAAGGCAACATAAATATGAAATTAGAGGGATATTTGACCTGTATTTGTGAAACTAATGCCGAAATACTAACTTTCACCCTCCTGGTGGTTGTCTCGTCGAGGTATCTCGTCATGAGCAAAACTGACCCGATCTTGATGGACGAGATATCTCGTCATTAGAAGAAAACTGATCAGATCTCGATCACGTCGTGATAAAAAAATTGGAAATATCTTGATGACGAGTATCTCGTCATTAGCAAAATGGGTCGGATCTTGATGAGCGAGATATCTCGTGGAGGGTTAAATAAGTCTATGCAAGGTCCTAAAAATCCATGCTTAGATAGAGAAAGATGAAATTGCAAAATAATATTCTCGATCGTATACCGTTTCTTAGAATAATATTCTCCAGTTCCGAGTCATGCGGTCGAATTCCCAGGAACTGAATCACACCAATCCAATCATTTACTTTTGATTCGAGGTCGGGAAACACTGCCCTAGACAACGGGGCCACGATACCGGGCACTTCGAAATCCCTTCCGCGAACTCATCCTCCACATGCTCCCGGAATCGCACTTCGCAATCGGAAAAGAAATCGATGGCGATTATTCCCCAGCACCCATCGATGCAAGCAAATAGCAATCGATGGCGCGGGACAAAAGAGAGCCGGAAAATGGAAGCGGGAATTCCACCTGGACCATCTGGCCTCATTGAGTCGTCTGCTATCGATCGTTTGGGACAGACGTTTCTTTCCACCCCCCACTCATACAATGACGCCACGGCGCTGTCTAGGACCTCTCTGCCCTTGAAATTCTTTCACCGAGTTGCTCGAAAACGCGCGCCGAAATCGATGCTTGCTTTACGGGAAGAATTCCGTGTCCTCCCAGACGGAATGCCTTGCATGACTCAAAGGGAGGACTTCGATCGCTTAGGTAAGCCACGGGAGGGTTTATGCCCGCAGACAGGCCGTCTGGGGTCACACGCGGAGGGGAAGTCCTCGCGCGGGACTCCAACTGCGAGAATTTCATTTGCTGGGACGGTCGGGGGAGGAGCGCTGGAGGTTGACCCTCATCCGTTAAGATCTGATCGGAACTCGTCCAAACGAGACTCGTATGCGTGGGTGCATGTTAAATCAGTCGTAGCCTCATATTGGCGTGGAAGTTTGGAGAGTGGGGTGCCAGCTCAGGTGTTATCATCTGATCAAAATGATGAGGCGTTGTCCTTGCTTCTTTCCCTTCGGGATTGATCCCGTCAATCTCCCTTGCGTTACTCAGGGGCCGCGGTGGCCCGGTTGGAAGAGTAACGGACTAGCAACCGAAGGATTGCGAGTTCGAATCCAGCCAAACACCGTCGTGTACAAAGGGGGCTGGTGCACATTAAATCTGTCGTGGCCTCAAATGTCCTCACGTTGGCGTGGTGTGGAAGTTTGGAGAGTGGGGTGCCAGCTCAGGTGTTGCCTCGTCATCTGACCGTGGTTCAAAATTACGTGGTGTTGTCCTCGGATCTTTCCCTTTGGGATTGATCCCGGACCGTCACCAATAGCCCATTGTGTTGCTCCAGTGTGACGTTAATTGAAATACCCCCCCCCCTTGCGTTACTCCGGTGCGACGTTAATCGACCCTTTTAGTCTCCTATTGTAATTTTGATTGCAGGCCCTTTTGGTGACTTGCAAATTATCTTTCGGTAGCCCTGTTGGAAGAGTAACGGATTAACAACCGGAGGGGGGCGAGTTCGAATCCAACCGAAAGAGCGTCGAGTACAAAGGGGGGGCCGGTGCACGTTAAATCTGTCGCGGCCTAAAGAGTCCTCACCTTGGCGTGGTGTGGAAGTTTGAAAGTGGGGTGCCAGCTCAGGTGTTAACCTCGTCATCTGACCGCGGTTCGAAATTACGGGGTGTCGTCCTCGGTTCTATCCCTTCGGGTTTGATCCCAGACAACCGTCACCAATAGCTCGTTGTGTTGCTCCAGTGCGACGTTAATTAAAATACCTACCAACCATAGACATATCGTGTAAGAATGCATTTCTCTGGTCATAATCACCCACATGGAAGAACCCCAGCGGAGCTCTTGTCTGCTGACTCCTCATTCTAATGTTAAACCCACGACTACAAAACTTAATATTCCATTCAATTGCTGAGCCGGTTGGAAGAGTAGATCGCTGGGTACGTGGGGGCTGGTGCACGTTAAACCAGTCGTGGCATAAAATGTCGTTACGTTGGCGCGGAAGATTGGAGAGTGGGGTGCCGATTCAGGTGCTGACCTCATCATCTGACCGTGGTTAAAAATTACGAGGTGTGGTCCTCGGATCGTTCCGTTCGGGATTCATCCCGGACCGTCGCCAGTAGTCCGTCGTCTCGCTCCAGTGTTACCTTAATTCAACTACCTACCAGAACCGAAAAATTTCGAGGATCGATGTGTCCGAAAATTTCGGAGCTGCTGCTTCCGTGCTGGAGGAATTTTTCAGAGGTGTGTTCAGAGTTCGCTGTAGCCCAGGTAGTAGAGTCACGGTTTAGCAACTATCGCGTTCGAAATTCGATCCAATCAACGACCGTCGTGTACGTGGTGGCTGGTGCATGTTGAATCTGTCGTGGCCCTAAATGTCCTCTCTTTGGTGTGTCGTGGAACCTTTGGGATGCCAGCTCAGGTGTTGACCTCGTCATCTGACCGTGGTTCAAAATTATGAACAGTTGTATTTGGACTTTTCCCTTGGGATCGATCCCGGACCGACCCCAATATCCCGTTGCGTTGTTAATTCGACAATCCAATCTAGCCTTGAAAAAATTGGCTGTAGCTAAAACTTTTTCATGTCATGGATCTAAGCATGATATTTATCTGTAATATTTAAACATATGTGGTGGGACTAGTTAAAGAATAAAAAGCTCATGTTTTAACTCTCCAAGTGGTTTCGACGAGATATCTCGTCCATTAAAAATCTGATCAGTTTTGTTAATGACAAGATATCTCATCAAGATCAGACGAATTTTGCTAACGACGAGATATCTCGTCCATTAAAAATCTGATCAGTTTTGTTAATGACAAGATATCTCGTCATCAAGATCTGACCAATTTGGCAAATGACGAAATATCTCGTCTATCAAGATCTGACCAATTTTGCTAATGACGAAACATTTCGTACATCAAGATCTGACCAATTTTGCTAATGACGAGATATCACCTCCATCAAGATCTGACCAATTTTGCTAATGACGAAACATTTCGTACATCAAGATCTGACCAATTTTGCTAATGACGAGATATCTCGTCTATCAAGATCTGACCAATTTTGCTAATGACGAAGCATTTCGTACATCAAGATCTGACCAATTTTGCTAATGACGGGATATCACCTCCATCAAGATCTGACCAATTTTGCTAATGACGAAACATTTCGTACATCAAGATCTGACCAATTTTGCTCATGACGTAACATTTTGTACATCAAGATCTGACCAATTTTGCAAAAGACGATATATTACATCATACAGATATTGCCGATTTTTTTTATGATGATGAGATAAAAATTTTATCAGTTTTCTTTTAGTGAGGAGATATATTGTCCATCATGATCTGGTCAGTATTGCAAATGACGAGATATCTCGTCAAGACAACCACCAGTAAGGTTAACATGTCAAATGCTGAGACATTGGGAATAACGGATCCAGGAGTGGATACCCATACGAAAACAATGTTTTTGCCTATTCCAGCTTGTGAGATATGTGATGTTCACGTTAACGACGTTCCTTACGAAAATCGATGGAATTGGTTGTTCTGTAGACGATTCTTGTTTCATTAGCTATAAGCTATGTAATTCTGCAGAACTCTGCTTTAGTTTGTCGTTCTAGCGTCGCTGTCTTCAACATTTCTCATTTCAAGACCCATAAACTAAAATTCTGTGGTACATCAAAAAGTATATTATATATTTTGTGATCAATAAAAAAGAGGAACAATTTTGATTAAATCACGAAACGATGACAGAAGTTACCCCCGTGATTTTGCTCCAAAGTGGTTTAAGAAAATCTTCTTGAAACTTTATTTTTTATTCTTTACTTAAAAAAATAATGCTTAAAGTTATTTATATGGGTATTACTTTAAGTTATTTGTGAGAATACTTGTCAAAAGTTCAAAACTAAACCGTTGAAATGAAGTAAATCTGGCACAATTTAGACCGTTTCACCACCAGTATGGCTCACCGATGCCACTCTCGCGGCACCAGTGGAAAATGGCAGATTTAGAGTTATGTTTTGCTATATGCGCGCTACTTCTATGTACATACTTTTGCTTAGAGCAGGGGTCGCCAAACTTTGACCGTCGACCCTTTCAAGTACCCCTTCAATGGTAAATATGTCATTTTGGCCTACTTGATTGGCTTCCGTAACTATTTTCATAACCTTGCCCCATCTTACAGATCCTATTTATGTCACTGTTCCCACGATTCACTCTTAATTGCGTTGTCATTCAGGATGGAGGTAATCCAAGTTAACCGAATTAAATATTACCGTACAATGAAGTCATATTTTTCTATAGACCCCCAATCTACCCCTGAGCCCAAATCAATCCCTGGCAATGTTATATCGACCCCTGGGGGTTGATATTGGCCAATTTGGCGACCACTGACTTAGAGTATTCCATGCTAAGATTGCGTAAACCATTTTCAAGAACGTCTGGCATCCCACTTCCTTGAATGGCTAAGGCTAGAAATATAAATATTCTAGGCATATTAAGGCCACTAAGGTATGCAAATATTATCTCATTTAATACTCTAAACTCTAGAGTTCTCTAAATAGACGAGGAGACAAAATAGGCGCACCCTCTCTTAACCCTCCTGGTGGTTGTCACTGCGAGATGTCTCGTCATCAGCAAAACTTCCCCGATCTTGATGGACGATATATCTCGTCATTAGAAAAACTGACCAGATTTTGATCTCGTCATCATAAAAAAATCGGCAATATCTTAATGACGAGATATCTCGCCATCGACAAAATTGGTCAGATCTGGATAGACGAGATATCTCGTCGAAACCACTTGGAGGGTTAAGAAAGGAAATTTTTGTTATGGGCTAAATACACTCATACAAGATGATAGGCCTTCACTCATAAGGTTTTTACAACAGTTTTCTTAACTCTGGCCCTTCAGACAAGTAAATTAAAACAGTGATTTAACAATAGGGTTCCATTCTCCAGTCAAACTATAGACAATCAAACATAGACATTACGCAATCAAACAGACATTACACATTCAACATAGACATTACACATTCAACATAGACATTACACATTCAACATAGACATTACACAATCATAGCATAGACCTACAGACAAATTTTACTTAGATATATTCTGGCGCATTATTTTTATAATAAAAGTTTTCTTCCCTGAACATATTGTTGGCCGTATGTCCTTGGGCGGATCAGGGATAATAAACACCCTACTCAGAATGTTACTAATACAGCTTCTTAGAAATAGCCCGTTGTGTAATAGGCATACGTACACAAGAAAAGTTTTACTGTCACAGAAGACAGAAACCACACAGGATAGGTTACAGGAATCAAACCTGCGAAGGCCTACAACTCGCAGGCTTGGAATTTTTGGAACACTCTGTGTATATAATCGCACAGCTTTTTATCACAAATATATGAACAGATTTATAGATTTTGCTAGAAAATAGACTACACAATAAAACTTTACATTTTCAAAACTTTTCAATCCAGGGTTCAAAAACTTTACATATAGTTGAGTTTTATGTGGCAGGGTCATATCTGGCCAAGCCTCGCAAACACAAAAGAGACGACGTAATATAATAGTCATACACACAATAAGAAAGTGTTAGTGACACAGACAACACAAAGACATCCAGGGTAAATTAGAGGAACCGAACTTACACCGCCTAAAGCACGCAGGTTGCTGGTGCAGTTCTCAAACCCTCTGATCCGCGGTGGCCCCTTATACTTCCAGAGACCCAGTACTGTGGTACCGTCGACCCCCTACGGCCTTAGAGAATGCAGTCTTGAGAGGCTTTTCTAACGTAGGTAGGTAGCACTTCGCACTGGAGCAACCACACCACGCCAACGTGAGGACATTTGATGCCACGATAGATTTAACGCGCACCAGCCCCCTTTGTACACGGCGGTCTTTGGTTGGATTCAAACTCGCAACCCTCCGGTTGCTAATCCGTGAGATTCAGAAACAAAAATGTCAACTTAAATAAGTAAAATACAGTTATGATAACAGTTAACACAAACTGATTATGTGCAAAAATAGGATACTCTGCTCCCATTGGTCGCAGCTGATGACGTCACTAGTAAAGGGGAGTGGTTATGGTTTCCCGCGAAGTTTGTTTCAATGGTGTGGCCACACCTCGCCATCTTGGTGAAACTGTTTACTAACAGAAAAACGCCTCTCTTGGGTGGACATTTTATTAAAGGATAAGGACGTGGGAATTCTAGTAAGTACTGACAATTAACTTATTTATACATACTTGTCTAACAAGTAGGCAAGGCCGAATTATCCAGAACGTCGAGGTACATATCAGCTTTCATGGTACTAGGTGCATAAAGCAATGGGCCGCGTCCTAACCAGGAAAAACAACTTTATTTTCTGGTGTCAAAATACTTTTGTCCATATAGTGTATAGCACATTATAACACACATTAGCTGACTTCCCGCTCTCCGAACTTCCACACCACGCCAACGTGAGGACATTTGAGTCCACGACAGATTTAACCTGCACCAGCCCCCCTGAACTCGACAGTCTTTGATTGAAATGAGTTACGAACTCGCATTGCTAATCCGCTGCACTTCCAACTAGGCTACCGCCCTTGAAAGGAGACAGGAAATGTAATCTTCCCAAAGGAAACCGCCGATACACAAGTATAGCATAGCAGAAGGATTTGACAAATCCAATAGACGAATCGTAGAAATTCAGTAAATGAACCTCGCTCGGAAATTAATGGTAGAGAAGATTTATTCTGTGCCGATCGATTGAGAAGGAAGCCGCGAAGGCTTCCCAGTCGGATGTTTGCATTACGTTAGTTGGCTATTTGATAAGTATTGGTCTGCTATGAAATTCGTATCTTCCGTACATCTTTCCATTTAACTGACCAAGCACTTTTAGCTTCGATTGCTCTTCAAATCCATAACATCTCGAGGGCCTCAAATGTCCTCACGTTGGCGGGAAGTGTGGAGAGTGGGATACCAGCTCAGGTGTAACCTCGTCATCTGACCGTGGTTCAAAATTACGTGGTGTTGTCCTCGGATCTTTCCCATCGGGTTTGATCCAGGACCATCACCAATAGCCCAATAGAGTGCGACGTTATTTAAATACCTACCTTCCATAAAACATCGACGGTCCCGCGTTGTGTCGGTAATTGGCTTTGAGAAAGTAAAGTGTTACAATGGTATAGTCGGATGGGACTGAAGTCTCAAGTGCCCCGAAGGTGTTGGTTGCTTATTTTTATCCGTGCAAATAAAATATAAGAAATGCCTAAAATACTTCCCTGATTTTTAAAATAAAATGGAGATGTATAAACATGTGCAGGATATTTTTGTGATTTTCAGATAAGATGATAAAAGACGAGTTGGGCTAGGATTTTCTAGAAAATGGCCCAGTAAATAATTCATAAGATCCCAAGACAAAATAGACTTGGACATATTTACTTTTGGACATATTTAAAGACATATTTACTTTCGTGCAAAAGTTTTATAGAGTTTTGAGATAACAAAAGGAATCAAAACTTCCCCTGCACGATAATATTCCCAAGAGTAACAAGGGACGCCGTAGCTCAGTTGGGAGAGTAACGGATTTTCAACCGGAGGGTTGCGAGTTCGAAACTCAGTCCAGACAAAGACCGTTCTGTACACAAGGACCGGTGCACGTTTAATCCGTCGTGGCCTCAAATGTCCTCACGTCGTTGTGTGCAAGTTTGGAGAGGGGGTGCCAGCTCTGGGATTGACCTCGTCATCTGACCGTGGTTCAAAATACGAAGCGTTGTCCTTGGTCTTTCCCTTAGGGATGGATGCCAGACCGTCGCCAATAGTCCATTGAGTTGCTCCACTGCGACGTTAAACAACTACCTACCTCCTAAAAGTACCATTTAATTGATTAGCTTCTACAACTGTCTTTGTTGATGAAAATAGGCCCTATTGAATTTACTTTGCACTGGTGCAACACAACGGGCTGTTGCGACGTTTTGTGATCAACCCCGAAGGAAATGATCTCAGGGCAACACGTAATCTTGAACCATGGTCAGATGGCGGTGTTAATGCGTGAGCACCTATTTGGAGGAAATGGTAAACAAGAAAAATGAATTCAACGAATTTTCTGAAAGTTTTTGAATCAAATTCAAAGTTTGGATTTTTCTCCCAAAAATATTTAACTGAACGTTTTTAGTTCGCCATGTTTGTATTTCATCAGTCTAGAATTGCGAGGGCCAAAACGATTTGAAGATTTTTGAGAGAATCATGTGAGTCTCGGAAAAAAACGAACCACCCTTCTTCATTCGAGCAATTTTAACAGTAGAGAAAATGCAAAGACTGCGTTCGACAGCAACTCTTTCTACAAATTCAAATGCATAAAATTTGCATAAGGGAATGTCTTCATATTAAATTGAGCACCAACTTCATAATTTCCAATGGAAACTCCATATTTTGACACCAGTTTCGAATCTATATCAAAATTTAACTTCAGATACCGAATTTCATGTCACTAGGTCTTGCCGTTTCGAAGTTATGAGTACAGAAAAATTGGAGCTCCTAACGTTAAATCAGTTTGTTAGACTTTTATGCATATCTTCTTAAATAATATTTCTATATCGCTGATATTTGTACCATGTTACTGTTAAACAACCCAAACACAATCCACCTTATATTTTATTTTAAAAATAGTTTTTAGTATGCAATAGTAATTATTAAATTAATGTTTGAAAAAATAATGAATTGGAACCGTACTATATTTTGATGAGAATCGATTCAGGACTTCTGATAAGACCATGCAAAATTTCACCTCATTCCAATGATTATTTTTTGTTTTACATTAAATATTACTCATTATGGCGATTCTAGGGGGCAACCAAAAGTTTGAAAAACGACTGACAAACCTCGGATAATAATTCTCGGATCGTTTTTAGTTGCTTAATAAATATAATAATGTAATTCTCGTATCGTTTTCACTTGAATAAATATGATAATTCTCGGATCGTTTGCACGCGCTGCCAAATACGATTGAAATAGAGTTTAAATTTGAAATTCGGGTAGCTATAACTATAATTAATCTCGATCTACGAATAGCGATTTTCAATGGAAAGATGATCCCTGAAATTGACAGTAATTTTAGCATTGAATATCTCCGAATGTAAAGATAGTAAAGTCATGAAATTTCATATTTAGACTAATTTAACGATGCAGAATCTGATTAAGGCATGAAAACACGGTGCTTCCGTTGGAAATTTTGTTGTTTGTGCAAAATTTGATATGAAGACGGCCCCTTATACAATGTTTTTGCATTTGAATTTGTAGTAGACGTTATTCCCTATTGAATGATATCTTTTAATTTGCTCTACTATACATAGTGCTCGAAAGAAAGGGGATGGTTCGTTTTTTTCCGCGACTACTGTGATCCGCCAGCAGTGTCCTGAAATTTCACGATGAAAAGAATTCTCCCTTGACAGCACTGAAAACGGGGTTAGGAAAATTCACCCCAAAAGGCTCCTTTGAAAACACCCAAATATGCAAAACAGAGACACAAAAATCACCTTAAAGTGACTGAAAAAGTAACATTTTAAGCGAAAATCAAGAAATATACATGATAGGTAATTTGATTTACATCACACTGGAGCGACACAATGTGCTATTGGCGAAGGGTCCCTGTTCAATCTGATCAAAATTACGTGGTGTTGTCCTCAGGTCTCTTTCCCCTGGGGATTGATCCCGGACCGTCGTCAATAGCCCGATGTGTTGCTCCAGTGCGACGTTAATTAAAATATCTACCTATCTACCTACTGGTTGCTAATCCGCGACTCTACCAACTGAGCTACCGCGTTCCCTGAGATATACATGAAAAAGACCTAATAAGGGCACTTCAATCTGCTGAGTTTTCGGTGAAATGTATTTCTATCCACCTGGATAACAACGCTACAACCGAAAATTTGCAGGGAGAAAACATTGCGTCGTTTCAGAGCAGAAACTCATTAAGGGATATTTTTTCAGAGACCTAAATACTTACTTTAATGATGATGAAAATACATAGGCGAATTTTAATCTGTTTAAAAACATAACACTACCAAAATGCTTAAAATTTTAATTTTTTGACCAAAAATCTAATTGTCTTAAAACAGCTGTACTGTAAAATTTGTTTTTATTTAATTAATGCATTTTCTGCTCTCTAAACCGACGATTAGTTGCAGTTTGAGTCGTTAATTTCGCTCATTTCGTTAATTCGTTTCCATTACATTGCCATTGAGTTACCTTAAACCAACCAGTGAATGTCAAATTCAATGATCAAGTTGGTGTTTAAGCTGCATCTCTGATTCTAAGAAACAAAAATATTTCATACTTAATTTTATGTGCAGGTAGGTATTTAATTAACGTCGCATTGGAGCAACACAATGGGCTATTGGCGGGGGTCCGGGATCAATCCCGAAGGGAAAGATCCAACGAGAAAGGCAAGTAATTTTTAAGCATGGTCAGATGACGAGGACAACTGAGCTGGCACCAGACTCTCCAAACTTCCAAACCACGCCAACGTGAAGACATTTGAGGCCACGACTAGTAGAGTAAATTCAAAGATATCATTCAATAGGGAATAGCGTCCTCTACAAATTCAAATCCAAAAGAATGCATAAGAGGACGTCTTCATATCAAATTTTGCACAAACAAAATTTCCTATGGAAACACCATGTTTTAATGCCTTAATCAGATTCCTCATCGTTAAATTAATCTAAATATGAAATTCCATGAGTTTATTATCTTTAGTATTAGTACTTCACTATCTATAGTCAATGTTAAAACCCGTGTCAATTTCAGGAATCATCACATTGAAAATCGCTATTGGTAGATCGAGATTAATTGTAGTTATAGCTACTCGAATTTCAAATTTGAACACTATTTCAAACGTATTTGGAAGCTCGTGCAAACGATTCGAGAATTATATTATTTATTATACAAGTGAAAACGATTCGAGAATTATATTTATTTGCAAGTGAAAACGATTCGAGAATTATATTATATTTATTATGCAAGTGAAAACGACCCGAGAGTTATTACCCGAGGTTTGTCAGACGTTTTTTAAATTTTAGTTGCCCCCAAAATCGCCATAATGAAGAAAATTTAATGTAACGCCAAAACTAACCTTTGGAACGAGCTGAGATTTTGCATGGTCATATTAGAAGTCCTTTTGAATCGATTCCTATCAAAATATAGTAATGTCCCAGTTCATCATTTTTTCAAACATTAATTTAATAATTATTATTACATACTAAAAACTATTTTAAAAATAAAATATTAGGTGAATTGTGTTTGGGTTGTTTAACAGTAACTTGGTACAAAATATCAGCGCTATAGAAATATTATTTAGGAAGATATCCCTAAAAGTCTAAGAAATTGATTTAACATTAAGAGCTCCATTCTTTCTGTACTCATAACTTCGAAACGGTAAGACCTAATGACATGAAATTTGGTATCTGAAGTTAAATTATGATATAGATTCGAAATTGTGTGTCGAAATATGGGGTTTATATTGGAAATTATGAAGTTTGTGCTCAATTTAATATGAAGACGGCCCCTTATGCAAATTTTATGCATTTGAATTTATAGAAGACATTAGTTCCTGTCGAACACCATTTTGAATTTTCTCTACTGTTAAATGTAGAGAAGTGGTTCGTTTTTTTTCCGCGACTGTACGACAGTAAAAATCTCATTAATTTGAACGTCAATGGTGTATGTCATGTTGCGAGTTCATCTTTATGAAATTAATTTTAATTTTTAAATTTGTCACAATAAAATTCTGCAATAATAAATTTTCTATTACCTCTCAATACAAACTGCTCGGCACGACAGTTATTATTTGTAAGTCACTATTATTTGTAAGTTTTTGGCATGCGCATATAAAAAGGTTCGAAACCACTGATATCTATATTTTATGCATCGGTACATTGATAATCCAAAGGAATTACACTGAAAGAAAATATATTTGTGTGCTTAACTTTTGACCCTGCGAGGGTATTACTTGGAGCTTTTTAATATATCACGAATCTAGAATAAAAACAAAATAAACTCCAAAATAATGAATGAATTTTGTAATTAAATTCTTTCTGGGAAGCCTTCAGTTTCAAGACATTTTAGCAAGAATACTCCGCGCAAAGCCTTTTTGTAAACTAAGAGTATCTTTATTATGTGTTTCTGGCAGAAGATAACTAAGCCGAAACTCCCTTTTCTTTTCCTTCGTAAAAAGTCAGTCTTCTTTTCATTAAATAAACTAACTCCTCTATTTTTGAACAAGTTTCGTTTTTCTTTAACGCTGCTTATTATTTGGGAAAAACCTCCGGTGAAATCGATTTTTGTTCTGCAAGTTTCGTCTCGTACGACTGTGTCTTGTGGGTCGCTTCGGTTAATTTATTTATGCGTCTTGCGAACGCAGTGGATGGAATTCCAGCGTCTTATTTGAAACTTTTTAAACATCTTTAAAATTTATAATTAATTTGATAAATTATTAATAAATTAAATTTTATAATTAGAGTAGAACCTTGTTTATGCGAGTGTTGTGTTAAAAATATGAGCTTGGGTCTATAGTGGCAACAATTTACCTTAAACAATGATTTGCCTCCATATGAACAATAAAGCACCCGAACACAGCTCTTTTAAAATTAAAAAAATTATTACATAGAAATTAAAGTATGGATGAATGCAAATTAACAGTTAAATAAAAGATTAAAACTTATGGATGAATTAAAATTAACAGTTAAGAATCGACAAGACACATAAAAATCAGTTTTGCAGATAATGGTTCAAAACACAAGATGAAAGTCCATCAGAAAGGAGATGGGGACCAATGAGAAAACCCGAAGAACAGACAGACTCGCCCTCGGAGAAAGATCTCAGGAAAATACGGTGAGGTTTCTGCCTGCCAAGTGTCAGGCTTTTCGCAAGTCCTCAATTCTTCGCAACTCCCTCTTATTCTTACGAACGCATTCTCGAAAGGAAAGTTCCCTGATTGTTGGCGTGTACGACTATTTGTATCGTAATTCAATTTCTGAAGAACCGCCAAATCAATCAACCCTCATCAAAAGGTAAACCCCGTAAAGGAGATGACAATCCATTCTAAGTGGTCAGCCATCAGAATCCCCCTCTTGCGAGTGGACAATAAACCCAGACGAACACCGCCACTCAGTCAGAAATCATCCAAGACTGCCAAATACGCCAATACTAATGAACGCTTTCCCCTCAACGGAAATAGGCCTTATATGTTTACTTTTCCCATCCACGGGGATTCAAGATTAAATTCCTTGTATACAGGGTGAGTCTAAATTGTTTTTACAAAATAAGAGGGGTGATAGTACCCATTCAGACGAGCAATAATTACCATGGAACATAGGGTCGCATTCCACACCACTGAGAGACAGAAAAGAGTAAAATTAGTATTTCAACATGAACTTACAAAAGTGTTGGGAAAGCGAATGAACGATACCAAAAGTTGCACAATCTGATTTATTGATCAGAGAAAAACTCACAGCAAGTACTCAGAGTGGCGGCCACACGTGTCGTTGCACAGTTCACGCCGGCGAAGGAATGACTGGCGCACCCTCTCGAAGATTCCTGGTGTTGTGTTAATTTTGTCTGCGGCAACACCGATTCTCGCTACGAGATCTTCAGCCGAGTCCACAGGCGTCTGGTACATTAAAGATTTCATGTGCCCCCAGAAGAAAAAGTCCAGTGGGTTGAGGTCCGGTGAGCGAGGAGGCCAAGCCACAGGTCCGCCACGTCTGATCCATCGTGCGGGATATGTGGCATTCAAGAAGTGCCGGACCGTGCTGGAAAAGTGTGCTGGGGCTACATCGTGCATCAACCACATGTCTCTCTTCTAATTTTACTCTTTTCTGCCTCTCAGAGTGGAATGCGACCCTATGTTCCATGGTAATATTATTGCTTGTCTGGATGGGTACTATCACCCCTCTTATTTTGTAAAAACAATTCAGACTCACCCTGTGTATTTTTTTTCTCGTGGCTAACCCGTGAGAAAAATTACCAAGCGCTCAATTTTGGCTCAAAGGCAGTACACAACACAATATATATATATATATATATATATATATATATATATATATATATATATATATATATATATATATATACAGATATATGCACAGATAAATATTAAAGACAATACACAATTCTTAAAAGTTAACCCAACATGAGCTTCGATTAATCAAGTGTCCGTGTTATTCTCCCCTCAGGGACACATCTTATTTAGGTGTGTACGAGCTTCACGAACCCGAGGTACACTAGCGATCTATCTTTTTCCCATAGGATTTACTGCCTCTGGTAAACATGGGGGTCATGACCCCAGGAATCTTTCTCTGCCCTTGTCTCTATCCTTTCTTTTCACAATTACTTGACATTGTCTGTCCTATGGCGCAGCTTGGCCAAATATGGCCCTAGTACCATAAAACCCAAAACCAATTTGAAACCATGTTTCCTAGCATGAGTGCATGCTTTGTCCTTCATCCTTGGGGTCCAGCTAGGCGGGTAAAATGCTGCCTGTCACAACTTGAGATCCTCGTAGTTCTTGCTTTATGAATATTTCAATAGAAGTCGTAATAACATGTAATGCAGTAAATTTTTCTGTATTTCGTATAAGCTGTTTTGTGTTACTACATCGGTATATGAGTTTCTGGGATTCACACAGGCATGGTTTAAGACTACCTATCAATAAGCTCGTACATTTGTGGTGATCGAAATTTTAGAAAAAGCTGTGAGATGGAATTAAGTCATATTCTGAATATTTCCTAGACTACACACACTTCATTTAATCCTTCCATTTTATCGATTGTCCTTGTCGTTCTTCACGGAACGCAAGCTAAACCTAATTTATGATTTCCAATTTCCACTATCTCACCTTTCCAGAGTTGAAAGCAGTTTGAATGATGGCATCACAAAGGTCTAGACGGAATCGAAAAATAAGAATTCTCGTTCTGCAATTGCATTTCGTTTGAGCGCTCTTAGTATGTCTCTTGCTGTGCACTGAATTAAAAGTGGGTGAAGCTAGAGAGTTTAATATTCTACAAACTTATATGAGCTGTGAAGGTAGTTGACTTATGTAACTGAACAGGTTGCATTTCGATTAAGAAATAAGTATTTGTGAGACTGGCATCCTTCAATATAATATACTCCATTCCTCGAAGTCATATAATTGAACCAGAATGCAACAATTCTTCTATAAAGCTTTTTCCATTTTAATTTTAGTTCATTTACACAATTTCGTTTCATTATCTTTGATCATTAAATCAAAGGCAATTATTATCGGATAATTTATTTTCTTAATACTGTCATGTTTGGAAAGAATAAACAGATGTTATCCTAATTCCCGAGTAAATATTTTTATAGAACAAGATGCGTTTTAAATTTGTTTCCTAAATAAGATAGGGGCTACGGTAGACCAGTTGGAAGAGCATCGGATTAACAAAGGGGAGGGTTGCGAGCCAAAGTCCAGCCAAAGATCGTCGTGTACGTGGTGGGCACGTTAAATCTGCCGTGACCTCAAATGTCCTCACGTTGGCGTTTTGTGGAAGTTAGAAGAGTGGGGTGCCAGCTCAGGTGCTGTTCTCGTCATCTGGCCGTGGTTCAAAACTATGAGGCGTTGTCCTCGGACTTTCCCCTCAGGACTGATCCAGGACAATCGCCAATAGCCCGTTGTGTTGCTCCAGTGCAATGTCAATTGACTACCTCCTCCTCCTTATACCGTGTGGCATCGCTAGTAAAAAAATGTTTGCGCATGCGCCTGGTAGCCGAAATTGTATAGTGGAAATATAAAAGTAGAGTGAACAATAGTAACCTTTTTACATGCCCAGGATCATGTGACCAAAACTAGTAGTAACGTGACCTTTAGACTATTTTCATATCTCGTCTGGACATTAATATTCATCATCTGATTGGCTAACGGGACGGGAGCAGACTCCCATCCATTGATTCATCATCTTATTCGTCCCCGCGACGTAGTTGTAGACTTCGGTGATTTTACCAACTTTGTCGCCACTATAGAAATGTGCATTCGCACATTTACCCTGCCATCAGATGTTACATCGCCAGACGAGGCGATAAGATGCCAAATCGGCCAGTTAAGTCAATTTTTGACAGAGCTGTCATATGACTACTAGTCGAGATGTTGGTCACACTTTTTGAAGCTCCTCTCAATAGCAATGCTCAGTCTACCTATATTTCGCGTCTATGGACAACACATTGAAATTTTGAACCGCGGTTAGATGACGAGATCAACATCAAAGCTATGACCCCCCAATCAGTAAGGGGAAAACAAAGGAGTTATATTACCAGAAACACTCAAACATTGAGATCAACCAATGTTTAAAAAGCTGTAAAGGAATATTCAAATGTATATGGTTGACTATAACTACCAATACTTAAAGGGCCGCCATTGTCCGGTTGGAAGAGCAACGGGTTCAAAACCAACCAAAAACCGTCGTGTAGAAAGGGGGCTGGTGCACCTTAAATTTGTCGGGCCTCAAATATCCTCACGTTGGCGTGGTGTGGAAGTTTGGAGAGTGGTGTGCAAGCTCAGGTGTGACCTCGTCATTTGACCACGGCCAAAATTACGTGGTGATGTCTTCGGACTTTCCCTTCGGGGGTTGATCCCGGACCGTTGCCAATAGCCCTTTGCGTTGCTCCAGTGCTGTGTTAATTATATACCTACCTACCGGTTGCTAATCCGCTGCTCTCCCAACTGGGCTGCCGTTCACCTGAATAAGGTCTGTACAAACGCATCACCCAACAGTGTGTTGGATTCACTTTCTAGGCAATCGTTTCTACTTTCTCAGTGGTTTAAACTAGTTTTTATATTTATGAATAACAAGAAACATGACAAAATAAAGTCAATTCACACGGCCTTCAAACAAACCTTAACCCACGTTAATGACCCTTAAATTCAATAATTACATCAAGCTTTGAACCATTCATCAGTTTTCAAAGCAAGGGGCCGGTACCACGGTGTCAAGTTCCGAGAAATAAATACTTTAATTAAATCAGATTCTCACCCTTTAGTTTTGAGTATCATTAACTGCTAAGCGAAGTGTGTGCTGCTCACTTTTCTCTCAGTAAAGTATTCGGCTCATAAATCACGTACCGCACTTTCTGCATTTAGTGACGACTTTTCTGCGATAACACTGCTGTTTCGGCTTTCCTGAAACTGACTTTTTCTTTTGAAAGTAGCTTAAGATTTCCAGGTGGAAAGAGGGGGAAAGAGTAGTGTAATTGACAATTTTGAGTTTTACCTGCGAAGGTTGCTTTTCTCGATACCTAGGTACCTCAAATATATTATGCTGAATAAATATCTTCCAAATACATCAAAATGGTAACTAAGTGTAATTCGAAGGGATCAGAAATGTTTTCCAAATGAATTTTTTATGCGCGTCCTGTCTGTTCATTTGAATTTAGGATTGCGAGCAAAGTTTTCCGACTGGAATTATTGAAAGGAAAAACGAGTTTTTGCCATAGACGGGAAATATAAGTAGACCGAGCAATGCTATTGAGGAGCCTCAAAAGTGTGAGCAACATGGTTAACAATTAGGTTGGTTGGTTTTATGGCGCAATGGCCATATTTGGACATGCTGAGCCAAACGCAAGTCAAAGTAAAGTAAATGGAGATACTCACGCAAGAAAAGTTTTACTAACATAGAAAATAGAAATACACCCATGGAAAGTTCTCGCAGATGGCGCATAAACACGAAATATGATCATTGCTATTTAGAGGAGCTTCATAAACTGTGATCAACATGTCAACTAGTAGTCACATGACTGATTTGTGAAAATTTAGCTTGGTCGGCAGACTTGGCATTTTATCGCCTCGTTTGGCGATATAACATCTCATTACAGGGTAGATGCGTAAATTCGCCTTTCTAGAGTGGCTACAATGACGAAATCGCCAAACTCTACTATATCGCTTTAACCAATCAGATGATGAATCAATGGATTGGGGTTTTCTACAGTGTCGTGGACCAATCAGGAGATGAATGTTCGCTTTCACCCACAGATGAAAGTAGTCTAAGGGTCACTTGATCCTGGTTACGTAAAACGGTTTCCGTTGCCACTCTTCTTTTATATTTCTCTCGATGGTTTTTACTTCTAACAAATGTTGTAAGACCGAGATTTCCTTGGCTCGGGAAAGGTCTGTTTCATTTCATCAATTTCAATATGACTGATGGATCGTTTTCGATCAAAACGGGTCGATGAACCGTTTTAAAAAGCACCAAAACCTAGTAACCAAATTAACGCTTTCCTAACAAAACCTCTTCCAGACTGAGTGTTCAATAAATCTTGTTTCATACGAATGAGAGAGAGAGAGAGTGCAAATATTCCTGCAATTCATTCTAGAAAAAGCCACACAAATCACGACCGAGATTTCCGGTGAAAGGTCACTATGCAAAAACATAAAATTAAACAATTTCAATATGTGCAACTAATGAACCGTTTTTGAGGAACCTAATAGTCAAAGAAAACCAAATTAATGCTTTTCTAACAAAACCTCTTCCGGATCGAGTGTTCAATAAACCCTATCTCATACCAACGAGTGCAATCCGGATGAGTGCAAATATTCCTGCAATCAGATCCAGAAAGAGCCACGTAAATTACGACTGAGATTTCGGAGGGAAAGGTCCCCAAACTGCTTTCGTCAAAATGGGGAAATTAGCTCGAGTGAAATAATTGCATTTTGCTATAAAAGGGGAAACCATTCCGCTGTCCGGAATGAGGGCGGCCAATAAAAGCGAGCCCCACATGCGACGGCATTTCCTTTTACGAGGGCAAAGGAACGAAATAAAATATCCCCTTCGGAAGGGGCCCCTCCCGATCAGCTTGTCCCGGGTTCCACGCACAATGAAAACGATGCCATAAAAACGGGTTACGCTACCCCCAGTGTCATATGCACCAATAGTGCCGACTTCCGGACGGTATCCCATGACGTATGGCCACATAACTGGGCCCAAAACCTGAGAAAGCCGTATATTAACGAGATATATAAACGGATGACCGTTAGAGGAGCAATAACGTTCATTGGGGAGGGCGGATCTCCTTAAGGCATCAGCAGGTTATTCCTCCGGATGGGATATACTATTATTAATCCAGATTCCCAATTGAATTCAGACTGCGAATGCTGCTCTGTCGTACACGAGGAATCAAATACACGCATGCACAGGACTGAGCTCAGGAGGACTCAACTCCAACTTCTTTGAGTCACAAGGCACAAGGATCCGTTTCAAGGCTGTATTGATCACGGTATCCGTTGAAAGATTTTAGATGACTAAAATATCTGGTAATGTTTTTGATTATAATCTTGAATGTATATCATAGAATTCAGTATCAATAGTATAAAAACTTTAAAATGACTAATTGAGAGAAAAGTTGGTAGGCTGCGTCGAGGACACAAACCGTAGTTTTGAAGTGAATACTCGGGCCTGATGTTGGATTGTGGAATGAATGAAGCAGACTTGAATTCATATTGCGAATGCCGCTGTCATACACAAGGCATAAAATACACCCATGCACAAGTCTGCTGAAGAGGGCTCAAGCCTCGACCATTTAGCCTATTTGAGTCACAAGGGCCCTACAAGAATGTATTGGTCATGGAATATGATAAAAATTTTTACATGATTAAAATATTTGGTAATATTTTTTATTGTAATCTTGAATGTATTTCATAGAAGTCAGTAGTCAATAGTATAAAAACTTCAAAATGACTAATTAAGGTAAAAAATTGGTAGGTTTTGTGTCGAGGACACAAACCGTAGTTTTGACATGAATACTCGCGCTTGATTTTGAATCGTGGAATGAATGAAGCAGACTTGAATACATATTACGAATGCCGCTGTAATACACAAGGAATCAAATACACCCATGCACAAGACTGCTGAAGAGGGCTCAAGCCTCGACCATTTTGCTTATTTGAGTCACAAGGGCCCTACAAGAATGTATTGATCATGGAGTAAGGTGAAAAATTTTACATGATTAAAATATCTGGTAATACTTTTTATTGTAATCTTGAATGTATACCATAGAATTCGGTAGCCAATAGTATAAAAACTTCAAAAAGGACTAATTAAGATAAAAAAGGATGATAAAACTGGTCTATGAGAGGGATTTTCAGCGTAAGCAAACCAAACGTAACCCTACTGGATTTCTTGAACACTCATTCTAATACCTATAGCTTTTATAAGCAATTTTAGCATTTTTTCTATAAACGTAGTTGCGTATATTTAGTTGAAAAAGCACGGGAAATTCCAATATTCATAATTCCATTCGTCCATTCAAAATTCTATCATCAGTTTGTGTTCATTGTATGCGTAGATTGTGCACACGAAATTTCTAAATTCTTTCCTTTCCTCTAAAACAGATGCTATTTTTCATTTCAACCTGTGGCTTATACGAGTTCTTTGTATGGTACTGCCCACGCGAATGTCTTCAAAATGCTACACAACTCTGGTTATTGACGGGACCAGCTGACGGATAAAATGATTACCAGGATTTAGAAACTAGACTACACGCAATCATACTTTCCGAAATATCTTAAAATAGGCTATTCGCCTTGAGCCCTAGAGGACTGAACAAATGCTTTTCTACAAATACAATTGAACATTGAAAAATTGGAGTAAAGTTATCTAAAATGCCACAGAACGTACTGCTGATGGATCTTTGATCCATAAATTAGGAGAAAAGCAAAGTTGAAGAGGTTTAATCTTATTTGTTTAGTTAAACGGCAATTTTATGAATTTCTAACACATTTTTGGGATCAAAGATCCACGAGGATCAAGTGAATAAAAACTTTTTGATTGCTCTTCCGTTTCACTGAAGAATGTTGGTTTAACAAATAAGGAGAAAATTAAACGCGAATAGAGATGTAATATGATTTATTTAATCATAAATGGGGCAACAACTTTATTGATTTCTATTGTGTGTTATGAATCGATATGGGGGGTATTACTCACGAAAATATGGTTTTGAAATACTGCAGAATACGTTGCTGACGGATAAGTTGCCTATCAGGATTTAGAAAGTAGACTATAGTAAACATTCGTAAATTCCTCAAAACAGGCTATTTATTCGTGTTGTGTGCTTGGCTGATTGAATTAATGCTTTTCTACAAGCAGTTGTACACTAAGAGAGCTGGAGTAAGCTCATCAAAAATGCCACAGATCATACATTTGATGCATCGCGTTCTTGGTTGTAGGCTGTTTAACAAACTAGGTTGGTTGGGTTTTATGGCGCAATGGCCATATTTGGACATGCTGAGCCAAACGCAAGACAAAGTCAAGTAAATGGAGATACTCACACAAGAAAAGTTTTACTGACATAGAAGAGAGAAGTACACAGGAAAAATTCTCGCAGGTGGTGCATAACCACGGAATATAAGCAGACTGAGCATTGCTGTTGAGAGGAGCTTCAAAAATGTGATCAATATGTCGACTAGTAGTCACGTGACTGATTTGTGAAAAATTAACTCGGTTGGCAGAATTGGCATTTTATCGCCTCGTTTGGCGATATAACATCTCATTACAGGGTAGATGCGTAAATTCGCCTTTCTAGAGTGGTTACAAAAATGACGAAATCGCCAAAGTCTACTACTACGTCGCGCTGACCAATCAGATGACGAATGTTCGTTTTCATCCGACATACTAAAGCAGTCTAAGGGTTACGTTACTATTAGGTCATATGATCCTGGACACATAAAAAGGTTACCATTGGCTACTCTACTTTCACATTTCCTCTATGTCTAACAGAGTGGGCAAACCCATTGAGCCACTGCGAGCCCGCTTTTAACAAAGAAGGAAATTTAAAAGAAATGGAAATGAAAGAAGCCTTCATTTAACGTGAGTAAGGTTGACGGATATGATCGTTGTGTAATAAACAATCAGTGCAAAGTTACAATAGCCTACTGAGACTGTTATAAAGCCCTAGCTGTTATTATGGAGATTTTCGCTTCAGCTTCCTTAGAGATAAAGGCAGCTGAGCGGTAAACGGTAAAAAGAGTCGGCTCTCGAAATTCCTTGGCCACTCATCCCGGAGTGTATGGGGTGGGAAATTACTTTGTCGTTGGCATGGTTATTTTCTGTTGAAAGGGAACCGCATTAGTGCCATGAAGGGAATTCATTTAGTGCCCCGGACTTCTAGTCCTACAGATGGAGAGAAGTTGTCGATAACAGGATAAAGCAGAAGTCTTCCTAAAAGGCTAAACGACATGAAGGTGAATGAGTTGTACACAGGGTAAGTAATCAATTCCAGGGGATGAATCATGCATTTCCGTTAAAGTATGTGAATTTACGTCGCCCTGGAGCAACACAACGGGCTGTTGTCGTCGGTCAGGGATCAAATACGAAGGGAAATATCCGAGGACACTTCGTCATTTTGAACAACGGTCAGATTATGAGATCAACACTTGAACTGGCATCCCACTCTCCACACTTCTACACCACGCTAATGTGAGGACATTTGAGGCCACTACATATTTAAAGTGCACCAGCCTCCACGTGCACAACGGTCTGGTTGGATCGAGTTTCAAACTCGCAACCCTCCGGTTGCCGATTCGCGACTCTAAAAACTCTGGGCTACCGCTCCCCACACTTCAGTTAAGAAGGACGTCGAAAGTTTATTTGCAATACGAAGGCTAAGCCTTTTTTGGATTGGAGAATGTTTTTAAATTTCATTTCATTTCAGTTTAGCCCTGGTCTCTCCTTACAAATTTTAATTCTCGTCTAAGTTTAGAAATTTTGAGAAAGCTATTACATATGAGAGGGCTCTAGTGTTTTGGTTACCTCTTTCGTAACTTGGGGCGCAACTTGGCACGTAACATAACACCCAAACACAAGATAGGATGATCTCAGATAATTTTGAATTATCACTATCTTGTATCTTAACAGCTCATGTTTCACAGGATATTCGTCTATTCATTTACAGAAAGAAGTCTGAAGCATCAAGAAGAGTATTGGATAGTTTTTAATTATCACTGTCTCGTACTTCAACGGATCATATTTTTCACAGGATATTATTCTTCCATTCACCTACAGGAAGAAATTTGGAGCCTCAAGAAAAGTACGGGGGAAGTTTTTAATTATCAATATCTCGTATCTCAATGGTTCATATTGGATAATATATATCCATTCATCTATAAGGAGTCTGGACCCACAAGAAAAGTAGGGGGATAGTTTTCAATTATCAAAATTTCGTATCTGAGCGGTTCCTATTAGATAATACTCATCCATTCACCCATAGGAAGAAGTCTGGAACCTCAAGAAAAGTGCAGGGAAAGCTTTAATTATCTCGTATCTCAATGGTTCATATTGGATAATATTTACCCATTCACCTATAGGAATAAGTCTGGAGCCTCAAGAAAAGTGCAGGGAAAATATTTAATTATCACTATCTCGTATCTCAATGTTTCTTTTTGGATATTTGTCCATTCACCAATAGGAAGAAGTCTGGAACCTCGAGAAAAGTGCAAGGATAGTTTTTAATTATCTATTATCTCAGCGGTTCATATTGGATAATATTTGCCCATTCACCTATAGGAAGAAGTCTGGAACCTCAAAAAAAGTACAGGGAAAGTTTTTAATTATCTCGTATCTCAACTGTTCATATTGGATAATATTTACCCATTCACCTATAGGAATAAGTCTGGGACCTCAAGAAAAGTACGGGGATTATCTAGCAAGGACTCCTTAAGCTGCTTTTGAAGCGCCCGGGATTACTCATGTTTTAGAAATGTTTTCCTCCCTCCAAGTTTACCGTCCTCATCAGCTCTTTTCTCACGTGCAGGAAGAATTTCAATCTCTACCAGACGTCTACTTCGGCTGGAATGCTTACTCAGGATTTTCTACTTCAATACAGAAATCCTCCCATCCGACGAGATCTCTTTTCCGAAAGTACCCAGGAAGCACGCCCCTGCTTGCAAAGATAATAAATGTACTCGCCTCATATTCTGGAGGCGACGCTGCTCTTATATCAGTCAGGGAATGAATAGTTGTCGAAAACTATTTAGCACGACTTGGCTCAACGCTTTTATCGATAGTTAAGGGCAGGGATGATGGGGTTTAGTTATATGGAAGATAATCACTTCGGATTGAGGTCCTGTTGACCAGCAGCGTAGTTATCTACGAAATGGTTGCTTTCTGATTTTTAACATCTCGTGAGGTATAAAATATTGTTAATGCGTAAGAGGCTTAATTTTATTTTTGAAGTAAACCATTTAGGGATTTTATCATTGACATGACTCCTATGTAGAGCACGTATTTCGTAATGAATCAGTTATTTGTTACAGAAATGTGAAAGTAATGGTCATGGAATATTTTATATACGCTGATCCTACCTGACCTTAAATGTTAACAAACCTCTATCACAGCGATTTTCAAATTTTTTTATCTCATACCGTCGGCTTAGAGCAGAAACTCATTAACTAATTTTAGATTTTTAAAAATTTCCTCGGTGTTGTGAATATATCTTTAGAATTAAAAAAAGATTTCTTTAGTAATTTTAAATTCAGATCAGCACGGAAAGAAACTAATAGAAAAGGAAAACTGCTAATGCTTTTTCAAAGTTATAAATCAAATTGTGCGCAATTCATGAATTAGATTTCCATTACTTCTATATCAAACTCCCGTTTACTTAAAAAAATAGAAACAAATACCTCTAATCACTGCCTCCTGAAAATTCACTGGACAAAAGCTTATTCTTTGTCCCAAACTGAATTTCACCAAACAGTATCTTGAAGTTCAAGAATGATCTGCTGAATATTTTTACTCTGGTTATCAAACAATCCCAAGGTATTTGCATATGAAAGAATAGCATTAAAATTTAATTTTTATTGAAAGAGACAAATTGTGCAAACACTGACATAAGACAAAAAAGCCTTGGAAATGAAAACAATGCACTAAATCTTCAACAAATGCTGAAAAAACACATCCAAAATGCTAATATTATCCATACTCTTCAATTCAAAGCTCTGTTAGTAAACTACTCTTATGTAATAAATTGCATCACTCCTACTAGCATAAATTCGAAGAATGATTTTTAATTTTGTAAAGTACAATACATTGGATGAGACATCATACCAACGTATTGTACTTTTGAACTGCATTGTTCCTTCTAGGAAATCCCGGAGTGGGATTTTGCGGGATTTTAATACTTTTGAGTAACCAGGGATTTCGCTTTCTTTTGTAATATCTAGTCATTTTGGCATTATTCTATGTGAAATCAAGATTTAAAATTAAAGCTTAGGTAGAGGGAAAAGGTTTGTGAATATTTCGATAAACATTATAAAGAACGCAAGAAACATTTTTAAAGCTTTTATAAGAATTCGTATCGTGTCTGTGGTATGTATTAAAATATATGTGTATTATTTTTGGTGTTATTGGTAGTTTAAATTACTCTCATTTTAATTCTAATGTAATTCTGACTTTGTTTAAGGGTGAGTCAAAAGTTACCTGACAACGCAACTATATTCTTTTTTTCAGTAACAACTTTACCCTTCAAGGTGGTTTCGACGAGATATCTCATTCATCAAAATCTGACCAATTTTTGCTAATGACGCTATATCTCGTCATATTGACGGATTCTTTTTATGATGACGAGATCAAGATCTGGTAAGTTTTCTTCTAATGACGAGATATCTCGTCCATCAAGATATGGTAAATATTGCTAATGACGAGACACCTCTTCGAGACAACCACAAAGAGGTTAAAAGAACTTTCAAAAACTTGCTTTTCAAAGCACTTGTTCCATCATTGCAAAAGGTTTCTATGCCCTAAAAACGGTTCTCAGCTGAGTAGAGTCACGTATGTATACCATTTCTTACAGTTCTCGGTCCGAGGTGAATGACTAATTTGACCCTTCATCAACAATAATCAGTCTCTGTGTATATATATAACCCTCTCTTCACACTAATAGTGTGATTAAGTTCACACTAAGGACCCTCATCATTTGTGATTACTTTAAAACCTGAATAGGTAAGTACATAGTTGAATTGACGTCGCATTGGAGCAATACAACGGACTATCTGCGACGGTCCTGAATCAATCCCGAAGAGAAAGATCCAATGACAACACTTTTAATTTTGAACCACGGTCAGATGATGAGGTCAGCACTGGAATCCCAATCTCCAATAAAATCCGAATAAAGATAAATATTTGTTTCGACCATCTTTTGTAATGCATGCGGTAAGCTGGAATGAAAGAGAATGAGAGACTCACAGCATGACGTCAAAAAGACTGCAGCGCCACAGGTTCAGGCCCGCTCTCTCCACGATGACCCAGACAGAAATAACTTTCCGCTGCACAAACAATAACACCACTACATTTAGCTTGATAGGGAAAAGCCTCTCACAGTAGCTTGAAAAACAATAAGACAGTATATCAAAAATATTTTCTTCTGTTCTCATAGAAGTAATGATTTCTAGCGTCGATAAGTTGACTGGCTTATGGATACATTTTATATACATTGTCATCCAATGGCTATGTAGCGATTCAACGCCCGGAAAATAATTTATCGCACAACTTAGTTGTCATGTCTAGGATGATGTAGAATCAACAGGGGCTATAAACAAGTCATGTGTGTATTTGAATTTCAGCCTACGTCCATTACAAAGGGAGGTTCATCTTAGTAACTTCTAACATGCGATAGTAAAACAAAAAAAAGACCTCAGAGAGCGTCTATAATTCTATAAGGAAGCCAAAAATTAGAGTTCATGCTGGTAAACTTTAATCTTATAAGCTCTAAATTTTATTCCGCAGCCAAACCGACCACGATTAATCGTTCCCTAAAAAACATGCTCTAAATTTGATTTTACTCGTAAATTAACATAAAAAGCTAAGAAACTTGGGAGAGATATTGTAACATACGCAAGATATATTGCTGCGTATACATAATGGAAACATGTTTCCCCGGCATAATTTGGAAGCAAAACAATCGATTTCCTTTTCTGTGGTTTAATATTGATGCATTGCATCATAATTTAGGCAGTGGCTATAAAAGTAATAGGGTCTAGACGTCTGTGCGTAAACGCTGCGACGTGACCGCTCAACGCAACCCATGTATCACGAGTTATTCGAAAGACATTGAAATGTCCCCGAGCAGACGTTTCCTTTTCATTTATTATTTCTTTCGTCGTTCCACATCTTGGCACTGAATACTTTACCAAGTTTCATAACATTACATCACAATTTTAATCTAGGCTAAGGAAACCACCAGGAAAAGTAACAAGTTTGAGTGAAATTAAGGGTACTAATTTTCATATAGAATGAGAAACATAATAATACGTTTTTCGTTCTTTGTTTAGATATCATGCGTGTATTTCTCTCTTCGCTGTCAGTTAAACTTTCCTTGTGCCTTGTTAACATTATCAAATATTTATTTTTGTCCATATGGAATATTTATCTTTTCCCATACGGAATATTTGTTTTTATCCATATGTGATATTTGTTTTTGTCCATCCAGAATGTTTTGTCCTTACGGGATATTTATTTTGTAAATACGGAATATTTATTTTTTCCATATGGAATATTTATCTTTTTCAATATGAAATATTTGTTTTTGTCCATACAGAGAGAGAGAGAGAGAGAGAGAGAGAGAGAGAGAGAGAGAGAGAGAGAGAACGTTTTTGTCCCCTTACGGGATATTTATTTTGTAAATACGGAATATTTATTTTTGTAAATACGGAATATTTAGTTTTCTCCACATGGAATATTTATCTTTTCCCATACGGAATATTTGTTTTTATCCAAATGTGATATTTGTTTTTGTCCATCCAGAATGTTTTGTCCTTACGGGATATTTATTTTTGTAAATACGGAATATTTATTTTTTCCATATGGAATATTTATCTTTTTCAATATGAAATATTTGTTTTTGTCCATACAGAGAGAGAGAGAGAGAGAGAGAGAGAGAGAGAGAGGAGAATGTTTTTGTCCTTACGGGATATTTATTTTGTAAATACGGAATATTTAGTTTTCTCCATATGGAATATTTATCTTTATCCATATGTGATATTTGTTTATGTCCATACAGAATGTTTTTGTCCTTAAGGGACATTTTTTTGTAAATACATAATATTTATTTTTTTCCATATGGAATATTTATCTTTTTCCATATGGAATATTTATCTTTTTCCATATGGGATATTTGTTTCTATCCATATGTGATATTTGTTTTTGTCCATACAGAATGTTTTTGTCCTTACGGAATATTTATTTTTGTAAATACGGAATATTTATTTTAGTCCATATGGAAAATTTATTTTTGTCCATGTGGAAAACTTATTTAATTTTCAAACGCACAAATATTTCTGTTCTCTTCACAGGAAGAGTATTAATTTCTGTACTAGGTGCTTAAATTGTTTTAAGAAATTTTACTCGTTTTGCTTGTTACTTTCTTTAATTGATTCTGTCTACATTTTTAATTGAAATACATCTATATCTAGTCTCTAATCAAATATAAAATAATTTTTTAAATAGGGTAGTACTGATTCTGTTTCTAGATTATACATTTATTATCGCTTTGCAATCGTTAAAAACGCTTTAAATTTTTATACTTATTTTGTCGATATAATATACATTTTTGCTTATATCAAATATTTATTTTTGTCCATATGGTAGGTAAGTATTTTAATTAAGGGTCGCACTGGAGCAACACAATGGGCTATTGGCGATAGTCCGGGATCAAACCTGAAGGGAAAGATCAAGGACAACACCACGTAATTTTGAACCACGGTCAGATGACGAAGCCATACCTGAACTGGCACCCCACTCTCCAAACTTCCATACCACGCCAACGTGAGAACATTTGAGGCCACGACAGATTTAACGTGCACCAGCCCCCTTTGAACACGACGGTATTTGGTTGGATTCGAACTCGCAACCCTCCAGTTGTTAATCCGTTACTCTTCCAACCGGGCTACCGCGGCCCTTTTGTCCATATGGAATATTTATTAAAGATATATTATCTTATTATTATTAAAAAGAGACTGATTCAGCTGTTTATTGCAGATTTTATGAAATGAGTCACTTTCATCAACAAACCGAACGTTGATTTTTTAAATCGAACTTTAATAAAACATATATTTCTAACATTATGACACAAAACAACGAATATAACTTTTGTAATAATACTTCGCAATGTTTACTAGCATTGTATTTGGATTTCAAACCCCATTCAACCAATTCTCTTCAGATTTGGTCGCTTGTGCAGTTACAGTAGCATTGAAACAAAACACGCACTTAAGCGTTTCAGAGCAGTCTTTGTGTGTTGCGGATAAAGGAACTATAGCGCAATTTTTAAACAATATAAAAGAAACCAAGAGCACGTTATGCGGGTTTTTAATCGAACCCAAGTATCGATTGTGTGAATGAACTCTAAAATCTATGAAAAGTAAAATAATCCAATAGTCTCTTTGACTCCGTTTTAACACGAATGTCGATATAATTTGGTTGAAAGGAACTTCGGCCTTTTCGTCATTATCATTCGTATTGCTTTGTGTATGAAAGTAACAGCTACGGGCATTCCCTTGGGGACAATTTAGCTCACTGCCTCGCTCCTGGCAAACTGTTGCAATAAATATTAATAAATGAGCACATTAATAAGCGAGACTGCAAGAAGTTCCGGCGTGAAGGCAGACAAAAAAGTGTTGACTTATTAACATGCAATGAAGATTACTTACGAAATATGAAAAGCAAAACCGATCGTGAACTGGGATACGTTTACGATATAGCAGCATATCAAAGGGATTAAAAGGAAATAAAAGAAATCAAGGGAATAAAAAGGAATCAGGGGAATAAAAAGAAACCAAGGGAATAAAAAGGAATCAGGGGAATAAAAAGAAACCAAGGGAATAAAAAAGGAATCAGGGGAATAAAAAGGAATCAGGGGAATAAAAAGGAATCAGGGGAATAAAAAGAAACCAAGAGACGTTATGCGGGATTTTAATCGAACCCAAGTATCGATTGTGTGGATTAAAAGGGAATAAAAAGGAATCAAGGAGATAAAAAGGAATCAAGGGGATAAAAAGGAATCAAGAGAATTAAAAGAAACCAAGGGAATCAAGGGAATAAAAAGGATCAAAGGAATAAAAAGGATCAAAGGTATAAACTGAAACCAAGGGCATGTAATTCGGGCTTTTAATCGAACCCAAGTATTGATTTTGTGGATTAAAAGGGAATAAAAAGGGAATCAAAGGGGAATAAAAGGAACCAAGGGAATTAAAAGGAATCAAAGGGAATAAAAGGTAACCAAGAGCACGGTATGTGGGTTTTTAATCGAACCCAACTATCGATTGTGTGGATTAAAAGGGAATAAAAAGAAACCAAGGGAATTAAAAGGGAATCAAAAAGAAACCAAGAGCCAGTTATGTGGGTTTTTAATTGAACCCAAGTAACAATTGTGTGAATGAACTCTAAAATCAATGAAAAGTAAAATAATCCAATAGTCTGACTCCGTTTTAACACGATGTAATTTGTTTGAAAGGAACTTCGGCCTTTTCGTCATTATCATTTGTATTGCTTTGTATATGAAAGTAACAGCTACGGGGCGTTCCCTTGGAGACAATTTAGCTGACTGCCTCGCTCCTGGCAAACTGTTGCAATAAATATTAATAAATGCGTACATTAATAAGAGAGACTGCAAGAAGCTGTATTATGGGCGTGAAAGCAGACAAAAAGTGATACTTATTAATATGCAATAAAGATTACTTACAAAATATAAAAAGCAAAACCTATCTGCATTGGGATATGTTTACGTTGCAGAAGCTAAAATAAAATCAAAGGGAACAGCTATTTTTGTTTGGAAAAAAGGTAAGTGAAATTGAAGTCTAGACAACTTTTCTACAAAATTCGCGAAATTTACATTTTAAAACAGATCAGCTTTTGAAGTTTAATATTATTCTTTATAGTTTTCCCGATTTGTGTTACTACAGTTCGGGTTAGTATTCTCACTATGTAAGTGGAACAGCTTAACATATGCAGTTCATGTAATTTAATAAAAGCAGAGCATTCGAAGATTTAATTACATCAGCATATGCTTTACATTGTTGTTTTATGAGAACGATGGAAACTACAGGTATTTCATGTTTTACATTTATCTCACTTTAAAATCTTTAAATTAAATTTATATACATTTATCGAATATTAAATATATATGTATATACTGCAGGCCATCGAAAATAAGAACAAGAGATATCAGAGTCATATTTATTATAAATAACATAAAGCACAAGGGGGAAATGATTGAAAATACAAATCCGTTTGACTTGCGAACCCGAAGAAATCGGTGTTTTGTGAAGTCAGCATATGCGGCAATAACTGCTGACACATGTCACGGGATTGAAGGAAAGAGGCTTTGGATGTGTATTTGGAGGTATGTCAGTCCATGCTGCTTCCACATATTGCCAAAGTTCATCTGACGTAGCCGTGGGTGGTCTGTGGTGTACTTGTCGTTGGGTGATCATTGCCCAGACGTGTTCCATGTGGGACAGATCTGGTGAAGGGACGGAAGAAGTGAAACCTGGTGGACATTGAGGAATTGTGCGTAGCATTGCACATGCGGTGGTGCATTGTCCTGTTGAAAACTGATCACAGTCAATCCCTGAAGTTAAGGGAGAATAAGTAGCGGTGGCTATTGAGTATACCGGCAATGTATACTAGGCAGGTGCGGAATCCAATGGTGCCCTATACCATAACGCTTAGTGATGGACCGGTATAGCGATGCACATAGTCAAGCAGTCTCGCCATACTCAGATGTGGCCATCGTGCTGCTGCAGAGAGAATCTAGATTCGTGTGAAAAGACGATGTCATGCCATTCATTTACCCATGTGTGATTTTCTACACATTGCAGTAGCTTGTGGTGTAGAGTCCAAGTAATCGCAGCAATGAACACCTTGATAAAAATTATAACAAACTATAATTATTTTTAATTTCCTAATATTTGCGTAACATTTTACATGTACATTAAAAAACTCCAATTATAAACGTTTTAAGAGGTCTTGATAATCAGAATTGAGCATTCAAAACTATTCTGAATATGACATGGACTTTATTGTCTTAGCGAATATCTACATCTCGCAACAAATCGAACGATTCCAGATAAGTGTTGATTCAAGCATGATCTGACATCTATAAAAGACTGAACTGAATGATTTGAAACTATTATTTGATATGAATCCCTTATGCAAATTGCATTCATATGAATTTAAAGATGTTATTGCCTATTAAATGGTGCCTTTGAATTTGCTTTATTGGGAATTGCATACGAATAAAGTTCGATTTGTTTTTACGTAGCTTTACAGAAGTTTCTTTTCACTGGGGAATTATATGATAAACATATTTTCGGGGCTTAGAACAGAAACCCATTAACTGACATTTTTTCGGAGAAGATTAATGCTCATTTTCAAAACTGAAAAAAGCATTATCAGTTTGTAATCTGTTAAAAAATATGTATAACATTATCAAAATGCTTATAATTTTTATTTTTAGATCTTGAATCTTATACTTAGTTTTTAATCAGCTCTACAGTAAAAAAATTGTTTTGTCTGTTAATGAGTTTCTGCTTTAAGCCAACGATACGTACTCAAAATTACTAGGTTGTTTTTCCATTCAAAATACGAAAATATTTTAAAAAACATTTGAACTATTCAAACATAAATTTAGCAAGAATTGACTGGATATCAAGTAAAAATTCATCATGCATAAGGCCTTATACATCAATTTTAATGAAAGCTTTGTTAAATGAATTGTATTGTTCAGATTAAATTTTAACAGAAAAAGTAAGGATTCTAAAGATGTCAGCAATTTTAAAATTCATTTTAGATTAAACCATTGTTTCTGTTGTTAAAAATGTACTACTTTGGAAGCAAACTAACACAGCTTGTAGAACGGATAAGTTTTTGTTTCAAGAAATATCTTTCTTTTTAAAAGAATACAACGCGTGGTTTTTCAGTGTATTTGGATTACTGACAGCATAAGAATTAAAATAATAGAATCAACCTAAGCGCTTGAAAATACTGGTAAGATAATTCACTTACTTGTATATACGTATCTATACAATGTGAACACATATTTTATTTCATTACTGAGAGCAATAAGCGTAAAAAATCATTATAAAACTAAGATACCTACTGAAGAATACGTTGTTTCAGTTTGGTTAAAAAACTACCCACCCTCTTCGTTAATATGTGAATAATGCAAATTTTTCTCCAACTCTGACGAACCCCCATTGTATTATTCATTTTGTATTATGCTACGATTTTCTTCCACAGTAAACCTGAAGTACTAAACGGCTTTGTTTAGATCCATTGTATTCTTTTAGAGTTGGATACAATTAAAGTTTAACCGCCTAGTTTTTTCATTTGAACAAAGGGAAATAATGGAACTCTTACAGTTAATATGATTTCCTACTGAAATAAAAATAATCTCATTGATGTAAATCTATATTGACGAAGTTAAACATAGCTAGATCATTCTTACAATTCTGCCCCTTCCCAATTCTCTATTCAACACCCATCACTATTTCTCCATTTAACTTAACAATTAAGTAACATTTCATGTTTTTGCGCTACTTTTCATACAAAAACGCCTTTCTCAATGTAAAAATACATATTGTAAGTTAACATACAAAAATTGTTTTTTAAGTATATTGGAAGTTTTTGACATAGGGCAAGGTGGGGTAAATGCATTGACGGGGTAGGTGCGTACAGTGACTATAAAACGTGTCCGTGATTAACTCTCCAAGTGGTTTCGAAGAGATATCTCATCCATCAAGATCTAACCAATTTTGCTAATGACGAGATGTCTTATCCATCAAGATCTGGTCAGTTTTGCTAATGGCGAGACACCTCATTAAGACAACCACCAGGAGGGTTAAAGTAAGGGCTGCAACCTGCTGAAAATGCTTGAAGGAGTCCTATAGGCTAGCTTTTCACCGTTAGAGCGCTTCGAATTTCGTCAGGTAAGTTGCGCAGACAAAAGAAGGGCTTGGATGTAATAATATGCTCTTGCCCCACTCATAATACGATTGCATTGCAAAGAAAACAGTTCATGCAAACAAGAAAACAGTTCATGGGCCCAGCATGTGGGGCAAGTGAATTGGAAGTTGCTTTGTCCAATTTTATCAAGGGTAAATTTAAACAAATAAAAGTGCAAATACATATTATTCGTCTGGGAGTATGTGGTAAAAATGTGAAATTTTAAAAATTACTGGGATGGTTCAATATGAAGATTTGGATTTGAACTTGCCTTAGATCATCATACTTTTAGTGGTTTAATATACAGGAATATTTTCGTAATTTAACACACATGTTTTGACTGGAATCCGTTTTGTAATCTTTGTAAGGTAATATTCGTTCTTCTTTTGTCATGGTCAGCGAAGAAGTGACTATGTGAGAGCGGTGGGAAGTTTCATATGGGCCAGTATATTTAGGGTTCGCGTGGGGGCTGTTTCAAAATTTACAAAAAAATGTTAGCTTCCAATAAAATCTTAGTGACACAGGCCCTTCTTCAGACCAGTACCATTTTCTACATCATACACAAAATTAAAAAAATATTAATTTAGTACAGAGATTTTCACCCTTTCTCAAATCATGGCAGACAAAAGAATTGCTAAAATTCTGCGGAAATATGATACATTTTCTGCCGATCTGACCAAACAGTTGGTTTAATTTTGACTGTTTTTTAAAAAAATTTCCTACCCTTTTTGTTCAAAATTAGCTTTTTTAAAAAATATTTTTGAAAAAATTTATTCATGATACTTTGTAATAAGAAAATAGTACTTAAAATTATTTATATGGTTATTATTCACTCGAGTAAATTGAATTTGTGAACACATCCGTCAAAAGCTCAAAATTTAACCGTTGAAATGAAATAAATCTTACACAATTTAAACACCTTCAACATTCGTATGGCATACCCGTTGAAAATCGTTGGTTTACGAAACTATCACCACCTACAAATTAAAATTCTACAAAATGTACTATTTTCCAATAACAAAAAAGGTCGGTCCAGTTCAACAGAAAGTTATACAAGGCCTACAAATCCTTCATAAATAAAAAATAATTATATAGACATAATTTAAAAAAATTAACACCTACCGCAGAAAAGATATATTGCTACAAAAACACAAAAAGTTTTACCTTTCTCCAAACATAACCAAAAAGATAGCGAGAAAGTGGATGGCCTGGGTTTTGATTCTATCCGAACCATCTGTTAGGTCTCTGAAAATGAAAACCGAAGGGAGTACACATATTCATATTTGGTATCAATAATTTATATTAACGTTTTTACGCATAATTTAACATGCTCGTGTATGATCATACGTAGATGACATGTTCTCTATTATTTAAAATCAGAAAAGCAGATGTTCCAAAAGTTTACGGAGCAATAAGCATATCCGATTATACGATCACATGTTCATAAAGCTGCTACGACCATCAAAATGCCGCCAACAAACTCAACTCATATAAAGGTTTGTGATTATAAATTATAAGAAAAAGCAGAGATATTGATTTTTGGTGTCAATAATTTCCTTAAATTTACTTAAATGTTAACGTATTTGTACAATTCCGAGTTTCTATCATACGGAAATGGCCCCATATATTCTCTATGATCATTTAAACTTTAAAAAGCAGGTGTTCCAAAAGTTTATGGGGCAATAAGCATATGCAATATACGATCACATGCTCAGAAATATCATCAGCTATAACCAACAAAATTCACCATTAATGTTTGTGATTATAAACTAGTATAAGAAAAAGCACAGCTATTCATGTTTGATTTCAATAATTTACTTAAATGTTAGCATATTTTTACAATTCCGAGTTTCGATCATACGAAGATGGAATATATTCTCTACCATCATTTAAACTTTAAAATGCAGGTGTTCTAAAAGTTTACGGAGTAATAAGCATATGCAATATACGATCACATGTTCATGAATATCAGCTGCTACAGCCAACAAAACTCATTACAAAGGTTTGTGGTTATAAACTACAGGAAAAAGGACATATATTCATGTTTGGTGTCAATAATTTACCGAAACGCACACGCTTTGTCGAAAAGTACGAACTCCATCAGCATTTTTCGTTCATAAAACTTTAGGAACCCCTATCAGGTGGTTGGCAGTAGTGATAAAAGGCGGAAATATTTATTGCAATATTATGCTTCGCTACAAAAAAGGAAGAGAACCTTCCTTAAGACGGAATTATAACCTTAATTACCATAAACGTATCGTTAAAAGCGATAATTACGTGGTGTGTGGTCATTAGGCCAATTGAGCATGCATTTTTCAGGCTTTGGGTAAAAACGATGGAGTGCAAAGTGCTCATAATGATATTGGCAAACAATGCATAAAAATGAGGGGGCAGCTAGAGTTTTATGTGGTGTTTGATTAGTTCCTTGATTGTTTATGGTGGCTGAGCAGGAGCATTGCGATATAAAGCTCTACGTCAGATACTTTAGTGGGATGTGCTTAACACTTTGTTCTCAAAGAATAGCTTGTTTGAGATAGACGGGTAAGTTCTCAGCGGTAATGTAATATAAATATGTAAATTTAATGTAATATAATGATTTTTGTGGAAGTTCTTGTTGCGTACGGCTTTTTGGATTCAGAACATGGAGTAGTAGGGAAATTATAATTGAGTGTATAGAGATTTTTTTTTGGATTTTGAGATAGTCTTCTCAACAGAACATCTAACTTTTTAGATGCCATCTTTTACGATTCGCCAAACACTACCAGTTTTCAAAGGCATTTGTACATTATAACGAGCATCCGGTATTCTGGAATGAGTAGGGAAATTATTGCACCTCTGAAGTCTAAGGATCATGAATAAATTAGAGATTGCATTTGTGGATTTCGTAGAAGTCTTCTCCACAAACTTTTCAGATGCTATATTTTTCGATTCGATGAAAACTACCACTTTTTATATGGCACATTTTTCGATTCGACGAAAAGAAGAAAATTTTTCAATGGCATTTATACAATATAACGACCAACAGATACCCTGGAATGAATGGGAAAATTATTGCGACTGAAATCTAAGATCATGTATAAATTCAGTGTACAGAGATTTTGTATCTTTAGATTCGCAATAGTCTTCTCTACAGAGCGTCTAAACTTTTTAGATGCCATCTTTTTCGATTCGCCGAACACTACTAGTTTTCAGTGGCATTTGTGCAATATAAAGACCATCTGGCACCCTGGAATGAGTTTTCTTGTAATGAATATACCACTCCTCTTCTTTCTTGCTTAAAATTTAGCTGTTCGATCTGTTTTATTTCCCGTCTTCCGCTGGTTTATTTCTTTACACTGATAATCCCTCTCATAGATAGCGGACCCCAGTATTAATATAGATGGTGGACCCCACTACCAGTATAGATGGTGGACTCCAGTACCAGTATAGATTGTGGATCCAGTACCAGTATAAATGGTGGACCCAGTGCCAGTATTGATAATGAACTCCAGTACCTGTATAGATGGTGGACCCCAGTAGCAGTAAAGATGATAGACTTCAGTACCGATATAGATTGTGGACCCAGTACCCATATAGATAATGGATCCTAGTATCAATATACATGGTGGACACAGTACTAGAGTTTCGACCAGGGGCCCCTCATTAAACTACCGATATATATTTCAAGTACTCACTATCAACCTGCACATGTGCAAATATTTTACCACTTTTCTTATGCGCATTTGTTCAACTTTATCATTTATATGCAAAGAAAACATGTGAACTTTTTAAACTTAAAAACAGATTGCACATTACAGAGCAAAAACGTTTCATATTTTCTGGGTCCCTATAGTACTAGAGTCCCAATATCATGCTACCAGAGAACCCCTATGTGTGGTCCATGCTATATGCTTGGGTAGTTAGGTAAAGTGGAGGAACTAAAAAAATTCGCTCCATGAAAAGACAGTACAACCAAAAATAGTCAATTTCGATTTCAAAAGATTTTCGATAGAAACGTGGAATATTTATTACTTATATTAAGCTTGCTTTTACGAATTTATTTTATAAAACTACAGATATTGAGTATTGAGTGCACATAAAATTCGACCCATTCCACATAATTTTTATATGAATATTTCACTGATTTTGCATTAAAATTATTTTTCCATTATAAGTTACAATTTAAATACTTCATCAGATGTACAGCAAAACACACAAATTGTCTTGAATACGGAGCGTTGAAAGTTGACAACTAAACCGTTATACTCTTACACAGAAAACTAATGAAGACTGCAATTTTTAGGTAGAACTGGAGCTGCTTTAATGTGATGAAAGTGAGTAGGGGAGAATATATCGATCGCGAACTACCAGTGGACCGCCTCGTCTATTATATGCTTTACACGAGGGAAAGTCAAAAGATATCTGCACTTATTTTTTAAATTTATTTACACAATTGTAGGGTTGAACAAGTTCGTCATTTCTCTACATAGTTTCCTTCCCTTTCGATGCACTTGGTCCAGCGGTTCGTAAGCTTGCGTATTCCCTCCAAGAAGGTTTTCGATTGGTCGCCCAACCATTCGCTTCCCCACTCCTTTGTCCGTCTAATCTGCAGAGAACACGATACATTGTCGATGGTAACTCGTCTGTTCGCCAGTACCATTTCTGGAGCTTACTGAATCTTCTCGTCAGTGGTGGAGGTCTTGCTCCTTCGTGCATCACGCTTGTCCGGCATCCTAAACTTCTCGATCCACTCATACACACTTATACGTAGTAGAGCACTGTCCCCGTATTGTGTTGAAAGCCTTGGATGAATTTCAGCCCCTGGCACACCATCCGACCATAGAAATGGAATCACTGCTCTTTATTCCTCCTTGGTGCACACTGCTAGCGGAGTGGCCATGTCTATACTGAAGTAGAGGCAAGAAAAATGACGCTATCAAGGTCAAACTTCGGTAACGTGACCACAGTAGTATCAGCTCTAAGCATACTTGCGCAGAAGGTAGTATGACACACCTAAAGATGTGTTATAATGAAAGTGCGGATAATTTTTGAATTACCCTCGTACGCAAATTACGCTCAAGAATATTCATATTAAAAAGGAAATTATCGTTTGATTTCAAAGGGCATCAAGACAATTCTTTTTACTTTAAAAAATCACGAACTGAATTCCCTATGACCATAAACCCGGAATTTATCCTTCTATATTCGAGGGAAATAAGTTCTACTTGTAACTTATTACTGGAAATGTACTATACACATTTGCTATCTGTCTTATCTAAGTCAATAATTGTAATTTTAACCCTCCTGGTGGTTGCCTCGACGAGGTATCTCGTCATTAGCAAAACAGAATAAATATCTCGTCCTCAGAAAAACTTACCTGATCTTGATCTCGTCATAATCAAAAACGGCAATATCGAAAACGGCAATTCGGAATTAAATTGACATTCTTGATGACGAGATATCTCGTCATTAGCAAAATTGGTCAGATCGTGATGGACGAGATATCTCGTCGAAACCACTTGGAGGGTTTACTACTTAAAAGACTACTACTTATAAACTTTAAAAGACATTATGTCTTTTAGAAATAAGATATCCAGTGCATCATTAAGACATTTAATATAAATTATAGTTCAGTTTACAAGAGAAAAGTTAGCCCGATTTCATAGAGGTGGGGAAGAGATATCAATGACAAAAAATTTATCTTAAAAGTCATTTATATATTTTTATTTCAGTAGTTCAGTTTATATGTTAATCTAGTTTACGAGTTATATGTTAGTCTAGTTTATATGTTAGTTCAGTTTACGAGTTATTTGTTAGTCCAGTTTACGAGTTATATGTTAGTCCAGTTGACGAGTTATATGTTATTCCAGTTTACGAGTTATTTGTTATTCCAGTTTATATGTTATTCCAGTTTACGAGTTATATGTTAGTCCAGTTTCATTGATGTGGGAAAGGGGATAGCAACAAAAAAATTTACCATGTCCTAGAAATAGTTTCGTTCAATATTTTCCTGGAAGTGTTACAGGCATCACACAATTGAAAAGAAGACAAAGCTTCACTGCCGATAAACGTTTCTTGTAATTCTCAACCGTAAGCCAAGATGGACCAACTTAAATCAATGCTTGATTCATACCAAACCATCCTAAAAGGCCATTTGGGCTGAAACGGAGGAAAAACTCGAGTTATTGCGGCTATACGGAAAAACATGAATTCCTTTTCATTCGACATAAAAATAAATGAAAATAAAAGCATTCAATATCTACCCTCATTCATTACAGTTAACGTCCAAGCCACAAAACTACGAGAAAATTATCGCGACGACGACAGCTATGGGATTGTTAATAATACCAGTAATTTATGAGAAGCAATCAGGGTACGAATTCCTTCGGATGGCTTGTATCAGAAAAGTAGTAAGCCAGAAATTAACCTGGAAATGTTGAACCACCCAATCTACTTAGAATGTTACGATTGTGATGAATGCTGTGAATATTACCACAGATGTTTACAATAGAAAATGAGAAGACATAATAATCGAATTTGAAATAATCCGAGATCTGAAATTCGTCTTAAAGCATTTCCTAAATGGCTTATTTCGAATTACACAGTGCTGTTATCAAAAGATAAAGTTAATTTGGGTGATTCACCGTATAATCTCATGTGATTAATGTACAGTTCACCCAATACAGTTGAACCAGATAGGTAGTTCGGTATTTAATTAACGTCACACTGGAGCAATGCAGCGTGCTATTGGTGATGGTTCGAGATCAATCCCAAATGGAAAGAACCGAGGACACCACGTAATTTTGAACCACGGTCAGATGACGAGGCAAATGAGCTGTCACCCCACTCTCCAAACTTCCACACCACGCCAACGTGAGGACATTTGAGGCCACGACAGATTTAACGTACAACAGCCCCCTTTGTACACGACGGTGTTTGATTCAATTCGAACTCGCAACCCTCCGGTTGCTAATCCGTTACTTTTCCAACCGGGCCACCGAGACCCTGCTGAACCAGATAATACGAGTAATTTATAAGAAATCGGGGAAATTCGATGGTACGAAAGTTAAATTGAAACGTTTAGACAGCAAATTGATTTGAAATGTAGCATCAGATGTTTATTAGAGAAAATAGCTCTGATAATAGCAATACAACATGATATAATTCCGAGATTTACTAGTCTGAAAGTATTTCTTTAGCTTAATTGGTAACTTTTAAATCACATAGTGAAGTGTTACATAAAGATGATAAAGTTAATTTGAGTGATTCAAGTAATATATATATATATGTGATGTGCGATTACCCGCTACTCTTCCCACCTCTGATTCACCAACGGTGAACACCGGCATGGACGTAACAGTGAGAACGTTCCAGATGAACACGAGCGACTTCCTGAAGCTCCGAGAACATTCTAGAACACGAGCGATTCCCGCCGAAAGGGTTACAAGAACGTTCGAGCGGGAGAAGAGTTTCAGACGATGAACCGAGAAGACGTGTCAATGGCAGACGGCCATCCTTTTTTTGGTTTTGTTTCAAATATGTTCGTAACTGTCCTGTCCAATATAGTTATTGTTAAATTAAATGTTTTATCGTTAAAAGAAGTTTCAGTGTTATTTAAAGCCCTTTTGCACTACCTCTGAACTTCACATGGGCGCTCAGCCGGTCCGATCTCTACAGTAAACCCCCTAGACCCGGCAACGACGAAAATTCACCGATGAAAATTCAGGATTAATCTGTGCTCTATCTGTGTTTCGAACTGTGCTTCTAATAACCTGTTCTTGTTTTGAACTGTGAGTCGACAACTTGGCTATTGAGAAATTTTGCACCTTCGATTGAATATCGTCAAAGAAAATGTGAGTACTTTGTTTTTATTTCTTCTGATTTGATCTTCAAAATATGAACAGTACACCTGAATTTTAATTACTTCTTGCATTATAAAGAAAATGGGTACATTAAATGACATTCCTCACATTTCCCAAGCACTTAAATCTGGATCTACGAAAATGATTAAATTGTTGCATAGCTTTATTTTCGGAAACGATGCAGGCAGAAGCAATAGGAAGGAACTACGACTTTTTTCTGGTTTTCCAGACTCATATAACATTTCCGAGAAGAAAGTAACACTTTTAACTGCATTTTCAGGTTCTGATTTAATTTCGATTTCAAATTTTCTGCATCTTGAATGTTCCACAAATCGCGATAAATGCTGTGATGTCATCCTAAACGCTTTGCAAGATTTCGGTTTATTCTCTCCCCCTGAACACTCAGACTGTAGCGACAACGATGCCAACGCCACACCCAATGTTCTCTTGGCAGCAAGCCAATTTTCACTAACTAAAGCTTCTGCAAATGAAAATATTTTTTTTCCTCAAGTTGGACATCCGAACGAAACCGAAACCACCTGCCCTTCCCAAGTTCTACAACAACCACACTGCGGTACTGTTTTAAATTTATCATTTAGAGACCTTGCTGATTGTATAAAGTATTTTAACGGATCATCTGATTCGTATACAATTGAAATTTTTATACAAGATCTTGAAGAACTTTTCCAACTTAATAACATTACAAATGATGTTCATAAAATTGTATTCACGAAAAAATGTTTAACGGGTTCAGCTAAAACATTTGTGTATTCTCTTCATGGTATTGTGACATGGGAAATTTTAAAACAACATTTATTGGAAGAATTCTCTTCGAAACTCAATAGTGCTAATTTACATCAAATGTTGCAACATAGACATATGAAATCAAATGAATCTTTAAGTGACTATTTTATTGCTATGAGGGAAATAGGTTCAAGAGGTCAAATCGATATTTCTTCTATTTTTGATTATGTAATTAATGGCATACCAGATTCTACATCCAATAAGATAATGCTACATGGTTGTAACACGGTAAGTGAATTCAAAGAAAAGTTGAAAATTTATGAAAAACTGTTTTCTACTACAAACGTAAACAAAACTCCATGTGTTTCTAAACCAAAACATGACAGTTTCAAATCCGATCGAAACTTTGATCGCAAAATTTTCAAAGGCCCTCCGAAAGATATAATCTGTTATAATTGTGGCATTAAGGGACATAAGAGTTCGACATGTGTTAACAAATCTAGAGGCCCTAAATGTTTTTCATGCAATTCTTTTGGACACTTATCCACAGACTGCAAGACATCCTCTGCGAAACCTACCACACCACATACACGACACGTAGCCTTCCATATCCCTTCACCATCCAACTCCATGCATGTGTTAATCAAAATAAATAATGTTGACATTCATGCACTTCTTGATTCCGGAAGTGAAGCTACGATGATCAACGAGCAGACCTACAAGTTAATAGGATCCCCACATCTCACTCCCTCCAGCACTGCATTCACCGGTATTGGTCAGACGATAATACACCCCATCGGACTTTTTCATGGTTCGTTAGATATCGATAATACCACATTCCATACTCGAATTCATGTAGTCAAGAATGAATTTCTCTGCGTCGAAGCATTAATCGGAATTGACTGCATACAACAGGCCGAGTTTGTAATAGGGAAAAATGGAATACGAATTGTACAAGACGAAAATTTTCTGGTTAATGTAGTCAATGTTTTGGAGGAAAACAATCCTGTTGATCTCACTCATATTTCATCTGCGTCACAACGCGAAGACCTTAAACGACTCATCTCCACTTACCAACCAAATAAAACCAAAAGCACTGATTTAACGATGAGAATCGTCCTCACGGATGACACACCTATCGCACAACGACCGCGTCGACTTGCACATAGCGAAAAGAAAGAGGTTGATTGTCAGATACAAAAATGGTTAACTGACGGAATCATAACTGAAAGTTCTTCTGATTTTGCAGCACCAATTGTGCTATGCAAGAAAAATGACGGCTCCACTAGAATTTGTATTGACTTCCGACGACTTAACCGTAGGACAGTGAAAGAGAGATTTCCATTGCCCCTTATAGAAGATATTTTTGATAAACTACAAGGCGCTCAAGTTTTCACGACTCTCGACTTGAAAAACGCTTTTTTTCATGTCGATATGCATCCAGACAGTTGCAAATTCACTAGTTTTGTGACACCAAACGGTCAATATGAGTTTAAAAAAGTTCCCTTTGGTCTTTGTAATTCTCCCTCCGTGTTTCAAAAGTTCATTCAACTTGTATTTCGTGAACTTTTGTCGAACGATACTGTCATTATATACTTGGACGACATCATAATCCCCTCCCTTGACGAAAACGATGGTATATTAAGACTCAAACAAATTTTTAAAATCGCATCACAGTATGGATTGGAATTCAATTTTAAAAAGTGCACCTTTTTACAGCGTAAAATTAAATTTCTTGGACACATAATTGAAAACGGAATGATTCGCCCTTCATCAGAAAAAACAGCAGCAGTTTTGAAATTTCCACAGCCAACAACTCCCAAACAGATACAATCTTTTTTAGGTCTTACTGGATATTTCCGTAAATTCATAAAGAACTATGCTTTAATTGCAAGACCCCTTAGTGATCTCTTAAGAGATGGTACTCCATTTCATTTTGGTCCAGACCAACAACAAGCTTTTGTTGCCCTGAAACAAGCCTTGTCAACAGAACCTGTTCTGAATCTTTATCAACAAGGTTCCACCCTACAACTGCATTGCGATGCTAGTAAAAAAGGTTACGGATCAATTTTGTTACAACAGGATACTGATGGACAATTCCACCCAATACAGTACCTGAGCAGAAAAACCACACCTCAGGAGGAAAAGTATTCCAGCTATGAACTCGAAGTTCTTGCTATAGTCCAAGCCCTTAAAAAATTTCGCCATTACTTGATCGGAGACAAGTTTGAAATTTTTACGGACTGTTCCGCTTTTCAAATGACCATGACGAAGACAGATGTTCCCCCTAAAGTAGCTCGTTGGGCTCTTTTCTTGGAAGATTTTAACTATGATATTGTCCATCGACCAGCAAAACAAATGCAACACGTTGACGCCTTAAGTCGTAACACCGTCTTAATTGTTACTCCACACGCTGAAGTTACAGCTAAAATCGCCGCTGCTCAAGCTCATGACGAATACATTGCGACACTCAAGACGCTATGTGAAAAGAATGACGGAGGAGAATATTTCCTTAAGCAAGGAGTACTTTTTAAGCATGAAAACGGACAAGACTTATTGGTTGTACCCGATGCAATGCAACCGGAGATCATTCGTGAAATTCACAAAAATGGTCATTTTGCTGCATCCAAAACCGCAGAAATAGTTAAATGCGACTATTATATTCCCTACTTAAAGAAACAAGTTGAAAACGTTATTGCCAATTGTGTCGATTGCATTCTTTGTGATAGAAAACGTGGAAAACGCGAAGGTTTCTTAAATCCAGTTCCTAAAGGCGGTATACCCTTAAGTTGTTTTAATTGTGATTTTCTTGGTCCACTTCCGTCAACTAACAAAAAATATCACCACATTTTCACTGTCGTCGATGCTTTCACCAAATTTGTGTGGCTTCATCCCGTTAAGTCTACTTCAGCTCACGACGCTATCGACAGACTTAACTTACAAAAGACCACATTCGGAAACCCGACCAGAATTATTTCTGATAGAGGACCTGCATTCACATCGAACGAATTCCGAGACTATTGTAAAGACGAAGAAATTGACCATGTACTCATCACAACAGGAGTTCCACGTAGCAATGGACAAGTTGAACGCATTCACGCAATCATCATACCTGCACTGGCCAAACTTTCAAGAGACGACCCAACGAAGTGGTATAAACATGTTCCTGATCTACAAAGAATCCTAAACAGTACGACAACGAGTAGCACAAAATATTCTCCTTTCGAGCTCATGATTGGCACTAAAATGAAGAAAAAAGAGGATGTGAAAATCACACAAATACTCGAAGAAGAATATCAGAATTACGTCATCCAAGATAGAGAAGACATGCGTGAGCACGCCAAACAAAACATTCAAACAATACAGGAAGAAAACCGCCGTCAATACAATCGCACAAGAAAGAAACCTCATATCTACAAAATCGATGATTTAATCGCAATTCAAAGAACTCAATTTGGCTCCGGATTAAAACTTCGACCTAAATTTTTTGGCCCCTACAAAATAGTTAAAGTTAAACCCAATGATCGCTATGATGTGAAAAAAATCGGTCAGCATGAAGGCCCAAACATGACGTCAACTGCTGTCGATTATATGAAGCCATGGAAATCAAATTAAGACCTCATCCCAAACAATTCACTTTCCCGATAATGAACAATTGCACGAAATTCCATTTTTTTTTGTTTTTCTCACTTTCCAAATATTTTTTTCTGTTAAGTCGGCTGAGAAATATTTTTTTTAAACCAATGGACGATATATCTTTGCTAGTGAATGACGAGCCATTTCACTTGTCTGTCACGACGAATTTTTTTTAAGACATCTGAACAACGACGGCATCATCACCACTTCGAAATTATCCTTTTGATAATAACGACGATTAAGACGACGAACTTTTAAGACGATTTTACATTTTTTAAATGACGAACTGTCAAATTCTAACGACTAATTTTCATTTTTTTCGGAAAGACATTTGATATTGAAGACGTGAAGACGACGCATCCCTGACATGCTCATGATGACTTTTGAGCAAACGACGACGGTCATCGATGATACCATATGAGATGAGCTTTCCCTCTTTCTCTTTTTTTTTGTTTTGTCTTTTCAGGTTTTCTGACACCATTCCCTTAGCCTGGAGGTCCAGTCCCGTCAAGATGCCCGAGTGTGATGTGCGATTACCCGCTACTCTTCCCACCTCTGATTCACCAACGGTGAACACCGGCATGGACGTAACAGTGAGAACGTTCCAGATGAACACGAGCGACTTCCTGAAGCTCCGAGAACATTCTAGAACACGAGCGATTCCCGCCGAAAGGGTTACAAGAACGTTCGAGCGGGAGAAGAGTTTCAGACGATGAACCGAGAAGACGTGTCAATGGCAGACGGCCATCCTTTTTTTGGTTTTGTTTCAAATATGTTCGTAACTGTCCTGTCCAATATAGTTATTGTTAAATTAAATGTTTTATCGTTAAAAGAAGTTTCAGTGTTATTTAAAGCCCTTTTGCACTACCTCTGAACTTCACATATATATATATATATATATATATATATATATAAGCTTTCATATGATTGATCCTGCTAGTGGTTCCCACGAGATCTCTCGTCCACACAGATCTGATCAATTTTGCTAATGGCGGGATATCTCGTCATCAAGATATTACCGATTTTTTTATGATGATGAGATTAAGACCTGGTCAGTTTTCTTCTAATGACGAAACATCTCGTCCATCAAGATCTGGTCAATTTTGCCAATGACGAAATACCTCGCCCAGACAACCAACACAAGGGTTGATTGTCTGGTTAAATATTGAATATTTGGCATACGTATTCCTATTTTATGAAGGGCCTGTCATACAATATGGTACTGAGCTCGGTGTGCAGATGTTTGTAGAAGATGAGCTGTGGTTGAGAAGATGAGCTCGCCCAGACAATCAACCCTCGTGTTGGAAACTACAAACATCTGCACACCGAGCTCAGTACCATATTGTATGACAGGCCCTTCATAAAATAGGAATACGTATGCCAAATATTCAATATTTAACTTGTGTCAGATGTATAAAAAATTCTTTTTATAGAGACACAGTACAAATGTTTTTAACTCAATGTATTTAGGACTTTTCGACTCGGAAAGCGAACTAGTTATTACACTGCAAAAAGCATTTCATATTCCTTGATGATACAATGGTAATGGTACTGATCACTCATCAAATCTAAAGGGTTGAATCAGTGTTATCGCTTCAAGAGCCACATATGCTAAGAAAGAATATTTTCGTGGGCAAGGGAGGGAAGAAAAATTATCAGTTAACCTTTCAGCGAAATGATCCCAATTTTACAAAGCAGTTTTCTCTGAATACTCTCCCCTTTTCTCTTGCACACGAATCTAGAGACCATGGTACAGGGACTACCCATAAATATTGACCCTGGTTGAATCACTTTTAGCGTTGGAAGAGAACCACTTATATAGAACTAGAAAAGATATTTCCATGCGTGAGGAAGTGAAATATTTCTATAACTACTTTAAGAGTTGCCTCGTTGTTGTCTTGTCTTTGGCGCAGCCTGGCCAAATATGGTTCTTGCACCATAAAACCCCAAAACAACCAACCTACTTTAAAAGCAAGAAAATATTTCCAAAATATTATCAGTTAACCTCTCAACGAAATAATCCCACATTTGCAAAGCAGTCTGCTGTGAATAGCGGCGTGGAAGCGCGGTGCAGTTAATTGCTGAGACAAATCGCTCAATACGTCTTTAACCCTCAAGTGGTTTTGACGAAATATCTCATCTATCAAGATCTGAACAATCTCGCTAATGGCGATATATCTCGTTGTCAAGATTTTGTAGATTTTTTGATGATGACGAGATCAAGATCTAGTCAGCTTTTTCTAATGTCAAGATATCTCGACCATCAAGATCTGGTCAGTTTTTATAATGACGAGATACCTCGACGAGACAACCACCAAAAGGTTTAAACAAAATCGTACTTTTCGAAAGCAGTTTTCTCTGAATCCTGTCCACATTTCTCTTGCACTCGGATCTCGAGACCATAGTACAGGGACAACCCATGAATATTGGCCTTGGTTGAATCACTCTTGGCATTGGAAGAGAACCACTTACATAGATATAGAAAGAATATTTTCATGCGTGAGGAGAGAGAGAAGTGGAATATTTATTTGATAACTCCTAGTTTAAGAGCAAGAAAATATTTCCGAAAAATTATCAGTTAACCTTTCAGTGAAATAATAATCCCACTTTTGCAAAGCAGGCTCTTCTGTGAATAGCGGCGTGTGAAGCGTGGGGCAGTTAATTGCCGAAGCAAATCACACATTGGATGCAATTTTCCTTTCTTGAATGCCCCACACCGTGCCGCAAAGCAGGAGACCACAACCCAAGGAGCATAAAAAAAACCCTAAGTGCGTGTCACCCTTTTGAGCCAATTTTGCATCCTGAAAATAACGATACTCTATCACGCATGGTTATTTTTGGCCCAATACCATTGCGAGTTTGCAACGCTTTCCCGTTCGAGAAAAGCATATAACTTAAAGAAGTAATGACAAGACCCTCTGCATTCTCGGTCCTCGTGATTAGTGCAGGATGAGAAGCTTTTAATCAAATGCAGGTGAGATGTCTATTATTGTTATTACTATTGTATCCTTCCATTTCCTGTGAACATTATGCTGATTTATGTATTTGTTGAGAGGTGTTGAAAAAAGGCCGCTATTCTGGAAGGGAGTGCTAATTACACACTAGGCGACGGGGGAGCGTTAATCTTCCAGACGAAGCTTGATTCGGTTGCTTAACGGTTCGGGCTTTGCTAATAATTGCTTTCAAAATTAAATGCAACCCCGAGCAAACATTTTCATTGCACTTGGAGAAAACTGAACCTTTTTTCCGCGTTTCGTTTGCTTTTTAGTTCTGGGAACAGATTAGGATTTTTGAAATTGGAAATGCAAAATCCAGTTCCCCCCTTTTGTATTTGTATTTAAAAACCGCTTCTGCAAGTTGCGCTGTTCGTAGCTAAGAACCTTCGATTTCGTTTTTGCTGTAAAGGTGTCGTTTTTGCACATGCTTTGTTACAAGTATTGTGGTCTTTGATATCCCTCCTGGTGGTTGTCTCGACGAGGTATTTCGTCATTAGCAAAACTGACCTGATCTTGATGGACGAGATATCTCGGCATTAATAAGAAAACAAACCAGATATTGATCTTGTCATCATACGAAATATCGGAAATATCCTGATGACGAGGTATCTCGACATTAGCAAAATTGGTCAGATCTTGATGGACGAGATATCTCCTCGAAATAACTTGGAGGGTTAAATTTCATAGAAGTAGGAAACCGGATATCAGTAACAAAAATTCATCGTCTTAAAAAGTAGCTTCTTTCAATATTTTTCTAGAAGCATTATAGCATCATACAATTGAAAATAAAATAAAGCTTTCACGGCAGAAAAAGTGTAATTGTAGGGACCGTCGTGGCGCCGAGTGGGTTTTCTCACTACGCTAGCAACCTGAAAGTTGTAGGCGGTGCAGGTTTGATTCCTTCCTGAGTTGTATTCCGTCTTCTAAATACCTCTCTTCCGTATCAGTAAAACTTTCCTTGAGTGTGTATGTTCATTACTCGACGTTGTCTGTCTCGTGTTTGCCGCAGTGTGACCAAATATGACCCTGGCGCCATAAAACACAACCCGACCATCTTGTAATTCTAAGTCGTAAGCTAAGACAAACTAACTGAAGTGCTCAATCTTGGTATGAAGTGCTCAATCTTGGTATGAATCAAACTAACGTGCTTGACTCATACCAAGACATCCTAACAGGCCATTCTAGCTGAAAAGTGAAAAATCTTCAGTTATAAAAACGAATTGCTTATTTATTTTCAGAACAGATTAGGATTTCTGGAATTGGAAATGTACAAATCCTCACCTATTGTATTTGTATTAGAAAGCCATCCGAGGAAGTTGAGTCGTTCTTAGCTGAGAAACCTTAATTCCGTTTTTATTTTACGGATCGGCATTGTACGTGCTTTGTTCTAAGTATTGCATTGTAATCTTTATGAGTTCCTAAGTTTAAGAGTGGGAGATCTGCGTCATAAATTTTAAAACTAGATCTCTGGACGCAACTGGTCAGTGTTCGGACTTTGCGCCATTAAATCCAACTAACCAACTCTCGTCACACTCCGTAAAGACTTTTGTGCTTATTTCTGCAAACCACGAACGACACACAAAAGACGGACATTTTCGTGCTGGTTTCTAGAGAATCTCATTCACTGACATTTTTCATACATCGGACACCCTACTATTCACGAAAATGGTAATTTAGATTTATTCTTGCTTTTCAAACTTTAACCAATAGCTTCTGTGCAGATTGGTCTACTCAAATGGATGTAAAGATAATCTGTTAGATTTTTTAATTCTGCTATAAAATTTATCTGTGCATCGTTAATTCTTCCATGGCTCAGTGCTCTGAAACCATCGAGTTGATTGCGGCGCGGATTCGATTCTCCAACTACCCAGAGTATGTTTCTCTGTTCAGTGCCAATAAAACTTTACTTGAGTACATGTCTATTACTTGACGTTTCCTGTCCTGTGTTAGAATGTCAGCCAAATATGGCCCTTGCGCTATAAAAACCAATTTAACCGGCCTTTGAAATATCACCTAGTTTACAAGCCTTGTGCCATGGAGCTAATTGAAATAACCGAATCGTAAGATCGTTATTTCCTTTTATAAGTAGAAAATCGCATGTTTGACTCCAGGTTTTAGTCGAGTCAACTACCGTAAAGTAGTAAAACTTGGAAACTTCAAATATATTTCTCTCTATTCTATTTCTCTCTTCTGTCTGTAAAAAGTGTATATCCATTTACTTGTCAGAAAAAAACATTGTTTGGAGCACCTTGGACAGATCTGACCCTTGTGCCATAAAGAAAATCAACCAACCGAATATTCCATATCAGTTCCCTTTTAGTTTTACAATTAACCACATGAAGAAGTTTCAATAAAGGAAGATTATTATTAAGATTAGTTTAAATACTTCCTAAAATTCACATGTGTCGAATCGAAATTCAAAATACAAAAGAACAAGTGGAGCTTATTCAAGTCTAACGCCAGAAACTCCTTTCTGTCTGGTACATGAACTTCTGATCGAGGCCTGAGATACAAGTTTACATCTCAATCTGAACTTGACAGGTTTAGCTTGATGATAAAGAAGTGATTCATTGTCTCCGACAGCATTCAGCGATGCATAACTTTCTTTCCTGTGGAATAAGAAAGAAATATGTAAAACAAGCAGAGTGAGGATGACTCGAAACATCGCCACCTAGTTTGCCGAACTTAAGCATGACGGCAGCTGAAATACCACCGTTTTCAGCTGCGGAAAGTCGCCTCTTATCTCTGACACATTGCTCAACGAAGACATTGTAATAGTCTGTTTCAGCACCAGAACAAATTCCAGTCACTTTTGTGCCCGACAAATCAATGGCGATATTTTTCTTGGCGGAGAATTCATCTGAGTAATGCCAAGTACACCTGCCACGGGAAATCATCCGTGAAGTTTCTTAATTTGTGGAGCACGCACGCAACCTCCACACGCGGGACAAAGAAAAGTGGAAAGATTGGTATATCACATCAACTATTTGCTTTGTTGTTTCGGTGGACGTTCCCCGTGGCTTGATCGATAGGCGAGGGAGATAGGTCACGATAGCCGACAAAAAATTCACGCTCGCCGAGTTGACAAAAATACAATGAAGTGCCATCTCTCTCTCTCAAACGGTGATTAGTTATAACCTTAAGTTATTGCCGATGTTGTATGGGCTCGCATGCAAGGAGTTTCCTGGGCTCCTTTTCTTACCTGGTTGGTAATTGGAGAAAAAGACTGCTCCGAAATCTAGGAAAACGTGAGGCGACAGGTGCTCCTACTTGTCTCGTCTGGTTTCTCGTTTGTATCTCGTCAGCAAAAATACCAAAATAATTCAGATTAGGTTCCAACGAGTATTATACTAGTTTTAATGAGTTATTAAGGTCGCGATCATTATTTATGACTAGTAAGCTGCGTGTGGTGTTTCGTGAATATCATCTTTGTGTAAGGACTACATAAATTGGGGTCATATTTATGCATTTTCGGTGTACAGTAGAGCTTTGATTATCCGAAGTAAAGTGGGCCGAGGACACCTCGTAGTAACACAAAACAGTCTATACAAACCTGACAGAATGATTTCAGAGGGCCGCGGTAGCCCGGTTGGAAGAGTAACGGAGTAACAACGTAAGGGTTGCGAATTCGAAACTCAGTCCAACCAAAGACCGTCGTTTTGGCGGGGTATGGTACACGTTAAATCTGTTGTGGCCTCAAATTTCCTCACGCTGTCGTGGTGTGGAAGCTTGGAGAGCGGGGTGCTAGCTCAGGTGTTGACCTCGCCATCTGACAGTGGTTCAAAATTACAAGTTGTCCTCGGATCTTTCTTTCGGGATTGATCCCGGACCGTCTCCAATAGCCCGTTGTGTTGTTCCAGTGTGACGTTAATTCAACTATCTTCCTACCTACCTGAATGATCTTATGTTCCATGGCACTTTCTCGTCTCGGACAAAGTGCGCAAATTCATGCTCGAAACTCTTTAAGCTTTTATTTAAAGCTTAAAAAAAACCTCGGTATCAAATTCTACTCGGATAACGCGGACACCCGGTTAATCGGAGATCGGATAGTCAAGGGTAGACTGTACTTTGAATATTGAAATCATGATTCATTGAATGTTTTGAGTGTATAAGATGCCTTCAAATTTAATAACAAAATGAATGAAACGAAACACGATGAACAATTTTATTCAAGAGAAATTAATTTTCAGAAGGATTGTCATGGTAAAGCACTTTCAGACCGTCAAATAGAAACCGTCAAATAGTTATAAAATCGTTAAAATGAAATGTTTACTCTAAAATTCATATCAATAACATTCCTTGTGTTACCTCACCAACAAATTACATTCTCTAAAACCCATCATTCATCAGTGGCCAGTGTCACCAATGTGGAGGACTGATTTCAAACTGACCCGCCTTCGCATTGGACACACACGATTCACCCATCAGTCATCTTTTACTAGGAGAAAGCGCACCCTATTGCAACTCATGCTCTACTTCATTTTCTATTTATCACATTTTAGTTGACTGTCCTGTTTTCAATCATCAAGTACAATTTTGAATCTGCGAGATTTGATTGGGAAAATCCCCATTCAAACCTTTAAACATTTTTAATTTCAGTTGGTTTTTTAAATCTCATCTGATGTTTTCCAATTTCAAAATGATTCTTCAATTTCTATTGTATTCCCCCGAAAATACTTTTGTAATTTATTCTTTTAAATTTAACACCTTCAAAATATTAAGCATGAAATGAAATTCATTACTTATGCAGCAAACGATAATGGTCTTGTTTTATCATCTGACTTGTTTAAATATTTTAATTGTCATCTCCCCTTTTCATGTTTTAAATCTACCTTTTATCTTTGCCTTGAATATTAAATATTTTATACTTTTATTGGATTATGTTCTGTCTTGTGTTTGGCGCAGCTTGTCCGTTTTGGACCTTGTGCCATAAAAGCCAAACATCCAATCCAATCCTTGTTACCATCATTTTGAAAGTTTTATTTGTACTGTCAATTTTTTGTATATTTTAAGTTCTTGTGAGTTTATAGAAGTAAATTATCTGAAATGATTTATCTAAACTAGTTTTTTAGTGGAATCAAAAAGATAATTAAATGATAAAATATTAGTATTAATTCGTCTTAACTATTAAGAATTGTATATCTTATTAGGATAGCAAAAGCTATCAGTTATTCCTAATCGTTGCATTTAAATAAACCATTAATAAAATTATTATGTTAATATTAAACTATAATGCAATAAATATATAGCTCTTATATATTTATTATATTATAGTTTATATATAATTGTGTTACATGTAAATACAATAAGTACTACCGGCAAATATGAGAAGAAAAATTATTTGAGGTTGCAAAAAATCTGAGTACGATAAAACATTAATATGCTATATTGCACACTCTCCCAAATAAATAAAAACAGCATGAAAACTTTGAATACATTTAACGATTTAAAAATTGAAATCATCCTAACTCTTATTGTCGTTTAGATTTTTAATAAAGCATAGATTTCCAGAAAAATAACTTGGTTATATAAATGAAAGTTTTACAGGAACTTTAATTAACTAATAAACAGTGACAAAAAATTTAATATGGTTATTTTCTCCAATGTGTATACAACCAAAGGAATTTAATTCAAAATATTCGTGTTTGATTTCAGTAGTAATGGAACTGAAAATTATTTATATATATTCATCTGAATAATTTATTGTAAGAGTTTAGAAAAATACATCGTAAGCCTCTATAAATGTAAGAACTTCAATTTTGTAATTATTTAATGAAATCTACATTAACTTTGTTTCGATGTTTTTTCCGTGGCTGTCTCCAAAATTAATACTTTCTGTTTTCCAATTAAGTTATTAATTATTCATTTGATTTATCATGCTTGCAGCTATTTTCTATGGTTTTGAATTCCAAGCTCTGAGAGGATATTTTCAGAGGGTTAATCATGCTTAAAAATGCCATTGAGAAATAAAATTAATCAACTTATTTTAAACAGTTTTTATTTTCATCGTCTGAAAAGAGAAGACTTCTATTTTACATAATGTTAAGTCGTACAGTCAGCTGAAATTAAAAAACTTTAATATTATCTTTTGGTTATTCGATAGTTGATTGAAATAAAGCTTAAAGAATCTGTATCCGTGTTCTTTGAGTTGTTTAGTCTCCTAAACTAATACTATGTGTTCTGTGATTCCTTTAAAGTTATTAACTATTCATCTGAAGTACTATGCATGCAAATATGCTCTATATTTTTGAATTCCTAGCTCTGAGGGATATTTTTAGAGGGAACATATATTATAATAAAACATGTTTAAAACTGCTTTCAGAAATAAAATTAATCAACTTGTTTCAAAGCTATCTTTATTTTCGTTGTCTGAAAAGAGACTTCTCTTTTACAAATTGTAAGTCGGGCAGCTAACTAAAACTGTTAAATAACTTCAATATCATCTCTTAGTAATTCGATGAAGCGCAGCTTATAGAATCCGTAGATCCGAGTCCCTTGAGAGTTGTTGAGTTGTCCAAAATTAATATGTTCTGTTTCTCATTAAATTATTAATTATTCTCTCTCTCTCATCTGTGAAGTACTATGCATGCAGATATTCTCTGTGGTTTTGAATTTCTAGCCGAGGGATATTTTCAGAGGGAACTTTATAATAATCCATGTTCGAAAATGCATCCACAAATAAAATTAATTAACTATTTGAAGCGGTCTTTTATTTCGTTGTCTGAAAAGATGTCTGAAAAGAGAGGACTTCTCTTTTACAAATTGTAAGTCGGGCTGCTAACTAAAACCGTTAAATAACTGCAATGTTATCATTTGGTTATTCGATGGCTGACTGCAATGCACTTGAGGCGACCTCCGTCAGGCAAAATGTGAACCGACCTTTGCACCGCTCATCTGTGCTAGATATTATATAATTGCCCAAAACAATTAATTGCATTGATATCTGCCCTAGATATTGATGAAATTAATTGTTTTGATAGTACCGACAAGATCACCAGTGGTAACCCGGACCACCCGTGAACAGTGAATAAACAATCCATGAATCCGAGTCCTTTCCACCAAACTTTTTTCCCCTACGTCTTGAAAATTAAACATCGGCCATCAGAAAATATTTTATTACCTAAGCCAGGTTTATTCAAACTTATGTTGTTGCTGTTGCTAATCTCCCCGTCTAGCTCCAGCTAGAACAAATCCACAAGTCCATTCACCCGCACAAAGTCATACATCAAAAGAGGTTCAGAAACAGGTCGTCTCGGGACAACTCCAATTTGGTTTAACCCTCGCGGGGTTCACACCCACAGGTCCGTCCTGCAAGATGCAGTTTTCCCTGCATGACTTCGGACATGTTTTGACCTCCTCGACCAATAGAATCCTTCCAGATTCTTTGAACCAATAGATGTGGCCCTTTTTCTAAGTATGTGTGTTGTGTGGGAAAATAATTACTACACTAATCGGGATTCTAGGATTCTCAGAGGGTTAATTCAAGCGAAATTTTAAGGTTGGCTGTTTTTGTTGTGTTTTACGGTGCAAGAGGGTCATATTTAGCCATGCTGCGCCAGACACAAGACATATAACGTCAAGAAATGGACACACATAAAAAATGTATGACACAGAAAGAGAAGTATTTATTTTCAGGGGAATCGAAACAGTGCCCCTATAACTCGCAGTTTGCTAGCACAGTGGGTATATACATGACGGCCCCACGAAATCTGAAGGGGAAAACGAGATTTTGAGATTTTAGAAGCAACTTAAATTTGATTAAAGACTTCTCCGAATCTTGTTTCAGTTCCAATATTTTTACTCCAAATTGCAGCTAAATCAGGATTTAAAATGTTAACTCGTACGATTCCGTGTTTACCTGTAATGGTTGGTTGGTTTGAGTTTTATGGCGCAAGGGCCATGTTTGGCCATGCTGCGCCAGACACAAGACATACAATATCAAATAATAGACACACACAATGAAAGCTTTACTGGCACAGAAGAGAGGAATACACCCAGGGAGGAATGCACCTGCGCCTCCTACAACTCTAAGGTTGCTAGCGCAGTGGGCTTACCCACTGTACCTGTAATGGAGAGGAGCCATAGAGGATGGTCAAAAGCTAAGGTAGTCTATGTCCATTTGTTTCAGTCTACAAACATTTTCATTTAATCACATTCATTTCACCTTTATTCTTTGTTTTTACTTCGTGTTTGAAATTACGTATATTTAGCAATTTCATTCACACATAGCAAAAATACTTAATGCTCATTTGCTATACTCCTAGTTTTCATATTCAGAATCTTAAGGATTTATAAGTGATAACTATAAAAAATGACTTTACTTCAAATATGACACCAAGTTTTTCAATTAAGAACTTTTTGTAATTTTAAATCGAATCTATATCTATATATTGAAATAATAGATTCATTTTTTCTGAATGATTGCATCTACACTCATATTTAGAATATACTTGATCATTCAAACCACCGATTCTACATTACTTTTTGTATCATTTTTCACTCATTTTGTATCACTTCAATCATATCTCATCCAGGCAAAACTGTAACAAATTAATTGACTTCAGTTATAATACGAAGCATTTCAATTGAGAACTTTTGGTCTAAATCGGATATACATAGATTAAAATAATCCCGAAGGAATAATCCGGGGATCATCCTGTATAGTTTGAGTCACACAGTGGTTCAATCTGAAGTGCCAATTCTCGCAATTCATGATGTTGGTTTTTCTTCAATTGGTTTTTCTAAATCTAAAGGAAAGTATTGATTTCGGAGTTTATTTCTGTTGGTCACGAAAGTGCTTGGTCAGTCATTTTCTGAATCTTTACTCAAGCATTTGTAAATGATAACTATAAAAAATGACATGACATCAGATTTTTCACCAAGTATTTTAATTAAGAACCTTTTGTAACTTCAAATCGAATATGAACGAGGGTAAGTCAAAAATTATCCGCACTTTCGCTATAACACGTCTTTAGGTTTGTCATACTGCCTTCTGCGCATGCATGCTTAGAGTTGATACTACTGCGGTCACGTTACCGAAGTTCGACCGTCTACCTCTATCACTGATGAGAAGATTCAGCAAGCTCGAGAAATGGTACTGGCAAACCGTCGAGTTACCACCGACAATGTAGCACGTTCTCTGCAGATTAGACGGACAAAGAAGTGGGGAAGTGGTGCATAAATGGTTAGGTGACCAACCAAAAACCTTCTTGGAGGGAATACGTAAGCTCGTGGACCGCTGAACCAAGTGCATCAAAAAGGCAGGAGACTAGAAAAATGACAAAATTGTTCAACCCCTACATTTTCGTAAATAAATTGAAAAAAATAAAGCGCGGGTAATTTTCGACTTTCCCTCGTATATATCTACGGGTTTAAATAACACAAAGATTTCTTATCTGAATGATTTCAGAAGGCCGCGGTACCCAGGTTGGAAGAGTAACGGATTATCAACCGGAGGGGTGCGAGTTCGAAACTCGGTCCAATCAAAGACCGTCGTTCTCTCGGGGGCTGTCGTGACCTCAAATGTCTTCACGTTGGCGTGTTGTGAAAGCTTGGAGAGTGGAGTGCCAGCTCAGGTTTGACCTCGTCACCTGAACCGTGATTCAAAATTACGAGTCGTCTTCGAATCTTTCTCTTAGGGATTGATCCCGAACAGTCGCTAATAACCCGTTGGTAGTTCTAGTGCGACATTAATTCAAGTACCAAGTACCTGAATGATTTCAACAGCGTATTTAGAATATACTTGATCATTCAAATTGTCGCGTCACTTAATCATTTCCGATTCTACATTACTTTTGCATCATTTTTCACTCGTTCAAAATCTACTCAAGCATTTGTAAGGGATGACTAAAAATGGCACGACTTCAGATATAACACCAAGTATTTTCAATAAGGAACTTTTTGTAAATTCAAATCGAATATGTACATATATGCGTTGAAATAACGACTGTGCCTGTGAGAAGCGCGTGTGTAGTTCCTTTTACCATTCGCCATATTTTAATTGATTGTCCTGTTTTTAATAGTCACCGCCAATATTAATTTAATAACACAATTTTAAACTTACAAGATTTTATTGGGGAAAATCCCCATCCAAACCTATTTAAGTTTTTACAAAACATAAAATTTTTGAATTCCATCTGATTTTTTATATTTTTTAAACTCCATCACTTCATCAATACTTTTTATTATGTTTATGACGGGGATAATCCTGTACTCTTTTATGATCTAAATATTTTTAAGTAACGTACCTACTTATTTTTAATCTACTTTTATTGCTAGGCAGATTTTTAAATACTCTATTCATTTTACTGGGGTTGAATATTGTCTTGTGTTTGGCGCAGCTTGTCTGCTATTGGACCTTGCGCCATAAACCCAAATCAACCAACCGTTGAAATAACAGATTCCTCTTTTTATAAAGATTTCAATAATATTTAGAAAATATTTGCTCACTCAAAGCACGATTCCGAATTACATTTACTTCATCTTTCACTCGCGTGTGAAATGAAACAAAACAAGCAAGAAAAAGTCTAACGTTAGTTTTATTTCCGTAACATCTTAGTATTATCTCTACCTTTTTTACACCGCAGCTATCTTTTTAATCGTACCTCCTAGCTCTATCCTAGAGCGAGTAAACAATACTTTAATTTCGCTTATTACGAGATTGCTGAAATTTCCTTTCCCGTTCCCACAGGAGAAATCCTGAAACAGTGAATGAAGATAATGTTGCACGCAGAGAGGTATCAGAAAATATTAAGCCAGAGAGGAGAGATAGAAGTAACAAGAAATCCAGGCGGGCACCGTTACTTGTATGAATTTATATTTATGAAACGTTTCTAACTCTTTGTAATTAAGATTTGCAGTATAAATCTGCAAGATAAAAGCGGAATTTTTATTTTTCAAGACAACGTCAAAGGAATGGTGCTTATGCAAAAAAATTTAAGATACATTATATTAATTTTTTAAGTACATCTATTTTATTTCGTTATATGCTTCACTATCAGGCACTTTATAGTAGTTCAGAGATGCGATTCTAAGTTTCAAAAATTTTTCCTCGGTTATTTCGTAAGTTTAATTTATTTTTATTTAAGTTTATTTTTTATTTTTTGATTAATATTAGTAATTTAAATCTAAGAAAATTGAATTATAGTTATGCAGCGCTTCTATCTCTGCAATTTAGTTTTGCTGTATAAGTCAACAAGATAAAAGCGGAATTCTGATTTCTCAAGGCAGCATCAAAAGAATGGATTGTATGTACAGTCGCGGATAAAGAATGAGACACACCTCTTTATTTCGAGTACTATGTATAGTAAAATTCAGAGATATCATTCAATAGGGGATAACGTCTACTACAAATTCAAATGCAAAAACGTTGTACAAGGGACCGTCTTCATATGAAATTTTGCTTAAACAACAAAATTTCTATAGCAACACCGTATTTTGATGCCTTAATTAGATTTTACACTGTCAAATTAGTCTAAATGTGAAATTTCATGAATTTACTATCATTATATCCGGAGGGAAATTCAATGTTAAAGCCATTGTCCATTGAGGGATATAAAATCATCTCATTTAAAAAAGGGGGCGTCGCGGCTACTGCGCTAGCAACCTTCGAGTTGTAGGCGGCGCAGATTCGATTCCTGTCAGGTGTATTCCTCCCTGGGTGTATTTCTATCTTCTGCGTCAATAAAACTTTCATTGTGTGTGTATGTCTATGGCCCTTGCGCCATAAAACCCCAGCCAACCACATTGAAAGTCGCTATTCATTGATCGAGATAATTTGTAGTTAATCAGGAACTTTTCATTTATTTCTTTACTAAAAGATTACAAAGAACCTTAACCCTCTTGGTGGTTGACTCGGCGAGGAAACTCGTCATTAGCAAAATTGATCAGATCTTGATGGAAGAGTAACTAATAAAAAAGCTTTTCATAATAACAGTTAATAATAACTGTTATCGATAGTTAGCAATAGTCGTTAAGATTGTTATCGCAAAAGCAGTTTTGCCATATCTACCATGAGATTGATCATTGTTCAGCTGGACCACACAGGACAGGTATAAGGCAATGTCCGTTAGATTACATAAATGATATTTCCAAACATTTTCAAAAATGTACACATTCCTTAGGTTTGTCATAAGTTTTTCACATTTTGGATGCCCCTTAAAATCACCGTAGTGACGAAAATTTAACTGTAGCGCAAAATCTATCCAGAAGAAAGAGCTGAAATTTTTTATGGCAACATTAAGTCTTTCTGGATTGATTTCTGTCAAAATACACTGCTAGCCACCGTAAATGCAACACCCTGAAGGAAGCATGCAAATAATATGAAATTTACAACATGCATTAGCGGAGGTGAGATATGCAAATGATTAGAATTTCAGCGCAGACGCACATCACGCGCGCCTGTGGCGCCACTTCAAAGCGCTATTTAAGGCTTGGAGATTTCGACGATTTCAAGTACAGCAATTGTGTTTTTCTTGTGGTTTTTTCAAAAAAACGATCAATTATGCCTCGTAGAAAACAGCGATCATCTTTTGATCAAGTATCCGAGTTCGACAGAGGAAGGATAGTGGCCTACCGAGATTGTGGATTATCTTTCAGGGAAATCGGTAGTCGTGTTGGACGAAACCAAACAACTGTAATGCGGATATGTGATCGTTGGATGCAGGAGGGTACGACGGACCGACGTGTTCGATCGCATCCACCTCAGTGCACCACTTCACTTGATGACAAGCATATTGTGCGTATGGCAGTGACGGATCGCTCAGCCACATCACGAACCATAGCACAGCACATTCAGTCTGTACCGCATCATCCAGTGTCTGCGCGTACCATTCGACGCCGTTTACAGCAGAGTGGTTTGTCCGCAATTAGATTGATGCAAATACGCAATGCAAATAGATTGATGCAAATACGTCCATTGCTTCGTCTACCCTTGACGCAGAACCACAGACGTTTCCGCCGCCAATGGTGCGATGAAAGAAGGATGTGGACGGCAGAATGGAATGAAATTGTCTTTACTGACGAGTCACGCTTCTGTCTGCAACACTACGATGGTCGGATTCGAGTCTGGAGACACCGTGGAGAGAGGATGCTGAACAGCTGCGTTATGCACCGTCACACTGGTCCTGCACCGGGTATTATGGTATGGGGCGGTATTGGATATCACTCTCGCACTCCTCTAGTACGCATTGCCGGTACTTTAAACAGCCAGCGCTACATCTCCGAGGTGTTGGAGCCAGTTGTCCTTCCTTACCTTCAGGGCTTGCCCACAGCCATATTTCAACAGGATAATGCGCGACCACACGTGGCACGCATTGTCCAAGGGTTCTTCGTCAATCGCCAGATTGAATTGCTTCCCTGGCCAGCTCGCTCTCCGGATCTTTCGCCGATAGAAAACATGTGGTCCATGGTTGCTCAACGATTGACCCAGAATACATCCCCAGCTGCCACACCAGATCAACTTTGGCAACGTGTGGAAGCTGCTTGGTCTGCTGTACCCCAAGAACACATCCAAAGTCTCTTTGAATCAATGGCGAGGCGTGTGGCAGCGGTGATCTCCAACAATGGCGGCTACTCTGGCTACTGATTTTGGCAGGAACCACACTTCACAGAAGTCTATAAATTTAATCATTTGATACTTGGTCAACATGTTATCTACAAAATAAATTTTGTTGTGATATCTCTTGTCTTTCTTGGTGTTGCAATTTGGGTGGCCAGCAGTGTATATCAAGGTTCATATTCATCATTTTTTCGAATATTAATTTAATATAATTCACTTTCCAAACAAAAAATTATTTAAAATCTAAAACATTATATATTTTGTTTGGGTACCTTAATAGATGCTACAAAATATCAGCGCTATAGGCATATTATTTATGAAAATATCCGTAAAAGTCTGGGAAACCGATTTAACATTAGGAGCTCCAAACTTTCTGTACTCAATTCCGAAACGGTTTTACCAAATGACATGAAACTTAGTATCTGAAGTTAGAAATTAGGATAGACTCGAAATTTTGTGTCAAAACAGGGGTTGCTATTGAAAATTATGAAGCTGGTCCTCAATTTAACTCTTTGAGGCACACGTGTTTAAAGAAAAAAAACTAAGTTGCACAGAATTGTTTATTCACTTATTCAGCTTCAAAATTCGTAAGAAAACATCAAATAACATGTTTTTATTATAAAGCGATATACTCACTCAATAAGTTTTCACAAAAAAAAAACATTTACCGTTATGAAAGACAAAAATTCACTGCACCCTACAATTCACCAACCTTAATCACAACAGTTTCAACAACTTATTAATGCGGTTTGACATGTGTAAATTTTGTTTTCAGTTATTTACACATTTAGCATTAGTTTATAGCATTGCCAACTCAATGAAGAACACTAAATGACATATTAAACTGTATGACTATGCGTAATTTCAACTTTTTGAGGTGGGTTAAATATTATCCCATCGTTTGGTTTTTCTTCCGCGACTGTACATAAATTAGAGAAATATCTGTCATTAATTCAAGTGCGTCCATTTTATTTCAACTTATCCCTTCCAATCAAGCACGTTAGAATGGTCCAGAGATGCAATTATTAGTTTCAAAGAATTTTCCCTCGATTATTTCGTATTGTGATTAGTATAGCCATTTAAATTGAAAAGAATTTAGAAGTCTCCATTTATACAGCGTATGGTCGGTTGTTTTGGAATTTTATGGAGCAAGGGTTATATATTTGGCCAAGCTATACAGCGTATGGGAAATGTTTATAAATTAGAGAAATGCCTTTCATTAATTCAAGTTCGTCCATTTTATTTCAACTTATCCCTTCCAATCAAGTACATTAGAATGGTCCAGAGATGCAATTATAAGTTTGAAAGAATTCTTTTATTTCGTGTTGGTGATTAGTATAGCCATTTAAATTGAAAAGAATTTAGAAGTCTCCATTTATACAGCGTTTGGTCGGTTGTTTTGGAGTTTCATGGAGCAAGGGCCATATATTTGGCCAAGCTATACAGCGTATGGGAAATGTTTATAAATTAGAGAAATACCTTTCATTAATTCAAGTGCGTCCATTTTATTTCAACTTATCCCTTCCAATCAAGCACATTAGAATGGTCCAGAGATGCAATTATAAGTTTCAAAGAATTTTCCCTCCATTATTTCGTGTTGTGATTAGTATAGCCATTTAAATTGAAAAGAATTTAGAAGTCTCCATTTATAATGTTTGGTCGGTTGTTTTGGAGTTTTGTGGAGCATATATTTGGCAAAGCTATACAGAGTATGGAAAATGTTTTATTTTCTAAGTCAACTCGTTCAGTGCATAGAATAATTTGTGTTGAGTTGAATACCATGTTCAATATTTAATAAATAAGATGGAAATTATGAAATTAGAAATGGTAGGTATGTATTTTTAATTAACGTCCACTGGAACAACACAACGGGCTATTGGCGACGGTCCTCAACTGCCCAGGTGACGCGTCTCGAAACGTTTTCTTCCGGAATGACTTTTCCGAAGCGTCGGTGAAGCCTTTGATTCAAAATCTGCTCATGCACTATTTGTAAAATGGGCGTACCGTGGGTTACGAATCACAAGGCCGGGAACTTTTCCTTGCCCGCAGGAATTTTTCTTGGACTGTTTCAGCCACCCGCTGCGCCCGCTTCCCGCAGCCTAAAGCTAGGCGTCACGAGGCATTCAATTAAAGTGGCGTACAGTAAGTTTTGTCACGTTTGAAAACAGCGACTCCGCCTTCTATTATGGAAGTCGGAAACGAGCGATTAAACAAAGCAGTTGCTTACCGAAAGAGGTATCCGCGAGCCGAGTCATGACTCAGCCGCCGACGAGTCGGGTTCATCGGTCGAGCTTTTGTCCTTTTGCTTCTTCCCCTTGGGGCCGCGGTAGCCCGGTTGGGTGTTTTTGGCATTTTAATCAGCGTCGCACTGGAGCAACGCAACGGACTATTGGCGACGGTCCGGGATCAAATCTGAAGACAATAACACGTAATTTTCAATCATGGTCAGATGACGAGGTCATATCTGAGCTGGCTCCCCACTCTCCAAACTTCCACGCCAACGTGAGGACGTTTGAGGCGCGACAGATTTAACGGGCACCAGCCCCTTTGAACACGGTGGTCTTTGGTTGGATTCGAACTCGCAATCCTCCGTTTGCTAATCCGTTACTCTTCCAACCAGGCTGCCGCGGCCCGTACCCGGTTGTGTCTCTGTCGCGGCCTCAGATGTCCCCATGTTGGCGTGGTGTGGAAGTTTGGATAGTGGTGTGCCAGCTCGGGGGTTATCCTCGTCATTTGATCATGATTCAAAATTAGGAGGATTTGTCCTCGAATCTTTCCCGTCTGGATTTTTCCCGGACCTTCACCTTTGATATTGCTCCTGTGCAATGTTAAGGTACATGTATACACTAGATTTTTTTTAAATTTTGACTCTAAAAATTCAGTTTTTTACAATAGGTCTGGTTTATGCTTAATCATTTCAGTGTGGAAATTGCTATCTGATCATTTCGGTGTGAAAAATCAGATATAGCTAATCATTAATTTTCTAATTTAGATATAATTAGCCTGTTTTTTGAATAATGATATCAAACTCTTATTTCTTCAGAAAGACACAATTCATGTTAGAAATTATTCCCATAACATTATTCATGCTTTGACCCTCAATCAAGTTTCTAGAGGGAATATTTTGTTTGCAATTTTTTCATCAAGGAAGCATAAAAAAAATCAAGATTTTTTTCAAGAATTTTAATATTTAAAAATCAACTAAAAATTCATTTCTTTACTAATAACATTTATTGAAGGTCAAAACATCCACTGAATTATATAGAGTATAATGGTACATAAATAATTATAATAGATCATTGTTGAGTTATCACTGTTTGGACTTAACGTCATGTTACAAAAGCAGTTCTTCAGAAATCGATTTTAAAGTTTTAGAAACATGTTTGTATAAGTTGACAGTATCTAGCGAAAAACCCTTGTAACTAGAAAAATATTTTGAATATTTACAAGATCTTGGGTATTGTTTGAAAGCTACGAAGCTGGACAATATTTTGAAGGAAGAAAAAATCGATATTCTGTTCGATTTTCGTGTTTAGTGTAACCCCCTCCCCATACACCTAATTCAACTATCTTCCTTTTGCTTCTCGACTACGAAACCTTTTCGTAAACGGAAGTGTACTACTTAGTTTCTGATGTTTCCTATTTTCGGTGATTCGACACTTATTTCCTGTCAGCGACATAGCTATAAATAAATTAATTTTCCACGAAGTGGGTACGAGGTTTTCAGGAGGTTAATTTTCCATAAGGTTCGTTTGAGCAGGTTTGAGGAGGTTCCAGGGTGGTTTCTATGGTAGAAGATGAGTTATCGGGGCTCTCCAACTTTCATTATTTGAGCTTTTTTTTATGGCGAATAACTCTCGATAGTTTAGTGGGCAAGATGTGTGTAAAGCCTCGACCATGGCCCCTTGGCAAGTCTATCCGCAATTTCTTTATCTTACTACTCTTAACCCTCCAAGGTATTTCAAAGAGATATCTCGTCCATCAAAATCTGAGCAATTTTGCTAACGACTAGATATCTCGTTCATCGAAACCTGAACAATTTTGCTAAAGACTAGATATCTCGTCCATCAAAATCTGAACAATTTTGCTAACCACTAGATATCTCGTCTATCAAAATTGGAGCAATTTTGCTAACGACAAACTATCTCGTCCATCAAAATCTGAACAATTTTGCTAACCACTAGATATCTCGTCTATCAAAATTGGAGCAATTTTTCTAACGACAAAATATCTCGTCCATCAAAATCTGAACAATTTTGCTAACCACTAGATATCTCGTCTATCAAAATTGGAGCAATTTTGCTAACGACAAAATATTTCGTCCATCAAAATCCGAACAATTTTGCTATCCACGATATACCTCGTCCATAAAAATCCGAACAATTTTGCTAGTGACGAGATATATTGTCATCAAGGTATTGCCGATTTTTTTATGATGACTGGATCAAGATCTGTTCAGCTTTCTTCCAACGGCGAGATATTTCTTCCATTAAGATCTGCTAATGACTAGATACCTTCACAAGACCCCACCAGGAGGACAAACAAATAAAATTAAATATCAAAGCGTCATTTTGCATTTAAATTGAAACAAAATTCCCCCAATCCAATTGCAAAATTTACATTTCTTATGCAAAATAGCCTGCAAAAAAAATCCGAAACTTGCAACCTCCAGAAACATCCCATTTGAAAGTCATCCACAGATCAAACCCAACCAAGAATAATCGTCTGGATTCGGGCACCTACAATGGAGTACCTCCGCCCGCGCAACCCTTTTTCGTAACTCCTTGCGTTCGAATAAGCCCATCCCTGTATTTACACTCCCTTACTTCACTTCAGATCCTCGGTGAGTGACCTGAGGAGTACGTGCTGCCTGCAATACGGCACTTCTTATAATTGCATTCAATTTCCATACATGCACGTGAGTTAAAAAGAAGACGCTTCGCAGTCATGACCGGGCAGTCAATCGTTGGACCTTTTTCGTTTCGTTTTTCACTGCTCTATTCGTTTTACATTTATTGCATTACCTTGACTTACCGAATCCCCATTCTTCCGACCAAGCTGCTAATATCTGACAGTTCCGCTCAAGTGCAAAGAATGGTCTCTTCGGAATTTTTGAGCTTGTTTTGAGATCTAGATTGCTCGTGAAATGCTTTTACACTGCTATAAGCGACTAATCTGAACTAAGTGCACTTTTAGGTAGGTATTTTAATTGACGTCGCACTGCAGCAACTCAACGGGCTATTGGAGACGGTCCTTGATCCCACCCGCAGGGATAAATCCGAGGACAACATCACGCAATTTTGAACCACGGTCAGATGACGAGGTCACACATGAGCTGGTACCCCACTCTCCAAACTTCCGCACCACGCTAACGTGAGGACATATGAGACCATGGCAGATTTAACGTGAACCAGCCCCCACGTGCATTACGGTCTTTAGCGGGGTCCACACCGGCCGCGCAGAACTGCGCCGTGCAAAATGTTCTGTTCGTTGCTGCACGAAAATGCGCAAAACCAGGGAGAACGAACCACGGAGCGAGGTGTTTATGGTGGGACGGCTCGTGCTCAGTTTGTTCCATTGTGCTCGTGCGTGCTGGAGGTTGTGTGTACGAAATTAAACTGAAAACTTACTGTTTAAAACAAATTGTTTAAATGTCCCGTTCTTTACAAAGTCGGCGCATAATCGCGAGTGCTGCGTATATTGTCATGGATGATGTATTAAAGAGAAAGGGGAAAAACGAAATCTGATGGCGCCTTGAATGGATGGAGTGTCTGGTCCGTGTAGCAACACGGTCCAATATAATAAGCACACACACAAGCAATATCGAAACCCCGATTGTATGTTCTCTAGGGACCAGAATCTAAAAACTACGAATCAGAAAAAGGTAAAACCGATGTCGCAGAAAAGCCATCTTTCCAGATTGGGGACGAGAAAATTACCCGTACGGAAAGCGAGAAAGCGCAAAATCGTGCTTTGACTGTTGAAACGTGTCTAGTGGTTCGGCTAAGAATGGGTTTTATTATTAAACGCGCGAACAAAATAATATCAGCAGAGTGAATACGAACCGGATCGTACGGCGTGCGCGAGTGAATTGAAATGCCGTCCAAATACAGCGCACACTTTCCTTTGATGTACCGACACGAAGCGGATGGCGTTGGCGCGTGTTCGAAGTTGCACAACATTGCGCCGCTCGCCGTCAGAACAGCCCGCGCTGCTCGCCTTTGTTTGGTTCGGCGCAGTTCTGCGCGGCCGGTGTGGACCCTGCTTTGGTTGGACCGAGTTACGAACTTCGCAACCCTCAGGTTACTAATCCGCTACTCTTCCAACCGGGTTACCACGACCCTAAAAATGCTCGTATCTCTCATTAAAATGCATTCGCTACAATTATTTTACCAGGCGATATGCAGAATTAAATGTTATTCCTATGGGGACTTCGAATTGTTCTTAGCCCTCTCTCCAGAACCAAAATAGAACGGGGTTAATATATAGCCTGTTTCCCGCAGGATTCTGAAAAATGAATGTACCAAATTTAGTGTGAATTTTTCTGACAGTGATCTTGGATTTGGAATAGTTTTAGCCCCCTCTGAAGACCCAGGACAAATTCAACGTGAGATAATATTTATCCTGCGTTACCCTCATTAGTCTAATTTATGAATGCACTAAATTTGTTATTAATCGGTTAAACTGTGTTAGTAAGGATACAAAATATTGTTCCTATTTGGATTTCGAGTTGTTTTTAGCCCCTCTGGAGACCTAGGACAAATCGAAAGGGGTTCGATATATAGCCTGTTTCCTGTAGAATTCTAAAGATTGAATGTACCAAATTTGGTGTGAATTGGTCTGTCAATGATCGTAAAAATACTCAATTTTATTCCTATTTGGATATCGAATTGTTTTGCCTCCTCTACAGACGTAAGACAAATAGTACTATATAGGCGATGTTTCCCGCAGGTTTCTAAAGAATGAATATACCAAATTTGGTGTCAATTGGTCTTGTCTGACAGTGGTCGTAAAAATACTCAATGTTATTCCTATGGGATTTCGAATTGTTTCAGCTGCCTCTGCAGTCCCAGGACAAATTGAACGGTAGTTGATATCTAATCAACTCTAGTTTTCTAGAAGTAATGAAATCTTTTATAACATTCATATTATATAGCCTGGTTCCATTAGACTTGAAACTAATAAATTATTTAACTTCGACAAACTTTTATAACAATATTTCAGAAAAAGTAAACATTTTTTCATTAAAGTAAATACTTTCGAGTAGTAGAAATAATAAACAGCTTTTTTCTGTTTAAAAAATTCTCTTAGTTAATTTTGAATTTTTTTCCGCTAAGCCTTAAACGGTGGTTTTTCAAAAAATTCTTCCTTGACGACACAAAAAGCACGCCAAAAGAGTTGCCACAAAAAAGTCTTTATATTAGAGTTGTACCAAACAAAAGAGTATTAACGTGTTCCTAAGGAGAGGGTTTATTCTATTGATACTTTTTAAAAAATAAAACGGAGTTTCTAAAAGTACATATTTATATGCAATTTTTGTGACTTAAAGAATGTACTATGATCTTGAGGAGTGAATTGATATTTGAAAAGAAATTCCGAGATATCTTATTAAGGAACTAATATCCGTGTGATTTGATCCGATCGAAATGTGTATTAAAAGATACCTTCCAACATCTGGATTAGTTTTACAATTCTTCGGTGTAGAAATGGCCCTGTCTCATCGACCTTCTAATGAAATAGACGCAACATGCGCTCGAAGGCTTCGTGTTATTTCATTCAATTGCTCGGTTTGAAGATCTCTGTATCACGTGGTATTGAAGAAAGCACTATTCCTAAGCCTCCAGGTGGTTTCGACGAGATATCTCGTCCATCGAGATCTGATCAATTTTGTTAATGACGAGATACATCGTCATCAAGATACTGCCGATTTTTTGATGATGGCAAGATTAAGATCTGGTCATTATTTTTCTAATGACGAGATATCTCGTCCATCAGATCTGGTAAAGTTTTGCCAAAGACGAGACACATGGAGGGGACCACCGGGAGATTTGATGACTGCTTGACGAGTGTGATGAAAACACTAGTTTGCGCTTCGATAGCCAATCGGCGCAAGTCGATTCCCAAGCCCACGTGACCTACACTACTGAGATCATACGACAGGGCTCCGCCAAATGCTCCACTTATTTCATTAGAAGGTCGATGTCTTATTAGCCCTAGTGTAACAAAAAAGATTTACTACGTTAATTAACTACCTAGAAGCTTTATGGCACACGTTTGGCTCAATTTTATGCTAACAATACGGAAAAGGGTATCGAGTGTAAATAAGAACTTGAATTTATATGGGACGCAAAACTTAAACGCGACCGCTTTCAGCTTTAGGTACTTATTAAATTTGTGTAGTGAAAACTCTTCCATCAATTTGAAAATTCTCAGCCTTGACTTCGTGCTCATATGAATAGCTAGAAGGAATAGATTGCAATGTGAAAATTTTTAGCACCTAAACTTATCCCTCGCTGTCTTTTGTAAACGAAGTTCGCCAGGGAAATTCATTTCATTTTCCTTTGATACGCGAGCTTGCAAGGATTCATGCACCGTATATGTCGGCCTCCTAGACGTGTTCGTCATATTCCAGCCTTGCGTTCAGTGATCACGCTTCTTTTGATTCTGCAAGCAGCATCCCATTCAGGAGAACGTCCGCAACCCATAAAAGTAGAAGAGTTTCTTTATGTTCACCCTATTCAACTTTCTATGCGTTTCACATAATTACGCAGTGTGTAGCATTGAAGGGAACAACTGCTTCGGCAGTTCTAAAGGAAACCATAGGATATTTTCCGCCGGCACATACAAAGATGCAACATGGGCAGTCTGCAATTGGGTCGCATGATTCAATGCCACTGGACGACGACTTGGTTTCGAAATTGCTCTTGTTACATTTGGAGAGAAAGTTGATGCGAGACAAATATTAGTTTGAATATGACTTTTAACGTGGTAGGAAATGAGTAATAAAAGAATTTACCAGGTTTGTTTGGGTTTTATGACGCAAGGTTCGCTACAAATGAAATTTTCCCTTTAAAAACAGGGCCGGGTAAAAGAGTAACGGATTAGCAACCGGAGGCTTGTGAGTTCGAATCCAACCAAATACCGTCGTTCAAAGGGGGCTGGGTGCACGTTAAATACGTCGTGGCCTCAAATGTCCTCACGTTGGCGTGGTGTGGAAGTTTGGAGAGTGGGGTGCCAGCTCAGTTATTGCCTCGTCATCTGACCGTGGTTCAAAATTACGTAGTGTTGTCCTCGGACTTTCCCTTCGGGTTTGATCCCGGACTGTCGGCAATAGCCCGTTGTGTTACTCCAGTGTTACGTTAATTAAAATACCTGCCTACCTACCCGATAAAAACAGTTAAAAACCATACAAATAGCCAAAGTACTAAAAGTTTAAAAACCATGCAAATAGTCAAAGTACTAACAGTTTAAAAACCATACAAATAGCCCAAGTACTAACAGTTTAAACACCATACAAATAGCCAAAGTACTAACAGTTTAAAAACCATACAAATAGTCAAAGCATTAACAGTTTAAAAACCATACAAATAGCCAAAGTACTAAAAGTTTAAAAATTATTTAATTTTTAATCGTCAAACATTTGATAATTATGTAATTTTAATTGTCAAACATTTGATAATTATGTAATTTTTTAATTTTATTATGTAATTGTCGTCGAGAAAAAATGCCCTATTACTCCAAGGGGTAGGTAGGTATTTAGGTATGTATTTTAATTAAGGTCGCACTGGAGCAACACAACGGGCTATTGACGACGGTCCAGGATCAAACCCGCAGGGAAAGATTCGACGACAACGCCACGTGAACCACGTCAGATGACGAGGTCACACCTCAGCTCACACCCCGCTCTCCAAACTTCCACACCACGCCAACGTGAGGACATTTGAGGCCACGACAGATTTAACGTGCTCCAGCCCCTTTGTACACGACGGTTTTTGGTTGGATTCGAACTCGCAACCCTCCTGTTCCTAGTCCGTTACTCTTCCAACCAGACTACCACGACCCCATTACTCTAAGAGAAATGAAGAGGATCCAATTAGGAAAACAAACTGTCCCTCACGCAGAACTTGTTGCAGTTTGGAACGGGTTTCTGCATCAGAGACTGACCACTACAGGGCAGTTTTCGACCCGAAGATAAACCACCAGGAGGGTTAATACACGAAGGGGTAATAGCTTTAAATAGACGAGTTTTCACGCGATCATTTGTACTTTTCTTTCCCCATTGAGTTATGATCTTCTAACACACTCGTCTCATACTAAACAGCAAGTCTGTACCATTCGTTGCTCCTGGTTACTTATCGCTGCCTGTCTTGTGTTTAGCACGTCTAAGCCAAAAATGTCCCTTGGGCCATGAAACCCAGCCAACTGTTACTCCTGACATTTCATTTGTGGCTTTACTTAGGTGAAAATGGGGCAGCCCGGTTGAGAGAGTAACGAATTAGTAACCGGAGGATTGCGAGTTCGAACCCAATCCAAACGTCCGGCGTAGTGTGGAAGTTTGGAGAGTGGGGTGCCAGCTCAGGTGTTCTCGTCATCTGACCGTGGTTCAAAATTACGTGGTGCTGTTCTCTTTGGGTCTGATCGCCAAGAACCCGTTGTATTGCTCCAGTGCGACGTTAATTAAAACACTCACGTACCTTAGGTGAAAATGTTTAGTTTTAAATTTTAGGGGTGTTAAATTAACGTCGCACTGGAGCAACACAACGGACTATTGATTACGATCCGGAATCAATCCCGAAGGGAAAGATCAATACCGAAAGGGAAACACCACGTAATGTTGAAGCACGTTCAGATGGAGAGGTCAACACTTGCGCAGGCACCCCACTCTCCAAACTGTCACACCACTCCAAAGTTGCCACTCGCAGGTTGCTGGCGCAGTGGGCATACCCATGACGGCAATGGTGTTCTGACGAAAGGGAACTTTGGGCAAGTGACAGAAATAAAGCGCAAGAAATTCATATTTTAAAAATTAAATTAGGTAGGTATTTAATTAACATCACACTGGAGCAACACAACGGACTATTGGCGATGGTCGGCCATCAATCAACGAGCAGCCCAATAGAGTTCTGAAGTGAAAAAATATGGCTCTAAAATACTATCAACAGTATTTGCAATTCCATTGTCAGGAATTTGAGGGCAGTCCTTGAGGTTGCCTCCAGTCATTTCGTCCAGTTCACAAAGGGGACAGATAGCTGATCTCGTTACTCCAATACGATGTATGTGTCTTTGTAGGTAGTTATGTCCGGTAAGGAGAAGCGACTCCTACAGCTCTGGCCAAGAAACCTGGGATACGAGCTTTATTCCTCAATAAAACATTCTACTGCTTTCCTGTAGACATTTTTGTAGATTGAAAGCTATTAGTCTTTATAGATGAGCAAGAGAGAATATGCTGACTGATTTATATTAGGATTTTTCAACGTATTCAAAGGGAAAGCTTTCCAAGTTCCCAACAAAGCAAGTCTGAATTTTTGCCGTGGATAAATTTGTGTGGTGACAAAGAAACTATAGGTTGGTTCGATTTTTTGGATCCTTGGTTCAAATAGGAGAAGCTACGACAGACACAAAAGAAAAAGTATAAGTAAGAGACTGAAGGAAATAAATATCGGGAACAAGAAAGAAAATTATCCGGATATGAATCTCGCATTAGACAAATGGTGAGTCTGAATCCTACTGTATTTGTTTATTTCAAGTCTTTTAGGATAAGAATTAATTATTTTCATACAAACTTCAGTTGGTCTGTAGGTGGCTTCATTAAAGCTTGGATATGAGTATCTGTCCAGTAAGTGGACCGTAAAACAATAAGGTTAAAATAATAACAATACCGTTGGGAAATCTAAAATGGCGTCGATTGGAAAAAGTAGTTATACAGACCTTAAAAACTTTGAAAAAGTATTTTGTATCAACAGTGGCATTAATTAACACAGGCTTTAAACAAAACTGCTCAGTTTTATCGAATAACTATAAATCAATACGGCATAAATTAATACAGGTCTAAAAACTTCTTAATTTAAAGTATACGAATAATTCTAAATCGGCAGTGGCACAATTAATTATACAGTTCTAAAAATTGCACGATTTAAAAGTCGAATTCTAAATCAACAGTGGCATCCATTGAAAAAAGTATTCTACAGTTCTAAAAACTGCTTGATTTAAGAAACTTTCAAATATTTTTTAAAGGCTCGTCTCACTAGTTTTAGACGCTCTAAATCTTATCACATTTTCATATACTCCAAGTGGTTATTTCAAAATGTCTAACCTGACAGTAAAAAGGTATTAACCCTCCAAGTGGTTTCGATGAGATACCATATTAAGATCAGACCAATTTTGTTAATGACGAGATATCTCGTCATCAAGACATATATCGCCGAATTTTTGATGGTTACGAGATTAAGATCTGGTTAGTTTTTTCCAATGACCAGATATCTCGTCACCAAAAGAGCCACTTTTGCTAATGACGAGATACCTCGTCGAAACAACCACAAAGGAGGGCTAAGATTCACCAATACCTTAAGTTATTACACGCTCTTTTTAGCAAGTACGAAATCTTTCATTTTTAAAATTGAATGCACACATTATATCATTAAAAATAACACTGAGATTATCATCGAATTAAGGTGCTAGCGCAATGGACATACCCACTGAGCCAATCAACAAGAACCGACGGTTGGTAGGTATTTGAATTAACGTCACACTGGAGCAAAGCAACGGGCTATTGGTGACAGTCCGGGATCAATCCCAAAGGAAAAGAACCGAGGACACCAATAGCCCATTGTTGTTCCAGTGTGACGCTAATTAAAATACTTACCGAGGACAACGCCACGTAATTTTGAATCACGGTCAGATGACAAGCGACGGAAAAACCTTTAGAAAATACGAAATGGCGGAACCTATAAAGTTAACCCTACATTCCACGAAAACGGGTCGATGTAATTTATCACTGTCTGAGAGATTATAGATTATACACATTATAGTACAAGGATTGCTCTACCGTTTCATCCTTAAAAAAACATTTGAATAAAAAATAAACAAAACAGGCGTATTACAATGGACCATTAGAGTTAATCACTATATAGCTTGGCACAACGAATACTGTTTCATTTTAACGTGGGAAACCATATTTTATCGCGCGCCGACTGGTAGAGGGAAAAAGACATCTTTGAAATCCCTTTTTATAAATAGAATTGGATAGCATAATGAGTGCATTTATTCAAGGTCCTGCATATCTACTACTGATAAGGTGATAACAAAAAGGCAACGCTGCAGTAATTCCGCCTTTAGATGCATAAACTATTACGCGTGCGAGTTCCGTTTGAAGGTTAGAGCCTTGTTGTCAGTTCACACCACTATAACTACACGCTTTTAACCAGTTTGCCGAGGAGAAAACTCGTTCTTATTTACACACACTCGCAACTGCTTAAAAGTCGTTATTAACGTAAAGAAGGTCTTTCCACCCTTGTTATTCTCTTTAAAATAAAGGTACTGTCTGCTTCACTAAGTTTGAGGTTAAATTTTAAACTGTCAAGCATTTAAACTAGCGTCAAAAACTATTGGATTCGTCAGTATAGTATAGATAAGTTTTTCTCCAAAATGCAAAATCTGTTTTATTTAACCTTCCGAGTGGTTTCGACGAGATATCTCGTCCATCAAGATCTGACCAATTTTGCGAATGACGATATACCTCGTCATTAAGATATTGCCGATTTTTGATAATGATGAAATCAAGATCTGGTCAGTTTTCTGTGATCAATATTATGTTTTCCTCTAAGGACGAGATATTTTGTCCAAGATATACGTCTGCTTCATTAAGTTCTATCATAAGTACTGTCTGTTTCATTAGGTTTGAGTACTGTCACAGAGGGTTAAACTTTAAACTGCCAAGCAGTTAAATTATCGTCAAAAACTATTAGATTCGCCAGTGTAAGCATAGATTAGTTTGTTCTCCAAAATGCAAAATCCGTTTTATTTATAAATAAGACTTGAAATGATTTGTCGTTCTCTATTTTGCTATACGAAAGCAATAAACACAATCAGACAAAACTGCAAAACTATATTTTTAAGTTTGTTTCAATGTAATTATTTTAAGTTTGATTGAAACATGGAAATCATGTTTCAATCAAGTTCAATTTGAATTACAATACGAACTCGCAACTCTCCGGTTGCTAGCCAGCAACACTTCCAAGCGGGCTACCGCGGCCCAAGAAACTTGGCGGAAAAATGATGTTTCGGGCTTGTTCAATTTAAATCACAATGCTAGTCTTAGAAACTTGTTTTAGATCTATACATATAAAGCAGAGTTGGCGTCTGTCTGTTCTCTATATAGATCTACACCATTTGACCAATCCAAATTTGGTTCACTTATACTTTAGAACCCTGCGGGTAACATAGGCTACATATTAACCCCTGTTCTATTTGTAGCAATTCAATTAAAAGCAATTCAAAATTCCCATCGGAATAACATTGAGTAAAAACGATTGCGGTATGCAACTCTGTTTTACCAGTATTTGTGTCCAAAGTAAATTGTAGAAGCTATGAAAAGTTAATACGATGTTAAAATTTATTTTCTGTGCACTTAAATGAGGTTCGCATTTTTCCATGAAAGAGAAGTGATTAGTCCGATCACTTTTCATTCAAAATTTAACCAATTCCACCCGAGCAACGCCGGGTAATTCTGCTAGTAGTCTATGTAGATTACCTAGATAAGATTTTGTCTAAATGCAACGAATGGAATTACATTTTTGTTCCGCCTGAGGGGTAAATAAACCTAGCAGTTTTCAGAAGGGAAAGAAATTTATTAACACTGAAGCTTTTTAAGAAAGAGCGATATCTTTCTTCCGTTGTAAGTACCTCCGTAAAAATAGTTTCCGACAGAGTTACGCCTCTTCTGTTTATTACTTTGCTCGCGTACGGAATATGGGGGTAATTTATTCCATTATTTTGTTTGCTGGCGACACAGAACTTTTGCATTCTTTCGCAAAGCAAATCGAGTTCGTGCAGACTAATTTATAGATTTGACCACACTATCCCGCTGATTTCCCTTTTGAATAACTCCCGCGTCCAGGATTCTTTTGATTACGCTCGGTATTTGATTAGACAGAGAAATCCGATCTTGTCCGTCATTTACCTTACCCATCGTCTTTCACTTAATTCCAGTGTCTTGCCTCTTCGTATCTTGTTTGTGAGCATGAGTCTTGGACCTTTTTTTCGTATGGGAGTAATGCTATCGGTATTACTTTGGTCACATAGCTCGGTGGGCGAGCCATTCTTGATGGATCCATGCGCCAATCTTATTACCCTGGCGTTTCAAACGTGACTTATTTGAGGATTTTATTTGGTTATGATTGAATTGGAAGACACAGCATGGGATGGATTGGGTAAGAACAGATTACTTTATTTCGTTCAGCAGAATTGATGATTCATTATTTATTGATCCTTCTCTAGGATGATAAAAATGCGTGGTAAAATATTTTTTCCTTGTCTGACATGTCAGAGAAAGCTCGCTTACAAATGAATTAAGAACTATAGTCGAAATATAAATAGGTTTAATACTCTGAGCAGCAAGGGGGCTGGTGCGGATTAAATCTGTCGGGGCCTCAAATGTCCTCACGTTGGCGTGGTGCGGAAGTTTGGAGAGTGAGGTGCCAGCTCAGGTGTTGTTCTCATCATCTGACCGTGGTTCAAAATTACGTGGTGGATCTCTCGGATCTTTCCCTTCGGGTTTGAGCCCAGATTATCGCAATAGCCCGTTGTGTTACTTCAGTGCGACGTTAATTAAAAATACCGATACCCCAGCACGAGATTTCCAATTAGCGTAGTATTACCTTTTCTCCACAAGAGACATAACGACTAGAAGACCACATCTATTGACTAAAAGACTCCTAGGAAATATTTTATTATTGGTTTAGACAGTTTTAAACCAGTGTGCATCAAGAATGACAATGCTGTGCCTTACGGATGGTGAAACTGCTGAAATTGTGTAATAATTTTATGTTAATACAAGTAAAAATAATTTTTGAGTATTATATTTCATTACAAAGTACTTAAATAAATTCTTTCAAAAAGATTTTTTTGGAGCAGGTGTGGGTAATTATTTTTTAATCGAGCAAAATTGTACCTATATTTTTGTCTGATAGGCATAAAAATTAATATATTTTTTGGTGTACAGTAGAATTTTAGCAATTAATTTACGTGTGCCATGAGATGAAAAAGCTTGACTGGAATGGAATAAATTTTACAAGTGGTTAAGCTATGTTCAACCCTATGAGAGGTTCACGAGCATAACCACCTTGCAACCTGCATGACTTCTAACCAGTTTTAAATTTCATGACAAATGAAATCTTTACTAAGGATTCTGTTTTGAGAAAAGGACCAATAGAATCTTTCTAAGGGATTCCATTCTAAGGAAATGACCATTAGAATCTTTCTAAGGGATTCCACTCTAAGGAAATGAACATTAGAATCTTTCTAAGTGATTCCACTCTAAGGAAATGAACATTAGAATCTTTCTAAGTGATTCCACTCTAAGGAAATGAACATTAGAATCTTTCTAAGTGATTTCATTCTAAGGAAATGAACATTAGAATCTTTCTAAATGATTCCACTCTAAAGAAATGAACATTAGAATCTTTCTAAGTGATTCCACTCTAAGGAAATGAACATTAGAATCTTTCTAAGTGATTCCATTCTAAGGAAATGAACATTAGAATCTTTCTAAATGATTCCACTCTAAGGAAATGAAAATTAGAATCTTTCTAAGGGATTCCACTCTAAGGAAATGAAAATTAGAATCTTTCTAAGTGATTCCACTCTAAGGAAATGAACATTAGAATCTTTCTAAGTGATTCCACTCTAAGGAAATGAACATTAGAATCTTTCTAAGTGATTTCATTCTAAGGAAATGAACATTAGAATCTTTCTAAATGATTCCACTCTAAAGAAATGAACATTAGAATCTTTCTAAGGGATTCCATTCTGAGGAAATGAACATTAGAATCTTTCTAAATGATTCCACTCTAAGGAAATGAACATTAGAATCTTTCTAAGTGATTCCACTCTAAGGAAATGAACATTAGAATCTTTCTAAGTGATTCCACTCTAAGGAAACGAAAATTAGAATCTTTCTAAGTGATTCCACTCTAAGGAAATGAACATTAGAATCTTTCTAAGTGATTCCACTCTAAGGAAATGAACATTAGAATCTTTCTAAGTGATTCTATTCTAAGGAAATGAAATTAGAATCTTTCTAAGGGATTCCACTCTAAGGAAATGAACATTAGAATCTTTCTGAGTGATTCCATTCTAAGGAAATGAACATTAGAATCTTTCTAAATGATTCTATTCTAAGGAAATGACCATTAGACCCTTTCTAAGGGATTCCACTCTAAGGAAATGAACATTAGAATCTTTCTAAGTGATTCCATTCTAAGGAAATGAACATTATAATCTTTCTAAGTGATTCCATTCTAAGGAAATGAAAATTAGAATCTTTCTAAGTGATTCCACTCTAAGGAAGTGAACATTAGAGTCTTTCTAAGTGATTCCACTCTAAGGAAATGAAAATTAGAATCTTTCCAAATAATTCTATTCTAAGGAAATGAACATTAGAATCTTTCCAAGAGATTCTATTCTAAGGAAAGGGTCTCTCCAAAGGTCGAAAGAATCAATGAATTCTATCTACCAATAGAAGTGGTTATTTGGTCATAATATGTGTTGTAGGGTAAAAACAATACTACACTACTCGGAAATCTTGTCACGCTCAGAAAGTTACAGACAAATACGTTCCTCCTTTACATTTAGCTTGGTCTTCAAGATGTTTACAGCAACTTTACAATGAGACTGAAACTGAGAAACCCTCAAAGGATGTAACTGAAAAACCACCGACCTCTGTGCAGCTATGCACAACCAATATTCGCCAACGTTTCCAAATCAGTACGATGACCGAATCTGCTCGTGCGCCGGGACCATGAAATTTATGCACATGTAATGGAAAAGAAAATCTATTTCTTCTTGTAACGGTGAGAGATGGTCTTCATTTCCATTGATGGATCGTTCTAGATTCACGATGAAGCCATTTCTGGAATTAATTACCAGAAATAACCTTTTTATGGAAATTTATTTACGTAGCACGAGTGAATGCTAAACGCTATTCTATGCAATTATTGATCTTTTTGCGCATGTTTATTTCTAAACTCATGAGCCTAGATTAGACATTAAGCATTTAATTGAGCTCGAAAGATATGAGGGAAATGTTGGTTCTCTATTTTCCGCTGAATTTGTTTTCATCTGGTTCTGATGATAAACATCAGCCTGCTTCAATGTATTTTATGTTGATTTCGTCACGCTAATTTCTGAGTTGTTATTGATAGCATTAGCACTTCGCTGAAAAAGCTTTTTTCCCTTTATTCATTCTGAAGGAAGTATTTGAAATGAAAGAGCATTTATTAAAACATATTTGTAAACAATTGTGTTAAACTAAGTCGTGTGAAAACAATTGCACAAGCTGATATTTTTGTAATATAGATCAACACGGTAATTGGGCCGCGGTGGTCTAATGCGTTTGTTCATTGCGTGAGAAATCTGAGTTGTAGGCAGTGTAGATTCGATTCCTGTAATTTACCTCAATATATTTCTCTCTTCTGTGTCAGTAAAACTTTCCTTGTGTGCGTCCATTTTTTGAAGCTGTTTGCCTTGTGCTTGGCGCAGCTTAGCCAAAAATGCCCAACCAGCTAGGTAACATTCAATGTTAAAACAGCATGAGTCCGAAATCGGATATACTGTACGTGAATTGCGCATGTTAAATGTTATGCAAAATGTGTGGAATCAGAGTATTTCAATATCTTACTCGACGAAAGGCGAAATTGAAATAAGTTTTAATTTTTTCTAGTAATGGTACTAAATGCTTTCTAAGTAATAAAAAAAGAATGCTGAATTTAAAGTCATCGTGTAAATTTCAGCTTGTTTCGATATATTCTATTGCAATTCAAACAGTTTTGGTTCGTACTTTTTCGTTTTATGTAGATTTTTTTAAATATGTATTCACGTTACCGTTTCCCCTATAAATGGAGGATATTTAACTTACTCAACTCAATATGAAATTTATTTTTGTGGGGGATAATATTTCTGGATTTTTCTTAGCTCCGAATGAAATGAATTTTAATCTTTTCATTCTCTTATCCTATCCAGAAATATTAGAGAAGAGAGTAACCGCCTTAATAATACTTTCATATCAAATTCCAGTTTACCCTATAAATGGAGAGTATTTAACTTACTCAATTCAATGTGAAATTCATTTTTGCGGGGATGTTTCTTTATCTCAGCTCCGAATGAAATGAATTTTCATTCTTCTATCCTATCCAGGAATATTAGAGAAGAGAGTAACCGCCTTAATAATACTTTCATATCAAATTTTTGTTACAGTTTACCCAAAAATGGAGAGTAACGAACTCAACTCGATGTGAAAGTCATTTTTGCGGATAAAATTCTGGATCTTAGCTTAGAGATGTTTAGCACAATTTAAAATTCCAACAGAATTAAACAGGTAGAAATCGGAAATGCAATTCAGTATTCTTAAGTGAATTTATTTTCTGAAGAACAAAAAATTTCTTTTTCTAAATGAAAACCCTACTTTTTATGTAATATAACTTATTTTTTCTGTGCTCTGGGGCAATATTCTCAGCCGTTAAAGCTTTAATGAAGGGTTGGATAAAATGAAATACATCTTTATAAGTGTTTTTATTAATAAGCTCATTATTGGAGGAAAGTAAATTCAGTTTTCTGTTACGTTCGTAGACGCCGGTTTTAATGAGCCTGCATCAATATTTCGTAGAAAGACGGAGTAAATACTAGTTTTATAACAATTTGTTTCGATGTGTATTTGTTGTATTATAATATATTATAATATATAATATAATATATTGTATTGTATTCTATCCTATCCAGGAATATTAGAGAAGAGAGTAACCGCCTTAATAATACTTTCATATCAAATTTTTGTTACAGTTTACCCAAAAATGGAGAGTAACGAACTCAACTCGATGTGAAAGTCATTTTTGCGGATAAAATTCTGGATCTTAGCTTAGAGATGTTTAGCACAATTTAAAATTTCAACAGAATTAAACAGGTAGAAATCGGAAATGCAATTCAGTATTCTTAAGTGAATTTATTTTCTGAAGAACAAAAAATTTCTTTTTCTAAATGAAAACCCTACTTTTTATGTAATATAACTTATTTTTTCTGTGCTCTGGGGCAATATTCTCAGCCGTTAAAGCTTTAATGAAGGGTTGAATAAAATGAAATACATCTTTATAAGTGTTTTTATTAATAAGCTCATTATTGGAGGAAAGTAAATTCAGTTTTCTGTTACGTTCGTAGACACCGGTTTTAATGAGCCTGCATCAATATTTCGTAGAAAGACGGAGTAAATACTAGTTTTATAACAATTTGTTTCGATGTGTATTTGTTGTATTATAATATAATTTCCTGTGTATTGAAAAGAGAAATTTAACTGTCTGGTGTCGAAAACCAGAAACAATGTCTTGTAACTGGAGTAAACATGCTTTATTTTTAATTTCTACTTAGTTCCAACTTATAATCCACTCTTTAAGTTACTTTAGATGTTGTTTTCTTTCCTTCACACTGGGAAATATATTTTCATCGCTACAAAAACCTTGGGTAGATTAGCTCAACATTTAAAATTGCGTCGATTTTTAAGGCCCATAGACCAGATTCGGCTCACTGAACATGTTTAACCGGCCCGCAGGTCAGATATGGCCCTCCGAATAAGATTAACCGGCCCGCAGATAATATACGAACCTCATGATAGGTTTAACCTACCGCAGACCAGATACAGCCCGCCAAATATTTTTATCAGGCCCGAAGACCAGATACTACCCTCCAAATATTTTTATCAGTCCCGCAGACCAGGTACTGCTCTCCAAATATTTTTTATCAGACCTGCAGACCAGATACGGTCGTCAAAATATTTTTATCAGACCAGCAGACACATACGGTCTTCCAAATATTTCTATCAGGCCCCAAACCAGACACTGCACTACAAATATTTTTATCAGTCCCGCAGACCACATATAGTCCTTAAAATATTTTTATCAGGCCCGCATACCACATATAGAGACCTTCAAATTTTATCATGCGCGCAAACCAGATACTGCCCTCCAACTATTTTTATCAGGCCCGCCGGCAAGACACGGCGCTCCAAAAAGGTCTTTTTCGGTCGGCCGGGCCTAGCAACGTAGATATGCTCATGCATAAAATTAAATATTTAAAAAAGTAGCTAAGCAGAGCCCAGCGTTATTTCAAACAGCTACTTTAAAATTTGCACAAGCAGAATCATGCATATCGCCGTTTTACTATAGAAACCTCGTAAGTCCAATTTTTTCGTTACATGGAGTTTTAGCATTACTTGGTTACAAATATGCTTGCTAAACTTATTTCAAAAGCTCCTAAGTCTACATCAGTCTCTTAAAGCCTTTTCGTCGAATTTTTAAACTCGTATCTCGTAACTGATCTACAATTTGGTATCAAGTTTTTATCGTTCCTGAAACATTTTGATTTCAAGACTTACGAGGTTTCGATAGTAAAACGACGATATATTCTTGTTTTACTCTTGATTTAAATCTTTTTTGTTGAGGTCAAAATAAACATTTTGATTAAAAAGGACAAGGAACAGTCATTCCTAAATCGCAAGAAATTACACGGCCACCGAAATTCAATTTAGTTTTAAAAAATCAGTAAAAATAAATCGATGTTGTTGAGACAAAGGTAATAAAATAAAATAAAACTTACAAATGTTTTCTTAATCTCAGTCATTACTTGTGCTGTTTGCAATACACTGCTGCTGTTCGGAGTGGAGAAGTGGTTTAAGAAAGTTTTTGGGTGGGTCTCCTGCAAGTTAATATGTAATTTCGATCGGTGTCTTTTATTCGAGGATTGGTGTTCTTTCAATTGTTCCCCTAACCTTTCATCAATTCTTGCGAACTATTATTTAAGCTGAAATTTGATTTGAAAGAATCTAATTATTTCCTGTTTCAAATTGTGCTTTAACTCCTTTTGAATTCACCCGAACTATTTGTGAATGGGAAAATAGTAGTAGCAAACTGAATAAACATTCTAAAAATAGGAAGTATAGTAATTTTTTTCTGTAAAAAAGAGAGTTATGAGAGAGAATTGATTGTTGCATTTTAAGATATTTTTAATTAATAAAATATATAAATTTTCATCCTAATCATCATAGAAGTACTCGAAATTCTTTTGAATTTGTACCGATGTAGCATTATTGAAGATGAATTCATGAACCAATGAAAAGGAAATACACTGCTGGCCACCGTAAATGCAACACCCTGAAGGAAGCATGCAAATAATATGAAATTTACAACATGCATTAGCGGAGGTGAGATATGCAAATGATTAGAATTTCAGCGCAGACGCACATCACGCGCGCCTGTGGCGCCACTTCAAAGCGCTATTTAAGGCTTGGAGATTTCGACGATTTCAAGTACGGCAATTGTGTTTTTCTTGTGGTTTTTTCAAAAAAACGATCAATTATGCCTCGTAGAAAACAGCGATCATCTTTTGATCAAGTATCCGAGTTCGACAGAGGAAGGATAGTGGCCTACCGAGATTGTGGATTATCTTTCAGGGAAATCGGTAGTCGTGTTGGACGAAACCAAACAACTGTAATGCGGATATGTGATCGTTGGATGCAGGAGGGTACGACGGACCGACGTGTTCGATCGCATCCACCTCAGTGCACCACTTCACGTGATGACAGGCATATTGTGCGTATGGCAGTGACGGATCGCTCAGCCACATCACGAACCATAGCACAGCACATTCAGTCTGTACCGCATCATCCAGTATCTGCGCGTACCATTCGACGCCGTTTACAGCAGAGTGGTCTGTCCGCAAGACGTCCATTGCTTCGTCTACCCTTGACGCAGAACCACAGACGTTTCCGCCGCCAATGGTGCGATGAAAGAAGGATGTGGACGGCAGAATGGAATGAAATTGTCTTTACTGACGAGTCACGCTTCTGTCTGCAACACCACGATGGTCGGATTCGAGTCTGGAGACACCGTGAGAGAGGATGCTGAACAGCTGCGTTATGCACCGCCACACTGGTCCTGCACCGGGTATTATGGTATGGGGCGGTATTGGATATCACTCTCGCACTCCTCTAGTACGCATTGCCGGTACTTTAAACAGCCAGCGCTACATCTCCGAGGTGTTGGAGCCAGTTGTCCTTCCTTACCTTCAGGGCTTGCCCACAGCCATATTTCAACAGGATAATGCGCGACCACACGTGGCACGCATTGTCCAAGGGTTCTTCGTCAATCGCCAGATTGAATTGCTTCCCTGGCCAGCTCGCTCTCCGGATCTTTCGCCGATAGAAAACATGTGGTCCATGGTTGCTCAACGATTGACCCAGAATACATCCCCAGCTGCCACACCAGATCAACTTTGGCAACGTGTGGAAGCTGCTTGGTCTGCTGTACCCCAAGAACACATCCAAAGTCTCTTTGAATCAATGCCGAGGCGTGTGGCAGCGGTGATCTCCAACAATGGCGGCTACTCTGGCTACTGATTTTGGCAGGAACCACACTTCACAGAAGTCTATAAATTTAATCATTTGATACTTGGTCAACATGTTATCTACAAAATAAATTTTGTTGTGATATCTCTTGTCTTTCTTGGTGTTGCAATTTGGGTGGCCAGCAGTGTAGATGTACGCCGTAGAACAATTTATCTACTAAAACAGCGAATTAATTAAAATATATCTATTTCTAGGCTAATATTATTGAAGTACTGGAAAAATTTTTTAAATTCGTACCGATGTAGTATTATAAAAGATGCATTAGTGAACAAAAGAAAAGGAAGATAGGTATGTCTTAGAAAAAATTATCTCCTATAGCGAATTAATAAAAATATATCTATTTTCAGGCTGATTATAAGTGAAACATTGGAAAAAGTATATATATTTTTAATTTATTTAAATCATCAGAGGTACAGTCGGTCTAAAAAGAATCCGGACACCTTCAAACCAAAAGTGTCGGTAGGTAGGTATTCAATTAACGTTTTACGGCGCAACACAACGGGCTATCGACGACGGTCTTGGATCAAAACCGAAGAGAAAGATCCAAGGAGAACGCCTCGTAATTTTGAATCACCGTCAGATGACGAGGTCAACACTTGAACTGCACCTCACTCTCCAAGCTTCCACACCACGCCAACGTGAGGACATTTGTGGCCACGACAGGTTTAACGTGCACCAGCCCCCGTGTACACGACGGTCTTTGGTTGGGTAGAGTTTCGAACACGGAACATTCTGCTAATTTTTCCCCACTTTTTCTAATTCTAATTTTCTAGTTTAAATTTATTTTCCCTTTTTCCCATTCCCCATTTTCTACATGTATGTCTTGTGTTTGGCGCAGCTTGACCAACTATGGCCCATGCGCCATAAAACCAAAAAGCAACCAACCAATACAATCAAACATATACTGGTTGGTTGAACTAATGCGAAATCAAATAACTAATGAGAACTAAGGTAGGTAATTAATTAACTGGGCAACACAACGGGCTATTGGCGACAAGGTGAATATGAAGTGAGTCCACAGAAAATGATCTTTATACGTATTTTTTTTTTTTGCAATGAAAAAATCTCCATGCGTATTTTGCAACGAAAAAATCTACTCCGTAGTTTGATCAAATGATAACGCTCAAGCGCGATGAAGAACGCGAAAAAGCATTTTTCAAGGACGAATTTATGGAAAGCGGCTTATAACTGACTGCTTGCTGAACTCTGATAATGACGTAACTGAAAACGTCAAGCCCAGTTTTGGCAGTCAGAAATGTGGATCGGATTCACTCGTTGCGGAAAGTGAAAAACGTTCTTGAGAAGGTGTATGATCGTTTATTTACAAACTTCGCGGTGTGACATGTCAAGCATATAATCTTATTTAGATTTCGCAAATTGAGAGATGCTTTAAAAATAGTTGTTTCGAGAGGGAGGTGTTTAGTTTCCACTGTGCTTACGTCGGAATTTTTATTTCAAATAACCACACATGGTGGACAATGTTTTCCAGCCAACGGGTAGCACTTACAATAAGGTGTTTAGAAACCTTTTAATGGGTCGGGGGGAGGGTTTGGCTTTGCATTACCAATTGTCTTTCGCGCAAGGACAGTGTTTTATAACCTATGGGTTGAGATCAAAACTAAGTTCTAGAAACCTTTGAAAGGGTCAGTTGTTACCTCATCAAAAACTTTACTATTCATGCAGATTGCGGAGTGTTTTCCAGCCTTTGGGTATGGATCAAAACTAGGTATCTAGAGACCTTTTGAAGGGTTGGTTGTTACCTCATCAAGTTCCTTTACTAATCATACAGATGGTGGGCAGTGTTTTCCAGCTTTGGGTAACAATCAAAACCAGGTATCTAGAAACCTTTTGAAGATTGGTTGTTACCTCATCAAGTTCCTTTACTAATCATACAGATGGTGGGCAGTGTTTTCCAGCTTTGGGTAACAATCAAAACCAGGTATCTAGAAACCTTTTGAAGGGTTGGTTGTTACCTCATCAAGTTCCTTTACTAATCATACAGATGGTGGGCAGTGTTTTCCAGCTTTGGGTAACAATCAAAACCAGGTATCTAGAAACCTTTTGAAGATTGGTTGTTACCTCATCAAGTTCCTTTACTAATCATACAGATGGTGGGCAGTGTTTTCCAGCTTTGGGTAACAATCAAAACCAGGTATCTAGAAACCTTTTGAAGATTGGTTGTTACCTCATCAAGTTCCTTTACTAATCATACAGATGGTGGGCAGTGTTTTCCAGCTTTGGGTAATAATCAAAACCAGGTATCTAGAAACCTTTTGATGGATCGATTATCACCTCATCAAGTTTCTTTAATGATCATACACATAGCGAACAGTACTTTCCAGCTTATTGGGTTTCGACGCAAACTAGATAGAGAAACCTTTTGGGTCCTCTGCCGTTGCTATTTTTTGAAAAATAAAGGAACCTTAATTTCATTTCTATTAAATTTATTGTTATAATGCAGGAGTTAATATAAAATTCGTTGAAAGTGTACAAGTTTAATGCATTATTATTCGTTTATCTTCAAAATAGACTCCAATCGACAAAAGTCCTTAAACAGAGTGAACAAAAATACAAATAATACAAAAGTTCCAGTCAGTAAAAATAAGGCTATTATATTATGAATAGTTGCTGTAAATACCGATTTGATGTTTATTAAATTTCCACTGATCCCATTTCATTTCATTTAAGTTTTGAGATAGCCCGCTGTGTTGCTCCAGAGTGACATTAATTCAACTATCAACCAACCGTTTAAGTTTTGGAATATGGATCTCCAGCTCTATAAGGTATGAATACGGGAAAGATAAAAATGTTAATAAAAACACGTTGGTTGGTCGGGGTTTTATAGCGCAAGGACCGTATTTGGCCAAGATGCGCCAAACGCAAGACAACGTCAAGCAATGTTTTGGAACATGAGTTACGAGTATAATAAACCTGTAAAGTTGAGCCATTTATGGTTCGGGATCAATCTCGAGAGGAAAGATTCAAGATCGACTCCTCGTAATTTTTGAATCACAGTCAAATGACGAGGTCAACACTTGAACTGCACCCCACTCTCCAAACATCCACACCACGCCAACGTGAGGACATTTGAGGCCACGATAGATTTAACGCGCACCAGCCCCCGTGTACACGGCGGCCTTTGATTGGGTAGAGTTTCGAACTCGGAACACTGGTTGCTAATTTTTTTCCCATTTTTTTCTAATTCTAATTTTCTAATTTTTTTCCTCATTTTCCACGTGCCTGTCTTGGCCAAATATGGCCCATGCGCCATAAAACCAAAAAATAATCAACCAGTACAATCAAAGATATACTGGTTGGTTGAACTAATGAGAATTTATCGTTTCATTTATGCAAGGAAACATGGGAAGAAATTTGACTAATAAAACGCGTTTTCGATTTTTCAATTAATTTGTTTTCAACATTTATTTTTTAAAACATAGTTTGGTTTATCGGTCATTCTTGGCTACCATGTGGGTTAATTCTACTATGACTTACTTAAACCTCTTGGACCATCCGTTAATGACGAAATGATATCTCGTCATTAGCGAATTGGTCAGATCTTGAAGGACGAGATATCTCGTCGAGACTACTTGGCGGGTTAAGACATGGAAATGGTGCTTAAAATCTCATGAAATCCCCTTTCATTACATACCATGACAGTTTGACCAACCGAAACATTGACAATCCATGGCAAACATAAAATTGCCTTTTTGTTCTTCAAACATACAAATCATTGCATCAGTGGAACAAACAATTCAGCATTGCAGAAAACAGATTGGCTATTCCATTAGCTAATTATTAAATTCAACGCTTACTCAAATATTATTTTTAAGAGATTATTACCTTCCTTGAAAGATCAAAGCTATACCTAATGTTTTGGAAAACTATGATTAGAAAAGTTCAGTTATCTTTCTCTATAATGAGATCTCCATCATTTATTAAAGCAGCAGAAATAACTGATCTGTTAACTCCTTCATGAATCTAGAAACAAGTCTATTTCCCCACTGAAATAAATTATTTGCTCTTGAAGGAAATAATGTTACACTAACTCTATTTAAAGATTTTTGTCAGACAATTTAATTTTAAAATATTATCAAAAATCGAATGCGGTAAAATAATCGTACATATTTCGAAACACTCGCAAACCTTATCCAGCGCTGATCAATTTTTGGGATGAAAGTAGTAATTCTATACCTCCACTTTTTACGATGATCATTGTACCCCAAACAATTTTAAGTTTTCTGAAATATTGCTTACATATCAAACAATTTACCTCAGAAAAATGATGGGATTAAAAATTGAAAATGCGCATACATATGCCAGGCTGTTATTTTTAAACTGATATAGAACCTTAAACTTTGTGTCTAGACGCTTTTTTTCGTTTTAAGCAAAATAGAGATAAAATTTTCGAGATTTCAAAATCAACTCTACTTGGTGAGTTTAGCGTATCCTTTTTATCTTACGTATCCCTGGCGCTTTTTTGGCGTCTATATGATAGAGTCTGGATGGAATTTCACTTTTTCCGGTTAAACTACCCCGGCCAAAAAGAAACTCCAGACGCTCGATAAACTACACCGTCTAACAAATACTAACTTGCCCATTACTCATGTATAGAAAGCATTAGGATTTTCAAAATATGAAATGTAATAGTTAATGCACTGAGATGTTGACAAAGTTATCCCTTTACAAGACACTGCTTTCTAGGTGATATTTGTTGTTTGGGGTTTTATGGCGCAAGGACCATATTTGGCCATGCTGCGCCAGACACAGGAAACCCAATATCAAGTAATAGATATACACACAATAAAAATTTTACCGACACAGAAGAAATACACGCAGGGAGGAAAGCGCCTGCCAGGAATCGAACTTGCGCCGCCTTAAACTCTAAAGTTGCTAGCACAGTGGGCATACCCACTGAGCCACGACGGACCCTTATACCTACCTGTAGCAGGGTAGGTAGGTGTGGTAGGTTTTTAATTAACATCACACTAGAGCGACACAACGGGTTATTGGCGACGGATCCAAAGGGAAGATCAAGGACAACACGGGCTGGGGTAGCCCAGTTGGAAGATTCGCCACCCGAGGGTTGCAAGTTCAAATCCAACCAAAGACCGTCGTGCACGTTAAATCTGTCGTGGCCTCAAATATCCTCACGTTGGCGTGGCATGGAAGTTTGGAGAGTGGAATGCCAGCTGAGGTGTTGCCTCGTCATCTGACCGCGATTCAAATTTACGTGGTGTTATCCTCAGATCTTTCCCTTTGGGATTGTTCCCGGACCGTTGTCAATAGCCCCTTGCGTTGCTGCAGTGTTACGTTAATTAAAATGCCTACCTGCCGAGGACGACACCCTTCAAGCCTTATTGGAGAAGCTGTTTTACGTAAACGGAGCATCACAATCAGCTGGGTTAGTTGGTAGTTGGATTAACGTCGCACTGAAGCAACCAACACGAGAAGCTGTATCTAAAGCTGGGAAATTCGTCATCTGATCGTGTTTCAAAATTGCTTGGTGTTGTCCTTGGGTCTTTCCGTTTGGGATTGTTCCCGGACCGTTGTCAATAGCCCGTTGTGTTGCTGCAGTGTGACGTTAATTAAAATGCCTACCTGCCGAGGACACCTTCAAACCTTGTTGGAGAAGCTGTTTTACGTAAACGGAGCATCACAATCAGCTGGGTTAGTTGGTAGTTGGATTAACGTCGCACTGAAGCAACCAACACGAGAAGCTGTATCTAAAGCTGGGAAATTCGTCATCTGATCGTGTTTCAAAATTGCTTGGTGTTGTCCTTGGGTCTTTCCGTTTGGGATTGTTCCCGGACCGTTGTCAATAGCCCGTTGTGTTGCTGCAGTGTGACGTTAATTAAAATGCCTACCTGCCGAGGACACCTTCAAACCTTGTTGGAGAAGCTGTTTTACGTAAACGGAGCATCACAATCAGCTGGGTTAGTTGGTAGTTGGATTAACGTCGCACTGAAGCAACCAACACGAGAAGCTGTATCTAAAGCTGGGAAATTCGTCATCTGATCGTGTTTCAAAATTGCTTGGTGTTGTCCTTGGGTCTTTCCGTTTGGGATTGTTCCCGGACCGTTGTCAATAGCCCGTTGTGTTGCTGCAGTGTGACGTTAATTAAAATGCCTACCTGCCGAGGACACCTTCAAACCTTGTTGGAGAAGCTGTTTTACGTAAACGGAGCATCACAATCAGCTGGGTTAGTTGGTAGTTGGATTAACGTCGCACTGAAGCAACCAACACGAGAAGCTGTATCTAAAGCTGGGAAATTCGTCATCTGATCGTGTTTCAAAATTGCTTGGTGTTGTCCTTGGGTCTTTCCGTTTGGGATTGTTCCCGGACCGTTGTCAATAGCCCGTTGTGTTGCTGCAGTGTGACGTTAATTAAAATGCCTACCTGCCGAGGACACCTTCAAACCTTGTTGGAGAAGCTGTTTTACGTAAACGGAGCATCACAATCAGCTGGGTTAGTTGGTAGTTGGATTAACGTCGCACTGAAGCAACCAACACGAGAAGCTGTATCTAAAGCTGGGAAATTCGTCATCTGATCGTGTTTCAAAATTGCTTGGTGTTGTCCTTGGATCTTTCCCTTGGGGATTGATCCCGGACCGTCGCCAATAGCCAGTGAGATGTTAATTAAAATACCTACCTACCCTCAAATGTTTGCAGCGCCATCTATTCGGTGGGTTTTCGAACTACAATACTTTCTATTTAAAAAAGACAACCGAACAATTCTTATGAAAGCTACACTCCAATACGACGATTTTTTCACTTTCCTACACAAAAAGTTTTTATGAACTTTTGTAACTCACGATATATTTTTCAATTATCAGTACATTCTTTCAATTCTTCAGCATCATTGTTTGGTCTGGTTTGTCACTCTACTGTCCTTTTCTTACTGATTAGACCGAATATACGGCTAAATCCCCGAGGAGTTGAAACGCATATATCCGTTCTGCAACCTGCAATCTTACCGCATGACTTATAACCAGTTTTGACATTCTTGACCAATAGAATATTTCACAGGATTCTCTCAACCAATAGGTGTGGTAATTTAATCCTTATGTGTGTTGTAGGGAAAAAGCAATACTACACTACTCGGAAATTCCATGCTCAGACTTGGATTCGAACCCAGGATCTGCCGTATCGAGAGTGCCAAGCCCCTAGGCGTTAGACATTCAGTTAAAATAGTTAAGTTCTCTAATAAATTTTAAACATCGCATAAAAAAATTCAGGAAATTACTATTTTTTACTAAATGGAGTGGAATAATGTTTTTCCTGCTTGATTGTTTAATTGAAGGATTGCGCACATAATTCTACATGTGTGTTTGATCTAAACGAAACGCTTATAAATCGTCGGTTGGTTGGTTGCTTTGACATTTTATGGCGCAAAGGCCATATTTGGCCATGCTGTGCCAAACACAAGACAGACAGCATCAAGTAATGGATATTCACTCAAAGAAAGTTTTACTGACACAGAAGAGGGAAATACACACTCGGAAAGAATCAAACCGTGGTTTTACTGACATAGGTAAGGTAGTTTACTGACATAGGTAAGGTAATTTTACTCATCTAGGTAAGGTAATTTTTACTCATCTAGGTAAGGTAGTTTTACTCATCTACCTTACCTAGATTAGATTACTGACATAGGTAAGGTAGTTTTACTCATCTAGGTAAGGTAGTATTACTGACATAGGTAAGGTAGTTTTACTCATCTAGGTAAGGTAGTATTACTGACATAGGTAAGGTAGTTTACTGACATAGGTAAGGTAGTTTTACTGATCTACGTAAGATAGTTTTACTGACATAGGTAAGGTAGTTTACTGACATAGGTAAGGTAGTTTTACTCATCTAGGTAAGGTAGTTTTACTGACATAGGTAAGGTAGCTCTACTGACCTAGGTAAGGTAGTTTTACTGAAAATCATTTACTGACAAAAAAGGTTTTACTGACGCAGGTAAGTTACGAGAACCGTACCTGCACCTCCTGTGCTGATAATGTTGAAGGAAACCCGAGTCACGCCTGCAATGTTATTCCGTAGTTCTTGACCTTACTTTTTATTTTAGGTCAACAGGCTCTGTGCGAATCCGGATGTTCGTAGTGGCTCGGGATCCACTTTAAGCCGTATGTATTGACTTCGGGGTTATCCCTATCCCATAGTATGTGGGGCCGCGGTAGCCCAGTTGGAAGCAACGAATTAGCTACCGGAGGGTTGTGAGTTCGAAACTCTATCGTCGTGTACACGGGGGGCTGGTGCACGTTAAATATGTCGGGGCCTCAAATTTCCTCACGTTGGCGAGGTGTGGGAGTTTGGAGAGTGGGGTGCCAGCTCAAGTAATGCCTCGTCATCAGACCGTGGTTCAAAATTACGTGGTGCTGCCCTCGGATCCATCTCTTCGAGATTCATTCCGCCAATAGCCCGTTGAGTTCTTCCAGTGCGACGTTAATTAACTACCTACCTACCATAGTATGTATAGTATGCTCCCTGTGATTACCCTGGTTAACATAATTACACCTACATTTAAGCAACAGCAAAAAATTATGAAATCCCTGAGAATTTTTACTTCGTTGTTTTAAAATCTTAAAATTGTTTTCGCCACTTAAATCATCTCTTCATCATTTGAACGAAAAAATCAAACATTTTCATCGAAAACTATTTCTCTGCCGAGTTTCGATTCATCAGGAACTTCGTAGTAAACAGATACGCGCATGGTGTGCTATCTATCGGATGATAAAGAAACTAATCAACGGACGAAAGCTATTTCTGGGCCTTTCCATGAAGTATGCTTTTTAATGAGCAGGCAACCCCTAACATGTTTCCACAATTTCGACGATTCGTAAGAATCGCGTCACTTGAATAAAATACAGTTTTTACTTAATATATTCCGCATCTTTTTTCTTTAAGAAATATCTTTTGTTTCGTACCTATGTCAAAAGCCAGGTAAAGCCTGGCCAAAATATCGTGAGCGATTAGAGATTAAAATATCGGTTGGGGTGTTCGAGGTTTTTGGTTCAAGGTCCAAAAGCGGACAAGCTCAAGATAAAATAATAAAAGCAATGTAAAAATAAAAAACAAAGAAATTGTAACTTATCGAGTGCACGAGGATTTTACAGCGGTATAATGAGTTCGATAAATTCATGATTAAAAATAGGTAGGTAGTTAATTAACGTCGCACTGGAGCAACACACCGTCTATTGGCGACAGTTCGGGATCACTCCTAAAGGGAAAGATCCAAGGACAACGCCACGTAAATTTGAACCTCTGCCAGATGACGAGGCAACACTTGAGCTGGCACCCCACTCTCCAAACTTCCACACCTCGCCAACGTTTGATTCCACGACAGATTTAACGTGCAGCCTGTGTAAACGACGGTCTTTGGTTGGATAGTGATTAAAAACAGATTGAATTACATGATGCATTGTAAAAGGTATTGAAACGATGAAAATAAATTTATAATGGAACAGGTCGATCCAAGATAAAATTGTAGTATTAAAACATGAAACCATCATCTAAAACACGTTGACCAGTAACATGTATAATGTAAAAGGTTTGAAAGTAATGAAGAGAAATGGAAAAACTGAATGTGATGTAAAAATCCAATATCTTTTAAAAAAGGAGAAAAGGATTAGATATTAAAGGGATGTATATAACAAATATACATAAGAGAATCATTAAAATTCATGTAGAATCACAGATATCTTCGACATCGAACGAACTACTTTATTTAAATCCGTTAGGATTTAAAATATTCCAGTGACTGTAGAGAAACCAGAATTTCTTTTCGAATGGGGACTAATGTTATAAATGCAATTTTTATGCAATGAAGAACGATTATTGCATTGAAAACAGCTTCTGTAAGTCTTTATCTCTTGTTTGATCGCTAGTCTTCAATTTCAAAGGGATTACTGTGAGAATAAAAAGTTATGCTTTTCGGTGGATTCGAGTTTAAAAGCCGCTTTACAGTGGTTGCGTTCGCCAGATGCTTAAAATGGTAATAAATAATATTAAGTATTACTAAAATCTTATCTCGAATCTCACTTTTTATTTTTGCAACATTTGAAGCGGCGATGTAGATAGGGGTTGGTTTTTTATGCCCAGCCATAGGTCATGTTTGGCCATGCTGTGCCAGACACCAGACAACGTCGAGTAAGAGTTGGTTGGTTTCGGGGTTTCATAGGGCAAGGGCCATATTTGGCCATGCTGCGCCAAACACGACGTGCAATATCAAGTAATAGACGCACACACGATGAAAGCTTTACTGACACAGAAGAGAGAAGTACACCCAAGGAGGAATGCACATAACAGGAATCGAAAATACGTCGCTTACAACTCGAATGTTGCTAGCTCAGTGGGCATACTCACTGAGTCACGACGACCCCGTTGAGTAAGAGACATATACACTCAAGGAAAGGCAAAGAGAGAGTCCAGTCAAATACCGTCGTGTACACGGGGAAGGGGTGCATGTTATATCTGTCGTGGCCTCAAATGTCCTCACGTTGGCGTTGTGTGGAAGTTTGAAGAGTGGGGTGCCAGCTCAGGTGTGACCTCGTCATCTGACCGTGGTTTAAAATTACGTGGTGTTGTCCAAGATCTTTCCCTTGGGGATTGATCCCGGACCGTCGCCAAGAGCCCATTGTGTTGCTCCAGTGCGACGTAGATTCAATTACCCCCAAAAGCTTTTTGAATTTTTTAAATAAAATTTTCCTAATAAAAATCTAATGTTTTTATCTTTGTCTTGAACTCCAACGATAATCTCATTCTTTCCTATTTAATCGTGGCGTTTGAATTTAAAAATATAAATAATTATTCAATGTATTTCAAGTGTTAGATTTTTAAATCTACCTTTTATTATTGATTGTACAAATGAACTTTAAAATATGTTATTCATTTTTTATCGGGCTACGTTCTCTTATGTGTTTGGCGCAGCTTGTCCGTTCTTGGTTGGATTGGGTTTTATGGCGCAAGGGCCATATTTGGACATCTTGCGGCAAACTCGATAGACAGCTTTTGGACCTTATGCCATTAAACCAAAATCAACCAACCTTTTGTTCCGCCCTGGTTGTATTTCTCTCTTCTGTGTCAGTAAAACTTACATTGTGTGTTTGTCCATTACTTGTCTGTTTTGTGTTTGGTGCAGCGTGACCAAATATGGCTCCATAAAACTCAATGCAACCAACCAACCAACCCATTAGCATTAAATAAATTAAAGATAAAGCAAATATTGGAAGGGAAAGATATACAAATTTAAAAAACTAATACAAATTTAAAAAATTCAATAGAAGATGCGACATTTCTACCTTTCCATTCCTCCATCTACCTTATATGTCAATAGTTAAATTAGTATAAGATACATAAAAACTATCGCTAACACTTTCACATGGAATGTAGTCATTTCATTATTCAACGTAGTCGCGGAAAAAAAAACACGAACCACCTCTCTTCATTCGAGAAATTTTAACAGTAGAGAAATATGGCGTTCGACAGGAACAAAGTCTATAAATTCAAATGCATAAAATTTGCATAAGAGTCCGTCTTCATATTAAATTCAGCAACAACTTCGTAATTTCCAATAGAAACCCATATTTCGACACAATTTCGGATTTATGTACACTGCTGGCCACCGTAAATGCAACACCCTGAAGGAAGCATGCAAATAATATGAAATTTACAACATGCATTAGCGGAGGTGAGATATGCAAATGATTAGAATTTCAGCGCAGACGCACATCACGCGCGCCTGTGGCGCCACTTCAAAGCACTATTTAAGGCTTGGAGATTTCGACGATTTCAAGTACGGCAATTGTGTTTTTCTTGTGGTTTTTTCAAAAAAACGATCAATTATGCCTCGTAGAAAACAGCGATCATCTTTTGATCAAGTATCCGAGTTCGACAGAGGAAGGATAGTGGCCTACCGAGATTGTGGATTATCTTTCAGAGAAATCGGTAGTCGTGTTGGACGAAACCAAACAACTGTAATGCGGATATGTGATCGTTGGATGCAGGAGGGTACGACGGACCGACGTGTTCGATCGCATCCACCTCAGTGCACCACTTCACGTGATGACAGGCATATTGTGCGTATGGCAGTGACGGATCGCTCAGCCACATCCCGAACCATAGCACAGCACATTCAGTCTGTACCGCATCATCCAGTGTCTGCGCGTACCATTCGACGCCGTTTACAGCAGAGTGGTCTGTCCGCAAGACGTCCATTGCTTCGTCTACCCTTGACGCAGAACCACAGACGTTTCCGCCGCCAATGGTGCGATGAAAGAAGGATGTGGACGGCAGAATGGAATGAAATTGTCTTTACTGACGAGTCACGCTTCTGTCTGCAACACCACGATGGTCGGATTCGAGTCTGGAGACACCGTGGAGAGAGGATGCTGAACAGCTGCGTTATGCACCGCCACACTGGTCCTGCACCGGGTATTATGGTATGGGGCGGTATTGGATATCACTCTCGCACTCCTCTAGTACGCATTGCCGGTACTTTAAACAGCCAGCGCTACATCTCCGAGGTGTTGGCGCCAGTTGTCCTTCCTTACCTTCAGGGCTTGCCCACAGCCATATTTCAACAGGATAATGCGCGACCACACGTGGCACGCATTGTTCAAGGGTTCTTCGTCAATCGCCAGATTGAATTGCTTCCCTGGCCAGCTCGCTCTCCGGATCTTTCGCCGATAGAAAACATGTGGTCCATGGTTGCTCAACGATTGACCCAGAATACATCCCCAGCTGCCACACCAGATCAACTTTGGCAACGTGTGGAAGCTGCTTGGTCTGCTGTACCCCAAGAACACATCCAAAGTCTCTTTGAATCAATGCCGAGGCGTGTGGCAGCGGTGATCTCCAACAATGGCGGCTATTCTGGCTACTGATTTTGGCAGGAACCACACTTCACAGAAGTCTATAAATTTAATCATTTGATACTTGGTCAACATGTTATCTACAAAATAAATTTTGTTGTGATATCTCTTGTCTTTCTTGGTGTTGCAATTTGGGTGGCCAGCAGTGTATATCAAAATTTAACTTCAGATACCAAATTTCATGTCATTTCTAACCGTTTCGAAGTTATGAGTACAGAAAGATTGGAGCTCGTGTAATGTTAAATCAGTTTCATGGACTTTTATGGATATCTTCATAAATAGTATCTCTATAGCGCTGCTATTTTGTACCATGTTACTGTCAAACAGCCCAAACACAATCCACCTAATATTCTATTTTAAAAACAAAGTTTAGTATGTAATAATAAATATTAAATTAATGTTTGAAAAAATAATGAATTGGAACTTTACTATATTTTGAAAGGAATCGATTCAGAAGGATTTCTATGACCTGCTAAATTTCAGCTGATTCCAATGGTTAGCTTTTGCGTTATATTAAATTTTCCTCATTATGGCGATTTTAGAGACAGCTGAAATTTAAAAAAAACGTCTGACAAACCTCGGAGGATAATTCTCGGGTAGTTTTCACTTGCATAATAAATATAATTCTCGAATCGTAATAAATGTAATAATTCTCGGACTGTTTGCTCTCTGACAAATACGTTTGAAATAGTATTCAAATTTGAAATTCGGGTAACTATAACTACAATTAATTTTGATCTACGATTAGAGATTTTCAATGTGGAGATGATCCCTGAAATTGACATAGACTTCAACATTGTATATCTTCGGATATAAAGATACTAGTCATGAAATTTCATATTTAAACTAATCTAACGAAAAGCCGAATCTGATTAAGGCGTCAAAACATGGTGTTTCCATTAGAAATTTTGTTTGTGCAAAATTTTATATGAAGACGTCCCCTTATGCAATTTTTTCGCCATTTAATTTGTAGAGGACGTTATTCCCTATTAAATGATATCTTTGAATTTCTGTACTATGATTAGTGCTCCAAAATAAAGGGACGGTTAGTTTTTTCCGCGACTGTACATACGAGAACTGTACTAAAATCAACTCTAACTGTGCGCTATTCACTCTCTCTACTGAGGGCTCTTTTAACCCTTTGTTTCACCAAGGTTTACGGGTTGATCACAATTATTGTTTAACTTGGTGGGAATCTTGATTTTTTTGTATTTTTTTGAGTCTTGATTATATAAGCTATTTATTTACCTTAAATGTATAAATGGTCATCTACATTATATTTAGGTACGTAGCTAATTAACGTCGAACTGGAGCAACACAACGGGCTATTGGCGACGGTCCGGGATCAATCAATCCACAAAAGAAAGATCCGAGGACAACATAACCTAATTTTGAACCACCGTTAGAAGAGGTCACCAACTGAGCTGGCACCCAAACTTCCTCACCCCGCCAACGTGAGGACATTTGAGGCCAGGGCAGATTTAACGTGCACCAGTCCCCGTGTACATGACAGTCTTTGGTTGGACCTAGTTTCCAACTCGCAACCCTCTGGTTGCTTATCCGTTACTCTTCCAACTGAGATACCGCTGCCTTAGAGAAACAAGGAAAATTTCCGATTTGAAAACTTTTTTCTGTAATTACTTATTCAAATATATCGTCGGCTTAGAAACCCATTAATTGATACTTTTTCGGAAACATTACATCCTTATTTTCATGAAAAATGAATTGCCATATCCCAATCTCTGTGTGTGTTTAAGATGCATAAACTTTATGAAAATGCTTGTTATTTGTATTTTTCGACCTAAAAACTTTAAATAGCTGTACAGTAAAAAATTGTTTTGTTAAATTAATGCGTTTCTGCTGACGATATAAAGCTGTAGAAAAGTTTCCCTGGTATAAATTTATCATTCTCTTTTTGAACATTGTAGAAAACAATTTTGGAATTTTATCCTTCGCAACAAAAAGAAATTAAAACGATCGTTGGCAAATATTACATTTACTGGTACTGTTCATTTTGGAATCATTTTCAAAATTATCATTCGCTTGGTTTTATGCTTTTTCGCAAGATCCAATATAATTGATTTTTAGTAATTAAATTATTCAATTTATCAATATTGAGATCAATAAGACCACCTCAATTCGATTTATAATTTAATAAATTATAACTCTGACGAAACCGGCTATTCCTAAAGACTTTCAAGGTTGTCAGAAGAATTATTTTGTCACGTTTGCCACAGAGAATTTCAATGGAGTTTGGTAGGTAGATATTTAATTAACATCACACTGGAGCAACACAACGGGCTATTAGCAACAGTCAGAGATTGATCCCCGAAGGAAAAGATCCAAGAACACCACGTAATTTTGAACCACGGTCAGATGACGAGGTCACACCTGAGCTGGCCCCACTCTTCAAACTTCCACACCACGCCAATGTGAGGGCATTTGAGGCCACGACAGATTTAACGTGTACCAGCCCCCTTTGTATACGTACGGTATTTGGTTGGATTCGAACTCGCAACCCTCCAGTCGCGAGTCCTTTACTCTTTCAATCGGGCTACCAAGACCCCAAAATGGAGTTTTGAAGAGATTTCGCATGTTTCAAACATCCATTAACGTGATTGAATCAGTCATTCGATTGCTTAACTTACTCCTTTTAGAGATTCGAGCCAAAAATATAGTAAACCCTCTTCGTACATAAACAGTTTTTAATTACAAGTCATTTTTTCCATTCAAATCATTCAACCGATTCAATCGATGCTATTATTTCATGAAAATACAGTGCATGATAGTCAAGTATTAATTATTAGAAAAACGCAGAAACTGTATTTGTTACATATAGTTTCTCTTATATATAAATTAAAGTTTTTTTTTTAATTTAATTAAAGTCAATTGATTTTCTGTGAACCAATTGCTTGAAACTTTCTACTTGGAATAAAACTGATTACTTATCTTAAATTTAAATTTATTCTTTAACCCTCCTGGTGGTTGTCTCGAAAAGGTGTCTTGTCACAAATAAAACTGGCTAGAACTTGATGGATGAGATATCTCGGCATTAAAAGAAAGCTGATTATAACTTGATCTCTCCATCATCAAAAATTGGCAATATCTTAATGACGAGATATCTCGTCGTTAGCAAAATTGCCCAGAATGGATGAGATACCTCGTCGAAACCACTAGGAGGGTTAAATATGCAACTTGCATCATCGCAACTCATGTACTAACTAGATTTTACCTACATAATTATCTAAACTTATAATTCTCGTAGCATTCAAAGGAAACCAGGGAAAATTTTAAAACCTGAAATGATGTAAAAATCTGATTTTAGAAACGCAATAATTTTATTCAAAAGGAAGAGAATTCATAATTTATAAATTGAATATCAAATACTCGAAGTTGGGCAATGCATTGAGATACATGACACGCCCAACAGACCTTGTTAAGTGAAAAATCACGTTTGCTTGTGGTAGCTAAGACTTATGATGACTTGTGTTAACCACGCTTCATTGTAAGTAATGAAAGCCCATTTACACTCTTTCGCTCTGGACTTCTAATCGTTGTGGTTTTCTTATGTCTCAATAACCAGTAGTAATAACAAATTTCAAATTAAATCAATGATACATCGAGTTATTGAAAATCATTGCTTATACATTCAATGAATAAAAATCCATTAATTGTACTGATTATTAAACCCAGTAAAATATTTGTATAAAATTAATTCATTAATCGTACTGAATTTTAATTCATTAATAGTTGTGAATTTAAATTCCAGTAATCATACTGAATTTAAATTCCCAGTAATCGTAATAAATATTAATTCTCTTCAATCGTCATGAACATTATTTCATTAATCCTACTGAATATTGATAAATCGAGAATAATATTATTTTCATTAATCGGTAAAATATAATAATAATTCATCAAGATGAATATTATTTCATTAATTGGTAAAGAATATTAATTCATCGAGATATGAATATCAATATTTACCAATTATTTCATTAATTGGTAAATATTGTTACCAATTAATGAAATATTTATCAATTATTTCATTAATTGGTAAATATTGTTAATTCCTCCAGATGAATACTATTTCATTAATTGGTAAAGAATATTAATTCATCAAGATGAATATTATTTTAATTATCGGTGAAGAATATTAATTCATTACGAAATGTGAAAGAATATTACAATAAAATGTATTGTAATTTGAATTATAAATCAGTATTACAGTTAATTATAACAGTTTTGTGAACAACGAAGAGGAAAATTTTTTCTCAAGAAATCTAGCCTTCAAGCAGAGAAAAATGACTTAATGGACTCTTCATCAACCTACAAGATCACCACATTCTGGTTTAGAAAATATGAAAACTCATATTCTTTGAATATATAGACTTCGTATGTTTCACTTATCCTACGAAATAATTCTTTTATAAGAATAAAAGCGTATTATTTTAGTTCTTGAAAAAAATATAAAACTATTACATACATTGTATTTATTTGTAGATACTATAAGAAACTAATACATTCGGGGGTTAGGCCCCCATAGACCCTTGTCTATGCCATTGGTCAAATCAAAGCGTCCAGATCAATAAGTCTATTTAAAATCTTACATTGATGGTTGGTTGATTAGGGTTTAATGTCGCAAGGTCCTGAACAGGACAAGCTGCCCAAACGCAAGGTAAAAAGCAATCCATAAAGCCGGGAAAATATTCAAAACAGCAGCCAAGCCAACAAAAACAGGCGGATTTCGCATTAACATGAAAGTAAAATTAAGACTTTAGAAGGTGAAAACATTGCATTGTTAAAATATAACGTCATGAAGGTATAAATTAGTAAAATGGTAATTCAAAAATGTTGATGGTAGTGTTCATTTAAAACAGATGAAAAGTGGTGTGGTTTGAAAGATGATAAAGACATGAAATTTGAAAAACTAATGCCGTCTAAAAATTTAAGATTTAGATGGGGATTTTGTCTCACCAAATCCTGCAAGTTTAAAAAGGAGTTATTAAAAAAGTAATGCCAATCAAGCCTGAAAATAGAATAATCGATAAAATACGAACACAGGAATCAAAGGGCATTCTCTCGTAATGAAGGAAATCTGTGGGTAAATCTCCCACTGAAAACCTACTATTTGGATCAATTATTTCAACTTGACAAAACAGATTCCGTTCAATCTAGAGAATTAAAAACGAAATAAAACAAATAAATCAGAAACACTTGTCTCTGCAACGTGAAAGGAGGCAAAGAAAACAATTTTGTCACATTTCATGAAAAAAGATTGGAGCATACACTTCTTGGTCGCACTTTCTCCCACCAAATCTCGCAAGTTTAAAATGAAGTTGTTAAAAAAGTAATGTGAATCACGACCGAAAACAGGACAATCGATTAAAATATGACGAACACTAAAAAGAATCACAGGGGCATTCCATCCTAATGAAAGATATCTGTGGGTAATATCTCACACCGAAAACCTATCATTTGGATCAATAATTTCAACTTGGCAGAATGTATTCCGCTCAAGAGAGATTCCGCTCAAGAGAATTAAAACGAAAGTAAAACATAAATAAATCCGGAACACTTGTCTCTACAGTGTGAAAGGAGGTAAAAAAAACAATTTTGTTTTATTTCCTGAAAAAAAGATGGGAGCATACACTTCTTGGTCACACTTTCTCCCACCAAATCTCGCAAGTTTAAAATGGAGTTGTAAAAGTAATGTGGTCACGACCGAAAACAGGACAATCGATTAAAATCTGACAAACACAAAAAGGACTCACAGAGGCATTCCCTCTTAATGAAAGATGTCTGTGGGTAATATCTCACACAGAAAACCTACCATTTGGATCAATAATTTCAACTTGACAGAACAGATTCCGCTCAATCTAGAGAATTAAAAACGAAAGTAAAACAAACAAATCAGAAACACGTGAAAGAGCTGGAGGTAAAAAAGAAGTTTCGTTTTATTTCGTGAAAAAAGACGGTAGCACACACTTCTTGGTCACACAATTCTCAAATACAGTGGAAACGGAGCGAATTGCTATTATTAAGAAATGAGTAGGAAAAATGAGTAGTATGTGTGGGAAGAAGGTATAACGTAAGGGTATTTCGAGAGTCGCCGAAGAGTCGGAGTAACATTAGCATGGCAAAAATAGAAGATGCGAGACTTTTGTTCACTTGCCAGGTGACATGATGAAGTAGGGGATGAGGAAAAATGCCTTTCATATTCGGATCAAAAATGCTCTCCTGCAGAGCCCCTGGGAGGCTTTCCATTGGCTCCCGAAGAAAGAGAATTGAAATCATCAGGAATGATTTTTTTGTTTCATGCTGGAAACAACGAAAGGGATTTGCCCCATAAATTATTGCGACTTTGGTATTGGGAACTCGGATTATTTAGTGACACTTAAAGCAATATGTGGTATTTCGCTAGCATCTATCATATTTGTCGACAATTTTGTGTTATGTACATTGTTTCCTTTTTAGAAATATTCTATTTCAAATTGAGAAATATTCTTTCCTTGAATATTCTTTTGTTTATAAATATTCTACTTGAAATTGAGAAGTATTATTTTCTTGATTGTTCTTTTTTTGAGAAATATTCTACTTGAAATAGAGAAATATTCTTTTCTGGAATGATCTTTTTTAAAAATATTCTACTTGAAATTGAGAAATATACTTTTCTTGAAATTTCCTTTTTTTTTATTTTCTACTTGAAATTGACAAATATTCTACTTGAAAATGAGAAATATTCTACCTGAAAATGAGAAATATTATTTTTTTATTGTTCTGTTTTCAGAAATATTCTATTTGAAATTGAGAAATATTCTTTTCTTGAATATGTTCTTTTGTTCAAAATATAAAAAATAGAAACCCAATTACGCTAGCTGTTTAACCATTAAGATAGTTAACCAAAAGAAGCTTTATAAACTTCAACGATCAAATACTTTATTTTCCTCCGTTCTATTATTTCCAATTTCAGATAACGTATGTTATCCTAATAAATTAAGGAAAACGAATTCGCTAATTTAAAATTCTTCAAGCAGTGTTTTTATTTTTCTAGACAAAATTCAAAATCATTCTGGTTGATAACACGGTAGTTTTGCTCAAAAACTGCTTAAGGGATCGAAACCACTGTGTTTAACTATTACGACAATTTAAAAAAGCGTTCTAAACTTTAACAGTCAATATGTGTATTATTTCATCCCTCCTATATTACTTCTATTTTTCGATAACGTATATTATCCTTAATAAATACAATAAGCGAATTCTTGAATATAAAATTCTTCTAGCATTGATTTTATTTTTCTTGACGAGATTCAAAATCATTCTTGTTGATAATACAATATTTTTACTCAAAAACTATTTAAGTCCTCCAAAACACTATGTTTAACTATTACGATAATTAAAAAAATCTTTCTAAACTTTAACAATCAATATATGTATTATTTCTTCCGTCCTATATTATTTCTAACTTTCGATAACATCTATTATTCCTAATAAATTACGGTTAGTTAATTTGTGATTTTAAAATTCCTCAAGCAGTGCTTTTATTTTTCTTGACGAGATTCAAAATCATTATTTTTGGTAACACGATATTTTTGCGAAAAAATTGCTCAAGGCCTCTAAAGTACTGTGCTTAACTATTGCGATAAATTAGAAAAGCGTTCTAACCTTTAAGAATTTATATGTAATATTTCTTAAATCCTATACTATTTCTAACTTTCGATGACGTATATTATCCTCAATAAACACGGTAAACAAATTCGTGAATTTAAAATTCTTCAAGCAGTGCTTTTATTTTGCTTGAGAAGATTCAAAATCATTCTTGTTCGAAGCAAGGTATTTTACCCAAGTAATTGCTTAAGGCCTCTAAAGCACTGTGCTTAACTATTGCGATAATTTAAAAAAGCGTTCTAATCTTTAACAGTCGATATGCGTATTATTCTTTCGTCCTATAATTTTTCCAACTTTCGTTAACGTATATTATCCCTTCTAAAATGCAGTAACCAAATTCGTGAATTTAAAATTCTTCAAACTGTACTTTTATTTTTCTTGCTGAGGATCCTAATCATTCTTGTTGGTAACGGTATTTTTAAGCAAATATTGCTTATTAAGGCCTCGAAACCACTGTGTTTGACTATTACGATTATTTAAAAAAGCGTTCAAAACTTTAACAATCAATACGTGTATTATTTCTTCCGTCCTGCATTATTTCTAACTTTTGATAACGTATTTTCCTAATAAATTACGGTAAGCGAATTCTTGAATATAAAATTCTTCAAGCATTGCTTTTATTTTTCTTGACAAGATTCGAAATCACTCTTGTTGATAACAAAGAATTTTTACTCAAAAAGTACTTAAGTCCTCCAAACACTGTGTTTAACAATTACGATAATTAAAAAATCTTTCTAAACTTTAACAATCAATATGTGTATTATTTCTTCCGTCCTATATTATTTCTAACTTTCGATAGCATGTATTATTCCTAATAAATTACGGTAAGCTAATTTGTAATTTTAAAATTCCTCAAGCAGTGCTTTTATTTTTCTTGACGAGATTCAAAATCATTCTTGTTGATAAAACGGTATTTTTACGCAAAATTAGCTTATTAAAGCCTCCAAAACACAGTGTTATTCTATAACGATAATTTAGAAAAGCGTTCCAAACTTTAACAATTAATGTGTCCGATTGTTCTATCATTCTTCCGTCCTATAATATTTCCAACTTTCGATAATATATTATTCCTAATAAAATACGTTATGGTCAATTTGTGAATTTAAAATTCTTTAAACAGTACTTCTATTTTTCTTGATGAGATTCAAAAACATTCTTGTTAGTAACACGGTATTTTTACGCAAATATTGTTTTTTAAAGCCTCGAAAATAGTCAGTACAGTGTTTAACTATTACGATAATATTAAAAAGCTTTATAAACTTCAACATTCAAATAGTTTGTGTATTAATTATCTCTTCCGTTTTATATTTCCAATGTTCGATAACGTACGTTATCCTTAATAAATTACGGTAGCAAATTCTTGAATTTAAAATTGTTTAAACGGTGCTTTTATTTTTCTTGATGAGATTCAAAAGTATACTTGTAACACGGTATTTTTACGCAAAAACTGCTTATTAAGACCTCGAAAGCACAGTCGGTAGTGACACGACAATTCAAAAAAGCGTTCTAAACTTCAACAATCAATTTGTGTATTATTCCTTCCGCTATATTATTTCCAGTTTGAGATAATGTATATTATTCCTAATACATATTATGGTAAGCGAATGCGTGTATTTAAAATTATTCAAGCAGTACTTTTATTTTTGTAGAAATTCAAAAACATTATTGTTGGTAAAGCGGTATTTTTACGTAAATATTGCTTATCAAGGCCTTGGAAACACAGTGTAGGCGGCCTGTAGATATTCTCAAAAGCAGGTGTTGTCAACGTGGTGTACGTGGTAAAATTCTTGGGGTTCCGCTGCGAAATCTCAAAAGTCGCTAGATCTAGTTCTGTCTGTCTATCACAAGAGCTGTTCACAGTCTGGGTGGTGGCGGTCGCTATAGTAACAGGACTCATTCATTTAGAATAGGGTGACTGGTCAAGATCTTAATTTTATTTTGTTTGGGGCAAATATTGCCGGGGGAAAGAGAGTTAACTAGTTTTGATCTCTTGGCAAAGTAAAAGTAAGAACCCTAAGATTTATATTTCTAATTTTATAAAAATTTTTAGATTGTCATTTTTCTGTTTATCGAAATGTGTAATTTATGAATACAAAATTTAATATATATACACACACATAAGCAACACTACATTAGTTACCCTGATAATTATCAGACTGCCCACACTTACACGACAGTCTGGTTGGATCGAGTTTCGAACTCGAGGCTACCATGGCTCTGGCAATACAACAGGCTATTCAACAGAAAAACGTTTTAGAACTGCTTGATTTAAGCAATAGTAAATAAATCTGGTCCAGCTCTGATTGTATAACTTTCGAGTTTTAAAGACTAACTAAAGAATCTAAATGAGATAGCATTAAAACATAGTTGATTAAAAGCATATTTTAGCTGCTGAATTCATTTAAAAAATTAAAGAAACTACAGTTAATTACATTTTACTCTTTACCTCACTTCATACAAATCTTAATTTAACTACCCTAACCTTTCAATAGCTAACTAGACATTCCTAATAAAAACATGCTGTTTCTGTTTATCACACTTAGTCGCGTCACTTAGGATATCTCATAAATGAGTAGTCAAAAACACGTTTGTTAGTCTCAGTAATAGCTGTTTTCTACGCGATTCTGTCACAAAAGGTTTTGATCCCAGCTTTGCCGCACTCTAATCCAATTTCTAAACCGTTCCCCTGTCCCTCATTTCCTCGAGGTTGTCATATTCGATTGCACTGATATCGAGGGAAGAGTTGATCCAATCCGGAGTACAATACTGTCTCCAATCCTAGTTTCCTAGTTCTTTGAATCTGAAACGTATCGTATTCTTTTGCAATATTCTCCCAATTTTATTCGTCGTCAATAGCCCGTTGTGTTGCTCTAGTGCTGTGGTTCCCAACTGGTGGTACGCGTACCACTGGTGGTACGCGAGAGCATTTGGGGTGGTACGCAGAAGGGTTTAATAATAATACAGATCAAAGTACTGTGTTAAAACTTACACAACACTTCCCGCGCTGCTCTTTTTAGACAAGCACTAAAATTTTTAACTCCATTTGTAACAACGTAGTATTTATGTGAACGAGGGTTTTCAGAGCTAATGTATGTGAAAAACAAGTACAGGAACAGACTGCGTGGAAAACGACTTAAGATTAAAGATAAGCACTATTGAACCTGACATAGAAGCTCTAATAAGTAAGCATAAGCAAGTTTCTCATTAAGCCTCCTGATAAAGGCATTTTAGTGTTGGGAAATTGTATATGCCATTTGTTAATAACAATTGCATATAAACGGCTTTTTATAGTTTTATGGATTTATTTTCTGTTTTATTTATTACTTAAATACATTTTGTAAAGTTATTCATGTGTATAAAATTATTTGACCCCCTCAAAAAGTTATAACATAACCAGTGGTACGCCACGACCCTACAAAATTCTCAAGTGGTACTCAAGTATAAAAAGGTTGGGAATCACTGCTCAATGCAACGTTAATTAATTACCATTTCCCAATTTTATTGATTTTCGCGTTGGAAGTTTGGAGAGTGGGTGCCAGCTCAGGTGTTGACCTCGTCATTTGACCGTTGTTCAAAATTACGAGGCGCGTCCTTGAATCTTTCCCTTCGGAATCGATCCCGGAGCATCGCCAATAGCCCGTTGTGTTGCTCCAATGCTGCGTTAATTAACTACCTACCTACACAATTTTATTTAAAAACTTGGGGAAGTGTATTTCACTAAGAGAGGGTGGTTGTTACAATTTTCCCACTGTGTAATTGGTTGTGAAACTGACGTAAGTAGGTAGCTGAAATAACGTCACACTGGAGAAACATAACGGGTTATTAGAGACTGTCCGGGATCAATCCGATAGGGAAAGATCCGAGGACATCACCAAATAATTTTGAATCACGCTCAGATGACGAGGTGAACACCTGAGCTTCACCACACTATCCAAACTTCCGCACCATGCCAACGTGAGGACATTCGAGGACACCACGGATTTAACGTGAACCAGCCCCCGTGCACATGACGGTCTTTGGTACGACCGAGTATCGAACTCGCAACCGCCGAACCGTCGCCAGTTGTCCGGTGCGACGTTAGTTCAACTACCTACTTACCCCTTGTAAAAGTTAAACAACGCAAAAATATCGTTCATTTTCAGCAATATTCAAAAACTAATAACTCGGTTCAATCAAACATTGTCGTGTATACGTTTATGGTGCACTTCAAATCTCTCAAATCTCAAATGTCCTCACGTTGGAGTGGTTTGGAAGTTTGGAGAGTGGGGTGCCAGCTCAGGTGTTGACCATCTGACCGTGATTCAAAATTACGTGGTGGTGTCCTCGGTCTTTACCTTGGGGATTGATCCCGGACCGTCGCCAATAGCCGGTTGTGTTGCTCCAGTACGACGGTGATTAAAATACCTACCTTCCTGACCAGATAGGCTGTTATTGCTGTCCACCTATTTCGATTTGTTTTGATTCTCTTGAACTTTGAATAGTCCGTTGTGTTGCTCCAGTGCGACGTTAATTAAAATACCTTCCTAGCCCTCGAACTGTGTGCTGTTAGTCTGATTTTTAATGTTAAACAACATCAATAAATGTCCGTTTCAATTTACAGAAATTTCAATTCCTATTTTTTGATTTGATTAACAGTCTGAAATACATTTAAAGGGGAATGGTAGGTAGGTATTTTAATTAACGTCGCACTGAGCTACACAACGGGATATCGGCGACGATGCGGGATTAAAGAATGGAGTTCCTATCACGGATTTTTAATCAACTCTAAACAAGACGACGTTTCAGAAATTGTCTATTTTATTCACATATTGCTCTAAAGCAATACAAGAAGCAATTTGTTGATAAAGACTACCATAAAACCTTTGTGTTAAAATAGAAATTTTTAGTGCGCAATCTGACAGCAGTAATGTGAAGTTGTTATTGGTTAGAATGACTAATAGTGTGAATAACTAAAGCTAACAATAGTTGTTTTTAATACGGTTCATAAACACGGAGATATAAACTAGCTTCAACAATCGATTACAAGTAACATTCATTTCAAAGAATACGATTATCCTTACTCCTGTTTTTCCGAAATGTTGATCACGAAAGTGTCTAAATGACAAATCATCTCAACTCCCCCGAGTGCAAGAGATAATTAACAAAAATACATTGGGTTTCTCCGCAAACATTTGTGTAAGTACTTCCGTTTTCATTAATCGAAAAAATGAAAATAACTGAAGCTCTATAAAAGTACACATTTTCGCTAAGCTATTTTTATTCGGCAAATATTTGTCCATAAAAATCATAGAAAAAATTAATTTTCTATTTAAAAAATACGAAATTATTGAATCATTCATTTGTTTTAGCAAACGTAAGGTCTAATTTAGCCTTCGTGTAGTAAAAAATATCAAGAGCGATGTTAAGTTTGTTTAACCATTATAAATATTTGCGCAATGAAATACCACCTCTGATTCTCAAAATCATGAATCCATATATAAAAATGGATGTGTGTGTGTATGTTCTCTATACAAATCTACACCGTTTGACCAATTCACGCCAAATTTGGTACACTTATACTTTGGAACCCTGACAGCTATCCAAGCTACATATTAACCCCCGTTCTCTTTGACCTAGGTGTGTAGAGGAGGCTAAAAACAATTCCAAATCTCCATAGGAATAACATTGAGCATAAAACTATTGCGGTACGCAGCTGTTTGTTTTACCAGTATTGATCGAAAATCAAATGTTCCAATATAATTGTTTTACCAGTATTGCTCGAAAAACAATTTTTTCCCAAATCAAATTAAATTATAATATTTATGTTTGAACTAACTTTTTATTTCTTCCCATGATAATAAATAATTTATGAATGTTTGATTGATGAAAAAGAATATTTAAAATACTTAATTTTTCATAATTTACATTTTGTAACGGAACACGAAAAGTCGAAACGAAAAACTCATTGATCATAAAAGCGTAATTTTGCTACTCGGTACCTAGCAATGCCAGAATTAAGGTTTAATTTTTTATATAATTTGATTTAGAATTCTGTGTTTGTGTATTTGAGTTGACAGCGAAATATTGCGGTCATATTTGAACATTTCTAAGTTTTGTAAATTTGTGTTCTTTTTGTAAATAATTCATTATTGTCTATCAATATTTTTCAAGCGTTTTTCAAATTTCTCTATAGAGTTTCATTCAGTTCCACAACCTCCTAGAAGGTTCTACAAAGTTCTATTCATTTTCACAACCTTCTAGAAGGTTGTACAGAGTTCTATTCATTTCCACAACCTTCTAGAAGGTTGTACAGAGTTCTATTCATTTCCACAACTTCTAGAAGGTTGTACAGAGTTCTATTCATTTCCACAACCTTCTAGAAGGTTCTACAGAGTTATATACATTTCCACAACCTTCTAGAAGGTTCTACAGAGTTCTTTTTATTTCTACAAATTTCCAGAAGGTTCTACCGACACCGAGTTCTATTCGCTTCCTCAATCTTCCGGAAGGTTCAACAGACTTCTATTCTTCTATTCGACTAAACTTGGGCTTAAATGTCATCGCGAATGTCACCAATCAGCCTAGTGACCCCGAAAACTATGTATTCGACACTAATCTCAGTCGTTTTGGACATTTCATTTTTCACTCCTTCTTACCCCCATGCCGATGGGGGCTGAACTTGGACTTAAACGGCATCGGGAGTGTCACTATTCATCTCAGCGACCCCGAAAACTATGGATTCGACACTAATATCGGTCGTTTTCGATTATTTTTACATGTCACCCCTTTCCCACCCCTGGGTGTCTTACCCCACAGTATTTTTTTCCAGTTAGTAAGTCATATGTGTGCCAAGTTTGGTTGAAATAAGCGTTCGAGAGTTATGCTGGAACATACAAACATACACACACATTCATTTTTATATATGATAATTTCTTGGTGGTATATGTATATTTCGACGAGCTTTTCTTAAATCTTTGGTTAAATACGTTATTGTTTGTAGACTTCTGTTTCATAAATAGAAACCTTTTTAAGTAAGGTGTATAACTTCTTATTTTAAAATGACTGGTAAAGTTAAAATAAAGTTATTCTAAAATAGGATATGTTACGTTAAATCAAAACGCGGGTAGCCATACGTTGTAGTTCAAAGATATTTCTAAATTTTGACATATTTTCATTACAAGATTAAAATCAATTTAATTTACATTTATTTTTCATGTTTCATGGGTATTATTGAAAGCTGTACTCCATAGTCAAGTAACTACATCTATCATTCTAAATAGGTACGCGGTTTCCATATAGAAACTGAGTCTCTCAATTGAAAAAAGTACCTTAACGATTCGATTTAAAACTAAATTTTTCTGTTGGAGGAAAGGGAATTTTAAATACCACTTTGCTGATCTTGGAATAATATCATAATAAGGAAGTATATAAACTAGGACTGTTGAAAAATATAAATTTTTTGTCTTAAATGGCAGAAGGTCAAGGTTGCTTCCTTGAAGTTGAAACTGTTCGTATACAACTTAGGTACCTGTGAAATAGTCATTGAAAGCAGTGATTTTGTAAACACTGTAATTGATTGAGTTTGCTTTATCTACACTGATGACATTTGTTTTAAAAACAAGCTCCGTTATTCCACGTGGGACTGAATAGAATTTTCAAGAAAAAAATGTGTGCTTCGAAATAAATTAGCCATGAATACCGTAACAGTTTAATTTGCCATCCTCTCTCAATGATAATGTAATTTGAAAACATCGAATCCATGGTGCAAGGGTACCACAAATAATAAATATTGATTGGAAAACTGAGTGCAAGACTATACGCTGAAAGTTCCTCAATTTTACTGAAAATGAAAATAATTGGCATTCGTAATCACTCCAAAACTCAAAATCGACTTCTGAAGAAGTCATCTCAGAAAAAGCTTTTGTAGTTTGTCTTACAGCAAGAGTGTGATGAATATGAAATGGATTATATGGATGGATATATTGTGTATACATATTTGCGTCCGAAGTAAATTGTAGAAGCTATGAAAAAGTTAAAACGATGTTAAAAAACATTTTCTGTACACTTAAATGATGCTTGCATTTTACTATGAAATAGAATCAACATTTAACCAATTCAACCCGAGCAACGCCGGGTAATTCTGCTAGTATTAAAGATAATTTTCAGGTTCATTGATTGGGTTTTTATGACGCAAGGGCCATATTTGCACAAGCTGAATAATTTTCAGGATTTGGATATTTTGATCAACAGATACTTACGAAAACATAGCATCAGTAAAAATTGAAATAAAAGAAAACTTGCTAAAACACTTGAGCCATAAAACAAAATATATAAATTTAGTGAACAACACGTTTATCAATTTATAGTATTATATAGCATAAGTAATATAAATGCCGAGTAGTGCATTTATAATATTATTGACGCAATGCTTTCAGGTTACACTGATCTGTATTTAACCCTCCTGGTGTCTGTCTCGACGAGATATCTCGTCATTAGTTAAACTGAGCAGATCCTGATGGACGTGATATCTCGTTCAACAAGCTCTCGTCATCTCTTGTCATTAGAGGGAAACTGGCTAGATCTTGATCTCGTCTCGTCATAAAAAAATTGGCAACATCTTGATGACGAGATATCTCGTCATTTAGCAAAATTGGTCAGATCTTGATGGATGAGATATCTCGTCGAAACCAATTGGAAGGTTAAAAAATGTTTGCGGAAGTTTTAAAACTAATAGGTTTTCCAAACTGTTTCTGATTTCAAATGTATCTATAAATTTTTAAGCACGTCATAAATGGTGCCGTGCCCGAGTGCCGTGAACAATCATGAAGTGGCAGCTTGTCATGTTTCATGTCCTGTTAGTGTCGTGTAACGAATCCCACTTCTGTCTTGGACCAGATGATCACCGCATTCACGTGTGGCTCAGACTCAACCCTAGCGCTACCATTCTCAATACTGTTGGGTGGCACTCTGTTGTAACTCCTAGTGTAATGGTGTGAGGAGTCATCACTTATGACAACCAGTTCCTTCTAATAGTGGTGTGAGGCTTGTTTGGCAGCACGGTTAGCAGATTCAACAAACTGTTTTGTCACGGGACCAACGAACTATTTACCAGCACGATAACGCCCGGCCCGGTATGGCCCTTTGCTCTATAAAAATCAAAAACAAGCAAACAGCGGTACAGATGGTACCCAGGTGTTTGGCGGATAACATGTATGGATCGTTTCCCTCGCAGTTGCAAAACAATGTCCTAGCAACACTGATTTCAATATGGGTTGTAAGAGATCAAGACAGTAAGCAATATTCCTAAACCCAAGAGCACCAGGAGGCAGCAGTGTCTTCTGGGCAAACAATCAATTCAAGTTTTGACCTCTCTAAAAAAGTCCAAGAAGCCCTCCTGAGTTTTCAGCCTTTGAGGATATTGGAAGTACTCGTCTATTTAGAACCAAAGGGCAATCTAATCATATAATTTATTCACATATCACATCACTTAAACCGATACAAAACGAAAAGTAACATAAATACAAAACTACGCATTAAATTTGCATGAACATGCACTGAATATGTGCAAATGAAGAATTAACATCTTCCGATTTAATGATAAGCGTCGGATAGCTAGTCGACTCAGAATTTGATGTTGTATACACTGAAATCCAATGACACTGAAATATTAACTAAATATTTCGAAGTGCCGTTTATATTGCTGTAATCGGAGCTCCTATTAACTCGCTGACCATAATGGGGAATTCCCATATCAGGCGAGAATATCAATAACTATATTGGTTGTACATTGTCAGAGCCTTTCTAGTTCACCCCAGCGACGTTTATATCAGATTGTACTAAATGTCCCAACCTGTAAATGAATGTTCGTAAGGTTGAATATTGGAGTAACTACCTTGTCTTTTCTGAGTATTAGCTTTTCAAATAGTCCTACGGTGTACTGTACTGCAACATAATTTCGTTATAGGTAAACGATGAATCCAAAAACACCGGGAACGCAGTTTAAACACCATGTTAAAAAAAAGCTGCATGAAGTACTTGAATAAATTGTAAATATGCATGTAGTCACGGAATAAAAACGAACCACCACCTCTATTTCGAGCACTATTCATAGTAGAGCAAATTCAAATATATCATTCAATAGGGAATAACGTCCTCTACAAATTCAAATGCATAAAAATTGCATAAGGGGACGTCTTCATATCAAATTTTGCACAAACAACAAACTTCCAATGGAAACACCATGTTTGATGCCTTAATCAGATTCTGCATCGATAAATTAGTCTAAATATGAAATTTCATGACTACCATCTTTATATCTGGAGATATTCAATGTTAAAGTTGTTGTCAATTTCAGGGATCATCTCCACATTGAAAATCGCTGTTCCTAAATCGAGACTAATTGTAGCTATAGCTACCTGAATTTCAAATTTAAACACTATTTCAAACGTATTTGGAAGCGAGTGCAAGCGATCCGAGAATTATTATATTTATTATGCAAATGAAAACGATTCGAGAATTATATTATTAGATTTACTATGCAAGTGAAAACGACCCGAGAATTATTATCTGAGGTTCGTCAGACTTTTTTTAAACTTTCAGTTGCCCCTAAAATCGCCATAATGAGGAAAATTTAATGTAATTCAAAAACAAACCATTGAAATGAGCTGAAATTTTTCCATGGTCATATTAGAAGTCCTTTTGAATCGATTTCCATCAAAAGTAGTAAGCAATTCATAATTTTTTCAAACATTAATTTAATAATTATTATTGCATACTAAACACTATTTTTAAAATAAAATATTAGGTGCATTTTGTTTGGATTGTTTAACAGTAACATGATAACAAAATATCAGCTCTATAGAAATATTATTTATGAAGATATCCATAAGTCTTCGAAACTGATTTAACAATAGGAGCTCCAATCTTTCTGTACTCATAACTTCGAAACGGTAAGACCTAATGACATGAAATTTGGTATCTGAAGTTAAATTTTGATATAGATTTGAAATTGTGTCAAAATAGGGGGTTTCCATTGGAAATTACAAAGTTGGTGCTCAATTTATTATGAAGACGGCCCCTTATGCAAATTGTATGCATTTGAATTTATAGAAGACGTTAGTTGCTGTCGAACGCCATCTTTGAATTTTCTCTTGTTAAAATTGATCGAATGAAGAGGGGAGTTTCTTATTTTTTCCGCGACTACAGAGGAACGTAGAAATTAACATTACATGTATCACTATTCAATTTGTAGCTGGACCCTTTTTTCTGAACAATTTGGTAGAGAAAATCTCCTTGAGCTTTAATCATATACAAGATGATTCGGAACTTATGGTACAAACTTCGAGGGATGTTAGAGCATACTAGAAGAATGTATAAGCGTATGTGACACTTTTAGGCGAAAAAATAAGAATTACGCAGGAAATGAAGCAAAATGTTTATTTGCATCATTATTTTGCAATTACTGATTTACAATTATTTTTTCAATAACTGCTCAAAAGTGCCACCACCAACATTAATGCAGGCTTGGCAGCGTGGCAAGCGAGTACGACCCGCCTTTCGAGTCGGGTTCTAGCAAAGGAACGATGTTCAAGCGCGCTAAACCAAACAGTGCACTTTAGTGGCGAAAAAGTCCGTCAATCCATGCATCGAAGCTGCCAAACTTGCATTAATGTTGGTGATGGCACCTTTGAGCAGTTATTGTAAATAAGTAATTATATGAAATAATGATGTAACTAATCATTTTGTTTCATTTCCTACGTAATTCTTGTGTTTGCGCCTACACGAGTCACTTGTGCCTATACATTGCAGCACAAAAAGTTGTTTTAGGGTATGCTCTAACACCCCTTGAATTTTGCCCCATGTGTGTGTGTGAGTCCGAATCACCCTGTTTTGATCGGGACATTGTCTTTCTGAGACTGAGAAGTATTTTACTATTAGAATTACTAGTGCAGCACTTATATGGGACATTATTGTCTTTGGTTTGTGAGACTATAAGAAATGTGATATTAATAGGAATTACTAGAAGTATGCATATGGGACATTATTGTCTTTGGTTAATGAGACAGAAATATTTTACTAATTCGAATTAATAGTGTAGTACGTAGATGGAACATTATTGTCTTTGATTAGAGAGACTATGAGAAATATTTTACTAATTGGAATTACTAGAGAAGAAAGTACTAACTAGTACTGGTAGTACTAACTTCTTTGGTTAATGAGATTGAGAAATATTTTACTAATTGGAATTGCTAGCGTGGTATTTCCAATTAGTAACATCATCTGACCGTGGTTCAAAATTGCGAGACGTTGTCTGTGGATCTTTCCCTTCGGGATTGATCCCGGATCATCTCCAATATCCCGTTTCGTATTGGACGAAATCAGGCCCCAGTGATTCGAATATGGAATCGGTGGGTGCAGGAGGGACGAACTGACCGACGTACACTGACAGACATACAGCCTCGCCACACCACCGAATGAGAGGACAGACATGGCTTTTACGTATCATACTGCAACATCAAGAACCCTGTCGAGAATTAGGTATGTTTCACAACAACCTGTGTCAGCACGTACAATTCGATGTCGTCTGCAACAGCAGGAAATTTTTTTCAAAGCATCCAATGCCGTGACTACCTTTGACTACACCACAAGCTGCTTCAGTGGTGCGTAGATCGCCGCACATGGTCAAACGAATTTTTCCAGACGAATCTGGATTCTGTCTACAGCACCACGATGGTCGCATCCAAGTCTTGCGGCACTACGGCAACAGGCTACATGGCTCTTGTATTATGCATCGTCGTACCGGTCAGTCACCTGGGTTTGTGGTATGAAGCGCCATTGGAATCTACTCCCACATCGCCTAGTAGGCATTACCGGTACATTCAACAGTCACCGATACATCTCTGAAGTTCTAGAGCCTCTTTTACCTTCAGGGCTAGCCTGCCACCAGTTTTCAACAAGATAATGCTCTACCGCATGTGGCATTCAACGTACAAAAATTCCTCAATGTCCACAAGGTTTCACTTTTTGCATGCACTGTTTGTTCACCAGATCTGTCTCAGATCGAACTCGTCTGGTCGATGATTGTCCAACGACTGGCATACCACAGACCGACAGATGAACTTTGGCAAAGTGTGGAAGCACCCATGGACTGACATACCCCAAACACACATCCAAAGCCCCTTTCTTTCAATGCCTAAACGTATAACAACAGTTATTGCCGCCCATGGTGGTTAAACAAAATACTGATTTCTTCACGTTCCGCAAGTAGAACGGATCTGTAATTTCAATACATTTCATACATTATGTTATTTGTACATAAATATGACTTTGATATCACTTGTCCTTCATGGTGTTGCATTTTCGATGGCCAATAATGCATTTCTTATGGTCTCATTAACCGAAGACAATAATGTCCCATCTTCGTACAATCAAAGCTCAGGGAGATTCTAAGAGGGCCATATAAAAAGTTTGATTTTCTATTTTACAGAAATGCTTCTCAGAGTTTGAACTGTTATGAAAAAATAAGCTCTTTGTTTTAAGAAACTTGGCGATTGAAATTTTCATATCAGCTTTAAGGAAACGAACTCGGTTTGGTGGTTTGTTATGTTGTGTGTCTCAACGATAAATTATTGCTAGAACTGGTTACTCCATCTTTCTGGTATATCCTATATAATATAATATTCTGGTACCCGGAAAAAATATATTCCAATTACTCATAAATGTGCGTCAAAATCCTTGTCAAGTTTATTACATTGTGGCTCAGTGGGCTTGCTCACTTAGCAAGCAACCTGTTTGTAGGCGGTCCAGCTTCGATTCTCATAATTTAACCTGGGTGTATTACTCTCTACTATATCAATAAAACTTTTCTTGTGTGTATCCGTTACCTGACGTTGTCTGTCTTATGTTTTGCGCAGCTTCGTTAAATATGGTCCTCCGGCCATGAAACCCAACCATACAACCACCAAGATGATTGCAATTGAAAACTTCAAAAACCCTCCGCATTAACCCTTCAAGTTGTTTCGACGAGATATGTCGTCCATCTAGATCTGACGAATTTTGCTAATGACAAGATATCTCGTCAAGATATTGCCGATCTTTTTAATGATGACGAGATCAAGTTGTGGGTAGTTTTCTTCTAACGGCGAAATATCTTGTCCGTCAAGATCTTGTCAGTTTTGCTAATGACAAGATACCGCGTCGAGACAACCACCTGGAGAGTTAAAATCACAAAGCCTTTTAGCAGAGTACTTTTTAATACCCTTGAATAGTTTTGGTCCTTTTCGATATGAAACGTATCTATATCTTAAAACATTACCTCCAAATCTACCTTAAAACGTATTAGCCCCTCCATTTGTTTTTGAACTTTTATATCATGATAAATAGATCTAAGACTTTTAGAAAGTACGAAATCCAATTAATAAATATGATGAATGAGCTCTTCAAAATTACTGCGTCAGTCTCAGTTTCAATTAAGTCCTCGCTTCAAAGTTCTGTAGCAACGTCGTCATTTACTGCAACAAGGAAATTAATGCATTCTCATAGGAAACGCAATGCAATAATAGACACCGTTATTAATGTCGGTTTTAGACTATATGTCTGTTCCCTCTTCGTGAATGCATTACCAGGAAAAGTAGACATTGCGGAAAAATACAAATATTACGAATTTTTTCTGATAGTTGGTGAATTCAAGTAGATATATTTACGTCTGGAAATATAAATAATGTGTCTGAAAATTTAGCCAACGCAAAAAAATAGAATGCAATCATTGCATTTCAGTCATTAATAACCAGAAATGCAGAAGATGAATGTTTCCAATATTTCATTTCACTCGAGGACTGCGGTAGCTCGGTTGAAAGGGTGGCGGATAAGCAAACGAAGGGTTGTGAGTTTGAAACTCAATCGAACCATAGTCGCGTACGGGGGGGGGGGCTGTTGCATGTTAAATCCGCTGCTCTTTCAGTCATGGCCTCAAATGTTCTCACGTTAGTGTGATGTGAAAGTTTGAAGAATGCCGTGCCAGCTCAGGTGTTATCTTCGTCATTTGACCGTGGTTCAAAATTACTAGGTGTTGTCCTGAGATCTTTCCCTTCGGGATTGATCCTGGACCATGACCAATAGCTTATTATGTTGCTCCAGTGCGACGTTAATTTAACTACCTACTTACCTTCATTCCGTTCGAGTTTAAATTATTTTAAATGGAGTTGTGTTTATATTTAATTACAAAACGATTTATTTATATTGATTGTAGATACAATTGCCCACATATGTAAATGAAGCACGTTCCGCCGAAAACCACTAGCGCCACCTATCCCCATCTAACTCGACAAATTAATCCTCTCATATGAAGGGTTTGTGTTTCCTGTACGTATTCCGAATGTGACATCACAGTATATTATGCATGCATACAGTATCTAAAAAATTGGATTTCATTTATCTCACTTAGTCATTTTTTTCTTAGATTGTACGTCTAGAGTATGCAAGGCATCTTTTGTAAATCTTTTCTAAATATAAGTGTAGGTAATGTTTCTGCGTTGATATGTGTTTCCTGTACGTATTCCGAATGTGACGCCACTTGGCTTGTGTTTCGAATATGTCCGCTCTTTGCCTGTAAACATTCCAAAGAATGAATTCTGAAATGATTTTTGATAGTTGAACGCCAAATCGATATACGCTAAAAGTCACCAAGATGGCGATAAAACACATTTTAAGGTATCCTCAATATATGTCATGCGAGAGCATTGGAATTGATGGTAGTAAAATCTTCGCATTTAGACTGGTTTGTTTGTTTACGCTGAATACCCCTCTCTTACAAAGAAAGGTTTCCAATTTATGCAATCAAAACGTACTTTTTAATTATAATTAGTGTCTTCTGAACGCGTTTTATGATGGTATTCCTACCTCAAGTAAAGTGATATTAAAAATCATTTCCAATGAGAGGGAGTTTCAGTGTTTAACAAGCAAATCAAACAGAATGCGAAGATTTTATTCCGCTGTCCAAATGCCCTCGCATGATACATATCGGGCTCACCCTAAAACGTAGTTTATTGCCGTTTTGGCGACGTTTGGTGGTTTATCTAACTGAAGTTGGCCAATCAAATATCATCAACAAATCGGAATTCATTCTTTGGAATTGTTATTGGCGACGTGCTGAAATCGTATTCAATAAACAAACCAAGTGACGTCACGTTCGGGATACGTACAGGAATCACTTTTCACCCCAGAAACACTACTGCCAAGTACATTTAACTCGACATAAAATGCCTCCCCTAAGTGAATTTTTGTATTTAGAGATGTTTGAAACGTACAATATGAAAGGTCATCTCCTTTCACAATCCTATTTTCTCTTTGTTTGCCGTATGATCAAACTTTCTCTCTCTCTAGAAAGAGTGAATGCAAAACTGCGCACCAATAAATAAATCAGTCGGTTAAAAAAGCGGGTTGGCACAGTCCCCACTCTACCGTAAGGTTTGGTTCGTGAATACTTTTGAGTGGAATACCTGGTAAGTGGGTCACTGGTGAAATGAAGACGGCGGGTATTTGTTTGACATTTATTTATTTAGCCAGTTTGATCCAGGGACGTCGGCGCGATATGCTCGGCCTGCTCCTTCTTGCGTCTTCGGAACTCTAGATCTCCGCACTTGCCATAGGTTTAGACTTCTTGGTATCATTTTGTTCGTCTTGAACTGCTCTTTCAACCTGTCTCCTATGCCGCAATTGAACGTTAATGTGATATTTTGGCTTCATAGTAAAATCTTCGACAAATCGTCACTTTCAACTGCACACAATTTTCACACAAATGGTTTAAACTGTCAACTAGTCAAATTGAATTGTAGAACTCGTCGTTCTCTTCAATTTAAGCACGCGCTCGCTACGACCCGTCGATTAGAACTGAAGTTGCATCGGTTGAACAGGGCAGCGTATGCCCGAAATGTGACTCATTTCCCCACCACGCGGTACAAAGGACAGAGGGAGGAGTGGATTAGCGGCAGACCTGGTTGACGCGGCCCACCTTCCTCTACACGATGGTAGGTCATTTATCCCCATAGGTTGATTCCCCTGGAGTTATGGGGATTTGAGATATCAACACTTTTCGTGACGCGCAAGTTTCTGCCGATGGCCCCCATGCATGGTCCTTAGACCCCCGGGCCGATTTTAAAGACGTATTCACGTCAAAATACCTATTGGTTTCATTAGGGTGGTTAGGTAGTTGAATTGACGTCGCACTGTAGCAACACAACCGTCTATTTTCATCAGAGAAGGCAAGTCATTATCAGGATTTAACCAGAGTGAGATGCGCATTTATATTTGCATATACCAATGTACATTTGGCAAGTTTTAACTATTTTAACCCCATAGGCTGATTCCCCTGGAGTTATGGGGATTTGAGATTTCAACACTTTTCGTGACGTGCAAGTTTCTGCCGATGGCCCCCATGCATGCGCCTTAGACCCCTGGGCCGATTTTAAAGACGTATTCGCGTCAAAATACCTAATGGTTTCATTAGGGTGGTTAGGTAGTTGAATTGACGTCGCACTGTAGCAACACAACCGTCTATTTTCATCAGAGAAGGCAAGTCATTATCAGGATCTAACCAGAGTGAGATGCGCATTTATATTTGCATATACCAATGTACATTTGGCAAGTTTTAACTATTTTCACACGCGCAGTTCCATTGCCAGACATTGAGTCACATGCTGTTTTGTTTAGAGCGTCATTTTTAGCAACATCAGGCCCCGTTTTACTTGTTTCTGTATTCACGAGCATTATTGTCAGCTGTAAACAAAAGAAAACGAAAGCTCCACTTTGTTCTCTGCATGACTTCACCAGAGGGAAGTGATTCACGGAAGCCAAACGATTTCACGCGGTTGGATACGTTAGACAAAACAATTAATCAAAGTCGTTCTTCGTGCCTTCCAGGAATGTCTCCTCTGTTTATCAAAGCCACCTCCGATACGGAATCCCGTTCTTTCCTGTCAGCTGAGTAATTCTTTAAAAACCTTAACTACTGGTGGCTTTCTTTGCTTTGACTACACTTAAAAATATCTCGATTAGAAATCTAACAACTTAAATCTCGCTTGTCCATGCATTTTCAAAAAGCCACACAAACTTGCATCGCAAAAGGTGTGAGGAACTTTAAAAAGGAATTCAACTGTGGTGATAACAGTTTACAGAAATTAGGAACCTAAAAATGGTTTTTATGAACAGGTAATCGGCTATATCATGAATTCCCTAACAAAGTTACTAACTGTTTTCCTACTTTAACTACGCTTAAAAATACCCCAGTTAAAAATCTAACAACTTAAACACCAAAGCTACTATACTATCAGATGATCAATCAATGGTCCAATCAGATGATGAATCAATGGATGAATGTCTTCTACAGCCCCATGGACCAATTAGATGATGAATATTACATTCCACCCAGCAGACGAAAGCAGTCTAAGGGTCACGTTACTACTAGTTTTGTTCACAAAAGAGTTTGGTACATAAAGAGGTTACCATTGCTCGCTCTACCTTTATATTTCCTCTATGACAACCCTGTTCCTCATACAACAATTCTATCACCTATTCGGCCTAATTTGCCCTCGTGTAGCAAAAATGACAATAGAGCGACAGATCAAAAACCTATCAGCTATCCGCCTTGAAAACTATATCGACGTTTTGGAATTCTAAAAGCAATGCTTATAGTACGGTTCTAGTGAGTTCACTGTTGAAATGCTTGGTGATGGCGAGATCTGGTCAGTTTTTTCTAATGAAGAGATATCTCGTCCATCAAAATATGGTCAGTTTTACTAATGACGAGATACCGCGTCGAGATAACCATCGAAAGGGTTAACAGAACAAACATCTCAGACTTCAGACAGACAGATCTCTTACTTTCATTTAGATACGTACGGCAAAGTGATAGAAAGTTTTTATTTTGTTATGAGAGGTTTTTAAATGTAAGCATGGTTTTTAAATGTAAACATAGTTTTAAGTGTAAACACGGAGAGGTTTTAAATGTAGACTACCGAAGGAGAAAATTACTTCCGTTTAAGAAGCCACTTTGATGTTTGGCTTTAATTTTTAAAAACGAACTAACTGAATTTGCATTCGAGTAATATGGCAATTTACGTCACTTACTACACTAACACCATCTGTATTTAGCTTTACAGGAAAACCCTTCTATGCGATAAACTTGTTTTTGAGTAAGTAACCAGACAGTTCATAGATATTAACCCTGGAAAATTTGAGTGAATATCGGTGAAGGGAGAAAAAATAACCCTTAGAAGATTTGAAACTGCAAAATAACGTCTGACACTGACGTTAAAAATACAACATTAGGTTGCCAATCAGCCCTAAAAATATTTCGTTCCCAAAATTGACAATTTAGTCTGAATGGTATGGGGAAAACAGTGCCCACAAATTACGAAAAAGGTCACCTTACCACCAACATCATTTATATTTAACTTTACAGAAAAACCTTCCATGCAATAAACATGATAAAGTAACCAGAAAGTCTGTAGAAATCAACCCTAAAAAATTTGAGTGAATCTTGTTGAAAGGAGAAAAAATAATCATTAGAAGCTTTGAACCTTCACAGTGTTGTTATTGTTGCTAATCTCCAACTAGACCAAATCCACAAGTCCATTCACCCGCACAAAGTCATACACCAAAAGAGGTTGAGTAAACAGGTCGCCTCGGGACAACTCCAGACCTCGAGAATGTGCTGGGGTTGGTTGTTTTGGGAGTTTTATGGAGCAAGGGCCATATTTGGCCATGCTGCGCCAGACAAAAGATATACAATATCAAGTAATAGACACACACACAATGAAAGTTTTACTAACACAGAAAAGAGAAATACACCCAGGGAGGAAGAATGTGTTGGGGACGCCTGGTTAGATTGGCATTTAAGGCAAACAGATTAATCTTGCTACCACAGCAAAATGTTAGACTTCTCAGATGGCCACTGAAAAAGCGGGAGAGCGCTGTCTGAATACGTCTGTCGCAATTGAGAGCAAGAGATCTACCGCGGAGATCCCCACGATACCAAGAGTGTACCGGGGAACGATTCATGCCTTCTTATCAAGATTTTTTTCATCAATGAGTGGGTATCGGACAATGGTTCATCGACACCCTCCTTCGCCAAATTATCCGCTACTTTGTTCCCCTCAGGTTCACGTGTGAAGGGATCCACTGTAGGTGCACCTCACAGAAGGATGAGACATGCTCGAGTTTGTTAAGGATCGCTATGCCAGTTCTATCTCCCACACTACGCCAATTAGATAGAGGACTTTCATAATATAGTCTGGCACTGACAAAATACAACCTTAGGTTGTCAATCAGCTTTAAGACTTTCATTCCCAAAATTAACAATTTAGACTTAATGGTATGGGGAAAAACAGTGTCTACAAATTACGAAAGAGGTCACTCTAACACTAGTACCTTCAGTATTTAGCTTTACAGAAAAATCCGCCCATGCAATAAGCATGATAAAGTAACCAGGCAATTCAGAGGAATTACCCCTGAAAAATTTGAATAAACTCGTTCGTGAAAAAAATAACCATTAGAAGCTTTGAACCTTCACAATACCGTCTGACACTGAAATTCAAAATACAACCTTAGGTTGTCCATCTGCCCTGAGAATATTTCATTCCCTAGATTGACAATTTAGACTGAACGATATGGGGGAAACAGTGCCCACAAATTGCGAAAGTGGTCACTCTAAGACTAACGACCTCTATATTTAGCTTTACTGAAAAACCTGCCATGCAATAAACATGATAAAGTAACCAGACAGTTGATAGAAATTACCCCTGAAAAATTTGAGTAAATCTCGGTCGTGAGAAAGAATAACCATTAGAAGCTTTGAACCTGTATAATACCGTCTGACACTAACAAAATACAATCTTGATGTTGTCAATCAGCCCAAAGACTATTTCACTCCCTAAATTGACAATTTAGACTGAAAAGTATAGGGAAAGACATTCACAAAAGACTTTTGCTCCCTTGATCTTTGATTACACAGTGAAATCCCATCAGCGAATCAACCGACCATTTCAAGATGACCAAGGCAGGCAGCGGTACATTAAAACGAATATGCATTACGTGCTTATAGCGAGTCAAAAATCAGTATGTCTGCAGTCCAGTACAAAGGTAATAGACGACTTATAACTTTGAAAACTGTTGAAGACGCGAGCAATAGAAGCATGCACTATAATGGTCAGCATGTTACTGGAATTTGCCATGTTATTTGAATGCCCATTTTGCCAAAATTCCATTCAAGTAACAAGTCAAATTACGCCACAAATCACGAAAGAGGTCACTAGTCATCTGTATTTATCTTTACAGAAAAACCCTTCCATGCCATAAACTCTTTTTTGATAAATTAACCAAAATCTCATAGAAACATCCCGAAAAATCTAAGTGAATCTCAGTTGTAAAAAGAGTAACCATTAGAAGCTTTGAAACTGCACAATACAGTCTGACACTCACATTCAAAATACAACATTAGGTTGTCAATCAGAATATTTCGCTCCCAAAATTGACAATTTAGACTGAATAGTATAGGGGAAGACATTCACAAAAGACTTTTTTTCTCCCTTGCTCTTTGATTACACAGTGAAATCCCGTCACTTTACCAGCGAATCAACCGGCCATTTCAAGATCATCAAGCCAAGCGGCGGAATATTAAAACGAATGCATTACGTGTTTATCGCGAGTCAAAGACCCATACGTCTGTAGTTCCAGTACAAAAAAGGGAATAGATGACTAATGACTTTGAAATTGTAGAAGATGCAAGCAATAGAAGCATGCCCCACTATAATGGTCGGCCAGAACCACGATACACACAAATACACTTTGTATATAAGTACTTCCTCCTGGTTCTGTGCTGAGAAGAGAATAAAAGGAAATCCCACCTGTCACGCTACCTTAATAGAGAAATAAACGAAAACGAAACATTTTTCTAAGACTGAAATAATGCACTGACTCTTCACACGCAAATTGCAGTTTAGAAATTACTTGATTACTGAACCTAGAACTGCTGACCAACAATATTTTCATCTTGTTTTACTTCACGTCGATGACCTCGTTTAGGGTATTACACGGAATACTGAACGTACCGCTTGAAACATACGTAGAGGTTTTCGTGAATGCATTTTTCACTCTGTTTACCAGAGCACACACAGTAGACTTAATACATTGCTCTGGGAATTCTTTTGTCGGTCAAGACTTAGAATCGGTATTAAAATAATGCAGGTTCAGATAAAAATTTGTAGATGCAAAATGAGGTTATGAAGATACATTATAAACACACATGACAAATTTGATGTGCGTTGAAAAGCAAGTTGTTATTGTCAATTGTGGTGCGGATATCAAGGATATCAGTCATAGAAATCTTTCCCCTAAAAACTGTAAAGCCGCGGTAGCCCGATTGGAAGAGTAGCGGATTAACAACCGGAGTGTTGCGAGCTCGAAACTCGATCTATCTAAAGACCACCGAGTATGTGGGGGCTGGTGAACGTTAAATGTGTCGTGGCCACAAATGTCTTCACGTTGGCGTGGTGTGGAAATTTGGGAGAGTGGGGTGCCAGCTCATGTGTTGACCTCGTCATCTGACTGCGGTTCAAAATTTCGAGGTGTTGTCCTCGGATCTATCCTTCGAGATGGGTCCTGAACCGTCGCCAATAGCCCGTTGTGATGCTCCAGTGCGACGAAAATACAACTACCCTACCTTTGACTCATTTCTTCAGTCACGATTGTTGCTGATCTAATTCAATGGTGTCTAATTATGCTTTCTAATTGAAGAATCACTAAATTCGTCTGTACATAGGAAATAACTATTTAAGCTATGCTCTCATCAAATTTATTATGAACGCGATTTACGCCTTCCTTAACAGAAAAATGCCAAAAAGAAACTATTTGGGTTCTCTTACAAAATTTAATGACTCGTTTCAATAAATACTTGACTTGCGTACGTATGTACTAGAGGATTTTTTAAAATTTTGATTTTAAAAATCAAATTTTTTTACAATAGGTCACTGGTTTGTTCTTAAACTCACTCCAGTGTGAAAAATTCAGATGAAGCTAATTAATAATTATCTAATTTAGATATAATTAGCTAATTAGTATGTTTTTAACAGTGATATCTCAAATTCTAATTTGTTCAGAAAGACATTTCCTGTTGTAAATTATTCCTATTATTATTCTTTGTATTTTAACCCTCCGTCAAGTTACTAGAAAGAATAGTTTTTTTCACCAAGGAAGTCTAAAAAATCAATATTTTTTTCAAGAATTTCAACATTTAAAAATCAACCAAAAATTCATTTCTTAACTAATAACTTTGACTGAGGGTCCGATCATCCACTGTATTATATAAAATAAAATGACACAAAAAATTATAATAGATCGAATTATTGTTGAGTCATCACTGAACGAAGCATCCTATTGCAAAAATACAGTTCTTCAGAAATTGAGTTTGAAGTTTTGGAAACATGTTTGTCTATATTGACAGTACCTAACGAAAACCCTTGTAATTAGAAAACTATTTCGAATATTTACAAGAACATGGTATCGTTTGAAAGCTAAGAAGTTGAAAAATATTTTGAATTAATAAAAAAATTATTGATATTCTAGTCGATTTTCGTGATTTCTAGTGTAGTATATATATACACCTTAAAAATAACCAAACCTTGAAATTTTTTTCTACCACAAAATTTCATAATTTTTAACAACTACTAAACTGTTTACTCAGAAAAGTTAACTCTAAGTCATTATTTGAATGCATCTGTGTCTTTGAAGACCAAAGCTGAAGACCTAACAGTTTCCAAAGTTGAATGACCCTAGGTCAATTGGAGAGCTTCCATAGCTACTACTAAGTTACGATTAAGGATGGATATCCAGCATAGAGGATATTTCAAAAGTTTCTGTCATTTCATAGAATAAACTTTTTAAATCACACTTAACTAAAATATCTTTAAAGAAAAGTTAATAGTCATAGACTGAGGGATGAAGAAGCTTACTAATCGACATCACACAAACACAAAAGCGGATAGCAAGGTTATTAAGCAGTTTTAGGGCGTTTTAAAGGCACGTAAAAATCATGTAGAACTTCAAGTACACTGCTGGCCACCGTAAATGCAACACCCTGAAGGAAGCATGCAAATAATATGAAATTTACAACATGCATTAGCGGAGGTGAGATATGCAAATGATTAGAATTTCAGCGCAGACGCACATCACGCGCGCCTGTGGCGCCACTTCAAAGCGCTATTTAAGGCTTGGAGATTTCGACGATTTCAAGTACGGCAATTGTGTTTTTCTTGTGGTTTTTTCAAAAAAACGATCCATTATGCCTCGTAGAAAACAGCGATCATCTTTTGATCAAGTATCCGAGTTCGACAGAGGAAGGATAGTGGCCTACCGAGATTGTGGATTATCTTTCAGGGAAATCGGTAGTCGTGTTGGACGAAACCAAACAACTGTAATGCGGATATGTGATCGTTGGATGCAGGAGGGTACGACGGACCGACGTGTTCGATCGCATCCACCTCAGTGCACCACTTCACGTGATGACAGGCATATTGTGCGTATGGCAGTGACGGATCGCTCAGCCACATCACGAACCATAACACAGCACATTCAGTCTGTACCGCATCATCCAGTGATTGCGCGTACCATTCGACGCCGTTTACAGCAGAGTGGTCTGTCCGCAAGACGTCCATTGCTTCGTCTACCCTTGACGCAGAACCACAGACGTTTCCGCCGCCAATGGTGCGATGAAAGAAGGATGTGGACGGCAGAATGGAATGAAATTGTCTTTACTGACGAGTCACGCTTCTGTCTGCAACACCACGATGGTCGGATTCGAGTCTGGAGACACCGTGGAGAGAGGATGCTGAACAGCTGCGTTATGCACCGCCACACTGATCCTGCACCGGGTATTATGGTATGGGGCGGTATTGGATATCACTCTCGCACTCCTCTAGTACGCATTGCCGGTACTTTAAACAGCCAGCGCTACATCTCCGAGGTGCTGGAGCCAGTTGTCCTTCCTTACCTTCAGGGCTTGCCCACAGCCATATTTCAACAGGATAATGCGCGACCACACGTGGCATTCATTGTCCAAGGGTTCTTCGTCAATCGCCAGATTGAATTGCTTCCCTGGCCAGCTCGCTCTCCGGATCTTTCGCCGATAGAAAACATGTGGTCCATGGTTGCTCAACGATTGACCCAGAATACATCCCCAGCTGCCACACCAGATCAACTTTGGCAACGTGTGGAAGCTGCTTGGTCTGCTGTACCCCAAGAACACATCCAAAGTCTCTTTGAATCAATGCCGAGGCGTGTGGCAGCGGTGATCTCCAACAATGGCGGCTACTCTGGCTACTGATTTTGGCAGGAACCACACTTCACAGAAGTCTATAAATTTAATCATTTGATACTTGGTCAACATGTTATCTACAAAATAAATTTTGTTGTGATATCTCTTGTCTTTCTTGGTGTTGCAATTTGGGTGGCCAGCAGTGTATTATCTCATATTTTGTTTTAGCTCATATATAAATATTAAACTAAAAATCGAACTAGAATAATACGAACCATCTTGTGTCGTTTTATTTCAAGTTTTGTTTACAACATATTTATTATTTTTATAATAAATAAACGAATACGTGTTACACTGACATGCAAGATCATTGTATTGATATTCAATGTAACAAACATCAATACAATGCACAATTTTTAAAGACATTTTTGCTAAATTTCATATCATTCAGATCGCTTGCATTCAAATTGAGCTAGAGTGAGATTGGGTCAAGTGTGAACCCAAATCTTTAACCCTACTGGTGGTTGTCTCGATCAGGTATCTTGTCATTAACAAAACCTGCCAGATCTTGATGGACGAGATACCTCGTCAATGGAAGAAAACTGACCAGATCTTGATATCGCCATCATAAAAGAATCGGCAATATCTTAATGACGAGATATCTCGTCGTTAGCAAAATTGGGCAGATCTTGATGGAAGAGATATCTCGTCGAAACCACTTGGAGAGCAAAAGTTCTTATATATATCGACCTAATTACTCTATTCTGCCTCAGTAATTTTTAAGCATTTATATTTTTACCATGCGCCCAATCTCGTTGCTAATACGCTTACACTTTTATTTGTTTAAACTTACCATTGATTATAAGATTAAAAATTACTTTACAATGCTATGTCATGCACCGTATAATGGGACAAATGCATAGAAGAAATGTGAATTCGTGATGAGAAATACATTATAATTCTCATCATGAAGTTCATTTCTTAATAATGAGAAGAAATGATATGAGATGACGAGAGATGAAAAGAAATACATTGTATTTATCATCATGAAAATAAACATTTCAACAACAGTGTAGCTGTTTTAAAGACTAGCTCCGTTTCTCAGCCAAAACTTGGAAATATTTATAATTGTTTTGATAGTGTTATATTTTTTCAAACAATAGAAATGAGATTTTTATGATGAGGAAATTGTATTTCTCATGAGATTCACTTATTGATGATGATTAAATTCATTTATTTATGATGATTAAATTCATTTCTTGATAATTAAATTCATTTCTTGATAATTAAATTCATTTCTTGATAATTAAATTCATTTCTTGATGACGAGAAGAAATGAATTTCATGGGAGGGATGAGAAATACATGATAGTTTTCATGAAATCAAGCATTATGATGAGAAGAAATGAATTCGTGATGAGAAATACATTATAATTCTCATCATGAAATTCATTTCTTGATAATGAGAAGAAATGATATGAGATGACGAGAAATGAGAAGAAATGTATTGTATTTATCATCTTGAAAATAAAAATTTCAGCAACAGTACAGTTTTTTTAAAGGCTAGCTCAGTTTCTAGGTCAAAAAATGAAAATAATTATAATCATTTTGATAGTGTTATATTTTTTCAAACAGATTACAATAGAAATGAGGTTTTATGATGGGAAATGCAATGTGTGTTTCTCATCATGAAAATAACCATGATTAGAAGAAATGAATTTCAGAACGAGGAAAGTGTATTTGTCATGAAATTCATTTATTGAGGATGAGGAAATTCATTTCTTGATGACGAAAGGAGGGAATTTCATGGGAGGGACGAGAAATACATTATATTTCTCATGAAATTAAACATGATAATGAGAAGAAATAAATTCGCGATGAGAAATATATTATAATTCTCATCATGAAATTCATTTATTGATAATGAGAAGAAATGATATGAGATGACGAGAAATGAGAAGAAATGCATTGCATTTATCATCATGAAAATAAACATTTAGTGAGTCCTAAAAATGTCAGTTAATTAATTTCTGGTCTAAGCCGACGATATTCCCTCCTTCGTGCCCTTCTGTGGTCTTCTTAACCTCCCAGCCGAAATTCGCAGCTCTCTTGCGATGAATCTAATCCGTATCTCCTTCAAGCATTTTCTGCAGGTGGCGGCCCCTACTTTAATCAGACACGTTTTATATTCATTGGACACACTAATCCCGAGAACGCACTTGCCCCATCTCACCCTATACATTTGTTTCAGATTGTAACGTAGCTTTCGATTGCATTCAAACCGAAAAAGAAGGATGGTGTGATGAAAAGATCTAAAGCCCTAATCTTGCGACAGAAAAATAGCTGATACAACTGAAGGAAATATGCGGGGATTGTTGGATGCTGGAGATGATGCGAAGAAGACGCTGGCCCAAAAAAATTGTGATGGCCTCATCAAAACGAGACCTGTGAAAGATGACTTACCGCCAGTCGTTGAGGCCACTGCTGTTGGTTTCTAGAATCTCCGTGCAACAAACACAACCTGAGGTAGACTGCGTTTCTTTCAATTTGCATGGCTTGCTGAGTAGCTACTCAATATACATCCGATAGGAAATAGCATCTTCTATAAATTCATATGCATCGAATTTGCATAAGGGGCCGTCTTCTTATTAAATTGCGCATCAACTTCAGAGTTTCCAATATAAACACAATTTTAACGTCTAATTTTGAAATTATATCAGAAGTGATTATATAGTCTTGAGTGCCAAGTTTCGAATCATTTGGAAGACTCGTTTCTGGATTATGGGTGCTTAAAGTTGAAGTTTTGAGATGTGACTCTAAATTAGTTTTCCGGACTTCTTCGATTGTATACAATTCTGTCTATCATTAGAAAAATCTTTCTGCCACGTTAATTATTTTTACGTTACTATTAACCCTCCAAATGGTTTCGACGAGGTATCTCGTCCATCAATATCTGACCAATTTCGTTAATGACGAGATATCTCGTCATCAGCGTATTGCCAATTTTTTATGATGACGAAATCAAGATCTGGTCAGTTTTGCTAAAGACTCGCACCTCTTCGAGACAGTCCCCAAGAGAGTTAGGGAACTTGCAAATACATGTAAATCTTTATAAATAATTTTAGTATGAAGTATGAATTATGAAATAAAATTTGAAAAAATATGTGCATCAACTTGATATTCGATTCAGAACTTTCTATATGACTGCGAAATTTCAGCTCTTTGCTACTGATAGATTTTCTATATTGATATTAAGTTGAATAATGTATACTTTTTTGCATTATTGTACGAAATGGGGCACTTCTACCGAGATGAAAGATTGTAAATTTTGTCACGTATAAGAAATCCTGTATCATTTCAATCAAAATATATCAAGGTTGTTATTTATATTTTTAGAATATTAATTTCATATATATCTAATTTATGTTCATACTAAAACTTACAAAGAATTATTCCGCCGAAGACTTTGGATTCTTTAATTGTAACAAATAAAAAATCAGCTTGATAATATTATTGTTTGAAAAGACGAATCAAATTTGAGGAATCGGATTATTCAAAATTTTGTTTTAACATTGCAAAACTTTATATTGCCATAAGAAAATCTCAAGTTGGTGCTCAATTCCATATGAAGACGTCCCCTTATGCAGAATTAATGCACATGAATTTATAGAAAATACTATTCCCATCGAAATGTATCTTTGAATTAGCTCTACTATGAACGATAATTGAGTAGTCTTGTATTTTTTCCGTTGCTGCACGGAAAATTTATATTTTTAACATTTGCACTTCATATTATCAAAATCTTTTATTGACATTTTGTCTTGATTTGGCATAACACCATTCTATGAATAGTTTATATTCCAAGTTCCATCAGCCATGCATTAAAATGAAATTTCTAGAATACACACACATGTCCAAAACTTAAGGATGATTCTGTATAAGTATTAAGCAAGGTCATCTGATTTCAATCAAACACAGCAGGCTTGGGTTGCTTTCGAACGTCGCATTACCGCCTATACAACACCACGAAGGACTGTACAGGAGTAAAGACATACTCTAATGCGCGAATGGGACTTCTTGCCACAGGAACTCTAGGGCAACCTTGTAGAAAGCCTGACTGTGTATTGTAAGACTTGCATTAGGGTCAGAGGCCAGTACATTCCCTATTAGGTTATCTTTACCAGACAAAAACTTTTTGTTCGCAATAACTAAAACCTACAATGTGCAAACCTACTACTAAAGAAATGAAGATAATACACCAAAGTATTTATCTTCATTTCTTTAGTTCAAAGTAGTACCACAAGGTATCTAGGAGTTCTTATTTTATCCCACATAACTTGTGGAATATTCATCTGTCTCATGAGGTATTTCGATGCACGTTAGGGGGGCGAAATATACTTTTTTTAGTTTACTTAATCCTAGTGCGGAAAACTTGGATAGTTTGTCAAAAAGATCTGACAAAAAATGCCATCGATATATATATAAGATGAAATTTTTTAAATCAAGCAATAGTTACTAATCTGACATCATATCAGGAATCAGTAGAATTAGCGATGCAAGAATGCAACCTAAATAGAAAGTTTAATTCAAATTGCCTACCCTAAATTTTTGCATTTGACTGCCTTGAGATTATCAATTGGGGAAAATGATCCGCCAACGAAACACCTCTCACAATGATATGGTCAACTGAAGAGCTTTGTCAAACTCTGAAACGAAAGGAAGTACCTAAGTTAAATTTTGAAAAATTTCCCTGGCCATACGCAAGCTGCTGAAAGGTGTATCAAAGTGGTCACGGGGAAAGAGAAATAACAGTTAAAGATTGTGTAAAGACCTCACGATATGGTTGGTTTGGGTTTTTATGGCGCAAGGGTCGTCATTTTTGGCCAAGCTGTGCCAAACATAAGACAACAACGAGGTAGGAAAAAAGCAAAAAGTAGAAGGGTAGGCCAAAGGGGTAGTGTAAAACATCCAATCCAATACGTTGGTCACTCTTTTCCCAGCTCCGCTCAATAACAATGATCAGTCTACTTATCTCTCATGTCCACGGTTTCCACGGGGTTATATCACTTACCGCTAGTACCAACTTCTAGTAAGTTTCCCTATCCCCATGGAAAAGTACCTTAACGATTTACAGTTTTTCATAAGTTTTCATAACCCCATTGAGCCAGATCTTGATGTAATTGTCAACTGGCCTTACCAGGTGATATTGATGTATGTAAATCGAAGATGTAGTTGTGTGTCGTCATTGTCTACACAAGTAAATTAAATATGAAGAGGATAGGCAAATCTTTGAATTATATAAAATAATGTATGAGTTTATTTCAGATACCATGTCTCCTGAAATGTCAACATTTTGAAATAAAAGCCAACAGTTCACAGAGCGTTCATGCTCGTTTTAAAAGCATTAGCGTTTTGATGCTCAAAATTTTTCTTTCGAAATTTACGGAAATTGATGTCAAGCTTAGAGTGCTCTAGTCTTAAAATTTCATTAGCTCTAATGAAAACACCGGTAACTTAAATTTATGAAGCTATTTTGTGCGAGGTAACTTGTCCATAAAATTTCGCAGATTTCTCTTTAAAAGCATAATAAAATTATAAAGAAGATTACAAGAAAATGAGAACTATCTTTGAAAAATCCTTTTCGTAACACGAAAATAAGTGGTGCTACACACACACACACACACACACACACACACACACACACACACACACACACACACACACACACAATATCTAATACACAAAAATATTTTTCCATAACAGTTTATTCCTCTAAGAGCTTCGGCATGTATTTATATAACTAGTGCTTTTAAAATAAATTGAGTTATTTTTAAGATAAACTGCCAAGCAGACTTTCGAATTGGTTTATTATAAACTTAAATAAATTTCACGCATGCAAGTATAGTAAGTAAGAAAGATAACATGATACGTTTTTATGGCATTTTATCCTGGAAATGAAAAATAAGATCACATCATGATAGATTTAGCTTCTGAGATATCACATAAGTTCGCTATGCCTAGGGAAAATTAGGTAGACAATTGGTTAAATTGATCATGCGATGTCTCCTCTAATAAAAATATGTCAAATTCGTAAATTCATGAAAGATGAGGATTACCTTTCTAAGACTTGAAAGATATAAATTGGTGTACATAAAAAACTACTTCTATGGGAAAATTTCTTGAGAAATATCAAAACGGAAAAACCTCTTTCCTAAAGAGATCCACTGATAGCTTAGTTGAAATAAAATTAATAAAAGTGGAAATTGGATATACACTGCTGGCCACCGTAAATGCAACACCCTGAAGGAAGCATGCAAATAATATGAAATTTACAACATGCATTAGCGGAGGTGAGATATGCAAATGATTAGAATTTCAGCGCAGACGCACATCACGCGCGCCTGTGGCGCCACTTCAAAGCGCTATTTAAGGCTTGGAGATTTCGACGATTTCAAGTACGGCAATTGTGTTTTTCTTGTGGTTTTTTCAAAAAAACGATCAATTATGCCTCGTAGAAAACAGCGATCATCTTTTGATCAAGTATCCGAGTTCGACAGAGGAAGGATAGTGGCCTACCGAGATTGTGGATTATCTTTCAGGGAAATCGGTAGTCGTGTTGGACGAAACCAAACAACTGTAATGCGGATATGTGATCGTTGGATGCAGGAGGGTACGACGGACCGACGTGTTCGATCGCATCCACCTCAGTGCACCACTTCACGTGATGACAGGCATATTGTGCGTATGGCAGTGACGGATCGCTCAGCCACATCACGAACCATAGCACAGCACATTCAGTCTGTACCGCATCATCCAGTATCTGCGCGTACCATTCGACGCCGTTTACAGCAGAGTGGTCTGTCCGCAAGACGTCCATTGCTTCGTCTACCCTTGACGCAGAACCACAGACGTTTCCGCCGCCAATGGTGCGATGAAAGAAGGATGTGGACGGCAGAATGGAATGAAATTGTCTTTACTGACGAGTCACGCTTCTGTCTGCAACACCACGATGGTCGGATTCGAGTCTGGAGACACCGTGAGAGAGGATGCTGAACAGCTGCGTTATGCACCGCCACACTGGTCCTGCACCGGGTATTATGGTATGGGGCGGTATTGGATATCACTCTCGCACTCCTCTAGTACGCATTGCCGGTACTTTAAACAGCCAGCGCTACATCTCCGAGGTGTTGGAGCCAGTTGTCCTTCCTTACCTTCAGGGCTTGCCCACAGCCATATTTCAACAGGATAATGCGCGACCACACGTGGCACGCATTGTCCAAGGGTTCTTCGTCAATCGCCAGATTGAATTGCTTCCCTGGCCAGCTCGCTCTCCGGATCTTTCGCCGATAGAAAACATGTGGTCCATGGTTGCTCAACGATTGACCCAGAATACATCCCCAGCTGCCACACCAGATCAACTTTGGCAACGTGTGGAAGCTGCTTGGTCTGCTGTACCCCAAGAACACATCCAAAGTCTCTTTGAATCAATGCCGAGGCGTGTGGCAGCGGTGATCTCCAACAATGGCGGCTACTCTGGCTACTGATTTTGGCAGGAACCACACTTCACAGAAGTCTATAAATTTAATCATTTGATACTTGGTCAACATGTTATCTACAAAATAAATTTTGTTGTGATATCTCTTGTCTTTCTTGGTGTTGCAATTTGGGTGGCCAGCAGTGTATATAGCTGTAAGGGGAAGAATTTAAAATTATCTAGAAGAGAGTTAAGGTATACATATATCACATGTGTTTTTAGTAACTATGGTTTCACAAAACTCAATTTAACAAACGCCATTTTTGCAACGTGCTTACTGCAATTATGTTTAATGAATTCAATTCTAGCATTCCCTTTCATCATAGACTTTTTCTAACAAGCTTAATGTTGGTGGAATTGCTTGTCAATTCCCTCAAGTTCACTGGAGATTGAGGGTCTTCGGCTCAGTTTCTCCTACCAAAGGCCAATCTCGTCCAAATGTCGGTGGCGGTACGTGAAGTCACTTGACTTGTTTTTCGAATGCGCTTTTAGCACATAGCCAATCAAAATTTCCAAGAAGGAATTAGGAAATGATGCAAGGTAGTTGATTGGGCAATGCCAGGGGCTGCGATAGCCCGGTTGGAAGAGTAACTGATTAGCAGCCGGAGGGTTGCGAGTTCGAATCCAACCAAAGACCATCGTGTACAAAGGGGGCTGGTGCACGTTAAATCCGTCGTGGCCTCAAATGTCCTCACGTCGGCGTGGTGTGGAATTTTGGAGAGTGGGATACCAACTCAGGTGTGACCTCGTCATCTGACCGTGGTTCAAAATTACGTGGTGTCCTCGAATCTTTCATTTGGGATCTCAGACCGTCGCCAATAGCCCGTTGTGTTGCTCTAGTGCAGGGATGTCAAACTCAATTAAAACACGGGCCATTTAATGCAACTGGTAAGATTCACGCGGGCCACATCACATTTACAAATTTTCTTAAAATTATATTTTGAAGTGATGATTCAGGAATATGGATAGGATAATTAAAACACATTATGTAATTATGTAAATTTAGGGTAATAATTAATAATATTGCTATATAATTGCTTTTATTTAAACGTTTATTTAATTTAATGTATTTATAAAACTAAAATTAATTTCTTTTACCGGAAACTTGCCAGCGCTTTCCTCCTACTAGTTTTCCAATATCTGGATTCAAAGACTGAGAACAATCTTCATTATGGCAGATAGATGTTTATCGGTTAATCTTGATCTGTAGGCCGTTTTGTTTAATTTCATGGACGAAAATAGTTGCTCACACAAGTACGTACTCCCAAAATAGCATAATATTTATGCAGCAAACTTTTTAATTTCCGGGTATTTTTCACCTAAATAAGAATATATTTTGGGAATTCCTACTTCTCGATATTTGTCTTTTAAAACCGAATCATTCTGGAAATCAATTAATTCCAGTTGTATGGAAGTGGGAGCATTTCAACTTCAAATGAAAAAGGCCTAATAAAAAGAGAAAAAACTTTTTGTAACTCTTGAAATCATTAAAACGTTTATCGAATTCGTTTTTGATTTCTTCAATTTTACCACAATATTGTGAAAATGAGCAACTTTGATTTTGTGCTTTTAAATGCTCGCATCTCCCTCGATCTTCCCTAAGTGCTATTTTCTTCGTAACATATTGTCCTGTTTTCTTTTTATTTCAGAGCATCGTGGGCCACCAAAAATTATCTCGGGGGCCGCCAGTTTGACACCCCTGCTCTAGTGCAACGTTCATTAAATACCTACCCACCTGGGCAACGCCAAATTAGTATAAACCCAAACGTCGCTAAAACGGTGGTAAACTTTAAGGTAACCCCGATATGTCTCTATCGAGAAAATTTGATTAACCGGATGTAAAATCCCCGTTTTCCGTCTGGTTTGTTTACAAAGAAAATCCCTCTCGTTGTTTACTGAGAAAAGTAAATATACTTGGATCCTTTTTATTGACACTTAAAAATATACAAAATGTATATTTTTAAATTATATAAAAATAGATTTAAAAGAATTAATAAATTTAAGAAGCTTAGAGGTATATACATATATTACAAAACCTTCATTACCAGAAGTACTGGCTGAACTCAATTTAATCACCGTCATTTTGGTAATAGCTTTTGCTGCGATAATTTTTAATGAATATAAATCTCTAAGGCTCTCTTATAGTTAAATGCAAAAATGCAACTGTGGATTATAAATTTAATTTAATATTCCTACTATATTTTATTTGTGATGCTTAAAGTTATATGTGAATATAGTATGTAACAAAGACGAGATGCTATTTTATTTTTTTAAATGTGAAGGGCTTCGGGCATTATAATAAGCCACTTTACAAATTTTTCAGGCTAACAATTTTCTTGTTTAAAAAATTTCAAAATTAGAATGGTTTGTACACTATTCACGCGGTCATGTTATCTTAAACATTCAAGTATTACGCGCTCATTCAAACAATCAGAATTTTTTTTATCATCTTGAATATTTTGTCACGTTGGCGTGTTGTGGCAGTATGGAGAGTGGGGTGCCAGCTCAGGAGTTTACCTCGTCATCTGACCGTGGTTCAAAATTACTGGGTGCTGTCCTCTGATCTTTCCCTTCGGGAGTGATCCCGAACCGGCGCCAGTAGCCCGTTGTGTTGCTCCATTGCGACATAAATTCAACAACCAATTCACCTGAATACTTTTTAATTACGGAACATATTTCTGTGCTTATCACTATGTTGCCCGGAACCTTTCGTACATAAAACATCAAAATTAAAAAATGTTGCCCACTTCAAGAGAAGTGAAGTAGGATAGCTCTTCATTTATATTGTAATCAATTTTCAGTGTGCCCCACAACTTTGTTAACATTTCAAAAATTCATAAAAATTAATGACTAATTCCTGCATATGCATAAATAGCTAGTTTCTAATACCATTATAACTGTCATCACTGCGGTCGCCCTCTAGCGGTGAAAATTCGAACTACATTTTTACCCTGCCAACCGCTCTTTCATTCTCCAGTTTTTGCGATTTTTGTTAAATAATGAAATGTTAACGAATTTATGGGATACCCTGTAAATAGCGCCAAAGAAAACTTAACTAAGAAAGTTTAAAAATAAAAAAGTACTGTAAGCAAATCTAGAATATTAATCAAATAGAAGCATTACCAAAGCATATTTAAAACACTCAACTGTTAAATTCAAATTCAAACATCATAACAGGAAGTCCATACATTAATTGATCCATTTGGAATCGTACAGCAGATAAGAAACTTACGCATATATACGAATATGATGGAAACCGGAGCTTGTATATTTCATATTTTATCAGTTAATAAGAGGCATTATATATATATATATATATATATATATATATATATATATATATATATATATATATATATATATATATATATGTTACAAAACAAAGAGAACTTTAGGATAAAAATGGAGAAGTGGTTGGTGGATCAGGGCGTCATCAGGGAGGAGCCTCACCCAGTCAACACAGTATGGTGTTTTCTGCGTGTGGGCGGCAGTTCACTAAAAGTAGCCTACACACCTCTCCAAACACCATAAGTAGAGAAGCAAAGTTAGAAAATCAAAACCGGGGATATCCAAGGACACACGCCAAAGACAAGTACAATACCAAACTGTAGAAGAGAATACAAATTTACCCACATTAATAAACCTCAGCTCGACAACAACTCGCCGCAACCTACAGGAGGATCGCCAGCAAATGCCATTCATAGCGCCCAAAAATCATATTATACATCACAGTTGAGAATTCGGAACTGGAACTCGGAATTCGGAATCGGTTTATCGGAACCGGAAACCGAAAAGATAGTATTCAAATCCCGTGTTTTAATAAATTAACAATCCTATTATAATTGGTATATTAAATAGATAGTAAATAGAAATTGATAGTAAACAGAAAAATTTCCAAAATAAGCCATTTGGTTAAACATCAGTTAAATAATATTAGTACTTTTAAATCATTCAAAAATAATCTTCTAAAAAGAGTGAGGGCATTTATTATTAAGAATGGGATTATCACATTGCAAAAGAAAGTTAGATTTGGAATAACAAATTTTATTGAAACGTACCAGTTGACTAGCAATTGGATCATAATATATTCTTTTAGGAATATTTATATTCCATCATATATATATAAATATATATATTAAAAACCAGAAATTCAAAATCATCTCTTTTATTATAAATATTAATATCACTTTTATTGTTTAAAGTGGATTTATTCAAGTCTATAGAAAGACTGCTTTATTATTATCTGAATTAGTTTTCAATAAATATAATTCATCTGGGTATATCGATTTCCATAAGTTAGCAAAATTACTATCATTAAAAACAATCAAATCAACAGTATATCTAAAGGCAGAATTAATTTGTAGGCAAAAGTGTTTTTCATAATAATATAGAAATAAATTAGCAAGAATGAATGAAAAATTGGAACCCTGCTTGGAAACCTTAGCTTGAATAAATAAATGCTCACCATTAAAAATAAAATTATTAAAGGTACAGAAGTTAAACAAAAATTCCCAATCCTCAAAATCAATAGTAATTAGATTTTTAAAGTCATGGTAATAGTACTTTAGTACATCTTTAAGTTTGCATAATGGTACGCTAGTAAATAGGTTTTTAAAGTCGAAGGTTAGCATGTTATTAATAACATTTTTATTTATATAATTTAAAACGTTATTATTATCACCAGTAATCCAGGTGAAACCTTCTTCAATAATGGCATTAAGGATAATTTTTAGATATTTATAAAGTAAGATATCGGGTTTAATCATAAGAATTTATACCACAGGTAATAAATCGGAATTTCATTGGATTTTTATGAAATTTATGTACAATAAATAGTTATGTAAGGTAAAATGATATGATGATTAGAAATTTTTAATCTTTTATTTAAAGAAATAATTTTTTAACAATAGTATTATATGTAGATTTGCAGAACTTATAGGTAACAGAATTTTTAAGCTCAGTATCTAGAAAATTTAAATATAGTTTTTTACAAATAATAGCATAGTTACCTGATGCTTTATCTACCGGTGTTAAGAATATATTTTGTAAGACTTTAATAGCTTGGGCTATTGCCTTATAGTAATCGGTGTTTTTTCCAGAAGGTGGAGATTTTCATTTATAAAAATTTTAAAGTCATTGTAAAGTTCCATTTCCATTCTGTGAAGTGGTAAATAAGAGTATTAAATTTAGAGGAAGTCATAATACAGAAAATTATCAATGTCTTCGAGGAAACTTTTAAGTATAAAACTTTTTAATATTATATATGTTCTGAATTTAGTACCTTTATACATTAATTCCCTTAATTGTTCACTATCAATAATTCCAAGATTGCCAGTTGCAATGTGTCCTAGACTATCATTTAAATATGGCCAAAATTTATGTTGTTGCAAAAGCATTCACAGTTATCCCCCTATATAAATTAACCTTACTGCAAAAATGATTATAATTAAATATTTTTCTACCCAAAGGTATATCATATTTAAAACATTTTTTATAGTATAAAATTTTATGGGAAAAATATTCATTAAATTATTTACAATTTTATTAAAATTAAATTTATCAAAAATTGGGTTTTTAAATCCTATATATTTTCATGCAAATTAAATTATCATTACTAATATTTTTTCATATTAATTTTAGAAAGCTTCGTAAATATCATGCAGTAAAAGTAGAAAATGAGGATTTAGAGTTTAGTGTTGTAAAAATTTCTTAAATTTCAGACAAGTTCTGTCATTCAAAGACAATCAAAACAGTTGCTAGTCAACTGGTACGTTTCAATAAAATTTGTAACTCTAAATCTAACTTTCTTTTGCAATGTAATAATCTCATTAACACACTTCTTAATAATAAATACCCTCACTCTTCTCATAAGATTATTTTGGAAAGATTTAAAAATACTAATATTATTTAACTTATTTTTAACCAAATGGCTTATTTTGGAGACTTTCCTGTTGACTATCAATTCTATTTAATATACTAATTATAATAGGACTGTTAATTTATTAAAAGACTGGATTTGAACACTATCTTTTCGATTACCGGTTCCGATAAACCGATTCGGAATTCCGAGTTCCAGTTCCGTAATTCTTAACTGTGATGTATAATATGATTTTTGGGCGCTATGAATGGCATTTGCTGGCGGTCCTCATGTAGGTTGCGGCGGGTTGTTGTCGAGCTGAGGTTTATTAATGTGGGTAAGTTTGTATTCTCTTCTACAGTTTTGTCTGGTTGTGTGTCCTTGGATATCCCCGGTTTTGATTTTCTAATTTTACCTTTCTACTTATGGTGTTTGGAGGGGTGTGTGGGCTACTTTTGGTGAACTGCCGCCCACACGCAGAAAACACCATATTGTGTTGACTGGGTCAGGCTCCTTCCTGATGACGCCCTGACCCACCCACACTTCTTCATTTTTTTCGAAATTTTCTTGGTTTTCTTAAGTTTAAATTCCAAAATTTCTCTTTGTTTTGTAATATTGAATTATATTGCTATCCATGCTATGTTTGCAGCTTCATCGCGCACACATGTACAGTTCTGCTTTCTGGCTTCTGTTTGACCATTTTTATACCTCGGTAGTTTGGCTTTCTGCTTGTCTGCATTCTTGACAATTTTGGCGTTTTGCTAGTTTGCATTTCTGTTATTTTACATTTTAATGTTTTGTATGTTTGATTTTTAATATTTTGTAAGTTTGATTGTTTATTATTATTCCCCTGTCAGAGATAGTTGCAGCTTTTGCGCACTCCTCGGTCAGTATGTCAGTATGTTTTTTAACCTTATGAAAAGTACAATTAATAATTTAGATCTTGGCAAGAAGGATTTCTCTTCATGTTGAAAGTCCAGTGCTTGGTACATGGGGGTTATGGGGGACCCCCATTTATCGAAATCAAGTTACCCTATTGATGACAATTTCGAATCTTCGAATAAACTTAAATTTTATAAATGTAGCGATAAACGTTGTAAGACCTGCCCTTAATTGGATAGTTCCACCATAATGGATGGTTCTATCTCCGACGACTCTGCTTTCCCTGCACGTAAAGCCTCAAATGTCATTTACTATTTAAAATGCAACCTTTGTGGTATGGGTTATATAGGTCAAACCAGTAACTCCTTGCACTTACGTATTAATCTACACCGTTCTAATATTAAAAATTATAACTCCCATTCCCCTTTTAACTTAGAGTTCCATCATTTCTCATTACATGGCTTTAATAATACAATTATTACTATACCTGAAATTATAAACAATACTGAATTACGATTGGCTAAAGAAAATATTTACATCTTAAAATTTAAAACACTTGCTCCTTATGGTTTAAATGATTTATTTCAAAATTCACAAGTTAATTTATGTAACTATAATACCTATACTTTATTCCACACATCAAGAATGAAAACGAATAGAGGTTGTAGGGGTAGCGGTATTAATAAAAATTTTAAAAAACTCTGAAAACAATAAACAGTTTGCAGACGTTACAAAATACCTAAAAACTTTAGAAAAAAATTTATTGAAAATTTTAACTTTAAACCATTAAAAAATTTATTTTTTTCTTTAAATGACAGAACTTGTCTCAAATTTAAGAAATTTTTCACAACACTAGACTCTAAATCCTCATTTTCTACTTTTACTGCATATTTACAAAGCTCGACTTTCTAAAATTAATATGAAAAACTATTAGTAATGATAATTTGATTTACATGAAAATATATAGGATTTAAACACCCAATTTTTGATAAATTTAATTTTAATAAAATTGTAAATAATTTAATGAATATTTTTCTCATAAAATTGCATACTATAAAAAATGCTTTAAATATGATATACCTTTGGGTGGAAAAATATTTAATTATAATCATTTTTGCAGTAAGGTTAATTTATATAGGGGGATAACTGTGAATGCTTTTGCAACAACATAAATTTTGGCCATATTTAAATGATAGTCTAGGACATATTGTAACTGGCAATCTTGGAATTATTGATAGTGAACAATTAAGGGAATTAATGTATAAAGGTACTATATTCAGACCCTATATATAATATTAAAAAGTTTTATACTTAAAAGATTCCTCGAAGACATTGATAATTTCTGTATTATGACTTCCACTAAATTTAATACCCCTACTTACAACTTCACAGAATGGAAATGGAAACTTTATAGTGACTTTAAAATTTTTAAAAACGAAAATCTCCCACCTTCTGGAAAAAAAACACCGATTACAGTAAGGCAATAGCCCTAGATATTAAAGTCTTACAAAATATATTCATAACACCGGTAGATAAAGCATCAGGTAACTATGCTATTATTTGTAAAAAACTATATTTAAATTTTCTAGATACTGAGCTTAAAAATTCTGTTACCTATAAGTTCTGCAAATCTACATATAATACTATTGTTAAAAAATTATTTCTTTAAATAAAAGATTAAAAATTTCTAATCATCATATCATTTTACCTTACATAACTATTTATTGTACATAAATTTCATAAAAATCCAATGAAATTCCGATTTATTAACTGTGGTATAAATTCTTATGATTAAACCCGATATCTTACTTTGTAAATATCTAAAAATTATCCTTAATGCCATTATTGAAGAAAGTTTCACCTGGATTATTGGTGATAATAATAACGTTTTAAATTATATAAATAAAAATATTATTAATAATATACGAACCTGCGACTTTAAAGACCTATTTACTGGCATACCACTGGGCAAACTTAAAGACGTACTAAACTACTATTATCATGACTAAAAATCTAATTACTATTGATTTTGAGGATTTTGAATTTTAGGTTAACTTCTGTATCTTTAATAATTTTATTTTTAACTGTGAGCATTTATTTATTCAAGTTAAATCCAGGGTTCCAATTTTTCATCCATTCTTGCTAATTTATTTCTACATTATTATGAAAAAAATTTTGCCTACGAATTAATTCTGCCTTTAGATATATTGATGATTTGATTGTTTTTAATGATAGTGATTTTGCTAACTTATGGAAATCGATATACCCAGATGAATTATATTTGTTAAAAACTAATTCAGATAATAATAAAGCCGTCTTTCTAGACTTGAATATATCCACTTTAAATAATAAAAGTGATATTAACATTTATGATAAAAAAGATGATTTTGAATTTTCGGTTTTTAAATTAATATATTAGAATTCAAATATTCCTAAAAGAATATATTATGATCCAATTGCTAGTCAACTGGTACGTTTCAATAAAATTTGTTATTCCAAATCTAACTTTCTTTTGCAATGTAATAATCCCATTCTTAATAATAAATGCCCTCACTCTTTTTAGAAGATTATTTTTGAATGATTTAAAAGTACTAATATTATTTAACTGATGTTTAACCAAATGGCTTATTTTGGAGACTTTCCTGTTGACTATCAATTCTATTTAATATACTAATTATAATAGGACTGTTAATTTATTAAAAGACTGGATTTGAACACTATCTTTTCGGTTTCCGGTTCCGATAAACCGATTCCGAATTCCGAGTTCCAGTTCCGAATTCTCAACTGTGATGTATAATATGATTTTTGGGCGCTATGAATGGCATTTTCTGGCGGTCCTCATGTAGGTTGCGGCGGGTTGTTGTCGAGCTGAGGTTTATCAATGTGGGTACGTTTGTATTATCTTCTACAGTTTGGTATTGTACTTGTCTTTGGTGTGTGTCCTTGGATATCCTCGGTTTTGATTTTCTAATTTTTCCTTTCTACTGATGGTGTTTGGAGGGGTGTGGGGGCTACTTCTGGTGAACTGCCACCCACACGCAGAAAACACCATATTATGTTAACTGGGTGAGGCTCCCCCCTGATGACGCCCTGATCCACCAACACTTCTTCATTTTTTTTCGAAAATTTCTTGGTATTCTTAAGTTTAAATTCCTAAATTTCTCTTTGTTTTGTAATACTGAATTATATATATACCAAATTTTATCGAAATTTCGCAATTTCGCAGCCCCACAGACCTACGCTTATCCTAGTGGTAACAGTTCTCAGTAATATTCAGAATGCTACTTTCTGAGAAATTTGATATTTAATAAACAAGTTTATACGAACTATTCTGGACTCATTAAAATGATTCTACCTTTTAACCATTTCATTAATTTATAAATACATGTCTGCAGCAAGCATTGAGATAAGATAAGTTCAGTGAACTGCAGGGCGCTTTACTGTTTCCACTTCACCGAAAGAGTGTTTAATAATTAAGAGTTAGAATTTTTCGCTTCAATTACTTAAATTCCAAGTCTTAGAAATGTCTAGAGATATATATGCAGTTAGAAAGAGCGGGTTAAAGCTAAATAACTTTGTGTTTCATGAAAAGATAATTAGAATTCGGCTGTAGGATTTAAATATGAAGGAAGCTAGACATTCAAAGTAATAATTCAATGCAAAGTACAAAAACTACTTTCCGTATTCCTGCAATTATAAATTTAAGTACAAAGAATTCAAAAGCTTAATTATAAAATGTATTTAGTTACATATAATAATGCTGCAATAGTGGTAGTTTTATATAGGATGTCATAATGAATGTTACAGCAATAATCTACGAAACTCTCACAGAAACAGTCTCCCAATTAGAATCTGGCGAGATTTGAACTTATACTTAATCTCCAAGTGGTTTCGACGAGATATCTCGTCATCAAGAAATTGCCGATTTTTCGATATTTACGAGATCAAGATCTGATCAGTTTTCTTCTAATGACGAGATCAAGATCTGGAAAGTTTTCTTCTAATGACGAGATATCTCGTCCATCAAGATCTAGTCATTTTTGCTAATGACAAGATACCTCTTCGACATAACCACCAGGAGGGTTAAGAGCTAATATTGGTCAATGTATAGTATATACTCTAGTCCCAACAGATTTGCTCACTTTTAACTTTCATTTTTACCCTGTCAAGCAGACTGCTAACTGCATTGAACTCTAATGTGTCTGAGGTTTTTTTTAATTTTATATAATTCAAATCTCAAATAAAAATCTTATTTTAAGTCTTCTCTTACCCTTTTGTATGTCAACAAAACAACTTAATTTAGTTTAGTTAATCACATGGTTTACTAAACGTGATCATTTTACGCCTTGCTAATATTGTAAGCTTTTACGTCTTGCTAAGTATTCCTATTGTATATAAATAGTCTGATTGAAAAGTATCCGACCTTTGGTCAGATAAATATAGCTATCCTCGACTATACAAAGTCTCTGGAAAATCAAATTCCGTTCAGCTCCTTCAAATTCAACGTAGTTTGAGGGCCTCGGCTCAGGTTATCCCACCAGTCAACATTCGTCTTTAGCTACTTTACATACTTAGTTAAAAACTCGTCCCTTCTTCAAAATTTTGAAGAAGGAGTATTTGATTGGGTATTATGACGCACAGGCCTTGTTTGAACAAAATGTGCTAAACGCAAGACAAAGAGAATTTTAAACAAAACCAAGAAAACTATTATAAGATTCAGCAATTTACTATTTCAAATTGAACTTAGTCAAGGTATAATGTCTAAAGAGTTGGTTGTTTTGGGGTTTCATGGCGCAAGGGCCATATTTGGCCATGCTGCGCCAGACACAAGACATACAATATCTACTAATAGACACACATATGAAAGTTTTTACTGACACCGAAGATGGTTCAAAATTTCGTGGCGTTGTCCTAGGATCCTTCCCTTCGGGGGTTGATCCCGGACCGTCGCCAATTACCCGTTGTGTTTTTCCAGTGCGACGTTAATAAAAATACCTGCGCCGCCTACAACTTGAAGGTTGCTAGCGCAGTGGTCATACCCACTGAGCCACGACGGTCCCGTTATAAAGTCTAAATAAAGTTTATAAAATGGATATGTTAGTAATGAATAAAAACAAATTTTCGTAGTGAGGATCTCCCAAAAGAAGTTTAGGAGTTGGATCTGAAACTTGAAATCGAAGTTGTCTATTGTTAAAACTTTGACATTCAGTCAAAATGTGTCGAAGAGTAAAATTCTAATCACAAGGTTCTCCGAGTAATAAATTTCTGTGTGAAAGATTATGGCTCATGCGAAGTCTTGTTAATTGTATCTCGTTTTTCTTATTTAGGTTAGCATTAAGGGACCCTGTAATGGATGGCTATATACAGTGGAGATTATTTTGTGCTTCCTTGTTCCAGAAATATCTTGCCAGTTTGATTTCATTGCATACATCAGTGGTCCCCAAAAGATCTTTAGGGGTTTTATTTGAAATACCAAATCGAATATGTCTGTAGTTAAAATCTTGACATTCAGTCAAAATTTGTCCAATAGTAAAATGCCAATGACTAGTTGAGTACAGTGAAGCAATTTCTCCGAGTAACAAGTGTCTGCGTGTAAAATGGGTATGGCTTATGCGAATTTTTGTTAATTGTCATTGTTCATTTTTCTTATTTAGAATAGCATTATGGAATCCTGTAATGAATGGAGTGGAGCTTATATATAGTGGAGCTTATTTTGTGCTTCCTTCTTCCAGGAATCTAGCCATTTGATTTTATTGTATACATCAGTGGTTCCCAAAGTGTAGTCCATGACAAGGTTTCAGGGGGTTGGTGGAAAACATGCAATATTTCACTTGCCAAATTTGAGAACTTTCCAAAAAATATAATATTCTATTATTTTCTCCGATTTTTTTACATTCTAAAATCTAAACTTTAGGATCTAATACATTATCAGGAGGCTCCAGAATTTATTGATTTAAAATAGGCTTGAAGTTGAGAATGACTTAACCCTCCTGGTGGTTATGTCGAAGAGGTATCTTGTCATTAGCAAAACTGACCAGATCTTGATGGACGAGATATCTCATCATAAGAATAAAACTGACCAGATCTTGATCTCTTCCTCATAAAAATTGAAATTATCTTGATCACGATATATCTCGTCATTAGCAAAATTGGTCAGATATGGATGGACGAGATATCTCGTCGAAACCACTTGTAGAGTTAATACTGAAGTTATCAGACATTAAGCCCAACATTGCTGAGATAATTGCTGAAAAGCAGCTTCATGGTATACACTAAGGTTAATGTAAATATATATTTGATATTATATCACAACTTTACAAGTTAAGAGCCGTTTGATTTTAATACATTTTAATTAATAAATAAGAGTTTGCTTAATATTTACTGCTTATTTAATTTCTTAACTCTAGTTATTTTCTATTTCAGAACTTTGAATACCCATCACTAATCCCTTATGTGAAGTTTTAACGTTTTATAATCTATTTAACATAGGTCTTAAAATTTTACTCCCAATATTAAGATGAAAATAAGGATCATAATATTGTTATGCAGGTCTCATGTGTCTCATTTAATTTTATTATCTCAAAGGGTTCGCGAAATTTTTTAATTACAAGGGGATCCTTGTACTGAATAATTTTGGAACCACTGGTCTATACTATTGGAAACTTCCAATTTCGTTGCAGCGGGAGATTTGGTATCCTTTATAATTTATTACAAAAAGTGATGTTCAATGTAAAAAGGGTCATTGTAAAAAGTGATTGGGTTGCCTCTTTTTGTTGTCTTTTTATTATTATTTCCTCTTGTATAAACAATATCCTGTTTCTTGTCCATTACTTGAAGATTTTGTAAATGTTGTGTATTTTAACTTTTGGAATACTTTACAGTCCCTATTGATAGTGTGACGAATTAATCCAAACTTTTGTTAGACATTAAAAAATAACATTTATTTTTACACAGACAAAACATGGGTTGACAATGGACGCGTGAAACAAAATGCTTAATTTCATATTAAAGTTTATCCGAATTGCTCCGTCTCAACTAGTCGGAGTCCGTGAGCTAACTGTTTTTCATCCTCTTCGCATGCTCAAGCGCAGTAGTCAAGGGCTCTTAACAGGAAACTTCCGGTCTGCAGCCCGCCATCCTAGACTCTTGGGCGCTAAGATGTCATAAGAAACATCTTGGTCGCCCTTTGAACGAGCCTTAAATCCCCTTGGGTAGGTTGTATTATGAATAAATGAGTAAATGTATATCTGGCTATGCATATTATATCTATGTACTTGTAATATGTATATCCCTTAATTGTCTTCTTTATAATCCTTAGTAATAGCCATATCGGGTCGCCTTTTGAACGAACCTTAAATTCCCTTGCGTAGGTTGGATTATGAATAAATGAGTAAATGTATATATGGCTATGCATATTATCTATATACTTGTAATATTTATCCCTTAATTGCCAGGGGAGAGCGGGCTCTATTGGTACCAAATGATTCGAGCACCTAGGAGTTGGCGCCTATGAATTTTAAATAGCTTTAGAGTGAATTTATTCATGTGTTTTACATATCATTGAGCTTGGAGACAGCTCCTGTCTGAGTTTATTTTCCTTGGTGAGGTCGGAGACACGAAAGACAGCCAAGAATTACAATCCCCGCTTATTTCCTCGCGCTTTTGAGTTAAACTTGGCAGCATCGTTTACATTACGTTTTCAAATCACACGGAATTCGTTGTTAATTTGGACGCTCCTCTGTTATTTTAACTTTTTAAATCCACGGGCCTTCTGTAAACATTGTTAGGCTCGTAAAAGTTCCAGCTTCACCAACTACAGAATTAGAAAGGGTGGAGGGGAGAGAAGGTTAAAGTAAACAAAGCGAAATTCAATTTTCGATTTACTTTTTTGGATTATTTTCTTAATGTAAAGGACGAAAAAATCTTGTATTGCCTCCAGAAAACTCTGAGACAGTATATTATTTAGTTATCCGTATTTATTTACTTGTCTTCTCCAAGAGGATCACCAAGATTTAGAAGAATGTAAAGATAAACAATATAATTTGATTTTCAGCTTTATTTACTGTATTATTTCTGTAAATGTGATTATACAGAGTGTCCTAAAAGTTCCCGTACTCCAACTTTAAAAAAAATCATTTGCCCGTGTTTATTTTTAATTATTGAATTTTATCGTCTGCTTATAATTTTATGGATTCTTTAATTTTTATCGTTTGGTTTTCTTCTCGCTCAAGTTGTGCGATAATAAAGTTCCATGTCATTTTGTTCTTCATTGCAAAATGAGTTTATCACGCATTCAGAGAATTGTGCTGCTTGAGGCTTATTTTGAATGTAAATCATATGAAAGATATAAAGAATTTTGGCGACATAAATATCCAGATGATGCAATACAGAGTAAAGATACGCTATATCAACTCGTTCGGCGATTTCGTGAGACAGGTTCGGTGGAAGATAAACACAGAAGTGGAAGACCGAAAGTCGTTACACCAGACTTTGTGCAAGAAACTCAACGAAGGATATTGCAATCTCCTCATCAATCCGTGAGGCGTTTGTCGCAACAAATGGGCACATCACGTGGATCGATACATAAGGCTTTAAAAGCTTTGTATTTTCGTGCTTATCGTGTAAAAATGTTACAGGAGCTAAATCCACTGGACAATGAGAAGCTTCTTTATTATTGCCGATGGTTCCGGAGATTTATTCGCAACATCAACATTTTGGACAAAACATTTTTCTCCGATGAGGCATGGTTTCATTTAAGCGGTTATGTGAACACGCAAAACTCCCGCATTTGGGCGACGACAAATCCCCATTCATTAATGCAAAAACCTTTCCATTCTCAAAAAATTGGCATTTGATGTGCCGTATCACTCAAAAGGATTGTTGGGCCTCTGTTTTTCGAGTCAACTGTTGATGGCACTGTATACAGAGAACTTATCCAACAATTTGTTGCATTATTAGAAGTGAATGAACGAGATTCTTGGTTCCAACAAGACGGTGCAACCTGCCATACAAGTTATGAAACCATGGGCATGCTTCAAGATTTTTTTGTCGATCGACTCATCTCAAGAAATCTTTGGCCACCTCGTTCCCCTGATCTGAGCATCCCTGACTTTTTCCTGTGGGGATATTTAAAGAACAAAGTTTATGAAGACAATCCCCAAACAATAGACGATCTGAAAATTGCCATTACTCAAAGGATACAAGAAGTCACTTCCAGCATCTTGAAACACGTTTCTAAAAATATGCGCAAACGACTTCAGCTTTGCCTCCAAGAAAGGGGCGACATTTTGAACATTTATTATAAATGTGAGTTCACATTTTTTTCCTACGTTATGTTAAAAGTGCTTTTCATCATTAGCATAAAAAATAATTGTTTTAAAATTTGTTGTTTTTGTATAACAAATTTACGAATCATCAGTACGGGAACTTTTAGGACACTGTATAAAAGTATGCTATGTTCTCCCCGCTTCATAATGTTCATTATTTTGTCATTTGAGGGGACAGTAGACTTGCAAAATCACTAAAACCTATTTTTAATTTCAGCATAATAAGTTAATTGATGTCAAACAATGTAGATAGCAAAAGAATTTTTTTCCAATTTCAATAATTTTTGATGGAGTTTATCCTAAGCTCGTATCCGGCCATCAATCAACGAGCAGCCCATTAGAGTTCTCAAGTGAAAAAATATGGTTTAAAAACACTATCAATAGCATTTGAAATTCTATTGTCAGGAATTTTAGTGCAGTCCTTGAGGTGACCTCCAGTCGTTTCGTTCAGTTCGCAATAGCAGATATCACTAATCCAATACGATGTAAGTGTTTTTGTAGGTAGCCATGTCCAGTAAGAAGTCGAAAACAAGCGACTCCTACAGCTCTGGGCAAGGAACCTGGGGTACGAGCTTTATTCCTCAATAAAACATTCCAGTTCTTTCCTGTAGACATATCTTTGTAGATTGAGAGTTTATTGGTCTTTATAGATGAGCATATAAAAAGCCTCTTAATGTTACGTAGAGGTAAAGGGGATTTAGGTTGGGGCAACTGTGCTCCAACCTCATTCAATTGGTCCACCTGTTCATAGCTATATATTCCAGTGACCTGGAATCCACTGCAAGGCAACTTTTGTCTTAACCTTCCGAAGGTTGGTTGGTTGGTTTTGGGGTTTTATAGCGCAAGGGCCATACATCAAGTAATAGACACACACAATGAAAGTTTTATTGACACAGAAGAGAGAAATACACCCAGGGAGGAATGTACCTGACAGGAATCAAACCTCCGCCACCTACAACTCAAAGGTTGCCAGCGCAGTGGGCATATCCTCTGAGCCACGACGGCCCCAAATCTTTCGAAGGTGGTTTTTTCTCTACATCGATGCACAAGATCATATTCATTTTGACTAGAGTGGTAAGAGCTTTCATTGCTGCCTTAGAATCGATGAAAAATACAACATTGTTTCGAGGGGGTGAAGTTAGACGTCAGCACATGGTGCCCCTGTTCTCTCCAAACGATTGACCACTTGGTTGCCATTTATGGCAGCCCAATTTTCCAAACAAAGCTAAATATAGAATATGGAGAATACAGTTTTTAATGGAGTTTGCACATACAACATCAAAGTTACAATAGATAAGTATTGTAAGTCTTACTAGAAAAACGCGTTTTTCCTTCCATTGAGATTTTCTGCTATTCTTTTGATTTCAAAATGTTCCTTGCACATCTGGTGTTTCTTGATTTCTTTGAATATTTTTTGGATAATCCATGCAATCTGTTGCATGCATATAAGTAGAAATCATAAATCCATCATGCTTCCAATTTTTTTTTCAAAAAATGTTGATAAACCTATACTTTTTTTGCAAAATTTTTGGTGTTTTAGTACAATATTTTTGCCGGGTCCCGAACATGTTACTGTGTTAGGTAGTTGAATTTACGTCACACTGGAGGAAAACAACGGGCTACTGGCGACGGTCATGAATCAATCCCGAAGGGTAGGTAGGTAGGTAGATAGTTAATTAACGTCGCACGGGGGCAACACAGCGGGCTATTGGGGACGGTCCGGTATCAATCCCAGAGGAAAAGATCCAAGGACAACACCTCGTAATTTTGAACCACTGTCAGAAGACAAGAACAGCACCTGAGCTGGCACTCCACTCTTCAAACTTCCACCTCATGCTAACGTGAGGACTTTTATAGCCACAACAGATTTAACGGTACTAGCCCCCGTGTACACTATGGTTTTTGGCTGGACCGAGTTTCCGTTGCCCTTCCAACTGGGCTATCACGGCCCCCAATCCCGAAGGAAAAGATCCTATAACAGCACCTCGCAGTTTTGAATCACAGTCAAGTGACGAGGTCAAACTCGTGCTGGTCCCCACTCCTCAAACTTAAGCACCACGTTAATATGAGGACATTTGACGCCGCGATGGATTTAAGGAGCACCATCCCCCACGTACACAACGGTTGCTGGTTGGATCTAGTCTCGAACTTGCATCCCTCCGGTTGCTTATCTGTAACTCCATCAACTGGGCCCCTATATTATTATGAAACAAGCTAATTTAACCGACAAAACTTGCGATTGTTTATTTTATTCATTTTCGAAATTTTAGTTTTGGTTGTGTTACACGATTTTTTTTACGTTGCAGAACTTAATCAATAAATAACTTCATGATATCCTTTTTTATTCGGATATCTTCCTTCGTGGGTTGACCTGAACCGTCACCAATTGCCCTTTGTGTTGCTCCAGTGCGGCGTTAATTAAATACCTACCTGTTTTTTATTTTATTGTAATTTTCCTCTTCAACTTGTGGATAGGCATGATTTTGTTGCAAAACTTCACATACGCATGTACTCCTTTAACAGGATTCAGAATGTTGAATGGAGAGGCATTATTTTTAATCATGATTACTTTATTAAGGCTTAAACTAGATCAATAATTTGTCGTGGAAGGACTAAAACTTATCAATCATTACTCTTTAGTCATGATTAATTTTTAGTCATTAGTTTTCAGTTATTAGTCAGATTAAAGTATGCCCAACACTGGTTATAATGCAATTTCAAACCAAAATGTGGTGAAATCTGTATTATTAGGTTGATGTAAAAGTTCTCGTCCAGTTTTTGGATAAAAATTGAACAAAAATTTTATTTACTATATTGATTAAATATAATTTTTAGTATGTGCCAATCTGTTCGATGACCTTTCTCCATTTCTCCGGTGGCTGCATAATCCCGCGCTCATAGAAGTTGTGAAGTTTTTGGCTAAAGGTGACGAAACTTTCTGAACCACTTACTGCACGTGGAATCAAACACGACGGTACCCCTCACACATATCTTCTTTTGCGTGTGCGAAGCATTCCTGCCTTTTCGGGGGAAAAAACATATGTCGAAAATGCTCCTTGTTTTCTGCCATTTTTGATGCTTAACAAAAATTAAAAACACAACCAAATAACACATTTTTCCCCAAGTATTCGCTCAATTCATACATCAAAACTTTATACGTGTGAAGTAGGTAACACTTCGGTTTTGCGATACCATCTAGGGCCAGGGACGAACTTTTGCATCAAGATAGATGTATCCAGTTAGATTTTTCTCTATTTACTCTTAAATAAGCGAAATGAGGAATTATGGAAACGCTTAATTTACAAAAAAACAGATTGTTTATATTTGCGTGCAATAATTATTTTGGGCCTGTATGCCATCCAGATCTCATGGTATAACCTCTAGGACAGGGTTGCAGACTTGTTAAGACCAAGGGCCACAGAGATTCACTGGACCTATGGGCCTCCCAAAAACCATGAAAGTTATCGATCATATATTTATCTACAGGTGGAGGACAAAATAATACGAACACCTGTGAAAAAGTATGACGTATTTCACACCTGCAGTACAGCCGCGCCACCTGCAACAGAAGTCTGCCACCTAGTGGGCGTGAAGAGGAAGGTATCAGTCTCTCAACAGCAGTCACCTGCGTTGCATGCGTCTATCGAACTGTCTGTGATAAGTTGAAATGTCAGACCTGTCAGAGTTCCAAAGAGGAATGATTGTTGGAGCGCGTTTAGGTGGAGCATCGGTTACGGAAACAGCAAACCTTTTGGGGTTTGCAAGGAGTACGGTATCAGCCGTTATGACAGCGTACACGAAAGAGGGTAAGACGACGTCTTCAAAGCACAACAGTGGCCGAAAGTCAAAGCTTGCTGATAGGGATAGACGGGTCTTGAAGCGCATAGTAGCCCGAAAGCACAAGCAATCGTTATCCGAGATAACATCCGAAATGAACAGTCATCTCCAGGACCCCGTTTCAACAAAAACTGTCAAAAGGGAACTTCATGCTGCGAACATTTATGGCAGAGTGGCAATTCGTAAACCCTTGGTGACAGCAACTAATGCTTTCAAGCGACGCCAATGGTGCAGAGATCACAAAAACTGGTCCCCACAGCAGTGGCATCAGGTAATATGGTCAGATGAATCGTCATTCACCCTATTTCAGACGACCGGACGCGTTTATGTCTGGAGAACGCCCAGAGAAGCGTTTAATCCTGAATGCCTCTTGCCGACTGTGAAGCATGGGGGTGGCTCCATTATGGTATGGGGTGCTATATCTTGGCGCGGTCTTGGGCCACTTGTTATTCTGCGTGGGAGGATCACATCCAATCACTATCTAAGCATTCTAGGGGATCATGTCCATCCTTTTGTCCAGACTGTATTCCCTGGAAAGCGACCGCTTTTTCAAGACGACAACGCCCCTATCCACACTGCTAGGTGTGTTCAAGAATGGTTCGAAGAGCATGACGATGAAGTTGAACATCTCGCCTGGCCCCCTCAGTCTCCGGACTTGAATATTATTGAACATTTATGGGAATATTTGGAGCCCAAACTTCGTTCCCGATTTCCACCTCCATCCAGACTTTCGGAATTAGAAACCGTTTTGCAGGAGGAATGGCTTAATATTCCTTTAAATATTGTCCATGACCTTTATGCATCTATCCCACGTCGCATTAAATCTGTACTTCAGTCAAAGGGTGGTCCAACCCCCTATTAATAAAGATTTTCCATTATTTCACAGGTGTTCGTATTATTTTGTCCTCCACCTGTATTTCATTTATATTTTTATTATATATTGTTACAAAGAAAGAGGTAATAAAGAGTAAATAAAGAATTTAATTTGATGCGTGACTTTACATTGTTTTAACAATTGTTTTAATATTTGGTTCGATTTTTATAGTACCCAAGCACAAAATTGATTGTAAATTTTCATTAGTCAAGCTGTTCCTGTTGGGTTGATGGAAAAGTTCTTCCCGTGTTTGGCGCCAGATGGCATTGCATCGCAAAAACGAAGTGCTATCTACTTCACACGTGTAAAGTTTTGATGTTTGAAAGAAGGAATTTCAGCGAGTACTTGGGGGAAAAAATTGTGTTATTTGGTTGTGTTTTTTAAACTTTGTTAAGCATTAAAAATGGCAGAAAATAAGGAGCATTTTCGACATATTATTTTTTATTTCCGAAAAGGCAAGAATGCTTCGCAGACGCAAAAGATGTGTTGTGTGTGGTGAGGGTGCCGTTGACGATTCCACGTGCTGTAAGTGGTTCAGAAAGTTTCCTCACTGGGATCAGTCTTTAGCTAGAAATCTCAGAACTTCTATGAGCGCGGGAATATGCAGCTTCCGGAGAGAGGGAGAAAGATCATCGAACAGAACGGCCCATACTATATTGATTAAATGTAATTTCTAGTAAATAAAATTTTTCTTCAATTTTTGTCAAAAAAAAAACGGGACGAACTTTTGCATCAACCCAATACATTTGTATTTGTAATATTCATGACTGAAAAAGTCTGTTCACACTGAAAATGTTAAACCAAAGGGGCTTGTGCGTTTTAACGCATTATCTAACAACGATATACAATTGTTTTGTCGACACGATACAAGTTTAAATTGCTTTCATTCAATATATGTGGAATCCCTCCCCATACCGCCAGCAGAGGTCGCGCCCAGCGCTCGGGGTAGAACTGTAACTGACTTTATTTTCCTGAATTAGAGTTGGACTTGTGTTGTGCCAGTGACTGTGTACGCTTCCACGCCCAGGTGGAGCGTCGTTTATACAGCTCATGCATGTGCCAGCGTGTAGGCTGTGCCATGATCCATTTAACCTTTTCTGTACATAGTTTGTAGAACAATTAAATGTTGTGTTAGTCCTTATCTCCGTGTCATCCAGCTTCACATCCTCACACTCTAGACACATGCTACATTTATTTCGCAAGTTCTCATCGTTTTGCATGTCGAAGAATTCAAGCTATCCTGTCGTGGGTGCATTTTCAGGGAAAATGGCAAAAAGGTTCTAAATAACTCTAGCGACGGTTTCACTTTTTGAAAATCATGAAAACGATCCTTAAAATAACACATGGTAAGGCGGCCCGCCAACAAATCAACAACGGGCCGCATGTGGCCCGCGGGCCGTGCATCCCTGCTCTAGGATTACCAATCTCATTTTGAAGCAGATCACTTCTATCACAGTTTTTATTCTTTTTTCGTATGAAAAATAGGAAAAGGCGTTTACTTCAAAAGAAACAATTCAATTATTTTAGAGTGAACGGAAATCACACTTTCGTGATTCGAATTCTAACAACGGCAGATATTTAACGGAAGGCGAAGATTTAAGTTAATAAATTTCGATATTTTCTTATCCATTAAAAAAAGCTGCAGCGCTTGACAACCAACTTTTGGTAATCACGACCTGAATTTTAAATAGGAGTTATCCCATACTAAAAAGGCGAAGAAAAAATACCCTATTGTTTGTTTCCTGTGTTAGTGTTCTAAAGAGAAGTGAATTTAAATACCCATTGAATCAAATTTTTATTTTCTAAGCACATTTTCCATTCTAGCTTTAATCTATCTGAAAGGGCTGCGGTAGGATTGGAAGAGTAACGAATTAGCAACCGGATGGTTGGTTGGTTTTGGGGTTTTATAGCGCAAAGGTCATATTTTGCCATGCCGCGCCAGACACAAGACATACAACATCAAGTAATAGACTCACACATAATGAAATTTTTACTGACACAGAAAAAATACACTCATACACCCAGGGAGGAATGCACCTAACAGGGATCGAATATTTAGAAGCGCTTTATTGGTCGCGGATTTGTTTTCGAGGAAGACAGCGTACCGAAACATTCTTGTAAGTTATGCCGTTTTCAGTTATGTCAAATTTTTCAAAATCATTGGAATTTTGAATCAGCATTGCTATCGTAACACTTTCCAACGGCAAGCAATGCCATGTGTGAAGCGCTTTATTGGTCGTGGATCTCTTTTCCAGTAAGACAGCGTACCGAAACATTCTTGTAAGTTATGTCGTTTTCAGTTATGTCAAATGTTTCAAAATCATTGGAATTTTGAATCAGCATTGCTACTTTAATATCCTCCTACGGCAAGCAATACCATGTGGGAAGACATTTATTGGTCGTGGATTTATTTTCCAGGAAGACGATGACCCGAAACATTCTTCGAAGTTGTCTTTTTCAGTTATGTCAAATTGTTCGAAATCAGTGGAATTTTGAATTAGTATTGCTATCATAACGCTCTCTAACGGCAAGCAATGTCATGTGTGAAGCGTTTTATTGGTCGTGGATTTGTTTACCAGGAAGACACTGACCCGAAACATTCTTCTAAGTTACGTTTAAATTGCATAACGAAGAAAAACTGGGGAGCTTAAAATAATGCTCTGACCAACCATCCGATCTTAATCCGATAGTTTCTGAGGTAGGAATTTGACCGGAAAAGTCCTTCAAACAATAACACAACCGTGGGAAGCTGTACTTTAAGGATGGAAACTAATCACACCGGTAAATATAGAAAAATAGCTTGTTAGAATGCCTCGACTATTCAAAGCTGTGATAAAAGCTGGAGGTGGATAAAAGCTGGAGGAGGATTTTGAAGAATCAAAGATTAAGACTCAAAATAGTGCTTTGTTTCCTTATTTGATATGTAATTGAGTGAAATTACTTTTAATTTGAATAATTAAATATTATATGCTAAATTATAATATCTGTTGATATTTTGGTTTTTGAGCAAACGTCGAGGTGTTTCCAAGCTTATGTACATGAAGCGATAAAAGAATTATCACAATATTAGGTCTAGAGGACTTGTTATCCTTGTAGAATTACGTCATAAAGGTAGCAAATTGGTATGTTGTAAAGACCCTTCTAGAGGCGATACATGTTGATATATGGCAGTTTCATTCCGATCGAACAATGGCTTTGATGCGTTTCGAATTTTTGGAACAGATTGCATATGCGGTAAAAGAAATTTAATTGTGTGAATGTATTTAAACCTCATTCCTATCATACCAATATACATTATTAATAATTAGTAGTTTCATTACGCATAGCATTCTTATCGATGTAACAACTTCATTTTCCCACTTAACATGTTCTGGGCAATCGTTATCCATTGTTTCTGACTTCTAAAGACGGGATGCTCTTAAACACATCGCTTCAAGAATTCATTAATTGCCATGAAACAGCTTTACGCGATCCTTCCCATGTAGGTCCCTTTTGAAAACGGCATGCAAGCAACGCTTGGCTTACCTTCCGACTGGTTTCGTGTAAATGGGCATTTATAACGAGGTAAAAACATTGTGAAAAGTTCTAAATCTGGTAATATTTCATGGCTTCATACTTGGCTACATGCAATTAGAATTTTATGCGCTCTGCGTGTTGAAAAACAGTTTGCAACAGTACGTAGAGCTGTAATGTAACGTATTAGAATCACGCTGCACTTCGAGGGTCAATGAATTATTCCACGCAATCAGATCTATTGTTTGTAGCAGATGAATCGTGTATTGCAAACTAGATTTCTGAATGTCTCATCATGATCAAATGTATCTAAGTACAGTACTCGTGAGTGTTCAGCGAGAGACCTCATTATAGGCGCATTATGTGATTATTATCTAACTTGATATCAACTAAGAGTAAAAGATAAAAACCTCCTTCAAAAAGGTAGTTAAATTTAGGGTGTTTCAACACTTCCTGTACGAACTTTAAGGGATAGTAGACAAAACAAAGCTAAACAGTATTCTGGTTGGTTATACAAGATGAAAATGACTTAAAATCTGACCTCAGTTTAAAGATTTGTATCCTATCATTACCTTTATAAGGAAATCTGAAGAAATCACACATTTTATATCATTAAAACAGTGAAAGTAATTGAAAATGTATCTAAGTAGAATAGAATGAAATTAGGTCCAGTTTGACCAAATGCCTGTTGCACAGTGATAATTAGACTTAAAACAGTCTAAAGTGAAGACAAAATGACAAACAAATCTTATAGATATTGATTTTCATGCTTTCGTTAAGCATTTGTACTTTGTTTTTGACCGATCACTTTTGTGTGTCTGATTTGATGGGTTAAGTTATATTTTAAATATTTTTAGCAAAACTCTTAATAACTATTCGATTACACTGAAGGGAGGCTAAAATTGGAAGACAGATTTTATGTGGTAACATTTTAATATGATTTAATCCGCTGACGCCAGCGTACCTGACAACAAAACGTGGAAGCTGGTAACTGTAACCGTGAATTTGTGGAATAAGAAACAGCAGTCAAGTAGAAACTTCTAGTCTCTTGAAGGAGTAAGAAATGGCATTTCATTGAATACCAAAGAACACTATTTCTTGTTTTAGTTTATCATACAATATGTCCGATACATGCGTATTCAGTATGTCAATCATTTAAATAAATTGTCTTGTTTTTTTATACAATATCCATTACAGTTAGATGCAAAACACAATATACATACTATGATCATTTGCAATAGCCCCGCATGTCTTATCAGTAGGAGGGTTACTTCATCGCAGTCATTATTTGCATGCGACACTAATTTGCAATTTGCCTCACATGTCTTATCTTCAGGAAGGGTACTGCATTACAGTCATCATTTTCAAACGACATTAATTTGCAATTTGCCTCGCATGTCTTATCTTCAGGAAGGGTACTGGACCACAGCCCTCATTTGCATACGACACTAATTTTCAATTTGCCTCGCAACATAGAATATGTTCAATACATCCGTATTTGGCATGTCGAACAGCTTATCATGATTTTTGATGATATCCATTACGGTTCAGATGCAAAACACGATATACATTCTATGATCATTCGTGATTTGATACATCGGTTATTTTGATGATTACTATGATGGGGCTAAAATCGAAAGGCAGAGCTTTTATGTAAAATTCTAAATCTTAGGTTAATAATCTAATTCTGTGAGTTGTAGGTGGCCCAGATTCGATTCCTGTCAGGTTTGATTCCTCCCTGGGAGTATTTCTCTGTCTTCCTTGTCAGTCGAAAATCACAGATGGCGTTGTCGAGATTCAGAAGTGGCCATATTAACACTCAAATTTCAAAATGGACATAAAAATGTTCGCGCTTGTCGTAAATTCACGAACGCACAGGCTTCCCCGGCTTGCATGCCTTCGTGTGTCGATTTGGATTCCCATGACCTTTTGGAGAATTCTTTGATGGTTTTGGACTTTTTAAAGACCAGTGGTTTCATGGACTTGGTCTAGCATGAGATCGACCAAGAAAATTACAAACTTCTGTGTCAGTAAAGGTTTCCTTGTGGTATAACCATTACTTGTTCGCCTTGTGTTGGATCGAAAATGACCCTTGTATCACAAAACCCAACCAACCAAAATTCACGAAAACAACTAGAAACGTGATATGGCCGAATTACTTTTGTGACCCACTGCATATAAAGGCTAAATATATGCATATTATTCAAATGAAGGGTTAAGCACATTTTTCCAAGCATAAGATATGTACGGATAATCCTATTTCATAAACCCTCTCTCCGCTATTTCGGAGGACAACTCTGTTTTCTTTCATCGAATGGCGAATGCTTCTTATCCCCTTTCTCCGCAAAGGAAAAATATATTAGATGATTCTCTTCTGAGATTCCGTGACCGTTCCATGGCAGGATATTTTTTCATTTCTGAAAGCAAAAGCGAGTTTATAATCTCACATGCAATATAAATATTCTATCAGCGTACACCATTCCCTGCTCCGAAGATTTTACTTTATCTCCAGAAGAAAAGCAAACTTTAAAGCAAGATAAAGAGCGTTTTTGACGACACACAAACTATTTCTTGCGAAAAACTTTACTTGAAATCTTAAATTTAAAGCACCCCCCCCCCCCTACACGCACATCTTAATTTCCTTTTTATTCCTGTAAGAAAAGCCGAATCCGCTGGAAAAATAAAAGAATACCTAAAACTGGGGTCGATAGATTTGGCCCAACCGCCATCTTGAGCGTCTTAAATTTTTAGGATCATTAGTTTTTCATTCAAGTAAAAGTAGGGCCGCGGTAGCCCGGTTGGAAGAGTAACGGATTAGCAACCGGAGGGTTGCGAGTTAGAATCCAACGGAAGACCGTCGTGTATAAGAGGAGCTGGTGTACGTTATGCCGTGGCCTCAAATGTCCTCACGTTGCCGTGGTGCGGAAGTTTGGAGAGTGGGGTACCAGCTCGAGTTTTGACCTCGTCACCTGACTGGTTCAAAACTACGAGGTGTTGTCTTCGTTTCTTTCCCTTCGGGATTATCCCGGACCATCGCCAATAGCCCATGTTTTGCTCAAGTGCGACGTTGATTAACTACCTACCTTTCCATAGGGTTCATTCGGAGGATAGACATTCCTTTCAAAGATCACTTCCTTACTGATTGAAATAATTACTAGGGTAATTTTAACACACACAGACTATAAGAACTGTGTTATAAATTTTGCATAGTCGAGAAAACGTTGAGGATTTCAGCCTTGATAAAAATGAATCCAAGAATTCGAGCTAAGTTTATTTCCAAAGAGTTAATTCCTACGATAGAGGTCAACTTAGCCCACATTCTTGAAACAATTTTATCAAGACTGAAATCTTTTGCAGTATTTTGTCCATGCAAAGCTTATAACATATAGCTCTGATAAACTCTTAAAATCAATTAAAGGTAATTATTTTAATCCATGAGAAAGTGACCTAAGGAAGGAATGTCTATAACAATATTTCTGAAATTGATCGACAAAATCTCCACCAAGAAATACATTATACAAGTACACAAAGCGGTTTTTAATCTTTTTAATTAGGCTTTCAAGAATCTCCAGACCAGTTCTACAATCCAACTGCTCACTCACCAAGGCAAGTACTTATTGTAAGATTTAGCTATTTAATCGTGTTGGGAACTTAACTTTTTTCCTTCAGGAATCCCAGCCTAGATTCCAGCCATTTCGAACGACCCAAATGGAGAATTTCAGGCATCTGAAAACTTTGACCGGAATTTAAGAGAATGATATCAGACACTAGTGAGGCTTTGAAAACACCGATAATCAAACACCTGTAAAAGCCGAGAAAGAAGTTCCGTGAGACGCGTCATTACCAAAACATCCTTACCAGTTTTCATAATCAAATTTTTTAAATTTAACTCTATTTGCTTTGTTTTTAAGGTCATGCGCCAGAAATAAATTTATACGATGACAGTGGCAGTAAATGCCGTCAGTATGTCAACAGAAATCTAATCTAAATAGCGATATTTGCCGTGAAGTCAAAAGTTCAATAAACATCAGCTAGGAAATGCCGATCGACAAAAAAGACGATTCTTTTATAGTTTTTCTGTTTTCATGATTTATGAGGAAAAAAGGATATTTTGCAGAGTTAAAATATAGCTTCTGTTTTCTTTTGGGTTTGGCAAATGCAATTCTTTCAAGCAGCATTAAGATCTGGAAATAGTGCCACTGGAGCAACTTATAAAGCAGCTTTTATACTCGTGAAAATGGAAGCCATTCAGTGATGTAGAAATTGTAAAAATTGTTGACCCTTCTTCAAAAGGAAATTTTGGATGAACATTTTCTCCACTTACCAAAGGTTGTTGATGTGCACGATATGTGCGAATTATTTGAAGAATACGTAGTTGTTATAGACCTATATCAATTATGTTATATCAATTGGAGAATGCAATGAAAGATTCACTGACTGAAAATCATAACATCACGCTTAAATTGGCATTTCAGCCTCGCTATATGATGTCAACAAAGCACCTAAGGAAAACAGATTGAATTGATTGAGCTCTCAGTAGATGACATTCAAAGTCATTGGTCAAAGAAAGTTCTAATTAAAATAAGGGAAAATGCAAAATATCCACGCTTTCGGAAACATGCCCGAAAACTTCTTTCTTGCTTTTTAATCACTTATTGCTGTGGCTCTACATTCTTCTACATTAACCCAAATCAAGACGCCCTTAAGGTCACAACGACGTATATCTATATAGAGGATCAACTGAAACTGTGTAGACCTCCATTGTTTTGGACATCTTTGTATTGGAAATTCGACATGTTTCAACCAAATTATTTCAAATGTTTTCCAACAAAAAGACTAGTTAACTTTGAAATCAACAAATAGTTTTCATTTTTTGAAATAATCAAAGTACATAGTAGTTAGATTTTTGCAAAACAATGTACATATTTAAGTATATCTAATTGAAGTTTCTTGAATGCGTGCTTATTTGATTACAGCTAATTTAATACGGATTTCTAACATGGGTTACAAATAAAACTTTTACCATCCCGGTGGTTGTCTCGACGAGATATCTCGTCATTAGAAGAAAACCAACCAAATCTTGTCACCAAAAATATCGGCAATATTTTTATGACGAGATATTTCGTAATTAGCAAAATTGGTCAGATCTTGATGGGCAAGATATCTCGTCGAAACCACTTGGAGGGTTAACTCATTTGATTTATAACCCAATTCAAAACGTTTTACTTTCATCGTTTAATTAGATGTGTTTTGTTTTCATCGTTTTACTAGACACATTTTACATTCGCCGTTTTACTAGATTCGTTTTACTTTCATGGTATTAAATGCATTTCAAAAATGAACTAGTTACCTTGTTCATAGTTTTTAAACGTCGGTATGCTTGTTTTCCAATAAGTATCTGAATATCTGAAATTCATTTTAAATTTACCGTATACTATCCTTCCGGCCAAATAACTTATTCGGAAGGAAATGAAGTATATCGCAAACAAACGTGGCAGACATAAAACGTCTGGAAAAAGTTGCCAAGCATTTGGCTTTTAGTCTCGTACCTTATACCGCAGACGAGCGTTAGAGGCAATTCGCTTACAAAGTTGATACTGGTTACTCGTATATATCAAGTATCTACCGTAACTTTTAAAAGTATCAATATTTTAGTATATTCCATCGCTTGGTTTCAACGTTTATCATATCAGGACAATCAATAAAGCCCTTTTTCAAAGGCTTACATATCTTCAGATCTATTTATTAGGCAGTACACAAATGGTTCTTTTTGAACTAGATGGTGATATGGTTTTTCATTTATCAATCGAATAGAGAAATTCCTCCGCAAAACACATTGCTGGTTTCGCTGTGTGCCATAAATTGCATTTTAATCGCATCTTTTAGATTTTGGACAATATACAATATAAAAGCCTTCGAAAATACACCATGAAGGAACCATCCAATAGCCTTGAAATTTGCACGATGAGTAGATCATGGAAGCGTATGCAAATGATAAGCACTGTAGAGAGTATATGCAAATCATATGCGCCAGTAACGTTCCCTGTAAGCAGTGTATAAAGGAGAACACACACACACAGAGATGGTTTTAAGTACGGGTGTTTTCTGGCCGTTCCTGTGTATATGGAGTTTAACCCTTCTGGGGGTTGTCTTGACGAGGTAACTCGTCATTAGCAAAACCATTACCATATCTCAATGGACGAGACATCTCGTCATTAGAAGAAAACTGTTCAGATCTAAATTTCGTCATCACACAAAAATCGGCAATATCTAGATGATGATATATCTCGTCATTAGCAAGATTGGTTAAATCTTGATGGACGAGATACCTCGTCAAAATTGCTTGAAGGGTTAATGATGCCGCTTCGAAAAATACAAGTCATACGAACACGTTTCTGAGTTTGACAGAGGAAGATTTGGGGTTTATCGAGACTGGATTATCCTTCCAAGAAATCGGTATTGGTGTTAGACGAAACCAAGCATCAGTAATGCGAATATTACGAGAACAAAATTACGAGGTGTACTCGTCAGATCTTTCCCTTCGTGACTGATCCTGGATCGTCGCCGTTTGTTGTTCCAATGAGACGTCAATTCAATTACCTATCTACCCAATGGAGCTGAAATGCTGCCAAGAACAGATATTGCCACCACAAAATTCTCAGTGATCGAATTCTTCAGCTCCAATATTGACTATGTCTGTTTTTTCCATATTTTACAAGAGATAATCCTTTATTAAGACTTATTTGCTTTTGATCCCTTTTGCCATCTATGAATCTTTGCTCAGCGTGTATTTTTATTCCCTGAGTCGTTTGAGAGGTTTTTCTGTCAGCAGGTGGTGACAGTGTTTCTGCGGCGGAACGTGCTTCTTGTTTTTATTCCTAACGTAAGGTCACGTGGCTTGATTTGCAGATATATGACAGTTTGATATATGACAGTTGTTTAGTCAATGCCAATTGGATTGAAAGCCAAACGTTGCCAAAACAACGATGAAATGCATTTTAAAGTAACACCTATATGTGTGTGTGTGTGTGTGTGTGTGTGTGTGTGTGTGTGTGTGTGTGTGTGTGTGTGTGTGTGTGTGTGTGTGTGTGTGTGTGTGTGTGTGTGTGTGTGTGTGTGTGTGTGTGTGTGTGTGCGTGCGTGCGTGCGTGCGTGCGTGCGTGTGTGTGTGTGTGAATCATGCTAGAGCATTTAGATAGCGGAAATAAAATCTTAGCACTCCGTCTGGTTTGTTTACTCTGAAATTTTCCTCTCGTATGGCTTGTATTTCATTTTATTTCTTCAACTCTAAATATTACAAAATTTTGTGATCCTATTTAATGTCATTGTGCATACCTGAGCATCCATGCTTTGACCATTACTTATTTTATGTTCTCTGTGTTTTTTATAAGTGTTTTATACATATATACAGGGTGAGTCTAAATTGCTTTTACAAAATAAGAGGGGTGATAGTACCCATCCAGACGAGCAATAATTACCATGGAACATAGGGTCGCATTCCACTCTGAGAGGCAGAAAAGAGTAAAGTCGACATGTGGTTGATGCACGATGGAGCCCCAGCACACTTTTCTAGCACGGTCCGGCACTTCTTGAATGCCACATATCCCGCACGATGGATCGGACGTGGCGGACCTGTGGCTTGGCCTCCTCGCTCACCGGACCTCAACCCAATGGACTTTTTCTTCTGGGGGCACATGAAATCTTTAATGTACCAGACGCCTGTGGACTCAGCTGAAGATCTCGTAGCGAGAATCGGTGTTGCCGCGGACAAAATTAACACAACACCAGGAATCTTCGAGAGGGTGCGCCAGTCATTCCTTCGCCGGTGTGAACTGTGCAACGACACGTGTGGCCGCCACTCTGAGCACTTGCTGTGAGTTTTTCTCTGATCAATAAATCAGATTGTGCAACTTTTGGTATCGTTCATTCGCTTTCCCAACACTGTTGTAAGTTCATGTTGAAATTCTAATTTTACTCTTTTCTGCCTCTCAGAGGGGATTCCGACCCTATGTTCCATGGTAATTATTGCTCGTCTGCATGGGTACTATCACCCCTCTTATTTTTTAAAAACAATTTAGACTCACCCTGTATATAGTTGATTGTTTCAGCCTTACCTAATCCGCTCTAATGCATACTAGTGTGAAACAAAAACACCTCTCGCACAGTTTCAAAAACTCAAAAAGAAACTCCAAGATCCTTTCAAGGTCAAGCTCTCAGGGGCTTCTCTCTCTCGCACGATATTTTTACTTGAAGTTGTCTTGTGTTTGGCGCAGCTTGGCCAAACATGGCCCTTCCGCCATAAAACTGCAAAACAACCAACCTTTTAAGGTCAAAAGCACTTTATAATAAAATGGTAAAACTGGAACGATTCCAATCTTGACACGCTGGCGTCATACATCAAAATTTGATTTTTAACGTACGCAAAAAAAATATTAACAGTACACGTGCAAATAGCAGTTTGACATGACACGATTCAGAGGAGGATCCTCAACTCGAAATTCAAAACCATAAAAGGAAAATGACCATCCCATTCAAACTGATCGATGGCTTAGTCGATGCGGGTCGTTTAAAGACAGCCGTGACATTTAAGAGAAAGAAGTAGGATAAAAAATAAGTGGAAAGAATAGCGTACTGCCGCCAACAACTGTCTGGATACATTCACCTCAGACTGAATATGAATAAAGCTATTAGCATAATATTTGCTACGCCTGTATGATCCAGAATCTTTCCTCTCTTTCTTTAATATTCGATGAGACTACAGGATATATGTGCGCTGAGTTTTCCCCACTTTGAATTTTCTTCAACTAAGAACCGCTTTGTTTCGGATACCAGTATTTTTTTATCTTGAAATTTAGAAAAGTGAGCACGCGTTGCAGATTTGTGTGCTGGTGGTACTTCTCAATTAGATACGCAGATGGAGCCTTGGTCAAACTAAAATTTTAAAACTTTGAAATGTAACTGATAACGATTAAAACAGATGAAAAAATAAATCGTCAACAGTTATTTCGATGGAGTAAAACATCCACCATTAGGACAGTAAAAGCATTCTTTAGTGATGATAGTGGACGTTTTGCTCCACAAAAATAGTATTGCCCATTTTTCACCTGTTTTAAGCAACGTTAATTTGTACTAATCTGAGTTCACTTGTTTTAATTTAATTAAAGATTAAAACAGGTGCAAAAATAAATGGTCAACAGTTATTTCGGTGGAGCAAAACATCCGCCACTATCAGAACAGAAAAAAATTCTGTATTGATGAAAGTAGCATGCAGCATTATTTTAACGAATGAGCGATTTCTCATTCCGTATCGATAAGGGCCAAGTTTCCGAATTCGAGTCAAGTCTTAGCGAATAGATAGGCTCGTGATTTATCAGTGTAAATAAAGAGGAGCGAACTAAATAGAACTACTCCCACTACAACAACGACGGGACGGGGTAAAAAGCAATTCGTTTTATCCATTGTGCACGTTAGCCAATGAGTACTTGAGATACAATGTATTATGTGCGATACACCAATATGTCATAATGCTATACCTCACTCAGCTAAAAAAGTGCTACAACTCAAAAAGAGCGTTTTTTTCTGGACTAGTATTTAATAGGTTTTGAGATAAAAACAGTGAGTGCTGGACTGTTAGTTGCCATAGATATTTGACAGATGGACTGAAGATGGAATAAATAATTCATAATCATTCAAAAACTCAAAATCCAATTTATTTTTAGTTAAGGCACTCTTGTAGAGGGATGTGATATCATGAGAGGCCAACATCTCACCAAGTACACACATGGGAGACTGGAAAATCCATCACGACAACGAAACGCAGCAACATCTCAAACTTAAAAGACATTATGAACAGAAATTGGGGTAGCACACATCGCCGTTTTAACGAGTGGGCGATTTCTCATTCCGTATCGATAAGGGCCAAGTTTCCGAAGTCGAGTCATAAGTCTTAACGAATAGATAGGCTCGTGATTTCTCAGTGGAAATAAAGAGTGCGAATGAAATAGGACTACTCCCACTGCAACAACGACGAGAGCAGGCAGAAGGCAATTCGTTTTTATCCGTTTGATATGTTTTCTTCCAGCTCCAGATCGTAGTTTTCCCTATACGCGAGAAATAGCCGTCCCTTTTGCTAGATAGGAGTTGCCGGAAATCATTGATTTAAGTTAAGAGTCCCTCGGGCAGCCCTCTATTGCTGCTTACAGAACTTCTGCAGATGAACGTTGCTCGCTTGCTTCACTGTCAGCTATTGGACGCACTGCAATGAGCAAACTTAAAGCTACTAAAAAGATCCCATCGAGGGTTATTTTCAGGACTGCGAATACAAACTTTCAAATGCGGGCGAAGGAATATGTGTGATATATATCTATAACGTCAGTCGTATCGTAACTTGTCTAAATGATGTAGCAGTTAATAGTTTGCTTAAATGTTCTCAAGATTTGGATGACATTGTGAAACCTAAATCGTGCAATAACAGCCTATCAATGCAGGCCAAAGGTTTAGTTCGAAAACTTAGACATACAAAACAAAGTATTATTACGTCAGTCCAGGCTCGTTTACAATAGGGGTCATTTATCAAAAATCCCCATAGGAAATAATATATAGGGTGGACCAAAAGTCACTAGACTATTTAAAAGAAAAAACGTTTTAACTATTAATTTTTTTCAGATTATTTATATGTAATCTTTGGAAAAGAGTTATGCAGAAATTCACAACAGAGCAACTAGTAGAAATAATCCAATTTTATCTGCAAAATCTACGATCAATTGTGCTAACCCAAAGAGCTTACATCGTTATTTCCTGCATCCTGCAGTTGAGAATACACCAAAGGTATGGTGGCAGCAAGATGGAGCTACTCCTCATGCAGCTCGTTCGACGATTGGAACTCGTAAGGCAAATTTTTGGACGGCGGATAATTTCGCGAAACTGAATTCAATTGGCCTCCACGCTCACCTGACCTTACGGCTCCAGACTTTTCTTGTAAGGATACCTAAAAGAAAGAGTATACCGTAAAAACCGCGGACCATCCAGCAAATGAAGGCCAACATCCGTGAAGAAATTGAAGTAATAAGCCGAGAAACATTACGAGAGGCGATGGAGCACACTTTAGGAAGAGCCCGCCACTGTCATGAATAAAATGGTGGCCATTTGAAGGACATAATCTACAAAACTAATTAAAAGTAATTTCCAAGAAATATATTTATTGTTTATAAAATAATACATGTGAATTTTAATACGTAAAAAGTTATTCTATTTTTAAATGGTCTAGTGACTTTTGTGTCACCCTGTACATGCTGAATAAACGTGCTACTTAAGCAAAACCCAAACAAGTATCACAACATAACCCAATATTAATCCTTAACCCTTCGAGTGGTTTCGGTGAGATATCTCGTTCATCACGATCTGACCAATTTTGATAAAGACGAGATATCTCGTCGTCAAGATCTGGTCATTTTTTCTAAGTCAGATGTTGCCGTTTTTTATGATGACGATATCAAGATCTTGTCAGTTTTTTTCTAATGCTGAGATATCTCGTCGATCAAGATCTTATCAGTTTTGCTAATGACGAGTGCCTCGTCGAGACAACCACCAGGAGAGTTAATGCTGTTTTACAAAGTCAGTTTTAAAGAGAAAAGTGTAAAATCAGTTATCAGTCACTTTTCGAAAAACTGACAATTTGAAGATATTTCAAGCTAATCTGACTATGAAATAAAGTTTTGTGTACAATTTGTTTATAAAATCAATGTGTAGTATATACCTATATCTGTTTCACTGTTTTCCAAGCGAGGTCATAGCGTCAGGCAAAACGTAAATCACTTATCCAAATGATGTAGCAGTGAAGCAATTAATACTTTACCTAAATGTTCACAAGGTCTGGATGAACAAGATTTCGAAGCGTAACAGCGTGATAGCAGTCTAATATTTCATGCTAAACTTTTGAACTTATAGAGACATATAAAACAAAGTATTATACCAGTCCAGCCCTCCTTTGTTGGGGCGAAGCCCTTCCGCTCCGACCAGCTGAGGTCACTACGGATATAGGGGAGCCCCCTAGAGGTTTCGGCTAAGGGTCCCGTCAGTAACTTGCCAGATTCGCTTTTCACTTGGTCGTTGGGAAACTTGTCAATCGCAGGCTGGCAAGTTTCGCAGAATACAAGTGTATCCGTTGGGGATGGATAGGACCTTTTCCCTATTGCTTCCATCCTACCTTTATAGCCTGGTGTGGCTTTTAACTTACAGGGCTAACGGAATTTCTACATGGCATCTATGTCTTATTCCTGTCAAGTTTTCGACTTACGTGAACCTACACGCCTCGCCATGGTTCTGATGCCTGAATCACTTCCCGAACCCTTGGAGGAGGCTAGGAGTTGTCTCCTACACAAATTTACCCAAGCGGCTTATCACTCAGGGACACTTCGGGTGGTTCTTAATGTCGCTGGGTCGATCTCTAATGAATTCGAGTCCTTCTCGGAAGTGCGTCGTAAGTCTAGGTCCAGCATGTAATGAAGAAAATCACCTACTTCACCACACAAACAGGTGTCAGACGTCGGGTCATGCGGAAGAAGTAACCTTCCGTGGTTGGTGAGTAGTTGGATTGCAAAGAGGTCGTACCAATGCATTCTGCAATTTGGTAATGGGAAGAATTGTCGGGTGAAACGACCTTCTTCGTAGGTTTGCCATCTTACCACCCACATCTTCATTGTTATTTCAGTTAGCATGCTTTTCATCGTCAAGCTAGATCTCTACATCCTCGAGTGTTCGACCTCACTCTCAGTAGCCTTTTTGGCCACCTCGTTGCCTTGATAGCCAAGGGAGCTTTAATCCAGTGCATTCGTAAGCTTGGCATCTCACGACTTCCAGTATAAAGTCTTTCTTATCCCAATGTAAAAAAATACTAATTACTCTAAGTCATTGAGTCTGCAAGAAAAGCTTTTGGGCAATGGCAGATGGGTCCTTAAAAATGTGTTTATGTATGGCTCCAATGCAATTCGGGATGTGTGAGGGAGAGGCTGGTAATAAGCCACACTTTATACAGATGGAAAAGGATTTCTGGCCATCAAATGAATATCATCTTTTTCAAGTGGCCATATCAGAGCCTGGCAAGCATAGAGAAAGTTTTCTGGGGCAATTTTAAGGCAAGCAGCTCTCTGGGTGTTCCACTGAGATATCAGTGATGAAAAGGTACTGGAGATGATCTGCGCAATTGCTTTTTAAGCACGAACAGGTGATCGTCCTCTGATACAGGACGGTACTTTCTCTTGTACCAGATTGTTTATTTGCTCCAGCTTTTGCAAATAAGTCAGTTCTCTCATTGATCGGAATGCCAACATGTGATGGGATTCATTGAAAATTTATTTTAGAAGTACAGAGTCTTTATTCTATGCACAATTGGGTTTGTATTATTCGGGTCTTTTAGAGCTTGTAGTGCGGAGAGTCTGTCTGAGAAATATGGGACATTTTCTCTGCATTATACTGGTGTCAGTCTACAATTGGGGGTCCTTTATCAAAAATCTTCATGAAAAGTAACAAATACATTATACAGGGTGAGTCTAAATTGTTTTTACAAAATAAGAGGGGTGATAGTACCCATCCAGACGAGCAATAATTACCATGGAACATAGGGTCGCATTCCACTCTGAGAGGCAGAAAAGAGTAAAATTAGAAGAGAGACATGTGGTTGATGCACGATGGAGCCCCAGCACACTTTTCCAGCACGGTCCGGCACTTCTTGAATGCCACATATCCCGCACGATGGATCGGACGTGGCTGACCTGTGGCTTGGCCTCCTCGCTCACAGGACCTCTACCCACTGGACTTTTTTTTCTGGGGACACATGAAATCTGTAGTGTACCAGACGCCTGTGGACTCGGCTGAAGATCTCGTAGCAAGTATCGGTGTTGCCGCAGACAAAATTAACACACCAGGAATCTTCGAGAGGGTGCGCCAGTCATTCCTTCGCCGGTGTGAACTGTGCAACGACACGCGTGGCCACCACTTTGAGCACTTGCTGTGAGTTTTTCTCTGATCAATAAATCAGATTGTGCAACTTTTGGTATCGTTCATTCGCTTTCCCAACACTGTTGTAAGTTCATGTTGAAATTCTAATTTTACTCTTTTCTGCCTCTCAGAGTGGAATGCGATCTATGTTCAATGGTAATTATTGCTCGTCTGGATGGGTACTATCACCCCTCTTATTTTGTAAAAACAATTTAGACTCACCCTGTATATGTGTTTGCTACTTACGTAAAACCCAAACAAGTATCACAACACATAACCCAAAACTAATCTTTAAATCGCTATTTTATTTTAAAAAGTCTATTTCGAAGAGTTGGTTAGTTCGATTGTGTTTTATGGCGCAAGGCGCTCCCAACGTAACCCCCAAAATTAATCTAAATCACTATTTTGGTTTACAAAGTCTATTTCAAAGAGTTGGTTAGTTCGGTTGTGTTTTACGACGCAAGGGTCATATTTGGCCACGCTGTGGCAAACACAAGACATACAACGTCGAGTAGTGGACATACACGCACGAGGAAAGCTTTTACTGACGCAGAAAGGAAGAAAGTTCAAAATCAGTAACTCTTCAGAAAGCTGACAACATGGAGTAATCATCTGCATATTTTGTTGTGAAAAGAATACATTTATAACTAAGCATTGTTCAGATAACAAATTAAAACATTTTCTCCAGTCTGATTCCTTTTTATTACATTGGCAGTTAGTTACAGGTTTGTTGATTGGGTCTTATAGCGCAAGGACCATATTTGGCCAAACTGTGCCAAACAACGTCAAATAAATGTATATACACAAAGAAAGCTTTTACTGGCACCAAAGAGAGAAATACATCCAGTGATGAATCTAACCTGTGCCGTCTACAATTCTCAGGAGCAATGTGCAAACCAATGAGTTACTGGTATACCCCACTTAGTTACTGGTATAATATGTATTTTTCGCCCCAAAATCAATCTGGCGATAAAATTTACTGTTTATACGAATTATTTTAAGAGAAATACACCACATTTCAGTTAAGGTAATCATCAGCAAAAGGGGTTACTCACCAAAGTTTTGAAGAAACATTGTGCACACGCGATTTTCTTAGGAACCAAACTTTTTTTATCTATCCATACGTAGTATTTCCACAAAAGCTTCCTTCTTTTAACATATTTCAGCATTTCACGTGGTTTAGAAATCATTCTATTGTGCATGAGAATAAAGTGTCATCGAAGTTTTAAATAAGACAGTCTTCAACATAATCTATTCCCTGATGCATATGCTGAATAAGGGGAAACCTCGATTTAAATGCATAACTTTAAAAAAGAATTTGCCTTTAAAGCCAAAGCTCACTGGAAGGATCGCACGCTGTCCCAGCACCTTAAGTTATTAAGAGCTTTCTAAATTCAGGGTTTCAAACCTACAAACTACTAGTCTACATAAAGATTTCTCGTCTTGCTCTAAAGAGGGAAAAGCCATCGCTCTCTTCCAGAAGGTTTGAAAGACGTTTTATCTTTCATGGAGAAAGCAACGAACCCCAAACTTATGTCCAAAATTTGAATGCTAAATGTTGTTTTATGTAAATGAGGAGAACATAAAATCTCCAGCTTGTCCAACTAATTTCTCCCGAATCCTCTTCGCAAGAAATATCCTTGAAATCTCTATCCTATAATCTTTATGGGAGGATAGCATTTATAGGGCGAGTTTTGCCTTTTTATCTTCCTCAATGTTGATTTAGTTTTTAGTGATCTCCCTTTAGCTTTTTATGCTTCCATCAATTCCTTTTTTCATCGAGTTCAAGCACATATTTCGTTTTCGCCTTTAGAATGTATATTGGAGTTTTATACATGAATAGAGCTCATATAAATTTGATCTCCTGGCTGTAAATCGGAATAAAACCTCCGGATCGGTGAACAGGCACGGCGGCAACTATTTCAACAAGTTCAGGATTGAGAGAACGGTGATGTCCTTAGGTTTATTTTTATTCCACTTCATGAGTTATTTCATGTGGCTATTTATTTTTCATACAAAATCTTTAGAACGTGATTGCTTTCAGTGCACAATCTAAATTTGTCTACTCAATGGTTGGCTGGTTAGGTTTCATGGGAGAAGGCTATATTCGGCCAAGCTGTGCCAAACACAAGACGGACAACGTCAAGTAATGGACATACACACAAGGAAAGTTACTGATACAGAAGAGAGAGAAAGGTACCCAGGCCTAAGTTTCAGTTCTCAAGCCTGCGCCGTAAAATAATTTGGGTATTCAGGGTTTCATTTCTTATGCGTATACTTGGTTGAATATCATATTGCAATTGCAGCAATTTACTGTGGATCATCACAATGATTCCTTCGTAATGTGTTCAATTACAATTATGTTGTTTATTACTGTTAGAATTTGAATGTTGAAAGAGCCATTTTAAAGCAAGTAGTGAAAAAACTTATAACTTTAGTAGTTAGTTTTATATTTTACTTTTAGTTTGTCCACTCTTTCTAATCGTAAGGTTGTCCGGAACTTTGAAAAACAAGAAATTATTGAAAGAACTAAATAATGTAAGTGAAGAATGTTCTGAAATTGATGAAGGAAAGTGCTTTGAAAGTGAAGATGATGCGTGTGAAAAGTGTCGAATAAGATACTGCCATGAAAATAAAGCCCCTAAAATCTGCTCTGCATCAGGGAATAGGTTTGGGGAAAGCGTTTAGTGCAACCATGCATCTGTAAAAAATGCAGCTAATAAATCGAGATTTTACTATCAAAACAACAAAAAGAAGTGAAACTACCGAATGAAAAATCAAAATAATATTTCTTATGATTATTGATTTTTTTATTTTGTTTATAATTATTCAATTATTATTTAAAGATCATTTTGTGTATTATTTTCCACTGTTACCTGCATCCAAATGGGAAATGGGTCATTTAACCCTTTTCGGTAAAAATAGGTATTTACAAAAGGTCGGAAAATCTAGTGTTAAAATGAATACGTATGAATACATTTCGTAATTATACTTCGAAATAAACATTTCGTTATCATCTTAAAACTAGCTTTATGAAAAATGTTGAGTTTAGGAAACAGTATACATTCGAACAGTCGATACATTGGAATCATTTTAAAATTAAAAATAGAAGTCTGCATTATTTCTATAGTTGAAATAGATTTTAAATGAAGTCACACTTCTTTTAAATTAAGGCCGATTGTTATTTTAAAAAAAGATCCTTTTTGATATCTTGGAAATTTTTAAATTTTTCAATTCCTAGAAATAAATTTCAGTTTATCAAAATTCTGGATTTTTACAAATAAAATGGAAAGCCTTTGAATTCTCAAACAATTTTAAACATGTATTTTTGTAAACAATATACATTTAGATATATTTGTTCCTGGTGTAGAAAAGGGAACACTAATAACCATGGTTTCTAAGATATCTTTAAGAGTAGCAAAAACAATTTCAATATTTCTCAATCGTTTCTTGTTAGAATTTATTTATAATAGGAAAATAATGTTCACAGTATAAATCAATTTCAAGCCTGAATTTGTATTGTTAATAACAGCTTGTATAACATTCGATACTTTTTTAACTCGTTATAAAACATTTTTTAGAAAACCTTAGTTCATTTGGTATTAATTTAGCCGAAATTCTAGTTAGACTTATGAATAATTTCTAAATATAACAAATAAATAAATATTTATTTATTTTTGAAAATAAAATTAATAAACAATTGATAATCTAAAATAGAAATTTATAAATATATAAGAATAGTAAATCGATTAAATAATAATGAAATAAAATAAAAATGTTAGGATAGAAATAAAATAATTAAACAACAAAATGATGTAATGAAATCAATGATATAATAAAAATGTTAGGATAATTTTAAGCTTAAGCCCCAAAATCTGAATGTTGAATATATTTGAAATAAATCTTTCTGACAGGAACACTGGAAAATTGTGTAACTTATTTAACAATGCTTCTAAAACTCTTATTATAGTCTTTTGATAAGAACATGGAACTTTACTTACATGAGATCTTGTGATTCATTTAGTATATTACATAAATCTTTCAAAATCAGAATTCAAGTTAAGAAGATTAAGGGCAATAAGTATTTCCTTTATCCATCTGTTTCCAAAACTATATCTAGGTAAAATATTATTGATGACACACAATTTATATGCATTTCTATTCATTCAACTCTTTAAAGTGTAGAACAAATCAGATTCATATGCAATAGCTCCTAAAATATTTAGTAAACATTTAATTATAAATTTCATAAACAATATATAAATTCCAATCATTATTGTGTGAATTAAGTTTTCATGTGGGGAAATCTAAAATTTTAATTCAAATTTTAAAGTTAAACTAAATTAAATGAATGCTCAATTTTTTGTACGTTAATTTTTCTACATTTTCTAGAAATAATCTTGTGGCTTATAAATCTCAATACAAACATGCTATGTATGTTAATGAGAAATTAAAAGAAATTATCGATGTATAAATAGGACAGAACTTCGTATTTTATTATTTAATTTCTTTAAATACCCTTAGTGAACCCACTAAGTGCTCTCTAAACGTTTTTTCTATTGAAAACACAAAATAATCACTAGACCAGTTAAATCATATTGGAAGGCATAGAAGTCTATATTTATAAATGTCCGTCTGTCTGTTCTCTATACAAATCTACACCGTTTGACCGATCCACATCAAATTTGGTACGTTTATTCTTTAGAACCCTCCGGGAAACATAGGATATATAGTAACCCCGTTTGATTTGCTCTGGGTCTGCAGAGGAGGCTAAAACAAATCGATATCCCCATAGGAATAATATTTAGTTTTTTCTGATCACTCTCTCTGTCAGACCAATTCACACCAAATTTAGTACATTCATTGTTTATAATCTGGGAAACATTGACTGTATATTAACCCCGTTCGTTTTGTCCTGGGTCTTCAGGGGGCTAAAAACAATTCGAAATCCCCATAAGAATAATATTAAGTATTTTTCCGATCACTGTCAGACCAGTTCACATCAAATTTGGTACATTCATTCTTTAGAATCCTGCTGGATACATGGGCTGTATATTAACCCCCGTTCTATTTGTACTTGGTCTGGAGAGCGTCTAAAAACAATTCAAAATCCAAATAGGAATAACATTTAGTATCCTTAACATTAGAGTTTGACCAATTCACAAATAATTTTTGTACACTCATTCCTTAGACTATGCGATTAACGCAGGCAAGATATTAGCTCCCGTTCGGGGGATTTGTCCTGGATCTGCAGAGGGGACTAAAAACAATTCGAAATCTCCATAGGAATGACATTGAGTGTCCTTACTAGCACAGTTTGACCAATCCACATCAAGTTTGGAACACTCCTTTAGAATCCTGCGGGAAACATAATCTACAATTTAACCTCCGTTCCATTTGTCTTGTGTCTGTAGAGGGGGCTAAAAACAATTCAAAATTGCTATAGGAATGACGTTGAGTAATATTATGATGAATTACAAGCAATTCAACCCGAGCAACGCCGGGTAATTCAGCTAGTATCTAATAAAAACAACCCGATTGAAGAGCAGTTTCCACTAGAGATCATACCTGCTCCTACAAACCTCAAGAGATGATTCTACTACCTACACATAAGAATTCATGATTCCAATCTTAAATTGACCTTCTCAATCTTAAAGTTAATTAAGAATCACCGCATTTACTTCAGGTTTCTAGAATTTGATCGGTAGAGCCATTAATTCAAATTGAGAGGCATAGTAGGTTTTAAATAAAAAGTAACCCAATTGAATAGCAGAAGTTTTCATTATAAATATACCTCCTACGAACTTCAAGAGAGGTTTCCACTAGCTAAACATAAGAAGTCATGATGTCTTCAAGTTGTGTCTATGATTTGATCGGTAGAGCCATTAAATCATATTGGGAGGCATAGTAGGTTTCAAATAAAAAGTAACCCAATTGAATAGCAGACGTTTTCATTAGAAATATACCTCCTACGAACCTTAAGAGAGTATCAAACCTAAACATAAAAAGTTATAAATGAAATCTTAAATTGGCCTTTTCAAAACTTTCTAATTAAAAAGACCGCAGGTACTCGATGTTGTCTATCATTTCATGAAGGTGGAACTCTGATGCGTAATCATTTCACAACGGCGATAAACCGAAAATTTACATGCGAATTTCCCAGTCACGGAAAATTCAATTTGCTAAACAGCCGACCCTCTTGAATTCCGTAATGACCAAACTGGACGGGAGACCTTCGGTACAACCAATTGATATAATACATTCAACGAGAATTCACAAAACTTCATTGCTTCCTTTAACCTCTGTAGAGGTAAGTGCAGATGCATCGAAAATTTCCGCTGAGACTTTCTGAAAACCAATTTGAATGAAAGGTTTCATATAGTAATACTAAAAGCATTCACACACTGGGCTGATTTTATTTTAAACTTCCCCGAAGCCTTTCGTGTGCTTTTATTAACTATTCTCACGACGTTGACTCTTAAGGTTTCTGTCTCTTTTGTGTACATTTGTTTTTGGATCTATCTTCATGAATAAATGTTAAAAACAAATCCGCCTAACTCTCGCGATCATAAGTAAGGGCTTAATAATTTAAAGCCAATGGAAAGCCTAGCGTCCTATCACCTCTACATGGGTTAATGCCTAGTATCTATGTATATCCTATATTCTAGGTATATACGACTAAGATATATATATATCATTATAACAGAAATCAAAGACACAGCAGGAGGGGTGTAGGCAGTACTCATTGGTGGAGTTGCCTATGGTGGAATTCTCATTTGTGGAGTTGACTATGACTATTTTTTGAGTTCACAACTTCAATACTGAGGCAGATAAAATTTTATTTTATCCTTCCAAATGGCTTCGAAGAGATATCTCGTCCATCAGGATGTGGCCAATTTTGCTAATGACGAGATATTTCGTTTTCAAGATATTGCCGATTTTTTAATATGACGAGATATCTGGTCCATCAAGATCTGGTCATTCTTGACCTGATATAATGAATGACGAGATACCTCGTCCATCAAGATGTGGCCAATTTTGCTAATGACGAGATATCTCGTTTTCAAGATACTGCCGATTTTGTTATGATGACGAGATCAAGATCTGGTCAGTTTTCTTCTAATGACTAGATACCTGGTCTCTCAAGATCTGGTCACTTTTGGCCTAGTATAATGAATGACGAGATACCTCGTCGAGACCACCACCTGGAGGGTTAAACTACTCTGTAGCGTTTTACGTATTTTTATTAACTATTCACACGATTGCTGACTCTTTTAAAACCTGAGGCTTTTTTGTGAGCATTCGTTTTTTTTGTGATCCTCACAAACTAAATATTACAAACAAATCCACCGAACTCTCATGAATAAGGACTTAAGCCTTTAAGAGCCAATGTAAGGTCTAGCCTGTAAAAGAGTTAAGGCATAGTATCTATGAATATTCTATGTTCTAGAAATATAAGACAAAGGTATATACATGTCATATCATCGCAATGCAATTTCTCAAGAGATGACTAAATATTCAAGTAAAGATTCAAATGAATGAAATTTCGAGAAAGAGTATTTTGCAAATATTGTTCAGGTACAATACGGTACTTTAATGCAAATATTGCTCATATGCAATGCAGTAATAGAACTTACAGTGCTTGAATGAACTTTTATAACATTTTATCTATCACTAATTCAACTAGTATGAACGTTTTGGAAGGCTGACTTCCAAATCATTTGTTTTTGTCTCAGTTGTATCAGATTGTATTTACTGGTATAGCACATTATGGATTTTAACAATTAGAGTATAAATCCCTTTCCAGCATTTCAATATGTATTTATCGAAATATGAATAGCATAGACACAACTATTTAGAAACACCTGGCATAGACACAGCTATTTAGAAACAGCTGGCATAGACACAGCTATTTAGAAAAGCAATATGCCATCACTGGTGAGTGAAATACTTGAGGCGAAAAATTGTCGAAAAGATTGCTGCGAAACTAATTCCCGATAAAAAAATTTCTGATGAATTATTCAAATTTTTTTTTTATAATTATGGCATTCTCTCTTTCCAAGTCGTCATCTGACCGTGATTCAAAATTACGAGGTATTGTCCTTGGATCCTTCGGATGAAAATCTCCCGTTGTGTCGCTCCAGTGCGACGTAAATTCAACCACCAACTACCCTTTCAAAGAAAGGTACAATTATTGACCAATACTAAGCCTAAAAAATAAGATACGAGTCATGAAATATGCAAGAAATCACAACGAACAACACAACCCAGCTACCGCAATACGCCCAGATTGCGAAAAGGAAATACCAGACTTTTCAGAAAACGATTAAACACCAGAAAATATCGCTATGCATGAAATAAAATGTTTGATCTGAGCGTTAACGCCTTTAGTATCCGAAACAATATTAGCTCAAGACCAGCTTACACACGAGAAAGAATTTCAACAAAAAAAGTAACGGCAATAATTGCCGGAAAATTGCATATTCACGTTCGGAATGCTAAAACAGTTGTGTGTAAATACAAAATGTCGTGATCCGCTGAGTCGGTCTTTTTTTATTTGCCGTACGTGCTTGATTGCGTAGCAAGGAATTTCAGGCGAAGGTAACTAGGCGTTTACGCAGATGCACATACACGCAGAAAAGCGATGTACAAAAGGACCGAATAAATTTGAAATTACCAGAGACAGTCGGGAAACGACGTACTTCGTCATTTTGGGAAGGGCAATAGGAATGACGCATAAACCAAGCTGTGTCCACGCCAAAGACCAACTGCGGGATTTCATTTGTGGAAAGACACTTCTCGTGTTTATGTTAAGCCGAGTCCACACCAACCGCGCAGAATTGCGCCGTGCAAAATGTTCTGTTCGTCGCTGCACGAAAATGCACAAAACCGAGAAGGACGAACCACGGAGCGAGGTGTTTATGGTGGGATGGCTCGTGCTCAGCTTGTTCCATTGTGCTCGTACGTGCTGGAGGTTGTATGTACGAAATTAAACTGAAAATTTATTGTTTAAAACAAATTGTTTAAATGTCCCGTTCTTTACAAAGTCGGCGCATAATCGCGAGTGCTGCGTATATTGTCATTGACGATTTATTAAAGAGAAAGTGGGAAAAAACGAAATTTGATGGCGCCTTAAATGGATGGAGTGTCTGGTCCGTGTAGCAACACGGTCCAATATAATAAGCACACACACAAGCAATATCGAAACCCGATTGTAAGTTATCTAGAGACCAGAATCTAAAAACTGTACGAATCAGAAAAAGGTAAAACCGATGTCGCAGAAAACCCATCTTTCCAGATTGGGGACGAGAAAATTTCCCGTACGAAAAGGGAGAAAGCGCAAAATCGTGCTTTGACTGAGTTGAAACGTGTCTAGTGGTTCCGCTAAGAATGGGTTTTATTATTAAACGAATGAACGAAATAATGATATGAGCAAAGTGAATACGGACCGGATCGTACGGCGTGCGCGAGTGAACTGAAATGCCGTCCCCCCAAATACAGCGCACAAACATTTTCCTTTGATGTACCGACACGGAGCGTTGGCGCGTGTTCAAAGTTCCACAACATTGCCCGGTTCGCCGTCAGAACAGCCCGTGCAATCCCGCGCTGCTCGCCTTTGTTTGGTTCGGCGCAGTTCTGCGCGGCCGGTGTGGACCCGTCTTTACTACTTACCATATCGGGTCATCATCGATCGAGTCTGATGTTGATACATTTCACGTCACAAAGTCTGGCAAACCTTGATGTTCAGGACAAGGACACCTCACAGCAAAACTTAACGGCTTGAAAATTTGCAGTAATAATTGCCTGAAGTTTCTTTACTTTGCATAATTTAATATGACGGATGTTTTTTTCCCAATGCCAGCTTATGGACGTATAATCCGTGAAGTACAAATTTGTAAAATAATCATTGCGTGAATAAAAATTTTGATCGCTAAAATCTTAAAGGCCCGAACTAATGGCATCTTTTAGTATCACTTATGTATTTCAAGCCAATTAAATGTTATGGTCATTTTGATTTATAAAATCAATGTTCAAAAATATTGAATCAGCACTGTAGGAATTTGAGAAAGCTTCAAAATGTTGCCAGTAATATTGCCTAATGTTTCGTTACTTTACATTCATAAATGGGATTAATGAGTCTGAAGTACGAATTTGTATAATAATTACTGCTTGAATAACAAAATGATTGCTGAAATCTTAAGGCATTAACGAATAGCATCTTCCAGATATCAATGGACTTTGATATTTCTTGCCAATGTAACTATGAAAGGATTTTTCTTTCACCCTCCAAGTGGTTTCGACGAGATATCTCGTCCATAAGGTCTGATCAATTATGCTAATGACGAGATACCTCGTCGAAACCACTATACAGTCGGGAACTCAATATATTGCCGGCTTTTTTATGACGAGATCAAGATCTGGTCAGTTTTTTCTTAAGACGAGATACCTCGTCTGTCGAGATTTGGTCAATTTTTCTAATGACGAAATACCTCGTCTATCGAGATCTGGTCAATTTTTCAAATGACGAGATACCAAGTCGAGACAACCATCAGGCGGGTTAAACTTAAATATAGGGGCGCTAGTGTTTTTTGGTAGGCACTTTCACTGCGTGCGACGTAACTTAACTTGCAATTCTTGGCAGTCTCATGTGTTAGAATTAACTACAAACATTGTCAAAACGGCGATAAATTTAATTGTTCTTAACTGCAGGCTATTTTCTTCTTTTAGTTTATATTTACATTGAAAAACTGTTTCATAAAAATAAAGATTTATGTATTTTTTGTATATTTTTTTAAAATCAGTGTTCATCTATTTGAAAAAGTTTTTATTATGCGCTATGGCTTTTCATACTATTGTAAGTTTCTTTAACAACGATAAATATTCATTGTTCTATTAATATTATCGTTACTATGTTAGTATCAAGCAAATTCTTCCACGTTCTACTTAGTTGTTCTTTGAGTATAAACTTACTTTTCATGTATATTATAGCTAATATTGTAGATTATAAGTATTGGTATTTATATTTGCCCTCCTCTTCTAAGATTTCATAGTTTTCGCACTTTATCTATACATCGTATCACGGTAGTTCAGTAGTTGAATTAACGTCGCATTGGATCAACACAACGGGGTATTGATCAAACCCGATCCAATCGGTCCTGCAGGTTAAAATATCGATTATATCGGCGATATTTTAACTATTGAAAGATCTGAGAAAAACACCTCGTAATTTTTAACCACGGTCCGTACCTTACGTACGGGCTGCAATTGACTGCAATTACGAGTCTGTAATTGACTTTTAATTGAAATGTTACATGAATAAGAAATGAGCAACTTAAAATTTTTTAAAAAAATTAACTATATTTCTTGAAAACAGAAAAATTATAAATTAAAATTAACATTCATTTTAAAGTTTGAAAACATCCTTACTTTATTAAGGCTAATCTTGCTCGACTACAATACAACATTAAAATGACTAATTTCAATTAAATTCGCGAAATTAGTGGAATCCTTAATATGAAATACCGGTTAATCGATTGAAACAAATAGGACTGGTAGAATGTCTTTAAATTTATCCCACAACTAGAATATATAAATGTAGATATCTCTTGCAGTGATAAATTACATTTGCTTTAGGGACACATCCCCCCAAAAATAAAGATATTTTAACTACTGTAAACAATTTTCATGTCAACAGTGGCTTGTTTATAATACAGTGATTGTGACAGGGAAGGACAAATTTTCATGAGCTAAGATATAAAATGATGCTTTGTTTGATTTTCTTAATCTTCAAATGTGAGAAATATGGCTCTTTCAAACTGCCATTTGGAAAATAAATGTGTTTCTGTTTGTAAATCTTGATTTATTTTCTGTTATTAAATACATTTTAATGCGGATTTCATTTCAAAACTGATCCACTATGGACACAATTTATTACAAGGTCAAGAAAAAAGGGATTCCTTGGAGAACTGTGATAAACGCTTAGCTTTGTCTTGGTGTAATGTATATAATTTCTCTGGCTTTTCTAAACTACTCCAAATCGTGATTGATTCCGATCGTTTTTGCTTCCTTTATGACGTCGTTAATCGGTTGAAATTCTATAGCATTTTTTACCGATATCTTCTCTTCATTATAATCCTATTAACGTTTGGTGGTAAAACACTGCTTGCCGCAACTTGACCTAATCTGACCCTTGCGCCATAAAAACGAACCAGCCTATTAAGATTTGTCTTCAAATGATAGCAACAATGGAAACTATTAATTTCGTCGGCTTAGAGCAGAAACTCATTAACCGATAAAACAAAATTTTCGCTTGACAGCTGTTTAAAAAGTAACTGTTCGTTTTAGGCTCAAAAATAAAAATTATAAGCATTTTTTGTAGTGTAATGTATCTTAAACAGATTACAATGTGACAATGTATTGCTCATCGTTATGAAAGTAAGCATTTGATGTCTCCGAAAAAATGTCAGTTAATGAGTTTCTGCTCTAAGCCAACGATTTGTTTAAATGTAATTTCTATTTAGAACGATGTGATTCAAGCAATAACAATAATGGAGAGTATTATATTATATTACGATGCGCTATTCATTTGAATGTGAGTGATTTTATTAGATTTTGTTTTTATAACAACTCGCGAATGTGATCATCTGCCCCGACAATGGGGACCACTGTAGCCCGGTTGGAAGAGTAACGGATTAGCAACCGGAGGATTGCGAGTTCGAATCCAACCAAAGACCACCGTGTACAAAGGGGGCTGGTGCACGTTAAATCTGTCGCGGCCTCAAATTTCCTCACGTTGGCGTAGTGTGGAAGTTTGGAGAGCGGGGTGCCAGCTCAGGTGTTACCTCGTCATCTGACCGTGGTTCAAAATTACGTGGTGCTGTCTTCGGATCTTTCCCTTCGGGTTTGATCCCGGACCGTCGCAAATAGCCCGTTGCGTTGCTCCCAGTGCGACATTAATCAAAATATCTACCTACCTAGCTATATCTTGGAAAATACTTGGATGAAAAATATTTTCAGCCAAAGTAAATCTTTCAATGACTTCGTACCTATGTTTTGCACTCATTATTCAGTTATAAACGCTTGCATGTTCTATTTTGCATCATTTTGCATACTATGTGTGTCTAGTTATTTGAATAAGTTAAACCAATCATTGAATAACAGGGTCGTCGCCAATTCAAATGGTTTTGTCTGGGGTTTCTTAAGTCTATACGAATAAAACAGTGAGTATGATTGAAATGCCGATTACCGATTTCAAAAACTATTTTTCAGTTAAATAGAGATTGCCGTGACAAACATAAATCTAAACCAAATTTCTGTTAAATATCTCAATTTAAGCTTTAGTTTCAGAACGTTTAAAAATATATCTCGATTGAGTTACTGTAAATTATTTATTTAATGACAACATTTAATGTCCAACCCTATTTAGATGGTCTAGTTTATAAATAAGTTTATAAATGCTCGCCAATTTGGACAAACACAATAATGGCAATTTTTTGACACATGAAAGAAAATACACCAAGAGTAACAAATAGAAATAAAACACGCAAACTAAATATCTTGAAATTAAATTGGCTGACCATTGAATTGAATGTCATTCCTTTCAAATTGAGATGTTTTGTGATTCATAAACGATAGTCATTTTATTAACTAATATCGTCATAGTATTAGTAAATAACAGTTATTTTTCTAAATTATTAATTAATTATTATTAGCTTTCGAAAATCCTTTTCTAAACCAATCTAAAATTCTTTTTCGTAAAACGTTAGCTTTCGCAAAATATATTTTTAAACTGAGCAGTCACGAAAATTAAACGCTAAATTCGATACGACTTAAATTAAATTGTAATAATGATGAAATAAGTTAATAATAATGGTCAAATGGGACATTTAATACAATTAAAAAATGAAATTAAATAATCGCGGAATGTTTAAAATGCCCAGTATGCTATCTTCTTTATCTTTTGTGGTTTCTTTTCTTTCATTCTGCTGTTAGAATTTCATCTATTAAAGGAAGGTTGCGCGGATAATTTCAACCATTCTGAAACTTTTAAAAGATGAGTGGATTTCTTATGCGATAAATGAAAAGTGTTAAAAAAATAAACACACGAAATAAATGTTTTCAACAATTATGTTTGGGGATTTAAAACAATTATTTGCTAATGACGTTTCAAATGAAGTGGTGAAATTATTCTTAATGGCAAGTGTTTACAAAATTTATTGGAAGAAAACATTTGTCTTCCTTATAGAACACATTTTGCCTTCTCTTTCATATGCACGTTACTCAAATATTTGTGATATGTAAAAGTAGGTATTTGAAATGAATTATGTAAGGAAATAAGTGCCTTTTTAAGGAAACACGTAAATTTTTACACATAATAAAAAGATGTTAAAATCAGTTTATTAAAGTATTTATGTTATGAGTAGGAACAGAGTGGGGTAAAGACGCGAAATATTTTTATAGAATCAAAATGGTAGAAAAATCGGTTTAAGACAATAAAGATATTGCGATCAAAATGTAAACACGTTTCCCCTTTTTCAAATGCATATTTTTAAAATCCTAATAATGAAAGTATGAAAAAATATTCATTCTTCAAAAATACAATAATCAAATAGAATTATTTCGTGATTAAATTGTATTAGAATTCAAATTTTACTGCTATAGTTTTCCCCGTCTGTCTAAACAGACATATTTGTATTTTTAATTGCATACACAAGGTCTAATCAAAAAGTATCTAGAATGACTACATCACTTCCGAACCATACAACATAAAAGAAATTAATGTAACAATTATACATTCTTCAAATAGTACATTAGTCAAATAAAATTGTATTCATAATAAAACTATTATAATTCAAAATTTGTTTCTATAGTTAATTTCCCTATCTAGCAAATATAAATCTGTATATTTTTCATTGCATACACAAGGTAGGTAGATAGTTAATTAACGTCGCATGGCGCAACACAACGGGCTATTGGCGACGGTCCGAGATCAATCCCGAAGGGGAATATCCAAGGTAGGTAGATAGGCCGTGGTAGCAGGATTAGCAACCGGAGGGTTGCGAGTTCGAATCCAACCAAAGACCGTCGTGTACAAAGGAGGCTGGTTAAATCCGTCGTGGCCTCAAATGTCCTCACGTTGGCGTGGTGTGGAGGTTTGGAGAGTGGGGTGCCAGCTCAGGTGTGACCTCGTCATCCGACCCTTGGTTAAAAATTACTTGGTGTTGTCCTTCGAGTTTGGATCCCGGACCGTCGCCAATAGCCCGTTATGTTGTTCTAGTGCGACGTTAATTAAAATTCCTACCTACTGTAAGAAATGTAAATTCCTGTGTCTCAAAATAAGTATCTAGTTTGGTTTCAGTTTGGCTGCGGGTTTTTTTGGCACATCACCCTACCCACTACATTACAGAGGTCGCATGACCTTCGACTCTCTTCCAATTCTCCCTTGGGTCGCGGTAACCCAGTTGATAGATCCCCGGATTAGCAATCGGAGGGTTGCAAGTTCGAAACTCGGTCCCACCAAGAGGCCGCCGTGTACGCGGGGGCTGGTTAAATCTGTCGTGGCCTCAAATGTCTTCACGTTGGCGTGGAAGTTTGGAAAGAGGGGTGCCTGCTCAGGTGCTGTTCTCGTGCTAATCCGCTACTCTGCTAATCCGCTGCTCTTCCAACTGGGCTAACCAGGCTCCATGCATGACATGGGATGGAAAATGTTGAAAATTGCTATTCTAGACATCAGGGGAGTTCAACTAACTGTCCTGACCTCTCCCAATTCTGCTTGTCTTTATATATACGGACACAGAATTGGGAGAGTCAGAGTTCAGTTGAACTCCCCTGATGTCTAGAATAGCAATTTTCAACATTTTCCATCCCATGGCATGCATGGAGCCTGGTTAGCCCAGTTGGAAGAGTAGCGGATTAGCAGAGTTTGCTATTCTAGACATCAGGGGAGTTCAACTGAACTCTGACTCTCCCATATATGACTCTCTGTCCGTATACAGGGTGTCCCAAAAAGGTTGTTCCGCAATTTATCTTTTTACCATTTGGAGATAGGTAGGTAATGTAAATTGCAAAAATACGCCAAATAAGGTAAGTAATTAAGATATGTGAATAAAATTATCACGTGATAACAATTTAAGCGGATACAGTTTTTAATTTTTATACGACCCCTCGAGATAAAAATCCGAGATAGCAAAAATGTTCCTTACCTGCATCCCTATCGTTAGCAGAAAACTGCATTTCTGTAGGTTGAACAATAACGGAGGCATAATGACGCAAAAAGGTTGACTTATACCGCTTGTGCACAGCTGTTCAAGCAGTCAAGTTAGGGACCGTATACATTATGCTAAAAAGCATTTTTTTCGGTCAGAAAGTGCAACATTGTGCAAAGTAATGTAGTATTGCAACTGCAGATGAAAATCGCAAAGAATAATAGTAGACAATGTAATCTTTAATAAAAATATTGTATAAAAAATGGTTTGAATAAAAATAAAAGGAAATTTACAATGCATGTTCAAAATGTTTTCCATCTGCAGCAATGCAGAACTTAGCTCTTCATTTTTGGCCATGGGTCAATTTCCGTCCTAAATTTAGATACGGACCCCTTAAAATGGAACCTCTTGTATCTCCGTTAATATTCAACCTACAGAAATGTAGTTTTCTGCTAACGATAGGGATACAGGTAAGGAACATTTTTGCTATCTCGGATTTTTATCTAGAGGGGTCGTATAAAAATTAAAAACTGTATCCGCTTAAATTGTTATCACGTGATAATTTTATTCACATATCTTAATTACTTACCTTATTTGGTGTACTTTTGCAATTTACATTGCCTACCTATCTCCAAATGGTAAAAAGATAAATTGCGGAACAACCTTTTTGGGACACCCTGTATATAAAGACACGCACAAATATTGGATGAAAATTTTTATTTTCAGGCATGCCATTACAAAGTGTTGCATCGAAGCGGTCTGGAAAAAGGAGGGTTCTCGTGCTCGCCCGACTTCTACAATCGATGGCCTCCCCCGGGGAGAATATTACCTAGAAGAACCAGCACGCGTGCTCTATTTCGAGCAAATACAAGCTTCATCATCTTTCAGTTTCGCTCAGCAGCAACAGACAGGGGAAGCTCTCCAAAATGTGATTACTTCAAAATTTTCCAGAAAACTCCGCAAGAAAAAAGGACGCCATGAATATTTAAACATCCGGAAAAGGGTCCTTTTTCCTCGAACCCTCGTCAGTGCATTATCGACGAACTAGCTCCGCGTTCGCGCTTAATATTTAAGGCAGCCGTCGGTCTTTTAAATAACTAACATTGTTTTCGTTAAGCCGCTTTCCACCAAACGCGATACCTGGCACACAACGAGATGATATGGTCGGAACTTGTTTGCATAAAGGACTCCCGGAACAAGCGTCGGAAGAGACTCGGATCAAAGTATCTATTAGTTCAAACAAATGCTCGCGCGGCACTTAGAATGAGTCTCTTTCTTTCGCTTCGTGCCCCTGTGCGAGAGATCTGGGTTCGAAATGCAACAGAGTATAAGAAGTCTTCGGTCCGACTGCGGGTCGGAGTGGTGGAAAATAAGAAATGTATGTGCGTGTGCAGAGCAGCGGGTATTGATCCGGGACGTCTGAAGTCTCGAGGATGTGTTTGTTGTCTGCGGCTCACACTGTCTGGCGGGTCCTGTCTGGCTCGTCAGCTAACTCGCCGGGAAAGGGAAACACAATGATACATTAATTGATAATTACAATTTGCGTAATCCAGTTGGAGGCGAAATAATGGTCAATTGTTCAAACAAATGCTCGCGCGGTACTTAGAGTGTCTATTTCGCTGCTTGCCCCTGTGTCCTAATCTGGGTTCAAAATGCAACTGAACTGAGGGTCTACAGTAGTGAAAAATTAGAAGCGTGTGTGTGTGGCGGGCCTTGCCACATTAATTGATAGTTAGGACTTGCGGAATCCTGTTGAAGGCGAAAATTTGGTCAATGGTTCAAACAAGACCTAAAATATATTTTAAATTCTCTTATCTTAGACTTAACTTAGACTCCTGATGGATTTTTATAAAATTTTTACCTTGGACTCTTTTTTCTTTTTAAATATTTTAACTTTTAGATTTATTACATCTTTTAAATTTGAAAATCCTCAACGTGCTGGTGGAAGTAAATCATACTCCCCGCCCCCACGCAAGACTCGAAGCCGGTAGGCGAGTCGGGGGCGCGCGGGTCTAAAAAAAAATGCTCTCACAGCACTTAGAGTGTCTCTTTATTTCGCTGCATGTCCTTGTGGGAGAGATCTGATTTCAAAATGCAACCTAGTATTAAAAGTCTTCGTCCCAACTGTTGGGTTATAGTAGCGAAAAAATATGTTTGTATGTAGCGGGTTTGTTTCGCTCGTCAACTAACAAGTCTGGAAATGGTTGGTTGGATTTTGGGGTTTTATGACGCCAATGCCACATTTGGCTATGCTGCGCCAGCACAAGACATATAATATCAAGTAATAAGCACACACACAATGAAAGTTTTACTGACACAGAAGAGAGAAAAACACCTAGGATGAATGCACCTGACAGGAATCCAGCCTGCGCCGCCTACAATTCGTAAGTTGCTAGCGCAGTGAGCATTCCCGCCCGTCTGGAAATGGACACAACTCTATATTAATTGATAATTAGACTGCATAATCCTGTTGAAGTCGAAATTTTGGCCAATGGTTCAAATACCCTTGCAGGACTTAGAGTGCATCTCTTGCTGTCTGCCCCTGTTTCAGAGATTTGGGTCGGAAATGCAACCGAGTATAAAAAACTCAGGTGTATGTGCGTAAACAAAACCATACAAAATCTTGTTTAAAAGGGGGAGAATAGACATTTTTTTTAAATTTCATAGAAGTTTTTCCTAAATATCTGTTTACTTATTTTTCCAGATAATTACACTTCAAGGAGTAAGAAATGAGCGAATGGTTAAAGCATCGATTTAAATTCAGTGAACCGTAATTGTTCTTTAGGGAGGTTTGGTTTTTTTCTTTCTAAAATAATGTACAAACACACTAAAAATAAGTTTGTCTTGGATTAAAAACTTACGGCGGATGAGTGGGAAATAGACGTTATATTTTTAATATCGGAACGCTTTCGTATAAAAAATCTTTTTATGCTTTTTGTTTTAAATACCCCAAAGAGAAAGAATTGACAAATTTATTTAAGTATTTTAATTAACGTCGCACTGGAGCAACACCACGGGCTATTGGCGACAGTCCGGGATCAATCCCAAAGGGAAAGAACCGAGGACAACACCATATAATTTTGAACCACGGTCAAATGACGAGTCAAGACCTGAGCTGGCACCCCACTCTCCAAACTTCCACGCCACGCCAATGTGAGGTTATTTGAGACCACGACAGATTTAACGTGCACCAGCCCCCTTTGTACACGACGGTCTTTTGGTCGGATTCGAACTCGCAACCCTCCGGCTACCGTGGCCTGAATTGACAAAGAATATTCCAAGAATAAATGTAGTGAAATTTTCGTCAGTAAAATATACCAGCATTGAATGCAATATTGACCTTTTTTTAGAATTTTGCTTAGCAAAATTCTAAAAAAAAATTTTGCTTAGAGTGGAATGTAGACATTTCATATTTTGTATCGCGTTAGTCTTTTTCCTATCGTTTTAATTATTTTTAGATAATTCTGTACCTCGGAGGCGTAGGACACTCACAAAATGATTTTTTCGGGAGAGTAGTTTAAAGTTTTTTCTTTTAATTCTCCCAGGTGCTTACCTCGTCTTCTGACTGTGGTTCAAAATTACGAGGTTTTGTCCCGGTATCTTTCCCTTCAGAATTGATCCCGGACCATAGCCAATAGTCCGTTGTGTTGCTCCAAAGTGAAGTTAATATTCAACTACCTGTCTTCTAATTCTCTCTCTATTACTTGGCTCTTTATATCGAAACAACTATCACAATTATCATGATTTGTTAAAATAACTATTTTTTTAGTTTGAATTTTATGAAGTTTGGACAAGATTATTGTAAAAAATGTTGAATATAGCGTCATATGCCTTCCAGGTACATGATTATACTTCAGAAATAAGTAAGAATCGATGATGAACGCATAAAGCATAAATTTTGCAAAAATATTTCAATTATAAATACTTTTCCAGTTGAAATAATATTTTAAACTCTGAAAGATATCCACACGGATAAATCATTACTTTCGTACTATTCCTTGAAATTTTTTTTATTCGTCGTTTTACAAAGAATCATGTACAGAGAAGGCATTTTTCAAATAATAATCAATTTTAACTGACGATCGATGATAAAAATAGAAATTTAATCTCTAAAACCGAGATTTGTCTTTTTAAAATTATTTTTAACAGTGTTTCTTCACGATAGATACAGCAGGGCTAGCGATAAACGGAAATTAATCTGTAAAACATAAGTTTAATAAATTTTGAAAGAAATAAGTAACTTTTCCAATATGTAATTGTACAGCTCTCTCAAGAAGTTTGATACCAGACGCAAATAAAATTACAAAAAGGAATTTGTAATTAAAATCGAGGAATATTTAAGGGAAACTAGAGGAGCATTCTTATCAGAACTTTTTCACAGGACACGCTTCCTGCCTGGGGCGAAATGATAAATGAAATGTCAAAATGGAAATTTAGTAATTTTCAAAATGGAGAAACCTTTTCTTTAAAATTTATATTCTGGATGGTAACTAGACGCTTGACATCAGACGGAGTTAGAAATTATTTTAAAATGTTAAAGTTCTCAAATTTAGGAATACTAGAAATTAAATCCAGAAGATCGTTTTAGGCATTTTATGCAAATTTTAAAGGAAATTTTTCTAAAACTATTGATGAGAGAGATAAATAAAAAAATCTTGTATGCTGCATAAATTTCACATTGATTAAATTCACCAAGATTTCTTGAAGATTTTTTGCCTCTCCTATAAACAAACTAAAAATTTCTCAATGTAAACCATGCTAGTGCTAGAACTGGAAACAACATAAATGTCACTGACAGAAATTTAATAACATAAATTACACATGGATGCCTATAATAAAATCCGTAACATAAATTACAAATGAAAAATTTATGATAAAATTTTAAAATACTTAGTTATAAAGTAAAATGCGTGTATAGCAGACATTAAATAATATTTTGTAGTATATAAGCTATAAGATACTTTTTTTGTCATACTAAATGTAGGTGGCGGTAGTGTTTTGTGGAGGACATTTCCTGTACACGTTTTGAAAGTGACATCACTTGGCTGGATTTTCGAACACGATTTTAGTACGTCGCCAGAATAATTCCAAAAATGAATTACGAATTGATATATATGATAGCTCTATTCATCCTATATAAATATAAGATTCTAAATATTTATTCTTTGTCCTCTACAACTTTCTTAGTACAATTTCTTAAGAGCAGTACCTGCGTGTGCTCTTAACCCTCCAAATGGAATCAACGAGATATCTCGTCCATCAAAATCTGCAATTTTGCTAACGACGAGATATCTCGTCACATAAAATCAAACCCAACCAACCCACATCTCGAGTGCAAATGTCAGAAGAATTGAACAAAGTGTCGTTGCTTATTTAACCCTCCATGTGGTTTCGACGAGATATCTCGTCCATCAAGATCCGACCAATTTTGTAACGATATCTCGTCACCAAGATATTTCAGATGTTTTGAGAGATCAAGATCTGGTCAGTTTTCTTCTAATGACGAGATATCTTCTCGTCTATCAAGAGCTGGTCAGCTTTGCTAACGACGAGATCTACATTTAGCTTGACAGAAAATGCTTTTTGTATGTATTTTGGTGAAAAATCTAGTGTAAAAGTGTTCAAAATAGGTCAATTTTAATTATCACCTTATATTTTGAAAATAAACTGTATAAATATCTATAGAAATTTAGAAATATTTATTAACCCTCCTGGTGGTTCCCTCGATGAGGTACTCGTCATTAGCAAAACTGATAAGATCTTGAGGGACGAGATATCTCGTCGTCAGATGGAACTGGCCAGTTATAAAAAATGGGCAATATCTTTATGACGAGATATCTCGTCATTAGCAAAATTGGTCAGATCTTGATGGACGAGATATCTCGTCGAAAGCACTTGGAGGAAAACTTGATTTCCGTAAGAAAAATACAGGGACATTCAAAATAGAAAAAGAGAAACTATTGCAAGAAATCCAGTATTGAAGTTTGCGAGTTCTTTCACAGGATATTCTACCCCGGAGTGATGAACGATAGTTCTTGATATTTTTATCCTTTTGTATGGATAAAAGGAGCCGCTGGGAATTAAAAGAAAATTGTAACCAACCGTTCCCTTCGTCCTATTCCCCTGAAAATTGTTTTATTCGTTGTACCAGAAGTAATCACTGATAGTCTAGAGCAGACATTTTACTTGTTACTATGTTGGTTCAATGATAAATTATTTTGAATGTCAAGTTTTATTTATTTCTTGTTTTATTTGTCTTGTTTTTTAATGTCAGATGCTCTGTTTGAGGGATCACTTTAAACTTTTATGCAGCATCTTATTTTTGAGTTGAGTTTATTTTGTATTATCGTAGATAAATTGTCTGCAAGGGTGTATATCTGACCAAATTGTAAAGGGTGGTAGAGGGGCCCAAAATAAGTATTTTTGTCATAGAATGTGTGTCCGGAAATGCTGCTTTGAGATGGTAGAGGGCGCTGTTCAGGTCATTAATTTCTGTGGCGTAAGGAGTCATTTGTCGCTAGGATTGTCAAAGGCTAGCTCCGAATTCGTGTTGCGATGCTTGCCCTTGGCAATCCGAGCGGGTAATAACGCCTTACCTCCACAGAAACCCTCTACCACCCTTTACAATTTGGCCAGATATTTTCGAAGCACCCTGTATAAGCATGTTAATTCCTTTTGAAAGCAATTTTACTCAATGAGAGTTAAAAAATGTCTGACTATGCTGGAAAATAAGTGTTGTAAGTAAAGGAATTGTTTACGTCTTAGATTCATATCAGATTTTAAAAATGAATGGGTTGACATTCAAGATTTTCTCTAAATGTGTATGTAGTTGCTCTTACATTTTCTAATTTCAATATAACAAAACCGTAAGAAATGCTCATACTGGCTAAATTATTTTTAGAAAAGAGTAGACGGGTAGTGGATATTCTTACTTTTAACCCGCCAAATGGTTTCAACTAGATATCTCGTCCATCAAGATCTGACCAACTTTGTTAATGACGAGATATCTCGTCATCAAGATCTGACCAACTTTGCTAATGACGAGATATCTCGTCATCAAGATATTGCCGACTTTTTGATGACGATGAGATCAAGATCTTGTCAGTTTTCTTTTAAGGGCGAGATACCTCGTCCGTCAAAATCTGGTCAGTTTTGCTAATGACGAGATACTTCGTCGAGACAACCACCAGGAGGGTTAAAGATAAATTTCTAAGTTTATTATGGCTAAATAGAAAAAAATGCTCACTGTTGAAATGCAAGCCACTCAATCTTGTGTTGAAGAAAATGGCATCCCAAATAAGCAAGTATGTCGAAAAGGTGTCGGGGTTTGTACAAAGAGATTACTTTCGCCTTCTGCGGTTACTCATGCACAGCAGGGTTTTTTAGCCTGGATTATCAGCATAATAATAATAATAACATAATAATAATACGTTTTCAACAAGCGCACATGCAAGATTGCTTTATGTGCAGCCTAACTTTCAATGCAGTGGATTCTTCTATCTATGACTACTTCTTTTTCGAACCCTAAGGCAGACGCCCCCGAATACGCTTATCTCTCCTGGTGGTTGTCTCAACGAAGTGTTTCGTCATTAGCGAAACTGATAAGATTTTGACGGACGAGATATCTTCTTAAAAGAAAACTGACAAGATCTTGATCTCATCGTCATCACATAGCAATATCTTTATCATTCGGAATTCAGTCAGCATTCTTGATGTCGAGGTATCTCGTCTCCAGCAAAATTGGTCACATCTCGATGGACGAGGTATCTCTTCGAAACCACTCGGAGGGTTAAGAAGGACTCAGGAATGATCCGCCAATTTTGAGATACTATTTGACATAATACGCGAAAGGCAGTGAGTTGAAGTTTCATGGTTGTCTGTTTACCTCCGGATTTCCTACAGTGTCTCCAGCCACTTTCTCTGGCGCAGCTTGTCCGCTTTTGGACCTTGCGCCATAAAACCCCAGCATCCAATCCAATCCAGCCACTTTCTCATTTCTCTCATAGGTCGAAGTAGAAAAACAGTCGATCCAAGATCTTCGGGCCTGATACATATTTAGATATTTTAATTCCCGATATATCTCGGGTCTGCCGCTTTCTGTACAGAGAATTATGGACAAATATCGGGCGTGCCGCTTGGAGGATTAAAAAAAGTAAGACAGACGATGCAGAATTTTATTCAAAGGCAAATTTCTATAAGCTAGTCAGAAAACAGAAGGAAATTTATTTTTCCTTAAAGAGCAATAAAGTAACGGTAGTTTCTGTGGATGTGTGTCAACAAAACGTGACTATTTCGTTCACGTTGCTAAACTTAGATTAAGTATTGCATCGAGATTATGCTAACTTCACTATTTTCATTCGGTGCGGAGACCCTAATAAAATTCAAACTCTTCTTGACATTCTGCAAAAACTCAAAAACTAGTTTCAGATCAAGCGTTTTAAAATGCATTTTTTCATATAGCTTTATAAAATATTTTGTAGTTCAGCTATACGATCTAAGAGTGGGGTGATTCCTTTTGCTGAAAAATATGCCACTGGAAGCGTTGAATCAACACCATAAAATAAATAAATTTCGTACCACGCATATACTTTATCAGAATCCCCATGATACCTCCAATGTATTTCACGCTTTTCTCTGATTCGCGGCCTTTAATTCTTATTTATAACTGACGTTTTGATACGTCCTGATGAATATGTACGGCCTTGAAGGGTTGCACTGAATTACATTGTTCACTCCTGTTATAAATACTTCTATATCCTATTTCAGAGATTAAATTTGATTTAAAAATACTGTGCTCTAGGGTGAAAACCCTCGCTGTTATAAATTTGCAACAGTTCAGTGAAGAATGTACTAGACACTCATGAAAACCTTGGAGTATATATAAATAAGAAACCCACTCAGTATATGAAAATCTACTTTTTTTTTTGTTTATATAAATTTATTCTATCACTAAATCTTTCTAGTTAATCGTTGTCTGTTAATTCCTTTCCTTGTGCTTTTGCTTATGCGTTCGCTCGCAGGTGAGTTAATTTGTATACCCCAACTCATTAGATCAATGAGGAGTGTACTAATAACTATCATGAATGCCTTTTGAAGTGGGTTTCTTATTTATATATACACATTTATATATAAATAAGAAACCCACTCAGTATTTGAAGATCTATTTTAGTTTTCACATTTATTTTATACTAAATCACTAAATATTATATATCAAGTTAATTGTTGTATGTTAATAACTTTGCTTGTTATGTTTTTGATTATACATACGTAGGAGATTTGATTCGCATACCCCAAACACAACAGCTGAGAATTAACTAAACACTGTCATTATTTTATAACAGCTGAAGAATGAACTAAACACTTTCATGAAAGACTTAGAGTGTATATAAATAAGATACCTACACTCAGTATATGAAGATCTATTTTAGTTTTATAAATTTATTCCATCACTAAATCTTTCTAGTTAATTGTTGATCTGTTTATAACTTTGCTTATTGCTCTTTTGTTTATGCGTTCGGTAGGTGATTCGATTTGCAGATTCCAACTCAGCAGATCAATGCGGAGTGTACGAAACACTATGATAAAAGCCTTGAGTATATATAAATAAAAGACCTACCTAGTATATGAACATCTATTTCAGTTTTTATAAATTTATTCTATCACTAAATATTTCTAGTTAATTGTTATCTGTAAATAACTGCTTATTACGATTTTGCTTATACGTACGTAGATGATTTGATTTGCATATCATAATTCGGCAGCTCATTGAGGAGTGTACTAAACACAATCATGAAAGCCTATTTTATAAATTCAATAGATAAGAAGCAATTCAAAACGAAATATTTTGAAAAATTGAAATTTTTAAATGAGGTGAGTACGGTTTCACCACCCATAAGAAATTCATAAAATATGAATCTATCATTATTTCCATAGTTCACTTTCTAGTTTTTGTTCTCTTGCCAATGAATTATCCATTCATTATTCCATGTAAATCAGTAATCTCTCTAACAAAGTCAATGAGTTATAGATTTCTAAGAGGAGTTTGATAAAATGTTTTCTTTAGAAGGGGATTGCATTAACGCAAACTTTTCTGTGAAGTAATTCAATTTTGTAAAAATTTGAATATAAACATGGATTATCCAATATATATGTAGTTGGATTATCCAATATATATGTAGTTGGATTATCCAATATATATGTAGTTGGATTATCCAATATATATGTAGTTGGATTATCCAATATATATGAAGGTGGATTATCCAATACCAGCAATATTAATTTACCTAACTTGTAAGTATCTTTTCTCAGAATATACTGAAGATGCCGTTTGAAATCTATTATGTACTCAATAGACATTTACATACATGAGTGAAGATTAGTATTTATTGCCATAGCATTTTTATACATAAAATATAAAATAAGCAATAAAATCACAAAATTCTTCAGTTTTGTTAAAAATTATTACTCTCCATATTACAAAACGGTGTCTTTTATATTACGCTTCAAGTTGCTAGAGAGAAAAGGTTTTTCTGACAATTTTTTTCACCAAGGAAGTCTAAAAAATCACGATTATTTCAGGAATTTCAATATTAAAAATCAACTAAAAATTAATTTCTTAACTAATAACTTTGACAGAGTCAAAACATTCACTGTATTATAGAGATTATAATATCAGAAAAATAATTACAATAGATCAATTCATTGTTGAATTATTACTGTTTGAACAAAGTGTCATATTGCACAGTTCTTCAGAAATGGAATTTAAAGTTTTGCATGATTGTATATGGGGTGACAGTACCTAACAAAACCCCTTGTAACTAGAAAATTATTTCGAATATTTACAAGATCTTGGTATCGTTGGAAAGTTAAGGAATGGAAAAAATTTTTAATTAATAAAAAAGTGTGGACATTCTGGTCGATTTTCGTGATTTTTAGTGTATATTTTACCGCTAAAGTACGGAAATCGGGTAATCTGCAGATTACCTAGGTAATGTGCAGATTAACTACGCCGATCCATTAAAGTGCGGAAAATTGTTTCATTTCTCAAATTACCTAGGTAATCTGCAAATCCCCTAGATAATTTGCCCATTACCTACTAGGCACTCGTTAAAGTGAAAATAAGATCTTTGCTCGAACAACAGCAACGTTTTTGTCTTAAATTAATATTCAGACAAACTCAGTACTAGGTACTACTAATTGAAAAACACGCTATACTTTTATCCCGTAAAGTTATCAGTAATTTCATATAATAATCAGTAGATGTAAATAAACTATACTGACAATTGTTTGAAACAATGTTCACTGCATTATTTGTTTATTTTTCGATATCTAACGAATCAAGTAGATAGAATCAATCAATCAACAGAATAATTGAAGCGTAAGGAGAAAGGGAAGGAGGAGGGAAAGGAAATTAGAGAAACAAACTTTTGCACTTTAACGATTCGAAAACCGTTAATGTGCACATTACCTAGGTAAAGTGCAGAAAACTCGTACAAATCAGCTAATATGCAGATTACCTAGGTAATGTGCACATTAACGGCTTTCGAGCTTTAACGGTAACATATACATACATCTTAAAAGAGCATCCAATTCTAAATATCCATATTTTTGGAAATTTTGGGTTCCAGCTCCCCTCAATGCTTACTAAACTCGTAGATAAATGTATTTTAGAAGCTTTCTCCTTCTAAAATACACATTTTGGATTAAATAAAACAAAAATAATTATTCAAAGCGTACCTTTGTATTCTTTCATACACCATTATTAGTCTCGTCATCTGACCGTGGTTCAAAATTACGTGGTGTTGTCCTCGGATCTTTCCCTTTGGGATTGATCCCGGACCGTCACCAATAGCCCATTGTGTTGCTCCAGTGTGACGTTAATTGAAATACCCCCCATTATTAGTCAACCTTAAACACGCTACAATAAAATCATTGAATTTAAACCCTTATAAAGAACTTTTTGCTCAGTGGCCTGCTAGTAACCTGAGAGTTATAAGCGGCACATGTTCGATTCCATTAACTTACACTGAGCGTATTTCTCTTTTCTGTGTCAGTAGTCTTTATGTGTATATCAATTACTTGACATTGTGTGCCTTGTGTTTGGCGAAGCTTGACCAAATTGGCTCTTGCGACACAAAACCCAATCAACCAACCTATAAAGAATCTAAAATTCTATGCAACTTACACGTTGGCGTGGTGTGGAAGTTTGGTGAGTGGAATGCCAGCTCAGTTGTTGACCTCGTCATCTGGCCGTGGTTCAAAATTACGAGGCGTTGTCCTACGATCTTTGCCTTCTGGATCTAACCCAGACCGTAACCAATAACCCGTTCTGGTGCTCCAGTGCGATGTTAATTCAACTACCCCCTCATACCCTATGCAACTTAAAGTTATTTTTAATTCCTATCTAGATTAAATTTCAATATGAATAGTTTTTCAATATGAATAGTTAATCAAAAAGTTTTCAATTTCAGTGTTCAATTGGTCGTTTTGAAGACATCCAACCAAATAATCGCTTCAAGTGGCAAGTTATGGGCAGCTATAAAGCACGCATACTTTTGCAATTTTTATTATCTCCACAACCCGCCTCTCTAGAGCATCTGCTCATCCCTGTGTTAACGCTACAATCTGATGTTCAGTCTCTAATCTCTCCCAGCTGTCAATCACAAATATACGCTCAATGAGGCGCCATTAACAAATTCCTTCATCTGCACTAGAGACATTAATGCCACTGAAGTGGATACAAATTAAGATTTAAATTCATGATAAATGAATGCAGTCAGCACTGGCGATATTTCTTTCTCAGCTTTCAAATTCGGATAAAACAAACTTTACAAGTACACAATCGCTTTGTGAAGCTGCTCTGGAGTGAAATATCATTATCCTCATAGGACAGTATCATCTGTTTAGTATATAATGAACTATCTAGATTTATATACTGATTCCCTGGAGCAGGACAGAATTGATGGTTTTTCAGGAACACGAGGAGTTTGATTAACTTTCAGAAGTATGTTAGATGTCTTTTATCAGAAACTGAGGAAATTATAAGTGTATAAGAATACTGTAAATCATTTGAGGTGTAGCTTTTAGTCTCTGGGATTTATTATGCTTAGCATTCGGAATATGAAATCGTAAACCTTTGAAATTGCGTTAAAACAAACTTTACAAGTACACAATCGTTTTCTAAGCTGCTCTGGAGTGAAATATCATTATTCTTATAGGAAAGCATAATCTGTTTGGAATAATGAACTATCAAGATTTACATACCAATCCTCTGGAAGACAGAATTTGTGCTTTTTCAACAACATAATGCAACTTTATATCTTAAACAACTTTTGTTTTTAATTCCTGTTTAGATTAAATTTCAATATGAACATCGACTCAAAAGTTTGCAATTACCAATTATTCAATTGGCCTTTTTGAAAACGTGTAACAAAATAACGCTCCGAGAGGCAAACCATGGGCCGCTCCGAGAGGCAAACCACCTATTAAGCACGCACACTTTTGCAATTTGCATTATCTCCAGTAGACGCTTCTACAGTGTCATCCCTTTGTTAACTACAATCTAATGTCCCGTCTCTGATTCTCTCTCCCGGCTGTCTACCACAAATTTATGCTCAGTGAGACGCCATTAACAAATTGCTTCATCTGCACTAGAGGCTTTAATGCCATTAAAATGAATACAAACTAAGATATAAATTCATGATAAATGAATGCAGTCAGCTTTCTGGCGATATTTCTTTCTCAGCTTTCAAATCCAGATAAAAACAAACTTTACTAGTACATAAACGTTTTTCGAAGCTGCTCTGGAGTGAAATATCATTATCCTCCTAGGACAGCATAATCTGTTTGGGATAATAAACTATTTAGATTTACATACCGATTCTCTGGAGGACAGAATTGGTGCTTTTTCAGGAACATAATGCGACTTTCTATCTTAAACAACTTTTTTTAATTCCTGTCTCGAATGAACTTCAATATGAACATCGACTTAAATGTTTTGCAATTTCAAAGTATTCAATTGGTCTTTTTGAAAACATGTAACCAAATAACCGCTTCCAGATGCAAGCCATGGGCAACTATTAAGATCGCGCACTTTTGCAATTGCATTCTCTTCAGAGCCCGCTGTCTCTACAGCGTCTGCTTATCCCTTTGTTCATCGCTGCAATCTGATGTTCGTCTCTGGTCCCCTCTCCAGGCTGTCAACCACAAATTTATGCTCAATGAGACGCCATTAACAAATTGCTTCATCTGCACTAGAGGCATTAATGCCATTAAAGTGAATACAAACGAAGATATTAAATTCATGATTAATGGATGGAACCATCAGCTTTCTGGCGATATTTCTTTCTCACCTTTCAAATTGCGTTAAAACAAACTTTACAAGTACACAATCGCTTTATGAAGCTGCTCTGGAGTGAAATATCATTATCCTTATAGGACAGCATCATCTGTTTGGTATAATGAACTATCTAGATTTATATACTGATTCCCTGGAGCAGAAGGACAGAATTGATGGTTTTTCAGGAACACGAGGAGTTTGATTAACTTTCAGAAGTATGATAGATGTCTTTTATCAGAAACTAGGGAAATTATACGAGTATAAGAATACCGTAAATCATTTGAGGCGTAGCTTTTAGTCTCTGGGATTTATTATGCTTAGCATTCGGAATATGAAATCGTATATGAAAATAATGGAAACTTTAGTTCATATAGTCTTAGAAAGAACTCTTTGCTTGGTTGGAAGATTCTCCGATTTCCTATCGCTTTTTAATGACTTACAATACAATGCGAAAAATTGTAAGCATTGTATTTTTTTATTTCACTTCTTCAATTATTCTGCATTAAATAAATATTTACGAATTCTTCACAACAGAAATGATCTATAGTAATGTATCTTATTTCATAGAGGTTGGTTTGTTGGGGTTTTTAGGGCCACGTATGGCCAAGCAACATTTCATAAAGGAGTATTGCGAAAGATTCATCAAATTCAATTTCAAATTTAGGTGTTGAGATAATTCCTATGGAATTTAAACCTGTTTTCTACGCAATTTATCCTAACATATGAAGTGAAGGATTATATACATCAATAAATATTATGTGCACCCCCTCATATAGTAGTAAAATATTTAAAAAATTACATAATGCTTGTTTAAATGAAAAAACGTTTCCATTATAAATAGCAGGAGGTAAAATCTAGGAAGTTTACACACTTGTTACAAGATGTTCCGTCGCTTCGCAAGTTGATCATTGTCCCTGGGGTAGAATTATGGCCATAAAACTCTTTGATCCTATCCTTCACCTCATCATCCGACGCGAAACAAAGCCCTATCAATGCCTTTTTAGGGAGTATAAAGATATAAAAATCGCAGGGTAGTAGGTTGAGACTGTATGGTAAACGATTCAGTAAATTTCAGTGGAATTTCGTTTGAGTTGTAATTGCTGCATTCAGGATGAGTGGCCAAGTATTGTCGCGAAGGATGACTTGTGTTCAGCCATTTGGGTTGCTTTGTAGTTTTATGGCGCAAGGGCCATATTTGGCCAAGCTGCGCCAGACTCTAGACAAGGTCAAGTAAAAAATGCCGTGAAAGGGGGGAAAGAGATTGGGGAATAGCGTAGTGGATTGAAGCAAGAAAAGGTCGCTTGGGTATCCCGGGTTGGTTGGTTGGTTTAAGGGTTTTATGGCGCAAGGACCATATTTGGCCATGCTTGGGTATCCCGGGAGCGCGACCCCCGTGTTTACTAAGACAGTAAAGCCCATATGGAAAGAAAAGATCACTTGAGTACCTCGGGTCCATGAAGCCCGTACACACCTAAAGGAAATGTGCCCACGAAGGCTCGGCCGCACAGGTAGGTAGGTATTTAAAGTAACGTCGCACTGGAGCAACACAACGGGCTATTTCGGCCGCACGAGAGATGATTTCTTTTCTTATACTACTTCTCCTTAACGTCAGTTTACGACATACACTGAGATATTTAGCCAGCTTGTATAAAAAAGCTACAGAAGAGACTTTCAGATATGGATTCATTTTGACTGCTTGTAGGTGAGTTGGATTCCGCTGGACTAGGTGAGTCTAGGCGTCTGTCCCTACTAACGTCGGGGTGATTTATACTTAATAATGAATGGAATTGTTAGATAGAAGTTTTTGTTAACTGTTTAGTTAACTTTAAATAAATGCAATTTATTTTAACTGTCGATATTTCTCGAGATACTTGCTCACATCTGCACAACTTGCAATGATGAGGTTGTCTTTTCAATGCCGCTTGGTAAATTTGAGGAACAACATTTGAATATTTCTTAACAGGATTTTTTAGTTGCCATATATATATACGATAAAAGAGAGCAAGTTAACCATTTCAAAACGAAAATTTTACGCGTTATAAAGACAGTGTAGAATAAAAGTATACAGACATACCCAACCCGACGCTGAACTGTTCCACACCTCTTGAAGATGCGGTTTTTCTTAGTGTACGAGTTAGTTTGACAGCACGGTGACATGTCCAGCAGATTCTACAACCCGTTGTTTTGCCTTTCATGTCACGTGTCCAAGGGGCTATTCACCAGCATAATAGCGCCCCCACACATAGATCTCCTCTCCTAGGGGTGTCACCGTGATATTGAAACCCTTCATTGACCAAAGAAATCCCCAGATCTGTTTCTCCTTGAGCATGTCTGGGATATGCTAGGCCGTCGATTGCAGCTCCCTGGAATATATGGAATCTGTAGTAGTAGCTAATGATGCTTGGTATAATTTTCCACAGGATAGCATGAGGACCTCATTTGATTCGCCGTATGTTGTCACATCGTGGAGCCAGAGGGTGTTTTACAGCTTATGAATTCATTACCTTTCTGATGTAATTTTACTGTTGAGAGTCCTGAAGATTTGATATTGCGATAATTTCTTTATTTCTTCATGCGCACCATACGTGCTAAGTTTCATTCCGATCTAACATTAACTACTGGGTGTTTCGAGTTTATTTGGTACAAAGTGAATTTAACATGTACTTTGAGAGGAACATTGCTCGTGGACTAATCTGCTATGCTTTTGAAGATAGAATCTCTAAGTTTAGTCTTTAGGATTAACTATTGTTAAAATGCTTTGTGATAAAAGCATCTGATTCCTCTACCGTTAGAAAACAGAGGGACATTCAAGCAACAGTTGCTTGAGTGATAATATTGTTATTCGGGTTGTAAAGTAGTAGATATGTACGTATATACGCAGGATGTCAATAATGTCGACTGGAAAAGACGAAACGTGGAGATTCTGCGGTTTTGACTAACACGGCAGTAATGATATTAAATTGAAGTTATAGAGTAACCCTGTTTTATCTAACTACGAGCTCAATTGCCCGGCGTTGTGCGGGTTTAATTGTTTGTAATTCATCGTAATATTACTCAATGTCATTCCTATGGAAATTTAGAATTGTTTTAAGCCTCCTCTACAGACCCAGTACAAATGGCACGGAGTTAACCTTTAGACTATGGGCGGTACAACAGTCGCACCGTATTCAGGTAGTGGAATAAAAGCGCCGTAGTGTAAAGGTTAACATATAGCCTATGTTTCCCGCAGAATTCTAAAGAAAGAATGTACCAAATTTGGTGTGAATTTGTCTGACAGTAATCGTAAAAATACTCAATGTTATTTCTATGGTGATTCCGAATTGTTCTTAGCCCCTCTGCACACCCCAAAAAAATAAAACGGGGGTTAATATAAGCTTACGTTTCCCGCAGGGTTCTATAGAATAAGTGTACCAAATTTGATGTGGATTGGTCAAACGGGGTAGATTTCTATAGAGAATAGACAGACGCTAACTCTGTTTTATATCAACACATATAAAGCAGAGTTGGCGTCTGTCTGTCCGTCTGTGCTCTATTCAAATCTACGTACACCGTTTGATCAATCCACACTAAATTTGGTACACTTATTCTATGGAGCCCTGCGGGTAACGTAGGCTATATATTAACCCCCGTACTATCTGTCTTGGGTGTGCAGAGGGGCTTAAAACACTATTCGAAATCCCCATAGGAATAACATTGCGTATTTATACGATCAATGTCAGACCAATTCACACTAAATTTGGTACATTCATTCTTTAGAATTTTGCGGGACACATAAGCTTTAACCCCAATCGGATTTGTCCTGGGTCTGCAGAGAGGGCTAAAAACAATTCCAAATCTCGATATGAGTAACATTGAGTAATTTTACGATCACTGTCCGACCAATTTACAGTGCGACGTTAATTAAAATATCTACCTTCCAACCTACCCACCAATTTACACCAAATTTGGTATATTCATTCTTCAGAATCCTGCGGGAACATAGAATACAAATTAACCCCAATCGGATTGGTCTTGGGTCTGCAGGGGGCTAAAAACAATGCGAAATCCCCTTAGGAATAGCTTATTGAGTATTTATACGATCACTCTCAGCCAATTAACACAAACTTTTTGATGCATGCATTCTTTAGAATCCTGCGGGATACATAATCTAGATATTAATCCCCATTTCATTTTCCTGGTTCTGTAGAGGGGCTAAAACAATTTCAAATCAGCATAGGAATAACAGTAAGTAATATTATGATGAATTACAAACAATTAAACCCGAGCAACGCAGGGTAATTCATCTAGTACAGTGGTTCCCAAACTTATTATGCCCACGGACCCCTTCTCATAGCAAAAACCTGACCATGAACCCCCAGTAAAATAACTCTATACAACTGTGCAAAATTAACTTTGATGTCTTGAATGGTGAATGGCGACGTAAAAATAAAATATAAATTTAACATTTTGATATTTAAAGTAGTAGTTATTAAAATTATAACTTTTGCTTAAAAATATAAAAACATATTATTTTTCAATGACATTGGTGAACCTGATTAGATGATATGAGATTATTTATGTTCGGCTCGATGTTTGTAATATTCGTAAGTCTCCACGAGCACTAATTTGCAGTCGGTTTCTTTTTTTCGTGATGAGGCTCGTAACTGCACTGAATCCACGTTCTACTAAATAGGAAGACGGGAAAGCAATCAACAGCTTCTGTACAGTGGCCCATAATGCAGGATACAAAATTGGCATCTGTTTTTGTAACCAGAAAATGTGGTATTTTTGTTCAAACATTGGTTTCAGCTCCTCATTTGTGGATAATTCAATAAGTTGCTCCTGTATTAGAATGGATTCATCTGAGTTTGTGGGTCTACTTGCAAAAGGGTCCAACACCCAATCGGGGATGCCCAAGTGAAGAATGTCTTCAAATCTTTGTCCGCGGTCAGATTGAAGAGCCGTTAAGTGTTGATAATAAGCAAGTAATTCTTTATCTCGTTTTTACAATTTTGAAAGATTTGGAAACTCAGAGCATTCTCCTCTCCCCAAGTTTTGTTTGTACAGAAAAAGTTTTGCAACAAACGCAGATAATTATACTTTTAGTTTCGATTAAGTTGCATTGATCACCTTGTAATTTCAAATTTGTTTCGTTAAATTTGGCAAATAAGTCAGTCGTATAAGCTATGTCATTTTTTGAATTAATTAAATTGAGCCGCAAATCATTGTCTTTGCTTTCCAGGAATTCCAACACTGAATCAAAGAGTGCATAAAATCGATCCAAACATGCACCTTTAGATAACCAACGAACTTCCGTGTTAAGTAGTAAACGATTATAATCTTCATCATTTTCCAAACAAAGTTGAGCAAATAATTTCTCATTTAAGGCATTCCTTTTGATTTTATTAACTGCTCTAATGACATAATCTAGTGAGCCATGCAAGCGTTCACTAAAATTTTTGGCGACTAAATGTTGTCGATGAATGACACAATGTACAGATAATACATTCTGTATAGCTCGTTTTAAGTATGCCAGAAAGCCTCGGTGTCGTCCTATCATTGCAGAAGCGCCGTCAGTAGCAAAGGAAAGGATATTACTCAAGGGTATCTTTTGCATCGAAAAATTTCTTTAGTTCATTAAATATTGTTTCACCTTTCATATCAGTTTCCAAATATTTGGCAAATAACAATTCTTGGGAATTTTTTTCTTTTATAAATCGCACATAAGCTGAAAGTAAAGCTTCGTTTCCTGGCAAAGTTGACTCGTCAAGCTGTATAGAGAATTCAGATGTTTTTAAGTACCCACATAAAGAATTTTCTACATTTGAACCATTTCGTCAATCCTTCTTTGTACTGTATTATTATTCAGTGGAATTCTTATAATATCGGAAGCTGGTTTATGCAGCACGATGCGTAGTACCTCACTTACAGCTCTGGTAGAATAAGTTCTTCATCAAGTGTGTGCGGCTTTCCGGACTTTGCAATCAGTAAAGAAATGTTATAAGAAGCACGCAGTCCATCGTCGTCTCGGGGCCGCGGTGGCCCGGTTGGAAGAGTAACGGACTTGCAACCGAAGGGTTGCGAGTTCGAATCCAGCCAAACACCGTCGTGTACAAAGGGGGCTGGTGCACGTTAAATCTGTCGTGGCCTCAAATGTCCTCACGTTGGCGTGGTGTGGAAGTTTGGAGAGTGGGGTGCCAGCTCAGGTGTTGCCTCGTCATCTGACCGTGGTTCAAAATTACGTGGTGTTGTCCTCGGATCTTTCCCTTTGGGATTGATCCCGGACCGTCACCAATAGCCCATTGTGTTGCTCCAGTGTGACGTTAATTGAAATTCCCCCCCCCATCGTCGTCTCGCTTAAATGTTGTTGCGAAGAGTTGTTGTAATGACGGTGTTTGCAAATGTTTTTCTTTGACTGTTTTAAAAAAAGTTAAATCTTTATCCTTTTGTCACTATGGACTTTTCTCAAATGTTCCTTAAGCTTAGAAAGTTTCATTGATTCGTTTGACAAAGTTTTATTGCATAGAAGGCACATAGGTAGAGTGCTATTTCCTGGTAATTGAATAAAGCCATATTTTAAGTATTCAACACTATATTGTCTGCATTTTTTCTTCGGCTCACTCATACTGGAAAAAAAGGGCACACATTTAAGATAAAAGGATAAAATTTTAAGTAGGTGTCACATATTGTATAGGTACGCATTTTTTACTATGTATTTATGACTGACCGTTTATTTATTCAAATTCTTTTATTCGAACCTTGAGAAACCGGTGAGTTGCTCAACACAACACATTACTTGTACTTTATGTACCTATCTATTCTTATATTTTACTCAGGACGTAAAAATGGCTACCAATTTATTTATTGCTATTTATTTTTAACTTTTATAATAATGAAAATGGGTCACAATTATTTTACTTTATATTAAACCTTTCGCGGACCCCCTGACGTTGTCCACGCACCCCCAAATTAATTTTAATTTGCCACGGACCCCCTCAGTGGTTCCAAGGACCCCTGGGGGTCCGTAGGAACCACTTTGGGAATCACTGATCTAGTAGATGATAAAATGCATGATCTCGAAGCCCATTTTGAAAGTGTTCACCACTCATCTCAAAAGTTGAGCTTTTGGGCGTTACTTTTTGATGATAGACGCTATTATTTACTTTTTTGCCGAAAGATAGGCCTTACTTAAGTAAGTAGACAAAAAGTATTGTAAATTTAAAATTTTTATCTACATTTCTTAATCTATATTAATTTCGAACTTTTAACTTAGTGTACTACATTTTCAAATATCTATATATAAAGCAGAATTGGGGCGTCTTTCGGTCTGTCTGTTCTCTAAAAATCTACGCCGTTTGACCAATCCACATCAAATTTGGTACACTTATTCTTTAGAACCCTGGCGGGTAACGTAGGCTACATATTAACCCCCGTTCTATTTCTTTTGGTGTGCAGAGGGGCTAAGAACATTTCGAAATCACCATAGGAATAACATTAAGTATTTTTCCGATCACTCAAACCAATTCACACCAAATCAATTACATTCATCCTTTAGAATCCTGTGGGAAACAGGCTATATATTAACTCCATTCGATTTGTCCTGGATCTGCAGAGGAGGCTAAAAACAATTCGAAATTCCCATAGGAATAACATTGAGTTTTCTTACGAAGACTATCATACCAATTCACACCAAATTTGGTACATTCAATCTTTAGAATAATGTGGTAAACATAGACTGTATATTAACCCCAGTTCTATTTGTCCTAGGTCTGGAGAGGGGGCTAAAAACAATTCGAAATTCCCTTAGGAATGACATTGAGTGATATTACGATGAATTACAAACAATTCAACCCGAGCAACGCCGGGTAATTCAGCTAGTCACTTATAAAATATATCACGATTCCTTTGCAAGCACTAGCCAACACTCGGCGTTCGGAATTCGACATTGGTATTTATACAGAACGGTTGTTTTTCTTTCACATCGTGTTCTGGACAGGCAGCAGGTGGTTTTGACAAATGCCTAATAGGGATTTGAAGAAGCAGATTTGGGGAGCTTTCCACGGGAGACGGGATTTTCTTCCGAGATTATCTCGAACAGCGTCAGAGATTAGAGCTCTTAGTAAAGAACGTTATAATCAACTGCGTCTCGGAAAAGATTACGACGCGATTTCATCTGGAACCCCGAGTTCCTGATTCTTTTTCGCAGCCCCATTCCTTACCCGATTAAGAAAAGCCCAAAACCCAGTCTTGATCTTGTTTTGGCAGAAAATCGGGATCCAAAATAATGCAGACCCAATTGGACCCAAATACATTCTCCCTCTGAGAGCGGCAAGATGTCCGAGTAGTAGAGGATTGCTTTTATGCCACTGTACTGAATGACCAAGTAGGGGTTGGTTGAGAAAATCTAAGGAAGGATTATATTGGTCAAGAAGGTCAAAACTGGTTAGAAGTAATACAGGTTGCGGAACGGATATATGCGTGTGAACCCTTCAGAAGATTTTGTCGAAGCATATGATACTGATGGAAGTTCGTTACGAATATATTTGTGTTAGCATTTATGAGTTAGACGTATGGAGTACTTAATGATTCCGATAATTAAAACAATTACTTACTCAGCGGATTTACCGTTTTAAACTCCACCTACTGAATATAGGGCCGCGGTAGCCCGGTTGGAAGAGTAACGGATTAGCAACCGGAGGGTTGCGAGTTCGGATCCAACCAAAGACCGTCGTGTACAAAGGGGACTGGTGCACGTTAAATCTGTCGTGGCCTCGAATGTTCTCACGTTGGCGTGGAGTCGATGTTCGGAGAGGGGGTGCCAGCTCAGGTGTGACCCCGTCATCTGACCGTAGTTCAAAATTACGTGGTGTTGTCCTCGGTCTTTCCCTTCGGGTTTGATCCCCCAATAGCCCGTTGTGTTGCTTCAGCGCGACATTATTTAGCTAACTCCCAACCTGCCCAATGTACCGTGTGACATATGTTCAAACCGAGCAAATGGGAGAAATAAATAATTCGTCCATGCCTCACCTATTTCATTAGAAGGTCGAGGCTGCAATTATGCAGGAATTAGTAACGATACGCGATTTCTGCAACTTCCAGCAGGTTGTTTTGGTAATTCGCCTTTTGGTGCTTTGTTTTCGTTTCGTGACTACTCGAGAAAGCCGAATGGGCCCCCCTGGGAGCGCTCGGCATTTGGAGGGACAGTGGGATTAGACGATTGCAGAGCTGTTAGCGCCATCTATTATCGAAATGCAGAAATGTTTCTTGTAGCTTAATGTGAGTGATATTCAGTAGAAAATTATTTCCCATTTTTTTTTAAAAGTTACGAAAAATCGTGATCGAATTTTTTGAACTTTTCACGCATCCTTAATTTTACTAATTAGAGAAAGCAATGCGAATTATACACTGTTATGCGTTTTTTTATAATTATGTAAAACTGAAATACTGTATGTAATATATTAGATAAGCATAGGAATGTTTCTAGGAGATGGGTATGCTTAATGTGGGGTGATATTCAGTAGAAAATTATTTCCCATTCTTTTTTAAAAGTTACGAAAAATCGTGATCGAATTTTTTGAACTTTACACGCATCCTTAATTTTACTAATTAGAGAAAGAAATGCGAATTATACACTGTTGTGCGTTTTTTTGTAATTATGTAAAACTGAAATACTGTATGTAATATATTAGATAAGCATAGAAATGTTTCTAGGACATGGTTCCGGGATCAACCCCGAAGGGAAAGATTCGAGGACGTTATCCTGGGCACATACAAAGGTTATCATTTCTCACTCTACTTTTATACTTCCTCTACGGACCCAACTACACCTCGTAATTTTGAAACACGGTCAGATGACGAGTTCAACACCTGAGCTGGCACTTCACTCTCCAAACTTCAACACCACACCAATGTGAGGACGTTTGAGGCCACTACAGATTTAACGTGCCCCAGCCTCCACGTACACGACGGCCGTTCGTGGATCGAGTCTCGAACTCTAATCCGCTGCTCTACCTACCAGGCTGCCGCGGCCACATTTTTGACGGAGTTACAAGTACAACACAAAACAATAACTTTTTGTTTCAAGTATTCAATAAATGTCTTTCATTAAAAATACCTAAAAGTATAATTATAAGTTGAGAAAAAAATTGAGTGTTCTTAAAGCGATTTTAAATCGAGTGCTCTTAAAATCACGATAACTTATAGATCATTTCATAAAAAATGTGCTTCTTTTATCCCAAATGTAAATATTTTTTATAATTAATACATTTAAGACACAACGAATTCGAAGTAGTTGTATGCAGTAACTAAATCCCTATTAATCCCTTTTTAAACTATTATGTAATCCTTATATACTTTACTTATAAGCCTTAAATATATGCTTTTAAAATGTATGTCTTTTACATTAAAAATATATCCAATTCTATAAAATATATGAAATTTCCCAGTAGTGTATTATGTTGTGCTGTTTTTTCCCTACAACACACACAAACGACTAATCACATCTATTGATTGAATCCTATATAGGTAGTTGAATTAAAGTCGCACTGGAGCAACACAACGGACTTTTGGCGACGGTCCGGGATCAATCCCTAAGGGAAAGATTCGAGGATAATACCACATAATTTTCAGCCACGGTCAAATGACGAAGACAACACCTGAGCTGACACCCCACTCTCCAAGCTTCCACACCACGCTAACGTGAGGACATTTGAGGTCACGACAGATTTAACGTGTACCAGCCACCTTTGTACACGACGGTTTTTGGTTGGATTCGAATTCGCAACCTTCCGATTCTGTTGCTCTTCCAACTGGGCTACAGCGGCCCTGTCAACCCCTCAAAGTGTTTCGTACAAAAAGTTAAAATGTTTTAAAATTGCGTCCTTTTACATCCTGGATGTATTATCCAGCTTTAAAGCAAAACCAACAGTCATAATTAAATACGTTAAGGAAAACAAGTTGAAAATATTTTTGCTACCTCAATTTTATTCAAATTTATGATTTTTGTTATTTCAGAAACACCTCAGCTGTGTCAAAATGTGTGACCTTTTCAATTACACTCAAAACTACCCAAGATTTTTTGAAAGCATTATAAGTAGTAGAGAATAAGAAATACGCCTCGCAAGCATTTCATGGTGATGCTGATCTCGCTTCTGATACTTTTCAAGACTATGCGATATTCATCACGAAAAGAAACTCGATGTTAAGAGAAATGGGAAAAGAACATAGGATATAAAGTCCCAAAAGATATGTTAAAATCCGGCGAAGAAACTGGAAATTATGGTAATAAATGATGCGATGAATCACAAAAACGTCTTTTAACGTTGAAGTTAGAACAGTTTTAAGTTGTTTATTTCATTCTTTCGTGCCAAGGACACTAATAAAAAGTAAAGCCACTTCCATTATTTTTAAAGATTTCCAGTTTGCAATCATCTCCGATTGACTAAAACAGAAAATTTCAGACTGCTTTCCTCACCCAGGACGAAAAGCAGCACATTTGGGTTTAACTCTTTTGGGTTAGGAGGGTTAAAAACTGTCCCACCTTTTACTTAGCTTTTTATGCATGGTGGGATATTTTTAACCCACCTCAGAAAGTTGAAATTACTCATACAGTTTAATATTTTATTTAAAGTTTTTCATTGAGTTGGCAATGCTATGAACTAACGCTAAATGTGTAAATAACTGAAAACAAAATTTACACATGTCAAACCGCATTAGTAAGTTGTTGACACTGTTGTGTTAAGGTTGATGAATTGTGTGGTGCAGAGAATTTTTGTCTTTCATAACGGTAAATGTTTTTTTCGCAAAAATTTATTGAGTGCATAAATCGTTTTATAATAAAAAAAACATTTGATGTTTTATACTAATTTTGAAGCTGAATAAGTGAATAAACAATTCTGTGCAACTTGCTTTTTTTCTTTAAAATCTCGTGTGCCTCAAAGAGTTAAATAAAAGGCAGTTTCCTTTCATTGCGATTGCATAATTTTTAAAATACTTGCTTAGAGTACAATGTCTAAAATGGGACATCAGCTGCAGGGAAGGGATTATAAATTTGATTTCAAAAGTCAGATATCCAGGGAGCGATGAACGCTTCTGAGTGGAAATGAAAGCTTTTCTTCAGTGCGATAGCAGAAATTAAAAGCATAAATAATTTTTGTCTGATAAGCAGTTTGTGAGAGGAAAACCACTTTGCTCATGCCGATGTTTCTGAAACATTCATTTTACAAAGCTTCGTACTTTTTGGAGATAAATTTAACAATTAATCTTTTTTTAATGTTTAGGTAAGACTAATAAAACCTGGGAATTTTATGGTTTGATTTCCTATTAGATAGATTTTCCTTTAAAATCGGATATCAGCTTCAGAGAAACGATTATAAACTCGATTTCACAAAAATCTCAAATACCAAGGGAGCAATGAACTGAGTGGAAATAAAAGCTTTTCTTCAGAGCCGACAGCAGAAATTAAAAGCACAAATAATTTTCGTCTAATAAGCAGTTTGAGAGCAATTATTACTCAAAACCACTTTGTTCATGCCGATATGTATCTGGAACATTAACTTTAGGAAGCTTTGCCCTTTTTGAGTTAGTTTTTAAAAATTAATATTTTAATGGTTAGTAAAACCAATGAATTTCGTGTGAAGGTTTGATTTCCTGAGGGATTTTCCTTCAAAATTGGATATCAACTTCAGAGAAGTGATTATGAACTCGATTTCATACACAAAAAAATCAGAATTGCCAAGGAAACCGTTTCTGAGTGGGAAAATGAGAGCTTTTCTTCAGAGCCGACAGCAGAAATTTAAAAGCACAAATAATTTTTGTCTAACAAAGCAATTATTATTCAAAACCACTTTGTTCACACCGATATGTATCTGGAACATTAATTTTATGAAGCTTCGCACGTTTTGAGGTATTTTTTGAAAATTAATATTTTTTAATGTTTAGATAAGACTAATGAAACCTAGGAATTCCATGCAGGTTTCGTTTCTTGTGAGAGATTTTCAGTGTAAGCAAGCTAACACAACCGAAAACAGATTTCCCTTCCGTTACCCAAATGTTTTTTTGGGTGATACATATCGGGGTTACCTTAAAATGTAGTCTATCGCTGTTTGGCGTTTCATGTAATTGGTGTTGACCAATCAACTATCGTACCGTCGACTTAAAAATCAAACTCACTAAGTCAAAATTTCTCGAATTATATCACTACTTTTACAGTAAATTCTCACTTCAACTTCTTTAATTTTCTTGAAATCTTTATCGGAGTTACCTTAAAATGTAGTTTATCGCCGTTTGGCGTTTAATGTAATTGGTGCTGACCAATCAACTATCGTACCGTCGACTTAAAAATCAAACTCACTAAGTCAAAATTTCTCGAATTATATCACTACTTTTACATTAAATTTTCGCTTTAATTTCTTTTACAAAATTTCTTTAAATCTTAACTGTTACTTTCTGTCTTTTATTAATTGTCAATGCTCTTCGTTAAGAGTAAACAACAGGGGATACGTCCCCGAGCCATAACTGGTCACCGAAACCTAAGCGATCGCTGTCGGAAGATGAGAGGGTGAATTTCTAAGCTTATTACACCCCTACATCCATATTTTTAACTTAAAATTCTCCCTCCTTTATGCAATATTCTTTATTTAAAAACTTATCTTTATGATGTGGAGATAAGCGGGTGCTCCGAAAGTGATATGTCCTGTCCTCAAAGTCAAAATTTTCAAGACATTAGTTTGTAGCTTTTCTAGACCAGAGTGGTAGATCCTTAGATTGGTGAAGTCGACTGCTATTTTTTCCTTGCATGACGGTTAGCTTTCTTCTTGAGAAACATTTAGTGAGTAAAGTTTAAGGAGTAGAATTTGCCCCTTCGTATTTTCTCATAACTATGTTTCTAGAATTGGTGCATTTCGCTTGTGAACCCCGACGGTATTCGAATTCGGAATTCCTTCTCCGGAATCTTTATTGGCAACGTGCTGAAATCGCATTCGAGAAACAAGCCAAACAGGCGATGTTATGTCAGGAATACATACAAGAAGAGTACATACAGGAATACATACAAGAGTTCCGCCGTAAAACGGGGCCGCGATAGCTCTATTGGAAGAGTAGCGGATTCAGGGTTGCGAGTTCGAAACTCAATCCAACCATAGACCGTCGTGTAAATGGGGATGCTGCAGGATAAATTGGTCGTGGCTTCAAATGTCCTCACGTTGGTGTGGTGTGGAAGTTTGGAGAGTGAGGTGCCAGCTCAGGTGTTGACCTCGGCATATGACCGTGGTTCAAAATTACGAAGTGTTGTCCTCGATCTCTCCCTTCGATACTGATCCCAAACAGCCGCCATTTGTATTGCTCCAGTGCGACATTAATTCAACTACCTATTTACCTCCGCCGCAAAACCACTACCACCACTTATATCTAGCTTGACAGATATGATTCAGCTTTATTCATGTTCTTCATGACTCATATGATTCAGCTTTATTCAAGTGCTTCTACATATAAATCTGATCAAACTCAATATACACTGCTGGCCACCCAAATTGCAACACCAAGAAAGACAAGAGATATCACAACAAAATTTATTTTGTAGATAACATGTTGACCAAGTATCAAATGATTAAATTTATAGACTTCTGTGAAGTGTGGTTCCTGCCAAAATCAGTAGCCAGAGTAGCCGCCATTGTTGGAGATCACCGCTGCCACACGCCTCGGCATTGATTCAAAGAGACTTTGGATGTGTTCTTGGGGTACAGCAGACCAAGCAGCTTCCACACGTTGCCAAAGTTGATCTGGTGTGGCAGCTGGGGATGTATTCTGGGTCAATCGTTGAGCAACCATGGACCACATGTTTTCTATCGGCGAAAGATCCGGAGAGCGAGCTGGCCAGGGAAGCAATTCAATCTGGCGATTGACGAAGAACCCTTGGACAATGCGTGCCACGTGTGGTCGCGCATTATCCTGTTGCAATATGGCTGTGGGCAAGCCCTGAAGGTAAGGAAGGACAACTGGCTCCAACACCTCGGAGATGTAGCGCTGGCTGTTTAAAGTACCGGCAATGCGTACTAGAGGAGTGCGAGAGTGATATCCAATACCGCCCCATACCATAATACCCGGTGCAGGACCAGTGTGGCGGTGCATAACGCAGCTGTTCAGCATCCTCTCTCCACGGTGTCTCCAGACTCGAATCCGACCATCGTGGTGTTGCAGACAGAAGCGTGACTCGTCAGTAAAGACAATTTCATTCCATTCTGCCGTCCACATCCTTCTTTCATCGCACCATTGGCGGCGGAAACGTCTGTGGTTCTGCGTCAAGGGTAGACGAAGCAATGGACGTCTTGCGGACAGACCACTCTGCTGTAAACGGCGTCGAATGGTACGCGCAGACACTGGATGATGCGGTACAGACTGAATGTGCTGTGCTATGGTTCGTGATGTGGCTGAGCGATCCGTCACTGCCATACGCACAATATGCCTGTCATCACGTGAAGTGGTGCACTGAGGTGGATGCGATCGAACACGTCGGTCCGTCGTACCCTCCTGTATCCAACGATCACATATCCGCATTACAGTTGTTTGGTTTCGTCCAACACGACTACCGATTTCCCTGAAAGATAATCCACAATCTCGGTAGGTCACTATCCTTCCTCTGTCGAACTCGGATACTTGATCAAAAGATGATCGCTGTTTTCTACGAGGCATAATTGATCGTTTTTTTTGAAAAAACCACAAGAAAAACACAATTGCCGTACTTGAAATAGTCGAAATCTCCAAGCCTTAAATAGCGCTTTGAAGTGGCGCCACAGGCGCGCGTGATGTGCGTCTGCGCTGAAATTCTAATCATTTGCATATCTCACCTCCGCTAATGCATGTTGTAAATTTCATATTATTTGCATGCTTCCTTCAGGGTGTTGCATTTACGGTGGCCAGCAGTGTAGTTCCTAACAGAGGTTACACACAAACGAACATAAAAAATATCAAAGGAACAGACATATTTAGAGGGGAGGGGGGTTGTAAAACAGTATATATAAAAAATTTCACCTTAAACGATCTCATATATCTAAATTGTGATACTCAATTTCAAGTTCCATTTTTGTTTCCAAATTTGCAGTAATCAAATTGAAAAATTGAAAACAAAAGATATGAAATGACTTTTAATATTGACTGAATGATTGACTTTCTAATACTGCTCTTTGATAGATAAAAATTAAAATTTATATTATAAAGAGTATTTCTCTTGGTGCTTTTCAAAAGGGCAATGTGGTTAAAAATTACGTCGTGTTGTCCTCAGATTTCTCCCTTGGGGATTGAGCCCGGACCGTCACCAATAGCCTCTTGTATTGTTCCAGTGCGACGTTAATTAATTACCAATACCATTCAAAAGGGTAATGAAGGATTAGTGATCTACAACATTTGGCAATTTGAAAATGCTGAGTTACCACTGACTAACAAATGATTGATTTACATGAATTTTGTTGCCAATCTTGAAGATAAAAATGATATGTGGTTAAAAATTACGTGGTGTTGTCCACAGATTTCTCCCTTGGGGATTGAGCCCGGACCGTCACCAATAACCCCTTGTGTTGCTCCAGTGCGACGTTAATTAATTACCAATACCATTCAAAAGGGTAATGAAGGATTAGTGATCTACAACATTTGGCAATTTGAAAATGCTGAGTTACCACTGACTAACAAATGATTGATTTACATGAATTTTGTTGGCCAATCTTGAAGATAAAAATGAGACAGTTCAATTTACGTCGCACTTGAGCAATACGATGGGCTTCTGATGACGCTCCTGTGTCAATCTCAAAGGGAGGACAACACCTCGCAATTTTGAATCACATTCAGATGATCCGGTAGCTAATCCAACTGGACTACCTCGGGCCCACAGACAAAAGGAAAGTTTTTACTGACATAGGGGAGTCGTCATCTGACCATGGATCAAAATTACGAGGTGCTGTCCTCAGATCTTTGCCTTCAGGATTAACCCCGGACCGTCACCTATAGCACGTTGTGTTAATCCAGTGCAACGTAAATTTAACTGCCTACCCTCCTACGGAGAGAAATACACCCAGCCAAAATTACAGGAATTGAACCTGCTCCGCCAAAATCTCGCATAGGATTGTGTTGCGAGTGCAATAGAACAAGAGGGGTTGTACTGATCTTTTCCCATACCTTCATCAATAGCCCGTTGTGTTGCTCCAGTGCGACGTTAATTCAACTACCTACCAACCAACCTGAATGTAATAAAACACAAAATTTGGGTTTTGAGTATTATAGTAAAACATTAAACTAAGGTCGCGAGTGTAATAAAACATTCAAATTAGGTTGTGACCATAAACTATGAAACCTTGGTCATTAACGAAACCACTGTCTTTAGTGTGAAACAGGCTTTATTGTACAAGGTAGATTGCTTAATGTACCTCACTGGAGCAACCATAGGGAAAATATAAAAGTATAGTGAGCAATGGTTACCTTTTTATGTGTCCAGGATCATGTGACCAAAACTAGTAGTAACGTGACCATTAGAACACTTTCGTCTGCCGGATGGAAACGAACATTCATTATCTGATTGGTCCACGGGACATAAACTTTGGCGATTTCACCATTTTTGTCGCCACTCTATACAAATGCACACATCTACAGTCTACCAAAAATATAATAGAACACCGGCACCACATATATTTTTGTTGGAAAATTAAGTAGAAACCTTGTGGCAACTATAGTACCGGCGTTATTTTTTCAGAACACATCTAGAGGTAGTCATTACTCGTAAGTTGTTTTTTGCAGACCAATTAAAGATTTAAAATTGTCAATCCTGTGTAACTTTTGAGAAGTTTTTAGATTTAAGATTGTTTGTAAAGTCTTGAGATCTTTTGAAATTAATAAATTTCAGTTGTGTTGTCCTTAAGAAATCCATTATTTAAAATTGTTCCTAAAGCAACATGTCTATAGGTAACCATTACTCATATACTGTTGTCTTTAGTATTGCTTTGAGAATTTTTATGTTTGAATTCTCAGGTATTATTTTACAGGTTAACTATTAAGATATTCTTAAGAATTAAGAAACATTTTATGTTGTACACTATTAGACAGATATATAATTCTAATTATTTTACAGGTTAGCTTTTAAGAAATTTTAAGATTTAAAAAAACATGTTATGTTGTGTACTATAGGTAGATATATCATTCTAATTATTTCTCTGGTTATCTTTTAAGATATTCTTAAAATTTAAAAATATGTTAGAATGTTTATGCAAAGTATTGAGAATTTTTTTAAATGTTTTTAAAAAAGAAATTTGTTGTATTATTCCAAGTAAGATTTCTGTTTTAGAAATATGCTAGTGTATAACATAGGTAGATAAGAAATTTAGCATTTACAAATGTTGTTCTTTTTATAAAAAATAATTTAGTGATGTCGCTTTTAAGAAATTTAGTATTTACACAAATGTTTCAACTGTGTCAATCTCTTGAGAAATTCTTGTGACCAAAATATCTATATTTATTATTGTTCTACTAAACCATTACAACACAACTGGATCCAACAAACCTTTAAGTATTGTGATTAAATCCCACTACTCCCGCAAGAGTGTTTGCCTATGCCTACTCAAGGTGGAGTGTTTTTTTCATTGAAAGATATTATTGAAACTGTTCGCGTATTTAACGAAGATATACATATTCTATTGATTTATTTTTGGATGAGATAGAAATATTTACTTTTTATATCACCTGATCAATAAAAAATTTTGTTCACTAAGAAAGCATCAGCTGATCCTGCCAAACTGTATGTATCAACTTTGAAACAAATTTTTACTTTTGATAAATTGAAAGAACAATTACTTTTGGAATTTAGTTCCAGATATCATCGATTGACATTTATAAAATTTTAAGTTCCCGTCTCAGTAAACTTAAAATTACTGAGTCACTTTCTGAATATTTAATTCCAATGAGACAAATCGCTGGTCGTTCAAATATTGATGAAGCCTCCTTCATCGAATATAATTGCCGGTATTCCTGAAAATAATGACAAATTGCTTTTGTATGGTGCCAAAAATCTTTTGAAATTTAAAGAAAAATTAAAGATATATGAGAAAATTTCTGTTCATGGAAAACGACCAAACACCTTTCAAAACATTCAACCACGATATTTCGATACTCCGAAGCCTCGTTTTAACGAACCAAAAATTAATTCGTGGGAAATAGAACACTTGCACAAGAATGCACGTCTACGACCTACGACAAATGAAAATAGATATTACAATTGTGGGAAAACGGAACACAAATCTTTTGATTGTCCCGATAAGTTAAAAGGCAAGAAATGTTTTAAATGTAATTCTTTTAATGGACACATTGCAAGAGACTGTCCCAAAACACGTGAAGTAAAGACTATTGTAGATGCGGATTCCCGCAAACTTCAAAAGAATGTTATCCTCAACGATTCAGAACACATTGCCTTAATTGACACATACATCGACAAATGTTTACGTTCTTACAGACATGCAATAATTTTGTGATTGGAATGGACATTCTCGTCAAGTAAATTTTAATTTTACAAACGGTACCATAAGAGTACATAACAAAATATCATGTGCAAAAACTGTTCAAATTTGCAGAAACGAAACAAAACCTCGAGAAAACACCGATTTAGATTCCAACACCTTGATGTACATGGCCCATGTAGTTAATTTGCACCCAATAGAGGTCTCCCACATCAAAGATCAAGAACACAGACGTCATATTGTAAACTTAGTTAAAAGTTACAAAACAGAAACGGCAGATTTGAAAATGAACACAATTTTAAACCATGAAATTAAACCAGCAAATGATGCTCTCGACAAGCTCAAACTTCAGCAAATCATTTTCGGAAACCCTAGTCGAATAATTTCTGACAGAGGTAGTGCTTTTACCTCCAAAGAATTCGAAACTCATTGTAAAGACGAAGATATCGAACATTTGCTAATAACAACCGGAGTACCCAGAGGCAACGGCCAAGTTGAATGTTATCACAACACGCTTATCCCAGTTTTGACAAAATTGTCCATACACGAACCCACTAAATGGTTCAAACACGTCGCAACAGTACAACGCATAATCAACAGTACCACATCCGGAAATCAACCCACCGTTGTACAAAAGTGCTGCATTGTGAAAAAATGTGCAACAGCATCCCAAACATGCTCAACTCTGACCTTTTTCTTCCGCTTTCTTTCTCTTTTCTTTTATATTTTTCAGGTAGTGATGATGTCCTATTCTCATTTCGTGTATAGCCGGAGGACCTGGCTATGTCAAGATGGACGAGTGTGGGTTATATTTTAAAGATCAGCATTCCATCTGCCACTCCCTGTGCGTAATACAGGAAATGAAGAAGCGCCGCCAAGTCTAGACAGACTGGCTTAGGACGATTTTCCCAGAGATTCGGGAGACAGTTGCAGAACGATGACGCGAGAAGAGGATGGCATACGGCCATGCCTAACGAATACCCGATGAAGTGAAATTGTTAACTATTTTTAATCTGTAAATATTCCCCTTTTATTTGTAAATAAACGTCTTTAATTGTTAATCATGTCGCTTTTATCTCTTGCTAAAGTAGAGATTCTGTATGCAAACTCATCCTAATGTGGTTAAGGTATTCCCACATGTATATAAATTAAAACTTAAAATTAATTGTAATTTTTAATAAAAAATAGAGTTTTTGTAGCGCTATTTAATCACAATACCTAAAGGTTTGTTGGATCCAGTTGTGTTGTAATGGTTTGGTAGAACAATAATAAATATAGATATTTTGGTCACAAGAATTTCTCAAGAGATTGACACAGTTGAAACATTTGTGTAAATACTAAATTTCTTAAAAGCAACATCACTAAATTATTTTTTATAAAAAGAACATTTGTAAATGCTAAATTTCTTATCTACCTATGTTGTACACTATAGCATATTTCTAAAAGAGAAATCTTACTTGAAATAATACAAAAAAATTCTTTTTTTAAAAACATTTTTAAAATATTCTCAATACTTTGCATAAATATTCTAACATGTTTTTTAAATTTTAAGATCTTAAAAGCTAACCAGAGAAATAATTAGAATGATATATCTACCTATAGTATACAACATAACATGTTTTTTAAATCTTAAAAATATCTTAAAAGCTAACCTGCAAAATAATTAGAAATGATACATCTACCTGTAGTGTACAACATAAAATGTCTCTTATTTCTTAAGAATATCTTAATAGTTAACCTGTAAATAATACCTGAGAATTCAAACATGAAATATCTCAAAATACTAAAGACAACAGTATATGAGTAATGGTTACCTATAGACATGTTGCTTTAGGAACAATTTTAAATAATGGATTTCTTAAGGACAACACAACTGAAATTATTAATTTCAAAAGATCTCAAGACAGTAGAAAGAATCTTAAATCTAAACACTTCTCAAAAGTTACACAGGATTGACAATTTTAAATCTTTAATTGGTCTGCAAAAAACAACTTACGAGTAATGACTACCTCTAGATGTGTTCTGAAAAAATAACGCCGGTACTATCGTTGCCAAGGGTTTCTACTTAATTTTCCAACAAAAATATATGTGGTGCCGGTGTTCGATTATATTTTTGGTAGACTGTACCCTATCATAAGATGTTATATCGCCAAACGAGGCGATAAGACGCTAAATCGGCCAACCAAGTCAGTTTTTCAGAGCAGTCACGTGACTACTAGTTGACATGTTGATCACACTTCAAAGTTCCTCTCAATAGCAATCTACTTATATTTCGCTCTTTTTATATACGGTTAGGGGCGCAAAACAATGGATTATTGGCGACAGTCCGGGATCAATCCTCTTTGTTGTACAAACGCCAGAAATTAACGATATTTTAATTTCATTTGTAAAAACCAACCGTTGTGTGCCACAGTGAATCTATAATAATATAGGAAACCGTTTTAGAAATAGACAACTGAATAAGTCCGAATAATCACTAGAGCTATCCCCAAATTTTGATCACCTCATAAAAGGGATTAGAGTCCCATATCACCATTGAGCAAATTAACAAAATTATTAGTACCGAACCTACGAAACTTACGTGGACATCTATGCCAGTCCATATACTCACGAGTTCGTGTAACGGAACTCTCGAGTTCCTTATATGTTCAGAGTATCGAAAAATTGATGGTATGTATGGTATTTTAATTCACGTCGCACTGGAGCAACACAACGGGCTATTGGCGACGGTCCGGGAGTAATCCCAAAGGGAAAGTTCCGAGAATGACACCACGTAATTTTGAACTACGGTCAGATGACTCGAAAACTTGAATGAATTTTGATTTACAAAAAATTCATATTTAAGCCTAGAAAGAACATTTGAAATCTCTTTGGTAAAGTAGCGATTAGTTTTGTTTTGCCTAAACTGGAAAGCCATCCTTTGCTTCTTAATCAATACATTAATCCATTTTTAACAAATAAAAAATGTAATCGCAAATGTTCTCCGTTTGTGGGACTGCGCTTGAAAACAGATCCTGAAAAGTTCAAAATCCTGTCACGTAAATACAAGATCATCATAAGCAGTAATGGAATGTTCGTGACAATGGATTCCATGTGCCACACCCACTTTTCATCGTGGTGCTATGATTGCAGTTCCATCTTTTTATGTACTACTGGAATAATTTTCAGAGTCAAGACTACATTGTTAGCTTCCAATTGCATACGAAATGAATAACGGACGCCTAAAGGTCCGTATACATTCGTCGAAAACATCTTGAAGAATTCATAAGGAATTCTGCGGTAGCCCGGTTGGCAGAGTAGCGGATTAGCAACCGGAGGGTGCGAATTCGAAACTCGATCCAACCAAAGAATCCAAAAAGTACGTGGGGTTGGGGCATGTTAAATCGGTCCTGGCCTCAAATGTCCTCACGTTGGCTTGGTGTGGAAGTTTGGAGACAGGTGTTGCCTCGTCATCTGACCGTGGTTCAAATTTACGTCGTGTTGCCCTCGGGATTGATCCCGGACCTTCACTAATAGCCCGCTGTGTTGCTCCAGTGTGACGTGAATTAAAATACCTATCTAACTACCCAAATCTAAACTAGTACTGCGGTCCGTCCTCTAAACTGGTACTGGTCTCCTAATCAAAATTGGTACTGTTTCCACTAATCTAAACTGGTAATGGGGCCTCTAATCTCGACTAGTACTGTCACCATCCAAACTGGTACTAGGGATCCTAATGAAAACTGGAACTATGGTCTTTAATCTAAACTGTTACTGTGACCTCTAAACTAAACTGTTACTGTGACCTCTAAACTAAACTAGTACTCGGGGTCATCACTGGACTGGTCGTGGAGTCCTAAATTTAAAGTAGTACTTCATCCGTCATGTAAATTGGTACTAGGTCCCGAACTGCAGATGTACAGCCTCCAGTGATTGTTACTGTCTAGAGACAAGGTAAGATAGGTAATTTAATTAACGTCGCACTGGAGCAACACAACGGGCGGTTACAATTAGGTGACGGTCTGGGATCCATCCCGTAGGGAAAGGTCCGAGGACAACACCACGTAATTTTGAACCACGGTCAGATGACGAGGTCATATTTGAGCTGGTACCCCTCCAAACTTCCTCACCACGCCAAACCACAGCTCGAAGAACAGAAATAGACGCGAGAAAAAACTGTTTTCTGGTACATGTTCATATATTAGATTACTTATTTAATCCCTATCTCAAACTTAATTAGGGTTTCATCTCGCCTCAAAACGTGAAACATAAAGGAGTTAATAAGGTAGTGACAAACACACACATAAATTTATTGAAAAGAAATACGTTAGCTCCATTTGAAGGTAGATCCAATTTATTTGTCGGAATGTCTGCCGCAAGATCAATTTGTTTCTGTTCCCAGAGGAAGAATGACATTACTTTTCGGTTTGTAAGTTTTGACTTTTGAGGTATAACTATAAAAAGTTGATTTCCTTTGGTATTCTTCAATTTATAATTCGATCAAGTTACAAAGCGTAAGAAATAGTTAGAATACACACAACGCAATAATATTCTATCCAAATAAAAATTACTATAAATTGGAATTAATCAAAGCTCTTGTATTTTACAGAAAGCGAGCTAATATATTGGTTTTTAAATTAAATATTGCATGCTAAACTAGTTTTTCAAGTATTCGTTAGAAACATCGAACTTAATTTTTGATAGCACAAAAACTACATTATGAATGTTTAATTATCTAAGCGGGGTTATATATTGCTTTACTATTCTAAATTCCAATTTTGAGTTGGTAATGGTAATAAACGTCGCACTGGAGCAACACAACAGGCTATTTTCGACGGTGCGGGATCCATCAACAATCCGAGGACACCACGTAATTTTGAAGCACGTTCAGATGAAGATAACAGCTGAGCTAGCACGCCACTCTCCGAACTTCCACACCATGCGAACGTGAGGACATTTGTGACAGATTTTAACGAGCACCAGCTCTCGCGAACACGACGGTCTTTGGTTGGACAGAGTTCACAACCTTCCCATTGCTAATCCGTTACTCTTCCAACCGGGCTACGACGGCCCCTTTGAGTGATGGTCCAAACTTTTGTTGCTAGTTGTTTGTTTGGGGGTTTTATGGCGCAAGAGGCAATATTTGGCCATGCTGCGCCAGATACGACATACAATATCAAGTAATAGATAAACACAAAGCAAATGTTACTGACACAGAAGAGAAATACACCCAGAAGGAATGCACTTGCCAGGAATCGGACCTGCGCCGCCTACAACTCGAAGGTTGCTAGCGCAGTGGAATAACCACTGAGCCTAGTTTTGATGCATTGTCGAATAGTTTGGTGTGACGTTAATTAAATACCTACCTAATAGTAGTTTCAAACCTAACTGTAACTCGAAGTGATCGAGGTGTTAGTGAATGTTTCCAGTCAAATTTATTTGCACTTTTTGAATTTTAAGGGTAACGGTAATTAATCAACGTCGCACTGGAGCAATACATCGGACTATTGGATCAATCCCGAGGGGAAGATCCAATGAAGTAGTTTTGAACCACGGTCAGATGACGAGGTCAACATCTGAACTGGAATCCTACTCTCCAAACTTCCGCACCACGCCAACGTGAAGACATTTGAGGCTATGACAGACTTAACGTGCACCAGCCGCCGTGTGCACAATTGTCTTTGGTTGAACCGAGTTTCGAGCTCGCAACCCTCCAATTGCTAATCCGTTACTCTCCCAACCGGGTGACATAGCCCGTTGTGGTGCTCCAGTGAGACGTTAATTAAAATACAAGGTTATATAAAAAAGTAAGGTGAATTTGTCTCTAAAACTCAGAGTTTTTTGTGTAGCTAATTAATTTTTTTATATGCTGCAAGTACCAAGGTGATAGAAGTGTGACGGCTTGTAGAAACTTCTACGTCAACCTGTCTGGTGCTTAGAGCAAATCAAAGATGGCGCATTGACTTGAGCATTACTCCAAGGAGGAGGTGCGCGGTGTCATTCGTTTTTTATGGGCCAGGGGGAAAAAACATGTGATATTCATCGAGAATTGTTGGGTAGGGGTGGGGTATTTCAATTAACGTCACACTGGAGCAACACAATGGGCTATTGGTGACGGTCCGGGATCAATCCCAAAGGGAAAGATCCGAGGACAACACCACGTAATTTTGAACCATGGTCAGATGACGAAGAGAATTGTTGGAAGTCTATGGAGAGAGTGCTATGTCGCAGAAACAAGTGTACGTGTGGTGTAACGCATTTGCAAGTGGTAGTACTGTGACAGAAGTGGCAGATCAGAAACGTCCATCATCGACACGAATGTGGCTGTCATCGATACCATGATTCGTGAAGACAGAAGAGTGAGGTTGCATGATATTGCAAATGCATTGAATAGCTCATATGGTTCAGTGAGCAGTATCGAAGTGGGAAATTCTTGACCATCCTCCGTATAGCCCTGATTTAGCCCCTGATTACCATTTGTTTGGCCCCCTGAAGAAACACCTCCGTGGGCAGCGTTTCCATACACTAGAAGAGGCACAACAGGCTACACTTACCTAGTTAGGGAACCTGGAGCAAGATTTCTTTGAAAAGGGCATGGATGATTTGGTGCCACTGCCACGTTGGAATAAATGTTTAGATCACTATGGTTCCTTTGTCGAATGAGTGTGATACGATTTGTCAAACATAAATTTTCATATATTTATCTCTCTCTCTCTCTGCACTTTTTTCTGTCAATCAAAAATTCACCTTACATTTTGATACTTCTTTGTACATACATACCCAACCGGGCTTACCACGGCCCCCTGAATTTTAAAGGACAGGAATCTTAAAATTCTACCTACAGTAAAAAATATTACACCTCCACTGTAAAGACAATTGTAACTCAGAGGATCTCAATTTATCGGATACAAAAGGGTCGTAAGGGGACGAATAAGGTTAATAGCCTTAAAAATCTTACTCAAGCCGTTTCTGAGGCCATGGTAGACCAGTTGAAAGAGCAACGAATTCGCAACCGGAGGGTTGGGAATTAGAAACTCGGTCCAGCCAAAGACCGTCGTGGCCTCAAATGCCCTCACACTAGCGGGATGTTGAAGTTTGGAAAGTTGGGTGCCAGCTCAGGTATTGTTCTCGTCATCTGACAGTAATTCGAGGCGTTGTCCTTGATCTTTCCCTTCGGGATTGATCCCGGACAGTCGCCAATAGCGCTCCAGTGCGACGTTAAACACCTACCTAATTAACTACCTATCTACCAGTCAGATTTACTTGTACTTTCTGAATTTTAAACCTTCAAGCCGCAAGCCCGAACACAGCTTGGAATTTCCAGGTCGAATACAGCCCGAAAAAATTCGTTCACGGCAAGAGGCATAGTTGAAATATTCAGACACATCTCACTCTTCGAAATATTTCGAGTCTGCCACCCATCTTAAAAATTGTTATCGGGCGTGCCGCTTGGAGGGTTAAGGGACAGTAGGTAGGTATTTAATTAACGGTAGGTAGATATTTTAATTAACGTCACACTGGAGCAACACAACTGGCTATTGGTGACGGTCTGGGATCAATCCCAAACGGAAAGATCCATTTCATTAACGTCACACTGGAGCAACACAACGGGCGGTCCGGGTGACTGGGGCTATTGGTGACGGTCCGGGATCAATCCCAAAGGGAAAGGTCCGAGAACACCACGTAATTGGTTAAGGGACGGGAAGCTTTCTTAAAATTGCACCTACAGTAAAAAATATTACAGCTCCGGTGTAGACATTTGTAACTCAGCTGATCTAACTGTTGGACGCCAAAGGATCATAAAGGGGAGCAACAATGTTTAAAGCCCTACATTTCTTACTCATCCGTTCCTGAGTGAGTTGCTAACGTGCAAACCTCACCAAACCGCCCTCTTCTCAAAAGCATTTTATTTTCTAAAAGAACGGCCCTCATCTATGCACGCATTCAGAAAATAATAGGTCCTCCGTTCCTTAAATGTTAAATGACCACCGATTTTTTCGATTCAGACTATAACATCTTTTTAGCATATTTTCGATACAGTGAAGAGACATGCAAATTAGTCATTTCCCCACTCAATTGAACTCTTGCATGCAAGCAAAAACTAATATTTCAGGTGTTGGTTACGCGTTGTCAGCCAAGTTATCAAACTTATTTCAGGTTCGTTGTGTTTGGCGGCAAGATTAATTTTAAAAGCTATAAAGAAATTTAAAACTGCGACAAAGTTTATTATCGATAATTTTGCGGTGTTAATTGATTTTGTATCTAATTAAAGTTGTAATGGTAGGTTGGGTTTTTTGGCGTAAGGGTCATATTTGGCCGATACTCCAAACACAAGATATAAAGTTGTAAGGAAGGTAATTTGTCAATCGGTCTTATAAATTTACTCCTTTTATATACGATTGTTAACACAGTAGTCTCCATTCAACGAACTTCCATTTAACGAAGTTTTCTATTTAACGAAACTTTCTACAGAACCTTGACTTCGAACATTTACGTGTTATTTATTCTCCATATTACGAAAGATAATTTCTATATAACGAAGTTTTTCCGATGAAATGTTTTTTGTTTTTTCTGTAACGTTTCGCTACATCTCATTTGTCGAAGTTCCAACAAAATCAACCAAATCGGCTGCCGTGACCTCACGCGCTCTTGCTCTATTACAAGGAATTCCAGAACAAAGGAAGGGAATTGCTTCCTTCCTTATCTTTGAGGGGGACCATATGGCACGGCAGGGTGGTGGCGAAGAAAACATTTCCACAGGGTAAAACTGGTTTTCGTTGTGGGCCTGAATGTGTAGGACACATGCGAATATGACTGAGGAAGCAAAATTTAAACCATTAGTAATCGGTAAAAGTAAAAACCCCAGATGTTTCAAAGGCACAAAATCTTTAGAGGTGGACTACCATTTCAATAAAAATTCATGGATGACTTCTAGAACTTTTGAAGAGTGGCTGTCAAAATGGGATAAACAATTGGAAAAGCAGTGTCGCAAAATTGCGTTACTTATAGGCAACTGTCCTGCACATCCACCAGACTGCTTCAAAATGCAAATTGAAGAACATAAAGGCTTTTCTTTTCTTCCGGGCAGTACAGCTTCAAAACTTCAGCCATCGGATCAAGGCATAAAAAATCTTAAGTTCATTATCGAAAAAGAATCCTCAAAAAGTTATTCTTGCCTTAGAGAGCAGCCAGTGCAGACAATTGTATTAATTTATGAATCTCCATATCAGAGATGACGAAAGCTTGGCAGTGTGGTGACTGCATCTACTATAAGGAACTGTTTTGTTAAAGCCGATTTCAAAAGTGATGCTGAATATGATGATGAATCCAAGTGCTTGGCAGATTTGAAAGAAAAATGACAGTATCTGAAAGACATGGGAGCTGTTGAAGGTATAGAGCTGTCTAATTTTCTCCACGTTGATGAAGACATTGTGATTGCTGAATATCCTACGGAGCATGACATATTGCAAAGTGTGAGGAAATGTTATGAAGACACTACAGTAAGTGATGAAGGTGATATATTAATGAAGAGGCTATTAAAAAACCTTCACAAGAAATGCTAATAGCGTTTGATACAATACGAAGGGGATTAGTTTCAAGAAATGTTACAGATGAAGTGTTTCAATCTTTTCAAAAGTGTGAAAATTTTTATGAAAAATGTGTTCTTTATAATAAACCTGTACAAAGCAGGATTAGACTTTTTTAGTTTAGGATGTGTTAAAGTCAATAAAGTGGATAGATAAGTCTCAGTCCTTGTTTTTTTTTTCGTTTTTATAACTTAATTTACAAATTTCCATTTAACGAATTTTCTTTATAACGAAGTTTTTAAGTGGAACGATGAGACTTCGTTAGACTCGACTGTATTTCTTGAATATTTTATTTAGACATTTAATACTTTAGTATTTTTTCCTCTCGAGGTATTCCCCAATATAATAGTATGGTTCTAATTACGATTATCCTTTTTTAATATTCATTGCTTCGTAAAAATATGGGATTTCAGTTTGAGTTAAAACATTGGAAGAGAAATCAGAGAGAAAATTGTTATCAAATTAGTTTAGAACATTCTTACTAGATGGCGCCAGGAATAGGACTAGTGGGAATCCTGAAGCATTTTAATGGTCATTCTGGCATTCAACTCGTTACCATAATTTCTCATCGCTTATAAAAGTATACATCGTCTTTTAATAAAAGTGTGAAAGTCCTGAGGTCTGAATGAATTCATTTTGGGACTGATTTAAAATATTTTAAGAGTGAAAAATCTTCATTGAAAAACACGAGGAATTTTTGAAAAAATGGTGATCGGAATTCATGAATGTTTTAAGACTATTATCTATCCAATAACACAATGTTTTGGAAAAAGAACGAGTAGCACATACTAAATGCAACTTGAACTAAGAAACAAACTGTCGTCGATAAAAGCATTTTTTACCTTACTTTCAGACAAAAACTTTTCATAAAAGATTAAGTGACATCTTGAAAATGGACTGTCTGATTAGAGAATTACGTTAGTCATATAAATTACATAAAGAATAAACTATAAATCTTTTCATGTTGGGTATAACTTAAAATATCAAATAACGAGCAAACGAGGACAAAGAAAATATATATCAACTATCGCAACTTTTATAAATTAAGAATAATTCCATGAAAATCTGTTTAGAAACAAATAAGTGATTATTTAGAAAATAATTAAATAAAGAAATAATTATCTAGAAAGGCAAACTTTTTTAGAAATGTTTTCAAAACTAGTAAATAGATTTCTTGGATATTGAAAAATAAATAACTTTTCTGCATTCAAAAAATATTTCTTTAAATCAGTAACTTTGTCAAATACGAAAATGCATAATTGCCAATTAAATTTTACAAGTAGTTACATTAATAAAATATAAAATCACATAAAATACTTCATCCCTGAAGAGGATAAAAATCTCCATTTAAACACAAGGTAGGTAATTTAATTTACGTCACATTGGAGCAACACAACGGGCTATTGGCGTCGGTCCGCTATCAATCCCGAAGGGAAAGATCCAAGAACGCCTCGTAATTTTGAACCATAGTCAAATGACGAATACAACACCTCACCAAACTTTCACACCACGCCAATGTGAGGATATTTGAGGCCACGGCAGATTTAAAATGCACCAGCCTCCATGTACACGACGGTCTGGCTGGACCTAGTTTAGAACTTGCAACCCTCAGGTTGTTAATGGGTCGCTTTTCCAAGTGGGCTACCGCGGCCCTAAAAGTAGGAAAAAAATTATTTTACAGGAAGCACAGCTAATAAAAGAATGGTATTCGCTAAAATGATGTAAAGGAAAACTATAAATGAAATTCAGATTAGATTGGAAAAATGTGAGTCGATTTTAATGTTTGTTAACAATTCATATGAAAAGCAGATGAATCTAAAGAATTGAAAATCAATTTGTACATGCAGACATGAAAAAGTTTTATTCAGTTATAAACTTTTCCTCCCATAAAATTATTATAAAAGAATATTTCACAGAATGACTAGAACGATGAAGTTACAGATAAATAAGTAGGGAGATAAAAAAAAACAGACATTATAAAAGAATAAACAACAAACAAACACTAGAAAAATTCCGCAGCTTTACAAATGATATCAGCAGCTTGCTTTTTGTGGTTTAGGAATTGGTTTTCAATTTATATTTCCAATTTTAAAATTTCTTAAAATTGAAAGCTGAATTATTTCATATTTTTCCTGTAGATGGTGTTGAGGGCCTTGGTAAAAAAATTTACTGAACATTAATTTCTCTAAACCAAAAAAATAGAACATAATCCATGAATGTTAAATCTATACAAAATGTAAAATGTTACCAAAAAGAATGTAAAGGCGGAATTGGATTTTTCTCAGCTTTTAATTTGAGATTCAGGGAACAAATTGAAAACTTGACATAATTAAAATTTCTGGTATTTAGCATAACTTGTTTGAGATGTCCACCATCAATGCCTATGCATTACTGCACTCTCATAGTTATAACTATAAGAGTTTCTCTAGTTTAACTGGATTAATTGCTTAATATGATTTTTCAATCCTGCCATGTAGTTCAGATAGATTATTGGGATGGAAGAGTTGGTCACAGGAAAGTTGCTATAAGCATCCAGATCACTGGTACATTATTCAGTAGTTATATGAACATGGAAGAAATGGACTTTGCAACCACAAATGTTGCACTCTGTGTTAGTATTATTCTTACTATCAATCTAAAATTATTATAATTACTGTATTTGCAAATTCTTACAAAAACTAAATTACGTGCGTTTGGAATAAGTTGATAAAAGAAAGATTAATGACATTTATAAAATCTGCATATTGCAACGATATAGGTAATTCAAACTTTGTATAAACATAACACAACTTTACAGGTAACCTCAGATTTGCAGAAATAGCCAAAGAATTTTATAAGCAATAATTTGGAGAAAACAGCTGAATTAAGTCACAATTTTGCTTTAAACAAGTTACTGTATAGTGGCAAACGTTTTCATCGAACATTTTTTAGTTTAGGAAATGTAATAAAATTCCAACCTCCAGGATAAAATCCTAATTTAGCATTCAATTTCAACAAAATTTTAAATTGGAAATATGCACATGACACTAATTAGCCAAGCATGAAAGAAAGGTGCTAAAACAATGTATTTCAACAAATTCCAATTGACTAGTTAAAAATGTATAACAATGACATTCTTACATTCATTTGACAAAAACTGAATGTTCTATAATAGCCCAATAGTTGTGTACCATTTTCTAATGCTTTCGTTTTTCTGAATACATTTGTTTCACCTGAAAAGTTAATTTCAAATGAGAAAAAAGTATTCCTAGTAGTCCATGCCATTTGCTGCAACAAACAGATACATTTTAAAAAGAGAACATATTTCACAACACAGCATAAAACCTTTTTGTTACAAATACCTTTTTCATAAAATCAAGAAATAATTTGAATTAATTTTTCGTTTGATTGAATTAAACATAAAAATTAAAAATGACTAATAATTATTGCAAATTATATAAGATAAAACTAACAACTTTAAAATGTATCACTATCATCACATCAGTATAAATACAATACATGTATAGACATAATATACAGGTCACTGAATACATTTCAAACATCTGTAAATTGAAATTATCTATACATTAAAATTTTATATATAGTAAATCACATTGAATATTACTTAGAAACTCCTTTGTTTGATACATCAAACAAATATTGAGGGATAGTATATTTTTTCAAGAAAAAGTGAATGTAGTCACTTGTAATAAGAAAAACAAATGAAAAAATAGAACTAATTTGTCATGCAGCAAGACAATGGAAATATACATGCACATTTTTTAAGGAATGTCCAACACATTTTTTGTTTTCATAATTATCAACATAAATATAACTTGTACACATTGGAATTCATACCTACTTAGGTAACAGAGAGGAAATGATTCCAAATGCCATATACTACACATTAAATGCAATATAAAAACAATTCCAAGTTAGATTTCTATATATCAGTTTAATTTCATGGAACCATTGAGTTCAATATATAGAGGTCCAACAGTATGTTGAGTGAATATACCATATGAATATAAATGCAAACTGCCAATAAATTCATATTAGAATGAGTTATCTACAGAAGAATGTTTATGTACATCAATAAAAACCTAATGTTCTTCCTCTATTCTTTAATGCTTCTTTTAGTCTACCCATAAGAGACAAATGTCAGGAGCCTCTGATCCAAGATCAGCAGTACTAACCAAGAGTGGAAGTTTTGCTAGGGCAAAAATGTGAAAATATATTTTTCAAAAGTCAGGATTTCAAGTTTAAAAATTTATCAGAGAACCCTAATATTATAAATGTTTTACTAAGAAATAAAATCAGAAAAGTTGATCTACAAGAATTTGCTCTTTTCGACTATGAATAGTACTTTGGCAATTTTTTGGCACTATGCTCAACCAAATTCATTAGGAATAAATACTTGGAAAATTAAGTACATTTATGATACATATTAATATAAAAGAAAAGTATAGTTTTTTTTATTCTTGTAAAAAAATATTGTTCGTATTGAAATACAGATAATTTCACATACTTTTTCTATAAAAATTTTGTTTCTGATATCCAAAGTAATAGTGAAATATATTACACACATGTAAGCGTTTTCTTTTCTATTTTTCTGTAGGTTTTTTCAGCCACAGTACAAATTATCAATAATGTAAAATATTAGAAATCTTGTTAGAAATAAAAACAAATTATAGAAAAGGAGAACATATTAATGGAAATAAATATTAAGATCAGAAAGCATCCTTCTCTACTCTGGAAAACAAAGGTTTTTCCCATGATATAAATATTACCTAACTTAAGTTTATCTATTTTAATAAATTAGTTTTAAAAATTCTATTGAAGAACAATTTAACACAAAATTGAAAGAATAAAAAATAATTCAAAACAGATTGACTCATAAGAATTCATAATCGGTATTGTTTAGTTACATTAAACTCCGTGAGATTTAAAGAAAGTAACTGAAGAAAGTGATGAAGTAGACAATTTTCATAAAATAGGAAACAGTTAAACAGTTCACAGAAAAAAACAAATATAATTAAGATATATGCCACCATATCTGTTTAATTAAGAGTCAGATTAAAAACATATCATTGTAACTTTTTCCATTTACTTTAATCTTAGCTTTGATATCTGAAACACATTCTAGTCTTATTTTAAGAAAAAAGAATATGCATTATCTTTTTTGTAAAAAGATATTACAAATTTAATCTAAAGCTTTTTAAAAGGGTGTATTTGATTTAATGACTTTATTCAAAATTATTCAATTACTAACAATTAAACACCCTAAACATTTATATTGAAAAAATTGCAATATGTATTTGATATACATTAAAACAATGAAAAATCAGTTTTGAAAACAATTTTAAAATGTATAAATGTTCGTCAACTCCCAAATACAACATTGGCTTGACAAGTAATAGTTTTGCAGTTTTTATTACTACATTGTTTCTATTTCTTTCTTAAATTATTTCAGTAATTTATTTCTTTGCAACCTTCTCCCTTCCCTGCTCACAAATTATAATGAAATACATTGTTTTAAACAAAAATCTTAGAGCAGACTGGAAAGCTGCTAACACGTTGTAGCACATACATAAAGCACACACATCCAACTAAATTTTAAAACCTAATTTTTCTCCAACATTTAAAAAAAACATGAGTTTCAATTTCAAACATCCGAAGATTGCATAAGCTTCAGATGGATACAATGTTATAAATATGATATAATGGATACTAGCTTCTTTCTAGATGTTTTACAAATGCTAAATACAATTGTTATGTGAAACACATTTTTATAAAGAATGCTGTTTATAATAAATTCTTCAGATTTTTAATTCTTTCAGTCCTAAACTGCTTGAATCCTTTACAACCGATTAAGGTGGTTTGAAGAGTTAAGGATTGGAAAGGTTAGTTACCTTAAGTAAGAAACTTACATGAAATAGATATGTTAAATAGTTTCTCTAAATTACACTGAATTTGGTTTTTCATGTGCTTCCAATAAAAAATTTATCAGTTTTGTTTGCCTGACTATAAACAATGGTGATTACAGAAGATGGACAGTATAATTTTTTCTTAACTTTAAAATGCGTGCAAAAATACAATCAAATTAATAAAATAAGTATGCTTATTGAGATTCTTAGAAGTATAGCTCCTCAGTCTTTCTTTCGTCCATGTAGTCTATCACTTACAAGAGGCTCAAAGTCACTTTTCCTTCATATTCAATTTAATTTAATTTAATCATAACATCCAACATGAACACTTCCTTTTTTCATTATAGCTGAGGCTAAGATTTATAGAATGTTTCAAGTAGGTATGTTTAATTAAAGTGGAAAAGTTAGGATCTCAAATTTTTCCACTTGTGGATATAAAAAGGGAAGTCTATAACAATGAACCACATCAATTCTAAAGTAATGAACTATATTTCAACATGGTTGCTTAACAATTTTTAAAAACCTATTTTCCACATTCCCTACCTTCATTTTAGGCACTTCGATAAATTAACGGTATGATTTGCATTAATAGTAATAACATTTGCAGAAATGTTGAGACATGTGCTCACATCAAAAGATGGATTATCATTGCATGCTAATATAACACAGCTGGTAAGTAGCATGAAAAGAAAGGGGTATAAGCTCTACCCTGATTTTATTCACCTAGTCTTTTACTATAGCTAAATCAAAATTTTGAAACAGAGCCACGGATCTACCATATTTTAATCGTAATAGGTTACCAAAAGTAATAACTGGGAAATGGAAAGATGTAATTTGATTTGCTGTTTACTGAATACTTATTTAAGATTGCCTTTTTATCTGCATCATCAGTAAAATAATTAGTTTTTGAAACCTAAACTACTAGCATACTTTCAAAAGTTTTGGTCAAAAAAACTCTAATGATAAGAGATGTTAGCTTTCATTTTTTCATATGGGAAATTTCAATTAAAATTATACAAACCAATTCTTACGAAAGGGAATGGTTATGGAATCTAAACTAGATGCATTTCAAAACCCAATTCTTTTCAAAGGAAAGATGCATCCTTAATTTGATTTTAAAAACTCACAAGAAGGTATTTATACTAAAAAGGTATGGCATATTAAATTAGTAACCTTCAACATGACAAATTTCTGGGCAGCAAGAGATCCATTGATATCTTTTCTTACAAACTAAAAGTGCAGAATTTTGGAAAAGTTAATTTTTAACTACATTTTTTCTTTCTTTTTTGCTACGTAATGGAATGTAAATACAAAGAATGCTAGAAGCAAAGCAGAATTTAAAAATTCACCAGAAAACAGGCTTGCTTTTCACAGTAGATGGGGTGCAACACTTTTCATTGAGTAATTACTAATAGATGGCTTTAACAGCTCACACTGAGGGAAAATCATTACACCTGATGTCCCATCCTAGGAAGAGGCAACTGAAAAGTTCTCCATTCCATAAAAACTGATTGGGTATTAAATAAAAAATAATTTTTTGGAATGCCTATATAAAACTTCTAAAATTATTGACTTGTGATAATTATTTTTGCAAATCAAGTGATTTTTTCAAATTATGACAAAAGTGTGAAATTATAAAGTTTGAAACACTTTAAAGAGCTTCAGATTTCAATTTCCTGTTAGAAAATCTTTCACTATTTAGAAATTCATTTGTAACATGTGATCATTTAAAAAAAATTTCAAGTCACCACAACTTTTTACCAATTTAGTGTCAAATTTTAATGTCTCATTTTTCTTTTATCATTTGAAAAGGTGGAAAAAGGTGTTCCAACATAATTCGATTTTTAAAAAATAGTCATGCAACCATTTAATGCTACATTGAGTGAAATGGAATGCAGCCCCTTCTACACTAAAATTTTAATTTTACATGGCCATAAAGTCACTTTCTGTAATGTTGTCAGTTTTAATATCCTCTCATCTTGATTTTTAAAAGCATTAACCAGTTGTGTACAAATTGCAGTTTCTTCACTAAGGAGAAGTCAGTATGTATCAATAAGTCAAGAAAATTAAATTACATAATGTAAACTTTTATCAATTCAAGCCACAATCTCAATAGATACCATTATAGCCAGCATTACTTCATTTCTACTTTATGCACTCACAAGCAAAGGATTTAAGAGCCTATCTGAAGTGTATCAGCTATCCATTAACCACATTCTTTTTAACATGATGGCAGTGTCTAAACTAAAGTATAGTACAAGGATTTAATCATTTTCCGTTCATCACCATTTCAACATTTTCATGTTGAATTTGGATAACAGATTATTTATCTCAATTACAGAGAATTTAGGTCTGAAAGATGTACATAAATTTTAAGAAAATGTCTTTAGACATGAACAATTGAGTGACTTTTCTGTACCTACTTAAGCTCTTAGAAAGCTTTCATTGATGCAACCCTTACCCAGCATCCTTTTGCAAATTTTAAATCGGTGTCACGATAGGACAAATAGTAAATACAGAATTTTTTTCCAGATTTAGCATTGCATAAGATGAATGTCTCCTTTTACATATTAGACATTAACTTCAATTTTGTGAATTAATTATCCTGTTTTATGTAACTGTAGATATGTAGAAGTGTATTTAGAAAGGTATGCTTTAATAATTTAATTAAAAAAAACATGATTATATCTTTTAACAAAAAGAAGCTCAAACATAGCACATTCGAAGAAACAAACCTAGTTTTGATTGCATCTTATCGGAAATTGAAGGTAGAATGTTACTAATTATCAAACCACCCTAAAATTCTGTAGTGATAACAACACTCAAGTAGTAGTGGTTTCAACGGTGGTTCCAAGTAAAGTGGTTTTAGAATAATTGGAGATGTGGGTGCATATAGGAATTAAAATGTATGTACTATTCACATATGGATGATCACAGTTTATAATTGCTGAAAATTAACCAAAAAAAAACTATTGGAGCTAATTTTTAACTTATTTGTTCTTCATTGTTAGACACACTGTATATGAATTGACTATAGGCACTTTTTCATTGAATTGTTCATTAAGATAAAAAGAATATTTTGAGCACTACCTTAGAAATTTTAAAATTTAAGACTTAATAAGCTCGGCATATTATTTGGCAGAAATTCATATCTGTAAGCAATTATATCTTGCTTAAAAATTAGTAGTTTACTGTAAGCTAAGGCACTTTACAGTAGTAGCATTTGAGATACAAGCATTTGATGCAATCTGCAAACACATAAACATATGCGTGTGATTTTCTTTATGCAGGTTGTTAAACTGGATTAGTTTATGTTTGCACATTTATCATTTGTTCATTGCTATAATACCAGTTTTAAAAGATTACATATATATTCACATTGAATGAAGTTAAATAAAATCTGAAATGCAAATTCCTATATTACAAAATAGAGAATTTTATATAAATTATCATGCACACGATACCAGAGTGGCCAGAATGAATTGTCATAAAACCAAGAAAAGTTTGTATCTTATACAATGAATTAATGAACAGAACTTTTTATAACTAAAATGTGTAACAATAAATAATGAATGCTTTATCTTAAAAGGAATTTTGCAGATTGCATTTAAGAAAGTACACTTTGCAAACAAAAAAAGGACTTTTCATATACATATAAATGCTTGCAGAACAATTTGAAATTCAATATTTCAAACTGTTATCACACATTCACCAAGAAATTGCAATTAAAATATCACTGTTTATCGAATATAGCAACATGAAAGTAGTGCTTCAAAATCAAAGCATATAAGAGAAAATCAGGGATGAAATAAGTTATTTTAGCTAATATGAAAATTAAAAAATATGAATTACTAATAACAATATATAAAATCAACATCATCATATAATAAACAATACTACAAATAGTATATAACATAATACTATATATAAGTATAACAATAACAGATTCGTGAAAAACCTTTTCATACCATCTACTTATAGAAGTGATTTCATTACTTGTAAAATTTTTGGTACAGTTTGAAAGCGTCTAAATATTTTGGATGGGTTAGCACACTCCTCAATTAGAGATTCTAAATTTGTTTGAGCATTAACATCCTCTGGAATATCATGTAAAAATCCTCTTGAAGAAAAATAAGATCCAGGTATAAGTAAACCTTTACATATAGCATAATAATTATGATCTGATTGATCATGGTTACATAAATCATCAAAGGAAAAATTCAGACAATCCTTACAAAATTCCCCTTTGCTATGATGAAACTTGCTGTAGAGGTTGTGATCTAAAATAAAAAGTATATTACAAGAGACCCATTTTAATTAAAATCTTTAGCACCACAAAAAGTTATGCTGTTAAATATGAATAGGCTTTAAAAGTTTTTATGGACAAACTAACTCATGAATACCAAGACGATATTCCTTACAATTTTTATTCAATAACAATGTATTCAAAAAGAAACCTTTATTACTTCATTAAGAGAAATAAAGACAAATGATTTTCTTTTTCTCTGATGTTTTAATTGTACTGAGAATCAATTTTAAGGAAAATTAAAGCATTCATTTTTTGATTGAACAAGTCATTGGTCTAATATGTTATCTTTAATTAAAAATCAGATTTACTTACGCTAATGATTTGTAATTCCAAAGTCTACACAGTGTAGATTGTCTGTTTATTAGATCATGCCTTATGCAATTATGATTAATTATACTGTGTTCTATATTTATTCAATTCTACACCAGGAAATCTCATTGCATGCAAGTGAATGTTTATGCACAATCTAATGGTATACAATTTAAAGTTTACAAACAAAACATAACTGTGATGTGTATTTGACAATACAACTTTAGATTGAACAGGAATCGAAATGATCCTATGCCTACACCAGATAACTTATTTAACTTAATTCACAAATTAGTATGGATTACAGGTAGGTATTTGAATTAACGTCGCTTTGGAGCAACACAACAGGCTATTGGTGATGGTCCGGGATCAACCCCGAGGGAAAGATCCAAGGACAACACCACATAATTTTGAACCAAGGTCAGATGACGAGATAACACCTGAGCTGCCACTTCACTCTTCAAACTTCCACACCATGCCAACGTGAGGACATGCGTCCCTATGGATTACAGGAGAGAAGAAATAACAAAAAGAGTATTCTGCCTTTTTACTTAGTTTTCATTCATATATTATTAGTCTTTTCTTTCTTTTTAACTAAAAATATTCATACATGAGTGCTTTCAATGTAGATCTGCTGGTTATCTGTAGTAATATTGATCAGTAAGCAAATATAAAGGAGTTAGATACACATATATGAATTAAATTTTTGCTAACATCCTACATTATCCTACACATCCTACAGCCTTGATACAATTTCAATTCTTCGTTGTCAAACCCAAATAAGTTCGTTGAGTTTTTATGGTACAAGGGCCATATTTGCCAAACCCAAGAAAGATTCTGCAATGCATTGACAAGCTACAATTTGAATTAAAGAGACTAGTTTTATCTCTAGTTCTTACTTCGCTGTTACTTGTACTGATTTAAGTGGATGCCACTGGGTCTTATCAGTCAATGATGAACTGGAAAAAAGGCACAATTTCATGCCAACAGGAAAAAATAAAATATTTTATTAAAGAAAGCATTGCGTCAAATGCTTTGAATAATCTCACAAGAAAAATCAACAATGTTCATTTAAAGTGCAAAAACAAAAGCATGAATTAGGAAGCCACATGTTGATACTTGTGAAAGTAATCAAATGATGAAATACAGATAATAAAATTACTGGTTTCCTAATTTGGCAACAAGGTTAAGACCTATGGTGACTGATCTAATTTTTGAACCATGTTAATTCTACTGAGAAATATAGAAAATAAAATATTGACGTATGCTTAGATTTTACTAAATTTTTATCAAACTTCAAATTAAAAATGCAATGAAAGTAATACCTGTTCTTATCCTCAAACGATCAACAATAACAATGTTCTCCACGTCAATAAGTAAAACTGTTCCATCTGATCTAACAGCAAAGTTGTCCATGTTCACATCAGTCATGTACAGAGCAAATCCTGATCCATTTTCAGTTAACGTCTGAGCTATCAAAAGCAGCTGATATGCAATACTTAACCTCTGTTCCCAAGGTGAATCCTCATAATAGGCAATGGTCCACCCAACATACTCTTCAACAATGACACGGCCACAGGAACCATAATATTGAGGAAAAGGCCATCCTTCTGATTGAGGAAACGCCTGCATGAAAGGTTGAATTAATAGGATGTGGTAAAATAAATCCAGGTTTATACATGCATAGATTTAATGAAACAGCATATCCTCACTTGTACTTTATTGTCAATAAGGTTTGCACATAAAATTTGAACTTTCTCATCAATCTTATTTTGTAAGCACAAAAAGGAAGTATTATAATTTTATGCATGAACTTCATAGTAGCTATCTTGATAGTTTAAATTATTAAGAGAAAAGAAACTTAAGCACAATGGTCATATACCAATGGGAAAATAAATTTCTGAGACTTAGGTAAAATTTTCAAAGGGCATTTAACAGAACCTGAAAACTTTACAACCATTTGTGCATAACATAATGATTTTTTCAAACACATCACTTGAATTACATGAACCATGGTAAATAGTAACTAATTAACATAGCACTGGTGCAACACAACGGGCCATTGGCAACGATTCAGGATCCAATCCCGAAGGAAAAGATCCAAGAACACCACATAATTTTGAACCATGGTCAGATGAGGAGTTCAACACCTGAGCTCGCAGCATCCCACTCTACATGAACCATAGACACCAACTTCTAGAAGCTTGAACACTCAACATTTTTGAGTGTTCAAGCTTGGCCTCAACAGCTTGGGCCTCAACATTTTTGGAGCCTAGCACCCCACAAAACATGAGGGATCAATATATCAAGTAAACAGATATGGTCAGACAAATATAATATACTCAATTTCACTGATACAATTATATGGCGAATATATGAGAATGCAAACTTCAAGGGGCCCTAACCCCTTAGGCCTCCAATATTTTTGTTTTTGCACACATAATCAATCACCTGGGATCTAATATGTGGCCCTCTTTCAACAATTTCTCCAAACTGGCAACACTGAGGTAAATGTAAACCATGCATTTTTAAATCCTTCAATGCTTTAATACCATTATAATATAGTCAATTTTCATTATTCCTCCCTTATTAACATAATTATTTTCTTATTTTCCATTTTTATATAAATCTTGGTAAATATCACTAACCAAGGGAATCGTTTGAGATTTTATAAAAATCTAAGTAAAACTTAAAATAACAAACCAGTAAAAATAAGCACACATGAAAGACTAGAAAAAGCTTAACTACTGCCATGCTAATTTAAGTTTATTAGACAGATTTATTGCCAATCATTCTTATGGCTTATGAATCATCACTAGAATAAAAAAGTTAAGGTTTCTAACTAATAAATCCATGGTTTGAATTCCCAAGCAAATAAAAGTTTGCATGTTTCAATTATGTTTGTTGGTGGACCAGTGATTAATGGGACGACATAAATCTGTGTGTGTAAGCTCAGCTTAAAGAAATCAAGTTGGTTGGTTGTTTTGAAGTTTTATGGAGCTAGGGTCATATTTGGCCAAGGTGCACCAAACACGACAAACAACTAACTTCAAGTAAAAAATGTTTAGAAAGGGAAAAATGAGGGATTGGGAAATAGAATGAGGAAAGCAGAAAAAGATCACTTGGGTGTGTGACACCTGTGTTTACTAAAGACAGTCTAAATCTTTTAATACTTCAAAATTTACACCTTACACTTTTATCAGTTTTGTATACTTAAGGCATTCTAACAAGCAATTTTTCAATATTTACTGGTGTGATTTGTTTCCATCCTTCAAGAGTTTCCCACAGCTGATTTATGTTCGAAAGACTAGGGTTTCAGATTTTCCATTCAAGTTCATTCCACAGAAAATATATCGGTTTAAGATCGGGACTCTGGGATGGACAGTGCATAATTTTCAGTTCTTTCTTTTTTTACGATATAATTTGAACATAAGGTGGAAGTAGTTTTGGGTCACTCTTTCTGGCATTTGCTATTTGAGAATATGCAAATTACATTCTGGAATTCGCATATTCCCAATTTTACACTGAGTTATCCGGAAACTGTCTGCCTAGCCACGTTATGAAATGTTAACATTTAACTTTTTACGAGTTAGACAAATATATGTTAATGATTAACTAGTGTAATAAAATCTCTTGGTTCCTCAAGTATATTTAAATTCAAAAAATATTTTCAAAATGTTGGATGAGTATTTTTGGAATGAGAAGTGTTTAAAAATTAGCCTGTTTTTCCTATAACAACTGCCACCCAAATTTATTGGCAGGAGCGATTAATTATTATGAAAGACAAGACTTTTTAAAAAAGAAATTTAAGAGTAAAAGCTAAAATCTATTGATTTTAAGATCATGTTCTCAACAATGCTGATACGCAGGCCCTGTATTGTGTTCATAAGAGTGAAGCTTATACGTAAAACACATTTGCTACTGTTGAGACAGTTAAAATATTGTTAATGAGAAAAATCTGTTTTAGCAACATGTTAATAAATGCAAGAAAACAGTTAAAAGAACATCTGTTAAATTCTAGTATTCAGTGGTTGCCAAGTTGGCATTTTATCAGCAATGCCAACCATTACCGTTTGAGCAACTTACTTGGCAATGAGAAATTGAAATCATAAAAGGTGCCCAATTTTTCAGGATTTTACTAAATACCTAATACAACTTTTAAAGTAGTGAGAAACTTAAAACCACACAGCAATATGAAATGTGTTATGTAGTAGATGTTACATGTGTTGTCTAGTTATTTATTCATTATATTAATATCTATTTGCAAGAGGTAGATAAAGCTGAAGTATTTTCATCTTATCTTTGGTGTTTTGAACATGCTAAATTATTTCAAGATTTTCTTTATTCCAAAAGTATCCTTTGTGTGGGTATTTTGCTTAGGAAATTTCAGTTTTCCATGTAATTACAAAAGAAACATCAAACGCAAATATATATCAAATTGGAAAATATCACTATTAACATGTTATTATTTAAAAAGGCAGCATGCATTCAGTTGGTCATGAGATAAAAAGTGAAATCTCCAGTTTTAAGCTATAAAATATAATAAACTTGCCTGCATTATGATAGCTTCAGGGTTTATAATAATACTGTAAAATATTTCTCCTAGTTTAAATAATTCAATTTGTCTAAAATCATAAAAATCTCCTTGCTTTACTTTTTTGTAAATGTAAGACATAAGTCTCTCTGTCGGACAGCGAATTAAATCAGTAGAATCATTGAAATGGTTTATCATATTCATTAGATGGTAGCCACTTGGTGTTTGGTCAATAACTGAACGTTTGACCAATAACTGTACGGCTTCATTGACTTTGCAAGATTTTAGCTTTGCCTTCTCACATAGTAATTTATCAGTTTCTGTCATTTCCCAGTTATGAGCGAGTTTCTTTAAAATGACACGCTCTCGCGACAACTTGGCAGAGTAAACATTTTTGACACTTCTGATATACTTCAATTTGCTTATTCCAATCAATGAAACATCGTTGTGATAAAATTGAGGACACAGACTAGTACCATAACAAGCGGGACATAAGTCACCATTAGTAAACTCGTCATCTGAGGGGTCTAAATGTAAATGAAATAACAATTTGACACATAATATTACAAGTATTGTTAATGCAGACAAAATTAGAACTTTCTTTCTCCCCATACATGAAAATGTGAAATTATAACACGATTGAGTCGTTCAAAGTTCTGAATTTTGAAACTAAATTAATTCTTAGATAAGATTCAGACTTTAAGAACTCTCGAAAATGAGATTTTTAAACGCTTTATAATGATTATTTGGATTTCCGTGTACATACAAAACGAGAGATTTTGTTAAGAATCCTCGACTAATTTCAGCTCAGTTTGCCAGGGAAACACTTTGTTTTGCTATATAAATTCAATTAAACTCACGCTCCGCGACAAACGGCTAGTCGGCACAAAGTACGCAAGAATGATAACCAATCACGTGTTACATCTGCGTGACGTCATTTAATTGAAGCACCTATGAGTATTCGACTAATGAACTGCCGTCTTCTAGTGTAACATTAATTGTTATTAGCTTGCCCAAGTAGTCATTCGTGGATTTTTTTATGTGTATCACATAAAAGCGTTTTATTTTTGTGTTGCTCCCGGGAAAAGGCAGTGGACTTTGGGTCAGTTGATTCTGAATAGATATGAAAGGCGGGTTTGAGGGGTTGGATTTTATACAAAGGCCATATATGGTCATGTTACGCGGGACACAAGAAAGACAATATCATAAAAGACATACACACACGAAAGAGGAATTCACGTCAGAAGGCTGTCATGGGCAAAAACATGAACGGCCATCGTCATGGATGCCAATCTAATCGTCCTTGTCAACTTGTTATCAGTCCTATGGCTTTCGGAATCGAACAGTAAACTTAGAACCAGAATCCGCGCTTTAGACACTCCATTGCTTACGTTACCACCAGTCCCCTAATAACTCATAACCTCGTTCGAAACCACGTAACTGAAATGACTACTCCCGGGTCCGCGAGAGTCCAGTTGGTAGCGTAGAGGATTAGCAACTGGAGGGTTGAGAGTTCGAAACTCAATCCAACCAAAGACCGTCATGCACGTGGGACTGGTGTTCGTTAAATCTGCTGTAGCCTCACGTTGGAATGGTGCGGATGTTTGGAGAGTGGGGTGCCAGCTTAGGTAAATAGATGCTGCCTCGTCATCTGACCTTAATTCAAAATTAGGAGGTTCCTCGGATCTTATGGTTACGTATCGGACGAGGTTAGCACGGCTGAGAGATGGCATCCCACTCTCCAAACGTCCACGCCAACGTGAGGATATTCGATACCACGACGAATTTAACGCGCACCAACCCCCCCAGAGACGTCATTAGGCTAGTTTCCACCCGGGGCAAGAACTCGCCTTGGCGCCCCCCCCCCCCACCTACCAAACAAACCAAAACCCTCCCCGACAACCACCTGATATCGCCCCACCACACATTAATTCCACTAGTCCAAATTTTTTTATTCAACTTAGATGGTAAATGCTTGATTTCAAAGGTAAATAGATTAATTGCAGTAATTTCATCTTTAGTACAAGATAAAATACCTAATTAATTCTAAGATATTCCGTTAACAAATAATCTAAGAGTAGCATGTTTGGTATATTCTTTCATACTTATAATCGCTGCAAATGAAATGAAAAGGCTTTATCAAATGATATCGTTATATGTGTGGGCTCAATCAGAATCAACAGACTTGCTTTAGAATAGGATATTTAATTATGATAAATACAGAGGCTGTTGGGACATTTTTTGAACGATTTTGATGAGCTGTAAAAAAATTGTATGCTATGAAATAATTTTATTTTCGCAGCTGTTAAATAGTTAAAGTATAACTTATCGTCTTACTCCGTTTTGTTTACTTTCAAAATGGCGCTTTTAAATAAGCAATGGATGGAAGGCTATGTTTCCGCTCTTTCCAAAGAGAATTATGCTTATTCAATTATTTAAAAACGCTGTAAAAGTCATGGTTTTGTAGCGTCACTAGTAGGCATAGTAATAATATTTTAATTGCAAATAGGGTTGCAGTAAGTAAACCACTCAACTTGTTGTTTTAGTAAAAAGTATATATAAGGAAAACAAAATGTTTGTTCTTTTTTTTCTTGTGATGTGATGTATGTACGAATCCATGTGATATACGAATAAAATAGGTTTGTTCGCGAAGTTGCTTGACTCCATGAACTTTTAAGTTTGCATTAGTGCAGCGGATAACAAACATAACAGTTTTTCGATATTATTAATGCGAAAGGAAAAAATGTAAGAGTGGAAAAATACTTCCAAATACGTATCCAAAAAAGAAAAGAATTTCTGAGAATATTTGTAAGGTAAGATCTTTAATTTTAAAAGAGAATCCTCCAAGTCAAAGGACTATTACAAAGTCATTAAAATGTTCAGTTTCAACTGTAAATAAAATAATTAACAGTGATTTAAATCTTAAAAAGGTAAAAAAATATAATGTTCATCGTCTGTTTCCACGACATATTGCAGAACGCAGAACTTGCTGCAGAATTCTGTATGAGAAGCATTTAGCTGGAGAGATAGGAAAATGTTGTAACAATAGACGAGGCGTCATTGTATTTAAATAATTGCAATAAAAAAGATCAATTTATTATCACAAAAGAGAAAAATCTTAAAACGTGGTTCAACTTGGTAACTTTAACGTGGAAACTTTCTCTAAGAGATTTATGTGTAACATCAAGTCATCTGGTCCACTGCGATCGATCCAACTACGAGGTAGCTCCGAGTTAAGGAAACGACGAACCTCTGTAGCCCAGTGGGATGGTGCCCCATCTTGTTGGAAAACGAAGTTGGAGAGATCTTCCTTTATCTGGGGGAAAGTCAGATTTGCAACATATCCAAATAGGTACTGCCAGTGTCTGTTTTTCCACAAAAAAGAATGGTCCATAAATCTTTGAAACGGACATCGCACAAAAAACGTTCAGTTTCGGTAAGTACCGTTCATGTTCAATCCAGGTATGAGGATTTGTGGAGCCCCATATGAGCAGAGCACATTATGACGGTTCATCCCCCACTCACATGGAAAGTGGCCGCATCACTGAAAACAAGTCGCGTGCAAAAATCATCCACTTCCATAGCCTCCAGCATGTAGACAAAAATTCATTCGATGTTCGTTATCACTAGGCCTCAGTGCTTGCAAGGATTGCAATTTGTATGGCTTGTAACACAATTTTTGCCTTAACACTCGCCAAATAGTAGGCTGAGGAATGCCCAGTTCTCGACTGGCGCAAACAGTCGATTTCGTTGGGCTTCGTAGAAAAGAGTCTCTCACTCTTTCAACATTTTCCGCAGATATGCCTGGTAGCCCTCCACTTTTCCCTTTACAAAGACATCCACTGCTCTCAAACTGATGATACCACCTTTGAATACTCTGAGTCGTAGGTGGATTAATTCGGTACTTTTTACGAAATTCAAGCTGAATGGTGATTACAGATCCACATCGCGCAAACGACAGCACACGAAAAACTTTCTGCTCCGCGGACGCCATTATCACTTCTGCCGCTGAAAAACTTCTAAAACAGCTTTCGTGAAATAGCTTCACGAAGAACACACAACGCCATCTATTCTTCACAATATAAAACTTCCATATTCTTCCTTTGTATTCATGTATTACTTATCATTCTGTGTCTTTTAATTTTGAAAATACGGAATTTTGAAATCGGATGATTCATTTTGAATAACCCTGTACTTAGACATTTTATACAATCTCTTAATCTATTGACAAAATGTTAAAAAAAAAATAATTTAAACACAGAAAGCTTGAACTAAAACTTAACGGGTTTTTTCGGCTGCAAGCATTTTTAGTGTCCTCAAAAGATAGCTTTGAAGCTAACTTGTGCTCTATTGATATGATGTTCAGGTTGGTTAGTCGTTGTTGTCCTCTTAAGTTTCTGAGTATGTTCCTGTTATGTAACTTGGAGGGCTTCTCTAATGCCATTTCTGCTAAAACTCCTTTCATTTGAGGCGACTGAGACTGGTATTGTGATGAAAATTCTCTACTCTGTCGTTATGTTGGTGGACGCGTCTTCAAGTCCGTTCTTGTATATTAATGTCAGAAGACCTGGTGGTGTAGTCGTTTTCATATTAGGTCTTATATCCAAGGCATGATACTTAAAACTCTCCACTTCTATCGCCAGCTAGTTCCTGTCTAAGTCTTCTTTATATGTGGTAGCTAACTCAAGTGCCTGGTTCTTCAATTTTTCTCCATTCATTGTTTCACACCGAGCTCCATTGAGATAACCAAATAAACTATTCATGTTTTGAATGACTTGAAACCTTTGCCTCAGTTCATTCAGAATCCGATCTATTATTTGTATAATCAATAATCACAACTTTTTTCTTCTGAGAATTCATAGCTTCACTCGCCCTTCTCATCAAACAACCACTTCCTCCTCCGTACTTCTTTAAAATGAGGATCTAGGTTAAGCTTTCCTGCTATTTCTTCACACATTCTGCATTTAGCTCCTTTTATAGTTTTTGTAGTCTACTAATAAGTTTTCCTCTTCATTTTTTATCATACGTAAATATCTATAGTAAAAAAAATACTCGGCCAATTTATCGCCCCCCCCCAATCCGGCGCCCGGTGCACATGCCCCGTCTGCCCCCCTAGTTACGTCCCTGCAACCCCCTACGTACAGGGCGGTCTTTCGTTGGATCTAGTTTCGAACTGGTAGACTGGTTGGACGAGTGGATTAGTAACCATACAATTGACGCAGTTTCGCCAGATATTGCCATTGCGCCAAAAAACCCAACCAACCCGAAATATTAGCGCCCTCTGTAGTTTCCTTTACAGAAAAAAAAACTCATTTTTCAGAGGCTTCTTCACGACTGATTCTTTTTAGTTGCTTTAATATTTTGGCCATGATTTGATTTTATTGAGAATTGTAATGGTAGGTATATGAAGTTTACGTTGGCGCACTAGAGCACACAAAGGGCCATTGGCAACGCTCCGGGATCACTCCCCAAGGGAAAGACCGAGGACAAAACCACGGTCAGATGACGAGATCAACACCTGTGACCTGGTATCCCACTCTCCAAACTTCCACACCACGCCAACGTGAGGACATTTGAGGTCACGACAGATCTAACTTGCACCAGAGATGTGTACACGACGGTTGGGCCGAGTTTCGAACTCGCAATTCTCCGGTTGCTATTCCGTTACTCTTCCAACTGGATTACCGCGGCTTTTAATATAAAAAGGCTATTCAAAATTTTACAAATATTTTAAACTATCGACTGTTATTGCTATAGTGCCTTTTTCTACAAACTTGCCGGACTGATTGTTACTTCCACGGTAATAAATCCAGGTGAATTCGGAATGGAAGTTTTATGTAAAGTTAAATGTAGAGGGGCTGATTGTACGCAGTTCCTGTTATGTAACTTGGAGGGCTTCTCTAATGCCATTTCTGCAAATTGAAAATGAATGTAAAAACATTATTCATAAACGAAACGTCAAAACGGCGATAAGTCTAATTAGTTCTTAACTATTATTTTTCTTCTAATACTTTGTTTAAGCTAAAAAACCTAGCTCCTTTAAAGGTTCTCTTCGACCCTGCCATTTACATACGTCTTTAGCTGAAGTCATTACTCCCTTCTTACTTAAAATATCCTATTGCTAAACTATAGCTCAAGGAGATCTTGCAAATCAACTGAATCCCATAAACAGAAAACAATAGTTAAACATTCATACAAATCCAAAGTTTTGCAATCACGGAAATCTAAATAGAATGCGGTTCAGCACTCAGAAATATGCCTATGCCCCTGGTTTTCATTGTGATCATGCTAATCATGTTGAACAAATTTATAAATTCAAAACTGTATGAGTTTCTCTCTAAAACTTTATGTAAAAGGAGCTAGCCCGTTTCCTTCTGGAAGTGATGAAATTTGAAATGTTATGAAATAGATTTCAGCATACACCTAATTCTGTTTTTGCACGAATTTGATTTAACACGAATTCAAAATAAATATTTCATTCTCTTTTTACGCGAGTCATTTTGATTTAACACGAGCGGTCCAATCCAATTTCTAACAATTTTTTTGCCTAAATTCTAAGAAAACAAAATTTTATTTGTGGCTTAGATCATTTCCATTTTCTATATGTATAACAGTTAGTGTGTTTTGAAACGCGTGCTTTCCTCTAGATAATTACATAACGTCTTTATTATTGAATTTGGTGCACATCTACCGTATTCGTGCATTGTATCTTCGGAAGACCTTTAGTATGTAGCTCTATTTCAAAGTGAAAGAATCTTAGTGAAATTTGTGCACATATAAATTTTGCCGAAAGTCAATAAATTGTAAGTTTACAAATTTTTCATACCTTTATTTATTAATTTTAATTTGAGATATTTTTCGGTAGCCCTTATATAATGTCACATAATTCACCCATTACCAAAACGAAAAGGAAAGCGATTTCTTTGGAACTTAAAATTCAAATTTTAGATCGTCTTACAACTGGACAAGGTGCTACGTCTGTAGGAAAGCATTTTGGTGTACATGAAGCTACCATAAGAACAATTAAGAAAAATGAAGCTGCAATTAGGAAGTCGGTATGTTCTGGAACAAAAGTAAGTGTTAATTCATCATCATATACAAGAGATATTGTCAAGGAAAAGGCTCTGGTAATATGGATAGAAGATAAGTAAAAAAAAAGAGTACCAGTAGATGGAAATGCCATCAAGCAAACAGCACTAAGAATTTATAGACAGATTAAAGAAAAGGAGCCAAGAGCACTTCATCTCAGTTAAACAGAAAGTATGAATTTTCTGCAAGTACAGGTTGGATGACAGGGGATGTAAAACAGATTTTTTTTGTTCATGAAGAATTTTTTCATTTTCATTACATATTATTACATGTGTATTTTGTTGAAATAAAATAAGCTTAAAACGAATATTTTCATATGGTTTTTAAAATTATTTTTACTGATTTTTTAGATCCGGAACCAATCTTCTTTTCTTCTATAGATACAATGTCTTTTTTTACACGTATTCTTCAGGAACGTATCTATCGTGCAAAAACAGAATTAGGTGTATTTATAAAATTAAGACTCTTTAAATTATTCTTATCAAACTGAAAATATGACAAATACAAGTCGCTTTTTAACGACTAGTGGTTGACTTTAAAACGCATATTTATAAAAACCCGAGAATCCCCTTCCTGACAAAAATTGCCAACAAGTTGCTACAAATTGGATCTTCGAAAAGCTTACATATTCTTTTTCTCGTCACAACTTGTTTCATAAAACTCAGACCCACTTACTGCATAATTCACTTCCGTTGTCAAATAATTGGTTCTTGAAATTCCTATTAGGTGGAACACATGTTCTAAAAATTCCTTTACAATGTTTTAATACTTTAAATTTTCTTTTAGTGGAAAGGGTGCAACCATTCGCAGTTGAGGTAGGTATTTTAATTAACGTCGCACTGGAGCAACCAGCGGGCTATTCATTTGCAGTTGAGACCCAATCCCTTCCATTTGCAAAACCCACATGGCAGTGGCCTTTAATAAAAACTCAAGGACATTGCATATTTTCTGACCTACTAGCAAACAATGGGTGACCTCATTTATACTAGCATCATAAATGACAATTTCAGCAAATGGATGAGCTTCAAAATATTTCTACGTGACAAGATTCATGTAAACGTAGTGTATCAGTTACAATAGAAAACTTTTGATTTAGATCCTTCATAGTTTTTGACATTTTCTTGATATTTTTCATCAGAAATTTATTTCTTTGGTTATTGTACTCAGCAATTCAAGTTGAAGTAAAAATTGTTATGTTCTATTATTTCATTTTTATTGCATATACATATAATTTACAAATTCAGTCTAGTTTAATAAACAAAAACTAAATATTCTTTCTGATGAGTATTGCATACATGATTCAGGCATTTTCTGTTTTCTTTTCTTCCAGTTCATCAAGAAATGTTTCTTGCTTCACGGCTAAAATTGAATAAAGATCTGAATTTGTGTAAAGGATAAAATTTACACACGACTATAAAAATCACAACTACATAAACAGCACATATCCCCTGTCCAGTTAAATTATTTCTTAATTGAGAATTTTTAGCCTCACTTTATTTGACCCCCATATTTCTCTTGCCCAAGCTTATTTGCACAGCTTCCATCTTGTGGACTTGGACAAATGCCTTGTTTACGCAATGGAAAAGGAAACATTGGAGCATATTTTATTTTCCTGCACTGGCGAAAACTTTTAGAGGACATTTGACAAGATTGTACAATTCAGTGTACTGTTTCTGTTTCATCTAATTCTTATTTTATGACCATTGCATATCATGTGTATAGAAGACAGTGAAATCAGAGTAGCAGATCTGGAATCATGAAATGGAGTTGTATTGTATTACATTATCTTGCATCATTCAGCTAATTTGTAATTATTTTTCAACAAGAAAATTTTCAAACTGGTATTAAAATAAAAAAGAAGTTTAGAATAAGATATAAGAAATAAGGCTATAAGCAAACTCATTAATACCCTTATACAACTAGATTTAATAGAAAAAGATAACTTATTAAATAGATGGCAAAAACTAAATAAAAAATGGCTAAAATCATTTGGAAATTGACAAAATGGTTCCGTCATTTACAACAAAGAAACAAATGGCTAAGTACAAAATGGGAAAAATGTTTAGTGTGTGTATTTGTTCTATTATTCATATAATTGGCAATAATGGAAATAGGTTTCAGTAGAAATATAACAAAATTAAAGAATACTTGACTGTTCTCATGTTATTTTAGATAAAATTACATAATTTTCTGATATCAGGGATGAGATAAATTCAAGAGATTATCTAAGAGCTAGAGAACATTTCAGTTGATACCTCTTATGGATAAAATTGAAACGAAAAATCTGTTTCAATCTACATGCTCAGAGAGGTACGAACTTTAGTGCAAGTAAACTCACATCAGAGTAGTTAGTATCTACAAAACAATATCCCATTACAAACATCCTTTTTTACATCAAAAAATACTCGAAGGAATTTAAAACAAATCGAAGAGTTTGATTAAATGTTTTCAGAAATATTGATGATAGGTAAAAAGTGGAATGAATAATGAATGACAAGAGATAAACACAATATATACTTGAAAACACATTAAATTCTTGAACTTAGCTAATGCCTTGCTCAGGAAAAACAAGTCTTGAAATATAAACACAAAATTTGCAAATAATCCCTTCTTTATTTAAGCAAATGTATCACACATATGTTGACACTAAGGCTGAAGAGCTCTTCCTCTCATATCTATGGGATAACTTGGAAATCACGGTTTTATTTCCAATTTCTTGTAGTTTGAATGATCTAGTCTCAAACTTATGCAATATTCTACATAATAAAATCTGCATGGACACCATCTATATTATAGGATCACCTGTATTATAGACCACTTTTATTTGGCACAGAATTTCGACATGCATTTGAAAGTCATTCAAGCAAGTCACAGTAGTTGGCATTCGACTTGCGTTTGAAGTCGTATTCATAGATCACCTAAGTTCATGACCACATTTTAGAAGAACTGTGACAATTGCAGGCTAACAACCAATTACAAGTTTCAATGCATAAGTAATGATAAATTGGAAAGTTAAATACAATTATAGTAATTTCCATATTCATGTCAATGAAATTTAAATAAATGAAAGCAGTTACTAATGGCCAGATGAGTTCTGAAATCAATAGACCAGTTTTCCAATTGTTTCTGTTGGGGTTTTTAAATTGCAATACAAGTAATCTGGTAATTTGTAACTAGAGGGAAATGTGTGGCTCTCTGCCTATAGATGAAAGAACATTGGTTAGGAGGAATCAATTGACCTTTTGTCACTCTTGAATATTTTGGAATGTTCTTTTCCTTTGGAACAGATGCAGTATAGGACACCTTTGGCACGGTTTTTTCCGGATTTTTGTGGTTTCTGGCAACCTTCCTAACTGTTAATCGGCAAAGGGATTTTAAATTCAATTTGGCCTATTATGTTTATAAAAGCATGCAATGAACAGCAAATTGACTGTTTCTCAAAATTTTTGGAAATAATAAGGGAAGTAAACTGGGCGGAATTCAAAATTACGGTTTAACATGATTTATTCTTAAAATTCTGCCGATATTTGATTTCTTTCACATTAGTGTGGCTGTTTTGAATTTTGTAATTTCAATATTTTATTATTTACTCAAGATTTATATATTTAATCCAGATTTGTTTTTTATCACTATCTTATTTAATCAAGATGTGTTTATTTTTATGTTACGTTTTAAGATATTTTATTTTTAATTATATGTTTAATGAAGGTGATTGTGCAATGTTTTTTGCGAGTTGAAACAAGGCAAAAGACGTGTTTCTTCCTTGGCGACCATCCTGCCAAATGTCCTATACTGCATCTGTTTCTTTCCTTTTTATTGTTCTTTGATTTCATCAATCCTTTCTAATTTTTTTCAAATTCTTTTCCGTTTGCTGTAAATTTGTAGAATTAAAACTTTCAGATTGTATTTTAAACACGGCACAGTGCAGTCACATCAGGTTATGTCGTTTCTTGCTTTGATTTGAATCTCATTAGTTTTTGTAAATCATTATCTTTTTTATTTTACCATGCTTTCTGAATTTAGTGTTATAGTTAAGTTTCAGGGTACTCTTTCACGAAATTTGAAACTTAATTTTTCTGGTGGTAGTGCAACTTTTGGAAATGAGGGAGTCGCTAATCGTTAATTTTGTATACATTTATATCAGGATAGGCAGCATTTTTTGGATTTCCTTAAGGAATCGGGAATATAAGTCAAAAAACTTTTAAAGGGATAATCAGTTGTGTGGATTTTTTCTACTTTTAAAATTATTTTTGTTAATTTTTTTATTATTTTCAGCTATGCCTAAAACAGCTTTTCTAAGTCTCCCTTGGCGACATAAAAAATATGCCAAAAGCATTGCCACAAAGTCTTAATATCAAAGCTGTACCCCAATGTTTCGCTTTTGGTCCTGAGCTATGTAGATGCTGGTAAAATCCTAGTAAATGGTGCAGCCTTGGTGCAATTTCTACTTTTTGTTGGCAAGTCAATGGTAATGGTTAGCATTGCTGATGAGATGCCAATTAGGCGATTACACCAATATCTAGGATCGAGCCTTGCATTCCTAAGATGCTTGAGCTTGTGATTAGCAAAACCAAACAATTTAAAAATAAGACATTTCGAGTTAAATTTAAATAAAAATTAATCAACATATTACTCAAAATAAAATGAAACAATTATGATTCACAAGCAAAAGTAGAAAGCCTTGGTGACATTGCAGTGGCTCGTTTGTGTTTTCACAGGATGCCTGCTCTCACTGAACAGACTATAGAAAAAACAATGTCATAGAAAATGGTTTTTATTTTAGAATAAAAAGTCTTCATAAAGTTGAGTTTGCCTTAGATTTAGTAACAAATGCAAAGCTTCAGATTAATATTAATGACATTTTATTTTCAACTTACTACAGACGAACTTCAGAGCAGTGTATTTTCTAGGGAAGATTAATTTTAGTTGACATTTAAATAGTTAAAATAAGATTTGAAAAATGTGGATACAAAGCAAAGCAGTTAAAAATACCAATCTATTGTGTTGAACCAGAACATTGTATCTAAAATGCACACACTGTTGCACATACCTATTTTGTATTACAAATCTCCAAGTTCTTGTACTGAATCAGGTCAGATAGAGATGTCAGATGCTGACAGCTAGCATTTGCAAAGCATTGGAATTCTTTAGATAGTAAATTAAATATGGAACACATTGTTGATCAATATAGCAACCTTCTTCTAATGATCCTTAGTAGTACAAGGGACGACAGTATCCTAATAGTAAATTGGGGTAGGTAGGTATTTTAATTAATGTTGCACTGAAGCTCCAACACCACAGGCTATTGGTGACGGTAGGGGATCAACCCAGAGGGGGCAGTTCCATTCAAATGATGACAAGGGTACAGCTGTAGTCTCTGCCGCGCGCGGTGGCAACGACTCTTGGCGCGGCTTTTGGAGTAGTTATAAGTGACTCATGCCGGGTGATGGTAACCCATTTTTTTCTCGAATTTTCTCCTGGTTAGGGTTAACATGTTTTTAGGCTAACTTACGGGACTGAGGGAGTAGTTAATCGTTTTTTTTTGTTACGAGTTGTGTCGCGATAAAGAGCTTTTTTTAACTTTTTAAAGGAATCGGGATTAATTAAATCTAAAGTTTCTTGCGATAAATGTAACGGGGATATGACTTTTTCAGTTAGGGTTACCCTCACCGGCATGAGTCGCTTATAACTACGCCAAAAGTCCAAATATTTAATCAATATTTGCAGTGTTTTTCTAGTCAAAATGTTGTTTAATTCAGATTTACATTCATCATTCATCCGTACGTATGCAGTATATATTCAATGTTGGAAGATTTCCGTGGCGACATAAAAAAGTGCGCCAAACACGGCGCCAAAAAAAACGCGTTGCCACCGCGCGCGGCAGAGACTACAGCTGTACCATGACAAGAGCGAGTACATTGGGCAATGAGAAAATGTTTTTTATCTTTATGCAGGAACTAGAATGGGATAGTTTTCACTTTCCATAAAGCATACATTTTGGGCTAAAACTTAACTACAGTGACAAACCTAACTTATTTTCATGCAAATCAAACAATATGAAAACAGATATGTAGTTAGATCTGCAAGTGCAACTAAATCAGCAGTGAAGTTGACTCTGATAATACAAGACAAGTATCAGAACAAGCATATAAATATTTCAAGGGACTAACAGATGAATAGGAGAAATCAGAAAAAGGATACAAATGCCAAACACAGCTCCCGCTAATCCGATTCCTGTTAAAATGTTGTTTCGTCGTATTCTTTTTAGTCGAGCAACTCTTTCGAAATTTTCCTTTTCGATCCGTTTCATATAAAGAATTTGTGCTTGATGCAACGATGAAGTCAAATCAGAAGGCATATCTTTAGAATTCACATTCTTCATGTCTTCAAACGTAGAAAAAATAAAAGCCTTCAATAGAAGTTGCTTCGGTGAGAAGGTACAAGCCAAAACATAAACAAATTCACAGTACAGTTACAGATAACCAATTAATCTCTACTGCTAACGTGTAGTATAAACAGAGTACACACTCTCCAAAACCGAGTGACCAATAGCCTGTTGCCATGCTCCAGTGTGACATCAATTTTGACTGTACCTACCAATACCAATATCGAAATTAAATTTCTGAAACTGAAATTTTTCGTAGGGCGCCAAATTGTTTGAAAAAAAATTAGGGAAAAAGCGAATTACTCTGTGCATAAAAAGTTCTTAGCAGAGAAAAATCCAATTCCGTTTGGTAGTTAGGTAGGTTGTTGAATTAACGTCTAACTGGATCAGTATAGAGGGCCATTGGTGACAGTCAGGAGTCAATCCTGAAGGGAAAAATCTGAGGACACTTCGTGATTTTTGAACCACGGGCAGATCAGATCACGAGGTCAGTACCTGATCTGGCACCCCACTCTCCAAACTTCCACACCACGCCAACGTGAGGACATTTGAGACCATGACGGATTTAACATGCACCAACCTCCTTGGTACACGACGGTCTTTTGTTGGATTCGAACTCACAACCTTCCGGTTTCTAATCCGTTACTCTTCCAACCGGGCTACCGCGGCCGCCAATTTTGACTAGGAGCCCCAGTACCAGTTTAAAGGACGGGCCACAGTACTAGTTTAAACTTGGGACTCCACTACCAAATAAAATCTTTTAGATTTATATCCATGACATTTGTACAACATATTTCCAATGATAATAGTTGGTTAGTTGAATTTACGTTGCATTAGAACAACACAATGGACTATTGGCGACGGTCCGGGATCAATCCCGAAGGGAAAGATCTGAGGCATAGAGGAAGTATTAAAGTAGTAAGCAACGGTAAACTTCTTATGTGTGTGGTCCCAGGATCTTGTAGCGAAAACTAGTAGTAATATGACCCTTTCGTCAGCTGGGTGAAACCGAGTATTCATAATCTGATTGGTCCACTCAGGTCTTGCCTCGTCATCTGACCGTGGTTCAAAAATACATGGTGTCCTAGGATTTTTCCTTCTGGGACTGATCCCGGACCGTGGTCAAAAGCCCGTTGTGTTGCTCCAGTGTGACGTAAAAAATAAAATACCTACCTGATTGATCCACTGGATGGGAGAAGAGACCCATTCATTGATTCATCATCTGATTCGTCCGAGCGACATAGTAGTAGAATTTGTGGATTTCACCAATTTTTTCGCCAGCCCTGAAAAATATGTAAAATCTCCAAACGAGGCGATAAGATGCCACATCGGCCAACCAAGTCAATTTTTCACAGAACAGTCCCGTGACTACTAGTCGACAGTAGGTCACACTTTTTGAAGCTCCTATGAACAGCAAAGCTGTCTACTAACAACTCACATCTATGATCTGAGGATAACACATTGCAATTTTGAACCACTGAGGGGGTCAACAACTGAGTTGGCACCTCACTCTCCAAACTTCCACACGATGCCAATAGGGGGGGGGGATTTCAATTAACGTCACACTGGAGCAACACAATGGGATATTGGTGACGGTCCGGGATCAATCCCAAAGGGAAAGATCCGAGGACAACACCACGTAATTTTGAACCACGGTCAGATGACGAGGCAACACCTGAGCTGGCACCCCACTCTCCAAACTTCCACACCACGCCAACGTGAGGACATTTGAGGCCACGACAGATTTAACGTGCATCAGCCCCCTTTGTACACGACGGTGTTTGGCTGGATTCGAACTCGCAACCCTTCGGTTGCAAGTCCGTTACTCTTCCAACCGGGCCACCGCGACCCTGATGCCAATAGGACTTTTGAGACAATGACACATCTAACATGCACCAGCCCCCACGTACACGTTTTCTTTGGATTGAATTTTGAACTGGCACAATCCTCGGGTTGCTAATCCGCAAATCTAGCAACTGGGCTACCGCGACCCAAATTTTCAATGGGTTTTCCGTAATAGTTAAAATAGCCCGTTGTGTTGCTCCATTGTGACGTTAAATACCATTACCGTAAAAGTTAAATATAGAGGGTGGTTGTGATTTTATGGTAAAACGCATTTTCTGTTCTCTTCTGAAATTGGGCCGCGGTGGCCCGGTTGGAAGAGCAACGGACTAGCAACCGAAGGGTTGCGAGTTCAAATCCAGCCAAACACCGCCGTGTACAAAGGGGGCTGGTGCACGTTAAATCTGTCGTGGCCTCAAATGTCCTCACGTTGGCGTGGTGTGGAAGTTTGGAGAGTGGGGTGCCAGCTCAGGTGTTGCCTCGTCATCTGACCGTGGTTCAAAATTACGTGGTGTTGTCCTCGGATCTTTCCCTTTGGGATTGATCCCGGACCGTCACCAATAGCCCATTGTGTTGCTCCAGTGTGACGTTAATTGAAATCCCCCCCCCTTCTGAAATTGAGATATATTGCTGGTTTCTGGATGCTCTCCCAGCATTTCGATCTTCGGGATTAATCCCGGACCGTCGTCAATAGCCAGTTGTGTTGCTCCAGTACAACGTTATTTAAATAGCTACCTACCCAGCATTTCGATTTAGAGAGGTTTGTTTGACTTTTTAAGGCATAAGGCCATATCTGGCCAAGCTGAAGCGTATGAGAGGCTTTCACTGCAAAGATAAATGTAAGTGGCGCTAGTGTTTTTGTGAAGTCAGATACTGGTAGAACTTCTTTCCTGTACTTGTTTCGGTAGGTAGGTAAGTATTTTAATTAACGTCACACTGGAGCAACACAACGGGCTATTGGTGACGGCCCGGGATCAATCCCAAAGGGAGAAAACCGAGGACAACACCACGTAATTTTGAATCACTGTACTTGTTTCGGAAGTGACATCATTTGACCGTACTTTAAGGTTTTTCCGTTTTCTTCTGAGTGGAAGTAAAAGTCTCATGTCCCGGTGGCGTGTTTGTTTACATTGAAAATCCTCTCAGTGAAACAAAATCGTAAATTTATGTATACATTCTTTTGCTGTAGCCCTTTGAGTTGCTCCAGTGCAACGTTAATTTAACTACCTACCTAATTATCCAATATGTGTTGAAAATATTTACAAAATAAATAACATTACACAGCTTTTAGCAAATATTTATATCTCTTTCCGGAAAATCACTTTTTGTATCACTGTAAAGTATTTCATTCATATATTACTAGACTAGTAGTTGACTTCATTTATATATACAGGGTGAGTCTAAATTGTTTTTACAAAATAAGAGGGGTGATAGTACCCATCCAGACGAACAATAATTACCATGGAATATAGGAGTATCATGTTGTGCTAATAAAAACGATGCTAGTCTCAAGTTCCAATTCCCCGAGATAATTCGTCGTAAAGAATCCTTTGTAGTTTGGACCATCCGTTCCGCTTGACCATTTGATGATGGATGTCTAGGTGGAATCAGGATGTGCCAAATACCATTATTTTCAATGAACTCTTGGAATTCTGATGAGGTAAATCCTGTGCCGTTATCTGAAACAATGGTATCGGGTATTTCGTGCGTACTGAACAGCTTTCTCAGTACTCCAATTGTACATTTGGAATCGGTTGATTGAACTTTGACTACCTCTAACCATTTGGAGTATGAATCCACAACAATCAGGAACAATGCTCCCTGGAAAGGGCCAGCGTGATTAATGTGCAGTCTTGACCAAGGTTTCTTTGTCCATTCCCACGTTATAGATGTTTTAGGTGGTGCATGTCTAGTCTGTTGACAAATATCACAAGCATTCACAGTGTCTTCAATCTCCTTGTACATCCCTGGCCACCATACATAACTGCGAGCAAGAGCTTTGGTGCGCACAATTCCTTGATGAGAATCATGAAGAGTAGCCAGCATTTGATCTTGAGCTTTCGTAGGTAACACAGGGCCGCGGTGGCCCGGTTGGAAGAGTAACGAACTAGCAACCGAAGGGTTGCGAGTTCGAATCCAGCCAAACACCGTCGTGTACAAAGGGGGCTGGTGCACGTTAAATCTGTCGTGGCCTCAAATGTCCTCACGTTGGCGTGGTGTGGAAGTTTGGAGAGTGGGGTGCCAGCTCAGGTGTTGCCTCGTCATCTGACCGTGGTTCAAAATTACGTGGTGTTGTCCTCGGATCTTTCCCTTTGGGATTGATCCCGGACCGTCACCAATAGCCCATTGTGTTGCTCCAGTGTGACGTTAATTGAAATACCCAAATACCCACGTAGGTAACACAACTCTGCATCCCCAGAGTAAACAACTCTTGTGAACCGAAAGTTCAAGTTTTCTCGGAAGAATGGAGCAAATTCTTCCCTTGGCTTCTCTGTTGGCCATCTCCTCCATACCCAATTGAGCACTCGTGAAAGAACAGGATCATGTGCAGTCATTCGGGCGATATCTTTGACTTGGAGAGGTGGTTTGTGCAGTGCTTCCAGTAGTAAGATTTCCATGGGTGATGGGTTATCCTTTACACTATACGGGTGCGGCAAGCGACTAAACCCTGCGTCCACGAGCGAGAAAAATTGCGCGAGTGTCAAGTGAGATCCAATCTTGCACAATTTTGCACGTGTACACAACCTTGCGAGTCCCTTAGCGAGAAGTTCGCAAATCACGCAGCAATGCTTGCGCGAGCCATAAAATTTCCTGTCTAAACAAGCTGTGCGATTTTTCTCGCCGAGTTCCAGTCAATTGGAAATTTTGCGCTTGTTGCTGCGAGTTGTCGCTGAAATGGCTTCTACATCTAGTTTCAATGAATCGTTCGTGTGGGGCAAAGATGAAATTCTAAATTTGCTAGAATTCTATGAGTGCCAACCTGAATTATATAATCCAGGTTTGTCGGAATATAGGGGATCGGACTTGCAAAGAGAGAGCATAGAATAAATTCTGTATAAGGAACTGGTGTTTCTCTTCAAATTTTCTGTTACCTACTTTCATTTTGCATGTATTATAATAGTATATAGATATTCATTAGTGAGTTTCTGGGCGAAATGAAGTCTACCTAAAAATAATACAATGTTATTCTTAAAAATTTCATTTATATTATCAGTTACATTATGCATATTCCTCAACTATTGATAGTTAAATTAATTGTAATTTCATTTAATAATTCTGGTTCATGGGTATAAATATGTATCCTTCGTTATAATAAGAATATAACACAGAGAATACAGATACATAGTTTTGTGCAATCAGAGTAATCTTTAATTTTTAAAGTAGACTAATATTTGTAAGCAAGAGCTATGGTTGTATGTGCTTGTTAAATTAACTTCTAGGATAATGGTAAGGACAAAAATAAAAGTAAGTTTTATTTAACAAGTTAAGACAAGTTTAATTTTATAAGTATTAACTGCCGCAGCCTTTTATTTGTGAGAATCCATATTTGGTACTGCTTTGGCCAATGTACTCACTGATAACAAATTTCTTGCACCGCGCGGTTGCCGCTGGCGTCCGTGGACTATGCGAGATTTCCGTGAGAGAAAAATCGCGCTACCTTTCGGCGAGAAAAGCTGCAGCATTATTTGCACGTCGTGGACACGATCAAGCAAGCATCTCGCGCGAGAATTGTTCAATTTTTCTCTCTCGTGGACACAGGGCTTAAGTCCGTATGCGTTAGAAATTGCCTTTCCTGGCTTGTGCACAAGATTGTAATCGTAGGAACTTAGTGTTAAGGACCAATGCTGCATCCTTGGTGATAACAGATGGTGTAGGTTTGTCTTGAGCCAACAGTCCCAACAGAGGTTTATGGTCATTACGAATTTCAAACTTGTGATCATAGAGATAATTGTGGAATTTCTTAACCCCTTGAATGATGGTTAGAGCTTCCTTGTCAATTTGTGCATACCGACGTTCAGTTGGGTTCATTGTTCCCGAGTAGTATGCAACTGGTGCTTCGATTCCTTCTGTCATCTTATGACTTAACACAGCTCCAACACCATACGGAGAAGCATCGCAAGTGAGAATGATTGGCTTCTTTTCATCAAAATGTACGAGAAGTGTATCAGCTGATAATAATTTTTTTATCTTCTCGAAAGCCGCTTCACGATGTTTGTTCCACTTCCACGGTGTTCCTTTGTCAACCAGATGATGAAGAAGTTCATCCACCGTTGCTTTGTCATGCAAGAATACATGATAGAAGTTGAGAAGACCCACGAATGCTTGGAGTTCTTCCCTCTTTGTAGGTGTAAGTGTTTCCTGGATAGCTTTAACCTTGTCTTTAGTAGGTCTAATACTCTTCTCCTCAATTTGACATCCCAAGAATTCGATACTGGGAGCTCCGATGATACATTTTTCTCGATTGACTCGCAATCCAAAATCAGAGAAACGACGAAGGACTTCTCGAAATCGTTCGGCTAATTCCTCCACTGTTGAACCCTTGATCAGAACATCATCAAAATATGGTAATACTCCAGGAATGTTAGCTAATAATGTCTCGATGAATAGCTGAAATATTCCAGGAGCTGAAGATATTCCAAACTGTAAACGCTTACATTTGAATGCTTCACGGTGGGTTACAATTGTTAGTGCCATTGCAGAAGGCTCATCAACAACCAATTGTAAGTATGCTTGGGACAGATCAAGTTTGATAAAGTGACGACTTTCCGTCAGTTCGGCAAGAATTTGGTTAACAGCAGGAACAGGATAAGGATGATTTCCTAATGCCTTGTTTACTGTGCATTTGTAATCTCCACACAACCTAATTTCACCATTAGCTTTAAGGACAGGAACAACTGGTGTTGTCCATTCTGAATAGTTCACAGGTTCAAGAACTCCTTGGTCTTGTAATCGTTGCAATTCTTTCTCAATTTTAGATCCCAGAGCAAATGGTACAGTTCTTGACTTCAATTGAATTGGACGCACTGTGGAATCTAAATATATCGTAGTTTTATTGGAATGCCTTTAAAACTTCCCAATTCTTCCTTGAATACGTCAGGAAACTCACACGGGATCACATCTAATGTTGAATTTCCTATGTTATAGATTCCTGTCACTTTGATTCCCTAGAGGTTGAAACCAGTTTATCCTAGAAGTCCTAGCCGCTGTTTCTTAGCAATCTAAATTGGAAGTTTTCCGTGGTCAATTCTATCCATATGTGTGGTCGTGCGATGGATGATTGCGATCGTTTGACTGTTCTATGTTGCTTTTGAGAGCAAGTAAGAAGCTCCATGTGAAGAAACGGCTGAATGACAACGGAGAGTGAAGCCGGAATAGTAGTAGAAGCTGTGTCTGTTATCACGAGCTTTAGAGCAGTGGTATGCAACCCGGGGCTGCTAGTAATGCGGTCCCACAAGATTGTAAATTTTTAATATTATTATGTTATTTTTAGCGATATTTTTCATGATTCAAAGACCTGTCTTCCCAGGGAAAAATATCCCTCTCTTCCCAATCGCGCATAATTCATGTCATCGCTTTTTGACAGTACCTGCATTAGTGAATAACTATTTTCAGGGATCAATCACTATGAAGAGTAAATTTGGATCAACATTTTCTGACCAGGACTTTGACAATTCGCTACGAATTGCTACTACTTATATCGAGCAGGCATTGATACATTACTTTCACAAAAACAAGGTAAAATATCCCATTAGTTTTATGTTGCTTTCTTTTTTAATCTATATACAGGGTGTCCCATAAATTCCGAAATAGTTTAAAAATTCATAAAAATTGAAGGAATTGGTATATTTGAATGCGGTTTGCGATAACGTTATTCTCATGAAGGGGGATTTTTTTTTGGTAGAGGAAAAAAAATTAGTTCGATCTTTTGTCAATAGAGGGCGCTGCACGCAACCAATCACAGGAAATATGCAAATCAGAGTCCTACAAAATGCTGGGTGTATGATTTATAGCTCATTTCTGAATTTTCCTGTGATTGATACGTATTCCTGTGATTTCATTGTGATGTTGACATTGGTGGATAAAGCACTATTGGTTAAGTTGTTTTACCTAAGTTTAATCGAACAAGTAGTACTCTAGTGCTGTGATGTGCTTGTAAACATTTGCCTGCATGGAAATAAACGTCGTTTTCCACGGAATTCTGTGATTGGTTGCGTGCAGCGCCCTCTATTGACAAAAGATTGAAATAATTTTTTTTCTCTACCAAAAAAAATCCCCTTTCATGAGAATAACGTTATCGCAAACCGCATTCAAATATACCAATTCCTTCAATTTTTATGAATTTTTAAACTATTTCGGAATTTATGGGACACCCTGTATATAAGCAGACTTGGCGTCTGTCTGTTCTCCAAATCTACACCGTTTGACCAATTCACACCAAATTCGGTACACTTATACTTTGGAACCCTACGGGTAACGTAGGCTACATATTAACCCCGTTCTCTTTAACTTAGGTATGCAGAGGGGCTAAAAACAATTCGAAATTGCCATAGGAATAGCATGGAGCATAAAACCATTGCGGTTCGCAGCTCAGTTTGTTTTATCAGTATTGATCGAAAAACAATTTTTTCCAAAACATTATGTTTAAACATTTTGGGTAGCCATACGTTGTAGTTCAAAGATATTTCTAATTCGACTACTGAAGTAGTCACCTTAGAAAAAACTGTTGTGGTTTGCCTTACAGCAGAAGTGCGATGAATATGAAAGGGATTATATGGATGGATACATCATGTATACATATTTGCTTCCGGAGTAAATTGTAGAAGCTATGAATAAGTTAAAACGATGTTGACAGTTTAAATGATGTTGCATTTTTCTATCAAAGAAAAGTGATTAGTCTAATCACTTTTCAATCAACATTTAACCAATTCAACACGGGCAATGCGGGGTATTTCTGCTAGTGTTATAATAAAGAAAGATAATTTTGTTTCTTGTCCACATTAAAGATGTTATATTTTATATGCGGACAAAGACAATTCATCTTTATTTAATGAGACCCAAAGCTTGAAGGTTGGACACTCTTGCTGGTGTACTCAATCCTCCCCTTCGAGATTGATCCCGGGCCGTGGTAGCCCTGTTGGAAAAGTAGCGGATTTGCAACCGGAGGGTTGCGAACTCAAAACTCGATCCAACCAAAGACCGTCGTGTACGTGGTCTTAGGCTGGTGCATGTTAAATCTGTCTTGGCCTCACTTTGGCGTGGTGGGGAAGTTTGAAGAGTAGCGTGCCAGCTCGTGTTGACCTCGTCATCTGACCGTGGTTCAAAATTACGAGGTGTTGCCCTCGGATCTCTCCAGGGTTGATCCTGTTTCCAATAACCAGTTGAGTTGCTCCAGTGCGACGTTAATTCAGCTACCCACACCCCTGCTTTCGACAGTTGCTGGAAATTATCAACATTCAATTCGCAATTCAACGTTTCATCTCGAGCAATTCATTGATGCACGTGTTGACTGTGGCGAGCGTCATCTGAAAGCTCGCGTGTTCAAAATCGCGTCTACCAGTCACCAATGTAGCAGAGCGTGGTTGCATAGATGCTACTTCCGTGCTCAAGAAATTACATCGTGGTTGAGATTGACACACTATATGCACTACCATATTGTAAGTTAATTTTTGTAGTGGGGTTAAGTCCACCCCAGATATAGGGAATAGATTAAGATCCTAACTGCCTCATAAACTACTTTTGAGAATGGATGCCGCAGTGAAACACCTTATCAAGAAATGTCTATATTAATTTGATTAATCACAGCTAAATTAAGTTTGACATTTTTTATCCCCTTTCAATTTGTATGCCGGTCCCCCTTGTGTGAAGAGGATCTTACCTATACTTCTTTCGGGATCCGTCCCTTCAATTAGATTTATTATGTTTCAACGCACGGTAAATAAATAATGAACTCGGAAGCGAAACTTCTTATTTTTTAAAAAAATAAATACTTTACTAGATCACAAAGGAAGGTAGCTGAATTTATGTCGCACAGGAACAAAACTGGGGACTTTTGGCGACGTTTGGGATCAATTTCGAAGGCAATGGTATTTAATTAACGTCGCACTGGAGCAACATAACGACGTATTGGCGACGATCCGGGATGAATCCCCAAGAGAAAGATCCGAAGACAGCACCACGTAATTTTAAACCACGGTCAGATGACGAGGTCAACACTGAGCTGGCGCCCCACTCTCTAAATTTCCACACCACGCCAACGTGAGGACATTTGAGGTCACGACAAATTTTAAGGTGCACCAGCCCCCTTGTACACGACGGACTATGATTGGATCGCAACCCTCCGATTGCTAATCCGCTGCTCTTCCAACTGGGCTACTCTGGCCCCGCAAGTGTTCAAAATCATGGCTTCTAGTCTCCAATGTAGCAAGAGCGTGGTTAGACAGAAGCGACGTAAGTCCTCCATAAAATGGTTGATATTCGTCGAACTGATTTATATTCTATCACATTGTAAGTTGTGTTTTGTATTGATGGTTAGGTTCATCACACAGATATGTGGTTGGTTGTTTTGGGGTCTTATGGCGCAATAACCAGAGTTTTATGGGCCATACTGGACCAAGCTGCGCCCGACAGATATATTTAACAAATTAAGAGCCCAACTGTGTCATAAACTGCTCTGAGGACGGATACAGCCCAGTTGGAAAAGCATCGGATTAACAACCGGTTCAAAACTCGGTCCAGCCAAAGACCGTCGTGTTCACGGTTGCTGGCGAGCGTTAAATCTGTCGTGACCTCAAATGTCCTCATGTTGGCGTGGTGTGGAAATTTGGAGAGTGGGGTGCCAGCTCATGTGTTGCCTCGTCATCTGACCGTGGTTCAAAAATACGTGGTGTTATCCTTGGATACTTGGGGATTGGTCCCGGACCATCGTCAATGGACCGTTGTGCTGCTCTAGTGCGACGTTAATTAACAACTTACCTGAGGACGGATGCCGCAGTGCAACATCGTATCAAGAAAAGGCTATTAATTTGACTATTCGCAATTAAATAAAGATTAAAACTTAGTATCCCCTTTCATTTTCCTTGCACCAGCCCTTGTGTGAGGATAACCTTGCTTACCCTCTTCGAGATCCACCCCTTCAATTAGACTTATTACGCTTCAAAACACACGATAAATAAATAACCTCGAACGAAACTGCTCATTTCTTTCAAAAATAAATTATAACTTTCCTAGACCAAAAAGTACAAAATGTAAAAATAATTCTTTAGCATGAAATGATTTTCCAAGTTCCCAGAGAAATAAAAAAATGCAAAAAAAATCCAGCATTGAATTGCCGCTTCTCCGAACCTGGGTAGTAGTTATCAAAAGAACGGTATTCATATTTCTGGGGAATGGCATAAGGACATTGAATATATGCGCAGAAGGAAATAACGGATATACATGCAGTTATCGGCCTAATATAAGGGGCAGTTTCTTTTGACATTGATGGATTTCCCTGTTGCTTTCGTACATTGCAAGCACACTGATGGCAATTCTAAAAGTATAGTAATAAAAGCAAAAAGGAAGTAGTTTCAGCAACTTGTGCCTGCATTTAAAGCTCTTTCCTTACTTCGGAACGAGTTAATTTGCTTCATCCAGAAGGGATAGTGAGAAAATAAGAAAGCGACTCTGAATTCCGAGCCTACACCCGGGAATTGATTACTGGCGTCTGACGGGGTTAAATCGCAACTATTACTTTTGGCTCCTTCTTTTCATTTCTTACTTCCATTGAACGTTTCTTAAATGGCGGAGAGGTACAAGCAAAGAGAACGCGGGAAAATATAATCTCCCCTGCCGAAAAAAATGTTTCACGTTCTTTGGCGAGTTTTGAAAGTCACGATCCCTCCCTCACTGGATTTTAAAAAAATTTCGTCGAAATGTATGCGTCATTTTTCCTCAGCCACAACCGGTGCGCCACAAGTGTGGGACGAATGTGAACTGCTTAAATTGTGTAAGATTTGTTTTATTTCAACGATTTAGTTTTCAACTTTTGACAAGTAACTTTGAGTATTATTTTTATTACGAAGTATTAATAAATTGTTTCGAAGAGATTTTTACAAAGAAAGCGCTTTGGAGTAAAAAGGGTAGGTAATATTACCATTTTTTCCAAATCAATCAAAATTATTTTTATTTTTTGTCAATTGGTGTGCTGCAGAATTTGGGTAATTAGTTTGTGTTCCATGACATGAAAAAGGTTGAAAATCACTGGGATAGAACATAGTTTCCCAAACATTTTTGGTTTAACGCCCCTTTTTCAAAGACAATTTTTTCTATGGAAAACTAAATATCCCAACAAATAAAAAATTACAAGTGTAGCTGTGTGTACTTTTTGATTTTCACCAAAATATTTATGTAGCTGTGTGTGCAATTCTAAAATTCCAAAAAGCTAGTTTAGAAATAAAACAACTTAGAACTGCAATTATAAAGCTATTTAATAAAATGAAATAACAAAAATTAATTGTACATAAACCACTAGCTTGATTACTATTATTGGTAATTAATACCAATCTGATCAGTAAAATTAGGAATAATCACTAATGAGTAGGAGGAGCCTGGGGTTGTTCTATCAATTTGTCTACATTACACTCTATTTTGACAGCAGTACCCTTAAACCTTTACTATTTCCAGTCGGTTCTTTTTAGTAAAATAATAAATGACAATGTATCACTGTTGTGAGTGAATCTGTATGGTAAAGTGGATAAGGTTAGTTGAGTTTTATGGTTCAAGGGTCATATTTGACCAAGCTGCTCCAAACACAAGGCATACAACGAAAGTGGATAAGTGTTTGCTTAAAACATTTTTAGGCTTCACATCTTTTTAGCATCTTATTGCCCACTTTTTCTCGTCAACACTCCTATTTCCCCTGGTCCAACAATGCCTCCCAGATTCAGTGCCACTTTGGGGAAACTATGGGATAGATGTTGAAAAGTTGAAGGATTTTTATTTTGAAAGGACGAGAAAAATTTAATTTCACCATTGTAGCAGGTACGAATATTAAATATACGGCAATACATAGTTGGTTAATCAAAATAATCTTTAGATAAACCACTGATCTAACAGCCCGTTATGCTGCTCCAGTGCGACGTTAATTAAATATCTACCTACCTACCAAAAGCAGTCCTGCGACACTAAATTGATTGAAATACGCTGCGTACCGACATGTTTTCTGTGCAAGAGTTCGTATGCACACGTCGTATGCTTTGTCGATACTACTCCAGTGTGTGGCCGGGTTAAGCAAGCCACACACTGGACCAACATCAGTCTTGTTGCACTAAATTGACTGAAATACGCATGCATACCGACATATTTTCTGTATAGAAACGGAATACACACGTCGTATGTTTTATAGCATGCTGCTCCAAGGTGCGGCCGGACTTAGACTTTTCCCCTTTCTTATTTCTTGCATGTGTTTCTCAGCTTCTATCAATGTGGCTTCTAAATATTTAATATTTTCACAAATTTCAACACTTACTTTCTCTTCCAGGACCGTTTTTCTTATAGTGTTGGCTGCCCACGTAAAAGTCGCTGTAAACGTACCAGAATGCGTTGTCTCGGCTCTCCAAGAATACCCCATTAGTACCCCTAAGACTTGACCTAACGTGGTAGGACCACACAAACTCAAGAATGAGTTTCTGTGTATCCTGCTTGATATTACCCGACTTTTATCAGCGAACAAGTAATCATAACTTGGTAGGTAGTTAATTAACGTCGCACTGAAGCAGCACAACGGGATATTGGCGACGGTCCGGGATCAATCCCCAAGGGAAAGATCCAAGGACAACACCTAGTAATTTTGAGCCACAGTCAGATGACGAATATCTTAACTAGGAAAAAATAGGAATTTTTGCTAGATTGCATATTATATTTCTGATATTATTATTATTATACTTTTGATATTATATTTCTGATATTATTATTATACTTTTGATATTATATTTCTGATATTATTATTATTATACTTTTGATATTATATTTCTAATGTAATGCAGTCTGAGATATTTTCTGTCACCCGGAGCTTTGTTCCAGGGTAGACTTTGTGGTTCCAGGTGGGGCCACACACACACGTTATCTAACCTGCTACTGGGGAAGCAGATGGGGAAACTGAGAATGTTACTAGAAATGGGAGTATTCGAATATAAAAATACTCGTGTACTCGATCTTAAAAGTATACTTTACATTCAATTATTTCGTACTTGGATACCAAAGTATTCATCCCAAGCATTCGAATACCGAAGTATTCATCCCAAAAATATTTGAATTCATATGTGTTCATTCCAAGCATTTGAATACCGAAGTATTCATCCCCAAAATATTCGAATTCAAATGTGTTCATCCCAAGTATTCGAATACCAAAGTATTCATCCCGAGTATTCAAATTCAAAAGCTTGGAATTCAAAAGCATTCATTCAATTTATTTTTATAAAAAAAGCCTCACATCTCAGTTTGCTGATTCTTACCATCGATAGTCATTTTTTAAATATGTATTAGAATACTTATTCGATTCTTTAAAGTACTCGAATATCAAATATTCGATTCTTGAAAGTACTCGAATATCAAATATTCGATTCTAAAAAGTACTCGAATACAATAGTACTCTGGTACCAAAGTATTCTAATACCAAAGTCCTTATTCCAGGTATTCGAATACCAAAATATTCATCCATCTTATTTTTATAGTCTTGTACCGCAGTTGGCTTATTCTTACTATCGATAAGTCGTTTTTTGAATATGTATTCGAATACTTATTCAATATTCGAAATTAATGGAATACCAAATATTCGATAGTGAAAAGTACTCGATTCTGCCCATCTCTAAATGTTCTACAGCCAGATCCTTACATCAAGTCCAGACCCCAATACCAGGGAAGATGATGAGTTCCAGTACCGGTTTAGATGGCGGATCTCTCATTAAATTAAAATCTGTATTCCAAGTAGACATCATCAATACAATGTTTAACTATGAAATGTGAAAATAGCTACTTTTCACGATAGCGAGAAAAAGTTTTCATTGAGAATTGAAAAACAACGCAATGGCAAAAAAAGTTTTCAATGTTTCGAGTACTCTTTTGGATTCTTGTCGACTGGTATTATGATTTATCAATCGGTTATAGCTACTTAACAAAAAAAGCACATTCGTTACTTTACATCATTTTGATACTTTATGATTTTCCCAACATCTTTGTGTTAAAGCTGCGAATGTGCTACATTCAATACTCTCCTTTGTATACAAATTCAGTTAATTAGAATCCGATAATGGTAGAAATGCGAATGTGGCGTATTAGAGACTTTGCAGTGTATGCTTTTGGTCTTCATGTGGATAACAACCAGACTTAAGTAATGCCTATGATATATTTGTCACTACAAAATCTAGAAAGCGAGAAAGTTTGTAAAATCGTTATAGTCGCAGCGCGATAAAATTCGATACTTCAACATAAATATCTGGGAAACTAACCCACTAACCAATAGTAAGAAGAAACCGTTTGAGGCTGAAAGAATTGGGTATCAGCGGTCCCTGGTTGGCTTTTTGCGGTGAAAATCAAGGACGTTAAAATAGAAATTGGTGTCTCACTTCAGACATACGTTAAAATATCTTCGTTCAGGTTTTATCGACTATTTTCTTTTTGTCACCAAATTTTTCCGAATTTCAAATTTTCTATTATTGTATAACGGGCTTCCTTGGATACTATGCCACTGATGAAGATTTATACATCACAAACTGAGAGACATATCGTACAGTACCAAAAAACGTCTCACATTTTCCGCCCCTTTCCGGAGTCCTTGTGTCCCGGTAACTATGGTACTGGTGATTCCCCGTGTTTTGGGGCAGTGAGTACATCAAATTTTCATTTAAAAATTAAAATTTCAAAAAATTTGAAAAATCGAATAACGATTTCCAATTTTAAGACGAAAGGATAAAGCATATAAACTGACTTTCAATCTATCAAAGTATTCAATTCAGCCTATTTTCCTTAAGTCATGTCAGATCAAGATCGACGAATGCAGAGACGTGGCCAGCATCGATAAGAAAAAATGGGATAAGCAAAAGATTTGGTCGACTCATTATCTGCGACGGGTTATTTTTAACGCAGAATACTTTTGAATAAACGATGCAGACTCTCACAATGAAGCTCGAGAATTTTTCTTTTTTCGTCGTACAATTATTTTTCATTTCCTTTCGCACTCGTAGCGGCTCAAATATCGGTGTGTCACTGTCTGCTCTGCCTTCAAATTCTTATGTAATAAGCAACTCATTCGATGCGCTTTCAGACTTTCTCTTAGGATGATGGGCGCTTTATAGAGAGGAGATAGCGGACTGCGGAGGTATTTAATTTCTTACGTTTTTATTTTAAAACAGTTTGTGTTTGTTTTCTCCGCCATCGCACGGTTTGTCGTATTTCCTGTCGTCTCGGCTATCTCACTGAGTCCACTTTGAACTCGATGCGAGGAGCTTTGGAACTAGGGGATATGTTTCCTTTGCTGGAGCGCGGTTATTTGAAATTCGCTGTGGAAGAGCCTTCGCTGACGGTCAGAGATCAAAATTGATACGGCAACTTCAGAAAGAAAAGAAAAGCGCATTGTAAGTGCTAAAAACTATTTTCCCCATTTATTATCAAATAACCCGCATATCTTTTATGTTCGTTTTAGGACAGATTATTTTATTCTCAATAACATGCGATAAAATTTAATTAATGATAGTTTGGCGCAGCTTTGCTAAACCTGGCCCTTGCGCCATAAAAATTTAATCAGTCTCAATAATGTGTTTGGGACTTAACTACTTCTATTCATATTTTGATCTCAGAAAGCGTTCATAGATAAAAGTGTTTCATTAGAAATGGTTTAAACCTCCTGGTGGTTGTCTCGTCGAGGTATCTCGTCATTTCCAAAACTGACTAGATCTTAATGGACGAGAAATCTTGTCATTAGAAAAAAATTGACCAGATCTTGATCTTGTCATCATAAAAAAATTATCAATATCTTGATGACGAGATATCACGTCATTAGCAAAGTTTATCTGTTCTTGATGGAAGATATATCTTGTCGAAACCACTTGGAGGGTTAAATAAACGAACTTACTCGTATAATGTTTGAACTTTTTGATGATGACGAGATCAAGATCTGGTCCGTTTTCTTCTAATGACGAGATATCTCATCCACAAAGATCTGGTTAGTTTTGCTCATGGCTAGATACATTATCGAGACAACCACTAGGAGGTTAAGATCACTAGAAGTGGTCGAGAAATATTTTTTAAATTCAAAGCTAAAATTTTGAGTTCTTAACCATCCTGGTGGTCGCCTCGATGAGGTATATCGCCCTTAGCAAAACTTATCAGATTGGTCAGATCTTGATGGACGAGATATCTCGTCATTAGCAATATTGGTTAGATTTTGATGGACGAGATATCTCGTCCATCAAAACCACTTAGAGGGTTAAGAAGTCTAGTGAATTTGATAAAATTGAAGGGCTTCGGGGGCGAAGTGATAAGGCACAGAAATATGCTCCGTAATGAAAAAAATATTGAAGAGGGTCAAAAGAATTTCTGAATGCTTGAATGAGTGCTTAATACTTGAACGTTTAAGATAACATGACCTCTTGAATACTGGACAAACCATTATAATTTAGGAATTTTTAAAAACTTGAAAATTACTCTCCTGAAAAATTTGAAGTGTTACTTATCATTATGTTGCCCGAAGTCTTCCGATTGTCGTGTTATGCCGTCTATTTCTATCTAAATTCAATTTTTAATAAGTTTTATGTAGCATAAACAACGTCTTTAAAACTTTATCGACGATTTTAGGTTTCACTGCTATCGCGCGCGCGGTGTTCGGAGAATGTGTTTGTTTTTTCATTGAATATGATATTTTAATTAATCTTTCATGTATCACTACGAAGTTTCAGACATACGAAGATATGTTTTCATAAAGCAATGGTTGCTAATTCAGAACTTACACATAGTGTGAGTAGTAGGTCCTTGTCTAACAAATCTTAGTGTAAATGACAGTAGAGCGACAAGCCAAACCAAACCTATACGTGTTGTGACCTGCATTAAATGATGTATTGCAATAAATTGTTTATTGTAAATTTGATGTTACTTTTGTTTCTCATTTGCTCCTTTAAAGCTAGACAAGATAGCCAATTAAACCTTCTGGTGGTTGTTTGGACGAGGTATCTTGTCATTAGCAAAACCTTTAGCAGATCTTTATGGACGAGATATCTCGTCATTCGAAGAAAACTGACCAGATCTTGATCTCGTCATCTTAAAAAAATCGGCATTATCTTGATGACGATATATCTCGTAATTAGCAAAATTGATCAGATCTTGATGGACGATATATATCGAAACCCCTTGACGGTTTAATGGCAATGACGTCATTATCCCCTTTCTGGAAGGGTTCAAACTCCCCTATTTTCCCAAGCAGCGAAATCCTAATTTTTCAGTAACCAATTCTGTGACTCGCATAATTGTGAATTTGTAATTTTGTTTTTTCTCTCACACACACACACAATTGTTTCTATATTCAGCTTTCATTTCACAATATTTAACCTTGCTAAAAATATTTTTGCTTTCCGAATTTTTCAAAGGGGGAGAAAAACACATCTAAAATTGACTCGAGTCCATGGATCCGCTAAGACGTAGACTGAAGAAGTATTCAATTTTCTTTCCTTTGTAATGAGATATTGCAAAATAAAAATTATATTTTCTATGAAGAACGTGTTACAACGCATGTAATTTTGATCTCTAGCCCCCAAAATTAAGCACTCATTTGACCCAATCAAGCAATCAAATTTGCATTTAGAATTCATTGGGTTGGTTGTTTTGGAGTTTTATGGTGCAAGGGCCATATTTGGCCAAGCTGCGCCAAAGACAAGACAGGTAACTTAAGTAAAAGTGTGAAAGGAAGAGAAGATGGTTTTAGAATTCATTTTGAGAATTCTGTACGAATTAAACTTTAAATGTTTACATAATATCCCAAGAAAGTTTTTAAAAACCCAAAGATCTTGGAAGAATTTTAGACAACTACCAGGAAGGTTAAACATACAATTGCGTATGAGGATAGTATCAGAATTAGAAATAGTTTGAGTAGCGTTTTGAAACTCTTTGTAATATGCAGGGTGTTTCTAAACTTCCTGTACAAACTTTAAGGGAAAGAAGGGAACTTAAAATTGAACCGTATTCACATATGGGATGTATGTCAGCGCCACCTGGTTTTTCTAGAGGGCGCTGTTCGGCAGAGCTGCAGTTACCCACTTTGGACCATCGCATTTTAGACGCTGACTTCATACTGGTAACATATATCGGTGATGGTAGCAACTTTGTACACTTACCATGAAGATAAGTGTATAACTGTCAAACTGTTAAAGTAAGGCTGTTAAAAATTTTCCCTTACTTGCTCTTTTACTAAAATTATAAAAACTAAATTTTCATGTATAAAACGATTACATACTCATTAAGTTTTCAAAATAAAATAATTTTTTAGCATAGTGCCCTTCAAGGGGTTTAAAAGATCGTATTTGCCTATAATCGAAATGAATACGGTATTTCCATATAGAATCAGACACAGAGAGAAAGGTCTGCCGTCCATGTTGTGAAAGCTTCCAATGGTATGCGACATATGTCCACTAAACGGAAGACCATAAAATCTAGTTGTCCTTGACATGAAAGTCCGCTTTCCTGGATCTCGCTGGCTGACTTTCAACACCATCAACTTTCCTTTCACAACACGTCTCATTAGAGCGAAAAAGATGCATTGCTTCTAATAGTAACAAGATCTCATGCTGATCATATGGACACACTAGCTGGGTTTAGTATCGGAGTGATGTCGAGTTTGGTAAAAGACAGTATCAAGTACGCAGAAATTCGATGAAACGACTGAAGTAATTCATCTGCAATTACATACGTATTGAGTTTAATGGAATAGATATGCCATTCGGTGTACTTACTATTTGACCTATATCTAAAATTGTTGGTACTAGTATTAGTTGGTTCTGTATTCTCTGTTTTCACTCTAACTTTTGAACTTTCTAATGTGTTCGAAGATATCAATGTCAGGAACTTTATAATTGCTATGATTGTTAATTGATAGAATTTTCTATCTTCTCTGATTCGTTTCTACAGGATCTATCTGTCCATTTTGGGATACCTAACACCTTATCTCAGGGTTTCTCAAACTATGGTACATGTACCACTAATGGTACATTACATTATTTTTGGTGGTACAATTTTTACACAAGAGATTTAAATGAATGTTCACACCCTTATATGTATAGTGCATCATATCAGATACATAGTAGTTTTTTCATCTTTCCGCTATCTATTGATAATTTTTTAAATGAAATTGTTTCCTACTAACTACAGTAGGGGCTCTTCTAAATCCATCAATTTGCCTCCAATTATTCCGGTCATTTTTTGTAACTAAGCCATTTACTGAACTTGCACTGTGACTGAGTTTTTGAATAAGTATTTTTCTTAAGAAATAGTAATATTCATCAAATCAGTATTTGTTTTCGAAAAAAATAGTTTTAACAGTGTTGAAGTATAAGTATTTTCATTAAATATTTTTAAGTCATTAATTTCAATTATTATTTACTTTTTTGGCATTTAAATCATTGTATCAAATTTGATACATTATGAAGTATGGGATAATTTTTTGTATTATCAATGTTATTTTAATATTTATCAATTTTTTAGTATTTTTCCTATGCTTGGGAACAAAAAGGGTAAAAAAAAATCATGCATGGGTTAATATTGAAACGAGTAGTAGACATTTCCAAGAATTTAGCTTGGCGAATGGTAGCGTTTTGAGTTTATCACTGGCCATGAAATAAATTGGAAAAAATGTGTAGGAGTGTGCGCTGATGGTGCACGTTCAATAACAGGTTGTCGTGGTGGAGTTTTCGCCAAAATTAAAGTTGCACCAGATGCAAATTTCACACATTACAGCATACATCGTGAAGCATTAGCTACCAAAACAATGCCCACAGGACTAAAGACTGTTTTAGATCAATCTGTGAAGATAGTGAATTTTATTAAATGTCGGCCCTTAATTCACGACTGTTTACAATTTTGTGCAATGAAATGGGCATTAACCACAATAAGCTCCTTTTACCCACTGAAGCGCAGTGGTTGTCAAGGGGAAAAGTTTTAACTAGACTCTTTGAATTATGTTCAGAGGCCCAAGTATTCCTGACAGAATCCAAATTTGAACTCCGTCATTGTTTTACTGATGAAGTCTGGCTATCACGTTTAGCGTATTTGTCCGATATTTTTGGAAAACTGAACGAACTGAATTCTAGTTTACAAGGTTCCAATATAACTGTCTTTACTGTACATGACAAAATAAATGCAGCTGTGAAAAAAATATAATACATAATTAAGGACGTGAAAGGCAAGAAAGTTGCTTCATTACCAACTTTAGAAGAGTATCTCCAGGAAAATAATCCGTCACTGACTGAACTACTAATTGAAGATATAAAGATAACTTACGCAATTTTTGGTTAAAAAGAAGAGATGAATATAGGTACATTTCCGACAAAGCGATAAAATTTTTAATGTCTTTCAACACATCATATCTTTGCGAAACTGGATTTTCAGCCATGCTATTAATTAAAAATAAATATAGGACACGGTTGCAACCTGAATTTGACTTTGCTTGAAATTAATGAAGATAAAGCCCGACATATCGAAATTGGATACAACGGAACAGGCTCATTCGTCGCATTAATCCTCATCAATAATAAATCTTAATATTTGCTATTATGTATTATTACCCACTATTTACTACAATATACAGAAAATTTTATTATAATACCACTCCAAAAATGGCGCAACTCACTTCGTAAACTTGATTTCAGTCAAACAACATCCTTTAGTACACTCGCGCATCATTTACGGCTATATGTTTCTATGTAAATATATGGTTTGTTTTCGTATTCCTGATATAACTTTAAAGTTCGTCTTTTGAATCACCCTGTATACACCCTGTATAAACCCTGTATTCACCCTGAATCACCCTGCATGAGGCTGATGGGAATAAACTAATCCGTCCCGCCCCCATAATGACCTATTTGGCGTTGACTCACTTCGTAAACTAATCAGCACAACCCCAAAAATGACCCCTTTCGAGTAAACTCACTCCGTAAACTAACCACCATCACTCCAAAAAAACTCATTTGGTGTAAACTCGCTCCTTAAACTTTTCAACATCACTCCGAAAATGGCCCATTTAGGATTAACTCACTCCGTAAACTCAAGGTACCGTATATAAAGTCTTAGAGTTTGATATTAGACCAGTTTTTTAATGAATAACCAAGAGAGACGAATGGAAGCTGTATTGAAACAAGGGGGAAAGGGTTAAAACAACTCCTTTTCAATAAAAAAATAAAAAAAAGTTTAAAAAGCATTTTCATTATTTTAGCTAACTTCTGTAAATAAGAGATAGGACACTTGTAAATGGTACTAGTTGGGCCTCTGGATGCAGGCTCTATTAATGAATGTTTCTAAATTCTAAAATATAACAAAACTATCTTAAATTTTAAGGAAATAATTAAAAAAGAACCAAAGTTTGCCAGAGATACCGTAATGTTTTTGGGCACCCTCTCGATTGCCTCCCCAACGCCTTATTCCCTTACAACTCCCAATTATCCATCGCTTATGCACATAGAAATAAAACACTGTTTTAGTTTTTAGCGCCAGTAGCAGTCTAAAAGTTTCTAAATCAGATGCATATGGAATTACACAAAATACTATTTGCAATTAATTTATGCATATCCCATAAATTAATTGGTACATCTGTACTATTGCAAAATAGGTCATTGTCTCACTTAATTTATATGAATTACAAATACGAAAACCACAAATTACCCAATTGTGAGGGCCACGGTAGCCCAATTGGTAGAGTCGAGAATTAGCAACCGGAGGGTTGAGAGTTCAAAACTCGATCCAACCAAAGACCAACCAGAGAATCGAGACCAACCAAAGTGTACATAGGGCTGGTACAAGTTAAATCTGTCGGGGCCTCAAATGTCCTCACGCTGGCGTGGTATGAAAGTTGGAGAGTGGGGCGTCAGCTCAGGTGCTGACCTTGTCATCTGATCGTAGTTCAAGATTATGAAGTGTTGTTCTCGATCTTTCCCTTCGGGATTGATCCCGGACCGTCGCCAATACTCCGTTGTGTTGCTTCAGTAAATTCAACTACCTACCTATTTACGCAATTGTGGATTTGTTTATTATCATACCTTGCTGCTAAAAAATTAATAAATCCGAATCCCAAATTGTTTATTTCGCCGTGTTACTGGAATATCAGTTTCCTAATAAGCACGAATTAATAAAATTGGAAATTATTTATTATTAGGGCAGTGCACTGTCTCTGAAAATACATTTTTGAGCAGATGCTTTTAAAGATGAGGAGTTCATATTCTGTTCTCCCATTAAAAGTACTTCTAAAATCCCGAAGATACTTATAAGTTCGATTCAACTGACACTATTTCCTGTCATGCAGGAAATATGACAAAACACCTGCCGGATATCGCTTTCGTGAAGATGGACTAAAAAAGTTAATTTCGATTGTAGTAATTCTGTCTTGTTTAGAGACCTCATTTGTATCCTTGCATGCTGACACCTTTAGCCTTATTTTCTTTTTCGTATCTCTTAGCAACTTATCCTGGTGCAACGAGAATTGTGGATTTCGCCGCGTAGGCAATCTATTAATGTAATTAAACATTCAAATTGTGTTAGTTCTGTTGATGAATTCTCAAAAATACAAAGAGAAATGTTGTTCTGAATATGGCGCTCACTTTGTTACCAGGGAAAGAATAAAAACAGATTACCTCACAGGTCGTTGTCCTGTGAATGTGCACGAAAGCACCAGACTGCAATTTTCACCTGCCTCGTTTTGATAATGATCTGCCAGAAAGTTACCCAATGTTTTTGGAATATAACTAAGGGAAAAGTGTAAAAGTTTATATGCCGCATCTGTTCCTGCAAAACATTTGACATTTGGTTTTCTCTCGCAACAGCGTAACAAAATGAAATGCCATTGAATGTGAAAATGACGTGATGATTCTGAGCTGTGATGAAACATTAGATATCAATTCAGTTGAATTTTGTAACGAAATGTAAATGCTTTTAAATTACGAAGTAAAAGCTTTTAATTGAGTTTTAATGTTTTGAAAACATACAAACATCAGAAACGTCAGTTAATTCTTACTGCATTCTAATATCTGAGTTAGAAATATCTACAGCAGGCTGGACAACCCAAATCATTCGGCGAATCACATCAATGAGCTACAATTTTTTCAAAGGCTACATAAAAATAAGCTTTTTAAAATAAACTGCAAAATTTTGTTTATTCAATAATTTTCCTTGTTCTTCGGAGGTGCACGAAAGCACCAGACTGCACGTTTTCACCTTCCGTGTTTTTGATAATGATCTGCCAGAAAGTTGCCCAGTGTTTTTAGAATGGAACTGAGCAAAAATGTATAAGTTTATTTGTCGAAACTGTTTCTGCATGGTTCTCGCAACAGCATTACCCAATACAATGCCATTGACTGCGAAAATGGCGTGAGGATTCTGAGCTCTGATGAATGATACATTAGATATAAATTCAACTGACTTTTAAAATGAAATTTAAATTGCCGCTTAAATCAAATGCTACTAAATTATGAAAAAGTGAAAGTTTTCTTTTGATTACTTATATTTTTTTGGGTTTACTGTTTTGAAACTACAAACATCAAAACTTCAGTTTATCCTTCTAGCCTTATATTATCTGAATTAGGAGTGTCTACAGCAGGTTGGTCTTCCCAAATCGTTCGGCGGACCACATTAACGAACTACAATTTGTCCACAAAAATAAGCTTTTAAAAACTAAAAGAATATTTTTAATTTTACAATAAAAACGTTCTAATTGACTGACTATTTAATAAAAAGTTTTAGAAAATGTGGCTAATAATTTTTTTGTTATAAAGTACGCATATTTATTTGAAGAATAGCAGTTTAAAATAAACCTACACTTAGAAACTTCATCTGAACTAATATTAGCAATTTACACCTCCTTCATATCATTGAACCAGTATGTTTTTAAATCCTCAACGATTAAATTCATATTTATAGTCTATATTTTTATTAGGTTTTTATGTTGACTAACATACAGGGTGTTCCGCTTAGGACTATAATAAAAGAAAAATTATCTACATTATTTTATTATTTTATCTTGCTCTTATTCGACCTTGCGGCATAAAACCTCAGACACAACCAACCAATCATCTGAAATAACAACGACATTGTGACGCCCTGTAACATTTTCACCTCAAGACGTATGTAAAATCGAGCGCTAAACGCGAAGGGTAGGAAAAGTTAAATAAAAAACTGAAATTTCTTTTTTGCAGTACTCGAAAACACGAAACCGTGTTCGAGGCTAATAACCTTTCGGGGAAAACTTACAGACGAAGCGGATTTAAATTTGTGGTTTGAGCTGCAGTAAATCACATTGGTATGTTTTAACGAACAGCTGTCAATGTATTTTTACAGTTTACTCAGAACATTATGAACCAGATGACTGGAGCCGTTAGCGGTCGCTTCGAGCTTTATGAAGTTTTCCCGAAAGTTAAAATATGTATTTGAAATAGACTGAGAAACGGAGAATTGTTTTAACTTGCTGTAAGGGTGGAGTTAAAATCACTCCACTGAGTAACTAAATAAATATGTGCATAGAATCCGCAAACGTTGTATAACTACTGTGTGGGCAAGATATAAACAAGCTACTGAAAACAAAACTAAAAGAGAATATGTACATAAATCTACTTGCGCAAATTTCAACATAACTATTTACGGAATAACGCTAGACTTCGATTTTCTTTTCAAATATTCATTTTTATGAATGAGTATCCTCTGTGTGGGAATATCGGGTATCCGTATCTGCAGGGCTCGTCATCCACATTGATAACTGAGGATGCCAAAATTCGATAGATGGTAAAAGAATATATTATGCTTAGCTTTGGACAACCTTATAAAGTAAACAACATTCGCCCTTTTACAAAGACAGTAGAATGTAGATCATGTTTAGCACTAAGTTAAGAAAGACGCCGGAAAGGCGCTATAGCGTCCAATTCTGACGTGTGTCTATGTATGGATGATCCAAACTCTGTTTTAAAGCTTGATGGTAATCTTTCACAAATTTGGGGAAATGAGAGGAGAATAATAAACCACGCGCAAGAACCCTCTGCGCATATTATCTGCACAGGATGCTAGCTTCAATAAGAAGCATAGAGTGAGGGAGAAGTCTGCTGGAGGTACATACCCGTTGTGCATGAGAAACACCATTAACCAATCAGAAACAAACCGTTTGAGAAATGAAAGGATCGAGTATCTGTATCCCCTAGTTGACTTTTTGCAGTGAAAATCAAGGACGTCAAAATAAAAAAAAAATGACGGCTCACTCAGATTTACGTTAAAAAAATCGTCGATTTTGCTTCATTGCTTATCAATTTTTAATTTGTTTTCCTTCCGAATTTTCGTTTTTTTTTGTCAGGGGCTTTTGGGCTTCCATGGGCAATACGCCACTGCCATCATCTATCCTGATACAAGAGCTACAACGTCGACTAACTTGGTACTGGGTCCCAGATGGTAGATATAGGGGCCCGGCCTATGGAATTCGAGTTGAAAATTGCGCCATTGCAACAGTTTAAATCCTATTTCAAGGATACCCAATGTCTAGAACGCCGATAACATTTTTTCTGAAAGAATTCTGAATAATCAACAATTAGAAAACATTCAGAGAAATTCAGAGTGTATAGTTTTTGGGCTTCCATGAACTCTATACGCCACTGCCGTCATCTATCCTGCTGTAAGGGCCCGTCGTCTAACTTGGTACTGGGTCCAAGAATGCCAGAAGGCAGATATGGGGACCCAGCCCATAGGATTCGTTGGAATTGCGCACATTGTAACAGTTTAAATCCCATTTCAAGGATAGTGTCTAGAAAACACCAATAACAATTTTTCTGAAATAATTCTGATTAATTAATGATAAGAAAACATTCAGATAATTTCCAAAAGCTACAGAATAACGTTCATTATTTGAAACGGAGAAATACTTTCTTTCCAGTTTGATTTAAGAATCGGGTGGACATATTTTGTGAATCAGGTCACGGCCACACGAAACAAAATTGAATCACGGAACTCTTAATTGCGAAATCAATTGATCGAATAAACGTTATAGATAATTGTTTTGTTATTTGTTGAGTTTTATTTACCGAAATTGGCGTACAATTATATATTGGTTTTTTATTGTGTATTTTTTATTTGGGTTATTCCATGCAAATTGGCTGTGGCTGACATATGACCGATTTTAATGAGAATCAGTTTTTACTAAAGTCATATGTAGTAATGAGCAACTTCAAAATAGTAGGTTTTAGAAGTCTATATTTTGTTAATTATTGACATTTAAAGTTCAAGGTCACACAAATTTAGATATTTTAGCACTACGAGTGGCCTGTTTGCGATCCTATATTTCAATAAGTTATTGACACAAATTTAAAATTTTTATATCTTCAGAAAAAGGTCTCTTAGGAGGAGTCAGAATAATAATTTAATAGCCGTCACTCCTGAATCTGAGAGATCTACGAAAATAAAAATTTTGCCAATTTGCTACAAATTTCAAATTGCCCTGGTATCTCTAGAAATGGAAAGACAATATTAAAAATTATTCTTAATGAAGAGCTTTTTATAACAAATAGCTTGACGTAACTTAGTGATTGTATTTCTATTCCTTAGTAAAAAAAAACATTTAACAAGCAAAATTATGGAAAAATACGATTTCTCATTTTTTTAAATACATATTTAACTGTGAAGGAAAGCTCCGAAACCACAAAACTTTTCAACATTATAGACCAAGATGTCTATATATCCTCAAGTTTTCATTACTGTATTTTGCTTATTTTTGCCCCAGGAATATTTTTAACTAGATATGTGCATCAATCTGATTTTTTTATCACAACTGAAGCTTTTAAATGGTAATTTGAAGTTCTGATTTTATTATTTACTTCTTAAGTTAAAAATAATTTGGTATTTCATCATTCATTTGGGTTTCCATGGGCTGGTGCACATTAAATCTGTCGTGGCCTCAAATGTCCTCACGTTGACGTGGTGTGGAAGTTTGGAGAGTGGGGTGCCAGCTCAGGTGTTGCCTCGTCATCTGACCGTAGTTCAAAATTACGTGGTGTTGTCCTCGAATTTTACCCTTTGGGATTGATCCCGGACCGTCACCAATAGCCCTTTGTGTTGCTCCAGTGTGACGTTAATTAAAATATCTACCTTTATATATATAATAACCCCACCTTTAAACTCCCCGAATAAGCTAACCTGGAACTAGCCACCCTTAACTGTAACCCCTAGTCTCTCCTTCACCCAAAACTGGTTCTCCGATCACTCGAAGGGAAGCTAGCTAGGTGGACACGGAGTATGTCCAAGCTCTGTACATTCCATCTGCCCATGTATGCTGTACACAATCCTGTTATCGTATTAATAAATATTCTTCAGTTGAATCACTTGATAGTTCATAGTCACGACTACTAACGAGTAATACCCTATTTCTGGGATTACTACAGAAGCCGGTAGGACAGTTTCCTACATAAAAAAACCCACAAAGCTTAAGTCTGGCCTCCCAGCTCTAGGCCTAAAAATACGGACGTACAAGCGTACCCTCCCTGCCACACTTGATCTAGAAGGAAGCAAGATAATCTCACCAGAAATGTCCACAATGCAAGAGTCGTCAAATAAACTTCTGGTGCTATGATTTAACGTATAAAAAGGAATGTATCCCGAATGTTGCAGAAGGATCGTCATGTACCATCTATCGTATGAGAAGTGAATAATCGAACCTTTTTTTCTGTGTGTGCTTGTCTGTCAGAGCTCTGATGTTAATATTGCATAATTAGTTCTAATGTGCATTGAATTTTAATTGAAAAGTTTCATACATTTCTTTCAAAAGTTTCATACATTTAATTGAAATCTTTCATACATTTTTATTTATTTATTATATCTTCCCTATTGACTATTATTGCCTTAATGTGCTGGATAACTTGCTATATTTTGTGAAATATAGTTGCCATAGTCAATCAGTATTAATTAAGATAATTGTTTTGTATAAATTTGGATTTGATTGAGTTTAGTTTTGAGTACCTTGATTTATAAGTTCTCATGATATTAATGCCAGACTCAAATAGGGAAAATAGTGTTGAGGTGATCAACGTGCAGCAAAGTAGCACGGAAATTTTAGATAACAGATTGGAGATGGTAGAGCCAAAGCGGCCTACCTTAAAAGAACCCTTCATAATTAATTTTGATCCTGAGGGAGGCATGAGATTCAATTCCTGGCTAATACACTTCAATCAGAAATGTGAAGAAAGAAATAAGGAAGACCTCTGGAAGGTCAATAATATACATAAATTTTTAAAGGGTAGAGCAATAACGGAATATGTTAACTCCTGTTTGAGCATTAGGAATTGGGAGGAATTGTGTTCCATATTGGAGGAAAAATTTTTAAATCCGACCTATTCGTCACTAGTGGACTTTACGAACCTTACATACGACCAAAAAGAAAACATAAGTACTTTCATAAAAAGCTTGAATGTGGAGGAGTATAGGTTTATCGAGTCAAATGTTGGTAGGATTGACGGATGGTCTCCCTTCCGATATGAAACAATTGATGATGGTTAATACCCCGACAAACCCCACAGAATGGCTTAACTTAGTTGTTGAATTATGTAAAGCCCGTGAAAAAACAAGTCACAAGCCCACTTCAGATGACTCAATACAAAAGTAAACTAATTATTACAGGCCAAGTCAACCTAGTTATTATAGACCAAATCAACCTAATTATTGCAAGCCAAATCAACCTAACTATGGATCACACAAATTTAGATTAAATCGTCCGGCCAAATTTCAGAGACCCGTACATTTTCAATCCCGGATACCCTCATCTCCTTGTAGAATTTGTGAAAGTAGAGGGATATTCAATGCTTTTCATTGGGCGCAGACATGCTCATTCAAAAACCAAAGCGAACAATATACGACACAAGGTAATAGCACACAAGAAATGCCCAGGGAAATGGGTACATCTATGGAAAACATAAGCAATACGTGACAACTATTTGTAACCGGTTACTTAAAAACCAATGTAAATTTACCTGTACCTATACATTACATAAATAAAAATGAACAGTTAAGTATATCGATACTTATTGATACTGGTTCAACTATATCCATTATTCCAAGAAACCTTATCCATAAATTATCTCTAAAATTATAAATACAAAACTGTCCAGATGTTTATGTGCAACAAACTCAAGGTAACTTTGTCATCAGGGAGAGACTAATTTTGACATTGACTATTGGAAATATTATTATGGTCATATTTTACATTATTGATAATGAACTTCCTTATGCATTATTAGGTCGAAGAAATAGTTAAATTAATAGTTGCAAAGGGGAAGGTTTTTAATCCGAACTTGGCTGACTCGGGTTTAAGTTGTTTCTTCCCCAGCTTCTCGTTATCATTTCCTTTGTAACTTTTGTAGAGACAACAATTGGTGTTTATTTTTAACTCGCTTTCAAAGATTGTTTCAGAAGACTTACAAAAAATATTCAAAACATTTATACCCAACTCTCCAATTTGTGTCAAATCTTATAAAAAAATCTTTTTATTAATACTCTGAGAAAAAATAATTGAATTCTCATAAAAGTATCTGCTTGATGGAGTAAGCCATCGAGTCCAACTAAAATTATCATTGTGAAAGAACTGAGATGATTTTTCATCATTATAAAGGTTAATTAAACCTAAGAAGATAAATAAATGAAATACAAAGGCATGGACTATAGTCAAGAATGGACTGAAAGTGACTCCAGATTGTGTGCTTTTTTGTGTATAAATTCTACTTTATTCGTATAAGTGTATGTTTCCATGCACGATTGTATGAGAAAGTTATTATTGTGTACATTCTTATAATTGAAAATGTGTGAGAATATTTAGTTACCTTTAAATCGTATGGTTACATAATGTACACGATTTTGGCCTGTCGAAATGTAAAATAACCTAGATCTGCTTTTTATGGAATATGCATTCTAAAATGTTGGTATATTTTTTCTGTATTCTAGTATTGTGCTATTATGTTCAGTATACAATTATGTTTTGAATATGCGTCAATGGAAGTGATGGAGAGATTGATAGTATTATTGCTTAATCCTGGTTTACTCTTCCTTGTGGTGAGTCTTGCTTGCAGTGCAGACACTGCTGGCAAGCCTCTTCCAGAAGGGGGGTATGTAATAACCCGACCTGTAAACTCCCCGAATAAGCTAACCTGGAACTAGCCACCCCTAAATGTAACTCCTAGTCTCTCCTTCACCCAAAACTGGTTCCCGATCACTCGAAGGGAAGCTAGCTAAGTGGACGCGGCGTATGTCCAAGCTCCGTACATTCTATCTGCCCATGTATGCTGTACACAATCCTGTTATCGTATTAATAAATGTTCTTCACTTGGTAGTTCATAGTCACGACTATGAACTACTATATATGTGGGGGTCTGGCTGGTTTGTGGGCAATTGGTAATATATGAAACGTTTTAAAGAATAATTAAGTTTAATGATGAGATTGATGAATATTTACAATGAATTTGGCCAAGAGAATTAAAGTTAAACAATGCTTTGGTAAGTGCACAGCACAGACTCTATCGGCGCTCACTGCCCGTCAACGTCGCATCGTCCAAGGCTACGTCCTACTCGTAGCTTCGTCGTGTTCCTTCTGCGTCGCTTTTGGCTCTGCGCTCCTCTAATGCGCGGTATGGCTGCGCAGGTGCCCTCTAGTGGCAGGCTGGGCACCACACACACACACACACACACACATATATATATATATATATATGGTAGTCCGTCTTAGTCCTATTCAAATAGGCGTTTGGCGACGAAACTCTAGTTGCCAATTTTTCAACGGGCAATACCTGTTTTGTTTGTTACCGATTTTGTGACTTGCTTTAGGACTCAAAATGAAATCTTGAATATCTTTTTTCCAGTAATAGACATATTGAACTATATTCTTCTAAAATATAATTTACGTCAGAGCTCTCCACTTGATTTTCTATGCCTACTTTAAGTGGAAAATCGTCATTTTATAATTTTTCTTTGGTATTTTGAAGATGAAGAAAATAAAAGCCGACTTCCAAACTTCAGCAATAGTTTTAGCATACCTAGCACTGTAACTGGTATGAATTTCAACAATACCTCTTTAAATTCCTTTAGTCCGTATAAACCTTTTCAATTTTATCAAAATCGACAATTTTCCATTTTCGCTTCTAATTTTTAGCTTCGGTACGTTGTTTAAAATTGTTACTTTCAAACCGATAAAAAAAAGTTTTCACAGATTACATAAATATGAAATATTTTGTCTACATAAAATAGCTTTTGAGAAACAGATTTTCAAACATGCTACATTAAGCGATTTCATAATTGCTCTTCGAAGTTGCTAGTCCTTAAAATGCCTGAAACTTCCAAAACATTTAATTTTGAGCCAAAATATTTTGGATATCGTTATTTATGCATAAACTAAACTCCTGTACCAAATTTCATGAAAATCCGTCACCACACTGCCACATATTTTTTCCTGGGGTTTGCTTATTTCACATGGAATCGCCCATTTGTTAATTTGTGTATCGGATGTTCGGCCACTTTTCTTAATCTTTTCGAGGGCGGTGTGACATCTGGGGTACCACCGTCACTGAAAGGGTTAAGCCTAATGTACAGGGTGATCCAAATTAAACAGGTAGTGTTTAGACCTCTCTAGAAAAACTGCTGAGCGAATCGCAACCAAATTTTATACACGCACTTTCCTGACTGCGGTTTTGATTTCTGAAGGAAAAAATAGTAATAATTTCGGTTGCTAGGGATGACACTTGACGCTACGGTTCAGGTAATTTGCATATTGCAGAACACATCTGACAAATAAAGTCAAGAAAAGAGTTAACGTGCAATAACTTTATTGCAATCTCTGTGGAAATTAAATTAATGAAAAATATTGGCAAAAAAGAGCTGTGCAATAACTTTATAGCATTTACATATGTATAATCACACTAACATCACAGATATAGTTCTATCGTGTCCTCTATCACCTTGCTCTTTAAATTGCAGATTAATTCGCTGCAGAACACACTCGACAGCAATCTCAATTGATTTGTGTCATATGTTGCGAAATTCTGTGTCTTAAGACATCTAAGTTAGGAACATTACAACTTGATAAACGAGGCTCTATAAATAGCCCCACAGCTAAAAATCATAGGAGTTCAGATCTGGTGTCCGGGGTGACCCTATCGTTGGAAATGATCTGCTAATCCCTTTGCCAACCGAAAAGTTTTGCCGTAGTAAGACTTGCACAGGTAAAGAGATGTGAGGGGATGCACCATCTTGCATGAAGATTGTGGTATCCAGACAATTCCTCTGCTGAAGTGATGGAATTACAAAGTTCCGGAGCATATCGGCATACATGGAGCCATTAACAGAGCGTGTCACTGACCCCCAAGGTCGCGTTGTCTTCAAAGAAGGACCAATGATAACGTATGTCCTGAAGCCACACCAAACTGTTGCTTTTGGTGTATGCAATGGAAGTCGTTGGTGAACGTGGGGATTTGTGTCAGACCAGATACGACAGTTATGAGTGTTTACAGCACCATTCAGATGGAAATGAACCTCATCACTCCACAGTATTTGCCAAGGCTATGCATCATCCACCGACATCCTGAGCGATGAATATCGAAGCAAATGTTTATCGAGTATCATAAACACCAGAAAGCAATTCTGGAGTGTGGGATATCTTATAAGAGTAAAACTTCAAGACATTTCGCAGAGCTCTTCATACTGTCGTATACGGCACGTCCAATTCCCGCGATATCGCAAGTGCACAACTGTCACCATGTGTATGTGCTTTTTCCTTCTCCACCACAGCATTTGCAACTTCTACTCTCTGTAGTCCAGTTGGCTTGCGACCTCGTCCTGGTTTTACAGAAGAAGTTCCTGTTTGTTCATAATGCAAAATCATATTCCGAAGATTATAAATTGTCAGTGGATCTCTACGTAAGCCTTTTATCTGCTGAAATTCCTTAAGTGAAGTAGAATCATGGTTGTTTTGTTGATAGAAGAATTTAACAAGTAACGCTCGATCCGGTAAGGTGAGCTTCATGACACTAAGCTAGTCGACGACTGGTAGAAAACGCTGTGAGACTCCTTATATTGTCGGTGGATATTTGATAAGTTCTGCAATATACAAATTACCTGAACCGCAGCTCCTAATTTCTCCAAGAGGCCGAATCTTGAACTATTTTTTTTCTTCAGAAATCGAAACCGTGTACTCAGTAAAGTATGTGTACAAAATTTGGTTCCGATTCGCCCAGTAGTTTTTCCTACAGAGAGGTCTAAACACTTCCTGTTTAATTTGGATCACCCTGCATTTAAATATTCTAGATACATTAAGGTTAATACGTATATAAATATTCTTTCATTTGATATTCTGGCGTTAAGGAATGCTCTAGATTGGGATGGGACATATGGTACCCCACCTCTCTTCAAAAGTACCAAATTTTGTTATGAGCATACATTCATGTACGGTATTAAGTTTTCCATGAAGTATTTTTACAAAACATTTATTTTAGCATCTTCATTGGCTCCCCCAGTGTGGGCTTTGGAGTTCTCGCTGATTCTGTTCGATCTTGACCTGTTATTGGCAATAGTTCTCCATATCTTGGTTTTGCCGAAGTCCTTGTCTACACAGTCAATCCATCTAAGCTTTGGTCTTAGACATCAACTTGAATGCAGAATGAAATTGCAGATGGATTTACCTAGGAGGACACGGCCCTAACACATCTTGCCTACTAACTTATCAAGAGCTATTCGCCACAAAGAAGAGCTCAAGTAATAAAATTTGAAGAGCCTCGAGCTCGTATCTGGTACCATAGAGACCATCTTGGAGCATCGTTCGAATATGAGACAGAAACTGTCAGACTGCTCTTTCTAGACTTGTGAACGGGCACATCAGATCTTTATCCTTTGTTCAAGGACACAGGGATTTTTCAACTTGCCTAAACTGTGGCACTGAACAAGCCTCTCCAAATCATCTGCCCTGCGTTGGTTTAGTAAGGGTTGATCTCTATGGACATCCTAATCTGATGTTGGACTTTTTGAAAGTGTTCGGACTCATGGACGTGGTCTAGCCACTTAGCTAGACCTTTAGGAATAAAGGAATATGTAACGACAACAAGCTTTCCTCTAGGCCTAATTCCAATTGACTTGCCCCCCAAAATTACGCTAATTTCATCGGGTATTCGAATGATACAACTCGTCCATCTCATTCTCTGTATTTCTATATATTTAATAATATCTTGTTCGCTGTATAAATGGTATTAAATCTACGCCACACTCCATTCGTCTGCATGTCGCCAAATACGCTTCTTAAAATCTTACTCTCAAAAGTTTGCAGTGCATTTTCGATACTCAAGGTCATAGTCCAAGTTTCTGAGACGGGCATAAGAAAGCACATATCAAATTAAAACTTTGAATAAAAGTAATTTGGTACTTCTTTTGATCCGATCTGACTTCAAGTACCTACATAGTCCAAAGAAACAGCACGATTCACAAGTTATTCTATTAATTTCTGGTCATGCCATTCCTGATATTGACAACTGAGCCCAAATAAATAAAGCTCTCAACTTTCTCAAACTAGTATGAACCAATATCCAAAAAGGGATAGATGCATGGTATTTAATTTCTTTTAGAATAATGCCCTTTAAAGGGGTAAGTGCTAGGTTGAGAATGTCATTGTCAATTGTTGACATCACAGCCAGATTCGAGGCATCACATATCGTCCCCCTTATGCCAGAAACATGAATGTGCAAATTTTCAATTTTTGGGTTTATCAGCTGGTTGAATCACTTATTTTGCTAGGTTTTGCCAGAAATGCGAATGTGTATCCCCTATTCAAACACATTGTTCTTGCCATGCGCGTTAGATGAATGTGAAACACCAAACAGGTTAGTTAAACATTCAAACATCATTTCCCAAATTTTTGAAATTTGCACATTCATGTCTCTGGCATAAGGGGACGATAAGTAACCATCCTTACGAGTATTCTTGTATCCCTAATTTATATTATCTTTAAAAATTAAATCGACTCATACTAAATTTGGCTTATGAATTTGAGGATTAAGTTTTCAACTTGCTCATGTTCCGGCATAAATAAGGGCGGGAAATACATCTCAAGTAGGAGCGTGCCTACGGAGGGGACTGTGGGAGCGTAAGCTCCCTCCAGGCCTTAAAAGAGCAAAAATGAAAATATTTAATGAACTGATCTTTTAAAAATTTGTGCAAGCTGATATTTTCGACATTTTCTTCTCGCTTCGATCAAATATTTTTCCATTTATAGAAGTTGACTCAGTCGGACTTTGACATAGTCACTTCGAGTGGACTTATCAAGACAAATAACCTGTCTGCGGATTTTCATTTCCTATATGCTCTTTGTGAGATATACAGTATTCTATTGACTATTATTGCTTACATTTAAAAGAAAAGTTACCACATTTTAATGAATATATTAAGGTATTTAAAATCATATGCAAATTTAGATAACTTAAGATATCCGACTATGTTCGGAGTTCTTTATTTAAAAATGTTCAAATTATACTATTTTTTCTTTTTAATGTAAAACAACTTATAAAAACGCATTATAAAACAAAAAAATCACTAAAAATTAGGATAATTTATAAATACATTGGCAAAAATTGTAAAATTTAGGTAAAAATATGACAACGAAAAACACTACAACTAAAAACTTATGAGTACATTTGCCTAAAATTTTGCATAAAGTTCCCTAAATATATAAGCTAGGGCCTGAACTAAAAGATATGTAATATTCCCTTCCACTCATGAGATATTGAGAATAATTTAGAAGAAAACATGAATTTGTGAAATTTTCCCTTACGCCACAACAATGAAATCTCTAAAAAGTTTTCCTTTCAAGATAACTCTTATATCCTAGTTCAGCCCTCCAAAACAAATATAAAAATTAGTACTCCAAATTTCATTCAAAAATATATAATACAATATTAATTATCGCGTTTCCCGTGCAAAAATTGTGCTCAAAATCACAGAGAAAAATGATTTTTTAAAGATTTGAATTAAAAGATTTGAAACTAATTAAAAACAGCTGTCAAGATCTATTCAAATTACTATATCTCCGCTTCTATTCACCGCACAGACAAAATAAAACAGTTTTGTAAAGAAAACAGTCTAAATATTAAGATATCGCACATCAATTGAAATATGATACAATATTCTTAAGTCGCAAATCGACTTTTCAACGTAGTCGGAGCTTAATGAAACTTAAGATTTAAGGAAACTGAATTGTAGGTGTGGGTGATTTTACATAGGGCGAAGGGGTTAAGAATGACACGCAAGTGCGCTTAGGTACATTATAAGGAAGAAAAGTTCTACAGAGTTTCACAGATTTTATCTAGGTTGTTGCGAAGATAATTTACGATTTGTATTATTCGGTTCTGTGCATTTTTATTTTGCAATATTTTCACACCGAGCGTTGAAATTAGCATCACTAGATGTTTTTAACCCTCCTGGTGGTTGTCTCGACGAGGTATCTCGTCATTAGCAAAATTGGCCAGATCTTGATGGACGAAAAATCTCGTCCAAACCACTTAGTGTTAAATGCCATTTAGGAGTGAAGGGATAGTTTGATGTGAATTGTCCATTAATAGACAATTGTCACAACAACGTTGTGTTGCGTTGTGTGACGTTAATTAAAATACAATACAACAACCCATCTCATATTTACTCGGGGAGGACAAAATAATATAAATACTTAACAAATATTCCATATTCTTTACTAATAAGTAGCTATACATCTTTTCGTCTAGTGGTAGCTATTCTAAAATTGGTGTTTTAAACACACTCTAAGACTGCTTTATATTTTAAAGAAATGCATTTAAGAATCACGACCCCCTTCATTTGTGGTTTGGCTTCGCTCGACGTTTTAATCATCTTAAATTGATTGCACCCCTTATCTTAAGAAGATATTTGTCTTTGAAGAACATCTTTTGTATTTTAATGAAGCCATAGAAACTAAGTTTTGATTGAAAATAAATTTCTCAAGCTTTCTCTGCTTTTCATAGCATATTTCTTCCCTGAGGATGAAGGATTATTCTGAAAAAAGACACTACAATTTGTCTTCTGTCAGAGATCAATACTTAAAATTGCGTTCTACCTCTGTCTCATGAAAATAGTTCAAGTTAGAGTGGAAGTTTGGAGAGTGAGAATATTACGTGGTATTCTTCTTGGATCTTTCCCTTCGGTTTGATCCCGGGCCGTCACCAATAACCCGTTGTGTTGCCCAGTGCGAAGTTAATTAACTACCTACCTTAAAAACAGCTTTGACTTTGTACAGGCAGTAACACGTTGAGCTACCGAATTTTTAATGTCCAGAAAGTTAAAGTATTGATTTTGTACAACCTTTCCTCGTGGGAACGGGTCTGAACTTAGAAACAATTTCTAAATTTTAAATTTATTTCTAAACGTGTAATATAAATTATAATTTGTATTACACGTTATATAATACAAATTATAATTTTTATGTATTTCACATATAATGGTGTTTGATAGTTATCAAATCAGAGAACATTATATAATCCTCTAATTGGCCTATATTTCATAACTATCATATATAACACAAATAGAGGAATATATAATTTAAATATGAAAATATAGTCGACAGTTTATAGTTTATTATTTATACGCTAGATGGCGCGCGAGAGAAAAATCTTAAAAATAATTCTCGGCTTCTAGTCATCCTACCAGTGGTTATCCCTTTGAGACCTGAGACTTTTTCTCATACATACATTTTATTTATTGCTTAATGATTCTCATCTCAAACTGAGGGTAAAAAATAATCGTAAATGTGAGGGATTTCTAAAGGGACTCGGGAAAAGCTATGTAGTACAGATTATGAAATGTCGTAATATATATGTATTACATACATATATCTTAAAACTTTATTCCTGTTCTAATTAACCCTCAATCATGTGCGTATGAATTTTTTAACTTCAACAATAAATCTTAAAATACATTATATCATACAAAGAGGTTCTTTCAAATCTGTCTGTTGGGTGTCACCTAAATTAATTAATTAATACACAAAGTACATTATTCCGTTTCCCGGTTTTTGACACAAATTTCGAATCCACATCAAAATTTAACCTAGAATGCCAAGATATATATATACATACATACAGGGGTTTATGTTCATATGTGAAAACAACTTTTACCTTTAATTTATTTTCTGAACTTGTATCTCACAAAGCACCCTTTCTTGGTGAAATTTTCACTCAGAAATTATTGTATAAAATAAATTAAAGAAATCAAACCAAAATGACAAATACACAGATGGGTAAAATCATAAAAAGGAATGGTCCTAAATTACAGATTTCAAACTCTATTATGGGCAAAGGTTTGAGATTCACCGAGTTTCCTGCGTTCGGCCAGTTCAATTTGCCTCGTTGACTGATGGCCAAACGTTTCGTGATTGAGATTTTCAAAAAGAATTTTTTTTTGGAATAAGTGCTGTAATTGTTCTGAAATCTTTTGTGTTTGGATGCTTTCAATATTTATTTTCGTATCAGTTCCGTGTTCCTGATGCATATGTCTGAATATTTGGAATATGTTCTCACAAAGAGGATGACTACGAAGCTCAACATTTTTATCTTGGTTTTTATCTTTTCACATTTAGTTCTGAATAAGAGGAAACATGTGAAACAATGATGCTTAATGTGTGAAGTGTCTTATGCTTGCCCCATTCTGTTATGTATTCTACAGTTCACATTCATTGTCCACTGGTTGAGAACACTCTCTGGTCCAAGACATTATACCTCACGTGAAACAATCATAATTATTTTATGTTTATATGTTGTCAGCTTTTCAGGTGTTTTGTAATTATGGAAAACCTTTATAGAAAAGGGCGGCCTTTTATGGTTTTAAGCCTCTGCCCTTTTCAAATTCTCTGCACTACACTGTTGTTTTGAATTGGATAGTACGACAATTATATCAAATTAAATTTTATCTGTGATTTAAAGTTTACAAAAATTATACAAAATTATTTAAGAGAAAAGTGTGCGAAATTATATTACCTATTAATGTTTATTATGTCGTACTTAGTATTTTGACAGTGTAACTCGAAACATGTTGCCCACTGAGTCTTAATATGACAGCAAACTACATATTATTTATTTTTTGGATAGTCACAGTACGAAAATTTCCTCATACCTAACTCCACCTGATCTAAATGCTTTATTATCTATTAATATTAATTACGGTATTCTGAGAGTTTCGACAGTTTGATCCGAGACATGTTGGATATTGAGTCTGATTAATATTTCTCCGCACAAAGTTTTTTCGGATTGGAATAGAGCAACACTTTTATCACTTAACTTCACCTATGGTCTAACCGTTTACAAAAATGAAACAAAATTACAAAAGAGAATAGAGTACGAAATTATACTATACGGTAATATTTGTTTATGGTTCAGATTTTCGAGAGTTTAATCCGAAACATGCTGCACACTGAATCTCATTAATATTACAGCAAACTACGTATAATTTATTTCTTTTGGATTGGCATAGTAAGAAACTTTACTCATACTAAACGATCCAAAAAAGCGTTACATTATCTATTAATATTTATTACGATGTTCTGAGATTTTCGACAGTCCGAAACATGTGGCATATTGAGTCTGATAATATTTCTGCATATAGAGTTGTTTTTTTTTGGAATGGCACAGTGCCACACTTTTATCACCTGTGATTTAAACGTTTACGAAATAAAGCAAAATTACAAAAGAGAACAGTGTACGAAATTTTTTATCCGATAACCTTTATTATGGTTCAGAGTTTCGATCCAAAAACAGAATCTGTTTAATATCACGTTTCCCGAAGCATTCCGTGTCCATTTATTTACCGCGCACACTTGACCGCCAGTGGTGATTGGGAAAGTGACCTTCCTCTTCACTTTCACTGGCCCGTGGTCAAATGATTCCGGGGGCTACTTCATTCCTTCAGAATTGATGAGGCCCAATAAACAAGAAAATCGATTCCAGGTGCCGTTCCAGACGACCGACAAGTGAAAACTTGTATTTTTCCTTGAGGGGTCTTCGAGGGGTGTGGTTCCAGTTTGCTCGAGATGCTTTATCTAACCCAAAAGGGGAGGGGGGCCGCTGTAGACAACTGAAGTGAAGCGCGCGATGCATACCGCTCCATTGCCTATTGCAACCCCCCACTTTATTTTCCTTTACTTATTTCCCTTTTTCCGTGTGTGTTCCTACCTGTAGCCTAGACCCATGGAGCATTTCGAATTCTACCTGAAATCCAATGACAGTCCACCTCTCTTCCAACTCTCTTTTCTGGCGGAAGTTCTTTGTGGCCTGGGCGACCTTGAACGCCCAACCTGACTGCTTTTCTTCTTCTACCTTGTAGGAATACCTTTTCCCAAAATTTCTTTCTTTGCCTCCCTTCCTTGGCATCTTGCTTTTTTCTTTCGAATCATCAGCCGCACACAGATTAGGCTTGATCGCAGAGCCGGATAAAGCTCGCGAGGTGATGAGATGTAATTGGGGAGAAATGCCGTTAAGGGTCCCTTAATTAATATCCACGGATCTCGGATTTACTTTAAGGTTAAGCATAGATGATTTGACAATTATTTTAAACGACAACGTAATTTTTTTAACTGCGGGAAGGTATTGGGCATTTCAGTTGAAAGTGTTCAATAAAAAGAAACGTATTTTTGTAACTGAAAATTTTAAAATAAATCTTGTTTAGAAATATTAAGATTGGAAGAAATGCAATAGTGGTCTCTTAATTAATATTCACCAATCTCCGATTTTAATTTGAGGACAAGCATAGACACTTTTCCAATTATTTATTTTATTACGTAGACATCCGACAGCTGTAAATATTTTACTGTGGAAAATATTGCGCTATAGTTGAATGTCCTCAATGAAAAAAAACGTAGTTTCTAACTCAAAATTTTTGAAGTAAATCATTATTAGAAATATTAAGACTATTAAGATTCTTGCATACTGAAGATAATATAAAGTGCCATTTGGGTCCCTTGATTAAAATCCCGCGCGAGTCTCAGATTTTAATTTGAACACAAGCATAGATGCTTTGGCAATTATTTTATTTCGTAGACATTTGACAACAGTAATTCTTTTTTACTGTGGCAAGAGATTGGTACTTCAGTTGAATGTCTAATAAAAAACCCGTATTTTTTAGTTGAAATTTTTTAAAGTAAATCAGAAATATTAAGATTGGAAGAAATACCATACGGTCTCTTAACATCCACTAGTCTCAGATTTTTATTTGAGGTCAAGCTTATACACTTGCCAATTATGTTATGCATACGGGTCTCAGATTTTAATTCGAACTTAAACACAGAAGCTTTGCCGATTATTTTATTTCTTAGATATACTAGAAGAGTAATGTTCTTACTGTAGCAAGGTATTTCGCTTCAGTTGAATGCCTTCAATAAAGAAACGTAGTTTCAACTGAAAATTTTAAATTAAACCATTATATATAGAGAGATGAGAAATATTAAGATGGAAATAAATGACATTCGAGTACCTTAATTGATATCCAAGCATGTGTTAAAAAGAGCTTTATAGGTGTCTCAAATTTTAATTTTAGCTCAAGCTTATGCGCTTTGCCAATTATTTTATGCATTGTGTCTCATATTTTAATTTGAACTTAAGCACAGAAGCTTCGTCGATCATTTTATTTCTTAGATATACGAGAAATGTTCTTACTGTGGCAAGATATTTCGCTGCAGTTGAATGTCTTCAATAAAGAAACGCAGTTTCGAACTGAAAATTTTAAATTAAACCATTAGATGAGAAACATTAAGATAGGAGAAATGCCACTGTAGTACCTTAATTAAAATACAAGCATATGCTAAAGAGAGCTATATATGTGTCTTAGATTTTAATTTGAACACCATAGACGCTTTACTAAATATTTTATTTCGTAAATATATGGGAACAGTAAATACTTTAGTGGGGCAAGGTACTGCGCTTTAGTTAAGTGTCTTCAATAACAATACCTAGTTTCTGACTGAAAATTTAAAAAGTAAATCAAAATTATAAATACGAAAATTGGAAAGAATTGTCATTCTGGTCTTTGACCGTAGAGCCAGCCGTATGAGACCTGGTAACGACTAGTGTCACAAACCAAACCTTCTTTTATATTTTAAATCAAGACATGAACGATTATTATGAATTATTTTCTTTCATAAAAATAAGAGTTGTTTAAGAGTGTAAAATTTAACTTGAACGTGGGAATTATTTTTTGCTTTCATATATTTACGAGGATAATAGCAATGAACTCTGATTTAAGAATGGAATAAACTAGTTTCATTTCAAAATGAGATGCTTTTGAAACTTTAGTTGAACAATAAATATAGAGATGCATCAGTGTTACTGACTTTCAATTTCTTTTCGTAGATTCTACAATACTTCTACATCCAAGCAAACAAGTTCCATTAATATTGTGGTAAAAACTAGATATATTCTTCGCGATATTTAGAATGGCGTATACAATTCTTATGAGTTTGATCCGAATATGTCTTACATGTGCACTGTGCATGTATGGTGGATGAAAGCATCGAAAGGGTGTCACGATTATATAAAAGTTACGATTCACTGATCCATTAGAAGCACTTCTTTCCATTTCAATAAGAACCTGTTCTCTTTCTATTTAGAAACACATTACTTCATGCACGATTGTTTGACTTGTGGAAATTTTTAATGGACAGTGACGAAAGGAAAATTGCGCACAGTACTTTATCTTACTTGGTATTTGAAATATTGTAAACATGGTGAATATAGAAGGCGTTTTTTTATTCGCAGAACTTCTTTGAAGAAGACGAATGAGATGATTGAGCTAGTTGAAACTAATATAATTTATAACGAAAGAGGTTGAACATTTTCAACTACTCCGTCTGATATATGCATTTAAATTGCATTAATTGCGAACAATAAGTATTTGGTATTTAAGTAAAAAGAATGACTATTTAGGGGATTAGTAAAATACTCCATATGTGGAATCATGATTTTATCAAGGAAAAATTATACCGCTACAATCTTACCAGTAGCTAATTTGAGAACTTTGAGGATTCACCAGTCACTGAATATGGAAACCACTTGAGACATTGTAACTCCAATAGAGATTTAAAAAGTGAGTAAAAATTCAACGTATAAAAATCATTTATTCAAATAATCATCATAGTTAGCACGCCTTTGCGAGCCTTGACCTTCAGAAGTTTTCCCCAGACTACCCTCTCTCCAGCCATGGATCTCCAGTTCTTGACATTCATGGCACTAAAGTCCGAATCCAGACAATCCCTCCATCTCTTTTTTGGTCTACCCCTTTGCCTTTCACAAAAAGGGACTGTATTAAAAACTTTCAATGGCGTTCTCTCTGGACCCATTTTCAAAAGATGACCTGCCCATCTCATTCTGTTCAATTTTACAAATTTTACTGTCTTCATTTTCAAAAAGTTTGTATAATTAAAAGTTGTATCTTCTTCGCCAAATATCATTATCAAGGACACCATCAAAGATGGCCCTCAAAACTCTCCTTTCAAAAATTGCCAAAGTATTCTCTTCCTTTGCTGTCAATGACCATGTTTCAGAGGCATAGGTTATTCAAATAATATACAATATAATATTTACATCTTGTAGTTAATTTAAAATGTTCTATTTTCCCATTTCCAAATTATTTCATAACAAATAAAGTACAAGTATTCACATGTTACTAAAACAGAATACATAAAAAATTGCAAATATGACTAGCATTTTCCTCACACACATATTTCTAGCTAGTGAAAACAGAAATTTTATGCCAAAAATCACAAAAAATTTCATGCCAAAAATCACAAAAAATTCAAACACGTGGGTACTTATTTACTTAATCTTCAAATAATTTTTGAGGGCAGACAATCTTTCCTTTGATTAGTTATATTTTCTCTCTCCTTGCACCTCACAGACCTTACAGTTAATGGAAACAAAAATTCCATACGAAAAATTCTGTAGAATACAAGTATTTTCGCAAATAACGTTGCAAAATTTCCCGTTACTGCAATTTAATATGAACAATAATATGAATACCGACTAACGCCTTTCCACATTTTATCTTCATATACTTCTAGCTGAAAACAAAAGTTTCCAGTAGTAGATACCAAAAATTCAAACACATGGGCACTTACGATTTTTGAGGACAGACAATCCTTCCTTTCATAAATTCTACCTTCTCTCACCTCCAGGACTACTTTTGTCTTCCTTTCAGCAAATGAACACAAAAATTAGATACCAAAAATCCTGTTGAATACAGGTATTTTCCCAAATAACGTTACCAAATTTCACGCCACTGGTATATTATATAACGCAGTGGCGTAACTAAGGGAGGGTAACAGGGGTGACGACCCTGAGCGCCAGTGCCTAAAGGCGAGGTGGAAATATTTACTAAAAAGTGGTTTTTCTTGGGAATACGTTTCTATTTCTGTGTTACAATTTCTAACATGTGTCCTTGTCACTGAAATATTTTCCAGTGCTAAGCATGTGAAGAGAATGTGCTTTCATGCAATCCACCTTTACAACACATTGCTTAATCCTCCTGGTGGTAGTCCCGAAAAGGTGTTTCGTCAGTAGCAGAAAATTGACCAGATCTTGATAGACGAGATATCTCGTCATTAGCAGAATTGATCAGATCTTGATGGACCAGATATCTCACCGAAACCACTTGGAAGAGTCGATTCTTTTTATGTTCCCATTGCAATCGTATTGCAATTCAGGAAAGAGAGAAGAGACAAACTATTAGAATTCTCTTTTCACGAGCGTCTAGTTTCCGGTCCTTGGTCCATAAAACCCAAATCAACCACAAACGTTTGAAGAGCACAAAGTTTGACAGGGGGCCCCTTTTCTTACTTTGTCCTGGAGACTCGTAAACAAGAGCCATTAACAAAGCCTTCTGCTAGTCTATGCATGAACTATAATTAATTGCAAAAAATAATATCGAGAACATTAGTGTATTATTCTAATTATCTTCACACTAAATATTTTGTTTTTGACAGGGCGGTATCAGCCTTATTTGTATCCAAAAGCCTTTTATTCCCAAAAAATCTGGCTTCACCTCTGAAATAATGAATACCATAATATGATTATGGCTTCTCTCAAGCTTTCTAGCCGAAGAAAACAAAACTTTCTAGGCCTAAATACCAAAAATTCATAAACATGGGTGCATATTTACTTTATTTTCAAGCCTTTTTGTCTGAGGGCAGACAATCCTTTCACTGATTAATTCTGTTTTCTCCCCTTTGCAACTTTGCTTGCTTCGAACTTTGTCTTTTGCTGATAATCTTCCTCAGTGTGGTTATTACCGGTAAAAGGAAATCCCCAGAGTCGGAACTCTGACCCTTTTAGGAGGGGTGGGGGTCAAAAAACAGGCTATTCCGAAAAAGCCCCTTGTCGCGGATTGTTCCAAGTTCGAATTTCGAATAACATTCACTAATTAAGTGCGCGGCGCCCCCGTTATTATGCACCATTAATTTTGCGGGCATTCTCTGGATTCGCAGGAAGCAAGGAAGGGGAAGGCGAGATTCGTTTTGTCTTCCAAAACGCCGACGAGATAAGGAGCTCGAGAATAGAGAGGAAAAGAAAATTCGAAAAAAGAACGTTCGAACGGCAGGGGAAAACGGTTGGCTATAGAAGGATCCCCTGGAGTCTTCCGTAGTTAACCATAGTCTATGAGAAAATCGGAGATTGGCTGCCTCGATAAATCGTCTTCTTTCCAACGCTTTAACCACAATCGAACTCCTGAAGGTAGCAGCTGCTTGTCTGGGACACCTGAAAAGGAATTATAATATTCTTTAAATCGCTTGTTATTTTTATGTATAAAGCAAAGTTGGAGTCTGTCTGTACTCTATACAAATCTAGACGCTTGACCAATCCACACCAAATTTCGTACAATAATTCTTTAGAATCATGCGGGACAAAGGGGAAGTATTAGCCCCCGTTCGATTTGTTCTGGGGGTCTGCAGAGGGGTCTAAAAATAATTCGAAAGCCCCATGGGAATAACATTGAGTATAATTACGATCACCGTTTGATCAATTCACATCACATTTGACACACTTATACTTTAGAATCTTGAGGGAAACGTATAGTATATATTAACCCCCATTAAATTTGTCCTGGGCTTCAGAGAAGGCTAAAACCAATTCGAAATCTCCATAGGAATAACTTTGAGTAATACTACTACAACCAATTCAACCCAATCATCGCCGGATAATTCTGCTAGTCAAGTTTATTTGAACTAGCAGGAAATAATAAATCTGTAGCGGCGGATTATACATTACTGATAACAGTTTGTCGCCATTCGCCCGTTTAACAAATACTGCATATTTCTGACACATACGTTAATGAAATATATATTTAACCGTATAATAAAAAAGACGCCCCCGGAAGAGCTTGACACTTAATATTTACCTATAACTGCAACACCTGAAGTTTTTTCCACTATCTTAAGAATTTTTATTTCTGATTAGACATTCAGCTTCCACCTCTCATACGTTTAAAACAGGAACGAAGTTCGTCTAATCAGTCCGCCACCTGAGTGGCAGCGAAATCTGAATCCTCGATACCAAGTCACCAGAGTCGCTCTTCTTGTTCTAGTATTTCCTAGATGACCTCAAGATATCCCTCGTGAAGACAGACTTCTTCATTATCATTCATTTCCATCTAAGAAGTGTGTTGAAATTGGATTCTCATCGGACGTTTTCTTTCTCTTTTCGCACAATTCAACCGTTGACATTTTTGCACCTTTGTGTGTCAGTTAGTGGAGATGCTGACTATAATCACCTGTAAAACTGATCTAATCAGTCTGCGCATTCAGATTTCTTCGCATTTTCGGCTTCTTTATTTCATCATTGGTGCTACTTTGCCTTGATTTGCATTATAGGTTGAAGAGCTATTTTAAGTGATGTTAAATAACTACTTTCGTACAATTCAACCGTTGACATTTTTTGCACCTTCGTGCGTGTTAGTCAGTGGAGATGCTGACTATAATCACCTATAAAACTGATCTAATCAGTCTGCGCATTTAGATTTCTTCGCATTTTCTGCTTCTTTATTTCATCATTAGTGTTACTTTGCCTTGATTTACGTTAAAGATTGAAGAGATATTTTTTAAGTGACGTTAAATAACTACTTTTGCACAATTCAATCGTTGATATTTTTGCACCTTTGTGTGTCAGTCGGTGGAGATGCTGACTATAATCACTTGTAAAACTGATATAATCAGTGCGTATTCAGATTTTTTTGCGTTATCTGCTTCTTTATTTCATCATTAGTGTTACTTTGCCTTGATTTACTTTAAAGTTTGAAGATATATTTTCAGTGACGTTAAACTTTCATATGCGGGGGAGTAACAAGTGTTTTTTCCCAATTCAACCGTTGACATTTTCCTAATCTGTGCTTTTAACCTAATTATTTATAAATAATATATTTCATCATCATTTTTAATAAGTAAATTTTGTTATGGACAAAGGCGGCATCAGCCTATTTTGCCCAGGTTCCCAAACATCTAGCCTCCCCTCTGGTTTTTTACTCTAAATTTTGGATGGCTAACAGTAATGAAATCTATCGATTTCTAATAATTTATAATGTTTTCCTTATTAATACAGCTTCCTCTGCGTGTAAGGATACAGTAATTCAATAAAAATATCAACCAACAATTCACTTTAGAGCAAAAAAGTTATCATAAAGCTTATACCAGGTCAAGGATTATCGCTACTTGAAAAATAATAACATGAATTATGAAAACTGAAAACAGTTTTTAGAGCGACTGGCTCGGAGGTAAAAAAAATATTCAGAGCAAGCAATTAAAATAAAAAAAATATGAGGTTTTATAGGTATATAATGATATTTAAATCTATTTAATCAAGAAAATGCAAAGTGTCATCAAAAATTTTTAATACAAAATATTTTCGATAGCAATTGAAAGCCCAGATCCTTGACTAAATTAACCCTCGGGTAGCAAAATACGACCGTAGCGAAACAAATCCAATCCAATTCCCCACTTGACTTCTAAGCTGTTAGAAGGAAGATTGCAGTGGGAGGTAGTGGATTTTTAAGACAAATTTTGTAGATACAAAATATAGAGAACTTGAGCTTGAACCTTTCGATCAGTCATCCATGATCGTTTCTTTATCACAAAAATTAATAGTTGAAAGACAAGCGTTTCAAACCAATCTGATACATACACGTCATTGGCAATAAAAATTGTATCTATATTATGCATTCAGTACCGATTTTAAGGCTTTTATTAACCACTTCGCACAGATATTGATGAATTTCGAATAACACTCCATAATTAGTCCCCATAATTTCCAGGTTCCATAATTTCCAGCAGTCTATATTTTCCAGTCTCCATACTTTTATCCAGTATTTTATAAAGATACAAATAGTACTTGAATTAAAATTATTAATTATATTAAACATTCAAGAATCCCAAATACGGGTATATAATTTTATTCTGTTTTGAATTTTATTCACTTCATGCAGACTCATTCTATGTATCCTGTGCGTTATCTAATGACAATGATTTGATTCCTGTGAAATATGTCACAATCTGATATTTTTTAATATGTTCCAAAACTTGTGATCGATATTTAAAAATGTTCACAACCCTAAAAATCTGCAATAAAACTGAAGAAAATTTCAGAAATTGGATTTCGAATTTCAGATTAAAATTTGATTTGTTTCCAAGGATTAAATTACAATAATCCACGGATATATATACATTAATCTTGTATTATAATGTATAACTGGTAAATTAAACCGAGCGACGGTTAGAATTTCTGATATTCGATTTGTCTAGTACACTATAGTTGGAACTTGTCCCTTCACACCATAACCTGATTCATCCTAGGGTTAAGTTATAAGGGCAGAGAACGTAAATCTTGTTCGAAGGAGAGAATCCCATTCTCCTGGAAACAGCTATATAGAATAGAAATTCTATTCAGAAAGCAAGACAATGCCTTTAGTATCAGTTATTGGCCCTTCCATGGAATTTTTACAATGAGCGACTATAGATCATTCCCCCGAAACTCGAAGCAGGTGACAATTTAGGAGCATCTGCGAGGCATGTTATTTGTCACCAAAAGCAATGAACTAGGGCTATTCAAAGTAACTTGACGTTCCACCTTTGGAAGCAGGTGTGATGGATAGATCTGGAAGGATTGCCTCTTCAGGCTTCCCTGCAGAAAGCTTGCTTTCTTGCTCTACTTTTCGCACCACGGGGTAGCAGACTCTTATTACCGTCGTGCTGGCTTTCCCTGCCGAGTTTATAATCACCCAGGCCTTAGCCACACATACATGTACACAATTTAAAACCATCGATGGAATCCAGAAGCCATGGTTTATAGCACATTTTCGTCTAGCGTGTAGGCTGTAATGGCAGCAAAAAAAAACTGAAAAAGAATAACAAAACATTAAATTTTCTGCTATTATTTCTGGTATTTGGGATAAAGTAATGTTCCTGATTCGAAAGTTTTATCAGTTACACGTAAATACGATCCTCCTTGATTTGCTTATTGTAGTTTTTCCTTTATATTGCGATATTCTTGTTTGAAACCAAAGCTTTTCATTTGCAAATAGGGAAAGTTCGCCAGAAATTAAATTCTAGCCATCAACTTCATTATCGTTTATTATCTGAAATTGGATTTTGACTGAAATGATTTGTGGAATTTTCCACACAGTCAGTAATCGTTTTGAGTAGATGATTTGCCACATTTGATCCTAGATATATACTGCGGTGACCACAGAAGAACGTAATCATGCCATACAATGATTTATTATGTACATTATATGGTACAGGGTACTATTTACAAACTACAAATATCGTACCATCCATTCCGCTGTTGGTATAAAGGGAACAGTACCACTCCAACCGAGCGAAAAACGCCTTTCCTCTCAGCGCGAAAAGTGATCTGTCAAAGTCATCTTGACGCACCATCTGTTAAATCAACAACTGGCGCCAAGTCGTTTCCGATACACGTAAATCTCAAGAGTTATTATAAACAAAACAACTCGGTTCCCCCCAACGGAAATTGATAGTATTATTTTGTAATACACCGGGAGTTATAACGTCAACACATAAAATAAAATAAACTTATCTTCTAACATATCTCACAGGAATGTTTGCTCATCTTGTAGTCTAAATCTTACAGGGATTTCATCAATATGTAATCGAGAAAATGATCTTGCCATTAGTTATTTACTAAGTTTATCTGTCAAATATTTTTCTTCGCAAGTTTTTAGGTTATTGTTGGCATTTTCTCAATCTCGCTTGGTTGAGTTTGGTTTTATGGTGCAACAAACACAAGACAACGTCAATTATTTTTCTCGGATGACAACTATTATGTAACTAAAATTCTTTTTTAACAATTCATAGGTTGATATTTGTCTCATTGTCTGTCCGTAAGCTTTCCACGGAATGTATCAACTGCTGGGTCAAATACTTGATTTCAGGGGATCTTCATCCTTGTTCCTTCGACTTTCATAAGTATGTGGTTCGGTATGGATGAAAAAAAATTCAGTTACATACTAAGTTTCGCACTATTCCTGATCTTTTGAAAGAATTGTACATAAATTCCGTTCAACTTTTTAAAAAGAATGGCGTAGGAATAAAGTAAAGTTCTGACCTTTTGAAAGAATTGCACATAAATTCCGTTCAACTTTTTAAAAAGGATGGCGTAGGAATAAAGTAAAGATCTGACCTTTTGAAAGAATTGTACATAAATTCCTCTCTACTTTTCTGAAGGGATCTGCGTAGGAATAAAATATAAAGTTCTGAATACAGTGTACATGTACGAAGCATTTTGGCCACTGTGTGTGTTTATACTGTTACTAATCAAATGTCATATTCCACCTACCGAATTCATCACATGGTAGAATACTTGTTGAAGTCTTAAGCCGCTTTCTTTCATAATAACGGTCTATGTGCACATCTATGAAATAGGCGCACTATCCACTCGTCATAAAACGGGCAATCAAAAGAAGTGGATGATAAATACTGAGCCACTGTTATACTGGAACTAATTAAGTGTCATATTCTAGCTACCGAATCTTTCCCATGGTAGAATACCTGTTGAAGTTTCAAGCTATTTTCTTTCATAATAACGGTCTAATTAATACAACAGTGCAACAAAAAAGGACGGGCGAGCAGCAAAAAAATCTTTCATAATAACAGCATTGTGAGAAGTAAATTAACGTCCCACATTTTGTATTTGGTAAATATATGTAGCTTAAAACATTACACAACATAAAAACAAGTTTCTCCAATGGGAAATTTTTTTCTTCATTCGCTCGTTCAATCAAGAGATTTAAAAAATGTAGGTCATTTTCAATCCCTCGGCCAAAAGAATTCGGCTTATTATCGACTTTAAGAAGCGCACGACATTCACTTGAGTTTACAAGTGCTTTATTGTTTATTTGTATACACTCATTAACAGGAAAAAACCGAGGGTAATGTAAACAAATATAGCCTTGAATTACCACATTTCACCCGTTTTACACATTAATAATTCCTGAATCATAAACCTCGTAGTCTAGGTACGTGGGTGTGCGTACTCTTAATTCTAAAAAGTTAGTTTATCGTGATGTTGACACAAAGGCAGATGCGACTTTAGATTTCGACGTTGTGCCGTTATTGTTGTAATCCGTTCCTTTAAAGGAGAAAAATTAACCTTCTCTCTGTCTGGTAGAGATATGTATCTTTGTGTTACATTTCTTTCGCAGGACTCGGTTGCAGTTTTCAGAATCATGAATCAAAGACTAACCTAGTCTGCATTTCAACAGCGAGGACATTACCATGTAATCAGGCATATAGACTACTTAAAATGTATGTTTAATGTCATTTTGGTATACTTTGCTTTTACTGTTGCATTAAAAATGGGATCATGAAAAGAGAGATGTGCAGATTATCCAGAATCCTTTTCAGACATTGGGTTCATATTTGAAAGAAAAACAAATTTCTCCCACGTAGTCTACTTTCAATTGAGATATAACATTCGTATATTTCTTTTTTCACACTTCAAAAGTACTCCATTTCAGTAAAAGAATATAAGGAAAAGTAATATAAGGTAAAGATAATTTGTCGCCCTACCAGGACAGTACCTACAGAGGGGTTATGGGGGTTGAGCCCCTCCCAGACCATAACCCCCTAAAAAATACCTTTATTTAATTAATTAGTCTATGCTTTAAAAAATCGTGTAAGCTGATGTTTTCACATTTTCACCTTGTTTCAGCCAATAAATATCTATCCATAATTTTTATCCCATTTACAAAAATGTCGCATCATTCATTTGGAAGGGTTGGACAAAATAATATCAGTACTTCAAAAATAATTTAATATTCTTTATTTATAAGTTGACAATAGAAGTTGGACCTATTTTGTCTTAAATATAGCTTCGAATTGTCTTGAAAGAGTCCCTCTGAAACGTGTCTCTAGTAGAATGCTCTAAATTAATCTAATATTCAAATAAATAAATTTTAATTCAAAAATCCTGACTCCCTACATTTATGGTTTGCTTGACTTGGCGATTTAACCATTTCAGAAACAACACCCCGTAATACTCCCATACCAATACTCAAACCATATTGATATCCGCCCTGGTGCATCTTGACCAAACGCGGCCCCTTGTGCCATAAAACCCAATCAACCAATCTGGGTATCACCGTGCTCCTACGAACATTTTTTGTTACACGAGGGCTAATTAGACCGGGAACTACGACTTAAAAAGGATTCCGAATCTCTAGGTATATAAGGCCTAGACAGGGATAGAATCATGGGGACACTCGGGATATTAACCCTCAAAGTGGTTTCGACGAAATATCGCGTCCGATTGGTCAAGATCTGCCCAATTTTGCTAATGATGAGATTGTCATTGATCGATGACCTTGTCATCGAGATATTTCCAATTTTTCGATGATGACGAGATTAAGATCTGGTCAGGTTTCTTCTAATGACTAGATGTCTCGTCCATCAAGATCTGGTCAGTTTTGCTAATGACCCGATGCCTCGTCGAAGCAACCACCAGGAGGGTTAATCTGGAGGAGGTTACAGGTATCGTTAGCAGTCTAGTTTAGAGAGTAGTAGTTTTAGTTGATTAAGGTGTTGAGCCACACACGAGCAAATCAAATATGAGGGTGGTTATTTTTTTTATCAATTTCCTATTTGTATTCTATCATCTTTTGATTTAAAGTATTTAAAATGTCACGTTAGGAACATAACGAGATAAATATTGACCTTGACAATTACCTCTTAAAATTGGTCGTATTGTAAATTGCCTTTTACTTCTACTACTACCCTCTCCTCGATATTTAGAATCGGTTAAATTTTTATTGGGTCGATTGTTCTAGCACTTATTTTGCCTAGTAAAAACGTACTTGAAACCTTTCTTTTGCAAAACGAAACGACCAACAAAAGAGTTAAAGGGCAGAGGTTAAATAGTAAGATTTCTCAAGCCTGTCACTTGTAAACCTATCGTACCTTGTCGGCCTATTGTCAAAACCTATCGCCATTTATATTCCATGGGCAAAGCTAAATTTGATTCGACGGGGATACTCGGAAATCGAGAGGAAACACGATCCCAAAACGCACTTTCCCCTAAAAAAAGGATAAAAACTGACCAAAACATCGATCATTACGATACTCTTTTCATCGCAGCCCATCCAACCTAAACAAATGATATTTAATCTATTCGTAAGAAACCCTCATTACTGTAGGGTCGAAATAGCTTTGCTGGCTTTTTTTGCCCATTTAATAATACCACCGTCCGAAAGAGACTTTATCCTTAAAAAATCAATCTGCTCTTGTGTAGTGGAAAGCATGATTAAACCCATACCTAAACAACTACTTGATCGCTCATTTCCGGCTATAGTGCATTTGAATGCAACAGGCGGAAACTGTTATTGCAGGTTGGGTGTAAGAGGAGCTGTCTTTCCTGTTCAAGGAAATGTCCCGTTCAAGAAGATGTGCTTTTTTAATACACTTTTTCACCTCGTCTCCCCCTTCGAAATTTAGATATGCCCCGAGGCTCCTCGCTTACCTATAGGAAGCGTAGGCGCAGGTGAAAGAGAAGTAATAGCTTCCTTTTCCGGTGCTGGCCATAGCGGCAGCTGCTTTTGTTGAGCGCGTGTTCAAGTGGATGGGTACTTCGCTGCTGACATGCTTGGGGTATGCGCGCGTTGCAATTATCCCATTGTAACCAATCTCTGTGATGGTTAGACCTCATTGTAGTGTCACGTTGGAAAAAATGGGTCTGAAATTATTGTTAATTTGCCAGCGAAGAAAGGATAGTTTAATAAGCTGTTTGTGGGCTCTCGATGAGTTGACACTCAACACAGTGAAAAGCGCACTTTTAGAATAAAAGTTATGCTGCACAATGGTGGATTTTCTATTGTGGAGGTCAGGGGCCCCATACCTGCACATTGGGTCTCAGCAACAGGATAGACGAATTACTCCGGTACCTGGTTAGTCCCTCATAAAATATAAATATGTATTACAAGTATTTAATATTTAGCTTACACAAATGTATAATTTTCTTTTGTATATTTACAGTTTTTAATAGCACAAATAATTCGATCAACAAAGATTAAAAACTTTTAAACCTCGAAAGCAGGCTGGATATTGTAGTACAAAAACTCTTCACATTCCAGGACCCGTCATCACCATTTCCGTACTACCTGTGATTCCCTCTATGTGAGGAACCTAATGGCCAAAATTGGGCCACAGATAGAATAGCAAAAGGTCGTCGGACAATTTGCACAGTAGAATTAACGAAACATTGCCTTTTCGGTCTTCTCCGTACATTAACACTGAACAATTAAATAACAAAACGCTTTTTTTATGGAGTAGAAGATTTAACAGCACATTATTGCTATACCCGTCTGGGGGGCGATACATGTCAATATACGACTAGGCATGGAGTCCTTGTGCTATTATGTGGTAAATTATGTCAAGAATTCTTCAGCGGCTGCATCAGATCCCTTATAATATATATGCCGTTATGATACTTAATAGTATGGTTTCATAAAGTTTGTGACTTCGAAGCATGAACCATCCTGGTTATAAGTGACTCAGTTGTAAGAATCAATGCGGCCTCAAATCAATGCTGGCACCAAATCAAAAGTTGATTTGGTGCCAGCATTTCCATTATCCTTCCATCTTTGGAAATGCATCAATCAAACCAAAGTTGATATTGGTATATACAAAACAGTTGCGATTCCGCGAAGGGGGGAGACTGGTTACTCTAGTGTAACATCTCGCCACCACCAAATCCTTAAATTCAGTGCTGTGTATCGTACTATCTTCCATTAAAGTCTTATGATATGTCTGATCACCATGTTCACAAGTATAAAAACTGATATATATTACGCGTGGGAATCAGTTCATGCAAATTTGTCTTTATTCGCATTCAGGTATCCGAATCTTTCGGCTATACTGTGTATATAGTGCACTGCACTGCTACCAATACGCAAAAAAATGTTCATTATTATTATTTTAACTTGTCAATTTCAAATAACTATCCAAGAAACTATTTCAAAGAAGGGTAATTACAATCTTAAAGTGGATGTTATAGGGTAGAATCGACTTAGTGTCAATAGCCCCTTTTCTTGACTAACTTGGAACCCTTTGTAACTTGTAATTTAAGTGTCCAAATGTTGGTAACAAAATGCATAAGCACTTCTACCTATAAATGCAATATTCACAATTATTTAAACTAGTCAATATCAATTAAAATATTCAAAAAATTAGATTCCTGACAGATTCGATTCCTCCATGGGTGTATTTCTCTCTTCTGTGTCAGTAAACTTCCATTGTGTGTTTGTCCATTACTTGACGTTGTCAGTCTTGTGTTTGGCGTAGCATGGCCAAATGGGGCCCTTGCGCCATAAAAAAACCACAAAAGCTGTATGAAAGAAACACTTTGGAATGGAGCTGTACAGAAGAACCAACCTTGTACCTACAGTTTCTTTCCTTGCCTCGCTTAAGCGCGTTAAAGCTCAGTTTTTCTGTCCGCTCTTACCTGAGATGTATTCTTTTCAGAGGCTCACAAATTGATTGGCATGTCTTCAAAGGCTACATTTATTAGTTGTCATTACATTTCCCCGAAGCAATGTTTGAAGTGATAATGGACGAATTGAGCACAAAGGTAGCCAAAGTGGCAACTTTTTAGTGAAAATTCTGAAAGCCTAACACTTTTCCCCCTTAGAAACAACAAAGAAGAACATCCGCTCCGTTCCGGGTCAGTTGCCGAAACGGAAAACTTGTACAGAATTCTTTCTTTAGCTGTTGATGGCTTTTCGCAATAAACTAGAAAGACCGTTTCTCTCACGTCGGGAAAAGGAAAATTCTCATAAACTTTTTCTTCTGCGGTTTCATATCTTCGTCGCACGGATTTTAGCTTCCTTCCCACGGATCATTTAGTCGAAAAGTAATTATCGAAATAAAACCCGTAGTTGAACAATAAAATAATGGAAACACGGCTCCATGAAAGGTGAAACCCTATATTTACCAGAGGGACACAAATTAAAAAAAATTTGGTGTTTGAGTTTTCAGTTTCGTTTGACGGAATGGAGTTTGTAAACGGGTTGGTTGAATTGAGTTTTTTAAGACGCAAGGACCATAATGGGCCAAACTCAAGACACACAACGTCAAGTAATTGATACATACACAAAGAAGGCTTTACTGACACAGAAGAGAGAGATACACCCAGGGAGGAATCGAATCTGACATGAAACTATATAGTTTCTTTGGTATTTCATTGATATGGACTAGTTTAAGTAATTGGGAATATTGCGTCTGCACACAATTGCGGAAACACACAATGAAGGTTTTACTGACCCAGAAGAGAGAAAAATACACCCAGGGAAGTTGGTTTGCATTGAGTTTTATGGCGCAAGGACCATATTTGGCCATGCTGCGCCAAACACAAGACAACCTCAAGTAATGGACAAACATACAATGAAAGTTTTACTGACACAGAAGAGAGAAATACTCCCAGAGAGGAATCGAATCTGTCAGGAATCTACTTTATTGGGTATTTTAATTGATATTGACTAGTTTAAATAATTTGAATATTGCGTCTATAGGTAGCAGTGCTTATACATTTTATTGCCAACATTCGGACACTTAAATTACAAATTTCAAAGGGTTCCAAGTTAGTCAAGAAAAGGGGCTATGGACACTAAGTCCATTCTACCCTATAGCCTCCATTTTAAGATTGTAAGCACCCTTCTTTGAAATAGTGTCTTGGATAGTTATTTGAAATTGGCTAGTTAAAATAATAATTATGAACATTGTGCCTATTGGTAGCAGTACACTATATAGCCAAAATATTGAGATTTTTAAAAGGGTTGGTTGAATTGAGTTGTTTATGGCGCAAGGGCCATATTTGGCCAAGCTGCGCCAAACACAAGATATGTAACTTCAAGTGATGAACAAACACACACAATGAAAGTTTTATTGACACAGAAGAAAGAAATACTTACTGAGGAATCGAACGAGCTATGCGAATTTTTGAAACATTTAGTAGGTATTTCTTTTTTCTAGACACAGATGATTTATCCCTTGTCCTCTACAGACTTAAAGGTTATCATTTACTTCAACGAAATTTTATCAATGAAATATTTGATTCATGCATGTAGCATTGATTATTATTTGTGAATGGGATGATGAATTGTTTTACATCTGTATTGAGCACCATAATTAATGCACAAATTTAAGTTTACAATAACTAAACTAACAAAGATAACCCTCACTTTTGACAATATTTTGAATTTAAAATCCCATATAATCAATGGAATTGTTAAAAGGATGAAACTTAAATAGTTACATGCTCTTTATTTCTCCTTCAATTTTCATATTCTTCACGTATAAACTGGAGGCTCGAAAAATATCCTCTCCAATGTCAGCTCGAGCGGTACAAGAATTGCATGTGTGTTATATTCTGTTTTACACAAAGCAAAAGAATTAATGTATCTACGATTGTGTAAAATAAATTTAAAAGTATTCAGTTAGCAATCTTTGTGGGTGTACTCTAAATTCATACCACCCCATTTGTATGGATTGACACATGCTAGTCAAGTTCGTACACTTGAAAAATTATTTTTTTAATGTATCTTAAATTTTAAAATCACAAAAATTTTTTAATTGAAATCTACATCAATCGTAATAAATCAACCAGTGTCAACCTTAGTGAGAATTACAACTACTGAAATTGAAATTGAATACTATAAATGTATGCCTACATACTAAAGTAATTTATGTGTATGTCCATTTACTTGACGGAAACAATATTGCTTGGCCTGATCTGGCCCTTGCGATAAAAAAACCTAACCAAACAACCATACTCGAGTTATAAATGAAAACGAAGAGGACAAATTAAAGAAAGCGACCACTTGGAATATTTCCAGCGACCCACTTTTGAGTCGTGATTCATATAACCTATGAATCACGACTCAAAAGTGGGTCGCTGGAAATATTCCAACTGGTCGCTTTCTTTAATTTGTCCTCTTCGTTTTCAGACTGAAATAAGACATTTAGACTGAAATAAGCCCACCTGGTGGTTGTCTCGACAAGGCATCTCGTCATTAGCAAAATTGACCAGATCTTGATAGCCGAGATATCTCGTCATCAGAAGAATTGACCAAATCCTGATCTCGTCATCATAAAACAATCGTCAACATCTTGATGACGAGATATCTCGTCATTAGCAAAATTGGTTAGATCTCGATGGACGAGATATCTCGCCGAAACCACTTGAAGGGCTAAGAACTGCTAATCTAACTTTCAGAAGAAAAAAAAAACATTTAATAATAATCTAGTAGGTCTCAGTGCAATTAGACAGTGTAGCAAAAACCGACCTCAGAGCGACAAATGAAAACAAATAAATCTCTCGATAGTTTATTCTGTAAGTGTAAAAGCTAGAGTGCTTTCCAGCTTTTAGAGTCGAGATGGAGCCATCCACTTTCGACTCCAGACATTTCTCACAAAACTGCAATTCTAAACATTATCTGGATCCTCTTTGTCTTTGCTGACCTATTTGATCAGGATACGCTTCTTGCTTGTTGATCGCGCATTTATCCTTGGTATTTTCTTGTCCTCGGGGAAACTACGAGTTTCAGGCCAGACTGAAGAATTGTCAATTTCGTTTAATTTGACAGCATCTAATGATTCCGTAGGACGACTAATCGCCGGTTATCTCCGTCGACATCGAAATACAGATGCGTAAGTCTGGAGCTGCTTCGCAAAGCAGGGCTGCAATCGACCCCATTCGATTGTGAGGAAACCTCGAATTTCGTTTTTATAGCCGTTGCAACACAATCAGAAACCATTATTGATTTTCACGTAGAGATAACACCCGTGGACTGAGATGAGTAGCTCTAATCCAATGAAGATTTTTTTTGCGGTTTTCTTATTTCCTCACAGGCTGCGTTTCAACCTGAAAAAATCGCCATTCCACCCTTAGAATCCAAGTTAGGCAGAATTTCGTTCAAATTAGCACATTTTGATTAGAAAAAGGTGTCTCAAAATATAAGAAAATGACGCATCCGGTCCGACGTTTCTCCTTTCTGTTGCTGTTTCATCGCAAATTCCAGCTTTTACTTAACACTCCAAGTGGTTTCGTCGAGATATCTCGTCCATCAAGATCCGATCAATTTTTCTAATGACGAGATATCTCGTCATCAATAATGCCGATTGAATTCCGAATGGTGAAGATATTGCCGTTTTTCGATGATGACCAGATGAAGATCAGGTAGGTTTTCCAATGACGAGATATCTCGTTCATCAAGATCTGGTTCGTTTTGCTCATGACGAGATACCTCGTCGAGACAACCACCAGGAGCGTTAATAATACAGAGCAGAGCAGACCTAAGTTTACAATAACTAGATTCATCTCCTAAAACAACCCATCATACTCACTGCCCGAACTCAAGAGCTTTTTATTGTCAAGTTAGAATCTTTTTTATACGCCTTCCATAATTATTTGATTATTCAATTTTTACTATCGAAGTTATTTATTTTTATTCCAAAGATCTCTACTGAGTTAAAAGCAGAGTACTATTAGTTTTGAGTGTGAGAAGTCATTTAAATTATTTTGTCAATTCGTCAGCATCAGTGACAGAGTGAAAAGTACCAGAACTGTATTTTGTTGGTGGGCATATGCTTCATAATTCCAACAGAAACAGTGAGAACTTCTTTCAATACTTTTCCATATTATCAATCCTTTAACATCAGTGATTAGGTGAAAAGCATAACTGTATATTGGTGGTGGAGGAACATGCTTTATAGCTTCAAGGGAAATAGTTTCTTGATTATAAAGAGTTACGCATTTAAGAATAGCAATCAAGCTAAAGCAGGATCACGTAAACCCGGGACTTCTGAGAAGGATTATGGTTTCATCTGTGAGTACAAATGAGTTGGATAGTACGAGCGCATTATATTAGTCTCCCTAACCATGTCCTCTTTAAGGTTACGTTGTATAAAAACTTGCTTTTGCCTCTCGTAAGATATTCTATTTGAAATTCTACGCTCCCTTTGACATACCGACATCTCTTGGTAATAGTTCAAAACGTAAATAAGTTGACAAATGACGAGCATTTGGCTGGAATGCCATTAGCTGTCGGGCTCTCCTGTACTTCTTCCGCTGCAATCTAAGTACTGTGCACTCGTCCTAATGATAAGCGCTGAAGACAAATTGCCTGGAGTCCCATAAGAAACAGACTTGTGAGTTGTAGACGTAGCAGGTTTGACTCCTGTAATTTACTGTGGGTGTATTTCTCTGTTCTGTGTCAGTAAAACTTTCATTGTGAGTATGCCCATTACTTGAAGTTGTTTGTCTTAAGTATGTCGCGGATTGGCTAAATATGGCTCTTATGCCATAAAACCCAACCAACCCATAAGGAACAGAAGAGCCATCCGAAAGAGATGGGCAGACAGTCACTTGACCCTTTAAAAGTCGGAAATGGGCAACTGCTCCAGATCTTGAGGAGTCCGGGACGAGATTCTTTCAACCAGTGGCTTCCATTTCTTACCATCTTCGTCTTGGGGAAAGTCTAGATTTATTAGGGTGTTTTGGACATTTACTTCCTCATATCAGTTCAGGATTGAATTTACCGGTAATTATAAGATTTGACAATCACTTCCATCCGTTAAAAGTCAGAAATGGGCAACTGCCATAGGTCTTGTAGAGTCGGGGACGAGATTCTAGTGAACCATGGCCTTCCATCTCTTACCATCTACTACATGGGAAGTCTAGATTTATAAGATTCTTTGGACATTTACTTTCTCCCAAACAATTCATTTACTTTAAATTTACCAGTAAATTCTAAGATTCGCCAGTCCCTTTTATAGTAACATAGATAGACAAAAATGTTAATTAGCTAATATTTTCGATGTAGGTTACGGAACAAAGGTTAGAATCGCAATCGTTCACTGAAATGGGGTCGCGGAAGGAAAAAGTGAAAACCACAAATCCAGAATACGAAAAACGTACTTCTTTTTCCTATGCACAAAATACATCTTTATTTAATGACCTGTCAAGTTAAATAATTCCTCGAAACGACGTGGAAAAATAACGTTTCTCACCATTAACTCCACGTATTATATTGCATTGTAATTGCATTTTTTGAAATTAGAGTTTTTATAATATTAGATCAGAGGACATAAATATTCAAATGATAAAATGCTCGGCAAGGTCTGATAAAAGCAGTTTATTTTGGCAAAGTGGAAAGAAAAATACAAAATGTGACTAATTCCTAGAAGGCGATAAGGAAAAATCAAGTAGACTAAATTTTTCGTTTCATGTAGAACCCACAATTTTCTCTAAATCCGGAGGATTCAAATACTGCTATTTTAGATAAAAAAAACGAGCCTCTGCAATTACTTGAAGACATTCTACCTTCACTTTCCTTGTTTGGGGGAGCATTTCATCTCACGCTAGATATTATCACATAGCGGTAGGTCCAATTTCGGTGAATCGGATTGGTGATCCAATATGCGTCTACTGCTTAGAGCACTGAATAATTCTATACATTAGGTCTGAGCTCTTCTAAAAAGCAAAGCATTTCCTGTGGGTGTGACTTTTCAGAGATTACCGGAATAGAAAAGGCTTTTAGGTTTGTAATATTTTCGCTGCCGAGCGATTCTGCATGTGATTAGGTAGCATCGCAAATATAGATAGTTGTTTTATATTATACTAGCTGGAATTACCCGGGCGTTGCTCTGGTTGAATTGTTTGTAATTGTTCGTAATATACTCAATGTCATCAATGCCATGAATTTCGAATTCTTTTTAGCCCCTCTGCAGACTCAGGACAAATCGAAAGGTAACTAATATCTAGCCTGCGTTAATCGCCGTAGTGAATGAGTGTACAAAAATTATTTTTGAATTGGTCAAACTGACAATAAGGATACTAAATGTTATTCCTATTTGGATTTCGAATTGTTTTTAGCCCCCTCTCCAGACCAAGACAAATACAACGGTGGTTCATATAGGCTATACCTTGTTTCCCGCAGGATTCTAAAGATTGAATGTACCAAATGTGGTGTGAATCGGTGTGATAGTCTTTATAAAAGTACTTAATGTTATTCCTATGCGGATTTCGAATTGTTTTTAGCCCCCTCTGCAGATCCAGGACAAATAGAACGGGGGTTAATATATAGCTTATGTTTCCCGCAGGATTCTAAAGTATAAGTGTACCAAATTTGATGTGGATTGGTCAAACGGTGTAGATTTTTATAGAGATCAAGCAGACAGACCGACAGACGGCATCTCTGCTTTATATCTATCTAATCTATTCAGTAATGAACGAGAGTTAACTCTTTTATTTCAAATTCTCACATTCTGCATGGCTTAATCTTTCATGCATGTTTCAAAACTTTAACACTCCAAGTGGTTTCGGCGAGATATCTCGTCCATCAAAATCTGACCTATTTTATTGATGTCGAGATAGCTCGTCATGGGCAACAACGCCAATCCGAGCAAACCTTAAATGTGGAAGGCGATTTTTAAATTCAAAATTTATTTCCTTGAAATTTGGTAGGTAGGTAGGTATTTAATTAACGTAGCTCTGGAACACAACACAACGGGCTATTGGCGACGGTCCGGGATCTATCCCGAAGGGAAAGAGCCGAGGACTACACCACTTAATTTTGAATCAGATGACGAGGTCACATTTGATCTGGCATCCCACTCTCCAAATTTTAACACCAAGCCAACGTGAGAACATTTGAGGCCACGACAGATTTAACGAGCACATCCCCCGTGTATACGGCGGTCTTTGTTTGGACCTAGTTTCGAACTTGCAACCCTCCGTTTGCCAGTCCTTTTCTCTTCCAACCGGGCTACCGCGGCCCTCGAATACATATGCAATTAATTACATCGGAAAATTCATTGCTGGGTATGTTTATTTAATATTGGAGGTTGGTTGATTTTTTGGGGGTTTTATGGCCATATTTGGCCATGCTGCGCCAGACACAAGACATACAATATCAAGTAATAGACACACACAATGAAAGTTTTTACTGACACAGAGAGGTATTTATTTTAGGTATTTTATTTAACGTCACACTGGAGCAACACAACGGGCTATTTACTGACACAGAAGAGAGAAATACTGACACAGATGAGAGAAATGCACCCAGGGTAGAATGCACCTGACAGGCATAGAACCTGCACCACCTTCAACTCGAAGGTTGCTAGCGCAGTGGACATACCCACTGAGCCAAGACGGCCCCTTAAAGTTGGAGGTATACTGAGTCTTCGTTAGCCCTATTTCTTCTGACAAGGTCCAAGCGCACATACCACTTATGAACGGCCTCCTCCGTAGGTTCGCCACTGGGGAAATTTTCACACAAGAGCGATTGGGTCGCCGTGGGTCGGTGGTTTCGTCCGCTGCCCTAGCAATCGATTTCGCAGGTTCGATTCCAATCTGGGTGTATTTCTCTCCCTGTGCCAGTAAAGCTTCTCTTGTGTTTGTCCATTTACTTGGCATTCTTCGACGTAGCTTGATCCAATATGGCCGCCATAAAATTAAAAAACAACCACCCCAAATCAGCTCGCGAAGGATTCGAGCCTCGTGGTACCTCCCCTTCGAAACATCCCTGCCCTTGCGTGCTTTCCGAATGTACAAAAACGGAATAAGTTTACATTTAATAATATCGATTGATTGTTTTGTTTTGGGGTTTTAGGGCGCGAGGGCCATATTTGGCCAAGCTGCGCCAAACACAAGACACCAACGAGGAAAGAAAGTAAAACGCAGAAGGGTAGGCGAGGGTAAAACAGAAGGAAAGACAGACAGGTCACTCGGATATTTTAGACAAATCACTCAGGTAGCTCGACCAGATATGGCCCTTGAACAATGAAATTAAGAAACAACCACCCGAAATCAGTCCGCGAAGGATTCGAGCCTCGTGGTACCTCCCCTTCGAAACATCCCTGTCCTTGCGTGCTTTCCGAATATACAAAAACCGAATAAGTTTACATTTAATAATATCGATTGATTGTTTGGTTTTTGGGTTTTAGGGCCATATTTGCCCGAGCTGCGCCAAGCACAAGACACCAATGAGGGAGGAAAGAAAGCAAAAAGCAGAAGGGTAGGCGAGGGTAAAACAGAAGGAAAGACAGAAAAATCTCTCGGGGTTGTGATGCCCGTACACACTTAAAGATGCATCCCTGAGTGTTTAACAATATCGTAAAATTTATGGTTTATTTGAAGTTGGAGGTATACTGCGCCTTCGGCAGCCCCTGTTTTTTCTGACAACCAGCAAGGTCACACCCAGCACAGCACTCATGAACGGCCCTGGCCTCCTCCAGTTGCAGCCCTGGGGATGTCTTTCCCACCAGAGTGAGATGTGCTGGACTTATTGCTGTCAAAATCTCCCCACCGCACGATTAAAGGAATCAATTGATGTAGTTTCCGGAAGAATGCAATCATGGAACCTCCTCACGTATATCCGACCTAGTAAGTGTTGCCACCAGAATGCTATCGCTGCAATCATTTTTTACCTTCATGGAAGGTGAAAGTCCACTTTTTCCCTCCCATTATGATACGAAACCTCGCATCTCCGGTCACTTATGGTTAGCTTAGTCATGTGACATCATTTCAGGTAGCCGTTGAGCAAGCGGCGGAGTCTTTTGTTCGAGAGCGGTTTTCGCGGGAACGGAGCTGCAGAACAAAGACCCCCGAAAAAGCGAACTAAGTATCAGGATGAAAAAACCGCAGGCGTCCTTCGTGGCTTCCTTCGATGCGGATAAATATTATTACCAAAACAACCGCCGTGATTCACAAGGTTGTTGGTATTGTTGCAATTAAATGTGCGCGCTGGAGTTCGTGTGAGTTCGCGAAACGGACAATAGGACACTCCAAACGAGCATTCATTTGTCCATTCCCAGAAAGGGTTTTAATAGGGATCCTTGTCCTGTGGTTGTAGATCTCAGAATTGATATGCCATTAGTACGACATAAAAGTCCATCGTTATTGAATGCATTTGAATAGGGATACTTGTCCCGTGGTGCAGATCTCAGTCTTGTGTGATGTTAGTACATAGATGGTAAAATAGTGAGGACATAAAAGTTGATTGTAATTGAATATATTTTAATAGGGATACTTGTCCTGTGGTTGCATATCTCAGAATTGATATGCTATTAGTACGATATAAAAGTTCATCGTTATTGAATATATTTGAATAGTGATCCATATCTTGTGTTGCAGATCTCAGACTACTGATATGCTGTTAGTACCTAGATGGGAAAAATAGTTAGGTTATATCTTCTGTGTCAGGGCGAAAGGGATTAAGTCTTGCTTTTGATGGGTGCAAAGGAGTCAAGTGCATCATTAATTTAAAAATAATATAATGTGGTTAAAATCGAAACTAAATTAATCTGGGCCGCGGTGGCCCGGTTGGAAGAGTAACGAACTAGCAACCGAAGGGTTGCGAGTTCGAATCCAGCCAAACACCGTCGTGTACAAAGGGGGCTGGTGCACGTTAAATCTGTCGTGGCCTCAAATGTCCTCACGTTGGCGTGGTGTGGAAGTTTGGAGAGTGGGGTGCCAGCTCAGGTGTTGCCTCGTCATCTGACCGTGGTTCAAAATTACGTGGTGTTGTCCTCGGATCTTTCCCTTTGGGATTGATCCCGGACCGTCACCAATAGCCCATTGTGTTGCTCCAGTGTGACGTTAATTGAAATACCCAACCCTAAATTAATCTACGAATTTAAATTACAATTATTTGAACATGGCATGCTTCTTTTTCTTCCTGAATATTTGTGAGAAAGAATGAAATATTCAACTTAAAGATTCTGAAAAGTAACCATTTTGACTTAACCCCTTTTGCCCTGACATGGAAGATATAAGTTAATTGTTATTGAATATATTTTAATAGTGATCCTGTCCTAATCTTGTGCTGTGGTTGAGGCTCAGCCTGTCCGCTATTGGACCTTACGCCATAAAACCCAAACTAAACCTGTGTTTGCAGATCTGACTCGATATGCTATAAGTACGATATAAAAGTTCATCGTTATTGAATGATATTTGTCCTGTGGTTGAAGATCTGACTTCACGTGCTATTAATACGATATAAAAGTTCATTGTTATTAATTATTATTAATATATTAATATTTATTTATATATTTATAATTATTTATGATTATTAATATATTTTAATAGGGATACTTGTCCTGTGGTGAGATCTAACACTTGGATGTACTATTAGTACCTAGATGGTAAAACTGAGGATATAAAAGTTGATTATTGAATATATTTTAATAGGGATCCCTATCTTGTGTTGCAGATTCCAGACTATTGATATGCTATTCGTAGCAGATGGGAAAAATATTGAGGATAAATAAGTTCATTTTTATTAAATATATTTTAATAGTCCTGTGGTTGGCAGATCTCAGGTATTAATATGCTATTAGTACCTACATGAAAAAAATAGTGAGGATATAAAAGTTGTATACATTTTTAATTGAGATTCTTCTCTGGTTATAGATCTGACTATTGATATGGTTATTAGTACCAGATGGGAAAAGTATTGAGGATATACAAGTTCATTGGTCATTCAATATATTTTAATATGGATGTTTGCGTTGCAGATCTCAAATTACTGATGTATTAATAGTAGCTAGATGGAAAAAATAGGGAGGATATAAAAGTTGATTACCTTACAATTGAATACATTTTAGTAGGGATTCTTGTGACTAGATATCAGACTATCCATATTCCATTAGTATTTGAGGGGGTTGGTTTTTTATGGCGCAAGGGCAATTTGTATTTTAGGGGGATAATATGAGAATATATAAGATATCTAAGTTGGGATTGTTATTGAATATATTTTAACTCTTGCAATTATTGTTATTGAATATATTTTAATACTTACAATTATTGTTATTAATTCTGCAATAGAGAGTATATTTAATAATATTTATACAATAATATATTATTGTCGATAATATATTTAACTCTTACAATTATTGTTATTGATATTTTAACTTACAATTATTGTTATTGAATATATTTAAATGCTAACAATGAAAAAAGTGCCGTCTAAGTATATCTAAGTGTAGTTTTCGACTATTTAAGGAAAATATGATGACAATTTGTGTATCTAAACGGCTGACTGCCACAAGCCTCCCATATATAGATCCTCCACAGGAGTGACAGGGGCCACCCAATTCCTGTCGGGACATCGCATGGCTGAATATGGGCGTTTCTATCCGTCGCAATCTATAATAGACGAAGTTTCGACCCAATAAATTTGGAGCGCATATACTCAGCACTTGTGCAAAAGTTCACTTGGCACTCAATCTGAAAGACATGGTGCGAATATCTCACTTTTTAACAAAGACGGACTTTCCTCTTGAGTCAAATGAAATTAACACCATGCATCGCAACTTTGTATTTACCTGATTGCATTGGGGATTAAGTTTATTGGGGGGGGGTATTTCAATTAACGTCACACTGGAGCAACACAATGGGCTATTGGTGACGGTCCGGGATCAATCCCAAAGGGAAAGATCCGAGGACAACACCACGTAATTTTGAACCACGGTCAGATGACGATAAGTTTATTGGGAATTTCAGTTAATCATTGCATGGAAAAGCTTTTATCTGTTTCCGAGATGAAGAGTTGGTGCTTTTTAAGGTGCTATGGCTAGTACCTTTCTAAGGGCTCTGGTTCTAGTAGGCTCTAAAATGCAGAACTTTTTTCGTGTTGGGATTTTTTATAATTTGTTACGTAATCAAATGGATTGTACCAGACTACTCAAAGACAAATATTCGTATACTTTCTTATAATACTTGCTATAAAATTATTTTCCAAAGAACCTTTTTCAGTAAAAATTATTTAAAAACTCAACCAATAAGCCCAATTTGTCAGAACGATCAACTCAAAATCTTTGATATTTTCTTTGACGAATTAATACATTTTAGAAATTGTGTTAACTTCTAAGGTTTGAAAAGTGAGTTTTTGGTAGGTAGGTAATTAATTAACGTCGCACTGGAGCAACACAGCGGGCTATTGCTGACGGTCCGGGATCAAACCACAAGGGAAAGATCCACGAAGTTTGGATTTGTTTTGAACCACGGTCAGTTGACGAGGTCACACCTGAGCTGGCATCCCTCTCCAAACTTCCACACCACGCCAACATGAGGACATTTGAGGCCACGACAGATTTAACGTGCATCAGTCCCTTTTGTACGCGACGGTCTTTGGTTGGATTCGAACTCGCAACTTTCCGGTTGCTAATCCGTTACTCTGCCAACTGGGCTACCGCAGCCCTGAAAACAAACGAGACAAGCATGGGAAAATGTTACTGCACATTGAGCAATTCGTGAGCTGTATCTCGTCTATCAAAGCATAGCACGGACGTTCTCGAATATTCTCAGGTACCTCCGAAGGTCAACCTCCTCTCACCAACACAAAAAGTTTCCCAAGGACGCAGTCTGTACGACAATAATCATTAAGTGCTGTTTTCTTAGCGAACTTTGTTTTTCTCTAACAAATGGTTGAATTAGATTTTGAATATCTCCGGCTTGCTATCAAAACCTCGTCCAATTTTTTTGTTTATGGGGTATTTAACATATTGGTTAAAAATATACTTCTTAATATTTCAAAAGATCCTAAGCCTACATCAATTATACAGTCCTTAATCAAGGAATTTTTAAACCTTTATAAAATAAATTTTATTGAAATTCATACAAATAAAGTATTTTTAAAACTCGCATAAAATAAACTATCGAAATTCAAAAAATTAATCATTTTTAAACTTCGTTTAAAATAAATTGAATCCAAATTCATACATATTTTTAACCGTCGTAAAAATAAATCGTATTGAAATTCATACAAAGTAAAATATTTTTAAACCTCGTATAAAACGAATAGTGTCAAAATTCATACGAAGTATTTTTATACCTCGTTTTATAAATTGTATCGAAACTCATAGTAAAATGTTTTTAAACCTCGTTTAAAACAAATTCTATTGAAATGCAAACAAAGTAAAGTATTTTTAAACCTCGTATGAAACAAATTGTATTGAAATTCATAGAGTAAATTATTTTTAAATTTCGTATAAAATAAATTGTGTTGAAATTCATACAAAGTAAAATATTTTTAAACCTCGTATAAAACGAATAGTGTCGAAATTCATACGAAGTACTTTTATACCTCGTTTTATAAATTGTATCGAAACTCATAGTAAAATGTTTTTAAACCTCGTTTAAAACAAATTCTATTGAAATGCAAACAAAGTAAAGTATTTTTAAACCTCGTAGGAAACAAATTGTACTGAAATTCATAGAGTAAATTATTTTTAAACTTCGTATAAAATAAATTGAATTGAAATTCGTAAAAAGTGTACTGTTCCAACAGCATTCTATCATATTAAAAGCCTTTAAATAAATCTGTTACAAATTTGTTTGGTATCCAATTTTTTTATCGACCTTGAACATTTTTGAGTTCAATACTTACGAGTAAAATCACAATGTAGTTCTCGATTTGCTCTTGTGCTGCTAGTGCAATTATAGAAGGTAGGTATGTATTTTAATTAACGTCGCACTGAAGCAACACAACGGACTATTGGCTGGGATCAAACCTGAAGGGGTGGGGGGGGGGTATTTCAATTAACGTCACACTGGAGCAACACAATGGGCTATTGGTGACGGTCCGGGATCAATCCCAAAGGGAAAGATCCGACAAACCTGAAGGACAACACCATGTAATTTTGAATCACATCAATCCCGAAGAGAAAGATACGAGGGAACACCTAATAATCTTGAACCACGGTCAGATGACTAAACCAACATCTGAGCTGGCACCCCACTCCGAACTTCCGAGGATGCGTCGGGATAGTTAACTGAATGTGGAAATGAATTCAAGTTTCTCACATTGGCGCACTTAACCCTCCAGGTGGTTTCAACGAGATATCTCGTCCATCAAGATTTGAAAATTTTCTTAATGAAGAGATATCTCGTCACCAAGATATTGCTGATTTCTTTACATCAAGATCTAGTCAGTTTTCTTCTAATGACGAGATGTCTCGTTCTTGATCTTCGTTCTAGATCTCGTCAGTTTTGCTAATGACGAGGTACTTCGTTGAGACAATCATCAGAAGTGTTAATGACTAAATAGGAAATATATTAGGGAAATAGGTTAGGAAATATATTTATCATTTACTTAAAATATTGAACTAGTATTTTTGAAATGTGCAGTGTTTAAAAACTTATGGATATAAACATCATCTTTCCCCCGCCAAAATCAAAATAGACATCCACCAGTCATCCCTACTCAGAATGAACGAGTTTGTCCCCATGGTTACAGCCACCGCCCAGACTTAGTGATGAGCGTCGTTCTCGCAGTAGACAAAGTGTACCTTTGAAGGAAAATAAAACTTAAACCTTGTTTCAAACACTCGCAGAACAGTCGTCTCCCATTAATAAGCATCAATCTTTTTTATGTAATCGGAAACCAATTTCGGATCATTGTTCAATCAAACGACGAAAAATTGGGTCAAACACCTGATCCATAAAAACAAATTTCGCTCAAACTACAAAGGAAGTACGAATAATTCTCCGGAAAAGAAACGGAGTATAATGATTCAGTAGCAACTGAGAGTCACCCCTACTCAGAATGAACGAGTGCTGTTTCCATGGTGACCGCCACCACCCAGACTAAGTGGCGAGCGCCGTTCTTGTAGTAGTATACCTTTGCAGAAAAATAAAACTCAAACCTTGTTTCAAACGCCCATGAAACAGTCGGCCCCTATTAATAGCATCAATCACTTTTATGTAATCGAAAAACAATTTCGGATCATTGTTCAATCAAGCGACGAAAAATTGGGTCAAACATGATCCATAAAAAGAAATTTCGCCCAAATAACTGCTTACAAGTACAAAGAAAGTACGAATAATTCCCCGGAAAAGAAACAAAGTATAATGATTCAATAGCAACAGTCCGGAACAAGCTTTCACATTTCCTTTGTAATACTATATATAGACAGATTTTTCCGTCTAATTTCCCTTGTAAAAAATCCTCAATTTTTTAGACGATGACCCTCTTTTTATATATATTTCTGCTCTTAATGTAAGGATGCAATTATGATGCGAAAGTACGAAAAAGTTTCGACCACGATGATTGTGGGCAAGGGGGAGGGTTATGATTTAGCCGTTGCTAAGGGTGGGTATAGCAGATGGGGGGGGGGGGACCCCGTCAGTCTGTCTCACCCTCACCTGAGGAACTGTGCACGACCTGCAGGTAAGCCAACTGCTCGATTTTCAGACCGGTTTTACTGCTGCGATCCGGTCTGTTCAATATCCAGAAAATAGGATCTGCTAAACAAAGCCTTGTTTCACTCTCCTCCCTTTCTTCTGCCAGAATCGGTGTTGGGTAGGAAACGACGCTTTCCAGCTGTCCTCAGGAGTGACGATCTGAGCACACGAGCCTTCTGAACACGAACGATGCGCAAGAACACGAGGATTTTATGTTTTCACGTTCTGCTCTCATCTAGGGTACATTAAAGGAAAGACAAGCCACAAGAAGCGTCATTGTCAAAAGGCGCATTGGCGTCACAAAAAATTTGGAGCAAGATCCAGAAAAGGATAAGCTGCGCCAAACCAAGACAATAAAATTAAACAGATTAAGAAAATAAGAACCAGACCAATATTAAGACACGAATTTAGGAATTTTATTGGGAGTTGGTTCATGTAAAATCTCAAATTTCTTCATATATAGGTGAAAAGGCTCGAGGGTTTAAAATCTGCTCCGAGTCTGATCTGAGCTATATTACGAGATAAAAGACAGAAATAGATAGGCAAATCTAGTGACGCCAACTTGGGATATTATTGGGAGTCAGTTAAAGTAAAACTCCAGTTACTTCATATATGTGTGCAAGAACTCAAGGATTTTATAGTTCCGTAGTCTCATCTGGTGTTATATTACGGGAAAGAAAATTTTTTTAAGTAACGCAAACTGAGTAATATTGGGGGTTGGCTTATGTAAAAATCTCAGTTACTTCATATATAAGTATACAAGAGCTCGATGATTTTATGTTCCGTAGTGTGATCTGGGATATATTAGCGGGAAAACAAATCAACTGACGCCAATTTAGGGACATTATTGGGGGTTGGTCTATGTAAAAATCTCAGTTACTTCATTTCTAAGTGTACAAGAGCTCGAGGATTTTGTAATCTATTCCGTAGTCTTGGAGCCCATACATGATTGGGATCCACGACCTCTAAACAAAAGAAATAAATGCGACAAATATACAGATGATACGAGTGATCAAATATACAGTGTGGTTTCACCTCACTCCTTTGGCCCCTTTATCAAAAGGAGTACAAAGTCATAGGGGTCCAAACACTAAGTCCAAATATTTTTATGGTCGGAGCACGGCATCTTTCCTACACGAGGACTAAATATTGCAAATATGCTGATTATATTGATAATAGTCTGTATAATCAAAACATAGTTTTGAAAACAGACTTATATATAAAGTTAGCGTGGTTGTGTGTGTATATATATATTTGGGCTAATCTCCAATATCCCGAAGTTGGCGTAACTAAATTTGTCTTCTCCAACTCCAGATCACACTGAGAAATATAAAGTAATCCTCGAGTTCTCTTGCGCAGAAAAAATATGAAGTAACTGGAGTTTTACTTTAAACAACCCCTAATAGTATCAACTAATTGAAGTGAGTAGATTTGTCTTCCCTCTAATGTAACCCAGATCACACCAAGGGACAAATTATAAAATCATCGAGCTCTTGTATATTTACATATGAAGTAACAGATTTTTACATGGACCAAACCAAATATCTCCAAGTTGCTGTTACTAGATTTATCTTCCCTCTAATATACCCAGATCAGACTCCGAAAAAGACAATAAAATTCTCGATTTCTTGCCCACATACTATAAGAAGTAACTGGGTTTGGACCAACTCCAACTGCAGATTTATCTGCCCTACCATATATATGTAGTAACTAGTTCCATTTGTACCTAATAGCCTGTTGTATTGCTCCAGTGCAACGTTAATTAATCATCATTAATATTACCATTACCACTTGGACCAACTCCAATAATATTCGGAAGTTGGCGTCACGACACATATCTTCCCTCCAATATACCTCAGACTATGGAAAAATATAAAATCCTCGTGTTGTTGCGCGGCATGTCTGCTCAGAATGCTTGTGTACACAAATCGTCACTCCAAAGGACAGCTGGAGAGCGTCGTTTCCTGCCTAACGTCGATTTTTGGCAGAAAAGAGGATATGAGACTTCCCTAAACATACCCAGATCAAACTACAGAAAAGATTATAAAATCCTCAAGTTCCTGTACTCTTGTATATGAAGTCACTAGGATTTTATATGGGCCAACCCCCACAATATCCATCCCCAAGTTTTGGCGTCACTGTAGATTTGCTTTCCCTCTAATATACCCCGATCAGACCACAGAAAAGATAAAATCCTCGAATTCTTGCACACTTATATATGTAGTAACAGGAGTTTTACTTCGACCAACCAATATTATAACCTATTGGCGTCACATAGATTTGTCTTCCTTCTAATATACCCCGATCAGACTACAGAAAAGATTAAAATATCCTAGAAGTTCTTGCACACATATGGAAGTAACTGGAGTTTTACTTTGTCCAACCAATTATATCACCTAGTTGGCGTGCCGCGGTAACCCAGTTGGAAGAGCAACTGATTAGCAATCGGAGAGTGGCGAGTTCGAATCCAACCAAAGACCGTCGTGTACAAAGGAGGCTGGTGAACGTTAAATCTGCCGTGGCCTCAAATGTCCTCACGTTGGCGTGGCGTGGAAGTTTGTAGAGTGGGGTGCCAGCTCACTTGTTGCCTCGTTATCTGACCGTGATTCAAATTTACGTGGTGTTGTCCTCGGATCTTTCAATTGGAGATTGATCCCGGACCACCGCCAACAGTCCTTTATGTTGTGGGGGGGTATTTCAATTAACGTCACACTGGAGCAACACAACGGGCTATTGGTAACGGTCCGGGATCAATCCCAAAGGGAAAGATCCGAGGACATTACCACGTAATTTTGAACCACGGTCAGATGACGAGGCAACACCTGAGCTGGCACCCCACTCTCCAAACTTCCACACCACGCCAACGTGAGGACATTTGAGGCCACGACAGATTTAACGTGCACCAGCCCCCTTTGTACACGACGGTGTTTGGCTGGATTCGAACTCGCAACCCTTCGGTTGCTAGTTCGTTACTCTTCCAACCGGGCCACCGCGGCCCCCTTTATGTTGTGCTCCAGTGCGACGTTAATAAAAAATACCAAATACCACCTAGTTGGCGTCACTAGATTTGTTTTCTTTCTAATATATCCCAGATGAGGGTGTTGGGCACCTGGGGCCGCTGGGTATTTTGTCGAAACAATGCATTTGCTTACTCAAAGGTAATATTTTAATATTTACCCTCCCGTTTGAGGGGTGGCCCCATCCATAACTTCATTGGTGGGCCATGAGATTCCAGACCTCTTAGTGGTTTTCTAAATTTTATAAACTTGCTGGTACTCAACAGAAAACATTCACGAGTTATTTGAGTTGGTAAAGAACAGGTTGGTATAGCGCCATTACACCGACTACTGTACCCTTATTAGTTTCCAATGGATTTAGATAGATATTAAAAATAGATTTTAGAAGTTAGATGCAAAAGTTAATATTTTTAATATTGTATTTAAAAGTTAAGCTTTAAAGGTGTTATTCTGTTTAAATATTATCACTGAATTATTAACCCTCAAGTGGTTTCGACGAGATATCTCGTCCATCAAGATTTTACCAATTTTGCTCTGACCATATCTCGTCCATCAAGATCTGACCATCAAAATTTTGCCGATTTTTTTATGATGACGAGATCAAGATCTGGTCGGTTTTCTTCCAATAAAGAGATATCCCATCCATCAAAATCTAGTCAGTTTTGCTAATGACGAGATACTCCGTCGAAACAACCATCAGGAAAATTAATGCAAAATTTGTAAGATTAGTTGCAATTGCCGTTTAGACATGAAATTGCTTTATTAAATTAACCTTAAAAATGTGCACTGGCGCTTAATTAAATTATGAAAATTTTTCAACCTGAACCTTTTTTCTACCCCACCAAACGGTCCATTTAACTTCAAATGTCACATTCTAGCAATTATAATTTAGAGTGCTCGGGATGATTGTTAAAAATATGATAAATACTCAATTCTTTTGTGCCCTAATCAATTGATTTTAAAGCACTCAATTGTTCGCATCATTCAGAAAGCGTATTCTTTTCCGAATAAATATATGAATGATGTATTAGCCTTACTCGAAGGTGTGAGGTCGTTGCAGTTTTGGGTTGTTAACCGGACATGCTTGCGTGGAAAAGCGCCTCTGCCGTTTTGGAAGTTTGCCAAACCATCATTTTGTATGCCGCGAGAACGTGAAACAGACGACATACCACCTAAATTCCTGTTCCGCCCTACGCGAACATCTCCCGTTACTGGGAGTTAAGGAATGGAATCGTGTGGGTCAACTTGTGTGTAAGCCCGATGCACCCGCCTTCTCTGAAATGATGTAAAATGAACGATGAATAAGTGTTGAGTCTGATATGGATATCATTCATTTTTATATTACCCTGAAACAATCTGACCTAAGAACAGGCCTCTTAACATCCTCATTCAGAATCTCTCGTGAAATGAAAATATATGTACGAAACAATCAAAATGATAAGAGAGAACTTTCATAAATGTTTAAACGTATCTTATGTAACTTATTCATAATAATAAAGATGAACATATAATTGTTCATCTTAATAATTATAAACTCGATGAAATGACGCCGCATCCACTCTCCAAACTTTCACACCACCCCAAAGTGAGGACATTTGAGGCCACGACAGATGTAATGTGCACCAGACCCCACATACACTACTGTCTTTGGTTGGATCGAGTTCCGAATTCGCAACCCTGCGGTTGCTAATTCGCTAGTTACCAACTGAACTACCGCGGCCCCTCAATGAAAGGATTTATGTGTGCTATGGTACCTGTGCCCAGGGCCGATCCTGAAGCCAGAGCTGCCCAAGTTCAAACCTGAACAAGTCGCCCTCTTCAAAAACATTTGATTTTCTAAAAGAACGTGTTCAGAAAATAATTGATGACCCAGTCTTCTTCCTCCCATTTCTCTAAATGCCGTAATACAAAATCACTTCGGACTATTGATGAATTCTGACGTATATTTTATCTTTAAGACCGAAACTTTGGTATTCTTTGATATAACTTGCATTACCATGTGGTTTTGATAGCTTTTTAGTCATTTCGGGAACGATTCGAGTTCCGCTAGTTATTCCCCTTGAAATATCCCTATTTTTGGTATGAGAGTGTTTCGAATATATTAGTGTAAATTAACAACAAAATATGCAAAATCAAAAGTATCTTTCACTACAACGTCAGGAAGAACCTACAAAGACCGAACAAGTATAACATTAATATTGGACAATTTATTGCCGAGCATGTTTATTTAAAGTCGGGGACACTTGCCGCTTTCGGCCGCGACTATTTCTTCTGACTACGTGCAAGTAACACCACGCAGGTTGATAAGTTGTCTAAAGCTACTGATAATTGAAAAGAACAATGAATTATTAATAATTGACAGTTGATTAAATTTCCTAGATTAGTGTTAGTTTCGGCGTTTGAGTGTGAAACCACTTGTTTACCGTGAGGTACACCCGCGGCATACAATTGGTAAATGAAGTTACTCTACGCTACTGATAATTAACATGAATAATTAATTATTAATAATTAAACAGTTGATTAATTTTCGTAGATTAGAGTTAATTTAGGCGTTTGAGTGTGAAACCATTTGTGCCCCTAAAATTTTTGATTACTCTGTCGCCTACAGTCTTTTAATGTAGTATACTTTTCTCGTGATTGTAAAATGGGTGAGTCAGGCAAACTTCAACTTCACATCTAGCTCTACAAAATTACCGTGAGGTGCACCCGCGGCATGCAGTTGGTAAACACTGTTGTAAATACTGGTCAAGATGCAATGTAGCAACATTAGTGATCCAGTTTGGATGTCAGACAGGGACGACTTGTCGCAACAAGGCTTTCGAAATTCAGCACGCTGGGAACGTTAAATCTCCAGAGTTTGGCTGTCGCTCGTAACGTTGTTAGAGGTGCTTTTAGGGTGTGGACTTTTTACCCACCCTATTGCGAGAAGTGTTACACTGATGTTTAGGTGCCAATTATAAGCTTTTGCGTTGATGAACTACTTTGATATTATTGTCTACCGCGGAGCTTTGCTAACTAAAATACAAAAATATTTAATTTCGCTCATTTTATAATATTTTGGGTGAAACACATTTTTATGAAAATGCATTAGCATATGTGCATGTGTTAAATAAATTAGACTTTGTATTGTAAAAAAAAAAAAGCTCAAAATAACTGGACAGTCAAATCCATAAAAAATACGCCACCTACCTCATGAACCTCGTATCTAACACAATACAACCTCATTAAAACATCAGGGACCGTGCGGTAGCCCAGTTGGAAGAGTAGTGGATTAGCAACCGGTAAGTAGGTAGGTATTTTAATTAACGTCGCACTGGAACAACACAAGGGCTATTGGAGACGTCCGGAATCAATCCCAAGGGAAAGATCTGAGAACACCACCACGAAATTTTGAACTACGGTCAGATGACGAGGTAACACCTGAGCTGGCAGCCCACTCTCCAAACTTCCACACCACGCCAACGTGAAGACATTTGAGGCCACGACAGATTTAACGTGCACCAGCCCCCGTGTGCACTATCCTTACTATTTCATAGTAATACCGAAGCTGTGAAAATGCTTCGCTTAACCCTCCAAGTGGTTTCAATGAGATATCTCGTTCATCAAGATCTGACCAATTTTACTAAGGCGAGATGTCTCGTCATCAAGATATTGCCGATTTTTTTATGATGACAAGATCGAGATGTGTTAATTTTTTTGCAATATAACGAGATATCTCGTCCATGAAGATCTGGTCAGTTTTTCTGAACCCTCCAAGTGATTTCGACGAGATATCTCGTCCATCAAGGTCTGACTAATTTTGCTAATGACGAGATATCTTGTCATCAAGAATGTCGATTGAATTCAGAATGGAGAAGATATTGCCGTTTTTCGATGATGACGAGATCAAGATCAGGTTCTTTTTTCTTCTTCAGGTCTTTTTTCTTCTTTTTTCTACGAGGTATCTCGTCCATCAAGATCTGATCAATTTTGTTAATGACGAGATACCTCGTCGAGACAACCACCAGGAGGGTTAATGACGAGATACCTAATCGAGACAATGACTAGGAGGGTTGACACTCAATTTTTTGAATTCCTTTATGGCTCATAATTTTTTTAGTCTAAATCTATTTATCTTTCTTTCTAAATCTAAGCTGAAATCTATCTTTGGTCAAAAATCACATAATTCTGTCTTATTCAGCTTGAGCAGTGGTTCTGAACCTGGGCTGTGTGTACCCCTGGGGGTGCAAGAAAGCATTTCCAAGGGTGCGTGAGAAGTTCGATGGATGACAGCGATTTAATAAAAGACGATGTTGTTGAAATAGGAGCCAATGCACGTATTCAAATGGAATTTGAAAAACTAGACTTAGAACAACGCAGTTAGAACCTTATCCACAGATGGCAAAAGCAGCATTGCAGACACTTTTGCCACCACCTACCTGTGTGAAATGGGATTTTCATCACTTTTGCACATAAAAACAAAAGCCAGAAATCGCTTAAATGCAAGTGATGACTTACGCGTGGCTCTTTCAAAAAAGGAGCCTCGCTTCAAAAGTATTATGAATAAACAACATATCCATTAAAAATTAAGATGTTGCTTTGTATGTATATGTAAATGTATGTGTTTATTTTTTAATAAATAAATTATCTTGCAATAGAAGTAATTGCCTAAATAAAGAAATAGAAACACATTTTTCAAGGAGTGCGAGAACTTATTTTTAGATTCAAGGGGGTGCCGATCACTAAAAAGGTTAAGAATCACTGAGCTAGAGGGAAAGAGATATACCAAGTTTAGTGTATCGCAAAAAAGGTTAAGAATCACTGAGTTAGAGAGAAAGAGATATACAAGTTTAGTGTATCGCAAAAAAGGTGTTTGATAAAGCTCTCTGGCCCCCATATCCCTCCAGTCGATGATCTTTTACCTGATCATTTTTTATTGCCGAGTCACCGTTTTCTTTCATTGTGGTATAAAAGAACCTTCCCTTCCACCACACAGCATTGTAATCTACCTAATATATAACAGGGGCGAATGTTGACTTTTTATAGTCACTTTTTTTCAGTTTGAACTTCAAATTGATTGAACAGTTTTACTTTAAAAGGAAAATCTTTCGGTAACTTTTCGGCCTGTTAAGCCTGGACACTCCTTAAGGTGTTCCACCGTGGCATTAAATGTCATGGGAAAACTTTTGTAAAGAAAATATGCCATGGGCAAGAAATTAGTCTGCTCTCTATTTGAAAGGCACTGTATGTTATTCCGCAGAACTATATTTACTTGTTCAATCTCTTGTGAGATATATTAGCCTAGAATAGTAGTTCGTCAGTTGTAATTAACAGTTTCGATAAAGATATAAAGTTCATCGATAGATCCGGAGATACTTGTTTGATTTCACATTAAAAATACAGGGACCCCTCTTTATATCGAGGGTCACTGTAAATCCAATGCACAACACAGTCGGCTACATTGATTGCAAGGGGCTGCATTAAATGCAATACACAACAGACAGCCACGTAGCATTTCAGTTGCTGGTTACTGTTGAGGAATAGGTATATTTGGAAGTAAACTGTGTGATATTGACCGTATTGTCACTTTCGTTATGAAATGGATGAGTGCGTCATCTTTCCCTGGCATTTGGGATTGATGACGCACCTATTGTCAGGGTAAGATGACTCACTGACGTTCGTTTCATTTTCCTTAGAAGGACATTATTTCTATCGTCATTCGAGAGTTCTGAAACAATTATTTTGGCAACATATTTTGTTAGACTTCTGTAAAAGCGTTTAGAAATTACTACGTAATTCACTGTCCTACTTTGTTAAATCGATTTGATCGTGTCACTAGTTTATTCTCGGAAATATTCCGAATTACCCAGGGCTGCGTGATTCAAAAAGGAGTTAAAGCAAATTATTTCTCGTACCAATTCCGAAGAGAGAAATATGAACATTTTGTCAAGTTCATTAGGACCAAGTAGCAAGACAATTCAGTGCTCTCTCTTTCCCTTGTCTTACAAATGGAATTTAATAGCGGGTGATATGAATGTATAATCAAACTCATCCGCTTTTTTTTTGTCTGTTATCAAGGTGTCCTGGAAAAGGAGAACGGAAAAAGACTTGTTGATTATGTAAAATAATCTAAATGGAATTTGGCCTAGATGAGAAGGCAATTAAAAAGCTTGCATTTGAGTTCGCCGAAAGCTTGGGTATTCATTAAGCACCCATTCACACCAGAGCTTTAATTAAAGAAAATGCCATTGTAGTGATTTAAGATGAGTCAAGAACCCGAAAGAATTCATATGAAGTGAACTCTAACAGATGCAATTAATGTTGGAAAGATTATAGTTATAAAAAAATTCGTGATTGTATTGAGAACGTATAAATTGAAAATTATGGTTCTATGAAAGTTGCACCTTATATGGAAAAAATTGTAATGATTGTGGAAAGAAATGCAAGAAAAAAAACATTAAAGGACTAAAACTTTACTACTGATTCATCATTATTTATAATATTTATTCATGGTATGAGTTTCAAGAGTGCGTCATCTTACCTCCTACCTTAACGTAGAGATGCGGCAATGGCAGGTCTTTTCCAAAAGCCTGTTTTGAACTGTTATTCTAATTTTTATCAAACATATCATTTACGTAATTCGTTAACAAAATATTGTACTTTTGAATCGGAAAACGATTTCGGGTATTTTTGTTTCTTGAATTCTCATGAGCCGAATTTCTTGAAAGTGTGTCATCGCTCTCTCACTTACCTATAAAACTTTTAAATCTTCAAAACCTATGCATACAACTGAAATCCAATTTCGTTTTCTAACTTCCAGTGGCAAAGAAAATGAACGAACTCGATATTCAAATTTTAAAAAAAATTGTAAGGTACGTAAATTATAAGTACACAATAATATACATTTATCAATAGAAGGCTTATGATTCTAAATATAAATTTATTCTGATCAATATTAAAAGTACTTTGTCCATAATAGTAATTAGATTTTTATAAACCTTTGAAGAATCTGATCAACCAAGTGGTGAGAGAATAAATTTATTGAAAGGTAGATACCTTTCATTGGTAATACATTGGAAACTATTGCTACAGTGTAACAATTTTATTCGTTTTACTAACAAAGAACCATTGTGCGCCTATGATAGTCTTCTACAGCATTTTAACAGTGGTGTAGCAGCCTGGCATCCCCTGATTTAAAAAATTAAATTCCATGGCAAGAAATAAAAATCGATAAAACCTGAAACAAAAACGACGAATTTTTTAATGTAAATCTGAGTGAAGGGTCAGTTTCTATTTTAACATCCCTGATTTTCACCACGAAAATCAATCAGGGACTGCTGACACCCCATCCCTTCAGCCTCAATTGGTTTCTTACTACGATTGAGTTAATGGATGGCGTTTTTGTCATGTGCAATGGGTAGATTCAGCAGACTCTTCTCACCAACCCCATGCTTCCTACTGATTCTAATATCCAGTAAGGATAGTATATCCTTGCGTATGGTCTTTCCGTTCTCTGTCTCATTTCTCCGTCTTTGTAAAAGCATCAAGCTCTAAGACAGTGCTTGGATCATCCACACAGTTGCTAAGTTTGGGAGCATTTGCACATTTAGGGCTCCATTTTAGCATAGCTCTAAAAATGATTTGCATTTTGTTGTCTTTGATGAATTTAGTTGACTTATAAAGTTGTCTATTTTATTGCGTTTGAGGAAAATAAACAACTGTGAATCTAGTCGACTTTTAAGGTTGTCAAAAGCTAAGCATTAGTTTTTTGTTTTCAATCCAATCTCTACATCCCCAGTTATCGATGTTACTCTACGCTACTGTCAAGAACAAGGGTATATAGAGGGAAAACAAGTCTACTGACGCCAACTTAGGGATATTATTGGGAGCTGACCCATGTAAAAATCTCAGCTACTTCATATATAAGTGTACAAGAGCTCGAGGAATTTATAATCTTTTCTTAGTGCGATCTGGGGTTCATTAGAGGGAAGAAAAATCTAGAAACGTACCTTAGGGATATTATTGGGGGTTGGACCAAGTAAACCCCAGTTACTTCATATATAAGTACAAAAACTCAAGGACTCTAAAAATGATTTTTGTCTTTGAGGAAAATATACAATGGTGGATCTAGTTGACTTATAAGGTTGTCTAAAGCTAAGCATTAGTTTTTGTAGCTGGTTTCAATCCAATCTCGGCATCCCCAGTTATCAGTGTTACTCTACACTACTGCATTTTGATGAATCATTAATAAACGAAAGATTGTAACGTGCGGTGTGAAATTTAAAAGCGTTTTGAAAGAGAAAGCGCCTTTAAATCTTCAATGTCCATAGTGCACTTTAAATACATTCATGAACACGTGAAAGAATGTTCAAGACGTGTTCAGGGTTATGATAAACAGAAACACAAAAGCAGCGCGTTGGACGCAGTAGCGAACGGCAACGCCCCCTCACTGACTAGACTAAACTAAAAAGCTCTGGTAGTAAAAAAAACGGAAGGCTCGCTTGGAACGAAAAAAGGATTCTAAAAAGCGGTTGTTAATGAGCTTTATTTCCGATGTGTTCTTTGTGTGTGATGTTACTGTTACTTCCCGGCATTTGGAGAGCCCAGGTGCAATTTAATAACTGCTTCCATAAGAGAAAAAACTGTAAACAGGTTGAATATTGCGTGCAGAAATTCTGGCTGTCCACATGGACAGGCATGAACGACCATGTTGGGGTTTTAGCAGTTACAGCTATTGCATTCAAATACGAACCATTACGGATAATTACTTCTGCGATAATGGAGCTTTGGACTGAAGATGAGGAAAGACACTGTATCGGGTTAGCTTATACATGGTATCAATTGAAGCTAATCTGCGGAGAACAGTAGGGGAGGGGCTCAAACCCTTTACGTGTTAGTATCCAACATTTGTTTAAGCTGTTCGTGTTTCCTTTTGAAAGTTAGAGATTTTACGCTCTCACCCATGTAGTCCTTTGAAAGTGAAGGAAACTAAAAAGATGTTACTTTTAACTGATATTTTGAATGGCTTTAAGCACACAATAATGTTGAGGTTTCAGCAGTTACAGCTATTACGTTCAAATACGAACCATTACGGGTAATTAGTTCTACGATAATAGAGCTTTGGACTGAAGATGAGGAAAACACTGTATCGGGTTAACTTATGCATAGTAAAAATTGAAACTAATCTGACGGCAGAACAGTAGGGGATGGGGCTCAAACCCTTTACGTGTTAGTATCCAGCCTTTCGTTTAAGCTGTTTGTGTTTTCCCTTAAAAGTTAGAGGTTTCACGCTCTCACCCATGTAGTCCTTTGAAAGTGAAGGAAACTAAAAAGATGTTATTTTTAGCTGATATTTTGAATTATACAATCGAATGATTGGGTGGGTTGGGTTTTACGGCGCATGGGTCACATTTGCCCAAGTTACACAATCGGGAAATTTGAAAACCCTCTGAGTGCCAGCAGATTTCCGAGAAGTTTAGTATTGCTTTTGCATCGTTGTAATTTTATGGATGTTGTTGAAGAGAAATGTTTATAAGTTTAATGTCTATTTACGAACTAATTGATGGAGTAGACAGGTAAAACCATTTCTTACAATAATGTTTAAGCAAAACGTTACAGAGAAAAATTTCATCCTGTGCCCTGAATCTAAGAGGGACAACGTATTTCGTTCATTACGAAATCTTACTACAGAGGCTGTTTGGACATTTTTTGAACGATTTTAGTGGACTGAAGCTCAATTTTTTATATGAAATTTTTGTGTTTTAAATGTTCCATTTGATAGCCCTTATTGTTAACTATCTTTCTACACCTTAATTTCCATGATAATAATGACTTTTGTAGTATCGACAGTGGTATTTTGTCCCATTCTTTGTTCCACAGTTTTCCAGTCCTTGAATGGTTTTCGGTCGACGTTTCGATAATGCCCTTTTTAAAAGTCCAAAAGCACAAAAGTCCATGGGTGAAACATCTGGAGATTTAGCAGGAATATCAGTAAAGGCTATTGACTTGATACCAGTTTCTTGTTCCATTTTTTCCAAGAATTTAATAATCGATTTAGATGTGTGGCTGCTTGCTTTACCCTGATGCAGTTCTACTGATTGTTGACACTGTGGGTAAAGATATGGTATTTCTTTTTTGAATATTGGGGATAAATATGGTCTTGATAATATGTGGGAGATGATTTTTACATTTTTCCCCTCTTTTTATTTTTAATTTTCCATTATATGCAAAACGGGCAACAATCATAAATTTCTTAGAGAAAGTTCTCACGTTCACTTTGCTATAGTCCTTTGACTTGGCGGATTCTCTTTTAAAATTAAAGATCTTACCTTACAAATATTCTCAGAAATTTTTTCTTTTTTGGATACTTTTTTGGAAGTATTTTTCCACTTTTACGTTTTTTCCTTTCTCATTAATAATATTACTTATCGTATCTTTAGATATCGAAAAACCATGACTTTTACAGCGTTTTTGAATAAGCATAATTCTCTTCGGAAAGAGAGGAAACATAGCCTTCCATCCATTGCTTATTTAAAAGCGCCATTTTGAAAGTAAACAAAACTCTGAGTTAGCAGACGATAAGTTATACTTTAACTATTTAACTGCTGTGAAAATAAAACTATTTCGTAGCATATAATTTTTTTACAGCTCATCAAAATCGTTCAAAAAATGTGTCCGAACAGCCTCTGTATAAGACTTGTACTTCCCTTATTTAAACTAGAGTAAGGCTTTCTAGGGAAGAAAGCTATCTTCTCCGAGAGATTCACGAAGCGATAAAACACCCTTATTTGTCCAAAAAAGATACCATCAAGCTATATTTTACTGCAGTACGATTTACAAAGAACTTCTATCCGTGTTCGACTCCTCAAATGCGATAACTACTGTCTGTCAGAAGATTACGTATTTATTTGGTTCATGTGTAATGACATGTTTCAGTTATTTCCGTCATTTCCTTCAGAATTAAAAAGCAATTTGCTATAGAATTTGCCATTTAAATGATTTTTGTTGTAAACTGCTTATTTGATGAAAAACCCATTCTGTAGTAATGTGCGCGTCTGCTATTGAAAGATATCTACAGTCATGATGACTATTTCAAATGTTAGGCGTTTGGTTGTGGTTTTGCATTTAAAGTTTTCGAGTGCTCGGCACCCTTCCAGTTGGTTGGTCGAGATATGGATGGACTATCTATGTGGAAAATTCCGCATCTTCCACGTAGGCAGTCGGTATGTATGTCAGTCGAATATTTAAGCCCCATAGATATTAATATTTAAGCTATTTTATTAATATTCAAGCCCCACATGGACATGCTGTTCAGTAGCCATGTCTCCGCCACACAGGCTACTTAATAGATCCAAAAAAGAAAAAATTTCTGAGAATATTTGTAAGGTAAGATCTTTAATTTTAAAAGAGAATCCGCTCTTTCGGTGACGAAGCTGCTTATTTAAATTGCCCGTAATACGGAGGTGGAGAGCTGTGTTTATCTTTTCACGCGAGTGATTTCTCTTTCGTAAACTCGATCTTCACAATTGCTATTGTCCAGATCGGTTCTGTGAATCGTTTACGAGCAACTGGAATAAAAGTGTACGACACATTTTTTCACTCGCGGGTTCAATTAGAGTGGGCATATACTGATGGCTCATGGTTCTCTTTCCGACTCATTAAAAAACCTATTAGAAAACCAGCTAAGACTTTTCGGTGTACAGAGAACTTGTTGACCTCTTTCGGCCTAGACTGACAAGCGCGTACATTTGGCAATTCAGAACCGGAATTTGCATTACTCAGTGTTTCTTAACAACTCTACATCCTTGACCTAGGGAAAACGAAATTGAAGTTGGAAAAAAGTGAAGGAAGCCTGCATTAACTTTCGGTATGATATGTGCACATTCCAGATACTTTTACACTTGTGATTAATTGGTTTTTTTACATATATCGACTTGTTTTATATAATTGTATTGCGTCAGAGGCCACTTGCTGTTACATTACCTGTGCGTTTTAATATTTTTATTTCTGCATGTACCGCAAAAGTATTACATGTATACTTTTGTCAGTATATACATGGGAAGAATGAAGGAAGCCTGCAGTAACTTTCGGTTTGATATGTGCATATTCGGTTTGATATGTGGTGTATTTGGTGTGTACGCTGACAAAAGTATTACATGTATACTTTTGTTAGTGTATCATGGAAAAAAATGAATGAAGCCCGCATTAACTTTTGGTTTGATATGTGCACATTCCAGATACTTTTACACTCGTGATTAATTGGTTTTTTACATACATCGAATTGTCTCTTATAATCGTATTGCGACAGAGAAAAGATCGGATGAATGACTAACAGTGACCAGAATTTTTATAAAAAGTTATTCTAGAAACAAAGTTCTTGAATGTAGAGCAATAATTATCAGTAAGGAGCAGATTGCCCTGTAGTGGCCAAGAGTCTCCAAAGGAAGCAGTACACAAAAGTTGAAAGAGATATCTTCTTTTATGAATAAGCAATGGACAATGTGAAAAAGGACGTGATCGATGTCTGGTAGAGCAGAGTTGTTACAATTACAGAATGGTGAATCGATGATGGAATTGATGAAAGTTGTGATTGATGCTAGCATGAGCGCAGAAAATTTGTGAGTCTGCAACACTGTTTAGAGTTTTTTGTATGGTATGTGTGGCACAATATTCGTCTTTTTAATGATGTCGAGATTTTTGGATTAATTATTAAGGTTGTGAGAGTTCGTGAAAAAGGAAAAGTACCATAGAATGCATTTCTCTCTCTTCGGTTCGCGCAATAATTTTAACTAATGGATTTTAAAATAATTTTAAATGAAGTGCACTGGCTGTGATTTTGTCATAGTTAAGTAACAGAGGCGCAGTTAAGAGGGTCGATCACCAATGTCCAAGAGGGCGACGTTTCGAAAATATTCATAGTTTTGTAGTTTCTTAGGAATTTTTTCCGTAATTTTAAGCACAATTTTGTCCTTGTCACAGATGCATTTTTCAGTATTATGCGTGTGAAATGAATGCTTTCAAATGTTCTGTCTTTAAATATAGAACGTTTAAAAGTCAATCCTTCCTTTCGTGTAGCCTCCTACGATCCTATCACTTTCAGAAAAGTGAGAATAGACAAAACAATAAAATTCGCTTCTCACAAATGTCTGAACAAGTGCTGACTTCTCTCCCTTACAAAAAAAGGAGCCATTCATTAAAAGGAGCCATTAAAAAAAGCCCTGCCTTTGCTGGTTTTTATACATCTATATATAAAGGAGAGTTGGTGTCTGTCTGTTCTCTATACAAATCTACATCATTTGACTAAACCACACCAAATTTGATACATTTATTCTTCCTAATCCTGCAGGTAACCTAGGCTACATATTAACCCCCGTTCTATTTCTCTTGTGTCTACAGAGGGGGCTTAAAACAATTCTAAATCCACATAGGAATAACATTGAGTATCCTTACCATCATAGTTTGACCAATTCACATCAAAAATTTGGTATACGCATTCTTTAGAATCCTGTGGGAAGCATAGGCTAGACATTAACCCCATTCTATTTGTCCAGGGTTCGTAGAGGGGGCTAAAAACGATTCGAAATCTCTTTAGGAATAACATTGAGTAATATTATGATGAATTACAAACTAACCCGAGCAACGCCGAGTAATTCAGCTGGAAATCCATAAAAATGTAAATCTGAAATTTGAGAATAGTATATTAGCAAATATTGTAAAAATTAGTATTTATCCTAATTATAATATTTAAATAATATATTTTATCATCATTTTAAAATTTAAAATTCTGTGTTTAGACAGGGGCAGCATAAGCCTCCCTTGTCCCAGGTCCCGAAAATTCTTCGCCTCTGCGAATTACTCGCTGGTTAACCCTCCAAGGGGTTTCAACGAAATATCTTGTCCATCAAGATCTGACCAATTTTGCTAACGACGAAATATATCGTCATCAAGATGTAGCCAATTTTTTATGGTGACAAGATCAAGATCTGGTCACCATAAAAAATTCTTCTAATGACGAGATATTTCGTCCATCAAGATCTACTAATGGTTTTGCTAATGACGAGATACCTCGTCAAGACAACCACCATGAGGGTTATGAAGAAAGTTAAACTCGTTAGACGGCATCAAATTCAATATTCCTAGACAGTTTAGAAATGCTATGCAATATGGTGATATGACTGAATATATTCTTTAATAAATGTTTGTTCTCTTCGTACTGATTTCTATTAGTTTGGAAACTAAACAATACTCCCCAAAAGAGTCAATATTGTTTCAAACAGTATCATGTTTCTGGAACTATACTTTTTTGTATAACCCCAGATGTCCTAAAAGCAGCAAATTGGGATTTTCAAAGCTATCACTGTAATGCTCTTTGTGAAGCTGAATATGAAAGAAGTCTGCATATCGGTTATAGAGCAGTGTTTCTCAGCCGCAGGCCTGATACCGAGCCCTGGCATCAGTTACACCGGGACATGAGAAGTTCTGGAATTTGTCATTTTTGTTTTTTAAGTATTTTTATAAATAAATATTTTTAGTTGAAATATTCTAAGAATATTGGAATGTATCGAAAAGCTCAGATCTAGAATATGCCACATATGTAGACATTTCATGCATTAAACACCCTCTATCACTGTATTCCCCTTTTCCAAAGCGGAATATGAGAGGAAGGTAAGCATATCGTCTAGAGACAGAGGACGTTTATGACTAGTAGCAATGGGTGTGAATTATGGAAAAGAGAAAGAGCCCACATATGCAAGCATTTCACACATCAAACATCCAATAATTATGGTTCTTTCATAGGCTTACTCAAATTGAACCAAATATTTGCTATAAAAAGGCACTTACACTCGAAGATAAAAAGGGCAAGCGCCTGATCCCTTGTAAGCCTTCTTCCCTGCATGACTCTGATCTCAACTCAATATCGCCAATCTCTTTCGTACGTTTTAAAAGGATTTGTGCTTGATCGTTATCATAATTAGCGTTTCAAATAATTTTATACTCAACATCTAGTTGCCTAGGGGCCGCCATGGCTCAGTGGGTTTGTCTGCTGCGTCAGAAACCTGGGAGTTTCCTGTAACTTACCTGGATGTTTTTATATCTTGTGTCAGTAAAACTTCCCTTATGCGTGTATGTCCATTACTTGCCGTTTCATGTCTTGTGTTTGGCGCAGCTTGTTCAAATATGGCCTTTGCGGCTTAAACCCAACCAATCACCCCACCAACCACCTCTATTTGCCTTAAGGTAATTTAAACTCACACTATTTCTGGTTATAAGGATTGTCATATAACAGACACTAGATATACAAAAATTTAGTGCGTGGTAATTTAAAAGGTTAGCTGAAATCTGGATTTGGGCATTAAGTTATAGAACAACTTTATTAACCCTCCAAGTGATTTTGACGAGATATCTCGTTATCAAGATATTGTCGATTTTTCAGTAGGACGATTTCAAGATCTGGTCAGTTTTCTTCTAATGACAAGAGACGAAGAGATCTTGATGGACTTACCTCGTCCATCAAGGTCTGGTCATATTTGCTAATGACGAGATACCTCGTCGAGACAACCACCAGGAGGGTTTAAAGGACACTTAAGGTTCAGCAGGTATACTTATCAATTGACCACCCAGCTCAGTTTAATTCTATTCTTCCCATTATTTAGGGATTAAGCCTCTGCTAGTAAGACGATTGGTTTGATTTGGTTTGTCACTCTGAAGTCATTTTTGACTACACGAGGGCCAATTAGACCAGGATGTACGTCAGTAAGCGAAAAGCGTGATTCTATGCTTATGTGTTCTTTTCCGAACATGACTATTGGGTTGGGTTGTTGCTCTACAGTCAATTATTTGCTACACGAGAACTTATTAGGCCGATATAATAGAACTTATACTAAGAATATAAGCTATGAAGACAGAGAGGAATAGATAAGGCTCTATCATTCCTTTCAATCATTCCAATACCTAATGTCTTGAAACCTTGCTCCATAAAACCCCAACATCCAATCCAATAATAATGTCTTGAAATATATACTTTTTTACAAGCTGCTTTTTTCTCATGAAAGATAATCCCAATTATTACAATTTTAAGATATCTAAATAAAACTGATGGAATTACGGTAGCTACAGACTTAAGTTTCACATCCCATTAATTTAGATTACAGAAATTGTAATGAAATTTACATCTTTTGCGTTGGATTTTCTATTGAAATGCATTTTTCAAAGGAAGTAAAATTTACATAACACAAAATGGAATTCACAATTCAAAACATTCACATTCCAGGTTTGAACCTGGTCTTGGTCGAAGTACATTCATACAGCAAAGCATTTCTTACTGTCAATAATAAGGTTCACATCCCACTAATTTATATTACAGGTAGGTAAGTATTTTAATTAACGTCACTCTGGAGCCACACAACAGGATATTGGTGACGGTCCGGGATCAATCTGAAAGGGAAAGATCCGATTATATTACAGGAATTTAATGAAATCAACATATTTTTCAGTGAATTTTCCATTGAAATGCCTTTTTCAAAGGAAATAAAATTAACTCAACACCGAAAATGAAATTCACAATACAAAAATTTACATTCCGGACTTCACCCTGCCTATGTTCGAAATATATTCTTGCAGCAAAGCATTCCTTTCTGTCTATAATAAGGTTTGATTATAGCGATGTACATTTGCAACACTATAATCAAATTTGCACGAAAAAAGTAGAAGTGTGTGCTTTTTTGGGGGAGTATTTAAATTTTTTTGCTATATAAATCCCTCCAATTCTTCCACACGAGTCCGGAACCATTGTGTTTGAATTCAGTACAGCAGCTCAAACACGTTCCCCGTAAGAAGTACGGCAGCTGCGGTTGAAAGTGGTAGGACTGGTATGCATGACAGCTGCTACCTGTTCCCTCCCCCCGACACTTGGAGCACAATCTGCCCTGTTCCGATACTATTCAGGAAGAATGCTTTGAATTCTCTTACACTGCTCTAGCTTACTGTGTGCTTTTTTATTCAGTTTTTATCACAATCGCCTACAACTTCGAGATTGCACGTGAAACGCGAGATACACATTGGGCGTAACATTTCAATAATAGTGGAAATTTTAATGAGAGGGTGGTGTGTAAATATATTTTTATATATATGGGGTTTCTTAGATTTTTTTACTGAAATTAGTTTTCTCCGATTATTCAAAGTAACAATTTGTGATCAAATTTAGTTTTTATAATAACTTACAACTTCGGAATTGCAGATGAAACAGAAGATACAAATCGGGCATAACATTTAAATGGTAATGTTTCTTTAGGGACTTTAATGAAAGGGTGGTATGCATATTTATGAGGGTGTGTGGTGTGTGTGTGTGTTGTTGCTTGGATGTTTTATTAAAATTAGTTTTCTCCGATTATTCAAAGTAACAATTTATGATCAAAGTGTGTTACTCTATGACAGTTGGTTTCAATGCGTCTTCCTTTAATTTATGTAATGATAAAAGGTTTAATCTCTCTGAAGCAGTCTAATTCAAAAGTTTATCTCAGCTAATAAAGTATTGTAATCAGAACCGTTCCTGTGTGTTGTGCTAGATGTACACTTGCACGGAGTCGGAAATAAAATAGGGACTGAGTAAAAATGTTCAATAAATAAAAATAAATTCGTCCGTTTGATGACATTACCGTTTTTGAAGTAAAATGCTTTGAACGAACTTCCCCAATTATGCCCACATGCCCCACATGCGTTTCGATAAATGATGTCCATGAGTGTGATATTAAGTCTCATTCAAACTATGTGCAAGATTTTATGAAAGGGCGATTTATTTGAAATATTAAGGGGACAGAAGACTTTCAAAATCGATCTAAAAATTGATTTTATTTTTATTTTAGTGGTAAAAATTAATTGATATCAAACTCTAAGGATAGAAAAAATAATTTTTCAATTGCGATAATTTTTGATGGAGTTATATATGCAACAATATAAAACATATGGTATATAAGTACATTAAATCTACTACAAAAATGCGTTTTACTTCGGTTGAGATTTTTTGACATTCTTCTGATTTCAAAATGTTCCCAGAGTATTAAGTTGCAATTGATTTCCTTGAAATTTTTTTGGATAATCCTTGCAATCTGTTGTATATATCTAAGAGAAATTCATCGTGCTTCCAAGTTTAAAAATTTGTTTTGAAATGTTGCTTAACCTATACTTTTTTGGCAAATTTTTAGGTGTTTTAGTACAATTTTTTAAGCTTTACAATTGAGTGATATGGAGTTAATTTGATGTATATTTATACGAACTATTATATGAATTAAAATTTTAACAATAAATGGGAAATTAATGCACATGGGACCTAACACATTTTGCTAATTTATCAAAATTTTTAATCACGTTTTATGCAATAACTTCCGAACAATTTAATATTTTTGGACCAAACTTTATATTTACGGTTTTTAGTAAAAACCAAGCAGAGTCTGCAAATTTTATAACAATCGGATAATAACTGCAAAAATTTGTTTTAAAGTTCACTGTCCCCTTGAATATTTTTGAGACATGGCTTGTTGAATTTTGTTCTTGATAGCCAGGAACAGTCCTGATTATAGTCTATTTTTGAACAAAAGCTTTAGATTGACACAATAGACATCAACTATACACTTCACTTTTTTGATAGATAACTACGTACTAGAGGTGGGCTAAACTGTTATTTTATATTAGGCTTAAGGATTATTGTTAATTTGCGATAACAGTTATTATTAAATGCTAACACTAAGAACTCCATAAAGAGTTAACAGCCTAGACTAACAGTTAGTGAATAAATTTAACGGCTATTATCAACTGTTAGGAACGTTAGCTTGAAATTTAAATAGTTAGTAATTGCTTGAATTATTCGTAATTTCGATTTTTATTGTTTAAAATTTTTTAATACATTTATAAAAATAAAAGCAAAAATATTGAGACTATGTCTTAACCCTGCTGGTGGTTTGTCTCCACGAGTTATCTCGTCATTGGCAAAGCTGACTAAATCTTGATGAATGAGACATCTCGTCATTAGAAGAAAACTGACTAGATCTTGATCTCGTCATCTTAAAAAAATCGGCAATACCTTGATGACAAGACATTGGCAAAATTGGTGAGATCTTGATGAACAAGATGTCTCGTCGAAACCACTTGTAGGGTTAATAAGTTTTTCACGATCTCAAGCATTCAAGGATGGTTTCTAGAACTTTGAGTCGGGTTGTATATAAATTGCATAAAAGTTATTCGTTGAAAACAAATGAAACAAAATCCCTGAACTTTTTAATAATATTTTACAAATATGTACTCATTGATAGTTATCCGATTCTTAACATCACTTCCGTCGAATAGACGTGTTTCTCTACTAAATTTGGATTTTTATTCACTTTTAAGGGTAATTATTGTTTACTTAGTTCGTTATTTTAAAGCATATTTACAACACTAATTAACAAATTAAATTGAATAAAGTACAACTCTCCAGCGCAACTCAACTTCTCTTTGAAGGATAAAAAAAAATGTACATCTGTTGCTTGTTTACGCTATTTCAGTCGCGGCTATTTCAAAAGAAGAGTAAAAGCGGAAAAAATAACCGATTCGGGAGCCGCTCTCCGTCACGAAATGCGTAAACAACTATTACCAAACAGTTTCCGAATTGGAAAAAGAGGGATCGGGGAATAAACAAGAGTAGAGAAGGAAGAGAGCCATAGTGAATATAGCTATTGAACTTGGTGACAATTGCAACATCGGCTCAATTTCATAATTATTTTTCTTAGATTATTTCATTTATATATTAGATTATTTCATTTATATACTTCTTATTATAATTTCGTAATTATTTCTTACCTAACATAACCGATTCGGGAGCCACCCTCCATCACGAAATGCGTAAACAACTATTACCAAATAGTTTCTAAATTAGAACAAGAGGGATCGGGGAATAAAAGAAAAGTAGAGAAGAAAGACAGCTTTTGTAAATAGACATTGAACTTGGAGACAATTGCGACATCGGCTCAGTTTCATAATTATTTTTTAGATATTGAGAATCATTTTTGTAAACTAAATAAAATTGGATGTAAAATATCAATAAAAATTCCACACTCATTGAATAACACATGTTTTCAATATTTCTCCCACAATACCTTCCTAACATCCAACTTATCTCTCATTTACATCGATTGACTGAAGCATCTAATTTTCTGGCAAAAAGAGACCGTAGAGCGACAAACCAAACCGCTTGGTTGAGTATTCTTCAGTCAACAAAAGGTTTTTGAAATCTTTCAGTCATTAACTTTCATTCAGTTAAGTTAGTTGGTCTAATTCTGTACTTTTGTACAAAAGGGGTACATGTCCAAATTCGCTGATTTTGAGTTATGTCCAGAAATCACTTCAGGGTAAAGAAAGTTGTAATAGAAAAAGTGCTAATGTACTCCTAATACATTATGAAAGAATCAAGACATTGGGAAGTATTTTGTGTACGCTGTATTAAAAATTTAAGATAATAATAAAAATTTCTAAATCAGGTGGTTATCAAAAACTTGTAGAATGAACTTTAGCCCTTTTTCTACCAAGGTACAGAATTAGCCCTCGTGTAAAAACCATAAAGCGACAAACCAAATTTTTAAATCGGTTTTTATAAATCCTTCAAACTATAGTTCATAACGTAAGATAATCTTATTATAGAAGTATAGCAACATTCAAAGTAAATTAAATAACGAGACCTATGGCAATAGTTTGTAAACAAATTCACACGCACACACAGAACTTCAGTTTTCCTTTAAACTTTCCTAAAAACTTACATCCTTTAATGATTATTTAGGATTCTCCTATTTAAATTTGAATAATATTTGGCTCTGCTGGTGTAAATGTTTCCTTTGAACCGTTTCACACCATCGGAATCCGGGTCAATACGAATCCAGTAGAACTGACTAACGAAGATTCGAGAAAGCCGCTTCCATAAGAAATAGCTTTTCGTCTTTACACCTTTCCCACTGTCAGATTGCGGACAGTTCCGCTTCAATGCTCAGGAATCTACGTTAGTCAGTTTCTACTGGATTCAGATTGACTCGGATTCTGTTGGTGTGAAGCGACCCTTTAGATCTTCATTGATTGAACAGATCGAAATTCATTAAAAGTCTAATTCACTATTTATTCAATTGTATACTAAAAATAAAACACATTTACCTTAAAAAGTCCTCAATCACAAAACCTCAAAAATACAGCATGCATTTATTTTCTGTACTGCTTCAAAAGGTTCATTTTGAAATCAGATGGAACATTAAAATCTTGCAAGTCGGGATGGATATGTTTTCAAGACAAAAATTAACACAAATATATCTCATTGTTTTAAAATAAATGTATTTCTCTCTTCTGTGTCAGTTAAAACTTTCGTGTGTGCATGACTATTATTTGATATTGTTTGTCTTGTGTCTGGCGCAGCATGGCTCTTGTGCCATAAAACCCCAAAACAACCAATCGATTTAGCATTAAAGATCTGGACTGTATAACCAATATTATCATTCATGGGCAAGCCTCGAAATTAGATCCGAGATTCTTAAATTGTATCGAATAATCAGCTATTATAACAAATGGTAAAGCATTTTTTATATCATTCTCATACTTTTTTAATAGCATGCATCATGTTGCTGGTCAACCAATCAATTCACGCATTGTACTCGTATTTTAAAATTACAATCTTATCTTCAGTTTATTGATTCGAGGGGGTGGTGTTAAATCAACCGTTTAAATTCATTTTTAACTATGTAATTTGTTTGCTGGCTTTTCATGTTGTTGACCAACATGTTTTCTCATATTGTTTCAAACTAAATTGTCTCAGTTTAATTTTTTTGATACCTTTTGCTACAAAGTTCTTGTGCTTGACCACATTCTGTTAAAGTTTTTATATTTGCATAGATTTTACTGTTTTATTTTACGCTTGGCGCAGCTTGTCCTTTAACTGACCTTGTGGCATAAAACTCCAATCCCTACCAACCCTTATTTGCTAGGATCATCTAGGAATCATTTTTGGATTTGATAGATTAGTTATTATTGGCCAAAACGTATATTCCTAGTTGAACTAATCTAGAAAACTGCTTAAAACTCGTAATACAGATAGGTTGCATGCAAAATTTCTGCCGTTCATTTTACGAAAGCAAATTTGTTTGCTAGGGTAAACTAGGAATCATTTTTGGATTTGATAGATTAGTTTTATTCGCCAAAACGTATATTCTTAATTGAACTAATCTAGAAAACAAACCGTTTAAAGCTCGTAACACAGATAGGTTGCATGTGGAATTTCTATCTTTCATTTTACGAAAGCATATTAATTCGCTAGGGTCATGTAGGCACATTTTTAGAATTAAGATTAACAGTAAACGTTTATTTTAATTCTTCTACCTATTCACGACGAAAACAGTCATATAATGCATTGTTTTTACCATACAGGACAAAATAATTTACACATTTTCAAGAAAAATAACAGAGTTCGATTTTTCCGAACACAATACGTTAATTTATGCGCTTCTCTCCAACCAACAAAACCAGCCCTATCGTTTATCCTATAGCTCCAGAGAAAAGCTTTCAAATTCGGCGGTACACGATCGACCCTCATTGGTTGTCGGGCGATCAAACGCTGGCCCGAGCGGCGACTCTGATTCGCTGCCGCCACTGCATTGGCGATCATTGGCTGTGGCCCGGATTTCGCGGCGCCCTTTTTCTCTGTAGCATTTATAACTCTCACCAGAACCGACGCCATTCAGACCGATATGCCTTAGGGTTTAGTTCAAGGTCTACCTCCACCTCGTCTAGAGCTCTCTAACTGGTTACGTCGCTTTATATCACGGACTTTACCACTCGCCTTCGGACCTACCGGACGGAACATTTTTCTCTCCTGCGATCTTGGACTTAACAATGGATAAGTACCCTTTCTTTCTTTGGGAACGCGCTTTGTTGTAACTAGCGTTCGTTCTTGCTCTTATTTCTGTATTTTAAGTGTGAAGTTCGATTTCCGCGAGTTTAAAATCTCTTGTAGTTCTGAACAAGTGATTTGAAATCGTGCGGTTTTTACTTGCCAAGTTCTAGTGTTGTCTCGTAACCGGAATGCGAGAATTTTCCTTGTGTCTTAACGTTATTTGACCATGTTAAATCGCATGTTTTTACTCGATGGCGAATCGACCTTCGCGGAGCGATTAAACTAGGTGTACTTGCCGATGAATGTTCTAAAGTTTTTCTATTTTTAACTCTCGTTTTATGCATTTGTCTGACAAAATCTTGCTCGCTTTGTGTAGTACTGTCATTCTGCTGCTTCCATACTGACTGCATTTCCTTTTTATTTGGACTCGTAACTTGTCATGTAAAGTGGATTAGTTATTAAGAGTTGAACTTCCATCATTGTTAAGTTTTCGCTCTAAATGTAAAGCCGAATGCTGCAGTAGCTTTTTAAGTCTTTTCATGCCGTACCTACTCGTGTTGAACAAACTACAGTTCGGAGAAAACATTACGTATTTAGTTGTCATGATCTTGATATACGTTGTGAACTTGTGTTGATAAATTACGCAAAGGGCACGGTTTACTCAGAATACAGGTGTTCAGATAGAACGCGAGGTCGTTGTGACAGCTGTTTGCTGAATTGGACGTGCGCCTAGTTTGGGAAATGGGTTTGTAAAATAACGAATTAATTTTTGACATACTTAATATTCAAACGCTCGGGTCGCTTTAGTACCAATCTGAATCCGAAGTTAATTTTTAAGCTTAATTTTGTTTAATGCTATTTGTCGAAAGTTATGCTTGTGTTGAAAAGTCTATTTTCGCGTGTTCCTATTGATTCAGCTCCCTTCGTCCCAAAACTTATTTTAGCAATTACTTAATTCATAATTCAGTGTTTGCCATGGCTTGGCCCTAAACCAATCTTCGCCCCGAAAACGTCACCTTTCATTGTGTATAATTTTAAAGTTTGTCTCGGCGCCTGCTTGTATACGAAGCCAAAGTTGGCTCTTGCGCCAAGTAAACCCATCCGAAAAACGTAAGTTTACATGATGTCCGATATACAGCATGCTCGATGTCAATTGGAGTTGTGGAATGGTAATTGGCTTCAGTTCTGGCACTTTAAACAAGTATTGAAGGATCTATATAAAATGGATTTTTAGCTATGAGACTAATTTTGTATCGCAGCAACTTGAGATAAAACAGTTTTCTCTCCCACAGGTATGTACTTTTCACTGCTAGCAGCCTACATTCTGCAGCAAAGTCCTTTTCCTCATCGAGTTGGTAAGTTGAGACCACTGGTAAGTTTAGTTGTATCAATTGGTGTATCTTGGAAAGGTAACTACTTTGTCAACTGTCTTGATTCTGTTTACTATCCCTTCGTTTTCAGTTCCTGTCATGTGCCTGCTTCAGACAATCTAAATACTTAATTGGTGGCCACTTTTAACCTCTTACCCACTCTTGCTCTGAGACTAACAGTTCTTTGTTACTAATCAAAAATTCCTCCGTGAGCTTTGCCATTAATCTAAGAGGAGTCGGGTTCGTCTGTCTTTAATACTTTCTGGCAGTATTGCACATTTTAGATATGAAATGAACTGAAACGGCACATTTTATCATGCAGGTACTGAAAAGCTGTTTAGTCTTATAAAACTTGCTCTGGCCAGGTTGGGATGATTAGCAATATTGTTAGCGTTTGTTAAATATTGCACTCGTCCCGGCCTATCTTGAGCGATTCTTGCGGCTAAGTGAAGAGGCTTTCTTGAACAGGAAAATTGCGGAGGATGCTCGGCCTATACCAGTAGCATCGATCAAGTGAGTATGATCCAATATACTATGTTAACACCTTAACCCTCCTGGTGGTTGTCTCAACGGGGTATCTCGTCGTTAGCAAACCTCATCAGGTGTTGATGGACGAGGTATCTCGTAGGAACCACTTTGGGGTTTGCACCCTCGTTCTTAATTTGCTGCACCCATCCAGTTCTCGTTACAAAGTTATACAATCTCGTAGGAAGGTCTGAAAATAACATCGTAAGTCTTAAAAGCCGATTCATTTTTCTCTGATCTTATGCTAATTTTCTAGCTCTTGAATATTTAAGGCTCGAGTATCGGACATTTCAAGTTTTGGAAAGGATCCGAGTTCGAAATCTCTTCATTAACCGTAACAGGTAATGAGTATACAAGCGATGTTTATTTGTGCCTTCCCTTAAGGCCCTTTTCCAGCAGATAGCATGCGACCTTAGAGTCCAGTCACTTTCGATTTAACGTGTCTAGAGCAAGTATTCCGTATGCGAATAGCGTCCCCACCTAACGGATGTGATCGTTTCGGGTCATGGAATTCCAGTGATAGTGTTTCCAACTCTTGTCTCCCATTTAAGTAGGTCTAGTCTCTGCTTACGCCGAGATGGATTCTTCATCCGTGTTTTTCAATTTTACTTCTACGCTCTTTTAAATCCAGCTTGTAATTTAATTCTTGGGCTTGGATGGCAAGATCGCTTTTCGTGTGGTATTATTTATTCCTTTTCGTTTAACCAGCGGAGATCTCTTTATTGGGGATTAGCGAAACTTTCAAGCTAGTTGATCAATGCAATTTAAATTTTATGAATCTAATCGGCGCATTTCAATGCATGTATGTTGTACTTGACGTCGCAAAGGTTTACTCTGGCATTTAGTTCAATTTCGTAAAAAAATTGACATGCAAAATACTTGAACTTGTAAAAATTACTACTTTCTATTTTTAACTTATTTGTGGGTAACACGAGAAGTTTACATTTTCACACTTGATATTGAGTGATTGTAATGGCGCGTTTCATATCGGAAGTAGGAAACCTGGAGAATTTAAAATTATGGGTACCACTATTACATACGGAAACTAGCAAACACGCTTAAGCGAAAATGCTAAGGCTCCATAAATGATAGATGAAGTTGTATTCTGTCGTGCTATTGAAGGATGGTACCTCAAAGTTAGTCTAGTGTTTATACGATTGTTACTGACTCGGCATAAAAAGTGTAACGCTCGAGAAGGGTATTCTCGGTCAATTAGTTTAGCGATCGTACTGTTCCCTAGTGCTGTGAAATATTGGCTACTTGTTGGCAGAATTAAATGCCGACTCGATGACGATAGCTTAAAGGTATTGCCCTTGTCTAGCATGGCAGAATTCTAAATCGAACTACTGATAGGACAAATCAACGTGAAACGGCTCTCTTGCAAAGTAATTCTGAGCCAAATCATTGTCGTTTTGTGTCAATGTTAGTTAGGCAGATAAAAAAGCAAATTTTAAGCTAAAGAAATTGATTAAACTTTTATAATAATCGCACCAGGACCGTTCGGGTAGATTCACTAGCACCAGAGTTCTTAAGAAACTCCACGTTTAAGCAACATGTAGGGCGGGAGGTAAACAATGCTCCTCAGTTGCCAAATGAAAGTTTGAAATCTTGTCACTCGAAACAAATACAAGGTGATCGGCTTTATTTGAGTTTTTAGGTCATCTTTTGAAAAATGTTTCCTGTGAAACTGAACGTCACTAAAACATTGCTTAATGACTAATCGACCGACCTTGCCTCTTGATCACTCGGCCATGAGATCTCGGTCAAGCCGTTAGAGTTCTATTGAGCTGATTTTCATTGTTTTCTCGTGTGGAAGGTAATAAAAAAATAAGGACTTGCCGTACTCGTTTACCGTAAAGGCTGTATTTTATTGATCGAAGAATTTGGTATTTCATTTACAAAGCAAGAGTCTGAAACAATTGAGCAGCTTTTTATACATTTCGGCCTTTACTTTTAGTTAAAACATCGGACTAGTTTCAATTCCAGCGTCTTTACATTACCTCATAACTTATCTTGGTTCTTCACTCGATACAGTAAGATTGCTCTGAAGGACTGGGTTTGAGATATAGCTTTAATAAATGTAATTTATTTAGCATTGCCAAATACCACTTCAACAGATTACAAGCTGACGCGAAGTATTAATCTTCGGACAATGACGAATGATGGGATGGGCTGAGCCTATCCTTTTAAATGTTAACGTGGGGGGGGGGGGGGGCTCGTCCATTTTCAGATCTTAAACATTTACATTAGCCGTAATTCCAGTCGCTGCTCTTGGTGGCATGAGTTTGTTTCTAACGAGATTAATTCGCCCTTGGAGATCTTTTGAAGATCCTCGCAATGAAATCTTATTTTTCCATTTCTAACATCCATTTTACGAAACTTTAGCCTTAAAACCGTGACTAATTTCAACTTGAAATGGTAAATTGCTAAATCTTGGTATTCGTCTAGATTTTCTTTTTAAATCCTTGGCACACAGCTTGACCAAATATGGCCCTTGTGCCATAAAACTCGAGCAACTGAGACTTAAACTAGGTTGTAATGTTTAAGGGAAAATTTAAACTAAATGGATCCTCTTGGAATCTGGATTGATCCCGGACCGTTGCCCGTTGTGTTGCTTCGGTGCGACGTAAATTCAACTGAAAATCGCCATGGCAACCTCTTGATAAATCAACCGATGGAATAAACTACCTCAAGCCGCTCCATATTTCGTTCATATTTTACGCCTCGAAAATAAGTCAGCATTACTACGCGCCATTGACGCAGCAAACTAACGCGGTTCAATGTCTCCCCGACCAAGTAAAGCAAATAGCTACACAGCTGTCCGCTAATTGCTTATGGACATCGATTGGAGTCTGCGTTTTTCAGTCGCGTACTGCGCACATAAATCGGAAACCAAACAGAGGTGTCAAACGCCGGGATCTTTGAATTTTGTAATGCAGATTCGCACTTGGCCATCTATTGTGACTGACCCCGAGACTTCTGGGTGGCAGAATTCGGCGAATATTTCTGCAGCTGCCGAATGCACAGAGCGACAACTATTTACGACCATTTCGTGACGAGAGAGTTTGAATCGCTTGGATCAGCGTCGCGAATCGCGACAGGATTAGGAGTCGTGTAAGATGTGCTGCCCCTTTAGGGTGCGGCCAATTAACTTGAGGCACATGCCAGCAGGTTCTTTGGAAGCTCCAGAGCTGTTCCTTTCCGTGATCGATCACCCGCATTCTTTCATAACTCAATTTGTGTGGTCGTGGGTTAATGTGAGAGTGTTCTAATTATTCTCTCATTTGCATCGATTTCCCTGAACTAATTCCACTCGCTTTTCCATTTTGTTCGATTGCGTTCGTTCTTGTGACCGCATGCGAACGCGTTCTCTTCCTGTTTAGTCTTCTGCAAACCGTCGGGACGGGGTGATGTAATGGGCTGGTGGCATTTTCCGAATACTGGAATGTGTGGTCTAGAAATTAAAATCTACCCGTCGTGTTGACTTTACTTTGCAGCTTAATGCAATATCAAATGCGATATTTTATCTGGTCACGTGAGCGGAAGAGACTCGAGTGTTTCAAGTTTTGAAAGCAATTTTATTTTTTTGTAATTTGTTATAAAATTTCCATAATTTATCACAATTTAATACTTATAGGGTAACCATACTAGTTTTTAGTGTTGGTTTCTCGTTTTGAATTGGACTGTACCAAGAGGCTAAGCCAGACTTAGAACCCAGGGCAACTGGCTGATGCCCCAAAACAATTTACATATTTAAAAGAATCATGAGGTATAAAATTTAAATAATTAGGCTGATATAGTTCCATATTAATTTAAATTATATTGCTCCCAATATTAATTTTTTGACTGCATGAAAACCGGCAGATGGTCAAACTTTAATAGCTCCTGTTTATGGGTCTCCAGAACCGGATGTCAGAATTCGTCTCCTATCTTGTTTCGTGCTCTCCAGACGTTTATCAGAGAATATTATTGATTTGTCTCTTCCTTATAGTCATACGATTGAATGACAGGAATGATCTATTTTTATTCGTTGGCATTAAGATGGAGTGATTTAAAGCTTTCGTAGAAGATGGTTGCGATAAGGACAAAATTGTGCTTTAAATTATAAAACATTTTTCCAAAAAAACTTCTGAAAGTATAAATATTTCTAAAATACCGGCCCTTTGAACTACGGCTCTCGGGGTCTCCCCATAGCTACTGAACCCCTGACAGTACAGATTTTAGTCAGTAGTCTTACCCGGCTGTTCCAGCAAAAAGGCTATTTGTTATTTTTATGAAATCTATTAGCTATCAATTTTGGAAAAATGTTGCTTGGAGACAAGTTTCCGGACAACATACTGAAGTCTCGCGTCAACTTGGCCATGCTTTAAAATTATCGGAGCTTTAGTAACCTCCTGCATTGCAGCATAACAATTTTACATGACTCCTAGATCAATATGCATTCAATGATATTGATCTAAGGTGATCTTGTATTTGGCGCAAAAAGTCCATGAAGCTCTTGTCCCTTGAAGCATTTGTCTTGGCCATTAAAAGTGTTCTTAAATTATTTACCTTTGTTAAATTTTAATTAGTATTAAATTTATGGATAAATCATTAAAAATTTATTTGAAATTACTGATAGTTTGGTGCAGCTTGGCGAAACCTGGCCCTTGTGCCATAAAAATTCAATCAATTGCCGTTAAACACGGAAACCAAAATATTGAGTCTTCATTTCAGGCGAATTTGCCGCTTAAAGTAAATTCGCCTGAAAAGTACTCGTAACACGAGGATGAAATACATCACCTCTACATCAACCTAATTGTCTTTGAGAACGCATTTTTATGTCCCTATAATTGATATGCATTTCAATTTTTCAACCAAGTACAGTACTTTGCAAAAAAATTAAATTTTATTTTAGGTACCCTAAAAAGTCAACACTGCAACGTTGTTTGTCTGTTTTAATATTATAATAAAATGCTGGTCTGTTTTTCTAGGATCAAACACCTTGAGTAAGTTGGTAAAATCGGGGTCGCCCGACGACATGTGTATTTTTGAGCATCTGGAGTTGGAGGTCCCATTTGTTTTAGCTCGATCTCTGCTCGCTTTTATATTTAAACTGAATTAATTTAAAAATTAAGTATTTTTTGTACAACGAATGAAATCGAAATTACTAGCTGAAAAAATTGAATTAAGGTACATTATATGCGCACACATACTGTTATGCGAAAACTCGCACTTTTAAATTGCTTATTTCGAAAATACAGATGTGGCATTTCGATCACATCGTTTTGAATCGTGATTTTTTTTTTTTTCCAAGTGGGGGAATACGATTCGGAGGGTAATCTAAAATAGCACAAATTCATTTGCTGCGAAGAGAAACGATCAACTCAAAGAGTTTGACAGTTTCCCTTCGTCATTTAATGCCAGCGATTGTTATATTCGGATCAGTCGCATTGGTTTTAAGACTAGCCCATGTAAACGCAGTCGCTGCCCGACCAAATCATCTGAATTTGCCCTTAAACTAAAACGCTTCACAGAAACCATTATCTAAGTATCGTCGAATTTTTCTAATAAATTTTGTATTTTCACTCCACCTTTGCTTTGTATGTGTTGCCAAAACAGGCTTGATAACGTCAGATTCTTTTAATTAGATAATACATTTAAAATGCCCCGAGTATACACGTGGTGGCAAACCTGAACACTCCACGAGTATACTAGAGATTGGCAGCAATTGAATTATACTGATGTCTGGTGTTTACAGATGGTCCCGATTTCAATCTAGTATCTCGCTAACTTGAAATAAAGTTTCTCGAGTGATCTATAAAGCTGCAGGCCTATTTAAGCTAACTTGAAAACATACCGTTTGTTTACCTAAAATTGTAATGTCGAGTAAATAAATTTATCTTAAGTAACTTAGTATTGTAAGCAAATTGTAATATATATATTAATTGAGTTACTTGAATTGTTAATTTGAGCATTTTGTGTTATACCCTTTCTACACTGATTTTATGTTAATGGGGTCGTCAAATTTCCGAGTATAAAGGTCTTAAAACCACCTGATCTTGAATACAAAATTATACTATAAAACTAGAGAAGCGCCCTTCGCGAACACGGGAAATGGCGTTTGAAAGTGGTTTGAAATTTAGAAAGGTCAATGAAATTTAGAAATATATGTATTGATATTCAATGATTACCTGTTGCACGAATTGTAAACCAGTTAATCTTCTCAAATTGACGGTGAAAACCAGTTATAAGTAGTTTCAGAGAAACCTATTTGAGTTATAGAATTTATCAGTGCTTTCAAGTATATATTAAACTTTAAATTTCATTACATTTTAAATTTGATTTCAATAGCTCTTGGATTCACAGGTCTTACAGAACATAAACTGACATTCCGCCTTTAAGAAAAGCGACGTAACGAAAAGCAAATTTTACTAGAAAATTAAAGGCTGAAAACATTTACACTTAACTAGAAACTTGCATAATTCGTCATAACTTTAAGAAATATAAGTATCAAAAGTTGTAGTTCTTTAATTCCAAAACTGACGCTTATGTGTATGCTCTGGCCTAGTCTTATGACATTGGTAAGAGTTGTGGATTGTATCGGAGCTTGGAAAAGTAATTAACTATACATATGCGAAAATTTCATAAGTCAGCAACGTTACTAATATGCATAATTAACTGCTGTCAGAAATGACTTAACTCATCAAAATAAATCTTTGGCTATCTTAAAATACAGCATTAACTTTGTTTAGAGAACATTGTTTAGTAATTATACTTTTAAACTTTTAACTATGTTTTTAAGATTTTTTGACTCTACCTTCAATAGTACACGTATTTTTGGTTGGGTTCAATTGACATTGCCTCATGATCAACTTTGGTATTACGCGGTTAGAACTCGTTACTTCACAGTTGAATGGTGTTTGATGCAGAGCTGAAATGGAATGACTGATTTAGTGTTTTAGATACATGGCATTTGAAAGGTAAAAATGATAAATCGCAAGAGATTAGGTTTGATAAAGATGCCACTGGTGAAAACTACTCTGAAATAGTCCGAATCATGTCAAGTATTTGTAGAAACTTTAAGGTTGCTTCTGTTTTATCTTCGTTGATTATAATTTTTTTATCTTAGTTCAATTATAATTTTTTTATCTTAGTTCAATTATAATTTTTTTATCTTTGTTGAATTATAATTTTTTTTATCTTTGTTGAATTATAATTTTTTTATCTTTGTTGAATTATAATTTTTTTATCTTTGAATTATAATTTTTTTATCTTTGTTCAATTACAATTTTTATCTTCGCCGATTATAACGTTTTAGAACCAAACCGAATCCCTTAGGTTAAGAACCACTGTTGAGTAAGATGATTTCAAAAGCTAAACCACACCGAAATTCGCGTCCCAAAAATTTGAATATAATTGCGGAGAAAACCGTTAAGAGACACGCAAGTCTGCCCGATGATTCAAGTAGTCGACTAACTAGTTGTTGGCCACCTACACTGGCTCGTGATTTCTGACGTCACGACCTTGTTCTTGATTAGGTTCGGCGATTTCAAAAACTTTTTTCCTACCTGCCTGGCTACACCCACTGCACCTCGTTTCGCATCCTTTGTATTCGGTGAACAGTAAAAATTACTGCTGGCTCTGCAGATTACCGAGAAGATAGTGTTTCTCGAAATTGTTTTTGTTTCGCGCTGTTTATCTACTATGGTTTTAGCATTGTCTGTGGCAATCTATGTGGAAAATGATGGGCTAAACTGAACATCTGAGAGAGTGCCCTGTGTTTCGATGTCGCTTTAGGAAGCCATTGATATAAATGAAGAGTTTAGCTTTGAGTACTTGCAATGGGTGTATTGAATTATATTGGCTGATTAAATGCTCTAAAGACTAAGACAAGATAAGTTTCTGTTAACTGAGTTTTTAATAAGAAAATTAAATTCAAGCAAAATTTAATTTTATTTAACTAACATAGTTTTATCTCTAGGACTTAAAGAAAACTTCAAGATCTTTTTTTAACAAGGCTTTTTGATAAGTTTCTAGACTGCGCAGGTTCGATTTCTGTAGCTTACCTTTTTTGGATCTTGCGCCATAAACCTCAAAACAACCAACCTGTAGCTTACCCTGGGTGTATTTCCCCCTTCTGTGTCAGTAAAACTTCCCTTGTGTGTCTTGTGTCAGTGATATTTTTCTGCTTTCTTCCTGAAAGGGAAAAAGAGGGACGTTTTTTACCTGACGTTGTCATGTGTTTGGCGCATATTGGCTAGATATGGCCCTTACGCCATAAAACGCCAAAACAACCAACCTTCCCTTGTGTCCATTACTTGACGTTGTCTATCTTGTTCTGTCTTGTGTTCGGCCAAATATGACCCTTGTGCCATAAAAACTCAAACAACCTTTAAGAAGACGAACCAACAGGATCATTTGAGCCTCGCATACTATAGGGACGCTAATTAACTTTTAACGTCGAAAACTTAATTTATTTCATTACTTTGGAGTGTCAATGGTAGAAGCCCAGGCCTCTTAGTCTGTCTGACCCTCACATTTTAAATGAATCCAATGGCGGCTTATGGTTCAACCACATTTTCAACAGATCACCAATTATCAAGATAGATTCAATTGAGAGATTTGCGTTGACCTGCTTTGTATGTTAATAGTTCCCTACTCTACATAGTCTGTAATAAAGGATATTAAACAAAAATATCCTTTGTAAGTAAAGGTTATCCGATTGCCAGAAGTCCTTAAGCCCAATTTCCGTCACCTGAAATCCAAACCGTTGTCAACCTGGCCCTTGTGCCATAAAAATTCAATCAATTCGATGTCTTGAGAAATGTATTAAAAAGCTGAGAAAATGTACGTTCTGAATAAGTGATAGATTTCTAAAAAGCTTAGTTTGTTTTATGCATGTTTGAATAATTGCTTGTGTTTAATAGATGCGCTATTGGAAAAATTAAATCTTTTTCAAATAACACTGAATTCTATTCAACTCGAACAAACGATGGAAATCAAGTCAGATTGTGTGTTGCAAGTTTTTAATACAATTTGTAGCATTTCTCGATTCTTTTAATGCGAATTCTACAAATTTCAAATTGGAACATAAAACATGCTTAGTTATTCAAACGTCTTGGCTTTCTTGCAAACATTACTATTTGAGTTACCACCCGTGTACTTTTCACACGTAGGTAAATAACTACATCGGTGATTTCTAAAGTTAAACTTATAAAAGGAAACTGGTACAATTCAATTTTTAAAAGCTGAAAATAAACTAAAATGTAATATTTTTGTGTGGAGGTTTTAAAACTAGAAGACTGAAAAGGTTTTATTTGCCTAAGTAACTAAACATTTGACCAATTTTGTTGAAAGCAATTAACAATGAAACTATTTCAGGGTTAAGCATTAACGGATATAAAATTTAGCTTTTGTTATATATATAAATACTCTTCAGTTATTCTGATCCGTTTCCATCTTGTGAAAGCAATTGGTGTAATTTAATTGTGAATTTTACTTTTTTGTGGATGACGGGCAAACTTTAATTCTAATCAGTTTCCTATAGTTTTGATTAGTGTGCTACTTTGTTTTCATGCTTGCATACAGCTTAAAAATAGTTTTTCATGGTTGTGCTGCTTGTTTGAATTTGTAAATGTTATAAAATCGTATTTAGATTTAAGCTTGGGGCAGCTTGCCCATTTTTGGACCTTGCGCCATAAAACCAACCAACCCTTATGAAAGTAAGAATCTATTTCTGCACCATAATATTATGATAGTTTACATTCATCCAAGAAAAATCGTTTTTCCCATTTACACAGTAATGTCGTATAAAAAATTAAAATTATATATTTGCTACCTAAAGCAATTATTTTTGTTTTGCTGTTCACAAGGAAGTCTGTTCAATAGGAATCTTGATGGAATTTGAGAAGCTCTTAAAAAGTTACCACCTAAAAACCGTCAACTTAAGGTCAACTTTTAGATTTCTCAACGAATGCATTTTGCAAACACTTGTGCTAATAATTAAGAAACTAATTTATGTTATGAAGTTTACTAATTTGTAGAAATGTTTGTTTTTAAATCTTTTGTTGAGTAGTCCGTTTCACATCGTGCATTTTAAGTTCAAAAGCATTAATTTAAATCCTCAGAAACTAGTGTGAACCATAAAAACCTTATCCAAATTGGTAGTCGATAGTGTGAAAGCTTCAAAAATGACTTGTAGATGGACAAAACTGATCTGCAAATGTTTTGGTTGAACAAGCCTCCATCATCAGGACCAAAATAGATTTTTCAGGATTTTGGTCCTGATTATGCTGTTCCCCGAAATTGCTATGCTATTTTTCATCTTTATTGGTCATTTTTTGGAGTTTTTACATTATCGTCTTATCAAAACTTATGTTTTATATTTAGTTTTATTCCTATGAATGGGTAGGTAAGCGCTTTCCTCTAGTGAATTGCTTTGCCAAAGTCTAATAGGTCTTTCGAGACCGTCGTGGCCAGTGGGTTTGTCCAATGCGCTAGCAACCTGTGAGTTGTAGGCGGCACAGGTTCGATTCCTCCTTGGGTTTATTTCTGTCAGTAAAACTTTTCTTCTGTGTATGTCCATTACTTGATAGTCTGGCGCAGTATGGCCGAATGGGGTCTTTGCGACATAAAACCCAAACAAACCAAACCGCCAGAAATGAACAAGTCTGGGTTATTCCCGAAACCTTTAAAAGGGCTTTAGAAAATCCCATCTCTTCGTTCGACAATAAGATCTAAATACTGTGTACCACTTCTGTGATAAAGGCTAATTTCTTGCATTGGAATATGCTGAAAAGTTCATTTTCCAACAGAACAGACCTGCGTGATCGGCATTCTGTCCCCTATTCAGCAGGCTCCGAGCTCAAATCCCGGTGTAGGTATGAATGTTTGTAGTGGTCGAAATTCACTTTTAAATCGTATGTTCCGGTCTAGCTAGCCCTTCTGTTGCAAGAAAAGACTAGTGACAAGTCAATATTTTATTTCTTTCGGATTTTTGGCAGGACGTATTAGTTGAGTAAGATAATAAACAATACTAACCACTATCAAACTTCAATTTAATCCAGTACCCGAAATCATGTTGGTCTAGTGATAATTATATCTTGAAATCTAATTTTTAATCTCGTAGTTTCTCTTTGTAAACATGTTAAATCTACAGATTTGACTAGTAGTTGTAGGCGGCGCAGGTTTGATTCCTGTCAGGTGTATTCCTCCCTGGATGTATTTCTCTCTTCTGTGTCTAAAACTTTCATTGTGTGTCTGTCTATTACTTAATACTGTATGTCTTTTGTCTGGCGCAGCATGGTCCTTGCGCCTTAAAAAATTAACCTACCTATCCAACGGGTTGACTATTTTATCAAAGAACCGGTGTACTTGGATTTCAAGACTCGATTTTTAAACTACTCGTATAACACTTATAGCTATGAAGGCACGCGGATACAACTTCTTCCCAATAATAGCTCCTAACAGAATGACGACAAAACAATCTAGAAATCGATTCTTTTTCGTAGTGTTAAGAACGGCGAGTGACGTGTCCGAATCGCTTCAACTCGCAACGTATAAACTACCAGATGAGAGAATAAGTCCGTTCTGTAACAAAATGTTCAATAAAGGGGTGACAATTACCAATGTATAGTACAGATTAAAATTTCTTTTTAAACATTTAAATAAATTCCAAAAAGAAATTTCTACACAACTCGTAACAGATTTGTCGAGTCTAAACAGTTTCAGTTTTAGTGTAATTCAAATTTCAAAGCTAATATTCTAAATCAGAAATAGTACTGAATCTGCATCATCCACTTTTTGCATAACTGGTAATTCTGTCAAAAATATATTCGGTTCTCAACGATCTCTTCAGCGAACGAGGTATTTTGCGTGTGGTGATTCTTGATTAAAATTGTGTTTACCCAGATAATGTGTTCCTTGGATCAGAATTTCGAGTTTACTTGTATGGAAGGGTAGATGTTTCTGGGGGGAAATATTAAGAAGCAATCAACTGGTAAACAAAAACGCGAGCTCTGTCTGGTAAATAAGAAATGTGAAGTAAGTGTATAGTAGGTGGGATTGAGTGGGTCTTTATATTATTTCGATACATTGCTTATTTCCCTAAAATCGAAATTTTGAAGAGTAAACAGACAACTAATTTGAGGTAGGTAGAATTGGGATTGGCGTGTGAAAATAAAATTACTGTGATGTTTTTATACTGTTGTAAGTTTTTGTGAATCTTAGTTGGAAGGTAAAGGGAATACGAAATAGTTGTCCCTTATTGCAAGGGGCCGTGTTGGCTCTGGGAATGCCTACTGCGCTAGCAACCTTCGAGTTGTAGGCGGTGCAGGTTCGATTCCTGTCGTGCATTCCTCCCTGGGTGTATTTCTCTTCTGTGTCAGTAAAACTTTCATTGTGTGTGTTTATTACTTGATATTGTATGTCTTGTGTCTGGCGCAGCATGGCCAAATATGGCCCTTGCACCATAAAACCTACCTGCCGTTATTGTAAATGAAAATGTGTTTCATATACAATAACGGATAATGGTGTCTAATAATAAACTAAAAACGTTAAAGGATGCTATAAAAGTTAAATGGTCAGTCTTTAAAAAACAACTTCATTTTTAACAAGCAATGAAACGGAGTGAATACGTTTGTCAATTTAACTCTCCAAATTGGTTTCGATGAGATATCTCGTACATCAAGATTTGACCAATTTTGCTAATGACGAGATTCCTCCTCATCAAGATATTGCCGATTGTTTGATGACGAGATCAAGATCTGGTCAGTTGTCTTTTAACCATCTCGTCCATCAAGATCTGGTCAGTTTTGCTAATGACGACATACCCCGCCTAGACAACCACATGGAGGTTTAAGCACAGTTGTGGTATAGTGATTAAAAAGTTTTCCTGATAATGTGAACGTAACAGAGTAGTCAATTAAAATTACCACAAAAAGTTATGTATTTTTCATTACATCTTAAATCTAAACTTTAAATTTGATTCTAACCGTGGTCACAAAAATATTTGCTATGCGTACTAGCATTCACAACACAGAAATTTGTAAACTTTAGGCTGATTCAATAAATTTAGCAAATCTTCACAAAGAAAAAACAAATCGTTCAATGATCCTTTTTCTTCAAGAAATTGTTAGTAAATTATAACTCAAAAACTTGCAAAGACAATTTTTGACTGAACTTTTAACTTGAGTTCTAAATTAATACATGAAGTGGCATGTTTTAGGTAAACTTATTCAGATTGGATGCCCATCAAAATTTGAAAACGATAAATATTAAACACCCTAATTCTAAAATAGCTCACTAAATATGGCTCATCGTTGATGACCTACTATGCCCTTTAATTATTTTGCATTTTAGTTTAAAACGCTTGAATAAAGAACCCTTGCAAAATTATGAATATTAAAATTTCAGTACTTATCTGTTTTATTTATGCTTTATGATTCATATATAAAATCTATTCTGAACAGATCTAAATGGCCTGAAAATTGGCTTATTGTACTTACTAAATTAAAATATCCAAATGTTTCTCTTCATGCCAAGTGCTTTTAATGTAACATTTCTTTTACACATGAGTGTTAAACGCTTATTTTCTCATGCCTTCGAGGTTGTGACATTAAATGCCAACCAAACAGCTCCTGATTGACTTCATCTTGCGTTTGGCGCAGCTTGTCCGAATATAGTCCTTGTGCCATAAAACCTAACAATCATTTTTATGAAAATGTTTAGCTGAGAAATCGGAAGGTAAAACATGTTTGTTATCAAATCAACTCGTCTGTTTACTTAAAAGCATCAGAAACTTGGATGCATTTCTATGCATTTAAAATGTTTCCTATTGATTATTAAATGTAAAAATGTTTGGCGCAGCTTGACCAAATCCTTTCTCATACGGCTTGAACAAACATACCAAAATAATTGCTAACGTATTGAGAGACAGGAAAAGTATCGATGTTTCGATTCATGTTGGCCGCTGGCCACACTATTGAAATATAGGTCAGTCGAGTTAAATAACAAATGATTGGCATATGGAGTTAGAATAAACATGATACCGTCATTGAGATAGAATCTACAAACTGGACTTTTTTTTATCTTGTGTCATGAGCCTCCACTGCCTAACTTGCGTCGTTATCTCTACTTATTGGTTTCGTTTACCGTTCCTGCCCTATCGATTCGTCACCATGAGTAATGAAAAGAAAAGTACGTCGTTGAGTTGAAAATACTATTTCATCAAGCGGGTCGTGACTTATGATTCATGCAATTCTGTTGTCTCATTACTCTCATTCCTCGTCTTTCATCATTCTCTGTTTACGCCACTGCTTAGGGAACAATAGCTGCTGTGAACTCATTCGATCTTGGCGCAAGCTTCAATGGAAGTTCGAGTGAGGGATCTTTTACACTCGAAACTAGAGATGGGAGTATTCAAATACAAAAGCACTCGATTCTTTCTCGGATACAATAGAATTCATCCAACTTATTTTCGAAGCCTTATATCGCACTTGAGTGATTCTTACTAGCGACAAGTCGTTTTTTTGAATATGTATTCGAATATACTTATTCGATAGTTAAAAGTACTCGAAATGGAGGTGCATGGAAATTATTGCATGTCTTCCATGTACCTCCTAAATCCTTGTCGCGGAAAACGCTTTGGGAAACACTGACATAAGGGGACAACAATTGCACACTTTATTTATTCTAGCAATTAGTTTTTACGCGAAACGTTTTTGCTTCATGGTTCCTATATAAAAGCACTTCAAACTAGAGAACTCAAAATTGGAGTTTTCTCTCGAATACCAGTCTCTTCGTGTAATCGATACTTAAGTATTCTTTGTAGTCAATTCTTTCTTGTATTCGAATATCAAAGTATTTAAATACTAAAGTACTCGGATACCGAAATATTCGAATACCAAAGTATTCATCCCAAATATTCGAATACTATCCAACTTATTTTTTGCAAAAAGTGCCTTATTTCGCAGTTGGATGACTTCGAATACTTACTCGATTCTTGAAAGTACTCGATTCTGAAAAGTACTCGATTCTAAAATGTACTCGATTCAGCCCATCTAGTCGAAACTGAAAATCGTCCGACAGTGGAAATTTCCGTTGACTTTCAGGTCAATGTTTTTCTCTGTAGGATGCATACGCTCCATCGCAGACGTCCTTCAAACCCGATATCATTAGTGTAGCTGTTTAGTATTCATTAACGCTACTTTCTCGTATCTGTCTCACCTTGTTCATTTCGGCTGAATAAGAAAGGCCGAAAAGGAAAAAATCTCGCATAATTAAATGGGGACTCAAATACCTTTACTGATTAGCGATGCGATACATTCTGGTTGTAACACTTATCGAATTTTACTATGCATCCTCGAAATTCGCTGCGCGAGCTTTTATTGTTCACGGACAAAAATTTCTCACCATGAATCCATAAAAACGAGGCTTAGTAACAAGCAAAACAAGTCATAAAAGAAAGAATTACAAAGATGTGACGTTGAATGAAATTTTTGTTAAAATTTACAAAATTTTGACATTGAATGAAGTTTTTGTACAAATTTATAAAATTATGACATTGAATGAAATTTGAGTACAAACTTACTAAAAGCACATTACATAAGTAGTTTAGATAAAAATTAAGTATCTTACCTAAATTGGGGAAAATGCCTCCCATTCTGTTTTGACAAATCAACAAATAGTTTTAATGTTATAGATCCCCAGATACTAACATTTTTATCAATGAGACTTGAATATATATATAGTTCAAATTCGAAAACACTCGAGGACGTAAAGAATGAACTTACCGTAAGTCACGATGACCAAAATTTTGAGAATAGTTTTCAAAACTACATAAAAACATTAATATTCTTACAATAATTTATTTTTACATCCAGGTACCATTTACTCCACTTAGCAATTAAACAGGTGGTGACAAACCGTTCTCTTGGTCTCTCCGCAGTATGACCTTCTATAGGTTCTAGTGCCAATTGTATTATAAAGTGATGAACACGGTAAATAAATGCGGTTGCATATAAAATAGCTTACTCCATATCATTGCAACTCCCTCATTTATGGATCTTTCCCTTCGGGATTGAGTTGTAAGCGAAGCAGGTTCGATTCTTGTCATGTGCATTCCTCCTGGGTATATTTCTCTCTGTCAGTAAACCTTTCATTATGTGTGTGTCTGTTACTTGATGTTGTATGTCTTGTGTCTGGTGCAGCATGGCTAAGCATTGCCCTTGCGCCATAAAACCCCCAAATCAACCCTTCGGGATTGATCCCGGACCATCGCGCCGTGGTTCACGTTGGCGCGTTGTGAAAGTTTGGAGAGTTGAGTGTCAGCTCAGGTATTGACCTCGTCATCTGACAGTGGTTCAAAATTACGAGGCTGTCGCCAATAGCCATTGTGTTGCTCCATTGCGACGTAGGTAGGCATTTTAATTAACGTCGCACAGAAGCAACACAACGGGCTATTGGCGACTGTCCGAGATCACACCCGAAGAGAAAGATCCGAGAACACCACCACGTAATTTTGAACCACCCATTGCGACGTAAATTCAACTACCAACTCTCGTTTATGAAATGGCATAAGCAGACAGAAGTGTAGAGAAATTGTTTCCTATTTCTTAAACGAAGAATTGTTTTAGCATAAAAATGAAGTTAAATGAAATCAGTTTTCGCTGTTCGTGTAACCGGAAAAATTGGAAATGCATTTTAGGATTAATAAAAGTGCGTCCAGTAATATTTTTTGCCTGGATTTCTTCAACTTGAGTGTAAAATACTACCAATCATTAACCTTCGAAGTGGTTTGGCGAGATATCTCGTCCATCAAGATCTGACCAACTTTGCTAATGACGATATGTATCGTCTAGATATTGCCGATTTTTTGACGATGACGAGGTCAATATCTGTTCAATTTTTTTCTGAGTCTCGGTTTTTGTTTTCTGAGTCTCTAATGGTTTTGCTAATGACGAGATAACTCGTCAAGACAACTACCAGGAGGGTTAATATTCTTGATAAGAACTCTTGGATTAATACTGAATAAAATATAACTGCTCTATATGAAGGTTTCGTGTAAAAATTGATGTCGGAAAATTTTTAAATCTTGATTTAAAACATTTTTGTGAAACTGGAACTTTAAAAAGCTTACTATTACTATGTTATAGAAAGACTAAAATTGGATTGGGATCAAATGATGAAAATATTTATAAATTTGTATATATGTGATCAATTTCAACACTAACAAATTCTTGATTTTAAGATATCACGATCATTGAATGCATCTTGCTTTGACTTATATTATACTTGTGGAAAATTTTGAGACAAAAGAAACGATTGCGTAAGCTATTATAAATTTTATGCGAAATTCAAGAAAGCAGGTTGAATTCTAGTTTTGATGCTTTAAGTTATATTCATCTACACATTTTGTGAATTTTGCTTTTTCTTTATTCTATAATTGAATGTTTTTTTTATTGTATGCAGTACTGGCCAAATTATCAAACGCACTTTGGTATTTTACAGATCATTGACTACCAAAGACCAGCATTTTAAAAGGTCAAGCTATTATTTCCCTAACCTAATTATGTTAAGTGACAGGTTCCATCAAATGCATTTCATGAAGTAGTATCATACGACCATTATAAAACCCCATAACACATAGGTATTTTAATGTCACACTTGGAGCAACACAACGGGCTATTGGTGACGGTCCGGGATCAGTCCCCGAAGGGAAAGATCCGAGTACAATACCACGTAATTTTGAACCACGGTCAGATGACGAGGTCACACCTGATCTGGCATCCCACTCTCCAAATTTCCACACCACGCTAACGTAAGGACATTTGAGGCCACGATAGATTTAACGTGCACCAGCCCCCTCCCATAACACGTAAGAACATGTGTTAAATGCTTTGTTGACGTGCGACTGCAAATGCTATAAAAAATTTTTGAAATTTAGTTTTAGGTATTTTTTGTAAAATCAAATTTAAAATATTAAACAGTACGTTTTTCATTTACCATCGTTTTCTGTGAAAATATCAGTATTCAAGCATTGAATAAAAGTTAATACTTTGAAAGCTTGCAGAGGTAAATCTTATTCCACCAAAAATTATTCTAATCAAGAGATTTCTGGACTATTTTTTAGCAGTAGCACTTGAAATACATTCATTCACTAGAGTAAACATTCAGGACGAAAACATGGAGACATTTCTTGAATATGGACTTGTCTCGAATCGTCCTTAAGGAATGAATAAAGTTAAATCAGCACCTCAGAGGAAGGAGTGGTTGAAGCCCAATATTCACTCCTTTGTCAGAGTACATTTCTTGACGATTTGCCTGGAAACTGATTTTCTGACAGATTAAATCCGAGCTCACAAATGCTAACGGACCTTATGCCATAAAACCCAAACCAACCAAGCTCACAAATAATTCTCTCCTTTTGAAAGAGCTGTAAGATGTGTGTAAACTTAAAAATGAACATTCAAGGCTCATTTTTCGAGTTGTAGGCGGCGTAGGTTCGATTCTTGTCAGGTGTATTCTTCCATGGGTGTATTCTCTCTTCTGTGTCAGTAAAACTTTCATGTGTGTATGTCTATTACTTGATATTGTATGTCTCGTGTCTGGCGCAGTATGGTCAAATATGGCCCTTGCTCCATAAAATCAGAACAACCAACTCAAGGCTCATTCATTCGGGAGCTCAAGTGAGCTACTATTCTGAAAGCAAAACATTTAAATCGGCAGTGACAAACCGAGATTTGGACTTTTGGAAATCAATTTATATATGTAAAATTTCTAATGAATGTCGGATAAGAGTTTAAATCCACCTTTCGATCCAAATTTTCGCTACTTTTCAGGTTTGTTTTAGTGGTGAGAGCACTTCACATTTTTACGGACATTTCTCAGTTTGCACAATCTTATGTTGTAACTGCATCTAAAATCAACCAAATTCATGGCTTTATCTGTGAATCGGTGGTAATGAATCTGGACGTCGGTCAAGCTGGTAAAGAGGACAATGCAGCAAGGCCAGTACAAGGAGCTGTAGAAGGATTGGCAGCGAGAATTATCCAGCTCCCTGATAGACTCCATCTGCAAGATCACTAAATACACATTTGCATGAAGAGAATGTTCCTCTATTGTATTGGCCAGAACACTTTTTGGATATAATTCAGATTGAAGATATGTGAGCCTCAATAAAGAGAAATGACAAAGGCTGATTACCGCAGAATATGAGCTGATTGAGAAAACTACCTGTAAACATTCACACATGTGAGTAAACATTCAGTAATAGTATGACAGGATAAACTGAATCTTCAACAACCACCAAAAATGATTAATCAAAGTATTAAAAGCAAGTATATTTTTTGACGCGATTGATTATTTGCCAAAAGAAATTAAATAGGTGATTGATGCTACCGAATTTGTATGTTTTAAATGTTCTTACCATGTTCAGATACTCAATATTTTCTATTAAGCTTGTAAAATTTAAAATTAGCTTTTCAACGATAATTCTACAAGGAAATTGAAGTGTGTCTAATTTGGCCAGGGACAAATGTCTGAATTTCAAAATGGGAAAAACTTCTAGAACAAATAAAATCACAATTCTTGGTTTTAAGAGAAATATGATCTCGTGTTTCTGTTTTTCTACGTTTATTGAACAAGCTTGTAATGAGTAGACTTGATTTTTAAAATGCGTGAGTAACTGATTTATAAACTATTTCCACACACAGATGACTTGAATGTGAATACTGAATTTCCTCTGAATTAGTCGATAAATTGTTTTCCAGACATTGTAAAGGCATGTCAGATATATATCATAAAATACTGAATAGAAGAGGAAGAACAAGATGTAGTCAACATAAATAGTACGTTGAAATATAAGGCTGGTATGTTAGAATTTTTAATGGGAAACAAAAGTATAGATGCATTAGCAGGTTATTGCTCCCTTCGATAGATTACGGCTTCTGTTGTCACGTACAGAATATTTCTCACTTTGTTTCGTGATGTTTAGTTAATTTTATCTTGAGTACCATGTATATTGTACATATTTATTCTACAGAACTAGTTTTGATTCTTAGGCCATATCTGGCCCTTGCGCCATAAAAATCCAACCAGCGAACTCGGTTTGTCCTAACGACCGTTTTTGGAGAATATGCCACTGGCACCTTGAAAATTTGGAATGCTCCTTTAAGGCTAATTTATAAGAGATGAAGTAAAAAATAGTTTGCTTATCTCTTTGTCCCGTTGCAGGATTATTAATAAAACTAATGAGCCAAAGAAAAGATTAGGCTCTTAAAAGCGAGATGGAAGAAGCTTAGGAAAATAAGAATAAAAAAAGTTCCCGCCCTTCAGCCGAAGAATCAGACCGTTCTACCACCTGGATGCTGTTCCTTATTTGGGCCAATCGAATTCCGAGATTCGTGTCTACCTTCCCCTTCTGTGACGACCCCCAAGCGCCAGCTGTTACTTTCTGCACAGCATCTGTTCTTCGGGTCAAAGCGCGTTGATCCACAACTCAACCCAGCTGTCGGTCAATTTCGGCCCCTCTTCTGTGCCAGAGAATAGATGTACCCTAAGAGCAGCCCCTTATTCTTTCTACCTTTACCTTATTCGCCTTTGTGGAGAGGTCTCCCTTTTTCCAGCCTATCCCCAAGACGTTAGTTTTGAATGGGGTCTAGACAAAGACTGAACGATCCGTTGAAACCTCAAAGGTAAGGGAATATTCCGGCACAAGTTTTGGAGAATGGCGGAATAAAAGAATTTCAAGGACGTTGGGAGACTATTGGAAGGGGGAGGGGCTCTTTCTTCCCGACTGCAGCATCTTCAAAGGGCCCAATCTAAGTGAAATTTCAATTCCCATTGTTGCTTCCCCGAATCTCCCACGGTATGCTTTCCTCGGGACGCTTTTTCTATGGATTTTGATACTGATCCTTTATGTTGCCTCCGTCTAGGAAAGAAGGGGTCTTTGCTAGCCTACCTTCATTCAGAATCGGGAATATTGATGACTTGCTCTAAACCTCTGTCTGAACAGGCTTCCTTTGCCCGGCGAGTCTGGGATTTTAAAGGCTTAAGAATATCTCGATCATGTTCGTGGCCAGTAATTCTTTTTTGAATGGGAGGTTCTTTCAGGCGTGTCGCACTCTAGATAAATTATGCGATGGACGATTGTCCGTCTGGGTTTCGGAAGCGGCGAGGTTTTGTGTTGATGTGTTCGGGTAAATATGTTTTGAGGGGTTTGAACGAATTCGTATCCTTTTGATTTGCGTTCAATAGGAACTGGATTTCCTCGTGGTATTGTGATAAATATTGCGAATTCAATGAAGATCTTTACTTAAAAGTTATCTTACTAGACACAAGAAAAATACAATATTTGACTAGTAAAAAGTTCGTCTTCTACCGTCAAAGTGAAATATTGTCAAAACAAATCGAGAGGCAAGCAGTGTATTTTACTATTACATTATAAAGATTACGGATAAGTATACTGAAAGGGAATGCTTCTTTCTCAATAGACTATACAATTCAACCTTCATTGTTGATACTTTTCTTCGGTATACCTATGTATTTGTAATTTCGGTATATTTATAAGTACGGATAAAAAATAACTTTGTTTCCTTTTTTAAAGGGAACTTCCTTATAATTCCGTATGGGAGTCAATTTGTTAGCCATCTTGACGAAATGAAACTTTAAAACCAATAAAAGTTACCATTCCTTCATGGTTCTTCGGAACAGCTTAATACAACGGCGTGACTTGCGGCCTTTGACGCTTGTATCTAAATTCTGTAGCCCAGAGGTAAACTGTCGTAAGTCCATTTTTGGCGGTTTGGAGTTAGAGCGCATTTTTTTTTATGCAGAGTTGATCTATCTAGTGGTATATAACTGTCAGGGACTTTTATTCTGAATTAGGGATCGATTAGAACGACGTATATATGTCCATGTTGTTCTATAAGTAAAAAGTTAGTTTTTTCGCTTTCCTGAAAAGTAGCCAATTTGGACTTACACTACCTCTGGGGTACAGAATTGATGCTTAAGACTGAGAACATTGCAACACATTTTAGTAATGCAATTTACAGAATGAATCACATATTTCTCATTCAAATTAGAAATCTGATACTGCCGATGATCTGATAGGGATAGATTATATTTTACAAACTGACAGATATTCTGATACCCTTTTATTCCGACTTCTAATAACAAAAACTACTATACACAAAAAAAGGTAAAAAATCAAGTACAAAATTGAAGGAACAATTTCGATACTTAAAAAACTAATGTTTTTTTTTAATCTACTTTCATAATTTGACTTATCTGATTTTTTTAGACACCACCATTTTTTAGTGACTTGTACAATGGATTTACACAAATACATGTGTCCACAATTTACTGTTTCCTGAATAGACTATCCCCTTCCTTTGGGTTTTAGAAAGTTCTTTCACGTTTGCATATACAAATATAGCCAATATTATTTATTACGTATTCAAGTCATGGCTGTGTGGATGGTTTAAGCTGTCAGAAAACTCCTTTTTTACAAGTTCTGAATGTATAAAAGGAAATTGAAAAATACAGATATTCCCACTTATAAGCCCCAAAAGTTGATACTTCCTACATAGACAGGTATCGTTCCGAGTTCGTACTTCGTAAATAAAGGTTGAAACTACACTCATGTCCAAAATTATCTTTACATGCATACAATCACGGATTTCCCAGAAACTGAACTATAATTTATGAATTTGTGTGAAATGATACATAACACATAAATACAAAGGAACAAATTTAAAAGCACTGCATATGATATAAAAGTGTAGCATGAAACAATAAAAGTGGTAATAGTATATGATAAGGAGAGTTCAGAAAAAAAGAATAACTCAGAAAAAAATTAAGGCTTATGAATTTAATATGGAATGTGATCTCCCCTGACGTGTACACACATATCACAACGTGTTTTAATGCTGGCAATAATGTTGTTAACCACAGTTTGGGGAATTAAGTTCCACTCCTCCAGCAATGCGGTCTTCAGGGCATTTCTATCTCTAGGAGGAGGATGTCTCCGTGCAACTCATTCGTTTTTAAGTGTTCATACATTTATCATGCAAAAATGAGGAAAATGTTAATTTTATGACTATTATGTTGAACCCCTTAAAGCTGTTATTAAACTTCAGCATCGGTTACAAATAAATAAAAAAATGCTATATGAGATTCTTAAGTTTATTTTTTATTAGGCTTTCAAAATATAATTGAAGTTATACTATACTATTATAAAGTATATTTCTTTGGTGAAAGTTAGATTTGTTTTATGGATGGCTGGAAAATAACTAAATGATAACAGCTCTGAATATTCAGTTATGGAATCCAAACCCCTAATTTATTTTTTTGAGTGGAAAAATGGGAAGACAGGTTGGTTTGGGGGGTTTATGGCGCAAGGGCTATATTTGGTCATGCTGCACCAGACAACACGATACCAAGTAATAGACACACAATGAAAGTTTTACTGGCATAGAAGAAACACACCCAGGGAAGAATGCATCTGACAGGAATCGCGCCTACAACTCTAAGGTTGGGCATATCCACTGAGCCACGACGGCCCCTTGCCTAGACAGGAGACCAATCACGTATACAGATTACTCTGAATACAGGCTATTTTACAGCAAGATAATCCCGGGCACACACGGCTCACCTCCCAGAAGAACCTCTTTAGAGTTGAAACCCTTCCTTGACCAGAGAAATCTCCAGATCTATCTCCCATTGATCCTGCAGATCTTTCCCCTCGGGATTGATCCCGGATGTCCGTTGCGCTGCTCCAATGTGACGTTAACTCAACTACCTACCCATGAGCATGTCTGATATACTAGGCCACCAATTGCATAACCCCAGGAATGTAAGATCTGGAGCACCAGTTGCACAATACTTGACAAAATTTACCACTGGATGGCATAAGGACTCCATTCGAAAGTACATGTATATCGACATGTATTAACAAGTTACTAATTAAGGACCTTTCTGGCGTGATTCTATAATAGTCCTCAAAATTTGATAGTGTGGTAATTTCTTTATCTCCTTGTGCTATATAAGTAGACTGAGCATTGCTATTGAGGAGCTTAAAAAATGACCAACATATCGACTAGTAGTCACGTGACTGCTTTTAAAAATTGACTTGGTTGACTTATTTGGCATCTTATTGCCTCATTTGGCGATACATCTTATCGCAGGGTACCCTCAAAATTTGAGTGTCCTAATTTCTTTATCTCCACATGCGTCATCCGATCCATTGTTCCGATTAAACACTAACTTCGGAGTGTCTCGATTTTTAGTTGTGTATTTATAAATAACTCATTATTATTCGGTCTGCGAGCTGTATGCGGCGGAGGTTTGATTCCTCACTTGTATCTTTACAGTATCAGTAAAACTTTTCTTGTGTACATAGAGGTAGGTATTTTAATTAACGTCACACTGGCAATACAACGTGCTACTGGCGACTGTCCGGGATCAATCCCAAAGGGAAAGACCGAGGACGACACCACGAAATTTTGAACCACGGTCAAATGACGAGGCATTACCTGAGCTGGCACCCCACTCTCTTAACTTCCACACCACGCCAACGTGAGGACATTTGAGGCCAAGACAGATTTAAAGTGCACAAGCCCCCTTTGTACAGGACTGTCTTTGGTTGGATTCAAACTCGCACCCCTCCGGTTGCTAATCCGTTATTCTTCCAACCGGGCTACCGCGGCCCGTGTATATGGAAGAAATATAAAAGTAGAATGAGCAATGTTAACCCTTTCATGTGCCCAGGATCATGTGACCAAAGCTAGTAGTAGCGTGATCCTTAGACTACATTAGTCTGGCGGTGGAAACGAACATTCGTCTGATTGGTCCACGGGACACGAGAAGACGCCCATCCATTGATTCATCATCTGATTGGTCCGCGCGACATAGACTTCGGCGATTTCGCCACTTTAGTTGCCATTTTAAAAATGCACATTCACACATCTACCCTGCGATAAGATATATCGCCAAATGAGGAAATAAGATGCCAAATAAGTCAACCAAGTCAATTTTTAAAAGCAGTCACGAGACTACCAGTCGATATATTGGTCACATTTTTTAAGCTCCTCAATAGCAATGCTCAGTCTACTTATATTTCACGTCTGTGTGTATGTATGTCCATTTACTTAACGTTGTAAGTCTTATTTATGATGCAGTATGGCCAAAAATGCCCCTTGCGCCATAAAAACCAACCAATCAACTTTTCCTGTATCTCCCTGCAATCGTATTACCATTCAGAAAAGACAAAGCATTAACTTACAAACGTCTGGAGAGCCCTTACAAGCAAAATGCCGTCTTTCTGACCTAAAAACCCATTAATAAATTCGTCGTTTTTTTTTAATTTTTGTATATAATCAACAGTTAATTGCATTCCAAAAATTGGGATGAATAATTTATTTGGAAAATTAATATTGTACAAATTGGTATGCTTTATCCCAATTATTTAAATAATTGTGTTTTGTCTTTACTTTAAATTAGTATATTGTGTTTTGGATAGGGACGGCATCAGCTTTACTTGCTCCAGATTCCAAAAAGTCTACTTTCGCTTCTGATTACGGCTTTTTGATTGAAATAGGGGCCGAAGAGAGAAGATTGGGTCACCTCCCGAATTGGTTTCCTGAATACTGTGTATATTGATGATGCGAATATTCGAATATAAAAGAACTCGTGTACTCGATTCTTTCTCGAAGTATTCAAATATCAAAGTATTCGAATATAAAAATATCCGGATGCCAAAGTATTCATCCAAAGTATTCGAATATAAAAATATTCGGATTCCGAAGTATTAAACCAAAGTATTCGAATATAAAAATATTCTTATACCAACATATTAAACCAAAGTCTTCGAATATAGAAATATTCGTCCAAAGTATTTGAATATAAAAATATTTGGATACCAAAATATAAATCCAAAGTATTCGAATATAACATTCGAATAACAAAGTATTCGAATATAAAAATATTCGGATACCAAAGTATTCGAATGTAAAAATATTTGGATACCAAAGTACTCGGATACAATTGTCTAAATAAGATCCGTTTCTTCGGCTTGGCTGAGTGGGTTTGCCCGCTATTCTAGAACCCTGCGAGTTGGCGGCGCAGGTTTGATTCCTCCTGGGTGTAGAGGTCGCAGTGGTTACGTGGGTTTGTCCACTGCGCTAGCAACCTTTGAGTTGTAGGTGGCGCAGATTCGATTTCTCCAGTAAAACTTTCGTTGTGTATCTTTGTCCATTACTTGACATTGCCTGTCTTCGTTTGACGCAGCTTGGTCAAGTATGACCCTTGCACCATAAAATAAACTCAACCAAACAACCGTTTCTACGGCAACAGACAAGGACGGACGTGTCCGGAGCTTTTCTCGTGGTAGACAGACAGTACGTACCTGTTCTAAGATACGACTACAAGCAGCAATGCAAAAGCAGTCTTGAGAGATTATTTAGCTGAATCACTTGAACAGACACTGCGTACCTGTCCTAGGATACGACTACAAGCAGCAATGCCACAGCACTTTCGAGATTACTTAGACGGAATCACTTGAACTATCAGTTCATATCTATGCTACGAATTTCGACTTCGGGGGTTTGTTAGCTATACAACAAAAAGGCGGAACTTTTTTTTGCTACAGCTGTGCAGTTCCTTAAAACGTTATATCTTAATATATTCTGTTATTAATTGTTTATCTAGTTTCAGCTGTCACCGGTAATAAGTCCAGTAAAATTCTCACCTATTCATTTTTCTGCCAGTCTTTCGTTCAGGGCGTGTCCATGCTTTGAAAATGAATTATGAAATCCGTGTATCATTTTTTTTCTCCCTTTGTGTGTTTGGAATATCGATGCTTCGATTTCAAGTGGATGCTACGGAGCAACACCTTATTTAATTAAGATGACGCAGTCATGCAAGTTCTGATTTTTAATCTGCAGACAGACTGGATGTGAAAATTTGCTTAAAACTTGAAGGGCTCATGTCTTGCAATGTACGCAATTTTTAATTAAATTGTTTATCTTCATTTTTCATTGAATTTTTGAATATTTTCTAATTTATCGGTATTATAATCGTAAAATTTTTATTTATATGCTCTAATTTTGATGATTATAATGTACTAGCTCCATGTATCAACATGGTTCTTATCAGCGAAATACGAGAATAAAATGTGCTTAAGCTCTTCATTTTTCACAAAATTCTTGGAGACGCATTTTCCTTCAGTTTTGGGTCTTTCTTCGTATCTTCTATATTTATACCATTTCCCAGTAGCTCAGAAAGTTACATGTTTTAAAGTTTTCTCGGCTACAAATAGTTTTCCAGTAACGAAATCTTTTCGCGGAATTTTTAAAATACAAAGTTCGTCTTTTAAGATTCTTGCATGAAACGAAAAACATTTACGTATGGGTTTGTATCGACAAAATATCAACGAAAAAACGATGAACAGCATTTATCCGAAGCAATTTAAAACATGTAAAAATTAGATGGGCGTATTTGAATGCAAAAGTACTTGGGTAATTCTTAAAAGTATTCGTTGTACTCGATTCTCAAAAGTATTCGTTATACTCGATTCTCAAAAGTATTCATTATACTCGATTCTTAAAAGTATTCGTTTCACTTGATTCTTATTGCATTCAAATACAGTAATCAAATTCCATTCAACACTACAAATTTGGAATACAGTAGTTCATTCAAAGTATTTGAGTACCAAAGTTTTCAGATCATCCAATACCAAAGCATGTATAAATTAGAGATGGGAGTATATCTCTCTTTCTCTAGAATGCAAAAGTACTCGTGTACTCGACTCTTAAAAATATTCGTTGTATTCGATTCTTTCTCATTGTATTCGAATACAATGGTCAAATTCCAGTTGTCAATGTAAATTTCGGATTTCGGTAATTCATTCAAAGAATTTGAATACTAAAGTTTTCAGACACTAAACTATTCGAATACCAAAGTATTCAGATACAAAATTATGCATCCAAAGTAGTTGAATACCAAAGTATCCCGTTACAAAAGCATTCATAGCGTTAATCTCATTTGGCTAATTCTTACTATCGATTAATCGTTTTTTTGTATACGTATTTGAATACTGATTCAATATTGAAAGTACTCGAATACCAAGTACTCGATTCTGCACATGTAAAAATGTATGTCGATCGACGGCCTATGTGACGTCAGATCACGTGACCATCCAGCTTTCTAGGCCTCTTGTTTTCTTACAAAATGTAAGTTATGCAAAATTAAATTTTTTGAATCTCCTTATATCATCAATCAAATATTCGGAGATTATTTATATTTTTCAAGGAAATAAAAAATGAGTTCAAACCTAAGTATTGGAATTTAAACTCTAAAAATATATTTTTTGTTGAAAAAATCGCTTTTCCAGCAATACTGGTAAAACAATCTGAATTTCAACCGAAAAAAGTCGTGATAATACTCTGTTATTCCCATGGGAATTTCAAAGTATTTTTTGCCCCATCTGCACACCCAGGACAAATCAACCGGGGGTTAATATGTAGCCTACGTTTCCCGCAGGTTTCTAAACAATGAGAGTACTAAACTTGGTGTGGATTGGCCAAATGGTGTAGATTTTGCCAGACACCAACTCTACTTTATACACTGCTGGCCACCCAAATTGCAACACCAAGAGAGACAAGAGATATCACAACAAAATTTATTTTGTAGATAACATGTTGACCAAGTATCAAATGATTAAATTTATAGACTTCTGTGAAGTGTGGTTCCTGCCAAAATCAGTAGCCAGAGTAGCCGCCATTGTTGGAGATCACCGCTGCCACACGCCTCGGCATTGATTCAAAGAGACTTTGGATGTGTTCTTGGGGTACAGCAGACCAAGCAGCTTCCACACGTTGCCAAAGTTGATCTGGTGTGGCAGCTGGGGATGTATTCTGGGTCAATCGTTGAGCAACCATGGACCACATGTTTTCTATCGGCGAAAGATCCGGAGAGCGAGCTGGCCAGGGAAGCAATTCAATCTGGCGATTGACGAAGAACCCTTGGACAATGCGTGCCACGTGTGGTCGCGCATTATCCTGTTGAAATATGGCTGTGGGCAAGCCCTGAAGGTAAGGAAGGACAACTGGCTCCAACACCTCGGAGATATAGCGCTGGCTGTTTAAAGTACCGGCAATGCGTACTAGAGGAGTGCGAGAGTGATATCCAATACCGCCCCATATCATAATACCCGTTGCAGGACCAGTGTGGCGGTGCATAACGCAGCTGTTCAGCATCCTCTCTCCACGGTGTCTCCAGACTCGAATCCGACCATCGTGGTGTTGCAGACAGAAGCGTGACTCGTCAGTAAAGACAATTTCATTCCATTCTGCCGTCCACATCCTTCTTTCATCGCACCATTGGCGGCGGAAACGTCTGTGGTTCTGCGTCAAGGGTAGACGAAGCAATGGACGTCTTGCGGACAGACCACTCTGCTGTAAACGGCGTCGAATGGTACGCGCAGACACTGGATGATGCGGTACAGACTGAATGTGCTGTGCTATGGTTCGTGATGTGGCTGAGCGATCCGTCACTGCCATACGCACAATATGCCTGTCATCACGTGAAGTGGTGCACTGAGGTGGATGCGATCGAACACGTCGGTCCGTTGTACCCTCCTGCATCCAACGATCACATATCCGCATTACAGTTGTTTGGTTTCGTCGAACACGACTACCGATTTCCCTGAAAGATAATCCACAATCTCGGTAGGCCACTATCCTTCCTCTGTCGAACTCAGATACTTGATCAAAAGATGATCGCTGTTTTCTACGAGGCATAATTGATCGTTTTTTTTTGAAAAAACCACAAGAAAAACACAATTGCCGTACTTGAAATCGTCGAAATCTCCAAGCCTTAAATAGCGCTTTGAAGTGGCGCCACAGGCGCGCGTGATGTGCGTCTGCGCTGAAATTCTAATCATTTGCATATCTCACCTCCGTTAATGCATGTTGTAAATTTCATATTATTTGCATGCTTCCTTCAGGGTGTTGCATTTACGGTGGCCAGCAGTGTATATCTACTAGTTGAATTACCCGACTTTACTCGGGTTGAATTGTTTATAATTCATCGTAATATTACTCAATATTATTCCTATGGAGATTTCGAATTGTTTTTAGCCCCTGCAGATCCAGGACAAATCGAACGGGGTTAATATATAGCCTATATGTCCCCCAGTATTCTACAGGATGAATGTACCAATTTTAGTGTGAATTGGTCGGACGTTGATCGTATAAATACGCAATGCTATTCCTATGAGGGTGGCTTACGAATTGTCTAACCTCCTGTACTATAAAAAAAGCCCGACGATAAGAAAAAGACCACTTTCCATAAAAATAATCTTATATTATAAAAATTTACATTCCAATAATAAAAAGCTACAGTTTAAAAATTTACAGACGGGATGCATAAACGATATGATACTGAGCGATTTTCAGCGCAACCGTACTCTAGATTCTAAAAAACCTCCAACGTCATCTTGAGAGGCGACTCCTGTAGATGTTAACTCTGACGTCATCTGCAGCCAGACATGGAGAGAGCGCCCTCTAGCAAGTGCTCTGTCCAGGATGATGGGACGTTATAGCCCTCTGCACACCCAGGACAAATAGAACAGGGGTTAATGTGTATCCTACGTTACTCTCAGGATTCCAAAGAATAAGTGTACCAAATTTGGTGTAGATTGGTGAAATGGTGTAGATTTGTATAGAGAACAGACAGGCCAACTCTGCTTACCTTGTTAGGAAATGGACCAATGTCCATTTTGCAAATTTTGGGTAACAGCGTATTTAGAAATTTTTATTTTTGATACAGCGTACAAAAGACTTTTAAATGTTTTGATACTTTCGTAATGTTTTGACAGGACATTGGCACTTTTTCTATTATAACTTTTATTACCTTGAAATGATTTGTGGACATAACTAAAAATCGGTGAATTTGGACGTAGGCCCTTGTTCTACTAAGGTATATATATATAGATAGATTCAAAGTTTTTAATTTTTGTTTAATCGTTATTCATTCTTACTGGACAGCCTGCATTATTTTGATATGCCTGCCATTGAAGTAAAATATCTATAAATTCTGCTATTAACTTAATCCTGATAAATAACATATCCATTTAAATAGATATTAAATGGAATTGATATTAAATGGAAAATTCTTGAAACCAAATATTAATTATATTTGGTTTCAAGAAATTACTCCATTCTACATCTTACAGAATTTTAACCATTTAAATGTAGATTTGATACTAGAACGGACATATGAAATAAATCAATTTTATGTATTGTAGGGCAATAAGATGGTTGATGTGGTTTTATGGCACAAGGCCCATATTTTGCCAAGCCGTGCCAAGCAATATCGAGATGAAATATAAAAGTGATGTTTTTCATCACTTGTGAGCAATCTAGAAACAATTCTCATTTTGACATGCAAAATTTTTTTTATTAAATGAATCATAACTTAAAAAAATAATGCACAGAACTAGACTTATGTAAATTGGAAGGGGGCGCAACATATCACACCCCAGCTGTAAAAGTACGATGGCTAAAAAATGTCGATTTTGAATTTTTGAATGATTATGAAAACTCTATCTTAAGTTTTCTCCTTTAAGATTTTCGTAACTCAAATCGCGAATCTCGAATCTATCGCGAATAACAGCCTAGCTCAGAGTTTTCCGTGATTTTAAAACTTTTAAAAAGCTCCATGAAAAACGCACTTTTTGAGTTGTGGCATTTTTGCAGCGGGAGTGCGATATTTTTGTTAATAGTTTGTTAATAAGTTTGTTAACCATCTTGGTCGACGAGGTGTCTCCTCATTAACAAAACTGACCAGATATCTTGATGGACGAGATATCTCGTCATTAGAAAAAACTGACCAGATGTTACTCGTCATAAAAAATTGGCAATATCTTAAAGACGAGGTACCTTGTCATTTGCAAAATTGGTCAGACCTTGATTTTAGAGATATCTCGTCGAAATACCTTGAAGGGTTAAAGAGTGTCGTAGGTATACAGAGTTTGGAAACCTTGGCTAACAGTTTCGAAAAAATCCCTCTAATAAAAAACTACGCAATCTTATTTTCATCTTTTGTGTATATAATGCATATCCCCATTTACAGCTGTATAGTTCTCTATTTCACAATGTTTGAAATTAAAAAGCAATATCCTTTTACTTTCCTAATATGTTAGTCAAGTCACATACAACCTCCAATACTAAGTCCTAAATAATACCAATCACAATACAGATGTTTCTTGAACATGACAATCTTTATCCGCTAATCTGTTGGATCTCAGATTTATTGTAGGTAGTTTTTGAAGCAGTTCTTGTTTCTTTAAAGATAACCTCGACCCTCACAAAGAAACGGGATTCTGAGTCCAAACTCTTGCAACGCCTGAGGTAAACAGAGCCAAAAGAAAAACCGTGTTTTACGAACCGAAGGAAATCCAAAAATTGTAATGCCTCGCCATACTTGAAGTGCCGTTAAAGGCGAACGTTAGCGAGATACCTCCACAAGAGAGAATAGACGGTCATTATTTTTTCTCGCTTGTCACGTCCTTGACATAGGAGTGGAATACCAGAATTGAACTCGTTTTTATCAATGAGCCAAACACGTTTGGCTGCAAATATGAGAGGTCTTCGTGAAAGATATCCTGCAGCGGATGACACAAAGCTTCAAATTTATCTCCGACTTTCGCACGCTTTTAAACTTTGGTTTCAAATATATTACGGCCGAACAAAAGAGCGTTGCGTTTGTACAATTAAGGCATATGGTGTTTTTTGAAAATTGTGACGGTTGCAAACATTTACTTGGAGTCAAAAGGTTTGAAGGAATGAGTCTTGTTCTTGGAAGTGACATTTTTCCTTTCTAAGGGCCACATTACTTCGAATAGAAACTGCTCAATTATAAGTATTATGTCAGATTCACACACACACACAACTAACGCTAAGCAGATTATTGTTCATTAGCACTTAAAGGAGCAATGCATTGCTATAAATGCTGTTTTTCACGTGAGAGGTGTAGTTTGAATTAGTTGGACAGAATCGGGTACTTTTTAGAATCAAATCCTTGGTATTCGAGTACTCTCAAGTATCGAATAAGGATTCGAATACATATTCAGAAAACGACTAATCGATAGTAAGAATCAGCTAACTGCGAAATGAGGCATTTTTTATTTAAAGAAGTTGGATGGATACATTGGTATTCGAATACTTGGGATGACTATTTTGGTATTCGAATACCTGGGATGAATACTTTGGTATTCGAATATTTTGGATGAATACTTTACTATTAGAATATTTTGGATGAATACTTTGCTATTAGAATATTTTGAATGAATACTTTGGTATTCAAATACTTTTAATTAATACTTTGGTATTCGATTACTTTGGATGAATACCACTGTATTCGAATACGAGAAAGAATAGGCTACAACGTATACTTTCAAGTATCGAGTAGACGAATACTTTTGTATTCAAAAACTCCCATCTCTAGTTTGAAGTAATTTTAAATAGGAACCATGAAGCAAACTCAATTTCGGAGTGAAAACTTTCGCGGCAATACTAATTGCTAGAATAGATAAAATGTGCAATTGTATGTCAGTGGTTCCTAAAGCGGAGTCCTGGACAAGGATTCAGGTAGGTAGGTATTTAATTAACATCACACTGGAGCAACACAACGGGCTATTGACAGGGATTCAGGAGGTCCATGGAAGACATGCAATATTTCCTTAGCAGTATAAAGAACCTTTCAAGAAAAAATAAAATATTCCATAATTTTTTTCAGATTATTTTATTTCCAAAAATCTAAATTTTAGAATATGAAACATTAGTAGATTCTAATATTTTTCAAGTTCCAACTAGTGTGAATTGTAAAACTAATTTCAAATGAATAGGTTTAACTGTCTTTAAATCTTGTTTGCGAGAGCTTATTGTTAGTCGAATCTTAGGGCTGCCTCAAAGGGTACTCGAAAATGTTTCATTTTCAAAAGGTGGGTAGGTAGGTATTTTAATTAACGTCACACTAGAGCAATACAACAGCCTATTGGTGACGGTCCGGGATCAATCCCAAAGAGAAAGTTCCGAAATTTTCAAAGGGATTCTTGGACAAAAGTTTGGAACCACTGCCTGTCCATCTCACAAACATGCCTAAGTTATTGAATACAATATCTTTCCAAAACTAAATACCTCTGCACATAATACCAGGTCGTGGGAAATTTGAAAAAATTGTTTTACTCAATTCTGTTTCTATCTTATTTATCCAGTATAGTTCACGCATTATAGGAGAAAGCTCATTTTTTAACCCTCCAAGTGGTTTTGACGAAATATCTCGCCCATCAAGAACAGACAAACTTTGCTATATTGTCTAAACTTATCTTGTCATCAAGATATTGCCAATTTTTTGTATGGAGATCAAGATTTGGTCCGGTTTTTCTTATTAATGACGAGATATCTCGTCAATCAATGCGAGGTCAGTTTTGCTAATGACGAGATACCTCGTCGAAACAACCACCAGGTAGGTTAACTAGTTAAAAATATCTAGTATAATATATTTCATTAAGCTGATCTGAAAAGACTAAATTTTACTGAACTGATTTTCATGATTAATTTTTTGGTAAGACTTAGTAATATTTAACTTTTTAAGACAGATACTTTCATGCGGGATATTTTTATATATTTTTTTAATTTCTGTGCAGGGTACCTAAATTTAAATTACGAATCCATTTTCCAATCATCGGTATTAAGAATGATAGTTAAAACGAGCCCTCCGTGGTCGTAAATCAATGTCGCGAGTTTCACATGTTTTCGCCGAATTAGTCTCTTGTTTATATCTTCGCCTTAGAGCAAAAAACTCAACTGACAAAAACGAATTTTATTGTACAGCTGTTTAAAGACTGGCTATTAGATTTTTAGGTCGAAAAACTAAAAATGATGAGCACTTTGATAGTACTATATTTTTCAAACTGATTACAATATAGCAATGTTTTTTCGTCATAAAAATAGGCGTTTTGTGTCTCCAGAAAACGCAGTTGATGAGTTTCTGCTATAAGCCGAGCCCCAACCATAAGAATATTAGAGTTCAAGGAGTTCTGATCCCTTGGACTTAATTCTCCTGGTTTACGTGTTTCTCTGCATATCTTGTTTAGTTAGCATTGGATGTAGTTTAATGCTTACACCTTCCGTTTGGATTGCCGTTAAAGTTTAGGGGCCGACCTTTCCATAAAGTTTTTTTTGGAGGGGGCCTTACCATAATGTTTAGGGGGCCGCCCTTTCCATGAAGTTTAGGGTGGCGACCCTTTCCAGAAAGGTGGGGGCGACCCTTTCCATAAAGTTTAGGAGGCCGGCCACAAAATTTGCCACTATTGCAAAATTTGCAATAGTGGGGTGCCAGCTCAGGTGTTGGCCTCGTCATTTGACCGTGGATCAAAATTATTTATAGTATTGTATTGTTATGCGAAAATTGAATAAATTCAATCATTTCCTTGTAGGTCGTTTTGGTCTGGATGGTAAGTGGTTAGCGCTCTGCCCCTTGGTTCAACAGGTCTAGGTTTGAACCCCAGTCATTGCGTGGATATTCGTAGTGGTTCGGAATCCACTTTAAATCGTGGGTCCCTGTCACACGCATATTAGTCCTTCTGTAGCAAAAGAAGACCAGTGCTGCAAATCTCGTGGATCGTATAATAAATAACTTTTGGTACAGCTTTTATGTAGACTAGTGATCACGCTTCCGGCGCTTTTTTAGCATGTTTTTTTGCAGCGCATTGTGTCAGGCAAAGGCAACCCCGCTTTATTCGGATTATGGCAAGTTCACAAAGTTAAATTTTCATTTCCTGTTCTTTTCCATTCTTGAATATTTTGGAATGTACTTTTCATTTTCGTTTTGTCCTTTGATTTCATTGGTCCTTTTGAATTTTTCCCAATTCTTTTCCGTTTCCCGTAAATTTGAAGAATTAAAACTTTCAGTTTGTATTTTAATTTCACGACGCAGTGCAGTCGCATAAGGTCGTGTCGTTTCTTGTCAATCTCCTATTAATTTTATAAATCTTTATCCTTTTTTTTATTTTACCATGCATTCTGTATTTAGTGTTATAGATAAGTTTCAGGAAAATTTGAAGTTTAATTAGTCTCACATCAGCAAACAGCAATTTAATTTTAACTCAGCTGTGTACATGTTTAAGGTAAATATTTTAATTAACGTCGCACTGGAGCAACACAACAGGCTATTGGGGACGGTCCGAGATCAATCCCGAAGGGAAAGATCCAAAGATCCACGTAATTTTGAACCACGGTTAGTAACGAGTGCATTTGTTTAAAAAGTCGTGTGAAAAAAATAGATTGTTTCAATACATTTTTAGAAGTTCGAGATTTAGATAGGAAGGAGTTTAAAATAGTCGAAAAACTTTCAAAAAAGATAAGCAGTTGTGGGGATTTTTTCTATTTTTAAAAGTTCTTTTCGTTGATTTTTTTTAGTTATTTTCCGCTAAGCCTAAAACGGAGTTTTTCTACGAAATTCTTCCTTGGCGACATAAAAAGCACCCCAAATGCGTTGCCACAAAAAATTCTTTATATCAAAGCTGTTCCTAATTTTTCTAGTTTTTATAAATAATTGTGTTTAATAATTTTTTTATTCTTTTCATTTCAGGATCATTGGTCTACATCTTTCTAGTTACTCCTGTTTCCCTTTGCATCGATCATACGTTTGAGACATGAAAAGTAGATTGTGTCACGAAAACAATACTTAAAAGTGAAATTAAAAGAATGGAATTAATGAAAACTTTCATTCAGAAATAAATTAGATGTATATCTATACACATAAAGCAGAGTTGGTATCTGTCTGTCTGTCCTCTATACAAATTTATACTGTTTGACCAATCCACACCAAATTTGGTACACTCATTCTTTGGAACCCTGCTGGTAACGTAGGCTACATATTAACCCCGTTCTATGTGTCTTGGGTGTGCAGAGGGGTGCAACGTCCCTTCATCCTGGACAGAGCACTTGCTAGGGGGCGCTCTCTCCCGGTCTGGCTGTGCAGATGACGTCAGAGTTAACATCTACAAGAGTCGCCTCTCAAGATGACCTTGGAGATTTTTAGAATCTTAGAGTATGGTGCAATCGCAGATGGGTGCGATTGCGCTGAAAATTGCTCAGTATCATATCTTTAATGTATTCCGTTTGTAAAATGCGAGATGGAATTTTCAAGCATAAAATGTAATTGCTTGAAACGTTGATCATGATGTATCAATATGGTGGAATTCCGAAATTCGCATTCCTGGTGCAAGGTACTACAAATAAAAAAATATTGATAAAAAAACTGACTAATAATACGATGTATGTCATTTTTTTTAGAAAATGAACTTAAAGGACATTCACAATCACTCCAAAACTCAAAATCGACTTTTGTATATAGTCATCTCAGTATCAGTTTTTGAAGGTTTGTCTTACCTATTGTATGTGAAATGGATCTAAACTAAATTGTAGAAGCTATAAAAATCTGTTTTAAAAATTATTTTGAGCTCTCTTATTTTTTCTATATTTGTATTTTCTATGACTGAAAAGTGATTTTTGGATCACTTTCAATAGACGTTTAACCAATTAAACCCGAGCAACGCCGGGTAAATTCAACTAGTATTTTATAATGTGAATTTGAGTATAGATGGTGAATTGTAAAAAATGCTATATGTATTTATTTTGCATTTTACAGATAAAGATTTCTTTAATAAAGGAATATTTTGTATTCATTTCAGAGCAATTAGAAAACTGGCAGACATTCGTCATATGATTGTCTTCTGTACAATTTAAAGTTTGGCAATTTCGTATAATATATGAGCTATGTTGGCATTGCAGCTGTAATTACTTTGCTTAATGAAAAATGCTTAGACGAAGTAATTTATTCACAGGATAATTCTATTCAAACGAGGTAAAACATTTTTCACGCGAACATAAAATGAAACAAGTTGGGATTTTGTAACTGTTCATATCGCGAATCGTATATTTTTTTAAAATATCACGAGAAATGCATTCATTCATAACCTTAACTTTCAAAAATCAAACTTTACGTTCATTTTGTACGTTAGAAATTACAAATTAGACTTAATTCATGTAGGATGAAACCAATCTTGAACCTAATGGCTTCCAATATTTATTAAATATATGCCCATCATGTTTTTCTTTTAATCCATGACTGCTTTTAATAAACAATACTTTAAATTTTATCAATGATGAGGATTGTTCATCAACCTATATAAAACTGCCTTGTGCAATGCTGATACTCAGCAAATATTTGTATTAAAATACTATGCCTGTCATAAATAAGCATAAAACTATTTTGTCTGAAGTGTTTTGTCTTGCTTAGGGTAAAGAAGGGTTAATCAGATTTTAAGTTAGAATGCGATAATTACACAGCTCATCAACAGTTAATCCTCAAAATCTAGAATGAGTAAATCTTCGGAGATTCGAATAATTCTTCACATTACCACTACATCTTCACAAACCATTTGAAAACGTCAGTTTTTACTATTTTCAACTATGATCCATGATTGAAAAATGTTCATAAATAATCACGAGATTTTCTGGTCAAGATGATTTCGTATGATGGATTACTAGTATCGCCATCTATCGAGGGAAATTGGTACTTAGACTTTATTTTCCAAATACTTAATAGAAAATACAAGTGTACTTTGGAAAATCGTGTTTTATAAACCTAAAGTTTGTCTTATTTATCTACAGCGAGGATATTTATTTTATAAATTGATTTAACTGTTGGTATCTTTGTATGATACTCGTGAGCTAATGTGAGCCAAAAGCAGGAATACGAATATATCCTCAACATACCTTTGAAAGATTCTAATTTTATGTTTTACTTCCATTCAGAAATAAAAATAAATAACTTATATCATTAAACACAGCTTAATTTTTGTTCTAATTTCTAGTTTTAAAGGTGCTCTGTTATGTCCAGGCTTAAGCCTGGACATAACAAATGACTAAATAACTTGGATGTGGGAATCCCTACATTGAAGTTATTCTTATAGAAATAGTCAACCAACATGCCATCGGACCTCGATACTATGATACCGGCATCTCTTCTATGCGAAAGCCACCTTGGTTATGTTCATGGATTAACTATTTATCTTTTTGCATCCAAAAAAATTATTCTGTTAATCTCAATGCAATAAAAATTCGTTTATTTAAAACTATTATACATTATATTTATTTTATTTTCCATCTTGAAATAAATTTTCAAGGATCCTTAACCCATAGAACTGAAATTTCCAGGGCCTTCATAGGCCTTCCCACAAATTACTATTGGTTATATATGTATATATTAGGAAGTCAACTTTTGAAAATATTTGTAGGGCAATTTATGAAATTTTTCATTTAGAAGCGAATTTCTAATTGAATATTGAAATTAATTATTCTTATCTGATATTCATTATTATAATTGAAATGTTTATTCAGTCTTTGGATTGAAATTCAGTTTATTTGAATTTAGAAAGTCTAACCTAAAATTTTATATAAAGGAACCATTTACCAACAGTTTTATTTCTATTTTAAGAAGAAAATTTTTAATGAATTATAAATCTTTACAGAAAATCAATCTAAAATACAGATTTATTAAAAAAATTACCTTAAAGCACAAATTTAGAATATTTTTCTTACGCTGCAAAAAACATTCAAATATAATAAGGTTAGGCATATTGGCAATAAGATAAGCAAAAATTGGAGTTTCAGTGTGTAACTATAATATATACTATACAATTATCAGAAGAGCATAATTTTCCATACTTACATGGACAGCCTACACCGAAGGAATATTTTTCGAATGTATTTCTAACATTTTTCTTTTCTCTAAAAATGGTAAATTGTAAAGTTCAGAGGAATATTCAACAGAGAATTTGTTCAAAATACTTCTTATACCCATAGATGGCAGCACCACAAAACATTCCGATGAGAAAGTTGATTTTATTATTCAGTGCCAGTAGCTCTACTGACTGGTGCAAAATAGGAATTTTCTTTCGTAGAAATTTGCGGTTTGGGACATGACAAATTGCAAAAAGACAATTTATTTTTCCTAGAAAAATTTAGTCACAGATAGGAGTTTATTAATTTTATTTTAACTAGTTTTTCAAAATTAATTTTTTCAAAATTAATATAAATATTAATAATTATTTTTTAATTACGATTTGAATCAATACGATCCTAAAGTTTCATGCGCATCCGACGAATCCAGTTTTTATTTTAACAGGAATAAAAAAGCCAAATTAATGAGTACCCATACCCTCATTAATTTGGCTGAATTACCCGAATTGTATCTATACAATTCGGTTTTTGCAAGCTTTTCCTTCGTCTTATAAAATATTTTGATTTGTTAAACAATAACCTATTCAAAACATTTGTATGCATTTTTAGTTTGCAAATATATAAGAAACCACTTTTATGGGGGGTCACATTAGCCTCCAGAGGCCCCTCGTTCTCTGACTAAGCCACTGTTTTAATTTATTGTTAATTGTTTCATCGAAATCTCTATTCACATAAGACCTATCTCACACAAGTGCGTATTAAGAAAACAAATATCAAGGCCCTTGTTGATAAGTTTGAGAATTCTCGGTCTGAGTGGGGCGCGGTAGCCCGGTTGGAAGAGTAACGGACTAGCAACCGAAGGATTGCGAGTTCAAATTCAACCAAAGACCGTCGTGTACAAAGGCGGCTGGTGCACGTTAAATCTGTCGTGGTCTCCAATGTACTCACGTTGGAGTGGTGTGGAGGTTTGGAGAGTAGGGTGCCAGCTCAGGTGTGGCCTCATCATCTGACCGTATTCAAAATTGCTTGGTTGTCTCGAATCTTTCCCTTCGGGTTTGATCCTGGGCGTAGCCAATAACCCGTTGTGTTACTTCAGTGAGACGTTAATTAAATTACCTTACCTACATCCGTGGCCTGAGTACCAAAACTCCGAAGTTTCTTTTCTTGAACTTGTCATGACTTTTGAAACAAATTGTGAGAATGTGCAAACGATTGCGCCGGGATTGAGGTAAAGAGCCTCATTCAAGAACTCATGTTTCAGCAATAAGTTACGGCGAAAGGCAGGTGCCATCGATCCCTTCGCAGACGATTTGTTTATATAAACATGCGGTAAGACTACTGGCGGCATAATGACCGATCACCAGCGATTTGCTTAGACTACAGGAAAACTCGAGCTGGCAGACCGCAATAAAAAAACATTTCCGTTGAAACGGAAACATTCGGCAACTCCGTCGGCCGATGTGTCAAGGATGTGAAAGCAGATGACTAGACCACCACGCAACGTATCCCGGCACAAATTATGAAGAGTTTTTCTGCAAAGCTAAGTTTAGAGGGTGCTTGTGGTTTTGTGGAAGCAAGTATTACCCGTTTCCTTTCGAAAGTGACGTAATATTATCAAAAATTTAATGAATTTTTGCGTTTTCTTTTTATTTAACTGAGGAAGGTAGGAGGTAGTTGAAATTACGTCGCGCTGAGCAATACAGCGGGCAATTGGCGACGGTCCGGGATCAATCCCAAAAGGAAAATCTGATGACACCTCGTTACATCGAACCTCGGTCAGAAGACGAGGTCAACACCTGAGCCGGCACCCCACTCTCCAAACTTCCACACCACGCCAACGTGAGGACATTTAAGACCACGACAGATTTAGCGTGCACCAGCTCGTACGTGCACGGCTGTCTTAGGTTGGATCAAAGTTTCGAACTAGCAATCCTACTGTTGCTAATCCGCGACTCTACCAACTGGGCTAACTCGTGGCGCCTTTTTATTTAGCATGAAGTCTGCCTCAATTTTTCTGCACGAATGTCGGAGAGGGAATTAACTCCAACATCGTCAAAATGGCGATACATCAAATGTGTTCTTACCCGAAGCATTTACTTCGTTTTCCGGCGGTTTGTGTACATTTACAATGAAATGTTCTCGTGGTTTTTCAAGCGACCGCGTGTTTCCAAGATAAAAAATGTATTCAGCTTTCACATGATAAAAGTGTTCGTGTCTAAATAATCCCTACTGTCATATTCGATATTTTTGTTGTCGTTTGAAATGCTTCGAGTTGTAGGCGGCGCAGGTCCTATTCCTGTCAGGTGCATTCCTCCCTGGGTGTATTTCTCTCTTCTGTATCAGTAAAACTTTCATTGTGTGTGTTTATTACTTGATATTATGTCTTGTGTCTGGCGCAGAATGGCCTAATATGGCGCTTGCGCCATAAAACCCCGAAACCAACCAACCATTTGAAATGAAAACTGGGAAAGACAAAAAGTTCACTTTCAAATAGCTTAAAGCAGTGGTTCTCAAACTGCGTCGCGATTCCCTGGAGCGTCGGCTGTCTTGGTCCGTCGAAGGGATAAGTAAAACCCGACTACTCATAACGTATAATGTAAACTCATACTGTATAATGGTTAACTCATACTGTATAATGGTTAACTCATACTGTATAATGAAATGCTGAACAGCGAGCGGGGCAGAGAACGCCCTTACACTTGATAATGGACCGAGTTTAGGTCAAGTGATAATGTTCTGTCTTTGCAATGTTGGGCTTTGTACGCAGTCCTGATTCAATGCATTTGCAGCCATTATGATCAAACTGAAGACATGAGGGCATGTATATCAAGTATATGCCTCTTATCAATTTCTTATACTTTTTCATTTTAGTTCTGTAATTGTATTTGTATTGTTTACTTTTACATTTAAAATACAGCAAGTAAGTAATGTAAATGACTATCTTCTGTTTTTTAATACCACTAAATCTACGATGAAAAATGTGACATGGCAGGGGTCTCAAAAAGTTTGGTTTAAGGATTGGAACCTGCTGCATCCATTCCTATAAACAAAACGTTTTCTGGGACCTTTTTGGGAAGTTTGAAGTTTGTCGATTTTTAAGGTACCTTTTTCAAGCATTTTTGATCTAAGTCTCCCTTTACCTAAAGGTAAATCAACGACTCCTTTGTATAAAAGTTGCATTTGAATGATTACATTAAAGTAAATCAAGCATCTATTACAAACTTTTTTGGTTCACGGATCCCTTTACCTAAAGGTAAATCACCGGCTCCTTTGTATAAAAAGTTGCATTTGAATGATTACATCTAAATTAAATAAAATATTTAAACAAACTATTTTCATAAAATATTCAAACAGTAATTTTAATCAAGTGTGACATTTTAATTATTAAGAATTGTTAAAAAGGGAACTAAATTTGTGATCAGAAAGAAAACAGAAAATGGTGTAAACTTCATATGTACGAAAACCGCAGAAACACCTATTTTTCTCTCAGCAAGGTAACTTTTTTTAAACGTTGTTTTCACTATATGTATCATCCAGTTGTGTACCAGCATTTTATTTGGGGAAGGTCCAAAGTAAAAATGAAAAATATGCCAAATTAAGATTTTATCCTTTTTTAAAAGAATTTTTGTATTAGTATAATTTTTGTATTTTTAATAATTTTTGTATATCCCCCTTTAATATACCAAACTAAACTAATACAGTCAAAAATATCACTCTAAGTGTGCGCTTTAAAAGTGACTCATATTGGTCGATCTAACACACGAATGACTGTACGATAGTTATTCAGAAGAAATTTACAAGATAAATTATATTAAATAGCATCAAGGGCAAATATTCAAACAATATTTCTTGAAATTCACCTTTTACTTTTAGTAACGGTAACGAAAATGTTATCATTAGTTACAGTTGAAAGAATACCAAGGTACGAGATATATGAATAGGTGAGAAGAAGGTTGATAGAAAAGAAATCTATGATCGGTGTTTTGCTACTCGAAAAGAATATAATTAGTTACGTATAGAATATATTACAATAAATAATACAATTACTTTAAGAAGAAATAGCTGTTATTTTATGAGAAGGGTGAGGTGTGGAAATGCTAACCCAAATCCTCAAATTTCATATTGGATGAAATACTATTCTGTCCCAGTAATTTTTAAAAATATCACATTTTTACCACCCTCCCAAACCATTACTAAGAAGTTTAAACTCTTATTTGTTTAAAGTTTACTAATGTTATAGCTTTAATAATATTTTCCAATGGTATTTCATGGGGACGCAGTTGCCCCACATTGTAAGTTCATATCATAGAATGTTTTCTTGTTTGCAACGTGATAGTATTACGAATGGAGCAAAAGCATATAATTTCATCTTTGCCTTATTTTGGGCTTCGCAACTTCCCCAGTAATGGGGCTATTTTGCCTATGGGCATACTTGCCCCATTCCATGGACTGTTTTCTTTTTTGCAACGTGAGAGTATTGCGAGTGGAGCAAAAGCAAATAATTTCATCCTTGCCCTTATTTTGGGCTGCGCAACTTCCCCCAATGATGGGGCTGTTTTGCCTATGGGCATATTTGCCCCATACCATGGACTGTTTTTTTGCAAAGTGATAGTATTCCAAATGCGGTAAACCATCTAATTTCGTCCATGTCTTTATTTTGGACTTCGCAACTTTCCAATAAGGGTCGCACTTGCCCCACATGATGGGGCTGATTTGCCCATGGGTATACTTAAATTAATCTGTAGGATTGCTGCAAGCATTCGTACCAGGTGGCAGCTCCTACTTTAACCAGACGCGTCTTGTATCCTGTGGATGCACTTACCAAACTTGCTCCATCTCACCTTAAAAGTATTTTATGCATAAAACATTTTTCAGAGATATTTTAGAAACCGACACTTCGGTTGGGGAAGGACTCCCACAGCTCCCATCCCTCTGGTATACGGCAGTGGTATCCTCCCATTGTGATCTTTACCTGAAGAAGATATCTTGAATTTTTCAAGCCTGTGGTTTAACCCTCCTGGTGATTGTCTCAACGAGGCATTTCATCTCATCATTAGCAAAACTGACCAGATCTTAATGGACGAGATATCTCGTTATTAGAAGAAAACTGACCAGATCTTGATCTTGTCATAAAAAATCGGCAAGATCTTGAGGACGAGATACCTCATCTCGTCATTAGGAAAATTAATCAGATCTTGATAGACGAGATATCTATCAAGATCTGACTTCCACTTCTATCCACTTAGAGGGAGCATTTCAGAAATATTTTTTAAAAAGTGATTTTGTGAAAATTTTAAACGTTTTGCCTTTTCGCGAGAATATTTTCTAGTGCCATGAGTGTGAAGTTTTTCAACTCTGCCCCAGAGTTCAGCCTTTTCGCCATAAATCTATTTGGCAACCCAATATAATCTAAAAACTGAAATAAAATATGTAACTCTATTAGCAGTATCATTCACTGTAACGCCTTTTCGCCATAACTCTCTGTCTGGCAGTCCAATATAGTCTAAATATAAATAAAACATGTAACTCTATTAGCAGTATCATTGACTGTGACGCCTTTTTTGCCATAACTCTGTCTGGCAGCCCAATATAGTCTAAAAACAGAAATAAAATATGTAACTCTGTTAGCAGTATCATTCACTGTGACGTCAGTAAGATCAGGGTAACTATTGAGATGGTTTCCTGTCATGTCTGAAAGGCCACACAGAGTGCAAGTTGGAGAGTCAATTCGGTAGAGATTTCAGGTAGTTGCATACAGTCAGGACACGAAAATAGGCGACTCCAATAGCTCTCGGTAGATCCTGTGCAATTGAGACTTTAGCAAGGAGTTCCAGTCTTTCTCTTTAGCTATATCTTTGCAAATATTAAGTCAAGAGGGACATGGATGGAGTAAATCAGAACCTGCTATAGCTAAGCCATCCACCAATTCATTGCCATGAGAAACCAGTGACTAGGGACTGTATTGTCGCCCTGTGCATGAATGTGAAGCGATTTTTTTGCATTCTATCTTAACCCTCCGAGTGGTTTCGACGAGATATCTCGTCATCAAAAATGCCGATCGAATTCCGTATGAAGATATTGCCGTTTTTCGATGATGGCGAGATGAAGATCAAGTCTGTTTTTCTAATCACGAGATACTTCATCCATCAAGATCTAGTCAGTTTTGCTAATGGCGAGGTATCTAGTCGAGACAGCCATCAGGAGGATTAAGAATACAATTGCAAAGAGTCGCTTCTCCTTTTCGTGTACCCCTTGCAATCGTATTCAGAAAAGAAAAGATACAAAACATTAAAATTGGCTTCTCACAAAGGTCTGCTGTTGGGTGTAAAATAACACGACACGCCTTTTCCTAATCTTGGAGACACGTTAACAACAGCCATTAACCCTCCTGGTAGTTGTCTCGACGAGGCATCTCGTCATTAGCAAAACTGACCAGTTCTTAATCTCGTCTTCGTCGAAAAATCGGCAGTCTTGATGACGATATATCTCGTCACTAGCGAAATTGGTCAGAACTTGAAGGACGAGATATCCCTTCGAAACTACTTGGAGGTTAGCAATCTCCGGTCTTCTGCTGGTCTTAATACATAGTCAATAAGTTGCAAAAAACTAAGAGTGAGGATATTTATATATTAACAAAATTAATATGGTTCGAATGAGTATATTTTGTTCTAATTATCTTAATCTTAGATAAGTAAATTTTGTTTTGGACAAGTCTAGACTGACAATATTTCCTTGAGACCAAAACGGGACATTGGGATGGCAAAAAAAATTGGACGGTATTTGGGTAATATTCTGTATTCAATGATAAAGTAAGACGGCAAAGAAGTTTTATTACATAAAAATATTGAGCTTACCATTATCCTTCAGTGAGACACCATACAAAAATTTGGATCGATGTAGAGGGGATTGTACTCCACCTCCATCGTACCAAGAATGTTTCTCCGATGAAGAAACCTAACACAGCCAAATCCGATCTTTCCACACCTTATCGTAAAACTTCTCATGCTCCATGATACAGTTTTGTCTTACAACTAACATAGCCCACTCTTTCAACGTTTAATCTAGATTTCTCCTTTAATCGCATACTTTTCATAACAGAAAGTATTCTCTCAACACACTGCACTTTCTAGAAGGCAAAGAATAAACTACAATATTATAAATAAAACTTTTAGGCTTTTTCACTCATTTCAGAAAAACAATCGACCCATCTATCAGACACATGAATGTTTTCTTTATAATGGCGACTTCATGATTATACAAATTGCTGGTATCTCTGGGGGTATTGATTTGGGGTTTATAGATTATCAGGGCCGGCTTTAGACCTCCTGGTGGTTGTCTCAACGATGTATCTTGTCATTAGTAAAAACCTACTAGATCTTGATGATGAGATATGGAGTCATTAACAAAATTGGTGAGATCTTGATGGAAGAGATATTTCGTCGTAACCACTTGAAGAGTTAAACCGATTCCCCAAATAGGGCCTCGCACACTCCAAGGCATCTCGTCATGAATGGAATTTTTTGGAAAAAAGCATTTATTATTAAATAATTTTTATCTCTAAATTATTTAACGATCGTGAGAATGTTCAATAACTATGGAGGTTTTAGTATTGTTTGACTGTTGTTTGGAAGATATACTTGATTATGCGATAATGACTACTAATGTGACTACGATAATGACACTATAAGTGTTATGTTATGGAATAAAGTGATATATTTTAGTAGTTCACCTAGAAACAGGGGAAACATATTTGTGTTTGTAAACATGACCTTTGATGCTGATTTGATGTTGATTTGATATGATTGGAATGAATAAAATGTAAGGTGTTTCTGAATGAAAAATTAACTTTACAAGGACAGTTCTCAAAGTAAAAAGTGGGGACCCATCAATTTCTTCAATTTTCATATTTCATGAAAAAATACAAATAGACTAAATAAAAATTTAAATCTTGGAGTGTAACAGTATCGCAATTTGCAAATTCAAAAACAATTATTAATTCAAATGTCCATTAAAAATAATTATTAATTAGTATTTTTGCTAAAAATGTAAAACAAAAGAAAAAATAATAACTTTCATTTTATATTGAAAATACGCTTTTGTATCAAAAATGTGAAAGAAGAAAGACAATTTAGGGGCCCCTTAGAGAGTGATTGAGTCGGGCCTCGAAATTCCTACGACCGGCTCTATAGGTTATAAATGTTAATTTGTGATTGACAATTGTATATTTATGGTTTTTATTGAAAATGGGATCACACACAAAACAGAAAATTTTTATTAAAACGATTGGACTGCCGGGAAATGTGAAAAAACAGTGCTGTCCCGTTCAAAACGGTACTTGGTCAGCCTAGACAAGTCAGCATCAGTCTCATTTGCCCTGGCCCCAAAAGTCTACCTTCGTCTCTGCTCAACAACAAGTGATTTATGATTTTTTTCTGGTACAGCTGTATTATACGCCTCGTTTGGTGGCAACGCTCTTGGCGAATATTTGGCACACTTTTAGTCACGAATTATGGCAGGTGAAGGCAGCCCATCTTTATTAGGGTTTCTCCGTGCTTCCTTCATACAACAGACATGCTAGATGATAAATTTACAAATAAATACACAACATTTGGTTTCGAATATGTATTTAAGAGCTTAAAAAGTGGTACAATGATGCATTTGAAAGATGAACACACTCACACGCCGTTGTTCTGAAAGAACTATTCGTATAAGATAATGCCATCGCAACTTAAAAAGAACACGCGTAAAAGAAAAATCATATTGCCAGATTCATCCAAAGTACAATACATAATTAACAATAATAACATTGTGATAGGCATTTTTAACACGTTCCCTTGCTTATCACACTGGCATTTTCACATGAGCTTCAAGCAGATTTTTAACAAAAAATACAAAGAAAGCACTAGAAACATCACTACAAATTCCTTTTAGTATTCCCAGTAAGTCATTCCATAGTTCAGGTCGCATAGTGTTTACTCGGACACCCGTTTGGTCAGCAAGTCTGCAATGTTTCCTTTAGATGGGACATGCTCAAACTCGATAATTTTATCAAAGACTAGGTCACGCAGAAAGAAGTATTTAATATCAATATGCTTGCTTCTCTCTGATGTGACACGGTTCTTGGCTATGAAGATTGCTCCTAGATTGTCGACAAACACTTTCTGAGGGACAGGCACAAATTTGTCACATATCTCTGAGCAGTTTGTTTATCCATAGAACCTCTCTGCAACATGGCACATTGCGACATACTCTGTTTCAGTTGATAGGGCTGTGATAGTTTGTTTCTTGCTTGACCAAGAGATTGGCGCACCTACAAGTAGCAACATATATCCACTGAAGGATTTTCGATCAGTTCTGTCTCTTCCCCAATCGGCGTCAGAGGAGATTTGCAGCCCCTCTCCAGTCTTCTGGAATTTCAGCTTCCTGTGCTTGGTTCCTTTAAGATATCTTAGCATATGCTTCACTCCTCTCCAGTGCTCTTCACTGGGCCTTTCATTGAACTGACTCATGTATGCGGACGCAAATGCCAGATCAGGACGAGTGCCACATGCCAGGTACAGGAGGCTTCCAATAGCCTGTCTGTATGGTATCTTGCTACTCTCTTCTTTGATGTCCTTTCACTTTGGTCTTCTACTCTCTGATATTGTATGTTTGGGTCTAGTGGTGTCGCTGCAGCCTTGGCTTCAGTCATTTTGAATATATCTAGGATCTCGTCTATATAAGCAGTTTGATCTAGTGTAATAAATCCACCTTCATCTCTGGTTATCTTCATCGATAAAATCTGGAGGGCTGGAACAAGATCCTTTGCTGTGAATTTTCTTTTGATCTCCTGCTTGAAGTTCTTTATTTCTTGGAGTCTTCCAATGATGAGAAGGTCATCCACATAGACCCCAATCATGATACCTCTTTGATAGTTGTAATAAATATAAAGGTCTGCATTTGTCCTCATCAGCCCATATTGAGTCAAGAATTCGTCCAAGCAGGAGTTCCACACACGGCCACATTGTCGATGGCCATAGAGGCTTCTCTTTAGGTGAATTTTTTTTCTCAGATGTCATTTGTTCCGTGGCATCACTATCTAGGATCCATATGGTTGATCTTCCCTCAATTTTCTCATTCACAGATAGAGCCTAGTTCTTCAGGTGGGTGGCGGTTTTTGCCCTACTTTGGCCTTTTTGTCTTGCTTCTTCACAATTTCTGGAGATATGCCCCCCTCACAGCAACTGAAGCATTTGATTCTCCTCCGAGTTGAATCGACTTCGTCTTGCTTGTTCGGTAACCACATCTTCGTGAACTTTCCCGGTATCCTTTCCTGAGAGGGGTTAAAGTTCTTCGTATGGAGGACCTGCTATTCATGTGTTTCGCTTCCAATATATTCATTTCTGGAAATTCACTTTTCTTCAACGAGCAGCCTCGATTTTACAATGGCTGTGCTCAGGTGTGCTTCATCCTTTTCCAGGTTGATGATGAGAGTTTCATAGGATTTCGGTAATACAATCAGAATAACCAGAGCAGTAAAAGCTTATCCTCCATTGGCTAATTTTCGGTGGATTTCCATCAATCTGCCCAAGTAGGATTTCATTGTCTCATTCGGTTTTCACCATTGAAGTGTTGAAAAAGTTCCTCATCATTTGTAATATTATGAAGCAACCCGAACTTCGTGTGCATCTCCTTCAGGGAAGTCCATGCATCCCTGGCTCTTATGCACTAGCCAATATCGTTGAAGAATGTGTCCTCAACGATGAGAACCATGAGTGTTAGTGCTTCATTGTTCCTTTTTCATCCTCGGTCATATCCGTCCCGTAACCGGGTTCGACGGCGTCCCAGCATCGCTTCTGAACCAGGGCAGCTCGTACTCGTATCGACCAGGAATAATAATTATCGTCGTCCAGCTTCGGTAATTTGTAATCTGCAGTAGCCATTTTCGCTTCGAGACATGCTCTACCTCTTCAAAGATACTTGCCAACAGCTTATTTCGGCTTCGTCAACGAGAATATGCTTTACTTCTTCAAGATATTAGAATGCAGCTTACTTCGGCTTCAAAGAGAAAATGCTTTACTTCAGGCATTAGCAAGCAGGCTTCGGCTTCTCTTCATCGGATTAGCTTCGGCTTCGTCAACGTACTGTGGCTTCTTCGTAAAACACGGCCAATCCTTTTCGATCGTCTTTAAAAGTTCATTTCAGAGTCTCCGTGCTCATAACGTGTTAGATGGTAAATTTACAAATAAATACACTGCAATATTTGGTTTTGAATTAAAAGCTTTGAATATGTATTAAAAAGTGGTACAATGATGCCTTTTAAAGATGAACACACTCACACGCCGTTGTTCTGAAAGAACTTCTATTCGTATAAGATATTGCCATCGCAACTTAAAAAGAACGCACGTAAAAGAAAAATCATATTGCCAGATTCATCCAAGGTACAATACATAATTAATAATAATAACATTGTGATAGGCATTTTTAACAAGACAAACTCCATTTCATGTTTTGACTAAGTATTTGAAAATTCGTGTGAAGATTTCAAAATTGATTACTTTATAAAGTTCTTAGAAATTGTTAAGAGATTTAGATTGAAAGAAGTTTTTAAAACAGTTTTAAAAGTAAAAAGATACTTTAACCGCCATTTTCCTACTATTTCTGCTAATTATTTTCCGATAAAAAAACATGTTTTTCAAAGTTTTGTATTTTCCCCGTTAATTACTTTCCGCTAAAGCTTATTATTTTTTGTTAAAAAAACGATTTTTTCTAAGAATTCTTTCCTTGGCGACATAAGAAGTGCCAACAACGCGCCAAAATCGTTGCCGCCAAACGAAGCGTATAATACCAGCTGCACCTTTTTCTTGATTTATATCACGGAAGACAAGTTATTGGAGGGAAACCTGAGTTCGATCCCGGACGGCGGATAACTTTTATTTTCGCTCCTCCCGTTTTAAAATAGCAGTTTTTAACCAATCTGTCTCATTTTTCGGAGATCCCTTTAAACATTTGATTCTTTTACCTAGTACTTTTTTAAAATTTTATTTTGATTTGTGCAGCCTTTTCGATTCTGAAACTTGTGTATTTAGTTTTGTCAGTGTACCTCATGCATATACTCACCACCTTCTCTCTAGCTCTCGGCATCCCTTCCACCAGCTCAACTACCAAGTCCCAGTTACATCAATAAAATTTAACATACTGCAATTCAAATTTTCCGCTATGTTAAATATTCTATTTATCTGAAGACGGAGGGCCTTCTTCCCAGATGCTTCTCCTGACCACGTCACCCCTCTTGCCAACACAAATTATGAGGGAGGTGGAGGGCGGAGGGAACGACACCCTTGGGAGACTCCCTCTCTTGGTGGAGGGCAACGACTCGCTAGGGAGTCGCTGCATATAGTTTGAAAACCTATGGTCAGTATAAGTATTACCATGTGGGGCACAGTCATTCAAATTTCAAAAATATCAACGCAATTAAACTACACAAAAAACAAAAACTAAATGACACAGTCGTACAAACAACAGCTTTAAACTATATGGGGAAAAATTGTATAATGGGGGTGATTTTAGGGATCAATATTAAGCTAATAGTTACGTTTCTTTTTGAAAAATTTGACTTCACATATTTATTTTTATAATTTAACATAAAATTTGTTATAAAATATAATCCACATATCCCACACGTATCATAAAAGGTCTGCGTGAAATTAATTGACGTAGCATGACTGAAAGTAAAACCAATCTTCAATTTTTAAATACATACAAGTTCAGTAGACAAACGTATCTACAGTGATATGTGTTTGTTAGTTTACATTTAATGACTCCCACGTGGTCTAGTGGTTAGGATACCTGGCTCTCACCCAGGAGGCCCGGGTTCGATTCCCGGCGTGGGAAGCGTTATTTTTCAATCTGTTGTATTTTGATAAATTATTCCACCTTCTCTTATCTGCTTTTCTCTTTATTTGAAACAATCCTTTGATTCATTTGTAATAACCTTTAAACGAATGACGATTAACGTTTGAATTTTATATTTTCAATTCCATTTATGTAGCTTTATCTATGGAAGTTATCCTTTAATCACTTTTCAACAATGTTATTCAGTTTATAACATAAGAAAAAAAAATTTCTGAAAAATTTCCTTCTATAAGCATGCGTCTTCTTACCCCGCTGAAATATATGTTATGCCCCACTATTTTATGCGCATTTCAAATGTTAAATTTGCAAAGTAAGGAGTTAACCATTTTAAATTAATATTAGGAAATGCTTCATACGATTTCTAAGCTTTCCGCTGTCTTTCTATATTGATTACGAATAGTACCCGGATTTTTAGGTTCTAAAAATCTTAAATTGAGTTCTCACACAACTTGTTTTAAGGTTTTGTAGGTTTATAAAATTGTTTTAGGTTTTTATAGTATTATTGTAATAAAAATAGCTCCAGATTGTTAGATTTGTGCAACAGAAATCTTCCAGAGAAAAAGGCTGTGTGAACTATCCACTAATACAATAGCCAACTTAAAGATACAGAACATGAAACAGAGCAACATTACTTCGTAATAAATAATTTTCTTGCAGATATAAATTTTCTCTTTCCAAGGTCTAATTAACCTTTGTGTCGTATACCGATAAACCAACTATCCACACGTTACATAAATTGGTTATCAGCGGACGAGATTTCAAAGTGCTCTCTCACAACACCAGATGGCGCTATTGACAATTTTATTGGATGGCGGTAACCACAATAGACTAAAGGCAAATACACTGCTGGCCACCCAAATTGCAACACCAAGAAAGACAAGAGATATCACAACAAAATTTATTTTGTAGATAACATGTTGACCAAGTATCAAATGATTAAATTTATATACTTCTGTGAAGTGTGGTTCCTGCCAAAATCAGTAGCCAGAGTAGCAGCCATTGTTGGAGATCACCGCTGCCACACGCCTCGGCATTGATTCAAAGAGACTTTGGATGTGTTCTTGGGGTACAGCAGACCAAGCAGCTTCCACACGTTGCCAAAGTTGATCTGGTGTGGCAGCTGGGGATGTATTCTGGGTCAATCGTTGAGCAACCATGGACCACATGTTTTCTATCGGCGAAAGATCCGGAGAGCGAGCTGACCAGGGAAGCAATTCAATCTGGCGATTGACGAAGAACCCTTGGACAATGCGTGCCACGTGTGGTCGCGCATTATCCTGTTGAAATATGGCTGTGGGCAAGCCCTGAAGGTAAGGAAGGACAACTGGCTCCAACACCTCGGAGATGTAGCGCTGGCTGTTTAAAGTACCGGCAATGCGTACTAGAGGAGTGCGAGAGTGATATCCAATACCGCCCCATACCATAATACCCGGTGCAGGACCAGTGTGGCGGTGCATAACGCAGCTGTTCAGCATCCTCTCTCCACGGTGTCTCCAGACTCGAATCCGACCATCGTGGTGTTGCAGACAGAAGCGTGACTCGTCAGTAAAGACAATTTCATTCCATTCTGCCGTCCACATCCTTCTTTCATCGCACCATTGGCGGCGGAAACGTCTGTGGTTCTGCGTCAAGGGTAGACGAAGCAATGTACGTCTTGCGGACAGACCACTCTGCTGTAAACGGCGTCGAATGGTACGCGCAGACACTGGATGATGCGGTACAGACTGAATGTGCTGTGCTATGGTTCGTGATGTGGCTGAGCGATCCGTCACTGCCATACGCACAATATGCCTGTCATCACGTGAAGTGGTGCACTGAGGTGGATGCGATCGAACACGTCGGTCCGTCGTACCCTCCTGCATCCAACGATCACATATCCGCATTACAGTTGTTTGGTTTCGTCCAACACGACTACCGATTTCCCTGAAAGATAATCCACAATCTCGGTAGGCCACTATCCTTCCTCTGTCGAACTCGGATACTTGATCAAAAGATGATCGCTGTTTTCTACGAGGCATAATTGATCGTTTTTTTGAAAAAACCACAAGAAAAACACAATTGCCGTACTTGAAATTGTCGAAATCTCCAAGCCTTAAATAGCGCTTTGAAGTGGCGCCACAGGCGCGCGTGATGTGCGTCTGCGCTGAAATTCTAATCATTTGCATATCTCACCTCCGCTAATGCATGTTGTAAATTTCATATTATTTGCATGCTTTCTTCAGGGTGTTGCATTTACGGTGGCCAGCAGTGTATTATATGTATACAATCGTCTCAATTGAAATCTTCCATCATAATTTCAATTTTACTGGCAAAAAAATCTAATTTTACTGTATGAAAGTGGAAATTTTGACCGTTTGGGGATTTTTATAGATCCTCATTCCCCCAAATCAGGCATTTTCAGATGCAATAAAATGTACCACCTATTATCAGGACATCCCAAATAGACAAAATATATGAGCATATTCGAAAAAGAGGGCAAAGAAATAAATAGGTTAAAACCTAAGAATCCCTGAACTAGTTGGGATACAAAAAGTTCCTTCCCAAATTAGCCCTTCAAGGGTTCATGCGAATAATTCCACCTTGTAGCCTGCAGTCTTCCCTTCCCTTGCCATGGTATCTAACCAAATTTTACCTTCTTAACTCTCTCTTAGGATTCTATTCTAAGGAAATGAGCAATAGTATATTTTCAAAAGATTATATTCCAAAGAAAGGACTGATAGAATCTTTCCAAAGGATTATATTATGAGGAAATGAGCAATGGAATCTTCCCATGTGATTATTTTATAAGGCAAGGGAACAACAGAATCTTTCCAAAGGATTATAATCTAAGGAAATGACAAATTGAATCTTTCCAAAGGATTCTATATTACACAGTATGGGTCTATAAAATCGTCCCAAAGGATTATTTTCCAAGTGTTGCATATTTCCTTCCAGTGTTTATATTACTAAGTGTTGTAAATCACTAGTGTTAATATTAATGCCTTCCAGTGTTTATATTAATGAGTTGTAAATCACGAATGTTTACATTACTCTTTCCTGCGTTTATATTTATGATTTCCTGTGTTTACATTACTGTTTCCGTTATACATATTCTTATCAGTTCATTTGTCTGATGCAAATCCTTTTTCATACGCAGTGAATCAGTTGCCTGAGTCTTTACGCTGTTCGTATCGTTCTGTGTGCTTGTCTGTTGCGATGTCTCTATACTTATTAAATGTGTGGTTGGACTTAGAGTTACACTTATTTCACTATCACAAGACATAAAACCAAGGAAAGGACATAGAATCTTTCTAAAGGTTGAAAGAATCCAATGGACTCTTCAGAAAGATGTTATTATTTTTAGTCATTAAGTGTGTTGTGTGTGTGTGGGGGGGGGTAAAGGCGACACTACATTATTCTAAAATCTCGCGACACTCAAGAGGTTTAAGTCAGCTTTGTCTAAAGGTGTTTCCTCCGAAACAAAGCAAGCTCCATGAGTATAAGAACACAGAAATTAATTTAAATTCAATACATTTATTTCTAGAAACAGTCATTTACAAATTGAATCTGGATATTATGAGCTTCCAGTAGCTTCAAAACAATAGACCTAACGCATCGATCTTCAAAATCCAATCTGATTTTTACCCTCCTCTGGTATAGAGATGGGCAGTATTGTATCGATACTTTCATCTCCCGATTCCTGATATTTTGGATCGATCCGCAAAGAGTGGATCGATACATATTGGTGAATATTGTTGCAGACTATCGGGAAGAAAGGGCTGAGTACTGAAGCAGAAACGCGAACAAAGGGTGGCGAATAGCGAAAAAGTTCTTCAGACAATCTGCTTCGGTACTCAACTCTATGGTCCCGATAGTCTAGCAAGCTCCATGAGCCAAGGAACACAGAGAAATTAATTTAAATTCAATACATTTAATATTTTTAAAAACAGTTATTTACCAATTGAATCCGTATATTATGAGTTCCGGCAGCTTCTAACATTAGATGAAACACATCAACCTTCAGAATCTAATCTGGTTTTCAACATCCTCTAGGTGTAGAGGTGGGTGATACTGTATCAACACTTAAGGTATCGATACTTTCATCTCCCGATTCCTGATATTTTGGATCGATCCACAAAGAGTGAACCGATACATATTGGTGAATATCGTTGCAGACTATCGGGAACAAAGTGTTAAATATCGAAGCAGAAACGTGAACAAAGGATGGCAAATAGCGAAAAAAAAGTTCAGATAATCTGATTCAAACCGACATTAAGATGATCGGATACTAAAGGCGCTTTTTCACCCTTCTGGTCATATGTCAAGAGACTATATTTCTTAGAAAGTCAAAAAGAGTTTTCGAATCTATTCACCTTGGTATCGAATAGGATCCATTTGATGTCGGACCGTCGGATTGGATTAACTTGGTATCGGACTAGCGTGTCCTGGGGAAAATATCGGAGCACTCTATCCTGATTTGAACATATACAGATCCGATAACGTTGTTTCTCGGAATAAGTAGTATCAAGCACCGATCCCCGTATCGGTACAAATCGTTAGGTATCGGACCGCTTTTGGATTGGTATGATTTAAACCGGTACGGGATCGATTCTCCGAAAGTACTCATTCCTTGAAACCCCGGTATCTGTTCAAATCAGGTCAGATTGTTCCGATATTTTCCCTAGGAGATGCTAGTCCGATACAAGGCGACGTGAACCTCCATTGAAAATGAGGAGGGGACAAGAAGAAGAAAACACAGGACATTGAGGAACAAAAAAACTTTTTTGTTGGTACCCAGTATTTACGGATCGATACTTTACTGATCCCAAACTCAGTACTTTACGGATCGATACCTTCAGTTCGATATTTTAGGTGTATCGATACGACATGCTTCGATACGAATTGATCCAGAATATCGATACTTCGACCAAAATTACTCACGGATGGCAGATGAAATTTAACAAAATGGTTCTATGCTTTGGCGAATCAAGGTTGGCAAGCTAGCGGTTGGAGAAAAATCATTGCCCAGGACAATTCTCTTTCGATGCAATAGGAAATTTATCAAGTACTCACGAAGCCAGACTATTTTCACCTTCCTGGGTTCCACGAGCTAGTATCACCTATTGAAAACAAAGCCAGGTTGGTAGTTGAACTTTCGTCGCACTGGAGCAACACAACGGGCTATTGGTGACGGTCCGGGATCAATCCCGAAAGGAAAAATCCGATGACGACACCTAGTAATTTTGAATCACAGTCAGATGACGAGATCAACACCTGAGCTGGTACCCCACTTGCCAAACTTTTACACCACGCCAAAGAGAAGACATTTTAAAGACAAAGTCAAGAGTTCTGAGCTTGCGCCATGTGCGCATTTGTGTGCATGACGTCACTATTCGAGAGCTTAACAAAGGTCCCTTCATAAGACGACGTAATTACAGCGCAATGGTTATGAAGTTTATAGTTTTAAAGCTAGCATTTTCTGAATTTTTATTTTAAGCAAATGATCTAAGAAACCCAATCTCGTTTTTGCATTCAGCACTTAAAAAACTAATGCGCTGATTGTTTTCTAGGTCATTGCTTACGTTTCCAAAACGAATTTTTCTACGAAATTACTTAGCTTTTAGTCCCATTTATATTGCAAAAAAAGTAGAGGTTTCTTCCAGAAATGATATACTTCATAAATATTTGAAATTTCTATAAGAATCACTTTCTAGTTTATGATTATTGGCATGCTAATACCAAGCAATACACATAAGGTACCATGGCAAAAAATTTATTTACATGAATTGACATTGTTAAAACATATGCAAATTAACAAAGGGTACTGTGGTGGAGGGGGAATAATATATATATACTAGGACAAATTATGTATTAAAATATGGGACTGTGGTAGCCCGGTTGGAAGAGTAGCGGATTAGCAACCGGTGGGATGCAAGTTAGGAACTCGATCCAACCAAAGACAGTCGTGTACATGGGGCTGGTGCAAGCTAAATCAGTCGTGGCTTCAAATTTACTCACGTTGTTCGTTGTGTTGCTTCAGTGTAACGTTAATTCAACTACCTATCTACCTATTAAAATATGGAATCTAGTAGCATTAATATATATATATATATATATATATATATATATATATATATATATATATATATATATAATCAAAAAGTAATCCGTTTAAAATATACGATGAATAATAAACGAATAATATAACTATATTGCGCAATGCAATATAAATGTTTGGAATATTCTGTTTAGAATTTGTTTTACTAACAGTCGGAATCTGACGTCACCGATTTCGCGCTGCCTGTCTTCTTCTCTAGCCTCACACACAATGTTGGTATAACCTCTATTGCTCTTATCACAAAAATTATTTTTACATTTAAAGTGCTCCAATGTGCTGTCATCGAAATGAACGTTCATGTGATCTGATTAGATCCGTAGATTGGTATTCATATGTAAGCGAGGGCCGCGGTGGCCCGGTTGGAAGAGTAACGGACTTGCAACCGAAGGGTTGCGAGTTCGAATCCAGCCAAACACCGTCGTGTACAAAGGGGGCTGGTGCACGTTAAATCTGTCGTGGCCTCAAATGTCCTCACGTTGGCGTGGTGTGGAAGTTTGGAGAGTGGGGTGCCAGCTCAGGTGTTGCCTCGTCATCTGACCGTGGTTCAAAATTACGTGGTGTTGTCCTCGGATCTTTCCCTTTGGGATTGATCCCGGACCGTCACCAATAGCCCATTGTGTTGCTCCAGTGTGACGTTAATTGAAATACCCCCCCCCCCCCCCATATGTAAGCGAAAGGAATTTTTTTATGTCGTTTAATGCACGAATTTAAAAATAAAAATAGCAAGGTACATTACATAATTAATTCGTACTTTTGTGTTTGAATTAGAATCGGGCTGACCAACTTGAGGCCAGTGATTGTTTTTTCGGCTCGCCAATTCAAATAAAATGCTCGGTAGGTATTTTAATTAACGTCGCACTGGACCAACACGACGGGTTATTGGCGACGGTCCGGGATCAAACCCCAAGGGAAAGATCCGAGAACAACGCCACGTAAGTTTGAACCACGGTCAGATGACGAGGTCACACCTGAGCTGGCACCCCACTCTCCAAACTTTCACTCCACGCCATCGTGAGGACATTTGAGGTCACGACAGGTTTAGCGTGCACCAGCCCCCTTTGTACACGACGGTCTTTGGTTGAATTCGAATGAAATGGTCGGAAAAATAAAATTGAAGCAAATAGAAATAAATAGAAAAAGAAATGAATGGGAACTATTGTAAGAATCAATTCAATATATATTGCATTTTCGATTCGACTCGATACAGCACATATTGTATTGTATCGAGTCGAAAATACATTATATATATTGAATTGATATCGACCCTATTGCTTTTAGATTGTACAGTAGACACCGTGAAATCAGAGCTTTTAGCCCCGATTTCAGTGTCTACAATCTAAAAGCAATAGTCATTGAATAAAAACAAGAAAAAACAGTAACAATCGAGGACTGGGTAGGTAAGTAATTAACATCGTACAGGAGGAAGACTGGGTAGGTAGTTAATTAACATCGCACAGGAGGAAGACTGGGTAGGTAGGTAGTTAATAACATCGCACAGAAGGAAGACAAAGGGTTATTGGCGACTGTTCGGGATATATCCAAGGACAACGCCTTGTAATTTTGAACCACGGTCAGATGACGAGAACACCACCTGAGCTATCAATCGACTGGGTGGTACACAATTTTGAAAAGTTCTCAATAGAAGTTCTCTCTCTGGTACAGAAAAATAATATATGTTCCAGTGTCTCCTCTTCGCTCGAACAAAGTACCTTTCCGAGTCCACAAGATGAAACCTGTGCAGATACACTTGAGTAACAATGTGACCCAATCTGACCCTGACTCAAAAGTGGCAACTGGCCGATGGACGCCTATAAACACAAAATCATTTTGTTTCTTTAAAAATTTAAAAAGGTGACTTGAGGAATCGTCTCTAAGAATCACCACCTTCCGTCTGATTTCGTTCTTGATCCTTCGCAAACTACACGAATCACTCACTCTGATATATTTTAAGGAAACTTAGTATGTTGTGGACTGCTTTTATAGTTAATATAAAATATTACATATTGCTCTTTTTCTATTTGCCCCTTTATACTTAACCATAAAAATAATGCACATCTTATGAGCCAGAAATGATCGCAGAAGAGGAGTTATCGCAGTATCGAACTCTTATTGCAGCAATCTGGCAGACATTGCTTGATGTGTCTCTACTCACCATTCTTGTGCTAAAGTCGTGGATGTCTCTGTAGCATTCGTCTCTGCCATGCGTTCCAAGCGCCTATCTTTTTTTCTAACCACCTTCACATAAAATATTATATATTGTTTATTTCGTTTGCCTCCTTATACTTAACCATACAAATAATGCAAATTTTATGAGGCAAAAATGATTGTAAAGACGAGCAAAAATCGCAGTAGCGAGCCATCACTGTAGCAATCTGACAGACATTACTTGATGTGTCTCTACCCTCCATTGTTGTGCTAACGTTGTGGATGTTGCTGTAAGATTCGCCACTGCCATGCATAGCAAGTGCCTATCTTCCTTTTTTGACCACTTCCACCACCAGGAATCACCCCATTTCCGTCTGATTTCGTTCTTGTTCATCCACAAACTACGCGAATCACACTCACCCTGATAGATTTTAAGGAGACCCAGTATGTTGTGGACTGCTTTTATATTTAACATAAAATATTACGTATTGTTTATTCTATTTGCCCTCTATACATAACCGTAAAATAATGCAAATTTTATGAATAAAAAATGACTGTAGAGACGAACAGTAATCGCTTTATCGAGCCCTCATGGGAGCAATCTGGCAGACATTACTTGTTGTGACTCTACCCACCATTGTTGTGCTAAAATTGTGGATATCGTTGTAGGATTCGTCACTGCCATGCTCGTAGCAAGTATCTATCTTCCTTCTGTGTGATGTAGGCATATCGTTACTACCACGCCAAAGGCACCAATCTGCATTTTGACGATTTTCACCAACTGCATTTTTCGAGTCACCATTTCATGTTTTATACTATGACAAAGCCACGGATCATCTTAATTCTTAGTGGAAATGCCGATTTTCATGAGAAAACAACCTTTGAGTCGTAACTCGATTTTTACTGAAGCATCAAAACTTTGAACGCGTTTTTGTAGAAACGTCAATTTTGCAGATTGGTGCCTTTGGCGTGGTGGTAACGATATGTTCTCCAGATCCCCTCGCGATGATGCGTAGAACTTTTTTCTGTCCATTGTCTCCAAGTATGCTTAATTGTATAAGCGTTTCGCCCATCGCATACAGCAATATCACGATACGACAAATCGCATTCTGTCAGCCCAACAATTCTTCCTCTGATTCAAACTACAGATTTTCATAATGTTGTCTTGTTTTGCGACGAGGCTTGTTACATTTTAAGGAAATTTAAGAAACCCCGAAATGTGTGTATGTGACCTCTTCCTGGAAACAATGAAATATGTAAAATAATGACTCAAAAATACTAACAGAAAATGCTGACTGAAAACTCAGAAATTTTTTTTATTTTGCGTAAAGATCACGAAAAATGCATAAAAAGGCTCTAACAAAGACACTTAAATCAGCTTAGTTATTTATGAAACACATTTCTATTCACTCGAATAAGGTTCTAGCCTCTCTCTTATGTACCAATATTATAAAAACCAAAATCTATACATAATTTTCACACGAATTCTTCGAAAATCACAATTTTTATATCGAATGCGAATTCTCAACTTGTAATTGAAAAAATTAAAAAAGTTAAAGCCATATTTTAATTTAAATCATAACATTTTGATAACTCTATAAATCTAAAAAGACTATTAATTAAAGAATTATTAAAAAAATTATATATGGATATCAAGGATCACTTACGCACTTGTGGACCGATTATAAGAAATAGCATAAGCGCGCGCCTAGTGAGTGATCCGACACTGGAGACAGGTAAAGTAAGTTTTTTTAAGGTGATAAAATTACAACTTAGCACAACTGGGGGTGAGCTGTGGTTTTCGTGTTTTTTGAGGTAAAATTTGAGATATACTTCGATTACTTCGAGATGATATACTTCGATTTTGTGTGTAGAGACGAGTTTCAAAACGAATTTTCATTCTAGGAAGAAAAATAGTCAGTCACCCCTGCGATTTTCTAACTTCGGGAAGCTGTAGTCGACTACGGGTCGCAGTAAAAGTGCCAAGTCTTATATTTACATGCTTCTCTCTGAGAAAGAAATATTGCTATTTGTTTTTCCTTGTTTCTCTTTCTGTTCATTTGTTCATGAACATTAGTTACCTTTTTCACAGTTTCGTATCATCAAATTGACGCAATTAATTAAAATGCAATAATTAAAAAACTCACTTAATTTAAATGCACTTATTGAAATATTTAATTTGGTTTAACCTCAATTGTTTAAATATTTAATTTAGCTTACATGCAATTTATTCAAATGCAATTTTTTGCTTTAAGGAGCCGCCGAAGTTGCGGTTTAGGTACAGGGAGCTATGGACCAAAAGTATTTGGAAAAGGCTAAGTTGGGTTACTGTTTTGCTCAAAAACCACTTCGATTATGAAATAAAAGTGTAAGTATTTTATGAAATTGAAAGAGAAAAATCTATTTTTCACACTATACAGATTTATTATAAGTTTAAGAACGCGCTATTTGTAATTCAATAAAAAGTAGATTCATAGGAAAATTAACTTAATGAATTTTTTCATACAGCTCATCTGTCTAGAAGATAAAACATTCATGTGTTTAATGTAGCTAAAACGAACAAATTAAACGGTTTGGCTTTAAAATCTAGTGATAGGGGCTCAAGATATCAAAGTATGTTTCCTCTTTAACGCTGAATCGCCATGATCCTGTTAAAGCCGAATTTTTAATATTGTTCATTAAAACAACGAATTTGAAAAACTGATAAAAAACGAACTCAAATAACCATTTTTGCCCACGAATTCGTCGCTTCTTTTCCTTTTAAATTCGTGCCTCTGCGTTTTTTGTACGCTGAAGCAACGAAACCGTGGAGTTGATATCCTTGGAAGATGTTTTCATTCGTATGTCTTATTTTAAGTATTACAAGTGTCATTTTATTAATAATCATACAATTAATCGGAATCATTAATTATTTATTGATAATTTACATTGAATTGTATGTATTTTATGTTTTATTTCTTGTTTTTATTTGTCTGTACATTTGACTGAAGGATTTGTGTCTGTAATGACTTGCTGAGTTGGAAATAAAAATATTCAATTATTAATTTACTTTCCTGTTTACCCTTCTGGTGGTTGTCTCGACAGGGTATTTCGTCATTTGCAAAACAGACCAGGTCTTGATCTCTTGATAAAAAAGGCGATATCTTGATGACGAGATATCTCGTCATTGAATCATGAATTGATCAGATGTTGATGGACGTGATATCTCGTTGAAACCACTTGGAGGGCTAACTATTCTTTCGTTTAGAGTAGAAGATAAAAATATTAGCTAAACTGGCAGTCAATGTAAAATTGGTAATAAAAAATACTTTAAAAATGATAAAGAAATATGATAAAACAAGATCTATTACTAACTAGTCAAAACATATTTGACTGATAATAACGTCTTATAGTCCAATAGCAAAAGATCAATTTTAACTTAATAGTCACTTTTTTGAAGCTCTCCTACATTAGATTTATTTCTTCGGGTGTTTGAGTATGAAATTACCTGAGTATTCTTCATAATTTTTGAATTGCTGAGCTCCTGACCATCTGTTTTTCCTTTCACTAACGTATTAGGAATTATTTACATAATAGTTTATTTATGATGCACCGATTTATCACTCAAATTTATAGGGGCAAAAGATTTGGGTAAAAGTATGAGGAAGGCCAAAAAAAGAAAGCTAAATCTATTTAGTTTAAGTATATACAGGAAGACAAAAGTTTAGTCGGCCCTTTTTTAATCTTTTAGGAAAACTGCATAAAATTTCCTTTTTTTTAAGAAACTGCCTAAAAATAGCAGAAAAATGAAAATTTCTAAGGTCATGATTTGTTATATAATAAATTCATCTTAAGATATATAGCATTTGATTCATAAAAATCGCCAGACCCAAGTGTTAATGTCAAATAAGTAAGGGATGAGATAGGCTCGAAAGTCTGGGATCTCGTAGGCAGGCATCTCACATGGGGAGGGTCCGGTTCCATAGTACTTGGTTCCCAGGGCAAAGGGGGCTCCGGGAAATGTGAAAAGTTTTTGTGTTGCATTTAGTAGTCTGTTTATTAAGTTCGAAAAGTTTTGTAAATTTTCATTGCATTTATAATTATAAATAAAGGGTACAATTATATAAAGGAAAAGGGGAAGAGAAAGTTTTGATAAACTATACAAGTTAAACTTTGAGTACTTGGGATATATGCTTTTATTTCATGAGGGGCCCGTCGTCTAACCTGGTATTCAGGACCACATTAGCTGACTACAAGCAAACTTCACAAGCCGCCTTTTTGAAAAACATTTTATATTCCAAAATAAAACTCGTCCTTGATAAATAATTTTTGATACTTTAAATTAAATTTAAGATCAAAATGCTCAGTGCTCATTGATATCATCTATTGCAATAAAAAGCAGACCTAAAAATACTGACTTTCTTAATAGCCTGCTTTCATGCCTGCCTATTTATTGGAAAGAATGAAGTGACTTTTTAGTTTATCACATTGTTTCTAAAACGTTGGCCTCACCATTTAAGTCTGTTTTTATTTCTGAGTGTTTTTATAAGCTGGTCGCCCCTATTTTCCCTGACTATACGTAAATGCACCACTCATGATTGCAGATGTGAGGGCCTTTCTGTAAGTACGTGAACTCGTGGTACTGGACACACATCCAAAGTTGGTTTCAAATGTGGCTTGAAAATAAAATCTAATTTTTTGCAAGGTATCCATCATCTTCTATAAGCGGCTTTTATTGTTCTTATCACATGCACAATTTTTTTACCAACGTAAACCTAGTAGTACTTTATTAAAAACAACATCGAAACATCAAGAACCATATTTTCCCCTAACAAAAGTGTCTGCATTTTTTGAGTTTCAGTACACCAAAAGAGAATGTTTTTAAAAATGAAATAAGACATTAAAACTTATTGAAGTCAAACCCAACCCATATATTTTTAGAGCTCACATTTGAAGAGCGGAAGGAAGCTCATCCTGTCAGTCCTTCCCTTCCAGATAATGTGGGTGTTCGCGTCCTTATAATATTCTATTTAGTCGGTGTGTCGTTTAAGTGGAAGAATGTAAATTATTTTGCCGTCATTTATGATTTGACTTTTAACAGCTCCCTCCAAGAAGATGCTTTGCTTTTAACTTGTCATGCAGTGTAGTGTTGCTCTTCTATTCAACAAATCCCAGATCATTGAAGAGCTAATTTTCAAGGCGGAACCTCTTTCACGTATAAAACGTTTGTAGACAATCCATATATAGAACTCGGTGGTTAAACGCCTTTGAAACACCTACAAAGTTCGCGTAGGACGCAGCTCCGCCAAGACATTCGCCAACCTGAGGTTTTGGAAAGAGAAGTCTGTCAGAAGTGTTGTAACATTAGACACAACCGTTCGTTCAGCTTTCGCTTACGCTCAGCCTCAGCTCCAGTTGTCAATTGAACGGAAGTTTCTACGGTGCATGCGCAATGGAGAAAACAGCGGAAACTCACCCAACTACTTGTAATTTTTTGGATTTCAACAAGATGTCGAAGGTAAAAAAAGTGCTGGACGATGCTCGGGAGCAAAATAATCCAGAAATTGACTTGGTAGATAAGGGAATTACGTCTTTTGAGGAAATGCCAGCTCTTCGTGAGTATCTCGGTCACATGTTTTTTCTGATTAGACTATTTAAAACTGTTGCCTAATTTGGAGATTCTATTTTGGAAACCGGTTTGTGAGAGGGAATCTCACTGGGTGTGGTGACGGGGGCTATAGTCCTCACAGCTGTTTATTTGTTTACAATTTGATTCATAAAAATGTTGTGATTTATGTTTTTAACTGATGAATAACCAGTTTACATAGGCATCATGGAAGTTTCAAATTACAAAATTGTTTATGTTTGGGTACAAAATAATTACAATTAAAAAAAGGATGATAAACCAACGAAAATAAAATATAAAGAAAGCTAATTTGAATTTGACACTTTTAAAGATAAATTTTCATAAAAAACTTGTTTTTGACGAAGTATTAAGATTGCACATTGAAATGACTAATTTCATCTGTATGTTCTTGAGAAATATTTATCCTTATTTTTAAATAAAAGCACATCTGGGTATCTTAGGAATTTGACATCAATAATTTTCCCATCTGATTTGTTTTTGATTTTAATAGCAAATTTGCCTTTCTTTCATGTTTGAACTTAATTGATATTGTTACCTCTGCTGTTGAAATCAGAATTTTTTGACAGCTGTTTTGAAGTTCATTCAAGAATTATTTATTAAGGATTTTTTTTTATTTCCCCACTAAGCAACTTGTTCATTTATTTCTATAATTTGCGAATGCAGCATTATTTTTAAAAATTAACTTTTTTTTAATTCTATTGAAGCATTTGTAGAATTGCATAACAGCAGCATTGACAGGATAGCTGCATATGATTTTTATCTACCTTATATGACTAAGCATACTCTTGTTTTAAGGAATTTGGATCACTGAGGAATCCAAAAATAAAAAACTTCCTCGTGAGAAAGACAAATTAAGTTATAAACAGAATATATATATATGCAATATATATTGTGCAATATATACACAAATTATTTTTCTTGGTAATAAAAGGATAATTTTGATAGAAATCTCTTGTATATTTAATTTAAAAATGGCATTGAATAATTCTTTAGTTTTACATTCCATGGTAATTTTACTCTTAAAATTTGCACATAAGTTGGTACTGCAATTATACCGATTCAAATTTTAGATTTCATTTCTCATTTATCCAGTCATTTGTTCTAGCAACAATTTTTATATTGTACTGTAAAAAATTTCAGTAACATTGCCTTTTCACAGTACTTATGTTATACTGTTTTTGCAAATGGGGGAAATGTCTCATGATCACATTGAATGGTGTCATGGGGTGTAGTAAACTCTCACAATATTGCTTACTCGGGTCAGTGAAACCTTAATTTGTAACCTGAAATGGTTTTACAGGAATAACACTAATCTGTTAACAATAGCTTTAAAAGTAGTTGGACAGGAATCGTGAAGTGTACACAACTGTCTGAATGTGATCTTGTATGCAAGTTTTCCACCATGTTTTAAAGATTATACGTACACTGGGCTCAACCAAAAATTGCATAAAACTAACCTATCTTCGATATGTACTGCTGACATTAAGCATTGAATGATACATATAAATAGAATACAGCTAAATAATAGCAATATATAATTTTTCCCAATGCCCAACCAATTGAATTATTATTTATCATGGCACTACAAGGGGAAAATTGCGAGCCACATGGCGTTACCCTGCTTCATCATGGGGTGAATACATGTTATACCTCACGTATATATGATACATTTTAGACATAACCTGGGTTGTAGAGGAAACACATTCACTCCAGATGGACAAACATAAATGCCCTATCCCTGGATTCAAACCAGGGATCTTCTAATCCAGTTGCCAGCATCTTACCACCATCCTATTTTTGGTTACTGATTGCCTTCCTCACTCACTTTGGAATGTGAACTGGACTCCTAATTGTATCAATTACTAAATTCTATCTACTATGTAAATTATTCACCTTTTACAAGTGCATTGTCACTACCTTTAATTTTCTCCTCTTATAGTTTCTTTATAATCAATGAACTTTCTATTAATTATGATGTGGAGGTTAGCAGTTAATCTGCCAGGTACTCCGTAATTGATACGTCCATTCCGTAGACTGATTGATCTGTATAAATGTCAATATTGTATTGGCCAAATTCTTTAACTTTAACACAAGGGAAGTATTCTTGAGTTTCTGACATAGGTTTGGTAAATCTACACTCAATTTCTATGAAAACGATCAAGGCAAATGCTGTCGTACAATTTATTGTCATCAGACGAACAAAATATACTATTGAGTTATTTGCTAATATTAAACAAAAGGATGTCATATAATAAATGAAATTTTTTGGGGCGTGTGAATATTTAGATTTGATAAACATCAGTGCAGGCACACACATCAGGCTTAAATATTTTCTTTCTTCGGCTTTGTAACTTATATTTTGTATCACTTATGCTATTTCTGTATTTTTAAGTTTTAATATTACTATTGTTTTATTGTCATACAATTCTAAAAGTAACTCTAAAATTAAATACTGCCATGTAGTTAAAGTATTAAAATTATGTCATTAGAAATAGTTTAATTTTGCCTTGAAGTGTATCGGAATTACCGATACCTTATGTTAATTTGAAAAACCAAAACTTTGTAGCTTGTAGTTTTCTATATTTTAACTATTGCAATTTATTAACAACTTGTAATTGTTAACAAAATTTGCTATTTAAAAAAACTTCAGCAAAAATTCTGTCAGTCGAAAGCTAAATTAGTCCCTTATACATGTTATCTACAAGTTCAATAAAGAATTTTATCTGATTTTTATGTGCTGATGAAAGTGAAGAGATTTATGTAGTGGTAATAATCTATTCTATCATTTCATGTATAAAAGGAAGTTTTAATTCCATGACTTATGAATACAGTACTTTTATGAATAATTTATCACAGCATAGTCCAGCTCTGGAGTCAATAACTTAATCCTTAACCCTCTGACTGCTTATCCCGCAATTTCTGCAGGCAACACAAATTTAGCCAATATTGCTAATTCTGCAATTTCCACAATGTTGGCTTTAACTCTTGTATTTGTGCATCCCCTTTATTTCCCTGTTCAGACGATTTTTATTTTTTGTGCATTTTCCAGGGTTCGAAATTAGCAGTCGTTTGTCATATTTTGTACCAATAAATTTTATTTTGGTAACTGAGTTTTTGAATCCAGTCACCATTTTTAACACCTAACTTCTGAATTTTTTCACTTGTTTGCAAACTCCAACCGTTCAAACATTTAGTCTCCTGACAAACAATTTATACTCTTAATTTAAAATAGGCAGAGTCAGAAGTCCAGGCCTCAGTTGTAGTTCAGTGGGTTTGCCAACTGTGCAATCAACCATGAATTGTAGGCAGCCAGGTTCAATTTCTGCAACTGAAGCTGGGTGTATTTCTTCTGTATCAGTAAATTTTCCTTGTGTGTATGTCCATTACTTGATGTCTGTCTTGTGTTTCACACAGCTCAGCCAAATGTGACCCTTGCACCATAGAAGCAACAAACCAACCAAGCCTTAGTTACACTGTGTTTATACACATTCACAAAAACAAAATAAATTTAAAAAATGCATCCATGTAGAACATTTTAACAACTGAGGTGAAAGTGCTTAAGTGCCACTGAAAATTGACTTTCTGCTCCTAATTTCTAACCCTGGCATTATTGCTTTCAAATCTTTTAGCCAATTGGAAAATAGTGATTTCCACTCTTTCTGGTTTGTTCTATGAAAACTCCCATCATTCAGAATCTATTTGAGTATTTGTATAAAGTTGGTTTCATGTGTTACTTCAATGTGTCACTTTAAATGTTAAAGACTGCTGACATCTTACGTGAAAAACAGTTCTCTCATGTTTCTGTTTTATTAATCAACTGCTTCAGTACAGTTTTGTGAATGGATGATACCTCTGAACTGCGAATTGAGATAAAATACATTCACATATGTGTATCTAATGATAAAATTTTCAAAACACGCAGTTGTCTCCACTGCACTTAACATGTATGTATATTGGGCTATGATCTGTACTCCATATGCCCTCTGTCTGAATGCTACTGTTTGCAGCAGTAGTACATTTTGCATGGATGCTGTTGTGTTGAGGAAATCACTGGTTCCTCAAGGTTTGAATAAAGAATTTATTGATATCAATATATTTACAAATTATCTGCAATTCTGGAGACTTACAAAATGAGTTACCAAGCCATTGCATTGCATATTGCGTTCTCTGCTCTTATTTGAGTTCTAATGATTACACAAGAGAAGTAAATCGCTTTCAAGCGAAGGAATTGTGGCACCTAGCTTAACCAAATGTTTACACAAACAAATTATTTGCGAGCGGAAAGAGGAATTATGGTGCTTGCCTTTTACCGTAATTTATTACATTTATTTTTTCTTTATATTCAACAGAGATGCTTTACTTCGACAAATATTTTATATTTTGCTTTGAATTCTAAAATATTAAATGATGGATTTTAAGTATGGCTGGTATATTAGTCTTCATAAGCCAATCATTACATATATTGCATTTTATAGCGTTTATTGCTTTTATAAATGCAACCTTAGTATAGAATTCGTTTTCACATAAAGTTATGAAATTTTCTCTTTCAGTTGTGATGCAAAACATAACTAGATTGACTCTGAGTCATAATAAAATTATTGGTAAGATTTATCACTTTCTTTTATTTACTAATATCTTACTTATGTTTATTACCTGAATAATTATTTGGCTAAATTGTAAAAAGTTCTGTTTAACTATTTCATTAAAGTTGACATCAGGGTATGCCAATTTAAATTGCCATGATTTAAATCATGATTATCAAGTGAATTTTACAAGAAAAACACCATTGATTAAAATCGAAATTCAAATATATTTTATTTGTTAAAATTAAATATTGATTAAGAAATAACCTGGGACTGGATGCATGCTATTGATTAATCTTTTATTCAAGTAAGAGTTTCACAGGACTATTCTCAGTACACTTCACGAGTGACTTTTCAAACTGAAAATCATCTTTCCTTCTTTAAGGACACTCACTAGAAAGAACTATTCATTGGTTAGAAAAAGAATGACGGGTGAACAAGTATTTCCCACTTTGGCCACAGACAACAGGTATCATGCACAAACTTGTTATTCAACAGGTTTCATTCTATACACATATGGCCAGTACAAAGTATTATGTGCATTGTATTTTGGACAATTTCAGCATCCCTTTCCATGTAAAGATCAGAGATGCTTAAATTGATGACTGTCCTTGCGAGAAGAGATTTTCTGTTTTGATAACAGAATCAGTGCTATTTTCTGTGACCTTTTTTTACATTACAAACACTGGGATCCCCTTTTACTAGTAAGTTCTTGTCATGCAGCAAAAAATGACTTACGAATAAACTTTTACTAACTTCTCTAATGGAAACATGCTTTTGTGGAAGCAATTAATGTTTCCAAAGTATGAAGTAAACTAAAGAAATGTCCATCCAGTATTATGCCTGTAATTATGGGATTTCAAGCTTCAAGGTTAATTTTAATTAAACAATTCTAAGAATATATTTGTTCATAAATTGAAAACTTTTTTCCTGAATTCTTTTCAAAAGCATATTTCTATGTTTTAAGTGTAAAGCTTAAAAATACAAATTTATCTCCCTTTTATGTTTCCTGAGTTCCGCAGATGTACTATCAATGTTTATTCTAATTAAATTCTTCAAGCTGTGTGGTAACTTGCACACCTAATGTTTATTAACAAGTCTAAAGTTATGAGGGCAACAAATTAATTCAATCATAAAAATCACATGACATTTAAATAAATCTGATTTTATTTTTAATATAATTTTTAAAATATCAGGATCTGATTATTAAATTATTTGATTTCTATGATCCTATCATTACCTCTTGGGTACCATAATTATAAAATTGACCAAAAGAACTCCAGAGGCCAAAATGGCATCTAAATTCCGACTTTGTAGTCATATGGGTAGCAATATCCCATTTACCTAGTATTTGATAAAAAAACCTGTTTAATAACTTAATTTTTAACAACTATTTAATATCCCCTTTTCTCTTTACTGGACAAGTGGTTGCTTTAAAGATTTTAATGTACCAGAGTTATGAATCTAAAATAAACAGTAAGATGTGTTATGTTTTGTATTCTATCCTGATTTTGTTTTTGCTTAATATCTATAAATGAAATTCTTAGCTCTTAATTAGTTAAATTACTAAAACCTCTATTTAATAACTTGTATAAATGGACCACTGTATCCAAGTCAAAGGTGACAATTTGTTAGGAACTACAACATTAATTCATATGTATGCAAATATATTTCAGATTAGCTTACAAAACTTATTTTTTATGTTCTCATTTCTATCCATTGATATATATTTGCTTTTATTTTAGTTGTATCACCAGTCATAGCAAATATGCCTAATCTTGAATCTTTGAACTTATTCAACAACCATATTGAGGTAAATATTTATAACATGCATGCATATTAAAATTCATTTAAAACTAACTTAGATTGTATGTGCATAAAAATTATTACATGTGGCTAATGTATAGTGTATATAATAAATAATTGTTATATGTGTTCCCCTGTTACAATTCTTAGCTTATCTACAATTTTTTCCAATGTTTCTAACAGTTATTATGAATGCTAAGTTGTGGTCACATGTATTGCAAGTAGTTTTCCTCCATGACTGAAATAGCTCATATATTTATTTCCTGCTTCAAGTATTCAGTTATTTTCTTAGATTTTTTGTACTAATTTATTTATTCATCTTATTGGAGTGCACTGTTTTTATTATATCTTGCATTTAGTGCAGTTTGGCCATTTTTTACCTTAACCATTATACTCTACCAACCATCTCATTGGAGTCCACCAAATTTTCATAAGCATTCAATTCCATACCTAACGAGTATTCAAAGACGTTCAAAATTACAATTCTTTCTGTGTGAAGATAACTGCTTAGCCTTTCTGGCAATAAGTCGTGTAAGAGGATTTGATTTTTTCTTTTCCATTTGACATATCAGGCCATGAATTTTTCATGGCATTGTGTAATTCTAGTCTAGCATCCTTTTTGAAATCTCAGCATTCATACAAAGGATATAATTTTATCTAAGGATTCCATTTCATATTGCATCAAAGTATTGATTTCATTAGTAATCTGAAATGCTTCAGTTAAAAAATTTGCAATTCTGGCATCTATCTTCCTAAAACATACATGAAATTATGATAAAATAACCAAAAAAATTCGATGTTACTTCAAAGCCATATTACCTTCCATATTCTTCAGGGTTATTCACCCTGAAGAGTATGGAAGGTGATATTTCAATTTCAAAATAAATATTTAGAATGCTCTTTAAGGCTCAAGAATTTTAAAATGATTGTTAGATTTATCAGTCAATACTCTTACCTGAATAACTTTATGAGGACTCTTGTGGCAGTATTGTATGAGTGTATATTTGAGAAATTATAATTTTATATATCATTCAGTTAGAAATATTTCTAGTAGATTGTGTATTGTTAAGTTATCATAAAATTCAGAAATGAATTTTAATCCCAACTCATAAATAGCATCTATCAAACCCCTGTCCCACTGTCATCCTAGTTACTAGTTATTCAGTTTGCTTTAAACTTACCTTTAAGCTATTTTACTTAATAGCCAATTTCATGTTTGACATGTTGACCTGCTGAAGATTTGTGTTTTAGTTGTATGTATTACATTTCATGGATAGATCTACTACATTAATCAACATCCACATATACATCTGAAGTTTGATTTAAATGTGTTGAAGTTAGATAGAGAATGTTGTTGAAAATTTGTTCATCCATAGAAATTTGCTTAGTGTAAGCTTTGTGTTTCTCTGCCCATGTATAGGTGTTTATAACATTTCATAGAACTGAAATCTATTTTTAAGACCCATTGGATCTAATTTAATTTGTAAATCTGGGATCCATTTCTCTATTGTATACATGTCAACATAATTGTTATACTTGAAAGTTCTAATGAACATGCTGAAATGGAATATGGAACTATTTTAGTTTCATGTTTATATTTAAATTGTGGTCAACTATTGCATGTACTACTGGACTTGATCAATTGAAGCATGTGCTGAGCATGTTCAATTGAAACATGTACTATGAACAAATAGTATTTCATGTTATTTTGTAGCATTAAGTAAATGGTAAATAAGCATTGTATTGATCGTTTTGCATTAAAGATCTAGAAGCATCTTCCTTTTTTAATCGTTTTAAAAATGAAATATTGATTTCCAACTAATTTCATGCTTGAAAGTATTTCGCTTATAGGTTCTTTAACATTGCCTTAAAACAATCCTTTTGTGAATGTATACTTTGAAACCCTCATGTTTGAGTCCCTTTGAATGAAATTTGCATATTAAAGATATCTGGCAAATATAGTAACCATTGACTTTTCCCATCCTTATTACAGAAAAAAACTTGGTTAAATTTTTTTTGAAACCACTTATCCTTTGTGATTGGAGAAACAGAGTTGATGACTGGAATATTAAAATAGAAGGGAGCATCTCTGAAAATAAAAAATGGTTCAAATTTGAGTCTACCTGTTTATAAATATTTCACTTTAGAAACAAAAAAGTTGAATTCATTAAAACTTCCTAAAACTAATGTGTATAAATAGAAACTAGTCTGATTGCCATATATTCCAATGATATCTGTTTTTTGGATATATTTTCATAAATGACAACTAAAATTATTTTATATTGAAGCAAATTTATTATTCTTTTGGAAATACTTCACCTGTGAATTTTTTGCAATGTTCAATTCAACATACAGTGCAAATTTTGGTATTTGAAATTTAGAAGGAAGAGAGTGTTTTTTGGTAGAAATATTTGTTGACTCAATATTGTGCTTCCTTACTTTGTACTTTTTAAAATTATGACTTACAAAAAAATTTCATACATTTAGAAGTCTTATAGTTTTTAATGTTCATGCAGATAAATTCAAAGAATTTCATTTGATATTTTTTCTTGAAGGACCTCCCAACTTCTATATCATCTCTCCCAAAACTAAAGATATTAAATCTCGGGTATGTATGTTTTCATTTTTTCAAACATTTAATACTTTACATGATGTATATACAGAACTTTTATTTTCTTTCTTCAATATTTAACTTGTGATTTTAGTTGAAAAAGTGAAAAATTGACCAAAATTGATACAGCACTTTCTTGGATTTATTTCATGCATTTTCTGCAAGTTCAATTGATTTATCTGACGATGGATTTTTGTTTTGTGTAAAGCATGCTATACTGTATGTGAAATGATTTTAAGGCTTCCTGTTTTACATTTGTATGAATAGCTTATCAATCACCCCTCCCCATACACATTCTAGTACCTTACGAGGACTCTTCCTGTATGATTTAACTAGTATAAGTTTATGAAGTAAGTAGCAATTTGGTTACACAAATCATATTAAAATGTGTGTTCAATTTTGCTATTATTTCTATCAAATTCATAGCATGCACAGTTAAAAAACTTTAATCAAATATAAACATGGAAAGCAAAAAAGTAATGAGGATATTTCATATTCTATCAAAACATTTTAATTTAAATTATTGCACATTAATTCAAATATGTATATATATCTATTTTTGTAGTTTAAAAACATTCTGTGATCCTTAAAAAATACTCTTGTTCTAATCTCATGAGTTTAGAATAAAGTACTTATTTCTTGGATGAATAGTCAAAAACAGTGTTTTTAACATTTATATTTGGATTTTTATGCCACTGTAAATTAAAATGCCATGTAGTTCAAACCACTGTATTTTAACTATTTTGATTTCCAAAGCTTTTTATTTTTTAAGCTAATTATCCAATTAAAACCTATTGTATTTATGCATTAAAAATTGTATTAACAAATCTAAACAGAGTTTATAAGTATAATTTCCAGTTAATTTATTTTGAGACTTTTATCCTGCTTCCTACTATGTTAATTTCTGAACTTTATAGTTCTTAAATTTTGTAAAAAATGTAAATTAAAAATAAGTTTCTTTTCCTTTTCAGCATGAATAGGCTATGTACTCTTCCAAGAGGTTTTGGTGCTTTTCCACAACTAGAAGTGCTTGATTTAACATATAACAATTTGAATGAGAAGAATTTGCCAGGGAATTTCTTTATGATTGGTGTGTAGTCATACTAGTAGGTAGTGTGGATAGTTTACTGACAGATAATATATATACTCTAATGTCTTAATAAAAACATTTTTTATAAAGTTTCGTATTTCGCTGTACATTTGAAAGGGGAATGAGAGGCTCACATCTATTTTATATTTATTAATTTTTCATTCGTATATCAACATTCTTCTATCCTTGAAGTGGTTATTTGAACCTGTATTGTTTCAATCCATAAAGGTTTGCATTTGTCTTCATGCTGTTATATAAATATTGAGGTTGAATATATAATGTTCAACAATAGTCTATTCACTCATGCTTTATGTGTTCTTGTATAGCAGGGTGTTTTTGTCTTATGATTGATGTTAAATAGAATTCTTTTTATTCTCTAAATCTGTTTTGTTTGTCAAACTATTCAGTAATTAATTTCCATTTGGAGCTAGTGAATTAGTATTAGCTCTGCAAAGACTAATCACATTTTTTAATAATGGATGTCATAAATTGAGTAATCAAAGTTAAATCAAAATATTTCAATACTTTCTGATTTATGGTTTTATTTGAGGGAAAGAACCTTTTATTTAATTAAGAAGTTAATATTTAGTGGTATCAGGTATTGATACCATGCAGAATTCACTTTTCATTCATTTTTAAAGACTAGCTACAAATGTTTGAAAATGATGTTTCAACAGATTGGATCATTTAAAAACATTTTTATGGTTTTCATACAAGTTTCTGAGACTTAGATTATTGTATTTCAAGTTGGCTTTGTGGTAACTTAAGAGTTTCTTTTAGTTTTTCACTCTTCCTGTTTTCTAAAGCAGCTTAGTATGCTCTTTTCCAGAATTGGTTAAAAGCTCTTTCCATGTCTTTCAGAAACCTCTTTCCTTGATTAGAAATGACATTCCTAAGAAAGAACCATGTTTAGTGTTTATATCTTGTTCATTTTTAACACTTTGAATGGTTCATATTTTTCCTTCCATTGACTCAATTGCTTTCATTTTGATGACTAATCCCTGTCATAATGTACTTTGGGAAACATTTATCTCCCTCTATTATCTCCTTCACCAATCTTCACAAATTTCAATGCATTCTTGTTGTTCAGTAGACCTAAGGTTAAATTTGAGTTCTACTGTTTTGTTAACTAAATAGACGAATCATTTTACAGATACCATACTAAATATTCTGCCAATTCCTTCAAGTTAATCTTCAATTTTCTCTTAAGGGTCAGACTAGATTGTCACATTTGGAGGCTGTTCTATTAAACACTTAGTAGATTTTCTGAATTCCTCACAAAATTTTGCCAAATTCATTTTTAAATAATATTTTCATGATTAAAAATTGACACCATTTACAAATTCTGTCAGTATTATTCTGCTACAGATATTCCTCACTTAATGATCTATCCTGTTTAATGGCTTCAGATTTATGACCAGCTCTTTAGTGAAGGGGTAATTCACATACACCAAGGAAACCAGAGACAGTACCAATGTTGGATAGTCCTCTAATATAAACTAGAGATTGACTCAATAATCATGTGTTAAAATCTTTTCTTTATTCAGATTAAATAAAAACGATTAAGCTCCTTGCTTATCAACCAATTCACTTAACGACAGTCGTGGGAACAGAACTTGGTCATTAAGTGAGGAGTACCTGTATTTGTTATGTTATATTTAAAGTTACTATCACAACTCATGAATATAAAGAGATTTCTTTAAAAACAAAGAATATTTAGAAACTAGAGATTGAGGAAAATAAGCTGTCCTGAAATTTTGATGTAACATTTTATTATATCATACTATCGTGACTTTTTGACATGTAAGTTTTCATCTGTTTCTGATGACACCTTTAATTCTGTTTGTGATTGCTTGTTTTTTAAGAAAAAGTGACATAATTTCCATTGTATTTTTAGAGTGCTTTATTTCTTGTTGTCAATGGCATACCTTTTCATGATTTTGTTGTGGTTTTTCCATTTCCAAATTTTACAAAAATTTATCAAAGTTATTTAATGTGGTAGAAATTCATTTTCTTCATTTTTCTGAATTTAAACAGATGAATTTTCATGTGAGAGCTTAATGTCTAAAAAATTCAAAAGCTAAAAATGTTCATTGTCTTTTGTTATAGTATATTTTGATATCAAAAGGAACGTTGAATTCTTTCTTTGACACCTTTTTATCATTTGGTAAACTGAAATTCTTTAAAATTCAAGAACATTTCATAATTTATCATGCAACTCTTAATTCAATACCAATTAGGAGGGTTGTAAACTTGCATTCCAAATAAAGAATGCTTAAATATGTGTTGAAACATGCAATGCAAACACATTTTCTGGAAGTTCATGATGAAAATGTTAAGATCTGAAATTTTCTTGTAATTGATCCCCTATTCTAAAAAAACTCTGAATTAAATAATGGAACTCAATGCTCTAAATAAGTTTTCAATTGAATAAAATTAACTTTGTTTTAGTTTGTTCTAAGTACTATTTTTCATTAATGTAGAGTTGCTTGAACACTATTTAAAACTTACATTTTTCTTGTAGAAACCTTAAGAGCTTTGTATTTGGGTGACAATGATTTTGAATTTATACCATCAGAAGTTGGACAGCTAAAAAATTTACAGATTGTAAGTAAAGATTTGTGATCTTGAGTTACCTTGCATATTTATACAATTTCAATGAGTTTTGAAGATTTTTCCTGAAAGTTTTAACTAGATATTTTATTTAAAAAGGATCTCTAGATTTTATAGATGAATCAAATTTTTCAGGTTATCTTTTTTCTTTATTTGACTTACTGAAAAATCTGAACTGTAAATTCTGAGAACCTATAAATAATATAATTGAAAAGTACAATAACAAATAGAAACAGCTTTGTATTTGACAATCTCATTTATATATTCATCAGTATTTAATATGTAACTCTCCGATAACATGAATTTGTTACATATTTTTCAAGATTTAGAATTTATACGATTTTGGAAATCAGGTACTCTGTTATAGAAAACCATCCTATCCATGACTCCATATCCATATATCATTGCAAATTTGGTTCTGAAGAGGATCCAAGAGTAAATACTCTTGATAAATACACATGTGTAACATGTATTTCTTTTATTGAGTGGTCATTCAATTTAACTGTCATGGTATTTGAAGGTTTCTACATCTTTTGCAGTGTAGTTCAAGTTCTATTATTCAAAGATTACCTGATCACAAAGTATTGTATTTGGCCATTGTTAGGAAGATTTGGAGATTAGTATTTTAAATGAAATTTGTTTCTAGAATGTTCATCGTAATTTAAGAGGTATACAAATGTAAGTTAGAAATATTGGATTTATTGATTCTAATCATGGTCACTGGTAATATTCTACATTTGTATCTCATTTTTATACTGCTAACCTAGAGATTTAAACTCGCTGTATTCATATCTATGAAGAAGTCTGCATCAAAAGTATTGATATATTAGGTTCTTGAATTTGTTTGGGCATCTTCATTTTAATTATGAGTAATTAGTAGTTGTGAATTGTAAAAGGTGTATCTACTATATTAGTTGTATAGAATATTCTCTTATGTACTTATAGCTTAATATAAACCTTCTAATCCCTGGCATAATTCAGTAATTCTAGATTAACCCTTATTACTCCTACCAGCAGTAATACTGCCGAGTGCATGAGTGTTCTACATATGTTAATATTCTTGGAGTGATAAGGGTTAAATTTTTTATAACAATTTTGAATTGCACCAATATGATTGTCCTGTGCAGATGCTAGTATTTAATTTGACTTAAAATGATAACGAGAACTTAAAAATAAAAATTTAGGCATATCCATATTTAATTTAGGTGTATCCTAAATGGATTGTGCACATATTTTGCAATCTACAATTTTCCCTGCATTATTTCTGATGAGCTTTGCTTTCTTAATCTATAGATGTTTCCTTATGTTCTTTTAACAAATCAACATGCCTATTTAGTCCCAAAATGCGTTGCAGAGCAAAGGCACTTGTACACTTGGGAAATCTTGTGACACTCAGGATTAAACAGTCAAAAATCCATGTGTGTACATATAGAATTTTTTGTATTAACCTTTACTTTGCTAAAATTTTCTAAGGCCCTATTATACATCCAAATAACAAATAAACTGATTTCAGTTGCTATAATTTTTTTATCACTTTTCTTTTTAAAACTAACATGTTCAGGATAATTCTCACCATTAAAATATTGCCAACCTTTGCACTGTGATTCTGAGAAGTTTATCTATTTCTAAAAATTGAGTCACATTTTATTAATGGTATGTCTTTTATTCATTTGTAATACTCACTTGTCTATTTTTACTTCTACACTATTTTTTATTGCTGTGACTATGACTTAGATTATTATATATCATTAATTATATTTTCTGTATAAAAATGTTTTATATGTTCAGATGATCTTGTTTTAAATGATGTGTCTTCATGTTAATATTTTTCAGTTGGGCTTGAGAGACAATGACTTACTATGTCTTCCAAAGGAAGTAGGTGAACTTACAAGGCTAAGAGAACTGCATGTTCAAGGCAATCGTCTTCAATTTCTTCCCCCAGAGCTTGGTATAGATATAGTTTTATTTTTCACTGATTTCACTAATACATTGTAACTTTTGATAACAAGTTTTTAACTTTGTTTTCTTAGCAATTTTAGCATTTGATTACGGTAGCATGGTCTGGAAATTTTTAAAAACAAGTGAGATTTAAAATGAAAACTTTTTATTGGGCAGACAAATTGGTTTGTAACAATTTATTTCATATTACTTGTAAATTATCTTAAATGATTTACCTTAGTTTTTCTCAATCGTTAAGTAATCAGTGTTTTCATTCTTCAAATAAAATGCTGACTTAAGTTGAGATTATTGTATTTTTAATCCAGATACTGCTTTATTGTAATAATTGAACCCTGTATTTAAATTTCCTTTTAGTAAATAATCTATTTACTTATATCCATTAAGAGCACTCAAAATAAATCTTACGAACACTCACTTTTAACTTTAATCAGTATATTCAGTTGTATTAACTTTTCACATTATGAAGAAATCCGTTTCTGCTCTTAGTGTGTTAATTGTTTTTATGCCACATAATCTTATAATTGCTGTCTTTTCAGAATGTACATAAAGGTTATCATTACAACTATCAATATAATAAATGACCATCCATAGCTTCAAAACCCTCTGTTGACCAACCATGTTATGTTTTAAAAAGCAATTTAAATGGCAAGTGCCATAATATTTTCCTTTTTGCTAAGCATAGTTTATTCTTAAGCTCCTAACCACAAATAAAATTTCGTTGAGTTCTAAGCAATTGCCACATGGGTTTGTTAAAATGTTAGCTTGATCAGTTCTCATAAAATTAAAAAAATCCATAAAATCATCTTTTTTTCCTCTAGTGATTATTTGTTGTGGCACTCATTTTGTTCCGGTTATGTAGCGGTATGATTGCTTTCTCTCCAATTAGGACTTTTCAATCTTTGTCTATTGTCATTGTCTTCTATGACCATAGAGATTTGTTTAGAAAAACGTATTAGGTTATTTTGACAGATGTTTTCTCCATGAGATTCAATTGTACATACTAGTAAAATGGATAAATAACCATGTTAGAGTTCTGCTAATAAAATTCCTCCAAGGGCATTTTCATAGCTTTCTAATCAGAAAAGGATAATCTAATTAGCTCAAACATTTTTGTTAAATTAATTGTGAAACCTTTTTATATCTGTTACTTTATGGTCTCATGTTCATAAGAGTAGAATAATGTTTATAACAGTAAGAATAATGTAAAGTATATCAGATTTCTAATGTGTCTAGGTAGGGGCTAACTAACATTTGAAGTATTATGAAGTAAAAACAACGTAACTGATTATTATTTTAACACACATGCATATTTACTTCTACCTCAAATGAAACTTGTTTTCATTTGAGCTAGAAGAGAGAAACTTATTTTCATGGAGCTAGTTCCATTTGAGCTATTGAAGATTTGCTGAATCAGCAAATCTTCAATGCCCAAACAAATTATTATGTCTGCACATTCTCACTTATTTCAATTTTTTCGTATGTTATCTTTAAAATTAAAATAAATGTTTGAACACTTAATTGAGTTAATTATTTTCCTTTTTATTTTTTTAAAGTGTATAAAATATTTTGCTCAATAATTTGCATTTTACTTGAAAATGTATATTCTGAAAATAAAATTATATTTTCATTATGAAAATAAGTACCATTCTAATGATTCAAAAAGTTGGTTAAGCGAACATAATTTTTTCGTAACTGCAACTAAAAATTTTACTTTTTTGATAATTCCAAATTTTCATTATTAGTTTCAACCAGTTTTCTTCAATTCTGTTAAAAAACTTAAACCAGACAGATATTTTATTAGATAAATGAAGTTAGTTGAAGTAGTACTCTCTCAGACTGAAGAGTAATCCACAATTATTGGAAAAGTCTTCCAAACCTATGGCACCAATAATAGCCCACTGTGTTGCTCCAGTGTAATGTAAATTCAACTACCAACCTTTAACACCAATAAACTTATTAATACAATTGTGTTTTAATGAATCGAATAATCTCAAATCAATCAAATTTTAATCACCACTTATATTCAACGTGCTTAATGGAACATTGATTGATATTTCTAATAAAAGCTTGTATTTATGCTGATTCTTTAGATTTAAACAAATTTTTAAATAAGTATTCATATGAATGTCATTGTCAATATGTACTATATACACATATAATTATTTACTTTTTAAAGGTAATTTGGATCTTCTTGGACATCATTGTGTTTTAAGGATGGATAGCAATCCTTGGGTGCCTCCAATTGCAGACCAGTTGCAGCTTGGTGTTACTCATGTTATCGAATACATACGTTCTGATACTTATAAGTAGTAAGTGTGATATTTATAATTTATTGAATTCTCTTTGCAACTAGTTGTGTAAAACTTTTATGTCATTACATGTTTGTTTTGTTTTGCATAGTTTGTTCAACCGTCAAAAACCTGCATTATCTCCTCCTCCAAAGCGTACAGATAAAACTAAGAAGATTAGTCGTAAAAGAGATCACAATTAAGACATGTGAACTTATGTTATGAACATGAAAATGCTCTTTAGCTATGTTTTTATCATACAGTCGACATAGATTATGTATATATCCTTTTTGAAACATTTTGCCTGCCATTCATGATCATAATTCTTGTATTTTGAATCTTGGAGCTGTCATTTTGTGTTTTACCTGTTGTGTTTGGGAGTTATTCTGACAAATAACTCAAGCTTTGAAATACTATTTATATTCATTGTTGCGTGACTTAAAAATAACTCTTTTCACTGCTTTTTTGTACTTATAATGTAACATGAATTTGTTCAAATAAGGTTTGAAGCTTTTTGTTCAAACTGTCACTTTTTCTCCTTCTGGGGTTACCATGGCTCAGTGAGATTACTCACTGTGCTAACAAGCTGTGAGCTTTAGGCAATTTTGGTTCAATTCCTTCCTTGGTGTATTTCTCTCTTCTGTGTCATTAAAAACTTTGTGTGTATGTTCATTTACTTGATGTTTGCAGCTTGGCCAAATATGGCTCTTGTGCCATGAAATTTAACCCAACCATCTTTCCCCTATCATTAAAACAATGTTTATAGCATTTTAATGAAATATTAACTCTAACCATAGTTAAACTATTTGGAATGAGTTAAAGTATGGAACATTTTAATGCTATGATCCTAATGGCTATAGGTTTATTAATATAGCTTCAAAATTGGATTTATTTTCTATTAGAAGTGACAGTTTTTCATAACTATAATCTAATTATTTTGTGATGCAGTTTATTAAGCTCCTGTTACAAAAAATATCCATAAATGACTACGAAATTTGTGATGAATTAAAATTTTTAAGTCACTTCATCAAATCAACATTTTATGAATCAAAGTAAGTTGTATTATCAATCATTATATTTGTGATAATATAGTGCCTTGAATACATATTAATGTCTTCCTCTTGTTATGCCATTTAGCTGATCATTTGTAACTACCTCAGGGTTGCTGAGTTTGAATATTGCTTACCTTAATGTTGAGTATGCCAAAAATATAGAGTTTATAGATTTGTATTCTGAGGGATGGCTTAATAGAAATATTATGATAAAAGTATTTTTAACAATTTATTGTTTGACATTTTGGATATGCATACATTTTGTATTATCCTTAAGATTCATTGACTTCTTTGCAGCTGACCTTGTAACAAACTATCGTCTTTCTCTTTTAATTGCATCATGCAAGTATACTAATCTTGTTATCTAATTTAATATTTCTAATGAATTTTGATATAACCTTGCTAATAATCTTTTGTACAAAGTAATTGCAACTATGTTGCAATTAATTTAGTAGAGCTTGCTTTTCTGAAAAAATCAGTGGATAAATAGTCACAAGCTGAATATATTATTTGTTGAGTGTTACATTTGTATATATGGTGTATATTAAATAAAAATTTCTACCATACCAAAAGTCCACCATATTTATATGTATATGGTGTTCATAAAATAAGTTGAAATAAAAATGTGTTGTGCCTACTATATTATTCTTATATATATTATTTCTTTCACAAACAACTTATCTTATGTGTATAAGACTAATATAATATATATTGTTATACATATCTGTGTATGCTAGATGAAAATTCAGTCTATCTCTTTGACCTTAACATTTGATGTGTGTGATTCATAGTTTAGTTTTAGGTTTTTAATTTTTGCTAAAAACACTTATGTGTGTATTATGATAAATTTGTACTGATTTCGTGTGACTTCATGTGTGTAATTTTTATTAAACTAAAAGGGGTCTTAAATTAAAAGTCTTTCTGATGACAATGATGAGAAAAGTCTTCTGACAATTTTTTGTATTTTCTGGTTCTTCTACCTTATTGCATATTATTGTAATTTGTGTAAATATAAATTACAATAAATGTATATATAATACATTTCCAACACACATATATAACAGGTTACTATGACCACTGGATGAATTTTGAAATAAATTTACAGGAACGTATTTAATTATAGGACCACAACTTCTATGTTTGTATGAATATAAATTTCATTTGGATAATAAAGTTTCAATGGCGGTGTTTTCCTTGGATCTTTTCCTCTTCGGGATTGATCCCAGACTCGCTAATAGCCTGTTGTATTGCTTCGAGTTTTTTCAGTATATTTCATAATAAATATGTATGTATTGAGCACTTCATTGAGTTTTTAATATGTGAGTATCATGCAATTTAGCCATATTTAAAATTTTATTTGTAGTGTGGAATATTATTTTTACTTATAAGCATTTTTAATTTTCAGACCATAATGGTATAATTAAATGAAGTTTTGCAATGAACTAAAGATTAAATAGCATGCTTATGAAAGTGAACATCCCACCTTTTGATTTATTAATAGATTTTTATAATTGTTTACTTGTGTTTGGTGCCTTAGACAATGCATTTACAAACGGCAAAGTGTGCAAGAAAGCATATATATTAATTTTTGAATATGCTAAATTAAATGCTTTGTGATGAAATTTGACGGTTGTGATTGTGTCAAAATGCCATAACTTTGTATTGTTTTTAATTATTAACCATCAACTATATTTATAATCAACATATTAAGCTTGACTTCAGATAATTATTACTCACAAATCGTTAATTTTTAATTTATGTGAATTTATTGAATACGTGCTATTAATCTCAAATATGACTTTTATTTTTTTATTTATATTTTTATATATAAATTATTCACTTTGTAAGACTGAGAACAAAATGGCATTTACTAACTTGTTGAACTTTTTGTTACAAGGTTAACTTTTTAATATGGTGTTATGTTTATTTGTTTTGCAATATTTTTGATTGTTAAACTATGGAAAGTTAAAATTTCATTCTTTATTTTACATTTTGGTTGCCTAATATTTGTAAAAAGTCTAATAAGAGTTTATGTAAATCCTTTTAAAAACTATTGCCATATGAATGTTATTTGATGTTTTTATGTTTTAGTTAAATAAAATTTTTTTGGTACAGAAATGTTTCAAAATTTACTTGTGTGTAAATGCAACCTTATTTATCTAATTCTTTTAGTGTTTTTAGATACTTCCATTTTATGACACTAAAACATGTTCAGATGACTAGAATCAGCTAGTTCTTATTTTAAACAGGTTTGGAAGTACATCCCCTGACTAATTCTGCGACTAATTTTTAAAACTTTCATCTTTTACCTTTCTTTTAAAGTCTAAAATTCTGGAAGTAATTTAGTCTAAATTTTGTCTGATAAATTGTTTAAGAAACACAAGTAGGTGCAAACAAAGTGATTTATGGATTGCTTTTGAAAACCCAATTTTATTTGCTTGCAGATCGTATTTGAAAAGTAATTAAGAATAAGAATAATTAATACTGAAAATTCATTGACCTATGTAGGAAATTTGTTGTGTACACAATCTCCTGTAAACAGGAAATTATTACTGTTATCAGATGGATTGAAACATTTAAAATACAATATTAATGGTTTATTGGATCTCTAGGAGATTATATAAGAAGGAATATCATAAACTACCTGGTACTGTCCCTTCAAATGTATAGTGATGCCTGCATGGGAGTGAAAGCTTTGAAGGTCTAAACAGTTATAGCATGTACAAGTTACTTAACCTTATCTTTAGAGGTGATTAAACTTTATGTAAGGGACTGGGTGGTGAAACTAAAAGTTTCAGGGAGTTAATAGAGGGTTACAATAGATTGTCTTAGGTATTTATTACATGTACACATGATGAAAACAAGTTCACAACTCTTATGACGAAGATTAAAGATTTGAATCAAATTTAATTTAAGATTGATGCAGTTCTTGTATTAGTTCCATTAAAAGATGAGGCTTGGCTTTCGAGAGCAATCGAAAAATAAAATAAAAATTCCAACTGCTTTGTTATATCAGTCTTATGACAATATACAGTATGCAAAAAATGGCTAATCAACTATTTTGAAGCTATGTGTTAACTAAGCTGTTTTTGCAGGAGCATTCTATATAGTTGGACTGAACTCGTGAGTATCCAGCAGAGTTCAGATGGATAAATTTTTACTTAAGTGTCCTCTAACATTGAAGATTAAACAAGAAATGTGCAAATATAAAATGTTTTGAGTGGATATAAATTATCAGATAAATTATTGTAGATATTATCTTATGGCATACAAGATTGAACAGTAAAATTTAATTGATGTCTGCAAAAGCAAAATTTTAGTGTTTTCTGTAAATTATAACGAATTTTTACGAATAACCAACTTGTTTGTTTTTATTTCGTTTGTTGTTCATTTTCAAACGTATTCAGTAAATCTAGTTTTGATTAAATTAGTTAAAACTAGAAGTTACGAAATTCCAAAAAACATCAATCATTTTAAAATTATTTTCACCAATCCCAAATCAAGTTGACTAATGGAGTATACAATTATTTGTGTTTCCCTTATCTGCTTATAAATGAAGGTTTTTAGTGCAGAGACAACACACTGGTTTATGGCTAAATTAGTTTATTGAGGACAAAACATGGTAGCAGCAAAACAATAATTCTACAACAGGCAGCTAGGACTAGTTTGGTTGATTTCCTTGAGACTTATAGCTGCAGAATCAGGCTTTTGTCTCCATTCTTCCTAATTACAATATCCAATAAATGACAGGACAGTGAAAGCTTTACTGACAGAAGAGAGAAATACACCTGGCAGGAATCGAACCTGCGCCGCCTACAACAGCTAGGACTAAAAGATCACAAACATGCATACGATACAGAACAAAAACAATTATACTGTTGCCACTCTTGATTTACTTAACTTTAATAATTATTTCTTAACACACCCTCTTAATTATCAGTTTTCACATTTACTGAATATAAAAATAAAACAGCAAAGATAAAATACACTAAAAATTAATCATAATTTTACATTCTTAAATACTAAGCTATTATATTTCAGAAATAAAGTTATATTGCTAATTCAGATTTAAATTTCTGAAATTTATTTGATCCCAATGCTTTAGTGAAAATATCTGCAATTTGTATGTCAGTAGGACAATACTTTATATTAATTAAACCTTCATCTACCTTTTCTTTCATATAATGGTATCTGACGTCTGTGTTTACTAGGTTTGTTAAATACCCTATTTTTAATTAAACTTATAGCACTTTGGTTATCAATGTTTAAAGTAACAGAAATGTTTTCATTTGTAAGTTCTTCAATTAAAGTTTTAAGGTACACAAGTTCTCTACTACCATTCTGCTGCTGATATATACAGGGTGTCCCATAAATTCCGAAATAGTTTAAAAATTCATAAAAGTTGAAGGAATTGGTATATTTGAATGCGGTTTGCGATAACGTTATTCTCATGAAGGGGGATTTTTTTTTGGTAGAGAAAAAAAATTAGTTCAATCTTTTGTCAATAGAGGGCGCTGCACGCAACCAATCACAGGAAATATGCAAATCAGAGTCCTACAAAATGATGGGTGTATGATTAAGCTCATTTCTGAATATTCCTGTGATTGATACGTATTCCTGTGATTTCATTGTGATGTTGACATTGGTGGATAAAGCACTATTGGTTAAGTTGTTTTACCTCAGTTTAATCGAACAAGTGGTACTCTAGTGCTGTGATGTGCTTGTAAACATTTGCCTGCATGGAAATAAACGTCGTTTTCCACGGAATTCTGTGATTGGTTGGGTGCAGCGCCCTCTATTGACAAAAGATTGAACTAATTTTTTTTCTCTACCAAAAAAATCCCCTTTCATGAGAATAACGTTATCGCAAACCGCATTCAAATATACCAATTCCTTCAATTTTTATGAATTTTTAAACTATTTCGGAACTTATGGGACACCCTGTATTCAGCTTTAGTGCTTGAGGTAGCTACAATGGACTATTTTCTAGAGCAACTTATTGGTCCACCACAAAAATTAATCGCATATCCAATAGTACTTTTACGCGTTTCACTATCTCTCGCATAGTCAGAGTCACAATAGGCAATAAGTTCTTTATCACTGCTTTCCTTTGAGTAGCTTATTCCTGAATTTAAGCTTCCTTTTAGATATCTTAGAGTTCTTTTCTGATTTACAACATCTTTATTTGATGGATTTTCAACATGACAACTGTTAGAGTTCACTGCAAAAGCCAAATCTGGTCTTGTTCTGCACGATAAATATAAAAGACTTCCCACAGCTTCTCGAAAAGGGAAAGCAATTTCTTCAAGTTTTTCTGCATCATCTGTTGAAGTTTTTAACATAGGAGTATTCATTGGCTTTGCATCTTGCATTTTATATTTTTGTAGTACTTGATTCGCATAAGCTTCTTGATGAATTTTCAATGTTTCAGAATTTAATTCCATATTAATTCTTAAAAATGAATCTGGTTTATCATATGATGTCATTTCAAACTCTTTTTGAAGAATTTCCAAGTTTAACTAGTTTGGATTTATCTGGCCCAATTAAGATTCCACCATCTACATAAAAAGCTAATATTGTATCATTTCCCGCAAAAATACATTGTTCAGATTTAATTTGACGAAAATCTTTACTTTTCAGAAAATCAGTTAGCCTTTTATTCCACTTTAAAGAAGCTTGTTTCAAAACATATAATGATTTTGTAACTTGCATATTTTAGATTGATCACTGTAACCCTCTGGCATTTTCATGAATATTTCCTCATCCAATTTTCCATACAGGAATGCTGTCGATGTCAAATTTCATAATATATTCTCTTTGCTGCCAATCCGAATAAAATTCTAGGGATGTAATGTGTTCACAACTGGACTAAAAGTTTCTTCATAATCTATTCCATAATTTTGTTCACAGCCTCTGACAACTAATCTTGCTTTGTATGTGTCATCTTTAATTTTAAATACCTATTTATTACTTATAATCTTTTTATTTCCAGCCGTACTTCTATCCAAAACTTGCCAAGTTTAATTTTTTCCAGAGATTTCTTTTAATTTTCTATAGCTTTTTTCCAATTTTCTTTTTTAGGGCCATTTACTGCTTCATATGTAAGTAAAACATAATCAGTGAGATGAGTTGGTGGATTACTCTTTTGCCTCGTCCAAGTTCCTCATTGTTTTCTTGTGATTCTTCATCTGTCTGAAATAATTTTGATTCTTTGGAATCTTCTATATTCTCTTTATTTTCTTCAGCATCAATTGGAAGTGATAAAATATTTCTTTCTTCAGTTCTCGGATCAAGGAATACCACATCTCTTGAGATTTCTATTCTTCTTTTCTCTTCATCCCACAACCTATAGCCATTGTGAGTATATCCTACAAAAATAAGTTTGTTACTTCTACAATCCAATTTTTTTAGTTGACCTAGTTTCTTTGCATAAGCTATACTTCCAAATATTTGCAATCGAGACAAATCAGGCTTATTTTGATACCACATTTCAGCTGGTGTTACCTCAGTAGCTTCAGTTTATTAGACTTCGGTTTATTAGATATGCTGCAGTTCTTAATGCTTCACCCCACATTAATTTTTTAAGACCAGAATCAAAAATCAATGGCCGAGTTTTCTCAAGCAAAGTTCGATTCAAGCGTTTAGCCTTCCCATTTAATTGAGGTGTATGTGTAATTGTGTAATCTAACTTGATACCTTTTGACTTGCACCAACTTTTCATTTCATTTGAAGTATATTCACCTCCATTATCACAATGTACTTTAGCTACACGAAGTGACCATTTTGCTTCAGCTTCCTCTGTATATTGTTTTAGAACATTGAGAGCTTCAGATTTGCTTTTAATCAAAAACACCATAACAAAATGTGTATAATCACCAAAACAGGTTAAAAAATATCTATTCCTGTCCCATGTTTCTACTTCTATAGGCCCACATATGTCTGTATGTATTATTTGCAATGGTCCTGTAACTCTAGTTCTTTCAGTTTTAAAAGGAAATCTAACTTGTTTAGCTTTTAGGCATACTTCACAACAATTTGACATATCTTTTATTTCTTTTTCTGACAGCTTCATGCCTTTTGAATGCGTCAATAGGAGTTTCATATTCTTTTCACACAAATGTCCAAGTTTACGATGCCATACGTCTGCATAATTTTTACTTTCTGTCAACAATGCTTCATTTTGTTTATTCAAATCAATTTCATAGTCTTATTTTATTTTTATAACCTTTTAACACAATTTCACCTTGTTTAGAAATTTCAACTCTATCTTTTACAAATTTCACTTCTCTTTTGTTTTTAGTAATAGCATTTACTGACAATAAATTTTTAGACAGTTCAGGAACATATAACACTTGATTTAATATGTAACCATCCGTTTTGACACTTCCAACACTTTTTGCTTCCATCACTTCTGAATTCTTTGCAAGACCAATTTCCGTTGAGATTTGCACAGAATTTTCCAACAATGTTTCACGATTTACCATGTGACTAGAAGATCCCGAGTCGACAACCCATTTGTGAGTAGAATTTCCATTTGGAGCAACAAAGGAAACGTGTTTTTTCCCATTTTTTCTAAAATAGCAATCTTTTTCAAGATGATTAGTTTTTTACAGATGTTACAATGAAGTTGATTTTTCTGGTTCTTACAATTTTTAGCAAAATGTGAAGAACTGTTACGCTTATAACATTTTCTTTCTTTAACATATTTTTCTTGCATCTTAATTTTAGGGCAGGATCTGGCAAGGTGATCTCCGCTGTTACACTTGAAGCATCTTTTTTCTTGAACTTTAAATGCAACACTTTCCTCTTGAATTTCAGGCATTTTACTGGAATTTTCTTCATTCAGCAATCAAGCTGTTAGATTTTCTAATGTCTTGTCATCTTTGTGGAATCCCATGCACTTCGAAAGTGCTTGTACTTTTCTGGAAGAGCTGAGAGAATTTTCGATATTATCATTTCATCATCTATGTCTTTGTCAAAGGCTTTTAAACGGAATGCTATATTTTCTACTTTACTTATATGCGTAGCAATATTGGATTCAGAATCAAAATTGTAATTAAAAAACTCCTGCAACAAATTACATTTTTGCTGCTCAGAATCCCGTTCATATATTGTACAAAGTTTTTCGTACATATCGCAACTATTTCCGCAATTTAAAATATGCATCATAACTTTCTTATCAATAGTTGTCACAATTATTCTTAGTGCTTGCGCATCTCTTTTCATCTACGAAGAAAATGCACCATCAGCTAAGCTTTCTTTTGATTCAGTACCGTTTACTATATCGAATAAAGAATGAGATTTAAAAGTATATTCACTTGAAACTTCCACACTGGAAAATTACTTTGGGTTTTCAGTTTTTCAACACTGCTTAAATCTTCAAATACGTTAGCCATTTTTAGTTTTTTTCGTTGCCTGGAACTTTTTACTTTTGTTTCAAATTAGCCACCAAACGATAATCTGGGCCCATAACCTGAAGGCTTTTAGTGCAGAGACAACACACTGGTTTATGGCTAAATTAGTTTATTGAGGACAAAACATGGTAGCAGCAAAACAATAATTCTACAACAGGCAGCTAGGATTAAAAGATCACAAACATGCATACGATACAGAACATAAAACAATTCTAGTGTTGCCATTCTTGATTTACTTAACTTTAATAATTATTTCTTAACAATAAATTGGTTTTAAAAACTTAGAGAAAGTTTCTTGATACATAAGAAATACATTAAAAACAACTAAGGAGTTCAATCTGCACCTGTGTTTAGCACAACGTGGTCAAATCCGGCCTATGTGCCATAAGAATCCAATCAATAAATTTTCACCTGTTATAGCATGTTGCTAGAGTGGTATGTGATCCCTCTGTTGCCACCAAGACTCTTCAATCCCTTCCTGAATATTAATATTGACCTGCCAAGAAGTGATTAATTAATCAAGGTTAAGAAGTTGATAGTGATAAGATTACTGACCTTGAATCATTCTCTTCTATTCATTCAGCACTTTTAGCATTGTCTCAAACAACCAATTTTACCAACAGTTTTGCATTCAATTACCTAAAATTTCAAAATTTAACTTGAATAATTAAAAAGCAATTTATTACAAAAATATTTGTAACCTCAGCTTCAATATGGAAAGTTACTTTCCTTTACGCTTAGATTCGAATTTCTGTATAAAGTTTTCACTAGGTGGACGTGAAGCAACTGAACAAGTGATTGGTCATTTTACAAGCAATATATATCAATAATTCTAGATTTTAACTTGTATAGAAAAAATTCTTGGAGACTTGTTAACTCAATTCTTGGATGGATCATATATGGCTTGTTGAAAGTGTGCTCGGGGGTACATTACAATTAGCTTTTAAGTATGTATCTAAATCACTAAATTGCAACACGAGCATAAACTTTCCTGGTCTCCCTTACGAACTGCCAGTGAAAAGCATGAACAATGACGTAAAGTTTAAATATTTCGATTTTTATCTCTAATTCATTATTTTATACTCTTGTCTTTCAGCTAAGGCATGGTCGTAAGAGGTTTCTATTAGTGATATTTAATGCTAATTAAAAATTTTAAGGAATAGAATCGAGGCTCTCAGAATTGGTATTTTGTCTGTAAAAGAAATATGGTTGATATACACTTATTTCTTGTTGAACCACATGTATATTTTGTCCCAATCTTTTTATTCTACAACTCATATCTTGTGTTCCCGAGGTTTTCTAAATAAAATAAATTCAAATAGAGTTAATGCTGGTAATATGAATATGGTGATTAGAAACTTATAAATCTTACGCGTTTGTTTTGCAAGGGTATCGGATCCTTATACTCCCGGTAAGCTTGTGTTTTCACGGTTGAAAAGAAAAGGATATTAAAACCGAGTTGGAAAAACGGGATAGAGGCAGAGAAACTGAAATAAGCGCTGCGTACGCTTAGCTTGAGAGTGTTCTTGTAAGGCCTATATGCTAACAGCTCGAACTTTGCATTCTTAAATCCTCTGAGCGCCGCGAGATTCGTAGTAGTGTAGTGTTGTTTTTACCCCACAACACATAATGACTAAATAACCACATCTTTCGAAAAAATCCATTGATTTTTCAACCGTTAGCAAGATTCGATTGTTCCTTTCCTTAGAATAAAACCTTCTTTGGAACGGTTTTATTGGTCCTTTCCTTGGAATAGAATCCCGTAGAATTCTATTGCCCCTTTCCTTAGATAGGTAAGTGAATTCACGTCGTTCTGGAGCAACACAACGGGCTATTGGCGACGGTCTGGGGTCAATCGTGAAGACTTCTTTCCTTATAATAGAATTTTTTGAGAATATTCTATTGCCTATTTCAAAAGAATAAAATCTTGGAAAGATTTTATTGCTCATTTCCTTAGAATACAATCCTTTGGAACGATTATATTGGCTCATTCTGTAGAATAAAATCTTGGAAAGATTCTATAGCTCCTTTCCTTGGAAACATATTGCTCATTTCCTTAGAATAGAATCTTTTAGAAAGATTCTATTAGTTAAGATCAAAATTGGGTTAGAAGTCATTCAGGGAAGACAGCAGATTGCAAGGTGGAATTTTGCGTGTGTACCATACGCAAGAGGGTGAAAAACCAGTGCAAGTGATTATCGAACTTGTACGACTAAAATAGAATAAAACTAAAACGAATGTGGCTAATTAAATGCCACTTAGAGAACAACCCTGTTTGAAGATACAATTTTTTCAATGCTGATTTGGCTATCTTATTTAAATTTACCAAATTTCATATCAATGACAATCAGCAGTGGAAATAGTTTTAAAGAGGGGTAAATATGGACATAAATAAAAATATCAGGTGGAAAAATTACTAGACATTTTCAGTTACAAATTTAGAGTAACTGACTAATGTGTAAATGATGAGAAATTTCGGTTTGCTTTTATCCCCGCCTGGTGTTTTAAGAATAAATTTTTTCTTTCACTATTGGCATTCGGTTTTAAGGAATATACCGAATGGAGAAGGGGGTATAAATAAACAATGGACAATTTTAAGGTCTAGAAGTAAATAGTGCTTTGTGTTCGCAGTAAGACGTAAAAAATACAATTTCTAGAAACCGATTTTTAAAATATCAATTATTTAAATAAAAGATTTTTGTTTTCTTATTTATATTTTTTCTATTATGCACGTCATAACTAGTTTTCCATCAAAACCATATTTTTTCACAGTAATATGTCGAGTGAAGTTATTTACATTTGGTATTATTTTTAAGGTTATTTACATTTGGTATTATTTTAAAGGTTATTTACATTTGGTATTATTTTAAGAAGAGGAAGCTCCTTTTTATAATTAAGATACTATGGGTTAATCTACATGTTAGTCGTGGTTTTGTATTATAGTACATTTGTTTCAAGCTATATTTTTAAGTAAAAAAGCTTATCTTAAACATTCACAGTATATAAGTGGAGCAAATAAAGAGGTTTAGTGGGAATTTTTACCCACACAATTTAAGTTTCTCACCGACACACTGCCTTTTTAATTTTTCTACAAAAATAAATCTTTTAATTTAAATGCTTAATTTTCTAATTTTTATTAGAGAACATTTGATAAACAATTGTAAAGAAATTTAATCCGAGACTATTTTTAGTCTTGCAATGTTTTGTTTGTTTTTTTGCTCAATATCAGTGCACCTGTTTTAAATACAGACAGTATCAATGTCGCTTATGAGATTTTGTGCTGTGTTAACTAATGGAAAGATATTTTTAAATTAAACAACCCCCCCTACTGCATTATCTCCAAAACAAAATTGTAATTTTCTGTTTCTAAAATGATCATTTCCAAAACCAAAATTGGATTTGCAAAACAGGCTTCTGTCAAGTATAAAATGGAAACCAAACGAAATTGAAGAATCTTGTGATATAAACATCCCATCGAAGCTTGAAAATAAAAATCACTTTCATGAGGAAATAGGCGAAACGGAACATGTTGATTACATGCTATCAAAATTAGTTAATTTTTTAAGGATTAAATTATGGCTTCTGTGAACTTTTATTTTTGTGAAAAGCATTTTATCTAAGTATTTTTAGATCCTTCAAATTTTGAAGATGAGAAACTACTAAAACAATTGAAAAGCCTAGTTTTCCTTTATGAATCTGATTGCCAACTCCTCTAAAAATTCAGAATTAATCCAAAAGATGCAAGTACTTTTCTGAAGCTTTCTCCGAGAATCATTTTTGAAAAGAAAAACAACGCACATTTTATCGTTTATACTTTCAATAATTTGACCGATGCTATTCTAACGTATAAAATATGCTGGTTTATCGATTACTGTAACAGTGAATAGAAATCTTTTAAAGAGAAGTTATTCATAATCTACAGAATAGGTACGAGTAATTAAATTCTTTGGTCATTTTTTGTATTGAAAGACGTTTGAAAATATCTACCGAGTTTTAGAAACTTCCGAAAGTAAAAGAACAAAAATTAAATTATAATTTCGAACGTTTCTTGTACATTTAAAATATTATATTACATTTACTATAAACGCTTATTTACTTAATTTTATTGATTATAATATAACATACATTTCTACCGTATCATTCACATAATACATTTCTAATAAAATGATAATGTATCTAAATGTTAATAAACGTATTGAAGTTTACTACTCAAAGACATCGATATACAAACCATCAATTACGAAAGGAGTAACTTTTAACTAACTAATGTTTACAACTGCCTTTATTTTTTTTACCAAACGCTCTACCCTCTATGACTTAGCTACTTCCACTTAAAAGAATTGAGAAAACAATGAAATGATTTTTAAAGTATACATTTTTATTGAAGATGAGATTGCACAGGATCCTTATCTATAGCAGATTATACAAGATTTCTACAATTGATTATATATATATATATATGTTGGATGACTGTACATAATTTCACAAAAGAAATTTATATCTATGTACATTATAACACAGGTGACGAGCTTATATTCATAAATACAATAAAATGGTAATAAAAATAACTGCAAGATCAGCCGTCAATCTTCATTATGAGGATCTAGGCGATAATATAATACCTGTTAAAGAGAGAAAAAAATAATTTTTTACAATTATTTAAGTAGTTTGTAAGTAAATATCTTTCCCATAGATTGGTGTTAACGTAATGTGTTCCACTGCTCTAAATAGATATGCAGAGCTAAAAGCCCCTGCTGAAATTTCAAATAATTTTATTCGCAATTACAAGATTTTATGATAGAATAAAGCATTTTATTTACTTGATAACTTTTTATAGTAATATACGTGGAAGAAAAACTTACCGATGAATACTTACAGGAAAATTCTTAAATTTAATTGTCTTCCCCTAACTGATCTAGTAAAACAAATTTAACTTACCTTAGTTATATGCTTAGTAACTAAAATCCTGATGACAATTTTCGAACCACACGTCAGTAAGCATAGAAATCGAACTTTAAGCTATTAATTTTATTCTTCATTTTCTCTGGTTCACATTTAAGTATTATAACTTCGTATTTTATTCGTAATTGCAAGATTTTATGATAGAATAAAGCATTTTAGTTACTTGATAACTTTTCATAGTAATGTACGTGGAAGAAAACTTACCGATGAATACTTACAGGGAAAATTCTTAAATTTAATTGTCTTCCCCTAACTGATCTAGTAAAACAAATTTAACTTACCTTAGTTATATGCTTAATAATTAATAACTAAAATCCTGATGACAGTCTTCGAACCACACGTCAGTGAGCATAGAAATCGAACTTTTAGCTATTAATAATTTTATTCTTCATTTTATCGAGTTCACATTTAAGTATTATAACTTCGTATTTTATTCGCAATTGCAAGATTTTATGATAGAATAAAGCGTTTTAGTTACTTGATAACTTTTCATAGTAATATACGTGGAAGAAAACTTACCGATGAATACTTACAGGGAAAAGTCTTATATTTAATTGTCTTCCCCTAACCGATCTAGTAAAACAAATTTAACTTACCTTAGTTATATGCTTAGTAGAAACTAAATTCCTGATGACAATCTTCGAACCACACGTCAGTAAGCATAGAAATCGAACCTTTAGTTATTAATAATTTTATTCTTCATTTTCTCGAGTTCACATTCAAGTATTATAAGTATTATATTTAATTATTTTACTCCACTTTAAGTGAAAAACTCAAATAATTTGTATGCATTTTAATTTGAGTAGTTTTAATTTATCATCAAATATATCATAGTAAATTCTAATTTTCATACACCACAAAAATAAATTAATATTTAAAGTTCGGTGAAAAAACCTCTGATACACTTCATACACATTTCTGCTTTTTAAGATTTTTAGAAATTTAAGTTAACTTAAGGAACCTTCAAAAGTATTAGAGCTTCATTCCTAATATATGTTACTATTTTTCGTTGGTATGGAAGTAAAATTTATGAGTCGAGTGATTAGCTTGTAGAAATGTATATATTTGCAGGTTGAAAAGTAATTATAGATTAATTGAAATTAGTATGTATGTAAAAAATTATTTAGTGGTAGTAAAATCGCTTTAGTTAACTTTTATTTGTTAGTAGAATACTTACTCTAGAATTTATCACAATTCATGATGTAAATATTTTTAAACATTCTGAAAATCTCATTTAATGTTCTCAAAAATAATTTTTTTGTAGGAGTTATCAACTTTTTATTTAGGATAGTGAAGATTTTTACTAAAAATCGTAATTCAATCAGTTATCTTTAAACAGTTCTATATTAGAAAACTTTCGTGTTAAATATTTGGCTGTGAAAGATACTGCAATTTTGTTGAATATAAGCTTCAAAATAAATTACAAAACTTTTAAGATAATTTTTAACACTTCCAACAACTAAAATAAAATGATTTTTTCAAAGAACTTTCGTAGCTATGTACTATATCCCTTAAATAAAATTAGCATAAAGCTTTATGCACGGATTTTATAGTTTACATTCCATATACTTTGAAAATTCTCAAGAATTAATATAGTTATTGTATAGACAATAAAGCATTGGTAAAGAAAACATGCTTTTCAGGAATTTTCAAATGCCGAATATTTAATATTTCGTAATATCAACTTTTAATAATTTCTAAGAACTAATGATGAATAAATTTTACTTACTCAATTAAACTTTGAGCAATGTTTGCTTCACCAACCATGGTGTCCATGTCCATGATGGACTGGGTATGGATGTCCAACGTGTGTGGAGTGGTACAGCTTGACGTATTTGATGACGGGAACTGGTGGAGGCACATGCTTAATCACTTTGATGACATGGACGGGCTTAATGATCTTGATAATTTTTGGTTGTTCATAATGGCCTCCGTAATAATCACCTCCTGCCATGACAGTGGCCAACAGGACAAGCAAAGCAAGTGCGGATACCTATAAGAACATATATTTAAACGTAAAGGAGAGAAATCTATTTGAAATATTAATAGTAATAGTCTAAGTAGAAACAGTTTTGTTAAAAATGCGTGAGCATTCAGTTCTTTTCCCGTTAATCGCATTTATTTTAAATGTTTTTTGTTGGAGAATTTTGCAAAGCTACTATTTCAATATAAATTTTGTTTTCGTTCAAAAAGTAAACGAAAAGACTAATATTCGGAAGATAGTGCTTAACAAGAAACATTAAAATTGTTTTATGAAGGAAGAAAAATAGTCTGTTTATAAAAGGGAACGTTCTTACTTCAAGACCTCCCGAATACCATTTTGCATCTCTTATTTTTTCTGCAAGCTATATTACATTTTTAATTAAATTTAATTTATTAAATTTTTTTTATAAAGGTGGTGCTTGAGAAATTTATAGAACTACAGTTGATAAATCAATAACTAATGCATTTTAAAAATCAAGACACAATTAATTCTCTTTACACAGTTAAATTTGTCGCAAGCATTAACTAGTATCACATTGTTCTAGTTTGATTTCATGGTGTAGTAAAAACTTTTGTCAGATTGCAATGCTAAATCGCAAACTAAAGAGCTATGATTTGTGGATTTAACCACCTTTACAATGGCAAATAAAATATTTTCTAAAATACGGTGTTTCTTTAAAATTCTGTTATTTGGAGAAGAGCGTCCTTTTCTATACAATGCGCGATTTTATTTCTTTTTCTCCTTTCAACGATTCCTAATTTTGAAGAGTAATGATATCTTGTCGACTTCTGATTGATAACTTTCTGACCGTTTCTCCTCAAAGTTAACTTCCTCTAAAAGTCTTCAATAGCTGATGAACTAACTCTGTAATTGATTTGTTAGCTCGATGATTAGAAAATTGAGCTGTAGCAGCAAACATACGAATTTCGACAAAAGCTTACTACTTATCAAAGAAGGAAATGGGTGGAAAGATTGCGAGGAACACGGGGTCAAAGTTTAGTTTGAAATACGAAGAAATATCAGTGGTTTGAAGTTGACTTTTAGAAGAATGATTTGTAGATTTTATCACATTGAGGATGATAAATAAAATATTTTCTAAAACATCTCGTGTTTTTTTAAAGTTCTGTTTGGAGAAAAGCATTGCCGAGTTTCTTTTTTCTCCTTTCAATGATTTCTCATTTTGAAGAGTAATGATATCTTGTCGATTTCTGATTAGATTAACCGTTTCTCCTCATAGCGCCGTAAAGTTAACTTCCTCTAAAAGTTCATTCAAAGATTTCAATAGCTGAGCAACTGGTATTGAAATTGATTTGTTAGCTCGGTGAGATGAAAGAACTGAGCTGTAGTGAATATATACCGGCAAAAACTTGCTACTTATCAAAGTAGGAAATAGGTTGAAAGACTGAGGAACAAGTGCCGAAGTTCAGTTTGAATGCAAAGAAAAATCAGAAGTTGAATCTTAGAAGTTAAAGGGATTTATACCAAAGCCTATGAACAAGAATGCTTATCAGAAATTTAATGGTAGAAAAAGAGCGTTTAGTTCGAGATTAATAATATCTTTTCGACTACTGATTCAAGACTACTTGATTCAAGACTGATCGTTTCTTATCTCTTCATAGCACTATAGAGTTAACTTCCTCTAAAAGTTCATTCAAAGGCTTCAATAGCGGATCAACTGGTTTTGTAATCTGAGAGGACTGAGCTATAATGGAATACCGGCAAAAGCTTGCTACTTATCAAGCCAGGAAAGAAGTTGAAAGACCGCTAGGAGCATCTGTCGAAGTTTAGTTTGAAATGTGAAGAAAAATCAGAACTTGACTCAGAAGTTAAAGGGCCGAAGCTTATGAACAAGAATGCTTACCAGAAACTTCATGGTGAGAGAGAGTTTAGTTGGAGCGTTCGTGAGTTGAAAGAACGAAGCAAGCCAATCGAATGATTTTCGCTGACAATGCGGTGTCTTATATAGGTAAAAGCATCCCACCACCGCCCCTCCAAAAGATGAAACTGAAAGTGGGTGTTACCCACATTTTCACCCCCTCTTCCTCAAAAGTACATTGAAAAGGTTACAAGACGGAAGTAACTTCTTCCGGTCGCCTCTCTAACTGCGAGAGAATTCCGACACGTTGATGAAATCGAAAGTTCTCGTTTCTCCTTAAGGGGACCATTTGGGTTCGAAAGTGTCGAAGAAGAAAGAGAGAGGGCAGTTGGAACCGGACCACTTGTCCCAATTTCCTCGGCTGCTCTTATTCTCAAACTCGGGGTTTCGGTGAAATTTTCAGGTCACTTTTGTATGGGGCTGTGGAAAAACCCTGGGGCTTCCTGAATTGTAAGTCACAGCTGTCCTGGAACTTTGCGTGAATTAGGGTGCTGAGTGTCATTGGTGTATCATTATTGTCCTGTCAAGCTGTGTCATGGTTTCTTCAGGGGATGAAACACCCCGTTTGATTCTTAAGTAATCGAGGAGGCACACTGTAGAAATTAAATACAGCAGTAATTGGGTTCTTGATGATGTGTGAGGCTGCAATTTGCACTCTTGCATAATTCAGTACATTAACGGAATGTTGTTTTAATAGTATTTTTTGATTCGAAAGAGGAAAACAAATTTTAAAGTTAATTTTCCATAAGAAAATGATTACCCAATTAAAAATAAATACATTTTGAGTTTTTACCTATCGTCGTTTTACTATCAAAACTTCGTAAGTTCAATTTTGTTGGTTAATGAGGTTTTAATACATTATTTGTTTACAAGTTCTATTACTAAACTTGTTTCAAAAGCTCCCAAGTCTACATATAGCCCGTTGTGTTGTTCCAGTGCGACGCTAATTAATTACCATTACCTTTATCATTACCTAGTCTGCATCGGCTATAAAGCCCTATCGGCAAATTTTAAACCTCGTATCTCTTAACTGGTCTACAATTTGGTATTTTGTTTATATCGTTTTTAAAAAAAATTAAGTTGAAGTCTTACAAGGTTTTGATAGTAAAATGATGACGTATTTTTTGTATACGTTTTAGAAAAATTCGCAGCACGATAAAAAATTGTTCTTATTCTGTATGTATCAAAGAAAAAATATTTTTGTGTAAAAAGAGAGCTTAATTGTGTTTTTCATAATGTCCGAAAAGCTTTATTTCACTTGGATGATTTTGCGATTTAACCCTCTAAGTGGTTTCGATGAGATATCTCGGCCATCAAGATCTCGTCAGTTTTGTTAATAACGAGATATCTCGTCCAATATCTTGTCAATTTTGCTAATGATGAGTTATCTCGTACATCAAGATCTGGTCAGTTTTGCTAATGACGTTACCTTTTCTAGACAAAACTGCCCTATTATTCCAAGGGGAATGAAGCTCCAAGTAAGAGAAACAAATTGTCCTTTGCATAGAACTGGTGATAGTTAGATACAGGTTTATGAATCAGAGGCTAGCCTGCAAAGTGTGTTTTTCGATGGGGAAACAAACCACTAGGTGGGTTATAAGAAATTAAGGAGAGACTAGTTCTTTTACCATATTTTACAAACCTTTTCACAAATTATAAAAAAGGTTAAGGTAACTTGAAAATGCATAATGGACTATTAACATTTTCGAGAAAATATTATCTTAAAGATGATACAGTTGCAGGGTATGAATTTTTTGCATAAACTGAATAAAAAAAATTACCCATAAAGGTATTGAATCTAAGAAATATTGTCAGCTTTGATATTGAAAGGAATCAACTTTTGTTATTCGCGAAAGATTTCCACATCTTAGTTCTTTCTTTTTTAAACATTGTTGACCGCAGAATAAAAGAATTAACAAGTTTATAAATTTAAAATACCACTACCATCACTATCTAAATTTAAAATACCAAAATATTACTGTTTTTACAATGAAGATAACTTTTAATAGGTACGGTTCATACCTTAAAAACATTATTTTTAAAAGCACTTGACTGCTACATTACTCCCTTACTTATTTCTCTATAAAGTTACCCCTCAAACATAGTCTGAATAGCATCTGAATACGAATTACCGATTGCACAACTTTTGATAGCATATTTAATTTGTTTGATCTTGTTTATCGCAATTCAGTATCCCGTGGATTTTAGATCAGAATTTAACCACACCATTTAACGTACGTTTCCATTTCGAAATAAATGATGAAAGATTGTTTCGAAAAGATTCAAGTATTGACCTTTACTGTTGAAACCTTCCTAAGGTTATCCAGTTTAGGTAGCTACAAGGAAACTTTCTTAAATTATTGGTCATTTTTTATTACACTTAAATTGTATAGAGCAAATCATTTCGAAATCTGAAAGCAGTAACCCAGAAATCACAGGGTGTTTTGAAACATAAGGCGAAGATGATTGTGACAAAAGGATCTGGTGCAACTGAATTCGAAGGTCGTTTACCACCACAAGCTTGGAATTTACCTTGATACTCCCCTTTCCATCACAATGATAAAGAACTTGAGACTTCGCGTTCTACTCACGTGTTTAAAAGGAAACGCTTTTCTTATTTTCCGTGGTTGCTCATCTTTGGATTTCATTTAATATCCAGTGCATGTTTGAAGATTCTCTCGCTGGTATTAAAAAGAAGTGTTTCTTATTTTTTCAAATGGAGTTTAAATGTCTTACAAACTTCGAATGAAGTTTTGAGAGTTATCATTTGTAACTAGTAACTGGTATCTAAATATTGTTATTCTGTTGCACTGATTTATAAAAATTATATATTTTTACTACACGATCCCAGACCCTTGAACAATATGTTTGCACTCTTATTTGTTTAAACTCGCATTAATACAATTTAAAAATATTTTCCAATGCTATTTCGTGGGGACGCACTTATCCCACATGATGGGGCAAATGCATACCATTGACTGTTTTTTGTTTGCAATGGGATAGTATTGTGAGTGTGGCAAAAGCATATACTTTAATAAAATAGATTACATAAATAAAATAATTCATTAATTTTAAAATGACGAGTAACTTTTGTACTCCCTGTTATTAATTAACATGGTAAGTCACATTTTGAGTGATGCAAAATATATTTAAAATATACTCTTTTTTTCTGAAGTAGTGAGAAATATGATCCGTAAACGTTGCATTTATTCCAGGCTATTGCAAAATACTCACTGAATATAACTGAACTATTATTACTTCTATATCCATTGTTTAAACAAGGAATTTCCTAAGGTTTAAAAATTATTTTCACAGTTGTATAAATTAATCGATTATAAATTGACAACTCAAATGTACGATGTGAAATAACTTTTATTTGAATGTGGATAGTTCTTATGTTATTGAATGTTGAGTATTTAAGAGCGTAAAAGGCGTAGCTCTTAACATTTTTCTCATTACCCCCTTTGTGCAATTAAACTGAAACCAGTCTCGTTTACAAACAAAGTGTAACCAATTAAGCGTCTCAAAGCAAATAGTTTTGACTGAAATGGAACCGAATCCATTTAGAAAGGAAAATAAGATACAATTAATCGCCCCAATGAAATAGTCTGAATGAATTAAATGCAAATCAGTAAAGAATAGAGAAGTAAAAGTATCCAAACAAATTAACGTTTTAGTTCAAAAATGCAGTACTTCCTCCAATGAATCCCTTTAATCTTCAACTTAAAAATCAGTGTTTATAACGTATTCTTGTTTGAAGCAAAAGAGTCGTGGAGATCGAAATAAGTAAAGGAGTACAGATTTATGAGGGCTCATTTAACTAACAGGAGTGGAGCATTGAGACAAAACATAAGCCGGTTTTGGCGTTCGTAGGCTCTAGACACTTTTATCCTGAAATGTGTGAAATGAGGAGTTAAAACGCTAATTCAATTTTGAGCTCGTTTGTTTCGTTTTCTGTTGTAATTATAATCTACAGATGAGCCTTTGTAATTTAACGCTCCGTTTGGGTATGAGAGGTAGTTTCCACATAAACATTACCAAACTTTCAGGAACAAGATGAATTACTTCTAGTTAAGAACTAATTTGATGGATAGTCGTTTTGTGGCGATGTTTTGGGTTACTTTTTAAATTGCTTTAATCCTCTTGGTCGACGAGGTTTCTCGCGTTTATAGAAGCTGATCAGATCTCGATGGACGAGATATCTCTTTGATAGAAGAATACTGTTTAGATCTTGATATCGTTATCATAAAAAAATCGGCAATATCTTGATGACGAGGTACCTCGTCATTTGCGAAATTGATCAGATCTTGATGGATGAGATATCTCGTCGAAACCACTTTTAGGTTAAAATAACTTTATATATATAATTTAATTGTACTATAAACGACATGCTGGAATTGGATTGAGAGGTAGAGATAGAGAGAAAGGGAGAGAGAGAGAGAAAGATAGAGAGAGAAGATAATAGAGATAGAAAAGAGAAAGAGAGAGAGAGAGAAGACAATAGAGATAGAAAAGAGAAAATAGATAGAAATAAAGAAAAAATAGAGTTGGGTGCTAATGGAAAAACAAAAAACTGTTTGTGATGTTAACATAAAAGAATATTGCAAGTCAAAGTTAAATTAAACCAAATTGGGAGTAACTGCTTGAAATGTGTAACAGGAACCTTTGATTAGACATATTTCTAATCGCCTGTTATGCACAAATAAAAGGAAATTGGGTTTAATTCATTATATTGGTCGGCTTACAAGTGAAACACGCCAAATCAAAAAATATAATTCTGAGAAAAGGAAGGGAGAAATTCTACTCACTAATTATGTTTCTTAAATCTAACCTTCATATAAAGAAAAATAACTTAGTGAACTTTACCAGTCTAAGGATCACTACATTCTGGTTTAGAAAAGCTTCTACACTCACATCTTGAAATTTTTGACTAAGTACATTTCACTTGAAAGTTGACTGTATGCACCTATTAAGCGTATCTGAAAATTTTTTCTGTTTGAAGAGTAGAAAAATAAAATAGCCAACGATTTACAGTCGGTTTTTAGAATGAATTATATAAAACTTATATAATTCATTCAATATTTAGAATGAATTATATAAATTTAATATTTAGAATGAATTATATAAATTTAATATTTAGAATGAATTATATACATTTATAACGATTTTTTTAAAAAAATAACCACCGTCACTTTGTGAAAAATATTGAAAACGAAAGCCTCTTTTTGAATTTTTATTAATGCTTTGACTCTTATTTCTAATTTTGTCCACATGATAATTTTTTTAATTGTTCACAGTTGTTTGAATCATCAATATTAAAATTTTGTCTGGAAAAATAAAAATCTCCCTAATTAGAGCGAGATATTTTCAACTCACTAATAAAGTAATTAAGATCTCTGATCTGTACAATTTTTTCTGCCTCAAAAAACTTAACATCTCTTTTACTTACCTACATGAAATTCCTTACTGAAATCTTAGGCATTTTCCTATACCTCTAAACTCGTATAAATACTATGGCGAGTTAGTAAACAAAACCTCTTCCACTTAAAGTAATGTCTGAGTAAAGCACATATTTTAGCTGTAGGTATCTCAAAAGCTCAATATCTCTTTTAGTTACCTCCATAAAATTTCTTACTGAAATCTTAAGCATATTCTTGTACCTGTCAACTCATATAAATATTATAGAGAATCAGTCAAGGAACAAAAATTTTCCCACTTAAAGTTTTGGCAGAGCAAAACACATATTTTAGCGTCTCAACAGCGTAACTTCTTTTTTAGTTACTTACATGAAATTTCTTGCTGAAATCTTAGGCATATTCTTGTACCTGTAAACTCGCATAAATAGTATAGCGAATCATAGTCAAAGAAAAAGTTCCACTTTAAGTAATGGCAGAGCGAAACATTTATTTTAGCTGTAGGCTGTATGTAGACCGAGAAATTTTTAGTTTCATTAAGAACTGATTCATATTCCACAAGAACCACATCTCACACTATTCTCAAAGCAGCCGACCTCACAATACGACATTAGGAGTATGACCTAAGCCATCAATTCTAGGGCCCGATTCAGTTCTTTCACTTCCTGAAACGGAGAGATATCATCGGCATGTCTTTCCTTCATGTTTTGATATTGATTGGCACAGATAATTACAACCGAAGTGAAAACAAAGGAATTGGGTTCAGCAGTCAATGAATGAATTATATAAGCGCAGGATCAAATCTTTCCAAAATCACTTGTTTAAATCTCCGTGAATACACAAACACCATCGATAATAGTTTGATATTTGAAATCAGTGTCACGAAAAGGTACGGATACAATGAACGAAATTAATTCTTTATACGTTGATTTGAATAAAATGTTTAGTGATAAGTTATGGTTAAGTGAAATAAAAGTTTGCGTGATTAATTGTTTTGATCGTTTTATGATATTAGGTTTTTTAATTGATAAAATGGTTAAAAGGATTAGCTCTCTGAGGAGGTTCGAATAATGTTTGTTTTTCAAATTATGCTTTTTGTATGGCAAAGTACTTCTACTATTGTGTTGATGCAAAAGTTTGTCCCGTTTTTTGACAAAAATTGAAACATTTTATTTATTAAAAATTACATTTAATCAAAAGAATATGGGCCGTTCTGTTCGATGATCTTTCTCCCTCTCTCTTGTAGCTGCATAATCCCTGCTCATAAAAGTTCTAAGGTTTCTGGTTGAAGAACTGATCCAAGTGACGAAACTTTCTGAGCTACTTACGGCACGGGGAATCGTTTCAAAGGTACCCTAACCATACACAACACATATCTTCTTTTGCATTTGCGAAGCATTCTTGCCTTTTCGGTAATAAAAATGCATAATCTGTCGAAAATACACCTTATTTTCTGCCATTTTTAATGCTTAACAAAATTAAAAAAACACAACCAAATAACACAATTTTTCCAATTTTGAGAATATTTCTAAGCCCTAACAATCATAATATACATATCATATTTTATATCGCAAGAAATAGGTAACTCGATATTTTGGTTTTAGAGATAGAGAAAACAATTTGCCGCAAATCCCAGCTTCGTATATATAATACGTCATCTGACCGTGGTTCAAAATTACGTGGTGTTGTCCTCGGATCTTTCCCTTTGGGATTGATCCCGGACCGTCACCAATAGCCCATTGTGTTGCTCCAGTGTGACGTTAATTGAAATACTCCTCCCAGCTTCGTATATTCACATTTAATTATCCGGTAGATAAAGCTTAAGTAATAAAAAAGTTACCTAGTTCTTGCATCAAATTCTGTATGCTCTCAGCTTTACTAATTTAATCCTCAAGTGGTTTCGATTCAGTCTTGTGTTTGACTCAGCTTGTGCGCTTTTGGACCGTGTGCGCCATAAAACTAACACCCAATCCAATCCAATCCAATCCAAGTGGTTTCGACGAGATATCTCGTCCATCAAGATCTGACCAGTTGAATTGCTATTAGCTCGAAATCTAATAACAATTTTCTGTGCATGAATGCGCGTATTCCTGCCGAGAGACTGAGGCACTTCGCTTTAGATGCTGTCATCGAAGTAGGAAACGGTTCGTTATGACTTGAGCGTAGTCATTTTCCTCGCCATGTCTCAAAAATGTCTAGTAATGGATGTCTCGGGACACAATGGGAAGTTCAAGGTGGCCATGCTTTCTAATCTTCAAGAATGCTCTTTCAGATACGAGAACGCTAAACTTATTCGCGGAGTTCTCCAGAGAAAAGCCGGTCTTCTAAGAGTTTACGTTCATTAAAAGGGATAGTCAGTATAATTTTAAGCTAAGGGCTCGCTTGGTTGTTTGGGGGTTTTGCGGCGCAAGGGCCATATTGGACCAAGCTGAGCCAAACACAAGATAGACAATTTCAAGCACAAAATGTCGTGAAAGGGGAAGAAGAAGGATTGGGAATAGAATAAGATGAAAGAAGAAAAAGATCGCTAGGGAATTAAGGAGCGTGACACTCATATTTACTGAGCACAGTAGACCCCATGGGAAATGAAAATATCACTAAAATACATCGGGTCGTACACACCTGAAGGAGATATACCCCATGAAGGCCAAAAATAAGTAAAAAAATTGGTCGTAGAGAGTGGTTTTAAGCACCAGATGTGTACTTATAATATATTATTTTGTTGAAATATTCTAAGAGGTGAGGGCCGCTGTAGCCCGGTCGGAAGAGTAACGGATTAGCAACCGGAGGGTTCCGAATTCGAGTCCAACCAAAGACCGTCGTGTACAAAGGGAGCTTGTGCACGTTAAATCGGTCGTGGCCTCAAATGTCTTCATGGTGTGGAAGTTTGGAGAGTGGGGTGCCAGCTCATGTGTGACCTCGTCATCTGACCGTGGTTCAAAATTACGTGGTGTTGTCCTCGGGGGTTTCCCTTGGGGTTGATCCCGGACCGTCGCCAATAGCCCTTTGTGTTGCTCCAGTGAGACGTTAATACCTACATACCTACTTTTCTAAGAGGTGTGATAAAGAAAAATCACACCTTTGATCTAAGCCGTTCCTGAGTGGTGTGCTGGGCTTGCATTTGCACGTAGGTGGAAAAAACAGGGGCGGTCAAAATACGGCCACGGTATGCCTGTAATTTTTGATATGGGTCGCGGTAGCCCAGTTGGTAGAGTCGTGGATTAGGAACCAGAAGGTTGCGAATTCGTAACGCGATCGAAACAAAGACCGTCGTGTACGTTGGGGCTGGTGCACGTTAAATCTGTCGCGGTCTCAAAATGGTGTGGTGGGGAAATTTGGAGAGTGGGGTGCCAGCTCAGGTGTTGATCTCGTCATCAGACCGTTGTTCAAAATTACGAGGTGCTGTCCTCTGATCTTTCCCTTCGGGATTGATCCCAGATCGCCGCCAATAGCCCATAACAATAGTGTGTTGCTCCAGCGAGAAGTAAATTCAGCTACCTACCTATCAATTTTTATTAAAATGTCAGTCATACATTTTCTGGTATTTATTGGTTTTCATTCTTTATTCATCTATATTTTAAGGGGGGGGGGGTGTTTCAATTAACGTCACACTGGAGCGACACAATGGGCTATTGGGGACGGTCCGGGATCAATCCCAAAGGGAAAGATCCGAGGACAACACCACGTAATTTTGAACCATGGTCAGATGACGAGGCAACACCTGAGCTGGCACCCCACTCTCCAAACTTCCACACCACGCCAACGTGAGGACATTTGAGGCCACGACAGATTTAACGTGCACCAGCCCCCTTTGTACACGACGGTGTTTGGCTGGATTCGAACTCGCAACCCTTCGGTTGCTAGTCCGTTACTCTTCCAACCGGGCCACCGCGGCCCTATATTTTAAGGATCGTTCTACGTTTTTGATAAAAGGTTTGGTTTGTCACTCTAAGATGATGTTTTGAAACTAATTAGCCCGGGACCTACAGCTTAAAGTGAATTCCGAACCACTACGCAGATCCACGCCCTGTCCGGGATTCGAACCCAGAGCCTGTTGAAACGAGGGTCAGGGAGTTAACCACTCCTCCTCAGGTTCAGTCCGACTCCCGTTGGCATTTTAGTCACGGGTTTTGGACGAATCTATTCGTTAAATTAGGGGCCGGTTAAACGTAAGTAATGCGTACCCACATTTGGTGTCTTGCATGGAATTTGGATTCGATCGTTTGGATTTATCGTTCGATGCCGGAAGCCATAACAGTAATCACGAGTGGCAAAACAAATAATCATTTAGGGCTACAGATAAGTACCCTTAGCGGTCCCCTTTTCTCCCAGTCTTTGTCTTCCTATCTAAGTGGTCAATATATCTTGCCACCCCCTTTCACCTTTTTACTCAAGCCGTCTCGTTAACTTGGACCTCCCACGGACTCTCCTGCTTTCAAATCGCATATGTCAAATCATATTCCTCCTTCGCTAAACCACCGATTTCTACCAATGAACTTTCTTGTTAGATTTCCTGGTCCAATATATTTCTCTTAATCCTAATCCCTTAGCGACATCATTGAAAACTATTCATTCTTTCACGAGCCTCTTGGGCTAAGGAGTCCTCAGAGCCGTTCCAAACTCCAAACCTCAACAACCTCATGATGTAACTACTCGTCTATTGAATTAATAAAGAATTGTTATAGAACTTTCTGCCTCTCCATTTGCGGAACCATCATTATTCAATACAAATGGATCATTCTCTCCGGTCTATATAAATTTCTCTCCGGTTTCTCATAAAATAAATTTTTTTATGAGAAACACCAGAAAAGGTGTGAAAATGTGAAGGGAATGAGCCAGCTTAAGTGTTAAGGGGCGTAAGGCAGGAGTCACTTTTAAGAGAAGCTTTGACTTTTTTCTGTACTTGTGTGAGGCTTAGCCAAAGAGATTAACACAAGCTAAAGTGAAAAGTAGCCATAACTCCTTTAAACTCATCCCTGTACACTTATAATTTCTTGTTTACAAATTACCTTTCCCCCTTCGTTTCACATGTACAAATTTTCTCTCAACCATCAAGCCTCAAACTTTTCTAAATATTTTCTCGATCTACGCTATTCCTGATCAAACAAATCCTGGCAACAAACAGTCTTCCAAAGTAGCTTATATATACGGCCCTCTCAAAATGCCAAAGAAACTCCGTTTTATTTTAAACATGTTAGTCCTTTCTTCGGTAATCTACGAAGAAAGGTTTTCCATCCGATTGTTCAGATCAACTCTCTTGCGCACTAGAATGAAGGTTTCAAAGTCGACTCTTCAACTCCAACTGCCTCACTTTTGAAATCTGTCGCTCACGTGATCGTAGCACGTGCAGACTAGGCTCACACGCTGAGCGCTCGAATCAGTAGCGAAAGGAATAAGAAACTGGTTCTGCCTCTCTTTTTTTGAGGCTGGAGAGTGAGCAGAAACGAGACTGAGGAACCGAAAAGAATTATTAGATGCAATCAAAATGACCTGTCACGCTTGGCTTCGTTTGGTGTCCAAACATCAGCTCTAATTTTCTCCCTTACAGCTATTTATAATGGATTGAGAGAGTTCTTCAATTCTAGCGAAGATGGGTTGGGTAATTCGGAAAGGAAGCTGATTTCCAGTTAATTTCTTTCCCTCCTTTAAGGGGCATCACGTGCGATTTGTCCCACTTCTTAAGATTGCTAACTCTTGCCTTGAATTGATTGTATCAATACGCAACGAACCCGTCGAACTGAAGGACGACTGATGTAGGTATTTTAATTAACGTCGCACTGGAGCAACACAACGGACTATTGACGACGGTCCGGGATCAATCCACGAGGGAAAAATCCGAGGACAACACCACGTAATTTGGAACCGCGGTCAGATGACGAAGTCGCACCTGAGCTGGCACCCTACTCTCCAAACTTCCACACCAAGCCAACGTGAGGACATTTGAGGCCACGACAGATTTACCGTGCACCAGCAACCTTTGTACACACGGTCTTTGGTTGGTTTCGAACTCGCAAGCCTCCGGGTGCTAATCCGTTACTCTTCCAACCGGGCTACCACGGCCATGAAGGACGACTGAAAGCGTCGCTAAATTATTTATAACGTACAGCACATACTTTTAATTTTAATTATCGATCAAAAACTTGTTAAATAATAATTTGCGAAGACCAACTCTAATTTTCCTGCATGTATCGTAATGTTTTCACATAAGCTATTTTTTAACCCTCCATGGTTGTCTCAAAGTGTCTCGTCATTAACAAAACTGACCAGATCTTGAAAGACGAGATGTTTCGTCATTAGAAGAAAATTGACCAGATCTTGATGGACGAGATATCTCGTCGAAACCACTCGAAGAATTAATTTAAAGCATTACAAATTTGTAATTAATTCGTAATGCGAGACTTGCTTTGCATGGGACACACACGAATGGTCACTGTCAACTGGAAATGAGTTGATTGAATCAATCAGCACTGAAGGGAACACTGACTGCAAGCGTCGCAAAATTATTTAATATACAGTAGGCAACACCTACTTATGATTTAATTATCATACTATAACTTATTAAATAATGATTTGTGAAAAGCAAACTCATTTCGTTTCGTTACTTTTAAAACATACGCTATTTTTTTAATTTGAAGGCATTACAAAAAACCTGAACAATTTGTGATTATGTTAGTTTTGATATATATTTAAAAAGGTATGCATTATAATGCTAAATCCTCATTTTAGTATATATGCAAACGGCTAAAAACCTCAGAAGAATTTTATTATTTTCTCTAGTTAATTTTTCATGAATATTAAAAGAAAGTTATACCTTATAATACTAAATCCGCACTTTCCTATATATGTTAATGGCTATTGAGTATATAAAAATTTAAACCGGCATCTATAGTATATTTTAAGAAAAATAGATCGAAATTAGGAAAATTAACATAGTCGATGTTCGATCTGTCAACTTCTCCTGAAGTTCCCTTATATCGGTTCATTTCATTTTCTAGTTAAATGAAATTTGAAAAACTTTCACATTTAGTATTCAGATATGCAAGCAATGAACTCAGCAGCATTATTTGTGAACTAAATTTCCCGCAAATGTGTCTATTGAACCACCGAAGTAGCCAAGACGCATTTGTTTATAGGAAATATATACGGTCTTGGCTTAAAATCGTGAAAGTATGACTTCCGCTACATGCACAACTAGATCACGACCAAAAACGTTCCATCACATTTCTTTTGAAAGGAGTGGTTGTTTAGAGAAGTTTGCATCTTATTCTCTTGACCCGATTTGAAGTTAGACAAGCATTCAGACTTTAAACGATACGTAAGTTTTTCTGGGTGAAATGCAAGAGATATGGTAATCTCTAAACTTTTCCAACTGATGATACAGCGAACTTTGATTATCAGAGTTATGATTAACCGATAAGTGTTATCCGAGTCGAATTTGATACCGAGTTTTTCTTAAAGCTTTAAATAAAACTTCGAGCACGAGTGTTCGCTCTTAGTCTTAGACTGTTCTGGTTTACCGAGCAGATGGATGGTTTAGGTTTTATGGCGCAGATCCGAGAATAGATAAACTGCGCTAAACGCAAAACAAAATAAAATCCAATAAAAATATATTAAAAATACAAGATTAACCCTCCAAGGGCTTCAACGAGATATTTCGTTCATCAAGATCTGACCAATTTTGCTAATGACGAGATATCTTGTCATCAAGATTTTGCTCATTTTTTTATGACGACGAGATCGAGATCTGGTCAGTTTTTCTAGTGACGAGATATCTCGTCCATCAAGATCTGTTCGGGTTTGCTAATGACGAGATACCTAATCAAGACAACCACCAAAAGGGTTATCAACCAAAACAACATTAAAAGAGTGATAAAGCATTTAAGTGAACTACATGAAAACAAAGTAAGCTTTAAAAGTATGGAAACAATAAGCATGGTTAAAACATCTCTCATAAGATGAAAAGTAAAATATAGTTCAAAATGCATTGATGTGAAAGATGAAAGGATGTAGTTTGAATGTGTGAAAGTGCTGAAAACAGAAGATCTTGAAGGACTTTTCCACATGAGAGTTTAAAAGGTACGTAACTCACATCCAAATTGATTGTAAAATTATCACAATTAATACATACTGAACACAAATCCGAGTACAGATCATTATAAATCCTTACTTTATGAATCTTTCAGTAGCAGTAGAAGTAAAATATAGTACAGTAATTTTTTCTGTTTTACTTATAGACTGTTTCGCATTACTTGTCCATATTATCCGAAGTTTCCTCGGTTAACATTATCTCGCATAATCAAGGTTCTACTGAGTATAACTTAGTTATAATACAATTAAAATAACATTTATCGGTACACAAAATAACTTTAACCATATCTCTAAATAATTTGACACAAAATAAAATAGGAATCTGTAGACAATTAAGTATTTTAATATGCAGTGAATTAAAAAAAACAATAATATATATGTGATATGATCAATTAGGAAATTAAATCTATATCAAAGATGTCTGAAAATGAACGAAAGTTTTAGTAGATTTTAATATATTTTAAAGCTTTTTTTTTTCAATGTTACTTGTATTTATACTTCTAATCCACTTTTTGTGTATTTTGAACTATTCAAAAATGATTTTTTAAATAGGAAACATTAGAGCCTCTAAATTGGAAATACAGAACACGTTGGGTAAATTTAAGTTTCATGAGCTGTTAAACGTAAATGTAAATAAAGTACTAACAATCACACATTTTAATTATTCGTCACTGCAAACTTTCAGTGTTTTTGAACCAATAAATAAGAAATACAATTTTAATATTTAAAATGATACTCCATAAAGTTAAACCTGTCACCAATAGTCCATTGTATTGATCCAGTGCGATATTAATTCAACTGCATACCATATCAACTACCTATGAACTAACTACTTTTACCATAATCAAAACCATATTTATACACAAGTAGATATTTAAAAAGTGATTTAAAATCAGCACAGAATGAAGCCATATTTCGTTTTTTGTACTGAGAATACCAAAAAAAAAAATTAGTCTGTCGGTTTATTTCATTTTTATCTTGAATTAAACTGAAAATTCTACTTCAGTGAGTTTTTACTTTCTTTGCTTAACAATGACCCGCTTTGGATTTTGTTTTTCACTGTTCCTTTCTGACGAAACGATTTCTAGGTATTTTTTAGTGAACAAAAAAGTTCATTCATCTCTTGGCTGAGATGTGTTAAGCAAGATTAATGTTTATATAGTCTGGAGAAAAACTAAACCTGATTTTTAAATTTGTTTGACGAAAGCAAGAGATTTGCTTAAGTTGACTTAAAAACACGCTTTCAAAAGAATTGTACTTCACAAACATGGAATCACGAACAGCTCTAGTTGAAACACGAACGTGTTTTTCATTTCAATGCGACAAACTTAACAAGAGTTTCACGTTTCAATTTGTGAGACTTAACAAGATTTCGCATTTCAGCGAATGAGATTTAATTCTGGTGGTTGTCTCGACGAGGAATCTCGCCTTTAGTAAAACTGACTAGATCTTGTTGGACGAGATATCTCTTCATTAGCAAGATTTGTCAAATCTTGATCAACGAGATATCTCGTTGAAACCACTTGGAGGTTTAACAAGGGTTTCTTATGTCAATGAGCGAGTTCTAATGTGAAGAACTGCTCCCGACACCAAGTCTGGTGGTGGTGGTCGCTATCGAAACAGGGTTCGTTCATTACGAGAAGGGGTGACTATCGGGATGACGTAATTTTATTTTGTTTTTCGCGAATGTTGATGAAGAAAGAAGTAGTTTACTGGATTTTCTCGACGACAAATAAAAATCTTAACACAAATATTTCGAAATTATTATCAAGTGCGCCCTTGTGACAAACTTGAAAACATTTCTACGAACATCCTTATGGAAAATTGGATAAGTTCCCATTTCTATGGCAACAAACAGGAAAAGACTATATTTGCATTAGTTCTCGTGGCACACAGACAGTACCAAGAAAAGATTTCACTATGCAAGCAAATTATGCAAGTGTGTTTTATACTTATTTGAAAAATAAGTATAATACACATTTCTTAAACTTAACCTTTAAAATCTTTGTTACTTATTGCAACGATTGACCACCTAATTTCTAGTAAACAAACATTTTAAACCAGGAAAAGATTTCGAATGATGAAAAGAAATATTGCTAGGTTAAAAAGGTGGGCCATCGAGCTTGTTCCACATATTTTACGTCGGCGGTTTCGATGATGATTTTCGATAAAAAATGCAAAAAAATCAGGTCAAAAGGAACACGTGGAGTGGAAACCATTCCACAAGTAAATAAACAAGTGAAACTTTTCTGATAAGGTTGGAAAATGAGCCTCTGGACCGTGTATTGCTGCCTACTTTACTTCTCTTTGTTCCGCCACGATATTTGCAATTAACAATAATGAACGTCTCCTAAATCTCAAAAACAAAAAATCTTCATTTAACTTTAAGAAGTTGGTTAAAATATTAGAATAATTCTATAATTTTTTTACCCAACAATTAACTCAAGTGGAGTTGGAACCCTAAATTTTTCGATTTTGAGATCCTTAGGTTTGGACAGTATTTTAGCTTTTTCAAATATACTTCATTTTTGTATAAACTCGTATTAGAAGAGTTTTAAATAAATAAATAAAAATAATAAACTCAAACTTTAAACTCGATTTTTATAAATGAACTCTTTTCATCTTTTGGGTACCTTTTCTAAAAAAACTGCTGTAACCTGGTAAGGAAAATTTTCCCAAATACCTCACTTACAAACTGTTTCTGCTTTTATCACAATTTAAAATTTCAAGTACGTTAGATATGTATGGCAATATTTTACATACTTATCGATTAAAAATTGTACATAATCCACCCATTAGATTTGTTTGATCAGAAGAAAAAGATTAAGATTTGTTCTAAAATTGCATTACATCTTGATACATGAGTCCGGCTTATTAAAGCCGATTTCACGATGTGTTCTATGAATCAGTGAAGCAATCTACATAAAATGAACATTAGAAAAACAGTAAGAATAGAAGATGAATCACAAATGTTTTTAAGAGAATTCTAAAAATGTTCTCTCCGGTGCAGTCGAACAAGATATGCTCCAAAGTCTCTTCCTCATCAAGGCAAATAAAGGCACTTGTTGGTTGGTTTTGGGGTTTTATGGCGCAAGGGACATATTTGGCCATGCTGCGCCAGACACAAGACATACAATATCAAGTAATAGACAGACACTAACAATGAAATTTTTACTGACACAGAAGAGAGAAATACACTCAGGGAGGAATGCACCTGACAGGAATCGAACCTGCGTCGCCTACAACTCGAAGTTTGATAGCACAATGGACATACCTACTGAGCCACGAACAAGGCACTTGAAGGAGTCAGTCAAGTGAAAATGACTCAAGTTGGTCTGAGTTGCAATGTGGCCTGTTATGGCTTTAGCAGAAAAAGGGACAACTGATCGAGGGGATATTTTTGATGTAATGGAGTTCATTAGGCTCAGTCTCGAATTGAAAAAGATGGCGATTCATTCTTGTGTTTCTCCATAAAGTACACCAGTGATCGAGCTTCTCTCCTGACCCTACCCACATAGCTAGAAGTTGCTGACAAAGAAACTGGGCCTATTGTTGACAATTGAGCTAAAATATCAGCCATTTCATTGCCATACACTTCGCAGTGCGCAGGAATTCACTGCAAAGTGATATACTTGTCTTTTAGTGTGACAAAAAGCTGCCTGATTTCTTCAATTCTAAAACAGTAGTTGCCTAGTCTATACTGGGAAAGACAGTGGAGGGCATGTATGGAGTCTATCAGACTACAAATAGGACGATTATTCAAGGAGGGAGAATTCTTTCGAGAATGAAATAAGAAATTCTAAGAATACAATGAAATTTTCTCTCAAATAGGAGAAAAGTTCACTGATTTGTAGTTGTTCAAGTACTGCATAGTCCATCGTACTTTAACAGTAAAGCCAATAACGATACACACACATCCAAAAATTTAGGGAATGCAACCCGAGATGAATCCCGTGCCAAGTACCGGCACCGAAGTACCCCAAATGACAAATAAATATTCCACAAGCTATGTGGAATAAAATAAGAACACCCACATGCCTCGTATTGCTACTGAAAACTAAAGAAATAAAAAATGCTTAGGTGAACAAATTGTTAGTTTAGTTATTACCGAAAAAGATATTTTTGCTCCGTTTAAGCAACCAAATAGGAAATGACCTGACTTTTGACCCTAATGGCAGGCCTCACAACGTGCAGATATGCTTTCTACAAGGCTGTCCAAGAGTTTCTATGACAAGAAGTCCCATTCGCGTGCTAGAGCTCATCTTTGGTCCTGTGATGTCCTTGATGGTGTTGTGTAGGTTGCAATGCGACGTCCTAGAGCATCCCAATCACGCTCTATTGAATCGAGATCAGGCGACTTTGATTGATACGAATTCAGAACTTTTCTTAATTTCTGGACATGTCTGTATATTATGCAGATAATGCTTTCTTAGGAGGATAGGGTATTTTTCAATACTAGTATACATATGTATTTCAAAAATCCATAATATAAAAACTGTTCTGTCTGCATTGAACATATTTATCATGCTCTTTTGGCACAATATAGAGGTATAAAAGGTAAATAATGCTGTGACAATGAGAGGCATATTTTATCTTCTCAAAAAGATGACAGAACTCAAAAATAAATTTTACAGGAGAGCTAAAAGATGAAGTCTAAATTAGAAGATGGAATCGATCATATTTTAAGTCTCGATTTGAAATTTGTATAACTAAGTCATCTTCATTGTACATCTGTAAAATATTTCCTGATTTGAATTTACATCACTTATTCGAGTTTAATCGAAGCAAATGTTACTTAGAATAATTACATTTTCATTTTGAATTGTGTTACTGTTCTAGTGGTGTCGTATGTCGGTTTTATTCAAGACTATGTAACTTGAAGTCTAATTTTGTTTTGCTGTATAAACTCTTCTATAATTTAACAATAACATGAAATATTTCTCTACTTTCATATTTAACTATCCAATCTTTTTCTTTCTTTGATTTCTAATTTTCCCTTCTCTCACAAATATGAAATTACTTCGCGCAAGTGTTCTCTCTTGTTATTTTCTTTCTCTCAACTTTGAGTTAAAATCCTAACTAATAGATGGCGCAAGTAGCTAAAGTATGGAGGCTGAAGAAAATAGAATACATTTTCTTTTAGATACATAATTATACGATTGAATACTTTTTAGTTTCATATTTGCTCGGTAACCTAAGAATTAGTTTGTTTCACTTGTCTTTTACTGAATAAGAATATGTAAAATTTGTAACAAGAATTATAGCGTGCTAAATATTTTACGAAACCCATTTTTAAGTTACAAATATCCTCGATTATATCATGTATATTTTAAACAAATATTAAGTAATTAAACTATAAGTGGACAAAAATGTTCTAAATTATAACTAAATCAAGTGCATTCGCATTTCTTAACAAACTTAATGCATGTTGTGTAAATGCTTTTTGTAACTAAACTAATTTCTTAATTATTCATTATGTGTTTAAAAGTGCTTAAATACACAATGTGTGACATTTATTTATTTATCAGGATTCTTTCTCTCATCATTATCGTTATGACATGATTCCTGAAAGTGAACCACTTCTGAAAATTAAATGCTTACATGAATTTAAACAAAAGAGCAAGGCATTTAACCCTCCAAGAGTTTCGACGAGATATCTCGTCCAAGATCTGGTCAATTTTGTTAAGTATGAGATATCTCGTCGAGACAAAACATATCTATTACTCCAAGGGAAATGAATATCCAAGTAGGAAAAACAAATTGTCCCTTGCCCAGAACTGGAAAATAAAGAACTATTTAACATACTCGTTCTTTATTACAATTTAATAATTGTGACAGTTTGGAACAGGTTTTTGCACCAATCTGAACACTACACTTTTCGATAGGAAGATTTAATCACAATATCCTAGTTGATACTATTAAATTAGTTCTAGTGTCGAAACAGCATTTTATCTTCTCATTTTCATAAATTCAACAATTTATGTGACTGATCTTTACTAATTTGAATTTACACATAATTACGAATCAATACTATAATTTTACGAATAGTAAAATATAGTTAAAAGTATATTGATGGACTTTCGAACCTTTTTCTAAGTCCGTAAGCACTAAAGCAAAGTCTGAGGAGAGGATATTTCAATAAATTTATAATTGTATTTAGCATACTCGTTCTTTATTACAATTTAATAATCCTGTTTTCGCAAGCGTATCACGAAGACCTTCTCAGTACTAACGATGATACCCTTGTGAAAACACGTACCTTTATACTTTTATGCAAATTACTGCAACTATTATATATATATATATATATATAATTATTAACTATCTTGTATGCAAATTTCTTAAAAATGAATACTTTAATTTTGCAGCTTTTAATTTTTTAAATTTGAGTTGCAAAACAACTTTTGAGCATACTCAATAAGAATTATTAAAATGCAATGTAATAAGACTATAAATATAAATTTTTTGTTAAAGTTCGTCTATAGATAAATATTTTTTAAGTTTATTGACTATAAGAACTTATGTCTTACTTATGTGATTGCATAAGTAACACATAATATCTCTCTCTTGTTTGAACTACTTTTGTTGCAATTTACCTGACTGTTTCATAACTAGAATAATATTTGATATTTCATAAAGAAAGTATCTTTTTAATCACTTTTCTCAGAAAAAGTCGTAAATTAGATATACTGTCTTCTTAAAACGAAAATGTTTACATTTTTATTTTGAAATGAGTCTAATTAAATTAAATATTCAGCAATAAATAAATAATTAAATTTCAGAAGAGTTTACATAGGTTGCATTTCAATAATTATATATCAAAGACTAACCATAAGAATACCATTTGAAGAAATGTGTTAGAAAGTGTTATCCAATGATTAAAAAAAATTAGAATTCTCCTATATAAGTGATAATTTGTGAGTCAGCGTATCTCAATCCAAGAACTAAAAACGCACGTTTTCAGTTTTTCATAATTTTATTTTTTAAATAATGCACTGAGTAACGAATAAAATGCATATCAACCAATGCATAAAAAACGTTTCTGATTCATTAATTTAAATAAGATTAATTTAATATATTTTAAGTTTTCGTGAAAAAATCTGTTTAGCGTTAGTATTAGTGCAATGTAACTGTTATAAAATTAAGCAACTGATATTGTGAGGGTAAAAAGTGTATAATATATTTATTATAACTGGCGAGTAATAAATACATTATACACATTTAATAAACTTATAAGAGATAACTGATATTGTGTGGGCAAAAAGTGTGTAATTACATTTATTACACACTTGTGCGTAATAAATATAAACTTTAGGAAACATAAAATATAATTGATACTGTGTGGGTAAAAGGTGTAGTACTTTTTATATCTAGTATGGATATATTTATAGTGTGCCAAAATAAATAAATCGATATCACAGCTACTTATATTTCAATAATAATTCATGTAATCTTAAAAAGAACGATATTCAGAGAATAAAACTGTTTTTTTCACGTATTTTTTATTTTTTCAATATAAACTCTATTTACACACAAACTGTAAACATTTTTACAAGGTTATTAATAGTTATAAACACACTAACTAGTTTTTAAAGCATGTATAAATAAATGTTAGTAATGACAAAATGGTCACCAAAGACACAGTTCCCCAGAACTGATGAAATAGAAGTATTGCCACTGTTTGAAAACGAGAAGATGCTATTTACTAGATGTTCAACCCATCCAACTCCCAACATATACACAATTATACAATTTACATTTATAAATTAATAGTGATGTCCAAGTGATTTCAAATAATGTCCATGACTAAGGCTGTGAAGCCCGAGGCTATGATGCTCGAAACCATGATGTCCAAGGCCATGGTGTTCTAGACCATGATGCTCAAGACCATGGTGTTCAAGACCATGATGCCCATGAAGATTAAGACCATGATCCTCATAATGATGTCCCAAATCAATACTAAGGTGCTTTACAACTGGGACCTTCTTGACAACATTGACGTGCTTGATGACTGGTACATTCTTGACTACAGAGACGTGTTTGATAACAGGCACGTGTTTAACAACAGGTACGTGTTTGACAACTGCGATGTTCTTCACAACGGCGACGTTTTTGACGACGGGGACTTTCTTAACAACGGATATATGTTTGACAACGGGAACAATGACTTGGTGATGGTGACCACCATGATAGCTGTCATGGTGTCCAAGGAGAAGATCGCTGGAATGACCATAGTCTAGTCCATGATGATAACTTGGAATTACTCCTCCAAAGGAGACTGTGCCAAGAGAAACTAAAAACAGGGCTAAAATCTGCAAAGAAAAATATTTATTCGTTACTTTCCTAATATATACATTTTAAATATATCTTGAAGCAAACAATTTACTGATGGTTGAATGAATTTAACCATTACTACATTATCTTTTAATCGTTTATTTTTCATATTTTCTTAATCTGACAATTCCATTTTATTTTTCAGTTTTATGCTTTAGAGTCTATTTTAAAAATTACAAAAACTCTTCAATTTGTCCAAAACAACATTCTCAATGCATAATTTTATTTTAATTTAATCCTTATCACTCCAAGAATGAGTATCGCATGGCAACTTACTGCAGTTTGGAGTAATGAGGTTCAATAATTATTTGCATAGTTATAAGTTTCTAAATGCTGATAAAATTTAAAACTCTGAGCATATCATATTTAGAAAACAAATTCAAAGAAATTCGTTTAACGGAACGAATAATTATGCATCTTATATCCAATATGCATCCACAAAATCCTATATTAGAAACAATAAGAATTATAATACAAAATATTTTTCGAACTGATGACCTTAATCCTCCTGGTGGTTGTCTCGATGCGGTATCTCATCACAAGCTAAATTGACCACATCTTGATGGACGAGATATCTCATCATTAGAAGAAAACTGACCCTTGATCTCATCAGCAAAAACTGAAACGATCTTGTCATCATAAGAAAATCGGTAAAATCTTGATGACGAAATATCTTGACATTAGCAAAATTGGTCATATCTTGGTGAATAAGATATCTCGTTTCGCTCGAAACCACTTACTTATTCCCACTTTATTTAAAAGCATAAAGGGGGAAGCGGTAAAGTAATTATTAATTTCATTCACAATCAATCATAACCATCGACAATCAAACAATATATTTTTAAAAAACGTTTCACTTCCTCAAACTTGAATGCAGACAAGCTTATAACAAAAATACTATGATAATGATTGATAAATGCAATCATACCACAAGATGTGAATGTTTAGTATAAAATTGGGTTAATTTTAAATTAAAATTAACTGTCTGATGGATTCGATTTTTCAACAAGTTATCTATAGCTTCCGAAAGATTATTTGCAAATTCAAACGGTATTATAGAGAGAACGGGGAAGCATCTGTTTAATCAGCAGTGAGTTACCTTTCTATCGTTCCAACTTATTGTAGTGTAGCTACACAGTGAATAAATACATTTGGGATTAGAGATCCTGCAATTGAGTTAAATCTCGAAACTAGTTTGTAGAGGAGCGTTACAATAGGTGTAATTTATCCAGTTAATTGTAGTCGCGTTAATTCAAAAGTACGTATTGATTTGTTAATTTGAATTACTTAATATATTTCTGTATGTGACGTCCTCATTTTACCTAGATCATTTAAAATTGTTTAGGATTGCATCCATAAGACTATTTACAACTATCCAGATCTGAGGCATACAGTTCATATTCAATACTTCGTGTGATTGTGTTCAATTTCTCCAGTGGCTGCGATGCCCATCTAGGGTGTCTTTTGATGCCCAATAACATGGTATTTCGCCAATACGCAAGTATTGGGAATGAAATATTTTCAATAATGCGACACTTACAGCCATCGTGGGCATGCACAAAGAAATTAGTCCTCATTGAGATTATTCCAGTAGACTCAACTACTAATGGCTTGTTACGAAAGAAACTTTCGGTCTAGGATCTCCCCTTTTTCTCTATCCTGCAATTTTCAGGCGGTTTCTATAGCATATTTGGAATGTGTGGAACGTTTTACAGATAATCTTAAAACAGTACCTCAAAACGGATAGCATATTAATGTTTTAAAGTGATTTTACCAAGTGCTCCGGATGCATTTCTTCTGAGAAAATGGTGCAAAAAAAACTAAAAATCTTAACGATACATCCGATATTAAGAAATTTCTAAGCATTCTTCAAGCGTACCTGATGATCTTTTACTAAATAATTAAGTTTTTAAATTTATATCGGCATGAAAAATATACTCTAAAATTAGTATTGCTTTTTAACTAAAAATTAAAACGATTTGAAATAAACACGTTGTTAACACATTCTATTTAGTAAGCAAATATAACTAAAATGTGGTCAATGTACTGATCTAAAAATCCCTATTTTGATAAGTGACGAAAATTAAACCAGATATTTTTCTTGTATTTGGAGAAGAAATTTAGCAACTAGAAATGAAACTGAGAAATTTTATTTAGAAATTAAGTATATGAACTTCAGAGCTGTAAATATTATTTTCGATCAGTTAATCACGAGATATAATATTATGAAAAGCCAAAAATCCCATATCTTTTTAATCATAAAATGTTAGTATCAATGAATTTATCATTATTTTTTATGAAGGCAAATCAATCACATGAAATACACATTTTTTAGGATAAGATTATAAAATTATAAAACTGAAGATTTGAAGTCATATTTTAAATTATATGCATCAAATAGTTGAAATTATGATTTTTAAGTGGTATGGTAAAACACAAAACATGTTTCATCGATTTAATTGAATTGTGGATACGAAATTTTTATTTTAAAAGCAAAATGAATATGTTTTTTAAAGTTTCAAACTTTGCGTAGCAATTTTTAACAAATTAAGTAAAGCTAATTAAGAAAAGCAATTTAATAAATAAACCGTTTCTTCAATACTCCTATAAATTGAGTTATTCTACAAGAGTTTAAAAGTTTGGATTGAAAATAGATACTATGATAAAAATTGACAGGCTATATACAAATCAAGTAGAAAAACTAAACCAATTTTCATATGATTGTAGAGCCCCGATCGATCAATATTTTTCAACATTTGGTTAAAAATAATTAAAACGGATTTTTTAAAAACTAAAAGCGTTAAAAAGTTTTAAGATTAAACATGGTGTTTTGTGTAGAACAATTATTTGGCTGGAACGCAAGCTTAATAATTTCAAATTGAAATTATTTCGTAGTTGGAAAAATACCTCAAGCTCTTATAATACGCATTTAAGCGTCTCACTTTTTCCGAGTAAATCGATTTCTGTCTCGTAAAGTATTGCAAAGATTTGACGGCATGGAGAAAACCATTCAAGCCTTCTGTGAAAGGGTTTGTATGAAATCCAGACAGTACTCACCGTGGTGTCCATGGTGTGTGTTGCTTAGTCCACGAGAAGGGCTGCTATAATCCACCATGAGTCCGTTCCCCCTTTATATAGTCAACGACATCAATATGTGCGACGATTACAAATTAGACTTGGGTGAACGCATTCCGCAACCTTTAAAACCATATTTATTAGGAGGGTGTCCTTTCGGCAACAAAAAAATCTCTTCCGTTTGATCTACTTGAAACAGTTGTCTTTAGTGAAAGTGGACGAAAACAGGGCTGGGTCCAGTTGTAAATTAGCAAAAGCCTACAGGCTTCAGTGTCTCTTTTGCCCTACATCCTCAGCAAAGAAAAAACATCAAGATCAGTAAAAAAGAAAACACGATTACATAAATACTTTAGAAGAAAAAATTATCCTCTAAGATCATTAGAGATTGGAGTAACCCAAATGCTTTTATTCAATAGAAAGACATTTTTTTTGTCCCATTCCTATCGAGAGTATTTGTTGATAAATGATAAAAGTAATTTTGTATTCGTCTTTTCTACGCTTTCGGTGCACAATCGACAACAATGCGATACCGTTACTGCCATGAGCGATTAGTTTTCAGCTTAGTTTGCCATTAATTGGTGAGTAACGATTAAAAAGATTGGGACGGGCATAGCTTTTCACTTTCTCTGTGTTGTTCCCATTGAAGCCCATACTAATTCAGATGGATTTTACAAATACGGACAGCGTTCAAAGGGGTGAAAATGAGATTGTGTTTGAATATCTTTGTTTTAAATGAAAGCGCTCTTTGTTTGGTGCTGATAAGATAAATGAGTTGAACAATTTTACATGGAGAGAAAATGAATCTGAAAGGCACGTTTGCATCCGGTTATACAGATCATCTTGCGAAAAGAATAGTTTGTTATTTTTAACTGGTTTCCCTGCGTTTAGATGTGATAAATGCAATTTATAGACGCACAAGAGAGAGAGTAATTTTAGGAAGGTAAAACCAAACTACCCAAATACATTCTTTTTGTTTCACAAGGGTGCTTCAAGGTTATTAGCTTAGCAAGAGCTCTCAAATAACTACAAACCTATCGTTAAAGCATTTAACTATCTGCTATCATTAGCTATCTATTAAATTAATTAAAGCATATCGTTGTTTTAGAGCAGAAACTCATTAACAGACAAAATTATTTTTACTGTACAGCTGTTTAAGGACTATTAGGTTTTAGGTAAAAGAATAAACCATTTTGATCGGATTTATATCTTTTAAACACATTACAAAATGACAACGTATTTCTCAACATCACGAAAATCATCATTATATATAAGTACTCACATATAACTAAACACTTAAGACATCATCAAAACATTTTAATTAAGCACCCATTTTTTAAATTAAGTATTAAGGAGTTTTTGAGGCAGATAAATTTTTTTATCTGAATTATTAATAGTCATAAGTACCTCAAAATCGATATTTTAGCTACTCATTTTTAGAATTTATCAACTGCTATAAAACGTGAAATTTTGATGTATGTATCATGCAAATACAAACAAAATAAAACATCTAGTATTACTTTTAAGTGGAAAAATATGAGTAAAAAGTCTAAGATATCTAAATATTTTTATCGAAAGTCAATGGAGCAAATGTTTTGGTGATCATTAAATATGATTGATGCATTCAAAAACTAGTAATTAAAAAAGTTTCGCCGTATATATTACAATCAGACTCTTTCAGTCTTATTTAAAGGTATAATAATAATATTTTGATGTAGAACATAAAATTTTTTATGTGTAAAAAATGAGTTTTATTCCATTAAAATGAACTTCACTTAATAAATAATCATCTTAATTTCCAACTCAGAAACCATAACGACCGATGACATATTTTATTCTCTTTTCACGCAGTGGAAGTCGCGTAATGACTATTTAATTGACTCAGTTATCATTAATGTTCCGTCTAGGAGATACTTACTAGTCATTCCTTTTTATTTCTGCATTATGTGAAGGACTTGCATAACTTGCTGTGTTCAAATAATAAGGAAAGTAAAGACAAAAATATAAATTGATTTGAAATAACTACTCATAATGCCTAAATAATTTCTTATCTTGAATTAATACGTATTTAACTAATGACCGGGTAAATGATTTGGATTTAGAGTACTAAATTGATCTTTACGTTTAACGTGATTCGTCACAGAATTCCATTAAATCAGCAAATTTAATCTTTCTATTTGGCGCAGCTTGTTCATTTCCAATCCGCGAAACCCAAATATTATTATTTTGATCTTCCTATTTTGATTACTTAAGCCTCTTTTAATGTTACTAATATTCTAATTGTGCTAAAAACATAACTATTAGTTTAAGGAAAAAGAGTAGAGAAAAGGAATCTCGTCAAATATAAAAGTTGCTTATTAAAAACTACTACTTGTACTCTTGCAACTTCTCCTTGCACCACTAGTTATTTTGAGATCTATGTTAATAGTTAAATATAAAAACTTTCCAGAATTTTGTAATAATTTTGCGCTTTCTTTCATTAAATATTGGAAAACGAACTCAGGTTAGTCATTTCGGAAGACAGTCATCAGCTTTATGTAATTTTTATGACAAATTTGTTTGGGGACTAATTTCTATTTTAATTTTGATTACTTAAACTTTTAACTTTATTAATGTTCAAATAATGTTTACAAGAGAACTGGTGATTTTGAAAGTCTACTGTTCCCTCAACAGGAGATTTCTGGATAATTGATGCATTTTAAATGTAGCGTACCATAGAAAATATTTATAAAGTTTACTGGTGTATGTGTACGGAAGAAAGCAGTTCCTTAGAATGAAACATAACTCAAGGCGTTTTTGTTTTATTATCATAATAATTAAATATTAGATGGGAAGTGTGCAAACTGATAACATAAGAACTCACTAAATACTAATTGGTAATTTAGGGGAAAACATAAAGGGATGAAGCTGCAGACTATTTAGAAAAAAATACCCATTCATTACATGACTCGATTACCTAAGAGAAACAGATTATACAACCCCTAGAATTACTCCAAGTATTAAGTTTTTTACCTTTGACATTTTTCTTTTAGGTATAAACACGTGATGGTAAAAAAGTCTTAGCATTGTTTGTAACCTAAAAAAGGTGTATCGGCCATTAATTTTTTCACCTGTCTTACATTTAATTACCACCAGGGGCGTTTTTGTAAGGTATTTAGCAAGGGTTTTCGTAAGTGAGTTGAAATCAAAATCTGGAACAGGAAATTTAATTGTGAATTCAGTTGTGACCCAAAGAAGAGTTATCTTCTCTCTTAGTGGCGAATTTTTGAGGTTTGCTCTGAATTAAATGCGAAGAATTTTGAAACACTTTCTTTACGAGAGACCAATTTTGAGAAAAGGTTTAAGTACTTTTAAATTTTCGTACTAATTCTAAAAAATTTCTAAAAAATTGTTATGTATTTTTCTACCTCAAAAGCTGTTTATGCACTTTTTAGTGCAAACACTGAAAAATATTCAGAATAAAATTTTTATAGTCAGAATAAATTCCCTTAGAAGAGGAATTACTTTCTTAGATGAGACAAACTATTTTCAGTCAAGACAAATGCCCAAGCCAGTTTCTCCCCAATACTGCTCATTTTATTTCACAACTCATAAGTAAAAAAATTACTGAGCATTTTCGGAATGTCTTGATTACCGTATGTTGTACATATAGTATAATACATTATGATGGTACAGATTTAATAATGTATAGATGTAATAATGTATAGATGTAATAATGTATAGAAGTAAAATAATGTATAGATGTAATACGCTCTAACACTCTGGATAGACTTTCCACCTCGATGGTATGTTCTATTTATCTCAATCACACTTATTTCAACTGGTACAAAAATCTATACAAAAGTCTATCCCGTGTCTAGTTTCACGACACTACGCACGGGATAGACTTTCCACCTCGATGGGATGTTCTATTCATCCCAACTACACTTACTTCAATGGTAAGGTGTTTCACGGCACTAGGCACTGGAGTTTGTGGTGGTGTTAGTAAGTTACCTGCCATGTGTAAAACAGAGACTATGGCATAAATTTATAACGGCATATAAAAACAATTGAGTCGAGAAACGACGAATGAAAAGACTTGCTGTTTTAACACTTTGGAAGTGTATACTTGCAGCTTTATTTTTCTCAGATGATTTTTGATGCATGCAGCCTTTGTGTTAGGAACAACGGAGTAGAAACATTAGTAAACGTAGAAGGCATAGCTTTTTAGTATAGAATGGTCTCTAAAGCCCTTAAGGAACGTTATATAGTTAAAATTTTTAATTCCGTGCAGTGGTATACCTAATATTTGCATCTATAAAATGTTCACATTTTATTTCAGTAAATAGAATGTCGGATAAATTCCCGAAAGAATGAATATGAATCTAAAAGAATGTGTTAAAATGACTCATAGATACATATAGTTCTGTTGATTTAAACCGCCTGGTGTGTTTTAACTTCTATTCTCGACGAGGTATCTCGTCATTAAAAGAAAACTGATCAGATCCTGATGGACGAGATATCTCGTTATTAGAAAAACTGACCAGATCTAGATCTCATCATCATTGAAAAATAGGCGATACCTTAATGACGAGATATCTCGTAATTAGCAAAATTGGTCAGATCTCAATGGACGAGATATCTTGTCGAAACGACTTGGAGAGTTAAATAAATATTTAACCTCGTTGAATTGCTAAGAATATTAGAAAAAGAAATTGATATATTCGTGTGTTAATGCGAAATTTAACGAATATAATTTGTTTCTCTTCTTTATGTACATACTTTTATTATCAGAATGAATAAAGTATAATTGGGAGGAACACTTAGATTTACTCTAATATTATGAAATGTGGCATGTTTCTACGAGACTCTGGGTTTAAAGCTCCTAGAAGGAATGATTAATACTTTTCATTTTATTAGGTTCAACAGAAGAGATGCAATTGAAGATGCAAAAACTCTAATGCCTGTTGAGATATTGAATTAGTCAATCTTATCCATATTTTATAATTGCATGTTCGTCATTTTAATAAAGATGCATTTCTTGCGTTTTTTAATATAATATTCGTTATATCTACTTTTAATCGAATTAAAAACTAGTTTTAATCAAAAGTAATTCCCCTTTAAACTAAGTATTAGGATTATTATTACTCACTAGCTTGATTGAATGATTCTGATTATTTTAAACTTTCCCAGGAGCTTATAGTATAGAAATGAAAGCATTTGATTTTACATTAATTTTCTGTTTGTCTCAAGTGGAGAATAAAGTTAACACTTTCATTCAGCTATTTAATCCGGATGGATATTTCAAAATCCGGTGTCGGGATTAGAAACGGGAAGTTCTCTAAAATGGAAAATAAATTGCTTTACACTATACCTAAGCGCTTATACTCACTAAAAGTAATTTAACTGAAAGGCATTATATAACATGTATGCGCTATTTGTCTATCTACTTTAATTAAATTTCAATATGACGGTTGCTTTATTCCAAATAATTTAAATCATATACTTGTTTTATATTCGTCCATTTTGTGTGCAATGTAAGTCAGTTTAAAAAACAGAAATAATATCCTTAGGCTTTTCAGTTTTCTAAGTAATATTATCGATTATATTTATTTGTTAACATTGTTACAAAGCAGCATTATACCTTTTTATGAAGTTCTTAGTTCGAATTAAGTATTAACATAATTTATGAATGGTATGATAATACATTAGATCTTTTTGATAGGCACAAAGCATATAAAAAAATTCGTCCTAAAGTTTTAAAAATAAAGTTCTTCATCAGTTACATAAAACATATTTTGACACTATAATAGATAAAATAAAAATGTAAAACGTTTGAGAGAAACAAAAATTATGTAACTCCTTAAAGCAGCAATTTTCTACCGGTAAATGCCACTAGAATGGAATACTAGAAATGTGTGCCTTACGGACGGTGAAATGGTTAAAAGTTTGTTTATTTCATTCCGACGATTTAGTTTTGAACTTTTAACAAGTTGTTCATAAATAATTTTAAGTAATACCCGTATGTTTAATACAAGTATAAATAATTTTAGTACTTTTTTATTAAAGTATAAATAAATTGTTTCAAAACGATTTTTAAGACACATTGAAAAATAGGTAATTAGCATACTTTTTATAAATCAGTCAAAATTATATATTATACCTATTATTAATTATTAATTTTTATTATTATAGCAATTTTTTTCAGATCCTGCAAAAAGTACATATTTTTCTGAAGAATTTTAAGGACCGCCTTGGCTCAGTCGGTATGTCCACTGTACTAGCAACCTTCGAGTTGTAGGGGGCGCAGGTTCTATTTCCCGTCGGTGCATTCCTCCCTGGGTGTATTTCTCTCTTCTGTCTCAGTAAAACTTTCATTGTGTGTATCTATTACTTGATCTTGCATGTCTTGTGCATGGCCAAATATGGCCCTTGAGCCATAAAATCCAAAGCACTAACCAACAACCGAAAAATTTTAGTAATTTATGTGTGTTATGAAATTATATTTATGTGTTATTATGAAAAACGTTAAAAATAGGTGCCCTAAAGTATGATAAATGTAGCTCTAATTACATTTTATGAACGCATATATTATTTTGTGCTGTAGGCACCAACGTTCAACGAACTTTTTCGCATTTTCTAGCTTAATGCAGTTTATACAAAACTCTTTAAATTAGAATTTATCGCAGACTACGCGTCAATAATTTTCTCATCGTGGAGTGTTTCACAAAAGTGCATTCACAATTTGCCTTCGATTCCTCCTCTTTAGCTCGGCCACACACTCAAGCAGTATGAGACAAAACGTACGACATGCGCATGCGTACTCCATTTCTGTACTGAAAACATGCCGGTACGCATGCGTATTTCAGTTTATTTAGCGTTGCATGACTAATGCTGGACCAATGTCTTGCCTGCCTTAGACTCGCTCCATTTATAAAAAATTGAACACACTAAATCAGAGTTAAACAACGTACAATTGCGGGCTGGATCGTTCCACGAACTGCTTTTATCTGGCCCGCGGAGGTTCTACGTGGATTAACTCTGAAGGTTTCACACGCATAACTCCACCTTGCAACCTGCAGCCTTTCCTGTATGACTGCCTTGACCAATAAAATCTTTCCGAGGACAGGACCAATAAAATATTTGCAAACCATTCTATTCAAAGGGAAGGACTAATGGGAAATTTACAAAGGATTCTGTTATGAGAAAAAACAAATAGAATTATTCCAAAGGATTTTATTCTAAGAAAAGAACCAATAAAATCATTCTAAAGAATTATATTCTTTGGAGAAATCAAAAGAACAGATCCAAATGATTCTATTCTAAGAAAAGGACCATTAGAATTATTCTAAAAGATTTTATTCTAAGAAAAGGACCAATAGAATTTTCATTAAGAATGTTTTCAACCAATAGATGTGACCATTTCGACATTGCGTGTGTTGTGGGGTTAAAACAATACTAGACTACTCGGAAATCTCGTGAGCTCAGAGGGTTACTACTGGACTAGACTAGAGAAAATTATTTTCATTCTGCTATTGAAAAAATTAGGGGGTTAAATTTTCGATTGAGAGCGTCGGTGGAATACGAAAAAAATATGAATCTATTGAAAGAAAACGCAGACAAGGAATTATATTATAAGTCTGAGAAAGCCGAGTTTCTTTTCCTAGGACTAGAGACCAACGTTTCCTGGATCAAGTATGTGCCGACATCCAACTGGAGATAATTGATCTTTGACTTCCAACGACATAGAAGCCAAAATTTAAGGAATTTTGCTTCATTGATTTCTACAAAGACCTGGAAAAGCCATAACAAATATGTTAACCCTCCTGGTGGTTCTCAAGACGAGGCATTTCGTCTTGGCATAATTGACCAGATGCTGATGACCGAGATATCTCGTCATTAGAAAAAACTGCCCAGATTTTGAACTGAAAAATCGCCAATATCTTGATGATGAGATATCTCGTCATTAGCAAAGTTAGTCAGACCTTGAAGGACGGGATATCTCGTAGAAAGCACTTGGAGGTTTAAGAATCTTTGAAGTGCATTTGTGTGTGAGCAAACTTAAAATTATGAACCATGTTAGGAGTAAATTGCGGGCTAATCTAAAAAAGCAAGAATTGGGGATGTATTTTGTGAATTTCTATAACAGGCTAACTCCCGATTACAAGTAATGTTAACCCTTCAAGTGATTTCGACGAGACAACTCGACCAAGATCTGGTTAATTCTGCTAATGACAAGATATTTCGTCCATCAAGATCTGACCAATTTTGCAAATGACGAAATATCTCGTCATCACGATATTGCGCAATTTTTTGATGATGACAATCTCGTCAGTTTTCTTCTATTGACGAGATATCTCGTCCATTAAGATTTAGTAAATTTGCTAATGGCGAGATATTTCGTCGAGACAAACACCAGGTTTTTGGTTGTTTTCGGGGTTTTATGGTGCAAGGGCCATATTTGGCCAAGCTGCGCTAAACACAAGAGAAACAACACGATGAAGGAGGAAGGAAAAGCAAAAGGGTAGGCGAGGGTAAAAACAAAAGGGAGGAAAGATCACTCAGGTTCCTCGGGTTTGGATGCCCGTATACAGCTAAAGATGTTCCCCTGAGGGTTATAACCACCAGGAGGTTTAATGAATAATCCTCCCTAAAACTGAATTGTCGTACTCAGTACTCTTTCTCACCCGCAATATATTCCCCTTTTTCAAACCTATACATGTGGGTGTGCTTTCTTCAGAATCTTACCCAATTATAAAATCTTGAACACCCCCGCACTAACTGTTCTACCCTAAAGGGTTTCAAAAGCTACATAACAGTACGAGTCATTATCATTCTCTTAAGAAACTGCTTGAAAACACACGCATATTTACAGAAGTAGCGACTATCTTCATACGAAGAATTTACACCTACTTGAAACAATTTCAAGTAACTACTAAAGATCTCTCACAAACTGTCTCGGCTTAAAATTTCCAGCACTGTGACATACACTGCATGCCATAGAATTGAATCGCCTATTCCACGCTACTCATTAGTTGAAGAGCTACTCTTCAGTCTGACACATACGTGATTTGAATTCCGGTTTTCTTATTTTATCGAGAAATGAAATCTAGGACGGGGACTTAAAATCCTGAAAATTGGATTTGTACCAGATGATGTAGTGTTGTTGATGTAGATAGTAAATGCTCTTTCGCGACCTTTTCAAATGACGAAAGCATGAGGCTTAAAGTATTCAGTTTACTGAAATCGATTAATATAATAATTCCGAAACAATTGCTTTGTTTGATAAAAGCTTTGTGCTTTGGCCTTTGGTATTATAGGTATGCATTTATATAGAATCTCAGTCGTCATTGTAACAATAGAATTTGCCCAGTGCATGCGATGACAGTCGAGTTAATGGTTAAATACAATAATAAAATGTACTTATGAATATACTTGTGTTGTGTATGATTGTATTGTTCAATACTTATATAATGAATCTAAAATGTCAGTTGGGGCCGTCGTGGCTCAGTGGGTATGTCCACTGTGCTAGCAACCTTCGAGTTGTAGGCGGCGCAGGTTTGATTCCTGCCAGGAACATTCCTCCCTGGGTGTATTTCTCTCTTCTGTGTCAGTAAAACTTTCATTGTGTATGTCTGTTACTTGATGTTGTATGTCTTGTGCCTGGCGCAGCATGGCCAAATATAGCCCTTGATCCATAAAAATCCAAAACCAACCAACCTAAAATGTCAGTTATAATAGCGATCTTAAAATATCATTCTACTTGATGCACTCTATGTTTAAGTGTACAAATTATAACAGCAATACTACTTTATGTTGTCCAATTATGTTGTTTACAATTAGAATTGCTATGCTACAATTATGCTGTCGGGAGTCCGGAGTTATTAGCTCTGATTTCACCATACAATCTAAAATCAATGGTCTTCAAATAAAAACTAGATAAAAGAAGAGTATCAATAAAGTGAGATATGTTTTAATGTCTTATCTTTGGTCAAACAAGCAAGGCACCTTCCAGAGTCCCTTGCTGCAATAGTGGCAACTAGCCGAGAGATTCTCTAAAAGTATACAAGATTAATTAGATTACTTTATAATGTTTTAATAAATATATGATGAGCCTTTACAATCATGACAAATTGTGACAACTCAAGAATAAATACTCAAATTGAACAAAATCTCTAAAACATGTTCCTATTAGATATTTGAATTCAGCAACAGATATACCATCGGAATCACATATTTTGATCTAAGATGCATTTTTTGTTTGTTGAACCTTTATAGCCTAACAAAATGTAGACAATGTGGAGCAGAGGGTGAAATGTATTTGCAAGATCATGCAATTTTCCCTTCATTGCACTACAAATATGCACGCTAGAATAAGGTAATATAGGGTGTTTCAAAACTTCCTGCACAAGCTTAATAAAATATAGGTAATACGGAGCAGAGTGTGAAATGTACGTATAATGGTATCCTATTACGCTTTCATTGCAGTTCAAATGTGAACACTAGAATACGGTAATGCAGGATGTTTCTAAACTTCCTACATAAACTTAATAAAATATAGGATAATAAATAAGGAGCTGGTGAAATGTATCTGTATGATTATCCTAGTATCCCTTCATTGCACTACAAATAGGCATACTAGAATTATGTAATGCGTGGTATTTCAAAACTTTCTCTTCCTGCACAAACGAAGTAAGTTGCAGTCACATAAGGATGGATATCGCCCCCGAATGCGATAGAAGGTTCTTTAAGGAACAAGACACATTTATTAGCATTTTAATGTCGCAAAATTTTACTAGCCTTAATTTTACAGTTGGCAGTAGTAGTATACTTGCAGTTTCACATAGCAGGAATTCAAAGTTGTGACCATGCCTGTATACTCGCCTGTTGAACACGTCCTCTACCAAGTCCAGGTGGCGCTTGCAGACATATTGTCGATACCATGTTAAGTTATCGAATGTGAAATAATATTTTTATCATATTCGCTACCTGTACGGACATAAGATGTATTGGGTAAGTTACGTCCGGGGAACAAATCGTGATTTTGTTGCCGGCTTAGAACAAAGTTTCGAATATGCACACTTTTCAATACCCAATTAAAGCGATTTTTTGCTCTCCTGAAAAGTGCTATTTTCCCATTCGATAGTTTAAAATGTTATTCACGATATATCCTTATGTGAAAACAGTTCAATTTTATGTTCTCTACCTTTCCTTAATGTCTGTACAGAAATTTTAAAACACCCAGAACTAAATGGGAATCAAATATCGTGATTGAAATGCACGATAAAATTATAAATTTCAAAAAATGTGTTAGATTTGATAGGTATTTTGTAGCTTCCTTTTCGAATCAACATACTTAATGACGGTGCAATGTATTTAGCAAACACTTTACTTCCCGTAAGATTTATTGCTGAGAGCAGTTTTGAGTTGCTTTTATTGGACACAATCAATCTTTTGTCGCGAGTCCCCCTGGGCATGTCTGGGGTCATGTTATAGAGTGTCTTTGTTACGAAAGATGTCGAGAACAAGGTCTTAACATTTCCCCTGTTCCTTTTTTCTGTACCCTCGGGATGAGAGACAATCTCGTCATTTTACAAGTGAAGCAAGATTCATGTCGCAAAAATAGCTTCTAAAATAAATAAAAGCATATAAATCGCGTTCGTGTTTCAAAAATGTTTTATTTTAAGCTGATCTGTTTAGACATGGATTTATAACAATGCAAGAGCAAAACGAATCTTGCTGGAAACAATCTTTCTGAAAATCTCTCGCTTAAAGCACTTTATGTCACCTTTGAATTAAACAGTTCACCGTAAAATGTTTCGGGAAACTTTAGGAAAGTTTTCTATCACCGAGATTTATTCGCATTTTACGTTAACGCAGCGGTTTAGCTATGCTCCAGCTGGAACTAGTCGATTTTTCTTTTACTTCGCTTTTGCTTTACTTGGAGAAAATGAAAGCTTTCAATTTAGGCACATAACTTTCATTATTTTCTCACTTAATCCTTGTATTGGAATTCATCCAATGCGTTCTTTTTCTTTTAATCGTATTCTTCAGTGAGTTTTATGGATTTTTAACTTCTGCTCTATTCGTAATCACTTTGATTGCGGCGAACGACGGTGTTTAAATTTAAAGTTTATTTGTGCCAATTGAACTGCTTCTAAATAAAATAAAGCTACAGATATAATAGAAAATAGCAATGCATAAGCATAATATCAAACTATACTCAGTTGTCTTAAATATTATTGTGGTGAAATGAATAGAAATGGAGTAGTAAAGGAGGTATACATAAATTTCAGTAAATTATTATTTTTTTAGATTAAAAGATTTAAACAACTACATATTCGATAGATTCATGCATGTATTTTTATATAATTATGATACGCGAACTAAGTGCTCACATTCGAGATTATAAAATAATTTTTAATTCATTAAGTCTCCTGTTGCTTAAAAATATTTTTGATAAATGCAGTTAAATGCTTTAGTTTTCATTAGGTAGTACATAAAACTATGTTTCAAACGTCACTTATTTTGCTGATAAAATCTCAGTATATTAGATATTCAATTCCATTTGATTCATTGTGTAACCAACACGTAACTGCTTTCTCAGGCTACAATGATATAAATCAGCGGTTCTCTAGCATTTTACTTCCAAAGCCCCTTCAAATCTACAAATATACCCATACCCCATTGAAGTTTTTAATAGTGATTAATTTCCAAAGATTGTTAATCCAATCGAATTCCTTAAAATTATAAAAAAACATTTAACCTAGTATTTTACTTTGTCTTTATTTCACCCTCCAAGTGGTTTCGACGAGATATCTCGTCCATCAAAATCTGACCAATTTTGCTAATGACGGAATATCTCGTCATCGAGGTATTGCAGATTGTTTTTATGATGATGAGATCAAGATCTGGTCATTTTTTTCTAATGACGAGATATCTTGTCGATCAATATCTCGTCAGTTTTGCCCATGACGAGAGATACCACTTCGATACAACCAGCAGGAGGGTTAGAACATTAGGAACTGGGGTGCTTCACTGAACCACTGACGTAAATGATTCTTTATTATCTTATCGAATAATTGCAATACGAAGCATTTACAATTCAACACATCAAAGATACTTTTATAGCACGTAGACTTCGATGATCGAAAGTTCGATTTTCAATAAAAATAAGCCTAATTAAAACACATTTCTACGCAAGGAGTTCAAGCAATCTTCAATTTCATATAAAATGGAAAGTCTAAGAATAGAAAAAATCTGCGATGATCTGAATCTCATTAAATTGTTGACCAAATTGGTTAATGACAAGATGCCAATTAAGCGTTGTCCAACTTCCTCGAGACAGCGTGCATTATCGTACACACATAGCAGCTCAATAATTACTGTAATTAACTGAGACCTCTCAGTTCGCCTTCCAGTTACTTCCTGAGAGTGGATTACTATGCAAATCGGATGCAAGATGAAACAAAATAATCAAAATGTGATGGGAGCGAGAAAAAAATAAACGTGTCACCATACCGACATAACGTGGTGAAGATTTTATTTTTGTTGCATTTTTAGGACAACTTTGGAACAATACTACCTGTGTTTAGAAATGGATTTGCGGTGACTTGAACAGCGCCACCACTTTCAACGGGTTGGTGAGAAATCGCGTATTACAATTTACCAAGCCTTTCCTTGGACCTCGGTAGCCCATTTGGAAGAGCGACTGATTAGCAACCGGAGGGTTGAGAGTTCGAAACTCGGTCCATCCAAAGACTGTTAAATGGCTTCAAATGTCCTCACGTTGGCGTGGTGTGGAAGTTTGAAGAATGGGGTGCCAGCTCAGGTGTTGCTCTCGTCACCTGAGGGTGGTTCAAAATTACTAGGCGTTGTCCTTGATTCATTCCCTTTGGAATTGATCCCGGACCGTCACCAATATTCCGTTGAGTTGCTCCAGTGTGGCGTTAATTAACTACCTACCTACCAAATCTTTTCTATTTCGAGAGCTAACTGAAGTGAAGCGATCTAGTTTCAGTTCGCACTCCCGAGTTTCACTTCTCACTTCTTAGTTTCCGTTCCTATTTGGTTAGTTTCAGTTCGCATTTGAGCGAGTATGTAACGCTAACTTCTTTGTCTGCTTTATGTGTTTTGTGTTTTTTGTCGTTGTAATGTGTATGCGTTGCGATGTTCGAGAAACGAAAACCTTCTGATTATGTCAGCTACAGATTCTATTGGCTTTGGAGGGGAATAAGAACGCTGAAATCAAAGTGGCGAATGAAGTATGGCATTAAAGTCGTTATCGTTTAGAAAAGAATTTACAGAATTTTTATAGTCGTCTTGAGCAAAAAATATTTTACTTATCTGTCAAATAGAAAATATAGTATGGTGTGTCGGAGTGCGGATGCAAGGTTTTATGTGAATACGTCTCGTTAGCGCATAGTACTTATTTGGGTGTAGTAAATGAAAGACACATTCAGTAGTCAATTCAGTGTTTATGGTAAGCTGACGAGTGCTCTTCCGCGTTCGATGTAGTACTTATTTGGGTGTAGTAAATGAAAGACACATTCAGTAGTCAATTCAGTGTTTATGGTAAGCTGACGAGTTGCTCTTCCGCGTTCGATGTAGTACTTATTTGGGTGTAGTAAATGAAAGACACATTCAGTAGTCAATTCAGTGTTTATGGTAAGCTGACGAGTTGCTCTTCCGCGTTCGATGTAGTACTTATTTGGGTGTAGTAAATGAAAGACACATTCAGTAGTCAATTCAGTGTTTATAGTAAGCTGACGAGTTGCTTCTTTCGCGTTCGATGTATTTCTGCTTGGCCTTTCGACGAGTTTGTGAAAATTTTCAAGTGCGATTCAAAGTTTCCCAACCAATACTGTATTCAACTTCACTTCTTATGTCTTAAATTGACGGATCAAAACGTTAACTTTCGTCTGAGACTAATTTCGACGTCGTAGTGCTTCTCAGTCTCGAGGTATGGTGATTTGAAGTTTGTGCTGAGCAGCTGAAAGTCCCCAAACCGACACCTCTCTACCTGCTTATCGAACTCGAGGTCGCTAACAAGTCTTTGTTCCCTCAGCTATTGAACGACACTAGGTTGGTTAGGTTTCGCGTTGATAATATAGAGGTTATTAGACCGAACTCGATGTCCATTTTCTCTTAGCACTCAACTTTCCGTACTGGCCACGGGCCGCGATAGCTCGATTGGAAAAGAAACAGGAGGGTTGCGAGTTTGAGACTATCCGACCAAAGACAGTCGCGTATGAGGGGGCTGATGCACGACAAATTTGTCGTGACGTGAAATCTCCTCACGTTGGAGTGGTGTGGAAGTTTAGAGAGTGGGGTGCCAGCTCAGGTGTAGACATTGCCATTTGAGCGTGATTCGAAATTACGAATCTCCCTTCGGGATTGAACACGGACCGTCTCCAACAGTCCGTTGTGTCGCTCCGGTGCGACTTGAATTCAACTACCTACCATCCATACTGGCCACCTAGTACAAACATTTTCATAAAATGTTTGCAAAATTTGGATGCAGGAGGAAGAAAAATATGGTATAAGAATAAATTTTTTGTTAAGTTCTTGCAACATACCGTCTGTTAATCTGAAAATATTAAAATTACTCTGAAAAAATCTTGTAAATTATTGGATTTTTGCTGCAAGGAGAGTATAAATATAAATTCTTGTCGCAAATGCCCCTTTTTCTCTCTTTATTGACGCTGGTGGGGTGTAAAAGCTTGGAGAGTGGGGTGTCAGCTCAGGTGTTGTCCTCGTCGTCTAACCGCGGTTCAAAATTTCGAGGTGTTGTCCTCGGATTTTCCCTTGATCCCGTACCGTCGCCAACAGCCCGTTCTGTTGCTCCAGTGTGACGCTAATTAAAATACCTACCTACCCTGGGAGATACCTTATTTGTTGTGGAACGACTGTTTTAAATCTGAAATTGAGAAATGGAGGTAAATCGGGCAATCGTGGTGGCCTAATGCCAGGTCCACCCTGGCGAATCCACCTGCCCCCTGGTGACATACATTCCTATGTGAAAAAGGCTAAATTTCCCCAACCTCCCCTTAAAGTTTGAACAGGAAATTTTGAAACACCCTGTATACCTCAAAGTTAGTAATGCAGGGTTCCTCTTAACTTCCCTTGTGTGTTCCTAACCTTAATTGTTCTAAGGAGGTGGGACCAGGCGTTTCTCAAAAGGTTAAACTGACCTCCTCTGTGTTTTCCTGACCACTTGCGAGGGCACACCCAGCACACACCAATCAATAACAGCTCCGGACCCACTTATGTGGAATCCCTGGGAGATATTACTTGCCGCGGAACGACTGTTTTAAATGCGAAGTTGAAAAATGTCGCTTCGATTTCGATATTTGCATCCAGAGAGACGCACATTCGTCGTACAATAAAATCCGATGTCGGTCGTGCCAGTTCCCGCATCGCCTTTATTTCTTTTGTACGCGGTCGAGTGCGACGTCCTGCCATTAATAAAACATCCCTTGCCTCTAAGCAAAGCTCCGGCGAAGCATTTCCTGACGGCCAAGAAAAACAATTTGATAGTACAAAGATTGATCACAGTTTTCCGCTGTAGCAGACATTCACTATTGATAGGTCGGAAGGATAAAAAGGAAATGTTGCGATGGTCCTAACAACGTTTTTTCTTATTCGAGACTCCTCTTTTTTGTATAAAAAGAAAGGGAAAGATGTTATTTGAACTTCGGATATATTAACCTTCCTGCGGCTTGTTCGGTTTTGGATTTCATGGCGCGAGGACCTTATTTGGCCAAGTTGAGCTAAACACAAGACAATGACTGGGTAGGGAGAAAAAAGCAAAACGGAGAAGGGTATAACAGGTGGGTAAAACAGGTGGGTAGGTATTTAATTAACGTCGCACCGGAGCAACACAACGGGCTATTCGGGATCAACCCCCGAAGGGAAAGGTCCGAGGACAGCACCACGTAATTTTAAACCACGGTCAGATGAGGAAAACAGAAGGGTGGACAGAACACTCGTACCTCGGGGTTGTGATGCCCGAGCACACCTAAGGAAGATGTTTCCCTGAGGGCGTTGGTTGTTCAGGACGAGGTATTTCGCAATTAGCAAAAGCGACCAGATCTTGATGGACGAGATATTTCGTCATTAGGAGAAAACTGACCAGATCTTGATCTCGTCATCATAAAAATAATCGGCAATTTTTTTATTGATTACGAGGCATCTAGTCATAAGCAAAATTGGTTTGATCTTGAGGGACGAGATATCTCGTCGAAAGTACTTGGAAGTTTAAGAGGATTATTCCTAGTTGAATAAACAGTAAGGTGCATGAGATTGATTTAATATGTGCATCCTATAGGCACGTTAAAATTCGTTGGAGTTCACAAATCTTCATTTTCATATAATTGCATATTTAAAATTGATAATTTCAATATAATGATTCAAATAAAAATGAAATTTTTGTGTGTCCAACAAATATAATTATAAATACAAATTAAATAACAAATACCCATTTATAGTATTTAAATAACAAATTCAAAACTTTCTTTTTCTCCAAGTGAAGAAAAAACGAAGTAAAATAGCAAAATAAATTTAGTTTCCCGCTTGAACACGACTAACCAACTGCTTTAATGTAAATTGCGAATACTTTCGTGTATGTCTTTCGTGAACTGTGAAATATTTTACAGAGTATTGCTTATTTCAAGAAGAAATAAAACGCTTTAAACAAGAAATTTTCTAGAAATATTATTTTCCATTCGAGATTTGATATTCTCTTGCGTTGATATAAATCCATGTCTAAACGCATTTTTAAATAAAACATTTTAAAACATGAATGCATTTTATATATTGTACATTTCCTTTTTGAAGCTATTTTCGCGTGTAAAATGACTCGAATATTTTTCATCTTACTCAGTAGAATAAAGATGATTAAATACACGCAAAGGCTTGTGGCAATGCAACTGGAAGCACGATGTGAGTTTTTGAATATCTTGTTTTAATAATTCGTAAACTTGTAGTTTTAACCTGGAATCAATAAAATATTTTATTTTACTATTGTTAGGCAAATAAAATTATTTCTGTGGTGTTCAATTCATAGATTTCAAATATTTTCTGCACATGGAAGAAAGTGTTGCAGGGAATAAAACATGATACCACTACATGCACAAATTTAATAGTTTTAAATAGAAAAGTAAACAAAATATTTTACCTATATCCTTATATACCCTTACATACTTATAAAAATATGATATTTTGCGATTACATAAGTGAGAATCATTAGTGTTCCAAAAATTCCTGAACAAACCTTAAGGGAGGAAGATTAACACAAGATTAAATCGTATCAGCACAGACATGTCTGTTTTCAAGCGCCACCTGGATTTGGTTGAAGGCGCTGTACGGAAGCTAAGTAGTTGGCCAGTTTGTACTGCAATCTCTGCATCCATGCTGTCAGATGCGCATTACTGCAGATGGTCATCACTTTGAGTATCTACTAATGAATCTGTACGTGTATAACTGTTCAAAAATTTGATCTATTAAACACAGTGCTCAGATACTTCCTTTCTTTTATTTCTACACCTTAGTGTACCCTCAAGCATGCCTGGGCTGTACTTTTGTGGATATATATACCCTAATGTTTAATTCTGTATTCCTATCTCCCATTAACGTTTATACAGAAAATTTTAAACACCTGTTCCAGTGAAAAGTCGTGGTAGTTGAGAAATATTAGTTCTTTTCTTAAGTATTTAAATAATAGTTGAAAAATATTGAGGTGAATATTATTCCTAATTTTAAAAAAGAATTAACATTTCACCTTTAATGTACGTTTTTTTCACTAATACAAGGTGTTTGAAATCTGCCTGCATAAACTTCAAGGGAACACAAAATTAAACAGAATGGCTGATACCCACAAAAGCAGAACCCAGACATACTAGAGAGTACACTAAAGTGCAGACATGAAAGACAGCAAGTATGTTGACAACAGTTTTATAGGCCCAAATTTTAGAGTAGTTGTGCACTTACAGTTTCACAGTAGGAGCTCAAAGTATATGCAAATAATACTAATGTTAACTAGTATTTAAATAACAGTTTTTGAAAGTATTGAGATAATTCTTATTCTTTATTTTAAAAGGGAAGTAACATTTCACCCTTAGTGTACGTTTTTTTACTAATACAATGTATTGGAAATCTACCTGTATAAACTTCAAGGGAAGACAAAATTAAACAGAATGGGTGATATCCCCAAAAGCAGAACCTGGACATACTAGACTACACTAAAGTCTAGAGAGACAGCTAGTATGTGAACAGCATTATGTTTAGTCCACATTTTAGAGTAGTTGTGCACTTTGAAACTGTAAATGTACGACTACTCTAAAAATTGAGCTTATAAAACTTGTTCACATACTTGCTGTCTTTCATGTCAGCACTTCAATGTACTCCGTATGTCCGAGTTGTGCTTTTGTGGATCTCACCCATTCTATTCAATTTTGTATTCCCTCTACCTTCCCTCTACGTTTATGCAGGAAGATTTCAAACACCCTCTATTAGAGAAGAAACGTTCATTAAGGTATACACTAGAAATCACGAAAATTGACCAGAATATAGATTTTGTTTATATTGCTTTAAAATATTTGCCAATTTTTTAGCTTTTAAACGATACCAAGATCTCGTAAATTTTAGGAATACTTTTCTAGTTACGAAGGTTTTTCTTTAGGTACTGTTTACATGCACAAACATGTTTTCAAAACTTTAAACTCACTTTCTGAAGAACTGTTTTTGCAATAGGATGCTTTGTTCAAACAGTGACAACTTAACAATGTATTGATCTATTATAATTATTTTTGCATCATTATAATCTATATAATACAGTGGATGTTTTGAACCTCAATCAGAGTTATAAGTTGTGAAATTAATTTGTAGTTGATTTTTAAATGTTAAAATTCGTGAAAAAATCTTGATTTTTTTTTAGACTTCCTTGGTGAAAACAGTTGTAAAAAATAACCTATTCCATCTAGCAACTTGAGTGAAGGTCAAAACATGAAGAATAATATTAAGAATAATTTCCAACAGGAATTGTCTTTCTGAACAAATTCGAATTTGAGATATCACTGTTCAAAAAACATGCTAATTATCTGATTATATTTAAATTAGATAATTAATAATTAACTAAGTCTGATTTTTTTCAACGAAATGATTTTAAGCACAAGCCAATGACTTGTTGGTTAAAAACTGGATTTTTAAAGTCAAAATTTAAAAACTTCTAGTGTATACGTACACCTTAAGGGCGAAATGTTACTTTTTTAAAATAAAGAATACAATTTATCCCAATATTTTTCAAAAACTAATATTTAACTATCAGTTAATATTTGTATTAGTTAAATATACTTCGAGACTGTAAGTGCATAACTACTCTAAAATTTGGCTTGTAAAACTTGTTAACATACTTGCTGTTTTTCGTGCAGTACTTTAGTGTACTTTCTAGTATGTCCCGGTTGTACTTTTATGGATATCACGCATCCTGTTCAATCTTGTGTTCCCTACTCCCCTTGAATTTAATACAGAAACTTTTCAAACACTTTCGTAAAAAACAAGTTAAAGGTGAAATGCTACTTCGTTTTAAAACAAAAATAAAATAGTTTTCAATATTTTTCACAAAAAATATTGCTTGACAAAAAATGCTTCCGAAGTACCAAGGAAAAAGCAAATTTATGCATAAATGTGGCGGTGAGATTAAAAATTCGGCGCTGTGCCCACTGCGTTCTCTGTGAAGCTTTAAATTTCAGGAGGAAAGAAAAAGGAAGTCGCGTATATTTTTTTCATGACACGTATAGAGACAATTTATTTTGGATGTCAAAGCAAAACGATTTAGTACAAGCTGTGGGGAGATTAAACTTGTTTTTCCAGCCAGCAGTTGGTTGCGTAATGCTACTGGTGTAATAACGATTTTGGTCGCTAGATTAATTTACGGCCAGTTTGTTCATTATTTTCCTTATCAGAACGTTTTAGTGCTTTGTTTTGACTGGAATTATTGGAGAAACTAGAAGGATAGAGGATTCTAAACTATTACTTATGCATAGAACGAATACCCAATAAGAGTCTTCTATGGCCTTAAGTAATGATTAAGTTAAGCCACATATATTTAATAATGTTTGTAATTTATGTAAATAATGTACACAACATAATATAGGGCTATGAGAGTATACTTTAAATAACGTTAAAATATTTTGAATTATGTTGAAATACTCATACTAAATTTAACCTCAAAAGCATTGCTTAGAAGAATCACTCAAACATCATCGCCTTTCGAGTAAACACATTGAGTCAGTTTCCAAACATGAGTTTTTTTAGTTTTTCTAGACCAGAATGTGGTGATAGACTTTTAATAGATATACTTTAGACTGGTTAAGTCCACCAAGTCATTATTTTCTTTGCATGAAGGCTAGATTTCTTCTTAGAAAACACGTATCAGAAGCACATTAACATGAATAAATATACTCTATTATAGTTTTATTAATAAGTTGCAATAACAGTACATAATCAAAATGAAAGTACTCTTCTCTGAATAATTGTTAAATTGAGTAAATACAATAATAATAAATATAAATAGTATTTAATAAATAAAAGTCTTTAAAATCATAAAATTACAATTTTCGCATTGCTTTTCCCTTCGTTTTCTCAGAACTATTGTTTTTTTACTTGGAGAGTTTTACTTGTGACACAACTATAACTATATTTGAATGTTTCTGATTTTCAGGTTAAATTTAGTATGAGTGTTTCATCACAATTTAAAATATTTTAACGTTTTTAAAGTACATCTGCACAGTTAGATATTGTATCACATACATTATCTATATAAATAAAAATAGAGTGTTGTGTTTGTACATTGAATATTTTCGACCCATTTCAAGTTTTCTATCCGTTTTGGACCCTTCTGATGCAAAATCCGTCTTATGCGCGTTTAGTATCTGTCTGTATGTGTGTGCCCGTGTTACGTCCAGTCGGTTAAATATATTTCCATGAAACTTTGCATACTGGGAGTTCTTACATTCATTTAGTGACTGAACTTGGTTGCGTAAGTGTCCGTCTTCCGGTTCTATGTTCCATTTTGTGTCTGTGTTGTTTGTACAAGTATCACGTAAGATTTATTCAAAACATTTTAATGCATTTCCCAAATTTGATAAATCATATTTTAGTGTAGTGAATGCATTATTTTAAATTCCTTTGCCTACGTATTTAAGCAAGTGTCATGTTAAAACATCTGAGTAGCTCTACTTAAAAATCAACCCTAATTTGGTAGTTTTGGAGAAGCTGGAATGCATATTAAGCATTGCAATTACTTAAATTGTTTTACCGGTACTGCTGAAAAGTCAATTATTTTTTAAAAACTATTTTTGCAGAATTTAAATTCAAATACTTTTTTATTTTGAACCTTATTTATTTTCTTTTGCAAAATACAAACTATTTCCGAACATTTGGGACAGATGATATTTTGCAACGAAACGGAAACTCATGTTCGTTTGCCACGTGGAGTCATTTTTTTCGCTCCGAATTAATTTCGTATTTTTAAATTCTATCTAATTTTTGTTGTAAGTTGTGGCAAATGTGCGAGATTAAGAGATAAAAAAGAATCATGAATTTATATCTTTAGAACTTTTCCTGCTAACTTTTATTTTATTTTAATTTCTGTTTTAAATATTTATTATTTTAATAAATTGCAATTCCTTTTATCACACGCAACACCACCGAAAAGTATTTTGTTTAAAGCTGCATGTAAGTTAGAATAAAGCAAATTTTAAGTGGATTTTTTCCATTATTGAAAGAAAGTTAATGTTAAAAATATCCGAACAAGGACTTTTGAAATATTATAAATTCTTTGTCATAGCTACAGATGGCCAAGGTGGCTTATTTTACGAATTGGAGCTATATTTAAGCAACTTATATAGGGAAAGTTTGTTTAAAACAATGATTTTCTTTAGAAGAAAAGCTGTCAAATTAATTTAACATTAAAAGAAATGGTACTAGGTTACCTTTGTTTTATCACTACTGAAAATTCTAAAACAAGTTCTTTTATTATTGCACGTGCCACGAAACAGAATTTTCAAGAAAAACGTATTCGCTTTTAAAACAAACTTAGTGATAAATATCTTATTAAATTAGTCATCTTTCCCTTAATGGTAGCGAAATTCAAAAAGAGTGTAACAAATAAAAAAATTATTGGCAGGTAAATTATGTGAGAGTATCCGCAGTAGATTCGTCATTTTTACGAATTGAGTTGAGCAATTTTACAGGAATAGAACTTAGAAAGGGAATTCCTAATCCTCCCTCAAAATCGCCTTTTGTAGCAGTTACCTTAGTGTCTCACCTTTCGCCAGTTTGTACCTTTAGCAGGGGTGCGATATATATGAAATGCATTACATGGATGGATTTGCATGTATAGAATTTGTGTCCAAAATAGGTTGTAGAAATTACAAAAATGCCGAAAAGGTGTTAAAAAGTTATTTTACTCACACTTAAATGATTTGGCATCTTTCTACGAAAGACGAAAGTGATTATTTTCTGGTCACTTTCACTAAATAGTTAACCCCACAATTCAACCCGAGTGAGGTCGGGCAATTTTGCTAGTTATATATAAATTACAAAAATTATATGTGGTTTGAATTATTCATCACTTAACCCTCCAAGTGGTTTCGACGAGATACCATTCGTCCGTCAAGATCTGGTCAGTTTTGCTAATGACGAGATAACTCGTCGAGGCCACCACCAAGAGGGTTGAAGCCGACCATAGAACTCTCCTAGTCGGTATCCGTTCATGATATAAGTAGTAGTTTCGAATCCCTTATCTTTTTAGTTTTCCAATAAAATAATATACATTTCCAATGACATAATATACATTTTTTCCCAGTAACATAAGGGCCGCGGTAGCCCGGTTGGAAGAGTAATGGATTAGCAACCGGAGGGTTGCGAGTTCGAATCCATCCAAAGACCGTCGTATACAAAGGGGGATGGCGCACATTAAATCTGTTGTGGCCTCAAATGTCCTCACGTTGGCATGGAGTGGAAGTTTGAAGAGTGGGATGCCAGCTCCGGTGTCACCTCGTCATCTGACCGTGGTTCAAAATTACGTGGTGTTGTCCTCGATCTTTCCTTTCGGGTTTGATCCCAGACCATCGCCAATAACCCGTTGTGTTGCTCTAGTGCGACGTTTATTAAATACCTACCTACACAATAACATAAATAATTATTTCACACTTAGTTTAAAGAACCTCTCCATGTAGTTCATACGTACAAAATTAGGGCAAAAATCTGTATGGTGGCCCATGTTTTTGAACTGTAGTCGAAAAGTATGAAAGTAAATGAAAGAGTGTATGTGCGTCTATGTGTGTGGGAGAGAGTTCACATGTTATAAACTCTGCTTGCAATTTTTAAAACGCACTAAACACGTTTATGAAACAAAAAATAAGCATCCTACTTCATTAAGATACAAATCCCACTAACACCCGATGCAATTAATTCACTCACCAAAAAGAAACACTCGGAATTGCTATATTGTAGCCTCTTAAAAATGAACAATAACCAAATAAATTCCACAAGGTTGAATCGTACTGATGTAAAAAAATCGAGTGAAAAGATAAAAGTCAGTACGTTTTCATAAATCAAACAAGTACTACCAACCAAGCATGAACGATGGAAACCATATTGTACCAGTAACAAAAAAAGTATAATCTTACGGTTTATAAATTTTTATATGATAATTGCATGCTTAAATCTCCTAGATTGGATAAATTCATTAATTTACTCACTCAAACGTAATTAAAATAAATTAACTGGCTCTCTCCTTCTCGGGGCGCTAATTTGGAGGATGAAGTTTTAAAAGTGGAAGCAATTTGAAAGATTTTTCCTTTGAAAAAGATTTATTATTCTGAGAGAATAAATTCGGCCCTCGGAATAATACTCGTGTTTTCTTTGTCTGTTTCTCTCTGCGTAAAATATGGAACTTCTTAATTAGTGAAATCAAAGAGCGAGTTCCTCTAAGCCGCAAAAAAGGCAGTGACGTCAAAAAATAAAGACAGCAACAAAACGCGTTTCGTTAGAAAAGTTTTAAAAGTAATGAATTACAAAAAGTACTTCTGCCTCTGGAAATATGTATCTGATGGCAGCACCTGTGCTCGGTTGAGATTTAAGAGCATTGTTTGTTTCGTTTTAAGCTTTTAAAGAAATGATTCAGTGAACAATTTTCTGGGATCGCAAATGGAAAAACTATCTTTAAATAACATGAGTCTGATATCTTTCTCGAAAATGTTGCTCAAATTATTTAACTAAAAGAAGTCTTTCGAATTATACAGTAATTATCTTAGAAGCTGTTTAACCATTTTAAGGGCGTCACAAGGTATGTAAATATAAAATCCTTTATTTTTTCCTTCGATAACTACATTTCGAACGAAGGTATATAATAAATATATTAATTAATGTATTTACATTACAATAAAACCACTTACGTAAAAACATACTAAAAGTTCACTTATATATTACACTTATACGATTCACTTATACGATTGAAATATTCATACCTGCCTGTACTGCACTGGATCTAAAATGTAATGTAAGGTCATGTAAATTATGGTAAGATGCTATTCAGAAAGATATAATACGTTTAGTTCAATTTTTAAAAATAATCTATGCATTGTAAAATTGATTGAATTATGTTTGTGAGCGTATACAAAAAATAATAATGATTTGCGCTCGAGCTTTGATATCTTGCCTAGAGGAGAATTTAAGGTCTGTTTGCATTTAATTAATTTTGTTTTATTCTTTAGACGCCAGTTGTGGCAATATTTAAAGGTTATTTTTAGAACTTTTGTCATCAGTTAGAATTTTTCGACTAGCTTTACGTCGACCTTTGTGCTTCAGCGCAAATTGTTTGTGTTGTTATTGAAGCATTCTTTTGGAGAATCGGCCTCTGTTATTGTATTTGTTACAAATAAAAAAGTTTTAACCATACAGTCCATTTACTTGTACCAACTACATCACACAGACGAGTTACATCTTAAACCTATTTCTTGTGACTAAATTTTTAAAGTAAATTGTGTGTGTTTTCGTGGTGTGTATATATTTATTATTTATACGTGTATTCTATTTGTGTTACTAAAAACGACCGTCATTTTAGAGAAACGGCCTCTGTTATTGTGTATGGATTTGTTGTAAATGTATAAGTTTCAATTATACAGTACTTGTACCAACTACATCACAGGGACGAGTCCTAAATCTCTTTCTTGTGACTAAAGCTTAAAAAACTTAACTTTTTTACTGTGCGTATATATTTATTACTCATGTATTCTATTTGTGTTGCTAAAAATGACTATAGCAAACCAAAACCTTGTACGATGTTTTAAAATTGCTTTACTTTTATTTCAAGAAAATGGAGAAAATCCTGCTAGTGATTATTTAAAAAGTATAATAAATGCTTGTGTGATGTTTAGCGCAAAGATCCCCGCAGCGAACATGACATTAAACAAGCCGCACCAAAAGCCTTACTTTTAATGAAATATACAACCCCAGATGGCGGTCATCATTTACTTTTCCCCATTATCGACGAAGATAAATTCAAATAACGCAACTTAACTTGATTATTTTAAAGAACACACATTTCCGAAACAGGAAAGAATGAAAAGCTATCGAGATGATTTTCCGAGAAGATAAATTCATATCCATTATAGCCCGAAGCAACTGATAGGTAGTGTGAAGGCTTATAAATCATGACTGTCAGGAAGTAATCATTTAGGTGTGTCTACTCTTGTGGCTTATTAGATTCGTTCGTTTTATGTAGCCTCTTTTCTTGGACGCGTACGCCTTAATATTTTCCCAAACATAGCTGTTTACCAAGTGGGAAGAGGGGGAAACAGTGTTTCATTAACTGTCAGGTTTGTTGTATTTCGAAAGCTTTTCTGATACAACTAATTAATATTGGGATTTCGAATCTCCTCTCTTGTGGTTTTGTGAATTTCCACCCTTGTGGCTTAGTAGATTTGCTTGTTTCATGTAGCCTTTTTTCTTGGACGTGTACGCCTGACTATTTTCCTAAACATAAACGAAAAGGGAAGAGGGGAAAATGTGTTTCTTTAACATTCAGGTTTGTTGTATTTTGAAAGCTTTTCTGATACAACTGATGAATATTAGGATTTCGAAAATTTCTGTTATTGATTTTGTAACACTCACGTTGTTCGATTTTTACAAAATGGTTTAGGTACCCGATGTGCTTTTTACTTTAATGTTCTCAATATATTTTATTTTGTTTTTATTTATTAAAATGTATTATTTCCAGATTCCAGTCTTGTCTAAAATATTTAAACCTCCCATACCTGTTTACGCAATTCTTTTAGTGGTAGATCTTACAATTCAGTTAACATCTTGAATTTTACCGAACTCGATTAACAATGGTAATCAATTATCTAAAAGCTTCAAAAAAAATGACTAATAAAGAAAATAAAAACAAGATGATGGTAGTGGTAGATTTTAAGTTGGGTAAATGCTTAGTGGTAAATTTTAAAATTCAGTTAACGTCTTCAGTATTACCAAACTCTACTGACAAAGATAATACATAATCTAGAAGCTTAAAAATGACTAATAAAGAAAATAATTAAGCTGTTCTATAGCTACTTCTGTGGAAAAAACCTCCACCCATCAGGATGAAAATGATTATGGTGACATTTTGTTTCACCAAAATAGCTATATATATAGACAAGTTTTATCGTCTTTTTTTCTATTTTATTAGCCACTTTTTGAAGCTACTAGTTGGGCTTAACAAATTTATTTATAAGTTATACGTGGTTCGTTTATCAACCCTCCAAGTGATTTTGACGAGGTATCTCGTTTAAGATCTGCCCAATTTTGCTAATGACGAGATATCTCGTCATCAAGATATTGCCGACTTCTTTTGATGACAAGATCAAGATCTGGTCACTTTTCTTCTAATGAAGAGATACTTCGTCCATCAAGATCTGGTCAGTTTTGCTACTGACGAGATATCTCGTCGGGACAACCACCAGGAGGATTGAAAAGAAGCATCTTATTTCTCTTTATAAAAAGAATTAGCATGTGAATCACACACAAATCCATAACTTAATAATATATATTGTTTTGTTTAAAAAGAGGCAACAGCTAACCATTAAGTTCTAGACATTATCTTGTTTTGCTTTTGCACTAGTTTATGAGAAATATGCGGGTGATGAAACATATAAATCCTAGATGCATTTTATCACACGCGCGATTTAAAAAACGCGTGTGAAGAAATATGGCCCACTCAGAAATTTTATTTTACCTATCTCATAAATAGGATGGTTTATTTTCTTTGTAAGGGCGTCTTCTAATAAAAAATATAAATTCTTTTGATTAAATATAGAAAATTCATGCACCTGTAACAGTTCCCCGATTTACTTATTGTAAATACAAATGTTCGAGTCAACATAGAGAAGCCTTATCTCTCTACTTTTTCTAACGCACTAATGATACCAGTGCTTCCTCATCTTTGTACGTGGCCTGGAACATTTTAATTAAAAACAGCGAGTGTGGCAACTATTCAAAGATAACATATTTAAATACGAGTTTCCTCTAGTTTTCTTTTGTCCTGATGTTGGTGGGTATTTTGCCTCAGCGAAGTAGCTATTGATATTTTTATCATCATATTTTCATCTTTATTAGCCATTTTTGAAGTTTTTGACAAATACGATGAAAGTTTCTATCATCTATATGAATTCGCTTATAAGTATATTTGTTTGTTTGCAAGTAAATCACATCAAAGATGGTTATTTTCGTTAAAATTAGTTTTATAGGGTTTCTTTATGTTATGATTTTTGCAGATAAGTGTGTTGTGTGTGTGATGTACTTGAAGAGATGAGAGTTTGATATGTAATGCGAACTACTAAAAAAGCACCAAAAATGTTTTTCTGTACTTTTTCCAATACGAACTGTAATATGTTTCACAAACAATTATTAATAAAATTAAAACAAAAACTCATACAACTCTTATACCCATAATAAATAACATAATTCTTTTTTAAATGCCTGTTATGTTTTACAAACAAATATTAATGTAACTAACTAAAACTCATACAACTATTATACACATAATAAATAATATAATTCTTTTTAAATGCGTGTACTGTTCAAATAAAATAATATAACAATAATTAAAACAAACAAACAAATAATATAGCAATAATTAAAACTCTCATATAACTATTATACATATAAATAAATAATATAATTCTTTCCTTAAATGCTGTAATGTTTTACAAGCAAGTATTAATATAATTATTACTAAAACTCATGCAACTATTATACATATAATAAACAATGTAATTCTTTTTCAAATGCCGGTAATGTTTTACAAACAAATATTAATAAATTGTAACTAAAACTCACACAACTATTATATATATTATAAACTAATATAATTATTTTTTTTAAACTGAAAATTATATGAATCCCTATTTCAGTTTGTATTGTTTTATTTTGTGGATAGAAGGGTTGGTTTGGAATATATCTACGACGAGGTTAAGTTTGTGGAGGCTTTGCTAATGACTGGAAATCGAAAATAACTTGATAGTATCTTTTTACGTTTCAGAGGCACATCTAATAGAAGCGAACATGGATTTGAAAGTCAAGCTCCTGCAAAGAAATACAAACTAGATTCTAATTTCATGGCTGAAATATATGCCACCGCAACGTAAAATTATTTTATAACAGAACCATCCCGCTGAAATTTACATTTCTTCAACAAAAAATATGACATTACCTCTCTGAGTTGTGATGAAATGGAATGAGAAAAAGATCTTTATTACCTTATAAAACCTTAATAAAAACTCATTGCTATATTGTGTTTTGTTTTTCTATTAAATGAATAGCTAGAACTGAAACATGTTCAAACGCTTTTATAACCAGCCATATAGGTTTCGAGAGAGATTTAAATGAATAATAGCTTGATCTGATATAATGCACTTTTTAATCTCACAATTAACTTCTTTGAATAAAAGAATCTTGTGTTTTCAAAATATTGCACACATCGTTTACGGCGTATCCAGGTTTTTCTTGTTGAAATAGTAATTTTCTTGAGGGTTTCCAATGATTATCCTTTTTTGAAGACACCTTGATTCAAACGCACGACGTTCAACATTACCTTTTTCACGGCATTCGAAAGTTAAGTTCTACCATCTGTTTTTCTTGTTACTCTTGAACTTATTACGTGCTTCCAATTCCTATGGTGTTTGACATAAATCCTAGGCGGAATGTGCTGCCCTCTATACTTATATAGAAGAACTATTTTAATCGCGGTGAATGAAGGGAAGTTTCTAGTTCAGAAACGTTTTGTTGGAGCGCTGCATTCGAAATTGGTGGTTTTTCTATGCTTATATTTGGATTTTTTGACAAAAGTTTCATTGCTTGTTGACTTTTTATTTCGGTTCTGATGGGAGTTTTTGATTATTTTAAAAGATATTTAGGAAATTAGGACTCAGGTTTCAAAGTTACTATATGTTACAAAAATACTACTACTATGTCTTGTTTAGTATCAGCTGAATTTCTTCCTTGACATGAGAACACAAACTGATAACTAAGATTAAAACTGCTGCTTTTCCGTTCAGAAAGGGTGTACTGTCCTTAAAAGGCATTTGTAAATCTGACACAGTATCAGACTATTTTTCTTGATAATTATTCGTTTTATCCTTTTACAAGCTATTTTCATTCAAGAATGGAAATAAAAAACCCAGCTTTTGTAGGAGAGGAAGAAAGGCACCGTATCATTAAAAAAAATCAAACAGGTGGAGAACCCACTTTCCTACCCCTGCTCGTTAGTTGTGTCACTGTAATCGTTGTTTCCTTCGTTGCGACACCAATCTATATATATAAAGCAGAGTTGACATCTGTCTGTCTGTCTGCCTGTCTCTGTCTGTCATTTCTCTATACAAATCTACACCGTTTGACCAATCTATTCCAAATTTGGTACACTTATTCTTTGGAACCCTGCGGGTAACGTAGGCTACATATTAACTCCCTTAATATTTGTTTTGGGTGTGCAGAGAAGTGTAATGTCCCGTCATCCTGGACAGGTCACTTGCCAGAGGGCGCCCCGGTCCGGCAGTGCAGATGACGTCGGAGTCAACATCTACAGGAGTCGCCTCTCAAGATGACCTTGGAGTTTTTTAGAATTTTAGAGTGCGGTTGCACTGAAAATCTTTCAGTATCATATCATTTATGAATCCCGTCTGTAAATTCTTAAACTGCAGCTTTATCATTGGAATGTAAATTTTTATAAGATAAGATTATGGTACATGGGGCTAAAGACAATTCGAAATCCTCAAAGGAATAACATTGCGTATTTATACGATCAATGTCAGACCAATGCGCACTAAATTTGACACATTCATCCTATAACGTTACAGGACACATAGGCTATATATTAACCCCGTTCGATTTGTCCTGGGTCTGCAGGGGGACTAAAAACAATTCGAAATCTCCATGGGAATAATATTGAGTAACATTATGATGAATTATAAGCAATTCAATCCGAGCAACGCCGGGTAATTCAGCTAGTTTCATATATTGTGAAGCTATATCGAATTATGTTTTACACCAACCATCCATTGAAATAGCATTAAGTTGCGTTGCTCGAGTTCGACGTTAATTATCTACCGACCTGAAATAGCATTGAGATGAAACAACCAAAATGTTTAACATTTCAATAATAACTATAAGGTAAATAACTGCCGGGTGTGCACTTTTACATAGTAAAAAGGGGGCATCTTCTCTTCTAACTTCACGGTATGATAGATGAGTGGTAGTTACTTTTATTGGGATTAATTAGGCTCTTTTCATTATAGCTGAAAGTTAATGTAAATGATGCGGAGATCACTGCCAACTAGATAAGAGCTTGAATCACGAACATTTCCAAGGGGAAATGTTCACAAGTCCAATCCTCCGAGAATTGATTAGTTACTGGAAGATCTCAATTATTTCAATCTAAAATGGGAGGTATACGATAATTTCGTTTTACTTTCATCCAAAGATTTCTACTGTGTTTATGGTCGCCTTAAGGGACATGGTACGCTAAAAATTACCGAAATATCAATTTTTTTTATCATTTATTAATTATACAACTTCAATGAACATGTGCGCAAAATTTTATATCTGTAGCTACATTATTTTGCGAGTTATTGAAGTTTTTCTATCGAATGTAAGGACTGAAACTGAAAGCATTTAAAACTTAAAATAGTGCTTTTACTCAGTTTTTTTATTTTTCATGACTACAGTGTACTTAAAATGCTAAGGCTTGTTTGTAAATGATGTAGAGATTTCAAACTTTTTTGGTTGTTTATAATGATATATTTGAAAACTGCATGGAATAGGATTTGGAAAAATAGTTATCTTTTCAAAAATTGATTAAATCAATTATGACTGTCTTTTTGGTGTTTTTCAGTGTTTGTCACAAAATATTTGTAAAAAATAACTAACGATGTTATACGAAATCCCATGCACAAATTGTGCAAGCAGTTCATGGAAGGTGAATAAAAAAAATTTGAAAAAAATTTAAATTTCCAGATGGAGTAGGAATTTGAAAATATTGAAATTTTTCTATAAAAATTGAATTTTTTAATTATTGTGAATGAAAAAATTATTTTTTTCTTTTGTAATGTATATTTAATGTGTATTAGTAAAAGGTACATCTTTCCTCGTGATAGCTAGATACTATAATAAATGTAATGTTCGCTGTTTTCAGCCATTTCGTTTTTCTAAAAAAGGGACTAGTTTCTGCTAGGAAGTAAGAGCTGAAATTTTGCTGAATCGTGTAAGAAGTCTTGAATCCATTTCCATCAAAAGACATAAAAAGGTTATTCCTAATTTTTTCGTTATTGCATATTAAAAGTAACTTTAAAATGAAAAAATAATATATAGATTTTGATTGGGTAACATAATAAAAACTCTTCGAAGTAATGAGAAGAGGAATTATGTCGGAAAATATGAATATAAGTCTGGGAAGATAATTCAACATTAAGTGCTAAAAATTTCCCATACTCATAATCCAGAAACGGCTGTACCAAAAGATTTTTAATTCGAGAATGAATTTTACTATAGATTCGAAAGGTTAAGTTAAAATTAGGTGTCATTGCAAATTGTGAAGTTTGTGCACGATATAATATGAAAACTACCACGAAAGCACATCTGAAGTAAATGATTTATAAGTGTTATTATCTCTAAAAATGGCACCTCTGAATTTGCACTACTATCAACGACACGTGAATAATGAGTGGTGGTTTGATTTCCACAGCTGGTACGTCCCACTTTGCGTATAAAAGCAGTGGAACTCAACATAACGAATTGTCTCGTCTCAACGAAAATGCGCTTAACCCCCTTGGTGGTTGTCCCGACGAGGAATTTGGTTCATTAGCAAAACTGACCAGATCACGATGGATGAAATATCTCCTCATTAGGAAAACTTATCAGATATTGATCTTGTCATAAAAATCGGCAGTATTTTCATGACGCTACATCTCGTCATTAGCAAAATTGGTCAGATCTTGATGGGTTAAAGGTGGAGGGTTAATATTCTAATCTTACGAAGATATTGCACAATTTAAGAAAACATTTTTATCACATCCTGAGTTTAATTACTAATTTTCTGAGAGCATTAGTCACAATCCAAGCACTGTATTTCATATAACGATTTAGTGCCTTGAACTTTTATCCAGTACCAAATAAATATAGATATCTAAGTATGATGAATTGATTACCAAAAAATAAATTTTTTGATTGAATATAAATTAGCTGTTTTTATGAAGAAAGAAGAAAATATGATTTGCAATATCGCCCTTTAAAGTAAGTGAATCACTTTGTTTATTGTTCACGCTTTACCACAAATTCTCCAATGTTGATACTACGTACTATTTAATATACTAGAGAACCAATCTACAATGCTAGCATAGACAGAATTTCATTTCGGTAGATAGTTTAATTAACATCGCACTGAAGCAACAAGAAGGGGTATTGGCGATTGTCCTGGATCAATCACGAAGGGAAGATCGAGGACAGCATCTCGTAATTTTGTACCACAACGAGGATAAGGTTAACACCTGAGCTGGCACCCCGCTCTTTAAACTTCAAACCAATGCAAATTTAAGTTTTAAGATAGTTTAGTATTTATAAAAGTACGACTGGTTTGATAATAACTTTAAATTGGAGGCATCTTTAAAATAAATGGATGAAGTTGAGAAGTAAGAATATTTCTTATTCGCTTGTGTTTTTTGATAGTGAGATTTATATTAAGAAAAAGTGAATTCAGTGGCTTAAATCTTTATTCGCTTGAGGATATGAAAGTAGGAAGGTAGTTGATTTTACATCACACCGGAGAAACACAATGGGCTATTGGCGACTGTCTGGGATCAATCCCGAAGGGAAAGATGCGATGATAATATCACGTAATTTTGAACCACGGTCAGATGAAGAGGTCAACACTTGAGCTACTATTTTTATCACTCGTTATGTTTCACAATTGTATAGATCTTACGGGTTTTATTTTGTTTTAAATGTTTAGAAATGGCTATAAGCGTGATCAATTTATTCACCACTACTTCCATTTTACACTTACCTTTGTCTGCTGTTAGTTGTAGGGTAATACCACTAAAATATGTCTAATCCGAAAGTGTATGAAAGCACAAAGAAAAATCAGTAAAACTAAAATACCTGCTTCTTCTATACTGCTGAAAAACAGGTAGAAACCATAACTTATAATGAAGCAGTTTTAATATGTGTAAGTGCTTTTTGTCAGTTACTAAGCGATTGGGAGCGAATCATGGCAGAATGAGGTTTCCACGAAATAAGAACTTAGTTAATGCTAATGAGGAACACGGAGGAACGAAGTTAAGTGGCTGAATTGAATAGAAGAATAAATCAAAACCTAAATCATCCCTTTTTACCAGCCTAACATCTTAAATAAAGTAACGGTAATCTCTTGTTAGGCAACTTAAATGAAGTAAACGGAAAAGAATAATGAACTGATGATTTAATGAATACGATGATAATAGGAAATGATAATGTTTATATTTTCGTACAGTGTAATTAGTCTCTAGACAGTGCACAGTGTAATTAGAGTATAAACGAAATTAAAAACAACAAGCTCTTTTCATTGCGACCGATCAATACCTTTATATATAAATTAATAGAAAGCATCTATGGATGCTTTGAATGATACGAACAGATTCAAACCAAGAAACTGAAACAAAATTTCCTTGGCTGATTCAAAATGTATCCAGACCTTTTCGTAGTAAAGGCATGCATTCTTTATCTACTTACTATTCATGCTGAATATAACTTAAAAGAGAATAAAGCATTAAGCCAGCAAAGAAAGAGTAGTTCTTTTCAAGGAAGAACTTGCCTTATCTCTAAGCTAATTTATATCTGAACTTTGACATTTGGATTTTAGAAACGAGTTCAATTTTTTACTTCAATTTACTATACATATAACAGAAAGGGGGAGAGAATAAGGATATTTAGTATCGTTCATATTAATATCTATGAAAGTGTAACATATTTTTATATCCAAGTTTGAATAATAAAATGTAGTTGAAATTAACCCTCCTGGTGGTTAACTCGACGAGGTATCTCGTCATTAGCAATACCGACCAAATTTTGACGGACGAAATATCTCGTCATTAAAAGAAAAGCGACAAGATCTTGATCTCGTCATCATAAAAAGTCGGCAATATTTTTATGACGAGATATCTCCTCATCATAAAAAATCGGCAACATTTTGATGACCAGATATCTCGTTATTTACAAAATTGGTCAGATCTTGATGGACGAGATATTTCGTCGAAACCACTTGGAGGGTTAACGTTGAACAAAGAGATGAAGCTTAGTTCAAACAGGACAGTTCTAATATAATTGAATAAGTAATTATTCGCCACGATAACACATCTTCAAACATTAGAATATTTACAAATTTCTCTAAGACAGGTACTTAAAAATCACCTGATCACTTCATTTAATTGCCATTGCATAAAAAAGTATGAAAAGTTGAAGAACTCACCGTAATAATTGCATATTGACATCTTTGAAATATTTTTTGTACTTTTTCTGATTAAGGAAGGATGTAGATTATTTTGGAAAAGAAAATTTTAAAACTTGAGTCGCTTTAAATATTTTTAATAAAACATTTACTGTGAAACAAAACTGAATTTATGGAATAAAAAATATTGTACAACAAAACTGTACAGAACAAATATCCATTTAAAAAGTCTTTTTCCACTATCAAGTTTGTTCAGTTTATCGTATTATTTAAACTTTAATCTCTAGTATGTAAAGTCTGAGGATTAAATTATTTTGTTTTATAAATTCAATTACAAAATTAGTATTTCAAAATGTATAGCCTACCTAGAACTTATTAACCCTCTTGGTAATTTCCTGGACGAAGTATCTCGTCGTTAGCAAAATTGACCAGATCTTGATGGACAGGATATCTCGTCATTAGAAGAAAACTGATCAGATATTGATCTTGCCACCATTAAAATTCGGCAATACCTTAGTGACAAGATATCTCGTTATTAGCAAACTTGGTTCGATTTTAATGGACGAGATATCTCGTTGAAACCATTCGAAAGGTTAAAAAGGTTTTACGTGTTTAAAAATATTTGGTGGCTTGTCTTCGTTTAACCGAACCTTAGGATAGTCTAAGTAGGACAGGACTGTTATAGATAGACTATTTCTAAAACATCCATTATTTCTATTCATACTTTGCCAAGATTTTATTTATACATATTTACTAGAGAAAATGTACTATGCGTCTTTATGTCATATACTTCTACCTCCATTAAGATTTATGAATGCAAATCTAATGTTCCTTTACTGTCGGAAATAACCGAAAGTCTCAATATTTTCTATCTTTTTCTTTCATACATAGGCTTTGAATCCTGATAAAGCATCAGATATGACAACATGTACATTTTGCTTCTTCCAGTGAATTGTGATAGCAACATTCACATACAATATTTACGTGCACTTTTATTTCTGAACATTAGTCTTGAAAAGTAACGAATTGTTTCTCAATCAATTCTATCTACTCTTTTAACCATTCGCATCGCAAATTTAGTATAATCTTTAGATTTCTACAAGGCTATTGAAGAGTTCGCTAATTTTATTCGTGGTCAAATACAAGTCTTAAAAATACTAGTGAATAAATACTTCAGTAGAACTTCTATTTAAAGAATCGAAAGTTACATGCTCTAGTGTTATTCTTATTCTATTTTTCTTATTGTATGCGTAAGATATAAAAAGACGTCAATAGTGTTTGTGTATTTCTCTTACACTATTAAATTTTCTTTCGGTTAAAGCGAAGCAGAATTCGATTTCATAGGAGCTCGCTTTTACGAGTAGAATTCAGGACATCAATAAAGTATCTGGAAAAATACATGAATTCATAGCGAATTCTCTACGGGAAAAGCAGTGAGAAAGACCGAAGTTTTTATATCGTATTTCTACTTTGAAGTTGAAATAATCCACTTTTCGTAAATATTTGTCCCTTTTCATTTTTTTCTTCGTGTTTCTCAGAAATTAGAGTTTTTTTTTATTGAACCACCCATTCATTATAAATAGTCAAAAGAAACGTCTCTGTTTGCCAACAGTGATTGTAAAAAGTCGATAGGTATCAAACACAAAAAAGAGCATAAAAATCATTTTTGCTTTTTTATGACTCGTAAAAAACTTGAGAAGCGGAAGAATAAATACCAGCATGGAATTCTGCCCAACTTCCTTCTCCCACTTTTAGATGTTTGTAATTTGTTTTGATGCGGAATGTTAGCTTCACAGCGTAAAAAATTGAGAACTCCTTTCAAGTTGTGCTGCAATAAAATAAGAAATTATTTGACTGGAATTATCCTTTTGAAAATCAGGTATTTAGTATTAATTAACGTCGCACTGGAGCAACACAATGGGCTATTGGAGACGGTCCGGGTAGTTAGCTATTTTAATTAACCTCGCACTAGAGCAACACAACAGGCTATTGGCGACGGTCCGGGATCCATCCCAAAGGGAAAGATCCGAGGACAACATCACATAACTTTGAACCACGGTCAGATGACGAGGTCGCACCTGAGCTGGAACCCCACTCTCCAAACATTTGAGACCACAACAGATATAACGTGCACCAGTCCCCTTTGAACACGACCGTCTTTGGTTCGATTCGCAACCCTCCGGTTTTGAAATCTGACCTAAAAATAAGTACTTATTTGTGTTCTATCACTATGGATTGCATTTAGTTCTCTTTGTAAATACTTATACAAGATGTTTCAAAACTTTCTGTGAACCTTAAGGGAGGTAGGTAATACAAAATTAAATTGTATTCACATATTTACATAGGGATGCATGTCCGCAAACGCACCCCGGATATGCTAGAGGGTGCACTAAGGTGCAGAAATGAAATACAGAAAGTATGCGAACATTTTTACTAGCCTTAATTTCGCAGTTTGACAGTTGTGCACTTAGTTTCACAGTAAGTGCTCAAAGTTGTGACCGCTAACAGAAATGCACTGCGTCGACACAATTATGCTTCCAATCAGTGTCTTTCATCAAATCCAGGGGTGCTTGTGGACATAATCCGTTTGTGAAACTTTTAAACTTTTGAACTTTTCTTTTAGGCTTTTGAATGTATAAGCAAGAAAGTTTAACAGCGGACTGCCCACTACGCAGTACGACTGCACAATAGGCACCATACGAATACCACTACTCAATTCGCACAATACGGCGACTTTTGTATGTATAACCAATTCCCCCCTCAGTGGTCGGTCCCCTCTTATGAGAGGGGCTTTCGACTGTTACCATAATGATGCCTTCTCATGGAAAATCCACTTTATAACTACTCCTTATAACTCCACTTTATATCTACTCTTTGAAGTACACAAGTTGGGTTGTTTTTTTAGTGCACTAGCTATATTTGGCCATGCTGCACCAAACACAAGACAGACAATGTCAAGTAATGGACATACACAGACACAAAGAAAGCTTTACTGACACAGAAGAGAGAGATACACCCAGGGAGGGATCGAACCCGACAGGAATCGAACATGCTTTGCTTGCAACTCGCAGGTTCTAGCGCATTAGGCAACCCCACTGAGCCCCTTGAAGCACCCCTGAGCCCCTTGAAGTACCAAAGAGTGCCAATCATATTGGCAAATCTTTCAACAGGATAGGAACGGGACTCTTCAGGTGGTTAACTGGTTACACCCAACTGATATATTGTCTCTCAATTCCAGTTTTTGGTGGATCTCAGAATTTAACTCTCTTATGGTTTATCTTCGCGTCAAAAACTACCCCGTAGTGGCCAGCCTCTGGTGCAGAAACCTGTTCCAAACTGACACTAGTTCTGGGCAAGGGACAATTTGTTTTTCCAACTTGGATCTTCATTCCCTTGAAGTAATAGGGTGGTTATGTCTTGATAAGATATCGCGTCCTTAGCAAAACTGACCAGATCACGGACGAGATATCTCGTCGAAACACTTGGAGGGTTGAAATATTTGTTGATTATTTGGTAACCCACAGGACATCCGCTACTTAGATCCAAAAGATGTCTTCACTTTTATGTACCTCCGAGCTCACTTAGTTCACACATTTCAACCTTCTGATGATTTTTCGAAGATTCCTGGTTAAGACGAGATAATTTCATTGAAGAAAGTTTTGGAGTGTAGATTCTCATAGGAATATCCGAAACAAATACACGCCAGCAAAAAGTGATTTCTCAAACCAAAGCAGCATGCAGTGGTGGTGCGTTTTCGTCCTCAGGGAATGGTGAAATTCGTTTACCCAGTCGAATCCGTTCCACCAAATCAAATCATCATTACATCTCATAATAATAAGATGTGGATCAAACTCTGGAATAAGCACTCGTGCGTAGTTCACGTTAGTGCGCGGATTCTCTTATGCGGTAAGAACAAATACAGATGAAGCCTGCTGAATCTCGTGAGACTGTGACACCTAGTTCCGCCTCAGAAAGTCCTTCCAATCCGTGGGTCTTCAGTCTATGGCAAATAAGAGTTGACACCGACGCAATCGTCAAAATAAACTGAGAAAGAAATGTCAAGTGTACCAGGAAAATTCAATTAATTTAAAAAATATTGAGAACAGATATCTAAAAAAAATCAAGTATAACAATTCAATCCAATTCCAGGTATCTCAGCAAAGTTTTCTTCAATAATAATATATGACAGATACAAATGTAACTAATATGTATACAATATATAACAATTACACGAATAGATGGTTTAAATAAAATAAGTTAACCCTCCTGGTGGTTGTCTCTACGGTATCCCGTCATTAGTAAAACTGACTTGATATTGATGACCGAGATATCTGGTCATTAGAAAAGAACTGACTAGATCTTGATCTTGCATCATCAAGAAATCGGCAATATCTTGATCTTGCATCATCAAGAAATCGGCAATATCTTGATGATGAGATATCTCGTTATTATTAAAATTGGTCAGATCTTGATGGACGAGATATCTAGTCGAAATCACTTGGAGGGTTAATTAGAAATAACCTAATTTTGCATTTCATGACAAAGGTAAAGGCTTGAAAAATTCTGTTTAAATATAGCTTTTCACGTATTTTTGAAATTTTTAATCAGTCCTCTCTGCCTCCTAAATGTAGAGTATATTTGTGAGTGAACCTTTAGTACAAAGTAAGTCCCATTATGTGATAATTTAAAATTTGAATAGCAAATGTAAAATATTTTATAATGGCATCATAGCTTATGGATATAAAATAATTGCAAGAATGTGGGTGAAAATGCAGTTTAAAAGAGAGCAAACCTCAAACTTTTTCTAAAGATAAGAGATTGCAGAATAGAACTTACACTGAAAGCAACACAATTGAAGACACAATCAGAGTTTGTTTTACTAAGATCTGCAATTGAAAATGATCACTAAAAACAATGTAAACTATCCTTAATAAGTCGTAAATTATCCTGACACTGCCAAGCTACATAACTCCTTTCCAATGTTTGCGTTAGTCCAGTACAATGCCTAATTTAGAAAAAGAAAGCATGAGAATTAGGTTAGATTAAAACAGATATGTTTGCTGGCAGACATCAAGAAATGACCTACACAAAAATTACTCTGGAAACTTCATCCCCTTAACAGGTTCACTATCACTCTTGTAATACAAAAAGAAAAATCTAAAGTCGTGAGATTTTAGAAACGTAGAACTTACACTGAAAACAGTACAACGCATTAATCAGAGTTTATTTTACAAGATCTTCAGCTGTAAATAGTCATTAAAACAAAGTAAATTATCCTCATGCAAACAAGCTACATAACATCTTACCCAACATTTGCATTAAAATAGAGTCCAATTCAATCCATTACTTAGAAAAAGAAAGGGGTGTTAATCAGGTTAGAGTAAAACTGATAAGTATGCTGGCAGACATAAAATATAGATCATACGTGCGAAAATTGCTTTGAAAAGTTCACCAACACGGGCAATATCGTCCATATCATATAACATAAATTCAGTCATGACGTTGAAAACTTACACTGAAAAGAACACATTAATCAGAGTTTGTTTCATTAAGATATTTGGCTCCAAATAGTCATTAAAACAAAGTAAATTATCCAGACTCAGACAAGTTGCACAACACTTTCCCAAATGCTTGTATTTACACGAGTCAAATTAAATTTATTACCTAGAAAATTACGTTAGAGTATAACAGAGATAAGAATGCTGGCAGACATCAAGAAATACCCTCGTGAAAATTACTCGGAAAATTTCACCAACACGAGCAATATCACTCAAATCATATAACACAAATTGAGTCATGTTATTGTAGAATTGTAGAACATACACCGAAAACACCTGAATATGCGTTTGTTTCATTAAGGTCTTCAGCTTCAAATAGTCATTACAAACAAAGTAAATTATCCTCACCCAGACAAGTTACATAACACTTTCCCAAATATGCTTGTCCCCCATTTACGTGAGTCCAATTCAATTCATTACCAAGAAAAAGAAAGCCGCGTTAATTACGTTAGAGTAAAACAGAGATAAGTATGCTGGCAGACATCAAGAAATACCCTCCGTGAAAATTACTCGGAAAATTTCACCAACAGGGTCAATATCGCTCCTATCATATACCAACGAAAATCGAGAACTCTTCATTTAGATTAATTACGGCGTAGAGTAATTAGGGAAGTTCAGCTTGAAGGGGGAGTTATTTTCCCTTGTTCTGATCTTTAGAAGGCAGCTTGAGGAAATTACCGGCTGGAATTTAGTGTTCAGGGGAAAAAATTCTCTGCTTGCAATTTCAGTTTTCCCGTCGATTTAATGCTTGTATAGGAATAAACCTAAAAGCGTCTTATATACTTTCTCTCTTTCCGTTCTATTGGAGTTGTTCGGGGTTTTTCCTTTTTGAGTTCTGTATAGTCTGATTTTGACTTGAAGAAAGTCTTTCATTCATATCATGTACAGTCAGCTAGTGATTTTATGCCTCATTGCTAACCACGTAAGACATCAGGTAAATGCACCATCTCTTTCACTCCCTTGAAATATAAGAGAAAATGACACGTTTTTATTCCCTGAAAGCTTAAAAAGTAACGTTTTTTGCGTCTCTGAGGTTTTCCTGTCTATTTTAAAGTGAACGTTTTATTAAGTAGGTGCAGAGGAGTGGAAACGACGGTTCTTCGGTAAATAATGTTATATATGAGGAAAAATATTTGATGCGAAATTGATGTGAAGAAGATATATTTTATTTTAAAGATTATCTGAAATTTCATGTGTCAAAAAACATTCCGATTGTTTGGTATCGGAAAAATCGCCTGTATAGAATAAATTATTAGACATGTTAGGTCAAAAATCAGTATTGAAACCTGTTTATTTTCTTGCTAAAGGCATTACAATTTTTTTAAATTTATTTTGAGAACTATTTTTTAGTTTTCCTCGTGATAAAATTTATTTTTCCCGTTTCAAGTAATCAATTTATTCTTAATCTGATTAGTTTGTCATAATAACGTCACAAAAGTCTGTCAACAAATCAGAGCACTACACTTTTATTTGAATGTTTCTGATTGGTTTAAGAAATGTGCAATTATATGGATATGCACTTTGATGATAACAGGAGTTTCTATTAAACAATCAGATCACAACACTTTTATTTAAATGTTTCTGATGGTATTAAAAATGTGAAATCATGTGGCTATGCACTTTGATAATGACGCAAAAGGGTCTAACAACCAATCAGTGCACAATATTTTTATTAAAATGTTTCTGATCAGATAAAAAAATCTAGAACGATGTGGAAGAACTTATCGACAAACAAGAAAACGACCCAAGTTTGAAGTAAAGAAGTAAAGCACAGAGTTATTGCAGATATCTCTAATTTTATATATATATATATATATATAGTGTATATAGTGTATATATATATATATATATGCCTTAGGAGTCAGTCAAACTATAGGTGTGGAGCTCCAAATCTTCAGTCAATAAAGATTTATTTAAGGTGACTTGCTACCTTATATTTGTAAATATTTTTAGTAGATATAGCACTACACATAAATTATTGCACTAAATACTTTAATTACATCTGTAAAAATCTCTAACTTTTTAATTATATTTACCTCACAAGAACTCCAACAGGTTCAACTTCTATTTGCCATTTTTGAGTGACAACACTTTATGATACAGCATTTAAGATTTGAGTTTAGGTTAGTTAGAAAAGTCTTCGCCTAATGATATCGTTACTATGACCCAGAGATTCGAAGTTAGTGTACATGATAAATCGATTCGTTACAGAAAAATCGCATTATAATTGTATGGTGCTACTTTATTAGGCACTAGCAAAATTGCCCGACCTCACTCGGGTTAAATTGGTTAACTATATTTTGAAAGTAACCAGAAAATAATCATTTTCCTCTATCGTAAAAAATGCCAAATCATTTAAGTATGAGTAAAATGACTTTTTAACACCTTTTGACATTTTTATAATTTCTACAACCTACTTTGGACAAAAATTCTATACATGCAAATCCATCCATGTAATACATTTCATATATATCGCACCCTTGCTAAAGGTACAAACTGGCGAAAGGCGAGACACTAAGGTAAATGCTACAAAAGACGATTTTGAGGGAGGATTAGGAATTCCCTTTCTTAAGTTCTATTTCTGTAAAATTGCTCAACTCAATTCGTAAAAATAATGAATATACTGCGAATACTCTCACATAATTTACCTGCCAATAATTTTTTATTTGTTACACTCTTTTCGAATTTCGTTACCATTAAGGGAAAGATGACTAATCTGATAAGATATTTATCACTAAGTTTGTTTTGAAAGCGAATACGTTTTTCTTGAAAATTTCGTTTCGTGGCACGTTCAATAATAAAAGAACTTGTTTTAAAATTTAAAATTTTCAGTAGTGATAAAGCAAAGGTAACCTATTACCATTTCTTTTAATGTTAAATCTATTTGACAGCTTTTCTTCTAAAGAAAATCATTGTTTTAAACAAACTTTCCCTATATAAGTTGAATTCATAAAATAAGCCACCTTGGCCATCTGTCGCTATGAGAAAGAATTTCTAATATTTCAAAAGTCCTAGTTCGGATATTTTTAACATTAACGTTCTTTCAATAATGGCAAAAATCCACTTAAAATTTGCTTTATTCTAAATACATGCCGTTATACATAACATTGCAATTTATTAAAATAATAAATATTTAAACAGAAAAATTGTTCGAAAATAGTTTGCATTTTGCAAAGAAAATAAATAAGGCTCAAAATAAAAAAGTATTTGAATTTAAATTCTGCAAAAATAGTTTTTTAAGAAATAATTGATTTTCCAGCAGTACTGGTAAAGCAATTTAAGTAATTGCAATGCTCAATATGCATTCCAGCTTCTCTAAAACTACCAAATTATGGTTGATTTAAGTAGAGTTACTCAGATGTTTTAACATGACACTTGCTTAAATACTTAATAAGAGGAATTTAAAATAATGCATTCACTACACTAAAATATGGTTTATCAAATATAGGATATTGCATTAAAATGTTTTGAATAAATCTTATGTGATACTTGTACAAACATACAAATACAAAATCAAACATAGAACCCAGAAGACGAACAGACAGACTTACGCATTCAAGTTCAGTCGCTAAATAAATGTTAAAACTCACAGTATGCAAAGTTTCATGAAAATATGTTCAACCGTTTGGACGTAGCACGAGCACACACATACATACAGATGTACAGACAGATAGACAGACAGACTCCAAACGCGCAAGAGACGGATTTTGCTTCAGAAGGGTCCAAAACGGATAGAAAACTTGAAATAGGTCGAAAATATTCAATGTCCAACAAATACTCCATTCTTATTCATATAGATACTACGCAATGCACATTTCGTGTCATCCTGATCTAATAAACTAATCAAAACTATAAATATGTTCCTTTGCATGAATCTGTACAGTTTGAGATAGATGTTTATATAAATTTAAACTTTAAAAAATTAAGACATTTGGAATATAATTTACAAATTATAAAGAGCTAATACTTCACTCAGCACCCGTTAATACATTAATACAATTCAAAAATCGAATTAAAGAAAACAGCATTAAATGAGATTGGTAATTGGTAATTAGAATCGCACTGGACCAACACAACGCCTTGAATAAGAAATTACTTTTGATACGATAAACCAAGCATTTTTACTAGAATCTAAATGTTTGGGAAAAAGTAAAAAAACTTCTGTTAATTATTTTAATATCAAAATTAGTTTGATGTAAAAATTTATTTATTAAAATCATATCCTTAAGAGTAGTGATTGTATACATAAATTCCTGAATAAACTAAGTCCTTCAACACAAGGGGTGGGTTTTATGGAACAAGGGGTCATGGTTTGCCAAGCTGTGCCAAACAACGACAAGCAAATGGACATACGCACGCAAGGAAAGCTTTACTGACACATAAGAGAGAAACACACTTAGGGAGGAAATGAATCTGCGCCACTTATAACTCGCAAGATGCTAGTGCAGTGGGCAAGCCCATTGTGCCATGGTCGAACTCTTTCTACATAAACGAAACAACATATATGCAGTATTTAAAATTGATATGAACCTTTGAAGAGGCAGAACTTTAAAATATACAAGAAAATATGATATATTTTTATCAATATTAGGGGTAAACAGTTTCTTTAAATCCGGTTCAGACAGTAATTTCCAAAAATATTTTGATGCATATGAAATATTTAATACATTAAATACCTGATTGGAGTGTTATATAAAAATATATACTATGTCTGGACTTCAATCATTTAAAAATTGGCAAGATGGTTACTCTTAAATTAAGATTAATTATCCACAGCAATTCAATCAACGATTTAAATTTTGAAGCTTTCAAACTAAAATAAATTTGCATTAGACTTATTCCTACATGCCTTTCAAAGAAAGTTTAAGATATACTTGGAACCTAACTCTTGGAGGATAGGGATTCAATTCACATTCATTCATACACTTTAAGTTTCAAAAATTAATTTTCTAATGCAAATTTTCTGTAGAAATGCTACTTAGTAATTACATCGACTGTTTTAAATGTCTTCGCGCCATAAAGCAATGTCGCACTTAGTTATTACAAAATACTTGCTCGGAACATTAACCAAAAACTTTGATTAAGTTATTTCGCGCCTTATATCAATTACTAGAAAGACGCGAAGTTAATGAAAAGACGTAATATCTTGCATAGATAGGAGAATTATTATCGAAGTAATATATAAAGCGTCTTGACTTCAATCAATTAAAAATTAAAATTAGTTCGGTTCATCATGTTTTTGCTATACGAGGTTTGATTGGACCGTACCTAACACTTAAAGAAAAACAATAAACTAAACTAAAATTAATTATTTACACTTCTATCAATATTTTAAATTTTGAGACATTTTCAACTTAAAACAAACCGACGTTAAATTTATTCTCACGTGTCTTTTAATGAAAGGTTTAAGACATACTTAGAAACCAAGTAATATAACTCAGAGATAAGGATTAAATTCGCATTCAAACTTAATTATTCAACAACTCTTTTAAATATCTCAATATATAAAGCAGTTCCATGTACTTGAAGCACTCAATTCTTACAAAATGACTTCCTTGTAACAGTAATCGGCATTTCTCGGTAAGTGATTTCGTGCCTTTGATCAATTATAAGAAAGGACAAAGTTAAGGAAGAGACGTAATGTCTGCAGTAGAATAATTATCAAAATGATGTAAAGTGCTTGGACATAATGGAAAATTAGTTTGGGTTTGTCTCCAGACGGTCATGTTTTCGATACACGAAATCTGGTTAGACCGAGACCTATGGTTTAAAGTAAAAATTTATTAAACGTTAAATTAAATTAAAACTAATTCTCGACAGCTCTCCCGTTACCATTTTAAGTTTTAAGGCATTTTCAACTTTAAGAAGTTCCATTAAATTTATCCTCATATGGCCTTCAATGAAAGGTTTAACACATACTTAGAAACCAAGTAATGAAACTCTCAGAGAAGAGAATTAAATTCAAATTACAAATAGCTACTCAGCAACCGTTTTAAATGTCTTGCGTTATTTAGCGATGTCGCATACTTGAAGCGCACAATTCTTACAAAATAACTCCCTTGTAAAACTGGAATCGACATTTCCCGGTCAATGATTTCGTGCCTTTAAAAGAAAGGCACATAGTTAATGAAGAAATGTGATGTTTTATATAATTAGAAGAATTATCATCAAAATGATAAAGTAATCGGACTTTAATCAATGAAAAATTAGTTTTGGTTTGTCGCTAGACAGTCTTGTTTTTGCTACATGAAGTCTGATTAGACCGGGACTTATGGCTTCAAGCAAGAATTCATAAAACATTAAATTAAACTAAAACCAATTCTCAACAGCTCTCTCATCACCATTTTAAGTTTTAAGGCATCTTCAACTTAAAAAGTACACATTAAAATTATCCCCATATGCCTTTCAATAAAAGGTTTAAGACATACTTGGAAACCAAGCAATATAACTCTTAGGAAAGAGGGTTAAATTCACATTTCAACATGATTACTCAGTACCAGTTTTAAATATCTCGCGATACAAAGCGGTACTCGAAGCATTGAATTCTTACAAAATAACTCCCTCGTAACAGTAATTGACATTTCTCGGTCAGTGATTTCGTGCCTTTGATAAATTACAAGAAATGTACTAAGTAATGAAGAGGCGTAATGTCTTAATATACGAGAAGAATTATTATTAAAATGAGATAAAGTTCTCGGATTTCAATCAATGAAAAATTAGTTTGTCATGTTTAGACGGTCATGTTTCTCTACACGAAGTCGGATTAGACCGGGACTTATGGCTTCAAGTAAAAATTTATAAAACATTAAATTAAACTAAAACTAATTCTCTACAGCTCTCCCCCATCACCATCTTAAGTTTTAAGTCATTTTCAACTTTAAAAAGTTCACATTCAACTTATCCCCATTTGTTTTTCAATGGACAATGGTTTAAGACATTTCAATGGTTTAAGACATACTTAGAAACCAAGTAATGTATCTCTAATGAAGAGGATTAAATCCATTTTCCAACATAGCTACTCAGCAACCGTTTTAAATATCTCGCGATGTAAAGCTGTGTCACGTACTCGAAGCGCTCAATTCTTTCAAAATAACTCCTTCGTAACAGTAATCGACATTTTTCGGTCAGTGATTTCGTGCCTTTGATCAATTACAAGAAAGGCACAAAGTTAATGACGAGATGTAATGTCTTGCATAGTCTGGAGAATGGATATCAAAATGATATAAAGTGCTCGGACTTCAATCAATGAAAAATTAGTTTTGGTTTGTTGTTAGGCGGTCATGTTTCGCTACACGAGGTCCGATTAGACCGGTTACGTATGATTTATATGCTATATGGCACCTAATTGTAAATTAAAAAATCAGGACTTCTTCAATTTGTCTCGCTTGGTTTGACATTTCACTCATCTTAATTTCAAGCATCATAAGAGAATTAATGGTACCAATGTCATTGAAATCCTGCATGTGCCTTTGGTTCTGTGTCTATCGCGAACAGCTTCACTGAAGCCGAACCTCAAACTGTAACCGAACCTTTTGAAACGAAATGCGAACCAAAACCAAAACTATTCGAACTGAGAGTTTGCTTAGACTTCATTCTGAATCCAATTTCCGAGTCTGCCTTGATGAATGTCTCCTTCAATTTGCCCTCTTAACCTCTTGTAAACATTGATTTAAACTAAAATTATTTCTCTACAGCTCTCTCATCGCCATTTTAAATTTAAAGGCATCTTCGACTTAAAAAAGTTCACATTAAACTTATCCTCATATATTTTTCAATGAAAGGTTTAAGACATACTTAGAAACCAAGTAATGCCACTGATTAAATTCACATTTCAACATGACTACTCAGTAACCGTTTTAAATATCTCGCGATACAAAGCGGTACTCGAAGCACTCAACTCTTACAAAATAACTCCCTCGTAGCAGTAATCGACATTTCTCGGTAAGTGATTTCGTGCCTTTGATCAGTTGCTAGAAAAACACGAAGTTAATGAAAAGACGTAATGTCCTATAGCCTTTGATTCCTCCACGTATCTGTACTCGGATGAAGGGAACTGGAAGAATGAAGTCTTCATTAAATGATGAGCTGCCGAGGGTCGATAAGAAGAGCTGTCCCTGTCGTCGAAATAAAACTAAACTGGGGGAAAAAGTTAATGCCATCATAAACAGCAGCTGCAGGGACCCCGCGTCTTTCCTAATGACTGTTAGCCAAAGTTACGAGGCATGGTAAAGCTCTTTTTAGATCTGTTTTCTGGTAACTCATGACAGCCGTACGGAACGAGATCATAAAGGAGGTGGCAAGAATATATGCGGGCTTACTATCCAATCGGAGTAGGCCTGTAACAATTATTTTTGTTTTGCTTTAAAACAGAATGGAACACGTAGTACAATGGATTAGGGTGCCTAACAGTTAGTTCTATACACTTTATATTGCCCGCAATCGGATGGCTGTTCTACCGTTATGGCTCTTTGCCTGGATTGCCTTACATTCTCAGTTGTGGACTGTTAGCCGATGTTATGCGACATGGTAAAGCTCTTTTTAGATGTTTATCATGTGATCCAGAAAATGTATTTTTAGATCTGTTTTCTGGTAACTCATGACAGCTGTACGGAACGAGATCATGAAGGTGGTGATAAGAATATATGCGGGCTTACTATCTAATCGGAGTAGGTCTGTAACAATTATTTTTGTTTTGCTTTAAAACAGAATGGAACACGGAGTGCAAGAGTTTAGGCCATCCAACAGTTCTAATCGTGAATAATTTTCACAATCGCGTGGTTCTTCAACCTTTATGACCCTCTGACTAAATTACTTTACAATCTCAGTTATAGACTTAGCCGAAATTACAAAGCATGAGCATTGAGCAAGCACTTTTCAGATTAGGCAATATATGACAGCTGTGCAATATGTGATCTAATAGTTGGTGATAAGAACATAATGGGATGATTCAGAAGCCTATCAGTGTAATGTCACACTATTTTCATTTCTTTTTTAACACTGAATGTTTAATTTTTTTAGTTGGAAAAAGATAATCAACTCACCTTTCAGTCTACAGAATATTAGAGCAATATCGATCTAATTCGGTTGTGTTGCTACAGTACGACGTTAATTCAACTAACTACATACCGGTCTAATTCGAATAATTCTTCAACTGTCCCTTATATGTTGCGTAACAAATTTTCAGATTTAGTTGCCTGGATAAAAAAACTGTTAACTGACAATCAGGGAATGTTTTACGAGTCAGAGAAAATATTTTTGGATGTTTTATGGTAAGTAGGTAATTGAATTAACGTTGCGGTGGAGTAACACAACGTGCTATTGGCGACGATCCGCGATCAATCCCGAAGGATGTTCTATGGAATCCGGACTGCTAGATATCACGAGATTATAAAAGCAGGAACATTATTTTACGCTCTGATATAATAGGCATCATTTTATGATAATTACTTTTGTTTTAAATCATGATGAGGCACTGAATATTTAACACACGTTTATTGCTACTTAAGTTCATGAAGATGGGGTATTCAGGCTGCCCGAAATCGTTTCCAACTGCTGGGAAAATCGTATCTAGTCTGCTGTTGAAAAAGAAACTTTTTGCAAACTTGAATTTTGCAGACGTCTATCACAGGCGCACTTTTATTTGCACGCTGTTTCGTGAATTAAATTTTTTTTTAAAGTTTTAATTACAAAATGAAAATTTTAATTTTAACCCTCCTGGTAGTTGTCTCGATGAGGTATCTCGCCATTAGCAAACCGACCAGATTTTGATGGACGAAATATCTCGTCGAAACCACTTGGGTGGTTGAAAAATAAAAGTAAAAATAATTTAATTAAAAAAATGAAATTTCACGCATTTTATTTTCGCATCCCGTTATCATTTCGATTCTTTAAGAAAAATTATAGAATTGACTTTCGTGCAGCAAAAATTGCATGAAAGGGCAGGACAGTAAAATTAACCCCAATGTAAATATGTAACGCATATACAATATTGTATGCGCATATAGGTCAGCTTTTTATAATAAAAATACTGTGAATCCTCTTGCGCGCCATTTTGAGAAACCCTTCGTACATGATCTGGAATCTTCAATTAAATACCTCGGAAATCTTCAATTAAATGCCAGTTGCAATTGCACCGAAGTCCAATAATTACTATGCTCTACCTTTAATGTCCCAAAATCTCAGATAAAGCTGTTGGTTCTCTCACGTAATCTTAACGCTCCTTCGATCACAATCTGTTCAGATCAGAATATTTAGATCTCGATCGTATCGATGATCGAATGAACCTTAATTGCCTCAAGGTGCACATTAATTCATATTCGTGTGAATACGTCTTAACTTATCAATTATTTCATTGCATAGAATATATGCATCAGTACCGAAATATATATATATATATATATATAGTATATAGTATATATATATATATATATACACGAATTTGCAGAAGTATTCTTTAGGCATTGGACATCAGAATGAAGGCAGGACATGAACGGGTGAAACTCGTCAGAAAGAACGCACACATAGCGTTTACGTGTCAGCGACGTTTCTAGACGTACCAGAGATTCCATCAAATGCCAAATAAACACACTCCATACCAGTACAGATCCACCACCAATATGTACAATCTCCTGTGTACATGGGGTTTTCTACACACACTGATCCTTCCATCTACCCTAAACAGTTGAAAATCCGACTCGTCAGACCAGGCTACTCCCGTTTCCAGTCATTAAGGAAACCAGTCAAGTGTTCAGTAGTGGTGTTTCCGAGCAGAGGCTAGGTGCATAGCTGTGTGTCGAGTATTCATCAAGGGTACTCGAGTTGAGCGTAGGCTTCTAAAGGCCATATCTTTGAGGGAGCGTTAGACATTCCTCATGTTGATGTTTGTTGAGGGCCAGCTTTGAATTCCGATGTTATCTGAGGCAGTGTTGCACTCCTATCGCGTGAAACGATTCCTGCTAGCCGACAGATCAATTTCACCCAGTCTTTTTATGGCCACACTGCTGTCGTAAGTTACAGGTTTTGCCACAATTCTTGTAGTCACGGAACGCCTTAAAATGGTAGTACATGAAAATCAAAACTTCTCTAAACCCGAAATGCTATGGCCCATACCACGAGCTCTAACTATTAAACCGCGTGGAATATCGCTTAAATCGTGATAACCTACAAATCTCAATGCGGAAATACGTAGATGTAGATGCTTCTACAGATGTCTACCTAGATGTCTAGATGTCTTTGAATGTCAACACACAAAACCAAACATTCATACAAACAAACCATATAACTAAACCAAAATCAAGTAATAAACCTATCTGGCTAAGCGCTATCATTAAAAATTATTTATCTAGATATAAAATTAAGGCTTGTGTGTTGGCTGCAAAGGAGATAGTTGGAAGGCTTCCTCCACCTTGAATTCATATGTAAATAATTGAACTCTTTCTATCTCACTTTAACTTTTTAATATAGTTAAAATATTTAACATTGTACACTTCAACATACTTTGAATGTTTAAATTGCATTTCATCTATATTGTTACATTTATTAATAAATAGTTCTATATAAACTGATTTATTATACAATTACTCTCAGGCAATGTTTGCCTGATTTATTCACCAACATTTGTTGGATTTTTTTGTATTAAAAAATGTATCATTTTATGTAAATATGCAAAATGTAAAGATAATAAATTGTTCCCCCTCCTACCATTAAATGCTCTAAACCTCACGGTGAGTAGGTAGGAGGTGGGTCTACTACTACTACTACAGATGTCTACCGCTTTATGTATACACTGCCAGATGCAACCAATGACGTGCATAGGTGGCGTTGCTATGCATTTTGCATACATCAGGTTGATGCAAAAGTTCGTCCCGTTTTTCTAACCAAAATTGAAGAAAAATTTTATTTACTAAAAATTACATTTAATCAATATAGTATGTGCCATTCTGTTCGATTACCTTTCTCTATTTCTCCGGTAACTGCACAATCCCGCGCTCATAGAAGTTCTGAGGTTTCTGGCTAAAAGTACTGAGACAGGTGACGAAACTTTCTGCACCACTTACTGCACGTGGAATCGTCAACGGCATCCTCTCACCATACATATCTTCTTTTGCGTCGCTAAGCAATCTTGCCTTTTCGGAAATAAAAAAGCATAATGTGTCGAAAATGATCCTTATTTTCTGCCAATTTTAATGCTGATCAAAATTTAAAAAACACAACCAAATAATACAATTTTTTTCCCCGAGTACTCGCTGAAATTCCTTCTTTCAAACATCAAAACTTTACACGTATGAAGTAGATAACGCTTCGGTTTTGCGATGCAATGTCATCTAACGCTTGTTTTTACCAATATTTCCTGAAATTCATTTTTTAGAACCGCTAGTCTTGAACTCACTTGCGATAAAAAAAATGTCTCCGCTTTCTGTAAATGTGAAGAAAAATTCATTTAAAAATTTTAAAGACGCGAGAAAACAACTGAAATTCGGTGTATTTTAAAATTAAGTTTATAAGGTACTTATCACTTAATCACTAGCTAAAGGTTTGTATTATTTTACATGACGTAGCTTCACCTGTGGTTAATAATTCTTGATATTTGTAATACAATAAATTAGAATAGCCATGACTCAGACTCAGAACAACTTCATTACTGTTCTAACTTAATCTTATTTTTAATTAGATGTTTGGCTTGTCAATCAACGGCAATTTTTAGCTACACAATAAGGTAACTAAACCATGACCTTAGATTGACGATAGAATGTTGTTGAAAGAAGCACCTCCAGATGTAATTTAGATACATCTATCAAAAATCACATAACCATTCATGTGATTTTCAGATGATGTAAGTTTTACAATTTTCTGCTCCTAAATTGTTATTGCTTTATTTATGTGAATGCGAAAAAGAACTAAGATTTGTGTATGTACTTATGAAGAATGAAAGCATGCAAATTCATGTTCACTGAGATTACACTTTATCCAACCTACACATAACAGATATTTTATAGTATTTCATGTTTTAATTATATATTTAAACATCTATGTAAATATAATTAAAAATTGCGCCATACATAAAATGAAGTATGATTTGAATGGATGTAAAAATGTGATATTTTTTAATATCTTGCCCAGAATGGTTGTTTATAAATGGACATACGCACATAAGGAAAGTTTATAGACACAAAAGAGAGAAATACCCCCAGGGAGGAATCGAACCTGTGCCGCCTACAACTCTTAGGTTGCTAGCGTCCTGAGCTTACTGTTAGCGTATCCAAAATACTTGCTGGCCGTGGAGGGGGGGGGGGTATTTCAATTAACGTCACACTGGAGCAACACAACGGGCTATTGGTGACGGTCCGGGATCAATCCCAAAGGGAAAGATCCGAGGACAAAACCACGTAATTTTGAACCACGGTCAGATGACGAGACAACACCTGAGCTGGCACCCCACTCTCCAAACTTCCACACCACGCCAACGTGAGGACATTTGAGGCCACGACAGATTTAACGTGCACCAGCCCCCTTTGTACACGACGGTGTTTGGCTGGATTCGAACTCGCAACCCTTCGGTTGCAAGTCCGTTACTCTTCCAACCGGGCCACCGCGGCCCTTGCTGGCCGTGGAAGAGCAACGGAATTGGAAGAGCAACGGCTTAGCAACCGAAGGGTTGCGAGTTCGAATCCAAGCAAAAGACCGTCGGGTACATAGGGGTCTGATGCATGTTAAATCTGTCGTGGCCTCAAATGTCCTCACGTTGGCTAGGTGTGGAAGTTTGGAGAGTGGGGTGTCAGCTCATGTGCTGACATCGTCATCAGACCGTGGTTCAAAATTGCGAGTCGTTGTCCTTTTATCTTTCCCTCAGGGATTGATCCCGGACAGTCGCCAATAGCCCATTGTATTGCTCCAGTGCGACGTTAATTAACTACCTACCTACCAAAATATTTTTCAATTTAGTTTTGTAGAATTAATAGGACGTTAAGAACAGATATTTTCCTTTGTACTATAGGACATCGATTTTCATATTGATAATTACAAAGCAAACAACTTTAATTTGCTTTCTAATACTTTCAAGATTGAAATCAGGAACTCGTAAAACAATGAACGAAGAACACGAAGGGTACTAGGTGTCGAAATCGATTTAAACAAGAAACTGGGAAAGAATTCTTCCCCAAAGTATTAGCGTTTCCGTACTTTAATGCAAATTAAATTTCACATCATCCCTCAACAAACCGTAGTCCGAACCAAATCGAAATCAAATCCCACTCCGTGTCCTCAGAGCAAACACTCAATCTATTCGAAACTCGTAGTGATTTTATCTCAGCAAATACATTTTCAAGACTTCAAAAGACAATATAATAAAAAGTTTATGTGAGGACAAACTAAATTCATTATTAAATATGCACTAAAGCGCCCTGGTATATGACATAGAATCAAATGCTAGAAACGATTTGCTCTCATTTTTATTTTATGTAATCAATTTAGGACTTTAAGTGCTGCTTTCTGTAATAAGCTTTTGTTCATTGAACACCGATTTCCATGTTTTTCTAAGTGGTAACGTAAATTCGTTTTCTATTTCAAGTTTAAAACCGAGAATACGTAAGTCATTTGACTAAAAGCACAATGGAACTTGTCGCGATTGATTTACACAAGAATGCAAAACAGAATCATCCCACAAAAAGCATTAATATACTTAAATGTAGAGCTACTTTCATATAACCCCAATCTGAATCAAATCAAATTCGAATCGTAATACCATTGTACCAACTTGTGTTACTTGTCTTGTGTTGGGCCGCAGAAGCCCGGTTGGAAAAGTAAGGGATTAGCAACCGGAGGGTTGCGAGTTCGAATCCAACCAAAGACCGTCGTGTACAAAGGGGGCTGGGGCACGTTAAATCTATCGTGGCCTTAAATGTCCTCACGTTGGCGTGGTGTGTAAGTTTGGAGAGTGGGGTGCCAGCTCAGGTGTTGCCTCGTAATCTGACCGTGGTCCAAAATTACATGGTGTTGTCCTCGGATCTTTTCTTTCGGGTTTGGTCCCGGCCTGTCACTAATAGCCCGTCGTGTTGCTCCAGTGCGACGTTAATTAAAATACCTAAATACCAAAAAAGAATCGTCCCTAAAAGCAAGCATTAATGTAATTAAATGTAAAATTAATTTCATATCACCCCCAGTCCGAATCAAAGCGTCACGTTGGCGTGGTGTGGAAGTTTGGAGAGTGGGGTGCCAGCTCAGGTGTTGCCTCGTCATCTGACCGTGGTTCAAAATTACGTGGTGTTGTCCTCGGATCTTTCCCTTTGGGATTGATCCCGGACCGTCACCAATAGCCCATTGTGTTGCTCCAGTGTGACGTTAATTGAAATACCCCCCCCCCCGAATCAAAGCGAAATCTAATCGTACTCCCATTGTCCTAACTTGTGTTACCTGTCTTGTGTTTGGCGCAGTTTGGCCAAACATGGCCCTTGCGTCATAAAACCCGAAAACAACCGACCAACAAATTGCCCCAACTGCAAACACTCAGTCGAAACTTCTGTAGAGATTTCATCAAATTTTTTAAGACTTCAAAAAAATAATAAAATAGAAAGCTTATTTGAGGTGGGTATTTTAATTAACGTCCCATTGGAGCAAAACACCGGCTATTGACGACGGTCCGGTATCAAACCAGAAAAGAAAGATCAGAGGACAACACCACGTAATTTTGAACCACGGTCAGATGACGAGGTCACACCTGAGCTGGCACCCCACTCTCCAAATTTCCACACCACGCCAACGGGAGGACATTTGAGGCCAGGAGAGATTGAACGTGCACCAGCCCCCTTTGTACACGACGGTCTTTGGTCGGATTCGAATTCGCATCCCTCCCGTTGCTAATGCGTTACTCTGCGGTCCCAATTCCTATTCCAATTATCTCGAGATTAAAACAGGGCCAGCGAAAAGCACAAACGGCACTTGGTGTCGCGACCGATTTAAACAAGCACGCCCAAAAGAATCCTGCCTCAAAGCAATCCTTTCTGTGCTCTAATGCAAAGTTAATTTCACCCTCAGCATACCCCAGTGCAAACCAAATCGAAATTGAATCTCGGTCCTATTGTCCTCTTGACTGCAAACACTCAATCCCTTCCAATAGGCCGCCCGGTTCTTCAAACAACTCGTCCCCAGTGGACTAAAAACTCACGTTTTCCGAACCATTAAATCAGCGCAGGTCTTATTTGTATGGAGCCACGAGGGAAGGACGCTATTTAATTTACGGGATTAGAGCAGCTTTCCCTGTCGTTATGTCTCTGAATCCAGTTCCCACCCATTCAGTCAACTGCATCAGTTTAGCGGTTGTGTGTGTGATTAACGACCCAGAGCGTTACAGGCCGCGCTGAGGTTTAGTTCTGCTATGCACTCCATGTCACGTATTATGTGCGATCCATGATTCCGTGACATAGGCCGGGAGGAAAGGGGATGCGTTGCACTGAAATAGAAGATTTCATGCCTGGATTATGGAAACGAACAGCCGAAATCGAGGTGCATTGGAAGGTTATAGTGGGGAGGATTTAATGGAGGGAATGGCCGAGCGTTTGGGGTTACTTCGATCCGGCTTTCTTGGTGGTTGTATTTTAGTTTTCGGAGAGCGTTTTAGTTTCGTGGATGTGTTTTTCGTTGGATGAGATTGAAACGAATATGCGCTTTTTAAATTTTGTGTGTGTATTATGTATTTGTTTTAAATAAGATTATAAATATATATATTTATAAGCAACACAGATTCTTTATGTGTGTGTGTGAATATGTTTTATAATTTTATTCATACTCTTTAAAAGGAATATACGATCATAGGATAACGCACATACATGTGTTATAAAAATGCTTGTGTGAAAATTTTTATACGTTCATACATATATTACATAAATGTGAGTAAAATTTTTGTATTATGTATTTGTTTTAAAAATAAAATTGTAAATGTATGTCATAATGACAGAAATTGTAAGCCTGCAGTCGTGACAAGAGTGGTACAAGGCAACCGGAGAGAATGATTTATTGGTACTGAATGTAATGTTGATTCCATAAATGGAGAGGCAGAAAGTTCTATAACAATTCTTTATTACTTCAACAACAAACAAGTGGTGACGTAATGCGTAGAGGTGTTGGTTGTTGGGTGTTTGGGATGTCTCTGAGAGCTCCTTATTCTAAGGGGCTCGTGAAAGAATGAATAGTTTAGAATGAACCCGTTAGGGGGATAAGGATTAAGGGAAAAATTATTGGACCAGGGTATCTATCAAGAAAGTTCATTGGTAGAAGTCGGTGGTTTAACGAAGGAGTAATTTGATCTTACATAGGCGATTTGAAAGCAGGAGAGTCAGTGGGAGGTCAGAGTTAATGAGATGGCTTGAGTTCAAAGGTGAAAGAGGGTGGCAAGATATATTGACCACTTGTCCGAGGAGACACAGCCTGGGTTAAAAGGGGAACGTCAAGTGACTGATCTCTGATACGAATTGTACTTAAGGGGTTAGTTTTAGGTATAGTTTCATATATATATATTTACAAACATACAGATTATTTATAAGTGTGTGGTTTTTTTGGGGTTTTATGGCGCATTTTTGGCCATGCTGCACCAGATATAAGACATACAATATCAAGTAATAGACACACACAATGAAAATTTACTGACACAGAAGAGAGAAATACACCCACGGAGAAATGCACGTGACAGGAATCAAACCAGCGAGGCCTACAACTCGAAGGTTGATACCACAGTGGACATACTCACTGAGCCACGACGGCCCCTTAGATGTGTGTGAATATGTTTTTATAATTTTATTCATACTCTCTCTTTAAAAGGAATATACGATCATAGGACAACGCACATACATATGTTATAAAAATGTGCTGTGATGATTTTTATACGTTTATACATATGTTACATAAATCAGCGTGCGTTTTGTTTATATATACAACATATATACATATCGGATACCGGAAATCCCTCATCGTCCAGTGAAAGCAGATGTCGAGTAGAAAAGGCGTCTTCCGGCTCGAAACACCAACGTATGACTCACCCATAATGGCGGAGCTTCCCACCAAATCGGTAAAAAGAGAAGAACTAAACTGATGATCATAAGAGAAAGACGTTGCAACAGACGGCTGCTAAGATTTGAACTAACTTTAATTGTTCGGGCAAAAGACGGCCCGAAACTTTATCAATTCATCTCAATTTTGTAAGCGGTCTGTATTTAGCTTATATTAAATTCTTCTTAATTATAATTCATATATCTACTTACTGAATTATGGTCATTGTGTCCCCCATATATATATAGCTAAGCCAGGAGTCACTTAAAAGAGATGCTTTGAGTTTTTGAGTTTTGTACTTGTGTATGGCCGGGCCGAAGAGATCACAACACAAGTTATCCCTCGAAAATTCAAAGCACTACCATAAAGAAAAATCATAAAAAATATTACCTATTACCATGGTTAGGAAGGAAAAATCAATAGAACAGCCAAAGGAATTACCTTTTCGAATGTTACCGCGGAGCCAGGAGAGCAAAACACTGCCAGATCCATCCTATCTAGAATAGCGGATTTAAAAAGAGCAAGGGATTTGTACAAATGAAAGGGAGGGGAGAAAGGTAAATTTTAACGAGAAATTAAAATTGTGACAAGAAATTAAGATTGTGGCAGGGGTGAATTTGATGGAATAAAAGAGGGCAGAAGGGTGAAAAATATAATTATGAAATTGATTAATGACTCCATCTGGTTGAAAAAGGATTATAGAAAAACTTTTTAAGAAAACTGTTGGGGAAGTTGTTATTTAAAAGCATAGTTTTAAGAGTTTTGAGCTGATTATCAATAGTAGTTTGGTCCCTGCAGATATGATGAATTCTATGGATTTGATTATAAATTAAGTTTCTGTAGATACTGAAAGAGATGTAAGAGTCCCAGGGAAAAAAACAAGCTTGTTAATATAAAGAGTTTTTAAGTTCAGAATCAAGTAGGTTAAGATAAAGTTTTTTGCAGAAGAAACCGAAATTGCAGTTGGCTTTGTCTATTGGAGTAATAATAAAAAGAGATTGTAGGTTTTTAATTGAATTTTTAATTTCTTCAAAATTCGAAAGTGCTAGTTCTGAACTTAAAAACTCCATTACTTAAGGCCGCGGTGGCCCGGTTGGAAGAGTAACGGACTTGCAACCGAAGGGTTGCGAGTTCGAATCCAGCCAAACACCGTCGTGTACAAAGGGGGCTGGTGCACGTTAAATCTGTCGTGGCCTCAAATGTCCTCACGTTGGCGTGGTGTGGAAGTTTGGAGAGTGGGGTGCCAGCTCAGGTGTTGCCTCGTCATCTGACCGTGGTTCAAAATTACGTGGTGTTGTCCTCGGATCTTTCCCTTTGGGATTGATCCCGGACCGTCACCAATAGCCCATTGTGTTGCTCCAGTGTGACGTTAATTGAAATTCCCCCCCCCATTACTTAAAAAAAAACACAACTACTCATAATATTACTGTTAAAAAAATCATTGCCTTCAACAAAACTCTAAAGCTTAAGAACTACAATATACTCTTTCCCTACATTACCATCACCCCTAAATTTCCTCCAAATCCCATAGCTTTTAGATTCATCACTTGAGGCACTAACCAAAATTACATGTATAAACCAGGCAAAATCTTTTTTAAATTTTTAAAAATCATTCTTAAAGCTATCACGTTAAAAGAAAACTGTTGGATCATTAACAATAACTCTCCAGTTCTTAATTTTCTTCTAATAACAATATCTCATAAATTGACTCCTTCGATTTTAAAGACCTCTACACTAGTATCCCGCTCCATAACCTTATAGATGTTCTTAACTCCAACTACACTGAATTTAACCTTCTTAATATTTCTCAACAATATTAGAATAGCCTTATCAATCTTTGTGTCCTCAATAATTTTATCTTTAATGGTGAACATCTATTCCAATAAGTACAAGGAATACCACAAGGTGCCACTTTTTCCAGCATTCTAGCTAACCTCTACCTCCATTTTTTATGAAAGATCACTTACATCTAAATTTGTTAGCTCCTATCGCTACACAGATGATTTAATCATTTTTAACTCACCAGAGTTCACTGACTTTTGGAAAAATATTTATCCCACTGAACTCATCCTAAAAAAAAACCCAAATAGCTCACCTTTATCTATTAACTTCCTTGACATTCATATTGATGTCAGTTCTAAATCTACAACCGATATCTATGACAAAAGAAATGACTTTCAATTTAATATTAAAAAGCTTGTTCCCTGGGACTCTAATATCTCTTTCAGAATCTACAGAAACTTAATTTATAATCAAATCCATAGAATTCATCATATCTGCAGGGACCAAACTACTGTTGATAATCAGATCAAAACTCTTAAAACTACCCTCTTAAATAACAACTTCCCAAAAAGTTTTCTTTAAAAGTTTTTTCTATAATCCTTTTTCAACCTCATTTTAAAATAGTTTTTTTATTTTCCTTCTTATATTCACAACCAGATGGAGCCATTAATCAATTTCATAATTATATTTTTCACCTTCTGCCCTCTTTTATTCCATCAAATTCACCCCTGCCGCAATCTTAATTTCTTGTCACAATTTTAATTTCTCGTTAAAATTTACCTTTCTCCCCTCTCTTTCATTTGTACAAATCTTTCATATTACCTCCAAGCTACCCTCTTGCTCTTTTTAAATCCGCTATTCTAGATAGGACGGATCTGGCAGTGTTTTGCTCTCCTGGTTCCGCGGTAACATTAGATAAGGTAATTCCTTTGGCTGTTCTATTGATTTTTCCTTCCTAACCTAGGTAATAGGTAATATTTTTCTTTCTGGTAGTGCTTTGAGTTTTCGGGGGGTAACTTGTGTTGATCTCTTCGGCCCGGCCTTACACAAGTACAGAAAAAACTCAAAGCATCCCTTTTAAGTGACTCCTGGCTTTGCTCCCCTTGATAAAGTAAGCGGGCTCACCTCAACATTTACATATTTTATTTGATCTTGTTTCTCGAGGAAATCTATTCTTAGGTTAGCTTTTAATTATTATTATTTCCCTTTATTTGTTCTCTGCGGCTGTCAGCTCTGTTCATCTAAAGGGTCAATATTATTGTTGTTATTTTGCTTCACCTTTTTGTTCTTGTTATTACTGCATTTTTTTGGGATTTTCTTATTTGATTTTTGGTGCTGGTCTCTCTCTCTCTCTATATATATATATTATATATATACCCTTTCCAGAAAACTCAAGGAGAAATACCCTTTGTTCCCCTTCCTTTCTGAACTGCGTCACTTTCCAGACTACCCCTTTTCAGCAATCTACATACTTGAATATTTTTCTTTTACCGTTATCATAACCATCCTTCGAGATCTAAAATTGATTGAAGAATGGGGCTGAACCCTTCAATCATCCGCGGGCAGCACTAATAAAATTCTCATATGAAAATATTCGTCGCCGTGTCAACTACGTCCATATTTTTAAAGAGACTGACGCGAAATTGATAGGAAAGGAGAAAACAAAATTTGCCTTTTGGCTGCTTATACGAAGGAAAAGAATCCTGAAGATATGAGGATGGTAGCAAGCTAATACGAGTTTATATAAAGCACACTTATATGCATGCAAATATTGTATTAAATAAACTGCTGGAAACATTATTACTGCAATGGCATGTAAAACTTAAGGAACACCACTATTTAAAGGTTACTACTTCAAAATTAAACGAAACAGCGTCTGTTAATTTGCAAAATTGGCGATATTCAGAAACAATTGGTGAATATTCAAATTTAGGTTGTAGCCCAGTTGGCAGAGTAACGGACTAGCAACCGGAGGGTAGCGAGTTCGAAACTCTGTCCAACCAAAGACCGTTGCGTACGCGGATGCTGGTGCACGTTAAACATATCGTGGCCTCAAATGTAATCACGTTGGCGGGGCATGGAAGTTTGGAGAGTGGGGTGCCAGCTCAAGTCTGATCTCGTCATCTGATCTTGGTTCGAAATTACGAGGTGCTGTCCTCGGATCTTTCCCTTCGGTATTGATCCCAGTCCGTCGCCAATAGCCCGTTGCGTTGCTCCAGTGTGATGTTAATTCAATTACCTACCTACTTCAAGTTTAGGAATCGAGACGTCAGAGGCTCTGAAACATCGGACTTCTAATGAGAGCATGTGGACGGAGTCGATGTAGTAAGATCTTAGAAGGGTAAGTCACGTATGCTTACGCGAATCAACTGGTGCATATTCAAATTTAGGTATCGCGAGTCAGAGGCAAGTAATTTAGGAATCGACTTGGGTCCATTGGAAGCGCAGACTAGTGTGTCTATAATCACACACTTTAACCAATCATTAATTTGTCCCATATTAGGATTCATTCTTTTCCCATAACCACGTGGCAGATCTTCAAACCGAACGATGGGAAGAAATAACATGAAGCTGCGCGCACAAGCTCCATCTATTTCATTAGAGAGTCGATGCTCTGACAGAGGAATAGGTTGTGCTACCGCAGGAATTCATCCGCGTCCTCTTTCCAAGCGTGCAAACTCTGTGGGTGATCCTAGTATTGACCCATCACCTCTCTTTATTTAAGTTTCCACAGTTACCCTTCTGTCTCATGGCACACAGTGCAGGGCCATCACTTCAGCTCAAAGGCTTTTTGTACTGTTCGATTTTGTTCTTGGTATCCTTTGTTATCAATCATCGGTTTTATGATATCGATTTACCTTTTATATCATTTTCCCTCATCTAGACCACTTCCATTGCAAAGTAGCAGCTGTAAACCTCACTGTTCCTTAAGGTTAAGTTTTTTACAATAGGTATGCACTAGAAGACTTCAATTTTGACTTTGCAAATCCAGTTTTTTACAATAGGTCTTTGGTTAGTGCATAAATTCATTTCTATGTGTAAAAATCAGATTATTCTAAACATTAATGATCTAATTTAGATTTAATTAGCTAATTAGCATGTTTTTTGAACAGTGATATCTCAAATTCTAATGTGTTCAGAAAGATAATTCCCGTTGGAAATTATTCTTAATATTATTCTACATGTTTTGACCCTCTATCAAGTAGCTAGAGCGAAAAGGCTTTTCTTAGAACTTTTTTTACCGAGGAAGTGTAAAAATCAAGATTTCTTTCAGGCATTTTAATATTCAAAAATCAAATAAAATTCAATTCGTAACTAATAACTCTGACTGAGGGTCAAAACATTCTCTGTACTGTATAGATTATAGTGGCACAAAAATAATTATAACAGATCAATCCATTGTTGAGTTTCACTGTTTGAACAAAGCCTCATATTGTTAAAACACGGTTCATCAGGAATTGAGTTTAAAGTTTTGGAAACACGTTTGTTCATGGTGACAGTACCTAATCAAAACCCCTGTAAGTAGAAAAAATATTTCAAATATTTATAAAATATTCGTATCGTTTGAAAGCTAAAAAGTTGGAAAATATTTTGAAGCAATAAAAGGATATCGATATTCTGATCGATTTTCGCGATTTCTAGTGTATACTTACACCTTAAGTTTTCACGTCAGTAAGAAACAATGATGAATGAGACAACTTTCTTTGAATGAACTATAAAATACAATTCGATAAGTTTACAAGCACAGTAGAACTTTGATCAAAAATCAATACGGAAAATTGCTCCTGTGGTGAAATCGGCACACCTCACCACTAACTACATCACATTCTACCCCCTTAGAGCATCATGGCATGAGGACACCTGTTGACCACCTTAAAATCGCATGACCCAGGAATATTGCTTGACAAGGGCCTGAGGGTCAAAATTATTGCTATGGTGATATTCAGACTCGTCAGGACTTGATTATTCCGAGAGATTAACTTTTGTAATATTGGGTTGACGTAAATGTTCGTCCCGTTATTTGGCGCTATATAGCATTGCATCGCAAAGCCGAAGTGTTATCTATTTCATACGTATAAGTTTTGATGTTGTTTGAAAGAAGGAATATGAGTTAGAGAGAGAGAGAGTACTTGGAAAAAAATGGTGTTATTGGGTTGTGTTTTTTAAATTTGGTTAAGCATTATAAATGGCAGAAAATAAGGAGCATTTTCGACATATTATGCTTTTTTATTTCCGAAAAGGCAAGAATACAAAAGAAGATATGTATTGTGTATGGTGAGGGTGCCGTTGACGATTCCACGTGCCGTAAGTGGTTTAGAAAGTTTCGTCACCTGTCTCAGTACTTTAGCCAGAAACCTCAGAAATTCTATGATCGCGGGATTATGCAGCTACCGGAGAGAGGGAGAAAGGTCATCGAACAGAATGGCGCATACTATATTGATTAAATGTAAGTTTTAGCAAATAAAATGTTTCTTGAATTTTTGCCAAAAAACGGGACGAACTTTTGCATCAACCTAATATTAAAATGGTATAGATTTAACATTCTTGATAGACATGCCACCGAGGTGGCATATTCTATTCATCCCAACCACTCTTTTAAACTGATACAGTGTCTCACGACACGGAGTGGTAGTAATGGTAATTAATTAACGTCAAGCTGGAGCAACACAGCAGGTTATTGGCGACGGTCCGGGATCAAACCCAATGGAAAGATCTGAGGATATTACCACGTAATTTTAGGCACTGCAGTGCATGATTGTGTTACTTAGAACCTTGATTATCCGAGTGTCCGTGGTATCTGAGTCGAATTTGATACCGAGTTTTTAAAGCTTTAAATAAAGCTTCGATCACGAGTTTGCGCTCTTAGTCCTAGACTGGTATGGTTTGGTTTTTTTGGCGCAAGATCCAGAAATGTATAAGCTGCGCCAAACAGCAAAACAAAATAAAATCCAATAGAGATGTATTAAAAATACCAGATTTAACAACCAGTCCAACATTAAAAGAATGACAAAGCATTTAAGTAAACGTGAAAACAAAGTAAACACTAAGTATGAAAAAAGTAAATATATTGAAAGCATGACATCATCCACCTGAAAAAGTAAAATGTAGTTTAAAATTCATTGATGTGAATGATGAAATGATGCAGTTTGCGTGTTGAAACACTGCGAAACAGATCGTTACGGACTTTTTCAAGAGAGTTTAAAGGTACGTAAACCACGACCAGATTGATTGTAAAATTGCCGCAATCAATACATACTGTGACCCAAATCCAAGAATAGATTATGAATCTTTCAGTAGCAGTAGTAGTAAGGTGTAGTACAATATTTTTTTCTGAATTTCGTATAGAATGTTTGAATGTTACTACTTACGTACTATCCTACTACTCTTAAACTACTTCCGCATTATCCGAGTTTCTGGTTATCCGAGATGCTCGATCCACATTACCTTGGATAATAAAAGATTGGATGCTTGGGTTTTATGGCGCAAGGTCCAAAAGCGGACAAGCTGCGCCATCGGATAATCAAGGTTTCAACTGTATTGAATTTCTGAATTACTTTGATTTTTTGCACATATAAAATAATTATCAGTATAAAATAAGAAAATTTCACAGATTCAATTCCATAAAGTTTATTTTATCTAATTGCGTAAAAAATACTTCATTTTTAAAAACACGTTTCAAAGTTTCGGTTTGGTTTGTCACTTAACGGTAATTTTTTTTACTACAGATGGGCTCTGGTGAGTTTCCGGTTATCTGAGGTGCTCGATCCAGATTACCTCGGATAATCAAGGTTCTACTGTACTGAGTTTCTGAATTGCTTTACTATATTTTGTACACTTAAAATAATTTTCTGTATAAAATGAGAAAATTTCGCAGATTCAATACCATAAAGTTTATTTTATCTAATTGTGTAAGAAATATTTCATTTTTAAAAGCCCGTTCGGTTTGGTTTGACATTTAACATTCTTTTTTATACCGCAGGTGGGCTGATTACACCCACATTTTGAAGGAAATGAGTATCAGATGTATAACATTTTAAGACCTTTGAAAATATTTATGATAAAAATTTAAATAATTGAGTAGGCATTAGGAGCTTTATACATATTTAAATTGACCATCCACGATTATAATAACCAATTACAGCGAACTTGGTATCTGTCAGATTTCATCAAATGCAGAAAGTATAAGTTCAAAGTAAATTTATGCAATTCTTTCAAAACTGCCTCGCTTTTAAAAAGTGCGAAACAACTATGAACAATAATAAATAATTTAAAATTCACTGTGTAACATTTTTATTTTTTCTCTTAAAACATAATTTTAACAAACAAGAAACAATCCGTTTTTCTATTAAGTAATTATTAAAAACAATGTTTTTTCACAAAATTATGAGTGAATGAATTTTTTCTTTATTGTTGACGTTTAGAATTGTTCAGTTTTTTCAATGGGTACATTTTCGGTATGAAAATTTCTAGTAAGCTAATCTTAAAAAACTGTCGCGATACTAAATCAGTATCGAAAATTCAAAGTTTAAAGGAAAAGAAAACAATAAAAAATGTCCAGGAAGTTAATAAAATACACAAATTCATCGAACAAAAGATATGGCCACACAATTCCTGGTTGAATAAAGTATTTGTAAACAGATAAATTAATATAATACATTTTTTATTGTTTACTGAATGATTAAAGTTTTGTTTTATTCTTTATTTTTATTTGTTCATTCTTTATTCCTCAAGGGCCTTAGTTTAAAAAATATTCAATTCCTCCAAATTCATGAAAATAAAATTCAATTAATGACACAAAGTAGTTTTTAGGTGATTATTGAAAATCTAATAACTTTTCCTACAAAAAATAGTACATATTCTTCTATCTAGTTAAGAAATTTTACTTATGGTATTAATATTCTTATTTCAATATTTGTGGTTTTAGTTTTAGCTACAAAGCTTTAGAACAATGATTCTAGAAATGGTTTACTTCAGGAAACGCAACTAAAAAATTCTGTATACTTGTATACAAATATCCGCCTTTTAAAAATAAAATTATAATTTTATTTTTTAACAACTCTTATCCATTAGCAAAGTACGAAAAAAGCAGCTGAAAAGAATTCTTTAATTACATCAAACGATTTTATTACTGCTGCTGCTTTTCTGTGGTTATGTAAGATAAATGATATTTTAAAATTTACATTTATATTTCCAGAAAAATTCATAGACACAAGTTTTTGCATTCTCATACACAAACAAGAATTATCAATCTTTAAGTCATTTACCACTATTTTCCTTCATCTTGTGAAACTCTTGGACAAACTTATCGGATACTTACAGTGTGAAGCAAGAGTTTGCGAGACGCACTGATTTAGAATCTCTCCATTATTTAAGTTATTTATGAACTTTTAAGACTTGATTAAATTCATAAGGTAATTTTAAATCCTCTATATCCCCTAATGCGTTAATAAAGCAAAACATCCGCCATTTATTTCCCCATATCTCTTGAAACTCTTAAAGAAACTCGGATTCTCTTAGACTATGAACCCAGAGTACGAGCACTGATTTAGAATCTTAACATTACTTAAATTATGTATGAACTTTGGAAACTTGATTATAGATTTATGTAGTAATTTTATGTCCTAGCCCTTAATTAATATAGCGAAACATACACTTCTCTTCATATCGTGGAACTCCTGAATAAATCTTTCGGATTCAAAGAGTGTGGTTGGTTGGTATTAGGATTTATGGCGCAAAGTCTATATTTGGAAAACACAAGACAAACAATGTCACGTAACTGTGAAAAGAAAGGATGTAGGGAAGAATGTCGAGAAAGCTCACTTGGGCATTCTGGGATCGCGATCCCCAAGTTTACCAGAGCTGGTAAACTTCATGGGAAAAGAATAGATCAATAGGGTACCTCGGGTTCGTGAATCCCTTACACACCTAAAGTAGAATATTTACTTTGCTTAAGTTATTTATGAACTTTTAAGAATTGATTAGATTCATAATGCAATTTTATGTCCTATCCATTAATATTTTAAGTGCATCGAAAATGGTTTCTAACTATTTTCGAATTAAGTGTTTCTCAGTTGGACCGAATTAATGTCCTTCAGGACGCCACCGTATTCAGAATAAAAAAGTTAGAAGAGAGAGAGAGAGAGAGAGAGAATTTCAATACATTCTTTAAAAACTATTTTTTAACTTACACATTACCTCATTTTGTGGCTTGATTTCGCACTCAACGTTTATATTTTACTACGCAAAGGCTTACTATTCAAACCATGTATTGCTTGAATAACAACGCATAAATTGTAAAAGACGCCGTAACGTAAACCTTCCGCACGAACTCCTGTAACAGCTTTATGAATGCTTAGGATTCGTGACTGCATTAGTAGGGAATCTCTGAGCTAGGCGAACATTAGATAATTATTGAGCCATAATCGTATGCCTGAAACTCTCACAAGAAACTTCCTCCCAATACCAAATTCGATCCTTATCTGTGTTAATACCGTTGGTGCGGCATATATTACAAGGATGGAAGATTGATGACATGGCGATGACAACGAAATGACAAATGAAACTGTCTCGCTTTATCAGAAGTATTCGTAGGTTAATGGTTGAACATACTATAAATACTGACATAAGATAATATGCAGTACTGTAATCGGAATTTTATTTCGGATGGGCTGCAGATTTAGATGTAAGCTGAGGTGTTTAAAGTGCGAACCCAAATCTTAAACATTCATATTGAATCAATTACTATTCTGTTCCAGTCATTTTTTACAATTTAATACTTTTTCCACATACTCTGACCATACTGGCCGTGGTAGCCCAGCTGGAAGAGCAGCGGATTAGCAACCGGAAGGTTGCGAGTTCGAAACTAGGTCCGGTCAAAGACCGTCGTGCACACGAGGGCTGGTTTACGTTAAATCTGTCGTGACCTCAAATGTCTTCACGTTGGCGTGGTGTGGAAGTTTGGAGAGTGGGGTGCCAGCTCAGGTGTTGTTCTCGTCATCTGACTATGGTTCAAAATTACGTGATGTTGTCCTTGGATCTTTCCCCCTTTGATTGATCCCGTCGCCAATAACCTGTTGTGTTGGTTGGTTTTGGGTTTTATGGCGCAAGGGCCATATTTGGCCATGCTTCGCCAAACACAATACAATATCAAGCGATTGACCCAAGACATACAACATCAAGTAATTGGAAATACAGTGAAAGCTTTACTGACACAGAAGAGAGAAATGCACCCAGGGAGGAGGAATGCACCTGGCAGGAATCGAACCTGAACCGCCTACAACTCGCAAGTTGCTAGCGCAGTGGGCATACCCACTGAGCCACGACGGTCCCGTATATGTATATGTATATGTATATGGGGATGTATAATATACTCATGCTCATAAATTAAGGATATTTAAGAATCACAAAAAAGTACCCTAGAGCAAGAATTTCTGATGGTATAGAACCACAACATTTCTTCTAGAATAACGTGCTTGTGTTTCAAGCTGAAGTAAGCAACAAGATGGCGCTGAAAGTACGTCATATGGAACAGAGTGTATAAAATGAATCGTTGCTATGACGATGTGTAGTCCACAACCGGCGTGTAAGCCTGAGATTGCCATAGACGAATAGCTATGACTCAGAGGACACACATGGACGATTTTTTACGTGACAGAGTTATCGATCGTTTGGAATGCGGCCGCACATAGATGGAAGTATCCCAGGAAATGGAAATCGCAGTGTCATATCGAGGCTGAGGCAGCGGTTCCAAGAGGATGGAAGCGTAAGTAGACGCTTCAGCACAGGTAGTCCCCAGGTTACAACGCAGGTATTTGGGACGACAGGTATTTGGCAATAACTGCCAAAAGAAGCAGATAGAATACATCAGCAGATCTGTCCTGATAGCTGTCGTCATCCACGGGTACCACAGTTTCGAGGCATACCGTGTAAAGACGGTTGGGAGAGTATGGCCTATATGCCTGCAGGCCTATCAGATGTGTTCCACTCGTAGCAGCTCACTGCCGGGGCTGGTTAGCCTGGTGCAGAGAACATGTTAACTGGACACCAGCACAGTGTGCCTGTGTGTTGTTTACTGACGAATCCAGGTTTTCTCTGTAATCTGACACACGTCGTATCTTCATATGGAGAGCACCAGGGACCCGTTACAACCAAGAAAATGTCATTGAACACCATCTCGTTACCGTGGCGCTGGACTTCTGGTTTGGGGTGGCATTATCCTGAGTTCTCGAACAGTTCTCCAAGTCCAAAGCGGAACCATAACAGGCCAGATTTATCGGGATATCATTCTGCGACAACACGTTCGTCTGTTCAGGGGTGCAATGAGCGCAGATTTTCTCTTTATGGATAAGAACGCTCGTCCTCACCGTGCAACTATTGTGGACAGATGCCTTGAAGAAGACGATATCACCCGTTTGGAATGGCCGGCTTTCTCTCCCTATTTGAACCCGATTGAGCATGCATGGGACTTGCTCAGCGATGTGTTGCAGCCCGTCATCCACCTCCTAGGTCTATTCCGGAACTTCGCATAGCATTGATTCAAGAGTGGGATAGCCTACCCGAAGACCAGCTGGATAATTTGGTGCTCTCCATGACCTGACTGTCTTGCAGCACATGGCAAACATACAGCCTATTAACCTTCATACAAACCGTATACTGTTTAGTTTTTTTACATGAGACATGTATTCTCCATTTGCTCCAGGGAGCATTTCCCTTATTTTATTGGGTACTGTAGTACATGTACCATTTTTCGTTCTGTACCTTTTTGTATTAAACAGGCTTTATGTTTACAGCAATTTTGTTGTACTTTTCAGGCTTAATTCGTACAAACTGTCATCCTTAATTTATGAGCATGAGTGTATATGTATGGAGATAGTCGCCAATAGCCCAGTGCGATGATAATTCAGCTACCTCCTACCTTATAGTAGGGCTGAAAATATAGAGAGAGCAATCAACCCTTGTATAATAAAAAGACTAACAGTCAGCAATTTTCATAACATAATAAACATCTTAAATCACCGTATATTACAAAAGAAATACAATAGTTCTTTAAAACAGCAAAGTGAACAATAAACTAAATGAAACAATTCGTGATCAGCGATCTACGTTACACAAAATTGCCCAATTTTCCGGAAAACATGCGAACGTTTTTATCGACATCCGCATTCTCCTCCCCCACTACAACCTTCATATTCTCTATCGATTAAATAAGAGATATCGCGTAAGCGCTCCTTCCATGATGCATTGGTAGGGATGATGTATTGTCTCACGAACCATGGATAACAGAAACATCACGAGATAAACGAATGGTTTCTCATTCATAATCGCATATTTTTACAATTCAGACGGCTCATTAAATGATAGATAGCCCGAACTCTTAATATATTCATGGCATATAGGTATGATGGATGTTTTATTGATGTCGATTCGCGTTGTACTTTTAACTCGCTTTTTGGTATTAATCCAACAATCTTCGAAATAAATCATGAGAACTATTTGGTAGTGATTGGCAGTTAAAAAGTTTAAAGTGCTTTGCTGGATGATTTGAGGGCCCCGGCAGCCCAGTTGGTGGAGTTGCATATTATCAACAGGGGGTTGAAACTTTTACCTTTTTATTCTTTGAAAATGGAATGAACAGCTTATTAGAAATTAAAAGAACTAATAGTAACTTCAGTAAAAGAAATTTGTTGTAAATGGTGTGAAAAACTTAAGGTAGGTATTTTTGAATTAACGTCATACTGGAGCAACACAACGTGCTATTGGTGACGGTGCGGGGTCAATCCCTAAGGGAAAGTTCCGAAGACAACAAAAAAATAGAGTAGGAAGTTTATCTGAAGTCGTTACCAGTTTAGTTATGAAACATGCACAAAATCCTCCTGTATATCATTTGGAAAAAACCTACAGAATCCAAATTCTCATTTTAATTTTATGAAATCAACAGGAATTTAAGTCATAAACTTCATTTACCTACTAGACATCGATTTCCACATTTCTCATTGACAACCTCAATTCCTATTCTAGGTAGGTAGGTATTTAATTAACGTCACACTGGAGCAACACAACGGGCTATTGGGGACGGTCCGAGATCCATCCCGATGGGAAAAATCCGAGGAAAACACCTCGTCATTTTGAATCCAGTCAAACACGGTCGTGTACAAAGAAGGCTGGTGCACGTTAAATCTGTCGTGGCCTCAAATGTCCCCACGTTGGCGTGGTGTGGAAGTTTGGAGAGTGGGTTGCCAACTCAGGTGTTGCCCCATCATCTGACCGTGGTTCAAAATTACGTGGTGTTGTCCGGATATTTCTCTTTGGGATTGATCCCAAACTGTCACCAATAGCCCGGTGTGTTGCTTCAGTGTGTCGTTAATTAAAATACCAACCGGACTACCGCGGCCCGAATACGCATCAGCTTTCTACTGAATATCCTCGATTATGCAAATCGCCGCCGGCTGTTTCTTTCAATTTCGAGTTTGAAACCGTTAAAAATAGTGGCGTTCCTTAAGTTTTGCAACCCAGCGTAGAAACCCGCCTTCTAACGAGTTTCCCAACTGCAGCAAAGAAAAAAAGCCGTTTCCATCAAAAGGCGACGGGATATACGGTCCCGCCAATATCATCGGATGCGTTTGAGTTCATCTGATTATCTAAATTACGCGTCTCATAATATCTGGGAAAGAAAACGCGACGCAATAGATAACAGCATCACCCAAAGCTTCTCGAAATATTGCACATTCAGTTCCTTTTTTAAAAATGCAGTACTCGGAGAAAAGAAGAATCTATCTGAATAATGAAATAGTTGAAAATTAAACGCGTTACTGTAGAAGTAGTAATCAGAAAACTCCCTGAAAAGAGAAAAAAAGTGAATCCAGATAAGGGTAACTTTGCCTCGATCCCCACCACCAAGGAAAATTTCCGAAGCTTCGACTCTCCAGACTTTGGTGCTTCCTGAAACGATTACGTCCGACTAAGTGATAAGATTTTTAATTAAGCGTAATCTAAATTACCAATAACTTAAGCCCGTTTTATCATCGTATTAACAAAGGCTTAAGGGAGTCGTGTTACCCACGAGAGCTTAGAGAAGTGTTCTGGAGATTTCAATTAAGACGTTTAGTGCGTGGACCTTGAAGTATGCTTGGATTAATAAGAAAATTCCGTGTTCGTTTAATAACCTTATTGCGTTTGCAAAAGAAGCGTGCTAATGATTCACCCTTCTGGTGGTTGTATCGAGGTGTCTCGCCATTAGCAAAACTGACCTGATCCTGATGGACGAGATATCTCGTCATTAGAAAAAACGACCGGATCTTGATCTCGTCATCATAAAAAAACGGCAAAACATTGTTGTCGAAATATCTCGCCATAAAAAAATTTGTCTAATTTTGATGACGATATATCTCGTCATTGGCAAAATTGGCCAAGTCTTGATGACGAAGTATCTCGTCATCATAAAAATCGGTAATATCTTGATGGCGGGATATCTCGTTAACAGAAAAATTGGTCAGATCTTCATGGTCGAGATATTTCGTCATTAGAAAAATTGATCAGATCTTGATCTCGTCATCATAAAACATTCGGTAATACTTTGATGGCGGGATGTCTCGTCGTTAGCAAAATTAGTCAAATTATGATGGCGGGATGTCTCGTCGTTAGCAAAATTAGTCAAATCATGATGACGATATATCTCTTCATTGGAAAAATTGGTCAGATCTTGATAGACGAGTTATTTAGTTGAAACCACTTGGAGGGTTAACTTTCCAGTGTTTCAGCGTTTAACTTTAGTTACTCATTTTTAAATTTTTGTCGCACTGTAGTTCACACATTATTTGGTACTGTTATTCATTAAGAATAATCTCTTAATGATGGAGTGTTTTTCTTTTGAAATTGCAAGATTTTATAAGGAGTGAAATTGGGCATTCCCTTTTCCACCCCCTCCCAAAAACAACCAAAAGAGGAATGTCCAATGTAACAACTATTTGATATAACCTCCCTGGAGCGGAGAGAGATCTCAGGGTCTTTATAACGCGAATCTACTGCATTTAATTTGTAATACAAGACAGAATCGGATGGAACTTTAGACGCCCAACCTTCCCCACTGGCTAAGCCGAACGCCCGGTATGCTTAATATCATCGTGAAAAATTTTAATTTCCAACACATTGTTTGTCTAAGAAGAATGCAGTCAACAATAACAAAATTACCCTGGCGTTGTTCTTGTTGAATTGGGTGTAATTGATCATAATATTACTCAATGTTATTTCAATGCGGATTTTGAATTGTTTTTAGCCCGCTTTGCGGATCCAGGACAAATACAAAAGGTGATCAATACATATCTGATGTGAATCTTCAAAGAATGAGTGCGAAATTTAGTGCTGATTGGTCAAACAATAATCGTACTGATAGTCAATGTTATTCCTATGGAGATTTCGAATTGTTTCTAGCCCCTCTGCAGACCCTGGACAAAGAGAACGGTGGTTAATTTATAGCCTGTTTCCCGCGGGATTCTAAAGAATGAGTGTACCAAATTTGGTGTGGATTGGTATGACAGTAATCGTAATGATACTCAATTTTATTCCCTTGTGGATTTCGAATTGAATTTTTGTTTTCCTCCTCTGCTGACCCACGGCAAATCGAACGGTGGTTATTATATAACTTATGTTACTCACAGGATTCGAAAGTATAGGTGTACCAAATTTGGTGTGAATTGGTCAAACGGTGATCGTAGTGATACTCAATGCCATTCCTGTGGGGATTTTCTCCTCTGCAGACCTAGGAGTGTACCACCTGAGTGTACTAAATTTAGTGTGGATTGTCGAACAATGATCGTAGTGATACTCAATGTTATCCTGTAGTGATTTCTCTGCGGACCTAGGACAAATCCCCGAACGGTGGTTAATATATAGCCTATGTTTTCCGAAAAATTCTAAAGAATGAGTGCACCAAATTTGGTGCGAATTCATCAAGCGGTTTAGATATGAAGAGTACAGACAGACGGACAGACATCAACTCTGCTTAAAAAAGATATATTCTCACACTAAAACTGCTAATGAAAAATGATATTTAGTCATTCTTACGGATGTTCATAGGTAAGCTTAATTAAGATTTAAGTTTAAGCTTAATACCACTCAAAATAAAATTTTAAGATTTTTCTCATTACACTCACCCTCACTTTCTCATTATCATTATCTCACTTAGACCTAGCAAAATTAGAACTTTAATCTAACTAATCTAACTGCCACGCATTTAAAAAACATCTAATCTTTTTCGAAAGTAATTCCCTCGCTCAAAAATATTAATAATGACTATAAACCTATACCAATGCAATAGAAGAGATATATTAATAAATATCCACAATCACAAGAGCTGCTTTGAAAATTTTCCTTAAATCAACAATACTCTAAAAAGCATTTACGTGTATGCTTTCGTATCTGTAAAGAATAATTTTCTTTCCTGTACAATACTAACAAAAAACTTCGAAAAGGCTCTCCAAATAAAAGTGCACTGAACTCGAATATCTAAGATCCAAATGCAAATTCTCAGATAACGAGCACTTACGTGGATTTTTCTGCACGACACTGCTGCAGTCGGAGTTGAATATCCATATATCGTAATGCGTGGGGCAATTGAATCCCTCAAATACGAAAACAAGAGGTTCGTGAAAACAATGTATTTACATATAGGGTAATTTCGTGAAAACAATTTATTTGTATTGAAAGAAATTTTTTGAGTGATTGTAGAATACCAATTGCTTTAGCATGGCCCAGAGAACCAGCGACGGACAAGACTACCATGAAAGTGGGAAAAATGTGTTGGTTGGTAGTTTGATATATATCGCACTGGAGCAACACAGTGGGCTATAGGCTAGTCTGGGATGAATCCTGAAGGGAAAGACCCGAGGTCAACATCTCGTAGTTTTGAGCCACAATCAGATGACGACAGAAATTCCCGAGAGGCCGGTAGACTACCTGAATCATCAAAATAGAATAGCTGATACGAAAACACTATGGAATCGGACCAGAAAAGAAAAATTTCATAGTAGATTAATGTGTTGAAGTTTATATCTCAGAATATCCCGAACCTCAGTTTATACTGGAAATTAATTTCATTACCTAATATTCTAAGTTTTACTGAAAATAAATTTGATTACCTAATATTTTAATTTTTACTGAAAATAAATTTCATTACCTAATATTCTAATTTTTACTGAAAATAAATTTCATTACCTTAAATCCGAATTTTTAAAATTAATTTCAATGCCCTAGGTCAGTGACTTTCAAACGATGCCGCAAGAATGGCACTGGTGTGCCCTTATGGATGAAAAAAACCTACTTTGGAGCAGAAAGGGTAGGTAGCAATTAGTTTTTTTTTTGTTTTTCAATTAAAATCATACCCATTTTCTTAGTCTGATCGGTAATATCGCAGCCACTTGTGGCGTGAAGTCAAAGGAAGTCGCAGCACACACAATGGATCTCTTTAAAAAAATCCCCCGCTGCTGCAGACGACGTCCGATTATACGTGCTGCCACAGTTTGTGCAACACACTCTAATTGTTGAGCTTGGGTTCTTGATGCTGCAGTTCGATTCCTAATATCCATGTATACAAGATGTGATGTCTGTCCTCTTGTACGGTGGTGTGACGCAATCCTTTTCGTCGATCAGTTCGTCCCTCCTTCACCCACTGATTCCATATTCTCATCATTGTGGCTTGCTTTGTGTGGTGTTGCATTTTCGATTGCCATCGGTCTATTAGAATTTATACCACAAAGGCATGTGTATGTATTTTTATTTGCATCATTTATGTAGCTTAGTTTATCTTATTAGAAATATACGAAAAAAGCAACGATGTCATTTCTAGAAGTTAGGATTTTGATAATTTTATATCCTTCTTTAGAAAGGCTGAAATTCTATTCGAGAGAATAAAAGCTAGCTTCATAAAATGTATGCTTATTTTAAGGAATTTTCATGCATTTTTACAAAAATGGCATTTTTCTGTTATTTTAAGGAATTCTCATTATTTTGAATATTTTGGTATTTTTCTAGGAAAAGGGTATTTTTGGACGAATTTCCCCAAACCCCATATTTCACCTGACAGGAAATACCTTTTTCTTGGTGGAATTTCAGAAGATTGAACACAGTGACGTAGTTTATAGAGCTGTGCTTTCAGCGGAAGAGGAAGGACTTTTTAATGTTTAAAACCGTTAACATAATGTAGAAAATTATTTTCACTTTTGAAAATCCGTACATGGATTTTTGTCCTGCTTTGCGATTCGAAACTGATAAAACACAATATGAAACTAAAAATATCCAACTTAGACTAAAATGTGAATACTCCTTGCATACCTCAACTCAATTATAAATCTTTGGGAAATTATCGAATCGAATATTTATTTGGCCATGTACATGAAATATAAGTATCCGATTTGGCATCTTATCGCCTCGTTTGGTGATATAACATCTTATAACAGGATAGATGTACAAGGTTATATCAAAAAGTAAGGTGAATTTGTCCCTAAAACTCAGAGTTTTTTGTGTAACTAATTCATTTTTTATATGTTGCAGGTACCAAGGTGATAGAAGTGTGACGGCTTGTAGAAACTTCTACGTCAACCCGTCTGGTGCTTAGATCAAATCAAAGATGGCGCATCGACTTGAACATTACTCCAAGGAGGAGGTGCGCGGTGTCATTCGTTTTTTATGGGCCAAGGGAAAAAACATGTGATATTCATCGAGAATTGTTGGAGGTCTACGGATTGAGTGTTATGTCGCAGAAACAAGTGTACGTGTGGTGTAACGCATTTGCAAGTGGTAGGAGTACTGTGACAGATGATGACAGAAGTGGCAGACCAACAACGTCCATCATCGACACGAATGTGGATGCCATGATTCGTGAAGACAGAAGAGTCAGGTTGCATGACATTGCAAATGCACGACCACATTCAGCCCAATAGACCCATAAACGCCTGCAGGGTTTCAAGTGAGAAATTCTTGACCATCCTTCGTATAGCCTTGATTTAGCCCCTTCGGATTACCATTTGTTTGGCCCCCTGAAGAAACACCTCCGTGGGCAGCGTTTCCATACACTGGAAGAGGCACAACAGGCTACAATTTCCTGGTTAGGGAACCTGGAGCTAGATTTCTTTGAAATCTAGAATGATGGATGATTTGGTGCCACGTTGGAATAAATGTTTAGACCACTATGGTTCCTTTGTCGGATGATAGTGTGATACGATTTGTCAAACATAATAAATTTTCATATATTTATCTCTCTCTCTCTCTCTGCTCGTTTTTCTGTCAGTTAAAAATTCACCTTACTTTTTGATACTCCTTTGTATTAATGCACATTTCTATAGTGGTGACGAAAATGCTAAACTCGCCAAAGTTTACTTCTATATATATATATATATATATATATATATCGCGCGGACCAATCAGATTATGAATCAATGGATGGGCATCTTCTCCTGTCCCGTTAACCAATCAGGTGATAAATGTTCGTTTCCACTCAACGAAAGAAAGCAATCTAAAGGTTACGTTACTACAAGCTTTGGTCACACATGATCCTGGGCAAATGAAAAGGCTAACGTTGCTCACTCTACTTTTATATTTACTCTATGGCTGGAACTACTTCTGGTGAACACAGTTTGGGTATCAGCTTATGGTCCACGGAAATTAATAAGACGTCATCAATATCTTGCGTGCAGTTTTATTCTATTTATGCCACGACGGATCCAAAATGTAATGCAAAAAAAGAGTCACTGTAGTTTATTTTTGAAATGTCAAATAATTTTCAAATGTTACTTAAAATTTATTAATCAAAGTAAATTATTTTAACATTTTTATTACTCCCATTGTTTAGTTAATTTAAAATTTTATCTATCCAGGATTATGTGGAACATCGTTCAATATTTCACCGAAAGAAGCATTTCTATTAAATAACATTCGATATAAAAATCGGAAACATTCTATCTACACTGCTGGCGATCATCATGTGAGTTGCGGCGGGTTGTTGTCGATTTGGGGTTTGTTAAAGTGGGTAAGTTTGTTTTATCTTCTATAGTTTTGCGTGATTTTGTATTGTGCTTGTCTTTGGTGTGTGTCCTTGGATGTTCCATGTTGCTTGGACTTCTCTACCTGTTTGAACTTTTGCCTGTTTTTCTTTTCTAGTTTGGCCTTTCTACTTGTGGTGTTTGGAGGGGTGTGTGAGCTACTTTTGGTGAACTGCCGCCCACACGTAGAAAACACCATATTATATATATATATATATATATATATATATATATATATATATTGATGGAGGGAGAAAGGGAATTCAAAAGGAACCTATCAATCCATCCTTTTAAAAATTAGGAACATCGACGTGTTTCTTTCCTCTTAAGTGTGCTGGAGATCGAATCCGACTCTCGAGTGGTCTTGACAAATCGGGTGAAAGTGAAGGAAATCGAGTTCAAATAGCCTCTGAAAAGTGAGACAAAAGCTCCATTCCCTTTGATGCCTCATCGCATCTGCGATTCCTTCCCTTCTCCAAGTCGCCCTCTCCCACGAAACAACTGTTCCCACGACCTGCGCTCCCCAATTCAATTCCATACTCGATTCGTGATCCAATTTATTTCTAACCTGCTTAGAATATAGAATTAACAAAGTTAGTCTCGAATCCATCCGTTTCGAATTAAGAAGGAAACTCGACGAGAAAGGGTGAAGCGTCTTTTGTTCTTCGTCATGGTGCCGGAGTAATTAGTGCTCCGTCGTTAATTACGCGCGACCCTGCCGTGCGAGAGTAACCGTCAAGGCTAGTAATTATCCTGTATTCTAAACACGGCAACACGGGTTCTCCACCGTAGGTCCAGACTACGCAGTAGAACTCACGCTAGAAAATTGAATACTGCAGGCACTAGAGACGCCTACTCTGGGTGCATTCAGTTACTTTGATGGCTAATGAACAGTGCTGGTATTTAAAGGAATTTTGAACTTACAGAGAGATAGCGTTGCCAGAGGTGTAGTAAGCGTATAATGACTCGTACGCTGGCATTGGCTTAAGCGTTGACCAGGAATCTCGCACATTCCAATTTGCAATTCATGCTGAAACATACCTTCGACTGGTTAAATAATTTGGCTCTGAGGGGGAACTTTCGAAAGCGGGGTTATTAGCATGAAGCCAGTTATTAAGGTTTAAGTGGGAAGTGATTGCCGTGTTGGGAAATGAGGCTGTGGGTTATTATGTTCCATTGTATGCCGGCGAAATAGTTTCGTCGTAATCGTTGAGGAGAGGATTTGGATGGTCTGAAAATTGTTGGGAAATGCATTTTTGATCCAAAAAACGCCCTGTGAAAAGAACAAAAATGACATAAAATACATTTTTGTGCTAAACAGGTTTGTAAAAAGAGGTTCATGAAACTCAAAAAGGAATCTAAATATTTTCTGTAGATAAATCGGATCTTTCCCACGGGGATTGATCCCGGACCGTCTCCAATAGATCGTTGTGTTGCTCCAGTACGTCGTTAATTAATTACCAACAACCTGTGGATTAAAATTACTCCTAAAAATACAATTATTTCGCAGTCCAACTGACGAAACAAATTGATCAGATTTTGATCTCGTCATGAAAAAACTGGCAATATCCTGATGACAAAATATCCCGTCATTGATCCTCCTGGCGGTTGTCTCGACGAGTTATCTCGTCATTAGAAAAACTGACCATATCTTGATGGACGAGATATCTCGTCACTAGAGGAACAATGACCAAATCGTGATCTCGTCATCATAAAAATGGCAATATTTGGATGACGTCAGCAAAGTACTCGTCAAGTATTAGCAAAATTCATCAGATCTTGATGGACGAGATATCCCGTCGAAAGCACTTGGAGGGTTAACAAGTTTGGAGGTCTTAAAATTTAAAAATTTAAAGCGTATCAAGAAATCTGACTTTCACTGCTTTCATTATATACGGTTACCATGGATACAAAAAACTTGTTCCTTGTTCCAGGTATATTTTCCAACCCAATTCTAGCAAACGTTCACTTCAAAAATATTGAATATATCCTAAAGCCACTTCAAAAATTCCTTTGTTATTATCGAGCACCTGCAAAATTGTATCTTCTTTCTTGCAACAACGACAGGGGCAATATGTTGTCAATTAATTATTAATATTTTTCCTTTGCTAAATCTGGAGTCAGAAAATAGATTGCTTGGCTTCAATAAATTATTTCCCCTGCGAGCACACCATGCCAATCTGGGAGAGGTACAAGACGGAAGAAAATTTTCCCAATATCGATATAGCCTGTAACGGTTAGAAAAGTAGACTGCGCTTCTCATGTAATAAATAAAGACAAATAACAATATATTGCGAAAGAACTTATTGGAAGAAAAGCTATTGGATGCCAAGTCTTCAAATGAATTTACTGAGGGCAATGCGTAGTTTAAATATTTGTGTGAATTGTTTTTCTAATAACAGCGAACTCTTAAACGTAAAAATACATTTTTATAGACATTCTTGCTCGTGTACTTCTGTTTTACAGATATGCACTCCTCAACAAAATTAATACATAGAACTACATTAGAAAACGGACAGATTGTTGACTTAGAGCAGAAACCAATTAACCCCTATTAGACTCGAGTCCTTTAACAAATGAGATCGCGATGCATCTGGAGGTGCTTGATGTTTTCTTTCCTGTAGTTATACACTCATTAATTATTCATGTTTTTAAATGACTAACTTCCGTTAAATGCCTCAACATTTTTTCTGAGGATAATGCATAGTTTAAATATTTGTGTGAACAGTTTTTATAAATCACATTGAACTCAACGTAAAAATACGATTTTAAAACCGTTCTTAATCGTGGACTTCTATTTTACAGGTATGAACTGCTCAGCAAAGTTAAACTTAGTTCTATATAAAACCAAAACGGACATATCGTCTTTTAGAGTAGAAACTCATTAATACTCCATTGGTCGTGTATTATTATTGCACTACTAGTCACGTATTATTATTTCCCTTATAGCAGCGCATTATCATTGCACTGTAAACCTAAGTTATTCAAACAACATCCTTTAAAATCGAATTCACAAACACATTTACATACATATAACACCCCTTAAAAAGCTTTGGTAGGTATTACTTCTAGAACATGATCCTACAGGGTGTTCATAATGTAAAAGGGCGTAATCTACTACAAGTACAAACAAGACTTAAGTAGTATTTTTAAATAAGTCTTTTCTTGGCATATAAATTTTAGTCCCCAAAAGTCATCTCAAAAATCTCTTTCCTCGAAGCTTCTCTTGGACGGGGAGTTTTCGCTTTGCTTGCTCGTGTCTAGAGGGATCTGGTGGGGGCTGTATTCCTAATTTATTACCCACGATAAAAGAGCACTGCAGATAAGATGCATAACGCCCTAAAATACAATCTGCGTTTATAATAGCAATACCGTATGCGGAATTTTATGTCGTAACACACAACGTATTTTCACACAACAGGGCATTGTGTAGGACCGTACCAGCGCTGCGACGTGATGATAGGAAAGCGGATTGTTGCATTTCGGAAAGCTTCAGGGTTTGTGTCCAAGGGCATTTGAAAACATGCACTACAGAATCAGTTTCGCAGTTTGAGATGCTGAGATTGGGTACTATTTGTATATGGAAAGTCAAAAGCAAAGGCGTTCGTCTTTGAAGTACGTATCTTTTATATTGGAGAATCAACCACGCAGTTTGATACTGACAATTTTAAGTTTGGTCGGTAAGGGAGTATGGGGACACGGTAGCCCAGTTGGAAGTGTAACGGATTAGCAACCGGAAGGTTGCGAGTTAGAAACCCTGTCCAACCAAAGACAGTCGTGTACTCGGGGGTCTGGTGCATGTTAAGTCTACCGTGGCCTCACGTTGGCGTGGTGTGGAAGTTTGGAGCATAGTGTGCCAACTCAGCTGCTGACCTCGTCATCAGACCGTGGTTCAAAAGTATGAGGTGTTGTCTTCGGATTGATTCCGGACCAACGCCAATAGTCCATTGCGTTGCTCCAGTGTGACTGTGATTAACTACCTACCTGTAAACGAATCAACCCCAGAGCGAATGTTTTTAAGGTGATGTGAGAATTTGTCAAATTGTTTATTTCCCCTTTAAATGTGAACTTAGAAATTTGTGAAAAATATTTGTTTAGTTAGGTTCCAAAGTTAGTCTCAATACCGAATTTGGTTCCACTCTGTTAATTCTATTTGGCTGCATATGCTTCGAAAGAGTGAGTTATTTTATGGCTCCCCTCTATTTGAGTAAAGGGGGCCGTCGTGGCTCAGTGGGTATGTCCACTGCGCTAGCAACTTTCGAGTTGTACCTGTTGTACCTGCAGGTTTGATACCTGTCAGGTGCATTCCTCCCTGAGTGTATTTCTCTCTTCTGTGTCAGTAAAACTTTCTCTGTGTGTGTATTACTTGATGTTGTATGTCTTGTGTCTGGCGCAGCATGGCGAAATATGGCACTTGCGCCATAAAACCCTCAAACCAACCAACTATTTGACTAAATGCCTCTACAATAAAAAAGCATTCTAGTTAAATATTTTCGCGTGTCTTTTCGTGCAGTTTTGTTACCCCTGCAGTCAATCGAAAACTTCTTACGCAAATAGTGTGTCGGAAAGCAAACGAAACTAATCAATTCCCCACAAATTAAACACAATTTTAATGTTAACGCGATTAAATCAACATACACTAGACAGCATCTTCAGCAACCTACGCATCCAAAACTCACTTTATAACCGATTCCAAAGGAAGCGCCCTCTCAACTCCCCAATTTTATCTCCTCCCAAACATTCATCAATCCAAACATAATTTCACACGAAAACGCATTCACAAACAGTAACCATCCTGCCGAGGCAAAATCTGCCTCTGCCGCTGATTTAAATGCTGGGAAAAGAACCGATACTTAAATCCAATTCAACACGTAATGCATTCCTCGCAACTCGCAGTTACACGAACAGATCCAACTCACCAGAGCTGCATAAAAAATGGCGAAGCATTATGTCTGACATATGAACTAACGATTTGCTTTCCGTCCGCCCCCTAGAAAATATATGCCTCGAAACTCCGCGGAGCAAGTTAATTGTTTTTCCAAGGTAAGATACTGCCGCTCCATACATATAATTTCACGCCTCATTCACTCAAACAAAACGGAACTTGAATAGAGGGGTTTGGGATTCCAGGACATTTTCATTCTTTTCTTCACGCACCAGGAGTTTCAATCACTAATCGATGATACATAAAAGCTCAAATCCTGACTTTTCAAACAGTGGGGCGAGATAAAAAGTTTAACCTCCGCCCCTTTACGGCCGTAGCCTTTTTGTTTAACATTCTGTTTTAGCCTGTTGGGTCTGCGTGGTGGTTAAATGCATCAAAGTGGACAGGGAAACATAAAATGTCGAGTATGGCTTTTCAAAGGAAGTGGTGCGGGAAATAAAAGTTGTAATCTGCATCTTTTTTAAGCCTTGTTGATACTTGACCCACCAAGTGGTTTCGATGAGGTATCTCATCCATCAAGATCTGACCAATTTTCTAATGACGAGATATCTCGTCATCAAGATATTGCGACTTTTTTTATGATGACGAGATCAAGATTAGGTCAGTTTTCTTCTAATGACGAAAGACGACGAGGTCTTGATGAACGAGGCATATTGTGCATCAAGATCTCGTCGTCCTTCGGTGATTTTGATGGACGATATATCTTGTTCATCTTTGCTGGACGATATATCTTGTCCATTCAGATCTGGTCAGTTTTGTTAATGACGGGATATCACGTCGAGACAACCACCAGGAGGGTTAAAAATCTATTTTGCCAGGTCGGGCGTGGTGAGTAGACGCATTAAAGTGGACAAGAAATACATCAAAGGTCAAATAATTGTTTCAATGGTTCAAATCTTGTGGCGAGATAAAAAGTTTAACTCTGCCCCTTTATGACCGTAACCTTTTCGTTTAACATTCTGTGTTAGCCTGTTGGATCTGCGTAGTGGATAAATGCATCAAAGTGGACAGGAATACATAAAATGTCTTTTAAAAGAAAGTGTACATGAAATAAAAGTTATCTCCATCCTTTTAAACCCAGTTAATATTTAAAATCTATTTTGCTAGGTAGGGCGTGATGAGAAGACGCATTGAAGTGGACAGAAAATACATATTAGGTCAAATAATGGGGTCTTTAAAATTATTTTATCCAGGGATATTCAACGGGTGGCCTGTGAATACTTGGATGTCAGTGTACATTATTTAAAAGGATATGGTAGGTAGTTAATTATCGTCGCACTGGAGCAACGCAACGTGCTATTGTCCACCGTCCGGGATCAATCCCGAAGCGAAAGATTCAAGGTCAACGCCTCGTAACTTTGAACCGCGGTCAGATTACGAGAACAACACCTGAGCTGGAAACCTACTCTCCAAATTCCCACCACGCCAACGTGAGGCCATTTGAGGCCACGACAGATTTAACGTGCACCAGCCCCCGTGTACACATGGTCTTTGGCTAGACCGAGTTTCGAACTCGCAACCCTCCGGTTGCTAATCCGTTGCTCTCCGAATTGGGTTACCTCTTCCCATTTAAAAGAATATATCAGCATCAATCAAAAAGTAGTGGGTGAGGCAATAGTATGTGATGCTTTGAATCTGAATGGCAGACAACTGTAAGAAATTAAGTTAGCCACTGAGGAACCAGTAAGGGAAGACATACGACGTGAAATGTCCCATTAGGGTAATATTCTCGTTTGGTTCGTATTCTCATTTTATATAAACATTTTTTAGAGTATTTTAGACATTGATAAACCAGTAAGTGAAGATATGTCATGGAATGCCCCATTAGGTTTAAATTCGCATTTGCTGCATCTTATATAAGCAATTTTATTAGTACAATTTGGACATTGAAAAATCAGTAAGTAAAGATATACGACGTGAAATGTCCCATTAGCTGAAAATTCTCATTTGCTGTGTTATATGAGGAATTTTTATTAATATATTTTAGCCTTGAGAAATCAGTGAAGGAAGATATGCGAATGGTCTCTCACTAGGTTAAAATTCTCATTTGCTATGTTTTATATAAGTATATTTATTAGTGTATTTTAGGCATTGAGAAAACAATAAGGGAAGATACACGACGCGAAATGTCTCGATGGTTTAAAATTCTTATTGCTGTATCTTATCTAAGCATTTTTATTAGTGCATTTTAGAAATTGAGAAACCTGTAAGGGAAGACATACGACGTGAAATGTCCAATTAGGTTAAATTCTCATTTATTGCATTTTATGTAAACATTTTTATTCGTGCATTTTATATAGACAGTGCAAAACCAATAAGGGAAGACACATGGCGTGAAATGTCCCATTAGCTTCAAATTCTCATTTGCTTTGTGTAATATTAGGAGTTTTTCTTAATGTATTTTAGCCTTGAAAAACCAGTGAGAGAAGATATACCAATGGTCCCACTAAGGTTAAAATTATAATGTGCGCTGCATTTTATATAAGCAATTTTATTAGTGCATTTTAGACATTGAGAAACTAATAAAGGAAGATACACAACGTGAAATGTCCCAATGTATTAAAATTCTAATTTCTGCATCTTAAAAACATTTTTTTATTAGCGCATTTTAGAAATTGAGAAATCGGTGTCAATAATTAGGTGAAAATTATTATTTGCCGCATTTTGCATAATTTAGGAATTAATATTTTATTAATCGCCATACTCATAATTTATTTTCAGCACAAACCACAAAAGTGTGTTTTGCATTTTGTAGTCAAATGCAATCTAAATTGCAAAAATTGGAAACAGTGCTTATAATTCTCAAAGGGTATTCAATAAAGTCAAACGAAAAGTTGAAAATCCATATCACGCCATCATAGCGTAGAGTTCATTAAATTAACGAGTTTTACCTCCACTCGAATTGAAGATGAATGCGAATGATAATGAGCTTTGTTTTCTTTCGTAAAATAATTTGAAAATGCGTGCAATTGGATCGAAGAAACAAGTACTGTGGCTCCCTATACATCCATCCATCGTTACGTGTCTATTCAATATCTATAACTCATCTATCTTTCTATCTATATCTTGTTCTTTTTATAGAAACCTGGGATCTATTAGGAGTGCAATACTTTTAGAGAACAGGGCAAATCTGTGGGAAAATAATAATTCCTGTTTTCCCTGTAAAGTACACTATAGTTTAGATTTTTAAACAAAGCACTTTTAATGTTAGCAACAGCTGGAACAGACAGCGTAAAAGGATGCCATATCATAAATCGTATGGAAGTTATTGCTCATGTGGCAAGTTTTGATGTCGTAATATTCAAAACATCCTCCATTATGGAGTGCGGTGATATCGAATAATTATTAGGATTCCAATAAAACAGAATCCTGAATGCATTAGGGTCACTTATTTCTAGTAATTTATTAGTGAAAAATGGTACTTACTAGTGTGATTTTAAGCAGTTCTTATTAGTGGGAATCAGTTGCTTATAATAAGTGTTATTTATTTCGAGCGTGTTTAAGAGTTATTTACTTTTAGCGTGTTATCGCCCAATTCGTTTATTCAATGCAGATACTTTTCTGTTTGGTTTCGCCTTCCTGGTGGGTGCCTAGACGAGGTATCTCATCATTAGCAAAACTGACCAGATCTTGATGGACGAGATATCTCGTCATTAGAAGAAAACTGACCAAATCTACATCTAGTCATCATTAAAAAATTGGCAATACCTTAGTGACGAGATATATCTTCATTAGCAAAATTGGTCAGATCTTGATAGACGAGATATCTCGTCAAAACCACTTGGATGGTTAATACATTTTAGACTTGAGCAACCAGTGAGGGAAGATATACAAATGGTCCCACTAGGTTAAAATTTTCATATATTCTTAGTAGAAGTAAACCAATAAGGGAAATTTCTAAACTAGGACGAAGTTTAATTTTCCGCCACCTCCTTGCAGCCTTAGTTTGTGTCAACCAGCTGAACAAAATATCAACCTAATTCAGTTAAACAAGTATAGACCCTCTAATGAAATAGGCGGAGCATGTTATTTCTCCTGATCGCTCAGTTTGAAGATCTTCTGGTGAGTCACGTGGTATTGAAGAAAGCACGTACCCTAATACATGACTGATGGACGAGCTTTTTGGAAACACCTTAGTTTGCGATTTGATAGCCAATCAGCGAAGTCGATTCCCAAGCCCACGTGAACTGCACTTCTGAGGTCTTACGATAGCGACTCCGCCCACATGTTCCGTCTATTTCATTAGAAGGTCGATGCACGTAACCAATGACAACATACCATAAGCTGAAATAGATGACAATATAAGTATTTTCTTACTTATTCTTTATATAAACTACCCCCGGTCTCTGGTATAGTTATTAATATTTCGCTATAGGATCTGCTTTAAACGTGTTTCGGTGCTATAATCTTTGTTCTTGTGTGTTACCATTAAGGTAAAGTGTGTAGTTTAGTCCTGTCTAGACAAAATTTTTCAATTATCTTTTTCCGTCGGGAATGATGCACTTACATTAAATGCATTGACTATGAAATTATTTATAGATTTTCTAAGGGCAGTAAATAGATTTTTGGCATTCAAAGGTCGTTAACTGTTGTTGCTTCCTATTCTTCTTGGTCTAAGCGCCTGCTAGACCAGGTCCAAAAAGTCATTCATCCTCAAAGAAATTATAATGTCCTCAGGGTTCTGGAAAAAGTCTGCAGGGCTCGTTCCAATACAGGAAAGAATGTGATTACTTGAGGCGTGTACCCCTTGTACTTAGGACAAACTTGGAAAGATTTTTAATCATTCAGGAATTTCAAGCTCCTAAGGTGCCCACTTCGCAATCTAGATAAAGCCGTTTGAGTCTTTCTTTTCCCTTTGTAAAACAAGGTTAGACCCGGAATTTTACTCGAATACCAGTCATGATTGGGAGGAATTCGCCACATTGCATTGTTTGACATTTTTGTTTTGGACAACTCACGCGAAGAGAATTAGGCACCCCAAGACATCTGAAGGCCACTATGTCTCATGTTAAAATAACCAAAATAATAAATATCTTTTTATAACTTAGAATTGGGGCTTTGTTGTTTAGTTAAAATTTCAAATAATGTCAATCCAGACATTTAATACTTCATTAAGGAGGTCAAGTGTGACCTTTAATTAATATTTCTGCATATCAAGACGACCTCGGATAGTTTTCTCATCTGCAAGATTTGAGCAAAAATTTATCTTTTTGCGGAATTTATGGGAAATCTTTCTGACAAAAAGTTGATGTTTTTTGAGATTTTTTGTAAAATCAATATGAATATGAAGAGACAAACCCTTTTGAAAATGAAATGCTCATTAAAGTAATGTGAGACTCCAAGGACGTAATATTCATAATATTACTCATATAGGAATAACATACTCATCAAGGAATACCAAGACGTGTTCAGATACTTTTTTGACTGGCTGTAAAATTACATCTCACGAAAGATGATGGTATCTCATCTATAGAAAGTATCTGCTTATTAGTACCTTAAACATACATTTTTATATACTGTTAGAAATACTTTTGCCGTAGGAAATAGATGAAAATTTACGCAGACTAAATATATGATGTAGAGATGGAAATATAATGAAGATGTGAATACGATTTTATAAGAAATATAAGAATTCCAAATAAGCTTAGGTATCTTCTAACTTACCGATTGAATGATTTCAACTTTCCTGTTTTTCAGTGTGGTCAGGGAAAATAACCCATTCAAAAACCAAAGAATGAAGCATCCATTTTCTTTGACGTTATTTCATCAAATACATGCATGGTTAATAAGAATACCGCATTTCTTTTGACGTAGAATTACGCCTTTCTTCTCATCATGAGAAAATAACTTGGGAATTGAGTGTCTCGGAAAAACTCCTTGCCACTACTGCTTGCAAATGAAAAACTCAGAAATAGTACATATTTCATTGGACAGAGGAAAGAACAACGCATCAAACGAAGCTGCCACAGCAGGTTGTGCCTCAACGAGCTGCCAATGTCCCACGTTTTGATCGTTATCGAACTGAAGTGGGTCTTTTATATGTCACTACGTTTGAAACACTTGTCATAGCGTCAACGCCAGCACCTCAGTTTGTAGCTAGAGAGTCGCTCCATCGGACGCGTTTCTCTCCCTAAAATTAGACCAGGGTAGCGATCCCCGACTAACATTTTTTATAAATGCCCAAGAAAAACGATTTAAAGTACTATTGCTACCGACGAACAGTTAGGGAGAAGGTCGGGGCTTCTGGGATTTGAAAGACGCCAGACAAGGTACCGTATGAGCAAAAGCGTGAGCAGCGGGCCCGGAGAAATCTGCAAAATCGATTAAAGCCGCTTCGGAACCGACTTCTCGTGCATCCGACATCGCCGTGCAGCTTGAGCCGGAGCCGGGCCTGAGTGTAGCTTCTGTGACTTCAAGGGGCCCATAGACCTTCTAATGAAATAGATAGAGCATGTGGGCGGAGTCGCTATTGTAAGATCTCGGAAGGGTAAGTCACATAGGATTACGAATTGACCTGGGCCGATTTGGTATTAAAGCGCAGACTAGTGTTTTTAATCAGGATGGATAATCACTTTAACCAATCAATAATTTGTCTCTCAGGATTCAAGCTTTTTTCCAAGACCAAGTGATAGATCTTGAAGCTCAGCTATCGGAAGGAATAGCATGAAGCGGCTCATGAAGCACATGCTCCATCTATTTCATTGGAAGGACAATGACGGGTTCCTGTGACGGGAAGAGTCCGTAATCGAACGTTTAAACAAATTTAGACAAGTTTTATTTATATACATTTATAGAAGACGTTATTTCCTTGACAAATCCAGCCCTTGCGCCATAAAAAAATCCAACAAAGCGATTCAAAACAACTTGATGATTGCACTTTTGTTATAAAACGATAGGAAATAAAATTAGATTCACTATTTGCTGAGGAAACAGGTGCTACTGCATTAACGCCTTTCGGAAAATTAAAACTGAAGTGAACAACAGTTTCCTGGGAAAGACAAGAACAAAGCTTCACATCCGAAAGTACACCCGAGCTTGGATTAGGGAATCGATAAAAACATTATATCTTAGTCATATCCTTAATCCTAGGTTTTTCATCCCCCATTCCCCATTTCGCGATCAAGCAATGAGATTATCTGAAACTACGCTTGGAAAAGCTTTCTTACTAAAAGAAGAGGCAATTGTTAGATTTGTTTTCTAATATTTTGTCTCTGAGGCTTGTATAATATCGTTGGTTTGTTCTGTAGCATTAGGAACTTAAGATTCACGTGAAGGAAAGGAAGTTTTCTTGAATTTGAGTCCAAAATGCTATGCTGAAAGAATTATAATAGATAAATAATAATAAAAGTGACAATAATAATAGCCATAATAATAAATAATAATAGAAATAACATAATAATTGGACAATAATAAAAATAGGCATAATAATAGACAATAATAATAGGCAATAATAATATGTAAATAATAATAATAAATTCAAGAGTTGTAATTTAAAAACAAAACTGCTTGGGGCAGATATGAATGTACAAATTTGAAAGATGAAAAATGTCACTATTATCATTGGTTTATCATTGGCTTTTATTAAAATAATTGGTTTCTTATCTAACATTACGCACTTAGCATACCGGTACACTACAGCGACATTCTTATATAAGGAAAGCTGAACTTATATCTCACTTGAAATCCTAACTATAACTTATCTAACATTGCGAACTTAGCATACACGTACACTATTGAAATTATGCTTCACTTTGAGTCCAAAATGTCGTGGTAGTATCGTATGTTATCCAGAAATATAAATCCAAATTTATGGAAAACATAATAAACATAATCCGATCATCATGCCAATAAATTTCATATAGTTTTAGTTTCCTTGCAATAGCTTTGTTTCCACTCCTGCTGCTATTAAAGAACACATTTTATACAAAGAATGCTCAGCATTTATATCTATCTTGAAGTGGGTTCAATCCTGAAAAACATCACTCGCCTAAGAAAAATGTATTCGTCTTCTCTTTCATTTTGAATTAGTTTTCTAATATTTCAAGTCTGATGCTTTTACTAATATCATTGGTGTGTTATCTAACATTCCGAACGTAGAATTGCAGCGACATTCTGATCTAAGGAAAACTGAAATTATGCTTCACTTTAAGTCCAAAATGCCATGATAGGACTAAATCTCAAATTCATGTCCCCTTTATTCGAGAAATGTAATACCAAATTGAAGGAAAACAGAACAAAAATAATCCGATCATCATGTCATTGAATTTCATGTCTAGTAGCCATAGCTTCACTGCAATAGCATTATGCTTCCAGTCCTACTATTAAAGAAGTATTTCATAAAAAGAAGGCTCGACTTTTTATCTTTCCTGAAGTGAGTTCAATTCTGAAAGACATCACTCGCCTAAGAAAAATGTATTCGACTTCTCTTTCATTTTGCGAATTTTTTCGGAGAATACGAAGCGGTACGGTTTCAGAAGATACTAAACGATTTTCTGCCACTTGCTCTCAACGCAAGTATTTTCACATCTAAAATATTCAAAGCGAATGAATTTGCGATTTGGAATCTCGGTTACATTCACCTTGAGGCATTGATTGATGTACTATATGTAGTTTTCTTCCATTTGACGTTTTCCGATGAAATCATTATCCATCATTTCAGACGTATCATTACTTTCCCTCTGGAACAAAACGAAAGTTTTATGCAGAGGTTTAACTTTCGCTTATTTTTGGAGGAAAAGTTTGCGACGAGGGTCACCGCATTTAGACAGTTTCTTTTTTCTCGGTATCAAAAACCCGAATCGTAATGTAAAAAGGACTCTCTGAACTCAAATGCTCAAGCAAATGATGTCTGAAAGGAGCCCGAAACTGAGTTTACTTGGGGAAAGTAAAGTCCAAATGATATAAGTACTTGGGAACAAAGAGAACTCGGAAAACAGTCCAACTGCTTTAAATGAGAATTAATCATTTACAGAGTTCCCGCAGACCTAAAAGATTGATTTTTAATTTTAATTTTCAAGGATCTTTATGTTTAAGTATTCGTCTCATTTGGTCTTAACTTTCCCAAGTAAACTGAGTCTACTTGGGGAAAGTAAGTCCAAAAATGATATAAATACTTAGGAACAAAGAGAACTCGGAAAACAGTCCAACTACTTCAAATGTGAATTTATCATTTACAGAGTTCCTGAAGACCTTAAAAACCCCCTTAAGGATTGATTTTCCATTTTAATTTTCAAGGGTCATTATATTTTCTGAAAGTCATTAACATTTTTAAAAAGCTTTAGGTTTTAGATGTGCACTGTAGAGTTGATTTCACATGTATTTAGAAACCAAGGTCAATGGTACTCGTCCAAGGTAAAAAGTCATCAAAAATAGATGGAATTGCATTTATATATCTAGAGGTAAATTGTAAATCCAATTTTATCAATCTTTCTCGCTTATATACACTTATATCTATTTCGTAGAGAGAAATATTGTGAGAAAGAGATAGGGAAGATCTCTCTCTCTCTCTCTGTCTCTATATATAATATATAAAATTTATATATAGAGATGGATAGAGATTGACAAATATGGAGTTACTACCGTTTAACTTTAGGGTACGTGGATATTTATAGGTTAGCTAAAAAGAGGATCCATGAGATCCAATCATAGCACTCGTGAAAGTTTCTTCACATGCACTCATGCGTCATTCTATATCGATCTATGTGGCTTTAAAATATAGCCTTATTTAACACACAGTAATCTTAAAAAATAAAAAAGTGTTGAAAGGTCTTAAGAACGCTAAAATCTCTAATATATATTATGAAATAATGGGCTTCTTTTCTTAAAATTTACTTAAACGCTAAAATAAAGAAAATCAGAAATATATGTATTTACGTACTTTATGCTGTTTGATAACAAAATAAGAAAAGTATATGTTTTTGCTGGTTATAATTTAATCCCCCTGCCACATTCTCCTACTATTATAAGAATCTGATAGAGTTTGTTGAAATTCTGAAAATTTTTCGAGGCATTTAAACAAAATGTATTATTTGAAAAATTTCATAGGTAGGTAGTTGAATTAACGTCGCTCTGAAGCCATCCAATGGACCATTGGCGAAGATCCGGGATCGATTCCGAAGGAAAGGATCCTAGGACACCTCATAATTTCGAACTTCGAAATTCCTATATACCTCGCCAACGTGGACATTTGAGGCCACGACAGATTTAACGTGCAACGGAAGAATTTCGTAAAACGTATCAAAAGTACAACATAAAAATATTCATATTTTATGACGTACTCTGAAGCACAAACATCTTTTTCGATATTAAAAATTTGAAGGAAAATACAAAACATCATATTCAATTATGTACTATTTAAGTAAAGTATTCAGTACATTTAGTATTAAATTAAATTACTTTATTAAATGTAAAAGGGGGCAGTCTGCACTTGGAATGTCCTTTTCCAGAAAAACTATGATTAAAAACATTTAAATGCGTGTATATGCTTATTTGTTATCAATACATTAGTTTTAAAATTGGAATATTTGCATAGATGAATTGCAAAAATGTTCCGTTAATACAATTCTTTTTTACGTATCCATTATCCACCAGTCAATACCTAAAAAGGATCTTAGAATTAACATGAAAAATAAAGCTGGACGTACAACTGAATTAGTTATGAGCATGATTATGTTAATTCTTAACTAATATCAGTCACTAATAAAACATAGAACTTGATAGGGAACATAATATCAATCCCTAACGTACCAGGATCATTTACTCAAATTGGAAAGTAAAAGAGCAAAAGAAGATATCCAGGCTATTATTGATGTTGGGTCCCAGGAGTCCAGACTCTGCTATTAGATAACTCGCGTCACGAAGCAGAATGAGAGAAAGTAAAAGGGGACTGGAGCTATTTCCTCGTCTAGGCGAAATTTGAAACTAAATATTTTGGCCACATGTCGGGAATTCCTGTCCTTGTCAGACGATTAATATATTATTGAAGAACATTTGTTACAATGTTTAATGTATTTCATATCTTGAATAATAGTTTATAAAACTATGAATGAGATTTGAGTTTCTAAACATGATTTGGGGCTTTTTCTGTCAAGTAAAATGCAGGTGTCGGTAGTGTTTTGGTGATGGAACGTGTTTTCTGTAAGTTTCAGGAATTGATGTTAGGAAAGTGGGGTGCCAGCTCAGGTGTGACCTCGTCATCTGACCTTGGTTCAAAATTACGTGGTGTTGTTCTTGGATCTTACCCTTCGGGTGATGATCCCAGACCTTCGCCAATAGCCAGTTGAGTTGCTCCAGTGGGACGCTAATTAAATACCTACCTACCTACACGACGAGGTATCTTGACGTTAGTAAAAATCTGACCAATCTTGATGGACGAGATGTCTCGTCATTAAAAACTAACCAAATCTTGATATCTTCATAGTAAAAAATCGGCAATATCTTGACGAGATATTTCGTTATTATTAAAATAGGTCATACGTTGATGGAAGATATATCTCGTCGAAACCATTTGGAGGGTTAAATCAAGCCCTGATTTAGTATGCGGTGAAATTGGCTCAGCAAACCGCTATATAACTAAATATTCCCACACTTCTAAATGGCGTCTAATAAAACCAAGTGATACCAATTTCAACTTTTGTTGAATATTACAAAAAAGCAAGAAAGCAGTCAAATTATAAAAACCTTAAATTATTTCACTTACAACATCGATAATATCTGTGAAATTCTGTAGAAAGAATCTTCGGCATGATCTACCCAAGCATTTTTACATGTCCTTAAACCTTCTCTCTTAGGAAAAATTACCACATCCACAATTCTGTTTCATTAAACCTGAAACTATCTAAAGTTGTATGTGATTTCATATATCTCATTCAACGATTTATGAAAATATACTAACTTTTCTCTGTTAAGAGTAAACAATTATCGTCAATAGAGTACTGCATAGCCCAAAGGTTCATATCGGAGAGAAATCCACATGCAGATATTTGTTTTGATTTGTCCACTCCAGGAAGTGTCGAAGTCCAATTCTGTCGTCACATCAGGAGTGTTTTACGTATTCATGAATAGGAATAGTAGTTTTGAAACTGATTGAGTTCTTACTTTCTAAACAGTATATGGACACTTTTTCTGTGGAATTAAATATTGCCAACGGTACTGTTTTTAAGGTGGAATGTGCTTCCTGTTATTATTTTAGGACGTGACGTCACTTGGCTTGTTTTCCGATACGATATCATCACTTCGATAATAAAAATTCCAAAGAATAAATTCTGAATTCATGAATGATAGTTAATTGGTCAACGATAAATAGATTAAGATCCATATATTTAAGATAAAAAATTGTTATCTGACACGTCAGGATATGTCTGCTTATACTTTAGTTTCTTAATATCTTTACTGTTGAACTTGCGCCATTAAGCCAATCAACTATCTTAACTTCTTTGTTCTACGTATACATATAATCATACAGGACACATAAGGATAAATTCCCCAGTTCCTCATATAGGTCCACATATATGATATGTGATATATGAACCTTCGGATTGATCCTTTTGAAACCAAACTAAAGGCGAAAATTCTTTATTACAAATTCTTTAAATTACGTATTCCCATATATGAATGTTAACTGTACATTCATGCAAATCCTTAGTTACAACAAATACTTTTCCTTTAATTGGGTTTCAAGAGGGTTAAACCTGTTCTAATTATTCAAAACCAAACACGAAACATTTGTTAATCCTCCGAGTGGTTTAAACGAGACATCACGTCAGTAAAGATGTGACCAAGTTTGCTAATGACGAGATATCTCGTCATTGGAATATTGCCAAATTTTAATGATGACGAGATCAAGATCTGGACAGTTTCTATCTAAGAACGAGATATCTCGTCAACCAAGATGTGGTCAGATTTGCTGGTGATGGGATACCTCGTGAGACAACCACCAGGAGGGTTAAATATTTCAATAACTTTAAACTTTATTAGTTTAAAATTATTAAAATATTTAATAAAGTGCTTATTGATTTCTTAAAATATTTATTATATTACAAAGTCAAGCACTTTGAAAATATGCCATTTTATTTCAGTTGCGATTATTTCCAGTGTATCAGCACGCTTTCTTAAGAATACCAGAGCTTGTTGATTATTTTTACAAGTTTTCGGGAGATTAACATCTAACAAAATATTTGAAGAAAATGTTAAAAACTGTTGAATAAAGGAATTCCAAAAATTCCATTTAAAATTTTTCCATTTACAAGAAAAGTATTCGCTTTCGACCCTCAGAGCCGAGTAGAAAAGTCATTCGACTTATAGGTCTTTCAAAGTTATTTTTAACTCCAACTTCTGTTACACGGAGGAAAGCTTCTGATCTCGAGTTTGGCTTCTAATCTAATCTGTTCTGATCAAAGTTCAATGCTTCTGAACCGTGTTTTCCTACGCACATACAATTCTTTGAAATAAATTTCCAGACTCTATTTCCTTTCAGTCAGGACTTTTTTTGCTTGGCTTTCCACGTGCATAAGCAGTTTTCCCGATTCATTTTCGGATGTATTTGATCTATCCCATTTAATTTTGTGATGAATGGAATAATGAAAATGTGAAATTTAAAAAAATAAATTGATATTTTTACTTTGATTTCGATCGCAATTTTTAATACATTTCAGTGATACTTTTGAAATATTTAATACTTCACCTATAAATATTCTTTATTATTTTACAGGCTTTCGAAAGAATACTAATTTTATCCGACTTGCATTCCAATAAATAGCATTTATCTTCCATTTCGTACACGAATACATGTGAAAAATGTTATGTTTTCGTGTTATTGCATTTCAGAAACATTTTGTGTTTGATTATAATGCAGAGTATTTAACAATTTTTTCGACATTTTAATTTAATTTGAAACGCTTCATGATATTGTTCGAAATAACATCCTCTAAGATGGTCTTAAATTTTAGAATATTTATTCTCCAGAGGGTAGGTAGTTGAGTTAACGTCGCACTGAAGCAACACAACGGGCTATTGGTTGCGGTCAGGGATCAATCCCGAAGGGAAGGATTCGAGGACAACATCTCGTAATTTCGAACTACGGTCAGATGAGGAGGTCACACCTGAGCTGGCACCCCACTCTCCAAACCTTTACACCACGCCAATGTGAGGACATTTGAGGCCACAACGGATTTAATGTGCATTAGCCCCTTTGTACACGACGGTCTTTGGATGGATCGAGTTTCGTACTCGCAACCCTCTGACTGCTAATCCACTCTTCCAACCAGGCTACCGCGGCCTTCTCCAGAGGGTAAAGACAATAAATTATGTTCTTATATGAACATAGATGGGTTTGATTAAGTTGTAGATTTGTTTTTCTGCGTATAGAAATCAGTATATGTGAGAGATTAATATTTTGTTGTTTCTTATCCCATTGGTCTAGACAAGCTAAACAAAGTCCTTGAGTTCATGCATCTTCATTTCAGCACTTTTGTCGCCACTATAGAAATGTGTATTCGCACACTTACCCTGTAATAAGATGTTATATCGCCAAAAGAGGTAATAAGATGCCAAATCGGTCAACCAAGTCAATTTTTAACAGAGCAATTACGTGACTACTAGTAGACATGTTTCTCACATTTTTTGGAGCTTTTATCAATAACAATGCTAAGTCTACTTATTTTTTACGTTTATGTTAAAGCCATGTTCCTTAAGTTTTACCCCTTCAGGGGCACATCTTCATTGGCTTCACGAATCCGAGGTACCCTAGTGATTTATTCTTTTTCCATGGGGTTTACTGAGACAGTAAAACCCATGGTAAACAAACCCCAGGATACAAGAAATCTTTCTCCTCTCCTCCACCTTTTCCTTTTTTTAACAATTACTTGACGTTGTCTTGCGTTTGGCGCAGCTTGGTCAAGTATGGCCCTTGTGCCATAAAACCCCAAACAACCACCCATCCTTAAGTTTTACACGCCAGTGTAAAAGTCGCCATAAATGATATCTTATTTCTATTTATACGGGCAAGGAAAGGATATTGTCATTGACTTTAAAAGTGTAAAATGTGCTTATTTGAAGGTGACTTAAAATAATAAAAACAAGGGAGTTAAGGGAGTCGTAGAACAAAAGAGTTTGAAAAATACTGAACTGTTATATCAAATATTGAATTCGCTGTAAATGATAGGTTATCACTGCTTACACTCGAGTAAATATATTGTCTTTCTCATGGACTCTTTAAAAGTATAAAATTTGCTTATCAGAAGGTAATTTAAAAAATTGATATACAAATCTTTAAAACTCAGATTCAATTTTTCAGATGTATTTTTATACAAAGGAACTGCAGAAATTTACTAAACTAATAAAAATGAATATACAAATCTGAAAAATCGAATTCAATTTTTCAAATACACTTTTATACAAAGGAACTGCAGAAATTTACTAAACTAAGGGAGCCGTGGACCAAAAAAGTTTGAAAATTACTGAACTGTTATATCAAGTATTGAATTTAAAATTCAATAAAAATTAAAGCTTAGGTTGATTTGTAATTCATAAAATAAAACTCCTCGGGGCAGATATGGAGGTATAAATTTAAAAGGCATGAAAAAGTTCCACTATCAAGTGATGATTACTTTTTATTTCTCTTAATTGGAAAAGGGGTCGGTAATGGGAAAAATGTCTCCAATTCTTTCCAACCAAAAAATCACTTTCTATCATTAAACTTTTCTGTCTATATAAGCATGAAATAGTTTTTTAATAGGAACAGAAATAAATACAGATACTTTCAAATCAAATGTTTGGTGCCAACCCGAAATTCTAAGAAAAGCCTTACAACGGCATCGGGCAGCTTCATTTAACAGAAAATAATTTCCAGCTTTTGGGAAATTGGAGCTTAGAGTCATTCTCGCAAGATAGCGTTAATCTAGAATTCTTTATACCGCTTTGCGACGAAACCATTTTTCTTTCTCTGATCTCCAGAACTTCCACTGCTACAAAAGAGTAAAGAAGAGGGGCATTAAATTTATATAAACGAGAGATCAGAAATTGAAAGGCCTGCAATCCTTCAGAGCAAAGGTGTGCAATTTTGATTGGAGGACGAATTCCTTTTTTGTTTGATGCTTGAAAGATGACAGCTATCTGTGACGAATGGATGTGACGGTAACACGAAACTCTTTGAAGTAGGCATGACGAAAGAGAAAGATTGTTTTTAATGTGTCAAGATTAGGATATTCGTCTCTCACGGATTTTGCTATTTATATACTTTGATCCATTATTATTAGTTTCGTATCAGATGAAAATACCATTTATACCCGCCAACCAAACCCATTATTGTTTTAAAGGGGTTTTGCGCTACTAAAAGTGAGAAAAAAGGAGGAAAATGAATGTTAGTTTTATTAAAATTGCTATTTATTAGTGCAGTAGAACCTTTGTTATCCGAGCTCCGATTAACCGAGTGTCCGTGTTATCCGAGCCGAATTCGATAGTTTTTTTAAAGCTTTAACCCTCCTGGTGGATGTCTCGACTAGGTATCTTACCAGATCTACTCGACTAGGAAAAACTGACTAGATCTTGATGGGAATATGTATATCTCGTCATTAGAAGAAAACTGGCCCAATCTTAATCTCGTAGTCATCCAAAAATCAATAATATCTTGATGACAAGATATCTCGTCATTAACAAAGTTGGACGAGATATCTCGTAGAAATCCCTTGGAAGTTTAAATAAAGCTTCGAGCTCGAGTGTGAGCACTTTGTCCGAAGAGGGAAGAAAGTGCTTCGAAACAGAAGATTTTAAGGACCTTTAAAAGAGTTTTAAAGGTACGTAATTATCGCAATAAATGCAGACTGACACAAATCCGAGAATAGATTATTCGTAATACTTGCTTTATGAATCTTACAGTAGCATTCGTGGTAACATTTAGCTCAGTAAATTTTTCTGTAATTCGTATAGGCTGTTTCGTGTTACTACGTCTGAATTATCCGAGTTTCTGATTATCCGAGGTGGTCTCGGTCCCCATTACCTCGAATAATCAAGGTTCTACTGTATTGTAAGACTATTTGTTTGTACTTTTTTGGAACCTTAAAAGGTATGCAAATTTTACACCCAGAGCTCACAAAGAAATCGCTATATGACATGTGCTGTTTCAGATTATGATGGATACGAAACTTGAGTATGATATCTATATAAACAGCCCTTATAGTCTATAAAGTGGTTAAGTTCATCAGCTGTTAAATTACACAAAAATATCAAGGTTACATGTTAAAAGGAATTTTTAAGATGCTTTAGGGCCGAATTAAACTTCCTTCGATCCACTGTTAGAATTCGAAAATTCTACTTGACCTGTTGTTTTCGCTTTCGACTCGAGATATTCATCTACCCCTTGAATTGTTCGAAGTGATTGGAGTTACCACAAAACGCAGAGGGACGCTCACTTTGTTGTTACGTCCCGTAATTGCGATTCAACCAATAAGAAACCAGATTACATAGTACATAGTAAGCTGACACCAAGCATGGGGATTTAGCCCTTGAGATGAATACATCTCCGAATAATGTGCAAACCATCAGCCATGTTTGAACAACGTAAACATGACCAAAGGAAAGTACGACTGATTCAAATGGATTCCTCGGGCGGAAATGAGACGGAAGTTACCGAGTTCGAATTCGAAGAAAAGAGTTCTGGTAGTCGAAGACGAACGTTGACACTTAGCTCCGCCCGTTTCGAATTTCAGGACGAAATGTCAGAAACCTTCTGTGTAGTTGAATACGGCTCTTAATTACCAAACTATATAAAATAAAGTTAAATGATAGGTAGGTAGGTATTTAATTAACGTCACACTGGAGCAACACAAAGGGCTATTGACGATGATCCAGGATCAAACCCGAAGGAAAAGATTCGAGGACAACATCACGTAATTTTGAACCATGGTCAGATGAGGAGGTCACACCTGAGCTGGCACCCCACTCACCGAACTTCCACACCATGCCAACGTGAGGACATTTGAGGCCACGACAGATTTAACATGCACCAGCCTCCTTTGTACACGACGGTCTTTGATTGGATTGCATTTTCTTTGGAACTGTTTCGCTTAATACGATTCCATTGTAGAATATCCATTGCGCAATAAAAATCAAACCAATCAACCATTGTAAAGCCAATAACGTTGTATGTGGGAAGTTAAATAAGTTGATAGTCCAATGCATAAAACACAATATTTGAATTGATTGAAAAACTGACTATATTCCCTTCGCATTAATATTAAATTCTATGAATAATTTACATACATCACCTACTTACTATTTAAATCATATTTCTTGTTAGTATTTATTTAGAACGAGAAAAGCAATTTAACTCTGGAATCACCTTACAACACATTTGAAAATTCGTATCATATTTAAACATTAACCAGTTTTGTATTCATAAATTCATGTTGTTAAGAATTTATATTTTTAAATACTAAAAATAATGTTTAAAAATTAATGTTTTTATTCAACAACTCATATTTTTAAGAATTTTTGAATACCAAAAATCGTATTTAAAAATTTGGGTAGTCCGTTTGAAGGAGTAGCAGATTAGCAGCTGGATGGTTGCGAGTTCGAAACTCGATCCAACCAAAGACCGTCGTTTTCGTGGGGATGGTGCCGTTAAATCTGTCGTGGCTTCAAATGTCCTCACTGTGGCGTGGTGTGAAAGTTTGGAGGCTCCAGGTCAAGTGTTGACCTTGTCATCTGACCGTGGTTCAAGATTTCTAGGTGTTGTCCTCGATCTTACCCTTCGGGATGGATCCCGGACTCAATAGCCCGTTGTGCCGCTCCAGTGCAAACGTTAAATACCTACCTACTTGAGAAATGTAGTATTGATTTTACCCCCCACACAGTGAATCAATTTTGGTTGAAAGAGTTTTAGAAAAGATCCTAATGGTCAAGAAGATAAAAATATCCAAGTCATGCAGAGAAGACAGATATATGCGTGCGTAGAAAGTATTTTTGAATGTGTACCCCTCAGAGTATTAAATACTAAAATATCACTATAATCCAACAATACATTTGTCCTACCATCTAACTGAAACATTCTTTCAATACCCCATTGTGTTGCTCCAGTGAGACGTTATTCAACAACCTACCTACCTGTCCGCCTACCTAAAGGCGCGTTCTCACGAATCAAGTTTAATTGACCGATTATAGTTGGTCAACAAAAGTTGAATATGACTTGAATCAGTTTTTTTGTTCACACATTTCAATAGAAACTGATCAACAGTTTCAGTTTTAAAATGGCGTCGAAAGCAGTTGTGCGTAATAGATACAGATTGTAATAGCTTTGTTAAAAGAAGAACTAAAAACAATTTTATTTAACATGAGCAAAAATCGTAAGAAACGTCGTTTTTGGGTGAGGCAATGGATTTTAAGAAATCGATTGGGAGCATCAGAAACCTTCCTGAAGGAACTAGCATTAGAGGATAAATATGCATATAGAATGTCTGAAGAAAAATTTGACGAACTGCTGTTGAAAGTTCAGGATCGTATAAAGAAACAAGATACAGTGATGCGACAAGCAATCTCACCAAAATTAAAGCTGCAAGTAACTAAGGTATTTAGCTACAAGAGATTCATTTTTCAACGCTTGTTTCCGTATACCGAGTACCTAAAAATACCATTTCAAATTTTTGATTGAAGCTTGTACGGCAATATACAATGCTTTATAAGATTTTACTAAAGTAAGTATAATATTTTATTAACAAAAGCAATAAATTTTAGTATAAGATATTAGTTAGAGCTTTAGCAATTATATCAGATGGCTCTGCTGGTGATGGAATTGTATGATGAGGTGAAAACACTGGTGATGGAGTTGTATGATACTGGGACTGTCTCGATAAGAGATCCAATCGCTTTTGTCTTATTACAGTTTGAATTTGTTCCTGGCAGATGATTGCATCGTAAAGTCATCTGTTTTAGCTGGACAGCGACATATTTATCAAATATGTCGAATTCATCATCAGTCTCATTTTTATTACTTTACACTGCTTTATCAAGTTTATCAATTGCTGCGCTTATAGTTAAAATACTGTCATTTTTTCCGTTTGCGACTGTGAGGAGTACGAAAGACATTTGTCGTCTTTGATTGTTTTGGAGTAGACGGATTGGCAGTTTCTGTGTTTTCCACACGTATCACTTCTTCATGAATATCAGCATTTCCGCGGTAGTAACAGATGTAGATGTTGATGCAGCAAATTCATTTTCGTCCGGGTTTTCTGCTTCATTTTCGATCGTTTCGCTTTCAGCTCCATCGTGTTGTGGTAAATTCTAAAAAGGAAATAGAACTTTATTAAAATACCAGATTTTATTAAAAATTGTATTAAAAATGCAGCAAAATATGAAAAACATTTTTTGTTACAGGTGCCACAAACTGAAGAAGAATGGAAGACAATTAAAGAAAAGGAATACTACTTTCGATGGAATTTTCCTAACTGTTGTGGTCCCATAGACGGAAAACATATTGTTATACGAAATGCCCCTCATAGTGGGTCAGAATATTTTAATTACAAAGGCACATATAGCGTAATTTTCTTGTATCTGTTGATGCTAACTATTGCTTTCGCTATTTTAACGTAGGCACAAATGGACGAGCAAATAATATTACCGTTTTTGCAAAATCATCTTTGAATGCAGCGTTAGAAGATGTTAAGAATAGATTAAATTTCCAAAAGGTGGAATATTAGTAGCTGACGATGCTTTCCCCTTAAGAACCTATATTTTAAAACCATTTGGAAGAAGTACTAATTTATTCAGAAAACAAAATTCTTCTATCGCTTGTCAAGGGCTCGTCGCATAGTTGAAAATGTATTTGGAATTTTGGTTTCTAGATTCAGTCTGAGCGACCTATAGCGGTTGGAATTACTAAAGTGGACGGAATTATTAAAGCAGCTTTAGTATTATATAATTGATTAAAATGAGTTCGAGTGAAAGATATACACCAGCAGGCTCTGTTGATACTGAAGATCTCAGTACCAGGCGCATTATACCGTGTTCTTGGAGAACACAGAATACTCAAGTGAATGGTTTACTTAATTTGCATGTTAATTTAGGAAGTCGTAACTACACAAGATCAGCGTCAAATGTGCGTGATGAATATGTCGAATATTTTTCCGGACAGCAGCTGTGCCCTGGCAACTGGATATGATACACGACGATTAATAATTACAAGTCAATGTAAAATTACTTTAAAGAATAAAAGTATACTTACTAAATTTGATGAGGTATCGCTTGTATTTGTAATCACCAGAAATAGATCCGCTCTTTTATACCAAAACAGTTTTGGCACGTATAATTCCACTGTTCCCGTTCCTCTTTTTTGATTTTCAAACCAATGAATGTTCTTTTTTATAAACCGTTCTAATCGTCTTAATTTTGTTCTTCAGATCAGCAATAGTAAGACCAGCAATTTTCATTTCTTTGACAATAAAACCCAAAGCATTTTCTCTTGCATCTTTATTTTTATCCAGTCGGTGATTCCAAAGACTTATGCTTATGATAGATGATGCGTATGATAGAAAGATGCTTATGATACAGTTCTACGAATTTTAGCATCACACTTTCAGACCACTTGAGGCTCATTTTTTAAAACTATTTTATATCTAAAAACAAAACGCATGCACGCGTGACGTGATCAGTTGAAAGCGAACTTGACAGTCAACTGAAGTTCACGCGTTTTAAGACAAGTTTCAACTTGAAAGTAAATGGCGGATGACCCATCACTTGAACTATAAAGTTTGAATGGGTCAAACTTTCCTTGATCCACTAAAAAGTCGATCAACTCTATTGAAACAAAGGTTCTCACTATAGCTTTCATTCAACTTTTGTTGATCAACTATAATCGGTCAATTAAACTTGATTCGTGAGAGCGCGCCTTAAATGAAACATTCAATTTTACATTGAAAAATATGCTTTTACATGATCGTTAACATTGATTTGAACCTAGAGTAATATTTCCCCACATCTTAGCCAAACATGTGATGAAATGCGGACCAAATAATATAATTCTCTCTATATGTATTCTACTACTTTGAAATGGCCTTACATTTTCATTTCGCAGAAACAGGGTTTTCAAAATTATCTGTTCAGATTCCGACTGTTATACCAGTTACATTGTATTTGTTTATGAAGCTATGTGTCACTGAATACATTATAATGTGTTAGTATAAATCATGTTTGTTCATTTACATTGTATTGTGCGTAATTTATGTTTATAACTTCAGTTTAAGGTGAAGTGAAGATTTAATTTTAAGTATCTAAATGACAGGAGAGAATAGAAATAATTTACGAAACATGAGATCAAGTTGAATTCTCACATACGGTTAACAATGGGTATAAATTACAATAGATTAAAAAGATGTCATCTCGAAAACTTGTTTCCCTAAATGTTTGACACAATCTTTAACACTCCTGGTGGTTGTCTAGACGAGGTATCTCGTCTTGAACAAAACTGATCAGATCTTGATGGATGAAATATTGATAAGAACAAACTGACGAGATCTTGACTTCGTCCTCATAAAAAATCGGCAATATCCTGATGATTCTGTCTTCGCGTACTTAAAATGGCAGGTCATTTGGATCTCAAATACAGGAACACATAATGGCTTAAGTTATATTGGAGTTATTTTGCGATCATTATCTGCAGTTTTCCCATTAAGTAAGGTCTTCCTGAAAACACTTTTCTCATTCTAAACAGAAATTTTCTGTATCATTCATTGCTCCTGACATCCCAATAGTTCTTATTATTTGATGAAAATGTTTTGTTTTTAAACTTAAGTACTGATTTTGAAATTTTATGGTTGGTAATTAAGGGGGGAAATAGGTTTAGAACTACGTTTTTTTTACTGATTTTCATGAATTTTTTGGCAAGGAAGGAATATATATAATTTATTGAAACTTTGAGTACATTTTATACATATATTTAAGTAAATACAGTAATTTTTTTGAAGTATTTCCTCGGAAAATATTGAAGATATCAGCTGCCATCCATCGGAGGTCACCATCACACGTTGCTGTTTGTGTACACTCTGGAGGCCACAGTTTTCATCTGAAATCAATAGCGTTTTAAATTTACTTTAAGGACATGTCTTTCTTCTATATGAACCTAACTTCTCCCAAAAAATTGAAAATTGCATTTTTTAGAGGTGTTTAAAAAAAGAGCATAATTTTTTGCCATTTTTTTTATAACTTTTTTTGCAATGAAAAAATACTTTAAACAATGACATTACTCCGAATTTAGGTTCATATAGAGCGTAAATGTATAAAGAAACTAACTATCAATTTTCAAAATGATTGGTTAAGAACTTTTTGAGCTAGAGTGTACACAAATTCAAAAAAAGTCGTTTCGAGAAAAACGCGTTTGAAAAAAAATGACCGAAAACAACAAATTCAAGGCAGTGATAAATTTATTTGAACTACTTACTGGTTAATCAGCGATTCCAGCACCAAATAGTAATCCTTCTTCATATCCTTCGTTTTGAGCTTGCAACTCTTTTCGAGCTTTCTTATAGTCTCCAATAGCTATCTTACAGCATACACTTTCTTCACAGCGGCGTGGATATGATTGTACATTGCGTTATAAGTATCTTCAGATATACCACTGCAGATGTCCATGTAATTGCAAAATAAATTTAATCCTCTGCCAAGCCCCAAGAGTCGCATGACAAACACAATCCTACAATTTATCTCAAATCCAGTATTGATGAAAGGACCTGATTGGATTTGTTTCGATCCACACTTGCAATTGATAACGAGCTTGAACCCGAGGCCGTATTCCAGTTTCTGCAAATTTAACATCCTGCTTGCAATTTCGACAAATAAGAATATCCGACAAAGCTGTGAATACGGTAAAAAATTCAATAATTCTATAACAATGTTGAGGATTAACAATCACATTTTCACTAGTGGCATCTGAAAGTTTTTTTGAGCTGATACTTTCTTTATCTTCGCCACATTTACTTGGTTCACTATTAGAATACTGATTTCCGTGGAAGGATCTTTTACGTGGTCTACTAGTGCGATTAGAAGTACCATGCTCTTTTTTCGGATACGTTGACATTTTGTCTCCAAACTTGAAACGCACGTTACGAAGGTCGTTGCTAAACTAATGTTAAAACACTCGCTTTGTCAAAACGACGCCAATGCTTTTAGTAAATATCTTCTACTCAAGGTCTCTATTGTGCCAAATGAACCGTTTTACATGCCACGCGCTCCGGCACTTAACGAGAGATGCTCACTTAACCGCTCATAACTTCAGAACGAATTGAAATTTTTATTTGAAACTTTGGGAACATATTTTTGAATAGTTTTACTAACAATTTATGGAATAAAAAATTCAATTTTTTGAGTCGTCTAAACCTAATTCCCCCTTAACGTCGCACTGGAGCAACACAACAGGCTATTGGCGACGGTCCGGGATCAAACCCGAGGGGAAAGAACCGAGGACAACACCACGTAATTTTGGACCACGGTCAGATGACGAGGTCGCATCTAGCTGGCACCCCACTCTCCAAAATTCCGCACACGGCAACGTGAAGACATTTGAGGCCACGACAGATTTGACGTCCACCAGCACATGGCGGTCTTTGGTTGGATTCGAACTAGCAACCCTCCGGTTGCTAATCCGTTACTCTTCCAACCGGGCTACTGCGGCCCTTTGAAGTTTTGTGAGATCCAGTAATGAGTATTCCAGATGCTATAATACATTTTAAAAATTTTCTCTTCAAACGATTAGAACGCAATGAAGGAATCAGACAGATTAATCCTCCAAATCCGACGTTTGTCAAGATCTGGCTAATTTTGCTAATGACGAAATATCTCATCCACCAAGATCTGGTCAGTTTTGCTAGGAGTCTCTATGGTACCTGAGATGAATAAAGTTTAGATTACATTTACAGCAGACGCTGTGTTCCAATCTTGCTGGACTTCAAACGGATCGATGACAGCTGATGAAGCAATGTCCGAACCAGTAAAAACAGGTGGTTCGCTTGTAGGGGTTGTTCCTTTAGTATAGAGTGTGTATTTAGTGTATTTTTAGGTATGCTGTCTCCATCCAACACTATTCTTCCCTGCTGTTAAAGTAACTTTTAAATTCTCCTATTTCCACTCACCAAACAAGGTACGTTAAAAGGAACATCCGGATTTAAAGAATTGCATAAATTATGGGAAATGAATTGTTTGATTGAATCAAACACCAAAATACTTCAAAATAACTGAGATTCCAATGGGAATAGGTAACTTATCAATCATTAAAAACTTAAACCATTAAAAAGTTTTTCAAAAAGGTATAAAAATCGGTATTGTAAGTTTGAAAGAATGGTATCTATTATGGAACGCCTAACAAATCTGTACCAAACAGAAAAAATTATCTTTTTACACCAAAATGTATATTTATTTGTGTCCTAAAGTGATAAAAATAATATTGCATGTTTTTGCACTTACCTTTACTTGCATCAGACTTCTTGGAAAGGGTTCGAAATGGTTTTTTTGATGCGGCATTTGAATATTTCAAAAGCCATTCTTACTCTTCAGACCAAAAACCTCTAATCCCTATCATCTAGCTTTGCTTTTGAAATCTCAGGCGATGTAGGTTTCCTACCTAATGACGTTTTTACCGATGTTGGTTTATTTTCCTCGTTCAAACTTAGCGGATCATACTTCATCTCACAATTTGTTTTCCATGCAAGTGGGATCGTCGTGGCTCAGTGGATTAGCCCACTGCGCTAGCAAGCTGCGAGTTGTAGCGGCGCAGGTTGGATTCCTCCCTGAGTGTATTTCTCTGTTCTGTGTCAGTAAAACTAGTTGTGTGTCTTGTGTTTGGCTCAGCACGGCCAAATATGGCCCTTGCGCCATAAAAACCCCAAAGAACCAACCATCCACGTGCAGGTTGGGCTTCTATATGTGCAAACAATAACTATAACATTAAATCACTTAACTCTTTGAGGCACACGATTTTAAAGAAAAAAAACCCAAGCTGCACAGAATTGTTTATTCACTTACTCAGCTTCAAAATTAGTGTAAAACATCAAAAAAACAAGTTTCTTTATTATAAAACGATTTATTCACTCATAAATTTCTACAAAAAAACATTTACCGTTATGAAAGACAAAAATTCACTGCACCACACAATTCGCCAACCTTAATTACAACAGCGTCAACAACTTACTAATACGTTTTGACATGTGTAAATTTTTGTTTTCAGTTATTTACACACTTAGTTCATAGCATTGCCAACTCAATGAAAAACGTTAAATAAAATATTAAACTATATGACTGAGTAATTTCAACTTTTTGAGGTGGGTTAAAAAATATCCCACCATGCATAAAAAGCTAAGCAAAAAAGGTGGGACAGTTTTTAACCCACCTAACCTCAAAGAGTTAATATAGCGTATATATATGTATAGTGTACTGTAGAATCAATATTACTAAAAGACTACGTGTGTATGTGGTAATCTGGACCACTGGACCAAATTACGCTCTGTTGCACGGTTTAAATTACGCATCAAGGTAAGAAAACTAATTACTAGATGTAACTGAAGTATTTTGATATATTTGAAAACTAATTTCGAATTTTGAAATAGGAATTTGTCGGAAAGCAAGTAAAATAGTTTTCGATATGATAAATAGAAGTCGATAGCACATTCATAGAACAATGCACACAATAAAAATAATAACATAAAAGAATTTGATATAAATACGACTCCAGACCAGCTGGAACACACATATAAAACATTGTTCTTGAGCTTATACACATAAAACATCGCTCCTAAGCATTTTGCATTGTGGAAGACAAACGCGTTTCATCTCTAATATCTGTCGAAGAGAATGGAATAGAATGTAAGAAATGAAAAGATAGACTGAGAAAACGGAAAACTGTTTGTTGTTAACTCTCGCTTTGGGGACTGCTGCTATTTGTAATTAACTCAACAACAAAGGCAAATAGTTGCGCGGAGAAAGAGATTACAATGAAAAAATGTGCATTGTATTTGCCGATTTCTTCATTCCCCATATCTTCAATAGACGCCCGAATTAATTATTTTCAATTTCTCGATGTACTTCCAAGACAGAATCCGACGCTCTTATATATCCCTCGCTTTCTTGTTTAAAACTAAAATTATTTGCTTTTAGAGATTAATTCTTTCTTGCAAAAAACACGCAGGTGCTCGAAAAAGAAAGATAAAGTGGATGAATTAGTTTATAACTCAAGACCTAAAATAGAGTGCTGGAGAGCCATGAAATAATTTGAGAAGTTTAATAAATGCGCTGAAAAGCAATGGCTGTCGAAAAGCTGTAAAATAATGCCAAGGTACTTGCTATTATGTCACGTCCTAGTCTAAGGGACGTGTTTTTATTTCAAAACTTCGACAGTGTTAAAACCTTTGTTTCGTGATAGAATGTTAGATGGGAAAAAAGAAACTGGTGTTCGCCATTTTTACAAAATTCATTTTCACATTATAAAAAGAGTCTTCAAGGAAAGACCTTTTCACAAAATAAATCAGCTTTTATATTTTATACATAGGAAGCAGTGAGTAGCTAACTATTCCTCCATTTTCCTTAAATTGTTTTACCAATGAATTTAAAAAAGTATGCATTTTTAAGTTAAGAAGCGAATATTAAATCGAAATGTGATTCTCAAAATGTTTAGAGAGGTATTCTTATTTTGTCACAACACATATTCGTGAATTGCACATTTATCGTAAGAGCATTTTTTTTTCATTCAGTGCACTTAATATTCGGAAGAAAGTTTTTACTCCAAATCTCTTTTACACAGCATGTAATATTAGCTAATATAAACCGCTGAAATGAAATAATAACATTATTATTAAAATAAATATTATAGAACACCTGATAATTTTGAACCACGGTCAGATGACGATAGAACAAATATGAGAAACATTTATATTATTATAAGGGTTATGTCTATAGTAAATTGATATACAAATGTTAAGTAGTTTGCATTACATTTTATGCACTGCTCTTCATATTGCAAGTGCAATAAAAGTCATTTTCTATTTGAATTAAAGTTCTTATGGCCAATAATCGAAAACAACACAAAACAAAATTAAACTGAGAGTAAAATAGTAAAATAAATTTATTTTAGAGTTGAGGGTTGATAATATTGCATTGATTCTTAATGAAATTTAAATCGAAGAATAAAAGACCGAGACAATATAAATACATAAAAGAGATACATGATATCAACAACCCCAGAAAAAATATTTCTAATTTAAATGCCACAGTTTAAGAATTGACGATGAAGTTAAAATAATTCAAAATCAGCTGACGATTATTTGGGCTAGTAGCCTGTTTGGACAGCATTTTTAATGTACTACTTTTAATGAATAAATATAGGAAGTTTTTAGAATTTCATAAAGAAGTTTACACTCTCATATAGTTATTGCTGATATTTCTTCAAATACGTATTAAGTACACGAAAACTGGTATTACAGACACAAGTAATTTAGCTTTAGAAATTAAAAATCAAATACTTAATAAGCACATGAAATCAGCATTACATACACTTATAAATAGCCCGTTGTGTTGCTCCAGTGCAACGCAAATTCAACTACCTACCACACACAATAGTAATTTAGCTTATGCGATTAAAAATAAAAAAAATTGTAATAAGAACTTGAAACCGGTATTACAGGCGGCGGCACTAGTAATTTAGCTTCTGGGATAAGAAAAATCAAATGTGCAAAAGCACACGAAACCGGTATTACAGGCACTAGTAATTTAACTTCTGGGATTAAGAAAAATCAAATGTATAATAAGAATACGAAACCGGTATTAGACATAAGTAATTTATCTTCTGGGATTAAAAATCGAATACGTAATAAGTACATGAGCCCGGTATTAGAGACACTAGCAGTTTAATTTCTGGGATTAATAAATGTTTTTCCAACTTAACGACTTTTACTGTGATTTTTAGTTCAAAATATTGTAATATATTTACCTTACAAACTAAAATTTCGCAATTGCACTACAATTACCTTATGTTATATTACTTGTGGTAGACTATAATAATTATTTTTAAATAAAAAGTCGTTTGAATTTGATTTTTTTGTACTAGAACCCTAAAATGGCGGAATTATATATAATATCGAGCTTTAAATAGGAAACGTTTTTCAAACATTGCCATTAAGAAATTCACAATTTCTTTGAGCCTTCCCCTAACAGAAGTTTAGTGTAGTCGTTTTAGTGTAACAGAACTCAACAAGAGCATATGTAGAAAACAAATTAAATCCGCACAAGGTTTTGTTAGCGATACTATGTTAGACAAAACACAGATGCTTCGTGATGCATCGAATTCTTTCTCAGCAAAGCTTTTTATTATTACTGCTAACTAGCATCAAAAATGTTTCGGCTTTCAATACGTCTAAATATCAGCACATGGTTTTTGCAGAGGAAATATTCGCTGCAGAAACATTTTCAATTTGTGTTCGTAGTACCTATCGTTGTCATTGTTTATTTTATGCAGGCTGTATTTTAATAAATGTAGCTTTTGATAAACAACATCAAAATTGAATATTCGATATGCGCGAGCTGCTTACATTAAGAAAAGATAGATATATGTTTTTTGCTTTACTGCTTACAATTTTGGCTTTGTTGTTTTACACTGGGGGAAATTTTCCCCAGTGACACTGGGGAAAATCAGAATTCTTGAATAACCTTTTAAATTCTTGCGGGAATTGAGGTCGAGATTTGTAAATGTTCATACAGTTTTATTTCATATATTTAATGCATGCCTTCTACACTCATCGCTTGAAATATGTAAAAAGCGTTTGATTTCCTGAACCTTATCATTGCATACCTTCAACTCTTACTTTTAATTTCATTACTCTGAAATTAAAAAAACTGACGATGCATGTTGACTAGCAGAAAATTAACGTTGATGCTGCGTTTTGTTGAAAAAGCATTTTTTTATTTCGAAATAATCTGTACTGTTATACAGCATAGCACTTTAAAGATTCGCTTATTTTACAATAAAATAAGCGAATGCCTATTTCCTCTAGTATGCATGAAACGGAAGCCGTTTCGCTAAAATTCAATGCAATATGTATAACAAAAATCAACTCCTTTCCCAAGTAATACATTTTGGTGCCAATAAATCCAATAAATGTTAAATAAAACATTTCTTTGCTAGAAGTTACAAAATTAATTTGAGAAGAGTTGAACTTAATGGTAAACAGCGTTGTGAAAATGTAACACTTCAATGCACTTGGATTTATTTTTTGCAAAAAATAGTTGTTTAAATAACTTTATTTAAACAACAGCCGCCCAATCAGTCTAGTGGCTTCTGAATCGAAAGGTTTCTAGTTCTCATCCGGGTTAACCCTCCTAGTGGTTGTCTTGACTAGGTATCTCGTCTTTCATTAGATTAGGTCAAAACTCACCAGATCTTGGTGGACGAGATATATCGTCATTAGATAGGTAGGTATTTTAATTAACGTCACACTGGATCAACACAACGGGCTATTGGCGACGGTCCCGGATCAATCCCAAAGCGAAAGATCCGAGGATAACACCACGTAATTTTGAACCACGGTCAGATGAAGAGGTCACACCTGAGCTGGTACACCACTCTCCAAACTTCCACACCACGCCAACGTGAGGACATTTGAGGCCACGAGAGATTTAACGTACACCAACCCACACGTACACGACGGTCTTTGGTTGGATCGAGTTTCGAACTCGCAACCTTCCGTGGCTAATCCATTACCCTTCCAACTAGACTACCGCGGCCCAAAATAAATAAATAATTTTTAAAATGTAAAAAGTGGATTACATTTATAAGTTTATGTCCGTATCAGCTGAGCAGATTTATGTGAAATTTGTAAAAGTTAAGTAACATGGACTTATAAATGGATGAATTAAAATGGACGAAACAGTTTATGCACCATATTAATGAATTTATATTTAAATAATTTTCAAGTACCCGAAACTTAACCTAAATAAGAGTTTGCCCTTAGTAAAAATATTAATTCCTTTGGTTTTCGTGGCCGCGGTAGCCCGGTTGGAAGAGTAACGGACTAGCAACCGGAGGGTTGCAAGTTCGAATCCAACCAAAGACAGTCGTGCACAAAGGAACTGGTGGACGTTAAATCTATCGTGGCCTCAAATGTCCTCACTTTGGCGTGGTGTGGAAGTTTAGAGAGTGGGGTGCCAGCTCAGGTGTTGCCTCATCATCTGACCGTGGTTCAAAATTACTTGGTGTTGTCCTAGGATCTTTGCCTTAGGGATTGATCCCGGATCGTCGCCAATAGCCCGTCGTGTTGCTCCAGTGCGACGTTAATTAAAATACCCTACCTTACCTTTGGTTTTCCATACAACTTTAATCATTCATTATAAAGGTAGCCGAATTGTAATTTGCTATTTCGTTTGGTTTATCAATGGGTTATTTTTTGATTTAAAAGGGCTAATTACTTAACCTACAGTCCTACTCCGGCGAGCTGAGATTTGAGCCGCTTGATTTTGAACGAGCCAGTTCTTTAAGTTAGGTTGTAGGTTGCAACGTGTGTGAACAAGCGCTTGCACAACCGACGTCTTTAGCCCGGATTCTGGCTATACGTTTATATAGCTCGGTACAGAAAGCGATAACAATGAAAACGAGTTGGCGGGAGAAAGCCATCATTGGCGATCGCCATTCATTCTTCTGCGTATGGTGGCTTTCTCCTAACGAGCTTTCACACCTTTTCAAAAATCGACTTACCCAAGGTTAACTGCCGGTAGGAGCTGCTCTACAATTTATGTTTAATGAGGTTTTGTTACTGTTAAACGGAAAATTAATCTTACATTGATCATAGGAAATATTTTGGTATTAATGAATATATAATTGAGATGGATCTCAAGAATAGCACTAACAATAAAACATACAGCTCTAAGTGAACAAATTCGATTCCTGTAACTACCCTGAGAGTATTTCTAACATCTGTGATAATAAAACTTTCGTTCTTTGTATATGTCCATTTACTTGATAAATTACATTACTCAGGACGGTTGGCAGAATTGGCCCTAGCGCCATAAACCCCCAAACAAACCAATAGGATATTTCCTATTGGTAGGCCACAGTAAGACACTGCTCTGGAAATCTGCTAATTGAAGGCAGTGCAGGATCTATTTCTGTAATGTACCCTGGGTATATTTCTCTCTTCTGTGTCAGTAAATATTTCTGTGTGTGTGTCCATTTACTTGACGTTATTTGGAGCAGCTTGGCCAAATATGGTCTTGTGCCATAAAATCCAATCAACCTCAATTAAAGTAATTAAGATTGGTCGGGGAATTAAGGCAGTTAAACTTTTCTTGTGTGTGTATGTAATTACTTGACGTTGTCTGTACTGTGTTTTCCACGGCTTGGCCCATAATGGCCCCTGCACCATAAAACCCAACCAATCTTAATAGAAAAAGGTTGGCCAAGAATTATGTCAGTTAAACGATGCATGTCCATTACCTGACGTTGTCTTTGTTGCGTTTATCACGGCTGGGTCAAATATGGCCTTTGCACCATAAAATCCAATCCAACCAACTTATTTGTTGACCACATTAAAAAGCGAATCTTATTCAGGACACTATTCGAAACCTAAATACTCTCGTCTATCAGAAAAGGACTAGAAAATAAACATAAAAAACTTATGAAATACAGAATTTCAGACACATGTTATTATTTATTAGTCTTTTCGGCTGCTGAGTCTTTCTGCTTAAGCCTGATAAGAATGAATAAAACGTCACATAAATTCGGTATAAAACACAAAATTGAAGGCTGCGCAATAATAAATGGAGAAATACAAAACCTCCATGGCAGACTTCCAATCCAGACAAACGACTCTTCCTAACGGCTGTATCTCTCCTGGTAATTTGAAGTAAATTACTTGTGCACGAAGATATAAAAGGTGCATAAACATGTAATTGATGGTTAAAAGGAACGGAATTTTAAGTGCAGCTTTGCATTAAAGCTGTGGTTATCCTCTTGTGCTAACAAAGAAAACGCAATTGCATCTTCCCACTAAAACAAAAAGTATCCTATAATATTTGGGATTATTAAGAGTACTAAAGTCAGCGATGCATAAGAATTAAATCTAGAAAGCGTGATTCGTTGAATATAATTTTTTCCTGGACGTGAAAATTTGATGTTTTTAGCTTTTCTTCTTATTGCTTAAAAGTCTGAGTATTGTTTCTAAAATAGGAAATAGAATTTCGTACTGGGATAAATTTAAAAACATTAAATAAATTTCTCAAGTGCTTGTATTATAATGCCAAAACATGAAATAAATTTCTCTGTACTTATTATAATTCTAAAGCATTAAATAAAATTTTCAATATTTATATTACAGTTCTAAAACATTAAATATATTTCTCAAATGTTTTTATTACATTTTAAAAACAATAAACGCATTTTACGTATTTACATTAAAAGTATTACATGTATTGTTTTTAAATACATGAGACGAGATACATTTTAAGATACAGTGCAGTCAGAAAGAGCTGGACTAATAATAATAATTTTAAAATAGACTAATACATTTTTAACCTGAGTTACATTAATGTTCGATTCAAGGTGCAAAGTTTACATACACAAATGAAAATAACATAAATCGAAGACTACCATTTTTTAAAAAGATATTTGACTGGGAGCTGGATTTTCAATAAAAAAAGCATTATAATCTAATGTGGAAGTGATCTTGTGTTTTATGTACTACAAGCAGCAGATAAAGAGGGAGAGTACCTTTTAAATATTGATGGAATTAGTATTATTTTGGAGGAAGTTTTAATTTCATTTATTAAAACGTATCTATACAACTCATAGCAGAAAGTTCAGGAAACTTCCCCTTTCAAAAGTGGTCTAATGCCCTTTAACCCTCTGAGAGTCACAAGATCTTTCAAGTAGTGTTGTATTGATTCTTCCTCACAACACATCAGGGCTTCTGTAGCCCTGTTGGAAGAGTACCGGATTTGCAATCGGAGGTTGTGAGTTCGAAACTAGATCCAGCCAAAGACAATCGTGTTCGTGGCTGGTGCGCGTTAAATCTGAAGCGGCTCAAATGTCCTCACGCTGGCGTTTTGTGGAAGTTTGGAGAGTAGGGTGCAAGCTCAGGTGCTGACCTCATCGTCTGATCATGGTTCAAAATTACGAAGTGTTGTCCTCCGATCTTTTCCTTCGGGATCGGTTCCTGGACTGCCGCTAATAGCCCGCTGTGGTGCCCCAGTGAAACGTGATGCAACCAGCTACCTACCTACATTCAGTGTTGAGGCAACTGTGGTGATCACTCAACTCTGATTTACGCTATACAGTTGTGTATAAGTTGTGTGTACTAAGCATCCGAGAATTATGTTCATCCACTACTGTTGTGATTTTCTGACCGTTTGGCTCTAAATGCTCTTTATTTTGATTTTGCAAAACTTATGCGTGATTCGTGATTCTCTGAGTGATTCGAACATGTAATTCCTCTTTGCAGCCTAGTCTTCCCTGCATGACGTCTAACCAATTTTGATTTTGACCGTTTTGATTAATAGAATCTTTCCTAGCATTCTTTCAACCAATGGATGCGGTTATTTAGTCATGCGTTTTGTGAGGTCAAAGCAATACTTCACAACTAGGAAATCTCGTGACGATCAGAGGATTAGTAAAACTTTTGTTAATCTTTTTATGATAATCTTGTTTGTTATTGAGACCCTCCTGGTTTTACTGAGTCAAAAACGGGAATCTTCCAACACTCTCTTGGTGACCCTGACGTGATTCGGACATCGACATTCGGATCTTTTAAGGTTGGATTTTATGGCGCATGGGCCATATTTGGGCATGCTGAGCCAAAGACAAGACATACAACCCCAAGTAATGGACATACACATAAGGAAAGTTTTACCGATATAAATAGATAAAAATACAACCAGGGAGATATCGAACCTGACAGAAATTGAATCTGGGCCGCCTACAATTCGCAGGTTACTTGAACGGGAAAACTCACTGAGTCACGGGTCTCAATATATAATGCAGTTAAAAAAGAGAATACCACTCCCTTTACAATTGTTTGAAACCATCAATCTCTATCCATAGCAATAAAAATTTTAAGCACTCGGCATTGGTAGAACTATTCTACGGGGCTATGGTTTCTTTCTACTAGTTATCTCTTTCATTGCTTCTGCACGTACCATTCACTCTGACTGCCTTTAGCTTTAAAACATCTTCGAAAACGTATTCATGAAACACGTTTAAGCCAGAAATAAAACTCTTTCAATTTTTAGCCCTGCTTTGAAAAATATGTTATCCTTAAATATAAGCAAATCAAATATGATGCGATACTAAAAGAGTATTGATGTTATATGTTCCATAAGAGGATCCACTGAAAAATGTTATTTCATTATAAATAATGTGATTGTGCAATTAAATTAAGTAATCAATTCAATTTGGAAGAAACTAAATTTTCCTTTTTACACTGCTGGCCACCCAAATTGCAACACCAAGAAAGACAAGAGATATCACAACAAAATTTATTTTGTAGATAACATATTGACCAAGTATCAAATGATTAAATTTATAGACTTCTGTGAAGTGTGGTTCCTGCCAAAATCAGTAGCCAGAGTAGCCGCCATTGTTGGAGATCACCGCTGCCACACGCCTCGGCATTGATTCAAAGAGACTTTGGATGTGTTCTTGGGGTACAGCAGACCAAGCAGCTTCCACACGTTGCCAAAGTTGATCTGGTGTGGCAGCTGGGGATGTATTCTGGGTCAATCGTTGAGCAACCATGGACCACATGTTTTCTATCGGCGAAAGATCCGGAGAGCGAGCTGGCCAGGGAAGCAATTCAATCTGGCGATTGACGAAGAACCCTTGGACAATGCGTGCCACGTGTGGTCGCGCATTATCCTGTTGAAATATGGCTGTGGGCAAGCCCTGAAGGTAAGGAAGGACAACTGGCTCCAACACCTCGGAGATGTAGCGCTGGCTGTTTAAAGTACCGGCAATGCGTACTAGAGGAGTGCGAGAGTGATATCCAATACCGCCCCATACCATAATACCCGGTGCAGGACCAGTGTGGCGATGCATAACGCAGCTGTTCAGCATCCTCTCTCCACGGTGTCTCCAGACTCGAATCCGACCATCGTGGTGTTGCAGACAGAAGCGTGACTCGTCAGTAAAGACAATTTCATTCCATTCTGCCGTCCACATCCTTCTTTCATCGCACCATTGGCGGCGGAAACGTCTGTGGTTCTGCGTCAAGGGTAGACGAAGCAATGGACGTCTTGCGGACAGACCACTCTGCTGTAAACGGCGTCGAATGGTACGCGCAGACACTGGATGATGCGGTACAGACTGAATGTGCTGTGCTATGGTTCGTGATGTGGCTGAGCGATCCGTCACTGCCATACGCACAATATGCTTGTCATCACGTGAAGTGGTGCACTGAGGTGGATGCGATCGAACACGTCGGTTCGTCGTACCCTCCTGCATCCAACGATCACATATCCGCATTACAGTTGTTTGGTTTCGTCCAACACGACTACCGATTTCCCTGAAAGATAATCCACAATCTCGGTAGGTCACTATCCTTCCTCTGTCGAACTCGGATACTTGATCAAAAGATGATCGCTGTTATCTACGAGGCATAATTGATCGTTTTTTTTAAAAAAAAACGATCAATCGTTTTTTTAAAAGAAAAACACAATTGCCGTACTTGAAATCGTCGAAATCTCCAAGCCTTAAATAGCGCTTTGAAGTGGCGCCACAGGCGCGCGTGATGTGCGTCTGCGCTGAAATTCTAATCATTTGCATATCTCACCTCCGCTAATGCATGTTGTAAATTTCATATTATTTGCATGCTTCCTTCAGGGTGTTGCATTTACGGTGGCCAGCAGTGTAATATGAAATAAATTAGATACTTTGAAGGATGAAAATGTTTTATGCTAATATCATACCTTTGAAGCAGCGTTTTTAATTCGATCGATATAATGTAATTCTCAATCTATGCTTCGAATATTCGTATCTTTCTTATAGAAGTTAAAATTAAAGGCCACATTTTTTCTTACCCAAAATTAAAACTAAGTTAAAAGATTCTAGATATTGGATAATTTTACTGTATACCTCCTAAATCTGACGAGATTTTAAGTAAAGTGCTGGTTTTTATGTGAACGCATATTTCGCTATGAAATAAATATTAAAAAACATCTAACGCTAAACTTTTTATCTGTGTTTGAATTTCTGTTGCTTCCAACACTGTCCAAATCATCTCATTATTTCGAATGCAGCATCGAACAGAAAACCTGTAGAAAAGGAACAAATCATTTTAGTTTCAAATTGTTTCCTGGTATTGTAGAAAAATGCATTCTTAATTTGGAAATACATTTTTCGGTAAAAAACAACTTGTCAAGGAAAAGAAAGAAGTCACTTACAACAGATTTATTTGCAAATAAGATCTAGTGTTCGATACATAATGCATTTCAGTAGAAGCTAATTGTGAAGACAAAAAATGAAGTCTTTAAAATATTAAAATAAAACCCTTTCTACTGAGCAAATTCATTTCTAAGAATAAAATTCAACTGGAATTTATTCTCTCCTAGAAAACTGAAACACGGCTATTTTATCCAAATAACAAAGTGATGCCAAATAACAAAGTGAAATAAGAGTTCTATCGTCTTTATTTGTTCTATCAATCCCCTTCTAATTATACCGCTGTCACTTATTAACTATAATGCAAAAGATATTCCACTTCAAAAACATCTGTTCTCTATCTGAAAGAAATGTCTCTTACATTTTAAAGAATTGTATTAAATTGTAAAACTCATGATTCTTGTATTTCACAAGTCTCATGCAGTCTGAGAATAAGGTATAAACTGTAACTACGAGGGTAATTCAAAAATTATCCGCACTTTCACTAAAACACATCTTTAGGTGTGTCATACTGCCTTCTGCGCATGTATGCTTAGAGTTGATACTACTGTGGTCACGTTACCGAAGTTTGACCTTGATGGCATCATTTTTCTTGCCCCTACTTCAGTATAAACATGGCCACTCCGCTAACAGTGTGCACCAAGGAGGAATAAAGAGCAGTGATTCCATTTCTATGGTCGGAAGGTGTGCCAGGGGCTGAAATTCATCTAAGGCTTTCAACACAATACGGGGACAGTGCTCTACCACGTAGAAGTGTGCATGATTGGATCGAGAAGCTTAAAAGAGGCCGTACAAGCTGATGCACGAAGGAGCAGGACGCCCGTCAACCTCCACCACTGACGAGAAGATTCAGCAAGCTCGAGAAATGGTACTGGCGAACAGACGAGTTACCATCGACAATGTAGCGTGTTCTCTGCAGATTAGACGGACAAAGAAGTGCGGGAAGCGGTGCATAAATGGTTGAGTGACCAAACAAAAACCTTCTTCTTGAAGGAAATACACAAGCTTGTGGACCGCTGAACCAAGTGCATCGAAAAGGAAGGAGACTATGTAGAAAAATGACAAACTTGTTCAACCCCTACATTTGTGTAAATAGATCGAAAAAATAAAGTGCGGATAATTTTTTACTTTCCCTCGTAGCATAGTAAAGCTCATGCACTAGAAGGATAGGATATGTTGTTTTGTGGAAAGCTGAAAGTAGAATTGCAAGTTTCGATTGCGCATATAATCTTCTTTCCAGAGAGTATTCAGTGGCGGATTATTGAAGTTTCCGATGCAGTAGCACGTTTCAATTATCCGACATGATGAAATCTAGGGAAGTTTTGTCTTATTTCTTGAGTTGTTGCTTTTTCATTCAGATTCTACCAACAGTAAATGTAGCTAGGTTATTTAACATGCGACAAGGAAAGAAGTAAAATTCCTTATTAAATAAGACCAATGATGTTCATGTTTATTATAATATACTCAGCTAAAGTTATTTGCTGTTTCTTATGGTGATATGTAGAACAGACAAAAGTACAGAATCAGTTTTGTAGAGATTTTCCCTGTGATTATATGTTGGAATCGGTCTCAAACCTCTGCAAACGTCTTGAAATTATAGTACCGCATGGGGTATATGAAAGTAGAAAGTTATGTTAATCTTGTAATCTTGAGTATATATAAAAGATAGCAGAAGAAATAATGTAATAGTTGACGTCTTGATTTTGGATATATGCTTGTAAATACGAGTTGGTTTCAATAAAATTAATTTTTAAATAATGTCTCCAAAACTTTATTGTCCTTTGGCTCCAATCGATCAAAGCCAACGTTATAAGAATCTTAAGTATGAGAGGGTTTTCTGTCAAGCTAAGTGTGATTGGAGGTAGTGTTTCTGTGGCGGAACGTGTTTGCTGTACGTATTCCGAATGTGACGTCACCTGGCTTGTTTTAAACCAGTCGTCAGTAGAAATTCCATGTTATGAGTTCCGAAATGATACATAACAGCCGATTGGTCAACGCCAATTAGATTGAACTGTGATAAATAAGATTTTAAGGTACCTCGATTTGAATCATTCGAGAGCATTAGAGTAGTTGAAGTAGTCTTCACTTTCCATTTGGTTTGCTCACACTGAGAATTCCTCTCATATAAATTAGAATATTACGTCATAACTTTACTTTTTAATAAAATACATTGAGAAAGTATAAATTAGAATATTATATTATTCACTTGGTGCATATAGGTTTATTATATTGTTTTTTACATTTTGCTTTATTTTTCGCCACTTTGCCTAAAAATGGAAGGACATAAATTTAAATTTCTAATTTCTAACCACTGAGATAAAGTGACTGTAATTTAACACAAAATGAAAGAATTGTTCCGTTTAATTTTTAAACTCTAGACTGGAAATACCGTAGAGGATAGTTCGTTTAGGAGAGTTGCTTTAGAATTCTAAATTATAGTGCTATGAGGAAGTTAAAATTCTAATACTAATGAAAATGACGACACACAATAATTTATTAAGTACTAGACTTCTAGTATTTTTCGGAAAGCATTTTTTTAACTTTTGAAAACATTGCAGAGAAAATGGCTTTTTAGTCTCAGAATTCTTTTTAGCAGGGTTTATAATAGTTTATTTTTGAATTGATTTTGTTTGTTACAAAGTTAAAGATAATTTTACTAAGGGTTTATTCTGGGGTAGAATAGTTTATTATTAATAATTGTTTTCAACATTCTATAGTACATTAGTGATAATTTCAGACCGAGTTTCATTCAGGAGTAGAATGATACTAGGTCTGTTTATTATCAATAATTGTTGTTTTCTATGTTCTTAAGTAGCTCAAAGATAATTTTTGCACGGTTTTCTTTCTTGAGCAAAAAACTTTGTTAATTATTGTTTTCTATGGTTTAAGGTATATTACAGATAATTTTACTGGGGACTAGACTCTGGGGTAGAATAGTTTATTATTAGTATTAATACATTGTACTCTAAAGATATTAAAGATAATTTTAAAAAGGTATTGTGTTTTGGGGATAATTTATTTTTAGCATTAGTTTTGTATGTTCTAAAATAGATTAAGCGTGTGGTTTAAATCTATTTTTATCCAAGAATTATACACTGGAGAATATATTCTTCAATAATTACAAATAACAGAAAATAACAGAATCTTTGGACTTTTTCCTGCAGTATAGTTGAATGAGCTTTTCAATTCTACTGACCGAGTACCATATCAAAAAAGATACAAATCACCATTTCTAAGGAGTTTGCAATAGAAACAAACTCTGTTTCACACTATGCATAGTAACTTTTATTTCTGAAAATAATACACTGCTGGCCACAGTAAATGCAACACCCTGAAGGAAGCATGCAAATAATATGAAATTTACAACATGCATTAGCGGAGGTGAGATATGCAAATGATTAGAATTTCAGCGCAGACGCACATCACGCGCGCCTGTGGCGCCACTTCAAAGCGCTATTTAAGGCTTGGAGATTTCGACGATTTCAAGTACGGCAATTGTGTTTTTCTTGTGGATTTTTCAAAAAAACGATCAATTATGCCTCGTAGAAAACAGCGATCATCTTTTGATCAAGTATCCGAGTTCGACAGAGGAAGGATAGTGGCCTACCGAGATTGGGGATTATCTTTCAGGGAAATCGGTAGTCGTGTTGGACGAAACCAAACAACTGTAATGCGGATATGTGATCGTTGGATGCAGGAGGGTACGACGGACCGACGTGTTCGATCGCATCCACCTCAGTGCACCACTTCACGTGATGACAGGCATATTGTGCGTATGGCAGTGACGGATCGCTCAGCCACATCACGAACCATAGCACAGCACATTCAGTCTGTACCGCATCATCCAGTGTCTGCGCGTACCATTCGACGCCGTTTACAGCAGAGTGGTCTGTCCGCAAGACGTCCATTGCTTCGTCTACCCTTGACGCAGAACCACAGACGTTTCCGCCGCCAATGGTGCGATGAAAGAGGGATGTGGACGGCAGAATGGAATGAAATTGTCTTTACTGACGAGTCATGCTTCTGTCTGCAACATCACGATGGTCGGATTCGAGTCTGGAGACACCGTGGAGAGAGGATGCTGAACAGCTGCGTTATGCACCGCCACACTGGTCCTGCACCGGGTATTATGGTATGGGGCGGTATTGGATATCACTCTCGCACTCCTCTAGTACGCATTGCCGGTACTTTAAACAGCCAGCGCTACATCTCCGAGGTGTTGGAGCCAGTTGTCCTTCCTTACCTTCAGGGCTTGCCCACAGCCATATTTCAACAGGATAATGCGCGACCACACGTGGCACGCATTGTCCAAGGGTTCTTCGTCAATCGCCAGATTGAATTGCTTCCCTGGCCAGCTCGCTCTCCGGATCTTTCGCCGATAGAAAACATGTGGTCCATGGTTGCTCAACGATTGACCCAGAATACATCCCCAGCTGCCACACCAGATCAACTTTGGCAACGTGTGGAAGCTGCTTGGTCTGCTGTACCCCAAGAACACATCCAAAGTCTCTTTGAATCAATGCCGAGGCGTGTGGCAGCGGTGATCTCCAACAATGGCGGCTACTCTGGCTACTGATTTTGGCAGGAACCACACTTCACAGAAGTCTATAAATTTAATCATTTGATACTTGGTCAACATGTTATCTACAAAATAAATTTTGTTGTGATATCTCTTGTCTTTCTTGGTGTTGCAATTTGGGTGGCCAGCAGTGTACATTGTAAAGATCCAAATCGATACATAACAGACTGAATTTCAGAAAACAAGTCATGTATTTTTGATCATCAGTTGAATTTTTGTACTTACCACTAAATATATTTAAGTAACAAAATCCCACACACTTTAATTCATCGTATTGATAGTTGCTGTTCATTACTCGATCGAGTTCCTAGGCACAGATATATAATTGAAATTCTTTTCATAATGTTCTGGTATTTTATATCTAAAGATATTTTCAATCCTTAAATTCTTAATCACTTCAATCATGACAGCTTCTTTTAAATATTGCATTTATTGGATTGTTGAAATAGTTAACTTTTGAAACTCATAAAAAGCTACTTTTACATATTGGAAATTAGAAGTTGTGCATAACAAAAGATGAAAAGGCAGAAACGTCCATCCACCAAATCCAATTCACACACAAAAATCCAATACAATCCAAATCCATCCAATCCAATCCACAGTTATTTGCCCCTGTTTGCAAAATCATGTTTGCGATGGGCAGAAAAGGAGAAACTGACTGACACGAATAAAGTTTTCCCAAGTCCTTTCCTATCGTTCCCTCTATCAGCATGCCTTTCAAACAAAAATTAACCTTATTGACTTAAAAATGTTTCTTCGAAGAGAAAATTTCAAACCTAATCTAAACGCTGGCGATCGAGCCTCTACCTCGTCGAAACCAAATCTACAGTGATTTGCCCCTGTTTGCAAGTTTGCTTAAGATAAGCAGAACGTGGTTCAAAATTACGAGGTGTACTCGGATCTTTCCCGGCGAGATTGATCCCGAACCATCGCCAGTAGCCAGTTGTGTTGCTCCAGTGCGACGTGAATGCAACTTCCAATCGATAGGCAGAAGCGAAGAAACAAGCTGGCTTGACTTATGTTTCACAAGACCCCGTTCCCGCTTTCGACCGTATCTTGAAACAAAATCAACTTTTGTCCACTTGAAAATATTTTCCCTAAGAGAAAACTTCAAACCCACAATCTAACCGCTGATTACCGAACTGTCAAACCCTCTATCCATCTAAACAACAGTAATTTGACCCTGTTTGTAAGATCTTTTTCTGATAGTCAGAAACGAAGAAACACAGGACTACTTGACTAAAGTTGTTCCCTCTCTTCTCTCTTTCGCCCATATCTTTTAAAACAAAATTAACTGTCAACTTAAAAATGTTACCTCGAACAGAAAAATTCAAACCGGGAATCTAACCGGCATTTCGAGCTGTTCAGCCATCAAAACCCAGAGATTTGTCCCTGTTTGCCAGATCCTGTTTCCGGTAAACCGAAAAGCTACAATCTACCGAAGAAACAAGTTACGCTACTGAAAATTTTCCATTCTCCGGTCATCCATATCTTATCCTTGAAAACAAAATCAACTCTATTTAAAAATTGTATCTTCGAAGAGAAAATTTTAAATCCGATATCTAACCGCTGATAGTCGATCTGTCACGAACATTCCACCCATCGAAACCAGTGATTTGAACCTACCTGTTTGGAAGATCCTACTTCCGATTGACAGAAACGAAGAAACAGGCAGTCTTGACTAAAGTTTCACAAGTCCCTACTCTCCGTCTCACCCGTATCTTTTGAAACAAACTTTAAAATGTATCCTCGAAGAGAAAATTTCAAACTCGGAATATAATCGCTGATTGTCGAGGTGTCAAACTTCCTAATATCGAAATCACAGTGATTTGCCCCTGTTTGCGAGAATCCATTTCTAATAGGCAGAAACGAAGAAACAGGCCAAATTGACTAAGTTTTCACTTCCCTCTGTTGCCATATTCTTTTAAAACAAAATCAATTCCACTTAAAACTAACTTTGCATCCACTGAAACCAGTAATCTGCCCCTGTTTGCAAGATCTTGTTTCCGATAGGTATAATCGAAGAAACAGGCCATTTCGACTGAAGTTTCGCAAGTCCTTCTCCGTTCCCTGTCTTTCTCGTATCTCTTAATACAAATTTAAAAATAATGTATCCTCGAAGTGAAAATTTTAAAACCAAAATCGGAGCGCTGATTGTCGAGGTGTCAAACTTTCCTCCATCGAAACCATAGTAATTTGCCACCCCTGTTTACAAGATCCTGCTTCTGCACAAACGAAGAAACAGGCCGTCTCGAATAAAGTTTTCCCTTTCCGTTCCCTGTCTCCCATACCTTTTTTAATCAAAACCAACTATATGGACTTAATGTTTCTCAGAGAGAAAATTTCAAACCCGGAATAACCACTGATTGTCGAGGCGTCAAACTTTCCCCCATCGCAACCACACTGATTTATCCCTGTCTTCAAGATCCTATTTCTGATAGTCATAAACGAAGAAACATGCCGACTTGAATAGTTTTTCCTTTCCGTTCCGTCTCATATCTTTTAAAACAAAATTAACAATCCACTTAAAAATGTTTCCTAGGAGAGAAAATTTCAAACCCTGAACCTAACCACTGATTGTCGAGGCGTCAAACTTCCCACCATCGCAACCACACTGATTCCCCTGTCTTGACGATCCTGTTTCCGACAGGCACAAACGAAGAAACAGGCCGTCTCGACTAAAGTTTCACAAGTCCTTCCCCTCCGTCTCGCCCCATATCTTTTAAAACAAACTTAAAAATGTATCCCCCGGGCAGGACAGGGTAAATTCCAAGTCGATGCATAAATCAACCCCTCCTCTCTTGACATTTCGGGATAATCATCCCACTTACTCGGCTTTGTTAAAAGACATGATTTCCGCAGGCAAGAATCGGGGCTTTCTTTTTTATTGTTTATTTCGTATTTAGGAAGTAATGGGGAATAATTTGAGGAATTTGAATGATCTGGGGCCGCGTGGCTCCCCCTCACGGCGTCTCTCTGGCAAATCGATAGCCATACAGAGACGAGGAGTCGCTCTCTCTCTTTCCATCCTTCTCTCCAGAGCGCCCACAGATTCTCAGTGGGTCGGACGCTTCTTTTTCAACGCCTTCGCCAAGATTCCCAACTTCAGGTATTGCTTCTAATTGATTTTGCACTTTTCCCACAAATTTTCCATGAAAATTCCCCCCGGGGCGAATTTCCCGTAAATCGCTCGGTTCTTCTTTTCCAGAATTTCGGAAGGGCGGAGGAGAAGTAGTTTGGGAACTTGGGAACTGTTCCTTAAAAGTCCGGGGAAACTTTCTTTCGCAATTTCCCCTTTTGCTCTTAAAAGTGTCGAAATGCGCTCCTCGCGAGTTTTTCCGTTTCCTTCTGTATGGCGGTTTGGTTTTGTGAAATTGTCGACGAAATTTGGAAGTGCAGTCTTCGTCGGGACTGTGAGTCCGGCTGAAATTCATTGTTTAAATTAAAAGAATTGAAACTGCGAAAGCCGCGTAATAACTGTTTAGCAAACTCGGGATTTGAATTCTTAAGTTGAAAAACAGCAATTCTCGCATTTTTAAATATCTTGATTATGTATTTTTATTATAAAGTTCTAAACTTTTTCGTCTTAAAAGCATGACGTAGATCTAGTCCTTTGTAATCTATAATATTGCTTAGTTAAAATAAAGTCATAAAATGGTTAAGTTTAAATGAGCAAAACAATCAAAGTACAATATATAACCAGTCATCGGAACTGTCTAAATCCGGCTGAAATTCGTTGTTAGCTTAAATTAGGAGGCTTAAAACTGTATAATAGCTATTTAGCAGACACTGGATTTGAATTCATAACTTGGAAAATAGCAGTTCTAAATTTTTAAATACTTTGACTAACTCATTTTTATTCAAAAAGTTCTAAACTTTTTCGTCTTGAAAGAATGACGCAGATCTATTCCTTTTCTGTAATTTATAATTGCTTAGCTAAAATTTAAGTCATAAATGGTTAAGTTTATTTGAATCAAAAAAATAAAAGTACATTTAACAATTCATCGGGACTCAAAATCCGGCTGAAATTCGTTGTTTGCTTAAGTTAGGATTTTAAACCGTAAAAGCTGTGTAATCACTATTTAACAAAAACTTTGGAATTGAATTCATAACTTGAAAAACAACAGTTCTCGCATTTTTAAATATTTTAATTAACGTATCTTTATTAAAAAGTTCTAAACCTTTTTGTCTTGAAAGTATGATGCAGATCTATTCTTTCTTTGTAATTTATAATATTGCTTAGCTAAAATTTAAGTCATAAAATGATTATGTTTATTTGAATAAACAAATAAAAGTACATTTAACAATTCGTGTCTGTCGGAATCCGTCTGAAATTCATTGTTCGCTTAAGTTAGATTTTTAAACTGTAAAAGCTGTGTAATAACTATTTAACAAAAGCTTTGGATTTTAATCATAACTTGAAAAATAGCAGTTCGTACATTTTTAAATATTTTAAGTGATTTACTTATTTTCATTCAAAAAGTTCTAAACTTTTTCATCTTGAAAGCGTGACGGAGATTTGTTCCTTCTTTGAATTTACAATATTGCTTGGCCAAAATAGTCATTCACTTAAGGTTAAGCTATTATTCATTGTTAGCTTAAATTAGATTTTAAACCGCAATAAATGCTGCGTAATAACTATTTAGCTAACTCTTTGAATTTGAATTCAATACTTGAAAAATAGCAATTATTAGATTTTTAAATATTTTGGTTAACTTATTTTTATTCAAAAAGTTGAAAACATTTTCCTCTTGAAAGTTTGAGCCATTCCTTTTTGTAATTTATAATATTGCTTACTCAAAATAAAGTCATTCAACTAAAACGGTTAAGTTTATTTGAACAAAATAATAAAAGCGTAATATTTAATGAAAGTAAACATAAAATTTGCCTTCAACCTTAAGGATCTCTACAGGATTGACAAATTTAACAAATGCCTAAATGAAGTCTGCCTCTTAAAGATGTGACAGACGATTTTTAATAAGTATACATTCGGCTAATTTAAAATTCCCGACTAGAAAATTCCTTGAAAATGTAGCTTACAGTAGGTTATGAAAGTTCGCTGTTCTGATTAGCATTAAATAGATAATTATAATTTCCTAGTTTGAAATTAAAGAACAAGATTAACCAATAAATATAAAATTGAAACTGTTTTTAATAATGTTCGTTTTTCACTAGGAAAATCACATTGAAAAACTTTAGACTTTAAAAATATTCAATAATAATTTTTTTAAATTTCAGAAAAAAATGAAGCTAGATAATATTTTAAACCTAATATCACGAGAGAAAATGAGAACTCTTTAAAGTAAAGTACCGTAATAAACTTAGGCAAGGAAGTCAATATTAAGTAGAAAGTTACTTACACGCCTTTAAAAATTTAGGAATAATAAATCATTCCATTGTTTATTTATTGATCATGTAAAAACAAAAAAGAAAAAGGAAAGAAGTTAAGAATAGGACAGTTATGTTTCTTACAGATAAATTAAAAATCCATATTTTACTATTATGTATATGCATATACTACTAAAATTTTAAAATTATTTTCAGTTATGGCTTTTTCATCATTGAATAATTTTTTTATCTTAGGAACCATTAAAAAATCTTCAAATTTTGCTATCTGCGTGATTGAATTTACAAAAGGTCCTTAAAATAATAAGAAAAGTTCAGAAAGTAGATGGAAAACCTATATTTGAATAGATTCATAGATAAAAAGTTTTCCAGTACATTTTTATGTCGTTTACTTTTTGAAATTGGAAATGAAAAATGTATAGAAATTATAAATAAATGTGCACAAGTTCCCGCAATAAGATGAAAAACTGCTTTGACATTCAAATTGAAAAACCTTTTCAAATATTTTTAAATCTGATGTGAAATTATTATTTTTATAAAAGCTTAGAATTGCATTGAATAATACATCTGATTTTGTTCATATTCTATCTACAAATTTTGATGGATTCTGTTTCGTGTACATGTTTCTATTTCTTCCTTTCTGATTTATATCATTTATTCTTTTTAAACCAGTATGACGTATAAATAGTTTTATTTAAAATCCTACTTTAAAATTTCTGCCAAATTTTATAGTGTATTGAAAACATTCACATTTTTGATGCCACATTTGAATATATAATCTCAATGGGAGTTTACTGATAGAGATCGAATTCTGTGCAATTAAATATGTTTCTAAGTGTTTGTTTAATTACAATTCGGTTTAAGAAAAGCATATCAAAATGCTTCATCTGAAGTACCATATTTCAACCTTTTTATTATCTAGAAACATGTGTAAATACTAAAACATAGCAGAACTTATATATAAGAAACTGCTTTTTAAGTGCTTCTTATTTTATTATTACTGATAAAAGATTTTAAACTTGAAAACATTTTATTTTAACCCTCCTGGTGGTTGTCTCGAAGAGGCTTCTTCGTCATTAGCAAAACTGACCAGAGCTTGATGGACGAGATATCTTGTCCTTAGACTGACCAGATCTTGATCTAGTCATAATCCCAAAACAGGCAATATCTTGGTGACGAAATATCTTTTTAGTAAAATTGGTCAAATCTTGATGGACAAGATAGCTCGTTGAAACCATTAGGAGGGTTAATAGAAAGTTGTGAAATTGTTTCGGACATGTTTTGCAATTTAAAAGCAGTTCGAATTATAAAATGCGATATCTCTAACTTTTGTACAATATGTAAATGGGTTCTACGGCAATTTTTGTTAGCAAGAACACGTTTTTTATTTTACTTCAGCATGTATAACATTGTATATTCATAAGTTTATGAATGCAGTATGCGTTTACATAGTGCCTTTACTTTTTTGACTGAAATCGTACTTTCCTTCCTTCTAAAACGGACCTAAAACGGAATGCTTGCCTGAATAACTTTAGTTGATATTCCACTTTTTGTATTCTACAGTTTCACATTCTAAAATAAAATCATTCGCTTATCAAAGTTGCTCATCCATATTTATTTCAATAGAGAGAGACAAAAGTATGCAATTTGTCTTCGAAAGAGAAAGTTTGAAAGATATTCGGCTAGAACGGAGTTACGTAAGGGCTGCGTTATTTGAAATTGCTGAAATCAAATAAAGCCGAGTTACTCAAAAATTCATTCACGTAAAAGTAATTAAAAAATAGCATTGGTTGTTAATACGAAGATTGTAATTAAGTTTGATGATATTACTTCAGAAGGTTAAAAAGTAGCATTAATTTTACACCTTATAAAATTTCTTTGTAAATGGGATTCAAATAATGTAGTTAAATGTGCAAACTTGGAAACTTTCGTAATTATTGAATTTCATAATTTAAAAGGTAGGTAGGTAGTTAATTAACATCGCACTGGAGCATCACAAAGGGCTATTGGCGACGGTCCGGGATCAATCACGAATGGAAAGATCCAAGGACAAAGCCTCGTAATTTTGAACCACGGTGAGATGACGAAAACAATACCGGAGCTGTCACCCCACTATCCACGTCAACAACATTTAAGGCCACGACAGATTTAACGTGCACCAGCCCCCGTGTATACGACGATATTTGGATGGATCGAGTTTCGAACTTACAACCCTCCGGTTGCTAATCCGTTGCTCTTCCAATTGGGGTACCGTGACCCCTATAATTTAAATAGAGAGATTTTATTTCGTAAAAATAAAAAGTAATTTTTAGTTTCACTATGTAGCTTGAACAATACTTTTTACGAATCCACGTTTTGAGTATAACGGAATTTAAAAGCTGACATTTTTAAGATTGCGGACACAAATTAAGATCTGAGAGCTAAAAGATTACGAATTTATACACTGATAATATCCATGATGGGGTTTCATTGCAGGACATATTTCATTTCGTAAAAATGAAAAATATTTTTCATTTTCTCTAGGTAACTTTTACAATTTCTTTTACAAATGTAAGATTACAAGATATTAAGAGCAATAAAGCCCAGATTTGACAACTGAATTTATAAGTTAAGATTTTTAAGAATGCGGATACAAATAAAGATCTGATAGCTAGATTACGAATTTATACACTAATAACATCCATATGATGGTTTCATTGCAGTACACCTAGTAACTTAAGATATTGAAGCAAAAGATCACTTTAGAACTTAAAAAATCAGGTATATCACAACTCTGAAGAACAATGTCTCAACTCAAATCTAAAATTGCAACATCTGGGTATAAGGTACAATTGTGACGCAATTTCTCTGTGCAATAGTTTCTCTCTGTCAATTTTACTTAAAATGAGAGTTCTTTGAAATGTGAAGCCATTCTTGTAGGTATGTGGTATCGTACCTCGGCTGCAATGCTGCCATAACTCAAAAAATGGATTTCTAGTTTTATGTGTGTAGATAGACTGTAAATACATGCCTCTACATGCTGCAAATTTGTCCCAACTGCCCTTTATTTGAATTTGCAGTTGTGGCAGGTTTGCAGCGTGCAGAAGCATGTATTTACGAACTTTATCACATAAAAGCATAATTTTTTTTGAGTTATGGTGGTATTGCAGCCGAGGTTAGGCTGTATGTAGTGCTACTATTTCTGTGATCTAAAAGCTGTTAGAAAATACATTTATGACCCAAATAACTACAAAAGTGTCCATTTTTTTACAAAACTCTTGTAAAAAGAGTTTGTGAAAAAGAACCATAAACTCTTTAAAATGCGCTTTAATTTATTACAGTTCTTCTAGAGTAGTTGGTAGAGTCCCGGATTAGCAGCGGGAGGATTGCGAGTTCGAAACTCGATCCAACCAAACACCGTTGTGTACGTGGGGGTTGGTACACGTTAAATCTGTCGTAGCATCAAATGTCCTCACTTCGGCGAATTGTGAAAGTTTGGAGAGTGGGATGCCAGCCCAGGTATTGATCTTATCAACGTCGTAATGTCGCCCGACCTAGCTGTGGATCAAAATTACGAGATATTATGCTCGGAAATTTCCCTCCGGGATTGATCCCGGATCTTCGCCAATAACCCGTTGAGTTGGCCCAAGTGCGACGTAAATTCAACTACCTATTTACAGTTCATCTGCCAAAAACTCAATCTTTATTTTTTGTTAAAGAATAGACTTTATATAAAGGGACATTTCTTTGTCGTTCTCCCGAAAAAAGGTTTCACTAACAGAGATGAAAGATGGGGTTTCAGGGAAATTCAACCAAAAGTACCCTTTTCCTAGAAGACACAAAAACATCCGAAATAATGACTAAACAGCAAAACTTCCTTACAATGGGGAAAGAACCCTGAAAAATGTTGCAAAAAACTTGAAATCATGAAAAATGCTCTAACAAAGGCACTTAAATTAGTGTATTTTTTGTGAAACACATTTCTACTTACTCGAATAACGTTTCAGTCTTGCTAAAATGGAATGAAATATTCTATATCTTAGCTGTAGTGATTTGCCTTTCAATTTTTAGAACATCGTTTAAATGCTGTTAAAAACCCTCATCAATAGAAATTTAAGTAATTAAAATTATAAAGAATCGATTCTGCTGTACTTAAATTGCAAAGCAAAAAACACAATTCTATGTTTTTTGGACATTGAAAACTAATGATAGAAAACACAATTTACCCTTGATTACATTACATTGCCATACGAAGTTGCAATATGTCAATTTGAAATTTTTATATTTTTGAGTATGTTTTTCATTTAACCGTTAATTGATATCTACTGTATATTTGTTCAAACATTATACTGAGTGACAAAGATATTATAAAAGAAAGTAGTTTCAGAAGTAACATAATTTTTAAATATAAAACAATTTTTATACAATGTTTAATACGTAATGTTTTCAAAAATCTAAAACATCTATTATAAAAGAAGCTTCTAGATAGTTGGAATACTTAAGTATATAAAAAATGGTTTTAATAGAACGCATTACCACTATTTGTAGCCATTTGAATACTTGTGTTTTTCTCCAAGATGATTTCAGAATTTTTTCTGTAAATTTAGAGGAACTATCTACTGTAGTAAATATCAAGGATTTATCTATATATTCGTTCAAGCACTATTGAGAGAATGAAAAGACTTTAAAAGGAAAGTATTTCAACAAATAATGTCACTTTTAAGCTTAAAATAATTTCTCTGCGTTGTTATACTTTTTCATGGCTCCAAAGAGCTCCAATTATGAAACAAGTTTCTTAAAATTTGTAACACTTTTTCATTTTTTAATAATGTTACAAATAGAATAAACCAAAACTACTTAGAACTAAACTAGACTAGACTAAGAAAAAAACTAGACTAAAGAAAACGAAATTAGATTTAATATCTGTTTTATCTATAGAAGATAGAGTCATAATTTTTCAGTAAAATGTCACGATTTTTATAGATTTTGAGAATTTAATTTTCTACTATCTAGAAGCAAATGCAGCAATGCAGCAACCTATAACACCTAGGCAGATGATGCAAATTACCACTGATTCTCGCGTGATTCCAAAGACCCCTCATCCATCATAAGCAACAATCCTTTTCTCTTCAACACAAAGCTGTAATCTTCTATAAATTAGCTTAATTGCCTAAATGTGGCGCGCCAGGCTTGCATCATACGTTACATCCCAGCGCGAAGATGAGATCAAGTAACGTAATTCAATTTCCAAGTTCCATTACCAAAATCTGCAATCAATGCACTTACCTTCAAAAAACGCTGAGCGAAGTGCTGACTTGGTCAGAGGTGTCGGGTGATGCGCTTATATGAGAAGGAGTTAATTTAATAATCGATGCTGGCAAGTGACTTAAAAGAAAAACACCCCATAAGAAAATTTAGGATGAATTGGGAGAAATATTCGCCTTTCCCAGACTTTGTACATGAGAAATATGAAGCGTTGGGAGCTGAATTTACGTATCGCTGGAGCAACACGACGGGTTATTGGCGATGGTCCGGGATCAATCCCGAAGAGCACCTCAGGATTTTAATCCCCGGTCAGATGATGAGGTCAACACCTAGGCTGTGTGCATTGAGGAAGGAAAGAGAAATATTTACGAATAATGGGTTAATGGTAGTAGAGAGTAAGATGAAGATTTTCTAACTTTATTATATAACGGTAGGTAGGTAGTTAATTGACGTCGCACTGGAGCAACACAATGGGCTATTGGCGACGGTACAGGATCAATCCCGAGGGAACGATCCAAGGACAACGCTTCGTAATTTTGAACCACGGTCAGATGAAGAGAACAACACCTGAGCTGGCACCCCACTCTTCAAACTTTCACACCACTCCAATGTGAAGACATTTGATACCACGAGAGATTTAAAGTGAACCAGCCCCATGTACACGACGATCTTATGCTGAATCTAGTTTCGAGCTAGAAAACCTCCCGTTGCTAATCTGTTGGTCTTCATACTGGGTTACCGCGGTCCTATATTATATACAGATATGATTATATTAGCATTGTCTTACGAGGACAAGATAGATGTATACGAATATTGGGTTCAGTATAGTAGATAGGTAGTAGAATTAACGTCGTACTGCAGCAACGCAACGGGCTATTGGCGACGGTCCGGTGATCAATCCCGAAGGATCGATCCGAGGACAATCCCTCTTAATTTAGAGCCGCGGTCAGATGACAAGGTCAACACCTGAACTAGCACCCCATTCTCCAGACTTCTACACCATGCCAACGTGGAACGTAACGTCGAAGATAAGGCTCCGACACATTTATCATGCACCATGTTGGATCAAGTTGTTAATCCATGACTTTCCAACTGAGATACCGCGTCTCCAGGAAATATGGTTGGCTGGTTTTGGCGTTTTATGGCTCAAGGGCTATATTTGACCATGCTGCGCCAGACACAAAACATACAATATCATACAAGAGACACACAATAAAAGTTTTACTGACACAGAAGAATGAAATATAGGAAAGGAGGAATGCACCTGATAGGGAGCATCGAACATGCGCCGCCTACTTAGGAAGTAGGGTGGGTAGGTATTTTAATTAACGTCGCACCCGACAACACAACGGGCTATCAGGAAATATGAAGCATGGATTGAGAAACAACTATACTCTACTTTTCAGAACTTTAAAGCAAAGTACCTTTCCTACAGAAGTATTGTTCGGTAAATTTTGAGAACATTTAACCCTCCTGGTGGTTTTCTCGACGAGGTACCTCGTCATTCTCGATGACGACAGATCTCATCACAAGCAAAATTGCTCTGATCTTGATTGACGAGATATCTCGTTGAAACCACTTGGAGTGTTAAAAGTTAGTACGTTGTTAATTCGTTAACAAATTCAAAGTTAGTGCGTTGGAGGGTTTTTTGCAATCACTTTCGGTAATATCAGCTATTAGTGCTTAGGAATAGTGTACCTTAGAAAGTTATACAAGGTTCAATAAATATGTTGTTGTTATGGTAAATGTAGAGGCTTAGATCCTGTTGCCTCTGGCATCCAATGAGAGCTTAGAGAGGTTCCGGGCATTTTGCTGAGAGGATTCATGTCCAGGGCACACTAGGAGGTGATCCTCATGCTTGCTGGAATTTGAAGTTCTGAAAATTCTACATCCCCTGGTGGAATGTATTCCAATTCTCTTCAGGTAGATAGGCAGGTATTTAATAAACCTCGCACTGGAGCATCACAACGGGTTCTTGACGACGGTCCGGGATCAAACCCGAAGGGAAAGATCCGAGAAAAACACCAAGTGATTTTGAACCACGTTCAGCTGACGAGGTCACACCTGAGCTGGCATCCCACCCTCCAAACTTCCACACCACGCCAACGTGAGGACATTTGAGGCCACGAGAGATTTAACGTGCACTAGCCCCCTTTGTACACCCAATTCTCTTTAGGTGTGCCACAAGCCAATCATGTCCAGTTCTGAATCTGAAAAGTGCCACTGCTTCTTTTGCTGTTTTTTATTGTCCTGTTACATTTTTGTACATTGTTCTATTTCTTATTTTTTTATTTTTGAGTGGAGTCGTTTTCAATAATCTCGGATTATAAATACAATATCATTCGGATTATTAAAACTGAAGAGGTTTTAACAAAAGTAATAGTTTTTTCTCCAAAACGTTGAGCATAAAATATTTTATATTTTGAAATGTATACTGGTCAAAAGGAGTGCGCTTATAGGGTACGAAAATTTAATAGTCGATACCAGCAAGTTCTTAAAAGAAAAACGCCTCAAGAAATTTTAAGAATGGTTGAAATATTTGTCTTCCTTGATCTTTATACATAAGAAATATGAAGCACGGAGTGAAACATGAGTACATATTTTTTACTTTTCAGAACTTTCAACTTCTATGAAACATTTTTATCGCAAAAGCATTGTTCAGTAAAATTTGAGAACACTCAATACTTTGAGGTAAATATTTTGAGGTTCTTTTGCAATCAGTGTTTTGGCAATGCAAGCTATTTTTTCAGGAAATGGTATTCGTAAAAAGCTATATAAAAATTTTAAAAATATCAAATAAAACTGAAAAGGTTTTATACAAAAGTAATTGTTTTCCTTCCTAAAACTTAAAGTACAAAATGTTTGATTTGTTGAATGGTCAACTTGTTCCTCCCTGAAGAAACGTGTTCCTTTAATTTTCAAATTAAACATTTCTTGCTTTTGCTAAATAATTACGATTCCATTTGATGAGGGAATAACATTTCATACAAAAATGATTTTATACTCACTTTAAGATATCATTGAAAAGGATTTCAAATTATTTCAAGATAATGATAATGGATTTTAAAATAGCATAAATGGGGGAATTTATTATTTTGACCTTTTTTCATGTATCTTTTAATAATAAATTTCAACACTAAATTAAAAATTCAACCTTCAAATTTAAACCGCATACTTCAACATTTTTAACCAAATTTTCAAAATTTATAGCCTATTTTTACTGTTTGAAGTGTGAGTTTCGTTAAAACTTTAATGCCCACGTATAATACGCACTCTACGTATGTTGCTTGTCCATGCATATGACGCATTAAAGCGAAGAAGTCACAAGTCTTGTGGTTAAGACTTATAGAAGCTGATTTATTGAGACATAATATAACAAACAGGAATTTCGAATATGAACTATGAACATGAATTTTGAATTGCGGACCCAGATACGAGACGTCCGATCGAGTTGGAAGTTAAAGGTTGAAGACAGAGAAAATTCATGCGAAACGGCAAGCAGAGCGTGATAGTTGGGGCACAATCAGCAAATTCAGGAGTTGGTTCGTAGGCATCTGATACAGGAATGCATTTGATTCATGAGTCTGCTTGGAACTCGATCGAGAAATGAAAAGATATAGTGTATTAAGGCGAAGTGTTTCATGTTTTCATAACAAATATCCAGCAAATAAAAATATCACAGGATGTACGAGTGAAGTGTTTTTATCTTGGAAGAAAAGTAGTAAAAATCTCATACGTAGAACAAAAACTATGGGATTATAATAATTTCAAAGGGATATCGGAACTCGAAAACTCATATCGCAAGAATTTGGAAAATCCATCCGAAGACTCCTTATGGAGAATCGAATTTTTGAAGATGATTCAATTGTTTATTTCTTCGTGTGACCAAAAACAGAATAACCCGCAATGTTTGAGTGCAACCTCTTTTTCGTGAAAAATATTTTAATGTATTTATTCTGTTACAACTGTCGGAACAGCAGTCCGGAACAAAAAAACGAATAATTTCGTTTCGGTGCATAAAAGCAAATAACAGCGGACAAAAAAGAATAACATTGTGACGGGGAATTCTGCTTGTAATACAGCATCGGATGGAACAAATAAAGAAACGAAAAGAAACGAGAAATAAAAGACCACTTGAGAGATGTCATCGTTGATGTTTATCTGAAGGAAAATTTTGACGAAGATATATTTAAAACCTTTTTTTCCCAAGTTTCTTCTCCCGGCTTTGAAATAGTTGCATAAAACTTTTTTGTGCAGTGATAGGCGATACTGAGCAACTCTGGATTAAAAGACCAGAAAATGATTACATTTCCTTTTTCTCACTGATTTCTTTTTACAACGAACCAATCCAAGCAAGGGTAAAATAATCCCAGAACAAAAAATTTACGAGCGCCTTCCTGCTACATATTTCATCTCGTGCATTTGACGGAAGAACTTAAGCAGTTTAAATAAAAATGATCCATTTCTTTCCGCGATTTTGATTTCGTGAGGGGAATACTTTTCACTAAATAAGTTCTTCAAGTTGATATGGCGAAGATTTGTTCTCAGTTTCCGCTAGTGGGCCTACTTAGTTGCTTGGTAATGAATTATTTGAACCTTTTCACTTGACTACGATGGCAACAGTGATACAAGGGAACTTCAAAGCCAAGATATTAGGAAAATGTTCTTAAGTATCGATAGTTTCTCGGTAGATTTTGCGTCGTTAAAGTTTTGTGTTTTAAAGATGTAACTTTTCTTTTGATCCAGTTAAGTGCAGTTAGGAGTTAGGTTTTATTCCAGAATCGTGAGTCGATGTTTTTTCAGTTTGGTTTGGTGGGTTTTAGTGGTGCAAGGACCAGAGACTGGCTGGATGCTCGTTATAAATTATCACATAAAAGGCTATATAGATAGGCAGACATTACAATATCATGCAAGGCAGACATTACAATATCATGCATGGCAGACATTACAATATCATGCATGGCAGACATTACAATATCATGCATGGCAGACATTACAATATCAGACTTGGTTTTCAATTAAGGCCCGTTCACAAAACTCTTAATTTCAAGAGAGTGGCTTCAGAAAATAGTAAGAGGAGGGGTATAATTGAATTAACTTCGCACTGGAGCAACGCAACGGCTATTGGCGACGGTCCGGGATCAATCCCGAAGGGAAAGATCCGAGGACAACGCCTCTCAATTTTGAACCACGGTCAGAGGACGAAAGCGATTAAGAAGATATTGTGTTTTGCGATAGGGATAGTAATAATACAAATTTCTTTTTATTTCGGTACATTATTATTTCTGGAGATTAAATGTTATTCCATATATATTTTAACGATTATTTTATAGATAAATCAATATGTTTGTGAAATGTAGTCAGAATCCTACAGGAAATCTCAATACTTATAACTAATGCTTATAAAAATACGGAAAATATAATTGGTAATTGAATACGTTATTTTTGTGTCAATAGTTCTTTTACAATTATTGGATTTGTAGAACTGGTTCATTGGTCCATATCCTACTACGAATATCCAAGAAATCGATAATTTAATAATTCAAAAACATGGTCGATAATTTTTAAGATATAATAAGTCTAATATTTTGAATTTTTCACTCATGCTTTAACATAGATTGACACATTTTGAAGTTCAATTTCATTTTTTAAAGAAAGTTAATTTTGTAATCTTCGATCACACTTCATTCAAATGGGCTTTACCCTCCAAGTGGTTTCGACCAGATATCTCGTCCATCTAGACCTGCCTAATTTTCCTAATTACGAGATATCTCATCATCAGGATATTGCCGATTTTTTAAGATGACGAGATCGAGATCTGGTCAGTTTTGCTAATGACGAGATATCTCGTAGAGACAACCACCAGGAGGGTTAAGGAAATGTTCAAAACAACCATCATTGTGATACACAAAAGTTAATGCATTAAAGTCAGGCAAAATTAAAGACTTATTGTTACATAAATGTACTGTAATTGCATATTTATATTCCTCGACTTACGAAATGCATCATCTGAGTAATTTTCTGTATTATTTAAATTCTCAAGATTCTCCAGATAAGCTACGGACACATACACCATTTATGCAGTTTTCAGAAATCTGCTTCACCATTCGTAGAAATAATTATAATTATATCACTGAAAAGTGTTTGACAAATGTGCATGGAGATTCGTTTTACACGAAAAAAAATTAAAGATAATTGTTATTAACCATGCTTATGTAAGCACACAACAATCCTTATTTTAAAAAGTTAAATACGCAATTGTCCGTCTTTACTATCTGATGTCTATTGCAAAGTGGTCTTACATTTATATAAGCCTATAATGAACTGTTAGTGGGGCTCTGTATTTTCTAATGCAAGGTGGACTAATACATTTGTATTAACCTATAATCTATTGTTAGTGGGGCTCATTTTCTAATGAAAGGTGGACTATTGTATATTTATATAAGCCTATAATCACACACACAACTATTACAGGTTCGTTTTCTAATGCAAAGTGGATTATTACAATTATATAAGCCTACAATGAGCTGTTAGTGGAGTCTTTATTTTCTAATGCAAAGTGGACTATTACATATTTATGTAAGCTTATAATCAAATGTTAGTGTGCTTTTCATTTTCTAATGCCAGGTGAATTATTACGTTTATACGAGGGAAAGTCAAAAATTATCCACACTTTATCATTTCAATCTATTTACACAAATGAGGCGTTGAACACTCATATTCACTTCTACGTGATAGAGCACGGTCTCCATATTGTGTTGCAAGCCTCCGATGAATTTCAGAACCTGGCACACCTTCCGAATCATAGAAATCGGATCACTGCTCTTTATTCATTCTTGGTGCACACTGCTTGCGGAGCGGCCATGTTTACACTGAATCAGAAGCAAGAAAAATGACGCCATCAAGGTCTAACTTCGGTAATATGGCCACAGTAGTATCAACTCTAAGCATGCATGCGCAGAAAGCAGTGTGACAAACCTAAAGATGTTTTATAGCGAAAGTGCGGATAATTTTTGACTTATCCTCGTATAAACCTATTATCAACTGTAAGTGGAGCTCTTCATTTTCTAATGCAAGGTAGATTATTACATATTTATATAAGCCTGTAATCAACTGATCTCTTCATTTCTAATGTGGAAGGAATATAGGAATCAAATTGAAGTGCATCGATTACAAGCCAATTAAGTGATATCCAATGACAACTTCTAAATTTTTGTTTTACAAGCCGTACACGATCATGAGTTTCATCAACTTATATTTCATAGTGAAAAAGTCCGGATGAACGAAATGGAAAAGAAGCGTTTACAAGTAATTATTTTTATTGATCACAAGTCAATTGTCAAGGCGACGGCTGGAAGCTGACGTATTTCGAACTAATAGCAAACGGTTAAATTCTACTCCAATTAAGCTAGTCAAGCGAAAGCACATTGATGCATTTCAAATGCTTCGTAAACGATTAGGCTGTGCTAATTACGACTGAAATCCTACTGGCTTCCTGAGCTCTTATAAAATTGTTCCTATTGAATACGAATTAGTAAGGAAGGAATGAATTTACCAAAACCTTAAATAATGTTAAGAATATCTCTAATCAAAGTTGAATTCATATCATCTATATCTATACTTTTAACCATCTATACATTAAATTAATTTTAAATACTAAATTTAGTAAGCAAAGATTTACTAATGAAGCCTGAAAACAACACTTAGTTTTGTAACAATTGAGTCAAAAAATAAATAACTTCTATTTAAAAATTGTTTCTCATCAAGCTTAATTTAACCCTCCAAGTGGTTTCGACGAGATATCTCGTCCATTAAGATCTGATCAAGTTTGATCATGACGAAATATCTCGTCATCGACTTTTTTATGATGACGAGATCAATATATTGTCAGCTTTCTTCTAATGACGAGATATCTCGCCGATCAAGACCAGGTCAGTTTTGAAAATGACAAGACAACCTTGTCGAGGCAACCACTAGGAGAGTTAAACAAGCTACACCAAGTCCAAAGTTCATGCACCTTCAAAAAATTCAAACGAGCAAAGAATTAAATTACAGTGCCTCCTGGATAGCCCCAGACAAACAAGAAAATGACCAAGAGCCTACTCCATAGTGCATTTCAGACGGGTTAGTGAAACCTCAAAACCATGATCCAATGAAATTGATGCCCACTGGTTTAGTCTAAAGATGGCAGTCTGCTGACCTCTATCATCCTCAAATTTGAGGGCATATCCGGGATGGTTTCTCTGGTACCAGCAGTGGATGGGGGAATTTTACAAGATATACTGTTCTGCAGTTTATTTTCGCACAAATTTCATTAGTAAGAGAAGTAGTTGATTGTAATGACTCTGAGATGTACTGCCATGACTTAACTCTCCTAGTGGTTTCGACGAGATATTTCGTCCATCGGGTTATAACCAGTTTTGCTAATGACGAGATATCTCGTCGAGACGAAAGTGCCCTATTGCTCCAAGAGGAATGAAAATCCAAGAAGGAAAAACAAATTGTCCCTTTCCCAGAATTGGTAATAGTTTGGAATAGGTGCTTCTATCAGAGGCTGGCCACTATAAGTCAGTTTTCGACGCGAAGATTAACCATCAGGAGGGTCAAAAGAAAAACTGTTAACAGTTTGTGATTCGTGGCTAACATTTAGTCAACGGTATCCATGAATCTTTAACCATAAACATTTACTTAACTAATACTGCTGGAACAAGTGTAGTCCAACGGATAGTACGAAAAATAATCTTTGTAATATTTAATTACTAAGCACATTTCTGTTGACTTTTGCCTTTGTATATATGGTCAACAGAAATATCTTCAGATCATTAAAGCATATCTTACTTTTTATCATTAAAATCATATAAAGAGCAATCAACGTTAGATGATTATCCAGACATATGCAAAAAATACCTTTGAATTGATTCAGGATGTTTATGCGCGCTCTATTTATCTCTATTATTTTCGCAAAAATTTCATTAATAAGAGAAGTAGTTGATTGCAATGGGCTGAGATGTACTAACATGATTTAAAAGTAAAAAATGTTAGCAGTTCTTGATTCATGGATATCATATAATCAATGAGATGTTTACTTAACTAATATTGCTCGAACAAGTACATCCCAACGGATAGTACGAAAAATAATCTTTGTAATATTGAGCACATTTCTGTTGACTTCATTGCATGGAATTTTTTTATCGTATAAAGAGCAATCAACGTTAAATGATTACCACGACACTATTAAAAATACCTTTTAATTGATTCAGGATTTTTATTTGAAGTTGAATATCAGAAGGAAAATTTCAAATTAAGTTCTTGCATTAAAAAGTTTGACTTATGAATATGTGATTTTATCATTACAGATTCTTCATATTCTGTCTTCAAGCTTTGGCCGTAAGTCGATACCAAGCGATGTTGTAGATATAGGAGACTTTGAATTAAGAACTATACCTTAAGAACACAGATATTTCTAAACAGAACACTTAAAATAAAATCAGATTAACTGAATAAGAATAAATATGGTTAAGATGATTTTAACTCTCCTGACATTGGTATTACTGAGTTGGAATCCGCTTCTTAAAAGCGTTGCGAAAGCAGATATCAATGACGATGCCATCATTCCATACTTAGACGACGACATTCTTGGCATCAATGGCAACGACTTAGATGAGGACGATGAAGATTTGTTGCCTCCATGCGACTTGTCAACATCGGACCCAAAGATGATGGATTGGAGACTTCAATCCAACAGCCACGAACTTTTCCTTGACTATGATAACGTAAGTACATTTCTTTTGTATCGTTTCATCTATTCATAATTTACAACTATTGAATTTAGTTTTAGGTATATCTTTAACCCTCTGGTGGTTGTCTCGATGAGGTATCTTATCACCAACAAAGCTGACCAGAACTTGATGGACGAGATATCTAGTCATTAAAAGAGATCAGTCACTAGATCTTGATCTTGTCATCATAAAAAATTGGGCAATATCTTGATGACACGATATATCGTCATTAGCAAAATTGGTCAGATCTTGATGGATGAGATACTTCGTAGAGGGTTAATAGCATGTTAGTGACATATCACAAACTTCTCTTAACCCTCTCGCTGCGTAATTTTTTTTATCAAGATAGGTTCAAAAATTGCGTATTTTTTTATTACATATTTCAAATCTACATATATTTTAGAGTTAAAATATACAAAAAATTTTTGTGAAAGAGTTTTTTTTTAATATAGAATTAGATCATAAATAAAGGTTGTCGGAATATTGAAATTGAAGAATAATCATATAAAAGCAAAATTTTGAAAATTAATCTTGGTTAAATTATGATTTATTTTATGAAATATAAATGTAAAACGTATATACTAATGGAAATATGCAAAATACTTACAAAACATTTATTAGAAATGAAGAATTATTAGAAATCACTATCCGCAGAGGAATCCGAGAAATTCTCATCAGTTTCGCTATAACTATCTTCAATATACTTGATATCAGAGTCAGAACTGCTATCAGTGTCGGAAATATTGTCAGGAATGTAGGTTCTATCACTCGCGAAACGCTTCCTGCCAGACATCTTTGAGCTTTGAAAAGAGCGCGCAAAATGCTGCAAAAAATGCTTGTATATTTCGCAGAAATGTGGACATCTAAAGCCATCTGTTAACCCAGATTTGAATAAACAATTAAACATCACAGAAAAGCCAAAATGAAACCATGAACGGGGAAAGAGTGGGTTGCACAGTTAAATAGACGGCAAAAATGCATCCCCGCGGAAATCGCGGGCTGCGCAAATTTTGCTACTTCTACGTTGCCCGCGGAAATCGCGGGATGCGCAGCGAGAGCGTTAAGGCTCCTGGTGGTTGACTAGGTATCTCGTCATTAGAAAAACTGGCCAGGTCTTGAACAAAATATCTCGTCATTGGAAGAAAACTGACCAGATATTGATCTGGTTATCACAAAAATCGGCAATATCTTGATGATGAGATACCTCGTCATTAGCAAAATTGATCAAATCTTGATAGACGAGATATCTCGTCGAAACCACTTGGAAGGTTAAGAAAAAAATCATCTAAAAATAAAAGTTCGTCATGAAAGAAACTAATGAGTGCATGCATATTACGTTTCAAAATCTAAAATAGTGTCTGACACAATACACAAAAAATTTGCCTAATTCAAATTGATTCACTAATAAAGTATCAAGTTCATGAGTTTTGGTGATTTATATTTTGAAAAATTTCCTTGTTTTCTTAGTGTATTTTGTTTGTTTATCTAAGCCTTTTATTACAAGGATTTCCAATTAATGAGATAACAATTGGAAATTGAGTTAGACTCCTCATACGTTAAGAGTTCTTTGAAATAACTCTCAAGAACTACATTTAATGACGTAGTACGAAATCGTTGTGATGAAATAAACCGAACCACATAATATTGTGATTCGTAATGTGCAAAAAAGAGAAAATAAATGTGTACATTGAGGTTTTCGATAAATCAAAAATACTTTAATGTTTCTAATTTTAAATTATTAAAGTTTCTAAGTTATTCCTTAATATTTCATACGTTATTTCATCTCTATCCTAGTGGTAATCACACGTATATTCTGTCATAAGTAACTCTGAGGAAAGTTTCCTAGTTTCTAGAGTATAAACCAAATATTTTTAACATCAGTGTTAATATTTACTAATACTATTAGATATATCTTCAGCAGATTAAAATTACTACTTTAAATTTACATTTTTATCCAAACATATTCTTACCTAGCTACACTTTTAGACGCTCAAAATCAAATAAATATCTATAACTATCATTTATAAAGTAAGTTTACTATTGGAAATGTGTGAAATATGGATATGAATATTGAAATATATTGTATGCATTCAAGTTTGAAATATTGCCAAATATTGACCCCCAAATGCGAAGAACTGAAGATGTTTTCTTATAAGGATGAAAGTGGTAAGAGCATTCAATTATCAATAGGAATTGTGTATTAACTTCATTTAATCGGAATAAAGACTAAAAGGCTAGCATTTTAAGACAATAATATGGTTATTTCGTAAAATATTTTCAGTGAATCCACGAAGTTTTATACATTTTAATATGGATAAATAATACTTATTTACGGATTATGTGTGTATGTGTGTTTACAGTCATAGGAGCATAAAAGTCTCTTGAACTTGATATAACGTGGCATATATTCGTGCTTTCAAAACCGACTATTCTAGATAAGAAAATCATTATTTAGACATTCTGCTGTGTATGAGAAATCGAAGTGAACACACTCAATTCACATTTTCATAAATGTATGCTTTGGGTCAAGTGGCATCGACTAATAATTGAATTGAAGTATCAGTATAATTTATTCCATTCATTATGTAGTTAGAAAAATATATCTGGTAGTAACTAAATTCTAACTCACAATATAAATTTATCTTTTTCTTATAAATGTTTTTGTATATCTTATAAATCTTTTTGTCGTATAAATGTTTACAAAGAATCTGAGAATCCTGATTTCCAGATTTTTCGCCCTTACCAATTTTCCATTGTAACTAAACTCTCATTGTAAGGAGAGTCTGGATGTGAACTCAGTTTTTCAAGCAAAGTAGTTAAGTAGGTTAGTAATGAGTTCTCTTTTATCATAATGCAAACAATGATAACACTGCTGTTTTGAGTCATTTGACCTTTTTCTAAAAGCATTAACCTAAACTAATAGCATGGAAAAGAGAACATTTAAAAATTCCAGTGTTAATCATGGAGCAATATCGAGTAATCACATTTTGATGGAAGTGATAGAATAACTTCTGCGATATTTAGAACTTGTTTCAGAAACAAATTTGTGAAACCATACGCGCGAATTACTGCATTCTCTACTTACCGTTATGTTCTTGGAACCTTTTTGATTTACGAAGTGAATGCTCATATGGTAGAGCCTCGATTATCCAAGCTCCGATTAACCGAGTGTCCGTGTAATCCGAGCCTAATTGGATACCAAGGAGTTTTTAAGCTTTAATCCCCCTGGTGGTTGTCTCGACCAGATATCTCGTCATTAGAAGAGAACTGACCCTTGATCTGGTCATCGCCAGAAACTGAAACAATCTCGTTATTGAAAAAAAATGGCAGTATATTGATGATGAAATATCTCGTCATTAATGCAACTGATCAGATCTTGATGAACGCGATAACTCGTTAAAACACCTTGGAGACTTAAATCAAGCTTCGGGCCCGAGTATGTTGTTAAAAGAGGCGAGAAAGTGTTGTGAAACAGGACTTTTCAAGAGAGTTTAAGAGGTACGTAACTAACTTCCAGATTTATTGCAAAATTATCACAATAAATTCATGCTGACACAAACCCGAGGAAAGATTATTCGTAATCCTAACTTGATAAGGGTCTACCGTGGCTCAATGGGTTTATCCACTACACTTACAATCTGTGAATTGTAGGCGGCGCATTATCCATTTCCCTTGGATGTATTTCTCTCTTCTGTGTTAGTAAAACTTTTCTTGTGTGTATGTCAATTTACTTGACGTTATTTGGCGCAGCTTGACTATATATGGTCCTTGCGCCATAAAAACCCATCAATAGCTTCAAGAATCTTTCAGTAGCATTTAGTGCATTAAATTTTTTCTGTACTTCGTATAGGCTGTTTTGTGTTACTAAGTCCGAATTATACGAGTTTCTGATTATCCGAGGGGCCTTGGTACCACCTTACCTAGGAAAATCAAAGTTTTTGTGCACTTTGTATCTTGAATCTTTCCCTGCGGGACTGACCCGGAACGTTGCCCATAGCCTACTGTGTTGCTCCAATGCGACGTTAGGTAACTACCTACCTACCTCTTTTTGTTGATCGTAAATTTTAATTACCGTATCGTTTATTTCGTTGCAATATTCATACATATTATATATTTTATAATTACTCGAAAAATATATTATTTTATTACAAGAATAACACCCGTTTCAAGACAAGACATAGTCGTGTTTTCTATAAATTAAAGTTATCTTAATGATATGACTTAGAAACAGCAAATTAAGCCCAACATATTAAGCACGACATATTAAGCACGAAAAACAACGAACAAAAACCCACCGAACATACAAGTATTTTTTATGAAGAGCTAAAATTAAAGGTAAAATTTAACGGAAGCAATTCAACGTGATTAATTAGATCGAGTAAGCGAACTCTTGATTTAACAAGTAAAAAAGAGGAAATGTTTTAGAAAAGATTACTTCGTTACTTATTCAAAGTAATGCGGAGACATTTTTTGTCCCGAAAAGACCAATACCAAGGAAGTTTAATCTATCTCTGAATAAGTTATTTTGATTGAATAAAATTAAGCAGTAAAGAAACATATTTACGTATAGGAATAATTACCCGATTCAATGCTTTCCTAGACAAATGTTCGGTGTTTCTTGCTGTGTCGACATAGATTTTTAAAAAGCTATAAAGTTTGTGCAACTGATATTCAACGTGATTTCCCAGTGCGATTAATATGCAAATTTTAGCTTTAAAATAGTTTAGCATTTATAAAAATACGATTGGTTTGATGATAGTTTTAAATTGGAAGCATCTTTCTAATAAGCTGGAAGATAAAATGAAGAGCAAGAATATTTGCTATTGGCTTGTGTTTTTTGAGAGTGAGATTTATAACAAGAAAATGTGAATTAGGTGACTTAGATGTTTATTCCCTTGAGGATGTGAAAATAGGTAGATAGTTGAATTTATACATCGCAATGGAGCAACAGAACGGGCTATTGGCGACGGTCTGGGATCAAGCTCGAATGGAAATATCTAAGGACAACACCTCGTAATTTTGAACCACGGTCACATAACGAGGTCAACACCTGAGTTGGCACCCCTACTCTCCAAACTTCCACACCACGCCAACGTGACGACATTTGATGCCACTATAGATTTAACTTGCACCAGCCCCCACGGACACGACGGTATTTGGTCGGATCGAGTTTTGAACTCGCAACCCTCTTGTTGCTAAGAGGATGTGAAGGATATGTTTAACGATGTTCTGAGCTCCCCTTAGAATTTCATTAGATTACTTCCTAAATTTAAACTTCAGAAAATTCTTAATTGCATCACTTATCAATCAGGGTGGTCGAAACAGAATACGATTAAAAGAAGTGTTCGTTAAAATTCACTTTATTTGTGACCAATGGAGAAAATATTCAAACACTTGTTAATTCAGTGCCTCTTAGCTCTTCTTACCTTTTCCTCATTTAAAAATATGCTTTCCAAAAATTATTTTGACATTTCTGGACGAAATTGAATGGGTGATACTCACTTCCATGACCTAGAATTTTGTAAATATTTTTCTGATATTTAAAACCTATTTTTTAAAATATAAGGAACATGAAACTGCTCTTTAGCTTAACGTATTTTTAAATGTGCACTTTCTCAATAACTTAAAATTTATGTTCAAATTATTATTTATTACAGAGTTTTGGTCTTAAAAATATCGCTTCAGGCCGTCTTCCCAATTTTGGGAGTCGCTGTAGTATATCATTGCATGTCTCATAATCTTTTGTATGTAAACTTAATGAATATCGTTGAAGTCTCTTAGAGGGCAGTTTTAAAACATGAGTATTTTGAGTAATGAAATAAAAAACTCTTTTTGTTCCCGTAATTGCTTTAAATGATTGAAATGCACTTACATTATGACTCAGGAATTGGTGATCGCGTGCTTTGAATTAATGAACACTTAAATACAAACTCTCAAATACATCAAGATCGCGTTTCATTTAATGCTTTCTGCTATATAATAATCCAAAGATATTCATCTGAATGTACGAATGTGAAGGTATTCATTTTACCACTTATAAGACTTTGAACATGCCGTCATCTCATAAGATTAACCCTGCTTGTGGTTGTCTCGACGAGGTATCTCATTCATTAGATTAGGTCAAAACTGACCATATATTGATGGACGAGATATCTCGTCATTAGAAGAAAACTGAGCAGATCCTGATCTCATAAAAAAATCCACAATATCTTGATGACGAGATATCTCGACATTAGCAGAGTTTGTCAGATCTTGATAGACGATATATCTCGTCGAAACTTGGAAGGTTAAGAGCAAAAACTGATTAACTGACAATGAAGATGTTTTAGAGTACAGCTATTTAGACTATTAGTTTTTAGGTGAAAAATAAAAATTACATGCATTTTGGTAGCGTTATATATCTTTTAAACATATTATATTATGATAATGTAATTCTAATCTGGAAACAAACATTTGGTGTCGCCGGAAAATGTGTCAGTTAATGAGTTTCTGCTCTAAACCGATACCTTTAGGTACAGACTTTAGATCTGCATTAAATGAAGTAATAAATTATCTAAAACCCAATTTTGTAATAAGCACGCAATATAAACGGAGCATGAAAGATTGAAGCTACTAAATGATCGTTTAATTTGAAGTGTGCCGTAGTTAAATGCCCCGCCTTCATTCACCGATAGTTTAAAAATTATAAAATGCTATTTTGAAAGGAAGCAATAAGAACAAAGTGATTTTTAATTGATTATACACAGCTCCAAACGGTATACACATGTACTTTTTTAACATAGAATGAAAAGTTTTGGAAATTTTATAAGAATAATGAAACATGAAGCTTCAAACATGTTTTAAAAATATAAGGGGGAATTTTATCTTTTTATCTTTAACGATTTCGGTTTTTTCTAACACAATTCTGCTGAATTCACGTTATACTCACTAGCGAAAGTGTTCTACAGATCGTTTAGTTGTGTTGAAAGGATATAGTTTCCAAGTTTAGCGCTTTGTTTTTCTCGGCATGTTGCCAAGGCATTATCTCTAGGCTTTTTATCTTCTTACCTATGAGAAACTATTCTCAAATGTTAATGCATATCTCTAAAGTTTTGCAAGGGAGCAAAATTACTTTTTATACTTTGAAGAATAGGATTACTCATATTTTTTAGCAATTCATATGATATGCAATGGATTTCCTAATCTGTGTTGTATTTGATTCTAGAAAGAATAATTTTTTTGCGTGAGTCTGATTAGTATCAGTTGTTAGCTATACCATATCTAAGTCACAGTATTACCCTTTGTTTAGTAGCCTGTAATATATACTCAAATTTTCTTTCCTGCGCAATTCAATTTAAACTGGATTTATGTGCATACGTCATTAGGTAACAATTCGGGCAGAATATTTCCTTGCAAACTTAAAAATGCTACTTTAAATTTTTGAGGTATAAAAATACATTGGATAAAGATTGTAAAGTAAGTATTATGTTTGTAAAACCATTTCTACAAAAAAGTAATTAGAAATATATAAAATAACAGTTGTGATCATAAGGAATAGTCACATATTCTTCAAGAGTATTCTACTCAAGTTATTGATTAGTACTATAAATTGGGTACCCATCATTAAAACTCTTTCTGAAATGATGTAGCTTGAGGACTCAACGAAACGGAAAAGATTTGAAGCATTTCTTGCAGTATTTTTTGTAATAAAAGAATTCGATGAAAAGTCCAAGGACCTTGTTAGAGCTTTATAATTTAGCCGAAATCATAAATCTTCTCCCATATTTTTTATGTCATTGTCCAAAAGTTATTGATTATATTAATTATTTAAAATGTGCAGATATTCTGCAGAGTTGGATTTGAGTTTGATTCTTTTCTGATAATACCGGTTTTTATTACAAGAGTTTTTGGTTAATGCTACTTTATTGTCCTTCATGCCAATTAAATTCAAGAATTTTAGTTTTAAAAAATGTAAATTTTTGAAATGTATCTTTACAATGTGGAAGGTATTCTGTAGAGTTGGATTTCGGTTTGATAATTCTTTAGTAATACCGGTTTTTTATTGCAAGAGGTTTTGTCTACTGGTACCTCATAGTCGTACCACGCAATAGCATTCATTAATTTATATACAAAGATGTGAATTTGTGAAATCTTTATTTAAAATATGAAACAAATCGATGTTATTGCATCAGTGATTAATAAGTTTTATGTAACAAAATATGTATTAAAAGATTAAACTATATATAACAAAATATATACTTAAAAGATATTAGCGTATATTTACAATTTTACAGAGATAATATAGGCACAATGATAGTTTTTAACGCCGATGCCATAACTGGTCTCCAAATATTGTAATCATATAATTTATACAATCGTATAGATTGAATATTTTCAAAATTTATCAAGTACTTGATTGTAAGGTTTCATCTGTTCAGTAACTTAAAAATGAGCTTATCATATTTATGTTTTTACAGATATAATATAGTTGCAGCAATAGTTTTTAACCTCTGTGCAATAACAGGCTTACAAAATATTGTTACCAGACACAATTTATACAGTCGTATAGATTGAATATTTTTAAAATTCAAGTATCAAGTAACTAATGATTGCAAGTTTTCATCTGTTGAGTAACTTAAAAATGAGCTTATTATATTTACGTTTTTACAGATATAATTATAGGTGCAACAATAACTTTTAACACAAAACTGCTTTAAAAATTCTGTTACCTGATAATTCATACAAGGGTATAAATTTTCAAATTTCAATTACTAAGTGGTGATTGTAGGTTTTGACCTGTAAGTGACTTAAAAATTACTTGAGCATTGACTAATTACCAATGTTTTGCATCCCACTTTAAATAAAACAAGCACTAAAATTCAGGTAGCAAAATTATTTTGTGATGCATAATATTTTAAGTGTCAGACTATAGTTGACAGCTAAGGAAAAGTTCATAGAAGCATTTCGCTGTATTTTTATTTCCGAAAAGCGAATTGCCGATGTAAAATTTAGTAATAATAAAAATTGAATGTGTGCTAATAAAAACGAGAAAAGCTTACAAGCTATTCTAAGAAAGTATAAAATCGCTTAATTAATACCTTTGATAATTACGTTAATGCGACATGACTTTTAATTTAACTAGCTTGTTCTATTTTTAAACTACAACATTTGATGATCGAATTTAAATGTTTTTGTAGCTCTCCATTGACAATTTATTATGAACACCTTTCTTTTACATTAAAACAAACACAAGAAATGTAACAATGCTCTTTTATAACAAAATGTTGATTTTTATTGTAGGGTTGCATTTAAATAGAATTTTTCTTAATAGAAATTTTCGGAACTTTTCCCCTTCGGGATTTATCACGGATCATCGCCAATAGCCCGTTGTATTGCTCCAGTGCAATGTTAATTCAACTGCCTACCTGACTTAATAGAAATTTATTGAGATGGGGCATTTACATTATAATTCTCTAATTTAAATGTGTTACCCATACATTTAGACTACACAGAAATTAACTAACTTACCAAAATTAAGTCTAGCTAACACCATTTTTTGAAATGTAAATATGTAAAAAATATAGAAAAGATATTCTTTGAAACTCAAAATGTGAATATCAAATAAAAACACATATTTTTAGTTATTACGGTATATATCAATAACGAAGAACTAACATGAAACTTGTATTCACTTATTTTTATGCAGTTATGCAATTTAATAGATAAAATAGATTTATTTATATGAAATCTTAATAAAAACGAATAACTAAAGTTAGTAGCTCATTAGTATCTAAATTTACTTATAACAACCTTATAGTTAGACATGCACACATCCATGTTAATTTAATCATAAAATGATCAAATTAAATTTAATTTCTTCAAAAAAGGCGTAAATTAAAAACACGATTTGATTCAGAACGAGAGTTCTGCAAAGAGTACTCGAATAACAAATATTTACGAATTTTTATGTACCGATAAGTTTGTGTGTAAACTGACACTTTTGGAGCTTACGTTAAAAATATAGGACTATTTCTATGAACACTCTTTCGTTTGATCTCTAACATTGAAATCAATTGAATCAGAAGGCAGAGTATTTTGCGTGTAAGTACAATGCACTAGTGAAACCTTTTTGATGTTTTCAATAGTTGTTCATTCAGTTTTCTACAATTTCTTATCTTGAAATTAATTGAATAAAAAAATATGTGTATTTACATTTTACGTGTAAGTGCAATAAGGCAGACAAACCTTTTTGATGTTTTCGATAGTTGTTTATTCCCAAACATTCACGATATTTCTTTCAAACGAAATCCCTCTCTTTGGAAAATAAACACCCTCCTCTTTCAAAATGTATGAATTCGGAAAATTTCATGTGCAAAATGTAGACCTAAATATTACAATTCTCTGTATCAGAAAAATATCACGAGAACTGACAGGTAAAAAGGACAGGTAGATTCAATGAAATACGGACATATATATATATATATATATATATATATATATATATATATATATATATATATATATATATATATATATATATATATATATATATATATATATATATATATATAGAGAGAGAGAGAGAGAGAGAGAGAGAGAGAGAGAGAGAGAGAGACAATAATACATTTGGAACGTGTGATAAATCGACGAATTGTCGCTGGCAGTGGTCTCACCTGCTCTGTAATCCTTCAGCAGGTGCATTATATATTTAGTTGCTTGGAAAGATCCTTGCAGTAGGTTCATTTATCTTTATATACAGCTGGTGTTCATGAAAAATTCAGGCGTGGAAAGTTGAAGATTGCCAAAGAGCACACCGTAATGTCATGAAGAATGAACCCCTTAAATGAGCGCAGATTTTAGCTTACCGTTAAAACTCAGATAGCAGTCATGTGTGTAGGCTGAAAAACTGCATAGGCTTATTGATTAGCATTAAGCTTTTCGTTCAATGGAATTTGCTAACCACGTAATTTTATCCTTTAAAAAATGTTACTGTAATGCGTGAAATGTGAAGGAAATGATTAAATATACATCTTCTCTAAGCTTCCCGGAATTTAACCATTCATTTGCTTCTAAGGGATTAAATGTTTCGCAAATAATCTTCTCGATTGATGGAGTACAGGTCAAAGCTGCTTAATGTATGCTTATTTGTGGACGTACTTTGAAATTTGTGATTAAACGTTGAAAGTCTGTTTAAAAAGTAGTGTAATAATCTGACATTTCAATTTTAAAATAGTAGCAATCGAATAATTGAGCTGCTAAAAGTTTCAAATATGGCATGTTAGAATAGACAGCTAAGTTCTTTTCAAATTGCATTGTAAATAAGTAAGCATTGTAAATAAGTATTATGTATTTTTCTTGAAAGAGAGATGTAGAGAGAGGAGAGGCATAAGAGAGGACGAGGATATGAGAAAGAAGAGATACATTAAATACATTAGATTATGACAATGTATTTCTCACCACCATGAAAACAAGCATCTAGTCTCCGAAACAATGTCAGTTAATGAGTTTCTGCTCTAAAGCGATGATACCTTTAGGTACAAAAACTTTAGATCTGCATGAAATGAAGTAATAAATGATGTAAAATTCAATTTTGTAATGAGCATGCAATATAACCCGAGAATGTAAGATTGAAGCTACTAAATGATCGTTTAATTTGAAGTGCCGTGGTTAAATGTCCCGCCTTCATTCAGCGACATTTTAAAAATTAGGAAATGCTATTTTGAAAGGAACCAATGATAGGAACTAAGTGATTTTTAATTGATTATCACAGCTCCAAATGGTATACACATGTACTTTTTAACACAGATTGAAAAGAACTTCGGAAATTTTATAAGAATAATGAAACATGAAGCTGCAAACAGGAGAATTTTATCTTTAACGATTTCGGGTTTTTTCTAACAAAATTCTACCGAATTCGCGTTATACTCGCTAGCGAAAGTGTATTCTCGTTTTGTCCTTCCTTCATCTTATTGTTCATGACAAAAAGAAGCTACATCAACTTACAGAAAACGCATTTCCTGCTACAAACCCAACCGTAAATCAGCCTCCCAGTCTCAAACCCCTTTGTTTTGACTCGGCTTTGATTGATTTTATAATTACTGTATTTAAACTAGGAGCATAAATGTCCGTGTTCCGCAGACTTTCACCGAAAAGGCAGCAACCGAAATAAGCATCATTAAGCCAATAATTTATCACCTGCTTCTCAATTCCAACGACATATTTCGATACTAGCCAATGGCGTTTCTTGAAATATTCCAAAACCCCGCACCGAAAGGTCCCTTTATGGGGAAAAGATCCAAGCCGCAGCCCAAAAAGAAAGGATCATTTGCCCAGAGGTGGAACACAGTCTTCGCGTCTTAATACAAGTCAGCGGTAATGGTCTATCGCTAATGGCAATATGGATAGGAAATCAAAGGCGGTTTATTAAAAGAGCATGAGACTAATTTTGAGAATCTGGCCTTATCTCTCAATCGAAACTGCAGCGGGGTTGCACGGGCTGTAAAGTTTGGATCCGCTCTCCATTAATTTGGAAAATTCCAACAGACAGTCAAATTACAGGCGAACGAGCGCGCAGTGTTGTGTTTAGTCAAGCCCAATGCTTCCTCTTTCCAGTGGTGCTAAATCACTGGAAGGGCCGTTACAGAGAAGTGCGTTATTTCCGTATTACTGCTGGGGTATATTGCGCCCGTGTTATACGCCTTATCAGTGGGGGCAGGCGAATAAATCCATTACAGTGAAGTGACAGGCTATTCAGGCTGGAGCCGAACGTGTCTTTTAATTTTATCGCTTAGAGCTTTGCTCTGCGCTTAGCGCCTGTGTGCGTGAAGTGGGGATTTCTTCGTGAAATTCGAGGAATGGTTTCGGGCTAGGGATTTTTATTAGCTAGTTGAGGAACGGGTGTTGTTCTGGTTGGGATCAGGTGGCGTCAACAATAATCCGTACACATAAAGTAAGGGACTGTACGCTTGAGATATATTGGTTTTGATGAATAGGTTTACTTCAGACCAGTACGGTCTTTCGGTTAGGTTTACCTGGCTTGTAGATCCAATACGGCACTCCAGAGAAGGCTACCAGGTCCTCAGACCAGATACGACAGACCGGATAGGCTTGCCTTACTCACAGACCAGATACGGCCATTCGGATGGGTTTATCAGTCCCGCAGAAGAGATACGGCACTTAAAACATTGGTATATGGTCCACAGACCAGATTTGGCCCTCTGAATAGGTTTACCCGACCCGCAGATCCAATACCTCTCTCCAGACAGATTTACCAGAGACGGTCCTCAGGACAGGTTTACCCGACCGGCAGACCAGATATTGTCCTCCGGATAGGTTTACCAGACTAATAGACCAGATACGGTCCTTCGGATGGGTTTATCAGGCCCTCAGAATAGATACTGCCCTTTAAATATTGTTATCAGATCCACGGACTATTTTCGGCCCTCTGAATAGGTTTACCTGAATCGCAGATGAAATACAATACCCAGAGAGACAAATTCACGCGCTCCCTGGACCAGATACAGCCTTACGAACAGATTTATCAGGCCCGCAGACCAGCTCTCTGAATAAGTTTACCCGAGCCGCAGACCACATACGGCCCTCCAGATATTTTGACCCACCCCGTAAACAAACACGGTCTTTCGGATAATTTTATCCGACCCTCAAACCAGATATGGCCTTTCAAATATTGGTATCAGGTCCACAAAACAGATACGGCTCTCAAAGTATTGGCATCATTGTTATTGTTATTGTTATTGTTATTTCAATTAACGTCACACTGGAGCAACACAACGGGCTATTGGTGACGGTCCGGGATCAATCCCAAAGGGAAAGATCCGAGGACAACACCACGTAATTTTGAACCACGGTCAGATGACGAGGCAACACCTGAGCTGGCACCCCACTCTCCAAACTTCCACACCACGCCAACGTGAGGACATTTGAGGCCACGACAGATTTAACGTGCACCAGCCCCCTTTGTACACGACGGTGTTTGGCTGGATTCGAACTCGCAACCCTTCGGTTGCTAGTTCGTTACTCTTCCAACCGGGCCACCGCGGCCCCTATTTGGCATCAGGCCTGCAGAACATATGCGGCTCTTTAAGTATTGGTATTAGGCCAACATAACAGATACGGCTCTGAAAATATTTGCATCAGGCCGACAGACCAGATATGGACTTTCAAATATTGTTATCAGGCTCACAGAACAAATTTGGCTATCAAAATATTGGCATCAGGCCCGCAGAAAAGATGTGGCCCTTCAAATATAGGTATAAGGCCCGCAGACTAGATACAACCCTCTGAAAAGGTTTACCCGACCAGCAGATCAGATACGGCCCTCCAGATAGGTTTACTTGGTCCACAGACAAGATACGGCCCTCTGGACAGGTTTACCAGGCCCGTAGAACAGTGCTCTGTCCAGATTAATATGACATTCGAGACGACATTGAATTGGATGACGACCACAATGACCTATACTGTCAATAATCCAAAGGTAGAACATCTTCTGTTGTTGATGCACTGCATTTATAGAAGATAATCGGTCGTAAAACAAATACTTAAAAAAGTAGCAAAGCAAAGTGTAGCATTTTTTCGCAGATTTTACATATTTTTGCTCTGTACATTGTTTTTGCCATTCGCAAATTAAATGAAACTTTCGAGAAAGCCTATTGCAATGTATCCGACCGTTTTTTATTGCTTCATTCAGTGGAACGAATAGTGTGATGGGGATATTAAAAAGATTTTATGGCGGCTTATAAGAGTCTGACATTGCCTCGGATTATACGGCTTCGAATTGAAACGATTGCCGGCTTCAAAGTATAAGAAAGCTTCTAAGAAAGACGTTACAGGGAATGAGATCTCTCGATGAAATACCTTAAGGGAATGTGTTCTCAAAGAAAGTTATGGTACGGTAACTGATCGGTTTAAGAGCTTAAAGTATTTTATGTTTCAGTCAGTGAGAGTCGAGTCCAAATGGACACACATGTCCAAAAATTAAGGGTGATACTGAATTCGGATCAAACAATGTCACCAGATCTCAATCCGATATAGCATGCTTGGGATGCTCTCGGAAGTTGCATTGCAACCTATACACCCCCGGCAAGGACAGCACAAGAGCAAAGATGTGGTCTAGGACTCCTTGCCACAGGAACTGTTGGACAGCCTTAGCCTTGTGGAAAGCACGTTGTGAGCCCTGAATTAGGGTCAGAGGTCAGCCGTAAATTGCTTTTAACTAAATTGTTTTTTTCGCAATAACTAAAACATACAACGTGTTCACTTAAGCATTTTATTTTCATTTCTTTAATTTCCAGTAGCACCACGAGGCAAGTGGTTGTACTTATTTTATTCCACATAGTTTCTATAGTATTCATTTGTCATTTGAGATACTTCGGTGCAGGCACGGGATTCATCTCGAATTGCATTATCGAGATTTTCACAATATCCCATTGTGTTGCTCCAGTGCGACGTTAATTAGAATACCTACCTACCTTAATTTTCACACATGCGTGTATTATTATTCCCACAACTCTGTTAACAGAGCAAAAACAATCATATTTCTCGAGTATAAAAATAATAATTCTAATTAAAATGAAAATGGGAAATAGCTCGATGTGTTGCTCCAGTGGGACGTTAATTAAAATACCTACCTATCTTGAAAATGGGTTTCGAGTCCCCTATTAATCCTTATTACTTGCAAATCTATATTTGGTTTTATAATGCAATACGATCATTACATAAGGTGAATTTCACTTCCTCTTCTAACGAATGACTATAAGTAGAATCTATTAAAACGATTAATGTGAGATTAAGTAGTCTAAATAGCCAAAAGCCTAGACTGAACTAGGCAATATGATATCCGTTTCGACTAAACTTCTCTGAATGACAAGGTACCAAGTCCGGCCTTTATCAAGAAGGGATGATTTATGGAAACAGTATGCTTTTTTTCAGACTTATTTCTCAATTATTCATCACGCAGCTAATATGTTTAGAATAATAATGAAGGATCCTTATAAAATCAATTTTAAAGCTGAATTATAATGAAATATGCAGACTCTCTCTTCCACAGATTTTTTAAAGTCCTGAAAGAAAGTTAAATAATGATTTTCAAAATTTTATGCTTCAATTACAAGTAATTGCTTTTAAACACTCTGAGTGGTACTTGAACTTATGATTCCAGCTATCGATTTGTTGCTTACGTGCATTTATGGAACTCTATCAATATGTAGCCGTTTTGAATTGTGTATTGATCATTCTCAAAGGAAGCTCGTGAGTTGTAGGCCGTGCAATTTCGATTCCTGTAACTTTCATTGAGTGTGTTTCTCTCTTCTGCATCAGTGGCTGGTTAGATGACTGCTGAATTTTCTTCACACTGGAGCAAAACAACGGGATAATGGCGATCAATTCCGATAGGAAAGATCCTAGAACAAAATCTCGTAAATTTGAACCACGGTCAGATGACGAGGTCAACACCTGAGCTGGCACCTCACTCTACAAACTCCTGCACCACGCCAACGTGAGGACATTTGAGGCCCGACAGATTTAACGTGCACCAACCCCCACGAACAATGATCTTCGGTTGGATCGAATTTTGAACTCGCAACCCTCAGATTACTAACTCGCGATTCTACGAACTGGGTTACCGCGGCCCCCTCTGAGTCAGTAAAAAATTCCTTGTTTACGTCCATTACTTGATGGAGTCTATCTTGCGTTTGGCACAACTTGGCCAAAAATGGTCCTCACACCATACAAGTTTAAATCAATCAACCAAGAGAAGCTCAGAAAATAAGTAGGTTTAAACTTCTCATACTTAATTCACGCGACTGGTTCTTTTAATAATCGTAAAGCTGTTCAGTTCATTTTCAAAGAACAAGGTATCGAGTTTCGCGATACATTATATAGCAGGTTTTTAAAACGCTGCTCAATATGTATCTCTTGCATCCTTTTCGGAAGCAATGCTTCTCTGCTACCCCTAACGCTTCTTATCGTGTTTCCTTAAAGCATTAAACTCTCCATTGACCCCTTTCAGAACGAATAGCTTAATAAGACATCCAATCTATTTCACAAGAGATACTCTTAAGCCATAGAAATGGCAAGAAGGCATTTGCTGCATTTCTCGTGGATTATTAATGTCAAACTGGTCACTCCCTCCTAGAAATTCCAGTCTTGTCACTTATAACTTTTTCCATTCCCACTCAACAATTACAGATCCGAAATTGGTGGCATGCGGAAAAGTTATCTCGCATTACTTCCGCTACAAAGAAAATGTTATTGAAAGCTTTATCTGACTTATAAAACGTCCCTAGTGGACGAAAGTCTGTTATCCTTAGGAAACAGTCTGCTTGAGTAATTTCGAAGCAGTACTAGAGTTCGCGAAAGCGGATAAATTCAATGGGACCTTTGCACTTCGCTTGAAGGGAATCGAAGCCTGCCTGGAGGAGACTCCAACCACAGTCTTTTAGGCGCCTCTTCAACTGGCGCCCAGACAGTGCGCCCGAATAGACGAAAAAGATGATACGATATACTTCATTGATTTCTCCACAACGACTCATGGCCTGAAATAATGAAATTTACTACTAGATGAAATATAAATTGAGAAACAGGAAGGGGAAAAAACGGACTGGACTTGCCTCTTGTGTCCATAAAGTCAACTATTGCGGATGGACGAAAATAACCCCGAGTAATGGCTCTTTAGCCTTTTTGTTCAGAAAACGCGTGCTTTGACTTTTATTTGGTGAGTAGGAGCCAATTATTTTGTACATCATAAAAGCATCCAAGGAAGGATCTATATTTTTTGGATTTGTTCTACTCGTATTTCAATGAAAAATCTTTCAGAAGGTAGCTGAAGGTGATTCAAGGAAATTAGCGGACAAAGCGAAACGCTACAGATTTTCAGTGGGTGAATGGGAAACAATTATTTTGTGCATCATATAAGCATTGTAGGAAATTTCTATATCTCTTCGGATCTGTACGACTCGTATTTCAATAAAAAATCTTTCAGAGCTAGTTGAAGGGATCAGCGAAAGTTAGCTGACAAAACGAAATGCTTAAGCTTTTTAGTTCGTGAATGGGAAACAATTATTTTGTGCTCATATAAGCATCCAAGGAAATTTCGATATTTTTCGGATTTGTTCGACTCGTATTTCAATGAAAAATCTTTCAGAGCTAGCTGAAGAGGATCCGCGAAAATTAGCTGACAAAACTAAACGCTTAAGCTTTTTAGTTGGTGAATGGGAAACAATTATTTTGTGCATCATATAAGCACACAAGGAAATTTCTATATTTTTCGGATTTATTCCCTCATATTTCAGTAAGTACAAAAGTAGCTGAAGGTTATCCACACGAAAATTAGTGGACAAAACGAAACGCTTAAGCTTTTTAGTTGGTAAATGGGAAACAATTATTTTGTGCATCATATAAGCACACAAGGAAAGTTCTGTTTTTCGGACTTGTTCCCTCATATTTCAGTCAGTACAAAAGTAGCTGAATTTTATCCATGAAAATGAAAGAACAAAAAGCGATCGTATTAGTTAACCCGATGGAAGGGGGAGGCATTATGCAAAAAAAACCATTTTTTAGAAAAATAAACGTTGTCATAGATGTCAAAATTCGAAAAAAAGAGTGCCAAGGAAAAAACAGTAGAAGAAGCTTTCGTTTCCTTATTTTTGCTCATAGTGAAAACGTCTGGGAAAAATAAGATTGTGCAAATAACGTCAATCAATTTTAAAAGGGGGATATATTAAAGTTTAGAAAACTGAGACGGTTACAAAGTGTACAATTGCTTTCAATCTACAATACTGTCATAGATGTGCATATGCATTGTGTGATGTGCACTTGTAATTACTATCTCAATTTAACAGTTTAACCTTTTAATTCAGATTCGAGACAGCTTCATTACAATTCTGGTACATTGTTGCATAGATAATTCACTACACGCTTGCATATTTACATTTCATAGCAAATTTCATTTGCGCGTTTAAAGCAGAATTCAGTTGCTGCACAGAATTTAGTTTTTAGTGCGGAATTAATCCTTGAAGTCAACTATTTTGCGGATGGACGAAAATATTCAGAAGTAATGGTCCCTGAGATTTTGTACAGAAAACGTGCGCTCAAGCGTTTTAGTTGGTGACTGGGAGCCAATTATTTTATGCAGCATATAATCACCCAAGGAAACCTCTATATCTTTCAGATTTGTTCAACTCATGTTTAATGAAATAACTTTCAGTTTATCCAGAAGTAGTTGAAAATGATCCCCGAAAATTAGTGGACAAAATGAAGTAATTTTAGTTAAGCCTATGAAAGGCACAATGTGGTGCGATAAAACCCATTGTAATACTTTGTAAAAGAGGTATACAAGTGTTTTGTGATGTTTTCTGGTAATTGGCTATCTCATTTCCCCAATTTTACCTTTTAACTTTGATTCAAAACAGCGTAATTACAATTCTCTGGTACATTGTTACTTAAACAATTCATTACACACTTGTATATTTACAATCCAGAGTAATAAACTTAGTTTGCTTGTTTGGAGCAGAGCTCAGCTACCACGCAGAAAGAATTTGCAGTGTCCTATATCATTAACCCTCCTGGTGGTTGTCTCGATTAGGCATTTCGTCATTATCTCGTCATTATTAAAAGAATCGTCAATATCTTGATGACGAAGTATCTCGTCATTAACAAAATTGGTCAAATGGACGAGATATCTCGTCGAAACCACTTGGAGGGTTAAAGTGTTGAGAAGGATCATAGGTAAATTCCTAACAACGTTTTTAAGGGAGTGGTACTCACTGGATTTTGATTTCTAGCTTTGTGGTTGGGGTGTCGTTGGTCACTGGTGCCAGTCTCGATTCTACGGGGTCTTCTGAGGTAGCTGCCTCCACTTTTGGGTTCGTCAAGGAACACGCTGATCACAGGCCCATACGATCCAGAGGAAAAAAGACTATATCTTTAGTACTAGAGACTACAATTCTTCTCTCTTGCCGACTCCACCGTATTGAACCCCATGTTACGGCCAATGAGAATTTGAGCAAAAGAGGGCGCTGTGCGCGCCTCTGACGTTTTGTAGTGTGTAGAGAATTGGCCCGGCGCTGTTGTGCTGAGAGAGATCATGAAATGATGATGTAACAAGTTAACTGTAAATGTCTTAATGTCTGTCCTTGTTTTGTGGTAATAAATGTTGTGGCTGTAAAATTCGAATGCTGATCTTTCCAAATGAATCCACATCAAATAATAATTTGAGAAGACGTCAATTTTGGAGCGTCACACCCCATCTTTATAATGAAAGCTTTGGGATGATGACCAGACTCTTCATAATGACCAGAATAATTAACTCTGGGATGAGTGGAATTACTGACCAGTGCCAGCAATTCCCTTCATCCCAGAGTTAATTATTCTGGTTTTTTACCACTCCTATTCTCAAACAGACATACGGGGGACATTATGACGCATATATTCACTGACTAAGTAACCACATTTATGTATACATTGAATGAATATTGGAAATGAAAGAATTTTATGTTTTTAATAATTGATATTTTTAAATAAAATAATTCAGTTAAGACCATCCCTGCATACAATAAAGAAATTTATTTAAAAAATGCATAGTCGGTTCTCGGTAACAACTGTTTAAGAACACTCGGAAAAACAACAACACATTTTATGATAATGCAAACAAATTTCACTACCAAAATTTCTACGAAACAGCCATCCTAAAATGAAATTAGATATCATAAATTGTGTTATCCTTAAGGATTCATGTGTATATTAATTTATTTTAAAAAATGCATAGTCGGTTCTCGGTAACAACTATTTAAGGACACTCTGAAAAACAACAACACATTTTACGATAATGTAAACACAATTTCATCACCAAATTTTCTATGAAACAGCCATCCTAAAATGAAATTAGATACCATAAATTGTGTTATCCTTAAGGATTCATACGTAAAGTAATATTCGAAATTGTTTTCTTTGGGATCCGCGAATCCTGATTAAGAAAGAAAGATCCACCATCGAAGCGCCTGAAGGCAGTGGGAACGAGCATTGTTTAATATAGAAGCAGTTAAATGAGCATTCTTGGGGTGCCAGAGGGACCCTCATAAAAGAATAAGTAATTAGAAAATTCCTGGAGCATCTTCACACTTTTCAGAGGTTTGAACTCGTTTTCGAGTGGAAGTCTGATTCGCAAATATTCCTCTCTGGAAGCTTTGAGAAGATCCCAAAAATGCACGGATGTGTGAGTAGTCTTAAAAATATTTCTCCTTTCTTTCCAGCTCTTAGCTTTCAGTAAACAATAATGAAATAAAATCTCGCTTCACTGAAAGAACGAAGCAATACCAGCGTTAAGTTTAGGGCGAGTGAGGTTTTCTCACGGAATGGTTTTCTCTTCAGAGGATTTAGAAATGGAACCTGAAGGCTATTATAAATTGCTACAGCTTAGAATGCTGGTAGTGTTTGTAAAAATTTATTTTTCGTGCCACTTGACTAAAGCAAAAGTATCCTCGTTTTCTGAAGACGTTTCATGAACGTACGCCTTCAATAGAATTTCCAAGTAAAAAGTAAGGAATTTTCCATTTGAATAAACCGAGTTTGGGTGGTTGAACATACGTTTTAAATTAACTAAATGAACTAAAAACTAATTTACTAAACGAAGCCTGACTACACAGGATGTTTCAAAACTTCTGGTACAGTGTTTAAAGGGAGGTAGGAAACACAAGTTGTACAGTATTCACAAAGGATGTATGTCCGAAAGCGCCATTCAGATATAATGGAAGGTATACTTATTCTTCAAGGCGGTTGTCTCGACGAGGTATCTCGTCATTAACAAAACTGACCAGATTACGATGGACGAGATATTACGTTATTAAAACTGACCAGATATCGATCTCGTCATCATAAAAAAACACCAGCAATATCTTGATGACGAGATATCTCGTCAGTAGTAAAATTAATCAGAACTTGATGGACGAGATATCTCGTCAAAATCACTTCACCATAGTTTCAAAAATGAAAGACGGCAAGTATGTGAGCATACTTTTTATTAGTCCTAAATTTTAAATTCAAATTATCAATGCAATTGATTTTTAGAGAACCTTATTATAAAACATTATGTCAGGTTTTTGAATTCAACAGACCTATTAGCTTCGTAACATATATACAAAAATTAACACCATTTTAACTACATATATGCAAAAATTAACTATCTGAACTCAATGCATAATATTTATTTTAGTATATACTAAAGCACCAAAATGGAGGCAGTTTGTTAAACATATTGATTTAAATTTTTCATCATGTCGCAAATATCCATACTTTAAGCATTAGACTGAATGTTACAATCTTAGACTTATGATTATGGTTGCTGTAAAAGTGAACTGATGCATTGGTCTAATTATGTTAGAACTAAATATATGATGTTTTTAAGATTGTGTTGGTAGTCAACGTGCGTAAGAGTTAGCAAAAGTTTATTAAAAGATAGAAGCCTCTGAAAGGCAAGTTGGATATGGAAACGATAAATATGACGGAAGCCGAATCGATTGCCGAATACTAGTTTTCTGAAACGCAGAAACCATTCATCACTTAGCTCGTATTTCTTTCGAATAGCATGTTATAAATAAAAGTTGATTTAATGTACATTTTTAAGCATTTTTCTGAATTACTTGATGCTATAAAAGTATTGGTATCTTATCAACCTTCTTAATGGTAAACTGTGCGATATTCTATTTATTGAAATAATTATTCTCCGAAATCCTTATCATATGGAAAGGAAATTCGGTTGGTTGAGTTTTTATGACGTAAGAGCCATATTTGACCAAGCTGCTCCAAACATAAGAAAGCACCGTCAAGTAATGGACAAACACTCAAGGAAAGTTTTAATAACACAAATGAGAGAAATACACCCAAGTTAAGTTACATTAATCGAATAAAAGGATTCAGTTCCTAATATGTTTTGAATTGTTTCAAGCTTAATAAACTGTAAAAGTTAAGAAACTTTAACAAACAACCATTTGTTGAAAATAACTTAGAGTAAAATTTTTTTGAAGTGTTTTCAACAGTCTTTACATGCTTATTTATACCAAGAGAAAAATTATATTTATCAAACATGGCCAATAATGTCTTGTAAGTAGTATAATCTAAATGGAAACAATCATTTTTCTAAAAGTAAATTTTTAAAACAGCACTAAGTCTTTTAAAGACGATTGTATGTTATACAGAGTTTAAAGAGACATTACCTCATACAATTAGATATTTTTCTTTCAAATTCTTTGGAACTTTTGGATTTTCCTTATGAAAGCAAAAAGAGCTGATCTTACAATATTCGCAAACATGAGCTTACAACTTCAAATTTTATTCGTTTCCTTTATTTTATTTGACTATCCAATGAAGAAATTTTACTATAAAACGGTTTAATCATAATTTAAAAGTAGAAGGCTAAGTTGAAAAATAACCACTAGGGGTTGTTAATGGAGCTGTGAAAGAACTATTAATAATTGGCTGATCCTACGGCTTAAAAACTTCAACACAGGCTGTCCGTTTTAGCATGCACCAATATTTGGTTGAATTTATTTAGCATTTTATATCCGCCAACATTTAATACCATATAAAGGAATTCAAGGAGGCCAGACTTTACAAACACGAAATTCTATTCCTTGTACTTTAGTGTCTAAAAGTAAATATTTAATTTAAATTCGAATAATGAATCTAAATATATTCTGGAAATTTTGAAAGTCATGGTTTATTCTATTATTTATAATGAAAGTACGACGCTTTCAGACGCATTTTCCCACTCTACTGTAAAATCTACTTGCTGAGAATAATTTAAAGTTCTGGTCACGTAAAAGTTTTATATTCTGTCTAAACAGTGCGTTTTCTAAGCTCATCACGTTTTGTGAGAAGCATTAGATAAATAACACTCAAGTTAAGTATAGAAAAAGATATATTACCAGCGAAAGTTTTATTAGGATTCTGTGAACGACACACTGTTGTGAATCACATTGTAATTATTTATGAAAAAGAAATAGCCTCTAAAGTGAAACGAAGGGTAAAACGTTGTTTCTTTCAACTCTGGAAAAATTAAATTATTTATGAAGAACCATCGAGCTAATGATCTAGAAATCTTTCAACAAGTGTTCAAATTAAAGTGGGTAACTCCGTATTTAAATTTGATACCTAAATTATTTTAATCTAATGTTTGGCCACAATTCCATAGAGAAAGCAAGTGTCTGCATTTAAACCTCTGGCAGCAATGCTCAAACTTTTCATTTGATGCACACATGCATTATTTCTTGTAATTCTGTAGCACACCAAAAATATCTTTGTTGCCAATCTGACAAAAATAAGGGGAAATTTTCATTTGATTTAGAAAAAATAGCAGTAATGACCTACTCTTTTTGTTCCCCATAGCGGCTTTTAAAATTATTTTCAAGTTATTAATTTATAATACTTTGTAAGAAAAAGTAATACTCAAAAGAATTTACATGGGTATTCATATAAATGGGTGTTGCATGAAATTGTTTGTGAACACACTTGACAAATGTTCAGAACAAAACCATTGAAGTGAAATAAATCTTACGCAATTTAACCATCCTGGTGGTTGTCTCGACGAGATATCTCGCCATTAGCAAAACTGACCAAATCTTACAGAACTGAGATAACTGGCCATTAGATGAAAACACGAACTGGTATGGTGAGCATAGCATTAGCCTGCCACTCAGTAGGTCCGAATCTCAGTTTGCAAGCGCATGATTGTTAGCGATTGTTCCTGTTAGGAGTTACGTTGCCTGCCCACTGGTTTGCAGTGTTGAAGAGGTCAGTTATAGGTTGTTTGAAGCAAAATATTTGTACCAAAATTTCCTTTCATCAAAAGGAAGACTTTATGAGAATGATACAGGCCTGGGTATAATATATATCTACAGAAAAACAAAATTATCATCAGTGTAATTCACTTTAATCATACTTAAAAAATAAAATTTCAGATTTCAAGATGACTTTTTATACCACGTCGAGATTAGAAATAACGATTTTTCGAAATAAAGACCCAAGTTAAATTTCCGAAACAAAAACTCCGCAGCTTAACCTCCTTACGAAACTAAATTCGATGGTCTCTTTTTCTAGTCTTCATAAATAATCTAGATTTATGGAGGGAAAACGATTGCTATAAACTTTCCTCGGGAAAGAATAAAACTTTGTTTCCCATAGCTACGCAATAAATAAAGAAGCGAAAAAACCCCTCCTTTCAAACCAAAAAATCAATGCGTCGAATTTCCCTCTATCACTAAGTCCTTAAAAAAGATCCAATTTTCTGCAGCTGACATATTTACTAACTCGCAGATGGCCATTGTAAACAGGGTACCTATTTAAACATGCTAGAGATGCATGATTTTTGAAATATACTCGGAGAAACAGACCAAAAATTGGAGGCCTTTTTTTTATCACTGAGCCCTCCTCTGAAACTGGGATGAGAAGGGATTTGCAAAAGCTTTTCCCCCTAATACAAGCTGAAAAACGACTGGATTTAAGAGAGAAGGAAAAAATCCCGTAACTGGGATAGAAAAACAGTAGCTGTCTGCAGAAAGAAGGAAGCGGGAAAAAAGAGAGAGAACTCATCTTTCTCTACGTCTCTCTTTCTGTATCGATATACTCGCATATATATATCGATGAAAAGAAAAAGAAACACTACACATAAAAGGAGAGTTTGTGAATATCAAAATGGCCTAAGCCATCTTTCTCCAGGAAAGTCCCGAACTTCAGCAGCGGAATTCCTTTCTCTCCCGATTGAAAAGGGAGAAATCTGGAGTAAACAGTATCTCCCCCTAGCCACGAGTCCAGCACAAGCACGCTTCTTCATTTGACACAAAAGATACGTTCCCATTTACATTTCTTCTCTCTTTTCACTACTTGTGTCTTCGCTTCTTTTTGGGGAATTTATTTCCAAAACTGCGAGTCATTCTCCGCCCATATTTTCACGCGAGTGGGTCGGATAATTTTTTCCAGGGGCTCGGATTTCGTTGAAAGTTATCCACTTTTTGGTCTTGGAGAATTAAATGTGTTTTCAAACTGGGATCCGCTTTAAACGCCGAGGGGGCATGCATTTATAATGTATACAGGGAGTGGGAGCTCTGTGTGCTTTTTTTCGTACAAGAAAGCAACGCCTCTAATTTTATTTTAAAGACGACCTACGAGCTTTAGGCGTTTCATGGGAAGACACGAAATAACCAGTTAAATCTAAGCATCCGAACTTTTATCAAAGCGTATTGATTTTAACATTCTTGAATTGCCGGTATATTTCTCTATTATATATCTATTTATTTTTGGCATAATTCAGTGGGCCTCGGTAGCCCGGTTGGAAGAAAAACGGATCAGCAACCGGAGGGTTGCGAGTTCGTATCCAACCAAAGAACGTCGTGTATAATGAGGCTGTTGCACATTAAATCTGTCGTGGCCTAAAATGTCCTCGCGTTGGCGTGGTGTGGAAGTTTGAAGAGTGAGGTGCCAGCTCAGATGTTATCTCGTCATCTGACCGTGGTTCCAAATTAAGTGGTGTTGTCCTCGGATCTTTCTATCCTGGATTGATCCCGGAAAGTCGCCAATAGCCCGTTTTGTTGCTCCCAGTCCGACGTTAATTAAAATACCTGCCTCACACGCATCTATCCGTTCAACCTGCAGTCTTCTCTACGTGACATCTACCTAGTTTTGACCTTCTTGACCAATAAAACCTTTTCTAGGATTTTTTTCAATCAATCGATGTAGTAATATTTAGTCATTATGAGTGTTTTGGGGGTAAAAACAATGCGACACTACTAGGAAATCTCATGATGCTGAGATGGTTAATGGCTTAATGTGTGCTACACCAAAACGTTATTTACATGAAATCCTACTCAAATATTTTAAATTCTTATCCTAGTATGCATTGTAATTTTTCTCTCTGAAATTCTTAACAATAACGTTGTATGTTATATTCTCTTATAACTATAATTACCTTTAAAATGGTAGCTTAATAATGTTTATACTACAGAAGAAAGGGCAGATCAGTCCGGGGTTGTGCCGCCCGTACACACCCAAAGAAGTTGTGTCCTTTAGGGCTATTTTACATAGAATCTTACCTAAACATTCTAAATGCTTGTCTGTATTTTTCCTTTGAAACATCAGTGAGGTCGTAATAACTCAAAGAAGCTGATTTTGTCACAAAATAACGAAAGTGCGATTCACCATAATGGAGAAGACTTTACTTGGTAAATTAGAGATGACGAAATTTCCAGAGTGAAAGAAACATTTAATCCACCCAAAAGTAACTCCTATAGCCCTATTAGCACATAATTTCTCCTACCTTTACAACTGTATTTTGTTATCATTTGCGGCACTGAGTCACTGAAAGAAAGTCATATCACTGCTTGTCGTATTATTTGCTTCATTTCTTGGAGAATAGTTGTATGTGCTGGTAGTGGCTGAGTGGGATATTAACGCAGACATTTTCTTCTCTGTGAATGTTCCTAGGGATACATTTGGTGATCTGGTAGGCTGTGATACTCGTTGATACTTCTAAGGCCTTTCCATATGTATGATATTTAACAATTTGGATAGGATCCCCTGTCTGTAAAACGACACACCTTCTAAGAAAGACAGCGTTAGAGGATACAAGACACTATTAACAAACAGAAGAGCTGCTAAATTTCCCATTCGGATTAGACTGGAACGGTTTCCTCATCTTATAGCTTCTTATATTTATGTCTTAGACTTCTTAGACGCCATAATACCCAGTGTTTGGGCATTATGGCGTTCGATATAATTATCTAGACTTCTGTTTCCTCATCATTTCCATACTAGTATTTTCAACAAAGCTTGACTGGAACGGTTATTACCATAGACGGGAAATATAAGTAGACTGAGCATTGCTATTAGGAGGATTTCAAAAAGTGTGACCAACAATGTAGACTAGTAGTCGGCATGACTGCCCTGTGAAAAATTGACTTGGTTTACCGATTTATCATCGTATCGCCTCGTTTGGCGATATAACATCTTATGACAGGGTAGTGTGACGAATATAGATTTCTATAGAGTGGCGACAAAATAGTGAAATCACCTAAGTCTTCTATTATATCGCGCGAACTAATCAGATGGTGAATCAATGGATGGAAGTCTTCTCCTGTCCCGTGCACCAATCATATGATAAATGTTCGTTTCCACCCAGCAGACGAAAGTAGGTTAATGATCAGGTTACTTCTAATTTTGGTCCCCTGACATAAATAGATTACAATGCTCACTCTTATATTTCCTCTATGATTACTTCTTAGATTACAATTCTTGGTGTTAGGGCATTATGCCGTTCGATATAGTTGTCCAGGCTCTTCTGTTTACCACATCATCTCCGTACTAGTCATATTTTCAACAAAACTAGACAGAACGGTTATTACTTCTTAAACTACAATCCTCAATGTTTCAACATTATGGCATTCGATAGCTGTCTGTACTCCTGTATCCAACATCATCTCCATACTAGTATTTTCAACAAACCAAGATACGTTACTGAATTCAGATAGACAGAAGTAAACTAAATGCAAGCGCTTTTGAAGGGGAGATGAGGTTACTGGTAAGCATTTGAATGGTAGACATGCATGAAACTGCATTTCCGCATGTCGATTGGAAATTGCTCGTTGGATGACAGGTAGACTGATGGCACTTATCACCGCTCGTCCACGGTCAATAGACCAACTGTGGGATAACCTGACATGACATAAATTAGATAACCACTTGGCTGTAGCTCAACCTTCGTGCTCCAGTATAGACGTGATAGATGTACGAGATATAACATTTCTGGACACACACTACACTAGTTTTATACAGACTGATATGCTGTTTCCTTTAACACCGACTTGACTATCAAACTTCCAGAGGATCAACTCTGTTCCTCGTCAAAAATCATTACATGATTCTAATACTTGGCAAATATAGCTTCTATGTATTTTAAAAGCTGGTAGTAGAAGCTTTTCTTATAAAAGTAGTGTACAGTAATACATTATGAGTTTAGGTCACAAATCTTCACATTTGGACATAAACACGTATTAGTCTCAACGATATTATTGAAACTTCAAATAATTTTTTCGTCACCTTGATAATCGTATGAAATGTTTTGAAGCAATCTGATCATTGAATCTATGTGTTGCAATTGCACAAATTCACTGATAGTGTTTTGAAAAACTGTCAGCAAAATAATTTCTTTTAAAAGTAGTGTAGAGTAAAACATGATGCGTTTAGGTCACAAATCTCCACATCTGGACTGATACACATATTAGTTTCAACGAGATTGTCGACACTAAATCATTTTTGTCACCCTGACACGTATGAAATGCTTTGAGCGCACCTAATAATTAATTTGATGTATTGCAATATCAAATTCACCTGATATTTCAAGGTACACAATGTAGCTATAGAGTACATTACACGGGATTTCTGAAATATTAGCGATAAAACTAATTTCTGCGTTTGTTTACACTGTCATAATACGGAATGTTGAATTTCTTAAGGTATTTCTCTCAAATATTTATCACCTCAACGGCTAAATATATATGCACGAATTCAAACAGACACGAAAAAGAAAATTTCTTACGTATTGTTTTCACAAAACAGTAAGAAACTAGCACTGTTTTATTCATCTTTGTGATCATCAAATAGTGCAAAGCTATTAAAGAACAATATTTAAACGAACGGAATGCAATTTGAATAAACACGATGGCGATAAAAATAATATCTAAAATAAACATACGTTTGCGAATAATGGAGTTGAAACTCAATAGATTCAATTTTCGTGAATTGCAATTCAAATATTTGTTGAAGAAACGGTTTTTGCATTTGAGATTTATTGTTTTTAAGCCTTTATAATCAACTTTTAAATTGAATGAAAATCTAAAAGGACATTTAAAATTCTCTTAGAGCTATTCTTTTTTCAATCTAATCATCTTTATACATCTCATCCCCTACAGTGTTAAAAAAAGCGAAAGGTTTACTAAATTTAAATTTTAATGAACCTTTTTTACCTACTAAAACAATAGTCCTAAAATAAATCTATCCATGAACTGAAAAATGCTTATTTTTACAGGATTGTTTCTGTTACTGATATTTTTCAACACTTCATGTCTCCAATAAAAATTTCAAAGAATGAATTAGGAATCGATATATGACAGTGATTGGTCAACACCGATTAGATTAAATGCCAAATGTCTCCAAAAAGGCGATAAATAACATTTTAAGGTAACCCCCGATATACATCATACGAGAGCATTTAGGTAGCAGAAGTAAAATTTTAGCATTCCGTCTATTTTTACACTGAAAAACCCTCGTATAGAGTACAAAAACTGTGAAATGTTTCCTAAAATTAAATTGAACTAATAATGAATATTTTTTACCAATCGAAACTGTAAAGCCTGAAAAATAAATCTATCAATGTACTGAAAAATGCTCCTGTGTGCTTACAGGACATTGCAAACTTTCTGCTCTGTAAATAACTACTTTTTGGAATAGAATGAGACGATTACTAATGCGATTAAATTGCGAACGGAATAGCTGTAAAAATGTAGCTTCGGGGGATACGAAGGAAATGTGCAATCTTAAAAATATTCCGGTATTTTATCTAGACATTTTGACAGGAAAGGAACCACCAATACGACTTTCTTTTATAAATAGGGCACCATAAAGTCAGTCTGAAATATGGATTTTTGAGTATTTTGCCAAAACTGTCACGTATCCATATCACTTGCACTAGTCACATGTAAAGAAAGATGTAGAGGATATTTGAAAAGAAATGGGATGAGCTCTGGATGATCCTTAGACAAATAGTATTCCTAATCCTACATGTAGGGGTTGCTCACTTTTTCTTAAATTTTTTTTGTTGGGTTCACCACGCATGCCTCTGGCTTTAATGTTTCTCGTGAGTAAGAAATTTCAGTCAACATATTCTCGGCTTAGAGAAGAAACTCATTAACTTACAACTCTTTTTTACAGTACAGCTGTTTGCGACGTCCAACTATTAGTTTTAAAAATATAGGAATCAAGCGAAAACACATTACATTTTCTCAATTTATTTTTAATCTAACTTTATTTGTTCCTATTGAAGTTTTAAATATTTATTAGTCTAAGAGAGAGAGATTGATACGAAAGCATATTCAATGACGAATTCAGAGAAGACTTTTTAGACCAGCTCGCGAAAATATATCTTCAACGCAATTTTCGTTGTGAAATATACATCGTATATCGTCAACTAAGAGCAGAAACTCATTGACTGACAATTTTTTACTGTACCGCTGTTTGAAGACTATTTGTTAGGCTTTAGGTCAAAAAATAAAATTTTAAGTATGTTGATAGTGTTATATATGGTTTTTAAAGGATTACATAATGACAATATATTTCTCATCATCAAGAAAATTAACATTTAGTGTCTATAAAAAGTGTCAGTCATTTCTAGAGATAATGAGTGTTAGTCAATGGGTTTCTACTCTGAGCTGATGATATAGGTATAGTTGATTTGACTTGTCGGCTCTACAGTCAAATTTTGCTCCGAGGGAGCTGATTTGAACGTTGAATATGTAGAACCATAGAGGAGAAAAAATACATACGTTAAACATATTTAACATAGAGGAAATATAAAAGTAGAGTGAGCCAAGGTAATCTTTATGTGCCCTGGATCATGTGTCCATAACTAGTCTTAACGTGACCCTTAGATTATGCTTTCGTCCGGCGAGTAGAAACAAACATTCATAATCTGGTTGGTCCACGGACAGGAGAAGACGCCCATCCATTGATTCATCATCTGATTGGTCCACCCAACATAGTTATAGACTTTGTCGATTTCACCATTTTTGTCGCTACTTTATAGAAATGCGCATTCACACACCTACCCTGTCATAAGATCGCCAAATGAGGTGATTAGATGCCAAATCGGCCAAAGAAGTTAATTTTTCAGAACAGACATGGTCGACCTGTTGGTCGCACTTTTGAAGTTCCTCTCAATAGCAATTCTCAGTCTACTTACATTGCATGGCTATGTATAGAACATGTCTGTGTGTATACTCAATAGATCCCAGATCGAATCTAGGTTTGCAAAATTATAGATGTTGGTGATTATCCATGTTTGGAGAAACGTTGATTTCCTCATTGGGTGTTCCTTCATAAATAGCCGTCACTTAGCCTTTGTAGTGCCAAAGGCTGGATATGTCAGTGGTCGAGCATTTAGAAAAACTTGCATTACATTCATACATAGCTCATGACCTAACATATCCCAGCCTGCATAAAAATAATTGCTATAAAGAAACACGATATTTCTTATACAGTTAATATAGATAAGGGATTGCATTTACAATAGTACTGACTGTTTTAATAACCACCACAATAACATAACTTTAAATAAACTGATCGTGATATCCTCTGAAATAATTTTACTTAATTCCCTAAACAAAGCTTGGGATCTAAGTATATAAAGTAATATTAAAAACATTTCGTGACTTGTTTCATTAGCATGTGTTGAATAAGTAATATTAAACAATGAAAAACAAATAAAAAGTAACAAATTAAGTAAATCGAGAACCCCTCAATCAATTTAAAGGTAATTGCTTTGCTGGTTTCAATTCAATAACTATATTCAAAACCATTATCGATTGTATTCTACAAGTATATTCATCTGCTTTTAAATTTTAACTAGAAACATCAGTTTTACACTGAAACCCGTTGCATTCCATTTCGTTACTACATATTGCCGTACTTGCCAAATAATTGTGTTATTGCAATTCTCAGAGAATGTTAGGTTTTATCGAAGTCATAAAGTAACACTTGAAACGATACTTTTTTTAAATATTATTTTTTAAAACACAACGCTAACTAATGCAGTTTGAAGAACGTACCTAATGATACATAAATAATTCCAGTGTAAAATAAACGTAACATGAATTATCCTAGAAAAATTCAATTTTGTTTTGTTTTAAATGTACGACAAACACAAAATTTCCTACACTAAAGGTATATCCTTTTTATTTATAAAAGTTATTATATTAGGGTATTTTGCTTTTTAAAAACATTTACCAAGTTGAATACGCCATTTGTTCCTACAAAACTAACTACTAGACACTTGTCTGTGAATCCTAAGTACACAAAGTGATTATTGGATTTATACAAAATTAAAAACACAAATAATTTAGGTTATGAAATTTATGGTAAATCAATAAGAATTACACTCAAGTAAATTTAAAATATGCTTGATAATTAAGATAAACTTTGAAGTTTTAATTTTTGATCGCTCTTTTTAATAAAGTTATTCAATTTTTATAAAATTATGCGTTTTTATAAATTAGTCCTTCAAGTCCTAATAAATTATCTAAGCTTAACGTCATGTTATTTAGAAAATCATTCTCAATGCGCATGCTTGCTTTAAAGGCATATATTTTTGAAATGATATTAGTACGAATTTTATTTCTGATGTAACTAATTGTATTTGTAACGTGTGTATTTTTTTATCAAAACATCATCTAAGTTGTCTTGAAAGTTTTATAAACATGTTTTTATTTAGTAACAAAACCGAATTGTTTTGATTCGATAGAGATAATGTTTTTTTCATGCTCGATATCCAATCAGAAAAATCATCAACTTTTTCGTGATGCGATTTCTTATAGAGGAAAACATTTCGTGCTCCTGCAGAGCTCTTATTTATATTTTATCAATATACTTTTTAAACGTGGTTCCCTTACAAATTCTTCCCTTCTATCTGTTATTTGTAATACATAAAAGGAAAAAATACTTATGGTGTTTCGTCACGTCACAGACAGTAAATGAAAAAAAAAATGTTTCTGTCGTCTCATCGTCTCAGTACTTTTGAAAACTCTTTTCACCTCTTTTTATTTGAGATGCGTGTATAGCAAAGTACTCTGCTACAATAATTTTGTAGCCTCTTTTCAATCGTATGTCAGCACGTAACTTTTTCTCACCAATGAAAAAGAACGGACTCGTTAGTTCAAAAAGCTATTGAGAATCTAAAAATGTGGATTTACTTGGAACGGCTTAATGTATATATGTATACACTAGAAATCACGAAAATTGACTGGAATATAGATACTTTTTTATTAATTCAAAATATTTTCTAACTCCTTGGCTTTCAGACGATACCAAGTTCTTGTAAATATTCGAAATAGCTTCCTAGTTACAAGGGTACTATCACCATGTACAAACATGTTTCCAAAACTTTAAACTCGATTTCTGGAGAACTGTGTTTTTGCAATAGGAAGCTTTGTTCAGTGATAACTCAATAAACAGATCTATTATAATTATTTTGTATCATTCTAATCTATATAATACAGTGGAAGTTTTGACTCTCATTCAAAGTTCTTGGTAAAAAAATGAATTTTTAATTGATTTTTAAATGTCAAAATTCCTGAAAATTTGATTTTTTAGACTTCTTTGATGAAAAAAATTGTATAAAAAACCTATTATCTCTAGCAACATGATTGAGAGTCAAAACGTGAAGAATAATATTAGGGATAATTTCCAATAGGAATTGTCTTTCTGAACAAATTATAATTTGAGATATCACTGTTCAAAACCCACTCTAATTAGATAATTATATCTAAATTAGATAATTAATGATTAGATTAATCTGAAGTTTTCAAACTGAATCAGTTTAGATGAAAACCAATGATCTATTGTCAAAAAAATCGGATTTTTAAAGTCAAAATTTAAAGAAAAATCTTCTAGTGTATACGTACACCGTAAGTCCAGGACATGTGTTAACCTATTTTAAATATTGACATTAGATATTTCATAACTTACTACAATAATGATTTCATAATATTAAAATACATGGTACATGATATGCTTGACTTTGAATGATGGGTCATTTACTGTTAACTGAAATGTGGATTTACTTGGAACGGTTCACGTCCAGGACATGTTTTAACAAATTTCATAGTCGCCCTTAGCTATTTTCTAAATTACTACAATAGCTGTTTCATAAATATACTGTACAATGTATGTATGACTTTGAATGAAGGGTCATTTATTGTCAACTGGATTTTGTATGATTTTCCATTATTAATAACTATTTTACGATTGCATTCAAATAAAACCTCTGTAATCAAAACAAAAATACAAGATCATATGCATAACATACGCTTTTGTTTTAACAACCATACGAAGTAATAAACATATTATAATACTTTTGAAATATTTATTTGTTATTTATTTTAATTATTTGAAAATTTGGTTTTAGTGGTTTAGAATTTATACATTTTGCAATTTTTAATAAAAATATAAAACTACTCTCACTTAATTTATTTTTAATTTAACTTTACTTGTTCCTATTAGTTTTAAGTAGCTATTTGTCTATAAAATATTGGCATGAAAGTATATTCAATGTCGTATTCAGAGAAGTCTCCGTAGACCCGCTCAAAATAAAAATATCTTCAACGGAATTTTATGCATGAAATATATATCGTATCAATGATTAAACAAAACACGTAAATAAGGATGCACACATATGTTTCTTATAAATATATAAATCGGCTTAGAGTAGAAACTCATTAACAGCCTTTTTTTCGGAGACACTAATACTCATTTTCATGATGATAAAAATACGTTGTTACTTGTCTAAGAGTTCATTTCAAAGATGATAAGAAATAAATTGTTACTTGTTTGAAAGAAAGAAAACGCTTGTAGTTTTTATTTTTTACCTAAAACCTGGTAGTTAGTCTTTAAACAACTATAGAAAATTACTTTAAATGGGTTTTGCTGAAATTGTATCTCAATTCAATTATCACTTTAAATCTATATTCTAATTGATATTGAAAGCATACTATTATTGAATTGAATTAATATGAGCTGACAGTCATTTACTAAACCTTGGAAAAACAGTCTCACTCTATCTTTAAATTAGTTTTAAAATGTGGTATTTAATTAAAAAGCACTCGTTGAACTATTTCTGCATAGTTTGATAAACATCTTAATTTGTGAACAGTCTAGAACCGTTTTTTAAACTGTATCTAACCTTTCTTAAAATTACTATTTCCACAGATGTTTACCGACGAAATCAATTATTTACCAAACCACATTACTATCTTAGCAAAACAAGTTTAATCTATCAAATATTATTGCGTTCACACACACCTCAGTAAAATAAACAAAATCAAATACTCCTCACGAAGCGAATATTCAGGAAAACTCTTCCTCTCATGTTTTGAATTAAATACTGGGGAAGTATGTTGTCTTATGTCCCAAGTAAATGGACAAACCTCGAGTGTTATGAGTTGATATTGCTAAGAAGCTTAAAGAGATTTTAAGGCAAACAAAACTAAAGGTACGTAATTCTAAAGAAAACAAGGCGTGACTTCTCATATTACGGCTAGAACGTAGACTATGCAATATCAGAACTCTGTTTATTTATCATCCAATTAATTAAATTTTAAATTGCAATTTAAGATGTCTAAGGTCTTACTGCTCTTTTGATCAATAGATAATGCATGTGCGTAGAACAATATTTATTTTGTCACACGTAATGAGTAAAAACTTGGTACTCGAAAACATTCCTTTGCCGAGTTCAATTATAAATTGATTCTATGTATCATGAGTAAGTTAATATAGTTTGTACAAAATGTTTTATCAAACTATCTATGAAACATCTATTCTTAATTTTTAGTAGTTACAACTGCTTTTGCATTATAACAATCCGACTAAACATATCAACTTAAAGATGAGTAGCATATACCGAGAATATTACTACAATGCATTTAAATAGGTTTACTGAAAATCTAATGGTGTGTTTTTAATTTGCACACCAAGAAGGTTGCAAACTGTTAGTTTCAAGAATATTACTGAAACTAAATTCAAATGGGTTTTATGAAAAGGCTTTGGCGTGTTTTTAAGTCTCACAACATGGATTTTATGACCTATAGCACTGTTGATTTCATTTGTGATAAAATTGTGTGAAACAGAACATCATATAAGTTAACAAATTTACTAAGCTTATTGGTCTGTATGAGCAGATATACGAAAAAAAGTATCCCGATATTGTCTTTATAAAGTTGTGAAAAAATAGTTATAAAGTAGTGTGAAATGATATAAAATTGTTATTTTCTAAACATTTTACATTCAATTTTATTCCAATCTTATGAAGGAATATTTTATGATGATTAAAGATAGGTATAGTTTTAAAAGTTATCCTCCTCCCACATTCCAAGTGCATATCTTTCCAAAGGTGACCTAAAATGGCGGACTATTCCATGGTTTGAGTTTATTGACATCTTGGCAATTTGAAGTAGACAGAAAATATTTTTCAGTTCATTTATTTTTGTAACCATTGCAAAGTAGTTTAGGATAACTATGTAGATTATGCATTTTCCTTGGAGATAACAATTTGAGTAGGTCATGTCCTGCAGATTTAGAAAATTCTCTTCGGGTAAGAATGTTATTTACGAAACATTTCAGTCCAAAAAAACATGATTATAATTTTTCGATTGCAATTGATGATACCTATAAAGTAGAAAAAAATAAGTGAGATATTGATAAGTTTTTGAATAAAACCTTTTCTTCACCAAAGTTCAAAATGAGAATGGGATAGAAAGAGAAAGAATTAAGTCACCTTGAATAAGAATGCTATTTGTGAATAGGTTTAGTCAAGCAGTAAAGCTGAGGAAGGATAGGAAACGCAAGGCGCAAAGTGACATGCTAGACCAATCAGAATATTTTCACCGCTCGCGCCGGCACCTCTGATTAGTCTGCGGGTGTCGCTTTGCGCCTTGCTCTTCCTATTTGAATTTAGCTTTAGTTCAGTCCATAAGTAAGAATTTTCAGTCTTTCGTACGCAATCGATGATACCAGGAAATGTAGAAAAAGTAAGATTTCTAAATTTTAAAATAATTCATTTTCTTTGACAGTTAAAACATGAGAAAAGAGAAATAATTACAAATATTATCTCTCAGTTTAATTTCTGAAATTCTGGGGAAAATTATCTTCGGATAGGGATGTTATTTGCGAAACAGTACAGTCCATAAACCATCAAGTTCAGTCCATGGAACAAAATTTCTAATCTTTCGATTGCAGTTGAAGAAACCACGGAAAATAGAAATTGCTAGATTTCTTGCATAAAACCTATGTGCTTTCTTCAACAAAGTTAAAATGAGAATAAGATGAGAAAAGAATTTCACTCTGGATGGAAATTTTATTCGTGAAACAGTTCAATCGAACAGTAAATTCAGTCCATAAAGCAGAATTTATAATGTTTCGAACACATTTGATGGTACCAGGAAAGTAAGATTGCTAATTTCTAAGTAAAATCCAATAGTTTTCTTCAACAGAGTGAAAAAAGGAGAATAAGAAAATACAAATGCTTTAAATAACTAAAGGCATATTTTTAAAATTTGAAATGTCTCCAAAATATTCTAAAAACCTGATTTATCTTAAAAATCCTTAAATATTCAGACGTTACTTCCACCTTATATCCCAAATACAACTTACATCAAGCCTAAATTACTCAAATACACTTTCGTGTTTAATATATTAAAGGTATAATTATATCAAACAAAAGTTGAAACATGTTTAAAATACTTTTAGGGGATAAAATATGCTGGTTCTAAAAATTCAAGATGTAGTAATTAAGAGTAATTCAAAAATATAGCGGTGAAAGATTATATATCAAAACTAAAAACTTCAAGCAAATTTTAGTTATTAGTTCTTAAGCAAATTTATTTCTGCATTTTTGTATCCAAATAAAGTAAATAAAGTATCTAAGTTTTATCCCAAGATTTTTAGTTTTATTTACGCGTATGTCCTATTATGTCCGTGGTACCCAAATCAGCCAACACCGTTCTTAACTCCGTTAATGCAAACAAAAACACTCTCACTATCTATTATCATCAGAATTTAAGTTATTTTTTAATCTCAACTAAAATGCCGATCTAACACTTCTTGTTCATAAAATAGTTAATAGCCCAACATCACGCGAAGAAATGAGATAAGTAAATGTATCAGAGAACGCATTTACAATTCCATGCTCCATAAATTTTAATAGAAAAAACGGAGTGACATTAAACCGTAATTAAGATAAAGTATGCCAAAATACGCGTAAAAAATGCACAACTTTTTTTATTACCAGAGTGCATGATACAGAATTTTAAAAATATTTCGGAATTAAACAGCATTCTGGTGATACTTTATCTCTGGAAAAGCGTCCTCTAAAAAACTCGCCCGAATTTTATGAGGAAAATATATTTAGCACGAAACACTCCCTAGCGTTAAGTTTTTAAATTTACATTTTCACAGGTTCAACTTAATAATGGCTGCTTTTACGTGCATTTTCCCCCAGGGGTTCGAAAGAAATGCACCGGAAACTAGGGTCTATGCATATTCATACACTTTTTACTTTTACGTGTATTAAAGGCATTTCTTTCCTCTTTTAACTCCACATTTTATATAAGTTCGCATCAAGTAAGGAATGGGCCGACATGCTTACTGTTTTAATCTGACCGTCAGGCTTTGTTTTAATGGAGGGACTTTAGATGTGAAAGGCTGACGAAGAAGCTTTTCTGAAAGGTTTGAGCTGTGCTGCTTTTTGCTTTGAAACATTTTACCAAACAAGGTTTCAGCAATCCGTTAAAACTCTGCAAATCAGGATTGAGATTTGTGGATTAAAGCAGGAATTTTTGTCCAGCTAGAATCCTTTAAGCATCGATTTTGACGTTTTGAATGTGATTTATAAGAAATAGGAAATTTTTTGTTAAAGGATTAAAAAACACTAAATTTAATCAAACTTTTATCATCGCAAAATTTAAAGTAGAGTAAGGTAGTTTATTTTTTTGCTTAAATAACTAGTAGTGAACTAAAACTTTCCAAACTATAAAATGAGACTTTTAAGATATAATCTTGACGTTTTAAGCATGATTTGAAAGAAATGGGAAATTTTGTTAAATGATTAAAATACACTAAACTGATTCCAGCTTTTGTTATCGCAAAATGTAAAGTAGGATAAATTAGTTTGGTTTTTGGTTAACTAACTAGGTGAATTAAACCGGTCCAAACTATGAATGAGATTAACTAATAGTAAACTAAAACTTTACAAAAAAATGAGGCCTTTAGGATATAATTCTGACATTTTGAACATGATTAAAAGAAATAAGAAATTTTTGTTATAGGATTTAAAAAACGTCTAACTGATTCGAGCTTATACCATCACAAAATTTAAAGTATATTTAACTTGTTTAACTTTCTGGTTAAGTAACTTGTAGTGTAGTAAAAAATTTCCAAACTATGAAATGAGGTACTGAGAGCTAAATTTTCTAATATCTCTTTTAATTACTTAATAACCATACTAAAATTGTGGTATTTAAATTTGCTTTATTACTAGGGAATAAAAATGTGAAACGATTATTTTAAATGACACAAAATTTGTCTAAAACCGAATTTTAGCATTTGACTAAAATACATATTATTATCTCTATTTCCCGCAGAAATGTGTTGTTTCCTTCAAACCACTTTAAAAATGAAGTGAAAGATCGACTTTTTTCAAAAACGCACTTAAATTTGAAACGAAATTATTGAATTCAATAAAATGCATTGGTAAAATTATTTGAATGTGATAGACAGTTCATTATAAGCACACGAATTTATCTCAATTTAACTGCAACTCAAGTGTAACGAATATTTGGTGCTCTGTAAAAGTTTTATTTCAATTCAAAGTATTTACACAGTTAATTAAGATAGGTTAAAACGTTTGATAGAAGAAGTACATTTAAAAATATTGGGCACAAAATTAGAAAAGTTTGTATCGCTTAACAATATTCTTAAAATATAAAATCAATACATTAAACACAACCAAATTTGTATTTGCATACCAAGGTACAAATACAAATGACAGTCTGTTATATTTGACATTTGATGAATGGAGTCTGTTATATTTCATATAAATTATAATTAATCAAAAAGTTTGTTCTTCAAAGCTGGATATTATCATTTTGTGTATCTATAAAATTTGAAACATCATGCAATTATATTTAGAAGAGGATCATCAATCAATATTTCTTCTCTTTTTTCACAGAAAAGGACTATAATCAAAGCTACAATCTACTACAGACCTTTTATGATAAATAATAATTTTTTCTTCTGAATAATTCTTGCTGAAAATATATTATCCTCAAAAGGTGTTGAAGCATATTAAAATTGACACAAAGTAAGATTTACATTTTCAAGAACAACATTATAAATTAACGAAAGATAGAATTGCGAATGTTTTGCGTTAGTTGGGAAGATATTATTTTAAAAAGAAATGCCGTAAATTTTTTAAAAACTAAATGCTGTAAAGGTACTTGAAACCCCCAAATAAAAAGCAGGAAAGTACATTTTGAGTTCGTTACAATGCTTAACACAACAGATTGAATTGTTGTTTGCTAATGAAGAGATTTCTCGTCATCAAGATATTAACCATTTTTATGATGACGAGTATTTTCTAATGACGAGGTGTCTCATCCAGCATGATCTGACTAATTTTGCTAATGACGAGATATCTCGTCATCAAAATGTTGCCAATTTTTTTATGATAACGAGATCAAGATCTGGTCAGTTTTACTAATGACGAGATACCTCATAGAGACACCTACCATAAAGGTTAAAGCTTTCACAGGAAGTTTCGAAACACCCCGTATATTTAAGACATCAAGAAAAATAAATTAAATCAAAATCCTTACGAATCATTCTAAAAATGTGGATAAAGTTTTGTCATCTATTTACCTTTATTATTCTTTAACATGATGTAATTAGAGCATAAGGGTATTTAATCTTTTTAATTTTTGAACGCTTCAGATTCTGTCTGTTTCCCTGTTTAAGCAGGATGATGAATTATCTAGAAACTTTAATCCTGATACGGCAATAACTATGCAATTTAAAACGCGATCTACTTACCCTCAACGTTTCAATAAATAAGATGAAAAGATTAACTATAAAAATGAGATGCCAATAAATAAAATTCGGAAAACTTGTGGGATAAAATGTGTGGGGAGTAATTTATGGTACTTCGAGAAATAATCTTCCACGATCACATATTTAACTACACTTATTTTGTTCTGCATTGTTTGATCACACGCTATAAATAAGTTAGGATTAAGGGCAAATACTTTGCTTGTTAATTTAGTCTTCAATAGAAATTTATCATTTTACTTGTGAATTCTTTCACATTCGAATTTTTTTGCAGGTCTGTGATTTTCGATGAATTTATTATTTTTAAGATACCCCCTTTAAATTTCACATACTTCTTGAATAGAATAAGAATTATTTTATTTCAAAATTTTAATCAGTTAATTATTTTTCTTTAAAAACGAACTAATCTGATTATTATTATTAGACTCTTTTAGTACTACATTTAGTATTACATTAGATTCTTTTTTCGGTAAAAATCTAAATACACTAGTGTTTCATATAATTACTTTTTGCATTTTTCTTCTAATGACAAAAACATCCCCAAAGAAAAATTGTTTCAGATGACTTCAAATAAAAACTATTCATGAAATTGAACCACGACTTCCATTTCTATTCGAAATAAAGAAACTTATTAAGTTTATTCAAGAGATAAATTATAAAAAAAAATAGTCATACTACTTATCACCTAAATACGTCACTACTTATCACCTAAACTACTCAATAATTCTAGTGATTATTCAATATAAATATTAGTCCATTTTCTCCAGAAGCAAGAACAGTATAACTAATCTTTTGAAAAATTGAACATTGCCCACTTTTGGAAAGATGAAATAATAGATTCAAATACGAATAACAATTTATCAGAACTTCATAAAAATCTGAACACACTCGTGTTTCATATAATTACTTTTTGCCCTTTCCATCATGACAAAAACATCCCCAAAGAAAAATTGTTTCAGATGACTTCAAATAAAAATATTCATGAAATTGAACCACAACTTCCATTTCTTTTCGAAATAAAGGAACTGATTAAGTTTATTCAAGAGATAAATTATAAAAAAAATAGTCATACTACTTATCACCTAAATACGTTACTACTTATCACCTAAACTACTCAATAATTCTAGTGATTATTCAATATAAATATTAGTCCATTTTCTCCAGAAGCAAGAACAGTACAACTAATCTTTTGAAAAATTGAACATTGCCCACTTTTGGAAAGATGAAATAATAGATTCAAATACGAATAACAATTTATCAGAACTTCATAAAAATTTAAACACACTCGTGTTTCATGTAATGACTTTTTGCTTTTCCTCTAATGACAAAAACATCCCCAAAGAGAAATTGTTTCAGATGACTCCAAATTAAAAAAATTCGTAAAAATGAGAGAACTACAATTTCTATTTCCACTAGAAATAAAGAAGAAATTGATTAAGTTTACTCAAGAGATAAATTATAAATATAGTCTTCCAACAATGTGCTTTTCAGCAATTTATAATACATTTATACCACATTAATTCGAAACGAAAAATGTCTGCATTTTTGCTGAAATATATACCCATCTCTTTTATCGCAAAAACGCTGAAAATCATTAAAAATAAGACTTAATCCCAAGAGGGCGGGTGGGTGAGTAAGATAAAGCAAAAGTAATAATCACGCAGACAATGGTTCATTTCACTCTGGGAAACACATAAAGTATGCATATCCTAATAAAATACGTTTTCCCTTGACAAGATTAACAAAGATTTTGTTCCTCCATAACTTTTTCATTAAATTTTTCTTTGAGAAGGGGAAAAAACTACGTTCTTTGGATCATGTACCTTCCGGAATGGAGGTTTAGAATCTTTTACTTGGATTTAGGAGATACAAATATATTGTAAATCGAATTAATTAAACAAAGTTTATTCAACTCAATTACTTAAGCTAATTATCTTAATTAATCTTGAGTTTTTTATGCAAAAAGTAATTTTTAAACTTTACTTATGTTGTTAAAAGTAAAAGGATGTCGTTAGCGCTTTAATAGGAAGCTGTTATCTTTTGGACATTTTTGTTTCTTGGTTTTAAGACGACTAAATGGAACTAGCTGCTCACACTTCGGAAACGCAACTCCACTAAGAGTTATATTGTTTGAATGTATTTTAAAAAACTTTAAAGGAGTCGGTTGTTAAATGCGTCAACTGTTTATAACTGAATGCTATGATCTATCTTTCCTATGGTTTATCTTTCAACGAATTATTGCATGTCTTAGCATGGTAGATATGATGTGGCTTTGAAAGTTTTGATAAAGTCGTTGCTAAAAACTGAAAATATTAACACTAAGCTAAGTATGTACAGTAGCGGTAAAAACCGAACCACCCTCCCTCATTCAAACGATTTTAACAGTAGAGCAAATTCAAAGATGACATTCGACAGGGAGTAACGTCTTCTATAACTTCATATGTATCAAAATTACTTAAGGGGCCGTCTTCATCTTAAATTGACCACTTACTTCCTAATTTCCAATAGCAACCCCCTATTTTGATATAAAATTTCAAATCTATATCATAATTTAACTTAAGATACCAAGTTTCATGTCATTCATGAAAACAGAAAGTTTGGAGCTCCTAATGTTAAATCAGTTTCCCAGACTTTTATGAATATCTTCCTAAATAATATTTCTATAGCGCTGATAATTTGTAGCATGTTGCTATTAAGAATATATATATAACAACCAAAAAATAGCAAATAGCCAAACAAAATATACATAATATTTTTATTTTAAATAATTTTCAGTTTGCAATATTAATTATTAAATTAATATTTGAAAAAATTAATAACAGGAGCCTTGATAAACTTTGACAGAAATCGATTCAGAAAAACTTTTAATATTGTCATAAACAATTTCACCTCTTTCCTCTGGATAGTTTTTGCGCTACACTTAAACTTTCGTCACTACTGTGATTTTAGGGCCATTCAAAAGTTGAACAAAATTACGACAAAAACCTAAGAAATGTAAATTTTTGAAAAATGTTTGGAAATATTTATGTAATCTAACGGATATTGCCTTCTACCTGTCATGTGTGGTACAGCTAAACAATGATCAATCTAGTAGTAGAGATTGGCAAAACTATGTTTTAACGATAAGTCTATTACTAACTTGCGATAACAGTTATGAAAAGCTTACTTAATAGTTACTGAATAAGTTTCAGTTATCATTAACTGTTAAAAACAGAAGTTTACGATGAAATTAAACAGTAAATATTGATTATTATTCTTTCCAAATTTCTCGTCTATAAAGATCTGGTCAATTTTAATAATGACCAGATACCTCGTCTAGACAATCACTAGGAGGATTAAGGTTCTTTGTAATCTTTTTGTCAAGCAACAAATGAACAGTTCTTAATTAACTAGAAATTATCTCGATCTACGAATAGCGATTTTTAATGTGGAGATGATCCCTGAAATAGACAATGGTTTAACATTGAATATCTCCGGATATAAGTATAGTAAATTCATGAAATTTTATGTTTAATATACTAATTTGACGCATCAAAACATGGCGTTTCTATTGGAAATTTTGTTGTTTATGCAAAATTTAATGTGAAGACGGACCCTTATTCAATGTTTTTGCACTTGAATTTGTATAGGACGTTATTTCCTATTGAATAATATCTTTGAATTTGCTCTACTATGAATAGAGCTCGAAATAAAGGAGGTGGTTCTTTGTCTTTCCGCGTCTGTACAAAGTATACACCCATTTCACAGAAAGAAAATCAATGTCTAAAATTCAATGCTCTGAATCTTAAAAATTCAATATAGTGGGTTTTTCCTCTGCGCTAGCAACCTGCAAGTTGTTGGGTTTGTAGGTTCTATTCCTTGGGTATATTTGTCTTCTGTGACAGTAAAACTTTCCTTGTGTGTAAGTTCATTTCTAGGTGTTGTTTGTCTTGTACTTGGCGCAGTTTGGCCAAATATGGCCATGAACTATAAAACCCAACCAATCAATACTTCGGGTGACCGATTTTCAATTGGTAAAGTAATTGTTAAAGACTGAAGCTAAGAACTCTAAGCTAGTATGTACAAATTATGCATCTATTTTACGAAACCTAAATCTTTAATGCCTAAAATAAATTCAATACTGTGGGTGAGCAGTTTTCAACAGGTTCTCATAATCATTGTTAAAAACTGAAGCTAAAAAAGTCTAAGTTAGTATGTACAAAGTATACATCTATTTCACAAAACTTAAATCCTTAGTGTTTAAAATTTAAAACATTGTGTGAACAGTTTTTAACTGGTACGAGTACCACTGTTGATTGTATGATGAAATTTATTGCATAATAAATTAATTGTCCTCGGTAGTACACATTCACTGTTCGCCGAATTTCCTTGCTTTAGCCAAATAATTTAACAAATTTATGTACAACTTCCTTAAGTACGTATCAACCAATTGCTTACAATTCTATTTATTACTTGTCAAAATGTTTCTCTATAGCTTTCATAATTTTGGTTATTAATGGTATTAACATCATTACTTCATAGGAAAAAGTTTGTTAACGCTTCTCTAGGGATAATGAGGAAACTTATTAATGAACAGATATTTTTATCCTCCATCGTAAGCCTCTTTAATGGAATTAAAACTGCTAATCTCAGTAAACAATTTCTGTTGAACATTATATTACGCTAATCCGCAACGTTTGTTTGTGTTTTGGTGACATTTTCGTATTTTTAATTCCAATTTCGCGAAATTTAACTTCAGAGGGAATGAAAGTGATTAACATATTTGTTGTCAATGCATTTAAATATGTAGATATAGTTTAATTATATGATTTTGTGTAATTTGTCTTTATTTGATTTGTTCTGAAATAATGTTATCAAAATTAACAGAAACCTTAATATTTTTCATGAAATTAGTTCAAACAACGTTTAAAAGTGTAATAGCTAAAATATTGAAACGGCGGTGTTTGATGAATCTAAACTCACGAAAAAAGGTTTTACTTAAACAATATAACTAAACAAATTAAGTAAGTAATATATGACTTCAATATAAAAACAATATTCGATGAATCTAAACATACAAAAACGGTTTTACGGAAGCATCATAGTTAAACAAATTAAGCAAATAATAATCCTGTGTCGGAATTTACATGCATTGCTATATAGAAACAAGTGTTTGATGAATCTAAATTTGCGACAAAATGCGCAAGCACTATAATTAAACAAATTAAGCAACTACTACATGTCATAAGTAAACCCTGCTTCAATCCTGTGTCGGATTGAAATGTACTACGAATTAATGCAATAATTATCCAGACGACATGCAAACACAAAACCATCATTAGCCACAACAGCACAGACAAATTAATTAAAGATCAAATCGGCGCTTCGATAGTTTGTCCGGACAATTTAAGTTCCTCCAAGTAAACAAAGCAAAACGGATGGTCCGGGATCTCTCTCTTTATCCTCGTTGGGAAAGTGTTTTGTAGATCTTAATGAAGAGAAGGCGTCACTGTCAAAACACCGAACTCTGGAAGGGGTGCGTGTATTTTGTTTGATCCCGACTCAGCCGGGAAAAATCCGGAGCTCATTCCCTGGAGAACCTATACCTACAGCCAAGTGACACATCCTTCTGATAGTTGGAGTGACTTCATCCGAGCTAAACTTCCTCCCCCTCAATCTTTCAAGCCTCCAGCTCCTGGTGATAAATTGGCTCTTTTTGGCGTCTTTTAATGCGCCTATAAATAATGTGGCTCGACAGCTAAGTTTTTCCACAGCTTCCAAAACTATGCAAGGCTCTATCATCAATAGCCCTAAGTCATCAGTTTTGAAGTCTTTAGAGAAATACTTCACGGCAGGACCGATAAAAACGTCCGCAAATAATATCGCAGAAATTCCTGCGAGGCAGTTGGAGGGAGCATACGTTTTTGGACATCAAATGTTTGAGCGTTAAAACTAGTTCACGTGAAACGTAGTTTAAACCTCCAAGTGGTTTCGACGAGATATTTCGCCCATCAAGATCTGACCAATTTTTCTAATGACGAGATATTTCGTCATAAAGATATTGCCGAATTTTTCATGATGACGAAAGCAAGATCTGGTCAATTTTTTTTTGAAATGGAGATTTATCTCGTCCATCAAGATCTGGTCAGATTTTTCTAATGGCGAGATATCTCGTTATAAAGATATTGCCGATTTTTTATGGTGACGAGATCACGATCTGGTCAGATTTTCTAAATACGACTTATCTCGTCCATCAGGATCTGACCATTTTTGATGATGACGAGATATCTCGTCCATCAAGATGTGACCAATTTTGCTAATGACGAGATATCTTGTCGAGACAACCATGAAGGTATAGGAAAACAACGGGGAATGAAGTCTCACGAAAGCTTTCATTTTAAATGAATGAAACAATATTGCATGTGCTTAAATTTGAGTTTAAAATTATGTGATTAAATAGGTTTTAAATGTGAATATTTAAAATGTTGATCCAATAGAAACTGGATCCCCTATTTATTTTTGTTACATTTAAAATTCAGCATCAGGAATTCATTCATGACTCTGGTTCAAGAGACAAATTGTGTTGTATCAACGGTTTCATTTTTGAAACGTATGTCTTGTTTTCATAAAGGAATTTAAAGTAAACAAGAATGGCAGTGATGCGAGCTTACATTACAATAAATTGATAAATCCATTACAATCCCTCACTTTTAAAGTATACCAACGTATCGATGGGTCGAAAATAAATTGCGAAAACCTATTTAAAAGCACCAGCAAAAATAAAAACCTCTCATTCCGGTTTTCGATATTTTTCTTTTGCTCGATCCATAAAACCTCTGGAAAGAGTTTCTCCGAAACAGACTGCGATCTGAGGGGAAAACTTTGATGCTGCTGTTGTCATTTATAACTAAAGTCCCCCAGCTGGAAACATTTGGTCTCTAGATAGATCTGGATCTTTTGAAATAAACACTCGTATCCCCAAAGGCAAGAATTGCTGTTAAAAATACTTTTGGAGTTGTCCCGTCCGCCAGCTTATTTACATTTTTAAAACACATTTCAACTCAGTGCACTTCCTCCATGTCTTGGCAGCAAGAAATTTCGAAGTAACTTTTTACTAGAGCTGTGTTTTAAGTCGCGTGTTCAGAAAGAACTACTCGAGGAAATACTTTACACCTTGTGCATTTCGATGGGCTTGCTTTGTTGCGAATTGAAAGATCATTTGTTGGAATAGTTTTCGATGCCTTTATCACGCATATTAATGCTAGAGAATATATCCATGGTTTTAACGACTGTACTGCACCTGTGTTATTCATGCCTATGTTCACTTAGTCATAAAAATAATGCATATATTTTTGAAATAGCATTTACAAATACAATTTTTGTCATTCAATATGTCCAGTACATGATTGAACATGTATTATCTTCGATCACCATACATTCCTCAAGATTGGTACCTCAGAATTATTCACTTGAAGGGTCAAAGATGAAGACATGATTAGTTTACTATAATTAATTTTCATAGTCGGCTAAAAGAGCACATATGAAGATTAATTTCTCAGATTTATTCTCCTGAAAGGTCAAAGATGAAGAGGATTAATTTGCATGATTGGCTAAGAGCGCATATATAAAGATTAGTTCCTGAGATTTATTCTCCTGAGTGGTTAGAGATAAAGACAAGATGAATTTGCATAATTGGCTATGAGTGCATAGAAAAAGATTAATTCCTTGGATTTATTCTCCCGAAGGGTCAGAGATGAAGAGAAGATTAATTTGAATAATTGGCTAGGAGTTCATAGAGAAAGATTAATTCCTTGGATTTATTCTCCTGAGTGGTTAGAGATGAAGAGAGGATTAATTTGTATAATTGGTAAGAGGCGAAAATAAAGATTAATTCCTCGGATTTATTGTCCCGAAGGACCAGAGATGAAGACAGGATTAATTTGCATGATTTCTAAGAAGAGCGCATATATAAAGATTAATTCCTGAGATTTGTTCTCCTGAGTGTTCAGATATGAAGAGAGGATTAATTTGCACAATTGGCTAAGAGCGCATATATTCGCTCTAGATTGGTTCCTCAAAGTTCCTCAAACCTGAAGGGTCAGAGATGAAGAGAAGATATTTTTCTGATGCATTTGCATAATTGGCTAAGAGGCGTGACCCTCCACACTCTGACCTAAGACAACTAATGGGCGTAACCTGGTTTAGAGGTGCGTAGCCAAACTGATTAACAGTGGCACACCCTAGGGAGTAGCTGATGCGCTTCATCCACCCCAAAGAAATACAAAAATTAAATGTTCATCGATTTGTAAGAATTATTCATTGGTGTTTCGATTTTTTTTAAAACTACAGCAATCTGATAAAATTTTGAAATAATGAGTAAAATTAACTTAAGCTATTAATTTCAGTCTAGCGGTTTCTTTTCACTTTCATTATTGGCTAGGGGTCGCCGTTGCCTGGTTGGAGGAATAGCGGATATGCAACCTGAGAGTTGCGGGTTTGAAAATCGATCCAACCAAAGACCGTCGTGTACGTGGGGGCACGTTAAATCTTCCGTTGCCTCAAATGTTCTCACGCTGGCGTGGTGTGAAAGTTTTGAGAGTAGGGTGCCATCTCAGGTGTTAACCTCGTCAACTGACCTTGATTCGAAATTACGAGGTGCTGTCCTCGGACTTTCCCTTCGGGATTGATCCCGGACCGTCGTCAATAGCCCATTATGTTGCTTCAATGCGAAAAAAATTCAACCTATCTACATACCTTATTGTCTAGATGTTTGAACGCAAAAAGTATTAAGTGTTATCAGTATTAACTTCGCTCTCTTATAATTTTCTATGGTTAAATATACATTTAGATTAAAAACTATGTGTCAAGCCTTAACTTAAGTATAAAGTAGTTACCATTTTGAGACACTAGATCGGTGTCAAGTCAAAGATATTATGAACAAAGCATTTTAACTCAACTTTTATTCATTGTGAAGAAGTGTTTTTGTAATTAGAATAATTGTAGAGGGTACAATGAAATGTGTTATGTTACTATATAAGACTTTTCACTGTTTATATATGCCACGTATTTTCTTGGAAACTCACTGTTTTCTAGGGTTGCGGTATGATTGTGCCAAAGGCGCTCAAATACCAAACTCTCCTGTCTTTCTTACACCACTAAAACAATTTCTTAATCATGAATAATACTAATATTAACATTTAAGAACTACGAATTAAATTGCTTTATGAAAAACCTATTTCTGAGCATGATTACATTAGAACCGTGCATAAAAGTAGCAGTAAAAAGTGAGTTTATTTTAAGCTCAATTAGCTTGCTTTCCTTAAAATGTATCACTGAATTCAATTAAAGAAAAGCGATGTTTTATTAATTTTTCCTGGAGCGAAGAAAGTTTCCCGAATGAAATTTATTAAGGAACCAAGTTGCAAATTTAATTGCTAACAGCGATGTGAAATAAAGAATTATCTGCCGAAGACAGAAACTTAAAAGAATTTGAAGTAAAAAATATGTTAAATTAGATTATTATTTTACCTCAAATTAATATCCTACTTTTAGATAAATCCAGTTTCATCAGATGCACTAATATTTGTCTAGGAGACAATGTATTAAGATTTTTAAGTTTTTTCAAAATCTAACTTTAGTGAATAATTATACCTTGTTAAAAATTGAGATAACTAACATTTAACAAATCCGTTATTTGCTTCGGAAGTTTTGTTATTGAATACATTTTTATGTTTTTAGTCTTTAATCTCAGAAGACTGCTTTTAATTCGTATTAATAATGAAACTGAAGTAAAAATTCTATTGTTATATTTTGTGAATGAAATACTTCTCTTAACTTATTAAAACTATACTTTATATGATTTTTCATTAAATTCTCGAGTACTTTTCGTTATTTATATAAAATTATTAATTAGGAATATTTTAGTTAGGTAGATAATCATTTCTAACTGCCTTATTTTGAATTGTAGTCTTCTTTAAACAATACTATCGTAACAATAGTTTTTTTAAGTTTATAAAACTGCAATATTAATAATTTGATTTTTCAAAAATAAAAACTTTGTATGAATCACAAATATTACTTTTATAAATTTATAGTTTAAAACACAAAATATATAAACTTTATATTGTTTATAGTTTATATTCGTATCGAATTTATGTGTATTATTTTTAAAGTAATCGTTAGTAATTAAGTTTTATAAAATTCCAAAATACTAGTTTTCTATTTACACTGGATATATTTCTTTCTTCTCTGTCAGTAAAAGTGTCCTTGCTTGTATGTCCATTACTTGAAGCTGCTTGTCGTATGTTTGGCACAGCTTGGCCGAATATGATCCTTGCGCCTCGAAACCCAAAACCAGCCAACATATTTTTCTAATTTTATTAGTAACAGTAATCTTTTTACATAATTACAAAAATCAAATAATCCCGAATACTTTTAGGAGTTTTAAATGTGTCCAAAATACATTTTTTGACTTTCAAAAATATTATTTTTAAATGCATTTTTTACAAATTATGAGTTGAATTCGTACAGTGTTAATAATTATAAGTTATAAAATCTTGTCCCAAAATATTTATGCCCATTAATAAACTTAAAAATATGGCACCAGTATTTAGATCGTTGATTGCAGTTATTCTAATCCGATAAATGTCCTCGATATGGCATTAACCTAATCTGATTAGTTTTGCCAGATTGGTTAGTCAGGAGAATTTTCTATTCTAATTCACACCTGGATGGGGACAGTGTTCAGAACCATTAATGGCGTTACAAAATCGCGTTTCTTCTATTGTGCTTCTAAAATGTGGACCCACAAATCAGTTATCAATTGCATACGCTACTCATGATATATTGAACAACAGAGGACCGACTGTATGATGTCAGAGACATCGTGCAGCCGGCCGTCATGTCACTTTTGAGTATAATGCCATACTGCAGAATGTTAACGCCCGCCCACAGTACACCCGGTGAACTCAATATACCTCTTCAACCTGCACACTCTCCAAACTTGTCTCGAATCGAGCATGTCTGATACAAACTCTTTTGCCAGTTACAAGCAATTCAACTCTTAAGTACTTGTACAAGTGCATTGAGTGGTATTCACCAGAGTGACATCCAGCATTTGTATGATTGATGCTGGTTCTAGGAAGTCAGGAGCAGATTTTAAAATATGCCATCTGTAAAACATCGTCTTCATTAAAATTCAACCGTCCAAGTGGTTTTGACGAGATATCTCGTCCATTACGATTGGTTCAAGATTGTCAATGAGTAGATACCTCGTCCATCAAGATCTGGTCAAGATTGTCAGTGACGAGATATCTCGTTCAAGTTCTGGTCAATTTTGGCAATGACGAGATACACCTTCGAGACAAAACTGCCCTATTGGACAAAACTGCCCCAAAGGAGAATGAAATTCAAAATAGGAAAAGGTTTTGTATTAGGGATTAATCACTACAGGGCAGATTTCAACGTGAAAATAAACCACCAGGAGGTTAAATTGCTAATGGTATTATTAGATTACTTTTGTTATAGCAGACAACTGAAACTATTTTTGTGGACTGAGATATTTTTAAAGTTGATTTTCAGTATCGAGTGAAGCAGCTTCGGTCAGCAATGACTGATTCGGTAGGCGTCTGGCTCAGTGAAGGCGATTTCGAAATAGTCGGTGGAATCTCTGTCTAAACTGCAGATTCTAAGCGAGTCGAGAGCTCATTTGTTGTGAACGGCTGAGGCGTTCGACGTGATTGTTGCTTAGGGATTATATCCCAGACAGGATTCGATCGGGAACTTGTCTGGCGAGCGGAGGTGTTATCTGCCGTGCAACTCTGATGGAAGGGAATCCTCCCACTTGCCTTTAAATCATCCCTCTTGTACCGCCGACTCTTGCGCGAATGCCCTGAATTTATTTCAGGCAGGTCATTTATGGAACCCAAAGGAACACTTGCAATCCAATCCGATGCAAAATGCATACTGCAAAGAGCCACTCACCATGTCTTCGAATGCATCTGTGATTCTCGTGGTGCTGCAAGTTGAATCAGGACTCATTTGAAAAATGTGTAATCATCTAGTCTGTTACGAATCTCAGTAAATCCTGAGATATCACTGGTTAAGTATGAAGAGAATCTTCAGTTATGGGAGGAGATGGAAGACAAATTAGACTTATAAAATATCATATTAGTGCTCAAATGCTGTGCTAATGTCTTTGATGTTGCTGTAGGATTGATCAATGCCATTGTTGCATCGTGAGTTCATTTAATGATACAAAGTTTAACTAGTCAGCCGTTTTTGAGACTTTTGATTTTACACCATTTACAAAGTTGAACAATTAATAAAATATCATATCACATATTATGCTCACGTGATAGTTATCCGGATCACCAATATTTTCGTTTATGATGTCCATATATGTGAATCTTTGATTTCGTCTTTCGAAACACATCAAGGGAAAATCTTTTACTTCAACCTAAGATTCACATATTGACGTGTACGTTGAGTATTCATATGTTGTTACTTATTCCTAAAGACCTACCTAAACAGGTAGACCACGTTCATGTGTCCTAAATACACTAAAGAAGTCCAACACTAGATCAGAGTTCCCATAGAGATTCTCTCTTTGTCAGACCACCGCAGGCACGACAGGCCATTGAATTTTACACAAGTTGGAAATTTCCTATCGCTTTGAAAGAAAGGTAGAGATCGGATGTGCCCGTTCACAAGTCTAGAAAGGGCAGTCTGACATTTTATGTCACCCGTATAGCACCATATATAAGTTGTAGGGGCTCTCCATATTTTATTATTTGAGCTCTTCTTTATGGCTAAAAGCTCACATAATGTCATGTTCATTAAAATTCGCAAATGGGAATTCGTGACTCATCAAAGGATTTTTCCCTTGGATGGTTTCTAGAGGAGAAACCATAGGTCCAAGTATGTGGAACTCAGAAGCGGGAAGAATAATGTCAACTGCAAATTTATTGCCACTCTCCGAATATTAATAGATTTTGCGCATTAGAAAAATAGCTTAATGCCATAATAAATAAAATAATTCTTGCCCTAAAATTACGTATCATCTCATGCAGTAGAGACGTCTTCCAACTCATGTAGTCGTTTAATTTTGAGGTCCAATTCTCAGATTTTAGTGTATTCAAATCTCATCCCTGAAGTCCGTTACCGTTCTGTGCTTGTGGCAATTTGGCTGTAAGTAAATCCACATTCTCTCACCCCACAATAATTCCATACTGCAAGTCCGCCAGGTCAATAAGGTCCGCCTTCATTAAGTGATATTAGGTGCTAGGTGTGTTAAGTACTATAAATGCCCTTCTTGCTTTTCATCAACCACATCTCATTTGACTCATTTATACCCGAAAGCAGAAATTTCGAAACCTCGGATCTTAGTGCGTCGGAGATTTATCTGTGAATTGACGTCCGCTACCGTTCGGTAGTTGTGGTAATTTGGTTGTAAGTAAATCCAGCGTCTCTCACCTCACAATAATTCCATTATGGAAGTCCGCCAGGTCTTCATTAAGTGATATTCGGTGACGGAGTTAAGTGAAACACGATAAATTCCCTTTCTCTATTCATTAATTGCAGCATCTCATTTGACTCATTTATACCCGAGACGTGAAATGTCGAAATCTCGGATTTTAATGAGTCGGAGTCTCATCCGTGAAATGACGTTTGCTACTTTTGGAGAATGTGGTAATTTGGTTGTCGAAAATCCCAACTTCTCTCTCCATACAATAGTTCCATCTCAAAGTTCATCGGGTCTTTATAAATGATCTTCGGGTGAAAGGGTAGAGTAAAACACAATAAACATCCCTCTCGGTTTTAGAATTAACTACAACATCTCATTTGACTAATTCATACCCAGAAATGTCAGAGAGCGTTGTTTCTCATTCACATAATTCAGTGACATTGCAGTAATTTCCTAGGCGCATAAAGAGATATTTTGCTACGAAAACTTTTAGAATTCCACATCGCGTATTTCTGTTTTCCAAAACTTTTTTAGCAAATGCATTTGGAATTAGGAAGCATTAAAGTGTAGCTGTTTTGAAATTTGATTTCATGTAACGGAAATTTAGAAGCTTCGTTTTCTTTTCGAGCCGCACGGTTTCTTTATGTTTCGGATATTGCTTTTTTGTATCGAAAAGAAGTTCAGAATTGCGTTTCTTTTGCAGGATGCATTGATTTTATGCTTTGTGAGGAATTTAAGAATTTGATTCAGTTTCCACAAACATAGAGAGGAGCATCCAAAATGAAATGAGATTTTGAATCTTTTTAAGCAAACAGAATTTTTGAGAAACTGGAATTTTATGAACTCTTTTCGAGCAACGATGTTTTTAAAACTAGTTTGGTATATCAAAATACTGACATAAATGTAATGCGTTTTAAAGGGTGCTATATATGTATTTTATCAACATTTTATTTTTATACCCAATATATATATATATATATATATATATATATATATATATATATATATATATATATATAGTTCCTATGCATTCATTGTACACAAGAAAACAAGTGTATCACTTCACTGAACCAGTTTGACTAATTGAGCATCACAAGTTCAGGTGTTGACCTCGTCAACTGACCACCGTGGTTCAAAATTACGAGGTGTCATCGGTAGATAAATAGTTAATTAACGTCGCACTGGAGCAACAGAACGGACTATTAGTGACTATCCGATATCAATTTCGACGGGATCCAAGGACAACACTTCGTAATTTTGAACCTGGTTCAGATGGCGAGACAACACCTGAGCTGGCGCCCCACTCTCCAAATTTCCCCACCACGCCAACCTGAGGACATTTGAAGGCCACGGCAGATTTAACGTACACCAACCCCCTCGTACACGACGGTCTTTGTTTGGACCGATTTCGAACTCGCAACCTTTCGGTTGCTAATCCGTCACTCTTCCAACAGGGCTACTACGGCTCCGGTGTTGCCTTCAGATATTTCTCTTCGGCATTCATCCCGACCGTCGCCAATAGTTGGTTGTGGTGCTCCAGTGCGACGTTAATTTAGTTACCTACTTCTGAGCGCCTCAAGATTTCCGAGTAGTGCAGTATTGGCTTTAACCCAGATCACAGACTAAATAACCACATCGATTGCTTGAATCATCGGAAAGATTCTATTCGTCAATAAGGTCAAAACTGGTTAGATGTCATGCAGGTTACAGAACGTATATATGCGTGTGAAAGTATAAAACTATTCTTAAGTTGATTTTTTCCACGTTTTTGCTTTTGGCGCCGTCTTGGCTTGGTGGGTGTGCCCACTGCGCTAGCGACCTGAGAGCAGTAGGCGTTACAGGTTCGATTCCTCCATGGGTGTATTTATCTCTGTGTCAGTAAAATTTTCCTTATATGTGTATGTCCATTGATATTGTCTGTCTTGTGTCTGGCGCAGCATGACCGAATTGACCCGTTGCGTCATAAAAACAACCAAGTTTTTGCTTATGTTTTATAACTTAATTCGTACCATATTTGGCAAACGCAATGAACCCAAACAGACGGCATACACTTATTGAGCAGTAACATTAAACTCCGCCGAGTGGAAAACAAAAACTACTTCCTTTTTTCAACTTCGAATCATTTTTCAACCAAGACATCTAGCAAAATACTCCACTTGAACAAAGCCAAACAAATTTCCACCGTCTCATGGGAATTCCTCCCGATAATTTATTTCGTTTTACTATGATGGCTCATAAAAGGTTTATATCTCAAGGAAAAGAGTTCCTCGGTCATTTAGTTTGTCTGAAAGTTTTAAATTCACCGCCATTTTTTACGTTATTTCCAACTCCATCTAATGACTCCGAACGCTTCGCAGCGAAATCTTCATCTTATTTCTTTCACCGTTTGCTTAACCCCCTTTTTATTTCCCCCAAACAACAACCACTTTACTTCTTTTGTAAAAAGAAGTTTCGATCGTTAGGGTTAGACAAATGGACCACCGTATTTAATAACATTTAATTAAATGCCTGTTCATGAATTAAAAAATGAAGAACACGCTATGGTGGATGATCGCACCGAGCTATAAAGGTATTGTTCAACAATTTTGCTGCAATTCGAAACGATGTTTAAAGCGAATAAGGTAGTTTCCCGAAATTGTAATAATTTACAGATTTTAATAGCATACTTTCGTTACTATCAGTTAAATTGAATCTAGAATATTTCTTGGTTATCGAATTACTTTATACATTTGACAACATTATCATGTTCTGTTACATTTATTGTTGTATATAATAATCGTGAAACTATTTCCTTGTAGCTAATGAAATAAATGAAATAGCTCTTAAAATAATAAAAGAAAACAACATATTTGATATTTCTCTATATTTTTCCCTTACTCGGCAGATGATAGGCACAAAGTAGAATTTTTCTCTGGTGGCTACTATTTATTGTCAGGTTTTGACATGCAGCTACTGGACATACAAATTAATTCATTAAAATCCAAGTGCGAAGAATAATTACAGCAAGAAATCGTGTAGAAAAGAATACATTAATTATGATTAAATTATTCAATAGAATGGTAGGAGAAATTTTTTTAAAGGAACGTTTAGTTTTTGCATCTAAATGGTAAACTACATTTTATGGAAGCATAAACTGTAGTTTAAAAAATGTTTTAAATAAAGCAAAGTTTTTGTTTAATTTAAAGGGAAAATCATTTGACAAAAGGGTGGATGGTTGGTTGGTTTTTGCAGCGCAAGGCCAGATCTGGCCAAGCTGTGTCAAGCAATGCTTTTCCTTGAAGTAAATTTTTACACCTCCAGGAGTAAAGTTTTATTGGTTCAGAAGAGAGAAATACATCCAGGGTAGTTACAGGAATCTAATATGCACCACCAGCAGCTCGCAGGTTGCTAGTGCAGACAACGATCAACGCGAGACTACTATCACATCCTCAATCATTGTACACTTCTTAATTGTAAATGACGATTTCTCTTTCAACTTCATGCTTCTCTTGGGACTCTTGACTACTCCAGTACCATCTGCTCCTTACTGACGATTATTTTGTACATTCAAGAACTTTATTTCTGGAATAACTTTTTATAACATCCCTAACTCTGCTAATAATCCTTAATTCTGCTAAGTACAACGTTGATTAAAACACCTACCTACCTTAACTCTGCTGATAATCCTTAATTGGGCTGTCTAAGGCAATGATCACATCCTCTTTCATTGTCCCACTACTTAATCATAAAAGAAGATTTCTCTTTCAACTTGCTGCTTCTCTTGGGGAAACTTGGCCACTCCAGTACAATCTGCTGCTCGCTGACGATTATTTCTTACATTCGATAACTTTGTTTGCGAAATGACTTTTTTATAACATCCCTAACTCTGCTGTCCTTAACTCTGATAATAATCCTTAACTCTGCTGTCCTTAACTCTGCTAAGTGCGATGTTAATTAAAATACCAACCTACCTTAACTCTGGTAATAATCCTTAACTATGCTGTCCAAGGCAACCATCCCATTCTCTTTTATTGCCCACTATTTAATCATGAAAGAAGATTTCTCTTTCAACTTGCTGCTTCTCTTGGGGAATCTTGGCCACTCCAGTACAATCTGCTCCTCACTGACGATTATTTCTTACATTCGATAACTTTGTTTCGTTAATAAGTTTTTATAAAAAAGTTGTCACTGTTAGCAATTTATCCGATCTATACACATGCAACACTTTTGTGGTGTATGCAGAAAAAATTATAAACGAAAGAAGAGCTGAACAATACAGACTTATCGATTCATCCAGACCTACTGCCGAAAAAGCACACTCCCGGAGATTAAATTAAGAATACAGCGCAGACAACGCGGGGGCTTTTAAGGCTAAAGATTAAAATAAAAGCACGGCCAGAGCAGTGTCAAGAAAGACAGAAGACTGCATGTAAAGACTGAAAGAGACAGGAAGCCGAAGCTCAAATAAAGCGGATAGTCTGAAACTTCTATCTGATGTAATACTGACACGCACATGTTAAAGAGAAAACGGAACAATGGTTTAGTGATACGCCTTGAAAGAAATCTTTATTGATTGTTTCTACCATAACAATAACTATAGGCCACATCTCAATCAGCTAATGCGCATAGGACCCGTTTATTGTATCAACCTATTTTCTCTTAAGTGGATTTCTTTAAGTACCGGAACCTCTGTTGGAATTTAAATACCCCGCAATTTATTACACGCATTTAATATCAATCTCGTTAAACGTCAGCTTTATTTGCTATTTTAATCGGATAGAAAGGGACATTCTACACCGACGGCGCTTAAAGAGAGTGCTCTTGCATGATAGATGCGTAGATCAAGACAATGCACAACACGTTTCGGCTCATTTACTGGCGATATGCTTTTAAAGCAGTTTTTTGTCCTGTTTGCTACCCCGAAAGAAAAATTAAAATCGCCATTTTGCTTTTATCGTAAAGTACTGGACCTCGGTAGCCGGGTTGGATTAGCAACCGAAGGGTTGCGAGTTCGAATCCAACAAAAGACCGTCGTGTACAAAGGGGGCTGGTGCACGTTAAATCTGACGGGCCTCGAATGTCCTCACGTTGGCGTGGTGTGGAAGTTTGGAGATTGGGGCGCCAGCTCAGATGTGACCTCGTCATCTGACCGTGGTTCAAAATTACGTGGTGTCGCCCTCGGGTCTTTCCCTTCGAGTTTGATCCCTGACCGTCGCCATTAGCCCGTTATGTTACTCCAGTGTGACGTTAATTTAAATACGTGCATACATAAAGTACTACGCCCCATGCCGCCAAGGGATCTAATAGGTTGGTTGAATTAACGTCTCACTGGAGCAACACACCGGGTTATTGGTGATGGTCCGGGATCAATCCTGAAGGGAAAGACCCCAGGACAGCAGTTCGTAATTTTGAACCACGGTCAGATGACGAGGTTATTACCTGAGCTCACTCCATACTTCCACACCAAGCCAACGTGAAGACATTTGAGACCACGACAGATTTAACGTGGACCAACCCCCACGTACACGAAGGTTTTGGGTTGGATCCAGTTTAGAACACGGTACTCCTCCAACCGAGCTACTGTGCCCCATCTCTTCAAGGAGTTAAACATAAAATTCTGATGATCCGAGTATTAAGGGTTAAACATAAATCTTCGATTTCATTACATCCAACGTGTTAATTTATGTGTTAATATATTGTCGGTTTACAAGTGAATTCAAGTAATTAGAAGGATTTACGTCGAGTTTTCTATTAGATCACGTGACGTCACGGTGACATACTATTATACCCCACTCATTATTTCTTTGCAATTAAATTTCATTGTTAAACTGTCATTTTAACACTTTTGTTTTCACTCTAAGTACCGTTTGATACTTCATTTGCCAATTTCAGTAATGTGTAGACAGAGTTTTGTTCAATTTACTAATATAAAAGAAAAATTAAAAGTTGACTATAGTGATTTTTATCAAAAATATCACTTTTGAAAGACAGTTTTGTTCAATTTACTAATATGAAAGAAAATTTGAAATCTTCTATTATGCATTTATCCAAAAAATACTATCGTACACCATGCACTGCTTTCTTGCAATTAAATTTCATTTTTAAAATGTCACTTTTAAAATATTATTTTTCACGCTGCGTACCGTTTCACAGTTCATGTACTAATTCAGGTAATATGTGTAGACAATTGTTTTTCAATTTACTATTATTAAATTAACAATTTAAAGACGTCTGTTGTGATTATATCAAAAATGTCACTTTTGAATGACGTTTTTTTTAATTTACTAATATAAAAGAAAAATTAAAAGTTGTCTACAGTGTGTTTTTTCAAAAACATCACTTTTGAAAGACAGTTTTGCTCAATTTACTAATATGAAAGAAAATTTGAAATTGTCTATTGTGGATTTATCCAAAAATACTACGTACACCATGCATTGCTTTGTTGCAGTTAAATTTCATTTTTAAAATGTCACTTTTAAAATATTATTTTTCACGCTGCGTACCGCTTCACAGTTCATGTACTAATTCAGGTAATATGTGTAGACAATTGTTTTTCAATTTACTATTATTAAATTAACAATTTAAAGACGTCTGTTCTGATTATATCAAAAATTTCACTTTTGAATGACGGTTTTGTTCAATTAACTAATATGAAAGAAACAATTTAAAATCGTCAATTGTGTGCTTTTACCAAAAATCTCACTTTTTAACTCATTAGTTTTCAACTTGATTAACGTTACCGTTCACGCCTAACTCATTCGGAAAATGAAAAACTACGCTTCCTAAATTTGGATTTAAAAAATGAGTGATGAGAAATTGTTTTGCTATTCAAAAACATATGCAAGTTTTAAATAATTTCGGAAAATTTTATCTCTAAAACGTCAGGAAACTAATTTACCTCATTAAAATTATGACACTTCGAGAAATACAAGTACCGTAACTATGGAAGTTAAATTTCAGTTCCTTAATAATTATGTAATACACAAACCCAAATAAATAAAAACAATGTGATATATATATATATATATATACGACAATTTTAAAACTCTAATGCTACCATCTACTGTAATTTATTTTTCAAATATTTTTCTCGGAAAAATTCGAAAACGCATTCACAAATGACCCTTCAAAGAAGTGCTATCAAGATAGAATGACTTTGGAAGTTGAAAACATAGCATCGCGTGCAAACTTGCCATAAACAGTGATACAAATAGGCCACAAAGCAATCCAGGCAAACTTCTGGAAGAAATATTTTGCAGAAAACTTTTTTAAAGTGTTGTTTATTTTTCTGATGAATAACTACCTTTCATCAATAATTTTTTTCTTTCCCATGTTTGAAAAACAATAGCATGTGTTGAAGAACATAGTTAAGATAAGAGCTGGCAATGGCGACGTGAAAATGAGCACATAAAAAGTTTACAAATTTTAGTTTTAGGAAGTGAATTCTTATGTCTGGAATTTGTATACGTTATAGAATATTGTAACGCTAGTTTTGAATTGCATTTCTTTATTGAAATTGGTTGAAAATTAGCTTAAGAATTTTATAGCTAAAGAATGACATTACATAGTAACTTCTTATTACATATTAGTAACTTCTTATTACATATTATATAGTACAGTAGTGAATGACATGACATAAACTTCGACAATTTAATCTGCAATGTAAATTAAAACTCGATATTTTAATATACGACATAATAAACCTCGATAAATCAATTGAAAAATATCGGCGTGCCTTTGTTTCATAGAATGCTGTGAACTTAAATTACAGTGGACATACATAAGATCAAAATTAGCTCAGCATTCAGATTTCAGTCAATGACTGCAGATTTGAAATCACAGTAAAACATACACACGACCGAAAATAGCTCATTTCGTCTGCGAAAGAATCTTCGATTATCTCTCTCATAAACTCCATAGCGCTCTTCAGAGCTATAGATGGAGTTGTTCTGTACCGAATAAAATCTGTAATGTTCTTCTACCCTTTTAATTTAATCTGCAGTGCAATAAACCTCGATAATTTAATCTGCAATGTGATAAACCTCGATAATTTAATCTGCAATGTGATAAACCTCGATAATTTAAATTGCAACATAATGTAAACCTTGATAATTTAATCCGCAATGTGTAATAAACCTCTATCATTTAATCTGCAACGTAATAAACCTCGATAAATAAATTGGAAAAATATAGGGAAAATGCATTTTTTTCGTAGAATGTTGCGAACTTGAAAAATAATGAACATACATAAGATCAAAATTAGTTCAGCATTCAGTTTTCAGTCAATGGCTGCAGATTTGAAATTACAGTTAACATGCACACGGCCGAAAATAGCTCATTTCTTGTGCAAAAGAATCTTCGATTACCTCTCACAAATGCTACATCGCTCTTCAGAGCTAAAGACGTAGTTGTTCAGTACCCAAGAAAATCTGAATTCAATCTGCAATGCAATATAGACATTTATAATTTAAATTGCAATGTAATATAAACCTCGATAGTTTGATCTGCAATGTAATAATCCTCGATTATTTAGTCTTCAATGAAATAAACCTCAATAATTTAATCTGCAACGTAATAAACACCGATAAATTAATTGGAAACATATCGGAAAAATAGTTTTTCGTACAAAACTGCGAATTTGAATTATAATGGACGCACGAGAGATAATAAGATCGAAATTAGCTCAGCATTCAATTTTCAGTCAATGGCTGCAGATTTGAAATTACAGCTAGCATGCACACGACGGAAAAGAGTTCATTTCTTCTGCGAAGGAGTCTTCGATTACCTCTCTCACAAACGCGCTCTCCAGAGCTAAAAACGGAGGTATTCGCCGCCTAAGAAAATCTGTAATGTAATTACCTCGATAAATCAATTAGAAAAATATTGGTATTCCCGCAACTCATTGCAACAGAGCGAAGAATGTCGCTATCTGCCCTTCGGAGGAGGAAGGAAAGTTGTGAAGAGCTTTCGCTTCACCGGTTGGAATGACCTTTATTTCATCAGAGGACTGCATCGGTTTTTCGCCAAGTTGATTCCTGCGTTCTCATTAAGAATGGTCCACATATATCGATGCGCAGACCTATTACAATAAGACATTTCCTCCAATCCCCACGAATGAATACATAATCGAATCGGCAAACTTGACGCCCAAAGGGAAAGGACGCCCAAAATTATTTCGGGATGGCCGACCACGAATTCCTCTGTCTTTAATAATGAAAGAGGGGTACCTCTTATCATTAAACTAGGTACCTCAGCTTCGGAGATAGTGGGAGTGAATTTCAATTCGGTCCTGTGGATGTGTATACCGTTCTAAGTTGAAGAATAATTTATCAGTTAGCTCCCCAAACGGGGGGAACCTTGGGAGATGGTGATCTTCATGGAATTAGTTGCTAACTTTCCATTTGAGGGTTTGGGTATTAAAGATTAGTTTGAAGTTCTCTTTTGTCGCTTATATTCTTCGAGAAGTACTTAGTAGGAGATCAAAGCGTAACTGTCGAAAGTTTTCGTCTTGTGATTTACTATTGAAATAGCAGAATAACAACTTTTCGCTCTCTTGGTCTAAGATGTCAAATGATGAGATAACAGCTTTTCGTCTTTCAGTCTGATACACTAACAATTTTCACCCTTGTTATCAGCGATTAAAATAATACGAAACTTTACGTTTCTTGATTAATCTGAATAACAAAATAACATAGAAATAACACAACAAATGTCAATAGGAACAAAAAATGACAAAAACAAATAACAATTAAAACTATAACAAAGCAAATAATAATAGAAACAAACAATAACAGAAACAAATAACAATGTAACAATAACAATAACAAATAACAATACAAACAATATCGTAACAAAAAACAATACAAACAAATAATAACCAAACAAACAATAGCCTAAGAAATAACAATATAAACAAATAAAAAATACGAGCAAACAAATAACGATACAAACAAACAAATAACAATACACACAAATAACAAAATAAAATAAAATGTTGTTTAATAAATAACAATACAGTTTAACCATTCAGTAACAATATAAAATACGGGCGCAATTTTTTATCTTGTAACGGGAGAAAAACTATAGAACTCTTGAAATAAATGAGCTGAAAGTTTAATGAATTAGTTTAATGTTTTTTGTTATAAGATTTGAAAGTTTGAATAACGCTAGCTTAAAATGGTTTGTGTGCACTTTGTTTTAATATTATATTTAAAGTATGAAACAATAATATTGATATTAATATAAATGATCTTGTCATTTTTAACACCTTATACATAGAAACTATAGTAAGAATCATTTGTAATATTTTTCTAGGAATTTTTTGACTTAATTTGATGTTATATGGACAATTAACTGAATTGAACTAAATACGACAAAATATCAGTTTAAAAAATCAATTTAAACTGTTCTCTGGGCAAATTCCTCTTCAACAGTTGATTATCATATTAGTTGCTGAATTCAAGATTTTGTGTTCACAATTTTGTATTCCTGTACGTTTATAGAAATGAAAAGTATTTAGTGCGTGGAATTTCATTTAAAAATAAGATCTTTCGATTAACAATGACAAAAGAAAGTAGAAATAGTTACATGTATCTAAATCTATCCCTTGAATATTTCATGATTCTGTTATCCTTATATCTCTGTATCTGCATTATATTAGTGGAAATGCGACAGCATAAAGAACCCTTTTCGGCTCTAGTGATTGTACACAGATTTCAAAACATTTGTATCTTTTACTTCCCGGATTGACCCAAAAAGAATCCTTTCGACATCCCATTCCGCTATTGTCTGACTACAAAGAGACTTTTCTCAGTAGCGGCTTCGTGTCACAAAGCTAAATCTTTAGTAAAGGTCTCCATAGTAACCTGCTTGAGTCTCTTATGTCTCAGATTTGACCATTAGTCTCTTTGTCTGAAAGCATTCTAAATGCTACCTTTTATGCCAGACTCCATTCATCTTTTAATCGTACCTCCCTGCCATACAGTTGTTTCTCTCATTCTGCTCACGTTACCTTATACTATCGAAGTTGTGCAGGTATTTCTTCTTAATTAGTACATGCTAGTATGTGTATACAAATGATGTTAAGAATTGAACAAATAATTCCTTATACAACTTTTCCAATAAAAAAGGCTCGTTATTTATCAACCAGTTGCCTAGTGTAGCATTGATAATTGGGGACGTGCCGAGATTGGATTAAAAGCGAAAAAATCGATTTCTCAACTTTAGACAATCTTATAAAGTCAACTCGATTCGACGTTGCCTCATTTCTTTGGCAAAAGCAATACAATACAAATACTCTTTAGGCCTAAGTTTGAGTCCAAAAGGATCCAATCCTTGCAACTCTGTATGGATTAAACATATGCTGTCTATCTGTTTGATGGCAGTCTTTTTACAGAGGTGGAATATGAGGAGAGAATGGTAGACAATGCGCAAATACCCACTGTGAAAATTATCTGAATTATAAAATCCTCGAATTCTTGATAGTAGCGTAGAATAACATTAATAACTGGGGATGCCGAGATTGGATAAAAAAAGATCTTATACTTAGCTTTGGACAACCTCAGTCTTTGAACAAGTTGTTCAACCGTAACTATATATTCTCCCCATTGCTTCTTTTTCTCAAAGACAACAAAATACAAGTCAATTTTAGAAGTTAAAAAGAAGCCCAAAGCCGTAATTGCGCACAATCTCAGCAACTTTGTGTGGATTATCCAAGCCTTGTCTTAGATCTTGATGCTCTTTTACATAGGTGGGAAAATGAGATTGAGAGAGAACAGGAAGAGACAGATAAGACCCTACACAAGGACACACTGCGCGTACTATCTGGACTGGATGCTAGTTTCCTTAGGAAGGGAAGAAGAATCTGTGCTGAATCTTCCCATTGTGCATGGCAAACATTTTTAACCACACTAAGAAACCATTTGAGACTGAAAGAACAGGCATGCGTATTCCCTGGTTAGCCTTTTACCGAGAGAAACAAGGATTTTAAAATAGATACTGACTTCACATTCCAATTTAAATTTTAAAAAGATCGTCACTTTATTTAACCCTCCAAGTGGTTTCAAATTTTAGGAAAGATTGCATTGGTTAAGGTCGAAACTGGTTGGATGCCATGCAGGGAAGACTGCATGACTTCCAACCAGTTTTGAAAAAGAAATGTCTGTATTGTAACTCTCCAAGTGGTTTCCACGAGATATCTTGTCCATCAGGATTTGATCAATTTTTCTAATGACGAGATATCTCGTCATCAAGATATTGCCGAATTTGTTATGATTACGAGATCAATATCTGGTCAGTTTTCTTCTGACGAAATATCTCGTCTCTCAAGATCTGGTCAGTTTTTTTAATGATGAGATAACTCTTCGAGACAATCACCAGGAGGGTTAAGGTTTTGCTGTTTCTGTCAATTTATTTATTATGGGATACCGGGCTTCTGAGCTTCCATGGACGCTACGTCACTGCTATCAACTATTTTTGGAGTAAACATGTAAATCATATATTGACTAATTTTATTTGGGATATTTTTGTTTTTATATTCTATATTTACATCTTTTCTTAATCAATAACGAAACACTTCAAAATGTAATGTTTTCAGAACGATCATCCTAAAATTTTAGTCTTGAAAATGTTTGTTGAAAATGTACTTTTAACTAGCTGCTTGACTTAACAAACGTATTTATTTTATTACAATATGAAGGACTTCGTATTTTGTATCCAAAAGAGAAAGAACCGTCGTATTTTTACTTTAAACCCTCGGAGCGTCACAAGATTTCCGAATAGTGTACTATTGCTTTTACCCCACAACACTCATAATGACTAAATAGCCACATCTATCGGTTTAAAAATCCTAGGAAGGATTCTATTGGTCTACAACCTAGAACTAGCTAGAAGTCATGCAAGGAAAACTTCAACTTGCATAGTGCATGATTCTCATAGGGTTAAGCAGTCCAATTTAAGCCTTACTTGTTAAAAAATACAATTTTGAAACTATTGATTTCAATTATTGGTTGTTCTTTTAAAGATTTCTTTAATAGCGCTTCACGTTCAAATACCAGTCTACAAATCTAGTACAATAACTTAAATAGAAAAATGTTTTTCATTAGACCAATTTTTCCGATAAACAAAGACAGCATCGAAAATATTTTCTCCTTTTAATGTGTCATCACGTCAGCTACCATTGTACGAAGACGTTGGTTCAGTTATATATTTCTGTAAAATGTTGAATAGACTTCAAAACTTTTAAGGGCTACGAGAGGATGAAATTGCCTTCGTTTATTGGCAGCGACAGTTCGACTGAAGATTTTCTCCTGCAGGAAGAAAATATTCGATCACTTTTCAGAACTGATTTATTTTGACATTATTTTGAAATATATTTTGAGCCGTCTGAATTCATATCGTTCGAATAGACGGAGAAAGTTATATTATCTCTGAAAGTTTTCTGCTTTGAATTTAAATGTAAATGAGATAAGGGTTGAGAAATGTCGACTACATTATATTTTTTTCAGTTCTATTTGAATTGAAAATGAATTCCTCCGTATCTTCACATATCTGAATACTTTTCTATATTTAGAGTTTTGAATTATGTTCTTTTGTGAACTACAAAATGTGTACAGTTGACATTCAAAAATTGAGTCACGGAAGTCTACCTGTTCGAAAAAATATTTTCAGCCCAGCAAATATCTTTATATTTATCACGCTGATTTATATAAAATTTCATCATACTTCTCACTTCAACCTTTCCCCAGAATGATTCATTCCATGAAATAGATAGTTTAAAAGATAGCGATGACTAGATTTACGTAAAATAATATTACTTAGTTAATATGAATTCTGAATTAAAGAAGGGTCCTCAAATTGTTTTGTCATGCATTAAAAAAACAGTTGAAAAAATGTTTTTCTGCATTTTCAAGTGGATTCCATTTTCAATTAAAAGTATTAAAACATATGAGATAGACAGACATGTTTGGTAAGACACTTTTTTTAACAAGTTCAATTCACTTCACCCAATTGGTCCAGTTTCGAATCTCAGTTTGTAAGAGCATGGATGTTGGTGAGTAACGGAGGCTTAACCAGTGGGTGTTCCTTCACAAATACCCGCCAATTTACCCTTTGTAATGCTGAAGGCTGAAGAGGTCAGTGGTCGGTCATTGGAAATTTAAAACAATTAATGTAAGTCAAGATTGCGATTTAAAAACACACACACAATTGTTACAATAACTTTTATAAAATTTTATTGCTAAAACAAAAATAAAGAAATCAGCCTTATTTCAAAAGTTTTATTTAAACTAAATTATTTATAAGTACTTCGCAGAAATACACAGCATTGTTGAAAATTAAGCGGCATTCGTCAAAATATCTTTAGGTTGGTTGGTTGAATTTTTTATAGCGCAAGGGCCAATCTTGTCCAAGTTGAGCCAAACATTGAATACATTTAACAAATTAAGTCTCAGTTAAAATATAATTATAATAAAACAGTAAAATATAAAATTTAGTAACTTGCGAATCTGAAGTGAAATCGCCAAAGTTGATTCTAAACATAATTTGCAAAATCAATGTTTGTAAATAAAGCAAGTTTTTAGAGTGGGAAGTCGTTTATTGTTGGATGATTAAAACTAAATCGGCTTAATTGTTGAATGAGAGATAACATTTATAACAAATTAGAGCTTTTCACCTTTTAACCCTCCGAGATAACTCGTCATGAAGATATTGTCAATTTTGCGATGATGAGATTTAAAATCTGATAAGTTTTCTTTTAATGACGAGATATCTCGTCCATCAAGACCTGGTCAGTTTTTCTAAAGACCAGATACCTCATCGAAACAGTCACAAAGGGAGTTAAAACTCATTTAAATATTTATTATGATGAAAAAATTTGATATGAAGTCGTATAATTCCTAAAATAAGGGTTCAAGTCGTCACTTTTCGAATTTTCAAAAGAATTTAATGATCTGTACACTTTAAGATTGTCCCTAGACCAGTTGCCACTTTTGCAGCCAGAGCCATATTGGGCCATATTGTCACTCAAGTGTTTCTGCACAAGTTTCGCCTTGTAGAATCTGGAAAGTGACTTGTTGGCTTGACCGAAGAGGGATAGTGGAACGCATCTTATTCTTATGTGCCGGAAAAATTGAAAATTTTTAGCAAGATTGCGTACCTCCCAGACGAATGTTGCTGTTTCCTCTCTAGTTTTCATCGATGACCGTTGCTTTTAGATTGTAACGAAGACACCGTGAAATGGGAACTAATAGCTCTTGACGTAATGATGCTGCATGATATTGGAAAAGATTTAATGTAGTTTCGTCATCATCTCTGTACGACTTCAAACCTGTTTCGACCTTCTTGATCAATAGAATGTCTCTTAGAATTCTTTCAACCAATCAATGTGGTTATTTTGCCATTATGTTCGTCAGGGTAAAAACAATGCGATATTACTCGGAAATCTCGCTGTGAGGAAGGGCCGCGTTAGCCCAGTTGGAAGAGGAAGGAAACGGATTAGCAACCGGAGGTTTGCGAGTTCGAAACTAGGTCCACCCAAAGACCTGGTCTGGTGCACGTTAAATCTGTCTTAACCTCAAATGTCCTCACGTTGGCATTGTTCCCGGACCGTCGTCAATAGCCTGTTGTGTTGCTCTAGTACTCGTTAATTAATTACCATACCATACCTTACGTTGACGTGGTGTGGAAATTTGGAAAGTGGGGTGGCAGCTCAGGTGTTGACCTTGCGACGTTAATTAACTACCTACCTCGATCTGAAGATTAAACTTATAAACATTAAACATTTCTGTACAAAAATATAAGGGTTTGTTGAATTGAGCTATGACTTCTGCAACATTATTTCAGCATTTTGTGTCAACGTCCTAAAAATCAATTCCTACAACTTTATTTCGACAACGTAGATCTATATACACCCAATAATGCTGTTCAATTTCCTGTACGTGATTTCTGAAAAGTGACTGCAATTTAGTGAAAATTGTGAAATGTCTCCACTCGGATGGCTTTTCGGGGATGGTAATTTGTGAAGCAACCCCAGAGCTAAGCAGAGCGTGAGGGATAGGGCGTAAGTCCACTTCCGTGGCAGTTTGTAGTCCAGACACGTCAGAAAACGCCATTAAACTTGCAAAGTCTGTCTTCGCACGGATATGTGACAGGAATTCCTTGGGGAGACTCGCCATAGAAATAATTTCATGCATATTGAGCCGAATTCGAGAGCTTTCGCTTCAATCACCCGTCCCTTTCCTTCAGTAAATTTTGATTTCGGAGTTAACCTGTTAGCTGGAACGCTGCAATTTCTCGAACTCTTTTATTTCTACCAGTAAGTAAATAAAACGGCGCGGGGTTAAATATTTTAGAGGAAACCTCTTTATACCGGCTTGCGCTGTTGCATTTGGATTCGTAGGTTTTTGTGATACTAGTGTAGATCAGAAAGCTATTTATCTTTATTCCAGTGAATGCTTTTAATGAATTTATTTTATCCGCCTAGAATCTCACAAAAGTTCATCTCAAATTCGTCTGCCATTGCTTGCAATAAAAATAAATCCAGATTTCTTTTTAATCGTTTTATCCTAGAATTTTATACGAGTTCAGTTGAAATTCGTCTGTTATTACGTGTTTCAAAATTAAATTAAATTTCTGGATTTAAATTCTTTTATTATTATTTTATCCTCCTGCAATCTGATAAGAGTTCAGCTGAAATTCGCTTGCCATTGCTTACAATAAAAATAAATTTAGATTTCTTTTTTCTTAGTCATGACCTCATATAATCTGATGAGTCCAAATGAAAGTCTTCTTCCATTGGATGCAATAAAAATAAATCCAGATTACTTTTTTATTCATTTTATCCTCCTACAATATCTTATGAGTTCAGCTGAAATTCGCCTGTCATTGCGTATAGTAAAAAAAATTAGATTCCTTTTTATTCATTTTATCCTCCTACAATCTTATAAGAGTTCAGCTGAAATTGTTCTACCATAGCGCTCAATAAAAATAAACAAAATTTCTAAATTTAATTTTCTTTTTATTCATTTTATCCTCCTATAATCTTATGAGTTCAGCCGAAAGTCGCTTGTCATTGCGTACAGTGAAATGTGAATATATGTGAAAAATATTGTTTTCGATTTCATACAACAAAATGCTTGGAAAATACGGTACTCTTTTAAACGGTTACGTGGACTACGAATATACATGCTTTAAGCTTGTTAAGAGCTATTTCACTGTCTTGGGATAATCACATACTTAAGTTATGTAAACGGTTGTATCTTTATTAATCAAAAACTTTTCTGAACTTGAGCTGTATTCCCTTCAAGAAAGCTTATCCCAGATTTTCAGGCATATCTGTCATTTTTTCTTGTTCAAAGAGAGCTTATATCAAGCCATCATGCATGGGACATCTCAGTTTGACAAGAAATGTCCCATACGTGACGGCTTGATATTAGTTCTTTTTGTATTAAAAAACAGATAGATATAACCCAAAAATCTGGGATAAACTTTCTTGAAGGGAAGATGGTTTCAAAAGATTTTATAGGGACTTTTTGCATATATATTTTTCTACCATACTGTATTTTTAAATTTCAAATTAATTAAACAAGATTTATATCACACGAAATTAACGCACCTCTTTCATCATCAAAGCAATAAGAACGGGACTTCAACAGTAGTCTTTAAATCTAATTTCGACTCAGAAAGCAATTTCCCGACACTTCCCGACATCGTCTCAACTCCAACACCTGGAACAAGACGGAAAATTAAAAAAGTAATTAAGTTAATTTTCGTCAACTTCTTACTTTTTTGCTCCCCACTCCCATTCATTTATGAAGACAAAAAAGCGGCATTCCATCCGCTACAAAGTCGTTAAAAACCGGAGGACATTAATCTGAGGATAAAAATGTTCCAAGAGAAAGGTACTGACTCATTAGCAAATACGGATGATGGTAAAAAACAACCGACTCTGTTTTTGATTAATCGCCCCTTAACAAAAGACGTCCAGTTAATTAATCGGAACAAAAGATCTGCAACAATTACCTATGTATTCCCGTTAATATGGACTTTTTCCAGCAGTCGATTTCATAGACGCCATTATGTTTTAACTCATTTACAAGAAAGCTTCCTCGTATTTGTCTTCTGTGGCGAGTAAAAAATTGCTTCTTCTCATGTACCCGATTTCCAATTTGTTTGCTTTATAATTGGGGAGATTAATATCCCCTTCCCTATTGGTAGTTAAAATCAAAAGTTTAGTGAGGCTTACCTACAAGATCGATCGTGGAGGAAAATCGCGACTGGGCATTAGTCCCTCCTCAACCTTGAAAAATTACCCTCCTTTATGCAGCAAAAGATGAATTCGCTTTCATTCAACGGCTTATTTAAAGCATTCCGCGGGTGTTCTACATTTTGGAGAAGGAATAAATAACCATTTTTCTGAATAGCCTTCATTTGTGGTCGAAATTTGAAGGTTCTTTCTGGCGCAATGTTAGTATGAAAGCTTATTACTTCGAAGTGTTAGTGAAACAGACTGATTTCTTGGAATTACTTTTTCGAGGACTGCGATTTATTGTTGCGGTGTGTGTATGACTTAGATTTATTATCACGTTAATATTTCTAGAGGGCAGATTCAGTTCGCTGAAGTAAACGTCTAGGATGGAATAAAAAGGATATGAATTCAAGATTTTTAAGCGTCAGAGGGGTTTTCTGTAAAGATAAAAACAAAGGGCGTTAATGTTTCGTAACTTGTGGCTTATTGTTATTGATTGTATCCAAAGACGAAATAATTAACGGATTAAACTGTCTGTTTCACAAATACTTCAAAAGCTTGTTATTTTGAAGTGTTATTGAAAAAGACTGATTTCTTGGAATTACTTTTAGGGAGCTGCGATTTATTGTTGCGATGTGTGTATGACTTAGATTTATTATCATGTTAATATTTTTAGAGAGCAGATTCAGTTCGTTGAAGTAAACGTCTGGGATGGAATAAAACGGATACGATTTCAAAATGGTTTAAGTATCAGAAGGGTTTTTTGTAAAGATAAATACAGAGGGTGTTGATGCTTTATAACCTCTTTCGTAACTTGTGGCTTAATGTTATCGATTGTATCGAAAGACGAAATAATTAACGGATTAAACTGTCTGTTTCACTAACACTTTAAAATCTTGTTATTTTGAAGTGTTAGTAAAATAGACTGATATCTTGGAATTACTTTTTAGAGAGCTGCGATTTATTGTGTATGTATTTATTGTGGTTTGTGTATGACTTAGATTTATTATCATGTTAATATAGATGATTCAATTCGTTGAAGTAAACCTCTGCGATGGAATAAAACGGATGTGATCTCAAAATTTATAAGCATCAGAGGGTTTTTATGTAAAGATAAGTACATAGAGAGTTAACGTTTTGTAACCTCTTTTATAACTTGTGGCGTAATTTGACCTGTTATTCGATACGATTTCAACATGTCGCGTATGAGAGAGATTTTCAAGTGTGAACAAACAAAACAGACGGAAAGGAGAGATTTTACTTATTATTAGCCAAATATGGCCTCTTGCACAATAAAACCAAACCCAACCTCATTGAAATAATTCAGATAAGTTTTTAATTTTATCCATTAATTTTTTCGTCTTTGAGTACTATTTTCCATTTAGATAAAATCGATGGTATACACTCTCAGCATTGAAATCTTCACACACACAATTTAGTTTAACAAGTTAATTATTTCATCATTGGGTTTATATGGATACAGCTGACAACACTCATTCTCAGTATTGAAAATATTCATACAATTTAGTTTAATCCATTGATTATATCGTCATTGGGATTACATGGATACAACTGATAACATCCATTCTCAGTATTGAAAATATTCATACAATTTATTTTAATCCGATAACCCTCCAAGTGAGATATCTCGTCCATCAAAATCTCATCAATTTTGCCAATGACGAGATATCTCGTCATCAAGATATGGCCGATTTTTTATTAGGACGAGATCAAGATCTGGTAAGTTTTCTTCCAATGATAAGAGACAAGATCTTGATGAACGATATCTCTTCCACCAAGATCTGGTCAATTTTGCTAATGACGAGATACATCGTCGAGACAGCCCCATTAGGAGGGTTAATTATCCTTCATTGGGCTTATATGAATACAACTGATAACATTCATTAATTGTAATGAAAATACACATACGAATGAGTTCAACTCGATAATTATTTCCTTTCTCTGAGTATGTGACGCGTGTTCAGATACAATTCAGCAACCACGTATGCATGGAAGACCCACACGGAAAACAACCCCAACATGTCCTTCGCGCCGTTGTTATCGAAGCTGTCCGAACGTGAAGGAATCCTCCCAACTGATAACAATAACTCCCACTAAAAGAATTCGAGCAAATCAACGAAGGATGAATATTCTTTCAATTTTGTCTCGCAGATTGCGTTAGCTGTCAGACAGTGTTTATATTGATTCTCGGGCAGGGAGTGGGACGACAAGGGGGTAGACGCCGAGTACCAGCAAGGCGTCATCGTGTTCTGTATATGACTGCTCACGCTTCTATTCTTAGCGATGCCCTTTGTATTAGGAAATTCGATGTATGGGTTACAAGCAGCGACATGGGAAATGAAAAAGGATAGTACCGAAAGGAACACTGCTCGGAAAGGAGGGACGTCTGCAAAATGGAACTTGAACATTGGAACACATTTCGCCAGGGACGGGGTTCATAACTTGTCTCTCAGTTCAGATGTTCTGGACGAATTTTCATGACTGAGTTGTAGCGATTTATCTGGGGTATCTGCATTTTAATATTTCTGCTATGCGTGGAAAAATTTTGGTTTCGGCGAGAAAGTTCTTGTATAGGCGAGTTTGTTTTAAAAGCGCAAATAATTATTGTATATGTGACCCTCCTGGTTGTTCTCGACGAGGTGTCTCGTCATGAGCAAAACTAACCAGATCTTGGTAGACGAGATATCTCGTCATTAAAAGAAAATCGTTTTGGTATTTGGTATTTTTTTCAATTAACGTCACACTGGAGCAACACAATGGGCTATTGGTGACGGTCCGGGATCAATCCCAAAGGGAAAGATCCGAGGACAACACCACGTAATTTTGAACCACGGTCAGATGACGAGGCAACACCTGAGCTGGCACCCCACTCTCCAAACTTCCACACCACACCAACGTGAGGACGTTTGAGGCCACGACAGATTTAACGTGCACCAGCCCCCTTTGTACACGACGGTGTTTGGCTGGATTCGAACTCGCAACCCTTCGGTTGCTAGTCCGTTACTCTTCCAACCGGGCCACCGCGGCCCTAAAAAGAAAATCGAGTCTTGATCTCGCCATCATCAAAAACTGAAACCATCACCTCATCGCCAAAAAATCGGAAATATCTCGATGATGAAATATCTCGATATTAGTAAAATTGGCCAGAACTTGATGGACGAGATATCTCGTCGAAACCAAGTGGAGGTTTAAGCGGGAGTTGGGGAACCAAAATGTTTCGAAAATATCGACTTTGAGATTTTTGGATAGTTGGAAAGTCGCTTTGATGTTCTTTTAAATGATACTGCACTTTTATTTCAACTTCAAATAGAAGTTAGTACTCTGAATTCTCTCTCACAAGCCCACATCCGTTCTGCAACATGTAGTCTTCCCTGCATAAATTGCAACTAGTTTGGGCCTTCTTAACCAATAGACAGTTTCTCAGGATTCTTTCAACTAATAGATGTGGTTATTTAGCCATTGGTGTGTTGTGGTGTTTATTTTTGATTTTACATTTACAAAATGCTTTAGTGTACTTTATTCAAAAATACACAGGGAATATTCATTACAGAAAATAATTTCTACATAAATAATAATTAAAAATAGTATTTTAAAAGTATTTTAATATTTTTAAACTTCTATTCCTGGAAATTCTAATTTTTTCAAATAGTTTTCTCTTTAATTTCCTAGAAGTGTTAGCCACAATTTTATGCATGGTTTTTATGTACTGCTATCATTTTTTACCAATATTTTTATTACAGGCGTTATCAAGAACAGTCAAAAACAGTCAGAAAAGATTTATCAACATTTTTATAAATTAACTATTCTTCTAAATGCTTTATTCCATGCACAAGGTTATCAAATATATCTTAAAAACGACCACAAAAAGTACCAACTATCTATATAAATTACAAAAAAGACTTAACATTATAAAAACCATTGTAGTCATGAAAAACAGAAAGCTGAGGACACTTGACAGTTTAAAAGGTAGTTGTTTTCACTCCTGACACATATTCGATGGTAAAACTAAGAACTCACTAAATAATGCAGCTACAGATAATGAAATTTTGTACACATATTCTTTACAATCGATAGGAGACAATGAAATAGTTCGATATTGTTGGTCAATTTTAGCGTACTGTCACCTTAAGTGATTTGGATAGGTTATTTTAAGTTTTAAACTGTACTTCATTTCCATTAGAATTTTCAAAAATATAATCAAAACTAATAGTAAAATGAATTTAAAACACTCAAATTCTGAACCTTCACAACATGAATATTTCCTGACTCCGAGGTACCTTTTCGAAAAAATTACTTTAACTTGGTAATTAACTCCCTTCCTCAACATGTTCCATAACATAATGCATTACACTGAAGTAATCGTTTCGTTATAGGACATAAATTGGGTTTTTTAATAATTTTTAAAACGAAACAAAAGAATTTTGTGGCTTTCTGTATTTATTTAAAACTCCAAGTGCTTTCGACGAGATATCTCGTCCATCGAGAACTGACCACTTTTGCGAATGACAAGACACCTCGTCATCAATGTATAAGATATTGCCGACTTTTTTATGATAACGAGATCAACATCTGGTACGTTTTCTTCTAGTGACGAGTTATCTCATCTATCAAGATCTGGTCAGTTTTGCTAATGACAACATTACCTTGCTGAGAGTGTATCGCCAAGAGGGTTGAGAGTCTTGTGCAATACAATACTAATCTCTACTTCAGTTAACCCTAAAATTGATTTACACGATATATCTCGTCCATCAAGATCTGACTAATTTTGCTACAAGAGTTACTTAGTCATGAAGATATTGCCGATATTTTTATGATTACGAGATCAAGATCTAGACAGCTTTCTTCTAATGACGAGATATCTCGTCCATCAAGATCAGGTGAGTTTGGCAATGACGAGATACCTTGTCGAGGTAACCACCAAAAGGGTTAACAAGTAAATATCTATTGAGTACATAAAAAATTTCTAACCGATATCCAATATATTCTGAGAAAAGTAAGTAGAAATTAGGTAAATTAACATTGTTGTAATCTCCCAACTCCCTTTAATCCGATAAAAGGTTACTCCGCCGTTTCTATCGGATGTATTTCCTTGAAGCGACGTTTACAAACTTAGAAAGAAAATATACTTTTTTTATTTCTTAAAAGTATTGAAGCGGCATGAAAAGCATACAAATCTAGAGCTGAGTCGGTAGAGAACTAGTTTGAATTGCAAGTCTGGATCGTGAGTATTCTTAGTCGTTTATTTGGACAGCTACGGTAGCAGTTCTTTTATTCTCTTTTAGATGTCTTATCTTGGGAAGTGACAATACTGGGTCGGTACATTCAAATTAAAATTAGTTTGAATAGTTTGATTTTTATTCACTGTTAGGAGGTATTTTATATATTCATTCGCCACATTCATTCCTTAAAATAAGTTTGAAATTTCTTCCCAATTTTCTTGCTATTGCTTGAGGTACGAAAAAGATTTTTATTGTTGATTTTGTTTGAAATACACGAATTCTATCACATTCCCGATATATGAATCATTTTATGTACATTTCTCATTTGCAATTCCTTGAGTTTAAATCAGGTTTTCAAGATTTTGAACACGATTCTTCATTATAGCTTTTTATTCATTGGCGTGCTTTACTTAATTGAATTGAAGGGCTTCGAGCAACATAATGCTAAGTCAGTTTTCAAAATTTCCAAGAGAGCAATTTTCAAGATTTAAAAAAACACAAAATCACGATGGCTTTTCCACAATTCAAGGCGTTGCGTTATCTCAAACTTTCACGTATTACGTATTCATTCAAACAATGAGAAATTCTTTTGATCCTCTGAATATTGTGTTTTAATTGGTAGCATTGCAGAACATATTTCTGTGACTTATTACTACAAGGTGTTTCGAAAATATCTGAACAAATTGTAAAGGCTGGTAGACGGGCCCATAATGAGCAGTTTTATCAAAGAATGTGTGTCCGGAAATGTGGCAAAGCCGTTGAAAATCCGAGCGGGGAATGAAGCCTTACGCCACAGAAACGATGTTATTGACTGATCTAAGCAGCGCCTTCTACCACCTAAACTCGGCATTTCCGGACACACATTCTTTGACAAAAATGTTTATTTTGGGCCCCTCTACCAACCTTTACAATTAGGCCAGATATTTTCGAAACATCCTGTATGTCACCCAGGAGCCCTTCAATTGAAGTTTACTAACTACTAACTTACCAACTAACCAGCCTAAGGCTGGTTAGTTGGGTTGGGTTTTATGGAGCAAGGGCCAAGCCTTCAAGGTCAAATCAGATTAATCCGACTTTCCAAAAACTTCACAAAACTCGGAATATAGTAAAGATTTCTCTTTCCCTTCCTTTTCTAAAATCCCTGTAAATTTTAGACGAGTGCAAAATATATTAAGACATTAAGACAAGACTCGTTTTACTCCTTATTTGATACCTTTAGAAAATTTTGGATACAAACTTTATGTATGTAAAAATTCCGACGAAAGGAAAAGAATTCAAATAAACGCTTTAGAGACGTAACTTTAGATAAAATGCTTTACCTTTATACTTAAGTCGCATATTAAAACCGCAGTTTTAATAAGTCGTATGATGAGAATTTCTTTAATATACTCCTTATTTTACCCCAAAATCTGATTAAATGCAATGCACTCGTAGTCGTGGCTGGCGCATACTTTATTCATGGTTTTTTTCTCGGGACTCGTGCATCGGAAGGATATTAAACTTGGTCGAAGCATCTCACAGAATGAAATTGCGCCAAGGTGACTTTCGATATAGCAACTGCAATCCTGGGAAAGAGCTGTAGTATCTTTTTTGTCAGGTCGAAATCTCTGAATTTCGCCATAGAATACATTTGTATGCGTCTTTTTTATCCTGCTTTTTTTCGCTTTTAGAAGAGAGGGTTCTGTTTATTGAGATCGAATGGCATTTGAGAAGTGAGACTACGTAGATTTCGTGTTTGAAATTTTTTCCGATGCCTAGTTTACTATAGCAATACACTTTTGAGGTGGAAAGGGCAGAATTTCCTTTACTTTTTCCGAGTTTAAAATTCAGCTCAGGTGTTGCAAGAATCAGAATACAAGTCTGAAATACAAGAGCTGAATACAGATATTTACGTGTTGTATTGTTTTTATGGCTGGTATTGTTCGTGTTCTCACGTATTCTTCCAGAGGCTCCAGTGAAACAACTGCTATGGAAATATGATACAGTTTTTCGAAAATTCAGCAGCAGAATATAAACGTCCAATTTTAAGGGATTTTCATTTCTGGGGTATTCCTCGGGCTGTTCCGTATTCCATGCATTTCCAAAGGGCATTTTTGATAAACTTACCACCACCTGGTTGTGATAAAATTCGAGCAAAATGCATTTTAAACACTTTCTAATCAAGTCATCGTACTCTGAAGTGTACTTTGAAATTCAAATAGCTGGTATCAACAGTTTTTGAGTTATTTAACTTCTGGAGTTTTCTGGTATAAGTGTCCATGACCACAAATTGTTTATTTACTTTTTTATTGGAGCATTTTATTCAATGTATTCAAAGTGTGTGGTGTCAAGTTGAGCCTGTTTGTAAATATTGAAGAAACTCATCTACAGTCTAGGTAATCTTACATATAACTTATTTAACCCTTCCGGAGGTTGTCTCTTCGAGGCATCTCGTAATTAGCAAAACTGACTAGAATTTTATGGACGATATATCTCATCATTAGAAAAATCTGTCCAGACGTTTATCTCGTCGTCATAAAAAAATCGCAATATCTTGATAACGAGATATCTCATCATTAAAAAAATTGATTAGATTTTGATAGACGAGATATCTCGTCAAAACCACTTGGAGGGTTAAGGGGAAATTTATTTTTAAAATAATGTGGAATGAAAATTAGCATGGGAAAAAATATATTTCGCTTCACCAAATCAACATTTGAGATGATTCTCTAAACATTATTTTATTTTAAAACTTGCCTTCATCTTAATGCTCCTCTTTTTTACATGAAACATGTTTCTTTTATTCAGGATACCAAGTAAAACATTGCTTGGAGCAGATTAACCAGATATAACCATAAAAAACCCAACCAACCATGATTCAAGGGTATAAAACTACTCCGAGAAATTATTTTGAGAAAGCCATTGTACTTTCCTTGAAGAAAAATCAAATCAAATGTAATTTAAATGAACGAAATTTGCCTTTTTTATTCATTATTCAAAAACGTATTTTATATTTTAAAGATCTTACAATTATTCTATTGATTTCTGGTTTGATAAGAATCTGGACATGATGCAATGCTTTATATTCGTTGCTTATAGTTTATGTGTCACAATATGATAATATTACTTGTTTGTGCCTTGTTCTCGAAAAAAGTTTTCTAATACCATTGTGGCTTTTGGCATTCTTTCATCGTGCTTTTGAGAAAAAGTATATATTCATTGATAGAATAAAATCTTTACGTTTGATTGCTTCATTTGTGGTGCCAGATATTTAGTAGGGTAAGTAGGAAGTTGGTACGTTGCAGCACTGAAAGTACAACGTGCTATTGGCAATGGTCCAAGATCAATCCCGAAGGGAAAGCTCCGAGATTTAGTAGGGACTGGAAAACTTTTATAAAGGTTTTGGAATTTAATCGCTGACAAAACAACAATTGTTCAAGCTTCGTTTACCATCTTAGCCTTTCAAGCAGTGCACCATTGCTTACATATTGAATAAACAACTTAATAACTTCTTCTATTGGTTGAAATAATCAGGAAATCCTCTATTGGTCAAGAAGTTTAAAACTTGTTCGAAGCCATGCAAAGAAAGCTGCAGGCTTCATGGTGGAATGTGAGCATGGCCCTCAGATGATTAAAAAATATAAAATGCTTAAAAAAAAATATGAAAAATAGACGCTTTTACACATAAGTAATTTATTTCTTGTCTGACCTCAAACTACTCTTTTACATCTACCTTCAAAGTTAGCTAAAATCATATTTATTTCTTAGTTTAAATATTCAGTCGAATATTTAATTAGTTACCTATATTATCCTTTAAGGCGAAGTCACCGTTTTCGATTGTCATGCATGCATAGTGTGTACTATATCCTTAGGCTTAAGGCTCGGCTCGGAGAAATCATTGAAAGAAATCAGGAATCGTCACGCCAATTAGTTGAGCCATTTCAAATAAATTGCATTCGTCTTCTCGAGAACGTCGGAGAATCAGGGCCGTCCAATCGAAAATCTCTATTCGTGACTTAGCTATTTTCTTCCATGACTTCAATTGAAGCTTTATGCTCATTATGAATCCGTTCTTAATTTAATAAGATTCATATAATGTCTACCTTCAAAGTTAGCGAAAATCTAATTTATTTCTTAGTTTATGCAATCCAATTGACTTAGTTACTTAGATTATGTTTTAGTCCTCCAAGCTGTTCAAACGAGATATCTCGTCCATCAAGATCTGAAAAAATTTTCCTACTGACAAAATATCTCGTCATCAAGATACCTAATGCTGATTTTTTTAATGGTGACGAGATCAAGATCTGGTCAGTTTTCTTCTAATGACAAGATATCTCGCCCATAAAGATCTGGTCACTTTTGCTAATGACGAGATACCTCGTTGAGAGAGAGAGAGAGAAACAACCACCTGGAGGGTTAAGACAAAGCAACTGTTTTCGATTGTTATGCATGCAGAGTGTGTACTGCATCCTTCGGGCTTAACACTCGGCGCAGAGAAATCATTGAGAGATCAGGAAGTGTCATGCCAAGTAGTTGAGTCATTTCAAATAAATTGTGTTCGTCTCAGGACCGCCGAAAACCTCCCTATCAAAAATCTATTTCGTGGCTTATAGCCATTTTCTTCCCTCCACGACTTCCATGGAAGCTCTAATCATTATGAATCCTTTCAGAATTTTATAAAATCTATATAATGGCTACCTTCAAAGTTAGCAAAAATTTAATTTACCTCTTAGTTCACGAATTCAGTCCAATTTACTTAATTAGGTCTACGTATTCAGTCCAATTTACTTAGTTATTTAGGTTTTACGTATTCAGTCCAATTTACATAGTTATTACGTTTTCTGACGAAGCAACCGTTTTCGATTGTTGTGCCCATGTAGAGTACGTACTACATCCTCCAGACTTAACGCTCGGCTCAGAGAAATCATTGAAAGATACCAGGAGTATCACTCCAAGTAGTTGAGCCCTTTCAAATAAATTGTGTTCGTCTCAGGACCGCCGGAAAACAGACCAATCGAAAATCTTTTTTCGTGGCTTATAGCCATTTCTTCCCTCCACGACTTCCATCGAAAGTCTAAGCATTATTGATCCTTCCAGAATTTTATAAGATCTCTATAATGGCTATCTTCAAAGTTAGTAAAAATTAAATTTACCTCTTAGTTCACGTATTCAGTCCAATTTACTTAGTTATTACGTTTTCTGGCGAAGCAACTGTTTTCTATTGTTATTCATGCAGAGTGTGTACTACATTCGCAGGGCTTAACATTCGGCTCAGAGAAATCATTGAAAGAGATCAGGAAGTGTCACGCCAAGTAGTTGAGCCATTTCAAATAAATTGTGTTCGTCTCAGGACAGCCCGATCGAAAATCTCTTTTCGTGGCTTATAGCCATTTTCTCCCCTCCACGACTTCCATCGAAGGTCTAATCATTATGGATCCTTCCTGAATTTTACAAGGTCTACTTTCATTTTAGTCAGGCCCTCACGAGTCCGAAAAGACATTTCTTCTTTTGATATTTCCTTTCAATCGATACCCTTTTGTCCGTTTCATGAACTTTTTCCCTCCGACTTCCAGATGGAAGGGGAAATAAAAGAAGAGGGACCCTTTCAAGCGAGTCACCCATAATCATTTCTCCGTTCTTGTTGCGTGCATTTTTTCCTCCTTTGGAACACGACTTTTTTCTCTTTTTATCATATCCCAGTACGGGGAATGAATGATACCTTTTCATATTGGATACATCGTTTTCTTTTAATGATATACCATTATGATCAATGGAATCGAAATCTCAAACTTAGTGTTCCCTTGTCTCATCCGTTTTGGCGATGAGATAATTTGCGATTCAGGATTACGAGTTGCAGTTCTACCCTGATCACAATCGATACAAAATTTGCTGGAAGGATAAATTACAGAAATTATTGCACGATTTACCTTGGATTAGCTTCTTAACCCTCCAAGTGGTTTCGACGAGATATCTCGTCCATCAAGATCTGACCAATTTTGCTAAAGATGAGATACCTCTTTACCAGGAATGCCGATTGGATTCTGAATGATGAAGATATTGCTGTTTTTGATGATGACCAGATTCCTGGTCAGTTTTTCTAATCCAATTTTCTAGATACCTCGTCCATTAAGACCTGGTCAGTTTTGATAATGACGTGATACCTCGTCGAGACAACCACCAGTAGGGTTAACGTGAATTTAAGTTTCGGTATTCAAATATCCCTGGTAGGTCCTGCTCTAATTAGCCCTCACATCGTAATGACTGAATAACTAATCAAGCCAACCAAAAGCCTATGAAAATCTAAAACAAATTAAAGGAAAGGGAAGTATATTCCGGTAGGTAGTTAATTAACGTCACATTGGAGAGCAACACAACGGGCTATTAGCCATGGATCAATTCCGAAGGGAAAGACCCCAGGTCAACACCCCGTAACCTTGAACCACGGTCAGATGGCGAGGTCAGCACTTGAGCTGGTATCCACTCTCCAAACTTCCACACCACGCCAACGTGAGGACATTTGAGGACAGACAGATTTAACGTGCACCAGCCTCTTTGTATAATACGGTGTTTGGTTGGATTCGAACTCGCAACTCTTCGGTTGCTAATCCGTTACTCTTCCAACCGGGCCACCACGGCCCGTTACCAATGTATAGGAATAAAGCAGTTAATTATTTTAAAATTTCGAGAGGGAAATAAAAAGTGGAAAATCATTAATCACCACAGAATGGTAAAAGTATTCTTAACATCGAATTTACTGTAGTAGATTTTAATGACATATCGTAACTATGGAAACCGGTAATGATGCTTGGTAATAGTAATTCTCACCAATCTTTCCAACTGGTTTTAATGGGTATTTCATATGAATTTCTATGCTCGAATATATACAATCCCACGCGGTTTTCAGATGCTAAGCAGAAAAAAAGAGTGATATAAGAAAAATTTCTTTAACTTTCGACGAAACTATGTTTAAAAGCATTTTTCATGAACGATCATCTTAAACCTGTTTGAGCGTGACACAACGACCACAATTAGGCTTCAAAGAACCACAAACAAAAATAAAGTTCGCAAAAAAATTAATTTCAAAATTAGTTTTAATGAGAGCAACTCTACGCTTAACACACATTGAATTCTTTGAATTTAACGAATAATTACATGTTATTTATCTAGAAACAGCGTTCTTAGAAAATAAGGATTCAGATTCTACAAACTTTAAGACTCCTCTAGGGCAGATTCTCTCCCTATCTAATCTGGAATATGGAAACAAAATTGATTTTAATGAGTAGTTCTAGACTTAACACACATTGAAATCTGAGCATTTAACGAATTACAAGTAAAATTTTATACGAAGCGAAAAATAAGTTCTAAAATTAAGGGTCACCAATAACCCGTTGTGTTACTACATTGTGACGTAAATTGAACTGCCTACCGAAAATAAGGGTTCGAACTTCATTAAGCTTTAGACCCACACATGGGAAGAATCTCTCCCTATCTAATCTGGAAAATAAAAAATTAATTTCCGGAAATAAAATGTCTTTTAATGGTTAACCCTGCACTTCAAACTCGGAATTTAACAAGAACATTTAAATTTATGAGCGAAACGGCGTTCTCCGTAAATAAGGATTCGGATTCCATAAAACTAAATATTCCACTAGGGCTGACATTCTCTCCCTATCCAATCTGGAAAATAAAACAAAATTAATTTAATGAGTGGATAACGACTTCCACACTCCGAAAATAAGGGTCACCGTTATGTTGCTCCAGTGTGGCTTAAATTCAACTACCTACCGAAAATAAGTGTTTGAATTCCGTAAAACTTCACACCCACACATGGGAAGAATCTCTCCACATCCAAGGCGTAAAAGAAAAACCGAATTAATTTTCACTCTATCTAAAACTGAAGTTTTTCGCCAGACCCGCTATTTACCCCAACTTCGAAAGTTCAAGCGAAACACATCCATTGATTTAAAGCTTCATCCACGAAAGAAAGTAATAAGGATCTCGTGAATACATTGATGGGCCCTTTCAGAAGAAAGTTCAGAATTACGGAGATTAATCTTACCATGCTTCGTGATTAAGAAGAATAGATACACTTTCCTTATTTTTTTTAATAACCGAACCTCAATGCCTATACATTGTTTTATACGCACTTCATCCTCCCGGAGCAGAAGGCTTTCTGAGCTGGAAGAATACCGTTGTCTCAGTGGAGAGAGCTTAAAGAGGAAAGCCTATTATGAAAGCCTTTTCAAGAGGAGGGTAGATTTCTTTTTCGGTAGTCTCCATTCTGCTGAGATGGAGCAGAGCTGCTCCCTGCTCTTTTCTGTAAAGAAATAGCCCCTTCGTGGTAAATAGGAAATTTCTTTTGTGCTGGCATATGCAGATTGGTCAAAAATGCACACTGTTCAGCATATTTTACGCCGGCCTGGGGATTCAACTACCTGTGAAGTTCGATTTGAACGCGAGTATCCTCCTTTTTCACGCAGGAAGAATTCCCGCGGTAAAAGGATCGAGTTTTCGCCACCGCCGAGTGCAAACAAAAGTATTCCGAGACCACTTTTAAACAAAGGAATGTATCGGAGTTGGTGCGTGAGGTGCGAATCGCATTGTGCTTGTGGGCGTGGGGAAGCTCACGGTCCAGCTTTTGCCGTGGGGTGGTTGGGACTGAAGGTTTCGGCTTTTTGAACTGTCAACTGTTATTGTTTTCAGGTTAAGACCACGAGACAATTCGAGGGAGGTTTGTGTAAATAAAATAGAAATGTTTGGTTGTAGTGATGTTTTAGAAGTTTTTGAGACACTCTAACGTGTGTTTATTGAACCATAATATTGGGCACTAATATTTTAAGTAATACAAAGTTAATATGCATCGAATTTTGGATTACGGTCCAGCCTTTGCAGTCGGGTTGATTGGGACTGAAGGTTTTGGCTTTTTGTCAACTGTTATTGTTTTCAGAGGAGGGTTAAGACGATACAAAGAAGGTTTGTATAAATAAAATATAAATATTTGACACTGTAGTAACGTTGGAAGAAGTTTTAAGACATTAACGTGAGTTTATTGTATCCTACAATTGGACACTAATATTTTAAGCAGTACAAAGTTACTAAACACTGAACTTAAGATTTAATGCAAAATTTCATGGGTATGTAAAGATATTTAGATTTAAGTTTTCTTGTTAAGAAAAGCTTAATACATTTTAATAGTTGCTTTACAATACGCGTTTTAAGACATTCTAACATGTATTTATTGAACCTTACAATTGAACACTAATATTTTAAGCAGTACAAAGTTAATAAGAATTGAAGAGATTTTATTCAAAATTTCAGGTATCAAAAGGTATTTAGCTTTAAGTTTTTCTGTTAAGAAATGCTTAACCCTCCAAGTGGTTTCAACGAGATATCTCGTCTATCAATATCTGACCAATTTGGCAATGACTAGGTATCTCGTCATCCAGATTTTGATTGCTAATTTTTTATGATGATGAGACAAAGATATGGTCAATTTACTTCTAATGACGAAATATCTCGTGCATCAAGATCTGGTCAGTTTTGCTAATGGCAAGATACTTCATTGAGACAACCACCAGGAAGGATAATACTTCTTAATAGTTGTTTTATATACAAAAGGAACTATTGCAATATTATATTTATGATAAACTTCAAAAGAAATGCACTCATTTCAACAGTATAAAAAATGACACAAAGGCACACTTCAAGTATTTATGACTTCAAAATTATCTTTCATTTGTAATTAATTTTATTCCTTAAAAGTGTTAGAAGTATGACTAATAAATCGTGGATTATCCGAAGTAGTTTGAACCGAGACCATCTTGGATGATACAGGTGAAATAACAAAACAGCTTATACGAAATACAGAAAAAATTATTGCACACACTACATGTTACTATTACAGCTACTGAATGATTCCTAAAGCTAGGGGATTAAGAATAATCTATACTCTGATTTGTGTCACAGTATGTTTTTATTGTGATTATTTTACGATAAATCTAGACGTAAGTTACGGACCTTGTAAACTCTTTTGAAAAATCCCTTAACGGTCTTCTGCTTTGCAGCACTCTAGCCTTTTAGGACAAAATACGCACAAGTTTTATTTAAAGCTTAAAAAACAAAATCAATATCGAATTCGGCTCGAATAACATGAATACTTGGTTAATCCGAGCTCGGATAATCAATTTTCTACTGTATTTCATGAATTCCACATTTTTCTTAGAGGAAACCAGTACGTGTTTTTGTGGAAAGATCCGTGTTGCATGAATTTTCTTGGGTTGAAGTACAAAACAAAAGGAACGTAATAAAAATAAAGTTTGGTTGGGTTTTACAGAGCAAGGGCCATATTTGACCGAGTTGCACCAAACATAAGGCAAGCAATGTCAAGTAATGGACATACACATAAATGGCAAATAACATTGACACAGAAGTGAAAAAACACCCAGGTTAAGTTACATGTTTCAAAACTTCGCCTACAACTCGCAGGTTGCCATCATAGATGTGAAATATAAGTAAACTGAACTATTGAGAGGAGGTTCAAAAAGTTTAACCAACATGTCGACTAGTAGTCACGTGACTGATATGAGAAAAATTGACTTGGTTGGCCGATTTGGCATTTTACCGCCTTGTTCGGCGACATAAAATCTTATGACAGGGTAAGTGTGTGAATGCACATTTCTATAGAGTGGCGAAAAGAGTGATGAAATCGCCTAAGTCTTCTACTATGTCGCGCGAGCCAATCAGACGATGAATGTTCGTTTCAACTCGTCAAACGAAAGTAGTCTAAGGGCCACGGTACTACGTGACCCTTAGATTTCTGTTTTTATGTGCCCAGGTCACATGATCCTAGGCACATAAAAATATTGTTATTGCTCACTCTAATATTTTTTCTATGACTGTTAGCGCAGAAGGTAAACTCACTGAGTCACATAAAAATAAAGATATACAGTTTTCCAGGCTTTGATACTCTAATACCAATTAAGTTTTAGGTACCATGAAGGTATTCAGTTTCGTGTTTCTCTCTCACTATCGTATATAATTAATTCTATGCAAATGTTTTATGCAAACAAACCGTGAGTACCATTTTTAATATTGGTGTAAAAATGGAGACAAATGCTTACAGATTATACGAAACACATTTTAATTTTGTAATAAGAAAGGTTCAGCTAACTTATGAGTTCCACAGCTGCTGCAAAATAGTAATGCAAACTATTTTGTCAATGACCCGCTTTGTGGTTGAGTCATCGATGTAAACCCTAATTCAAATATTTAAAAGAATTCTAGCGTGGATAGAGCACATATTGTTTTTATATTTGTGATAAAAAAATTGTCCGGTCTAAAAAATTCCAAACACTATTATCAAGAAAATTAATCATTTAAAATGCATCGCACTGGTGCCAGAGGGCGGACTCTCATTGGACGAAAACGGAAAAACGCTTTTTTGACAAGAAAAATTTATCAGCTGGGAAATAATTGTTTCTTTTGAAAATATAATTTTGTTCACACACATTTACTTTCTTCCTGATGTCTTTGTCTGAATCTATCTTGCCGTGCTTAAAATTGAAAAGGTTCGCAGATAACACAGAGAAACGTTATTTCTCGGGACACTCTTTTTTAAAACTAGCTAGATAGCTGAACAATAGAAGGAAATTTGAAAAGGATGTAAGAAATCGGAAGCATTTTTAAAGAGAAGTGTTTTCTACATGTTTTGTTCATAGTCTTTTTAATACAATACGGTTCTATAGGTTTCAATTAGGCACAAGCTCGAATGTTTTATATAGTTAATAATACAGCACTTTGTCTCTTCTTACGTTCTAAATTATTTTGTATTTACGTATTCTTAATCATTTCCTTGAATAATGCCAACAAAAGCCGCAGTGTACGGCAATGGTAACCTTTCTGTGTGTCCAAGATCATGCGACCAAAACTAGTAGTAACGTGATCCTTAGACTACTTTCGTCTGCCAGGTGGAAACTGACACTCCTCATCTGATTGGTACACGGGACGGGAGAAGACCCTCATCCATTGAATCGTCATCTGATTGGTCCGAGCGACATAGAAGAAGACTGCAATTTCACCATTTTTGTCGCCACTATAGAAATGCAATACATAAATGATTCAGAATGAAATTATTTGCAAGCTTTAAAGTAACGATTCTTTTTAATGTAGCTCTATCCCGACTTCCAAGTTTCGTAATATTGTGGGGAAATGGCTCAGTGGGTTTTCCCACTGCTGTAACAACCCGAGTTGAAGATGGTTCGATTCGAATCCTGTAACTTATCTTTTCGCTCTTCTGTGTCTAAAACTTTCCATGTATGTATGTCAATTACTTGACTTGTGGGTGGCGTAGCTTGGACAAATAGGGCCCTTGCGCCATAAAATACAACCCAACCAACCAACTATAGGTCCAGGTGGAACCTCCAATATGTTTGCTACTGAACGTCAAAGGTTGAACTGGTGACAGAAATGGCCAGTAACACACACACGTAACAAATTGTACTTAACAATCAGTTTATTACTAGTATACTCTTACCAAACTTAGATACACTTCATAACAAACAAGATGCGTATGAATTGCGTGCAGTAAAAAAATACATTTATTCATAAGTTTAATTTTCTAAACTAATCATATAGATACGAGCTCGAATCTGAAAAGACAAAGTAACACGAACATAGGTTTGAATCCAAATAAGCACAAAGGACAATAAATATAAGAACATAAAAACCGTTAGAGGGTAATAAATAAGTAATGTTTCGTGCTCAAATAAGAGACTAACTTCAAGAAAGATCCAAAAATATAAATAATTTGATAAAACATACAGTTTACCAAAGAAATCTTTATTTATACAGGTCTTGGGTTCCGAAATATAAAAGCGCTGAAAACATCCCTGCCCAGTATAGATAAGTTGTGAATTTTTAGCCTAAAAGAAAGATAAACTCTTGTCTAGGATTTAGATCAATGCTGAGCTTATAAGACTGCCTTCGAGGTAACTTAGAATTCCAGAGATAAACACCCCTGCTAGCTTATTGCAGAGTATTAGGGAAGATACAGGAGAATGGCAAAAAAGCTCCTTTCTATACAACATTTTTTATTTCTGGATATGCCTGGTGAAAATCCATTCACGATAGCAGAGTTAAAGGAAAAATTTGTCGATCCCTTTATGTTAGGTTCAGGTATAATCTCTAAAAAAGTGAGTGAATTTATTGTTTCAAAATAAGACTTTCAATTTTCAATGCGTGACTCATGTTCATGGAAGGAGCTTTAGTTCGTATCTGACAGATTTGATCGTGAATACTAAGGATAGTGAAAGGTTAATTTAACCCTCCAAGTGATTTCGACGAGATCTCGTCTATCAAAATCTGACCACTTTTATTAATGACGAGATATCTCGTCATCGAGATATTGCTGATTTTTATGCATCAATCAGATCAATATCTGATCAGTTTTCTTTTAATGACTAGATATCTCGTCCATCAAGATGTGGTCAGTTTTGCTAATGACGAGACACCTCTTCGAGACAACCACCAGGAGGGTTATGAATACATTAATGACGTTTTTTTCTTCATTCTTCTATTATAATGTCATGTATCGCATAAAATTAGTAAAATAATTTAGTATTGATGGTTATCTATGTTTTAACCCTCCTGGTGGTTTATCTTCACGTCGAAAACTGCCCGGTAGTGGCTAGTCTATGATGCACAAAACAACTCTTCCAAATTTTCTCCTGTTCCGGGCAAAGGACAATTTGTTTTTCCTACTTGGATTTACATTGCCTTGGAGCAAAAGGACAGTTTTGTCTCGACGAAATATCTCGTCAAGCAAAACTGATCAGATTTTGATAGACGACGTATCTCGTCATTGGCTAAATTTACCAGATCTTGATGCACGAGATACCACTTGGTTGATTAATCCTATGATCTAAAATACTCTACGGAGGATATTAACACTTTGAAGGGTTCACACTCTTATGCTCGTTCTGCAACCTGCAGTCTTCCCTTAATGATTGGAAACCAATTTCGACCATAACCAATAGAATATTGCCTAGAACTCTTTCAACCAATAGATGTGATTGTTTAGTCATTTTGAGTGCCGTGGACAAAAACAGTATTACATTACTCAGAAATCTCAAGAAGCTCAGACTAAGAAACTACATCCAACGTAAATTCTTCTCAAGCAGAAGAATTATCCAAAATCACAAATATTTTAAAGAGCTTAACTCTTCTGGTGGTTGTCTTGATGAGGTATCACCTCATTACCAAAACGAACTAGATCTTGATAAACGAGGTATCTCGTCATTAGAAGAAAATTGACCAAATATTTACCTCATCAACACAAATATCGGCAATTTCTTGATGACGAGATACCTCGTCATTAGCGAAGTTCGTCAGATCTTGATGAAGGGGATATCTCGTCGAAACCCCTTTGGAGAGTTAAAATAGAGATATGTACTTATACCAAACTTGTTGGAAGTCATGCAGTTTTTCCTGCATGGCATTCAACCAGCTTCGATCTTAACCAATAGAATCGTTCCTAAAATTCTTCGAACATTCAGATGTGGTTATTTAGTCATTATGTGTTTTGTAAGGCATAATGAATACTACACTACTCTGTAAAATCGCTACGCTCAGATGATTAAGGAATTAAATCCAGTTTAATACACTTCCCAAGAAAGTCTTATCGAGAATAAGAAATATTTTAGGCTTTGAAATACAGATAATGTTAACTTATATAATTTAAAGAATAGGATAAAATTTCATTGAAAGAAAGCATTCTTGATGTTAGTAATTTCTTTTAATAAAAAAATGAATAAACTAGCTTTTGAATCCAGTAGACAACCAAAAACTTCAAAAACAACAATTTCGATTTATATTTTCATTCATAGCGAGACAATATTGTAGGAATGCGTAAACCAATATTTGGAAGTTCTGAGAGCATATACGTTAAGTGAAGTCAATAAGCTACTTAAAACTGTTGATCAAACCCTCTTGAAGAATCCAAATAAGCACTTAAAATTCACTAATTATTTATCTCTTGTCTTGATTTCTTTCATATTTCGTCATTCCCTCTTCACATTTATCATTTATAATGAGATGTTATTCCGAGGTTTTACTTAATGTCGAATGCTTTTCGAGAGATCATCTTGGCTCCAAAGCACACAACAGAATTTGTTTTTAAATCGGATCCCCATCTTGTAGCACTTAAAACCTTTTCGGCTGTAAGTCATTATTTTCCTGCAATTGCACCCTGCTCGAAAAAGCATGCCGTCAGATCGTCTTAAGTACCCATTTGTTCTATTTATTTTACTTGGATTACAACGGAAAACAAATCGTGATCTTCCTGAGGGAACTGCAATATGATTACCGCTAATGCTCTTAGTGATTCCAAGAGGTAAAGATGTAATTTCCCGATGAACTCTTAAGGAACTTATGGAGTGATGTTAACCAAGCAGCGTTAATTCAGTACCATTTGCCACGGTGGAAGATTTGATTCTTCTGCAGAAACTACTTTTTTCTTACCAATAATCCACACTTTTTATCCCTTTTATTCAGATGAGTACATTTTGCTTTTCATGAAATGTAGAATTGCTTTTGTATGCATTTTGGCTACGAAGAAGTTGAGTTGTAAAGTCTACTCCATGCTTAAGAAGTCCTCAAGTCCACGTCAATTAATAAACCTCTGTGTGGTGAGTTAATTTAAGAATCTAATGAACTCCCAGTTACTTTCAATCTTTTTCTCATTGAGTAGAGTTCTGATCTCGAATCCAATGTTTGTTTTATTTTACACATATTGGCTCAAGAATTCTACTGCTACTTTAAAATCTTTTTCTCAATGAATAGAGTCTTGATATACGAATCAGATAGTGTATTTTGCATATCTAGGGAAAAGAACATCCGACTACTAAATTTGTTTCTCAATAGATACAGCTCTGAGGAACAAATTCGATTCCTTATTTTATATACCTTAGCTAAAACACCCGCTGCTTCTTCAAATCTTTCTCAATAGATAGACCTCCGATTCACGAATTCGATGTTTTCTTTTACACATATTGGCTCAAGAACTCCACTGCTACTTTGAATCTTTTTCTCAATGGTCAGAGCCTTGATATACGAATCTGATGATTCATTTTGCATATCTAGGGAAAAGAACCTCCAGTTACTAAAAGCTCTTTCTCAATAGATACAGCTCTGAGTTACAAATTCAATTCCCTATTTTATATATCTTAGCTAAAACACCCGCTGCTTCTTTAAATCTTTCTCTATAGATTGAGCTCTGATTCACGAATTCGATGCTTTCTTTCTCATATCTGGGCTAAAGAACCCATGGCTGCTTTAAATATTTTTCTCAATGGGCAGATCTGTGATATACGAATTCAATGGTTTTCTTGCATATTAGGAAAAGAACCCCAGCTACTTTAAATCGTCGGCTTACAAATGAAACACACTAAGTCAAAATTTTTGAGGTTTTTTAGCTTGTCCAAACCAGAATGTGGTTATCTCCAGACTAGTGAAGTGTGCGTGCGCTGTAAGTTATTTTTTCTTTGCAGGAAGGTTAGATTTCTTCTTGAAAAACACATTTTGTAAATTTAGCGTAGTGAGTAGAATTTCCCCCTTCGGTTTCTCAGAGCTATGTATTTTGACTTAGTGTGTTTTACTTGTAAGCCGACGATGTAAGTTTAACAGAAGAAAGATAATTCACTGATCCTTTTTCGGGAATAAATTTACCAAAAGTACTGCAAGAATTCCGATATTCTTTTCAAGAAAACACAATGTTTAATAGAGAATATTCTGAAAGAACTATAACGGATGGACTCAATGTGATTATAAGCAGCAAAATTTTGTTAGATAGGAACCCGTGGTGATTAGCACGAATACACGATGTGCCAAGATCAATTTCCCTGAATCCTAATTTTGTTCTTTCCGATGCAGTTAAAGGATGAAATAATTTAAAAAACGATTTAAAATTTGTACTAGAAATCTGTTATTAAATATAATATCTCTTTCAGGGGACGATGAAATGTCTAATGTTCCAACGCGTCTGAAAAGATTAAGGCTAGTAGATATGAGGGTTTTAGTAAAGTAGTGGTTTAAGTCTAAAAAGCACATTTCGTGATATTCAAGCTTTGAGATGGCTTTAATAAAAACTGAGTTTTCACGCAATCTTTTGATTTTTTGTAATTTCGGTGTCACATTGTCCCTGTAAATTACATGCTAAACCTTAACATTTGCTTCAGTTTTTATTGTAAATTATTATCTAGATATTCAGTCGTTTTATATATATATTCCCTATTTTTTATATCTTAGCTAAAACACCCGCTGCTTCTTTAAATCTTTCTCTATAGTATATATATATATATATATATATATATATAACGACTGAATATCTAGATAATAATTTGCAATAATATATATATATATATATATATGTTTTACATACGCCATTTTGGAAACAATATCTTTTATTCTAACAACTTCATCTATTTCATAAATAAAATATATCGCTTTCGCTTACTTAAAAGCACATTTCTCCTCCATCCAACACGTTCTTCAGTATCAATTCTAGCGTTTTAAAGTGGGTGAGTATAAATGCCTACTTACCTTATATCTAAATGTTGACGTCAATCTAGTGGACAATTGTAATAAAACTAGAAATGGGAAATGAAAGAAAAGTTTCAAGCAATTCTGTGTGTGAACGCTCTTTCAAAACTCGTATATATTCATAAACAAGAAATGGATATGTCTCGTCTCCGTCTCTATTTCAATTTAGCGAAAGAGTGAACCAGATTTGAAAAAGAGAGAAGTCTATATTTCTAGAGGGAAAACACGAATTGCTTGGGAAAAGTTTGAAGAGAAATTTTTTAGGTATCTTTGAATGTGTGTCTGATAACACCCGTTGTAAAGTCTTTTCATGAAAAGTACATTCAAACTTCTAGATGTCACGAAAACAGAACTATACAAGACAAAAATAAAACCGCTTTAGAGCTTAAAAGGTAATGCTATTGCCATTGGTATCACCATCTAGCAGTATATCTAACTATAATAAGTCAAACAACTCAAATTGTGTTTAAATAACGAATGTAAATTACAGTAAAGACATCTGAATTTTTATTTAAAGATATTCATACTGCATCACTTCCATCGCAGATAATAATCCCATTTAAAGAATCTCATCAGTTTGCGTCTTTCTAAAAAAAGCATCGAAAACAAAAGCTAGATAGTTCAGCTTATTTTAGTTATTTTCTGAAAAGAAGAAATATAATCGCTCAGAGACTTTGTTCATCCAGTATCATCTCTAGTACCATAAAAAATGTCGCTTTTTTTTCTTCAAGTGAATCGTAAAAAATTGCTTGACATAACAAGTCTCCCTTTCTGTAAAGAAATAAACTACACGCGGATTCTAGATTCTAGTAGCTAAAAACATTTCTTAGATAAACTTCATAATAACACGTAAACAAAACTATAAGAGACACAAATTAAACCACTTTACAACTTAAAAGGTATGAGCAATTGGCATAGCCATATAAGAGTATTAAACTAGTTATATTAATTTAAACAACTCGGGTGGTATTTAAATAAAGCATCGCATTTACAGTAAATGCATCTGAATTTAAGGATATTCAACATGCATCACTTCAATCGCAGTAATCCCATTTAAAGAATCTCATCAATTTGGGTCTTTCTAAAAAAAACCCAAAAACTAGACAGTTCAGCTTATTTTAGTCCTTTTCTGCGATAGAAGAAATACAATCGCTCGGAAACTTGCTCACTGAGCATCATTTCCAATCCTATCAAAAAATTTCTTTTTTCTTCTAGTGAATTGTGAAAAATTGTCTGACATAACAAGTCTCCTTTTCCGCAAAGAAATTAACTACACGCGGAATCTAGATTCTGGTAATTAAAAATATTTCTTAATTAAACTTCTTGGTATCACTAAAACAAAACTAAGAGAGACACAAATAAAACCACTTAAAAGGAATGAACCAATGACATCGCCATATAACAATGTATCAAACTAGTCATATTAATTTAAACAGCTCAGATGGTATTTAAATAAAGCATCGCATTTACAGTAAATGCATCTGAATTTTTATTTAAAGATATTCAACCTGCATCACTTCTATCGTAATCCCATTTAAAGAATCTCATCAGTTTGGGTCACTAAAAAAGCATCAAACATTAAAACTGGATAGTTCAGCTTATTTTAGTCATTTTCTGCAAAAGAAGAAATATAATCGCTCGGAAACTTTTGTTCACCGAGCATCATCTCCGATCCCATCAAAAATTTTACTTTTTTCTTCAAGTGAATTGTGAAAAATTGCCTGACATAACAAGTCTCCCTTTCCGCAAAGAAATAAACTACACGCGGAATCTAGATTCTGGTAGTTAAAAAAATTTCTTAGGCAAACTTCTAGATGTCACGAGCAGAGAGAACGGAAAAAAATACTCAGGTTGAGAAATGGACAAAAAATTTAGAAGCAGCTAATCATTAAAGGAAAACAAAAGCTCTTAACCCTTTAAAATTTTGGAGGAAAGAAAATTTCCAGCATTTCCTGGTGCATACATCATTAATCTAAGGAAGGAAATCCGACGGAGGAAGAAAAAAAATAAAAAATAAGGCGGAATCAAAATTAATAAGAGAAGAGCGGAACGAGTTTTAGCCTCTGATTCGATCAATAACTCATTTACTATTTGAATTTTCATTTCACGTTTCATTGGTATGCCCAAGTACAAAAACTCCCAAGAATAAAACTATTCGTGGATCCGTTTTTTTTTGCTTTTCCATTTCTTTCAATTCCACTGCTCCATTGCGGCTCTGATTCAAAATAATTTCCTATTATTCAATTTCACCGAACTGCACGTCATGAAATATTAAAAATTATTTCTTCCGCTACTTTAAGAACATCAAAGAAAGATTTCTCTCCCATTTCGATTTCAGGTATCGTGGAGTTTTGTAAGAAAAAAAGCAGGGGAATGTTCTTCAGACCTGTAATTCATTTCATTATTTCCCCGTCTCCAATAAATTTAATTTGCACTCGTATTTGAATTTTATTTTAAGCGATTTTATGGAGTATTTTTGTAATTTACATGTGTGGGGTCGGGAAAAATTCTGTTTTTTTTTTAAATCAGGTGCTTTACCATTTATTGTGAGGATTAGGAATAGTTAGCTCCTAATTTTCAATGAATCGAATTTGTCCAATGTACTGTATTTCAGTAACATTCATTAGCGAAATCATACATTTTCATGCGCACAGTAATAACTATACTGAATAAGTCCAACAAATAAGTTTGAATAGCTCTCAATAGTTATTAAGAAAATATTTTATTTTGTTTAAAATTAAGTTTATTTTTAATGAGCATAAAGAGCATCACAAGTAACGTGTACAAACATTTTGTATATAAATTTCAAGGATTGCATTATACAATTGGAAGCATTCCAAGCACAAATTACACGCAATTTTCACTGATCTCTTCGGTCTTCGGCACTGCAAGAGGCGAACTGTCCACTGTTTGTATGGGACCAACTGAGTGGCTAAGCCGTCATTGCCTTCAACCCTCATGGTGGTGGACTCGACGAGGTATCAGCAAAATTGACCAGATCTTAATGGATGAGATATATCGTCATTAGAAGTAAACTGACCAGACCTTCATATCGTCATCATAAAAAGATAGGCACTATCTTGATGACAAGATATCTCGTCATTAGCAAAATTGGTCAGATCTTGTTTTGGGTGAGATATCTGGTCGAAGCCTCCTGTACGGTTAAACATAATTTCTGCACACTTTCTCAGAATATACTGGATACCAGTTTGAAATTTTTTGTATACTCAACAGGCATTTACCTATTAACTGAAGTATGGATTAGTATTGTATTACACAATTGCAGACTCTTAACTCTCCCTGGTGGTATACTCTCAACAAGGTATATCGTCATTAGCAAAATTGACCAGACCTTGATGGACGAGATATCGTCGTTAGAAGAAAACTGACCAGATCTTGATCTCAAAAATAGGCAATATTTTGATGACGAAGTATCTCATCATTAGCAAAGTTGATCAAATTTTGATAGACAAGATATCTCGTCGATACCACTTGGAAGGTTAATAGGGACAATTGCCAACATCCATGCACTTAAAAACCAGGATTCGCACTCCAGTAGTGGCAGACGAACGCTAAAACCACTATACCAGGTAGGCATCCAATTCACACAATTTAGTTTGTCTTATTTTAAAAGTGGATAGAAATGAGTAACACAATATAAGCACACCAAAAACGAAATGTTTAGACAATGATTAAGCAAAATATATGGTAAATAATGATACAGACGTATATGTTCCTCACTAGCTTATTCTTTCTACACTACCATTGAAGATTACCATTACGATGCCATTTTTAAGTGACTTAAATTTGAACCAGTTTCTTATTTGTAAAACATTTAACGAGCAAAATTTCCCTTTCTGAACACACGAGATGCAAAAATATCCACTGAGAAAAACGCAAAAGCGAAAAAGTACACAATCTTTAAGTACATTGCTATGAACATGAACAACAATAAAATAAAATAAATGTTTTTTTCGTTCATTTCTCGTCTTATTTGAGCATTTGAAGAATCTCCCAAATCTCCTACCTTCGCATTATTCCCCCTCGCAAACAAATCATCCCCAACCAAAGGGAACAAAAACCGTGAGAATTCAAAATATAGTTCTTTATTTTAACAGAGTTTTCTAAAACAATTTATCGTACTGGATATTTTTTATTCGAGTTACATTTTCTTGATATTGATTTAATTCAACTATGCTGATAAAGTTCTAATCCTTTGATAAAATGGGATAGAAGATGCTTAAAATCTACTTTTCTTTTTTATTCTCGTTTTTACTTACTAAGGTCACTGTAATGGTCTATATGAGACATTGTAACAAAAGTGACAAACGAAATAAGCATTAAGGATTTTTTACATTTTCATACTGTTTCTGTGAGTAGTATTTCCTCTTTATCTTTAATGAAGTAACTCCTAGATCCATTTCCTTAAAGCAATCTGCATGAGAAATGAAGTTTTTTCCAATGCATGTGATTGTCGCTCTAAAGGGAAATGATAATCAGAAGCCGGTTAAAATAATGGAGAATTACGATTGCTTTGGATGTATGTATGTGTGGACTATGAATTTTTTCTTAGAAAATACTTGAAGTATATCACTTTCACACGTTAGGGCTTTACAATCTTTAATCATATTTCAAATGCGATTATGCTTAGATCTGAAACTTTGAAAGGTGAAGTGCGACTTAAAGTTCTTTAATCATATACTTAAAATTCGGTTATGTCTGTATTTATAACTTTGAAGAGTAAACTGAAGTAATATTAATTATAATCCTGAAGCTACGTTAAAAGTCAAATGCTGTCTTAATGCGTATTATTTGCCAATGTCAGAAAAATAAACCTTTTAGTTTACAATTAAACATTTTCCATCTTTTTCTGCAAATGTGACGAATCGGAACAACTTTCAAGTGTTAAATGTGACACTTATTTTGGGATATAGGTATGTTTTTCTAGAAATAAGTATATTTAGCTGTTTTGCTACCGAAAGAGGTTTGTCGAAGTTAAATTTCAAAAAGTATTTCCCTATCTGTAATCTGTATTCGCTTAAAAATATATTGTTATTGTTAAATATTATTATTTTAACATCAAAATTACAAGGGATGGTTGAATTAATTCAGTATATATTGAAAAATGATCAGAATAATTCCTACTGTTTCATAGGAAAACATAAATACAATACATCCAGAAATTAGTTCCAATAACTCCATTTTCCCTATTTTGAAATTTTTTACAATTTACTTGGGGTGCATTATGTATACATGCTACATTCATTTATATAATCCAATACACTTAAAATTTGAATGCCACTAACACGTTCTAAGAAACGAATGGCAAATTAATTTGGTATGATATTCAAGACACAATTAAGGCTGAACATATATTTTATATTAAAAACTAAACGTGAAGCTTAGCACGAAATAAGGAAACAAAATTAATCGTTTTCAATGCAAAATAAATCAATTTACCATTTTTGAATAAAAGAAAAACAGTTTTCAATAAATTTTCTACATATAAATGAGTTGTAGAATAATAGTTTCTTTTCAAATTAACAACCTCTACGATAACGATTTTTCAATTTTTCAAAAAATGCAATTCAGATATTTCTCTAACACTAATATTCCTTCGATATACAGCAACAGTTTTACAACTGACGGGAGATTTCAAATTGAATCTTACAGCTCTTATTTTTAATCCAGAGATGTTCAGTTTCCTAAGCGAACAGCTATTTATCTTGCATGGTAAAAGGAGAAATCCGAACTTTGCAAATATTTCATTTACCCAAATTAATATTTATCTTGAACTGATTTCAAAGAAATAATTTGCGTGATTTGTATACATCTTTTACTTCATGCAATAATTAATTACTTTTAACAACCAGACTTATTGCACTTTAAATAATTAAACCAATAAATTCATAGCAATTAATTTGGTTTATAGTAATTAAATTAAATATAAATCTGTCGAATGTCCGTTTTATTAAAAGTTTTCATGGTTATCAAAAGTACTGTTTCGTCGAAAATACAGTCAAAGTTTTACATCATAGATAGAAAGCAACACAAACCTAAAAAAGTTTATTTTAATTTCCTGATATTATGTCACATTTTACTCATAGCTTTTGAGAAAACTAATTTCAAATATTTTAAGAGTTCAGGATCATCTAAATTGAGCATTAGAAACTTTTAAACATTTGTCTTTCACTCCATTTTCTGAGCGATTGTTTACATCTCAGCTTTTTCTACACTGTTGCAATATGGTTGATTAAAGTGTGGTAAGGGTTATGGGTATTAAATCGTTTTAACGTGAAACTTGAACAAAGATATAGGTAGAAGCAATATACAGTTTATTCATAAAGTTATATGTTTTACAAACTATTTAAAATTTTTATGAAAACTTATTAAGCGTTCTATGTCATGCTTGAAACATATGGACACACAGACCGACTGAAAACGTGAAGACAGACTCTTAGAGTGACGCTGATTAGATCATTCACTACATCATTGTGAGTATTCAAAGTATGCAGTATTTTATGAAATATACTAGACGTTTGGATCTAGAATAAGCACACACGAACAGGCACAAAATGCAGAAACATTGATTTTGCTTTAACGGGACACAAATGAAATAAGAAGTGGGATGAAAATATTCAATGTACAAACACTCATTTTATTTGCATATTTAAATGTGTTATTTGAAATGACAACTAAGTTATCTCACGAGTGAAATGTTTTCTCTAAATATTATTTTTCGAGTCCTTGTGCGAGTTTGGTGAAATTTTCAAACATAACAGAATCTTGAAAGCTGCCTTCATTACAATCCCACTTAACCCTCCAAGTGGTTGCGACGAAATATCTCGTCCATCAGGATCTGACCAATTTTGCTAATAACGAGATGTCTCGTCATCAAGATATCGCCGACTTTTTATGACGAGATCAAGATCTGTTCAGTTTTCTTCTAATGACGAGAGACAACAAGATCTTAATGACGAGATATCTCGTCCATCAAGGATCAGGTCAGTTTTGCTAATGATGGGAAACCTCGTCGAGCCAACCACCAGGAGGGTTAAATCGAAATCTACACGCACAACGGAACAAAGGAATCGAAATATATACGCACGTATACGTAAAAAGTCAAAATTATTAAAGGGATATACGGTAAGGGCTTCTATATATAATTAACGTGTGTTGTATAAGAAAATACTTAAGTCTTTCACATGTAAGATAAAATACACTTCAAATTTTCTTTACATATTTTTTCATGTCTTTAATACTTTTACTGTTAAGTAAAAGAATGAATGCCAAAGTAGTAAGTCATTATTTTTGTAAAAGTATTTTGCTATTAATTTAATTCGAAAATACATGCATACCGTAATACAGAAATCAACAAAGATGGTCGTACTCTTCAAAACACATACAAAACATGGCTCTAATTTCTATGCTAGAAAAGAGATCAGCCGATCGTTGAGCTTTCGTATAAAACTCTGCTTCAAGAATAAAGAAGGAAAAGGCCGCATTGAAGTAAAAGAACGAAAGAACATTTTGTGCCAAGATTTGGAGTCAGTACTTAATGGCAAATTGATGAGAGAACATTCCATGCACATTCCGTGTGTGCGACGTGCTAATGGAAGAAAGATTACATTCCCTACTCTTAAAATTTAAATAAAGTGAAAACTGGATATCCTAATATCTCGGAAACACTGAAGATGCTTACGATTTTTCGAGATCGCTAATACTTACTGAAAAATTCCAGCAAAAATGTTAATTATAAAGCTGTTGCATCGCAAAATATTCTAATTCTTTATGCTCCGGGATTTAGATATAGGTTGAGAATCGTTTTCCCTAATTAGAGGATGGAGGTGATTGAGATGTAAATGTTGCATTTTATGGCGCATTAAAGCATTCGCGCACTAGTAAATTTTGAAGGAAAGTTAAGAATTATTAGTTTATAAACTTACACTATACCATACTGGCCCTTTTACAAATTATATGTTAGTACAGTTTGTCCTAATATTTTGGAAACACTGAAGATGCTTGTGATTTTTCGAGATTCGCTGATGTTTATGAAATATTTTAGTAAAAATGTTAATTATAAGCATGTTGAATTACAAAATATTTTGTAATTTGTAGTGCTTCGTGATTTAGATATAGGTTGAAAACCTTTCTCTAATTAGAGGGTATAGGTGATACAAATATAAATGTCTGCTAAACATGGCAGTCCCTACCCTAGGAGGGCCAAAGGACCATTATCTACTTTCTCCTCTCCCTCCCACTTTTCTGTTCTTTTCACAATTACTTGACGTTTTCTATCTTGTGTTTGGCACAACGTGAACGACGTAAATGAATGAACGTAAATGACCCTGGCGCCATAAACTCAAACCAACCAATCAAATATAAATGTTGTGTTTTATAGCGCATTTAGGCTAGTGAATTTCGAAAGGATGCTAAACATTAGTTTATGTACTTATACTATACTGGTATTTATACAAATTATATCATCGGCTTAGAGCAGAAACGAATTAACTGACAAAATAATCAAATTTTATAGCACAGTCGATTAAAGACTAACTGTTAGTTTTTAGGTCAAAAATAAAAATTATAAACATTTTGAGTGTTATATTTTCTTTCAAACCGAATACAATATGACAATTTATTTCTCATGATCATGAAAATAACCATTTAGTGTCAAAATATGCCTTTCCTAAATATGTCAGTTAATGGGTTTACCTAAATCTAATTTGTAATATCATGGGACTAAAAGATAATCCAATCCTACAATGTGAATTTTCTTCCATACGATAAATTGAACTATATAACAATAAATTTGAAAAGTACGAGTTCTAATTATGCACACGTACCTATTTGTCTATCTATATATCTAAGTTTTACGTTTTAACTTTTTAAATAAAAATATAACTTACTACTTATCACTAACGAAAGATTCCTGTTTGAATCAGAATATTCATTTTAGAAGCCCAAGGAAAGTAAATTATTATTATTTATCTTTTGTACATTTACGGTAAAGTTTAAACTGGAAAGTCAGATTTGTTGGAAATCCTTTTATACAACGGAAAATAATTTTTGATTTCATATAGAAAGTTACTTTTATGAATTCGCACATGAGTACAGTATAAGAGAGCTTTACAGGTTTGCATAAAGCTATTTGTAAATCTCAATGTGTTGAATCTCCATAATTTGTCAGATATACTATTTAGTTCTATCGTGAAAAAACTTAAAATCTCATAAGGCAGATCATAAAATATTTCATTGCTCACTGTTTTTTAACTTTGAATAGAGTTTTAAATTTATAAAAACTTAGACAATACATAACATTTTTATTTCGGGTACTGATTTTTTCAGTCTTGGATTCAGAAAATCTGAGCCATAATTTTAAAATCATGTTTCAAGGGATTAATAACTTGCAGAACTTTGCACCAAGTTTTCGATCACAATGAAACATTTAAAAGGAGTTTTAAACTTTTTGTCGGATTAAATCTCAAACTCGGAAAGGAATGTCTTAATTGAATTTCCTTCCTCGATTTTAAAAACCCTTTAGAGAGATATATCTCTTTAACATCCTAAGACGAATTTAATTAAAATGTAAGAGTTTCCTCTAAAGTTTCCAATTTAGACTTCACATTATGAACCCTGACACTTTCTTTCGTTATCTTAAATCTTAAAACCTTTTACATTTTCTTACTCCTAATTATTATTTTGCATGGTAAAGGAATTTATATCCTTCTGAAAACTTATTTTCGACAAAACCAGTTTTCTTAGAACAATTTGCTGTTCGCCTATCTTTGATAATATCTGTACGAAATCAAACAATGCAGATAAATGTATTTCATTATGAAACTTTCCAATTTTGATCTCTATTTTGTACAATTCAAGTACCTAACACATTCTAATGCATTTTTTATGGTTCTATTAAATGTAAGTTTTAAGTAAAAGAAATTTGGCTCCGTTTTTAACACTCCTGGTAGTTGCCTCGACGAGGTAACTCGTCAATAGCAAAACTGACCAGATCTTGATGGCCGATATATCTCGTTATTGGAAAACTGACCCTATCTTGATCTTGTCATCATCAGTAAACGTCAATATCATCATCATTCCAAATTCAATAGGCGGTTTTAATGATAAAATAACTCGTCATTAGCAAAATTGGTCAGATCTTGATGGACCAGATACCTCGTCGAAACCACTTGGAAGGTTAATTAAATCTTTTAACGTGCTCGCTTGGTTGGTATTATGACGAAAGGGCCATATTTGGCCATGCTGTGCCAGACACAAGGCATACAATATCTAGTAATGGACATATACAAAAGGAATGGTTTTCTGACACAGAAGAGAGAAATATATCCAGTTAGAAATTGAACCTGGCAGCCTACAACTTGCAGGTTGCTAGCACAGTAGGCATACCCACTGAGCCAAGAAGGTCACTTTTTAACATGTTAATAGGACTGATAGCTACTATGCGTCACAATAGATAAGTTGGTAGAGCTTGTAATATCTAGTAACCCCATAGTGATTGATTCGCTATTGAGTTACGAAATTAGTCTAGTTTCCGACTATGGCTATGTGAGTTAGTATGTATTTAAAATTGTTTTTGGATTTGTCTGTACTTTTTTTTTATCAAAATTAACCCTTCTGATGGTTGTCTAGACTAGGTATCTTGTTAGCAAATTAACCAGATCTTGATAGACGAGATATCTCGTCATTCGATGAAAACTGTCCAGATCTTGATCTTGTCATAATAAACGTCTCTGTTCAATATCTCAGGTGTGTAAAAAAAGAGGGCTTTTAAAAGTCAACTGGTGAAATCCCATTATACAAGCGCAGAGGCGCGGGACGGGTTTTCTCATTCCCATCTAAATTGTCAGACCGAATTTAAAGATTGTCATCAAAACAACTTGAAAACTCTGTAAATACAATCCCATACTTTTCATGTAATGATTTTTCCCAGTTCAATTGATATAGATAAGGAAATAATTTATGATTTGATATTACGTTCAAATCATCAAATTGTCCTACCAAATTTGGGATTGTCATGACACCAACTTGAAAACTTTCGAAATGCAATTCATATACCTTTCATGGTAATGGTTCTTACAGCTCAATCTGAGTGTATAAGAAAATCAATTTTTAATGGTACTTATTGTATTCATACATTACAACTGTACTTTTCCACCGTAGATAATTAAGTGGAGCCCCATGGAAATAATTAATTAATCAAATATCTTAGCAACCTGCAGCTCTTTAAACGTCTCCGTTCGATAGATCAGGTGTGTAAAAAAGAGGGCTTTTAAAAGTCAGATGAGCGAAATCCATCTTTCATTAGGCTTTCTCATTCCCATCTAAACTGTCAGACCGAATTTAAAAATTGTAATCGAAATATCTAGAAAATTTTCCAAATACAATTCATATACCTTTCATGGTAATAGTTCTAACAGTTCAATCGCTGTGTATAAGGAAATAATTTTTTTTATGAAATTCATTGTATTCATACATTACAACTGTACTTTCCCCTCATAGATAATTAAGTGGAGTCACATGGAAATAATTAATTCAGCGGATATCTTAGCAACCTGCATCCTTGCAAACGTCTCCGTTCGATACATCAGGTGTGTAAAAAAGAGGGCTTTTAAAAGTCGACGGGCGAAATCCCATTATACACGCGCAAGGCTCTGGACGGGCTTTCTCATTCCCATCTAAATTGTCAGACCGAATTTAAAGATTGTCATCAAAACAACTTGAAAACTTTGCAGCGGTTCCTTTCTAAATGGACGAGTGACAGCCAGTTCTTATCCGCTTCAACTTTACAGGAGCTGGAAACAAAAAAACTGAAGAAAAATCCTCCTTTCCGCGCTTAAGTCCCTTCTTCGAGATTCAATCTACGTAAGGGAACGATTTATCAGGCGCTTTCGCAGAAAAGACGCCAGAAGATGGAGAAATAATGCGTTCACTGCGACATTTTGTCATAAATCACGTAAAATGTCGCTTGTTTTCTGAGCAAAAGGCGCACCTCGGGGTGCGTCGCCACCTTAAATCGTTGTATTTTAAGAGGAGCTTGTGTTTTTTTGCGTTATAAGACCCCATTTGTTTTACAGGAATCGCTCGGCATTTGAAGCACGAAGCCGATGAAATATGTCAAAACCAATCAGATTTTGGCGTGACTAGTTTCTGTATCATGTTCTCTGAAGAGATCGGTGGAATGCATACGCATGTGTGTTCTTAAAGTGATGAGAATGCGTTTGAGGAACTTGCTGCTGAGATATGTAAATACTTTCGCTTCTATGGTGGTTTTTAAATATGTAACCAACTTTAAAGTAGTTACTCGTAAACTTAAAGGTTGAAATTTTCACTGAGCGGTGTACTATCGGCTTAGAGCAAATACTCATTAACTGACAAATTTTTTTGATAGTGTTATATTTGATAGCGATAAAACATTTTGATAGTATTACATTTGATGGTGATAAAACATTTTGATAGCGTTATACATTTTTCAAACCGAATACTATGATAATTTTTTCTCATCATCACGAAAATAATCACTTCGTGTCAAAAAATGCTTTTCCTTAAAATGTCAATAAATGAGTTTCTGCTAGTGCAGAAATTCATTAACTGGAATTGATCGATGATATGTATAAATGAATTCTAGTTCGAAGGTTATACAATCAATGGGTCATGATAGTATGACAAAACGGAAAGGATAGGAATGAAATTATATTTTAAATATGTAGCCAGTTGTAAAAAAGTTACTCATATATTTGAAAGTTAAATATTTTTAGTGAAATACAGTAAAATATATGTGTATATAAAGAATTCGAATTCAAAGATTAAACCATCAAGGTGTCAGGATAGGAAGCGGAAAAACCCCCAAAAGAGGAATTAAATAATTAAATTAGGTTTTTCGATATGTAACCAACTCTAAAAAAGTTACTCGTAAATTTAAAAGTTAACATTTGAACTGATATACGTATAAAATGAATTATTGTTCAAAGATTAAACATTTAATATGTTCTATATTTAGGACGATAAAAAGAAAAATTATGGGAATTAAGTAATTAAATAACGCCTTCCAATATGTAACCAACTCTAAACGGTTATTTTTACATTTGAAAGTTAATATTTTTAGTGAGCTATTATAAAATATATGTATTTTATAGCAGTTTTCTACACTAAGATAAGTCACCAAGAGGGTTAAAATAGGTAAACAACTCTATAAATGAACTCTCACATTAGTAAGATAGTTATTTTCATTAAGCTATAATAAATTTCATGCATGAAAATATTCGAATAGACTAAACAAGCAATGTGCTATGATAGGACGATGGAACTAAAAGGACAGGGCTTAAATAGTTCAATTATAATTTATATTTGCTTTTATTAGGTTAAATATGAATTCGAAATTGCTTTGCATAATTTTAAGGTTTTTTTTTGCTTAGATTTAAGATTAGTTCGGTACTACAACAGCTTTCAGTCTTTTGACTTTAACTCTCAAAATTCACATGATTTGATTTACTATTTCAAGCAATTCTACTCTGGGAATTATTATATATACAAGAAGTATATATAGCAAGAAAAGTTCTTAAAACTGGGATTGAATTCTCTGTTTATGATTTTCATTGAGAGTTTAATTGTTTCAGTCTACTTGAGAACTAATTAAGTAGAATGCATAATTATCAAATGATTGAAATCAGATAACTTTGTATAGTTGTATTTTTAATTTATTATGATGAGCAATGTAATAATAGAAATTAGTTTTCGTAAATTTTCTTTTGTTTCTCTGGATTTCGTCATTGCTATATGTAAGACAATGTACAACGATATTACACATAAAATGAGAAATATACACGCTATTAGTAATCCTAAACATCTCTTCAAAGTTTCTTAGATGCTATACTAATAACGAACTTTAATAAATATAGTTATCGCTATCGTTCTTTGATAATGAATAGATATATGAAAATATTGTATGGAACGACAGTTCCATTGTAACGATAGCATGCAACTCTAGTGAAACTACAGAATTCTAATAAGAACATTAATAAGTATAATTATTCCTATCGTTATTTGACGTTGAATAGATAGTTACAAAATGTGAATGACAATATTTATAACTCTAAGTTAGTGATGAAATCTCATAGATTTTATAAAGATTTGAAAATTTCATGTGTAACTCTAAAGGAAAAGTGCAGAATTTTACTAATAAAGAACTTTTCTATGTATAATAATAACTATCGTTTATTATTGATGAAAAGTAATTGAAAAACATTATATTGAATATTAACTCTATTTTAGATAAGAATTGATTAATTTTAGAAAGTATATGAAAATTTTATATGTAACTTTAAAGGGAAACAACAGAACTCTACTATTAAAAACTTTTAATAAGTATAATTGTAACTATCGTTCTTTGAAGATGAATAGATAATTATAAAATATTATTAAATGATAACTCTAATTTAGTGATAAAATGCTGAGAAAAATTCAGAGATTTTTGAAAATTTTAGATGCAATTCTAAAGGGCAAGCTACAGAGTTCTACTAACAAACTGCAATTAGCATAATTATCTGTACCTCACTTTGATGATGAATACGTAATTGTGAAACATTGTATTTTAGTGATAAAATGCTGATAAAAATTAGCGTGTTTTAGAAAGTATACGAAAATTCCAGATGTAATACTTACAAGAGACTATTGAATTTTACTAAAAGAGAGCATCAATAAATAAAATTATCATTATAGTTTTTTTACGATGAATTGATAATTATAAAATATTGTTGACTGACAACTCTAATTTAGTGATAAAATGCTGAGAAAAATTCAGATTTCAGAAAGTATGAAAATTTCAGAGGCAATTCTAAAAGGCAAGCTAAAGAATTCTACTAACAAGGAACTTGAATCACCAAGTGTTTCGACCAGATATATCTTGTAATTTATATCCACTCTGGACTCTAGAGTCAATAGAATTTCGTATAGCAATGATGAATCAGATCGTGTCAATGTTCACTTTAAAAGTTTTCATCGAAACTACGGGAGTCTCATATTTATAGTCAAGAAAATACTCCTAAAAAAGTTAAAATCAGTATACTTTCTTAAGAAAAGAAATATAATCTTTCGTTACTTTATAAGGGATGTAAAAAACTTGAATGAAAATTATAACAAGCGTTAAAGTCAGTCGAAGTGGTATAGTATTTATATGATTGATATGCGTGTTTATAACCCCTGGGCGTCAAGAGATTTCATAGAAACATTGCACTGCTTTCACCCTACATAACATTTAGCCCTTCAAGTGGCTTTGACGAGATATCTCGTTCAAGATCTGGTCTATTTTACTAATGACGAGATATCTCGTTCAAGATCTGGTCTATTTTACTAATGACGAGATATCTAGTTCAAGATCTGGTCTATTTTACTAATGACGAGATATCTCGTCGAGACAAAATTGCCCTTTTACTCCAAGGAGAATGAAGATCCAGGTAAGAAAAACAAATTGTCCCTTACTAAGAACTGGTGACAGTTTGGAACAGGTTTTTGCATCAGTATCGTTCTGATGAATACATAATTGTGAAGCATTGTATTGAAGGACTACTTTATTTTAGTGATAAAATTCTGATAAAAATTCACAGGTTTTAGAAAATAAACGAAAATTCCAGATGTAATTCTAAAGGGCAAACTACAGAATTCCATCTTAACCTATGCATGCGTAATTTTTAGAAATTCCCCTGTGTGAAGAGAAGGGTGTTTTAGATCAAGAAGAAAGACTGGCTTGCAACAAAAGTACTTTGTAATGCTAGACTCCCGGTTTTTTCAAAGTGTCTGATTTGACTGTATTATTTTAAGGAATAACAGTTAAAAGGTTCTGAGCATTTATCTCGGGAAGAAGCGGAGCCATTTATCTCACTTTGTTACGTGGTTTCCAGGTATGTATGCATTCAGAGTACCCAAATGGCACCTCGGGGCAAATCTTCCTGTCCAAAACTTCTACCTCCATTTAAAATAAGAATAAGGAAATGTGATTGATTCGCTCTGACTAGAGTTGCTAAAAACATTTCCATGTTTTCCATTCAGTTTAAATTGCGGGGAAAGAAAAATTCAATAAGAGGGCCATTAGAACTGGGGTAAAAAGTTATTCTTTTATACAGTGTCTAATCACCTCTCGCCATACTTATTTTTTCGAGTAAATGAGAGTAAATGATAGTATCTATCTATATAAAGTAAAGTTGGCGTCTGTCTGTCTTTCTGTCAGTTCTCTATACAAATCTACACCGTTGGAAAATTCCACTCCAATTTTGGTACACATATTTAGAAACTTGCGGGTAACGTATTACATATTAACACCTGTTCTATTTGTCCTAGGTGAACAGAGGGGGCTAAAACAATTCGAAATCAACATAGAAATAACTTTGAGCATCAAACGATTGCGGTACGCAACTCTTTATTTTACGAGTATTAATTGAAATTCAAATTTTCCAATAAAACTGCTTTACCAGTAGTGCTCGAAAAACCATTTTTTCCAAAATGGTTTTGTTGCGAAATGTTAGTCATATTTGAGCATTTCTAAGTTTCATAAATTTTTTGTATTCTCTTTTTGTGTGAATAAATCATTATTGTCTTTATCAATATTACGCAAACGTCTTTTTTCGAATTGCTCTATTTCAGAATGTACTCAGGAAGGCAAAATTCAACACGCCTGCTCATCTTTCGTTTTTCAGAATTTAATATTTTTTAATGGCCAGAATTTCGTTTCTGTTTGTATTTATATGTTCCAGTACTTTTCATATTACATACAGATTATTTAAGAGTTAAATTTTAATGAATTTTTTTATTTTCTGCAAAATATCACTAGACATGGGTAATTTCTTGGTGGTATATGTATATTTCGACCAACTTTCCTTGATTCTTTGGGAGTTGTAGGCGGCGCAGGTTCGATTCCTGTCAGGTGCATTCCTCCCTGGGTGTATTTCTGTCTTCTATGTCAGTAAAACTTTCATTGTGTGTGTCTATTACTTGATATTGTATGTATATGGCGCAGCATGGCCGAATATGGCCCTTGCGCCATAAAACCCCGAAACCAACCAACCTTGATTCTTTGGTTAAATATGTAATGGTTTGTAGAATTCTGTTTCTTTTAAGTAAGGTGTGTAACTTCTTATTTTATAATGACCGGTAAAGTTAAAATAAAATCATTTTAAAATAAGATAGGTTACATTAAATCAGAACGGGTAGCCATACGTTCTAGTTAACATAAAACTTTTGTCAAACTGGTAGTCAAATATTAAAAAATTCCAAAACATAATTAGTAAAGATGAAAACTGGATGGTAAGAAGTTATCATATAGGCTTATATGCCTTGTGTGATGTGTACTTGTAATTATCAGAGAGGGAATATAAATGTAGAGTGAGCAATGAAAACCTTTTATGCGCCTTGATTATGTAACCAAAACTAGTAGTAACGTGATCTTTAGACTATTTTCGTCTGTCGGGTAAAAAAAACATTCATCATCTGATTGGTCCACGGGACGGCAGAAGACTCCCATCCATTGATTCATCATCTGATTGGTTGTCGCGACATAGAAGTAGACCTTGGGAATTTCCAACCTTGGTCGACACTTTAGAAATACGCATTTACAGGATAGGGTATCTTATGACATACCCTGCCATAAGATGTTATATCGCTAAACGCGGCAATAAGATGCCAAATTGGCCAACCAAATCAATTTTCCCCAGAGCAGACACGTGACTAGTAATCTACATGCTGGTCACAATTTTTGAAGCTCCTCTCAATAGCAATGCTCAGTCTACTTATACTTCACGTCTATTTTAATTGCTATTTCAATTTAACAGTTTAACTTTTAATTCAGAGTCAAGATATTGTTATAACAATTGTGGTACAAAATTCCAACATTACACACTTGCATGTTTGTAATCCTGAACAATTGCCTTCATTTACCCTTTTAAAGTAGAGTACAGCTGCCACAAAAAAAGAGTTTTTAGTGTCTTAGTTTGTTCAATTGTTATGAAGGGTCAAAGATAAATTCATGGCAAAATTTTTAGGAGATTGTTACTGGCAAAACTTTAGTGAGACAAATATTAAAAGCTACAAAAAATGACTAATAAAGCTGAAAACAAGGTGATGAAAAATTGTCATAGGATGTGTACTGCTTTGTGTGTTGTAAACTGGTAATTACCATCTTTCTTTCTAATTTACCATCGTCTATTTCTGTCAAAATATGTGAAAGGTGCTGTTAACAGTTTTTCTATATTATTTCCATAATTAATATTCCATAGTAAAAATTAATTTTAAAAAGAAATATGCGTAGATTTTGTGTTGGACTTTTTAATTGTAATAAAAACATTTCTGCGCCATAGAAAGACTATTTCAGAAGAAGAGTATAAAATTATACTAGCTAATTTAACTTCAAGTGCGCCGAAATTTCAATAAATTGACCAAATATGGCCCTTGCGCCATAAATTATACCCAATCAACCAAAGTTTCCATATTCATAATCTAGAAACGACTGGACCAAATGAATTGATATTTTGGTATGCGAGGTTAAATTTGGATAAAGATTCGAAATTTGACTTCAAAATGGGTATTATCATTGAAAATTATAAAGCAAATTAGATATTTTGACTCAATTAAATATATGAAGACGACCTTTTAAATAAACATTCTGTATATAAAATTTTGATGATGTTATTCCCTGCCGAATGGCCATTTTGAATTTGTTTACTATAAACGATGCGCGAATAAAGAGTGGTGGTGCGATTTCTTTTCCGCATCTGTACATATGTTGTAGATTATTATTCGGCACGCATTCCTTTCTGAAATACGCTTAACCTATGACTTCAATAAACAGACATAATGATACAAGCTCCTCACACACTTCTGATGAAAACTAAGCACCCCACTCAAAAATAACAGTCTCATTAATGAGTTTCAGAAAATGCAAACAGTCTCATTACTCACCATCCTCCGAGAACTTGTTTGATTCAGCTACAGCAGCTGTAATTAATAATTGCTTTTGTATAAGAAAATATTTATCAAATATTAATTTCACAACTAATTTAAACAAGTTTTTATCTGCACTTAACGAAGGCACGTTCTCATTACATTATGATATGATTAGAAAAATCATCTTTTCGTATCGCATAATACCTGAGATTTTTTTGGAACAGAAAAAAAGCAGTTTTTTGTGTACTTAATCTTTACGTGAAGTAAAATTAATAGATGTTTGTAGAACAACTCATATATATGTTTGCAAATGATGGCGATATTTATTTATCCATTAGGGTATGTACTTAAAGAGCGGAGAAAAAATTTGAAGCGCAAGGAAAAAGAAATTCAATTATTCCGGGTGGTTAATTATTGCTAGCAAGGAAATCACGTCAAGTGCGTTCTTTTTTAACCTGAAGCTTCTTCAATTTACTTATGAAGATTTTCGCTATGGTTTCAAATCATTTTTTCGGCCGTGAATTTCGTTTTTTGAATTTGGTTTAATCTGAGACTTCTGATTGAAAATTCAAAACATAAAATAAGAGCCGCGGTAAGTAAGCAACCAAAAAACAGATAAGAGACGACGGAAAAAGTCATTCGGAACAAGTGCCAGCGGAACAAAAATTTTCTCAATGTATTTAGCCAGTCGAATTGCAATTACTTTTCATGCAAAATTTTAAAAATTCAATGACTCGTGTATTGCGCGTGCTTGTCAAGAAAAGAATCCCTATCCAGAGGGCTTCAACGATATAACTCGTCGATCAAAATTTGATCAATTTTACTAATGACGAGATATCTCGTCATCCAGATATTGACTATTTTTATGAAGACGTGATCAAAATCTGGTCAGTTTTTCTAATGACGGGATATCTCATCCATCAAGATCTAGTCAGTTTTGCTCATGACGAGATACCTCGTCGAGACAACCACCAGGAGGGTTAGTCTTCTCAGTATATTATTCCACCATGCAACCTGCAGTTTTCCTTGCATTTATGATTCTAACCCATTTTTAGATTTCTTGATCAATAGAATCTTTTCTTCGAAACTTTTATTAATCCTCCAAGCTGTTTCGATGAGATATCTCGTCCATCAGGGTTAGACCAATTTTTCTAATGACGAGATATCTCGTCATCAAGATATTTCCAATTTTTTTATGATTACGAGATCAAGATCTGGTCAATTTTCTTGTGGCAAAATATCTCGTCTCTCAAGATCTGGTCAGTTTTGTTAATGACGAGGTACCTAGTCAAAACAATTACCAGGAGAGTAAAGGTTTTGATCATATTTGCTGTTTTTGTCAATTGATTTATCATGGGAAACCAGGCTTCTGGGCTTCCATGGACGCTACGCCACTTCCATCAACTACTATTTTTGGAGTAAACATGTAAATCATACATTGACCCATTTTATTTGGGATATTTTTTTGATATTCTATACTTACATCTGTTTCTACATCAATAACGAAACACTTGAAAAATGCAATGCTTTCAGAAAGATCCTTCTAAAATTTTAGTCTTAAGTGGTCAGTTTTCTCAATGACAAAATATATCTTCCATCAAGATCTGATAGTTTTGACCTGAACTAATGAATGACGAGATACCTCGTCTAGACAATCATCAAGGGTTAAGGCTTGTAGGAATTTTAAACATAAAATGTAGTTGTACGTTTCTTCGATTTAATTTAAAAACAACTATCTGAAAATTTCTACACAGTGGAATTGCTGCGAGGATTTGTGCTAGAGATTCAAGCTAAAATAAAACTCTCTTCTACAAGTTAAAGTTTCTTCATGTTTTAAAGGCTATAATTATATTTATGTAATTATTTTCATTTAGACTCACCAGTTTCATAATAATTGGATAAATACAAGTAATATGGGACTGTAATTAAATAAATTAATTAAAACATTAATGCATTAAATTAAAAACAATATGATATCTGGTCTCAATGCTTTCATGCTTATTGCATATCTTTTGTTTGAAATAATAGTAATTTTAAAGGTTACTCTCACAAGGTTTTATCCTCAATTCAAAACAAGCTGCATATATCTTGAAAGACGAAAATCTGGCCACTAATAACCCACTATCTCTAAAAAGGTTTAGAATCAAATTTCAGACTTTAATTGTAATATCTACTTAATTAGTCAAATCATTCAGGCTATTAAAATATCCTTTTCCATGGACTTTCATTTAAAAACATTAACTTAAAGCTGCTAAAAATAAAACATAATGCTGTACGCTTGATTAAGAACTGCAGAATACCAGTCTTTAAAAATCACATAGTTAATTACCACGTCACGTTGATAATCCTTTCACTTCTAATTAAACTTATTGATCTGTTAACAGATTTATCGTTTTGAAATATTTATTATTTTGAGGGTATTCTCTTTAATTAATGATAGGAAAAGTGTTTACCGCCTGTGGCTATCAAACTTTGCTTACATTAGCTAGTAATGAGATAAATAGAAAGCGTAAATCAGATAGATCCCTAAAGCAGTTTATCGTATATAGTTATAGAATTTCCCAAATGGAATTTGAAGATTAATTCAAGATAAATCTTTCTGTATTTTTGCTACGCAAACATTAGACCGGAACCTACAATATCTTTGATTAAATAGGTATGCTGCGGCTGTTCCCTGTTTTCTTTTTAACCCTCCACGTGGTTTCGACGAGATATCTCGTCCATCAAGATCTGACCAGTTTTGCTAATAATGAAATACCTCATCATCAAGATATTGCCCATTTATTGATGATTACGAGATCAAGATCTGGTCAGTTTTCTTCTAATGACGAGATATTTCTTTCGTCAAGATGTGTTCAGTTTTGCTAATGACGAGATGCTGTATCGAGACCAGCACCAGGTGTTTAAATCTTTCAAAAATTCTGCCTTTCAGTTGTAGTAACACAATATTTTTGCATCGCACTTCGCACAAAATATCACTATAATTTAAGGAAAAACGATTTATAGAAATTAATTTGTAGAAATTCTGTAAATACGTGCTTGTGCATGCTGCAAAACTGTCCTCTACAGAAGCCTCAACTTCACTCTACTGAAATCTACAGTTGTGGTAGTTTTGCACATGCATGTTTCAAGTCTTTCTACAAATAAAACAAGAAATTATTCATTTTTATAGTTATGGCGGTATTGCAGTCAGGGTGCGATATGAATATATGCGAAAATATTTATCTGTTACAAAAAAAATCACTCATGCACACAACTCAAATGATACAAAGCTTTATTTTTCAAGCACAACAGGCGAGCCTTAAAGTTTCATAGAAATTAAGTACTCACCAGTGTCCGAACTGGGAAAGTCCGACTTTCCAAGTCCTGGTTTAATTTGTCCAATATCATTCGAGCTCATTGCTGTTTCCACTGGATCACAATCCCGTGACATTCATCACCTTCATCCATCACAAGTGCCCTCTGCAGAAGCTTCAACCTCACTCTACTGAAATCTACAGATGTGGCAGTTTTACACATGCATGTTTAGGTTTTTCTGCAAATAAAACAAGAAACTATTCATTTTTTAGATTTGGTGTTATTGCAGCTAGGTTGCGATATGATGCCATAAATCAATTAACATCTGGTGAAAAGAATAAAGATACAGGTGACGGCGAAAATATTTATCCGTTACTTAAAAAGTCGCTCATGCACACACAACTCAAACAATGCAAAGCTTTGTTTTTCAAGCACTACAGATGAGTCTTAAAGTGCTGTCAAAATTAAGTACTCACCAGAGCGACTTTGCAGGAGAAAGACCGACTTTCCAAGGCCCGGTTTTATTTATTCAATATCATTCGAGCTCATTGCTGTTTCCACTGGATCATAATTCATGCCATTCATCACCTTCCTCCATCAACTGCCCTCTACTGAAGCCTCGACTTCACTCTACTGTAATCTACAGTTGTGGCAGTTTTGCACATGAATGTTTTAGGTCTTTCTAGAAATGAAACGAGAAATTATTCCTTTTTTAGATATGGCAGTATTGCAGCTTGGATGCGATATGATGCCTTAAATCATTTAACAACTGGTGAAAAGAATAAAAATATAGGTGACGACGAAAATATTTATCCGCTACATAAAAAAGTCACTCATGCACACAACTCAAACGATACAAAGCTTTGTTTTTCCAAGCACTACAGACGAGCCTTAAAGTACCGTCGAAATTAAGTACTCACCAGAGCGACGTTGCAGGAAAGTCCGACTTTCCAAGGACCGGTTTAATTTATCCAATATCATTCGAGCTTATTGTTCTGTTTCCACTGGGTCACAATCCGTGGCATTCATCACCTCCATACGGCGGAATCCCAAAAACGCATTTATGCGAGAGCTCCTGTGTATCTTGGAGAATTCTTTGCATCCTCGGATGCAGAGTCAGCGTTTAATTCGCTGTGGGAGGGGATTTCAGGCATCGGAAAAGCATTATGGCCATGGGAGGGGATGAAATTGATGGAAGCCCGGTGCCGAGACCGAGAGAGCAAATAAATAAATAAATTAAACAAATAAATAACACAGGAGAGAGGCAATCAATGCAAATGAAAGAATGACAGTCCTCGGAGAGGATGGAAAGAACTTTCTGTCTGTAATGAAAGAGAAAGAGGGGAACGTACGTCTTGTGCGCTGAAACTGTAGTAGGCATGTTGTTATTTGGGATTAAAGGGACCCATACACGGGGGGAGCAATTTCAAGTGTTTTAGTTTCTGTAAGATCTAATTACTGAATTGACGTGAGGTTGCTGAAGCTAATTAATGAATGATGAAAATCCAGTTATAAAACGCTAATATAACAAAATCACTGATAACGGAGTGTAATTTTTGCTCTCAGTTCCAATAAATTAATCTATTTTAAATCACCGTTTCCGAGAAGTTATGCAATCATAGTTTAAAAACCAGTAATGAATTAGAGGTTTTGGAGATTGGTGAAAATTGCCCTATAGAAAGTCATTAACGGTTTTTTGGATATGATATCTTATTGTTATTTTATAACTTACTTTTTAAGATCACACTTCAGGGACCAATTTATACGATAATAAATAATCCACGAGTAATATAAATAAATAATACATAAGGGAATCAATGCAAATGAAAGAATGGCAGTCCTCGGAGCTGATGGGAAGAACTTTCTGTCTGTAATGAAAGAGAAAGAGGGGAACGTACGTCTTGTGCATTAAAACTGTAGTAGGCATGTTGTTATTAAGGATTAAAGCGAAACCTTACACGGGAGCAATTTCACGCATTTTAGTTTGAGTAAGATCTAATTACTGAGTTGACGTGAAGTTGCTGAAACTAGTTACTGAGTGATGAAAATCCACTTATAAAATGCTAATATAATAAAATCAGTGATAACGGAGCTTTTTGCTCTCAGTTCCAGTAAATTAATCTATTTTAAATTGCGTTTTCCAGAAGTTATGCAATTATAGTTTAAAAGCTAGAGTAACGAATCTCCGGTTTTGGAGATTGGTGAAAATGACCCTTATAGAGATGTCATTACCGGTTTTCTTGGATACATTTTATTTTAGTTTAAATTTTAAGCTTATACTTCAGGGATCAATTTATACGACCATGAATAATAAACGAGTAATATAAATACAGAAACGAGGCAATCAATGCAAGTGACAGAATGACAGTCCTCGGAACGAATGGAAAGAACTTTCTGTCTGTAATGAAAGAGAAAGGGGAGCTTACGCCTTGTCCATTGAAACTGTAGTAGACATGTTATTAGGGATTAAAGGGAAACCTTACACCGGAGCAATTTCATGCATTTTAGTTTGTGTAAGATCTAACTACTGAATTGTTGCTGAAGCTAGTTACTGAATGGGGAAACCCATTTATCAAACGTTAATATAATGAAATAACTGATAACGGAGTTTTTTGCTCTCAGTTCCAATAAATTAATCTACTTTAAATCGCGTTTCCCAGAAGATATATAATTAGTTTAAAAACCAGTAATAAATTACCGGTTTTGAAGATTGGGACTACTGCGGTTATGAAACATTACCGATTTCCTTGGTTAAGATATTTTATTAATACTTTAGCTTAATCTTTAAGATCGCATTTCAAAGATCAATTTACACGAAAGAAGTTGGAAATGCCGTCGTATAGCAGTAGTGGTAAGCTTTTCAATAAGCTTTGGGATCCTTGTTTTAACTCACCATTTTAGTACTTTTGTTAGAAGTGAAAACTGATTGCTTCCCTATTCCAAACGAGTTTTAGGAAGGAAATAAATCCTAAAACTCGTTTGGAATAGGGAAGCAATCAGTTAATTTGTTGCACAGTTAATTTTTGCAAATATTTGCATCTTAAAAAAGTTGCGTTTCTTATTGCCTTCACCACAACAGCGATTGCTGTCATTTCGGAAAAGTGCTTAAAATGTTTTTTTAATAAACTAGAACTGAAAACTGGTATTGAGAATCTCCGCCAGTAATTTACTAGCAATGATTATGTCTATAATTTTCAAACCCTCTATGTCATCTTTTAATAATTAATGTTGGTAATATATATTAATCCAATACATTAACACAAAACGAGTATTCCAGGAGATTATTGGTATCAAAACTTTTAACAATAACGTAGGAAAACTTATATATGACCGGCAGTTGAAGCAACATGTATATGAATGGCAATTTAAATTCACATACTTAATGGCTTTTGGGGATGCTCGTAGTTGAGATTATTTCACATATTTAGAATTATTACATTAATTACAAAATTGTAAACTTAATTGTTATATGGATGGTTATAACAATTTACCAGAAATGGGTGTTTTTGACATGTTGGTAATAGTTTTACAGGTACTTAACTGATCACCTTTTTCAGAGAATGTTTATCTGAAGTAATGTGCTTAACCCTCTAAGTGGTTTCGACGGGATACGTCATCCATCAATATCTGACCAAGTTTTCTAATGACGAGATAGCTCGCTTTTAAGATATTGCCAGTTTTTTATAGTGATCTGCTCAAGATCTGCTCAGGTTTCTTCTAATGACGAGATATCTCGTCCATCAAGATCTCATCAGTTTTGCTAATGACGAGACACCCTCGTCAAGACAACCACCTGGAGGGTTAAATGTAGACGTGCTCGTTTTACAGTGGTTCCAATAATACATACGGTAGGGTTCAAAATACCAGTGTGATTAACTGTGGAATGAGTTAACTTGCTGGCATTGGTTAAAGCATTAAAAATTACACTAGGGATTGACTCAGGGAGGATCTTAGAGGAGAAAAAACTCAAATTTCTCTCATTCTTGAAAGATACTTTTCTGGTTAAACCTGTAAATGTTATAACAGCGGGATCCTTTTGGGTCACACTAAAAAAAAGAACAGACCACCACCTCCTGGGACCCGTATCAGATTACCAGTAACTGATCTAGCTTGGGGATCAACGTCGCAACGCCTGTGAGTACCCTCCCCCCCCCCACACACTCTCCTGACAAACCAAAATAGTAACAAACATCTTTAATGCATTGTTGACAATGCGTTATTTATGCCGTACTTGAAAAGGACAGCGTCTCTGGAAGTGATGAAGTCTTCCATTACCTGATAGAATGCATGATTGGTAAAGCGTTTCTCCGGCAAAAACTTGTCTAAGTGCGGGGGAAAATGATAATCCCCTTCTAAAAATATAGAGTATGAAGCACAATTGCGTATTCCTAATCATAAATCTGCTGCATGGTATTCAGTGCGACATGCTGCAATTGTGACTCTTTCTTACTTTTTATTTGATTGTTAAATAGTCAAAAACAGTGGAATTATGCATTCATTTTCTGGAGACCTCTCGTACTGTTTGTCACAGATCTGCTTCAATCGCGTCTTTTATTTTGGCATAATCAATAGAGGACGGGAGATGGCCACAGGGTTCATTTTGCAGACTCGAATCTCTTGACATAAATCTTGCATACCAACGCAGAATCTCTCGTTCGTGAGCAATTTCTCTGTCAAATGTTTTATTAATTTTGGTACCATCGTTGCAGATTTCCCCAATTTTAACTCCAAAAATTAGTCTCCAGTTGACTTAGTTTCATGGCTGAATATGGGTCTCAACGATTTTAATTATTCAATGTTTGCTTAAGGCAACAATTGTTATCAACTCATTAATATCGACAAATAGAATGACAGATGAGGTAAAAATAAGTATTTCTTCTGAATATTTAATTCAGAAGTAGATTGCAAAGATTGGATTGCTTTGGCTTTTCCAACATTAAAATGATGAAAAAGTTTAAAACTTTTGAGCAATGGCAGATTATTAAGAACTCATTAGATGGGTTAAAAGTAGAGACCAACAAATCTATCATCACTCAACATCGTTAAAAACATTATCAGCTTTTTGATTTTGAATAAGCTAAAATAATAAATAAAACACGGAAATTTGTTCTTGAATTGAAGATTCGGGAAGCTGTATCTATATTTTATAACAACCCTATATAAGCCTGTAGCAAGCAGTATATAGTCGCTACAGTACATTTAAAAATCTATTTTTAAATAAAAGGAATGTTAAATCAATTCTGAAAACATTACATCATTTTTGTTTCAGCTGTTTGATAATATTTTAAGAGTATTCCCGACACAACTATAATATATATTTTAGCTATTGCATATAGTGTATATTTTAGCTATTTATGTTTTTATTACATTAGTTAATTTATATCATGATTTCAATACATTATATTCTATTCCTTTTTATGTTTATTTCCTACTAAACATATGGAATAGCGAGACATTCATTTTACTAATTACATTTAATGAGGACAAAACCCTTAAAAAATAATCCGAAAAATACAGTTCAATTATTTAACTTAAAAATCAGAAATATTTTTTCGACTCTAGTGAGAAATGAGTTTAAAATTTCAACTTGTGTAACATTTAATGAAGATAAAACCCTTAAATAATCCATAATACACTGTTCAATTATTTAACTTAAATTCAGAAATATTAATTCGATTAGAGTGAAGTCAATTTAAAATTTCAGCTTGTGTGATTCTGTTCTACTAGATAAGGGAGTAGGGCTCTTTAGACTGCATTACGTCTACAAAGTCCAGGCCCGCACCCTGAGTTTTTCTTTGGAAGGGGATGAGAAAGTGGTCATAATCATGGTACTGATGTAGTCATTTGGGGAGAATTTCCTTCCCTTCAAACTTCGCAATCGATCCACTGATTCAATAGTTCTCCCGCTTAGCGAAAGATGCTGGGAAGGTTGGAAAAAGTTCTGAAAATAAAGCTGATTTGTGCCTGTGAAATTTTTATACACAAATATTATGGTGATGGAGAATGTCGAAGTATTCGCTGTGGAATCATAATAGACCGCTATCCTTATCTTAAGAGAGGGGTGCCAGCTCAGGTGTTGACCTCGTCATCTGACCCTGGTCAAAATTAAGAGGTGCTGTCCTCGTCACGCATTTGAAAGGCTGCAGTTAACATAGATCGAAGTAAATTAACCCGTGAATACACATGTTAATCCTCGAAGCGATTTCGACGTGATATCTCGTTCATCAAGATCTGATCAATCTTGATAATGATGAGATATATCGTCATCAAGATATTGCCAATTTTTTTTATGACGACGAGATCAAGATTTGGCCGGTTTTCTTCTAATGCCGAGATATCTGGCCCATCACGATCTGTTAATGGTTTTGCTAATGACGAGATACCTCGTGAAGACCAGGAGGATAAAGAAACTTTTGTGCTATGGTTGGATTTCATAGACAGACCCAGTAATAACACTTGTCCAAGGTTAAATGTCATTGATATAGGTATTAGCGAGTGTAAGGAGAGATGTATTGGATAAGACTTCTTAAAATTGCCAAATTACTTGTTTAAAGTCACGATCATGGGTTCGGAATGCTGACGAAAACGAATATGCAGTGTTTTTGCAAAAATGGCTTTTTCAACTGTTTAAAAGGACTTTTGTCATGCACTTATTATTTCACCATGCAACCTGCTGTTTCTCTTGCGTGACTTCTAACCAGCCTTAGACCTATTTACCAATGGAATCCTTCCTAGGATTCTTTCAATCAATAGATCATTAGCTTAAATATTAATTTCTAAGGGTTCTTAAAAACTAAAATGAAAAACCAGAGGGAATCCTAGATTTTTTATAAATATCCTCTAAACGCCGAATGATGCTTTAAATACCAGGACGGGTGACTGATGCCCATCAGCCTCAAACCCCCTGGGTGCCCTGCTAAGTCATAACTTCTGCTTGAGACGCCACATGGCAGTTTCGCGAAAGACATTAAGTTTCGCTTATTCTCCAAACGTGAGACCCACTAAGCGACTTGGTCTGAAAACTATTCTCGACTTAAGAGAGTTTCCTCTTCCTAAGCTTATGTAACTCAATACAAACAACGGCAATACCCTCCAATCTATTTATGAATATCATACTTAAGCATCCAGTTCTGCGAAAGAATACCATCACGAATAAACTAACGCGCATCAATCATTCCCTCTGTGGGTCTTGGAAAAATGATTGAATGGGTCTAACGGTAAAGAGTTGACTTAATGTGATAAGCGTTTCGTTTGATTGATTGATTGCATCTCAATGTCACATTTTGCGGCGTTATTAGCTCGCTCGAGATGGCTCCGGTAAGATTCCTAATGACACAGAGATCCCCTTAATAATAATATTTGACAAGATAGAATAGTGAAAAGGATATCTTCCAATTCAGAATAGAATAACTGCTCGTGAGAAGAGAAAGAAATCTTCTCGGGATCATGAAATAAAATTTGAATCCGAGGCTGAGACAGCGTTTGTAAGGTGATCATTCTCTTGGTTGACGGACATAACAATAAATATTTAGCCTATTCACTTTAATTTTGAGTAGGGTTGTGTCTTGGTGACCAAACTATTTTAGATAATACCCATTAAAATGCATTTAAGGCCACGAAACTACGAAAAATGCCCTAAATATCATGAATAATGACCTAACAACTCAATGTTTTTTCGAAGTTTTTTGCAAACTGAAAAGAGGTTGGTAAAACATCAAATAAATAAATCTACGTATCCTCATAACGACAAAAACCTATTCCTAAAAAATACCCATTAAAATGCATTTAAGGCCCCAAACTACGAAAAATGCGCTAAATATCATGAATAATGACCTAAAAAAATGTTTTTGCAAATTGAAAAGTGGTTGATAAAACATCAATTAAACGAATCTACGTATCCCCATAACGCAAAAATACTGTTCTTAGATAATAGTCATTAAAATGCATTTAAGGACACAAAACTACAAAAAATGCCCTAAATATCATGAATAATGACCTAACAACTTAATGTTTTTACGAGGTTTCTTGCAAACTGAAAAGAGGTTGATAAAACATCAACTAAACGAATCTACGTATCCACAGAATGGCAAAAAATTCCCGTAATTCAATACTCCAAGTCACTAGATTTCTGAGTTGTGTAGTATTATATATATACATTGCTTTTACCCCGCCACCAAACATAATGACTACATCTATTGGTTAAAATAATCATAGTAAATATACCATTGGTCAAGAAGGTCAAAACTGCAGGGAATGTTGCAGAAGGGATATAGGAATGTGAATTCCTCAGAGAGTTAATTTCTTATTGGAAGTCTTCCTTTTCTTAATAAATAAAGGCCCTTTTAAAAGAAAAGAAGAAAATTAAAATGCAACTTACATTTTGGGCAGTTCCTGCGTCAGAGTAAAGGTTAGAAATCTGCTAAAATATTAAATTTAGTTTTTATCATTCATTTCATTGTTTGCGTTTCATCAGTCGAGAATTTCAAAGAATTGACGAATTGATTTCTATGGTCTGCTAACAAATTTCCCAGGAGCACACTTTAATTAAATCACACTAGATACTTTTATTCCTTCTCCTGAAACTTCACTAGGGAAAAGTTTAGTCCTGACAGGGATTTTTCAGGGAAATTCACCCTCAAATACCCTTCACCTTCAAAACACGAAAACAAAAAATATTCAAATATAACCAAAAACTGCCTTAAAGTGACAGAAAAGCTTAGAGAAAAAGCCATTTTTCGTAAAACTCATGAAAATGCACAAAAAATGCCTCGTAATTTTGAATCACGATCGGATGACGAGGTCAACATCTGAGATGGCACCCCACTCTCCAAACTTCCACACCACGCCAACGTGAGGACATTTGAGGCCACGACAGATTGAACGCGCACCAGTCCCCTTTGTACACGACGGTATTTGGTTGGATTCGAACTCGCAACACTCCGGTTGCTAATCCGTTACTCTTCCAACCGGGCTACCGCAGTCAGCGAAAAATTTAGAAACCCGTTCGTTTTCCGACGATATTTGACGAGTTTTCTAAATTAACTTAGAATATTCATTTCGATAAGAGTGCGTTCATCACACACACTTTGTCAGTCAAACATGGTTATATGTATAACGCAAACTTCAAAAACTAGAGAAACAGTCGAGGATTGAACATTTTTTCTGCCTCAAATCACGTTTCACCCTGGGTAGTGGAGAAACAGCATTCGCTTTTTTGCCTCTATATAGGCGTCCTAGAAGAGTAAGAAGCCATAGATTTTTCGGAACTCATCTGAACTGAATACGTTAGGGGTGCTTCCTTAGGGGTGGAATGTCAAAGAACATAGAAGTATATACCCTAAGCAGAAAATATTGTTTCTGCCGGAGAGGAAAGAGAATATCTATTGACTGTGTAACTAGAGAAGAGGCAGTAACACTCACTTGAGCATTGGGTTACATTTAACTTCTCTAAAAATCGGGGGAAAATAAGAATTCTTTGCCGATTTTCGTGGACGAAAGAATGAAACGGTATCGAAGAAAAGAATAAATTTAAACTGTTTGAGTGTGTCGGATGTTTACTTTAAAGTATGGTTTTTGGTTGACTTTTATCATGCGTTCTCTCGTAAGATTGCTCAGAAGGTATTCTAGGAGAGGTGGGAGTTTAAACGGGTTCAAACTAGTTTGCTTAAAAATAAATATAAATGTAATGTTATCTTATTTTTCCCGTGAGATTTTTTGTAAGTCTAAATGCAGAGTGCTGTATTGTTTTAGTATCCGCCTTTCGCGCGAAACTGGTGTGGTTTGGCGGGTTGATCGAATACAATTTCAGCATGCTCCTTACGTTGAAAATTAACGCCAAACATCGGCAAAAACACGATAAATCAAATTAGTTCATTACTGCGTGTTTTTTCTTCTCGGTAGCTTTTTTTTATACATTGAAAAATATCATATTTCTAAACGTTTTCTATAATAGAACTAAAATTTTGATTTTAATGAGCCACTGTATCTTGATACCACAATAAAGTTGTGAAATATTATAAATATTTGTTGCGATTGTAAAATATTTCTGTTTCAATCCCCCGAATTTTGCGGGGCTGTCGTGGCAAAGTGGGAATGCCCATTGCCCTCGCAACCTTCCAGTTGTAAGAGTGTAGGTTCGATTCCTGTCAGGTGCATTCCTCCCTGGATGTATTTCTCTCTTCTGTGTCAGTAAAGCTTTCATTGTGTGTGTTTATTACTTGATATTGTATTCCTTGTGTCTGGCGCTGCATGGCCTAATATGGCCCTTGCGCCATAAAACCCAAATACCAACCAACCACAGAATTTTACACCAACTAGTAACCCGGTAGGTAGAGTCACAGATTAGCAACCGGAAGGTTGCGAGTTCGGAACTCGATCCAACCAAAGACCGTGGGGGATGGTGAACTATAAATCTGTCATAAATCTGCCTCTAATGTTCTCACATTGACGTGATGTGTAATTTTGGAGAGTGAGGGCCAGCTCAGGTGTTAATCCCGTCATCTGATCGAGGTTTAAATTTAGGAGGTGTTGTCCTCAGATCTTTCCCTTCGGGTCTTATCCGGACCGTAGCCAATAGCCAGTCCCAGCCCCAGTGCGATGTAAATTCAACTACCTACCTACCTATATGTCAAAAAATCTTAAAATAAAATATTTGATATGATAGGGGGGTTTCTGTAAAACTAAATACTCAGATAACACCGCTTGGTTATGTTATTTAATGTTTCGTGAAAATGTGAGCTGATTTACCGATATTTAAATACAGATATTTTAACACACGACATTAATCAATTTTAAACAATACTTGTTCCTTTCAAAGAAAAATTGCATCCGTCAATCACAAAATCAGCCAGAGATAATACAATTCAATTTATCATTCACAAAAATTCATCAGACAAACTTTGCCAACATTTCACCAACTTTGCCTTTGCTAAATAAACTGACAAAAACGCGAAATTATTCAGGTAGAAACTTTATGAGGGAAAACAACATTCACATGAAAATGTACGCCCTGCTACAGATAATTGAATAAAGATATTTCAAAACACGATACTAACCCATTTTAAACAATGCTCCTTACCAAAATTGTATCATTCAGTCTCAAAGTCACCAGCACTGAGTTAATACATTTAAATTTATTATTATTTCCAAAGATCACTATTCTTTAACCGTAATCCCCGTTTAGTTATGTTATTTAAAAACCGTTTCATGAAAATGTGACCGCTACCAATAATCAGACAAAGATATTTCAACACACGGCATTAACCAATTTTAAACAATGCCTTCTTCCTTACCAGAATTGCATCATCCAATCTCAAAACCAACAGAATTGAGATAATACACACAATTCAATTTATCATTCACAAAGTTAAAATATTCAGACACAAACCTCGCTCGGGAGCTCAAAATCTTATCCCCCATTAAAACAACTATTTCCCGGAATCTTAACTTTCGTCAAAAACCAAAGCCCCGCTCGCTCGACATATCTCATCAGATAATTTCAAAACCAGTGAAGTAATTTAAATAGTACTTTTCTTCCCATCCCGAGAAAGTTCCCCGATCGAATAATGAATTCGACGCTATTTGAGCGGATGCAACGAGATTATTGTAATCTAATTTGTTATCCGTTCCTCTCAGAAAATCGAAATAGAGGACACATCCGACAAGGGAATCAAAAGCCTTGTTTTTGCTTCTCCGGTTATTTAAATGTCCCTCGCAGCCCTGATGAATGGCATTCTATCTTCCTCCGAGATCGATGCCTTGCATAATAGGAAAAGAATTCGACAAGTCCTTTTGAAAAGTGCCGCGAAGACGGGCGTCGCTAATGAAGGTGCATAGCCCGAAACAAAAGGTTCCGCCATGAATGGCAATGAAAACTTGGGAAATCTCGGTCACTTTAAAAAGTGGAAATGGGAGGCGATTATGTTGATGGATAATTTAAAAACTGTGCACAGCCATCGCTTTTCGGTCGTAATTGACCGTCGTTTTGCTGCGATTTAATGATCGAGTCAAAAATTGCATAACACAATTCCAACTAAATTAAATTTGAGGAGCGGATGACTAATGGATGCCTAACGAGATGGAAGTATTAAACAAATTTAGGTACTTTTGAATAATTATGTGTACTTATGTCAGAAGCTTCAAATAAATAGAATAGGTGTGTGCGAGAGAATTCGTGTCCGTTTTGCTGAGGTAGGTAAGGTTCTTCTGAATAATTCCGTGTACTTAGGTCATAAGTTTCAATCGAAAAAGATGAGGCAAGGATTCGACAAGTCCTTTTTAAAAGTACCGTGAAGACAGGCGTCGCTAATGAAGGTGCAAAGCCCGAAACAAAAGGTTACGTCGTAAATAACAATGAAAACTTAGGAAATCTCGGTCACTTTAAAAATATGGGAAGCAATTATGTTGATGGATAAGTTAAAAAGTGTCACAGCCATTCCTTTTCGGTCGTAATTGACCGTCGTTTTGCTACGATTTAATGATCGAGTCAAAAATTGCATAACAAAATCCTAGCTAAATTAAATTTTAGGAACGGATGAATAATGGATGCCTAACGAGATGGAAGTGTAAAATAAATTAAGGTACTTTTAAATAATTGCGTGTGCTTACGTCAAAAGTTTCAATCGAAAAGAATTCGTGTATGCGAGAGAACTCGTATCTCCATTTTGCTGAGGTAGGTAAGGTGCTTTTGAATAATTGCTTGTGGTTATGTCAAAAGCTTCAATCGAAAAGAATTCGTGTATGAGAGAATTCGTGTCCCGTTTTGCTGAGGTAGAAAATGTACTTTTGAATAGGTTGTGATTATGTTAGAAGTTTCAATCGAAAAGAATTCGTGTGTGCGAGAGAAGTCGTATCCCCATTTTGCTGAGGTAGGTAAGGTGCTTTTGAATAGTTGCGTGTGCTTATGTTTCAATAGAAAGTACAGGAAAATAATTCGACAAGACCTTTTGAAAAGTGCCGTGAAGTCGAGCGTCGCTAATGAAGATGCATAGCCCGAAACAAAAGACTCCGTTGTGAATGGCAATGAAAAATTGAAAAATCTCGGTCACTTTAAGAAGGGGAAATGGGAGGTGATTATGTTGATGGATAATTTAAAAACTGTGCACAGCCATCGCTTTTCGGTCGTAATTGACCGTCATTTTGCTGCGATTTAATGATCGAGTCAAAAATTGCATAATACAATTCCAGCTAAATTAAATTTGAGGAGCGGATGACTAATGGATTCCTATCGAGATGGAAGTATTAAATAAATTTAGGTACTTTTAAATAATTGCTGTGCTTAAGTCAGAAGCTTCAATCGAAAATATTTCGTTTGTGCGAGAGAATTCGTATCCCGTTTTGCTGAGGTAGGTAAGGAGCTTTTGAATAATTGCGCGTGCTTATGTCAGAAGTTTCAATTAAAAAGAATTATATATAGACGTACATATTCATATATAAGCAATTATTGTATTTCTAGTCTAAAAATGCAATCAGTATAAGGAGCCGTCCTTTTCACATTTTTGGAATTAAAAGTCAAACCGTGAATTGTATTAAAATTCAAACAAATAAGAATGGTGTGAGACAGATGGTTACTTCTTTGTCTTTGCTATATATAAAAGCAGATTAGTTACATAAATTACTTTTATTTCTGAATACTGGATCAAAATGTGCAATTAAAAATCAGTGAGTTATGAGAGACATTAAAAAGCATTATTTTAAACTTTTAGATCCAAGTATGATGAATTGCTATGTATATCTAGATTATACACTAAATGTGTTTTAAGAGATGTAAGAAAAATTTTATATTGCGTACTACTATTTAATGATAAATAAATACTTTAAAAGTGCATTTCATATATTGGTTTTTAGGACGTTATCTGGATTTTATCTGGTCCTGTTCAGTTCTAAAGTAAATAACATTGAGAGGAAATCATTGAACATGTTAAAAATGATTTTATCAAAGTTTTTGGAATAACTAACGTTTATTGAACATACAAATAAGATGTATTGATTAATTTATTCTGTATAATATAAACTAAATAGAAAACTGTTTACCTAATATCAGTTTTGCAACGACTTTTTCAAACCCGCTTTATTTCAAATATCGGCTCTGGTAAAATGCGACTTTCACTCTTTTACTACAGAATTAATGAGCGTCGGTCTAATTAGCCCTCAGTCAGCGAAGTGAGCGCAGAATGGCAAAACAAAGCAATCAATGAGCGATGCAAATTACTGAAAAACTCGAAACATAAACAAGAGGAAAATTAGGATGAAATCAAGAAAACGTGATCAATTTATCTTCAAAAAACCTAATTACAGATACAGCTTAAAGGAACCCCAAGCAACAGAAAGAACATTCTCTACGACTAACACATATATTATGGAGCAACTAGTTTGCAAGCTTGACATATTTTAAATGTATTGAAGCGGATTTTAAGCACACGAAGTTTCCATTTCAGCTATCTTCAATTCTGACTCCAAATAGTTTGTATGTTCTGCATAAATTGTAATAAGAAAGTAAACTACCCTACATTTTTTGAATGCAATACCGAAAATACAAGTCATAAAAATGAGTGCAAAGTAGGTTATAAATTATTCACATCAGAATGGGATTGGAGGCATATAGGCTTGATATCTAATATACTATAGATACCGAGACTATATTTTATAAATACGAAGTGCATGGTGAAGCATTCATATAACAGTCAGATTGTAGGCATACAATGCTTTATACTACTACACTACGGATACTAATATTATATTTTATAAGTATACTTTATAAATACAAAGTACGTGATGAAACATTCGCTTAAAAATGAGATTGGAGACACACAATACATAATATCTACAATAACATAGTAATTTCGCAAACAGGTATTGGTGGTTCCGATAATTAGTTTGTGTTTGGACCGTAATGGAAGAAAGATGAGTGCTGCTATCAACAGACGTTACCTCCTTGGGATATTGCACCTTAATAGAGAGTACCGAAAAGGTAAACACGAAAGACAATATTGGGTATATCGCCTTTTAACTGTAAGATAGTCGGGAGTTTTGACACGCCATTTGAAAGGAGAAGATCAGTCAAATTCAACTACTTTCGTATGAGTGCAAATATATTTGGTTTTCTGGTGTAACGATTAGAAAATAGTATTAAGCACCAGGATACATAATCAGAACATCGAGGCATCTTTGACGATGTCGGTGGCCAGATTGGCAAATCTGCCGGACCGGGCTATGAGAGTTGGTTGGTTGAGTTTTATGGCACAAGGACCATATTTGGTCAAGATCGGCGGCCGGACTGGGAAATCTGCCGGACCGGGCTATATGAGTTGGTAGGCCACAAGGACCATATTTGGACAAGTTCAGCGGCCGGACTGGTAAATCTGCCCAACCGGGCAATATGAGTTGGTTAGGTTTTATAGACCCAGGACCATATTTGGCCAATCTCGGGCTAAGTGGGGAATCGTCCATTTGATAACATTGCACTGAAGCTCCGGTATTGACTGTGCGTGTGAAAATGCCCTAAGACTAACCAATTCCTACAGGAATTTTTATTCACTTACACTACAGAACTGAATCAGAAAAGAGCTGAGAAAGACCATCTCTGATCTGTGGCTGAACGAAGGGAAGATTCTCCCCACGATGTAAAGACGTCATTGAATACCTTGGAGTATTTCTAATGTCAAAATCCAATAACGTTTTCTCTTTTTGTCTTTATTTATTAGATGAAGGCGGAAAGCCATTGCATCAAGCTATCCCATTCCCAGCAATTCTGAAATATGTTCGCTTCATTAATAATTCATCAGTTGATAGAGGGGCAGGTCTTTCCTCTAGTAAAATGTCGCCACATTCCTCCCCTCGCTGAAGGAAGACAGGTGCCAAGCTCATTCGGAGAGCACAGTTTTATCGAGTTTTTTATATCTTCCTGTGTATTTTTATACTTTTACAAATTTTATTTGTTGGGTTTTTTCGGAAACCTGAGTCTTATTCACACAGGGAAAGCTAAGCGTTTTTGAGTTTTTATGTGCGGCTCAGCCGGGAGTTTGTGTTTTCCTAAAGGGTACATCGTATGGGAAATATTGGTTCGCAGCTCGAATGCTATGGTCTCGAAACAGAAGGTATTGATTCCAAACTATTAAATAGAGTCTAGGTTTTCTGAACTATTTTAAATGTGCGCATGCGAAATACTCACAATGCTCTTTAACTTTTAGCGGTTGTGAAGAGTGGCAATGAGCGAAAGCCTTTAACTCGCCTGGTAGCTGTTTCGACTAGGTATCTCATTCTTAGCAAAACTGAACAGATCTTGATGGACGAGATGTCTCGTCATTAGAAGAAAACTGATCCTTGATATCGTCATAATCAAAAACTGAAACGATCTCGTCATCATCAAAAAATCAGCAATATCTCGATGACAAAATATCTCGTTATTAGAAAAAATTGGTCAGATTTCGATGGACGAGATATCTGTTTGAAACCACTTGGACGGTTAAGAGTATATATCAATTTCAATGATAAGAATAATTTTTCTGTCGCTTTTACTTCTATCCATACTGAGAAGCACATTACCAGATGCTTTATTTATTAAATATTTTAACAGTTTATTTGATTACAGACAATAGCCCGTCGTGTTGATCCAGTGCGACGTTTATTAAAATATCCACCTACTATTTGATTACATTTTAATTTTCCCATTGGGATGTGCATAATTTTTCCTACATATAAATAAATGTTTAGTGTTATGTCTTTCAATGGATATCCATCTATAGAATTATGTTAAAGTTCTGAAAGTAAAATATTTTTTTCAGGGTGCAGTAATTAAGCTCTTAATTCTCCTGGTGATTGTCTCTACGAGGTATCTCGTCATTAGCAAAGATTGACCAGATCTTGATGGACGAGGTACCTCATCCTTAAAACAAGGATGACCATATCTTGATCTCGTGATCATAAAAAAATCGGCCATATCCTGATGACGAGATATTATCCTAAGCAAAATTGGTCAGATCTTTATTGACAAGATATCTCGTCGAAACCACTTGTTGGGTTCATTAAATCAATAAACATTTTTAATTAGGAAGCCAAAGACTAATTTTTTACACCGGCATTAAAATTAGGCTTATATCATTGCCTTTATATTTTTGATTAAATAGTATTATAAAATTAGTAATTATAAGCCAACTGTTAGTGAAATAATCTAACCTAAAATTTGGCTAGTGCTAAACATCATAACATTTCATACAAAATAAAGAACATACAATTATTTCTTGTTTTCTTTATTATTTCTTGTTGAAAAAATGCTATTATGCGGACTTTGCTTCTAGTTTTTGAGAATTGTAATAAATATTAAATACAAAATAGTGTAGTGATATAAAATATACCATGGTAAAGATGAAGGAAAGTTGCATAGAGTCAAAACGAAACAAGAATTGCAAATAACTAAGGTCCCTAGTAAACGAATACAGTCAAAACAAAAAGTACGAAACAAAATGTCAAAACCATTGTCAGAGAATAATAATTGACAACAAAAATTTCAAATCTTAGCATCATGATTCGTATACAAATATAGGTAATAACCCCTTTAAGTCATTATGTGTATAAAGGTATAGAAAATAACAAAAATAATATAATGTAAATACAGTCAAATTCCAATTAACGAGCTCTGTATGAAGTATAATTCTAACTTAAATAGTGGCTTAACTATATATTCGGTGGAAAGGTAAATATAAATCAAAGAGAACGTAATTAATTAAATAAAATTAGTCATAAAAGTTTTCTATCGTTATTCATATTTCAGTGCAAATATATAATTTTTGTGCAATCTGCTTTCTTCTCACAAAAATATAATGAAGCTGATTAAGAATCCGAATTAATGTGATGGCGCATTCCACTGTTTCTAATGGGACAAATACACACATATTTGAGTCATGTGAACATAGTTGTATCTATTATTATTTATTAATAAAAACATTTTGAACTCAAACTATCTTCCTTAAAGCAAGCTTATCCCAAATTTTGGGGAAAATCTGTCAGTTTTTCTATGCAAAAAAAAAGAATATTAAGCCTTACATATGGGACATTTAAATGTGACCAGGCATGTCTCATACATGACGGCTTTATATTAGCTCATTTTGTACAGAAAAAAATGACAGATGTACCCCAAAATCTAGGATAAACTTACTTGAAAAGATAGCTTAACCCTTTTGGGGTTCACACGTATATATCCATTCTGCATCCTGCAGTCTTCACTGCATGACTTCAAACCAGTTTTGACCTCTTGACGGATAGAATCTTTCCTAAGGATCTTTAAACCAATAGTTGTGCTTATTTAGACATTGAATGTGTTATGGAGAAAAAATCAATCCTACTCTACTCGGAAGTATTGTAAAGCCCGGAGGGTTAAGTTAAAAAGTTTTCGATTATCCTCCAAGTGGTTTAGACTAGATTTCTCATCCAACAAGTTCTGGTTAGTTTTGCTTTTGACGAGATACCTCATTGAGACAAAACTGCACAATTACTCAAATGAGAATGAAGATCCAAGTAGGAAAACAAATTGTCCCTTGCCTAGAACTGGTGACAGTTTCGAACAGGTTTTTGCATTAGAGTCTAGTCACTACAGGATGGTTTTTGACACGAGGATCAACCACCAAGAGGGTTAATAAAGAATAAGAGATACAGCCATTTTCATGACTAAATCTGAATGTAATTGTACAATACGTGACAGTGGAATACTTATGATGAAGAAACGAACAAAAATTATAGTTTTTTCGTTCATATCTTCAGGAAATTAGCTGGTCATAACATCTCGCTATGAACAAAAATAAATGAATGATAGAACAGACGCAATCCCAAAAACTTTTGCCGCTCAGAAACTTAGGTAAACTAAGATTTACTTTTTATTTTCAAGGATCAGTGTTTGAACGACTGGGTTTACGATAGTCCGCCAACGACATTTCGCGTTCGGCGCAAATGATCGAAACTTCCGCGTCATTTACTCCCCTGCGCGCTCGTGCCGAAGTCCCCGCTTAATATGGTCAATAGACAAACCGTCTCCCAAGAAATCGGGAGAAAATACGCAGACACACCACGCTCCCCCTTTTTTCACGTCCTCACACAATCGCACTTAAGAGAGAGAGAGAGACACAGCTCTGCTAAGCTCAATAAGGCCCGCTCTTTTTTTTTCACCGCCCCTGGAACGAAAAATATCCGGTTGACGTCTCCTAGAAACTTAATGAACCTTTCAAAAATCGATTTCTTCTCCATTCCCCGAATTTGCATATTCCTCCGAAACTTATGTAAATTTATGAAAGTAAGTATGAAAAAACCCCGGGCATTTTGAGTCCCGAAATGGGTAACGGATGGAGACAGGATAATTTTTTCCCGCTGCCTTCCCTCAAGCTTCAAGCATAATTTGAGAAAATTTTTATGCTCGAAATGCCTTAATGAGGTGTGTGGCTCAACCCAACCGGCAAAAGCCGAAGTCTTGCTTAATTGCTTTCTCAGTTAAGTGATTTTCGTGGCCGAGACTTGTAAAGCGGTTCACAAAGGCTAGAGCTGCGGTCTCTTACCATTTATCTGCGAATATTATGCGTTTGCGGCCGGATTTATTCGCCCCTTGTAATTAACCCCTCGAGATCATGCAACTTAACAGTTGTTTAACGCCGGGAAATTCCGGATTTTTATCCGCACAAAGGGATGCCTCCGAATCTTTCTCTCGCATTGTGTCACGCGTTGCTTTAATTAGTTTTAAACTTTCTTGGAGGTGAAAGGAGAATAATGGGCAGAATAGATTGTTGCCTATTGTGCATAATGGGAGAATGCAGTCCTAGGGAAAAAACGGTGAGACAGTCACGAAGCCATTGTGCTTGCTCCCTGGAGCTACGAGGGCGTAGAGTTTATGATAATTCAAATAAAATGCAAGCACGCGAAAATTGAATGTGTATGGAATTGACAAAGAAAAGTGGAGGAAAAGCTGATTTCAATAAGAAACCCGTTTTAACAAATTGAAGCAGTTATATGTATTTAGTTTCCTAAAAATGTATTTATGTTTTGTATCCAGGTTAGTGTCAATGATAACTTGAGGTATACAACAATACAACTGTACTAATCTGTAGTTCTGTATAACAGCCCATGCAGAAAACAGTGACGAAACTATTGTAATGACTGAGCTAGGAGCTCTTCAGTGATAGTTGTTTGTTAAGTTGGATATAATTCGAGTAAAACGTTTAAGAGGTAGAAATTGAATGTAGGAGGAATTGACAAAGAAAAGTGGATGAAAAGCTGATTTTTCGACAAGAAACCCTTTTTAACATGTTGAAGCAGTTATTTGTATTTAGTTTCCTAAAAATTTATTTAAATTTCATATCTAGGCTAGTGTCAATGATAACTTGAGGTATACAACAATATAACTGTACTAATCTAGTTCTGTAGAACAGCCCATGCAGAAAACAGTGAAACAGGGACGAAGCTATTGTACTGATTGAGCTAGGAGCTCTTCATTGCATAGTTGTTTGTTAAGTTGGACAATTCAAGTAAAATTTAACAGGGGAAAATTGAATGTAGGAGGAATTGACAAAGAAGGTGGATGAATTAAGGATTTTAATACGAAATCCGTTTTAACAAATTAAAAGAGTTATTTGTTTTTGCAATTTCGTAAAAACTTAGTTGTATGCTTTGTATTCGAGTGAGTATCAATGATAATTTCAGATGATCAGTTTGCAGTTCTGCTGTAAAGCACTTCTGTGGAGAAAACTGTGAGACAGTAACGAAGCCATTATCATGTCTGGAGCTAGGAGCTCTTCAGAGTAGCGTTGTTTGTTGAGTTTATGATAATTCAAGTAATATGAAAGTAGGTAAAAAGTGGATGAATGAAGATTTGACAAAAAAGGTAGATGAATAGGTTTATAAACCGTTTTAAACAAATCAAGTTATTTGCTTTTACATTTTCACAAAAACTTAGTTGCGAAATTGAATTCAAGTTAATATCAATGATAATTTGAGAAGATCAGTTTATAGTTCTACAGTGCAATTAATACAGTTCTGGTTAAAAAAACCGGTGAGACAGTAAAGAAATCATTGTCATGATTGATCTAGAAGTCCTTCAGAGTCGTTTGTTAAGTTTATGATAATTCTAGTAATATGAAAATAGGTAACAATTGAATGTATATGAGGAATTGACGGAAAAAGGTGGAGATGAATAAGTGACTTTTCAATAGATAGATAAATTTCCGTTCTTAGGAAATTAACCCAAATATTCGTATTTACAACTTCAAAAAAGATACTTTGTACTTGAGTTTCAATAATTTGAGATTATCCAATTGCAATTCTACCGTAGTTTTCTGTTGGGATATGACTATGCTCTTTACATTGGAATGTATTTTGAATTAATACTTTGTATCAAATTTCCTTACGACATTTCGGTAACTAAATCTATGGTCTTCTGGAGTTATTTTTTTCGTTCAGTTTATTTTCTTTCCTTAAAAAAGATTTTTAGGTTGTTTCATAACATAATGAACATTTAAGGCCGCATACAGAAACCTATATTTTATTGCAAAAGCTTGAAAATAGTGCTGAAGTTTATTAGCATAAAGTAATTTGAAATAATTTTCTTGGATTTAGAAGGGTTTTCTTCGAAAAGGATTGGTATGATTTCTTAAAAGTGTAAAAATAGTTTTGTTTCGTGCTGCCTCAATCGAAAAGTGTTAACAATTGTGAATGGTCCTGTTTCCATCATGTCTTCCTATGCTATATTGTCAAAGTACTTAAAAAGTAAAATTTATGCACATATATAATTTACCAGTTCTTATTACATTTAACAAATATTTTTAAAAATTACAATTTCTTGGTTGAATGGCTTTGCTAGAATTCATTTTCCAGTGAAGATTTGATTAAAATTATGAATTCATTTCTTGAAACGCTCTTAACATATTCCGATTATATTAATTATATTTATTCAATCCCAAACTTGTAAAATATTTTATTTGAGTTCATGTGTTACTTTATCATTGGATTATTAAAAAAACAAGAGAGTATTAGAATTTTAAAATTTAAACAATAAATAAATATATTTATTAAATGCGTCTAGAGACTGGATGAAAATCCTTTTATCAACCACACCGCATGTGAATCAACTATATTGAACTTATTTCGTATTCACCCACATAATTAAATGCAAACTAAGTCTGTGAGACCTTGTTGACCTTATATTCAACTCCATTTGCTTGTAAAATTGTCTGGTCTAATGAAATTGAGGTTTGAGAAAATTATTTAGTCAGGAAAGACAAACGGGCTTTTCCTGGTGGTTTTAATTGGGGGCATCGAAAATTGTTGACCCAAACTAAAATATATGCTTTTGCCGAATCTCAATGCCTTTACCAGCAATTTCTTTTGGCACATAGTATTAAATGCTACAGTATTCTATTGTACATGTTATTTTATGTTAAATATATGCTCAAACTATGTTGAATTACAATGAGAATGTTAATTTAGAAAAATAATTTACATTACTATAACTGAATTTGCTCTAAATAGTGTAATAAATTTATACAGACGAGGTTCTAATTTGTTGGATTAAAAAAATAACATAACAAGTGATTTAATTTCTCTTCCATAATGTAAACTATCCACAAGTAAATAAATATTGAGATAAAGAAATATGTGAAATGAGTTAAACGAATATTGAAAGGTATTTCAATAATGATTACTTAAGGAAATAATTTATTATGAGTATTAATGAAGAATGATAGTGAGCAGATTAATTTTAAAAATTCCCAGAATATCAAAATATAAAAAATAAGGAAGTAATGTAGACACCCTTAAATGCTTTTAAATAAATTTATGGATGATACTAGCATTAAATTTAATTTAGAATATACTAAATTTCTATACAAAAATAAAAATTCATAACCCAAAAGAGCAATAATAAAAGTTCAAATGAAAAAATGTTTTAAGAGAAGAATTTGCGAAACCTATTTGGTTGCCCACTTGTTTACCCCCTTATAGATCAAAATTTCTAATTATGTTTAGGAACTGCATAAGATAAGTTGAAGAAACTATCTCTAAACTAAACAACAATTATAAATTTCAATTGCACTTCGGTAAAGATACATAGTTTTAAAACTGCATTTAAATAGTAGTTCTTTATTTTTACATGCATGTATTAAAATTGTAAATGGTTTTGTACATTTCGTTGCTCTGGGAATATTGTGGGCTCTCCAGAAGCTAATGTGATCAGAATTCATGTTTTACATTTTCTTAATTGTTTATGTTATGTTTATTATGAGGCGTTGTTAATTCATGGTTAAAAGAAATTATTTGAAGAACTGCTCTAATCCTTTGCAAAACAGGGAGTCAATTAGAACTGTGTTGTCACTCTGTTTTAAGTATTTCTTATGTGCTGACCACAAGTTCTCTAAATAATTAGTTTACAACGCAAAACTATTCTTTTCAGTAAAACTGTACTCACATTGTTAGAAAGGGGTTAATGAACATAAGGCATTAAAGATGAGAAAAATAACTGCTAGAAATTTTAGCTACAACCTGCAGTCTTACTTGCATGATTTCCAACCATTTTTTTATCTTCTTGACCAATAGAATATTTTCTGGGATTCTTTCAAATAGGTGTGGTCATTTAATCATTATGTGTGTTGGAGGAGAAAGTTTCGAAATAATGTTTCAAATTAGATGATTTTTTGTACGTGTTTGTTTCAAATTAGATATTTTTGTATGTTTGAGTATCGAAGATATCTTTGCTGAGATGAGAAAAATGCCTTTTGTCTGATTAGATTAAGAATTCATAAAATGACTTAATTTCCTCATCCTTTATAACTTTTTATAAGTAACCTAGTCTGCATTCACTAATTAACGGTAATTGGTTTTTCACTTCTTTTTCTATCGCGTTAGAAGTAAATGTGTTTCAAAGTTGAATTTTTGTGGAAGAATAATTAAGCAATTCCAAAACTATTTTTTCGCACTCTTTTCAATTCCAACGTATCCCAGTTTGCTGCATAAATCGAATGGTACATATGCTAATTTCTCAAAATGTGCATAGTTATGTTTTTAATTCCGTCATTTTAAAATATTCGTTATTGAATTCGATTAATTTTGCGAGTGAGATGCAAGTAAAAAATTGTGAAAAATGCTTGCAAAAGACATTCGATTCTTTAGTAGCAATTAGATCACCTACAGGCATTGAAGTTAAAAGAGTCATTTTCTGAGCAGTTCTTACAAAACTTTTCATTACCTAGATATTATAAAACTTATGCTTAGGAAATTTACATTTAGGCTAGAATGTGAGACAAGAGATTCGATTATTTTTCTTTATATAGGATTTTATACGACTATAATTTATAGAACATAATGACTTAAGCATTTTATTATTAATTTTCACCATTTTAGAGTTAACATTAGTTAAAATTCTTTATATAAGATTAATGTAATGATGGACATAAATCCAGAATTTTAAATTTAATTTTACAGTGGGCGTTTCAACATTTTAAAAATATTTTAATCCGAATATTTATCATTTTAAAAACTATAAAAAATTTACTGAATCACAAGCAAGTAAAATCCCGGAAATAGTTTTGAATCCTTATGTATTTATTATATGTATATTTAGATGCAAATTAATTTACCAATTGTAATATCAATCTACTTAAGCCTCTTAGTTATAAAATTCGTAATTGTTTCTATTAAAAATTTGTTTATCTGAAAAGGTTCTTTTTCATTCAAACCTTATTTAAATCTTGCTTTTAAAAGAATGCTTGCTTAAAAATATATTGTAAAAAATTAAAAGTACTGTTTTTGTATATATGGCGTCCTTTAAAGTTAAAATAGAGTTATATTAAAAAATGTTTTCAAAGTGAAATGCAAAATGTTTATGAAATACATGTTTCATGCGCAATGTTACAATGTTAATGAGCATTTCTCTCTCTCATGGTTGCAAAATTTATAAAAATAAAGTTACACATACGAAGAAAATTATTGTACTGTATTTTTTTACATTTATATGATTCTCGTTTGAAGTTGTTAAATTAACGAATAATAAAAAGCTTTACAAAAATGATGCTAAGACTTGTCTATGCTGCTTGATGTTGCTATCCGAAACATTTATTCATAGAATAAGAAAAATGAACGACTTTTCAGAAGTCTGAACTAAGGCTCTTACAGAATATAACTTCAATACACTTAGGAAATATTTTGCAGGGTAGTATTCTAAATGTAAAAGTGTCATTTCAAACTTTGTTCTCGAGATGTGAATAAATAAATAAAAACCGATTTCCTTCTTGCTCTTGTTTTCGACATTTTTCCAAAAAACATATCTCTGAGATGTAGAGAGAAAATCTTGCATAGAAATCTTATTCGTCACTTTTTTGTGCCGTCTGTATTTCTTTCATTTGAGAATCCGGTCAAATCTTATGAAAATCACTCACAGTTTTCAAAAATGTAGGAAGCATATCTGACGCGATTTTATATAATCTCTAGACTGAGATGTTCTTTTTAAGTGGAGGGTCCAGGGGGAGTTCTCGTATTTCTTCGAAACATGTAGGTGCAAATCTTGTGAAATCCGAGTCAAGAAAATATCAATAGTGACGACTGGTTCTGTTATGAAAGTTTACAAACAAAAAATAACTTGAATCGAACAAAGAGAATATTTCGCTACCCAAGTTTTGTCATCTTAGTAATGGGACATTGGAAAAGTACCCTATGCTTTTAAACCTCTTTCAGTAATGATAGGAAACTTAGCAGACGGATATAAATGTAGAGTATAGCTCGGCCCCCGCTAGGTGGCAGTCTAGTCACCTGGTTTTTGACGAGTATATTCTTTAAATGGGGTGATAGGTTGGAACATAAACGAAGTGCTTCCAAAATTGGCGTCTTTAGAGCGGATACTGGTTGTATGTTTATAGTTCGGTGCCGTAAGTAATAATGAATCGAGGGGAAAACATTCGCGGTGATAGCCGTTCGTGTTTATCCCTATGGCAGCCCTCCTCCTAACGACCTTTCACACCTATTCAAAAATCTCTAATCCAAGGTCGACTACCTTCTCATTGAACGCCGGTTAAGCAAATAACCGGTTATCCGAACAGCGGTGACCTTAGATGCACAGAGCGAAAATACACTTGTCCAGACTTGCTTCCCGTGCATCGCTGCACGAATTCGGAGCTTGCCGTTAAAAATCCGAGAGGGAATGACGCCTTGCGCCACAGCAACGATGTTATCGACTGACTCAAACAGCAACCTTTACCATCAAAACGCGGCATTTCAAGACATATTCTTTGGCAAAAATGTTTATTTTGGGTCTCTCTCTAAACGGCATGGCATGCAAAATCAAGAAGACTTGCGTCAGCTAAGTGGAAAATGAGAAACGCAACCCAAGAGACTATTGCGACTTCAGCTTAACAACAATGGATTTCTCGTCAGCAGTCCAGACATTGGATGAAATCAACCAATGAGAAACCATACAGGGCCATATATATATAACTCAATAATTCAAAACAAGGAGAAATTTATGAATTTAATCATGCATATATGCATGCATATAACATGCATACGTGGGGCATGTTTAAATTCTTAAATTCATATATATAGTCGTATAAAAATCACGAAACATCTCTTGATGGTTCAATATTCATCAGAAAACAGATTTCATACTTCATCTTAACCTTATATTTATAGTATAATTTCGTAATCAAGAAGTTCCATGGTTAAGGAAGACTAATTGCCACATCGACGTGTGCTGAGAGATAGGCTATCGATAAAGCATAAACACATCAAATTTAGCAAATTGAGTAAAGATAATTGAATGCATTACAAAGTGGTCCCATGAATCTTCCCTTTCTGTCAATAAAAACACCTTGCACACCTCACGTTGGAAACGAGGAGGGCTTATTACAATGTAGGACAAAGTTTATTTGTTTTCTGGTAATTAGAACTTTATCCCTTGTAATTAATGAGGACTAATTTATGGTGAAACCAGAAAATTATAATTATTAGAGTTTTCGTTCTGATGCATTAATTATTCTGTCCATTAAAAAGTTTCTGAAATGCTCAGAAGTTAGTTGTGTCATTTTGTAATAACAGGTCATTCACTTCTAAATATTATCGAGTGTTTTTTAATTATTGTAATCAATGCCCACTCAGCTTTTTAATTAGATAAAAATTACGATTTGCCTTATGTAAACAGATAAGAAATCAGTTTTGCATTAGCATTTTCATGTTACCGATGATTTTGAGTGGTTGCAAAATATAAAATGTGAAGATTAAATTTTCGAAAAACAATAATTTCCTAGTCTGTTGTCAAAATTCGAGACATTGAAAAACTCCTTTTCAGTTCTACTGAAACCATAGGAGCACATTTTAGATACATTATACACTTCCTTCATTAATATGAAATTTCACCAAAGACGAAATCTTTTCTCTACTCGGAAAGATTTTTCCTTTGGAGCTTTGCCTATGGAGTTTTTCCCATGGAGTTTTTTTAGTTTTTCCTTTTGGAGTTTTTCCATTGGAGTTTTTCCTTTGGATTGTTTCCTGTGGAGTTTTTCCTTTGGAGTGTTTCCTGTGGAGTTTTTCTTTGGAGTTTTTCCTTTGGAATTACCTTTTGGAGTTTTATCCCTTGGAATCGAGAAATGGAGTTATAGAAAAATTTATCCCAAAACGACCTTCATAATAAAAACAGCAAAAACGCAAAAAAACTCAAAAATTACCAACAAATGCGTTAGAAAGATAAAAAAAACAAAAAGAAATACCATTTTGCTTTAAAAACGACCTTCATAATAAAAACAGAAAAACGCAAAAAACTCAAAAATTATCAACAAATACCTTAGAAAGACCAAAAACCTGAAAAGAAATACCATTTGCTTTAAAATCACGAAAAATACTTGAAAAAGTGCAAACTAAGGCAATTAGGTCAGCTCAGTTTCTTATGAGACACGTTTATGTCAATACAAATAAATCTTGTCAAAATATGAAACAATCAACAAAATCCAAACATTATTCACTAATAGTCACCTTTCAGAATAAAGTCATTAAATATTTTAGAGTCGACTCCAACAGGCTTGCTTAGAATAATCGACTACTTAGCTATTTACTTAATACTTGTCAGTTACCAGTAGTTGTGAGACTGACTTGAAGTCTGAAATTAACTTAGCACTCAACTGCAGTGAGCCACTTCATAAATAACGATAAAATATTTATAACAAGTCGCTTTAAATTAATATGGATAACTTGGTAGTCAAATGTTGGTTAAGCTTACTGAAAGGACTGAGAAAGCCTATTCAATTAAGATCTTTTTCGAGTGCAGTACATTTTAAATATTTGGAATTGGAGATTAAAATTATTGACACATTCTATTAGTTAAAGAGAAAAACTATTAGATAGATAGAAAGATATATTAAAGAGAAAATTCTATTAGTTAAAGAACGCTTGTTTACGAATTTGATATAATACTAGTGGTGTAATACCTTTAGAAATATAAGTAAATCATACAGACTATACTTCTATTTATATGCTGCTGAAGAAAAACTCTATAATCATATTACATGTAATATAAATATCTGTTTTTATGTGATTTAGTATCAATTAGATGGTCACTGATCAAATCAATGTATTTCCTAATAAATTATTAGTTTTCGAAAGAGGGGTATACTGTTCACAAGAATAAAGATCGCATTAAAATAGTGGTCAGTAATTACAAGTTATTCAGTAATTAACCCTCCAAGTGCTTTGGACGGATATTTCGTCAAAGATCTGGTCAATTTTGCTAGCGACGAGATACCTCGTCGAGATCAAACTGCTCTATTACTAAAATGAGGAAGGAAGATTCAAATAGGGAAAACAAATTGTCCCTTGTCTAGAACTGGGGACAGTTTCGAACAGGTTTTTGCATCAGAGGCTGGCTACTACAGGGTGGTTTTCAACGCGAAGATAAACCACCAAATTAGTTTTAACATTGTACCCTAAATTATTTTTAACACTACCATAAATTATTCCTAACACTTTAAAAATTATGTTTAGCACAATCCCATAAATTATCTTTTACACTATACATTATATTTGGACGCTGTGCCAGAAATTATTTTTTACACTATACTATAAATTATTTTTAATACTATACCAGAAATTATTTTTGCACTATACTATACATTTTTTTAACACTACCCACCATATGTAATATCAAAATTCCTAGAACCACCAGTCAATTTACTGTTTCCAATCAAAGAGAAAACAGCGCATTCAAACTATTAACAGCAAACCCAAACATGCTTGCTATCCATTCCATCTTCTCCAACCTGATTGGAAAAAGTCCAAAAATGACATTTTCTTGGACTGACTCTGTCTGGACCAAGCAGCTTTATCCCCCGAATCCAATTCTAGCAGACAACAGAAATACTTCCCCAAAACTTTTCCGAATGTGTTAGTGAAATTTTTTGTCAATTTACACTCTAAAATCAAGGAGGGGAATGGGACCTTTTGTGTGAAATTTATGAAAAGCCCAGACGGACTTTTCAAAATCCCCCTACGAGGGAAATGGAATGCAGTCTTTTTTCAGTCATATGAGCCATCAAGGCGGGAGCGGTTTTTCTCATACAATTTCCTCCCAAAAGAGGAATGCTTTGGAAAACTGTCCCTTGGGAGCCGACCATGTGTTCTTTCTCACGCGCAACGATGTGGATGTCACGAAAACATCTTTATCGGGCAACAAAATGTTTGTTTCCCCTGCCCTTTTTCTGTTCCTTGTTTCCCGTGCAAAGTACAGTTCCGCGTAAAAACTATTTCAATTTCTTTTCCCCCCAAATGACTGTTCTCCTTTTTAGGGTGGAAAATCAACTATTGTCCGGGTCCTGTAAGAAGGAAATAAAACCTGCAATTTACTCAGATGACAATGGAGACATTTTTACCCTTCCTGTTTCTTTGGGAATCCTTTCTTTTAATACTCGAGTTGATCCCTCAAGAGAACTCTATCCTTTGTAGAACAAAAAGACACTTTTGAGAGGGAAAAGGTTATTCTGGAGTTAAACTGACATTCAGATTAGGTTTAATTGTCGTTCCTGCGATTCCTCTAAATTTGATGAGTTACTTGATTTTAGCTTTGTAATTGAATCGTTTCCTTTTAGGTAATGGCGTGGAAAATAAACGAGGTCTTTGCATTTACCAATCGATTTGTATGTTAATTTTCGAGTCCCTGAAGAAAATGTATGAATGCTCGTTAATTTTAGTTGGGAAGCTGAAAGAAAATTTTTGGTAAAATAAGAGACTAACTGTAATTTAATAGCTCCTTTTTATATAATGATGATGCAGAAAATAAAAGAGGTCTTTGCATTTATCAATCGATTTGTATGTTAATTTACGAATTCACTCTCAAAGAAAATGCTTGAAAGCTCGCTAATTTTCAGTTCGGAAGCTGAAAAAACATTTTTTGGTAGACTATGAGATTGACTGTAATTGGATCGTTTCTTTTTATACAATGATGACCTGACAAAAAGGATGTCTTTATATTTATCAATCGATATGTATGTTAATTTACGAGTCCACTCACTCTAAGAAAGTGGGGAATGGTGCACGTTAAATTTGTCGTGGCCTCAAATGTCCTCACGTAGGCGTGGTGTGGATGTTTGGAGAGTGAAGTGCCAACTTATATAGATGTTGTCCTCGTCATCTGATCATGGTTAAAAATTGCGAGGTGTTGTCTTCGGATCTTTCCCTTCGGGATTGATCCCCGACCATCACTGTTTCCTGTTGACCAATAACCTGTTGTACTTATTCAGTGTGACGTTAATTAACTACCTATCCTCTAAGAAAATGTCTTAAAGCTCGTTGATTTTATAGTTCTAAAGCCGAAAGAAAAAGTTTGAAATTATTTATGAAAAAGCTCTTTAATTTTTAACAATTCAGAAGCTGAAAGAAAGTTTTGTAAACTAAAAGATTAACTGTAATTTAATCGTTTCTTTCTATATAACAATGACTCAGAAATTAAGAGTCCTTTGCATTTATCAATCGATTTGTATGTTAATTTACGAGTCCACTACCTTTAAGAAAATGTTCGAATGCTTGCTAACTTTAGTTGGAAGCTGAATGAAAACTTTTGGTAAACTAACAGAAGTATTTTATATGAAAATAGCTCCTTTAAAAATAATTTAATATAAACATAATAGCTGAATACAGCGTTTCATTCTTTGTTCACACGAATAGAAATTTGCGCTAAGTAAATTCTCGAAAAATGAGAGTAATATCAAAGAACTGAGTTAATTAAGATAAGATGTTTCATAGAAATAAGCTTATAGAACTTTCTTAATTAAGATAAGATGCTTTGAAATTTAAAGACTTATTAATTATTCAGTTTTCATAAAGGTCCTGGATCTATTGAAAACGATTATTATAGCGATGTGGAGTTAATGTATACGTTTTGTGTTAGTTCAAGATTAATTCTAAAGTTACAGGAGTACATCAGTGTTGAGTTTCTAATCCTGTCTTTGAAATGCGTATTCGAATCGCTCACCCATCTTTCATACTTTCCATTCACAAGGATTTTATACAGAAATATCTTTCGTTAAGTTACTTCGTTAACTTCTCTTCGTTGGAGATTATAATTTGTGTCCCAGTGAGTAATATCTATTTCGATTTCTGTAGCTTGATTTAATTTACTACTTTTGGGCCGCATAAGGTCTAATTAGCGCATTTACTCCACTAGATAAATGCAACTGAAAATGACAAACTGCGAATTGTAGGCGGCGCAGGCTCGATTCTTATAGTTTACCCTTGGTGTCTTTCTCTCTTCTGTGTCAATAAACTTTCCTTGTGTGTGATGTCCAATACTTGACGTTGTTTGACGCAGCTTGGACAAATATGACCCTTGCACCTTAAAAACAAACCCAACCACACATATTTTGGTTGAGGCTAACCGAGCCATCCTTGCATGTTCGTACATCTTCACATTCCACCCACTTATCAGTCGAGAGGACTTTCCGGTCTACGAATTTAACGGAATCATACCTTGTATACATGCGAAGGCGAACGGTACTTGGAGTTCTCAGTAGTCACTCGTGCAAGTACTGGCCGCGTACAGATGAGGCTTTACTTGAATAATTCGATATTAACCCCTGTTAAGGGTTATCCTTTTTTCGGTCGTTGGTTCAGGTAAAATTAGCTCTCGTCTAGCAAACACGAAGAATGTTAAAGGTTATCCTTGGTTTTGCTATTTCGCACTCGTGCTTTCAGTCGTCGGTCCGAGTCTAATTAGCCCTCTTGTAGCAAACACAAAAGGTGCTAAAGGCTTGCTTCTTCTATATCGCACTCATATTTTCAGCCATTGGTCTCGGTTTAATTAGTCCTCGTGTAGCAAACACGATAGGTCTTAAAGGTTACTCTCGCTTCTTCTATCGCGCACTCATATTTTCAGCCATTGGTCCAGGTCTAATTAGCCCTTTTGTAGCAAACACGAAACGTGCTACAGGCTTGCTTCTATCTCGCACTCATATTTTTATTTTTTGTAGTAAATTATTAATTTAATAGACTACTAATTTAACAGTTATTACTTAAAAACATGTTCCCAAATCTCCTAGCTACATCATTCGTCAAATCGAACATAAAATCAGTCATGAGTGGGCTTAAGAACATATGTAAGCAAGAGTCCACGAGAAATGATACAAGTGGAAACGATTAAAATATATTTATTCGATATAACGTGACTCGACTAAGCACGATAATATTGCGGGCTCGCAATTTGAAAAAGAAATTACCTCATTTTCCTCTCGACTTCCTAAGGAGATTAAGTAAAAGAGTCTACTTTCTTCCCCAAATCTCTGGCGCAAACGTAAAGATTTCGAATGTTAAGGGGTAATGCGTCTTACAGAAAATTCTCTTTCTCCGTGTTTTCTCATAGAAGCATTACGCTTCTCTTGAAAACTCTCTCTTGGGTAAATGGCTGGTAAGGAAATAAATAAATAAAAATAAAAACTTAATTAGATCGAGCTTTTTTCATTTAGCTAGACTGTTCACCTAAACCATTTTCTTGTCACCTTTAATGCTCCCCGAGTCGTAAAAAAGTTGGAGAGAAAGGAAAAGTTTTATTTATCCTGGAAGAAAATAAAAGGTATTTCTTTCTCGACTTTTTATAGATCTTTCGTATATATCTATACATTTCTCCCCGACTGCGAGCCGTTAAAGTTCATTGTACATTGAGCTATGTGCTTTTTCCAGTTCACTACTGATCAATATTGGTGACTCACTAATCTGAGTACACAACAGCAGCGCTCGACTTTGTCGGCGTTAACATTTACGACTATTTTTAGGAGGAGTTTATTACAGGAAACTGTCCTGTTCGTTACCTAAAGCTTATTTACCGCATGGGACGCGAAATTACTAAGACTATGAAGGGGTTCGCACCCCCAACACTTCCTTACTCGATTCAAATATCCGCTTTAGGCATCTAAACAAAGCGTGAGTTTTAATTTCCCCTTGCGCATCGATCATGAATTTGCTTCCTTGCGATTCGGTGACTATTCCATGTTGTATGGAGTTGAAGACTCTTGGAGAATAATATTTGTGTTCCGGAAGCTCAGTTTGTTCGTGTTAGATTGCCACGCAGCTTTAGATATCGTATTTTAAAGTGCTATATAAAGATTTTAAAGTGATTGATAACACACATTTAAAAATACTAGTGACTTGTATAATTTAGATAAATTTTAAAGTACTATATAAAGATTTTAAGGCGATTGATAACACACATTTAAAAATACTAGTGACTTGTATAATTTAAATATATTTTAACGTGCTATATAAAGATTTTAAGGCGATTGATAATACACATTTTAAAATACTAGTGACTTGTATAATTTAGATATAGTATTTTAATGTGCTATATAAAGATTTTGAGGCAATTGATAACATACATTTTAAAATACTAGTGACTTGTATAATAATTCATCTCAGTTTTATCTTCAGATGTAGTATTTTAAGATGTAATGTAAAGATTTTAACGCGACTGATAACACTCATTTTAAAATACAAGTTAATTGTATAATGCTTAACCAGTTTCATCTTCAATGTTTTAAGATGCTATATAAAGATTTTATCGAGATCGGTTAATAACATACATTTCAAAATATCTACTAGCGAGTCGTATAATAATTCGTCCCATTCTTATTTCAGGTGTAGTATTTTAAGATGCTATGTAAAGATTTTAAAGTGATTGATAACACACTTTAAAATAATAGTGATTTGCATACTGATTTATCTCAGTTTAGAACGTTAGTTCTAAATTGAAGGAGCCGGTTTAAAATTCAAGGAGAGAAAAGCTTTCAAATGAAACAAAACTATGATACGTAAAACAACCGGACGGGGCTGTGTCGGGACACTGCCGCTAGGTTTAAGGCGTAGAATATGTCAGTGCGGCCACATGGCGAATGAGAGCGAAAGAAATAATTTAGTACAATACAGTTTAAAGCATTTAATTTCACACATCAAATGTTCATATTTCGTTACAACGAATACAAATGCAACATTTCATCAGTACCGCCATATCTTAAATTACAAATATCTACTTTTCTAACACTGTACAAATTTACAATATTTACAAATTAAATGACAAAATATGTACATAAGATTTCTGGCTTCGGTGGGTATTGAAAGCTATTAAATTTTGACAATGGTGGTATTTTTTTCTTGATAAATTTGTTCTACAATGACTACACAGCATGAAATCATTCACACTGGGCTGAGGTAACTCGTTGTGAAACAATGGTATCACTCCACTTTTCCGTGACTGCTTCAGGTCCTTCTCAAACCAAAGTCTATCACAAACATTACACGAATATCCAAATTCATTGTTTATGAATACAGCACGAAAATGTCTATTAGCGTTACCCAAATTCTCTCATATTCATCGCTCAGAACATATATCACAATTAGTGCACTCGCTGTTGATGTTGATGGTTGTGGGTTATTACCTACTTCCATGGGTTCAACTCCATCACTCTATAATGAAATGTTTATGTCATCAGATAGGCTATTTGCGTCGAACTGAGCGGCAGAAGTACTTGGCGCATTCGTATCAGCCATATGTCCACCTTGACGGTGCGACTCCTCAACGTTCAAACTCTCCCGCCGAGCCCGTTGAAGCTCAGCATCAGACATCTGGGTCTTCTTGGATTCCTCATCTCTCGATCTTTCTTCCTATAGACATATGCTATAATTCTTCTGGTGTTTATTATGCATATATTTGGACATTTAAAAAAATTGTGCAATTTCCACACTTCGAAATCCGATATCTAAACAAGTATTAAATATTTAGGTCTCATTTATATTATTATTTATAAAGCGCAAAAAGGCGAAACAAATGATACCTCAAACGTCTTGCTCGCACAGAGGATGCCGGTGCTAGACTAAATTAATGTACGCGGCAGCTCACATTTTCGGCACTCAACTTTCCGCTGCGATTATATCAGCCCATGAGGTCGACGCAAGGGTATTTATAACATGCTTTGTTTAATGCTCCATTAAACGCGATATCGTTCCTTTATGTATCATTTATAGTTTTTAAGTTATTAAATTTTTCGTGATCAACGTTTTTCGTGACACATACAAATTAAGCGCAGTAACCCGGTTTCGAAAGGGAAGACGTATTCTATGACAAAATTAAACATGGTTGAACAAAAAGGCTGCTATGATAGTGTATTACAATAGCGTTGTGTCTCTTCATTATTTGTTGTCAATCAAGATTTAATCCTCTGAGCATCACGAGATTTCCTAGTAGTGTAGTATTGCTTTTATCCCCATCACGTATAATGACTAAATATCCACATTTATTGGTTGAAAAGATCCTAGGAAAGATTTGATTGTTTAAAAAGGTTCTCGAAACTGGTTGGAAGTCATGCAGAGAAGACTAGGTTGCAGAAATATTGGTGACTCACTAATCTGAATACACAACAGCAGCGCTCGACTTTGTCGGCGTTAACATTTACGACTATTTTAAGATTGCATGTGTATCCTCAGAGGGTTAAAACAAACATTTTAGCTTTATATTACACAGATAACTCAAACTAAACAACATTAACGAACCATACGTTATGAAAATATAAAGTTAGTGTTAAGCTAAATTGAGAACTGAGTGCATCATCCCCGTAAGAAAAAAATTTAGAATTCCGAAAGAAATGTAAAATATAAAAAATTGCCGATAATTTATAACTCATTTTGTTTGATTTTATTCAATCTTTCCGGTTCGATGATGGATGGCGCTTTGCTGATAATATTTGCAATTGTTAAAAACCCGTTTCTTAAAGAGGAAATTCTAATTTTATATGATGAACTAAAGAAAAATATTTCATCTTCAGCTGATGAAAAATGGGAAGATGTAAATAGAATATAGTAATCACCATTTTGTTTCCAGTGATGAAAGCAACGATAAGATTTACGACCAGTCAAAAACGTCTTTTTTTTTTCTCATTTCTTGCTCAATTTTCAATCCCCATCTCCCTTCTCTGCTTAATATCTGTTGCACAATCAGTTACAGTTAATTTTCCCCTTATCGACCAAACCTTTGGATTCCAAAAAAATGTAATAAATAACCATTAGCGCTGCATTAGTTCGCTTAAGAAATAGCTGGTTCTCTAAAATATAATGTAATTAAATTTTGGAAAAAGCCAAAGGCAGCGGATTTTTCGCATTGATTCTCCCAATGAATTACGAAATATATACTCTCTCAATGCATAATTAACATCGACAAAACTTCTGACTTGTGTCAATTTTTTCGGAGCCCCATTTCGTCTGATTTTTTTCTCCTTCTTTATCTTGAAATTTTTTTAATTTAGTCCTTGCGAAATCGTCTTCGTCGATTAATTTCGTGTCCCTCGAAAGTTCATTTCGCCTCGCTCCAAAGCTGCAGGAATCTTCATTAGGTTCCGTTCGCTTAATTGTGATATTTCCTCGGCTTTTTTTTGTAATTAAACAAGCTGACGTTTTTAGCACTTTCATTAATTCCTTAATTTCATTTCCCGTGCTCAGCAAGAATAATATATGATATCGAACACCTGGCTCTGAATAAGAATTTCGTTCCAAAGAACAATACTAATTCCATCCTCCGAAAATCATTCTTTCTTGGAGCTTTTTAGAGTATGTTGGAAGTTCTTAATTCTCTAGCAGATCAATTGAGCATTTATTTGTTATTAAAATATGCGACACTTAAAATATGTCGCATATTTATACACTTCTACATCAATCATTAACTTAACCCTCCTGGTGGTTGTCTCGACGAGGTATCTCGTCATTATCAAAACTGAACAAATCTTGATGGACGAGATATCTCGTCATTAGAAGATAACTGACTTGATCTTGATTCTCTGATAAAAAAATTGGCAATATCGTGATGACGAGATATCTCGTCATGAGCAAAATTGGCCAATTATTTTGGACGAGATATCTCGTCTAAACCACTTGTAGGGTTAAATATATAAACGTAGAAAGTAAATAACAACTATATTTGAGGAAGCTGAAGATTCTGAAACGAATTGATTTAAGAAAATTAAACAAAACCATGACTCTAAAGTTTGAAAAACTAAATTGTGATAGTTAATAACGCAACAAATGCAACTTTGCCTTCTGTTTCTTCTTTTTAAGCATACATGTTAATTTTTTCCAATACATATTATACACCAGGTTGAGAGAGATATAATAAACTCTATTTCGCAGAAAATCGATTTTCTTCAGTTCCGAAGTAGCAGATTACTTACAAGACGTTTAATTTCTTAGGTTTCCAGACAGGCAATTATTAACAACGAGCTAAGAGACAATATATTCTGAGTTTCCACGAAAAATTGATCATTTTCAAACTCATAAATTACCTAAGTTTCTCAAAAAGCCGCAATGTGGAACTAATGAGAAAATTATTTAAAAATGGTGTGCTACACGCAGTAAAACAGTGGTCTCTAAACGAGTGGAGTTAGAAATTTTGAAAAAGTTAACTATAAGTGTTAGTATATTTAGAAGCAGACTAATTTAAATTGCGCAGTAGTATAAATGGCAATAATTAACCAAACTAAAACATTTTATGTATCAAAAGGCTATTCAGACTAGTAATTTCAGATGGCTTTCAATTTTCTTTTGGTGGTTAAAATGTATTTAAGATATAAAAAACGCATTAAATAGCTATAAAAAAGCAGACCAGTGTTTCTTTTAATAGTATATTTTATAGAAGACAGAACAACAATGTTTTTTTATCATTCTTTATGTTTAAGTTTAGAAGCTCCTGATGAATACATCTGGAGAAAATTATATGGTTCTGAACAATATGTAAGGAAATCTAGTTCCACAATGTTGGATGTATTCTCTATTTTCCCCAAACCACTCTGTATTTATCTTATGTAATTATCACTTCTTTAAAGTCTTCTTAATTATTCTTTGTTTTCAACTTGAATTCTTTCATTTAACAGCCTAATTAAGTCCTTAATATATTTAAATAAGAAAATAATACCGCTTAATATTAAGTCTTAATTTAATTATTATTTAATATTCTTTAATTATGTACTAATATTTAAGATCTTAGACAAACTTATGTAGTGTTAATTAGTTTTAAATTCCTACTATTAAAAGTTTTAAATTGCATCTGAAAGACAGTAAAAACTGTTCCATGTGAATTTTATTAATTATATAATACGCTGAACTCACAAAAAGATAATGTTTTACAGAAATTTCGACTAAGCTTTTGAACAATCACATTAAAAATGAAAACATAAACATCTTTATATTTTCTTCTAATTTAATTATACTTGGAAAAGATAACCCAAGTAAATTCTAAGTGTTAATTTTAAATATCATGACTGCTACTGAACCTTTAGTATTTCCTAGAACTTAAATTACATACGCCCATAATTGAATAAACTATTTACTCTTCCCTTAAGAATATTATATAAAATTATTTTAAACTAAATATGATTTAAAGAATTTTTCAATCCTTCAAAATCTTACTCCTAATTTCTAAGTTTATATTTTATTCAGTGTTTTTTAAAAGGATCCAGTATAAACACACAGTCGGGTTTAATTCATGCATACGCGTTTATATATTATTTGGGCAAAATGAATAATATATATCACGTAATGGAAGCATTACCCCGAAAAGAGCCTTTAGATGTCTACAGGGACCGCCATATAATACTTACTTTCCGCTTCCAATATTAGCAAAGCTGCAGTCCCTTTCGTAACAAGATGTGTGCGCAGTCGTTATTTAAGTTATTTAGCTATTTATGGAGTAGTAAATTTGAAAAGATGACAAAGACAAAACTAAGAACCGGTAAACATTAATTTCCTGTTCGAAGACGGATAGAACTGAGCGCATTTTGTGCCGGTATTAAAGCATTCATTTGCAAAACTATACCGTAGATTAAAATATGAGGGCAAAATTTAGGGCTCTCCCGCGCAAGGTTCGTTTCATTTATTTCGTTTTGTTTCAATTTGTAAGAGTGAGAATAAAATAGGAGAATAATGAGTTTTTATTACAAAACGGGTTTTTAGTCCAGCTTGTATTGTTCTCTGAGATTTGAGAGTTTCACTCATTTTTGTAACACATCTTTTGTATTATGTCACAATTGAGATTATAATTTTAGAAGAAAATTTATCATTAACTTCAGGGTTAGATGCTTTCGAACACTATCAATTAACAGAGAGAGCCACAATCTTTATTTTGTGATTTATCAACTACCCATAGATAAGTGTGGTACATACTTCGCTTACTTATTTCCTTAACTAGTGCATCCAATTCCAAAATGAACTGTTTAGATTTTGCTTTCTGGCGGTGGAAAAAGATTTAGTTCAAAATTTCACCGATAGAGGGCACTGAACCAATGTCTCATGTGTTAGATATGCAAATGCAAAGTTAAAATCTTAGCCAAACTGGTAGTAAACTAGGTAAAATTTAAAAACTTGAAGAGGATAGTATTTCGAAAGGATTATAAGCCGTACATTAATTTTTCCGAGTAACAAAGTTGTCAAAACTTCATAAGTTTATTTAAACTTGAAAGTTTTTCTCTCGTTATTGTTTTGGTCCTGGCGGCAGTGGGCTTGTAGTCCTTCCGAAGCACCGACAGAAAAATTGCATTTTAAGAATCTTTTGAGTTGTTTATTGAAGTTTTACTTTTAAATTACCACTTTGGCTAAGACTATTTTAAATTTGTTCATTGACATATCTTACACATCAAACATTTTGCACTGCGTCCTCTGTTAATGAAAATGAGAACTGATTTGTGTTCCACCATCAAAAAAGTTCACTCCTTTCCCGTGCTAACCGCACTTAAAAACATCGCTTTTTCCAATTTTTATGAATTTTTCAAGTCTACAGACTTTTGGGACACTCTGTAGTATTTGCATTGTAGTTGGTTCAAATATTGAATTAATTTATTATTTTTATCTATCTTTTACTCCCCAACCTTTATCTTTTGTCGCTTGTTTGTCTTACATAATTTTATTCCATTGCAATTAAATGCCGTGTAATCACTTTCAAGTCCATTGAGCTTCACGTTTAGTAGGGTGTACAAGAAAGTCTTAATTAAAAAAAATTAGTAGATTACAATATTCCCACTTAACAATGATGAAAACAATGAGGTAGAAAACTTTTGTCCTTGACTTTCGCAATTATTCTATGCCATAATCAGATTTGACACGATAAAAATAAACCACAGTTAGAAAAATACTGAAATGATTGAAAGTTGCTGTGAATGGCTCTTATGTATATATAAAAGATGCATCGCTATTATCTTCCTTTCAAAGCAATGAATCCAAATAGCCAGGCTTTTCAGCTTCTTGAACGCAAACTGTCCGCACCCAGTATAATCCTCCCCTGAGGTTATAAGTACTCGCGCCACATCTGTCTCGCCTTAAAGGATAGCGATAGTTTATTCATCATCGAATTCGAAGCTTGGACAGTAAAGCCTTCGTATTCATAAAGACGAAATCGCTTATCTTTCTAAGCCATGAAAGAAGTTACAAAAAATTACATTTATATGCCCTATAAATTAATTGAAGAAAAGACTAAATAGTCTCATAAAAGAAGTTACTAACCCTTGATCGATAGAATGTTTCCTAGATTTCTTTCGATCAATACGGAAGTGGTAATTTGGTAATTAAATGTGTCTCGTGACACTCAGATTGTAAAAACACGCATATCAATTGAATAAATAATATACCACTTCAACTGACTTATTACGTTTGTTATAATTTTCATTCAAGTATTTTTACATCACTTATAACGTAACAGAAGATTAGATTTCTTTTCTTAAGAAAGTATACTGTTTTTACATTTTTAGAAGTGCTTACTGTACTATAAATATAAGACTACCGCAGTTTTGACAGCAAAGTATAAGCAAAAATAAGCATGGTTAGACAAAGAACCCGCTAAAATGGGGTTCACAACAGCGTTGTGTCTCTTTATTATTGAATTACTTGTTGTCAATCGCGATTTAACCCTCTGAGGGTCACGAGATTTCCGAGTAGTGTAGTATTGCTTTACCCCTCTATACACATGACTAAATAACCTCATGAAAGAAGTTGCTAAACCCTCTCGATCAATAGAATGTTTCCTAGGTTTTTTCGACCATACACACATGGGAATTTAGTAGTTAACCCTCCTGGTGGTTTACCTCACGCCGAAAATTGTCCTGTAGTGGACAGCCTCTGATGCGAAAACCTGTTCCAAACTGTCACCAGTTCTGAGTAAGGGACCATTTGTGTTTCTTACTTGGATCTTCATTCTCCTTGGGGTAAAAGGACAGTTTTGTCTAGACGAGATATCTCGTCACTAGTAAAATAGACCAGATCTTGAAGGAGATACCTCGTCAAAGTCACTTGAAGGGTTAAATGTGATGTAGGGTGAAAGCAGTCCAATACTACTATGAAATCTCTTGACGCCCAGTGGGTTAAACACGCATATCAATCAAATAAATAATATACTTCTTCGACTGACCTTTCACGTTTGTTATAATTTTCATTTTTTAAAGTTTTTTACATGACTTATAAAGTAACGGAAGATTATATTTCTTTTCTTAAGAAAGTATACTGATTTTACCTTTCTTAGACGTATTTTCTTGATTATAAATATGAGACTCCCGTAGTTTCGACAAAAACTTTTAAAGCGAACATTGACACGATATGAATCAGCATTGCTCTGCGAAAATCTATTGACTCTAGAGTCCAGAGTGGATATAAATTACAAGGCGACTGCTGGTAAGAAGAGGAGAAAGAAAATGAAGGTGAGGTATATATTACAATTCAATAGTTTTCCGTCGTTTCCTTTGGAAGGTATCGACTACTTTATTATTTGGTGAGTCTCCAAATGTCATTTTAAGGCTTTTCAGATACATTCCGTTTCTTGAAAATAGGTTGATTTTCAATGCATCGCTAACATAAGGTTTCGCTTGAATGGAAGCAAGAAAAGAAATGCAAATACTTTATTCATATATACAATACGTACAATAACAATATCAATAAAAGGAGCAGGGAAAAAATAAAATGGAAACTTCAAATTCAAATTACGGTATTGGAAAAAGATTGGAAAGCGCTTAAATCGAAATTCCTTTATGATATTTGCATAATGCTGTAGGTTTTGTTTTGAGAAGAATCTACTGCCAAGAAATGAGTGGATGATTTTATCACAATACCTTTTGACCGTCTCTCAATCAAATAAACGCGACGAATTCAATGGATTTTCATTCCCAATAAGAGATCAAGAGTCTGCTATTCTTCGAAAAAATGCCAGGGAAATGGTTTTCTTTATTCAAAAAAATTATCCAGAGTTAAATTGATTTTTTGAAGCGATGAGTTTTTGCTTGTATTTTCATGATTTGATGGTATTGATTTATGGGTTCTCGTTTCATTAACATCAACTTAAACATCACTATGAACACATTAAAAACAAGTACATAATATTTTACTTAGCATCTTATTTTAATAAAAGACGTTCCATTTTGTGATAAAACAGATGATTGACGCTTGTCACGAATACTGAATGTATTTTCACGATTTCGGTGTATCGATTCATGGGTTCTCGTTTCATTAACATCTAAGTTAAGTAACACTATGAACATATTAAAAACAAGTACATAATTTTACTTAGCATCCTGTTTTAATAAAAAACCTTTCATTCTGTAATAAATATTATGATTGAAACTTGTCAGGAATACCAGATGCTATGTGAAGGTCTATTCGAAACGTAATTTATTATGTTGCTGGTTTCAGATTTCATTAAATAAATTTTTTAAGGTGCATTTTGACATTTCTTTTAATTATGATCACAAACATACGTGTCCAAAAGTTGACGATACTACTGAATTCCTATCAAGCAAAACCACCTGATATCAATCCAATAGAGCATACTTGGCATATACTCAGACGTCGCATTGCAGCCTACACAACACCACCAAAGGCTGCACAAGAGTAAAGACGTGCTCTAATGCACGAATGAGACTCCTTGCTACAGGGACTCTTGGACAGTTTTGTGAAAAGCACGTCAACACGCTGTGGAATCTGCATTAGGGTCGAAAGTCAACACATTCCCTATTAGGATGCTCTTAAAGCAAAAAATGTTTTTTTTTCACATTAAGTAAAACCTACAATGTGTTCACCTAAGCACTTTTTAAAAATTTCTTTAGTTCACAATACCATCACAAATCATGTGGGTGTTGTTATTTCATTCCACATAGCTTGTGGAATATTCATTTGTCATTTGAGGTACTTCGATTCAGGTACGTGGCCAGGGACAACTCAGATTGCATTCTCCTTAATTTTTGGACATGTGTATATTTATTCAGAACTTATTAGCATACTTATTACTTTGCAATATTTTATTGTTCGATAAGAAAAATTTCTAGTTCCAGTCAGGCGAAAACACTAATAATTTTACACTCACTTTTTTATTATTCTATAATTGAACTTTTCTAAACAATGATCTACCTGTGTCTAACATGTTAGTCTGTGTCGGAATTTTATATAATCTCCAAAACTGGAATAAAATCTAATGTTCTTACATTATCAAGTTTCTTATCCCGAAATTTATAAAAGAAATACAAATGAATCACCCTTTAACAAATACTGCTTTCATGAATATTTTATCATATTGAAACTATCCAGAAATACTTCATGTTTTTAAAACAGTATGGAGAATCATGTCAAAAATTCACTTTTCAACAACACTTATTTTTCCTTCATTTATCACATACTCATATTTTTAATTATCAATTTGATTGGATTAAATAATGAAATTCGTAAGCGAAACAAGATATTTAAATTATGTGTTAAATATTTGTAAATGGTACAAAATGAACAAAACAATATATTTTATTATCAATTCAATTTTATTAATGAAATTCGTAAGCCATTTTATTAATGAAATTCGTAAGCCCCCAAACAACGCATTTTAAAAATTTTAATTGTTTGTTCAATATTTTTAAAGGGTGCAAGTTGGGGGGGTACATAATGAACAAACTGAAGTAACTCAATAATCTTACATTATCAAATTTCTTATCACAAAACATTCTAAAAGAAATATAAATGAATTACCCTTAACAAATATCCCTTTCATAATTATTTTATGACATTAAAATTATTCAGAAATTCTTTATTTTAAAACAGTGTGGAGAATCATGTCAAATTCGCTTTAAAAGGTTTCTATATTTCATTCCTTTATTACATAACTAATTATCAATTTGATTGGATTACATAAAATTATTCATAAACCAAACAATATAATTTTAATTTTAAAATGTGCGTTTAATACTTTTTAAATGTTATATTCTTATGAGTTCTTTTTCTAATACGATTAATTTAATTCATTATAAAATGAATTATATACTCAGTGAGGAAAAAAATTTTCGCTGTTTCATTTTATTACTTTTTCCAATTCCAGCTTATAGATCCCTATGATCCTTATTTTATTACTATTACCCTTAATTTTATTCTCTTCCATTCAAGAGAGAGTTTGATGATTAAATTATTTAATGAAATTATAAGATCCTTCGCAAACAAATTATAATATATTTTCAGTCATAAAAATTGTTATCCACTTATCATGCACAAATATTGAATGATAATGATGCCTTTAGGAAAAAATAATAATTGAAATAACATTTTAATTTTAATTTGGTTAAATAGTCCGTATATAATCACTTCATTTCTTTTATAATATAGTTCTTATTTTAGTTTATACTATTAGGATTTTATGATCAACGTTTGCATTGTTTTTTCAAAAAATTCGCTGAACTGTATTAAAGTTTTTAAATACTTTATCCTGCATAAAAAGTAAACTTGGTGGACTTTAAAAAAATATTACCTAGATGGCAGTTTGGGAAAAAAGAATTTGATGAATGCGGCGAAGGAAAGGCTAAGGATATTCTAAGAAAGTTATTTTCGCTTTACGTATCATTAATATTAATCTCTTTTGTAGGTTTTGTGACCCAAAAATTCATTACCATATTCATACTATTTTCACATTCTCTTCTATCAAAATGCAGCAAGCTCTTCGGTTCTTTTGAACTTAAAGATCCTTTTCAGGAAACTAGAGAAGAATTGAATTTTTAAACAATCAAGAATAAATGTATACTTTACTTAAACGGTCACTTATAATCTAGAGTTGAATATAAAGGATGTATCTTACTGAATAGTGAACACTCCTTCACTATTTCTCAGCCCTCTTATTTTCTTCGATTATATTTCTGATAAAATTTGTTTTAATCATTTATTTCAATGTTATTTGGAACTAAAATATCTATCTTATTGAACAGTGAACCTCTTTATTAATACTCATATTTCCGTCAATTATATTTCTTGTGTTCGTTTAAATCACTTATTTCTATGTTATTTAAAAATAAAAGATCAATCTTACTAAAGTGAACATACTCCTTTCCTTTTTCGCAATCCTCATATTTTTTCGATAATATTTCCTCATAGATTTATTTTCATAATTTATTTCCATGTTATTTAAGTTTAAAAGATCCATCTTATTTGAACGTGAACACTTCTTCCTCTTTCTCAATCCTTATAGCTTCTTCGATTATATTTCTAATAAGTTTGTTTTAATCAATCCATGTTATTTAAAAAAGTTCGATGAACATAACTTCATTTTTAAATTTTAGCCATCTCTATATGTAGCCATTCATTACCTTTCTTTGTTTAAGTTTCTTGAAAATCATATTTTACGAGAAATAATCTTTTGTTGACGTTATATCAATAAAGTTTAATGTGTATATAAACACTTTTTAGAGATAGATTGTTTGATATTTACTTTACAATTTAAACTTGTTAGATACGTAAAAATTCACAACTATAAACCTAAATTGAAATCTACAGTAAAACAACCCAACAAATAAGAATATATTAAATCAAATTAGTTTTATCAATAATAACAGATACTAAAAGCGCACTTCGTGAATTATGTATGCATATATTTCCAAATGTATACTCTTACTCTAAACAGTACTTTCAATATACCAAATAAACTATGCTTTTATGTAACAAAAATAATCAAAGTATGCATATTGCAGCAATTTAATAAAAATGTTTAAATAATAACATGTACCCCCAAAACGTAATTCGTTATATTTATACATAAATCTTCCGAGATGGCCACATACATGTAATGAACTACTTGAAATGCTAAGAGTACAAGAATTAACATAAAATAATTAGCATACACAGTCTGATGAAGAGGATTAAACATGTAAACAAACTAACAGTAATTAATAATTGCACGAAATCCATTAAATTCAGTTTACATTTTGCTAAAACCTTTTCATCATGTCTTCTATTTATGAGGTAATCGCATTAAGTTTTCAACTCCTGGTGACTCCAAAACACGATAAAAGATCTATTTTCAGGTCTAATAAAATACAATTCAGACGACTTTAGTAACTCACAGGCTTACACAAATATTCTGCAGCTAATTACAAAGAATTAGCACTCAAATAAATTAGTAATTTTAATGTCCCACCAAAACTGTTATAATATTTCGGAGTAATAGCGCATGCGTAGTTAAGTATGTAACAGGATTACAGGTTGCACGAAGACTCCATATTAAATCAAATCCTATTTATGGTTCGTCAAAGAAGAAAATTGCTTCCTTCTCTTGCAGATAAATGACAGAAAATTAATTACAGTTAATATGGCGTCCGGTAACGGTACCGCTAGTTGAAAACAAATTCGTCGTAAGCTAATTACCTATAAGATGGAGAAAAAGATGTGTTTAATGGGCTTTTTCCTTTTCAAACTTTGGTTTCAATTACCTCGGATATGAAAAGGGATGTCATCGACAGTAATAAGCCATTCAAAGTCTTGCTATTGTTTGTTACTCTGTTTGGAGACATTATTTCCAGTCAAAGAAGGGGATTAAACTATTTCCTGCAGGAGTACATACGGAGATGGGGACTTTTTAAAGTGGGGAAACGAGTAATTAAATGTATCGTCAAACGAATCGTCAGAAACACGAGGAAGCGAAATAAAGAGTTCTCAGGAGTAGTTATCTATAAAAATTGTTTATTCAATTGTTGAAGAACATGTAAAATCAGATTTGGGCGAGCCCCGTAAAATTATGAAGAGGAAATATTTATATTTTAAAATGAATAATGAAATTATTGGTAAAATTATTAGACATCACGTTCCTTAGTTTTGCATTGAGGATCATGATTTTTAAAAATCTCGCAAGTTCAATCATAAAGCTTGTATTTTGAATTTCAACGAGTAGACGATTTAAGTAAATAAATTAGCTGTAGGAAAGATCACAACTAATTAAGATCGGTGAATTTGTTGTAACTTAAATATATTTGTAGATTAAGTAAAGAATTAAGAGGTCTTGCGATTGCTTGTTACTCTGTTTAGTGTTATGATTTAAAGGTGATTGAACTATTTCCTACAGGATTACATACAGATATAGGGATCTTTTCAAAGTGAGAAAACGAGAAATTAATCAAACGAATAGTCAAAAACACGAGGAAACTAAAGAGTTCTATATGAATTTGTAAGATGAGAGGTGGTTAATCCATAAAAATTGTACATTCAATTGTTGACGAATACGTAAAATCAGATATGGGTGAGACTTCCGCAAAATTGGAAAGAGGAAATATTTATATTTTATTATAAAAAATGAAAATATTAGTAATTAAACATCACGTTCCTTAGTTTTGTACTGAGTATCATAATTTTTAAAAACTCGCTAGTTTAAGTGTAAAGCTTCGATTTTGAACTACGAGTAGACGACCTTAGCAAATAAATTCGCTCTAGGAAAGATCACATCTAAGTAAGATTTGTGAATTTGTTGTTTCTTACATTTATTTGTAGATTAATTAAACAAGGGCCATGCTATTGTTTGTTGAGCTGTTTGGAGTTATCATTTCCAGTCAAAGCAGAGGGTTGAACTATTTTCTGCGGGATTTATATACAGATATGGAGACTTTTTAAAGCGGAAAAACGAGTAATTGTTTCAAACAAATCGTAAGAAACACGAGGAAATAAATTAAGGAGTTTTACACGAATTTGTAAGATGGTAGTGGTTAATCTAGAAAAACTGTTCTTTCAATTGTTGAAGAACATATAAAATCAGATTTGGGTGAGACTTTTCCAAAATTATAAAGAAATACTTATATTTTGCTATGAATAATGAAAATATTAGTAATTATTAGACATCACGCTCCTTAGTTTCCCCCGTATTGAGGATCATAATTTTTTAAATCTCGCTAGTTTAGTCAGAAGGCTTCTGTTTTGAACTGAAACTAGTAGACAACCGTCTTCGTAAATACATTCGCTGTAGGAAAGATCACAACTAATTAAGATTGGCGAATTTGTTTCTTAAATGTATTTGTAGATTAATTAAACAAGAGATCTTGCGATTGTTTGTTACGCTATTTGGAGTTATTTCCAGTTGAAGCGCGGAGGGTTGAATTATTTCCTTCGGGATTACTTACAGAAATGGGGATATTTTTAAAGTGAGAAAATGAGTAATTAAAGCAAACGAATCGTAAGAAACATGAGGAAATGAATTAAAGAGTTCTCCACGAAATGGGAGCAGTTAGACATAAAAATTGTTTATTCAATTGTTGAAGAATATGTAAAATCAAATTTTGGTGAAGCTTCCGCAAATTAGAAAGGGGAAATATCTATGTTTCATTATCAACAATGAAAGTATTAGCAATTATTAGATATCACTTTCTTTCTTTTTGTATGAAGGAACATAATTTTTAAAAAGTCGCTAGTTCAGTCATGAAACTTCTGTTTTGAATTCCAACGAGTAGGCGACCTTACTAAACAAATTCGCTGTAAGAGAGATCATAGAACTAATTAAGGTTGGTGAATTCGTTTCTTAAACTTATTCGTAGATTAATTTAACGCGCAACAGGAATATTCATTTTTGCTTGCGCAGTCAAGGCAAAAGGGTGATTTAGTTTCTTTAAAAAGCACTAGTAGCTTGTCGAAGCAAATAATAAAATTTCTAGGGCTAAACCACCAGAATGAGAATTCAAACATGACTTGGAATTTAATAAGTTTCATTGTAAATAGATACAGGCAGTCATTTGCAATTACAAACGAGATCCGAAGATAACTTAATGTTTCCTGCATTCCTACATTTCGTTTCTGAAGAAATTATGAAACTTTCAAAGGAAATAAAGAAAGAGCTCGAAGTAAGAACTTAAATTAGGTTATAACATTCTTTGTCAAGTTTAATGTTTAACGTAAAAAGAAATAACTTGCTGTCTTCGCTTCGTGAATCCTCAAAACCTGAAATAGGATCTCAAACACTCCAAAGCAAACACATACTATATCTGCGTTGCTTTAAAAATACAAAGCTTTTAAAATGAGTTTTCGGTTATTTATCAGTTTTTAAACACCACATATGTGTATAAGGAACACACATCAACTGCATTATACGTTCGATCCAATGTTTTTCTTTTACCAACGAAACTAAAAACCTAAGTCTTGATTTGTTTGTTTGTTGACTCAAGAAAATGAGAAAATTCTTAGAAATAATTTTATAACTAATGATACTTTTAAGAATAAATATTTTATGCAAACTTTACATTCACTAACTAGCACTAGGAAAGACCTTTATCGTTTGAAGTAAATCAAAACAGAAGTCAAGAACATGAAATTATGGGGCTACGGTAGCCTAGCTGGAAGAGCAGTGGATTAGCAACCGAAAGGTTGCGAGTTCGAAACTCGGTCCAGCCAAAGAACGTCGTGTTCACTGGGGCTGGTGCACGTTAAATCTGTCATGACCTCAAATGTCCTCACTTTGGCGTGGTGTGGAAGTTTGGAGAGTGGTGTGCCAGCTCAGGTGTTGTTCTCGTCATCTGACCGTGGTTCAAAATTACGAGGCGTTTTCCTTAGATCCTTCTCTTCGGGATTGATCCCGGACCGTCGCCAATAGCCCGTTCTGTTGCTCCAGTGTGACTTGAATTAACTACCCACCCATAAAATTATGTCAATAATATACTGTATAAAAATATTCCATTCTTATTGAGGTTAAATATAGCACTCATTATGCAGTTGCTGACATAAAAACTGCATTTAAATTAGAAAAAAAAAATTTCAGGAAAGTTTACTTTTATTTGGGTCGTTTGACTGAAGTATTAATAACCTGAGCTCACAATATATATATACTCAAGCAGTATATGTAAGCAGCAATGTATACTAAAAACTATCACATATTGATAATTTCTGAAGGGTATTATGTACTTGCAGTTATTTATGTGCCAGCGTTAAACATTTTTTCATCAAACTTTAGTATTGCATTGACGACTTTTGAGAAGTTAATAAAACAATGAAGTTAAATATCTGATCATTTCACGCCTTGGGGTTTGGTTAAAAATAGGCATTAAGTGTACTTTACTGTCGACATTCTCGAGTCTTCGAGTAAGTTTATACGAATTCTTACAATGAAAGCCTCTTTTACGTCAAAAATGATAATGGCTCTAAAGTACCATCGTTACAATCATTCTAATGAGTTCCGAAAAAGGGAGGCGTTTTGCTAGGGAATAGAAGTAATCGTTGTCGCGTTATTTTTAATTGGAACTCCAGCAATAAAAAATCCTTTTCACCTCGTAAGTTTAAATTGTTAGACTGGCGATTGCTTTTCCACACACGAGACTCGAATTTAAAAGAAATTATTTTCTTTTAACGAAGCGGATATAAAACTGATCGGATTCATCCCGTCTTTTTCTAACATTGTAATGAAATTTGAGATCCTTGCTCATTTGAATATTTCTGTAATCTTGAGTCTTGTTCAGGTTAATGAACTCTTTTTTTCTCAGGCTATTGGATTCGATTTACTGTCTAACGGCTTCTAAAAAACTGCGAATGGTCAGAACAGTCCGAAATACCTGAGAGTACAGCACAATTTAGGATGGTTAAAAAACTAAATACGCTAACTATTTTATTAACTTATTTAAATTTATTAGTTTTCTATTTCTAAGACTAGCAGCCTAGATGGTAAAGTGTTTATGATGAGATATCAATTAGATTATGAGGGTTGTAATAGTAATAGTACGCATAGTGGTTAGTACAAGATATACATATGTAATTATTTATGCATTTACAAGTAAAATAAACATATGAATAAAAAAAAACAGAATTTATTATCCTTTCACACTTTGACTTAAACAAATAGAAATTAATAAGACTTGATATGGAGCCATAAAACAGAAAATAGACGATACTTCAATTAAAGGGACATGTAAAATAACACTCAGAATAATTTTAAAATAATACACAGTGTCTAATTCAAATTTTTGTTTCAACACAATAAGAATATTTGATGAGACATAAATGGGAATTTCCCTAAAATTTTATATATATATATATATATATATATATATATATATATATATATATATATATATATATATATATATACATATATACATATATATTTATTTATTTCTTTATTTATAATTCAATAACACAAAGCAAAGAAATTTAGGAATTTAAATTTGAGAGTACCCAGAAAATTTCGAAAAATGAAGAAGTGTTATTGGATCAGGGCATCAGGGAGGAGCCTGATCAAGTGAACACAACATAGTGTTTTCTACGTGTGGGCGGCAGTTCACCGAAATTAGACCACACACACCTCCAAACACCACAAGTAGAAATACAAAATTAGAAAAGCAAAACTGGCAAAAGGTCAAACAGGAAGAGAAGTCTAGGCAATACGGAATACCAAGGACACACATTAGAGACAATCACAACACAATATCACAAAAAATTTTGTGTGTTTGATTTTTAATATTTTGTAAGTTTGATTGTTTATATACTATATAGCCAATCAACAACTTTGGCGGGACAGACATTGTGATTTTAATTGGTTGAATGGAATCGAATATATGAAAACACCTGCCGGATGCAGCTGTCAACACATTTTGGTATCAAAATATTTTTGGATGAGTCATTGGCAGGAAATTGAGGGATATGATGATTATTTGAAAGGAAGTATTGCTTTTTTAAGTGTAAAATAAATGTGGCGAATAGCTTCCACACCACGCCAATGTGAGGACATTTGAGGCCACGACAGATTTAATGTGTACAGCCCCCACGTCCATTACGGTGTTTGATTAGATCGAGTTTTGTACTCGCAGCTCTCTGGTTGCTTCTCCTCTACTCTTTCAACCAGACAACTGTGGCCCCAGCAAAATGAGGTAGGTAGTTAATTAACGTCACACTGAGCAACACAACGGGCTATTGGTGACAGTCCCGAAGGGAAGATCCAAGGACAAAACCTCGTCATTTTGAACCACGGTCAGATGACGAGAACATCCCACTCTCCAAACTTCCACAGAGGGTGAGGACATTTGAAGCCATGGGAGATTTAACATGCACCAGCACCCCCCCCCCTTGCACACGACGGTCTTTGTTTGGATTCGAACTCGAAACCCTCCGATTGCTAATCCGTTACACTTCCAACCGTGCTACCATGGCCCGCTAATACTGTAGAGAGGTACTTTTAAGCCATATATCTTTCACTTGAGAACTTTATTGAGCTGTTCGTCGATTGATGACCGATAGACCGGAGACTGATGTCGGATAAAAAAAGTACCCTTTGTCTACCACCCAATAGCCTGTTAGGAGCAATGGCGGCTTACTCAATGTGTGTTTCCTCTCAAATAACCGCCAGTTCACCTCTTGAAGTTTCTTGTTGTTTTGAGGAATTTGTTAAAATGAGGTTCTAGAAACCCGAGTTCCAATGTGTAATGAATGTTTTTACGTATTCGAGAGCTTACATGTGTTTGGTTGACTCTTAAGGTTTGATTCAGTTTCTATATCTATAGTATGCTTTCACGTTTCTTGAGAAATTTTTTTAACACTTTTGAATCCCTGATTTAACCCTCCAAGTGGTTTCAACGAGATATCTTGCCAATCAAGACCTGACCAATTTTACCAATGACGAGATATCGCGTCATCAAGATATTGTCGATTTTTTATGACGACTACATCAAGACCTAGTCTTCTAATGACTAGATATCTAATCCATCAAGATCTGGTTAGTTTTGTAATGGCGAGGCACCTCGTAGAGACGACCACCAGGTGGGTTAATGTTTACTTCCGTGATTCCAAGCTTTGTTTCGGTCTCGTTCGTTTTGTCCCTGAGAGGGTTTTACTGTACACAGAGGGCGCTAGTGTTCGGCAACCACTTTTGTGGCTTGTGGCGTATTTTGGCATGGTACTCAAAATTCCTGTTCAGCATGTCACTAATATTAAAAATTGACGTCAAACCTCGTCGAAACGGAGATAAATCAAATTAGTTTTAACCCGAAGTATTTTTTCTCTAAGTTCATCTTTGTTCAAGTTTGTTTATGTTTACACTGAAAAACTCTCATATGGTAATTTTTTGTGGCACGAGGGCTAGTTAAACCAGAGTCCTGCGGCTGACCCAGAGTTTAATAATATTTTCAACTTTAAAATAATCGGAATACTCTATATAGTTTATATCGAAAGTATAATACAATGAGATTATTTTAGACATTGAATTTTTATATAATGGCTCATATCGATATAATTAGCCCTTTTGCAACAAAAATGACCGAAGTGTGATAAAACCAAACCAAAACCAAATCACTCGTATAATTAATATAGTAGCTTGATGACTACTTTTCCAAACCGTTTATCGCACAAGTTCACCGTTTTTTGAAACACTGCTAAAACATTTTGCTTAACTTTCTATACGGTACTTATAAATCGAGTAACTTTGCTCTGTGCGAACACGAAAAGAAAAAAAAGCGGTTATCAAACTTCGATGGAATAAATTTTTAAAATATCCTCGTTAACACTCAAAATTTTTATGCACCGCAAAACAGGCCGTAAAACATTAAACACGTCAGAAACCCGGAGCTATTTTTCATCAGTATCGTTCCCAATAACGGTTTCAACTCAAAACCCATCCCTCTTTTTCCAACCGCCATTTTCATAACACCGTTTAAATATTTACACTGATAAGTGCCGCCATTTATTTTTGGAATTACTAGTAATAAAGACCCAAGTCATTCGCAGATTTAGAATCATAATCTCATCTTAATTACCATATTTACACTTAAATAAGTCGGAGATAAAAGATAAGGCTGGAGAGAGGACTTTAGTTTCGTCGTATTCGTCTTCCGAAACTAATATGGCTCAATTAGGATAATTCCGTGGAACAACTCTAACCTATTCGGAGTTAGGTATGCAGTCTTAATAAGGTGTTTGATCAGTTTTCAACGTTAAATACGATGTAAATATAGCATCCTATCACTAATTCTTCAGGGAATGAATATGTACATCTTGAGATTGTTCGTAGTTACTGTAAGGGTGTGAGAGTGTTATTTGAGAATAACTTTGGTATTGGTTTTAATACATAGATGTGAAATGTTAGTTAATTAGAACTATTATATCCGTTAAAAGAACTGCGTTTTCAGTTTGATGAAGTATTTTCATCTATCACATACAAGCAAAAGAGGTGTGTTTCCTATTTATGAATTTAACTTATTTAAGCTACACTGATTTCTAAAAATTAAAGTAAAATCAGAAAAGTCATGATAATTAAAAATTTAATAGGCAGACTTATGAAACTGGGCGCAAACATGAATTAAGTAATAAGTTAAAGATTATTCTAAAAATAGCTACACAAGATTTATTTTTATCGGAAAATTAGATGATACATGTACTCGTCCCAAAATAGGACATCTAAGTTGAAGGTGTTGATTAACTCAACAGGCAGCAATGACCATTATTCCCTGAAAGCAGTGGGAACTTAGTATCCCACACATTCTCAATCGGATTGAGATCTGGAGGTTTAGATAAATGATGTCTGGAATTCATTAGTGCAAAATGAATCTCCGATTTTTTTTTTCTCCAAATTCTAAACTAGAAATCACGGCATTTTGGAAATGGGCTTTTTTATGTGACGTCATAACACACCAGCGCTGCCTATTTGCATATCATATTCTAATGCATCATTATTTTTTATACCACATATCTGAATTTTGTGCAAATCAATTTATTTTTTGACGAACAGTAGCGATTTTTGCGTTTCTTCCTTAGTTTATAGAAACCAGTAGGCTTTTTGTATCCTATTCAAATAATATTTATTTTCCCTTAATATTACAAATCTTCTCAAACGACGCATTAGTATAAAATGTTGTCAATGCTACTAACTTTGATATTTTTCATCGGCAATTTTTGGTAATAGAGAATTCACATCGGTAATTATCCAGTATGAGAATGTCAGCAATTTCCAAACCCTAATTACGTCTATTAAAGTCCGCAATCGTGAATGATCTTCAAAATTAAAGAAAATCGTGTTTAACACGCATTTATGTACTGCAAGTTTTCTCAAACGATGCATTCATATCAAATGCTGTCAATGTTTACTTTGATATTGTTTCGTGAGCAATTTTCCGTTATAGATAATATACATCGGTTGTTTTCAAATCCTAATTACCACATCTATACACTCCGCACTCTCTAACGTTCTTCAAAATTGAAGAAAATCGTGTCTAACGCTCATTGATGTACCAGTCTTCTAAAACGACGCATTCGTATAAAAAGTTGTCAATGTTACCAACTTTGATATTTTTCCATCAGCAATTTTCCAAATAGAGAATTTACGTTGGAAATTTTCAAACCCTTATTACTACGTCTATCACAATTCAGCAATCGCGAATGCTCTACAAAATTGAAGAAAATCGTATTTAACACGCATTGATATGCTACAAGTCTTCCCAAACGACACATTCGTATAAAATGCCGTCAATGTTACCAACTTTGATATTTTTCCGCAGGCACAAAAAATAGCAGCATAATCCGCGAGTCTTATCCCCTAGGTATGAATGGCTTCCCCAGCCAAAAAATAAAACCTTTATGTGTTCACATTTTTAAATCCTTCAAGTTCTTCCCTTCTTGAAGTGGCAGATAGTGTAGTTGATCGCCATCCACTCAAGTTGTGACACAGAAGCAGAGCGCTGTTTCCGACAATGGACGGAGGATGTCAGGCCTAGGATTTGATGGAGAGCAGCATGTGCGTTTGATGCTTCGAGACATTGGTTCCTGGAAATGGTCGCATTAAGTGTCGCATTTTCCGTTAGTGGACACAATCCGCTGAAAGCCAATTTCTTTTGGAGAAATAAAGCTGAGTATTTCCTACGGTTTTTCACGGCCCTTTAGGGTGGAAATCATAAACTCGTCATTTATGTTTTATTTTCGTATGTTTTGGGATCCTCGAAAAGTATTTTTTCGGGAAGTAAAAATGCGTTTAAATCATCTGATGGGAAATCTCAGGAACTTATTGCGTCGTGGGTGAAATATCATATTTATCTGATTCTGTTTCGGCTTTGATCGGATCTCATTGAAACCGCAGCTTAATTTTACGTTGGGTACTTATAGTTGATTTTGTTTTGTAAGAGATATTTTCTGGAATCCTAAATAGTAGCGTTCGAGTTTGGGTTCTGGTCAAGGTAGTTGAATTAACGAAGCACTGGAGCAACACAATGGGCTATTGGCGATCGGGATCAATCCCGAAGGGAAAGGCCGAGGACAACACCTCGTAATCTTGAATTACGGTCAGCTGACGAGGTCAACCCACTCTGGAAACTTCACTCTGGAAACTCTGGAAACTGCAACCCACTGAGCTGGAAACCCACTCTGCAAACTTCCACACCACACCAACGTGAGGACATTTGAGGCCACGACATACTTAACGTGCACCAGACCCTACGTATATGGCGGTCTTTGGTTGGATCTAGTTCGCAACCCTCAGGTTGTAAATCCGCTATTCTTCCAACGGGGCTCTGGACGTGAATTTAGAATTCATAATAAACTTCAAATCTTTTTGTAATAACATAAAGGTATGTATACTTATTTAAGCATCGCTTGTAAAAAAAAAGACATTTACAAAACAGCAACAACCAAATCGGAAGTTAGCAACTAAAATACATCACACCATAGTAAGTGCAACCTCATGAAATAGCGTTGGAAAGTATTTTTTTTTAATTATATCAATGGTATCACAAAGCAAATAAGAGTGTAAATGTATCCGCAAAGGGTCTGTACGTGGTAAAAATCCTACCCTACATAAAATATTCCAGCATGGATTATAAACATAATATATTCGTCTTCTGGCAGTTATACTAATGTCAAATCCAGCTTAGAAAAAAATGCTGTGCAAATTGTCATTAAAGAACCCTTCCTCACATTCAAATTTCGTGCAAATTTTGCTTCTGAATGTCTTTTTATGTAAACACTTTCTAGATTAGACGCAATGAAAAACTCGCGTAGACAAAGCACTGAAAAAGTCTTGTATTTATGTTTATTTTAACCTAATGTAAATAAGCACTTTTGTACAGATTCTTCTCAATGAAAAAATGCCTTTGCAGTCTTAAAAAACATACTCACATAAAAAGTTTATAATTAGCAGTGTGTGAAATAAAGCTCATTTACATTCAATGGAGCGAAAGGGACTGTATGTTAACTAAATTCAAATTCGCTAATCAGAGCATCTATTTTTTGTTCGCATAGGAATATTTTTATAAAATTCTGTTTCGGGTTATTTCCCACCTAATTGTTAAATAATTTGTGATACATAATTTGTGTAATCATTATTCCTATTAGTAATGGGTACTTCAGAAAAGAGCAAGACGACACATACAGTTGTAAATAATAGACTTGCAATAATTTAAGGTTTTGAAAACCTCTCTTCTACAAAATTAAAAGGAGCATGATTTTGAAGTAGGATTACGTCTTATACCGCGGATAGTATGGGGCGATTTAAGGACTGCCGCCTGTGACAAAAAGCGGTCCCAATTAAAATCAATGTCTTTAAAAATGCGTGCCAAACAATAATCGTGTTAACATATTCGTAAACAGCATAGAATTCAATTCACGTCGTGCGCAATACATCGTGCGAACGATGCGAATGCAATACTTCTGCGCATTTGACTCAATCTATCTCGGCAATCCTGAGCGCAGCTCGATTGTCCTTGGTAACGTTTTAAAGCTCTCAACGAGATCTATTAGAATATACGAAGAACACTTTGCAGAAGTTTGAACTTAAAATTTTAATTTTTTTTTCTTTTTTTTGTGAACCGATGAACACTTTTAACAATATCGCGGTCTATCTGGACAATCTTGAACGCAACATGACTGTGCATGATATCGTTTTAAAGCTCTCAACGGATCTATTAAAACATACGAAGAACATTTCGCAGAGGTTTGAACTGAATATTTATTTATTTATTCCTTTTTGTAAACATGGGAACACTTAACAATATAGCGGTTTATCTGGACAACAGTGAGTGCAACAGAACTGTACGTGGTATCGTATTATAGCTCTCAACGAGATCTATTCGAGTATAAGGAGAATATTTCTCAGTGGTTTGAACTGAACATTTTAAAAAGTCATAGTCCTACTTTCTAAATTTCCGACTGGATTAGGATTGAGCCAATTTGTTTTTTTACCTCCACAGTTTAGAATTACCATGTATTTAGATGACTAAAACGGATTTTCACTGTTTAAACGTTAACCCAAAATTTCATTCAGTCCTGTGGTTTCTCAGTAAAATTGAAAAAGTATTAATTGTCGACGGAAAGTTTTTTTCCAAAAACGTATCTGAACTCTTTTTATTCCGTTTCACGTTAACTCTAATTGATCATTACAGTCAAAGCGTTTTTCAGCCAGTCCGTTTCCGAAAGGACTTCCGAAAGGAAAGGAAGGAGGAAAGGCATTAGAGCGATACCAACATTTAACACCCCTCCGGAAATTCCGCAACGCATAAAGTCAGCCAAAGATAACGCAGACTTTGTGTGTGAAAATATTTAGCTCCTAGTTGCTCCCGATGTTTATCTCTTCTCGTGTTAAATGGAATGATAAACTGGAAACGTACGAAGGGTCAATAGTGTTTCTCCCATTTGCTTTGATAACATTCTAAAAATAGATCCCTGTTAATTTCCTTGCTGGCAAGATGCCACGCATGCCAGCAAACCACGGCAGTTTGCACGCGAAAAATCGTTTTAATCATACAATCTGCATCTCTCCTCACTGAAAGAGTTACGCCTTATTACGCACGAACTTTTAAGAGTTTCTCGCGATTGTATCTTTTTGCTGCCATGAGACGATTGCGGTTTATTGCAGCCAATAAATTTTTACGCCTGCTACCCTGGATGCCAAAATTACACCTTTTAATATCACTTTTACCCGCGTATCACTCATAGAAATTTATATCACTTAAGCCCTGGGCAAATGACTGCGAGTCATAACTGTGGTTGCTGGTTGTGTTGAAGCTCGAACGCGTTATGGAGGATTTCGCCGTTATTTTTATCGCATTCTGTAAAGGAAAATTAGAGTGGTATTGAATTGGATTTTTGCTTTTTCTTCGGTTAAGAAATATTGAAAAGAACGTGATTCTGGATTGAAATCTTGTAGATGGGTGGATGCATGTAGCCATGTGGTGAATATGCAACAGCCAATCTGGGTGTACGTAGCCATGTGGTAAAGGTGCGATATCTGCTTTGAGTGTACGTTGCCATGAGATGAAGATGCTACATCCTCCTCTCTGGGTGTATCTAGCCATGTGTTAATGAAACGACATCTGCGCTGAGTATAATTAGCACTATAGTAAAACTGCAACATACGGCTACAGATATAAGTAGCCATGCAATGAAAATGCGACATCTGTTCGTGTCTACGTAGCCTTGTGGTGAAGATGCGACATCCGCTCAGTTGTACGTACCCATGTGGTGAAGATATGACATCCGCTCTGGATCTACGTAGCCCTGTGGTGAAAATGCGATATCCGCTCGAGTGTACGTAGCCATGTGGTGGAGATGTGATATTCGCTCGGTTGTAAGTAGCCATGTGGTGAAGATGCGACATCCGCTCGGGTATAAGTAGCCATGGTTTGAAGATGCGACATCCGCTCGGATGTACGCAGTAATATGGTGGAGATGCGATAGCCGCTCGAGTGTAAGTAACCATGTGGTGAAGATATGGCATCTGCTCAGGGAAGATTCAGAATTCGGTCGTTAGTGGTATCCAGTGTACTTCCTCGCAAATGTGCAGAATTTCGAGTATAATCACTGCACTTCCCGGTATCTAACCCTTATTCGGAGTTTACCCGTCTGGGTGAGCTTAGAATTGAATATTCAATTTGAATTGAAGCTCAAAAGAGCAGTGCTGAGGACACTTAAACCTTCGCATGCCATCTAACTAACAGAAGGTAGGTCTTCAACAGTCTGCGGATTTAACGCACACATAGCCTGCACACATATTTGCAAGTTTCAGTGAGCAGTGCTCGAGTACGAACACAGAATATCTTTCTTTATGCTATCGAAGAAGTTGGCAAACGTAGACTGGGACTCGATCTCAGCGCATGTTCAACCCATGGCCTGGAAGCTAACCACTCGCCTATGAAGCGAAACGGGTAAAATGCAACCCACTTATGAACTTTTGGACAGTAAATTGCGATGCATCAAAAAAGGTGATCCTTAATGACACAGAAACTAAATTGGATGGCATGTGAGCAAATAATCTCCGAGATATCCCTTCTGAAGTGAAACGAACAACATTCTTCAAACGAACGATTCTGGAAAGTCTCAATCATTATCATCATACTTTCTAGAAATCGCTCCCCAACATATTCGCAACAGTCGATGCTACCACCTCATCAACCAAGGCAAGCGTTTCCGACCCTATACCCAACAAATAAAAAGATCCGTAAAGTATAAAACCAAATTCGCTCAACGATGCTGTTGTGAAAGTTGAAATTCTCAAGCCCCCTTCTTCAAAGGATGGAAATCCGAATTCCAAAAGAAGCATGGATATCGAATGAAATTAAATTCTGAGGCATCGACCTCAAGAACCTTAGAGTTATCGGAAAAGTGAGATGCAAGTTCACCGTCAAACAGCAGTTGAACTTTAAGGGAAATGAAATTGAAATGGAATAACAACAGCTATTGCATAATGCCCATGCAATTTTTACCTTTTAGTTTATCATAACTAATGATAAATTGAAGGCAAGGAATTGATAAAATATGTTTTTAAATTATTAAAAATATATTTCGTTAAAGTCTAAGGAATAAATTAGACATTTAGAAGGATTAAAAATTTTGCGGATTTAAATTATGTAAATTAGAGATTCGCTGAACTCCCTGCAAATTCTAGTTTACGTCGAATTTATTAAAACAATAAGCCGAAAACCTGCACAAGTGATCAGTGATAAAAAGGATCAGCATTCTATTTAATTTTGAGTTTATACAAAATCCTTGAATTAAAACATCTGAAAATGTGGAATTAAAAACGTATTTTACACTTGCTAAAAGGTACAGTTCAATATTACGTTTTATAAAATAGGTAGGTAGTTGAATTAACATCGCATTAGAGCAACACAACAGGCTATTGCCGACTGTCCGGGATCAATCCCGAAGGGAAAGATGCGATGATAACATCTCGTCATTTTGAATCACGGTCAGATGACGAGGTCAGAACTTGAGCTGGCCCCCACTCTCCAAACTTCTACACCACGGCAGCGTCCCGTGTTACTTTCGCTGGAGAGTTTCGAACTCGCCCACCCCCCCGGTTGTAAGTCCATTACTCTTACAACTGGGCTTCCGCGGCCCCACTGGACAGAGTGGCGGGAATGTAAAATCCACAATAAACTTTAGCGCTTTTTGTAATAAACGTAAAAATATTCTTATTTAAGCAGCGCTTGACAGGCATTTACTAAACAACAGCAAGCAAGCCGGAAGCTCGCCACTAACATACATCACACAACATGGTAAGTACGACCCTATGAAATAGCATTGGAAAAGTATTTCTTTAAATACATCAATGGCAAAATATAAAGCAAATAAGAGTAAATATATCAGAAAAGAATCTGGGAGTGTGTGGTAAAAGTATGAATTTTTAAAAATTATTGAATTGGATGGATGGTGGGGTTTTATGGCGCAAAAGCGGACAAGCTACGTCACTAAAAATTACTGTAACAGACTAGTAATTAGTTCAGCGTGAACTTTGAGTTGCCGCGATTCTACCAGCATAAAATAAATAATTAATAAAATAGTTTATAGTAAATGGTGGATCATAAGCACTTTACCATTTAAAAATTTTAAAAGTTTTTACTTCCCAGAAAGAGTTATTTAGTTTCTATACAAGTTGAATTCATTCCTTGGAATATTTTCTGTCGTGTTCGAAAAATTAAAATACTTAAGTGACTATCGTTTCCATAGCGACGATTTATTCTCTCTCGTTGAGAACTTAACGTCCACGAGCCAAGTAAAATTCAATTATTTGGATAGTTGCTAGGGTCGTGTAATTTCTACATAATAAATTATACCAGCGTCCCACCTTTCAATAACCTACCTAGAATTCAAAAAATTAAAAATATTTGAAAAAGATATTACATTTTTGAGTAGTAAAGTGACTTATTATTTACGAAAAGTCGTACAATCGCTTTGGAAACCACCCAAACAATATCTGTTTTAAAATAAAATTCTGGCAGCATATCTTATCAACAGAAAACGTCGAAGGAACTATTTTAAACTTAAATATCTCACTGAAAGAGTGACTCGTAGTTGTGTAACTGAAAACTTATGCAGACTACTTAGAGTAAAAATATTTTTCTACTCATTCCCAAATCAAATTAAGAAAATGCAAAATTATTTGAAAATTTAGCAAGACTTTTAAAGCATCAGTAAATGTATAAGCCAATTTAAAAAATGTGCTGATGTTCACAATAAAAAAGCACGTACAACTTTCATAATTTTATATAATTTATTTATATAATATATATGTATATGTTTATTTATATAATATATATGTATATATTTATTTATATAATATATATATATATATATATATATATTATTTTATTACTTTAATTATTATTTTAATTGTTAAAGAAACAATCAATGACAGAAGTTCGGACCCATCCAGACATTTTTTAATTGACAGAATATTAGACTCCAGAAAAATAATCGAAAAGGGATAACATTTCTCTCCCAAACTTTTCTACTAATAATTAAAATAAATTTAGCTTCCTCTTCGTCTATATCACTATTCCTAATTCCCTTTTCCTTTAAGGTGTATGTATATACTAGAAATAACGAAAATCGACCAGAATATTGATTTTGTTTTTATTGCTTCAAAACATTTCCCAATTTCTGAGCTTGTAAACGATACCAAGATCTTGTAAATATTAGGAATACTTTCCTAGTTACAAGGGTTTTTCGTTAGGTACTGTCACCAGTACAAACATGTTTCCAAAACTTTAAGCTCAATTTCTGAACTGTGTTTTTGCAATAGGATGCTTTGTCAAACGGTGATAACTCAACAATGAATTTATCTAAATATTATAATTACTTTTGTATCATTATAATCTATAATACAATGGATGTTCTAAACCTCAATCAGTGTTATTAGTTAAGAAATTATTTGTTAGTTGAGTTTTAAATGTTAAAATTTCTGATTTTACTTTTAGACTTCCTCGGTGAAAATAATTGTAAAAGATAACGTGTTCCCTCTAGTAATTTGATGGAGGGTCAAAACATGAAGAATAATATTAGGAATAATTTCCAACTGGAATTGTCTTTCTGAACACATTTCAGATATCATTGTTAAAAAAGTGCTAATTAGCTGATTATACCTAAATTAGGTAATTAATAATTAGTTTAATCTGATTTTTTCTCACTGAAATGATTTTAAGAATAAACTAATGACTTGTTGGAAAAAACTGAAATTTTAAAGTCAAAATTTAAAAAATATCTTCTAGTGTATAAGTACACCTTAAACCTAGAGTTGTATTAATTGTTAAAAAGCAATCCCAGTCGTTGTCACGTTACCTCAAATTCCTCGAATTTCTATTCCCTTAAGTCCCAACAATCCCATAACATAGTAACCAATGACAGAGAAGAATTTGGATGCATCTGGATATTTTTAAATTGAGAGCATTAAAAACTCCAAAAAATGAGCCGAAAGAGCAGCAATGGTGGTACTTTTTATCCCAACTTCGCGTCGAGTATCGGCAAAGAGAGGAAAAGCTTATAAAGAAAGTCCAAGTGAAGTCTCTGCAGGGAGATTTCCTCACTGGAACTTAAAGTGCAGCAGTAGCGAAGTGAGAATATAAATTGACACAGCACGCGGTATACACAATTCTATGATCGGGGATGTGAAAATTAGATCATGATATGAAACGTCGAAGCCTAGGACGATGAAAATTATTGGAAGGGCTGCAAGTGGGGTAGCCGAGGGCGCCTCTAAATAAGAACTAATCATTTTTTCGCCACATCGGTATTTTTTCCCATTTGCATATCGCATCTGAGGACAGTGAATTAAAAGAAATCCAGAAGCGTCGTATATTCCTCGTCGCTTTTTTTCATTTCGAGACGGGGGAAATGCTTAGTTTCTTCATGAAAGGAAATGAGAAATGTAAAAATGTTATTCGCTTACTTTAAACACTTTTTGATCCTTTCAAGAAAAAACGGAAAGCGTTTATCGGGCTATGGCGTTACAATCACGGATTTTGAAGTTTTGACGGTTTTCTTGCGAACTTTCACGATAAAAAGATGCGTGAACGGATTTTAAAGTTTTCTCGTTCGTAGTATAATATTTGTATTGTATTAAAAATCAACTGACACGTTTGTAACAGACAATGTGAAGTAAGGCAAGTGAAATCTTTCATATTCAAAAAATTAAATCTTTCAAATTTCATATTCAAACAATCAGTACTTCTGTGTTTAGTAGTAGGTGCTCAGTGGGTTAACCACCTGCGAGTTGCAGGTGGCTCAGGTTCAATTCCAGTCAGGTTCGATTCCTGCCACGTTCGATTCTTACCTGAGTGTATTTCTTTCTTCTGCGTTAGTAAATCTTTCCTTGAGTGTGTATGTTCATTACTTTATGTTGCCAATCTTGTGTTTGGCGCAGCATGGCTAAATATGACCCTTGTGCCATTGTCGTGTAGTGGTTAGTACTGGTAAATAATAATTCAGCAATTTCTTAAAATCTGTTTTTTGGTGGTTTCCAGTAAAGATAAATCAGTTTTACCTGGGTTTCCGCTGAACTATGGCAAGAGGCTGAGGCTTTTCGTCAGATGAGGAGTGGAACGACTCGCCAGGAACCTGTTGAATTTCTGCCAGAAAATTCCTTTTGGCCGGAATTCATGTTCGGGTCCTCAATGCCTTATTTTGCAACCGCACGCTGACCCTCTTCTTTTGCTTCGTTCGGGCAAGTCAGCAAGGGGGCAAGTCACCCCCTTTCGCCTCGACTCTCACCAATCCAGCGGAGATCAACAAGTTCAGCTTATACAAATACCTAGATATACCTCACACTACTTACAAGAACGTTTGATATAAAAATGCAAACTAGTAATTGTATCAAATTCAGGGTCAATACATTTCTCAACACCTCTTTGCTAATGACTTTAAACCGTTTGATGAGGCGAAGAGGTGAGGGTCTAGAGAAAGAGGGTCAATACATGACTGATAAGTGAATGTAAGAAGAAATTAGCAAAAGATTTTATATATATAGAGAGAGATTAAAATAATATTTTATATAATTAAATTTAATATAAAATCAACCAATTGTCATATGAGTGTGCGGTATTCACTAAATAGCTTTACATGACATCAAGTTTTTTTGGTATAAAAATACTTCAATTGTTTGCACATAGATGGCGCTATTTGTATAGAACTAGCTTAGTAAGGTTAGCTTACAATCCGCCATTCCAGCTATGACGTCCCCAACGGAAAGAGTAAAAACAACCTCGTTAGATGTCGCAATACATATACATATATATATATATATATATATATTTCAAAATTAAATATAAAATCAACCAATTGTCATATGAGAATGCGGTTTTCGAAAAATTGATTTACATGGCATCAAGTTTTTTATTTTGGCATAAAAAAATTACATATTAGAACAATACATATTGTTCTAATAAAATTACATATACGTTAAAACAATACATATTAGAATTTATTAGAACATTTTTGTCACTACATACTACAATTTAATGTGGGCACCCTTTGTGGCTTGAGCGACATCTAACCGACATCTAACGAGGTTTTAATAGTTTTTGCTCTTTCCGTTGGGGTCGTCATAGCTGGAACGGCGGATTGTAAGCTAACCTTACTAAGCTAGTGCTATACAAATAGCGCCATCTATGTGCAAACAATTTAACTATTTTTATATTTAAAAAACTTGATGTCATGTAAAGCTATTTAGTGAATACCGCACACTCATATGACAATTGGTTGATTTTATATTAAATTTAATTATATAAAATATTATTTTAATCTCTCTCTATATATATATGTAAAAATCTTTTGTAAAGCAATTTTGCGAAAACCGCATTTTCATATGACAATTGGTTGATTTTATATTAAATTTTGAAATGTGTCATGGACTTTTCGCCCACCCTGTATGTATATATATATATATATATATATTATTGTATTGTATATATAGATAGATGTAAAAATCTTGTGTGCATTTAAAAAGCTTTGGAATGTTAAAAATGATCATACGATTTATAACAAATACATAAATAAATAAATACTGTAAAAATAACTCAAACACAGTACACCAAAGATACTGAGATACACCAAAGTTATAATTAACTCGCAAATACTGCTTAAATTAACTCATACAAAATCTAATCATTTTTACTTTCTGAAATTCAGAATGTATCCTAAATGTGTATAAAATAGTCCGTTGTGTTGCTCCAGTGCGACGTTATTCACCATTACCTAATGTGTGTAAAAATAATTCTAAACTACACAAATATAAAAACATATAAACATCCAATTGTAGCATATACTAATGTGTCTACGTGTATATATAACCAAAATATTAACTGATATAAAAAACTTTACATATATTCGCATTACCTTTGTACCTGTTTGTGCTACCTATTTTGGAGTGAATCAAAAAGGCAATCCGAATAAAATTCAGGACTCAAAACTAAATACAGCTCTAGATATAAATAAATCTCAGAATTATTATATTCAAATATATATATACCTTATACAAATATTTATGTATGTGTTCGAGTATGTATATGTAACCAAATTACTTTACCTGATATAAAAACTCAATATTGATTCACATTAGATTCGTACCTACTTTAAAGTGAAACAGAAAGGCAATCCGAACAATGTTCAGGACTCAAAACTAATAAAGCTCTAGATTTTAATAAATCCCAAAGCTATTGCATTCAAATATAAATACCTACCTTATACACATACTTATATATTTGTTCGAGTATGTATATGTAATCAAATTATTTTACCAGATATAAAAAACTTAATATATATACATTGATTCATATTAGATTCGTACCTACTTTGAAGTGGAGCAGAAAGGCAATCTGAATAAAGTACAGGACTCAAAACTAATAAAGCTCTAGATTTTAATAAATCCCAGACTATTACATTCCAATGGGCGAAACGTTAATTAAACACTCTCTGGTGGGAAATGAAAGCATAAAAATAAGACAGCCTGCTCAGAAATTCTGAATATAAAACGCATTCCTTCTAATTAAAACCTCTTCGTAAAACACAAAGCCAAAAAACTTTTCAGGCAAACAATTTACATTTTCAGTCTGAATACTTAACTTGCAGACTTAATAAGATAAAAATGTACAATTAAGAAAATTTTCACGAGAGCAACACAATTCCTATACCTAGAAACATGTTAAACATGAGTGTTTCATTTGAATTGTTAATGACCATTGGCTCATAATACATTAAACGTACCACAGGCGAGTAAAAAACTTGTTTCCCCATAACTTTTCGTTTGACATGCTATCTCATTAGTAAGATCTAGATTTCCTCATTCGTTTTGGAGTATAATTTTTGTATTTACCGATTCTTTACTGATAAATCTGGTAATCACTGTTTAAGGTATTACTCCTTGAAAAATAGGATTTCTCTTAAAGAAAGCGTTTCTTTATTCCGAAAAGACTTGTATTTACAGAGATTTCGTTTTGGCTCTTGGCTGGAAGTTCGCAAGACAGATATGTCTTAAGACAACGGTGTCTCGGTTTAATTTATTTTTAGTCTGGTATGATTACAAGAAGCAATCTTTTAACTCTGAGCATAAAGGAAATATATATCCCATTAAGATAGCATTGAAATGTTTACAGCGTTAAATCAACAGATTACGAAAAAAGAAGCTTAAGTCTGTTTGATTTGTTCATTGAATTTGGGGTTCTTCTCTCATTAAGGAAAGTTTATGTACGCCATTAGGTGTTTTAATGACTTTTAGATTCGTTTTTTGAATAAACTTAAATGTCCGGAACTTAAAATTGTCTTAATTTCAAAGAATTTGAAGCAATAATAAACCTCCCTATCCCTTTTAATATGGCAGAGTTTGAAATCTATCTTCATCAAGACAATTGATTTTTCATGATTAGAAATCAACTATAAAACTAAAATTTTATTTAGTCTATTTAATAACTCTATTTTAGGTATTTACTTTGTGTGATGTTAAGGTATGTATGTATTTTAATTAGCATCGCGCTGGAGCAACACAACGGTTATTGGTGACGATCTGGGGTCAAACCCGAAGGGAAAGATCCGAGGACAACATCTAGTAATTTTTAACCACGGTCAGATGACGAGGCAGCACCTGAACTGGCACCCCATTCTCCAAACTTCCAAACCACGTCAACGTGAGGACATGTGAGGCCACGAAAGATTTAACGTGCACCAGCCTACTTGTACACGACGGTCTTTGATTGGATTCAAACTCACAACAATCCGGTTGAAAATCCGTTAATCTTCCAACCGGGCTATCGCGGCCCATGATGTGAAGAATGACGGTGCTAAAATAGTGTTTCCTGTACGTATTCCGAACGTGACGTCACATGGATTGTTTTTCGAATGTGATTTCAGTATTTCGACGATACAAATTCCAAACAGTGAATTTAAAATTGATATCTGATAACTGATTGGTCAACGCCAATTAGATAAACGGCCAAACGTCGCTATGAACTCCATTTTAAGGTAACCCTGATCCGTATCATACTAGAGCATTTGGGTATCGGAAGTAAAATGTTCACCTCCCATTTGGATTTTTGTTTTGCACGAAAATCCCTCTCATATTGCCCTGATAGTCAAGGAGACAATATCCCCAAATTTGGGGTTTTCATTTCCACAATTAGCAAAATGCGATGTGTTTTAGAGGCATTCCGAAGAATGGAGAGAACTTGAGGCTTCATAACCAGAAAACGAAAAATCTCAATCAACAGTTGGATTGATAGGTAGGTAGTTAATTTAACGTCGCGCTGGAGCAATACGACGGGCTATTGGCGACGGTCTGGGATCAATCCCGAAGGGAAAGATCAAAGACAACGCCACGTAATTTTGAACCACTTTCAGATGACGAGAGCAACATCTGAGTTGGCACTCCATTCTCCAAACTTCCGCACCACGCCAGCTTGGAGGCCACGACAGATTTAACACGCACCAGCCCTCGTGTACACCACGGTCTTTGGCTAGACCAAATTTCGAACTCGCAACCCTCTGGTTGCTAATCCGTTACTCTTCCAATTGGGGTACCGCGGACCAACAGTTGAATTGAGGTAATCGTATTGACAAATCTAGTGCTGCTAAGTTATTGATAATTATAAACGCAGCATGTAACAATTGACTATATTCCGGATCTAGCGAGATGCCATTTCAATTACACGGTTTTGAGTGAGCCCATTCATTAAAATAGGAGTTAGGTCAAAGCAAGCAATGGGTTTCCAGGATTGGCGTCTTTAGAGCGTATTCAGGCCTCTTTGGTATCGGTAATGGTGCAGTGATTGGTGACAGAAATCATCACCCTAGGGAAGCTATCGCCATACATGATGGCAACCCCTCCCTGGAGAGCTTACATTTTTCACTCTGAGGAGTTTGCATGCATAATTTCGCCTTGCCACCTGCAGTCATCTCTGCCTGACTTCCAATCAGTTTTAACCTTCTTGACTATTAGAATCTTTCTTGAGATTCTTTCATTATATTAAGTGGTTATTTAGTCATCATGTGTGTGTTGTAGGGAAAAAGCAATACTAAACTAGGAAGTTTTGTAACGCTCAGAGGAATTGAAGTGGACTAGCCGAATATATTCTCACTGTGGTTGCACTTTAATACCGGAGTATATCTCTGCTTTTAAACTGCTGAATAGTATTAGGTTGATTCAAAAGTTCATCCCTTTTTTTTGACAAAAATTGAAGAAAAATTTTATTTATATACTGAAAATTACATTTAATCAATATAGTATGTGTCGTTCTGTTCGATGACTTTTATACATCTCTTCGGTAGCTGCCATCAACCTCGGTCGGTGGTGCATCACTAAGATTAAAATTGTTTTCACGGAACTTTCAGAACCACTTACGGCAAGTGGAATCGTCAACTGCACCCTCACCATACACAACACATATCTTCTGCGTCTGCGAATCATTCTTGCCTTTTCGGAAATAGGAAAGCATATGTCCTATATGCTCCTTATTTTCTGACATTTCTAATGCTTTGTAAAATTTTTAAACATAACCAAATAACACAATTTTTCCAAGTACTCACTGAAATTCCTTCTTTCAAACAACATCAAAGCTTTATACGTGTGAAGTAGTTAACACCTCGGTTTTGCGATGCAATGCCATCTAGAGCCAAAAACGGGACGAACTTTTGCATCAACCCAATAAATTAATTTTTGTTGTGTTATGTTTCATAGACTGGTCAATTATTTATAGCAGATGTTTTATTCGATAGATGCTACCACTAGTTGATTGATTAGCATCTGCGTGAAACTGTGAGTGATGTATTAAAATCACGTGTGATCAACACAATATAAAAACACACAGAACACTAACCTAAAATAAAAACATGCTGAATATTAACCACCAATCTGTAATAAAAACATGCTGAATATTAACCACCAATCTGTAATAAAAACATGCTGAATATTAACCACCAATCTGTAATAAAAACATGCTGAACACTAATCTATAATGAATACATGATGAACACTAAATTAAAATAAAAGCATGCTGAATACTAACCTAAAATAAAAACATGCTGAATACTAACACACTACCATCTAAATACACAAATCACAGCTCTTCTATTCCAAATACATTGTTTTACAGCCATATACTCGTATTAGCTATTCAAAGAACTTATTTGCATGCATAAAAGATGTCTATTAATTTGGATACGCCCCCCAATATTCGCCTGACTCTATCCAGCCTAAAGCTCACATGGAGTATTTTTAAGAGAAAACCAAGAGCTGGGAAAGTTTCAGTGAAAAACTGTTTTTAGAGTTATAGATACGGGAGAACCACTTCGTTTCCCATCTCAGCTCGTTTTGCTCGCGGACCCGGTAAATATAAATTGACTGAAAGAAAGAATATTTCCGTAAGAAGAAACTTCCTCGGAATATTCCCGAACTCGTTGTTTTGAAAAGAAAATAAATATTTCGAGTTTCTTATCCATGCAAGTGACCAAATGTTAAAGCAGTTCGGATTTTTAAGGTATAGAGGAAAAATAGACAATAATACGCAACCATTTAAGAATAAACGATGGTAGCGAACTATTGCTGAGCATGAAAATTGTTTTACGCAAACCATTTTCCAAGGTTATGAGTTTGTAATCACTTCGAAACATAAATGGATTGTGTGCCTTCTATTATCTGAGCTCCCTCAGGGGAATCTCCTTTAGGTGTGCACGGTCTTCATGGACCCGAGGTACTCTAGTCGTTTCTTCTTTTCACATGGGGTTTACTGTCTTTAGTAAACACGGAGGTCTCGAACCCTGGATAACCAAGCGATCTTTTTCTGCTTTCATCCTAGTACGATGTTCCCCAATTCCTCTTGGCACAGCATGTCCGTTTTTGAACCTTGCGCCATTAAACCCAACAAACCAACCCCGAATCCTCTTTTTCGCCTTTTCACATTTTATGCTTGACGTTGTCTTGTGCTTGTCGCAGATTGGCCAAATATAAAACCTAAAAAACCAACCAATCATTGTTTAATCTGTAAAACCTACCTTTTTAAGTTATACTGTAATTTCCATAAAGAACGAGAAAAACTTCTTTGAGTGACGAGCTCTCTATGCTGAGCAGAGAAAACTTACAAAATATACTTTTTAGAACTGATTTGCGGTAGGTAGTTAATTAATGTCGCACTGGAGCAACATAGCAGGATCAAACCCGAAGGGAAAGATCCGAGGATAGCACCACGTAATTTTGAACCACGGTCAAATGACGAGGTCACACCTTAGCTGGCACCCCACTCTCCAAATTTCCACACCACTACAACGAAAGGACAGTTAAGGCCACAACAGATGTGACATGCACCAGCCCCCTTTGTACACGACGGTCTTTGGTTGGATTCGAACTCGCAATCCTCCGGTTGCTAATCCGTTACTCTTCCAACCGGGTTACCTCGGCCCTAACTGATTTGCGGAGTTGCTATCATTATTTGGGTGAAGTGGATTTTTAAATTTTATTAAAGTAATGATTCTAATTATTTATATATTTTAATATACTTTATTACTCTTCTGTTGTAATATATGTCAACTATGATAATTATGTGAAATAATCTTAAAGTACTAACCCTAGGAAGCAACTAAGAATTAACGCACATAACTAACCAAACATTAAAACAAATCCTATTTTATTTATGCACGTGTGAGAAGGCTTTTCCTAATGGTATATATATTATGTTATATATTTTATTACTTATGCACGTGATAGGGGTTTTCCTTATGGTATATTTATTATATTATATATTCTATTACTATACACGTGATAGGGGTTTCCTTATGGTATATTTATTATATTATATATTTTATTACTTATGCACGTGATAGGGGTTTTCCTTATGGTATATTTATTATATTATATATTCTATTACTTATTCACTTGATAGGGTTTTTCCTTATGGTATATTTACTATATATCATCCCACTACTTGTTCCGAATTCCTCTCTTTTCGCCTTTTCACGACATTTTTACTTGACGTTGTCTTGCGTTTGTCGCAGATTGGCCAATTATGGCCTTTACCTCATTAAACCTAAAAACAACCAACCATTATCTGTGCACAGCTTCATCAGCCCGAACTGCTAAAGTTTCTGCTGAGTTTACAGTGTTTCCTACTAAGAATTAGGGGAGTAAGAGATCCACAATTCTGATGAAAATTTAGACCGTCGCTCAAGCTTCGGAAACTAAAATGTTTACGAATACAATTTGAAGTGTCTAGGAGATCGCTGAATTGAATTACTTCATCAGAATAAATTATTAAATGATCTGAGATTATATTTAGTTGGTCAATGTGGGAGCGAAATTGAAATTTCAGATTTAATCGCATGGTTTGCTTTTGTTTACAGTTGTACTTCACTCTACCTTTAAATACAAGGAGCTTTGTTATAGAAATTAAGAGAGGAGATACCTAAATGTACAGTCGTGGAAAAAAATACAAACCATCCCCTTTATTTCGAGCACTATTCATAGTAGGGTAAATTCGAAGATATCATTCAATAGGGAATAACGTCCTCTACTAATTCAAATGCAAAAAAATTGCATAAGGGAAAGTCTTCATATAAAAATTTGCACAAACAACAAAATTTCCAATGGAAACACCGTGTTTTGATGCCTTAATCAAATTCTGCATCGTTAAATTAATCTAAATATGAAATTTCATGACTTTAGTATCTTTATATCCGGAGATATTCAGTGTTAAAGTTGCTGTCAACTTAAGGGATCATCTCCACATTTAAAATCGCTATTCGTAGATCGAGATTAATTGTAGTTATAGCTACCCGAATTTCAAATTTAAATACTATTTCAAACGTATTCTTCAGCGCGTGCAAACGATCGATCCGAGAATTATTATATATATTATGCAAGTACAAAGGATTCAAGAATTATTATCCGAGGTTTGTCAGACGTTTTTTAAACTTTTGGTTGCCCCAAAATTTCCAATAATGAGGAAAATTTAATGTAACGCAAAAACTAACCATTGGAAATGAGGTTGAAATTTTGCATGGTCATATTAGAAGTCCCTCTGAATCGATTCCCATCAAAATATACACTGCTGGCCACCGTAAATGCAACACCCTGAAGGAAGCATGCAAATAATATGAAATTTACAACATGCATTAGCGGAGGTGAGATATGCAAATGATTAGAATTTCAGCGCAGACGCACATCACGCGCTCCTGTGGCGCCACTTCAAAGCGCTATTTAAGGCTTGGAGATTTCGACGATTTCAAGTACGGCAATTGTGTTTTTCTTGTGGTTTTTTCAAAAAAACGATCAATTATGCTTTGTAGAAAATAGCGATCATCTTTTGATCAAGTATCCGAGTTCGACAGAGGAAGGATAGTGGCCTACCGAGATTGTGGATTATCTTTCAGGGAAATCGGTAGTCGTGTTGGACGAAACCAAACAACTGTAATGCGGATATGTGATCGTTGGATGCAGGAGGGTACGACGGACCGACGTGTTCGATCGCATCCACCTCAGTGCACCACTTCACGTGATGACAGGCATATTGTGCGTATGGCAGTGACGGATCGCTCAGCCACATGACGAACCATAGCACAGCACATTCAGTCTGTACCGCATCATCCAGTGTCTGCGCGTACCATTCGACGCCGTTTACAGCAGAGTGGTCTGTCCGCAAGACGTCCATTGCTTCGTCTACCCTTGACGCAGAACCACAGACGTTTCCGCCGCCAATGGTGCGATGAAAGAAGGATGTGGACGGCAGAATGGAATGAAATTGTCTTTACTGACGAGTCACGCTTCTGTCTGCAACACCACGATGGTCGGATTCGAGTCTGGAGACACCGTGGAGAGAGGATGCTGAACAGCTGCGTTATGCACCGCCACACTGGTCCTGCACCGGGTATTATGGTATGGGGCGGTATTGGATATCACTCTCGCACTCCTCTAGTACGCATTGCCGGTACTTTAAACAGCCAGCGCTACATCTCCGAGGTGTTGGAGCCAGTTGTCCTTCCTTACCTTCAGAGCTTGCCCACAGCCATATTTCAACAGGATAATGCGCGACCACACGTGGCACGCATTGTCCAAGGGTTCTTCGTCAATCGCCAGATTGAATTGCTTCCCTGGCCAGCTCGCTCTCCGGATCTTTCGCCGATAGAAAACATGTGGTCCATGGTTGCTCAACGATTGACCCAGAATACATCCCCAGCTGCCACACCAGATCAACTTTGGCAACGTGTGGAAGCTTCTTCGTCTGCTGTACCCCAAGAACACATCCAAAGTCTCTTTGAATCAATGCCGAGGCGTGTGGCAGCGGTGATCTCCAACAATGGCGGCTACTCTGGCTACTGATTTTGGCAGGAACCACACTTCACAGAAGTCTATAAATTTAATCATTTGATACTTGGTCAACATGTTATCTATAAATTAAATTTTGTTGTGATATCTCTTGTCTTTCTTGGTGTTGCAATTTGGGTGGCCAGCAGTGTAGTAAGGTTCAAATTCATAATTTTTCAAACATTAATTTAATAATTATTATTGAATACTAAAAACTATTTTAAAATAGAATATTAGATGGGTTTTGTTTGGATTATTTAACAGTAACATTGGATAAAATATCACTCTCTAGAAATATTATTTAGGAAGATATCCATAAAAGTCTAAGAAATTGATTTTAACATTAGGAGCTCCAATCTTTTTGTACTCATAACTTCGAAACGGTAAGACCTAATAACATGAAATTTGGTATCTGAAGTTAAATTTTGATATAAATTCGAAATTGTGTGTCGAAACAGGGGTTTGTATTGGAAATTATGAAGTTGGTACTCAATTTAATATGAATACGGCCCCTTATGTGAATTTTACGTATTTGAATTTATAGAAGACATTAGTTGCTGTCAAACACCCTCTTTAAATTTTCTCTACTGTTAAAATTGCTCGAGTGAAGAGGGGTAGTTCGGTTTTTTTTCCGCAACTGTACAAATATCTGTACTGTATAGACAGCTTTATAATCGTTAATTTTTAAGTTTAGTGATTTGTTATAATCCGTTGAGGATACGATTGGAAAATGATTTTGTACTCAAATGCGTTTTCGATAAAAGTAAAAAATACATTAGCTTCTATTATCACAAAAATTCCGACTCTAAAAAATAAAAATGTCTTAACCCTCCTGCTAATTACCAGGTGAGGTACCTCGTCATTAGAAAAACTGGTCAGACCTTGATGGACGAAATGTCTCGTCCATCAAGCCTCTCGTCATTAGAAGAAAACTGGCCAGATTTTGATCTCGTCATCATAAAAAATAGACATATTCTATGACGATATGTCTCTTCATTAGTAAAATTGGTGAGATCTTGATGTACGAGATATCTAGTCGAAACAACATGGAGGGTTAAAAAGCTAGTAGACTGTAGTGCTTGGTCACGAGTTCGAATCTCGTACGTGCCGATGTCGAGTTGGTTGCTAAGATTTTCTTTGTTTCTTCAAGGCGATACGTAAATGCGAGCGATATCCCCCAAAGTCCTCCGAGAAGGCATGTTCTCCCCAGATCACCGTGGGTGAAATCTGGCATCACCTCCCATGGCGCCCCTGGTGGACACTGAGGCCACCACCTTCTCGCCAAAGGAATGTTTGAAGGACTACGTGTCCACAAAGCTGGTGTTGGAGAAAAACAATTAATCTATGCACAAATTTATGTTGTCACTCTTTACCTCTTTTATAACTTCATATTATACCTGCAGACTTTGCTTAGACAACTTAATAACTTTTATAAAGAGTAATTATATAGTACTTTCACATCTTCATAATTTTGTTTTTCAAGTCAATATACGACATTCAGGGTACTTCGAAAATTAATTGAAAACGGTGGTAGAGGGGCCCATAATAAACATTTTGATAAATTTAGAAATATTTTTTAATTTTAAAAACATTTTTAAAGTAAAAATAAAAACAGCCCCATACATTAGATGCATATCTGCGAGCTCCGAATTCGCGCAACGATCTATGCATGCAGTTGAAAATCCGAGCGATAAATGACGCCTTACGCCACAGAAATGATGTTATTGATTGACTTAAACCGCGCCCTCTACCACCTAAACGTAGCATTTCTGGACACACATTCTCTGATAAATTTTTTATTTTGGGCCCCCTCTACCACCCGTTACAATTTGGCCAGATATTTTCGAAACCACCATGTAGTATAGCTCAACAACATATACAAACAATATTTTTATGCATACGGAAAATTACTCCTGGTTCAATTATCAATTTAACCATATTAACATCTTGTCATGTATTCAGTTTGCGAGACACATTAAATTACATCTATAATTATTTATATTCACTAATCGAATATTTTCATAATCATGTGTACAATCTGATAATAAATTATTACTGATTATCTGACTGAAAGCTGGGACGTAAGTGAAGCTGAAGTTATTTTTTAGCAAGTTAATGAACAATCCTTTCAAGTGAATATGAATCGTTGCTCGGTTCTGAATCTCGCCATAGTGTAGAAAGAGACAAATTCATTTTAAAGCAGGCAGCGGCCCAAATGAAGATTAAGATTATTCAAGGTTGTCCCTGTCATCATACATAATCGGACGTGAATATGCACAATTGCTTAAGGCAATTACTAAGCACGTTAACACAAGTATCGGCAATCGACAACTGTGCGGCAACCTAAATTACACTTGCGATGAACTAGAGAATGATGAGACAATTGTTATTAGAATGTATTCATTTGTCACCTATCTATCCCAATGATTGCTGCTGCATTGTTATTTTGCGAGGATAGCTGCGCTTGAAATGCAAATTAATTTGTAGTATAGAGCAATCCATTTTCTTACCTTAGGTGGGTTCTAAGGGAATTGAAGAAGTCCGATTTTAATATACGTGATTCTATTTGGCATTTTGGGTTTAGCTGTATGATTGTAGAAGTTAAAAACTATGGATAGGAATAATCGAGTAAAACAAAAAAATATTATAATCGATTATCCCTACTTTAAAAAACTAAAAATAGTTCAAAATAAAAAAGTATTAATTAGGAAGCAACGAAGAATAAACGTAACAACCCAACATTAAAACAAATCCTATTTTACGTATGCACGTGAGAAGGCTTTTCCTTATGGTATATTTATTATATTATATATTCCTTATGGTATATTATTTATGCACGTGAACGGGTTTTTCAATACGGTATATTTATTATATTATAAGAATTAATTTTACCGATCGCCGTTTTGGTAGCTAGCGAAGTTAGGTACTTATATTTATTATTCATTCTGACGGGCTTTTTCTGTGTCAAGCTAAACGTAGGTAGCGCTAGTGCTTTTATGAAGGGGCGTGGCTTTCTGTACACATTCCGAACTTGACGTTCCTTGGTTTGTTTTTCAAATAAGACTTCAACTCGTCCCAATAGAAATTCCAACGAAGGAATTTCGAATTGATGTATGATAGTTAAATGGTCAACGCAAATTAGATTAAAATGTCGCTCACCACTAACGGAACGGCTATTAACTACATTTTAAGGTGACCTCGATATGTATCATGGGTAAGCATTTGGGTATCAGTATGTGACACCCCGTTTTCCGTCTGGTTTAATGGTTAACACTGAAAACCCTCTCATGAGCCACATGCGGAATTGCATTCGAGTAATATGAAACGTTACGTTACAATTTACGAATCAGGAATGTACACTCTCTCCAGAACACTAGCGACCTCTATATTAAGCTTTATAGAGAGAAAGATTGTTTTATATATCCTTGTATCAGATACCTGTAACTCTAATAATGTCCCGTTGTGTTGCGACAGTGCGACTACAATTCATGTGACTCTAATGTCTAAATAGGATGATCTTGCATTGCATGCTTGCAAACTTACGTTCATCACATATTCTGTATAATGTTGTATGGCTTTGTGTGTTTCGTGATGCTTGTCTTCAATGGACACCTTTCTTCGCGATTTGTCTTCATAATGTTCTATCACTTTATATCCAAATAAACGACCGTTTTAATCTTTAAGCACATCTAACATGACTGCCTCGTAAATATTACATATATGTGTGTGCTCCAAATTCCTCAAATAAACCGGTCAGTACATTCTGAGTCTATTCCTTCCCTTAAATATTTATGTTTGTTATATGTCTACGTAAAAAGAATTATATCTTCAGCTTAGATATTAAAGAGAATTCTTTATTTAACTTTCGATTCCCTTTCATTCATCTGAAAGGTATAAAACATGCAAGAAAATGTCCCTTTTCCTGTAAACTTTTTTGATTAAAACCTTTCAGGGGTCTCTGGAGAACACTTCGGCATCTGCCGAAGTCTTACATTACTTTCTTCTTTTGGGGACACTTCAAGAGACTTCTATTTCGCTGTAACTGAACGCATTTTACGGAAAGAATTTCGATTCAGGATTGGAAAATCTTGATTTTTCTAGGGGAGGATTTTCTATTGTAGAATATATTGCACTGAGAGTAAAGTGCTGTAGAACATTGCTGCATTGCCTAACTTTACAGTATAAGACTAAAAATTCTGCAATAAAGTATTCTGTTCTAGTTCACTCATAGGAAACTTTATTGCAACTGGAAGGAAGCTTGTTAACAAACATTTTTGCTGGAGCTCTTTTCATAGAAAAAAGTTATGCTCTGTAAAAACCCCTGTTCAAAAATTAAGAAACTGCTTAAAAGCAATGATTTAAAATTGCATTATCATTGCTTGCGTATTTCTGTTGCTGTAAGTGATGTAATGAATTTATTTTGAACCTGAAAGAGATTTTCCTAGTTCAGGTAACAGAGAATGGGGATTACTTCCTATAACTTAAAAAGATTGCAGTGATGCTTTAAAAATGTAGCGAATACAAAGTTAACATGTACAAGGAATAGTTGTAATAAATGGAAAATTAATTTTTGTCCTTCGAAAGATCGTTCTAATTTTCAGATATAATAAAATAAATACATAAATTGGTTCAAGTTTTAGTAAGCAATGAATTTATAAAACTCAAAATTCAGTTTGACGTTCATATTTGAAAAAATATAAGAAATGTATAAGTATTTTGAGAGAGTTAAAACAAATTGAGTACGGATCTATTTTGCGGAACTATTACATTTTATTTCTTCCAAGACAACATTTTTCCTTAACACAAATTTTAGCATAAAGGATTTTTGCAGTATCTTAGTAACAATAGTGATTCCCATTGATTATTGTAAAATTTTTGGGGAGGATGGCAGTAGAAATTATTTGGCTCACTACCACTTGAGCACGCTATTTGATCAGCGTTGACATTTCACTGAGCTGTTATGCAAACAAGCTAAAATTTATTATTCTTAATTCTAAACATAATATCAAAGCTAATAAAACAGAACTAAATATTCATTAACCCTCCTGGTGGTTGTCTTGACGAGGTATCTGGTCATTAGCAAAACTAATCAAATCTTGATGGACGAGATATCTTACCATTGGAAGAAAAGTGGCTATATCTTGATCTCGTCATCATAAAAAAAATTCGGCAATGTCTTAACGACGAGATATCTCGTCATTATCAAAATTGGTCAAATCTTGAAGGACGAGATATCTCGTCGAAATCACTTGGAGGGAAGCTCTATATATAGGCTAATGAAAAATTAAGGCAGATATGGAACTTGGTTTAGAGACAAAGTGTTCTTCCCATTACCTCAAAAACAATTTAGCTACCTAGTTCTTATATTCATGTGACGGTACATATATTTGAAGCAACTGGGGACTTGCGTGGGCACCCCAATAACTTTCCAAAGTTGGCTTTACTCTAATGAGTTATTTGGCAGCAGACATTAATTTGTCATATCCCCCAAGTTCAAAATTAGGTGCATAGTGTAGCCTTAAAACGCCCAACGTTAATTTAAAGTCAAATTTCTCCTCCAACTCCTGTTTCTCAAACAGCTTTCTCTAGACAAATGCTAATTTTAACTGGGGACATGAAGGTGGCTAGTATGAACTGAAAAGCATTACTCATGATGAATTATGAGAACTAGTGTTGGATTCTCGAGCGAAACAGTGATACTAAAATAATTTCCCTGTGTAAAGATTGTTACACAACCTTGGTTTAACTCGTATTTCAAAACCGACGCTTCAGTTCATATATCAGGTATTGCTATTATAAACGTTATTTAAGCAATAATATATGCAGTGGTTATAAATATTTATTTGTTAAATTAGAGTCTTATGAAGATTCAAAGAGGTCTTTGAAGTCTGGTAACAATATTCTAATTGTTGATCATAAAACGGAAACCGTACTAAATAACTACGAGCAAAAAATAGAATCGAATAACGACATTAAACACCATTAAAATGAGAGACGTTAGCAATAGATGGCTATTATGTAACACGATGAAAAGTAATTATGGGCCATTACTTGACAAAACACTATCACCCTGGAATAGGCACTGGAAGTTGGACTGGAGTAGGACTAAACAAGAGACTGTAGGGAAACATTATCGAAAGACCAGCCGAATAAATTTTGTAGAATTCTATCCTATAAAGCTCTGCAAGAAACCATTATTACCCTGGAATATATGAGAAATTGAACTGGAATATGGGGGACTAAACAAGGACCTAAAGAAAAACACTATCAAGACTATATCCGAATAAATATTGTAATAATCCTTCTATAAAGTTCTGTAGGAAAGCACTATCACCCTGGAATATGCACGGGAAGTTGTACGGGAATATAGACTGCACAAAGGTTTAAAGGAAAATACCGTCAAGGCTCTACTCGAATAAATGTTGTAATATTCCCTCTATAAAGCTCTGCAGGAAAACACTATCACTCTGAAGTTGGACTGGAATATGGACTAAACAAGTGTCTAAAGGGAAACACCATCAAGCAACTATCTAAATGAGTATTATAAAATTCCATCTATAAATCTCTTCAAGAAAAAAGTTTAAAAAAATGACTGGCAAAATTGTCTTGTTAAAAAACGTACTGGCTAACATTACCACCAGCAACTAAGAACTAATCAGATCACCAATTAACTACGATGAGTACTTCTGTTACATCTGTTTTTTACTATTAACCCTCCAAGCGGCACGCCGAACTAGCACGGAATATTCAGTTTGAATACAACCCCCAAAAAATTCCCACACACACACACCCAGCAAGCGGCAAACTTTGCATATTTCGCCATACCGCAAGGACTTTTGGACATCTCGCTCCACGAAATATTTCGGGTATTCTGCCCACTCCAACGAAATCTCGCCAAACTGTACTCGGGCATGCCGCTAGGAGGGTTTCGGATATTAATTAGTGAACTTCCAGATTAAATAAACTATCACACATCCATGAGTGAATTTATATAAAAATAATTCTAACGAGTCTAGGAGAAAAGTCTAAGAAAGGATCTAAAAGACGTCGTTTTGTCTTTGCTAACGAGCCCTTGGCCAATGCATATGTTTGTGGCTAATAAAGGAAACTGAATCTCCAACAGATGTGTAATCTGCGGAAGTAACTCGGGGCTGCGGTAGAGCGTGCACGGAAGCCATTGTCACTCAAGAGCTCTTAAACCTTTTAATGGTGGTAGAACAACCGAAATAATGAAAACATGTGAACAAAACGCTATTAATTAAATTTATTCCCTTTTATATCGGAAAAAGCATTTTACACTCCTCCTTCCCGCCTTTCTTCCTGGAACTTTTTGTGTTATTTGGTCAGAATAATTGTTCGTAGGGAGGAATTTTTTTCCCACGTTATTATTTCGTACTAATGAAAAGAGCTTGCCTCGAGGATGGAAAAAATTTCTCGTGAATATTTCTTTTTTCTAATGAGGGGTGAAGATAATATCTTATTGAAAAGAATGTTGCTTGGTTTTTAAACTGTTGTCGGCTATTATCACTAAACCGTGACTCGCCGGGCTCCGTGTTTCTGGCGAATTATTATCGTTTATGAAAGAAAAATCATTCGCATCTGTGCTAATGAATGTTATTTCATTCTCTTGCCTTTTTATTAGGAGAATGTTAAAATTAAGCGATTGTGTACCCGGTGGTAATTTATCATCGGGAATTTGGTTAAATTATTCTATTAAATTTGACGTAAATGGAAACGTCACTGGCTTATCTGATATACCGCGGGGTTTGTTTTTCAAATCATATTCCGCGCTTACTGTCATTAAAGATTGGAAATATTTTAAATTGAGGTCAATGTGGGTGAGCATGTTTTTTCAAAAATGAAGTGAATGAACTAATCAAATAATTATAGATATCTGTCCGTAAAAGAAGCCATGTTGGTAGAGTATAGTAACGAATTAGCAATCAGAGGGTCGAGTTCAAAACTCGACTCAACCAAAGACCGTAGTGTAGGTGGGGACTGGTGCACGATAAATCTGTCGTGGCCTTAAAAATCTTCACGTTGACGTGATGGGAAAGTTTGGAGAGTGGGGTGCCAGCTCAGTGTTGACCTCGACATCTGACCGTGGTTCAAAATTACGAGGTGTTGTCCACGGATCTTTCTCTTCGGAGTTGATCCCAGACCGTCGCTAATAGCCCGTTGTGTTGCTCCAGTGTGACGTTAATCCAACAATACCAACCGTCCATAAAAGATATAATGTTTGACTATGAACTTGACGTACAGATGAATTCTGAGCTCCAGTCAAACTTTGAAACTAACTTTAAATTATATGTAATCGAAAATTTAGTCTATTTATTCCATCAAATTTGAGGTAAATGGAAACGTTACTGGCTTATCAAAGATACCGTGGTTTTTTTAGTCATATTCCAAGCTTACTGTCATTAAAGATTAGAAATGTTTTAAATTAAGGACAACGTGGTAAGCATGTTTTTGCAAAAATGGGCGAAATGATATAATCAAATAATTATGCATATCCGCCCATAAACGATGTAATGTTTAGCTATGAACTTGCAGGAACAGATGAATTCTGAGCTCCAGTCAAACTGTGAAACTCTAAAACCTAATTATATAGCCTTGTCAACTTACTTATGGCCTAATAATATGTATGTTTAAATTTCTTTCTTGAACTTCTGAGGGGTTCACACACATACACTCATGTCCAAAAGTTAAGCATAATTACTGTTTATGTGAATATTTCAGAAAATCTACTCCGGAATGGAAGGAAACGCGGAATGCAGGTGTAATAGGGTTATAGAAGAAGAAAACAATGCAAAACAAGGATAATAATGATTTTATTATCCAAAGAAAAGGGTTGAAAGAAAAAGGTTCACAATACGAGCGCAACTTTAGTGAAACAGAATGATTAAAACAATGTGATGTTGAAGTTTAATACGGTGTGTGGGAAACTAGTAGCCACGCATGCTGCACAACGATTTCCCTTACTTTCGATGAAGGTATGGATGAGTTGTGTGCTCAAAGAGTTCCAACCTCAAGGAGAGCAGTTTTCAATTCCGGAACGGAGCTTCGTGGGTGGTGGAGGACTGCAATATGTCTCCCGAGCATATCCCACGCATGCTCTATAGGATTCATATCAGGAGAGTTGGCATGCCACTGCATGCGGTGGATTTCTTCACTTTGAAGGAAGACGTCGACCAGGGCTTCACGGTGAGGAGGCGCGTTATCATCCATGAATATGAAACCAGGACCGACAGCACCTCGAAACAGGCGAACGGTAGGCTCAAAGACTTCGTCTCTGCATCTTTGACCGGTAACAGTTCCCGTGTCAAAGATGTGGAGGTCTGTGCGGCCGTCCAGCATAATGCCTGCCGAGACCATGACTCACCTGAAGGGAAACGATGTCTTTCCGTGATGTTTCCCAGGTGAAATCGCGCGCCGGTGCTTTGCGCATGTCGACGTTGAACTATTTTGCATATGCACAATGTTTTACCTTCGTCCCACGATTCTCCACAATTGATTTTGAACCATTGTATCCATATTTACTCCGATTTTTTCGATTTTACGAATTGTGCTTAACTTTTGGACATGAGTGCATATCCATTGAGCAACCTTCAGTCTTCCATGTATGACTTCTTACCTCATTTTGACCTTGATCAATATTTCCAAGGATTCTTTCAACCAAAGGGAGTGTTCATTTATTCATTATGGGTGTTGTGGGGATAAGCAATTCTACACTACTTGGAAATCTCGTTAAGGTTAACTAAGTTTTTAGCGAAGAAAAAAATGGTAGACCAGTTGAAAAGCCAAGATATAGGAGTATATTAGATTTCAAAAGAACATAAATCCTTAACTTCATATTTAGTATGATTCAATCGTGATTAGTGAACCCTTATTTCAAAACAAAATTTCAGACTAAGACTCATAACTGACTTCAGTGTCGTATCAAACTGTTATGATATACTTGAGAGCGAAAAATGCTTTTTGAAAGAAGTATAAGCCATTCTCGAAGAACTAACTTGTGGCATTAAAGTATGGTTTGTTGGAACAGGGTCTGCTTCGAATCCCTGTATGGGTATGGATGTTTGGAATCTATTTTAATCTGTAAGTATAGGTTTAATTTGCTCTCATTCATTCAAAAATGACTGAAGAGCAACATCAAACTATATCTATTGTGAAGTAATATAACAATTACACTAAAATATTTCAATACTGTTTTGGTTGTACAAATTAATTCTAACAACTAATGGTCATCAAAAAGTATTGAATCTTTCATTAACTTAATCCTCAAAGTAGTTACGACGAGTTATTTTGTCCATCAAGATGTAACCATTTTGCTAATGACGAGATACCTCGTCATCAAAATACTGTCGATCTTTTTGGTGATGAGATATCTCGTTCATCGAGATCTGGTCAGTTTTGCTAATGAGACGATCATCTCGTCTAGACAACCACCAGGAAGGTTAACACTGCTGTTAATTCAATTGTCGATTCTTCGTTGACTTCAGCCGTTAATTATTGTTGTCTTAACCCTCCAGGTGGTTATCGCGGTGAAGTATCTCGTCATTAGCCAAACTGACCTGATCTTGATGGACGAGATACCTCGCCATTAGAAAAACTTATCTGATCTTGATCTCATAATAAAAAAATCGGCAATACCTTCATGGCGAGATATCTCATCATTAACCAAATTGATCAGATTTTGATAGACGAGATATCTCGTAAAAACCACTTGGAGGGTTAAAGAAAAATGTATTTTTTAAATGCATTTTCTTTCTTAAAAACAATTCCAGGCGGAATAAAAATTACCATAGGACAGGAATATTTTCGCTTATTAGAAATTATTTCGGTCATTAGAAAAATCTGCCAGATTGTATAAAAATAAATTGGTGACGAAATATCTCGTTATTTGCAAAATTGGTCAAATCTTGATGGACGAGATATCTTGTAATCACTTGGAGGGTTAAAAAAATTTTCTTCATCGATTTTTTCTTGTTTGAGTAAGTTCAAACAATATTGATTTTGATCAAAACGTCATAACTTTAAATCATTTTTGTAATTAATTTTCCTTATGGAGCATCTATCATAAGCGATAAACCTCAACAATGCGCTTTGTGTGACCTGGGAACATGCACTTACACGTAATCAGATCTATCACTTGATCAACCATTCATCACCCCCTTCGCAATCAGAGTGCTAATTAACAGAGTGATTGTTAGTTGATATTTTAAATGCACGGCTTGATGGGAATAATGATTGATAACTTGCATGATTTACTGTTATTAAAGTATGCAGCAATTCGCACTGTAATTTCCCACGGTTCCAAAGAGTTTTCAAGTTTTTCAAAAATTTCGAATCGGTAAATACAGTGTGTCACGAAAAAGTGTACGCATTTTGAAAAACCATAAATTCAATGTTTATTAAGAAATAAATGTGATTTTTCATAATTCAAATAAAAGTAGACGTGAGCCTTCAAAATCTACTATATGAATACAAACCTTTTTAAAGCGTTGGAACCACCTAAGGTTTGAATACGGTATTTAAATATACATGGGGGTGCCATGAAGTAAATTTCACTCTTTGGAGGCATCTGTAGCTAAATCGAAGAAACGGAATGGAACTAGATTTGGTATTGAGACTTTTGAAGACGTGGGGAGATGTATTGCGCGAAAAAAAATTAGTACCGAAAGTCGCTGATAGGGGACGTTTGGTGATGTCGAAGTAGAAAACAGTCGAACATTTGTATTAAACGCAAATAAAAGGGATTATGCAAGGGATTAAGCGTAAGCAATAACTAATTCCAGCTGGATATGTGACGCGTTGCAATTAAAAAACTGCCACACACACAAATTAATACAAAGATTCAACTCGCAGGAAACGATCTTTTATTCACCAGAATCAGGTTCCCCTTGACCACATAAACCAATTTCACTATACTGACCTTTCTTGTGTACATCAAATTGCATCCTGTGTGAGGCATGCTCTACAGCTGAGCGTAATGAGTCGAGTTGGATCTTCATAATTCCCATTCGCTTTTAGGAGGAATTAGTGCTGCTGTTGTCACGTATGCAGTCGAAACTTTGCATATTCCATTTTATCTGCGTTTAATGCAAATGTTCGACAGTTTTCGACCTAATACATATCAAATACTAATGAATGTAAGATAGATTTGATTTTTGAAAAAAAATCTTAAATCCACCTAAGCGCACAAAACAAGTGAACTAATCTTATTCTTCACCTTGGTAAAATATAAATTCATTTCTTGGAAATGTCTTATATTTTCCTAAGTTGTGGTAAAGAAACATTTTGCAACCATTTGCAAACGAATGCTTTTCAGTACATTTTTTAAACAAACTGTTCATGGCTATGTAATTATTATAAGTCGTTTCAAAAGAATTTAAGGAGTTTTCATATGTCATATTTCCGTTAAAGAGTGAAAAATGACTCCTTCCGGCAGAAATAAGACGAAATGGAGTCTTCTGATCTTTATAAATGTTTGGGATTTCTTGTCTTTTATGCTCCATATCTCTATGGACCACTCTGTCTATAAATAAACACTCAATCGCAGCGCCATTTATTGAACCTCAAAACGCAATTCTATCCCGATTTTTTTCTGCTCCTATTGTGTTTCTGTACTATGTTTATTTTGACACATGAGGATTATATGCTATTGGCAAAATAATCCTATAAAATAACACTTATAAAGTGTCCATACTTACTTTCCCGTCCCACTAATCTGTTGATACTCCTAAGAGCTACGTAGTCCTTTGGTCATCTCTCTTGTCTTGTAATACCCGGGAAGATTTTATGTGGTTGCGTTTTTTATTTCTCCATCCAGTCTTACCACTCCACAATGTTAAGAATGCCGCGCTGGTCTTTTTCTTCTCGTTAAATAAGAAACTGTATTTGAGTTATATATTTCCTGCAAAGAGTGGGAAACATATTCTCCAGAAATTGAACGGGAGTGAATTGAAAAAAGGTTCTTTTAAATGTAGTCCTCCAAATTTTTGTGAGTATGTTCATGTATAAGAAAAGAATAAATATCACTGTTTTGAAGTTCACTAAGGCTATCAATTTTTGAAAAATGCAGGAAAAGTTTATATTGCTCTAGACTTAAGGCGCTAGATTCGAAAAAAGAGCTTTGCTCAAAATCTTTTGCGTATTGGAAGAGAAGTTTGCATTTGATAAAGATTCCTCTGGGGGGCCATTGAAAAATTTACATTTCTCTTTCTGGTTACTGCTTTTTATTTTATACAGCCTGTCGCATTTACTTTACATAAATATCCAAAATAAATTATAAGGCATCGGTTTTTCTCTCTTATTAGGATTCTCCTTTCTTTTTTATTAATACATTTTCCTTTGCATGAAGTTTCAATTCTGAATTTAATTATTCTTTAAATTATGACACATTGGTGTTTCCATTGGTAAAGTATTTTAATTACTGTGCATAAAAAATCTGAAAAAGTTCCATATATCCTTGACATTTTGTCATCCTATTTTTTTATTTTATATTCTTTCTTTGAATTGAATTTTTCAGTTAAAAAAGGTATTTTAATGATGCTGTATTGTTTTTGTAATTGTGCGTTCTAAGGTTTAGTTCTCGAATGTATTGTTTTCAAAAGATAACTTTTTGTAAAAATTGTATTTTAATTACCCAGACACCATTAATGAAATCTAGAATTGAATTTTCATTTTCTTGAATGAAAATTAATCAAATAAGGTAACCAGACTTTTAATTTCAGATACGGGAAAAAAGCAAGACTTTACACATGAGGTATATTAAATAAAAATTCTATAAAGCGAATTAAAAATACTCTTTTTATCCAATTATTGGACTTTAAAATACTGAAATTATTCTGAATAATATTTTCGGTATACTTAAAAATCAACTTAAATGATACTTTTGATTAAAGTAAGTAAAAAAGATATTGAAATATTGATAATAAATAATATCTTAGAAATATTTTTCAAATTTGCAAGCAATTGGTCATTTTTAAGTATATATAAATTTTAAAAATACCTATTTATCTCACATATTAAGCAACAAATATACCAAAATTGCTTTCTAACATCTGTATTTAGATTAAATTAGTTTGTAGCTCATTTTTCATATTTACATGGTTTTAGTAGGGAAGATCTGTAAATCATCAGTATAGTAACTGCGATTGTTATTTCTTGTTTAAAGTACGTTTTTCTCTAACGTAGGCTCAAGATCTGAGTGCAAAATACTTTGGTGATGCATCAATTCGTTTGCATCTGTTGAAGTACATATATTAGCTAAAATGATAGTTGAAATACATATTTAAGAGAGCTAAAATGATAGTTGAAATATATATATTTAAGAGTTAAAATGAATTGTTGAAGTACGTTTTAAAACTAAAATGATAGTTCAAGTAAATGTTTAAGACTCATTGCTGTGAGTGTTGAAAAGCATATTTAGAATCCATGATTTTGTTATTAGACTATTTACTGTTGTTAAGTACAGTTATATCTCATCTTAGAGAAATAGAAAGGGTTACTGTTTCCCTCTTTACAGATGTTGAAAGGTTTATTACAATTCGTTTTGTGTTGGATTTTGTTTTTATGAATCAATTTTTGACTTTGGAAGCAAATAAAAAATGCTTCCTTACATGAGGGTTATTGCTTTTTAGATGGGATTCCCAAATACACTTTCTTTTGTACATATATCTTACTCTAAAATAAACATCCAGTCAAACATCAAACAAAACGATTGCCTCACCGTTGATACAACTATTTTGTTTGATGTTTGATGGGGCTACCTTTTGCCCCCCATGTGTATCAAACTATATATTACCATAGCATATTTATACAATGCAAGTGGTATTTCAGCTGCAGTAAAAGTCCATTCAGTATCATAAATAGAAGAGTGTTCGCGTTGGAATAGCAAAAATAACTTTCTGAGAAGCTCATTGCACGATTTATTACAGAAATATATTATGTTTTATATCTTTAATACACAATGTTCGAATAAGAACACTTCAATTTGAAACTAATTCAAGCTTCATTATTCTATTTTGTCATAAAAATTACCTCATCTCAGAAATTTTCATGTAGTGTTAAACGTCCCATTAACCTGAAACTTCCACATAACATTCATGTTCATATAACTCACGTGACTAAAATGTGATATATTTTATTTTATAAGAAAAGGTTGCTTTTACTACAGGTTTTAGATATCTCGGATTGATGACAATAATCTAGCAACTTATAACTTATTATTGTTAGAATATCATTACGCATTTATAAAACATGTGCATTTTTAAAATGAATTTACAGTTAAGCTAAGGAAATAAAATCACTGCATGCCTAATTTATAATTTAGTAGCATTTTGTCAAACTTTCTTCTGTAAAATGAAAGAATATAAATTGAATTATCTTTGTTTAGTGTGTACATATTTTTCATTTAAAATAAAAAACAAATCCTCTAAACTTTTTAGATACTTAACTGTTTGTAATAATTTCGATCATCGAAACTATTATAGACAGCTAAAACATTGCATCGAAAAACTATTAAATTTCGAGACATTTTTATTTTTTGCGTAAACTGTAAAATATTAAAGTTGTAATATCTATAGGAAGGGCAATTTTCTTTTAGAAAATCTCTCAAGACTGCAATCTTCTGTACGATGATACTCAATAAATTAATTTAAGGTCAGTTGACCAAAAATAGTAACAAAATATTAAATATTGAATGTTTGTCCTGTAGCTATTGAAATTAGTGAAGGTATTCAATTATAAATTCAATTCACGAAATTCAATAACTCAATTAAACTACAGCTATTCAGTATAATCCATCAGGTACTAAATACTTGATCCACACAAAGAGTTATTTATTTCAAATTTACTTTCAATTTAATGCAGCATATGGTCTTCTCTCAATTAAATGATATAATAAAACATTTTTGGTCTCATTAAATAACTATTTCGAATTTACTATTTTAAATTAATGTAGTAAATAAATTATAGAGTCATTTAATGACGAATGTTTTTTGATGTGGAAAAACGTTTGAATTTTTTCAACAGCCTTTAATGAGTTATGATTAGAATGTACAATTTAATGTTGATAATATTTTTAATGTCTACTTAGATGCACACGGAAACGAGATATGGTACAGGTACTCTCATTATTTCTCTGAATCATGGAATGAATAATTTTTTCTATTTGAGTATGATAAAACGCATTTCATGTTACAAAGTAAGTAAATTAAATGAAATCTTATTTTCTAGTCATCGTACTACATCAGTTTTTAGATTGAAATGTGCCATGCATCTCTAATAATGTTTCACTCTTACAAATACAAATACATACAAATACAAAATCTGTATACATTTGAAATTGATGTTGCTCACAGTAGTACTCACCAATTCAACTGAAAATGCAAAACTGTGAATCAAATTATGGGCTAACAATATTATTGAAGTCAGTATACAATTTGAATATTTATCTCAGCGATTCTCGTTAAAATTATTTTCTCACGTAGAACTTCCAAGCTAAATCTGTCCTCTACATTTAATACAACACACTGTTAATTGATTACTGTAATGCAAACTAAAACATGTTGCTACTTATCTCACTTGGCATAAAAAAATTACGCTAAGTCTTGACCAGTGAGACTTGGGGCCTTCAAGAACCAGCTCAGGATAATGAATAAGCTTACCTGAGGAACAGCCAAGACAGTAGAGGATATCTCGGGTGAAGCCTTAGCTGAATTGCTTTTAGAGCACATAGAAAAGTGCTTGCAACCCATTTCGACCTTCATTGACTTTAACCCTCTTAGTGGTTGGCTCGATGAGGTATCTCGTCATTAGCAAAACTTACCAGATCTTGATGAACAAGATATCTTGTCAAAACCACTTGGAGAGTTAAATGAGAATAGTCTTGTCTTTTCTGGTACCCATTTTAGCCAGGGAGGCACCGGGTTCTGAAACGGAACTAAATAGAAATTTGCATTTAAAAAATATACCGAAACCACAAAGAAATCAAATTTTCAGTTGAATTTAATGAAATATTAAAATAGCTGAACAGAAAGCATTAAGCATATTGTGTATTGAGCACATTTGTGTTTTTAAACTATTTAGAATGCCGTCAAATTTTCGTTTAAACTAAAAAATGCACCAAGCGAAAGCGAAAATAACCGAGATGTTACTTAATTGTAATGAAAGTTTTAAGGGTACCCTAAGAGAAACATTCATAAATGTTAAGTTTGAATTATTTCAAAAGTAATCTGACTTTTATTAATTTTAAGACTACAGCAAATGAAATCTAAATTTATTCTCGATTAAACTGTTTCAACGGGTGGCAAAAGGATAAACCCTATGTATTAAGCAACAAACTTGATACTTAATAATGCAACAGGTTTGCTATTACATAATATGTACGAAGTTTGGAAAAATCCAATTTTGGGTCACTATAATAAATTTCTCCCACACGACAATATGATTATCAAAAGATAAGTAATCAACCAGAAACTAATGTTGAGTCCACCACTTTAAGAACCTGTATATTTTTAATACAGAATATTTTTACAGCATTGGGTACTAATTAAAAGTTAGAAGTCGCTTGAATAACTGTGTGATGACTATTTAAAAACGAATAACAGAATTCATGTATTTTGAATATATGTACTAGATAACGTAAAGTTTAAACTAAAAGTAACCTAACTATTACGATATTAAAGTTCTCACGCTAAAAACTCTGATTACAAAAAAGCGCTAAGCAATAGCAAATCGGAAACTAATATTTAGATTTCATTGTTTCGTTAAAAATATATTCAAGCCGGAATATCTGTACAACATTGGGCACTATATAAAAAGTTGAATGTACACTTGTATTAAGATGACGATGATGCCTATTTTTAAAGCCACCAGACTATTTATTTTAATAACTCACCAAGTTAAAACAGAGATTTTAAATTTATTAATGCTAAAACCACTATCAATTTTTTATTATTTCTAAAAACAACAACGCAAACAGACACAAAGAAAATGTTGTTATTTCATTTCTGATTTTATTGATTTTAGAAGCAACCAGAACAAGGAAATTAATTTCATTTCATGTATTTTAAAGATTAGATACTATACTAGATTATATTTATATAAAGTTGTTATATATATTATATTTATATTTATATAAAATATGTATATACTAGATTTAATTTAGTAGAGTTGACACTTTTACATAATGCACCAGGAATATTATAGAATGGAAACAACCTGGTAACAGAAAAATAAAGAATAAATACAAATCAATGTTACGATCACCATTTCATTAACTTGATACGTATTTTTTGAGTTCGGAATATCTGTACAAGAATTATGTACGAAGTACTCTTGCATAAACGGTTCATGTCAATTTTTAAAACCATCCGAGTTTGTTTATTTTATAATTCAATTTGGTTTGTTGTATCGCCGGTTTAGAGTACAAACTCATTAACTGCCATTTCAAAAAAAATCCTTTTTGGTCACTAAATGCTTGTTTCCAATGTGGTGAGAAATATAGTGTCGTATTGTAATCTGTTTGTACAAAATATAACACTATCAAACTCTGCTTAGAATCTTTTTTACCTAAAAACTAATAACAGCCCCTTGTGTTCCTCCAAGTTAATTCAACTACCCACCTATCTAAAAATTAATATTTAGTTTTTAAATGACTGTACAGTCAAATTTGATTTGTTTGTCAGTTAATGAGTTTCTTCTCTAAGCCTTAAATATGTACTATATGAAGTAATATAGTCTAAACTAGTACACAATGTATCAGGTATATTATAGAGTTCCAACAACCAAATGATGTTGCTCGATGTTACTAGTTAAAAAACTAGTTACATAATAGTAAATAACACTCTCCAAACTGATGTTATGACCACCTTTTCATCGACTCGTTACATGTTTTACTTAACGAATATCTTTATAAAATATTATGTACGAAATAAAAAGTTGGAAGTACTCTCAAATAAGAGTCAGGTACTTACTTTAGAAGCCTTCAGATTTTTATTGATTTTAAAAACACAAAACTTAAACACAAATTATGGAAAAATAAATAAATCGAACTGTTTTAAGCCGTCATTAGATTTTTATCAATTCTGAAACAAAGAAATTTCATTTAACTTATTAAACAAAATGTAAATACGTTTAAAAAACTGAATTTAGTCTCTGTTAGTAAAATTTCTCACTCATAAATGAATCCATAACAGTCACAAAACTAATGTTATGACCACACTTCACTGTCTAAGCATTTCATATTTTGAGGGTGAAATATCTGTACAAAACATCTAAGCAATAAAGAGCTAGAAGTACCCTTAAGATAATGTCTGATGACTACATTAAAGCCAACAGATTCTTTTTATAAGTTTTAAAATACACAAAAATTATCAAATATTTGAGATTTTAAACTGATCGAACTGTGTTAAGTCACAGGATTTTTATTAATTCTAAAAACAAAAAATTTCATTTAATTTGAAATAAAAGATTACCTTGATACCAATAGTTTTGCACATCTGAGATTTGTTTCTCATAATAACATTTCTCACGAGAAAATAAATTGATAACAGATTAAAACCTAATGCATGGGCACCAACCCTTTGACTCCTTGAGTACAGTTTGAGCCCGGTAAATGTGCACACAAAGATGGATTGAGTGCGAAATAAAAGGTTGTAAGCACACTGAAAAAGCTTTTTAAGCTCTTGAATTGTTGTTTCATGTTGGTTTTATAACACACCAAAATGAAATGAAATTGAGCATTTTAAATTAATCGAGCTATCTTAAATACAAAAGATTTTCATTAGTTCTAAAATCAATAAAATTCCATTTGATTTGCAATGAAGAATGCACCTAGGCACCAATAGAACACGACACAACTGAAGTTTGTCTCGTAATAAAATATCACACTATAAAATAAATAACAAAATCTAATGTTATGGCCACCTCTTTATTGACTCCTTTCTTCCTAATTTGATTCTGTACAAGAATTATGTACAAAATAAAAGTTGAAAGTTAGCTAGAGATGGTAGGTAGGTATTTTAATTAATGTCACACTGGAGCAACACAACGGGCTATGGAGAAGGGTCTTCATTAGTAAATAATTTATTGGTTTCAAAAACATAAAATTAAAGGAAAATTAAAGATTTTAATTGATTGATCAGTTTTAAAACACCAATAGAGCTTTATTAATTCTAAAAAGCAGAGGAAATGTCATTTCATTTGCAATAAAGAATGTACAGTCGTGGAAAAAAACGAACCACCCCTCCTCATTCGAGCAATTTTAACAGCAGAGAAAATTCAAAGATGGCTGTTGACAGGAATCAACGTTTTCTATAAATTCAAATGCATAAAATTTGCATAAGGGGCCGTCTTCATATTAAATTGAGCACCAACTTCATAATTTCCAATTAAAAAAACCCTATTTTGACACAATTTCGAATCTATATCAAAATTTAACTTCAGATACCAAATTTCATGTCATTAGGTCTTACCGTTTCGAAGTTATGAGTACAGAAAGATTGGAGCTCCTAATGTTAAATCAGTTCTCAGATTTTTATGGATATCTTCCTAAATAATATTTCTATATCGCTTCTATTTTGTACCATATTACTGCTGCTAAACAACCCAAACAAAATCTGCCTAATATTTTATTTTATAAAGTTTTTCGTATGTAATAATAATTATTAAATTAATGTTTGAAAAAATTATGAACTGAAACCTTTCTATATTTTGATAGGGATCGATTCAGAAGGACTTCTAATATGACCATGCAAAATTTCAGTTCATTTCAATCGCTAGTTTTTGAGTTACATTAAATTTTCCTCATTATTGCGATTTTAGGGGGCAACCAAAAGTTTAAAAACGTCTGACAAACGTCGGATAATAATTCTCGGATCGTTTGCACTTGAATAATAATTATAATAATGTAATTCTCCAATCGTTTTCACTTCCATAATAATTATCGGATGGTTTGAACGAGCTGATAAATACGTTTTAAATAGTGTTCAAATTTGAAATTCGGGTAACTAACCACATACTGATCTAACTGCACTACGGGGTTTAACTACAATTAATCTCGATCTACGAATAGCGATTTTCATTGTGGAGATGATCCCTGAAATTGAGAGCAACTTTAACGTTGAATACCTCCGAATATAAAGATAGTATAATCATGAAATTTCATATTTAGACTAATTTAACGATGCAGAATCTGATTAAGGACAAAAACAGTGTGTTTCCATTGGAAATGTTGTTATTTTTGCAAAATTTTATATGAAGACGACCCCTTATGCAAAGTTTTTGCATTTAAATTTGTAGAGGATGTTATTCCCTATCGAATGATATCTTTGAATTTGTTCTACTATGAATAGTGCTTGAAATAAAGGGAGTGGTTCGGGTTTCTTTTTCAGCGGCTGTACATACGGAACAACTGAACACAAAACATGAAATATCTCTTTCGATAAAAAAAAATTCTCAGGAGAAAATAAATCAATAAGAAACCAAAAACTAATGTTATGACCACATCTTCGTCGATTCCTTATTTATATTTTGATTCCGGAATATCTATATAAAGATTGTGTGCAAAACAGAATGTTTGAAGTACGCTACAACAGTCTTTATTGGTTATTGGTTTATCGGTTTTAAAAACTTTAGTTTACAACAAAAAGATTTTAAATTGATTGAACTGTTTTAAAGTACGCATTAATAATTTTTATTAATTCTGAAAAAGAAGTCTTATATACTATTTTACTTGTAATGAACAATGCACCAATGTACCAATAAAAATTATCACAATTGAAATACGTCTTTTGATAAAACAATTTCTCTCGAGAACTGACAGACCAGGAACTAATGCATGGCCACCACTTCATTGACTGTACATTTTGAGTGAAAAATATCCGTACAAAGCCTCTTGTACGAAACGAAAAGTTGGAAGTACCTAGAGCAGTGTCTTTTTTGGTTATTGGTGTTAAAAACTCTTAAATTACAACGAAAAGATTTTAAATTAATCAAACTCTTCTAACTCTGCTGGTGGTTGCCTCAACGAGGTATCTCGTCATTGGCAAGACTGATCATATCTTGATGGAAGAGTTATCTCGTCATTAGAAAAAAACTGGCCAGATCTTGATCTCGTCATCATCAAAAATCGGCATAATCTTGATGATGAGATATCTACGTCGAAACCACATGGAGGGTTAATCCACTCATTAATTATTTTTGTTATGATAAAGGAAATCTCATTTTAATTGTAATAAAGAATACACCAATAGAACACAATTAAAATATGTCTCGATAAAAAAATTTTGATGACGAGATATCTCGTTGAAACCCCTTGGATGGTTAATCCACTCATTAATTAATTTTATTAATTCTAAAAAAGAGAAATTTCATTTTAATTGTAATGAAGAATGTACCTATAGAAAGCAACACAACTGAAATGTCTCGATACAAAAATTTCTCACGAGAAAATAAATGACCAAGAGCTAAAGCATGTACATTTTGAGTGTACAATATCCGTACAAAGTCTCGTGTACGAACCGAAAAGTTGGAAGTACGCTGGCATTAGCGTCTTGACGGGGGGTAAGAACACGAGGGTGGTAGGGGAAAAGGTATCGATCGACGCATCCTTTCCAGCGCATCCTCTCCACTCGGAAAGCGTGCTTTACCCAGATGCAGCGCAGGTCGTCCATAATCCAATTCTTAACAACCTGCCTGCCTCCATCTCGACTTCGCTAAACCCAGCAGACTGTCATCCAGCGAAATGGCTCTCAAAGTAGCCCTCCAGTTGGCCGTGACCGTCCTCTGCCTGGTCCGAGTGGTCACCAGCACGTCGGAGCAGCAAGCCGCCACGACCGCGAATCATGGCGTTGTCATGTGTGTGACACCTACTGCCGACAAGGAACAGGTCAAATGGAAGAACTTCAGCATGGAGCACAACCTTTATCTCAGTGCTGATAACGTAAGTCGACCCTTTCTGTGTGTGGGATCTGTGTTGTGGCCAGGGCGGATTTCGTCCGGGTGAAGTCGGGTTGTTTTGTTTACGGTCCCGTTTTGTTTTTGTTGAGTTTACGTGACTTTAACAGTACGTGTCACAGGTATGTTGTTTCTTGAAATGGAATTCCATTAGAAGATATCTTATTCTAAATTGCCTTACATGTTTTTGATGATAACTGCATTTCGGACATCATTTACTCATCGAATTTATCGTGTCCATAAAAATTAGTACTTTCCAAAGAATTAAAACTTCACTTTTAAAAATTTTTACTCGATTTGGCTAAGTTTCTTCATTTATTTAAGTTTGCTTATTCAAATGATGATGTAGGTATCTCAATTAACGTCGCACTGGAGCAACACAATGGGCCTTCAAATGATGAAGTGGGTCGTGAAAGAGACATATAACATTAAAAGTTATATTAGAATTGTTGAGTGAAGATATCCAGAGATATATCTGGGTTGTCTGAACTGGAATTTACATTAGCTGATATTTAAATGGAAATGATTTTCTTTATACTTTTTTATGTCAGCGCTATAATTTAGGCATAATTTACTCATTGAATTTGTCACTTCCTTTGAAAGTAGAGCTTTTAGAGTACAAACTGTAATTTTACAATATTTTTACTCGACTTGATTTAAGTTAAATTTCCTCATTTATTTCAAGTTGGCTTATTTAAATAATGAGTATGTCATGCAGGAGATATATATCATTGGAAAATATATTAGAATATATGTGTTTTGAGTAAAGAAACGCAGAAATATCAGCCTTTATACAGATTACATGAACTTTAATTAAAATATTTATGTCCTTTTCGTATATTGAAACGTTTTTATAAATAGATTACATCTTTCCTGTCAATACGATTACGTACATTTGATGAAGCTTAAATGAAGGTTATGTGAATGATTCTCTAGGAGTTGTCTACTCTTCTTCTATTCCTACTGTAAATACTTAACAGATTAACGCAAAACTACAGTTTTCCTGTTGATATAATGATCTACACTTGACAAAACTTCAGTGAAGGTTATGTGAATGAATCTCTAGGAATTGGTTATCGTTCTTCACTTACTGTAAAAGTTACTTAGGATAGGGAATAGTTATACTTAGGTTAGGAAATAGCATGCAATTATTTGAATACAATAACATAAATGTTTTAAATACGAAGTAGTAATATACTTATTATCCCAAAACATTCATTTATATTTTCATATGATGTTCACCATTATTTATAAAGTGTTGATATATTTCATGCAAATTTGAGAGTTTGTTTCACCCGCAATAGTTTCCTGCAATTATTTAATTTTATATTATTGCTTGATATAATTCTTACATTTGCCATCAATTCCTATAATACAAAATCATTTTACACCTAATTATAAACAATTTCGATTTCATAAGTAAACTTCCGTGAAGTAAAATAAGAAAGTGCTGTACATTTATGCAAAAAAGGAATTACGTTGAAAATTCTGGCTATAATACAAGTATTGATGTACTTTTGAAGGGAATATCCTACAGCATAAAACCAAACTATCGACACTTCAGATTTTTACGAAGAATTGAAAACCAATTTACGACCTCATAATCATTTAAAAACAGATACAATCAGCTTTATAAATTAGAAAGAGTACTATATTTTCTATATTGGACACTATTTTGAAACCATTTACTTATTTTTATAAATGCAATTTTTATGTTTGAGAAATGAATAATTCTGATTACTAAATATAACTTTGCTCAATTAAATTAAAAATAAAAACCTCTACAAAATGTTTATTCATCGGGAGAAGTAGATGATATCCTTGTGTTATAGTGAAGATTACTTTACATTTAATTTCTTTAATAAAGGCATTTTTTCATTTTTGGCACTCCGTTGACTGATCTACCTTATGCAGCAGTTGTAATGTTTTTATTTTCTGTAAAGTATTATTCAAATCTAAGTTTATGAAAGTCAATGTTACAATGTGGTTAAATTATAACAAAAATTATTCAACAATGGGTGTAATGAATTATTAATTCCATATAACGAGTCACATATATATTTTCTAAATATTAGTTTTTCATAATTAAAATATAAGATCCATTAGTTAAAGCATCACAATTTGTGGAAGTTGTCCGAAAGCTGAAATTCCGAGCGTATAACCCGTCATTAAATTTATCATTTGTATGTTATATTTTCAAATGGAAAAGAATATGTTTAAAATACTTTCTAGGTCTATTTCTATCTTATTTTCTACACTAAAGCTGTCTGTAAAATTTCCCTTTTAAAGTTTTTGATGAATTAAGCAGATTGGAATTATATGCCAAAGTGATAAATTCACTTTCAAATAAATTTGATTTTGGGCAAAATATTTCACATTTTTAACCAAATATTTTGCTGTAGTAATTAGGATGCTAAATAAACTGATAATACAAGTAATACTAATGCAATATTTTAAAGTGTTAATGGTCGTTCTCTAATAAATCACTCTTTAAATCTAAAAATGTTTCATCATCCTGCCAAATCATAAAGCACAATCAATATCTTATAAAAACAGTTTATATTTTGTTTCGTATGTAGAATTAAAAAAGATTCAGTAGAAAATATCATTGACTTTAATGAAATATGATAACTATAATTTAATACACTACTGATGAATCTATGCTGTGATCAAGCTTCATTTTATCATTATTAGATTATTAATTGATACTCACTATTAAAATAAACGATTGAGTCATTTTATTCTTGTAAATGAGTTTCTTTCATCAATACTTTCCTTGATTGCAAAGTCAGTATGTAGACAATTCTATCTCATACACCTCATACTTCAAATTATCATGGCATTTTAAAGAATCGTAAACTATCTTATGTAGCAAACAAGACACTTCTGCTTTGAATCGGAATCGTATGTATGTATATCTTTGTAATCTTATAATTACGTGTATGTCTTTGAATCGATATCGAATAACAACAAATTCGTTGTGGTTAGAACATTTTGATCTTGGTAATATATTAATGCCTTGTGGCGTTCTTTTGACTGTGAAATATTTTCAGTTATTTTCGCAATAGAAATTCATGTATTCAATACCGTTTATTTTAAAACTGAAAATTTAGTGCTGAGAAATACATATTAATTTTATAAGACCAGTGAATATTTATTTTGCTAGATTATTATGCACAAAAAAACACAAATATAGTAATATATGCAGACTGAAGTATCTTTTATGAGATTGTTCAAAACGTTTTATTTGAAAACCTTCTAATATACTTTTTAAGTATGAACATATAAAGATGTAAGGGGAAAGTGAAAAAAAGGTCAGGAAAAGGTAATTTCTTTCTAAGATGCGTCCGCGAAGTTAACAAATTGTGTTTTCACATTAGATCAAACTTACCTTTATGGTTTAGTAAAGATATTAAAACAATAAAATTAAAATATAATTTACAAAGTTCTATCCTATAAACTAATGTTTATAAGTTTGAAGTTACGTAACTTAAATAGTTTAGTCGCTTTCGAGAAGTATCAAATGCATTAGTTACTGCAAAGGTTGTAAAACATTATGGCTTCAAAATGAAAATTTGTATATGCAGTCTAACAGAATTTTTTTTTATTCTGTCTTAATTCGATATAGCTATTTGAAGATAACAACAAGTTTTTCTAATATTGTGAAATCAATAAACAAGAAGCACTCTTCTATATTTTATATCAAACTTATGTATAACATTTTAAGTTTTATGTCTCAAATAACAAACATTTACAAAATATTTTACATATACTGTTGTTAATACTTTTCTGGAGTAACTTATTCTAGGTGTAGTCAAGGAAACAGTATCTCCAAGATCGATCATTTAGATTAACGGCTGTTACATGCTTCGTATCTAGGTATTACATTTTAAGTTCTGTCTCACCAAACATTTTTACTCAATTTCTTTACAAATACTGTTGCTACTTTTCTGGAGTAACTTATTATAGGTACTAGTCAAGAAAACAGAATCTCCGAGTTGGATCATTTAGGTTAATGGTTGTTACATGCTTCTTATATAAGAATATGATACTTTGTAACAGATAACAATGAGTAACAGATGGTTAAGATCACTCAAACAACAATTGATAGAGTACTCCTTGCATTTCCTAGCTTTATGCGGTATCAGATACGTAAATACAACGGTAACCCTAAAGGATCAAACTGGCAATACTGTTATCTTGACCAGAATGGAAGTACAGAGGTAATAAATATTTATAGTAGTTATAATTTCCTTTGGAATTTAAGAAGATAAAGTTCTTGATAAATTTATTATCTGCTTTAAGTAGATAAACTATAATTAAATCTACCTTTAGTGAAAACTATCGATCCATCTACAAGCATTAATTTCAAAATATATCATCACCTGAAGGGATAAAATTATTACAATGCCAAACCTTATTAAAAAACAATATTGATTAGTCATACTAAAAAATTATCTCACCATAAACTGTTTCGAGATTGAATAACCGTTAAGTATAAACTTCTAGCTAGAAATATTAAATTGCAGTCTGATTTTATTTTGAAAATGCGACTTTTTAATAATTTTAAGGGTAAATGGCATCTTTGGTTATTTTTTTTATTTTTAAAAGTGTCGATATCGGGATATATTCATATTTTAATTCTTTTTTAATCTATTATCTTTCTGATGATATGCGGTGCCTTTTTTTACTATAAAAGGAATCTGATATAAAAGTTTGGTTTAAAACTTTCTTTTATAAGCTGCCATTTTTATTATCTTTTTATAGAGACAAATAGATGTTGATTCTTAAAACCTTTTTGCATACTTAAACTTTTATAAGTGATTCTATTAAACAAATGCAAATAACAAAGCTCATTTTAAATACAACTTTTATAAAATATCATTTAAGTAGAATATAGAATGATCAATTCGAATATAGAATGATTCAGAAAAATTTTCAAGAGTCTACCTGAAAAGTATATAAAAAAAGTACAGTAAACTCGCATGATTTAACATCAGGAATAGGGCTTACTCTTGAATATTTCGTGGTGAAAGGCAAAATACAAAATTCAAATTTAACCTTAACTCATGAAAACACATAAGACGCAAAAACTAGCTCCGTTCCAATAGTATAAATAAAGCAACAATATAAAAAGGTTACCATCAACTTTAATGATCCTGACAGAAAATTTTACCATCTCTCAGCAAGTTGGGATTCTGCAACTTTACTCAAAATCTAGAAAGCGCAATTCTCCCTAATTGTTGGTTTTCGAATTGGAAGTCGCCATTTCAGTAGAATATAGAATAATCAGTTAACCGGAAAATTTTTCAAATGTCTATCTGAAAAATATTCTGAGGAAAAATAGCTAACTCGCATGATTTGACACAGCATATAATAAGGGATAGAACCTATCCTTAGATATTTCTGGAGTAAGACAAAATAAAAAATTAACATTAACTCACTAAAACGCCAAAATTCAAAATCCAACTCGTTACAATAATATAAATAAAGCAACGGGATAAAAAGGTTTCCATACGCTTCAATGGTCCTGTCAGAAAATTTCGCTCTCTCTCTCTCAGCAAGATGGGATCTTGCAGCTTTATTCAAAATCTAATAAGCACAAAGCAACCTCATTACTAGTTTTCAAATTGGCAGTAGCAATTTCAGTAAAATAGAGAATAACCACATTGAACCAGAAAAGTTTTCAAATGTCTACCCGAAAAATATTGAGAATAGGCACAGTAAGCTTGCGTGATCGGAATAGAACCTTACCTTGGATATTTCTTTTAGTAATACTAAATAAAAAATAACCTTAAATCATGAAAACGTCAAAGACACAAATTCTGGCTCCGTTACAATACCATGAATAAAGCAACTAGATCAAACCTCAAATTCTAGAAAGCGAAATGCTCCCTTGTTGCTAGTTTTCTAATTGTTTGTCGCCATTTCAAAATAATAAATAATTGAAACACTGAGTCGAAATTTTTTTTAATGTGCACCTGAATAATATCGCAATAAACTTGCATGGTTGGCATCTTTCTTTGAATATTTCGTTTACTAAAACAAAATGGCAAAATAAAAAATTAACCTTATCGCATTAAAATGCCCCAAAGACACAAAATACCTCAGTTCCAGTAGTATAAACAAAATAGTAAGCTAAAAGGATTGCCATTCGCTTCAACGATCTTGTCAGAAAATTTTGCTATCTCTCAGCAAGTAGGGATCTTACAGCTTTACTCAAAATCTAGAAAGCACAATGCTCACTTATTGCTGGTTTTCTAATTGGTAGTTGAAATTTCAGTGGAATAAATAAGCAGTGAGCCAGAAAAAAATTTAAATGTGTACCTGAAATATATTCCGAGAAAAATCGCAGTAAACTTGCATGGTTGCAATAGGTACTTAATTAATGTCGCACTGGAGCAACACAACACAACGGGCTATTGGCGACGGTTCGGGGTCAACAAGGGAAAGATCCAATGGTTAGAACAGGATCGTTCCTTGAATATTTCTTTTAGTAGTACTAAATAAAAAACTAACCTTAATTCATGAAAATGCCAAAGACGCAAATTCTAGTTCCAATCCAATAATATAAATAAAGCAACAAGATAAAACCTTAAATTCTAGAAAGTAAATGGTCCCTTATTGTCGGTTTTCAAATTGGTAGTCACAGTAGAATAAAGAATAAACACTGAGTCAAAAAAAATTTCAAATGCCTACCTGAAAAATATTCTTAAAAAAATGGCAATAAACTTGCATGGTTGGCACTTATCTTTGAATATTACGTTCAGTAAAACAAAATGCAAAATAAAAAATTAACCTTAAATCATGAAAACGTCAGATTCAAAATACCTCCAGTAATACAAACAAAACAAGCTAAATGGTTGCCATTATCTTCAATGATCCTGTCAGAAAATTTTGCTATTTCTGCAAGTATAGGGATCCTACAGTTTTGCTCAAAATCTAGAAGCACGATGAACCTTTATTGCTGGGTTTTCTTATTGGTAGTCGCCATTATAGTAGAATAGAGAATAACCACTGAACCCGAAAACTTTTCAAATATGTACCTGAAAAATATTCCGAGAAAAATCGCAGTAAACGTGCATGGTTGGTTGGTTTTGGGGGTTTTATGGCGCAGCGGTCATATTTGGCCATGGTGCGCTAGACACAAGATGTACAACACCAAGTAATAGACAGACACACAACGAAAATTTTACTGACACAGAAGAGGGAAATAAACCCAGGGGGAATGCACCTGCCAGGAATCGGACCTCCGCCGCCTACAACTCAAAGGTTGCTAGCGCCAGTAGGCATATCCACTGAGCCACGACGGCCCCTGATTGGAATAGGATCTTTCATTGAATCTTTCTTTTAGTAATACTAAAAAAATAACCTTAATTTATGAAAGTGGCAAAGAAGCAAATTATAGTTCCGTTGCAATAAGCAACAATAAATAAAGCAACAAGATAAAACCTCAAATTCTAGATAGCGTAATACTCCCTTATTGCTGGTTTTCTAATTGGCAATCGGCATTTCAGTAGAATAAACACTGAGTCAGAAAAGTTTTTAAATGTAACTGAAAAATATTCTGAGACATTCTAAAATATTCTGTTTTCAAATGTCTACCTGATTATCAATCGCGATAAACTTGCATGGTTGTCACCTTCCCTTGAATATTTCGTTTAGTAAGACAAAATGGCAAAATAAAAAATTAACCTTGTCTCATGAAACCGTCAGATTCAAAATACCTCCAGTAGTACAAACCAACCAACAAGCTAAAAAGGTTGCCATTCGCTTCAATGATCCTGTCAGAAAATTTTGCTATCTCTCATCAAGTATAGAGATTCTACAGCTTTACTCAAAATCCAGAAAGCACAATGCTCCTTTATTGCTGGGTTTTCTTATTGGCAGTCGCCATTCACATAACTCAAAAGCGTGTCGCTCATTTTCTCGTTAGAGAGTATCTTTTGATTGCCACATCAGCAGAATGGCTTCCTCTTCGCTCCTCGGCGAGAACGGCAAACGGCACGTAGGCCGACTTCAAAGTCATTATCCTACTTTTCAGAAAGGATGCTTTCAATCTGGAATCCAATTAGGAAATTTTCTTCCTTTCCGGACCCAATACCCTCCCCCGATTCTGGACTTGAGATTTCATCCGACTTCAAAAGAAGGCGCCTCCGCTTTAAAATGAATTGCTTGAAACATTGTTTTCGACACTGCTCCACATTTTCTCTCGCTACGAAAACATTGGCGTAATGGACTTAGTATTGTCTTTCGGCTGGTACTTACTATTGTTTTTTGGCTCTTCGAGTAGAGATTTCTTGCAGAAAACTCTATTACGTGCGGATTAATTTTGATAAAAGCTTCAAAGAAAGATCATATTTAATAGAAATATTTTTAGACAGATTTATAAATCCACCCTTGTATGAGAACATATTTTTAGTTGTGTTTTTCCTTCGAGAACTCAATTTTACTACACAGCTTAAACAATAGCATTTCTCAAGTTCTGACAAGTGAAAAAGGTTCCAGTGCAATTTTTTATCAAGATTATCATGAATTTTTTAACATTTCGTAGAAAATAATCTTTAGAAAACTATCACTTTTGCTAAAAGTGTAAGAATTAAGATTTAATTCTTCAATTTGGTTTATTAACTTTAATTTAAATTATTTTTAAAAACATTTTTCATTTAAAAAGTCATCCTTACCAATGAATTCCCATTATTTCTTGATAAAATAAACTTTTAAGGGAACTCTCGTCTTTACCATAATCCATACAAGATGTTATTTACAATGTAGTGCGATATGGATAGATGATATATGCTTCGAAAGATGTCTTGTAGCTAACAGAAAATCAGATAATAAACCAAAAGTAACTAAAATCATAAAAAGCTGCATAAAGGTCTATAAATAGCTAATGGGTAGCAGGTATTCTTTAAATACTTGTAATATTTGCTAAAGTTTTATTTTTCAACGAAACTTATCTTATTTCTAGAGTAGTTTCACTAAAACAACGAAACATACATCCTCGAAGTTATTCCTGATAGTGTTACATAGGACTCTAATTATAAATCCGTTTTGGGGAATGGGGCTGCGGTAGCCCAGTTGGAAGAGTAACGTATTAGCAACCGGAAGGTTTGCGAGTTCGAAACTCGGTCCAGCCAAAGACCGTCATGTAAACGGGGGCTGGTGCACGTTAAATCAGTCGTGGCCTCAAATGTCCTCACGTTGGCTTGGTATGGAAGTTTGGAGAGTGGGATGTTGTTCTCGTCATCTGACCTAGGCTCAAAATTACGAGGCGTTGTCCTTGATCTTTGCCTTCGGGATTGATCCCGGACCGTCACCAATAGCTCGTTGTATTGCTTCAGTGCAACGTTAATTATCTACTCATCTACCTACCAACACGTGATTTATGGTATCTTGAAACTTGAGTAAATAATATTTTTAAATAACAAATGTGAATATTTTCCAACACGTAATTTATGGTATTTGAAACTTGAGTAAATAATATTTTTAAACAAATGTGTGTGGAAGAAGACTCAAAATCACGAATCGAAATATTTTGTAGCTCAAATATCGTAAAATCTTCAAACCCTTTCCTTTAGAGGATACAAATACGTAAATGTTTCTTTCGTCAAAAACAACTTATTTTTTCTTTACCTTACCACAAAAAGACTGCCGTGATATTGCCTGGTTGCCTTCAAAATTTATATTTAAAAAGCACCAGTAAAAGAGAAGAACGCTGAAAGTATGTTTCTTCCTCTTGAATGGAACGAACCCCCAGTGTCATGGGATTATTCAGGCACGTACGCGAATGAGCAAACTCACAAGAGTGAAAGAGGCTTACGCATCGATGCTAAGATATCTTATTTAGATACTTTTAAAGTTCTTGAATGCATCAAACCTACGCGCTTTTTGCTTGTGGAATAGACTTCCATTTACTATTATCAATTCGGTACTATGTATTGCTAACTTCTCAACAGTGGTACCAACTTGGGGGAATTATTGGGAGGACAGACTCCAGCTGCTTCATAAATCTGTATTTTCGGAACAATTTATTTTGTTTATACAGATCCTTACATGAATAATATAATAATGAATGATATAATAAAGATAGCTGAGAATGTGCAGGATGGTTCAACCTATCATGAGGTCGTATGGTTACTACTATATTAATATACATGGGCACCAACACCTAGATGCTGATCCAATGAGTTCTACTATACTTTTATGGTTGGGGCCCCGGTACTTTAAATTTAAGGGATAAGATTACAAATATACAGATAATATAGACAGCTAAATATGCAGGATACCCCATGCTTCTGACGGTGGGCCCTAACCATGAAAATATTGGACCCTAGGAGTTGATGCTTACCTGCCTCTCTCTCTCTCTCTCTCTCTCTCTCTTTCTCTCTCTGTCTACTAATATAGTAACCATACGACCTCAGGTACCTATATTATCTGTGTATTTGTAATGCTATCCCTTAAGTTTAGAGTACCGGGCCCCAACCATAAGAATGTAGTAGAACCCATGGGATCAGCATCTAGGTGTTGGTGTCCATGTCTATCAATATAGAAATCATACGACCTCATGATAGGTCGAAGTATCTATATTATCTGCATATTTGTAATCTTATCCTAAGTTTAGAGTACCGGGCCCCAACCACAAGAATATAGTATAACCCATGGGATCAGCATCTAGGTGTTGGTGATAATGTCTATTAATATAGAAACCATACAATCTCATGATAGGTTGAGTCATCCTGCATATTTAGCTATCTATAGTATCTTTATATTTGTAATCTTATTCCTTAAGCTTATGATTGGGTCCCTGTCCCCAATAAGTAAGGGACAAGATTCAACCATAAAAATATGGTAGAACTCTTAGGTAGACAACTAGGCGTTGGTGCCTATTGATATAGCAACTATACGACCTCATGAGAAGTCAAACTTTCCTTTATATTTATCTAGCTATATTATCTGTATATTTGTAACTTATTCTTGTTTGTTTTGTTTAGGGGACCAGGCCATAATCATAAAAATATGGTAGAGCGCATGGGGTCGCCCTCTAGAAATTGATGCCCTTATTTATTGATATAACAACTATACGACCTAATGAAAGGTCGAGTCCCCTTGCTTATGTAGCTATCTATAGTATCGAGCCTTTGTAATCTGTAATCTTATCCTTTACTTTTTGGTAACTGAGTCCCAACCATAAGAATATTGGAGGGATCTTGGGGTTGGGCCCCTAGGATTTTACAACCCCATTTCTCAATGCTCATTTGATTTTGTTGATTGTTTTTAACCTTAGTTCCGAGAAAAGTCAGTTCTTGTAACTATCATAGGAGAATTTCTCTCTTTATCAGTAAAAGCTTTCCTTGTGAGTATGTCCATCCAGTTAAGGGAAACACATTACTAGGCTCAGCTGGTCAGATTTGACCCTTGTACCATAAAAAAACCCTAGATATGTTCTTTTCTCAAAAAAATATTTTATTGGATATTAAATGCACTTTGAAACTAAAAAGTGATATTAAAACCTTTTTTTGAAAATATTTCATCGTTACAAGTTATGTCTCCCAAATGAGCCATTATTGACAATGAACAGGACATTATTGACCATGAACATGACATTATTGACCATGAACAGGACATTATTGACCATGAACAGGACATTATTGACCATGAACAGGACATTATTGACCATGAACAGAACTTTAGTAACTGAATGGGGACAGCAAGAACTAATGAATATTTTTACCCTTTACATTCTAAGAGCAAGGAAAGTTATTCTTTTGATGTACCTAAATCGATACTCCAGGAATGAAAACGTTAACAGCAACTCTTTATTTACTTTTATGATTGTAATATTTCAACTTTTTCATTTATTTCTCCTTGTTAAACACAACAAAATCAATTTTAAAGGGTAAGAAATTTATTCTTTTGAAATACCTAAATGGGTACTTCAGGAATGAAGACGTTAACAATAACTCTTTATTTACTTTTACTATCGTGATATTACAATTTCTCGTTATTTCTTTTTGTCAAACAAAACAAAATCAAGAGTAAAAAAAGTTATTCTTTTGATGTCCCTTTATGGGCATTCCAGGAATGAAGACGTTAACGGCAAATCTTTATTTACTTTTACGATTGTGATATTTCGATTTTTTGTTTATTTCTTGTTAAACAGAAGAAAATCAAGGATAAGAAAAGTTATTCTTGTAATGTACCTTTATGGCTACTCCAAGAAAATGAAGATGTTAACATCAGCTCTATTTACTTTTACGATTGTGATATCTCAACTTTTTCGTTTATTTCTTCTTGTTAAACACAACAAAAACAATTTCGAAGGGTAAGCAAGTTATTTCTTGATTTACCTAAATGTATACTCCAGGAATGAAGACGTTAACAGCAACTCTTTATTTTACTTTTACTGTAATATTTCGATTTTTTTCTTTTATGCCTCCTTGTCAAACACAACGAAATCAATTTCGGTAGCGCTGCTTTGCATAATTATAATATCCGAGTAGGATTTCCTTTGGCAGTGCACCCGATTACAAAATGGGTCAAGTCCACTGCCAGTCATCTGTCTCTGCCAGTTACCCACGCTGGACTCAAATAATCTCTTAAAGCTGTGGAGGTTTAATTGCGAAACTTTGCTGAGTCAGCTGTGGTTTCACAGAGGACGGGAGGCATCATTAATCTCGGAAACTTTCACAATCGACATTCATTGCTGCCGAAGCTGAGGTGTTCGTTAATCATTGTCAAATTCGATACCTGCTTCAAGAGCATTCACTTTAACTTGTAGGTTTCGGTTGCTCTAACTTCCAAAGTTAAGAGATAATGGGGAGTAATGGAATGAGTACAAATCGAGTGTCACTTATGTGTCTATTCAATAGTGTTAGTTGTCCTCTGACACATTGAAGTGATGTGTTTGCAAGGCTGTGACATATTTGGAATAGCTGATGATATTGTATGTCTTGCTGTAGTTTAAAGTTCGACTCGCTTCAATTCATATCTACCAACTGTCTAATCATTCCATACTAATTAATCATTTCCAATTAAATGTGGAAAGGATGCATCTTATAAACTTGCAGTTTACTATTCTTACACTGCAAAATTCAAGTAAAATATGTGATTGTTCCCTTAGAGTTTTTATTATATTTCATTTACTTACATTAGTATAATTATCCATAATGTTTTATAAATTAATTTTCTTAAAATTAATCCGTTTAATAAACAATAAAATCCATAAATAAAACTAAATTTCATCACGTAGTTAAAATTGCAACTTGTACGTTTCCTAATGAATTTTTACCCAAATTTTTAAGCAATCAAACTGCCTACCCTTAACTTCAACTGATGGATAATTTAAGTTAATTTGTAGGTTTTAAAGTTTTATAAGTAACGTGATTTTCTTCAACCTGTTTTCATTATAATGTACCTTAATTTTATTTAATTTTATATTTCTGTGTGTTTAGTTTTATACTATGCTTTATTTCATTGTGTTAAAATGTGTAATTTGATAAACTAGCTAACTATAAACTAAACTATAAAAAGCATATTCAAATGTTTTCAACGCAGTACATTTCAAAATGAAATATATCATAGCCAAAAGTACTATAACTGCGATTAAACACAAAAATCAACATGGTTCTCAGATTATCTCTAGATGAAAAAGCTTTGCGGAAATTTTGTAAGAAGAAAATTTGAGCTAATAAGGCTACTTTGAATTCTTACAATAACCTTATCTTTATTAAAACTTAACATGCTCCGTATCACACATCCCATCAAATATCTTTATTATAATTTCCTCTTGGATTTCCTTACATTCCCTTTTATAGAAAATACGGTTTAATGAAACTTATGTCAGTTTTCTAAATACTTACAAGAATATATGATTATGAAATGCGTATTTTATACCTTAAATATTGTGTCATTTAAGGAGAGATTATACTTTTAAAATAGAACGCTCCCGGCGATACTTTGAGTCAAACAAATCTGCATTTTTTGGCATAAATTATTCTGTTTACCTCATTCCTTTTTGAAACCAAGATTATTTTAAACAAAAGAAATTCCTCAAGCATCGTCTACGAATTAATATTCTGCTAAACCAATACTTTCCCACTTGATAAGATTCAAAATTATCGAAAGCCATTTCTTAATCGATATGTTAACTAAGGTAATTTGGGAAGTAAACATGGTAATTATACAAATTAATGACCTAAATGTTTCTATAATGAGGCGACGTTTCTCTCAAACTCTGCTGGAAAATTAGTTTTAAAAAATGCATCTTTATCCGTTTTCAATCAATGTGCAAGTGAAAATTTAAAAATCAAATTATCTCAAACTATTCTTGTAACAATGCATACTTCCCGATCTAAAGAAATTTTTATTCCTCGAGCAAATTTGATGTAAAAATCATTATGACGATCAACAATTCAATTCTTGAGATATAACTTTTGACGATCAACAATTCAATTCTTGAGGTATAACGTTGTTAGAAAAATTATTGAATTGAAATTTTGTTTTATGTACTGCTTAAGCAATCAGTCGATTTTTCATGAGAAACAAGAGAATAAGGTGTGAAATGTGAAGAGAGTAAGTCTGCTTACATTGTCAAGGAGAGTAAAGCAAGAGTCACTTTTAAGAAAAGAAGCTTTGAGTGTTTTTGTACTTGTGTGAGGCTTAGCCAAAGAAATTAACACAAGTTACCCCAAAAGATTCAAAAAGCTGCCGAAGATAAGTGGAGAATAAAAATCTTAAGACATAAAACATCATCTACGCAATTTGAAACAACGGTAAAACAACAACCAAAGGAATAATAACAGCCAAAGGAATAATAACAGCCAAAGGAATAATAACAGCAAAAGGAATAAAAACAGCCAACAAAAATATAGTCCTACCATTCAGAAATACCTCTCTGTCAAATTGTTGCCAGTGTCTGTTGCCAGGAGCAGCAATAGCGAAAATCGAGAAATTACCTAGTTCAATTTGAGGCTAAATAGTAGAAAAATAAAATTTGTACATGTGTAAAAAAGGGGAAAAGGTAATTTAGTAAAAAGATAGCAAATTACCTTTTCTCCCCTTTTTTCACGTGTACAAATTTTCTTTATTCGGTGTTGATTGCTTTCAAGTTGTACATCAATTTTTTTCGGTGTTGATTGTAGTGTCTGGAACGGCTTTGAACTCCTTATTCTAAGGGGCCCATAAAAGCATTTACAGTTAAAGATGAACCCTCTAGGTAGATAAGCATTAAAAGATTATTGGACCTGGGGATCTATCAAGAAAGTTCATTGGTTGAAAATCAACGTCTTTACGAAGTAGCAATTGCTTTTTTACTAGCATGGTAGTATCTAAAAGCAATATTGATTGATACGTAAATTTTAAAGCAAAATGAAGTTATAAGTGATTAATTAGTGACGCATTTTGGTTGGTAAAAGTACATTAACGATTTTACAATAGTTATTCAACTATTCATAATTAACAGTAAGTAGATAACATTAAGAAAGATCCAAATTTCGCATTTGGAAATTTCACTTTTATTCCTTTTTCAATTCCCTTTTGTACTTTGCTTTTTTGTTCCTTTTTGTATTTCAATGTTTTCCTCTTAGCTGTCCTTGATATGATAGAGATATTCGAAAAACGAAGACAGTTCTGTGTGGCAGCACTGAAAAAGAACAACTTCCCTAATTGTCACTTTATTTCATAGCGAACCATAAATTTAATAAAGTAAAAGTAACATTTCATTTGAAGAATATTATTTTAAAAAGCATTTTTATCACTGGTTACATTTATTTGTGAAAAGACAATTTGGAAAGCATTAAACCACTCTGCCTCTTTTACTCCACTGAGACCAACATGAGTATGATATATAAATTCAATTTGAGTACATATATTCTCTTGTGTGTGTTTATTTTCCTCTTATAAATCGTTATTAAGTCACGGATAATCGCAAGTAAAGCTTTTTTAGTGGCATAGAAGAGAGGATATTACTCACAGGGTAGCCTTTGGGAATTGTGCTCGCGCTGTAGGTATCGCTTTTACAGCGCTCAAAATGTTGGCATGATGAGCGTTAATCACACCAAACCACGGAGGCCTATAAAAAGTAAGCTTTAGCAGCCCCTATAATGCATTAAAGAGTATCTCAAAGAAAAATATTTTTTCCTCGCTTAAAGGCGATGAATGTCGGCTGAATGTCGCGGCCAGTGTTATTCACTTTCCCGACGAAAATAAATCCAATATAGGAAAAAGTTTTTCACAGTAAACACAAATTATTGGAGAAGTACTTCCGATTGAGTTGTGTGCCGCTAACTTTTAATTATTTTTCAAGTGGTTTCGACGAGTTATCGAGATCTGACAAATTTTTTCTAATGACGAGATATCTCACCATCAAGACTCACGTTGGCGTGGTGTGGAAATTTGGAGAGTGGGGTGCCAGCTCAGGTGTTGTCTCGTCATCTGACCGTGGTTCAAAATTACGTGGTGTTGTCCATGGATCTTTCCCTTTGGGATTGATCCCGGACCGTCACCAATAGCCCGTTGTATTGCTCCAGTGTGACGTGGATTAAAATACCTACCTACCTTCCTCACCATCAAGATATTGCTGCTATTTTAATGATGACGAGATCAAGATCTGGTCAACTTTTCTGCATTGAAGAGATGCCTCGTCCACCGTTTTTTCTGATTTTTACTTCAGATGGAGGCACTGACTAGACGCGTTTATGAACGGGTTTTCAATTTAAACATTAACAAACTGCAAGAGAAGAAAAATATACACCAGGTTAAGATTTATTCTGATTTATTGTCGTTTTGGCGATATTTGAAGTTAGTTTTAAGTATTAAAGAGATGTTGAAATTGCATTCTAGCTATATACCAAGTTACTTCACAAGATAAGAAAGAGTTTACCCTCTATGTATTTAGTTTTTTAGTAAAACGCTTTCATACTAAGCGGTCTCAAACTCAGATCCTTGTTTGGGTAACTTTCCAATTTTAAAGGAACTTAGGGATTGCGTGTGATGTTGATATATAATTCTTACGAATAAATGTCAACTTTACAAAGCTACAACGACTTGTCACTAGAGAGTGGGATCATAGACGTGAAATGTAAGTATATACGAGCATTGCTATTGAGAGAAGCTTCAAAAAGTGTGACCAACATTTCTACTAGTAGTCACGTGACTGCTCTTTGAAAAATTCACTCGGTTGACCAATTTGGTATCTTATCACCTCGTTTGGCAATATAACATCTTATGACCGGGTGGGTGTGGGAATGCGCATTTCTAAGTGACGACAAAAATGGTAAAAGCGCCAAAGTCAGCGCACACATGACGCGCTGACCTCACTTCGAGCGTCCGACATCACTATGGAGGCCGGGAAAGAGGAACAGCTTGCAGTAGTGCGTTTTTTGACTGCAGAAGGAGTGTCAGGAAGTGAAATTCATGGCATTAGTGGAAACTTTGCAAAAATTGAAGCGCGCCATCAAGTCCAAACGCCCAGGAATGTTGACGGACGGCATCATTCTGTTGCAGGATAATGCCCACCTACATGTTGCCAAGATTTTTAAGACTACGCTGCAGAAGTTTCGCTAGGAAGCCCTTACACATCCTTATACAATCCAGATCTCTCCCATGCGATTTCCATATTTTTGGAGCCCTGAAGAAAGACATTCGTGGCCGTCGATTTGCTTCGGCGAAGAGGTGCACGCCTGGGTACAATCATGGTTCCGTAGGCAACCGCAAACATTTTTCCATGAAGGCATTGACCGTCTTGTCTCACAGTGGGATAAATGTATTAACAGTTATGGCTATTACTTTTGAAATAATAAACAGTTTACTTACTTTTTTCCATCTGTCTCGTTTTCATTTGACTGCCCCTTATACATGAAAATAAGAGGATTTATACATTTATTTTGCAATCATTCAAGTCGGCTTCAAGATTCACTGCCGTATTTCTAAATTAGCTGAGGAAGCATTCTAAGTAGGCTGTGCCTGGAGCTTCAAAATTAAGGACGGTATCTTTCGCTATTTTTGTGACAAAAATTAAATGTTTTTAAACGTTAATTTAAAATACTTTTAAATGTACTAAAATTATGAAGGAGTTCATTCGTGACATCTAATTAAATCAGGAAAATCAAATAAAAAATATGAGTTAGTGGGGCACACTAGATGTGTAATAGTGGGGCTTATCATATCAACCTCATATTTTTTACTAATTTAATCCTCTTTATAAATCTTTTATAACTTATATAATTACTTTATAATCCTTACAATAACTTATGATAAAACCAATCGAATATTACAGTTTATACAATTTAGGTTATGTATATAGTATTAGTATATGCTTGAATTGTCTACATAATTTGGTCTGAAAGTAATGGGCATGGATTTCAGACACTGGGATCAATCGATCTTTGTCTTATAACTTATATGAATATTTTATAATACTTATAATAACTTATATGAATACTTTATAACTTATATGAATACTTTATAACTTTTATGATTACTTTATAATCCTTATAATAACTGTTATGATAAAATCAGTTAAATTCTACAATTTGTACAATTTAGGTTATGCGTACAGTATATGCTTGTGTATATGTCTATATAATGTGGTATGAAAGTAATAGGCATGAGTTTCAGAGACTGGGATCAATCGATCTTTATGTCTTATAACTTATATGATTACTTTATAATCCTTATAATATCTTATATGAATACTTCATAACTAATATGAATACTTTATAATACTTATAATAACTTATATGATTACTTTATAATATTTATAACTTATATGATTACTTTATAACTTCTATGATTACTTTATAACTTATATGATTACTTTATAATCCTTATAACTGTTATGATAAAATCCGTTAAATTCTACAATTTGTACAATTTGGGTTATGCGTCCAGTATATGCTTGTGTATATGTCTATATAATGTGGTTTGAAAGTAATAGGCATAAGTTTCAGAGACTGGGATCAATCGATCACATGGCGGGACAAGCCGCTCCATCTGTTGGCAAGAAAAAGGAATATATTTACTTAACCGTTCTCTTCCACGGGTTTGATATACCCTTTGTCTGCTCGACTGGAAAACGACATAAAACCTCTCCCTGTGCCCATGGGATCACCTAGCCCCTTTGCCAGGATATAAAAACATTACAGCAAGTGCCAGAAAAAGACATCAAAGCATCTTTTCCCTCCAGGGCCCTACCCCAAATTTACTTTAACTCTTAGTGCCTGAGCAAACCATTCGTTAGAAATGGTACGGGTTAAAGCAAACTATCGTAACATGTAATCATGGATTGATTCCCCCAAGTGAAAGGATCGCCTTATGGTACGGGATTACTCGAAACGGATTTTTTCCAAGTCGTGTTTGCTGTTGTGGCATTTATGTGTTTCCGCCGCGTACTGAGAGCGAAGCATTTCGTATTGTATCAATGAGAATTGTTTATGGAGCATTAAAACTTTTCGTGGGACCTTATCAAATGCGAATAGAGAGCGGGGTGCTGTAAATTTATGCAGGGAACGTGCAGGGTGGAATCTTGCGTGAGTTTAGACATGAGTTTATAAAAGTTGTTTTATCGCTCTTTTTTTTCGTCAGTCGTTATTTCAAGCCTCTGAGGGGTGCACACGCATATATCCGTTCGACCTCCCTGCACGTCTTCCCGAATCTTTCCCCTCGGGATTGATCCTGGACCGTCTCCAGTAGCCAGTTATGTTGTTTCAATCGTAGAGGAAATATAAAAGTAGAGTGAGTATGTTAACCTTTTTATGCACCTAGCATCATGTGACCAAAACTAGTAGTAACGTGACCCTTAGACAACTGTCGTATGCAGGGTAGAAACGAATATTCATCATCTGATTGGTCCACGGGATGGGAGAAGACGCCCATCCATTCATTCATCATCGATGGTCCGCGCGAGATAGCAGTAGAGTTTGGTGATTTCACCATTTTTATCGCCACTCTATAGAAATGCGTGTTGACACATCTATCCTGTCATAAGATGTTATATCGCCAAACGAGGTGATCAGATGCCAATTCGGCCAACGAAGTGAATGCTTAATTTAAATTTAACGTTTTGACAGTAGCTGTACAATTAGTTTCACAGTAGGTGCCCAAAGTTGCGACCACCTACGGTAATGCACGCCTGACAGCGTTCGATACATGAATTAGCATGCATATTCCAAAGTTCATGACCTTTCGCGTAAACTTGCAGCAGCAACAGTAACTCTGATTCGGGTCAGCTTCGAAGTTAATGGGGGTCCCATGCATGATGCCCTTGAGGTATCCACAGAGGAAGAAATGAATTCATGATAAATCGGATGATCGTGGTGTCCAAATGACGGATCCACCCCAGGCCAATCTATCAAGCTCCAGAAGTACCCTCGAGGACAAACATCTTTGTGTGAAAACGGCATAATTTGCATCCCTACCTTCCCTTAAATTGTGTACAGGAAGTTTCGAAACACCCTGTCTATTGCTCTATCGTTTACGATATAGAGGCTAACTGAGATTTCGAATTAGTATACAGTTTAGATTTAGCTTAACTGGTCGCTTAGTAGGCGTTACGCTTGGAATGTTACAGATCGATGCGATGCTCGATTACGATTAGCTTGTTAGCAGAGTTGGTAAACGGAATGTGTTTCGATTTTCTTGAATGATACAAAAGCGAATACCACATGAAACCCCATCAGAAAAATATTATTAACTATTCAAATTCCTAATCAATCCTTCCAGTTATCTGTATATGAACTGAGGCAATTTCTCAAATGTATATCCGGTTGAATTATTGTTTACATTAAGTATGGATTACCAGTATAGCACCGAATCCTTATATTAATGAAAGAAACTAAACTAAAACGTTGTTTAGAAGTGGTGAATTATAGTTTTCATCTATAATAATTCGTGTATTATGTGTTGCAATGATAATCGGTCTTGAGGAACTGTCTGTGATTTTAATTAGCACACAGTTAGTCATGTTTGATTTGATTTAGTGGGACTTATTACTTCAAATGGGAATGTATGTGAATATATCTTTGATGGGCAGGAATAACAGTACAAGTCAAAAGATGACATTTTTTAGAACAAAAAATCCATTTAATATTCCATATTGTGAATAAATAAAATTTATAAAATCAGTTCTGCACCTTATGTCTGACAACTTTAAAGGGGAAATCAGGAGAAATTTTGGATGTGGCCCTTACACAATTAAGTTACTTGTACTGTTCGTACCAAGAAAATTGTCACATCGCAACTGACTTGTACTGTTAATCCCGCCCATCAAGAAATATTATAAAACATTTATTGCAAATAAAACTAAGCGAACAAAATAAGATATTTGCTACAAAATATTTCCCTGGTTAATTATGCATAATTTGTTAATGGCGAATACTGGCAATTTTTTTTCATCCCATTCATGATAAATTTACCAGCTATGTAAGTAAATTCTCATTATAGAGCATTTATATAGAATTTTTGATTTTCTAATTATTTCTGATATTTACTGATTAAAAGTTTCTATTAAAAATGGAAATATAATAAATGATACGGTGCAGGTGTTCCAATGGAGGTCTAATAATAAGGAAGTATATAAAACATAACATTGATTGATTCAAAATTCAATATGGACCTCTATAGGCCGAGTCTTCTCCGCGCGATCTCATTTTAATATATATTAAAGGGAAACACTTTATATATCAAACTTTAATGTATCAAAAAACACTCTTGAATAGAAATGAAATAAATGCATAGAGAGAGAGGCTCAAACTTTTCCTTACGCTTCATATAATCTAGATACCAATGTGAAATTAACTGAGTTCATTCAAAACTAGTGATATAGAGATCCCCTAAAAAATACTAAAACCTCCTAGTTTTTATATAAAATTCCGATTTTCAAACGTTTTGTTCTTACAAACTCTCTAGGTACATGGGATTTCTACCTAATGGACAGAAATGGTAAAATACCAAAAAGCGAAATGAAAGTCAATACACGAATAAACACATCTTATATCCCATCGTAAAACATAAAGTAGTTCGAAAGTGCACTTAAATGATTGCCTTAGGATATAACTCTTTGGATAGCGGTATATTCTGTAAAGTCTTAAAGCCAAACATTTTTCTTGAGCGATTTTATTCCCATCTTGAAATAAGAGCTCCACCCAAACGGGAAAAGCAACCAAAAGCTCGATAAATCATACAAAATCTCCATTCTGGGAAACAGCATCAATGATTTAAGAGGGTCTTATCGTATTAGAAATATTCGTTTTGTGTATGACTGAGCTTTAACAGAAATCGAGTCCAAATCGTGAAGACTTGTTTTAGTCCTCATATTTATCAAACTCAATTTTATTCGTCGTCATTTTCCAGTCAAGCTCTAATGAGTTTATTATCCATTAATTTAAATCGTAAAGTTGGAAATCCACCTTAACGAATAAGAAATATTCGTTTCTGTATGACAGCTTTAACAGAAATAGAGCCCAAATTGGGAAGACTTGTTTTAGTCCTCATATTTATCAAACTTAATTTTATTCGTTGTCATTTTCCAGTCACCCTTCGTGGGGTCTTCCAATTTAAATCGTAAAGTTGAAAATCCAAAGGTTTTCTCCGTTCCTAATAGAAGCAGCATCAATGGTCTAAGAGCGTCTTATCTCATTGGTGTATGGCTAGTATATAAAGTCCTATCGCATTGGTATTCGTTTTGTATACGACTGAGCTTTTACAAAAATTGAGGCCTTTAAATCTTGAAGATCTTTAGTCCTTATATTTATTTATTAAACTGAATTTTATTCGTTGTCATTTTTAGTCAAGCTTCTAGTTACTTTAGTACCCACCAATCTAATATGGTAAAGTTGGAATTTCAAAGATTTTCAGAGAATCTCCTGTCTTTGAGCCTTTCCGCATCATTTCTATTCATATATTTCGACTAAATTCCGGTAAAGACAATTTTTCTATATAACTTTATTCTTCGTGCATATTCCCTTAAAATGGTATTCTTAATTCTGTGGGGACTAGCTTTAAAATACTACACATTTCTTGGCATTTTCTTAATAGATTATTAATATATAATCGATAAAATTCATATGCAATAATTCAGTTTATAAGCTTAATCTTTCCTACAAAAAGTTATAAATCATTACATACACATCATAAACCACAGTTATCTTTTTACTAACCCAGTCCGAATAATATTAAATACTCCGTTTAACCAAGCACGTCCAGCATTTATTACTATTTTTTAAGTAACCGGGTATTAATTTATTCCACAACGTACTCAAAGTTGTTTTAAAGCTTCAAAAAATCAGAAACCAGAACATCAGAAGCAAAAAAGTAATAAAACATGGTCTTAAAAAATAATATGGCTTTGATTAGAAATTATTACCCAGTTATAACTGATAGATAAATAATTTAATGATTAAGGAATCCTTAAAAAAATTAAGAACTTAATCCTCGTGGTTATTAAACGTTACTAAATTTATTTCTCCAACTAAATAAAAAATAGTCTCATTAGTTTTCATCGATCGAGATGTACCTTTAGACATTCCCTTCATAAATTGACCAGGATAAAAACGACATTCTTAAATAAATACATTTTACACGAGATTACTGTTAACTTCGAAATATGTTATAGGAAGTTGAAAAATACGCTTTCACGTTTTACAACGTAGTATATCCATAAATTTTCATGTGTATCAGACATATATAATTATTATGTAGAGTAATTTCTATTATATATTTCCTAACTAGTATCCAATCTCTCTCATGCTTTAATAATTAGAATACGATCTCCAGTGAGAAGCAAAAACGCACCGCATCTCACACATAGACGTGAGATGCAAGTTGACTGAGCATTGCTATTGAGAGAAGCTTCAAAAAGTGTAACCAACATGCGCCCACTAGTAGTCACATGAGTGCTTTGTGAAACATTGACTTGGTTGGCCGATTTGGCATCCTATCGCCTCGTTTGGCGATATAACATCTAATGATGGGGCAGCTGTTTGAATACGCATTTCAATAGAGTGGCGACAAAATTGGCGAAATCGCTAAAGTCTACCACTATGTTGCGCGAACCAATCAGATCATGAATCAATGGATGGGCGTCTTCTCCAGTCCCATGTACCAATCGGATGATGAATGGTCCGTTCCACCCAACTGACGAAAGCAATCTAAGGGTCACGTTACAACTAGGTTTGGTCCATGATCCTGAGCACATCAAAAGGTTACCATTGCTCACTCTGCTTTTATATTTCTTGTATGATCTCACATGAGAAGAATTTTAAGTGTCAGCAAATAAACCAGACGATCTCAAAGATTTTACTTTTGCAGTCCAACTGCTCTCGCATGATACGTATCGGGGTTACCTTAAAATGTAGTTTATCGCCGTTTTGGCAATCAATCTAATTGGTATTGACCGATCAATTGTTATGTGTAGACGGAATTTTTACTGTCGACTTGGTGAAATATTAGAAAAACAAGCCAACTGACTCCAAGTTCAGAAAACCATCAACCTTCTAATGAAATAGACAGAGCAAGTGCGTGAAGTACCTGTCGTAAGATTTCAAAAGGGCAAGTCACGTGGGCTTACGAATCGACTTTGGGCAGCTGGCTATCGAAGCGCAGACTAGTGTTTTTAATCACGCTGGATAATCACTTTAGCCAATCAATAACTTGTTTCACATTAGGATTCGTGCTTTTTCCCACAACCATGTTACAAATCTTCAAACCGAGGTACCAAAAGAAATAGCGTGAAGCTGCGAGCGCATTCTCCGTCTGCTTCATTAGAAGGTCCATGCAGAAATAGTACACTGGAAACACGTATTGCAGCAGAGTTGTTTCGGTTTTTATGGCGTTTCTTGGCCATGTTGCGCCAGACACAAATAAGACATCAGGTAATGGGCATACACACAAGGAAAGTTTTACTGATACAGAAGAGAGAAATACATCCAGGGAGAAATCAAAACTGAACCTCCTACAACTCGCAGATTGCTAGTGCAGTAGGCATACCCACTGAGCCGCAGCTGCCCCCGTTTTGCGGCAGAAACACCACCATCACCTATATTTAACTTGACAAAAACTGCCTCTTATAAAATGTCAGTAATAGCTATAACGAACAGATTCACAGTTGTGCGTAAAAAGAAATTTTATTGCACTTGCGATGTAATTCGAAAGACATCAACTATAATTCAGAAGTGAAGTCTGCACAATGAATGTTGCATTACTTACTATCCGGAAGTAGCCTAGTAATTATCTTCGTTTTTTGAGAAAATTGCGTTTTGGTTTTCATGCATATTGAATATTTATTTTCTTCGCCTGCTATTTATTTCATGTGGTACGGATACTCAATACCTGTAAGTAAACTGTCATGTGTATCATACATATATAGTCATTATGTAGTGCAATTTCTAGGACATAGAATTCTTATACAGAATATACTCAATACAGCCCTTTTACATGCATCTAAAACATCGTGTATAATAACCAGATCACATTCTGCCTCATACTTACATAATCAAGAATAATAACTATCTCTTCTATCTCCAGAGGAAAGCCAAACGTGCTCTGCTACTCATAAAAAATCAGTAATTGCCACAACGAACAGATTTACAGTCTAGTAAAAAGGAACTTGGTCTTGCGATGCAATTGGAAAGATACCAAATATCATTCAGCAGTATGAATATTTCATTACTTGCTATCCGGAAGTACTGTAGTATTTCGCAATTATCTTCGTTTTTGAGAAAATTGCGTTTTAATTTTTCATACGTATTGCATATTTATTTTCTTTATCTGCTATTTATTTCATATGTTAATGAGTACCCAATAGCTATAAGTGAACAATCGCACTGCTTGCTTTCTAGCGGCAAGATAAATTTTAGATTACATCATTTACGAAGGTACTCATAAAGCAGAGTTTTTATATCGATGAACTCAATATAAATGCTCATCATATTAGTACATGTGAGTATTACTTAAGTACTGAAGGCAATTAATTTTGTCGATATTTTGCTTTTTATATCATATATTTTTCTTATTTAACAATTAACTATATGGTTGGTTGTTTTGGCGTTTTGTGGACCATATTTGGTCAAGCTGCGCCAAACACAAGACTTCAAGTAAAACAGCGGGTAAGCACAGTTCCCTATTGTACCTAAGGTTTGGTTCGTGAATATTTTTGGGCAGAATACCTGGTAAGTGGGTCGCTGGTGAAACGAAGACGGTGGGTATTTGCTTGACATTTATTTATTTAGCCAGTTTTTGTGGATACATAGCAGTGGTGTTAGAGTGTGGCATGCTTAGTATGGCGACCTTATGGATGATGGGTCTGATAACTAAAGTACGAGACAAGCGGCATGGTGTCGATGCTGATGTTCCTGGCAAAGGTAAGGTCGATGGTGGTGTTTCCACGCGTGGTGGCAGCTCGTTAGATGGTCCAGCGACGTCGCCGTATTAGCGCGCCTGCTCCTTCTTGCGTCTTCGGTAAGCTCTAGATCTCTCCGCACTTGTCATAGGTTTAGACTTCTTGGTATCATTTTGTTCGTCTTGAACTGCTCTTTCAACCTGTTTACGTGTCCTATGCCGCAATTGAACTTTAGTGTTAAATTTTGGCTTCATAGTGAAATCTTCGACAAATCGTCACTTTCCACTGCACATAATTTTCACACAAATGGTTTAAACTGTTAATTAGTCAAGTGTTATTGTAGACTCGTCGTTCTCTTCAATTTAAGCACGCACTCGCTACGACCCATCGATTAGAACTGAAGTTACAGCGGTTAAACAGGTCAGCGTATGCCCGAAATGTGATTCATTTCCCCCACCAGGCGGTACAAAGGTCAGAGGGGTGTGGATTAGTGGTCAACCTGGTCGACGCGGCCCAACTTCCTCCACACAATGGAAGGTCATTTATCCACATAGGCTGATTCCCCTGGTTATGGGGTTTTAAGATATCAACACTTCGTGACGCGCAAGTTTCTGCCGATGACCTCCATACCGATTTTAAAGACGTATTCACGTCAAAAAATGTCGTGAAAGGGGAAAAAGATTGCTTGGGTATCCTGGGAGAGCACCTCCCCCGTGTTTACTAAAGACAGCAAACCCGCTGTGAAAATAAAAGGTCTTTAGAGTACGTGAAGCCCGTGCAAACCTAAAAGATATGTGCTCCTGTGAGCCAATTAACTGTATAAAATTGAACTTATTTGTGCTACAAAAGTAGTGCATTTCTTTGTTTGTTAATTAATATATTTTCGCTGAGTTTAGCTATATGAGTTACAAATTTATATAATCTATAATAAATTCAATTATAAATCTCAAATTTTGAAACTTAAACTCGATTTTCTTAAAATGAACATCCTGATTTTGAGGAACCTTTTTCTATGAATCTACCTTTACCAGTAGCTAAAAATTTCCAAACATATTCTATAAGTATCATGGATTATACTGAAGTGACCGTTTTGTTAGGAGAGAAATCACTTGTTTGAACCATATTGACTTTGTTTACTTGGTTTTAAAACCAAGCAAGAATTTTGTGATTTCCTAATTGATTTTCTATAGAGTGCGGTGGGGACAAGTGTGTTCGTGGGGGAATCCACAATCTATCAGTCGGTCGCTGTCCTCCATTGAGAAAGGATTGAAATGGTGCGAGTCAAGATCATTATACAATGCCGAAATAACACATATCTTCTCGGACAGTCTCTCCGCAATACAAGACCTCATAGATCCAAATAACAGCAACCAACCATACCTAGTCAAGACAGTCATCAAGAAGGGTAAACAGGTACTGGCACCTTTGGGAAGTGCCTGATTGGTTGGTTCTGGGGTTTTATGGTGCAAGGGCCATATTTGGCCATGCTGCGCCAGACACAAGACACAGCATCAAGTAATAGACACAAACACACAATGAAAGTTTTACTAACACAGAAGAGAAAATACACCTAGGGAGGAATGAACCTGACGGGAATCAAACCTGCACCACCTACAACTCGCAGGCTGCTAGCGCAGTGGGCATATCCACTGAGCCACGACGGCCCCTGGAAATGCTTTAAGGAGTCCTGTAATTTAGTTTCAAAGCTAGAGCGCTTCAAATTCTGACAGGGAGCTCGCGCAGGCCAAAAAAGGGCATGAATGAAACGTTATGTAACCCCAGGGTTAAGACAACTCAGGCATTCCAAAACACAACGCGAAGAGCGATTCTCAACACACAACCTATTACTTGGACAAATACAACTGCACGGATAACGATTCAAGTCATCGAATACATAATCAAATCATACCGTACCCTCTCTCTGTCAAGGGACTTGCGAAAAGACTCAGTTACGGCGTTGAAAAATAACGTGCATGAAACATGAGAGCAATTTAACCTTTCCAGAGCTCCCGAATCTTGAAAAATCCGTCAGCCCCAATTTTTCTCCCTTCGATTACAGGGTCGGATGAATGATGACGTCACTCGACCCTATGGTCAGGACTAATCTATTCACGGAAACAGAATGTCGCCGATACAAGCATATCTTAGTCTGTTTGTACCAGGACCGCCGAGGACTTGGCAGGCCTCCAAGCCTGCAGGAACACCCTCCCACCCAAAGGGACTTGTACATACCAGGGACATAAAAAAAATTGCCCATTCCACCGAGCTCTCCCCTGACCGTTAGATTGATGGACTACCGATGCTTGCATTTTTTCTCCCGCAAAGTCTACCAAAGAAATTATTTGGGTGCAGAGTTTCTTATACCGGGGATTGGAGTCCTTCACCCTACGGAACTCTGGAAGTGACAGGACACGTAAAGTAACAGTGCCCGCCGCTTAATAAAATCACTTCTATTTAAACAAATTTGATTTTTAAAGCGATATTTTTATATCTAATCGATATTTAGGTCAATACTTAGGCATATTTTATTTATTTTGGTACCTATATTTAGATCCTTCGGTCGGTAGATATTTTCATTAACGTCGCACTGGCGCAATACAACGGGCTATTGACGACGGTCCGGGATCAAATCCGAAGGAAAATATCCGAGGACAACACCACTTAATTTTGAACCATGGTCAGATGACTGGTCACACCTGGGCTGGCATCCCACTCTCCAAACTTCCATACCACGCCAACGTGAGAATATTTGAGACCACGACAGATTTAACGTGCACCAGCCCCCTTTGTACACGACGGTCTTTGGCTGGATTCGAACTCGCACCCCTTCGATTGCTAATCCGTAACTCTTCCAACCGGGTTCGTTCATCTGATCAATTTGGCTCGCCAATATCCAGTTGTGTCGCGCCAGTAGTGTTAAGTAATGAACTACCTACCTGACGAATTTTGCTACTGACGAGATATCTCGTCATCAAGGTATTGCGATTGCTTGATGATGACGAGATCAAGACATGGTCACTTTTCTTCTAATGACGAGATATCTCGTCCATCAAGATCTGGGCATTTTTACTAATGACGAGATACTTCGTTGAGACGACCACCAGGAGGGTTAATGAAATCACTTCTGTTTAGCAAATTTGATTTTAAGTGACATTTTTATATTTATTTTAAAAGATACTCTTAGAAATATTTTAATTCTTATAAATATATTTAGACCCTTACTTAGGCAACGATTCGTATGCAAAAGGTACATTTTTTAAGATACTGGTGCCCTTCGATTAAGAAATCCCATCTGTTTAAACAAATTTTATTTTTAAGCAATATTTTTATACTTACTCTAATCGAAACTTAGAAATAGGTCAATACCAAGGCAAATTTTATTTCTAATATTGGATACCAATATTTAGATCCATAATTAGGCAACAACTTGGAGACAACGAGTATATTTTTGGCGGTACAGTGCTCCTCGCTTAATAAAATCACTTCCGTTTAGTAAATTTGATTTTATTAAGTGATGTTTTTATATTTACTCTAATCGATACTTAGAAATATTTAGATCCATACTTAGGCAATAGATATATTTTTGAAGGTACAGTGCTCCTAGCTTAATAAAATCGCTTCTGTTTAGCAAATTTGTGATTTCATTAAGTGATAGTTTTATACTTACTCTAATCGATACTTAGAAATATTTAGTTCTTATTAAGTATATTTAGATCCATACTTAGGCAGCGATTCGTAAGCAACAGGTACATTTTGAAGGTAATGGGCTGCTCGCTTAAGAAAATTACATCTGTTTGAACATAAATTTGATTTTACAAAGCGATATTTTTATACTTATCTCTAATCGATATTTAGGAATATTTAGGTCAGTACTTAAGCATATATATTTTATTTCTTATTGGGTACCTATATTTATATTTATACTTAGGCAATAATTCGGAGACAGTAAGTATATTTTTCGCGGTACAGTGCTCTTTCCTTGCTTAGTAAAATCACTTCTGTTAGTAAATTTGATTTTATTAAGTGAAATTTTCATACTTAAATCGATGCTTAGAAATATTTAGATCCATACTTATGCAAGAGATATATTTTTGAAGGTACAGTGCTCTATCTCAATAAAATCGTATCTGTTTAAACAAATTTGATTCTACTAAGCGTTATTTTTATATTTATTCTAATCGATAAATAGGTATATTTTGGTCATGCTTAGGTATATTTTAGTCTTTATCAAATATATTTAGGTTGGTACTAAGGAAACGATTCGTAATCCACAAAAGTATATTTTTGGAGATATACTGCCCCCTCCCCGCTTAATTAAATCGCTTTGGTTTAAACAAATTTTATTTTATTAAGCGATTTGATATTTATTCTAATCTTTAGTATTTTCAGCAAAGCGTGAACGTTTATCGGAAGAATATTTTATTTAATGTAGTTTTCTTCCATAAAATCTCTGTTCTCTAAAGAATCGACAATTCAAATTTATTTTATTATTTTACTCTTTTATGAGGAGAAACTACTTTCCATGACATCAAAGGGGTACACAATGACATGAAAGTAAACTTGAGAGGTGTTCAATTTTCAAATAATTAATAATATAAGCTAATTATTCTCAACGACGTTTTGTTCGCTTGTCTAATGAAAACGCAATGAGGAACCAAAAACCATTTTAAATTCTCTCTCCATCCTGAAATAAAATCGGTGTAATTAGCCCACATGTAGTAAAAAATTTACTCGAAGACAAATTAAACCAAACTTGAAATAAAACTGCTTTTAGTTGAGGAGGCACTGAGAAATTCCAAGGAATGAACTAGATCCTTTTGACCACACACACTGATCTCTTTGCACAGTTCCTTTTAGAAGTTGTCAGAGAGAAAAAGGATTTTTACAATCGGCGGAGTTGATTTTATTAACCGGTGAAGTTACAATGGGGGATATTGTATTGATTTGAATTTGCTCCAGAATTTTTAAGCGGCTAATTTTATGAACGATAAGGCGAAGCTAAATTAGAACGCTAGATTTGCTGAAGAGTAAGTAGAAAATTCCCAGAAACGAACAATATATATCCTTTTGATTTTATACTTTTACTCAGCTGCTATGCTACTCAGACATCAGAGTGAAAAATTATTCTTATAAGTGGCGTACTAGATTTAATTAACTGGCGAATATATAATGAATTGCATTCATTTGAGTTTGGGGTTTCGATTACATTGATCCGATGAATTTATTGCTTTTACTAACCACAGGCACTCTAGTATCATTTCTACTCCAAAGCCAGCGTTGGTGAAATGAATCGGTGTCTCAATTGAAATATTCCAAGAATATTTCGCTTCAATAAGAAAAATTCCTGTTTCATTCAGTTGTTTTATTTCTAAGCAGGTTCAGGCTATAAAACAATTTTTACGAGCGGCAGAGTTGATTTTTATAAGCGACGGAGTTGATTTTATTAACAAGTAAATATTTAATGAAATTGAATTGGTTATTTAAATCTATTCCTGGGATTTTAATTTCTTTCGAGGTAGATTTTATTAACCGGTGATTTTATTAAAGGCGGACACTCTAGTGTCATTCCCTCTCGAAAGACAGGTGCGGCGAAATGGATTGGTGTCTCAATCGACAGGGTTGAAACATTCAAAGAACATTTCGTGTCAATAATGAAAATTCTTGTTTCATTCAGTCGTCATATTTCTAAACAGTTTCAGACTGAAAACGATTTTTATAAGTGGCAGAGTTGATTTTCATAAGTTGTGTTGATTTTATTAATCAGTAAAGATATAATTATATTGCATTGATTTGAATCTATTCCTGTGATTTTGATGATATTACGAAGCTCATTTTATCAACCGGTAGTTTTCTTTTTATAAGCGGTAGACTTTATTTCATTAACCAGTAAATATGTAACGAAATTCCATTGATTTGAATCCATTTCTGGGATTTCTTTATTACATTACGAGGTAGATTTTATTAAGGGACGGGCACTCTAGCATCATTCCCGCTCCAAAGCCAGCTGCGGTGCAATGAATCAGTGTCTAAATCGACAGGGTTGAAACATCCAAACAACATTTCTTGTCGATAATAAAGATTCTTGTTTCATTCAGGATTTTTATATGCGGCGGAATTGATTTTATTAACCTGTAAATATTTAATGACATTGTTTTGATTTGAATGTGTTTCTGGATTTTGATTGTATCGCGAGATATAGATTTTATTAACCGGTGATTTTATTAACGGTGGGCACTCTAACATCATTCCCGCTCCAAAGCCAGCTGCGGTGTAATGGATATGGTTCTCAATCGAGCAGGGTTGAAATGTTCAAAGAGCATTTCATGTCAATAGCTTCTCGCTACGATAATGGACATTCTTGTTCAGCATTTCCTTATGATGAGGTCTGGCAGGGATAGTTGGGAGGCCCTTTGATTTGATCTGGGCATATGAATGCAACAATTGCGTTTGTGTCCCACCATAAATGCCGATTTTGTTTCGCTACATTATGCAGGGGATTAGTTGAGAGAGAAATACGATTCGCTGCCAACACAAATCAGCGAAAGGGAAGTGTTGTAAGTGTGCAGAGACCGAAGTTTGTAAAAGTGGGATAACAACGCAAAAAGTTATATTCATCTCAATTTGTATTCTGTTGCATTTTGCAGAATTCATTAAAGCATCTGATCCATCTGAAGTATTCTTTATTATTATTTCCAGATATATTTATTAAAGGCTCTATATTTAAGTTAAGTAAACCAATTACTTCTTTCATTTCTTAGTTTCTTTCGTGATATTTTAAATTTGGGTTTCTCTATAGACTTAATATATGGACAGTTCTACATATTAAGTCGTTCTATATATCGTCGGCTTAGAGCAGAAACTCATTAACTGACAAAAAATCATTTTACTGAACAGTTGTTTCTAAAGACTAGCTATAAGTTTTTAGGTCAAAAAAATAAAAACTATAATCCCATTTTGATAGTGCTATATATCTTTTAAACTTATTACAATAGTACTACGTATTTCTAATCAGCATGAAAATAAGCATTTAATATCTTAGAAAATTGTCAGTTTCTGCTCTAAGCCTACGATATGTATAATCATTATTATTTCCAGATTTATATTTCTTAACCCTCTGAGGGGTTCAGCGCATAATTCCACCTTGAAATCTACAGTTTCCCCTTATATGACTTCTAACCAAGATTTAATCTTTTTACCAATAGAATCTTTCCGAAGCATTCTATACGAAGGAAATGAGCAATAGAATCTTTCCAAAGGATTCTGTTCTACAGAATGGGTGACTATAATCGTTCCAAAGAATTTATTCCAAGGAAAGGATCAATAGAATCTTACTTAAGATTGAAAGACTCCATTGATTCTTAAGAAAGATGTGGTTACTCAGTCATTAAGTGTGTTGTTGAGTAACACTACTCGAGCAAATCGCACAACGCACAGAGGGTTAACCTCTTATATTTCTTAACCCTCTTTTCGAAAATACTTTTTATCCGCTATTTAAATTACTTTGTGTCTCCCAAAAATGATAAAATTATGTATTTTCATTTTTTTTAATATTTAAGAGTTAAAAGTGTCCCAAATAGGCACACACGTGTGAGGAAATTAACCCCATGGGTTAGAACATAAAGATGCAACTGAATGGGATCAGCATTAATAAATAAATGTACTTAACGTTTTGAGGGTAACATCATTTATTACTTTATTGCATCCACGCGTGTACTCTACTCTAAGAATGATGAGGTTAAGGTAACATATTAATGGTCATATAAGTCGATTATTTCGATGATTGAATAGATTTTCCGTGAATTTTTTAAATGTATAATATGTTGCTACACAGACTTTCCTTATATTAAATATAGGATGAAGTGAGGCAAGTTCTTCCACTGAATGTAAAACGTCTCTTTGATTAAAATAAGGACTTCCATCTGCTGGAAAGGCTTAAGGGAGTCCTATAGAGCAGTTTCACCTCTAGAACGCTTCTAAACTGCGCAGACCAAAGAAAGATATGAATGAAAGTACTTGCTGACTTAAAGATACATTGGGTGGTCATTTGAAAATATATCGGGCCGCGGTATCCCGGTTGGAAGAGTAACGGACTAGCAACTGGAGAGGGGCGAGTTCGAATCCAACCAAAGACCGTCGTGCACAAAGGGGGCTGGTGCACGTTAAATCTATCGGGGCCTCAAATGTCCTCACGTTGGCGTGGTGTGGAAGTTTGGAGAGCGGGGTGACAGCTCAGGTGTGACCTCGTCATCTGACAGTGGTTCAAAATTACGTGGTGTTGTGCTCGGATCTTTCCCTTCGGGGGATGATCCCTGACCGTCGCCAATAGCCCATTGCGTTGCTCCAGTGAGTTAGTTAAATACCTACCTACCTTGAAAATAGCTCATGGTTGACATTTCCCCTGACACTCCGTATTACACAAAGCTGTTTTGCTGCCGGCGAAACCCTGATGGATTGAACTCTTTGAAACTTGACTGCTTATAAACTTGCACTGTATATATAGACTACTCGGCTTGCTTTACTGCGTTGTTTGCATCGCAATGTTTTGTTTTCACTGTATGTATTACTTTACCCTGTAGAACTTTTATTTTTTCCTGTTGATGCTGATCCTGTTTTTTTTTATACATTGGATATATTTATATTTTTTGTATGGTACATGTCTTTTTGTATCTGTCTATGTAAAGGTTGGCGTGCGGCATCTTTCGTGAGAGGTTTTCTTGAATAATTCTCAACTTCTTCAATTCCACGTTCTGTGGTGTAATCAGCCTTAACCCTCCAAGTGTTTCGACAAGATATCTCGTCCAAGATTTGGTCAATTTTGCTAAAGATGAGATATCTCGCCGAGACAAAACTACCCTATTACTCTAAGGGCAATGAAGATTCAAGTAAGAAACACGAATTGTCCCTTGCCCAGAAGTGGTGACAGTTTGGAACAGGTTTTTGCATCAGAGGCTACTACAGGGCAGATTTCGATGAGACGATAAACCACTAGGAGGGTTAAATCCCTCAGGGATCGTCTCCGAGGGCGGTCAAAATCAAAATCAAAAACATTAAAACACTTCATGGAAAGGTTTTGCATTAGTTTGTAAAATATTAACACTTCGTGAATAAATACTCCTACGTTTAAATGAGGGTTCTGTTAATAAGTTTATGCAGCTTTCAGTTTCGCTCCCAAACAACGAATATGTAGCGAATCCAGACAACAAAATACACAATTTAATAAACAGAAAATGAAACAAGATAATATTTTTACGGAGATAAATATATTCTTTAGCGTCCTAGCATTAACATTTTAATATAAAATTTCTATTGAATAGTTGGAGAGATGAAAGGAAACGATTGCTTGATTTACAATACAATAGAAAGGGAAACAAATCAATCTTGAAAATAATTCTTCATAGAGAAGGTACCGGAGAGAATTCCCATTCCTCGAAAAGAATTCAAAACAGTTTATTAAAATAGTAAAATAAAAGTAGATTTGAGTTCAAGGATAATAATTTTTATGCAAATAGCAACATTGCTTCTAGTTGAATAGAAGCGCATGGATAAATTTAGTAAGGAAATTCTATATTGAAAAGTACACATTAAATTAACGTTTAAAATATTTTAAATATTATTTGTGGATATACTCCCAGCAAAGTGTCTCTCAGCCAAGCATGAGTAGATTAAAGCGATAGAACATTATTAAAAAGTTCTGTAAAAAGGGCGAATCCAACAATACGAAATTTTTCAGGAAAGCATTTCAGACTTCACTTTTTCATAAAAATTAGGAATAATGTAAAACAAAATCATTTATAACATATATGTAGTAAGCAAGTGTAAGATAAAAATGAATTTGTTTTACATTATTTCTAATTTTTATGGAAAAGTGAAGTTTAAAAATGCTCTCCGGAAAAATTTCAAATTGTGGGATTCGCCTTTTCACAGAACTTTTTAATAATGTTCTATCGCTTTAATCTACTCGTGCTTGGTTGAGAGACACTTTGCTGGGAGTATATCCACAAATAATATTTAAAATATTTTAAACGTTAATTTAATGTGTACCGATATAAATATATAGGTGTGTGTATGTGTGATAAAAAAATATATCTAGGTATTAATTAGAATGAATGAATATATAGTATACTAATTATAACAAAATAATAAAGTTATTAAATTCTTAAATGAATAAAATATAAAGTAAGAATTAATATTTGTAATACATAAATACTGTAAATGTCACCAGCATTAAAATATGAATAGTCAATTCTTCAGAGAATAGCGACATATATTTGTGTAAACTACTTGAATTATATTCTTCAAACAAGTGTCAAATGTAAAAATGTCCAAGTGTCAAATGTAAAAACATCCAAGTATCAAATAGAATGAAGGAATATATAATATTAATAACACACACGCCACACACAACAAAATAATATTAATAATAAAATCATTAAATCATTAAACAATCAAAAAAGTACTTTTATTAACATAAAACATGAAGAGAATAGTAGTTTAAAAATCGTCTTCAAATAACTTATAGAATACAATATTAGTGCGACTGAAATATTATAAAGAATAAAGTAATCAAACGCAGCAAAATTTTATTCGTAATAAGAATGTGATTAGACAAAAATAATTCTTATGAATGAATGTTTGATATTTCCCCGTACCTAATCCATCATCATTCTTTGTGTGAGAAAATACGACTTCAGATAGTTTTAGACGTCTTCAAGTATTTTTCTTCGTTACAATGTGGAACTATATTCCATCGGTTTTTAAACATAAATCACACTTTTCTAGTGCTGAAAAGCATTCCTTTACCCGAACTCGTCAATAGAAGGAAATCAATCTCTCATCAATTGAGAGAAAAAACGATCTTTCAATTCCCCGATTGTCAGCCACTGAATACTTTATAATCGTTGAATTGTAGCAGTACTGTGACAGAGTAAACTATTTGAAGATAATTACGTTGCACCACACATTGTCACGTTCCTGCGATTCATCACTGCCCAAAAGGTTTTTCCAGAAGTTAACACCATCTATCATTTCGTAATATAACAACCAACATTCATCATGGAATGCGAGGAAAGACTTCTTTTTCCCTGACCTTATACGTGCCGTACCATTGAAGTGGAAAGCAATCTGAAACAGATTGAAGAGAATGGATGGTTTGCAATATCGCCTTCATTAAATGAGCATTTATCCTATTTTTGATTTTCAATTTTTGAAATTATTTCAGTGTTTAAAATCGACTAGACTTTAACCATCCTGGTGGATGTCTCGGCGAGGTATCTCGTCATTAGCAAAACTGACCTAATTTTGATCTCGTCATCAGCAAAAACCGGCAATATCTTCATCAATCGGAATTCAATCGACATTCTTGATGACGAGATATTTGGTCCTTAGCAAAATCGGTCAGATCTTGATAGACGAAATATCTGATCATTAGCAAAATTGGTCAGGTTTTGATGGATGAGATATCTCATCGAAACCACTTGAAGGGTTAAATGCGTGTATGAGGTCTGTCCGGAAAGTATCCATCCATTGTTGATATAACGAGAACTGTTTTCTCGCCATCGATGTTACTTGACAGCCAGGGAGACGGACATTGATGTGCACGCGGGAATAGTTGCGAACCTGTTGGACTAATCAGTTGGGATCTAAACGCCCATGAGTGAATGTTCTCTGAGACTGTCGCATTCACAAAGATTGACAGAGTGTGTATTCTCTCACCCTCCTGGTGGTTGTCTTGACGAGGTATCTCTTCGTTAAGAAAATAGACTATATCTTAATGGACGCGATATCTCGTCATTAGAAAAAATCCGACCAGAACTAGATTTCATCATCAAAAAGTCAGCAATATCTTGACGAGATATCTTAAAAAGATAGAGCAAAACTGGTCAGATCTACATGGAAGGAGTGTTAAATATTCAATATTCAATAAGTTTTTAAAATATCCTTACTTTAGTTTCCTTTCCTACGAAGATATTAGAAAAATGTCGTGATAACTCCTAATTTCCTAAAACAACTCCTGATTATTTCGTTACAACTTCTAGATGAGTTATATTTGTAACAAAACCATGTATATTGCTAGTGTTATCTCTTATTGTCCCTCTGAATATGTATTATACTGTCCAAGTTACGCTTATCTAACAGTATTCCATAAAAATTCACGTTACAAGTTTTTACCTCGTGATGTACAGTTAAAGAATCCAAAAACGCTGAAATATTCGAGACTGCCTGTACTCAACATACGGTTACGGAAGTCAATATTTTTTGGTCACTTAACTGCAAAAACCGGTATTTTTTCAGAAGCAAACTTAATCCAAAAGCAATACTCGTATACCTACAAGCACGTTAGAAACGTAATATCATCTGAAAAAAATCCCAAAAATCTAAGCTGAAGTGGTTGTCATCGATTATTTGAAAAGTAACCGCTGCGTCCCCAGATATCTAACAAAGCTTTAAAAAACGCTTTCTATAAACTTCTTGTTTAGAAATCCATTAAATTTGGTGCCCCTAGAAAGAGAATTAAAGGAAATCAATTGTTGAGCCTCTGCTTTCAAACTCACTTAGTTTTCTTTCCTTTTCTTACGTTCCAGATGGGGAAAAGCACCTCATTCTAATTAAGTCAATGAAGATGACCTTTCTTTTTGGCCCTTTCAATTAAGAGAATTTGCGGACAATGAATCACTGCGTTCGCTATGAGAAGAAAGCTAAATATTCATTAATTAAATATTGATCCACGCATTAATTCCCATACAAAGGTGACTAGGAAATTATCGTGAGTGAGGTTTCGGTGGCTAAATCAATTTCTTTGGCTCCGGCTCATATTCTGCAAACTTTCTTTTCCGGAACCTTTGACTTTTCCGAGAGTAAGATTTCAACTTTTTCGTCTGTCTCGGGGGGGATGTTTTCGGGGGTTTTGTTTCTGAGCTCCACTTCCGCTCGATCGGGGTTCGGTTTCTTTGTTGACTGAGATTAATCAAGTACTAAGCAAACAACGGGAAATTGAAATTTTAATCCTGCATTGTCGTTCCTTTCATTGTTGTTTCTGAGTCATTGTTTGTAGGATCTATGAGCGATCGATGAACTCAAGGTTGGTTGGGTCTTATGGGCTAGGTCCAAAATCGGACACATTACTCCAAGCACAACATAAGGTATTAAAAAACAATAAAAGCACACACATATACTTCTTTTTACTAATGCCCGACCAATTGACATTAATTATTATGACACTATAGGGGAGGATTTGTGAACCATACAGAAACTGAGGATGGATGTTACAGTAAAAGAGGTGACAATATATCAATGAACTCAAAGATAAAATATTTCACAATATCGAGGATCGGTTTCTTGTTAACTGAGATAAATCAAACTGAATGAACAAAGAAAAATGGACATTTTAAACCGGCATTGTAGTTCCTTTCATTGTTGTATCAGATTCATTGTTATGCGATATTTATGGGCAATCAATGAACTCAAGGTTTGTTGAGTCTCATGGGCAAGTCCAAAACCCTATGTGGGATCCTACTTAAGTGAGGTCTTACTTAAAACAAAATATAATTAATAAACGCAAGTTGAAAATATTTTTCGATATTTTGTTCGAATATAATAATAATACATTTAAATTGAAATCCTTGAATCTTCTGGGAAATGCTCTTTTTAACTACGATAAAATGTACTATTATAACTATTAATAGCGTAACATATTTTCTTGGAAAAGATCTTGACACAGAGAGTAAATATTTTAACGGTAAACAAGTTCATTTCCCAGAAAGTGAACGTCAAAAAGGTAATCAGCATCGAAAAGGTTTTGGATTGCTTTTCTCTTTGAGAAGGATTCTTAATAATCAAAGCTGACAGTTTTGAAAAGTGTTTTTCGTAAACAAGTTTCGATACTTATGACAAAAATTAAGCACATGTTTGTGCTTAATTTTGAACTCAAGTTGTTTTGTAAACTAACCAACGCTTTGATTGAACAATGCAACTTAATATAATGCTATTCTGAAGAAACATTTATTTAAATTGATTAATTTACCGTATTAAGTAATTAATATACTAGTACTAGCAGTAGATAAAAATTCTATTTTTAAAAAATCCATTCATATATGTGAAAACAATTGTGAAAGGTCGGGTTGTCAAAAAAAGTGTTACTGATGAAATATTTTCATCGTAGTTTGTTGGTTCCAAAATTTTATGAAGTATTTCAATTAAGTACTTGGCAATACAAACATCGTTTTCATTCAGGAATAGAAAAATAAAGCAAAACATTTAAAATTTCGACAATGCATCTAATATGTTTAATTTTACATGTTTCTTAAATTTTAAAGAGCTGATTTTGTGTAATGAAAGCTGAAACAAGGGGGCGGGGTTTTCTTCTCAGCAGATTATTCATTGAGAATTTTTCGTGAAATAGTAAGGGCATGCAGCGCCATCTCTTAGAGTTGAAAGGAAACGATACTTCTCTTAAATGACGAAATAACCTAGGATCACTTTTCAGAAATTACCTCAAACAATCGGCAAATTTTAACTTTTCTAAAATCTCAAATTTTTCAACATAAAATATCTTAAGACTGTTTTAGAACACAGGAATATCAATGAAGTGTGGGTATTGATAGCGAAAATTAAAAACTATATTAGTAAAAGGGACCATGTAAACACGAAATTTCTTCTGCAAAGTCGATCTAACATATGGACTATCAGACGTACATACAAGTTCTTACATTAAAGTATATTTTATTTTTTTTTTCAAAAAGTGTAATTTACTACTGAACTCAATAAAAATACTTTTTTAATTTTTAGAACGTTTGTCATTTATATTTGTAAAATATTTATGAGTGATTTATGACGTGATGGTATTATTGAGTGATGCTAAACATTAAAGTCACTGGTGAAACTCAAATGTGGTTCAAATAAAAGATGCTTTAACATTTTAATGTTATTTTCTTATGCGTCATATAATTTAATAAAAATGAAACTTCCATTGTAATTTTACACTACGATCATCAGTGTTACCGTTGTTATGTCAATGTCTACCAATGAGTAAGCTTTCGTTGAGTTATAAAGGCTTAAAATTACAAAATGAACTAAAATTGTTAATAAATGTATAAATGTGTTGTTTTGGATTTTTAATAAATTAATTGTTTTGGATTGTTAATAAATGAGTTGTTTTGGATTGAGAAATCAATGTAATTTAAAATTGAATAGTACGCATTTATGATATTCTTTTAAATTATACACGAAAGTCAGTAAATAACGATCACTGTAAATAAACGAATATTTTTTTTAAAAAAACTCAGTAGCGTAGCAAAACTAAACATAATTTTGCGTTTTTCGCCCCACGAAATTCAATATTAATAAAGACAACTACTGGCATTGTTATTATAAACACTTAAACTTTATGTAATAATTGTCAATTAAAGCAATGAAATAACCTGGTAAATACAATTATTGGAGAATCAGACATTTCAGGTATAATCAAGATGTACAGATTTTCCTATTCCCTTAAATCAGGTGGTTTTCTCCACGAGGGTATCAGGTCATTAGCAAAACTGACCACATCTTAATGAACGAGATACCTCGACATTAGAAGAAAAAACTGACCAGATCTTGATCTCGTCATCATTAAAATATCAGCAATATCATGATGACGAGATATCTCGTCATTAGTAAAATTGTTCAGATTTTGATGGGCGAGATATCTCGCCGAAACCACTAGGAGAGTTAACCACAACATTAGTTTTAAAGTGTAAAATATTTATTTTAGATGACATTTTGGCACTTAATTCTCAATTATTAACCCTTTCAAGAACTATTGCTTCATTTTTGCAAGCATTTTAATCTTCTATTGAAGCAACTTGATGCAGTACCGGTTAAAATTTCTTCCGATTTCCCTTGAATGTATTTGAACAAATTGTACGCTATTAATCGACATATTGCAGTATTATAGAGCACCTGTCTCATGGTTACCCGAAAAAACTCTGTATAATTAGCCTAGGAATTTTAATGTGTGGTTTCGTGGTAAAATTAATTCATTTGAAAGAGTCAACCCTCCAAGTGGTTTAGACAAGATATCTCGTCCATCAAGATCTGACCAATTTTGCTTATGACGAGGTACCTCGTCATCAAGGTAATGTCACATTTTTTATGATGACGAGATCAAGATCTAGTCAGTTTTCTTCAGATGACGAGATACCTCGTCCATCAGGATCTGGGCAATTTTGATAATGACGAGACACCTCTTCGAGACAACCACCAGGGGGGTTAATCAAAGAAATTATTTTCCGTAGAGGTAAGAATTTCGCACGATGGTCAATGGGATGAAACTTAAAAACAAACAAAGGCATCTACTGTTTTTATAAATCACCATGATATTGCCTTTATTTTCTTATGGGATTTGACTACATGTCGTCATTTCTTCTTTTCAGGTGGTGTGCTATTTCACAAGAAAATGTATGCAAAAGAATGCATCGGAAGAGGATGTAATCATACAAGCGAATCATGTAATCCAACTTGAACTTCAAGAAGGAGATTGGCTTGTGTAAGTAATACGTAAAGCATACATTCTTAGTTAATTTCACAGTAGCGACATCGAACGAGAAGCAAGCATTTGAAAACTCTCTAGAGACAACTAAACATAAATGCAAGTTTTGGTTATAATTGCATTCAGATAACTTGTTGATTTTTAAAAAATAGAAACTTTAGGTTATTTCACATAACAATCAGAGTTTAGATATTTTACAACAGAAGAGAGAAGTAGTGTCTGACAACGCCTGGTTTTGGCGACAATGCTCGTGTTCAGATGAAGCAATCGAGATGAAGATAGTCCTGATGCATTAGGATGGAAAGGGTTCAGAGGGTACTTAGAGAATACGAAATGTGGACTCTTAGGAGGTCTTATGAACACCTAGCGTTATAATGCCTTGTTAACTAAAATTGAACACGTACTTGGAGAGAAGTATTTGGAGAAAATGAATCCTTTAAGCTTCGGAAGATCTCGTGGTGACCTAGTCTTAACAATACCTTGTTAACTAAAATTGAAAACTTTCTTGGAGAGAACGAAACCTTTAAGCCCGGAGAGGTCTAAGGGAGACTTGGCGTTGACTGTGAACTGATGTACTCGTGTAAATATTTCATGTGATGTGTTTTTGTTAAGTTCCTGTTTCGTCGCAGTTAAATGAAACGTGTGTTTACTATTCCTCTGGTCTTCTTCAATGATTAAAGAACCACACCACTGACCACGGCATGACAGTTTTGATGTTTGAAATGTGAATAGCGCAAGTGGATCTCATTTCATTTGGACCCTTCTTGGGTCTGCACAACTTCCTTGCCGAAATTCGTAGTGGTCTAGCGGTGAAACTAATCTGTATGACTCCTTCAAGCAATTCCAGCAGGTGGCAGACTCTACTTTAATCACGAACACACCTCGCGAACGCACTTGTCCCACCTTCAACCTAGTTCATTTCCAGTTAATAATGCACAATTAGAGTTTTGAATTATCTCAATATCGTAATTAATACATTGCGAGATACATTAATAGGAATAAATTTAACTTCAGTGTGTTTTTAAAGGAAATATGCATTGAAATATACACCATATATTTTACCAGTAATTTAAGTTTTCAAATAAATGATATTTGAAAGTATATGGAAAGTATATAATGATCAATATTAAATATTAACCTATGTTGATCTAAACTACGTAGAGCCTATGAGCTGCCATGGTATTGAAAACCCCATCGAAGTGGGTCCTACTTGAAACACGATTCTAAAATATTTACAGTGCAATGTGTTGGTGGTTTCAGAATTCACATGAACTTGTCTGCAAGCAATGGCATCCATGCCATGGTACTGGGAACCCCCTAAGTGGAGTCCTACTTAAAACACAATTCTAAAATGTTTACAGACAGAGTGTAATGTGTTGGTGTTTTCAGGATTCACATGAACCTGTCCACAAGCAATGGCAGCTATGAGGAAGCTGAGAATATTGAGGTGGTTCTGGATCCAGTCCCGGAGAGAGAGGCTGTGTCCTGTAACCTGGCAGTGTTACCTATCGAGGCAATGGCTCGCTGGAAAGTGGGATCAGCGGATAACATCACTCTGAAAGATGAGCTCCTCTTAGCTGGAGTCCATGTATTTAGCGGTACTGTTACACTTAACTTTATCATATAAATTCTATTGTAGAAATGGTAATTGTAAAGTAATAATTTTTCAATCAAATTTGATTAACACTCCAAGTGTTTTCGACGAAATATCTTGCCCATTAAGATCTGGCCAATTTTGCTAATGACGAAATATCTCGTCATCAAAATATTGCCGATTTTTTTATGATGACTAGATCTAGATTTGGTCAGTTTTTTTCTAATGATCGTGATCTTATTTTTTGTTAACAAGATCTGGTCTGTTTTGTTAATGACGAGATACCTCGTCAAGACAACCACAAGGAGGGTTAATATTTTCCTCTCCCTCAAGAAATAAAAAAAGTCGGCTCCATTCCATCTTATAAATAATGAAAAGTTCAGATCTAATTCAAATTTCACATTTCTTCTTTCATTCCGATTCTAGAACTCGTAGATTTATTGCTCAACACGTACTTCACAGACTTAAGGAATTCTAGCCATGTGATTTTCGAACACGCAAAATCCTACTGACATTTCATATTACAAAGAAACACATTTTTATAAAGCTATTTAATACTAATAATTGATCTTTTAAATTGCCTATGAATGAATGAATAACAACCCCTAGTCGTATGTAAGAAAGTTCGATAGTATATAAGAGCCGTTCGATAGTAAAGAGTAAACTAAAATAGCAAAATTCCCCTTGTCTGCTAACATTAACCCTCCAAGTAGTTTCGACGAGATATCTCGTCCAATATCTGGTCAATTTTGTTTAGGGCAAGATATCTCGTCAAGACAAAACTGGCCCTATTACTCCAAAGGGGAATGAAGATCCAAGTAGAGGAAAATTGTCCCTTGCCAAGAACTAGTGACAGTTTTGAACAGGTTTTTACACTAGAGGCTGGCCACTACAGGGCAGTTTTCGAAGCGAAGATAAACAACCAGGAGGGTTAAAAGAGTAAATGGAAACACTTAAAAAATAGACTACATTCACAACTGTTAACCCAACATTCATAGATACTGAAAGTCTTTAAGTGTGAAATACTTTTGAATACGATATCGATCAATAACAGGTATTTTCTATTCTTCATCGGATTTAGTTAACTATTTTATCAACTCTATATCGCTAATTAAAGAATCGTTTAGAATCTAGTCAGTATTGGTAGAACTATTAGTAGAATAGTAAGAATGATTTCTATATTTTCAGTCCCTTTACTTCAATTCCTTCTATAAACTTAGAACATTTCTTTAAAATTCTCATAAATCAAAACTATTCAGAGCTCCTGTATGTCATCGTTGTAACTTGAATTTCTAGTGTGTGTGCTTTCTGTTTTTACTATTTTTTAATCCATATCAATTTCCTATAAAATAGGAATACAAAAATTAACATCAATTGATATAATGTATCCATATAATAATAAAATTTAACCAAAAACTAATAATAAAAAAGAATTGCACACACATTCACGCTATAAACTCAAAATTATTTAATCTTAATGAAATTGTTTTAATTCAAACGAATAGCTCGTTGTGTTGCTCCAGTGCAACGTTAATTAAAATATCTACCTACCTTTAATTCACACGATTATTTATTTCAAGTAAAACCTACCTTGCGCCATAAAACCCAAACATCCAATCCAAATTCAATAAAACCTTGTCTGGTACAAATAAAAACAAACTTGAATGAGTAAGATCACCCAATTAAATCAGCAAAATTGGGACGTATTCGGACTAAAGCTGCTGAGTCTATTAAAATCAAGACATTCACTTAAAATGTGTCTAACATAAAAATTCTGTTATAAGTAACAGTGGCGCAGCTGTCAGATATAGACCTCGTCATCTGACAGTAGTTCAAAATTACATGGTGTTCTCAGATCTTTCCTTTCGGGTTCGATCTCGGACCGTCGCCAATAGCCCGCTGTGTAGCTCCAGTGCGACGTTAATTAAAATATCTACCTACCACCAAATCCAAGGTTTGAACCTTCTTTGCATAACAATGTTAAGAACTATGTTGAGAGCAACTTGGTGATCTATTACTTTCTCTTCTTTATTTCTAGTGAGATCCCGGTTACCCTCCACTGGCTGCGAAGTCGCCTGGACATTAAATGTAACTGTCCGAACACAGGAGTGCTCTCGGCTCCCTGAAGATGACATCTGCTCTGGTAAAGGAACATGTCTTACTGACCATACCTTGGTAAGTTTGATTCCATCGACTGACATTTAAATCAGATTAAGTTTATTTACAATCTGAAATCATTAGAGTTAAATAAATACAGCCGCTTTCAAAACGAAGAAAGCTTTGATGACCGTGAGTAATTGATGGACAGTGTCGACAAAGGTATTTGTTAGTTTCTTTCTATTTTTTCATTAAATGCAATTTAAGGGAATAAGAGCTTTCAAAACCAACTGGATACCTGGTATATCTGGATATCCAGTTGTGGAAAAATCAGTAAGTATATGTGAGACTTTCTATAAAAATTTTGTTAAAGTACTTATTGATATATTCATATTTTTCGTATTCAGTGTTCACTTGCAATGTTGGCGTACCCATGCAAAATGCAAATTTGAAGTAAACGCAAGTTGTTATAAAACAATTCGTAATCCTTAAATTATCAGGAAAAAGCAAAGGATTAATATTATTATCATCTAAACCAACACATATTCTTCCCTATACATAAATATCAGATTTTTAAGTTTTACAAAAAAAGTATTCATCTTTAAACAGTACTTTTAAAGCGCTTTTTTCAGTCACAGTTACCCACTAAGACCGTCGTTCAAAATTACGAGATGTTGTCATCGGATCTTTCCCTTCCTGGTTCCTGGACCGTCGCCAATAGCCCTTTGCGTTGATCCAGGTTATACCCTGCATAAATTCAACTATCTACCTAGGGGCCTAGTTGATAAAAGTATTTTCAAAATGTAATTCTACTTGATAAACGTAACATTTCAAAATTAGTGTCTTATTCATTCCTTAATTGTCGTTTAGTTCATATAAGTCTCGTCTCATCTCGAGCGTATTGTCAAGTTATATCAAGTCACGGCATCTGTGTCAAATAAAGTATGCGTCTAAACAATCGACGAAAGCGTTTCAGATTGTATACTCAAAAGTCAAAATTGTGTAATAGTACTTATGAATACTCTCTTAAACTGAATTATATATTATTAGAGCATAGTGTAAAAAATATTACACTAAACCTAACTGACTTTTATGAGAACTCAAGATCTCAGTTCTTCAGAACTCGACATTTCCCAAAACTCCATCACCTCCAATTGTCTATGTTGCCACGTTAAATTTTTAAAACGAAATTTGGTGAGATAAAATATGATGATCCTCTGATAATTAGATTACTCTTTGTGATTAAACGTTTATGAATTGAAAAATTTACAAGTGTGATCGAAAACCATCGTTTCCGAATGGCCTCACAATTCCCGCATGCATTTACCATTCCAGACACCAAACCACCACCCGATTCCAATCAGGACAAACTTAAAAATGCAATCATATCTCAACTCCCATTCGGATTCCAAACCAATTTTCCATTTCCTCCACAAATAGCCCCTGAGATTTGTTTTCCGCCTCCAGGTAGACGATTCCGTCGCCCGATTCCTTTTCATTTCAGCCACCATTTTACCTAGCCATGCATTCTGTCCTTCTGTCTCTTACCTTTCTTCATGTTCTTATCTTTTTGTGCAGACAACATTCACCTGTCACTGCTGCCCTGGATTCGTTGGACGTTTTTGTGAAGAGCGTGATGGTTGCTATGCCAACCCCTGCCAACATGGGGGATTTTGCGTCGACATCACAGAAGGGCTTACTGGATCAACCTACCAGTGCTTATGCCCTCACGGTAAGATGACACCGATGACTTTTCCTTCTCACTCCTCTATAGTTAAGCGGAACTTATGACCCACCGCAATTTATTACCCCGCCCACTAAGCTTCATAAAGCAAGAAGGGCCCCGGAGAAGAGCTCTTTGTGAGGGAATAAATTCCCATGCAATTCCACAGAGCTTGTACAGATAGGGTAGGCGGAAACCGTGCAAGAAAGGAAGAACAAAAGCCTCCCAGACTCAGAAAGCACACATAATCTCAGACATAAATATCTTTAAATGACCCTCAGTCTAAGCTTTAAGTTTTAAATGTCTTATACCAGTTTTTTAAGCCACAAATTTCCCCGTATACTGCCGTGCTAGTCCAAAAGGGCAGTATCTCCAAGTTTGTCTTTCGACTTGACAACTGTTGAATGCTGCGCATATATTTGATATTTAAGAATTCTAAATTGCAGTGGGATTACCCAATCAATTGTCGATTGAGTACTCTTACAATTTTCTAGAGGTTATGGCCATCATATTATTTCCTAGAACACTAAATTTCATAAGACAATAAAGGTCCCGTAGAAGAGCTTTTTGCTTAGGAATAAACTCCTATGCAATTCCACAGAGCATGTACAGATAGAGTAGGCAAAAATCTGTGCAAGAGAGGAATAACGAAAGCTTATCTGATTCAAAAAGCACACATGATCTCGGACACAAATATCTTTTAATGACCCTCAGTCGAATCTTTAAGTTTTAAATGCTTTATAGAGGTTTTCTAAGTCACAAATTTCCCCCTTACACTGCCGTGCTAGTCCAAAAATGCAATATCTCCAAGTTTGTCTTTGTGAGTTGACAACTGTTGAATGCTCCGCATATATTTGACATTTACGAGTAAGAATCCTAAATTACAGTGTGATCACTCACTCAATTGTTGATTGAGTACTATTACAATTTTCTAGAGTTATGGCCATCAAATTATTTCCTAGAACACTACACTTTATAAGAAAAGAAGGGCCCCGGAGAAAAGCTCTTTATGAAGGAATAAATTTACATGCAATTCCACAGAGCGTGTACAGATAGAGTTGGCGAAAACCTGTGCAAGAAAGGAAGAACAAAAGCTTTTCTTATTCAAAAAGTACATATGATCTCGGACACAAATATCTTTTAATGACTCAGTCTAAGCTTTAAGTTTTAAATGCCGTACAGCAGCTCTTTTTAAGCCGAAAATTTCTCTCCATACAACAGGGTACAACACTGCCGTGTAGAGTTTGACTCAAGTTCTCAATTCCAATAGTGACAACATTTGTCTGTATAATTACCGACGGAAATTAACAATATTGGTTTTTACTAGCTAAAACTACCGGTTTTTATCAATAAAAAGATGCTCATTTCGCCCATTTTCCGAAAAAAAAAATATTTTCCGCTTCCTCCTTGAATCTATCTCCCCTGAGACATCTCAAAATATTTTGTGCACTGCATAAAACAACGCCAACACGACAATATTTTTCACTGCGACATGCACGGGACAAACTTCTCCGGGAGCTTATGTACGTATAAGCCGCACAAGGAAAACCCCGAATCATTTAACTTCGGAATAGCAATATTTTTCATAGATATCATGGACACAATAAAAAAATGCGTGATCTACACTTTGTGGATGTGCATTTGCTTATTGATGTTCTTTTAACCTCAGACCTCACTGCAAGGTTTGCTCTTCAGATTGGATTTCTGGCGTCATTATGTCCAATATTGACAACATTTCCGATGCGTTGTCGACATTGATCTCTGAAGTGTGATCCCAAAAACGTTATTTAAATAAAGGTAATATAATAAAATTTAACTAAAAAGACCGGAATTCATGTTTCGGATATGGCAATTCTCACCAATCTCATATCGGATCTTCCCCTTCGGGATGTATCCCGGACCGACGTCAATAGCCCTCTGTGTTGCTCCAGTGCGACCTTAATTAACTACCTACCTACCACCAATCTCATAAACCAGAACATACTGGTTTATAAACTTTATTGATGCTAGTCAATAAGACAGAATCTCCAAGTTTGCCTTTGTTAGTTGAGAATTGTTACGGGTATCAAGAATATCATCCCGGTATAAACCTCGAGTTATATGTTTTTATACAAATCCTTCGAATTCATCGTTAATCTAAAACTAAGACAAAATAGTCATCTAAAAGATTGAATAAACCATTTTCAAAACCTTGTATCTCGATACCCTTGAGTTTAATACCTAACTACGAAACAGTATTTAGTTTGACGTTTTAGATTATTTTAAGGTGAATTAGATTATTTTAAGATATTGAATAATGAATGAAATTTGTAATGATGATGATTTTAAAGAATGACTAATATTTGAATTTAAAATGTTTTGAATTTAAAATAAATTAAAACTAGAAGGGGAAAATTGTGAAGAAAATTAAAGATAAATAATTACTTTTGGGCCAAATCAACGTAAAAGTGTGGAAAATTCAATACCCTCTTTATTTGTGTATAGTTCATTGAAGAGCGAACTCGGAGGTACCATTTGATATAGAAAATAAAATCTACAATTCATATACATAACTTTTGTTTAAGGGGTCATTTTCATATTAAATAACCTACAGTTTTATAATTTCCAATGACTACTCAAATTTCAAATCTATATCAAAATTTAATTCCAAATACCGTATTTCAAGCCATTTCTGGAATGTGACTATGAAAGTTTTGGAGTTCGTAATGGTAAATTAGTTACCTGAATTTTTTCATATCTTTTGACATTATCTTCCCATGAAACTGAAAATTTTCATTATGTTACTATTGAAGAAACCAATCGAAATCTTCCTAATATTTCTTTTTTATTCAAATTTTAGCATGAACACAATATTAATTATGATAAAATTCGGAAAAATTACAAACAGCAACTTTCATATATTTTGATAGAAATGGATTCCAAGGCTTCTTATTTAAATTTTCGTGTCTCTTATTTGAAGTTCGTCATTTCGTTATGCATAAAAATGGCTAAAAATGGTCGTTATTAAATTTATTATAGCTAAAAGTCTTCCAGGAGACAAGAACAAAAATTTTGCATTATCGTATAAGAAGCCTTCTGGGTTAATTTCCATCAAATAAATGAAGGTTGCTATATATAAATATTGTACACTAAGTATTAACTTAAATAAAGATACTTCATGTGGATTTTGTTTCTTTTATTATGATATAATAAAAAATATATAAAAAATAAATAACAGGAAGATTATTTCATGATATGAATAAAAGTCTAGGAAGCTAATTTACCATTAGGTGTAACAAATTTTCTTACTCATAATCCAGAAATGGCTGAATTTGAAATATTTTGTTAAAAAATTGGATGTTGTATTGGAAATTATAAAATTAGTATGCCGTTTAATATGAAGACAACCCCTTATGCAAACTTTATGCACATGAATTCATAGAAGACGTTATTCCCTATCAAAAGGTACCTTTGAGTTTTCTCTACCATGAATGATGCGAGAATAAACATGGGGTTTTGAATTTTTTTCTGCAGTTGTAAGTTAGTGATAGGAAATAAGATACACAGGAAGACACCTTTTAGAGAAGTGGTCATTATCTTTTTGAATCCAGATAACGAAAGTCAAAATCAAAATACCTATTAAATAATATGAATGTGTTTATTCATTTTAATCATGCCCTATTTCTTACGATAAACATATTTCTAAATATCTTAATGCAACTGCCTATTTGAGACAAAGCAAAGTCGAATTACTGAATTAACTAAAATATCCCGAGACTAACCATTTTTAAAGTATAAAAACTTATTAAAGAATTTATTCGTAATATTTCAGTTTATTCAAAAAAATAAATACGTTAACTAAAAACTGTGCAGAAATGACAATTTTGAAAAAAATTCTGCATATTGCTGGTTAAATTCATAGAGTACTACGAAAATAAAATGCTTCTAATAGAAAACAAAAAGTTAACCCATTTCTCCTGTTTCTCTAATCTGTAAAAATTGTGCATTAACTCTTTTTTTCTCTACTGTTTCGAAAAAGCACTAGATTTTCCGAAAACAAAAAAAATATTGCATGCTTCCAATTATTTTTTCAGACTTTTAGAAATTTAAAAAACAAACTTTTTGTTAGAACATCCGAAGAAAATATATAAATATTGTATTATAAAAATATCATTTTTCCAAAACAGTGAAAACGAACGAACTGTAGGAAAACAGACCATGAGATAAAGCAAAATCTTTCAAAAATCTCTACTCTTTCTGTCATAAATTTTTAGCAAGTTCTGATACATTTGATTTTTTTCTACATTTTAGTATTCAGTTTCATATATACTATAACTAGAGGTCTCAGGCTTTTGTAAAGGCCATTTTCCTAGTTTTAAGGAAAGGGGTCACATGAATATTAATAAACTCCTGACGACTCCTGACGTAATCAACTTTACAAAATTGCACCAATAGGCAGTGGCGTATCAGTCTCTAGGTGCACTCATAGACGTGAAATATAAGTAGATTGGAGCATATTGAGAGGATCTTCAAAAAGTGTGACCAACATTTCGAATAATAGTCACATCACTCCTCTGTGAAAAGTTGACTTGGTCGGCCGATTCGTCATTTTATTGTCTCTTTGGCGATATGGCATCTTATGACAGGGTAGATGTGTGAATGCGCATTTCTAGAGTGGCGTCAAGAATAGTGAAATCTACTATTACGTCGCGCGTACCAATCAGATGAGGAATCAATGGATGGGCGTCTTCTCCAGTCTCATGGACCAATCAGATGATGAATGTGTTTCCACCGGGCAGACGAAGAGCCTTAGGAGTCACGTTACTACTAGTTTTGGTGACATGATTCTGAGCACAGAAAAAGGTTATCATTGCTCATTACTTTTATATCTCCTCTATGGGTACAGTAGGCGCGTGCCGGTGTGTTGTTCTTATAGGAGGGGCACAATTGCGTAAAAGTTCCATGAGATCCATAATCTGAGGAAGTTTCAAATATGCACTGGTTTCATAAATTAAAGCAAAATCAGAAAAGTCACGATGACTAAAAATCTGATATCACTAGCATCACACGCCTTCCACAAGCTGGTGTGCATAACGGTTGGTGTGCATAGCGGTTGGTGTACAAAATTAAAATGAATTAGATCATCTTTGCAAGTCTTGCTCCGTCGCTTTTGTGTTAGTTGGTTCTTCGAGTAAGCCAATCAACTTCTGGATAGTGTACTGGTCGATAAGTTGTTCCAGTCGGATTTTACGAGGAAAGGTATTCTGCGCTTCATGAGCCCTCCTGTTTGCAAGATAATTTTGTTCTGTTAGGCTTAATTACTTAAATTTTGCGTTCGCTCTAAATTTTTATCTTTGACTCGGTATTTAAGATAATGTGTTTTAATTCTATTCTGAGTGGTTGTTTCTGACGAGCGGTTGAATTCACACTACGAATAACTATCATAAAATTCAAATGCTCAAAGTTATAATGTAAGGTCAAATCAAGGTATATTTGAAACTAGATATTTTGATTCCTATCTTTTTTGATAATCGCAAGGAACGATTATTAAAATTAAACACAAATAATTCACCTATGAGAGGCGTTATCTGTCAAGCAAGATGTAGGTGGCGGAGTGTTTTGCTTATTGTGCACATTCCGGAAATGACGTAAACTGGTTTGTTTCTCGAATGCCATTTCAATACCTCGCCAACAGAAATTCCAGAGAATAAATTCGGAATTGGTAACATGACAATTAGTTGGTCAACGCGAATTAGATTAAACGCCAAACGTCGCTAAAACGGCGATACATTGTGTTTTAAAGTAACTCCGATTTGTATCATGCGAGAGCATATAGGTAACTGGAAGGAAAATCTCCCTTTTTCGTCTGATTTGTTTACTCTGAAAATCTCTCTCACACTTGAATTGCAAAGTTTTTTTTACAAAAATGAACTTTATGTGTCATAAATTAAATGAGTTCAAAAATTAACAAGTCTATTTTGTAAACATTTGATAAATACATTTGATAAAATACATTTGCGTTCGTAATCTTAAGTAAACCTAAACCAAACCGTTTTAGAAGCACATATTTTAAGTAGATGCACATGACATTTTTTTTATTCTTCTATAATCAAAATGCAAAATTTCTGTATATGTTGAGGGGCCGCGGTAGCCTGCTCGGAAGAGTAGCGGAAAAGCAACCGGAGAGCTACGAGTACAAAACTCGATCTAATCCAAGACCGTTGTGTATGTGGGGGCCGGTGGGCATTAAATTTGTCGTGGAATCAAATTTCCTCACGTTGGCGTGGTGTGAAAGTTTGGAGAGTGGGGTGCCAGCTCAGGTGTTCACCTCGTCGTCTCACCTTGGTTCAAAATTATGAGGTGTTGTCATCGGATCGTTTCCATCGGGATTGATCCCGGACCGTAGCCAATAGCCCGTCGTGTTGCTCTAGTGCGACATTAATTCAACTACCTTTATCCTTTGAGGGTCATGCATATTTCCTACCGCCCGACCAGCATTTTTCCCTGCATGGTTTCTAACCACTTTTTGACCAATAAAAGTTTTCCATGGATTCTTTCAATTGATGGATGTGGTCATTTAGTCATTAAGTGCTTAGAGCGTTATGATAGTTTTACGCTGCATCACAGAACATTTGTCCTCTCGTCAAAACATAACTCCGTTTATAATACATCTCAGTACTCTCTTGAGATTATTTAACTAAACTACTCTATAACATGTTCCCTGAGAGAATTAGCATCATTTTCATTCCTCTACTTTCATGCGCAATTGGGCAATGCGAGTGAAATATCTCTTCCTACTAATGCAATTTTATAAAATGCAAGCTACAGTCTATGAAAGTTAATACTTTGTAGAGTTGTTTATTGAGACTGCCTGGATTGGCTCACTGAGTAATTGATATTAAGTCTCGGTGGCAGTGAAGCTAATAGGGTGGAAACTGAGAAAGTTATTCGCAACTACAACTATTCTAGAGAGCAAATAGCTTTTAGGAATGTCTTCATATATAAAGTATTAAAATATTATTCCAACACAGGACGAAAAATACTTTATATATATATATTAGTAGTGTTATATAGCGAAAGTCGAGAAAAACTTGTTCATTAGAAATAAAGCATGAACTATACATTTAATTACTCTCATGTTTAAAATTATGTAAATCCACAAGGTAAACAAAATAAATGGTTCAACTTTTTAAACTGAGAGATAAGGGAAAATATTTTTGAAGATAAGTTCTTATCCACACTTTCGAGACGCTCAAATCTGTTTACCAATTCAGTTTAGAGTAACTGCTTGAAGAAATTCTTTGAATTCCCAATTCTAAAAAAACAGATTGAGCTTATTTTCTATATAGTCTATTGGGGAGTGATATAGTCTATGCGGGATGTATCGAGCCGGAGTAACATGAGTAGGGGTTACTGTAATTAGATAAATTAGTCAACATTTTTATAAATAAAACTACGTTTCTATTGAAGAGTCAAACAAAAATGTGTAGATCTTAAGATCAGTTTCAATCTCCACATTTTTCAAGGAAAGAAAACTACACTTAAGAAAAGAAAAATTAAAAGTCTGAAATGTGAAAGAAAAAATGTGATTAAATATCTTTAAATAAGACTTTATATGGAAAAACACATCAATGTCGCATTTTATCAGCAAAATTAATGAATATTACTAGTTAAAGAAAAATTCGTTTTAGTCCAACCGCATTTCAGGTAACTTAGTTTTGCCACTCCCGGTCAATCTTAGATGCTTGAGATATTGATATTCTTCATCTAAGGAATTTAGATTAGAAGTGTTATTGAAATTAAGTCTGGCAAATTCTTTACTCTGATTGGCTACCAAAACTCGTGAACTGCAGGTATTTGAAATTAGTTTATACCACTTTTTATTTTGTTTATGCCTAAATAAATAAAAAAGAAAGAAGCTAACTCGAATTCCACTGACAGATGGGCCATGTATGTATCTTCAATTCCTTTATACATCCGAAAATACATTACAATATTAACGTGGTACTGGTTGCCTAATCAAAATTATATACAAGGTGATTCAGCTAAGCGTGTACAAACGTCTGGAAGGGGAAGGTGGCACAAAAACAAATCGGAATCATATAGCAATGCAGGGTCTGAAATACCATCTTCATATGCTAATGTAAAGAGAGGACGAGAATGAAAGAACAGCGCGTAAGAGAACAAAATGTTTTTAATTAATCACAAGACATTTACGAAATGCTTTGAGGTTTCAAGAAGACGTTCAGAGTTGCAACACCTAAGCAGTTACAGAACTACCTAAGCAGTTACAGAGGTGCGTGCTACAAGGTCCTTGTCACTTTCAACGGGGTGTCGTAAACCAGTCCTTTTATGTAATCCCAGAAAAAATAATCAAGGCATGCTGTCCGGCGATCTTGCAGGCCAATGATGATGAAGGCTGCACGAAGATGGCGTTTCTGACCCTGCATTGCTATGATTCAGATTTACCTTTGAAACCTACCCCTCCCAGAAATTTGTACACGCTTAGCTGAATCACCCTGTATTGTTAAAAGTTTTCAAGTTCACATAAATTCCAACTAGTCTCATTCATTTAAAGAACCCGTTTGTATATCATTGTTTAGCAATGGACATATACAAGAGCTTTTTCTGACAGTAAAGATTATACCCAAGGTAATTTAAGGAACTTTATTTGCCCTCTACAGCGCGCAAGCCTTATAAAGACAAATTCAACTGGCAATTTATGAGTCAAGTCACTTGCTAAATATTGTATAAACTTGTACTATAAATGTCTCAGATAAGAAATAATAATTCTCACCCATTTAAATATTCAACGAGATGCATGAGTCTTTTTCTGTAAAACTAAATTTAGATGGTACTAGTGTTTAGTGGGAAAATGTGCTTCTTGTACGTATTCCATACCTGGATAACCAGAAGTAAAATCCTCGTCTTCAGGAGAATTGTTTGCTTACACTGAAAATCTCTTTCATGGGAATTGAATGTTTGCAACACAATAATCTGCCATCTAATCAATATCTGATATGCTATAACAGCTAAACGAATTGGTTGATCAAACAGGGCAAAATACCCATTCTCGATATATAGGGATGATTACTGCTGCTTAGAAACAAATGTATTTAAAAATTCATTGGACACATCATCTTACACATAAACAGGTAAATGAGCCAAATAGCCCAGTTAAGACGAAATCGAGGAGAAAAAACATTCATTCAAATATGATGCAAGTCTTTTTTTAAAATCATACTCATAAAAATTGGTACAATTTCAAATTACGAACTTTAGATTGACGGGAAAAATAATTTCTAACCATGCATTTCAATGTTTGACAGTTTGTATAAGTCTATTAATCTTAAGTACATATCTCATGTAAACCTCAAATATAATGAAATTGTGGATAGACTTGCCAGAGAATCATGCCCGATTCTTTTCACACGCCTTGTCGATTAACATATCAAATTATTCGCCATAAGTAAAAGCTAAAATAATAAAATTTGGAGAGCCAAAACAATCTGGTATCCTAAAGACCTCCCAGGAGCCTCGTTCAAATATACTGTGGACAGAAAATGTTGGATTGATGCTTTCTAGACTTCTGAGTAGGGACACCTGTCTCTATTCTTCGTACAGGGTCACATTGCATTTTCAACTTACCTAAAATGTGACACTTAACAAGCCTCCTTAAGTCATCTTCTGACCTGTGTTGGTCTGACAAAAGAGGACCTCTATGGAAGCCCTGATCTAACGTTTGAATTTTTGAGCGTGTTCGAATTCAAGGACTTGGTCTACCTGTTTAGCTCATAGGGGAAATATAAGAGTAGAGTGAGCAATGGTAACCGTTTTATGTGCCCAGGATCGTGTGACCAAAACTAGTAGTAACGTGACCCTTAGAGTGCTTTCGTCAGTTGGGTGGAACCTAGCATTCATCAAATTGGTCCAAGGGATAGAAGAAGACGCCCATCCATTGATTCATCATCTGATTGGCCCATCAATTAATCATCTGATTGGTCCATTGATTGATCATCTGATAGTAGTAAACTTTGGCAATTCCACCACTTTTGTCTCCACTCTATAGAAATGCGAATTAACATACCTATCTTGTCATAAAATGTTACATCGCCAAACGAGGCGATAAGATAACAAATTGGCCAACCAAGTCAATTTTTCAACATCTCAGTCACGTGACTAATAGTCGACATGTTGGTCACACTTTTTGAATTCCTCTCAATAGCAATGCTCAGTTTACTTATATTTCACATCTATGGTTCAACTAGGCCTTAAGGAATAAGTATGTGCCTTAAGCAAGAAACTAATCGCTATACTATGCATAGTGAGGTTCTTCTGAGAAAGTAGATGACCTTGAGTCCTTACTTGACCTGAGACCAGGTAGCTAATCCTTATCGAACGTTAGTGAACTCATCAGGGAAAGGAGCTGCCATGCGCAAAATAATTTTTGTCATCGCCATAGGATAGTATTACCCGTAATAACTGCTGTCGATACCGAACGATAAACTCGGAGCCAAAATCCGTGCCAACGACACCATTTGTAGGAGCGCCTTACTAACATCCAACCAATCAACTACACTCATGTCCAAATTTATCTCTACATACCCAAAAATAATGATATTCCATTAAATATCCAATCGATGTAATCCATTTTTGCAAGAAATATGTGAAAGACAAGCCTAATTAGCATTATCGAATCAAAAGTGATCAAACGGTTTCTGATATGCAAATCAAGGCGTTACGTCATCCGACGGTGAATCAAGCGCTTTGCGCAAAGTGCATATCTGAGTGAATTTCTGCAATACAGCATTTGATTTCAGTGTGTAAGGACTCAAAACGGTTTGTTATGACTCCGAAGTATCATTTGAAAGAATCTGTGAAGTGGCGAATTATCGGCCGTTTAGAAGCAGGGCAGACAATTATGGAAGCAGCGAGATGTATGAATATTTCAAGTCAGTCTCTACGCAATGGAAACAATTTCAGAACTCTGGAACTGATGTAAGGAAGCCTGGACAAGGTCGTAAACGAATAACAACTACTTCTCAAGATCGATATATGGCAATAACTGCCCGTCGTAACAGGAAGTCTACTGCTCGGCAGTTAAGTTCAGAAGTTGTAGCCGCCACTGGAACTGTTGTATCACGGCAAAATGTATACAGAAGGCTTAATGAGAAAGGCCTTTATGCCAGAGAGCCAAGGGTATGTGTTTCACTGTCTTTACGGCAAAAGAAGGATCGCTTTAATTGGTGCAAAGAACATCAAAACTGGAGTGAACACCAATGGACCCATGTTCTCTTTACTGATGAGTCGAGGTTTAGTTTAACATCTGATTCTAAACGTGTTTATATCTGGAGGGTGTCAGAAGCGCGAAATCTTCTTTCGAACATTATGGAATGTGACCGTTTCGGTAGTGCAGGTGTGATGGTATGGGGAGGAATAATGATCGATGGACGTACGCCTCTACACATTTTCAACGGCGGATCTGTTACCGGCCAGAGATATCGTGATGAGGTTTAAGAACCTTATGTAACACTTTTCAGAGGTGCATATGGATCTGACTTTTTATTTAATAATGCTCGTCCACATCGAGCAAACCTCGTTGACGAATTCCTTGGAAGTGAAGCCATTGAGCTAATACCACTGCCAGCAAAATATCTTGATCGGAACCCGATAGAGAACTTATGGGACTACCTTGGAAAAGCAGTTGCACGGAGACATCCTCCTCCTAGAGATATAAATGCCCTGAAGACCGCATTGCTGGAGGAGAGGAACTTAATTCTCCAAACTGTGGTTAACAACATTATTTCCAGCATTAAAACACGTTATGATATGTGTGTACACGTCAGGGGAGATCACATTCCATATTAAATTCATAAGCCTTAATTTTGTTCTGAGTTATTCTTTTTTTTCCGAACTCTCCTTGTCACATATTATTGCCATTTTTATTGTTTCATGCTACAGTTTTATATCATATGCGGTGTGCTCTTAAATTTTTTCCTTTGTATTTATGTGTTATGATGATATGTATCATTTCACACAAATTCATAAAATTATAGTACACAGTTTCTGAGAAATCCGTGATTTTATGCATGTAAAGGTAATTTTAGACATGAGTGTAATTTAAGATATGAAAGGGTTTTCCTGTCAAACTAAATGTAGGTGGTGAAAGTGTTTGGGGGTGGACGAGCTTCCTATGCGCATTCTGGACGTGACACCATTTGGCTTTTTTTCGAATACGATTTCAGCACGTCGTCTTTAGAAATTCGAACGAATGAATTCCAAATTTATTTGTGATAGTTAATTGATCAACGCCAAACGTTGCCAAAACGGCGATAAACTACATTTTAAGGCAACCCCGATTTATATCATGCGAGAGCATGTGGGTAACATGAAGAAAAGTCCCATCTTCCGTCTGGTTTGTTTGTTTTATACTGAAAATCCCTCTGACTCGTGACTCGTTCACGTAACTCAAATTCTAATTCGTCAGAGTCGCACCTATCGCAACCGTATTTGCAAATCAAAAGTTTACAACTATTTCCCTGTGCTTTCATTACCTTATGTTGATTTCTATGACAGATAATCTTCCCTTTTGATTTTTGATTTATTTACATTTCTTACAGGTTTTCGTGGTCAGGCGTGCGAAGAGGAAGTTAATCTCTGCGATCGTAAACCATGTTTGAATAATGGTACTTGTCGTGGCAACCAAACTACATACTGGTGCGAATGCCCTCCAGGATACAGCGGTCGTCACTGCGACGCCAATGTGAACGAATGCTTGTCAAGTCCATGCGTTCACGGTGTGTGCGAAGATGGACTCAGTGGATATAAATGCTACTGCTTGCCAGGTAAAGTAATAACATTAGCACATTCCGATTAGTCAATTCGCTATAAATCTACCTTAAGATCTGTATACCTTCGGAGGTAATTTTTTGAAATTATCACGGGACTTAGATTTTTGTATATTTTGTTATTCATTTCTACTAGGAAAATCATTTTATGGCAGAAAATATTGTGCTTTAAATTTATTTTTTATAAAAATGGAGTAAAAAGTATAAAAAAGCAGCCAAAAATACCATTTACGCAAAACGTCATATTTTAAAAAATAATTAACATTTTTCCAGTTTGTAAAGTGAATTATCTTCTAAAAGCATTTATTCAGGTATTGAATTACAATCATTGCTATATTGTTATATTTAAATTAATTGTGAACTTTAATGTCAGTCATCCCTGAAAAAACATGAAAAAGAACAAAATGCAAAAATATCCAGGTTTACATCCTGCTCAATTTGTTTTATAAATGCATATTTCTTAATAATAGTTCAAACCCTGCTTTATAATCATTAGAACACGTATAAAAAATTTCAAAAGAATTTAGTTGATGCATTCTCAGATATCATGTATTGCGGAGAGTAACACTTAGCGAAAATTGCATTTCGAGAAAAATTTAAAAACAATATTAGCCTCCAGTCAAATATAGAAAAGTCAATACTTTTTTTAAATTTCGTATCTCCAGTTCTAATGGTCGTAGAAGTAAAATCCGAAGTGATTTGAAGAGCTTGGAGTTGTAGTATAACAAAAATGCAAACTTCAAAAAAAGTGAAATTTGGATGAAAATGGCTTTTAAAGGTATACAGATACCTTAAAAATCGATATACAAAAGTTTAAAATACATGGATATTTGCTGTATGAATAAAAGTAAATCTCTTGACCCTCCTGGTGGTTGTCTTGACGAGGAATCTCGTCATTAGTAAATTTAACCAGATCTTGCTGGACGAAATATCCCGTCATTAGAAAAAACTGACCAGATCTTGATCTCGCCGTCATAAAAAAATCGGCAATATTTTGATGACGAGATAACTCGTCAATAGCAAAATTGGTCAGATCTTGATTAACAAGATATCTCGTCGGAGAGTTAACAAATAATTTTATGGTTATAAAAAGGTGTAAGTAATAAATATCCTGTCTTTTCCAAATCCCGAATGCTTGTCCACAATGAGTTTTGTAAATCCAATATTCTGATCACGGCCCAAGCGGCTAAATGCGTCGCTCTTAAGAAACTGGTTGACTGAAGTGCTTGGTTACCATTTCAAATCCCGTATGTGCCGAAGTCGGATTGGCTGCTTGAAGTTACCTGGTTTCTTCAAGACGACACATTAGTAAGTAAACAGTTAATTAACATCGCACTGGAGCAACACAGCGGCTATCCGGGATCCATCCCGATGGGAAATATCCGAGGACAATACTACGCAATTTTGAACCATGGTCAGATGACGAGGTCAACGCCTGAGCTGGCACCCTACTCGCTGAACTTGCACACCACGCCAACGTGAGGACATTTGAGGCCACGACAGATTTGATGTGCATGGGCCCCCGTGTACACAACGATCTTTGGCTGAACTGAGTTTCCAACTCGCAACCCTCCGGTTGCTAATCCGTTACTTTTCCAACTTCTACATCATGCGGGCCAGCTTCAATAAAGTGCTCCAGGAAGGCATGTCTCCCCACAACTCACGGTGGATGTGATGTGACAACACTTCTCACAATATCAAGTAATAGACATACACACACAATGATAGTTTTGCTGACACAGAAGAGAGAAATACATCCAGGGGAGAATGCACCTAGCAGGAATCGAACCTGCGCCACCTACAGGCTACTAGTGCAGTCAGCCACAACGACCCCTAAAATCCTCTGAAAAAAGTAAGACAAACTATTGGCAATGATCCCCTAACTTTGGGCCGCGGTAGCCCGGTTGGAAGAGTAACGAATTAGCAAACGGAGGGTTGCGAATTCGAATCCAACCAAAGACCATCGTGTACAAAGGGGGGCTGGTGCACGTTAAATCTGTCGTGGACTCGAATGTCTTCACCTTGGTGCGGTGTGGAAACTTGGAGAGTGAGATGCCAGCTCAGATGTGACCTCGTCACCTGGCCGTAGTTCAAAATTACGTGGTGTTGTCTTCGGATCTTTCCCTTCGTGTTTGATCCCGGACCGTCACCAATAGCCCGTTGTATTGCTCCACTGCGACGGACGTTAATTAAAAATACAAATACAAAAATACAGATCCCTTAACTTTTTATTAGTTATGTTAGACTATAAAAATTGTTATGCCATCAAATCCACTGCTATCGGCTAAATAAGCATTTGATGCAGCTTATTAAGCCAATAAGATACTACAGCTTTCACCTAATCAGAATATGGCGTCTTCTCTTCCAGGATACGGCGGCGATCACTGCGAGTTCGAATACGATGAGTGTGACTCCAGCCCCTGCATAAACGGCGGGGCTTGCGAGGATTTAGTCGCCGGATACCGATGCCATTGTGGACCTGGATATCAAGGCAGACGCTGTCAAGTGAAAGTCGATCTCTGCCAGCCTAATCCCTGCCCCCCGCCGGCTCATTGCGTCGACAGAGGAAATAATTACAGCTGCATCTGTCACCCGGGATACAACGGTTAGTTTCCGAACTTATTGGGAAGGATTAGGGTGCTTATTCTGCTAATAATAATATCGATTGCCGTGAGAGATCGGAATTATAGTCCGAGTTGTTATGAATTATCATCCCGCGCTGTCAAGTAACTGGATTCGGAAGAGATTTGTTGGTGGAAACAAAGTTTAATAAAAGGTGCTGCGTCGTTGATAAGATCACCGGTTAATGAAACTACCTGGCAATTTGATTACGTTTATCAGTAGATCAATGTAATCAAATTCTCAAGAAGTTTGGCCAACGCGCTGCTCTGGTTAAAATATGCCTTATGAATTATCATCCCGCACTATCAAGTAACTGGATTCGGAAGAGATTTGTTGGTGAAATGAAAGTTTAATAAAAGGTGCTGGCGGTGCGCGTCGTTGATAAGGTCACCGGTTAATGAAACTGCTTGGGAATTTGATTACATTTATCAATAGGTCAATATAGTCGAATTCTCAAGAACAGTTTGGCCAACGCGCCGCTCCGGTTAAAATATGCCTTATGAATTATCCCAAGCTGTCAAGTAACTAGATTCGGAAGAGATTTGTTGGTGAAAGGAAAGTTTGATAAAAGGTGCAGCGGTGCACGTCGTTGATAAGGTCACCGGTTAATGAAACAGTGTGTGGGAATTTGATTACATTAATTAACAGGTTGGCATACGTATATTTGTGGATACCTAGTAAATATATGATTAAACATATATTTACTAGGTAATTTCATCTCTTTTACAGCCCTCAACACATTAGTTCCAAAAGAAACTTTCTTTTTACTTCTTAAAATGTGATCAATTAAAAGAACTATATTAGAACGCAGAATAATTTTGTTATTGTAAATTATTTCACCCTCTGCCACTTTAATGTATTTTGCCTATTCTTTAAAAATCATAATTTTTTTACAACTTGTTTCTGGTTGGTTGGTTTGTTAGGATTTTATGGCGTAAGGGCCATATTTGGCCATGCTGCGCCATACACAGGACATACAATATCAAGTAATAGACCGACACATAATTAAAATTTTAATGACACAGAAGAGAGAAATACATCCAGGGAGGAATGCACTGGCAGGAATCGAACCTGCGCCACCTACAACTCGAAGGTTGCTAGCGCAGTGGCATACCTACAGAGCCACAACGGTCCCCAACTTGTTTCTGTGCAATTGGTACTGTTTACAGAATATTTTTCAAAATATTGTCTTTTTCCTCAATCTTTAATTGTAAAACATTATCTCAAAGGTCGGTTGGCGACTCTAGTACTTCTTCATTCTGCTTAAGATTTTCTGGATACGTTTTAGCTGCCTGATTGGGTGATGGAAACTTTACGTAATTTTCAAAATTTTTGCACGTATAAAAGGGCCTTTTCATTGTCGCTAAGATCTTTTTGTCTCAGTATACCGTGCATTTATCTGTTCATTTCGGACAAATGTTCACTAACAAAAGAGCCTATCACTGAAATGACTGCTGGCAATAAAATACTTAAACTATTACTTATAAAAAATCACCCCCTAGATGGCGGTACAAGTCATTTTAACAAAAATAGAAACTAAAACTTAATTTATGCAAGAGATCTTGTTAATATATATTTAACTATAAAGAAATAAATTCGTCCCTTTAATTAGATTAATTACTTTTAGAATCAATCACTAGATGGCGCTACCAGTTATTTTGTTAAAACATTTATTAAAACACCACAAAATTTTTCAAGCCATTTTCTAAAAATAGCAATTATATTCCCCCCACACACAGTATTAAAAATTAAGTCCAATTATTTCTCCAACAGTACTTTTACAACACTCCCTCTACAAATAATACCATGGTCTTGTGGCTAGCGTCTTGGATTACCCCGCGTTACCACCGGGGTTCAAATCCCAGTAAATTATTTTTAATTTAGGAAAATATGGTTTCTCTCTCCTTTCACCAACAGATAGCGCTCCAAGCATACCTCCAATATTCCATCACCATTGCAACACACCTCCAAAATGTAAATATTCCTCCCAACGTCAACAAACCACCGCCATCTTGGATTTTCAGCTCAAGAAACCTCCATCCTAATTTGAGTGTTTATAACTGATACTTTTTATATGTATCAGATATTTTTATACGCAGCATGTAACAAACGTCAACCCAAAATAAACAAACCTGGAGATGCTGCCTTTGTGACTAGCACAGAAGCATAGGAATCTCTATAAAGGTTGATATACTTCCGCAGAATATCAGTCCTACAGTAGGAAAATCGGAATAAATAACTGATGTGCATTGCGCGTTTTTTCTCGAGTTGAAGGGGAAAGACAATAACAAGTGCATGGTCTTTAATAAACCAAATAGATTCCGTATAAATTAATAAGATACAAGCAAATACGAGCGTTGAATAATTCAGATAGACTCGACGTTCACATGTCAAGGAGCGTGAATTGCTTATGCCATAGAAGGCAGTTAAGATGTTACCCCTCCATTAGTCGGGGTCTTTTTTACAAATGAGATAGATCTCTGTCTGTGAGGTGCTCAGTTTTCTTTCCTGGTTGCACAAGCACTAATTATTCGTTTTATAAGATGCATAGTATATTTTAGGACAGACCATAAAGCAAATAGCTGAAGCAATCTAGTATTTAAATTTTGAAAATATTATATAGTTATTCTTTTCATTACGTAACATTGGAAAAATAAACCATGCACCTGCCAGGATTACAGACGTGACATATAATTAGACTGAACATCGCTATTGAGAAGAGCTTCAAAAAGTGGATCAACATGTCGACTAGTAGTCACGTGATAGCTCTGTAAAAGAATTGACTTGGTTGGCCGATTTGGCACTTTATCGCCTGGTTTGACGATACTACATCTTATGACAGGGTAAATATGTGAATGTGTATTTCTACAGAGTTGCGACAAAAACGGCGAAATCACCAACTATAATGCCGTGCGGACCAATCAGATCATAAATCAATGGACGGTCGTCTTCTCCCGTCCGTGAACCAATCAGATAATGAATATCCGTTTCCTCCAAGCAGACGAAAGTAACATTACGACTAGTTTTGGTCACATAAAAAATATTGTCATTACTCACTCTACTTTTATATCTCCTCTATGGCCAGGAGAGGTGCGACTAACAGAAGGTTAATGGGTCTTCAGGACGGAAATAAGAGATGGCGTTAGTTCTTGTTTGTTCTCCAGGACGTTTGTGAGAAGATCATTTTATTGCTTCGTCTTTGCTCTTTTTCCTGGATAGTTATACGATTGCAGGAGGCTACTTAAAGGAAAGAATTGACTTTTAAGCATTGTTTTCTAGATGAAGTGCATGAAAGTATTCACTCACGCATAGTATTGGAAAGTGTGCTTAAAATTATCAATTATTTTGAAAGAACCGTAAAATTTTTAATACATATTCCTGAAATGCCGCCGTTTCGGACATTTGTGCTTTGGGCCACGCCTCATATAATGAACTGCACAATACGCGAAACAGAACAAGAATTAAAATTAGGAGGAAGAACCTGGACGATAGCCCAGTTGGTACATTCGCAGATTAGCAACGGGAGGGTTGCGAGTTCGAGGCTCGATCTAATCAAGACCTCCGTGCACATAAAATCCTGGTGCACGGGAAATCTGTCGTGGCCTCAAATATCCTCACGTTGGCGCAGTGTGGAAATTTGGAGATTGGCTATTGGCGACGGTCCCTAGAAATCGGGCTATCGGGAATCAATCCCTAGAAATCAATTTAGAGACTTGTCAATCTAAACACATCTATTTGAATAACAAAGTAGACGATAGATTTTTTGTTGAGCTAAATGTAGGTGTCAGAAGATTTTTGTGGTGAAACGAGCTTCGTGTACTTCCTGTACGTGTATTCTGCACCTGACGTTACTTAGCTTTTTTCTTCCGAATACGGTTTCAACACATCATAATTAATTATAATTTATATATGATAATTCATTGATCAACTCCAATTACATTAAACACAAAACGTCGCCCAAACGGTGCTAAACTGCATTTTAAAGTAATCCCGACTTGTGTGTGTGTGTGTGTGTGTGTGTGTGTGTGTGTGTGTGTGTGTGTGTGTGTGTGTGTGTGTGTGTGTGTGTGTGTGTGTGTGTGTGTGTGTGTGTGTGTGTGTGTGTGTGTGTGTGTGTGTGTGTGTGTGTGTGTGTGTGTGTGTGTGTGTGTGTGTGTGTGTGTGTGTGTGTGTGTGTGTGTGTGTGTGTGTGTGTGTGTGTGTGTGTGTGTGTGTGTGTGTGTGTGTGTGTGTGTGTGTGTGTGTGTGTGTGTGTGTGTGTGTGTGTGTGTGTGTGTGTGTGTGTGTGTGTGTGTGTGTGTGTGTGTGTGTGTGTGTGTGTGTGTGTGTGTGTGTGTGTGTGTGTGTGTGTGTGTGTGTGTGTGTGTGTGTGTGTGTGTGTGTGTGTGTGTGTGTGTGTGTGTGTGTGTGTGTGTGTGTGTGTGTGTGTGTGTGTGTGTGTGTGTGTGTGTGTGTGTGTGTGTGTGTGTGTGTGTGTGTGTGTGTGTGTGTGTGTGTGTGTGTGTGTGTGTGTGTGTGTGTGTGTGTGTGTGTGTGTGTGTGTGTGTGTGTGTGTGTGTGTGTGTGTGTGTGTGTGTGTGTGTGTGTGTGTGTGTGTGTGTGTGTGTGTGTGTGTGTGTGTGTGTGTGTGTGTGTGTGTGTGTGTGTGTGTGTGTGTGTGTGTGTGTGTGTGTGTGTGTGTGTGTGTGTGTGTGTGTGTGTGTGTGTGTGTGTGTGTGTGTGTGTGTGTGTGTGTGTGTGTGTGTGTGTGTGTGTGTGTGTGTGTGTGTGTGTGTGTGTGTGTGTCATGGGAGAGCATGTGGGCAAAAGGAAGTAAAATCCGTCTTCCGTCTGGTTTGTTCGTTTGCAACCAAAACCCCTCTCATTTGCATTCTCCTAAACAAGCCACAATTTAATTGAAAAAAGATCAATGTCAACAAATTTTAAAAGACTGGGTGGAGATCAAACTTAACATGAATGTGCTTTGTTATAATTTCCTCGTGGAATCTTGGCTAACATATGATTTTCTTTGTAAAATTGTAGGTCCTGGATGTACTCAACAGTATGATCCTTGCTTTCCAAACCCATGCCAAAATGGAGGTAGCTGTTGGCCGAGTTTGGACTCATTTTTCTGTTCTTGTCGACCAGGATATACAGGGGATACGTGTGAAGGTACGTATCTATTAGAAATTCAAAGCTAAGTTGCTAATCCAACGGTTTCAATTAACCCTCCTGGTGGTTGTCTTGACGAGGTATCTCGTCATTAGCAAAATTGATCAGATCTTGATGGACGAGATATCCCGTCATTAGTAAAACTACTAAGATCTTGATCTAGTCATCATCAACAAATCTGCAATATGGATGATCAGCAAAACTCGGATGAGAACTCGCCATTAGCAAAATTGGTCAGATCTTGGTAAACGAGATATCTCGTCGAAACCACTTGGAGGGTTAATGTGGTTGATTGGGGTTTATGGCGTAAGATTCAAAAACGGATAAGCTGTGCCGCAATCAATTTGGAAATTGATGATAAATTATTAGAATTGTTGAACGATCTACTTTTGTTAAATCACAATGAAGTTCGTACAAGAATTTGAGTTGCATTAAAAACTGAAATGTGCAGAGAGAGAAATTTGATGAACAAATAACCTTCTTTATTTATACATCCTTCCTAGTAGAGCAAATAGAAAGGTACCATTCGATAGTTTTTCCACCAAGTTTCAAGTTATTTGGTTATCTGGTTACTGGATTTTTATTAGTATGTAAAGTTTTTTAGCTATAGGTATGTAAACTTTTGAGCTATGAGTGTATGGAAAGTTCAGTCAGTTTCTGTAATTTTATTGATATCTAATAAACTAATCTTCCTATCTCGCTGATTCTTAAGTCACAAAACCTCCTGGTGGTTATCTCGATGTTGTATCTCGTCATTAGCAAAACTGTCCAGATCGTGATGGACGAGATATCTCGTGATTAGAAAAAACTGACCAGATCTTGATCTCGTCATCATAAAAAAATCGGCAATATCTTGATGACGAGATATCTCGTCATTAGCAAAATTAGTCATATCTTAACGGACGAGACATCTCGTCATTAGAAAAATTCATAATATCTGATGAACGAGATATCTCGTCGAAACTACTTGGAGGTTTAAAGAATCCAAATAAATTATACGGAGTGCATCTTTTTTTAAATAATGTTAGCATACCATATTAATTATGAAATTAATATCGGAACAAAATATGAATAGCAACCTTAATTATATTTCTGTGTAAATGGTTCAGAGCTTTTTATAACTATGCAATGCAAGTTTCTAACTCTCTTTCAATTAAACGTTCGCCATTTCCTTTTATAGATGCCAAAACGGTTGCATACAAAAACTACTATAAAAATAAATTTTCCAAAATGAAGATCAAATCAGAAGCTAATGTGTTACAGCAGAAATAAATTTTCTTTTCAGCAAGACAGTTCAAGGTTGAAAACAACTACAAATCTCGACGTCAAATCGTAAACTTAATGACATACATAGGCTTTTGAAGTTACCCCTAAATTTTTTAATTAGCAAAAACTTGATTTAACGACATCAATATTAAAGATGTTCAAAAATACCCCTGAATGAGCGATAAAAAAATCTGTTGACACAGCAGCCAAACTTCAGCAAAGCAACAAACTTCAGCAAAGCAACACGGTCTTCCATCCCTCAATTGCCTATGCGGTATGCACTTCCGAGGTTTCCGAGCTTCCTTTCTTTAAGTCACGTTCACCAACGGAGCTGAGTTTTTTCTTTGTTCACTTCAGAAACTGAATATTTTCTAGGAATACTTTTCGTCAACAAATGTTTCTTAATTGAAATATGCCCTCAGGGGCAAATCTCCTTGAGGTGTGCACGGGTTTCTTGGGCCCGAGGTACTCTAGTGATCTTTTCTTTTCCCATGGGGTTCACTGTCTTTAGTATACTCGGGGATCGGGCTCACGCGATACCAAGCGATCTTTTTTTGCTTTCATCGCACTACCCTATTCCCCAATCCCTCTTTTTTCCTTTCGCGACTCTTTTTTACTTGACTTCGTCTTATGTTTAGCACACCTTAGCCAAATATGACCCCTTGCGGCATAAAACCTAAAAATAGTCAACCAACCTGATTTAAATACTATTTGCACTTTATTATACGGTTATAAAAGTTATAATGTGTTTTAATGTAGCAGGGCGATTACTGTGGCTTAATGATGTTTAAGTGTTTCATTCATTTAATGTAGTAAAGTGTAGTTAATGTGGTTAATGAGGTTTCCATTAACCATACTTAAATGTATAACATAATTTAGCCATTTTAGATGTAGTCTGCTACATAAATTAATTTAGAGGAACGAAATAATAAATTTTTGTTATAGACAGCGATAGCACTCTTAGAGAAGAGCAGTGTTATAACAAAAATATACAAATTTTCAGGAAATAAAACCAAATTCTAAATATATTATACCTGAATTATCAAGTAACTGTTACAAAATTAGAAATGTAATGTTTGGATATGAGACAGATTTGCGACGCTATTCCTCCACGTAAAAGACGTTTCAGATATGCCTCCTGTGTGAGGCAACTCCAAATTATACATATAATGCACGTTTTAGGATTTGTAATAGTGGAGTAGCGTCATCAGAAGCCCAGGAGCCTGGTATCCTCTAATAAAGAAAAACAAGGTTTGGAAAATTCGGTTACAAAATATAATAAAAATCGATAAAACCTGAAGCAGAAACGACGATTTTTTAGGTAAATCTGAGTGAGACGTTAATTCTCCTATTTTAACGTCCTTGATTTTCATCTAGAGAAACCAATCAGAGTACTGTTGATACTCCACTCTTTCAGCCTCAAATGGTTTCTTACTATAATTGGTTATTGATGTTTGTCACACGTAAAGGGTAACTTCAATACAGACTCTTGTTCCCCTACCTCATGCTCTTTATAGAGGTTTGCAGCCAATCCGGGTAATTTGCACCTTTGTATCCTTGGTCTATTCTACAGTTTTCCCCACAATTATAAAAGACTGCCATCAAGCGCTAATACACGTTGAGGCTTGCGCCCCACATTTGTGAAAGACCAACGTGAAGCGCTAATATGCGTTTGGATCATTTATACAGATTTGCCAAGATGGGGCGCAATTGCTCCTTTTGGGTTTCTTTAATTTGAGTCTAAAAGTGATCTGTATTGTCTGCGGTAAAAAAACAACTACGAATGGAGTTGACTTATAAGTTTGTTTAAAGCTAAGCATTAGATTTTTTTTGCTTTCTATCAAATCTCAGCAGTTATGAATGTTACGCTACGTTGCCGAGTTGTAACACTCCCTTTCTAGGAGTGTAATTTACACGCATATTGTTCTTTCAAAGAATCAATTTCAGCACTTGAAATTAAAATTTCACTGAAATACGAGGCTTTGCAAAGCTTCCAGTACAAACTATCAGTTGAGATAGGGAACACACCAATATTAAACCGTATTCACATAAGGACGTACGTTCCCAAGCGCCACCTGGATTTGCTAGAGGGCGCTGTTCTGCAAAGCGGCAGTTTTCTAATTCATCGTCATTTTAAACGCTGCCTTCCTACGGGTAGCACGTATCATTTCACGAATGCTAAGATGACTGATCTCCTGTTATGGCACTGTTGTTGGTCTTTGAGCTCCTATTGTGAAACTGTTAGTGTACAACAATTGTCAAACTGTCAAACTACGGCTATTTAAAATGTCTACATACTGGCTGTCTCTCATTTCTGCATCTTATCAAATCCGGATGGCGCTTGCGGACATATATTCTTTGCGAATGCTGCTTAATTTTGTATTCCCTACCTCCACTTAACCTTCCAAGTGGTTTTAACGAGATATCTCGTCCATCAATATCCAACCAATCTTGATAATAACGAGATACATCGTCATCAAGATATTGACGATATTTCGATGAGGACGAGATCAAGATCTGATCAGTTTTCTTCTAATGACGAGATCTCTCGTCCATCAAGATCTGATCAGTTTTGCTAATGATGAAATACCTCGTCGAGATAATCACCAGGAGGGTTAACCCTCCAAGTTTCAGCGATCTATATCGTCCAATATATGTTCAATTTTGCTAATTTCGAAATACCTCGTCGAGACAAAACTGCCCTATTACTCCAAGGGGAATAAAGATCTAAATAGGTTGGTTGGTTTAATTTTCTTATGGCACAAGAGCCATATTTGGCCAAGCTGCGCCAAATAGAAGACAGACAACATCAAGTGGACATACGCGCACAATGAAAGTTTTACTGACACAGAAGAGAGAAACACACCCAGGAGCGTTAGTGGGCATACCCACTGAGCCACAGCAACCCAGAATACCTAAATAGGAAAAGCCACTACAGGGCAGTTTTCTATGCGAAGATAAACCACCAGGAGGGTTAAAGTTCGTACAAGAAGTTTTGCAAACACACTACATAAGTAAATCAGATAACTAAGCAGAACTAAGGACAAAAGAGATGTAAGATTTTGGCATTCAAGCCATCTTGAATACTTTCTTTCGGACAGGTTTCGTTTAATTAAATAGGAATTTTTCTTGAATTCCTGGTCTTGCCACATGATACAGTATCACAACACGTTGACTGGAAAGAACTGTTAAAAGCCTTACTCCACCTTAAAATTAATGATCAAGTTTTGCTTTTAAACTTTACAGAAGATGAAAATATTTTCTCTTGCGCAATAAAGTCACTGTCTTCTAGGAACAAAGACAAAAATGCAAGAGATGACATTAATTCAAACAAATCGTTATAAATTGCCCATCAACAATATGCAGGATTCCCCCATATGGGGGGACTCGACGGTATTATAATACCGAAGCCTGGGAAACAAGAAAAAAAATTGAGCTGTAATGTGTGTTTTCTGAGTTTTAAAATTATAAAAATTTCATTGTGTTTATAAATAATCGCGCGTATCTGTGTCTACATCAAAAGAGGAAATTATACATTTGGTGTTATTTAAACTTTGGAGCATTTTGAATACATATCGTCGGCACCAAGCCAAAGGCACGATTCTGCAATTTTAGATGTTTCCACTTACAAGCATTTTCTAGTCCCCATGGCCGTTACTGAGTGGTGTGCTGGGCATGCACTTGCACGTAGCCAGGAAAACAGATGTGGTCCTTTTAAAAAAAATTATCAGTTATAAAAAACGGGGTGAAAGGATGTGTCTATAATATAAAAGATGTGCAGTGGTATATGAACATGTAATGCAATATCTTTTTTTAATTTTGAAAATTTCATATTTTTCATTCTTTCCATAATATACTTCCATTTTAGTCAATATAACTAGGTTTTTCTTTGCGAGATATTAATAGAGAATACCTTGACTATGGATGTATTTTTTTTAATTTTCACATTTATCAAAAAGCACTAATCAAAAGTAATTTGGTGCATCATGTTTCTGAGCACAGGAGGAGGAGGGGATGTCTTGTTGAGATTTGGATGTGGGCTTCCAATACTTCAGAAACGGCAATTAGAGTCCTTATTCGTAGATATATCTAAAATTAATACCTAAACTTTTTCCTATAGCCAGTCGAATCTTTAACCCTCTGAACGTCACGAGATTCACGAGTAGTGTAGTGCTTTTTACCCCACAACACACACTTTATGACTAGTAATCACACCTATTGGGTGAAAGAATCCATGGATTATTGCTCCCTTTGAAAATGAATCCTTTGGAAAGATTCTATTGATCCTTTCATGTTGCTCCCTTCCTTCCTGGAAGTGAATCCTTTGGAAAGATTCCGTTGGTCCTTTCCTTAGAATAGAATCCTTTAGCAAGATTCTGTGGGTCCTTTCCTAATAGAATCCATCATGTGTGAAGATTTTATTGATCATTTCCTTAGAATATAATCCTTTTTATTTATTCTATTGCTCCTTTCCTTGGAAGTGAATCCTTTGGAAAGATCCCGTTGGTCATTCCCTTAGAATAGCATCCTTTAGTAAGATTCCATTGCTCCTTTGCTTAAAATATAATCCTTTGGGAAGATTCAATTGGTCAAAAAGGTTAGAAGTCATGCAGAGAAGACTGCAGGTTACAAGGGGGAAATTTGCATGTGAACCTCTCAGAGGGTTAAACGCGTTTTTCTCGAAACGAATTTGCAGATTTGTGCCCTGCGTTGGTGTGGTTCCGACGTTATTCGTATTTCATAAGGGAACAGTCATCTAATTTAGAACGGGAAGCGGAATAAAGGTGAGGAATTCCCCATAACTTTAATTTAAAAAATCAAATATGAATATTTCTTTCCAATTCCAAACCTCGGAAAAAGAATGCCATCTTGGCCATAGGAAGCTATATTACTTTGAGAGAAAACAATAAATGTCCACTGAAGTCACATTCACTTACGTGAGGATTTACAAATTTTCCATGTTACGGATAGAAAATTTTTGTAATGTTTCTTGACTTATTTATAAGCTCAAGCCCAGCTTTTACATACAAAGCAACTTTTCTGTATGACTTGCGCTTTTTCTTTTATTAGAGTTAAATTAAATTCTACTGAGAAAACCATTCAAATTCGATTAAACTGACACTTGCACATTATTTCACATAATTACTTAACTTATGATGTATCGAAGAAAAGTTAAACTTAATCTCAAGTCCCGTACGATAGTGTTTGTAAGTCACGTTTTTTTATATACCTATTTTTAAGAATGCGAAAGAGATAATCCAGTTTTGTAGATATGTAGTAACAAAGCACCTGAAACTGGGTTTCTTACACAAATTCGGGTTCTCATAATAATCTAATCAAAAATGAATTAGAAACCTAAAATTTTGTCTCAGTAGTCTGAAAGAAGTAAATTAGGGAATCCATTTACTTTCCAGGAATATTCATCCAACTCCATAGCAGTCCCCTCACATATGCAAGTTTCGAAAATATCTGGCCAAATTGTAAAGGGTGGTAGAGGGCCCAAAATAAACATTTTTTGTCAACGAATATGCCCGGAAATGCCGCGTTTAGGTGGTAGGGGACTCTGTTTAGGTCAGTTGATAACATCGTTTCTGTGGCGTAAGGCGCCATTTCCCGTTTGGATTTCAACGGCATGCATCATTCGGAGCTCGGAAATATGCATCTGATGTATGGGGCTGCGAACGGAAACGGACGAGCAGTTCAAAGGTTGTACAATGGTCTGTATTCAAAGGTTCCTGATTCGAATCCGGGGTACAGCATGGATGTTTATCCGTCCTGAATGAATGTGTGTCCTCTATATAAATATTTATTTTGGACCACCCTTTACAATTTGGCCAGATATTTTCGAAACACCCTGTATATTGTGTGTGCATGTAGCGCAAAAATTTAAATCTATTAGTCAATTAGCACATTTTTCCTTTTCTAAGACATTTCCCATTTTCGGTCCATCTTTCTGTCCGAAAGTTGGGACCTGGTACCATGGTACCTGGTGGCATGCACTCGCTCGCGTGGGGGCCTGATTTAGGTACCTGTTCTTGGTACAACGTCGGTTGCAATAAGAATGCGCATCTCTCAGATATTGCTACGATGGACATTCTCGAACGTTTCGTAATGTTTTTGAGGACGGAATTTTTCTTAACCTTCCTGGCGGTTTATCTTCGCGTCGAAAACTGCTCTGTAGTAGTTCTCTGATGCAAAAACCTGTTCCAAACTGTCACCAGTTATGGAAAAGGAACAATTTGTATTTCCTACTTGGATCTTCATACCCCTGGAGTAATAAGGCAGTTTTAGGTCGATGAGATATCTCGTCATTAGCAAAATTGGCAGATCTTGGACGACATATCTCGTTAAAACCATTTGGACTCGTTAAAACCATAAAGACTGGTAACGGGACTATATTTTTGGAAAACGCTGACTGACGTAATTTCCTAGTTCCAACAACTTGTTGCCTTTCATCTGAAGGGAAAAGTCCAATGTACCGTAATTTCACACCGCCCTGGTCCAAAATCACCCATTTTTTAGATTTTTCGTTATAGCTTATGAAATAAAGCTCTTCAAAAGAATTTTTTGCTGATATTTTCTATAGAAAGATCTTTTGTTATTCCTATATGTAGTTCATATATTTATTTATTTTGACAAACTTTGTACCATTGTAGTGCCATGAAGATACAACTCCATCGAATATTTCCTTAAATCATAAAGGACTCTCCTGACTGTATTTTATGTAATAGTAGACAACCCATGATGGCCCAACACGTGCACTGCACTTAATAATTTTAATAATAGAGTACGGAAAAGTATTGGGAAGCCAGATGGCAAAAATGACGTAAAGTCATTTTTTGCCTGGCCTCATAAAGTGCCTGGCATTTGTTTCATTCATTCATAATTGAGAAAATATTTTGTAATAGGGGTGACTGGCACTGATAGTTGATAAGTTGAAAAAGATGGCGAACTACATGCTTTCCAAAATCACAACAACATTATTCAATCTATGCTGACATTTAGTGCAAGATGTCTCTCATTTCAAATATTGATGTTTTAGGGCGCTCGGGTGTTTGGATCATGGTTTTGTGTAATTGCAGTAAAACTCTGTTAATGTAATTTAGAAGATTTTATAAGTATGGCTTTGAACCATCACTCATATTTATTTCTTCTGCAATTTGAGTAAAAATGAGTTTCTGGTAAAAACCTTTAAGATAAACGCGCATAATGTCAATATTAGTGTTTCAATTCTAAGTAATCTTTACTTATAAGAGTTCATAATACTAATTTATTAACGTATCCAGTTCAGACAACTTGCCTAAATCACCGTAGATTTGACATCTGTTTCAGAGCTTCGCTATCCAGGAATGCCGATGGCACATACTCTTGAGGACACATCAGTTTACCGAAGCGCTACAATTGGACCCGCTAGCGCTCCCCTTGACCATTTGCACAACCTCTACATCGCTGCTGCTACCCTTGCTGGAGCCTGTCTGATAGTACTGGGTGTAGTTACTGTTTGTCATTGCAGAGTTCACAAGATATACCGCAGATTCACAAGAAAATTAAGTCGCAACTCCTCTACAGACTTAAAGCAAGACCAGCTGTGAGTACATCTTTTATTAGTATGCATTAGTTTGATTCTTGTACAATGTATATAAAAACTACTTTGAGTAAAGCCGTGGTCAAATAGGAAGCGCAAGGTGCAAAGCGACACGCGCAGACCAATCAGAGCGTTTTACCGCTCGCGCCGGTACATCTGATTTGTTTGGTCGTGTCACTCTGCGCCTTGCGCTTCCTATTTGACTACAGCTTAAGATGCATCCATTGGCTAGTTATATTTACTATAGCAAAAGGAATTGCGTCGTATCAATACCTGTAATATAATTTTTGTCGCCCGAAAGTACACACGTCTCTAAAAATTAAGGATAATACTGAATTCGTATCAAGCATGGTCATGAATGCATGCTTGAGATGCTCTCGGGAGTCACATTACAGCCTACAGAACATCAGCAATGAACACACAAGAGCAAAGACGTGATTTAGTGTGCAAATGGAACTCCTTGCCACAGGAACTATAGGACAGTCTTGTGAAAAGTATGTCTACACGTTGTAAGGCCTACATTACGATCAGAGGCCAGTGCATTTCCTATTAGGCTGTTTCTAACAGAGCAAAGAAATGACTTTTGTAGGAGGCATTCTGAAAGGAAAGATTTACTTTTTAACGTTGTATTCTAAGGATAACGTTCATGAAAGCGTTAATTTCATCCACACAACATTGGAAATACTTCTGTGACAAGAATTATAAAACATTTTTTTCAAAAAAAATGTTAAAGCCTTTATCTAAGCTGTATTTCCAAAATGCCTTCCCATTAGACATCGGCTCTCGGGATTTTCACTCCAGTCAATCCCTTTAGCTTGGAATTTCATTTCTTCTTAAATTATTAATTTGGCACCACAATAAGGAGACATTGGACTATCAAAACAAACTTTTGGAATTATGATCTGATTGTTATAAAATTTGCAGACTGTCTTCCACTTAGAAGCCTATATATGAAATTTGGGCCCAAAATATTAAGTTATGCTGAAGTTATTTATTACATATGTGGTCAAACATTTTCATAAATTAGGAAAAATTGATAGGTTCCATACGCATTAATTTCTCATATGTAGTCATTATTTTAATTCACATAATAGTTCTATACATCGAATTACTTCATAAATTAAATAATTCCATTGGCAAGTGCATCACTCAATTGTGGAGATAAAAACATTTTGTACTAAAACACCTAAAATTTTGTAGAAAAAGCATACGCTAAACATTTTAAACCAAAATTTCAAAACTAGGAAGCACAATGAATTTCACATTTGCACTTAAACATATACAACAGATTGCAAGGAGGATCCAACAATTTTTTCAGGAAATCAAGCAAAAACTAATGCGTAGGGAACAGTTCGAAATCAGAATGTCAGAAAATCTCAATAGGAGAAAAACACACGTTTTTGAAGACCTATCATACTTTATTTTATATTTTCAAAAGTAACCTCGTCAAAAATGATCGAAATTGAAAAATTCTGTTTGCTATCCAGTTTGGAAACAATTAATTTTTAATTAAAATTTTTAAAATCGATTTTAGTGATTTCGAAAGTCCCATTAAAAAACTGCCTCCACTGCCCCTTAAATCATATCTGCACATTGTCAATAGAACCGTTACTGAGGTGTTGCTGCCCACTTGCAAACCTCCATAAACCGACCCTTTTTTTATAAAAACGCAATTTTCCAAACAAATCGTCCCTTGCAGTGCCTTTTTGAATATTCTGATGTAAATTAAGTATAAAATATGCAGATTCAAAGTGACTTATGAAAATCGCAAAAATAAACTAAAAATATAGGCGAATGAAGTATGAAAACTTATAAATACCAGAAAATGTCAGACATTTTTGTTACAAATTGGAGACATCGTCTCCGTGTTTTGGCAACCCCAATTGTTTTCTGACGACGTGCAAGTGCATGCCCAGCACACCACTCAGGAACGGCCCTGGTTATTTGACAGAAATGTAATCGAATTCCCACTTGACAGATTCATTGAATTCCATGACAGTATCTCGCTTCAGATGTGTAAGTTTTCGATGGAAAATTACAAGGTGCATGCTTATTTATTTATTTATTTATGACCCACGCCCTACCCGGCTCACCACAAGGTTTCGAGCCCAGGTAAGGGAAGGGCGGGGAAAGGTTGTTAAATTGAGACAAAACAATACAAAGTTTAACATAGTGCAGGCGACAAGTGCGGCACGATTGAACATCATTAAAACAACGACAAAAGAACACAAGAATAAACACAAACAACAAATACATAAAACCACATCAATAAAAGCACCAAGGCAAGCTGCAAATACAGTCCACTGAAGAGAAATCGACTCCAACAAGGCCCCCACAATTGCAGGAGCAAATGTTCGTGGTGGCGTGCAGCAGTTCTCGGTGAATAAGATGGGACGTGGCGTAAAACAAATAAAATGCAAGTTACAAAAGAAAATATTGCAATTAAAGTATAGAATGGACAAACAACGTCAACAAAAAGTGACAAGAATCAAACTCAAGGATAAGAACAGTAAATACAATAAATACGTAAAAATAACAATAAATACATAATAGAACAAAAGGAAGAAAAGGGTCGACCAACCCGGACCCACAAAGAGATGAAATAGTAACCCAATAGTTTAAGAGGGGAAATAAATAATCAAATATCAAACATAAAATTACGAGAAGGAGGGAAGGCGGTCCACCACCTCCCCAGCAGCCAGCACACACATCTTGACCTTATAGAGGCTTAGAGGGTTGGAAATAACAGAATTCAACCATAAGGCTCGGTTTGAATCAGAAGGTTTAACTAGATGATAGGAGGCCGTGTGACGGCAGCTGAAGAGGTAGTGGTCAGCACTTCCCAGTTCACCGCACAGACACAAGTCTGAAGTTTTAATCTTAAACCGATTCAAGTATTCCGGAAACGGGCCATGACCTGTAAGGAACCAAAAAAGAAATCGATTTGCGGAGAGGAGACCAGGGCCAATAACTGGATCGAAAGATTTGAGTCGCAAACCTCTAGGGGCGTCACGATGTTCAGTTTCCCATGATGTTGATACATATTTTTTAATTAGTCTTAATAAATAGGAACGAGGGGCTGGAACCCTGGAAGGCGCATGCTTAACCCTTCAAGTGGTTTCGACAAGATATCTCGTCCATCAAGATTTAACCAATTTTGCTAATGACGAAATACCACGTCAAGACATTGCCGATTTTTTTATGAAGACGAGATCAAGATCTGATCAGTTTTCTTATAATGACGAGATATCTCGTCCATCAAGGTCTGGTAAGTTTTGCTAATGACGAGATACCTCGTCGAGACAACCACCAGGAGGGTTAACAATTAATAACAGTATTCATACGTTTTTTAAATTCAATGTCTAATCAGACAACTTCTTGTCAAATTAAATGACAGACATCACTATACAGTGGGTTCCTGCGCATTTCGAAATGTGTGGCAATCAAATGGTTGGTAAGTAAGCTGAATTGTCAACCACAATAGGCCACTTCCTTTGTCGGCAATTACCCTCTCTAGGTGTCTGGGAAGGTCAGGAGAGACTCGATCACTTTGGTGTACTTTATGGAGGAACACTGGAATGAATAGTCATCTCTTCATTCTAGAGTGAGCCTAATGACCTCCATTACTTCAAAAAATCCCTAGAGCAGTTGCCACTTTTTTTGCTAAAGCCAGAATAGGCCACATTGAAACTGATGAGGAAGAGAATTTAGGAGCATATCCTTGTTCGACAGCACCGGAGAGAATATTTTTAGAATTCTCTTAAAGAAAATTTGTGATTCATCTTCTATTCAAACTGTTTTTTCTAATGTTCATTTTATGTATAATATTTCGCTGGTTTATAGAAGACATAGTAAAATCGGCGTTAACATGTATCAAGGTATAAATTCAATATCTCAACATTTCGCTAAGTCAACATAATTTATACTTTGATGTAGTATTTCTCAATGCTAGGAACATTTCTTCAAACTGCACATTCGTCGGTCATGTTGAGAAATGTTTTTAGCACAGGAAAAGTAGAAATTTTAATTGAGTATATTTGAATGAGTTTATCAGCACTCAGTGTATTTTGGCTTTTTCCCAGCGAAGACCCAGACAAGTATTCACTGAAGTGGTGTGGGAGCGTTTCTGAAGCCATTGGTCATGAAGGAATAGGAGGGAAGCTGGATGGACTTAACCGAGACCTGCAGGATACGGTCCGAACACCTCTTATTCATTGACCCACCTTCTTCTTGTAAATTCATCTATGCCTCAATCTGAAGTACATCCAAGATGGCCGCCCACAACTACCCGCCCGTCAACCTCTCATTTCGCGATTTAGAAAATACTACCGCAACGCTACAATAACTGCTTTTTATTGGTATACAAGACACAATTATACGTGAAAGTGAAGTCAGGCCAACAAATTAATAGCTAGAGTAGTTATTTGTGTTGTTTAATATTAATGCGAATCTAACAACTGACACAGTCATCGTATATTATCAATTAAATATTAATTTGTAAAAAGCGATAATCAAATAAGAAACTTTTTGTTACACATAGTGTATTGAAATACCAATGACGTGGAGCTGATTTTAAACGCTTTTCAAAGGCTTTAAGCTTTTAAATCATGCGGTTATTGTAAAGGAGCATAAATATTTGCTTGGTCGGGTCAAGAATTTTGTCCCGCTGCTAGATCTTAACAATTAAGATTTCGCATTTCTATATCAACTTCATATATTAATCAGTAACTAACTTTGACTGAAATTGTCTGTTAGATTAGCACTTGAGTCACTAGAACGTTGTTTTGCCGTTTTTCATTAAGCTCCTAGCGTAATGTGATTACAGTGTTCTTTGGTGTTTACGCAAAGCTTCAAGTTGTCCACATCGAAACACGTCCAACACCGTGGGGTCAAATGCAAAGTTATTTCTCCACATTAGCTGTTACACAGCCCCACCTAATTTAGCACATCTCTCATTAGAAATTTCTAGTATTAGAAGTGAATTTTCCGTTTCCCCCATTCGTATTAGATTTGAAAAATCATGCCAAATGTTTCCTTCCACATGTTTAAAGAAAATATGTTTTTAAAGATTTTTTCTTGTACATGTAATTTTAATTACATTTGTAATATTTTAAGAATCTCAATATTTCCGCAAATAACATTTTAAACATTGAAAAGGTAATTTTACTCTGAAAAGTATTTCAAAAATAGAACACTTTGTGTTCAAAATCAGAGTAGGTATGTTGCCAAATACATATTTCACTGCTTCATTTACCAGTTCAGTATTCGTCCGGAAAGCAAAACAGTATAAAAAAGTATTGCATAATATTCAATACATTACAATTAGTTGTATTACAATTAGCATTATACATTACAATTGTATTTTATTCAATACATTACAAAAAAGTCTGTATTACATTATTTGGATATCAAAATGCTTAATATAAACCAAAGTTGTTAGTTGTTAAAAGTTAGCTGTGGCAGGTTTCTCTGCATGAACTAGAAAAGGCGCGTCTAGTCAATATTAACCATTCGTCAAAAATATTAGGCATTTGTATTCAATTCTTCTAAAAACTGAACTAAGGTTGGATTTAAATCTCTTGAATGAAGTTTTTTGTTTAAGGGCAGAGTTCTGTGCCAATAATCTATGCTGTTTTTAAAAGCAACTCAATGAAATTTTTGTAGAAAATCCTATCACGAGAACAGTGAATGGCAAAAGTAAACATGCAACATTGTGAGCTTGTAAAAAGCCGAATGAGTTTGTTATAATCAAGTCAAATAGTCTCTTTAAATTTTAGCTATGCGATTAACATATATGTATAACCGTCCGCTAAACAATACACGTCAAATCCAATTTTGAAAGTAAACTATTGAGTATTTTAGTCCAAATTAGGATCATATTACAAGAGCACATACCGTCCGGTTCCCATACTGAAAATTTGAAATCTTTACATTGACCTTCATTAAAAAGTTTGTGTTCCTCAATCCATAACAAATGAATAATTGATACAGCTTTATTCGATTAACAAATAATAAATTATGCATTTTATTTCACATGAAAAGTTTTCCCATTTCTAATCTAAAATCAAACTTTCATCTTATTTCACCAACTATAAAAAGTATCGATACACTCGAATTCAGTGAGCGATAAGAATAGTTTGGGGGCATTTCCTAGAATGATAAAAGGAAAAATTGGATCTATAAACAGAAGAGGCTTTTAAAATATCAGTACATTTTGTGCCAAATATTTTGTTTTTGTAAAAGCAAAACAAACATTGGATTTTTTTATCTTGCTGTTCCGTTTACCTTTAAGAATGAATGAAGCCAGAAAAGAAAGTCATTCAGCATGGTAAAAAATATCAGATATATATCTTGCTCTGTAAATTAATATTTTATATTAACCATTCTCACTTGATATTAAATGTCTGTTGCACCATTGTTACTTAATTACTCAATTTATCGCAATGTGCAAAATATCTAATGTGAATTCACAACGTATCTTTTATAAAATTTGAAATGAATTATAAAGTTAAGAAGCTCATAAAAACAGAAAAGATAATACAAAGTGTATTAAAATATTGATCATTTTGAAGTTTTATTTCATTCCATCAATATATTTAGAACACACCTTTATTTCACTGTTACAATTTTAAATAGAAAAAATTTGAGTTTACAGATAAGTTAATCATATGATTGTAAATAAATATCCTTACCGCTGGATTACCTTTCACATAAATGCAGCTTTATCTTGCTAAACAGTGTGCTTAATTTTCTAATTGGACTTTTCTTTTCACGTGAGTTCTAGTCAAGTAGTAGTTATTAGACACATGGTTCTTATTAGCATTAGCTTTCTCTCTGCATTACTGTCGTGGAAGTTGAATAAATACAAGCACTTTATAAATTGAGCTTAATTCTATTTTACTAGATTGCCATTAGAAATAGACCAATCAAGCTGCAAACAAATTAAGCTCATGTAAAAATAATTTTTTTTATGTGTTTCAAAAATTAATTGAAAATATGTAACTTCATATTCTGTGAATAAATACAATGTTTTGCTTTGTTTCTTTGTATTGTGTTTTATTGTGTACTTTTCTGTGAATTTCAAAGTTTTTGTATATTTACTGTTCATAAATAAATGTTAAAAAGTTTCCAAATTATCTACAAAAGAATCCTGATACTGGAACATCTTCAGGGTTGAGTTTAGGACAAAATATAATTTACATAAAAATTATTTTGACAATATTTCTTTATAATAAAAAAGGAAAATTGGATCTTAGGTACTTTTTATACACAAAAACAATGTGTGTAAAATTATGACTGAAATGATAAACAGAATTTTTACAATATTAAGCAAAGGATATGAATATTAGAATATCACATAAACAAAAGAAAAATACAATTCTTTATCTTTAATTTGAAATTAAAATATATCCTATCCCCAAGGTACTCTTAACTACTGTATCTGAAGTGCATATATAGTGAGTTCTTTGGATTGATCATGGATCAAGTTACAAACATGATTAAATTTAAATGACTTAATCAAATAAAAGAATTTAATAAAAACCAAACAGAAACCACCGCATAATGGATAACATTATGAATCCAGAGTTATACTTTCAAGTTCTCTTAAGGTAAACATATATTTGAATGTTTATGGCATTTCCTTCCTTCATGAATGTTCTCCATCCTTTCTGACTTCGACTGTAACAATAGCATGACTGGTCAATAAAAACTAGTTACCCATGATTTTGTTTTTATTTATCCTGGAACGACTGTAGCCTACAACAGTTCTTCCTAACAAGTTAGCAGTCGTATAGTGACATGCTGCAAAGGACTCAAGAAAGTGTTATCAGAAATTCGTGTACACTGGAAACACGTTCAAGAATGCTCAAGTCTATCTTTCCGGTCCCTAGTTTTTTTGTAAAGTGCACTGGTTAATACATCTCACAAACTCTCGATTAGTTTTGGCGAAATTAAATTATGAAACATTAATTTTACACCGAAAATTGCATCGGAATTGACTGGAAGCCATGAATTTCACTAACAGCAAATCCACTAATTATTTTAAATGGCAAACTCAAATAAACAGTAGCGGGAAAAAACGAACCACCCCTTTATTTCGAGCACTATTCATAGAGACAATTCAAAGATATCAATCAATAGGGAATAACGTCCTCTACAAATTCAAATGCATAAAAATTGTATTAGAGACCGTCTTCATATCAAATTTTGCCCAAACAAAATTTCCAATAGAAACACTTTTAATTCAGATTCTGCATCGTTAAATTAGTCTAATTATGAAATTTCATGATTTTATCTTTATATCCGAAGAAATTCAATGTTAAAGTTGTCAATTTTACGGATCATCTCCACATTGAAAACCGCTATTCGTAGATCGAGATTAATTGTAGTTATACAGGAACTGTTCATTTAATGCTTGACTGAAAGAACAAAGAACCTTAAAAGAAATGGTCATTCTTGGCATAATCCAAAATGTCTGCAAAAAAGCAATAAATACAAAATGTATGCAACCAAAAAGTCTACCTACAATTGTTTAATACAATCGAACTGATATTCCGATCATCCAAAGTGAATAGTGTCATTCAATTGATCATTGATTAGTAGAGTTCATCTAAACGACACAACTGGTAAAAGGCAATGTATTTTAGATTATATAAATGAAATTTCCCCCCAATCATTTTTAAAAAATTTAAACATTCCTCAGGTTTGTCAGACGTTTTTTAAACTTTTGGTTGCCCCCTAAAATCGCCATGAGGAAAATTTAATGTCGCGCAAAAACTCAACTTTAGAATGAGCTGAAATTTTGCATGATCATAAGTCCTGAATCGATTCCCATCAAAATATAAGGTTCCAATTCATAATTTTTTCAAATATTAATTATTGCATGCTAAAAACTATTTTTAAAATAAATATTAGGTGGATTGTTTGGGTTAACAGTAACACGGTACAAAATATCAGCGCTATAGAAATATTTAGGAAGATATCCATAAAAGTCTGAGAAACTGATTTAACATTAGGAGCTCCAATCTTTATGTACTCAGCTTCGAAACAGCAAAACCTAATGACATTAAATTTGGTATCTGAAGTTAGATTCGAAATTGTGTCAAAATAGGGTTTTCATTGGAAATTATGAAGTTGGTGCTCAATTTAATACAAAGATTGCCCCTTATGCAAATTTTATGCCATTTGAATTTATAGAAGACGTCAGTTTCTGTCGAACGCCATCTTTGAATTTGCTGTACTGTTAAATGTGCTCGAATGAAGAAGGATAGATCGTGTTTTCTTTCCGCTACAATTCCCAAATTTAGGTTTTTGTATCCATCACTAATAAACTTTGTTAACCACTAAACATTATCTGGGAAGATTACACACCTTACCATTTCAAACCCTGTAGTTAAGAGTAGACTGCATGCTATTCCCAAAGCAATATTGCCTCTAAAGACTATTTTCATTTTGTTGGAGATGCATACTTTCTGGTTGAACTCGGGTATAGCAAAATGTGGACAGAAGAATATAGAAGTACTTTATTATGATTCAATTTAAATAATTAATAGTCTAATAGCAAAATAGAATTGAAAGTAAAAATAATCACAAATAAAATATATCAATGAAATTGAGCACATTGGATCCTTGATAAAGGTTGAATGATCTCAATGCTCTTATGAACTCATGGTTGCTGAGATTCAGTCGTAGCCACTGCTTCAAATCTGAGGACTGCAAATTTAAGATTAAGTTCATTGAAAATTAATCTGAATACAAATGAAAATAAATTAATATGAATATAGACACCTATAACATAAAAGGCCTTTCTACATAGAGGTGACATCCAAGTGGAAAGGGTTAGAAACAAATCATTCAACTTGTTTAGTATGCATACTGAACTCTAAAATGAGATGCAGGTCTCAGATTCTCTCAAAAGGTAACGATATCGTGTTGATGGGTACAACTTTTAATGTTTATTATAATTAGAGAGGCTTGAAAATAGATGAGTCAAAAATTATTATCTTTCTAGTGTAAATGTTCCAAAACTTCAATTCGGATTTTTAAAAATGAAATTTAAAAAATATTTACATTGTCAAAAAGTATCTTGCTTATTCACTTCTCCACTCCACACATTGAACTTAAATTTTTACTTTTCACTTAGTCTTCTGGCCAGAATGTTTCTGGAATTTATTCAAGTCTCCCCACACAAGGTAAAGTATTTAAAATAAATTTTTGGAAAATAACATAGATGCTTTAGAAATTAGATTATCTGAAGTTAAACTTTATTAAGACTTGCTTTTAAATTTAAGCTAATGTTAATTCAAATCACGAAAGTTAAATTTTCAGCCAAAACCTAATGCTTATAATTCAAAAATATCATTTTTCAAGTCACTTTTTATTTCAATAATTTTTGCTAATCAATCCATCTTCTATTGATTGCTTGGATTTTAATTGAACAGTATTCTCTTTCTAACGGATAACAGGTCTCTGAATTCAGTGAATAGATCATTTTTAGAGTAATGATTAAAAATAAATACCCATTGAAGTGGATAAAAGGACTATAGGAGTTAATTGCAAACTAAATGGAAGTTTAGAAGCTAAAGAAAAATGTGAAAAATTATTGGTCCACTGGCTGTGGATTATGGCTGGCAATTATGGAACAATTCTTACTATTGTAAGAATTGTTCCATAATTGCTCATACCAGCATACTAATATATAAACCAATAATGCAGGGGTTAAAATGGAAGTATTGATTCTTTCATTCTTCCTGAGAAATTATTTGCTTAAAAATAAGATGTGGGACTTGCAATTTGATAACAATTTTAAAAGAGAATATTTAAAACAAAATTCAATCTCAAATACAAAACAAAAAATTTAAAATCATGAAAAAAAGAACGAAGAGAAAGAAAACTACAAAATAAGTTACCAAAATTCCAAACCTTCACTTCTAAACCTGTAATACTTCTTAGCACAGTAAGGTTAAATAAGTGAGAAATAAATGTGGTTAACATTAAAACTGAAATTTTTGAATTTAAAAAATGAAATACCATCTTTACTCTTATATGTACTCTTATCAAATTTAATCTGTATAGAATAGATCACAAGCCACTGAATATTTTTAATGCATACAAGAACTAAATCAATTCCAATAGTTGGTCTTTATTTCCACGAAAAAACACAAGTAATACAGAAAATCGGTTCAGTCAATTCAGGAAGGATTACTGAAGCTTCTATCTAAATAAGAAAATTCAAGAAAACATTGCACATCACACCTAAAGTATTCTAGAACAAATATGCAACGGAAAGGTAATGATGGGAATGTTACATTAAAAATACAATAAAAAGGGTGAAGAGAAAATAACTATATCCAAGTTGAAATTTTAGTTAGAATTGTTTCACAACACAACATCAATACACTAATGCAAATGTTTTAAAACATTCAATATTTCTCTTGACAAAACTCAATACAGTACGAGTCACAGTGGGGAACCACGTAATACAAAAAATACTCCATGTAACAAAGAAAGCGTAAAACAATTTTCACACACACAATGCTGATAAGACGAATAAAGTTGCTCGACTTTTGAATTGAGACAATAAAGCTCCGCTTATTTTGAAAATTTAAAAAGTTTGGAGTAAAAATTGATATTTAATAACCAAAAGTTATATGTAAAATGTGTTATTCAATTGTATATCTTTGGAGTAAAAGGGTATATTGATTTACTACTCCAATTAAGGAGTATATTAACTCATTACTCAAAGAAAATATTTGATTCATCACACTATAAAAAAATTTAAACCCCACTCAACAAATACATTAATTTCAATTTCGGAGATCATTCCATCTACATCTTAAAAGGAAAATCCCAAATTAAGAGTTCAGAAAACATTTCAGCAGATTCAAGTGGTAGAACAGATCCAAAATATAAGAGATGTTAGACAATAATCTTCCTTATTCTCTTTGGCTTCTCAAGCTTAGCGGCAGCTGAAAAATGCAATGGAATTATTTTAAGGAAAGGCTTACTACAGGCTACAATACAATATATAGAGTTTACACTTTATAACATTTATTCACTTCTACTTGAAATTAAAAGATAAATTGTCCTACAGAGTTAGTTTATTTACAGCTAAAATAAGTGACCAATATATATATATTCTAAGAAAACAGAATATGTTTGAATCTCTGACAAAAAAGATGATGCTTAAAAACTAACTTCTGAAAAAGTCATTCAACAAATTGGAGACATTTGAGAAACCTCAGACAAAAAATATTCCAAACAGTAGGAACTCTACATTAAGTTTACATGCACCAACCATTTTTTTAATTAACACTTATCACTACCAATCTTAAGCTAGAAGAATATAGGGAAATAAGAAGTCGAAAAATCATGTTACTCAATTCTCAAATTTATTTCTTTTCCCAAATGTGTAAAATGCAAGTGCATAATTACAGCAAATGAAATTATTAGATGTAACACACATGGAAGAATTATGTGTGCATTTATACATCTAATCTTCAACAGCCTGATGAGTATTTTCTAAGATACATTCACACTGAGAATTTTTAAAGAAACAATAGCTGGAGTTTTAGAAAATGTAAATATTATTTTTAACTGATCTCTTTTCTTGTATGAATGCAATTCAAATCTTGTTGAAGTACTCAGGTTATTCTATAAAAGGCACATTTTCAGTCAAAATATTAGATATTTGTCAAAATTTATGTTATTTTAAGAGTCAGAACAATGATTTAAGTATAATTTAAGGCACTTGGAACAAAAAGTGATAAATTAGAGGATACAATACAAATGGAGCTCACTTATAATAAAACTCAGTTTAAGCAAAATACATTGTCATCTTTCAAAATCAAACATACAAAGAAAATTCAGGAAATGTCAGTAAGTTCAAAATTACAAATGAAATAGTTTTAGACAGATTAAAAATGTTTAACATTTTTGTAAATGGATGTTTTCTCCAAGAGTGTCAAGCGGTTTAAAATTTAAATTGAAGTTAAACAGATAGATCTTTTTCATGGACCCAATGGAAACATTTGAGTTTTAATTTATTGTGGTCTTCAGTTTAAGACAAGCTATATTGTAAATTTTAATATATAAAGTAGACCAAATTGTTTAATATAAAAGATTGCAAGTGCTGTGTATGTGAATATAATTCTTGGATTCAAATTGTGAAGTTTGTCACATTTTTCACATCTAAAGAAGTTAAAAAGCTTGTTTTTAGATTGAAAGAACTCAATGGGTATATACTCTCAATATCCAAACCTCTAGACCTTTCTCTTTTGAGACTGATATATCAAAACATTTTCTAATAAAATTGATTCAGCTAATGTTGAATTCCATTTTTAGGTTAAAACCTTTTTACATTAAACCCTGGTAATCAAGTCAAATGTTTCATTCAGTACATTAATTTCCCTTCACTCCAACATGTCAGTTGTAAAAATAAGTTTGATCTGTTTACAGAAAAAGCAACATAGCCTTTTCTTTTGCCAAAGGTTTGGTTTAGATTGCTATATGAGGGGACCAGGAGTGCCACCTCCTAGGGACCAGAATCCCTTCCCCAATTTTTTATGGTTGGACCAAGTCCCCTAAAACACGAGATGAATATTACAAATACAAATATAGGGCAAAATATACAGGTAACTTGACATCATGCAATAAGTTGTATGTGTTCTATCAGAGGTGTCCTTAAAGCCCAAATCCCTTGGGCCTCTCGAAAATTATTATTGCTCTGCCAATAGGATGACCAACTTTTGGCTATAGATTTAAGGGAGTTAGTCACAACAAATTTTGCATCACTTCAACAAATGTTCATGGAATAGATAATGTTAAACAAAGCAATTAAATTATGTTGTATTTCATACACAGATCACAATATAGAATAAAGAGATACAAATGTGTATGTTTCTTAGAAGGGTATGCCGATTTAAATCAGCTTGATTGGTTTAAATCATGATTTAAATCAAGTGTTATGATTTAAATCAAGTAATTTTTATTTAAAAAAATAATTGATTTAAATCAAAATTTTAAATTTTATTTTTCTTTCTGTTATGTTTAATTTTGAAATGAAATAACTGAACAAAATGTATGTTATTTTATTCAAATAAGTTAAGAACTTCGCTCGTACTGAGTTCAAATATGGCCCTTGCATCTAAAACTCCCCAAAACAACCGAGTTCACCCCCAAATTATTTTGAAAATCGTCCTCCTTTGAAGACACTAAATAACAGTATTTGCTGATTGGGATCATAATTAGCAGACAAATATTTCCATCTTAGGCCATTGACTAATAGGTGTCACTCACAAGCCTGCTCATCAGTGTTGGTTTTGTTTTAAACATTCCGTGTGACTAAAAATCACATATGGCTAATTTTAAACCATTCACCATGTGATGAGCGAAGATCTCGAAATATATTCACTCAAATTATTAAAATTGTGGTAACTTGCTTTCTCTTTTAAGATATTTTAATTATTTATTTAGAATTGTAGTCTGTTCATAAAAATATAGACACAACAAAAAGATTTTCTGCAGTATCACAAAAGCATTCTAATTTTGCACATAAATCTTTCTAATTGGCAATTTTAAGTTTATTTTGTTTCGTGTAATATATTGGTTAATTTTTATTTCAATTTATTGGGAAATTTTATGTGTTGATCCCTAAGAATACTGTACACTGTTAGAATAACTGTTCAACATTTATGGAATTGAATTTTGGAACGTAAAAGTTAATTCACTCATCTGATAATTGAGTATGTTGAGAAAAGATTATGGATTGAAGCAGAAAGTTATTGGAATTGATACATTTTTTATTGCAAGCTCAAAATTTCACTGAATTGGCATGTTCTGAGAATGTTATTACACTAGTTCTATGCTTTTCAGAGAAAAGCTTCGTTTTTTTTTGTTTTACATATATACTCTTTTTGTGTGCTTCGAAATATACCTATGAATACTTGTCAATGCTCAAAGAATTTGAAAAATAGATATATTTGATTTCAAATTTATTTATTTTCATGGTCTCGTTTTTTGCAGTGAACTTACAAAAAATAACAATTTTTCACCAATAAGTAATTTTTGCATGCTAAATATTAATGAGAAGTACAAATTTTTTCTTGATGCAAGTTCCTTTAATTTTATTTTTAATAGGTGACATATTTTTCTCAAAAGCGTCTTGAACCAATTAAGTATTTTGTATAAAAATAATTGAAGTAATTAAAAACATTTTATTCATATATGATAAATATATAATGCAAAAAAGTTCTGAAATTTGTATAATTGAAAATATTCTTAATATAGTGTTGGTGGGCAACCTTATTTATCTGAGTCCAAAAAATTCACATCACTGGTTATGGGTTAAATTCAAAGTAATCTAAACCACTTGAGAAGCAAATGGAAAAACATTGCTCATGCTTGGCATTTGGGACACTGTTCTATTTACTCTATCATGTGATTTACTTTGCTGTCATGTTAATTCCTGTCATGTTTAAATCTTTCAGAAATTCATCCAGCTATATTTCCCGATACATTAATGTTTTACATAAAAATATTAAAGTTTAAATAAATCAAAACTATCTAGAAACTACTGTAATTTGTGTGTCCCATGTCCAACAAATTTAAACTTGTATGGGAAAGGAATTAATAAAAATCATAAAAATATGGTTAAATTTTAAAAATCTGATCTAAATCAAACAAATCTGATGTTTTTTATATTTTTTTAAAAATCATGATTTTTTCATACCCTGGCTAAAACACAAAATGAGCTAATTAAGTATGAAACAGACATTGAAGATTTCATCAAATTTAAAAGCTGAATATTTCCTCAATAAGGTTTTCGTGATAATTAGCAACTAAATACAGATGGATTTTAATGGTTGACTCGACTTGACACCAAAACTTTGAAATTGGCGTCCCTTGGAAAATTTCTTTTCTAAAGAAAAATCTTATACATATTTTTTCCTTACCCTTTTTGTTAAAAAAAAGAACTAAATATTTGTTAACCTTTCAGAAAAAGTCACCAAAATTTTTAAATTAGTACCTTTAAGGACGGCTTTGATGTGAAGACGTTTTGTGGCAAAGCTTTTGGTATGCTTTTTATTTCACCAAATGTGATTTTTATGTTTTTTGGGAAAAACAATGCTTTGGACTTGACAGAAAATAATTAAAAATTAACAAAAGCATTTTAAAAATAGAACAAAAATCCACATAAATGATTATTCTTACTACTAGGGTAAATGAAAAAAAAATCTTTACTTTTCTAAAATATTGTTATAGAAGTTTGTCGAAGTTAAATAATTTATTAGTTTTAAGTCTAATGGAACCAGGGTATACAATATCAATGTTATAAAAGATCACATTAATTCTCGCAATCTAGAATTGTTTAGGCATGGTATAAAATCAAAAAAGAATGATCAAAATTGATAAGATTCAATAACTGGGGTTGCCATAATCCTTAATAATGCAGGGTTGCCTTTTCCTGCCACAACTCACTACTAAAAGCATACCAAAAAAAAACAAATTAAAAGCATTTCCACAAAAAAGCCTTTATATCAGAGCTGTACCGTATCTTTTGAGAAGATTTTGCTTAAAAAGATACCGCAAGTTGCTAAGGTTGGAAAATTGTAGCAAAAGTCGCCTGTGGCAGCCCAGCAATCAGGCCTTATTTGGCAATGGAGAAGTGACAATTATCACAGACATCAATATTCAAATGAAAAGATTGAAGGGAATGCAAGAAAGAGGAAGCAAAAGGGAATAGATTTTATACAAAGGTAGGTAGTTAATTAAAGTCACACTGGAGCAACAAGAAGGGTTATTGGCAACAGTTCAGGATTGATCCCAAAGGGAAAGATCCAAGAACACCTTGTAATTTTGAACCTGTCAGATGATGAGAACACCTGAGCTGGCACCCCACTCTCCAAACTTCCACACCATGCCAAAGTGAAGACAGTTGAAGCCACAACAGATTTAACATGCACCAGCACAACAGTCTTTGGCTGGACCTAGTTTCGAACTCACAACCCTCCGCTTATATCTGTTGCTCTTCCAACTAGGCTACCATGGTCCTCTTTATACAAAAAGATTTAAGCTGAAAGGGAAGTTTCATGCATAACAAATGGAATCTAACTTGGACCCCTAATAATTTTCCAGTACAGCTGTATTATATGCCTTGTTTGGTGGCAACGCTCTTGGTGCATTTTTTGGCACACTTTTAGTAGTGCGTTATGGCAAGTGAAGCCAACCCATCTCTATTTGGGTTATTCTCATTTTTATGGCAAAATAAAGATATTTTAACCGCTATTTTCCAACTATTTCTAATTATTATCCATTAAAAAAACATGTTTTTTCAGAGTTTTGTATTTTTCCCCGTTAATTACTTTGCACTAAAGCTTAATATTTTCTGTTTAAAAAACTTTTTTCCAAGAATTCTTTCCTTGGCGACAAAAAACGAGCCAAGAGTGTTGCCACCAAATGAGGCGTATAATACAGCTGTACCAATTTTCCTTCGTTGGCACCACTGATGAGGGCTAGTTATAGTGGGTTGGCTGGTTTGGTTTCAGGGCACAAGGGCTACATTTGGTTGGTTCGTTGGTTTTAGATTTTTATGGCGCAAGGGCCATATTTGGCCATACCGCACCAGACACAATACAATATCAAATTGACACAAGACATACAATATCAACTGACACACAGTGAAAGCTTTACTGATACGAAGAGAGAAATACGCCCGGGGTGGAATGCATCTAGCAGGAATCGAACCTGCGCCACCTACAACTCGAAGGTTGCTAGCGCAGTGGGCATACCCACTGAGTTACGACTGCCCTGGGGCCACATTTGGAAACCTGTGCCAAACATAAGACAAAACATCAAATAATTAGATTTTGATAGTTTAACTTTTACCAGTGGAAATGATTGGAGAAACCGACTGGTACTTAGTATGTTTCCTCACCAAACAATGATAAGGCTGCTTTTAAAGAAAAGGTCAGCACATCATGGCTGTTTGCATACAATAAAGAATGAGTTTATTGTGTCAAAATATAGTTTGCAATAAAACAAATATTATGCTTAATTTATTTCGAACCAGGAAAACAAATTAAATAATCAGCAACTATAACCCAAATTTTTAAATGATTTACCTTCAGCTTTCCTTTTCTTTTCAATGGCGATCTCCTTGGTCAAAGTTTTATTCATTTTCACCTTTATGTTTGAAAGAGATCTGCTCAATGCAACATAGTAGTTTTGCGTTGGTGCAAGTAAATATACTGACTCCCTGACGACAGGCCTCCCTACTTTATAGGGAAATTTAAATCGGGCCTGTACCACAGGTGTGGTATCATCGATATAACGTGAAGTTGAGGGTTGAGGTTGGGTATATGTAGGCGGATTGTAATAACGGGACGTGGAGGGTTGAGAATAGGAAGCGGCAGATGCAGCATAACGAGATGTTGAGGGCTGCGATTGAGAAGATCCAGCGGCTGAGGACGCGTAGTAACGATATGATGAGGATTGGGAAGATCCAGACGCCATCAGAAACAACAGTTTATTGCGGCACAATTCTAAAAGTTTACTGTTTTAATAACTGAGACAGAAAGTTGAGATTAAGAAAAAGTTAGAAAATTCAATTGTTGAAATGGGATTAATTGTGTTTTATAATACTTCGCTTGTTTACGAGAAATCGCTTTTCGGGCTGTCAAAGAACAATGAAACTGGAAAACAAAAACCACAAACTTCATTTCACTTCTCTTCGCAGGCCGCAGTAGCCTAGTTGGTAAAGCAACAACTAGCAACCATAGGGTTGCAAGTTCAAATCCAACCAAAGACGGTCGTGTACAAAGGGGACTGGTGCACTTTAAATCTGTCGTAGTCTCAAATGTCCTCACGTTGGCATGGTGTTGAAGTTTGGAGAGTGGGGTGCCAGCTCAGATGTGACCTCATCATCTGACCGTGGTTCAAAATAACGTGGTGTTGTCCTCAATCTTTCCCTTTGGGATTGATCCCGAACCGTCACCAATAGCCCGTTGTGTTGCTCCAGTGTGACGTTAATTGAAATACCCCCCTTTGGGATTGATCCCGTCACCAATAACCTGATGTCTTGCTCCAGTATGATGTTAATTAAAATACCTACCGCACACTAAGGGTTGGAATGTAGGTTTTTTTATTAGCGTCACACTGGAGGAACACAACGGGCTAGTGGCAATGGTCCAAGATCAAACCCGAAGGGAAAGATCCGAGGACAAAACCTCGTCATCTGACCGTGGTTCAAAATTACGTGGTGTTGTCCTCGGATCTTTCCCTTTGGGATTGATCCCGGACCGTCACCAATAGCCCATTGTGTTGCTCCAGTGTGACGTTAATTGAAATACCCCCCCCCAGGACAACACCACGTAATTTGGAACCACGGTCAGATGACAAGGTCACTCCTGAACTGGAATCCCACTCTCCAAACTTCCACACCACGCCAACGTGAGGATATTTGAGGTCACAACAGATGTAACGTGCACCAGACCCCTTTGTGCACGATGGTCTTTGGTTGGATTTGAACTCGCAACCCTCTGGTTGCTAGTCCGTTACTCTTCCAACCGGGCTACCACTGCCCTCCAGTTTGTATTGAAATTCTATCTTGAATTACTTTAGACTTGTATTCTTCGCCAGCTTTGTCATCAAAACAAATCAGAAAAATCACCGATATTTCAATGTGTATATTGTTTTCGTTGGTGGTGTATTATGGAAGTATAGATTTGCACACTGAAAACACCTTTGGAACACTCGATGCGCATAACTCTTATAAACTGTATGATTGGTTTGCGTTAACGAACGAGCTCAGGCGATTACAAATGGCGATTAGCGATTAGAAGTTGCGCCTGAAGGGGAAAAGAGCGTAAATCAGTGACACACACCACACTCTAGGACGCCACTGCAAATAAAACCTTTCATGACGCCTCTGTATGGCTAACTATATACTCTGGTTCATCGCAGTAAAAAGATTAGCTAAATCGAATAATAATATACTAAGAAGGTGGTAACGGAATTCCTATTGCAATATGAAATATGAATTTTATCATGGGCTATATTTTTTGGTTCAAACCAGGGCAATCATGCAATGGAGTTATCAGAGTTCCTACAGTTAGGGGTCTTGAAGTAACAGACTACTCCCTGTCCTATATCCCATTTTTTCGGGACAAAGTTGCAGATTTTTTTCACATCCCTTTCAATTCATTTCACTGGAGTTCTTTCCACATACATGCAGCATATTCCCAGAATAGACTATACACTGCTGGCGTAAACACCAAGTGAACATCCCTTAACAATGAGAGGGATTTTCTGCTAACCTAGTTGGGTGTAGGTGGCGGTAGTGTTTTTGTGGTAGAACGTGTTCCTGTACGTATTTCGAATGTAACGCCATTTGGGTTTGTTTTTCGAATACGATTTCAGCACGTCGCCAAAGAATTCCAAATTTTAATATCATAGTGATGAGAGTGATAAGTCCTTAAAATTTGTATTTTAAATAGATTTTTCTGACATGAAAGATGAAAAATCTTCATTTCTAAATTTCATACATTTAAATATATTCTAATAGAATTTGTATCTTCAAGACCAGTTGACATTCGTAATTTAGTTGGATGGTGACAGTATAACTAGTTCGGTTTGCATCTAATTGGGATACGTGCGTATGGGTTTACACATTAAAAATGCTTTATTAGATCAATATTTTTCTAACTAAATACTTAGTTTCCAAGGGTTTTTGTGTTTGATCTATAAATTAAAATATTTATATACAAAGGAAGCAAAAAAGTACTGTACTCTGCCATGTGATATTCGCGCAGCTTTCTCGAGAAATAAATGTAACTAAAAAGATACAGATTAAAGGTAAAAATTTTTAATATTCATATTTTGAATAATAAAGGGGAAAATTCAGAGTCGCATTAGTGTATTAAAGATTTATATTTAAATACATCTAAAAATAGACGTTATGAAAAATATTTTTGAATCAATTGATTAATTCACTGATGAATAAACATTAGAAAATAATTATACATTACTCATAATTTCGAGTTTTTTAGTCGAAATTACTCAATTAATGATATAAAAGTAAATTTAATTAATAGATTTTCTTCGCGATTTTTAAAGAACTATATTCTCTGAAAAGGTTATTGCATTGGGATCTGTTTGATAGTTAGCGTTTTTCCATTGTACGATAATCCCTCATTATATCGCGCATACGGCCATATAGCTCTTTTTTACTTGTCTTTCGATAATTTTCGATTTGCGAATAGCACATGGAATCTCAATCTCGTTCATCAGAATCGGAAGGTCAAAGATCACTTGCATCAAGCCATTTCCTTAAACTGGATTGCTAAGAAATATTTGGGGTTTCAAAATTGTCAGTAAGAAGGATTTTGTTTTCAACTATATTATATAGTATTAACCCTCCAAGTGGTTTCGATGAGCTATCTCGTTCATCAAGATCTAACCAATTTTGCAAAAGACGGGATATACCACCAAGATATTGCCGATTTTTTAATGATGACGAGATCAAGATCTGATCAGTTTTGTTAATACCTAGAAATACCTCGTTGAGACAACCACCAGAAGAGTTAAGTATTGTTTTAAAATATTTAATCATCGATTAAATATTTGGGATTAACTTGTGTTTTTACATAATTTGCAATGAAAACATGCACTTTGATGTACAATTTGTTCTTTTATTACCTTTTCACGGCCCTCGCTATACCGCTCTCCTTGATATAACGCGCTACTTTCTTGTCCTCTCAAGAGGCGAGATATATCGAGGTGTTACTGTATTTATTTTTAACTAAGGCCTAATTTATGGGTAATGAAACTAGTAAATCTAATCTATCTTCAGATGACCTGTACACTGCAGTTTTAAATCGGAATGGATTCCGTTCCCCGAACTTCCCTTCCCCCGTAAAAGTTTACTATTTTCCTATGCAAAACAAGGTAACTAACAAATTAGAAAACATCTACTGAATTTTTTCTTCTTCCCGCGAATTTTCATGTATTTGTTAAAATATGCTTGCGCTACGATTATCCTTTTAAAAAGAATGCAACATCGAGGTACAAAAGTGCCTTTTTTCTAATGAAAACTTGATATGCTTAGAGAACTTAAGCTGAACTTTTTCCAACCCTCTTCCAAAAGTTCCATAAATTCAGGATATTTATAGACTGCCACAAAAACTGGAACACCCCAAAGCAAGTGTTGGATCGAAATTAAACCAAGTATGTATGATGTACATGAAGAGATAAAGAAATGATGACGATGTCAGATCTAAAGGACTCTTCAATATTGTCATAAATTCCATCATAAATGTCTTAAATTAGTAAGTAGTAAAACCTCCTCTGGCGGTGATACTTGCTGATATATTGCATGGAGTCAACGATGCTGGTAAATAGTCAAAAAATGATCAACTATACTGGTAAGTAGTCAAAAAATGATCAACTATACTGGTAAATGGTCAAGCAAAACCCTTATGCTATCCTGTGGAAAATTATTTCAAGCATTCTACAGCTACTATTCCAGATCCCTTTTCCCGGGAGTTGTGTAATTGTCGCCCTAGCATATCCCAGACAGGCTCAGTGGGAGACAAATCTGGGGATTTCGCTGATAAAAGGAGGGTTTCAGCACCACGAAGGGCACTACTGTGAGAGGCGAGCAGTGTGTTGCCGGGCGTTATAGTGCTTGTAAAAAGCTCTTTGGACACGTGTCATGAAAGGCGAAACAGCAGGCTGTAGGTAATGCTGGACGTAACACTGTACTGTCGAAGTACATCGTACTCGAGAGGATCGGGTGTCGTTCGTGAAGGCTCCCCCACCATTTCACTAAGATTCGGTGTGATTCTCGTCATTAGACTATAGCGCTGACCGGGTCTTGACCATTAGGTGTACCATTATTACGTTCAGCGCTACAATTAGTACACAGTCAGCGTTACCATTGGTAATAATGGTAGCCCTGACCGGGTCTCCTCCACACATGAATGCGGGATCATCTGCCTCATGGCATATGTGAGATTCGTCCCTAAAAATGATACTCTCTCGAGAATTACATCATTTCAGACGCAGCCGACGATGTTCAGTAGCCAAAAGCAGACGTCTTAACCCACCTGGTAGTTTATCTTCGCATCGAAAACTGCCCTCTAGTGGCCAACCTCTGGTGCAAAAGCCTCTTCCAAACTGTGATCAGTTCTGGGGCAAGGGACTATTTATTTTTCCAACTTAAATCTTCATTCCCCTTGGCGATAAGTAATAGGGTAGTTTTGTCTCGACGAGATATCTCGTCCTTAACTAAATTGATCAGATCTTGGACAAGATATCTTGTTGAAACACTCGGAGGGTTAACGAGGGACGTGCCTACAGTCCTGGTTGTGGAACGTCTGGCAGTGGTTCATAATGCTACAAGAGGCTGTATGGGGGTTGATAAGGAAGCTGTTGGCGCAATTTCAGCTTGTCTCCCTATCAGACAATCCTCTCTTATTTGTCCTTCTGGAACAACCAGAGCCTCCGTTACATGCATGGGCATCTTCACTGGCCCACTGCTGTCAGTACCTTGTCACGTCAGTCAGTGTCCGTCCCAAATTAAGGCCGATTTGTCGACAACACCAACCTGCTTCCCCTAGTTCCCCAATCTAATCCCTTTCAAAGTCGTTCAGTTGTGTATACGGTGTTCAAGTGCGTCGTCCGGGCATTCTTGTCGCAACTGATGTCAATGCAACGGCAATTCCAAATCAGACGAACCCTCTCTTCAATAAGCCTCAGGATGCGCACTTTACATGTGCCAGGGAAACCCCTTGACATTCATTGTCGCCTAAACTTGAATCATTTGCAAGTCTGATACAAAGGGTTTTGCATACCAAATTCCATGGTTATCGATGATCTTTCTGGATGTTTCTATAGTTTTGCAGAGAGTATTTTCTCTTAACATCCTAAGTAATGTAACGTGTATATTTGTGCAAAAGCGTTAATGCATTTTTATGCATCTGCCCTAAACATGAAACAAATTATAGTTTATACAAAACACTATTATCGCAACTAGCTTTTGAAGCCAATTGTTTCTGTGAGGATGGCATATAACGTCTCTTTTTTCTGGAGAACATAGTCATAATTATATAACAGTTGCAACTATTCTGAGCAATCGAAATGAGATTATAGGCTCCTGACAGACAATTTTTTTCACCAATCCATCATAATAGCAAACTAATTGCAATACTTAAAAATAAAGAATAGTTCCCTTTCCAAAGAAGTAATTCGAACAACTTTTTAATAATTCTCATTGGTACAAAAAACCCGAATATTTATTTTTGCGTCGGACATGATACCATGGACTGTTTTGTTGTTTGCAATTCTCTGTGAGTGGGTCAAGAGTATATAATTTGATTCGAGCCATGCGTAACTTCCCTGCCGGAATTCGAAGTGCTCTGGAGGTGAAATAAATTAATTGAACACCTTCCAAGCATTTCCACCAACCCCTACTTTAATCACAGACCCGTTTTATATTCACTAACGCACTTGCATCATCTCACTCTAAGTCAGATGATTATTCGTTGAATATTAATTACGACTACAAATATCAAACTGACCCAAAATAGCTTTCGAAAGCTGAAATTTAAGATAACAGTTACAACTTCAGAGACAACAAAGTTCACTTCGTTCGGAATAAATATAACATAAAAGATCTGCAACGCTTATTGACGATGAAGACAGATTATTTTCTGCTTCAGCACTGAATGTGTGAGTAATTATACTCAGACCAATCAATCTTCTAATTTTCCTGTTTATAACCACTGCAACCATTCTCAATGCCATCAATGAAGGATGAGCATGCTTTGTAAAAACAGAATTCGAAGCATTGTGGGAGTTTTGGTTGAATTGATGCATATTTCAGGCTAATAAATAAACTACTTCTGGTGTACGAGATGAGTTGTTCGAAAAGGTATGCCAACCTAATTGAGATGGACACTAAAACGTGTGTGACTTCGAAAAACATTCCAAAGTATTATGGAAAAATACGATCTCAAGTACAAAGTTTACCACTGATGATGCAGCTTATACAGTTAGATGCTCTCATGAAATCTGCAAAATTGAAAATGTTTTTATCCATATTTTGTTGAATCTCGGCAGATATTTGTTTACATCTTATGCTTTACTGAAAATTTTCACCTTGGAAATGCAATTTGAATGAGTGATTTAGTATTATCTATTTTAAGAGTTCATATAATAAATGTATCCAATATTGATTCTTTTGTAATTTTGTCAACTCTGTTGAATATTTTAAGAACTTTTATTTGTAGAACATCATATAAAACTCATATTGTGATTTGTTTTAATATTTTAACTTAAAAATGTAAGTAAAAATGATATTTTGTTAACTTTTCTAAAAATTCTCACTCAGAACTCAATCAACTTAAAAATGAAACTATGTGAATTAGCAAATGCAAAAATTCATTCTTGATGTTAGAGTTTATTATTTTAAGCCCGTCCAGTTTAAAAATATGGTTAATAAGCCTTTTTTTTAAAGAAAAAGTTAAAAACGTTTTTAAAAACTATTCACTGATTTAAGCCAATTTTATGGATATGGTAATACTTGAAAAGTAATTGTAAAAGTATTTGCTTTAAAATGATAAAAACAGTTTAAGCAATGTATAAAGTATTTTATTTAATTGATAAAATCTCATTTTCCGTTCGATTAAACTATGAAATTATGTGTAAATGTGTGGAAAAACAAACCAACACTCTAAAATTAGTATTTAAAGTGCATATTTCACTATAAAAGGCTTGCTTTGCTTCGATCTACTAATATTATGTTATCCCTGTTTTAATCTGATTTTCTTTCTTATACTTAATTTTTGAACAATTTTTAAAATTATTTGTATGCTCATTTTGATTTTACGCTATTCTCTGATTATCTTACGTAAAATAAACGCTCATTTTGAACTCATAATTTCATATTTTGTTTTCATTCTTTACACCAGGAATGCACTGGTCGCAGCCCGCGGGCCTCATTTGGCCCTCCGTTAATTTGCTGGCGGCCCGCCTTACCATGCGTTATTTAAACCATAACAAGTCATACGATAAGTAATCGAGGTTAAAAATTCGTTGCTAGATAATGCATTAAAATGAGCTCGCCTCTTTGGGTCAACATATATCCATGAACAAACTTTTCAGTCCTGATATTAACAAAGCGAAAAATTGGAACAGCTTGACTAATGGAAATTTAGAATCAATTTTGCTCCTTAGGTGCTACAAAATTCAAACCAAATATTGAAACAATTGTTAAAGCAATGCAATGCCACGCATCAAATTTAATTCTATGTTTATTTTTATTATCTTTTTTGTAACAATATAAAATATAAATAATAAGTAATAAATATCAATAATATATGATAGATAACTTTCATGGTTTTTTGGGCGGCCCTCCCACAAGGCACAGTGTATCTATTTGGCCCTTGGTCTTAACAAATCTGTGCATCCCTGCTTTACACCAATGAGAAAATTCGATTAATTAAATGTACTTTCACAAATACTATATCGATTGGCATAGATACGTTTGTTCAGTGTATAATCCAGTAAAATGAAAGAACGCATAATTTTGGATTAACTCGATGGTATATTTATTGCATTAGCTGCAAGCTTTAATTGCCTTAACACTTTCAGTTAGCCTTTTATACGTAACTCACATTTCTTGATTTTTTAAATAAATTTTTAAAATTTATTTTGAATGCTCTAACTTGATTTTATGCTATTTGAATATCTTGCTAATTCAACGTAAAATAAACGCTCGTTTTGAACTTAGAATTTGTTTATTCTATTTAACCCTTTACGTATATTAAACCGGTGAAATGATCCGCCACGGTAAAAATAGGTATACTTCGTACGTAGCCGAATGCAGGGAGAGGTAAAAGAAATATATACTACTAAATTAATTTTACAAACATTTCAGGAAAAATTGTAAAGTCGATTGAGGAAAAGCGATAAAACTTAAAAAGTAATTTTAAATCAAAATTTTGAAACGGGTCATTTGACGCGATTGATAAATTTCGTGTTGCTATTAACGGAACCTACATTATAGCATAACACCTCGAATGCAATTACAAAAAGCATACTTCAATACAGGGAAATAGTTGTAGAAAGCTTTATTAAAATTCAGAGCAGAGTTGTTAAAAAATTACTTTAATTAGTCTTTCATTCTTGTAATGAAAACAAGACAAGCTGGCAAGCACACTGTATAGCTTACAATAATTTCTATGAGGCTGCAGGTCCAGACAATTTTGGAGTTCCATCTTCATTCTTTTCTAGGACTGGAAATAGCGCTCTACTAGCAATACCGCAATGATTGTTCGAGTTACGGAGCAGTTTGCCGTAGCCATTATGTCCCCATGATTTCCCCCAGCTGTAATAAATAAAAGTACACACATCTTAAAACATTGGGAATCTATTGAAAGTACAGGGTGGCCATAAAATAACTCTTTGGAGGCATCTGTAACTAAATCGAATAAACGGAATGGAACCAAATTTGGTATTACCGCTTTTGAAGACATGGGAGATGTACTCCGCAAAAATTTTGGAACTAAAAGTCACTTATGGGGCAAATGTGGCTCTGTTAGAGTCGAAAACAGTCGAACGTTTTCATAAAATGCATATAAAAAAGAAAATGCAAAGTTTCCACTTGTGCAAGTCTACTTTTTTCGCCTCCAATAGCGCCAAATTTCCCCCCTATCGGCAACTTTTGATACTAAAACATTTTTTCACGGAATAAATCTCATGTCTTCAAAAGTCTCAATACCAAATTTGGATTATTCCGTTCTTATCGATGTAGTTACAGATGCCTCCAAAGAGAGTGAAAGTTATTTTATGGCCACCCTGTATTAAAAGAACTAATAAATAATGAAGTATGCATGTTAAAAACAACGTTAGCCATAGGAATGTCGTAATTTTAAGAACCTTAAGACCCTAAGGGTTCTTGGACTTCCAATATCAATTAAAGAATAATAGAGACGCTACAGTATTAAGTTTTCTTCTTTAACACTACCTTTTTGATGCAGTGACTCTGAATAAATATTTTATGATGAATATATCTACTGCTGCTTTTAAGAATTTTCAAAACATCTTGAAATTAGCGAAATGCATATGTATATCCATTGGTACCTGTCTTGGTTTGGCGTTACCTGTCTTGTTTGACACAGTTTGGTCAAATATGGATCTTGCGGCATAAAACACAACCAACCAACAATAAGAAATGGCCTTTCACACTGCCCTGAATCGGAGCGATTTCGCTTCAATGCTCCCGGATCTAAGTTAGATGGTTTCTACTAGATCCGGATTGAACCGGATTTTGTTAGTATAAAGAGGCTCTAAGAGTGTATGCAAGATCTAAGTGTACAGAATCCAACAATTATTGGTGTCTATTACAAGTTGCGAATACACTACAGCGAAGTGTAATATCTGCATCGTGATTGGTCCTTGATGACCAGTTGAGGCCATTTCGATACATAAGAAAATTTGCCGTATGTTATGAAGAAAAGAACCGGTATATAATTATACGAATGCAAAATATTGCATACTGAATTAATTTTAAGTTTGTGAATGAAGATCCGCATTTATTTTGAAGCTCATTTAGAAAGTTTCTTGTCAGGTTCAGTCTTCCAGTCACATCTATCAATGAAGTAAACTCAACAGACGTATCGCTTTAACTCGTGTTTTAGTCACCTATGTGGAGAATATTTTATTGATCGCTCGGAAAAGTTGAGTGGGGAAATATGACACTTGTAAAATGATTACCTGAATGCTTAGAATGAAGCTTGTGTCAAGCTCTGTTTAAATTGAAGATTACAGTACGTACTGTATACTGTACGTGACTGGAAATTTTGATATAGTAATGAACTAGCATTATGCAAATCACCACGAATTGTACGGGAAGATGTAATTTTATCTTACCGAAAATTTAAGAATTTCACAAAACAAATCCATACCTGTTTTTGACCAGCCAGTAATCTGTGCCGTTTTCTGTGCCATATCCAATGACAGTTAATGCATGAGTCAAAGTTGTGTTACTGCACTTAGGATCCGAATAAATGCCATCTCTAGTTTTAAAAAGAAAAAAATGCACATTATTTCAAATACTTAAATTTTCTCTACCTTATGTATAAACTAAGAAGCAAAAAGGACAACAAAACATGCGAAAAAAATGCAAGGTGTCCCAAAAGTCCAGACTTCTCAGAAATTCTTAAGTCTACATTAAAAAGACATTTTCTCGAAAAGCATTATCGAGGAGGCGGATTGTTTTAGCAGTGGAAAACAAATTCGTTTCAAATTTCACCGATAGAGGACGCTATAAGACATGTTTCATGGTTTAGACAAGCAGGCGAAAATTCAAAGGAATCAGCAAAAACTAATTCAAAAACGACAAAAAACAACTAGTGAAAAGATGTTTAAAGATTAAAAATTATCTAGTTATTTCGGAATCGTTATATGCCCATTACCATCAGAACCAGATTCAAGAGTGAAAAACGTGTGTTTAAAACTTGTGATTGTTTAAACTTTCTTCATCTAAATGTTACCAACACTCACTTTTACAAGGAACAAATAAAAACTGGATGAAGAAACTTGATTTAAACTTGCGTTATCTCGTGATTATTTTGGTAAACGATAACGGGCGTCTGTAGTCCTTCCGAAAAATATGTAGACAATTTTTGCCTGGACACATCTTTTGTTACTTGTTTTTTGAAGTTTTGTTGATTTTGTACCCATTTGGATAAAATTCAATTGAATTTGTTCTTCATTTGTGCCTACCCATGGTATAGCGCCATCTATCGGTGACGTTTCAAACTATTTTTCCTCTGACAATACACAATCCCTTCCTTCACAATACTTTTCGTGCGAAAGGCACTAGCATATTCCTGTTTTCTCGGTTTTTGTGAACTTTTGAAAAGTCAAGTTTCGTCAACAAGAAAAGTCAACTTTATAGATTCTACACAAATTTAGTGTTGATTAGATACACCGTGGTCCTGCTATGCTCTTGAATGACATAAAAACGTTTCAATTTTCCATTTTCATAGGTCAAAAATAAAAATTACTAGTTTCTCCATTAACTAATAAACAGGGATTTTATTTTATGGTAATCAATTTCATCCCTCGGATTTCAAACTTCCCACCTTCCTAATTTTTAAAGATAGATCTTGGTATATCTGCGATAATGCAACCGATGTATAATATTCAGTTGAATATACGAGCATGAAGTTGTTAAAAATAATCCAATTTCTCCATATTGACAATTCAGATTTACATAAAATAGACACATTTTTTTATTTCTGTGAATGTAGAACCAAAGAGAAACTATAACATGATGCAATAATTTTGTATAAAAATGAGTACTTATAAAGAAGGAATCATTTATGAAAATGAGAAAGAAATATGTTTAACTTTAAATTCATTGTAGCTTTGTATAGATATTCCAATGATTAGCACTGCGGCAAATGTACAAATCATGTAAGATCAATCCTAGAACGACACCTCGTAATTTTCAACCTCGGTCAGATGACGAGGTTTAACACCTGAGCTGGCACCCCACTCTCCAAACTTCTACACGTGAAGACATTTGAGGCCATGACAGATTTAACGAGCACCAGCCCCCATGTACACGACGGTCTTTGGTTGGACCGAGTTTTGAACTGGTTGCTAATCCGTTGCTCTTCCATCTGGGCCACCCCGATCCAAATAGCATTAGAGAGTATTTTTTAAAATTACACTGTAGTGCCAGAAAAACTGGTTCAGACGAGCCTATGCAAAATGCATAATGCTACATATCACGTCATTGTTTGCGTCCAGTGTATATTTAAAGCGATGGACATCTGTGGCAGCATCTAGAGCCGTTTCCGCCGAAGGAATGGCCAGTTATCACGATTTGAGCGATTTTCAACGCGGTTTAATAATAGGAACTCGTGAGATGGGTCATAGCATTTCGGAGGTAGAGAAGTTTGGATTTTCAAATATTACCATTTCAAGGGAGTACCGTGATTACAAGAATTCTGGCAGAACCTGTAACTTACGACAGCAGTGTGGCCGTAAAAATATTGGGTGAACCGGACCAGCGTCGGCTGGAAAGAATCGTTTCACGTAATGGGCCTGCAACACTACCTCAAATAACATCGCAATTCAATACTAAGCTCTCAACAAACATCAGCATGAGGACTGTGCAACGTTCCTTCAAAGATATGGGCTTTAAGACCCAACGCACAACTCGGGTACACTTGGTGAATATTCGATGGACAGCTATGTATTTCGCCTGGACTCGGGAACACCGCCATTGGACACTTGATGACTGTAAATGAGTATCCTGATCTGACAAGTCACGTTTACAACGGTTTCGGGCAGATGGAATGATCAGTGTGTGATAAAAACCCCATGAAGCCATGGACCTTGCATGTCAACAGGGGATTGTATACCATTACAGAGGTATACTCCGTAATGGTATGGAGTATACGTAATGGTGTGGAGTTTGTTCAGCTGGCATTCAATGGTACCTCTGGTACATCTACAAACGTCTCTGACAAGTAAACACTATGTGTGCGTTCTTTCTGACGAGTTACACCCGCTCATGTCCTGCATTCATTCTGATGTGTTTGGCCTCTACCAACTGAACAATGCACAGCCAAGCAAATCTAGACACACTAAATTGTGGATAGACGAACACTCATCTGAATTTCGGGTCTTGCCATTCTCACCTAAGTCAACTGATGCCAACGTTCTCAAACACATCCTGGAGGCTATGCAACTCTATGCGGAACATAACAATCCTACATCTCGCAATACAATTGCTGACCACTCTGCAGGAAGTATGGTGTTTAATGCTTACAGAATACTTCCGCAAGCTCGTGGAGTCCATATTTCTGTAGTTCTACGTTCCAGTGGGAGGCATACCAAGTATTAGGTTGATGCAAAAGTTCGTCTCGTTTTTCTTGACAAAAATTGAAGAAAAATTTTATTTACTAAAAATTACATTTAATCAAATAGTATGTGCCATTCTCTTCGATGACCTTTCTCCATCTCTCCAGTAGCTGCATGATCCCGCGTTCATAGAAGCTCTGAGGTTTCTGCCCAAAGAACTGATCCAGATGACGAAACTGTCCGAATCACTTACGGCACGTGGAATCGTCAACGGTACCCCTCACCATACACAACAAATATCTTCTTTTGCGTCTGCGAAACATTTTTGCCTTTTCGGAAATAAAAAAGCATGAAATGTCGAAAATACTCCTTATTTTCTGCCATTTGTAATATTTAACAAAATTTAAAAAACACAACCAAATAACACAATTTTTTTCACAAGCACTCACTGAAATTCCTTCTTTCAAACAAGATCAAAACTTAACACGTATGAAGTAGATAACCCTTCGGTTTTGCGATTGAATGCCATCTTGCGCCAAAAACGGGACGAACTTTTGCATCAACCCAATATTAGATTGGTGTAACGGTATTTTTGGCACTTTAGTGTATATCTATGGTAAGAGACAAATAAGAGTGAAAACATTAGTAGAGAGTATGGGAACGTGTGGTAAAAATATGAAATTTTTAAAAGTTTCTGAGACAGAGTAGCAATTGGAGTTTGAACTTCGAAGATTTGCGTTCGTACTCGCCCCACCTCATCCTACATAAACTATTTCTTTAAATACTGAGTGTGGGGAAAGGTATTTTAAAAGATTATTTAAGGTAAATTTACTTGTAATGTCTGAATGTCTCTGGACTGCCATCAAGTCCTGCTGCAATCGGTCCGAGAATTCCAACTGCTTTCATCAAAGAATCTTCGTCTCCATATGGGATCTCCAGATAACCTCCAACGGGTGAACCAATCGTACTGCTATCAAATTTACATGTCCCATCAGTTTGCTAAAATGGTCAACGAAAATTACATTTAACAACACCCTCAGTGACAGAAAGTTTTAGTCAAACATTCATAACTAAAATATTTAACAATAAATATGGAAATATAATATAGTATTTAATTTTTTACTAATTCCTGGACAATTAAAATTAATCATTATGTCACTATAAAGGCGGATTAGTGAACCACTTACTGTTACCATGGGGATGGCTTCACGTTACACCTCACATACATCCACACATTCTTGGCATGACCAGTTTACCACACATACATTCTAGATGGACAAACATCCAACCCGGATTCATTCTAACCATGAACCTTTCGATCCAGAAGCCAGCACCCTGACCACTAATCCGATCTCATAATATAAAATAAATTTATCAATATCGAGTACATAAGTGAATCTACAGTCTGTCTACCAGAACTGCTCACGATACAAGTCTGAGTGCTGGTGATCGCTATAGAAACAGGGCTCGTTCATTTTGAGTGGAGGTGACTTAATTTTATTTTGTTTTGACGTGAATGCGTCTTTAAAATCAGACAAGTTCTAGGTGGTCAGTACGGAAAGTTGAGCTTTACGAAAAAATGGGCATCGAGTTCGGTCTAATATTTTCTATACTATCAAACGCGAACCCAACCAGTCTAGTGTTATTTGATAATTGAGGGAACGAAGACTTGTTTAGTGACCTTGAGTTGGCTCCACGCCGCGATGAGAGGGGAGGGAAAGGGCGCCGTTTGGGGAATTAATTTCCTCTGCGCCTAGCAAACTTCAAATCCGTATAACTCGAGACTGCGAAGCGCTACGACGTCGAAACTGGTTCGAAAGAAAACTAACGTTGAGATCTGTCGATTTAAGACATTACAAGTGATCAAGGCGGTATAGCATTGGTTGTGAAACTGGATTGCAGTTGAAAATTTTTTAAAATTTCCCGCACTGGTCGAAAAGTCGAGCAGATATCGAACATAGTCTACGCGGAAAAACTCGTCAGCTTTTGATAAACAATGAACTGACTACTGAAGTTGTCTTTCTTTCATTCACTACACCCAAATCAATACTAAGCGCTAACGAGGCATATTAACGTTAAACCTGGTGGCCGTGCCTAGCCGGCCCGATTTTTTTCGTGAATGTTGGCGGGATAGATGTTGGTCGGTTGAATCTTTTACGGAGCAAGAGCAATGTTTTGGCTATGCTGAGACAATTGCAAGACTGACAACTGGCGGCGGAAAGAGATAGTTTACAAGAATAGATCTCGGCGATCAGTAAGAATCTTAGCAAATATATTTCGAAATTGTTATCAAGTGCACCATTATGACAATCATTTTTTGAAGTATCTACTTTGGAAAATAGGGTAAAGTCCGTTACTTCGGCAACAGACGGGGGAAACTCTGGTTTTGGAGAAGTTCTCTTGGAAGACAGACTGTAAGAGGGGGGTTATAGTAAAGCTATATAAATCTAGTATAACAAGTATCATACCGTTCCAATGTAAGGGTATGTCTTTCCTGTTGCAACTCCATTCACATCAGTGGCATACTCCAAGGCTCTGCACATTTGTCCACCTCCACACCCCTTATTACCTGCCAAAGAGGGAGAAATTTATCTACAGATTAAACAATCGTTAGCTATTTAACCCTCCTGTTGGTTGGCTCGTCGAGGTATCTCGTTATTTGCAAAACTGACCCGATCTCGATGGACGCGATATCTCGTCATTAGGAGAAAATTGACCAGATCTTGATCCCGTCATCATCAGAAAATCGACAATATCTTGATGATGGGATATCTCGTCATTAGCAAAATTAGTCAGATCTTGATGGACGATATATCTCGTCGAAACCACTTGGAGGGTAAAATATCTGAACTATATACGATTTGAATCTGCCGCTTGAAGATATTAGTCACATTGTCAAGAAATTAAGCAAAAACTTCACAAAAGCCAACACTTCCGGATTTTCCAGAAGTCTTCCGGAAAACTACTTATTTCGGTCTTCCAGACTGAAAAATAATTTCTTAGTTTTCTTTCAAATGGTGGGAAATTTTCAACTGAAGCCGAATTCCGCATTCGGCACCTCATCGGGGTAATCCATAAAGAAACAGTGGAACCAAATTGGTGCGGCAAGTCGAAATATTTGGTTTTGGCAAGTTGACTTAGGGAAACAGGAATTTATCGTGAAAGAAGTAAAGCCGAAAAGAGAGTCATTTTATTTTCCGTTGCAGTGCTGAGGTATTACTCAGTGAATTCAACTTTTCTAGCACTAGCAGAACAACGACTTAAGATTTTTATGATCATTGGTTTTTGAACAGTATTTCTGAAACAGCGCAGTTTACGAAGTGTCCGCTTGCTACTGTGGTTAAGGTGTACAATGATTGGACAATCTGCACTATTACGAATAAAAGGCGCTGAAACTGTGGAGCACCCCGAGCCATTGATGTCAGAGGTGAACGGCTGCGAAGGTGTGTGAGAATAAACAGGCGCGATACAGTTGAACAACTCACCGTCCAAACAAACCAAGAACATTGGGGGTTTTCCCCAAAGTCTGTACGAAGCGCCTCATCTGCACCCCAGAGCTCACACACTTTTACACTGACCACAGCCCGTTCCTTCAGAATTTATCTTGTATGAATATTCATTGCAGTGACTTCTGCATCTGTGACAGACCCGGACCACTATGTTACCACCTGTCCCATCACAACTCATCTACACATCAAGGAAACAGCAACACAGCACTATGACGCCTGGCTGTTCACCCCTTATTACAAAGAAAAATCATACAAATCGTGCGATTTGTGGCCTCCAGGGAGTTCGAGCTGAAGCAAGTGGTTTAAATTTAGTCCACTTCGATGTGCACATAATATTCCTTGGGCCTAACCTCTTTTCACCTAAAGATAAAGGCACTTAAATTCAGTCTCATGCCTCCTCACAGAAAAATTTATTTAGAGCAGCACCTGCGTGTGCATTTCATAGCTTAAAATTTCTGGTTTGCATCACAAAAAAGTTATTCCTCATCCTCATCTGACCATCTTTCACGTTATGGGAAAAAATTTTACCGTAAGCCCTTCGTTGAGTCGGTATCCCATGGAGTTGAGTCTCAATTGACGTAAAGCGAACCCTGCTACTTATGAGGTCTGCAGCAAATGGCTGGTCATTGCACCCATGCTGACGAAGGTTCATCGCCAGAAACCGCTGCAATTTCAGATTGGCAAAGGGTTGTCTTCTCTGATTCATCGAATGGGAGGGCGTTGGCATGTCAGGCGAGAATACCTCCGAGAACAAACACTTTGCAACCATTGTTGGAAGAACATAGGCTGGTGGCAGCACAGCGTCATCTGATTGTACTTGGCATGCTCTATCATGAACCAATTTCCTCTTCCTATGAGAGGCTTTCTCTGTCAAGCTAAATGCAGGTGGCTGTAGTGTTTCTGCGGCGGAACGTGTTATCTGTAAGTATTACGAACGCGGCATCACATGGCTTGCTTATCGATACCAATTTCAGTACTTCGTCAATAAATATTCCAAAAAATGAATTTCTAATTGATATATAGCAGTAATTAATTCATTACGTCAATTAAATTAAACGCTGAATGTGGCCAAAATCGCGATGAACTACATTCTAAGGTTTAAGGTCACGCCAATATGTATCATGCGAGAGGATTTGGGGAGCAGAAGTAAAATCTTCGCTTTCCGTCTGGTTTGTTTACACTCAAAATCTGTCTAATTCAAAAATTTCTCTGATAAAATTTAAAAAATGACGTGAAATACATTGAAATAAAACACACCTTGTTTATTGGAACAATCAATGAGTTGCTGCTCGCTGAGTTTCACGAGTTCGCCAGTTTTCCTCTTGTGCTGCCCTTCCAAAGAAGCCACCGAGCAGAAAGCCCAGCAAGCTCCACATCTGCCCTAATAAGAGTATTGAGTAAGAGGTTTTATTTAAGAATTATGCATCACTTTAGCTACTCAATAACTGAAATGGAAGATTCAGTTTATATTAAAAAATAGGCTTCAAATGAAACTTTATAGTTGGAATTTGAAATACCTACGAGGGAAAGTCAAAAATTATCCGCACTTTATTTTTCAATTTATTTATACAAATGTAGAGGTTGAAAAAGTTAGTCATTTTTCTAGTGTCCTTCCTTTTCGATGCACTTGGTTCAGCGGTCCACAAGCTTGCGTATTTCCTTCAAAGAAGGTTTTTGGTTGGTCACTCAACCATTTATGCACCACTTCCCGCACTTCTTTGTTCGTCTAATCTGCAGAGAACACGCTACATTGTCGATGGTAACTCGTCTATTCGCCAGTACCATTTCTCGAGCTTGCTGAATCTTCTCGTCAGTGGTGGAGGTTGACGGGCGTCCTGCTCCTTCTTCATGCATCACGCTTGTCTGGCCTCTTTTAAGCTTCTCGATCCACTCATACACACTTCTACGTTGTAGAGCACTGTTCCCGTATTGTGTTGTAAGCCTCCGATGAATTTCAGTCCCTGGCACACGTTCCAACCATAGAAATCAGATCACTGCTCTTTAATCCTCCTTGGTGCACACTGTTAGAGGAGCGGCAGTGTTTACACTGTTGCAGAAGCAATAAAAATGACGCTATCAAGGTCAAACTTCGGTAGTGACCACAGTAGTATGAACTTTAAGCATGCATGAGCAGAAGGCAGTGTGACAAACCTAAAGATGTGTAACAGCGAAAGTGCGGATATTTTTGACTTACCCTCTACATTAAATGTAACGTTTCAAAAATAGCTGTTTTCAGATTTTTAAGATTTTGTTAGTCTTTTTTTTTTCAAATGATATTTGATTTTCGTTTCAACTTTTATATTAGGAGCTCCACCTCTCCTCTAATAATATTGAGTAAGAGAGGTTTTATTTAAGAATTATACATTACTTTTGCTACTCAATTACTGAAATACCGGGGGTCCCATAAATTCTTAAACACTTCAAAATTCGTAAAAACTGACGGAATTGGTATATTTGATTGCGGTTTGTAAAAACTATCCTCGCGAAAAGGCTTTTTTGGAAGAGAAAGAAATTAGTTCAAATTTTCGTCGATAGACGGCGCTTCACGCGTTCAAATCACAGAATTCCACGGGAAAAAAACGTTTATTTGGCATTCACGCAAATGTTTACAAGCATATCATAGCAATAATTGTTCTGCGCGTCAGCCAGAACAATAAGTTAGTCTTTGCAAGAGAGTGAGAACACCGTTAACTGAAGCATGAAGCATATTCGGATGAATGCAGATTTCGTGGCAAACGGCGTCATTTAACTCGGCTGAAGAAGACGGGCTACTGCAGTACACTTGGGAATTTAGGTAACCCCACAGTCAAAAGTCAACTAGTTTCAAGTCTAGTGAAAGAAGAGGCCATTCATTTTTACAATAATTAATTCGTAATACAACCAATTCATGATTTTTCTACTTATGGGCTTAGCTAAACTTCGATGTGCATTGATTAAGGTAACTTCAGCATTTATTCTTGTAACATCATTAACATTCGGTGGTGCCTCCAGTCCCCTGAATACTTAGCTCCATTATATACTCTTATTTGATTAGCATAAAATATTTTATCGAAATTTTTCAGGATCCGTTTCTAGAGCGTATGCATTTACGTTGTTGGTAACTGAAGCATATTCGACGAATGAGTACATTTAGCTACAATAAGTGCATAAATCACCTGATTTTGGACATCTGTTACATAACCTGATTTTCTCCAATCGAGATCGTCTGGCAAAGTAGGGTTGTCTGGAGGTTGATAGATTAAACTTGAATTTTTGCAATCCATTTCACTTTGCAAGCCCGTCATTTGCTTCTTGAAATCTTCATGATCCTAAAGTAAAAATATCTTAGCCGATACAGGTATACAATTCAAAACACAAATCTATTACTGTTCAAAAAGATTTAATGATATCATGTGTCTCCGGTGAGAAGACAGACGGCTTTGAGGAAGTCCATTTTTAGGAAGGTGTTAAGCCCGCCATGGGAGAAGGCTGCCATGTACATAGTCAAGTACAATAAACGTCATAGGTGATTCACTCATTCACCAACTCGTAATTACCGGCACCGAAAATTAAATTCGAAGCCAGAATCAGCGCTAAAGACGCCAATTGTGGGAACGCATCGTTCACAGTTTAACCTGTCACCTAATTTAACGAATAAACTCATCCAATACCACGTGACTCAAACGCCAAGTCCTCAGAGATGAACTATATAAAGCTTTTTTGTTTACGTCATAATATTTCCTCTTCTGATGTTCGTAAGAACTCTGGTATTCTCCATACTCGTTTAAATAGCTTTTTTTAAAAGCAATTTTTTACCAAACCAAGAGTTGCATGTTTAGCAGGTGTTTTAAACTATTACTCCACTCTTTCTATTCAATAAAATTTTAGTTATGCTTCAATTTACCCAAGATCATATTTCCTTACAAATATCCTTTTATGCTTTACAAGGAAAGAGCGCAAACATATGGTTAGTACAAGTAGTATAGAGCAGCACACAGTATGGAGGTTGTACAGAATGTCCTAAAAGTTCCCGTACTGACGATTCGTGAATTTATTATACAAAAACAACAAACTTTAAAACAATTATTTTTATGCTAATAGTGAAAAGCACTTTTAACATTAACGTAGGAAAAAAATTTGAAATCACATTTATAATAAATGTTCAAAATGTCCGCCCCTTTCTTGGAGGCAAGGCTGAAGTCGTTTGCGCATATTTTTAGAAACGCGTTTCAAGATGCTGGGAGTGACTTCTTGTATACTTTGAGTAATGGCAATTTTCAGATCATCTATTGTTTGGGGATTATCTTCATAAACTTTGTTCTTTAATACCCCATTCATTAATGCAAAAACTTTTATATTCTCAAAAAAATTGGCGTTTGGTGTGCCGTATCAAGCAAAAGGATTGTTGGGCTTCTGTTTTTCCAGTCAACTGTTGATGGCACTGTATACAGAGAACTCATCCAACAATTTGTTGCATTATTAGAAGTGAATGAACGAGATTCTTGGTTCCGACAAGACGGTGCAGTCTGTCATACAAGTTATGAAACCATGGGCATGCTTCAAGATTTTTTTGTCGATCGACTCATCTCAAGAAATCTTTGGCCACTTCGTTCCCCTGATCTGAGCATCCCTGACTTTTTCCTGTGGGGATATTTAAAGAACAAAGTTTATGAAGACAATCCCCAAACAATAGATGATCTGAAAATTGCCATTACTCAAAGGATACAAGAAGTCATTTCCAGCATCTTGAAACACGTTTCTAAAAATATGCGCAAACGACTTCAGCTTTGCCTCCAAGAAAGGGGCGGACATTTTGAACATTTATTATAAATGTGAGTTCAAAATTTTTTCCTACGTTATGTTAAAATTGCTTTTCATCATTAGCATAAAAATAATTGTTTTAAAATTTGTTGTTTTTGTATAATAAATTCACGAATCGTCAGTACGGGAACTTTTAGGACACTCTGTATAATTGTCGAAATCTATTGGAATTTCAACAAAATGCCTTTGTATTAGAATGCACCTATATTTTGCTTTGAGCGGCAATCTAAAATCTGTCTTTTAACTCTCCAAGTTTTTGACGAGATATCTCGTTCATTAAAATCTAACCAATGTGTCTTTTGCTTTCGGTGATTGGTCAGCAAGAGAAAAGGGTGGAAATAGCTGCATACAACAATTTTTCTATGATGAAAAAATAACTTATATCCAGTAGAGTAGTGTAACATTAACTGGGAATATCGAGATTGAATTTGCTCTACTATGAACGATGCTTAAATAAAAAGGGGTAATTTCCGCAGCTGTACATCTCGTTAGCCAAGGAAACCTCAAGTACTATGATAGAAATTACAGTAGAGAGTTTTTGGCCGCAACTTTGAAGGATGGCGAAGGGAGTCTTTTGGTTTTAAAAAAGTAATTCTTGTTGGATAATCAGCTCATGAAAGTCAACATAAAAATCTAATAAATCTCCGTCAGGTTCAAAATTTTTACTTGACGTTGACTGGCGCAGATTGGACAAATATGGCCCTTGAACCATAAAACCCAACCCACCACAACAGGTATCAAAATATCACTCATAAAACTACAACACTAGCAAAACGTTTGACAAATAGGATACAAGGAATAAAATAACGTCTGTAACTTGACAACGAACTATGCAGCAAACGTGTATGGATTTTATTTTTAGCTACAAGCGCAGGAGACAAAAGACAGCGTGCTGTTTTAGACGTACATTGATCCAAAATGTCCTCCGACCCTAAATTCGCTGAAATACGCATGCGTACCGACATATTTACTGTACAGAAACAAAGTACGCATGCATATGCCGTATGTTTAGTCGCATACTGCTCCAGTGAGTGGCCGGGCTTAAAGTGTAATTCGGTGATAAGGGACCCGCATAGATCATGCGCAAGGACCAACTGCGCATATCAACTGGATTGCGGTTAGCATTAATAAAAGAGAGAGTTACGGGGTTAGCAGCGCATACTACACGATACAAACACCACTAACCAATAAGATACAGCAATAACCTAAAGTCAAGGCAATCGAGCATATGACCGGTATCAGCGATGACAAGACCACATAGAATCGCGTCGATAGGATGCAGCCGAAAGTGCTAATTTAAAATCAGAATTGATGTTCGCTAAGATTTGAGTCAAAAATAAACTTTGTTTTTATGTATTTACGAAATAGCTGTTGCCCAGGTTGAGGAAGGGTGAGGTGATGTCTACAAAATCTGTACGCATAAGATAAAGGAGTTGTATTAAAAAGATTTATAAGTCCGCAAGCCAGATACAACACTCCGGATAGGTTTACCTGACCCGCAGATCAGGTACGGCCTTCCGAACAGGTTTACACAGCCCGCAGACCAGATACAGACGTCGGTATAGGTTTACCAGATCCGCAGACCAAATACGGGTTTATCAGGCCAGCGGCCAGATACTGCGAAATACGTGTTTATTAGACCCGCAGCTAGATACAGCCCTCCGAATAAGTTTACCCGACAGCAGACCAAATACGGCATTCCAAATAGGATTATTAGGCACGCAGACCAGATACAGCCCTCCGAATAGGTTAACACGACTGAGTTAGTGTGCTCCATAGCATTCGAGGCGACATTGCATGAGTGGGTGACACTGTACTCTCATTACTCCAAAGGCAGAATGTGTTATGTATGCGGCTTCTGGTGAGTTTTATTAGGCAATATCTTCTGGTGCGCATCTAGAGGATATTCATTCATAAAAAAAGTAGATATTTTAAAAGTAGCACAGCGTATCGTGCTATTTATCCAATCGCTACGTTGAAATTTACACCAAGCAGATTCTTTTACATTTTTGTTTTCAATTTTTGTACATGTTTACATCTTGTTTTCTTGATTCAGTCGATGACTCACAATTTGCTTCAACTCGGGATGTCGGGATTACGGGCTTCAATGGACTGCTTGTATCCGAAAAAGTTCATGCTAACTTAGGAGAGGAAGCAAGGCAACAAACTCACCATATCAGAAAACTCGTTGATACCAAGCAACACACTCACCATATCAGAAAACTCGTTGATACCATGCAACACACTCACCATATCAGAAAACTCGTTGATACCAACTGAGTATGGCTTATGCCCGGTGTGATACCCCAAGTTGTGATGGAAGAAGTTTCCCAAGAGTGAGTAAAACATGTTCATTCTCATTGTGTCTTCATCCGGGTCATAGGCTTTGTCGAAGAACGTCTGAAAAATATAGAGTTAAAAAGTCTCACACGTGATAATTGTTAGCACTGATCACAAACAATCTACGCTAAAAGTTTACGGGTCTATCAATGTTTTTAGTTGTACATAAACTGGGAAGATATTAAGTTAAATATTTTGAAAATGTTCTCACACACACACACACACACACACATAGAATCCTTATGGGGTTTAAGTCAGGAATTAGGAAAATAATTATCAATGCCATTAACTTCAAATCAGTCTTGAGTTAAATGAGAGGGTTAAACACAGAAATTGATCGAAAAATGCATTTTTTAATTTCAGCGTTAAAAATTCATTAATACCAAACTCTGTAAATAGCAAAAAAATGTCCCATTACGATAAAACAACATAAAACATACAATTACATATACAACAGCATAAAACATGTAATTACATATACAACATAAAACATTTAGTAGATAACCCTTTCAAGCAAATAATATCTTGGTCAACTTGTTGAAGTACCTGCTAGAATTTTTATTCGATTACCGTTGAATGTATTTGAACAATATTAAGCTATTGATCGAAAGATGGCGGTACTATAGAGCACCTGTCGCGTGGTTACCCATAAAAGGGCTATACCAGGTGAGGGGAACCTGTGGCCTTAAGGCAACACGTGGCCTTCTAGATCCTTAACCCTTCTGGTGGTTAATCTTCAAGTCGAAAACTGCCCTGTAGAGTGACCAGCATCTGATGCAAAAATCTGTTCCAAATTGTCACCAGTTCTGGACAAGGGACAATTTGTTTTTCTACACGGATTTTCATTCCCATGGATTAGTAGGCCAGTTTTGTTTCGACGAGATATCTCGTCATTAGCAAAACTGTCCAGCGTTTACACAAATAAAATCAAACCTATAACGTATGAACATTAATTTTTTGTCAAAAAATGCGTTCTTACGTGATTTAGTGGTACACTACATGTATATGTTTTTCCATCTAATAAATAAAAACTGTATCATCTCTGATAATCAGCTTATTTTATTAAAAATTGTACAAATAAATTGTTAAGTCTCCCACACATATTGCAGAGTTTTATGAGCGGCAGAGAGCTTCCTTAGCAATGAGCTTCCAAAAATGGTCCTTCCGTGTTTTTGTTACCGTTGTTGTTATTGTAGTATTTTTGTTACAAAAGATTTGTTCCGTTTAGATACAGTCCTATAAACAAGGTATCGCGTCAACATAAATTTATGTAGTTATATATTATATAACTATATTTGTGATTATATTATATTATGTATATATCTTAGATATAACTCTCAAGATAAAACTATATAACATAAGATAATATAGCATGATATAAAGCTCATAACAATACCTTGAATTCATTCCAGAGATTGTTGTTACCTTTTCGTACAACTATAAGGTTACCAGATGCATCCCAATTTAAGTACAATAACACGAAAAGCCCTAGCACTATCTTCATTTTGCCTGCAAAAGAAAAACTTAATGAATTAATTTATTTGGTAATAAAAATCATACGTGATAATTAGCGACTTAATTCATAAGTAAAAGTTCCATAAATTTGCTACGTGTTTCGAAACTTTCGAGCTATATAGTGTAATGAATGTGATTTTTCTATTTCACATGTGAATTGATATTAGTAGTAATTTCAACAAGCTCATATATTTTTTCCTTTTGCAACTAGCTTCGACAATCAGTAAAAGACGTGAAAAAGTAATTAAACTTTTAAGAGTAACTTTACCTAAATATTACCTCAAAATTTTTACCCTCCAAGTGGTTTCGACGAGATATCTCGTTCGTAAAGATCTGACCAATTTTGCTAATGATGAGATACCTCATCATCAAGATATTGCCAATTTTTTGAAGATGATAATACCGAGATCTGGTCAGTTTTCCTCTAATGACACGGCATCTTGTTCATCAAGATCTTGTCAATTTTGCTGATGGCGAGATACTTCATCGAGACAATCAACAGGAGGATTAAGATGTTACAAGGATTCCGATTTCAGTACTGTTTTTTCGTTTTGATAAAAAATAAGGAATTAAGTTGTATGAGAGTAAAATTACATTTGATGAGAACCGGAAATATCAGAAGATTTGACACTCAGTTATCACAGGAAAAAATTACTAAAAATGTCCTTCCATGTTCCTTTTGAGTAGTAAAATATCAAATCAAGACAAACCATTACATAAGTAATCAGAGAAAAAGTATGATTTCTAATAAATTTGCGGAATGAGATATATTTTTCTATCGCTTTACTATCGCTTCCTATCACTTTATTATCGCTTTTACTATCGCTCTATTACTATATAATTCTGAGGCAATATCAAAGATTGGTTGGGTTTCATGGCACAAGGGCCATATTTAGCCAAGCCAATATCAAAGGAATTGGCAGAGGAAAATTTATATCTGTTTACAAATACTTAATCACGCACAGTTTGAAAACCTCTGGTTTATATGATGGGGCAAAGTATCTAATGTGTGTATGTGTTATGTGACAGAAATTCAAAATGCGTGTCATGTATTGCTATATATGCACTGTAGAATATTTTAAATTTATGTCCTAACAGTTAGCATTATTTGAAATACTGGATTAAAAAGTATTGGATAATAAGATATATTATTTATGAATACCAATATGCAATGTTTCCCTTGATTACGTTCAAATATTTTTGTTGTGATTTCTGATGTGTTATCATTGTTCAAAGCAGATGATAATAATGCATACAATTCAGTCTCTTATCAAAAACAAAACTTTTCTGATTGACATTTTCGATTATTTTGACATGTTGCACTCAACTGAGAATGATGGTGGTGATAATAGAACTAGTAACAAACACAATATAAGCTACTTCAAACCTGAAAGAAATCCCTAAAACGATAAGAAATTACTTTCATCTTCTACAGGAGGACTCAACTCAATTACGCTTCCTCTTTTCTTCATTCCATTACAGTAAGTTTTATACACATTTTCTAGTCTCCATTAAAAGCTGGTATTTTCTATAAAATTACTGTTATACAAGCACTTTGTAAATTGGCTCAGAGTATCGTATGCTGTACTAAGGACATCCTAGTTGGCTATATATTCTGATAAATGTTGCAAGAGAACTATTGCAAGTTATATCCAATTACAGAAATCAACAATGAAGTTATAGATCGTCATTTCATTTTCAAAATCTCATAAGTCTTGAAATCAAAAATTTTCAGTTGCGATGAAAACTAGTTGCAAAAAATGTAGACCAGTTACAAGATACGAGGTTTCAACATTCGCCGATGAAGATTTCATAAGTGATTTAGATTTAGGAGCTTTTGAAATAAGTTTTGTAAACTTTATTTGAAACAAAGTAATGTCAAATCCGAAGATATAGATCGTCGTTTCACTTTCAAACCTCGTAAGTCTTAAAATCAAAAATAGCCCGCTGTGTTGCTTCAGTGCGACGTTAATTAAATATACCTACCTACCTTAAAATCAAAAATTTTCAGGAACGATGAAAACTAGATGCAAAAATGTAGACCAATTACGAGATACGAGGTTTCAAAATTCGCTGATGAGGGTTTCATATGTGATTTAGACTTAGGAGCTTTTGAAACACGTTTAGTAAGCATATTTGTAACTAAATTATGCTAGACTCAAAAACAAAAATCAATTGAACTTACGGGGATTTTGATAGCAAAACGACGACAGATTATGAGCATATTTTGAACAAAAATGGACGATGATATTGAATACTTTAATCCTTGATAAAGATATTCTAAAATCATATTTTTGATTTTTATTCAACTCAAAACTTAACGTACTTTTATTTAGATATAAACTGGGAGTTTAATTTAACTAATACAGAATTATATTACTTCATACGTGTGTGTGTGCTCCTAATACAAATATTCTAAATAATTTCTTTTCATTTTAAGTGTTTTGTTGATTTAGATATATTAATTACAATTCGTAACGTATGAATTTGATTTATATACATATCTAGCAGAATTACCCTGCGTTATCCGGATGGAATTGGTTAAATGTTGATTGATAAGTGATTAGACTAATCACTTTTCTTTCATAGAAAAATTCAAACATCATTTAAGTGTACGAAAAATACTTTTTTAACAACGTTTTAACTTTTTCATAGCCTCTTCAATTTATTTCGGATGCAAATATGTATACATAGTACACAATCCATATAATCCGTTTCATATTCATCGCACTCCTGCTGTAAGACAAACTACAAAAGTTTTTTCTATGGTGTTGAAGCTAGTTGTACTAAAGTTGTTTCTATGGTGTACTACTTCAGAAGTCGATTTAGAAATATCTTTGAACTATTTGCAACATATGGCTACCCTTTTTAATTTGACCTAACCCATATCTTATTTAAAAATAATTTTATTTTAACTTTTCTGGTCATTTTAAAATAAGAAGTTGCGCACCTTACTTAAAAAGGTTCTGTTCTGTATATTTTATTTATTTTTATGAAATAGAATTCTACAAACCATTACGTATTCAACAAAAGACTTAAAGAAAGTTGGTCGAATATACATATACCGCCTAGAAATAACCTTTTTTTAATGATATTTTCAGAAAATAAATAATTCATTAAAATTTAACTCCTAAATACTAATATATCAGCAATATGTAAAATACTGTAACACATAAATACAAGAAGAAACAAAATTCCGATCACTAAAAAATGCAGAATTCTGAAAAACGAAAGATATGAGCAAGCGTGTCGAATTTTGACTTCCTGGATGTATTCCGAAATACACATAGAACAATTCGAAAAAAGACGTTGGAAAAATATTGATAAAGACAATATTGATTTATTTACAAAAGAACACAAATTTATAAAACTTAGAAATGCTCAAATATGACCGCAACATTTCTGTCTTAACTCAAATACACAAACACGGAATTCTAAATCAAATTTATAAAATAAAACATTAATTCTGGTGTTGCCAGATACCGAATAACAAAATCACGCTTTTATGATCAATGAGTTTTTCGCTTGGGCTTTTCGTGTTCCATTACGTAAGTTTGTTTTATCAAATATTTTACATGTCCTTTTTCCATCAATTAAATATTCATAAATTATTTATATTATGGGAAGAAACAAAAAATCAATTCAAATATAAATATTAGAATTTACTTTGTTACGGAAAATTTTTTTTTCGAGCAATACTGGTAAATCAAATTTATTGTAAAAGTTGCTTTTCCATCAATACTGGTAAAACAAACTGAGTTGCTTACTGCAATTACTTTATACCCAATGTTATTCCTATGGAAATTTCGAATTGTTTTTAGCCCCCTCTGCACACCTAGGACAAATAGAGCGGGGTTAATACGTAGCCTGCGTTACCCGCAGGGTTCTAAAGTATCAGTATACCAGATTTGGTGTGGATTGGTCAAACGGTGTAGCTTTGTATAGAGAACAGACAGATGTCAACTCTGTTTTATATATAGATATTCGTCTCGTGTTTCGCAAGTTCGAACTCACATCACCTTTCCTATTTACTTAGTTTTCTTTTAATTTGCGTTCAGAACATTAATGTCATTATTTTGAGATAGTACCTTCTGCTGCATGTAAGTTAATAGGATGTAGAGATTTTTTCTGTTTGGAAGATGCTACATACGCGCGCGCGAAAGAGTTGATATCTGAATTCGCCAACAATTAAAGCTCAGCATTCTTACTTATTTAATACAGTCCTGAACCCTCTAGTTTAACTTTAATTGGAAAATTTTTAATTATATTATTAAATGCAACTTTGCTTTATTCATAAAGATTTTTCTAGTTTTATTGGAGGTTTCGGCTTAACTGTTTAAATCATTCATAAAATTATACCGACGATATATAAAATATAAATGAAGATGAGTTGCATCAAAAATATAAAAATTAATTGTACATCTTAAAAAAAGCCATGATAATTTAATGTGAAAACCCAAAATCTTAGTTTTAAGGTATTCAAGACTTAAAATTCCACATGGAATTCCAAGAAAAAAGGAGTAAGGATTAAGAAAACTAAATTACACTATTGGAAAAGAGAAATGCAAAACAAAGTAAAATACCGATATAAGTATATTAAATATGTAAACGAAAATTTGTGTTCTTAAAGGAATTTATGATAAAAAATTAATTTAAGATATGTCGTTATGGTTGCATAAGGTTTCATCTATATATAAAGACTGTACCATTCCATCTTTAAATGAAAATATGAAGTGATATTCTCTGATAAGTAACAAATGTCGTTAATTACTATACGGAGTCGAGTCACTTTTATGATCATCCCCTACTTTTGATGCCAGCAGCGCGTAGCCAATGAATTAAGGCATGTGTCGAGAGCTGGCTAGTTGGATATATAAGGTGAGATGGTAGGCATACTGCAAACATATCAACCCATTGCTGTTATGGATAAGAAATGGGCGATTTATCAGACTTTGATAAAGGGATGATTATTGGCTTTCGGGTCAAGGGTGGCAATACAAAGGGTGGAGGATAAAACTGCGTGCTAAAGTTGAGAACCTAACCGTCCAAACGAATCAGGGGAGTACCAGACGTGTACATAAAACGATGGTACGGAAAACCCTGTTGCCTAGGTTCCGCAGCAAAAGGCTGGTCGCTGCACTCATGCTGACGAAGGTTCATCGCCAGAAAAGTCTGCAATTTGCACGACAGTCAAATCAAGTTGGAAAAGGGTTACCAAGTTGGAAAAGGGTTACCTTCTCTGATGAGTCACATTTTCTACTCCATCGAGAGGGCGGACGTTGGAGTGTCAGGCGAGAAACCTCCGAGAACTAACACTCTGCAACCATTGTTGGAGGAACACAAACTGGTGGCGACATCGTTTTGGTTTGGAGAATTTTTCTTGGTATTGTCAGATACCCCTGCCAATCTTCAAGAATCGTATTGACTCTACCACTCCGTCTAGCTGCTGTTCGTGCTGCACACTGCGGTTGTTGTGGATATTAGCTGGTGGTCATAATAATGTGACTCGACTGTGAATGTGTACAACACATAACACGCCGGTTTTATCTACAAATTCTATTTGAGTTGCTAAAGGTCAAGATTTTCTTCTTATAGAGGCCTGTTATGAACACCAATGCTAAATACTTATCCAACAACATCTTGAAAACACTCGGGCGAAAAAGTAAGCACACATCTTTGGTCAAAACCGCGAGATACTAAATTTTAAAGGTGCAAGATGCAAACATATCATGCTGTAAAGTATGCTAATCTAGCAGTCAGTATACGTTTGGGCATGACTCAAGTTATGGCTTTGTCAGAGTGATCTCTAAAATTATTGAATTTTGCATATTAGCATTCAGTCACGAATAAATCAACTTGCCTTTTTACAAAAGTGTAAGCTACACGAAGGTTTTAAAGCCGTTACTGTATTTGGTAAGTGAAATTATATCATGTTTCCCGTATCAAGGCTATTTATTACTATGTTGTAAGAAGGAATTTATATCCAATAGGTACGTTCACTACAACTACGTATGACGAACCTGGCGATTTCATTTTCGTCCGTACGTGACAGGTAAGAAATATAAAAATCCATTGGTAACAAGTGTTTGGTTTCTTGCTTTAAACACGAAATATAATAAATCTGTCCCAAGACGTTATGGCAAGAAAAGTAACTGACAAAGACTTTTTTACTTGTTCTGAGGTGCATTAAAAGTAAATCAAGTACTAACAAAATACGAAATAGATAGAAATATAAAAATCCATTGGTATCAAGTGTTTAGTTCCTTGCTTAGGGAACATGAAATCTAATAAACCTGTCTATCAAGCCGTATGATCAAAAATACTAGTCCGTTTCCACATAAAGTGGTCATTTGCGAAAGAGTTCATCTAGCCATATCAGTAGAACGAAGGTACCAGTCAATGAAATTGTTTTGCAACTTGAAATTGGAAGCAAAACTCAATATTAAATTCAAATTAAACTTACTTTATACTTGTTTAAATGGGGATTTTAAATATTTTTGGTGATGATTTTGTTTTGAAATAGATCTCATTTATATTGTCCCAGCAGTATACTACGTTTTTATTTAAAAATTAGGTTCAATTCTTTTCCATCGAAACGTTTTTGACGAACGGTGTGAATTGAAAAATAGCTGCAACTGATAACACATCAAATTAAATTAGCAACCTGGAAACCGTTGGGTAAGAAGCATTCTTGATTTTTAATTAAATGTAAAAAAAATGTTTTTCTGAGTGTCCGAAAGTCATATCACTTTTTCCAAGTTAATAGAAGTATGAGAGTTAAGTCACCAATTTTGTTTCACGGAAAACTATATGCATGCATTATATTGCGCAATATGTCTATGGTGTATACATCTGATTATTTTGATGAAATACGTTTGATTAAGAAAAATATTCTTTTTAATAAAGTGCTCTTAAAAAATGTAAACAAATTTTCAGTTTTTTTCTTGTTATTTTTTAATATTTATAAGAAATAAAAGTAACTTGATGTATATAATTGATTTCTTATCTTTATAGGATAAAAGAAAGATCTGCATTCGAAAAGTATTTAATATGTACACTGATTCTGTTTGTTTTTGCTGTAGTAGGCTTGATTGCAGCTTTAGTCACCATTCCAAAGACAAAAACGACACAAAGTACTTATTTTATTTTTGTTTTTAAAAACAACTAAAACAATAATTTAAATAAGTGTCTCTTATGTAATTATAGAAGCTATTCAAGCAAATTTTATCTCACCATAAGAGATTATGAGTGATTTTGAATTTGTTGAATATCATACAATCGTAATCCGCAACATTACTTAGGGTACAGGGGATTTCTAATTTAAGATGTAATATATTCTAAAACACTACAGAAACTTAAAAGTTTGTAGTTTATGATGAATAATTAACTCTTTTGAAACATCAGTCATCTAATAAAACGGAGCTTCTCAATAGCAGGCAATCGATAAACCGAAAACCTGTCATTTTTCGAAATCTAATAGGAGTTTCTTTTGCATTATGCTTTTTTTTGCACAATTTTTAATTAATTCCAATAGAAACTAATTTAAATCTAAGAAGAATTGTAATATAAGATAATTTATTAATATTTATTAAGAGAAATTATAATTCAATTTCATCAAAAAGTATTTATTCCCTCCAAAAGAATTAAAAGTATCCTTTCCCTCCAAAAGGTTTTAAATTTCATTTTATTTATCTCATTATAACAAACTAGACATTTTTCAATTTGTAGAAATTCATTCAAACGAGTGTTGTTCTTTACTTTTTAAATACCAAGTGCATACCCCATTAAATATTAGAGGCATTTTTCTGTCAAGCTAAATATATGTGGCGGTAGTGTTTCTGCGGCGATACGTGTTTCCTGTACGTATTCAGAACGTGGCGTCAGTTGATTTGTTTTTCGAATACAATTTCAGCACTTCACCAATAAAAGTTCCAAATAAATTCAGAATAAATTCAGAATTGAGAAATAATAGTTGACAGGTCAAACATTAAACGCTAAACGGGGCCAAAATGGTGATAAACTATATTTTAGGGTAACCACAATATGTATCATGCGAGAGCCATTTGGGCAAAGTCTTCACAGTAAAATCTTCACAGACCGTCTGGTTTGTTTGTTTACACTGAAAATCCCTCTCATAATAAAATTTACAGTCAAGTTTTTCCAAAATTTAACATTTGTAACATCTTTAATCTGTTTTTCAGTGAATACTTCATTTAACTTACATGATCTTCAAATGCGCCATTAACTTGCAATATCTCCAAGTCTGATAGTTGTCTTGTCTACACACGCTATATGAAGTCTCACGTATTTAAACCTGTATCTGTCTGCATAAAAGTGCAACCGTTTGAAACCTTGAGTCACTCCTGCCAATGACGTAATTGTAGTGAATAAAGTGATTGATCCTTGGGTTTACACAAATCAATGCACATACATTTTCTGTAAATTTAATAGACATTTGTGCCGTTCTAGCATTCTAATCTACACCGCTCTATCGTTCATTTTCAGGTCTTGATTGCAAAACTACGCTCTGTCATGCTGCAGGTAAGTGCATTCGATAATCTAAAGAATAAATCCTGGAATAATCAATAATGACGTATGATAATGACGCAGCGATATAATGGATAACAATGGAATAAAACGGTTAAAATCTAGGGAAAATGCCTTTCGCAATGTTCATATTTTTATTGAAATTTCCCATTACAAAACTCCCTTGTTCTCTACATTTTTCTCCGCTTGATTCTAAGAACATTATAGTTAGGTAGTTAATTAACGTCGTACTGGAGCAACACAATGGGCTGTTCTAAGAAAATTATAATTCTAAAACTAAACTTAACCCTCCTCATTGTTTATCTCCGCGTCGAAAACTACCCTGTAGTGACCAGCCTCTGATTCAAAAGTTTGTTCCGATTGTCACCAGTTCTGGGCCAGGAAGACTTCCCACTTAGATCGTCATTCCCTTGGAATAGGATTGGATTGGATGTTGGGGTTTTATGGCGCAAGGTGCAAAAGTCCCTTGGAATAATAGAGCAGTTTTATCTTGACGAAGTATCTTATTAACAAAACGTCAGATCTTGATGGACGAGGTATCTCGTCGAAACCACTTGGAGAGTTGTCCTCTTCGTTTCGGTTGTTTGGTTGTTTTTAGGTACTATGGCCCAAAGGCCATATTTGGCCAAGCTGCGCTAAACACAAGACAACATCAACTAAAAATGGGGGAAAGAAGAAGGATTTTATGAATAGAGAATTGGGATGAAAGCAGAAAAAGATCGCTTGGGTAAAAAGAAAGATTGCTTAGATCCTTGTTTACTATGACAGTAAACCCCATGGGGAAGAAAGGATCACTAGAGTACCTTGGATCCTTGAAGCCTGTACACACCTAAAGGAGATGTGACCCTGAGGACGTTTCGGAGGTCCACATATCAACTTTGGTTTTGCTTCTTGCAAGCCAGCTACCGGTATAAAACTCTTTATTATGACCAGATATATGCAGGGTGCTTCGAAAATATCTGGCTAAGTTGTAGAGGGTGGTAAAGGCACAAAACAAACATTTGTTGTCGAAGAATGCGTGTCCGGAAATGCCGCGTTTAGGGGGTAAAGGGCGCTGTTTAGGTCATCCCATAACATCGCTTCTGTGGCGTAAGGCGTGGTTCCCCGCTCGGATTTGCAACGCTACACGAATTCGGAGTTCGCATATATTCATCTGATGTGTGGGCTGCAAACGGAAACGGACGATTGTTTATTTTTAAATGTTTTTAAAATTCAATAATTTTATTTTTTTATTTATTAAAATGTCTATTTTGGGGCCCCTCTACCACTCTTAGAAATTTGGCGAGATATTTTCGAAGCACCCTGTATATTATCATGTACATTGAACGCTCACAAATTCAAATTTGTGGTGAAAATAAAGAATTTTGCCCTAGTTTGGTTCCAAGAAGTAAAAAAAGGTGTTCTTTATGTAAATATCTTCACACATAATTTATTTGATATAATACAAATCTCTATTTGATGTAGTACAAATATCAATTTGATTATAAATATCTTGAAACCCAACAGAGGGCACAATTTTTTATAGTAACCATGGATTCACATGTTGACATGTTCATTGAACATTCATAAATGTGAATTCGTGGTTTAAATTAAAGAACCTTGCCTAGTTTTGTTCCAAGAAGTAAATAAAAGGTTTTCTTTACATAAATATATTCTTCACACAATCTATTTGAAAAAGTACAAATCACTATTTGACTTAGTACAAATATATTTTTGATATAGTACAAATCTCTATTTGGATATACTACAAATATCAATTTGATATAAACATCTTCATGAAACCCAATAGAGGGTAAAATTCTTTATTGTAACCACGGATTCACATGTTGATATGCTCATTGAACATCAACAAATGTGAATTTGTTGCAAAGAAGAATTTTTCTTGCAATTTTGTTGCAAGAAGTAAACCCAATCCATATATGTGGACTTTCGGAACAAAGAGGTTATGCTTTTATCATTCATACTGACGGTGCCCCTGTTTCAAGTTAGTTGTAGTTTTATGAAAATACTTTTCATTGTTTCTGTATATTGTAGTCTAATACAGGCATAATATTTTATTCTTCTTTTATGTCATTACAATCTTAAACCATTCACTTCAAAATCTAGGTTCCTCTATTAGAGACTCGATGGATTTGAGCGTCGATCCTTGCGAAGATTTTTATTCCTACTGCTGTGGAGGGTGGGAAAAAACACATGAAATACCGCAAGACTTGAACAAGTATGGAATCATTGAAGGTCTACAAATCGATGTCTTGACAAGGTTAAAAGGTGATGCTATTTAAGTTTGAATTCGAAAAGACTGATTTTATGTTATGTGTTGACATCTTTCGTGTTATTTTGTGGTTCTTGCAAAATAAACTATTAGAAATATTGCAAATTTATGTTTCAGATATTTTTCAAAATAGCAAGAGGGATACAATTTCTGTCCAGAATACTCTTACGTTTTACGAATCATGTATGAATATGTGTAAGTTTAATATTTTGTCTTTTAAGATATACTTTTAATACTTATAGACATTGTCATTTAACTGTTTTTGTAATAGATAATTTTTTTGTAATTATTTTTATGAAGTAGTATATTCATTAAATGCAGCAATGTTAATTGATATGTGGACAAACAAGAATCGTTAAATTTATTAAATCTTTTCTAAAAATCTAGTTTTTTAAAGGTTTCGTTTCAGTTACTCCATTCGTTATTATCATCATGATGTTTCAGTCATTATCATGCGTGCGTATGTCCATTTACTTTACGAGGAAAAAGCATTTCTTGCCACAGCTTGGCCATATCTGTCCTTCGCACCATATAAACTAATTGTCTTATGTTGACAGGTTGAAAGATAAGAATATGTCTCCCTTTCTCTTATGGAGCTCAGTGGGTATGTCCACTGCACTGGCGACCTGCGAATTGTAGGCGGCGCAGGTTCGATTCCTCACTGGGTGTATTCCTCCCTTCTGTGTTAGTGAAAACTTTCCTTGTGTGTATATCCATTACTTGATGTTGTCTGTCTTGTATTTGGTTTAGCATTGCCAAATATGGCCCCTGCGCCATAAAATCCCAAACCAACCCTTTCTCTTACAGCTCTGAGTAAATTACTTTTCAGACAGGATACTGATCAAATGTAGAATTCTTAAAATTTCACACTCATCGTGTTATAAGTCATCTGTTGTCTTGCACTCTAAATAAATTAATTCAAGAAATATGAATTAAAAGTATTTTGTATACTACTTTCGTATTTCAGCCTCGATTGAAGATCGTGGTGTTACACCATTGACAGATTTTCTTAGTGAAATCGGAGGATGGCCTGTGATTGATACAACATGGTCAGGAAGAAGTTTTGAATGGCTTTCAGCCTCCGCTAAAATTCAGTTGAAAACCGGATATGGCCACATTCTTCCAATAATTGTAGCTACTGATCCGAAAAATACTACCAGAAGACTTCTGCAAGTATGTTTACTATACTTCTTTTAATTTAAAAATTCTAAATTTTTATATGCATTTTTAGACACCGTCTTCTTCTGTCTTATCCCAGTCATGGGTCGAGAGCGTCTGCTATTGATCATAAGATCTGGGAGCCATCTCTGTAGCAGTCCGACTTGGACACCGTCATCCTTCATAGTGAATTCCTATTCATTGCTTATGTTGTAGCATTCAACAGTAGACACTTTTCTTAAGATGCGTATAGATTAAGGTGGCTTCAATAGGATATTTCTGGTCAGTCAAAATTCAAATGTGTCCGACAAAGGCTCCAGTTCAAAACAATTTCAAATACTGTTTCGAATTTTTTTAAATAATTTATGCATGATCTAAAGGTGGAAACTTAATCTAGCAAATTCAAACGTACGTATATCTTTAATTGCAATCAATGCTAACCCACTTTTACCCTCCTGGTTATTCTCGTAGAAAACTACTCTGTAGTGGCAAGCCTCTGGTGCAAAAACCTGTTCCAAGCTGTCACCAGTTCTGGGTAAGGGTCAATTTGATTTTCCCAGTTGGATCTCCATCCCCGCTTGGAGTAATTGGACGAGATAGCTCGTCCTTTGCAAAATTGATCATATCTTGGACGAGATATCTCGTCGAAACAGTAGGAAGATTAATAACTATGCAAATACTATAAAGACTATTAATACTAAGTGCCTCTTCAGGTCATCTCCTTTTTTGTCCGGGAATGTATATGTAGGGATCTGTATATTAATCCTAAGCTTGCCTTGGACTATTTGAAGGTGCCTAAACTCACGGACTTAGTCTAGCTTGTCTAGACCAAGTAAGATAAAAAAAACTAAGTATTCATCTTTTGACTTTGTACCAGTAAAATCTTTACATATATTAACCCTCCAAGTGGTTTCGACGAGGTATCTCGTCCATCAAAATCTGACCGATTTTGCTAATGACGAGATATCTCGTCATAAAGATATTGCCGATTTCTTTATGATGACGAGATCAAGATCTGATCAGTTTTCTTCCAATGACGAGATATATCATCCATCAAGATCTGGTCAGTTTTGCTAATGATGAGATGCCTCATCAATACAATCACCAGGAGGGTTAAAGAACACGCGTGGAGAAATCCACGAATAACTTAACTATTAAAAATTTCTCAGCCATCTTAAAGAGATAAATAACTCATTGAATAACACCTTGGTATAAATTAACGGTAACGGCCGTATTCACAAGTCTGAGTGAAGCCGCGGATCATCGATGATCGCCCGATTATCGAAGAAACCGTATTCACAATGCCTGATCCGAGGTTTGAATTGCCGTCTCGGTGTTAAATTTTGATCCTCCACAATCAAAGGTTGAGGGTTAACGCATGCGCAGTGCTAGCTTTTTGCGATGGAAGCGAAGCCGTCCGTCAACAAAACAAAATGGACGACACAATTCATTCTGTGCTAAACCACAAAAAAACTCAAAAAAACATTCCAGTTCTTTTCTGTATATAATATGTGAATTAATACTACATTGTGTTCCAGATTGATCAACCTTCTCTGTTGATATCCGACGAGATTCTGCGAGAAAGAAACAAGGAATCCTCCCAAAAAGAACTGCATATTTTCAAAGAACTTTTCTCTAGAATAGCCCTGCTTTTAGGAGCAGCAAATTCCAGTTTAGATTCAGATTTCAACAGTATCATTGAATTAGAGGAAAAGATGTTGCAGGTAAAATTTCAATACTCATTTCGTATGTATACGACATTGTAAAGTAGTTTAACACTTCAAGTGGTTTCGATGAGATATCTCATCCATCAAGGTATGACCAATTTCGCTAATGACGAGAGATGTCGTCATCAAGATATTGTCGATTTTTTTATGAGATCAAGATCTGGTTAGTTTTCTTCTAACGACGAGATATCTCCTCCATCAAGATCTGGTCAGTTTTGTTAATGACAAGATACCTCGTCGAGACGACCACCAGGAGTGTTAAATAGGACTGAATGTCATGAGAATATATCATAAAAATGGAAAATAAATAAATTGAGACTCTAATACAGGCTTCGTACATTGACAATAGTTGCGTTACATTTGCAAGCTTATTCAAAACTCTAAATGGTGCAACATACCCTTGTTTGAATTCACATTTCTAATCAGCAAAGAAGCGTCTGGTTATCTCAGTCACCAAAACAAATACCTCACGTCTAAAAAAAAGTGTGATCATCCTTTGCTAAGAAATACTGGGTTTGTCAAGCAATAAACAGTCAGTTGCTTTCAGCTGGTAACTTTTGCATTTGGGGAATCTGGTTTGATTCGGTTTGTCGCTCTACTCTTATTTTTCACGAAACAGCGGCTAATTAGATCTATCGGAAACCAGACCATGAAAGATGTTTCTTATAGTCCAATACGAAACTGTGTACAACTATTTCTATTGACGATTTTAATTACACCAATATCCAAACTTTTCGAAGCTGGCTGTAATGTATTTGACTGTTCTTCAGTAGCCTTAAAATGAGCTCTTTAGTTGCACACCTGCCATTCTTTGCACATAAGCCAATTCAGTCGCAGTTTGCTCTAAATTAGAAGGGCTCTTCGGATTTATGGACAACAGCTCTAAAAACAATCACTAAATAATGATAAAATCTGTGTTGACTCGCCGAATGACTGGCATAGTATAAAAGAAAAGAAGTACGTACTGAAGTTCAATCAAAAGATCGTATAAAAAAGGAAATGATAAAAATTAAACGTAAAGGAATAGCTAGCACTAGTTTCGTAAAAAATAACACCAGTGCTTGAGTCCGTAAACACTCGAGGAGTAGCAATTCCCAGAAGCCGAAGCAGAACAAATGATTGAATATTTAAAGGCCCCATACACACTCGAACATGTTGGGCTCGGCAAAATTAAGCTCTATCCCAACTCCGAACCGAGCATGCTCGAGGTTCCCAATACACGTCCGAACCTATATGGCTAACATCAGTTAACAAGCAAATATCGCGAGCCTCGGTTCGCAACTAATTTTTATATTTTTGTAAAAATAGTTTTAATCTTATGTAAAAAGAATTGTTATTATTAAATCAGTGAAAGTGAATTGCAGAAAATCAATGATGATGATTGTAGGTGGTTTGCTATGGCTTGGATGACGATTCAAAAATTAGAAAACGGAGACGAGTGTGGGCCAAAAATTGGCTTCAAGAAAGAAACAAATTTAGTCATATGCAGTTAATAAAATAAATCGCAGTTAATGAACCACAGGATTTTTTAAAATTATTTACGGATGAGTGAAGAAACATTTAAAGACCTACTGCTACGTGTCTCCCCCCTCTTAGAATTCAGAAACAAAATACTATACACTCGGCTCGTGTTGGAAGGGATCGTCAAGCCGAGCACGCCAACCACCAACTATGTTCGTCGCACCCATAAACGCTCAAGCATGTTGTCCGAGCCATTTACCAACTACTTTTACCAACATGCTCGCCCAACATATGAGTGTGTATGGGGCCTTTTACGAAAATGACGTTCACTAAAGCCCGACTTAATATTTACAAAGATATAACTTAGGAAAAAGACTATAACTCCTTGCTAAGGTCTCAGTTGACACAGAATTTGTTGAGAGCTATAGGAGTTGCTTGTTTTCGTGTTCTGACTGGACCACTGTTACCTGCAAAATCATCTCTACCGAATTGGCTTGTCAGGCTCCAAATTGTTCTCTGTATGACCTTTCAGACATGACAGGAACCCGTGACAATAGTTGCCCCGATCTTATTGACGCCGCTGTGAATATTACTGTTGATAGAGTTCCGTGTTTTATATCTCTTTCAAAATATATTGTGCCGTTAGACAGACTTATAGCGAAAAGGCTGAGGTCTGGCGTAGGATAAAAAAACGTTCACTAAAGAGCCTCGTCTTACACTTGTTGCTGAAATGTGTTGACACAGGAGGAAATGTGGCATAAATCCCCGTTGAACAAGCAATGTAAGTTTTTACACTTGCGGCAACAACTTCGCATCGCAGAACATCGGAGAAATGTAACCACGTAGGTCAGGGGACTTAGAAATCGCAGATGGGACTAAACAAAAGAAACGGCTATCAATCCCCTCAAGAACTCAATTATGCGATGATATCAGCATATTTGATGTGGCCATCGTCGCATCAACTCCTTAAGTCTATAAATACTCGGGGGAGCAACTCCCAGAAACTGAAGTAGAACGGATGTTTGAGTACTCTTAGAAATGACGACCACCAAAGCCTCGTCTACAATGTACAGCCCACTACCTCGTTGCTAAAATGTGTCGACACAGGAGGAAATGGGGATAAATCCCTGTTGAGTAAGTAGTTTGTCTAACTCGGCAACAACTTCGCATCGCACAAGGAAACGCAACTACATGTGTCAGGCGGCCCAGAAATCCCATATAAACTAAACAAAATAAATGGCTATCCATCATCCTCAGGGACTCCTAAATGATGTGGTAACATATGCATACTTTGATGTTTACTGACTGAGACCGGGAGGCCAGAAACCGAGTGACGAAAAGGTTTTGCACCATTCAGGGCGCAAAAAATAGTTAACAGAGCATATTTCCCCGTGTTAAAGTGTTTCTGCGACAAGTATATATGCGGCTTAACGAAGTTCCTGCTATGAAGTAGCTAACGTCATAAAACAGTACATAAAACAGTAACCAGAGCGGATTTTCCCCATGTCAACGTATTTCCACAAGTGCAGATGCTGCTTAACCCCTGGGCGTCACGAGATTTTCGAATTGTGCAGTGTTGCTTTTTTCTCACAACTGTTGGTTGAAACATTTCCATAAAATATTCTATTGGTCACGAATGTCAAAACTGGTTATAGGTCATGGTGGGAAGACTGCAGGTTGTAGAACGGATATATCCGTATGAAGAGAATTAACGGAGATTTTGGCTATGAAACAGCTTTCCTACACATCATGAAATATTAAGTTTTAATTGTAACTGCATAAAAGAAAAAGCGGTTTCAAAAAATCATTTTTGATTTAAGTTGATCTGAAAAACTGCAATGAAATTAATGGTAGAAATGATTTTCAAACACCCTTAGGATTTTAACAATTTAAAAAAGTAAATTTAATAAATTTCTCTTAAAGTAGCGATGTCATTAGTATTCTTTTACAATCCATACCCAAAAAGTAGGCACTCAAGAGAGTAAAAAAGATAATATGAGCAAGCTCTGTGTTATTGAAATCATTACAATCAGAGTCCAATAGAAACACTCAACATCGAAGTGTTTTAATATTTGGGGCAAGCTGCACGTTGGATCAACATTCAATATGACTCAAAAATGTTTCACATGCGCATCTCCATATCAAAATGTTTCTATACAGAAATAGATATCGCATATGCATGTTGGGTGTTTGAGTATAATGTCGGTTCAATATGCGGTTTGCCTTAATCTGATTTGCTCATTAATCAGAAATGAGTCTAACTGTATTCATATCCTTTCATGTTCCTTATATTTGAATGTATAATTCACTAAAAAGGTATAATTATACTTTATCGCTTTCTAATTGTATTTATTGAAACACGAATAGTTCATAGAAAAGTTTGCAAGCATTTAAGTGAACAAATCTTAACATTTTAACTAGAGGGAGGAAACATCAAGCAATCTGTCTAAATATTTTGGCTACCAAGACTATCCGATTTCAAATTGATTTCTTTCTTTGGGTACATATAAACATCAAGAGACTTCCATTGATGCAGTGACACAGATTAAGATCTCGTTGAACGAATCATTGCCACCCGACAACTATTACAAAAGATTCGAAATAGTTCGAACTGTAGAGCAATAAATGGCTCGACGCTATCATGCATGAAATACTGTTTGTTATTGACAGTTCCAACTTTAAGCACCTGCTATAAATAAACTACTAAACTTGCTTTGCCCATTTATATAACAGATATAACCGATATCTCTGTCAAATTCCTCGAGCATCAAAACGTGACTTTAAAATGTGTAGGTTTGAAGCGTCCTGTATATTTATGAATGACTACGTTAATCCTCCTGGTGGTTGTCTCGACGAGGTATCTCATCATTAAAACTGATCAGATCTTGATGGACGAGATATCTCGTCATTGAAAAACTGACCTGAGCTTGATCTCGTCATCCTCAAAAAACGGCAATATATTCATTTGGAATTCAATCAGCATTCTTGATGACGAGATGTCTCGTCATTAACAAAATTGATCAGATCTTGATGGACGAGATAACTCGTTATTAGCAAAATTGTTCAGATCTTGATGAACGAGATATCTGGTCGAAACCACTTGAGGGTTAAAACCTTAAAACTCGGTAACAAATCTGGCTTGGATAACACCGACACTTGGTTGATCGGAGCTCGAATAATCAAGGTTCTATTGTATTTAAATCTAAAGATAGATGAGAAATATTTCCTTGTTTTACTCTCATTATCCTGCATTATTATTTCAAAACTCAAATGAATATTGAATGTGATACAGTAGAGACAGATTGCATGCACTTAAGAATCCAGCATTTACAGAAACTTCACACTTGGAAAAGTGGTTTATTTCAATTTATACTTAAAATATATGAGCTTTTTTTTAAATTGATATAAATTTTCTGCAGACACGTTTAATTTTTTTACAGATGATGAGCACAAAAGAGAAAATGAACGATATCACGTACTGGTACAATAATATGACAATATCGAAGCTACGCCAGGAAATCCCAAAGGTAATCTCTAGTTTCGCTCATGGTTTTAATAATTACCTGGTACATAATTTAGCTGCTGGAAACATTACCAACAGTTTAAAAAGAGATATTTTAAATTCATTAATAAATAATCATGTTTAGCTATCTGAATATGTTCCGGGATCCATATATGGGAGTTATACTTCAAGTTGCCAGTAAAGGTTTATATAACTGATTTGTAATCTTACCTATTTTCAAGTTTTAAATATCTAATAAGGTATACTATCCAAGGTATCACTAATATTCGAAATAATTTTAAAAATTGTATGTGCATTTATTGTTTCTCATAAGTCATGTTTTGAAAAATGAAAATGAATTAGGAGAGTCGTTCAGAAAAATCTATTGGAGAATGGATAGATATGTAAGAAGTTGAATTAACGTCGCACTGGATCAACACAACGGGCTATTGACGATGATCCGGGATCAGTACCCAGGGGAAAGATCCGAGGACAACACCTCGTAATTTTGAGTCACGATCAGATGACGAGGTCACACCTGAGTTGGCACCCCACTCTCCAAACTTTCGAACCATGCCAACATGATTGGAGAATGGGAAATATGTTTTAAACATCTTTCGATTATACTATTTTATAGAATATCGATCGTGCAATAAGAACAGAAGTAATCACTTTTATTGCACACAATTTATTTTATTTGCTACTACATCTCTGAATTTGAATATATTCTTCGCTCTTTTAGCAGAATCATCTTGTCATCGTTATCAGCAAAGATCCAAAAGCCGTAATATAGCAGCCTCTCACGTCACTACTCCTAAATTTGAATATGCACCAGCTGTTTACTGAATATCCTCATTTATGCATATCACCACAGGCAGTTTCATTTAATTTTTAGGTTGTAACCTTTAAAAATAATGGCGTTCCTTACGCTTTGCATGCCAGTGTAGTATTAGTGATGTCTAAAATCTGATTTTTCTAAACTATAATGATAATAAGGACTTCTCTTCTTTTCCTTTCAAAGAGGAAAAAGGCTGAATAAATGTGAAATTTCCAACTAGCTTAATTCATTATCAGTAAGAATCAACCAGTTTGAAGATGTAAAGTATAATTGATTATGCTAAGACTATTTATTTCAGGTCGATTGGCTTCGGTATTTCCAAGAACTCACGAATTCAAGTTTGCTGGCATTAGAAAAAAGGCCTGTCATTCAAGACAAGGATATAATTATTGTGAGGGATTTGCCTTACGTTATGAGAATCTCTAGTTACCTCGTAAATGCAAGTAACTCTCGGTAAGATTTAATGCTTTCTTTAATAGATTCAAATAAGAGCTGTATAACACTTTAAACGACTAACCTTTACAAAAATGTACACTCATTTATAAAAAAATGAAAATAATATATGATTTTTATTCATTGAACATAGAGAGTTTTTATTCACATTATATTTTATGTATTATTATTAGCTATGAAGATCTCTAGTTACATCGCAAATCTAAGTAACTCTCCTCGGAAAGACTTAACTCGTTCTTTAATGGATCCAAATATGGATCGTATAACGCTTGAAACGACTAACCATCGAAAAATTTATTAACACTCATTTATAAAAAAATCATATTATATGAAAATAATACGATTTTTATTCATTGAACATTGAAAGATTTTTTTCACATTTTACTTATAAGGAAGAAATTAAATTAGGACAATGGCCTTCCTTTATTAGTAACCAAAACCTCTGTGTTAAAACATAAGTGTACCAAATTTGGTATGAATTAGTTAAACAGTGATCGTAATAATACTCAATGTTATTCATATGGGGATTTCGATTTGATTTTAGCCCTTTTGCAGACCCTGGATAAATCGAACGAGGGTTAATATATAACCTATTTTTCCCGCAGGATTCCAAAGAACAAGTGTATTAAATATGGTGTGGATTGGTCAAGCGGTGCAGATTAGAATAGAGTAGACAGAAAGACACTGCTTTATATACATAGATTTACAAACAAACTGTTTTTGAGGATACAAAACATGAATTACATATGGTCTCTTAGTAAGAGCGTTCAATAAATAAATATAAATATGACCATCAGGAGAACTCTTGTATTATTTAGAATACTATCTCGAGCTTCTCTAGAAAAGACATCAAAATTTTCCCTAAAAGTTGTAATGCAATAAGAGAGAGAGAGAGAGAGAAACAGGGCTCGCTCTTTCCAATTACAGAAATTTACTAAGACAATCTAAAACACAAAATACACAAACACAGTCACAGACACAAACGAATAAAATAATATCCCGGGAAAATATTACGGTTCGAAGGTTCAAGTCTAACGGCTGACGATTGGAACTGCTCTTTTAATTTGAGAATTCCGATATAATGGAGGTTTATTGCTCCGCTGCCGGTGCCTGGTTGTCGCTCACTCACTACAGGTTTACTGTTTCCCAGCTGGTTTTGCAACTCATTTGTTACAGTAATAATTTTAAATATAAAGGGTAACAGAGACAGCGGTATATCTAGTTTCGCAGTAGGTCATGCGGAATTCCAAGGCAAGAATTTTTGGCCAATAGGGCGACAATGTTTATTCGAAAGAGGAAAAAGGCTACAAACATTTTATTAGTTATAAAAAATCAAATTCACTCCTCATAATTGTTCCATTTCAATGGCCATACAACGTGTCTTGTGACTTTTTAAACAGCGCTTTATTTCATAAAACGTCATAAAATTTTAGAAGCACATTTTTAATACCTAAATCCTTTGAAAAGATAAGTAAAAATTTCAAATTGTTTAGAACCGACAAGGGGTAGAAACTCAAGATAAACGGGAGTTTGTTATAAGAAAGTGTGAAAGTGATTCATTGATTAATGTGACTAGAATAGTTAAATAACTATTGCAGTCATTTTCTAAAGTAGTGGTAATTCTTGGTATCTGCCCTTTGGCCACACAACTCCTTTGAAGAACTGCATTCAAGCAGACATGTTTTGACAAATACAGACATTTTGATTCAAAACATCAGATATTTTTTAAAATATAATAAAGCACTAAAAAAAATTTTAAAAATTTTAAGTAAATCGAAAGTGTATCACACAGTGATACACTTTCACAAGTCATCAGGTATTTTTATTCGCAGCATTTTAACTATCCTTAAACCTAAAACCAAAACTTGGGAGAAACAAACAGTAGAACCAACAGTAGAGTAATCGAACGTCGGTTTAGCGAATAGGTGATTGTAGATGCTCAAAGCGCCAATCCACTTGACACGTGTTTTCGGATTCTATTTTCAGCTGTGCTAGTCGTATTCTATATTTCGTCGCGTCTTACCTATCTTACTTAAATCACATACTTTTAAAGTCGACAGCATTGTAGATGTTTTTACTCCGCATTAGATTATTGAGAAAATAGTTTAACTTTGGGGAAAGGAATTCTAAGGGAATTTCATGTTAGTGAAATTTGGAATAGTATTAAGCAATTTATGGTTAGGTATGGACGAATCAAGTCAGCATTTCGTCGTTTTACAATCAAAACCTTATAAGTCTTGAAATCAAAAATTTTCCGGAACCTTAAAAACTAGATACCAAACTGTAGACCAGTTACGAGATACGAGGTTTGAAAACTCGCCCCCAATAGAGGGCTGTATAACCAATGTAGACTAATTGCCTTTTGAAACAAGTTTAATAAGCATATTTGCAACCAAATAATATTAAAAGCTCATAAATCAAAAACAATTAAGTGGGTCACGGTAGCCCGGTTGTAAGAGTACCGGATTAGCAACCTGAGGGTTGCGAGTTCGAAACTCATCCAACCAAAGACGGTCGTGTACGTGGGGGCTGTTGCACATTAAATCTGTCGTGACCTCCAATGTCCTCACGTTGGCGTGGTGGGGAAGTTTCTAGAATGGGTTGCCAGCTCAAGTGTTACCTCGTAATCTGACCGTGGCTGGAAATTCCGAGGAGTCCGAGGATCTTTCCTCTCGTTATTGATCCAGGACCATCGCCAACAGCCCGTTGTGTTGCTCAAGTGCGACGTTAATTCAACTACCTACCTAACTAAAACAATTAAACTTTCGAGGTTTTGATAGTAATGGTAATGCTAATGGGGTAATTAATTAACGTCTCTCTAGAGCACACAGCGAGCTATTTTTTATAGTAAAACGATGATAAGTAGTACGTTCGTAATAAAATATGCATACACGTAAACATAGAAAGCTAATTTTATTTTTTTATGTACATAACTTCTAATGTCCAATTATGCAGACAAATCGATTTATGAACACATATGTCTCACAAATAGTTCATCCTACTGTATTATTATCTTTACTAGCACGGCAATATATTAATACGTGTTTGTTTAATTATAAAAATGAAGATTTTTCTTTCAAGGCAGATTTCAACATATCTCGGATTCAGGGCAATAATGACCTTATTGCTCCATCTCCCACGGAACTTTTCAAAAGTTCTGGAACAATATTATAGCGACAGCGGATTCCCGAGACAAACTCAAGACCGTTGGAAAACATGTGTCAGTCGAATTAACTCAGCCTTCAATCAAGTTGCATCTTTCCTTTACGTAAAAAAGTATTTTCCCCCAGATGTTAAAAATGAGGTTTGTATTGAATCGCTTACTTACGTACAATCGGTCAAAAAAGTATCCGAACATTTTTGTTATTGACATCTCTGGAATCGCACCGTCAAACTAGAAGTGTCATTAAACTTGGAATAATGTCTATTATAAATAGATGTGCATTTTATTTTCATAAGAGTCCGTCTTCGTATTTATTTGGATACTACGTATTTCCGAAATTTCAAATAGCAACACTTTTAACGTTAAGATATTTTCCATGTCATAATTACGCTCAATGTAGATTTTTGTGCAAATCTGATCATAATTAAAGGAAATATAGACAAAAAACTATAAGGGTGCCGTCTCAATATGTATAACTATTAAATAAAAGTTACGAATGTGTCAAATGTTTTAGCATAGTTCCTAATATGCTCTCGATTCTTCCTTAATTCAAATTGTTTGCGCTTCTCCAGGGACGGGAATAACAAAAGGTGTTCGCATACTTTACTTTTTGAACAGCTCATACTCTTCATATTTTTTTGACTTCATATATCATTTATCTCTTATTTAACATTGCTCTTTTCCAATTTCTCTCAATTTTTTATTATTTCTTATTCATAATTTTACCAGTAATTTTCTTTTTCTATCCCTTTCTATTTCTTTTATTTTATTCTTTCCCGAGTTTATATATTTCTTTCTCTGATTTTCCCATAGAAGAAATATAAAAGTAGAGTAAGTAATGGTAAACTTTTTATCTGCCTAGGATCATGTCATCAAAACTAGTAGTAACGTGATTCCTAGACTGCTTTCGTCTGCTGGGAGGAAGCGAACATTCGTCATCTAATTGGTCCCATGCACAGGAGAAGACTACCATCCATTGATTCATCATCTGATTGGTCTGCGCGACATAGTTGTAGACTTGGTGATTTCACCGTTTTTGTCACCACTCTGAAAATGCGCGTTCACACATCCATCCTATCATAAGATGTTTATCGCCAAACGAGGTGATAAAATGCCAAATAGGCCAACCGAGTCATTTTTTCACAGGGCAGTCACGTGACTGCTAGTCCACATGTTGGCCATCATTCCTTTTGAAGCTCCTCGCAATGCTCAGACTACTTATATTTCAAGTCTACGGATTTCTTGTCTTCCAGAACCTCACCTCTTTATCATAGGTTTTGCTTCTCTCTCACTGCTATCCGTAATGTAACATGTATGGTAGACGATCATACTATGTGAATCAATTATGTTAAACGTCTTTTACTTATGAGAAAGATTTTTGTAAAGCTAAATACAGAAAGCGTTAGGTGTTTTGTGAAAGTATGCACTTCCTGCCGAAAGTGACTTGATATGTTACTCGAATGCAATTTAGCACTGCTAATAAAATTAATCGTAAATTTAATAGAATTTAATTCTTTTTTATTTATTTAACTGAAACATGCCCCATGCATGTTTTGAAAATGGTTATTCCATGAAGTCTGGTTCTAATTGTCCCGCAGGAATATTTTTAGAGTCGAAGAAAATACGCTAAATGTGATCAAAACTGCGTTAAATCATATTTTAAGGCTCTTAATCAAAAGTGTTTTTATCACATGATAGTTTATGTTTGAACTGAAAATTCTTTAGTAAAAATAAAAATTTTAAGAATTCCGTCGTTAACAATCCAATAAATCTCACATTTAGGAATGACAGAAATTTTATTCAAATATTTCCCTAAAATGGGTTCTTAACATTCCAACTGGTTTCGACGAGATATCTTATCCATCAAGATCTGACCAGTTTTGCTAATGACGAGATAATCTCGTCGTCAAGAATTCCAAATGATGAAGATATTGCAAATTTTTGATGATGACGAGATCAAGATCTGGTTAATTTTTCTAATGACAAGACATCTCGTGGATCAAGATCTGGTCAGTTTGGCTAATGATATATACATATATAACCTTCCTGGTGGTTGTCTTGACGGAAATATGAACTTGAATTAATTTATGCAGTTAAATATCATACTTTAAACGTTTTGTAGCACTTTCGATAGACTGCAACTTTCATTGTGTAAAATTTAATTCACCTAGGTTAGATAATCAATAATATATCTATCTTTCATGTTCTAGGTTATGAAATTGATACTTGATATAAGTTTCCAATTTGAAACTTTGCTACTAAACAGTGACTGGATGGATCAAATGACAAAAAATGCTGCACTCAAAAAGGTACACGATGAAGATTATTTATATCGTTTCTCTTTGAAAAGAAAGATATTTAGAGGTTATTTTCAAAGTCCCTAAATTAAAGAAAATATAAATGTTACTTGCAAATGAAAACTGCTGTGATAGTAAAATAGGAAATTAACTTATTTCATAGCAAAACGCTGTCAAAAATAACAAGAAAAAGTTCCTTTATAAAACGTAATACATGACAGAAGTGTGTTCTTTTTCATCCTATGTTCTAGGTTTTTAACAAACTATTAATCTAAAGTAATAAAATATGTTTTGTAAAAAGAGAATTGAGTTATCGATAAGCTATTTTATCAGGTAGTATTTAATGATCTAGAGTCAAGGTCATAGATATGTTATAACTTTTCCGTTTCCTATTTCTGTAACGTGCTCTTATTTGTATGAAGTCTTCTGAAAATAAATAACGCACTTAATTTTTTATACTAATGGATTCTCTTATAACCTTTTCAATCTTTCATGCCATTAAACATACGATTAATGTATAAACAGTTTTCATATTTATTAAGTTTCATTAATAAATGTATATAATAAATATATACATATAATTTGTACTTTAGTTATTCAGTAAGACAAGATAATCTATAATTTTTCACTAATATCTTATTTTTTCAGCTACGTGCAATGAAAGTCAATGTTGGATACCCTGATTGGATGATTGATGAAAAAATATTAGATGAGTTATACATGAAGGTATTTTCTGTGTTAGTACGGATTGTAATTTTGAATAAAAGTAAACTAATATATATTAATGAAAACAAAAAGTATTTTATTCAATAATGCGTAAGTTCAAAAATAGAAAACTTCCGATACTGCGTGATTCAAACACAAATCAGATACAAAATTTTGCAAAGCAAAATTTATCAAAATTAGCAACCCTAATTGTATCCTTAATAAATTGTGCAAAAAAGAAGCTAGATATTTTCATAATTTAATTGTTATTCAGATACTTTAAATACATATTTTTGCATTTCATATATGAGAAAGAAATTTCAGTGTAAACAAACCAGACGGTCTGCATAAATTTTACTTTTGCTGTCCAAATGCTTTCCCACGACAAACATCGAGGTTATACCTTAAACTGTAGTTCATCCTCGCTTTGGTAACATTTGGCATTTTATCTAATTAATGTTGACCAATTAACTATAATATATCAATTCAGAATTTATTCTTGGGAATTTTCATTGGCGAAATGCTGAAATCGTATTCGAAAAGCAAAGCAACAGACGTCACGTTCAGAATATGTACAGGAAACACGTATCGGCATTCCAAACATTGCCGCGATCTATATTTAGCTTGACAAAAAAATACCTCATAGAGGGTAGGTAGGTAGGTATTTTAATTAACGTCGCACTGGAGCAACACAACGGGCTATTGAACCCGTGACCAATCCCAAAGGGAAAGATCCTCTCTCATAGAGGGATATTTTAAGAAGCATAAATTCGATACACCGATTTTTTTCTTCCATTGTTCTTGAGCTGTCCTATAGTCAGGCCCTGGCGAGTTCGCATTTGAGTCACGTTGCTTTGAATGTGAGTCTATTTGCATAACCCTCCTTTGGATGGTTGACTTGACGAGCTATCTCGTCATTAGAAAAACCATTAAGATCTTGATGAACGAGATATCTCCTCATTAGAAAAACCATTAGCAGATCTTGATGGACGAGATATCTCGTCATTAGAAGAAAACTGAGCAGATCTTGATCTCGTCATTATAAAAAATTCGGCAAAATCTTGATGACGAGATATCTCGTCATTAGAAGAAAACTGAGCAGATCTTGATCTCGTCATTATAAAAAAATCGGCAAAATCTTGATGACGAGATATCTCGTGATTAGAAAATTGGTCAGATCTTGATGGACGAGATATCTCGTCGAAACCACTTGGCGGGTTAAGTAGTGGACAGGTTTAACGTAAAAAAGGTGCTTCCACAATTGGCGTCTTTAGCCCGGATTCTGACTCTGAGTTTATCGTTCTATGCCAAAAGTGACAGCAGTGATGGGAAACAAATAATCACCTATGGCGATCTCATATTTGATTTGGAGTGTGGCATCTCTTTCATCCGGAAATCTTACTACCTTTGTAGAAATAGACTCCTCCAAGGTTATCTGCCTTCTCACCAGAGCCACACTATACTGATCTCATTATGTGACTAACTGCTCTATTACTTCCACAGAATAACATGCCAATGATGGATGGTAGCGTATTTGAAGACGACCTTAAGTTGATGGAGCACAGAACTATGCAAGTCATAAAGTCATTACGGGTAGATCAGTTGAAAGAAGAGTAATTAAGATTCTTGTCTTACATTTATGACTTTTATACGAAATTTAACTAGAGATCAATAAGGTTGTTATGAATGGCATATTAATGATTTCTGGATAGAAAAATAAACTGAATCAAAAACGAAAATAATTTGTTAATAATGATAGAAATGCTTACTCTTATTTTGTGTACCCTAAAAGAAGGAAATAAGATCTGGTTTTTGTAGTTTTAAACATTTAATAGTTTTGTCATAAAAATCAATTATAAAACAAATCCAGCAAAATTAGTCAAACCGAAATGAAGTAATTTTAAAGAATTTTACTATAAATATTTCTTAGTCTATTATCATCTAAGTCAAATGGAAGTAAAAACAGTAAATTATCTTCGTTAATTTACTGTTATTTTTTCAAACTAAATTCATATTTTTAATTAAGAATAAATAAATTTTTCAGATTATTACTCGATCTATTTAAACAAAACATTTTCATTGAGCATTGTCTTCTCAAATCGAATCAGTTCTCTCACATAGAGAGAGAGGATCCTTGGCACCATGATTTCGGGACCTTAGAACAAGAGGGGCCAGGATATGCCTGAACAGGAGGGATAAATATTAAAATATTACCAATAACCAATCAACACATACATATTACCTATGACCGACTAACAAAATACACATTACCATGACCAACCAACAAAATACATATTACCAAATGACCAACCAACAAAACTGACCTGGGATATGCCGGGACTTCTCTTATGCTAACGGTTGTGTATCTATATGGCCGGAGATGAAACATTTTCTACTGTGATGTGTGTCGTTCATTTTTAAGGTTAAAAAGTTGAATTTGCATTGGATTTATGAAAATGAAATGCAATAAATATGAAAATTAATGAAGAAAAATTATGCATGGGGCAAATTGACCATCGATTACTTGGGATACATATTAGCAGGGGCGCGACTTCATTGACCTCCCCCAACAATTTTGTAAAGGGGACCGGAGCCCCTTAAATGAAAGTGATAAATGTTACCAATCACCAACCAACAAAACACTCACACTAGGTGTGCCAAGTCCTAAGAGTCTGAACCTCTTGGGTCCCAAAATTTTTATGGTTGGGTCCGGGTCCCTCAGCAACGTGAAAGGCATACATTATAACTATTCCAATTTATATTGGTGATGATCTATATAAACAAAATAAAGAGTTCCGAAAACACATGAAGCAACTGGGGTTTTACTTAGGCCTTCTAATAATTACCCTTATGGGTGCATCTGCATATTGATATTTCATGAGGGATCCTCACCTCATCCTAATATTCGGGATAATTCCAATGTGACCAGCCAACAAAACATCCACTCTATAATAGCAAAGTCCCTGGGGTCTGACCCTCTTTGGTCCCGATATTTTAATGGTTGTTGTACCCTCCAGGATTCTCTCTATCTAACCGGAAGGATATATATTACAAGTATTCCCATTTCTATTGCTTCTGATTTATATAAAAAAATATAAACTTTCGAAAAAATATGAAGCAACTGGGCTTTACTTAAGCCTTCCAATAATTTTCCATTGTTGGTGCATCTGTATACTGTTATTTCATAAAGGACCCTCACGTCGTCCTAGTACTGAGGATAATACAAATGTATGAGTGGCTTACCAACAAAACACCCACTCTATAGTCCCAAATTCCTTAGGGTCTGATCTTCTTGGGTCCGGAAAATTTTAAGGCTGTGATACACTCCGGACCCTCTCCAACCTGAAGGAATTATAAATATACCAATATTTTTGGTTCTGGTCTTTATAAACAAAATTAAGTGTTTCGAAAGCAAATATGAAGCAACTGGGATTATAATTGTGTCCCCAATGATTTTCCATAGTTAGCGTACTGCATATCGGTATTCTCAGAGGTTCTCAACCTAGTACTGGATCCTACTGATATGGGAGTCCAGAATCAAATAGTATACGAAAATAGAAATTTTGACAATGTAATCGTAAAATTCAAGCTCAATAAAATAATTACCGAATAAGTGGTAAAATGTACCTGAAGGTACAAAATGGTACCAGTACTGATAAGATTTTTAAGAAAGATCGTGTGCTCCAGTTTGAAGTGTCAAGTTCACTAATGGTCTTCTCGGAAAGAAATGTAACACCCACTGTCAAAGTTTAGACTTTTGTATAGTGATTGTAAACTCGTTTAATTTTGAAAGTAGGAAATTTGTTTACCTATTGAGCACAAGTATGTGGGACAAAAGTTTACAACACCGCCTTTCTAGTTAACCTTCTATTGAGCGTCACGGGATTTCCGAATAGTGCAGTATTGCTTTTACCGCACAACAACGCATAATGACAAAATAACCACATCTATTGATTCAAAGAATCCTAGGAAAGATTTTATTGGTCAAGAAGGTTAGAAGTCATGCAGGGAAAATTTGAAGTTGCAGAACGGATATAGGGCTGTGGGCCCTTCACAGGGTAAAAAGCTTAGCATGCAAAATTTTCTTTACATGATTCAAAAATGTAAAGTATTAGATGAATATGTCGTCTCATTATACGTTAGATTATTTACTTTATTTTTTAGCGTGAATGTTTTATGAACAGAAGCATTTCTTTTAACAGGTTACTATAAAATATTTTGAAGCTGTTATACTAAATATATCATTATGTTAATACAAATACATTAGTGCCTTACATTTATCTATCCATTCACTTATAATTACTTATTTTATTAATATTTTACTGTCATTGTTTTTCCTTAAAACTGCTTATAAAAACTAAGCCACATTTAAATATTTACGTTTGTGTGATAAGTATTGAAGTGTTTGAATATATTTAAATCTATTTCAGATGGCCTGTTTCTCCAATCACAATCAATGCTGCTTACAATAGAAACTTAAATTCCATAAGTAAGTATTCTGTGATCAAACATAATTTAGAAGATATGAAAAACTGTTAACATTTGACGCTATTTTTAAGTTAGCTATTTTTAAGTTCAGAAAGACGGGAAGTTGCCGTCTATTCTGAAAGATTGTAGGATTGGATTGGATTTGGGGTTTTATGGCGCAAGGTTCAAAAGCGGACAAGCTGCGCCAAACACAAGATAAAATATGACACAATAAAAGTATAAAATATTTAAAAATTAATAATCTAAGACAAAGTTAATTGTATGACCGATTTCCACTCGTTATAAGCCCGGGCTTATCTGAGGAGTGGCAACTGTGCTTATCGTTTGATAAGTGACATTTAGTGAAAATTGTAAGTGGTGGGTACAACGGATTAATGGCAGTTTGTGACACCGTGCCAAAGTCGTGACCATTCTACTACTCTGCGCCGCGAGTTACGAGACATGGAAAGCTTAGTCTTACGTTTAAACACAGCAACAAATCCATCTCAACGCAACGGCTTTTATTTCCAACAGGAAAGTATAAGCAATATTTATTATGCAAGATGGCAAATTAAATAAAAGAATAATAATAAATAACTAATTGAAATAAACAAAGTACCAAATAGTAAAATTATAACTAAAAATATTAGTTTTGTTGTGGTTTTTATTATGATTCAGCTTCATATAAATAATTGAAAACTAAGTAAACTTTTAGTTTCAGCTATTTCTATGCAACTGAATGTAAACAAATGTGTTCAAACAAATTAAAATCAACTAATGTAAAACAGTAGGCATTTAAAGCTTTGACTATTGAAAAAACTAGGGTACTGTACAAAAAATTTTAACTTTAAGAGATGGTGGGACTCATGTCCCACAGCTCATTTGAACACTCTTTGATATAATATCATGAGAAATATTTATATGCCTTAGCAGGCCTTAATGTACCAAGAATATTTATATGCCTAGCTTTAACCATTTCAAGGGGGACTAGATGAAAGACGTTGAAGGATTCAAATGCATTTTTAGAGGAAATTAGGTTGCTGCGTTTATCGTTTTCTCAGTTGCTGGAATTATGTAAATCATTTTAGAAGACAGAAAATTGTATCTGTTTATATATGGGGAAAATAATCTATTAGTTTACAAAAAACTGAAAAATAAGTCAAATATACACTTATTTATATTAAAAAGTGTATAAAAGTATATAAAATCCTAAAGGACATGTTTGTGCTGTCCTTAAACAAACCTTCTGGAGGTTGTCTCGACTAGGTATCTTGTCATTACAAAACTGACCAAACCTTGATCTGGTCATCAGAAAAAAAATCGGCCATATCTCGATGATGAGATATCTCGTCATTAGAAAGGTTGGTCAGATCTTGATGGACAAGATATCTCATCGAAACCACTTGGAGGGTTAAATACAAAATGCAAATTCTCAGATTGCGGTTTTCTAGAATATGCAAATATCAAAACATGTACAGAATAGTGATTGGTTTCCCTACAAATATGACGATTGGACATTATTTAAAAGCGATGCTTCTGCGTCTGATAATCTAAGCTTCAATGTTTTCCAAACTGTGAGACTACACTACCTAAAATACTTTTGAATAGGACTTTCCAATAGACGCATTTTGCCATTGAAATTGAATCACAGATTACTTGTATCAAAAGTTAAATTAAAAGTTGCATAAAAATATGAGTGACACACTAACAGTTTAAACAATTATTGCAAGAGTAATAAACTTTGTGAAAAACAATCGATTAAATGATTGTGGTAGAACATAGAGCACTTTTATATTACTTCTCTAGTTGGTCTAGTGCCAATGTGTTTTGAAGAATGTTTGATTAAAGAAGTAATCGCTATGTTTTTCAGTGATAATAATAAATATAAAACAATCTTGTTTTATGACACTAAAATGATTAGGTATGTGTTTCTAAATTATAAAAACGTTTGTCCTTCTAATGAAATAGAAATATCCAAGGTCCTTAATAATCGCTTCACCAGTCAATAAAGGCAACTCTCATTTTCACGCATTTGAAGAATACTTTTGACACTTGAATACCTCTTTAAAAGTTAGCCAGTACTAGGTGGTCAGTACGGAAAGTTGAGGCGTTACGAAAAAAGGGGCGTAGAGTTCATTCTAATAATTTCTATATCATCAACGTGAACCAAACCAACCTAGTGTCATTCGAGAGCTGAGGGAACAAAGACTTATTAGTGACGTTGAGTTCATGCACCGCAGTAAGCGGAGAGGGGCTGCGTTTTAGTGACTTTCCACTGTGAAGTCTGCGCCGCGCAAAATTGAAATCAGTATAATTCGGGACTACGTAGAGCTGTGACGTCGAAATTAGTCTCAAACGAAAGCTAACGTCGAGATCTATCGATCTGAAACATTTGAAGTGAAATCAAATATAGTTTTGGCTGTGAAACTTCGTATCGCAGTTGAAATTTTTTTAAATTTCACAACCTCGGCATACATTTTTGTTGAAAACAGAAGCAGAAATACATCGAACGTAGTTACGAGGAAGATCAACTTGCCAACTTTGATAAACACTGAATCGACAGCTGAATTTTTCTTTCATTTACTACACCCAAATAAATACTATGCCCTAACGAGACGTATTCACGTACAACCGTGATGCCGTGCTCCAACATAGTCTACCCGATTTTTTTGGTTAATTAAATAAATCATGATCCAAGTAACCAATAAACGGGTTAGACTGTTATGAAAATTGAACGCATTGTTATGTAAAGAAAGGAGGACTAAGGTAAATGAAGTCGGGTTCTATAAGCAAGAAGGCTCAGTATACGAATTATTCAAAGTAGAAAATTTGAGTAAAACTATTTCTGCTTGCTGCACAACAACATCAATGGCTAAGCGGAATTAAGAAAAGCAGAACGGACTTATGGTTCGAACAAATTGTTCAATTTCTACGATATACAGAAACAACCTTCCTCTGTACAAATCAAATGAATAAGTAACTTGTATCAATGTTGTATTAACCCTGTTCCGACGATATATCTCGTTTGATATCTGGTCAATTTTGCTAAGGACGAAATATCTCGTCGAGACAAAACTGCTCTAATACTCCAAGGGGAATGGAGTTCCAAGTAGGTAAAGCAAATTTACCCTTGCTCATAAGAGGTGACAGTTTGGAACAGGTTTTTGCGCCAGACGCTGGCCATTACAGGGCAGGTTTCGACGGGAAGATAAACTGCCAGGAGTGTTAATGGAAAACCGGATGAGATTTTACAAAAACACTTTTACATATTGAATTATTCGCATCTCTGCTTACCATAAAGTATTTATTTTTCAGAAACCTTTGAAAACGTGGTGAGGTATTATCACAAAGTTCCACAGTAAAATGTCACGCTAAATTTGATCTCTTTTCTTCATTTATGGGACCGTTCTGTACCTTTTCAAAAAGTTTAATTCAAAGACTAAGTACATCTAAAATCTGTATTTTGTTTACATAGAGATTAGTTGCTTTGCTGCTCTATGATCATTTTTTTCGCAGATAATCATTTTTCGAGAATCAGAGACCTGGACCTTCGGCTTAAAGTACTTATTATATAGTCTATAAAATCCTTATAAATGGCATCTAATAAATCAATCTACATAGATTCTACAATCTAAATAACATAACTCCCTTACTCCTTTGACATCCTAGGACAACTGTAGATGTTGGATGAGTAACAGATTAGCAACATGAAGGTTGCGAGTTCGAATCCAACCAAAGATCGTCGTGTACAAATGGGGCTGGTGCACGTTAAATCGGTCGTAACCTCAAATGTCCTCACGTTGGCGTGGTGTGGAAGTTTGGAGAGTGGGTGCCAGCTCAGGTGTGACCTCGTCATCTGAACGAGGTTCAAATTTACATGGTGTTGTCCTCGGATCCTTCCCTTCGGGTTTGATCCCGGATAGATGTCAATTCCCCATTGCGTTGCTCCAGTGCGACGTTCATTAAATACCTACCTACCTTTGACATCCAAACCTGTTGATCTCTTAGATTACAAAGTAGTTTACATAACAAATAAAAAAGCATATATAAAATAAAAATTTTATAATCTCCACAATCAAGTATTTCTAAAATAAGATCTCACTTTAAAATACAAATAAATTTGGTTTTAATAGTGATACGTTATGTTTTGCTAGACGTACAGCCTTTATTACTCAAGAATGTGATACCATCTATTTGTTTTTAATCTTTATAACTATATATTAACTCTTAAAACTGTCGTAAATAGACTCTTATAGAGATTATAATGCGTTCGATAACACAAAAACCCATATATAAACCTTATCTCATTTGTTGTATAACATTAAACATTCACAGCACAATATTCGCTTGGTTTACAGTTGACAGATATTTAAAAAAATGTAAAAATGTGTTACGTACACATCTAAGAAAAATACATTAGTATATTATTGCAGTATTCCTTCTAAAAATGTCAAAAGCAGAAATTGCATATAAGCGATCAGTAATTAAGAATGCTTGTTGAGTGTTGAATATCTGAACCAATTTTATAATTTAATGAGCATTACAAGAGTAAATTTGATTTTTAAAATTATTTTTAAAAGATAACGTTTTCTTATTTTTTGTTTGTTTGTTTTTGCACTTGTGTACACAAATTAAATTTTATTCAGTAGTCCGTCAACATTTACCAAACTTTTACTTTTATGAAATATTTTTTATAAAACTTTTGTTGAACTAATGTTCTTTATTAAAAGAGGAAATAATCTTAGGATTCCTGAAAACTATTTAGTGTACAAAAAACTGTCTAGCATTTTAATTTTTTTCCTGTGTTGCTTTATTCTATAAAAATAATTCACCAACCATTCACTGATCGAATGCTTAATAAATGTTCGTTCTTTTATTAAATCATAGTATTAATTAACATAGGGTCTTATAATTATTTGCCTCTCTCGTTTCAACTTTTCTTAAATCCATTTTGCTAAATTATTTATATTATTCTGCGTAGATGTAGAATTTCACAAACTACATTCATGTTTTCTAAGCTTTAATTTTTGTTGCAGCATTTCCAGCAGCCTTTCTCCAATCCCCATTATACTACAGTTCTTTACCAGAGTAAGTTTTTAACCTTCAAGGTTTTCGTATTTCCTTGAATATGTAATTGCCTATGAATGAGACGTCATAACTTAAAATGCAATTTCTTCAGAGTATGTATTTTTGTGTGTGAATATTGTAGTTTTTAATCGATGCAAAAAAAATCTAGCAACACGTTAAATTCATTTGCAGCTATCTCAATTATGCGGCTATCGGATCCATCATAGGGCACGAAATCACTCACGGCTTTGACAGCGAAGGTATGTCAGATGTTTCTTTGTCTCAAAATATCAAAACACTTTAGCATTCAAACTCTTATATTCAAAAGCAGTAGTATCTCAAGTTCTGCAGGCAAGTTGGTTTGATAATAACATTCGATTCTAAATCGAGAACTATAAAACTGACGTCAATGGAATCTTTTCGTGGAAATGTTTAAAATATCTATTTGTTAGCTAACAATACTTTTAAATAAGTTTTTCTAAGCAAATTGCAATTTGTTTCAATCATCTCCAATAGCTTATATTTAAGAATAATCCTCCTGGTGATTATCTCAACGAAATATCTCATCAAAAGCGCAATCATTTGCAAAACTGACCAGATCTTGATGAAAGGGGTATCTCGTCATGAGAAGAAAACTAATCAGATTATTATTTAGTAATCATAAAGAATCCGCAATATCTTGATGACGAGATATTTCGTCATTAGCAAAATTGGTCAGATCTTGATGGACGAGATATCTCGTCCAAATCACTTGGAGAGTTAAATTTGAAAGTTTAAACAGATGCTAATCGAAAAGATGGGGTTGATGTAAATACTCTTATTGTTCTCATAATGCATTGATCCTATACTTGCAACACTTTCAATTCGTTGTTGAGATGCGGATTCACAATAAGAAGCATGAATTTTTTTGGGGTCGAAAAAACATAAGAATAGAAGCCTCCTTACCTCCTAACCTCTGTTGCCTGCAGCTAGAAATAAACCTGTGAGCACTATATTTTACTTCCCTACAATGATTTGAAATAATCGGTTACTGGTAGAGAGGTAGTTTATGTATACAGCAGTTTTATAGCTCCTATTAAACGTAAGAGCCAGTTATCGACGTCCAGTTACACTTTATGCACCTTTTCTAGACTTGGATGTGAACACGCTTTAAATAAAAAAGCAACCCTTTTCGAAACTTGAGAATTGAAACTTGTTTATGTGCAAACTGCTGAAGAAATTTTCAACGACCTGTGGTATTCAACGTGTCATTTATTCAAATCTGATTAAAAGTGTGCGACTATAAAAGGTTCATGAGTTTTAATCACCAGTTTGTTTAAAGATTGCTTCTTCGGAATTGCCAGCTGAAGTATATTGCTTTGAAACAAATATATTTTCTTCCTCAATGGGCTATAAAGAAAAACAACCTTGGAGGAAGTTGCTCTACGTTGCTTGCTAATACTTTTTCTTTGACGTTAGCAGTTAAATCAGTTATATAACACGAGAAAAAATTTAAATCTAGCCTCTAAATATATTGTTGATGGTCATTCTTATTTTCCATCCCACCCAAAATAAAAGGACTTATTGTGTGGCAACATTTTAGTACTAACCCCAACTTATTAATATTTTAATGTATTCATAAGTCGCGAGAACTTACAGGGAAATAAAGTTTTATGAAACGGTAAAAGCTATTGTTTTATTCTTTTGTCGTAATGTATGCAGTAAACTCCTTTTCCGAGGATGCGAAGACTGGGTCTATTGAATATATATAGGGTGATCCAAAAGTCACAGAAAAAGTAAAAATTTAATAATTCGAAAAATATACAGTAGCACGATGCGGTTTTCAGAGAAATACACAGAAAGACATGGGATTTTTTTATAATGAACATTTTTATTGACAGAAGTTACATTTTCCACCGACAGGTGGCGCTTCAGTTGTGTCAATAGTTTATACCAGAGGTTCTCAAACTTTTTCAGTCACGGAGCACCTTTGAAATTGGAAATTCAACGCGGAGCACTAAATTTTATCTCGCAGCTATATATTGTATTTAGTAAATAGAACGACAAAATAGCATTGACGATACAAGGTCGTTTCGCATTTAAGCTTGCAGGACATTAGATTTCACAGTTTAATTTTTTTTTCTGCACTAATTTCCCATTGCAGACGGAAAACACACACATGAAAAAACATTTGAAAATAAATTCAGGGCAAATATTGCAGATCCACAATTTGTTATTTTATTAATTTGGCATTATTACATTTGTTAAAAATTTTTACTTGGTTTCGTGAAACAGAAATTTAATGAGAAGGATCAGGCTGTTTTGATTTGCACAATGAGATTATATCTGGCTGAATTTCGGGTAGTTGCAACTGAATATCTTGCTCTGCATTGAGAGTTTCTTTTAAATGTCTGCAGTTTCTTTTTAAATCCTTCCACTTTATCAGTAGCAACAAAAACAGTTACTGCTTTTCCTTGAAGTGAGAGACATAAATCATTAACTTTTGTAAAAATATCTGCCAAATACGCCAATTTCATTAGCCAACGATTATCACACAACTTCTCTCCCAAAGCAAAATCATTGTCACTCATGAAGATTCTGACTTCATTCCTTAGTTCAAAGAGGCGCATTAAACTTTTACCACGGGAGAGCCACCTTATTTCTGTGTGAAGAAGTAAAGACGTATGCAGACTCCCCACATGTCATCACAAAAGATTTTGAACAACTAATTGTTGAAGCTTCTAATTGTTTCTGTAAACGCGGAGACAGTGAGTCCAGCCTCTGTCTGGCTCCGTGTTGACTGGTTCTGTGTTGTCTGGTGTTGCCTTTTGACATAAATTTGTTTTGTCGACTGGCGGACGAGGAACTGACACATTGAATGCCGACTACCTTTTTATATAGTCAATGTTTCACCTGATCGGTGATAAATGATTTATACTCGATTTTTTTTCTTACACACCGAGAGCGAAAAAGGTCATAATATTCAAATATTTTTGTCCCATTTTTTTCGTAAAAGATATTTTTAATTTTAAACTTTAAAATATGTTTAATAAAAATACTTTTAATTTTAAACATGTCCTACCTTTTCGCGGAGCACTGGGAATTGTTTTGCGGAGCACAGTTTGAGAAACGCTGGTTTATACAGTGGCGCAAAACTGTTCGCAACGCAGCTAGGTTTACAAATGTTCAATGTGACAGCCTTCATTCATGAGAATGGCCGACAGACGTGGCATGACACTCTACATAGCATCGAAAAGGGTTTCAGCAGTAATTCCTGCTTAAGCCCTGAGGCGGTTCCGTTTGAAGTTCGTTCAAAGTCAGCGAAGAGCTAACAGCACTTGGTAATTTTTTTTTATTGAACAAAAGCAAACTCCCCGTGCACCACTTTTGAATTGAAGAATTTTCAAGTGAATTATTTAGAAGCATTGAAAGAGCTTATTGTTACGGATCAATTGAAGCTTCAGTGAATTTCGAAGTGCGTGATCAATTCATTGATGAGTGGTCTAAAATCCCAAGGCTAAGATAAGGCTTGCAGAGCTTACTGAAAAACTTAATTATGAAAGTGTCAAGAAATTTACTAAAACCCTTCTAACATTGTACACCATGAACGTCCAGTTTTCTAGATTGCCAGTGCAAAATTTTCAGGATAAATATATGAGAAATAGAGGTGTTGATAGTACAAATGTTGTAAAAACACTTCAGGTGCCTCAGATTAGGCAAAACGAAAGATTTGAGAGATATAGACCCTTGAAATATTTTGACTGGAGAAATTGGACATCTGAAACCCCGATGACAGAAAGCATTTCAAATACACACATCACACAAACATATAATGGTGTGAGAAACAAAATTGAAACGAAAGAAATTAAGTTGGACAATTTGCCCAACTGAATTGCTGCTCTTGTTAACACATACAGTTCTATTTGTCTCTTATGTGAGGATATTTTTCATGAGATGCGTTTAAAGTTATGCAACGTTGTCAAATAACTCTTTGATGTTATAAGGTATTGGTGCAATCCGAATTTGGACCAAAAAGCTCTTTAGTACAAGTTGACTTTGATTGAGCATTTCTGTCTTCTACTGCATGTTGTATCACCTGGTCAGTTGGTTGGGTTAGGTTCGTTTTTTAAGGCGCAAGAGCCATATTTGACCATGCTGCGCCAAACACAAGACAGACACAATTACTTGAAGTTGTCTTGCGTTCGGCGCAATTTGTCCAAATATGGCCTTGCGCCATGAAACCCAAATCCAATCAACCATCGAACGGTTGTACTAAATCTAATCAGTTTAATCCTCCACTAAAGACTTTATCAGCAACATAAACTTTCTTAGATCCATCTGTCGATAAATATAATTGAAAATTTTATTCGTCATCTGTTGGTACAGAATACCCAAGACCTTTCTTGAGGTATTAGCCCTCTTCTAAAAGCCTTTGATGTTCCAAATAAATCACCCTTGATAATAATTTTTGTTAGCTTAAATTAAACTTAAGATCAAAATACTTAGATTCATAGGTATCATTTATCGTAACACAAAACGAACCTAACAATATTTATTTCTATAATTTCCGAGTCTGTTTATTGGTAATAATGCATGATATTTTAATGTTCAACATTTATTTCTAAAATGGTAACCTCATTATGAAGCCGCCATTTTTACGCACTAAACATTTTAAGTTGACTGCCCCTTATGTTTTTCTACGTGCAATTGCACGCCCAGCACACCTTCAGGAACGGCCCTGAGAATGCCCCTTCCTTTCTTAAGTGCGTTATACGGATTATTTCGATCTTCCAAGTACAAAAATATCCCTCTGAACTGCCCCACTGTGAGAATTGTGGTTTCCATTACTGTTCGTTCACTTCTTGTTTGAACTTACGATAGATAAATCTGGTTCGTATTTTAGGTACGTTTGACGTAAATAGCGTTGGGTACTGGATGTGTGTGGTTGATAAAAACAGGTGTGAGGTATAAAACCTGAGAACCTTCAGTTGAACAAACAGAAAAAAATACTTCCTACAGTAAAAAGTTAATTAAGTCCTAGAGAAATAGAAGGTCGGATAATTGTTTTCTTTTAGAAAGCAAAAAAATTGATAAACAACCGTGTTGGTTCGAAGCCTTGTAAGCTGATTAATCCCTAAATTGAATAACTATTATTTACTCCTTGCAGAATTCCATATTAATCCTCTTCTTACCGTTTCTAAGACTTGTTTGTGCAATAAAATCTTGGACGAGAACTGAACCAATGGTTTCACTTATACAAGTCAATGCTTTACCCATGGACTATCAAAAGGATTGCCTAACTCCTAACTCATTACTTAAGATTACTGTATACTACCTAATAAAATGAGGAATGGTGCAATGTGGTTATAAGGCCTTGTTCATGTGCCAATGTCATGTAATTTACTGATTTCATATATTCTCTTTATGTAAAATGAAAATAAGTTTTCGTCGGCTTAGAGCAGAAACTCATTAACTGACAAAACTGTCAGTTAATGACAGTTTGTTATGTCGATATGACAAAACTGTCAGTTAATGAGTTAAAGGCCTTGTTCATGTGCCAATGTCATGTAATTTACTGATTTCATATATTCTCTTTATGTAAAATGAAAATAAGTTTTCGTCGGCTTAGAGCAGAAACTCATTAACTGACAAAACTGTTTTTGCTATCCAGCATTTCAAAGATAAACTGTTGGTTTTTAGGTTAAAAAATAAAAATGATAAGTATTTTTCTAGTATTTTATATCTTTTAAACAGATTTTATGACTATATATCTCATGCATGGCAATAAGTATTTAGTGTCTCCGAAAAAATATCAATTAATGAGTTTCTGCTCTAAACCGATGATATATCGCGGTTCCGGAAGAACAACGACGCAAGTACAAAATTGGGGTGAATTTTCAAGATATATCTGCATGAGTGGCATTATTTAAAAGTAGCGTAATATGCTGTTATTAATTTACTTTCATAATCATCAAAGTTTCTTACATGTAATTTTTATAATCATGAACGGTATTCTTATTTTCTGTTTCTGAATAAACTGATTAATTCCATTTGCGTCACTCATTGCAATATAATGGACATATTTTCTAAAGTAAAAACTTTTTCTCATAAATTATTTATTCAAGAATTTATAAATCTGAATAAATTAACCTAGAATAAATTTATTGTTCTCTATTTTAAAATTGCACAAAATATGATGGCATTTTTTTATCATTCATTAGAAAAAGCAGAAGTTAAAATCATCGTTTACAAATATTTCAGCTGGGTGTGTATTATAATATTCACTTTGGAATTATATTCAAAATAATAATTCGCTCGGTTTGATGCTATTTTCACTGTAACCAAGAATTTATTGTTTTGTAATAATCAAATTTTCTTAACTTTCGTAATTAATTAGTTTTCTAATTTAATTAATGCTAAATTTACCAAGCGGATGAAATTATCTTTTCAAAAATTTGACTTAAAAAATTGCTTTTTTTAAGTATTATTTCTTTTCCCTTTACGACTTTTCCTAAAAAATGCTCCTAAAATTAATTTAGTAGTATATATTTCTCTTCCTTCTTCCTGCATCAGACATACTTATGAAGAATACCTATTTTTACTATGACCGGTCATTTAACCGGTTTAATATTTTGTGTTTTTACAATGTTATCAACTATAAAATCATTCCATATACATTGCTGTACAAAGTAATAAGCACACACTCCACTGTAGGTTAGATTAGGTAATTAATTAACGTCGCACTGGAGCAACACAACGGGCTATTGGCGACGGATTTTAGATTTTTTTTAGATTCGACAATTCGAACGTTTAATTTACAATAATCCGTCAGTAACGGTAGTAATCCGTCTCGTTACCATGATTAATCCACTGAGTACATTTCGCATTACCATGGATCTTAATTATAAGTACTTATGAGTATCATGTGATAGAGAAGTATTCCAAAACTCATTTGGGATATTTTTAGAAATTCAAAATAATCCGGGTTTTTTAACAAAATTATGAATAATCATAATAAAAATTTAGTCCGATGTTTTACAAAATTAATCGCAAATTCAAATTTTAGATTTAGATGACACTGCTTTTTTTAATTTTTTAAAAATCAATTTTTCTGTTCTATCTGCTTTAATAAATAGGGCCGTGGTAGCCCAGTTGGAAGAGTAGCGGATTAAGCAACCGGAGGGAAAAATCCGAAGACAACGCCTCGTAATTTTAAACCAGTCAGATGACTAAAACCACACCTGAGCTGGCACCCTACTCCAAACTCCCACATCATGCCAACGTGAGGATATTTGAACTCACGCCATATTTAACGTGAACCAGCCCCGCATACACGACGGTCTTAGGCTGGACTGATTTTAGAACTCGCATCCCTCCGGTTGCTAATCCGTTACACTTCCAACCAGGCTACTGCGACCCTACACTCCACTGTAGAATTTCATGCTTCATTGCATCCTAACGATAACAACTCAACTTCGAATTCAAAGATTTTACTATTAAATACTCAAAAAAAGTAAAACTAATGAATAAAATGTCAAAATAATATCCTACTTATGATTATTGAATTTCTGTGTGTTATTGTTTATAATTATTCAATTATTATTTAAAGATCATTTTTCGTCGTCTGACCGTGATTCAAAATTACGTGGTGTTGTCCTCGGATCTTTCCTTTCGGGTTTGATCCAATAGCCCGTTGTGTTGCTCCAGTGCGACGTTAATTAAATACCTACCTACCTAAAGATCATTTTGTTTATTAGTTCAAGTACTAATTCCACAAGCGGTCGGTAAATTTTGTGTTAAATACAAATCTAACAAAGCCATCACAAAAAAATTTCAAGATTGCAAGAGTTGTCGCGTCAAAATGCAGCCAAAGAGTTTCACGCTTTAGTCCTCAAATTGTTTCGGATCCTTCCTCTTTGGGTTTGATCTCGGACTATCACCAATGTGTTGCTCCAGTGTGACGTTAATTAAAATACCTACCTCAAATTGTTAAAATTATTTACTTAGCTCTTTTAACATCAACCAATGTCTGACCACAGTACAATCACCAGGAAATCACCGATCAAAAACAATATGAAACTATTCAAATGGGAACAAAATATGGTTAATAACCCCTTCTACTAACCCATTTAAAATAGAGTTCATTGAAGAAACCCCAAGCGGTCCAAATATACCAGGCTTTGAATCAAGGGATCGATATACGATTTGAATATTAGTAGCTAGGTAATTGAATTTACGTCCTGGAGCAGTAAAACAATTCGAAAGTTTAATTTATAATCCGTCAGTGACGGTTATCCGTCTCGTTACAATGATTAATCCACTGAGTACATTTCGCATTACTATGGATCTTAATTACAAGTACCTATGAGTATCATGTGATAGAGAAGTATTCCAAAACTCATTTGAGATATTTTTAGAAATTCGAAATTATCCGGGTTTTATAAGTTATGAATAATCAGAATAAAAATTTAGTCTAATGTTTTACAAAATTAATCGCAAATTCAAATTTTAGATTTAGATGACACTTTTAATTTTTTTTAAATCAATTTTCCCGTTCTATCTGCTTTAATAAATGGGGCCGTGGTAGCCCGGTTGGAAGAGTATCGGATTAAGCAACCGGAGGGTGGCGAGTTCGAAACTCGATCCAATTAAATGCCGCATTGTACATGGGGCTTGTGCACGTTAAATCTGTCATGGCCTCAATTGTCCTCACGTGGCGCTGTGTGGAAATTTGGAGAGTGGGGTGTCAGCTCAGATGTTCTTGTCATCTGTCCGTGGCTCAAAATTACGAGGTGTTGTCCTCGGATATTTCCCTTCGGGATCGATCCCGGACCGTCAGCAATAACCCGTTGTGTTGCTTCAGTGTGACGTTAATTCAATTACTTACCTACTTAATGCTTTAATATATTACATCGTAAAACTTTGCTCTTTAAAAGAAAATTTAAAGCACATAATTGAAATTTAAGCAGATAAATCACTAGCCATTCTCCGCAATAAAATATGATTGTTCTATTATGTGTTAAACAAGAATTTTCTTTTACAATTATCTGCTAAATTTAATTATATATCTTTATGATGCATTTTTATACGAACAACTTGAAATACTTAAATTGAATTTTTGAATAAGCCTTTCCAGTTCCACTCACAATTCGTTTGGCGACATTTTGAAGATTCGCACTATTTACTGTGCTTTTCTTCCATTTCATGTTTTCCAGAATTATACTGTATGCAATTCGTAGTGATTTAGACATTTCGTGTGCATATGCAATGCAAAATTTAAGTCTTTTCCCTAAAATTTGTCCATCTTCCCGTTTGAGAAAACATTGCAGCTAAGCTGCAACAATTCCGTTTTGTAAGTATCAATTTCGTTTCATTATCTTTTAATTTTTGTGTATTTCAGTTTAAGAATCCTCCATTTTGTTTGGGAAGTTTTAAATACTCCATAAACATTTCGCACAACAGATTGTTCTTTACGCGTACTAAAAAGTTGGATTTTAATGACTCAATTGAGAATAAATAGCTTTATAGAAATAATGTTGTATTTAGTTTTTATAATTAATAAATACTAAATTATATCCGACTTCCATACATATTTTACTTCACTTATACTATTTATATAAGGAAATATCTATTACTATTCATAAAAACAGGTATTTAGATATAGGCATAGATGAGTAGTGAATTAATACGGAAAATCTAAACAAATAGAAATTGAATAGACCGCAATTCAACCTAATCTGAGATGTTTTCAACTTTTTTGCATAACCCGTTTATTTCTGTGCTTACAACTGTTCAGGGTTTCGTTTCACTGCACCCGATACCATGTATCATTTCGTTAACCATTCATCGCTATCTTAAACGCTTCGCGTTATCTGCCCTTGGGGATCCGTCGTGGATCAGTGGATATGCCCACTGGGCTAGTTGTAGGTGGTGCAGGTTCGATTCCTCCCTCGGTGTATTTCTTCTGTATCCGTAAAACTCATTGTGTGTATGTCAATAACTTGACATTGTTTGTCTTGTGTCTGGCACAGCATGACCAAGTATGATGCTTGCGCCATAAAACCCCAAAAAAACATCTGCCCGTGGTACAAAATGAGGTGTGCTCGGATCTTTCCCTTCGGGATTGATCCCGGACCGTCGCCAATAGGCCGTTGTGTTGCTCCAGTGTGACGTTAATTGAAAATACCAATACCTTATTCCCGTCAAGTTATTTTCTTTCGCTCAGTGGGGCCGCTATGGCTAAGTGAGTTTGCCTACTGCGCTAGCAGCCTGCTAGCTCTGTGGCGCAGGTTCGATACATGTTACATAGGTGTATTTTGGTCTTGTGTCAGCAAAACTTGTGTGCTTAACTTGACGGGAAAACATTGCTTGGTGCAATTTGGCCAGTTTTGACTCTTGTACTACGAAAAAATTACATTTCGATCACTATTTATAAAACCTATACTACAATATTATACAGATAATTATAGACAAGATTTCACTTGGCGAAAATTTTGGTTCTTCATCGTCCAACTTCGCTCAACTTCGGGTTTGATCCCGGACCGTCGCCATTGGCGCTTTGTGTTGCTCCAGTGAGACGTTAATTAAAAGACCTACCAACTTCGTTCATAATATACATTATCACTAAATATTCAGCTCAAAATAATTGAATTTATTGACTTCCTTGGTTATAAGGGATCTTGGTAGCCCAGTTGGTGGAGTCATTGATTAGTAACCAGAGGATTGCGAGATCAAGACTCGGTCCAATCAAAGACCGTGTTCGTTAAATATCGTCACGTTGGCATGGAGTGGAAGTTTGGAGAATGGGGTGCCAAATCAGGTGTTGACCTCGTTATCTGACCGTGATTCAAAATTACGATGTGTTCTCGGGTCTTTTCTTCGGGATTGATCCAGGACCGTCGCCAATAACTCGTTGTGTTCCAGTGCGACGTAAATTCAACTACCAACCAACTCCGTAAGAAGGAAATATGACCCTTGCGCCGTTAAACTTAACCTAATCCAACCTTGGAATAAGGTATATCGATCAATTTTAAGGTATACTGTGTTTGTGTGAAGTTCTAATCTATTATTCTTACTTATATGCTTCTATTTGATACTTGTAGTTATATAATTTATAGTTTATATTAGTGAAATTTAATGACGAGAATAATACTAATAAAATGTAGCACGTATGCTCAGGTTTTTAAGTTTATGCAAAATGTTAAGGTTTTATTACTCCATTTGGTACATATTTCTAATAAGTTCTAGGTATTTAGAAATTATTTTTATATACCATACCCTACTGTGTCAATACTCAAAACTAATTAGACCAATTTGTAATTACGGAGTTGATTTAAAAATTGGATTCATGGAAATCTCTTAAAAATAATTATCAAACTTTTAATAATGATTTTTTCATTTTACATAAGCTAACTAGTTATACTTTACTGCATATATTCACTAAGATTGGTTATTTCAAACTTTTTATCCTTTCTAGATAAGTGTATCACACTTAAAAACACGTATATTTTAACATTCCGATGGTGCCGCCTCTGGAGTAACACCAATGTGGCATCGTATCTGAGATACACGACCGAAAATCGATCATATAATCACAAATACTTATCATATTAAAGTGATAGAATAAATCAGATGTATTAATATAAAACTTTTATTTGAAAAAACATCAACTTGAACATAAATTTCTTGAACGGAAACTTGAAAAATTACTTATTGTAGAATATGTAATTGCATGTATTGTAGGACACTAGAATGACTCACTTAATTGACTTGATATCACCAATTTCCTTATGGACTACACGAGCGTGGATCTCAGATCCAGCGCCACCATCGTAATGTTAACAGAAGAGCTGGAAAATTGAAAATCTTTAAGCTTATTTTACTTGAGTTTGAAATTTGTAGAATGCTGATGCAGCTTTAACCCTAAAATTATCATGAGTGGAATTTCGCCATATTTAACGCTTGCTTTTAAGGGTTAGTGGAAAAGTAGATTAAATCTGACTATGATTCCAAATTACGTGTTTTTCTATCTTTCCCTTCGGGATTGATCCCGGACCGTCGCCAATAGCCCGTTTAATAGCAGCTTTCAGCCCATTGTGTTCCAGTGCGACGTAAATTCATCTATCTACCTTTCTAATGGTATTTTTACTGTGGGGAGCTTTTGAATCATCGATGTCTTTCTGATTCCTTGGATTTTCGATCTGTAAGTTCATTTCCATGAATTAAAATATAGCTTTAAGTCGAAAAAGTATTGATTTTTGAAAAAAACATTTCCGTTATGAGGTGTTTTGACAACTTTTACTATCGTGATTGCTTGGATAGTTTGTAATGCTGATATAATCTAACTTTTAGCCTTCTGAGGGGTTCACAAGCATATCAGTTTCACAACCTGCAGTCTTTCTAGTATGACTTATAACCAGTTTTGACCTTCTTGATTCTTTCAATCAATAGATGAGATTATTTAATCATGTGAGTTTTAGGATAAAAGCAATACTACACTACTCGGAAATCAGAAGGTTAATTCATGTGTAAATGTACTCCAAAGTATTTTTAGTACGAACACTGATAAATGGAGCATTGTCCGAAATCCTGTTGCGCCTTCGGGGCCGCGGTGGCCCGGTTGGAAGAGTAACGGACTAGTAACCGAAGGGTTGCGAGTTCGAATCCAGCCAAACACCGTCGTGTGCAAAGGGGGCTGGTGCACGTTAAATCTGTCGTGGCCTCAAATGTCCTCACGTTGGCGTGGTGTGGAAGTTTGGAGAGTGGGGTGCCAGCTCAGGTGTTGCCTCGTCATCTGACCGTGGTTCAAAATTACGTGGTGTTGTCCTCGGATCTTTCCCTTTGGGATTGATCCCGGACCGTCACCAATAGCCCGTTGTGTTGCTCTAGTGTGACGTTAATTGAAATACCCCCCCCCCCCCGTTGCGCCTTCGTGGCTCAGTGGGTATGTCTACTGCGCTAACAACCGAGTTGTAGGCAGCGCAGGTTCGATTCCTGTCAGGTGCATTCCTCCCTGGGTGTATTTCTCTTTTCTGTGTCTAAAACTTTCATTGTATGTCTGTCTATTACTTGATATTGTATGTCGTGTCTGGAGCAGCATGGCTAAATATGGCCCTTGCTCCATAAAACCCCAAAACAACCAACCAAAATCATGTATTGGTGGAAGTATATTTCTTCTGAGCCTAGGAAAAAATGTTCATTTATCATTTGAATCCTCAACCCCGAGGTACCGAGTTATGTCCTCTCCTACCCTTCTGCTCTTTTTGCTTTTTTTCCCTCCCTCGTTGTCTTGTAATTGGCGCAGCTTGGCCAAATATGGCCCTTGCGCCATTAAACCCAAAACCAACAACCAGTTGAATCCATCTTCACCTTTCTCTAATCTATCAGGTATAGTTGTTTTTGTTTTCTGTTACGTAAATATGTAAGTTGTAATATCCTGTAATGCTTTCGAGATTCAAAATTACGTGGAGTTGTCCTCGGACTTTCCCTTGGGGATTGATCTCTGACCGTTGCCAATAGCCCTTGTGTTGCTCCAGTGCGACGTTAATTAAAATACCTACATACCTTGTGTTTGGAGCAGCTTGGCTAAATACGGCCTTCGCGCTATAAAGCTCAACTCTGCCATCGCCCAAATACTGTTCCGAGAAGCTCTTGAAGTTTCGTTATGCAGTCTGGGATGAATTTCAAGAAGCAAATCCATATAAAATTCTGATACTGCAAATCCTAAGTATTATTTCTTTCTTATTTGCGTTACTCATCTTCATATAAAAATTTCTTGTTTTTTAATTTAGTGTAGGGGTGAAAAATGAATGTTTTCGTCATTTCGTTACCTGTTTATGCCTTGAAGGAAAACATCCCCATAAGGATATAAGGCTTTGTTAGATATTAAATTTCATAGCAAAGACAGCTAGAATCCTGAAGAGCTCCAATGTCATTCCGCAGTCTGGTAATTTCTTTGTTAAATAGTATTCAATGAATGAGGAATGAATTTTTGGTACTTTAGTTTTACCTTTTTATTTACCTTACCTTTTTATACGAATATTGTTCCTTCGGATATTAAATGCACCTGCAATGTCAATATCGGGTTACTGCAAAAACAAGATACTTCCATTCTTTCTTTTTTGACGTAAGTACACTTTCACACATTTTTGTGTGTAGTGTGTTCTGCGAAAACAAGGTAACTCTACTGTGAGCTTAACTTATAAAGTACAGGCTCAGAAGAAATTATTTACATCACCTTATATGTGTGAAAGTGTACTTAACTCAAAAAAGAAAATGGAGTTAGTATCTTGTTTTTGCAATAACACGACGATGTGATAATTATATAAAGCCTAAAATGTTCCATTCTACACTTAAGCATTGAGATTATTCTGAATTTTTCTATTTATAATTAAAAAGATCAAACTAAAATATTAGTAATATTAATTTTCAAAATGTGTAAAAAGAGCAATCTTTTGACTAAGTAATATGAAAGAGGTATGATGTATTTAAATTTTAAATTGTATCTATAAAAAAATTAGTTGCTCGTGTGAATGCCTGTCTCGTACATCTTACCAATAAAGAATTAAGTAACTTAGATAAGAGTATTCATTTTTGAATTATTGCAGCGATTATTATGTAAAGCCAGCGGTATTTTGCATGTAAGTGGGCTTTTAGGTTAATTTTTGCCTCAATATATTTGCCCTGTTCGAAGAATAACGTCCCTTCAGGATAAATTTCAAACATGATTGTTTTTCTGCTTTCATCCTACTATGTTCCCGATTCCTTTATCCCCTTTCACGACATTGTTTACTTGACGTTGTCTTGTGTTTGGCGCAGCTTGGCCAAATATGGCCCTTGCTCCATAAAACGCCAAAACGATACCCGATTACCCATCAATTAACACCTGGCTAATACTTGATTTTATTCCATTTTACTTGTGTCATTCCATTGTGTTAAACCTCTAAGTGGCTTCAAGATATTTCATCCAAGGTCTGGTCAATTTTGCTGACGATAGATCTTGTCCACTAAGATCTGGTCGGTTTTGCTATTGACGAGATACCTCGTCTAGTCAAAACTGCACTATTATTTCAAGGGGAATGAAATTCCAAGTAGGAAAAACAAATTGTCCCTTGCCTAGACTGGCGACAATTTGGAATAAGTTTTTGTATCAGGCTAGCCATTACAGGGAAAATTTCGACACGAAGATGGCGCAGCTTGTCCGCTTTTGGACCTTGCGCCATAAAACCTTAATTACCTACCTTCCTTCGATACGAAGATAAACCACCAGGAGGGTTTAGAGTTTTCCTGTATAGCTACATACAAAGGTGGCTAGTGTTTTGTAACGTCTTTCGTAACTTGTGAAGTAACAGGCGAACATTAAGTCTTTGAACCGAAATGGTGACACTGAGAGCATTGAGTGCCATGTGACAGAAGGGAATTGAAAACTTAGGAGAGGAGGTAGCTTAACTTAAGCTGTAAGACCATCTCGAACACTAATGTAGGTTTTGCATAATGAGAATGAGGTTGGGAATGAGTTCCTGCTGTAGAAGAACCCATTCCTCTGTCAGAACCTCTGACCACGATTCCAAAATTCAAATATGAACCAGCTTTCTACAGAATATCCTGTTATGTAATTCAGCATAGGCTTTTTCGTTTAATTTTGAGGTTGTAACCTTCAAAAATAGTGGTGTTCCTTAGGTTTAGTTCGCCAGTATATTTCGACCGTTTTATATAGTAAGTCAAATTTAAAAATGATAGTTGCTTCACATACGAAATTATTTGTTTTTATATTCTTTTACCTCTATTTACTAACGTATTACATAGCTAGAAATTTAATCAATACTTACTAACGTATTGTATAATTACTCGAAATTTAATCAATATATATTATATTTTTATTTGTTTAGTTTTTGTGGTTACTTCAACAAGCAATTAACTTTATCCAATTGAGATGTGTGGTTATGTCATATCTTGAGAACAGTGACACAAGTCGAAACGAAGATTTTATTTTTCTCAATTAATGAAGCACTCATAAATTTTAAAAACTATTTATATCAAATCAGGAAATGTTATAAGTGTCTAATAAAGTCATGTACGAATTATACAAATTTCAAATTGAAATATTCCTAACGATTTGCAATCTTGGCTTTATTGTAAGATTTGCTTTTTGAGTTATGTCACTTTTCGAGAGATACGATAAGAAAAATTCAAGTTGCTGTTGGTCTGACTGATGTTTGACAATCTCCGAAATAAATGAAGCCTTAGTTGAAGTTTTATACTCTTAATATTAGTAAGCTTTAATAAAATACAAAGTAAATTTTTCTTTCTATACTGTTATTTTGTTCTATCTTAAAATTTATAACTTTGAGAATACTGTAATTGAACCGGGAGCTTTTATAAAACCATTTCCTGTTCATATATTTTTTCTATACTCGGAGTAATATGGAAACTGTTTTTTTAAATATCGACATTTATTATTTTAGACCAAGGTAATTTCTTCAGAAAGTGATACTATGTGGTGCGCCGTCTAGCACCTACGTGTAACTGTTGTATAACTGTTGTAACGTGTAACTGTTGCATTCTGCATACGCTGTTGCATTCATTTGACATTTTGAATACACTGTTGCATTCACTTGACAAAAACATGTTTATTTTGGTGCTCCTTACTACCCTTTACTGTTTTGACAGGAGATTTCCAATCACATTACCTAAGAACCGGAACTATTTTCTCATTTTTTTTTTCATTCGCTGAACATATAAATATAGGAATTTTAATTTCATGAAATTTAGTTATGAAAATATCCGGATATTTAAACAAATCTTTACATAGCTGAGGGAATTTGAGAAGCTGCTAATGCGAAGTAATTATAATATCGAAAAATTTTTAATGCTTTTTGCCTATTTTATTGTGTTAGTGTTCGGTAAATCTAAAGTCTATTTTCTAATGTGAAATTTTAAAACTCTTGTGCTTTTACTCGCTAGGATGATCATATCTACAGAGTTCTTCAAAAGCTGACGCCTATTAAAACCGTAAACCAGATTATTGTAATTAAGTTTAAAAACTGATATCTAGTTCAAACTGAAGTGGAGAACTTCCGAAGATGGCTGTTAAAGAGGGGAACAGCATAGAAATGGGCACTTTCAAACCCTACTTCACGGAAATGCCATCGTTTTCCAAAAAAAGAGCCAAGATCAACTTTAGTGAACAAGTTTTTACAAGTAATATAGAGCCTTCAAATGAACGAAAAAGAGCCACAATCAACTTTAAGGAACAAGTGTTTACGAGTGATATCGAGCCTTTGAATGAACGAAAAAGAGCCAAGACCAAATTTAGTGAACACGTTGTTGCAAGCAATGTCGAGCCTTCACTTAAAAAATTTATATCAGCTACCCAAATGGATCCTATCCTAATAGATAGACTGTCCATGATGAAAGAGAGACCAGGTAATACACGACCATGTATTATAAATATTGCTAACCCTGCAACGAAACAAGGAAATGAGAAGAGTGAAACTCCAGAGAATGATAAAGTACAGACATCCAAACCAGTGCAAACAAAATGTACCAGTCAATTTCACTGTCCTTACTTGGATTACCTTAAGACATGGGATCCCTATACAGGAGAGCAATGTAGTGATCCCGAAGCTAGACTGAATGAAATCATTGAAGAAATGAAGTCATGGGAGAGTGATGCGGAAGACTTTTCAAAACTTCACGGACAAAATCCAAAATTAAGTTGCACGCAAATCTCGGCGACATCGGAATACAGTGTAGATATATTTGGGAACTCTTCTAAGGATGTAGGTAAAATCAAAGTAGATTGCCCGAATTGTAAGAAAAATGTAGTGGCTGTTAGATTCGTTCCTCATCTTAGTAAATGCATGGGAGTCCATAGTCGTCGAAGTACTAGGAAAACCAGGAGATAAACCCTGATTGCTCAAGATTGTGCTTTAAACTTTACAAAGGAAAACATTGGCACGCCATCGTATTTGTGATTGTCTTAATTGTGTATTTATTTTGCATATTTGTTAATAAAAAATTATCTAATATTACGCAACTCATGTTAAAATTTAAAAATTAAATTAGTGATGCTTTATGTCTGTTTATTTCCTTTTCGAAACGGATGTTTATTTTTATTGGATTTATTGTAAGTTATTTTATTGTAAGTCATTCTATTTGAAAACACATTTTATTTTTCAACCCAAAGAGCACTGCTAAAAATGATTTTTGAGAGAAAAACCTTGTGGATCTATTTTTAAAATTTTCTAAGGGGTGGGGGGACCCCTTGCATCACGCCAACCATCCAGACATCAGGAACATTAAATGAGAAAATATATAAAAATATATTTTGTGAGAAAATATATAAAAATATATTTTGTGAGAAAATATAAAAATATATTTTGTGAGAAAATATGTAAATATATTTTGTGAGAAAATAAATAAATATATTTTGTGAGAAAATATGTAAAAATATATTTTCTCACAAAATTATGCTTTAATATACCTAACATTTATATTTGACGTCAGTCCTGGCCGCGGTAGCCCATTTGGTAGAATCTCGGATAAGCAATCAGGATTGCGAATTCGAGACTCGATCCAACCAAAGACCGCCATGTATGTGGGGGCTGGTAAACGTTAAATCAGCCTGGACTCAAATGTCCTCTCATTGGTGTGGTGTGGAAGTTTGGAGATTGGGGTGCCAGCTCAGATGTTGACCTCGTCATCTGACCATGGGGTTCGATGCCCAAGCGATCTTTCTCTACTTCCTCTTCTTCCGACCTTTCTTTTCACAATTACTTGACATTGCCTACATTGTGTTTGGCCAAATATGGCCCTATCATCATAAAAGCCCAAACCAACCAACCGAAGCTGATCTACCGAATCCTACCCGAAGCGATCTAAGTCGCTGCGGGTAGGGAATCGTTGGGAGAACTGGAGCCTCCATCACCTGTGAATCTCGAGTATTGACTGAACAGATGTTAGTTTGTCAGGGCTTTAAATAGGTTTCACACACATGGATGTGTTGACGATTGGGGGTGAGGCACCAATGGAAAGTCATCTTTCCTTGGTGGGTGGAGCTTGAAGTGTCCACTTCGATGACACATTCTAATTTATTGAGGAGAGATGAAGGACTTTTAGGAGATTAAAATTATTTAAGAATTAAGCACAATCACAAGTGGGTTATTAGTTATTAAGGATAGCTCCAGGTCTTTTACTGTTGGTTGGATGACGAAAGTCATACCTGGAAGTCATTATCGAATCATCAATATTCTCAAGCTGGTTGAAAAATTTAAGCGCAAGTTTACTGAAAAATTGCTTGAGTTCGAGCACATTTAGGTCTCGAATTTTATGATTTCTATAATACCACAGGCTATTTAAAATTATCCTGAGTAAAATTTTGAAGAGTTTCGTGTTCCTTTATGTGGGTTTATGGCAAGTGTCGCTGTCGTGGCTACAAGTGTCCGTGAAACGCCAGGAATTTTTGAACATGCTAGGCAATCCTTGCGCCGACTGTCAGGCGTGCATTACCGTTGGGAATCGTGACTTTGAGACCTAGTGAGGAACTGTTAAGTGCATATCTACCTCCGAACTATAAAAAATTAGAGATAATAGAAATGATGTTTATATACTTGCTGTCTTTCATGTGTGCACCCTCTATCACATCCCCGTTTAAATATGGTTCAATTTTATGTTACCTACCTCCCTTAAAGTTTGTACAGGAAGTTTTGAAATACTCTATCCACAATAAGACTTCTAAGCGATCACCTCCCTTAACCCTTTGAAGGCATGTTAAAAAAGATCTTTTGAAAAAAGGCGTTATGGGTGAAGACCTATCTTTTCATGATTGTACTCAATTGAAATAATACCCTAAATGAATGAATTAAAACCTCAAAAGGATTTGATCCGCCACTGCATTTTTGTGTTTGGCACAGCTTGTCCAAATATGGCACTTGAGTCATAAGCCCTACCAACTTTGTCTGCGACAGGGCTATACAGGATTTCGAAAATATCTGGCCAAATTGTAAAGGGTTGTAGAGGCCCAAAATGAACATTTTTGTCAGAAACTGTTTAGATCCGGCGATAACATAGTTTCTATGGCGTAAGGCGTCATTCCTCGCTGGGATTTTAAACGGCATGCATAGCTACACGAATTGGAAGCTTGCCGTTGGAAATCCGAGCGGGTAATGACTTAAACCACAGAAACGATGTTATCGACTGACCTAAACAGCGCCCTCTACTGCCTAAAAGTGGCGTTTCGGAATACATTTTTTGATAAAATGTTTAGTTTGGGCCCCTCTACCACCCTTTACAATTTGCTCCGATATTTTCGAAAACCCTGTAGTTTCATAAACTAACATATTGTAATTTATAAAGCGATTGCAGGCCGATAGTAAAATAGATGGATCGCGAAAGCCTTCTTTAGTGATTGGAAAGATAACATACTTAATAGATTTTGGAGTTTGTCTTCAGGTGGTGATAGTTTTAAAGCTAACAATAGTTATTTGAATATATTATAGTATGCCGAAAACAGCCTGTTTTCACAATGTTTTTATCGATAGGTTATAAATTTTGTAAATCTTACCAGACTCAAGTATATCAGTTCATCAGCCCCAAATATACTCTCCCCACGTGGAATTTTTCACGCCCTCCACATAGCCAATGCACCACTGAAAACAAGCAAAAGTATTTCGATTCACATTATTCCTTTGTATAATATTGCAGGGAGTAAAAGAGATACATCAGGAGAGGTATACAACTGGTGGAGTAACGAAACGAAGCAAATCTTTGAAAATAAAACCGAATGCTTCATTGAACAATACAACCATTATGGGGTAAGTAGTTATGTTTGTTCTTCAAGACGTATGAAAAAAGTGCAACTTCGTATACCAAAAAGTAGTTCACGCTGGAGTTGGATTACACTGCTATACAGGGTGTCCCAAAAAGGTTGTTCCGCAATTTATCTTTTTACCATTTGGAGATAGGTAGGTAATGTCAATTGCAAAAGTGCACCAAATAAGGTAAGTAATTAAGATACATGAATAAAATTATCACGTGATAACAATTTAAGCGGATACAGTTTTTATAGGGACATTTCTCCTATCTCGGATTTTTATCTAGAGGGGTTGTATACAAATTAAAAACTGTATCCGCTTAAATTGTTATCACGTGATAATTTTATTCATGTATCTTAATTACTTACTTTATTTGGTGCACTTTTGCAATTTACATTGCCTACCTATCTCCAAATGGTAAAAAGATAAATTGCGGAACAACCTTTTTGGGACACCCTGTATATACTATTCACATATCTTAATTACTTACCTTATTTGGTGTACTTTTGCAATTTACATTGCCTACCTATCTCCAAATGGTAAAAAGATAAATTGCGGAACAACCTTTTTGGGACACCCTGTATATACTATTCACATATCTTAATTACTTACCTTATTTGGTGTACTTTTGCAATTTACATTGCCTACCTATCTCCAAATGGTAAAAAGATAAATTGCGGAACAACCTTTTTGGGACACCCTGTATATACTATTGTAAAAATTTAATTTTTGTAGTGAAGGTTAAGTTCATCACAATCTTTATCGACTTAACATGTGCTATTAAATACGATTCTAAATGTTGATATATTTTTCCTAGTTAGATGGAAAACGGACTCTGGCTGAAAATATTGCAGATAATGGAGGGTTAAGACAAGCATATGCGGTAAGCTGCTTTTTGCCTTTATAACCAATTATCAAATAAATTTCATTTCTCTTAACCCTCCAAGTGGTTTCGACGAGATATCTTGTCCATGAAAATCGGAACAATTTTGTTAATCGCAAGATATCTCGCCTTCAAGATATTGACGACTTTTTATATATGATGACGAGATCAATATCTGATCATTTTTCTTCTAATGACGGGATATGTAGTCTATCAATATCTGATCAGTTTTCTTCTAATGACGGGATAAGTCGTGCATCAAGATCTGCTCAGTTTTGCTAATGAAGAGATACCTCGTCGAGACAACCACCAGGAGGATTAAATGTCTTGTCCGTTCACTGAATGCATTTTTTATCAAAAAGTTCTATTTAAATGTTTTTAAATGAACGATCTTAATGGTACTGTCTGCCAGGAGCAACTGTTCCAGTCCACCCCTGTATGTTGCCGTAGAAATGGACCTTATCCTATTTTCCATAGGGACGGTTGAAGAAAAGTATTCACGTTTGTCACATTGGCCCACTTAATGACACTGGCAATATACGTATAAGATTTTTATTTGTCGCTAGGAAATCTGTAAGTAAATTACCTCTTTCCACCGCCAAGAATCGCGAAAAACAAAATAAAATTGCCCGTGTGCCCCTACTCAAAATGAACGGGCCACATTTCTATATCGATCGTCAAAACCCAGATTTAGTGTCTGAATCTATTCTCGTGGTAGACACAGTAATTTATTGAATATTTGTTCGTTTAACCCAGGGCTGTCGTCCAAGCATTCTTGGTCGCACAATGACAATTCAACTGCACCATCAAACCAGAATTTTCACAGCGAGTCTGACACCTCTTCAATTATCCCCGAGATGTGCACTTCACATGTGCCATTGATAGATATTTACGCACATTGGTGCCCAAACTTAAATCATTTGTATGCAGAGGATTTTGAATACCAAATTTCATGTTCATTGATGAATGTTTCGATATTTTGGCGCGTGTATTATCAATATTCTTTTATTGATTTGGGAGGACTGCGGTTGCCCAATTAGAGTAGAGTCGCGGATTAGCAACCAGAGGGTTGCCAGTTCGAAACTCGATCCAACCAAAGACCATAGTGTACTTTGGGGCTGGTGCACGTTTCTTCTGTCGTGACCTCAAATATCCTCATGTTGGTGTCGTGTGGAAATTTGGAGAGTGGGGAGGCAGCTTAGGTATTAAACTCGTCATCTGACCGTGGTTCAAAATTAAGAGGTGTCCTCGGTTCTTTCCCTTTGGTATTGATCCCGGACCCTCACCAATAGCCCGTTGTGTTGCTTCAGTGCGACGTTAATTAAAATACCTACCTACCTCGGATTTTTCCCTTGGGAATTGATCCCGGACCGTCGCCAATAGTCTTGTGTTGCTTCAGTGCGACATAAATTAAACTGCCTATCTTATTGATTTGGGAGCCGTTGGTCGACACCATTGAAATAACATTTTATACATGAGATCTTACGTTCAAAGCTTCCATTAACAATGTTTTTTCCACTACTGACCTAGGACCTGTTCAGAAGAATACACTTTTATACTAATTTTTGTTATGTTCCTTAAAACTATATCTTGAATATTTTTTCTCATTTCTATTTTCAATTACTTTCCATTCTCTTTTAAAGAAATTAAAATGAGAAACCGAATTCTCTGATGCTTTGGTAAATCGTTTAGTTTTTCTCTTTTAGGCTTTTACGTCATGGAACACAAGGCAGTTGTTGCCTATGAAGTTGCCTGGATTAGAAAAATTTTCATCTGACCAAATGTTTTTCATAACCTACGGATCGGTAAGAAATGTTTAATATTCGATTTACGGCCGCAATTCGAAGCGTTGTAACACTCAGTCATATCGTGTCTAGGTGATATATCGAGCATCGCTTATATCGCTCTTTCAGTTATTCCTGATAAGTTTTTGGTTTATCTGAACCGATTTCAATGCTCAACCCTCAAAGTGGTCTCGGCGAGACATCTCTTCCATCAAGATCTGGCCAGTTTTGCTAATAACGAGATATCTCTTCCATCAAGATCTGGCCAGTTTTGGTAATAACGAGATATCTCTTCCATCAAGATCTGGCCAGTTTTGGTAATAACGAGATATCTCTTCCATCAAGATCTGGCCAGTTTTGCTAATAACGAGACATCTCTTCCATCAAGATCTGGCCAGTTTTGCTAATAACGAGACATCTCTTCCATCAAGATCTGGCCAGTTTTGCTTATAACGAGATATCTCTTCCATCAAGATCTGGCCAGTTTTGCTAATAACGGGAAATCTCGTCGAGACAAAAACAGCACTATTCTTTAAAGCAGTGGTCGATTCGAGCTCAGGGGTTGATTAAAATAAACACTAACTATAAAATAGACAATCTAAACACTCACATAAGCGTCTTTTTCGCTTGTCCTATTACAATTATGTAATAGTAAAATAGAGGGGGTCGATGAAAAGTCGAGAGACTCTTGAAGGGTCGATGGTCAAAGTTTGGCGACCCCTGCTGTAAGGGAATGAAATCCAAGGAAAAACAAAGTGTCGCTTCACCAGAACTAGTGACAATTTGGAACAGATTTTTGCATCAGTGGCTGACCACTTCGGGGCAGCTTTTGACGTGAAGATAAAACCACCAGGAGGGTTAAGAATTGGAGTCTAATGTCAAGCGGTCAACCTAAAGTAAATTTATATAAAAATTCCGGTGTCGAAGGCTTGACTGAGAAGGAATTTCTGTTTTCAAACATACAGAATTTAATACTCTTGATGAAAGTTTTACCATAAATTATGTTAAGTAATTTAATACTTAATTTGAGCCTTTTATTATTACACTGCTGGCCACCCAAATTGCAACACCAAGAAAGACAAGAGATATCACAACAAAATTTATTTTGTAGATAACATGTTGACCAAGTATCAAATGATTAAATTTATAGACTTCTGTGAAGTGTGGTTCCTGCCAAAATCAGTAGCCAGAGTAGCCGCCATTGTTGGAGATCACCGCTGCCACACGCCTCGGCATTGATTCAAAGAGACTTTGGATGTGTTCTTGGGGTACAGCAGACCAAGCAGCTTCCACACGTTGCCAAAGTTGATCTGGTGTGGCAGCTGGGGATGTATTCTGGGTCAATCGTTGAGCAACCATGGACCACATGTTTTCTATCGGCGAAAGATCCGGAGAGCGAGCTGGCCAGGGAAGCAATTCAATCTGGCGATTGACGAAGAACCCTTGGACAATGCGTGCCACGTGTGGTCGCGCATTATCCTGTTGAAATATGGCTGTGAGCAAGCCCTGAAGGTAAGGAAGGACAACTGGCTCCAACACCTCGGAGATGTAGCGCTGGCTGTTTAAAGTACCGGCAATGCGTACTAGAGGAGTGCGAGAGTGATATCCAATACCGCCCCATACCATAATACCCGGTGCAGGACCAGTGTGGCGGTGCATAACGCAGCTGTTCAGCATCCTCTCTCCACGGTGTCTCCAGACTCGAATCCGACCATCGTGGTGTTGCAGACAGAAGCGTGACTCGTCAGTAAAGACAATTTCATTCCATTCTGCCGTCCACATCCTTCTTTCATCGCACCATTGGCGGCGGAAACGTCTGTGGTTCTGCGTCAAGGGTAGACGAAGCAATGGACGTCTTGCGGACAGACCACTCTGCTGTAAACGGCGTCGAATGGTACGCGCAGACACTGGATGATGCGGTACAGACTGAATGTGCTGTGCTATGGTTCGTGATGTGGCTGAGCGATCCGTCACTGCCATACGCACAATATGCCTGTCATCACGTGAAGTGGTGCACTGAGGTGGATGCGATCGAACACGTCGGTCCGTCGTACCCTCCTGCATCCAACGATCACATATCCGCATTACAGTTGTTTGGTTTCGTCCAACACGACTACCGATTTCCCTGAAAGATAATCCACAATCTCGGTAGGCCACTATCCTTCCTCTGTCGAACTCGGATACTTGATCAAAAGATGATCGCTGTTTTCTACGAGGCATAATTGATCGTTTTTTTGAAAAAACCACAAGAAAAACACAATTGCCGTACTTGAAATCGTCGAAATCTCCAAGCCTTAAATAGCGCTTTGAAGTGGCGCCACAGGCGCGCGTGATGTGCGTCTGCGCTGAAATTCTAATCATTTGCATATCTCACCTCCGCTAATGCATGTTGTAGATTTCATATTATTTGCATGCTTCCTTCAGGGTGTTGCATTTACGGTGGCCAGCAGTGTAATAAGCAAGTTTTTCTCGATCCTCAATATATTACCCCCCCCCTCGGTATATTGGGGCCATCGGGGCTTTGGGTTTGCCCACTACGCTAGCAACCTGTGAGTTGTATATGGCGCAAGTTCGATTCCTTCCTCGGTGTATTTCTCTTTTGTGTCAGTAAAACTTTGTGCGTATATGTCCATTACTTGACGTTGTCTTGTGTTTGGCGGAGCATGGCCAAATATGGCCCTTCAGCCAGAAAACTCAACCGAGCCTTTGGTTTATCGCTCATTCTTGTTCCCCATGCGCGATATATTAAGGGTTTATGCATTTAAAAATTAACCCCTAATTTAATTTAACACCGACGTTATAAAACGTCTGCTATAATTTGAGTTATTCTTCAAAAAGAATTAATTGTACATAAAAATTAAGTAAAGCATACGCGTGTTCAGTAACTTACATGTACAGTTGCGGGAAAAAAAAGGAAACACCCCCTTTATTTCGAGCACTATTCATAGTAGAGCAAATTCAAAGTATCATTCAATAGGGAATAACATCTACAAATTCAGATGCAAAAAAAATTGAATAAGGGGACGTCTTCATGTCAAATTTCGCACAAACAACAAAATTTCCAATGGAAACACCATGTTTTGATGTCTTAATCAGATTCTGCTTCGTTAAATTAGTCTAAATATGAAATTTCATGACTCTTTATATTCGGAGATTTTCAATGTTAAAATCAGGGATCAACTCCACATTGAAAGACGCTATTCCTAGATTGAGATTAATTGTAGTTTATAGCTACCCGAATTTCAAATTTGAACACTATTTCAAGCGTATTTGTCAGCGCTTGCAAACGATCCGAGAATTATATTTATTATGCAAGGGCAAACGATACGAGAATTATTTTCCGAGGTTTGTCAGACGTTTTTTAAACTTTTGATTGCCCCTAAAATCGTCATAATGAGGAAAACTTAATGTAAAGGAAAAGCTAACCATTGAAATGAGCTGAAATTTTGAATGGTCATATTAGAAGTCCTTCGGAATCGATTCTCACCAAAATAAAAGGTTCCAATTCATAATTTTTTCAAACATTAATTTAATAATTATTGCATACTAAAAACTATTTTTTAAGTAAAATACGCGGATTTTGTTTGGGTTTTTTAGCAGTAACATGGTATAAAATATCAGCGCTATAGAAATATTTAGGAAGCTTTAGAAAGTTTAAGAAACTGATTTAACATTAGGAGCTCCAATCTTTCTGTACTCATAACTTCGAAACGGTAAGACCTAATGACATGAAATTTGGTATTTGAAGTTAAATTATGATATAGATTAGAAATTCTGTGTCGAAATAGGGGTTTCCTTTGGAAATTATGAAGTTGGTGCTCAATTTAATATGAAGACTGCCCCTTATGCAAATTTTATGCATTTGAATTTATAGAAAACGATAGTTCCGTCAAACGCCATCTTTGAAATTTGGCTACTGTTAAAATTACTCGAATGAAGAGGGGTGGTTCGTTTTTTTTTTGCGTGACTGTACCTCAAATCTTTCAGATGAATGAGTATGCACTTATATAGAAAAATTAAATACACTAAGTAATAAACACAAACAATAATGTAGGTTTTTTCGTACATTGCCGATGTTGGATCATTCTATAATATACCTCACTTAATTCTTCATTCTTTTTTAACTTGAAAATACTGTATATTTGCCAATCTTTTTATTGTTATATTTCAAGGCCCCTTTTACTCTTTGGGCCCTTTGTCTATCCCTTATCTAATTGTGGCCCCGCTAAGAGCTCTGGAAGTTGGAATTATTTTTTTATTTCTGTTCTCCTTTAGTTCAGAGTTATGGTCAAACAAATGCTTGTTTCGTGTTATTGTCCTACTTAAATGGTGTTAATATAGCAATGCAGAATGCTTGTATTGTGTTACTGTCCTACATAAATGGTGTTAATTAATATAGCAATGAGGAGAGAATGATTGTATTATTGTCCAGCTTAGAGGGTGTTAATATAGCAATGCAAATACTTGTTTTATTATTGTTCTACTTAGTGTCAATATAGTAATGCAAACTATCTATGTTGTTACTGTCCTACTTAAATATGCGTTAATATTGTGTTGCTTTATCGTTCTACTTAAATGTGTTAATTAGCAATGCAGAATGCTAGTGTTGTAATACTATAATATATTTTTATCTTAGATCTGGTGTACAAAATATGCACATGGGGTCTTAAACTACACAATACGAGAAGCTGAGCATGTTCCATCTCCAGATCGGTTCGTCTCTTATTTTAGTATTATTTAATTTATTAGTATTTCAAAACTAATTGTGAATAAAACTTGCTTTATTTTAAAAGTATAAGAGGGGTTATATTTTCTTCAGTCATTAAATTTCAATATATTTTTAAATACAAATAAAGTAGTAAGAGTTGTTTTCTCCCTGTCAAAATAAAAACGTATTTTAATAGGATTTATAAAAATTTATTAAATTTAAATTTTCAATTCTCTTATTAAAATGCTTCTATACTTTTTAATTTAGAATTTTAAGTGTTATGGATTTGTATCAACAGAATTCCAACAAATGAAAGAATAAAAGCAACAAGGCCCAAAAATAACTAGGCCCGCGGTAGCCCGGTTGGAAGAGCAATGGATTGGCAACAGGAGGGTTGCGATTCGAATCCAACCAAAGACCGTGTATAAAGGAGGCTGGTGTCCGTTCAATCTGTCGTGGCCTCAAATGTCCACGTTGGCGTGGTGTGGAAGTTTGGAGAGTGGGGTGCCAGCTCAGGTGTGACTTCGTCATCTGACCGTGATTCAAAATTACGTGGTGTTCTCGAATCTTTCCCTTCGGGTTTGATCTCGGACCGGACCTTGCGCCATAAAACCCCAAAATCCAATCCCTGATCTCGGACCGTCGCCAATAGCCTATTGTGTTGCTCCAGTGCAACGTTTATTAAAATACCTACCTACCTGAGGATTAAAATATCCACTTTATTATATAGATTATAATGATATAAAATACTTATAATAGATCAATTCATTGCTGAGTTATCACCGTATGAACAAAGCATCATATTGCAAAAACAGTTTCTCAGAAATTTAGTTAAAAGTTTTGGAGACATTTGTACATGGTGACAGTACCAAACGAAAAGCCCTTGTAACTAGAAAAGTATTCCGAATATTTATAAGATCTTCGTTTGAAAGCTAAAGAATTGGAAAATATTTTGAAGCAATATATAAAAAATCGATATTCTGGTCGATTTTCGTTATTTCTAGTGTATGCATACACCCTAAAATTTCTACAGGAATTTTTGAAACAACCCGTAAGAGTTCCTAAGACTAAATAATTGTAATTCTGTTTTAATTTCCTTTAGTATGGTAAATTATTTAGTACTTATTAATGTACTTATTGTTTACTTATTATTACTACTGTTTGAAAATTGCAACACTATAAAAGAATCATCAGAAATAAATGAAATTTATTCCACGTATTACTTATGGTGGTTTAAATAAAAGATCAAATTTACAGAGCAATAAAACAAAATAATGCCGAAAATCAATGTCTTGTGCAGCAGCCACACGCAGCCTGTACACGTCGTGGCATCAAATCGCACATATTCTGAATGTCATGCTGAGGAATGGCATTCCAGATGGACTCTATCTGATGCCAAAGTTCAGCGTACTCTGCCCGACGAGCAGTACGAACGAGTCGCCGTCCGATGTAATCTCAGACATGCTCAATGGGCTACATATCCGGGGAACGTGCAGGCCATGGAAGAAGCGGAACCTGTCGTGCACTGAAGAAGGCTTGTACATTCCGAGCAACATGTGAACGGGCATTGTCTTGCTGAAATACAGCTCCGGGAATGCGTTGCAGGAGGGGTAGGACCTCGAACTCCACAACTTCCCTGATGTACAGCCCGCTGTTCAGGGTCCCCACAATTTGGAGTAGGCGGGATCGCGCATGATATCCAATAGCGCCCCAGACCATAACGCCAGGCGTTCGTCCAGTATGACGCTGAATAAGATACTCCGGGAGAAGGCATTCACCTCTAGCGTCTGATGAGTACGCGTCCATCGTTATAGTCCAGATTGTAGCGGGACTCATCTGAGAAGACGACTTGTTGCCAATCGGCACGCCATTGGCTGTGTTGGTGAGCCCATTGTAGCCGGAGGCGTCGGTGGTTCAGCGTCAAGGGAATCCTGCGCAGGGGAATCCTTGCACGTAGCCCATGGCGCAACAGACGTCGACGTATCGTGGGGGTAGACAATGACACACCTGTAGACGTGCTCCAATGTTGTGCCAAAGTACGAGAGGACGCTGTACGGCCCGTCACCGCCATGCGGATGAGGTGTCTGTCGTCCCGTGGTGACGTCATATTGCGTGGTCCACTGCCGGGGTTTCGACTTGTCTGGTTCTCCATGATCCATCTCTTCCACACACGCATCACTGTTGTGGCATTACGCCCCGTGCGAGTGGCGATTTCACGATACGAAAGTCTACTCTCACCGAGGCCGATCATGCGGCCCCGTTCTAACTCCGTTAGTTGCTCATATAGCACTCTGCGTTTTTGGCGAGGCATACTGACTTCTAATCAATCATTTACAGCAGTCAAACGACGATACACACATTTTAACGCACCTTTACAGTGCTTTTTATATACGGCTCACTTGGAAGTTTAGAGGGTGTTTCTCGGCCCAAACATGCTTGACCGCTTTGTAATTCTAATCATTTGCATATCCTAATCTGTTTTGCATTTCCTGCAAGCTTCGTTTAATTTGCATGATTCCTCTATGGTGTTGCAATTTTCACAAACAGTAGTGTATTATGTAGAAAATGAAGATAAATATACTTGAATCATATTCTTATTTTTAACATTAAATTTAATGAAATTAGTTTGGTGTGTGCCTTGCTTATTAAAATTATATTGTCTTTATTTTTATAGGCTCAAAATCACTTTATCAAATCTCAAAGGATTTTCAGAAGCATTCAGTTGTAATAAGAAAGCTTCGAACTTTAAAAGAATGTGTTCTATTTGGTGAATTAAAATTTGTTTTAGTATTTTAGCATCTTGTGTTAGAATGTGTGCTGAATGTATTTTATATACACTTGTAAAAACAATAAGGGTAAAAATAAATTTAAGACTGAAATGAGAGATTAGCTTTTCAAACTTCACTTTATTTGAGTATGAAAAGCAGAATTACGTTTCTATATATAAACATTGTATTCTTTGTGTATTTTTAATACGTATCTAATCTATGTTTCACTAATTCCAAGCAGGGTATGAAAAAATCGTGATTTTTTTTAATTTGCAAAAATCGGATTTATTTTATTTAAATAAATTTTTTTATTTAAATCGGATTTTTAGGATTTTAATTAACCCCTTGCCTGTACGAGTTTAAACTTGTTAGACATGAGACAGGAAAATCAGTGTAGTTTCTAAATAGTTTTGACTTAAGTTAAATATTAATATTTATGATGAATAACACACACACAAAGAAAATATAGCAGGGTAAAGTTTTGAAAGATTAAAACACTATATAGGAATTAGCAAAGTTAACCACATGATAGAGTAAATAGAACAGCACAACGAATGCCATGCATAAGCAATGTTTTAACATCCGGTAATAGAGTGGTTTAGATAAGCTTGATTTCAACCCATAAGCGGTGACTTGAATTTTTTTGGACCTAGATAAATAAGGTTGTGGTATCCCACAAACCACATATACATTTTTGTATAAAATTCATCAAAAATAAAATGCATTTCGGAATTTTTTGCATAATATATTTATCATATGTGAACATAAAATTTATAGAATTTCTTCAGTTATTTTTATATTAATTAATTGGTTAAGCCTTGTTTTTGAGAAAAAATTACATCTCAATAGAAAATAAAATGAAAGTAACTTGCACCAAAATTCATCCTCATTAATATTAATTTTGCAAAAAGTACTTATTTGTGAAAAAAATTTATTTGTAAGTAAATAGTAAAAAATGAGACACAAGACATGAAAATACATAAATTGAAATCAAATATGCCTATTTTTTTTCAAATTTTCTCTAAGCATCAATAAGTATTTCAAAGTTATATTCCAAGTACACAAAAAAGGTTTACATAACACAACAAAATTAAGCTTTTCTCTATGAACAACATAGAATAAATGTAATAGTATTCCCCACAACATGTCAATTGAGTAGAATTTTGAGCTTGCAATAAATTAATCATTGCAATCATCAATCATTAAAATAGCTTTCTGCTTCAATCTAATCTAATTTGTCAACATACTCAATTATCAAATGGGTATATAAACTTTTACATTCCAAACTTCGATTCCATAAATATGGAATAGTTATGATAAGCTTGTAAAGAATTCCTAGGGATCAATGCAATAAAATTTACCAATTAAATTTAAATAAAAATTAATCAACATTACACAAAACAAAATCAAAATATTAAAATTCCCAATTATAAAGATTTGTGTGCTAAATTGGAATGATTTTGTGATACTACCGAAAACATTTTCATTGCGACTAAGTGTCTATTTTTCATAAACAGACTACAATACTAAATAAATAACTCGTACATCTTAAAAAAGAATGCAAGTTGCCACAATTTTAATAATTGGAGTGAGTATATTTCGGGCATCTTCACACATCACATGGAGAGGGACAGTTCAAAATTGGCCATGTGCAATTTATAATCACATGGAATGTTTAAAACAATCCACGCTGATGAATAGGCTTGAGTGGCACCTGCTGGTCAATGGCTCAAGACATACTTGTCTGGTAATTATAATTGCAATCAACAAATACTGTTATTTGGTGTCTTTAAATATAGGATATTTTTCAGTATAATTTGGGGGTGAACTGAGTGCAAGTAAAGTTCTTAACTTATTTGAATAAAATAACTTGTTTATAGTTTGTTAATGACATCTTGTTCTAGTTATTTCGTTTTTAATATTAATAAACTTAATACAGAAAGGAAAATGAAATTTAAAAATTTGATTTAAAACAATGATTTTTAATAAAAATAACTTGATTTAAATCGGCATACCTTGATTACAAGTGTTAATTACATGTGTTGTAGTTTTTTAATGTAGTCCAATATTGTGGTGGTTTTACGAAGGACATTAAAGATGCTTATGCATACAGGGTGATTTGAAATTCCTCGGTCAAACTTTAAAGGGTAGTAGGGTGCATCAAAATAAACATTTTTTGTCAAAGAATGTATGTCCGTAACAGTTTCGCGTAGATGCTAGAAGGGGCTGTTTGGCACATTTCCAAATCGGTCATTTTCTCTAACTTCGTCATTCGCAACGCGGATGTCGCACGTGATAACACGTGAGCATAACACGAATCCAGAGATGGCTGACAAACATCTGAGGTATGGGGCTACCAATGGAAACGGAAGATGTCCCAATGCGAATACCGAATTGTCATCAATCCGCGTTCACACCGTCAGCTGCGTGAAACCAGAATATTTCAAATCAGCAGGCATGATGCGGATAGGACGAAAAGTTCAAGCACACGAGAAATGGATACCTCATCTCAAGATATTTCACTCAACCTCGCGTAGAATGTTTTTCATTCGAGTTTTACTCCACGTTGCGAATGACGAAGTTTAAAAAATAACGATTTGCAAACGTGCTAAACAGCTCCTAACACCAACAATTGCAGACATACATTCTTTGGCAAAAATCTTTAATTTGTACCCTACCATCCTTTAAAGTTTGGCCAGAGGATTCCGAATCACCCAGTATAGGACATATTAGGAGACAATGAAAGTTATATATTTTGTTTCAAAAGTTCATGTGCTCCTATTTTTAATTCTTGTGGATCTCTACTAACCTGTGGTGGCCCTGTGTCCAAGGCAGGGCAAGACATCCCACAATATGAAGAGCAAGTCCTTGTAATTTGTCGGCTTAAAGAAGAAACTCATTACCTGACATTTTTTCGGAGACACTAAATTCTTATTTCTATGTTGAGAAATACCTACTGATATTGTAATAGGCTTAAAGGATATACTCAAAATGCTTTAAAAAAATTTTATTTAAAAAAATTAATTCGCAGACATTGGACCTTTACGAAGACCTTTCAACAACCTATATCAGAAAACTTCTGATGCTGGAATTCTCGTTTTGATAAAACACTATTTCACCAGTAACGCACGTTCTCGTAAATGTAACATCATTTTGAGTAAGACAAAATGAGAATGAAAAAATTTGTGAGGATATTACTTAAATAGTGATAAGAGGGGTTAGCGGGTTGGTATTTTGGGTTTTATGGCGCAAGGGCCATATTTGGCCAAGCTGCGCCAATGTCAAGTAAATAAACACGCAAGGAAAGTTTTACTGACACAGAAGAGAAATGCACTCGGAAAATTGAAGCTGCAACGCCTACAATTCGCAGGTTGCTAGAGCAATGGGCAAACCTTTTTCTGCCATGGCGACCGCAGTATTAAGAGGGGTGACGTGTAGAAGGAAATTTGCATATCTTATACCATACAACCCATAAACCTCTGGTGGAGAATTTTTGAATTATTTTGCTATGAATTTTCTTCCCATGACCTCATTTAGACACCTGATTGACCTGATTTTGAAATTTTGATAATTCAATAAGTAATCTGCTATATACCGCTTATAAGAGTGATTCTTAACTTAGGGGTGTGCACCCCTGGGGTGCGAGAGAAGTTTCGATGGACGACAGCGATTTAATAAAAAACTATCTTATTGAAATACGAGCCAATGCACGTATTTAAATGGAATTTGAAAAACTGGAAGAACAATTCTGGTGAACACAGTTAGAACCTTATCCACAGCTGGCAAAAGCAGCATTGCAGACACTTACCATTTGCCACCTACCTGTGCGAAATGGAATTTTCACTTTTGCACAAAAACAAAAGCCAGAAATCGCTTAAAGGCAAGTGATGACTTACGCGTAGCTCTTTCAAAAAAGAGCCTCGCTTCAAAAGTATGAATAAACAACAGCGTAGGCCATTAAAAATTGAGATATTGTTTGTATGTAAATGTATGTTTATTTTTCAATAAATTATCTTGCAATAGAAGTAATTTCCTAAATAAATAGAAACACATTTTTCAAGGGGGTGCGAGAACTTATTTTTAGATTCAAGAGGTTGCCGATCACTAAAAAGGTTAAGAACCACCGACTTAGAAAAAGTGAACTTTAATTATAGACATCTTGCATATTAGGGGCCGCGGTAGCCCGGTTGGAAGAGTAACGGATAAGCAACCGGAAGGTTGCGAGTTCAAATCCAACCAAAGACCGTCGTGTACAAAGGGGGCTGGTGCACGTTAAATTTGTCGTGGCCTCAAATGTCCGCGTTGGCATGGCGTGGAAGTTTGGAGAGTGAGGTGCCAACTCATCATTTTCATCTTTTTCAGTCCTAGGTGTAATTAGTTTTGATCTCTACTTGTACTGATTTATTTACTATTTTTTTTTCTTTTTCTCTTTATTTAGACAATTTTCCCCCAGCAGTTTTCTCTTTTTCTTCTTTCTCTCCTTTCTTTCGTTCAAGTTCGGCTTTGTATAGAGTCGAGGTTAAAATTTCACTTTTTTGCCCACGACTTTGTCTTGATATGAATTTTGTATTTGAACTGCTAGGAAGTGGTGATATCTCCTCTAAAATATTTGCAAGAAATGAAAAGTTGTACATTTTGGTAGAATTAAAACATTTCTGTGGATTAAAAGGAATGACGGTAAAGATTTTTGAAGTTTGGAAATATTTACAAGAGTATCTGATACTTACAATTCTGAGCACATGAACAGAGCAAAAGGATTTCACTGACAAAATTAACTTTCACCAAACTAAATGAAAATTTCATTTACAAAACACATGGGGTGTTGGATGAAACGACAGAAAGCAAAGTGGTTTACAAAAGTAATTTCTAAGAAATTTTCGGGCATCCCTCTACTGTATAATTTTTGGCTTTTTTGATAAACTGCACAAATTGGTTTAATTCTACTCCAGATAAAATTATTCCAACAAAACTAAGCCGAAGGGAATTATGAAAAATTTAAGACAGGACATTCTGATGTGTCGAAAAACTTGCAGTTTTCTCCAGAATTTCTTCATTAGGGGAAAGTAATGCGTCTTGGACCACATGCACCTGAATGGAGAAATTTGATATTAAGTATATGAATGGAACAAATGCCAGACACTTGACGTCATTCGCCAATTGGCTTCTCAATAATTTTAGTAAGAGTACAGAAGCATTGCATGTGTTTAAGTGTTGAGCCATCACATGGGTTGTCTATTACATAAAATAGTCAGGAGAGTCAATAATGTTACAAAAAATAAATGTGCATGCAGACAAGGTGTAATGTGGTAGGCCTCATCGTGGTGCACCATGGGTTACGCTAAATCTACCTCGGTTCTTGCTGCTTCCTAATACTGCTATCTTAACTTATATTATTTTTCGCATTGCTTTACTATTAAGTAAATGTACTTGACATTTATGTCACCTGGTGTTATATACTGTGTTGGTGATCACTTCAGATTTCATATCTTGTGCTAATGACTTATTTTTATTTTTCTACACGCTAAGAGTAGTTTTCTAGAATGCTTCATTTGAAAAAAAACTATAGTAATGTATATTTGAAAAAGGGTTTAAGTTCATAATTACCACAATTTTACTTCATGAAATAAAATATTGAGTCAAGAAACATAATTTGAATTATTAGATTTAACAAAAATTGTTACTTCTGACTTGGACCAGTGCCAAGTTGTACCTTAAACTAGTACCTTAAACAACTTTAGTTGCTCTTTTTGTCCTATATATTCAAATTTCATTTAATTAATGAATTAGATAAAATAATTAACGAATTACATAAAATAATGAATTACATAAAACTTGTTTAGTGTTATTACAAGAGCACAACAGTTGGTAAATAGTTTAGAATAATTCAATTCTTAATTGATATTATAATATTCAGGTTAGATAAAACTTGTGTGGTAAGGCATTTTTCTTTCATTTTTTTAGAGTGAGATTGTAAAAAATCTACCTAGCATATGTACAAGTAGTTCTGCATGCCAGTTAACACAAATATTTTTTTGTGGAATTTGCCACTTAGTCTATATAACACATGATCTTGGTATACATTTTTCAAGTATTTCAATAAAACATGATTTCTATTAAATTTAAACTGTAATTTGATTCAATTAACAGATTAAAACAAGTAAAGAACTTGAAAATAACATATCCAAGGCCTACATCTAATGACCCAAGGTACATGTAGTACCTTAAGAGTCATCTTTTCTCTCTACTGTATACTAATATACTTCCATGGAAAAAATTTGTTGATATGTAAAAGTATAACGAATTTTTGACAAATTGTTGTTGAGAAAATATTGCATGAAAAATTGTACTGAAAATTAGTTCAAGTGTACTACTTTCTTCTAAGGAACGAAAACACAAGCATTAAATTACACCAAGCTGTTTGTTACAGAAAGCTCTTCATTAAAACTATATTCAATATCTCTTCATTTCTAGAGATACCAACTCAATTTGAAATCTGAAGTGAATTGACAAAATTTTGAATTTTGTCAATCCACGAGATTTAACACTTGTGCTTATTAAATTTTATTCCATCTATCTCTAAGAGAAATTTTCCTGAAGAGAGTAACAAAAAAATGAATTTGTATCAATAACTTATTGAAATATAGTGTTACAAACAGGCCACTTTTAGTTCCCAGAAAATCTACATTCAATAAAATGTTGTGACATTCAAATTTTAATGTCAACGAATAAGAAAGCACAAACTCTGAAAACTTATATTTTTCATTTGCTCATAACTTTATATGGTTTACTTAAAACTGATTTCCATTAAAACCTGTGATATGTCAGCCACATCTGATTTACTTATTTTGTGTGAATTGATCTAAATACAATGACTCCAAAAGCATCGGGGGCTCTATCAACTTTTCATAAAATATTGAATAATTCCACATTTTATTTGTTGCAAGAATATATTGGGCTCCAAAGAGACTTACGGAGAAAAGGTCAAGATCAGCAATAGAATAAAAAAAAATTACATAAAATATCTTGACTAGATAAAATCCACATATAGCTTAAAAATTAGAACAAATAATGATAAAGTAATGAAATTTTGCACATTTTGTGTTTAAAATTAAAGTACTGATCAAAATATTGAGGCACTCCAATAAAATGAGCTTCTAAAACATAAACTCACCGTTAGTACCTTGTTGGATCTCCTTTTCATTTGATGACTTTATTTGGCAAAGATTTTCAAAAACATTTGTAAGTTCAGTTTTTTATTGGAATTATTTTATGCAATCTTGCAAACGTTCCCAAAAATTCTCAATACGATTGAGGTTTGCACTTGGTGCAGGAGTTTTGATGTTATTTGGACAGTTATGTTAAGTCTATCTAAAAATGTGGGGATTATGCTTGGAATCATCATCCTGATAAAGTTTGAAGTTTGACATTATACCCAATTTTTTTAGCACTTTGATTTCAGTTTTGTTTCAGAATATTCAAGTACATAAGTATATCCATTTTGCAGTCAATCAAATGTACATATCCTACACCAAAAGATCATCCATCTGGCTTCATCCACTATTGGAGTAAGATTTTTCAATTCAAGTTCAGTATTAGGTTTCTGCCACTTTTCAATCACTTCCAAAAACGTTGAATTTCAATTCATCTACAAATATAACAGAGCTCCAGAATTCCTGAAGTTGATTAATGCAGGTCTTAGAGAAATATAATCTATCCCTTGGATTCACAATAATTAGAAATGGTTTTTGGATACACAACCATTATAGTTCTTAAAATATTCAGAATTAGAGGTCTTTTAAAATATGCACTGTCAACTTAACTAACTAGTTTACTGATTACAACAAATATTCCTTCTAATTCATCTCCATGTTCAGTGAAGCATCTTGGAAATCCAGTTTATGGTTTATTTTCAATTTGATTTGCCTACTTAGAGATAATGTTAATAGATTTACTTATGTTTAGTATATCACTGATTTTTCTGATTTTCCATCATTCCAATGGGGCCACGGTAGCCTGGTTGGAAGAGTAATGGATTAGCAATTGGAGGGTTTTGAATTCGAACTACCAGACCTTGTGTATACTAGGGCTGGTGTACGTTAAATCTATCATGGCCGCATATGTGCTCACATTGATGTGGTGAAGTTTGGAGAGTGGGGAGCCAGCTCAAGTGTTGACCTCAACTGACCATGATTCAAAATTACATGGTGTTGTCCTCGGGAATTTATCCAGGACCGTCACTAATAGCCTGTTGTGTTGCTCCAGTGCAACGTTAATTACCATCATTCTAATGAAATTCCATTTACTGACATTGAAAGAAATCTTAAGTTTTTTCGACCCATTCTACAAAATTTGTTGCAATACTATACTTGAACTTTTTCTTTTGGATTTTAAGTCTCCTTTCAAGTATAGAAACTAGTAGTTCCACCACCAACTTTTTTCTCTTTATCACTTTTCCAGACTGCCCTAGTACTTTTGACTTCTATTTTCATTTTGAATGCAAAAATGTAAAATGCCTATCTATTTGTGAGTTTAATTTGTTTTAAGTTTATAGTTATTTAGTATTGTGTTAAGAACTAGATAAAATGAAAACACAGGATAAATTTTGGGGTAATAGTCATCAATTTATTGAATATTCGAGTATTTGTTGTGCCTTAATACTTTTAGTCACTATGCATGGAAAGTTTTAGAATCGTCTAACGTAAAATTCTGAAATTAACCATTTCAAGTATTTTATGTTATTTATAAGCAGGTCACTTTTAGTACTAAGGGAATTTCAATTATGTCACCTTCAATTTTCAATATCAACGAATAAAATACACATTTCTGAAAACTAATATTTTTCAGTTGCTCATTAGCATGCATAATCAACTTAAAAAATAATTTCAATCTGTGATATCAGCCATAGCCAATTTACTTATTTTGCATACTGAGACCAGTGGAACAGAAAAAAATAAACATTTATACTAGCTAAATATTGAGTGAGTATTTGGAATACATATTTTTTTCATGAGGTCAGTCAGTCATCTAACTTGGTACTGGGGCTTGCTGTCTATCGGAATCCTAGGGTTTTTCTTTACATAAAAGAAAATGGAGACGTTTTTTCTCAGTGTCAAATAATTTCATCCCAAATGGCAAGATATGAATGCGTATTTCACAGCTTGATACGAATCCCACGAGGTGGCTCAAAACTGTAGTTGTGATCAAATTTTCCAACAAAATTCATGCTTGATTGTGAACTAATTTACTACTTTTTCTATTCAGAAAAACTACTGTCAACTATTTTAATTGTTAACTGTCACAAATTGTTAGACTGCTATAATAAGCACTTATAAATATATTTGGATGAACATTTCATATTTATTCAGTTATGCATAAAATAAATGCTATATTAAATAATTACCAGAAATTCTACTTTACAAGGAATATAAAGGATATTCTTATTCTTCAACCTAATTCTAAACATTCAGTACGTCTAGAAAAGTTCCTTTTGAAGACTACTTTACTTAAGTATAAATAGAACAAATGGGTTTTTCTAAGCAAAATGAGCAAGTCAGCTGTGGCTGATACATCAGATTGTAATGAAAACCTGTTTTTAAGTTGTTCATATACACTAATGAGCAAATACAAAATATTATGCTTCAGAATTGTGTTCAGCTTATTTTAACTGACATTGAAAGTTGAAAGATACTACTGTAGATTTTTCTCAGCACTAAAAGTGGTCTGTTTGTAACACTACATTTCAATAATTTATTAACAAATTTTAAAATTTTATATCAATTCTGAAAAATATCTCTTAGAAAAGGTCAAAATAAAATTTGATAGGTATGAGTGTGAATTTGATAGATTGACAAAATATGTCAATTTCCTTCAGATTTCAAATTGTGCTGGTACTTTAGAAATAGCAAGATAATATTTTAATAAAGAACTTTTTATTTGAAACAGCTTGGTGTTAGTTAATTGTTTTTATTCCTTAAAGATAAACACTTAAAGTAGAATTCTGAAGAAAACTACAATTTCTCTATATTTTAAAATATGTTATATGTGAAGGATAACTTGTAAAATATTTAAGTTTTACATAATGAAACTAGAGATTGTCTTATAAATTTCATTATTCAGTTTACCTTATTTTTGCTTGAAATATTTTTAACCCGAGTGGAATTGGATCAGTTATTGCAGGTTATCATTAAAGTGGATAGATGACAGCTTGAAAATTTCCCGAAAATTACTTTTGTGAACCCTATTTTCCCTGGCTCCATCCAGCATCCCAATGCTCCATCAGTGAAATATTCATTTAGTCAATGAGTAGTTTAATTTCATCACTGAAATCTTTGAGCTATGCATGTTCCGTGGAATTATAAATTAAATACTATTTGTATTTTCTAAACATTCTTTGTAGATACTGAATACCAATCCTTATGGAAATAGTCTAAAACACGGTAACTAATAGTAAAGAAAATGAAATTTTCAATCTTCCAAACTGTGATGTCAAAAATTTTGGAAGAAAACTTCCACAAGACTAATGAAAAAAAATCACTTTAAAAGCACTTTCTCAGGTCTTACAAATGGAAAGTAGAGAACTACTGCATTTGAGAATGAGTAGGAAATTTGCAAACATTTCTCTTCCACCATGAAAAGGTGTTTACAAAAGTACTCTCCAGAATTCCAGAAAATACATATTCCAGAAAAATATTCTTGCTAAAGGTTCCTTCTTTAATTCTTTTTGCCTACTCAAAAGGAAAATGTATATAAAAAAAGTTTTCCAGTTATTTTAATGTTCAAGGAAATAAAAGGCAACTTTGAAAGTCATTTTATTAGTCCTATTCCGTTTAATTCTCATATCTAGCACTGTACAGACAAATTTTTGAAGATACTTATAAATTTCTTTTAGTTCTAAAATCCTAAAAAATTGTTTTATAACTGTCAAAATCGATATTCATTTATTGCATTACATTTAAGATTCAATGTATTACTTATGAAATCAGTACTACATAGATATAAAATGTTCCACAGATTACAAAAGCATGTTATTTTTGTCTGAGTTAAGTAGGTTTTGAGGAAAAGGATTTCAAACATGAAGCAATTTCATAACTGCTATTCAAAGTTGTGAATCCTTTAAATACTGGAAACAAACAAAATATTTAATTTTGAACCAAAGTAATTTGGATACTATTATGCTCCTCCTGTGCCAAATTTCATAAAAATCTGTTACTATGTAGCCCAGTTACAATTATTTCAATTCCAATATCAACCCATAATTTTCCTTCCTTACATTTTGTAACCCATGTTAAATTTAAAAAGTAGGAAATTTCGAACGAAGTCTGGTTTGTCTTTGATATCATATTACCTCCTGAAATAGGTACAGAAATGATTAAATGCCTCTGACAGAGAAAAGACAGGCCAGAGCAGCAAATACAACAGTGGAAAGTGAGTTGTGCTGATGGATATTGACGCATATGTGCACATGTATTTTAATCAATAATGCATTCATCTACTCAGAAAATTCGCAGCGGTAGTGAATATTTCACTCAGGTGTGGGGATCATTTAGATGGAATTTGAGATGAGCAGTAACCCTTTCTGATGGGCGAAAAAACCTTCAGTTCCAATTGTAGAAAAAAATTAAATTATGTCAGTCAGTATTTGCAAAACCCTTTTAGGGAGAGAGTGGGACGTTCTGTATCCCACCTTTTTAATAATTGCTTTCATAACCATCCATTCTTGTTTTTATAAGTAATTTCAAATGAGACTACCAGAAACATAAAAAATCATTAAAATACAGGTAGAATAGATTGTTTGCTGAATTTTTTTTTTGAAACAGCCTCTTTTACACTGGGAAGTTTTTAAGGGGCTTCTTTGAAATTTTAGACCATACAGATAATTGAACTGCAAATATTTGCTGCATGAATTCTTTTTTTAGCACCATGAAGATTATTTTATGTAAAAAGTATTTATAATCATAAATTTACATTTTTATAACTAAAAAGGTGAGATAAATGTGGTCTCACTGCAAATCTAACATCAGCAGCATGATGCTTCTGAAAAGTTTAAGTACAAATTGTGCTTTAGCTAACGTGACTATCCTATTAGGCTCGGTTTTTAGGTTTTCACCTCTTTTGTTCTAAAGCATTCCATTGGAAACTGTTAACATTCACTAGTGATTTGGGACATCTATATTGTTAGACAGTGTAGAACAGTAAACGTCAACTGTTACTTGTGACATTCCTATAAACAGTTAGCTTTCATAAAAATTATTTCAACTGAATAAGTGTTTAATCTTTTTTAGTATAACTTAAAGGATTAGTAATTTAGGATAAAAATGAAGCACCCCTCTTTTCATGCATCACACATTGAGAAATTTCAGATACCATTCGAAAAGGAGAATAAGGGAATATACTTCATATCGAATTGTGCACAAACGTCTTCATTTCCTTTATGTATATCCACTTTCAATGCCAAATTTCAAATTTATATAAAAATTCAATCTTGAATAAGTTCCCAGTTGTAAGAATCAAGTTCCAGTTTGTACTACTAAAAGCAGGTAGTAAACGAAGTTTAACCAATGGATTACAAAATTGAAAAACCCAATTTTATCACTTCCTCTCCATTCCAATTTGTTCCCCATCACTTTCAGTGGGAAATACAAGTTAGAATTAACAATAGTCTGTTCCAATGTCAACAATAGTCAACCAGATTAAAGATTTTCAAAAATAAAACATGAAGTTTTCTTGTAACAAATAAATTTTAAAAAATGTATCTTCAGCAAATATTAATATTTTTAGGGGGCCTTAAAAACTAAAGTGAAAAATTAGGGCATTATAAGGCACATAAGAGCCCTGTATCACCCCTATATGAGATATTTTCAGTGTAAACAGAACATTGGAAGAGGATTTTAAGGTATGTAAAACCACTCTAAACGATAATCATTTGCTCTGTGAAAACATGATTGCTCAGAGATGGTCTCCTCATTGAGGGTTTTCAGAAGATTTCCGTCTTCAGAAAAGTTAGAATCAGATTCTGTACCTCCCAGATCCCAAACTTAAAGAACCTATTGATTACATCACTGGATTCAAATCTCAGTTTAAAAAAATTCAATACAAGCAAGGCTCTAGTTTCAAATCTCAGCCTGTACGTGGATATTTATAGTGGCTTAGAATTCACTTTAAGTTATATGTTCAGAGCTAATTACACCTCATGCAACAAGAAATGACTGTAGAGCAACAAATCAGATCAATACAATAGAAGTATTATAACATTATTCTTTTACAGTATTTATAGACAAGGTAAACTAAAATTGAGAGGCTACACAGCTTGAAAATTGCTGTTCCCCAACGTTTTGAAAATTCTTTTATTTTCCGAACTGAGCTAGTTAATGAAATTTATCTTCCAGGTCATAATCTCAGTTAAATATTAAAATATTCTAATTAAATTTTTCTGTTCAATCTTTTTTAATTGTCCTAATACTCTATAAGAGTGAAATGTTGCAGAGAACTCACAGCAATCAAAATAAACCCATGGAGAGTATGCACACTTGAAATGATATATATATTTAAGACAAATGTCTATAAACTCCAAGCGAAAAGAGAAAGATTAACAGTAAGTGTAGTGTAATGTTAGTGCACAGAAATGTGTTTTGCATACGTTGCAAATCCGGATCACAAATAGTTTTAACTGCAAACAAAAATTGTTCATCTGTATGTTTCATTCTGCTTTCAAGTATTTAATCCTTAGTTCTTTAATAAAAACTTTTTGTCACTTGTTTCAACAAGTTTAAAACAAGCTAAGCATGAGTATAATTGTTAAGTATGTGGATTGTTAATGGGGGGTAACAAACTAAGTAGTAACATCTTGGAAAATGATTTGGTGTTTTAAAAACTTTTCCACATTATAGCTTCAACAAAATAGTGTAGACAGAACTGAATTTTAATTAGTATAATTGAATAACCAACTTTGTCAAGGGAATGAAAAATGAGATAAATGGAAATATTTTTAGCATTTTTATTATTTTGTGTAATTTTAAATTGCTGTGGCTATTCACAGAATTAAACTAGACTATCAAAACAAGTTATTAGTCGAAACAATGTTACAGTACTTAAGCAAAGAAATTTTAAAAAATTATTCTACATTTTAACAAAATGCACAAGTCTCAACACATTTTATTTTTGAAAAATTAATTCTATGTAGGAACAGATTTTGTATAGCAAGACTAACTATAGGAAAATAAATTGGCAGTGAGGAAGTGATAAAAATGGGTTTTTCAATTTTATATTATGTTAGACTTTGTTTAGATAAGAGTATAACTTTTAATTACCTACCTTTAGTGGACAAAACTGGAAGTATTGTCATTTTAAACTGTTTGAGTTGCCTTGTATTTGCTGAGGAATGCTGACATAAAAGCACAACTAAGTGCTTTTCAGATGAATGACTAAAACTTAAAAATTACTTGATCATAGACAACATTGGGAACCCTCCTTCACTACAGTGCCAAAAAGTGGTTTCATTTGTATTTCATAGAACTGCCATCTAGAAGCATAAAATTAAGAAACTGAATGAAAAAATACCAAACTGGGAGGTGTAAATTAATAGTAAAAACTGGGGGAAAATTTCAATACTATTTGTTTCTCTGAAAAATAAGATATTTTATATTTCAAACATATTTCATGACATGATATCAATCTTTGAATCTAGTTCTAGATATGTGAAAAATGATATTTTAGACATTTTATTAGGGAAAAAGGTTAAATTCGTTTTACATCACTTAAAATGTTGTATGTACCTCTCTAATTGCTACCTCTTATTGCTTGCCAATTAATAGAATATTGAACATCCTTAAAATGCTTTTTGGACTTAGTTTAGAGTTCTGTAAATATAAAACTTGATTCAATTAATGAAATTTTAATATTTTGCTTTTATTAACTAGGAACATTCGCAAAGATGAAAAAGACTGGAGTTTCCTCTACGTGTTCTTCCACACTTACTACTGAACCAACCATAATATATTTATGTAAACCTGATAAGCAAGTAATATCGTCGAAAAGTAAAGATGATAAAGTAGAGATGAAAAATTAAAGTAGCAAATACTAAGCTAGGAGTAAATACAAAAACTCAAGAGTTAATAAAGTCTGAAAAATGTGGGAAAAAAATCCCAAATTAAATCTAAAGCAACCAAAATTCAATGTAGATACATTTAGTAGCAATCATGATGTAAAGAAAATTAAAGTTGACTTCCCTCATTGCAAAAAAGAGTGTATATGCAGTCCACTTTGCTCCTCATCTCACTAAATGTAAGAGTCAATACCCGCAATTGTGCAAATAAAGACATGAGAACAGGTACCTGCAGAAATGCAGGTAGAAACATCAAAGAATTATTATTAAAATGTGCTTTTACCATCTCTAATATTCCTTCATATTCATTATCTCAATAATTGTGAATTCATTGCTTAATATCTGTTAAGTTATTTCATGATGCATAACTCATGAATTTAATGGATCAAATCAGTATGTTTTATATATTTGTGATTACTTATTTTGTTAAAAGAATATTTTTCATTGGAAAACTAGAAATCTAGTTGAGTTACTTTCAAAATGTCATGTTAATTCATTGAATTTAACAAAATAAAGCCATAAGTGTTTGACATGTTTGCAATTATCTTTTTAAAAGCAATACTCTTTCATTGCAAAAAGAGGAAATCTATTTTTGAATCGTCATTTTTGTATGTTGACCAAACTTTTGGTTTCAAGTTAACTGGCTATATTTGAAACTACCAGATAAAATTTGTTTATTGATTCAAAAAAATTTTATGATGCTGGGAAAATAGTACAATTCCATAAATTCACAAGGAAATTATAAGTCAAAATATGTGAGAAATTAATGAAGTATGATTTTTATTTTATGGAAAAACTACAGTGAAATAATTTTTAAACAGGAAAATCAAATTGATATACCAATTCAATGAGAAAAATTATTTTAACATCAAGATGTGAATCAAGACTCAGCATCATCAAATTGTCCTTGCTCAGTAGAACTTCTAATTTTTGGCATGTCAATCTGTTTTGCATGTAAGTCAGATAGGATGAAATGCATATTTATATTAGGAAGATCATTCATTGGTTGACTGTACACCTTCGAAAAATCTAAAAAATAAACATCGTTTTTAGATTTAACAAATATAATTATATAAGATATGTAGTAAAATGCAAATTAGGTTGTATGAACCAAAGCATTGCTGACATTTTGCTTCATTAATACAGGGTACTTATGCGAATAGAATGATTATTTTACATACACAAATATTTTTGTAATTTGTAAATTATGTAAAAGAAAATCAACCAATAAAAAGTATTTTCTTTTCATTTTTTACAACTTTTTATTTGATTATTTTTTAACAAAATAAATCTTGATTATTTTTAGTATGTGCAATGGATTGAAATATTTTAGTCTTATTTCACAATTACACCATTTATGATTGAAAAATCTATCGATGTGAATAGAAAATTAAGTCAATCATCAATTTAATCTCTAAAAGATCAAAATGAATTAGAATTAGATGTTTCCAAAGCAAATGATGCCCGAACAGTACAATGCTCGAAATTAGTAAAAACTGCATTTATGACTTGCATAAATGAATGCTGCATTTATGACTTGCATAAAATGAATTAGAATTAGATGTTTCCAAAGCAAATGATGCCCGAACAGTACAATGCTCGAAATTAGTAAAAACTGCATTTATGACTTGCATATGTTCTCACCTTTTTTCTATAATTTCTGCAGAATTTAAACTATTGGGAATAAATTTGTGCACAGGACATGCTTTCAACAAATGAAGGGGTAATGGAATATAGTATAAATCTTTATCAAAAGAGCATTACTCAAGGGTATTTATGAATTGTTAAAGATTAGAAAATATATCTTTGTATGCTGAGGAATGGAAATTTATAGATACAATGTGTGCAATATATTGTTGAGTGACATCACTCATCTACAGGGTGATTCAAAACTCGACGTACAAACTTTTAGGGGAGGTAGAGAACACAAAAACAGACAGTAATCACATAGGCAGGTATGACCGGAAATGTCACCCTAATGTGCTGGAGGGCACTGTTCGCCAGCACTGAGAAATGTTCAGGCTTCCTCATTGGAAGTGCTGACTTCATACAGAGAACATGCATCGTTTTACAAATGGCGGACATGTATGCCCATTGACTCTGAAAATAACCTTGTCGCAAGAATCAGCATCACCACGACTACTGCCTGCAAAACGCTGGATATATTTGAAAATGTATGCCAATCAATACATCACCGATATCAAGCGAGCATTATAGTTAATGGTAGGAACTTTAAGCACCTGTTGTGAAACTACATGTGCAAGTGCGGTCAAACAGTTAAAAATGCTTAATAGTGTTTCAACATTTATTGTCTTGTCAATTCTGAATCTTAGCGTATCCTCTAATACATTAGGGTGGCGTTACCAATCATACATTCCTATGATTAGTTTTTGTGTTCTCTACCTCTCCTAAAAGTTTACAAGTCCAGTTTTGAATCCTGTATATTCACAAGTAACTATAGCAAAGACATATTCAGAATTTTCTAATGCAGACTTAACTCTTAGTGCATTCAATAGGATCATTTACATTTCATGCTCATACTAGCTGGGTTGTGCCACCTACTATCCGACAACTTGTAAAGGCAAGGAAAACATTAAAGTTTAACGAAAAACATGTGTTCAACCTAGTTAACAAATGCTCAATATGGTCGAATGTTTAATGCTCCCGTTTTGCACCATTGACTGAACTTGACAAAATCACTATAAATGCTATCACCATAAATCAACATAATTGTTGTTACTTCTCTTCACATACCACTATCCTATTCTAATATATGAAATTAATAAATTAATGTGTAGATTAGAATTTAAAGAAACTTGAAAGGCAGGAAAAGAGAACAAATTGCCAAATCCTCAAAATTGTTAAATATTTTAATGCCATAAATTCCAATAAATATATTTTAGATTAATCCCAACTTAATATGGCTAGTTAAGACCAGAAAGAAATGCAAGGTCAAAATTCAATAATACACACTTCACAAAAACAATTTTCCTGTTAAAGTCAAGTGAAATATAAAATTATCTCAACAGTCAGACCAAAAATATTATTTAGCTTGACATAAAATGGATCTATTTATTTATTTATTTATTTATTTATTTATTTCAATTAACGTCACACTGGAGCAACACAACGGGCTATTGGTGACGGTCCGGGATCAATCCCAAAGGGAAAGATCCGAGGACAACACCACGTAATTTTGAACCACGGTCAGATGACGAGGCAACACCTGAGCTGGCACCCCACTCTCCAAACTTCCACACCACGCCAACGTGAGGACATTTGAGGCCACGACAGATTTAACGTGCACCAGCCCCCTTTGTACACGACGGTGTTTGGCTGGATTCGAACTCGCAACCCTTCGGTTGCTAGTCCGTTACTCTTCCAACCGGGCCACCGCGGCCCCATAAAATGGATCATCATTTACAATTGTATCTCTGGCCATTGCTTTTCTTATTTACATTTCTTAAATTTGTTTATCTAACCATTTTTAACTTAAAACTTCCAAACATAGATAATATATCATATGCATACCCATGCATAATATATCATGATGTTTTAGGCTCAGCTTCAGTTGTTTTGGTCAAGGATAGGGTATACGTAGCCACGTACAAAACCAGTAAAGCAATACCCAATTTATATGCAAGAATTCAAAATAAACAGTTTTAATTTTGGAATATTTGTTAAGAAATGAAATCAAACTTTCGTTTTTATCAATGATTTAAGTCTATGTGAAAGTTGTGATATAAAAGTTGGGAGCAAAAATGCAATAAAAATAAATGAAATTGAAGTAAAGTGTAAGAAAGCAGACCATATAAAATTGTAACAAATTTCAAAGAGGAAACAATATGCAAATTTCACTACTTGCATTTAAAAATCAATTACAATTACTACACTAAGCATGTTAGAAAAAAGTGAAAAAATATTTATTTCCAGAAACTTAAAAATCATGTGTTAAGAAAATGTAAGACCATTAAAAAATTAGCATATATCCGAGTCTATGACACATGAACAATGGAAAAATATTTGCTCACCAGAGAGAAATACCACTTAAATATTTATTTCAATTTGAATTTAAAATGCTATGAAGAAAAAAATTCGAACATGAATAGAAAGCTTTTCAATTTCAGAGGTGCTGGCAAATCTGAAAGGGACATTGATAAAATTACATTCCAAATCAGCAGTTTATTACATCTCAGTTCACAAAATATGATAAAAAGAAACTATTAGGAAAGGGAAAATTGTTATCAGCACTTCATTATTGGGAAATGTTCAGATTAGTAACAAACATCTTGAAACTTGAAAGATATCAAATCATGTAAAAAGTATCATGACAGTCTGGAAAATTTTATTAAAACTTAAATGTAAATTATAGAAAATGATAAGGATACCTGGACATCAAAAACACCATAGAGAAGACTTAAATGGGTCAAAAGTATCATGTCCAGGAATGTAGATTGGAAACAAATTTTTTTCAGAAAGAAAATGTGCTTCAGTAAACCTCGATAAGACATCAATTTTCGTCAGTCCTGTCTAGCTCTAACAGATGGAAGCATAATTAAACCCTCATTTACTCATCATGAATTCAAATATTACCCCAGTAAAAAACTAGGATACTTCAAAAACGTGATATCTCTCCCAGTTGAATATGAAGCTAATTCAAATGCATAGATGTCATCCATAATTTAGAAAAATCATATTTGAAAACAAGATATGCTATTTTTACGCCAGTAAAATGTTGCTTTAATTGTGACACAACTGTCCTACCCACAATTATTCATAGTGAATTTAAATATGGATATAAAACATTGCTAGTTAAAATTTGATAAAAGCTCGGGATGAAAATTGTAGCACTAAACAGTTTCTAATATCCATTACGCAATCAGCTATATTCAGAGGTGGAATTTAGTCTAAAATAAATCTGAATGTCTTTGAACATGTGTGGACCTCATAAGTACCAACATAAAACATCGCAAACACTAAATCACTTTAATTAACATTTATAACTAATACATTCGCAGAGACTAACTACAGCAGACAGCACAGCAACAGGAACAAGACGGTGCGTTAGCCCTGCCCAAAGTTTGGGAGTCGTAAGAGTTGCACAAGCAGATGCACTGTGCAAGTTTTAGTTCTCACTTTGCCTGATGAAAGAGGTTTTGGTTCGCACTTTGGCTGACGAAGGAAGTCGCCACAGGACCCCTTCTTAGTGCTATGGGCACAATATAAAATACTGAGGGAAGTGCACATGTCGCCCACTGCGAGTAGTTCTATCTGCTGAGTGTTCGTGGGGAACGAGACATGTGGAGTTAAACTGGAACAAGCTGAGCCACGATTCTGCTGGTGATCGGCAATATTTACTAACTTTCCTTTGATGTCTAACATAGAATTTTGGAGTGGGAAACAACTCGATACATGCCATTATATGGGGTTTGTAAGACTTCTGCAGAGCAATGTCACACGAAAACGTGAGGGTGTAATCAGGGGCACAGGAATGTAAAATGGTTTGGTGCATGAATTTATCTGAGATAGAATTGTCATCAGGATAAAGGACTGCACTGTGAAAGAATACTATTGATTACAATAAAGGATAGATTGAGTAAAACTGTTAGAATATGTTTAACAAAAAGCTTTATGTAATTCCAATATAATTAGGAGTACTGTCAAAGAAAGCTAAGTTATAAAAGTACTCTGAAGCAAAACAATGCAAGGCAAGAAAAATCTATACTCGAGATTGAAATCTCCATTGAGACATGCAAATCAAAACACTATAAGAAACTTTAGTCCAGCAAAAGGTGTCAAATGCTTTTTGACAATAAACTAGACATTATTCCTGAGTGTTCTTTTCATTAATGAAAAGGGCATTGAATACATCCATTTTAGCCAACTGTTGTGAAATACAACAAACCAAAAGTAGCACTAAAGTAGTATTTGAAGCAGGGGTCTTCAACCTTTTGGTAAAAATGGCCAGATTAACAAATTTGAAAGCTACCCCAGTTCATACATCTGTCCACATTGTGAGAATCATAGATGACACAATCCAAAAAATTCTTAATTAGAAACTGACTCTTAATTAGAAATTTGTCATTAATTTTGAAAACTGAAGCTTCAATATCAGGTATAATCACCATTATAGTGATTCACAAAATATCCTTTGAATTTTTATCTGTCAAGTATGTTTTCGTTTCTAATTTTGCATTCTTCATTTGACTGAAAACCTGCAGACATGAGCAATGCATTTTTATGTATTTCTGGATACTTAACGAATCTTGCATTTCTCTGAAGTCACATTGCAAATCTAACTGTAGATGAAGAGAAACTCTTGATATCAATCAAAAAGGGTGAGGGAGAAACTTTGCTGTGGGAATTTCATTCTTTAAGGGGGCACAGTACCTTTAAGCATACAAATCAGCAGGTAAAATAGACTTATTTCGGTAAACCGTATCACCAAAATTTTTATGTGTATCATGACGAAATTTTTTGCAGGGTTTATTTATACTTTATACTACACAATGTAGAAAAATTGGTTTGATTTTTAAAAATTAAATAATATTTTGCTAAAATTTACATAAGGTCATTTTTTAACATACTTTTTACAAGCATAACTTGTGCGCAACATTCTGAGACATCCTGTGCATTTTCTATAAAACTAATGGCTGATTTGAGTAACACACAATGCTTTTATTTTAAATTAGAACCAAAAAATAGAAGTTAAGTAACACATAAATATAGCATAATCAATTAATATTTCACTTCATTAATTTTTTCCAAATTTTCGCTCATACTATATCAGAACTTTTTAATATATTTTTAGCTTTTGAGTAAAATTTTGGTTTCATTTTGAAGCCCTTTTGATAATCTATTTTCATTCAAAATTTCAGGAGTCTACGTTCATTAGTTGCAGAGTTATAGTGCGTGCAAGCTTGAAAATTACCATTCTGAGAAAAATGCAATTAAAGTTGAAATAGTTATTTTTAGCATGGAATTGAAATGACTATAAAATTACCCCCAGGAGCATACAAAACTCCTTCCAGAGTTGTCTCAAAATTATATTTTTTTGCTCTTCGTTTAGCTCCCCGAGCTTCTAACGTACTTTCGAGAGCTCAAATATTTGAAAACCTCATACACTTCATATCATTCGCTGCAGCTGCTTGCTCAGTATTTGACCCAGGAATTATTTTAAGTTCTCTTAATATTTTTAAATGGGCACTTTGCCCCTCATTGTAAACACTTATGGCTTGATAAACAGCAATATTGACAACATTGCGTCCTGCATTGGAAGTTTTAGGGCAAAACTTCCAAATCAGAGAGTTCAACGACTCATTCGTGTTTTGAGTTTTACCCCCTAAACATCTCCTCAATAATTCAGGCTAGGATAAATCTCTGAAGATACTTTTAACACAGTTCATAACCGCAGGTGGCAAAGAATGTTCATGATGAAAGACATTTCCTTCTGCTCGAGCTTTTTGAAATGTGCACCATGATTCTAATCGTTCTGGGCAAAAGTCATGGGTTGCCTCAGCATCAGTAGAGCGTTTATGGTACCATATAGCCCATACGGCTTTCTGCATGGCCCTAACATTCTCAGAATTGCTTCTGATAGCATTACCATAATATGTGGTCAACTTGTCTATAACTGTATCAGTGAGCTTGCCTTTCCCACTTAGTGGCTTTCTATCGGGCAATTTTTTTCCTCGAAGGTCCTGTTTTAATTTTCTTAATCTCGTCCCCATCCTTTTTTTGATGTGACCAACACACACTATTTTTTGTAATGGTGTGTCACCATAAGGTGCACAATTGGTGATGGCAGTGAAAGTTTTAGTCCCCATCACCAATATAATTGATGTATCGAACTGCATTTTTGGTGCGGTTTTTTTACCAGAATCAGAACATTTCAAACTATCTAAATAGATCAAAATTGGAAATCGATTTTTTAAGGTTTTAAAGGTACTGTGCCCCCTTAAAGTAAAAATCTGATTTAGAACTCCTCAAATTTAAATTACATTGCACATAACCATCTAAACTGCATATTCAATTTTGATTTGTCAACTCCTCTAACGTTGGAAAGCCAGAAGCTTTCGTTTTGCTACTGATGTTCACTAGAAATATTTTGTTTTCAAAAGTTATCGAACTATGATCAGGAAAGTTTAGGAGTCACTCAAAATTCTCCTAGCAATGATTCCTGTGCCTGATAGTTCATATTTCTGGGACCTAGTTGACATGAAAGGGCCTGCTCAGCTGGCCATAATTTGATAATCCTAATTTAAAGTATGTCAATCGAAATTCAGGGTAAGACACTGACATTCAAGAATGAGAGTGGTAAGATGACATAGTTGTTTCAAAATCAGGTCAAAAGTCTATTTTGTTTGATGTAGACTAGATAAAACTAGATGTAAACTAGATAAAGTTTTACGCGAGTCTGACAAAACATAACCACATGTGACTCAAAAATAGCTTAAGAAAACTTTCTCATGTAAGAGATTTGTACAGTAAAAGGATTACAAAATTGTTCACTAGGAAAACTTGAAATTGAAGCTTTTGGACTAGGCCATAATTTGGCAAAAAGCATCTCAGAAATGTGTGTGTGTGTGTCAGTTTTAAATCTTGTTTTTACTTGTTAACAACATTAGGGTTAGCAGAAGGTTCCTACAAAATTCAATATTGATTCAGAGAATACCTATTCCTCTTACAACAGGAAATGAAATCAAAGATATGGATCACAAGACTATTACACCTGTAATTGAGTGGTGTTCCCCAATAGAGGTTATACCAAAAAGCAATGGGAATGTCAAGATCTGTATTGACTTAGTTGAATTAAATAAGAATGAAAGGAGAATTTCCTTCCTTACCATATATACACTTAACCTCTCAACAGATGCTTTGATTTTTCAAAATTATATGCAAACTCTGGATTTTGGTAAATTAAACTCTGGTGTATCTCCTCTGAAGTAATTTTTATTACCCTGTATGGTAGATTTAAGTTTTTGCAATTACGATTTGGAATATCATTTTCAGCAAAAAAAATGCAAGTTCTTGATTGCAAATCAGAACTGCTTGCCATGTATTGTAGATGGAGGCCGTCCTTGTATAGTCAAAACAAAATTGAACATGATGACGTCTGTGTAAAGTCCTAGAGATTCAGTAAGTATAAAATAATGCTAAATGCAAAAAGTGCATGTTTTCAGTAAACTGAATTAAGTTATTTAACCTCCTAAGAACAAGACTGCTAAGTATGACAAAAAGTCAAAAGATTTGTATTAAACATTTTGCAGAACTTCTTTCATCTTTAACTTCTAAGGTGAGCCACAAAAAAGAATTTAGAAACAGCACAAAAGATGCATTCCAGAAATGAAACGATATCCTACCTGCAGAGCCTGTTTCAAAAATATTTTATCCAAAGTGTTCATAGCCATGGTGCCTCATCGTATGGACTGGAAGCAACTTTATGACAAAAACAAGACTAAGGTAAGTTGTGTCTACTTCAAAAAGATGACTCCTATAGTGAAGATACGCTCAAAAAAGAAAGGACTTGCTCTAGCAAGAGGATTCTAGGAGTTTCCAAGACTATCTGAATGGAACAAGCTTTAAGTTGGAGAATGATAAAGAACTTGGGTAACTTATGTATGTTATCTCCTGTTAAGAATAAATTAAAAGGAATTTTAAAATATTTGCTGGTCATTCATGTCTTCAAAAGTTTACCAATTCAAATATACTAGTCAATCTTTCCAATTTATTTGCCGTACCACAAGAACTCTCAAAATACCAAGCTGGAAAGGTAGGTAGTTAATTAACATCACACTGGAGCAACACAACAAGCTATTGGCGATGGTCCGGGATCAATCCCTCATGAATGACAAGAAAGAGTTGTCTCACAACCCACTCTTCCCCACAAAGTGAAAGACATTTGTACATGGACAAAAATGCCTACTCAATACAGAACAAGTATATAAAAATATTTTATAAAGTAGAAAGAAACTGATAAATTATGCATAAAATTATGTCAAGAAAATTACACAATTTTCAAAAACAAGATTAATATATACTCGAGTTGGTTGATAAAAGTAAAAAAGCATTGATAAACAGTGATAATGACATAACAGATGACGATGTTTTTCCAATAAATCAAAATGAACACAACGAAAGTGAATGGAACGTAAGTCCTATAAGCTAATTATCTAAGTTCACAATAAATACCATCCACTAATAGTATTTTGCAATTTAAAATAGTGACTGGAATTTTGTTCATACAAGTCTTCAGGATGTATTAAAAGCTTTCCAAAAAGGAGTATAATTTTCCCACAAAGTCAATCAATTGTAAAAAGTGTGTAAGGCTCATGAGACAATTTTATCATTATGAATTCTTATACTCGTCTCTTATGAACCAAGAACTCTCACACTCAGTTCACTATTCAGATGCTACCACCACTACCAGGAGACAGCTTAAGTAGACCATTGATGAAAGCACTGTTGTGGAATCCACAATCAATATAACAGAACACAGAACATTGAGGAAACGGGCAGGGGGCTGGAAGCCAGTGCAGGAAGTGAATCCTCTGGTTGGATATCATCTAGAGATGGAGGTGATGCTAGTCAAAAGACGGAAAATGGATTGTATTGTGTTAAAGGTGCTCCGTAGGTGATAATTGTTGGGCAGAAGCAGCATATCATCTTGATGTGCTTTCTTAGTAGTTGTTTTCTCTATCAGGTATTGTTTTCTTGCAGGTTCATACTTTAGACAAGCAAAATTAACTTTGCTTTCAGTTGCATGTGGATTTCGTTCTTGTCTTATAATATAATTTAATAGATACTTATCTATTAAATATTATAAGACAAGAAAGAATAACAAGGAATTTCTCAACTATGACAAAGGGGCCGGTAAACTTTGGCTTGAATTTATCTTTGGATTTAAGGTATACTGTCTCCTTGTTTTAATAAACGTTCTTTAGATTTCTTCTCTTGCACTGCATTCTGTTTTTCTTGGTTGCATAATAAACTTTCTTAAATTTTAGAATGTTCTTAATTTAATTGCTTTAGTAATGATGACTTGTAATCTTGTAATAGTAAATCATGTGAGTGGAAATAGGATTTTTACATATCAAAAAATAAGAATAAGGATCTTTAAAAGTGCACACGATTTGAAGAATAGTCATGTGATGCATGGTGGGTACCATAAACACATTTTTTGTGAATTTGAAGAGCAATTTCAAATCCAGTACCTTTGTATGTCAAAGCTAAAATTGCATTTTTAAACGATTGATTTAGACGTTCAGATGTGCCATTATCTTTTGGATTCACTATGCTTGAAAATTTAGGTTTGATACCAAGTGTCAATCAGTGCCTTGAAAATTTTGCAGCTAAATTGCAATTCTCTATCTGTCAGAATCATTGTGGGCCTACCATGAGTTCCAATTCTGGACCTTGTCTTTCCATTCTTGCTGTTTTTCTCCGCTTTTGTTGATTTTAAATCATTTTAATAAACCTTCTGTATAGATTTCATTTGTAAGAAAGTAAGATTTCATAGATAAAAAAATTATTCAGTTTACATCTGATAAAAAATTCAAAAAGCAAGCACAGTTGCTTAGTAACGGGAAAGAGTTTTGTGTCCCCAGCAATGTCCTTCATTACAAATATTTATGAACCTTTAATTAAGAAAGATAGTCTTACATCATTTTTCATACTCCCGGTAAAAGTTTTCAGCAGCAGATGCACTATCAATAGTCCATAACATAAGGTACCAGATTCTGATAAATTAGAAGAAACTAGTACTTATATTCAAATAAATTTGATTTCCAACTTCATCTCAAAAATTAAAACAGTTGCATAATGCTCAGAAATCAGATACTACTTGCAAGAAATTATGTGAATACTCTGAAAAAGTATAGCCATAAAAAGCATCAATTTATCTTATTTACTTTATTGACAGTACATATATGAAATATCTGCAGGATGGACTTCTGTGATGTATGCCCAGAATCTTCACTCCAAAAATTGCAAAAAGATATGCTAGTTGAGGCACATTCTGGATGTAAAGATTATATAATAAATACAGAAAATAAGTAAAATCATAATCAAAATCATCTGATTCCTGCAAAAGATATGAAATCAGATCCTGAGGATGATATTGGTGACCTGTCTGCTCATAATCCCTTGAGGCAAATGCAGACTGAGACACCTCAAACTGAGAAAACAACCTGTCCCCAGATTATAGTAAACCCAGGTATGTAATCAGGAATAGGTCAATTGACTTAACTCCTCAGAAGCTTGGTTTGAGCTCCACATCTGTTTCAAGTGTTACTTGAACTGACCTCATGAATTGAACCGAAAGAAAATAGGAAGTCTCAAGAGATTTTTTGTTGACATTCTGATTCATGCGCCTAAGCAAAGTGTGCTTTTGGCACTGATTAGCAGACATCAATTGCACATCCACTAAAATGTTGCTAATTACTCCTCCTTATGTCATTCTTCCAAACAAAAATGCCTTTTTAGAAAAATGTATCTTAAAATTTCTCAAATTTCAATTTGCAATAAATCAGCAAATAAATATTCAATGAATTGTACAGTGCAAATATTGGTTTACATACTAAATAGTTCTTAAAATTTTGAGTCTTGTTAACATTCAGGTATCTAAATAAGTTCCACATTTTTGCATAAGTCTGTTTCATGAAGCTCTAATTTTACTATAAAGTTGAATAAGTTTATGGTAAGCATTAATGCTTCTTAAGAATCTTCAAAATTCTTTTACTTTTAGGTGGCATTGACTTCTTTGTAATTTCAATATTAGTGTTCCCAAAAGTAATTTTGTGTTTCTTAGCCAAAAAAGATTGTTTTTAGTCAGGACAAATTTATTTTATTTAAATCCGATTTTTATTATTTAAATTATTTGCTGTCTTTATAAATTTAAACTTGTTATACATTGAACATGCAAGTCAGTGTAGTTTTTAGGTAAAATGGAAGTATATACTAAACATCAATGAGTATACGTTTAGGACAAATATTATTAGGTAGGCATTTTAATTAACGTCGCACTTGAGCAACACAATGGGCAATGGTCCGGGATCAAACCCAAAGGGAAAGATCCGAAGACACCACATAATTTTGAACCACAGGCAACAGCAACTGAACAAAACAGAATTTGTACAAGATATATATTTTTTCAATCCTGTATTTAAGTTACTTGAGTAAAGCTCGTCAGGCATACAAACACAGGTAAACACACAAGTAGAGCTTAGAGGCGATAGATACTCTAAGAGTTTAGGTGAGGAAATTTGAAGATTATCTGCATGCATCCTCTCATGCCCATACATTTTAAAAATAAAAATTAATACTTTCGGAGGAGGGTGGTCCTTAGAACTCCAATGTGAAAAGAATCATATTTTTGCTAATTGTCTCAATGATTTTCAATGGATGTGTATTGAATTGATTATTTCCAAAACAAATTCTAATTCATTGTAATTTATAGTCAATTGGTAAGAAAACCGAATGTTTCCCTTTCCAAACCAGAACTAGAATACCCTGTAAAACCAGAAATGTCAAAATTAAATATTTTCAGTCTCATAACTTTCTTGCTTCGGCAAAAAAGTGTGAAAATACACTTCTATTGGGAATAAATATATAATACACAATTTTATAACACTTTCAGGTTCTACAAGCAATAAAAATATTCTAAGGAAACTTTCCTGATTATATTTTTCTCTGAAGTGTATTCAAGTACAAAGCAATTAACTTTGGAATATTATCTTACAGAATTATTAAATTGGTACATCACAAGATTCACTGAAGATCACTCAATGGCAATTTTGCTACTAAAATTGTCTTTAGTGTATTTTTCTGAAGTGTTTCACTGATGTAATTTAATTATTGTAATATAATATTCCAGGGTTAAAAGCAACAGAAGTTCCTTAACCCTCTGACAGCAGTACGCATGTGAAGATCATGTCCTCAGAAACCCAAAACGCCTGAGTATCATTAGTAGAATCACCAATATTTCTTCCCCTCATTTGCATTTTATTTTACACCTCATCGGAGGACCCTATACCGGAATTGAAAACAGTGCTTGTTTGGATGGGGGTCGTACGAAAAGTGCTCTTTTCAACTTTTAAGTCGATCTTAGAATTAGACATGTTGCTGTTTTCTGACTTTCAGTGTCAATTACAAAACATTTTTAAACTCGCAAAGAAAACATGGATAGAAAATTGTCAAACTGTTATAAAGAACAATTTTATCTATTCATAAGAATAACTTTCTTTTATTAAAATATAGCGCAAAAGTAAAACAATGTGCAATTACTTATAATAAAACAAGGAAAATATTTTTCAATTTTAGAACAAACACATTATGCTTCGTTTAATTTTAAGTACATATTTTTTCATTAAATGTTTTAAAAGAGCAATTTAATTTCTTTATTTCCCTCTAATCTCCTTTATTTCGAATCTCTTGCAACTGGAATACACAAGGTATACTTTTCTGTTGTGTTATCGGCAATTAATTTGTAATTTATTACCTTATTTTTAAAGCAGTGTATCAAAATTTTGTGATAATTTTTAAATAATATATCTTTTCCTTTGAAATTGATGTTTAAAAAAGGTTTTCGGAAATATAATACAAAGTGATAAAAAGTGGTTATTTTTCAATTCTTCCTTATAAATAGAATCTCGAAGCAACGTGAATTTTTTTAGAATGGTTTCTTTTAAAATTGTAGACCAAAAGCATCTTCGTACATCAATAAAGTATCACTAGAATTACGTCACAATTATGTCCCCAAAATGGAAGTTTTAGTGGTTTGTGGGAACTTAAAAATATGTGCTTTTTCCTAAAAACACTAAGATAGGCAAACCTTTATATGTGAAAACCTTTGTTTATTACAAATAATATTTACACTTTACTACTATCACCCAGTCCTCACTAATAAATCGCAAAAATAGCATTTCTAGTTAATAATTCAATTTCAAAGTCATTCTTCGCACAATTTTTTCTTTTTTAATTAGTTATATATGCATTGGTACAAAACATGTCTTGGAATTAAATTTCACATAAAAATACAAGCAAATATGTACTTCAGTCAAATTCAGAATTGACAGCGAAGGTCAAGTGTGCGTCACTGAAAATAAGAAGTGTAGTAGTTTCCTCTATTGTTATAAATTTGTGATAACTTCCATTCTAAAAGACCAAGGGGCTAAAACTAGTGAGATGAGGGAAAACAAAGCTCAGCTACTAATAGTCATCTCATTCTTATGGTTTGCATTCTTAGAATTTTGTTCTTTTGATTATTAAGTTACGACATACCCCCAATGACCACTTCTGGACTAATGTTTTCAATATTTCTTGGATTATTTCATGTTACAGGTTGATATGAGTGGTTTTGTATACAAGAGAAGCTGACTTAAAGACGCGCGCGCGAAGTCAATTGTTCACTCAAGAATACCCGTCCTCAGGCTTCGATTTCTCGTAACCTGTATAGAAACAGCAACACTAGTTCTTTTATATGAAGCATAGGGACAATGGACAAAAAAGTTCACTGGAATCCTTCGGTCCCAACTCCACTCTATTTTTTTCAACGTGAGTAACACCCTCAGTTAGTCGTTTGCATTTCTCATTGCAGCAAAAGTAGTGGTACTAAGAGCCGCCTCAAATAGAGGCCATTTACGATTTTCTACCTTTCTTTAGAGGTCCAGAGTTAACCCCTTGGGTGGTAAATACCCATGTGAAATTTAACATCACGGGATCCCATGGGTAAGGTTAAAGAAATTGCTGGAAGCAAGTGATTTTTGAGCTCTCAGTTTTAAAGAAAAGATATTTTCTCTGGCTCCTAACCAAACGTTCATCCAGGGAGAAGAAACAAAGTGGGATGTATCGAGGTGCTACTGAAGAATGGGTAACTATTCTAAATTATAGCAATTATAGAATTCTTTTTAAAGCTATTCTTTTGTTTGATACATCTGATCGATCAAAAGTTTTCAGTTGCAATTAGTCCTTAACTTTAATCTAGAGTTGGTTATTTGGATTTTATGGCATGAGGTTAAGAATAGAATAAGCTGCATGAATGACCAAATAAGAACAATAAACGAAATATATATAATAGGTAAGCATGAAGAAAGTCAATATTTTAGAAATTTCGCAGAACCATTTCTCATGCAAACAGAAACTATGCAAACATCATGTCTTTTTTCATCCATTGATGATGCAATGTAGCATTCTCAACAAATGAAACTATTATATGACCTATCCATCTACAAAATCGAAAAACTTTTGCTTCAGTTAGCAAAACCATGTACTCAGATTTGTATGCTCAGCCTGAGTTTAGAAAAAGTAAAGGTTTGTAGCATGGAGAACTCAAGCTAATTTAGGAGATGGGTACTCTGAAGCTCAGGTTCCGGGAACATGCCAGACATTAAATTATTCACTTAAAAAGCTATTATAACGTACATTCACAGGTTGAAGAAGAAAAGTATTAAAAAACCTTTCTATCAATTTAACAGAGGTATTGAATGGATTAATTAGTCAATAATTAATCCAAAATTATAACTACTTAATTATTTATTTTCTGTTTTCCTTAACAAATAAGTTAAAATCTGGATTAGTTCGGGTTTCACAGAATATATACACATTCACATTAAATACAATAAAATATATTTTCCCAGTACGAATGATAATTATTGTAGAAAATTTCTTTCGCAGTAAATTATGATCACACATAAAATTTGCTCTAAATAAACACTTTTACTTATGATGTATATCTGTTAAAAGAATTGATTTATAGCACATAAAAAAATGAACTTACTGAAATTCTGGAATATTCTTGAATAGAACAATTTCTTTTGCATTGAAATCCTAATCATCATTAAAACAATTCTGATGCAAACACATTTTGCAAATTTGACACTCAAAGGAGCTTTCAATAACAACATCATATCCCAATCCATTAGTTGATAGCGGGGTATTAAATTTTGATATCTCTTTTTGTTGGTTTTAAGGGTATATATTGAATAATGCTCAAACGTCCCAAAAATTTGACCAGTGTTTCATCAACTGGTAAGTGAGCGTACAGCTTAAAATGATCGGAAAATTTTTTTCGCAAGTATGTTTGTAGTGGCTCTACTTTTTGGATGAAAAGGAAATTTTCACTGTCCTTCTTAAGTTTGTATTCCCTATCGGATATATGGAAATTAAACTACTTCCGTATATCCGACAGGGAAAAAATAGATTTTTACTCATCATCATTTTCACTCTTGAATTTCCAAGTGTTTCATTTTTGGACAGTGATTAGTGATTCTAGGCATGCATATAACATTCATTACAGGCAGAACTGTAAAAAAATTCTGCAGTTCTTTAATGCTCGCAATGGGTTCCCATCTCTCATCTGTAAATCCTCGCATTTTGGCACAGAATTCTGCATACTTATTGGTGTTACTCCTTATGAGTTTGTATATCTTATTAGTCATTAACAACTTTAGATAGTCCAATGCTGAAGAGCCAGATGGTAACATATGAAAGGGACCAGAAAAATTAGCGAATTGGGGGATGTTTATGCGTTTATTCTCAACCACTTCTGAATCCCATTCAATGGCAGTCATTTTTTTTTCAGTTTGAGGAATTCCTATACTTTCTTCATATTCGGATTCACTATCCACACTGATCGAATTGTTTCCCAATTCCTTCAGAGGATTAAACTAAAGGTTTTTTACCCAATTATAAAAGTTAAGCAGATCAACCCTAGGGAGAAAAGTTTTTATCACCCACAGTAGTATTCCATGGTCAAATATCCTAGAAATATTGATTATACCCAGTGTATCAAACAAAACATTGTTATTTATTCATGCACAGAATACAAAATGAAATACTTACTATCAGGAAACTCTAATTCATAATCACTTTTCCAATCGTCCGACAAATAAGCATCATCTTCATTAATAGAATTTTCAGATGAAAAGTTCCCTGCGCGATTTAATACCAATTTAATGTAATAACAATTTAAGACAAATGCATTACAATGAATAAGTTGAGAACTTTGGAAAACCATACCATCATGTTAATATTCTTTATCAACTTAAATAATAACTAAAATACATCATACTTGGTGGGATTTTGACATAAAGTTAAAAATGGTTAAATAAAACCTTAAACTTTCAGTATACAAAAAATTCATCTAAAAAATTAGACAAAAAATACTGTTTTATATATAGATTAAATATGATTTCATAAACAGTAAACTGTAATTAAAATAAAAATTAGTTACAAAACAATTTTGTTAAATACATATAAGGATAGATTAATAAATTCTTATCAACAGAACCTGACACTAAATTACTTAAAGCTTTACATTTAATCAGGGAGAATAAAATGAGTCTCAATAGTAAAATCCATTTTATTCATGTTAATTGTTGTTTCTCCATGTTGTTCAAGCAGTCATCCAAAATCAGAAAAACAGCAGACAAAGCTTCATAATTAAAATATTTTTGAAGCTAAAAATGGTAAATGGCACAGTGGGCCATTTACCAACATTACTAAAATTCTTATTGTGTCTAATTCTCTAATTTAGAGGTTTTTAAACTGTTACATGACATAAGGTGTTTTGTGATAAAAATTTAAGATCATAAATCCTTCATTGCTAAGACTTAAAAAAACAATAGATTGAAATTAAATTGATACAATTATTTCTTTATTCAGGCAATTAATTTAAATAATTTAATTATAGTGCATTTCACTTTAAAATCCTTAACATAACTCAAATTAAATTTATTCCAAAGCATTTCATATGAAGGAGCTGTTGAGATTTACATTTAGATTAAATGAGCTGTAGACCAAATCTATTGAATAAAATTGAGCTTCTTTTATCTGGCTATTAAGATCAAGATTTTGAACACAGGAATTTTGACATTTAATCAACGGTTGTAACTAGTGATTCTTAACCTGTTGCGCCATGCTTTACCTTGATACTCCAAAACTCCATCATTATAAAAACAAATATCACGTTAAAAGAATACATAATTAACAAAACCCAAACTATTAAAAATAAATATAACTTTAAATTTGCAATACTAGGTTACCAGGCCTAGAAGCTCATCATTCACGGAAAAACTCATTGATTATCAAGTTAGTAAGATCCTAGTTCAATACAAGTGGTTTTGATTTCAGGCACCAATTTCATTAGCTTCTGTCTTAAATCACCTCGTTTGTGTACTATCCAATTGGTTTGTTGTTTGGAAGCAAGTCACTTAGAGCACTAAAGCCGCATTAAACAAAATCTGAAGATGGGTATTGTAACAGTAGTTCTTGCTAAACCAGTTTGTCTTGTAACAACCACATAGGAGGGGCAGGACTGTCCTTGGTACCTATATCTGCTGCAGATAGGTCCACTAGCAATGAGCATTGCCTCTCATATTCAAATTGCACCCTTTGGGGCCTCATGCCCCCATGTCAAAAATTAATAATAAACAGTCATTATAATTATTTTTATAATTGATATACTGGTAACATTATAGAAATCTCATTGGAGGAGACACTGAATGTGAGCACTTTAAAGTCAAAATAAAAAGAGATAATTTCTTCTTTTTTGGAACAGAACTTACTTTTCATCATAAAATTCTGATCTTGTCAGAACAGATTCAACCAACATTTTCCATCAAATAATGATAGAATATATTTGTGTTCACAAACAAATGATATTGAAGCCCATTATGTTGTATTAGTCGAATATGAGAAACAGATTGATCAGAAGAAATATTTTTGCTGACAACGTTTTTGCGGTATTGCAACATTTTACAGTATTTGCATGCTATTTAACTAGTCTGTTCTTGCTGTGGTCTATGACATAAAGCATGTTCTCTCATGGAGGTAGTATCATATACGAAAAATATATTTTTATTCCAGCACACATCTTATGTAGATTTGTGGAGACAAAGCAAAAAATGAAAGCATGCCAGGTGGATGCTCTTATTTTCCAAATGAAGATATTCACAACTGTTCTATCTTGCAGGATATTTTTAATTTCAAACTCCCAATGCATATTTATCACCTCAACCTGTGATCACACAATGGAAAACTTGGATGGATGCAGCTGTTAACTACTGTAACCATTTCCAAGCCATGAACTCATTAAATCATTAGGTACTAAAATAGATAGAGCCCCATTCTGGTAGCTCAGAATTTATACACAAATGAGATCGAAGGGATGTTGGCTTAAAATACAATAATGCTCCCAGATAAAGTTCTTTTAGATTTGAGAACTTGCAAGACTTATCCATTTGCAATCAGTTACAAACTGGCATGCTAGATTGGCCTGTATGCAATGAAATCGAATAGCCTTGGATAGGAGATAAGGCTAAAAGTAAAATAAAGAAATCTAGGCAATTTGTAAGAGTGAAGTGAGTTTACTCAAAGAAATCCTTGTTATTTTAATCATGTGAAAATAGATTATTCATTTATCTTCGTTGAAAATGTACATTTATACTGTATTAACAGAAGCATTAGAAAATTCGGATGTAAGAGCATCAAACACATTACTAAAATTCTAATTAAAATTCATAAATTTCAATGTTTTAACCAAACTGGGTAATTTCATCAATGGTAGAAACTAATACCATTTATTGTAGTAATTTTATACAATTAATTTCGAAAATGCACATTTGCAAGATATCTGTGAATAAGATATAAAAATAAACTAAGAAAATTCGAATAAATTGTAGACTAGTCCTTATAAACAACAAAAAGATAAAAGAATGGAATAATAGCAGATAGACAACCAAAAACAACCAACTATTTTTGATGGTGGTGTGATGTAAGTTAAACTGTTTTTTCTAGAATGTTTAATTCATCATTCAATCATCATGAAACTGATATTTCTTACACTTTCTATATCACTTTCTATTTATTAGGTTCCATTTTAAAGAAAGGTCTTTTATAATAACTAAATCCTTCCAGCTAAACTTGCATCGAATATAAGCCGTTTAAGATGGGAATTAAATTCCTAAAAAGTTAGTGAGATGGTTTCCATGGAACAATTTAGGAGATCCAAGTTAGAATACTTTTAAAACATTTAGTTCAAAAACTGAAGGCAGCCTTAAAGGTTAAAACTCTTTTGGGAGATCTGTTTACATTTCAAAAAGAATAAAATTTACAAAGATTATAAGTTATAATGGTAATGTTATGCACTAAATATATACGCTGAAGCAAGTAGTTTAGGTTTTGAACAATTTTCTCGGATGCACTAATGACAAACTCAAAAATCATGTCGAAAAATGTAGCTATTTTTCAATTTTTTCTTTTCAGATTTTAAATTTATTGACTCATTTAAATAACATATAATTAACTTTGATTAATGTTACTTATATTTTTGTATTTTTATGACACATAAAATTATAAATTACTTTTATACTAAATATGTTGGAGATTAATACTCATTTTCTCTTCCCCTATGCATTACGTCATTACTGTCTGATGCTGTCTACAAACCACTTACATCATCGTCAGTTGCTGCTGAGATCTTGTCTAAGGGAGTCTGTAACAGTCGGCACTCCCTGTTTCTATAAGTATGTATTATTTTATTGCAATGTTAATTATCCATGTATAATAAAGTAATGTTTCTTATCTTTTGTTTAACCACTCACTCTGCTAACTCAACACAATAAAATACTAAAATAGGTGTAAAATACTTAACTTTTCTTACAGGAAAAAAGTTTCATTTCTAATCCCACTCCCTGATAACAGACAAAAGGCATGGTCTCAAATTTTTGTTATCAGGAAATTTGGTTGTACACATGAACATCAAATCTGTTGAACGCTGTTGCCAATTTTTTGTCCTTTGCAAATCCACAAATACTTTTTGTGATATTCAATTGCAAAATCATATAGCAGTTGACTGTGTGGTTAATACTGATAAAGATTTGTAAACTCGTTAAAAACCAGGTGCAGAGGTATAATTTAGAGTCAGTCTAGTACATAATCCTTTCATTAATTCATCAAACTGCTGAGTTTCCATTTGACAGTAATGGTAATGGGTAAAGTTTTATAATTTATTGTCCATGTTCAGACACTTTAAGATTTGTGAGCAAAATTGTAATACATGTAAAATTTCCCAGAAAGAAATAAAATTAATTTTAAGTGCATTCAATAGCTTCAGAGCTATTGGTCTGCGTATTCAAACTACTAGTGATGCCCAATCCATAAATATTTACTTTCAAGTATCAAATCATCATCCCAGCATTCAACAGCATTAATAGGGGAGGCTCTGCCAAAATTATTCTTCAAAGGTGAAATGACAGTGGAATCTGAAATATAAACATTATACAGGGTTAGAAATTGTGAAACAATTTCATACCAGAAAATGGATTCAAATTATATCAATTAAAACTAATAAAAGGCATTTTAAGAAATAAAATGAAAAGCTTGTTTTAACATAAGCCATCTGAATTACACTGAAATAACATTTTGGTACTCCATTTTACATGAGTTTCAAAAAATGTCCTTGATGGTTCATAAAAAATATTAAGAATTTATAGTGAAACACAATAGGAAAACACTCAAATCTCTATCAATATTTTATCAAAACCTTTCAACATCCATCCCTATTAAGTGATCATTATTCTTATGAAATAGAATTAAAACAATAATTTTCCTTCTGCTAGGCAACCACAATTTACCCTTAAAATCCACTGGGTGCCTACTAATTTGATACCTTTATGTTCCTTATGAAATATATACGATTTGGAGAAATGTCAGCTTGGACATATTTTGTAAAACCAGAATTATAATCCAGACAGCCTCTAATTTTGCTTTCATAAAAAACACCTATAAATTAATGTAACCCATAATGCAGCACTTGAATCTGTAATGATTAAGATAGTTTATGGACTTGCATGCAATGGTCAAACTCATGTGCAGAGAATTAAATCAAGGGCAGAAAGTAATTTAGTATTCAGGTTTCTGTGATCTAAGGATCATATTCAACAGAAGATGATCGATTTCTTTGATCAAATGAAAGCTGTAAAACCAAATCATATTTTTGTTATCTTCTCTTCAAAACACGATCGAAGCTATTAGGGTTAGTATGATTGCTCATTGTAGGGGAACTGGAATTGCTCAATGAGCACAGCAAAAGTATCCTGAACGTGCATGTGTAAGTACTTAGAGCAGAAAAGGATAAGAATATTTTACTAACTGTTGCTGTTATGTTTATATTAGATGTGCATTGTTGTAATAAAGATATATTTTAGTCTGATTAACTGCCAGTCATTCCAGAAGATAATGGATGCTTATCAGTACAGTTTGAGCTCTCATTTAGAAACATCAAGGCAATGAGTACCACATTGATTTTTCAGAAGTACTCGCTTTGTGAATTAGCAAATAATGGAAAATTTCTATGTATTTCATGGGATCTCATTTTGGTGCTACAGCAGATCATGCTGGGTACTTATTTCACTTCTTTAGAAGTGGTTAAAACATTCTAATGCATTTCCATACCATACTTTTTCTTACAAATTCTGATTTGAAATTATTTCCTTCATAATTATTCCCATTCTACACTTTTGACTTTAAATTTATCCATCTTTTTTAGTAATAATTTACATGAACAAAATTAAATTGAAAAAAGAACATTTTTATCATCAATAGAAGAATGTCCAAATTGATAAATTAATTTAAAATTTGGACATCAGTGTTTATACATTGTAGCTAAAATGAATGTTATTCATTTTAACAATCATGAGTTTTCCTTTTTAATTTTAAAAAGCAGAAAGCATGTTTGCAGTTAAATTTAAACAATGGCTCGTTTCACTGTTATTTATTTTCCAAGCAAACTTTAAATGCTAAAGATTGAACATTTCAAGTAAATTTTTCTCATGTGGGTTTTCAAGAATTTTATTCAACTGTTCCAATGCTAAAATTATTAAAATTATTATTATCGTGTTTTTCTGTTGTCGTCCATTTAAAAATTGTGGTTATGAAAAGTAGAATTTTGAAAAATAAACAAATTAAACTACCTTATTTAATAATACAATGCCTGTGAAATAATGATGACAGTAAAAATAAACGCTCAATTGTGCAAAAAGCTGACACCAAAACCATGAGAATCTAGAATGAACGATATCCACCTTCTTCAGAGAAAATGTAAGCAGAGAATGAAGTTTGATCGAATTGAGCATATTCGAGACGTGGAGAAGGGTAGGAAATCTTTAATCAGTAAATCGAGCTAGCATGAACAAGCACTTGCAGGGAAACTTTGGCATTAAACTCTGTCCAATCGAATTTCAAGTCAAAATGATTGAGAAATGTAGCAGTTGAATCTGCTCCTAAGCCCAGGTTAGTTGGTTGAGTTGGGTTTTATGGTGCAAGGGACTTATTTGATCATGCTGTACCAAAGACAAGACAAACATCAAGTAATGAATGCACACACAAGGAAAGTTTTACTAACACAGAAGAAATACACCCAGGGAGGAATAGAACCTGTCCCACCTACAACTCACAGGTTGCTAGAGCAGTGAGCAACAGCCCTGCCCCTAAGCCCAGTATGGTTTCAAATACAGAATGAGAACAAAAGTGAAGGACAGTTGTTACAATCTGACTTGGGATGCTATTGAACTGAGATCAAGCAAAAATGTTCAGCAAAACAATTTTAGAAAAGAAACATCTAACTACAACCAAAATGCTTAGCATTTTTCATCAATACACCATAGGCGTAGACATAATTTTGGGATAGAGTAAAAAATACATATATAAAGAAATGGGATGTGGTCTATTTTCAGAAATTTTATTGATATTGTTAAAATGAATGCTTGGGGAAAATATCAATTAGATATTGTATCATAGACATCTTTATTGGATTTTCACTGAAACATCTGTTTCCATACTGCAAACCCCCAAGTTGTTGATAGTAATGAAACAACATTTGTGCCATTACAAAAGTGCTTGAACTGGCCATCAAATGCAAATGCTAACAATAAGTCACAAAAGGAATAAACCCACATGAAACTGAAAATTTTCAGTAAAGATGAGTTGCAAATATTGAATTAGTAAAATTGTAACTATCTGCAACCAATGCAATATGCAAACAGATAGTGTTTCAAAGGTTTTTATAAAGCAGAAAGTAAGATTTTATATTAAATCAGGATGGTATTGCATTTTCACTACCTTTTGTACTTAAAAAAATAAGCACTTTTTCTGAAATAGTTTTAATTCTTTTAAAAAATAATATATTATATTATCTATTACTAAATAATATATAAAATCAAGTTTGGTCAATGTGGTGAACAGACAATGGTCTTACAACAAAACAAGTATAATACAATAAAATTATATAATTAAATTTTTATTGATATTAGAAAATTATCAGATAACATAAAATAAACTTTTATTAATGGTTCTTTTCCTTCCAGAAACTCATACTAGACCAGATTAGTTTTGGAAATACTCCCTATTTCTTTAGCATCATTCATTTTTCATTGTTGTTCATCATGTTATTTTCAATAAGTTGTTTTAACCTTCCCATAAGTATTATAATTGTGCATTGTGTAAAATGTTTAGAATTTGTTTCATACTAAAATATTTAATTAACTGACTAAAATCATAAAATGATGTTTTGAAAGCATTAAACTTAAATGTGATTTAAATAATTTAAAGATATTCCTTACTCAATGAGTCCCTTCTTGACATGCTTTCTTACATTGATTACATTTTCCATCTGCATCAATTAAGTAAATGCTTCTTTGTAAACATTTGTTTTAAAAATAATGATTTCATATTATAGATTCAATATGTAAATTACAGTATTTATCTGAATTACCAATTATGAAACTGGCAACATTTGAAAGAGAAAGTGTGAAAACTGGGGTTCAGGTACAATTCAATTTGATGACTAATTATAAATATTTTAGAACTTTATTTTTATTCAATCTACAGGGAGCAATAGATTTCAGGATCACTCTTAATATTAAAAATAGGTTTAACAGAAATCGACATTTCTTCCATGACTCGAAACAAAGCACTCACAGGTTTTGGAAAATTAATATTAGTTAAGATTGGTTATGAAAATTAAAAGTTCCAACTCATATCATTACGATGCTTATTAAGTATTTTAGGACTGACAAACATTGACTAGATGATTCAAACATTTCTGATGTAATACGAACACAAAGACAAAATAAAACACTTGATATCTGATATAAGTAGAAAATATTAAGACCTATTGACTGCTTTAATATGGCATAAAAACATTAATATTCTGCATAAAGCATGTTTAGATATTTAATTTTAGTTTTTGAATATGTTAAGGGGAAATGGAAAAGTATGCTATTTTAAAGTTTGTAATAATTTGATATGTTTATTATGATTTGATATGATCAACTTTATATGCAACATAAGATTTATATAAACAAGATGTACCATTTTCAGAATTAGGAATAACCCCAGAAGTAATGGATTCACTAACATTAAATACTTCATTCCTCAAAGTAGATTGATCATGCTTTCTCCACAGACATGAAGCTGATGTCATAGCCTTGAAGAGAATTTCATTTTCTAAGGTTTTTTCAAGTTCTTTGTCTGCTTTATCCTTCATCTGTAAAACAAATTAAAATTTCTGAACTAAGGATTGATTGGTATAAAAGTGTATATTGATGAGTTTTTTGTAACTTTCCTACAGTTGTAGTTTGATATAAAACATGTCTTACCTCCGAAATATTGGGAATATCTGATCTTTTTACATAATTGTTTTTCAATTCACCATCTTCAATTGCATAAGTTGGTACTTGCATAATTTGAGGTATATCCTCAAGAGGTATATCGAAATCATTCTGAAAAAAATTAATTCCCAAGTTCAATACTAGATTCTTTTTATTTAAAAACACTAAAATGAAATTTCATATATTAACATATTCCAAGTAATATTTTAGACTTATACTGGGAAAATTTTTAGAGTATATTATAGGATACATAAGAAATTTTCAGGTAATCCAGTATTAATTATTTGAGTGCAGTAAAAATCTGTATTCAATATGCCTATAAACAAAAACCACCAAACATGACTGTCTTTAATTTCAAGCAGTTATAACATTGATAAACAAATTCTAATTGTTTGCTCAAAGGTCAATTAATGACAAAATTGAAAATTTAAATGCACATGAGATATGTCCTTTAATTCATAGGTTAAATTGTTTCTTTATCAGCCTTTTCGGGATACAATCTGGCTGTCTTCTATAAATAATGTACATCCCTCCAGTTTGAATGTTCCATCTGAATCAAACTTTTGTAATGCTGTAACATGTTAACACCGAAAATGAAACCCAAAAACATTAATTTTCAAAACAATGTGAAGGTCTTTAATATGCATTAAGGCATTGTTTAACATCTAGAAAGATATTACAATTAAAACACATATACATCAAAGACTTCAACAAATTATATATGAAATTTGCAACCAAATGGTGTGAAATACTGATTTTCTACATAAAAAATTATATATTTAAAAGGCTTCATAAATACAAAATATTTACTAGTAAGAATAAACAGAAACTTAACAAATCAATTTTTTTAGTTACATGCATTTTATTATGAATTTACCAGTATCTTACTTTGAAAAATAATCATTAATTGTTGTTTGAGCAAGGATTTAGTTTACCACTCAAAACAAAATTTGAATCTCCTTTAAATTCTTAAATACTTTAAAATCAGAATCATGGTAGAGTAAATATTTCCATGGTATTAACAGAAGCCAAGGCCTCATCGAGATAGTGCATCTTCATCGTCATCAACATTGCTGCAAATGACTATTTGAAGTTTTGACAATCAAATTCGCAGCCCAAAATTATTGCAATAATCTAAAGTTTATTTTCATCTTTATTTTTAAAATTTATTTCTTAATTAAAGCCACCTTTACTAAAGTCATTCAGAATGGTTTCTGGTTGGTTGGGTTTTATGGTCCAAGAGCCATAATGTGAAAGGTTTCTGATTTTATTTGATTCTTTGCAAAACATGAAGTTCTGTGTGTGTGTATGTGTGTGAAGGCTTATAGAACAGCAACTTCCTTTTTATTCAGCTCACTCACTGTTAAGACAAATCTGCAATAAGTTGCCCCAACTTTTTCTGAGTCTGAAGTTTTTTATTATTCTGAGATCCAAGGGATGAATATGATTTGTACAATTCAGAGGGAAAATCAAACATGTTTCATAAAAAATCTGCCTTGAGAATGGGTAGTATATTGGTCAGTGAATAACTTGACATTTCTTTTTTCTGGAATCTTTGGTGTCCCAAGTATGAGACAAATTTAGAAGTCACTGAGAAAGTCATAACTGAAATAGTTTTAGAAAACCATAAAAATAAACAAGTCTTTGGCCATAAAAGGTTAATAAGAATGATTTGAGACTGACACAAAACAACCTATAAATGAGAGACATAGGCAGTGTTTTACTGCATTATAACTTAATCAAATAGTATCTTTGATTTAAAGAAACTATTAAACTTCTGTGAATTCTAGTATAATAAATTTCTTCTAAAAGTATAAATGTTCAATACACAAATTTGAATCATTAAAAAAGAGCGAAACAGTTGTAAGTAAAACAGTTGATTTAGAGTAATCTCTCTCACTCTCTCTCTGTAACATTACTGAACTGTTTAAATAATTCATGAAACACTATTTTGAGTATTATATTGCTTCAGGCTAAAATTTAAGGAGCATAATTTAAAATTTAGAAAACATTAAATTTGTTTATATTCAAACCAAAGGAATGAAAAATAAGCTAAAGATTAAATTGCACATAAAACTTTTCAAAGATAAAGTGTGTTAATAAAGTCCAGTGAATGGTATGAATAAAACCAACAATACATAATAAATTTGGAAAACATTAGTGTCATTTGAAGCTGTCTTCTAAGAGACAACACACATTTCACAATGTTCATACAGCTTGTAGAAACTTAGTAGAAGTTACCTTTATCAAACACATTAAGAATTATCAGTATATCCAAAGTAAATATTATCAGTATATTCAAATATTCAAGATGGTTTTTACAAACAGTCTCTTACAATATGATCAGGAAAGTAGGTAGGATGATACAAAATAATGCCAGTGGGGCTGATTTGAGGAAATTATTCAGGAGCGAAAGTAAGACTTCAAAGGAGATTATATATACTTTGAAAGAAAAGGGGCAATGTTCAAATTTGCTGATTTTGAGTTGTCCACCAAATTACTTCAAGGTAATGAAAGTTATAGCAGAAAAAAATACCAATGTCTTCCTGTCAATAGATGATCGTATCAAAACCTTCATGTATATATTATTGGAAAGTATTTTTTGTACATTAAAAACTTGTAAAATGGTTGTTTGTGGGTTTTATGACACAAGGGTCATATTTGATCAAGCTGGGCCAAATATAAGACAGACAACTTCAAGTATAAAATGTCATGAAAGGGAGAAATAGGGATTGAATAGAAATATAGGATGGAAGCAGAAAATGATCACTTGGATATCCCGGGTGTGCAACACCCATGTTTACTAAAGACAGTAAACCCCAAGGAAAAAGAAAAGATCACTAGAGTACCTTGGGTTTGTGAAGCCCATACACACCTAAAGGAGATGTGCACCTGAGGGCAAAAACTTGCAAAATGGACATTGGCCCTTTTCTACCAAAGTACGGATATAGTGATTGATATATATATTATTCATATATAGAACACTGATACATATATATGTTTGTGTATTTATGGAATTTATTTTGTTAAAACATTTCACTACACATATTATCAGTATATTTTTAATATGTATCCCCAGTTTTGAAGGATATGGTCACCAACCATAAAATTAATGGGGGCCAGAGGGCTTGAGACCCTAGAAATGGATTGTCCCTGTGTAATGTGTTATCCCAAAGCATAAATCAACAGACGGTTGTGGTGGATGCACAAGTGGGTGAAAGTCCAGTAAAATTAGGAATTCATTATGTGACTTTCAGGAACTAAATCTGAAATAAATAGAACAGTCATAGTCACTGTTTATCAGCTATCAGATGTATAATTGATGGATCATGGTTTCTGTTTGTCAAGGGATGGTCAGCATTAAGTTCATCCTCTAATGAAACTTCCATTTCTCAGCTTACAAACCAAGCATATGAAAATGTACTAGTTTTAACATTACTTCATTCACTTTCTTTCGACAATTCACATATTTCTGTCAATGTTTTCCACTTTCAAATAGAACTTGATACTGTTTATTTGCTGTCTTTCTACGACAGCTCATTCATGACCTGTTTTTGTTCATATATAGCAGTGCAGCCAGCAGGCACACCTGAATGAGGTTTTTCTAAACACTGTTTTCTGCATGCATTGTAACTGATATATGGAAACATTCACTGAATTTTATTGTCACATCTTGTACATAAAATAAAAGTAATTCGTAAATGCAGTATTGTATTTTTCTGATGAGATGATTACCATAATGGAGAAAGGACATATCTATTTCATAATCATAATTTCATCTCGCCAAATATAGGATGTTTTCAGATTCTGTGTAAAAGCTTATAAATAATGAACAAAATAGTTAAATTTGAAGAAATGCATTCATATTTAAAAAACAATGAGGTACAGAAGATATATTGATGAATGGTAATCAAGAAATTTAAAAAGAATTGCAGTTGTAGCAGCATTACCTGTCCAATGTCCAAATGTTTCAAGTACTTCATTTTACATAAACTTTTGGGAATTTCTTTCAAGTGATTGCCATATACATCTAGAGACACTAATGATATCAGGTTTTCAAATGATTCAGGCAGATCTTCAAGCTGTAAAGTGAAAACATAAAGTGTAAAATAAAATAGTAAAAAAATACATTGTAAATATCTTTGACAGATTGTGAATAAGTTGGAGTAATATTCTTAACAGCTTCAGTTAAGAAAGCAAGAGTTAATAATCTGAACTTTGGAAGTACAATAAAATGTGGAGGAACGATTGTTAAAATCCAATTAAATTTTTATTTGAAAAAGACTAAAATAATTTTTAATGAATGTAAAATTTATGAATTAATATAACAAAGAAAAATTGAAAATAATACCGAATTGTTATCCAGCTTTAGATCTTGAAGTGAAGTCAGCAGTCCAAAAGATTTAGGTAAATGTGATAGGCAGTTTAAACCCAACATGCAAACTTGCAGTTTCTGTAATTGTCCAAAACTTTCAGGCAAATAGTTAAGCACGTTGTGACTCAAATCCAAGTAAAGCAAGTTTATAAGATGTCCAAAGTTATTTGGCAGTACCTCAATATGATTTTCATCAAGCTCAAGCTTTGTAAGGTTCATAAGATCAGGGAAAGTCGAGGGCAGATAGGTTAATTCATTTCCATTGCTAATGCGAGGGTTTCGTTCTGGTTCACTTAATGGACTACCCAAATCTAGAAATGTCAAACTTTTTAATTTGCCAAAACTTTCTGGTAAAAATGATAGGTTATTTCCACTCAAATAAATTTTCTCTAAAGTACTGCAGTTAACTCCAAAGTTTTCAGGAAATGCAGCTCCCTGAAGATAGTTATCAGATAAATAGAGCTCTTTGGTATTTTCCAAATCTGAAAACCATGCAGGTATGGATTCCAGCATATTTTGTGACAGTATAATTTTTGTTAAGTTTTTTGCACAGAAAAGTTTATCAGGTAGAAATTTTAGCTCATTATTGTCGAAATCAATGACTTCCAGCAAGGGTAAGTCTTGAAAACTACAAGGCAAAGTTTTCAAACAGTTGTCAGATAAGTCCAATCTCTTCAGTTTCAGCAAATTGCCAAAGTTTTCTGGTAAACTTTCAATAGCATTACAACTTAGACTGAGGTAAGAAAGATTGCTTAGTTTTCCAAAGGTGCAAGGAAGACATTTAATTGCATTTTCGTCAGCAACAAATTCAGTAAGACACTCCATCAAATGTATATTTTCCGGGATCTTTTCTATAGAATTGCCTGTAACATGAAACTTCCTTAAATATTTCAGCTCAACAATACTTTCAGGTATGAAATGAAGAGAATTCTCTTTAAGATAGAATTCAGTCAGTTCTGTTAGCATTCTTATTGAGGAAGGAAGTGTTTCCAGAAAGTTGCCATTAACTGACAAGACAGTTAAATTAGATAATTTTTCACACAAAGATACAGGAAGAGTTGCAATATCATTAAAATCAAGGTTTAGTTTTGTAATCTTTGAATCCAAAATTGATTCAGGAACGTCTGTTAGATCTTGTGATGCCAAGTTAATATCCATTATAGAGGAATATTCAATCTAAAAAAGATAATAAAGATTTTGTTAATTCTAAAATAACGTAATGAAATATAGGAAAATGTTTAATTCGAAGTATCCTAATATGTGAAACAAAATTCTAAATCACAAGACAGATTTTTATATAAATGGGTTAAAATTGTTCTTATATAATTTTCAATATCTTTCTCAGACACAATACCAAAAGCATGGGCAGAATTTCATGTCATGGGAGATCCACAGAACAAATACTTATTGTGCACAAACTATATAGGATCTTTTAACAACGAAAGATGAAATTCATTCATGTTTTGGTGTGCAATATGGTCATAGTAAACCCCAGCTGCATGATGTTTACATATTTTTAAAAACTCATTACCTAAGTGTTGTACATCATTGTTTTACGAATTATCAATATTGCAATTTGCATACAGAAACTAGCCATTTTCCACTGTCATTTTTGTTTCTATCATGCAGTTTCTCCTATTATATGCATTAAAATAGCTATTGATGATTAACTGTCAATTCAGAAAGAAATTAATTCATAATACGAGGGTTATTCGGAAAGTAAGTTCTGTTACTGTGTAAAAAGAAAAGGAGACAGATGTGGACAAAGATACATATTTAATAACGATTTACAAACATTTCACTACTTATCGACATAGTCACCCTGCACATTAAGGCATTTATCGTATCGAGATACAAGGTTTTGTATGCCAGCATCATAGAAGATGGCCGCCTGTGAGGTTAGCCAGGATTTTACGGCATCTTTCACGACTTCATCGTCATCAAAACACTGGCCACTCAAGATTGGAGATCGTGAAACGTCTATTCGCACGAATTTTCGCATCAACTTGACGAACCAATTCCTCATTCACACAGCAGATGGCCGGCCGCTTCTCGCTTCATCGTGCATGTTCATTCTGCCTGAATTGAACAATCGAACCCATCTTCTAATCATTAACTCACTCATAACTGTATAGCCGTACACCTCACAGATTTGCCTATGGATTTCGCATGGTCGCATATTCCTTGCATTCAAAAAGCGAATTACAGAACGAATTTCAGTCGGCGGGACCTTCTATAGTCTTAAACATCTTTAGCACAAGATTTACATGTGTCAATGTTTTACAATACAAACTTTTCTGTTATGACGCATTCTTTAGTCATTGAGGACGCGATACCGCATAGGCAGATTAGCACTATCCGTCGGGTGCGGAAATTATTACATTCCAGAACTTACTTTCCAAATAACCCTTGTATACAGGAGAAAGCCCACATGAATAAAAGATCCTTCTTTCAGAGGTTCACATGCAAATGGGTTAAAATTACTTTTACTGGTTGATTCAGTCAGCTCTTGGATATTAAGTTGGATGGTTACTCAATGCTAAGGGCCAAATTGAGGAAATGCATTGTTTACGCGTTTAACCTGCCCCAAAATTTAACAATGTGACTAAAATGCCAACTTGTTAGAGGTTGGTAGATGAATTAACGCTCCACTGAAGCAACGCAATAGGCTATTGGCGATAGTCCGAAATCCATCCTGAAAGGAAAGATCCAATGACAACACCTCGTAATTTTGAACCAGTAGATGATGCAGTCAACACTGAGCTGGAGCACCACTCTCCAAACTTCCACACCACATCAACAAGAGGACATTTGAGGTATCCACAGATTTAATGTGTACCAACCCCCAAGTTCACTATGGTCTTTAGTTGTATCACCAACTGGTCAGAGGACTAAATTTGTTTGATAGTTGTCATAGCTATCTCATCGATGAATACTATTATTTTTCTATTGTGTGTTTTCAAAGGAAGCACATGATTTTAATTTGGAAAAAGGATTATTCTTAGGGTGTAAAAGAAAAAAGAATTAAAATAGATTCATAATCAATTTTTTAAAAATCGATTGATTCATATCAAGCTAATTTTAATCGATATACCATGGTCAAAAATAAAACATTTCAAACTATGTGATCATCAAACTAGTAAGAATGCAAGGAACATAAAAGACTAATTTATCACAAGTCTGAGAACTTGTGCGTTTATTACTTTTTATGAAAAACAAAGTTAATACTTCAGGTTCTTTCATATTCTCATCATTTCCTCTTCAAAATATAATATATAAAATATTTTGAATCGAAACAAATAGTGTTTATTCACACAAAAATAACAACTTCATTTCAAATTGAAATGGTATTCAGCTGACAGAAGAGCACCTAATTTTTTTCTTCCTTTCTAGGAATTTTCTTTTAATAACTTTAACACCTTTAAATTAATGAATTGATATCAGCTATTAATTTTTGTATAACCAAATGATTAATGAAAAGTATTACATTTGCGAAAATAAACTTTCATATATCCGCAACAGTTCAACTTTAGATTGATTGAACACACGATCACATGGTGACCCCCTCATATATTTCCGTATTTTATAAATTCAGTTCAAAAAGGTAATTTCTAAACATCAATATTAACTAGTGTCAATAAATCAGTTTGTGTACAAAGAAACCAAAGTTCAAATTGAGAAAAGCAAACTAAACAACTCCAAATGTGTTGACACTTACATTGTATTATGCTGACCAGCTATATCCAATTTAAAATGCGCATGCTGTACAATTGGTTGGTTGGTTGGTTTTTCTTGAGACTTTTAGCTGCAGTCAGGCTTTTGTCTCCAATCTTCCTAAATGATCTAAATTTAAGAGAAAAGTATGAAGAGATTAAAATTTTTTAATTGATATGAGAAATCTAGTTATTACTCTAGCTTGTTGTGGTTTATTTATGATGCTTTTTATGAGATTTTTAAAGGTGAAGTCTTGAGATTGGAATTTTATTTTATCGATGAGTTTTTTTCTATGGCGTGAATATTTTTTGCAGACGAAGATGATGTGTTGAAATGAGTCGATATGCTGTACAATAAAATAATTGCTACGCTGACATAAACATAAACAATGATTTTTTTCTCATCATCACACAGCTTGGGTAATTGTTTGAGTAATTTTTTGTCTTGCTATTTTTGCTGGCTGATACATTTGGCTTTGACAATGCTCCTAAAAGGCTGGTAGGGCCGAGGTGGCCCGGTTAGAAGAGTAACGGACTAGCAACCGAAGGGTTGCGAGTTCGAATCCAGCCAAACACCGTCGTGTACAAAGGGGGCTGGTGCATGTTAAATCTGTCGTGGCCTCAAATGTCCTCACGTTGGCGTGGTGTGGAAGTTTGGAGATTGGGGTGCCAGCTCACAGGTGTTGCCTCGTCATCTGACCGTGGTTCAAAATTACGTGGTGTTGTCCTCGGATCTTTCCCTTTGGAATTGTGCCCGGACCGTCACCAATAGCCCGTTGTGCAGCTCCAGTGTGACGTTAATTGAAATACCACCACCACCTAAAAGGCTGGTTAGGGTTTTTATATCGGGCAAGGGTCATATTTGGCCAAGCTGTTTTAAAAGGTAGACAACGTCAAATAAATCGAGGTACACCTATGAGGAAAGTCTTGTTGATACAGAAGAGAGAAATACAATTAAAATCGAAACTAATGTCAAGTTTAATTTTTGAAACTAGTCAAGCTCTTTTCAGTAGGGCCGCGGTGGCCCGGTTGGAAGAGTAACGGACTTGCAACCGAAGGGTTGCGAGTTCGAATCCAGCCAAACACCGTCGTGTACAAAGGGGGCTGGTGCACGTTAAATCTGTCGTGGCCTCAAATGTCCTCACGTTGGCGTGGTGTGGAAGTTTGGAGAGTGGGGTGCCAGCTCAGGTGTTGCCTCGTCATCTGACCGTGGTTCAAAATTACGTGGTGTTGTCCTCGGATCTTTCCCTTTGGGAGTGATCCCGGACCGTCACCAATAGCCCATTGTGTTGCTCCAGTGTGACGTTAATTGAAATTCTCCCCCCCCCTCTCTTTTCAGTAATCAGAAACTTCTTTGCTTCCCAGGAATAATGTCGGATCTAAACTCTGAAATAAACATCAACAAATGTTGCAATGTAATTATAAGCTAATCACCAGTAAATGAAGGGCCGCGGTGGCCCGGTTGGAAGAGTAACGGACTTGCAACCGAAGGGTTGCGAGTTCGAATCCAGCCAAACACCGTCGTGTACAAGGGGGGCTGGTGCATGTTAAATCTGTCGTGGCCTCAAATGTCCTCACGTTGGCGTGGTGTGGAAGTTTGGAGAGTGGGGTGCCAGCTCAGGTGTTGCCTCGTCATCTGACCGTGGTTCAAAATTACGTGGTGTTGTCCTCGGATCTTTCCCTTTGGGATTGATCCCGGACCGTCACCAATAGCCCATTGTGTTGCTCCAGTGTGACGTTAATTGAAATTCCCCCCCCCCAGTAAATGAAAATAATACTTCCGGTCAGTTTCGTACCCAGAATTTCATTTTGGTGGGGCCAAAGTAAGAAATGCAATTTTTATGCCGTTGGTCGCAGTAGCCCAGATGGTTGCAGATTAGCAATCGGTTATGGTAATTAATTAAAGTCGCACTGGAGTAACACAATGTGCCATTAACGAAGGTGCGAGATCAATCCCCAAGGGAAAGATCCGAGGACAAAAACAAGTGATTTTGAACAGCCCGCTGTGTTGCTCCAGTGAGACGTTAATTCAACTACCCACCTACTACCGTGTAAATAATATCAGCTATTAAATAGCGATGTTAGGTAGGTATTTAATTAACGTCACACTGGAGCAACACAACGGGCTATTGACGACGGTTTGCGATCATCCCCCGAAGGGAAAGTTCCGATTACTCAGTGACGGAATTAACGAAATTTTGGATTGAATTGTCCATGGAATAGTATTGATATTAGGAACCAAAGTTTTCAACTTTTTTATATGTTTCGTAACATTGTAAACCTTTTCACCTAGTGCACGTCTTTGCTCTCGTGCAGCCCTTGGTTGTTTTCTGTAGATTACAATGCGACATCCGAGAGCATCCCAAGCATGCTCTATTGAATTGGGATCAGGTGACCTTGCTTGATACGAATTCAGATTTATCCTTAATTTTATGTATAGTAAAAAATTATATACGCAGTGTGCATGAAAACATTCGATATTTCGTATTCTGCCATGTTAGTCAAGATGGCAATACCTCCAAGTTTAGTCTTAGGGTTAAGGTGTGTTAAAAATATCTGCCTCATAATGAATTTGAAAACAGAGCATTAATCAATAGTTAATTGAGGGGACAAACTGACTCGCATGGCAGTATTCGCAACAAAATAAAAGCTGGAGCCCCTCCACTCAAGAGGTCATGTGAATTTTTAAAACTGGGAGTAATAAATTTAGAGATTTAATAACTTTGAGTACCCAATTCCATTGCAAGATGGACGTTGAAAAAATGGCTAGATTTAAGCAAATTAAAGTTGGACTAAAAGCTTAATGGCAGCGTCTTCAGCCAAACTTCAAGTTTGAAAAAGTGGCTAGATAAATGCAAATTAACGTTGAACAAGAGGCTAAATAGCAGTGGCCTTAACCAAATTTCAACGTTGAAAAAATCATTCATTCCATGTGAATTATCATAGTTAATATGATGAAAGCTAAACACCGTTTTTTCACCCAAATTTCTACATTGAAAACATCACTAAATCAACATCATTTCAACGTTGAGAAAAAGAGCTAGTTAACGTAGAAAAACCGTTTTCTTTCACAGATAACTAAAGGCTGATCAGCAGACATATCCATGTAGAATTAACGAATGCAAATAGACGATTTTCAATCGTTATTTAACCAAACTCCTCAACGTTTATTAAACATTTCTGTGCTACTTGGGATTGAATGTTGCCTTCTTTTCTATCTCACTACAAACATCGACATTTTACTTCGATTTCAATTATGACTGGTAAAATAAGATAAAAATGTACAAAATCCAAAACATTCTGTTTCCATTAATAACACACCAATACATTATTAAGCTATAAGAAAAAGTATAATGAAGGTCAGTGTTATTTTTGTAAAATAAATAACATGTGTACGCCTCACAGAAACTGTGTGAAACACTTTTTATTATGTAGTTGTGAAATATGAATATTTCAACAAAAGAGGCTCCAGAACGCTCTAAGGCTTGCTTCCTTTTGGAAAAGAGGTGCTGACATAAAAATAGCAATAACCGATGGTTTATTTTAGTAAAAACATGGTACGTCAACGGCAAACTATGAGAAAATTAGCGGTTTTCGTAGTACTCCGTGATGGGTTAAAGTGCTCATTTGTAAGAATGCCTTGATCACGAAATTTGATGAAAATATTATAGTTTACGAAATATCTAATCATATTTTTGTTTAAAAGCCTTGAATATTCCTTTGTTTTATATATATATCCGTCCTTTATTTATAATATCTTTGTTTATAACCTTATTCAAAAGCAAGTTTTTCGTAATTTGAAACTAACTTTTGACAATAAACTCTGTCCCAAATGCTGTGATAAATATAGCTTTCCATGAAAGCATTCATTTTTAGTTAGAATTTCTCCTGTAAACTTAGTTACATAGTTGGATAGATTTGAAAATTATTCATAATTCCAGCTTTACTTTTCTTAAGGTATGATGGATTGCATGTGTGGAGTGTACTCACAAAATAATTCGAGAATTATTTCTTTCCAACAATAAAACCGGGTGCCCTTTTCTTCAGTTCATCTCCTGCTGCTAACTAACTGGTCACGGCCACTGGTCAGGAAAATAACAAAATATTGTTTTTTATGTTGGAAAAACTTATCCTATCCAACACATGCCATAGTAGGGATGACTTCCCTTATGAAATTTATAAACTGCAATCTCCTAATTGTAAATTCTACATGCGATTTTAAAGTATTTAGTTCATGGCGTTGCGTATTATTATATTTTTCATTAGTTTAGGCCACGTTTTTTCTATTTAAGTCACTTTTATTTATTCATATCTTTTAATTCGATAAGAGATCATACGTATATTGCTCAGAATTTCAGAAGTTGTGAAATGCGAGTCCCCTAAAGATAACAATAAAAATGAATGAGAGGCTTTTTCTCTCAAGCTTGATGTAGGTGGCGTAAGTGCTTTATCTGTTGAAAGTGCTTCCTGTCCGTGTTCCGGGCGTGACATCACTTGGCTTGTTTTTCGATACTTTTTCAGTACGTCGCCAACTGAAATTCCAAAGAATTTCGAACTTAAATGACAGTTGATTGGGTCAACACCAATTAGATTAAACGCCAAACGTCATCAAAACGACAGTAAACTACATTGCAAGGGAATCCCGATCTGTATCATGCGAGAGCATTATGGCAGCGAAAGTAAAATCTCCGTTTTGCGTCTTGTTTGTTAGCACTGCAAATCCCTCTCATGAAAGTGAAGAAAGGTACGTAATGATAATCTGCATTAGTTTTCTGGTAAAACTGGCTGTCTGACTAGAATTCGCTTAACCCTCCTGGTGGTTGTCTCGACGAGGTATCTCGTCATTCGCAAAACTGGCCAGATCTTGATCTCGTCATCATAAAAAGATCAGCAATACCTCGATGACAAGCTATCTCGTCATTAGCAAAATTGTTCAGATCTTGATGGTCGAGATATCTCGTCGAAACCACTTGTAGGGTTAAATAAAGACAAGGTAAAATAGAAGGCAAATGGAGCTTATCTCTGCACCCACAGCTCGGATTTTTGCTTTACTTTTTATATAAACTAAAAATGCGACACCATTTTAGTGTTTTAGCACTGGATTCACAAATCAATTTTACATGGCCTTAACTACGTTTTTTCCGAATATTTTCTTCATTTATTTTATAAATAATGCAAAAATCCCTTTTTCGGTCAGGTTCAACCTCTTTGTATTCATTCGAGTGTGTGGAATTTCACATGCGAGAGACTATAAAGATAAAACCTTCTCTAGTAACATACGAGATAGCACTTGACCTGGAACGGACTGCATGAGCGGCGATTTTTAAGCACGCTAATGGAAAATAGATCTCTAGGTGAGTAAACCTTCTGAAAAGAATTTTGTAAGTTTCATTTGGGTATTGCAGCATTTCATTGAATTATGAAGTAGATATGACGCAGTGTTTGAAAATTGCATTCCATGACTGTCCAGGAAGTATTTTTAAGAGTTTAGAGTAGCGCCCATGAGATGAATATATAAGTAGTTGCATTAAAAGATGGGAAACTTATTAAACTTTGATCTAAAAATATTCATAAACGGTGGGACGAAGCGTTGAACAAATTTACTGTATTTAATGCAATCTAATTCACATGAATAAAAGTTCATGATTCTGCTCATGTAGTAATTGGGTCATTCCATGTGAAATGGGCAAAAATCAGGAAAATCCTGTGGCCGTATGATGACGGATTTTCATGGAATTTTGGACAGGGGATTAGTTTATGCATAAATAACCATATCGAAAATATTTTGTCTAAAAATGAAGTATTTTGGAGTTTCAGGCATTTTAAGGACTTGTAACTTCGAAGAGCAACTGTGAAATTGCTTCATGTTGCATGTTTGAAGATCTGTTTCTCAATTTAATGTAGACAAAAATATTTCATTCTTTTGTAATCTATGAAAATTTTTATTTTTATCTGTTGGAAAATAACAATTTTAAACATATTTAAGCTACAAATTACTAGCGAAAAATGGAAAATTTTCGATTTTAATAAAAATTTATAAGTTTTCTATGGGCTAAAGGAATTTAAAGGCATTGTTGAAATTCATGCGTTACAGTGCTAGGTATGATAAAACTATTGCTGAAGTTTGGAAGTCGGCTTCTCTTTTCTTCATCTTCAAAATAGCACAGGAAAATTATAAAATGACGATTTTTCTCTCAAAGTAGGCACGCAAAATCGAATGAGGGAAATCTCTGACGAAAACTATACTTTAAAGGCATATAGTTTAATGACTGTTAATAGAAAAAAGATTCAGGATTGTATTTTGAGTCCTAAAACAACAATAACAAATTGATAACACTCAAAAACAGGTATTGTCCCTCGCAAAATTGGCGAGAGTTTCGTCGCCAAACGCCTATTTGAATAGGACTAAGACGGATTACCATATTCCAAAACTATCACCACAACTGCGATATTTATTATAGCCAATCATAACCTTCCCTTCCCATTCTATACATATTGCACGTTGTTTCTCCATTGTTTCAGATGACAACAGTGAAATGAAAACAATGAAATACCAAATGATTTTTAATTTAAGAACACTAATTACCATTAAAAAGCTTCAGCTACGATAAAAATTATATTTACACACATTTAGTTCAAAAATATTCCTGGGCCAAAAATAAACAAAATACAATATTGAAAATTTTAGGACATATAATAAACATCTTGGTCTATAATGTTGAAAAGTTTGGATGTTTTCGGAGCTTTCCTTCACAGTTAAATATGTATTTCAAAAATTGAAAAATCGCATTTTTCCATTTAACTTTTTAAATGCTTTTTTCTTTACTAAGGAATAGAAATACAATCATCAAATTATATATACGCCACGCTATTTGTTATAAAAGCTCTTCATTAAGAACAATTTTTAATATTGTCTTTCCATTTAGATTGGATTGGATGTTTGGGTTTTATGGCGCAAGGTCCAAAAGTGGACAAGCTGCTCCAGTCTTTCCATTTCTAGAGATACCAGGGCAATTTGAAATTTGTAGCAAATTGGCAAAATTTCTATTTTTGTCGATGTCTCAGATTCAGCAATGATGGCTATTAAATTATATTCTGACTTCTAAGATACCTTTTTCTGAAGAATGTAATGATATAAAAATTTTAGAGTCAATAACTTATTGAAATATAGGGTCGCAACCGTCCACTTGTACCTAAATTTGTGTGACCTTGAACTCTAAATGTCAATAATTAACAAAATATAGATTTCTGAAATCTAATGCTTTGCAGTTGCTCACTACTACGTATGACCTATTTAAAAACTGATTTTCATTAAAATCGGTGATACGTCAGCCACAGCCAATTTGCTCATTTTGCATGGAATGACCCAATAGTGATTGGTATTGATTTTAAATGCAAGTTTACCTAATTTTTCTGAGTTGTTACAAGCTAAATCTCTGCATTCATTACAGTAACCTTTCTTAAACTTTTTCGGGGGCGCGGTAGCCCAGTTGGAAGAGCAACGGATTAGCAACCCGAGGGTTGTGAGTTCCAAACTAGGTCAAGCCAAAGACCGTCGTGTACATGGGAGCTGGTGCATGTTAAATCTGTCATGGCCTCAAATGTCCTCGCGTTGGCGTGGTGTAGAAATTTGGAAAGTGGGGTGCCATCTTAGGTGTTGATCTCGGACAGTCGCCAATAGCCATCTGTGTTGCTCGAATGAGATGTTAATTAACTACTTACCTTAAGCTTTTTCACACCCACGACTCCTTTTGCCTAAAGTGCGAGTTCTAATTGGCACAGGTTCGATCCTTGTAACTTACATAGGGTGTATTTTTCTCTTCTGTGTCCGTAAAACATTCCTTGTATGTATGGCAATTTCCTTGGCGTTGTCTGTCTCGTGTTTGGAAACATTAAATTCGTAAGTCTCTTATACCAAATACTACTTCGTATCTTGGTTTCCTGACTTCCAATGGAAATAACATTAAAAAATAATACTTCAAAATATGTATAAAAATATATAAAATTTATCGAAGTAACCATTTTGATAATATCAAAAACTGAATGTTCTTACTTTATGTATCATAAAGTCATAAATTTACATAAGAATTTAGGTGCCCAATGCTCCAATCCAAGTCTTTTTAAACGTAACTTACTGCATTTAGGATTTTCTTGCTAGGGAATTATAGTCTTAACGCACAACTGACGAAATTAACATCTTGAAACAGAAAAATACCAAAAGAAAAAGGGCAACTTTCCTTTTCACATCCAAAAATCCATCTTAAATTTATTTTTCTGTTTGAAACTAATGGTAATATAACAGTGATTAATTTCTAACAGCTTTATGGTATAATTAGCAAGCATTTATATAGACGTAAATGTAATTATGATTATCGCCACCTAATACTAGGAAAACCTAATTCGATTTACGGTATGGTCAATATAAATGAGAGCTTAAAAATTGTTTTAAAATGAAATAAGTATAATTTTTCTCTTTGATTGGCTGGTCGTTTAAATTAATGGAAGTAACTATATTCTTAAACTTCAAATATGTAAGATTTAAAAAAAGGCTTTCCCTTTTTATTGACTGAAAAACTGAAGAGTTTTTCTTTTTCTTTCAAATCTAATTAAGTAAAAACATAAGCCCATTTTACTAAACTGCCTGCAAGTGAAACGTGAGGATAAAACTTGATATCCTTGGAAAATTTTACCACACAAATGAAATAATAGCTTCTAAATCAAACACAATTACCCCAAAATTGTTACTACTATTTTTTTTTTTGCGGAAATGAAAGACAGCAAATTTGTGTACATTTTTATTGCCCCAACTTTACAGTTTGACAGCAGTTGCACACTTACAATTTCACAGTAGGTGCTGAAAGATGGGATCGCCAACGGTAATGCACGTTTGACAACGTCGATGTATGGATTGCCGTACAAACCATAAAGGAAATTTTAAAAAAGTAAAGTGAGCCATGTTAATCTTTTTATGTGCTCAGGATCATGTAACCAAAACTAGTAGTAACGTGATCCTTAGACTAGTTTCGTCTTCCGGGTTGAAACGAACATTCGAAATCTGATAGGTCTATTCATCATGATGCCCATCCATTGATTCATCATCTGATTAATCCGCGCGACATTGTAGAAGACTGGTGATTTCACCATTTTTGTTGCCACTCTATAGAAATGCACATCCACACACTACCTTGTCATAAAAGGTTATATCGCCAAACAAGAAATAAGATGCCAAATCGGTCAACCAAGTCAATTTTTTACAGAACAGTCACGTGACTACTAGACATGTTGGTCACACTTTTGAAACTCCTCTCAATAGCAATACTCAGTCTATTTATCTTTCACGTCTATGGTTCCAACTGGCCAACTGCCACGCTGCCGAAACAGCTCCCTTTAGCAAATCCAATAGGCACCCTGTATATTCCAAATCTTAATTTCATATTTATGTTATTAGGAGAATTCATCAGATTTGTCAATTTACTGTGATACAGGAGAGTGGTGCATATTTTCTCGCTTAAACTTTATTGTTTTTTCTAATTTTATTTTTTACAGGTCTCCTAGTGCTAGAGTAAGCTCATTTATAGAAAAGTCTGATAGAAAAGTTGTGTTAAATATTAAAATTTTTGGGTGAGTAAAATTAATTTTCATACTCTGTTTTGTGTATCCGTCCATTACTAGGCGCAACCAAATTTTTCGGTTACTAAATAACACACCAACAAAAAATTTTCTCCTAATGGCTGTCTCGACGAGGTATATCGTCGTAAGCAAAACTGACCAGATCTTGATGACGAGATATCTCGTCATTAGCAAAACTAGTCAAATCTTTATGGACGAGATATCTCTTTGAAACCACTCGGAGGGTTTATGTTTGTTTAAAATATTTCTTCGATTATTATTTAAGGGAGTGGCTTAACTGGTATGAGACTTTTTGACAAATTAAATGTAGGTGATGGTTGGCTATCTGCAATGGAACGTTTTCCGAATGTGACGTCACTTGACTTGCTTTTCGAATACGACATGAGCACTTCGTCAATAAAAATCCCAAAGAATGAAATCCAAGATGATAAATGATAGTTGATTGGTCAACGTCGATTTGATTAAACCACCAAAAAGTCGATAAACTACATTTTAAGGCAACCTCGATACTTGTACCACACCATTTGATGTAGCGGAGGTAAAATCACTTCCCGTCTAGTTTGTTGTTTGCTCTGAAATTCACTCTCATAATGATCATAGCGTTTGCCTCACAGACGTGAAATACACTGCTGGCCACCCAAATTGCAACACCAAAAAAGACAAGAGATATCACAACAAAATTTATTTTGTAGATAACATGTTGACCAAGTATCAAATGATTAAACTTATAGACTTCTGTGAAGTGTGGTTCCTGCCAAAATCAGTAGCCAGAGCAGCCGCCATTGTTGGAGATCACCGCTGCCACACGCCTCGGCATTGATTCAAAGAGACTTTGGATGTGTTCTTGCGGTACAGCAGACCAAGCAGCTTCCACACGTTGCCAAAGTTGATCTGGTGTGGCAGCTGGGGATGTATTCTGGGTCAATCGTTGAGCAACCATGGACCACATGTTTTCTATCGGCGAAAGATCCGGAGAGCGAGCTGGCCTGGGAAGCAATTCAATCTGGCGATTGATGAAGAACCCTTGGACAATGCGTGCCACGTGTGGTCGCGCATTATCCTGTTGAAATATCGCTGTGGGCAAGCCCTGAAGGTAAGGAAGGACAACTGGCTCCAACACCTCGGAGATGTAGCGCTGGCTGTTTAAAGTACCGGCAATGCGTACTAGAGGAGTGCGAGAGTGATATCCAATACCGCCCCATACAATAATATACGGTGCAGGACCAGTGTGGCGGTGCATAACGCATCTGTTCAGCATCCTCTCTCCAAGGTGTCTCCAGACTCGAATCCGACCATCGTGGTGTTGCAGACAGTCAGTGACTCGTCAGTAAAGACAATTTCATTCCATTCTGCCGTCCACATCCTTCTTTCATCGCACCATTGGCGGCGGAAACGTCTGTGGTTCTGCGTCAAGGGTAGACGAAGCAATGGACGTCTTGCGGACAGACCACTCTGCTGTAAACGGCGTCGAATGGTACGCGCAGACACTGGATGATGCGGTACAGACTGAATGTGCTGTGCTATGGTTCGTGATGTGGCTGAGCGATGCGTCACTGCCATACGCACAATATGCCTGTCATCACGTGAAGTGGTGCACTGAGGTGGATGCGATCGAACACGTCGGTCCGTCGTACCCTCCTGCATCCAACGATCACATATCCGCATTACAGTTGTTTGGTTTCGTCCAACACGACTACCGATTTCCCTGAAAGATAATCCACAATCTCGGTAGGCCACTATCCTTCCTCTGTCGAACTCGGATACTTGATCAAAAGATGATCGCTGTTTTCTACGAGGCATAATTGATCGTTTTTTTGAAAAAACCACAAGAAAAACACAATTGCCGTACTTGAAATCGTCGAAATCTCCAAGCCTTAAATAGCGCTTTGAAGTGGCGCCACAGGCGCGCGTGATGTGCGTCTGCGCTGAAATTCTAATCATTTTCATATCTCACCTCCGCTAATGCATGTTGTAAATTTCATATTATTTGCATGCTTCCTTCAGGGTGTTGCATTTACGGTGGCCAGCAGTGTATAAGCAGACTGAGCGTTGCTATTAAGAGGAGCTTCTAAAAGTGTGACCAACATGTCGACTAGTAGTCATGTGACTGCTCTGAAAAATTGACCAGGTTGGCCGATTTGGTATTTCATCGCCTCGTTTGGGGATGGAACATCATGACAAGGTATGTGAATCCGTATTTCTCTAGAGTGGCGACAAAAGTGGAGAAATCGCCAAATTCTATTATCAGATGATGAATCTATGAACGTCCATCTTCTCCCGTCCCGTGAACCGATCAGGTAATGAATGTTAGGTTCCACCCAGAAGACGAAAGCAGTCTAAGGATCACATTACTACAAGTTTGGGTCACATGATCATGGGCGCATTATATGGTTACCATTGCTCACTCTATTTTTATATTTCATCTATGGTTTGCCTGCCATCCAGTAGGTTCCGAGTTCGAATCCTGATTTGTAAGAGCATGGATGCTGGTGATTGTCTCTGTTAGGGGTAAAGGCGACTTATCCACTGCATGCTCCTTCACAAATAGCTGTTAGTTCTCTCCTTTTAGTGCCGAAGGCCGAGAGAATCTAAAGCCGTGGTTAAATAGAAAGTGCACGGCGCGAAGCGACACGCGCAGACCAATCAGAGCGTTTTCACCGCTCGCGCCTGCACCTCTGATTGGTCTGCGCGTGTCGCTTTGCTCCGTGCGCTTCTTATTTGACCACGGCTTCAGTAATGTCAGGGGTCAGACATTATCAAAAAAAGTTTCATAACTAGTTAATAAAGTACGTATGCCTCAGTCAGGTCACTTGTCAGGCATTAGAAATAAAAATCATTTGAGGGAATCTTTAAAGCTTCCTTTTTATATAATTTTCCTGCACATTTTACGTTTCAGATGCTTTCTTAAATTTTGCCTGCATTTCTGACATGCGCAATGTTATTTCACTCTGCTAATTTTATAACGATTAAACTAGAAGAATTTTAAATTACTTTAATCAGAATATATGGAGTTCTCTTTATTGCATGCAACGAACGGGAGAATAGCGAGCTACCCTAACCAAATGAACAATAAGTGGACTAATGTAATCAAACGGGGCAAGTAAGCGGAACTGATAAAGAAGAGATATTTAGTTAATCAAAAAATCTCGTAATAATGGATTAAAAATTCAATCATCAATCATGAGTAAACCGTAAGGTCAAGTTATTCAAAAAAAAGTTTTCAAGAATGAATTCACTCTTAGAGCATTTCAATCGTCTCAAGCAATAGTTGAAATTTAGATAATCAATTCTACAGTGCTCTTATTTGTAACATTTCTTCTAGTTCTTGGGTACTTTGAATACTTTTATATCGTGGTTTTTAAATGAATTACAAACTTATGAAAGGCTTGAAATCATTAGTTTTTCTTCTGGCAATATTTGGGGCAGCGGTAGCCCAATTCGAAGAGTGACGGGCTAGCAACCGGAGGGCTGCGAGTTCGAAACTCGATCCAACCAAAGCCCGTCGGGTAAGCGGGGGCTGGCGTATTTTAAATCTGTGGTGACCTCAAATGTCCTCACGTTTGGCGTGATGAAGAAGTTTAGAGAGAGGGGTGCCATTTCAGGTGTTGACCTCGTCATCTGACCGTGGTTCAAAATTACGAGGTGTTTTCCTCGAATCTTTCCCTTCAGGATTGATCCCGAACCGTTCATAATAACCCGTTGTGTTGCTCCAATACGGTATAAATTGAACTACCAACTTCCCTTCATGAAGAAATGTAATTTTATGTTAAGTAACATTTTAGAAATTTTTTAATTAACTTCTACCTTCCTGGCAATATTTACTAGACGTGACACAATGCGTCGCATAAAGTATTTATAAAAGTAGTAAGACAAAATGAAAATGGACTTTAAATGCATAACAGAGCTGCTATTTTCTGTGTTGCTGGCAATCGAAACAATTCCGCCTTCTGTTAATCATTAATACATCAAGCATTTCACGTGAATAGCTAATATAAATGAGAATTGAATCCCCATAATATTAAACTGAAATATGGCATCGAAATCTCACCAAAATGCACTAACTGCTAGAAAATAGGAAAATATAATTTTTGACAGATAAAATTCATTCGAGTGTCAAATGAGACATTTATTTTGAAACAGGGAGGCATTTGATTTCAACATAAAATATTCTGCGAATTTTAATTTTTTGTTTTTAAAAGTTAAAGGTATGAGAAAGTACTATTTTTGGAGGAGGGACTTGAGCCCTCATAGCACCTCCTCTGGCTGACCTATTGCTTGACCTCCACTGTCGTATCCTATTGTTTCTTTATTATCTCTATTATCAACACACCAGATCGTTTGCGTCCATACAAAGAAACCGATTTCTGTCATCCTTTTACTCTCGCAGAACGAGCTTTCCCCCTTACTCATTCAGCAAAGGACCTCCATCCCTTTGAACCCAGGTGTTTCCATGAAAAATTAACCAGACTCATCACGTGAAATCAACCTCTTCAAAAGGGCATCCGTTAGCAAAGGCCACGCAACAGGGCGTACCCCCAGTGAGTAATATCTCCTTCCAACGCATCGCAAATGCGTGATTAGTTGGGCTTATCACGTCTCAACTAATGACAAGTTCGTAGGGTATTCCTGCAAATACATTCCGCTAAAAGATGTGGAGCGAATAGCTGTTATCGAAAACAAATATTGTCTTCCTCACGTCCCAATGGAACGAGATAACTAAAATAACGCACACAGAGGTGTTTAGGTAAAACAGTACTTGTTGCTTTTCCCATTACGGAGCGTTTGAGTACTAAATTTCTACTTAGGATTTCCCCACTTATCATGGGCGCACGCAGGTTATTAATCTGTAGAGGCTACTTCGTGTCGTAAGCCTTCTATTTAACCTAGTAATTCCAAACGATTCAATCGCAATCTGAGGGATATTTAAATTTAAAATTTATTTCTTTACAGTATAGAATAGTTTTAAAGAGTGCTAGTAGAGACTAGTTTTAAAGTGACTAATCCAAGACATAAAGCTGCATTGAAGGCAAAAGGCAGCTCAACTCATTGATAACAAAAATTACATATTTTCAAAGTAAATTATTTTGTCTAACTTCTGTAAATAAATTATGGGATAAATAGCATAGAAATAAAGGACACAGGTTTGTTGATTGAAAGAGGGAAGAAATGTGAAGAACATTATTTATGATTTCTAAACACTACATTGATTAAGTAAATGAGGAAATTTTTTCAGGGGGTTTAAACCCCCATAGCCCCTCCGTAGGTGAGCCCTTGCCACTAATCATAGCTATTTATGTTGAAGCGGACTAGATTCCAAAATTTGCTGTGGAAAATCTTGAAATTTATGTATTTTTAATTAAAAATTTCTTTAATTTGTTGTTATAATAATTAATTTTAACTTATTAAGAGTGCTCTTAATTATTGATATTAATTATTATTAATCACTTATTAATTTAAAACTATTAATAACTGATAGGTTAAACATTTATTTAAATTTGTTAACGTAACAGATTAAATTAATTGATTAAAGATCGTAACAGATTAAAGTGATTGTTCGCCGGATAGAACAAATAGAAAGGACAGATAAAATCGATAAATGTGTCAGACTTTTTAGTGATTGGTAAGCTAATACAATTTGTAAAATATTTGTGGTTTTCTTTGTTTATTTGTAAAATAATAAATGAGGTAAATAAAGATCGATGTAGAGAAAACTATTTCAAACTACATTAAAAACCACCTGTTAAATAGTGCGAGTATTTTGCACTAAAAATTCAATGTGTCATAGTATAAAGGACAGTAAACATAACATATAAACACAACATTCGATATTCATATACTTGTATAAAACTTTATTTTCTTTTCGCAGTACATGTTTTATATTTTTAGTTTGCATATTTTAAGTTTTTGAAATGCACTTGCCCCCATTCATAAGGTATTCATCAGTGCTATCACAATATAGTTTCTAACCATGTCTATTGCGATATAGCATTTAATATTTTCCTTTCTATAACTGAAATTAAATGTTTTAATACAGCGATTTTCAACTGGAGAGCCGGCAGGTGGTGTACCTAGCGGATATTGGAACGGTTTAAATTGTGTGGTTTATTTCAATTCGACGGCTTAGTTTTGAACTTCTGACAAGTGTGTTCACAAATAATTTCACGTATACCAGTATAAATTATTTTGAGTTGTATTTTTGTACTACACAGTATCATAAATAAATTGTTTCATGAGGATTTTTTAAGTCACAAAGCCACTTAGGAGCAAAAATGGTAAGTGATTATTACTATTACTTTTGTAAATCAATCAGTTATACCTATTTTTTTGGCCAGATCAGCAATAAAATATTTTTTGGTCTGCATCAAAATTTAGTAATTAGTTTATGTGGCCATGAGATGAAAAAGGTTGAAAATTGTTACTTCAATACATGCAAATTTAAAACAAATAGCAGATTGAAAATTTAAACAAGGAAAGACAGGGAAGCACCTACGGGGGGCTATGGGGGCTTAAGCCCCTTCCACATCGTAAGAGAAGCAAAAAATATGCTCATTTAATTCAGTGATTGTTTCTTTTAAAAATCGTGTATAAAGGTGTTTCGATATTTTCTACTTGAAGCCCAGCTAATATTTATTCACGGCTTTTAGCTTAGTTGGATAAAATAATTTAAATTTTTAATATTTCTTTGAAGAGTTGGTACCTTTTCTCTTCAAAACAGCTTCTATTTATCTCGGAGTAGTCACTTTAAAACTTGTCTCTAGGTAACACGCACCAAAACTAGTATCTAGGTAACGCACTCTGAAACTAGTCACTAGGTCACACACTCTAAAACTATTATCTAGGTAGCATTCTTTAAAATTAATCCCTAGGTAACACACACTAAAACTAGTCTCTAGGTAGTATTCTCTAAAATTAGTCTCTAGGCAACTACTCTGAAACTAGTCTCTAGGTAACACGCCAAAACTAGTCTCTAGGTAGCATTCTCTAAAATTAGTCTCTAGGTAATACACGCCAAAAGTAGTCTCTTGATAGGATTCTCTAAAATCTATCTAGAAATCAGACTCTAAAACTAGTCTGTATTTCAAAAAACTTTTAAATTGTAAAGTAGAGCTTACGATAAAAATGTAGCTTCCTTCCAGATTGATAAAATGGGTGCGCCTCTGATGAAGGGCTATCCTGAAAACAATGAAAGGGTTGAATGTAATATTTTCAGAAACAGAATGTTCCAACTAAGAACTTAAAAAAATTGAAGAAAAATAATACCCGAAAGAAAATAAACATACCCCGTCACATTTAGTATCGAAATCGATAAAAATGAACGGATGCGTTTTGATAAAAAACCATTGCCAGCTACATGGGGAAATAAGGTAAGATAAGTTTTATGGTTGTCAAATTACGTTTGAGGAAACGCTCCGAGTTCAAAATTCTTGCTCAAGTGATTCCATCCACAATCCCTTGGAGTAGTAAGTTACCTTCAACTTCCCTTTGAACACAAACTTGCAAGACATCCCGAGAGATTGATCCTGACAGCATGTTGTGATCGATTGTAAAAATTCTTTTCAAGGAGGAGATACTTAAAACGAATCGCGGACGTGAATTGGGTCTATTTTAGGAAAGTTAGGAGAGGGAGAAACGATTTCCTGGTCGAGAGAGGATCGATCCGATTCCATGCAATGAAAATCAAGAATACCTAATGACGGCACTCACCCGGAAAATGACAAGAATAGAGGAGTTTCCAGATGTCGAAGATATGCAGACAACTAATAGGAATGTGATAGTATCGGAATTTAACAGCCTGCCTATTGTTTTACATTGAAATTTAGTACAATGTAGTAATAAAAATAATTTTAGACGTTTAGCTCGAGATATGTTTTGTCTTGTGTTTAGGAAGGTGAAATGCATTGCGAATATATCACGGATAGTTACCTTAGACTGCTATTTTTTGCTATTTATAAATTGCAGGTACTCCTCACTTAACGACCTACCTGTTTAATGACCGCTCGAACTTACGTCCAGCTCTCTAACAAGTGGAGTGTCCCTTTTCAGAATGAGCCACATACACCGGACAAAACCGAAGCCGGTGCCAACACCGACCGGATACAATGTAATAAGATAGAGGATTTCACACATATCCAGATCAGACCGCAGACACTAACAAATACAGCCGCCGTTGAATTCGACAAAACGGTCAAATTTGGCCAAGCTGAGCCAAACACAAGACAACGTCAAGTGAAAAATGTAATGAAAGAAAAAAAAGATGGATAGGGCAATAGTAGTGGGGTGAAAGGAAAAAATAGCTTGAGTATACCGGGAGCGCAACCCGCCTATTTACTAAAAACAGTGAACCCCAAATAAAAAGAAAAGATCACTAGAGTACCTCGGGTCCGTGAAGCCCGTACACATCTAAAAGAGATGTCCCCCTGAGGGCGCAGAGACAACGAATTGGCGAAACAAAAAATCACCTATGCCGATGATTTTATGACCATACATGATTTTGAGTATGGTAGCCCTACCCCTGCGAGCTTAACCACCTCTACACGAAAGGATTTCCCCAAGGTCACGTGCCTTCTCATCGGAGCCGTACTATTCAGGGTTTTGAAACATCCTGTTTAATTACACTGCATTCTAAAAGTTGAACGGCCAGCCTGGTAGATAAACGGTTAGGGCTTTGACCTTGAATTCCACGGGCTCTGAGCATATAGCAAATATAAAAAGCAGAATGAGCAATAGTAACCTTTTTATGTGTCCAGGATCATATGACTAAAACTAGTAGTAATGACACTTAGACTACTTTCGTCTGCTGGGTGGAAACGGACATTCATCATCTGATTGGTCCAAGGGACGGGAGAAGACACCCATCTATCGATTCTCATCTGATTGATCTGATTGACATATGGTGATTTCACCATTTTGTCGCCACTTTAGAAATGCGCATCCACACACTATCCTGTTATTAGATCTTATATCGCCAAACCAGGCGATAAGTTGCCAAATCAGTCAACCAAGTCAATTTTTTCTCAGAGCAGTCAAGTGACTACTAGTCAACTTGTTGGTTCGACTTTTTGAAGCTATTCTCAATATCAATGCTTAGTCTTTTTTTTCTATTTCACGTCTATGGCTGTGTGGTCGAATCCTGGTCGTGGCATGGATACTTATAGCGGTTCGGAGTCTATAAGACATAGGTCCCGGTCTAACTAGCTCTCGTGAACCAAAAAATGACAATAGAGTGACTAACCAAATCTAAAAGTTTAGCACTGAACAGTAAATCGGGAAAAGATCATGCTTCAACTGACTCCAAATTGTACATAAAAATACGTTGAAGGTTATTTAAACATCCAAACTTTATTTAAAACAAACAAGTATATTTAGGGACGTTTTACTGTTAAAGAATGATGCATAGAAAGGATATAAATGGGGACCAATTAGTATTAAGTATGAAATATGGTCCTTTTGGCCCTGAGATATATTTTGATACAATAGAATACTTTTGCACGAAATTCTTTTATTTTTCACAATAAAGTGTATATTTCATACAATATATAATATTTTCCTCGGTGATCGGGGAATACATCGATGGAGAGGGGCCGCGGTAGCCCAATTGGTAGAGTGGTGGATTGGCAACCGGATGATTGCGAGTTCGAAACTCAATCCAACCAAAGACCATCGTATACGAGGGAGGCTGATGCACGTTAAATCTATCTTGGCCTCAAATGTCCTCACGTTGTCGTGGTGTGGAAGACTGGGAAGTGGGATGCCAGCTCATGTGTTGACCTCGCCATCTAACCGTGATTCAAAATTATGTGTTGTACTCGTATCTTTCCCTTCAAGATTGACCCTGAACCGCCGCCAATAGCCTGTTGTTTTGTCAAAAGCGACGAAAATTCAACTACCAACTTCCCTCTGTGAAGAAGGGTAATTTTATGAGGAGTAGCATTTTAGAAATTTTTTTAAGCCAAAGATATTTCCAAATATATCTAGGGCATAGCAATAGAATACATATATATACACGAAATAGTATTATTTTTTAATAATATAATATACATTTTATGTGTGATATAGTTGGTTATTCAATATCTCGAGGTATCTCAAATCCTTGTTTAAAGAAAAAATCAAGTAAATTTTTATTTTCAAAGTTGTCTTATCAAGTATCTAATTTTATACAATACTTTGTTTTGATGCATTTTTGCCCAACAATTTGTGTACCTTATTTCGTATAAAGAGGAAGTTTCCTCAATTAAAAAAGAGTCCCTTGTCGTGCTTTTGTTTCTAAAGTATGCAGGTAAACATAGACATGGAAACAATTTGCTTTTAGTCTTTCTAAACTATTTACATAATAATGAATAATTTATCATCTTAATGGAGACAGTTCCAAAAACTATAGTTTTTATCTTCCTCTTTCGCTCCATTCCTTACGATTTAGTCTTAGGAGACATCAGAGCAAGATTCTCTCCACTGAATATTTTATTTATCTTTTCCGTCTATTCTTTTAGATGATGAAATGGAAATCTTTGTTTCATATATCTCGGTAAAACCGTTGAATGTATCCCACATTTCATGATTAATATTTAAAACTTGTTTTTCAAATGAACGGATTTAATTTAAATCGATACGGTTGTTCAATTTTATCAAAACATTATTTTCTGATTAACTAAATAAATAATAATAGAGGGATTTTCAATGCTAGCGAACAACCAGACGAAAGGTGAAGATTTTACTTCCGCTACCCAAAGCTCTCTATGATACATATTGGAGTTACCTAAGAATGTAACTTATAGACGTTTTGGCCAATGAACATTCAGAATTCAATTTTTGGAAATTGTATTGACGAAGTATTGAAATCGTATTAGAAAAACAAGCCTAGTGACGTCACGTTCGGAATACGTACAGGAAACAAGTTCCGCCGCAGAAACTCCCGCCGTATACATTTAACTTGACAGCAAATGCCACTCATAGATATGGATACTGACCTTTAAAGATGAAAAAAGTGCGCAAAATTGTATTTTATGCCATAATGGATAGAGCGAATTTCTAAATGTATATCTAGCAAACCTGAAGATGTCATAAATCTTAATAGATTTTTCTAACGTCCCTAGGTTATTAAAGTATTCCTTTGAGGTAAGCGCACACTAGTCCTCATCACACGGACGGCACGCATCGCACAGATCGGATTTTAGAATTATATTATTTTGAATGAGACTGCACACACCTATCCGCATCGTGAGTATCGGACGTCGGCAATTCCGACGATGATTCAGGAGATAGAATAAAATCCGTTTCGTCCGTACAATGCGGATGACTCATTCGAAATTTCCGTGTAGTGTGGGCACCGGATGTTGACATTATACATTAAATTGTGTTTTTTATTCCCCTAATCCAAGTTTCTATCTTTGCGATGGTTCAAGATAGAGTGAAAATTTCAACGGATTTCAAATCTGCGTAAAATTGTACGTCCCAAAACTACCAAAAACATGATGTTCTTTCAAAATTGTTATTTTTTCAATAGTTGTAACTAATCTTTTTGCATATATTCTAAACAAAAACAGAAGTATTGCCTCCAAGGGAATGTCGACGTGTCGGCATTTTCCAATCAGTTTATAACTGAAATGCCGATGCTCCGAATGCATTGTGCGCAGTACACTGAATTAATGAGAAGAGTGCCGTCCGTCCGAAGTGGAAGTGTGCGCTTACCTTTAGGGAGATATAAATCGCATAGATCTAGTTACCCCAGGAAATCGAGTCAACCATTCTCAAGAGTTTAATGAAATTGAATTTGAAAACTGATTATGATTAAATAGCAAGCTGAGCCCGTTTATAAGTCGAACTTAAAACGCCATGCGCTTATTACACTCGAAATTATGTGGGTAATATGATCGATACGAGTGTCTATTAACATGGATTATATACCCTCTACTGAAATTACAAGCATTAGGTTTCTGCTGTAGGTAAAATTTAACACGTAAATTCCAGATTATTCAACAACTAGTTTGATTTATAGTTGGGTATTCTTATGTGATTTTATCATGCATACGTAAGATTGTGTTTTTATACAATTTTTCGAATTAAATGTTATAAACGCATAGAAAACTAATGTAATATTATTGAAATCACTTAACAATTGAAATTAATTTTTAGTTTATTAAATAAATCCTTCACTGGAATGGGAAAATTATGAATTTATTTCAAACCATCCCACACGTCTAGGCTTCATAAGTGAAAGAAAAAGTAAGTTTCAAGAAACAATATTTGGATATTTGTTTAATGTTATTTAATAATCATGAATTTTTATCTGGAACTTTTTAAAATTTTAGCTAACTGAGATGCGTCCTTTTTGTAGTAATTTCTTACTTCAAAATTTAGTCTAATGATCAAATATCAGTTATAAAAACTGAGCAAAGCTTTTCAAAAATCTAATAAGGTCCATATCTGAATTTGACATACAAATTATTTTTATGTATTTTAACCTATTGGTTTTATTGGGCATTGGCACCCCAAGGATCAATAAAACACTTCATAGGTAAAATTTAAAATGTTTATTTATAATAAAGCATTTTAAATTTTACCTTTGAAGTATTTTATTGATGGCATGATTGATGGATATTTATAAATGGCATTATAAAAAATAACGATCTGACAGATCAAATAAAAAAGTTTAGAAGCAGTCCTTTCCCTTTCTCCAATCTATTTAATTGATCTGTATATGGTAGACACATAATACGGAATACCTGATTTTAAAAGATTGTCAAAAGCAGGGGAATAAGTTTTCTAAATGAATCAAGCACACTAGCATTCATATGTGAAAAGATAATTTATAAACCTTAAAAGGTTTTTAAATCGTACTAAAACTAAGTAAAATAGGCAAACTCGTGGATTTGCAAAAATGGTATCTAAAATGGAACATATAAAGAATTTGTCAATCAGACATTTTATTTTGTAAAAAGATTACATTTAATTTTTGCTTAAATGAATACCTTTCATGTTTTTAGACTACCTTTCAATTATATTAAACTTCATTTATATAATGGAAAAGGTTCACAATATTTTCCAATACCACCATTCTCATAATAGATCTTTCCTCCTCAAACCAAAAAGCTCTCCTTATTCACATTGCCATATAAAAACCATGTTGCATCTAATACCTCAGGCAATATACTTAGATATCTTACCTAATGGTGCATTTACTACTTTCATTCTTCAATTTCCCCGTCCAATCCCTAGCAAGCAATCACACTTCGTCTCATTTTCTTTTTACATGTTCCATATTGCGTGCAGTCGAGTTGTTACATATTACGCACAGCGGTAGTCCAGTTGGAAGAACATCGGATTAGCAACCGGTATGTAAGTATTTAATTAACGTCGCATTAGAGCAACACAACCCGCTATTGGCGACGATCCGGGATCAAACCCGAAGGAAAATATCCGAGAACTCCACGTAATTTTGAACCACGGTCAAATGACGAGGTCATACCTGAGCTGGCACCCCACTCTCCAAACTTCCACACCACGACAACGTGAGGACATTTGAGGCCACGACAGATTTAAAATGCAACAGCCTCCCGCGTATGCGATGGTCTTTGGTTGCGCCAGACACAATAAATAAATAGACACACGCACAATCAAATTTTTTACTGACAGAAGAGAGAAATACACCTAACAGGAATTGAACCTGCGTCGCCTACAACTCGAAGGTTGCTAGCGCAGTGGGCATACCCGAGCTACAACGGCTCCATTCTCCACCAAGAAATCCTGGCTACGGTTCCTGCATACGGGCAATTTTTCTAAAGCCTGTTTGACCACTTTGGATTAAATACAATGCAGAATTTTTGTTAAAAAATCGATTCATTACTTCCTCGAATTAAATTTCGCGGCCGAAATATAATTCTAGATGTTCTGGAATGTATCAATATATTTTTTAAATAAATTCTTTTAAATAGCTCTGTTCATAATCTAACAATTTTTTAATAGCCCATTGTGTTGCTCTATTGCGACGTTAATTAAATACCTACCTAACAACAATTTTCAAAGGAATTAGAATTACGATATTATACACAGAATTCCCGGGGTAATGTATACCGTGAATTCCATTCTTTATCTACAAAAAAGAAAAACTGATCAAACGTGTTATTTATTTCCCCATGCAATATGAGACTGAAAAATTTCTCAATCCAGATAACTTTTTCAATTACAATATTTAGAATAAACTTATTCTAGGAAACATTAATGGCCTCATTTTGTTTCCCTGTAGAACAACTTGACAGGGGGATAGAAATAGATATATAATAGAAATTTTAATATTTTTGAGGCTAACTATTTTGCGATTGTCACTTAATTGGTTTATTAGAGTTCAATGTTTTTCCTCTTGATCATTTTAATTTTATTCCATCGCTCGTCAGCTTCAATAACAATCTTATAAATGCAAAATATAAAATATCAAAGAATAATAATGTCATTGACTGATTGTAAGACCTCATAATAGCATAGTGTAGTATTTGAAAGATTTCGTGAGGGTTCACTAACCTTTCTAAACTTTGTTGAATATTAAAGAATCTAAACTCAATCATCTTTGAAACAGGATTGACTTTTTAAGTTTGATGTAAACAAAAAATACGATTCTCATATTGCTCAATTGTATTGTTATCTCGAGCGTGGTTTCTTTTCGAACATAAATTCCTTTTTAGAATTACTGCAGAATGTTTATTGATAATTTGTTTAAAAATTGAGTTTTTTCTCCCTTGAACTAAATTTTGTTTGTCACTTCACTGGTCCTTCAAAACATTTCAAGACCTTCAAAACAAATTTGATTATTGAGAATTTCATCAATGATTCGTTTTTGGAGCCACAGTAGTCCGGTTGGAAGAGTAACGGATTAGTAACCGGAGGGTTGCGAGTTCGAATCCATCCAAAGACCGTCGTGTACAAAGGGGGCTGGTGCACGTTAAATCTGTCGTGGCCTCAAATGTCCTCACGTTGGCGTGGTGTGGAAGTTTGGAGAGTGGGGTACCAGCTCAGATGTGACCTCGTCATCTGACCGTGGTTCAAAATTACGTTCAAAATTAAAAATTGAGAATTGGATCCCGGACCGTCGCCAATAGCCCCTTGTGTTGCTCCAGTACGACGTTAATTAACTACCTACCCATAATCACATGAAAGATCGGTACGGTTTGATCTCGGACCGTCGCCAATAGCCCGTTGCTCCAGTGCGACGTTAATTCAAATACCTACCTATCAATGATTCGCTGAATCAAACTACCGCTTGATAAATTCAAAAATAAATCAAAATATTTTGAAATTCTATTGTCTATTTCAATTGTTTCTTGCAGACACAGAAGGGCCGCAATAGCCTGGTTGGAAGAACAGCGGATTGACAACCAGAGGGTTGAGAGTTCGAAATTCGGTCCAGTCAAAGACCACCGTGTGCACGAGGGCTGGTGCGCGTTAAATCTGTCGTGGCCTCAAATGTCTTCACGTTGGCGTGGTGTGGAAGAGTGGGGTGTTTAGTGCTGACCTCATCATCTGACAGTGGTTCAAAATTACGAGGTTTTGTCCTCGGAACTTTCCCTTCGGGATGGATCCCGGACCGTCGCCAATAGCCCCTTGTGTTGCTCCAGTACGACGTTAATTAACTACCTACCCATAATCACATGAAAGATCGGCCGAAAGATCATGAAACTGTGCACATATGTTCCGTCTATTTCATTAGAAGTTCGACGAGGAAAACTACAGATTACAAAACAGGTATATGCGTGTGAACCCCTCTGCGTGTTAATTCAATCTAACTGGTTTTTAGAGCCCAAGCTACCCAACCTACCAACCAGAGTAGACGACGTTAATTAACTACCTACCTACCTTGCAGACGGGCGCACCTATTGGGGGTCTTAAGCTCCTTCCAGACCTAAAAAAGCAAAAAGGATCCTTATTTAATTAGCTGACCTCTAAAAATCGTGTGTGAAAAGGGTTTTTAGCATTTCTTTCCTGTTTCAGTCTACAAACATCCATTCGTATATTTTCTATACAACAAATATCTATCCATTAGTGTTCCATGTCTTATTTACAGCAATAGATGGAGAAAACAACGCAAACACTTGAAAAATATATCATTCTTTATTAATAAGGACATGAACCAGCTTTTCATTTCAATAACAGTTTCGATAAGTTATGGATTGCCTCATGGTCAAGTAGCACGATCTGAGACAGCTTCATCTTTAAAGATAAAGAAACTAATTTTAAAATTATCCTATTAAAGGTTCGCGCTCTAAGTTTCAACCGCCTAAATTACCCACTCTCCCAAAAAAGTTTATCTGCGTAGCCCTCTCCAGATGAATATCTTCATACCCTCACCTCGTGGAAGTTTGAAGAGTGGGGTGCCAGCTCAGGTGTTGCCTCGTCATCTGACCGTGGTTCAAAATTACGTGGTATTGTCCTCGGTCTTTCCCTTTGGGATCGATCCCGGATCGTCGCCAATAGCCCGTTGTGTTGCTCCGTGCGACGTTAAATAAAATACCTACCTGGGTGGGCTCCTGCTCGCAGGAGCACTATTAATCATAATGAGGGATAGAGTTTTGTGATCTAAAATTTCTAGGAAATGCAACCTTTTTCAGTTAAATGAAAAACACGAAACTATTTTCAGTGTTAAAGTTTTTACATCATCAGTAGAGAATTGAAAAGTTCAAAGATGTGCAGCTCTTCAAAAGGGAATGATTATGACTCATCTACAAAATTTTAAACATTGCTGCAAAACTCTTCCACTTCTACAGCAATCACAGGTTAGGTTAGGTATTTAATTAACGTCGCACTGGAGCAACACAGCGCGCTGTTGGCGACGATAAGGGATCAATCCCCAAGGGAAAGATCCGAGGATACATCACGTAATTTTCAACTACTGTCAAATGTCGAGGTTACACCTGATCTGGCACCTCCCTCTCCAAACTTCCACACCACGCCAACGTGAGGACACTTGAAGCCACGACAGATTTAACGTGCATCAGCTCCCTTTGTACACGACGGTCTTTGGTTGGGTTCGAACTCGCAACCCTCAGGTTGCTAATCCGTTACTCTTCCAACCGGGCTACCGCTGCTCGAATAATTTACCAAAGAAATGTCCCATACCCCAATCTGGGTGAAAATTGGTGCTCAGAAAAAGATGGGCGTTTTATTGAAATTCATTCAAAAATGCCCCTTGAAAACTCTAAAGTATTCAAATTAAAAATTAGAATTTTTTAAAAATAGCCTTTAAATAACTGAAAAACCTAAAAAACCCGCTATTTCACGTGAAAATTATAAAAATACCCTGAAAAAAGGAAACTAAATCAACTTAGTATTTTTTTGTGTTGAACACATTTCCAAACACTCGAATAACAACGTTTCAGTCTTTCCGAAAAGATGCAGAATCATCGAAATCCTAGCTCTAGTCATAATATGAGAAATAACTCGATAAATAATTTGAACAGGTCTTTTATCTTTTACTTCATCGTCTATGCATGTGAGAAAATCTTGAATCACACATATAAAGCTGTAGTAATGAATGGTATGACTAGACTGAAAGGTCGAATCATTTAGGAAGATTTGATGGATTAGTTGTCTTTTAGTACATTTGTATTCTATGAATGACAAGTTTTATGATTGGTTGGTTAATAATTTTTGTAACTTTATTTTATAACTCGAATAATGAATTCGTGACAGAAAATGTAAGGAATAGTGAACTAGCGCATTTTAATCCATGAAAGAATCCATTATTTGAGATTCAAATTAACGGAACTTCCTCTACATGTAGATGTTTGCTCCACCTGAATGAACAGGACTGTTTTAATTCGTTTTCCAATTAGCTGTTTTCATCTGAAAAGAAAGCTAATTTGGTGTTCTTTTTCGTCAACAGAATGGATGATTGAAGTTTCGATTTATTCTTGCATTTGCCTGTGGTTTATTGGCATACTTCGTTGTGACCTTGTTCGTCATTTGTATTGGGAAGAAAAATATTTAAAAAACCAGTCACGAAAACGTGAAACGTCCACCGACACTAGAGCCAGAAGATTCGTCGATGAATTTATTCCTACTAGGAAAGAACAGTTTTAAGTTTTAAATAACTTGGAATTTTTCCTCCAAATTCATATTGGCCCTTCTATAAAGTTTTAAACATTGCTGCAAAACTCTTCCACTTCTACAGTAATCACAGGAGGATTTTTCCTCCTAATTCATATGGCTCGTCTACAGTTTTAAACATTGCTGCAAAACTTCCATTTCTACAGCAATCACAGGAGCACACATTAAAAAAACTACGTCTCTTTTCAACCTGAAAATTTACCAAGGTAGGTAGGTAAGTAGGTAGTTGAATTTACGTCGCACTGGAGCAACACAACGGGGCATTGGCGGCGGTCCGGGATCAAACCCGAAGGGAAAGATCCGAGGACAACACCACTTAATTTTGAACCACGTTCAGATGACGAGAACACCTGAGCTGGCACCCCACTCTCCAAATTTCACACCACGCCAACGTGAGGTTTCTAGAAATTCTTTTTTTTTTACCTGTCACTCGAACCCTGAAAGTGGTTTCGATCGCGTCCATCAAGATCTGACAAATTCTGCTAATGATGAGATATCTCGTCAAGATATTGTCAATTTTTTTTACGATGACGGGATCAATATCTGGTCATTTTCGACGATATCAAATATCTTCTATTGAGGAGATATCTCGTCCATCAAGATCTGGTCAGTTTTTCTAATGACGGGGTCCCTTGTGACAACCACCAGGAGGGTTGAAAGGGTTGGTAAAATATGTAGATTTGAGAACAATGAAAGATATTCAGAGTGGAAAACAAATATCTCTTCAAGCTTTCGTATTTCTTTGTAAATGCTTAATTAAATTAACTATTAATCGATCTAATACAAATTTTAATACAAAAGTATCCCTTGCATTTTTTATATTTGTAAATAAAAACCACTTTCGGGAGGGTCTTCTTAAAGCCCCCTCTGGCTACAAAAGTATTTTTAAGTTCCTTCTTCATATACATTTCTTACAATCAACTATCCCTTCAATGTTTCTCGACATTCAGCATCTCGATTTATGTTAGTGCCACTAAGAATCCCACCGTTCTCCACGCAGTGTGTAACGATACGCAAGTGACAAGGTAACAAGTGTCAAAACACTGTCAGCTACGGCTGATATCCGCAACTTATACCGCAGTTATGCATGATTGAAGCCAACGCCGCCAAGTAGCGGTTTTCCGTCCGTGATCCGAACATTATTTCCTCTTTCAGCGCCGTTTGGCGATGAAGAATGTCACGGTCTACGGCGTGTGAATCGGTAATAAGAGAACGATGTTTTTATGATACGAAACCGTTGTTTTCAAGGCTGGTGCACAACCTAAATCGTGTTCTTAAACCCTCACTCGAAAAGATTTATTATGAGCTCCGTTTACGAATTCTCGAGATTTGAAGACTCTTTTCAATTCTTTGAAATGGAGCGTTAAGTCTTATTTCAATGGAATAGGATGGAATTGTGATTTAATTTATTCGAATATTCTGATTCAGGTGGGAATATTCATTTATCCGCATCACTGCGGCGCTTTTACAAACATTTAGCTCACAATATCACTTGCCATAATGCGTTAGAACGCCTTTAATAATCCGAGCTGATAGTTGTGATTCAAAATTACGACTTGTTATCTTCGGATCTTTCCCTTCGGGATTGCTCCAAGACCTTCTCAATAGCCCGTTGTGTAGCTCCTATGTGACGTTAATTAAAAATACCAACCTACCATACCGGTTTCGTGACGTGCCGCATTTGTTCACGAAGTACAGAATTTTACTAACTCAACTTTTATATTCCTTTAGTTTCACTGAAAAATAATTTTTACTCTAGAGGGGTAGTTGAATTAACGTCGCACTGGAGTAACACAACGGGCTATTGGTGACGGTCCGGGATCAATCCCCAAGGGAAAGATCCAAGGACACCTCGTAATTTTGAACCACAGTCAGATGACGAGGTTAGCACCTAAGCTGGCAGCCCACTCCAAACCTGCTCACCAGGCCAGCGAGAGGACATTTGAGGGCACGACAGATTTAATATGCACCATCCCCATGTTCACAACGGTCTTTGGTTGGATCGAGTTTCGAACTCGCAACCCTCAGGTTGTTAATCCGTTGCTCTTCCAATGTGGCTACCGCGGCACTTTGCGCTTTCGGAATTTAAATTTAGGAATTTTGAATTTCAAGCGTCTGAATTAATCCCCGAGCGCAGTTGGTGAGTAATGTAGATGGAGACTTTTTGTTCTGTTGCCTTTCTATTCAAAATCGGTGGCGCATAACGGCAGGTTTATTGATTTCAGCGTGCGTGACGTAAATCTTTAAGAAATTTTGAACGGTAAAGAGATAGCGTGCGCACAGAAAATGGCATTTTTTGCCCAAAAGAAAATGAAACGCACAATAGAGCATTCAAGTCAAAGGAAAATAGGATTTAAAAAGTAGAAGTAAAGCTAATTTATTTTTTGATACGATGTCTGCAGACGGAACTCGTTTCAGGATGCAGTGTAAAATGTGTTAGAAATTGATTTCAGAGCATGAAAAATAGTTTTTAACCCTCCTGATAGTTTATCTTAGTGTCGAAAACCACCATGTAGTGTGCCGCGGTAGCACGGTGGGAAAAGTAACAGATTAGCACGTCGTGTACATGGGGTATGGTGGACGTTGTCTCTCGTGGCCTCAAATGTCCTCACGTTGGCGTGGTTTGGAAGTTTTGAGAGTGGGGTGCCAGTTCAGGTGTGACTTCGTCATCTGACGTGGTTCATAATTACGTGGTGTTGTCCCCGGATCCTTCCCCTCCGGTTTAATCCCTGACCGCCGCCAATAGCCTGATGTGTTGCTCCAGTGCGACATTAATAAAATACCTACCTCCCTGTAGTGGCCAGCCTCTGATGCAGAAACCTGTTCCAAAATGTCACCAGTTCTAGGCAAGAATCAATTTGTTTTCCTATTTGTATCTTTATTTCCCCTTGAATTATTACAGCAGTTTTGTCTCGAGTCGAGATAGCAAAATTGACCATATGTTGGGCGAGATATCTCGTCGAAACCAGTGGAAGGGCTAAAGAGGAACAGACCGTACATTTGCTTTTTAAGTTTTTTAATATGAATTCTAGAAATTTTTATTCTGTTTGAAGTTTAATTTGTATCGTTACTTAAGAGAGAAATATTCACTATATTGTTTTCATTTGAATTCAAATGTATGAGGAGATAAGAATACTTTATCCCTTTGAGCGTCACGAGAGTGTAGTATTGCTTTTATGCTCTACAATACACATAATGAGTAAATATCCACATGAATTGCTTTAAAGAATGCTAGGAAAGATTTTATTGGTCAAGAAAGTTAGAACTGGTAAAATATCATGCAGGACAGACTGCAGGTAACACAGCTCATATATGCGTGTGAACCCCTTAGAGGGTTAATACTAAGGATGAATAGGTGGTTTGATTTTTATGGCATACGATTGGTTGTTTTGGGGTTTTATGGCTCAAAGGCCATATTTGGCCAAACACAAGACAACGTCAAGTAAAAAATGTGAAAGGAAGAAGAGGGATTGGGGAACAGAGTAGTGAGATGAAAGCAGAGAAAGAGGGGCTGAGGAACAGAGTAGTGAGATGAAAGCATAAAAAGGGGATTTGGGAACAGTAGTGAAATGAAAGAAGAAAAGGGGGATTGGGGAACAGAGTAGTGAGATAAAAGCAGAGAAAGGGGGATTGGAGAACAGAGTGTTGAGATGAAAGTCAGAAAAAGGGGATTGAGGAACAGAGTATGAGATGAAAGCAGAGAAAGAGGTATTGGGGAACATAGTAGTGAGATGGAAGCAGAAAAAGGGGATTTGGGAACAGAGTAGTTAGATGAAAGCAGAGAAAGAGGGGCTGAGGAACAGAGTAGTGAAATGAAAGAAGAAAAGGGGGATTTGGGAACAGAGTAGTTAGATGAAAGCAAAGAGGGGCTGGGGAACAGATTAGTGAGATGAAAGCAGAAAAAGGGGATTTGGGAACCGAGTAGTGAGATGAAAGCAGAGAAAGAGTGATTGGGGAACAGAATGAAAGAAGAAAAGGGGGATTTGGGAACAGAGTAGTGAGATGAAAGCATAAAAAGGGGATTTGGGAACAGAGTAGTGAGATGAAAGCATAAAAAGGGGATTGGGTAACAGAGTAGTGGGATTAAAGCAGGTAAAGATCGCTTAGGTGTGTCCGGGGAGCGCAACCCCTGTATTTAGTAAAGACAATAAATAGAAAAAAGAGATCATTCAGGTGAGTCCATGAATCCCGTATACTCCTAAAGTAGATGTGATTCTGAGGGCTTATGGCACAAAACAACTTAGGTTACGTTGCTCTAGATTTTTAAAAGCTTTGTGTTTAAATTTTCAATCTCGAGCAACTTAGGCCATGTTGAACCAGATCTTAAAATAATTCTGTTATCAAATTTTCAATTTTGTGCTAGAGCGTAAAAAAAGTTGAATTTACAAAATTGGATTCGAGATTGATCCCGGACCGTCGCTAATAGCCCGTTGAGCTCTTCCGTTAATTAACTACCTACCTAAAACACTTCTATGATGAAAAGTAATACATTTGATACATAGCAATTCTACTTTACGTCAATTCGTGTTACCGGAGTTGTAAATGTTTTATGGAGAGAAGTAGGTTGTTTTGTAATTTTATCTGGTTTCTAACGATTCGCTTAAATTTGAATTAATTCAATGCTATTCAATGAAATAAGGTAGGCAGGTAATTAATTAACGTCGCACTGGAGCAACAGAACGGACTATTGGCAACGGTCCGGGATCAATCCCCAAGGGAAAGATCGAGGACAACACCACGTAATTTTGAACCACGGTCAGATGACGAGATAACACCTGAGCTGGCACCCCAGTCTCCAAACTTCCACACCCCGCCAACGTGAGGAGGCCACGATAGATTTAACGTGCACTAGCCCCGTCAATGAAATAAGAGTATACTTATATTTTGCTATTCATCGATCTACTGGATTTACTCATCTAAAACGCTAGACATTAAATTCATATCCGGCATGGCAACTTCAACTTTTATACAGAGCACGTGACGATCGAAGTGGTATTAACAATAAAAACCACAGAAACTGAAAAATAACATCCGCATAAGCAGAATAGGGTAAAGGTATCATTTCAAACAACGAATTATCTTAAACTAATTAAAAACGAAAGTTAGTAGGATGCTTATGATAATGCGCACAATTATCAAGATCCCAAATCATATTTTCAATTTTTGACAATAATTAACGATTTACGCGGGCTAAGAAAATCTACGTTTCCAAAACTCTTAAATCCCTCGGGAGCACATCTTCTTAGGTTGGTTGGTTGGTTGCTTTTTGGGGATTTTGTGACGCAAGGCCATATTTGGCCATGCTGCGCCAGACACAATACAATATCAACAATTTACATAAGACGTCCAATATGAAGAGTAATTGACACACACACAGTGAAAACTTTATTGAAACAGAAGAGAGAAACACACCCAGGGAGGAATGCACCTGGCAGGAATCGAACCTGCGCCGCCTACAACTCGAAGATTGCTAGCGCAGTGGGCATACCCATTGAGCCGCGACGACCCCTCCTTAGGTATATACAGGCTTCACAGACCCGAGGTTGCCTAGTGATCTTTTCTTTTCCTATGGGGCTTATACTGTCTTTAGTAAACACGGGGTCGCGCTCACGGGATACCCACGATCTTTTCCTCCTTTCACCCCACAATTCTGTCCCCATCCCTCTTTCTTCCTCCATTCACGACATTTTTTACTTGAAGTTGTCTAGTGTTTGGTGCAGCTTGGCCAAATATGGCCCTTGCGCCATGAAACGCTAAAACAACCAACCAACCTAAGCTCCCAAAAGTTACAAAATATACCGAGCAATGCGTACATTAATTACGAATCGATAAAGATACTTACTCTCCTCCACCCCTTTTATCACTATAAATATACGAGAAAATGTTTTTCGCTTTAACTTTGCAGATAAATTTTAGTTCATCCTCAGAGTAGTCTGTAGTTTGTAGTTAATGAGAGCTAAAAACTGGGGCTGTTGCTAATGGAGGTAACATTTTCGGCTATACCTGCACCCTGTTCAAAATATTTAAAGCGCCCTGCCCCCGAAGTCCATAAATTACGGCGAAACAGAGTTACTAGAAATGTAGTAATTAGTGCCATATTACGAACGACTTGAGAGAGTTGATAGGTCGTTGAATTCATGTCGCACTGGAGCAACACAACAGGCTACTGGCGACGCTCCGGGATCGATCCCGAAGATCCGAGGCCAACACCTCGTAATTTTGAACCACTGTCAGATGATGAGGTCAACACTTGGGTTGGCACCCCCTCTCCGAGCTTCCACATAACACCAACGCGAGGACATTTGAGACCACTATTGTAGGTTTTTGTAATTGCGAAAAAAAGCGTTTTTTGCTCTATTAAAAGCAACGTAATGAGACTGTCCTTTTATCCTAATGGCAGGCCTCACAACAGAGACATGCTTTTCACAATGATGTCCAGGAGTTCCAGTGGCAAGGAGTCCCATTCACGCACTAGAACTCATCCTTGCTCTTGTGCGGCCCATGGTGGTATTGTGTAGACTGCAACGCGAGTTCTGAGAGCATGCCAAGCTTGCTATATTGGATCAGGTGACCTTGTTTGATACGAATTCAATATTATCCTTAATTTTTTGACATGTGTGTAATCTTGCAAGTCATTACAAAATTAGTGTCCTTTGTTTTAGGTCAGGTAGGTATTTAATTAACGTTGCACTGGAGAAACACAACGGGCTATTGGCGACGGTCCGGGATGAATCCCCAAGGGAAAGGTTCGAGGACAACACCACGTAATTTTGAACCACGGTCAGATGACGAGGTCACACCTGAGCTGGTACCCCACTCTCCAAACTTCCACACGCCAACGTGTTTCAGGTCAGAGATCTATTACACAAAGGGGGGGGGGAATTTCAATTAACGTCACACTGGAGCAACACAATGGGCTATTGGTGACGGTCCGGGATCAATCCCAAAGGGAAAGATCCGAGGACAACACCACGTAATATTACACAAAGGAATTAGTGAAACTTGATGCATTAGGTCTTTTGAAAAATGTATTTTGAGATGTAAAATACCGGATTAAAATGAATTGAATTTTATTTCTGTAGTGAAAATATGTTTAATAGTAAGATTATATATTTCTCTTCAAGAAAAGGAATTTAAACAATATTCAAAGCGATTATTTTTATTTGTAGACCAAGAGAGCAGGAATAAAATCATATTTCTATACTTATTTGACATTCGCTTAATTCACAAAATTTTGTCAATATATCTATACTCCCTGAAATTCAAACAGCGATATTATATTTTATGAATTATACTTCGCCTTGGGAATTAAAGTACATTCTTCAATAAAATACATTCCCCACTCTACAATCTTCAATCAGGTCGTGTAACTAGATGATGTAATGAATATGAGACAGAGCCATAGTGTCGGTACTGAAATATTTGTCGTATCCGGAAGAAATATGATGGGAATAAAACAAAATAGTGATCCTACTAGAAATGAAGCAATTCCGCTAGTATCTATCAGATTCCGAGATTACCTATCTTCTGGAACACAACCTTAATGATGTTGCTAGGTAACCCGCAACATAAGGCTTTTCTTACGAATGTACGGTTTTTCATTTTAGGTCGATGGCAATGAGATGGTTTCTTATTGTTTCAAGTAGTAAAAAAAAGCGAAATGAAACGAAATCAGAAATACCTTTCAAGTAAGTTGAATAACTTTCGACAAATAGGTTTCGAAACGGTAATTCTTTTGCTTATTATTCTCAGAAGGAAGTAATTTGTAAATAAAGCTTTTAAGCAGCGTTTCCTGATTTAGCGATTGTCGTAATTGGTTGTGGGAAAGACTTGTGTTCTGAAAAGTTTAATTATACATTGAGCTCTCCAGGAGAAATTATTTCAAGCGGATATCTCTGAGGGTTAGATGAATGAATACTGTCAAAGGAATTTAAGGATAAATATTTTAATCGGAAGTCACAAAAATTTGACGAAATACCTCAAGAAAGGAAGAAAAGAAATATATCATGCCATGCTGTTTACGCGTTTAAAAAAAGCTTAATTATACATTAAACTATTCGGAGAAATTATTTCAAGCGGATATCTCTGAGGTTAGATGGGACCTAGCGCCATAAAACCCTAACATCCAATCCAATCTTGAGGGTTAGATGAATGAATACTGTCAAACAAATTTAAGGATAAATATTTTAATCGGAAAGCACAAAAACTTTACCGAAATACCCCAAAACAGGAGGAAAACAGATATACCACATGCCAGGCTGTTTACTCAGTTATACAGGGTTTTTAAGTTTACATTTAACACAAAAATTTTTATTGTACCTTATTTCAATACATATGAAACATACATTACAAATGAAAAAATAGTTTTTACATAAATAACAATTAAAAAATTATTTCAGTGTTTTAAAATTTCTATTCCTTCAAAATTTTAATTTTTTCAAATACTTTTTCTACATTTTCCTTGGCATGTTGCCACAATTCTGTGAGTGGGTTTTCATGTACTACAGTAATTTATTTTCTTTTACAAATATTTTTATAACCGACACTTTGGAAAACAGTAAAAAAACACTCATAAATGGTTTGATCAATTTTTAAAAAACTAACAGGTCTAAATCCATATTCCATTCACAACGCTATCAAATACATCATAAAAACGATCACCAAAAGTTTAAAAATCTCTTTATTAATTGCAAAAAAGCCTTAAAAACATTAGTTATAAAAAACAGAAATCTGAGAAAAATGACTATTGTTTAAAGGTAGTCGGTTTCACTTCTGACATTTGATGGAAAACTAATAATTCGCTAAATAATGTAGCAGCAGCTATGAAATTCGTATACATATTTTTTAAAGCTGTACCATTAATATCAGATACAAAAAATTGGATATTTTTGGTGATTTTTTGTGGTACTCTTTTCCCATAAAACGTAAAACCACTGCACGGTGGAAAGCTCTATAATTGACTTCAGAGAAAGTTTTCAGTGATTGTAGAATTTCTCAACTGGAAAAATTCTCACTGGAAAAGTAAGAGCATCCAGCAGCATTAATGGCAATTGGAATGGGATGAAGAGAAAGCTGACTCTCATAGAATCATTAGCTAGTACTCAAAAGAATATTGCATTTCATGTCGGATGATTTCAACCGTGTAGATAATGTGAATCAATCCACAATTTGATTTTCGTTGGTTTGAATTAACCCTCCAAGGGGTTTCGACGAGATATATCGTCCAAGACCTGATCAGCTTTGTTAACCGCGAGACAAAACTGCCCTATTACTCCAAGGGGAAACGAAGATCCAAGTTGGAAAAACAAGTTGTTTCGTGTCCAGAACTGATGACAGTTTGGAACATGCATCAGAGGCTGGACACTACAGGACAGTTTTCGACGCGAAGTAAACCACCAGGAGGGTTAATCCCAGTCCGCGGCTCATTCCTTCATTAACCAAACACCTAAAATATTACTTGATGTCTTCGTGAATTCTAGTGATAGATAAAATCTGTGAATCAGATATTTCGATCAGAATTTAATAGATCTGCTTAAATTAAAGCGAAAATTCTCACCACAGGCAATTTCGCATGTACTTATAATGATAGTTACAGTAACCTTTCTATTTAAATAACATTTTGTATGCTATATTATTTATAAGATCAGACAAATTCTAGTGATGTAATAAAATCTGCGAATCAGATATTTCGAGATTAGAATTTAATGGATCTGCTTAAATTAAAGCGAAATTTCTCTCCACAGACAATTTCGCATGTACTTATAATGCTAGTTACAGTTACTTTCTATTTGAATAACATTTTGTATGTCATATTATTGGTAAGATCAGGCGGAGGTGTATTCTTGTGTACTTTAAGCGGGTCCTTCGGCCAGTTGCCACTTGTGCAGCCAGGGTCCCATTGGGTTCCATTGCTACTCAAATATTTCTGTACAGGTTTCATTTTATGGACCCGGGAAAGGTGGCTTGTTGGTTTGATGAAAGAATGGACATTGTAACCTACCTCATTTTTCTGTATCGGAGAGAACTTTCTACAATTACCTCCCAGTCGATTGTTACTGCATTTCAAGTTTTTATATGATGACAATTTACTTTTAAATTGCAAAGTAGGCACTTTGCAATCGGAGCTGATAGCTCCAGATTCGCGTAATAAAGTTGTATAGTATTGTGTTATTGCCAATGAATTTGGGGCCTCATTAGTCCGGTTGAAAGAGTAACGGACTCGCAACCGGAGGGTTGCGAGTTCGAAAGTCGATCCAACCGAAGACTGTCGTGTACATGGGGGCTGGTGCATATTAAATATGTTGTGGCCTCAAATGTTCCCATGTTGGTGTGATGTGCAAGTTTGGAGAGTGGGGTGCCAGCTCAGGTGCGATCTCGTCATTTGAACGTGGCTCAAAATTACGAGGTGTTGTCCTCGGGTCTTTCCCTTCGGGGTCGATCCCGGACCGTCGCCAATAAGCCGTTGTGTTGCTCCAGTGTGACGTTAATTAAAATACCTACCTACCTAACTTATAAATGCCATTGGGTGGTGGTAATGGTAATTAATTACCGTCGTGCTAGAGCAGGGGTCGGGAACCCGCGGCTCCGGAGCCGCATGCGGCTCTTTGCAGAAAAAAAGTGCGGCTCTTAAATGTTTAATAGTTCTTAGAAGTGTAATGTTCGCGACACTATCACTGTCTCAGCGCATGCGCGTTAAGACAGAAGAGCGCAAGAGAAATATTCGCCGTACGCTGCTTTTATACGAGCCGCACTCGTACCAGACTTGTCAGTTGAGATTGTGCTTTGGATACGAGTGTGTGTCAATATAGTGCCAGAATATGTTATGCACAATTTAGTTTGTGTTATATTGACAGAGTAGTTTAATTAGTATTTTATGCCTACACAGTTATATACAGTATTTTATGCCTACACAGGTATTTCAAATTCGTGATAATAACCCTTATAAAACAATGAGTTCAAAAAAGAAAAATATCTGAAGAAAACAGGGGCTTCAATAAGATGTGGGCAGAGAAATTTGCATTTATAGAAGTAAATGGAAGTCCTCAATGTTTAATTTGCCACTTGCGATTTCAAAACAATAAATCAAGTAATATAGAACTTCATTATCGCGGAAAACAATTAGATTTTATGAAAAGTATCCTGATGATGATAATAGAAGAAAAGCTGTTGAAGAATTACAAAAGAAAACACAACTTCAGCAAAGAAGTTTGTCATCTTGGACGAAATCGTCAAGTACCGCTGAAGCCAGTTTTGTTATCCCTGGAAATAGCAAAATCGGGAAAATCTTTTCCTGAAGGCTAATTTCTAAAAAATGCATGTACAATGTCTCAGTTTAAAGATATGAAAAATAAGGATGATATATATGTAAGAAAATAAAAGATTTACCCCTCTCAAGAACTGTAGAGGAACGAATCCTAACTATTTCTGAGGAAGTATCAGATATGCTAATTGTGGATATTAATTCTGCTGAATTTATATCTATTGCTGTTGATGAATCAACTGATATTTCTGATATAGCCGAATGCTGTATTATGGTTAACTATATCACATCTTCCGGTAGGTCTTCAAGAGGAACTCCTTGATGTTTTATCACTTGAAAAATATACTACAGGTAAAGATATTTCAGACAACCTTCTAACATGTTTACCGAATAAAAATATAAATATTGATAACATAGTATGCATTGCTACCGACGGCGCCATGATTGTAAAAAATAAGGGGTTTGTTAAATTATTTTCCACTCATATTTCTTATGAAATTATTTCATTTCATTGTATTTTGCATCCAGAAGCTTTAGTTGCAAAATCTTTAAAGTTATTACCTCAGCTGAAAAAAGTGATGGCCGTTGTTGTACCAATGATTAATTTCATCCGATCTAAAGCGTTGAATCAGACTTTTTGATGCATTGTTAGAAGTAGGTAGATAGGTAGACAGTATACAGATTTGGTTACATTTACGTCTGTAAGATGGATATCAAGGGGAAAAGCATTCAAACAGTTTTTCGAGTGTTTGAAAGAAGTAATAACTTTCTTAACTTCAAAAATTACAACACAGAACATTCACAACTTCTCACCAATCCCGAATGGATTCAAAATTTTTGTTTTTTGGTTGATATGACCTAACATTTTAATAAGTTGAATCTGAAATTACAAGGAAAAGGAAATACAGCTTTACAATTATTAGAAGTCATTACATTTGAGCAGAAATTGAGAGTGATATTACATTACCAAAGATAAATTTGTATTTTATGAAAATCTAAGAAAATGGATTGCAAAATATTCGCTGAAATGATTAATTTTATTTTAGTTTCATTTTTAAACAGATTTTAGGATTTTAGAAAACATCAGAAGATGAAATCAATATTAAATCCGCTGAAGTGTGATTTAAAATTAATAGATGTCAAAACTTTTCCTAGAATATCTATTGCAGATCTACAAATGGAGATTCTGGAAATTCAGAATAAAAGTATCTGAGTGCAAAAACTTCAGGAAATGGTAGCATAGGTTGAAAAAAATGAGGCAACTATGGAGAGGAAATATCACGGGACACTATATTTAAATGCTGGAACTTCTTTCCAACTAATTACTCAAATGCCAGGATATTAGCTTTCGGAATTTTGACCTTATTTGGGTCCACATACAATTGTGAGCAATTTTTCTCTACGATGAACTACATTAAAAGCAAACATAGAAGCAGACTAACGGATGTAAGTTTAAAAGCGAAACTCCTAAAATGCACGAAGTACACTCCACATTTGACTAAATTGGCAGAGAAAATTCAAGTCCAAAAATCGCATTGAATGTGAACTGAATATTGAAATAAATAATTGTAATATTGTTTTTGCAATATTTGGTTCTATTTACATTTACATGAATAAAATAAAAATTTACAAAAAAATGTCGTTTTACATACTGTACCCACAAAAAGCAATAACTATTATAAATAAACATGAGAATTTTTTTGAAACTTACATCTAAATAACATGTGTTTGTAAATACTGAAATAATTAAAAAATAAATCGAATTAAAATTGCGGCTCCCTAAATTTTATTTTTATATATTTATTGTTGAAATGGCTCTTCGTTTCCGAAAGGTTCCCGACCCCTGCACTAGAGTAACACAACGGGCTATTGACAATGGTCCGGGATCAATCCCGAAGGGAAAGAACCGAGGACAACACCACGTAATTTTGAACCACGGTCAGGACGAGGCAACACCAGAGCTGGCACCCCCACTCTCCTAACTTCCACACCACGCCAACGTGAGGACATTTGAGGCCACGACAGGTTTAACGTGCACCAGCCCCCTTTGTACACGACGGTCTTTCGGTTGGATTCGTACTCGCAACCCTCTGGTTGCTAGTCAGTTACTCTTCCAACCGGGCCACCGAGGCCCTCCAAACGAATTGGGTTGGTAATTGGTGGTAATGGTAATTAATTAACGTCGTACTAAGAGCAACACAACAGGCTATCGACGACGGTCCGGGATCAATCCCGAAGATAAATGCATTGGGTAGGTAGGTATTTTAATTAACGTCACACTGGAGCAACACAACGGGTTACTGTTAATAATAAATGCATTGGGATAAAAGTATCCCTAAAAAGAAATGAAAAAAGCGCGAAATGGGCAATACTCTTGCTTCAATTGGCGTTCTTTGGCGAGATCGCGGGAAAATCGGCAACCCTGGAGCACAGCCTGCCCCCCGGTGCAAGTAAAGCGATGACGATTGTCTCCTGCGTTTGAAATCGGCTCAGTCTGCGAGACGGTGCAGGTGTTTTCGCAGGTTGTAGAAATTCGTTGCATCGAGTTGCTTAGGACAGCCCACTTGACTGCGGGCCATCCACTTTCTGTTGGTGTTTCTTATTCATCTCTGGCGGAATTTCGAATCGGGATAGTAAATATTTTGATATGTAGACCATGGAATCGTTCTCGCGTTGGGATTTTTGAAAATATTCATCTGTTTTGAGAGGATAACTCAGTGAACACGTGAACCGACGTTACGAGAATCGTTTTGTCATTTTGGTGAATATTGTGGGACAGAAAATTTTGCTGGGAACTAAAGACACCGACTTCAAATTCTGTATTGTGGATTTATATATAATGCTTCTGTGAGGTAAGTTTTGCTTTCTGTTCTCATAACTGGATAATCTTGATTTAAAAACAAACATTCTAAGATTTGTGAAACGTTTTTAGGGTAATAACGGTATTAAAGCAGTACTCTGAAGAATAATCAAATAAGTTAACAAACTTGTTTACAACTGTTAAAAATCATTTTTGATGATGTGTAAATCTGACAGCATGGGAATACTTGTTTGATTGATTGCTGTATTATCTGTGCTATGACTTTAAAAAAATGTTTACATTTATGGTATCAAGTATCGCAAAAAGACCTGGAAATAGACTTAAAAATGCTCTGTCATCTTAGTTTAATAAAATTTTAATTGATTACTGCACCTGCTTTCTTAGATTGTTACCTGTGAAATCTATATCATAAATATTCACAAGCAAATGTAATTGCCCTTTTTATTTGTTTAAGTATTCGTTTGATAAACCACTTAATATTTTCCTGCAATTTTCATAGTAAATAAACTCAGAATTGCAAATTCAGTGGAAGAGCCTTTTCATGCTCCAATATATGGCCAATGAAGTTGTCTGTTGATTGATTGTAACCATTTTATAATCTTTTGCAATATGGGCATTCAAAGGAGCTGTAAACAAATATGTGAATGTTTGGTGTAATTGGCTAGTTAACATTTACTTTTTTTGTGAAAATTATGATTATTAATCTTTCAAGGTATTGGATATTAAAAGAGTACACTCTAGTTCAAAATGTTCATAGAAATACTCTTTACAAGTCATACTTTGATCCTTGTTGAATTGTATCCAACAAAATATTGTACTGCTTCAGATGGGACAAAGTACATAATTATAGCACAAAAATTCCACTGAAACATTTTCCTGTATGTTTTCCTGTTTTTATAAAATAAACAGAATTCCACATTCAGAATATAGCATCTCATTTGCCATAAAATATGTATACCCAACTACGTATGAATGCTAAAATATGAATCACACAATGTATAATATGTCAATAAAAATAGCATACAACAACAATTTCCTTTCCTTCCCTTCATCTGATAAAAGATGCACAATGGTTCTACACGGATTTGAAATACTGCTCAAGTATTTAGTGATTCAAAAATTTATCTAAATATGGTTTTATATTGTCTTCATGCTTTATAAATTCATTTGATACCTTCATAAAAAATTCTTTTTCATAAAATGAGAACCAGGATTTTGAAATTTAATATTCTAAACTTGTGTTAATGTGATTTATAGTTAGATTAATGTGATTGAGAATTAAAGTACTGCGAATTCAGAACTTCCAAAATCATACTTTTTCTAAATACTTTAATATTTTCTGTGTTGAATATCTATTTTACATGTTCAAACTGTATTTAGACTTTTTCATGAAAATAATTTTAGTATTTTTTTTCAAGAAAATTAGATCTAAAGTCTTCTCACATCAGTTAATAAACTTGTAGTTATACCCTGAATAGTCTGAAGATTGAGTAGTTTCAGATTTAATGCATTATTTAGGGAAAGCTTGAAAAATTCAGTGCTAATTTTTATTTCTATTAATTTTACATAGGATAGTAAAAGTTGGGAAATATCTTCTGAATAATATAGTTTTCCAAATTTAATAATTTTCTAGTGTTTGTCTAAAACTTCAAAAAATCTAAACCATTCTGATATCAAAACTTTTTATGAAGATTAAAAAAGCATATAAAATACTTAACTATTTTAAGCTGTTAAAGAAAATTTTTTATTTTCAATGAATACAATGATTCAATAAGCTGAAAGTATTCAACGTCCAAGCACAGAAAACCGTTCCAAAGCTCTAAACATATGACGACTTAAGCGTGCATACCATTAAATGTATTCTTTTTAGAGGAACCATTAAAATCCAATTTAGAGCTAGAATGATAATTTTTGTTGGATTAAATGTTTGCTCTTTCATATTAAAAGAAAAAGATTCATGTAAAATTATTTCACAATAAAAGAATGAGTATCAAGAATGAAATGAATTTTAATTTGTCCCTTTTTGTAGATTCTCAAGTTCTGTTTACTGGGTTCTCAAATCCTCAGCTTTACTCAAATCTTGATCACACCATTTCTTAACACACAAAGTAGAGATTATGTGCATTAAATAACCAGACATGAAAAGTAAAAATTTGTGCTTTTCAATTTAAGACATCTAAAAGATGAAAAGCCTTGAGACTAAATCTGAAATATAATTCTTGTATTGCTATCATTTTTGGCACTATGCCCATATTGAAGATGACCACTAGTATAAAATATGATGACCAGAGTATAAAATATGAAAGATATGATGACCAGTAGAATAAAATATGATGACCAATAGTAAAAAAAATGATGACCAGTAGTATTAAATATGAAAAATATGGCCAAAGGAAAAAAATGATGACCAGTAGTGTAAAATATGAAAATTTGATGACTAGTGGTAATAAAATATGAAAAATATGATGAGCATTAGTATAAAATATGATCAGCAGTAATATAAAATTTGAAAACTATGATGACCAGTAGTAAAAAATATGATGACCAATAGTATAAAAAATGAAATGCATGTCCTGCACAACAGCTTTCTAAAGCTGAATGTGCATTGTTCCTTTAGCAAAAACTATTACCTTTATCGGTGGGTTTCGAATTGTTTGTATCCAAGTCTTGACAAAAGCTAAGCCTAAGAGATGGATTTATTTTTTTCCAAATTCATACAAATTAACAAAAACCACATTTCCCCGTCTGAACATCTCGTTACTGTTAAATAAAAAAACCATCAAAGCTTCAGCAGCAACAAACTTTTCAAACCAAAAGTAGCGACTTTCCAAATTCATTACTTATTTAATTACCCGGACGTTCATCCCCGATCCTCATGAGAAACAAGGAACAGAGGATAAAGGTATTTTGACGAAAAAATGGGCAAAAAGATTGCAACAGCAACTATTCATTAAAACGTGCATTAAACAATCCGAAACTCGGTTCCAAGTCGGTAGGTGGGCACAAATTAAGAAAAAGAAACTTGAAGGATGTATGGAAATGTGAACTTAACTGCACTTCGGTCTTTTTGTAAAGGATCATCTCAGCGGGCGAGTGTAACAAACACCACCTTCGCAGGAGCATTACTTAAACTCCCGCCTTTATGCAGGTGAAGGTCGCTTGTGAAGGCAGTTGTTTCATTGATTAGGGTTTGGGTTTGACTTCTGGATATAAATAAGGATCATTTCACGTGAGCATTTCCTGGTTGACTAATTTTTTCGTGGTTGTATTTTGTTTTGAACATTGCTAGCTTGATAGACGCTTGGCTAACGAATTTTTTACATTTGGTGATGTGAGAATGAGACAAAAGTTTGGATTAAAAGAACTTATGTCTTATTCTTTACATTAAAACTTATTACTTGTGCAACAAAATCTTAAAACTTGTCTTTTTTGTCCGCTATGATTGTCTTGTTTTTGTGTTATACATCTTAATAGCGGCTCTATTCTTATGCATTATACTAAATAGCTACTGCAAAAAATCCGTTGAGAGATAAATCAACCAGATGCATTGAAGAGAATTCTAAGTATCCAGATAAACGTAAAGTTAAATGGGACCATTTTAAAATTCCAATTTTTTGTGGAACCAAAATGCTACTAAAACTTCTGAGAAACCCGATAATTACAATCTTCATGCCCTTAAATGGCTTTGAAGGATTTATATTTTGTCCTTTTAAATTTTTTCAGTTTCAGGGACTGAATGAAAATTTTAAGCATGAGGAATTCATTCCTGTTCACGAGATCACCATTACTCAGTGAGTTTGCCCACTGCACAAGCAACCTGCGAATTGTAGGCTGCGCAGATTCGATTCCTCCCTGGGTATATTTCTCTATTGTGTCAGTAAAACTTTCCTTGTGTGTATGTCCATATACTTGACGTTTGGCGCAGCGTGGCCAAATGTGACCCTTGCGCCATAAAATCCAACCGTTCCTATTCACATGTACGTTTTCTGATTATGTCACTGTTCTCATATAGTATACTAGTGTAGCTACTGAATAAAACAACATTTTTATGAATTTAGTTCTCTAAAGAATCAAGAAAGTAGTTAAAACGTATTGCGAGGGCTTTGAAGTTCTTGAATCCTGGATCGATTTTCTCGAATCCTCATGAATAAAATATGGGAAGAAGCTCCGATTACGAAATATTTCTCCCTGGTATAAAGGTAGAGTTTATGCTTCGAGTTATCGCAAAGCCTCGTTCTGTTTCGCATTATACTGAAAATAAGCAATTTTGCTCTCCGAAAACAGATCTCTAGTCTGCATGCCGCAGTAGTCCTAGTCAAATTTGCCCCGTGCAGTAAAAAAATGAGCGACAAACCAAACGAAACTCGCATACAGCAATCATACCATTATTTCAGACATTTGATCACAAAGGTAACCAAAAACAAGAAGTGTACGTCAACGAAAATCATGTTGAGTTCAGAGCGTTGTCGAGGAAGTGTTGGTAATCCAATAATGCAACAATCTCTCATCATGTAGACTAATAACGCAGGACAGTGGTAATAACACCAGACGATGATAAAATATTGAAAATATTCTATTTGACTCCGTTTGCTGTGTTTGATCTGATAGAGGTAAATTTTATTTCAAGCGACTTCAGAATTTAGTTTGCACGTTTCGGACATTTCGACTTACTGTGTGAATGAATCGTAATACAATCTGACGATCTTAACCAATATTTCAGACAAACATTTAGTGTTGGCCACCTTGCAACAGAGTGGGAAAAAGCCCTAAAAGCCGGCCACACACTGGAGCAGCATGCGACAAAATATGCGCATGCGTACTCCGTTTCTGTACAGGAAATTTGCCGGTACGCATGCGTATTTCAACCTATTTAGTTCGCAGAATAACTGTTGGACCAATGTGTGGCGTGCCTATACTTTGCACCCTTCCTGATGGTTCTCTTAATGAGGTAACAGATCTCGATGGACGAGATATCTCGTCATTAGAAGAAAACTGAACAGATCTTGTCAAAAAAATCGGCAATATCTTGATGACGAGATATCTTGTCACTAGCAAAATTGGTCAGATCTTGAACGAGATATCTCGTCGAAACCACTTGGAGGGTTAAGCAATGGATCACATTTCGATCCATTTATTGGTTTGCTATTTGGTTTCGTGGAGCTAAAACTGACGTTACTGCGACAACTAAAAGCATTTTATGGTTCCACATTTTTTAAATACCCAGTTAAAATATTTAGGAGAGATTAAAAGGGGTGTACAACTTATTTTTGCATATACAATGCACCCTCAACTACTGACATCTATCAAACGTAGTGTCATTGTGTTTTGAAGATTTTCAGAGACCTTTAAACAAACTTAAGCATGCTTTACACGAGAGCTACGCAGATGAGAAGCGGACGCGCCGGCCAATCAGCGGTGAAAAAAGGCAATGATTGACAGGGGAAATCGATGCTGACTGGCCGTGCTTCCGCTCCTCTTCCGCCTTGCTCCGGTACAAAACATGCTCTAGCCACACAATAACTCGAATGAAGTAGTAAACCGCCGACTGATAATGTTGATTAAAGTAAAATCGAGCCGAAGACAACTCAAAACGAGTGAACTTACAAAGACAGTAATCCAGAGTAATAAAAAGAGCCAAAATATTTAAAAATCAAACAATAATGCTCAGAAATGCAGTAGATATGTTGACTACAACCCTTTTGAAATCCATAAAATATTTTAACCATTGCTTATTGTAGTTTGCATCTAATATTTCGTATTAGAATTGCTGTGATTGTTTATCTTTACTCAGATTTATTGGTTGAATACTTTTCAAGCAGCAAGCCTCTACAAAAGCATTTCTAGGTACACCTGCTGCACTACGGTTTATATGTAAGGTAACTAATACTCGCAATAAGATTTGGATGGGCAAGAAATAACCGATTGTCTAATTCGTGATATTTTCAGAATTCCTTCCCAAAAATCCATGCTCAAGTTGCATTATAAGCGTTTCCATTATCTTGTTTCGAGAGTAGCAGAATACTTCTTATTCTATAGAATAAATGGAAAGAAAAGTAACTCTCTTGGCGATCCAAGAAAAAGTCCTCCTTTCCAGAGATGAATTTTTTACGTCTAACACCTTCCTAACCGTGCTTTAGGCAGCAATAATTGCTGTTCTTTCGAAGTGGAGAGGAAGGAAGAGTAAGACTTGTTCTCTTTCGTGTCTAACTCAAGGGACAGGAAATCTTTCACTTGGGACTTAGCTTTATCAAGATTCTTTTCTATCCCAACCGTTTGAATTTCTTATGACCTTTATCCTTTGAAGTATGCTCGGTGCTTCAAAAATTAATATAAGAATTGTACGTAAAATTCCCTACTGATACAAAGTTTGTTTTGAATTGAACTTTCTGGGTATTCGAATGGCCGGAGGAAAGCAATCCGACTATAGTTTGTATTTCATTTTCCTTTTAAATAGGTTTAGAATTAGATGGACAAAACTGTTATTTGCGCATAACATTATTAACTGTTATTCATAGTCTTGCTATAAGTTAGCAACTAAATCTAACAGTTTTTAATAACTGCTAGAAATTGACATTAATAGTTAATTTTAAAAGCTATTAACTGCTAGAGCTATTAAACTGTCGATCGGAATTTGCGTCGTGTGTGAAAATATTCAGAAAATTTAGTCGGTGAAAATGACGACTGGGTGTAAACTTAATCGTCAAAATCAAATTCAAAGGTGCGAAATATGACCTCATTTCGAACCCTGACTTTTTAAGTATTCATTATTAGAGAAAGTTTTAAGTGTTACAGACCAAATAGTGCAACAAATTATCTGTAATTTAGGTCTGAAGCTAAAAAGTCGATCGTCAAAACGTTAAAGGTGTAAAATACGACTAATTTAAAGGTTGCAGTGCGAGAGCGCAATTATTTCACAAAAGCAAAACTCGTATTCTTTCAGATTTACTTGGTTTTCTGTTTAATATTCATTGTTTTTCGTGTCTTATGTAATTTACCTTTAAGGTTTTTTGGGTTGCTTTACAATAGTTTATTTTAATGTTTCTTTTAATTTGTCTTTGTTAGAAATTTAAGTAATTTTGAAATTCTTAGTGAAACATTTACTTCGTAAATTCCAAAGAAAGTTTTGCACCGATCCTTCCGTTTTTATTGTTTTTGCCTTTCGTCTAAACTAAATCTGTATAATTCATTTCATATTCCAAAGTAACAAAGAGTGGAGATGTTTTCATTTAATAACATTGATATTAATATTGTATATAAACGGATTCATTTCTCAGCCTTAACTATCAAAAGCGAAACCAATTTTTCCTAGAGCAGTTACTTGTTCACATTTTAAACATCTTTATCGTCGATATTTTAATACCTCATCACCAATTTTATCGGATTTGTTGGATCACCCACCTCATCCATCACTTTTTACCTTCCTTCATCATTCAAAATTTTTAACACATCTATAATTGATAAGATTTTAAATTAAATTTCATAAAGTTTTATCTAAGATGGAGACACCCCATCTTAGTAATCATTTAAAAAATAAGGTTTTACACTTCTCAATTAAAATTTTACCTTTTTATTTACATTTTATACAACCCATTTGTTTTTATTCCTTGCATTCCTCATTTTAATGTTGGTCTGATTATTCTATTTTCTCATTGTATTGTCTTATGTTTGGCACAACTTATCCTTTTCTGGATCTTGCGCCATAAAACTCAAATCAACCAACCTAGAGCAGTTAATGAAAGAAAATTTTTGTCTGCCTCTGAAAAAGATAATGAAAGATTTGAGTCTCACTGTACAGCTCAGTGTCTGTTCCTCGTGGCTTAGCAAAATGCTTAATTACTACAACTATCTTGGTCAAATTTGTCGATGTTTTCTTTGTGCCTATCGCTGAGTTGCATTCGAACCCAATCATTCATCCCTTTGACAAGACGCTGGAACCTCTCCGCTTTCCCCCAAAGAGCCATTCCATGACCCCAAAGGATTTTGTGTAATGCCGTGGCTTCGTAATGATGGCATCCCTTAGGAGAAAGGGAAACTAAAACTAGTTTTTTGTCGAAAGTAAGATGATAGTAATGTCGATCTCCTGATCTAATTACAGTTTATGACGGTAGAAGAGAGTAAGTAGCTCAGCCGGTTTTTTCATCGCAATGATATTTAGACACACCACAAGGTTGGCGTACTCATGGCATTAGCTTACTTTATTTGCGCCGCGATCAGCTTAAGTTCTAATTCTGCGCGTTTTCTTAAATAGAAAGTGATGTTTTATCTGTCAAATTATATGGGTATGACTAATCCTCTGATTTCATCTGTAAGACGCTTTTGCGCTTGCTGGTCAGTGGCAAGATTTGGGCTGTACTCCAAAGAGATCAATGACTGCGATTTACGATAAGATCATTTGCACACAAAGACGTTATGATCGTTGGATACAAATCATGTCCATGTGCTCAAAAATTGATCTGAAAAATAATTGTAATGCTTTGAACTTGTTTTTAAAAGATGCAATGTTATTTCAATTGAGTATTACTGTAAGATTTTCTCTAATAATACGAGAACATCTCAGGTGTTGACCTCGTCATTTGACCGTGGTTCATTAAAAATTTCAATATTTGTTTCTTATTCTCATGTTCCTCTTTTTCATGTTTTTGAATCTACATTTTATCGTCGTCTGGACTACTAATTTTTAAATATTTCATCTTTTATTGGACTACATTCTGTATTGGACAATGTAATCAGCAAGATTTGGTACTACCTATTTTGTGTCTGGCGCAGCTTGCCCGCTTTGGACATTGCGCCATAAAACCCAAACCAACCAGCTTGTCCACTTTTGGACCTTGCGCCATTAAACTCAAATCAACCAACCGTGGTTCAAAATTACGAGGTGTCCTAGGATCTTTACCTTTGGGATTGATCCCATACCGTCTCCAATATTCCGTTCTGTTGCTCCAGTGCGACGTTAATTAACTACCTAATAATACTAAACAATTATATAAATGCTATATTCAGGTTCAATGAAACACCTCAATTCATATAAGGATAGTACTATTTTGAAACAACCTTTTGCGCATTATTTTTAAAACATGTGTTTTTATTAAAATTTGTCTAAGCTTCTCTATTGTCATCTGAAAATATGAAACAAGAAATTGCTGCTGTCAAACTTGGTATATTTTATATAAAAAAATCATAAAGTCGCTGCTGTATTGTAAGATGTATAAAATGGCTTTCTATGTTTAGAGGGGATTATTTCTTGTTTTGGAGTGAAATTCTCTGTAAACACGGTATTAATTCTTTCAAAATTGTAGTCTATATCATGCGTTTGACACGGGGTTAAGTGGGTTTGCCCATTCGCTAACATCCTGCGAGCTGTAGGCGACGATTCCTGTAATTACCATGGTGTATTTCTCTCTTCTGTATCAGTAAAACTTTCCTTGTGTTTGTGCCCATTTACTTGACCGAAAAAACATTTGCCAAGATTTGACCCTTACACCACAAAAGAAACCCCATGTACTAGACTCAAAATTTACTCAGGTGTTGACCTCACCGTGCTTCAAAATTACGAGGTGTACTCGGATCTTTCCCTTCGGGATTGATCCCTGACCGTCGCCAACAGCCCTTCGTGTTGCTCCAGTGCGATTTAAATTCACAACCAACTTGACTCAAAAGGTTATAAGAATGCACATTTCAGGTGTATTCGTTTCCTTAACCTACCTCAGTTCCCAAACCATTTTTGGAAATCTTGAGTTATTGTATTTATAGAAAACGCGTTGCATTTTTCCAATTAACGATCCCCAGGAAGTTAAGAACTTCCTTTTTCGACACAGTATCATTCTTTTAGATAAGTAAATAATTTTTGAAAATTACCGTCGGTAATTGCCTCTTCAAACGGGCGCATTTCCTTTACGAGAAGGCAGTCGAATGTTTAATTATATCTTTCATAAATGGGGGAATTTCACGAAGTAATGAGGATAATTCATATTGTGCTCCCACAAAATGAGTTCTCGACGTTTTTATTATACTATTCCAGTTTTCAGAACTTGTATCTTTAAGTCTGATTACAAGGATTCATGAATGAATTATATTTCCTTAGTTGTAGAAAAGTTCTTTTCAGTTTGGGTCCATTAGCCCTCGTGTAGTAAAGAATGACCATTTTGCGAGAAACGAAATCTTTTTAGGGGACCGCGGTAGGCCCAGAAGAGTAACTGATTAGCAACCGGAGGGTTGCGAGTTCGAAACTCGGTCCAACCAAAGACCATCGTGTACGCGGGGGCTGGTGTACTTTAAATCTGTCGTGGCCTTAAATGTCCTCACGTTGGCGTGATATGGAAGTTTGGAGAGTGGGGTGCCATCTCAGGTGTTGACCTCATCATCTGACTGTTTCAAAATTGCGAGGTGTCCTCGATCTTTCCCTTCGGGATGGATCCCAGACCGTCGCCAATAGCCCATTGTATTTGTTCCAGTACGACTTTAATTAACTACCTACCTACCCAAATCTTTTAGTTTGATCTCGTATTATACTTGTTTTCATGCCATGAATTCTTATCTCATGTACTTGACGTTGTCTTGCGTTTGTTGCAGCTTGGCTAAGTATGGCCCTTTCGCCATAAAACCTAGAAACCAACCATCTGATCTCATGCAACAAAATTTTAAAATAGAGCGACTTCAAGGAGCGTAGAGCAAACCAAAAAAGGCCCAAAATCCATTAAACTTACAGCAGCGACGTGTACTGTATCAACCACGAGATTTGCTCCGTAGTCTCCTATTATCCATAGGGAATATCCTATTTTCTATAGGGTTGCTTGAAAAAATGTATTCAGGTTTATCAAGGAGCACTTAATAACAAATTGAATATATTTGTCATAAGTTTTACTTATTGCCGAGAAGATCTATTAAACTACCTCTTTCTGCCGCCAACATTCGCGAAAAACAATAAAATTATATCATCCCTCAGAATCACCCCTACTCAAAATGAACGAGTCCTGTTTATAGCGACCACCGCCACCACCCAGACTTGGTGTTGAGCACACTTCTCGTTGTAGACAGCCAGTAGATATTTTCGTGCTCCTGACAACGATGCTTTCGCAATACAAAATTCTGAGAAAGATACGACAGGTTTTCAATCCTCATTTAATGCATTCTTATTTAAACGCTTGATGAGTTCGCAGAATTGATTGCTAATGTGACGCCGAAGCATAAAACCTCATAATTTCTTTTTGTGACTAGTTTTGTTTTAACATTTGTTTGTGTCGTGTGAATAACGTCTAAATTGGAGGTGGATTTTCTGCGCCGTGAATGCTCATGCGTATGGAAGAAAACGCTTGCGTTTTTACTAAATTGGGTGTTCTGAAAGCGTTTCAGTCCAATAATTCGCTGCCCTGGTCTGCATAAGAGGAGTTGAAACTTAGCCATTCCCGTAAACACAAAAGAATTTGGCGAACATCGAGTTATTTCCTTTCTACATAAACATCTTCATACCACTACATATTCTGTATATATACTTTCATTCAGCAAACCCACTGATTAACAAAAAATCCGGAACTGACTTTGAGGAACAACCCAATGTGGCGACCTCAAGATATATAGAACAAAAATATGATCTTGTTCTTTGGACGTCGCCATAAAAGAACAATCGAGATCAATCAGACAATTGGCGAGGAAAAACTCTAACATTATCAACAGAACTGTTTAGAAAGACAAAAAAACCGCAACAGAAAGATCGAGAACACGAGTAACTCAAGTGGCAGCTGACATGGAAAACTTTATTTTCTATTTCGATACGTAAGCTGACAAATGTAATATTTTATTCATTAGAATATGTTGAATAGTTTTATCTAATCTAATGAAGTATTTTTTCAAGTATTGCTTGAGTTTCAAAACTGGGGATTTACTTGCAGCTTAAAATGTAATTCCCAATCAGCGATCCATGAAGTAATGTGTAAGCGGATCATCGTAATTTATAAAAACAAGTGTCAATTTTTTCGCGTAAACTAGGCTCTACGATTGAAATCTTTACGTGCTTCATTATTGGATGGTTATTTTGTTTCTTTAAGCAATGTAATACTCTTTGTTTTCCATTCTCTCTCTCTTCGTTCATTTATCAATTTCGCTTTGTGAAATGGCATTCTTTACAGGGTGTTTTCAGTGTAAACATTAACTGCCGGAGAAAAACAAATTTTGTCGAACTAATTTGATTTATCGCCGGTTTGACAATACTTGGCGTTAAGTTTAAATATATATGACAGGTTGAAATTGTTAAATTCGATTAACATGCATAGCAACGAAGATTATCTAAACTCTAGCTCCCTCTACACGAAAATCCTCTATTTGGCTTCTTGGGCTAATGTAATTAAAACTTCGGCCGAGCTTACTGTTAATTTCTGAATGTAAGTAATCCTTTGAAACTATGGGCGCAGCATGTCCGTTTTTGGACCTTGCGCCTTTAAACCTTAATTATCTACCTTTGAAACTACGAAAGGTATTTTCTGTCAAGCTAAATGTTGAAAGTTTTTTTTTCTGCGGCTTACGTGTTTCCTGTACATTTTCTAAACGTGACGTCAGTTGGCTTGTTTTCGAATTCGATTTCAGCACTTCGCCAATTAAAATTCCAGAGATATTTGATAGTTGATTAGTGAATACTAGTTAGGTTAAGCGCCAAACGTTTCCATAACGGCGATAAACTACTTAATTACTACTTTTAACTGTAGTACTTTTTATTCTAATGCGAGAATAGTATAAGTAATTTTTTCATTCTTTGCAAACCGGAAGTTACAGATGACCCCTATTTTTCCTCCTGAATGCCAACCGCTTTGTGCAGCTCTTGTCAATGGAAGTCTGTAATTTTCATTTCAACTTTAAGAAATATTCATTCTTCAACAGTTAGAAATGACGAGTTAAATTTGTTGTCATTACTTTTCCTTGTGGTGTTTCCTTTTCTTTAACATTCTCCACGCTCTACATATTTTAATAGTCCCAGGAAAATTGAGCTTTAACTTTTCCTTTTAAGCTGAAGTTTTTTTTGTGAGCGATGCATTATTTTCTCGTCTTTCGTCCTCCCTTTTAATCGATTTTGTTAAGTTCAAAAAATGAATTTTTTAATGAACTTACTTTCATAGTTAATTTTTAATCTTGAAACAGTGTTCTAATCGAGATTAACTTTGTTTATTCTTGGTCATGTAATAAATAATGTAATAAATTTTCAGTTAAGTGTTGAGGGAAGTGAATAAATTAATTTAGAGCTTGCTTTGACGCTCACTACCAAACTCGGTTATATATAATAGGTCGTGTGTGTATTTAATCCACCTGAATTTGTTAATCACACTGGGCTCGAAATTAACGGTGGTTAGTCGTACTTAGCATCTTTAAATTTTGTTTTGAGACTCGGTATTCTAATGTAAACGACGGATTGAATATTTTGTTTTGAGACTCGGTATTCTAATGTAAACGACGGATTGAATATTTTGTTTTTCATTTTTATTACGAAACATTTCTGTGGCTTATCACTATGTTGCCTAAATATCTTCCCTAAAATGTACCTATCAAATTAACTTATGTTTAAGAGAAATGGCACAATTTATAATTTAATGCGGCTAATATGGAATGGGAATTTTTCGGGTATATTTTATTCTATCTGCATAAGATGCTATCCTCTCAGCCAGTATTTGTTTCAATGTAAATGTCAAGATTCACTATTCAGCTCACATTGTGACGAAGTTTTTTGTTATCGGAATGATTTATAGCGTTAGTGTATTTTTCCAGCTGTCTTGGAATAAACTGCCTCGAAGTTCTTGCCCGCTGTGATCCTGTCACACAAAAGAATCGATCGATGTTTATTCTGATGTAGATCTACGCGATCTCTAATCTTAAAAGATAAAACAACCGGGGAAGCTAACAAAAATAAAAAATATCGTGGCTAAGACTGGTAATATTTTGGTTAACTATAATTTTCACCAATCACCCAAACCGGTATTGGGTTACCCAGTTTATAAACCCTAATTCATTCTTGTACTATGACAGTGGTTTCCAAGTTTTCAGGCCACGTACCCGTTTGAAAATTAAACATTTTCGCTGATCCTTGATATTATAAAATTAAATAGGGTATATGTTGAGCTACATAGGACTATAGTGATGCTTTTTTCCTCCTTAACTCTGAGGCATGGCCAAATATGGCCCTTGCGCCATAAAACCATCAACCAGCCTTAACTCTGAGCGTCACGAAATTTCCAAGTAGTGTACTATATTGCTTCTTCCCCACAACACATAATGACTAAATAACCATATCTATTGGTTGAAAGAATCCCATAGAAGATTCTTATTGGCTAAGGTCAACATTGGTTAGAAGCCACGCAGGGAAGGCCGTAGATTGCAGAACAGATATATGCGTGTAAACATCTTTGAGGGTTAAAGCGTTTTCGTTATATAGAAAACTAGATGTGGTTCTTTAACCCTCCGAGGGGTTCGCTCATAATGTAGCATTCTTTCACTTCACAACTCGCATAATGAGTAAATGACCACATCTACTGGTCGAAAGGTCAAAAACTGGTTAAATGTCCTACAGGGAAACTGCAGGTTGCAGAACGGATGAACCCCTCGGAGGGTTAATATAGATAATCAGTTTTATGTGTTATATGTGTTTGTTTTCTCTCTCTTTAAAGCTGATTATCTAAATTAACTCTCCAAGGGGTTCACACACACATATCTATAATAACATGTATATTTTTTATATAATCACATATGTGTGAACCGAACCCCTCTGAGGGTTAATGCAGATAATCAGTTTTAGAACAACGTTTTCAGAACATAAAATAATTGAAGAAAGTAATGTGTAATATATTTTCTTGAGTTTTCTTTTTCGACTAATAAAAGTTTCACGCAGACCCCCTGAATCCTTGTCGCGGTCTCCTGAAGGTCCGCGGACTACGTTTTGGAAACCTCTGTCGTATGACGCTATGTCCTTTTGTCCTGCGAGATTGTACAGATTAGCTCACTGTTGTATTTCGGCTGACAAATAGAATGGGAGGGATTATATGTGCTTCTCTTGACATTATCGACTGCGTTAAAAATCATCCCTCCACATAACATATTGCTCTTTATGAGAATAATGCTCGTTTTAGGCTTAGCTTTTCAAGCGGGGGAGTTTTTTCTTCGAATCTATGAATCAACGTCTGTATAAGTTGATTCAAGAAAAAAATCCTGTCCTATTGGGGAGTTTTTTTAAATAAAACCACAAATCTCTCTTTGACGGCATTTTCGACGTCGCTATTATTGATAAGGGGAATAAAGAGTATCTTGACAGGGTCTCGATTATCTTCATCAATTTGACGTCCAAGCTTCTGTAATAGGCCTATTTATCCAGTTATGTCCGCTTGGAATCACGGGCTGGTTTAGAATCTGAGTGCTCTTCAGGATAGCTTTATCTGCCCTGATTTTTTAATCATCTAGAAACATTTGTTAGACTTTCGCAGCGTTAGTTTGTAAAGAAATATATTTTCTACTTACAATTGAAGAGCTAGGGATAAGCCACAGAAAACCGTGCTGAGAAGAAATAAAACTATGAGGATCAAAGGAATTTGATTGTTTGAATGAGTATTTAATACTTGAAAGTTTAAGATAACACGATCTCTTGAACAATGGATAAATCATTATAATTTTGGAATTTTTCTAAAACTTAAAAATTGCTAGCCTGGAAGTAACTTATTATTGTGCCTGGAGCTCTTCACTTCTATTTTGTGTATCGTGTAAGTCCGCTTATAATTTAATTTTTCTACTTTAGAATAGGAATTTAACTATCAATATGAGGAATTTTCAGTGTAAACAAACCAGGTGTGCGAAGATTTTCTGCCCTAATATTGCCCCTTGGATTGATATCGGACCGTCGCCAATAGCTCGTTGCTCCAATGCGACGTAAATTCAACGACCAACTGCAAAGTGCTCTCGCATGATACATATCGGGGTTACCTTAATTTAATTTATCGCCGTTTTAGAAACGTTTGACGTTTAATCTAATGGGTATTGAGCGAATCAACTATCATTTTTCAAATCGGAATTAATTCTTTGGAATTTTTAATGGTGACTTACTGATATCGTGTTCGAAAAAGTGGCGTCACATTCGGAATACGTACAGAAACACGTGTTCGCCACAGAAACACTACCTCTACCTACATATAGCTTGACAGGAAATGACAGCTTTGGAATGAAGTTGGAAATAATTTGTAAAATAATTTCGACGCTACTAATTAAAACATTTACATCTAACTTTTTACGTGGTGTATTAATTCGCTGAATGCCAGTAACTTCAGATAAGAAATTGTTTTTTTAAATAAAGAAATAAGTATTTCCAATAAATTGTAAGTTTTATATGGGAACGATCTCAGTCAGTATTACGGGTTATTGAGTTACAAAAATTTCTTTTGAAACACAGTGAGTGATTTTAGATATCGCTAGTTTGATTTTTCTGCTTGAAAACTGAAAATGTATCAATATTAAGAAATCGTTCTATTATTCTTGAAAGACAGTACCGTATTTCTTTGCTCCACTCTATTATTTCAAGCGCGACAGTATTCAATATGACAATGCAATCACGATTGCACTACTGTCCGGATATGCAAATGTAAGGTTATATTTAGATTGCCTATCCTTGTTTTTCTCGTGTTATAAGGCCGTTTGAGTCACGGGTATTGCACGTAGTTTTTCAATGAATCGACAGTTGCTTAGGTTAACTGATTCGACCAAGCATAACTATTTGAGAATTGCAGCTTTATTATGTCATCGTAATCCGGATTTCAAGTAAAACTACGCGGTGTCTCTGATAGCTTCCGACTATACTTGAAGCTTACCCGACGCTAATGGAGATGCAAACATCTATATTTATAAAACAGAGTTGGCGTCTGTTCTCTTCAAATCTACACCGTTCAACCAATCCACACCAAATTTGGTACAGTTACTGCTTAGAACGCTACGGGTAACGTAGGCTACATATGATCCCCTTTCTATTTATCGTGGGTCTGCAAAGGAGGCTGAAAACAATTCCAAATCCCAATAGGAATAATATTGAGTATTTTTCCGATCACTGTTAGACCAATTCAAACAAAAAATAAGCTACATTCATTCTTTAGAATCCTACGGGAAATATTCTTTAGAACCATATTAACCCCGCTCTATTTGTCCTTTGTAGAGGGGCTAAATCAATTCGAAATCTCCATAGGAATAACATTGAGTAATACTACGATGAATTACAAACAATTCAACTCGAGTAACGCCCGGTAATTCAGCTATTAATAATAGAGTGCACGTCCGCTCTTATATAATAGAGTACACGTCAAATGTTCGTAATAGTTTAAAGCTGCACGTTAAATCTGTCGTGGCCTCAAATGTCCTCACGTTGGCGTGGTGTGGAAGTTTGGAAAGTGGAGTGCCAGCTCAGGAGTTGACCCCATCTGACCATGGTTCAAAATTATGAGGTTTTGATACCAAAATAGGTAAAATTGCTACTAAAATAGGGTTTAAGAGACTTTGCTACTATTTTGAAATATTTATGCTACTATTTCACAAGTGCTTTGACTGGCAGCCCTGGGCTTGCCCTTAGAGCGGAAATTTGTAGGTCCCGGTCTTAGTTCTCGTGTAACAAAAATGAGACCGTAGAGAAAGGAACCAAACCAGAGCTTGATCTCACGATTTCTGAAGGGAGATTCACGACTGCTGTTTTTACCGTCTACTCGATAGTCTGAGATGTTCCTTTTTGTACGAAGATGGTTGTCTTTCTAATGACAATGGGGCAAAACCAACAGATAGTGTCAAAAGTTCGATGTCTCAGGTTTCCTCAGGCAACTTGAATTGATATAATTAACTCGTAACATCTACCATATCAATTGTTATTTTAATAATTGTTACTTAATGCATGGGCTCCTAGTTTTGGTTTTATAATCCAAATCTAAGACACTGGAGCAACTCTTCCATTCTTGGACGTTTTGTCAAAATCCAAAATCAAAGCATTAGAGACGAAAGATTCTAACTCGACCGTATGTTGACTTTTCTTAGTTGCACTAACCCTCATGGGCACATTTCCTTTAGGTGTGTACGGGTTTCACGGATCCGTGTTACTATAGATCTTTTCTTTGGGGTTTACTGTCTAGTAAACACGGGGGTCGCGTTCCAGGGATACCTTAACGATCTTTTTCTGCTTTCATCGCACTTCTCTATTCCCCAAACCCTCTTTCTCTTTCACGATATTTTTTACTCGACGCTGTCTCGTGTGTGGCGCAGCTTGGCCAAACAGGACCCTTGCGCCACAAGACCCCCAAAACAACCAACTTAGATGCGCTACTTAACATTGCAGATTGCATCTACTCCACCATCGATTGTTTTCGTCTTCCGAATCCACGGGAGTAGTCTGGTTTGCCTTCACCGGACTCCAAAAACATACGACTTCAAGCGTTAAAGTGGTGAAGTTACGCCAGCTAATTTTTCTTAAAATGACATTAATTTTTCCGAGTAGCGATTGAAGAGGTAATTACCGATCTTTTTCTTTCCGATTCCGCGAAATTGTAAAGAATTTAAAGGGGAACAATCTCCCTCCACTGCATTTTTCTTCCGTGGAATTTATCAAACGTAAAATCGAACGTAATTAAGCCGATGCGCAGGAATTCAAGGGTTGGAATGATTAAATAAAGTAGTTGCCTAATGGGGACGGAAGTACACGATATATGTCAAATCCTGTTTCTGGCGATAGGCATTAGATTTCCTTTTTTCACGATTATTACAACTGCTTTCCAAACAGCCAATTCCGAAAAGTTTTTCTCCACATCACATCCATAAAATTCCGCAGTTTCTCTTTATATGCATACGAGCTCGTGTAAGCACTGATAATGGAATTTCCGTCGTCTTCCTTAACAGCAAATTGCATCTCTCCTCCCTGTTTCGTCGATGAATTTATTTTCTACCAGCTCAAATAAATCCGCTTTCTAGTATGAATCTAATTATCATTCCCATTTTTGGTTTCCTCTACCTGCATTATTTACAATGCTTGATCGCATTTTTCAAATTTATTTTTTCCCGTTTGTGGTGCTATATTGTGTTTTCGAGTCCGAGATGAAATGTGATTTATAGCTTACTTTATACGAGGAAAGAAACAATTTCTGCTTTTGCGAAGAGACCGTGAAAAATGTTCCTTGTGACTTGAAGTTCTGAGACATGAGATGACCTCCATTCTGCTTGTCTCAGATATCCAGCCAGCATGATAAATATCAGATTTCTATCATCCATTGTTAGAATGCATGCGAGTTATTCCAAAATAGATTTAAAAATTGTGTGGTACCAGATTTGCATGTCTGAATTTGCTTTATTTATTCTCAATCCATTTTTGTCCTATCTAAACTAAGTTGTTTCCCAAAGAACCGTTCTTGTTCAATAATTGAAAAAAATGCATTAATTAGAATTTCGTGGACGAGAGTTATTGATACAATCAGATGATAGTTGAAGTAAAATGTGCTTGTTTTCTTTTAGACCCTTGGTCCCCCTATATTTTTATGGGTAATGCCTCCTCGAACATGAGGGATAAGTATTACTACTACACGGATATTATGGATAGCCAAATATATCTCGTCTATAAAGATTTGACCAATTTTGCTAATGCCGAAATACCTCGTCATGAAGATACTGCCTATTGTTTGATGACGAGATATCTCATCCATTAAGATCTGGTCAGTTTTGTAAATTACGAAATGCCTTATCGGGACAACCACCAGGAGGGTTAAAAGTAACAGAATATAGATTAAGGTAAGCGCACACTATTCCGCATCGGACGGACGGCACTCTTCGCATTAATTTAGTGTACTGCGCACACTGCATTCGCAGCTCGGCATTTCACTAAGAAACTGACGTGAAAATGCCAGCCACGTCGACATTCCCTTGGAGGCAATACTTCTGTTTTTGTTTAGTATAAATGAAATATCTGCAAAAAGGTTAGTTACGACTGTTGAAACAAATGAAAAATTTTGAAAGAAAATCGTGTTTTTGGTATCGATCTGACGTAAAATTTTACGCAGATTTGAAATCCGTTGAAATTTTCACTATCTTGAATCATTGCAAAGATAGAAACTTGGATTAGGGGAATAAAAAATACAATTTAATGTATAACGTTAACATCCTGTGCCCACACTACTCGGAAATTTCGGATGAATCATCCGCATTGTACGGACGAAACGGATTTTATTCTCTCCGGAATCATCGTCGGAATTGCCGACGTCCGACACTCACGATGCGGATAGGTGTGTGCAGTCTCATTCAAAACAATGTAATTCTAAAATCCGATCCGTGTGATGCGTGCCGTCCGTACGATGCGGACTAGTGTGCGCTTACCTTTAGAAGGAAAAATAAACGGATCGGTCGAAATATTCGCCAAACAAGCGAAACAATTAAAAAAGTTAGGTGCGAAATTGACGACTGGGTTTAAAAACTCGATGATTTCTCAAAACGGATCATTATCGTTAAGTCTCGAATCCTGCACATATATTAGTAATGATCTGTATTACAAAACTGTTCAAAGCGCATACGTATGAAGCAACTGATAGAAAACATTGCCACCGTTGTTTTTTTACAAAAGATGGTTCCCTGTGACGCCGCCTTTATCCGATTAAATTCTCAAAAACTAAATTCCTACTTTGTTCGTCTTCTAACAACTGACAATATTGTTTAAGCCGCTAATGGAAATGGTGTTGATCTTAACCGATCAAGGAAATGGATCCGTTATCCCTCCTTTGAAAGAGAAGGAAAAGATTAAAAGACCCTATATCCCCTGATGACAGCCTTTGATATAATTATATACTGGTTCACACTGAATATCATGCTGCTCTGGAAATAATTTTTACTTATCTAAAAGAAAGCATGCGCTCTCTAACTAGACAATACATTTTTATATTGAAGATAACGTTCACTTTCCGTTGCGGCCTGGTTCCTCTGGAACCTACGTAGTATTGATTCGGAATTAACATTGACCTATTTATGAAAAATCTCAGAATAAGCTGACAGGTAGACGGTTTCCCCATCACCTATTAGACCATGTCTTCAAGATTGGAAAATAAGGTTTTCCCATCACGCAATTTGTCTAGATAAAATTGACGTATTCAAATGACCCTACTTTTATTTATATATCAAGGTCTATCATATATGGTTTTTATTAATGGGGATGTATATTTTTAGGTTTTGTATTTTTACTAATTCAGTGCAGTTGATCTTCCAAGTGATTTCGACGAAATATCTCGTCTATCAAGATCCAACTCATTTTGCTAATGACGCGATATCTCTTCAAGATATTGCCGTTTTTTTTACTACAATCAAGATCTGCTCAGTTTTTCCTAATGACGAGATATCTCGTCCATCAAGATCTGGTTAGTTTTGTTAATGACTAGGTATCCACTATCGAGACAAACACCAAAAGGGTTAATAGTTAATTCACATTTTTTTTTCGGTAATGCGTTAGTATAAATTCATCGCCTTATGGTGTTTTTATTTTGGTATTAAATCGTCACCTATGCAAGGGAATGCATTCAAAAATCCAGAATTTCTGTCGAATTAGTATATAACATTGTACCATGATGATTTAAGTAAACGTTCTCAAGATTTCTATGTTGGAATATCAACATATCTTATTTATCGCCGACGCCATATGGTTTAATATAATGCATGACATGTGAAATGTAGTGTTTCATCTGTTATTTTCATTGTTATCTGATTGCTGGAAGGCGTACAGGATTGAGGTTTTTTGGGTTTCTGCTTATGAAGAATTGAATTTATAAATAATTGAGCTGCATAAATTTAAATGAAGATGTATTCGACTTTTGAAATATAATAGAGGTAAGACATACTCTCTTGCATTCGAGTTGCGTCGTATGAGGATTTGGATATTGCAGGGCTGCCACAGGCGCGACTAAAAGGCGACTTTTGCTACTATTTTTCAATCTTGGCGACTAGGGCTATCTTTATAAAAAGATAGATTTTTTAGACGATTTTGCATAGCTGCAAAATCGTCTCAAAAACTAATTAAAAAAATTTGGCGACTCTGAAAATTCTCCGAAGGTCAACGAAAATTTAGTCCTTTCTTTTCACTTAAAGCGGACGGAAATAAATATTTTTCAAAATTTTCTTTCGTTAAAATTTTTTCCAAATTACTCCAAATTAGGCGCGGGCTCCGGTGACCCGGTTGGAAGAGTAACGGACTAGCAACCGGAGGGTTGTGAGTTTGAATCCAACCAAAAAAACCGCCGTGTACAAAAGGGGCTGGTGCACTTTAAATCTGTTGTGCCTCAAATGTCCTCACGTTGGCGTAGTGTGGAAGTTTGGAGAGTGGGGTGCCAGCTCAGGTGTTGCCTCGTCATCTGACCGTGGTTCAAAATTACGTGTTGTCCTCGGATCTTTTCCTTCGGGTTTGATCCCGGACCGTCGCCAATAGCCCGTTATGTTGCTCTTGTGCGACGTTAATTAAGTACCATTACCATGTTTAGTCGCCAAGCCGAGGCAACCATAAAAGAGAAAGATCGAAATCTGGTTGCTAGATTGTCATGAAAACCATATTAAGAAAATATTTCGTTTTTAAATTTTAAAACTTATATTTCTTGGCGAAATCTTCAACGTCTGTTTCATACTTAATCAGCACATTTTGTTTTAGCCGATTCATTTTGGTATATGAGCAACTAAATAGGGTTTAATTTGAGACTTTTGCTACTATTTTTAAAAGTTTATGCTATTTCACAAGTGATATGGCTTGATTGTAAACTTTTCAACCCAAGGTCCCGATCTCGTCCCTTGTGTAGCAAACGTGACCTTAGAGCAATAAACCAGCTTTGATTCTAAGTTTTTAAAAGAAATCCGTCCCGTGGAAGTGAAGGAATGTTTCAATAGATTAAAATTATTTGATTTCTAAGACCAACAGGGACTAAAATCTTTGTTTTCCAGAGTGTGAAAAGGAATTTCTATTTTTTCATCTCGCAAATCAGTATTTGGTTCTGACCAACTGAATACTCAACATTTTAAAATATATTCTAGATTGAAAACATTGGTTATTTTGTCAAAATTCAGAGTATCTGAGAATTTCAGAATCTAAAAGATAATTTCTCACGTAAACCTGTTTTCTCTCTGTTTTTACTTTTTTCGTAGTAATTTTCAAAGAAGCAATTTATCATCTGTACGCCTCCACCAACACGCCATATCTTCCGAAATAATATTTTTTATCTCGCTATCACATTTGTCTTTCATCGCAACGTACAAGTTAAAGAGTATCCTGCTATCTTTGGATATTAATCATTCACATGGAACTTGAATTCACTGTTTAAGTGCATATGCTTAGCGAATTGAATTTAATACTTTCGAATTGTTTTTTTTGCGTGCCTGTTTTTAAATTTGCTTTCAGTATTTTTTTTTTAGATTAGTTTTTGTATGTGACAAAAATAACGGAAAGCTTATGAGTCACTGGATTTAATTTTTCTAGCAAAAAGCTATTTTTTAAACACGTTTATCATTTATATTAACTGGAGAATTTCTAAAACAGTTTCGTGTCTATCTTCTGCAAAATTAAAACACATCTTTTATCTTCTTTCAACGATTATAATCTACGTGGATGATTCGATTTCTGGTAGATTTGATTCTGAGTATTTGTTATATATATTACTTAATAACTAGTAAAAAATCTTATTACCAGCGGATAGTATTTTTTATTGGATAAAAACTGCCTTAGGCTTGAATTCAACTTATAAATTCAATTGATGAAAAATATTGTCTAAAAATTACAATTCTACAAAGCTACTTCAAATAATTGTCGAAACTTCCAATATTTAATTTATCAACTAGCGTGGAAGCGTTTCCTTTGACACAATTTATCAAGCAGTTTATCACTTTTTATTTATTTATAAGTTTGCATTCCTGGAAATTGTACACAATTCAGAAAAAGTGATCCTCAACAGGATGTCCTGCAGATCGCCAGGACTTAATGCGAAGTACAGTGCAACTCTGGTGAGAAGGCAGATGTCCTTGGAGGCGTCCTAGAAAGGTAGTAAAGCTTGCTTGGGGAAAAGGCTGCCACACGCAAAATCGTGTATGGCGATCGCCATAGGAGAGAATTGGTTTTGCCAACTCTTAATCACAACTATAGCTTCCGGCACTGGACGATAAACTCGGAACACAATCCATGTATCCTTGTTCGGCGATTTGACATTAGAGTCATGTGGTTTTGGACGAGCCCATTCGTTAAGTTAGGGGAGAGGTTAAACGTAAATTGCGTTCTCTCACAATTGACGTCTTTAGCGTTGTTTCTGGCTCAGAGTTTGTCGTTCAATGTCTGAAGCCAGAGCAGTGATTCCGAGTTGGTGAAATAAAAAATCACCTATGGCGATTGCCATACATGGTTTTGACTACAGCAGCTCTTCCCCTTCATCTGTACAAATGGACTCCCCAAGTTCATGTGAATTCTCACTGGAGCCACACTATACTAAAGCAGTCAATTGTGGGAGCGCATTAAACATTCCGTAATCTAACAAATAGACTTGTTTAAAACGAAGTGACTCAAGTGTCAACTTGGGGGGGGGGCGTCGTGGCGCAGTGGGTATGCCCACTGCGCGAGCAACCTGTGAGTTGTATTCGGCGCAAGCTCCTTTCCTGTCAGCTTCGATTTTCCTCCCTGGGTGTATTTCTCTCTTCTGTGTCAGAAAAAATTTCCTTGTGTGTATGTCCATTACTTGACATTGTCTTGTGTTTGGCGTAACAAGGCCAAATATGGCCCTTGCACCACAAAACCCTCCAAACCAACCAACCCACCAAATGTCAACTTCAGTATACTGTACTTCTGAGTTTAGCAGCCTTTTCCACTGCGAACATAACTACCTGTGTACAAATGGACTCCCCCACGGCCATTTGCCTTCTCATTGGAGCCACACTATACTAAAGCAGTCAATATTGTGAAGCTCATTATTTACATTTAATCTGTCCCTTAATCTAACAAATAAACTAGTTTAAAACCAGGTGACTCAAATGTCAACTTGAGTTTTATGTAATTTTGAGTATAGCATCCTTTTTACTGCGAGCTTAACTCCCCGTGTACAAATGGACACCCCAAAGGTCATATGTCTTCTCATTTGGAGCCACACTAAAGCAGGCAATTGTGAAGTGCATTATTTACATTAAACCTTCCCCTTGATCTAACAAATACTGTCACAACCAGGTGACTCAAATGCGGGCGTGAGCGGAGCGTGGATTTTTTAAATATCTTTAATGTGTTTATCACAATGGTGGGGTGCATAAAAGAACGGATGAAAGAATGTGTAGCATGATTTCCTAATCTCTTACACCAGCTGTGCGGATGTTGAATATGAAAACCCGTGAAGTTACGAGACTCCTCTTAGTTGTACTATTTACCGCGGAAAACGGATAAGGAGATAACGTTTCGACGCATTGCAGAACTCCTTGCAGTGCACAATTATCTCATGCATATGTAATGTTTCGTCATGATCTTCTCTGGTGTATTTCCTTCAATTGATACTTCTGAGAAATATATGGGAAACTATTTTTAAACATGCAGATAACGGTATACATTTCTTGCTTATCTCAAAGAAAGCGTAAGCGGCTTATCATTATTGACTCAGATACTTAATGAAAGCTTCTTAGCTGAAGATAGGCTGCTGTGTTTACCAGGGAAAAAGTATTTGCTTTAGAATAAACATGGATGTGACTTTTAAAAAAGCGTTCTAGTTTTGCAACGGTGTTAAAAATGCAAACGTTAATTTCTTTATTTTGACGTAGAACTACGTCTAACTCCGCGGATAGGATGGGTATGACTTTCTGCCGACCACCTGTGACAAAATAAGTCCCAATAGAATATTTTCGTAAAACAGCATGGAATCGAATTGGCATACTGCTCATCGTGCGCAAGATCCTCTCTTCTTGGGCGAGGGAATGATGCAATATTGCTGGATGTGCCACCACCTTTGACTCAGTCTATCTCGGAAATCGTGAGCGCAACACGACTGCGTGGCATCGTTTTGAAGCTTTTGACTAGAGTTACTCAAATACATAAAGAACATTTCGCAGTATTTTGTGTGTGAACTGAATATTTAAAGACTGTTTTGTGAACCGGTGAACACTTTTGACGATATCTCGGTTTATCAGGACAATCGTGAGCGCTGCGTGACGAGATAACTCGTCAATAGCAAAACTGACCAGATCTTGTTGGACGAGATATCTTGTCGAAACCACTTGGAGGGTTAAGAACATCTTTTCAAATAATGCATGTCATTAAATGTTATTTATAGGAACTGGAAAGTAACCGTTAACTATTGCAATCTAGCGTTCTTGTCACCCAGTTTTGCGTGTAAGATAAAGCTAGGCTCTAGTCATTAAAACAAGAACTTTCTCGAGGTTTTACCGAAAGCTGTAGCTATGATTTAGGTTAAAACATGGCCTCCGGAGAATACGAATTAAGGGAAAGTTTTATGTTCCCTAAGCCATCGATTATCAGTTCTTAACCTCGCTTCAGTGCTTCGCTGAAATCACACATGCATTCGGTATTCCCATGAGTTTTTCTTGTTTGAAAGCACTCTCTGAATTTCTTTTTGGTCTTTTATATCGCATTAAGAAAAGATGATTGCTGTTTTTTACTCGATTTTTCAGTGTTTAAGCGTTGATTATTAATTTCTGTTGAAGTTGTTTGATAACCTCAAAATTTCTACAGCATGCTTACTAGTAGTTTCCTCTTCCGGAAAAAAAGCGCTCAGTTGTGATTGAGCCGTCAGATTGGAGAATAGGATTACGACTTCCAGATCGGTGAGTTGAAGTGAGCTAGTCGAGTATTGCATTGCTGCTACATGCGACTAAAAGGCGACTTTTTGCTACTAATTTTCAGCCTTGGCGACTTATTTTAACGATAATTTTAAGCAAAATCGTTTTAAAACCAGATTTCAAAATTTTGGCGACTACGAATATTTTGGCGACTTTTTTGAAAATTGAATCCTTTTTTTTAATCTAATGGTTGAAGGAAAAAATATTTTTCAGATTTTTCTTGGAGAAAATTTTCCAAGGGACGCCAATTTCGAATTTTTGAAGTCAAGCCGTGGCAACCATGAAAGAAAACATCGGAATCTGGTTAGATTGTCATGAAGACCTTATTAAGAAAATATTTAGTTTTTCAATTTTAAAATTTAAATTTCTTGGCGAGTTCTTAAACGTCTGTTTCATACTTAATAAGCACATTTTGTGTTTTATCGTATTCATTTTGTTTCTGAGCAACTAAAATTGTTACTAAAATAGGGTTTAAGAGCAGACTTTTTGCTATTTTTAAAAGTTTATGCTACTAATGCTACTATTGCACAAGTGCTTTGGCTGTGGCAGCCTTGGTACTGTTTCAAATTGTTTACTTAATTTGTTATAGCCAATACCGGTGTATGATTTGAAAAGGAGCTACATAATTATACGCAAATGGTTTTCGTATATTTGAATAGATATCGACAGCTTTGAAACGGTACCACGCAGTCGTGTTGCGCTCACGATTGCCGATATAAACTGGGTCCAACGCTGCGGCACATCCAGAAATATTGCATAATTTCGCCCACCCAGGAACAGGGATGGGAGCTTCGAAGGCATGATGTATTGCGCAGTATATGAATTGGAATCCATGCTGTTTATTAATATGCTATCGCAATTACTGTTTGGCTCGTACTTTTAATGATACAACGATTTCAATTGGAACCTATTTTTTTATCCCAAGCGATATTTCTCTACTTTCTTCTCCCCATCCTTTCTTTTCATAATTACTTGACATTGTCTGCCTTGCGTTTGGGGCAGCTTACATAATTGTATGGGAATATGGCCCTTGCGCCATGACATCCAAAACCAACCTTGTGAGTATTTCTCTCCTCTGTCAGTAAAACTTTCCTTGTTTGTGTGTGTCCATTACTCGACGTTGTCTTGTGTTTGGCGCAGCTTGGCCAAATATGACCCATTCGTCCTATAAACCCAACCAACCAGTCTCAGGCGGTCGCCCCATACTATCGCGGAGTTAGACGTAGTCGAGGTCCGTAGTTTTGGTCAATAGTTTTAAGGGAGTAAATAAGGTTGGTTTGGTTTTTTATGGCGTAGAGGTCACATATTTGACTATTTGACCGACAATAGAGTAATGGACATAGCCACAGAAGTAAAGTTTTACTGATCCAGTACCCATAGAGATTAGAAGAGAAATACACCCAAGTTACAGGAATTAAACCTTCGCTGCTACAACTCGTAGGGAGCTTAAAGGAATTTTCATCTGAAATGTGGCGTAGACCAGGTGAGGGCAAAATATCGATCGTGGCTCATCTCGTTGGTATTTTCAGTCGGAAGTATCTTCAGTAGACATCAATTTTGAGCTATGTATTTCTGCAGACATTCATTCAAACATTCATTCAAATTTTTTTCGCAGACTATTTAGTTCAAAGAACGTGCTTGGCTTGCAGTCAGGGGTCGAAATTAGCGGTGATTAGTCGTGTTTTACCACTTTAAATTTCGCTTTAGTGACCGAGATTATGGATTCATCCGTCACTTGTGACGCCTAATTTGCTGAATTTTTATTCGAGTTTTGTGCAAATCCTAAATAGAGAAAATTCAAAGATGGCGTTCGAAAGGAACTAACGTCTTCTATAAATTCAAATGCATAAAATTCATATTAAATTGAGCACCAACTTCATAATTTCCTACAGAAACCCCCTATTTTGACACAATTTCGAATCTATCAAAATTTAACTTCAGATTCTAAATTTCATGTCATTAGGTCCTACCGTTTCGAAATTATGAGTACTGAAGATTGAAGCTCCTAATGTTAAATCAGTTTCTCAGATTTTTATGGATATCTTCCTAAATAATATTTCTATAGAGCTGATATTTTGTGTACCATGTTACTGTTAAACAACCCAAACAAAATCCACCAAATATTTTATTTAAAAAATAGTTTTTAGTATGCAATAATAATTATTAAATTAATGTTTGTAAAATTATGGATTGGAACCTTATATTTTGATGGGAATCGATTCAGGACTTCTCTAATATGACCATTCCAATGGTTAGTTTTTGCGTTGCATTAAATTTTTCTCATGGCGATTTTAGGGGGCAGCGAAAAGTTTAAAAAACGTCTGACTAACCTCGGGTAGTTCTCGGATCGTTTGCACTTGTATAATTATAATGTAATTCTCGAATCGTCTTCACTTGCATAATAAATATAATAATTCTCGGATCGTTTGCACGCTCTGACAAATACGTTTGAAATAGTGTTCAAATTTGAAATTAGGGTAGTTATAAACTACAATTAATCTCGATCTACGAATAGCGATTTTCAATGTGGAGATGATCCCTGAAATTGACAGCAACTTTAACATTGAATATCTCCAGATATAAAGATAGTAAAATCATAAAATTTCAAATTAGACTAATTTAACGATGTAGAATCTGATTAAGGCATCAAATCATGGTGTTTCCATAAGAAATTTTGTTGTTTCTTCAAAATTTGATATGAAGACGTCCCCTTATGCATTTTTTTTTGCATTTGAATTTGTAGAGGACGTTATTCCTTATTGAGTTGATCTTGTATTTAATTTCAATTTTCAGCACTCAGCTTTGTTATCTATTCTATTAGTTATGCTTCAAAATAAGTATTTGAAGAAGCTTCTTAATGCTAAAACCTTTATAATTAATGTTCAATAACTAGACTGGGATGTCATGTCGTTTAGTCTTGAAGTAATCAAGGTTCTTTTTCCCATCGTATCAGTTACGGAGAAGTAAATGCGTTGGCGATACCTGTGTGAGGCAATATCCGAACGAAACCTCAGAATGCGGTTTTGAATGGCAAAATGTCACACGCAGGAAATAAACGTATAAAAACTACTCGAATTTGAATCGAAAAGGACTTGAGGCGTAGCGTCTGTGCCTGATGTCCAACAAAAATAAGCGCCTTAAATGCTCAAGAGGGAATTCAATGCGGAGAGCTTTCTTGTGGCAGGCACCAATTTTGCGTATGCCTTGAGGAATGCGGCGTATTGCGTCATTTGTTGCATTCAGAGATCCGGTATTCCATGTGGGTGGGTAGTGGGGATGGATGTTTTCGTTCGCTATATTTGTAAAAAATATACCTTTCATTAGCTCTTTTCATTCATGGATCTGCCGGCCGTTGCCTGGAGCAGCTTACCCCTGCTGGGCTCACATCCGAGTTTTACTACAATGGTGTATTAAGTTGTAAGAGGTTTTTCAAAATTTGACGGGAATCTTCGCATTTTTCATCCCTATGGACTCCGCAGTGAATCTGATGTTATCAAGAAACTAGTTTGGTATTAAGCTGGTGGTTGGTTCCTTTGGGGTTTTATTGCGCAAGGACCATATCCGGCAAAGCTGCGCCAAACACACAACAATGAGGTAGGGAAAAAAGCAAAAAGTAGAAGGGGGCAGGCCAGGGTAAAACAAAAGAGAGAGGGAGGACAGATCACTGGGGTACCATCTTTAGATGTGATGCCTAGACACATCTAAAGATGTGCCGCTGAGGGCTATTTATGAAGACGGTATTTTACATTTATCAGATCAGTTTGGAAGTGAATACGTCTTTTAAAATCAGACCAATACCAGGTGACCAGTACGGAAAGTTGAGCGTTACAAAAAAAATGGGTCTAGTTTCTTTTTTTCAACGCGAATCAAACCAACCTAGTGTCTCATCTGACGAGTCAACATCTGACATCAAAATTACAAGCTTTACGTTTACAAAATCCTCGGATCTTTCCGTGCGGTATTGATCCCGGAACGTCGCCAATAGCCCATTGTGTTGCTCCAGTGAGACGTTATTTATCTACCTTTATATTACTTCAGTTTATAATGTAGCCCGCACATTTCTATTTTAGAGATTTGTTTGTCGAGTCTTCATTATCTACGTACTTATGGGAAAACTTGTAATAGGAAAGTGTTTTACAAAGTTAAAAATACACGCATGGGAACGGGCATTTCATCATTCCACTATTCATTTCCAATGTTAGAGTTCAAGAATCTCGCGTTTCTTCCAAAGAATCTCACCTAGAAAACGGACGTGTGAATTTCTCACGTTTCGATTTTTTCATGCGTTGTAGAACACAAACCAAGAATAAAACATCCTATCAGAAGTTAACCCAATTGTATTTGCCAGGCTCTAGAAATAGATTGATAACGTTAACTATTTTTCCCCATTTTCCTCTTTCAATCTATTTTTTAAACACGGAAGACAATCTAATTTATTATAAGTTTCCAATCGAGTGTAAAATAAAAAACCCATTAAATGCAAGATTAATTGTCTGTTTTTTAAATGATTAATTTATTGAATAGATTTTGCTTTACAATTTATGTATTTGTTTATGGGTTATATCAATTGTGATTAGTCAAAGAGTAAATCACGTGTTTTTTCTATTCAAACTCTTTAACCTTCCTGGTGGTTGTCACGATGTGGTATCTCGTCATTAGAAAACTGACCAGATCCGGATGGACGAGATATCTCGTCATTGGAAGAAAACTGACCAGATCTTGAACTCGTCATCGAAAAATCGGCAATACCTTTGATGACGAGATATCTCGTCATTTGCAAAATTTCCCAGATCTTGATGAACGAGATATCTTGGAGGGTTAACAAAGAGTTCTGTTTTAAAACATTAAAAAACTCGTGAATAACACAGCAAAAAATGTCTACTCCTTGCGAAACCATAATTTCGCTGAGTATTAATGCTGAAGCATTCTCTGCATCGAAATTTACAACATGCCTGTTTTGTTAAACATTAAATATAGAAATGTTTCGTGATTGTTGAAATTCAATTAAAACTATCATTGATTCACATTAAATGACGAATTAGGAACTTATGCAGAAATTTAGACTTTCGCACTTTTCTTTAGTGACCACAAGCATTATAACGCTGAAACAGCTGAACACTCGGAAATACAAGAACATTGAACTTCCGCAAAATTACTCAAATGATCTTTTCTCCGATTAAGATTTTCCCAAAACATAAGATTTAGAAATTTCCGTGTATTACATTGGAGTTCAACGATGCAGCGTTTAACATTGCTTTCATCGTATTTTTCACATTTATGAATCTTATGATTGAGTGGTTTTGTGAATTTCATTGGGGTAGCTTTCTTTACTAGATTCTTCCTCTCATTGCATACATTCCTCCATTTGTATATTTGTCAGTTTCAATGTCATTTTATTTAGTTTTTTTTATGGATTTCATTGCTTTTGTTTCAAGTTTTGATTGTTATATCAACACGCGTAGGTGTTTTGCTATCTGGAGGTAGAAGGTTGAGACGATGCATGACTAATATTTTATGAGATAGCTTTAAAAACTATTTTTTTGTTACAGTTTAGCATTTCATGGAGTTGCAATTCTGAATATTTAATTTTTTAGACAAAACTAACAAAATTCTACGTTAATAATAGTTTATGTTAAAATGTAACAAACTATTATCACATTGAACGAGTACGTAATCCTTTACTCCACGAAAATTGATTTACCGAAGCACACATAACTTCATCTGACCGTGATTCAAAACTACGAGGTCTTGTCCTCGTATCTTTCCGGGCCGCGGTAGCCCGGTTGGAAGAGTAACGGATTGGCAACTGGAGGGTTGAGAGTTCGAATACAACCAAAGACCGTCGTGTACAAAGGGGCTGGTGCACGTTAAATCTGTTAGACCTCAAATGTCCTCACGTTGGCTTGGTGTGGAAGTTTGAGAGTAGGGTGCCAGCTTAGGTATTGACCTCGTCATCTGACCGTGGTTCAAAATTACGAGGCGTTGTCCATGGATTTTTCCCTTGGGGTTTGATCCCGGGCCGTCGCCAATAGCCTTTGTGTTGCTCCAGTGCGGCGTTAATTAAAATACCTCGGATCTTTCCTCTCGGGATTGTCCTGGATCTTCGCCAATAGCCGTTGTGTTGCTCCAGTGTGACTTATGTTCAACCTCTTACTGAAGTATAATTATTCTCTGCTTCAAGTGTCATGTCTTAAATTTTTTTTATCGGAATACATTCTAAATTTTCATAACAATACATCTTTTCGAGGTGTTTACTTTGAAATAAAAAATTTCGAAATACCGTGTAAGAAAATATGAAGTACTTCTAAGATTCTGCCCCTGCAACCAAACGCCAAGTATTGTTTGAATTGGATAAGCTAAGTTTTGAATGTGGCATGTAAATTGATTCACTTTGAAATCAACCAACCTAATCTCCCCAGTTTCTTGCATTGATACTTTTATTCTGCATCTTTTATATTATCTGTATTTTTAAATATACTTTTTATTGTTGGTAGACTATTTTAACTTTTTATTTATTTTTAAGGGTTTGCATTGTCTTGCGTTTGGCGCAGCTTGTCCGTCTTTGGGCCTTGCGCCACACACAAACTAACCTCCCTATTTCTCTATTAACTGGCTGTTAATGTTTTCGCTTGAACGGCAAACCATCACTCTTTCTGCAACTCGTTTCAAAAATGCATATATAGCATACAAAAGAAATTTTTTACGCTTCTGACGTGTCAATGGAAACTGCCGATTTTATGCGTTTATTTTATGTCAGGAAGCACGCCGCTTTCTAAAGACTTTTTAACGCAGATCTATAATTATGAATATTTCTTTTTCGTCCTCTTTTTGAAAGGAAATTTTCTTAATGCTCGTTTGAAAAGTAAACCGCGAAGGTTTGTTGCTTTTCTGTCAAGGTCGATTTGCTTGTCGGCCTTCACTATGCACCTTGCGGCCGGAGATACAAAAAGGAAGCTTTTGAATACGTCACAGCTAAAATATTTTAAGTTCTGAACTGATTTCTAATGTCAATGGCGTAGCTATGGGAGGGCGGCATTTAAAAAATATTTAAACATTTAGTAGTTTTCTTGACTAGTATTTTTTAATTTTGACCCTACCAGTAGTTGTCGCCATCAGGGGCATATCTGCTTTTCGTGTGTACTGGCTTCACGGGCCGGAAGTACCCCACTGATCTATTCTTTTCCCATGGGGTTTGCTGGCGCAGCTTGTCCACTTTTGGACCCTGCACCATAAAACCCCAACTTCCAATCCGCACCATCGTGCCATCATTGTCAAAATTTTTTACCATTCGTCATATTTTAACCTCTTGTCTTAGTCTCAAACTATTTTACCGTCGATTTTTTAACCCATCACCAATTTTATCAGACCTGTTGGGTCAACCTCCCCACGCTTTTTACCTTCCTTCATCATTCAGGATTTTTACCACATTTATAATTAAGATTTTAAATTGAATTTCATTAATTTTATCATCTAAGATGGTGATACCCCATCTTAGTTATCATTTCAAAAATTAAGTTTTTACATTTCTCATCTGAGTAAAATATAGGCCGGATAAAATTTTTCCACAGTAAATTTTGGAGGCCAGTCCGCCCTTGGATTCGTAGGCCGGATGTTTGTTGAAATAGGAGGTGGAGCAGATGCTTAGACTTGTGTATTTTAAGTTGAGGAAGTTTTTGTATTTTGTGTTGATTCTTTTTATATTTTTATGCAAATCTATTAGTTGAATCAGCACGTTCGACGTCATTTGTGACTAATTTAATGGTTCGCGACTCAAGTCTCGTTTCCTATTTCCAATAAAAATATTTATTTTCAAGTCTAAAAACGATTATTTGAAACAACATATCGTCTTAGAGCAGAAACTGATCAACTGACATATTTAGGAAAGGTATGTTTTGTCACTAAATGATTTTCATGACGAAGATAAATAAATTGTCACGTTGGGTATTCCGTTTGAAAGAAATATATAAAATAATATCAAAATGTTTATCATTTTTACTTTTGACCTAAAAACTAAGTCTAATCAGCTGTGCTGTTAATTTTTTTTTGTCAGTTGATCAGTTTCTGCTCTAAGCCGACAATATGAGGGTTTAGAAAATGTAGCAGGGCAAAGTTTTGAAAAATTAAAACAATTCAAATTTAAGACCCTGTTGCTTTTATTCTATCATTTGAATTCTATTTTATGACAAATCCATAGTACTTCAGATTCTAGATTAAAATTCGACAAGTGTTTAAATAAGGGGAGATAAATGTTTTAAATTGAAATACATTTTTATAAATTGTGATAAATTAAATACATCTTAATTTTCATGCCTTTTCATTCCTAACATGTTTTAAGTGTCATGCAAGATTCTTTTTGAAGTAGGCTTGGTTTTTAGATGGCTTTTTTAATATAGACTTGTCTTCTACACAAACACTGAAATCTGAGATTCCCTATTCTGAAGGAGACATCTGATATTTGAATCGTTTATTTCAGAAACCCTCTAAGTGTGCTTTTTCAAAAATGTCTGTTGACGGGTTTCTGAAATAAACGATTCATTTAAAGAAAATGTTTTCTCAAAGAAGCCATAAGTATCTGCTTTCATTTGAAATTTCGTAACTGCAGGTATGGTACTAGATGAATATTTCACATTTGCTGTCAATAGAGGTTCTTTCTATTAAAGCTCAGTTGATTTGCTTCCAGGAGGGTCACGTTAGGAAGTAAGCGCATTCAGAGTTTGTAATGTAAAGTAAGCAACTCCTGTTGAAAATAGCGCTGATTCCGTAATCAGAAATGGGGCCGTCGTGGCCCAGTGGGTATGTCCACTGGGCTAGCAACCTTCTAGTTGTAGGCGGCGCAGGTTCGATTCCTATCAGGTGCATTCCTCCCAGGGTGTATTTCTCTTTTCTGTCAGTAAAACTTTCATTGTGTGTGTATTACTTGATGTTGTATGTCTTGTGTCTGGCGCATCTTGGCCAAATATGGCCCTTGCGCCATAAAACCCTCAAAAACCAACCAACCGTAACCAGAAATAGCAAATTCCCTCTTGAAAGGACATTAGTTCAAGTACCCCAACCTTTCCCTGGGAAAGAGGATTGCAAAATTAACGAAAAACAGTTTGTGCTATGTATGGTCAGGCCTATGTGCATAAAACTCAGTCTGCTGATAAACAGATTTGTTAGTGACATCTGTTTTCACTGACCAAAGATATTTGTTGGTCAGTTGTCATCCTCATCGGAATCGACACTTATCTCTAGTGTTCATTATAGTAGGGAAGCAGATAATTTTCAATTTATAACCTTCCTGGTGGTTGGGTCGACGAGGTATCTCGTCATTAGCAAGACTGATCAGATCTTGGTGGACGAGATATCTCGTCCTTAGAAAAACTGACCAGATCTTGATCTCGTCATTATCAACAAACGGCAATATCTTCCTTCGGAATTCAATCGGCATTGATGACGAGGTATCTCGTCATTAGCAAAATTAGTCAGATCTTGATTGACGAGATATCTCGTCGAAACCATTTGGAGGGTGAAGAAAGGATTATTCTTTGGGTGTTACTGAGTAGAAGCAAATTTTCAACTTATTTGAATAAGAAACATCCTGTCCCGTGCTATTTTATTTTCGATATTATTTTTAAACTAATAAAAAAGAAAATATCATGGTTTTTCAAAAATAAAAGTCGAGCCGATTTAAATCGCCATAACTTGTGACACTTATTGAAAATGTTGGTAATTTTCAAATCTTAGTGTCTTGATTGTATGCAACACATTCGCTTATGCTCGCACGTGTGCTCGCTAAAATTAGGTGTCAATCTCAGCACGAAAACTAGTCAATATGTAACGAAAGGTGTAATCGGAATGTGTCAATCTGCTGTCATTGCCTAGGTTACAATTCTGGTATTTTTACTTATTTTTTACGAAGTAAAATAATTTTGATTCCTGAAACGGCTCGAAAATTGCAATAAACATAAATATTGCAACCAAGCGTATCGACATTGTAAAATCTTCAATTGTGGAGAGCTTGGACATATGTGGCCCTTGCGCCATAAAAAACCCAACCAATTATAGAGAAATTTGTAACATGTTTCGAAATTCTTACGCATTTACCTACTCCGTTGAATACGCTTGTGAATAATCTTTGCAGCATACGTCATTTAAGCGTATATTATAGTCACTCTAATGCTTCGACTGAACTCAAAATAACTTAAAATTGAAAATACCTCGTTGCAAAATAAAAATAACCCTGCAATGCAATTTAAAAATATCTTTCATATTTCCTTGTACATAGGACTCACTTTTATAATGATTGAGCTTTTGACTGATTTTGCTGCAAAACAAAATCTATTTGGATTACGCTGTGTCAAAAATTTATGAGGAGAATACTAAGTCGGTTGTCAATGATAGAATGATCTGGTATGTAATGAACCGTTTCATTTGCGCTGTCGATTATTTTATTAGGTAATTCACTGGACCGGGGAGTGAAATGTGTTTCACGGCTATCGTAGAATGTGTCATTAAATGTGTAAAAAGGTAGTGTTGATGTTTTATGGGGCGTATGAAAAGTATAACTTGTTATTAGTTGATTTCTAAATTTAGCAGAATGGTAAAGGTATGTAGCGAACGCCTGTTTACGAGTTCCTGTTCTAACGACAGTGCTTTATATTTCAGGTTTGTTTTTTGACACTTTAAATGTTTTAGATCTTTATCAAAACTTAATTGCTGTACTGGTGAACAGTGCCACAGCGACTACATGATTATTGAATTTAACTATAAGTTGATATCAAGGTTAGAAATTAGATGTAATCAGGCGCCAATGGCACCTAAATATTTTTCCTCAGATGCCAAAATGCCTTGAGTGCAATTTCGAAGTATAATTTTGTATTTAAATACATATATTTAATGTGTATATAAACACAGTGTATTTAATGACAAGCCTGGTCTTGACTGCATTGGGAGGCTTTTTTGTTTTGGATCATTGTTATTGACAGGGTTCGCACGGACCTGATTTTTCTCTTTTGTTTTTAATGCCCTTTTATAAAGTCATATTTGCTGAAAGTCCTTAAATTTTTTTAAAAAGGCCTTAGTTTTTAAAACACTGCATATTTTATTTCCCCGTTGTTTCAAACACCAAGGTCAATGATTCTCGTCCTAGGTCAAGGGTTGGCGCAGCTTGTCCGCTTTCGGACCTTGCGCCATAGAACCCAACATCCAATCCAAGGTCAAGGGTCATCAAAAATCGAGGACGTAATATTCATAGGGGTTAGCCAGTAATTGATGTTTTTAAAACTGGGCCCGTGAAACCTAAACAGTACTCTAAAGTTTCTTCACCTGTGCTCTCACTAGTCAATCTATCGCTATCTGTGTTTCAGGTTGTATGATCTGGATTTGATGAAAAATTATTTCATACTTTTGACTGGTTTATTATAGAAAATAGATCATTATAAAATGGTTTTTAAGTAGCTGGTTCGATTATGTATTCGATTTTCTCGCTGTTTTGATTGTTTAACATGATGATCTTTGTTGGAGATTTACAGTAAAGTAATACTCATTCTGTAGTTTTTAAATTTTGTTATTCATTTAACACTTGATCTGTTTAAGAATACTTTTTTATATCTTGTTCCAGTTCAATGTTACCGATAACACGAAGTGTAGACAATGGTGAAAGAGAAGCAAATGTATATTTCTTATTGGCTTCAAATAGAGTAGAACGTTAGAGTCGATCTGACTTTGATCTTTTAATCTATTTTAATGCTCTCTTGTTAATAAACAATGAATATATTATACATGAAGTAAATAGTTACGATAAGTCCTGAAGTTCTTTTCTGGTAAAATATGAAAGAATGAGACATACAAATACACTGAGTTGCAGAGATGTATTCGAAATGCTAATTCAAAAAATAATATAATTTTGCTGGATTATGCATTAAAAATTCAGGTGATATGCAAATGAGACCTTTTTATTGTATTTGCCGAGAGCCAAAAAATCTAAAAATATCACTTTTTTTCTTACCGTGCTTCTGAACCTTGTTTTCTTTCAAAGGCGTGTTGCTTTTTCTAATACCAGCTTGTTTGTGTTCTCAGAGAACCATTGGATTAATGACATCCTTTCTGTAATTTAACTTAGTTTCGGCTTCTTTTGAAAAGGATACCTCAAGTGGAACGAATCACGCATAAAAATATCAGGTTTATTTCATGATTAAATTGCATTTGTGGTGAAACTCCGCTTGTTTTTACGTTTCTCAATTATTTCTTGTTTCTTAAACTACGTAACAGTGGAACAATTGGGAGTTTGTTCGAAATCCTTGTTTCCAAGAGAATAGTGTCTTTCCTTTTTACAGTGCCTCTGACAATAAAATAATTTGGCACGAAAAGATTGTATTTTCTGTCAGCATATTGTTTTTCATCACCGTCAGCAACATAAATTCATTCAGCGTTGCTCACTCTCGAAACCAAGACGCGTTTGTCCTACCAAACTGGGACTTCGGACATGCTGCTTGGGCAGTGTTTCAAATTATGTATTTACCTCAATCTCTCTCTCTCTCCCTTTCTCTGGTTTTTCTCATGCGTCTCAGAATCTCTTGGGCGATATTCCTTTTTTGCTTGTCTTGCTTATTCAATACTTGTGTGTTGTGGTTAATATTTCGACGTTATTCGAATATATTTTGTATTGTTTTATGTACTAAATCGTTCACGGGGAAATAAGGTATCCATTTCAAAGGATATCCTTTAACAAACAACTGTAATCGTAAATTAAGTTCAAACGCTTGTCTCAACGTGGAAGTGGTTGACAAAATGGTGCCGCTTTTTAAAATTTTGTCAGAAATTTTCTAAAAGTCTTATTTAAAAGTAAAAATCATGAAGCATATTAAGTCATGAAAGTAGATGTTTTAGACTACGCCGATGTATAACGCTTTGAGAAGGGCACTAAACTAAAAGATTTTTGGAAAAAGACCTTATGATTGAAGACCTTATATGAATGAAATAAATCTATTTTGTACGCAATAAAAATTTAATACTCTTACTTTTTTAATGGGAGATGGGACCCCTTATTTTCACCGTCCGTCAAGAGCACTCCTAGACATCAGAATATTACATGAGAGAATAGTTTTGTGTACCTTAGCAGCCTGGAATATTTAAACCCAGGCTTAACCATTTATACCTAGTCCACCAATCTAGAGCACTCTTACACATCGGAATATTAGATGAGAGAATATTTTAGTGTGCCTTAGCAGTATTAATCATGGAATATTTATACCTAGCCCCACCAATCTAGATCACTTCTAGATATTGGAATAGTAGATGAAAGAATGTTTTTGTGTGCCTTTGGTTTTTGGTCGCCAGACGTCCCACCACCCTGAAAGGGTTAAAAAGTAAAGAGTAAAGTGATGAGGTTTCGAGAGGTTATATTAGTTACCCTTCCAGAAACACTAATCTGAACCTTTAGGCATCTAAAACGAAGCCAGACATTCTTAATGTCCATTGAGCAGTTTATTGCATCGCCTTCATTAAAGTAAGTTGCTTACGTCTGGTCTAAGCGCGCTCTGAAACTACGTCGTATTAGGGTATTTAACTGGAATAAATGTCTGCTGAGCAGTTTTGAACCAACGACATGTAATGATTCGGTTTTAAAGAGTTTCGCTTTTGCTCTTTCAATGATATTGGGTGTGACTAATGTCTAGAAATAAATCCTGTCGCCGTTGTGGATTCTACGTTCACTGGAAAAATGACCGTAGAGCGACACCAAACCAATCTACGTTTCCTGAGCTTGTTTTTATCGTTTAAATAAGGATCTTTGAACCGAGTCGAAATTCTAAAGCGAATAGTCCACTTTTCTCGCTTTAAATCTAAAAAAAGCAAATCGCAGTAATATAAGGTATGGGCGATTAAGAATTAAATGACCGTACTTATCTTAAAAACATTTCACTCATACTAAAATAAGTGACATAAATGGAATGGAAGTTAGAAGTAAATAGTGTCTAAAGTGTAAAACATCTAGTAATATTACTGATATATAATTGAATTTACAAAGATTTTGCGAGGTATTTTAAAACCGAAACCAGTTTTTAAATATTACTTTATTATCCTTTTGTTCTCTCGAATCTCCTTTCGGGATTGATTCCGAACCGCCGCCATAACCCCATTGTAATGCTCCAGTGCGGTGTAAATTCAACTACCATCCATACCAACTTTCAAATGTATACTTCAATTTCAATTGCATTCGAAACATCAAAATTCTTACTCTTGCCTATATGAGGTCTTGATTGGAATTGTGACCAAATATGGCCTTTGCGCCATAAAATCCAATTCAGCCAACCAACTTGGAATTGAATGGCGCCATCGTCTCACATTTCTCATGGTATCAGAAGTATTTAAAGGGAAGCCAATGTCTAAAGGGGCAGCATTTTTGAAATATTTATTAAAACGTTTTGTGACATTTGCTTTTTCTTCTGTATTTCCTTTCATTATACCCCAATTTTGTCCTTGTCACGAGTATATTCCAGTGCTATGCGTGTGAAGTAAATCCTTCTATGCACTCCATCTTTATACACTGCTTAAAAATCAGTTCTTTCTTTGTAGTGCTCTGCAGTCGTTTTACTATTCAGAAGAGACAAAACAAAATAAAACTTCCCGCAAACGTCTGGAGAGCAACAAGACAGGGGTAGCATTTTCTTGTAATGGGACCCATGAACAGGAGCCATTAAAAAGAATGGCTTTTTAAAAGTTTTGTGAATAGTAATTAAATAATTACAATCAAATATTAGCACTGAACAATAATTAACAAAACTAATATTGTAAAATTGCAACGCGTAAGACCAAAATTCTTGGCTCTACAAATGTAATAGATTAAGCGTTACCCATGGTGCACCACGAGGATGCCTACTACATTACACCAACATTGGCAAAAAAAGGGACGAGTATTTTGCAACTTTCAAACTGCAATCCATTATTCATCTATTACACGAATTACAAAATACACAATGGAGAAAAATTCCCCAGCTTAGGCAGGCAGAATAAAGCTTTGAAGGATACACTTTTCTAAAATTCAACTACCCCCAAATTGTGTTGTGTGGAGGTAGTGACGAAATGGACTCCACCCACCTTGGGGCTTGCCCAAAATTGTCGGGAGCCATTTTTCTAAGATATTGGCAGGCAAGAGATCTACTTCAAAGCCTTAACCCTCCAAGTGTTTCGACGAGATATCTCGTCCAAGATCGGCTCAATTTTGCTAAGGACGAGATATCTCGTCGAGACAAAACATCTCTTACTGCTAGGGGAATGATGATCCAAGTATGAAAAACAAATTGTCCTTGTGTGTGTCCAGAACTAGTGACAGTTTGGAACAGGTTTTTACACCAGAGGCTGGGCACTAGAGAGATTTCGACGCGAAGATAACCCACCAGTAGGGTTAACTGCTGTTTATTTTTTTTATCCCGTTTTGATGTTTTGTCCCTTTGTTCTTTGTCTCCATGTTTGTGTACAAAGTCTTTACTCTTGTGTATGAATGTATTCCAAGTGTGCTACACTGCTAAAAAAAATGGAAAAATTAATACGTTTTATCCCAATTGTTAAATAATAATTTTTATCTTCATTTTAAATACGTAAATTTTGCTTTGCACAGCGGGCGGCATCACCATCATTTGCCCCAAGTCTAGCTTCGCCTCTGGACATTACTCATTTATGAAATTTTGCTTTGTACAGAGGGCGGCATCACCCTCATTTTCCCCAAGTCTAGTTCCGTTCCGCCTCCTCTGGATAGTACTCATTTACGAAATTTTGCTTTGGACAGAGGGCGACATCACCTTCATTTTCCCCAAAGTCTTGCTCCGCCTCTGGATAGTACTCATTTATGAAATTTTGCTTTGGACAGAGGGCGACATCATCCTCATTTGCCCCTAGTCTAGCTTCGCCTCTGGAGAGTACTCGTTTGTGATTACGCAGTCATTTCGTACACCCGAAGTTGCGATGGTTAAGAGTGCTTACCGAAACTTTTGAAAGGTGAAGAGTCACCAATCTGCCAGTTGCATTTTACTAGCACGGCTGACCTCTTGACTCTCCGTGAGAGATTTCGCGATAATTTAAAAGAGCACAACTTTTACTTCAACTAACAGCCGAGATTGGTGAAGCGCATTCATGCGTTTAAATGTTCTCTTTGTATATAACGCCAAAGCGTCGTTGCAACTTTCACTCCGTTTGAATTCTGAGCTGATCGCATTAAGATTTGTCATTCTTTTTGCTGCTTCAAATCGCATGCACGATTGATTTTCTCAAGTCAGTGTCATCGACTTATGAAGATCTCGTTATCGTTTCCCATTTTGCAGGCCACGCCATTGTTTTGATGTATTCAATATGATCATTAGTTCATCAGTTGCCTAAATGATCTTTAAATCACGGTTGGACTAGCTGTAATCGGAAATTGTTTTCTGTATTATGATTGCGTATTAGGGCATTCGGGTTTATGTTCGTCTTTATAAGCAACTCTTTTAGCGCTCTGATCTGAATGTTTATTACTTCCGTTTAGTTAAATTTCAAGAGTTTCGTTTGACTACATGGAGCTGAATATCCAATTCGTTGTATATTCGATACCTTTTCATTTAAACATTTGCTTTTTAAGTTTATTAAAGTTTTAATTATAGCAATTGAAGAGTAAGAATTTTCTGAATATCTACGCTATTCTGCTTCAAAATTGGGATAAGGTCTAAAATGAGTATATTCTACTATGTGCAGTATTCAAAGTATTAAGATTTGCTTTTCGAAACATGCAAAAAAGCCATATTTGGCCAAACAACTTTAACAAACAGATGTACACAAGGAAAGCTTTTACTGGCGCAGTAGAGAGAAATGCACCCAGGGAAGAATCGAACGTGCGCCGCCTACAACTCGCAGGTTGCTAGCGCAGTGGGAAAATCCACTGAGCCACGGCGGCCCCCGAATTATAATGTGGTAAGATAAATGAGCGTTTGAATTAAATTGCGAGAATGAATTAGAAACTAGAACGCGCACGTTTAAAATGAGGTAGGTAGTTGAATTAACTCGCACTGGAGCAACGCAAATGGCTAATGGCGACGGTCCGGGATCAATCCCGAAGGGAAAGATCAGAGGACAGCACCTCGTAATTTTGAACCACGGTCAGATGGCGAGGTCAACACCTGAGCTGGCACCCCACTCTCCAAACTTCCACACCACACCAACGTTAAGACATTTAAGGCCACGACACATTTAACGTGCACCAGCCCCGACGTACACGACGGTCTTTGGTTGGTTCGAATTTCGAACTCGCAATCCTCCGGTTGCTAATCCGCTACTCTTCCAACCGGGCCACCACGGCCCTCGTTTACAATAAGACATTAATGTTTTTACGTGAAGTTTTTTTTTGTGTCAACATCAACAAACTACACACTGAACGAAGAAAAAATACTTCCATTTTTTAAGTAATTTGTTTCATTGCTATGTTTGGCGTTAATTCATGATTCATTCTATGAGACATGCCGAAATTGTATTTGAGTAACATTTCGAGTTACGCCACAAGTTACAAAACATGAATTATTCACCTATAGCGAAAATATAATAGAGTGAGTAATGGTTATCTTTTTATATGTTCAAGATCATGTGACCAAAAGGAAGTAGTGACCATTAAACTACTTTCGTTGGACTTCGGCGGTTTCACCATTTTGTCGCCACTATAGAAAGGCGTATTCCCACATCTACCTTGTCATAAAATGTTCTTATCGCCAAACGAGGCGATAAAATGCCAAGTCCACCAACCAAGTCAAATTTCACAGAATAGTCATGTGACTACTAGTTCACATGTTGGTTACACTTTTTAAAGCTCCTCTCAACAGCTCATTCAACTTATACTTCAAGTCTGCGTTCACCCATCGTCCTCTTCATTAAGCTTCACAGAGAAACCTTGTCATAGAAGCTGCTTGCCTCTATTTAATGTTTCATTGCTTGTTTACTTATCTGCTTGCATCTCCACGTAAAATGTTAATATTTTCCCATGAACTCGCATTTTCAATGAGCTAGACAGCCAATCAGCGTGACTGACCTTCGCTACGCATTTCGTGCCGCTACAAAATATTGCGAGTCCTATTAACCCAATAAAATTAAGTAATATGCAAAGGGGCGTTAACTGGAAAAAGTAGGAGCTGCTCATCAAATTCATTAATTCATCAGCTTTTCTCCGTTTCGCAGAAGCGTGTATTTGGACTCTTTCGGCTACTAATTGGAAAACTGTCGTTAACGTAATTTTGCTTCATGAGAAAGTAATTCGCTTATTCCACTATCGCATCCTTGGGAGTGAAAGAATAGGCTCTTGTCTAGTAGCCGAGTCTTTTCAAAGTGCTAGTTATTCTTTTCTTATCCGGGCTAACCACAATTAGTTTTTTCAATCTAAACAATTGCTCTGTTGCCTTGCGAACTCGGTTCTCTGTATGCAGCAACATTTGAGCATTTGATGCCATTTTGGGTTCGATGTACCTTTGCGCAGTTAGTTTTGGAGTTCATTCAATAGCGCTTCCCTAACATGCAACCTTTTATATCCCCAAACGAGCAATACCCCGTTGCGTTGCTCCAGTGTGACGTTAATTAACTACCTACCATGCATAGTGCTGGTGCTTCTAGTTGTGACGTAAGCTGCTGCAGATTCTATTTAACTCTCCCGGTGGTTGTCTCTACGAGGTAATCTCGTCATTAGCAAAACTGGCCAGATCTTGATGGACGAGATATCTCGTCATTAGAAAAAAACTGACTTAGATCTTGATCTCGTCATAAAAATATAGGCTATATCTTGATGGCGAGATCTATCGTCATTAGCAAAATTGGTTAGATCTTGGTGGACGAGATATCTCGTCGAAACCACTTGGAGGTTTAAAGGGATTTTCAGGCTTAACAAAATAGCTTTTCGGTTTTAATAACACTAAATCACATGCACCGTATAACTAGAACCAGCTGTTTTTGTCAAAGTCGGCCGACTGTCAGTCTTCTATAAGCAACAGATTAGCCAACATCAGTCTTGCGACACTAATTGGCTGAAATACGCTTACGTACCTGTCGGGATATTGAATCATCGGGATTGGCATCCCACCGCTGCAGCCATTTAATGTCGAGACAGCGTGGTGGTCCTAGTCGGCTCCTAATTCACTTTGGAGCCGTCGTGGCCCAGTGGGTATGCCCACTGAGCTAGCAACTTTCGAGTTGCAGGCGGCGCAGGTTCGATTCCTGCCAGGTGCATTCCTCCCTGGGTGTATTTCTATCTTCTATGTCAGTAAAACTTTCATTGTGTGTTTGTGTCTATTACTTGATGTTGTGTCTTGTGTGGCGCAGCATGGCCAAATATGGCCCTTTGCGCCATAAAACCCCGAAAACAAGCAACCTAATTCACTCTAGTCACTTTTCGGGTGATGAGAGTATCAGTAAGATTGCATTAAATAATTGTAGATTAGCTTTCCTGTTGCACACATAGAAAGGAACGCCTGTTAGAAAAAGTTATACATTCATTAAAAAACTAAGGACGATACAAAACTACGAATATCACGGATCAACTTTTACATTCAGTCAACAATTTTTTTAAAATCAATTTTTTATCACATTTCATATCATCATTAGTTTGCTTGTACATAATTAAAATTACATTTACAAACATAGTGTGCACATGCTTAATAAATATAATATCAAGACACAATAACATTTACAAATACGCTAGTAGCATTGCACGCACGCAATAAACATATTCACCGATCGCTTGCACGCTCTCGCATCAACGAAATTTTTCCTGTAGAGAAACGGAGTGCGCATGCGTATGGTCGTATGTTTTGCCGCATGCTGTTCCAGTGTGGCCGGGCTTATTGTTCCTATTGGTTATGGGTTTCTTAAAATAAATCTCAATAACATTTTAAATCATGACTAATACTACTCTTTGGAATTTTTTCAAGTTTTGAGAGTTGTTGTCTAAGGTTTTATATTTACATTCTACGCTAGTAATAGCGAACTCAGATTTTACAATCCTACGAACTTTCATCTAGTATCATTATCTCAACCAAATGTACGATCCAATTGACCCTAGTGCCTGGTATGATGGTCATAGAGTTTGTCTGACAACAATTAGGTCCCTGGTTCGCACCCCAGTTTGTAAGCGCATGGATTTGGTAATTGTCACTGTTGGGAATAACGGCGGTTTCTTACTGGGTGCTCCTTCACAAATGATAATTATTAGGTCATCGGTTCGCATCGTGCCGAAGGTGTCAGTTGTCAGGTATTAGAAATTAAAAAAATTAGCCCTTGTGAAGCAAAAAATGACCGTAGATCGACTAATCGAAACCGAAATTCAACCAAATATCAAATATTTTTTTATTCTCTTATGACGACTTTCCATTTTTGTTAAGCAACCTGCGAGTTGTAAGCGTGGCACTGGTTCAATTCCTGTTAACTTTTCCTGGATGTGTTTTCTCTTTTGTGTCAAAAAAACTTGCATTGTTTGTATGTCCATTACTTGACGTTGTCTTGTGTTTGGCGCAGTTTGACCAAATATGCGCTATAAAACCCAACCAACCATTTTTACGAGCTTTATCTTGATCTTTTAGTGTTTGTAAAAATGAGCTTAGACTATAATAAATACCGCCTTCCAAAGTGATTTTTTAATTCATTACTAGCTTGTATATATATCTCATTTTGCGATTAGTTGTATTATTTATGGTACAAATTTGAACTGCATTTTAGTAGGAAAAAAATTGCTTGGCCAGATCTAACGCTTGCGCCATAAAATAAACTACTCTTAATTTTAAAAGCTAATTTAAAAGTTTACTTGCTTTATAAATATCCATGTATAGATTTTAATGTATTTAAGTTTAAACTTCGTCTGAACAGCGTAATTTTAATCATTAAAAGAATATACCTTCCTCTAAACTCTATCACAATGTTTTTAGTCAAATAACGCAGGATGTAATAAGAGTGAAACTTCTATAAGTCACTAATCAGAAGATATGCTCTTGCGGAATACATATCAGGTTGTCATAATTACGATTTATATAGATTTTGTTAGTTGAGTTTACCCTTTAACTGAACCGAACTCTTAATTTTAATCATTAAATGGATATACCTTTCTCTAAACTCTCAATACTTTTAGTCTTTGAAATTAATATAGCTTAGCGAATAACGCAGGATGTAATGGAAGTGCAACTTCGGTAAGTCACTGACCAGAAGATATGCTCTTGCGGAATACATATCGGATTGTCATAAAGCAACGAGCCGGAAAACTAGTTTTTTTTGCATACATTTTGGTACCTTGTGTCATGTTGGCATTATTTTTCCGAGAACGAAACATTACGAAATGCTTCCTGAAAGTGTATTTTGAACCAATTCGATTTCATTGCTTTAGTGACTGGTAGAGGCTAATCCTTGTTATGGGATGCTTTATTGCGGAAGCTTCTCAGCCACATAACTTGAGTTCGAATTGAGGATGATTGCTTTCAATTCCCCCAATAAGCATTTCATGGCTTGTCTCTATTGTCCTCTTTATGACCGGAGATGCTGAGGAGAACAGTGTTCAAACTCTTGTTAAGTTGCTGCTGCAGCTGCTAAATCACGCCTGATGTGCGCTTTTACATTTGATTTGGATTGTCTATTGTTAGCTATGGCTACATAATTATGGACACTTAAAGATTTTTTAGGTTTCGTGTCTGATGGTTAATTAATGAAATTATCTTATTGTTCAAGTTATATGTGTGTATTGATTCCCTCTGCTTTGTTAGTTGGTCACCTCCCATTTAACAACAGATATTCTGTTCTAAATGGGTAGTTTGAACCATGTTTTTCTAGTATTTCACACCTTGTTACATTAGATCTTAAAGACTCGGTTGAGCTGTTTGGTTTCAAGTTATAAGCTTTATATTTCTGTCTAATGCTTCGAACTTTGCTTGTTTTGTCCCCATCGGGGTTTATCAAAATAAAATTCGTGATTCATTTTTTAAATGTGTTTGTATACGAATGTAACACATTTTAATATTTTGAGTTGTGAAATTTTGTACACACTGATCGTCTGAGAGAATGATTTTTGAGATAAAACTTAAATGATACAGTCAGCGTTTTAACATTGTGTTTTTGAACCTGATAAAATCACTAGTCGAATGCTCTGAGCTTCAGATGATTTCTTTTAATTATTCAACATGGATTTGCCGCATTATAATCATTTTATAAAATCCCGTTTTACAAATTGAAATATACAAACTCTCACTTAATATACAAAGGAGTATCAAAAAGTAAAGTGAATTTTTGATTGACAGAAAAACGTGCAGATATATATATGAAAATTTATTATGTTTGACAAATTGTATCACACTATCATTCGACAAAGGAACCATAGTGGTCTAAACATTTATTCCAACGTGGCAACAAATCATCCATGCCCTTTTCAATGAAATCTTGCTCCAGGTTCCCTAACCAGGTAAGTGTAGCCTGTTGTGCCTCTTCCAGTGTATGGAAACGCTGCCCACGTAGGTGTTTCTTCAGGGGGCCAAACAAATGGTAATCCGAAGGGGCTAAATCAGGGCTATACGGAGGGTGGTCAAGAATTTCCCTCTTCGATACTGCTCACTGAACCATATGAGCTATTCAATGCATTTGCAACCTCACTCTTCTGTCTTCACGAATCATGGCATCGACGACAGCCACATTCGTGTCATAACACCACACATACACTTGTTTCTGCGACATAACACTCTCTCCATAGACTTCCAACAATTCTCGATGAATATCACATGTTTTTTCCCCTTGGCCCATAAAAAACGAATGACACCGCGCACCTCCTCCTTGGAGTAATGCTCAAGTCGATGCGCCATCTTTGATTTGCTCTAATCACCAGACGGGTTGACGTAGAAGTTTCTACAAGCCGTCACACTTCTACCACCTTGGTACTTGCAACATATAAAAAAATTAATTAGCTACACCAAAACTCTGAGTTTTAGAGACAAATTCACCTTACTTTTTGATATAACCTTGTACAATACGTCATCTTAGCATATTTTGTCAGAATAATACAATTTAAAGTACGTTCTATTTGACTTCGTATTCTAGTGTTTGTTTAATGAAGTTTATAGTGATGTACTCTTTAAAAGGAAGATGCTCTAAATTGTATCAACGCACTTAATAAAAATTAACCATATGATAAATAAAAAATTAAAAGCTATGATTCTGTAAAGCAGATGACATTTCACATTTTAAGCTCAGAAAATCAGTCCTGTCGAAATAGCTCAGACCTAAAATCTTATCTCGCAGTAATGATGGACCGTGCCCCTTAAAATCCAATCGAATCCCGCAGTCATGAATTTATTTGTGTTTTGAAACTCGCCAATTGAACTATATTTTGTATTATATTTGCTGTTTTTACTCTAACCGTAATGTGCAAACTTTTCATCACTATCCATTCTCTTAAAAATGTAACTGACCCTCATGTGTTGAAACTAAACAATGCAATGAATCACAAAGGGTTAAATTTAAAACAGAAAATGCAACGTTTAAAATTAAATATAAGTTCATCTGAGCCAAAGTAATTAAAGCAACTTCATTTTACTAGGCATATCTTAGTAATTCCTTAGGTAAGGCGGTAAAACAGCCATGTGTGAAAATTCATCTTCTGTAGAACGTGAGTGCAAAAGGCAGAAAAATTTTAATTAACAGAAATTTTTTTAAACAATATTGATAATTACATTAATTTTAGTGACTGATATAGAAGTGTAGAGATGGTCAGGATCATCGGGTTGGTTGGTTCGTTGGAATTGGGTTTTATGGCGCAAGGGCCACAAGATGCGTCAAACACAAGACAATGCCAAGTAATGGAGATACACACAAGAAAAGTTTTGCTAACCTAGAAGAGAAATACACCCTGGACACGTTACAGGGATCGAACCTGCAACGCTTACAACTCAGGTTGCTAGTGCAGTGGTCAAACCCACTTGAGCCACGGCGACCTCAGGGCTGCCACTGGCGACTAAAAGAGCGACTTGCTACTATTTTTCAACCTTGGCAACCAAGGGTATCTTTAAGCAAAATCGTTCCAAAAGCTACTAATTTAAAGGTTTTGGCGACTTTTTTTGAAATTTCACCAAGGGTCAACGGAAATTTAGTCCCTTTTTTAACTTATTGTGAACGGAAAAATCTGCATTTTTTTCAAATTTTTCTTTAGAGAAAATTTTCCAAGGGATGCCAATTTCGAAGTTTTAGTGCAACGTCGTGGCAATCATGAAAGAAAAAAATTCGGAAACTGAGGTTGCTAGATTGCCATGAAAACCTTATTAAGAAAATATTTTGATTTTTACTTTCGAAATTAAAATTTCTTGGGATCGTTTTCGTCTGTTTCATACTTAATTAGCTCATTTTGCGTTTTGGCCGATTGATTTTGTATCTGAGCAACTAAAATTGGGTTTAAGGAGATTTTTTACTATTTTTAAAAATTTATGCTACTAGCTTATGCTAAGTAGTTCTACTATTTTACAAATATTTTGGCTGTGGCAATCCTGGACCCCAGGCAGGCCCATCCGGAAATTGACCAGAGGCTGGTGGGTGCATCTGAGAGAGCCGGTTTTAATAACAAAATGTGGCATTAGATTAGGAAAGTTTATTTCATACAGTAATTTAAATGTTTTTCAATTAGGAAAGACGGATACAGAACTGTAGACAAAGAGCTTACAGACAAAACAGTGGTATTATGAAATCTACTCTATCGTAATCCCACTATATCATTGGTTTTCTGTTGTAGTCGAATGCAAGGCTGATTGATCATGGTCGAATTAAGCTGTTCAACAATGCTAGAAGTCATGAGGCCTCGGTCTAGAAAAGGTGGTAGTGATGTAAGAAATCCCTACCATATTCATAATTAAGGGCACAGATATGCCACACCTTTAGTTTAACCCTTCAAGAGGTTTCAACGAGATATCTCGTCCATCAATATCTTGCCAATCTGCTGACCTACTTTGCTAATGACAAGATATCTCGTCGTCAAGATATTGCCAATTTTTTTATGACAAAATCACGATCTGGTCAGTTTTTTCTTATGACGAGATATCTCGTTCATCAAGATCTGGTCAGTTTTGCTAATGATGAGATACTTCGTCGAGACAACCACCAGGAAGGTTAAAAGTATAGACCGTGGCTGTTTCTTAGAAATAATTCTCATTTCATAAATCCTACCTAGTCTTAAAATCTAACTTCGATCCATTTTGTAATCTGCTTATTGTTTTATTAAAACAAACGAAGACCTTTTTCACAATAGGACAATCGAAAAGGTATTTCCTTGAATTAATGTTGCTAAAATCGCATTGCCTAATTTATATGGCTTTAAATTGCATTTCTTTTAACAATTCAAAATCATCCTCACCTGAGGCCGGTTAGGTAACTGCATTTTCCAGCACCGATCAAATAAATCAGTCCGTAACTGCAAAAGGGATCCTTTTAGTTGATTTTAAAACTGGATTAGCATTGAAAAAAATTCTATACATCTTTTAATACCTTTTCATTACTGAAAATAAAGTGGATCAAAATAAGATGAAAAAAATATAGGTTGCTTAAGTCAAAAGGTTACGTTTTCCTACAGAAGTATATCTTGTATAATTAGAATCTTTCTTTCCCAGTGCTTTTTAAGGTTTGGGAGCTGTTCGATTGACGCCTCTGGCATCAGGTTTGAATGGATAATGGATATATTTTTCTTTCACATGTCACTTTAGTGTTAATAAATTAAGAAATTTGTTTCCACTTTAGTCACATAAGGAGATAATATATACTAAAAAGCTTAACTAACAGTAATTAGTAAACCGTTCGACGAAGGGTTCGACTCTGATTTAATAAAAAGCTTCGCTCAATTCATCGCCCTTGAGGGATGGATTGTTAATTGTGGAGGGCAATAGCCTGGTAATGGTCCTTAGTGTTTTGCTATTTTAGACGACATGAGGATATATGATTAAAAACTTGCAATATTGTAGGATTTTACGTATTGACTTTTTATTGATGGCGCCGATGTCATCTGTTTACATGTCATCTGTTATGTACAGCTCTTTTTTGCCTACGCCGTTGACGAATATCGCTTTTGTTTGTTTCGTCCCTGTCGTGTAGTTTTGCGTATTCCTGTAATTTTAATAAATATATGGTTCCCTAAATAATCTTGCACTAATTTATGATGACCTCACAAATATCGCCACATTGTCTGGCCTGGATAGAAAATGACGACAGGATTTAACGATGACGATTAAATGACGACCAGAATGAAGACTAGTGCATTCAAGACGCTAAGACGAGCATTTCTATGACGTGAATTCAATCAAGACGTAAAGACGAACATTTCTCTTAAGTATTTATCTCCACAACAATCCACTCCACTATGATAATCTTATCACCGCCCGCAAGAACGACTATCATACACTATTGCCGTTATGCAGATGAATGAATGCATGATCTATTGAATAGTTCCATGCACCTGTCCACACGATGACGTCAATTCAATCACGACGTAAAGACGAGCATTTCCATCACGTCTATTCAATCAAGACGTGAAGACGAAATTTAGATGTAAATTTGAAGTATAGATTGTTTGGATTATAGTGCCGTGTTAATTCTATGAGACGCTTTAATCGTAGCGATTCACTTTTTAATGTCAATTCTTAGTATTTGTCATCAGAGCTCTGATGACGAGAAAATTGTAGGATTTCACGTTTCGGCAAGAGATGACGGTGATGCTGCGTGAGTAATGTTTTAACTGAACACGGATTTTTTCGTCTTTCCGGTAAATGACTTCGATGAAAAATGTCGCTTTTGTTTGTTTCGTCCCTGTCCTGTACTTTTGTGTATTCCTGTACTTTTAATAATTCCTATAATTTAACAAGCATTTAATGAACAATTTATGAGAACCCCACAATATTGAACTCTGAAATGGATGCTTAAAATTTGTTTTCTTTTTACTGTGTTATGACTACCGATACGTAGAAATAAATACATTGAAATAAATGCAAACTAAGTTTGTCAGAAGAAAATGGCAAAATAAGAAAATACTTTTCTTGATTATAGTAATTTAACTGTTCCGTGTGGTTATTAAAATAAGCACGAGAATGAGAACGTAAAATGTTTTTTGAATCCACTTTTTCTCGTAATTTTAATCAAAAGGGGGTTTAAATAAACCTGTTTCTTTTCGTGTTGGTTATTTATACGCGTTTTTTTCTTACGCATTTATAGACAGGATCAGCCAATTGAATATTTTCTGACCCGAAACCAGGGCTGCTTGTTCTCAAACCATCTGCAACACACGCGAACACGCAAAAAACCGGAATAACAATGTGTAAGATTTTAATGAGTTTTGAGACTAGAATACTTTTGTTTTTATGCAATTTTGCTTCCTGTTGTGTGAGAACTTCAATTCAATTTTACTTTACTATTGTGTTTTTGTAGTTTATTCTTAGCATTACGGTTTTCCCCATTTCATTTCAGTACTAGATACGTTTATTTTAAAATTATGTAGTTGGACAGTCTGTGCTGCCTGCGAACCTGCTTTGTTTTAATTTTTATTGACATTTTCGACGACTTGCCAATTCGCTTACTTTGCGCTTCTTCACTTACTCTTAAAAGGCTACTTAAACCAGACTAATATTTTATTTCATAAAAAGGCGAATCGTATGGGTGAAATATAAATTAATGCAGATAGCCTCTTGCAAAAAATTATCTTGTTTAGGTATGTTTCGTTTTCTGTTTTTCGACTGGTTAAAATGCCACATTTTATTTATTACTCTAATGTTTAAGTTGAGTGTTTAGGGCCGTCTTATCTCAAACAATTTATGACCAATTGTAAGTTTAAAATATAAATTCATTTTATGTAACTCGTATTATAAATTAGTGGGTTTATTCACTAATTTATAATACTAGCAACCTGCGAGTTGTAAACGGTGCAGGTTCGATTCCTGTACCTGTACCCTGTATATATTTCTCTTCTGCGTCTGTAAAACTTTATTTGTGTACGTTCAGTACTTAACGCTTTCTATCTTGTACTTGTCCAAATATGGCCCTTGAGCCTTAAAACCCAACCAACAACCTAATTTTAAATGAATAAAAGATGAGTATTAAAAACATTAAGTTCAAAATAAATCCATAGGCTCGTTTTCGCTCTTGTAGTATTTCTTTGAAAGTTATCTAGAAAGTTTAACTGTACATATATTTACGTATGACATTACTTAATATGCAGTCTAATTAGCTCACGTATAGCAAATGCCCGTAGAGCGACTAACCAATTCAAACTACTGAACATGTTTAATACGACACTTTTTAAGGGCCGCGGTAGCCCAGTTAAAAGAGCAACGGATTTAGCAACCGGAGGGTTGCAAGTTCAAAACTCGGTCTAGCAAAGCGTCGTGCCAAGACACCAAACCAATAATTAAAACTCATAATATTAATACCTGACTGGTTTTTAATTGAAATAGAATTTTGCCTTTCCATTGATGATTTGAATTCTCCAGAAGGCTCTACTATGTTTATTGCCTTATCTGAATTTGCTGTAAAATTAGCTGTCCTACTTAGGTTAATTTGAATTGTGTTCTAACGGTCTCCCTCGACGTGATGCAAGAATTGTACATCTGCCCGTGTTGGCGATTATCTGTGAAGGTTAATGGACAAAGGAAAAAACGTTAATTTACCAAACTGCTACCTGGAGCATGAAGTGCTTAAAACTTGTCCTCAACACCTGCTCGAATTTTACGTTCCATGCTGGTTCCCTGCAGCCCGCTTCTGGAAACCTCATTTATTTGCGAATCAGTTTGTACCACTTCCATTGCAACAGCCTGCAATCCCCCGAAATGGTGGGTTTTGGAAGTTACCGTTATGAGCATGCTTATACAGCCGCAGTTTTAATTTATCTCGGATGGTGGGGGATGAGTAGTATCAGCTGCTGAGGTAAATATATTTTACCGTAGTTATTTAAAATCTTTTAGGAAGTCGGGGTTTTAGAAAGTTTTGTATCATTCCGTTAGAAAGATAACCGAGCTTGTGTTGATCAATTCATTGGAGCTATCACAATATCAATACAGTAGAACCTTGATTATCCGAGGTAATGGGATCGAGAATACGTCGGATAACCAGAAACTCGGGTAATACGGAAAACCCAAACCACCTGCCCGATAAACCATACTAGTCAAGGACAAAGTGCGCTCACTCGTGCTCGAAGTTTTATTTAAAGCTTAAAAAAAAAACTTGATATCAAATTCAACTCGGATACGCGGCACTCGATTAATCGGTGTTCGGATAATCAAGGTTCTATTGTACTTCTTGACCATGGTTTTATGAGATTGAATTATTTTGCTTTTCCGTTGATTATTTGAATACATCGCAAGTTCGGCAATGTTAGTTTGTTGCTTTATCTGAAATCGCTGCAATTAACCGTCAACTTGAATGGTTTTCTAACGGTCCCCGAAAAATGGTAAATTACCGTTATGACAAGCTTATACGTTTTAATTTGTCTCAGGTGAGGGGAAGGTAGTGAGTACTGCAGCTGCCTAGAGAAATAGATTTCATTCGGGATTGATCTCGGATTGTCGGCAATGCCCGTTGTGTTGCTCCATTGCGTCGTTAATTCAACTGCCTACCTACCCAAGGGTTTGTACGATTTACATACCAGTGCAGAGCAAAGGGGAGGGCATGCTCTTTTACTCTTTGAGTCAAAAGTGCCCTCAGGCAAAAATGTCTTGCCCATGAAATTCTGTGTGAAAGTTTACATAATTCATTTGTTAAAAGCCTCATTCTAGAGTGGAGTTCTTTTTTCGTATGTTGAAACTATAATCTGAATAGTATGAGTTCATAAAGCCATGATACATTTAGCTTTCACAAGCAATTGCAGATCATTTAATAGATTTATAATCAATTTTGGCTTGAAGGATTAAAATTAGGTTTCTATAAATTACGATTGATTTAATGTGTAGAGTGCACATGTATAAGTGTAGATTCTTCCACTCTAAAGAACGATGTCCCTTTTATCATTTCAGCTTGGTCTAACGAGCTCCGTGTACGATAGTGAAATAAAGGAAAGTATTTTTGAATTCCAGTAACCTGGAATAGCTAAACGAAAAATTTACGGGGCTTCTGACACCTGAGAGTTGTAGGGGCGGCCCATGTTCGAGTCTTGTCTGGTGCTTTCCCCCTTGGGTGTATTTCTCTCTTCTGTGTCAGTAAAAACTTTCGTTGTGTGTGTATGTCTGATATTGGATGTCTTGTGTCTGGCGCAGCACGGCCAAATATGGCCCTAGCGCCATAAACTCAAAACTAACCAAGGCTTCTGGCAAATTTATCAGACAAAATTTTCTTTATCAAATGAGTTTTCATTATTGTTTTAAAACCCCTGTCCATTACTGGTTTACAGTCCTACCCCGGATCCATCTTCAGATCGGTCAGAATCCGTAATGTGAATGGGGAACGTTTTGCATTATCAAAGTTTTCGTTTTTAATTGTATCAATTTTCCAACTTTTCATAATTTACTCAGTGACGGTGAAATAGAATCGTATTCAGTGATAACACATGTAAAAGGCAAGTTTTCTAGTAACTCTAACAGATTTGTTTTATAAAAATCGGATGCTTAGAAACCGCTTTACAAAAAAATCAACGGAAGCTCAATACCTTCCTTTATTCCTTTAATTTTAATGACATGCATTACTTCTAAGTTATAAAATTTATTAGATATACGATCAGTTCCCATTGAGTGCAAATGTTTTATTTCCCTTCATTCTAATGTTTCTTCATGTGTGATATAAATGACTGTTTAACGACCAAACCTTGCAGTCACGGTAATATCATCGGATGATTCTAAAGTTTCCTCACATTTGTTGTGAATTTACTACCCATTGCCTATTTGTATTACCTTAATTCCTTGGATGATCCGGAGCTGTCGTGGCTCAGTGGTTATGCCCACTGCTCTAGCAACCTTCCAGTTGTAGGCGGCGCAGGTTCGATTCCTGTCAGGGGCATTCCTCCATGTGTATTTCTCTCTTCTGTGTCAGTAAAGCTTTCATTGTATGTGTGCCTATTATTTGCTATGGTATGTCCTGTGTCTGGCGCAGCATGGCCAAATATGGCCCTTGCGCCATAAAACCCCAAAACCAACCAACCTTGAATGGCCCAGAAGAGTTTGAAGGTTAAAATCGATTTCCAGAAACAAGATTTGAATATTTCCTTAATGCTATTTTATTTATTTTTTAAAGTTTTGCAAGCAACCATTTTGCAGTTCGGGTATTTAGATTAATAGCGATGTATCACTTTATGAACGTATAACCCTTTTAAAGTTCAGTCTAAAAAAACGAAATAGACGCAACGTTAAATACTGCTTACTGCCTGTGAACGCTAGATTTTGCTACAAACAATTATGGCTTTAGGATTCAAACATCTTCGGTTTCCTCCTTTCAAGATATTGGAGCTTTCAAATGAGCTTAGTTTGATTCATCTATCCATTTCGACGAGTGACCACATCTTTATATTAAGGTTAAGTACCTACTCATCGCGGCATTAGATGTTAAATGTTCCTTGTGGATTAATTACCCTTGTCGAAAAAACAAACGTGGCTCAAATGCAAGTAACTAGTAAAAAGTTACATTCTGAAATGAAGCTAAGTTTTTCTTTCATTAACTATTTTCTCATGCGTAATGTCCTTTAATTATCTGTATTTATGTTCTGTTTTTTGCGGATCAGTTGGCTTTAGGATTTCTTTAAATCTCCGAACTCTTTCGAAATTTAAATTTTATCTGGTTTCGTTTGCGTATACTTTCGTAATTAGTATGGCCAAATCTGGCCCTTGCGCCATAAAAAACAAACCAAAGCCTACATTTGTATTTTTGGATATACCATTTTCTCTACTTAAAAAAATTTTTAGTCATACATGTAAAAATCAATACAACGAACTTCCTGTTAAGGTTCCAGTCCAATCAACCTTCATGTAGCAAAGCATTATAACGAGTTTCAATTTGTTGATCTTTTCTAGCGGATCCCTTGTGAAACTTTAATAGAAAAGCACACCACTGGTATACGACGGCACTTGAGATTACAACCGTTGTATAAATTGATTCTTAAAAATAAAGCTAAAATATTAAGACATGACAGAAAACCAGTAAACGATGTTTCGGTAGAGATAATTTTCTTCAAAACCCAGAAAAACCAGCTATTCATTACCAGTTTTTAACTATATGAAAGGTTCGCATGCATATATCCACTCTGCGACTTGCAGCCTTCCCTCGATTAGATTGGATATTAAGGTTTTATGGCACAAGGTCCAAAAGCGGACAAGCTGCGCCAAACACAAGATAAAATATGACCCAATAAAAGTATGAAATATTTAAAAATTAATAATCTAAGACAAAGTTAAAAGGCAGATTTGAAGAATGTAAAATGTATTAATAAAAATATTCAAACAATAGTTAGATGATACAAGACCATCTTTTGCAGCATAACTAATGAATTTAATTCACAAATGCATAAAATTTTAGTGCTAAATTTAAAAAATTGAATTATAAGAGGACTTGGAAGAAATGTGTTTGAGTTATTTTGAATTTGGAAAAGAAATTAGATGAGATGTAAAAACCAATTGAACGTAAAAATGCGAAGAGATTTGAATGGGGATTTTTCCCAATCAAATCTTGTAATTTTAAAATTGTACTTAAAATTTTTTTTGGCGACGATGATTAAAAGCAGGACATATAATTAAAATATGAACAGTAAAATTTGATGAACAAGAACAGAAAGGGGGCTCTTGCCCTGCAGCCTTCCCTGAGCGATTTCGAACCAGCTTTGACTATATTGAGCAGACCATCTTTCCTATGATTCTTTCAACCCATAGATGTATTTATCTAGTCGTATGTTTTGGAGTAAAAGATGGCGGACCAACTGTCCAAAAAGGACGTCCTTCAGACCTCTCATCAAGATATACCGCTGGGATCTGCAGTTCGAATAATCAAGAATAAAATAAAAGACAGGTATAATCCAGAGTGGTTGATAACACAACATAAAAAGTGGGGGATAAGTTATGGCAACGTTTTGAAAATTTTGGCGACTTTTGTTTATTCACCAAGGACAACAAATTTAAGTTTTTTTTTCTTTAGATTGCGGCGAATAGTGAAATTATTGCGGTACATCCCACTGCTACCGTCCTTTTTTCACAACAGGTTGTCAGTGTTGGAAATTTAGATTTCGTATTAAGAAAATATGAAGTTGTTTTTTATTGAAATGTAAATTTCTTCGAGTTCAACCGTTTGTTTCATACTTAATTAGCACATTTTGCATTTTAGCTGATTTGTTTTGTATCTGGGCAACTAAAACTGCTGCTAAAATTAGCTTTAAGAGGAGACTAATTTGGTACTATTTTTCGGAATTTATGCTACAAAGCTACTATTTCACAAGTGCTGGGGTTAATGGATATTTTTTAAGAGTGCCTTTGCAATAATAGTGAAATAGAAGCAATACACCACACTAGACTCGTTAACCCTAGAAACAAATCCTGTTTTATTCTTAACACATAAATTCTATAGCTTGTTGCTTGGCCAAGTTTGACCCTTGCTCCATAAAACCCCACACAACCATCTATAGCTCGTGTTTAACTAATTTAATTCTTAGCTTTTAAAATGGAGCGTCCTGGTGGAGCTAATCACTTTTCCGTAAATGCATAGGAATGGCAATTGTTTCTAATCAGCCTAGCAGAAGTTCACGAAGGTGAGGAATTCTCGCTGTCACTTTGAACCGTCTTCCCCACCCTGCCTACGGTACCGAGACTCCTCTTTTGTACACTGCATTGTTGACATTCTTCCCTTCGTCGTCACAGATGAATGAAAGTTCCCTTATCTGAAAATAACCCTCAGCTGGTTTTTCTTTCCTTTTTTAAGATTTTGAACCGCTTTATGCGTCTGCCTTTTTTTTGTTGGTAGTGATGTGAAATATTTGCTTTCGGCTCTATCCTTGAAGCGTGTTTCTTCTCCAACTAAATAGAGCGATATTAGAGGGTACTGTCGGAGGGTTTTGGGGGTGTTATCAACACTCAGATTTCCCTTCTGTTGTAGGTGATGGATATTATGGACGGCCTTTTTACTTTTAATGTTTAGCGTCTTGTCGAGGAGGATCGGTAGGTTTTATGGCGCAAGGGTCATATTTGGCCATGCTGCGCCAGACACAAGACAGGCAACGTCAAGCAATGGACATACACTCAAAGAAAGTTTTACTGACACAAGAGAAATACACCCAGGGAGGAATCCAACCGTCTTGTCGAGAAAAAGCTTCATTCGAGGAAATTTGTTTTCACGATTTTTGTACATCCGTTTGGAATATTTAAATTAAGTTATTTTTATTTTAGATAATTTTTATTTGATTCAACCTTTGAGGATTTTTGTTTTAATATCACTATTTTAGGACTGATATTTTAGTGGTTATAAATAAAATTGGTTTACAGTGCAATTTATTTTCGACATGCATTTTTAATAATTTTTGTAATGCGGATCTAGTATATGTAATTATGTATTTGTAACACCTTTGTGCAGATTATATTCTCCATGCTGCAACAAGGGGTCGCCTTAGCTTAGTGGGTGTACAACCTGCGGCGGCACAGGTTCGATTCCTCCCTGGGTGTATTTCTCTCTCCTGTGTCAGTAAAACTTTTCTTGTGTGTGTATGTCCATTGCTTGACGTTGTCTGTCTTGTGTTTGGCGAAGCTTGGTCAAAAATGGCCCTTGCGCCATAAAACGCCCAAAACAACCAACCATACTGCAACAAAAAGTGCTTTAATTTACAGTTGAAAGTAACGGGGCTTTAGTTACAGCTTTAAATGTTTTTCTGCGGCGTAGAGTTCGAGAGCAGCTCATGTTGTTTTAACATGAGGCATTTAACTGTTTATTATTGTATTTTTTTAAGTAGCGGACAAACGTACGTTCTCAGTTGTGTCATTTGTTAAAATGACTATATTGTAATTTTAATTATATGTTCAAACAGCATTTTTGCGTTCCGGAGGAGTTTTATAACTTTAATTATACAACTGCAATGATGGGTGTAGTGGCATACTTATGTGATTTGAGGTTGTTTGTTCACTAGTGCCTGTTTTAATGAAATCATTATCAGTTGGAATAAAATTAATCAAAAAGTTTTAAATGTGGGCCAGATACACATCCATTGGTATGTTACTAATGATGGTTAATTTAACTCTTTTTCTTTTTATAATAGCAAATGGCAATTGTGATAAATTACTCGTTACTAATGACCACAGAAGAAGGTAATGATCGCAGATTTTAAAGCAATTGCATTTAGATTATGTTTATTTCGTAAGAGATTCCAAATCTTTTAAATTTAGAGTGTTGTATACTTCTAAGTTGCCACTCACTAAAAATACAGTTAGATTTCTGTCGTAATTAAAGCTACAATACTAGTAACCCGAATAATAACGAAACCTTATAAATGCTGATGGCGTAAGAAATTGAAACTGCATTCATTGTAAAAGGAATTTCTTCATTTGTCATTGGTTTCAACTTGTTAAATTTACAAACAGTAGCATTATGAATGTTAATTGAGATTATTTAACTATTCAATAAACGATTAGTTAATTGAGTCTGAGCGTGGCATTGCTTTGTTGAAAGACTCAATTTTTAATTCACTGAAATGAATTGTTGATTCCAGAAACAATCCTCGTTGAAGACAATTTTAAATGATCTCACTTTTTCATACATCTCGAGACATTTTTATAAAGCTTGAAAAGAAAAGATAAATAGGATATAATTCATCAAATCTCCAAACCCGAAGAAAACTTTCAGATAACATCGATTCGGTTGATTAATTTTGCATGAAAATTGTTATTCTACTCTAACTATTACGAAGCAATTGAAGTTTTTGATGGTTTTTGAAATTTCTTCATGCGTCTCTGTTAAGATTGTGAAAGGTCGCGATCTTTAGTCCACCTAAAAATGACCACATAGCGACAAATCAAACCTGTTAAGAATGTTCGCCATGCTATCTGCCCTTTGAAACAAATATTTTAATCCTGCTGTGTCAATGTGATTCCTTGCTTCCGAGCCTGGAATGTATGTTTTACAGTCAGACAATGCCTTTACCCGCAATCGATAGCTCAGTTTCCGCTGAACGTGTTGTCCTTTGTGACATTGGATTTTCATCATTTTCACCGCAACTCAAAATCCTCCTTGATCTCCAGTTCCTTTTATTGCCCAGTATATATCGTATACTCATGGATAAGATTATGAATTTATGTATTATTTGGGTTTTGTTACAAAACATCACACTCATGATTCTGAACATCACACTCATGATTTTGTTATTAATCCTATTTTTTGACAGGGCTGAATCCGCTCTTTTGCCACCCTGTAAGCAGACCTGAAACCTGCGCCCCTTATTCCCGACATGATTGTATGACAACGAAGTTAAAATAGTTATCTCCGAAACATTAGTTGATGGGTAAAAACGACGCAAAAACAGTGCGATAACGTTTATTTTGGTCCTGATGATGGTGGGTGTAGTCCTTCCGAAATAGGCCAGATCTGGCCAAACGCTGTCTTTATTTTAAACGCTATAATTTTTAGCCGAAAGTCTAAATTTTTAGTAAGAGATTAAATACAGCAAGTTGATATTAAACTGAATTTATTAAATAATAAAACCTAAATATCTCTTATAAAACTAATGCTAGCAACAAATGAAAATACGTTTTTGTGATACAGATCCATCAACAGTCTTAAATTAGGAAGAAAAACGCAAAATCGGATTAGTGTGATTGCTAAAATTTCAGCATTCTGTCAAATATGCCCTACAGTGGAACAGGTTCTCCGCATAACTTTTCTAAGTTGAGTATATATAAATTAATATTTAGTGTTCACTTTTCGTTGCAAAAGTACCCCAAACTGCCATTTTAGGTTGCAGCCTATTTAGAAATATGGCAACTGCATTTTAAACACACGTTTCGAGTAGTTTTCATTAGTCTGGCGATATATCACTATTTGCTTCTATTCTTCGATCTGTTCTGATTTGTAACACATTAGTGGTAAACCAGTTAAGTTAAGCGGACCTTGAAGATGAGGAGCCTTATGAAACTGAGACTGATTTAGCAAGTTCAATGTTGGTCCAAGCCCACTGGGGCGCAACGATAAACCTGCACACGGACGTGCTTTTATAAGAGATTCCATTCTACTCCTTTAGTTCTGTAATTTGACCTTAATTAAAAGGCTCTTACATATCCATGAGTAGTTTCGTTTGTTTGCACCTTTTTGGATAACATCTCACGAGATATACTTTATGTTATCTATTAACACCTGTAATTGTTCTAACAGCATTTGAAGAACTCATTAGTAAAGCATTAACGGATGCTCTTGTGCGCAAGAAAATGATCTAGCGTTATTACCAGTAATGTTTTCTATGCATGTGATAAAAGTAGTACTTTGGGTATGCTTGGTTAGGAGCTTTTTTATTAACCCTCCTGGTGGTTGTCTCGATGAGGTATCTCGTCATTAGCAAAACTGAATTGGATCTTGGTGGACGAGATATCTCATCATTAGAAGAAAACTGACCAGTTATTGATCTCGTCTCCATAAAAAGATTGGCAATATCTTGATGACGAGGTGTCATCATTAGCAAAATTGGTTAAATCTTGATGAACGAGATATCTCGTCGAAATCACTTGGAGGGTTAAAATAAAAGTGGTCGACGTTGCTCCGTTGATCTGCCCACTGCGGTTGATCTGCGAGTTGTAGGCGGCTCATGCTCGGTTCTTATAACCTTACCCTGGGTATATTTCTCTCTTCTGTGTCAGTAAAACCTTCCTTGTGTGTATTTCCTTTTACTTGACGTTGTCTGGTGTTTGGCGCAGCTTGACCAAACATGGCCCTTGCACCATAAAACTCAAACAAACAAACCATCATAAAATAAAATATAAATTTGAATTGGATAGTCGATCTTTTTTTCTGGATAATTTCCAAAGACGTGAATCCCATCGTATGCTCATACTGAACTAAACTATATTTTACAAGACTTACTACGCAAAAAGCCTCAATACAAACAAAAAAAATTATCTTAACCGTTTAGGTCCCGGTCTAATGGTCTAATTAGCCCACTTGTAGCAAAAAACGAAAATGAACCCTTACCGTTTTCCTCATAGTTTTTTAAATCAAACTCTGGTTTTAGGGATGTGCTTTTGCGTTTTCAATGATTATTATCATATCATTAGTGTTTATGTTCTAAACCAACCTAATTACGCTACTGGTTGGAAATAATTACTGAGAAGGAACTACCTCCAGATACATTTTATTCTTCTGTAATTGAATTATGCAGCAGCTAAGTTGTATTGAATGCTGAACTAGTATACTCTATTTATGGCAGTATTGTTCTTGTTCAATGGGACACGCATACGTGATGCCTTGATGTATTCTTAGACAATCATGACTAATTGATGTGAAAGTGCTACAAAATATGTTTTAAGTACAGACCTACTTCGAATTTATTCGCCTGTGAATCAGATTCGATAACCCATGTTACGTAATTTTTCTCACGCTACTGGTGCATATCCAGTCTCCATTATCTTAGAGAGTTACTAAGGACTTAGTACCACATTGAATTGTTATTCAACCCATTAACATCCAGGCATCCTGATGGCACTTGCGAGACATGCATCTAAATATGGTTTAATTTTGTTCCCTACTTTCCCTTAAAAGTTTGTACTCGTAGATTTGTATCACTATTTCGAATTTATACTGACATGATTTCATTTTAGAATCTGCTGAATTTTAGGTTCAGTGGTTTTCATTTACTTTAGTTTGGATAATGTTAATGTATTGTTCACGATTGTGGGCGAATCTTGGCCAAATCTGACGCTTGCGCCATAAAAATCAACCTAGATATAACGCACATAAATACTGTTGGCGGGTTTTTTAGTAATTTATCGCACAATTTTAATTGTAATAATTAATAGTTAGGCTTAATAAAACTGTTGGAATACCTATATTTATATTCCAAGTAGAGAATAGACGGCTGAGAGTACCGCCGTGATTCCCTACGTGGGGTCAGTTTGAAAATAGGGCAACAAGAAAACCTTCATTTAGCTGCAAAGAGAAAAGTAGTTCCGTGTCTCAATTGAGTCGTCTGACAGTTACCATTCATCATTCGATGCCAATGTTTGCTAGATTCGTTCCAATTTAGTATACATTTTTCAGACTGGTGCTGTCTAAATTGGTTTCTGAAATCAATCTCATTTGTAATATGAAATTGCGGATAGACTTGGCCAAGACTTCACACATCGTTCCCACTAACCTATCAAGAGTTATTCGACCATATTACCATAAAGAGCTCAAATAGTAAATTTTGAAGAGCCACAACTCATATCTGGTACCATAGAGACTCGCTACCATCTCGCTCAGATCTTCGGGTGACAGAACCAATATTCCATCGAGAGTTATTCGCCATAAAGAGCTTAAATTTTAAGAGCCCTAACAACTCCTATCTGGTACAATAAAGACCATCATGGAGCCTCGCTCAATATTCGGGCGACAGAAAATTGGTCCTTGATTGACGAGGTATCACGTCCATCAAGGATCTGGTCAGTTTTGCTAATGACGAGATACCTTTTCGAGACGATCACCAGGAGGGTTAAAAATAACAATAACTCGTTTGTTGCAAACATCAAGCTCAAAAACCAGTGCCGTGTGGAGGACAAGGCTTGAGTCAAAAAGGGGCATCCTTTTTCTATAAAGGCTTCCAAAGTTATGTTTCCAGGAAGTCTGCAAAGTTGGTAAAACCATGAAATAAGGTGATTTAAAACTAACTATCAGTTGATTGCCCTTTCGAAGTTGAATATGAGCAGGTGGCCAATTATCTAGGGTCAGATAACATTTCATAACTAGGGGCTATGACCGTAATCTGAGAATAGATAACAGAATGCTTACATCATCAAGACGTTCTTAAATTCTAGAACCAAATATTTGCTGTAAAAGGGGCACTTTCAAGGTTAAGGATAATCCCCTATAGCCTTCCCCTCTTCAAAGGTTCGATTCCTCCCTGAGTGTATTTCTCTCTTCTGTGTCAGTAGAGCTTTCCTTGTATGTGTCCATTACTTGACGTTTGGCGCAGCTTGGTAAAATAAGGCCCTTGCTCCATTAAACTCAACCAACCCTCTCTTCACAGCCCTGTATAGAACATCATTAACTTGAGCACCCTACCTGGTAGTGGTCATAGCATTTGTCTGCAAAACAGTGGCTCAGTGCATTTGGCCACTGCGCTAGCAACCTGCGAGGTGTGGGCAGTGCAACTTCGACTCCTATAGCTTATCCTAGTAGTATTTCTCTGTAAGTAAAACGTTCCTTGTGTGATGAATGTCGTTGGAGTGGTATGGAAGTTTTGAGAGTGGGGTGCCAAAGCTCTTGTGTTGACCTGGTCATATGACCGTGGTTCAAAATAACGAGACGTTGTTCTTGGATCTAATAGCCCATTGTGCTCCACTGCGACGTTAATTCAACTACCTACCTTGTGTGATGTCCATTTACTTGACGGATAAAACATTGCTTAGTCATGTTTGGCCTGTACGTTATTAAAAACAAACAACGAAACTAAAAACCTCGGTAACTTAATGTAATTAAGAATTTACCTTTTTTGCATAACATAAAGTGGTAGTAATTTAGTCGTTTTCAATTTCAAAAATTGCCACTTATTCGACTTACCCACACATTTGTTTGTTTTTATCGTAATGCGGATCATATTTTCTTGAAGTATCGAGCTAGAACATAGCTCTTAAAAAGGTTAAAAACTCCTGGTCTAACAAAGACATCCCCATGAACAAAGTTTCCTTCCTGACATGTATTCTAAACAGACTTCTGCCTATTTCTTTTTGAGAGCATACACAAATTGTACTTCTGTTTAAGAGCGGGAGAATCACACCGTATCGTTGTCATTGTATTTATCGGTATTACGTGGTTAACCTTACGTAACGGAATACACTAAAAATAAATAGTTGAATATACTTTTACGTGCAATTTTCTATCAAGCGACTCAGCGAAGCGGAACGCTCGATTCAAAGACCCGAAGCACTCCGAGCGATTGAATAAGGAAAAGTGATGCGAGAAAGATATTATTTTTTGTTTATTTTTACCCCTTTCCGCCCCAGCAAACGTCTGAAACAGAACTGAAAGTCTTAGTTTTCTTTTGTTGCTCGAGAAGTACTATAATCAAGATGAGAGGCTACAAAAATATCAAAACGAGCTGGGTTTTTTCTTTATACCTCATCCGTTTTTTTTGTTTACGTTTTCCACCGCTGGAAATTTATGTCCGGTCGTCGTTAACACTCCGCGATTGCTTTGTTGTACCTCATTGGGACGCCGTTTACGCCTATTTTAATTGCGACGCTTTTGTTGTCTGAAACTGATAAGTTTTGTTTCGGTCCGGCGACTCGTTCCCGACTTTAAAAATGCAAATGCACTTGATTCAATTTGGTTGAATATATTTAATGTTGCAGAAAGTTTTATTGTGGTGGCCGTGGAGCTTTTTTATCACTTAGTGCGGGCACTTTCGGATGTGGTTCCGGATCCTTCAAATTTCTTTTCGTTACTGCCGCTCGAGTTATTTTTTTCCTCGATAATTGTACAACTTAAGAACTTCTATAGGCCTCCAAATGTTCGGTATGAAAAAAAGATGCATAATCTATTGTACTTGGATGGATGAGTTTTTATGGACAAAGGCCAGGCCTTGGCATATTGCACAAAGCCTCGAATGAATTCAAAATAAATTAAATCTCATTAAAATTTCAAAGAGTAATAAAATTAAACGGTTGCGATTCTTAAGCGAAAACAAGTCAGTAAAAATCTTATTTTTTTTTTTAAATCAATGTCTGAGAAAAAAAATATATTTGTATACGTTTATCTCCCAGGTCATTCTGTGTAGTATGTGTAACACCAAATCTATAAATGTTAAAATTTAGACATTCCTTATATTCATTACATATATTACGTAAGTAAAATATTACAAAATAAGAAACTTACAAAAATTGTTAATATTAAACTATTAAAAATAAAAATAGATATAACTGGGTACAATTTCATTTTTCTCAGAGCTTTACTTATAATTATACCTGCACAGCTAAAAATATCTGCGCATGATGTCAAATACCAATACCAGTTAATTCAAATTTGCCTGCCCATAAGGTAAAATCATCAGTACATTCATAATTCCGTACCATCCTTCGATGGCATGTGAATATAGTGGCAATAGATGTTGGCATGTTGAATTGAAATTGCTGTTTTACAAATACATATTTTTATTTGAATAATCCACAAAAGAATTCATAGATATCTACGGGATAAAAGTTTATTTTAATGTATGTTCAATTGCGGTGTATTCATTCTGTGTTTTGATGGGTCTAAATTGTTGTCTATATTCCACATTTTGAATTGTTTTGACCTGGTGCCTTATTTGCCTTGATGAGAAAGAGACTGGATCATATCTCGTTCGATTGCACCTGAGAGCATTTTTAGAATTCCCTTAAACAAAATGTGTGATTCATCTCCTATTCTTACTGTTTTTCTAATGATCATTTTATGTATATTGCTTCGCTGGTTTATAGACAGTGAAATCGGCTATAATACGCCGTACTCGTGTATCAAGATGTATAGGGTTGATGCAAAAGTTCGTCCCGGTTTTGGCCCTAGATGGCATTGCATCGCAAAACGGGTGTTATCTACTTCACACGTGCGAAGTTTTTATGTTTGAGAGAAGAATTTCAGCAAGTACTTGGGAAAAATTGTGTTTGGGTATGTATTTTAAATTTTTTACGCATTAAAAATGGCAGAAAATAAGGAGCATTTTCGACATACTTTTTTATTTCCGAAAAGGCAAGAATGCTTCGCAGACGCAAAAGAAGATATGTGTTGTGTATAGTGAGGGGTGCCGGTTGGGGACGATTTCACGTGCCTTAAAGTGGGTTCAGAAAGTTTCGTCACTTCGATCAGTTCTTTTGCCAGAAACCTCAGAACTTCTATAAGCTCTGGATTATGCAGCTACCGGAGAGATGGAGAACGGTCATCGAACAGAACGGCACATACTATATTGATTAAATGTAATTTTTAGTAAATAACAAATTTTCTTCAATTTTTGTCAAAAAACCGGGACGAACTTTTGCATCAACCTAATTATATAATATTCCGCATTTGTTGCCAAGAGTTCGGATGATTCCACATTTTTACTCCTATATGAGCTTGTGTAGCAAAAACGGAACTAAAATGACGCACCAAGCCAGCTACATAGGCTCACTTAGGCAACTGGTGAAGCTTGTCACTAATTATATCCAAGCGTTTGTCTCCGGAAAGCGTTTTTACAGCTGTTGTCTTGGCTTGAAGGGCCACCGCGAACTATAGTCATACTCCTATTAATTATAATCTTTAGATCACTCATCGCATTGAGCTATGCCACAAATATTTCATGGATCATTTGTCACACAAAAACGTGATGTTTTGTGCCACTGTAGGTAGTCACGCTCATGCCATCTGTTGATGTATTTGTAGTACCGAAAAGTTATTTTTACTCAACGTTTCGCAAACTGGTGTGTATAAAGCCTGATACTGGGCATTGCCTTTTCAGAAGTGTGAATGCTATGGAACAGGTTTCTCAAAAAGTAACACCCCTATTTAAAAATCCTTGAATCCTGTATTTAAAGTATTTGAACAAATGCGTTCTACTTCCTTGAAATAAGTAACATAAAATAAATAAAAAGAAAAAAGCCTTACAATGACAATTACGTCGATTACAGATGCTGTTCGGACATTTTTTGAACGATTTTGATGAGCTGTAAAAAAATGTATGCAACGAAAGAATTTTATTTTCACAGCAGTTAAATAGTTAAAGTATAACTTATCGTCTGCTAACTCAGAGTTTTGTTTACTTTCAAAATGGCGCTTTTAAATAAGCAATGGATGGAAGGCTATGTTTCCTCTCTTTCTGAAGAGAATTATGCTTATTCTATTATTCTGAAACGCTGTAAGTCATGGTTTTTCGATATCTAAAGGTACGATAAGTAATATTATTAATGAGAAAGGAAAAACGCAAAAGTGGAAAAATACTTCCAAAGAAGTATCCAAAAAAGAAAAAAATTCTGAGAATATTTGTAAGGTAATATATTTAAAAGAGAATCCTCCAAGGTCAAAGGACTAGCAAAGTGAACGTGAGAACTTTCTCCTGAGATTTATGATTGTTGCCGGTTTTGCATATAATGGAAAATTAAAAGTAAAAAGAGGGAAAGAAATGTAAAAATCAACTCCCACATATTATCAAGACCATATTTTATCCCCAATATTATAAAAAGAAATACCATATCTTTACCCACAGTGCCAACAATCAGTAGAACTGCATCAGAGTAAAGCAAGCAGCCACACATCTAAATCGACTATTAAATTGGAAAAAATGGAACAAGAAACTGGTATCAAGTCAATAACCCTTTACTGATATTCTTGCTAAATCTCCAGATGTTTCACCCATGGACTTTTGTGCTTTTAGACTTTTAAAAAGGGCATTATCGAAACGTCGACCGAAAACCATTCAAGGACTGGAAAACTGGAGCAAGAATGGGATAAAATATCACTGTCGATACTACAAAAGTCATTATCATGCAAATTAAGGTGTAGAAAGATAGTTAACAATAAGGGCTATCAAATGGAACATTTAAAACACAAAAATTTCATGTAGAAAATTGAGCTTCAGTCCATTAAAATCGTTCAAAAAATGTCCGAACAGCTCTATTAATCTTCAATCACTCATGATTATATTGTTTCTTATTGATTCTTTGCGTTTTGATTATTCAATCGAATTAATTTCCTCTTAACCCTCCAAGTGGTTTCGACGAGATATCCCGTCCATTGTGATACGACCAATTTTGCTGATGACGAGATATCTCGTGAAGATATTTCCGATTTTTTTATGATGGCGAGATAAAGATCTGGCCAGTTTTCTAATGACGAGATATCTCTGAACAAGATTTGATCGGTTCTGCTAATGACGAGATACCTCGTCGAGACATCCACGAGGAGAGTTAATACTGTCGTAGGAACCGTCTCTAAATCGAAAGACGCGAGGTAGACTCTTATACACTGTCTTAACTCTGCATATCATTATTTACCTGGATATTGATTTTTAGTCGCATGCACACCATTTTATCCGTAATATTGATTTTATAAAATTTATTCATCTCTAATGAACACGTGGGCATATAAAATTCTTAGCTACGCAAGAGCTAGGTGTATAAAATTCAATTTTTGAATAAATACATCGAGCTGAATTTGTTTCTGGGAAAACTGAATGCTTTCCCAAAGGGACATGAATGCATATTTTATTACTTCGAACGATCTATTTATGTTGTAGGTAATATATCCTCAAGACATCTGTTATGTCTCAGTTTTCTGAAATGTCGGTATGAATTGTGAAGTTTTTAGTATTTATTTTGGAGAGAAACAAATGAAGCTTATAAGCCATTTGCTTTGTTTTTTCTTACAGCACATTTTTGCACCCGCTTTGTGCAAATAGTATGAATCCTAATGTTGGACTTAATCGTCATCGCAGAAACGCTTCTAGTACTTCTAATTTAACATTGCGGGATTTGATTGGGAAAACCCCATTCACACATTTTTAAATTTTTACATACTATTGGCTTTATATATATATATATATATATATAAATATTGGCTTTATATTATATATATATATATATATATATAAATTTCATTTTTTCATATATTACTTACATCATAAAATACATCGTGTAAATATTTACTTCATCATTTATATATTATACATCCTGTTGCTGGACAACATATTTTAAACTATCGTCTCATTATGTTTAACACAACTTATATACTAACATATTTTTTAATCTAATTCGAATCAATCTTAATTTATTCATCTTTCGATCTTGCACCATAAAACCCATACCAACCTATTAGGCATTTTTCAACTGTTTAAGGCATATATTAGCATTTTCCGGTTGTATGAAGGTGCACTCCTTAATGCGTCTTATATCTCGCTTGTCTTTTCCTAATGGATGTAGCTAATGCAGTTTGTTCTTGTTCAATTATGCCCCAATTTCATTTTCTTGGTGAAAAATCGTTTGATCACCATTACTCCTGAACAATTAATGACACCTGTTACCGTCCAGAGTACCGGGATCGATACGAAGAAAATTACTCGAGCAATGATTTTGCTTCAATGAATGTGACATAATCTTTTCATTTTCTGAGATACACCCATTCAAAAGTAATTTCAGCCCACTCATACGCGCTTCCAATTGCTTTTTAAGCTCTGAAATGAATTTGATCGGAATCCCACCGGTTTAAATACCGTTTCAACGATAATTATTTTTTGCTGGCTATCGAAACTCGAAGAGCGTGATCTTAAACATTTGGAGAAGCGAAGAGTTCAGCATTGTGTGTTGCATTAAACGATTTTCTATTGCACTTGCAAACAATCGAGGGAACTATCCTGATTGTGAAGTTCAGAATTTTCCTCAATCTTAGAAGTTATTTTATAAAAATGATCAAGAAATATCTGTCGAAGTCTGAAAGTCTAAATATTTGATACCTGTTCTGTTGTGTTTTTATTTTTATGACTGATATTGATTTCTTTCATTGTCCTCAGTCATTCCAAATATATTTTGGTCGTTGAACCCGCTCCATCGTGCCAGCATTGCTAAGAACATCTCTGCATAAACCATATTTTAACTTCTTGTACATGCCTTAGATTTTTATATAGACGGTTTTTAAAACCTCATTACCTAATAAATCATATTTGTTGGGTCACCCTCGACAATCATCACTGCCTTCTTACATCGCTGCGGCATTTTACCATTATTATAATTCATCATTTTTAATTACGTTTCATATTAGAATTTTAATGGTCATCTCATATGGGGACACCCCATCTTATCACAATTTTCTTCAGTTATATTTTAAACCCTCATAATTTGTTTTACCATTGGTGACCTACTTGCATTATATCTTTTATCCTGCCCCTTTTATATCATCTAAACTACATCTTATAAACTATACAGTAAATATATAATTTTAAATATACTTTTATTGTTAGACCGCTTTAACCTTTTACATTTTTAACGGTTTGCATTATCCTGCGATTGGCACAAATAGTCCGTCTTTGGACGTTGCCCGGGCCGCGGTAGCCCGGTTGGAAGAATAACGGTCCGGGATAAATCCCCAAGGGTCTGAACAACGGTCAGATGACGAGGCAACACCTGAGCTGGCACCCGACTCTCCAAACTTCCGCACTACGCTAACGTGAGGACATATGAGTCCATAACTGATTTTATGTGCACCAACCCCCCACGTACACGACGGTCTTTGGTTGGATCTAGTTTCGAACTCGCAACCCTCCGATTGCTAATCCTCTACTCTGCCAAGCGGGCTACCGCGGCCCCGGGGATGCTTGAAGAAATGTACACATAGGCACACTTAATGACAATTTGGAAATATATTTGTACTCCGAGGTTGTTCCAATAAACTACTTCTTTCCGCCGCCAACATTCGGGAAACAAAAATAAAATTTCGTCATCCCCTAGTCACCCGCTTCAAATGAACGAGCCCTGTTGCTATAGCGACCGCCACCACCCAGACGTGGTGTCGGGAGCAGTTCCTTTGGTAGGCCTACAGCAATGGTTGGAATATTTACTAGGGTATCTAAACCTAATGTGAATTGGCTTGTCCGCCAATTCACAAAAATGTTTTTCTGTATTTGGTTTCTCTAATTTAAAATCAGCCTTCCATAGTCTAATTAAATTGAAAATGTATTATTTGAAAGTATTAAAAACGTAGTCGTGGCTCAATGTGTATGCCCAATTCGCTATCAACCTGCAAGTTGTAGGTGACGCAGGTTTGATTCCTCCTTGGGTGTATTTCTCTCTGTGTGTATTAGTCATTGGGGTCTTGACCCAAGGGTGCCCTTGTGTCCGGCGCAGCATGGCCAAATATGGCCCTTGTGCCATAAAACCCCCCAAAACCAACCAACCCCAGGGTGCCCAAGCTATTTTTCTCCTCTCCATCATTACTTGACATTGTCTAGTGTTTGGCGCAGCATGGCCAAATATGGCCTTGCGTCATAAAACCCTAAAACCAACCACTAACTCATCAGACGAAGCCTTTTGGGTTTTTTGTTAGACTACCCTAACATGTTTGGCTTCTTTTCTAAAAAAACATGAATTTTCGTTTGTCTTTAGTGTCACTTTCAGTATTTTTATAGTTATGCAAAAAAGTTTATAAATAGCATTTATTTAATGATTAATTTAATAGGTTATCAATTAATCCAATCTACCAAAATAAGTCACATTTGCACATTTTAGTTTCGAATATCAATTTTGAAGTGAACTGTACCAATGAGCACAACCTTTGTTAACGGTATAAGAAACCTAATAATGCCTCTCAATAGTCTTTTATTGTAAACAAAGCCTTGTAAAAAATCGAAAAAGGAACTTTTTAAAATGCACCCGCTGGACATGTATGGAAAGTAATGATGTCATCTGGAAGAAAAACTGAGACGTGAAAATCGCCTTCTAAGTAATATACAAAGGAGTATCAAAAAGTAAGGTGAATTTTTGATTGACAGAAAAACGTGCACACACACACACACAGAGATAAATATATGAAAATGTATTATGTTTGACAAATCGTATCATACGACAAAGGAACCATAGTGGTCTAAACATTTATTCCAACGTGGCACCAAATCATCCATGCCCTTTTCAAAGAAATCTTGCTCCAGGTTCCCTAACCAGGTAAGTGTAGCCTGTTGTGCCTCTTCCAGTGTATGGAAACGCTGCCCACGGTGGTGTTTCTTGAGGGGGCCAAACAAATGGTAATCCGAAGGATCTAAATCAGGGATAAACGGAGGATGGTCAAGAATTTCCCACTTCGATACTGCTCACTGAACCATATAAGCTATTCAATGCATTTGCAATATCATGCAACCTCACTCTTCTGTCTTCACGAATCATGGCATCGACGACAGCCACATTCGTGTCGTTATACCACACATACACTTGTTTCTGCGACATAACACTCTCTCCATAGACTTCCAACAATTCTCGATGAATATCACATGTTTTTTCCCCTTGGCTCATAAAAAACGAATGGCACCGCGCACCTCCTCCTTGGAGTAAATCTCAAATCGATGCGCCATCTTTGATTTGCTCTAATCACCAGACGGGTTGACGTAGAGGTTTCTACAAGCCGTCACACTTCTATCACCTTGGTACTTGCAACATATAAAAAAATTAATTAGCTACACCAAAACTCTGAGTTTTAGAGACAAATCACCTTACTTTTTTATATAACCTTGTATTTGTAATCTTGAAGCTATATTAAAAGTAAAGCACTGTTTTAGTATGAAATATTTAATCATATTAGAAAATAAACCTTTTTTTTACGATTAAATCCTTTTCTTTTGGGTGCCTTGAGAAATCAGAGGGTTGCGATTTCGAAACTACATCCATCCAAAGACCGTCTTGAACATGTGGGCTGGTGCATGTTAAATCTGTCGTGGCCTCAAATGTCCTCCCATTGGCGTGGAAGTTTGGAGATTGGGTTCCCAGCTCAGGTGTCGATCACGTCATTTGGCCGTGGCTCAAAACTATGAGGTGTCCTTGATCTTTCCCTTCGGGATTGATCCCGGTCCGTCGCGCGTTTGTTGTTTCAGTGCTACGTTAATTCAACAATCTACCTTTTCTTTTCCATCATTTTTACAAAAGTGACAACTCTTTCGGAACAGAATACCAGTGTTAAATGTGACTTATGTTGGAACAGAGGAGATAATAAATTGGCAGAGTCAATGAAGAGAAATGCCATTACTTTTTTATATCTATACATATAAAGCAGAGTTGGCGTCTGTCTGTCTTCTATACAAATCTACACCGTTTGACCAATCCACAGCAAATTTGGTACACTTATACATATTTGGAACCCTGAGTAACGTAGGCTACATATTAACCCCCATGCTATCTGTCTTGGGTGTGCAGAGGGGGCTTAAAACACTACGAAATCCCCATTGGAATAACATTGCGTATTTATACGATCAATGTCAGATTAATTCACACTAAATTTGGTACATTCATTCATTAGAATTTTGCGGGACCCATAGGCTGTATGTTGTTCCCGTTCGATTTTTTCTGAGTCGGCGGGGGCAAAAAAGCAATTCGAAATCACCACAGGACTAACATTGAGTATTTTTATGATCGCTATCAGACCAATTCACTCAAAATTTGGAACATTCATTCTTTAGAATCCTTCGAGGAACATAAGCTATAAATTAACCCCGTTCGTTTTGTCCTGGGTCTCCAGAGGGTGCTATAAACAATTCGAAATCCCCATAGGTATAATATTGAATAATATTACAATGAATTACAAACAATTCAACCCCAGCAACGCCGGGTAATTCTGCCACTTAATATATTGCAGTTTTCACATTCGTGAATTAGTTTCGAATAAATTTTGAAAACTTTATATCCTTGATTTTCTTGAAACATTCGCGATAAAGTTGGATGTTGGTCGCAGGTAATAAAAGAAGTTTTGGAATGTAACGATTCCGAGGTTGTATTTACATGAACAAGCCGGGAATGAAGTGTTACGTTACTTTTCGATCCACACAGGAGAGCACTTAATCTGATTAATGCTCCCATATTTCGCAGATTGTATCATTACTCTCAAAACGGCTAGACCATGATGAAAGTAAGCTTTCGTGTAATTGATCATTATGTAAATGTTTGCAACTTTTCTTTGCTCCGTGTGGAAAAAAATTTAATTAGATTGTTTAGTTAGCTTATTTTTTGATTAACTGAATTGGTTTTCGGTTTTGGAAAATGGTTGTTTCTGGCTTGTATCTCTTTAAATTACAATTTTATGTGACGTATTTTTAATTGAGTTATGCAGCGTACTTTTTGAACGAAGTTCTTTCCTTTTTCGTGTATCTCATCTTCTTGGAGTAATTAATTTTTTATTTACTATTTTCTTCTAATAGTCTTTTGTTTTAAAAATAACGAGCATTTGTTAGCCTTTTGTGATTAGTCTCAATTTAAATGCATATTTCACTTTTGTTTAGCCAGTTGACTAGCTGAATTTACCCTGCGTTGCTCGGGTTGTTAATACGTAGCCTTCGTTACCCTATAAACGATATGAAACTGCGCGATTTTCAGCGCAACCGGACCCATCTGTGATTGCGCCATACTCTAAGATTCTAAAAACCTCCAAGGTCATCTTGAGAGGCGACTCCTGTAGATGTTAACTCTGACGTCATCTGCACAGCCAGACCAGGAGAGAGCGCCCCCTAGCAAGTGCTCTGTCGAGGATGACGGGACGTTACACCCCTCTGCACACCCAAGACAAATACAACAGGGATTAATATGTAGCCCACGTTATCCGCAGGGTTCCAAAGAATAAGTACCAAATTTGGTGTAGATTGGTCAAACGGTATAGATTTGTATCGAGAACAGACAGATGCTAACTCTGCTTTATAAGTATAGATTATCAAAATTGTGATACGTATTGGTAGCACTAACTTTCGTCCAAACTTATCTATGAGGGATTTTCAGTGTAAACAAACCAGACACAATGCCTAAGAGTTTACTTCCCCTACCCAAATGCTTTCGCATAATACATATCATGGTTACCTTAAAATGTAGTTTGTCGACGTTATACGTTTTATCTAATTGACGTTGACCAATCAACTATCTTAAACCAAATCGCAATTCATTCTTTGGAATTTTTTTTGACGAAGTGCTGAAATCATACACGTTAACAATATATCAACCATTTTGTACTTTTATTTACAAAAATTATCCTTAACTACTAAAATGGACCGCAAGTTAAAGAAATGTACTGTACTAATCTTATGAATTATTGAAACATTCAGCTATATTTTACCGTGATTTTCCTCCTATAAACTGTGACCCTCAGGGACAAATCTTTATGTGTGTACGGGCTTCACGAACTCGAGGTACTATAATGACCGTTTCTTTTTCCATGAGGTTTGCTGTCTCTAGAAAACACGGGGGTCGCGTTCCTGGGGTACCCAAGCGATCTTTTTCTGCTTGCCTCCCACTACTCTGTTGCCCAATCCCTCTTTTTTCCCTTTCACGACATTTTTGGCCAAATATGGCCCTTGTGCCGTAAAACCCCAAAACGACTAACCCATATATGAACTGTCAACTATTCCATCATTCTACAAATCCGATTTGGAGTTTCAAATCCAACCCTAAAAGACCTTTAGGTTAGTCCTTACAGTAAAAATGTGCTTTTATTCATCTCTGACATCTGTTTTGTGAATTTTATTTAGATTTTATACATTGACTAGTTTCAATTCTAAATTGTAAATAGATAAATTTTAGTCTTTATTTTGTCTAGAGTTTTTTTGTCATGTGTGGCGCAGCTTGGCCATGTGTGGCCCTTGTGCCATAAAATCCCAACCAAACAACCATCATTCTACATGTGCATTGAATAGCTGATTAAACTATATGCATGAAACTTGAACATCGCAATTGGTTTTGTACTTATCAAAATCGTGCAATTTAAGACTCCAATTTCATAAAATTGACCTTTTGATTTCAAGGGCGTACACTGCATAGGTACCCACCTACGTCAAGACATTTTTAGTGAGTGGTGTGCGATTCAAGTTTCATTTGAATATCAGTATAAATTGAATAAAAAGGAATAACATCCAAGTGCATAGCATTAAAAGAGCAGCTAAAGCCGTCATTCGCGACTCGGCTGAAATTGAATGAAAGGAATTACGAAAACACGGCCATCGTGATGTTTGTGACGAATAAAACAGTTCTAGTGAACTGTTGAATTTTCTGTGTGGGAGACCTTTTGTGCAACGTCAGTCTGCGATGATTCAAACTCAAAAGAATGAGTCGTAAAAAAGACGAATGGAGTTTTTGTTCGTACATGCGACATTGTTAAAACACCGTTGCTACCCGAAAATCCAATATTTCCAGCACAAATCGGTAGGGGAGAATTGCACAGGCGACAGAATTTTGGAGAACAATGGTAAAATGTGAAAGATATTTGTTCATATAAATGTCGAGAATTTTGTGCAAACATTTAAAGAAAGACGTTTAGCCTTCTCGATTTGAATTTTAAATGCAACCGATATATTTATTTGGGTTTGAAGCAACGGTCACTTTTATGTCTCCTCCCGTTTATTTTACGACAAAAACTGCAAAAATATGCCTGAAAATTTACGGATTTCGTGATCCTTCCCAGCTTATTTGCAGTTTAAAATGACAATACGACTTGGTATTCTCGCTTCGGCATGGAATAGTCGAAGAGCGTTACACTGAACAAAACTTCCACATTACAATGAATGAAAAACTTTCTCGTGAAAACTACCATAGGACAAGACAACAGACACTACTACATAGACTGTTGGAGATAACGTCTTTTAAATTCCATTATACCATTAATTCAGAGGTAGGAATACTGCTTCAAAGTACTTAACCCTCCAAACTTCACGCCAGAGTACTGTTTGGAGGTTTTTCTGTGGTGGTGTGTGGCAGACACGAAATATTTCGGGGAGCAAGATGTGTGTCGGGTGTGCGGGCGAGATGTCCTAATAGGTCTACCGCTTACTGTGTCAGAATTTTTCTAGGTTGTATTCGAACTCAATTTTCCGTCGTGTACGCGGGGGCACGTTAAATCTGTTGTGCCCTTAAATGTTCTCACATTGGCGTGGCGTGGAAGAGTGGGGTGTTCAGGTGTTGACCTCGTCATATGACCGTAGTTCAAAATTACGAGGTGTTGCCCTCATCTTTTCCCTCGGGATTGAACCGGGGCCGTCGCCAATAGCCCGCTATGTAGCTCCAGTGCGACGTTAATTAGCTACCTACCGTGTGTGTCCGTTACTTTATCCTGTCTTGTGTTTGGCCAAATATGACCCTTGCGCCATAAAGCCCAACCAAAACGCCCAGCGGACGCTGTCCTCCAGTTTTCGTCTCATTAATCCTTACGTAGAAAAATAGCAGAAGAGTGGCAAACCCAACCTAAACCTTTTGCTACAGTTTCTTTACTTTTGATACACGGCTTGTGAGTATCTAAATTCATTTTCTCCTTGTAGCTTTTGCGCGTATTTTCATCCATTAACTTTGAATAATAATGTACCTGCTTAGAAAGCGTGTGGACGCTGTCCTTGCCCGAAAGGTCTTGATAAACCGACCATGCCTTTGAAGGTCGTGACATGTTTCCGATGACATCACTGACTTACAATCGAGGAAAGGGCTGAGAGGTTTCCACTTCAAGAGTTTCGGGCTTGTCTTGTCTCTTGTTAACACCATTGTCTGCCAGTCCAGTGTCCTCTACGCCAGGGCAACTCTGCTACATTTCGTGTGACAGGCCGGAACCGGAGGCTTAAGTTTCGGATGTCTGATACAAGGATGCTAATCTAGGCGTTAATTCTAGAGCCATTTGCTTATCTTGGCCCGCTTGAGGAAAATGAGCAGTCAGTCTGATAGTGGGATTCGCGATACTAAGAGGTACGGAGTGTATTGACTTGTCGCTAGGATTTGCTAATTACCGGTATTCTCATTACCGGCAAATTACCGTCTGAAATTCTCTACCGGTTTTGAGCTCTACTTTTTTCTTAGCAGTCGATTTTAAGCACATTTCTGAAACGACCAATGGTCGGTACAGTGAAGGCATCAATACCAAGATAGCTACCAACTACTCTGTTTCCTATGACAGGTGACAGATGTGCAATGCGCATTGACTTGTCACTAGAGTTTGCAAATTAACGACGTTCTCATTACCGATTGAAATTCCCTCTACCGGTTTTAAGCTCTATTTGTTTCCTTAGCAGTTGATTTTAAACACATTTCTGAAATGACACCAATCGACAGTACAGTGATGGCGTCAATACCAAGATGGCTGTCAACTACTCTGCTATGTTTCGTATGACAGGCCGGAAACAGAGGCCTAAGTCTCGAATGTTTGATATGAGCATGTTAATCAATGCGTTTATTCTAGAGTCATTTGCTTATCTTAGACTGCAGATAAATGGGCAGTGAGAATGGGAATTGCTATATTAAAATGTGCAATACTCATTGACTGGTCACTAGGGTTTGCAAATTAACGACATTTTCATTACCTGTGAATTACCGACTGAAATTTTCACTACCAGTTTAAGTTCTTGTTTTTGTTAAGCAGTTGATTTTAAGCACATTTCTGAAACGATACCAATGGACGGTATAGTAATGGCGCCAATACACACACCAGGAGTAAGTGCTATCAACAGCTCAGCTACGTTTCGTGTAACAGGCCGGAATCGGAGGCTTAAATCTCTGATGTTTGATATAAGGATGTTAATCAATGCGTTAATTCTAGAGCCATTTGCTTATCTTGGACCGCGGGAGGAAAATGGTCAAACAATTTGAGAGTGGCAATCGCGATACTAATGTGCGATTCGTATTGACTTCTCACTAGGATTTGCAAATTATTCAGTCGTTTTAATAGATCGCAATGTAGGTTTTTGTTTTTAAAGTTATATTGGTCATGCTTTTTCCTATTTAATACGTGGATTGATAGTGAAACAGAATATATGGTTTTGAAGATTTAGGTGAACCATTGCAGTATTCAAAGGAAAATAAAGGATATCCATTTTTTTAGAAAATGAACTTGTTTATTTGGAATTATGGAAACTAGACCAGAGGTAATAACGCCGGAATTAAGTTTGAATCAGTCATGTGATGCTAAGGAAATAAGCATTTTAAAATGTCTTAAGAAAACGCGTTTATAATTTACTTGTTTCGAACGCAATTTGACTATTAGTTTCTGCAGAGTGAAATTTGCTTTTCGTTTGCCACCAACTTTCCAGTTCAAATTTATATGAATGCAAAATAAATAATACTCTTATTCCTAAAATATACCGTTATAAGTCTTTGTTCATCTTAATATACTGCAGACTTTGTACCTAAGAAAGCTATTCAGATTATGATTAATCTGATTATGTGCGTGCATGTATTATGAATCTTTTCAACAGTATTATAACTACTTAGTATTTCGAAAACTAAAGAATTGAGAAAATCGTTAAAGTAAATCTCGCAACAAAACAATATCAGTTTCATTTATTTAATTTGCATGACGAATCATAATATTCAACATCTTTTTACCGCTCTACATAATCGTTTTGACTAAATGTGTACCTAGTGAAGTGTTAAATCCTTTAGATAGTATCTGGTTTAGATATTTCCTTGTGAGTGGTAAGAGTGGAAAGTAGAAAAGAGGTAAAAGATTAAGTTTGTCAGGATAGAGTTTGAGTTTCATTTAGGTCTCTGAAAAGGACTCTTCAGTGATACATCGTGTTTAAGAAATTCAAAACAGTTCCAAAGCGGCGTAGCCCATAGTCGTTAAACTACAACAAAAGCCAACACGTCTGCTAAATTTGAACTAAACATTCTTACTCATGGAATAAAATGTACTTTAAAGAGTAAAGGAGATTGTTTTTTCAGTTATTCTTTCGTTGACGTTGTCTCGTAATCCTTGTTTATGTTGGTTTTTTGTTGTGTTTTCCAGAGTTGTTGAAACAGCGCCGAGGTTTCCATGGCCAACATGCTTGATAACGTCGCTGTCCGAAGCATAGCAAAGCATCGGAGCAAGCTGATGTCCCTAGTAGAAAGTACTAAGAAAAGGAAGAAAAAGAAACAGAAGAAATGGGCGGTTCCTCCCAGTAACATAGAGCACTTGGTCTTCAAAAAGATTCCGACTAGCCCCATTGACCCCGGTCCAAATTTCAATGGGACTCGCTTGGATTTCTCTGACGACAATCCTGCTCATGAAGATTACGAAGGAGAGGAACCTGAGGAGGAGGATTCTTACGATGAACTCGATGTTGTGAGTATTTTTTGCCAGAAGTTTAAATAGATTTTAAAGAAATCGAGAAGTTAAATTTGTATCAGCTGTCACAGGGTTGACACAATCCTTGAAAGTACTCGAATTTCATGCCGCCAGGGGCACATCTCCTTTAGGTGTGTACGGACTTCAGGACCCGATGTACTCTAGTGATCTTTTCTTTTGACATGGGGTTTACGGTCTGTAGTAAACTCGGGGGTCGCGCTCCTGGGATACCCAAGCGCTTTTTCTGATTTCATCCCACTAACCTGTTCCCCAAACCCTTTTTCCCCTTTCACGACATTTTTTACTTGACGTTGTCTTGTATTTGGCGCAGCTTGACCAAACATGGTCCTTGCGCCATATAAAACGCCAAAGCAATCAATCAACCTCGAATTTCATTTTTCTAACTCAGCACCCGGAAAAGCCCTTGAAAAATAGCAATATTTCGTTTTGTAATTGGAATTTTATCTGGACTGGAAATAATAAACCCGACATAATATTTTTTCCAAAACATGCATTGGCCTGCCTGTAATTCCCCCTTAAATTTTATTGCAGTCTGCTAATCCGATTTAATATTTTTTATTTAATTAATTTTACTTGCAGTGATAGAGAAAATATGTGACTTGAATTTTTGAATGTATACGCAGCCGTTTTAGCATGTACTTTTTACATAGTGATTTAAAAGAAAAATTTTGTTATTACTATCATTAGAAATTGAATTATTTGATTTAAAAAAGATGTTTAAATTTTCTAATCCTTCACGTGCAGTTGTGACTCGGTGAGTCATCCCACTGCGCTAGAAACATGCAAATTATAGGCGGCGCAGGTTCGGTTAATGTGATTTACCCTAGGTGTATTTTTTTCCTTCTGTGTCAGTAAAGCTGTCCTTGTATGTGTGTTCATTACTTGATGTTGTCTCTTGTGTTTGGCGCAGCTTGGCCAAATATGGCCTCTTGTGCCATAAAACCCAACAAACCTAACCATTACGTGTCAATTTTAACCTCTCAATCAAATCAATCTCTTGAAACTGAATACTCCTCATCAACAAAGTACGGTCTTTGAAAAATTTTCGAAAGTACGAACTTTAAAAAAATTCAAGTACTTTTTAAGGAGTGGGAACCCTGTTGTCAGTATTCTTATCAGTAGCTTCAATAGTCTACGCATCTCGAAAACATTCGACCCGTTTTCTCTCCCAAATATGCCGATCCAATCGCCGTGTAATTAAGCACTTCATTTTATGATTTGTTGGCTGTTTTTAGAGTACTACATTTTTCTTCCTCTGAGATTAACCCTCCAAGTGGTTTCGACGAAAGATCCCGTCCATGAAGATCTGATCAATTTTTCTAATTACGAGTTATCTCGCCATCAAGATTTTGATTTTGCCAACTTTTTGATGAAGACGAGATCAAGATCTGGTCAATTTTACTAATGAGATACCTCGTCGAGACCACCACCAGGAGGGTTAGGGTTAACGAAACCTCGACTTAAACAGGCTAAACTAATTTGTTTTTAATTGTTTTTGACACGAAATATTTAGGGCCCCTGAATAAGGCAGTGGCTAATCGAAAATACAGGCAGGCATTAATATCCAAAAAAGTCACACAGTTGGTAACTGGTGGATTTTTAGCATACAGGAGATTTCGAAATTTCATGTACAATCTATACTGGGATTGGCTTGGCCAAATATATATATATAGCTCATAAAACTCAATACAACCAACCAACCTTTATTGATAAGTAGTGAACCCAGAATTAAACCGTATCCATATGCGGATGTGTGTACGCAAGTGCCACCTTGATTTTCTGGAGGTTGCTGTTCGACAGCGCGAAAGCTGGCCAGTTTGTACTGTAATCCATGTGGCGACGCTATCAGAGGCGTGCATTACTGTTGGTGGTTGCAACTTTGAGCACCTGTTATGAAACTGCAAGTCTACAATTGTAAAATTGGGGGCTAATAAAAATATTCACATACTTGCTACCTTTTATTTCTGCACCTTAGTAGACCTTCTAGCACATCCAGATGTCGCTGGCGGGCATCATCCTTGAGTGAATACGGTTCAATTTTGTATTCTCTACCTCCTTAAAGTTTGTACAGGAAATTTTGAAACATCTTGTATATTTATGTATTGAGTAGAGTTAATAAATACATCAATTTGCAAATTCATTAGATACGTTATTAGTTTCTTAGAAGTGTGGCTATAAAAGTAACAGTGGAGCAAATACTTAAATAATAATCAGTCAAATTATTTTTGAAATCAATAAAATAGTAAGTCAAAACTGATATGTTGTCATACATGAGCACAAAACATTTGCAACATTGTTGTGTTAGTTCAACTTGAAAGATTTATTTATTGTCTACTAAAGTTAAAGAGAATTTTTAAAAGTTTATTGCTACAGGTAAACTTATGCGAATTCAATTTCAGCATAAGTTGATTGGCTTACGTTTCACCTATTTCGTGACTCAAAGAATTGTACTTTTACTGATGTTTTTATTATGTGGCTTTTTGGTTATCGATTAGCCAGAAATAGATTGATCTCATATTTTAATCTAAATAGAATTGTAAGAATTTTATCATTTTTAACTAGTTGGAAGCATTTTTTAATTTTATGAAGTTATGTATACCTAAGTGTCAGTTTATGAAATATTTAGCTAGTATAGTTTCACAATTTTCTCTTTTTGCAAAAGTTAATTACGCTTTGTTTTAATTGATAAATTAGATGTATTATTTTTGTGGTTATAAGAAACTTGTTTATTTATAAAATCGTATAAAGGTTTTTATGAAATAGTATCAGATTCTGTCGCTAGATGGCAGCACAATTCGCTGAAGCTTCAGCGGAAAGAATGTGTGACCTGAATGTTTTCGTTTTTTCGCGTTTGAAAATTCCCACAACGTAATTTTGCTTGTAGTTATTTCCTTCCTTATTATGCAATGCGAAACAAATTGTTTCTGCAATTCTTTTTGTTCAAATACTTTTTTAGACTTTAAATTCTTTCACAATTTTTTTATGAAAGGATTTTAAAAGTAAGAAATCTTCAAAGTAAAAGAGAATATTTATATTTTTGAAAAATATCCTCTTTTCTCCAACATTTTTTTAAATATACTGTAGTGATCTTTTTACCCGTAACATTTTATTTCCAACTCGATCATAAACGTTTTGTATTTTATTTCTATTATTTTCTTTTCGGAAGAATATATTCTTCTAAATTATCGGAATATATTGTAAGGGATATTGAATAAATGTTTCACTGTAAAATAAACATGCTATTTTTTTGCAACTAAATAGCGATACAAAGACGAATTGTAAATTTTCTACACTTTCATATGAACTATATATACTAAACAATTTAAGAGAAAAACTAGTCAATATTTGAAGGTCTTAACTGTTTTTAGGATTCTAAATTAGTGGGAAAACACACAAATTAATACAAACTGGCTTTACTAAAAAGCGGCATTTAAATCAGACTTGACATTGTTATTTTAAAGCATTGTCTTTTAAAATTTATTTTATTTAGCGAATATGTTTATTTTAAATTTATTTTCAAATTTGTTATGCAAAAAAATTCCTAAACACATCAAATTTGGTCATGCACCTTTTTTGCATTTGACTTTTAAATATTAAAGGGATACCAACACAAAAATTCGAAAGTTCTTCGTGTAATAAAAAGTATTTTCATCTCATCTGAACAAGAAAAAACTGACGATATTAAAATATACGTAAACAAAGTAATTTAACGCTCGTTATTTTCTGCAAAAAACAATATAATAAATGCGTTGAAGTCAGTAAACTTGAGTAAAACACTTCTAATGATTGCAGAATATTTTTCTTTTAACTTCTCCGAAATTTTATAGAAGATATAATAAACTGACAATTTTAAAAAATATGTAAATAAAGTAATTTAACGCTCGCTATTTTCTGCAAAAACAATATAATAAATACATTGAAGTCGGTAAACTTGAATAAAGCACTTTTAATGCTTCCAGAATATTTTTCTTTTAACTTCACCGAAAACCAATAAGCAATGAGCGGAATAATTTTCAAGTGTCCCATGAAACACTCTCCGATCCTTTAGTAATTTCTTTCTCAGGTAGCATGAAAGTAAACTTTTTAACGGGGGAAGAGGACGAATATTGCCATTGTTTCAATAAACAAGCTATCAACGACCCCATCAAGTTTGCCAATTGTATAACTCTTTATTGTTTACAATTACAAAATAACATCAGATAAGATTTAATTTGCTGGTAAACAGAAGTCCGCGCGAGAAAGGAATGTGTTTACGTACATTGTGTCGGAAGCGCAAGTGGAGGGAATCCTTTATACAAATTCCCATACGTTTCGAGAAGTCCTGCCGAAATTCGCCCTCCCCATTCAATTTCCCCAACAAAGGCGACCTTGACCCCGAGAGAGCCATACTTCCCATTCCTTACAGAGTGGACCCCATTTCTGCGACTGCAGAGTGAGTGTTTGCTACCCCGCAATGTGGGCTCCGAGTCGACTTCTTGCCAGCAAGGTGCTCGATTGCTCGTTTGATATCCTGCTGATATTACCATTTCGCCAGCGTGAACTCCATCGGACTTTCTCCAAGGCGCTTGCCTGCTACTGACACGGTGGTTGAACTGGTCTCTGGAAGTTTTGATTCAAAAAGAAGAAAAAATACGTTAGACTGCCTTGCGGGAAAGCCGGCTTGAACCTGAAACGCGGAGGTGAGCAACGAAAATCGACCTTACGGGAATATCATAAACTCGATCTGACTCGTGCGTGAGCGAATGTCTGTATATGCAGGTGCGGCAGCTTGGCGATTTTATAAGGTTTCAGAACTCGATAGCTCGCTCGGCCGGAACGGTTGGGAGGATTTTGTTTTGCTGGGAAACCTGTGTCCGCGCCTTTTTTGTCAGTGCTGGAAGGCGGGTTGTGAATGGTACATTGTAAACAACGAAATCGTACGTTGTGTTGCTCTGTTTAATGTTTCGGTGTTATTTTCGTGTCTGCTAGTGCTGTAAATTGCCCGATCCATCTCCGTGTAATGCGACTCGTGTGTTGTCTACAGAAACTCCATGTGCATTTGTTTTCGTTCTGTGAGAAGTGATGTTTTCGTTCTGTGATAATGATGTTTTCGTTGTGAACAATTTTGTGGAAAGATCGTAGAAACAAAACATTTGGATTATACTTTGCTGACTATGTAAGTACTGTTTATTTTTCTGGTTTCGAGGATTGATGAGTTGTAATTACTTTTGGGATGACAGTTGTGTTAGATTTTCCGTTTACGAATCTCCAGTTTCTTGAAAACTGCTGCTTTAAAGTACTATACAACGCGGAATTGCAGATTTTATGTTTATTCAGTGTCTTTTAAAGTGACTTGGTTTGTAAGAAACACTTTGTGTAGGGTTGAAGAGATTGCTTTTTTAATATTGAGCCTGGCTATCTAGGCATATTTTAAACAATGAAATTTGTGTTTTACAGTTTTAGAATTTTTAAAACTGAAAAGCTGTAAACTAAAACTAAAAATCACCGCTGGTAAGAAACTCATTTTTCCACTGCTCTTTTTTGGGCTAACTTAGTAGACTTCAAGTATATTATTTAATCCTAATTTGCTGAAGTTTCTTAAATGATGCCACTGCTTCTCTAAAATGAGCACGCATGTCATACATTTTGAATTATGATGTCAAGATAACGAGCAATGGGAAATGAATCTCATTTGAAACGTAAACAAATTTGACCGGCTCTCAGACTTAACCAATGACATTTTCAGAATGTTATTATGTGTGGCTGGTGGCAGTGGCTCTGAATTCACAAGAGATCGCCCGCGGAGTGGCTCACGTTGCAGTTCTCAGAGTTTTCTTATCAAAAGTAATGCAAAGCAGCAGGTCATGGTAGAAGAGCGATGTTCTATGACAAGTTCAGCAGTGGACGTGTCCACAGATCACGTAGCGGCCCGTGCAGCCTTGTCACTGCACCTGAGGACAAACAGTAAAATTTCTGCCAAGTCGCAGTCTTGTTTCAAAGAACCCAGTGTGGCTTACAGAAGCAAGGTGATCGTAGTTAGCGGCGGAGAATCTGCTTTCAGTGCAATTCCAGAAAAGGCGGAAACGTGTTCGACCACGACTACTTTTAAGTCGAATGTCGTGAATGGCAAAAGGAGCACCAACACCATTCTTGTTCGGTATAAGCCATCGAAGACAGTTGCGGAGGAGTCAGACGATGATTTGCAGTTCGAATTTTATTCTAGAAACGACAGTACGTCTGTTAATTCTTCTCCGCCGTCTACTACATCGTCCGAGAGCTCCTCGAGTAAGAAGGATAAAACCTCTACCAGCGCTTGGGCTCAGATTATGGAATTGGAAGGATATCGTAGTCCAGCTATCGGATTAGATAACGGCCCATCGAAGCAGGCTGAGAAACCTTCAGTTTCTATCGAAAGTGATTCTGTTAGTAATGCTTCCTCTTTGTCAGGCGAGTCTTTCCGAAGCGATTTACCAACTGTTGATCCCAACAGCTATCTTCAAAAAAATACCGCGGGTTTCTATTCAAATCACCACTTTAATTTCGCGAGTGAAGGGGCTCGGAAGAGTAGCGATGACCCCAAATGTAACTCGCTCAATTTGACAGCACCTAACTGTTCGATAGACACTGTTCCGATCAGTTCAGATGCAAGTTGTTGCTCTACAAACCGGTCTCTGAAAGAAATTATGAAAAGTGATCATGACATGCAGACGGTGCCTCTGAATCCAAGAAGCGCTATAAGATGTCGATACGATAATTCTGTTAAAAGCAATTCAGTTCACGATTCTGTGGGAAATAACCGGCAAGTCAAAATGTCCGAGAAGTTCAAATCACCCATGCTTAGGTCGGAATCCTCTCGCGTTCCTAAAGTCCAGTCTCAGGAGCGAAATAAAAGCAGGCGTAAAACTTTGCCTGATGGGAACATATCTTTAAATTCTGATAAAAATCCGGCAAAAAAGTGGGATAGTGTTGCGAAAAGTCAGAAAAGTCCAGAACACGATCCCAATGCTTCTTGGGGAAGGTATAATTCGCGGGCTATGAGGGATTCGGTTAGGAAAGTTGCCGAAAAATATGCTGAAACAGTGTATCAGAGACGACAAACTCGTTTAAAACTTGACTCCCTACCTGAGACAAAAGATGTCCATTCATCAGCATATGCTTCTCCCTTTAATGAGCAGGATATAGATTACTCATCAAAACATTCAATGCATGTGCAGAATACTTTATACTGTACCAAACGGGCAAGCAGTACTTCACATTTGCACGAATTGCCACGCGAAACAGAAACCGTATTATTGAATCGTAATAGATTGCACATTATAATGCCAACCTCAACCCGACATGATCATCATAACTCGCATGTTCCAAACGCAACTAATAGACTTTATGTTCCTCGCGAGGTAAAGGAGTGCAAGTTGAGTCAAAAGCATCAATCCTTTGATTTTAGGGAAAATATGTGCGGTAAGAATAGTGTGGATTTAGATTCTTTAAGCTCAAACAGTGATGGTAAGAATACCCAAATTAACGAGCCGTGCTCTGAGAAAATCGCGGGTATAGATTCTGATATTTTTCGCATGAACAAGAATTGCCCTATTGGTAACGATGCGATATCTACCAGTAACATTCAAGGTCAAATGATTTTTACTCATGCAAGCGTCTATCACCCACCTCCTTCACCAAACGCTGTTAAGAAATTCGATACAAATATTTCTTCTATCGAGTGCAAAATTTCTTCTGGTGAGATAAAAGAATCGGCCGGACTTTCACTCAATATGCAAGACATAAAATCGAAATTGTGTGCCGACTGCGTGCTGTCTGCCCAGTATGGCCCTCCTAGTAAACAGTCAGCATGCCGTGCGAAACATCATATTCTCGACTCTCCTGCTATTGATATTGCTAGGCCCTCCCATAGTTCTATGTTGAAAAGATCATCCCTTGCTGCATATGATGGTGACTCAAGTACTTCATATCTACGGTTATATCAACGGAAAGGGGACAAAAATTCCGATGGAGCCGAAAATGGTCCAAGACGGTGCACTATGTTAACTGCCCGAGAAATGACAGAACTTGTTCACGGCAAGTGTTCCGGTAAGTTAAACGACGCCAAACTAAGTCAAGCTGGTGTTACCAGTAAAGTCAGTAATTGGATTCAAAAGCAAAAAGATAAAAGAAAACCAGTATTCTTTATTGGCGATGCACCTTCGTTTTTTATCGACAATTCTACCGAAACTGATAATCTCGATTCTAGTTTAAAAAATAGCAGTCGGAAATCTAGACGATCTCTTTCTTTGTCTAGTGTGAGGGAAGAGGTTTCTTCAAACTCTAATGGTGCTGATAGCAAAGTCAAGCTGCCAGGGTCTCGGTTGAAGCCCACAAACAGCGATGAAAACTCTTTAAAGCATAATGAGCATAAAGGTTTGTACATTAAAAGAGCTTCAAGCTGTTGCAGCAACAGAGGATCTGCTCGTAGGCCAGGGCGTCAAGGTTCGCCAGTTCGAGAAGAAAGAGAATCTGCTACAAACCCCTGCTATCCGAACCAGGTCGATGACAGCAGTACATTACGGAATAGCCGACACCACGACCAAATTAAAAACAGTTGCCATGACTCGCTTCCTTTAAATAATGCTGTGGATGGCAGTTCTCTGACCTCTGATTTTAAAACCCTGAAATCGAATGAGATCTTTTACGGTGTTATTGCCGCTTCCAAAAAAACTGACTCAACTCTGGAAAATAGTGTCCAATCGTTTTTCGACCTGGGACAATCAGTCAAATCTCTCAAGGCACAAAATGATGACTTCTTCATCAGTTCCAAAGTGCATGTTCATCCCGAGCAAAACGATCCTGTGACTGAAGATACTGCATTCGACTCACAGGGTTTTAGACACTCGTATTCTGCTATTTCGTCTCACAGCGCAGACACAGACAGGCCCGAGCGCTCCTCGCTGCAGAAGAAGTTGTTGAACTTCAAGCAGATCACCAGAGCTTTATCTTTACATTCTCTGAAAAAGAAGAGTAAAGATCTGCCCATCCAGGAACCCCTGAAAGCTGCTAATTTGGAAACTGCGCCGCCGGTTATCTACCTCTCCAAGTGGACAAGAGGCAGCAAGAAAAAAATCGAAAGCCTCAAGTACGGATCTCTACGTAAAAGTATATCTTACTGCGAACTAACTGCAAGAGGAGCCAAAGTCTCTGGAAAATTAGACACCCCTGTGAAATTACTGCCTCTTGCTAAAAGTTCGGTTAAAAGGCCACCTATAAAAGCAAACATTCCTCCTCGAACTTCAGCCTGCGCTTGTTCATCGTCCCTGCGACGTTCGGTGTCTCTGTATTGGCAATTTCCTTTGAGCCAGAGTCAGGAATTCTCGATAGATGATCCAAAACACAATATACTGGCAAAAATATGCTTTTCGCGCCTGCATCGCCGCAATACAGTGCTGCCTTTCCTTAGAGAAGTGAAAAATTCAGAATGCAAAGTGTTAACTTCTGAAAGGTCTTGCGACCAGCATTTGAATGGTGAATCTGGAACCTTATTGGATTATGAGAAAAGTGACCCTGCAGTTAGCCGTCCTAGCAGTTTGGTAAGTACATTTATATAACTTATATTTGTAAAATGCACCGACTTTTTACCTCGGCAGCTTAATTAAGTTATATTTTGTGGAAGGTTTTGAAATAGTTTAGTTCTTGTGTTGTGTATATTCTAGTATAATTTTTTCTCTTTTAGACAAACTTGTTTAATTCATATTCAAAATTTTCTACTTTAAATATTTTGCAATTTTCTTATTACATGTTAAAATATTTGTTTTGTATTGTCTGATTACAAGTGAAACACTAAGTCAACATTAAAAGGTTTATGTTTTTTTAACTTTTTTAGACCAGAATGTTGTCAACTTTTTCTTCGCACGAAGGTTAGATTTCTTGAGAAACACTTAGTGAGTAAGCACAATGAGTAGAATTTTTCCTGTTGTCTGAGAACTCTGTTTTTGACTTAGTGTGTCACTTGTAAGCCGATGATATGCCTCATCTAAATGTTTTCATCAGTTTATTTAACATTCTTGCACATTGCTATTGAATATTTTTATTGACCATTCTTTGAGTCTCAAAATATGGTGGTTTAAGGTATTTTGAAAACATTCGGATTTCGATTATGGAAAACAAGGAATTCTTATTCTTATCCGAATGATTGGAATCTTGTAAAAATCTCCCTCCCAGTATGAAAAAATTCTTTTTATAGATGGATATTTGTCTGCCAACAAAATATTTTATGTGTTATGTAAAAGAGAACGAACTCGTCGAAGTCATTAGGGATGCTCATATTTTCGGAAACTCAGTATTGTTTGTGTTATGTGCTTATATTTCAAAAGCTTTTTCAGTTTTGAAACTTTTAGAAAGAATTTCAGGAGAGCTATTTCTTTCGGTTAAAAAGCGTTCGTCTAGAATAATTTAACTGTATCTGGAAAATCGATGAAGCCTCCCGATGGGGAAAGTGAAGAACATGGATAGAGGAAAAGGTAAGCAATTTTCTTGTATATTTTTATTCTATATTGTACATAGTTTCTAACTTTTCTATGAATTTTAAATTATACAACTAATTTCTACATCGAAATAAAAAAATGGTAAACTGCATGAGGCAGCTAAATTAGTCGACAAATGCTGGAGCTAAAAAGTTTAGTTTTGAGACGAAATCGCTTCAGGAAAAGAAATGAATGTATTCCTTTTGCATGGAAAAAAGAAATGGTTATATTCCTTTTGCATGGAAAAAAGAAATGGTTATATTCCTTTTGCATGGAAAAAAGAAATGGTTATATTCCTTTTGCATGGGTTATATTTTGGTCTATTTTAAATATCAAAGGAAATATATATTTAGATATATATTTCTTTTGTATGAAAAATTATTTCTGGCTAGTTACCTAATAAAACTTGTAGGTCCCATTCTAAGGCTTCGTGTAGCAGAAAATGACCGTAGAGCGACAAACCAAAACCAAACCTAAAATGAAAAATCTATTCAGATTTAAAAATTTCTTGAAGATGTTAGGAGTTCAACTGGCATGGGAAAATAGTATTGAAGGGTATAATTAAGTAGATAAATGTGTAAAAGGAACTACATGTGTAATATTTAATTTCCCTCACCTTTGTGTGTACTAATAAGAGTTCAAGAGGCCAAGCCAATCCCTCCCTTCTCAACTTGCCCTTCTCAAGTATTTATTATTTTATTGCAAGTTCAACTGTGTAGGCTGTTATAGAGATTTTGGTATAATAAAACATAACAAAACATAAACGCTTGTGCAAATGAAAGCTGTTTTGAATCCTTTTCAAACCTTATTGTCCCGACTTAATACTAAACAACTGATCGATTTAAAATGTAACAGAAATTCTAAAAATAGATTAGTGATGAGTAAAATCGCTGAACAAAAACGTATCCGGTGAAAGGGTACTGTCTTCCACGAACAAGCCCTGGCTTAAAACGTAGCAGCCCTGTTCTGCTGAAATTCTGATCATAAATTTTAACTGATTCAGAAATATGATACATTTTTAATAGCAATACCTCTAATTATCTTCTCTTTATTACCTAAATGAAATATATTGTCGGCTTAGAGCAGAAACTCATTTGACTGACAAAAGAATTTGCTGTACGGCTGTTCAAAGACAATGTAAGTTTTTGGAGCAGCTTTTATAAATGTCAGCATTTTGATGTTATGTATCTTTAAACAGATCATAGTGTCTGTTTTTCTCATCAACTTGAAAATAAGGGTTTATTGTGTCTCCGGAAAAATATTAGTTAATGAGTTTCTGCTCGAAGCCGACGATATGTTCCTTAAGATTTTATTAACCTGTATAATGTAACAGCCAACACACCAGAAAAGGGATACTCTGAATTAAACTTAAGAGGAAAATACTCAACCAATTCACATACTACCTAATCGTTTCCTATTTCTCAATCATTAGACTAATTTCTATTGGGGGGAAGTTCGGTAATTATGTACAAATATCTCACAGCCCGTTTAACACTAAATATCTTGCAATCCTAAACGTCAAATGGCCTTCCATGGTGGTAAACCATTTAGACTGTTATCAGTGGGAAAACCTGTTTCATTCAAATATCCAATGCCAACCTGTATAATTCATATTATGAAAAGCGGTTTGAAATTAAAGTGTAAGGGAATCAACTTTGCATATCAGCTTTTGGGAGTAAGCGTTATTATGTGTAAGTATAAACGAATTGCTCATTGATAAATAACTGCAAAATCATTGGCGGTGGTTCAGATATTTTCTGAGGGTGACATTAAAATGGATATTGGTTCTTATTGAAATTTGAATACACCTTTATCCTAATTTGAAGGTATCATGGCTCAGTGGGTATACCCACTTCAAGTTGTAGGGACCCACTTCAAGTTGTAGGGGCGCAGGTTCGATTCCTGTCAGGTGCATTCCTCCCTGGGTGTATTTCTCTCATCTGTGTCAGTAAAAAACTTTCATTGTGTGTGTATGTCTATTACTTGATATTGTATGTCTTGTGTCTGGCGCAGCATGGCCAAATATGTCCCTTAAATCCCCAAATTAACCAACCAATCTAATTTGATTATTATTAGCTTGGAATGAATATATATATATCGATGACTATTGAAATTGCTTCTACCATGTTCAACTTAAGGAAACAAATAACAATGTTTTTTGTTTTGTTATTTTCACAGATCTAACAAATTCTGTGAGGAGTGAAACTTAATATGTTAAGAGAAATTTAATGCTTTTGTGCCGCTAGCTGGTGAAAGTTTTCATCGCAATCCTTTTCTAATGGGTGCACTTTAAATCTGTCGTGGCCTCAAATGTCCTCACGTTGGCGTGGTGTGGAAGTTTGAAGAGTGGGGTGCCATCTCGTTATCTGACCGTGATTCAAAATTACGTGTTGTCCTCGATCTCCTTCCCTTGGGGATTGATCCCGGACCGTCGCCAATAGCTCGTTGTGTTGCTCCAGTGCGACATTAATTAACTACCAACCTACCTATTCTAATGTATCGATGAAATTGCGATAAGTGGCTAAAATTAGTATGTATAACTAACATTAGTGGATCGTCCATTGAAGACCACAAGTCTTTAACAAAAAAATTAAAATTTGGTGGCAAAAAATTAATAAAAATCGATAAAACCTGACTAAAAACGACGTTTTTTAACTAAAATCTGAGTGGGAACTCAGTTTCTATTTTAACGTCTTTGATTTTCACTGCTAAAAGCCAACCAAGGATTGCTGATACCTAATCCTTTCAACCTCAAATGGCTTGTTACGATTGGTAAATGGCGTTTATCTCATGCGCAATGGTTACCTCAGCACAGACTCTTCTCCCGTACCCGCATGCTTCCTATTGAGGCTAGTGCGAGTTGTAGGGTGCGCACGTTCGATTCCTCCCTGGGTGTATTTAATAGCCCGTTGTGTTGCTCCAGTGCGACGTTAAATACCTACCCTGGGTGTATTTCTCTTCTCTCAAACTTTTCTGTGTTGTGTATGCCCATTACTTGATGTTGTCTGTCTTGTGTTTGCAGGGCTGCCATAGGCGACTTTTTGTTACCATTTTTCCACCTTTGGCGACAAGGGGTATCTTTTTAAGCAAAATCGTCTCAAAAGCTAATTTCAAAAATTGCGGGGTTTTTTCGAAAATTCACCTAAGGTCAGCGAAAATTTAGTCCCACACCTTTTCTTTAACTAATAGAGGACGGAAAAATATTTTTCGGATATTTCTTCAGAGAAAAGTTTCCAAGGGACAATTTCGAAGTTTTGGCGCCAAGCCGTGACAACCATGAAAGAAAACATCGGAATCTGGTTGCTAGGTTGCCATTAAAACCGTTTTAAGAAAATATTTAGTTTTTAATTTTAAAATTTAAATTATGTAGAATAGAAACGAGACGAATCTAGTTGACTTTAAGGTTTCTAAATCAAATTCGATCCAATCTCAGTCTCCCCGGTTATCAACGTTACGGTACTGGTAACTAATGCATGCTGTTTTTATTATGTTCTTGTACAAGGTTTTATTATGTTGAATTCTCGAACTACATGATTATTAGATTATTAACGTTGTGTGCGGCTACCGCATTACTCAGGTTCCAGTGTGGATTCGGATTACCCATAGGTACTTATTAGTTGGAAAAAATTCTCCTTTTCGCCCCTATTGCAATGGAGACCTAACTATCTCACGTTTTAACTTCCTCTATCCAGGTCTGGCATTTTTATATTCAACTTTTTAAAACTCCCTCACCTAATTTGTCTGTCTTGGCTGGGTAATCCTCCCCACTCTGCACTTTTCCATTTTTTTACACTATTCCGGATTTTTAACATGTATATAACTATAACTTTTAAATATGCATAAAATCATACTTTTTAGCTTTTCTTGTGGACAGGGAAAACCCTATCCACATTTTATAGAACACTCAAATCTTTAAAATTTTAAGGCCAATTCTGTATGGCGTTTTTATCACGTCTTTTAAACTGCATCGCTCCCCCTATTTTATGAGGTGTATTTCCTCCCTGGGTGTATTTCTCTCTTTTGTGTCAGTAAAACTTTCATTGCTTGTGTCTGTCTATTATTTGATGTTGTATATCTTGTGTCTGGCGCAGCATGGCCAATATGGCCCTTGCGCCATAGTACCCCAAATCAACCAACCAACCTATTTTATGATCATTGTGTTGAAAATATTTAATTTCTTTTAATTCAGTTTTCATCCTTTTTAATGTATTATCTCTATTTTTAACTGATTTTATTAGGTAATACTTAATCTTGTGTTTGGCGCAGCTTGTCCGCTATTGGACCTTGCGCCATAAAACCCAAACCAACCATCCTGTGTGGATTCAGTCCTTAGTCCTATGAAGAGTGTTCCTCTGTGTGGAGTTCCCTTCTCCAGTCAACATATTCTAATTGATTGTCCCATTTTCAACCATCGCCATCACTTTTTTAGTACTTCTGTTTTAACTTTACGGGAATTAATTGGGAAGAAACCCCATCCAAATATTTTTAACTTGTATAATACTCGATTTTGAAATTCTATAATATTTTTATACCCTTCTATACCATTCTCTCATTACTTGTAAATTTCATTCTCATCCATTTTATTTCTACATGTTAGTGATCTCAACATTTTAAAATCATAATCCATGTTTTTATCTTAATTTATTTTCTACATGTTGATCAACATATTTTAATTTTGCATTTTAATCTCACGTTATTGACCTTTGTCCCCTATATTTTATCCTAAAAACTGCGCTATAATCTTTTTCCCACTAATTTGTAATGTTTTTACATTTACAATTATTTTATTATCTGGCGTTTGCGCAGCTTGTCCATTTCTGGACCTTGTGCCATAAAACCTAAACCAACCAACCTTAGTCCTGTGGAATCGTAGAATAAGGGACGATTTGTATCTGCCAGCATTTCATTCACGTCACTGAGGAGTGAAGACTTCATTTTTCTGCGTTTCAGACAATGGTTGTGTAACATAAAACCGGTCACATGTAATCGGAACAATCTCCAGATATTTGCAAGTTCAATACAGAGGGGAAATGTGCAGTTTCCGCAGTTGGATCCCGATTTCTCACAGTTGTTGACCTGACCCGGCGAGTTAAAGAGGCGAAGGCCGTAAATGCTGAGGGTAGTCAAAGTAGGCCGCTGTGCGGGACAAAAGAAATTCCCTCTGAAAGAAAAAGCGATTTCGAATCATTTCTATAGCTATAATGGTGGCGGCTATAAGTGCCACATTCAATTGTCAGCTTTTGTTGTATTTGACAGATTAAAAACAATGTTTGAAATGTTTTCGTTAAGCTATTTCTTTTCTGAATTTATGGCTTTCACTTTTGGCAATTAATGTTGTGTTCCATCTGGGAAATGTGGTCTCCTTTTTACGTCTGGCTCCATTTCTTTCACTGAATAATTCACCGTTCACTTTCAATTCAATGAGCTGTGCTTCATTCTTAAGTTGTAATAAAACAGTTTTGGCCACCTATAATTTCGTTTCCAGCTCGGTGGTGTCGTAGGTACTTAACAGTTTCTAAGTTTAACAGTTTCATTTACTTTAATGGGAATAATTTTTCAATTGAAGCAATTTTTGCCATTACTTTCAAGCAATGTTTCGGTAATGCTTTAGGCCATGATGTTTGCTTACAATGTTTTTAGCCAAGTCTGGTATTCTAAAACTGTTTAGTACAGATTGCATGGGTTAAAGAAAAGAAGTATAATATAAAGATTATTTTCTTATGCATTCAGAATAAATATAATTAATTATCTATGCTTACAATTCAATCCACGGGGTCAGAGATTGTCTACCACTCAGTAAACCCCGGGTTCAAATCTTAGTTTGTAAGCGCATGGATGCTGGTGATTATTGCTGTTAGGAGCAACGATGGTTTACCCACTGCCTTACAAATAGCCGCCAGTTCCCCTTGTAGTACCGAAGGCCGAGAGTTCAGGCATTAAAAAAATTCAATTCGCTCCAAAATATTGGCTTTAAAGAAACAAATAAAAAAGTTCTTTGTTATTTGTTTAACAAAGTATATGGAATGAGCTGGCGTCTGACTCTAATGCAAGCCTCACAACGTAGACATGCTTTTCACAGCCTGTCCAAGAGTTCCTGTGTCAGAGTTTTATTCGCGCACTAGAGCACGCCTTTGCTCTTGTGCGGTCCTTGGTGTTGTGTAGGCTGCAATGCGACGTCCGACAGCATTCCAAGCATTCTCTACTGCATGGAAAACAGATGACCTTGGTTGATACAAATTCAGAATTATCTTAAATTTTGTACTTGTGTGTACAGGTGTTTTAGAGCGAAAATTTGCATCGAATGCAAAACGCAGATTCAAAATCATTAAAAAGACCTTCCCTGTTTATCAACTTTCATAATCTCACAATCTATCCCTTTCTAATTCGTACCACGTTTAACAATGATGTCTATACAAATGAGGTTTATCGATATTTCCAGTTTCATTTCTTCCTTGCTTCCAGTTATTCTTTTCCTGGATAATGAGGCTGCTCATTATGTAAGACCGAGGGAAATTTTCCGTTTACAAAGCTTATTTTTGGAGGGGAAATGTCTCAAAAGCAAAAGTGAGAAATCGGCATCCCAGAAGAAAGTATCAACTTAAAAACCGGGCAGATCGTCCGAGCGGCGGTGGTTTTAAAATCTGAAGGCGGAACTGGACTGACCACGTCTTTTTCTAATGTCATGGACCTTTTTATATTGTAATTATTTCACTGATGTCTTATACAATTTGTTGCGTATGCGGAAGAAAAGGATTTGTCTCTTTCCGAACCTGATATGGAGGCGATGTGATGTTTTGCCAAGTGAGGCAGTTCAAGTCAAAGACCTTGTATGTAGGTGTTCAAGGACAGCGTTTCGAATGTTCTCTTTTCGATTTAATTGCTCTTAATTATGATACAAATGTTAATCATGCGTAAATTCGTGAAGCTTTCACTTATATCGGTCATCGATGCTGTCAAGATTTATTGGTTTATGCTATGGACCTATATACTGCGTCATCAAAATTGAGTACATTTACCTTTGTTAAAGTTATTCACTATCCTTTTTGTAGTATAATCTTTTATTTCGGTCGATCGATTTATCCTTCAGTCGGATTTTGAACCGTCTATTCAAATCGATATCCAAATTTTTGTATCAAATAAAAACTGATTGGATAACCGATCTTTAGTTCATCTGAAAGTAAACGTATTTCCTTCTTGCCTTGCCTGTTTTCTTGTTATTGACTTCTTTCTTGATCTTGATTCTGGATTGGTTTGTTTTTGTTGATTGTGATATTTCAAACCATGTTTGCTGCAAAAATTGTAACCATTAAAAAGCACAAAACAACCCACGACAAAACCAGATTGTACCTGCAGATAAATTTTGATTTTACCATGATTAAATATGCATCGGTCTGAAACTAATTTGTATCCTCTTAAAAAAGTTAATTAATTCCACTTACCTAATACTTTGTTCTGAAACCGATACGCATGCCACAGTAGCTTGTCAGTCAAGTGGTTATGCCCTTTTGAAACAGATTCAAATAGCCAAGAATTCAATAATCTCATTAGGAAGTTTATCTCAATAAATATTCATCAGTTAATTCTTCATTCCGAGATGCTTACGCTTGTATCTGTTAGCTTTTAATGACAATTGATCGAAAGCCAATCGAGGCGGAAGCACTAGGCGTCTTTCTTGGCGTTGGCATGCTATCTGGCTTGTGACTAGTGTTTCGAGGTGCATGGAATGAATCCTAATTACTCATTGTCCATCTTGCTTGTGCTGCAGCCTGAGAATTATACGTACGAACTATTCTTATTGACTAAAATTCGCAGATTGGAATATTTGACTGCACGTGACGGTGTTAGATTGATGCTTATCCCGCTGAACCGTCACTTGTCTGAGCTTTGACGCATTGTATGTTAATGTGTGTAGTGGCTCATATAAATCATTAGAAGGGATCAAACTTAATGAAATCCTTCCCACGACTTTGATCAACATTGGTCTGGCGTTTCCCATGTCCAGTGTAGCTTTTAATTCATAGCAATGACTTCATCGATATGTAATTATCGAATACCATTCCAAGCGCATACAACTGCATACCTTAACTGGTGTTTAAGTACTTGCCGATTAATATGCATAATGAAACCCATTGGTTTGTTTATTCGTTCTGGAGTTTTTATTCTTTGACGTTTCGAGATATAAACGCTACGGAACCAGTTCGCTCGATTTTCCCTTTCAAATGTTTCCTTTTAAATACAGCAATTATCTTTTTAAGAATTACGTTTTTATTTTAAAATTCTATGTATGGAGAAAACAGAAAAGATTTAGGACCACGAACTGAAATATTTCACTTAAAGAATGCGTGTAAAAATATTTGTCTAGAGTAATTGCGTTTGCGTTTATGTAAGTTAGTTGGGTACGCAATGTAGTTTTAGTGTCGATTACTCAGTCTGGTGATTGCTTCATTTTAAACATTTCTGTTCCCCATTATTTGATCTAGGTTCTGCTTGGTAGCTAGTGCTTCGGTTTATTTTTATAATACGCATTCTATTGAAATGTTTGCAGGCTGCGCAGGTTCGATTCCTTCCTGGGTGTATTTCTCTGTTCTGTGTCAATAAAACTTTCCTTGTGTAGGTATGTCCATTACTTGATATTGTCTTGTGACTGGCGCGCCGCTTGTCCAAATATGACCCTTGCACCATGAAACCCAAAACAAACCAAGCAGTAAAACTTTCGTTGTATGTGTGTATCCATTACTTGATGTTGTCCGTCGTGTGTTTGGCGCAGTTTGACCAAATATGACCCTTGCGCCATACAACTCAAAATCAACTGACCAACCTCATGTATTTATCTTCTGTGTCAGTAAAACTTTCATTCTGTGTACTACTTGATATTGTATGTCTTGTGTTTGTCGCAGCCTGGCCGAATATGACCCTTACGTCATAAAACCCCCAAACAACTAACCAACCTCGTGTATCTCACTTCTGTGTCAGTGAAACTTCCCTTGTATGTGTATGTTCATTACTTGACGTCCGTCTTATATTTGACGCAGCTTGGCCAAATTGGACTCTTACGCCATAAAAACCCAACCAACCATCTATTGAAACGTTCTTTCAGTGTTGCATAAGGAGGTTGTTTATTCGTGTGATCTTTGACGATCGTGCCTTATTTTTAGAACGTATTCCGTTTCGCGCATGTGAGAAAAATGTCAGCCCTTTTATATGAACAGGTGTTTATTGACGACACTGAAAAATGTAGTGGAATCGGAAAGCAAGATCTTATTTTATCAGCCTCCTCTCCTGTATCCAAAATTAATGCTCTTTCGTCTACGTGCCTAGTATTATGCAATTCTCATCCATAGCATCGCCATTTCCAAAGTGTCATTAAAACAAACTTTGGTGTAACATTCACTGCTCTGAAATTTGGGCCAAAGAATAATAATTAACGATACGGGTACTAGCTTTCGGAAGGAAGTATGTCAAACCGAATAAGGCAGTATGTGTGGGTGGGTCCCTCATTTTAACTGAAGTAATTACCCTTCGTTTGCATACCTCGAATAATAAGTAGCTATGATGAAGGGATTTTGACCTTAAACGGAATTGAACAATTTCATCATTAAAAGCATTGCTGTGGGAACAGAATTTTGCCTATGATTTTGCCTAATCGTATTTTTATTCGTATTCCGTTCTTAAACTAGTTTGTGATTGAGAATCTGGAAAATCTTTTAAACTTTTGGTTTGGGATTGTTGTACATGACCTGGATTCTTTTGAAAATTCGTTTCACTCTGCATTCTGAAGCCACATGAATGTAGTTAGGTATTTTGTTTTTGCTAATTGGATTTGCTTTTTGTTGCTGGTTTCTGTAGAGCAACTTTCAAAAACGATTGAGAGACGAGGCTCATTTAATTTCAAAAGTTAAACTAAAAATACAAAATACGGCGTATTTCGTTATACCTGCTCTATCTACCTCTAGCTGGTTCATTTTATTGTCACTTGTAAACGTACCACATCAATCATTCTGAAATTAGTGAAAACAATGGCACTCTTTTTTTGCTAATTATCGTATTGCGGGAAGGGAACTTAAGGACCTTAACTCTTCCCTAAAAGTATTGGTTTCTGATTTCAAAAATATACTATAAATGCAAAAAATACTTTTCTATATTCTTCTAATAAAATAAGTTATTTTAATTTTCAAGTAATAAGGTATTTTAATTTTCAATGCATTAATTATTGCGAGATCTTCCATATTTGGAAACGAATTATAGTCATTACGAAGTATGAAAGCAATAATTATGGGTAATTATTTTCTGCGCTGTCTCAGCATTCTCTCACATATTCAGTAATCTACTATTCCCCAACAATGGGGCCGTGGATGCCCAGTTGGTATGATCGCGGATTAACGACCGTTGCGAACTCGAAACTCGATCCAACCGAAGACCGTCGTGTACGTGCACGCTAAATCTGTCGAGGCCTCAAATGTCCTCATGTTAATGTGGTGTGGAAATTTGGAGAGCAGGGTGCTAGCTTAGTGTTGTCCTCGAATTTTTTCCTTCTGGATTGATCCCGGACCGTCGCCAATAGCCCATTGTGTTGCTCCAGTGTGACGTAAATTCAAAATTACTTACCCCAACAGTGACACAAAACTAAAAATTAAATTTCCAGAAATAGTGTTTGAATATCTGCCATTTAATGTAACTTATTTTGCAGACATTTGTGGAACTATTTTACAGTCATTCGTGTACTTAAATCAACCGATATGCCACATTTTATGAACTTACAGTAATCTTGATAGCTTGGCAACCATCGATAACATAAAGGTGTAGCAAGATCTTTATTTTCTATCAAATTTCCATTTTCAACTTTGGGCCCCCCCTTCCGAAATAAACTTTTACCCCATCTTAGTTGTCATTTTTCTTGTACCATTTTTGTATAATTTTTGTAGTGAAATTTTACCTTCATGCTTAATTTTTGTATAACACGTTTGGTTTTACTCATTCTATTCTCGTTTAATATTGGTCTGGTTATAATTCTGATATCTTTAAATCTATTTTTTATTGACTTGTAATTGGCGCAGCTTGTTCACTTCTGGACCTTGTGCCATAAAACCTCAACCAACTGGAATAAACTTCTGGTTGCTAATTGTTTTTTGTACCGATTTCTTCTAATTTGTGCAATTCAATTTTAAAATCCTAAAATTAATACATCCAAGAAAATATTTTGATATATATTACGAAAACTTGAAATGGCCTGATTGATTCCTTATATTTTGATTATTTAATCTAATTAATTTTTTCTTAACCCTTCAAGTGGTTTTGACGACTTATCTCGTCCATCGTGATCTTACCAATTTTTCTAATGACATCAAGATCTGGTCAGTTTTCTTATGACTAGATATCTCGTCCATAAAGATCTGGTCAATTTTGCTAATGATGAGATAGATACCTCGTCGAAGCAACCACCAGGAGAAAAGTACTAGAATTAAGTGACATTTACTTTTGTATCTGGAAAACATCCTACAATGAATGTAGTGAATGATGGCCTTTTGCAAGTTTGCAAAAATTTCCCGCAGATTAACCGACATTGATGGCAAGCGAGTTCACAAAAGGTTTGTTTGACTCTTATGCGTGACGGAAGTTTTTTGTCATGTTTCCCACCGCGGAAGTGGGATATACCATTAAAAACGCGCCCGAAGGTCAAAGATTTGTTTTTGTTCGCAATATTCGAAATTGTCCTGCTTTACGATCCATTCTAAATTTAGGTGCTTTAAATTAACTTTCGACATTGTTCCCTGCTTAGTTTTAATCACTCCGTGATGTGTCTGCTTGTTGATATCATCCTTTGGCTTTTGTTTCCAAATCTATTTTGACTCGTCCTAAGGCTCTGGTAGAAGCATTTTCCAATTCTCTGTTTATGCGTTTTCTGTTTTTCCCTACTGAAGTAAGTGACGTTATTTGTCGCAGCGCTTGGCCACATATGGTTCCTTGCGTCATAAAACTCAACCAACCTACTGCAGTAGGATTTAATTACGTGTACACTGTCAACGTAGATCTGAAATATAATGCGTTAAATCCTTTTCAGATTTCGTGGTAGCCCAGTGATTTGTCCTCCCTTCCGTTTTACCCTTAGCATATTCTTACATTTTTACCTTCCTTGTTGTCTTATCTGTTTTTTATTTCGTCTTGCGTTTGGCGCAGCTTGTCCATTAAGCCTTACGCCACAAAAACTCCAACCAACTTTCCCTAACCAACCAAACTTTTCATATTCTCACACTGGGTGTATAACTCTTCTCTGAGCAGGAAAACTGTCCTTGAGAGTGTCCATTACTTGATGTTGTCAATTGTGTTTAGATCAGCTTGGCCAAACACGGCCCTTTCGCTATAAAAATTCCAAACCCATAAATTCTGCTTTTATGGTTAGTTTCAAGGCCAAACTTGTGCCATAAAACCTAACCAACCGAAGTAAGATTTAATTGCATGTACACTGTCAACGTAGATCTGAAATTCAATGAGTCGAATCCTTTTCATATTCTTACCCTGTATGTATTTCTCTCATGTGTCAGTTAAACTTCCCTTATGAGTGTATGTCCATTGCTTGACGTTGTCTGTCTTGTGTTTGGCCAAACATTACATTTGCGGCATAAAACCCAACCAACCAAACTTTTCATATTAGTTTTTGAGTGCTATAATTTTGTGCGGTCTTAACCAGGATTCCCTGGGACCTTAAAATGCCTTAAGAAGGCCTGATTTTTCAGTTTAGTTTCTAAGAGCCTTTAAAAAAACCTAAATATTTGCTGAAAGTTCTTATAAAAACTAAGGTCAATGATACTCATCCAAGGTCAAGGGTCATCAAAAATCGAGGACATAATTATAGGTTAGCTAAAAATTGATGTTTTTAAAACTGGGTCCTCGCGACCCAAACAACATTCGTGAAAGTTTCTTCACATGTTCACTCAAGGTGTATGGGAAGAAACTTTCTTTTGATAGTCTTATCGCGATCTATGTAAAATGAAACCTTAAAAAATGAAAAATAACTTCGAAAATACCCTAATTTTTCTTTTTTTCTTGAAGTGTTGGTACTCCTTTAACACCAATCTTGAAGGCAATCAAATTTTAAATTTTTATGCAATAAGTAAATCATAATTTAAGGGAACTTATTGGTTATTGCGAACAGATTTATGTTTAAGAGGGTCTTTTGGGTTGTGTCTTTAGGGTTTGAAATGATGGTCTTATCGGTAGACAAACTTTGTTACCACTTAAAATGGATAAACCTCAATGCCAAATGCTTCTGTCATACAATACGTTTAACAATCACAGCGTTATTTCTTAAACGTTTTCACCTTAAAATACTTCTGTTTAATTAATATTTACAGAACACGTGTGTCTTGAACTCACGCAATGAAGTGTATCGAAATTTGTAGTCAAGTTTCACCAGACAATTTTTTCAAAAATTATTTAATTTTTTTAAAGTTAGTTAATTTCTATTTTGAAAGTGCTTGTGATTGTGGAATTAATAGACCTCAATGCCAATTGCTTCTCCCATACAAAACGTTTAACAATCACAGCGTTATCTCTTAAGCGTTTTCACCTTGAACCACTTCTATTTAATCAATATTTATAGAACATGTCTTGAACTCGTAATGAAGTGTGAGCTCAAGACATGTCAAGATCGCAAAATTTGTAGTTTAGTTTTTCCAGACAATTGTTTTTCAAAAGTTATTTTCAAAAAAAGTTTATTGCTATTTTGAATGCACTTGTGATTGTAGAATTAATATAGTAATTTTCATATCCAGATTCAGTAACAACGTTGAATCGATTCTTATTTCATTTTAATTGCAACAACTAGGAATTCCAGTTTTACAGAAATGACCAGTCAAATAAATGCTAGAAACATTCAAAACAACTTCGAGTACAATTAATTTTGTTTTTCTTATTTTTTACACAATACATTTTCCTTGATTTGCTATGAACTAGATTTGAAAATTAAGGAAAATGCTTACAAAGCCAGCAGTACTTATATATACCTTTTGAAAAACAAACTCAGCGTAGGAAGATAACACAACAGATATATTCTAAAATCGATTCTATGCTGCCATTATGTGGGGTGAAAACTAGTTAATTGCAACCTTTAAAGTTGTTTCATTTTAGACCAAATTTGGCTTCAATTGGGATAAAAACTCATCAGAATTTAAAGTATAATTTACTATTAAATTGTGTAGTATCAGCTGATTCATAAACAATGTCTAGTGTGTAATGTTACATGAATCGATGTGCATAATGAACTTTTTCCAGAAATTAGCACTTTCTATAAAAATAGCTTTTAAATGCATTTGAAGTTGATATTTTCAATTATTAACCAGTTTTTACAAGTTTAATACATTGAAAGGCATTGCTAAAAAGTTAAAAACCTTTTTGGTTAAAGACATTAGGTTATATGAATGTATTTTGCACACATCAAAAATGATTACTTTTAAAGTTTTTTTAGAGTGATGACCTCCCTTATTTCTCGTTCCTCATCTAGAGCCCTCCTAACATCAGAATTTCAAATGAGAAAATATTTATTTATCTTAGCAGCCGTTAATATACCTAGAATATTTACATATCTTACCTTAACTATTTTAAGGAGGTCAGTCGCTAGACGTCCCATCACCTCCCGAAAGATTTAAACCAAGGTTTTCAAACTTGACTATTTTATTCCATTTTGAACCATCCAGAATGACATTTTGGATGGTTCAAAATGGTTCTTAATCGATTACCTAGAAGTGCTACAAGACAGTATGCAAGCTCATGCTCAAATATATCCATATTTCCCAACAAGCATCTTTGGTATAATTAGCTCGGTGTAGCAGACAACTAGAGCGACAAGCCATACCAAATCTAAAAGTATCTACCGCATCCACAGCTTGTTAAAGATCTTCATCTGCAGTGCGACTAAAAAGAAACGCAATAAGTAAAATCTAGTTCCCAAGAAAGCCTATCAAACATAACCTAAAATATTCGATGCGGTGTAATCCATGCGTTAACCTTGAAATCTGAATGAAACCATCAGCAACACTTAATGCAAATGTTGCTATATTTTGTCTATTGTGTGAAGTTTCTGATGGTTTTATCCGTGAATTATTGGATTGTCTCTTATCGCATTTAGATTTCGAATTCAACGAGGAACTTTTCCATTGTTTCGGTTGTCAAATACCGTTTCTTTTGATAAATGTTAGAAATATATTTTTAAGGTTTGTAGTTATGAGGATTGTTGCTTTATTCAATGAGATTCCCCGCATGTTTCATTTCAAGTTCTTATCTGGAAAACAAGCTCTATTTTCTCATTTGATCTATTCGGGTGTTATCCTGGTTGTCCACATTAGCATGTGCAACATTCTTTTTTAGATTCGTTCTGCGTGTATATTTTTTTGGTTTTCTATGGCGCAGCCTGTCCATTACTGGACCTTGCGCCATAAAACCTCTACCAACTTAGGTTTTTAAATTGAATGGGGAATTTCAAAGAGGGCACATCTCCGAAAACTGATTTTTTTAGGAATTAGTAAACTAATTTGTTTTCTTACGATATGATTGGTAAATACAATTTTTGAGCCAAATCGTTATCTAATAACAATTAGAATCATTATTTTGCCCACGAAAACATTCATTGATCTTTTCCGAAATGTGTCCTTTTAGAAATTTATACCAAACAATCCATTTTGTGCCTTAACCCCAGGGTTGGTGTAAAATACCAGAATTGTCATTTCCAATAAATTATATCAAGACCTGTTTTTACCTGATTTTAAGTTCTAGGTTCAATTGTATAACAATTTAGTAGCGTTTTATATGCAGATTGTGACCCCCTTCATTGGCCTGCTATTATTGGTATTATTTTCACCAAAATTTTGATTAAAAATATCCATGGAAACGCTTCCTCTTTAATATAGGCGTTTCCCCTAAATTAGGATACTTAATTGCAATTTTAAACGAATCATTTTCATTCCGTCGTTAATTCGACGTATCTCAACGTCTACGATTGCAGTATCAAAACTGCGCGCGCGTTTAGCATTTTTACCTTCGACCGTTACCTTTCACAGTTCAGTATTTGAAAGTTTATGCTAATACAGGCAAAAAAATGCGTCAACACATTCCCAGTCGAATTTTTGTCTAATTTGTTTGATTAGTTATAAGTTCAAGAGGCGTGAAACTGAGTTTTCCTCCTTTTGGGGGAAAATACTAAAGCGTATGATTCATGATATTTGAACGGGAGGGGATTTTGTACAATTTTTGTTGTTTATGAAAACTTGAAATGACTTTTTTCCAGCGTGAAACGTATAAAAGCAATTTAGGATTCTTAAAATAAAGTAAATGTAAGTTGCAATTAATTTAGAAATGATTACTAATAATGTGATGAAATCACTGTGGTATTTTTGTTTAGCGTTATGGAAACAGTAATTATAAATTTAATGTCAGTTCCCCACGCAAGAGTATTGGGGTATATATACAGGGTGAGTCTAAATTGTTTTTACAAAATAAGAGGGGGTATAGTACCCATCCAGGCGAGCAATAATTACCATGGAACATAGGGTCGCATTCCACTCTGAGAGGCAGAAAAGAGTAAAGTCGAAACGCGTCGCGCATGAACAAGTCATCGCCTCTGACGTCGTTTTGTACCTGCCTACATAGCACTTCTTGAATGCCACATATCCCGCACGATGGATCGGACGTGGCGGACCTGTGGCTTGGCCTCCTCGCTCACCGGACCTCAACCCACTGGACTTTTTCTTCTGGGGGCACATGAAATCTTTAGTGTACCAGACGCCTGTGGACTCGATTGAAGATCTCGTAGCGAGAATCGGTGTTGCAGACAAAATTAACACAACACCAGTAATATTCGAGAGCCAGTCATTCCTTCGTCGGTGTGAACTGTGCAACGACACGCGTGGCCGCCACTTTGAGCACTTGCTGTGAGTTTTTCTCTGATCAATAAATCAGATTGTACAACTTTTGGTATCGTTCATTCGCTTTCCCAACACTGTTGTAAGTTCATGTTAAAATTCTAATTTTACTCTTTTCTGCCTCTCAGAGTGGAATGCGACCCTATGTTCCATGGTAATTATTGCTCGTCTGGATGGGTACTATCACCCCTCTTATTTTATAAAAACAATTTAGACTCACCCTATATATATATTTCTCTTATATCAGTAAAACTGTCCTTTTGTGAGTACATGTCCATTTGCTTGACGGAAAAGCATTGCTTAGTGCAGCTTTCCTAGATCTGGCCCTTGTGCCTTGGAAAAAAACAACCTGCCCAAGAATTTTGTTAAATTAGGACTGAATTATTTCAATTTATATTGAAGCTTGATGGCTAATGATTCGAAAACTTTTGTTGGGCTGTGTAAAGATGTGTTATTTGTTTCTTCACATAAGTATTGCAATTTTAAAAACTCAGGAAACTTGAGCTTTTAATACATCTTGTTGCCTCGTTATTAATTTTAATCGGATTGTTTAGTCGGTTTTCTAAGAAAAGTACCTTATAGAATTTTCTTTTGCTCGTGTATTGCATATACCTGGATTGCCATGAATTATTTCCAAATAAACCCAAAGCTGTTGACGCATTCGACTTTCCAATCATGGTATTAGCGCTTTTGTTCCCTTAATGGCACGTTTTGTCCGGTATGTTTTTGACAAGACTAATTGGGATGTAAAAAAAGTCTGTCCAAAATGACTGATCGCTCCAAAACACCTCAGCGGAAGCGTTCGGATTAGATGTAAAATAAACAGACGTGAGGAATAATACTGGGCACGGAAGTGTCAAGTCTTGTCACAAATCCCTTAGAAATGAGGGAAGGAAAACAGCGTGGACTATCTCTTTGTGCTCTAGTTTGTATACCACTACCGCTCATTAATTGCCAAGTAATTCGTCCTCCTGTCCGCCTGATATGTCATCAGTCCACGCTAGCTGAGGTTACTAATTTCAACCGGCAAATGTCGTGACCTAAACTAATGGATCGAAACATTTCCGACGTGTTCCATCAGCTGGTGTACGTAATGTTGAGAAATATGTTAACTCTGCGTTGTGTACTTACGGCAAGGAAGCCTGCTTGCATTCCAGCCTTCAGTTCGGCGGAGAACGGGTTAGACCTCTCCTGTTTGACCCTGCGTCATCCTGACTTGCCGCTTAAGGGCATACCTATATCAAAATTGTTATTTAAAAAAGCGGGTGAACCTTACCTAGCGGTTAATGTATTTCGTCGGGATGGACCAGTGCCGTGTTTTTCTGACTCTTCCCCGTTCCCACCGCTTTTGGTTCTTGTTATATTAATTTGGTTTTGCTTTTTAATGCTATCGCGGTTTGGGGATTTCAGCTGTGCATCCATGAATGTTGATGGTCTATTATTTCAATTTTTGAAAATATTTTTTGATCCTTATGTTAATTTTTGCTTTTTATTGCTTATCCCGGTTTGGGATTTCCGTTGTGCGTCCATGATGCCAAGAGCAGGGATGTGTTTGTTTTGCGTATTGTGAACCAAAATGTTGGTGGTCTATCATTTCAATTTTTGTCAAATTTTGTGATTCTTAAAATTTGATTCGCTGCCCTGTTTTACTTTTTATTGCTTTTCTAGGTAATTTCTGCTGTGCATCCATGAATTTTGATGGTCTATCATTTCAATTTTTGAAATAATTTTTTGATTTTTGCCGTTCGATTTTAATTTTTAATGCTCATCTCGATTTGGGGATTTCCATTGTGCGTCCTTGATACCAACAGCTGGGCTGTGCCTCTTGCGTATGGTGTGCCAAAGTATTGATAGTCTATCGTTTTAATTAAAAAAATATTGCTATATTAAGTAGGCGCGCGGTTTTGCCTTTTATTGCTTATTTCGGGGGTTTGGGGATTTCTGCTGTGCATCCATAAATGTTAATGGTTTATCATTTCAATTTTTGAAAAAATTTCTTGATTCTTATTACATTAATTCGTCGCACGGTTTTGCTTTTTATTTCTTATCTCGGTTTGGGGATTTCTGCTGTACATTCATGCTACCAAGAGCGAAGCTGTGCTTGTTTTGCGTATTGTGAACCAAAATATCGATTATCTAATTTGAATTTTTGAAAAAATGACAATTAATCTCTTGAATTATAAAAAATACTTTAGTCGATCCTGTGGGAAGAACGATGTATGAATAAAACTACAAGGCTGGCGATATTAATATTTTTGTTGGTCTTAAGGTCGTTTCATCCTCGATTCATGTTTTTATTTTGCTTGTTTTAATTCTTTTTTTTATGTTGTCTTAAAAAATAAGAATTATGAGAGTGAAACAATTCCCCTTCTAAATGTGTGCAGACTAAAGATTATTTGGAAATGGCGCTTAAACTCAATGTATAAGTTTTGCTTGAGAAGGTCCCAAAATGAGATGCTAATTTCTTGATGTTCAGTTACGATATTCGGATGCAAGGCGAAAAGTATGTTAATATGTAGACGAACATTCGGGCAAAATATTTCTTTCTTGTCTGATTGTTAAATTAATTCTACTCGCATTTATTTTATCAATAAAATTCTAACTTGATAAATTGAAGTGATTAGATGTGTTAGGCGATTGACGTATAATTTCGCTTATTTGAAAACTTCTGCAGTGCTGAAAGTCATTAGGAGACACTGAGAGCATATTAGCTCCTCCAATTGCATTGGCACTGCCATTTTAGTACCTTAAAACAATGTTATGTTACAATTCAAATGTTTTCCATCTTAATAGTTGAAATTCGATATACTTTTTTCACCAATTTAATGTTTTCTGCAATTTAGTGTCACGTGTAAGAAGTATTTAAAAATTGGAGTTATCTTTTGAAACAATTAATCAAAATTGGTGTCCACTCATTCTAGTTTTAACTTTAACCAACTTTTCTTCTGTCTCACTACGTGAAAAATTGATTTTCCGCTAATATACAAATGAGAACCGTTTAATATGCTTCCGGAAAGTACAAAAAATGTGTGATGTTCATATACTTCAAAAAAGTGATTTTTATCGGCAGATTTCAATTTAGTATGAACAGATTGTTTTTTCGTCGCAATTTTATTTTGCAAAGTGATCCACTAAAATGCACAAGGTCCCCCAAAAAGTTAGCGTACTAAATATATTTATGGAATATTTCTTTAAACCCCATCGGAAGTGTACGGAACTGAGCATGCTCGTGGTAATAAAAGCAACATAAACAAGATGCAAGACGTAAAAGAGGAATTCATGAATTCGTCAGAATCGTTGTCGTCAAACCGTTCAACATCCTGGGGCAATAAAAATCCCAATTTTAGAAAGAAGGGCATTTTATCTTTTTCCGATCTCTTGATGAGAAATAAAAGCGAGTCCAGTCTGCGAAAAGGAATAGGGGCGGTCATCCTTGAAAACGTTTCTCGTTTCCCTCAGATTTTAAAGGTGCTGCGATGATGCTATGGATGGTTAAATAGTGAGTCTGTTGGGGCAATGGCGGAATCGGTAGCTAAGAGCTCTTTATCTCTTTCCAGTTTATCGTTTCTCAGTGCTTGTCCTACTCTGAAGTAATACTACTGTCAGAAAGGTAATCATGGTAATGCTTATTGTTTAATGGATGATATTCCTTTGCATTAGGTAGAAATATTTTTCAGTCAGATCACAATGTACTTCAAACTTTTTTTAATATATATAGCTCTCTTTATACGTATAGTATTTAATAAATAAATGGAGTATCTGTTATTTGTGTCTGAGCCAAACTTCCCAATTGGGTATTAGGACTTAAACAAGATGACGGATTTGTGTAAAACTTTAAACTATATAAGTAAACGAAAGGAAATTTAACCTCGTGTCTGAAATATTTGAGGATTATAGTGAGAAAGAATTCATAATTTCAGAAGTTTTGTTGTCTTTATTCACTTGCTAGTTCTATCTCAAAGACAAATTGATCCCTGACCGTCGCCAATAGCCCGTTGTGTGTGACCAGTGCGACTTCAACTACCTACCTCAAAGTCATGATTGAAAACAAGCAAAATCAAAGTACTGCCGTTAAAATATTTTTTTAAATAAATGCTAACGGACATTCTTAGTTTCACTGAATTTATTTTTCCATCGATTACTTGAAGCTAGGAAAGTTAAACTCAAATTGATCTACTTGATCGTACTCGGAAGAGTAAAATTACTCCCATCGATTACTTTAACAATAATTACTCCGGCTTATTTTCTGCCTTTTTTTCTCGACATGGTCCTCGACAGCGTTAAATGTTCCATTTATTCTGTTCGTTTAATAAATGCCACTTACTTGCATTCCAGGACTAATAAAAGTGGGGATAGGATTTTTGAAAAATGGAACTCATTTCCTTTTCCATCTTTTTTCTCTACTTGGGAAATACACCCGCGATAGTGATCAAAATGAAAATACTTCTCAGATATTTTCTGCATCTGCTTCCTTTTCAAGAGACTGGAATTGGTCTCTGAAATCCGACGAGGAAGAATAAAAAGATGCGTCAAGAGATATGTGGAAAATGAAGTCTAAAAGCTTTCCCTCCGCGATGACAAATTGCTCTCAAGAGTTTTGCTTCATTAGCTGCGAAGCGAATTGCCACTTTCAATGGGTCCATTGTTTAGGCACGATTTTTGATACTTCTGCACTTCAATGAACACAAGAGGCACGTGCGATTGTAAATTAACACGTCTGCGTGGCCTGTTAGGAAAGCGTCATGCTATCAGAAATTGGACGAATCGTGTAATGATTGCCCGATTATTTCCGATTTGTACTGATAGTACTTGAAAGTGGCGTAGCTAAGAGGGACGAATGGTGTAAGGATTGCCCGATTATTTCCTATTTGTACTGATGGTACTTAAAAGTGGCGTAGCTAAGGTAGGGCGACAGGAACGAGTCGTGTAGGGATTGCCCAATCATTTCTGATTTGTACTGATAGTACTTGAAAGTGGCGTAGCTAAGAGAGGGACGAATGGTGTAAGGATTGTCCGATTATTTCCTATTTGTACTGACAGTACTTAAAAGTGGCGTAGCTAAGGTAGGGCGACAGAAACGAGTCGTGTAGGGATTGCCCGATCATTTCTGATTTGTGCTGATTGTACTTGAAAGTAGTGTATATTTAATAGTAAAGTATATTTAATAGTTTTGAGTTTTTCTGAAAAAATGGGATGTCAGGTGTCCCTTTCAGGGCCGTGGGACGTGAGGCATCCCTCCGCCTCTAAAGGGTCAAAACCATAGATGAGACAAGGATCCTTATCTCCTCTATGGTCAAAACCAGCAGTCATGTTTGAGATCCCCTCAGAGAAAGACCGTAAGATATTTCTTATTTTCTCCCCACAGTATATTTGAGGGTCCCGGAACGGTGTCCATTCCACTGTACGGTGTCCAATTTAACACTAAATTTACTGGCCTTTCGTAAATAACCTATTTTTTACCAAAACGGGTTGGAGGACCCATTTGGATGCGGGTAGCATTGGAATTAGTGCTTGAAGTAATCAGCAAAAAAAATTATCTTTAAATAATAAATCAATGAATGTAACAAAATTCAATAATCATAAGATACTATTTTGACTTTTTTTATTCAGTAGTTTTATTTTTTAGTATTCGATAATTGTAATGAAATTCACTGTGGAATAATCACTGCGATGATCTACAGTGAACTGCTGTAATTGTAATATGATATTCAACCGAATATCCGAATAAAAAATGATACCGGGATTATTATGTTTAGAATTGAGACTGTGGCCTTATGGTGTTGACATCTACACACTGCTGTGCAAAATAATAGGCACAGAGGTGTGTGTGTACAAGTTTTGAAAGGAACTCGTTACTTGCGCGATTATCTCTAATTGATACCGTTACTTTAGTTCAGAAGAATAAAATTGAAGTTGGGATGTTCTGTTATCCTTAGGATGCAGTGAAGCATGAAACTCTTTACATAGCGTGCTTATTATTTTGCTTAGCATTGTTTATGAAATGGTTTTTAGAGTTGACAATATTGGCAGTCACATAAAATATTAAACCGGTCAAATAACCAGTCACAGTAAAAATGGGTATACTTCATACGTTTGTCTGGTGCAGCTTGTCCGTTTTTGGACCTTGCACCATAAAACCCAAACATCCAATCATGTTTGTCGGATGCAGGGAGAGGTGAAGAGAACTATAAACTACTAAATTAATTGCAAAATACATTTCAGGAAAAGTCGTTAAGTCAATTGAGGAAAAGGCGATAAAACTTAAAGCAATTTTAAGTCAAAATTTTATAATGGGTCATTTGACTCGCTTGATAAATTTAGACTTAAATGTATCAAAATTACTCGACTTCAAATTTGGAAACGAACTGAGATTGCAATGAACCTCATATAAAAGAAATTTGATAATCTCCATATGCGGGTTTAAATCTTATTTTTCGAGGATTTCCTGCTTCTGGATATTCGTTAGACTCCCCAAGGTTTAAAGGGGCGAACAATGTATCTATTTTGCGACAGCAGTTTTCGGAACATTAATATACGTTTTACCTCTTTCTGCTTATTTGTGGACCTAAGGGAAATCGGAAAGAATTCTTGCGAAGTTGGTCTATTTGGAAACTGAATCCCTCGAGATCCCGTGATCTAGGAAACTGAGTTACTGGTGCCATCTGCTGCAGGCCATTGAAGCTCCAGATCTTACGAGACTCGGGAAAGCTTGCAGAATTGATTCGGGTGTTAAAGGGAGTATGGGCTTGAGGTATACGTATACACTAGAATGTTTTTTTTTTAATTTTGATTTTAAAAATCCAGATTTTTTACAGTAGGTCATTGGTTTGTGCTTAAAACCATTTATGTGAAAAATCAGATTACACTAATAATTAATTATCTTATTTAGATATAATTAGCATGTTTTGAACGGTGATATCTCAAATTCTAATTTGTTCAGAAAGACAATTCCTGTTGAAAATTATTCCTCATTATTTTCATGTTTTGACCCTCCACCAAGTTGCTAGAGTGAATGTTTTTGTACAATTTTCTCACCTATAATAAAGCATAAAAGTCAATATTTTTCAGGAATTTCAACATTTAAAAATAGACTAAAAATTCATTTCTTAGCTAATAACTCTGAAGGTCAAAACATTCACTGTATTGTATCGATTATAATGACATAAAAATAATTATAATAGATCAAATGTTGAGTTATCACCGTCTGAACACAGCATCATTGCAAAAACACAGTTCTTCAGAAATTGTGTTCAAAGTTTTGGAAACATGTTTGTTCATGCTGACAGTACCTAACGAAAACCCTTGTAACTAGAAAAATATTTCGAATATTTACAAGATCTTGGTATTATTTGAAAGCTAAGGAGTTGGAAAATATTTTGAAGCAATAAAAAATATATCGATATTCTGGTCGAATTTCGTGATTTCTAGTGTATACATACACCTTAAGACAGCAAATATAGAAAAGTACTATTTTCATGGTTCGCGTCAAATTTGTCCACGTCTGTAAAATGGTATGAATCTTAAAATGCAATAATGAATGCATTAAATTCGAATTTGAGAATCCGCTTTTCATTCTCTTTATTCAATTTCTTTCCTTTCGTTATCTAAGCACAAAATTAATCATGGTATTAATAGAGATGTAGATTTAGTATGAGTAGATGAATAATTCAGGTGATAGGATTGCAAATACTTTTCATAGGTTCAAATTTGAATATGTGGAAAAACTAAGATGAATTCTTTTACTAAATTAAGACACAAATAACAATTGAAATAAAATCAAGAATATTAACTTTCAGAGAGACAGGAAATGCACGCAATCTGTACTTAACGTACGTGGCACAGGAATTGACATTATTTGTCTATTGGCAAATGGAAACAAACTGGTATGAACAATGTTAAATCACCGTTACACGCCGAATTCATTCGCAAATGTCGCCCTTAGTTCAATATGCTTGATTTGAGTTATCGAGCTCGTAATATTGCTAAAAATACGTGGAAGAGCTCGCTGCTCTAATGAAATTCTTTAGCAGTCTAATTACAGAAGGTTATGAGAAATCTGGAAGACAGAAACCTGCCGAGGAAAGAAAATGGGAGCGAGCACGATAACAGGTTTAGACGCAAAAAATACCGAATAGCCTTAATAAGTGAAATGAGATGTAATTCATGGGGATGTTCAGAGATTAATATTATTTCATTTGGGGGATAAGGAATGTGCATTACGATGTTTATGTGCATTATAAATAGGTTTTAATAAGGTATCATGCAGAGAGGGCTGCCACAGGCGAGTTTTTGCTACTATTTTTCAACTTTGGCGAGTAGGGGTATCTTTAAATCGTTTCAAAAGCCACTAATTTCAAAATTTTGGCTACTTTTTTCGAAAATTCGCCAAAGGTCAACGAAAGTTTAGTCCCTTTTTTAAAACTAATAACAGATGGGGAAGATATTTTTCAGATTTTCATGGAGAAAATTTGAAAAACCTCGGAATCTGGTTACTTGATAGTCATGAAAATCTTAAGAAAATATTTAGTTTTTCTTTACATTTTAAAATTTAAATTTCTTGGCGAGATCTTCAACGTCTGTTTCATACTTAATTGAAACGTTTTTAGTTTTAGCAGATTCATTTTTATCTGAATTAAAATTGCTATTAAATTAGGATTTAAGGAGATTTCGCTACTATTTAAAAAAATTATGCTACTATATCAAGTGCTTTGCTAGCAGTCCTGCAAATGTGAGTAACGACACTGCCTTTAATAGATACATGCAATAAAGAAACTTTAGAGCGGGTCTGATAGTATTTAAAAAAGGTTTTAAAAACTTACCGTTGCAGAGGTAACTTTCATTCGAATTGAAATCCCCTCCGCACGTTCGCAAGCGTAGCCAAAGGAATTTTTCCAAACAGGTTTGCAAACAAAGCAAAGAACAGCAGCGGGTTAGCATTTCCTATTAATCTCATGTGCCTACTCTTTCAAGCAACGTCATTTATTTTCCACATTTCAATGTTCTTTCTATTGCCTCTAATCTACATTTAATAAGAAGGTAGTGTTTGTACAGATATGTTCGTCTCATTTCAACTCGTGTATCCTTTCTGTGCCATTTTAAAGTAAAATCAGTGGTTTCCACGTTTCGTGTCTGTAAGTGAGGCAGTATTACGTGCGCCATAAACCCAACCAACAGACTATAGTGCTTTTAGTACTTGTATTCTACATCTCTCATCTAGTCTACCTTTCCTTTTTTTTACATGAAGTCTGAAAACCAAATACAATTTTATAGAAAATATTTCGGTAAAATACTTTTTAACCATATAAGGAGTTCATATGCATATATCCGTTCTGAAACCAGCTTGGCCAAATATGGCTCTTGCGCCATAAAATCCGACCAAACAATCTAAAGTAAAAGTATTTTCGATTGAATAGTCAGAAATTTCAAGATATTAACCGAATGATTTAGACATTGAAACTTTTTGCTCAGTTTTTCTGGTACAAGACGTAACACTGGAAAGTTTACAAGCAACGGTGTTGATTTTATTTACCAACGATTTCACAATGACATTGCATTGATTTGAATCCGTTTCTAGAATTTGATAATATTAACCGGCGTTTTTAAATTGTTATTACATTGATTTGAATTTGTTCCTGGGAATGTGATTATATTAACCGGCGATTTCACAATGTTATTGCATTGATTTGAATCCGGAATTTTGTTATATTAACGGCGAGACCGTTCCAGTGTTTTTGTTTGGGATTTCATACCTTGCTTGAAACTATTAAGGAAAAGCTTGCCTTTAGTCGGTATTTCCAAATAAATAACTGCTGCTGAACTTATAGGGATAAATAAATCTAACTTCACCTGCTGCTCTGGACGGAAGGATTATTAAATACTTCCAGTTCTTATATATTTATGCTTTTGTGTAAAATCCTTTCTCAATCCACATAAATGCCTCCCAGAGTTTACTAAACGAATTACTAGTAATGCGTTTTTAATCTACTTTCTCTAAATCGTTTAGATAATTCTTGAACTCGTGTAGAACAGTATTTTCTTTTTAACGGATTGTCCTAATTCTAAGCTCATAATTTCCGTGCTTGGCTTCATCGTACTTTCTCGAAGAATTCGTTCAACTATCTGAATGGCCGATTTTCTTTACGTTTAAATTGGAGTTGAAGAATATTTTATATCTTCATATGTATATACAATGTTATTTTACTTTAATAGTGTGAGAGGTGCGTAAATAATGAAGCATATCCAATCTTTAGATTGTGTAGACTAAGAAAAAGGGATTAAATCCAAAAGTTAATTGGGAATTTTAATATTTATTTTGTCGTACTTAATATTAATTTATAATTCAAACTTTTTAAAATTTGGTTTTGCGCAATTTTTTTGTTTCCGATTCATGGAAAAATATTTAGTTTTCTCAATTTGTAAAAAAATATTGCTTAATATTTGAATAAAGTTGTTTTTTAGAAGCAAAAGTACATTTTCAAAAAATATTTTTAAAATAATCTAGTTTTACCCTCGTAATTTATTACTTTTAAATCCTACAACCTCAACGCTCCCGGGATACCCAAACGATCTTTTTTTGCTTTCATCTCACTACTCTATTCCCCAATTCCCCTTTTTCCACTTGACGTTGTCTTGTGTTTAGCGCAGCTTGGCCAAATATAGCTCTTGCGCCATAAAACCTAAAAACAACCAACAATCTCAAAACAAATCGTCAACGTTACAAATAAACCATTGTGGTACTATTTCTAGGTAAGTTTTATGTGTAAATATGTATTTCAATTTCTTACTTTCACAAGAGCAAACGAAAAAAGCAAGAACTTCATGAAAATTTTGCTTTTGTTTCGCTAAAGGGCCGATAAAATTTTCGGGTAATTCCTTTCATAGTAATGAAACAATTTTTATGCCTTGTTTTATTAACGACTTACATTTTATAACGCACATGGGTTTTATTTATAATTTTGTGATAAGAACTTGATTTGTCCTCATTAAAATATAGTTGTACCCTTTATTACCTACATTATTCTTTTCTTATACCTGATTTGTTTTAAAAAGAAGTAGACAAATTGTAACACTTGGAGTTAATTATAAAGAATTCAGCTTATTTTTCCAATGTTTCTGTTACTCACACATAGATGGCAGCACGACGTCTTTTTGTTTTGACATCCACATCTTCAGTGGTCCTTCATATTTGGCATTTAATCTCCCAGTCGAATTTGGCGCACTTTTAACCGCTTTTACTATTATTTACTTAGTGACATTTTCCTGACAAAATCAATCCTCTTAAAAACAACAAAAATCTTTAAACACTAACTAAAGCATTCAAAAGATAAATTGATAATATTCTCTGAAATCGAAATTGTTTCTGCAAAAAAATTCCAAAATTCGAAGTAATTCCCTTAAAGTAATTTTAGACTCCACTCAGATATGAAATTGCGTTATGTTTGCGCGAAACAGTTAAATGGAGAAAACAGTATACCAAACAGCGATTGAGACCGGATACTTAAAATTGAGAAATAAAATATTTCCACATCGCGTTTTTACAAATAACTTATTCTTTCAAAATGTGAGATTCGTAGTAATTCTGATTCTTAGGGTTGTAAAAGTAAACACAATTATGCAGTTTTGAAATGCAGAAAGTCCGTGAAACATACAGATGAATATTTGTTTGAAGTTAGAATTTTTTCAAATACTTCAAGAGGTCTTTGAATTTCTAAAATATTTAAACCAGAGTTGAATTCAATGAATGTAAAACTTTCACACGGTAAGACTTACCACATAATCTTTTGTAATCTCTCATTAAGGGTATACAGATATACGAGAACATGGTTAAGTCAGCGCAGACCAAAAACATTGTCCATAATCACTGCTTCTTTACTTCGTAACGAATATTAAATAAAATGTATTTTACGAATATTCATAAAAAATATTTATTTTACTTAAAAGTTACTATTTATTTTTTAAAGAATATTCCAGTACTTCATGTATTGTATTTGTAGACATTTTAAAAATCAGACATCAACGCTTTCAGGTGTGCCAAGCAATAGGTGCCCGAATTCCTTGAGCCCCGCAAACGGGAGGGGTTAATATTGAAATATTTCCCACAAGTAACTAAATAAGTATATAGTTTCTCAACAAAAACCCTATCAGGGGCTCCCAAATCTTCCGGGTCTGATCTGACCTCCTTGGGTCCTGGTTTGCTTGCCCCAACCCCAATAATATCCCCCAGTTGTCGCTACTGGATCCGGGCATTTTTTAACCCTCCAGGTGGTTTCGACGAGATATCTCGTCCATCAAGATCACAATTTTGCTAATACTTGACGAGATATCTCGTCAAGATATTGTCGATTTTTTAATGATGCGAGATCGATATCTGGTCACTTCTAATGACGAGATATCTCGTCATCAAGATGTGATCAGTTTTGCTAATGACGAGATACCTCATCGAGACAACCCAACCAAGAGGATGAATTTCACCCGTTCGTTTCCCTCGAGAACTGGTGCTCCAAACATCGCCACCGAGCGCTCCTTGGCGCTGTCCCCCTCCCTCCGGCAACCCTAAAATGAAAATTAGCTCAAACATCTCCATGCTCAGAACATTGGTTGAGTTGTAGCGCAACTGAGCCCTGCGTGTCTCGGACCGCCGAGTATTGAGAGACATCAAATGTGATGTATACAATAGGATTTCAACGCTATGAGGCTCCGCACCTCTGTTAATGTAAGTCCGAATACTATTCAATACCGTCTTTTATTTGCGCGCATTTTATTGTCACTTGTCCAACCTGCGAGTCCGCGCGACAGCAACACATGTCAGTTTTTCTTCGTGTGTTTGAAGCGATGCCGCGCCAGAGGAGCAGAACTCTAAAAATCTATCTTGCATAAATCATTCGCATATGCTGCTTCACTAAAAATATAATTGTTTTTTAGTAACTTGGTGACCATATTAAGGAAATGTTTGGAATACCTTTTTGGGAAAGACAAAATCGAGTGTTTCAGGCTCGCAGTGTCAAAGGCCTTGTTAACTTAATTCGATTTCTAGCAATTATCAATTTTATGGTAATCGAGAGGGTGTATTCGTGATCTCGCTATCAAAAAATCACTATTTTCGTGATATTTTTTACCAGTTTTACGTGAACATTTTTCAGTATTTCATTTAAATTATTTTGAATTTGATGATAATTTCTCTGGTTACTCAAAAAAGTATTTTCGTACAAAAAATATTTTAATGTATTAAGGTTTTCATGATTTTTAAATGCATTTTTATGAGGCTAACTGTTACCTATATATAGAAAAACCGTTACCTAATAATGGAAAATGATTTATCTGTCATTCAGACATAAGACAATTATACAAAAACTGGGAAAAAGAAAAATATTTTTAGTCGTTCTTCGAAACTGGACGCGAACGGTGTTTTTTGTTAAACTTCGCATTATTTTTTTCTTAACAATGAGGAGGCAAACAATCACAAACTAAGAAAGTATTTAGTTAACATTGAAAGTGTTTTCCATCAGTACTTTTCTCTGTAATGAGTAGATTTGAAATTCTATACATTAGATTTCCGCAAGTAAGTACGATGATGAGTAATGATTTTAGAATATAAATTTCCAATTTCCTACACTAAAGTTATTTCAATTTATTTATTATTATTTTTATTATACACACAAGGTAAAGGATAAATATAGAGTAGTATTCAGAGTTTTTAATATAGATGAATAGGCCATCAAATTAGCTTTACTCTCCCCAAGTTCTCAAAATTCTATTGCTTTAATGTACACCCTCGATTCTCTAAAGAAGTTTTGCTAAAGAAAATGTAAATAGTATTGTACTTGAAAATGTCATTTTTCTTAATTTTTTGATATCGATGATTTTGAGATGTTCTGTTATCGCAAAAATTGAGTGACCTTAGCTTCACTATCGCTGCTATTTGTGTTCCTATTTCGGATATTCAACTTTGTTACATCAAATTTAGCCTTTTGCCTCATTGATTCTTTTGTTCAAGATATTTCTAGGCTGTTGATTGGTTTGAGTTTAATGGCACAAGGTCTGGTAATGGACAAGCTGCGCGAAAGTCCAAATAAAAAATTTTAAGCAGATTTTTAAAATATATATATATATCACAGATTAAACAACCAAACCCATATATATTACGAAGTAGATTAATATCATTTAAGTTTATCATGTAGAATACAAAACTGAAATAAAAGTTGGAGAAATTTTTTTCAAATATATGTCGTCATGAATAAGTTAAAATATAATTATGTAATCTAGGCTGTTTGGAAGTACCTTGCGTTTTAAATGTTACGTGTTACCCTTGCCCCCCCCCACACACACTTTGGGGGTATCGCCGGTACAAGGAAATGAAAAATGTTCCTTGAACTGTAATGTGCAGTTTGCTATCGAAGTTTAAAAGGTTATTCATTGTTTTTATCTTTTATAAAAAGTTGTAAACACATGACGTCCCAAAAGAAAAAGCGAGTTTTTAAAGTGTGCCATTCAAACTTTGGGTATTTAGAAAAGTATTTCTTCAGATGCCCGTCATCTAATCTGGTATCAAGGACTAGAATGCAAATGTGGGCCCCGTTATTGGGTTTAACCCATTGAGGAGCGCACACGCATGTATACATTTGGCAACTTGCAGTGTATGTCTCATTCTGTGTCAGAAAACTTTCCTTTTGTGTATGTCCATAACTTTACGTTGTATGTCTTGTGTTTGGCTAAATAGCTCTCGCGCCATAAAACCCAACCAACTTTGATAGCAAAAGTTGCACTTTGGCTAGATCTGGTTCTTGCCCCATTAAAAAAAAAAAAAAACCAATCAATCATTACATTACTGTCTGCAGCGAAATGTGCTTGCCTACGGGGATCAGTTTCTCTTTTACAAATCCCGTTAGTTCCATTTGTCTTTTGACAGACTTTGCTCTGTAGGCATGAATTATCTCTAAACTGGAGCCCTATTAGGTAAACATCTTACATGCCGCAAAAATAAATCGAAAATTAAACTTGCAAGGTACACTAAATTCGTATGTTTAAAAAACGTGTTTTCAAACTTCTGTTCCGTTAGTTATTGATAAGCATCAATAGGTTACAGTAGTTTCTCGCAAGCGTTTGGTCCAATTCAGTTTCAGTATCCCCATTTTAAATGGGTCTGTTTCACTGCTTGACAATTTATTTTCGAAGGAAGTGATATCTACAATTCTCTTCTACTTCATATTCCCGATTATGCACATTTATTTTTAGAATCTCCTCTGACTCTTTCTGCATGTTTCATGTTCACGTGTTTCCATCGAATTGCATTACTCTCTGCAGTGCAATGTGCTTGCTTATGGGATTCGAATTCTCCGTAACCCAGCATTCCGGTTTCAGTAATCCCATTCGGTTCATTTGTCTCTTGACAGATGTTGCTCGGTAGGCATGAAATATCTCTAAACTGGATAGGTAAACATCTTAAATGCCGCCAAATTAAATCGAAAATTAAACTTGCAAAGTACACTAAATTCGTATGTTTAAAAAAACCGTGATTTGGGAACCATTAGTTTCAAACTTCTGTTCCATTAGTTATTGATAAGCATCAATAGGTTACAGTAGTTTCTCGCAAGCGTTTGGTCCAATTCAGTTTCAGTATCCCTATTTTAAATGGATCTGTTTCACTGCTTGACAATTTATTTTCGAAGGAAGTGATCTACAATTCTCTTCTTCATATTCCCGATTATGTATATTTATTCTCTTAGAATCTTCTCCCACTCTTTTTAAATCGGGATGCTTCATTTGCATTACTCTGCAGTGCAATTTTCCTGCTTACGGGGGTCAATTCCCCGTAACCTCAGTATTCCCGTTAAAGTAATCCCATTAGATCCGTTCGTGTCTTGACACATGTTGCTTTGTAGGCGTGAAACTGAAGAATTTGTCAGACTTCTACAGTGCCAGTCGCATATAATAAATCAGCGCGCGATTCATACGCCGAATTACTGTGCTCTGTAATTCGTAATACTACTACGATTTATTGTAATTCTGCTTCGATTACTGATTTGTAATACTGCTTAACCATTTTGAAATGGGTCTTTCTACTACTTGACCATTCATTATCGAAGTAACTGGGAAGGACGGAGAAAGGGTTCTGTAATGCTTTCCTACTTTATGTTCCCGGTTATGTACCTTGGAATCTCCTAACACTCTTTCGGGCCGCGGTAGCCCGGTTGGAAGAGTAACGGATAAGCAACCGGAGGGTTGCGAGTGCGAATCCAACCAAAGACCGTCGTGTACAAAGGGGGCTGGTGCACGTTAAATCTATTGTGGCCTCAAATGTCCACGTTGGCGTGGTGTGGAAGTTTGGAGAGTGGGTTGTCAGCTCAGGTGTGACCTCGTCATCTGCCCGTGGATCAAAATGACGTGTGTTGTCCTCAGATCTTTCCATTCGGGGTCGTCGCCAGTAGCCCGTTACGTTGCTCCAGTGCGACGTTAATTAAAATACCTACCTACCCCTCTTACTGAATTGGCATGTTTCATGCTCACGTGTTTCAACCGGATTTCATTATTCTCTGCAATTCAATTTGCTTTCTTACTAAGGTCAATTCCCCGTAACCTCGGTATTCCGGTTTAAGTAGTTCCATTTGTCTCTTGACAGATGTTGCTCTGTGGGAGTGAAACTAAAGATTTTGTCACACTTCTACAAGTCGCATACACTAAATCAATTTATAAGCCCGAATTACTGTTTCGTAATACTACGATTTCTGATTCGTAATACTGCTTACCAATTTTAAATGGATCTGTTCCACTCCTTGACCATTCATTTTCGAAGTTACTGGGGACAGGTTCTGTAATTTACTACTTTTTTGCGATTATGTACCTCGGAATCTCCTCCCACGCTTTCTGAATCGGCCTGCTTCATGTCAATCGGATTACATTACTCTGCAGTGCAATGTGCTTGCTTACGGGGGTCAATTCCCGTAACCCCTGTGTGTGTATTCCGGTTCTACCCCATTAGTTCCATTTGTCTCTTGACAGATGTTGCTCTGTAGGCGTGAAACTAAGGATGTTTGCCCCAAGACTTCTACAGTGCAATTCGCATGCACTAAATCAGGCGAAATTTATACTCCGAATTACTGTGCTCGTAATTCGTAACTACGCTACGATTTATCGGTGTTTCCCTGAATCGTAAATGAAGTGTTGTGTTAGCACCATTTCCGTTCTTCGGCCATCATTTCACCAGTTGTCCAGTCTGTTGGATTTTTCATTCATCATTGTTTGTTGTATTTCTTTTCCGTCCTTTTTCTTTTAACCTCTCTTCGACGGTTCGGAGTTTATGAATTTATGTCTGACAGGCCCGCACACCTACGCTTTCTCATTGTTCAGGGATACCCCAGAACCAAATGGAACCGTGAAGGGGCTCTTGTTTTTAGCCCACTTCCCCACCGTTCCTTTTCATTTGTGCATTATTTTTCGGTCAACCGTAAATCACAAGGCTTTTCGGTTTGGCTGACACGAAAAGGGGAAGAAGTAACGAAGGCGAAACTGGAGCATGTGTGTAAGAGAACGATCCTTTGATAACTGGGAACTTGGGTGAGAATAAAGGATTTTTGATGGAAGGCAGCGATAACGTAATTGTCTCGCGCTGTTGTCCGGATTTTACTTTCACAAACATTCCAGGTGGTTGCGTTGGTATGCGTTTGATTTATTTTCCTGTGCTTTTTAATACAGAGTATTCAATTTTATTTTTAAAAAATTTTGTTCATCCTCGATTCTCCAGGGTAGTTCTAGCTCTAGAGTCTACTCTTCGACGGGCCCGTCTTGGCTCCGAGTATGCCCACTGCGCTGGCAATTAGACATATTAGCGATGATTTAAAAAAAATTTAATCTTACATAAATATTTTATAGTTAATTTTTTTAGCATTTCATCAGATAATCTAGTTTTTATAATCTTATTTTTATTATTTTTCTTTCCCTGAAAAATTTATATTGAGTTTTTGCTTTAATTCATTAGAATTTTGATATGCATCTTTATTAATCTTTTGTACTGGCGCAGTATGACCTTTTAGGTCCTTGTGCCAATTATATAATAAATTCTCCGGCGTATCTCATCTCTTGATTTACATGCAATCCAATAAATTTTGGTGACTTGGAATTTTTCATTCAAAACGATTGTTCCTTAGTTTTGCATGTCATTTATTATTATGAATGAATATACTGTTAAAGGAGTTTCATAATAGTTAGATTACTAATGTAGAATGTAAGTATTTCGAGATTATACTCGTCGTATTTCTCTTCGAATTACATGAGGCATACATCAAACACTCTAATTTAATTTTTATTTGTTTCTCTACCGAGAAATATCCAATTACATCGTAATAAAATCATTAAAAAATATCAACCTCCGAGAAATAATTTTTTCAGTTCAAAAAATTCATTTGTAGCAAGATTGTTACATTCATTCTTTTTTATAGGTTTAACAAAAAAAATAGTTTATGGTGATATACCTGGGGACGTTAAAATCAATACAAAAACTGAAAATAATTAAATTTGTTATGTAGAAGGTTGTAAACAAAATTTGTTAAAGCTGTCTCAATGAAGGTTCAAAGTAATGAAACCGAAATAACGAAGAAACGTTTATCAGGATATGTATGACAAAGAATGCTATTTGTTTGCACATTTTAAATTTACGATACCTTTTTATATTTCACTCTGCATATTATTAAATTGTATATATCTACCTTGAAGGTGAAATAAAAAAAGTAAATTTTTTAAAAGCATGTGCATCGTATTAAAGATTGTCAACCTTTTCTTATTTGCTGAATTCATATCCTGACTTTAATTATCTTGTTAAAAAGAATCCGTGAAACTCGAAACTTAATGCGAAAAAAACTTAATGTTAAAATTAATTTGAAATTTTTGATGGTAAACTCCTTCCTTGGAAGTCGGGATTCTTTGAAATTCGAGTCATTCTAATCAGAGTTATAATCATTTTTGTTTTTCATGTTAAAAATTCTAATAGTTGAAATTCCTATTTCTAATTTACCTCCTCATCGAAAATTGAAGGAGCTTTAAAAGTACGCAGTCTACGAAATTTATTCCTTTCATTAAAATTCGGAGATAAGCATGCAGACTGCTCCAATGGCTTCTCGGACAGAATTGCCAAGTTGGGTCACATCACGAGTTTTCTCACTCATGATAGTCGTATAAAAAATTCAATCATTCGACGCTCCGATGTATCTCATTACTTTCACGTTTGCTTATTTGGATTTCCAGAGCTTATAAACTTTCGTTATCTGTTGAATAAAAGCCGACTCTGAATAAAGAATATCGTGTTTTGATTATCTCGACAGAAGAATAAACAAACAATGAAACAGTGATTATATCGCTCGAGAAAAGGCGGCTTCGCAATTTGAATTTCGTAAATATTCTCATGGAAACTTCGTAAGCGGACTTAAAAGATGCAAAATTGTCTGGGCAGTTAAATAATTTGTCTCCTTATAGAGCTTAAACCATTTGAGAGCTGTATGGCTGTATAAAATCCGTGATGAATCCTAACCACTTTATTCAAAAGTGCATGTCCTTTTACAAAATTGGCCGTTTGGGAATAAAGGATAAAATTGAACTCATTTCAACAGAAATGAGAAGTGAAAGCTTATGCTACCTAACTTGATTAACCCTCCAAGTGGTTTCGACAAGATGACAAATTTTGCGAAATATCTCGTCCTTCAAGATCTGGTCAGTTTTGCTAATCACGAAATACCTCGTCGAGAACCATCAAAAGGGTTAAATAGCTAAATAAAAACTTACGTGTCTTGGGGCAACTTGAGCCACAAAATATTGCTGTTGTGCAGGATTTGAGTTTTGTAAGAATGTATAAAAATGCTTAATGTAAGTGAAAATATACATTATAATACATCGAGAGAGTTGTATCTTTTCTGTTTGTTGAAACAATTCATGTAAAGTATTAGGACCCCATTTAATACTTTTAGAAGAATGTTGCCCAAAGCTTTTCAATTCATATTCTAAAAACCCGAACCTTGGTTGCTGAACCGGAATTCTATATTCGACCCCAGCTACAGCATTGTTCCTTGAATTGCTCTAGAATTTGTTCCGTGAATTTATATTTTAAAAACCCGAGCCTTGGTTGCCGAACCGGAATCCAAAATTCGACCCAGCTACAGCATTGTTCCCCAGTACCTTCAGAGAAATGTTCTTTAAAAACAAAAGGAAACGTTAATCCTTTACGCAATTCATACATTGTTTTCATTCATCTGTCATCCGGATTCAACAAAGGCAGACAAAGTAACTGAACATAAGCCCGATGTTTTTCGGGGGAAACATTTACTGGATCATATTTTTGGGGAGACTTGCCCACAAAACTGTGAGATAATGTTTCGACTGAAATTGTACTAGAAGGTTGAGGGCGGCAACTTCGCGAATGTTGATCCTTTCATCCCTCAGAAATGGCGTCTTTTTTTACTCTAGAACTCATCTTTTCGCTCCAAAATGTCTGCTTCGAAGATAAGAGTGTGTAGGGTACTAGATACTAAGAAGCAAAAATAACTTTCCCTTAAATAACGAAACTCTTGGATGCATATGGGCATGAATTATACTCCCCACCTTTTTTATCCCACCCCCGAACATCCCTGTGTCAGATCTGATTACTTTGCACCCCAATCATTCTGGAGGGAAGTGCTAGAGAGCGGTGGGGTTGCTCTAATGTGTCTCGTCTGCGATGTGCCGTGTCTTTCACTCGTGTAAAGTCAGCTGTATCTCCTCCCTCCCGTCGTTCGGACAGGTGCAAGGATAAAAGCAAAATAAAAAAAAATCCGAAAACTATTCCATGTGTTTCACAGCAGTTTTAGTCCTTGTCGAGTTTACTGTGGCAACTTATTCAATCTGCACCCTGGGTGCTGCGGGCCCCAGTACCAGGTTAGATTACGGGCCCGTCGGAAAATGTCAACATGTATCCCAAGTACGGTACATTCTCGTTATATCGCTTTTTTACTCATCTCCCGATGAATATTGGTTTACGAACCGCAGAAAAAATCTCAATCTGCTTCTTATAATTGGTTGGTTAGTGGGGTTTTTATGGCGTAAGGGCCGTATTTGGCCAAGTACAGTAACCCCTCGTAGTATCGCACATTCGGTTACATCGCTTTTTACTCGTCTCCCAATGCAATTTTGATTTACGAAGAGCTGAAAAAAATCCCTTAGTTGGGATTTTAATGGCGCAAGGGCACATATTTGACCACAAGTACAGAGTAACCCTCGTTATATCACTATTTTTCTTGTCTCGATGAATTTTTAGTTTACGAACAGCAGACAAAATCTCACTCGTTATACCACGCATTCGGCATATCGCTTTTTCTATCGTCTCCCGCAGCTTGTCCTTTTTCGGACCTTGCGCCACAAAACCCAACTATCAATCAATCGTCTCCCGATGAATTTTTGAACGGCAGAATTTACGAACAGTAGAAAAAATCAGTCTCTTTAGAATTGGTTGATTGGGTTTTTTATGGCGCAAGGGGCCATATTTGGCCAAGTACAGTAACCCCTCGTTATATTGCGCATTAGGTTATATCGCTTTTTTTCTCGTCTCCGGATGAATTTTTTGTTTACCAACAGCAGCAAAAATTTTGCTTGAAAGTCTGCCACTGATTTGTTACGAGGAAACGTAAGTTTAGAATTATATTTTATTGGTGAGAGAGGAGGGATATGCAATGTATATGTAATTGTAAGACATTGTAAATAGTTGTAGATATGTAAACTTTTTTAAATACGTGTAAAATAAATAAATTCTATTAAGGCTCTCCGACCGTGATTTAAAATACACAAATGTAATTTGAGCCCAGGATACAAATGAAGCGTGATTAAAAATGTTTGCACATTACAGGAGAATAACACAATAGAAGCGCAGTTTCTCGAAAGGAAATGTTGCGAATATCAATTCCCTGAAATTTAATTATTGTTTTGTATTTAAAAAAAGCTCCGTACACACTACGCTCTGATCTAAGCAAATATCGTTATCCCCAGTCTCTTGATACACGATTTTTAATTTAATACCAACCGCATTGCATGTGTTCGTACTGAGTATTTTTCATAACTTTATTTTCTTAATTTATTCTCGGAGCTTATAGTAACGATGGAAATATGATTTTTCCCTCACCTTGTATCTCGTAAGATTATTCTCAAATGTGCCTAGTGGTGAAATTACCAGATTTATGTTTTTTGCCAGTAAATGAAACTCGTTTCCTTTTAGATTAGTTCCGTGAAAGCGTTGAACAGGTATTAAGTGAATAAATCTCTTTTTTTGTGGTAAACCATTCGAGCACATGAGTTAACAGTAAATGGTGTTATAACTGTACAGGTACTCAAATCTGGTTTCAATCACTGTCTATGGCTCACATTTGCTTTAATTTATGATCATGTTTGTAAGTAAGAAAACATGTAGGCCGATATTCCATCAAACGATAAATACTAAAACGATTCCAAATATATGAATGTTGGCACAACTCTACTTTATGTGAAATTGTTTACCATATTCGTGGGATCACATCGATGTTAGTGGAACTGCCTATACTCTATTCTGTAAACCTTGGGATCACACTACGTTTTCGTGAACAAATGCAAAGGGCAAAAATCTATAAGAGGGGTTCATTGTTTTTCAAATATTTCAACTTCTGGATTTTCTTACCCCGATGTACCCTAGTGATCTGTCTTCCCTTTCGTTTTATTTATCTTTCGCTGGATGCAGCTTGTCCGATTTTGGACCTTGCGCCAGAAAACCTCAACCAACCTTAATTTTCTTTTTCGTTTTAACTTTAAAATCCCGGTCTCTCAAAAGGAGTTGTACCAAATAACGCTTGTGTGTATGATACAATTGGAAATGTATGGTTCGGAAAATGAAATTCGGTATGAAATTATTCATAACTTAAACTCAAAATGAATACATTACTTTTTACTCTGCGTTTCATTTTTTAACTTCGGAATCGAATCGAGACCATTTTAAGAATTCATGAACGAGATCAATATATTGCGCCAAACTTGCCATTCCTTTTTATTGGTATCTCGTGTGAAAAAGGACCACCGTGGCTCAGTGGGTTTGCCTACTGCACTAGCAAATTGCGAGTTTTGGGCGCGCTGGTTCGATTCCTGTAACTTACCCTGAGTGTATTTGTCTCTACTATGTCAGCAAAACTTTTCTTGTGTGTGTGTCTATTGTTTAATGTTGCCTTTTTTGTGTTTGACGCAGCTTGGCAATATGTGGTCCTTGCTGCGTAAAAACCAACAAACCTGCGAGTTTTTAGGCGGCGCAGGTTGGATTCCTGTAGCTTTCACAACCCCGAGGTACCCTCGTGATCTGTCCTCCCTTTCATTTTACCCTCACCTGTCCTATTTTTTGCTTTTTTCCTCCTTTGTTGATTACTTGACATTGTCTGTTATGTGTTTGGCGCCACTTGGCTTGCGCCATAAAACCCAAAACAACCAACCATCCTGTAACTTACCCTGGATTTATTTCTCTATTCTGTATCAGTAAAACTTGTGTGTATGTCCATTCACTGGATGTCTTGTGTTTGGCGCAACTTGGCCAAATATGACCCTTGCGCCATAAAGGCAACCATGTGTGAAACCTTGCATTCCTTGTGGATTGAAGTTATAGGCTTAATCTCCCACCTCTTGCATAATGATCGAACGCTGTATTTTGTAGTGAATTAAGCGTTGAATAAGCTACCTTGTTATCTGAATCATAAGTTAATTTTATCAGATTAGAAACTACCATGAAACTGGATCATTTATATCTGACTTGTTTCTGTGATAACGGAGTTACCTAAATAAGCAGACATCAAAGAGACATAAACATAAGGGGGAGACATTGACGTAAATTGGCTCTTTGACAGACTCCAATTGCAGCACACAGGAATTTCAGATTAACGGAGCTGCTTACATGCATTCTTGGCCAGATTCTGCCCTACCTTGCAACAGGATCCTTCTTCGAGGACCTTCGAGAGTCTTGTTTCATGATCTGTATCTTTTCTATAAAGAATCGGATGTGTGGATTATGCAACTTGGTCTGATAACAGTGAAGATCTGTTGACTCGCGGTTTTCCTTGTTATCTTCGATATTTATTCGAGGGGGCTCGTTTGTAAGGTCATAGAATCGGCGGTTTTTTTTAACTAAGATTTTTGTGTGTGAATTGTCTGTTATTTGAAGCTTGGAACCTGATATATTTAATTCTGTGCACCTAGATGTCGTATTTGTAACGATTCAAGTTTCTCATTTTAATTGTTGCACTGTCTTGAATGCGTAACTTTTTTATCTTGATTTTATGCTTTAAGAATGCTGCTTTATGCTGCTGTTGGAAGAGTTTCTGTTCCGTTTCCTAGAAATTTAAAAGAATATTTCCTAAGAAAAAGGAGGTACTAATACACCAGGGCCCCCACAGGCCAATTTTTTATATTATTTTTCAACCTGTAGGGACATCTTTTCAAACAAAATCGTCTCCAAAGCTACTAAATTCAAAATTTTGACGACTCTTTTTGAAAATTCACCAAAGGTCAACTCAAATTAAGTCCCCTTTTTTTAATAATAGCTGACCGAAAGAATATTTTTCGGATTTTACATTAAAGGGAACACGGAACAACATAGAAAATGACTAAATAACCACATCTTATGGTTGAAGGCACTGGCAGAGATTTTTTGGTCAATATCGCTTGGAAGTCATGCAGGAAAGACTGGAAGGTTTTGGACTGATAGATTCGTGTGAACCCCTCTGAGGGTCAAAATCGCATTTTCGAAAAATTTGCACACGACCGGCATGCGACCGAACGCTTCATTCATCATCCTGGTGGTTGTCTCGAAGAGGTATGTCGTCTTTAGCAAAACTTGCCAGATCTTGTTGGACGCGATAACTCGTCATTAGAAGAAAAAGTGACCAGATCTTGATTTCGTCATCATCAAAAATCATCAATATAGATGACAAGATATCTCGTCATTTGCAAAATTGTTCAGATCTTAAACCTCCAAGTGGTTTCGACGAAATATCGTCCATCAAGATCTGGCCAATTTTGCTTGTGATGAAATATCTCGGCAATGTCTTGATGGCGAGATTCCTCGTCATCAAGATACTGTCGATTTCTTTATTATGACGGATCAAGATCTGGTCAGATCTTCTAATGACGAGGTATCTTACCCATTACGATCTGGTCAATTTTGCTGATGACGAGAATACCTTGTCGAGACAACTACCAGGAGGGTTAATAGACGAGATATCTCGTCGAAACCACTTGGAGGGTTAATTGCTCCATGGAACAAAACCTTGTCATTTTGGTCTAGTGGATTCCCAGGCGACTCCGAGAACGCGATGTTGATATTGATGGCAGCGCCTATATTATCCGACGCCATGGCGGTGTGAAACGCCATCTTTTTGGCATCCGTAAGTCTGACCAGATGTTGAAAAATAGTCTGTATCTGATTTACAAGAGGGTTCACCCTCTCCCCGCATCTCTATTTCTTCCTTCTAGAGAATTGCTCTTTCACACGCACCTCGCCAAGGACCTCTGGAGTATTTCTTTCCGTCGTCCTTATTTTTTCTTCCTTTCCCCTCAAGTAAAAAACCTTTGAGAAAGGGAGGAAAATTTCGATAAGCTCTTCGCGGATTTGGTTGTCGAGAGTGCTTTTTCTTCCAGTTTCGTCGTTGGAGGAGCATGAATTTTTAATTTGCCTAATTTGCGTTGCTCCCCTTTAAGGTATAAATGGAGCTTTCGATGCCAACCTGGAACGGATTTGCGAGTCGAATGGGTTTTTCGACTCTAGATGAGGGAATTAATAGTTTTTCTCGCGATTGTGCTAGTTTTGTGGGTTTCGTTTTATGCGGGAGTGAATTTCCGGTTGGAAAAGACTGGAACGTGAAAAGCGTCTTTTGGATTGGCTGTGTTTTCGGTGAGATTTTTCAGTTAAATAAACGCCGGAGTAATTTCGGTCAAACCAGTTTTTTGTTTGGATGGACTTTGAATTTGAACGGATTTGGCTCCTTGTGGGAAAGCGCATTTCCATTCACGAAATGTTTTAAAATTCGTGAAACGGGAAATCTCAATGCATTTTTAGTTAGATGTTACTAAAACCAGATGTCTGAGAAGCATTTTCTGACAAGCTAAATGTTGGTGACGGCAGTGTTTCTTATGCGATCGTGTCTACTGTACTTTTGAGCGTGATGCAAGAGTTGACTTGTTTTTCGAATACGATTTCCGCACTTCGCCAATAAAACTTTCAAAGAATGAATTCGGAATTGATAAATGATATTTAATTGATTTTCGCTAGTTGAATTTGGGGAACGCTAAACGTTGCCAAAACGGCGATGAACTACATTCTAAGGTAACACGATTTGTATCATGAGATGTTTGAAAATTCCTCTCATAAGAGGGATTTTCAGTGAACTAACCAATCAGGGATGAATGAGACGGAGATTTTGCTTCATGTCATCTATATGCCTAAAGTTTATACTAAAGCACTGCTTTTTTCACTTGCATTAAAACAAATGTCAATGATACTCGTCCGAGGACAAGTGTCATCTAAAATCACTGGCATAATATTTTTAAGTTGGCTAAAAATTGATGTTTCTAAAACTGGGTCCGTGAAACCCAACATGGCACCCGTGAAAGTTTCTTCACATGTGCGCTCACTGGTTAAGCTATTGCAATTGTTGGAATCGGTCTCAAACCTCCAATTATAGTGCCGTGTGGGGCACATCAATATGGAAAATTGTGTAAATCTTTGAATGTATAAAAGAGAGGAGATAATGTGAAGAGTGAGAATGGGGATCGTGATCTGATCAGACTTCTTGTATGTTTTTAAAACCATAAGATTTGGTCACGTAATAAAATTTATTTTTAATATATAAAAACTCTGTCTTCAATCGATAAAACCCAACAGCAATCTATGTGAAATGTAGTCTTAAAAAATGTAAAATAGCCTTGAAAATATCGATTTTTTTTTTTTTGCTTAAAGAGGGGAACCCCCCCCCCCCTGTACACGTGCGCTCACGGGTTAAGCTGTCGCGATCTATGTGCAAATAGCCTTAATAAAACCGATGCTTTTTTATTTTGCTTGGAGAGTGGGAACCCTTTCCTGCATATTCATTTGAACGAATTATACAGGACGACGAAAAAGTTACTAAGAAAGCTAGTGATCCATTTTATTCTCCTGCTATATGTTAAAAGTTAAGTGCTCCTCAAACTTGCGATAGATGTTGACGAATGGCGCGCATGAATTCAAACAATTTTGCAGAAACAAATTCTCAGGGCGTCGCGCTAAAAATGACGTGGGCATAAGCGAGGCCTCGTATCTCCCTCCCCTAATGACATACACATTAGAGTGATACTGACTTCATTTCATATGCGGCTTTTAATGTATTTGCTAATGATGGTGCATAGGCGAAAACGAATAACACTAACCTTATTAGGTTCGTTTTTGCTGGCGAAGAATGTTTCACTGATCCGTTGGGAATATAATCCTATTACTGTGTCGATAGCATATTATTTTAAATGGACCCAGGTTCTGCTGGAAAATCAATAGTAAAACCTGCATTACTGTTTGCAGACACTGCAATCAGTATTGAGATGTATATCTTCAATTATGTTAAGTACCGTTATATAAGCAGCATATTGGCTTGGAGGCAGAAGTGGCGTTTTTGCTGACTTGATTTCTCTTATACTAACACTGGCAGGTAGGTAGTTGAATTTAAGTCGCACTGGGGAGCAACGCAACGGAATATTGGCGACGGTCCGGGATCAATCTCGAAGGGAAAGATCGAGGACGATACCTCGTAATTTTGAACCACGGTCAGATGACGAGAACAACTGAGAGCACCCCACTATCCAAACTTCCACACCACGCCAACGGGAAGACATTTGAAGCCACGACAGATTTAACATGCACCAGCCTTCACGTACACGATGGTCTTTGGTTTGAAGGTCTTTGGAACGCGTAACCCTCCGGTTGCTAATCTGCTACTCTACTAACTGGGCTACCGCGGCCTCTATATATTAACGTTAGAATCCATCCTTAGAGTACGAGTTAGTGTTAAAAATTCTACCTTTCTTACTCTTACCTTTCTACCTTACTCCTACGAATACTGCCATGCTAGTCAAAAAGGCTGTATCTACAATACAGCCTTTTGGACTAGCATGGCAGTGTTGCCCTCAAAATAGAAGTTGGAGCCCCACCGGTCAAGAGACCTTATAAATTTTTTAAGCTACAGAATGAAGACCCATTGTGTGTGATATCGCCCCCACACAAGATAGATTTCCTTTTAGATATGAAGATCTCCGGATGCAAAATTTCTTAGTACAAAATACAAGACAGTCTCCAAATTTTACCTTCAGAATTTACGAGTTACAATTTTACGCATATAAACATCTGCCTCGTAATTCTTGGAAACAGAACACTCAATCAACTGTTTCAGTGATCATTTTGTTAAGTATCATTTATTTATATAAATATTAATATAAATTTTATATATTAATATAAATCATATTTATTAATATAAATTATATATATATATAAATTATATATATATAAATATTAATTTATATAGGCAGCATGTTGCAATAACCGAACTTGAAGATGCTGCCTTTTTGACGAACATAACCATTGTTTTTACACTAAGTATTACTTATTTAGCAGAAATCTGGGAATTCGCATTCGATTAATATCTGTACTGTAAAAGTAAGTCTCCCTCTTGTTTTTGAGCGGATGTTTACTTTCTTCAGGCTTCATTAACCGAGGTTGTCTCAGACGCATTCGTGTCGAACCGACAATTCTGAAATGTTGAGACTTTTATCCAATGGGGTCCCACGAGATGGTAGATAGTGCATTTCCTCCGTAGGAAGAGACCTCGTAGCTTCTGCAAGCCGCCACTTTGGTTGCACACAGCGGATCTGCTCTATTCGGCGACTCGGGCGTCCTCTGCTCGAAATTGCATACCTATCGAAACACCCCACACATTCGATTGGGACTCGGTAGACGCTTAATATAAACAAACGCCGGGTGATTTGAAATATTTTTAACGACAATGGTAATTTCATCCGACACTTTCGGTCAACAAAGTAATGGTCCCGTGTAGGAAAATGTAAATAAATATTTGTTTCTCAAATAATTGTTTCATTGTGGGAGGTATTGTTTTGGATCTTTTCTGGGGAGGTTTCTGTGCTATAACATTCTTCATTTCTCGAAATTTCGAACCAGTTGAGACTTGCCATTGCTTCTTATCAGACTTGAATTGACCTCTGCTGGTTTGTATGTATTTTTTATTTTGTGCCTTCCTCTTGGCTTCGTGCTGCACTCAATAAGTACTTAAGATTAAAGGTTGTGTTGTCTTTTATTGGTTTCTTAAACTGTTTCAACTCTAACAAAAACTCGCGCTTAATTTCCAATATTTTTGAAGACAGTAAGGGCACAAATGACGATGTGGAAAATTTTACGTTTAAAAATTCTTTCCTGAATTTATGTAGTTGACCTTATTTTGTCTTGCGTTTGGTGCAGCTTGGTCTTGCGCCTCAAAACAACGAACCAACCTGAATTTGTTATTTCCCCGTAAAAACTTTTAACGAAAAATTCATGACAAAAATTCAATTATTTATTCGAAGCCATGTCCATTTTGCGTTTATTTAACCTTCCAAGTGGCTTCGACGAGATATCTCATCCATCAAGATCTGACCAATTTTGATAGTGACGAGATATCTCGTCATCAAGATCTGGTCAGTTTTGCTAACGACGATATACCTCATCGAGACAACCACCAGAAGGGTTAAATAAGGTTAAGTCGAATAAAACTCATTTATTCCTATTCATTTCATATCCTTTTCAAGAAAACTCTTGATTTTCAGTGACTTAAATGTTTAAAGAGCTGCTTCTTCAAAATCGGGAATTGTGTTGCCTCAAAATATTGTCGATAAATAGTTTTCATTTGGAAAAAATATTCAACATTGAGAAAATTACTTCTGCGTAATTCTTTCTCCCATACTTTTGACACATTAATCATTGTTTTCCTATGTTATTTCTTTGAAAATTGCTGTCTGCAGGTAAATCCTTGCATCTAGCATTACCTCGAAAATTGTTTGAAAATTTTCCCGTCCTCAAAAAAATCAAAAGTGAAGCTTTCGTGCCAGAATGCGATAATCGCATTGCCTCGGGCAGCGATTCTTTTCCTTCATACTCCATATAGCGGCTCGTAAAAGCTCCTGCCTTTTTTCGTGAAAGCATTCATTTTGCCGATAACGTTACTAGCCGCTGCTACTTTATCGACTATCACCCAAAAACTCCATCCAAACCAATTTCTTATTGTGAAACAATTCCCCTTCTTGGGGAGACGCGCCGACGGGGTATTTCACCTCTGCTCAACGGACTGTGACAACTTCTTTGTTTTGGAAAGAACCGATCACTTTAATGGCTATTCTGTATTCAAAGCAAAGCATCTTATTCAATCCCCCAAGGGCAGAGCATTCGTCCTTACATAGCAATAAGCTCACTGACAACTTGATAATTTTGAATGCTTGTCTCCCCCTTCGCGCAAGGCAGAGCGTTCGTCCTTAGTAGTAATAAGCTTACTGACAACTTGACGATTTTCAATCCTTGTCTCCCCCTTCGCGCAAGGCAGAGCGTTCGTTCTTACATAGGAATAAGCTTTCTGACAACTTGATAATTTTGAATCCTGGTCTCCCGTTCGTCCCTGCATAATAATAATCTTACTTACAACTTAATAATTTTAAATCATTGTCTCCCCCTTCGCACAAGACAGCATTCGTCCTTACACAGGATAAACCTACTGGCAACTTGATAATTTTGAATCATTTTCTCTCCGCTTCTCGCTAGTCAGCGTTCATTCTTTACATAGTAATACTTGCAACTTGATAATTTTGAAACATTGTGTCCCCCTACGCACAAGACAGTGTTCGTCCTTACACAGGAATAAGCTTACTGGCAACTTGATAATTTTAAAACATTGTCTCCCCTTCGCGCAAGGCAGCGTTCATCCTTACATAGCAATAAGCTTACTGACAACTTGACGATTTTAAATCTCTTGCTTCCCAATATTTCTGAACAATACAATCAAACCATTAACACATGTCCAAATGTTCGCTATTCATTGGTCGTCCAGAGTGTACTGCACTTAATGCTTTTGATTGTATTGTTCAGAAATATATTGGGAAGCAAGGAGGATAATGTGGCTCAGTTGTCAAACTCCTAGCTTTTGTAAATAAACAGGTAATATCAACTTTACAACAATATTAACTTTATTCGTAAGAACTTAATTTATTATACACCGGGTCCTCCTAAGTTTCAAAACCGGAAAGTGGCCCTATCAAGCATCTGTGTTTGAGACCGCCGATCCAGATATATTTGATTATTCAAATAAAAATTCTTAGTTCCTCTGGAGAATAAGACGCATAAGCACCTCTATCCTATTGAGCTTTGTAATAATTCTTTGTAGAAACCTCCTGTTGTCCCCTGGCTGTTAATTAGAGTCCCGGAGGACACTGCCGCCATTGTTGTCGACGCAACCGCGAAGATCCAATGTATTTTCTTCCTGTTTCTACTGCTTTCTTTTCCTAAGTCCTCTCCATAGGATTTCTCTTTTCTTCGCCTTCTCTGGATCCCGGCTGTTTATTTCGTACAAAGAGATACGATAGAAATAAAAATCCTGAAAAGGTGGGTGTGAGAATACACTGCCTCTTATTTTGCCCGGGCCTGTTTTCTTTTGATCTAATCCATAAGTTTCATTTCCAGCGAGTCCTTTTACGTGGTGTATTTGAGTTCCGACTTTTATCTATCTTGGATTATTGAATTTCGCCTTATCTGTCCGAATTTCGTGAGTATTGAATCGAGTGGTGAGCACTCTGGTCCTGGGTTTAACATACTTGGTTTGAATCCCAGTCAGGATGGATGTTATCTCTGGTTTCTATGGCTACAGTGGATTCCAACCACTGTAGCCATAGATCCCCTAATCATTTTCCGTCGCGTAGCCAAAAATGACCGCAGAGTGACAAACTCAAGCCAAATTTTATCTGGTGTACGGCAATAACTTTTTATTTAAACATTTTGAAACCCTTCATTTCATTGCGAAGGTTGTCAGTAAAACCTATCTTGTGTGTATGTCCATTACTTAATGTTGTATGTCTTGTGTTTGGCCAAATATGGCCCATAAAATCCATCCATCCCTGTGTATATGTCCATTTACTTGACGGAAAAACATTTCTTGGGGCAACTTGGCCAGATCTCGTCTTTGCGCCATAGAAGGCTGTTCTTAGAAAACTTTATCAGATTAATTTTATCGATGTGTGTGAACAATGAATATCAGAAACGTGAGTTTTTACAGCGATATATGCGTTTTATTTGTTTAAGTCATTTATTATTTCAGATTTTATTTTAATAGGATACCATTTCTGTGAAAATATATTGTATTTTCTTGACAGACGTACCTGGAGGTTTTGTAAAGATTTGTTTCATTCCGCTCCATATTAATGAATGCTTTTAAAGTTCCATTTGAATTGTTATGTAAGTATTAAAACAAGTATAAAAATATTGGGGAAGAAATTTCAGATCGATAAACATTCAGCTCGCTAGGTCATCATCATTTGAAAAAATTATCCGAAATTTTGGTGCCTCATAATTCTACAACTTTTACCCGCTGAAAATATGATATATGCATCGCTAACCTGTAACTTTTTCTTTCAAAGGTCCTCATACCCTGTATGTATTTCCCTCTTTTGTGTCAGTACAACTTTCCTCGTGTATGGTATGTCCATTACTTATCGTTGTCTGTCTTATGTGTGGCACAGCTTGTCCAAATTTGGCCTGTCCTCAAGAGCACATCTCCTTTAGGCGTGAACAGGCTTCATAGACCCAATATGCTCTAGTGATCCTTTTTCACATGGGGTTTGCTGTCTAGTAAACACGGGGGTCACGCTCCCGGAATACCCAAGCTATCTTTTTCTGCTTTCGTCCCACTATTGTGCTCCTATCCCTCTTGTTTCCCGTTCACATTTTTTACTTTACAATGTCTTGTGTTTGGCGCAGCTTGGCCAAATATGGCCCTTGCGCCACAAAACAACCAACTAAATTTGGCCTTTCCTCCATTAAGCCTAACCAACCAGAGGTCCACATATGTGGACCGTTTGGTTTTGTCTCTCTTGAAACCCCAACTAAGGACAAAATTATTTTGCAAGTGTTCAATTTGAACATTTGCATATGAATAAATTCGCGATTACAACACTCGCGTGCACGCCTCCGGAACGAAGAGACAGTGGTGGCGAACCTTTTTATGCCCAAAATTTACAAATATTTATGGTGTTGACATGCCGAACAGTTTGTAACGCGGAATAACAATAGAAAATTTATTATTGTAGTATTTTATTGTGACAAATTTAAAATTCAACATTAATTTCATTAACTCATAACATGAGACACATTGTCGTACAAATTAATGAGATTTTTTTGTTGTAGATTGGATGCCAAATGCTTTATATCTGATTCATATTTCGTCACTTAGAAAAACAGGCCGAACTACATTTATCAGTCATTCTGTTTCATTAGCTATCTTTTATAAAATTCATTTCGGAAAATAACGACTCGCAAGCATATGTAGACATATGCTTATAAAATGATATCACCCGTAAATCGTTGCCAGCAAAATTTTCGTACGTGCCAACTGTGGCACGCGTGCCGTAGTTTCGCCATCCCTGTCTTCGGGCCTTTCATGCGTCATCCTTAACTTTCCGCTGTGCGTAAATCCCCCTCGTCCGTTATTCAGATTATATAAAAACCCGAGTAAAAACTGTTATAAAACAGAATTAAACGAAACTACTTTTTTCGGCTTCAGCTCACCCCCGTGTCTCAAGATTCCTCGCCGAGTGTCGCTGAAGAATTTTGAACCCCTCCATTCTTTTGTTATTCAGCCACTCGCCGGATAATTTCACTATTTTCTCGCCGTGTTACAGGATGTCTGGGCTACCACTGTCCATAGCTTCTGGATGATTTCATTTTCTATCTGAGAATGAAAAGAAACGTCGCGTATAAAAGCTCTCGACCATTGTCATTCTGGCGGCTTCTGGGCGACGACATTCATGCTCAACAACGTGGTACATTTTCTCCCCTCTCGCCATCCAGCCTAATCTTTTATCGTTCTCGTTTCTTTTGTTGTTTTCCTTTTGTTAAGCTTCTTGGGAAAGTTTTAAAAGCCTGTATTGCAGAACAACAGACGTGCATTTATTTTCTACTAACTGGGGGAATATTACGTGAGAGGGAAAACTTTTAAAGGCACTTGCGCCAACTTAGGAAAATTATTGGGGGCCTAAGTAAAACCCCAATTGACTCATTTAGGATGAGGTGGGGTCAGTGCGAACCCATTGCTTGATGTTGTCTGTCTTGTGTTTGGATGGCCAAAATTGCGCCATAAAAACCCGAACCAGTGCGAACTCAAATCTTCAAAACTCGTATTGAAACCAATTACTGGTCTGTCCCAGTGATGTTTAAAAATTTCACCCTCCCTGACCTTTAATAATACTCTTATTTGTCAAACTTAACATTAATATAATGTCTACCTGTGTTAAAACTATTTAGGATCCCAAACTTGTTTTTAAATAGCTTTTAGTCCTTTAATATCCCTATAGAACTTTAGAAAAATATTAAATATACTTGTGAATAAAAAAATCATCACAATTCGAAAGAACTGCGTATGATAAACGTTTTCTATTAGTCTATTAAATTAAAATTGAACTTCGAAATCGTGTCAGTCTTAAGAGGGTTGGTTAGTTTTTTATGGCGTTAGGGCCAGGCTGCACCAAACAATATTTTTCGTCAAGGTCTTAGGATTTCCTCCTAAGACTGGATATAATTATGCTAAAAGTATTATTTATAGTATAGGTATGATTTTCTGTATTAAAGTTTTTAAACGAGAGTATTATTAATATATATCAACTTTTGCATCCAATGTGCCATTTATTACGGATTTGTATTGAATACGTCAGCTGTCCTGTTTGGTTTACGTCCAAATAAAAATCTTGACGTGTCTGTCTTGAGAGTTTATTAGTTTCAGAAGACTTTAAAGAGCGTATTGTTTTCCAATAAAATTATTTTACGTGTTGTCCTTCAGTAGTAGCGTAAATGCATGCTCTGAGCATCTGCTTTAATAATATATTTGAGTAGCAAGAAAGGATATATAAATCACAATCGCGTAGATTAATATTTAGTAGGTGATATAAACGCTTGTTTTCTGCGCTTAATGTGGTTGTTTTCGGATATTTATATTCTTTGATACAACAAGGTATCCATGGCGATTTCATTGTACATACTCTACAGAAAAGATGTCTTTTTTCACTCTTTTTCTTTTCCCTGAATCTATTTATACTCTTATACGTCACGTAAAGTATTTCTTGTTAGACTCTGCATTCTGTTACCATGGCAATGAATGGATAAGAAACGTGCCTCCCTAACTCAGAATTTCGAGGGTGATCGAGTTTTTCAACATGTAAAGCAGGTCAAACTGAGCTTAAATGGAATTTTTTAGCCACCTTCTCAACACGTTGTCTTTCATTGACATGAGTGAAGTATAAACAATTCTACAAGGATTGCATGTGTTAGTCAAAAATGTCCGAATTTGATGACTGAAATTAATTCTAGGCCATCTATATTTTGGTGTATTCACATACATTACTTCCATTAAATGCTTGTTCCTTCAGTGCTTAGCTTATCGAATTTCTGTTGTGAAAATGTGCCTTTAATGTCGTCTTAGTGAATCTTACATCGACATAATTAAAGTATGATCAATTCAACAAAGATTGCATGTGCTAGTCAAAAATGTGGTTCGAATTTTCTGGCTGAAATGATTCCTAAAACACACACACAAAAAAAATCTGTATTTTTTGGTATATTCACATACCATCACTTCCATTAAGTATTTGTTCCTTCAGTGCTTAATTTATCAAATAGCTCTTGAGAAAATGTGCCTTTAATGTTGTCTTAATAAAAAGATCCGAGATTTCGTTTTACAAAAATAATGAAAAGCCATATTAATGTTGGAGAGTTGAAAAGGCGGGGCAAGGGAACACCAGAAACAGGATCATCGGTTGAGGAAAATATCCTTATTAGCGACTCTTGCATCAAAATATAATTGGAGGAAAGACATCAGAGGCTTCTCTTTGTTTTGCTCGAAAATACGGTTTTCTTTTTAAAATGCTTTTACAACTTTCTTTTATGTTTTAAGATCTAGTATGGCTTCAGCAATTAACTTCCCTACTGCTCTAAATTTGGATCTTTAATTTTTTAAAATTCTGAATGAAATATTTAGTTTTTATAACTTTGTCCCCTAGTTTTTCAATTAACTTCATTATTTCTTAGAAATGCAATATCGCCATTCAAGATAAAATTGAATGTTTTTTACCTTAGTAAGAAAAATAAATTTTACTAAATTCGTGATGTGCTAATTCAATATTAGCCCATGTTAGAAAAATGTACTGTTCTCTCTTCCTATTTTAAAATACCTTCTGTTATTCTTTTGGGTCATATTTTAACTGTCAATTTAGTTACAAGCAGTTATGAGTATAAATTTAAAGCCTTTATTCTTATATAAAAATGTTCTCTTCTAATTTTTATTAATGCGGTTAGATTTAAATGTAAGCTCATAATTCGCTCTTCGATTTTTCCAAAGTCAAAATCACCTGTAAAAAATGGATTACAATTTGTTTTTATTCCATCCATTCCCACGCTTTACAATCTGCTGTATTGTGTGTCTTAACGTCTTCTATCGTGTGTGTCTTACTTGACGTCTTCTGTCTTATGTTTGGCACAGCTTGACCAAATATGATCCTTGCACCATAAACCTCAACCAATATTTCGTATCGTAACGTTTTCAAGATATATTTGCATAGAATATTTTTGGTTTGATTTAATTGTTTCCATAAAAGCATCTAAATGGTAGAAGATTCGCTTGTTATTATTTCTACTTCTAAAAAAGCTTGAAGATTTTCCTTGTTAATTTATAGGAGTTTACAGATGTGGAATTGTATCAGAGTATCGTAATCCAGTTTTCTGTTTGACGTGTTTTGTATTTTGGAATTGTGACTCAAGGTAAACGACTTTGATGTATTACGTAAACCTTAACTATTGAGGTGATTATGACGTCGGAGTGCATCGTACTTTGACGTCTTAATCAGTCGTCATAGTCGTGCATATTTCGTGGTAAATGGCTGCAAAATGAGTTGCATCAAAACACACCACAATATGACGCTGTTAAATTTGTGACTCAAATGGGACGTAATAAAAGTTAATTTTAACATATAACTTAATGGTGGAAACACTGGAATTATAACTATTGCTTAAAATCTAATGAGCAATATGCCTTTTAAAGTGTTTATATATACGTTTACGTTAATTTAATCTAACATTATTGATGAAAACTCTGGAATTGCAAATATTTGCATAAAATTTGATAAAAACAATCTGTCATCAAAATTGTTAAAGTTTTCATAAGACAATTGATGTCACTGAAGAGAATATTACTTTTTAAACAATACTTTAAAAGGTTTATAATACCATTAAGATCAGAGGTTGCAATTGTATAAGGGGTATCCATTAAATTTGATGAGAGGTTACAATTGTATAAGGGATATCCATTAAATTTGATGCTTGCTGTTGGGCGACACTTAAGATTCTGCGTGTTCTCTTTTTGTGGTCAATTCAATTTTTTTCCTGACAATTTGACTTTTTTTACAATATACTTCTTCATTAAAAGACTATTGGGCTACCAGGGGCTGCCAGACAGACACTTATGGCTGAAGTCTATCGTATGATTAAAAAAAGTTTTTCATTCTGATTGAACAATAAAAGCATTTTTAACTATATGGAATCCATCATAATTAACCGATCGCGTGCATGAGTCATCCAACTTCCCAAACCAAACAGTGAATCAATCCTTTCCTTCCAGATTGTTCGCCGAATCTTGCTTTTATACATCATGCAGAAACCCAACAGTGGCTCGCATATAATTTATCTCGGTCACGCTACCCCGAAGTGCGCTTTCTCGAAAGCTATTGCTTTATTTCTAGCCGGGAATAGGTTTCGAGATTCAATCGGGGCTTCTGTGCTCAAGCATCTCAAGACAATTCCCTTTCTTTGCTTCAACAATTTCAGCTACTGCTGACATTTTCCAGTTTAACGCTCGCGGAACGTTACTGGGAAATAAAAGTGAAAAGATTATTTCCCTGGAGCTTAGATCTTCCGCTGCTTTCATCCTCTTCTCCCGTTTAATGGGAAATTCTAATAAAAACAGTTAATTCGCTCTATAGGCGGGTCGTTTTAAAAGTTTTCGTGGATCTAACCGTAAAATAAAAGCTGCTGGGTGTTGCTTCTTTTTTACATTGTACGAATATTTTTATCTTTTTTTATATAAAACAATGAATTTTTTGTTGAGTTAGTTTTTGAGACTGCATGAGTTGGTTCTCATTTTTTCTGCGGCTTACAAATGAGTTGAGTTTTGATGATCTATTTCCCGGAAAAGAAACTTGTTTGATTCACATTAGGTTGGCTCATACTGGCATCGTTAAGTTACTGGATTGTTATTTTGAGAACTTTTTTGAAAGCTCAAACTTTGAATTAAGAACCCATTAGTGTCTGAAGAGCTGCAAGGTAATTAAAAATTGCCTCAAGTGAATACTAATATACTTTCTTCAGTGTTTGGATGTTGCTATGGAAATATTCGCTTTGCGAATCGCAAACTTTTAACACTCAGCTGCATACCATTTATTTACATTTTTCCCATATAATCCCCATTTGTATATCGTTGGCTTACAAGAGAAACACGAAGTCAAAACTTTCAAATATGAGGTTTTTAGATTTCTTGAGAAACACTTAGAAAACACACTTGAGAAACAAACAATTGAATAAATGTGCATTGTTTATTATAATGTTATTAATAAATTATAGTATTGCGTAATCATACTGAAAGTATTCTTTTCTAAATAATTGTTAAAATTATAAAATTACAATTTTACCATTGCTTGAAAATTAGAATTTTCCTCCTTCGTTTTCTCAGAACTGTTATTTGACTTAGTGTTTCACATGTAAGTCAAAAAATCTATACCTTTTTAAATTATTTTCCTCAAAGAAAACTAAGTCTGCGGCATATTCTTTCGTCAAATCGTAAAATAGGAAATAAAAATAAAATCATGACCTCAGAATAATTTCTTGTATCCACTCGTTGAATTTAACTTTTATATTGAAACACGAGGAGGCATTTCTTCCAAGTTGTGCATTCTGTCCCCCTTCAATCTTAAGTTATATCCTACAATTTTTCAGCTTTACTGTGCCTTTTTCCCATTGAATAAAGGTTCATCTCGTTTATCTTTGTTTCGCTCCCACAACAGGAAAAAATCCTTTCACGTCCTTTATCTCGTATGTAAAAATAAGAGACATAAGAGGTTTAAAATTAAATGCCCTCTAAGATCCCAGACGCTTTCCCTGGCTAATCCTGGAGAAGTCTTTCTTGGAAATCTGAAATTACGACACTTAAACCGTTCACCCTTTAATTAAAATTCACTTTAAGCGCCTTAATATCTTTCCTTTTTACGAAATCCTAATTAACTTGGATCTCCCACTTTCTCTAAAATAGGATTTATATTCTCCCACGCACTCATCTTAGACAAAACAAATCGTGATATTATATAAACTCCCACCACCATTTTCTTCAGGATAGATTTCCAATCACAATACAGCAGAGTTGCGATATAACGACCCGGAAGGGACCTTCTCTCTAGGGACATTGTATCAAATGTTCGTTATATCCAACATTTATCTTCCTGTTTTCGGTGGAGGGAATGGGGATTTCCACACCTTATAAATATTGGCAATTTCAGAAAAGCACTCGGTCGCTTTACCCTCCTGGTGGTTTCGACGAGGTATCTCGTCCATCAAGATCTGACCGATTTTGCTAATGACGAGGTATCATCATAAAAATATTGCCGATATTTTTATGATTACAAGATCTAATTAGTTTCCTCTAATGACGAGATCCCGCGACCATCTGATCTGGTCAGTTTTGCTTATGGCGAGATACCTCGTTGAGGCAGCCACCTGGAGGGTTCCGAAACTATCCTTAATGAATTACAGCATTAAAGAAAGTGTGAACTGTCGCGAAGTAAAAATTTAATGCGACGAAGAAATGAAACAAAGGAAAAGGGGGTTGTAGCACTTGCATACTTCTTTTCCTAAATTTTCTTGAAATATTTTTTTTTTTGGGGGGGGGGGTGTCGCCGTGATACGTAGGGTTTGCCCACTGCGAGTTGTAGGTTCCATTCATCCCTGGGTGTTTTTCTCTTCTGTATCAGTAAAACTTTGTGTGTATGTCTATTACTTGACGCGCCGTCTTGCGTTTGGTGCAGCACGGCCCTTGCTCCAAAAATCCCAACCAACCCAAAGCATGCATTTTTGTTTCATTACCCTTACCCTCCTTTTTCAATTACGAGCTTTCATTATTTTCTTGTGTGCGTACTCCTATTACTTGACGTTGCTGTATTATGTTTGGCGCAGCATGGCCAACTATGGCCCTTGCGCCACAAAATCAAAACCAGCCAACAAGCTTTCATTAAAAATTCTGATTTATCGGGACAAAATCCATCCAAATGTAACGTGTATTTCATGGATCTCGAGCACCGCAATCTTATTGCTGTTGTTTCCTCCGAGATGGAATCAATTAGGTAGATTATCGCAACCGAGCATCACCGTCCATCTTGAACAGCCAGCTCCCTTAATAATTCAATCTCTTAGTCGTTGCTGATTTCTTTTCTAGATATCAATTATTCATTCCTCTTCTGATCCATACTTCTTTCCTTTAGGATTTGTCTGTTTTATGAATGCCTTGGGGGGGGGGGTGCAAGAGGTCATGTTTTTATCCCATATTTTCGCTTCCATTAGATTACCTTTTTTTATGAGGTGCTGAAGGGGTTACTGATGTTTTGTTTGAATTTATGTTTTCTGTATTCTCCGCCGGAGCGAAGTGTTTGTAGTGGGAATCCTATATACTTGTTTTGTTTCCTGAAGCAGTGGAAACGTAATCTTGTTGAAGGTTTAATCTTATATTCCGGCTTCTCTCTCCGGACAAGATAGGTATATTGAATTTGTCTGTGACATTCTTATGTGGGTTGTAAAATCCAATGTTTGCATCCCTAAAAATATGTTAGTTTACCCCAGGATTATACGTACCACTCTTTAGTTTACTGTTTTTGGAGATCCTAGATGTATCTATTTTTCTTTCTACAGTAGAAAATGCGTACAAAGAGAAATGGTTTGAAGGAGTCCTATATGGATTTGAACCAATGATTACCCGGTTTCATAGATTTACCTGGAAAGTAAGCAAGTCTCACAAAATTCTCCAGGAAAAGTTATTTTACTAATTCAAAATTCTGGAGTTACGAGAACGGGTTTGGCTTTCTTTTTTAACTGGCGTATTAATGTTAACTCGCATCTTAAACTGTTCGAGCTTTCTGCTGCTAGATACACGAGTTTAATTGTGATCTAACCAAGCTTTAAAAAATGTTTATCAAAAAATGTTTTTTCAATTGACATGAAAATAGTTTTCTTCTCATTAGTATCAACCACCCTCGTCACATCTTGGTAGTTTAATATTTTAGGAAAAGAGATTGGTGTTTAGTATTTTGTGACGCATTAGAAGGTTTTTTTTAATCGAACTTTCAATGAGTACATTTAATTGTATTTTGAATAATGTTGTATTTATGAAATTAGCCATCGAATGTGTCACGATTAACATGCTATCGCGAATTCTCTTATGCGGGTTGTAAAATAAAAAAAAATCCTCTTACTAGACAGGAAACAGGCAATTTTGCTTTTGGCGTAGCAGTTTAATCAAATTTATTTTAATCTAGCTGTGAACGTGCTTTCGTTGGTCAAAATCATAATCTCCGGCGCAGTTTAAAACAAGTGGTTGCCAAAACGTTGACCTATAAATACCCAAAAAACACTGCTTTCCACAACGTCAATTAACTCCCAAACCATTCCCCTGTATCCTACAAATTTCCTAACTGCCTTCGTTTTTTCGAATTTTTGAGTGTCTCATTAGACAAGCGCATGTGTGCACTTTCCCTTAAATCTGTGTGTCGTTTTATATTGCGTTATCGTATAAAATATGGTGGCACTGGTGGGTAAATTGCAATTCTAATGCGCTTTCCCGAATTTTCGCACGAGTGGAGTGTCTCTCACGGTGTATTTTCAAAATTAATTCACTCCGCGATTTCCGCCATTTGCGAAACGGCTAACCGTTAAAAATTCTTTTGCTCGCTCGGTGGTTGTAATCAAATGCGCATACCAAATCGCCTGGCTCATAGGCACACATCCCTCTCTTCCGAAGAGAATAATTCTTTACTCTGCTGCTGCTTTTTCCATTTTTCTTGCTCCCACGCAAAAGGAAAATGCGTTTTCTCTTTCGAGAGTTGACGTTTTTCAACTCAAATGTTTACCGGACATTTGCACTTGGTTCGGGTTGGTGGTAGTGTCTACATTCGCTATTTTTCGAGCTCTTCGGCAGAGTCGTTTAGTTTTGCATCGGAGGATAAGTAATTTTGACATAGGACTACGTCTAACTCCGGATAGTATGGGGTTCTTAGGCATCCATCTTCTGAAGAGAATAAGTCTCTTTACTCTTCTGGTATTTTTTCCATTTTTCTTGCCCGCAGGGCGAAAGGAAAATGCGTTTTTCTCTTTCGAGAGTTGATGTTTTAAATTCAAATGTTTACCGGACATTTGCACTTGGTTCGGATTGGTAGTAGTGTCTACGTTTGCCATTTTTCGAGCTCTTGGGCAGATTCGTTTTGTTTTGCATCGAAAGCCAAATAATTGCTCAAGGGGCTTTATTTGACCCAACTGCTCCAAGCACAAGACGGACAACGTCCAGTAACCACTATTATGAATTCGCTAATTTCAACTACTCTGTAATATGCCCTATGTACAAGTTCGAATGTTGGAGTATCCATATTTGGTACATTCTGGACTGAAATATGGATCTGCAATTTGGTGCCATTGAATGAATACAGAATAATTTTTTGAGATATATTTATTTTAAGAATAATGAATCCCCAGGTATGCGCTCTTCTGGAATGCGAATTCATTTCGATTTCACCACTGAAGCTCCGTAGAGACATTGCTTCAACAAAACTTTTTTTACAACCTCTTAGATAATAAAATTGATTCGCCTTTTCTAGTATCTGGTATTGATTTTAACGTCCCAGGTATATCACCAGAAACTAAATTATTCTTTTGTTAAACCTTTAAAAACAATGTATGTAACAAATAATGTAATTTCGTTACAAAAGATTTTTTAAGCTAGTTCTTTCTCGGAGGTTGATATATTGTTTAAATGATTTCAAATCAATAAATAATCTCCTTCACACAGTGAAGTATTTTGTTTTATCTCTTATCTAACTGTATTTGTGTTTTTATTTGCATTTTTTGGATCATATTTTTCTGCTGAGAAACAGCAATTAAGTAATCTGCTGTCTACTGTAGATGTGTACGCTCGATGGATTGAAAGAAGCGTAGTCTGAAATTTCAAAGCTAAGCCTCTAATTGCTTTTACATACCTCTTATAAGTCTTATCAAATGTTATAAATGTCGGTCTGCGGTTATTTTAATGCCCTGGCTTTTGTTTGACCCGTTTTTATAGCGTTATTATCTCTAATGTTAGAATTATTATCAGTCAGACGCGTGATCGGAAAAGGCTTCTTTTCCAGCATCAAATGCATTGCGGAAACGTTATTTAAAATAACTGGGATCGGAGATAATGCGGAAGATTTCCAACCGGGAAACGCACGGCTCGAAAACAAATAAAGCCAGAGTAACCAGTAAGTAAAAGCAGATTTATGTTGACCGTTAATTTAGGGTGCCATAACTTATCCCTCTAATAAAAAAGGACAATTAAGCTCTGATTAAAATAAGTAGCAGCTCGGTGACCTCATTTTATTGCTTGGTCATCGTAAACTTCGTATCTCCCATTTGCAACGCGCGTAAATTGATCCGAGATCACAAGGCTTGTTGGCAAATTCAGGTATAAATTATCCTGTGTGTTACTGATTTCTCGCACATTTTTGTTGCTTTGCGCTGTTTTAATGCGATAAGTTTTTGGTACAATTTGGTGTTTGACTTGATAAGTACAATATAAATGCCACGTAACTGATATAGTATTTTATAATCTCTTTTATACTTTAAGCTCGAACTTGTCCAAGATTTTTTAGTGAAAACAAGCCACCATTAAGGAAAAAATACTTCCGGGTTTGGTTTGCGTTTCATGACGCAAGGACCAAAGGCGGCCAAGCTGCACGCAAGATGATGCAAACCCTTAAAACTAAATAAAAGGTTAAAATAGTCCAATCAACAATAAAAATTCATTTTATACGTATGATGTAGTTTAGATGATATAAAAGGTGCGGGATAAAAGATGTAATGCAGGGGGTCACCATTGACAAAAACAAGTTATGAAGAATTAAAATATAAATGGAGAAAATTGTTATAAGGGTAGGGATATCCCCATCTTAATCGACAAAAAATTCTAATGAAATGTAATTAAAAAATAATGAATTATAACAATGGTAAAATGCCGCAGTGATGTAAGAAGGCAAAGTGGTTAAAATACTTCCGGTAAAGGAGCAATTTTATTTATCGCCTTTTTGGCGATATTTGGCGTCAGTTTTTAATATAAACGGCATACTGAAATTGCATTAAAGTTGCCTGCCAAATTACGCCACAAGAGGTCTCTGTATTTAGCCTTTCAAAAGTAGCCCCGGTAGTCTAGTGGTAGCGCTTCGCGTTCGATCCTCGGACTGGGCAAGGTCGACTCAGCCTTTTGAGGGTCGATAAAATGAGTACCAAGCGTGCTTGGGAACTAAACACTGGGGGTTCCCGCGTCAGGCCGACCACCTGACGGACAAAAAATGGCACTCGGCACCCCAGGGTCTCCAAGGTCTCGTAAGCGCCCATCGTTCTTCGAGGACTGTAGCGCCTTTCATAAAGTCCCATTTATATTTTATTTTCATAAAACCATCTGCAAACTTCAACAAACATCAATCACGGAATTTTGTTTACATAAGTTTTTCATGTTTGAATTTTGTTAATAGCCAAAGCATAACCGAGATTACTCAGAAGCAAAACTGTACAAAAAGTTTAATTCAACGAACTCATTCATATTTATAAATATCCATCAAATACTGCAATTTGGATTTTGATATTGTGAATTTTTCTAATTAAACTGACAAGTGCTAATTTTTTCACGTATGCAATGCTATACTTATTTTTTAATGAATACCCAGTGGTAATCATTTATTTATATTATAAAACCAAGTATGAATGCTGTGACGTTTTGCGGAAGTTAACATTTGATCTGATTTTATTTTTATCCAGCATTGAGTGCGACCCCTTTTTGAGTTCTAATGATTGATGCAATAAGAACGTGAATGAAAACATATTCTAAAAATCTTCATTGTCAATAGATTGGCTGCTGAAATGGAAAGCCTCATGGGAAAGTAGAAGAGTTAGACGACTAACTACCTCATTAAGTCCCTACCTAATAATAAATGCTAGTCCTAATTGATCTGCTAAAGTGTTTTTTAATGAGGCGTCAGATCTGAAACACACTTCACTGCTTGTTTGTTGGGGGTGCGAGGGGGCTCAATCTAAATGAGTTCATTAAAGCACCTCATATTCGGCCAATTACTTTCTCTTTCGTCATTTCTATGTGTGCTGGAACAGTGGGGTTGGTAACATGCCCCTGAATTCTTATCTGTAGACGCCAGAACAAAAATGCGATCTGTTGAATGCGGCATCCATTCGAAGCGGATGGCTTTTTACATCGTACTTTTGCTTTTTCTAAGTTCAATTAGAGGCTCCGTCCATTGTTCGCGTTTTCTTCATGCTTGGCTGAATCACGCCGGCGCTGTGATCGATAGGCAGCTTAGCTTCGCCTCCACCCCATCGTTTTTATTCACGTTTTGTTGTAGATGCCTCTTCATTGTTCTCGGAGCTTGCACACTTTGGCTATGCAGTGCTCAGAGCCAAACATTTCTGCCGAAACCAAGCATCCTGATTCGGCCATCTGTTTGTGCTTGCGCACTGGTAGGACAGGCTGTGCAGTGCTCGGAGCCAAGCATTTCTGCCAAAACCAAACATTCCGATTCGGTCGCCTGTTTGATTATTGAAATGAGATTTTGCAAGAGAAAAATATTCCTCTACCCCTAAAAGCAATTTTTCTCTTTACTTGTCAGTGTTTTGTTCATAAATGTTTAAAGGACGACGCTAAGTGAAATTATTCGTGTCTCCTCAACAGAAAGTGGCTCGGTGGACTTACTCGCTGCATGCGAGTTGTAGGTAACTTACCCTGTAACTTACCCTGGGTGCATTGATTACTACAAAAGTAGCCTGAGGGTCACGTTACTACTAATTTTGGGCGCATAAAAAGGTTACCTTGCTCACTCTTTTTATATTTCCTCCATGGCGCTAAAGGCGCGAATCTGCAAAACTTGTTTCACAAAAACGCGTTTTAAATATTGACGTGGGTGCTATAGAAAAAATTGTGTTAAGAATTGATAAAAACTCTGCATAGGCTTTCAGGATTAAATAACGTAACCTAGTAGATAAAATAGACTCAAAAACTAGAGGGCCTAAAAACATGTTTTGCGCTGGTACGGTTCGCGTATACAGTTAAACGGAAATTATATTGAAAAACTATAATGTTACACAGACGAAAATTAATCGAATAAAAATCTTAAAACGTAGAATAAAGGTCTAGAAAAAACATTTAGGTGAAAATAGCCTAAAATGAAAATTCGTGTCTTTGTGGTGACGAATATAATCTGAAGGGTTTTTACGAGTGTTCTCGTCATCTGACCATGGTTAAAAAATACGAGGTGTTGTCTTCTGATCTTTCCCTTTGGTATTGATCTCGGACCATCGCCAATAGCCCGTTGTGTTGCTTCAGTGCGACGTTAATTAATTACCTACCTGAAGGTCTTTTTTTCATTACAATTAAAAGATTCTCCTAATAGATTTCAATATAGTAAAACACACACAAGGGACGTTTTTCTTTCCTCCCTAGAGTTCTGATGTTTTCGAATGAAATAAAATGCGGTGTCATATTGCTACTTATTAAAGAATTAATATAAGACAAGCTTGGAGAAGTGTTTTTAATGATGGGTTGCTTTGAGGTTCTTGGATCTTTTCTTTGAAACTTATTAAACTGGATGTCCTACCCCATCTGGGTTAACTAAAATACTCTCATGCCAAGTTGTTGCTATCCAATTATATCATAAAAAAAAACGAAATTATCAAAAGATACACGTGATTATTCCATGTATCAAGCTATCTTATTTCTTCAAAAATTCGCTGAACCAGTGACCACTCCGAGAAATAACAGTACCACCAAACCATTAAATGCGAAGCAAACATTTGATCAATGACTCCTGGGATTTAAATTTAACCGTCCAAATTGTGTATGCACACACATTCATTACTTAAATGAGACTCGCTATATCATAGTATGCTTTGTACTCCGATAACTCATGCCGACTCTGGATTGTGGTGACGGTTACTGGCCCTGTCTGCAAATGAGTGCTAATTTAATCGTCTCCGGATCCAGTTAACGGTTTTAAAAGCTGAGTTCGCCGATCAAATGAGGCGATGAATCGGTGGCAGAGACACGTGAAGTTGGCGTAAGAATTGTGGAGAGACATTGAGTAGGCGGGGTCCTTGCCGATGGATCAATACCAGTTGCCCAGACCAGCGTCAACTCGGAAGGGCTTGCTTAGCTTTACCCAACATTACAAGCTGGGCGTTAATGTGTGGAGGTGTTTGTTTTTTGAAACCATTTGTCACTCACTAGCGTGGTGAATAAGCTTGTGCTTTGGTTGTGGGTTAGTATGTGCAATAAAGTTTTACCAAACAATCGAAACTCGTATAATAATGTTTTATGGGCATTTTTAAGTTCTATAAACAGTTTAATGGGCAATGTAGCTGTTTTCCCCTAAAGAAATTAGTGGTGTTCATTTGAGGTATTAAATGGTATGTCTGAATATGGAGTTTTAAACTCTTATTTGCTCTAGGAAAAATACCGACTAATTTTTTGTAGTCGGTATTTTTGTCGTTTTTTTTGTTTCAAATTTTTTTTCAATATTTGAAAAGTTTTCTAAAAACGATTACATTACATCACCACGCATAGCAATGACATTTTATTGCGTTGCTTTTATAACAATTTTATTTGACAGTTCGGCACTTAAAGTACATCTTTTCGGCCTTTATCGTACTTATCTCTTGGTTTCAACATGTTTCTCTTCGTTTCCGAGCCTTTTATTATATACCATGTGTACATTATTCCTTTATGAACATTTTTAAGTTCTCGAACCAATTTAATGTGCAATTTAGAGATTTTTCCCATAAAGAAATTAGTGATGTGCATTTCGGGTTTTACACCCTGTCATTTGCTCTAAGGAAAATATTGACAAAATTTTTATAATTTTATTAAAAAAAATTTTATCATTTGAGAAGTTTTGGCCAACTAAACACGATTATATCAAATCTTCGAGCCTAGCAACATTTTATTGCATTACTTTTATGACAATTTTATTTGACAGTTTGGCACTAAAAGAGTATATTTCTCGACTTTTATCTTACTTATCTCTTGGTTTAAACATCTTGTTTCTTTTTGGTTCCGAGCCTGTTATATACATTTTGAAATTTCTCTGAAGAGGGCGTGCTTTGATAAAACTTGGTAAATTTTCGAAAGCGTTATTGAATTCACATTTGAAAAAGTACTTGCGTTTATTTCCCCGGATTTTACCATTATTCCATTGCCGATTTTAAAAAGAACTGCAATCTGGTAAATATGGATACGAAAAATCGTGTTACTTACGAAAATAGGAAACGAAAATAACCGAGTGTTGTGAAATTCAAACAAGTAGAGAAGCAAGAAGTTTCGCTTTCTGTAAGAGTAGCATCTCCAAATTGAATAAAGACGTATTCCTATATAGTGTTTTGTGAAACTGAAGTGAAGGGTTGAACGGTTGCTCAATTCAGTTTTAGAGAACTGAATTGGTTTTTACATCGATTTGCAATAAGCGTCAAAGTATTTAGATGCCCTAACTTTTCCCCCTGACAGTTCGAAGTTTAACTCCCGCTGTAAACGTCAAACTTTCTAAAACAAGGAATGAAATGTAACAGTCTCACTATTCTTGCAGACATTTTGATTCATTTTCACTCAAGTGGCATTTGATTTGTGTTCCCTCGAATTTAAACTCAATAATCTCCAAAATTCGCACAGAAATTTGTTTTTGAATTTGTAAATGTTGAAAAACCAGTTATTTGGTTTAGTCCTCGAGTAGCAAAAATAACCGTAGAGCAATAAACCAAACCAATTATGGGGCCGCGGTAGCCCTGTTGGAAGAGCAACGGATTAGCAACCGGAGGGTTGCGAGTTCGAAACTCAGTCCAGCCGAAGACAGTCGTAAAAGTAATGCAATAAAATGTTGCTAGGCTCGAAGATTTGATATAATCGTGTACACGAGGGCTCAAGGAACGTTAATCTGTCGTGGCCTCAAATGTCCTCACGTTGGCGTGGTGTGTAAGTTTGAAGAGTGGGATGCCAGCTCAGGTATTGACCTAGTCATCTGACCGTGGTTCAAAATAACTAGGTGTTGTCCTTGGATCATTCCCTTCGGGATTGATTCCGGACCGTCGCCAATAGCCCGTTGTGTTGCTCCTGTTCGACGTTAATTAACTACCTACCTTTCTTACCCCATTCGCTATTGTTAAAGGTAGTTATGGTATGTATTTTTAATTAACGTCTCACTGAAGCAACACAACGGGCTATTGACGACCTATTGTTTAAGGTATATAGTTAATGAGTCCTTGATCACTAATGCACGAGTTTCTTGTTATTGAAACCACATACACAAATACCAAATTTTTCTGATCAATTGAAGGTAACTGAAGAGGTATTTCTTGAAATGTGTAGGAAAATAATGTGCAATGTTTTCTGAAAAAGCGAATGAAATAACTTTGGCGCAAAACTTAATTCTTCAGACGCTTATTATCCGAGACCAGACAAAAATATAAAACCACCCGTGGCTTGAAGAAATTGGATCCAAGTTAATATCTTCAGCCTTTTCCTTTAAAGAAATGGCATTTCTTCCTGTCGTAAGCTCTTAAGGTTTTCTATTAAAATATAAATTCGTTTTCTTTACTCGTTCGTGACCATTTTTCGAAGTACATTCTTGTGTGAGATCGTTCTTAAATTTTCGATCACGCTCATATTTATGCACCTCTATTCGGATCATGTATTTGTGATCCTCGTATCATCTTGTTTTTTATATTTACCAGATGGTATTAGCTTCGGCTACAGGAACACAAATAAAGATTTCAAAAAAGTGTAAAGCTCGGGGCCTTTGGATGCGTCTTTTCGCTCGACTTTGGCTGTTTAACTTTCCTTTTGAGATCAAATATTTTGTTTGCATCTTTGTGTTTCCCCTTGCTCTGAGCCCACAGCCTGGAAAGGTAGAATCGGGAAAAGTATTGGGGTTCGAGAAAATTCCCGTCTTGCATCCGGATCTTGATTAGCCGGAACTCGGGAGTTTGTGAGACGGATTTAATTTTCTGCCTTTCTTCAAAAAATGAAGACTAATGCCGAATAAAGAGAGTACGAGAAAATTTTATGAACTTGTCAGTTATTTGAAGATATTCGGACTTGTATCTGCAATTCTTTTTTTTTTTTATTCTAAAATGTGGCGTACCGATCCATGGACATGGTTCATTGATGAATTATAAAATAGGCCATAAAGAACGGGGGCTTCTACTTTTGAAAATTACCTGTGAGTGCTGAAATAAGATTATCTCTAAGTGCTGAGATAAAAGTTAAACGTGGCATAAAAAATGTTACAATCTTGTAACCTAATTAATAGAAAAAATTATATTGGATAATCTATGAAATTTGTTAATGTTTCAAGTCTTCCTCTTGTGTCTTAATTAAACGTACCCTTTAAATTTATAATTAATACTGGATAGTCTTAACAGTACTTTCGTGATGTTAAGGTTCGGCTTCATCAATAATTCTCCAAGAACGCATCCTTTGAAAGCAGTTTCTCGAAAGAGCACCACTAGACTTTAATTAATCTAAACGTTTTAATCAAAGGCGCGTCTCAATTACTAAGAGTTGGAATCTCCAATTATTCGGGATAAAGGTGTGCAACGGATTCGATTCGATTTCAGATTGTGCCATGGATGAAGTGGGTCTTTCATATTTTTATTTCTGGTTTTCATATAAAGCGATTGAAAAATGCCCGGAAATGTATTTGCTCAAAGGATGATCGGGAACGAGATATTCAAACGTTGTCGTAAAAGTATCGTTTCCCCTGAAAAATACCTCTCGAAGGACGGTATAGAAAATTTTAAACTACAGTTTGTGAGCCTTAAGTATCCATAAAAACGCCATCCATGGAAACTTCAGGTGTCGTTATTGAAGCTGTTGGCGGTATCTCCCGTTTCTTCAAGTCTCGATTTTTCCCATTTTCGCTCTGTCAAAAAGATAATAATTTGAGTAAACTTTTCCTGTGCATATTTTTTATCCTAATAGTGGTACTTAATGGTTTTACATTAAGCCCACGCAATGCCTCGAATATGTTGACGTGTTAAATAAAATGTGCTATTGTTTTCAAAACATTACATTTAGGCGTTCAGGGAAAATTACATTAAGGGATTTATTCTTTGATCCCTCAACTCAAACAGCAGGGGATTATATAGTGTACGAAGCTATATAATGTGTGTTTGCTATCCCCTCCAACTGAAACCTTAAACAGGATTAAATAATATAATAAATTACGTGTGTTTTCTTTCGACCAATGCTGTCGTTATTTAAATAAGTGCCCAATATGTTTTATTTCAAAAGCTTATTATATCTGCTAAAATAGGAGTTTATTCACTTTTACAATTTCGGTTATCTTCTCGAATTAGAAAATAGGATTTTCTGTTTTTTGAGGTTCCCACGATGTTTGGATACACGGTAGTTTTACCACGACCTGTAATTGCAGATTAAACTAAAATATTAAAACCGTGTCTTTGTTTTGTCATTAATGTGGATAACTTAATGCGCATTAAGTAGAAGAAAAATGTGGAAAGTGTCATTAAAAATATGTATGATTAAATAGAGCAAATTCACTTTTCTAGAATATAAGAGTATACTTAACTCTAATTGTAGAATATTTGCTTTGAATTATGGGTTTTGCTGCACCCCATGTCTGGGACAGTAATTGATTACGGATTCTGTAATTACAGTGAAGGATAAGCAAAAATCCCCCTATTAATAAACATTGAGTAATAGCATATTTTAATAGAATAGAGCGATTTCGTTTGCTACCTAAATATGAGGTAGGTTGTGGAATGAACTTTGCACTGGAGCAACCCAACGGGCTATTGACGACGGTCCGGTGTCAATCCCAAAGGGAAATATAAATATGAGATAGGCTAAATTGAAACTTTTGTTACACTGTCTCCCACACTCCCTATATACGTCTGAACTATAAAGTATAAATATATCTCCTGATCTATTGTCCTTCGGATTGATCCCGTACCGTCGCCAATAGCCCATTGTGTTGCTCCAGTGCGACATTAATTCCACTACCTACCAACCAACCTGATCTACTGTCAATAGTTATTTGTAACCCCCTCAACTGTATTGAATTCTGATATTTCTCAGATGAGAATGTCCATCGGTTTCCGAAACAATTGCCGCATAAAAGTCTAGCAAGTTGCGAAATTTGTTTAAGTGAATTACATTTTTTTTTAATTTTAAATCGGTTGACCGCTATCTGAAGTATCGAGTTTTCACTCTTCATTTTGACTATCCAGGATAGCCTGAAAAGCTCAGGTAAAGCTTATCAGTATCAATGCTACGGTGTAGTTTTTGTGTGCCATTAACAAATGGAAAAATATCGATTTTTGTTTTTCGATTCCTCATTCGGAACTTTAGTTGGAGGTATCACCTACTGAATTTCAAGGTCGATTTTTCTGTGGTTTATCGAATCCATTTTTACGTTTTCCCTATTTTTTCACTTCCAGATAATTCCAGGCTGTTTTTCATGTGTATTATGAAAAGCAATCAGGGCTTTGGGCTTCCAGTGGAAGCTCTAAAGGATATTACTTGTCTGTCCCGATTTTATATCAGCTGTAAAATTCGTGTACCTCTATTTGAACTTCTAGAATGAATTCAATGAAACTTCAAAAATATGTTGGAAAACTTCTCAACTGTATGCAAGCTTCTTTTATTGACCTAGTCTTAAAAATGTAGAATTTTCTACCTAAAGAATATTTCTGAACTCAAAAACCACTCTCTTTTATTTGGAGTATTTCCTGTGTATGTATTCCTGTATTTGCTTTGTTTTGAGTTTGAAGCTTGTCTTTAGATTTCAAATACTCCCTTTTACTTATCACAGTTGGAAAGTTCTTTGTTTTTGTTTCTTATCAATTAATAATTGTTTTGCTAATACCCCTACAGTTATAAAACACATTCGACTTCAGTACCTTAAACCATTGAAATCTAGCATTTTTTGGGGGGAGGCATCCTGGCTCAGTGTGTATGGTGTATTTCTTCTGTGTACCAGTAAAACTTTCCTTGTGTGTATGTCCATTACTTGATATATTTTCTTGTGTCCGGTGCAGCATGGCCAAATGACCCATGGCCCTTGCGCCATAAAAACACAACCGAGCATTTTTTCCGAATTTAATTCCTATGTTCTTGTACTGTATTTATTTCTTCAATATTCCTGTTAAAAGAATCCTTTTATTAATAGTTGTAATTCTGGAAAACATTGAGATTTTGACTAATTTGTTCATTGAAATTTTAATATATATCTTTAGTAATCTTGCACTGGCACAGTATGACCTTTTGGGTCCTTGTGCCAATTATATTAAAAATAAATAGATAAAATTAATAGTTGTAGGCGGCTCAGGTTTGCTGTATTGCGTTTGGTTTAGCGTTACCAAATATGTGCCATGGAGCCCGACCCAACCATTATTTTTATGAATAAATACAATTTTTAATTTGTCAACAGTTTCCGAAACAGCAGTGCCCTCAGGGCCACATCACCTTTAGGTATGTACGGGCTTCAAGGACCCTAGGTACTCTAGTGATCTTTTCTTTTCCCATGGGGTTTACTGTCTAGTAAACCCGGAGGTAGCGCTCCCGGTTACCCAAGCGATCTTTTCCTGCTTTCATCACACTATGTTCTCAAATTTCTTTTTTCTCCCCTTTCACTACATTTTTTGCTTGACGTTGTCTTGTTTGGCTTAGCTTGACCAAATATGGCCCTTGCGCCATAAAGCGCCGAAACATCCGTCGTGGTCTACTTTTGATTGCGGAAAGGGGGAATTCGTTATATTTATGTCTAAAATTTTTATAAAATCAGGAGAAACCCAAATGTAAGAAAAATCAACTGTACTCTCTTCAGCAGTCATTGTACGTTTGCTTAAATGCAATGATTAAGGTCTTGTAGGGCGAATGGTCCAATATATTTTATTTGCATTGTAGCATCAATCTCGTCCACCTAGACAATTATTTTTGCATGGCGATTTTATTGAAATTTATAAAATACATATCAATTTTTTACAAAAGTGTATACAGATATTTACCGGATCTATCCAGGAAAAAATATATATTCATAGTCAGTTTTCCTGCTGGGGTATTGGTTGTGTTTGAGATATTAAAGAGAAAAATTCTCATCATTTTTCAATCATAGGTATTAACACGGAAATGAGTAAATATACCCTTTCAACTGGCGTGGAACTTTTCTAAATTGTAGAGTGCAGTAGAAATGGAATTTTCTTCCTAATTTGAATAAAATGTGGGGATAGTTTTCTACTTCAGTCGACTCTCGCCGTTGGTAATAATACGTTTCGCATTTATTCGCAGACCAGTTCTCTAGAAAATTACTAAACTACTCGACTTCCTTAATTTCACACTACCGCGAAACGCCTTCATCTGTAAGTGCACGTATATATTATGTCCTGTTTTCTTTTAGTCAAAATCCAATTTTACTAGATGGCAAAATACGGCCCTTGTGCCATAACACCCCGATACCAACTAATTTTACTAGGATGATAGTTAAGGCTGTTTTACTCACACTTGCCTAAATTAAATCATTCTTTGAACTCATTACTGTAATAGAGAAATCGCAGACTTCTGCTTGAATGAAAGCATCATAATCCTTTACAGATATCATGTTTGTTGTCCGCGAAGTCGTCCTGCAAGGATACTAAAGATCTTCCATTATTTTAATCTGGCACGCTTTTAAGATTTATGAATTGCTTAATTCATCTGGCTTCAACCTTGCGATCAATTCATCTTGCATCAATTCAACCTTGCGATTTCCATTTAGCAATTAATTTAGGAAAAGATTTATCTAGATGGCAAGACCTTTAGGGACTTAGTACACTTTATTAGATTTGGCGGTAACTATTTCATTTATATCAGACGTGTGGCTATTATTTAAGCATGTTTAAATGGGTACTTAAATCAAAGTATTAGGCTGTGTTCTTTCGATTGTGAAGAATGTATGTAAATGATGGAAAGTGAATAAAATTTAAATACTTACATGAACATACCATCGTATCGTATCATTTTTAATATCGTTCATGTAAGATAAAGTTAAAATCCTAAGTTGTGTTTTTCGAATAAATAACTAAGTTTTTATATTTTTAAGCAAAATTATTAAGAACAGGTTGTGATATATTTAAAGCTTTCCGCGCAATTTACGAATTAGGAAAAATACTCTACTTCCATACATAGAGTTGTAAATTCATTTTATTCCCTTTTTGCTTACTTGCCGTTTTGGTGTTTAACCCTGCGTTAGTCGTTCTGACTAGTGCATGGTGACTTTTTTCAGTGTATTTCAATGAAAAGAATAAAAAAGTATTTTTTAATTTAAATAGTACGTTTTTTTACAGTTATTTGTTTTTAGTATGTCCTAAAAGGAACTATGCTTTCACAGGTACACCGCGATCTCATTCGTTGGAAAAAAACCCGCGACTAATAGAGGGTTAAATTGCAAAAGGTAGACTGAATTATTTATTGAAAGTTGGAAAGAATCACCAACGTTTTACTCGTCCGAATACTTTACTTGGAGATTAGTTTTTCGTATTTTTGGTCGTCACAAGTACATGGAATTTCACGAACCCTGAAAAAGGCTTTGTAGTATTACTTAAAGCAGTCGTATTAGACATCTTTAGAAGCTATTTCAATTCACTGGGCTGTGTTTGCGCTGCCAAAGGTAGCTATTTGCACTTTACAAGGATCATATTTCCTTTGACCCTGAAAGTCTACGGTCCCGTGGGCGTTGGTTTTGCATGGTCACAGGTTAGACTGCATACAATTAGCTGTCTGAAAACCGTTTCATTCGTATGTTCTGAATTACTCTTGAAATTTTACAGATGACCTGGAATAAGGACAAAAGGTAGAGGCAATAACCAAAGGACCTCGTATGCACCGTACAAGTTTCTGTCCACATTAGTAATACATTGCAGTGAGAATACAATTTTATGTTGGATCCTTGCTTTAATACCAATCTTTGTTTAATTCTTGAACAATATTTATTAATAAATTCAGTTATATATTTTGAAGTTAAAATATTGTTATGGTTATTCAAAATTGAGGGACTCAAGCGAAGCATACTTGGTCAGAACATTAATTTCTATTGTTAAAATTAGTAATGTCCAATTTGTTTTAATGGATGACGCGAATCCTGAGTTACACCATATTCTGTGTGTATTTCTCTTCTGTGTCAGTAAAACTTTTATTGTGTGTCTATGTCCATGGCTTGAATTCTTCTGTCTTGTGTTTGGCACAGCTTGGCCAAACTTGGCACTTGCGTCATGAAACCCAACCAACCTTTTTTCACCAACCATTACATTTTGATCACGGTAGTTAAGTATAGTGCTGTAATCACTAGATCATCCTTACTGTCCAGCGGCAGACCACAAAGCCTCGCCGTTGCTCTTATTGATTTCATTCATCCCCAAAATGAAAATTGTTTGATGCTTGTTTGAAGAAAACTAAGGTATGCATATTTCTGTAATCAATTTCTGTTGAACACCTTCGTGGTACACCGGCTAGAAACTAGTCATTCGCTTTTCGCTTTCATGGCTTACACACCTTTGAAATTAAGGACATCGGAATGTTCTATGTGCATGTTCTTGCATTTAAAGCATCCCAATCCTTTCTAGAAACTTCCTATGTCTCCTCTAGGTAGAGTGACTATATTTACCGTTTTGAACGGGGCCATAGCATTTTTTTTTCGATAAAAATGTCAGTTTTATCCCGATTTTAATAAAAACTATATACTTTAATATTGATCAATTGGATTGTTGGCTGGGACAACGTTGGATATTACAAAGTGCAAATTTTACAGGAGAGCCTTTTTGATGAGAGCGCAATACGTGAAATGCGCTCTTTAACCGATTCAACTCTAGATGTTAGTTTGAGAACTTAAACTTTACACATTCCGATCCAGCGAGTTACAACAAACGTTATTCCACCAAAAGACTTTATCAAAATAGTCGCATCCAACGTTGTTCCAGCCACCAATTCAATTATAAATTATCGCGGCCAACGTGTTCGTTTTCCACGCTGGAGATGTAGTGCATCTCTGGTGTAGCCCAAGTTTACTGATTGCTTTGTTATTGGTGCTGGCGGTTTAATTTCATATTTTTTAAAGTTTTAAGTCCTATTTTTTAAAGCTTTTAAGTCCATCCTTGTTATGTCAAAGAGGTGAAACTAGTTTTAATGACGATCTCGGGAAAGAATTTATCGCCTTACATTTTCATGAATACAGAATATTGCGTTTGGCGCAGCTTCGTTTTTGTACCGTGCGCCATAAAACCCAAACCAACCTTCCCACTATTGCATCACATCTTGTATATGTACAGGGTGGCCAAAAAATAACTTTCACTCTTCTGAGGCATCTAGCTAAATCGAAGAAACGGAATGGAACCAATTTTGGTATTGAGACTTGAAAACATGGAAAGATGTATTCCGCGAAATTTTAGTATTAAAAGTCGCCAATAGAGAAAAATTTGGCGCTGTTGGAGTCGAAAACATTCGGAACATTTGCATTTAAACGCAGATTAAATGGATTATGTAAAGTTTCGACTGCTTAAGCAACAGCCACGCCACTAATTCCAACTGGATATGTGGCGCCTTACAATTAAAAAAACTGGCAATAGATGCACAAATTAATAGAGATTCTACTCAGGAAAAAATCTTGATTCACCAGGAATCATCGACCACTTAGAACCATTTCAATGTGCTGACCTTTCTCTACTGTGACTTTATGTGCTGACCGACTCACTACGCTTAGCTATAAAGCATGCCGCACTCCGGATTTAATTTGTTGTACACAAGAAAAAAATGAGTTATTTTATGGCCACCCTGCTTAATGCAACGCTCCAAACTAAATTAAAATGAAACGGAATTTCAGCATTCGCTGTTTAATACTCAGATCGAGATTATGTCCTAACTTTCTAAAATTATTCTCGATTTTAAATGTCGCGTAAAATTCTTTCCTAGCAAGAAGTTTTTCATGTTTCGTCTTTCCCTCGCATCTTAAGAGCCGGAAACTCCATTGCCACGACAAGTGATTGCTCTTTCCTGTGAAATTCGATTCAACTCTATTATGAGACGGAATCTTTTCGCCGTATCTTTCAAAGGCGCATCCTCCTTTTAAATGAAAGGATTGAGTTCATTATTTCGTGATTGTACCTCATGCGTTCTCTATTTTTATGTCCCAACCGTTCAAGTCCTTGAACCGGATTCCTTTTGAGTCAACGTATCACAATTCGAATTCCATTCGTCGAAAAAATATTCCATAAACTCGTAGAAATCGAGTGCAATGCGGAGGTATGAGTCAAATATTCGATTGTTTCTGAATGTCGGTCTTTTATTGAATAGTTTTCATAACAATGTTTTTCTCTTTTAATCGACAGAATTTGACTCTTGTAATCTGAAAGTTATTGGAATCTTACTTTTTAAGTTATTGATTTATCGAGATATTTTGTTTTTGATATATGTTTGGTCATGGCGAATATTTGTTTTGCTCAGTTTCATTTGAGGTGATACAAATTCAATAGAAAAGGTAATTGTTGTAGTCTCAGACAGACTTAATGGCGCAGCTTGTCCTCTTATGAACCTTTGCGCCATAAAACCTTAACCAACCAGACAAATTTTAAGTAAAATATTTAGTCTAACATGGCGCTGAGCAACTTAAATATTCATTTTGATGCAATTTTAGTAGGTTTGGGAAAAGGTTTACTGTGCAGTAAAAACGGAAGACCTTTTCTTATTATTTAATGATTGATATCGCTGCTATTCAAACAAGTAATCTTTGGAAAAATCAAACGTTTTTTATCAAATCACATGAAAGAAATATGCCTTTGGACAAAAGACAAATGTTCCCTCTCTTATCGTGTATTATTTCGTTTAGAAAAGTTCCTTTCCGCATTTTTGCAACCTGGCTGGGTTTTATTATTTTCTCAGGGCCGTGCAGTCTGGTCCATTATATACTTTATTTTTGGACTCTTCGCGTTACTTTGTTTTCCATGGCTGCTCTAGCCTAACCAAACAAACGGTTGTACAAAAATTCGGACGATCTTCATCGTTCACTACTCTTCAACTATTCCGGATCATTAATGATCCGAAATAGCTACTGTGGTTGCTTTTTGAGTCGCCGGCCAACAGTTAACTGAGATCGTGATACTCTTCGGGAACCTCCAAATTTTCAGTACGAGGTCAGATGCTCAGGAAGCCGTTGCATAACCGTCTGTAGACTACTATTTGTCGTTCGGTAGACCGAATCTGAGTGTGCTCTATTGTAATTCGAATGTCATTATTTGATCCTATGTTTTGTGGTCGCTTCAATTGACTTTGCTGGGAAATTGTTACTCGGTATGTTTCTCTGCTTTACAAGCAACGTTTTCCTGTGTTGCATTACAATAATCAACGTACTGTGACCTTTTTTTAAGGAAACTAAGTTTTAGCTACTGAATTCCTAAAAATGGTGAGATCCGGTTAAGATATTTTATTTGTGGTATTGGTGGTATTCGACATTTCCACTTAAACAAGCAATATAAAAGACTTGTCGAAGTCTACAGGACATGTAAATAAAACTGCAGCGTTCTAAAAATGCGAAACAGAAAATCTGCATTTCGATAAAAAATATTTGCAAATTATAAATCAATTAAAAGGATAAATTTTAAACAAATTGACAAAATTTGAGCAGTATATATTTTTGTGCGCACGTAATCTTTCCTCATGCCTACCTCGTTTAACCCTTTGATGCTAAAAAATTTCCGTCCTGTCACCTTTTATAAATGTATTTTGCATATAACAAAAATTTTGTGCTTTTAATTTTTAAGTGGAGATGAAATATAGTATCTATCTAAAACACGCCTTGACATCAAAATATCAAATGAAAGATTATTTATGTACCTAGAATATATTTATGTATTCGCTATTCCTTTTAGTGGCATCCTTGTATCTTTCCATTCGGGATTGATCCCGGACTGCCGCCAATAGGCTGTTGTGTTTTTCCAGTGCGACGTTAATCGACTACCTACCTTTCAGTGGCTTTCTTGCGCCATAAAACCCAAATCAACTAACCAACTTTTCAGTGGCGGTGGGACACCAGATATCCCACGCCCCTGAAAGGGTTAAGCCATAGTTCCCGGTCTGATTAGCGTTCGTGTATCAAAAAATGACCGTAGAGCTTGAACCACTCAACCATTCTGACCTGGGATCCAAGTAGTAGCGGTGTTTACCTCTGGAAGTGAATCTCGATCGGTTAAATTGGTTATTAAATTAAATGGATGCTCTTTATGATTCAGAATCAACTTTAAGCAGTAGATCTTGGTTTAATTAGTCATCATTTCTCATATGCGAAATGTCAACCCCATCTAAATATAATTGCCATTATTAGAAACACTCCGTTTAAAAAAGAAAGCTGAACCTATTGGTTTGGAGGAGAAATATCACATTCCAGTCTCATCGGAACCAATCACCTTTAATATCCGACTTGGTAAAGGAATAGAGAAACCTTGACTTTAAATATATCCTTTCTATCGACATGCTCTGTGATTTTTGCTGATTTGTCGATCAAATTAATGTCTTCTACCTTGACCGAATTTCTAGTCGATACTGGAAGGACGGGTTTATTTCATTTTATTCCCATGAATTTTTTCATCTTGTATAATACGCACTACTACATCGAAGGAAAAGGATCGATCAATTCCCAGCTGCCTTATTTCAGCGATTGTTTTGTTTTATTTCATGCACCGGGTTCTGCTTTTGATAGCGTGATTCATGTGAAATCTCACGTACTTGGCAATCCCTCCATCTCCACGCGTTATGTGAAAATGCTACTCCAGCAAAGTTTAGGTTTTTGAGTACGTACCCTAAATGATGTTAATCGAAAATGTGATCAGAATTGGTAGACTGCGTGTTGCTCGACCAAGATTGAATACGGATTGTGTCGATACTGTTCTTTTTCCCCTGGAAATTCCCTTTTATTCTAAAATTGATTTTAAATAGGTATGAGTGCCGGTCTGTTAGCGTGATTCATGTGAAATCGCACGTCCTTAGCAATCCTTCCATCTGCATGCGTTATGTGAAAAAGTTTCGCCACCAAAGTTTTGGTTTTTGAATACACATACTGATGTTAAACTGAAATGCAAAGCAGGATTGGTGGACAGAAGTGTTTGCTGACAATGATTAGGTACGGAACTCTTAGGGCAACAAATATCTCAAATTGAATTTTCACTCTTGTCGAAAATCTCATATCACTCTAGATAAATCTTTTCAAACCCGCGCGAAAAACTTTAATACATCCAGAAATTTTTAAATGAATTGCAGTGCTAAGCAAGACAGGAGCAATGAAGACTAGATACGAATAGGCTGCACCTTTTAAGTCACATAAAAAGGAAACACAAGCTATGTACAGCGAGAGCTCCATGATGGAGTGTATAATGCGGCTCCGGTGAGAAAGCAGATGACCTTGAAACGGTCCAACTGTACAAAGGTGGTTAAGTTCGCTGGGAAAAGGACTGCCATGCGCAAAATCGTGTGACGATCGTCATAGCTGATTGTTCCACTAACTCATCAATCGCTTCCGGCACCAAACGATAAACTTGAAGGCAGAATTTGTGCTAAGGTGCCAGTTGTGGGAACGCATTGTTTATGTTTAACCTGCCCATACCTTCACAAATAGACTCGTTCCAAAGCACTGCCCATGTAAACATAAAAATTTTGGGTAAAAAAATGCTTAAAACTGCGCTATTCTGCCCGTATTAGAAGGCCAGTATCTTCAATTTTTATTTTTAGTGATTGTTTAAATGCTGCCCCGGTATAAAAGCATAATAATATATAACCAACTCCAACTAATTAATCGAGTGTGCTGTTTTCTAGCATTACGGAAGCTTCAAATACTTTTATACCCAACATTTTAAGATTCGTTTACCCTAAATATAAAATCTGCAGATACTTTCTTAACTAGCACGGCAGTATTCTGGACCATTAGAAAAGTAAAAAAAAATCCAAGATAATTCCTGAAATAAAGATACTATACTGTTGCATTAAAATGTAGTCATCATCAATTTTATCAGTCGATTTAATTTCTCATCCGGTGTGCTGAGAAACCGTAAGATAAGAAGCATGCGTGAATCTCAGATTTTCTTTGCACATCTAAGTATTATCTTCCTCTCAATCAGCTGAGGCGACGATTTTCGAGTTCTAAGTGCTCGTAAAATTTGCTTAGTGACCTAACACACTTTGGCTCAATACGTGATAGCACTTCTGTCGAGTCTTAGCTTGCTTAGTTTTCTGCCTGTTAAAAAGTCGAGCCCATAAAACTTAACACGCAACGCAATTTGCTCAAAAGAGCTTTTAGAAACAAATTTGTCTTACGGATTTCCGCTGAACTCCTGAAATGTATTAAAAATATAAATGCTTTCAAAAACAATCTTTAAAAAATGCGTTGTTTCACGTCAGGCGTTAGTGAAATTTCAGGTTGTTGTGCATCAGTTCGTTCTACCCTACTGATGTGAATAAAAGTAGGTGGTTTCAAACCTGTTTTGTCTTCTAAAATATGACGTTGCGTTTTAATAGATTCTATTGAACTTTTCAAATGCTTATTGACCGTGAAAAAGAACATGCCGAAATAACTTTCAATAACAATAAGACTCAATCGTCCTTTGTTCTCTGACCAACATTTACTGTACAATGGCTCTTATCTTTTGAAATATAAATAACAATATTAATAATTCTCCGCGTGGTCGTCTATTTTGTTGATAAATTCTGTTTTCATAAAATAAAATGTGTTATCATTGCAGCATCCGGATTGGTTTGACTTTATTTTTGCCAACTAACTAGTCCTAAAATGTCACTTTGTGACTTCCGTGTTTCTTGTCTTGAAGTAATCTGTTCCGTATGAAGCGTAGGCTAAAATTGCTGTCTGCCGATGTTAATGCCGCTGTGTGTTTCATACCTGCCTTCACCGGAAGTCTTCCGGAAAAACACTTCGTTCTCAGGTCTTCCGGACGGAAAAATGTTTTTTCTTTGGAGGAAATTTGAAGGTGACGCCAACTTCGAAGTTTTGGCGCCAAGCTGTGGTAACCGTGAAAGAAAACTTCGGAAACAGTGATAGCTAAGTTGTAAAAACTATCTTTGGCACAAATTTTCCAGAAAATGTAACATTCCTCTAAATACTCAAAAGAAAAATTTTCATTGCACATTTCTGTTTGACGTCATTTTCTGTAAGTTATCGCCTAATTGGTTACTCCAGTTGGAACTACCGGCAAGCATAGTAGAGCTGGGTTACTTTTTGTTTTCAATTACTTTTAGAGCCCAAGTTTTGGGGTTTGATCTCGGACCGTCGCTAATAGCCCGTTGTGTTGCTCCAGTGCGACGTTAATTAAATACCTACCAGAGCCAGCCCAAGTTTGCGCAATTGTCGCTTTGCGGTTTTAATTATTTTTATTTAATTCTTTTTACGCATCTGTTTTGTGGCAGTTGCGCGCATTGCTTTTTGCTGTCTTACGAATCTTCTAGATTTGTTTTCTTGTGTAGGGGAGGGTGGAAGATATACACAATACCAAATTTTCGACAAAAAATGTAAGCGGTAGCCCGATTGGATGAGTATCGGATCAGCAATCGCAGGGTTGCGAATTCGAAACTCGATCCAACCAAAGACAGTCGTGTACGTGGGACCTGGTGCACGTTAAATCTGTCGTGGCTTCAAATGTCCTCACGTTGGCGTGATGTGGAAGTTTGGGGAGTGGGATGCCAGCTTAGGTGACGTCATCTGACTTTGGTTCAAAATTACAAGGTGCTGTCCTCGGAGCTTTCCCTTCGGGTTTGATCCCGGACCGTCGTCAGGAGCCCGTTTCTTCCAGTGTGACGTTAATTCAACTTCCTACCTACACAAAACTTAAATTTTTCTGAATTGTGAGGTTTTATTCACCGAAATATGTCGCAAGGAAGTTATAGAATGTCCCAAATAAAATTAGTATTCATTCGATTATTGTTTCTTATTGAGAAATTGTGATTGAAAGCAAAAACCTTGCCAAATTGGATATTTTTTCGACTTCTGCGTATTCAGTGTCGTTTTGCGATTCAAGTTATGAAAAATTGATTAAAAGGAAGCGCGATACATTTTCTCAATGCACTTAAACATATCACCAAAATCTTTCTAAAATTTTACTTGAAACTAAGCTTTTTACGTTAGATAGAATAATGGAAAATATTCAAATGCTTTAAATGAAAAACATTTGATAAATTGTTTCTTTATCCTTCAAACGAAAAACCAAACTCAGTTCGCAGCTGTTTATAACTCAAAACTTCTTACGTTTATCCCCAACCTAGACGTATAAATCATTACCTTTATTTTTTATCTGTATGTTAAATTGGCATGCCCAGTTATATTTCTTGTCTAACTCGTAGGCATCCTGACTGAGATTGGTTAATAGCTTGAATTCTCAAATTGCGATTTTATGAGGCTGAACCCTACTGATGCTTTTATATGCTAAGTATGCAATAAGGATCAACAGGAGGGAAGTGAGCTTGGCTAATGGATTGCCGTCAGTAGTTTTCTTAAATTTCAATTAGCTTGTGCAAATGCTGAGTTTGGAAGCCGCAAATGACTACCCGATGAGAACTATCAGGATAATTGAATCATGACAAAAAGATGTGTTACCAATTCCTGAAATAAATGTTTTTAACGTGAATACGTCTTTAAAATCAGACCAGTACCAGGTGGCTAGTACGGAAAGTTGAGCGTAACGAAAAAATGAGCATCGCGAGTTCGGTTTATAGTTTCTATATTATCAACGCAAAACCAACCAAGTGTCATTCCATACCTGAGGGAACAGTTGTGAGTGACCTCGAGTTTGCGCCGAGAAAAACGAGGGGGGCGTTTTCGGGACTTTTCACTACGACAAACTTCAATTCAGTATAACTTAGAACTGCAAAGCGCTGCGACGTCGAAATTCAAACGAAAGAAGTGCAAATTGCGAGCTTTAAAAAACTTGGAAATATTTTGAGGATTTCTATAACAGGATTAATTCCCGACTTTAAGTTGTGTTAATGAAACGGGTCACATTGATGTTTAATAATTTATTCCCTAAAGCACGTTATTGTGTTTGTTCCTTCTTCCACTCAACACCTTCCTCCTTCAAATTAATATGTGTGGCCCGCTTTCTTCACAACCTGGTCCGCAATACCGCAAAGTTGTGCACTCCTGATCTATGCACTCGTTGGAAAATTATGGAAATTTGTTTTATTCGATTTTGTTTTCGAAAAGTATAACCTGGTATCTTTTCACAATTTAATTTTAAAACGCTTGCCGTTATAAGTGACAAGATTCACAAGTGCTTCGCGTTTTATCGTGTGCAACTATATTATCCTAATTGTATTTCCGTCGCAGCTCGGTCAAGTAAGGTCCTTGCGCCATAATACCCAACCAATCTAATTATATTTTCAGTTTGTGGGAAGTATTCACAAATTGGATAGAACTAAGCATCAAATTATACACTTCAGGTACACTTAAGCATTCTCGTGTATTGTTTTTAGCATTGCACTGAGCTGTTAACTATCTGGTCTGTAACATCCGAGAAGTATTAATCTTCAAGTGAACCTTCTTACCCGCTATTCGCGTATGGAATGGTGTAAAACAGCCTCTGTACCAACCCTTTAACTGATTATAATGCTGGATGCACGCCTCAGGCTCCCAATTCTATATCATTCATAACTCCGTCATCCGGTATTTCATAACCCGAGGATACGTTAGCCTCTCCACATGAGTGGGGAATAATCGCATGTCTGATTTGTTTAATCACCTTTGGCGGTATCTTCGCGAGTTATGGATGTTGCGTTTTCTTCTGCGATTCCTTGAAACTCAGACCCATTAACCCATCGACCGCTTGTACAGCGCGTTTGCGCTAAGTCTTGCATTCCAGGATTCCAATTTTACAATAGCTGTATTCTGATCAGCCATTCTCTTTCGGTTTATCCCAGGAATTCCCCGATTTGAAACGAAAGAAAATGCGCACTTCGTGTTTCTGTTTTAATCCTTTCGTTTTAAACTCATTTCGACATTTTAACATCTTGGTGAATCCCTCCAGTGGTTTTCAACCTGGGGGTCAAAAGTATTTTGAAGGTAGAGTTAGAACCTTGCTATTCGAGCTCCGATTGTGTTCGTGTTATCCGAACCGAATTTTATACCAAGGTTGTTTTCTAGGCTTTAAATCGGATGCACAGACCTAGGGCCTCATGCTGCCCTCCGTTGATTTGCTGTCGGCCCGCCTCACCATGCGTTATTTTAACTTTAACAAGTCACAAAACTAAGTTGCGAGATAAAGCACATCAAAATGCATTATCTCGTATATCTGGGTCATATCGGAACAAACTTTTCCAATCATGAATATTAACATCGAGAAACAGGAACCGCTTGACTAATGAAAATTTAGAATCAATTTTACGCTTGGCTACTACAAAAATTGAACCAAATATTAAAACAATTGTCAAATCTCAATGCAATGTTACGTATCAAGTTAAATTCTTCATTTACTTTTCATTATCTTTCTCTTTTCGTAACAATATAAATAATACATATTTGATGGATAACTTCATGTTTTTTGGTGACCCACCCATAAGTCACAGTGAGGCTATGTGGCCCTTGGTCTCACCAAGTCTACATCCCTGCTTTAAATAAAGCTTCGAGTACGATTGTGCACACTGTCCTTTATTAGTCTGTTTTGGCGGGCAGATGGTTGGTTTGTGTTTTTGGCACAAGATCCACCAACTGCGCCTAACGTAAGATAAAATAAAATTCAATAAAAATAGATTTTAAACTACAGATGAACAAAACCAACATAAGCTTTAAGCCACTCATTATTTTGACCGGCACCATTAGTCACGCGACGTGAGTGATCCTCTGATTTTGAATGCCTGCTCATTATCTTTTATGCATTTGATTTCCCGTAATCGCTCTCTCTAAAACAGAAATCGAGTCTGATCTTTTATTTTTAATCTTCACCTCGTCTTACCCCACTTTAGTGCACCTCAGATTCAGCCACAATTATTTAGAATTAATAGATCGTGCTTTATTTTTCGTGGAATAGCTATCTATTGACCATTCGCTTCAAAACACGCCATTCGTCACATTTTATTGATCTGAAGGTGGTCTTTTTCTGATTTATTATTTACAAATTCGTTATCGAAATCGGAATTGGCGCTTTCGTTTTCATCGCTTCCGTTAACAAGCGAAATCATGCATTATAGAGCAAAATAGTGGGCTGCCGTTGTTGCTGTGTAACACCGCGGAAAGCTTTTTATATTCATGTTTATTGCAAGGTATATCATGAGATGCATGCAAGAACCGGCTTTCATTTTTCTTCACTAAATAAAGCCCTTGTAAAAAATACATGTGCTTTGAGTGCCTACTTTGTGCAAGAAAAATGGGGGAAATGGCCAAATTTGACCCCTTGCGCCTTAATAAAACCAATCAACATGTTTGAAAGATTTTCAGAAATGGGAAGTTTCCAAGAAAACACGGGTTTTTATCCATTTTATTTTCAATATTATTTCCCAACACCTGAACATACATTTAACATGAATTCCTAGCTAATATAACTCGAGTAGAATTACTGGCATTTTTATACTTTTTTGTACGAATAGCTTGGAAACTAAAATTAATTTCATAGAACGATTTCTGAATCAGTCTTCGTTAATTGAGCATATGCTTTTGAAGAAAAGAAGTGTCCATGCGTAACTAAAAATATCATTTAACGTCAACTTTGGAAGACGTTTTTCCAAACTAATTCCCAATTCAAACTTTGAATGTGAAATCTGCAGTTGTGAAATTTCATTCTTCCTGCTTCATCGAGGGTGTGTGCATACAGTAACATGTACACTAACGGGTTGAATTTTATGGCTGTTTTAGGTAAGAGTTTTAGGTAAGCTGTTTTAGGTAGATGTCTGTCTAGTCATGCTTGTGTTTCAAAGGGATGTTATTTCGTTCCTCCATAACATTGCTTACAGAAAAATGTGACAACTTTACTACAGCAAAAAACTGCGTTTAAATTTTTAACTTTATAAATCTTTTTTTTCCTTAAAATTCACTCACATTTTTTAAATCAATAAATTTTTATATTTGTAATTTAAATACATCCTTACTGCGTCGTGGGTTTTGCTTAAATATTCATTGTCATTGTATGATCGTGAGTATTAGATCGCTGTTCCGGAAGAATGATGACACAACCTCTAATTGGTGAATTTTCAAGATACACCTGCATGAGTGGCATTATTTAAAAGTGACATGCTATTACTAACCCCACTTTCATTACCATCGAAGTTTCTCACATGTGGTAATTGATATTAATCATGAACGGTATTAGTTTTCTTTTTCAGGATAAATTGATGAATTCCACTCGCATCATTGCTCTTCCGGAATAGCTATATCTTTCTGAGTATCAAACTCTTGATGTCATAAGAGGCACAATTTAATGCGTGAAACTTATGATTGCGTGAATAAATGCGTCGAATAATTTTGTTACAATATCCAGGGTTATGCCAAAGGCGACAGTTAAACAAGTAGATTTAGTGCTTTTAGTTTTTTCCCTCGAGAAAACTAAAAATCACGACTTATTTACAAAATTATTCGATGCATTTATTCGCGCAATCATAACAATTTCACACCACCGTTCAAAGCTGCTCTTTAAACGCATTTATCTTTATACCCTTGTCGATATTTCCGATAGTTTTGCGTTCCTTGTAATTCATACATAATGGGATTGCTCATCCATAAATGCAAAATATTTCATCCTCCCAAGTACCGAAGGTATTTTACAAAGATAAAAAATGGTTAAGTAATCTCCTAACCGTCTATAAATAAACTTTGAACTTATTTTCTCCTGTGAAATAAATGATTAATGATTAAGAGGCGTCTCTTTTCTCAGCGTGAGTTCTTAACTTTTTATCAATAACTTTGTCGTCGTGTACTCGCTCTTGGCGTAAGTTCGACATCTTCCCATTAACTTAACGATACGTTTTTGGAGGTTTTGTTACTCTTGGTTCTCAAATTTGAAAAGGGACTTTTTTCATCGGGTGACTTAATTTTCTGCGGAAATTCTGTCTTTACAAGAGATGGGGAAGCCTCGTTTTTCGGCGGAAATGTAATCGGTTTTTCTGCCCACGTGATTTTCGCTGCGTCATTAAGTTGTAATTTTTCTGAACGGAAATGTTTTTCGAACTTTTCGCTACAAGAACTCTCAATTGAGCCATGTATTTAACCAAGGTTGCTGAACTTTTTCGAATCAAACTGTAGCGAGACAGGGCCTCGTTTCGAAGGGGGCAGAATGTTAGCCGGGGTGAGTCCGAAAGGATATTACCACACTAATGGGATTGGTATGCTTTTATTGTTTATTCAATAAATCGTGTAATTTTAACATTAATTGTAAATAGACTAATGCATTCCTTTGACCTGCGTTCCTTAGTTCTCAATGCAGATATGTTGTCGATTCACCATAGAGTCTTGCTCGTTGACACATTTCTGTAGGTATGGAGCCGATATTGGGTATAAAGGACACCCTGGAGGTGGTAGAAAAAGAGCGGGTAATATATAATAGAGCGGGTTATCGATATAGAGCTGGAAAGGGGGTATAGATCGGATACTGTGTATTGAGCGGGTAGTAGGTATAAAGGAGCGGATAATAGGTTTTGAGTGGGGAAAAGGATAGAGGGTCTGATAGATATTAAGATGTTACAACTCACATGGGATTGGTATATTTTTATTGTTTATTCAATAAATCATGATATTTTAATATTAATTTCAAATAAAACTAATAGGTATAGAGCGGAAAGAGTAGGTATAGAGCCTTCGAATCTAAAGTCGTGTCGCCATATTTAGTCTGAAACAATAAAATTTTCATTGTGTTGTTTTTCCCATACAAAAGTGGTAACATCTTTTTGATTTACCTTTATAATGTTTATTCCAAATGAAGGTAATTCTTATTAAATCTTTGACATGTTTCGCTAAATCTTTTCATCACATATTTGATCACTAGATAAACTTTAGAAAACAAGAATAAGGTATACCGTCAAGGGTATAAGCAATAAGGCCGTAAGGCATAATATACTCACCTCGGTTGATGCGACAACAGAAATCACTAGACAATGGTTTGTGCTTGCCAAATATTTGCAATGATTTCAACATCAAGCAAATATTCGAATCCTGTTTCTCGAAATTCACCTTTTCTTTTGTTCCATTTCAACGTTAGTGCGATACATAGGAATGTAAGTATGAAACAATGATCTGTCAGTGAAAAATATGTAATATTTCTACTTCTATACTTCGCAGTGTATAATTCAGTTTATAAAGTAATTTTAAGAATGGTTTTTTACAGAAGAAAAATTGTTCTTGCATTTATATTAAGTTGGTAGAAATATTAAAAATAAGAAATTTGGGCTTTCGGGGGAGGCTCTTGGGCCTCCAGAATTTTGTTCAGTTGTCTCATCTATTTAAGAGAAGTCGTCACCTCTTATTTCTTAAATTATTCTCTGCGATATTTATAGGCTAATTTCACAGGATAATCGAAATTTTTACTTTGCCTTTCTTTAACAGAAAACAAAATGTGTTTGCTTTTGTGTGAATCCTTTCGTAGCATAGAATTTTCTTTTTGCACATTTTAATTTGAAGAAAATGTAAAATTGGGAAAATTTTACTTTAAAAAACTCAAGTTTTCAGTTGGAGAGAGTTTAATTATCTTCCTACATTTTCTAATAGATATGCTAACGATTTCGCTTCCGCTTAGTAATTTCTTTCCATCTGTTTTTCATCTCGATGAGAAATGAAAATAATCCTTGAGCGTAATCGGCTAAAATAGGGGTGATACATTAAGATGAAAGGCAAGCTCCAGGTACCGTTGTTTCTCCATTTTAAAGGAGCTGAAAGTAATTTTGAGAATTGCACGTGCATTTTTCCATTCTTCTACCCCATTTGATGTTCAGCATAAAATAATTTCTTACTCTGCATACGGAATTATGTTAATACATTCGTCTGGGTTCCCCCATTTTGTCTTATTTCTTCCATCTGTCTGCGTTTTGCCTCGACTCATTTCAATTCGTCTGTCTGCGTATTGGGAGGAAATATTCTAGACGATATTTAACTCGTGTGGAATTTGTAATTAACTAGTATAATTTATTTTTACTTCCAATCTCACTAATGTACGATTTTTTTTTGTTTAGTATGCTACTTCGCAGAAAGATGGAATGTTCCATGTTGCGTTCCCGTTCCATTACCTTTAATTGATCCTATATTGAGAAACAGTGGTACTTTAACATTCTAACCCAACTTTATCTCAAACCTCTGTTATAGTGCTTAACAATATGTCTCAATTTGCCATTTGCTTGTGCAACATAGGCGCCGCTTGTCCGATTCCGGACATTGCGCCATAAAGCCACAAATCCAAATCGTATGCATAACATATATAACTTTTTTGTACTTTTAACTTGTGTATTTCAAAAGTAGCTTTTATTGTCTCGAATAGTATTTTTATTTTGTAACTTGTATTCGGTCTCGTGAATACTTCCAATTTGAAATTTCGTCGATACCGACATGAGGAAAGAGTTTTTGTAACTTGTATATTGGACTGTGCGCTGGGGATCTGGAGATTGATTAACTTGTATATCGTATTGGTTACATAACACAAATTATTCAATTATATTTCTGCCACATTTTTCTTTCAAAAGTTTGGTCTTCGAGATAAAAATATTTAGACCAAAAAAAGACTGCGTAGTAACTAATGGCTATTAATGAAAATCACTTACAATTTTATTTGGACACAATGAAAAATTACTTTTTCTAACTGTTTTCTCGTTGAAGTTTTTAAATTACTAAAAAGGGGAAGAAACAGATCTTTTAGTTTTAGTTATATATATATATATATATATATATTTTATTTCATCTCATGGATGAAATAATAAAGTATTTCTTTCCCATCAAAAGTTCTGCTTGTATTTTCGAAAAAATGACGCGATAGTTCGTTTATGTTTTACGATTTTCCCAAGCCTGTCTTAAATCTTGTATTGTCGGATGTTTTGAACTTGCTTTTTGTAATGTGTCAAAGCTACGATAGTAAATAGCTTAAATATAAATCAACTTTTTCACATTTTATTAAAATATTTAAAAATTGTATAAAAAAATATTTTACCATTATTTCTGTGTCCATTTTTCAGTGTTTGAAGGAGCTTGGCCAAATCTGGCCCTTGTTCCATAAAAACTAACCAACCATATTCATTTTTCACTTTGTACTCATACTTTCATTTTACTAAGTTTTTGAAGATACACGTGACCCAAATCATAAGTGCGTGTTTGGGTTTTAAATGAATATAGCGCATTTTTTAGTTTTCGAGTATAGTACCTAGCTTGACTTAAATTAATTTCCGATGATAAAGTTAAACTACTACTTTTAAAATTCTTCAGTTCATAATTTAAAACTATTCGATTGCTTGCTTGGAAATGCCACTTCTTTATGTCTTAAACTTGTATAAATAAAATATTTGCGAAAGGGAAACAAAGTTATTTTTATGCTGAAAGTTTTCTGACTTAGTTATCCGAAATCATTAAATTTTAATTTTCAAAAAATGTCTAAAAATGTCTGGCGTCTTCCGTGAATGTTGGCGTTCATCGTGGAGTAAATTAGAAAAAGAAAACAAATGTTTATATTATAACTGCAATTACTTGCGATAAGGATAATTTTGTTTCTAACCAACCTGCGACCAAATTGCTTGGAATTTTACCCTCATAAATCAAATTGCCATTGCATCCAGCTGTGATAAAATTCTACTCAAATGAACTCTATTTGCATCCAAAAACGATTTGCTTTACTTGTTTTCTTTTCAGCCTTCGATTCTAGCGAATCTGAAAATAAAAATCAACAGATGGTTTTGAAGTACTTTACTTATTAGATTTTTTATCACGGGCATATGAATAATTTTTCTCTAAGACTTCTGTTATATTTATCTATTTTCTGCGTGATGTAAAGATTTTCAGCGCCCAATTATTTAAACCTTATTTATTTCTCGCATGATTCAAATTATGTAATATTTAACTCAGTTTTTCGGAATTTCGTACTTTTATTTTTACACAAGAATTGTTTCTCTGAAAATGACTTTTTGAAATGGAATAAATTTTAACGTTTTGTTGTATGGCATCTTTCAAAAGATTGAATTTTCCTTCACACATGTGTAAGCCATGCATATCGTTCGATACATAATATGCCACACATCCTGATTGGCCTTCAGAAAATTCGCGCAAAAAAATCAAGGTTGTAGATTGAAAAATTGCCTAAATTCGTTGTCTAGAAATTCACACAAAAAAATCTTAGTGTTATGTATCACCAGAAGACTTCCAACTTTCCAGAACTTTAAAATGTTACTCCAACTTTCCAGAACTTTAAAATGTTACTCCAACTTTCCAGAACTTTAAAATGTTACTCCAACTTTCCAGAACTTTAAAATGTTACAAAATCTTGTGTCGCTTGATCATAAAATTTCACGTTTAAAAGAATGACATGAGCTGCGTAGTTCTGAAATTCTAGTGCATATTTGAAGTCATAATGTAATATTTTATGAATGGTTTTAATGTGTGCAAGTTTTAAAAATAATTATTGATGCCCCCTTTTGAAGGAATATTTATAAAAGATCATTTTTCCGCATTTTCACTTTAAATAAATTTAAATATGCATATTGTGTGGCTTTGCCTTTCTTATACACTCAACGATGATATTAGAATGTAGTTGATTTCTCACCTAAATCTTCAGATAAAATTTGCTTTTCATTAATTAGTAAATACTTATCATAAACATTTTTAATACATTTGTGAAAATGCTGGTATCTATTCATTTTGTTACAAAATGAATTTTCTGTCTCAAATGCCATCCAAACTTTCCAATTCAACATTTTGAAACATTTCAAGATAATTGTTCGTTTTCTTGTTGATATAATGCTAACCTTTTCTTTACATTGAAAAATAAACTAACGATTTTTCTTTCTTTTCTAGAAACACAGAAGAGAAAATACCTCAGTTATCAATGAATTGGATCCTCCAGAAAGTGTCTTAAATAGTGATAAAGAAACATCACTGGAGTCAGGCATAATTATGGGCTTAGGCAGTAATCATGTACTGAACGAGATTGATAGCTGCAGTAATTTAAATATATTGGAGGAATACTTGCCAATTGATAATTCCTCTGACAATAAGTTGAACGAAGCTCCTGTATCGATGAACAAAAGTAAAGCACCCATTGTTCTCCGTCTTCAAAACAAAAGTACTAGCCGGTCAGAAAGATTTGCAAAAGGGAAAAGTGCGTCAGAAATATGGGGAAGAAGTATACGAAAATCAACAAATTCTTCAGAAACAAAGAAACGGCCATCATCACAATTTTACGATATTGAAGAATTTGATCTGAAATCTGAAGAACAAAACTTAAGCCAATTAAGCATTGTCAGCAGCTCCCAACCATCACTATGTGCCACAGAGCAGATATCTAACATTCCTCAACCAACTGGCTTAATATCTAGGCATCTTCCTTTACATACTTCAACACCTCATCTTTCCCCTGCTGACAGCTTGCTACAGAGATTCCGTAAGAGCTTTGCTGTGCGATTTAAAAAGAAATCAGACCCGTCGTCAAATTCTTCAAAAGCAGAATCTCCGAAATCGTGTTCAAGACCTTTAGTTCCAGTATCAGATTCCAAAATTTTAGAACATTCGGAGGAAAAGCAGAAATCAGATGATCAAAACAATTGTCTACCAACTTCAGTACCTGGTAAAAACGACTCGACAAATGTGAATGATATTAAAAAAAGCCCAAATAGCCATATCAAAGACCTAACTCTATCATGTAATAATAGCCGAAAAAGAAATAAAAGGAAAACAAATTGGCGTGCAAGTTTTTTTTATGATAGTGTTGATAGCATATTTGACCCTACAATTAAATCAGGTGTGAATAAGAGCCGTATGGTAAGTGCGACATCAAGTTGAACAATTTAATTGTGTATTCGTATCTATATTCAATAAACACTTGTGAGACTGCAAATTTTTATTATAAAATCTGTTCCTTGAAATGCACACTTTTTAGCAAAATGTTTTCAGTTCTTTTGTAAAGTATAAGCCTGTCCATTATAAAATTGATGTGCATATATAACTTACCTATACATACTGGAATGTTCAGTTATCAAGTTCTGCGTTTTCTTAATCGAAAATAAGAGATACGTTAATGTACAGTGGGGGAAATTCCTAAACGCCAGAACCCATTCCCCAATATTTTGTGATTAGACCCCCTCGTTAAGTAGCATAAAAATCACAATTGTACAGATATGAATAGTAATAACCTGATACATAAGGATTGGTCACAAAGTCTTGCTTTGAAGGCATTGATTCCAAGGTTAGTATTGCAGGCCACATTAGACGTAGAGATATATCTTTATCAAACTGATTTTATTTTTTATCGAAGCATTTACTCTATAGATCATGCAAACATAAGTGTTTTCAGGAGAAAGCCAGGATATAACTGCATTTTTGATTTGATCATCATTTTCACATTTGCTTGACTGACTTGTGTCTTTTTTAAATGTTATATAATAACTGGTCTAACAATTGTATCAAATAAAATAAGTGATTTCTTTTCTTATTGTCCAATTGTGAATTTTTTACAAAAATTCTTGCTTGTGTTGCTCTTCATTCAACACCATTAACTTTCATTATTTAAGTGAAATTTCAAAAGTTTATAATTGTTTTACTGTGCACAATGATTTTTTATTTTCTGTTCTAACTTGTATTATTTTCTTCTAACAGCCCCATTTTGCTGGAAGTGATGCAAATATTTTGCGTAAGAGAGCTGCTTCAACATCCGATTATTCACCCAAGTCGAAAGCTATTCAACGACCTGTATCAGTAGTTGATTGTTTAACAATGGAGAATACTGACTGCTCAAAAGTTCCTGTAAGTTGTCTAAATCTTCATTCTCTTTTAAAAAAATAATTTTATGAACATGGATAGAGGATAAACTGCATGTCTCTAAATGATTTTTAACTTTCATGTTTTTATTTCGAATGAACAATTGCTGGTTTACCATTCATTTCCGCTAAATAAATGTACCTGTATATATTTCTTAAAACTCACGAGTGCCAATGTTTATGGAACACAGATTGCATATATGTTATATGGAATAGGTTCAAATTGTTTCTTTTGTTACAAATATTCTTCAACACATGCAACAATGTTAAAGCAAGATTGACTGAGGCAGGATCAACTGTAGTTTAAAATAGGATAGCTCAACAAACTCATTTTCTTAGATTGTGTTTAGTTACCTAAGGATGGAAAATTTGCTGCCCAAATAAGCATTTGGAAAGCTGTTATGCCCAGACAGTTTGTTTTAACTGGCAGTTTTCGTCCAAAATGCATGTTTTCACTATTTTTTAAACATTTACATCAAAGTTGTCACATCACTTTTCCAGTAAGTTTGTTGTCCTGTACACATCTAATGGCTTTTTCTTAATGGGCATCCATGCTTCTGTTACTTGGAACTTACATCTTATGAATGTATGAGATGAGTTTTAACAAATCAATTTTTATTTCAGATGTTATTTACACTTGTTACTTTTTTATCATTCCCTGTCATAGTTTTCTGGAGTATTATTCCACTTGTTACCTTATAAGCACTCTGCTCAGATAAATTCGTAAGTCAAACTTAGACTAAGCTCGGCCTTACACTGAAGCAGCATGTGACATGACATACACATGCATACTATTGTATTTCTGCTGAATACATATTTATACGCATGCTTATTTCAGCCAATTTAGTGTCTCAGGACTGATGTTTGACCAATATGTAGCTTTCCGAAATCAGTAGAGCAACTTATCAAAGTAATGGGGCAGGTATGAACATGTCAAAGAGGTGGTTGTTGGTTTTTATGACTAAATATCTTTGAAAATCAACTTAAGTATACTAATATGTATTTTGTATTCAATAATTTGTTTCAAATGTAACCATCAAAACAATAGCAAGAAACATTTGCAAATGAAAAGGTTTTGTAAGATTATGCATATCAGTTATAAAAAACAATCACAAGCTGACTTCATGCCAGCACTAATAACCAAAACCAGTACTGGTATCTGTTCAGAAGCATAAACATAAAACATTTGTGAAACATAGTCAAAAGCATCATCTCAATAAATTTCTTTATGATTTATCAATTTTCGTGTCAATACAAATATAAAATTAAAATATTTAAAAATAAAAAATTTTGCTGGGAAAAGATGCCATGTCAGGAAAAATTAAATGGGTTATTTAAATTCAACTACTTAATCACACCTTAGTTGCTCTACTGGGCTAAGTCAAGTAATTATAACTAGTGTCAGATGTCCATAATATGAGCCTCAAGTTGCTGCAATATTTTGTTTTTCAGGATGATAAACATGATTATAGCCGAACAGCTTCAGATACTACAAATGGAGAAGATCAGCAGAAAAATTTAACTAGTCTTGATCAGGTATATTTATTTTTATTGCTGTAAAGGATTTAAAAAATACTCTTTTCTAGTGTTTATTTTTGAAATCTTACCTGAAATTCTGCGTATATACAGAATACTACAGATTTAAACTTCTATTTTAATGAAACTTATTCAAGTTAGAATTTTTTAGTTCTTCAATGACAGAATATTTCATTCCTAATTTTCTTTTGGCTAATATTCTACTTTATTAATAGATTTGGCGAGCCAATCCAGTGAAACTGTGTAGAGTTCATTCTCGATTGTTAATGTGTCGTCATAAAGGCAGATATAGACTTCGACGCTCAATTAGTCAACCTGTGGAGTTGGAAATGACTGGCTCAATACACAATCTGAGGGAGTCAACCCATGGTAGTCTAATTATTCTGCAGTTCTAGATCTTTACCTCCCATATTTTGATTTTACATTTGAAATAGCAAATTGCAGTATTTATAAGATTAATAATTTTATTTTTATTTAATTCATGTTACACTAATATTTTCTATTCATAATAAATAGGCTCAGCTGATCAGGAAAGTTTTCAAAAAGGAAGCTTATCATCTGATGATGAGGCCTCTTCGGAAAGTGATATTTATCATAGTTATTGTTGTAGTCCCACTCGTCGGTCAAATACTTGCTGGGAGGTAAATATACATAAATCACACTCTTAAAATTTACTTGTCATTTTCATGGTTAGATTTTCATCAATGGATAGGTTGAATTAATTTAAGGTTTCCTTGATGTTTTTGTTTTTACAGCTATCAGGAGATGGCACTATGTATGCTGAAGCGCTGTGGGATCATGAAACCCTAGATTCTGAAGAATTGCCATTTCAAGCTGGAGATATAATAGAAGTTACTGATACAAGTGACCAAGATTGGTGGTGGGGAACAAAAGATGGCCAAGGAGGATGGTTTCCATCTGCTTTCGTTAGAGTGAGCATATTTATTATACTATCTTATGAAATACAATTTTAATGTCAAAATGAAATGTCTTTATAATTGTCTAATGGTTCATAGATGAAAATTGATGCTCATAGATGATTTTCAACTTTTATCTCAATTCCATTCTGTTATTTTGTGATCACATGAATTACTAATTTCTGGAACTAAATACTGAATCTACAGCATAAATCTAGATAATTTAAACTTAAAACTCTTTGACTACTGACATTATTTTCAGAATTTTTTCATAGAAATTTTTGTGGAAACATGTTTTAATTTATTTTTTAGAAGGTTGATTGCAGTTATGCCCAGCATAATTTTTAATCCATTTCATGTTTATGTTCTAGCTGTATGTGAGTCATAGAGGTCCTTCCCTTCACTTCAATGGGCAGCAATCTGATGGTATTCAAATTCCTTATTCACCTTGTAAAGTTAGCATGAACAATCTTAGTTGTGAACAAGTTCGGGCAAATATAGTTCAAGAAATTGTAGCCACTGAACGAGATTATGTGAAACATTTGAAAGATGTAGTTGAGGTAATGCATTTTTCATTGAAAATATCTATTTTACTGACAGATGAAAATATATTATTACTTGGTATTAAAAGGATAATACATGGACTTACCACATTTCATACAAAGGAGTCATACTTAATTTTGACTCTGTTAATGTCGTATTTAGGACTTATTTTAATCTACAACTATCAATAGTATTGCACAATATTTTTTTGTGTTCTACTGGATTAGTTAATTAAGGAAATGTTGAAATTGAGAACAAAAAACTTTAGATAAAAAACAGACTCGTTTTTCATAGAGTATACTTTGATTTGTTTGTAAATCTAGTATTGCTGCAAAATTGAAATTTATAGGATTAAATATTCCCAAAATATCTTGAAATTTCTGATTTTTACAACACAACTTCCCTTTCTTGATGCAAATAAGCAAAGTATCTCATCAGAAGGCAGGCATAACCAGGAATTGATTTTACTTCAATAATTTATTCACTGCTTCATAATTTTGATCTACATAAAATTCAAGCTTAGTTGTCATTTCTTGTTGAATTTCTTATTGAAATGTAAGATTTCTAAGGTATATAAGGGTATTACGTTTAATCTGCTATGAGTACCCTATCAGTTTTTTTAACAAAAGCAAATTGTCTATTTCTGTCTAATTTCTAGCTAACACATTCCTATGATCCTAACTACAAATTAAACTAAACTTGTATATAGTATATTTTGTGTGTTAGGAATTTCCAACTTTTGACATTGCTTTTCTTTTTTAAATATTTAAGTTGTGTTAAGATTCACCAAATTACAAAATTTAGTAGAATTTTTAAAATTTTATAAATATGATAAATGTAAATTTAGTTAACAATTAATAATATATTTTAATCAAAATTAATCATCAGTGAGTTTATAAAACCGCCATCTACCTTTTTGCCTAAATTTAATGCTAATAATATAATCTCAAAGCATTTTTCTGTATAGATACAATTTTAACAAAACTGTTTTCCATAGGGTTATTTGAAACAAGTCCATCGTCGTCCTGATATGTTCAGTAAAGAGAGAATTGAAACTGTATTTGGTAATATTAAAGAAATATATCAGTTTCAAAGTCAATTTTTGAAGCAACTAGAAGATTGTTTGGATACAGATTCTCCTCACCTAAGTCAAATCGGAAATTGCTTTCTGAATCATGTATGAGTTTGTTTTCATTTTATAAGTATTTTTATTTTAATTTTACTAATGCCTATTGACTAAAAAAGCATGAAAAATCTATTTTCATGGAAATGGAATTATGTTTGCTCTTACTTGATTTAATCCAAACTCATTTCTATCTGCAACCTGATAAAAATATAAAAATTCATTCGAAAACAAGTGATATTTGGTATTTCAAGATTCAGCCATGAACTGAAGTTTCAAATTACTTTGTACCTTAACTTTAGTGTCTTCTACCAATAGATAATAGTTTGAAGGTAAACTATTAATACTAATTAGATTGTATTCATTATTAACTTTGCAAAATGTTGGTGAAAGTGATAAATTTTGAAGATCCTGCTTATGTTTCATGTAATGATTTTTTGGCATGGAAAATGTTTTTCATCAAATTTTCCTGCAGTAAATCTAAGTGATAAATTATGTAAGAAGCAAGCATTTGAACCATCATTATTACTTTTAGATATTTAAAAAAAGCTTAAATTCCAAATGTTCATGAAAATCTAAAAGGAAAATGTCAGAAGACTAAACACTACAGAGCCTTTTCTAAACTGAAAACCTGCTATTTTATGTAAAAGTGGTTGTTCCAAAAGTTAGAATACTTTGAAGCTTAATGAGGTGGGTAAGTATTTAAGGATTTTTGTGGTGCATGGTCCAATAATGGATAATTGCCAGATGCCTAATCTAGGTAAAATTAGCATTGTTTGTCGCTTTTATATTCTAGCAGAATTGCCCGGCGATGCTCGGGTTCAATTGGTTAAATGCTAATTCCATTTCATAGAAAAATGCAAACATCATTTAAGTGTACAGATAATATTTTTAACATCATTTTAACTTTTTCATAGCTTCTACAATTTACTTTGGACGCAAATATGTCTACATAATATATCCATTCATATAATCCATTTCATATTCATCACACTCTTGCTGTAAGACAAACTACCAAAGCTTTTTCAGAGATGACTTCAGAAGTCGATTTTGAGTTTTGGTGTGATTATGAATGCCTAAGTTCGTTTTCAGTAATTAAAAATGAGGAACTTTCAGTGTATAGTCTTGCACTCAGTTTTCCAATCGATATTTATTATTTGTGGTACCCTTGCACCAGGGATTCGATGTTTTCGAATTATATTACCGTTGTGAGAAGATGGCGAATTAAACTGTTACTGCATTCATGGTTAATTTATTTTGAAGCACACATTTTTCTTCAAAATTCTATTCAGCCACACATGGAATAACGGAGCTTGTGTTTAAAACAAATGTCATCAGTGTAGACAAAGCAAACTTAATCGATTACACTTTTTACAGAATCACTGCACTTTCAATGAATATTTCACAGATAGCTAAGTTGTATACGAACAGTTTCAACTTCAAGTAAGCAACCTCGACCTTCTGTCACTAATATAAAAAATTCTATTTTTGAACTGTCATAGTGTAAATACTTCCTTACTGTGATATTCCAAGATCAGCAGTCTTATTTAAAATTCGCATTGCTCCAACAGAAATTCAGTTTTATATCGAATCCTTATGGTACTTTTTTCAATTGAGAGATTCAGTTTCTATATGGAAACAACATACCTATTAAGAATGGTAGATGCAGTTACTTGACTATGGAATACAGCTTTCAATAATACCCAGGAAACATGAAAAACAAAAGTAAATTTAATTCATTTTAATCGTCTCGTAATGGAAATTTGTCAAAATTTAGAAATGTCTTTTAACTACAACGTATGGCTACCCGTTTTGATTTAACGCAATGCTAACTTATTTTACAATGATTTTATTTTAACTTTATACCGGTTATTTTAAAATAAGAAGTTGCATATCCGATTTAAAGCGGTTTTATTATGTACATTTTATTTATTTTTATGAAAGAGAATTCTACAAACCATTACATATTAACCAAAGACTAATTATGAAAGATGTGCAAACGTTTCGAATTTTGACTTGAGAATATTCTGAAATAGAGAAATTTGAAAAAGATGTTCGAAAAATATTGATAGACAATAATAAATTATTTACAAAATGAACAAATTTACAAAATCTAAAAATACTCGAATATGACTGCAATATTTCGCTGTCTTAACTCAAATACACAAACACGGAATTCTAAATCTAATTTATGAAATAAAACATTAATTCTGGTGTTGCCATATACCAAATTGCAAAATTATGCTTTTATGCTCAATGAGTTTTTCGCTTGGGCTTTTCATGTTGCATTACAAAATGTAAGTTGTGTAAAATTAAGTATTTTAACCATCCATTTTTCATCAATTAAATATTCATAAATTATTTATGGAAAAAATAAAAGATCAGTTCAAACACAATTATAATATTAATTTTTTTAAATATAACGTTTGGAAATAATTGTTTTTCGAGCAATACTGGTAAAACAAACTGATCTGCTTATCGCAATCATTTTATGCTCAATATTATTTTTATTACAATTTTGAATTTATTTAGCCCCTCTGCACACCTAGGTTAAAGAGAACGGGGTTAATATGTAGCTTGCATTACTCGCAGGGTTCCAAAGTATAAGTGTATCAAATTTGGTGAGGATTGGTCAAACAGTGTAGATTTGTATAGAGAACATACACACATCCATTTTTCTATACAGGGTGTCCCACATAGGACTCCCTGATTTTAAAATTAAATAACTCGGAAACGGAGATAGATAGAAGAATGAAGCAAGTGGTATGTTTATTTTGGAAGCTGTAAAAATCTGATACAGGCCTTTAAAAGACCTGATTTTTCATTTTAGTTTTTGAGGACCCTTAAAAACCCATAATATATTTGCCTCAAGTCCTTAAAAAATTTTAATGCCTAAATTTTTTATAAAAACACATTTAATTTTACCTTCGTTGAAAAACCATAATCAATGATACATGACCTTAGATGAGTAATTTGGAGAATTTTAAGAAGTCCCATCTAATACAGGTTTTTCCTTACACCTGCTACAATCAATATCAATGACACTTGATAGACAAGTATAACTGGGTTTCCTTATGTGTATATTCACTGGTCGATCTACTTTGATCTGTGTCAATGTTGGCATGGTGTGGAAGTTTGGAGAGTGGGGTGTCAGCTCAGGTGTTCTCGTCATTTGACCATGATTCAAAATTCCTCAATCTTTCCCTTTGGGATCCAGGACCGTCGCCAATAGCCTGTTGTGTTGCTCCAGTGGGATGTTGACTAAAACTACTTTGATCTGTGTCAATAGTAGCCTTAAAATACGTAAAATAGCCTTGAAAAGGCCCTAATTTTTCTTTTGCTGAAAGAGTGGGAACCCTGTTGGTTGAAGATTTTCTCTTACCAACATAAATTGTTACTTGTGCTGGTATGCAGAGGTGCACTGTGGAAACAATTCAGAATTTAGCGGGTATGTTTTCTGTTGTGCTTCATTTGTTATTACTGCTTAAAAAATCCAAAAGTGAAGCACATGGTATCATACTTAAGATCAGGAATTAAGTGGCTTCCAAAAGGTAGTAACAAAGTTCTTTAATTTTTCACTTAATTAACAATTTTTTTTATATTTTAATAAAAGATTTTTAATTAAAAGGTAATTTTAAATTAATTATAATGAAGCAATATTGTAGGCTAGATAGAACAAATAGAAAGGCTAAATAGAATTGATAGATCTGCTATATTAGGCATTGTTTAGTGATTAAGATAATACAAGTTGTAATTTTTTTGTTTTTATCTGCTCATACAGCTGGTGATAGTTACCTTAATTAAGGCATTGTTTTTAATTTGAAGCCATGTTAAGCTGGGTTAGAGTCAAAAGTACAAATAAAAATGATAAACAGGCCATAACAGCCTGCTTTTCCTGTATGTTTTTGTTTTGAAAAATTTGAAGTGGCAAATTTTCGGACACAAATTTTGTCAAGTGTGTTGACCCATTCGGCTCTCAAATATGCCGACCCATGTGGAATTTTTCTCATCTTCCACATAGCCAGTCTCAAAACCATTGTTTGGAAAATTCAAATTCCTGTCTAATCTAAATTTAATAGACAATTTTAAATTTTAAAAAATTTATATTTCTTCTCTCATGTTAAATAGAAATAAGGTTTTTACTGAAATGCAAAAGTATGAATTTACTCCCAATTCTTTTTGATATATATTGTATGAGATTGCGTTTTTCATTATATTTATACTTATAATGTATAGGGAATAATTTGTCATTCTGAAATGTAACATTAGATTTCTGGAAAGGTATATGCTTTGTTTTATTGTTATTTTTATCAATGAAATTCCCATATATATGTCCACAAAATCTTACATTTGTCTACTGAACCAGTTTTTCTTCGTATCTGAAGTAGGAACTTAAAAAGTTTATTAATACCTCTCATTTTTAATCAGAATGTGTCATATTTGTATTTTTCTTTTTATGAAGATGTGAGTGATGATGTAAATTCTACTTTATTCGCAGAAAGAAGAATTTAAGATGTATTCACAGTATTGCAATAACCATCCATTAGCTGTCAGTGAATTACAAGAGCTATATTGTGATTCACAATACATCCACTTTTTTGAAGTTAGTATTTGATTCTTTATGAAGTGTAAAAATATTTTTGTATTAAAATAATGTGTGCTAAGTGTTTTTATTTTTCTAGGCATGTCGACTCTTGCAAGAAATGATAGATATATCTTTAGATGGTTTTTTGTTAACTCCAATTCAAAGAATTTGTAAATATCCCTTACAACTGGCTGAACTGCTCAAGTTTACTGATGCAAATCATCCAGATCATGTTCCTGTTTCAAATGCATTAGCTGCAATGAAAGAAGTAGCTGAACTTGTAAATGAACGCAAGCGCAGAATGGAATGTTTAGAACGAATTGCTGAGTGGCAGAGTTCAATTGAAGGATGGGAGGTTAGTAAACATTTAATTTCATGAATTTGTGTCACAAAAATGTATGTTGGCATACATACACTCTTATGGTCATAATTACTAACTTCGTCAATAGAAAAAATTAGTTTATTAGAATTGAATTGCATAATTACAAAAGTTAGCTTAAAATTCCTTATTGTCCTTCCATACTCAGATGACATGTTTGCTTTAAGTCAAAGCTCATGAAAAGTCAAGATAAGTATATTTGAAGTAGTGCATCAGAAAAATCAGATATCCTTAGGAAAATGATAATCACATGGTTTCATGTAGTCAGCAGCAGATTATGTAATGTTTGGTCCTTCATGTTCAACTTCCGTGTAGCTGTTGTTGAGTTTGACACTGTTGACTTGATATGAACCTAGGTACATGAGTCTCAATTCCCATCCAATTCCATACTGCTTTCACTTGATAACTGTTAGTTCTCCTTTCTTTCTTTTCCTGTTGGAGATTTTATGGTTATTTTGAATCTTCAAAATAGTCTTGTTTGCATCTTCAATTATTTGCATTATCCATTAAGGAAAACTGAGTTTCTTTGAGTATTTCTATTTAAGGTTAGATCTTATTTCTTCATCTTCACACCAACAAGGAATTCTAATAGCATCATAAAGTAGCAAAATTTTAAATTGGTTCAGTATGCTCCTTCAAAATTTAGAATGAAAAATTCTTGTTCAACACTTCTGTCTTCATAACTAGAGCCATCTTTTACGTGAGTTGTCTTGATTATCTTTGGCTGTATAGATCTTGGGACACCTAGTACCTCTACTGTAAATCAATTGTTTTTCATAGATATTTTTTAATTACATTTACATTTGAGCTGGTATCAAAAATTCATCAGCTTTAATCTGAGAATGAGAGATCTCAAAATCTTTTGTTTTGCTGAAAAACAGGAACACTTAATTAAATTTGCATCTAGAATTTCATTTTTTTTTATTATTTCTCAATTTCAAATATTTCATAAATTCATCAATTGAAAAACCTTCTCCCACATTTTTTAAAATTGTCAAATTCGAATAGCGAATGAGTTTTAGAGTTGTATTATATCAGTTTATCTGTGTACTTAATTTTTGTGAGTTGTACCATTTCATAAATTACAGGGTCCTGATGTTCTTGATACAAGTTCAATACTTATTCATTGTGGAGAGGTCACAAGAGTGTCATCATCATGGTCACGTGATATTTATTTATTTATATTCGATCACCAACTTATTTATTGCAAAAAGGTATGTTTTATTATTCTCCTTTGATAGTTTTCTCCACATATAATTAATAATGCTAGGATGTTCAGTATTTTTATAAGTTTTATTTTCTTTTTAAAAGATACTGCATCATTGCATGATTAAAAATATTAGAAACTGTTACAATGATATTTAAATGAGAAATAAACACTACTGAAATTTGTATATGCTAAACAACTTTTTAAACTGATCACTCCATCTACTACAGTCCTGTATGTTAGTGTAATGTCTTGTTATTCAATTTGTTTCATTATAATTAGCCTGGGATAACGAAATTTGTAGGAACAGCAACCATGTTTATCTTAAATATGATGCAGAACTTAATTGTCATTCTTAACCCTATGATTATTTTCCTTATTCAATATTAATCTTTAATTATTTTCTCTGCTAGTGTATAATATTGTACAATACTTATATTTTTTACATAATTCTGTAGCCATGTGCATATGCTCATAAGCAAATTAATTAAATTAAAATTCAAACAGAAAATAGTTTCAAACAATTTTATTTTTTAAAGAATTTTGTGATGCAGTAAAAGTTATGATCAATCTTTCCAATTTGATTATATTTAGTATTTATTCAGCAATATAGTTTATATAATGCCTTGCTACTTTATAGATTTAGAATCTCCTACAGTAGGGAATTTAACTTTTGTGTTTGTTTATATTTTTATGCTAGTTCTAATCCACTAGGGCATGAAATTTTACATTTGCTTATCTGGTTGACTTTCCTTGAATGAAAGTGATGAAGGTTGTTTAACCTGATACAAGGTTGTACAAACTTTAACACACAAAACATCCCTGTATGATTTGACTTGAGGCTACAAGTTTAGAATTTTCGTGTATCATCTCACACCATTCAATTATGTACACTGCTTTCAGAAAGTTAAGCACATGACAGTAATTTGACATAACTGAAAATGTTATACATTAATTGAGTCAAAATTTCACATGAAAGTAGGAAATTTGGTTATAGATTCATGACCACAAAATTATAGTAAATTAAATACATATAGGTATATTTTTTAATGATTGTATATGTACAACATATTTCAAACATTCAAAAAAAAATTTAACCTTTGCAAACAAACGATACCTTATCTTAAAGGATGTGACCATCCCTGACCTTCATGCAAGCTCTGTAGCGACATTCTATACCTTCAATTAGGTGGGCAATAACTGCCATTCCTCTAATGGGATAGTTTCCAGCTCATTGAGAGTAGTTGGAGGGGATACATGGGCAGAGACCTCATGTCCAAACATATCCCAAAGATTTTTTATGAGGTTGGGTGAATATGGTGGCCACTCCATGCGAGCTATGCCTTCATTCTCAAGGTACTCATCCAACAGATTTGCTCTATGTGGAATGCATTAACGTTCATAAGAAATGCTGGACCAATTGCTACAGCTTAGTCTCACAATGGAGTCAAAGACTTGCCAAGTACCTCCTGTGAAGATGTGCAGGTCGGTGCGATAGCTTATAGAAAATGTAGTCCAAACTATTATGCTGGCAGCACTAAAGGCATGGTGCTCAATGATTTACTGGACTTGTTCTGTGTTCCTTGTTCTTCAGATCCTCAGGCCTATAATCAGATACAGGGGCAAATCTTGACTCATCAGTGAACAGTACATTGAACCATTCCGCTGCTTTTCAATTTGCATGCTCATGACCCCATGTCAACCATGCTCTTCGGGCTTTGATGCTTAAAAGGACACAAACTTCTACTTGGGCATACAGTACTTCCATATGTCGCCTTCGCCACACAGTAGTGGCAGATATTGACCTTCCAATTGTTGTAACCATTGCTCTTAGAGTTGATGTGATCGCTCATCGATTGCACTTATCCAGTAAAGCCATATACTTATCATCAGAGGGGGTGATAATTCTTGAATGACCGGGAACACATCTCAGGACAATTGACCTATTAGTTTGAAATTGTTTCCATAGATAAGAAATCGCAGAATGGTCAACACCGAAGAAAATAGTGACATATTTAAGACTCCTGATCACGCCTCCCCACAGCACGCCAGCATTGAGAAACTTCTAGTCATTTTTTTTGTCATAATTGACCTTACCTAATTCACAAATAACCAGAATCGTCTTTCAGAAATTTTTCATCAACATTTAAACTCCTCTACTGTGAAAGGCTTCAGAAAGGCATGCCTAATTAACCAATGCCTAATTTGCATATTTCTGGAGAATAAATTCTGATTGGGCGCATCATATGATATTTGTGCATATTCCCTTCTACAACCACAGTGAGCTTCACTCAATGAAATTGAAGCACGCATTTTGAAGCTCAGAATTTGCATCACCTGCTTAATTTTTGGAAAGCAGTGTATATAGAAAGGTTAATTATGGTAATAAACACGAAACCATTGTCACATATCTACTAAATCTTCTAGAATTTCTGTGAATTTATGTTAGTTTACTTGAGAACTTGAATTTCTATAGTTGCACACCACACACATCTGATATTTTGTTAATAATTGTTTAATAGAAATACTGATGTTTAAATCAGTTTGGCCTGTGATGGATAAAAATCCTGAGATCTCTCACAGGAGCACAATTTAATGTAAAAATTGCGAATTGCTGGAATTTCAATTTTTTATTTTTCTCCTTTTCAGGATCTTTTGAAACGACATACTTATGCTTACAAAGGCAGGTTGAACCTCGATCACTGTGATATTGTAGATGTTGAAGACGGAAAAGGTTAACTGAATTTTTTCTATACTGTTGCTTGTCTCTTAAATCTGAAAGAAATTGAATTATAGTTAGAATGTATCTTTAAGGGAATTCTTTATTATTATGTTTCACTTGTTTACAATTGATGTATTATTTCCTAAAAATGTAAGGTTTTTATTATTTCTACAAGAAAATTAGATGAATGCATTGCATCTGCAGAACATAGAAGCAAATATATAGCTAAAATAAATAACTTATTGGGTGTAACAAGGGATTAATTATTCTTAGCACTGAAAGCTGCCTGTTAAAATTGCAAGACATTTGACATATCCTAGAAACAACCTCGACGAGAAATAAAAGATTGCAATGTTTCCCTCAGAATAATCTCTAAAACTCTATCTAAAGTTTCCTGCCCAATTTTCCTGTCTAACTGTGTTATTTCACTGAGTAAGCAGAGATTTAAATCCACTGGTTGCATACCCTATTTGGGTTTATTAAATATCTACTTTTAGAGTCTAGTTTCCCTTAAATATATCTTAGTGTTCTAGTGTAAATTATACTTAACTCCCACAATCATGATGTATTGAGTTTATAATGAAGTCAGATGGCATTGAATATTAACACACAATACCTTGATGAAAATAGTGTGATATATATTATTCCTATTAACTTTGCACTTTTATGATCAGGTCAACTAATTTTTTTACAATTTAAAACTTAAATTATACATTGGATTTTTTTGTATAGATTCTCAGTTTGCTGTCAATGTCAAAAATGCTTGGAAGATCTATTGTCAAGACAAAGAAAAATGGTATTTGTTTTATGCTAAGACTTCACCTGAGAAAGATCAGTGGCTTCGGGCTTTTAAAACTGAAAGACAGAGAGTTAGTGATGATGAAAAGCAAGGTAAATATTTTCAAAATATTACTTACCCATATTTTTTAAAAATTAAGACATGACTTTTCTGAAGTGTTAGCATTTTCTTTCTTTTTTATGCCTTCTGTTAAAGTCTTAGTTCAACTTTTCCATTTTCTGTAGTGTAAAAATTTTTGAAGACCCTCTTTTCATAAGATACATGTCTTAATACCATATACTTGTAAATATACTTTTTGTTAGAAATGTCTTAACATTCTCTACTGTTGGAAAATTTCAACTCCAGAAAAATCTTGTATTCTCATCATCGTACATGCATTTAGTTTGGTATGAGGAGCAATTTGGTTGTTAAATAAATCCCAGCATGTCAGATGTTCATGAGGCTCTCTTTGGTGATGAAACTAATTAAATACTTTTTGTCTCAATGTCAATATCCTTGTACAATTTCCATTCATTTCATTAAAGCTTTCCCTTGAAAAACCTGATTTTTGAAGAAATAAATTTGGTTGTGCACATGCATTTTGATCAGACTTAAAAGAAAATGTTCAACCCTTTGAAGTGTACAATGCTAAAATAATTTTATTGGTGGATAATAACCTTATAAATGTATTTTTGCGCATAAAAATTTAGTTTTATAAGTAGTGGTTGACCTCTTGTCCCTTCCCTCTTCTAGAATTAGAATATAAAACCTTTTAGAATATCTTCTAGACACATTAGAATACCAAATGAGAGAATACTCTTTTTTCTTAGCCTTAATATACTCGTACAACTTTCATTCATCGCAATGACTTTTCTTTTTATGATATCTGATTTCCTGGCACTGCTTGTCCTGCTTAGGACCTTGCACCATAAAATTCAAAATCCAATCTGATTTCCAAAGAAATAAATTCATGCACATGCATTTTGAATCAGAACTTATAAAAGGAAACATTTAACTATGATTACATTTGATATTGAATACAGAGACACCTGCCTTAATCTTGTCACTAGATATTTTTATATCTAGCCTTAACCATTTCAAGGTGGTTGGGTATTAGATGTCTCACCATCTCTGAAAGGGTTGAACTGTTTTGCTAGTTTATATTGCCCTAAGATTTATTAAGTCATTGAAATAAGATTATTTTCAATATTTATCATGTATAGTTAATATTTATGCTAATGTTTTATCAGAGCCTAAATACAGTTTTTGTAAATAATTTAAGAAATATTTTGAACTGACTTTAGCTATTGTTTATTTTGTTCTGCCTTTTTCGTTATGTAAGTGCCTTACTATCTATGCCACCAACTTCAAACACTCACCTTGTTTATCATGCTCTAGGCTTCATTTTTCAATATTTGACAATTGACATATCTTAGCTCTTTTATATATTGCATACGTTTTTTTAATTGTTGATATACTTACAATTTTTTGGCTGGGAAGTCAGATTTTGTATCAAATTCCATCTTAATTGAATAAAAATTTATAGATGAACAAATATATTTATTTAAATTATCAATTGTATTTTTTTAACTATTGATACATTTCCTCTGTTTAGCATTTGTTGTTACTGAAGAAGCTAAAAGAAGTGCCAGATTAGCTGTACATAATAAACAGAAGCCTAAAAGACCTAGAGGTATTGTAAACAATAAAATATTTAAAATTTTATGATGGGTGCTTACAAAAGAAAGCATTAATTTAAGACATGAAAATTAAATAAATGTCTACATGTGTGAAATCAATAGAGTCCATGTAAGGCTGACCTGAAGGATACCTACTGCTGATCATATATGAACACGTGAAAAAACTGATGTGATGTCTAAGTTTCAGTTTCACACCCTGTGAATAACTATTCTCATGAATTCGTCAAGAACTCTAATCATATTTTTTTCGGGGCCTACCCTGTAACCGTAGTGATTTCAGCTAGTCAGAGCGGAGGATCTGTGCCCCCTCTAAAAAACCGTAATGTTTACCCATAAAATAAAAATCCAAATTTAATCAATAAAAATGCTGCCAAATTAACTAGCGACAGGCATGTATGTAATATATCTTAGTGGCATTAAAACTAGAAAATAATAGTGTTTGTAGAATGATTTTGATACCGATATCTTTTAATTTTGAGATATAAGTCACAATTCGATGTTTATTATCTCACTAAATTTTCTTTGTAAAAATCAATCTTCCAGAGTTTTGCATGATAATGTATGGAAACATTTTTAATAATTGATTTAGATTGAGAAGGTATATAGAAACGAAATTTTTTATTTTCCAAGCTAATATTTCTTGATGTAAAACAATTGCAACTTCTGGAATAATTTTTCATTGGAAATTCGACTAAGGTCAGAAATAAAGATGAAAGACTTTTCAGTCTATCCTGCTTATAGGTGACAAACTAAAAATATTTTTAGTAAAACGTTTACTTATTAACTGGAAGATTGAACGAATACGGCTGATAGTTTTGGACATCAGGATAACAATAGTTAGAAAGGTATACTCAGAGTGGTCACATGGTAAAGTAAAAGGTCAGATAATTTGGTTGAATACTGAAATATGGGACTTTTACAACCTTATAAACATTATATTGATAACTGTTTTTAGTAATCCTCCATTTTAAAATTAAAGAATAACCAGTTAATCTCATGCTAATAAAACTCATATTTCACTGGGTGGAAAGTTGGTACATAATTTCATGTATTTTCATTCTTATAACAAAAGTTTTATTTCATATTTTTACAATTACACATCATATTGCAATTTCAAATAGTAAATATAAATATATGAAATCACAATGTAGTGAAATTTGTACATGATGCTTATCTTATGAAAAATATGAAATTGCTGGAGTTTATGTTTCTTAGGATGAGATGGATTCACATTTAAATTTGAATTTTGATAAATCAGAATTTAAGTTTCAGAGTATAGTTAAAATTATGCATTTCATACTAGTTATTTATCTTTGATGGTAAACATTTAATTTCAGCAAAATTTGCAAAGGGCCGTCGTTGTCATCCTGATGTAGCTGTTACAGAGCTTCTTCTTGACTCACCGAGTGCCAAAGCACGCAGTGGAAGCCTTCCTTCAAACATACATCCTGAACTAGCTATCATGGCTGGTGCTAAATTAGGACCTACTAGAAAGAAAGGATCTGGGTGGTTTCATTTTGGAAGTGGCAAAAAACCCAAAAGTTAAAAGCTGCCTTCCTTTTCTGAAGACATTGCAGCTTTGGTGCCATACTATGCTATTGTACTTACCACATTCACAATCTGTGGTTTACAACTACTATAAAGAATTATTGCCAATGATAAATCACCATATAAGGTTCAAAATGGTGAACAGGATGGAGCTCAAACATTAAACTGCTGTTATTTACAGAAAACACTTGTACTCAAGTCTGGAAAAGCATTGAAAATATTCACTTGAATAAGCATATTGAAAGATTACATCTAAAATGTATAATTATCGTACATTTAGTACCTAATGATTTAATGCAGCTACTTTTCTTTAAGTCATTTAATTATCTTCGTTTTAAAAATGGTTTTCAGTTTAATTTAATGAACAAAGTGTATTTATTCTCAGTATCAGATTTATAAGAAAATGTTATCAATAAAACAATATTTTCTTGTATGAATATTTGCCTAACACAGATTGTTTTTTAAAAATATCTAAACGGTTTTATTTCAAATAATTTTTTTCATTGAATTCTTTAAAAAATAGCAGTTTCCTGTACTTCTATTCTAAAGTGAAAGTAAAATGTCAGGCTACATTTATTAATATTAGGATCCTATATTGTTTTTCAAGCATACTCATTTTCATGTCTTGATACTCACTCTCACTACTTTATTTATGCTTAATAAACAATTGAGAAATTGGATGGAGAGGTAAAACAAAAAATTAAATTCCTATTCTAAAGTGGCAGACATTCTTTTTACAATAAAATGTCTTCCAGTATTTTAGGTTACACTATTTCTTTAATATACGATACATAGTTGTACATTTCTTTATTTTATGAATTAATACATCTGATTAGTCTGGTCAACTTATTTTCTGTTCATTTTAAATTTTCACTCTGGTTTTTCTCTTAATCCATATCTGAGGTCAAAACTTGAATGTACTATAAAATCTATGTGGAAGGTTAAAAAATATCGCAATAAGTTATTTGATACAGAGGAGTGCCTGGGATATACTCCAACTTTATGTAAGAAAATTATTAATCTATCAAACTTGTACTTGTGTACAATAATCAAGTTATGGGTGCGATATTCTTTCTGTTATAGATATCTACTTGATATACTCATTGATATTTTTCAATATATAGGCAAAAAATATTATTGAGGACAGGTTGATTTATTGCCTGTAGATTTAATTTATTTTAAATTTCCTTGTTACCTCTATAATCCAGAAGAATACTTAAGATTCTAGTAATATCTTATATGAAGTTTTGGATATTAGCATTTTCCTTGAAATCGTTCTGAATTTCGATTTTCAGGCATATTTAACCAATGTGAACTATCTGTCTGCATGCCAAAATTATAATGTGGAAAAGAATAAAATTACACCTATTGTGATGTGGTGTTTACACTTATACTTCAATATATATACCCAGATCTCTATTTTCTGAATAAATTAATTGCATTATAGTGTTCCTTAAAAGCTCTACTTAAAACACTGGAGATTTTTTAAAGTTTTACTCTATTTTTACCATGCATATCTTCCAATCCCTGCATTTCTTTTAGTAGTAAAATGTCTAACTACTGTTGAATGGAATATTCATTGTGTGCTTTAAATGGAAATGTTGAACTCGTAACTACCCTAAAAAAATTCATAAGAGGAATGGGTTATAAACATTACAGTACAGCTCTCAAATTACAAATTTTTATTCAAATTTGAAAATTGTAGTGTTAGCTTATGCTGTTTAGTTGTGTAATGGAGAATTGTACTGTAACTTATATGCTATACTCAATTGATATAGCTTCGAAGAATTTCTACAATTCAATACTCACCAAAAACGATTATGTTTAAATAGAATGTGCATTAGACATTTTTATGTGCTAGGTATTGAATTCCATTTCCTAAAATTACCCTCTGGGAGGTATCGTACAAAGTGTAATGTTTTGAACAGAATTTCTTTTAAAGTATGAAATGTTTTTGAAAAACTAATGTTGAAATATTTTAAATTTAAATGAATATCAGAAATTACAAAAAAATTGCAGTAAATGTTTCAATTGGTCTTTTAAAATTATGCCTTTGTTTCTTTCTTTTTATAGTAATGTGGCTACAGTACATATTTGAATAACTCATTTGAAGAATTTTGTATGCATTTTCACTAATGCTATTTGTAGCTTTTATGTTTCTTAAGATGAAAGTTGATTCTAGCCAAGTATTTTTTCTAAAAATTTGTATGTAGTACACTGAAATTTCCATTTCTTTTTAAAAATCTCATTTTTACGCAGTTTCCCAAGTATTCATCAACTCACTTAATGTTACATAATTGACCAAAATAGATATTAAATAATCATACTCATTAACATTCAATGAATTTTAAAATAGACGAACCTGGATATAATTAAAAATCACAGCTGCAATTCTATAGATTTTAAACCCGGTTCTATACTAAAAGAAAACTGCTTTTGAACAACCTCCTTTCAAATAAGAAAGGTTCAAAACAAATTTTTTATTGTGATAGTTTGATCTGGAAAGTGAATTTAATATCAAAATGCCAAGTGTTATGAAAAAGAAATTATATTTACTGTGTAAAACCTATACTTTTATTGGCTTATATTTAAATATAGATTGAATTGTGTCAAAACAAAAAATGTGTAGTGCTTAATTAAGATATGAAATCATTGTTATATATCTATTATATTGTAATACAAGTTAAATTTCAATATTTGCCTAGTCCAAAGTGTTCACCTGATTGTGAGTTTTTAGCGTAAATCTGTACAGGATTTCATGAGTAGTTTAAAATGGATATAATTTGAATCTGAAAAGTATTTGTAAAAATCACTGTATATAATCATCACATTATATATTTTTTACTTATTTTGATGCCTTCAGAGATTTTTTACATGCATTTGTGATAATATTAATAGCACATATGCTGTGAATTTGGTTGTGCTATTCCTGTTGTTTAATTCTGATGATTATGAAGAAATTTATCCATTTCTGAACTTGCTATGTATTCTAAAAAAATAATTTTTTACCTATTTGAATTTACATGCTATACTTCGTATGTATTGGGTATTATATATATACGCAGGGCTTTTTCTGGCAAAATGCTCTGGAATGCTACTTTGGCAAATTTTTCCTATGCATTTTATTTTCTGCATCTTGGAATAGCTATTGAAGTTGCATAAATTGTATATTTTATTTGAAATTATTCAAATTCTCTTACATGTTATAAATTAGAGGGAACCATGTATATATATTCTCGTCAAGTCAAAATTAAGATTGGCATTGCAGATAAAACTTATCATGGTAAAAATGTACATTGAAGAACGTTTTGGGATAAAATTCGAAAATAATCTAACCTTAAGTGGGAAATGTGAATTTAAATATGAATTATGAAAGAAAAATATGGATTTCATTAAGATATTTAATTGTGTATTTGTTTGATCCCCTCTTAATTTAAAAAACAAGTCTTTATCTAGTAATATTGCATAAGTTTTAGCTATGCTTAAAGAATTAATTAATTTTTGGCTGGGTATTTTGAATTTAATTTTGTTAATTAAGCTCTTACTACTGAAAAATTTCATATTTACTTTAGAACAATGAAACAACCTAAATCTTGGCTAACATCCCCTATTTTTTTAACAAATTGCTTGTAGATATGAACACTGATTGCTATGTTAAGTGTATTGTATACAAACATGAACCCATTTGAAATATACAGATTTTCTTTAACTCTTTCGCTGGATTCCTTAAATTCAGCTCAGGCAATGAATTGTATGCACTCTAAAATGGTAAGCACAGCTTGTTCTAAGGAATTCTAGTTGAAAAATAAATGTACCTGTTTTTTATAACAAGTCATACAGAAATGAGGTCAGTGAAAGGGTTAAATTTGTAATGTAGTTTTAGAACATTTTAAAAGTTGCAATTTATTCATTAATGTTATACTATCTTTATTGATACCTGCCAACTGTTTTGGAATTTCGTATTCCTCTATTTTCTAATAATTGACTAAAGAACTGCCCTAATTATTGTTGAAATTGAAATAATTGTCAATGGATAAAAAAATTTCTAAACTGAATTGTTTTTTTAATTGAAAAGAGTACCCCAGTGTTTTACTGTTTGAAGAAATGTTTTTGTTAGTGTGAAGGGTTAAGTGATGGTAGAACCCAGATATGGGGTTTTTTGTTGGCAGGTATGCTCTATTTAGTCTCGTTTTATTTCAAATTATCTAATTTATTTTGACAATATTTTATCAAATCAAGACAATTATAAATCTATGCCTGCTGATAAAAAAAGTCAAAAATTATTTATAAAATTCTGTAAATAATCATTATTAATATTGTAATAATTTATTTTGAAAGTTTTACTTAAATTACAATTATATGTTCTATATTCTGATGTCAAAATATTTTACAATATCCATCTTTATATAAGTTAGCTTTATGAAATAGTTAAGTATGGTTATAAGTTTATAAAAATTGATGACTAAATTAACAATTTTTATTGAGTGAGTATTCCTTAAAAATAGAATAAACCTACATATAATCTGACTAATGCATGTATTAGAAATGAGGGTGATGTTTTAGAAACAATATATATACATGTTGAATAGATTGTGCTTATTGTGTTTAATTTGAATCATGTGAACCAAAAAATGTTTTATGACTTCAAAATTTTAAAATCAAGTTTGTTACATATTTAAATAATTTATCTTATATGCTTTGGTATAAAGACATGTCCTGTATATATGTGTGTGTGTGTGAAGTTATGGTTTTAAGTGGCACATGAATTTTAATAGAAGTTGAACACATCTCCCAATAGATTTCTGCTTGTAACATATCATTTCATAATAAATGTGTTATTGTTCATGGTATGGACTGTTTATATAAATATCAGCTCTGGATATATATCAACTTAATTTAAAGCATTTGAACAAATTAAAATTCACTTTGATCATATGATCCCAATGCAAAATATATTAAGAATTTTACATTTTTAATGCAGACTTATGCCTTAATCAATTGAGACAATACACTAATTCTTAGTCTATAAAATTAGTATATTCACTCAAACATTGTATTTTAATTTTTCACTACCAATATCTTTAACCGTATCTAAAGCACTTTTCTATTATTGAAAGATGTGTTGCATAGTTAATAGTTAATTCTGTCTGATTAGCTTTTATTATTTGAGGTCGAAGTTTTATCCATACTGAATCTGATAGCATTAAGATTCGAGTTTCTATTTCCTTTACACAATACCACTCGCAGTTCTAAATGTAATTTGATTCTCAAGTTCCAAAGCAGTTCCCAAAAGTGAATAAAAAATTATCTGTTAGAATATTGGTTGAAATCATGAAGTTTGATTTACAGCCACATAGGTAGTGGCAACTTGGATCACCTTCAGAATCTTTTCTATAATGATGGCTGATTGACAAACTAAAATTAGTGCGTTTTTTTTTTCAAGAAAAAGAGTCCAGTCTTGCTGTGAATACAATTGTATTGAGAGAAGAAAAAGGATCACCCTGCACACATCACAGGATTATTTATTTGCATATTTCTAAAAATAAAACGCTTTAAAATGAGTACTGTTGCATCACAGAATATAAACAATTTCTTTTCCTTCTTGAGTGCATTTTTACAGTATGATATTGTAAGAACATTTTGAATACAGCAATTCGATAGACACTGTTTTAGAGCAACAACTATATGTTATGCTAGTAAATCGAATGTTTTACGATTATACATCAAAAATTTGAAATGACGAGTCTTGTCGCCTGCTAATCGTGACTATGTGTTATACGCTGCAATGACTCCACGCAGTCTGAATATGGAACTATTCTATATAGTTCCACTAAATTTCTAAAACTTTTCGAATGAGTCTCCTGACATCAATCCAATCGAAGTTTTGGATGACAAATACTCAATACTGTGCCTTGATAGAAAAAGGGACAATGTACAAATTTTCTTTTTTTGAGTTATTTCCACAAGTCACTTCATACTGAAAGTTATATTACAGCACAAAATACAGATGACTTCCTGTCAATGCATTATGAAAGCTTCAAAAAAATTGGAAAGTATTTTTGTACACTATTAAAAATTACTAAATCAACTGTTATCAAAAACTTGCAAAGTGGACATTGGCCCTTTTCCTACTAAAGTACAAATTTGGAATGGCAGGGCATGCAACGAGTCATGCTCAATAGTATGAGCCAGTAGCATAGCTTAACATTTACAACTGGGGATGCAGAGATTGAATTTGCTCTATGAACTGAGTAAATAAAGTGGTATTTCCAGGAGTTCACTCATGGAGGGGCCTAAGCCCCTCCCAGGCCTAAAAAATATTCTTATTTAATTCATATGTTTAAAATCGTGTATGGAAGATACTTTTGACACATTTCTCATCTCTTAAATCCGGTCTAATTAGCTTTGGCAGTAAAACTCTCCTTGTATGTATATTGCTTAATGTTTGTATAGTGTGTTTGGCGCAGCATGGCCAAATATAAGTCCCTTGCGCCATAAAACCCAAACAACCTGTCTTTTCCCCCTCACATAGCAAAAAGTGAGCGTAGAGTGACAAATCAAAAAATATCCTTTTTTATCCGATTTACCAGTGTCCTATGGTTTATTTACAGGGTTCGGACGAAAGAATACAAATGCATTGAAAATACCTTATTCTTTATTAACCCTTTGAGGAATCACGAGATTTCCGAGTAGAGTAGTATTGCTTTCAATCCACATTACTAAACCACATCTATTAGTTGAAAGAATCCTGGAAAGATATTGATCAAGAAGGTCAAAACTGGATAGATGACTGCTGAACGGATATTTGCGTGTGAACCTCTCAAAAGGGTTAATACGGAATTGAGCTACATTCCTTTCAACATAACTTAGACATGTCTTAGAATAGTCACAATAAAACTATTCTCACAGCACATTAAAATTGCTCTAAACTTCACAAAGAAATAAAATTAATTTAAAAAGCATGTCTCTCCCCACATTTATGATTCCCTTAGCCACGACGTTTTGACTCAAAATATTACCCCATAAAAGAGATTACAAAACCAACCCTTCCAGATTGTTATGGGGGCCGTTGTAGCTCAGTGGATATGCCCACTGCGCTAGCAACCTTCGAGTTGTAGGCTGTGCAGGTACGATTCCTGTCAGGTGCATTCCTCCCTGGGTGTATTTCTCTTCTGTGTCAGTAAAACTTTCATTGTGTGTGTCTGTATTGATATTGTACAGGGGTTGGACAAAAATATGGAAACACCTAAAAAATGTGTAACCTTGCCTAATATGGTGTAGGAAAACCGTTGGCATTCAAAACAGCTTGCAGTCTTCTCGGAATGGATAAATACAGTTCCTGTATGCTTGCCAAGGGAATCTTGTACCATTCTTCCTACAAAACGGTGGCAAGTTCAGATAACGATGATGGCGGTGGATAGCGATCACGCGCACTTTCCTCTCCAATGTAGACCAAAAAGATTCAATAATATTGAGGTCTGGTGACCAGGGGAGATGTGACAAATCATCCTCGTGCTCAGAAAACCAGTCCTGGACGATGTGAGCTGTGTGAACAGAGGCTTTGTCGTCTTGGATGACGCCATCATCATTGGGGAAAAAAGTTTGTACCGTGGGATGGACTTGATCGGCCAAAATGCTCACATAATCCTTGGCCTTAATGTGCCCTTGCAGAGTAATCATGGGGCCCACAGAAAACCACGATATGGCTGCCCAAACCATCACAGAACCCCCGCCATGCTTCATTCTTGGCAACAAGCAGTCTGTATTATAGGCTTGGGATGGCGTTCGCCAGACGTAAACTCGGCCAGAAGTGGGAAACTGAAACAAGACTCATCCGACCAAATTACTGTCTTCCATTGCTCCATAGTCCAGGCTTTGACTTAAACACCACTTTTTCCTGTTACAGGCATTAGCATCACTGATGAATGGTTTTTGAATTGCAGCTCGGCCAGAAATACCCTGCTTATGGAGCTCCCTTCTTATTGTTTTGGTACTCACAGGGTTTGTGAGCACGACATTCATTTCAGCAGTAACTTTTTCAGCTGTGGTCTTATTTTTAGTCAATCCTCCTTAATGATCGTCTGTCACGATCACTCAACACACTTTCGTCCGCGCTGTGATTTAGCGGATGATGTTTTTCCGCTTTTCAAATATGCGGAATAAATTTTAGATACAATACCTCTTGAAACACTTCAGCTATTTGCTTACGGAAGCACCCACCAGACGAGCTCCAACAATTTTCCCACGTTCGAAGTCTGTTAGCTCTGACATGATGCAATTACAACTTCACAGAACAGTGCCCCGACAACGACTGACCTGCGCAGCGTATTTACGACGTTGTATAGGTGGCGTCAGTAGGCGAAAACACCAGCGCCACCTACACATTTCACTAGAATAAACATTTCTTTTCAAGCATGCATTTCACGAGGTGTTTCCATATTTTTGTCCAACCCCTGTATGTCTTGTGTCTGGCGCAGCATGGCCAAATATGGCCCTTACTCCATAAACCCCCAAAAACAACCAACCAGATTGTTATCCTGGGTGGTTTCCTGTAGCTGTATATGTAGTCAGCCAAGGATATCTCATAACCATGATACGTGGCATTTTGGGTCAACTAGTAACTTTGTATGATGTAAAGGGAGTCTTGGTTTTAAACAAACGCAATTCTTTGCAGCATAGTTGGCGTACAAAAATCGTTAAAAATCTAAAATTTATATACGTTATCAAAATATATCATGATAAAGCTACAGCACTAACAAAACATTCGATAAATAGGATAAAAGAATATTGTCTAACTCGATAACGATCTTTGTAGCCAAAGCGGCAGTCAAAACATCGCGCTGCCTTGAAGCTGAAGTCTGGAAAATCATGCGCCGGATCAAATGCGCATATCAGCTAAACTGAGGCAACTATTAATAAAAGACGGTTAGGGGTGGTGTTAGGCAGGCCACATATTGATCTAACATCACTCCTGCGATTCAATTGGCAGAAATACGCATGCTTATCGAAATGTTTTCTGTACAGAAAAGGAGTACGCATTTCGTATGTTTTATCGCGTTCTACTGCGATGTGTAGCCGGGTTTGGGATACCTATTGAGCATGATAAACACCTCAAACCAGATACAACAATCACGTAACTCCAAGGCGATCGAGCCTCATGTTCGGTGACAAGGAGGCCGCATAGTCGTGATAATAAAGCGTGGGAAAAAGTGCACATTTGAAATCGAAACTGATGTCGCTAAGACTTGCGTCAAAAGTAAGCTTTGTTTTTAACATCATGTTTTCTTGATTTAGTCGGTGACTTACAATTTTTTCAACAAGGGATGCTGGTCTTCAATGGACGCTACGCCACAGTGGTTCAGTTGGTTGGCTTCAATTTTTATGGTGCAAGGGCCATATTTGGCCAAGTTGCGCCAAATTCAAGACAATGTCAAGTAAGAAATGTGAAAGGGATGGGGGTGTAAAGTAGTGGGAGGCAAACAGAAAAAGATCGCTTGGGTATCCCGGGAGCGCAACCCCCGTGTTTACTAAAGACCGGAAACGCCATGGGAAAAGAAAAGATCACTAGAGTCCCTCGGGTCCGTGAAGCTCGTACACACCTAAAAGAGACGTGACCCCGAGGGCCACCAGTGGTGCGGAATTAGCGGGTTAAAATACACAACTTAGGCGTTTTTCACTATTTTAGTACAATTTTTTGAAAAAAATATAGATGCCTTGCATTTAACAAAATTTGATAAAATCAACGCAGCCCTCAACCAACCTCTTGCGTCGATTTTCTTAAAACATGGCTACTTTGTTCCTCGGTTACATGTGAGGAAATCTGGGAAATTTTAATCTCCTACTTGTAATAGTTTTTGTTGAGAGAAATTTTAAGTTTGTAAAATCTGGTATTTCATGATTCTCTAGACTCACGAAAACGCCTGGATCCCTTGAAGAAAATGTTTGATTGTGTTCAAATGAATTTTATTTGGAAGACACACACACACACACAATTGTGTGCTTTCTTATGAAATATTTCATAACTGAGTGAGACCGTTTTGATTTCAAGGTCATTCATTTTGATCTTGAAGTAGATACAGGGACGCACCCATGATTTTATTGCGGGAACTACCCATATATCATAAGCTCTCTTTTTTTAGGTGATTGAGTGAAATAATGAAAAATATTTATTAAAACAATAAAATAAAATTATCCTAATTAGTGTTTTTATCCATCTTCATTAATTATTCACAAAACTAATGAATTTTTTGATTACACTAATAAACATTTATGTTCATTACATAGCAATTTTACCTTCGCAATGTATTTATTTTTAACTTAACTTTTAGTAAATGCTTCTAATTAGTAAAATGCAGAAGATTATCTATTTTGTACAAAAAATATTCAAACATGATAAACATACAAGGAGTACGGTACTTTATCGAGGTGAATTAAAAAAAGTATTTCTAAAAGCAGTTCTTCATAATTTAACCCGTCTTTTTATGGTTTTTTGCTTGCGTGTTGGGTAACAATATACGCTGAAGTGCCAAAAGTAATGGGATACCTCTAACATCGTGTGGGGCCTCCTTTAGCTCGGCGAAGTGCAGCAACTCGACGTGGCATGAACTCAACTAGTCGCCAGGAGAGATGTTCAGCCATGCTGTCTCGATAGCCGCCCATAATTGTGTGATTGTAGGTGTTGGATCTTAAGCACGAATGGCTATGGATCATATCTCAGATATGTTCTACGGGGTTCATGTCTGGCGATCTAGGTGGCCAAATCATGTGCTGGAACTGTCCAGAATGCTCCTCAAACCAATCGCGAACAAAATAGGTCAGTTGACACGGAACATTATCCTGGAACATCCCATCGTTATTGTAGTAAGTGAAGTCTATAAAGAGCTGCAAATGGTCAAGCAGCTGAACATAGCGATTTCTTGTCAATGACCGGTTCAATCTGACCAAAGGACCAAATTCATGCCAGGTAAACACTCACCACACCATTATGGAACCACCAACAGCTTGTCCAATGCCTTGTTGACAAGTTGGATCCATAGCCTCATGCGGTTTGCCCCACACCCGAACTCGACCATCAGCTTGTACCAACTGGAAACGGGACTCAGTGGGACCACGCTACCTTCTTCCAATCATCTAGGGTCCAATGCATGTGTTTGTGAGCCCAGGTGTGGCACTGAAGCCGATGATGTGCTGTGAGTAAAGACACTCGAGTCGGTCTTCTCCTGCCATATCCCATCAACGCCAAATTTTGCTGCATGGACCTCACAGACACGCCTCTAGTGCGTCCTTCATTGCATGTGGCAGTTAGTTCACTCAGTATCGTTCGTCTGTTAGCCCGAACGCTTTTAGTCAGACGTCGCTGGTCTCGATCATTCAACAGACGTGGTCGGCCACTGCGCTGTTCCTTGTGGAAGGTAATGACTTCCATGAGGTGCACTCGATACATCCTTGACACTGGAACGAGGAATCTTAAAAGTCTCAACAACGTCGGGTAGCCATTATTACGTTATTAAACTTTTTAAGAGACATTCAAGAGTCCAACAGACAGCACTGATATATAACCATCTGACTCTTTATACCCTTTTAACGCGATGCGAGCGCCACTTGTAAATGTGCATACTGCTATTCCATGACTTTTGGCACGTCATTGTATATTACAAAACAAAACTTTTCCATTTCGGTGGAGCTTAGACCATTATGATGTCATTCATAATAGCAAAATAAAAAAAATTGGCACTTGAAATTTATTATTACTCTCACTAAAAGCTCTGAGAGAACGTTTGAACCTTACATCTAACACATTGCATCTTTTTTTGTCGGCCAGATATCCATCATCTTTCAGTGCCATTTCAGTATTATCCAGCACTAATTAGAATTCCTCTTGGATATCTTTCAGCGATTTATTCGATTCTTCTATTTCGTTCAATTTTCTTTCCAGTTCAACAATGTTCACTGAAGCAATATCCTCGATTTCATAGGAGTCTAATTTGGTTACTAGTCTTCGCACTATTCCTGTGTGTTCTTTGATCAGCCATTCTTCAGAATTCTTACGATGGAGTTCACCTATAAAGTTCTAATTCACAACCAATAATGCAGTTTTGTAGGAGCCAAGTGTCCTTCAAAATTCTAATGTACGCAACACGGCATGTCAATCGAACCAAAGCTACGACTCCGTAGGACCACAAATATCCGCTGTTGTTTCTATATAAAGATCCAAGTGCCCTACAGATTACTAAAGTGGACTGTATTGCGAATAGTGCATCTAGAAGCTACACTGTAATTCAAAACTACTATAAAAACAAGACATTTATTACAACTGCATACGCTTAAGCCCCCTAGATGCCCCATAAATTAAAAAGGATATATTTGTGCTTGTTCGAGTCTAGAGAGCTTTAACATCCAAGCCTGTAGATGCGCCCGTGAATTAAAAATGATAATTTGCTCATTTTTGGCCAAAGGGGCTTAAGCCCCCATAGCCTCCTAGATGCACTCGTAAATAAAAAAAGGATATATTTACTTTTTCAGGTTTCAGGGGCTTAGGTCTCCCAAGTGGTGGAAGAACCCATGAATTGGAGAGGATATATTTGCTTATTTTGAGTTTAGGGAGCTCAAGTCCCAAACCTATAGATTCCCCATGAAGTAAAAAGAATATATTTGCCTATGTCAGGTCTGAGGCGCTTAAGCTCCCCTAGGCGCGTCAATGAATTAAAAAAATGATGAATTTATTTTTCGGGTCTAGGGGGCTTAAACCTTTATAACCCCTTAGCTCCCCGTGAATTAAAAAAAAATCGATATTTTTGGGGGGTCTGGGAGCAAGTCCCCCACACCTGAAAATGTCTGTTTCAAGATACGAATATACGTAAGCCCTCAAAGCCCCCTGGTGGGTGCACCTATAAGTAGATAACATGAAATAGAACGTATATGCATGATAGATGTAAGACTGAAGCAAATCGAAAATTTAGATTATGAACATTTTCTTTTCTTTTTCAAAATTTTCATATCCCATGAATATTACCTTATAGTTATAAGAATTTTAACTTAATTGTTGCAAATATATAATTTTTATAGCATATTCAACAAAAGTCCTCTACAAAAAGAATTTTTGCATTCTTACATGTATCCCATTTCTCTAGAAAATCAGGATTTTGAGAATTTTTTCCATCAGCCTCCTGTGTTTCCAAGGTCCCCTTCTAAATGTATAAAATATTATCTCACTTTCCTTTCTACACTTCTTGTGTAGTTTCTTTTTGCGAATATCATGTAACGAAACTTTTAAAGCAGAAAACCAAGTGCTCCATTACAAACACCAAAACCTTTTCAGTTTTCCGGGTCTCCTGTCATGGTACCAGCAATCCCCTTCTATATGGATGCTTCTAGAGAGCACACATAAAACTGTGTACTGACACACAACGGAGAAATACACCCATGGGTTAACTTACAGAAATACTCCCACAGAGCGCAGCTGTACGCTATTGCAATGGGCAATCTCAATGAATCTTCCACGTCGTGGTCCTGTATGGATTATAAATTACGGTTTGGGATGCTTTTATTTTAAGCATCCCCTGGAAAAAGCGGAATTGTCCGGGATTTCTGTGAAGCATGCGCTGATGGTATGCGCCAAGGTTTATAGAAGGGTATGCGCGGTATATCAATAATGTAATGAGCGATCGATAGGCGATCATCCTACGCCCTTTTTGTACACGAACTCTTCAAAATTTATCAATTTGCAATTGTCTTGCACCGTTGAAGGAAAATCGCTAATATGGATGACGAAACGAAAATTTCGATTGAAGTTAAGAAAATGGTTGCCGAACTGCTATGGATGTGCGAAGTTGCTCCGCGGCCACATACGTATACGTTACGTCGGCTCCCGCCGGATGAAGACCTGCGACACAAGTCCCAGGTCGACAAAACTGAAACTGATAAGATAACAAAACAAAAATGAACTTAGGTCGGTTCTGACTTTGAGCTTTATATTTTTATTTCAGTTTCATGTTTCAATGTTTTTAAAATTTGATGTGACTCGTCCTGTAAACCGAATTCGATTATGTGCAGCGTTAAGACTGATTGTGCATCCGTTATGAAAAATTTATAATTTCCATGTCTTGGCACAAAATCTATTTTCAAGACAGTTGTACAAGATGTCGGAATCACGGTAAAAGTATCACTGCAAGTAGTGAGTATGAAAATTTTAAGAAATCGTTTTGCTCTTAGTATCTTGCAAGTTCAATTAGCTCGATTAAATTGGCAGTTCAATATGCTCGTTTAAATCGGATCAACTTTTTAAGTTTATCCCATGGAAATAAGTTTCATTTTAGTTTCCAAATTTTTATTTAGAAATTGTTAAATTTTGCATGTGAAAAGCCTGAATTGTACAAATTCTAAATGCTTGAATTGTGTTCTAGAATACTGTTTTTTTGTGATCGTTGTGGAGTACCTTTATTTGTGCTCTGAGGGAATAAATTACGAAGTATCTGATTTTTCTTGTTTAGGGCTCAGCCAAGTCTCAAACCTTTTTACAACTTTTTAATAACACTTCACCAATTTTGTTAGACCTGTTGAGGAAACTTTTCCATCAATTGCTTTTAACCTTCCTTCATTATTTTTACCCACATTTGTAATTGATAAGATTTTAAATTAAATTTCATGACTTCATCATTTAAGATAGGGATACCCCATCTTAGTTAATTAAAAAATAAAAAAAATTACATTTCTCATATGATTAAAAATTTCACCTTCATATTTAATCTTTATGAACTCACTTGGTTTTATCCATTGAATTTCTTTTTTAATGTTGATCTGGTTATTAGTTTGTACTCTTAAATCTATTCTCTAATTTTACTGTCTTGTGTTTGGCATAGCTTATCCTTTTCTGAATATTGTGCCATAAAACCCAAATCAACCAACTAACCTCCCTTTCATTTTTACCCTTGTCCACCCTGCTTTTTCTTCCACCCTCATTTTGTTGTCTGTCTTGTGTTTGGCTCAGCTTAGCCAAATATGGCCCTTGTACCATAAAACCCGAAAATAACCGACCTTATCCTTTCCTAAAATCTTTTTGAATACTGTTTCTTTGCAAGTTCACATTGTCGTATGTAAGTGCTCGTTTTGAAACCTGAGTGGTGATTTTTTTAAAAGTAGTAGGCCTACGGATTTTAATTGTAATATGAATAAGAGACAGGACTTTGTTTAATTTTGATGTTAAGAAATCTTGTATTGAAGGTGTTTGATACTACAAATATAAAGTGGTAGTGAAAAGAATGAAGTATGTCAATACAAATCAAGCGCAAATATACACTACAAGATTTCATACGTTCAGCGATTGATAATTGATCAGCTAATTTAAATGTAATTTTGTACTTGCTAACATGTCACACCATATTCATAGATATACTAATACTCTTTATGGTTATAACATAATTAATATTTAAGTTAATTTAATGTATGAACTTTAAAACATTAGAAAGGTATTAACTAATAAATTTGTAAGGACCTAGCTGTTGTCTTATAATAAAAGAATTTACCAGAGAACGGCCTCACAGCGGTTGATAACCACTGCAATAGAGCTTGGAGAAGTTGTGGGCCTATTGAGAGGAATCCAGGCTTCCACTGGGCCCATTGAGAGGAATCCAGTAAGACTAGTTGATCCCCATCCATGCAGGAATTGGAAGTTCTGCAAAATGTACCATTCCTTGGAGGAATATATTCAAATTCCCTCCAGATGTGCTGCAATCATGTTCTGAATCTGAAAAGTGCGACTGCTTTTCTTGGTTTCTTTTTGTTGTCCTGTCACACTTTTTGCGTTTTGTTCCATTTCTTTTTTTATTTTTTATTTGCTTCTGTTCTGATCATCCAATTATGTTTTGGCCATCATAATTTCTTTTTCCAAGGGTGACCTTGGTTGTATACATTTCGTCTTATCCTACCCCTTTTATGTCATTTGAACTGCATCATATCATTTGTTGAATTAACAGATGTTTTTATGTCTACTTTATTGTTGCTTAGACTATTTAAACTTTTTATTTCTTTTACTGGTTTGTTTTGTCTTGTTTTTGGTGCAGACTGTCTTATGATTTAAAACCCAAACCAACCAACTTTCTAATGTGTTTCTTTATTATCAGTGTAATCAGGCGAGATTACTATTTTGTCGCATTTCATTAAAAGTTTAGAGTATTGTCCAGAACTCAAAGGTTAAATGAGTATCTTGTGGATTCTATATTACCTAATCTTAGAAATGTTATTCTGCGCTAAAATTGTGTTAACATAACTTATTCACACCTCAGGTGCACTGCCTTAAAGATATTTAAATAAAATGATTTAACCACTTAAAGCACAAGTTTTTTTCGGAAAAACTGGTAAAAAATGATAGTTTTTTTTAACAGAAAATGAATATATATATATAGGTATAGTATAAGTTATTTTTTGCGAATTCAGTTGCAGGGGGTGGGGTTAAAGTTATAAAAAAATTATTATACAAACAAAGTGTAAACGATTTGATTGCATGTTTATTTTGAATTTCAAAATATTAATAATAATAAAATATTAACTTCAGATTCACTTCCATCACTCAAGAGATCATCACTTTCATCGCTGAAACTTTCTGATAAATTGGCATATTCAAAATCGTCAGTCGCTCATTATCAGATAACTTTTTCTAAACAAGTTACAAAAACACTTAGTAAAAATTAATTTATGGTTAACTGTTTACTTTTATGATATTTAACGTAATAAAAATGGATATATTACCTTTTAGACACCTAACAACTGCTTTATAACAAAGAATTCCTAACAAACTTATAGCTAATCATCAAAATGCACCACTTGGTTTACTCAAGAAAAATGGTTCATAGTGGTGCCATCTACAGTAAATAAGTTTAATATCCATCTATAAATAAGTGGTAAATCATCTATGATAAATAAGTTTATGCCATCTTTGGTATAAATTTAATCTAGCCTATCTATTTTTACTAGAACGGAAGAGCACCCGTGTGAGACACGGGCATGTGCAAATTTGCCGATAACTTTCGCCCATGTCAAACACGGGTAAATGCGTTAAGTGGTTAAGGGCTTTTTCTTTATGGTGCAAGAGTCAGATCTTTCCAAGTAAAACAGCTTAAGGAAATAATCATGTGAACCTTAACCACTTTCATTTTCTAGTCTTTCTAATAGGAAACAATGTTATACCATAAGAAAGAAACTTTGTTTTAAGTAATATTTCAAGCAACTTTTTCAGATTACACTGTTATGAATTTTTTTTAGATGGATGATGGTTTTTTTATGTAAATTCATCCAAATTTTATCATTTGTTATGTATTTGTTGGGTACAATTTGGTTAAATTTTCATTTGAATGTCATTTTGCATACGCAAAATATACTTTTATTTCATTGAACAAAGAATTTGTTTAAAACTCACTATAACTTGAGCAGATTTCGAGGTTGCTAATTCTACCTGTTTTAATACTACCCTTTCTGCAATTCATTAGATAACTGAGTTTTCATCAAGGAACTTACCATGTACTTTAGTAATCCAAATATGAACAAACATGATATAAATATTAGTTTTAATTTTACTTAACAATATAAAAGAAGAATAAACAAAATCTAAAAGCTGAGTTTTTGGATCTGTCACTAATTTCTATTTGAAGTATGCATATTAATAATGTAAATTTTATGTCTAGTTAATTTTTGTGCTGCTTTTTATTATAAAGAAAAATTATCTTTGTAGAATGAATTGTTTAAACTCGTGCCTTACTGACGATTAGTGAATTACTTAGCTTACAGATTGAGATGATAGTTCTGTGCATCTGACCAATATTTATGATTTGCTTCCATCTATTTTTTTGGCAATGTTGGAACATTCAAGTGTATGTACCAATGTGATTTACAAAAATAAATATAATTTAGTACTTTTCGGTTAACGGATGCCTGTCGTAATTGTGCGCCAAGTGTTGCTGCGAAAATTAACTTGAGGTAAAAATGATGGCAACCCTAACGATATATACAGCTTCATGAAAAGAATGACTATTTTATTAAAATCAAAATAAATACAAAAATCCACAGGTAACAAAATTTTATTAAAAAAGTTAACAAATAACACAAAACTACAAAATGGATTTTATCACAATTTCAGATTACGCAGGAGGCATAAAGCTACTATTATTCTATAACATCGCTGAAAACATTTGCATCTTATGTAATTGATGCTGCATGAATTCAGTTAAATAGGAATCTAGGTGGCGCGTAGTGCAGCGCTATAACATTTATTACGTCATTTTGCACTGCCCACAGCTTCAATAAAACAAGTTACCACATTTGGCGCACAATTGTGACTGGGGCACCATTACCCGAAAAGTACCAATATTCCTTGCTTCGCATAACTTGAACATTTTTGAACCTTGTGCCATAAAACCTAAACCTCCAATCTTAATCCTACTAATGATCATCTGGAATTAAAATTTCTTCATCAGTGACAATTTAAAATTATTACGTATAGCCATCAGGGGTGGATCGATTTTTAAAATCGAAATCATCTGGTGGGAAAGGTTGTGTATTGATATCAAGCATTAAAAAATTTTTTGTATTGAAATTAAATTATATTTAGACCCCTACCAGGTCTTTGAAATTTCGTAAAAAATATGTATAATTTTTAATTACTTGTAACGGAAATGGTTGCATAAGACCCTTATTTATTTATAAGACCCTTATGGAATTATTTTGATTTTGTATCCTGATATTTAAATCCCTGCCAGGGCCTTAAGAAATTTGTATCTTTTGCATATTTTAAAGCCATTGCAATGGCTTTAATTTCCATAATAATCAACGGCTTAAATATTATAAGAAATAAAAATACTTTTTTCACAAAGGGTATTATGAAACCATTTCCAGTATGGACAATTAAAATTTTGCACTTAATATTTCTTGTGAAATTTCAAGGGCCTGATGTTAAACTTTCCCTTCCTCAGTCAATTTTGTTTAAAATGTTTTTAAAAGTGGATCCATCCATAAAAACTGAAATACTTATACTTTCTTAAAATCTAATCAAAGCTAATTTTTTTGACTGCAAACATAAGATTTGCTACCAGTTCAGATGTCCAATAGTTTTGGCTGTGACGCTGTAGGCCATTATATTAAATGCATTTCATTCCTGTTCTAGTTATCACAGAAAAATAAATTCAAAATATAGTTATCTAATATTAAGGTAAATAGATCCCCTGGACCGCTAATCGTATTTTGCACCTTTAAGTTTTCTTTTTAATCACAGCTTTTAGACCCATTTATAATTTTTTATGTCTGTTTTCTGAATATTTTCGCTTGTATGCTGTGCATATTCCACATTAATCTTTCATTCTAACAATCTGAACTGTCTGTAAATTAAATAACAATCTAGTGTAAATTTCAAAATTTGTAATCACGAGCAAAAATGTCTTGGAAGCTAAATGGTAATTGTGTGTAGATTTTTAAAGTGCACTTTTACTTAAATCTTTGAATCCAAACATTGCTTACTTTTAAATTCATGCATTCTATTTTTATGCCTTTTCATCAATGCTTAAATTTAAGATCTTGCATTTTACCTCAAAATCCTGAAATAAGCCACATGTTCTAGACATTTTCCTGTTTTGAAAAATCATGTTTATACCCTTCCCTGTTTTACATTCTGATGGAAACAGCTGATGAATAGAAATATTTTCTTTTTCATCAAGTTTTAGTAAAAAATTATGTTTGAAAATTTACTTAAAATGTAAGATTGTGTAGTTTTTTTCAAGAAGTTATTATTTTAAGGATTTAAAAAATTTCAATTTAAAAAAATCAATCTCGATTGTCATAGAACCCCTAGTCCTTCAAAATGTTCCTTTTTTGAATTCAGGATATTGAACCCAAATATGTTAAAAGAAATTCTGATAAAAGCACCTCAGTTAAATTTCCCCTAATGCCTATAAGGGCTTATTTTTGGGATTTTATGATAATTTAATCGCGAGTGCTTCCATTTTCTTCAAATGGCAAACTTTGTTGCTTTCTCCTATTTTTGCTCGTCATTTATTTTAGATTTGGTAAAGACTTATCAGTTACAGTCTAGAATTCATAGTGCTTTCCAAAAGCAGCCTGTTTGATTTGTTAAAATCTTTAATTTTCTTTTTGTCTTAACATTAAACAGTTATGCATTGTATGACTCAACAAAATTATTAAGGTAAAGAAACGGCTTTTTATTAAATTTTCAGTGTAGTTGACTTATTCAATTCTGCCAGGGTTGTTTCTAAGAGGCAAATCACACCTTGAGGTAAGTCATTCTTCACCTTCTGGGTGTCCCTAGTTCATTTAACTCATTTCGTGAGCTTTGTAACTAATTTTTCTTACCACAATCAGACACTTTACTGTTTTTGGTTTGCTGCTGGTTTTACTCTTCAAATCTGGTCACCTTATGTATAATAAGGATATTTCCAGCAAAAGCAGATGCATTTTGATTTGAAAAACATTGTCTCAAATATCTCATTTGGACTGGTGGAGAACTCATTTATATTCTAGTATTTGTTTAGCAGAATTACATGCACACTGTACAAAGCTTTAAATGTGCAGTATGCTGTTTTTTATTTAAATTTTCTATTCCTTTACTTAATTGTTTCCTGCCACGTTTTTATACAAAAGGAAAATTATTATGGATTTATATTAAAATAGAATTCACACACAAAAGAACCACATACAAGTAGCACTGACTTGGGAAAATTATTGGGGGCAGATAAGACTCTAGTTGCATCACTTGTTCTGATGTTTTTGGAACGATATATTTGTTTGTACTTCTCACTACCCATGTTATCTGCATACTTGTAATATTTATCCCTGATTATTGGGCTCCAACCGTAAAGGGGGCAGGAATTGTGCCCGATAACAAGTCATAATTTTTTTAACGCTTTCAAATTAAAAAAATGTCATGCTTATAAATTTATATTGCAAAGTTTCATTTTGAAGAGTATTTCATTTGTAATTTATTGTGAAAGTCTTGCATAATCTTAACCCTCCTTTAATCACTGGTCTTACTAGAAATGAGATCATTGCATCTGACATGCCCGACCGTTTTCTTTAATTACATCCAGGTGTTATTCATTAAAGAAATGCATAGTATATTTTAAGACATACTATAAAGAACAAATAACTTTTAAAATGTATTACTTAAATGAATGAATTCATTTTTTATACTTTTCTTTGCATCGTGATTTAAATCAAAATTTTGAATTTCATTTTCCTTTCTGTATCAAGTTCAATATTGAAAATGAAATAACTGAACACAAGATGCACGTTATTTTATTCAAATAAGTTTGGTCTGTTTATGAAAAGATAAAGACAATCACAATGAAAAATTTTCTGCAGTATCACAAAAGCATTCCAATTTTGCACATAAATCTTGACAATTGGGAATTTTAATATTTTTGTTTTGTGTAATATGTTGGTTAATATTTTTTAAAATTTAATTGGGAAATTATGGGGCATTGATCCCTAGGAAATTTTTATACTAACATAACTATTCTATGTTATCAGTATATTTATGGAATTGATATTTGGAATGCGAGTTAATTTGCCCATTTAATATAATTGAGTATTTTAATGATTGATATTTTTATTGCAAGCTCAAAATTCCTCAATTGGCATGTTCTGGGGGAATGCTATTACTTATTCTATGCTGTACACAGAGAAAAGCTTATTTTTCTTGTATGTTATGTATAATCCTTCGTATGCTCTTGAAATATATAACTTCGAAATACTTATCAATGTTCAGAGAAAATTTGATAAAATAGGCATATTTGATTTAAATTTATGTATATTTTCATGTCTTTTTAATTTTTACTTTTTTCACAAATAAGTACTTTTTGCAAGCTCTTTATATATATTATTTTCTATTGGTGTGACATGATTTTTTTTCAAAAACAAGTCTTCAACGAATTAATTAATATAAAAATAACTTGAAGAAATTTTATACATATATATTGAAAAAGAATTCTGAAATTTATCTGATTAATTTTATATAAAGATTTTATGTTAGTGGGATCCGTGCAACCTTATTTATCAAAGTCCAAAGAATTTATGCCACCGGTTATAGGTTAAAATTAAACTGCTTGAGAATCAGATTTGAAAATATTGTTTATGCATGGCATTTGTTTAGCTGTTCTATTTACTCCATAATGTGATTAAAATGCGATATAAGAATTAGAAAAGTTAATCTTTCAAAAATTTACCCTGCAACATTTCCTAATACATTAATGTTATTCATTAAAATATTAATGTTTAGCATAAATCAACTATCTAGAAACCACTGATTTGCTTGTCTCATGTCCAACAAGTTTAATTATTACATTATCCATACAAGTTTAAAGTCAAAAATCCGATTTAAATCAAATAAATCAACCAACTTCCAACTCTGAACTCATTAAAAATTCATTTAAGAATTTACAATTCAAAATATCATAACTCAAAAACAATAATGCCAAACTCATAATTACATCTGAATAATTTCAAAAAGAACTAAAAAATTAAACATTACTGGCATTGCATATTTAATTATACTATCTTATGCGTTTTCTCTAAGTTTCTGTATAAATAAACAATGCTTGCAGTACTTGTTTCGTTACATCTGTATTGAGAGTAATTTTTCATGAAAGTATTTTAATAACTTTAACCAATGGGAGTATAAAGTGATCCATGTACGTCATCACACGCTTGCCTTTTATATATTAAGATTGTATTGTTATTCCAATTAGAAAAATCTTATTTTTATCATTTTTCTCCTAGGTGACTAAAACTTGTTGCAAGACTTCAATTGGCAAGATTCGAGCTTTCGTCAATCAACCTCAACGGATATCAATTAATCTATGTGCAATCAGCTTGTTTTGAAACTTTTAATAAAAATTTCTTTCTAAAGCCTTTTGTTCAGTCAAACGAAATGGTTGAAACTATTGTGAAGATACCAAATTCCAGAATGAATGGTTGCCTAACCATTTAATTTTCATGTCATGATAAAATACCATTACTTAGTACACCAATTATTTTTAATGCCCATTTGGACTAGAGAAATTCATTTTCAAGGGTTCAGAAATGGTTGAAACTGTTTATGTAACTGAAATTACCACTTTCAATGCATTTGACATTTTGAGTTTACAAAATTACTTCAGTTGTAGGATTCAATTAAATTCAAAGTAGGCTGAAATTTTTTCATGACTTGCTGTGGTAAACTGGCTTCAATAAAAGATCCCCTTCCCATTTTTGCCCATTTGAAATATTTAAGAATCCAGCAGACAACAGCTAAAATTATGTTAACTCCCGAACATTTACTTTTCTCACTGGTATGAATATCATTTTGTAGTTTTAAAATTGAAAATTAATTATGAGGTGAAAACTTTTCATGTATAAAATTTAGAAATGTTACATTGATGCAAATACATAATTTTGTATGAATTGCGTGTGTGAAATTGTTTTACAATTTCAATAAAATTATCCAACAATAAAGTTTTCTATACATCAAATATAGGCAGATCTTAAAGTATATCAGAAACTACTAAACATTAAACTTTCCTCTAAAATAGGCTAATTTTGAGTTGGAAAAATGTTTGCCATAATAATGGCTTATTAGCAACGACAAAATGCATAAGGATTTTCTTGTTCAGATGTGCAATTCAAATCAGGATAAAACTAGATAAGAACATTGCAGTTGCATTAAGTTTTGCTGACTGAATTGATATGAACTTTTCCCGATTTCTCTTGAATCCTCATGTATTAATTATTTTCAGTTTCTTAATGAGTATTCAGATATTTTTGTTTTTGGGTTTATCTTGAAACATCTGTTTGTACTCCAAAAAAAATTGTTCCTGTTTTCAGTGATGTAATTGGCGTGAGTTGTGTTTAGAACTTTTTAAGGTGTAAAAATACATATTGGAATAAAGTTGTGAACTTAATTTGAACAAATGTGAGAACTTGAGCATGTTGAGAAGAATTACAAAAGTTAATTACTTACCATGTGATGCAAAACTGCAATTAGAAAACATTGGAGTATTACAAAATAAAATTTTATTGCATTTGACATTTAACAAGCATAAAAATCTCATTCTAAAGTGAAGTAAATTTTTGAAAGACTAGCACTACAACATGATGACTAGGGTTATTCACAATTTCAAAAGTATGTGCTTATACATGAATTCCAACATTTTGACCATTAACTTTTTTCTGTAGTACGTTCACAAGTCTCTCAAGCCTGAAAATATAAAAATATACAACTTGAGTCTCTTGAATTTTAGAAAATTGAAGATAATTATTAGAAATAAGAAATGAACATATACTACATGCACAAGATTCTAATCTCAAGAATGCCAAAAATAAAAAGGTTAGAAAACTGCTTTTGTATTAAAGAAAATGCAGGCATTTTTGTGGAAGCAAAAAACGATGTTTTCACATTTGGTGGCATAGCGACTTAAAATGTAAAATAAAATGTTACAAGTGAGGAAAAAAATTCGCAAATATATATTGCTATATCTAGTTAATTTCTGATGAACTTTATTTTAAGTAGCAACCATGTAAAAATACATGCAACATTTCCATTGGTCTTGGCTGAAAAACTCACCAAGTTAAATTAAAAATATTTCTTTCCTTGGGCTTTATACAAGGAAATGGATACGAAATTCATTGTAGAATTTTACTTAGCATTTTAATTCGTAAGAGTATTAGGAACTGACAACTTAAATTTATCCTTTCAGAGATGTTAATCTAAGGAATTCAAAGAGTGATTTTCAGGAATGTTTTAGAATGCTGGGTTAACAATTTTTTTATAAACGACATTTTAATCGAGATTATAATTTTAGTTATGGTTTCTTGGCTGCACTAATTCTTTTGAGAATATTCTAATATAACATAATTAAACCATTAAGTAATAAATTTCAATACTCTTCCACTAAGGTTTTTCTGGCACAGGTCTTAAGTAAATACAAACAGAAACAGACTTCTATTTAAATACACTCTGATAAGTACTCATTAGTCTCAAATGCTTAATGATATAGAAAAAGTGAAAATCGCCAGATTAGCTACTTTGACTGCAAAAATAAGTCATTCTAAAAGCATGTTATTTTAAAAAAATCATAATTTTAAAAGCACAGAAGTAATAAAAATTAGAGCCCTTTTACCACCTGTTCATAGAGCAGATTTAAAAGTACGATTTTTGTAGGGGACTTAAAATTCTGAAGTTTACTTTACACTCTAATTCATATGAAGACAGGTCTTTTATGCATTAATTTATAGAAAGCGTTTTAATTTAATTGCACCTTTGAATTTGCTCTATTATGAATGACATGAAAATAAAGGATAATAGTTTGATATTTTTCTCTGCAGCTATACACTGGCTCTTGTTTTGAAATATAGTACTGGAAAAATATTCATTTGCATACAGATTGTGAATGAAAATATTAAAATTGTTGCAGTTTCAGTATGTACTTCTATTTGAACACTGAAATCTGCTCCTGTACGCTTTCTAATTTAGCTTTACTGCATACCTACTAGAAGTTTCTTTTTTAAGCTTGAATTTGGCCCAGGTCTAATTAACCAGTGTAACAACATTACTGCAAAGATCAATGACAGTTAATTGACAAATACATTCCATAATTTGATCTTTTACTCTTTGGGGTTTGTGGAAATATATTATAAAATATAATTCAAAATTTCTTTACCTCAAACATTTATCTTCTGCATTTTCTCTTTTCTCTACCTCCCTCTCGAGTGCTTTACTTAAAACCGAGATTTCTCCTTGTAAGAGTCCAATTTCATCAGATGCCGAATCTATAGTGAATAAGTCATGTTTCTTCATATCTTTGCGAGAGGATAGGAAATTTCTTTTGACAGCACTAAAATTCACTTCATCACACCTTTGAAGATATTCATATTCTTTTGTAAGTTCAACTGCAAGTGCATTTTCCTCCATCGAAGACCTGTTAACAAGTTTGTTTAAATTAGGGAATAATTCTAATCAAAGATCCCATAGTAAATACAGTGGAACTTCTATTTAAGCTTTGGACTATACATGAACAGGAAACTAATATTAATCCTGAAATTACCTGCAATTTATATTTTCTAAGTTTTTTGTAGCATTCATACGTGATAAAGCAACATCCCTTTGCTGAATAACTTGACAGAGAACATTCTGAAAAGCAAACTTTAGTTAAAAATACTTTAACAGTATGTCATTCTCAAAAATCATAAGATACAGGTAAAAACAAAATGAAAATCTATTTTTCTGAGCTCCTGAACATAGAACTTTATCACACATCACTTATATAAAAAATAATCAGGTACAGAAAAATTACTGACAAAATTAAGGGCACGATGAATTGGTAAGAGTAACCTGCAAACTTTGTCATTGGTAAAGGAAGCTTTGTAACATTGAATTCATAGAAAGGACTTGGAACTTCCCGAAACAAGCTCCTTCTCTTGTATCACTTCTAAAGTACTGCTCAGCTTGTCTGTTTCCAGATTTTGCACCATAAAATCTAAAGCCACTTCTCAGGTAAAAGCAAAGCACATTTTATTCACTCGTTTGTTAATAAAAATAATTTTTATCTAGCATATTGTAGATTTTTAGAATATTTTTTATCAGAGCTTTATTAACATTATCATATCTTGAAGAGTTGGAATATTGGGATGCAATGAATTAATCCTCCAAGATATTTATCGAGTTAAAACATTTTGAAAAGCAAAAGGTAATACAGCAATTTACTAGCAGTTCATCACATATATTAGAGATAGGACGAAAATTAATGATTCAATCTAATCTTTAAAGTGAATGAATTGGTCAACCGACTCCCTTCAAAATGAATTGATTCATTGACTCCCTACTTGTTTTATTTTTTTACGAGCGGTAGTCAGTAGGGTTATTAGTTTCCATTGCAAGGCTACAACATTTTCAAGTCTAGTGATTGTTTTCTCATTGAAAAGTAGTTGAACAGAGGTTACATACAATGGATGCCAACGCATACGATTGAGCATTAGAATGTGTCTCCAATCGCCAGTAGGATACAACTGATTAGATTTGTTCATGAATAGGATCATTTGACTCATCGAATAAATCATCGGATCATTTGGGATTCGAATCTGGAAGTTTTCTCTTGATTCAGTTCCGAGTTGAAACACTTGTTTCATTTTCTTGCCTCGATTTTTTTTCACAAAATGTCGTGAGTTTAAAATTAGGTATCACTACAGATATATTAAATGAATCGTAATTCTGAAAGCTTTTTCTTTTATTTCCAGAAATGAATTTGTTTTCTTTCCAAAAACAAAAATTGTTTTTCATAAGAATGAAATCATTTTCATTAAATATCTTCCAGTTTAATTAAAAAACCAGGATATTGACGCATTAGCTTTGAATTTGATTGAAATAGCTTTGATGAAAATTAATGATGCAATTTTTCTTTTAACATTTTATTCATTTTCCTACAAAAATTTTGTCACAGCATTTTTGCATTTTACGCCGTTCTATTTTTTAAGACCATCAATTGACATTTTGTACAATTAGCTTGTTAACTTTTAATTTGAAATTAATATGTATGGATATAAATATTTTATTAATATTTTGACGCTAACTTAGTGATCTATCAAGCATAATACAAATGTATCTCGATATACCTAGATATTAAAATTATAGCGTGCTAAATTCAAGTTGCGAGGTACGTGACCTGAATGTGCAATCTCAAATACAAACAGAACATTTTTCAAATTTAGATTCAATGCACATTTATAGCATTCTAATGCTGTTATTATTTTATTGATGATTGAACTAGGAAGATAAGTAGTTGAATTTACTTCCCACTGGAGCAACACAACCAATTGGCAACTGCCGCACTAGGTATCACGATAGGATTGTGTTTTTAATAATGAATGGGGGAAGTAAATGAACAAAGCTTTTATTGTAATAAAATTCAAAGTTAACAGTATGAAACAGAATTGCATTTGTTCATCAAGGCTAAGGATTTTAAATTGAAACTAAAATGATATTTTAGAATTTTATTACTAACAGCGATTTTCTAGTTTTTCATCATAAAAATTAATAGTGAAGGCCTCTATTTTCAATTATTTATATTTACTTCACTATGAGTTTTAAGGAGACTACTCAGATTATTAAGGGCTTTGACCTAAGTTATGAAGGAAAAATAATGTTTAATTACATTATTTCCTTCTCCATGAAATGGGAAGAGGAACTGAAAATAAAATCCTTTTAATTTCTTTCAAGAATTGTTTTATTTTAATGATTTTGAACTTTATCAATCAAGTAATTTGTGAAAAATTGTAAAGGTGCAAAAGACAAATTTATAGGCATGTGCTCTCGAGAGAAATTTCGTTATTCAACTCAAAGTGCTCTGGTCCTTGATTCAACAGGTTCTGGGTTCGAATCCTGGTCATGGCATGCATGTTCGTTACGTTTCAGAATTCACTTTAAGATGTACTAATAAGCTCTTGTGCAGCAAAAAATTTCCATGGAGTGACAAACCAACTATCAGAGGCGAACAGTTAGCTTGGTCATAATCAACAATAAGATTATTATGAATATCTTAGATTTTTTTGAACTGGCTATCATAGCGTATAAATTCGATGTTGCAAGACATAAAACATGATCATAGCTGACAATTATGATTCCGGCGTCCTAGTTTCATCCCTTGCAGAGAAGGAAAGACAAATGTTTTTAGTTTTGCTCATTATTTTCAGTGATTGTCAATCATCTCAGTGTCAGATTGGCTTTGATGATCAGCCCAGGAAATGTAACCAATCTACAAGCCTCAGGCAGGATTTTTAAATGTTAAAAGTAAAACTTTCCTTGGAATAAAAGACTCAAAAGAAGAACTAATTGATCCCTGAAGGATAAAGTAGAATTTTAGGTGAGAAAAAGCTTAACGTGAAGTGCCAATAAAAACACGACCAGCAATAATTTCTTAGATGGTTTGGTTTGTTGGGGTTTTATGGTGCAAGGGCCATATTTGGTCATTATTTCTTAGAAAGAATACAATGAAACGAATTTTGCAAACCCTCAATCCCTACCCGATGTGTGAAACTATCCCCATCCCACAAATGGATTTGAAAAGAGCCGAGGCAACCCCCTTCAACAAACCAAAGAAACACGGCATAGTGCAAAAATTCACCAACAGATGGAGGTGTATGTACCGGAAAGCCAAAGTGAGTTATTTCCGGTGAATGGCTTTTATACTAACTCAATTCTAATGAGTTGAATCTTTCAAAAGAATCAATTTGCCAATCATTAATATACATGCAAATGCAATTACTTGCACTAACGTATATAAAAGTGCAATGCAAGATTTTAAAACAAATTGAATACCAAACTGTTTTATCTTGAAATGCATAACAGGTTAAACTTGCTGGTAAAACTGATAGAAATCCAATCCCCATGAATATACTTCTCACTTCTGAATAAAGTGAATCAGAATTATGAAGCACATATAGGAGATTCAGCTTTAGTGTTCACAGCAACATGTGTATAGATTATATCTCAGTTTTTCCTTTTCATTAAGACTGGGGCAATGATACATTAAGTTGCATCATTACAGAAGAAAAAATTATGGGCATTTTGAATTGTTATTTAAGAAATTAAAAATTCAAAAAAGTTAAGTAGGGCTGGCCCTGGTGTATGACACCACTGCATGCTACTGCAACAGAAAAATGGTGATTTGTACTGAATAAAATATTTTCAATACAACTTCAGATGAAAATCCCTCACAAAAATATCGAGAATTTTCAGAGGAAGGATTTCTCCCAAACATTTAAAATGCATGCTAATGTTTATTAACATTAAAATACAAAAATATTATTTATAAATCATAAAACCCTACTTACAAGCAAATTATTTTCCCAATGCTTATTATCTGAATTCCAAACATCATTGCAAAGCTTCAGGCATTTTAGTTCTTCTTCTAGATACTTTACCTATTTGCAAAAGGAAACAGTTAACCTTATCATTTCATTTGAAATATGTACAATACAATGAAAAGAAATATACCTTTAAGAACTAGGTATCTTGATTGCAAACTAGTACAAGGAAATATTTAAAAAATGAATAGAGGAATTTAACAGTACTTTATAAATTTTATTTCAAAGCTAACAAACCTTTTCCAATAAATTATCTCTTTCACTAACAGCAAGTTTTAGCTCATGCATTATATGATCTTGTCTCAGTTCTTTAGAATGGTATAAATGAGTTAAAAGTAATCTTTGTTGATGCAAAAGCTTGGTTGGATTACAAGTAACTTCTATCTCTTTCAGTAGCATTTTAATTTCCTAAAACAGAAAATATTATAACAGAAAAACTTCAAATAAAAATGAATTCTTAAATATGAACATTAATATCTACACGAGTATAAAAGGGAAAATATTTTATAAGCAAAAATAATTTTTAATTTAGGAACCAGCAAGTTTTTTCTTTTCTGGTAATAGCAAGTTCAAATATCAAAACTTACTTTTACATATAAACAGAAATTATAATTCATGAGATAATTAAAACCATAGAACACAAGGAAATAAAATTCTAAAAATGTATTACATTAAAAAATGCCCCTTAGATGAAAATCTCTCAATTCTCCTTAGTAAAATTTCAATAAGTGTAAATTATAAATTTGAATTTTATATAATTGACCTGAAAATTCTAAAATTAAGGTCATGAAGATAATACTTAATTTGATAATCAAAAATTGCTCAATACGTTTTTATACCCACCTCATCTGAGCACTTCTCTTCTTGAATTGTATCATCTGCAAAACTTCTAAAGGAAAGATATTGGAAAATGTAATTGACAATTTAGACAGTTCAGCATAAAAGATATCAACATTTGTAACAATTTTATCTGTTTAGAAAAACCTGGTTTGGTTTGTTACTGTGGTCATTTTTTGCCACACAAGGGCTGATTACACTAGGGCTCACTGATTAAAATGAATTTCTTTGAAAAACCAGATTTTTATCTGATACAATGCATACTTATTTTAAATGAATATTTTCTTGAAAAAAAATTATTTGAGCATAACTAGATTAAAGTGATAATTTTATAAATTAACTACACATTATGAGATAATACAAAAATAGGTCATACTTATTCAAATGTAAAAAATACTTTAAACCCCAATTCTTCAACACTAGAATGTCCTGTTGTGTCAATTTGACACCGAAACATGTTTTTTTGCTTTCTCCTTCACGTTTGACAATTCAAATGGCAAGGATTTGTAGCATCTCGCCTCGTCTATTTAATTCCCAAGTGGTGCCTGGAAAAGCAGACTTCATTTTTTGCTCTCGCTGTGTTTGCTATGCCTAATGAAACTATCAATTCAGTTGATGGAATGACTTATGTAGCATGTGCAGATTTGCAACTTCCACCTTTCTGGAACAGCACTTTCGAATCGTTTGATCACAGAATTTTCAGACTTGGAGCAAGAGAAAATTAAGAAGCTCCTGACCGACCTACAACTGGTTGATGAGCGGCCTAAGAAATGAGCTCTCAAATGGCCAGCTGAGCAACGATTTTCAGTCTATGGCTTCAGAGAATGACCAAGCACATCCAAACGTTACTCTCAGCATCATTGGAACCATTAGATAAAGTGGCAGGCACTTCTGATCAAGTTACAGAGGTGGTGCTTCCTTCATCGATCTGCTCTGCATCAAGTGTACCTCTACAGCCAAGCCAGCCATTCATGGAAAATACTTGCTGAGCAGATGGAAAAGTTGTCTTCAGGTTGCAGAACTGTCTCGTGGATTCTCCGACACTCACTACAATTATCGCAAGGCAGCGACAAAGATCATGTTCTTGCAACAATTCAATTAAGTTCCCTTCCAGATGTGTTTCTATCAGTGCTTTGGTGATTATGCAAGAAAGAGTAGTACCCCTTGCACATAGATTGAAAAACTGCCCAACCACGTCACAGCTGAGTTGATGGAGGCAAAGAAAAAACTAGCCGGTTATGTTTTTGATAGAAAAATTGGCTCGTGAAAATTCTGTGATACCACCTACAACTTCCCACTGGAAATGTGCTCAAGCAGGCTTCGCTTTTTGCTGCTAACGCTACTAAATTCTCAGCCTATGGTATGGTACACAGGCAATTAAACCTTGGTTTGAGGAAACTATTCATGTGGATATTTGTGATAGCAGACATTACTTCTGCCATAATTGGAACGGACTTTTTAAAACACTTTATCTTGCCCATTGACTTGAAAATAAGAATCTAATTAATTTGCAACAAGTGGAGGTAGGTATTTAATTAACGTCACACTGGAGCAACACAACAGGCTATTGGCGACAGTCCAAGATCAAACCCGAAGGGAAAGATACAAGAATACAACATAATTTTGAACCAGTCAGGAGTTGAGTTGCATAATCACGGCATGTGAATGAAATGACACTGACGATACCCAGAATTAGGATTTATATAACCATTCGGAATGGCATTGATTGGAAAATATATAATGGATGACTAATCGATTTGCTGCTAGAGATATTTTATGTGAAAGTAATGTCCTGTTAATTTTGTTACACAAAATCTCAATGAGTTCATCATGAGTTTAGGAGTCAGTAAGAGCATCAAATTTACGAATCAGAAATTTATTTCAAATGCAGGAAATGTAAAATTAAAAAGTAATTTACATGTAACCAATGAACACACAAAACATGTTGAGTCTGATAAAAAATGAAAACATTTGACTTAGTTTTGGGTTTTGATTTAATGCGGCTTTCTGTTAAGTAAAAAGTTTCATGACAGATATCAAGTAAAAATTTAGTTGAGAAACACTAAGCTTGTGGAGTACTGAAGAATAATTTATTTAGCTATAAAAATGCCTTTTCAAACATTAGACTTATATTTTACAGTAACATTCTTTAAGAAATACATAAATATATTTGTACTATTTCTTAAACAAAATTTATAGCATACTTTGCAATGACTTGGACCACATCTTCCAATTCTTGGATTGCAGTATCTCTTTCTTCTAAAATTATTTTCATCCTGTCCTCCATAGCAGAGTCTTTGGCCTTTTGCAAGTAGTATAAACTTGATAAGAGATCTAAAAATGATTAAATATTATAAAACAAATTCAGCTAAAAAGAAACAAAGTTGTATTATCTGAAGACAAATACAGAATAAACTTTCATTCATGACATGAGATTAGTACAAATTTAAAAATAAGCACTCAGATAATGTAGAGCATAGCAAGAAATTTAGAATTTACTATTTTGAAACTTGTTCATCTTATGTAGATGTAGAGGGGTTACTAAATTCCTTAACAGAATGGGTAGCTGCATTAAAATCTTTAAAATATCTTCAAAGTACTATATGAAGAATGATATAAAATATTATGAACTCTATAAGTACACATAATTTTACAGCTGATCATTAAAACGTCTGGTAACTGAAATGCCCTAATGGCAACAGGTCACTGGTTGGGTTTTATGGTGCCAAGCACAAGACAAACAGCATCAAGTAATGGACATACACACAAGGAAAGTTTTACTGATACAGAAGACAAAGAAATACACCCAGGGAGGAAAATCACACCTGTGCCACCTACAACTCACAGCAAGGACCACAGGACTTAACCAAGAAACCACATCTTTTATTTCATCTTGAGGAAAAGAAACATGCGACTACTTTCAAGAGTTTTGCAACTAAACTGCTTTTGGTAAGCATTTCTATGCCCTTATAGCCAAAATTATTGTTTATTGGTAGTTTTCTGAGAAATACAGAGCTACAAAATACTTCGATTGTAAAACAAGATCTATATAAAAAGGATAGATGGAAATGAGGAGTGTACAAACATCTAGTAAAAGGGCACAAAAAATGTAAGGAAGTCTGTGGTCTATAGTGAGGAGATTGTAGGAAAAACTTTCCTCTTGAAAATCCCTGTTTAAAAATTTTGGGCAATCTTAAAATCCTGAGAAATCGAAATTACCAAGAAATCATTGAACGAACAATATTTTAACTAAAAGAAAATATGATACAGAAACTTTCTAGAACTAACCAAATAAAAATGTCACATAAAGGATCTAACAAAGTAATCAAAGACAAACCTAGAGCTGACACATTGAACGGCAAAAAATGCAGAGGAAAACTGGTCAAGATCAACTTACTGGCAATTTAGAAAAGTAAAACAATAAATGATTAATAGAGGGAGAATTAGCACTGTGCTTTAATTTTGCTTAACAGGAAAGAAAAGGGGAGCAATACTCAATATGGAAGTGTTATTGAAGTTTTAGAAGCATTCAGTTTAGAAATGAAATAATTTTGAAAATTACCTGAAATCGACATTTCACAGGAATTTTCAGATGAATTTTTTTTAACCTCTTCTAAACTTGATTGAGTTGAACATAGATGTTGCCATAACTAAAATAAAAAAAGCTTAATGGATTTAAAACATCTCATAGGACTAGTTAATATAATAATCATAAACACTTATAACATACATAAAATGAACATAAATCATTCTCAAAATTAATTTAATATGACGAAACACTTTAGTAAAATTAAATGGTTATTCCAAAATTATAATTAACCCTCTGAGGGGTTAATATTTATAAATTTCATTAATTATTAGGGTTTTTGTTAATTAATAGGGTTAATATTTATAAAGTATGTAAATATCTGTCACACAATATATCCATTTTGTCATTTGCAGTCTTCCCTGTGACTTCCAACCAGTTTTAACTTTCTTAAAAGAATCTTTCAACCAATAAATGTGATTATTTAATCATTGTGGGGGAAAAGCAATGCCACATTACTAGGAAATCTCATGAGGCTTGGAAGGTTCATCAAACTAAATAGTAAAGATTTTATAAAATGTTTAAAAAACAAATTAATCATAATAAAAATAAGATATGCTAATTTGTTTAACCTATTAAAAGATAGGCTTATTCACAGTTGTTAACAAGCAAAACCAATTTAACAAGGCAGGTTTACATATGGAACTAAAGCTATATATATATATATATATATATATATATATATACATGATTATAATCATTACAAACCTTATTGTTAATCTCTTTTAAAGTCTTTATTTCTTCATACAGATGTTGAGTTTCTTTGTATGTAGATGAGGTAGTTAATGAATTACATAATCTATTATGCCCTTCACATACTGGGGTTCCTAAGAATGAGTGACTTCTGAGTGCACATTTCTGAATGTCATTTTTCAAGTAGGACTTATCTTGGTATGAGATAACAGGATCACTGTGGTGACGTCTATGGTATTCTTTTGAATCCGTTACATTACTTTTACTAGATGATCTATTACCACCACAGCTCCCAATATCCTCATCAATAGAAGATTTCTGCAATTTTCTGGAACATTTTTTCGGAAATATACTGCTATTAATAACTTGCTCAAAATATGTATGGTCATTTTTGTTTGTCCATTCTAAATTTGCACTACTCTTACAAACAGTTCCCAAAATTCTTTCTGTCAAACTATCATTACAAGCATCTGAATCAGAACTAAAAGGCATTTCAGCATTTGGATATGTTCTATTTAAATAGGATGAACTATATGACGCATTTTTAAATACTGAATTTTCAGATTTATAATCAGTAGAAAAATCAGCAATCCAATTGGCAGGTAATGATCCACATCCCAATGAGGTATTTCCAGACTTTGCATGTATGTCTTTCATACACAATTTATTTTCATCATAGTGTTTTTTTCTACTTGAAGGATAAGTACCTGAAGAAAAAAGCAAATATTAAAATTAAACTTTAAGCATGAATGTAAAAATATATAAATCTTTCAGTTAAGCTTTCAAAACAAAATCTACATGATTGTAAGCCACAAAAAGAAATTAATACCATGATGAGAATTGAAGAGTTAATAACTAAAGGATCTTTGAAAAATTGATCCTAGTCCCATTTCTTGAGTTTTATTCTTCTGGCAGCATTTAAGCCTAGACAGTAAGAATTTTCATTTAAAACGTATCAGACTAAGCAAACTGAATGGAAGGTTTCCTTTAATAAGCTTTCAGAAAGGATTAGTTTTCAAATAAATACTAATAAAAGATGAGTAAAAAAAGAGTAGATTACGCCGATATACACTACTTTTAGAAGAATAGTTAATAAGGGCATATATAGAAGGCAGAGGTTGCTCTAATGAACACTGAAGAGACCAACATTGAAAAAAGAATACTAAATTTGAAGTTATCTGCACAAGCAGGGTATAAAAAAAATCAGCTTTTTAATTAAAATCAGATTTAAAGTCCTTGCCCATACAAATAAAAAAATGTTGGACAGGAGGCTTGAAAATCAGTGTACTTTGTAGATAGTTTTGACTTGTTAAACATCGATATGATATATAAAATTAATGTATTAGGAAATATAGCAGGTTAATTTTTGAAAGATTAAAACACGACAGGAATTAGCAATGTTAATCACATGATGCCAAGCATAAGCAATATTTTTCAATCTGGTTCTCAAGCAGTTTAGATTACTTTGATTTTAACCCATAATCAACGATGTGAAATTTTTGGACAGATGAAGGTTGAGGGATCCTACTGCCACCATATTGTAAATTTTTGTATAAAATTACTCAAAAATCAGACAAGTTTCAGAATTACTTTTTTTTGCATTACAAGTTTATCATATATGAATATATAAAAATGTTATTTTCATAAAATAATTAATTGGTTAAAGACCTGCTTTTGAGAAAAAATCGTGTCACCAATAGAAAATAAAAGGAACTTGTATCAAGTTTCATGAAAAAGTGACGACTTCTCATTAATATTTATCTAGCAACAAGTTCTTATTTGTGGAAAAAATGTTATTTAGAAGTAAACAGTAAAAATGAGACAAGTCATGAAAATAGATAAATTGAAATAAAAAATGAATATTTTTAAAATTTCCTGAGCATTGACAAGTATTTCATAGGTACATTACAAGAACACAAAATGGGTTTATACATAACAGTAAAGAAAATGAAGCTTTTCTTTATGAACAGTATAGAACAAATGTAACAGCAACCCCCAGAACCTGCCAATTCATTTGGAACTTTGAACTTTCAATAAAAAATTCATCCCCTTGCAATCATCATAATCATTAATCTTTCCACTTAAATCCATAATCTATTTTGTCAACATACTCACACAATTATCACAGATGAAAACTTTTATGTCTCAAATTTCAATTCCATAAATAAGTCCTAGGGATCAATGCATTAAATTTCCTAATAAATTTGAATAAAAATTAATAAATAGTGTTAGTCAATACGTTGAATGTGGTAGCTGCTGCTTAACTGAAATTTATCAGTCCATTCTGCATTTCAAGATGTACTTATTGACATCTGCAAATTTCTCTTCATTTTTTTGTTGAGTATAAGCCCAACCAGTTGATGTAATTGGATTCACTTTGCAAATTATACCAGAATAAATGATGAGGTTTCATGGTGCAAGGTTCAAAAGTGGACAAGCTGCGCCAAACACAAGACAGAATATAGTCCAATAAAAGCGTAAAACATTTAAAAATGAAGTCCAAGACAAAGATAAAAGGTACATTTAAAGCATGTAAAATGTGAAGATGAGAATAAAAATATTTAAATAGTCATAATAAAAACAAGATCATCTGAGGCATAACTAATGACTGACGAATTTAATTTACATCGTACAAAATAAAAAATGCATAAAATTTTGAAAGTGAAATTTAAACAGCCGATGATGGACCAGACAAATCAGAAGCACTACACCACCACTAGCATGATTGTGTTTTTTAAATTATCTCTTCCAGCGATGTTATCTTTCAATTTTTGTGCATACTGCTAGGGTCAAAAAAGTTTCCTGCAGACCAAGATATACAGGATGGCAACAATCAATCAAAGCCTCCACATTCTCAACATGGTTACGGTAGCCTTGGCAATATTCCTAAATATTATTTTAACCATTATATTCTTTCAGATTTTTTGTTTGTCTACTCATTATTTTCGTCTATTTCTCACCAGATGAAGAATAGGTCTCCCAATATTTTTCATCGGTTCTATTAGATTTTATAGCATCTAATTTCATTTGTGATTTTGTTTTAGAAGTCTGTTTAAGATTAGGACCAGATGGTTTGGGAATGTTTGTTTTTGTTGAATTTTTAATGGTTGAATCTTTTACTTGGACGATTGTTTCTTTGTTTTGCACAATTGTATTTTCAATTTCACCATTGGGAATGGTATCTGTTTGGACAGCAACAGATTTTTCAATTTCTTTATTGGGAATGGTATCTGTTTGGATAGCAACGGATTTCATCCTTTTAATTACAGATGCGTATGAAATATTTGCTCTTTGTGTCCGACTTTCTAATTTTTTGCTTCGAGATATGAAATCTTGTTTTATCTTTATGCTTTGGATTTCTTTTTTCCCCACTGAGGACAAGACCTGGAGTAAGTAGGATGATTTCCCTTACAATTGAAGCATACAGATTCATCAGTGCAGTTTTTGCCATGTTCGGGTTTTGAGCATCTGGAACAAATTGCAGGTGGTCGGCATAAAGCCTGGGAATGTCTAAACCTCTGAATCTTAAAGCATCTTTGAGGATTTGGAATGAACGGTCTGACACTGCAATTTAAGTATCCTGTTTTAATGGATGTCGGCATGTCTGGCGTGTTGAATGTTAATATTACATGTTTTGTGTTAATACTTTTATCATCTCGTCGGATGCAGATGCATTTGGCTGAACAAACATGCTGAGATTTCAGTTCTTCAATAAACTCCTGTTAAGATACATTAAAAAGATCAGACTCAGATATAACTCCACAACTAGAATTTAGAGTTCTGTGTGGAGTTACATTAACTTTTAGTTTGCCAATTTGATTTAATTTCATTAGTTGCTCAGCTTGATATGCAGATAGTTTCAATGAAAAGATCACAAGACCGCAATTTCTTTATTGCTTTTGGATCGCCAGCGGCAGACTGAATATATTTTTTGTACAGCAAATGGTGAAAAGGTTGCAAGTTTCCCTTCAGGGTTATTGGTTTAGGTATTGAGAAATTAACATTGTTAGAAGGATTTAGGCCTCCTCTAGGGCACAAGAAATTTTTGGATCCATAGATTATTAAATATTTAACTTCTTCATGGTAAACCCACACCCACCAGAGTCCAACAAGGGAAGTGGTTGTTGGCTCTGAAACATTCCAGCCTCAGCACACACTTCAAGATACCACCAGCTACAGTATCGGGACGTGGATCCGTCGGTTCACCTAGGGCATCCCTAGCTGCAGCACTAACCCAAAATACTTAAGACCAGTGAAGTCCAGCACAACAGAGGGGCTAAGCACTCTCAAGTGGTGAAGCCCAGAGAACTTAAGTGAGCTGATTGACCAGAGCGGGCTCACTCTGGTCACCCATCTACATTGAAGCATGGGCCAGAGGGCACACATCAGGTACCCCAGGATTCCATTTTCCCCCGATACGGATGCTGCACACGGCAAACATACGGGTCAGAAAAAGTACCAACATTTAATAAAGTAAAAATTAAACATAATTCAGTGATGGGATTTTTCAAAAGCAAATCAAATTAGAAAACTCAAAATGAATCTTAATGATGTATAATGGATTTCAAAGAAAAATTGTTCGTAATTTCAATGCTATTCACAAGACATATGAAAGGGAAAAACAAGAGGGGGTGGGAGATAGAACAGCAGTAGGAAAAGAGAAAAGAACGCTTGGGTACCCCGGGAGTGTGATTCCCATGTTTACGAAAGACAGTAAACCACATGGGAGAAGAGCAGTTCACTCGGGTACCTCGGGTTTGTGAAGCCCGTACACACCTAAAGATGTGCCCCCAAGGGACAAGACTTTGAAGGAATGAAAGTACGTAGCTTTTGAGTTCCTGGAACATTGTCATAATCAGAGTCAATGTGCCCACCTGCTGCTTATCTACTTATGTTGCACCAGAAGAATATAGAAAAGTCCATGATCTGGAAGTCATTTTGCCCATTCAGAGTGGAAAAGGTGCAATCTGATTTTGGAATGACCTTTAGGTTTGTCCTTTCTGCTTTCCTTTTAACTGTTCCCCCATCTCATTACATGGCCTTTTACGATGCGCCATGTAGCTGAAAGCCATTCTAATACATCTAAAAGATTATTTTTGTGATGGCAAAAGTTTGGAAGTTCTTTTTTATATTAAGCAGCTGAAGCATTTTTGAATTTTTTTCAGTTCATAGTTAAATTTGACCATGAAAATCCTGATCCCTTTCTTGCCCCTATCCATTTGATTCCTTCAACTGGTGCAATTTACATTTCAGTCACATCAATTGGTTGAACTTACACCTACTAGAAAATGAAAAGAAATTTGCAGGTCATTAAATGCATCTTAGAATGCAGAAAGTCATAATTTCAGTTAAGCATCAGCCACCACACCCAGAATATATTTGGCAACAAGAACTAACGCAAATAGAAAATCCCCTATTTTTCTATTTACCATTTGAAAAGAAACAGCTTTTATTTCAAAGGAACAAATTTATTGTTTCATTCCAATTAATAGAAACAAAATATCACTCAATAATTGATTAATAGCCTTGGAAATTAGACATCACAATAAACACTATTATTCAATTGCATTGGAAACGGAATGTTGCTACCTTTTTCTTGATAGTACATCTTTCAGAAAAAAGCTCTGAAAAGTTTGTCTTAAAAAGAAAAGTCTATTAGCAATAATGCCCTTTCAAGCAGCCAACTGGATAGCTGGTTGGGTTTTTATGGTACATGAGCCATAAAAACCCAAGTTGGTCAAACGTCAAGTACATCAACATAAACTCATGTCCAAAAGTTAAGCATAATTCGTAAAATGCGAAAAAAATTGGAGTAAATATGGATACAATGGTTCAAAATCACTTGTGGAGAATCGTGGGACGAAGGTAAAACATCGTGCATATGCAAAACAGTTTAGTTGACATCGACATGAGCAAAGCACAGGTGCACGTCAGAATGAGTATAAAATGGCCTCGAGCAGCATGGCCAGTTTAGACAGAAATTTTGTAATTGCTGTGGTACAGAGTGTTGTTAACAATCAACAAGGGCGAAAGATGTCACAAAGATGCCAACTGGACATGTTTGTGAAGGGACGAATTATTGGAATGCTGGAATCCAGTCGATCCAAAACCAAAGTGTCTGGAATTCTGAAGGTGCCTCAGTGTGTGATCTCCAGACTGTCAGGTTTCAAATCATTGGAGATGTTATCAGACGACCAGTACCAGGTTGGCCAAGGGTAACAACCACTAGGCAAGACAGATATTTGGCGATAACTGCGCAATGTCAGAGGCACCGTTCTGTTAGACAACTTGGGTTCAGCCCTGACAGCCGCCAAAGGAGTCATAGTTTTGAGACAAACTGTTTACAGGAGACTCAGACACGTTGGTCTCTAAGCCAGACGACCAGCAGTTTACATCCCCCTGACGTCTGCACAGAAACGCGCGCGTTTATAGTGGAGCCTGGAACATTGGCAGTGGAGTCGACAACAGTGGAGCAATGTCATGTTCAATGACGAGTCCAGATTTAGTCTGCAAACTGATTCTCATCGTACCACGATTTGGAGAGAATGTGGAAAGCGTTTTCACCCGGGAACATCACGGAAAGACATCATTTTCCTTCAGGGGAGTCATGATCTGGGCAGGCATCATGCTGGACGGCCGCATAGACCTCCACATTTTTTACATGGGGTCTGTTACCAGTCAAAGATACAGAGACGAAGTTCTAGAGCCTACCATTCGCCTATTTTGAGGTGCTGTCAGTCCTGGTTTCATATTCATGGATGATAACGCGACTCCTCACCGCGCAGCCCTGGTCGACGCCTTCAGTCAAAGTGAAGATATCCACCGCATCAGTGGCCTGTCAACTCTCCTGATTTGAATCCTATAGTGCATGTGTGGGATATGCTCGGGAGACATATTGCAGCCCTCCGCTACCCACCAAGCTCCATTCAGGAATTGAAAACTGCTCTCCGTGAAGCTTGGAACTCTTTGAGCACACAACTCATCCATTCCCTCATCGAAAGTATGGGAAATTGTTGTGCAGCATGCGTGGCTACCAGGGTTCCCACACACCGTATTAAACTTCAGCATCACATTGTTTTAATCATTCTGTTTCACTAAAGTTGACACTCGTATTGTGAACCTTTTTCTTTGGATAATAAAAGTCATTATTCTCGTTTAGCATTGTTTTCTTCTATAACCCTATTACACCTGCATAGCGTGTTTCCTTCCATTCAGATGTAGATTTTCTGAAGTATTCACATAAATAGCAATTATGCTTAACTTTTGGACACGAGAGTACATACACAAGGAAAGCTTTACTGAGAGAAATACATCCATGGAGGAATTAAACTTGTGCTGCCTACAACTTACAGGTTGCTAGTACAGTGGGCAAACCCACTGAGCCATGTCCAGACAAGCCCCAAACCAGATATAGAAGTATAGTACAGCTTTGGCCTTGGTCACAGTAGGCAAAAGTAATCTAACTAGGAAAGAGCGAGCAAAACATTTGAAGGAGCAGCAGAAAGATAGCAGTAGTCATGGCAGTTCTAATCATCAGTAACCATAGAAACAATGGTAGCAGAACAAAGAAACGATTTTGTCATGAGAAAATGCTTTAATAGAATTAGGTGGGTTTGCAAAAAAAGAATAAAAAATAGGAAAAATAATCAAGTCTAAAGAAAAATAGGTCAGCTCTAATTGTTCTTTGGAATTATATAGCTGATGTGGATAATTTTATGTTTACTGTTTCCTAGGTCTATAACAAATGCTTTAAAGAGATATCTGAATAATTTTATCCATTCAGCTAGAAACATTTTTTATCAAAGATGGAAGCAAAACAATAACCATAAACTAATATTTTCATGAAATATCAACACACTGGATTGCATTAGCTTGTAAAAGGAAAAAAAGTGAACATTTTTTGTTTAAATATAAGTGTTACTACATTAAAAAGCATATACCTGAGGGTGAAATAGCTAGTTGATCAGAATGTCTACGACGAGGAGGTTTAGGAGGAGGAGAGCGAAACTTTGAAGGCAAGATTTCCATAACAGTTTTTAATATTTGGGTGCTGGAAAGAAAAAAATTCCTATGTAGTAAATGCATTTTAACTCCATTGACTTTATTAGCAAAGGAAGCAGAACAGAACAAGCAATTTTTATTGAACTATAGTAGATTAATAAGCTATTAAAAAATCATGGACTATTTAAGCACAGGTGGAAATATATCATGTGACTCAAAGATGTGAAATTTGACAAAACCACCATTGGTAACAAATTTGTGAGCCTACAAATTTTAATTTTTGCATGTTTTTTTTAATAGGTGATTTCATAGTTTTCGACCATCACACAAGATCAGCTTCCAAATGGTTTAGAAATACGCAATTATAACCTATATTGATACCTCTATTATCATTTTTGAACTTTCATTTTTCTTCTATATTGTTCGAAAATTCAAAACCAAAAATTACACATTGTGGTACAATTTATTTCGAAACAGGAAGTGGGAAGTACAATTCCAAATTCAGACAATGCTAGTCAAAGGACTTTGCAAATGTTAGACCACACTGCAAACCAGGCTATGAAAATCAGTTTAAAAACCATAAAAATTGAATTTATTTGATTTAAAATGGATTTTAAGCATTTCAGCATGAGCATTTAAGCCTGGGATGCTTAAATCAAAGCCTACAACCTTATAAAAGTTTAACACAGAAATCTGAAAAAATTGAAACTTTATTCAATAATTCCAGTTTATAATCTGGAAAGTAATATACTCTGCAATTGATTAGTATAGGCTAAACTTTCTATAGATTACTACAGGTAATTTTTCGATATTCACGGATGAGTACTTCTAAGTCTAAACTGTTGATAATGGCAGTTCATACTTATTTAATATATTTGATGAGAATATACAATTTAAATTTGAGATCTTGATTGCTAATGAAATAGAAAATCAATATAAGTGGATCCAACTGAATTATCTCAGGAATTTCTGGAAAATACTGGCAAGTTGGTCACTTATTTGCAATCTGATTCTAGATTGTTTTTAAATTTTTTTTTGTCAGTTTTGTGCTTTAGTTTTAATCTAACGCTTTCAATCATATTTTAGTTGAAACGTTCTCCAGTTGCAAGCTTTTGTTTTCACTTCAAATAACATTATAAATGACACATTTACTAGCTTTTAGTGCCAAAAAAGTTCATGATCAACCATCACAGTAATGTAAAACCTTTCTAAGTGTTTTTATAATTAAGTGAATCGACACTGGAGAGTGAGGACTAATGGGGGTGTCTAGCCTCGACAGAAGACAGTGCAAGATCACTTTACTTTGTGTGATCCGAGTTGTTTATCTAGATGTTTAATAGAACCAAAAACAATTCATGTTAAAAATCCATTTCCTAAATTGCGGTCCATGGGACGATATTTCCAGGACAAAAACTGCCAGTCCTTATATGTTTCATGCACAAATATGTTTGAGTGGGAAATTGTACACTGATCCAATTTTAACCTTTTACATTATTATGCGAGGTATAATTTTCTCGGTGACTTAGAAGTTTTGTCCAAATACAACTTTCCAAATACTTTTTCATGGAAGTATATTGGCATTTTTTTTTGGAAAAAATGGTTCTTTACTAGAAAAACTATGCTATTGCTTCTAAGTGAAAACATTTGAAACCATTTCTTTGCAGCATTTTTCCATAACAAAAACAATTTTTTTCTGTTTGTGATAAAAATTATTTGTTTCATTTCATTGTCATGCACTTTTTACAGAGTTGCCGTTTTATAAAAGATGTTGAGTAAACCCACAAATTACAGAAACATTACATGTATTTAAAAAATAAAGTGATGCAAACTAAAGAGATACATTGAGAGTTCCATTTAAATTAATAAATGTAAATAAATTGCTATAGCATCGCCATCTAGTTTTGAACTAGATGGCAGATGAGACTTCATATTCATTCTGGCAGTAATTGAACATCATTGTCTATCAGATTTGCTTTGCCAAACTTCTGAATATCTCAAATTCAAAAATGTTGAAACTAGTTTCTGGATCACAATCACTGAAAGAGGCAAGGTATGAAAAAATCATGATTTAAAAAAATAAAAAACATAGGATTTATTTGATTTAAATCAGATTTTGATTTAAATCGGATTTTTATGATTTTAATTAATTCCTGACCCACACAAGTTGAAATTTGTTGGACATGAGAAGCAAATTAGTGTAGTCTAGATAGTTTTGATTTATTTAAACATTAACATTTTTATGTAAAACATTAATGTATTAAGAAATATAACCGGGTAAATTTTTGAAAGATTAAAACGTGACATAGGAATATTCGCAAAGTAAATCATATGATAGAGTAAATAGACAGTGCCCCAAATGCCAAGATGAGCAATGTTTTTCCTTCTGGTTCTCAAGCAGTTTAGATTACTTTGAGTTTAACCCATAACCAGTGGCATGAATATTTTATACCCAGATAAATAAGGTAGGATTCCACCGACACCATATTATGAACTTTTTCAATCATATAAATTTCAGAATCTTTTCATTAAATATTTATCATACATGAATAAAATGTTTTGAATTGCTTCAAGTACAGTGGACTCTCTCTTAAATGGCCACCACGAATTTGAGACGATGACTCACGGACCTGTCGTAACATGTCTCTAGCCGCTAGCCTATTCAGTTCAGCTGCTGATTTACTGTGGTGTTGACATGTTTCTTGCATATCACTGTGTGAATACTGTAACCGTGTGTGTTGTATTGAAGAAATGAGTGAGAAAAGGAAATGTAAAGTTGTAACAATGGAACAAAAGCTAAATGCTTTTGAGCATTTGGACAAAGGAGTCAGTCAAGCTTATTTGACGAACTAAATGTAGGGAAAAGTACAGTAAACGACTGGCGAAGGAATCAAAAATCAATTTAGGATTTTTGCACTAAAATAGAATCGAGTAAAACACTTTCAACGCGTTTTACGCTCAGAAAACCTGCAAACGAGTTTGTCGCTGATTCTCTTTGGTTATGGTTTCAATAAGAATGTCGGAAGGGGGTACCCCATTAAGTGGGCCCATTTTAAAAGAGAAGGCACTTTAGCTTCATTCGAAAATTGAAGATGATGGTCAATTTTCAGCAAGTGAAGGGTGGCTCACTCGCTGGAAGCAGCATGGAGTTATTTTATAGGCGTGTTTGGTGAAAAATTGCTGGCAGATGCACTAGCAGCAAGCGAGTTGCCTACAAAATTTCAAGATTATATAAAAGAAACAGGATTACACCCAGAACATGTTTATAACATGGACGAAACTAGCCTTAACTCCAGAAAACATTGGCTATAAGTCAGAAAAAATCAGCTCCTGGATTTAAGACAAACACAGAGACTAACTGTAGGTGCTTGTTCCAATGCCACTGGAACACACAAGATTCCTTTTTTGTAATTGGGAAGTCTAAAAAGCCCCGTGCTTTAAAAAATGTGAACATGTCATCCCTTCCAGTACATTATCGTGCACAGAAATCAGCATGGATGGACAGTTATTTGTTTACAGAATGGTTAGTGATCGAGTTTGTACCCGAAGTAAAAAAGCACCTCACAACACTGAAATTACCAATCAAAGCTGTTTTAGTCATTGACAATGCTCCAACACATCCGGAGGACCTCACATGCGAAGCCGAAATAACAATTTATTTTCTTCCTCCACATGTAACAAACTTATTGCAACCCATGGACCAAGGGGTCATTGCAAGTTTGAAAAGGCGTTACAGACAAACTCCTTTCTGAAATCTTCTCAAAGCTGAATGATAAAAACACAGGACTAATCGCTGCCTTGAAGACTATAAACATTAAGGATATGATCTACATGTTGGCTAAGTCTTATGAAGAAATGCCTAATACTACGTTTACTAAATCTTGGAGAAAACTCTGGCCAAGTGTGTTGGAAGCTATCGAAAAAAAAAATAAAGATAATCCTACAGCTGTGCAGAATACTAGAGGCACCTGAACCTGATGACACCAACCTACTCATTGATTTACAGAAACTTCCTGAATGTGGTGGTCTTAGTGCAGAAGATGCGAATGCGTTACTGCTGACGAAAGTCTTGAAAACGAGTTTTTAAGTGACGATGATATAGTGCAAGCAGTTATTGGTGATGATCAAGAAAATGAAGTTGTTCAAGAGGAGGATATAGAAAAAGTAAGCCAAGCAGAAGCAAAAGCAGCACCTGAGCTAGTAACATCTTACATAGAACAGCAAGAGGTGACATTTTTGTGAAAAATGGTGTGACTTTGCTTTTAAGAGCAATGCACAAAGAAAATCTATCATTACTTTAAGAGCTTATTTTTTTATATTTACAGTATAGTACTGTGCTAAATGTGAGATTTAATGGCCTGTTTAGTAAGGCCTAATATGTATACTGCAATTATGTACTGTAAATACAGTAGCCTACAGTAACATGTGTTTAGCTTTTTTCCCAACAAAGGAAGTTCTTCCCGGGTAAGTTTTCTTAATTATACATATTATTTTACAATAAAGTAAGCTATATACTTAGTTGTATACTAATAAAAACGATTTCGGGAGTGTATTTTAATGCTATTAAGGGAACGACGGTTTAACCGGCCAAATTGTTATCCGGTCTGGGTCCCGGTCCCAAAGTGGCCGGTTAAGAGGGAGTCCACTGTATTTTGATACAAAATAATTAATTGGTTCAAGACTTTCTTGAGAAAAAATCATGTCACCAATAGAAAATAAAAGGAACCTTGATCTTAAAAAAATTCCTACTTCTCATTGATTTTTAGCTTGCAAAAATAACTTATTGGGGAAAAAATTGTTATTTTTTATAAGCTAATAGTAAAAAATGAGATGACATGAAAATACATAAATTTGAAATCAAAAGTCTATTTTTCAAATTCTTTGAGCATTGATAAATATTTCATAGGTATATTCAAAGCACACAAAAGGGTTCATATATAAAACAAAAAATGAAGCTTTCCTCCATGAACAGCATAGAACAAGTGCAATAGCATCCCCAGAACATGCAAATTCAGTGGAATTTCGAGCTGGCAATAAAAAAAAATTATCAATAGCTTCCTGCTTCAACCCATAATCTTTTCTCAACATTCACTCAATTATCAGATGAGTGTGAATTAACTTTTATATTCCAAATTTCAATTCCATAAATATTGAATAGTTATTCTAGCAGTGTAAAGAATTCTAAGGGATCAATACATAAAATTTCCCAATAAATAAAAATAAAAATTAACCAATATATTACACAAAACAAAATGAAAGTATTAAAATTACCAATTATAAAGATTTATGTGTAAAATTGGAATGCTTTGTGATACTGAAGAAAATCTTTTCGTTGTGTCTTTATATTTTTATGAACAGACTACAACACTAAATAAATAACTAGAACATATTAAAAAAGAAAGCCAATTTACCATAATTTTAATAATTTGAGTGACTATATTTAAAGCATCTTCACTCAACACATGGTGAATGGTTTAAAATTGGCCATGTGCGATTTAGTCACACGGAATGTTTAAAATGAAACCAACACTGATGAGCAGACTTGTGAGTAACACCTATTGGTCAATGGCCCAAGATGAAAATACTTGTCTGGTAATTATGATCCCAATTGGCAAATACTGTTATTTAGTGTTTTCAAAGGGAGGATAATTTTCAAAATAATTTTGAGGTGAATTCAGGATGAGCAAAGTTCTTAACTTATTTGAATAATATAACATGCATCTTGTTCAGTATTTCATTTTCAATATTAAACATAACAGAAAGAAAAATGAAATTTAAAATTTCGATTTAAATCAAGACTTTTTTAATAAAAATCACTTGATTTAAATCGGCATACCCTGTAAAAAAGTATTTGTATTTGAAAAGAACCTACGTGATAACATAAAGTAATAGAGCAAAAAATTACCTGTGTGTGACTAATTACTCAACTTTAATTAAAATAAATTATTTAGAGCTGTAAATCAAACTTACAAGGTATCTCTCAAACCTTTGCTAAGCAAAAAAAGAAATATATTGGAATGTAATTAGGTTTCTTTGAAAGAAAAAGGAAAGTTACATCCTTTAAAATGTTCATATTTAACTTCTACAGTATATTTAGACATTAACTTTTATTGTATGTCTAGAAATACTACTATCCAATCAAAACACAGTATCAATAATTAGTGTGAATGGTGATTTATACTATTAAAAAAACCCTTCTTCAGTGAATTGTTTTGATTTCGAATACAAAGTCCAATATATAATTGATATGGGTACAAAGAATAATAGTGCTTTGACTCACGACATTGATATGGTGTTGGTCTTTTAGCTTATAGTGCAGATTATTCCATTCAATAACAATAACAACAAAAACTTAGAATTTATAAACTGCCTTCTATTCTTTTTTGAAATATTACATAAGAAAAATTTATGGCCATTCAAATTTAAGACATGAGTTGTATTTCCAATACTGTAATCATTTCATGAGATTTCAATTTGTGTAAAATAATGAATTCATGCTCAAGATAGTTTTGCATACAATATTAGCAACAATGTATTAGTATTTACACAACTCAATAGAATTCAGTTTAATTAGAATTCTTTAGTGCGCGAAGTTCAGGTTCAATGATTCTAATACCATTCCAGGATACTTAATACTCTTCAAGTCTCATTTAAAATACGATTTCAGGGAACTGTAATTAAACTTTGAAATGTTTCATTTCTGCATGATTATAGATACCAACACGAAAACCCAAAGTAGAATTAAACCCTTATATTAATGAATTTATTACCTGTAGCACCGAGCTAAGTCATGACACCAAGTTTCATAAAACTCTTTTAGGACACGTATTCATTTCAATAAAATACTTTGAAACTAAACCATAAATGGGTCAATAAACTGTTGAAACACGAGAACACATACGAAACACAACACAGAATTCTAGAATTACATCAATCACATTAAAAATTAAAACCTTCTCACTGATTATTAAATATCGAAAAGTTTCAACATTTTTGTTTTAACAACCAAGAACTGAAAGTTGTAGTTAACGCTTCGCGTATTGGACTGCATATTGAGAAATCCGAGGTTCCTGTTCGTTATTAAGAGAACCAATCCCCAATCGTCATTTAAAATGCAAGACATGATGTAATAATACTGATAATGCATAATGCTTATAAAAGGACCATACTTTGTTCTGATCAGAATATTCATCTTTACAGCATTTTAATGAACATATAAGAGCTGTCACTTAATTTTTTAAAGCATAAGATGAATAGAAAATATCAAAGTAAAAAGTGTGCTACAGAGCAAGCCTTCTCGCAACAGGGAATAAAGTCAAAGTACAACGTCGTCTGCTTCGAAGTTGAAGGCCAAAATGTATTGAAGCAAAATTGCTGGGAATTCTATTAAATTTTTTTTTATAAATATGCAAAAGGAAAAGGTATCACTCGTGACATCACTTGAATTGGCGCAGAAATTAAAAAATGACAAATTTTCAACACATGTTCCCATATGTAATTCAATAACCAAGTCTGGAGATCAGATAATTTTATCTTTATCCTCTAATACAGTATCTCCTTTTTCGATGTCATGATTTTTATAGTCAATTTAGTGTTATCTGTTGTGATAAACGCTCTAGGTTACGACATTTGTTTTACTTTAGAGAAGGAATCGTTTAATTGAAAAATGTATAGAATTTTACGTCATTTGCATCCAAAGAGAAATGTTAAGCGAGCATTATCCCTTTTTATCGTTAGGAATTCATCTATTAAAAGTTTTAAACCTTATTACGAAAGTTTTTTTCAATTTTCAGACAACATAGCCGTAGTCGATAATTGCGGGTCTTATGAATATAAGGATATAATACAATCTAGCTACTTAATAGCCAAAAAGATCAAAACTTTATTTCCAAACTCTACGGAAAAAAGTGAGCGAATTTCTTTTTTGTGCTCTAGCGATGCTACTTATGTATCTGTGCTCTTAGCTTGTTGGATCACTGGCAATATTGCAGTACCTTTATGTAGTAGCCATCCACAGTCCTTGTTAGAATATTATATAGAAGATTCGCAAAGTAAACTTGTGATTGCAAATGAAAAGTTTTCTAATACTATTCAAAGCATAATTTCAAAATCAAATATCTCATTTTTTACTGTTGATCGTGATGTGTTTTCATCAGCAACTGAACAGCAAGAGTTATGGAAGTCAGAATTCTTTTCTTGGGATAATAATTACAAAGATAAAGATGCTCTTATTATTTATACCAGTGGTACAACTGGTCGACCAAAAGGAGTTGTTTTACAGCATGGGACACTTCATTCTCAGGTTAGGATACTTAATTTTAATTGCATGATTTTATTTGTATTACATGCTTATATTGTAAAATATTATTTTAAACATTTCTTGAAATTTATTTTTGGAAGTTTTTTCACAATTTAAAAGTGAAGATGTTTAATGTTTTTTATTTAAACGTAAAATTCATGTTTCAACATTGCTATTTTTCTCACTTAATAACTTAGATAATTTAGATTGCATAACTTTTGGTTTGTTTTGGCTTTTCAAAGGTAGTATTATGAATTTTAATTTTCCTGTTGCATATCAGCTGCTATAAAAATATCCATTTTCCAGCAGACTCCAATTCACATAATTTACCACTCCATCATATCCATGGTATAACTAGTGCTTCACTTAGTTTTTATTTACTTTATCTAATTTTAATTTTCCTGTTAGGTATCAGCTGTTATAAAAATGTGGGACATTTCCAGCAGGGACTCCATTTTACATGCTTTACCACTCCATCATATACATGGTATAATGAATGCTTTACTTTGTCCCATAAAATGTGGTGGAACTGTAGTTATGCAGCAGAAGTTTAACACTGTGGAGGTATGTATTTTCGTTATATGTATTCTTACTTATTGACACTAGTGCAGTTTCCATTGCATATCTTTATATTGTAAACAACCATTTCAGTGTATTATTTTCATGCTAAATTTTATAAGTTGCATATATGTATAATTTTGTTGAAAAATTATCTAAGACAAAAATGTATTATGTACAAAATGGCCATTCTTTTCTAATGTGATATTTTAACCCTCCGAGCGATGTACTTGTAGAGACTAGATTAGTTTGGGAAAAGTTTTTTTCTGTGTTGTGGGGGTAGCAGAACAGAAATATTTTGAGTTGCGAGATGTCTGAATTTCTTGGTATTCCTGTGCATAGGTTTTTTCCAAGCTGTATTTGAATTGAATTTTATGAGGTTTGTTCGAACATGCGTGAAGCATTTTTATGCTTTTTTTACAAGTGGAATTTTTCTTGTTCATACAATTGAGGAAGCAAAATTGTTTTCAATCTTATAAACATTACAAACACCGATTTCCCTAAAAAGTTGTTAGCATGGCTTTGTTTAAAATGTATCTTTTGTATGATTTAAAAAACAAATCAATTATTTAATTTTATTCCAAAATGCAGTAAGTAATTTTAACTAAAGATTTACTGAAAATAACCTGAAGTCGTCACATTTGTGATTCATCCATAAATGTGGAATTCTGGTTCATTCCTTAAGATGGCTCTCATGTTGTCTGTCTTGTATTTAGTGCAGCTTGGCCAGATATGGCCCTTGCATTATAAAACTTGAAAGCAACCAATTTTAAGATTCCATATTTCTCTTTCTCTATAAAATACTGTAACTTAAAACTTACATTGTTTCTTATAAGGAACTTTTCAAACTGCATATTAATTTGAAAAAGTGCTCTTTTTAAATAGTGAAATAAAACAATCCATTTTTTTATGTAATATTCTCTGAGCTATATATTCAAGAGTAGCAGTTGCTGCCAAAGTGTTAACTCTTAAAAGTGAGTGAGAACAGTATAGTACTTTAAATATGATAGATTTTGTTTTATTTTTTTGTAGATTTAGCTGTATATCTGTATGTAGATATGTCCCCAGTCTTTTTATTTAATGTACTTGACTAGATATTTTTGAGAAATGATTTTTAATCATAATCCCTGATGACAGATGTTATAACGTACTTTAACCTTTATACTATGGCACTTTTATTCCGCTACCCGAATACGATTCGACTGTTGTACCCCTGTAGTCTAAAGATTAAAATCGTGTTAAAAAACAATAAAAAGAAAAATGTAAGCAAACACTAGTTCTTGTCATTCAATAGCTAAAGGAAAGTTTAAAAATGAGAAATGTTTTGGGCATCGGCAAATTATTTACCATTGTAACAATTTGTTTAATGCCACAAGTTCATGTTTTTGGGGGTGTTTGTAGATTTAATTAGACTTTGAGCAGCCACTTGGTGAACAAAAAGCTTAACCAACTTTGTCAACTATCAACTAATTAGACTTTGATTTGTTTTTGTCTTAATATCTGATTATATTTGAAATAATAATTTGGATACTTTTAAGGCATGGAAACATTTTCTTAACTTGGAAAATAAGCCTAGAGTCAACTTGTTCTTTGGTGTCCCTACAATGTATGCCAAGTTAGTGCAAGAGTTTGAAAAAGTATCAGAAAGTGAAAGCAGTGCTAGAAAACGATGTATGCAAAATATGAGGTAATTTGTTGCAAAATATCTTATAATTTCTGTGAATCACTGATTATTTTTCATTCACTTCAAACATCTGTTCTGAATACCTGTCTGTCTAATGGACCATCTTCGAAGATTGTGAAAACTAGGATTTAGAATGGATCAAAATTATGGTGAGGCTTCCTTTATTGTAGGTAACAACTCATTACAATCCAAAATGATCTTAAGAAAGAAAATCTGTAATTCAAGAAACACTGGTGCTTAAGTTATTCATTAAAAAATATGTTTAAGCATATTGGTACTATCATAAATCTACATTCTTGTTCATTAAAATTACAAAAATTGAACAAAATATTGGCTAAATAGCTTATTGTGGAAGATGCAAATGCTTACAATCAATGCACATTTGCCAATTAGGATTTAAAAATTACTGACTTTCTCAATATTGATGTAAATTTGCGATAGTATTTTACGGTTTTTTTCTTAAGTAGGACTTGACTTATGGGTATATCAGGTTGACTTTAACAAGCAAGTCTATAAATATTGTGAAAAAATTTGACTACAGTTGAACAGTTGGTTTATAAACATGCCTTGTTTTGCTATTTTGATAAACAGGAGTGTAGTTTTGAATTGAAAAATATATTAGAACTTCACTTGTCTACCATCATAATTAGAACTACAACATGCAACATTCCTTTTTTTTCAGAAATTTTTGAAGATGTACTTCACAAAAATCAATTTACCTCTTTTTATCAGGAAATTGAAATCAGTTTCCCAAACATTTTCTCTAATTTTGTAGACACAGTTTTGTAGAAATGAGAAAGTCTATTATCAAAAGATACCAGTATTTAGCATGAAAATTCAAAGTACTATCAAATCTATGTAAATTAGTTCCTTATGAGATTTTAACACACCCTTCAAGATTATAACTTGTAATCAATTTAATCAAAATTTTGTTTTATAAGAAAACTACAAAGTAATTTAAGTTTTGATTTTAAAAAGTTGAACATCATTTACCAAAATAGCTAAAGCAAACATGCTGGACTGGTCTGGATGAAGTATAATACATTTTATTATGTAGTGTAAGTGACTATCTTCACATATATAATAAATCTAGTTAAAGCTTTTAATGAGAAGAGAATTACACCAACAATGAACATAGACTTTCATCAATTGGCTGTTTTAATACTTTGACTCAAATTGAATCATTCTTTGAAAATAATCCATCATTTACTAATTTTTATTAATGTTATTTTAAAAGCATTAGTTTGACATTTTTGCACTTTTCTTTTTATCAATTTGGTTATTAAATATAAATAATGAAAAGTTTCTTTCAACTAAAATAGCACAAATTAAAGATTTTTCATTTTACATTAGGGTATTTTGTGCTGGTTCTGCATCCTTGCCTATACCAGTTTTCACAGGCTTTGAGAATATTACTGGTCATCGTATAGTTGAACGCTTTGGAATGTCCGAAATTGGCATGGCATTGTCTAATACAATAACTGGGCTTCGAACTCCAGGTACTTTTTATGCAAGTATTTTAAACTAAACTTATAAGTGTTCTATATTAAACAGTATTCCAACTGATAGTTTACAAATTTCTGGAGAATGAAGGAAAAATTTGATAGTTCTACACTGCTCAAAACAATTAAAGAATATTACAGTTTTGCAGTTAACTATTATTAAGGGAAGTTTTTAAAGGTGAAATAATGAATCAGAAAAGTTAAAAGTTTAACTTCACAAACAATTAGCTAAAATATTTCTAAGTGAATTTGAATAAAATTTAAATTGTGAAATTGAAAATGGATACAATGCAGCATAGTACGAAATTTGTTAAAATTATTTCTTGATGCTGAAACATTTTTAAAAGGGGTATGATCTCCCCTGAGAATATAATATTACACATCTGAAACACAGACTTTACAGTTCATCCAGCTGAAATAGCACAAATGAATGAGTTTTCATTTCAGTTAATTGACATGGCATAAGGAGTATGCTGGCCAGTCTTATCAAGGACTTTTGCATTGCTTGTGTGGAATTTTGGAGAGTGAAGTACCTGCTCAGGTGTTGCTTCATCATTCGACCGTGACCAAGGTGTTGTCCTTGGATCTTTCCCTTTGGGATTAATCCCAGATCGTTGCCAATATGTTGATCATGTTGCTCCAGTGAAATTTTAATTCAACTACCCCTGTTATGGCCAAGAATAAATCAATCAATTTAAGTGCACTATAACTTTATTCACAAAATCGGAACATAGTTCCCAAATTATAGAAGTGCGTCCCGTGACTCGTCTAGAGAACAAGAGAAATTCCAAAACTGGTACATGTTAACTCCGTTTAACAGGAGAGCATATCGCATATACGTGAGTATGTGCAGTTTCGATGCATCAAAAGGTCTCCAAGGCACCGACAACCTCCCTAATCGAGGACTCCCTTCTCAAATAGGATGTCATCCACCAGCTTGTGATGTGGTCGGCAGTTATTGTCAGTGAAAACAAATCAGTTCAATGCTTCATTCCTTATGATTTACAGGTTGTGTTGTAACTATTAATGAAGATTTATAAATAATTCATATCCTTTACTCCACTATTCTAAAATTGATTGTTTTCTTGGACAAATAATGGGTTGTTGCAAGTTCCTTGTCCTTTCCACATGAAGAATTTTCAATAGTTTGTATTGAAACATTTCTATCTGTAGGGTGATAAGAAGCATGCCGTGTGGTGACTGGCATTAAAGAATAGTCCCAATGTAGTCCATGCATGTCGTAAGAGGCGACTAAAATTGTACCCAGTGCCTGGGGTATAGCTGGGTACCCCTGTCTCCAGGAGTTACAAATATGGAGGACTGGTCCTCCAGGTTGGGGGTTGGATGAGGGGCTAACAACCCTTCTCTGGCAAAAGCCATTGTTACAAAACCACTAACAAGACAAGCAAAGTGGACTGTCAAAATGGGCAATGGAACTGGATTTCGGAAACGGGCTAAAGATTTTGGATTTGGGACTTGGAATGTGTTGAGCTTAAAATAATGACATTATGCCTGAAATAAAACAGGCTAAGTGCAGGAAATCAGAACTTTTTCGCGCTTCAAAAAATTAGATCTAAAGCAATTGCGAGGAAAACATCTAATAATGTACAAAACTATTATTGAGCCAACAGTAATGTATGGATCAGAGACATGGACTTTGACTCACAAACATGAAAAAGTGTTGATAACTTGGGAGAGAAAGGTTTTGAGAGCCATATTTGGACCAATCAAAGAAGGCGATGTATGGAGGAGATGCAATCATGAAATCCAAAAATTATATAGAGAAAAAGATTGTAAATTTGATCAAATTGAGATTGCTTTATCCCCTTATGTTTTGAGCAGAGTATAAAAGGTCTCAATTTAGGAAGTGCAATTGTTTTCTGATATTTTAAACAATATTTACTGAGGAAGGCTAATATTTCTCTATTTTCACATGAATATTTAGTTTAAATAAATATGAATTGCACTGTCTTGCTATCAATCTGTCAATTGTATGATCTGTTTATTCCCGTTTGTAGGGACAGTTGGAGTACCTTTACCTGAAGTAGAAGTGAAAATAAGAAAAGCAAGTGACACATCTCAAGAATTTACTGATTTAGTCTATGGTAATGGTGAATACATAAAAACTTTGTCAGGAAAAGAAGGTGAATCTGGAGAACTATTAGTTCGAGGCCCTAATGTATTTAAGGAGTATTGGAACAAAAAGAAAGCAACCATTGAGGCATTCACAGAGGATGGATGGTTTCTAACAGGTAATTATTTTTAATAATATATAAAAACAAATTTAGTATTTAAAATTTTCATTGTGAAAATTAAGTGTTTAGTTTTGTAACCATGCCTGAAGAATCTGCCTTTGAGCACATTTGTAACTTGCTTGTCGCAATTTGGAAAAACATCTCAAGTTTTTAGATATTTTGATCTTTAAAAACTTAGTTTTCTTAAAAGATACTAAAGATTTTGAAAATATATTTTATGCCAAAAGAAATGTTCATCACAGTATCTGGTTTTCTACCTCCACTTATTTGGCTTCTTAAATGAAAGCATTTTGGAAGGAGAGTTATAACTTCATCAAAATGGAAAGTGTTTGATCAACCGAATATTTCAAAATTCACTGAAATTTTTAGATTCAGGATCATGTATAATATATCACAAGCTATGAGGTAAGACAAAGTCGAATGTTATTCAACCAGATGACCAAATATTTAAAGGAAAAATAGAACTTTATGGAACAAAATGATCTGCCAAGCTTTCTTTGATCATTGATGTGCACACACAATGCATGTGCATGCACAAAGACCAAGATTCTTTGTTTTTCTTTAGTGCCATTAATATTATTGATGATTGATTATTGAAAGCTGCACAATCCAGAGAGGCCATCCATTAAGGATTTTCTAGAATGATTTACATAATTTCGCCTTTCATTATGCTATTACAACAAATAGTGAAATTATTACAGAAAATCTTGCTAGATTTGCACTTTTTGCATCATTTTTGGAAATGAGCATTTCCCTATTACTATATTTATCACTATCGCCAGTGTATTAATAAATAAGATTTTGTACAATTTTTTTTATTACTCTTAAATTTAGAAATTGTATGAATTTTAAACTACTTTCCTCTAGGATGACTCATTTTTGAAATCAAAATGTAGGCAATTTCTCACTATTTCTATCATTAAATATATTTTTATGTGTACAATATTATATCTAAAACTTACGCTATTTGCAGGGATTAAAAAATTAAAAAATATATTTTTAAGTAACACACAGTGCTTTGCATTTAAATAGAAGTTATATAAAAATATTTTTTTTTTGTTTGGAAATTGAAACCCCTACTGACACAAAAACAACCTTTGCAAAATGTTAATAGTGATGGAAGAAGAGTGAAATTTTATTAAAAATATTAATTATGAGAATATTTCTCTAAAATAGAAGAAATGCAGCCAAGAAAGCAACATAAAAAATATAACTATTGTTTACATAAATGTCCTGTTTTTTATAAAAACATGTTGATAATATAACACATTACCTGACAGCATCACATAAAATGTATCACATTTCTAATTCCTGAAACATCTTATCACAGGTTGGCATCTGACAAAATCTAATTTTGATTAATTTTTAATTCTAATTCCTTTGGTGGCTAATTTATTTTATATTCCTCCCTTTCTCATGTGAATACAATTCTATTTAAATGGAATGATATCATTGAAGGACTTGATTTGGAAAACTGGAAGATTAGAACATCTATTGCCTGATACATAGTACTTGTGAGACATAGTTGCTCAGTGATAGCACCAATTCTACAATTGGTTATTGTAGCCATAAGAAGGCTGATATCAACTAGTGTTACTACTAATGACTAGTATTGATCCTATAAAAGGCTAGAAAAAGGTCTAAGCAAATATCTGGTCAGAACAACGTTTACCTTGGGTATGTGAACATGTGACTAAACCAAAGCAGTCATTCAATGTTCTGTTTTTTCATGACAAATCAAGATTTTCCCTACACGTGTATGATAGATATGCTAGTGTGGATAAAACAAGTAATCAATTTAGTTACATTGGGAAATATTATGTTTTGGTCTGACTTTATGCTTGATATTTTTTCAAAGAATGACAGCTTTTGCCTACATGGACAGAACCCATGGACCCATCCTAATAGAATAAGGTATTGATCATATAGGGTTTCCAATGTAGTCTGGATATAAATGCTATTAAAAAACTATCCTTGGGCCTTTGGAAAGTTGTGCTTATGTAACCTGTCCTACTGAATTTGAGGAATCACAAATTGCTTTTAAACAGGAATTGCAATCATTGCTCTAACTTCCTTTGCATAATTTAATTGAGGGATCTTATCCTTCATATCACACTAGTATCAGGGTTAGGAGAATATAATTTCATAATAAATATAAGTTGTCATTAATGCATCATTTAAAATATTTATCCTCCAATTCAAACGTTCTGTAGTTACAATGTAGGGATTAAGAGCTCCTAAATGTACATGTTTAGTCCTAGAATTTGCATAGCTAATCAACACATCAACGTATTTTCCTGTGATATGCAGAGTTTATTGGGTGTAAAACTTCACGAATTATGCCAAATTTTCTGTTTTGTGTTAAGCTTTTGAAGGGTTATATATGAAATTTCAATTTAGGCTTGAAAACAACTAGTTTCTTAAATAGAAAACTGCTTACCTTGCTCAATAGTTGATCATTGAGAACGTTACATTGATTATTTTGAATATTTCCTCTTTCAAGTCAAATACTTCAATTTCTACCATTTCATTATTGCTACCTGTAGTATTTCTGTTGTAATTTGTTTGTTTCATGAAACTAAACAACAATTTTAAATTTATCACAGGAAAGAATATTCAATTCATATTAAAATGTTTGTTTTTGTAGATTTTATTATCCAATCCAAGCTTTTAATTAAAATATTTACCTTCATGGAGTGGCACTGGCAATAGTCAATCTGGCACTATTTCATGCAGAAGTCGTGAAAGATTCAATCCACTGTTTTTATTCACATTATCTCTTATGACATCCAGCTTTTAATTAGAAATATTCCCATTTCAATTTAATTTGTATGCTGCATTTTTGTTTGTATCTTTTTATACTTGTATTCTTATACTTATCTTTATTGTAAATATTTAAAGATAAATTTTATGTTTTATTCACAGTTCAGCTATGCTTATTATAATTTTGTATTAACTTAGGTGATACTGTATGCTATGAAGATGGGGCATTTAGGATACTGGGTCGGACTTCTGTTGACATCATTAAGAGTGGAGGATATAAAATAAGTGCTTTGGAAGTTGAATCCTGTTTGCTTGCTCACCCGGATATTTCTGAATGTACAGTTTTCGGCCTACCAGATGATGTTTGGGGTGAAAGAGTTACTGCTGTAATATTGTTTAAGAAAGGAAAATCAATAGAAGATTCAGTGTTAAAAAATTGGTGTAAACAATATATACCTCCTTATGCAGTTCCAACTGTAATTAAGCATGTTGATAACATTCCTCGGAATGTTATTGGAAAGGTAAATAAGAAAGAGTTGAGGACACAATTTACTTAATGGCTATTTATTGGAATATTTAAAAAATATTTTTTACTGTATGAAATATTTGATATTTATATATTATCTATTTGTTTAAATCTGGGTCTTTAATTTTCTTGTTCTGTATATTTGATAGGATATTTTTGCTTAAATTTTTAAATATAGTCTTAATATATTTTGAACGAGCTTTTCATTGTTTTGTCATTTTCTTAGTATGTGATAGATAAAATAATTTGTATCACAGTAACCTCTCTCAATGTATGGTACTTTTGGGGAACAAGAAAAATGATATACCGAGGGGAGCAGTTCAGCAAGTGTTGAAGGAAATGCTTATTAGAAAAGAAGCACAAATTATGTATTAAATTACACATTTTATATTTAAAATTATGTTTTAGACAAAGTCGATGGTAAAACCTTTCAAAATAGTACTAACTATTGTATGAAATATTTTTGAACACAAATTCTTTCTTGTCTGCACTTTTGAGATACCCAAATCTTTTCACTCATTCAGTTTGTCCTTTTCATGAGACTGGTATATATGCAGTCTTGTAATATCACTGAAGGCTTGGAATACTTTAAGTGACTGGTGAGATAGTGGTTTGGAATACAAGAGGAACTGAATAGAGTCAGTTGTTCACTCAAGAATACCTTTGTCCCAGTCTAGAGGTTTCAAATTCTTGCTCATTCTTTAGCTTATCCTGTAATTTGGTCCAACACTGGTCTTTTGTATGAGGTAGATGTCAAAAGGACTGAGGAAAAATGTTCAGCTGAAACTTTTGTTGCAGACGATATACTGTTCCCTTCCATAAGTAAGCAGTGTAACTATTATTTTCCCCTTGTCTATATTTCTTATGACAATATCCTGCTTTTGTCCCAAGCAGAGAGGTCACTGCAGAAGTCATTTGCAATTTTCCCACTTTCCTTTTATGGACCAATAAAGAACCCCCCCCCTAACTTGAAGATGTCTGTTGATGCCCCTACATAATTTCACACTGTACAGTCCATGAGAAATGTTAAGATAATATTGAAGATAACTGCTTGAAACGAGACCTTTTTGTCTCCCAATTGTTAACAAACTTGAAATTCATCAGAGGACAAGTAAGAAAGAGCGATTTTGCTATATACGTGATACATTAAGGGTTATTGTATATGTAATACAGTTATGAACAAACTTCTTGAATATATTTAGCATAGCGTTTTGAGTTCATGTATTCCAATTTTCATAATTTTGGAAACTTATTTAATATATTGCATTGTAGCATTACTTTATCTGTACAATTTACACTTTTCTGGATTTATATTTCTTTACAGTAAAATAAAATCTATTACAATATTTCTCACAACTTGTTTCCTGTATTTATTGGCTTTAATTTCTATCCTATAATCAGTTATGGTATCACATTGAGATATTGTAAATAAATTAAACCGTTTGAATTTACTGAATTTTCCACTACTAGCTAAATTATGTAGCTCTATTGGTTACTTCAGTTAAAGACATTTAAATCTCAACAGTTAGTTTTGTAGAACATTATACTGATTATTTTATTTAAAATATGTTGCGTAACTATTTTATTAAATTGTCTTAATTTTTATAAATGACAAGGTACTTTTACTATTATCCCTTCGTTATATATTTCAAATGCTCAAATATAGCTATCTCAAAAAATGCACTCTCGGATCATTTGCAGGTACTTTAAGAGATTTTTGTGTTTTTGAGATACATTCTAAATATAAGTTCACATAAAATTGTAAATTCACAGGTAAAATTTTTGTCTCATAACTTTGTATGGAAATCAATGGTGCATCCCAACCTGTAAAAGTACTTATTGTGGAATCCAGTCTACTCACAAGTCATCCATTATTGTCTGATTTGTGCTTTATCATAGAAATTGTTAAGAAATTCGTGTAATGAATGCACAGTATATATTATATGTTGCTGCAAATTCCACAATAAGAGAAAAAAGACAATTTATCTTAATATACATAAAGTATACCCCTATGCAGTATTTTGCAAATTGTTCTGTTACAAAGTTCAGAAATAATGTCTTCTGTTTCTTTTAGCTCAGTGAAAAGTTTAAATATTTCATGCTAATTTAAAGTGCTATTTACGTATTCAAAACATTTGATTAACTACTAAATTTGGATGATACATATTGATTTCCTAGCTATTTTATGTTAAAATAAATTGTAGTTACCTAAAATATGATTTTATCTGCAAAAGTATTACAAATATTTATGCATTTCTCAGCTTAATATTTGATAGTGCATTTTTTACTGGTGTAAAGAAACTTTTCCTTGTCTCGCTTTTCTCCATTTGATAAAATGAAAATGAGCACATTGGATTTTAAATTTTGATCTTTTTATTTGCTCTGAGGGTTTACTAGACATGCTACTTATGCATCAAGTATCTTTTGAAAAATATACTGAATATACAAGATAAGGGAAATGACCTGGTTAATACACTGCTGGCCACCCAAATTGCAACACCAAGAAAGACAAGAGATATCACAACAAAATTTATTTTGTAGATAACATGTTGACCAAGTATCAAATGATTCAATTTATAGACTTCTGTGAAGTGTGGTTCCTGCCAAAATCAGTAGCCAGAGTAGCCGCCATTGTTGGAGATCACCGCTGCCACACGCCTCGGCATTGATTCAAAGAGACTTTGGATGTGTTCTTGGGGTACAGCAGACCTAGCAGCTTCCACACGTTGCCAAAGTTGATCTGGTGTGGCAGCTGGGGATGTATTCTGGGTCAATCGTTGAGCAACCATGGACCACATGTTTTCTATCGGCGAAAGATCCGGAGAGCGAGCTGGCCAGGGAAGCAATTCAATCTGGCGATTGACGAAGAACCCTTGGACAATGCGTGCCACGTGTGGTCGCGCATTATTCTGTTGAAATATGGCTGTGGGCAAGCCCTGAAGGTAAGGAAGGACAACTGGCTCCAACACCTCGGAGATGTAGCGCTGGCTGTTTAAAGTACCGGCAATGCGTACTAGAGGAGTGCGAGAGTGATATCCAATACCGCCCCATACCATAATACCCGGTGCAGGACCAGTGTGGCGGTGCATAACGCAGCTGTTCAGCATCCTCTCTCCACGGTGTCTCCAGACTCGAATCCGACCATCGTGGTGTTGCAGACAGAAGCGTGACTCGTCAGTAAAGACAATTTCATTCCATTCTGCCGTCCACATCCTTCTTTCATCGCACCATTGGCGGCGGAAACGTCTGTGGTTCTGCGTCAAGGGTAGACGAAGCAATGGACGTCTTGCGGACAGACCACTCTGCTGTAAACGGCGTCGAATGGTACGCGCAGACACTGGATGATGCGGTACAGACTGAATGTGCTGTGCTATGGTTCGTGATGTGGCTGAGCGATCCGTCACTGCCATACGCACAATATGCTTGTCATCACGTGAAGTGGTGCACTGAGGTGGATGCGATCGAACACGTCGGTCCGTCGTACCCTCCTGCATCCAACGATCACATATCCGCATTACAGTTGTTTGGTTTCGTCCAACACGACTACCGATTTCCCTGAAAGATAATCCACAATCTCGGTAGGCCACTATCCTTCCTCTGTCGAACTCGGATACTTGATCAAAAGATGATCGCTGTTTTCTACGAGGCATAATTGATCGTTTTTTTGAAAAAACCACAAGAAAAACACAATTGCCGTACTTGAAATCGTCGAAATCTCCAAGCCTTAAATAGCGCTTTGAAGTGGCGCCACAGGCGCACGTGATGTGCGTCTGCGCTGAAATTCTAATCATTTGCATATCTCACCTCCGCTAATGCATGTTGTAAATTTCATATTATTTGCATGCTTCCTTCAGGGTGTTGCATTTACGGTGGCCAGCAGTGTAGTTCCTATTACCTTCAACTATACTTGGCACCTTGTAAGACCTTTCTGTCATCTGACATTTTACCTTCTGAGCAGTGAAATTCAGAGTTGGATCAAGAAGTTAATATTTTGCTACATCTAGAATCATGTGAAGCGTTCTCAAATAACATTTTAATTTTTAAATATTTTTTGACTGAATTATCAGTAACCATTGTGAGTATTGCATTGAAATCGATATGTAGATTTCCTGGCAAATTTTGGTCCAAGGGCGTCATTAACAAATGTCCTTGTCAGTTTAATTCCTTTTATTTTTTTACTATCTTTCCTTTGATAGTTAACGAGTAGACTAGATATTAAACAGTCAATCAAAAGTTGACTTTAATATCTAGTCTATGTAGTGGATTATTTCTGCTATTTTAGAAAGTTCTCAATTTTGTATAACTTCAAAGAATCTAAGAAATATGATAAATTTCACATAATGTAATTGTTATAGACAATAAATAACCAAAGAAATTATAATTACAGTGCAACAATGCCTGTTCTATTTATCTTATTAATTCCCGTTCTATTTATCTTGGGTGTGCAGAGGGGTGTAAAGTCCCGTGATCCTGGACAGAGCACTTGCTAAGGGGCGCTGTCCTGGTCTGGCTGTGCAGATGACGTCAGAGTTAACATCTGCAGGAGTCGCCTCTTAAGATGACCTTGGAGTTTTTAGAATCTAACAGCAACGCTCTTAGCACGTTTTTTTGGCGCCCTTTTAGTAGCGAGCTATGGAAGGTGAAGGTAACCCATCTTTATTAGAGTTATTCCCGTTCTGTTAACTTCGTGTACTGAAAACATTTCATTTTAAAACAAGCTGTTACTTTACATGTGCGGGATGGAATTTTCAAGCATAAAGTGTAATTGCTTGTAACGTTGATCATGATATCGTATCATGATTTGTCAGCCTTTCATAATGATGGAATTCCGAATTCGCATTCTTGGTGCAAGATGCTACAAATAAAAAATATTGATAAAAAAACTCCAATAATACGATGTATGTCATTTTTTTAAGAAAATGAACTTAAAAGGGCATTCACAATCACTCCAAAACTCAAAATCGTCTTTTATATACAGTATCAGTTTTTGTAGGTTTGTCTTGACTATACACTATCTACCAATAAGTATTTGGACACCTGTGATAGAAAAGAAAAACAAAATTTATTCATATTCAATAGTTGGTAGAGCCTCCACGAGAGGCAATTACAGCCTCAACCCTCCGGGGCATGCTTTCCACAAGTCCTTGTATGACGGCTAGTGGTATTTTCTTCCACTAGGCTTGGATAAGACATGCAAGTTCCTTCACCGATTTTGGACGGTTGTTGCATCCCTTAATTCGGCGATCCAACTCGTCCCAGAGGTTCTCGATAGGCTTCAGGTCTGGGCTCTGGGCAGGCCAGTCCATTCGGTTAACCCCATTGTCACCATACCAATCCATGGTAGATCTCGCAACATGACAGCTGGCGTTGTCGTCCTGGAAGTAACATGGGTCCAACCCGTAAAACTGCCACAACGTAGGAAGCACACTGTCATCCAAAATAGTACAGTAGGCGTCGGCGTTGAGCTTATCATGAATTGGGACCAAGGGTCCCAGTCCATACCAGGAGAAACACCCCCAGACCATAATTCCACCTCCTCCGAACTTTACTGTGGGCACAATGCATTCTGGCAGGAGGCGTTCTCCAGGCAGACGCCATACCCAGACCCTGCCATCCGAACGGTAGAGGGTGAACCTTGATTCGTCGCTCCAGAGAACCCGTTTCCACTGATCTAGGGTCCACTTTCGACGTGCTTTGCACCACATTAACCGAGCAGCGCGGTTGGACTTTGTGATCAAAGGCTTATGGGCGGCAGCACGACCATGAAAACCAAGCAGATGTGCTTCCTTACGGATGGTATTCATCGAAACAACACTCCCGGATGCCTGTTGAAACTCCTGGTGTATGTGGGCCATCGGTTGGGTGCGGTTCTTCCGAATTTCTCTGGACAGCACCCGTCGGTCTCTATCTCCCAGTTTCGTGGGTCTGCCGACTTGGGGCACATTCCGACAATCACCGCTCACCTTCCACTTCTGAATCACATAGGCCACTGTCGATTTTGAGTAATTCAGCTCGCTAGATATGTCCCTTAAGGATCGGCCATTTCTGTGATACCCGACGATTACATCTTTCTCGAAATCAGATAACTCTGCACTTCGTGGCATCTTGCATGCGACTAATGCCAATGTTGTTTCCTACACGATATTTAACGGAGGAGGGCGTGACGTATATCAGGATCGCAGATATCGTCATTTGCATGGGTGTTCAAATACTTATTGGTAGATAGTGTAGTATGTTGTAAAGACTTCAGACTAAGATAGATGGCGCTCTTGCGCATGCCCAGAAGGACTTTGAGAAAGGAAAGAGTTAAGAACGAGTGTGGCGAGAGACGTGTGGGTTGTGTTTTTTTTTGGAGAGTGATCGAGACTGAGATGTGTGGATTTTGATATATACTACCTTTTCTATTTATGTTGTGTGTCGTGTTTGTACTGTGTCTGTGAGTTCATTAAAATGGTTTAAACCAAAAAGGGAGTATTCCTTGTGATGGTAATTAAAATTTTGAGCAAGTCAGTACAGACTACGAAGAAATGGTGGCAGCCGTTTGGATACGATCCTGGTATTGCTGATATCTCCAGTGCAAATTATTGGGTGAGTACCAGATTTCATTAGCAACAGTGCCTTTTTAATTGTAATTTGTAAAGTTTTGCATGTTGAGTTTTGGTTCATTGAAGAATCGTTGTTTTGGTTTCATGCAGTTTTGTTTTGTAAAAGGCAGTTGTAATATGCAAAAGTGTTCTTATTTTAACTAGGCTGATATAGTTAAAATTTTGTTTGGTAAAAGGTAGTTGTAATTTTGCAAGTGTTCTTATTTTAACTAGGCTGATATAGTTAAAATTTTGTTTGGTGAAAGGTAGTTGCAATTTTGCAAGTGTTCTTATTTTAACTAGGCTGATATAGTTAAAATTTTGTTTGGTAAAAGGAGTGATAATTTTGAAAAAGTGTTCTTATTTTAACTAGGTTGATATAGTTAAAATTTTGTCTGATTTTGAAAGGCAAATTTATTCTGTTGATTAGCAAAACTATTCTTATTTTAGCTAGACTGATATAGTTAAAATTTTGTTTGATTGTAAAAAAAAAAAAAAGAAAATTTAGGACACTCATGTGGTATATAAAAAAGAATTTTCTGTTCTGAATGGTTAGAACTAGAACTATTCAAATGGTCAGTTTGAGTTTTGTTTTCTGAGAAAAGAGAATTATTTTAAAATTTTAAATTGAGATAGCCTAGTTTGTTTTGTGTTCTTTTGTATGATGCTATCTGATGACAATTGAAGTGTTGTTAAAATTTGATTTGATTCTGTTGTATGATTCAAAATAGAATTAAAAATTTGGTGTAGAAGTATATAGTTTGAATTACAAGTATAATTCTTTTTGATGAGTGTTGTCAACAGCACCAAATGCCTAGAATTTTCAATATTTAGTGCGTCTTGGGTTATTTTGCTTTGGAAAATATTTTGTTATATTTCTGAATGAATCGGAAATTCATTTAAAAGAGTTTGGGAGTGTTTTGAAATTGTCATTTTCATTTGTTGCTCATTTAAATGACTAAGAAACCCCTTAGAATTGTTTATTTATTTTGCGGAATTTTGAATGTCTAACTTGTGTACTTAAGGAAATTTTTGTTAGTAATTTGAAATTGCTTTGTGTAACTAATTTGGCAAATGTGAGACCATTTTGTGTTCAGAAAAAGAACTCGAAAAAAAAAAATCTGAAAGTGTGGATTTGAATTATTCACTTCCTGTGTTTGTTGACGAAAAAAAAAGAAAAGGAAAAGAATGATATTCTGTTTTATATTTTTGTGTGTGCATTTATGCTTCTGAGTGTGAATCAATTGTTCATAGAGAAAAGGGAATTCTTTTGAACTGAAAATACCTTTTCTTGATTAGACAGGAAAGTTGAGTTTATATTCTGAATTGTATTTTAATTGTAGTATTATTTTCAAAACAGCTGTTCTTTAGTTGAACTTTTCTTTAACTGTTTATTTTCTTCTCAATTTGAAAACATCTTTAAAAAAAAGATATTGTTTTAATGAATGAAACTTTTAATTTGTTTATGTGTTCGAAAATTATTTCTATTGATTTTTGGTTGTTCGGTAAGAAAGTTGTAACGTAGAATTCGCGAATTTAATTCTTTGATAAAGTCTTGTGAATTCTGTTGGAATTTAATACCTTAATAGAGGTTTTTGATAGTGTTTCCCCTGGCCCTTAATCATGGCATTTCTTGCAATTGGTAGAAAGCAGGACTTAGTTGCTGTTGCGGAAGAAATTGGTGAGAAGGTACCAACTTCGTGCAAGGTTGCGGATATTAAACAAATAATTTTAAAAAGCCCAAATTTCGATCGGGAGGAGGTAACGATAATCATGGAACGAGTCATAAAAGATAGACTGGAAGAGGAAGAATTAGCTAGACAAGAAAAAATTCGTGAGGAAGAATTAGCTAGACAAAAAAAAATTCGTGAGGAAGAATTAGCTAGGCAAGAAGAAGAACGACAAGAGCGGGAAAGGGTCAGACAACATGAACTCGAAATTAAAAAACTAGAAATGGCTCAGAAGGAATTTCGCCGGTCTGAAGAGGAATCTGAAAATGGGGCGGATAGAAACAGAAAAATCCAACTTACCCAAATCACTCTCAAATTTGACGAAAAAGGGGATGAAATGGGATTGTATTTGATCAATTTCGAGAGGAAAGCAGAGATGGCTCGAGTGCCGAAGGAGGACTGGGTGGCTTATTTGCTGGCCGTTTTGCCAGCCGAGTTATCTAACATGCTTGCCCGAGAACCTCCTGAAGTGGCCAACAATTATGATGTTGTGAAAGATCTCATTCTGAAACGATACAAAATGAACGCTGAAAAATTGAAACAGTGTTTCTACAGACATCAGAAAACAGCAGAGAAAACATGGAGAAATTATGCTCATGAACTGTACAGCTACTTCACTGAATGGCTTGCTGAATTGGAAATTGAAACCTTTCAGCAACTAAAAGATTTAATCGTTGCCGAGCAATTGAAGTATCGTGTACCAGATCAAATCAAGGAGCATTTTCTTGACAAATGGATGAAGTTGAAGACACCTTTTGAATTGGCAGAAGTGATCGAGGAGTACGAAACCATCAGGCAGAGTTTCAGGAAGAAGGAATTTCCAAAGAACCCAATGGCTATCAATGTTCAAAGGGACATTTTAGTGGAAGTAGACCCAAAGTACCATTCAAGGATGACAAGAACAAACATCCGGTCAAAACCGAACCCGCAAGCAACGAAAACCGTGAAAGAGAGTTTGAAAAGAGAAGACAGCTCCGATGCTATGAATGCGGTTCGTTATCACATCTGAGACCCCAATGCCCGAAGCTCAAGAGATCTGAAGTAGTAGCTGCCAATGAAGTCTTTGGAAGACACGTGCCTGAGTTGATGTCTCCTTATACTAGTGCTGGGACAGTAAATGGAGCCCAAATGTCTATCTTGAGAGATACTGGTGCCAGCATCGATCTTATTCCCAGAAAATTTATCAAACCACATATGTACACAGGTGAGCATGTGTGGCTCGCTTCTCCATTAGTAGACAGCCCGGTCTGCTTGCCCATTGCAGAAGTTGATTTGAACTGCGAATTGGGACATGTCCTTACGAAAGCTGCTGTAAGAGACAGTTTTCTGGATCAAGAGCATTACCTACTAAGTAACAAAACCGTTGCTCTGATCGAGAGTATGAAAAAAGATAAGGAGCTGGAGATCCAAGTTATTAATGCAGTTCAGACGAGAGCTCAGAAAAGTCTTTTGACAGCCGAAGTTGAAGAGTATCCAGTTGAGTCGAGTCCTGGAGAAGAGAATGACAGTACCGTGTTAACAGAGGAAGACGGAGAGGTATTGCCTATGGCGGAAGAAGCCTCACTTCCAGATCTGATTAAAGCCTCACGAAATGATTTTGTCGAAGAGCAGCGCAAGAGTAAAGAGTTGAAACCACTTTTCCTAGAAGCTGAGGAGTTAGCAAAGGAAACCAAGTATGCAATCGTTAATCAAATGCTGTTCTATCTGAAAAGTGACAAGGATGGTACGCAGAGAAAACTGCTGATTGTTCCAGAGAAGTTTCGGGACCAATTAAAGAAACTGTCTCATGAAGGAACAGCGGCTCACTTAGGAGTGACCAAGACTAAAGATGCTCTTTTTAAAACTTTTTTTTGGCCGAATTGTTACAAAGATGTTGAAGAATTTGTCAGATCTTGTGACCAATGTCAGCGAGTCGGGAAACCTCGGGATAAGAAGAAGGCACCCATGAAGATCGTTCCTGTCATCTCGGAGATCTTCACAAAGATTAATGTGGATGCTTGTGGTCCTTTACCTACTACACCATCTGGAAACCGGTATCTCATCACTGCAATTTGCATGTCTTCCAAATATCCCGATGCAGTTCCTGTCCCAAATCTTAGTTCTTCAACCGTGGTCGATAGTTTCCTGCAAATCTTTAGTCGGATGGGTTTCCCGAGGGAGCTGCAAAGCGATCAAGGAACGTCGTTTACAAGTGCACTCACAACGGAGTTCCTGGAGAAATTTGGAGTTAAAGTAGTGCGAAGTTCCGTACATCATCCCCAGAGCAATCCTGTGGAGAGACTACATAGAACTTTGAAGAGAATTCTTCGAGTCCTGTGTCTGGAGTCAGGACCTGATTGGGAGAAAATCTTGCCTCATGCCCTGTTTGCTCTACGAGTTGTTACTCATGACAGTACTGGATATACTCCAGCTGAGCTGGTTCATGGACAGAATTTGAGGACTCCCATGACTCTACTGTACGAGAACTTGACGGAAAGCGAGGAAGAGAAGACTAGCGTAGTATCATATGTCTTCAAGCTACTAAACCGCATGAAAAGGTGTCAAGAATTAGCCGTCCAAAACATGGAGAACGCCAAAGACAAACAAAAACTATGGTATGATCGCAAGGCTGTGAAGCGTAAATTTTGTGAAGGCGACCTTGTGCTGGTTGTCGCTACATCTAGGCCTAACAAAATGGCAGTTCATTGGATCGGCCCAGGGAAAGTCGTTAAACAGCTTTCCGAAACCAACTACATTGTGCAGTTTCCAGAAAAAGACAAATCCCATGTGTACCATGTGAACATGCTCAAGTCATATTTCCAGAGACCCGAAAATGTGAATTTAATCTGTCTAAAAGAGATTAGGAACTGTGACAACGAGGAGGACATTCCAAGTCTCGAGCAGAAGCCTGAAGTCTCGGAAATGACACAAATTTGGCAAGACATAGAACAAAATGGTCGCTTGTCAGAAGATCAGAAGGAGCAGCTGAGAGAGTTGCTATCAAAATACTCTAGCTCATTCTCAAACCAGCCGGGGTGTACTGATCTTACTGAACATGACATTGAGCTTGAATCTGAGAGGCCCATCTGTGCCAAACCTTACAAGATGTCTCCACGCCAAACAGAAATTTTGAAGATGGAAGTGAAGATGCTGTCGCTCAAAGTCATTGAGCCAGGAGAATCTGATTTTACTTCTCCTCTTATTCTGGTAGAAGTACCAGGAAAGGATGCAAGACCGTGCATCGACTATCGAAGACTCAACAAGGTCACTAGAACCCAGTACTTTCCTCTGCCAAACATTGAGCAGCTTGTTGAAAAAGTGTCAGCTGCCAAGTATATCACCGTTCTAGATTTGACCCGAGGTTATTGGCAAATACCTCTGAGTAAACGAGCCCAAAGATATTCAGCTTTTGTAACCAGTTTTGGGACATTTCGACCGTTGAGATTGCCATTCGGTTTGAAAAATGCCCCTTATGACTTTAGTCGTTTGATGGCCGAACTGTTGAAAGACTGTGGAGAATTTGCATGCCCTTACTTGGATGATGTAGCCATCTATTCCCTAAGTTGGGAAGATCATTTACAACATTTGAAAACCGTCTTAGAAAAGATGAATGCAGCTCATCTGCACATCAAGCCTTCTAAGTGCCAGTTTGCTCGTGCGTACGTAAAGTATCTTGGGCACTTGGTTGGTCAGGGCCAGAGAACACCTGGAGAATTGAAGATCCAAACTGTAAAGGACTTTCCGACCCCTGCGACTAAGACGCAGATCCGATCTTTCTTAGGACTTGCGGGGTATTATCGAAAATACATTCCTGACTTTTCAGTCCTCTCAGCACCAATTACAGATCTGCTGAAAGGAAAAAATCGTCGTGCTGCTGTCATATGGACTGATGCTTGTCGAGAGGCGTTTGACAAGTTAAAGAAACGGTTGTCGGAGAATCCGGTGTTGTACAGTCCAGATTTCTCGAGACAGTTTCTCGTCCAATGTGACGCGTCAAATCTTGGGATTGGCATCGTTTTGTCCCAAATTAATGACATTGGTGAGGAACATCCTGTCATGTACTTGAGTCGGAAGTTCTCAAATGCAGAACAAAAGTACAGTACCATCGAGAGAGAGTGCGCAGCTATCGTGTTCGCCATCCAAAAGCTGCGATGTTATTTGGATGGACACCAGAAGTTCATCATCCAGACGGACCATAATCCCCTTGTTTGGCTGGACAAAAATACGGGAACCAACCCTAGACTTTTACGTTGGGCTTTGATCCTGCAGCCATTCAATTACGAGGTTGTCCATAAGAGGGGGAAACAGCATCAAAATGCTGATTCATTAAGTCGCATCCCATAAACCTCATATCCTTTTATTTTATATTAGTAAGTTTATTGTTTATTTTGATATTTGTATTATGTGTGAAAATTTTAAATTTTTCTTATCATTAGTGTAAATTGTTTTCCTAAATTTTTAATAAGTATATAATTTTTTGTATAATATTTTTGAGTTCAAGGCACTGATTGCTATAATCTGGTACATGTGCAGTGTATTTTGTGTACTTGAACTCTTGAACTTTTCCAATGACTGCACCTATCTGGAGACTTTTTCAGGCAGTGGAGTCATCAAAACTTTTCCCTCATTCTTCGAGAAAAGTTTCCTCCTTGTGGAGAGGAGTTTATAAGTCTGTAAAGACTTCAGACTAAGATAGATGGCGCTCTTGCGCATGCCCAGAAGGACTTTGAGAAAGGAAAGAGTTAAGAACGAGTGTGGCGAGAGACGTGTGGGTTGTGTTTTTTTTTGGAGAGTGATCGAGACTGAGATGTGTGGATTTTGATATATACTACCTTTTCTATTTATGTTGTGTGTCGTGTTTGTACTGTGTCTGTGAGTTCATTAAAATGGTTTAAACCAAAAAGGGAGTATTCCTTGTGATGGTAATTAAAATTTTGAGCAAGTCAGTACAATGTGAAATGGATCTAAAGTAAATAGTAGAAGTTATAAAAATCTGTTTTAAAAATTATTTTGCGCTCGCTTATTTTTTCTCTATATTTGCATTTTCTGACAAAAGTGATTTTTTGGTTCTCTTTTGATCGACGTTTAACGTACTAAACCCGAGTAACGCCCGGTAAATTCAGCTGATGATTTTATAAAAGCTATTTGATAGAACAAGCATGCAAATGGCCATTAGTATTTTAATTGGATGTATTTCTTGTGATTTGTTTGTACTTTATCAACTATCAATTTATCCTCAATTATTTTTAATTTACAAAGAATAATTGATGTATAGCTGCGGAAAAGAAACCAACTATTCCTCTTGATTCATGCATCGTTTATAGAACGGCCTATTCAAGGTACCATTAGATAGAGGAAATACCTTCTATAAATTTATGTGAATAAAAGTTGCATAAAGGGCCGTACAAAATAAACAGTTGCGCATAAACTATTATAACATTAAGTTTTCAGCCATTTAGTCAACCCTTTGGGTTGGTTGGCTTTGGAGGTTTTATGGTTCAAGGGCCATATTTGACCACTAACGTTTTTGGATTATGCATATGGAAAATTTGAATAAATTTATTCAGATTTTATTCAAATCTTCCTGTCATGCAGATATTTTTTTTGTTACTTAAAAGAATACCCAAACAAAATAATTTTTTAAAGTAATCCTTAGTATGTATAATATGTGAAATTAGTATTAAAAATATGATTAGCAACATTGGTATATTTTGAGATCAAAATGTCCTCACGTTGGCGTGGAAGTTTGGAGAGTGGGGTGCCAGCTCAGGTGTGACCTCGTCATCTGACCGTGGTTCAAAATTACGTGGTGTTGTCCTCGATCTTGCCCTTCGGGTTTGATCCCGGACCGTCGCCATTAGCCCGTTGTGTTGTTCCAGTGCGACGTTAATTTGATTCGAACTCGCAACCCTCCGGTTGCTAATCCGTTACTCTTCCAACCGGGATACCGCGGCCCCTGCGCGATTTGATACGAAGACGGCTGTTTATGCAAATCTATGCATATGAATTTATAGATGGCCTTTATTTCCTGTCGAACAGTACCTTTGAATTTGCTATGCTATAAACGATTTTATTTGTTCTAAGATTTGCTGTTTTGGAGAAATATCCATTGCTTTCAAAATATTTCTCCGATTCATCCTTTTCTCGATCTTGCACTATATTATTTACTTTCAGAATATCTGGTCACGGCACTGAAAGATAAATGCGTATGTCTGATCTCTAAATAATCCCACTTTCATCAGCGGCATCTGTCTCGACAGTGATTGAGTATTCTCGTCTCCCAGATATCTACTCAAATCGCTTTTCTAGGAGCACTAACATTCATCAGATGTGTGTTGTAGAACTTCCATCAAACGAGTAATTTTCAACACATGCTCTCTTATGCATGTTTCTCCCTCAGAATTCGATATGGATCCGGAAATGGTCCAGTGAAACGATTTTCAACCTTTTTCATCTCAGGCACACATAAACTAATTAATAAAATTCTGCGGCACACCAAAAATATATCCTTTATTGCCGATCTGACAAAACTAGGTATAATTTTGATTTTTTTGCGAAAAAATAATTGTAGTTACCTATCCTTTTTGCTCCAAAGCGTTTTAAAACATTTTGTGAAACCATTCATGTTAAAAAAATAATACTCAAAATTATTTATACGGGTATTACTTGAAATTATTTGTGAGTACACTTGCCAAAAGTTCAAAACTAAGCAGTCCCGAAATGAAATAAATCTTCATTTAAACCGCTTCACCATCGGTAAGGCACATCAGTGTCATTCTTGCGGCCCACTGTTTGAAAATCGATGGTCTAGTCCAAGCAAATCTTACCTTTTTTACTCATCTGAAAGAAACATATCTTCCCTGATTCAAAAATGAACCGAAAGATTAGTAAAATTAATTTGTGAAGTAAATTTCCCAATTCGCGTGTAAAAGTTCGCAACACTCAGTTTGATCTCTTTAGTTTCGTTTTTAAGCAATTCAGTTTCGAAAGGCTTACTTTTAATCAATTCATTTGCCTATCGCAGAATTTTATTTCGATGCGGTAATGGTAATTAATTAACGTCGCACTGGAGCAACACAACGGGCTCTTGGCGACGGTCCTGGACCAATCCCAAAGGGAAAAGATCCAAGGACAACGCTTCGTAATTTTGAACCACGTTCAGATGACGAGGTCACACCTGAGCTGGCACCCCACTCTCCAAACTTCCACACCACACCAACGTGAGAACATTTGACAGATTTAACGTGTACCATCCCCTTTGTACACGACGGTCTTTGGTTGGATTCGAACTCGTAATCCTCCGGTTGCTAATCCGTTACTTTTCCAACCGGGCTACGGCGGCCCCGAAAAGATCCGAGGACAACTCCGCGTAATTTTGAACCACGGTCAGATGACGAGGTCAACACCTGAGCTGGCATCTCACAAGACAATTTTATTTCGGAGGGAGCCCAAAGTAAAAAAGTGTAATTTTTGATGCAAAGTTAAGATCTTGACATATTTTTCGAAAGGTCTTTTTAAGTTATTTTTGATTTCAGACTATGGACTTCAAAAAAATTTCAAAGAACGTATAAAAAGGACAATCTCGGTTGAGCTTTGTACATGAATGACCATAGAATGGTTTTTCGCAAATATGTATAAAATAAATTACGTTTAATAGCATAAATCAAAGATCCAATCACTTCTGGAAATTCCCTCTTTAGTGTTACTCTTGGGGATTGATACGATACCTAGATGATGATTGAGTCAGCACAAAAAATGTCTATTTTTGCTCTTTTCGAAAGTTTTTATGTTATTTTTTGTTACCAGACCATGAACTTAAAAAAATTTCTGTGTGGGCTCATGAAAAGGACAATCTTGATTGATCTGAGTACACGAATGACTATACAGTAGTTTACCGGAAATATTTACAAACGAAATTAAGCTTAATAGCATTTAATAAATACCCTAACACTTCGGTAAATTCACTTCTTACTTTTGTCACAATAGAGTGATTGGTACGATACAGACGATGATGAGTCACCGCAGGAAAACAATGTCCATTATCACTGTTTTCATTCTTAATATGAATATTAAGTCACTAAACTGTTATATCATCGTTACCTGAATGCAAGAACTAGGTTACTCGAAAAATGATTATTTTGAGTTATAACTAAAATCAGTAAAGCTGGAGATCATACAGAATTTAATGCAAGAAATAGGGTAACTTTTTATCACTTAAACTCTATCTATGGGCTTATGAAATATGCAGGTATATATGAAACAGGCAATGATACTGTTTTTTCCTTTATCTTTTAAAAATCAAGAAATTGAGTTGCCTATTCCTGCATTCAGGTGACGATATAATGAATCCTAACTCATAAAGTAACTTATTTAAAAAATAAAATATTGTTTTATTTAAAGAACATTAGAAATATTTCATGTCATTTTTGTATTTTATTTGTAGATATTTTAAAAACCAGAAACCAACAATTTTGTATTGTGGGGGTTAAGGCCCCCTGAGTCCCACCTCTGGCTGTGCCATTGAATAAATTGAATTGAATTCAGCAACTCTGGTCCGTTTTAAAATGAGTTGCGCAAAATTTCATTCGCAATGAAATTTTGTTAGAAAACTCTTGATTATTGTGACGTTTTCCTTGTAAACATTGTTGAGATACTGGAAATTGTGTTTAGAGTAGCATACGAGACTTGTTTATGTTAAAATGAGTGATGAGCTTGTTTCTGTAACAGTACTTTCTTTTTATAGCATCTGGTGTTGAATAATTCAAGATTAATTTATACTACCATGAATGGTCGAATGCCAACGTAACTTCCGAATGAATGAAAACAAAGTTTGCTTCTTTGCAAAATTTTCTAATTTTTTCTGAGATTAATATTTCTAATTTTGTCCATTTTAGTTGAAACAAGTTTTATTTAACATTTGGAAGTAAAAGCTGTCTACGAATCTCTACAAGTTGCGATTGTTCACCTGTAGACATTTTATATCATCATAAAATAAGTCAATATAAAGCCTATAGATCAGAGTAAAGGATGACACTTTTCTTTATAGGGTACTTGTAGTGGTCATCAGATTAAAGTTACGTATTGTTTTTCATATAGATGTTCTGGAGGTATGACATCAGCTGGCGAAATCGATCAATGGTAGAGTGGAAAAGACAAATATTTTTAATCCATCTAGCATATGCATACCAGCACTTTTGTACGTTAAAAATCAGCATGCATAGAAAACATAATAAGCATTGAAATACCTGTATCAATTTATGATAAAAATGTAATGCTTTTAATGTAATGTGTAACACATTTGTTTTATTTTTATATTGAAAAGACAATTTCGTGTGTTTTAAGTATTGTGGTGAACTTAGCAACCACTGAAAAATTAATTTACAATTTTGTAGTACATCAAACAGTGCAGTAAATCTCAACCATGAAGTACTTTTGGAGGACTGAATTGCGCTCTTTCGCAAGTCCTATACATTGGTGATTTGTATTGGCGGCCTGCACTTCGGTGAATGGTCCATGAAAAGCAGTTGAATTGCCAATACAAAGCAAAGCACTTCTAACAAGTCCTGTGATAACAGACACTGATACCACTATCGGGGCCACGGTAGTCCAGTTGGTAGAGTCACGGATTAGCAATCGAAAAGTTGAACTCGATACAACCGAAGAGTTTGAAACTCGATCCAACCAAAGACCGTCGTAAAACTTTCACATTTCCTGGTCTCTTCGCCCTTATAGGAACTAGCTTCATGGTATAGATAAAACCTTTATAGAAGGAGCCTGTTTCAGGGCTCAAGTGGTATCTGGAACTTTTGATACCAAATTTAAAAAACTGCTCAAACTAGTTTAATAGAAATAAAGCAAAGAATTTCATTAAGCACATTAGTAAAGCACATACGTAAATCTGAGTTCAGAATACTCCTATATTTTGCGAATCATTAGGGATAGGAAATAGGAAAAGTGAGTGGGATATCTGGCATATTTGTTTTCTGAATATGTGCCTAAATTCAACTTAAATCAGGGTGACTAGAGGTTAAAGTTAAAAAGAATTATCTATTCTGAAGTCCAGTGAAATTGAAAACACTTCGAAACAAAAGAACGCGTAAGATTTATACTTTTATGACAGGAAACATCCACATCAAAATTGAAAACATTTCTTTTCATGTGTTACTCTGTAACTTCAAAATCAGAATGTACTGAATTGGTGGAAAATAAGCCTATATCTAAAGATAGGAGCCACCAAATTATTACTGTTTAATGAGCGAAGTAGAATAGAATGGAAGTCCGCGCGAGTTCAAATGAAACACTCAAAACATAAAATGCTAGGTACTTCCAACCATGATGCTAGAGTGAAAAGCACCGTTGAAATATTTCGCTTACTGATTCTCTACTTCAAAAACACATAAGCATGCCATGTTTTCAAAAGCAAATCAGTGAACCCTTGTGTTTCTGTTTATGTAACATTACTCTGACCATACATACCGTTTTGAACGGAGCAGTAACGTTTCATCACATTTCCCGGCGGTCCCGTCATTTTAACCCTCCAAGTGGTATCGACGAGATATCTCGTCAGTAAAGATCTGACTCATTTTGACTATTGCCGATTTTTTGATGGCGACGACATCGAGATCTGATCTTTTTATCTAATGATGAGATATGTCGGTAGCTTCACTATTCAATGCCGCAGTATAGATTATAAAGTTTTAAGTCTTATTTTTTATGCTTTTAGTCAATCCTTACAATGTCAGAGGCGAATCTGCAGGTTTAATATCGATCTCCAGAAAGAATTTAAAGAATTTATTTCACGAGTACAGAATATCACATAACCTTCGTTCCGTTTTCGCCATCCCAATGTCCCGTTTTTGTCACAAGGAAATACGTGCAGTCTATGCAACATCTATTTACTCTGTTGTGAAAAAAGTGCAAATGGAAGCAAAATTAAGAATTCAGATTTATTTCTCACAGAATATAAGTTATCTGCCATTCAAGGCTGCTTAGGAAAAGATTATGGGATACAGAATTCACTTAATAGGTCTATTATCTTTTCGTTGAAAAACATTAAAATATTGTTTAGTACAAATTCTCTTTGCACAATATCATTGAATTTTTGTATTTTTCCTGAAGCCTACCGAATTCTCGGATTTTCCCAGTGGCCCTATTAGTCGCTGATTTTGTAGCTAAAGATACAGAATTCTGCACCAAGCTGCGTCAGAATCTGCAGTGTTATAGACAAACTTTGATACTAAAAGTTATTTTTAATTGAAATATATCGATTTAAATAAATAGTAAAGCATTACTCCGGTAGATGGCGCGAGAGTCTACATCGCGTGAATTGAAGTTTACTGTAACCCATCCTCTGTTTAGAATGCTTGAAGTTACCGGGGAGACAAATCTTGGCAGCCAAAACTGACTTGACCCCCAATATTTTTACGGTTAGGGTTCCCACCTTAACATGAAGGGTAAATATTTCAAGTATTCATCCGATAGATGGCCATTTGTATACTTAAAGTTATCAGAGGCGCCAAATCGTAGGAGTCAGAATTCCTAGTGCCTAAATGTTTTAAGGTTCGGGAACGAACTTCAAATACAGTAAAACCTCGATAATTCGCCACCCAAACAACGCGTCACATTCCGGATAAGCCGTCAATTTTTTATGGTTCAGTAACGAACCCCAAATACAGTAAAACCTCGATAAGTCGTCAATTTTTTCCAGTCCTGTCTAGCTCTCATAGACGACAATGTAATTAAATCCTCGTTTACTCGTCTCGAATTTAAATACTACTTCGGATAACTCGTCTCTGTGGGAGAGTCAAGACATGCGAGGTTTGTGTCTGATGGAAAACAAAATGAAGCCGAAATTGAGGACCCTGATTCTTTTTCTGAAATTGTAAATGAAAGTGGATGGTATAAATGACTACATACATATGGGTAACAACGGTGCGGTATGTTATCAAGCGACCATAAGATTTAGCTGCGGAATTTTTAGAAGAAAAGCGTGAAGTGAAGCGAGCGATGAGTGTGTGAAAATGAGAAAATTCTTTTACCACCTAATAAAACGCAAGTTCTTGAAGCCTTAGAAACAATTGCTTTACGTCAGTTCAATTGACTGGATTTATAAGGTACAAGGTTACGAATACCGTGATAAATTTAAAGTTTACATGATCGTTACAGTAATGCATTCTGTGGTTACTCCGTCCTCTTCCTCTTAACCCTCCTGGTGGTTGCGCCGAATGTGTCTCGTCATTAGCAAAACTTACCAGATCTTAATGGACGAGATATCTCGTCATTAGAAGAAAACTAACCAGATCTTGATCTCGTCATCCTAAAAAAATTGGCAATGTCTTGGTGACGCGTTATCTCGTTATTAGCAAAATTGTTCATATCATGATGGATGAGATATCTCGTCGAAACTACTTGGAGGGATAAGTCGTCAAAATGTTCAGGTCCCTTGAATGACGACTTATCGAATCTTTACTGTATGAGGAATATTTTAAATCTATATACACTACCTGACATTGAAAATGCAACACCCAGAAGGAGTGCGTAGAACTGAATGAAATTTACAGGGTAGACGCAGCTCACCGAGATATGTAAATGATGCAAACTGCGCAGCTGTCCCGCGCACGGCAAGTGAAAAACCAGGAAAGGAACCTGCAAAAGTGGTCAGTTTCGCGCCGCTCTGTTTGCCAGGTAAATCAAGTTACAATTTGTTTTTGTGTCTCAGAGGAAACGTCTAGTAGCGGAGAATGCCAGGACGCCGCCAATCAAGACAGTTCCAGCAAACAGACGACTTCACGAGGCGTATGGTGATTGGCCTCAGAAGGGCAGGTTGGTCCATACGTCAAATCTCAGCAGATAACCACCTACACGCGTCCACGGTGCACCGGTTGTGGCACAGATGGTTGGACCAAGGGAATGTGGCACGTTTGAGGGGTTCCGGTGCAACCAGAGTGACGTCAGCACGCGTGGACCGACGCATCTGCCGGCAAGCATCGGCGGCCCCGCAAGCCACGTCTGTCGCCCTTTTGCAGCATGTGCAGGACACCCTTGATGCTCCCATATCGTCCAGGACCATTATCCGCCGATTGATCGCTGGCGGCCTGCACTCATGGCGCCCGTTGAGACGACTACCATTGACCCAACAGCACAGACGTCTCCGTTTGCAATGGTGTCGGGATAGAGCCACGTGGACGACGGAATGGCACAGGGTGGTGTTCTCAGACGAGTCACGCTTCTGTTTTAGCAATGACAGTCGCCGTGTACGAGTCTGGCGCCGACGTGGTGACAGGGCCAATCCGGCCGAATCTGTGGAACGCCATACCGCGAGACAACGCGGTATAATGGTTTGGGGCGCCATCGCCTACGATAACAGGTCACCTCTGGTCCGTATTCAGGGCACTATGACGGCCCAACGATACGTGGATGACGTGCTGCAGCCGGTGACACTACCTTTTCTTCAGGGGGTGCCCAATGCCATTTTTCAGCAGGATAACGCCCGGCCGCACACGGCACGCATCAGTCAACATGCCCTGCAATGTACCCAGGTGCTTCCCTGGCCAGCTGTCTCCCCTGATCTCTCACCTATCGAACATTTCTGGGACGTCGCTTGCATGCGTTGCCACCGGCACGTTCAGAAGACGAACTCTGGCAAATGGTTGACAGGGAATGGGCAGTCATCCCTCAGGACACCATCCGCACGCTCATTGCGTCTGTACCTAGACGTGTTGCTGCCTGTATCGCCGCTCGCGGTGGTCCTACAACCTACTGATCAGACGTTCTTGCTGCTCAGTGGCAAGGTGTATAATGTTGCAATAAAGATCACTTATTGCTCGTTGCTGTCTCTCTCTGTTTGCCAAATTTCATCACTTTCTGCCAACTCCTTCTTGGTGTTGCATTTTCAATGTCAGGTAGTGTATATACATATAATATTGTCAATGATCTGTGTAAACAAAATTATCTCCAAAACACATAAATATGAAGGAACTGAGGTCTTACCATCAGATGTTCATCAGATTTCATCATCAGTTGTTTCGAGTATTGAAATCACATTTCAGTGATTATTGAAGGCAAGCATTTATAATGAATATTGAATGGTATTAAACAAATATTAAAATTTTGTTTATCGAAAGTTATTTTATTTTTCTGTCATTTTTGAAGAGATGATAGGATATATCGCAGCCCAGATGCAATATCGCCACGACTAAAAATAACCCCGAATTGTTAGTTCTATTTGTAGAAGACTAAATACATTCTTCATGTTGCAAAATTGTCACAATTACCCTTTACTGGTGAAAGTGGCAGTCTTGCAGAATGTAGAAGTATGTATGTAATTTTTCTATACTTATATATATATATATATATATATATATATATACACTGCTGGCCACCCAAATTGCAACACCAAGAAAGACAAGAGATATGACAACAAAATTTATTTTGTAGATAACATGTTGACCAAGTATCAAATGATTAAATTTATAGACTTTTGTGAAGTGTGGTTCCTGCCAAAATCAGTAGCCAGAGTAGCCGCCATTGTTGGAGATCACCGCTGCCACACGCCTCGGCATTGATTCAAAGAGACTTTGGATGTGTTCTTGGGGTACAGCAGACCAAGCAGCTTCCACACGTTGCCAAAGTTGATCTGGTGTGGCAGCTGGGGATGTATTCTGGGTCAATCGTTGAGCAACCATGGACCACATGTTTTCTATCGGCGAAAGATCCGGAGAGCGAGCTGGCCAGGGAAGCAATTCAATCTGGCGATTGACGAAGAACCCTTGGACAATGCGTGCCACGTGTGGTCGAGCATTATCCTGTTGAAATATGGCTGTGGGCAAGCCCTGAAGGTAAGGAAGGACAACTGGCTCCAACACCTCGGAGATGTAGCGCTGGCTGTTTAAAGTACCGGCAATGCGTACTAGAGGAGTGCGAGAGTGATATCCAATACCGCCCCATACCATAATACCCGGTGCAGGACCAGTGTGGCGGTGCATAACACAGCTGTTCAGCATCCTCTCTCCACGGTGTCTCCAGACTCGAATCCGACCATCGTGGTGTTGCAGACAGAAGCGTGACTCGTCAGTAAACACAATTTCATTCCATTCTGCCGTCCACATCCTTCTTTCATCGCACCATTGGCGGCGGAAACGTCTGTGGTTCTGCGTCAAGGGTAGACGAAGCAATGGACGTCTTGCGGACAGACCACTCTGCTGTAAACGGCGTCGAATGGTACGCGCAGACACTGGATGATGCGGTACAGACTGAATGTGCTGTGCTATGGTTCGTGATGTGGCTGAGCGATCCGTCACTGCCATACGCACAATATGCCTGTCATCACGTGAAGTGGTGCACTGAGGTGGATGCGATCGAACACGTCGGTCCGTCGTACCCTCCTGCATCCAACGATCACGTATCCGCATTACAGTTGTTTGGTTTCGTCCAACACGACTACCGATTTCCCTGAAAGATAATCCACAATCTCGGTAGGCCACTATCCTTCCTCTGTCGAACTCGGATACTTGATCAAAAGATGATCGCTGTTTTCTACGAGGCATAATTGATCGTTTTTTTGAAAAAACCACAAGAAAAACACAATTGCCGTACTTGAAATCGTCGAAATCTCCAAGCCTTAAATAGCGCTTTGAAGTGGCGCCACAGGCGCGCGTGATGTGCGTCTGCGCTGAAATTCTAATCATTTGCATATCTCACCTCCGCTAATGCATGTTGTAAATTTCATATTATTTGCATGCTTCCTTCAGGGTGTTGCATTTACGGTGGCCAGCAGTGTATATATATATATATATATATATATATATATAAGTATAGAAAAATTACATACATACTTCTACATTCTGCAAGACTGCCACTTTCACCAGTAAAGGGTAATTGTGACAATTTTGCAACATGAAGAATGTATTTAGTCTTCTACAAATAGAACTAACAATTCGGGGTTATTTTTAGTCGTGGCGATATTGCATCTGGGCTGCGATATATCCTATCATCTCTTCAAAAATGACAGAAAAATAAAATAACTTCTAATAAATAAAATCTAAGATATATATATATATATATATATATATATATATAAAACTAGAAATTCATTTGTTTTCAGTAATGGCGTTATTCAGTCGGGGTGCACATATGCGTGAATATGTCAGAGTGGTTATGTCAGGTGTACAAATTTAATAAATTACTAACCTTCTGTGAACTTCGTGAGATTTCAGAGTGGCGTAAGTACGATTTTACACTACACACTCTTAATGACTAAATAACCGCATCTATTAGTTAGATAGTTAAAAGATTCTATTGGCACTTTTCATAGAATGGAATATTTTGGACCGATTCTATTGATTCTTTCTTTGGAATAAAATCCTTTTTAACGATTCTGTTGGCTCATTTTGTAGAATAGAATCGTTTGGAAAGATCCTATTGGCTCTTTCCCCAGAATAGAATTATTTTAAAAGACGCTATTGGTCTTTTCTTTGTAATAGAATCCTTTGTAACGATTCTATTTGTTCTTTCGTTGGAATAGAATCCTTTGGACAGATTCTATTGGTTCTTTCCTTAGAATAGACTCCTTTGGACAAATTCTAATTTAATAACTGTTATTCCATTTAAAGAATATCAAAAAGGTCATATGCTTTCAAAATACAGGGTGGTAGGTATTTTAATTAACGTCGCACTGGACGAACACAACGGGCTATTGGTGACGGTCCGGGATCAATCCCGAAGCGAAAGATCCAAAGGACAACGCCTCGTAATTTTGAACCACAGTCAGATGACGAGAACAACACCTGAACTGGCACCCACTCTCCAAACTTCCACACCACGCCAACGCGAGGACAATTGAGGCCGCAACAGATTTAACGTGCACCGGCCCCCTTTGTACACGACGGTCTTTGGTTGGATTCGAACTCGCAACCCTTTGGTTGGTAATCTGTTACTCTTCCAACCGGGCTACCACGCCCTTAAAATAAAGGGTTATCCAAAAGTCATAGAAAAATTCAATATTTCGAAAAGTATAGACAGTAGCACTATGCGATTTTCACAGAAATGCACAGAAAGACATGGGATTTTTTTAACTAACGAAAATTTTTATTGACAAAATAGTTACATTTGCCTCCGACTGGTGGCGCTTCAGTTGTCAATAGTTTATACAGAGGCGCAGCATACTTCACAAAGCAGCTAGGATTACAAATGTTTAATGTGACAGCCGTCATTCGTCAGAATGGCTGTCAGGCGGGGCACGACACTCTGCACAGCATCGAAAGGGTTTCCGACTGGTGGCGCTTCAGTTGTGTCAATAATTTATACAGAGGCGCAGCATACTTTACAAAGCAGCTAGGATTACAAATGTTTAATATGACAGCCATCATTCGTGAGAATGGCCGTCAGACACGGCACGACACTGCACAGCATCGAAAGGGTTTGAGCTGCAATTCCTGTCAGAGGATGGCGAATAATTTCTTTCAACATGGCCAATGACGTCGGCCGACCTCTGTACAACTGCGGCTTCAAGTAGCCCCGAGTTCATGGACCGTTACAGCGCCACCTGTCGGTGACACATATAGCTATTCCGGCAATAAAATTTTGTTATTAAAAATGCCGCATTCTGCTACTGTCTTATTTTTCGAATGATTGAATTTTTCCTTTTTCTGTGACTTTTGGATTACCCGATACATAATTCATATAAATATGAAAATAAGAAACCAAAATTTTCGAAGGGGATGTTAGGCCTCAGAAATCCCTCCCTTCTGACACCATATATAAGAAATTGGGTTTTGTGTATAAAGGTAATTTCTGTTCTAGATTGTATATATATTAGCAATTAAGATAAATTTTGCTCGACATCCCTCTCATTAAAATGATTTATATCTACTAATTTTTGGGTCTGCGGGAGCCCAGATTGTGAAGTCGCGGATTAGAAACCTGAGGGCCGCGAGTTCGAAACTCGATCCAACCAAAGACCGTCGTGTACGTGGGAACTGTTGTACGGTAAATACGTCGTGGTCTCAAATGTCCTCACGTTGGTGCGGAGTGGAAGTTTGTAGAGTGGGGTGCCAGCTCAGGTGTTGTTCAGACCGTGGTTCAAAATGAATTGGATCTTTCCCTTCGGGATTGATCCTGGATCTTCGCCAATAGCTCGTTGCGTTGCTCTATTGCAACGTTAATTAACTACCTACTTACCCTTGCAGTCTTGGGGATTTTATCTTGATAATTGTAATCATCTCCGGATGTGTACGTTAACTTTATAGCTATAACCCTCCTAGGGGTATCGACGAAGTTTCTTGTCATTAGGAAAAACTGACCAGATCTTGATGGACGAGATATCTTGTCATTAGAAACAAACTGACCAGATATGAATCTCATCATCATCAAGAAATCTTCAATATCTTGATGACGAGATATCTCGTCATTTGAAAAATTGGTCAGGTCTCGATGGACGAAATATCTAATCGGAATCGCTTGGAGGGTTAATGGTAAGGGATTAATCAACCCATTCAAAAGTATCCCGGTTGAAAAAGTAACATATTACCAACCGGAGGGTTGTTACTGGATCTCACCTAAGACCGTCGTGTATGTGGGACTTTGTTCACGTTAAATCTGTCATGGCCTAAAATATCCTCGCATTGTTGGCAGGGTGTGTGGATGTTTGGAGAGTGAGGTGCAAGTTCAGGTGATGAACTCATCTGACCGTGGTTCAAAATGACGAGGTGTCCTTGGATTTTTCCCTTCGGGATTGATCCCGCCAATAGTCAGCTGTGTTGCTCCAGTGAGACGTAAAACAATATATCAATTTTTGTTTATTCTTTCGATTGATTCCGTAAATAAAGCCTGCCCAAGATATCAGGTAGAAAACAATGGGGTAAGTTATGAAATAGTTTTGATACATGTAGAATGACAACGATACATACGAGATGTAAAAATGCAACTACTTGTGAAGCGAAAAATATTGGAGAAAATTGATAGTACATCTTAAATATGGGTTTTGCTCTTGGGGTATACGAATATGTTTGGAAATGTAGTGTAAAGTTTAAAGAATGTAGATATAAACAACTGTTTGTGAATATTGTAAAAGCGCGATAAACTGATGCCATTATAATGAAATCTATGCGGCGTTCAGTCGCGGAAAAAAAACGAATCACCCTCTTCATTCGAGCAATTTTAACAGTAGAGAAAATTCAAAGATGGCGTTTGACAGGAACTAACGTCTTCTATAAATTCAAATGCATAAAATTTGCACAAGGGACCGTCTTCATATTAAATTGAGCACCAACTTCATAATTTCTAAAGGAAACCCGCTATTTCGACACCATTTCTAATTTATATCAAATTTATATACTAAAGATCAGATATCAAATTTCATGTCATTAGGTCTTACCGCTTCGAAGTTATGAGTACAGAAAGATTGGAGCTCCTAATGTCCAATCAGTTTCTTAGACTTCTATGGATATCTTCCTAAATAATATTTATATAGCGCTGCTATTTTATATCATGTTAATGTTAAACAGCCCAAACAAAATACACTTAATATTTTACTTAAAAAATAGTTTTAGTATGCAATAGCAATTATTAAATTAGTGTTTGTAAAAATTATGAATTGGAACTGTACTATATTTTGATGGGAATCGATTCAGGACTTCTAATATGACCATGCAAAATTTCAGCTCATTCCAATGGTTAGTTTTCGCGTTACATTAAATTTTCCTCATTATGGCGATTTTAGGGGGCAACCAAAAGTTATATAAACGTCTGACAAACCTCGGATAAAAATTCTCGGATAGTTTGCACTTGCATAATAAATATAATAATGCAATTCCGAATCGTTTTCTCTTGCATAATAAATATAATTCTCGGATCGTTTGCACTTTCTGACCAATACGTTTGAAATAGTGTTCAACTTTCAAATTCGGGTAGCTATAACTACAATTAATCTCTATATACGAATAGCGATTTTCTATGGGAAGATGATACCTGAAAATGACAGCAACTTTAACATTAAATATCTCCGGATATAAAGATAGCAAAATCATAGAATTTCATATTTAGATTAATTTAACGATGCAGAATCTGATTAAGGCATCGAAACATGGTGTTTCTATTGGAAATTTGTTATTTGAGCAAAATTTAATATGAAGACGTCCCCTTATGCATTTTTTGTATTTGAATTTGTAGAGGACGTTATTCCGTACTGAATGATATCTTTGAATTTGATCTACTATGAATAGTGCTCGAAATAAAGGTGTGTGTGTGTTTGTTTTCCACGACTGTACTTCAGGTTATATGACATACAAATCATTATGCCAGAGAAGCATATTTACGAAGCAGCGTCTTTTGAATTTTGCAGTATTGGGTGTGAGTAAATAACTCGATTAAATGCAATATTCAGTGATAAGAGTAATAATTTGTGATTAATGAAATCTCGACATTCTATCAAACGTGTGTTTTTCAAGTGTGTTTTTATTATGTATATCTTCACAGATGATTGTTTTTTGAAACTCGGCCAACATAGATGTGGAATCGGTTGTTAAGGTGAGACAGGCTGGATTGTCATTACTGCTGAACGAAATGCCAGTACAATGATAAGAACAATGTATCGATGAACAGATGAAAAGTGATGCAGACGGACTGAAATGCAGAACTTAATCGCAAAATCGCACGTAAACACATGAAAAACACCGGCATATTTACTCTGGAAGTAATCTTATACTGACATTAGCGGTCTAAGCACAGCATATGAGCATTTTTACACGCTATATTATATCCTCCTCCAGTCCAATTTGATGTTATCTGAAAGAACTGGTGCGGCATAGGTTCAGGGGTAGCGGATTGGAAGAATAATCTATTTTCAACCTGAAGGTTGCGAATTCGAAACCTGATCCAACCAAAGACTGTCCTGTCATGGGGGCTGGTGCACTTTAAATCTGTCGTGACCTCCAATGTCCTCACGTTGGCGGGGTGTTGAAGTTTGGAGAGTGCCATCTCAGGTGTTGTTCTCGTCATCTGGTTTAAAATTACGAGGCGTTGTCCTTCGGAGTTGATCCCTTGCTAATAGTCCATTGTGTTGCTTGAGTCACACGTTAATTAACTACCTACCTGATGGAGTTTCAAAATTACGAGGTGTGCCTTCGGATCGTTCGGGATAGATCCTGACGAATAGCTCTTCCCTTTTACGTAATGACAGTTAGTTTCTAATAAATAGTATAAAATATTCCAAACTTTCATGACAACTTTTAAAGATAATGTCAAAACCTCTTCACAATGATTGACTGTTGAGCTAATAACCTTATTTTTTATCTTTCAAGGTGATTTGATGATGGAAACAATTCATGATCGATGTATTTTCCTATCAGAAATCAATCTAGGAAAAACAGGTATGATTGTATAAAAGAATATCTTATCGGTTTGTGTGTGTGTGTGTGTTAGATGACTAGTTGGGATACACTAGGTAAGAAATAAATGTCAAAATTGTCATCAAATATGTACACTAGGAATGAAAATAAACAAACATCTCTAATGAACCGGGCAAATTATCCATCATGTAGTGAAAAAGGACCCCAGTAGAGCGACAAACAAAACTTCTATAAAGAATAATGTTTTAATTTTAGATTTAGTTGAAAAGTTCGCATTCTGTTTACCTCAAGTTATCAACTTTTTCAAAACATCAATTAATATAATTTATAAACTTAATCAATTATGGCATAATGTAAATGCTACCAAAGCTTAATACCGAAACTATCTTGATCTTAAGGGGTTGAGTTAACATCGCACTGGAGCAAACAACGGGCTATTTCGACAACACCTCGTAATTTTGAACCACTGTCAGATGACGAGGCAACACTTGAGCTGGCACCCCACTCTCCAAACTTCCACACCACACCAATGTGAGGATATTTGAGACCACGACAGATTCAACGTGCACCAGCCCCCGTGTACACGACGGTCGTTGGCTGGACCGAGTTTCGAACTCGCAACCCTCCGGTTGCTAATACTGGGCTATCGCGCCTTCTTGATGTTAAGGAACCATATTTACGCATCTCAATATGCTAATGGGAAATGCATTTTAATATGCTAATGGAAAATGCATCTTAATATGCTAATTCCCATTAGAGTATCGAGATGCGTAAATTGGTAGCCAGAGGGGAGCTATAGGGGTTGAAGTCACCTCCAAAAGTGTTGATTTCGGATTTTCATTTGTTTTTGAAAATTAAATATGAATGCATCAAATACTTTGAAATATTATTTAAATAAAATAACATTTATTGACCCTCCAACTGCTTTCGACGAGGTATCTCGTCCATCAAGATATGATCAATTTTGCTAATGATTATATATCTCGTCAAGATATTGCCGATCTTTTTAATAATGACTAGATATCTCGTTCAACAAGAGCTGGTCAGTTTTGTCAATGACTAGATACTTCGCCGAGACAACCACCAGGAAGGTTAAATGCTTTGTAGTTTCTTAAATTAATCATTCTCTAGAAATATGAAGTGGGAAGTAATGCTTGAAAAGGGATGAATATATAAAGCGAATTTCAAGATTTGAATCCTTGCTTAATGTTATTTACTGTCATTGTAAACATTTAGCGAACACAATCATTATAATATTATCTCTCTACTTGGATTTTCAATGTACCTTCTGATGAAATATATGGAGCATGTGAGAGTACTCGCTGCCGTAAGATCTCAGAAGTGTAGGTCACGTGGACTTGGGAATCTACTTGATCCGATTGGCTCTCGAAGTGCAAAATAGCATTTTTCATCACGATTGGCAACGAGTCCTACATTGGGATCCGTGTTTTTTCTCCAACATCATGTGACCTTCAAACAGATCTTCAAACCGATTGATCGGGCCAAACAACAATAATGCGCCATCACACGCTCTACCTATTTCACAGTAAATTCGATGGGTTGTACCGAAATGTGTCATATATCATAATTGTCCCTTACTTTAAAGAAAATAAGATAAAGACTTCAAGAGTCTTTGAAATGCAATAAGTTCAAATCGTATTTTGTACCCCTTCGAAATGAAATCATGTCTCCCCAAGTGGTTTCAACGAGATATCTCGTCCATCAAGATCTGACCAATTTTCTTAAGATATTGCCGATATTTTTATGATGACGAGATCACGATCTTTGCAGCTCTTTTCTATTGACGAGATATAACGTCCATCAAGATCTGGCCAAGTTTTGCTATTGACGAGATAACTCGTCCAGACAACCATCAGGAGGGTTAAGTGACACAGTGTAAACTTGAAGGTTGCAGCTTGTGACAATTCTGAATCTGCTACAAGAGTGCTTGTTGCTCACGAGGCAGTAGAAAGATTATAAGGCCAAAGATTAACTTTTATTTGTGTATCAAAAAATATAGTTTCTTTTTAGGATTACCATCTTAGAATTACCTACACCAAACTGTTTCGTGGATTATTTGTTCGATGACCCCTTTGAGTGTTCTCAATGCCATTCATCTGTTTTTATTAAATTATTTTCTTCAAACGGAAAACTACATAGCCCCTCCATAAAAGCGGAATCGAAAAATATTATTTTCTAAACTGTTTCCGAGATTTTTAAAGTGTGTAAACTGTTTGTTTGAGATGAACTTACTCTATTTACGATCAAGACTCTCTTGTAAGAGTTATTGGTACAATATAATGCTGCGAATAGCCATTTCATGTGACTCACCTGAACATAAAACTCTTCCAGCCAATCGTATTTTATTAGAATGATTTTTATTATAAATATGAGTATTTATATTTAGAGCTGAACTGATTAAGGTGACTCGCTGTCTGTTTTTCTGTATGAAGGTTCCTCTTTTTTGACTGATATCTGATTTTCTTTTACTACATTTTATAACTTGAATTGTACTGCAAGGAAAAATCCTACGAAAGCAGATACAGAACGGTGATATTTCGTTACTTTGCGTTAGAGTAAGTTGTGAATGAATCTCAAGTTACTAAACCGTCAAATTAAAGATCGAGTTCTTCGAGTATTTACATCCAATTTCTATCACAGATAGTTAGAATTATCAAGAATTGACGAAAGATGTTTGAAAAGTAAGTACTTAAATATTGCATGCAATTTATGTTCTTACTTGAGATAATCATTAAGAGGCTAATGATGATTTAGAGACTAATGATAAAAATAATGATGAATTGAGAAGCCATCATAACTAGTTTGAAATTGGAATTTCTATAAATAAATATAAGAAAAGTGTTTTTGTATTGAAAATTATTCATCTAATCTTTTTAAGTTACACATCTCAAAACAGAAAATTTTATAGGAGTGCCTAAAAATTTGAAAACTTAATCATATTTTTGTGCTTAATTTGAAATTTGTAGAACTTGTTCATGTCTTGATTAAAATGTGTTGCATATTTCTTGATTTGTTTCCATGAATATAATAAAATTCATTCGGTGTATTTAAGAAAATTAAATCGTCATTTCGAGTCTCTTCTCGAGAGGGGGCGATATTAATATCTTATCCATATATATCAAAGTAATATAATAGTAGATGAACCAGTTTATGTCCTGCCTTACATACTAATTTACACATTGATCTAAAATCATCTACACTGATACAAATACGTATATATTTTAAAATCTTGAATAAATGTTTTCTTTTTGAATTAATTGCGTTACCATATAAGATGTAAAAATCAAGGTACTGCTATATGTAAATAATGTTAATTTATAAATATGACAATAATCGAACGTTACAGAGGTTTATATATTGAATAGAAAAGCTATATATCCATCGCTCATATAGTATTATCATTTCTTATGAAATTATTATCTTAAAATTATCTAGAGATTTATAAATATATTCCAGTTTGAATGCTTAAGTAATAAGTTCAAATCATAAATAATATGAATAGTATCATCGAATAAAATTTTAGAGTAGTGTTTATACAGTTCATCAACTAAATCTTCATGACAAGCATCTTTTTGATACTACCTGCAGTTATTTTTAAAAGCAATAAGAAATTATTTTTTTGAAGTTTTTGAAAACTTTTAGCTTTAATATACCCCAAACTGACTACAGAATATCATAAGTCTTTAATTACAAAAACATTAAACGATAGAGATAGTTTTAACGTATATACTAATGTGAAGATATATACGTTAGAATTAGAGTGTGAATAGAATTAATGTGTTTTAAAATGCTAGGTCACAGATAAAAAACTATGATGCACTGGGAAAGATTTTTATTGCTTGTCTCTGACTAGACGCCCATGAGTGAATATTATCTTAATGACGAGTTGTTTTTAACTATCATATTTACGAAATATTTTAATTTTCATCCAATTTCTCATTTCAATTCTTTTTAAATAATTCTGATTTTACTTAGATTTTTAATGAGTTCTTCGTATGTGACCAATTCTGATATCATTTAACAATTGTGAAGGGATTTTTCAATTTTAATTGAGCATCATAAAGTTATGTGTCTGTTTTCAGATGTCTAGACATCGAGACACATCTGCTGGAATAAATATTTACTTTATTTACATAGTAATGTATGCAAAGTATCATAGGAGTTTTACATTAATAATAATAAATGCTACCAATGATTAAGCCATTATTTTTGGTTTCCCTCTGGTGTTATTGAATAAATTAAACGATAAGCTATGAATTTTCTATTTTTGTCCTTCAGACATAAATTTTTCTGCTGCTTTCTTTCCTAAATATCTAATTTAATAAACTCAAACCAAACATGTCACTGAAATTACATTTTTAATCTGTTTTTGAAACTCTTGCATATCAAGAATTAAATTTAGTGTTGATTGAAAACGGCTTTAATCAACCCCAATTTTGTAAACAGCTCTAAAAGCAAGTATTCACATTCTAATTCAATCGTTATCACAAGCCATTAACAGTCGTAGAAAATTATTAAAATTTGTAGAGAAGTAAGAAACAACAAAAAAGCAGAAGTGAGAAAAGGTAAATCAGAAAGGAAGAAAAGGAATTTCAAAACGTTCTTTGAATTCAAAACTAACACGCAACATTGGCAATGGAAAATGCAACATATTTACCTAACAAAAGACAACTTAACCCTCGTGGTGGATTAACTTCCCTCGAAAACTGTCCTGTAGTGGTCAGCATCAGATGCAAAAATATATTCCAAACTGTCACCAGTTCCGATCTATACAAATTGGTTGGATAACTTGTTTTCCTACTTGTAGTAATAGGGCAGTATTGCGTCGACGAGGTATCTCATTATTAGCAAACCCAATCAGTTCTTGATGGACGATAGATCTCGTCATTAGCAAGATCGGTCAGATCGTGATGGACGAGATACCTCGTCGAAACCACTTGGAGGGTTAAAAACGGAACGGAACTATGAGACAAATGAAAAAAAGGATTTGGGAGAGAAAGTTGTAGAACGAGGAAAAACAAAACTTTCATTTTGAGTTGAGTACAATTCTTGCAGTTGGTGAAATAATGTAATGTATCAATCTAATTATGGATTTGAATTAAGCTCCCTATTTCCCTTTTATTTGCTCATATGATGAGAATAATTATGAAGACTCGAATTTCGTTGATCTAAAATGAATAAGAATGACCTGAAAATACAATGGATATATTTTTGATTAGCAAAATATTTCCTTTCGCAGACAAAATGTCTGCAAATAAAAGACATGTTTTCGTATTGATAAAAGATATGTTATATGTCTTTATATTTTTTAGAAGATATGTTATATATATCTTATATCCCTAAGCTTGTATTCTAGGGCTAAGATATATGTTATATTTCTTAGCCCTAGAATAGATATATGTTATATTTCTTAGCCCTAAAGCTTTTGTTTCAGAACAGTATCGTTGTAACTTACCCTGAGTGTACTGCTGTGTTAATAAAACTTTTATTGTGTATGTCCATTGCAAAGCGTCTTCTGTCTTGTGTTTGACGCAGCTTGTCTGAAAATGTCCCTTGCACTATAAAATTCAACCAACCAACCAAATAGAGCTGGCATCGCAAGTGTTTCAATGAGAGATTCCACCCTTTGCACACAAGTGATACCTCAGCAATCAATCTATGGGTTAAATTTGGACATTTTCGTGCATTTTTCTATTATTTTTGAACGATCGGTATTTTTCCCTTTATCTCAGTACTTACCGGACTACAGTTTGTAAATCGCTGCTTTTGATGGTTTAGATTTTAGGATAATTAAGCGTTTCGACTTACAACTCGAACATCCAAAAAGCAAAATGTGACATTTCGTTTTTTTCTGTTCTAGACTAGAGACCCCTCCATTAGCCCTCACCCTCTGGTATCGACGATTCACCCACCAATAGGAAAACGCAGAAGAATTTGTTTCGCATAAAAGAATAAATTACGAAATGTTTGGCACCCTGCGCTTGAAGATGAATGATGTGTTTGAACAAAAATAAAATCGCGAATAAAAGATAGTGACTTAGGAATGTTTCAACGAAAACCCAGAACAAAACTAATAAAATGATGCTACAAACTAAAAAATATGATAAAAATGCAGTGAAAATCTCAAAGATGACTTAAAAATCAAAAAGATCAAATGGTGTCCTAGAAAATTTCTGTATTTCTAGGATCGGAAAAAAACATTTAGGATTTATATGAATTCAAGCATTGTCCATGAAGTGTTAATAAAAAGATGACATGTCAACAAAATACGGATTGACGATTATTGAAAAGAATAATTTTGGTTTTATTCTTCCTTCATATGATGTAGTAAAATGCATCGAAGTAAATGCAACATATAATCAAATTTCAATTAAATTTCTACGCAAGTGTTTTTAAAATTTATTTTAGTCAGTGCTATACCAATTTTCTAAACTCAACTACGGAAACTAATTTCTAAACTGATATTTAGTTTATATATATATATATATATAAAGTGGTTTGTTTCGTTTTGATCTGATGTATTTTTTATATTGCAAGCATTCAACATTTGTTGTTTCTAAACTCAACTCCGAAAACTAATTTGTAAACTGCCATTTAGTTGAAACAGATTTGTTTCGTTTTGATCTGATGTATTTTTTATGTTGCAAGCATTCAACTTAATAAGTTGCCAGCATTCAACAAGCATCAAGCAAGCATATTACAAGAAGTGAAATGATTTTTACCTTATTTAATTATTATTTTGAAAACCACTGAACCCCTTTATTTTTAACAAAACGGTATTGACATAAAAAGGTAAAATTCGTAAAAAAAGAAACATCTAAACTACATGATTTCAATCTCTCAAATCGAATTATCTAATGAACAGGTTGGATAAATAAAAATAAGTACATTAATTGAGAACCAAGTATCAGAATCATGAAACATCTTTATGAAGCGAGAAGAATAAGAGGAAGTACTTATTCGTTTGAAACCTGTAGACAAGGCCAGTTAGGTAGTAAATGAGACATGATAACAATTCCTTAGCTAAAGAACACATTTATAGTGCACAAAATTTATTAAATGGTCATATTAGTACGAAATGGATTCTTCATTGATGGCCATGCGTTTCTATACCCGTCACGTCAGTGAATCGTACAAATGTCGTAAAGTCTTGGGGTACTCGAGATTCTTGCTCCACGTGCTGAAGATCTTTATTGGTGTGAGTAGTTGTGTTTGAGCCTGTATACATGGCCCAGACGTTTTCAAGTAGATATAAACCTGAGAATCAGGCAGGGAAATTCTAGGATGTTGGCATATCGTAGACATTCCCATGCAATGATTTCTTTATGTAGACCGGCGATCATATACGGCGTTTCTCATATCAGTTATGAAAGAGAGTTCTGTAGATTCCAAGATGCAATAAACATATTGATGAAGTGTGAAATTATCAACAATCAATCCCCGAAACTCCTCCGTAAGGCGGACTAAATAGCTGAAAACCGCACAGGCGAAACAGTGTCCGCCGACGGCGTCCAATCCAATCCAATACCATATTGGATTGGATTGGGAAAGCTATTATAGCTAATCGATCCCCAGACCATAACACCCCTTATTTGAGTTGTGTGCCTTTCCTTACAGTTGGCTGAATTACCCTGTCTGACACATAATTGCGTATCCTTTCATCATTGGAACCTAAGCAAAGTCTGGATTCTTCATTGAAGATGGCTTGATGCCATTCTATTTACCAAGACACTCGTAAACGACAACTATGTAAAGCTAAATCGACGATGCATTGAGATCAATAGTAAGCTGTGCAAAGGCCATTGCGAAAGAAAACCTACCTCTTCAAGGCGTTTGAAAATGGTTTGACGGGTGATGGGAAAATGAATGGGATGAATAATGGAATGTATCACTGCTCATCTGTTATAAGATCTCATCAGTCATAGAATAGTTAGGACTGAGAATGAGCAAACACGAAAGCAAGCCTACCTCTCCAAGGCAACTGGAAATGGTTTGACAGGTGATGTAAATGGCAGGAATCACTTCAAATCTTATGGGAGAGATAGAATAGCTAGGACGAATGAGGCAATCATGCTGACAAGGCACCCATCGCTCCAGTCTCTTTTTATGAGTGTGAGTGCCTTATTTTAATCATTTACGGACACATCAATGGACTACAGTGTTATCCAGTCCGACATGTGTTCCTATACTTCGGGTTGAACGCCCATCCTCATAAAAGCCATTTAACCATCTTCTCTAAGTTTGCCAATGCGATATTCCTTACAAACTCGGGTTCTAGGCATTAATAACTCAATCATCCTTCAAGAACTTAATAAGTTAATTTCCAATGACGTTTTCGATAAAATTCTATCAGCACCTTTCGCTAAGCTTTACCTTAAATCAGCTACATCTTCTGTGGGATTGCGACGAAGGTTTAATCATTTGCATACGTTTCTGTGACGTTCTTGTTACGCAAATTTTCAGTCAGATCTAACAAGCGGTTCACTGTGTTGCAATTTGAATTGTACTGATCGATATTAATAGTGAAAAAATCTGAAAAAGACACGCACATTGTTTGAGCAATAATAATTATCCCATGCAAATTATTTTTGAAGACATGGCCTCATCAGCAGTATCATCGCAGTGTGAATTTTGTTTCTAGCCCCATTGTCACTACTAAAACAACCATAAACGTCTTGACAACTGACATTTTGATTTTTATTCGAAATTTGTGGTTTAAATTTTGCAGAAACGTCATTTTCACTCGTGAATTCAAGTATTTTTCTTAAGACATCGCGGTAGCTACTCACATTACAGTGTAAACACTTTCAGCATTCCCCTTCCATTGAAAGTGCACTAAAACGTACATCTCATTTCAAATTTTTTCAGAAATAGATAAAAATGCAAAGATATTTTGATTTATATTAAAAAATAATTTTATTATATGAGTGTTTATGGCACTTTTCATTATTTAAATTTAATATTTACTTCCAATCCTCCAACACATAACATAGTTTAGGGTTATTGCAAAAATCCTATATTTCCTACAATCTAGAGACATCGACGCATAAAAACTTTTTGTAAAATCTTTACAAAATCTAATCACTATATTTTACAGTATAAGGTAAATAAAGGTAGTGACTATTTAATAGAATAAAATGTGAATGAATAACATAAGTTTAATAATCAAATAGCTATAGTTTATATTGTTTAGATAGTATAGGTTCTATTATCTTAATTCCTCGTAAAAATCCCAGCACCCTTGGATCTCGGTAAAATATATTATCAACAAATAAAACAAAGTTTCAGAAATATACGAATTTAAACAATAGATAGTTACAGTATAAATCAGAAATGACGAAGCTTGACATTTAAAATATTGCAAGAACTAAGAATACACCATCACGCCATAGGTAATGTCTGATAACTCTTTGTTTAGCAGTGACAATTTCATTCTATCACATCTTGGACGCTTCTCATTGTCAAAACACATTTATGAAAAGCCACAGAGTTTATCGATAAAAGAGCAATAACGGAAGGTATTCGAGGCAGAAAGTATATCATAAAGTATAAATGGGTTTTCTTTATAACTTGTGATTCCAGTTCCAATTCACAGAATTTCTCAAGATTATAAAAACAATTACTGTCAAGATTGTTTGGTTGTGATGTTTTCCTTAATGTCACTTTACTCTTGAACCTATCAGTTGTTTAAACTTTATTTTATGCAGTTAAGGTCAAGTTCTTGAGACTAGACTGCGTGGAAACATTCTCTAGGTAATTGCTCTAGCACTTGGAAAACACGTGGACATCATGTTTGTTTTTGGTAAAAAGGTTTAGTTGAATTTTTTTTATGACGCACGGGCCCTATTAGGCGAAGCTGTGCCAAACACAAGACAACTTGGACCTAAAAAGAGATAGCTATATTTTGCTGGATGGTTAGGATTGAGAATAACAATCATATATTGGATGTTTTAAAACTGGACAAACTTTAAGGGGAGAAGTAGGAAACATAAAATTAAAACATATTCACATAGGGATATATGTATGTCTGCACATGCCACCTTGATGTGAAAACCCTGATAAAACATTAGATACAGCAATGAAAGACAGGAAGTGTGTAAGCAACATTTTACCTAGCACTAATTTTACAGTTTGGTAGTACAGTAATACCCCGACTTGCGCGAATTCAGAGTTACGCGGTTCTTGATTTTTTCGTTTGATAACACGCTATCTTCAGTGTTCTTGCTGTGATACGCATTGAACATGTTTCGCGCGAACTCTACGTGCACGATTACAGTTCTACGATCGACGAAAGTCAAGATCGTTTTGTTATACTCTTTCTAAACCCTTAAAAACTATGTCGTCCAAACGAAGTAAATCTGATTTTTTTGTTATTTTGTATTAATATGTATAAAGAACTGCAATTTTATTAAATATTTTTCTTCTAAACTAGTGGTTTTGTTAGTCCTTGGTCCCAATTAAACAAAATTGATATGTATTCATATGGAAAGTTGTGTACCCCGACTTACGCGAATTCGACTTAAGCGATTTTTGTCAGACCCACCTATCGCGTAACTTTGGGGTATTACTGTAGTTGTACTTTACGTTTCACAATAGGAGCTCAAAAGTTGCGACCACCAACGGTAATTCACGCCTGACAGCATCGACGTATGGATTGCTGTACGTGTTCAATAATTCTTTGCCATGCGGGAACACTTGTAGTGACAGTGGCTCTTGCGACGAGGTCAACTTCGGAGTCAATGGGGTTGTAGTACACTATACCTTTGGCTTATCACCAGCGGATGAAATCAATGCATGATAAATTGGGTGATCGTGGTGTTTAGCCAAGTGAGAAGTCTACCGCGGTTTATGCATCGATGTATGTCTTGTGGACATACATCGCTATGAGATTACGGTTCATTTTGTAATCCTACCTTACCTTAAAGTTTTTACAGAAAATTTTAAAGCCTGCATAAGTTTAAAAATAGAAGACAATTCTATGGCTGTTGGTGTTTACATAGAGAGTAAGAACTATGAAATTTGAATTTAACGTTTTTAAGATTTAAGACTTATTTAAGATTTTTATTTAGCAAATAATAATATGTGAATGGGATTTAATTGGTCTTGTATGTTTACTTTAGGTGATTTTGAAAACAGTGATTGAAAGATTTACTGAGTTTGATATTTCTGGACCTCAACAACTGGAAAACGAATAAATTGGTCATATTTACACAAGTATTTTCGTCTCTTATGGGGAGCAGATAAAAATAGACTCTGATATAAAAATAGGCATTTTTACTATAGAACAGTCTTTTAGTGCTAAAAATGTCTATAAATATTTTCGAGTTTTAGTTGGTATATCTACTCACACGCAACACAGTAAAGTTTTTACGCCTCAAATATTCTCTTGACTGGTATTTGAACAAATGCTAAAACAGTTACAACGCGCTTTTGATCTCATTAAAAAGACAAGGATAAAGTTAATTAATATTCCTGTTAATACTGTAGTATCTACAATTTTTGAGTGTAATGTTGCATTATCAGGAAATGTGAAATGAGATTTGTGATATGTTTATATTTTAGAAGAGAATTTATGTACTTTATATAAAGGCACTAGCAAACATATTCCCCAACATTATCCTTTGTTTACATTTTTAGTCCAGAATTTAAGTACTTTATAGTTTAAAAAGACCAGTATAAAGTAACTAAATATTCTTGTTAATACCCTAGCATCTTAAACTTTCGAGTGTGATGTTGGATTAATAGGAAATACGAAATGATTTGTGACAAATTTACATTTCTATACTAGGAATTTAAGTACTTTGTATAAAGACAGTAGCAAATGCATCTCCAATAATATTCTCTGTTTATGATTTTAGACAAGAATTTAAGTACTTTATATAAGGACACTAGAAAATGCATTTCACAACAATATCCTTTGTTCATGTTTTTGAACAGAATTTGAATACTTTATATAACGTAACCAGCAAACACATTCTCGTGCAACATCCTTTGTTTTTTGACTATAATTTAGGTACTTTATGTAACCCCAAAATCATCAAAAACATTCCCCAATCCTTTGTTTATGATTTTAGATTAGAATTTAGGGTACTTCATGTAACGAAACCAGCGAAACATTCCTCAATAATATCCTTTGTGCTTATTATCTATTAGAAAACTCATTTAGGCTGCCTCCGCATACTTTGGACGAGTGTTAATCCAAAGCGTATTTGTCTCTTTTCCCACTAACTAACCTTGACAATGCAAACAATCTGTCAAGTTATCCACCTCCTAAGTGCACACTAATTTCTGTTGGGACAACAACGGTGTAACGATGGGAACTATCTCTATCGGTGTTTGTAGCTCATCAAAGGAACAATGGCTAGGTAAGTGCTGATGTAGGTACTGAGCCTTGTCTTATCAAAATACAAATAATCTTGGATAGATGAGATGATCAAAATATAACCTTCCGATTTTTCAATTGAAACTTTTGATTCAAATCTTCTGGTGTGTATTAAAATGATCGAAATATACAGGGTGTCCCAAAAAAGTTGTTCCGCAATTTATCTTTTTACCATTTGAGATAGGTAGGCAATGTAAATTGCAAAAGTACACCAAATAAGGTAAGTAATTAAGATATGTGAATAAAATTATCACGTGATAACAATTTAAGCGGATACAGTTTTTAATTTTTATACGACCCCTCTAGATAAAAATCCGAGATTGCAAAAATGTTCCTTACCTGTACCCCTATCGTTAGCAGAAAACTACATTTCTTTAGGTTGAATATTAACGGAGATACAAGAGGTTCCATTTTAAGGGGTCCGTATCTAAATTTAGGACGGAAACTGACCCATGGCCAAAAATGAAGAGCTAAGTTCTTCATTACTGCAGATGAAAAACATTTTGAACATGCGTTGTAAATTTCCTTTAATTTTTATTTAAACCATTTTTTATTAAAGATTACTACTATTAAGTGTCTACTATTATTCATTGCGATTTTCATCTACAGTTGCAATACTGCATTTGCACACTGTTGCACTTTCTGACCGAAAAAAAATGCTTTTTAGCATAATATATACGGTCCCTAATTGGACTGCTTGAACAACTGTGCACAAGCTGTATAAGTTAACTTTTTTTGCGTCATCATACCTCCGTTACTGTTCAACCTACAGAAATGCAGTTTTCTGCTAACGATAGGGATGCAGGTAAGGAACATTTTTGCTATCTCGGATTTTTATCTAGAGGGGTTGTATAAAAATTAAAAACTGAATTCGCCTAAATTGTTATCACGTGATAATTTTATTCACATATCTTAATTACTTACCTTATTTGGTGTACTTTTGCAATTTACATTGCCTACCTATCTCCAAATAGTAAAAAAGATAAATTGCGGAACAACCTTTTTGGGACACCCTGAATAATAAAAGTTCACACTAATAAAATCAATTATATTCAAAGTATATTGATTGTATTAGAGTATAGTAGACTTAATAGTTTAGCAGAGTAACGTATATCCTGGCTTAGACATAAGACATGAATAAGTTTTAAATATATCCTTTTATCAACCCTCCAAGTGGTTTCGACGAGATATCTCGTCCATCAAAATCTGATCAATTTCGCTAATGAGATATCTCGTCATCAAGATTTTGCCGATTTTTTGATGACGACGAGATCAAGATCTGGTCTGTTTTCTTCTAATGACGAGAATCCTCGTTCATCAAGATCTGGTCAGTTGTGCTAATAACGAGACACCTCATCGTGACAACCACCATGAGGGTCAAATCAATTAGTTTTGCAGTTGGGCTCAAAAATTAGAAGGATCCACTCCCCGCTTCAACAAACAACTCTTCTCTGAGCTCCGCCTATGATGGTGGTAATGGGGAGAAATACTTGTTTTTAAATGATGTATCTATGGAGCTATGGGTGTTTAACCCTCTAAATGGTTGCGACGAGATACCTCATCTATATAGATCTGACCAAATTTGCTAATAATGCCTATCTCGTCATCAAAATATTACCGATTTCTTTTATGATAATAAGATTAAGATCTGGTCAGTTTTTCTCTTGAACGAGATATCTCCTTCATCGAGTTCTGATCAGTTTCGCTAATGACAAGATACCTAGTCAAGACAACCACCAGGAGGGTTAAGACTTGCCTACCTGGTAGCCGACTAGTTAGTGCTCTCTCCCCAGGTTCAACGGGCTTTAGGTTCGAATCCAATCTTAACATAGCGCAGTTCGGAATCCATTTTAAGCCTTATGTCTCGGTCTAAATAGCCCTCGTACTACAAAAATGACCGAAAAGCGGCAAATAATACTCACATAAGACTTATTGTAACACACGCTTCTTTGTTTATTTAGAAAGCAGTTCTTACTTTTAAAGTTTGGATAAGGTTCTTGACATATAAATGCAATATTATGCTTTTATATCACGAATATAACCGTTACATAATATATCGTTAAGCTGGGTTAACCAACCGTCTGTCTTTTATCGTCTTTTAATCTGTCTTTTGTCGAAATAAATAAATTTATTCTCACAAAAAGTCCAGTTTCTATCCAACTATCATTTGAAACAAGGCTCTCCAAACAAAGGGCAAGGGCCGCTAGACACGGAAAAAAAGTAAATGCAGAGAATTGTTCTAAGAGCTACTGTTCCAAATCACAGACGTCCACATTCACTACGATAGGTCTTAAGACCAAACTAAAATCGAAATACATAAATCAAAATAAAACGCGTTTTTATTTTTAAACTTCTCATTCATGTTATTACTTAGTATAAGCACAAAAGGAAAATTATTTATTAGTTATGAATAGTTACACTTTGAAACGGTGGCTGTCAAAGCACTGCTTGAAACGAAGCAAGAAATTTGCAGAGGTAGGAAGGTATGCCTCTTTTTCTGCTATAAACTTTAGCTCTATTGTTCAAAATTTATCCAGATTTTGCGCTTTTTTACTTTTAAAAAAGACTTAAGAAGCAAGTTCTTGAAGGAAGCAGACGACCTCGTGATTACTTAACTCTCCTGATGGTTGCCTCGACGAGGTATCTCGTCATTAGCAAAACTGGCCAGATCTTGATGGACGAGATACTTCGTCATTTTAGAAAAACTGACCTAATCTTGATCTCGTTATCATAAAAAAAACGACAATATCTTCATTCGGAATTAAACTGGCTTTATTAATGACGATATATCTCGTCATTGTGTCCCCATAATGATTTAGAAAGCGTGTTTAAGATAAAGCATAATGCTCTTTAAATTAAAATTTAATATTACATGCAATTCTCTGTCTTTTGCTGCACCCCGCACTCCTTTGATGGGTTGTATGGCTCAAGAGCCACATTTGGCCATACTGCGCGAAACACAGGACAGACAGTATCAAATAATGAACACACACCTCGCAGGTTGCTAACGGAGTGGGCCACGACGGCCAGTATATAAATCTAGAAGTGTACTTACAAAAATAATCTTTTAAATTAATTGAGCTTATGTTGAACATTTTCGTTATTTAACAGATTGTCATATCTTAAGCAAATCTGTGTTTATGTAGGAGAATTTCATTTATTAAACTTTCTTTTCTTTTGATACATTGTGCTTTTTCAATTAACACTGTAGTATACGTCGTCGCTACCAGCAAAAACACAATTTTATCTGTTTATTGAAAATAAAATTGTTTTGTTACGAAACTTATCTATAGCTAAGCGTAAGAGTAAGAATTTATCATGTAAAAGATCCTTGAAAAATTGTGTACTTTTTTCTTTATCTTGAGCCTCTTGAGAAAACCCTTTCTAATTTTTCTTGTGAGGCATTTTACCAGCATTGCTTTTGGTTCGATAATTCAATGCAAAACTAAAGCTATTGGAATCGTTATAAGGAGACTTATCTGAGAGAGATTTGTGTATTTCACACCTTTTCTTAGAGATTAAGAGCTTTGCATTATCTTTCGACGGAAAATAAACATATTTACTCACTACTTCCGTAAAAAGTCAAGACAATCAACCTGTCATTCAGAGTGAGACATGATCTATTTTTTGATTCAATGTTTTGTCAAGGAATTGGATAAGGATTGAAGAGCTCAATATCTTCTGAAGAAAGATATTGGATCTGGTTTCCTCCAGTTCACTGAAGACCGAGTTATTGTGCAGCACCCCTTATGTAGCATCAATTTGTCATGGAGATAAAGCATTTTGAAATTGTAATGCGCACAAAATATTCTTCATTCCTGTTTTTAAATCTTGCACTTCCACTGTTCCAAATTAAGTATCACATTCAACACTGGGATTCAGTTCCGAAATAGTTGTCACATTTGTTGACCCTCCTGGTGTTTGTCTCGACTAGGTATATTGTCATTAGTTAAACTGACCAGATCGTGATGGATGAGACATCTCGTCAGAAAAAAACTGATATGATCTTGATCTCGTCATCATCAAAAATCGGCAATATCTTCATCATTTGGAATTCAATCGGCATTTTTGATGACTAGATATCTCGCCAATAACAAAATTGGTCAGATCTTGATGGACGAGATACCTCGTCGAAACCACTTGGAGGGTCAAAAAAGGAAAAGATTTAATCGTAAATTAAAAGGTTTGTTTTCCTAACTCGGTTGAATACTACACTGCATCGAAAATGCAACACCTTGAAGGAAAATAGATATCAAAGTCATATTTATTAAAAAATAACACAAGGAACAAGGGTGAAATGAATTGAAATTTCAGCTCTCGACTTCAGAATTCTAGGAAATCAGTATTTGTGTAGCCACCGTGGATGGCTATAACTGCTGCTAGACCACTCGACATTGAAAGAATGGGGCTTTGGATGTAAGTTTGAGATATGTAGATCATACTGATTCCACACGTTGCCAAAATTCATCTGGCTTAGCCGCAGGTGGTGAGTGGTGTGCCAGTCGTTGAGCGATCACCAACCAAACGTGTTGGATAGGCGACAGAGCTGGTCATGGAATAAGTTCAACCTTGTGGACATTGAGGAATTGTACGTTGCATGCCAAGTGCGATCGCACATTGTCCTATTGAAAACTGGCCGCAAACAAGCCCTGAAGATAAGGGAGAACAATAGGCTCCAAAATTTCCTAGTGTTTAGGCCAGCGGTCGCCAAAGTGGTCGATTTAGACCCCCAGGGGTCGATAGAAAAATATAAGACATCAGTGTACGGGTAATATTTAATTCGGTATCTTGGATTACCTCCATTCTGAATGATAACGCTATTAAGAGTGAATATAGAATTCCGTGGCGATATAAGGCTTAAACTTGCTAATTTTGAAACCAACATTGCTAATCTTGTCAAGAGTCAAGAAGCACACCCTTCACATTGACAACGTTAGTAAATTGTATAAGTCAATAAGTCTTATTTTCATATATACAAGGAAGATTGTATTTTTGTTATTTTGCTACGTAAATTAAATTTATGTTTTATATATTTATCCCTCCTATCAAATATTTAATGTTAAGAAGGGGACTTCAAAAACAAAAACTTATCCCTTTGACGTTAAGCCAATATAATAATATATACTACATTGTACATACAATAAACTCTGTAACTATAAAATAAACAATTTAAAAACACACATAAGCGTTTTTTTTTTGCTTGTCCTATTATAATTATGTAATAGTAAAATAGATGGAGTCGATAAAAAGTCAAAAAACTCTTGAAGGGGTTGACGGTCAAAAAAGTTTGGCGACCCCTGGTATAGCGCACTAGGCGGGTAATGAGTACTAGGAGGGTATAATGAGTACTAGGCGGATGCGGTTGTAGAATCCGATGACACACCCCATACCATAAAGCCAGGTGACGAATCGGTATGGTGATGCATAATGTAAGAGCCATGCAGTCTGTAGCCGCTCGTATTACTGCCGTATTTTTCGCCGAGGCATAATTAAGCTTTCTGTACACAGGAACTGCGAGAAAACACAATTCCAATGCTTAAAACCGTCTCCTCATTTTCCCTTTTTATAATGCTTATAGGGGCCATTACTGGCGTACATGATTTGTATATAGTATATGATTTGTATATATGGCGTACATGATTGTAGATCAAGGAAGGATATGTAAATGATTAGCACGCCCCTGCAGTGCTAATCATTTACATATCCTTCCTTGATCTACACTTGGTGCAAATTTCTAGGCAATTGAATGTTCCCTCCATGATTTTCAAAAATTAAAATTTATAACAGTACTTTTATCTTTTTGATTCTGATTTTCAAATTTTCTCTAAATATATACAATATTTATTTCGACTTATATCATAATTTCTTGAAAGTATGAAAGAAATCCATAGAGAAAATCTGAAGGCCCCTTAACCCTCCAAGTGGTTTAGACGAGATATCTTGTCCATCAAGATCTGACAAATTTTGCTAATGACAAGATACCTCGTCGAGAGTACCAGGAGTGGTAATAGGCGTAATGAAAATTTCCATTATGCAAGTAAGGAAAGACTAGGAAAACAATGTTCAAAATGCCATTGATTAAAATTTCGTTTGATTTGTATGAAAACTCTTTCCTAAAAGGATTGAAGCTCGTGTACAAAAAATACTAGAAATAAACATAAAAACGCGAATGGTAATTAAAACAGGAACAAATTTTTCAGATCGTTTATTCTTTCCTCTATAATTGTAAATTTAAAGTAAGAAGTTGACACACACACAATGACTGCATGACAGAAAAAGTTATATTTATATAGATTTTCATAATGATGTACGAATCTTAACTTGTTAAGTATGCTTTACTACGATTTTGGTTAATCCAATGAAAAAATTTCTTTAACGATTCATAAAATTTTTAATACATGTTTAACATTGAACAGTTAAACTTCGTGGCGATGTTAACGAATCTATGCGAAAATATTTCTACATATTTTCTTGATACATATAACATTACCTATTGAAAAAGTTTGACCTCATAAAAAGTTTTATTCAAAGGTGTGACCATGACTACGAATCCAGGGTCTTATAAGGATTCAGAACCAGCTGATAAAACAAACATTTTTGTACAACGCATCAAGCGAGACAGTAAACCGTTTTAGATTGATCGTACTCTTAGTTTTCTAAAGGCAGTTACAACATTAATTTTTATTTGTTTTTCTCAAGAATGACTGATAGTCATTTCTATACTGGTACTGTTTTCCTTCCTTACGTCGGAAAATTCAGATCGAAGTATTTTCAGGTGGAACGTTATGGCATTTTCTGAATTAGGTGCTCAAACAGATAAAAGTTATTGGTTTGTACTGACACTTGGATAATAAACACGTTTAGTTTATAATTTTTTTTCCAAGACAAATATTTAAGGTTTAATAAAGTAATATTAATGCCTACTATAAATGAATGTCGTTTTCAAATGTGGGGAATTATCATGTTGAATAAAAATTGCTTAGTTTCATTGTTATCTATTTATTTTCAATGCCAATTAGTTTACTTCAAAGATTAAACCATTGTTTTAATTGTTGGTTAAATAATTGAGAGAATTTATCGTACATAATATTGAGCATCACTTTATGAAATGGAGTGCATGGAATACGTATATTGCTTCACAAATTTCGCTAGGAATGTATTTATGTTCACTATATTTGAATTAATAATATTAAGAATTATGTTGTTATAAAATGTATTAACGAAAACTTTCAATTAAAATGACTAATATGTAGAAATATTTTAAGTTCTGTGTACCATGTTAAAATTGTTTAAATTCCTTTAAGGCACATAAAGTGAATTTATAAGTGTCGGTTAAATACGCGTGCAACTAATCAATTTAATTATATTAGAAATTTACAGTGAAAGCTAAACATTTTTTTATTAAAATTAAGATACTTTAAACGTGGAAAATAGCAAAATGAGAGAACATTTTATTAATAATATTAATATGAATGCATCTACAAATTACATTGTTAGGACATTTTGAGGCATTGCTAGACACAAAAATGAAAATTTAAATTATAATTTTTGAAAGGTACTATTTTTTTTCTTAGCTCTCTTTTTTTACCTTCAAAACTGTAAGCACTGATATAGAAGAAAACTTACTAATTTTTTAAAAAAATTGTGTGCGTGTAAAGCTTCTCAGAAATATTATCCAGTTGATTAAGAGTGATATATTTTAATTATGGTAGGATTTTAACTGAAATTCCTCATTGATTGACAAGATTTCTTCGAATATGAAAACCTTAGACAGGTTAGAAAAGGAAAACCCAAGGGGCATAGAAAAAGAGACATCCTGATATATTTAATTAAATATTACACCTTCAACATTTTCAGATATGAGATTTCAGATCCTCGTAAGCAAAAGAACACGTATTTTTATAACATCAAACCTGATTAAAAAATATCGAATATTTTAAGTATGCTAAATATACGTAGCCTTTGAAGCTTATGTCAGGGCATCATATAAGAATAATTGATCATAAAAACAAATCTTAAAATTCTTTTAAAAAACAGACATTGTATGAATATTTCTCTGAAAGGAGTAGGGTAAACGTCTATTCTTATTAGTTTGTTACAATGTATTATAAAAGATAAACCTTAATTGACGTGTTAGCATTTGATCTTGAAATTCTCTTGTACGTATTTGTTTTTATCTTGTGGTTATCAGAAGTAACATCTTCACTTGGGAGTTAAAGTAGATCTACGACATCACAATCGCGTAATGCAGCGTCATTCTATGACGATAAAAGCAGATTAAAACAATATCTTTTCTCTTTAAATATAGTTTAATGCTTATGAATGTTGTCTGGGATACAGGAGCTTTATATTATCTATTACATGCCCAAATTAATCTTTATGTTAGCTATTGTTCTCTTAATGGTTTTTGAACAATTTTTAATCGCTCGAATAGAGAGAAGGCTTTTTTATTTACGTTTTTATTCAATAGGATTTCTGTGATAGCGTTTTTTGATTGTTTTCATTAAAAGTTTCATGTTAATTTTACTTTTGTTTGCCTTTTTAAATCAGTTGTGATTTTTTTGTAACATTGATGCTTCATTCATGCAAAAATTTGAAAATCATTAAAAATGCTCTGATCATGTCAAGTAATAATGTGAGGGATGCAAAAGCCAATGAAGGATTAAAATCTCATTTTATTCTCCATCCTCATTAAAAATGCGCCTGTGAGTGATTAAGATACGTATTTTATTATTATATAATCGTTAATATTCCTTAAATAAACTAACGCTTCCAGATCAGAGATTTTTAGGGTTTATTCAGATGAATTTTGTATTTAAACTGCAAAAATTCGTGAAACACGAAAAAAAGGCTCAATTCCTATTTAGCCGTCAGTTTGGAGCATTGACCTACATCTTTTTCAAATGTTAAGTTCAAATCACTGTGAAATAGTCTTCAAATTTATAATATATATAAATAGATTTCTTCGGAAGCTTTTAAACGATACCATTTACAGTCGTATTGCGATCACGGTTGCCGAGATAGACTGTCAAACGCGGTGGCACACCCAGAAACAATGCGTCATTCCCCCGCCCATGGTGAGGAGAGCATTGCGCGCACGATGTGTATTGCGCAATGTACGAATTGGACTCCATGCTGTTTACGAATATGCCAACACTATTACTGTTCAGAACGCATTTTTTACCTAAAAGCGATTTCGATTGGGACCTATTTTTGCCGGCGGTCGGCTGTAAGTCGCCCCATACGTTAGACGTGTACACGACGAGTTAGACGAGCGATATGAGTTAAACCGTAATTTTGCTTCAAAAAAATAATTAAAAGTAGCATTTTCGTGCTTTAAAAAACGAACTACTTTTATTTCCTTCCAAAAAAGCAAAAAGGTATTAAAATAACAGAAATATCTCCAACAAAAAACAACATAGTGATTTCAAAGTTGCACATGAAAATATTACTACGAAAACAAATCACAAACGTACAATAATTCAGAGTCTTTATATTTTCTCACAAGTAAAATTAGTCTTGTAGTTTGAATACACTTGCAATTTAGTGAGACCTCTAAACAGGTATCTATTAAATGTAGTAATTTCATTTGGACACTTCGAAAGAATGTCTAAAACAATCCTAGTTCTCGTATGAAATGCATTTTAATTTGTGTAGTCTACTACAACTTGGCAGTACGTTACTAAGATCACACTTTGTTATACACTATGCTAGGTTTGATTAGGGTGCCGCGGCAGCCCAGTTGGTAGGGCAACAGGATGGTTGTGAGATTGGAACTCGATCCAACCAAAGACCGTCATTTACGTGGGGCTGGAGCACGTTAAATCTGCCTTGCTTCAAATGTCCTCACGTTGGCTTTGGGTGGAAATTTGGAGAGTGGGTTGCCAGCTCGGTGTTGACCTCCTCAAAAATACGAGGTGTTGTCCTCGCATCCTTGCCATCCGATTTGATTCCGAACAGCCGCCAATAGCCCGTTCAGAGTGCGATGTAAATTCAACTATCTACCTAGCTTTGATTAGTGCACGGGAAGTTCCTTTACCATCGAGGCAATCTGAGTCTAAGCTAAGCTCTTTAAAACTAGAACGTGATATAAGAAACAGTTCTATAACTATTCAATAACTATGTTTAAAATTTTGTGTGATCGATGAGTTGTTTAAGAGACATTTATAAAGTAACTGAGTTAAAAATTTTTCATCCTTTTTCAAATTGACATATATTTTTTTAGTGTTTCAAATATAACTTTTTCTAAATGGTCCATTAATCTTGTTATGACGTGGGCGACCTAGTTACGTGTTTATATTAATCGTTAGAATCTAATTTAGTTTTCAATGCGCGTTACATTTTAATTATAACTTTTGTGTTTTCTAAATAATTATATTATTTTATTCTCTAGAATCTATCCCATAACTCTAAATGGATTTTTCTGAAATTCATCCTTGTGTATGCGATTGTGTGACTATCTACATCATAGGAACATCAAAATATAAAAAACATTTATAGAGCTTAAACTCGATGTCTTATAACAAACCTTATGGCAGAAATTTAATTGAAAAGATCCTAGAGGTGGGATATTAAGTGCATATGCGCGTTTCTCATTTTTAAAGATTATATATGGAGGTAATTTTCCTTTCATACAAAACTCAAAATTTTGATTTGTAGTATTTATTTGTATATGAGGCGATGGATGAAAAACCATACGTGATATTTTTATGAGTTTTGAATACGAATACCTCGCGTTTTCATTGTTGCAAAATTTTTGTGCACGCAAATCACTCTGCTTAATAGTTTCTGCGTTCTAAGAATACCCGACAGTCTTAATCACACAGTCATATAATGGTACTTTTTGTATCTAATTAGGTGAATTACATTTTGGAGAGAGCTGTTTTTTACGATTCAAGAATTTCAGGTGGAATTACGGGATGCACTTTCACACACACTTGAGAACGTCTACCGATATATGAATTCTCGGGAAAAATGCTGTGATTGTGCTGCATGCATGTTTCAAGAGACTGGAAATTAGGATTATTTATGTTTATACGATCCAGATCTCAGATTTTTGAATAGCAACGTAGATGGATCGATATTGCTATGAATTGAGGCTACTTATTTCTATGTGTAATAGATTTTGTGTTATTTTTCTTCGGTGGAATTTGTTCTTGAAACGAAGATGAACGAATGTCATTGTTCATGTTATCTTGTTTCTTCGTAAAGTTACGGAGATGTTCGTCATTAATTCTTCGACTATGAAATGCAACGGGGTCATCGCGACTCAGAGGGTTTGCCCACTGAGTAATGTCCACCACTATGTAAGTCCATTTAATTGACGCTGTTTGGCTCAGCTTAGCCAAATATGGCCCATGCGTCATTAAATCCAACTCAACCAACCGAAACGCAACTCGTTTATAGAATTACATATTCTAAAGTGTTTCTAAAAAATTCGAGCATGAAGGAAATTAAATCACTAAGCAATATGAAATAATGTTAACCACATATCTGTTAAATCAAAACATTTTAGTTGAATATCTAATTTTTTAAAAACAATTCAAATAAAAATCATGAATTGATTTTGCTAATTTAAATTGAATTTTTCCTTTAGTGAAAACTTATAAATTCTGTATGACGAGATATTGATGTCTTACCAAATGGTAGGTGGTTAATTAGCGTCGCACTGAAGCAACACGACGGGCTATTGGCGAAGGTCCGGGATCAATCCCGAAGGGAAAGATCCGAGGATAACAACTCGTAATTTTGAATAACGGTCAGATGACGAGGTGAACACCTGAGCTGGCACCCCACTCTCCAAACTTCCACACCGCCCTTACTAAATTGATTGAAATGGTCCTATCATCAAAAAGTAAATACACTAGTGTGTAGATAAGCAATCAATTGCGTTTAAAATAAAAACGATTCTATTTCAAGCTCAATTATAAGATGGAAGTGATTAATTTTCATCCAAACAAAGATAAATAATTTCCATTAGGTAGAAATTTATCATGAACTTATCGCAGGTTTCCCTTATCATTGCATGGACTATGACTTGACTTGAGCAGTTAAGGGTTAAGGTTTAAAGTTAAACCAAGATCGGGGGGGGGGGCACGAGTCAATGTGCTATTAGCTATTCCAACTTTAGAAGTAATCACGCGTTTAAATGATAAAGAATTGTCATATAGACAAAATCATTTTGACATTTATGTACCAATATTCTTTGTGAAGTGCATTTCTATGAATTTATACGAGTCAAGGTAAAGGCGTGGCTAGGGAAAACAGTCCTCGGGTACGAATGCCAGCCCTCCAAGTGGATTCGACGAGATATATCGTTCATCAAGAATTTACCAATTTCACTAATGACAAGATTTTCGTCCATCAAGATATTACCGATTTTTTGACGATGACGAGATCAAGATCTGATCAGTTCTTTCCAATGACGAGATATATCGTCCATCAAGATCTGGTCAGTTTTGCTAATGACGAGATAACTCGTCGAGACAACAACTAGGAGAACAAGAAGGGTGGCATTTCGGAAATATTTGTTAACATAGTGGTTTTTGGAAAAATTAAGCTTTCTAAAGATGTGTTTTACGTATCTTCACTTCTGCTTCCCAGAATGTTTAAATTATTGATAGCTACTGCAGTGAGGGTTAGTTAATCCCTGTTCATAACCCTCCAAGTGGTTTCAACGAGATATCTCGTCCATCAAGGTCTGACCAATTTTGCGAATGATGAGATCTCTCGTCATCAAGATATTGCCGATTTTTTTGACGATGGCGAGATCAAGATCTGGTCAGTTTTCTTCTAATGACGAGATATCTCGTCCATCGAGATATAGTAAGTTTTTCAAATGATACTATACTTCGTTGACACTACAGCCAAGAGGGTAATAGCTATAAAGTTAAGGTACGCATCCAATGAGGATCACGATTACCCTAGATAAAAATCCCAAGACTGAAAGGAGAATTCGATCAAACAGTATAGTAATTACTTCATTAGAAACCAGATCTAAACCATTAACAGTACTGGTTTAAAGTATCGAGGTTAATCAACATTAATACGTTTGATTAAAAGTGCTTCAATTAGTGATAAGTGTCTTTTAATAATATCAATTCTGTTCGTGATCCTCTTTGAATGCCTACTTTATAGCTATTAACTTTTTAGTGTCAACGAAGTATCGTATCATTTGAAAAATTACTATATCTCGATGAACGAGATATCTCATCATTAGAAGAAAACTAACCAGATCTTGATCTCGCCATCGTCAAAAAATCGGTTACACAATTGAATTATAATGTATTATTTGGTTTTGTGTTACTGTTGCTATTACTGTTTGCTCATACGGAAGCTCAAGATTTTAAAGCTGAAAAGAAAATCGTGAGACATGATTGCCACGGTGTTGGCTAAATTAGGACTGAGAAATTGAGCAACTAAAATTGGTAAGTACACCATTAGAAAGAAACCTACTTTAACTGAGATCTAGATGCAAAGCCGGTTTAATGTATGGATAAGAAATAAGAAGTTTTTGGTTCGAGGAGAGGAAAGATTTTTGTTAGATAGCGAATCGAAATTATTAAGTACCTTTTCCTATGAGTACAATAAGTTTAATTGAATTTAAAGCAAATGTTACTTATTTCTTTGTAATTAAGCACTAATTAAATATATTTTTACATAAAAGTTTTTTGTGTGTTTACGACTAATTCCTTAGGTGTTTCATATGAGATGCCATTCTTTCAAATAGACGATTTCGACTTTTTTAGTAGATAAATTAAAACTTTTAAAGTATGATGCATTGCATATCCACTTGTTATTCGAAGTCAATTTTGTCGCAATTTGATCGTTGGATTCATTAAAAAAACACTTTCCCACTTTTAGAAATAACACCAGGTGTTTCACAACACGTTCATTTACTCTATGGATATATTAGAACTCAAAATAGCTTATCCCTCCTGGTGGTCCTTGTCTCGAAGAGATATCTCATAATTAGAAAAACTGAGCAGATCTTGATGGACGAGATATCTCGTCTTTGGAGGAGAGCTGAGCAGATCTTGACCTCGTCATCATCAAAACACCGGCAATATCTTGATGACGAGATGTCTCATCAGCAAAATTGGTCAGATCTTGATGGATGAGATATTTCGTCGAAATGACTTGGAGGGCTTACTCTATCTTATAAATGAAAGATCCATCTATTTATGTCAGTTCTGATTTCAAATCTTTAGAGCTCAAATTTACATATTCATAGATTTCAATACTAAGAAACTATCATGTTTTCAAAACTGCTTTGATCTATTAAAAGGTAGTTGTTCTCTCTGAGTGTATTTCTCTCTTTTGTGTAAGTAAAGCTTTCATTGTGTGTGTCTATTACTTGATATTGTATGTCTTGTGCGCAGTATGGCCAAAAATGGACCATGCGCCATAAAACTCAATTACCAACCAACCAGCAAAAGGAAGTTAAAAAGCCAAAGTGCAACATAAATTAATTTTCTTAATCATCACCTGTGTTGTATGCTCTGTTTCTGAAATTTATCAATATAAATATCTGTGTTCTGGATAAGGTAGAAACCGTATCTTACTTCTCCATAATAATGTTTAAGAGATTCCTCTTTATTTATATCAGTGCGAAATTCTTTGTGGATAGTAAACAGAATGACGCTTAGAGCATCTAAATATTACAGAAGAATGAAGCTCATAAAAGAGGAGAGTCATCTCACTGGTGGTCTTATGAGGGCCCCAATCCATCAATCTCTGACGGTTATGGAGTGTCATAAAGATAGGATGTTCTTTCGTTTTTGGTTGAATGGTGATACCGAACTGCAGGAGCGTTCGCGTCACGCTAAATTTCTTTGTGGTTTCAATGCTCCAGAAAATCCAAGGACTTGCCCTGAATAATACCACTGCCAGATATTTTCTTAACGTGACAGACTCTCCACGCCAAAGACAAACAGAGAAAATGTACACACTATTTTACGGGAAGCAAACAACAGAAGAATGTTATGACACTGTTATCATAACTGCAATACGGGTCTTCAGTTGACAAGAAAGATGCATAATATTGCTCAGAAGTCTACGAAACATAAGTGGGTCTGTAAATTATTAATTTTGTGACAATACATTTTGAATGTTGTGTTTTGATTGCGCAAACTCTACACGACTTTACTATTGAATAAATATGTCAGTTTGATTTTTTGGATTATCAATATAATTGATTATGCGTAATTTAAAATGTTTGAATTACATCGTTTCGACACTGTTATATCATAATTGCAGTACAGGTCTTCAGCTGATAAGAAAGATGCATAATATTGCTCAGAAGTTTACAAAACGTAAGTGGGTCTGTAAATTATCAATTTTGGGACAATACGTTTTAAATGTAGTGTTTTGATTGCGCGAACTCTACACGACGTTACTATTGGATAAATATTCCAGTTTGATTTTTTGGATTATCAATATAATTGATTATGCGTAATTTAAAAGGTTTGAATTACACTGTTACGACACTTATAATTGCAATACGAGTCTTCAGCTGACAAGACAAGATGGATAATATTGCTCAGTTTACAAAACATAAATGAGTCAGTAAATTATCAGTTTTGTGATTATGAATGTAGTGTTTTGATTGCAAGAACACCAAGAATAGGATTTACATGATATTTCTGTTGGATAAATATCAGTTCAATTTATTATGCTTTTGACATTGATGTTTTCCAATTATAAGTTGATTTGAAAATATGTGTCCACGCTATTATTTTAAGAATTGTTTATGTTGCGTTATTCTTAGAAATTGCATGACATTTTGTTGAAATAACGAAATAAGTTTTTTCTAAAGATCTAACGTGTTCGATGACTGGGTACAAAATGTAAAGAATATCATTAATTTCTCTTTTGTTTTCCTAGTATGAAAGGGAAAATCTGAGAAATTATTTTTCCGGTTAGAATTTGCATAGGGTAAACTAAATAGTTATTGACACCTCGGACAGTTATTGACACCCTAATCTTTAATTTTAGAAAATAAGCTTTCATATCAATGTTCAGCTTCAGGTTTTGCATAAGTCCATTCATTTATACTGCAAAAATAAACTAAATAAGAATGTGGGATGTCAATAACTGTGATGTCAATTACTCATCCATAGGATGTTAATAACCGATTTTGCACTACTTATTCTCAGTATATTGCAAAATACCTTCCAGGAATAATTTTTGTATGAAACCCTTTATTCAGCTTAAAATAGAGTAATTCAGGAAAAGTTACAATGAATTTCAACTTGATTGAACTATTTTTACTATTTTTTCCAGGAATTTATAAATATTGCTTAAGGGTGTCAGTAACTGTCTTTTTACCCTATTATTTTGCTTGTGTTTTACGTATAACCTAATATGGTTCGAGGTTGCGAATATTTTTGCAGAATCGTGTTTTGAAATTAAAAATGAGAAGAAAGAACTTCTATGAAGAATAAAGCACATTTTTATTATTAATCAAGGTGTAATACTTGAGGAGAATAAATATCTCGGATACTATCTTACTGATTTTTTTATTTGCTACATGAGGGCGAACCAAAAGACATACAAACATAAAAGAGTAATTATGTTTCGTCCATAGACAGGTTAGTACATCTTGCTACACTAACTAAAACAATCTAATTTCTTTTAGAACGTTTTAAAGTTTAATAAATTTCTTTTTGGAATGGTTAATAGAAAATAATATTAAGAAGACAAAAAATGTTCAAACTAATTCTCAAACTTTTGAGACCTAATTTGCAAATATCTTCGTTCAGGTACTAAGATTCAATCAAAGTATTTCTACAGTTTTTACAAACATAATGCAGTGTATTATGGGTTATGTTTTAATACAATTGTCACAAGGGAAAGAAGATTAGAACTTATATCAATACTTATTTTATTTGACGATTATCGTAAAATAAGATTTTATTTAAAACAATTTTTAAAACTGTAAAACAGGATCAAGGCATAAATGTACAATATATTTTTAATCCAATCTCAATGTTTCATACGCAATGCTATATTCTTAAATTTTATTTACAATAATAGATCCCTAATATGGTTTTCAGTTAATTTGAACATTGTTTTGAATTGTTGCAATCTTGATTTGAATTTGTAATTTATATATTTTTGTTATTAGTTATTACTTAACAAATTTATAATAGGTAGGTAAAATAGTGTACAACTATATTTAGTTTGTAACACTTCGTGGCTTGAAATGGAAAAGCGTTAGCATGATTAACGCAACTTCAAATACTTTGCGTTTTAAGAAGAAAGCCAAGAAACGTTTTTAAGAAGAAAGTTAAGCATTTTTTAAGAAGAAAGATATTTCATGATACTTTGCGTTTTAAGATAAAAGTTCCCAACACTTTGAGAAAGTGAAGAAGCGTTTTAAGAAGTGCCTCAAGAAATAGTGTTTTAAGAAGAAAGTTAAGAAAAGTTAAGCGATTTAAGAAAGAAGTAAATTAGAACATCAATATTTATTTGGCTGTGACGATTACCATAAAATAAGATTTTAACTGAAACAAAAAGTTTTAAAAGTTGCGAAACAGAATCAAGACACACTTATAGCATATTTTAAATTCAATCTCATGATTCTTATACTTAGTACGTAATTTAATTTCCCTGACATTTTTATGGCACAACAGACAATCAAGATATTTAGTGTAATTTCGCTTAATGGTGAGCAGTACACCACACAATGGTTTGTTTTAAATTTAACTTAATAATTGGTCCCTAATATGGTTTTAGGTTAATTCAAAAATAATTTTTTTTTAACTATTTAAATCTTGACTTAAATTTGTAAAACTTTAGCATTAATTTAAAAATTTATTTTGAAGCAATTTTTCTACAGACAGGTCAAGCAGTTAACTAGATTTAGTAGCAACTCTTCATGGTTGCACCAATGAAAAGTATTTACATAATTAACAAACCTTCCGACTTTGCGTTTATCTTGGATCCCGCAAAACACTAAATTAACCCTCCTGATGGTTGCTGTCTCGACGAGGTACATAGTCATTAGCAAAACTGACCACATCTTTATGGACGAGATATCTCGTCATTAGAAAAAAATGACCAGATCTTGATCTCTTCATCATCCAAAAATCGGCAATATCTTGATAGATATAGATATATCTCGTCATTAGCAAACTGACCAGATCCTGATGGACGAGATATCTGGACATTAGCAAAACTAATCAGATCTCGATGGATGAGATATCTCGACACTAGAAAACTGACCAGATCTTCATCTTGTCATCATATAAAAATCGGAAATATCTTGAAGATATCAGCAAAATTGGTCAGATCTTGATGGACGAGATATCTCGTCGAAACCACTTGGGTTAACGAATTAAAACCTAATTTGATCAAATAAAATAGCGTCACTCTCGTATCTCTGACAGCACAGAGCAATATCCTACACACGGGTCTAGTAATGAATCTCTGGCATATTCTCCCTGCTGTAATTCAAAAGAGCCATCAAAATGACATACGATTGAAGATCACTCCACGTGAGCACCGTAGGTTCATCACCACTTCTCATCGACCACAAATCTCTTGAATAGTAGCTTATCACTAAGCAAACTTTTGAATGACAATTCCTTTGATATGAAACCTTTCTTCTTCGCACTTCTGAATTTTTATAGTTGCTGCTGATAAAAAGGCTGAAGATTGTCTATCACGAGATTTCTGCTTCTCATTAGTTTTTAGAAAATTCAGGTATTCAATTCTTGTTTTTCTTTCTCTGGTGGGACATTGAATTTAAGACACTATTATTGTTGTACTAAGAAAGTTTCTAAAGAATGCATAAATTATCAACATATCCCTAAATAATGTATTCTTGCGTTCTTTCAGTATGAACGCAAAAAATATCTTCTAAATTCAATTGTATTATCTTCCAAGCTATTTTAAATTGATATACAGCATCTTTTGAAAAAATATTAAATTAAAAAATATTGGAATTTTGAAAACTTTAAGACCAAATGAAGTCTATGGATTCTCTTAGAATAATTTTACATAATCTAATTTTTGTAGTTAAGTAAGATATACCTGTCTGTATGGCACAAGACTTGTAACAGTAAATTTCCTTTTGCATTTTTTATAAATATATTTATTAATAATATGCAATTTGTTAATGATTGCAAAATCTACACTTAAACTAATGCATCGTGAATAGACATTAAGCATTTGAAAGAGTAAGAAACAGAAAGTGATAACATAATACACATACAAAGCACTTAAATATCAAACTTATTTGTAAAAAAGGGTAAAAAATGATATAGAATGCATCACCATGCTAAAGTACTTAAAAAGAATATTATCAAAAATAAAATCAAGGTCAAGATAATATTTCTCTGAATTTCAATGTTATCAATAGTCTGTTTTATTTAGTTTTATTATAGTTTTGACATTTAAGTTATAATATTGAATTAGCACGGGATCTTGAGAGTAATTAAAATGTATTTAGAGTCATCTACATGTAATGAAAAAGTCAAACATGTTACTACGTATAAAGAAATTTAGGTATCAAAATTGTATATAAGGATAATTTTTAGTCTTATTTACATGCATTTATAAAAATTGAATAGTACAGCTCGATTGGTATACCTCCCAATGCAGATTTATTGCTTGTAACAAACAGAACTAAAAACTACAACCTGGAATCAATACCACGGGGAACTCAGAACTGCTAATCTTTGCACTTACGCCAAGTAAAAATTTAATCTAAATTATTTCCATCGATAAAAGTATGATTGCTGTTGCTTATACTTTACTATAATATTTAGTGTGTGACATGGATAAACTTGTTTCAGAGAATATGCCCTTTCTGCCGAGTTACACTAGAAAAATCTATTGATATTTTTAATTAGATGTATGCTTAAAGAATAAATGATTGTATTCTTTTATTTTTTCGTTCTATTGATTATAATTTGAAAATGAACATAATAATTCTATCAATGCGGTGTGTTACTTTTACTTAATAATTTAGTTTTCTATTTGCACTAAGTAGAAATGATAAATATTGGAATATTTAGACTTTTCATACAAGAATATTTTCGAATATTGCATTTTAAGTGTCAAAATTAGACATTTTCAGTTTTTATATTGGGATTTCATATCCTTCCGCACATTTAAACCTTTTTGCAGGAAATATTAAAAAAAATAATAAATGTTCATCAAAGATTCCAGACATTAAATGCTAAAATACCATTAGAACATACTGTGACCAGACTTTCGGTATATATAACGATGGCAAGCAACGTATTTCAATTCGAAATATTTTGTTATAGGGAATCATGTCTTTCAATTATTTTAGTACCTTCACCTACGGAAATATTAGCACAAGCTTTAAAGTTTATATAGTTATTCATTGAGCTCTTTCATCTAATAAAAACATTAATGAAATATGTTTCAATTTCTACAGCTTTTTTCAAAACTTGTCGGAATCAGAATTGTCTACCATGGTTTTATCTACGAATGGATTCAACTATGTTTTAGGTAAGAAATGAATTTGAAAATAATATTTTTAATGATTTAAAAGGATAGTATGGTTTGTACTATCTATGAGATAAAATAAACGAGTTAAAAGTTATTGTGCGTGTAAGCACTTTAAACTTTAAAATAATATTAAATTTAACTTGCGTAAGGTTTTAAAAGATATACAAAGGAAAGATACGAAATTTTCTAATTAATGTTAATTTTTAGAATCCATGTTACAGAAATTATGTTTTTGTAAAACTTGGAGCAATTTTTTTCTCATAATGCTAAGAGGGTTTGAGCTTAGTTTGTATTATGGTCTAAAAATGTTCATGCGTTCTTCAGAGGAATTTTGTCAAAAAGAAAAAATTCTTAATTACCATTAGTACTAAAATTATAAAGCAATTTAGAATTTAAGAGGAAAGTGAGTGAATTAACTAAATATATTTAAAATATTTAATAGGATTAAAGGTATTTAAGACGTAAAGTTGTCTTTAATGTTTCAAAAATAGCTGAATATTAATTTAAAAATATCTAATTACCGTCGAAAATATCTATATACGTTTAACGCAAACTGTAGTATAAAAACAGAATAAAACTGTCTTCTCTCTCAGTGACTGTACACTACTAGGTAGCTTAAAAATAAATACTCTTTCGAAGTAACAACTGTTTAAATGGAATTGATTCATTACACAAGTGTGAAAAATTCTTTTCAAGGACTTTAAAATTATATAGTATTTCTATTTTAGAACAGTGGTATAAATCATGAGTCAACAATAATATGTATAAAAATATAAGTCATGTTAATATTCTTCTGTATTACACTTATTTATTATTTCTAACTTTACAGTTGAGATTTTAAGAAATAATTGCTTGAGAGCAAGAGAGAGATGATACTCGTTAGTTCCAGTGTTTTTAAAACAGTTTTCTGTTGTTTAGATGTCATATGCACATTATATATACTTATCTAGACTAAATGTATGTATATTTATTATACTAAAAACGTTACACATAAAATATTTAACAACGCTATTCATTTACATCTAGTAAAAGGAAGTTTGTACGTTTACATGTACATATTTATGCGAATTTGTATATTATGTGTATTGTTATCTGAGTCAAAAGTTTAGAACAGACAAGCACTTCTCATCCTCTTTATCCATGAGTAAAACAGTCAAATTGACCTGATAATGAAAACTATTTTAAAGTAAAAAACGAACAAAAATTAAGACTAACATAATTTTATTCACACCCAAGAGAAACATATTCCACTATATGTATTAACAAAATAAATTAAACAACGCAGTTACTTTTATGAAAGATTTCCTGAAGTTTCTTGTCAGCAACTCATAATGAGTTCAAAATGTCATAAATGTTTATTATTAGGCTGTAAATGTATCCATAGAAACTAAAAAAATTCAATCTATATGAGAAGCACTATACACTTTACTGTTAGGATCATACGATTTTCTAAAATAATGTCAAGTCGTCTGAATTTGAAAACAAGTCTCGTCGGTTATATAGCATAGATGAATGCTACAATTTTCTTGTATACATCTGATAAAATCGTGATTTCTATTATGCAAAATTACTTTTTTGGGACCATTTTCATTTAATGGGACAATGGACTTTCAAAACAAACTTTTGAGGTTATGATTCGATTACCAAATAATTCAGAAAAGCTTTTCATCCCTAAACCAAGTCAGAAACAGTAACTATAACCAACTCTGCCAGGGAATAATTGAAAGTTTGAAATGTCAAAATTAATGCAAGTTCGAATTCAGTTACTACCCGTACAGTCCCTTCCAAAAGTAGTTAATCCTTTTCTTTAACATGGATTCTATTAAACATTGTCTGGAACAAAGTTTGCTTGAGTGGAGCTATTTTAAAGTTTTTTTACTTTGATCTTCCAGAAATCCTGGTTTCAATTGTAGCGAGCATCGTTCAAATAAGAATAAATTTTATAAAAAAATGTAGAAAACGAAAAGATTATTTAAAACAGAACAAAATGTTCCAAAAATAAACAAAAGTTAAATCTCAAACAATTTCCTAAAAGGGAAAAAGTCCACAAATGCAAAATATGCCAAAGTCATCAAAGTCCATGCCTTAGGTAGTACAAATAATTTAAAATTAAAAATATAAAATCGCTCTACTTATGAGAGTAAAACTACAGATTAGGCTAATCAATTACTCTACTCAAATGAAACTGAAAAATTCTTTAAAGTGTCTTCAAGCTTTCCATTTTTGCGATATTATCATTTGTTTCTAAATTTTTATTTTTCTATCCGAACACAAACTTATCAATAATACGCGCTATTTTGACGTTTTTATTGCGTATCAAAAAAGTCAAAACTCAAAAAATATCATAAAAGGGAACAAAGTGCTCAAATGCAAATAATGTCAAAATTGCCAATGTCATCAAGTTCGTGTCTTAGGTAGTAGACATAATTTTCAAATTAAAAATATAAAATTTCTTTACCCATGAAAATAAAATAACAGATCAGAGTAACTAACGGGAGCGAACAAAGTGGAGTTTCGAGGTTTCCATGACTATGATCTTATATTTTGTTCCTACTATACTAATCAAAGTTTTATTTTTCAAACTCGAGCACAAACTTATCAATAACACGCGCACTTTTGACGTTTCTATTGCGTCCGCTAATTCACACAACAAGCGAATCCTCAATCGAAAAAAATACTAAACAATGCAAGAAATTTTGGGAAGCTGCGATAGAGATAATATCCAGAGATAACCAGACTTGTAAATGAGAAAAAAAAATCTCTCTGCTTCTTGAAAACTGCGACATTACAGGGCGGTCTTCTTTATAGGATAATCATTGTTTGCCAAACGCGACGTCCAATAAAAGTGACGCAAGTCTCTTTAGAGCCATACGGTTTGAAATTACGATAAGGAGCAAAAAGGATTTGGAGGAAGAAGGGGGGCTGAGGAAGCCCTATAAAAAGGTGTGCAGCTAAACAGTCGGTCATAATAAATCTATCCTCATGTGATGTATTCACCAAACGCGAGTTGGACCAACACTGCGAAAAATAAGCACTCAGTCAGTAGGTATCGACGTCGGTTGGCTTTGTTTAACAGGAGGAAATCATTCCATAGCAAAAGTAAATTTCTCGTACGAAGATATAGAAGACGGTCCGAATTAACCCATACCGCTGTCCTAACTTGGGAAATCAATAGATTCTTGAAAACTTTTGACACTGAACACTTTCGTTGAAGGAAATGCTCACCAGCTGGATGACAGATAATTTTTTTTTTCAAGGTGCAATGGGTTTGGAAGAAAACTGCACAACTTATGGTGGTGGATGGTTAAATTCAAATTATTCGTACTTCGTTCCAAGAAATGAGGTAAGTGTATTGGAATTATTCTACATCATTATCGCTTTATATTAAGCATTATTTTGTAGCACTAACATTTTCTAACTAACTTTACACTATTACTTTCATTTCTATGTCAGAATATATTAATTCCACTATGATGGTGCAATTTTAATTTTTATGCATGATTTTGTACAATTCTAAATTAGTTTGAGATACATACCGCTATATTACTGAATTAACCATAATAGTTTAAATTTTGTAGCTAAATTGGTATTTTGGAAAAAACATAGATTCCTATTCAGTTAAGTTAAAAAGAATCGATGAGAAAGGTATTTTATCATTGATGGCATTCCTTTGAGAGAATATTGATGAGGTATTAGATTTTCTTTTTCTTTTATTACGTAGCAGAAAGTAATGAATATTTCAGGAGAAAAACAGTTTGTAGAAGACAATACGAATAAAAAGAACGTAGAACTAACTAAACAACTCGAGACTCAAAAAACGCAGTCTATGATCTGGAAGCAAAACTTACATTCCACAACATTTAAATGATAACTAAAGGCTTTTCAACAGAGCACTTCTGAATGCATATATATGAGTGTTTCTACATACGAAATATTCTATTAAATATTTCTTATCGACTTAATACATTAAAATATTAAGGATTCATTACAGAATTTCATAGTATTGCTACGAGTAAAATAACGTTTCTTATAAAACATAAGTTTATTTGGAAACAAAGCAATATTACAGCAAGCATATAGATGTGACATGATAAAATAAATTAGTGATTAATTTAACAAGCTGATCTATTCACAATTCAATGCTCTAATATTGAATAGTTCTAATTTTGACTATGGAATGGTGAATGGATACAAGTATACTTAAAACAATATTAATAACGTGACTTTAAAAATTAAATTAAAATGTTTGAAAATGTTTTTGTAAACATTTAGTAATACGTAAATATCAAGTACCATGGTTGGTAAACAATATTTCTTACATTTAATACATGGAGCAGTATGATCTTATCTTTGAATATCCTGGAGAGAGAGATAACTTTCATATCATCGGCTTAGAGCAGAAAATCAGTAACTAACAAAGTAAATTTTACAGTACAGCTGTTTAAAGAATAACTTTTCCCTTTAGGTTAAAAATTAAAAATGATAAGCATTTTGATAATATTATGTTTGTTTCAGATTACAATATGCAAATGGATTTTATATCATGAAAATAAGCATTCAGTGTCTCCTAAAACATGTCAGTTTCTGCTCTAAGTAGACGATAGTTCAAATAATATCTGCTTGAACAAATGTGCTGTTTAATGTTTAAAAATTAACCATCATCATTAAATAAACTTTGAGACTAGCTAGCTTTCTATAAGTATTTGAAATACTTGTATTTAGGAATTATTAAAAATATTATTTTGCATACATTGCATATTGATATTTAATTTTCTTTTACTATTGTCCCAAACTAATGCTTGGGTTTTAATCTGATAAATTACTTAACTATAGATTTTCATAAATAACATAAAGCATTTATTCAATTTTAAAGACATAATATAGAATTAGGATGCCAGATCTTATTTAAAGTACTGTAAACTGAAAATTAACATAATTGTGCTGATATGAATATACTAAATCGGGGTGCAGAACATCATGTGTGCTGCGGGCCAGATTGTGGAAGAAAGCGGGCCGCATATATTAGTTTGAAAGGGAAAGGTATTGAGGAAGGAACTGACAATAGTAATTCATTTTAGAGGGAAATATTTATAAAACATTAACGGGACAGGTTATATTTTTATTGACAAGTCTCGTCGGCAGTTAATCTTGCTCCAGAAATCCTCAAGATACCCCTCTTTTTCTCTTCAAGACTATCTTTTTCTTAAATTAACCCTCAATTTACAATTATTTTGGTTCATAATAGGAAGTTTGCTCACACATAAATATGCTTCCAAAGATTTTCTGGGCAGTACCTGTAAAAATTTTAAACTTTTCCCTTTTCAGGCCTTTCGTAGAGACCGGCTAAGAAAAATTCTTTCACTTTTGACTTGTATGTCGTTGAACATCGAAGATCAATTATCAACAGTCGGTGGTCGGCCATATATCTGGTACGAAAAACACTTGTTCGTAGTCCATCTACGAAAAGAAACGACTTTTTTCCCTCAGACGTTGTAATAATGTCCTTCCTAAACTCCGTTTACTCATTTTCTTCCCATTTCACCAACCAACTGTCCTTTAGAAAATTTTCCCTCAGGGGCACATCTATTTAGATACCCTAGTCTGAGGTACCCTAGTGATCTACTCTTTTCCCATAAGGTCGACTGTGTCTGGTAAACATGGGGGACGCGGTCCCAGGATGCCCAAAATATCTTTCTCCTCCTCTTTTCCTTTCTTTTCGCAATTTCTTGATGTTGTCTGTCGTATGATTCTTATACTCCCAAACCACAAAGTTTTAGAAAGTTTAACCCACTAATTAAAAAACGATTAAAATAAAAATAATTTTCTGTAATTTATCCCAGTGCTATTAGATGTAAGTCCTTCGCTGGCCGCATCCGGCCAGAGGGCTGTAGGTTGTGCTCCCCTGTACAAAATGGTATTCGTTTTCGCTTCCGAAATGCACTTTCATTTAGAAGCTAAAATTATGTAAAATATATTATTTGTTTCGTGGAATGTGAATTATTGTATAGTTTACATACATACATATACTATATATATTGCAATTTATGTATTATTTTTAATTCAGAAGTATTATATTTTAGTGTGCTGAAGTGAATGAAGTAGAAACGGAATGTAGATGTGAATTCGTCAAAAACACACCTGGTTGTGATGCTGGAATGGGATATGTCCAATACACAGAGCACATGTACTGCCTCTTTGGACCAAATGGTGTACCTACTGTTGTTGCAATGAGTGTAAGTTATCTTGTTGATTATTCAGACATATAAATATGAAGACTAGGGAATAATTTTTGTTTTATCTAAATACAATAGCGGGGGGGGGATTCAATGGTTGAGATAAGCGGAACTCGTTTAATGGATAATAGTGACACGATACTCTCTTATCACATACTTATGGGGTCTTCATTGTGGTTTAAGTGGCAGCTTCTTGAAGATTATCAAGGCTTTTTTCGAAGCAAAACACAAATTTGATGTTTTTACTTTGCTCCGGAGATTACTTGCGCATAGGAGAGACTCACATTCTCTTCATAGCCTTATATTTAATTGGCTCATACTTTGGAGGAAATTTCTTTAAAAAAAAAATAACGTCAGCATAAGCTATTTTTAACCCTCCAAGTGGTTTCGACGAGATATCTCGTCCATCAAGATCTGACCAATTTTGCTAATGTAGAGATATATAGTCATGAAGCTATTGCCGATTTTCTGATGATGACGAGATCAAGATCTGGTCAGTTTTCTTCTAATGAAGAGACCAAGATCTGCTAATGGTGTTGCTTATGACGAGATATCTCATCAAGACAACCACCAGGAGGGTTAATATCTCAACCTTCCAATGCCATTCCTTTGCCCAAAAGTCAGCAAACAGAATGCTAACGAAGATACCTTTAATTCCGCATAATTAACATTATCCGATTACTTTTTAACTAATTACTGCCTATAATCAGTTAGGAAACAAAAGGTAGGGTCATGTGATCAGAAAGGGCTGAATTTTGCCTCGTGCTATCTTAGGCAAACCACACATTGATAGGAACATACAAAACATGCGCATGCGTGTGTTTTCCTGTACAGAAGCATGTCTGTACTCATGTACATTAAATCTATTTAGCCACGCAGGAATGATGTGGGACTATCTTAGGCAAACCACTAATTGATCCGAGTACACAAAACATACTTATGCGTACGCTGTTTCTGTATAGAAAACATGTCTTACGCATTCGTATTCAGACTATTTAGCCGCGCAGGACTGATGTTGGATCAATGTGTGGCTTGCCTTAATGAGTGTAAACAAGGAAAACTATCTCTCTGGAAGAAAGGACACAAATTGTTTTAAATCCTTATAAATATAAATACTTCACATTGTTTTTTAAATTTGATTTATAATACTCGTTTTCGTAAAATACTTTATATAGTAATTTATATAATGGTATACCTAAATCAAATCATCGTCAAAAGTTTACCAAGCATAAAATTTCTTTTACTTAAAAAGCCTTTTTCCTTATCTTAAAAACGCCATGTTTCGAGATGATTTTAAATTGAAGATACGAAATAACATTTATGCCTGATATCAATGTCCCAGAATGCGTAGTAGCATTTTTTTTATCACATTTCTATTTGCGCTACTTCTTCCATAACCTCAGGTGCTTAACAATGTTTGCTGAAGAATTTCTCTTTCAGAAGTAAGATAATTCGTCATGACATATCTTTTCAGGAATGAAATGAGAAACTATCAAAACATTATAATCAAGTATAAAAGGACACACGAAAAATCTATTCCCAATAGCTTTAGTTTTCACTTATTTAAGATTTGAGTTGTTATTCCAATCTACACGATGTCTGTATCGAAATTTTGAGTGTTTCCTCTAGCTCCTGGTGTCAGTTTGAATTTATAATGCGTGAGATAGAGTTGTGTGTATTGTTATTACATAAAAATCGCACCCTCACAATCAATTCTTACTATCAGAAGATGCTTTCTATGTTGAAAACATGTTTTAAACACACACTTAGTAAAGTATTAAAAAAATAAAATCCGTAGTAGGTAGGTAGTTGAATTTACGTCGCACTGGAGCAACGTCGGGATATTGGTGACGGTCGAGAATCAATCCCGATCCGAAGACAACACCTCGTAATTTTGAACCACGATCAGCTGACGAGATCAAAATCTAAACTGACCCCAATGTCCAAACTTCCACATCACGTGAACGTGAGGACATTTGAGGCCAGACAGATTTAAAGTGCTTCAGCCCCCACGTATATGACGGTCTTTGGTTGGGTCGAATTTCGAACTCTCAAACCTCCGGTTGCTAATCCGCGACTCTACCGACTGGACTGCCTGCCGCTGCCCAAGATCCGTAGCAAAACTCAGTTCTTAGACGAATTTTAGATTAAAGACAATATCATGTTGAAAGCGGTAAAAGTTTATACAACGTATTCTATACTGAATTTATTTGCTTTACATATTTTAGTAAATATGTATAATTTATTTTTAAACGTGGTATTTTTATAAACACCACGTTTCTGATAAAATTTAAGCTGTTTTGAATAAAATATGGAAATATATACTAATCAAAAATTGAATACTACACTATTCTTTATATATTAAGTACACTGAAGTGAGCTGATGTTTTTATTTTTTAAATTAAACTAGTCTTGATTTTTTTCGTTTGGTTTTCAATGCCATCAAAGCACGTTTAGTAAACGGCGTTACATAAAGTTTAGAGAAATTGAATAAATCGAATAAAATTGAATACTACACTATTCTTTATATAAGTAAACGTGAGTGCGATGACGTTTTGAATTTTAGATTAGGCTAGTCTTAACTTTTTTTCTGTTTTCAATGCTATCAAAGCACATTCAATAAACGTTGCTACATAAATTCTAGAGAAATTGAATAAATTGAATAAAATTGAATACTACACTATTCTTTATATAATAAGTAAACTTAACTGAGCTGACGTTTTGAGTTTTAAAACTAAACTAGTAATTTTTCGCTTGGTTTTCAATGCTATCAAAGCCCCTTCAGTAAACGGCGTTACATAAATTCCAGAGTTTTCTTCATTCAACTTGTTCTCTGGATCAAAGATAACTATTTTAGACAGTAAAAAAAGTATCACTTCTGTGATTCACTTGCTTGCCAGCAGCGAGAAGGTAAGCTTTTTTAGTTATAACTTTGGGAAGAAACCTAAGGAAACATCACTTACGGTAAGTACAAATACTAATATGTTGGAAAGATCCATTTTTTAGATTCTACAAATTCGGAAATGCAGATGATTGCTGAACGAGCTACTGTTTATAAACGATGCACTAGAAACTTTCTTGAAAAAACAAACTGATAACAGATATTATTATCCCTAAAAATAACTTTTTCGCCAAGAGTTAGAAGAAAAAAGTTTCTTTTCAAAGGCATAGCGAATTTTTAGCTTTTCAAAAGCTTTCGATACAACGGATTAAATATTTTGAGGACGTTTACAGGAAGGAAATCAAAATATCTTAATATAAATATTTATGATAGTGTTGCCATAACACCATCAATGCGAAGGACTTCTCTTGGAGGAATTGAACACGGTTCCTTCTAGAAAAACCGTTGGAGAAACGTTTCCTTTTCGGGCTGATAGAATAACGAAAAACATTTACTCAAAGGATACCAAACCATTATAAAATTTAAAATTGTTTTGTTTTTTAGGTTATATGGCTGTTGATTCTCTTTGCTGGTTTGGGAGTTACAGCTAATGAATTGTAAGTCTTATTGTTATTTTCCATTGTATTAAAAATACTTTTTCATCTAAGTGGTTTCGACGAAATATCTCGTCCATGAAGATCTGACCAATTCTGCTAATGACGAGATATCTCGACATAAGATACAGCCCCTTTTTTACGATGAGATCAAGATCTGGTCAGTTTTCCTAATGGCGCGATACCTCGTTCATCAAGATCTGGTCAGTTTTTCCTAATGGCGCGATACCTCGTTCATCAAGATCTGGTCAGTTTTTCTTATATGACGAGATACCTCGTCGCGTCGAGACTACCACAAGGAGGGTTAAAAGAAAATGAAGTGGACTATCTGTGAACTACGAGTTAAAACATTTGAATTTTTTTATTTAACTGTAGAAGTATAAATACGAGGTAATCATTTAACACTTTAAAGCGTCTAGATCATAACCTTTGAGCAATAAAATGAGTATTAAAAGTGTTTCCACAAAATTTTAAATGAGACTTCTTGTGCAATAGGAACAGGAAATATAAAGAATTCTTTTGAGTAGAATCTTTTATCGGTTATTATACAAATATATATTGGTATAATTACTGCTTTAACTATTTCATACGAAAATTAACATTACATTTTTATTCTTAAAGAACCACTTTTAAATTTGTCTATTTCTATAACTTCATATGTTTATAATGTAGCCCCAGTAGACTGTTGTTTATCCCAATTATTTCATCATCATATTATGTATAAGGTCGTTAAGTTTGCCATTGAGCTTACCACTAAGTTTGCTGGTTGCATACAAAACACCTTGTAAAAGCTTCTGATTAATATTTATTATCTTATCATATATATATATATATATATATATATTTACAACAGTCCTTAATGTTATAATTTGCAATTATTTTTTAATAGTTTTCAGATTTGTAAGATTTTTCTTTTCTTTTCTTTCAGTCTCTGTCCGTCTTTATTCATCATATCGAAGACGTTGAAGATGTCCCAAAACGTTGCTGTATCCTTTATAATCTGAAAATGAAATTTCAGGGAAAATAGTTCAAAAGCAAAATTATACCGTCTATTAAAAAAAAAATTCTAGCCTTTCTATAATAAGATTATGAAATATGAGAAAACTCTTTCGTTTCAATTTCAGTAAATCTACTAGAAACAGACATTAACATTAAAGTGACACGAAAAAAGCTGTTTTTAAAACATTTCCTCCTCTTACAAATAAGCATAAAAGTAGTCTGAGTATGAAACTTGCATCGAATTGATGAGCTTTATAAGGCATGAGAAAAGATATTATTTTGGTGAGAATAAAAATAAATCCAGTCTTCTAAAGAAATCATGTAAAATTTTTGCTGTCAGTTGAGCCTTGTGATGACTATTTCTAAAGCTGAAAAGCTTATATCAATCGAAAAAATGCTAAGATTGATAAAACAAAAGTGCCAGTCAGAAAAGAATGAATCAGCTTGTATTATTGCAAAGAAAAAAATGTGCATATTATTATGCTCCCTATCCAGCTTTTAAATGTAAGGAATAAAAATTATCCCTAGTGGGGGTTGGAAAAACATATTTTTAAACTAAAGTTTGCGTTACGTGTTGTTGGCATCAACTTGCCCTATAACTGTCGATGAATAGTTAATTTTATGCTGCTATTAACAGAAAATGAAAAAAAAAAAAAACATCGAAACATTTATATATAATATAACAACAACCAATTCATAAATATTTAAAATATCTTTCGAAAGAAAATATTATCAAGCTTTTTAAAGATTTGCACATGCAAAATTTGACCTTCCATAACTGCTTAGATTATGACAGCTTATCCATAACCCATGTATTTTGCTTAAGCTCATCATCAAAACACTTAAAAATTTCCTTTTAAGTTTTGTACTCCTTGACTTGCAACTCCAGGGTGTAACTCTTCTGGCATTTGGAAATGGATCACCGGATATTTTTTCAGCTATTGCTGGTATTAGGCAAGGAAAAACTGAAATGGTGATAGGTGGTCTTATAGGTGAGTACCAGTTTTCGCCTTTAAAAATATTACTAATCTAAATAGTTCCCTGTTCCCAAACTTTATGTACCCTGAGTTGGTAGAGTGATAGTTTGGTTACTAGCATTACTCAACTCAACTCAACTCCATCATGGGATACCGACCCTACGAAGGGTTTACGGTAAAAAAATTTCTCATACCGTGAAAGATGACTAGATGGGGATGAGGAGTAATTTTTTTGTGATGCAAACCAGAAATTTTAAGCTATGAAATGCACACGCAGGCGCTGCTCTAAATAAATTTTTCTGTGAGGGTTAAAGAAGGCAAGAGACTGAATTTAAGTTCCGTTATCTTTAGGTGAAATGAGGTTAGGCCCAAGGAATATTATGCACATCAAAGTCGACTAAATTTAAACCACTTGCTTCAGATCAAACTCCCTGGAGGCCACAAATCGCACGATTTGTATGATTTTTCTTCATAATAAGGCGTGAACAGCCAGACGTTTACGGCAGGCGTCACAGTGCTGTGTTGCTGGTTCCTTGATGTGTAGATGAGTTGTGATGGGGCAGGTGATAACATAGTGGTCCGGGTTTGCTTCCATGCCACAGATGCAGAGGTCACTGTAATGGATATTCATACGAAATAAATACTGCAGAAACGGGTCGTGGTCCATTACTAGCATTACCTGTATATTTGAAATATTTATTCTTCAGTTTGGGTGGACCGGGCCCAAACCATACAAATACTAGGGCAACTCCCAAGACTTGCCGAACCTGGTGTAGATGTTTTGTTGAAACAACTTGATTACTAATTTGATACATTTTAATATCTACCCCTTCTATCTAGAAGAGGTAGATACACTGCTGGCCACCCAAATTGCAACACCAAGAAAGACAAGAGATATCACAACAAAATTTATTTTGTAGATAACATATTGACCAAGTATCAAATGATTAAATTTATAGACTTCTGTGAAGTGTGGTTCCTGCCAAAATCAGTAGCCAGAGTAGCCGCCATTGTTGGAGATCACCGCTGCCACACGCCTCGGCATTGATTCAAAGAGACTTTGGATGTGTTCTTGGGGTACAGCAGACCAAGCAGCTTCCACACGTTGCCAAAGTTGATCTGGTGTGGCAGCTGGGGATGTATTCTGGGTCAATCGTTGAGCAACCATGGACCACATGTTTTCTATCGGCGAAAGATCCGGAGAGCGAGCTGGCCAGGGAAGCAATTCAACCTGGCGATTGACGAAGAACCCTTGGACAATGCGTGCCACGTGTGGTCGCGCATTATCCTGTTGAAATATGGCTGTGGGCAAGCCCTGAAGGTAAGGAAGGACAACTGGCTCCAACACCTCGGAGATGTAGCGCTGGCTGTTTAAAGTACCGGCAATGCGTACTAGAGGAGTGCGAGAGTGATATCCAATACCGCCCCATACCATAATACCCGGTGCAGGACCAGTGTGGCGGTGCATAACGCAGCTGTTCAGCATCCTCTCTCCACGGTGTCTCCAGACTCGAATCCGACCATCGTGGTGTTGCAGATAGAAGCGTGACTCGTCAGTAAAGACAATTTCATTCCATTCTGCCGTCCACATCCTTCTTTCATCGCACCATTGGCGGCGGAAACGTCTGTGGTTCTGCGTCAAGGGTAGACGAAGCAATGGACGTCTTGCGGACAGACCACTCTGCTGTAAACGGCGTCGAATGGTACGCGCAGACACTGGATGATGCGGTACAGACTGAATGTGCTGTGCTATGGTTCGTGATGTGGCTGAGCGATCCGTCACTGCCATACGCACAATATGCCTGTCATCACGTGAAGTGGTGCACTGAGGTGGATGCGATCGAACACGTCAGTCCGTCGTACCCTCCTGCATCCAACGATCACATATCCGCATTACAGTTATTTGGTTTCGTCCAACACGACTACCGATTTCCCTGAAAGATAATCCACAATCTCGGTAGGCCACTATCCTTCCTCTGTCGAACTCGGATACTTGATCAAAAGATGATCGCTGTTTTCTACGAGGCATAATTGATCGTTTTTTTTGAAAAAACCACAAGAAAAACACAATTGCCGTACTTGAAATCGTCGAAATCTCCAAGCCTTAAATAGCGCTTTGAAGTGGCGCCACAGGCGAGCGTGATGTGCGTCTGCGCTGAAATTTTAATCATTTGCATATCTCACCTCCGCTAATGCATGTTGTAAATTTCATATTATTTGCATGCTTCCTTCAGGGTGTTGCATTTACGGTGGCCAGCAGTGTATTAAACGCCCTCCATAAAATTTTTGGGGCAAGAGGTCGAACCCCTAGGAGTTGGCATCCTGAATGTTTGGTTACTCGCATTACTTGTAAATTTGGTATATTTGTAGTATTTATCCCTCATTTTGGGCGAACAGGGCTTGAACCATAAAAATATTAGGGGCTCCCCTAAGATTTAACGAACCTGGTATAGATATTTTGTTAATTTCCCCCTCCTGTTTAAGAAGAGGGCCCTTTCCATAAAATTATAAAATTATATGGGGTAGGCCTCTGGGAGGTGAATGTAATCAAAGTTCTGATGGAAAAAAGCATATTGTGAATGAATAAACTCACAAAAGGAGTAACGTTTCTAAAAAGGTTAAGAGATACTTTTACTTGAATGTCTGTACTGCATACGGGTAAGCAGATTTAATTTATAACTCTACTAGTTGTGTAAGTACTTAGTAATCAGTACTAAGTACTGAGTTCAAACAAACCTGAGCGTCACTGGAACACGTCTTTCAAATTGAAATCAAATAAAACACAGCGAAGACTCAATAGAGACAGATTAAGGATGTTCTTGTGTCAGAATGATAGAATTCGGGAAATTTAAATTAAATTTACGAGAACATCACGCTCTAATAAACGATTGATGCGAAATAAACACTTCAAAGTGATGAAGCGTTCTTTCCTCTGTTTAAACTGATTACAAAGGATATTTATTTGGCTGACAGCATAAAAGAGCTAAGAAAAGTGTCAAAACTTTAAACGCGAATTAAACTTTTGCTCTTTAATTTAATTTAAGTCGACGTTCTAGAAAGGTAGCGTTCTTCTACTCAAATGAAAAGGGATTCTAATTCTCCGAAATATTTATCTCGAAAGAGTTTTTAAATAGAAGTGTGTTCTCAAATCTTAAAGCTCTAACATTCAAACTATCAAAGGAAAAATCTTAAGTAAATGGTAAAAGCTATATAATAAATGAAATTGATTTAATTTACTTTCACAGAGTCAAGAGAGCTCTAATTAATTAATGCTGCACACAAATGAGATTTTGAATACGCAATATGCTGTACAAAGCATAGAAAAGAGGGAAACACATTTTATTAAACAATCTTAGATATTAAGTAATTTTGAAAGCTTTATATATGTAAATTATTCACGCTATTTCATAATAAATTGTTTATTCTCAGGTGGAGGAATTTTCGTCACTACAGTAGTTGCTGGTTCAATATTTTTGACTCAGAATTTCTCTATGATGAAAAGACCATTTTTAAGAGACGTAAGCTTTTATTTGCTTGCTGCTGGATGTGCGTTCTACCTATTTTTCTCGCATCAAATTTATATCTATCACGCCATTGGTAAGCCCCTTAATTTCTATGGTTTTATATACTTGCATAAGTATTACCCTAAGCTACCCAATTAACAAACAAAACATCTGACTATGTATTAATGACTTATACAATGTTTTCGTAGTTTCGGAAATTGAAAAATAATTAAAAAATATTTATCTTAATAAACATCACCTTATCGATAAAAAATTATGGTTTAAATTTGTTCCTTTAGATAACAAATGGGTTATTAACATTAAATTCAGTTTAGGAGGATGAACTAAAACATTTGCACGTTATCGACATTTAAATAATTATTGTTTAAGTTTTTAGATACTAAATGCGTTATAAATCTTCAAGTGAAACACACTAAGTCAAAATTTTCAAGATATAAGTTCTTTTTAGCTTTTTTTTACCAGAATGTGGTGATCTTTAAATTGGTGAAGTGTGTCCTCTAAGTTATTTTTTCTTTACATGAAGTTAAATTTCTTCTTCAGAAACACTCCAAAGCCGTGGTCAAATAGGAAGCGTAAGGAGCAAAAGCGACACGCGTTGACCAATCAGAGGTGCCGGAGGGAGCGATGAAAACGCTCTGATTGGTCTATACGTGTCGCTTTGCGCCCTATGCTTCCTATTTGACCACGGCTTTAATCAGTGAAACATAGGGAGTAGAACTCCCCCTCGTTTTCTCTGAACTATGGTTTTTTGACTTAATTTGTTTCACTTGTTATCCTATAAAACACAATTCAGTTTTAGGGCGATACACATATACTTTTGCTAGATTTAAAGGTGATTGATAACAATGGCAAACAACAGCAATAATTAAAACAGAGCATCATTACTGGTGATTAATTTCAACTTCACAACCTGGCAACCTTCACATTTCAAGGCGATTTTAAAGTTTATTAATATAAAACGTTAAGTATTTTGATTCGAAATAAACAAACACTCAAAAAACAGCAACAAAACTCGAAAAAAATATTTTGTAAATGATAAATTCTGAAAATAGAGCCACAAAATTATGAAATACATTTCATTATTTCATAATTTAGTTCATTATTTTCACAGCTGTATTATGAAATAAATTTCAAAATACTGCTGTGTGAAGTGTCAAAACAAATGCAATTTCATATATTTTCATATCAACCAATACGAAAAATGATATGAAACGAAAATAATTCATTTCTCAGCTACTAAGTTTTCCCCATTTTTCTTGAAATACGAATTTTTATTAATATATAAAATGAAGAAGAGCAAAACTTAAGCTTTTTGAGTAATACGATCTATTTCAGTAACTTACTCATCCAATAATCTTATAGGCTTCGTTCTGCTGTATGTGGTATACATCATCGTTGTCGTCTCAAGTAGATACATTCATCAAAAGCATCTTGAGAACAATGAAAAAGCTGCAGGTATTTTTAAAATGATTGTCCTATAAATTCACAATATCATAAAATTATAGTGCATTATATATATTTTGAATTGTTAAAGAGCGTTACATTTTGTATAAAGTTTAATACATTTTGCGTTTGTTTTATCCATGATTCATGTTCTTTGAAAAGTCGATTGTTCTTTGGCTACATGTTTAGCAAAATTCTTCAATCGCATAACAAGTTTGCTATTTTTAGCTTTTCTATAATTACATCAACATTTCGTTTCCTGCTAACATCTGTCTTGATCTCGAATGAACTCTTATTGGCGCGGTGTGGAAGTTTGGAGAATGAGATGCCAGCTCAGATGTTGACCTCGTCATATGACAGTGATTCGAAATTACGACGTGTTGTCCTCGAATTCTTCCCTTCAGAATCGATCCCGGACCGTCGTCAATAGCCAGCTGTGTTGCTCCAGTGCGACGTAAATTTAACTATCTACTTTGCTAATATCTAAGTTCAAATTTATTTCAGACCATCGGTTTGTACGAAGCGACGGAAAAGACTTAGGTATTTGAAAGGTTTTGAAAAATGAAGCAGACTAACTAAATGCCAAACTTCATGTTCCAGTAATGAGTTTCGGTGATCAAATAATGGGTGTATATAGTAAACCGCAAATAATTTTCAAATTTTCTTGTAATGAACTTTGAGACAGTTTGGAAAATAATGTAATGCGGGCCTCACTTTGGTTTACTTTTTGAGCAACGAAGACCTCACTGTCTGTCTACCTACGAGAACTACCTCACAGCACCAAGTCTGGGCTGCTACGGTCGCTATAGAAACTGGGCTCGTTCATTTTGAGTAGGGGTGACTCTGGGGATGACGTAATTTTATTTTGTTTCCTCGAATGTTGGCTGCGGAAAGAGGTAGTTAAGTTGTCTAGATCTTCTCTGCAACAAGCAAACAAATTTTAACAAATATATTTCCAATTTGCTATCAAGTGCGCTGATGTGATAAACGAGAATTCATTTCTTCAAGACCTATGGAAAATAGGGTAAGATCCGTTTCTGCGCCTACAGAAAGTGGTACACCATAATGGAGATATAAAAGTTGAGTCAGTAATGGTAACCTTTCTAAGTGCCCAGGATCACGAGACCAAAACCTGAAATAACGTGAGCCTAAGACAACTTTCGTCTGCCCGAGGAAACGAACATTCATTGTCTGATTGGTCCACATGAGAAGACGTCCATCCATTGATATATCTTCTGATTGGTCAAACGAGGCCATAAAATGACAAATAGGCCAAGTAAATGTTTCACAGAGCAGTCACGTGACTACTAGTCAACATGTTGGTCACACTTTTGAAACTCCTCTTAATAGCAATGCTTAGTCTTTATATTTCTATGGGGCAGTTCTCGAGGTAGCCAGTGTCTATAGGAGGATTTAAAGGCTTGGGGAAAAGGCGATAAATGCAACTTTAATTTATGGATATTTTTTGTAATAGATTTACTCGAAATTTATGATAAATCTTGAAATTTTGCTTTCTTTATCTTCAGAGGCGGCAGCCAGTGGAGAGAAGGACGCGAAAATTACAGGATCGAAAGCAGCTGATTATGATAATCCGGAAGCATATGGTGTTGTTCTCACTGGTAAGGACACAATTTATGCATTTATGCTTTTACAGGCGGCCAGGTAAGACTTAATTAAAAAAGCGAGTTGGTAACAACTTTCTAGAACAATAAAATATTAAAACTCGCGTTTACTTCCCGTGGCCTACTTCTGTCCTGATTATAGAAGGGATCGCCATGGCTCAGTTGTGTTTGCCAACTGCGCTAGTAACCTTCGATTCGTAGGATTCCTCCCTGGGTATATTTCTCTCCCAGTGGCGCACTTTCCTTGTGTGTATGTTTATTTAATTGATGTTATTTGGCACAAGTTTGGTTAAATATGGCCCTTGCGCCATAAAACCCAACCTGATGATGATAGACTTTTCGCTCCATCGAACTGACCATTGATGATTTTTTGCACATGTTTTCAACCCTCCAAGTGGTTTCGACGAAATATCTCACCCATCAAGATCTGACTAATTTTGTCGATGACGAAATATCTCGTCCGCAAGATATTGCACATTCTTTCATGATAATGAGATCACCATCTGATCAGTTTTCTTCTAATGACGAGATATTGTGTTCATCAGGATCCGATCTGTTTTGCTAATGACGAGATGCCTCGTCGAGACAACCACCAGGAGGGTTAATTTTCATCAGCCATATTTTGAAGTCTTACATTTTACCACAAATGCGACTGAGGTTTCGTCTGTATATCAACTCATGTAGTGCTTAATAATCAAGATGCTACCAAATTAGACTCATTACTTTGTGAAACATTTCAGCTTTTTTCAAATACTCTTGGGATGAGGACAGGAGAAGGAACACTCTTCATCATTTCTGCCACGACAACGAAGTCTTTTCCATCTCATTACCCCGGATTGATGAAGAAGCTCCACCTCCAAGTAAGTGAAATATCAGACTCCCCGGAGAATTTTAAAGTTTCCCATTCCAGCGTAATAAATTTTAAGGAAAAGTTTTCGGACTCATATCGGCTTTTTCGCACAGGTTACGACGAAACTGAAGTGAAGCGTTACCGAGCTAACAGCACGTGCTCACCTAGCTGCGATTTTTACCGAAGTGAGAAGAATGAAAAAGTGCGTCCACCTGAGCCTGTGGACCAGTGGAGGGACTTCTTGGAGAAAGTGTGTCCTGTCAATCTTCAAGATTGGTCGAAACAATCGTTGATGGAAAGAAGTTTGGATATTTTAAAAGTAAGCTTTGGCGGAAAAGGAATTTTGGGATTTTTTAATTTCTAGTATGAAAGTTTTCACATGCTAAGTATTTTCTCATTTCTCAAGTTTAAGGACCTATCTAATCTGAAGGGGGAGACGGTTGGGAGAGTAACGGACTAGCAACCGGAGGGTTGCGAGTTCGAATTCAACCAAAGACCCTCGTGTACAAAGGGGGCTGTTGCACCTGAAATCTGTCGTGGCCTCAAATGTCCTCACGTTGGCGTGGTGTGAAAGTTTGGAGACTGGGTTATTAGCTCAGGTGTGACCTCGTCATCTGACCGTGGCTCAAAATTAAGCGGTATTGTCCTCGGATCTTTCCCTTCGGGTTTGATCCCTGACCGTCGCCAATAGCCCATTGTGTTGCTCCAGTTCGACGCTAATTAAAATACACACCTACCTACCTATTCAATCTGAGGTTTGGTAACTTGAAATTAGACTAAATTTTTGAGGGGTTCACATGCATATATACAGTGGTAGTAGCAAAACAGTAATTTTCCCTGCATGCTTTCCAACAGTTTTGACCTTTGACCAATATATTTTTTCCTAGAATTATTTCAACCAACTCTCGGCAACAGAGGCGGAACCTCTATAATCTGCATTGGGATGCCAGAGCAAAAATGTTGAACTGAGTCTGCATTTCCCATGCGAAAATAAGAACTCGATACACATACGGGAGAGCAGTTCAGACATACAAGATCAAAATCAAATGACCTAAACAAGTCACAATTCTAAAAATTTGACTAGTTATGAAAACGAGACCAAGTTCCAAAATTAATAACAAAATAAAAACGAACTTTGTAATTATGTCATAAATAATTACCACACATCCCTAAAACGGAATTTAAAAGAAATGGTTTTAACCCTTCTGGTTGCTGTATCGACGAGGTATCGAGTCATTAGCAGGACTGATCGGATCGTGATGGACAAGGTATCTCATCATTAGAAGAAAGCTGACCAAATCTCGATCTCGTCGTCATCGAAAAATCGACAATATCTTGATGAGGAGATTGCTCATAATTAGCAAAATTGGTCAGATATTGATGGACGAGATATCTCGTCAAAACAGTAGTACGCTAAAGTTAAAGAATGTAGTACGTAGTTAACTGTGAAGAGTAGTTAATGTATGTAATTGATAGTCATGATTTTGGGCCAAATTTTTGTAAAGTACATAAATCTGCATAAAATAAGAAGGGTAACAATTGATATCAATTTTTTAACACCAAAATACTGATCGGAATAGGAGGAAAGCACGATTCAAAGTGACTGTTGATACAAATGTTGAAATGTTTTAAATTTTGGAAATGTAATAATTTTTTCTTTTCAATTTAGGGACCCATAATGCTTATTCTGGTAATCACAACCCCGATAGTTGACTACAAATCTCCACGAGACAACTGGTGCAGAATTTTGAACTGCATTCATATGGTCACTGGACCACTTTTTATCACATTTGTCTTGGGATGTAAGTCATTATTCCTTTGCTATATTTTCCAACTTATAATGTACTGTGTTTAAATTCAAAAGTTTTAGGGAAGTTTAAAATGTTTTCATTTCATTGTTTTACGTATATCAGGAATAATGAATGAAACAATATAAATATGGTTTATCAATTCAATGATGGAATTGGATTCAGTGTTTTAACCCTCCTGGTGGTTGTCCCGACGACGTATCTCATCAGTTACAAAGTTGAACAGATCTTGATGGACGAGATATCTCGTCATTCGTAGAAAACTGACCAGATCTTGATGCACAAGTTATCTCGTCGTTAGAAGAAAACCGACCATATCTTGATCTCGTCATCATAAACAAACGGCGACATCTTGATGACGAGATGTCTCGTCATTAGCAAATGTGGTCAGATCTTGATGGATGAGATACCTCGTCGAAACCACTTGGAGTGTTAACAGAGACCATGCAGAATAGTATCCAGAATGTGGTGTGTTGTTTTTCGCTCTCATATGAGAAAATTATCTTAAGCTAAAAGTTACTAATGTGGTCATTCCTAAAAAGTACGCTTTTGAATGTGTTGCTCCTAATTTTTTCTTTCCACCTGTAAGATGGGGCCCAGTTATTAGAGTCGTGGATTAGCAATAGGAGTGTTTCGAGTACGTGGCAGTGGTGTACATTAAATTCACCCTTGGCCTCAAATGTCCTCACGCTGGCGTGGTGTAGAAGTTTGGAGGGTGGTGTGGTAGCTCAGATGTTGATCTCGTGGTTCTAAATTACGAGATGTTGTTCTCAGATCCTTTCCTACGGGACTGATCCCGTACCGTCGCCAATAGTCCTTTGTGTTCCAGTCGACGTAAATTCAACCAACGACCACCTGTAAGATAATCGTATTTATCAGAAAATTGTGCTGAAAGATCAGCATGAAATTCTATTTAAACAATACAGAGATGAGAACCAAGCGACATTTGTGGTAAAATTTCAAGAAGTATGATTAGTAAAGTAGAATATTTTTATTCGTGAACAATTTTCTGTAAACAATTCGAATATAGAAGACCGGGAATAAAGAAACATCGCTTAAGTAATAACTGAACCTTCAAGTTTATCCGTTATTCATTGCAGATAGCTATTTTTTTAAAAATGCCTTTTTTTTTATATTACATCACATATTAGAGAACAATAAATCAATAATACAATTTCCATGTCCGTACATAGCCAAACACTTATTACAGTGGTGCCATCTATTGGACAAGTAAGGATCTTTTACATGCAAACGAGGAAATGTCTAGTGGAAACTTTTCAAATACAAACGAAAGAATCATTGAATACTACAATAGTCTGATCTACACAGCACAGTCATGTGATTTGTTAACTTTCCTAGTGGTTTCGACGAGATATCTCGTTAATTAAAATCTGACCAATTTTGCTGACGACGAGTTATCTCGTCATCAAGATATAGCCAATTTTTTGATGATGACGAGATCAGGATCTGTTCAGTTTTCTTCTTATGATGAGCTACCTCTCGTCCATCTAGATTTGGTCAATTTTTGTTTATGACGAGATACCTGGTCAGACAACCACCAGAAGGGTTAAAAATAATCTCAGGGGAAAGTAAGATAATATACCCCTTAAGCGGGTTAAAAGAAAATTTCCGAAAAATGAAAGAAACAAAAACAGAATTTCGTTTCTCAGAAAAGAAACTATTTTGTGGTATAAGAATATTTGTTATCTATCTATCTATCTATCTATCTATCTATCTATCTATATATATATATATATATATATATATATATATATATATATATATATATATATATATATATATATATATATATATATATATATATATATATATATATATATATATATATATATATATATATATATATATATATATATATATATATATATATATACAGGGTGTCCCATAAGTTCCGAAATAGTTTAAAAATTCATAAAAATTGAAGGAATTGGTATATTTGAATGCGGTTTGCGATAACGTTATTCTCATGAAATGGGATTTTTTTTTGGTAGAGAAAAAAAATTAGTTCAATCTTTTGTCAATAGAGGGCGCTGCACCCAACCAATCACAGAATTCCGTGGAAAACGACGTTTATTTCCATGCAGTCAAATGTTTACAAGCACATCACAGCACTAGAGTACTACTTGTCCGATTAAACTGAGGTAAAACAACTTAACCAATAGTGCTTTATCCACCAATGTCAACATCACAATGAAATCACAGGAATACGTATCAATCACAGGAAAATTCAGAAATGAGCTTTAAATCATACACCCATCATTTTGTAGGACTCTGATTTGCATATTTCCTGTGATTGGTTGCGTGCAGCGCCCTCTATTGACAAAAGATTGAACTAATTTTTTTTTCTCTACCAAAAAAAATCCCCCTTCATGAGAATAACGTTATCGCAAACCGCATTCAAATATACCAATTCCTTCAACTTTTATGAATTTTTAAACTATTTCGGAATTTATGGGACACCCTGTATATATATATATATATATATATATATATATATATATATATATATATATATATATATATATATATATATATATATATATATATTTAAGTAATATATATATATTAGTTATATATATATATATATATTAGTAAAATTTAAATATTTAGAAAACTCCATTAGTCAGCTAAATAACGCATTTTTATACATAATTATGATCATTAACGTCAGCATTAATTTATGTATGGCGGCATTCATTACGAGTCTAATCGAGATAGCAGAATTCATTTCGCAAATTATGCGATTTCCGAAATTTATTTTCGAGCTAAATTTTATTTATGAACTACTGATGGGGTAATTACTAAAATAATTTACTTGCTTTGAAACTTTCAACTATTTGCAAATTCAAGAGACAATTTTAATTAGTAATTATTTATAATAGTGAATTCCTATCGTACAAATCGGAGATTTTGCCCTGTAGTAACGATATTTTTTTTTGCAGTTGGCTCTATGATCGGAGGAGTGTTTCCCTATAGTAATGATTATAGTATGATTATGCCTTATAGTGATGATATTTTTTTGCAGTTGGCTCTACTATGATCGGAGGAGTGTTTCCAGTGATTGTTCTTGTCTTGATAGTGTGTGCTGCTCTGGCTGGCCTCACTTTTTATTTCACTACACCGGACCTCGTACCCCGATACCACACTGTTTTCGCATACATCGGATTCGGGGTTTCTGTTATTTGGATTTATTGTATTGCAACCGAAATCGTCGTTTTAATTCAAGTAATTATGATTCTTTCTTTGTACAATATAATTTAAATCTAAGATTTAAATATTTGAATTGATTGTGTACTCAAATGAATCATTGTTTCGTCCTCGGCCAGGTTTTGTGTCTGGTGTATATTTTTTCAATTAACCCTCCTGATGGTTGTCTAAACGAGGTATCTCGTCATTAGTAAAACTGACCAGATCTTGATGGACGAGATATCTTGTTGAATGAAAACTTTTGTCGATTTTTTGATGATGATGATGAGATCAATATCTCATCATTATGATAAAATCGACGGTAGTTTTGCTAATGACGAGTCATCTCATATAACTAGCAAAATTTGTCAGATCTAGATGAACGAGATACCTCGTCGAAACCACTTGGTGGGTTAAGGGGACAAAGTACCCTTTGTACAATTATCTTTGTTCTTATACTTACAGAAAAATATTTTGGTGTGTATTATATTTTTCTATGCGTATATGTTATGCACATTAAAAAATACTGTTCACAGAAAATTAATTACAAAATTAAAAAGTTTTCAATATTTTAAAATGTTTACTAATCTGTAAATTTTTATGTTATAAAACCTTTTCTTTCTTCTTTCGCCTTGAAGTGTTCTCCACATTATGGTGCATGGATTTGATTATTTATTGATAGTTATTTTTATAATTTTTTAATCTGAGAAAAACAGACATTGATTTCATCCATTATTTAAAAATTTACTATTCTCGCAAATCCGTACCCCATGCCCAAGTTTTTAAATACATTATGAAAAACAACAAATAATTTAAAATCTCTATTTAAAAAATCTGAGCATTTGAAGATCAGCTTTTTAGAACAAGTATTTTGTTATTTGTATGTTATGTACATATCCCATAATAAATAAAAAGGACTTTAATCATACCCGACATTCTGTTTTGAATAATTAATTAATTTTTATTTATTACTAGTCTTATATACCCCTCAACACTAGAAAACAATATGTTACAACATAGCAAACGAATTTTAAATAGTAATCTATATAAATAAGAATGGAGTGTTTGTTTGTACATTGAATATTTTCAACCCATTTTAAGTTTTCTATCCGTTTTGGACCCTTCTGATGCAAAATCCGTCTCGCGCATTTAGTGTCTATATGTGTGTGCCCATGCTACGTCCAAACGGTTGAATATATTTTCATGAAACTTTTCATACTGTGAGTTCTTACATTCATTTAGTGACTGAACTTGGTTGCGCAAGTCTGTCTGTCCGTCTTCCCGTTCTATGTTCAATTTTGTGTCTATGTGTTTGTACAAGTATCACATAAGATTTGTTCAACAAATTTTAATTTAATGTTTCATATTTGATACACCATTTTTTAATTTAGTGAATGCATTATTTAAAGTCTCTTTGCTTACATATTTAGGCAAGTTTCACGTTAAAACATTTGAGTAACTATACTTAAATCAACCATAATTTGGTAGTTTTGGAGTAGCTGAGAGGTATATTGAGCATTGCAATTACTTGGATTGTTTTACCAGTGCTGCTGAAATATCAATTATTTTCCAAAACTATTTTTATAGAATTTAAATTCTAATAGTTCATTTCGAGCCTTATTTTTTCTTTACGAAATATAAAAAAATTCTGAATATTTTTGACAGACGATAAAGAGAATAAAACTATACAGAACAAAACGTTTTAAAATAGGACCGATAGCTAATATGGCAACCTTGGTATTATTTTAATCGTTTGCTTTTTAAACTTTGTGTCCTTTATATTTCTAGAATCTATTTTGTAGTGAAAAACAGTTACATTCATTACTTTTCGTTCGAAGCTTTTTTAAAATCTATTTTAAGATGTATTCTTCTGGATTTTGAATTTGATGTTTTTCGTTCAATAACTGTAACGGTAAATAATGGTTTAATTAGTTTTAAAAACATTTTTAATCATTGTATGATAATTTTGGGAAACGCTTTTGTTTTTAAATAACATACGAGGCATTTATAAGCATACTCTGAACTATTCTATGCATTCTGCCACTCTAGAGACTTTGTTTCCTACTAAAAATTTAAATTCTACAAAAATGTAAAATGTTAAATATGACATTTATCTATATTTGTGAAATTGGGTTTTTAACAATTGTGTACCTTCCTTAGAGTGTCGTAGGTGGTACATGGTATGAATGGGAATTACAATTTATTAACGAAAACGAAAATTAGTAAACCAATTCAACCTGAGTAACGCCGGGTTATTCTGCTAATAATAAATATATTGAAACTTTTGATTTAAAAAGGTTAAATAAAAATCGTTTTCTAAATTATATGGCAAGATATTTTACTTATAAATATAGATTGATAATATATATACTCATTTTTTCACTCTTATTTTCGTTACCTTGTTTACTACACATTTTACTCCCTCATTTGCATTTTACCTCATTTACTAGATATTTTACTCCATCATTTACATTATTTTCTCACTAGTAACTAAGTTACGTTATAAAAAAACATTAATGGTTGTAGTATAATACATGTAAAAGCTTTAACAACGCATCTTACATTTCAAATATGCCTGAAATATAAATTAAAAATTTGTTTCACACATTTATTGGAATATCAGTTTAATTTATCCAAACATACCAGATATAAAATCCAATTCTAGACGCATCTACCTAAGTGTATAATACATAATGAAATAGCTGAGGTCTTTCTTGAAGAAAGTGATAATTCTAAAGACGAAACATGATTATGATGACTTTTTTTAATCAAAGAGTCTATTTAAAAATTATCTTTAATTTTAATAACTTAATATATATATTAAAGAGCATGTGATATTTTAATACTTTAATTTATAATCTCAATAATTCACAAACTGAATACTTTAATAATAAATAATCAATTACGATTAATAATAACAGAGTCGTAAATTCAAATGCGCTAAATGTAATCAAGATTGATCATGATGCAGACTGAAATTTGAAACTAAAATGAAAACTCCCTTTTTTAAAGTTAAAAAAAGGGGATAAAATGGACTACCATCCACCTTTTGAAATATTAATCCATTTTTCACTGGAATTGATTAATTTTTAACAAGGTTTCCAGCGAATAATGGGATTACCTACTTTTAAAAAGTCCCAATTACATCATAAAGAATGCCAAGGAAAAATTAATCTAGAAAAAATATTTTATTTATACATTTATTTTAATCACAAGCAATTCCATGCATATTAAAATGAATGCATTGAGACTTTTTAAAATAAACGATAAATACATACCACTAATTTAAACCTTAGGCACATTTTATAAGTTGCTACATTGCTACTAAATGGATTATATTGATATAAAATATTTCCCTTTGTTGCTAATTAAAACATGATTTTTCCCTTAGGCTGTAGGAACGGCATTTAATCTCAGTGACTCTATATTGGGATTAACAATTTTGGCTTGGGGAAACTGCTTGCTTGGTAAGTTTAATTAATTTATTAAAAACACTAATAAAGCAAAACAACAGAACTCTTTCTTGGAAAAGAAAATAATCGTAACGGGAAATATGATAATTAATAAAGTATTGAATGAAATAAAAAATAACGCGATGCATTTTAGCTTTTGAGAAATACCGTTTTAAAATTAACAACCATCTTGTTTGATGTGTTCTTTTATCTACACTTTCTCATCACAGTTTCCGAGATGATGTCAAGGGATGTTTGATAAACTGATAATTTCTTTTCATTATCTCTAAATATTTAAAGTAATAGAACAGCAAAGTTAGATATTTCTTTTTTACCTAAAAATTTAATGTATTTTGTACTAAACTGGGTACATATTGAGAAGCTTTCTTTAAATATTTTGTGTTCGGCGAATTACCCTTTGTAGCTATTTAAATAGAACACATTCATTTGAAAATTTCTTTTTGCTTTGTATTCTATTATTTCAGCGAGGAATGACGAGATAATTAATAGAAAAATATTGGTTATCAAGTTAATTGCCTTTGTACTCAATTTACAAACATAATTTATGCAATAATGTAGTTTTGAAGTTGGAAAGGCAAAAAAAGTAAGAATAATATAATAAAAGCAAAATTGCAAATTCAGTGTTACGCTTTCTGTGATCAAAAGTATACTCGTGTATGAATTTTTTCAAAAGTAAAAATTAATTTACTTTTATTTGAAAATGTTTAGAAGAATAAATTCGTTTGAAAGGTACGCTTCAGATTAAGAAATAATACATTCATTTAATAAAGAATTACTTATTTCGAGAATTACGTTTTTATTTCAGTGTACTTTGAGTCGTGCATATATTTATTTGTATTATAATTAGGATATTAGGTTTTAAGTTTTGAGAACAAATATTTATAATTAAGACAAAACTCTATATTGTCGGCTTAGAGCAGAAACTCATTAACTCATATTTTTCGGAGACTAGATGCTCATTTTAATGACGAGAAATATGTAGTCATTAAAACCCGTTTAAAAGATATCTAACTCTCAAAATGCTTATAATTTTAATTTTTTGACATAAAAACTAAAGTTAGTCTTTAAACTGTGCAGTAAAGTCTGCTCTAAGTCGACGATATCTCCAAAATTAATTTTGTACGGTCTATTTTTAAAAAATTCAAAACTTACTATACTTTATAACACATAAGCTAGTCAATTTAAAAAATAAAATTTCCGACAACATTTAATTCTTATAACATCAATTTGAAAGCAAAAACAGCTTTTCAAGAGCGACACTGAAAATATGAAGTTAACATTATATTCATCCGTTAAAAAGCTATTGCGCTTATTCCGAGATGAAGACAGCATTTTCTGTAAAGCTTGAATTCAAACTGGAAGAGGCTGGTGCACGTTAAATCTGTCGTGGCCTCAAATGTCCTCACGTTGGCGTGGTGTAGAAGTTTGGAGAGTGGGGTGCCAGCTCAGGTGTTGCCTCGTCATCTGACCGTGGTTCAAAATTACGTGGTGTTGTCCTCGGATCTTTCCCTTTGGGATTGATCCCGGACCGTCACCAATAGCCCATTGTGTTGCTCCAGTGTGACGTTAATTGAAATTCCCCCCTCTCCCCAAACTGGAAGAGCAAAGCGACACGACCAATCAGAGGTACCGGAGCGAACTCCGTTGCTCTTCAAGTTGAAATCATTTCAACTTGATTGGTCTGCTCGTGAGGCTCTGCCTCTTGCGCTTCCTAATTGAATTGAGCTTAAGTACAGAATGTGTGATCTTTCGCAAGAAAAAATATTAAACAGGTTTCACTGAATCTAGTGAAGGGGTATTGACGTTAGAGTTTACAGCCTATATTTATAGAAAGAAGTAATCTACAGCACACAAAGGGCGATTACTAATGCTTATTTTTTTATTCTTTCCAGATTTCTTGTCTAATCTCGCAGTAGCCAGAAAGGGATTTCCTAGAATGGGCATTGCTGCTTGCTTTGGAGCACCTTTTTTGAGTATCCTTTAACCTGGATTCATGATAATTTGCTTTATTGGACTTATATCCTGATTACTTGAATAATAAAACAGGCTGCGCCCTTTAATGCTTCTTTTATTAGTAGCTTATCACGCATTGTGACTTGGGGTAATGTTCGCGAGTGGGTCCAACACTTAGAAGCTAGACTTGTTTCTACTTTAAATGCTAATAGGGTTTTATGATCTTTTATATAGTTATTTGCCCCTCCGCTTTTGTAATTTATTTCAGTTGATATCGTTTTTATTCACGGATTATGCAGAAAGGGCATGAAGTAGAAGTTTTATAACTTTTTACTGTTTGCGGTTCAGTTGAATCCTTTTGGATTGCTCGATAAAACTAAAGTAAAAATCAAGCATCGATTTCGGAGAAGTTAATATATTCAGTTGGAACATTAAAGTGTTTTTGTAGCTGCACACTTAATATATTTAAATAAGTGTGCCATTTTTAGTTATTATTTCATATTTAGGCATGTATAAAGTATTAATGATAAAATTTTTTAACAGAATATTTTCCGAGAGAGAAGTCCGTGAACCTTCTAAATTTAAATTATATATTTTTCTTCAATGAAAGAACATAATAGCTGTACTTCTCATTAATACAGATCTCATTGTACTAGTCATTAATACAGACGCACATGTCCAAAAATTAGGGATAATACCGAATTGGTATCAAGCACGGTCACCTGATCTCAATCCAATAGATCCGTGCTTGTGATGATCTCAGATGTCGTAGTGTGACCTACACAATATTACCAAAGACACCACAAGAACAAAAGCATGCTCTAGTGTGGAAATGGAGCTCCTTGGTATAGAAAATCTTGAACAGTCTTGTGGAAAGCATGTCTGCACGTTGCCTGCCAAAAAGACCTGCATTACGGTCAGAAGTCAGCACATTCCCTGTTAGATTACTTTTAATAGAGAAAAAATGCTTTGTATAGTAACTAAAACCTACAATGTGTTTGTTAATCTATGCATTTTTGCATTCCTTTGGTTCCCAGTATCCCAACGAGGCATCTGTGTATTCTTATTTCATTCATAGCTTCATTTATCATTTGAGGCACTTCGGTACAGGTACTTGGCTCATGAGTCATATCAGATAGCATTATCCTTACATTTTGGACATGTGCTCAGATTTATTATACTTCTACATAGGTTATTCAAAGTAAAAGTAGTCTTTCTGCCTTGTTTTTACAGGTGCTATTATGTAATTAAACCATTTTAATAAGTTTGTTTATTCTGATGTCTTTTCCAACTTAGTGTCTAAACCTTTAACCCTCCAAGTGGGTTCGAAGAGATATCTCGTCTATCAAGATATTTCAATTTTTCTGATGATGACAAGATCAAGATCTGACAAGTTTTCTTCTAATGTCGAGATATCTCGTCCATCACGATCAGGCCAGTTTTGCTAATGACGAGATACCTCGTCGAGACACCCTCCTGAGACTTTGAATCGAAAACTGACTTGTAATGGTCCTCTGGTTCCTGTTTAATTCCTGTTAAAATCTGTTCTAAATTGTCACCAATTCTAGGCAAGAGATAATTTGTTTTTCCTACTTGGATCTTCATTCCCCTTGGAATGATAGAGCAGTTTTGCCTCAACGAGGTATTTCATCATTAGCAAAACTGACCAGATCTGGTAAAAAAAATCGATCAGATCTTGGACGAAACACTTGGAGGGTTAAAGATAGCAGCATCTAGTGTTCAATTTTGAAGACATTCTCAAAAAGGGATCAGTACGTGTACATAGGATGTTCGACATTTTTTGAACGATTTTGATGAGCTGTAAAAAAATTGTGTGCTACGAAAGAATTTTATTTTCGCAGCAGTTAAATAGTTAAATCATAACTTATCGTCTGCTAACTCAGAGTTTTGTTTACTTTCAAAATGGCGCTTTTAAATAAGCAATGGATGGAAGGCTATGTTTCCGCTCTTTCCGAAGAGAATTATGCCTATTCAATTATTCAAAAACGCTGTAAAAGTCATGGTTTTTGGATATCTAAAGGTACGATAAGTAATATTATTAATAAGAAAGGAAAAACTCGTAAAAGTGGAAAAATACTTCCAAATACGTATCCAAAAAAAGAAAAGAATTTCTGAGAATATTTGTAGGGTAAAATCTTTAATTTTAAAAATGAATCCGCCAAGTCAAAGGACTATTGCAAAGTCATTAAAATGTTCAGTTTCAACTGTAAATAAAATAATTAACAGTGATTTGAATCTTAAAAGGGCCAAAAAATACAATGTTCATCGTCTATCTCCACGACATATTGCAGAACGCAGAACTCGCTGCAGAATTCTGTATGAGAAGCATTTAGCTGGAGAAAGATGGAAAAATTTTGTGACAATAGACGAGTCGTGGGTGTATTTAAATGATTGCCATAAAAAAAAGAACAATTTATTATCATAAAAGAGGAGAAAAATATTTTAAAACGTGGTTCAAAGAATCCAAAGAAACTTTTTTTAAGGGATTTATGATTGTTGAGGATTTTGCATATAATGGAAAATTAAAAGTAAAGAGAGTGGAGAAAATGTAAAAACCAATTCCACATACTATCAAGAACATATTTTACCCCCAATATTCAAAAAAGAAATACCATATCTTTACCCACAGTGCCAACAATTTAGTAGAGCTGCGTCAGGGTAAAGCAAGCAGCCACACATCTAAATCGACTATTAAATACTTGGAAAAAATGGAACAAAAAACTGGCATCAAGTCAATACCCTTTACTGATATTCCTGCTAAATCTCCAGATGTCTCACCCATGGACTTTTGTGCTTTTGGACTTTTAAAAAGAGTATTATCGAAACGTCGACCAAAGATCATTCAAGGACTTTGGAAAACTATGGAACAAGAATGGGACAAAATACCTCTGTCGATACTACAAAAGTCATTATTATCATGGAAATTAAGGTAGAAAGATAGTTAACAATAAGGCTATCAAATAGAACATTTAAAACACAAAAATTTCATGTAAGAAATTGGTCTTCAGTCTATTAAAATCGTTCAAAAAATGTCCGAATAGCCTCTATATATTAATAAAACCAAATGCGATCATGTTTAAAATATTTCTTTAACTGTTTCACTAGCTCTACTTCTAGGAGTCGGAATTCCGTGCATAATTGAAATGTCGCAGGATGTTAGTAGTGGAATGCCTGTAAGTATTTGAAAACAAATTTTCCTTAGTTTTTCCATTACTTCCAAGTTTCCTTCACTTTGCATTTGATTATTTTCTGGGCAGAAAAGAGATTTAATTCCTTGACACGTCTTAACTTTCTGAGCATCAAGTGATTCCAGAGTAGTGTAGCTTTTACTCCCACGATACACATAATGACTAACAAACCACATCTATTGGTTAAAGGAAGCCTAGGAAAGAGCCATTAGTCAAGGAAGTCAAAACTGGTTAGAAGTCACCCATGAAAGATTGCAGGTTTCAAAATAGATATGTGCGTATGAGCTCCTCAGACATGAAAGGATTTCAAGCTCACTACATCTTCCGTGTGAGGGCAAAAGGGGTTAAGTACGACTTTTGATGGCTTCAAAGGAGTTAAATGTATCACTATAATTTAAAAAATAATATATGCTTAAAATCAAAACTTAATGAATATACAAATTTAAATTACAATTATTTGTTTCATGGCATGTTTCTGTTTCTTCCTGAATATTTCTGAGAAGGAGAAATATTCAAATTAAGATTCTGAGAAATAGTCACTTTGACTTTACCCCTTTTACCCTGACACGGAAGATATAACCTAACAAAAAACTCTTCTCAACAGGACGGAAAGTTTACGTTACTATTTGGCTACCATTACCTACTGAAGATTAGATAATTTCATCGGTACCTTGATCGAACTAAACACTGGTGTCCATCGAAAATGTAACACCATGAAGGAGGCATTCAATAGCCTTGAAATCTGCAAGATGCGTAGAACATGGAGGGATATGCAAATTATGAGCATTGCCTTAGACTTGTGTTTTCCTCCTGTGTATAGGAAGCTTAATTATGCCTCGTCGAAAGTAACGGCAGTCATACGAGCACATTTCTGAGTTTGACGGAGGAAGAAATTTGGCTTATCCAGACTGGATTGTTCATCCGAGAAATTGGTTCGCGTATTTGACAATATCAAGCCACCGTGATGCGAATATGGGATCGGTTGGTGCAGAAGGGATGAACTGACCAGCATGAATGAACGTAGCAGCCTCGTCACATCACCGAACCAGAGGACAAACATCTTGTGGGCATAGCTATTACGGAACTTACTGCAACATCAAGAACCTTAGCTCAAGAATTCCGGTGCGTTGCGCAACAACCTATGTCACCATGTACAATTCGATGTCAGCGGGGAACTTTTTCAAGGCGTCCACTACTGGGACTATCTTTGACTACGCCACAAATTTAAGCTGCTGTAATGGTGCGTAGGACGCTGTACGCGACATACGTAATGGCATGACATCGTCTTTTCAGACGAATTTCGATTCTGTCTACAGTACCACGATGGTCGCATCCGAGTCTAACAATACCGCGGCGACAAATTGCATAGCTCTTGCATTACGCAACAACCTACCAGTCAATCACCTGACGTTATGGCATTGGGCGCCATTGGATTCTACTCCTGCACTTGTCTAGTACACATTGCCGATACAATTTGAAGTTTAGGAGCCTGTTCCTCTCTTATCTTCAGGGCTTGCCTGAGGCCAGTTTTCAACAGGACAATATTCGATCGCAGGTGGCATGCAGCGCACAATTGCTTAATGTCCATCGGATTTAACTTCCTCCGTAGTCCACCTGTTCATTAGATCTGTAGCCCATTGAACACGTCTGATCGATGATCGCCAAACGACGGGCACACCACAGACCACCCGCGGCTACGCCAGATGAACTTTGGCAATGTGTTGAAGTATCATGGAGTGACATACTCCAAATATACATCCAAAGCCTCTACCTTTCAATGCCGAGACGTGTAACAGAGGTTATACCGCTCTACACAAAATAATGATTTTTTTGCGTTCAGCAAGTTGAACTATGCTGTAATTTGATTCATTTCACCCTCGTGTCTTACATTATTCGTATAAATACGGAATTGACATCTCTCTTGTCCTTCATGGTGTTGCATTTCCGATGGCCGGCAGTGAATATTTTGATCCGCTTCACATTAGTAGCTCTGGAATAGAATCTTGATGGCAAAAATATAAGTCTATCACATTATATTAAATTTTTTGACCTTTAAATTTTTTTCTAAATTAAATTATCTTTACAGCGGATGACTTGTACAAAATATAACTACCACTGAATTGATCCTCAAGACAACTAGAGTTCATTTTCTCCAGCGTATCACAATTGTTTGAGGATCTAAAGGTGTACGACCAAGAAATCCTATGGTTCTTGGGTCCTATCACTGTTTGATCAAACTAGCGGAGAAGAGAAAATACTTCCTGTTGAGAACTAATTTGATTTATCACCGTTTGAACAATGCTTGGCCTTAATTTTTGATATAAGTGACATGCTTGAATTTCATTCAAATAACATGCCAAGAATAACAAAGAGGCTCCCAAAACGCTAGCGCCCTCTGAAATTAGCTTTGCACAAAAATCCTCTCACACCATTGTAACCACTTGGGGAGTCAAATAGAGGTTCCCCTCGGTTTCTCAAAACCCAAAAACTTTTCAAACTAGAAGCGACGCTAGCAAAGCGAGAGCAATGGTAACCTTTTTATGTGCCCAAGATCTTATGACCCAAACTAGCAGTAACGTGACCCTTAGACTACTTTCGTCCGCTGGGTGCAATCGAAGATTCATCATCTGATTGGTCCACGGGACGGGAGAAGACGCCCATCCATTGATTCATAATGTGCTTGGTCCGCGCGACTAAGTAGTAATCTTTGGCGATTTCGCCATTTTCGTCGCCACTCTATAGAATTGCGCATTCACTTTCCTACCCTATCATAAGATGTTGTATCGCCAAACGAGGCGATAAGATGCCTAATTGGCCAACCAACTCACTTTTTCACAGAGCAGTCACTTGACTACTAATCGACATATTGGTCACAATTTTTGAAGCCCCTCTCAATTGAAATGCTCAGACTATTTTTCACTTCTATGGTTAACCAATGAAAGTGCAGTAGATCCCCTCAATTATGTATCCGAAATGTGGACAGGTCACCTCGAATAATACTGACGTAGTAAAACAACACAAGCTATACGAAATACAGAACAAATTTAATGTATACAAGGCTACTGCTACTGGCACTGGAAGATTGAAAAAAAGCAAGGAACAAAGGGATCTCACGTTATGACAAGTAGCATTCTGCCCACCTAACCAGATCAGTCAAGGAAAAAGTGCGCATTAGCTTTAACCCTCCAAGTGGTTTCGACGAGATATCTCTTCCATCAAGATCTCACCAATTTTGCTAACGACGAGATATCTCGTCAACAAGATATTGCCGATTTGTTTATAATGACGAGATGAAGATCTGGCAAGTTTCCTTCGAATAACGAGGTATCTCGCCCATCAAGATCTGGTCAGTTTTGCTAATGACGAGATGCCTCGTCGAGACAACCACCAGGAGGGTTAAAGCTAAGCTTCATTTAAAGTTTTATGCAAGTCTTACTTCAAGCTTAAAAATAAAACTCGATACTGAATTCAGCTAAATTAAATACAAATATTTGTCATGTATGAATATTTTATGCTTGTATATTAAACGACGTGCAATTGCTTAAGATTTGATGCAGTGGCGTGTAAAATTTAAGTATCAGTAGGGTTTTTAGCTGCTTTGCAGTGAAGTGACCTGACCTGGATGAGGAGTTCGGATAATCAATTTCTACTGCAGTTTTGAATATGAATCTTATTTTTATATTCCTAATGAATTTTTTCTCGTTTTCAGCTCAACTATTCAACACTGACGACTATCTTGTTTTCAACCTTGGCCGTGAGCTTGTTGTCTTCAGTGATAGTAATGTTCGTATTCCGCTTCCAAACGAAGCGCCCGTATGGCGTCTACCTCATCTGCCTTTACCTGTGTTTCCTAATCATCGCCGTCTTGACAGAATCCAAAGTCTTCTAGGTCTTCGTTAACGGCTGTAGTATAAACTTTAATTGAACTCGATACCTCAAGTGTCATGGATTTTATATAACTTTGTGTAGTGGTGCAGCCTCCTGTTTATAGAACATACCGAAGGAAGCGACTCGAGGATTTCAAGGCTATACGTGAACTCGAAAAGTTCTGCGTGAAAAGCCCATACATCGCGAATAAAGGAGGACAGAAAAGTGTACTTATAATCTATTGATTTAGGAAAATCAGATGAAAAGAAATTTCGACGTTTGCTTGTTCGAAACTGGAAATATGCTGTAATCTGTTATTGGAATTATACTGAATTTATTTGAATGGCATGTTCTGCTGCGACAGATTGATGCCATTTTTCCAATAAGAAATTGTAACTCTGCTTAGAAGATCTGTATTTTGAAATGAAAATAAAAATGTTGCCACAATCGTGCGTATGTGTTTAGAACTGAACATTAATTATAAGTTTTTGCAGAATCTTGTGTATTGGGTTGATTATTTTTAGTTAACTAAAATTAGCTTTAGCCAACAAATAATTTTAATCGGATCTTTCCCTTTGGGATTGATCCCGGACCGTCACCAATAGCCCGTTGTGTTGCTCCAGTGTTACGTTAATTGAAATACCCCCCAAATAATTTTAGTCAATTAACTTAAATTTAGAAATGCAGATCATGGTTCGGTGTTTCGAGCAGGACTTATGGCTCTCGGAGAGGGTTTGAGATGGCGTTGTGTCGTCTGAGGAGTGTATAGATTATGAAACAATTAAATTTCAATATAGCATCCTAAAGTCGTGGTCAAATAGGAAGCGCAAGGTGCAAAGCGATACGTTTAGACTAATCAGAGGTGCCGGCGCAAGCAGTGAAAACGCTCTGATTGGTCTGCGCGTGTCACTTTGCATCTTGCGCTTCAAATTTGACCACGACTTTAATCTTGGCACAACTTATGAACAAAATTAGCCGAGATATTACTATACTTTTGTCTGAATTGGCAAACAAGGGCTCTATTTGCTTGCAGTGGGTACCATAGAAGAAATGCAAAAATAGAGTGAGCAATTTTTATGCGCCTAGAGGATCATGGGACCAAGACTAATTTCGTCTGCCTGGTGGAAACGAACATTCATCATCTGATTGATCCACGTGAAAGAAGATGTCCATCCACTGATTTATCATCTCATTGGTCCGCGAGGCATAGTAGTAGACCGACAATTTCACCACTCTATATAAATGCGCATTCACACACTTATGTCATAAGATGTTATATCGCCAAACGAGGCGATAAGATGCCAAATCGATCGACGAAGTCAATTTTTCATAGAGCAGTTACGTGATTACTGGTCGACATGTTGATCACTTTTTGAAGCTTCCTCTTAATAGAAAATATAGACATATTTCACGTCTATTACAGTAACCTGTGGGTTGTAGATAGCACAGGTTAGATTCCCGTCAGGTTCGTTTCTGTCCTGATTATATTTCACTCATCTGTGTCACAAAAACTTACTTTGTGTGTCGATGTCCATTTACTTGACATTGTTTGGCTCAGCTTAATCAAATACAGCCCTTGCGCCATAAAACAAAACCAACCAATTTTCACTGATTCTGGGTTGAATTTTATTTTAGCTTAACTGTTTTATCTTCCTAATATTTGTTGTGTTGCTTCAGTGTGACGTTAATTAAAAATACCAATACCAATCTTCCTAATATTTATCCAGGGTTGCCGTGGCTGGGAGGGTGCGTCCACTGCTCTTGCAACCTGCGTGTTGTAGGTGGCGCAGGTTCGATTGCTGTCAAGTTCGATTTCTCCCTGGGTGTATTTCTCTCTCTTCTGTTTCAGTAAAACTTTTCTTGAGTGTAAATTCATTACTTGATGTTTGTCTTGCGCTTGGCCAGATATGGCCCCGTCACATAATCCAAAATTCAAGGAAACAGCATTGTGTTGTTCCAGTGGACGTTAATTAAGTACCCACCTATCCACAAATAAACAACGGAATGTCCTCACTTTGGCGTGGTGTGGAAGTTTGGAGAGTAGGTTGTCAGCTCAGGTGTGACCTTGTCACCTGACCATGGTTCAAAATTACGTGGTTCAATTAAATTCAATTAAACTTCAATTAAAATACCTACCAACCTACTCTTCTGTGTCGGTAAAACTTTCATCATGTGTGTGTCTATTACTTGATTTTGACTGTCTGGCGCAGCATGGCCAAACATGGCCCTTGCGCCATAAAACCCCAAAACCAACCTCATTGAAAGTACGCTGCAGGTACAGGGGCAGTTCGGAGCAGAAGCACTTAGCGTCACGCCGCTCTCAATGCAACGGAATTAAACTAAACGGAAGATGAATAGGCGGCTGACTGAATGGAAAGCTACTTCCTAATTGCGAATTTGAATTTCGAATAATGAGCGGAAGATGTAACTCTGCTACAGATTCCCTTAGCGCTGGGACAGACAGGTCTTGGAAGAGATTGATTTACCGCCCGACCGGGAGTATGTCGCATTGCATTCTTTGAGGTTGTCCTTAATAGGATCCGTTGAGCAAACTTGACACACGTTAAACACGGATCAGTGGTGGGGATGCGGTATGACTCCCTAGCCGCTATAATTTAATTCCAGGTTTCGAGCAAAGAGCTTTTGATGTTAGGGCTGCCTGGATTGGAGTTCTACACAGCTTAGTTTGAAAAGAAAATTGTGGATGTTGGTTGGTGTTGAATTGGCGACGGTCCGGGTAGGTAGATATTTTAATAAGCGTCGCGCTAGAGCAATGTGTTGCTCCAGTGCGACGTAGTAGTTCAAGGGTCACGTTACTACTAGTTTTGGTCACATGATACTGGGCGCATGAAAAGTTACCATTCCCCACTCTGCTTTTATACTTCCACTACGGGTCACAACCGCATTACGGGGCTGAGTCAAGTAGTTCAATCTGGGACGCACTGGAGCTACGCAACGGGCTGTTGGCGGCGGTCCGGGATCAGTCCTGAAGGGATAGATCCGAGGACAACACCACATGATTTTGAAAATCGCGGTCAGATGACGAGGTCACTTCGCGTGATTTTGAATAACGGTCGGATGGCGAGGTCACACCTGAGCTGGCACCTCGCGATCCAAGCTTCCAGATCGCGCCAAAGCGAGGACATTTGGGGCCACGACAGATTTAACGTGCGCCGGCTCCCTTGTACACGACGGTCTTTGGTTGGATTCGAACTCGCAACCCTCCGGTTGATAATCCGATATTCTTCTAACCGGGCTACCGCGTCCCCGGTGAATGTCCAGGATCAACTCCGAAGAAAAACTGTGAGGGTGATTAAGTTGGTGAACGGTTTTGGTAGGTGTGTATATTGAATTTATGTCACAATGGAGCAACACAACCAGGAATGGGCGATTGTTTGGGATCCATTCGGAAGGGAAAGATCCTAGGACAACACATCGTAATGATGAAACTCGGTCAAATGATGAGGTCCTCACCTGAGCTGGCATCCCACTTCCCAGTCTTCCACGTCACTCAAATGTGAGGACATTTGAGGCCACGACCGTTTTAACGTGCATTAGTCGACACCACGATCTTTGGATGGTGCGATTTTCGATCTAATCCGCGACTCTACCAACTGGGATGCCTCGTCCCCGTGAGATATTCAACTTCCTAACTAATCATCATTCGAGATCAAAAGAGCTGAATAAACTCTCTTTTATATTTCTCTTACAAGGCGCAAATAGGGGCCTCATCTGAATTTGTTGTGTAAAGGATTATAGTGTCGCTCCGAGAAGCTAATCGACCTTCGTTCAGTCGATTTTCGAACAGGTGTGTAAGACCTTTAGAAGGGTTGCTTGACGCAAAAGCATGAATGGAGAACGCCGTGGATGTTCTCCCCTCCAAGTCATTTTCAGTGCCGTCGATATCGGTACCGAGCGATTAACTTAGGACCAGAACCTGAGCAAAGGGTACCGGTTTGCTCACTTTTCCTAATTTTTGCGTTGCTAATGACAACCACCAGGAGAATTAAACTTCATCCCGACGAGAACAGCAATTTCTCAAATAGTTAATAAGTTTGATCTGGAAAATAAATTCGCTTGCTATTTTTGGGAACGTTAACCCTCCAAGTGGTTTCGACGAAATACCACGTCCATTAAGATCTGACCAATTTTGCCAATGATGAGATATCTCGTCATAAAGATATTGCCTATTTTTTGATGACAACGAGATCAATATTTGGTCAGCTTCTTTCTAATGACGAGATTTCTCGTCCATCAAAATCTGGTCAGTTTTGCTAATGACGAGATTTCTCGTCCATCAAAATCTGGTCAGTTTTGCTAATGACGAGATACCTCGTCGAGACAACCAGCAGCAGGGTTAACAAGCCTTTTAAACTAATGATTTGGGTCCAAATGAAACAATTGCCACTGCAGCAACTCTACTTTCCCTGATTATGATTAGCTGTTCTCTATTCTGTACTTCTTTCTGACTACGAGTCAACAATCCGATCGATTTTCCTCTAACACTGATTAAAGCTTAATGACAACCGATTTAATCCAGGGCGGGGCCAATTTTGGGGAAAATTACTCTGATTTTTTCCCCAAAGGGAATTCCGTCTTTTTCGAATGGACTCGATAAATCATTTTTATAAAAGTGCGCTACAATGGGAAATGAACGCAGAATAACTTTTTAATTTGCCGAAGACATAAATTAATTATTACCTTCACTGAGATGTCTTTTTTGTGAAGTTCTTCGTTTTAAAAAAGATATTTCATTAAAAATGTTTCAGGACGTAATTTGTTTTTCATTTTGTGTTTCAAATGACAAGTTATCTGCTTTGATCTGTTCATAAGTTTAAATACCGTAGCGTGTGAGTTATGAAGATGGTGTGACTGTAGTTTCATAAGACGGAAGTTTCTTTTTCGTAATTCCTTTTTCTTAAATGTGATTGGACCCGCAAAAAAATAAACTTCGGAGGAAAGAATTTTAAACAAAGGAATAATAAGTAAATAGTTTTTCACTTTTTAAGAACTAGAAAAAATGTGTGATGGGACATTCTAAGGGGTTTAGGTTAAGCACACTGATTTAGAACGGCTTCAATTCAGGAATTTTAGTTATTTTTAATTCTTCTATTATTATTTAATTTTTTATCGAAACAAATGTAGGATTTGGGAATCATTAGTTTTCCTTTTTGTTAAACTTCTAAATGAAATTGATGACGCATAGATGAAAACTTTAACTTTCACATTTCAAGGAAAAAACTTCTTTTCACTTTAAAATCCATAAAAATACTTATAATAAATGAAGACTCTTACAATAGTCCTTAAAAATAATTTTTCTTTTGAATTATCAAAATAAATAAATACTAATGTTTAAAAGTAATATAGATATACTTCCTAATTAAGTGTTACAATTAACCACTTTAAACTTGTTTCAAAATAGTTGTCACATTTGCAAAAGAAATGGAAAAGATCAAATCGTAAATTAAGAAGTTTTTCTTAAATTACGATTAAAAATTAAATACTATTACATATGAAGACAGTATTTTGCTTTTAATAGATTCAGTATCGAAATTAATATTACTTGGAAAGCGATTTTAACGTTCCAGTTTCTCTTTCTTAATATGTATAATTTTGTAGGGGTCTAAATGACATCATTACACTCCTATACATATTTGTAATGTTTTAGTAATGTCTATACAAATTTTCTAACTTTTTCTCGAAAATCAAAAAGTTCCTTTTTCGAGAGGAATTCAAATATGGCCCTTGCGCAATACATATATTATTTAAAGTGCAATTATTTTTTTATTGTTCTTTATATTGCCGCATCGAAAAAGTGCTATGAAACAAATAACAATTTATTTTATTTCAGCTGATCAAATTTCTGTCTTGTTGGTTAAAACATACGATATGACGTAGTTTTTATTAGAAATTTTAGTTTCAACAGTACATGCGTAAGGAGAATAACCAATGTAATGCGTCTTCTTTCAACAAAATGCCGTGACAGAACACCTCAATATCTTGATGATTTAGTTCTAAGACGAAAATTGATTTTTCTGATTTGTTTAGGTCACATCAAGCAAAGCAGCATTGGAGGAAATAAAGTATCCAATCACTGCATTCGAAATATTCGAACAATTCAAACTTCCAGAAAAATCTAATTTAAAACATAAGCTTACAAATAACCCTTTGGGAAAACAATGCAAATCTTTAAGCAATTAATGAAGAATTAAGAGAACAAAGCATACTTTTCCGTGGGCTTTTCACAAAAATAATCAAGCACTCGTCCCTCATAAATTCGATGGATGAAAGATTTTTCTGGAAAGTTCCTTTTTACTCATTTCTCTCAACCCCTTACTTTCTTAATTTAAGAGAGATGTTTTAATTGAATAAATAAAAGGTTTCACAATTATGTTATGGCATAAAAACTTCGAATTCCTAATACTATTAGTTTTCGATTAGTTAGTTATTTTAAGAATGCAGCGTCTTACCTTCTTTTACATTAAAGAAATCAGAATGGGAAGACTGAGAACAGCGAACATTTCGAAAGATTTTTTCACTTTGGATCTTGAAACAATTATTTTAATTTAATTAATGAATTAAATTGAAAGAAAACTTTTCAAGACAGTGTGGAATGTTTACTAAGATTTAGTGTTCTTATAATTTGTTTTTACTTTCCCCATTTTGTTCTGTAAAATGTAACTGATAACTATCATTGTTTAGAATGTTTCAAATGTTTTTCACATTTCAATTGAATGCCGATGTCGAAATAAAATTTTCGTTTAATTAAATTTGTCTTCAGGTTCATTGCTCTAGAGCGTATTTAGATGTAATTAATTGTTTTATTTCGCAGTAACGTATACCTTTTTTGAAATCTAAACTTATGTGCATATATACGTATAGCGTAACAATGTCTGCTTTACAGATTTGAATTCCAGGAATTCTGTAAGATATTAAGTTCGGAAAATTTGTAAGGAATCAATGTCAACAAGTGATGTTATGAATAATAGAAAGTGGTTAATTTTGTTAGATATTTAATACTTTATTTATAATGTCGAAATAAGAATTTTCCGACAAATATAATTGATGCACAGATATGATAGTAATTCATTTTTAACATTAGTTGCATTTTAAAATACCCGTGTTTTTCTTGGAATTACTTTATCTAATAATATTTCCTGAAAGTATTTTTAATATAAAAATTATAATATGATAAAATTTAAAAAGAAATCCAGAAATGTACGACTAACTATAGAATTTTAACTAGGAAAAATATGCAATCTTCATGTTTACTGCCTTAATAGTGAAAATTTATTTGATTTCTATTTTTAGTTCTAATAAAATTCCTGTAGGTTATTCAAAAATATGTATGGAAAAGATATGAACCATTTTATTGCATTTTGAATTGAAATGGGTAAACCTTAGATTATAAAAACTGCAAGGGGGAAAATCGGATTAAAAGTGACTTTTAAAACGTTTCTATTACTTGCAATATGATATGGATTAGATGAACGAAATGAAATTTAGTTTCCAAATAATCTCTAATAAATACGAAATATTGCCTGCAACGTTCACTTCCATTTTTTGGAATAAATATTTCAATTTAATATATTTTTAGAAACGTTGCTGCAAAAAGAAAAAGTGCAATCGAAAAACATAACCAATGTGAAAAACTTCACCCAGATAGAATGTTTTTTTAACCCTTCTTAAAAAGTATTTAACTTTACGACAGATATCTTGAAAAAAGGGAAACTGTTTTGATATGTTCGTGATATTGACAAAGATTTGCACTCCCAAATTCCACTTCTCTTATCAATGTCAACATTTCTGGCGATCCAAACGGATTTAGTGAGCTTTCGAAGAGAAAAATTCTTAGATTTGTAAAGGCAGTTATTTTACGAATAATAAATTTGGAATGTGGATTTGACATGTAACAAGGGTTTTGATTAAGTTTATTAAGGAGCATAGTGCGCTAAAAATGACGAAAAATATTTATTTAATGGTCTTACATTAAGTGTGCAGCTTTCAATATGAGTGCAAAATTATATAGCTATAGATACATTATTTAGCGAATTATTAAAGTTTTTCCATAGAATAACAGGAATAAAACCCAACTAACTTTTAAACTATAAAGTACCTTTTCTCAGAATTCTGTTTTTCATGACTACCATGTATTTAAAATGCTAAGAATTTTTGTAATTAATATAGAGATTTTAAATTTGTTTGGTTGTTTTTCATGGTGTATTTGATGACTACATAGAATAAAGATTTAAAATAGTATTTAATCTTTTAAAAGATTAGTAAAATAAATTATGACTTTTATTTACTGAATATTTGAGGTAGGTAATTAATTAACGTCGCACTGGAGCAACATAACGGGCTATTGGCGAAGTTCGGTATCAATCCCGAAGGGAAAGATACAAGCCGACGCCTCTTAATTCTGAACCCACTCTCCAAGATTCCACCCGACGACAAACTGATGACATTTGAGACAACGACAGATTTAACGCACACCAGCCCCCGTGTACACGACGGTCTTTGGCTGGACCGAGTTTCGAACTCGCAACCCTCAGGCTGCTAATCCGTTTCTCTTCCAACTGGGCTATCAAGGCTCTTAGAGTATTTGAGAAAAAATAACAGTAGCATATACAAACCCATACACAAAAGTGTGGGAAACACTTTAAGAGAAATGAAGAAATATTTGAAAATAATAAAAATTTGCAGGAGTCGGAATTTTAAAATATAGAATAAAAAAATTGAATTTTTAATTATTGCTTATGTAAAAATTATTATATTCTATTTTAATGTGTATTTCATGTTATTAGAAGAAAGTATACAAAACATTTTGTTGTAGATGCAAAATCAAGCACAATTGTTCGGATTCTGTGTCCTCTTAAAAGTTAAGGTGATTATATAAACAAGTAAATTCTCTTAAACATTCTAAACATGCATTATAGAAAGGTGAAATCCAAGCAAAAAATATGCTCTTATGATTCCAGTTTTTTAAGATTAAAAAGCACTTCCTAACTTTGGAAAATAATTCATCGATATAAACACAAAAATTTCATTAAAACTTATTAAAGTAGATTCGAAAAAGTTGTGGGATTTATGACGAGAAATATGGACAAAAGGATTTGAATAATTAAAAAAGAGCTGTATGAAATAAATATTTTAGCATATTTTAGTCCTGTATTGTCTAATAACATAATTAGAATATAATTTTGATATGACACGATGAAATTATTATATAGATGTTTTTAATTTGAAATTGAGCTTCTTAATTTATTAAAGTAAATTAGGATACTTCACAAATTGGTTGTCATTGGTATTTTCCGTCGATGTCTTAAATAATTGCTTACATCTGCATGTTTACTAAACAGAATTTCGTAATCGAAGACAGAGGAGAATGAACCGTGTATTGATAAAAAGAGAAAAGTTTGGCTAGTCTCTCTACGGTTATTTTTTGTGTTACACAGTGGTTAATTAGTCCAGGAAGAAAGAAAATATGCAGACCAAAAAGTAAGAAAAATGCAGGCTGTTTTGGATCAAATTAAATAAGGCCATGTCAAGATGTCTCTGCGATTAGTATACCAGCTAATTCGAGAAATTCTCTTGACTCTTAAAGAAAGGCAAATAAACTATACTTAACGATAAATAAAGAGGGTTATTTAATCAAAACTAAATTTAACGACCTTCTGTGAACCTATTTTTACCGAAACCGGTTAAACGACCCATTTTCTATTTGTATGCAGGTAACAGTGGAATTAATGCTTGAAATAATAAACAAAATTATCTTTAAATAATAATTTTTAATTATGCTTGGTAAATTTACGAAGCACATCCCTAGCATTCAATTTAAAAGACCTATAAATTGAAAGTTATACATAAACCATGTGAAAACACATAGCACATGGATAAATTTCAAATATATCTTTATTATAGAGGAATTAGTTTTCAAAGTAGTGGGTTCAACATTACCATTGAAGGTCCAAGTCCTGTCGCAACAGACATCTGGTCTCTGAACTTCTCAAGTGATGGTGGGAATGGTCAGAAAACCTGCTTTTAAACGATATGTCTACGGGGCTGATGGTGTTATTGAAGAGAGCCTGGGAAGGTATTTGTGGTGTGGGTTTGTTGTAGCTACCTGGCTTTTCTTGCAATGGAGAAGTGGCAAAATAGGTAGCGCAAGGAGCAAAGCGACACGCGCAGACCAATCAGAGCGTTTTCATCGTTGTAGCCGGTACCTCTGATTGGTCTGAGCGTGTAGCTTTGCTCTTTCTATTTGACCATGGCTTTATATTCAAATGAGAGAGTTCAAATGGAGGGTGAGAAAGCGGAAAGACGAAAATAGTATGATACTAAAAGATTTAAGCTGAATAAAAAGGGAAAGATTTCCTAGTGTAATGTGATATTACTTTTCCCCCAGAACACACATAATGACCAAATAATTATTTCGATTGGGTAAAAGAATTCATGGATTCTTAATGGAATCCATGGAATCTCATGATTGAAAGAATCCATGTGGATTCTTTTAACCTTTAGAAGGATTTTGTTGGTATTTTCCATCGAAGTGAATTCTTGGAAAGATTCCGTTGGTCCTTTCCTTAGACTAAAACAATCCTTTAGCACGATTTTGTTGATCATTTAATTATAATAGAATCCTTTGCAAAGATTCTATTGATTCTTTCCTTAGATTGATTGGTAGTTGTTTTCTACGCCGCACTGGAGCAACTCAACATACTATTGGCGACGATCCGAGATCAATCCTGAAGGGAAAAATCCAAAGACAACACCTTTCCTTAGACTAGAAACCTTTGGAAATATTCTATTTCTCCTTTTCCTTAGAATATAAACCTTTGGAAAGATTCTATTGGTAACGAGGGTCAAAGCTGGTTAGATGTTATTCAGGGGAGACTTCAGGGGGGGGGATTGCAAGTGGAATGTGATGTGTTAATTTATTCTCGAAGAAAACAGCACAGGTTAGAAGATAGACAAGAATTGTTGATATAAAAGTGATGGAATTCTGTTTTGTTACCTGATTAATCGCCTTTTTTATCACATTTCATTTTTTGGGGTGTGCTGTTTAGTCGACGGCTTGGTTTACTTTTGTCAATCTTTTAATTTTTGGCCCCGCGAGGGTTAAAAAGATCGGGACCTAGGACTTAAAATGTTGTTCAGTCGAAATAACCCTCTTGGTGGTTTTTCTTCTGGTCGAAAACTGCCTTGTGGCCAGTCTCTGGTTCAAAAGCCAAATTGTCCTCAGTTCTGAGCAAAGGACGATTTGCTTTAACTACTTAGGTAGGTAGTTGAATAAACGTCGTACTGGAGTAACACACTCACAACGAGCTAGCTATTGGCGACGGTCCGGAATCAATCCCAAAGGGAAAGATTCGCGGACAGCACCTCGTCATTTTGAACCACGGCCAGGACGAATATTACGATGTTGATGAGGTCAACACCTGAAGCTGGCATCCCACTCTCCCGAACTTCCAAACCATAAAAGCGTGAGGCCATTTCAAGCCACGACAGATTGAACGTTCACCAGCCCTTATGTATACGACGATCTTTCGTTAGATCGAGTTTCGAACTCGCGACCCCCGATTCTGAAAGAATCTAGCATGAACGATTTCCAGAATGAAAACTTATATAAATATTACTTCCAAAGAAATTTGAATATACACTGCTGGCCACCGTAAATGCAACACCCTGAAGGAAGCATGCAAATAATATGAAATTTACAACATGCATTAGCGGAGGTGAGATATGCAAATGATTAGAATTTCAGCGCAGACGCACATCACGCGCGCCTGTGGCGCCACTTCAAAGCGCTATTTAAGGCTTGGAGATTTCGACGATTTCAAGTACGGCAATTGTGTTTTTCTTGTGGTTTTTAAAAAAAAAACGATCAATTATGCCTCGTAGAAAACAGCGATCATCTTTTGATCAAGTATCCGAGTTCGACAGAGGAAGGATAGTGGCCTACCGAGATTGTGGATTATCTTTCAGGGAAATCGGTAGTCGTGTTGGACGAAACCAAACAACTGTAATGCGGATATGTGATCGTTGGATGCAGGAGGGTACGACGGACCGACGTGTTCGATCGCATCCACCTCAGTGCACCACTTCACGTGATGACAGGCATATTGTGCGTATGGCAGTGACGGATCGCTCAGCCACATCACGAACCATAGCACAGCGCATTCAGTCTGTACCGCATCATCCAGTGTCTGCGCGTACCATTCGACGCCGTTTACAGCAGAGTGGTCTGTCCGCAAGACGTCCATTGCTTCGTCTACCCTTGACGCAGAACCACACACGTTTCCGCCGCCAATGGTGCGATGAAAGAAGGATGTGGACGGCAGAATGGAATGAAATTGTCTTTACTGACAAGTCACGCTTCTGTCTGCAACACCACGATGATCGGATTCGAGTCTGGAGACACCGTGGAGAGAGGATGCTGAACAGCTGCGTTATGCACCGCCACACTGGTCCTGCACCGGGTATTATGGTATGGGGTGGTATTGGATCAGGACCGTCTCGAAAGGTCACGCAGCTAACGCTAAACCGGGCCTGCTACTGCAACTCAACTAGGTGCTATGACGTCACAGCTTAAATCCTAACATTTTCGTGTTTACTACCGTTTTGTATGCGGCGAGACCAGCTCATGGAGTGAAAATACCTTGTTCCAGTTTGATTAATGCAAAAAGCCTGTTTAAATCCTGTTATTCATTATTAGAAAGGTAAGTTAATTTTAATTATTTACATTTGAATAGTCTTTTATGTAAGAAGTAATGGAATCTTTGAATGGAACTTGTGATCTGGCCCGAAAGTTAGTCTTAACACATTTGTGAATAGCATGAGTTTGATTAATAAATCTTTCAAGATTAATTCAATTAATGACTGTTTTTATTTGAAAAATTCTGATTCAGATTAACAGAGCATCGAAGAAAAAAACTATAGGATATTTTAATTGCCCCATCGTACAATCAAAGGAAAGTGTTTTGCTTATCAAAACTTGTACATTGAAATTACGATTTTCTATTAATTACATCAAAGTTACCATGTTTGGCGATAAATCGCCACGGTCTCGGATTCGACATCTCACCCAAAATTAGTAAAATTTGAGCTACAATGATAAAGCCTATTATATGGATTGGTATTTATGGTCATAAAATATTGGAAAGCTGTTTACACATATGTAAAATAAACAATATCTTATAGTGCTTTTTTTGGCCAATAGCAAAAAGGTTGATATATTCTTTTTTTACAGTTCATCATGGGACGGAAATGCTCTGTGCCAAAGACTGTTACTGTCCAATCGAAGCACGTTTTGGACAGTATAGGCAGATGTCGGGAGGAAAATACCAAGTTTCGTGTACACAGATACTTGAATCAGAAAAGAAATTAAAAATATTAAGTTTAATTAATTTATACTCTGAAAAAAAGGGAGAGTTCAGAATAACAGATTTGCAGTTTGATAATAATTTGGCAGCAGGTATTGTTATTCCTGAGAGCTTTTATTGCCTTTTTTCTAGTTATGATGACATAGATATTTCCGAATCTACCATGGGTGTGCTTGTTTATTTAGCAGGTTATGTTAGTCATAAGGTATGTCAAAAAATTACTTGTTCATACTGTAAACAAAACTTAATCCAGGAAAAATCACTTGAATTGGATTGTGACTTATCTGATAATTTTTTTTCTTATTTGAAGTTGACAAGCAGAGGTGGTCTTAAATTTCCTCAGTCTATAGTAATTAAATGTGCTGAATATACATATCAAATGTTTGGTAAAATAGTAAGAAAACATGAATCTGAGTTTTTAAAGGTAACTCACCCCAAACAGTTGTTGGTTCAGCTTGTTTTGGAAAAGTTTGAATTAATCAATTTATCTATTGGTAATTGTCAAAATAGTTGTAATGTAAATAATTTAATGAAGCAATGTGTTTCAGCTTTTTCTAACATATTCTTAAATAATTATACTAAAGTTAAAAATGATAAAATTAGTAGCAATAAAGGGAAAAGGAAATTTAGTACCCTTGTTCATTAAATTGGATTGTATTATGTGGTGTGTAAATTATTTTGTAATTATTTGTAAATTTTGGTAAAAGGTTAAACATAGTAGAAACCAGATTATATTGTGTTGATTTTCTTAAATAATTTTAAGTGTTACAAGCACAAATATTTTTTAGACTTGGAACAAAGCAAACAAATTTATATTTGCTCTCTATGCTTTTCTGTTATTAAAACTTTCTTCTGAATGTTTGATGTAAATTTTATAATTGCTACCAAGTAATATTTGTATGAAGGTGTGGAGTCTAGCCATTACTCCCATGGCTCATAAGTTTATACACCAAAGTTTATGCAAATTAAATGTAACGCGTAACTGTTCGCACAACTCGAATTGTATTTATAAACACCAGGATTCTTGCACTATTACTTTCGTTTATGTTTTAGATTTTAAATAAATATTGTTATGTTATTAAAGAACACGCTTCATTAATCCTTTACCCTTCAAAGGATATGTAACTATTTTTTACTATCTGGTCACTTTTTCTAAATAAACTTGTTTGTTCTAAATAGTAGTTTTTATTTTGATGAATTCAACTATGAATATAATGTATTCAAATAAATGCTTTTAGCTTTTTTATTTCAAATAAATATGAATTAACTTTCGAAATGGTAAGCCAATTGATATTAAGGCCTTATATGTTTTTAATATATATAAAAACTTATTTATATACTATATTATACTTTGCAAAATGCTCCTGATAGTTGAGAAATATGAGACTTAAAAGGTTTCACTGCCAAAACCAACAATTAATTTAAACAAACTAAGAAATTGTATGCTTTGAAATTTGAGAAAATCAATAAGCTCAATTGGTTAGTAGTTTCATGAAGATGAAGTTAATATAATTTTCCTTTTGAGTTTGAAAAATTACTATTTGCTAATCATATAGTCTTAAGTTTTAACTTGTATTTTGAAAGCAAACTTAAAAATGTAAATTATTGATTCATTGATTAAAAAAAGGTAAATAGGATTCTTTTATGATTATCCTTAAATCATGGATGGGTAAAGTTCTTATTATCAGGTTACAAAGTATTCAAAAAATTAGAAAACAGGAATCAACTAGCCAGTTTTCTTGCGCATAGTTTCTCCCCGTAGGATTTAACGTGTGACGTCACGGAGCTCAGTAGCATGCCCGGTTTAGCGTTAGCTGCGTGACCTTTCGAGACGGTCCTGATTGGATATCACTCTCGCACTCCTCTAGTACGCATTGCCGGTACTTTAAACAGCCAGCGCTACATCTCCGAGGTGTTGGAGCCAGTTGTCCTTCCTTACCTTCAGGGCTTGCTCACAGCCATATTTCAACAGGATAATGCGCGACCACACGTGGCACGCATTGTCCAAGGGTTCTTCGTCAATCGCCAGATTGAATTGCTTCCCTGGCCAGCTCGCTCTCCGGATCTTTCGCCGATAGAAAACATGTGGTCCATGGTTGCTCAACGATTGACCCAGAATACATCCCCAGCTGCCACACCAGATCAACTTTGGCAACGTGTGGAAGCTGCTTGGTCTGCTGTACCCCAAGAACACATCCAAAGTCTCTTTGAATCAATGCCGAGGCGTGTGGCAGCGGTGATCTCCAACAATGGCGGCTACTCTGGCTACTGATTTTGGCGGGAACCACACTTCACAGAAGTCTATAAATTTAATCATTTGATACTTGGTCAACATGTTATCTACAAAATAAATTTTGGTGTGATATCTCTTGTCTTTCTTGGTGTTGCAATTTGGGTGGCCAGCAGTGTATATGCGGAGATATAAACATTAAAAGTGGCACTTAGCTTTGAAGATCTAGATAAGTCTTAAATAAATGCATTAAACCTGCCAAGTGCAGAAAACTTGCGCAAACAAGCATTTAATTTCCATAAAACAGCACAAAATGTCTTGTAATTTATACGTTTATCAATAAAATACCACAAGTTGGAAAACTTAAAGCTGCCCAGAAAACCTAGATCTAACCATAGGAGATGTTGGGAATATTGACATATCCTATAAGCCTTTCAGGAGGCTTACTTTAAATAGTTTCATATGAATAATTTAGTAGATCCAGAAGACGGTAAGAAGAGAAGCTCAACTATACATGCCTTCAAAGAGCCAAATCGAAAGAGAAAGAATAGGATTGCGTGCCAGTTTTATAGAAGACGCCGGATCAGCTATCTTGGTCTGAAGAGAGCACTGACAGCTGAGAATGACAGGTTTCTGTGCCGAATCAGCCTGCCTGTGATGTGCTTATTTATTCTCGAGGAAAACAGAGCGGAGGTATAAAACAGGGAAGAATTGTCGATATAAAGTGATGGAATTCCGTTTTTGTGTTATCTGATGAATCGTTTTTTTTTTTTATCGCATTTCATTTTTTGGGGTGTTGTTTAGTCGATGGTTTGGCTTCTTTGTTAATCTTTTAATTTTTCCCCGCGAGGGTTAGTTAGACCGGGGTCTATGGCTCAGCCTTTTAAGTGGTTTCGACGAGATATCTCGTCCATCAAGACACGACCAATTTCACTATTGCCAAGAAATCTCGTCATCAAAATATTGCTGATTCTTTTCCTGAAGACGAGATCAAGATCTGGTCAGTTTTCTTCTAATGACGAGATATCTCATCCATCATGATATGGTCTGGTTTGCTAGTGACGAGACAGCCACCAGGAGGGTTAAATTGTTGTTCAGTCGAATTAACCCTCTTGGTGGTTTATCTGCTCGTCGAAAACTGCCTTGTGGCCAACCTCTGGTGAAAAGAAATGCTAGGTTGTGTCATGGACACAAACCGTAGTTTTGACTGAATACTCGGGCCTGGTGTTGGATTGTGAAATGAATGAAGCAGATGTAGGAAGTTTGAAAGATTGTTTACGGTGTGAATATTCAACAATTAATTTACAGTTTTGAACAATTAAGATGCGGTTTGATATTAATATTGAAGTATAATTTCATTGTTTAAAGGCCTGTGATTGGTAGCGAGTTTGGTAGCTTCCGAATGACACAACTTACGCAGTCCTCACTAAACGCAATCCAAATTTGCTCTGGCCCAAAGTTCGCCCAGCACCATAAAATTTTGACATCTTGCGACTCAGTGCTCCTGCGCACTCGGTCCGAAGGTCATGTCAGGTGCGCACATCCTTTGTCTACACGACGCTATATTTATCTTATGGATGTTGTTTCTTCTAGTTCTGAAATCAAAGGACAAACCAGTTGCAACGTTTTTGTAACTACTTTTCATGCAAATGTGCTCCGATTTTAAGGGCATATTCACGTTAAAACCTGTTCTAAACTGTCCCCAGTTCTGAGCAAGGAACAATTTGTTTTTACTACTGAGATCTTCATTTCTCTCTGGAGTAATAGGTCAGTTTTATTTCGACCAAATATCTCGTCCTTAGCAAAATTGACGTGATCTTGGACGAGATATCTCGTCGAAATACTTGGGGGTTAAAAATATGCTTTCCTATAGATGTTTTAAAGCAATACGTTTAGTTTTTAGATTGGCTGTTTGAGTTGTGTTTTTGTGGCGCAAGGGTCATATTAAGCAAGCTGCGACAAATAACGTCCAGTAAATGGACATACACATACAAAGAAAGCTTTACTGACACAGAAGAGAGAAATACACCCAGGGGGGAAACTGCACCCCTACAACTAGCGCAGGAGCAAACTCACTAAGTAACAGCAACAAATTTATAGGAATGATTTGTTACTACTGGGGGAACAAGTTTATGGATCGATAGATTATATAAAAAATTAACATCTTCCAAACGGCGATAAATGAAATTAATTTCTTAACCGGAAGTATTTTTTCTTGGGGTAATTTTTTTTACATTGACTCTTAAAAACCCATAGTTAACTTTTTTATTCGACCACAAAATGAATTGGAGATGATGTAAGTAAAACACATGTATTTATATTCAAGTACGACATATGTAGCACGTACGTCTTATACGTTAAACGTACTCAGCGTTCTCTCTGATTTTATGGACTTATTTCGGAGTCCCGTATTTAATACTCATGAGACTGGTAATTGTCTCTATTTGTTTTCTCTACTTTCAGTACGAACGTTAAATTCCGGGGAATTCAGTCACCCCGAATAGCTCAGATTTAACATTCTATTACACCAATCAAGTTGTCTGTTGAATGCAGCGATGTAATTACCGAGCAAACAGTTTATCGGCTTGCTTTATCCAAGTGCAAAATAATTAAAGATAATCTCATTGGACAGTAGACTAGACATTTTGTATTCTATTTACCCGTTTATTTCTCTGGAGATAAAAGTTGAGCTAATACCTATGTTATAGACTTGAAGCACTTATTCATTGCAAATTGTATTAATTTAAATTAAAGTAGTTGTCTTATTTTAACCATCTTTAAACTATCTAGAAAAGAACAAAAGAAAATGGGAGTTAATTTTCAAAATTTTTTTTCACTTACATGTCCCATGTTTCGCGGAATTGCCCATATATATATACAATCAAACTTACAAAATATTAAAAAATCAAACATACAAAGCATAAAAACGTATAGTACCAGAAATATAGACCAGCAAAAAGCCAGTAAGCAAAAATGCAGACAAACATTCAAACAGAAGCCAGAAAACAGAACTGTCATGTATGCGCGCTGAAGCTACAGACAGAGCATGGCTAGCAATATAATTCAATAATACAAAACAAGAGAAATTTAGGAAATTAAATTAAAGAGTTCCAAGAAAAAAATTACGAAGAAAAAATGAAGAAGTGTTGGTGGCTCAGGGCGTCCTCAGGGAGGAGCCTGACCAAGTCATCACAATATGATGTTTTCTGCGTGTGGGCGGCAGTTCGCCAAGAGTAGCCCACCCCCTCCAAACACCATAAGTAGAAAGGCAAAACTAGAAAAGCAAAACTGGCAAAAGGTCAAATAGGTGGAGAAGTCCAGGCAACACGGACCATTCAAGGACAAACACCAAAGGCACAACATAAAATCACACAAAACTATAGACAATACAAACTTACCCACATTGACAAACCTCAAATCGACAACAACCCACCACAACTCACACGAGGACCGCCAGCAAATGTCATTCATAACGCCCAATAAAAGTTATACTATGCATCATAGTCAAAAAATAGGAATTGAAATTCCGACTCGGAATTCTGAACTTGTTTACCGGGACAGGAATACCGATTCGGAAAAATAACGATTAAAGTTAATACAATCGATAGTCAAAAGGCAAGTCCCTAAAATGATAAGCCATTGTAGTTAATCATCAGTTAAAAATAATTATTAGCATTTTTAAATCTACTTAAAATCTACGAATTCAAAATACTAATATTTATTTAGTCCCTTGTCTATATATATATATATATATATATGGACATCTGGTGGTAGAGCAAAAGACAAAAATAAATGTGAAGTTAAACCTTTGGAGAACAGGTAGTGAATAAAAGAAACATATGGGGAAAAACTTTTTAGGAAACTATTGTGAAGATCATTATTCTGGATTGTGGTTTTTAGTTTTTTGAGTAGGTTACTAAAAGTGATTTGATCTCTGCAAATATGATTTATTCCATGGATTTGATCATAGGTAATATTTCTGTAAATACTGATAGTGATATAAAATTGAAAATAATTTTTTATCATTGATATCAATAGTCAATTTAGTACTTGCATCAAAATGAATGTCAAGAAAGTTGGGGGAAGAGAAGTGAACTATTTGTTTTTCCAGGGTTAATTCTGTAGGATAAATTTCTTTCCAAAAATCAGTGAAATCAGGTAAATTAAAAATAATCAAGTCATCAATATAACGATCGAAGTTAACAAATTTAGATGTGTGATCTTTCATAAAAATGGAGGTAAAGATTAGGTAGAATACTAGAAAAAGAGGCGCCCCCGTGGTATCCTCTATATTTGTTGGAACTGATTGGCTAAGACTCAACCCCCCCCCAAGTACAGAAAAACCCGAGAAATATTTTCCTTCTTAAAGTGACTTCCGCTTTACTCTCCTTGATAAAGTAAGTCACTTCATTTGCTTAATTATCTATATCTTTGTTTGTCCTAAAAATGTTCTGGTAGTAAATTTCTTATTTCCCACAACTTGTTCTCTGCGGCTTTTAGCGCTGTTCATGTAGATGCTCGTTATTTCATTTCCATAAGGTTTAGCTTTTCCATTTATAATACGGCAATAGAAAACAAAAGCATTATTATTCTTATAAGGTTGAAAACTAAGGAAGGAATAAGTTCGTACATCTATGTTCTTGGTGTTTTATGACGAAAACATTACAGCATTGTGTAGACAATCTATAATTTTGTTCCTTGGATATTATTACTATTTATCGGATTTATGCCACCATAAACATAGTTAATACCAATATTACGTCGGAAGACATAATAGTCGTACTACCTTCTCTTATGTGTTTTGTGTTGAGAACCGTTAATTCCAACATTGCTTGTCGACATGATATTAGTGTTGTTCTTATGAAGACACAAAAAGGGTTATTGGCTATCACTACACACTCAATTTTGACATTGAAATTAATTTCATTATTGTAGACTAAAGGGGGAGATTGTAAAGACAATAGGGGAATGCTATCATTCAAGAAACTTTTTAAGGATATTTGTTTGAGATGCACTTTTCAGTTATTATTTAACCCTCCAAGTGGTTTCCACGAAATATTTCATGCATTTGTGATATTTTACTTATGGACACATATTTTAAAAACCAGAAAATGGGGTGTTGGATAGCATTGCAACTGGTAACGTAATCAGAGAGCAACCTTCTGGCTTCCCACTACTGCTTAATCCTCCAAGTGGCTTGGACGAGATATTTCGTCCAACAAGATCTGACCAGTTTGTTAAAGACGAGATATCTCGTTCATCAAGATCTGGTCAGTTTTGCTAATGACGTAATACCTCATCGAGACAACCACCAGGAAGATTAAGGGGACACAATACCCTAAAATAGATGAAAATATTGAAAAAATTTTTTTACTCTTATATTAATTCTACAACTTTAATGAATACTAGTGAGGAAATTCATAGCTGTTGCTACATTGTTTAGTAAGTTATTAAGGTTTTTCCATCGAATGTGAAGAGTGAAACAGACTAACTTTTAAAATAGGCATACTCCTCTTTCTATTAGAAAAGCACGTTAAACGGGACACAGTACCCTATAAGTAATGAAGGGATTTTGTAACCACAGCAATATCAATGAAGCAAAGTCCTTTTACCACTACTTGCTTATATTCGATTATCCTGTAATTTTAGTAATTGGCTATCACTTTGATAAGTAATCGAAGAATGAAGAGTAATGGTTGCTATTTAAGATTAATATGAGTGGATCCAAGATTAATAATCCCTGTCCGTTGTCCTTTTAGTTCAATAGCTCTAATTTGTAGAAAAGTGCAATAATTTGAATGACATGCGCTTTCAACATGGTTGAATGCGGCATGGATTTTATCGATTTCTTTGACAAAATTGATGTATTGGAGATTATATGTATATTGGATATTTTTGAGGTTTTTTAGGTAAGGAGTTTTCTAGTGAATGTTGCAAAAAGAAATTTTAGAAATACTGCTGTTGATATGTAAGGCTGTTTGAGTGTGTTCTGACTCAAAACATTGCAAATCAGATACAATCTGCTTAAAGCAGAAACTCATTGACTGACATTTTTTCGAAGACACTGAATGCTTATTTTCATGATAAGAAATACATTGTCATGTTTCAATCTGACCAAAGGATATATAATACTATCAAAATGCTTATAATTTCTGTTTTTTATAATCTAAAAACTTTAAGTCGTTAACCCTCCAACTGTTTCGACGAGATATCTCGTCCATCAAGATCTGACTAATTTTGTTAATGATAAGATATCTCATCAGCAAGATATTGCCGATTTTTGATGATGACAATATAAGTTTTTTCTAATGACGAGATATCTCGTCCATCAAGATCTCGTCAGTTTTGCTAATGACGAGATACCTCGTCTAGACAACCACCAGGAGGATTAAATAGCTGTACAGTAAAATAAATTGTCAGTTAATGTGTTCCTGCTCTAAGTCGACGATATATATTCGGTGATTTATTCCCAGTTTAATGGAGCCAAAGGGGAATGTTTTAAATTTAATTAAGGGGCCCACTACCTTTAGGCGTTGAAATCAGGAGGAAAACAGCCTAATTTCGAAAAACTGTATCTCCTGTGTATCACAGTGAAACTTGAAACAACGTTTATGTATACTCCATACTACACAATACAGAAAACTTACGTTAATATTTTCAAATTAAATAACATTTTATTCAAATTTATGTAAACTCTATCTTTTGTCAAGAATTGTTTAAGCAATCAACCTATTGTCATCTTCATTAAACTCATAGTTCACGTTCATTCAGGAAATTTTCTTAGAGTCTGTAATGCTTAATATGTTTATCCCCTCCCATTGACTCTTGAAAACTAAATTTTATCTTTTCAATTTTGAGAGGAATTTTCTGTCAAGCTAAATATAGGTGGTGGTAGTGTTTCGGTGGCAATACGTATTTCCTGTATACCAGTTGGTTTGCTTTTCGGATACGATTTCAGTACTTCGCCAATAAAAATTCCAAAGAATAAATTCCGAATTCATATACGATACCTGACTGGTCTACACCAATTAAATTAAACGCCAAACGAAAAACGTCGCCAAAGAGGCGATGAACTACATTTTAATGTAACCCCGATATGTTTCATGCGCGAGCCTTTGGACAGCAGAATTAAATTTTCGCAGACCGTCTGGTTTGTTTGTTTACTTTGAAAATCTCTCTCATACCAGACCATTTTATTCTTTGATACCATTATGATTTATTGTGCACTTGTAACTATTATACTGCATTGTTCTTTTACACACTACTTATTTTTGCTCGTTATTTTTGCGATGTCATAAACAGATTTTTTCTGGTATGGCAGTATAAATAAACAGTAAACATATCTTAGCAGATAAATATAGGAGGACATTAACCCTCCAAGTGTTTTAAAGAGATATCTCGTCCAAATTTCGGTCAAGTTTGCTAAGGACAAGATACGAGTATCTTGTCGAGATAAAACTGACCCATTACTCCAAGGTGAATGAAGATTCAAGTAGTAAAAGAAAATTGTTGCTTGCCCAGAACTGGTGACAATTTGGAACAGGTTTTTACACCAGAGGCTGGACACTACAGGACAGTTTTCGACGCAAAGATAAACCACCAGGAGGATTGAGTTATCTGCTGTGAAAGGGATTTTTGGTGTAAACAAACCAGACAGGAAAGGGAGATTTAATTTTCACAATCCGACTGCTCTAGCATGATACACATCGGAGTTACCTTAAACTGTAGTTTATCGCCATTTTAATGACGGTTTCAACCTAATTGACATTTACCAATCAACTATCATTCGCTAATTTGGAATGAATTCTTTGGAATTTTTACTGGAGATGTGCTGAAATCGTATTCGTAAACAAGCCAAGTGACGTCACGTCCAGAACACGTACAGAAAGCACGTTCCTCTGCATCAAAACTCCAGCCACCTACATCTAACTTGCTGAAAAAGCCTCAGAACTTTGAATGAGACCAACTCAATGAACAATTGAGCAGGTTACACTCATAAAAGGGCCACTACTTGATTCAACTGGCTTGTGTCTAACTTAATTTCCCACTAAGAGTTCCGACATTTTTTCAGAAAAAAGGCCATGTGTAAGTAAGTATGAACTACTTATTTTATAGCACCAAAATTATTTTTTCCCAGGGGCATATTAGAAACATACGCGTTCTACTTTAAAATTAGAAAAGTAAAAGGTTCTCTGGAATTGTTCCCGGGAGAAATATTCCTCATAGTTTCAATGCGTCTTTTCCTTCGCAAAATAAATACAGGAGATAGGAATAAAATGGAGAGAAAGGCTTTTATTTTGATGTTTTCCCCGTACTTGAAAGAAAAGTGGAAACATTTTCCTCCCAAATTCTTTCGTGAAATGAAAAGTGCGAGATCTTTTCGCGGGTTCCTTTTTTATCCTTGACTTATGTGTAGAACCGTAACTTCGGTCTTAAAAGTAAAGTAATATAAGATTCAAGCGGACATGTTCAATCTATACACCGGCCTAAGCTTTAAATCTCTTGTTACCCTCGGATCTCATTGAAACTAAACCAGCCTCGCGGCAAAAATTACTTAATTTACTCCACCTTCGCTCTACTTTAAATTTGAAGACAAAAAGTGCAAAAGCAATGAATAGATTAAGGGAGATAAAATTGTAGGAAAAATGTTGGTGGGTGTTAAATTTTTCATTTTTAGAGAGCTTTGAGTGCTTTACTCGCATTAGTTTAAATTGTTCATTTTCTATTCTACAGGTGTTTGGTTTGCTTTGAAAGTAAAGTTTTATAAAATTCCACCACACGGACATGTTTAATCTATCGGCCTAAGCTTTAAATCTCTTGTTACCCCGGATTCCACTGAAACTGAACCAACCTCGCTGCACAAAATTACTTATTTTACTCCACTTTCGCTCTACTTTAAATATGGAGACAAAAGTGCAAAACCAATGAATATATTAGGGGAGATAAAATAGTAGGAATATGTTGGTGGATAGTTCTAAACTGTTTTCTTATCTTTAGAGAGTTTTGAGTGCTTTACTGCTCGCCATTTTAAATTGTTCATTTTCAATTCTAACAGGGGTTTGATTTTTTGCTGTAAAAGTAAAGTTTTATAAACTTTCACCACACGGACATGTTTAATCTATATACCGACATAAGCTTTAAATTTCTTGTTACTCTCGGATTCCATTGAAACTGAACAAACCTCACGGCAGAAAAAATAACTCATTTTACTCCACCTTCATTTTACTGTAAATATGAAGACAAAAGTTAAAAACAATGAATATATTAGAGATAAAATTTTGGAATAATGTTTGTGGAGAGTGCTAAATTTATCATCTTTAGAGAGCTTTGAGTACTTTGCACTTCATTTTAACATGTCCATTTTCGGTTCTAGCAGAGGTTTGGTTTACTGTAAAAAAGTGCAGTAATATAAGATTCTACCATATGCTTAATCTACACACCTGCCAGGTTTAAACCTCTTGTTACTCTCGGATCCCAACAAAATTGAACCTAATTCAAACGTTAAGACAAAAAGGGCAGGAGCAATGAATATATAAGGGGAGATAAAATTGTAGCAATAGGTTGGAGATTGCTAAATTTCTCATCTTCAGAAACCTTTGAGTGCTTTACTGCGCAACATTTTATATAGTTTATTTTCAATTCCAGCTTGCCAGTTTGGTTTGATACAAAGTAAAGAAATATAAGATTTCATCGGTTGGACATGTTTAATCTATACACCAGCCTAAATTTTAAATCTTTTGTTACCCTCGGATCCCATTGAAACTGAACCAGCCTCGCGACAAGGAAAAACTTATTTTACTTCACATTCGCTCTACGAAATATATACCGACAAAAAGTGAGGAAGCGAGGAAGTGAATATATCAGGAAAGATAAAATTGTAGGGAATGCACTATTTTGAAGGAGAAGTTCCTCATATTTAGACAGTTTACGACACACTAATAACTGAAAGTTAGAAGCAAAATATCCAAATACATATGTCCAAAACACTCCCGCATTGACATGCATTTTTACGACAGTAGCGTGCATTTGGATACCAATATAAGATTTCTGTGTGATAAAACGGGTGGTACATTATCTGAGACAGCTTTCATCATTATCGACTTGAGGGCTTACTCTCAAAAATAGATGAATTCAAAACAATTAACTCTGTAAATGAACTAAAAGGACACATTAATAACTCAAAGCTAGAGGAAAAATATCCAAATACATGTGCCTATAGAGCTCTTGAATTGACGTGTATTTTCATGATAGTAGCTTGCATTTGGATACCAAATATAAGGTTTCCGTGTGATAAAACGGGTGGCACATTATTTGAGACAGCTTTCATCATTATCAACTAGAGGACTTACTCTTTGAGTGAATCCATTAAGCGCTATGCCTTAGAATACTCATAACGCCCTTTGATAATAAAAGGGAGTAATAACCGTGTCGGGAATCTCGTCTCGAAGTACTTTTGCAAATGGTACCATTGGCTTTTGGCCTGCTATTTAAAAGGTAAAATGGTCAGTAGTCGTGTTGGAAGGTAGAATGAGGTAATAAAAACATCTTTAGATGAATTCCAAGCAATATAGAAGCGGGCTTCAAGTACACCCAATCATTATTAAAGTACCAGAACAATACCTGTAGAGAGAGATGGATTCAACTACTGCTTAAGAAGTTAGGAGTTTCATTACTTGGGGTTCCAAAAATATTACACAATTTTAAAATACTAGAAAGCAATTATGAAAAATCTCGTTTCTCCTGTGTGGGGCAGTATCGTTCAAGAGCTTATAATACTTTTAGCGTGATCTTAAAATATATTCATGAAAAAACGATCAAAATCAAAATTAATCCTCTAATATTTGTCTAGACAAAGTCTGAAAGTATTAACCTAAGTTCAATGAGGTGATAAGCGCAAAGTATTAAGTTAAAAACGCATAAGAGAAATTGCGAAAGACAAGAAATTGAAGTTCCCTTCAAATTGTTTGAAATATTTCATTTTTCTTATCATAATCAACTTAAAGACATTAGAGTTCTGCATTTACATTTAATTATATTTCATGCTTCTTTATGCCTATTTAAATAAATCTATCGAGCTTAGTCTCCAACCCCTCACAATATTGTCTTCCCTCACAAAGGGAGGAAGAGATCAACATTTTTTCACGTTGTTTACTCTGCATTTCTATATAAATCATCAATAAATTTTAATATGAGGTGTTTTATACTATCATATTAGATTATACATTTATCACGATCTAAGGAAAAATGTTTAAAAAATGAATTAAGTGTTATACTGTGTAAACAGTTTGTAACTCAAATATAAAAAATTTTAAAACTGGGTAATTAAACTAATTTGACGATAAAATAATACACTGTTTATGCATACAGAAAGCACTGTTTTCCATGAATTATGGAGAATTTGATAAGAATTATTGAAAATATGAAAAGAATTGCCATTTAGATCGGTTTTAAATATTTAATAGCATAATAGTTTTCAACAGACAAGAATAACAACAAATAAGAATATAGACAACAACAAAAAAGAATACAGACAGACTTTTCCAAACATAAATTTCAGCAAATATTTAGTAAAATATTTTAATACGGAGTTTGGTCAGCCCTTACAGCAATGCAGGAAGATAGCGATGTTTTATATCGCTCTTTTTAATAATTTGTGTAAGGCAGAGTTCATTAATAATGCGATGTGATGATTTATAAAGTATAAATATAAATCTACGCAACGAATATCCATGCGATACAAGGAAAACAAATCTGAATTGTATAATGGATTGTCAAAAATAGGCTTATTGTTGATACTTTAATTTTCAAAACAGATATAAAATAGAAATGTTTGCGCTTGTTTAGTCAATTGATTTATGTTTACCACAGTGCCCTACAACATTATATATTCCATTTAAGTATTTTCACATCGTAGGCGTTGCTCCTAGATGGGAAATTATTTTATCAAACAGGTGAAATACATTTTTCGGTCTAGGAATAGATTTAATACCTATGATCATTAATTTTGAAGTGTAGGATATGAAGCAACAGAGCTAGATATAATTCTCTGGAGACATATAGTAGTTTCCACGCCCACATGTTTAAATCTCTTTTCCTGTTGAAGATGTAAGTTACGGAACAATAAATTATTAGTCTCTTAAGCATCGATGCATTAAAGAAACAAAATATACGATGCGTTGATATTTTTTACGTATCATACTGTATTATTTATTCCATTGAATTATTATTTACGTACTTCATATTTATTCGTGAAAATTTATTGAGTTCTTATCGAGCTGGTTTATTATCATTCTTTTCAATCGGTTTTAGTTGTAAGCGAAAAAACTAGTTCTTGCATGGAACAGAAAGGTGGTCAAAATGCGTAAAATTTACTCATATCTATTGATATGGAAGAATGTTTTCCTCGAAATATTTTACAGGATTTACTGAAAATTTTAAGTTGAATTAATCACACCCACTTTTATATTAACGTAAACTTGATTTTGTAAACAGGCTCTAGTTTATTGTTATAGCCTGTTTGAAATGTGGGTTTTGGAAAGTCGCAAGAAAAAGCAATACACATTATGTTGAAAAGTCTCCGGACACCAAAGTATTTGACACAATGTCGCTTTTATTGAAATTTCAATATGGAAACTGCCCACCTTCGGCAGCAACTACACTCTACACTGTTTTGAGTATACCTAAAATCAGTTTTTGTCCCTCTGAGCGTACCGAGATTTCAGAGTAGTAGTATTGCTTTTCTCCACAAAGGACATATTTGGGGCCGTCGTGGCTCAGTGAGTATGCCCACTGCTCTAGCATCCTGAGAGTTGTAGGCTGAACCTGTTCGATTCTTCCCTGAGTGTATTTCTTTCTTCTGTGTAAAGTAAAATTTTACTTGTGAGTGTACGTTCATTTATCGATGTTGTCTGTCTTGTGTCTGGCACATCATGGTGTTGGAATCGGTGTCTCAACCTCTGCAGAGAACTTGATTTTTAGAGTGCCTTGTGGTGGATATGAAACTTGAAAACTTTTATGTAAATATTATGTTAATCTTGTGTGCACTCTCGACTATATATAGACGATTGTAGAAGATATGGTGATAGACGAGGCGCCTTGACTTTCAATGCTTGTATTTGCAAATGCCAGTTATAAATAAAACTAATTTTAATGTCTAGTAAACTTTAATGTCCTTTGGCCCCAATCGCTCAAAGCGAACCATGGTCAAATATGACCGTTTGCGCCATAAAACCCAATCCAACCAACTACAACATAATGACGAAATCACTACATATATTGGTTGAAAGAATTCTAGGAAAGATTTTGTTGGTCAAGTAGGTCAAAACGGGTTAGAAGTCATGCAAGGAAGACTACAGGTTGCAAGGTGGAATTGCGCATGTGAACCCCTCAGAGGGTTAACGTGCAGCTCATATTTTGCCCCCATTCGCCTTTAACGTGGTAGTTAACCCTCCAAATGGTTTCGACGAGATATCTTGTCCATCGAGATCTGATCAATTTTGCTAGCGATGAGATGTCTCGTCATCAAGATATTGCCAATTATGATGACGAGATCAAGATCTGGTCAGTTTTCTCCTAATGACGATGCATCTCGTTCATCAAGATTTGGTCAGGTGTGCTAATGACGAGATGTCCCATCGAGACAAGGACCATCAGGAGGGTTAATTCCGAATGGTAAATTGGATGAGGATACCGGGTAATGAAACGGCAAACATTAATTAAAATTTAAATTGCATTTTACCTAGGAAAACCCACGTATGAAGGAACAGGCTCCTTGTACAAAAGAGGGAAGTCTGGGACAGGACACAGCAACACCATTGGTATAGAGGTAGGTATTTAATTAACGTCGCACTGCAGCAACACAACGGGCTATTGGCGACGGTTCGGGATCAAACCCAAATGGAAAAATTCGAGGATAACACCACGTAATTTCGAACCACGGTCAGATGACGAGGCCAAATCTGAACTGGCACCTCACTCTCCAAACTTCCACACCACGTCAACGTGAGGACATTTGAGGCCACGACAGATTTAAGGTGCACTTTGAACACGACGGTCTTTGGTTGGATTCGCTCCGGTTGCTCCGCTCAGTTCTGCTCCCGGTCCGTTACTCTTCCAACCGGGCTACCGGACCTCCATTGGTATAGAGGACAAAGACCTGAAGAAAAAGCCTACTTCAAATTATGTAGAGAAGAACGTACAGCATTCTCAAGATTTGGAATTGGTCGCATCAAAACTATGAGATATGTGACAGGAAAACGGTAATTGGTAGGCAGTTGAATTTACTTCACGCTGGAGCAACCCAACAGTTTATTGACGACGGCCCGGGATTAATCCTGAAGGGAAAGATACGAGGACAGCAACTCGTAAAATTGAAACACAATCAGAAGACGAGCTCAACATCTGAGCTGACACCTCACTCTCGAAACTTTCACACCACGCCAACGTGAGGATGTATGAGACCACGACAGATTTGACATACACCTACCCTCATGTACACAGCTGTCTTTGGTTAGATCGAGTCTCAAACTCACAATACTCCGGTTGCTAATCCACGACTCTACAAACTTGCGTACCTCGGCACTCACAAGCTATGGATGAAGACAACTACTGTCAATCATCTGGTACGGAAAGTTTTTAAATTTGTACTCTACTGTCATTTTTTGCAACCCAAGAGCTAATTGGATCAGGATCTATGGCTTAAAGTGAATTCCGAATCATTTCCAATATCTATGCTCTGACCTGGATTTGAATCCAGAGCCTGTTGAACAGAGGGTCACAAAGGCATTATTGATAATCGTGGAATTTGAGAAATAAAGTTACGCTCATGTCACTATTCGCGCACATAAATTGAAAAGAAAATGACACCAGACCCAAATTTATCACCGGGTGGAATTTTTATTACAAAGCCCAGATAAAATCTTCGCTTGTTAGGGCAACCAGCTAATGGATTAAAATTAGCACCCATTGTCAAGAGCCATAAACTTACTTAAAATATCCAGCAGCCTTTCAAAAATGCGGAACGCTTTTTACCCACACATGCGTGAAGCGTTTCCCGACCCAGAGATGAAAGTTTGGCTTGAGACAGCTAAAATGAATGGAGTTTATTTTACGACGCTGAGGCAATGTTCACTGGTTCAGGAGCTTCTTTTCATCGATTACTCTGTTTAGTGCTAGAGAATTCTTCGTGGCATTGTGCGGGAGCTTCGAAATGCGCCCAGAGCAAATACAGACAAAAAGTCATTAATAGAGCACCTAATTCAATTTCCGGAATTTCCCGTCCGTATTCCCGGAGCTCTGAATTCGTTACTGATAACGAAAGCGTAATGCGAGGCCCAACGAATTTTGATAAATCTTTGACCGTCGGTAGCGCTCTGCCAGGAATCTTCTGAATGGGTTGCAGCATTAGATTGTAGCGCCTTGTTGCAAGTCGCTGTCAATCCTTTTAAAGTGCCTTTTTTAATCACGTAGGAAGGAATATTCATTAACCACTTCTGTTTTATTCAGAACTTATAAATCAGGGATATGTGAATGACGTATCTCTGAATTTTGATAAATCTTTAACGATCTACTAGGAGTTTTGTTTAAAGGTATACATTAGACGGTAATGCTTTGTTATAGATTAGTATTGGCGCTTTGTTGTAGATTAGTATTAGTTACTTTGTTGCTGTTCTAACAACATATTAATGTGCTTTATTAATCATGTAGGAAGGCCATATTTATTTATAACTATTATTTTATTCAGAGCAATTTATCGAGTATTGAATGACGTATCTTTGAATTTTGTTAAGTCTTCGGCAACATTTTACCAGGAATCTTTTATGAGTGGTTCACACCATTAGACTATAGTGCCTTGTTGAAGGTGGAATTGGGGTTTACTATGCTGCTGTAGAACCATCTTATTATGCCTTTTTTAATCATGTAGGAAGACGATATTCATTTATCACTACTGTTTTATTCAAAACGCATAAATCAGGGATAAATGAAGGACATATTCCAGATTTTCTAATACACAAAAGTGAATTTAGATTGACGTAATACCTCACTTACTCTATTTTATACGTTTTCATGGTCTATTACGATTGTAATGCAGGACAAGATGCAGAAGTGATTTGCAAAAGTGAAGCATTGCAGAAAGTATTTGTTCATTGTTGTTGGTGGTTGTACCTTTGAGTCTACAGCGAAACTGTATAAATAGGTCTAGTAAAAATATTGTTCACATACTTGCTTATTCACATCATCGAACTGTCTAGCACATTAGGGTAGGGCTTGGGGACATACATCTATATGTATTAGGTTCGTCCCTGTTTTTTGACCCAAATTGAAGAAAAATTTTTATTTACTAAAAATTATATTTAATCAATATAGTACGTGCCGTTCTGTTCGGTGACCTTTCTCTATCTCTCCGGTAGCTGCATAATCCAGCGCTCATAGAAGTCCTGAGGTTTCTGGCTAAAGAACTGATCCAGGTGACGAAATTTTCTAAACCACTTACGGCACGTGGAATCGTCAACTGCACCCTCACCAGACACAACGCATATCTTCTGTTGCGTCTGCGAATTATTCTTGCCTTTTCAGAAATAAAAAAGCATAATGTGTCGAAAATGCTCCTTATTTTCTGCTATTTTTAATGCTTAACAAAATTTATAAAACGTAACCAAATAACACAATTTTTTCCCCAAATACTCGCTGAAATTCCTTCTTCCAAACAACATCAAAACTTTACACGTATCAAGTAGATAACATTTGGTTTTTGCGATGCAGTGCCATCTAGCGCCATAAACGGGACGAACTTTTGTATCAACCTAATACACTGCTGGCCACCGTAAATGCAACACCCTGAAGGAAGCATGCAAATAATATGAAATTTACAACATGCATTAGCGGAGGTGAGATATGTAAATGATTAGAATTTCAGCGCAGACGCACATCACGCGCGCATGTGGCGCCACTTCAAAGCGCTATTTAAGGCTTGGAGATTTCGACGATTTCAAGTACGGCAATTGTGTTTTTCTTGTGGTTTTTCAAAAAAAACGATCAATTATGCCTCGTAGAAAACAGCGATCATCTTTTGATCAAGTATCCGAGTTCGACAGAGGAAGGATAGTGGCCTACCGAGATTGTGGATTATCTTTCAGGGAAATCGGTAGTCGTGTTGGACGAAACCAAACAACTGTAATGCGGATATGTGATCGTTGGATGCAGGAGGGCACGACGGACCGACGTGTTCGATCGCATCCACCCCAGTGCACCACTTCACGTGATGACAGGCATATTGTGCGTATGGCAGTGACGGATCGCTCAGCCACATCACGAACCATAGCACAGCACATTCAGTCTGTACCGCATCATCCAGTGTCTGCGCGTACCATTCGACGCCGTTTACAGCAGAGTGGTCTGTCCGCAAGACGTCCATTGCTTCGTCTACCCTTGACGCAGAACCACAGACGTTTCCGCCGCCAATGGTGCGATGAAAGAAGGATGTCGACGGCAGAATGGAATGAAATTGTCTTTACTGACGAGTCACGCTTCTGTCTGCAACACCACGATGGTCGGATTCGAGTCTGGAGACACCGTGGAGAGAGGATGCTGAACAGCTGCGTTATGCACCGCCACACTGGTCCTGCACCGGGTATTATGGTATGGGGCGGTATTGGATATCACTCTCGCACTCCTCTAGTACGCATTGCCGGTACTTTAAACAGCCAGCGCTACATCTCCGAGGTGTTGGAGCCAGTTGTCCTTCCTTACCTTCAGGGCTTGCCCACAGCCATATTTCAACAGGATAATGCGCGACCACACGTGGCACGCATTGTCCAAGGGTTCTTCGTCAATCGCCAGATTGAATTGCTTCCCTGGCCAGCTCGCTCTCCGGATCTTTCGCCGATAAAAAACATGTGGTCCATGGTTGCTCAACGATTGACCCAGAATACATCCCCAGCTGCCACACCAGATCAACTTTGGCAACGTGTGGAAGCTGCTTGGTCTGCTGTACCCCAAGAACACATCCAAAGTCTCTTTGAATCAATGCCGAGGCGTGTGGCAGCGGTGATCTCCAACAATGGCGGCTACTCTGGCTACTGATTTTGGCAGGAACCACACTTCACAGAAGTCTATAAATTTAATCATTTGATACTTGGTCAACATGTTATCTACAAAATAAATTTTGTTGTGATATCTCTTGTCTTTCTTGGTGTTGCAATTTGGGTGGCCAGCAGTGTATATACGATTTAATTTCTGTTACCTACTTCCCAAAAGTTTGTACAGAATGTTTTAAAACACCGTGTAGTAAATAGCGCTACAGGGGAGTTCATACTTGTGTTTACAATAGCCTGTAAATTATAATGGGAAAGGGAGAAACATTTAAATTGTCAAAATTGGCAATTTTTCATTTTTTGCAACTAATTTTGAGACTCGATATGGTATTTAAACTTGTTATTTCCCAACATATAAAAAGAAAATTTTCACAGATTTCAAAACTATAAAATATTTTTGTCCAGTTAAACAGTTTTTGGGAAAAAGATCTTTAAACATGTAACCTTAATGTACTTCTCAAATTCCCTTCAAAATTGCCTTAAAATGATCGAAATTTCAAAGTATTTAATTTTGAATTTCAATTTGAATATCATTATTTATGCATATAAACTATTATTCTGTTCCAAACTTCATGAAAATCCGTCACAATACGGCCACAGGCCTTTTATTATTTTTACTTATTTGACATGGGTAGATAGTTAATTAACATCGTACTGAAGCAACACATCGGGCTATTGGTGTCAGTACGGGATCAATCCCGAAGGGAAAGATCAAGGACATCACCTTGAACCGCGGTCAGATGAGGTCAGCACTTGAGCTTGCACCAAACATCCACACCCCCGCCAACAACGCTAGGACATTTTAGGCCATGACAGATTTAACGCAAACCAACCCCCACGTGCAGGACTGTCTTTGGTGAGATCCAGTTACAACCTTCCAATTGCTAATACGTTACTCTTTCAACCGGGCTACCTCTGCTCTAAGTCGATGATGAGCAATCGGTGTGTTAAGAGTTCGAAACTAGATCCCCAATCGAAGGGGCCGCGGTAGCCTGGTTGGAAGAGTAACGGATTAGCAACCTGAGGATTGCGAGTCCAAATCCAACCAAAGAACGTCGTGTACAAAGGGGCTGGTGCACGTTAAATTTGTCGTGGCCTCAAATGTCCTCACATTGGCATGGTGTGGAAGTTTGGAGAGTGGGGCGCCAACTCAGGTGTGACCTCGTCATCTGACCGTGGTTCAAAATTACGTGGTGTCGTCCTCGGATCTTTCCCTTCAGGTTTGATTCTGGACCCTCGTCAATAGCCCGTTGTGTCGCTCCAGTGCAACGATAATTCGACTACCTATTAAGTCTCAATACATTCATGCGTAGGTAGTGCTTGTTTGTAAAAATGAAAACTATTCAAGAAATTTTAAGAAAAACTTTTTTCGATTAAAAAACATTGACTTCACTTCCTTATGAAATATCCCAAAACATTGCTTGGTATTTGCATGTGAAGCATATCATTACTTCGCACCTTCAATCTCTCACAAAGAATTCAAATGATGGATCGCTTATCTAAAACCCCTGGGAAGTTTCAGAACTTAGGTTAACATCTGTTCATTTCCTGTGGATCGTGCCTCCAAGAGAGCCATGTTTGGATACCAAAGTACCCTTACTTCTTTCTGGTTTCCTGAAACAGTCTAAGATCTTTTTCTTCCAAGCTCAGAAGATTGAAATATCGATTTCCATTTTCCTCTAGTCTGTTCGCTAAGTTAATTATTCCCAACACCATGGAGGTGTTATAGGGGTTCTTCATCTCTCATTGCAAAAACTACGCGAAAAGAATAGAGTGCGGTTGGAGGCAATTGATGACGGAGCGTCTTGTTCAAAGCATACAGAAAGCAATGATTCTAAAAAAGGTGCTGAGATGTATGATGACGCCAGTTTACTTTCTTCGCTAAAGGAGCTATGTTCCACACGTATACATTAGTGATGATGTCAGTCAGTCATTGGGTGCAGAGAGTTTCATTTTCGTTTGGTACTCCACGTTAATTTTTTACTAAACTGACCGCAGGACATACAGCTTGAAGTGGATTCTGAGCAATTATCAACATCATGTGTTGACCAGGATTGGAACCCAGCACCTGTTGAACCGAGAGTCACACCATCGATGTGAAATATAAGTAGACTGAGAACTACTATAGAAAGGAGTTTCAAAAGGTGTGATCAACATGTCGACTAGTAGTCACGTGACTGCTCAGTGAAACATGGACTTGGTTGGTCGATTTGGCATCTTATCGCTTCATTTGGTGATGTAACATCTTATTATAAGGTAGATGTGTGAATGCGAATTTATATAGAGTGGCGACGAAAGTGGTAAAATCGCCAGTCTACTAGTATGTCCTAGTAGTCTATTATGAGCCAATCAGATGATGAATCAATGGGTGGGCGTCTTCTCCCGTCCCATGGGCAGATCAGATGATGAATGTTAGGTTCCACCCAGCAGACGAAGTAGTCTAAGGGTCACGTTACTACTAGTTTTGATCACATGATCCTGGGCACATAAAGAAGTTACCATTCCTCACTCTACTTTTATACTTCCTCTGGGTCACAAGCACATTATGGGGTTTAGTTGTTTAATCTAGGACGCACTGGAGCTACACAACGAGCTATTGGCGAAGATCCGGGATCAATTCCAAAAGAAAAGATCCGAGGACAACAACGTAATTTCGAACAACGATCAGATGACGAGGTCAACACCCTGAGCTGACACCCCACTCTCCAAACTTCCATTTCATACCGACGTGAATTGTTCAGGGAAGACCTTGCTGGGAAACGGATTGTGTTTCCTTGCTCCATGCACCATGGTACTTTGATCCCATTTGTGAATACCCTAATAAGGTGATATAACAAATAGTACAGAAAAATGCTTTATCCTTCGTCATTTGTGAATACGTTATCCAGTCTCCAGACTAGTGAAAAACTGAATGTACTCAAGTAATCTACCTACTAAATTGAATTATCTAATTTTTTATTTCTATTAACATTAACTGATAATAATGGATTTATTTAGGAAAGATAATTAGTCCCCATAATAGTCCATAAAGCCTATTAGTCCATAAATAAAAGACCCTGCATGCTTAACGTGTCCACACAGTATACTTTTTGGTGTTCCTATTACTCTAAAACTTGTGCAAAAGTTTTCGAGTAACAGTAATAACTCTACAATGAACAAAGATTTAAAATTGAAAAAGCTTGCTATTAATATTTTAAGGACAAACTATTCCTTTTTTAAATTTAATTCATTAATTATAATGTTAGAAATAATGATCGCATAACTTTCTTTTCATTCGTTTTAATATTTATATGGTTTTTTTTTTGCTATTTTGTGTAATAACTATACGAGATGTTTTAATTCGTTAGTCGCACAGGATTCTTTAATTTAAAGTGAAAAGTCCTTTTTACATGATCACTAAGATTTATTATTTGAATAAACAGGTTTCATTTGTTGCAAGAAGAAACATGGGTATAGCAGTAGGTATTAGTTATGTAGGATAATAACAAAAGTTTATAACTTCATTGATAGATTTTAAATCAATTTAAGGACAGACCATGAGAATTTATTCATCATGATGTGAATATGAACCTTAAATTACGTATTATCGAAATATATTTAACCTTAACGAGTGCTCATATTCCATTAGTTCATTCATTCGGGTGCTCATTACTTCGTTAACTCATCCCCAATCAGCTTCGGTCTTAACACAAGCGGAACATTTACATTACAGGAATCTGATGGAAATAAATTGATTTTTGAATTCAACGTTACATTAACATTTTGGAGATATCGGTTAATATGCGAATTAAATGGGACTCCAAACAAAATTAGAGGAAGGTCAGAATAGGAAAGTATGCCGCAGAAGTTGTCATTAATTCATCGAATTGAAAGGAAAGCTCGGTTCTAGACTGATTTGATGTGTTTGGTTGTCTTGAATTTATTTCCCACGGGATTTGCGTGAGTGAGTTAAAATAATAAATTCCTAACCAGGGCTGGTTAAAATAAGTAACTAAAAATGCTAGATTAAAAATTGTTAAGGGGAGTTCTCTTAGGAGTGTATGTTCTCTTAGGAAAGCATGGCTGGATAATTAAGTAATTGACTGTAAATTAAGATATAATATAATTTCTAAACTAATAAAGTTTGATGCTGCTCCTAACCTTTACTTCATCTACTTTAATTTGTATTGGATTATTTTATTGTCATGTTCTAACGAATCTTTTGGATTGTTCGATCGTTATGTTATAATGAATGTAAGTATCATTCGATCGGTATGTTATAATAAATGTAAGTATCGTTCGACGTTAGTTAGTTAGAAGTAAGTTATGTTCTAACGAATTAATAGGATTGTTCGATCGTTGTGCTATACTGAATGTACGTATAATTCGATCGTTATGTTCTAATGAATATACATATCATTCGAATTGCTCGATCCTTATGTTATAAACGGATGTGCAGATACGGAAAAAACGAACCACCCCTCTTCATTCAAATAATATTAACAGTAGAGCAAATTCAAAGATGGTATTCGACAGGGAATAACGTCTTCTGCAAATTCATATACATAAAATTTGCATAAGGGGCCGTATTCATATTAAATTGAGCACGAACTACATAATTTCCAATAGCAACCCCCTATTTTGACACAAAATTTCGCATCTATCTCATAATTTAACTTTAGATACCAAGTTTCATGTTATTTATAAGATACAGAAAGTTTGGAATGCCTAATGGTAAATCAGTTTCCCAGACTTTATGGATATCTTCCTAAATAATATTCCTATAGCGCTGATATTTCATAGTGTTGCCTATTGAGGTACCCAAACAAAATATACATAATATTTTATAAATAATTTTTTTAACTGCAACTTTTCGAACTGTGACTTTTTAACTGTTTTTAACTTTTAACTGTAACTTTGGAACTTTTTAACTGTAACTTTTCGAATATTAATTATTAAATTCATATTAGAAAAACTATGAACAGGAACCTTGATATATTTTGACAGAAATAGATTCAGAAAGAGATTTAACATTAGCATAAAAAATTTCAGCTCTTTCCTATAGATAGTTTGCTCTACATTAAAAGTTTCGTCGCTACGGTGATTTTAGGGAGCATCCAACAGGAAAAAACATTACGAGAAACCTAAGGAGTGTGTAAATTTTTGAAAAATGTTTGGAAATATCATTTATGTAATCTAACGGACATTTCCTACTACCCATCCTGTGTAGTTCAGCTGAACAATGATCAGTCTAATTGTAGAGATAGGAAAATTTATATTTTTACGATAAGTCTTAACGGCTATTGCTAACTTGCGATTAACAGTTATATGCAAAGCTTATTTAATAGTTACTGAATAAGTTTAACAGTTATTATTAACTATTAAAAATTGAAGTTGACCGTGAAATGAAACAGTAAATATTGATTAACATTTTTTCCAAATTTCTCGTCTATCAAGATCTGATCAATTTTGCTAATGACGAGATGCCTTGTCGAGACAGGTAGAGGAGGGTTAAGGTTCTTTGCAATCTTCTTTTAGTTAAGCAACAAATGAACAGTTCCGGATTAACTACAAATAATCTCGATCTAGGAATAGCGGCTTTCAATGTGGAGATGATCCCTCAAATGAACAATGGCTTTAATATTGAATATCTCCGGATATAACCATATTAAATTCATGAAATTACATATTTAGAGTAATTTGACTATATAGAATCTGATTAAGGCATTACAACATGGTGTTGCCATTTTTGTTGTTTATGCAAGTCTTGATATGAAGACGATCCCTTATTCAATGCTTTTGCATTTGAACTTGTAGAGGACGTCAAGCCGTATTGAATGATGTCTTTGAATTTGCTTACTATGAATAGTGCTCAAAACAAAGGGGTGGGTTTTTCCCCGCTACTATAGCTATCGTTCGCATTGTTCGATCCTTGTGTTACAATGAATGTACGTATCACTCGTAATATTCAATCGTTATGTTATAATAAATGTACGTATAATTAGAATTGTTCAATTGTTGTGCTATAAAGAATGTACGTATAGTTCAGATTGTTGAATCGTTGTGTTATAACGATTGTACAGTTATATTTCAATCGTTTTGTTATAACGAATGTACGTATCGTTCAGATTGTTCTATTGTTATGTTGTAACGAATGTAACGTATGTTATACTGATGAACTTAATGCAAAAAGTAATTATTTTATTCAATACAATTTATTTTATGTGGAAGTTGGTAACAGATGTCTACATTATCTCTATAGCTATTTGTTGTTATTTGTCTATTTGTATATTAAAGCTGTAGAATAAATTAACACAAAATATTTCAAACAAAACTTTTCTTAAACTTGAAGTAGTGTATGTAGTGTAAAGTAATATAAACCTTGAAAAATATTTCAGTACTATGAAGAGAAAATTTTCCGAGTTCATATAACTTATATAACCAAATCAGGGTGTTCAATATGATCTATGTCAATAATATAACACGATATAAAGTAATAATGTCGACTAAAGTGCGACATCATTGTAAAGAAAATCAACAGCACCACTTAAAACCACGATCACGATAATTTTAAACATCGAAACTACCTTTCGCTGAGAAAGTTCTTTTTTCAGTTTCTTACATACCTCTTATAGATTGAATTGGAATATTAGTAGAAGAAAACTGTATAACATCAGCAAACTGTATTGCCTTTCCAATTTCTTACAAATCTCTTGTTTCACTCTCTCGAAATCTGCATCTTTAAATATTATATTTAGACATTACGTATTTCGTAGACAGAAAATCACAAAATTTGAAGTCGAATTTTTTCCCGAATGAAGACACAGGATGTACAAAAAATAAATAAAATTTCAGAATGTGTTGTGCCATATCAATCATTCTACAGACACTTCAATACATATCCAATAATTCAATATTCGACTTTAATAAGTCAATCAATTTTTAACTTTTGCCTTGTAATGATATGCAAAAACTTTATTCATGGTACATTTTCACGAAATATGGTGGAAGAGTAACGGATTAAAACAGGAGGGTTTCGAGTTCAAAACTCGATCCAATCAAAGACCGTCATGTACGCGGGGCTGGTGCACGTTAAATCTATCGTGGCTTCAATTGTCCTGACTTTAGCGTGGTGTGAGAGTTTGGAGAATGGGGCGTTGACCTCGTCATATGACCGTGGTTCAAAATTACGAGGTGTTGGTCTCAGTTTTTACCTTTGAGGTAGGTAGGTATTTTAGCTAACGTGCACTGGAGCAACACAACGGACTATTGGCGACGGTCCGGAATCAAACCCAAAGGGTAAGATCCGAGGACAACATTAACAATTTTGAACCACAGTCAGATGACGAGGTCACACCTGAGCTGGCACTTCTCTCCAAACTTCCACACCACGCCAACGTGAGGATATTTGAGGCCACGACTGATTTAATGTGCACCAGTCCCTTTGTACCCGACGGTGTTTGGTTGGATTCGAACTCGCAACCCTTCGGTTGCTAGTCCGTTACTCTTCCAACCGGGCCACCGCGGTCCGTTTCATTTTGAAAATTTGTTTAAAAATATTAGAAAACAGCATCTTCCACCTAAACGCGGCATTTTTGGACACACATTCTTCGACAAAAATGTTTATTTTGGCTCCCTCTACCGCCCTTTACAATTTGGCTAGATACTTTCGAAACACCCTGAATAAACATTTTATGACCTGAAATATAAACATTATTACTTTCACTTAAAACATCCTTCTGCATTTAAAAGTACACAAAGTAGCCAATAAAAAGACATAATTCATCTACATTTCGTACGCTCAATGAATTGTTAAGTATTTAAAAACAGCGTGCATGACAAAAATCTTCGAACATAAAACATAATTTATTCACACTTCCCTGTTATAGGAAGTCCCTTTTTCGGCATCATAACATTTTTCTTGACTAGACCCTAGAGAGATTTTCCGTTGGTTTAGAGTAGACATTCATAAATCTATTGCAACATTCTACACTAAAACGAAGTCGTTAAATATGTTATGGCCGCTCATAAATTAAGATTACCTCTTGTCGATTTAATTAGGATTTCTATGAACTCAAATTTCAAGACGACAGCAGAATTCTAGGAAGTTGAAAGTTGATTTTGTTTTCAGAACAGAAGAATAAAGCGGAAACACATGGTAAGTCGTAATTTTTTCAGTTAGATTCATAACTTTTACGAATTGATTTCAGCATATTGTTGTCTATTTAATTAGGGTTACCCTCAACTCAAATTTCAAGACGACAGCGAAGTTCTAGACGTTGATGGCTGATTTCTCTTTGAGAATATTGAAGGATAAAGCAAAAGCACGGTAAGTCACAATATTTTTCATAACTAGAGGGATAACTTTTACGAAGTAATTTCAACATGAATTTCGTTTAAAACGTCTTTGCGCTACAAAATGTGTTTACTTCTGGTCAGTAGCGTCTTCAGAATTTTATTTTGGATGGGGATCAAGGGGGGCTGAAAAAGAATTCTTAATGCAAAACTAAGGGTGCATAATACCCTTTAAACAATTATTTTAAATTTTGCATTAACCAAATATTTTAGTGTACGTTATGCTAATACACATAAAATGTACGAATTCAAATGAAAAAGTGTTGAATAAGGGGCCGTCTTCGTACCAAATTTTGCATAAATAACAATATTTCCAATAGCAAAATAATGTTTTGATGCCTTTATCAAAATTTACACAGTAAAATTAGTCTAAATATGAAATTTCATGAATTTACTAAGGCCACATCCTGAGATATTCAATGTTAAAGCCGTTGTCCATTTGAAAGATCATCTCCACATTGAAAGTCGCTATTCGTAGATCGAAATTACTTGTAGTTAAACCAGAACTGTTCATTTGTTGCTTGACTAAAAGACTACAAAGAACCTTAACCCTCCTAGTGGTTGTCTCGACAAGGTATCTTGTCATTAGCAAAATTGACCAAATCTTGATAGACGAGAAGTTTGAAAAAAAATGTAAATCAATATTTACTGTTTAATTTCACTGTCAACTTAAATTTTTAATAGTTAATGATAACTGCTAAACTTATTCAGTAACTATTAAATAAGCTTTCCATAATAACAGTCAATAATAACTGTTATCGCAAGATAGCAATAGCCGTTAAGACTTATCGTAAAAGTATAGTTTTGCCCATCTCTACAATTAGATTGATCATTGTTCAGCTGCACTACACAGGATAGGTAGAAAGCAATGCCCGTTAGATTACATAAATGATATTTCCAAACATTTTTCAAAAAAATTTACACACTCCTCGGGTTTGTCATAATGTTTTTTATGTGTTTGCATGCCCCTAAAATCACCGTAGCGACGAAAATTTAAACGTAGCGCAAAAACTATCCATAGGAAAGAGCTGGAATTTGTTATGGTAATGTTAAAACTTTCTGAATCTATTTATGTCAAAATATATCAAGGTTCCTGTTCATAATTTTTTCGAATATTAATTTAATAATTGATATTACAAACAAAAAAATTATTTATAAACTAAAACATTATGTATATTTTGTTTAGGTACCTCAATAGCAACTCTCTACAAAATATCAGCGCTATAGGAATATTATTTAGGAAGATATCCATAAAAGTCTGGAAAACTGGTTTACTTTTTTTATTAGGCGTTCCAAACTTTCTGTACTTTATGAATGACATGAAACTTGGTATGTGAAGTTAAATTATGAGATAGATTCGAAATTTTGTATCAAAATAGGGGCACCTTGTCGTGACAACCACCAGGAGGGTAAAAATCTTTTTGAATCATCGCCACATCATTAGCACTCTCAAATGCATGTCACTTCTTAAGCTTAATACCATAAAAATAATACATTGAGCAACGCAATGGGCTATTGGCGACGGTCCAGGATTAATTCAGAAGGGAAAGATTCAAGGACACCACGTAATTTTGAACCATGGTCAGATGACGACGTCACACCTGAGCTGGCACCCCACTCTCCAAACTTCCACACCACGACAACGTGAGGACATTCGAGGCCACGACAGATTTAACGTGCATCGGCCCCCTTTGTACACGACGGTCTTTGGTTGGATTCGAACTCGCAACCCTCCGGTTGCTAATCCGTTACTCTTCCAACCAGACTGCCCCGACCGCCCTCCATTTGCTTAGTAGATTGAAAGAAATGCTACATTGCTCTCAAATCTTACGGAGGATTAAAGCCGCGGTATCCCGGTCGGAAGAGTAACGGATTAGCAACCGGAGGGTTGCGAGTTCGAATCTAACCAAAGACCGTTGCGTAGAAAGGGGGCTGGTGCACGTTAAATCCGTCGTGGTCTCAAATGTCCTCACGTTAACGAGGTGTGGAAGTTTGGAGAGTGAGGTGCCAGCTCAGGTGTTGCCTCGTCATCTGACCGTTTGTCAAAATTACGTGGCGTTGTCCTCGATCTTTCCCTGTGGTATTGATGTCTGACCGCCACCAATAGCCCGTTGTGTTGCTCCAGAGTGATGTTAATTAAAATACCTACCTATCTTACGGAGGGTTAATGGTAAAACTGATGATTCAAATATAAAAAAGTGCTTTTATAGCAAATTTTAAAATCATTTTCAAATACCATTTTTTATTAAAATTCAAGGTAAAAACGTCATTTATGGAGTCAGGGAAATAACATTAACCGAAAGAGACATTGCTTTAAACTCCACAGATCCGTTCCATATAACAGGCGCTAGTTCCTCGCGTGATCCTTTAAAAATCCTCCTCCACGCCTTTGACGTATACAATATTGTTCACCAGATTCGCTTTTGAACGAATTTTTGATCAATAATACCTGTTGACCTTTTTCCAAAGAACAGCATTCCTCTCTCACGCTGTTGTGGATTGGGGAAGGATGCTTTGCCAGAGGAAAAGATCGATGGTCATCCCTTTGTAAGGGAAAGGTGAATGCCCTTCTCTGATATGAGGTCCACCCAAGTCTGGTGGACTTCCTTTTTCTTGGCGGAGAATTTTTAATTTCATTTCGTGTGAGAGGACAATCAGACACCCATAATTAATCGCGACAAAAGAGTCTGATGCTATTGTTATCGGGAGGTCAATGACCTTAGAATTCATGAATGTTCAAGGTGAAGATATTTCGAGGGATAGTGACCCCTCAATACATCTACGGTATTGGAGGGCGAGAGAAGGTGAGATATATCGCGGTGAGTGTAGGAAGGATGAGAACATAAGGAAATAGAGGAATAAGTTATTATTCAATATGTACTTTTTACTTAAGGTGTATATGCAATGCGATGCTTCGTTCAAAACAATGATAACTCAAAAATGAATTGATCTGTTATATTTAGTTTTGTATAATTATAATCTACAAAACAGGGGATGTTTTGACCTTCAATCAAAGCTATTAGTTAAATGAATTTTTAGTTATTTTTAAATAAAAAATATTGATTTTTTAGACTTCCTTGGTGAGGAAGATATTTTAATTAACGTCATACTGGAGAAACACAACAGGCCATTGGCGACGGTCCGGGATCAAACCCGAAGGGAAAGACCAGAGGACAACACCACGTAATTTTGGTGGTCAAATGACGAGGTCACACCTGAGCTGGTACTGCACTCTCCAAACTTCCTTGGTGTAAAATATAGTCCATTGTGTTGCTCCAATGCGTCATTAATTAAAATACCTACCTACCTTGGTGTAAAAGGATGTAAAAACTTATTCCCTCTAGGAACTTGATTGAGGGTCAAAACATGAAGAATAATATTAGGAATGGTTTCCAACAGGAATTGTCTTTCTGAACAAATTATAATTTTAGATATCATCATCATAACTGGCGAGACAGCCCTTTGCAAGCCTTGGCCTTCTTCAGAAGTTTTCCCCAGACTACCCTCTCTCCAACCATGGATCTCCAGTTCTTGACTTTCATGGCGCTAAAGTCCGAATCCAGACAGTCCCTCCTTCTCTTTTTCGGCCTACCCCTTTGTCTTTCACAAAAACGGACTGCATTAAAAACTTTCAATGGCTTTCTCTCTGGATCCATTCTCAAACGATGACCTATCCATCTCATTCTGTTCAATTTTACAAATTTTACTGTCTTCATTTTCAAAAAGTTTGTATAATTCAAAATTGTATCTCCTTCGCCAAATATCATTATCAAGGACACCACCAAAGATGGCCCTCAAAACTCTCCTTTCAAAAATTGCAAAAGCTCTCTCTTCCCTTTCTGTCAATGACCATGTTTCAGAGGCATAGGTTAACTCTGGAGTTTTGTACAGCAGGATTTTTGTTTTTCTTTTGATGAGGTGAGATTTCAACTGGTTTCTTAGCCCATAGAAACAGTGATTAGCCGTAATAATTCTTTTCCTGATTTCAGGGTCAATCTCATTCTGACTCATTTCAGACCCCAAGTAAATAATTTTTTACAGATTCAAATTTATGTTTCTCAATTTAAAATATATTAACAGGGTTTCCTTTCTTTCCGCGATACATATATTGTGTTTTCTCTTCATTTATTTTTAGTTTCATTTTTCCTGCAGCATTTTCTAATGCTAGGAAAGATTCCCTCAGCATTTTCTTGATTTGTGCTTCTTTAATGTTAGCTAGTGTATTCATGGCATTTGATGCAAAAATTCTTTGTCTAAAGTGGTAGGTAGGTAATTACATCGCACTGGATCACCTCAACGGGCCATGGGTGATGTTTCTCAATAAATCCCTTCGGGGTTGATTAAGAAACGTCACACACCGTAATTTTGAATCACGGTCGGATGACGAGGTCAACACCTGAGCTGGTTTAAAGCGAAAAAGTGAAAATAAGTAAACTTTACATATTAACGTAACAGAAATGTGCTACGACACACTTTCGTATGGTTAACCATTTGCAAAACTATACTTCACCCGTTGTGTTACAACAAAATATATTAAACTAAACGCAAAATGAAATAAAATTGTAAATCCAAATATACAGAAACGTCATAGTTTTTCCCCCGTGGGTTTATATTTCCATTTCTGAGTTACTCCAAATCCGTCTAAAAATCTAATGCCTTTGCAAAATATGTATGTATTCTATATGCGGGATATTGTTCTAGTTGCAGAAAAGTTCTCAAAACGACTTGGGTTCAGATTTCGATTGAAATTTCCATATTGAATTTCGAATTTATCAGAAAACTCCACTATCAATTCACGTTCGAGTAGATTCGTTGTTATGTCGCTTTCGTACTGTAATAATATTAAAATACATAAACACTTACACAATAATTCTACTAATGTAATTCATTGAAATCAAATGTTAGCTTTTGTACGTATACCACTGTTATTTGAATTTGTGTGTGTGTGTGTGTGTGTGTGTGTGTGTTGCAGCTGTCTCTAATAATTGATATTTCCATAACGAATATCGTATTCAGCTGAGAACTCAATTATCAATTCATGTTTGAGTAGATTGATTGTTGTGTCTATTTCGTACTGGGATATAATAATATTAATATGTGAATAGTGTTATATATACAAAAGAATTCTACTACTGCCTTTCTTTGAAAACAAATGTTAGCTTTTGTACGTATACCACTGTTATTCGAACTTGTTGCAGCTGTCTCAAAATAATTGAAATTTGCATAATGAATATCGTTCAGCTGAGAACTCAATTACCATTTCACGTTTAGTAGATTGATTGTTGTGTCTATTTCGTACTGGGATATAATGCTATTAATATGTAAATAGTGTTATACACAAGAATTCTACTGCTGCCTTTCTTTGAAAACAAATGTTAGCTTTTGTACGTATACCACTGTTATTCGAACTTGTTGCAGCTGTCTCAAAATAATTGAAATTTCCATAATAAATAACGTATTCAGCTGAGAACTCAATTACTAATTCACGTTTAGTAGATTGATTGTTGTGTCTATTTCGTACTGGGATATAATTAAATTAATACATAAATAGTGTTATACAAGAATTCTACTACTGCATTTCTTCGAAAACAAATGTTGGTTTTTGTACGTATTCCACTGTTACTCGAAGTTGTTGCATCTGTCTCTATAAAAACTCCTATAATTCACTAGAAACAAACATCAGTTGTTCAACGTTGTTTTCATAAATAACAGTTCTATCGCAACTTTTGTTGTTTTCCACATTACACAAACATTGGAATACTTGTTTTAACGGAAAAATACATTATCTTACGTTTTCTTCATGTTTCTATAGAACAGTTTAGAAGAAAACTGAATTATAAGTTAAATAAAATGTGTACATTGGTACGATATAAACGGGGAGTAAAACTTAACGATTACTTAAGGAAACATAATGGATGAAAATTGAAAAATAATCATTTTAAAGCTTAAAAAATAATGCTTGTCTTTCGATTAATTTTTGATTTTATATTGTGCTCTGAAAATCTTATACTTTCGAATTGTAGCAAACTGGAATGTAATTCAAGTATTTGTTAATATGTAGTGAATAAACGTGAGTTTCATTGTAATTCAACTACACATTCTTAGCATACCTTTTACCCTTTAAGGCATTTTAAAATAAAAAAATAACATAATATTGGGGATCTCAAAATATGGTAATACATTTCTTCTCAGGAAATCCTTCTAGATCTGAAATTGAATAGGAAAAAGCTTTTAACTGAAAAACCTCGGTATCACATTTTTTCACTTTTTATATGCCACACGCATCAAATGCATCTTAATGCACGACGTTGGCCTTTAAAAGGACATTTAGAATTCTACTGTGCGAATGCTTGAGAATGGCGTGCTCTGGTCTTTAGTATTGTATAAATATATTTTTAGGATGGGTTAGAGGAGAATTATATATCCATGCGATCATTTTAAAACATCCGATGACGACCAATTGAACGATCATTGCCGTTATTATTATGCTGATTACCACACACACAAGAAACGCTGGTCGGTTTTGAATCGAAAAAATAATTTGACATAAATATGCGTGGTTTAAATATTTACAAAAAGTTTATTTTCAAAAATATAAAATCGAAACAATTGATACTTAGAAACAATATTTTCATCCAAGAAAATGGGGAAAAAACTCGATTCACGAGTCTTAACTTGCATGGAGCTCCTTATAAGTCAAAAAGTTATTTAGAAAAATAATATAAGATAGTAAGATATGATAATATAGATAACAACATATTATTTTGATATATACGATAATAATATAGGAAGGTTCGAGAAGAATTATCCACGCGATCACTTTAAATTATCCAATGAAAACCAGGTGAACTATCAGTGCCGTTATTATTATGCTGATTATTAAGAAACGGTTTTTTAAGTTTTGAATCGGGAAAAAATAATTTTACATGAATATGTGTCGGTTAAATATTTACTAAAAGATCATTTAAAAAATATTAAAAAAAGAAACAATGGATTCTTAGAAACTACATTTTCACCCGAGAAAATGATACCCCCCCCCTCCGATTCATGAGCCTAACATACATGGAGCTCCTTGAAAGTAAAAAAGTTATTTGGAAAAATATATAGGGTGTTTCGAAAATATCAAGCCAAATTGTAAACGGTGGTAGAGGTGGCCCAAAATAAAATTTTTTTGTCAAAGAATGTGTGCCCGGAAATGCCGCGTTTAGGTAGTAGAGGGCGCCGTTTAGGTCAGTCTATAACATTGTTTCTGTTGCGTAAGGCGTCATTCCCCGCTCGGATTTTCAACCACATGCATTGCTATACGAATTCGGAGCTTGTCGTGTGCTATGGAAAAAGGAATCAACCATTTACTTGATGAAAAATAGTGTTTGGTTCAGTTTGTCCAGATCTGGTCCTTGCGCCGTAAAAAACCAGCCAACTTCTTCTTTTCCTTATGCCTTTAAAATACTTACCCCTTGAATTACCAACTAAATGTCTATTTATACACGTAGAATGTAAACGTTGAATTTCACATCCAAAATTCCTTCGTACTGCATACCTTGTCCGAATATGGCCTGTACCATAAAATCCAGCCAACCTTATATGGACTTTAAGGTTTCAATGAGTCTAATTCCTGAACATTACATAACAACTCACGGAATGTTTTGATAAGATTTCGTCACCTCTTGCATTTTTCTTGCTTATTTTAGTAATTTTAGAGTATATGATTGACTAACTTTCTGGAAGAACCCTGATGGAACGCAATATCAAATCAAAAATAACCTTTTCCATATTATGAACATATATTTTTTTTCTCAGTTTTTCTGTTATTCTGAAATTCTATTGAATCATTTTAAATTATGAATAAAAGATTAATTACCTTAGTTCTTTAGCGATGTTTCTTTCACCCTGTAGCTTAATTATCCTGAACATTCTACAAACTGCAGTCATATTTCATGGCACTAATACTTGGGCGTATGTATTTCCATTTGCTTAACGAAAAAGCATTGCTTGCCACAGTTCGGTCAGATCTGGCCATAGCCTCATAAAAAAACTCAACTATGTTACTAATAATTGTATTCAATGTGCACTTGAATATTTAACCCTCCAAGTGGTTTCGGCGAGATATCTTGTCCATTAAGTTCTGACCAATTGTTTTAATGACGAGATATTTCGTCATCAAGATACTGCCTATTGTTTTGATGGTGACGAACCAAGGGTCAATTTTATTGTAATGACGAGATATCTCGTCTGTTAAGATCTGGACAGTTTAGCTAATGATGAGATACCTCATCGAGACAACCACTAGGAGTGTTAAATCTTTAAACGTATATTTTCAATAATTCAGAAAACTTTAATTAATTTTATACTTATGGATGCATAAAGTTCAGTTATCCTTTAAAAACATATACACAAGCGCGGACACACATACAATGTGCTTTGTGTATATATCACTGGGGATTGTGTATATATAGTTTTATACAAAAATCTATAGGGATTACAATTTCAATTTGAAACTAGTCTATAGGAATTTAACTCATATTGAATTAGAATATCAACCTACGTAATGGTATTAAGCCTTGTATACAAGGCCTAGCTCAGTGATCAGCAGATCAGCAACTACACAGTACTATAGTACCCCTTTCGTAGTTTCCAGAAATTTTAAGTAAACATTTCAGCTAGTCTGATGAACTCTGTTATGCATGGATTTGTCTGAAACTTTAAAAACTTATAAACCATCTTGATGCTATGCACTTTCGAAATTAATTAGTTCCTCGTACTTCTGCGAAATTAATTAACTTACTTAAATGAGAATACTGATACCGAATCCGGCTTACAGTTGAAATTCTAACCGCGCTTTCTTATTAAATTGCACCTGATAGCTTCAAAAGATTCCAGATAACTTATTTAAGAATGGCTGGAAATGGCAAGAATTTATTTTAATTACTTGTTCAGCAAACGAGTAAGATTGGTTTTTAAAACTCATTGATGTATCGCATTTACAGCGACAAAATAAATTCTTTTATCTTTCATTATTAAATTCTATCTTTCCTGATCTTCGTTTCTATCTTATGCATTATCACAAAAATCATGTAATTAAACTTACTAATCCCTTACAAATATAGCTTATCTGCATATTTTAAACATAGTTATTGGAAACTAGGTTTGTTTGTATGATCCACGAAATATAGGATTAACTCCAAGAAAATATTTATTTGAAATAAATATGTTCTAGTCTACCGTTTTAATTTTCAAACGGAAAAGAATGGTATTTTTAGAAATAAATATTTTTGCGGTTCACTCTGGAAACAAAAACAAAATATAGTTCAGAAGAATAATAACCCGCAGGTCAAATAGAATTTTCAAACTTCTAGATCAATACTTCTATTTTTAAGCAATAACAGTAATTCATTTTTTGGGATACACAAGTTCTTTTTATCTGTGTATCGATAAAATATAACGTAATAAAGAGTTTTTGTTTCATTTTTTGATAGTTATTCACTACGAGATGTAGTTTCTCAGCTGGATTGGTCTATAATTAATTTCTTTGACATCATATAAAAGAATAATAATAAATTAACGTAATTAAATGTTACATCTTATTGAACTGATGAAGTTTCGAATTTCCTTTTCTCCTTTCCTTTTTCTTATTTACTTACTACTTATTTTACTTTTAAAAATGAATATTTTATACATTTGCTTATTTTACATTTCAAAATGAATTTTATACGTACTTATTTTACATTTCAAAATGAATTTTACGCTAATTTATTTTACCACATTGAATTTTACACTTATATATTTTACTTTTCACACAAAATGAATTTACTCCATTTTATTTTACTTTTACCACAAGATGAATAATTTCACACTTATTTTACTCTTAAAAAAATGAATTATATATATATATATGTACTTTTCAAAATAAACATTTCATATTTACCTTACTTTGCTTTGCAAAATGAATTTTATATTTACCTTATTTCTCTTTTGAAAAGGAAATTTATACTTATTGTACTTTTTAAAATGAATTAAGGAGAAAGTTTCCGATGAAAGCAGACCACCCAACGACTATCGAAGTAGACCCCAAAACAGTAATCACTAAAAAGCAAGCACCTCACTAATAAATTTGCATCAGATGAATGAAAGTAACGAAACTTACACAATTTATTTTAAAAACATAATTTACTTTTCATGCAGTTCGAAGGGAAATTACAGCTCGGCAAGGCGGCCGTCCGAATGATTCGGATAGTCAGGTCTGAACATTACTTTAATTACTGCCTGAACATTAGTACATTTCCCACATCACCGATTTCAGTTTATTTAAAGTGACAGCATAGAATAAAATCCAATCATAACGAGCATTTGAAAACACCCCAAATCAAACTAAATACCTGAAAACGAAAATACCCACCAGCACTAACAGTAATGTTTTATTAAGCCAAGCGAATTAACGGTGTATCTAATGTCATGTTTGCTCTCGCAAAATATCCTAGGACAGTATTCCCACACCACATGCTCCGATCGACCCATCTAACGAGCCAGACAACTCTCAGCCTCCCTCTTAACTACAGCAGACGTCCCAGAACCGCCATTGCAATCAGACAACTTTCCAGATATATTTGTCTTGACACATTCCGACTGCTTTTCACTCGGCGATTTTTTGCCCTGGTTTCTGCCCTTTCTCCAGTTTCACTTGCTATTTACATAATCAGATTTAGGGTTTTGATATTTTTTTCCTTCCAAAGGTTATTATTTAATTTTACCTGGGTTGCTAGATGAATTACCGTTGCATTGGAGCCTCACAACGGGCTATTGGTGACGGTCCGGGATCCATCCCGAAGGGAAAGATCGGAGGAATTTTTAACCATGGTGCTCAGTCTCGCCACTAGATGGCGGTAGTGCATTTTGATTTGAATCTGGTCAACCAATGAGAATTGATATTCTTGTTAGAATAATAAAGTTGGGTAGGTAGGTATTTTAACTAACGTCACACTGGAGCAACACAATGGGCTATTGGTGACGGTCCGGGATCATTCCCGGCCATCCAATAGTCAGCCAATAGGACCATCTGACCGTGGTCCGGAACCACGGTCAGATGACGAGGTCAGCACCTGAGCTGGCACCCCATTCTCCAAACTTCCACACCAAGCCGAAGAGAGGACATTTGAGGCCACGACAGATTTAATGTGCACCAGCCCCTTTGCACACGACGATGTTTGGCTGGATTAGAACTCGCAAACCTCCGGTTGCTAATCCGTTGCTCTTCCAACTGAGCCACCGCGACCCGACAAATCTTTAGAATGCGGCGAAAGTGAACGATTCGGAATGTTAAGCCTTTTTAGTTGGGAAGAAGTCGCGCTAAAAAGCAGCTGTTTATTATTTAGCCCTAAATCGAAATCGATGAACTCAATTTTGATTGCTGCGCAAGATTCGGTGAGTCAAAACATGCTTATTATTTAGATATAGATTCTCATGGATCCAGATTCAAATTCATTTCTTAGAATTATGTATTATTTACTTGTGTTATATGTCAGTATTTGTATTTAGCTCTGTCCATTGTTAAATTGGGTCATTTTTCGTGGTTAAGTGCATGTAATAAATTTAAAGGAATATATATTGGTTACAGTTCATTATTAATCTTAATTCTCAACACACGGTCTGATGACGTCAGTCCAGTAAGAAGAGTAGCGGATTAGCAACCGGAGGGGTCCGAAACTAGGTCCAACCAAAGACCGTTGTGTATGCCGGGGCTGGTACACGTTAAATATGTCATGGCTTCAAATGTGTGGTGTGGAAATTTGGAGAGTGGAGTGCCAGCTCAGGTGCTGACCTCGTCATCTGACCGTGGTTCAAAATTAAGAGGGGTTGTCCTCGGGTCTTTTCCCTTTGGGATTGATTCCCGACCGTCCCCAATTGCCTGTTATCTTACTCCAGAGTGACGTCTATTAACCACCTATCTACCTACCTGGGTTGATTGGTAGTTGAATTAGCGGACCACTGGATTAAATCGTATTTTATTTCGTCTGTTTAGTTTCAAACTTCCGACAAGCGTGTTCGCAAGTAATTTCAATATCCGTATAAATAATTTGAAGTATTTTTAATACAAAGTATCAAAAATTGCTCTGAAATTTTTTTAAAGCGCCACTTTGGAGAAAAAATGTTAGGTGTTTAATCATAATTATAAATTTGTGCAAGTCGATCAAAATCATACCAATTTTTTCAAAGATCAACAGAAAAAATATATATTTTGGTGTGCAGCAGGATTTTAGCAGTTAGCTTTTGTGTGCCACGACATGAAAAATGATGAAAACCACTAGTATAACATTTTTACAGCTACAATCCGTTTTTCAGTTTTTTTCGCCATAACATAATCATTCATCATATGTACCAAAGATTTGAAAAGACGAATTTGAACCAAATTCAGTATGTTTGTTACATATTTCTGTAGACCGTGGTTCAAAATTACGTGGTGTTGTCCCAGGATCTTTCCCTTCGGGTTGGTTTAATCTCGGATAATCGCCAATAGCCCGTTGTGTTTCTCCAGTGCGACTTTAATTAAGTACCTACCTACCTTATTACTGTAATCTCTACCATCATTTATTACTCCCTGCTAGTCTTGATATCATTGCTTCTATTGGATGAACATTAGCTTAACTCTCCTGGTGGTTGTCTTGAGGTATCTCATAAGGAAAACTGACCAGATTTGGTTGACGAGATATCTCGTCCTTAGAAAGAAACTGACCAGATCCCGACCACATCATAAAAATGTCGGCAATATCCTGATGACGAGATATATGGCCCTCAGCGAAACTGATCAGATCTTTATTGACGAGATATTTCGTCGAAACCACTTTCAGAGTTAATCGACGTTAGTTACCCACGTTACTGATTTTAGTTTGCTTAAATGCACAGCATAGGTAAAAATCGAACTGCAACGAGCACTTGGAAAGACCCATAATCAGAAATACGCGAAAACGAAAACACTCATCCACATTAACAGTAATGTTAGATTAAGGCTGGCAAATTATCGGTGCACCTAATTTTTTTGCTCTCGCAAAATATCCCAGAACAATCGCCGCAACCACATGCTTCGATCGACCCATGTAACGAGGGAAACAACTCAGCTTTCGTTTTAACTGCAGCAGACATACCAGGATCACCCTGGAAATCTGGATATGCTTTCCAGATTTATTCGGTCTTGCCATTCCTAGTGTTCTCATTTCGCCACTTTTTTACTTATTTAGTACGTGTAGATGATGTAGGGGAAGAATACACGTATGAAAGCATGCCGTTGGAAGCAGTTTTGTCATCAGAAATGCTTAAAAGCAACACGATTCTAACACAAAGGGTTATTCGGTCTTGCCATATTCCGAGGGTTCTCCTTTCGACATTGTTTTACGTATTTAATATGTGTAGATGGTATAGGGGAGATACACGCATAAAAAGCATGCCGTGGAAAACAGTTTTGTCATCAGAAATGCGACGATTCTGACACAAAGGATGTTTAACGCGAAATTCCAGGCAATGTTTAAGATTGGTTGGCTGCTTGTTTTTGCGTTTTTTGGGGCATGGGCCATACGTGGTCAAGTTGCGCCAAACACAACACAAGACAAGGTCAAGTAAAAAATGTTGTGAAAGAAAGAACAGAGAGGAATTTGGGAACACAGAATAGCATGATTAAAGCAGAGGTAGGTACTTAATTTACGTCGCACTGGAGCAACACAATGGGTTATTGGCGATGGTCCGGGATCAATCTCTAATGGAAGGGATAACAGCAAAATAGATAGCTTGGGTATCCCGGAGTGTGCCCCGTGTTTACAAAAGACAGTAAACCCCATTGGTAAAGATGAGATCACGAGAGTCTCTCGGTACAATGAAGCCTTTACATACCTAAAAGAGATGTACCCCTGAGGACACAATGGTTAAGAAATTTCATAATTTGTAAATATTTACTTGATTATGTTCATTTAAGCTACAATACGCGTTTAACACTCCTGATGGTTGTCTTCATGAAGGTATCTCGGCACTAGGAAGGCTAACCAGATTTTGATGGACGAGCAATCATGTCCTTAGCAAGACACTGACCAGATCCAGATCTCGTCATCGTAAAAATATGGGCAATATCCTGATGAACAGGTATCTCGTCATTAGTAAAATTTACCAAATCTTTATTGACGAGATATCTCGTCAAAACCGCACAAGAGCTAACCATTTCAAGTCGGTGGGACATCAAACGTTCCAACGGATTAAGGTTAGTGTATTGCTATTCTTGGAATATTAAGGTTATAATTATTCTTTCATTTGATATATTTTAGATGGGTGGTGGGTGTAAGGTGTCCCACCTCCCTTAAAAGAACTCAATTTTTGCTATGTGCAATATCCATTTATGTTCGCGGTGATACTTCACATTATTTACATGACATGAAAATTACATGACAAGAGGAAGAACTATTTCTCCCTTTAATGGGAAGACGAGAAAGTTTCCTTAAAATTACTTTATTATTTACCCAGACGTTTGAGCAAAAATAGATTGTTTATTTCGTATGAAATTTTCGTTAATCTACCAAAGATATTTGAAGCATCGTTTTTCTCAGAGTAAACATCTGAGAGTTTTTACGTTGTATATAATTAGAAAAAAAACTTGAATTGTATCTTCAAGCATAAGTTACACCATGTCTCGCATCTTTTACAGTACTTATTTTTAACGTCTCATTCATAAAATAACTTTTAGAAAAGGTTAGTTACCTCAAGGTTGAGCTGAGAAGAAATACGTGTTCACAAGTGGACCAAGTAATCTTACATTATCAAGGAAAAATTCGAAACTGAAAAGTCAAAGCAAAGCAACAAAAACGGTTATGTACCGCACTAAAACTCTTTTCGAAAGTTTCCTTAAATGAATCTTAAATTTAACAAGTACTCCTTTGACTCACTTTCATCCAAAATTTTACCTGAAATTGTTTTCTGATTAAAACGAAAGGAGATTTTTGGTAATAGGAATGAGGGAATAATGAGTTTCCTGAAAGAATAAGAGTTCTTGAAAAAGTGTAATTAATTATTATTTTTAAAAATTTTGTTTTTTAATTAACAGAGGATTCTACTTTTTTCATTCTACCCTTCATTTGATAATCATTGAGAATTCGCAGGTGGTCTGCACACCTTATGTAAAGATTCATTAAAGCCACTAATGTTGGTTCTATAAATATCAGAAATCATTTTTAATTCTTACGAATACATTTATACTTCTGAGGGGTTCTCACGTACATGTCCGTGCTGCAATATACAGTGTTCCATGCATGACTTCTAACTAGTTTTGACCTTGACTAATATAGTCCAACTCCGTCGAGTTGGCGGGGAAAACTATCCACCGCGATGGACATTAATGCTTTTACGTACGGTAGCCTTCACTTAACGAGCTCTCACGCCTTTTCAAAAATTGAGTGACCTATGCCAACCTTCTTGTTGGGGCTACACTATAGAATCTTTCCTAGGATACTTAGAACCAACAGATGTGATTTTTTAATCATTATGCATGTGTGTTGTGAGGTAAAAGCAATACTATACTACTCGGAAATCTCATGATACTCACAGTGCGATAGCGAGTTGGCGGGAGTAAACAATCCATAGCGGTTGTCATTCCTGGTTTTGCGTATGGCTTTCTAATGAGCTTTCGCACCTTTCGAAAGCTTAAGTTTACGTGTTGTGCTAAAAGCGATGACAGTGATAACGAATTGGATGGGGAAAACAATCCACGATGCTTGCCATTCATACTTTTGAGTGCGGCAGCCTTCACTTAAAGAGCTATCATGTCTTTTAAAAAATTTACCAACCCTAGGTCAACTGCCTTCTCGTTGAAGCAGCATTATAGAATCTTGCTTGGATACTTCTAAGCAATATATGTGGTTACTAAGTTATGTGTGTGTTTTGTGAGGTAAAAGCAATACTACAACACTAGAGATTCTCGTGAAGCTCAATGGGTTTATAGAGTAATTGCATTCACACATTGTTGCTAATCTCCACGTCTAGCTCCAGCTAGACCAAATCCACAAGTCCATTCACCAGTACAAAGTCATACACCATAAGAGGTTCAGAAAACAGGTCGTCTCGGGACAACCCCAGGCACTCGAGAATGTACGTTGGGGAGGCTTGGTCATTTAAGGCAAACAGGATGAATCTTATGACCACAGCAAAATGTGAGACACTTCAGATGGTCACTGAAAAAGCGGGAGAGCGCTGTCTGAATATGTCTCGCAATTGAGAGCAAGAGATCTTCCGGGCCGATCCACACGATACCAAGAGTGTACAGGGAGAACGATCCATGCCTTTTTATCAAGATTTTTCTAATAAAGTAAATCTCAAGAAACGTCAATGAGTGGGCATCGTACAATGGTTCATCAACACACTCCTTCGCCAAATCATCCGCTACTTCGTTTCCCCTGAGGTCCACGTGTGAAGGGATCCACTGTAGGTGCACCTCACAGAAGGATGAGACATGCGTGAGTTTCTTAAGGATCGCTATGCCAGTTCTATCGCCCACACTGCGCCAATTAGATATTGGATGGAGCTGCGACTGTCAGACAAAATCCAAACGATCTTTGGGTTCGGAACAGACATGATGTAGCCCTTCATCAATGGAAAGGAGCTCACTTCTGAAAACTGAACAGAAGTATGGATTTCTTTTCTTGACTTTTACAGTATTCCTGTTTGGAGCTTTAATAAAAGTTCCGATGCCAGATCGAGTGTTCGTCGGTATAAATAAGGGTAGCCTCACCAGAAATACTATTAACAATTTCCAAGGCGAACTGCCGGAGACAAGCCGGAATATCAGATTTCTTGGAGACCTGCGTCCGAAGCTCAGTATGAAAAAAAATTCACATATATATTAGAACTCAAGTGAAGATCACACTGAATATTGTATTGTAAGTTTATATGCATTGCAGACTAACAATTCTGCTTTGATCATTGCATTGCGTTATTAAAAAAGTAACCGAAGTCACATTAAAAATAGCAACCTCGAAATAGCAGTCTGGTTAAGAATTACCCAAAAAGTGGGACCACAGTTACTTCACAAGTAACAATGTTAACGAAATTACACCGGGGAATTTAGTAGTATCTACAGATAATCACTAATAATGAATGGCTATTCTAGTTTACGGTACTTCAAACGTTACGCGAGGAATCTGAAACTGACTATTCGTTAGAACGGATTTAGTGCTTAGGATTCACGGATTTAAGTTCCATAATGAATTGTGCGGCTCTAACAGTTTCAGAAATTTTAAACTTGAATACTGTTTGTGAATATTAAATGAACCCAAAACCATTAATTCCAGACTGCTGTGTAAAATCTACTGGTTGGTTGGGTTTATGGTTCAAGGGTGATATTTGACCAAGCTGCCCCAAACACAAGACAGAACACTTTAATTAATGATATTACACACACAAGGAAATTTTTACTGACAGAAAAGTGAAGCACTCAGGGAGGAATCTTACCTGCGCCGTCTACAAATCGCAGGCTGATAGCGCTTTTGGGAAACTCACTGAGCCATGGTGGTTCCATAGAGGAAATATAAAACTAAAGTGAACAATGGCAACCTTTTTGTGCCCAGGATCATGTAACCAAAACCAGCAGTAACGTGACCTTTAGACTACTTCTCCCGTTTGCCGGGGAAACCAAATATTTATCATTTGATTGGTCCACTGTACGGAAAGAGACGTCCATCCATTGATTCATCATCTGATTGGTCCGCTCGACACAGTAGTTGACTTTGGCGATTTCACCACTATTGTCGCCTTTCTATAAAAATGTGCATTCAAACACCACCCTGTCATAAGATGTTATATCGGCAAACGAGGCGATAACATGCCAATTCGGCTCACCAAGTCAACTTTATACTGAGCTTTTCACTGGCGTGAGCAGTTACGTGACTACTAGTCTACATGTTTATCATATTTTTCTAACCTTCTCTCAATAGCAATGCTCAGTATACTTATACACTGCTGGTCACCGTAAATGCAACACCCTGAAGGAAGCATGCAAATAATATGAAATTTACAACATGCATTAGCGGAGGTGAGATATGCAAATGATTAGAATTTCAGCGCAGACGCACATCACGCGCGCCTGTGGCGCCACTTCAAAGCGCTATTTAAGGCTTGGCGATTTCGACGATTTCAAGTACGGCAATTGTGTTTTTCTTGTGGGTTTTTTAAAAAAACGATCAATTATGCCTCGTAGAAAACAGCGATCATCTTTTGATCAAGTATCCGAGTTCGACAGAGGAAGGATAGTGGCCTACCGAGATTGTGGATTATCTTTCAGGGAAATCGGTAGTCGTGTTGGACGAAACCAAACAACTGTAATGCGGATATGTGATCGTTGGATGCAGGAGGGTACGACGGACCGACGTGTTCGATCGCATCCACCTCAGTGCACCACTTCACGTGATGACAGGCATATTGTGCGTATGGCAGTGACGGATCGCTCAGCCACATCACGAACCATAGCACAGCACATTCAGTCTGTACCGCATCATCCAGTGTCTGCGCGTACCATTCGACGCCGTTTACAGCAGAGTGGTCTGTCTGCAAGACGTCCATTGCTTCGTCTACCCTTGACGCAGAACCACAGACGTTTCCGCCGCCAATGGTGCGATGAAAGAAGGATGTGGACGGCAGAATGGAATGAAATTGTCTTTACTGACGAGTCACGCTTCTGTCTGCAACACCACGATGGTCGGATTCGAGTCTGGAGACACCGTGGAGAGAGGATGCTGAACAGCTGCGTTATGCACCGCCACACTGGTCCTGCACCGGGTATTATGGTATGGGGCGGTATTGGATATCACTCTCGCACTCCTCTAGTACGCATTGCCGGTACTTTAAACAGCCAGTGCTACATCTCCGAGGTGTTGGAGCCAGTTGTCCTTCCTTACCTTCAGGGCTTGCCCACAGCCATATTTCAACAGGATAATGCGCGACCACACGTGGCACGCATTGTCCAAGGGTTCTTCGTCAATCGCCAGATTGAATTGCTTCCCTGGCCAGCTCGCTCTCCGGATCTTTCGCCGATAGAAAACATGTGGTCCATGGTTGCTCAACGATTGACCCAGAATACATCCCCAGCTGCCACACCAGATCAACTTTGGCAACGTGTGGAAGCTGCTTGGTCTGCTGTACCCCAAGAACACATCCAAAGTCTCTTTGAATCAATGCCGAGGCGTGTGGCAGCGGTGATCTCCAACAATGGCGGCTGCTCTGGCTACTGATTTTGGCAGGAACCACACTTCACAGAAGTCTATAAATTTAATCATTTGATACTTGGTCAACATGTTATCTACAAAATAAATTTTGTTGTGATATCTCTTGTCTTTCTTGGTGTTGCAATTTGGGTGGCCAGCAGTGTATTTCAACATCTATGGTGGTCCCCGTACATTGATGGATAAGATTCTATGAACGGTTGAATTGTCAATGCGATGCATATCACTTGCAACAAGTGTCTGAAGCCCGGTGATAACACACAATTCGACTAACCCGGCTTCACTCAGTGGTAGCTCAACCTTTCCCTCAAGCTCACTCGGCTGCTGAAGATACAAGCATACATTGCACAACCACCGTTTTAAGAAGTACACCGTGACCTTAATCCAGCTCTCTCGGTTTCACGCAACTGGGAAGCAGACAATTACTGTATAATCTATTGAATCCGGTCACTGTTTCAATAGTTACGACCACAATAATCCACTTGCTATAAAGCAGTACACTGAAGTGCCTGAAAAACTGGTACACCAGTCTAATACTTGGTAGGCTTCACAAGGGAACTTCGTCATCTAACAGTGGTTCAAAATTACGAAGAGTCCTCTGAGAAGTGGACTTCTCACTGAGCCCTGGTGTGGACCTCAGGCCCATCTTAGAATTTGGGTGCCAGTACTATGATATCAGCGATTCACTTGTGTAGGAACCCTGGAGTAGGCCCAACTTGCCAGGGTTTGTTTACATGCGATATTTTAATAATTTTGTAATGCATTTATAATAAGTAGTAATAATATTGTTATACATTTTTATTCAACATTTTGCATGCAGTTCATTTCAAGAATTTATTGTCTTCCCTTGATTTTATTGTTTCGTCATCACATTCTGAAATATGGCCCTTGAGCCATAAAACCTAACCAACCACGATCTTCGGTTCTAGGTAAAAGGATCTCTGACGTGGATAGGGTTAATTTTCTTCTGAAGTTTTTATAAAGGTCAATTAATTTCTTTGTTTCTAATACAGGTGAGGGATCTTCAAGTAAAAGTACTAAGTAAGTTTGTACTATATACAAACGCATTGTTCAACTACACATGTTATGCATTCATTCACAAGTTTCTTATCGACCTTCGAATGAAATAGACGGTGGATGTGCGCTCAGCTTCATGTTATTCCTCCCGATCGCTTGGTTTGAAGATCTTTGAAGGTTATGTAGATTGAAGAAAGCGTGACACCTAATGTAGGACTAATTGACGAGTGTGTTGAAAAACACTAATTTGCGCTTCGCTAGCCAATCATAGACATTGTAATGAAATAGACGGAGCATGTGTGCCACTTCATGTTATTTCCCTTAATCGCTCGGTTAGAAGATCTTCCGGGGAAGGTCACGTGGTATTGAGAGAAAGCATGAATCCTTATGTAGGACTAATTCAAACTGGTACAGTGTCTCCCGACACTAGGCAAGGGAGTGTGTATTGGTGTTAGTTAATAGGACTAATTAGGCGAACGTGATGAAAAACACTAGCTTGCGCTTCAATAGCCAATCGGCTCAAGTCGATCCAAAATCCACGTGACTTACACTTCTGAGATCTTACGACATCGACTCCAACAACATGCTCCATATATTTCATTAGAAGGTCGACGTTTTTTATTTACTTTTTCCTGTAACTAGACAGTTATCAGTTTTTGGGTAGCGCACCATTAAAACCAACCAATCAGTAATTGGAAACAAGTTCCTGAAGCTACATTTCCTTTATTTATGAAGTTGAAACTATTTCAGCAATTACAACTGATAAAAGTTAATGTCGAAAACAACTACTGGATAAAACATTTTCACCGAAGCATAACTGCCTTGCTAGCAATTTCATATTGAAACGTCAGCAGAAATGAAAAATGAAAGATTTATGATTGTAGTTTGTGTAGTAAATGCCTTTGAAAAGAGGAATTCATTATTACTAAATCAGCCTTCGCTGTTCGCTTGCACGTTGTGTATAAATGTCCAATATTATTTTATTCGAGTGGAACAGTTTAAACTTATCTTCCAGATCAAAGACATATTTATCTGAAAAATCACGTACAGAATTTCAAGCGCGCCTTAAGAAAAGGGATAAACGAAGTATCAGGGACCCAGTATCTTCAGAAAAGCTGAAATACGTGATCGGAATCTAAAGCTACAAGTAAGCTTTCTCAGTTATTCATTGTCAGAATACCAAACGCAAAGACTGCAGGAAAAGTTGTATTCCTGCGTACAAATATTTTTTTGTTTCGTATGGATGCATTTGCCTCTCTTGATGGTTTCTTATGTCTAATAACGATGTATGTTCATTTCCTCGATTTGACGTCCTGTGCTAATCTTTCCTTTTGATGCGTATTTGGTTTTATTTTCTTTCGGTCGTTTATTCCTAACTACCGATGAAAACGGGAACGTGCGAGAGAAGCTCAGATTTTGCAAATGAATTTGTGACTTTTATTTTTAAAAGTACAAAAATGTTTTTTGAATAACTTCCGACCCTTAAAATAAATGGCAAAAGTAAAATATATTAATCAATTGAATCTTCAAATAATGAAATTAACATTATGAAATAGTTTCCGTTTAATATTTCATTAACCCTTCTGGTTGTCTCGATGAGGTATCTCGTTATCAGCAAAACTGACCAGATCTTGATGAACGAGATATCTCGTCATCAGAAGAAAGTTGGTCAGATCTTGATCTAGCCACCGTAAAAAATCAGCAATATCTTGATGACAAGATATCTCGTCATGAGCAAAATTGGTCAGATCTTGATGAACGAGATATCTTGTCGAAACCACTTGGAGGGTTATATTTGTATAAAATTCACAAGTTATAATTACGGTTGGCAAATTACCGACATTCACAATACCGGTAAAAAATAAATTAGTTATCTTCTCAATACCGCTCTAACTCCTATTGCAATGATGTAGAATGCCATCACTTACGGCAGCCAGTACCCTCTATGAGGTAGTTCGACAGCACATCGATACATCCAGCAGATCATATATGTTATTTGGCCTTTTTCGGCGTCCAAAGGGCTATTTACCAGCATCATAACGTCGGAGCACTCTCGACTAGCCTCTTCCAGGAGTGCCTCTGCGTTGCTTGTCCTGTTATGACCTTGCGTCATAAAATCCAAAATCCAATCCAACCCCAGAAATGCCTCCTTGGTGTCGAAACCATTCCTTGGCCAGATAGGTCTCCAGATCTTTCCCCCATTGAGAATGAGGAATAGAATATGCCTGGTCGTCAATTGAATATAAGGAATTTTGCAGCAGCTGCGGAATGCTTGGCGTAATTTGCCACATGACAGAATAAGGACCCCATTTGACTCCATGCCGCACCATATATCAGTATGTATGGCTTCCAGAGGGTTTTTTACAAATTATTATTTTATGACCTTTGTAATGATCTTTCTACAGTAATAAAGAGTTATTGGATTGAGCCACATAGATGATTACAGGTCAATTAAATGGATTTGCATTCGAGTAATGTTTGTTGTAGAGAATTGTGCAAACACTGTTATAGGAACCACTTTGAGCAATTAGAAATATTAGGTATACCTATTTATAGCTATCTATATTGTTATAAAATTGATAGTTGACAATTAGAAAATTAGTTTTGTTCATCGCACAGTACAATTTGAACTCCGGAATTGATAGTGGTTAAAATCAGGAATCTCAACGGAACAATTTATCACTGGTATTATTAATACAAGTTCAGTAAAAATAACGAACTGAGAAGAAACTATGCGAACATTGTAAAAGCGGAATTGTAACAACAGAAATAAAAAAATCTTAGCTAGAAAAAGATATGAAGTGAAAAGTAGGTAATATTAAAATAAAATTACATGAAAGAGTTAACCCTCCACGTGATTCGACCAGATATCTCGTTCAAGATCTGGTAAATTTTGCGAAGGACGAGATATCTCGTCGAGAGAAAACTGCCTTATTAATCCAAGGGTAATGAAAACACAAGTAGGGAAAACAAATTGTCTCTTGCCCAGAACTGATAACAGTTTGATCAAGTTTTTTTCATCAGGCTGACACTACAGGGCAATTTTAGACACAAAACCACCAAGAGGGTAAAATAAACGTCAAATAAAACTACAATTTTTGTAGGTTCAATACTCCCAGAAGAATACAATTTCGAGTTATTTCTCAGTAATAAAGAAGAAAACGATATTTTAAAATAATTATTGACATAAACTGATTTTAGAGCCAAAGCACTAATGATCTGAAATTTAATCCAAGACAATGATCACCATGTGATTTAGATATTAATAAAAAAAATACGGATACCAGGGATAATTCCAAACGTTAAAATATCAGGAATTTTTTTCTATCTTGCTATTCCCTTTATTCTTTGGAATTGATTAAATTTCTGCATAGTCACCAAAGGCTTTATTTTCTCGACATATAACGCATAAAAAGTTTCTTCTGAGTTAAATAAATTGTCAATAGAGAGGAAAAATTAATTTTTAAATTTATTAATGACATAGAATTATCATGATAAAGATATTAATATACATTTTAAGAAAGATGCGGACACCCAGTAGTTAGTCTTCGCATCGAAAACTGCTCTGCAGTGATTAGCCCTGATGCAAAAACCCTTTCCCAACTGTCACCAGTTCTAGACAAGGGATAATTTGTTTTTCCTACTTGGATCTTCATTCTCCTTGGAGAATAGGTCAGTTTGGTCTCTACGTAGTATCTCTCATTAGTAAAACTGACCGGATCTTGATGGACGAGATATCTCGTCATTAGGAAAATTGACATGATCTTGGACGATATATCTCATCGAAACCGCTTGGAGGGTTAAAATTACACCCGGAAACGTTTTCTATCTTGCACTGCAATTTCCCTTGATTCTTTGGAATACATTAAACTGCTGCAAAATCAAGGCCTTTATTTTGTCGCAGTTTAGCTTAACGAGTTTCTCCCCAATAAAATAAATTGTCAATGTGTACGTGAAGACGAAAACAATTTATTTTTAAATAATTTGCTGATGCAACCTTAAAACCTTAGAACTAATGCAGTAGTGATCTGAAATTTAATCCACAGCACTGATCATCATGGTAAAGATATTAAAAGACATCTAAAGAAAAATGCTGTACCCATTGAGACTTCCAACCGTTAATACACCCGGAAACCTTTTTCTATCTTTCGCTGCAATCTCCTTCATTCTTCGGAATACATTAAACTCCTGCATAGTCATCAAGGGCTTTACTTTGTCGCATATGCGCGTAAGAAGTGCACGATAAAAATTTGACTGATAACTCGAAAAGCAATAACCTGAAACTTGGTAATTTTCTTTCGCAGCTGCATTACATCTCGAGCCGCTATTTAGAAGCCGGCAAGGGACCCGCTATCACGTTTCCTATGCACGGTCATGGAAATCATTTAGGCTCCCCAGACAGCAATCAAAGGCTGGGTGGTAAGATTGGTAAGCGGATATGCATGAATGGGAGAAAGGGTAAAGCGATTGAAATGTTGTCCCTGAAGCTCCATTTGCTTGTTTGATGCGCCGTCATAACCCTTGAACTAACATTTCAGAAAATAGCGGTTTCTTAGCGTGATCGATATTGCCATCTTTTTTATGTGTGCTCCAAGTAGGCTGAAAGTAATTTCATATTATGCAAATATATGTTGGAAATTTCTCATTGGGAAGTTATTGGGAGCTCGGTTCTGAAAAGTAGCATTCTTTCTTTTCCTGAAAACTGGGGGACTAATTGAATTCTTTGCAGAAAAGTTTTCTTTTCCTTTGTTATGCTTCGAAACTGATTTGAGGTTAATTATGTTTCGGCAACATATTGTGGGATGACAGGTGCCTCCCATGCCTGGCAGTTTTGAGATTAGGGCTAATTAATATATCCCATTTTCAAGATTCATGGGTAATTATTGAATTAATAACGACGCATCTGCCTGTCTACCAAATTCTCAATTCATCACGATTAAGTAGTAAATTATTTATCCACTTTAAAACATGAGTGACTTCTGGTAAGATGAGATATAATCGCGCCAGTGGCGTCACATTGGGGAGATTATTGAGGAAGTAACACCCCAGTTGCTTCACATACTACAAATGGATGTTTTCGCAATGTTTTATTTTCTTTGTGTAGATCATTAACAGCATATATTTATAATATTTAACCCTCATGTTTAGGGGCAGGCCCCAATCAGAAAAATATTGCACCAAAGGGTTTGGGTTTCTAAAACTTGGGGCTCCTGATACCATACTATCTAATTGGTGAATTCGACACACCATGTATATTTGAGAACCCATATGATTTATACACTGAGTACAGTTGAAATACATATTCCTCGTGTTTGGAGGGCTTGTCCACTACCACAAAGGTATTTGGGGGAAGGGGTTCATGTTCCCAAGATTTAGACACCCCTGTATCTTGATATAGCTTATCATAAAACATACGTGGGACAAGCCATCTTGTTAATTTGGTAGCCCCTATTATCTGCACATTTGCAATATATATTCCTCATGTTTGGGTGGCACATATAGCGCTCATTCGACCTAATACGCAGGTCGAGCCACCTTGTATATTTGGAAACCTCTATTATCTGTGCATTTATAGTTATTTTTCTTAATGTTTGGATCGCCGGTTCACATCCACAAAAGTATTCGGGGGTGGGGAGTTTCATGCCCCTAGGATTTGGCACTCTTGTACCCTAGTAGAGCGCTCATAAGACCTAATACATGAGGTCGAGCCACATTATATATTTGGCAACCCCTATTATAGGAATAAGTACATTGGCAGTACCTATTCCTCATATTTGAGTGTCCGAATCACACAACCACAAGAATATTCGAGGAAGAGGTGGTCGAGCCACCTTGCATACTTGGCAACCCCTATTATGTATACATTGGCAGTACCTATTCCTCATGTTTGAGTGTCCGGTTCACAACCACAAGAATATTCGGGGAAGAGGTTCATGCGCCTAAGATTTGGCACCCCTGTATCCTGGTATAGCGCTCATAAGACTTAATATGTATGATCGAGCCACCTTGCATATTTAGCAACCCCTATTATGTGAACATTTGCAATATGTATTCCTCATGTTCAGCTCATATCACATAATATGCGAGATCGAGCCCCCATGAGTATTTGATAACACTATTACTTGTGCACTTATAATATATAGGTTGTTCCGCTTAGGACTATAATAAAAGAAAAATTTGTAACATGGAAACAAATGTTTCGAATGACGAGAAATACATGGTACGCATGTTGAAATGCACTAGACGTGCAAGCAAATTTTTCTGAGTATGTATGTACGTAAGAAATTTTGGAAATAAATCATGGTATATAAGTAAAGAAAATACCATACTTTCTTTTATCATTGTCCTAAGAGGAACACTCTGTATCACGCTTAAACACATAAGGTATAAGTTTTAAATAACATTTTATTAAAAAATTAGGTTTAGACAGTCGTGGGTTAGACATTGGAATGGTGGGGAGGCAGACCACGAGAATATTCATGGGGGTGCAAGGGGTGTGTGCCTCTAAGATTTGGCACTCGTAATGAGAGGATTTTGGCTTCTATCGTTATGTGACACGAAAAACAGCATCATGTATACGCCGAGTATGTGCTCGTAAAATCTTATTACGAGTCTCATATATCATTGAAGCTACTTCCTTATCGGAATGGCAAATCCCACTCCCTAACACCATCTAGCCATCATCATGTATTATAGGGTCCGGGCATTGGTTGACATATATTAAATCAAGTAGAATCCTTCAGCGTGAAGTACTCGCTACTTCTTTCCCCGTTGCCTGCTTCCTTTTTAGCAAAAATATTATCAACCACGATCGTCAAAAGACGAAGTAATACGTAATCGGAACATCGGTAGGAAAATATAAATTAAATAAAATATTTAAAACATCTTTTATACATGAAATTAAATATTAAATCTTCATCTAATACATACATTTCACCGGATTGCAAGTGACATACATTAAATGGGATTTTTTTCGTTAAAATTACAGCTCTTTTGGGATTTTTCTATTGATTACTACGCAATCAAGTAATTTAAAATTTTGTACTTCCATTTATATTAATTCAGGCATTAACAAAATTCTTGAAAGTAATTTTTAAGTGCCCTGGTGTTCAAAATTAAGATAATTTTCACTTTTGGCAATTATCTCCAGAACTATTGGACATATTTTAATGGAATTAGTTATGTACATAGGTTGAAATAATACAAAAAATAACCATTATACAGTTATGGTACACACGCAGGTTCGTGCGTAAGACTTATCAGCGCAGGAAGGTCTAAAACAGGTTACAATATTGACACTAAAGAATGGGTTAATAGGGGGTACGGTCCCATCTTACAGTTATACAAGTATCACAACGTAAATTCATACTGGAAATGAGGCAGTTTATGAGTCCCTGTGGCAGTCGGTCCCACTCCTCCAGCAACGCTGCTTTCAGGTCCTGGATGTTCCTGGGAGGGGAAGGCGAGTTTCAATTGCCCTCCCAAGAACGTCCCAGATATACTCTATAGGCTTTAGGTCTGGAGATTTGGCTGGCCAATCCATCCGGTGAATATCCTCACTTTCCAGATTTTCATCGATCAGATTAGCCTTATGTGGATGAGCGTTGTCATCCATAAAAATGAAATCAGGGCCAACTGCACCCCTGAAAATGCGAACATAGGGCTCCATGATCTCATTCCTATATCTCGCAGCAGTCACACAGCCTCTGCCGAAGACATGGAGGTCTGTGCGCCCATACAACATGATGCCTGCCCACACCATCAAACCTCCGCTTCCATAGTAGTCTCTTTCTCGGATGTTGGAGGATAGGTAGAGGATCCCTGGTTCTCTTCAGATGAGCGTATGTCGAAAATCAGTGGTTAGGCTGAACCGGGACGCATCAGTGAATAGAATGGTCCCCTCACTGATTCTTGGTCTCTTGCTGTAATGGACACAAATATCGATCTTCATTGGCCGTCGTGGCTCTCGGATTACCTTGCACAGGCTTTCTTCCTAATCTGCTGTATCTGTGCCATACAGTACAGTAGATAAGTGTGATGATCTTTCGACACAAATCCTTGTCAATCGGCTTTACAGAATAAAAAACCTTTGCGAAGTGACTCACGCTCCGAATTTCTATATTTGCCCGCTAGTCTGTTAACCCTCCTGTGTTTTCGACGATTTATCTCAGCATTAGCAAATCGGATCAAATCTTGATGGACGAGATATCTCGTCAGAAGAAAGCTGACCAGATCTTGATCTCTTTGTAATCAAAAGATCTGGGATATCTTGATGACGAGATACCTCGTCATTAGTAAAATTGGCCAGATCTTGATGGACGAGATATCTCATCGAAACCACTCGAAGGGTTAATGGCTTGTAACTGGTCGAATTTTTTGAACTTCAACTGAAATTTGGCACTCCTGTTTTTAAGACCTTGAAGAATAAAATAACGTTAAATAAGCAAAATAGATTTTTTCGCCGAATAAAGAAAAAACCCCTTAACCCTCCAAATGGCGGACGATATATTATATCAACTGCTTGCTTAGAGAAAACATCCTGAAATCAGCTTTAAAAGGAAGAACTTATGTGATAAGTTGAAATACAAAGAACTTCTTTTCAGTTACTGGAAATGAAATTATTTTTCCTTTGTGTACACGTATATATAGAGTATAGAATAGTTTCGAAAGTTTTAAGTCTCTCAATCCTTCATTTGTTAGTAGCTACCACTATTGTTTGATGATAGACTAAATGAAAGGCACTACAATAAATGTTTTTATTCGTCTTGTTTCATTTAAATATTGTAGGAAGCTGAAAAATAGCTTAAGAATTAGATATTAATTAGTAATTGTAACAATTAAACTTAAATTACATATGTTTCTTCATAAAAAGCACCGACAGATACGCCCAATCTGCATGTATAGAGATAAAATTATCTAGATACGACATCAGCTTTACAAATGATTAACCCTCCAAGTGGTTTCGACGAGATATCTCGTCCAGCAAGATCTTAAAAATTGTACTAATGACGAGATATATCGTCATCATAATATTGCCTAATTTTATGACGATGTGATCAAGATCTGGTCATTTTTTACTGACGAGATATCTAGTCCATAAAGATCTGGTCAGTTTTTACTGACGAGATTCCTCTTCGAGTGGAAACAACCTCCAGGAGGGTTAAAGAGAGAAACCACAATGGATCAAAACCTTATTAAAGAAATAAGATTTCATTCTTCATTTGGTGATATTGGGATTAAAAGTATTATTTAAAGTATTGGGATTAAAATATTATTTGAGATTAAAAGTAGGATTAGAATTTATGGAAATGAAGTTATTGATCAAGAAGCCAAAAACTCATTAAAGACTCCTCGGGTATCGAAAAGTTTACTTTCAAAAATGGAATAATAACAAAAAAGAATATATTGTCACAACCTCATCCTAAAAATTAATACAAAAAATAGTTACACAGATTTTTTACATAAACCAAGCTATCGCATCACATTTGGAGATCAAGATTTCATAACAAAACGGATCATTGCCCTTTCAGTTAGCACTTTGGAACAGTTGACCGTACAGCATATTTTTGCAAACTGAAACACCATTTGAACTGAAGACTTGGGTATGAAGACTGGATAAGAAAAAATAATAGATTACGTGTCAAAAAACCCTAAAATACTGCTGATGCAAATTGTTTTGAAAAATAGTGCATGGTCTTTTTGACGTGAATACTTCATTGAAATCCTAACAATACTGGGGTCATGCATGAAAAGTTGAGCGATACAAAAAGTGTTACAATTGTTTTATCTTATGATTTCAGAACTAGAAGGAACATCCGGAATATAAATACAACGTCGTGTAGACAAAGGATGTCCGTACCGACATGACCTTCCGATCGATGCGCAGGCGTATTGAGCGCAGGAAGGAGGTCCGCAATATGTCGAAATTCTACTGTGCTGGGCGAGCTTTGTGCCAGTGTAACTTCGGATTGCGGGGAGTAAGAACCGCGTAAGTCGTGTCACTCGAAAACTACCTAACTCAATACCAATCACGGGCATTTAATAAATAAAATTATCCTTCAATATCAATATAAAACTGCACTTTAATTGTTCAAATTGTAAATTAATTGTCGAGTTTTATCAATTAACAATCGTTCAAACTTCCTATGCGTCTGCTTCAATCACAATCCAACAACCCTCTTCACAATCCAACATCAGGCCGCAGTAGCCCGGTTGGAAGAGTAACGGATTAGATAGAAACCGGAGGATTGCGAGTTCAAATCCAACCAAAGACCTTCTTGTACAGAGGGAGCTGGTGCATGTTAAATATGTCGTGGCCTCAAATGTCCTCGCATTGGCTTGGTGTGGAAGCTTGGAGAGTGGGGATCCAGCTCAGGTGTGACCTCGTCATTTGAATGATTCAAAATTACGTGTTGTCCTCGGATCTTTCCTTTCGGGGTTGATCCTTGACCGTCGCCAATTGCCTCTTGTGATGCTCTATTGTGGCGCTAATTAAAAATACTTACCTACCAACATAAGGCCCAAGTATTCACGTCAAAACTACAGTTTGTGTGTCCACGACCTACCAATTCTTTTCTCTCATTTCTTGAATGTACGCATGTTTTAAAATTCAATAAAAACTCTGTGTACGACTTTTGGGGACAGATTTTAAATCTTTAATCTTCATGAAACGCAACTTTGAAATTAATTTTATTTTTACCTTACTCGAATATTTTAAAATTATCTGTTCAAACATTCGAAAAGCATTCTTAGCGTGTTAAACTTTAGGCAGTAATTGCGGAATGCTGCCGAAAAATAGAAACAAGGGAACTAAGTAATTCGCATCACTGCACTCAACGCTCTTTTCATGGATGGAGTTCAACTTGAGTTGATTTATCATCACACTAAAACTAACCATCTTAAACATTAATATGGTTGAAAGCTCCAGTTTTCACACAAGACAGCATATGCACAGATAGTTTCACAAATGCATGTGCATTTCTGTAAATTATACTAACCTTCACAAAATAACTAGAATTGTTTCCAATGTTAGGAAATATGAATATATATTGATAGTATTTGAAATGAGGGAAATACTACATTATATTTCTGTAAAGAGCTACTGTATATGATGTTTTAATAATTGTTATTAAATGTATTTTATCTGAAAATCATTATTCGTAAGTTAGTTGTTAAAAAATTATTAGTGCATTCATAGTTAGTAATAAGTACAAAGGAGTTCTAAAAGGTACGGTAGATTTTACACCATTTGAGGAAGATCTCACAGACTTGACCTTTGTTCCAACCACCTTTCCGATGGATGTTTGATTAGTTGAGTATGAGCAAATAAAATTTCAAAATAAACTAAAGCTCTGCATTTTAAATGGATCCATATCGTTTACTGCTTCACAGAGAACTTTGGATCTCGTCTTAGATTTGAACTTAGACTAAACGAGTTGTTACCATAGTGGGACAAGTTGCAAAGCAACAATGAGAAATGGAACGATTTATAGCATAGGAATTGGGAGGGGTCAAGCAGCCACAGTGGCGGAATATGGGATGATTGAACTTGTCTCATTGGTCAGAGCATTGGGAATGAAGCTGGATTTTATTTGGAGTGGAGTACCGACAAAGGACGAAATGGGAATCTCTCGAAGGAACTCAAGACATCTGAAAAATGAGATGAAATCCTGTGCCAAGTACCGGCACCGAAGTACCTCGAATGATAAATGAACATTCCATAAGCTATGTGGCATGAAATAAGAACTCCCACATGCGTCGTGGAGTTACTGGGAACAAAAGAAATAAAAAATACACACTGTAGTTTTTAGTTATTGCGAAAAAGGAATTGTTTCTCTGTTAACCCTCCAAGTATTTTCGAGATATCTCATCCAAGATGTGGTCAATTTCCCAAGGCGAGAAATCTCGTAGAAACAAAATTGCCCTATTACTCTAATGGCAATAAAGATCCAAGTAGGAAAAACAAACTGTCCATGCTCAGAACTGGTGACAGTTTGGAACAGGATTTTTCACCAGAGGCTGGCCACTACAGGGATGTTTTCGACACGAAAATAAACCACCAGGAGAATTAAAAGTTACTTAATATGGAATGGGCTGACCTATGACCCTAATACAGGCCTCACTCCATGCAGACATGCTTTCCACAAGGCGGGAAGGAGTCTCATTCGGGCACTAGAACACGTTTTTGCTCTTGATTGGTGTGGTGTAGGCTGCAATGTGACGTCCAAGAGCATCCCAAGCATGTCTATTGGTTTGAGATCAGGTGACCTTGCGTGATACTAATTTAAAATTATTAAAGTTTTTGACGTGTGTAGTGTTTCAAATTATTCCTTTTTGAGAACCAAATGATAGTACCTGTAATAATAAGTAATCATGTGATTAAAGTTACTTTCATATACTACCTGTAATGATAACATTCATTTTTCTAGGAGCGCCTGTAAATATAGCACTAATTATAGATAAACAATAAGCAATAACATCATGTGATTGAAGTTGTTTTGGAATTAAATTGCTTTTGTAAATACCAGTGAAAAGTAGATAAGCACTATATTGTTCATTATTGTTCTTGCATGATTTAATGAAAAAATAAAATAATTGTGTATCATAAAAGTAATAGGTTATGAAAATATCAATATAATACAAGTGAATTTTTTCGAGGCTCCTTTAATCATAAATTTAGACCACATTAGGATCAAATTATTTCTTTCTGAGAGCCAAATGATGGTACCTGTAATCATATGATTAAAGTTACTTTCATGTACTAAAGAACCCGTAATAACATTTTACATACAAGAGAACCTGTAAATATAGCACTTATAGATAATCAATAACATCATGTGATTGAAGTTGCTTTGGAATTAAATTGATTTTGTAGACAGGTGAAAAATAGATAAACACCATATTGTTCATTACTGTTCTTTCATGATTGTATGAAAAATTCAAATAATTGATTGTTTACCTTAAAAGTAAAATAGGCTTAAAGAATATAAATATTGTCGAAGTAAGTATCTTCAAGGTTCCCTTAATCACCGATTTAAACCAGATTAGGACTCGGATGTTTGAAAATCTGTGATAAACTCAGCCTGTCTTCGTGAACACACGAAGAAGCTATTTTAGACTAAAAGAATTAAATACATCAGGACAGCTTTTCTCGCCCCTAAAAACTGGGATTTAAAATCTAACTAAATCGAGGGAAATATTAAATTTATTTCGAATTAAGTAGTGATTTCGAAAATAGATTTTCGATAATAGGACTAGAGCCCCCACTCGTTTTATTTCTGTTGACTGCAACCATTTTGCAAAAGTAATTCACTGCAATTAGAGAAAAAAGTTATTCGTGCTTGACTGATAATTAAGTTTTTAGTTTTTATTTAAGTTAAAAATGTATTCTTTTTCGCGCTACTCCTTCTGTTGAATTTTATTATTTTAAGGCTGGTATGTCAGTTTAGGTTTTCAATAGTTTTTCAATAGCGATTGAGTATTTTTCGAAAACATTTGCATCAAGCCGAGCAAATTTGTCTCTGGCTTATTCCTTGGGAAGGAAATTACTCGTTCATAGATGAGTTGAGATGAAATATGCAAATAACAGCGACGCATAGTGGAGAACAACTTTTTTGTGCGCTTTTACGCTTCACGAACTGTATCAAACAGTCCTATGCTTTCCCAACGTTAAGTTTAGTAAGGAACAGAAAAATTGAACGCTTTTCGATTTTCACTGCTTACCCAAATGGCAGCTAATTACCTGAAGCAACTCTCATTATCTTTAACACTGATTACTGTGAGTTTTAATAATGTTATTAAATGTATTTTATTTGCATAGTAATTTGTAGGTTAGTTATTGAGTACTATTAGTGAATTAAACAGCAACATCTTTAAAAAATACTTCATATGAAATAATTAGTACTAAATTCCCAGAAAACGAAAGCATATTGGAAGTGACGAAGCAAAGATCTTAAGAAAGGCTTATAATCATTTGCTAAATGAAATATAGATTTCGAAGAAATATTACAAACTCAAAATATTATTAAAAATGTCTTTCAGATGAAAGGCAGGCAAGATGATGGACAAACTCTTCAAGATGAAAATTTGAGTGAGAATTTCAGTGCAAACGAACCACCGGAAGATGATGATTTTACTTCCGGATATCCAATGCTCTTGATCGAGAGAAACGAAGTTACCTTAAAATGCAAGTGACGTCGCTTCTGTAATATGCACAGGGAACACGTTCGAACCTCAAAACACTAGCTCCCGTCTACATTTTACTTTAGAGAAAAAGTCTTTCATACGTTTACATTGAATCCAATTGTCAAGGAAAACAGAATCTTAATCAATATTCTTACGAGTCCGATATTAACACAACACGGAGTATATCGTCAATAACAGAACAGTTTCCATATTAGATTTCAAAATACACTGCTGGCCACCCAAATTGCAACACCAAGAAAGACAAGAGATATCACAACAAAATTTATTTTGTAGATAACATGTTGACCAAGTATCAAATGATTAAATTTATAGACTTCTGTGAAGTGTGGTTCCTGCCAAAATCAGTAGCCAGAGTAGCCGCCATTGTTGGAGATCACCGCTGCCACACGCCTCGGCATTGATTCAAAGAGACTTTGGATGTGTTCTTGGGGTACAGCAGACCAAGCAGCTTCCACACGTTGCCAAAGTTGATCTGGTGTGGCAGCTGGGGATGTATTCTGGGTCAATCGTTGAGCAACCATGGACCACATGTTTTCTATCGGCGAAAGATCCGGAGAGCGAGCTGGCCAGGGAAGCAATTCAATCTGGCGATTGACGAAGAACCCTTGGACAATGCGTGCCACGTGTGGTCGCGCATTATCCTGTTGAAATATGGCTGTGGGCAAGCCCTGAAGGTAAGGAAGGACAACTGGCTCCAACACCTCGGAGATGTAGCGCTGGCTGTTTAAAGTACCGGCAATGCATACTAGAGGAGTGCGAGAGTGATATCCAATACCGCCCCATACCATAATACCCGGTGCAGGACCAGTGTGGCGGTGCATAACGCAGCTGTTCAGCATCCTCTCTCCACGGTGTCTCCAAACTCGAATCCGACCATCGTGGTGTTGCAGACAGAAGCGTGACTCGTCAGTAAAGACAATTTCATTCCATTCTGCCGTCCACATCCTTCTTTCATCGCACCATTGGCGGCGGAAACGTCTGTGGTTCTGCGTCAAGGGTAGACGAAGCAATGGACGTCTTGCGGACAGACCACTCTGCTGTAAACGGCGTCGAATGGTACTCGCAGACACTGGATGATGCGGTACAGACTGAATGTGCTGTGCTATGGTTCGTGATGTGGCTGAGCGATCCGTCACTGCCATACGCACAATATGCCTGTCATCACGTGAAGTGGTGCACTGAGGTGGATGCGATCGAACACGTCGGTCCGTCGTACCCTCCTGCATCCAACGATCACATATCCGCATTACAGTTGTTTGGTTTCGTCCAACACGACTACCGATTTCCCTGAAAGATAATCCACAATCTCGGTAGGCCACTATCCTTCCTCTCTCGAACTCGGATACTTGATCAAAAGATGATCGCTGTTTTCTACGAGGCATAATTGATCGTTTTTTTGAAAAAGCCACAAGAAAAACACAATTGCCGTACTTGAAATCGTCGAAATCTCCAAGCCTTAAATAGCGCTTTGAAGTGGCGCCACAGGCGCGCGTGATGTGCGTCTGCGCTGAAATTCGAATCATTTGCATATCTCACCTCCGCTAATTCATGTTGTAAATTTCATATTATTTGCATGCTTCCTTCAGGGTGTTGCATTTACGGTGGCCAGCAGTGTAGATTTCAAAACCGGCATCTACCAGTGTGTAGGAAGCCGATGATACTGTCGAACATGCAATCTTTCATTGCAGGCTTTGGAAGATTCCTCAAGATTCATTCAAGGATCAAGATTCTTCCCAAATACAGAGATAACAATAAATGACCCCATAAAAACCTGTATCAGCCATGGAGATATCTTTAACCCTCCAAGTGGTTTTGACGAGATATCTCGTCCATCAAGATCTGACCAATTTTGCCAAAGACGAGATATCTCATCAAGATATTGCCGATTTTTCTATGATGAGATCAATATCGGGTCAGCTTTTTCAAATGACGAGATATCTCGTCCACGAAGATCCGGTCAGTTTTGCTAATGACGCAATACCTCGTCGAGGCAACCACCATGAGGATTAAACAGCCTTCTACAGACGGATGTAATCTCCTCATCATGCCACTGTATTTAATTCAGCTTTCTTTTCTAAAATTAAATGTAATTTTTAAATCACAGTTAATGTACAAATGTTTCCTGTACATTAGACGGGACAGGTTAAATAAATACAGTACCCCCAATATATCGCGCTTCTTATGGGAAAAGAAATAAACTCGATATATCGAGCCCAGCGATATATCGAGCCCAGCGATATATCGAGGCCTAGAAATACTTCTTTATTATAGGGAAAAGTCCCAAATTATACATTAAATTATGATTTTTTCTTTAGAACTAGGTGAAACTGCAAGTTAAACCCCTAAAATCAACGATTAATGTTTTAAAACAATACCAAATGCGGTAGAATACTTTTGAAAACAAAAATTCCTTCTCATTTACAACTTTCCAGACACCGAAATCCTTTTTACCAATTCAGTTCGAAAACTACCTGAAGCAAGTGATTTGTGAAATCCCAATTCTAAAGAAACAGATCGAGATTTCATCTACTGCTCGCGATTCGAAAATTCATGGGGGACAAGCAAAAAACGGCGCAACCGAATACGCCATAAATAGAGGGGTTGCGTAATTATCTGTGTATAAATATTATGCCATTTGCTACAGAATAAGTGTGTGAAAATACATTAGTATTTGGAAATGTATAAACAGGGCTACAAATTTATAAATAATTGCAATTTCAAAAATTCAGTAGACCGAATGCCATTTGTTGCTGATCTTACAAAAAATGTTCCCCACACCCAGTGAATAGGTAGGTAGTTGAATTTACGTCGCACTGAAGCAACACAATGGGCTATTGGCGGCAGTCCTGTTTCAATCTCGAAATGAAAGATCCGAGGACAACACCTAGTAATTTTGAATCACTGTCAGATGACGAGGTAAACACCCCACATTCCAAGCCTCCACACCACGCCAGCCTGAGGACATTTGAGGCCAATACAGATTTAAAATGAACCAGCCCCACTTACACGACGATCTTTGCTTGGATCGAGATTCGTACTCGTAACCTTCCGGTTGCTAATCTGTGACTCTAGTAACTAGGCTCTCTTCAGCCTTTCTGTTCAATAGGTGTTTGATAAGTTGATTATGAAACAATAAAATTGCAAAACAAACAGATCGATTTTAGATGGATTCTTACCATTTACTGCTTACTAGGAAGCATAGAATCATGTCTTAGATTTGAACTTTAGCTAAAGACATCAATTGTTTACCGATTATTTTTATCTTAGTGAAAGTCTCAAACGTGTTTCAACAAAGATGAAATACTTAGTATCAGGCAGTGGAATAGCGTTCATAGAAGCCCAGTATTTCCTAAAAATTAAAATTCTGTTGCAAAAAAAGTAATAATCCATAAAATTTGAAGTAAAAACGAAGGCTATTGAAAGCAAATCAATGAGGACGCTAGTTTCTATTTTAACGTCCTTGATTTTCACTGCAAAAAGTCAACAGGGGACTGCTGATCCCCATCCTTTCAGACACAAATGTTTCTTACTATGATCGGTTAATGGCGTTTGTCCTTTACAATGAGTACCTTTCGGTCACTCTTCACCCCTACCCCATGTTTCCTACTGAGGCTATCATCTAGTCCATATTTTATGCGCAGTTAGTCCTTGGGCAGGGTCTCTTCTCTCTTTGTTCTCTCATTTTCTTGCGTGTGTAAAAGACCTGGAAAAGATTAGATCCTGCCAATGTGTTAACAGCACACAATTTTATATCCATTCTTAAAGACAAAATATGGAGGTACTGTCTTGTGGAGAAACTAGAACAGCAGTGTAAGAGAAGAGTACTATTTAGATTCTGGTCAAAGCGTTAACAACACACAATTTACAACCATTCCCAAAGACGCAGTTTAAAGTTTCTTGCCTTGTTGACTTGAACAGCAGTGTAAGAGACGAGTACTGGTCCTGGATCAGTGTAAGAGAGATCCTGGCAAAGCCGTTAACAACATGCAATTTTACAACCATTCCCAAAGACAAAATTTGGAAGTGGTGCCTTGTTGACTAGAACAACAACGTAAGAGAAGAGTACTGGTTAGATCCTGGCAGAGTTAACAACACAATTTAACAACCATTCCTAAACAAAAAAATTGGACGTATTGTCTTATTGAGAGAGAGACGAGGAAAGAAGTGTATAAACGAAGAGTACAATTTAGTTCCTAGCAAAGAGTTATCCCAACGCAATTTTACAACCATTCTCAAAGGCACAATTTGGAAGTTCTGCCTTGTTGACTAGAACAACAGCGTAAGAGAAGAGTACTGTTTAGATCCTGGCAAAGCTTTAACAACACACACAATTTTACAATCATTCACAAAGACAAAATTCAACTATTACCTTGCTGAAAGATAGAGACTAGACAGGAGTCTAAGAGAGGAGTATTTTTAGATCCTGTCAAAGCATTAACGCACAATTTTCTAACAATTTCCAATTAAGTCGTGAAAAAATTATTGTTTCTCTCAAAATTTGTACAGGAAACTGAATCTTGAGTAGTAGTGCGTTTTGGTAAATGTGTGGGCTGATCGTATTCTGTAAATTTTAATTGTATCTGTTCTGCTGTGTAAGTAACTTTCCCTAGCCAATTAGGCAAATTTCGTATATGAGCTCTGAGAAGATGAGAAATTTGCAAATAGAATAAGTTGAAACTTTAGGGATTCTTGAAACTCGTTTATTGCCTCCTCATTAGTTTCAGGTATGATTAAACATCGTAACTAGAAACTTAATTAAGAAACTAACAAAACAAAAATATTTCAAAATTTCGGGAAAATTCAATCGGTTCAGGAAGACTTGCGTGACAGTTCCTATAAAATATTCAAATCGATAACCAAAAACGCTAACTGATTGAAGAACATTTTGTGTTCATTCTTTTCTACTGGCTGTTTCATATCGACCTTATTCTTCGTTAGCATGGCTACGTTGAATGTTTGAATACCAGCTTTTGTCCTGTCTGAGACGGGAAATTTAAAACAATCTCCTTGATTTCCAATACCTTGTTGCTCTGGAACTTTCATCGGATGGGTCACGCAACTGTTGTTTGAAAATATTCCGAAATTTTGCAATTGACTAAAAAGCTGAAGCTTTATATGAGTTATTCATTGACATAGTTTATAGAGGCACTAGGGTGTAGTTTTGAATTACATCATAATTATATACATTCAGAAAAATGTATTTATCTGAAATTTACTAATAAATTTACGAGTAAATGTAGGTTCCTCCGAATAATTTACTGCTATTTGCACATCCCAAAGAGGGCGCTACCACCCCTTGTGGACGCTACCACCTCCTGTGGATGCTACTATCCCCTGTGGGCGTTACCACCCCTTGTGAGCATTACCACCCCTGTGGGCGATAACACCTCCTGTGGGAGTTTCCACCACTGTGGGTGCTACCACCCTCCTGTGGATGCTACCACCCTCCTGTGGACGCTATCCCCTGTGGACGATACCACCCTTGTGAACGTTACCACCCCTGTGTGGCGTTACCAACCCCTGTGGGCGTTACTACCCCTGTGGGCGTTACTACCCCTGTGGGCGTTACTACCCCTGTGGGCGCTAACACCTCCTGTGGGAGTTACCACCCCTGTGGGTGCTACCACTCACTCCAGGCGCTACCACTCACTGTAAGTGCTATCCCCTTCTGTGGGTGCTACCACCCCCGGTGTGGGCGCTACCACCCCCGGTGTGGGCGCTACCACCCCCGGTGTGGGCGCTACCACTCCCTGTGGGTGCTATCCCCTGTGGGCGCTACCACTCCTGTGGGTGCTATCCCCTGTGGATGTTACCACCTCCTGTGGGTGCTGGAGGAATCTTGGGGGCAATGCTGGCTCCAGGGAGAGTTAGGCGCGTTGAGGAGCAAGAGTAGACAATAAGAAGACTGCTAAACGAGAGTTTGCAAAAGCAGATCGCCACACTATCTTGGGTTGTGCCAAAAGACAATTTTGTATTGCATTTCCGTCATTTAGTTTGCCGGTGCACTTTAAATCTATCGTGGCCTCAAATGTCCTCACGTTGGCATGGTGTGGAAGTTTGGAGAGTGGGTTGCCAGCTCAGGTGTTCAACTCGCCATCTCACCTCGGCTCAAAATTAAGAGGTGTCCTCGGATCTTTCCCTTGGTGATTGATCCCGGACCGACACCAATCGCCTGTCGTGTTGCTAAAGTGCGATGTTAATTCATTCAGCTACCTACTATTATTTAGTTTAGTTAAAAGTGGATTTGGTGAGGTAACAAGTCAACTAAAAAGAGGAACTAACTGCAAATAGTTGACCATGGAGATTTAAGGATGCTGCTTACAAAAATATAGCATAATAGACAAATTGGTAGCACAACATTGGCTCATCCTTCTCATTAACGATTACTTTTAATTTTACCGATTTGATTGATATCGATTTCTAAAATAGTGAGAAAATCTAGTGTGTTTACCTGTAATTTACTTTGTTATTTCGTTTTAATAATTGTATAATTTCAGTTCCGAGTTGTTTTATATCCAAAGTAGACTTTTGACACACATAAATTCGAAGGTTATAAGTACAGCAAAACTTGTAATTTAATTGAGATAGTTTCCCAGAGGGGGCGCCAAAAATTATCTTTGAAAACAGTTTGGGAAACTATGGGCTAAACTATTATTTTCTCGTTGCATACTCAGTTTCGGAAGCAGATCTTGTCCTGTGAAACTGTTTCGATAAAAGGTATTAGTTTATATATGTTAATCCATTTGCTAAGAATCCTCAATTTCGAAATGTACCAGAGATTAGTCACCAAATCTCAGAGAGAGATTTTAACCATATATTTATATCTATCATATACATGTATTTATATCTTATTCTGGAGTTAATAGCCTCTTTAACGAGAAAATCATAGGAAAGCGCCAGTTTAGTAATACTTTCCAAAATAAACGTAAGCTTGGGCGATTTTACGAAATAGCTAATATTATGTTTAGCCCTAGAACATATGCTCCAAATGAAACTGTTTCTGAGAACTATCATGCAATAAAATGAAGGGTTAAAATAAATGTGGAGTAAGTCTACTTTATATAAACGGTGTTATACGTACTCTGATATATTGTTTGCTGTTAACTGTTTAGATGTAGTGAAATTAAGTATACCTAGAAACAAAACTAAATAATGATTTTGAGAACAATTAAGTATTATAATTAGTTTCCCAAAACAGTAAAAATAACGAAAAACATAATCATGACTTATTCTAGTTTCATTCTAACCTCTCAAATGTAGTTTTGTTTCTAAAACCCTCCTGTTTCATATACCTGATTCCAAGCAATCATAAATTCGACCATATTGATTAAATAGAATTTTCACCACAGGATTTAAATTTTGTGCTTTAAGCACTTAAATAATCTAAGCTCGAGTAATTCGAAATATTGAAATGAGCTATTGATAAACATCTACAGAAAAAGAATCGAACGATTCTGAATTTACAGAAAATAAGATGTTATTGGTGTCTTGTATTTCACTAAATTTACTATAACTTAATTAACCAATAAAACTATTTGAAGGATTGACAGGCATAGATAAAATAACTTATTTTTCCGTTGTCCCCTACTAGTATTTTATTTAAGAAAAAATATTTAGCTTGATTGAATTATATAGTATGCTTCTTGGTATCGAAACTATTATCAAATTTAAAATAAAAATATGATTTTAACCTTTAAACTAACAACAATTTATAATACATAAACTATTTTACATGTTCATATGGAATGAAACACAGGTTAGATTTGAGAGTAAAATTTAATAAATAAGTAAAATATTAATTAAAACTTAATTAGAAATATTTACGATAATTTAAACCCATATATGTAATAGAAAATATGTTTATAATATCAATAACATTGATTTTTTAATAATAAAGTTATTACTGATATTTAATATTATATTATTGATTGAGTTTTTGTATTATATCAATGTAACATGCATCCAATCTTATTGAAGTTATCCTAAATGATTTTTCATTGCATTTATTGACATTGAATTTTTATTCATATGTAAACGTTGCAAATGAAACTATGATATTTATTTTGAATGTAATACACAACAGAAATACAACATTGATAATTCAATATAGTTTACATTACGTTTTACAGTATTTTATTACATCTTAATTTGGGTTTATCTTAGAATTGTAAAGATTGATTACATCAAAGGTTATTATGAAAATCAATTGATTATTAAAACTTCTTGTCTTCATAATATTTTAATCATTCAATTTTTGAGGTATTCTGTATTAATATTTTATTCTTGGAATGATTAACTATAAACTTGATTTGCGTAAACTCTTTTATTCTAAACTAAGGTGGTTGACAGGACAGGATATATTTTTAGAGTTGTAACCCAAAATTTTCAAAACTATAGATTTTTAGTGTCTTTTATACTCTTTCAAATGACACTTCATTTTTATTGAAATTCGTATTAGGATTTTAAAAATATAAATAAAACTAATAATAAACTCAAACTTTGAACTTCAAACTCGAACTTTCTCAAAATGAAATTTCTACCTTCGAGGAAGAAAAAGGTTTCCTAATAAACTACTTTAAGCAGGTATCTGAAGCCTCCTAAACTCGTATGAACATCATAGATTATCCTAAAGTAATCATTTTGTTACAGGCATACTAATTATTTTAGAATAACTAGAATATTATCTAGAGATTAGAAACATTTTGCGTTTTTCATTTAATTTTATTTAAGCATAAATTCCATATAATGCATATACTTATATGTTTATATGAAAAATGATATATATTTATATGACATTATATGTATAAGAAATAAGTTTTTATGCGTGTGTGAATATCATTTTATATAAATAGAAATTTTTTATATAATTTTATATCTATACATGAATCTTTTATAAATATCATTCTATATATATATATATATATATATATATAATTTTATATAAATACATAAATATGTTACATTTTTAAAATCTGTTTCATGCAATACAATACAAATCCTCTCTTCAGTACATAGGTTCTTTACTTTTTAGTAAGTATACCAAAGAAATTCATTTTGGTATTGTATATTGGACCTTCCAATAACACCCCTTAGTAAAATATGAAACAATCTTTAAGAAATTTCCCCAACCATAGGTATTTCAAGAATCCTCTCCCCTTCAACAACCTAGCCCTTGACGATTCTTCAATAAAAATTGATAACATTCAATTCGACTAAAACGCACGTAGAGAACACGTACTTCAATATCAATACGCCTTAACGCCCGCGTCTCACAATAATTCATCCTTTATATCAAGCTGTTTTCCATCGCTTATGTAGACTCCCCCTCTGTTTTACACGCTAAGCATTTATGTACCTACCTGATTTCCGGACACCCTTCGCTAGCTCAATTATTCTACTTTGATATCTATATTTATCCACCTTGAGGAAATTCGGTCCAATGGAGTTTTAATCAAACGACAAAAGGGCCTTCAGAGGAGGACAATGTGCGACATCCTCCCCATTCCATCTCAGAGAAATGTTGTTAGCATATAAATTAATCTATTAAGCTTAGAGGATCGGAATGGGAAGACATTACATCAGTAGCATCTGGTTGCTACTTTCTCCTTGCAAAATATTTTGAACTATTAATCACGCCTGTCTACTGATTATAAGGGAATATGATGCATCCCTTGGAATATTTGGCTCGAGGTTTTGAATTTAGAGCTCTGATCTGGAGGTTTATAAGCCGATGGGGTTTTCTGGAAATTCATGGAGGATGATCACGGAAGAGCTGCTTTTGAAGTTTGGGAAGTTTTAAAAACAGGAAACTTGACAGTTTTGCAATCTGTTAATGGCACGTTAATTATTCCGTTCATGTTAGTGCAGTTGAGGTATTATGAAATGCTTAATTAAATTGTAAGATTTTTGGGTGTAATTAGTTCTAAACGTAGGGTGCTCAGTTTAGATGTATTTATAAAGTTTAGCATTTAATTATGAACTGAATTGGCTAATTCGTTAATATATTTCTCGAATAAGCGCTACTCTACACTGTCTTGTAGAACGGAGCAGTTTTGAAGTATGTAATTTTATTTCAATTTATGATGGAATATACTACTTGCAGGATAGGAGCAATAGCTTCCATCAACTGGAAAGGTGCCGCGGTAGCCCAGTTGGAAGAGCAACGGATTAGCAGCGGGAGGGTTGCGAGTTAGAAACTCGGTCCAGCCAAAGACGGTCGTGCTCATGGGGGCTGGTGCACGCTAAATCTGTCGTGGCCTCAAATGTCCTCACGTTGGCGTGGTGTGGAAGTTTGAAGAGTGAGTGCTAGCTCAGGTGTTGATCTCATCATTTGACCGTGGTTCCAGATTACGAGGCGTTGTTCTTGGATTGTTGCCTTGGGGATTGATCCCCGACCGTCGACAATAGCCCATTTTCTTGCTCCAGTGCTACTTTAATTCAATTACCCCCCGATCGGACAAAAAATAAGTACAATTTTGATTGATTTAGAAAAAATAACAGTAATTATCTGCCATTTGCTACTTAAAAAATCTTTTTCGAAACTATTTATGGTATTTGGTATTTTTTAATTAACATCGAACTGGATCAACACCTATTTATGATGCTTTAATAAAATAACATTAAAGTTATTATGTTTTGTCAAAAGTTCCAAAGTAAATCGTTGAAATTAAATGAAAACAATTTAAACATTTTCACCATCCGTAAGGCACGCCAGTGTGTCGCGGCACATCGGTTGGTAATCGCTTGGAAGCAGTGGCCAATCAGAATCCTTGCCGGGTTGGTTGCTTTGGAGTCAGCCAAATATGGCGCAAGGGCCATATTTGGCCATTCTGCGCCAGACACAAGACGCAATATCAAGAAATAGACATACAAGAGAGAAATACACCCAAGGAGGAATGCACCTGGCAGGAATCGACCCTGCGCTGCCTGCAACTCGACGGTTGCTAGCGTAGTGGATATACCCACTGAGCCACGACAACCCGAATCCTTACCGGGAACTACGCAGTTGAGAGTTTGCAAGTCAAGATTCTGAGCAGTTTTTCTAACGCTTTTTTAAGAAACACTCTTGCGTAGAGGAAATCAATAGAGTTAATACTTCCAAAGATACAAAAATATTTTCACCCAAACCAATTCCGACATTAATGGGACACCGTCTGTACTTATTCCCACGCAAGCATATTATGACACCCCCACAGTTATGTATTATATCGAACTATTTGTTTTGTTCGCGGAGTGTTATTTCTTTATCCTATGTGTGAGGCGTTTTTCGTATAAAGTGAGTTATTTTCCTGTACCCACCTACAAGAAAATTGCATTTCAGGTGTTTCAGTTCGAAAGAGATTGTTTGCTACGGATCTCGTGCGCTAATTACTTTAGTACTATCAAGAATGTTTCTAGAACGTGATACTAAGGTATTAGATGTTCTATTGATTGTACTAATCTGAAGTTGATCAGGAGTTGAAACGTTAGATTTGTTACATTGATAAACTTTTCCTTGCTAAGATTCTTTTAAAGCGTATGAGAATTTTCTTTTGAGAGTTTTATACAATACGAGTAATGGCATGGAGAAAACCAAAACATCAAATACGAAAAAAAACTTATGTAGAACTAAAACACAGCGGAGGAAATGTAAAGGTATGCGGTTGTATGAGTTCTGATTTATATAATTCATGTTTTGTTGAAGATAACATGGATAGCTATGTATACCTAGACATTTTGCAACAAAATGTCCTTGATAGTGCTACGAAACTGTCTCTTGGAAAACCATTTATCTTCCAACAGGACAACGATTCAAAACACACTGCAACGTTCTGTAAAGAATGATGCCTTTACTTTATGTTGCAGCAACTTCACACACCACCAGTTTCCTGGTCTAAACCCCATGGAACAAATCGGTCGTGAACTGAAAAATTATACCAGCAGCAAAAATAACCTGAAAAGTGCCATTCTGAACTTCTCGAACAAAATTACTCCAGAAACAAGAAAAGTTGTGGGAGTCATGCCTAACCTTCTGAGAGCGGTCATTAAAGCGAAAGCAGGTTCAACTTATCATTAAATGATGAAACATGGTGGAGGGAAATAACGTTTAATGAAATATTTTTCACCGTACGGAGACTTTTTTGCTTTATATTTGATACATTTTTGTGTTATTGTGAATTATGCGTTAAATTATATTAATGTTTTTTGTCTAAATGCAATTGAAACTTTCCGTGCAATTATTCTCATCTGTTTTTCCATTTTTATTTCTTCAATATTTATATTCTGCAAATAATAAAGCGATTTATTTCGAATAATAAGTGCATACTAAATTTTTTTATTCACTGTAAATTGCTTAAATATAGCTTCAATTTGTAAAATAAACCACCTTGGCCATCTGTCGCTATGACAAAGAATTTGTGAAGTGTATTTCAAGTCCTAGTTCGGTTTTTTAACAATAACGTTCTTTCAATAATGGCAAAATTCCACTTAAAATTTGCTTTATTCTAACTTTTATGCCACTTTAAATAGAATACTTGGCGCGTGATGAAAAGCAATTAAAATTTATTAAAATAATAAATATTTAACACAAAACAGAATTAAAACAAAATAAAAGTTTGTCGAGAAAAAGTTTTAAAGATATATATTCGTGATTCTTTTTTATCTCTCGGTCTCTCACAGTTGCCACAACTTACAACTCAAAATTAGACAAAATTTTAAAATACGAAATTAATTCCGAGCGTAAAAACAGAAAATATCACTGCACGTGGCAAACGAATACGAGTTTCCGTTTGTTGCAAAATATCGTATGACCCAAATGTTCGGAAATAATTCTGCAAAAATAGTTTTTTTTAAAGTAATTGATTTTCAGCAGTACTGGTAAAACAATTTAAGCAATGCAATGCTCAGTATGCATTCCAGCTTCTACAAAATTACCAAATTATGGTTGATTTAAGTAGTTACTCAGATGTTTTAACATGAAACTTGCTTAAATACGTAAGTAAAGGAATTTAAAAATAATGTATTCACTACATTAAAATATTTTTTATCAAATGTAGAACATTGCATTAAAATATTTTGAATAAATTAAATTATATATGATACTTGTGCAAACACACAGGCAAAATCAAACATAGAACGGGAAGTCGGACAGACAGACTAACGCAACCAAGTTCAGTCACTAAATGAATTTAAGTACTCACGTATGCAAAGTTTCATGAAAATAAACTCAACCATTTGGACGTAGCACGGGCACACACACATACATACAGAGGACAGACAGACACCAAATGCGCAAGAGACGGATTTTGCATCAGAAGGGTCCAAAACGGATAGGAAACTTGAAATGGGTTGAAAATATTCAATGTAAAAACAAACATTCCATTCTTATTTATATCGATTCAGGCTTATAAAAACAATGTATTCATGTTTGTAAGAAAATTTCATCTGTTTCCTCCCGAAGTTATACATGTTGCGCTAATGCACTTTATTTGGCACAGTTTTGGTATAGGCTTTCGTGGTAACGCTTTTGGCGCGCATTTTGTAGCGAATTGTATTAGGCAAAGAAAACCTCGCTTTATTAGGATTATGGCAACCTCGCAATTATTTTAATGTTTTATTAATTTTTGTAAATCAATATACTTTTTGATTTTACCATTACTATTTTACTAGAATTCTTGGATTGCTTATAACATTCATATTATATAGCCTGGTTCTATAAGATTTAAAACTAATAAATTATTTAACTTGGAAAAACTTCTATAACAATATTCCAGAAAAAGCAAAGATTTTTCATTAAAGTAAATCTAAACTGTAGCAGAAAGAATAACCATTTGTATGGATTTGTTTTCTATTTTTAAAATTCCTTTCGTTAATTTATTAATTATTTTCCGCTAAGTATAAAATGGTGTTTTTTCTATGAAATTCTTCCTTGGTGACATAAAAAGTGCACCAAAAGCGTTGAAACAAAAGTCTTTATATCAAAGCTGTGCCCTTTATTTTTAGAAAAAATGAGAAAAACCAAAGCAGGACGCTCATCAGCTGCAGTGTTCAGCTGTATGGTATATTAATGTAATTATGGAATACCGCTCTAGATACATGAAAATTTACCACACAAAGATTGATCGATTTATAGTTCAATTTCACTATGTACCGAAGTTGATAGTTCAAGTTGTAAATGAAATATCCGGAACTATTAATATTTATTGTACAATTTTCAACGAATACATAAGATACCGTTTTGCAAACTATTGCATAATAAATATCAAATTAAAACAGTGAGAAAATATGAAATTTTATAAACTAATCAGTAGTATATAAAATAAAAATAAATTAAATGAAAAATATTCATGAATAATTTCAAAATCATCAGCATATATATACTAGTATATACATATATATATAATATAAATATATATATATATATAATATATATAAATATAAATATATATATATAATATATATAAATATAAATATATATATATATATAATATATATAAATATAAATATATATATATATATATATAATATATATAAATATAAATATATATATATATATATAATATATATAAATATAAATATATATATATATAATATATATATAAATATAAATATATATATATATATTTCTAACGCAGCAGAGGAAGCTCTAGGAACGATGATTATTTTCTGTAAGTTTGACATCCTGATGAAGGGAAGCAATTATTACCAAATGCTCGAACGACCTCTTGAACACAGCTGTTTATTCATTAAATGTTGAATACGTTTGATGTGTCTTGGGTCATTCCCGATTCTTTGATAATAATCTACGGTAAATTAAGCAAGAGATTAAGCGTTGAGTGCTTGGATATAAAGTGGAGGAAAAATTGATTCCTTCCGATTGTTATTCTTTCCTGCTATGATTCGGATTTTGATAATAAGATTAATGCGTACAGTTGTTTTACTTCACGAGCACAATATAACTCTATTTATTAGATAACAGTTATAACTTGTCAATTTCATGAGAAGTCGAGTCGCGTTTTATGAGTATTGTTTTGTTAAATCTCTGAAACATCAAAAACAGTTGGAAGTACTCTTGCGCATCGACAAATTATTTGTTTATTTTCCTCCTGAAAAATAGTCTATTATTCGTTTTATTTTTCCCATGAAAAAAGGTTTTAAAGAGCTATATGAACTATTATTTATTGCTTTCAGCATATGATCTTCTGTGTGCTTCCTCGTAATATTAAATATTTTGTAATTTTAATAGATATTTTATTTTTGTTGATAGAATTACATATATAGAATTAATAGAATATTTTATATATAGAATTAAGGGAATGATTTAAAGTCACTATAGGCGCCGGTTTACAAGTATGTAAATTACATTAAGTCAAAATTTTCAATATATGAGTGTTTTAGCTTATATTTATCAGAATTTGGTGCCAATTTAAGTTCAGTAAGCTATTTTTTCTTTGCATGAAGGTTAAATTTCTTTTTAAGAATCACAGTGAGTAAACCTTCGCGAGTAGAATCCCCCTTCGCCCTTCTTAAAGCTGTTTTTTACTTAGGCAAGTCACACATTGGTCCAATATTAGTTGTGCGACACTACTAAATAGACTGATATAAGCATGCACACCGACATGTTTTCTCAACAGAAGCTGAGTATGAAGTGCTTTTCGTATATTTTGTCGCATATTGCTCCAGTGTGTGGCTTGCCTTAGTGAGATTCACCTATAGCTATAATAATTTTTTAGAATTATGTATATAGAATTAACGAAATGATTTAAAATTAATAAATATATCTGTACTGCTCTTTTACATTTACTCTTACTTTTGAAAGTAACCATAACTTTGAATATCGAAAATATTAACCCTCCAAGTAGTTTCGACGAAATATCTCGTCCATCAAGATCTGACCAATTGTGTTAATGGCGAGATAACTCGTCATCAAGGTGTTGCAGACTTTTCTATGATGACGAGATCAAGATCTGGTCAGTTTTCTTCTAATAACGAGATACCTCGTCGAGACAACCACCATAAGAGTTGAAATACGTCTAAAAATAGAATTTTCTCTAATTTCTTAAAATTATTTTCTCAATTATACATGCTTAACACAACCAATTTGTTCGTACTTTTCTTCAATAATAAGAAACTTTACCACAAACTCTAATAGGTATTTTGTAAATGTACCACGCAGTTAAACTATTTTAAAGCAATTTCGGTCAAGCAATAATCTAAAACATGAAATGACTAAATGACCTATGTCTCACAGTATTTGATGTTAAAAAATTATGTTGAAAATCTCTCTTAATAAAAATAAACTCTTTTAACATATATTCGCGTATAAGCGAATATATGTTAAAAGAGTTAAAGAAAGGGAAGAAACAAGCGGTTCTCTGATGGAAACTTCATATAACTCCAACCACTAATGGAAAACCGAATTATGAAATAGGTTCCCTCCAAAAGAAATTTTGCTTTTTATCTATAACACACAAATAAGATCTAACACATTTCTTGTCTTAAAGACTTTAGATTATTTGAAATTTCTTTCAATTTACCCTTTTTTATCGGGGTAAATCAAATTACTTTTTCAGATAAAAGCCTGAAAAATAACGTTTCTGAAATCTGCGGAGAAACGCAATCCCTCAAGAATTCAAAGGCTGATTTTTTCCACGGGAAGGGAAAAAAGGAAGACTTCTCTGGCAATGCGCGTGGAGGAGACTAGGGTTTTTCTTTTCGATTTCCTGGCGAACGCAGTTTAAAAGTTACGCTACAGATGGAAAGAAAAGTTTCCTCCAAGAGAAAGCTCGGTGGAAAACGTTCAATTTCTGGGGGTGTTATTTTTCTCTACATTGTTGCCTCAATTGCGATGTGCAAAATAATGACTTTTGGAAAGATTTTTGTTTGCGCGGCTTGGAAAAACAATTAGGCTTGGATCGGTATCTATTCTAGCGCTTAATTTGAATGGATAGGTCAAAGAAAATAATTAATTGCGCAGTTTGAGTTGCGTTGTTTTTGCCATAAATACCCTGATTGAAATGTTTTTGTACCGGGATCTCGTTCTGTTTTGGTGCTGGAGGGAAGAATGCGCCCCTCTCAGTTTCATTTCCTCCGAGATGTTTTTGTAAATTTGTTAAAGACAAGAATTCGGAAATCAAGTAATAGGAAAAAATGCGCGGAAGTTTTTTTATTTGATTATGGGTCACTGTTCTTTAATAGATTTTAGCGTTTCAATTTTACCAATTAGGAAAGAAACAAATGCTTGGAAAATGATTTCTCTTATTTTAAAATCCTAAAAATTCTTGGTATTTTTAGGGGCCGTCGTGGCTCGGTGGGCATGTCTAGCAACCTTCGAGTTGTAGGCAGTGCAGGTTCGATTCCTGTGTCAGGTGCATTCCACCCTGAGTGTATTTCTCGCTTCTGTGTCAGTAAAAACTTTCTTTCGTGTGTGTGTCTATTTCTCGATATTGTATGTCTTGTGTCTGGCGCAGCATGACCAAATATGGCCCTTGCTCCATAAAGCCACAACCAACTTGGTATTTTCAATCTTTTCGAGAACTTAAATTGAACAGTTTGGAGAATAATGTGCAGCTATTCCACTATTAAAGCATTTTAGCTTTGACTTTCTATTGATTTTAATACTGCATCAGAATCCTAGTAAAATACATAAAAACATTTGAATACAAAAGTTGCACTAATGACCTTGAGTTGAACTTTTTCTAAAAACGATAATCGTTTAACTATAACAATATAAACCCAGAAACTGTTTGAATCTATGTTGATTATAGGTGCCTACCAGTGGCCTGCAGGCTAAAAGTCGTTCTTAATCCTCCTGGTGGTTTCCTCGACAAGCATCTCGTCATTAGCAAAATTAACCAGGTCTTGATGGAGGTGATATCGTCATTGAAAGGGAACGGGCAAAATCTTGATCTCGTAATCATCAAAAAATCGGCAACATCTTGACGACGAATATCTCGTCATTAGCAAAATTGGTCAGATCTTGATGGACTATATATCTCATTGAAACCACTTGGAGGGTTAAGAAACTGGTTGAATGAAGTGCTTGGTTACGAGTTCAATTCTCATGTGTCGATATTGGGTTGGCTGCTTGAAGTTTAATGGTTTGTTCCAAATAAGTCTACCCGATCCACCGATCAGATACGGCCCTCTGAATAGTGGTACTTTATCAAGCCCGCAGACCAGGTACGACCCTGTAATTATATAATTTTGTTTTCATCTTTATTAATCATTACTTGAATCATTTAATGATCGATTTCCAGTTTGGCTGCGGTTTTTAACTTTTATTCCAATATTCTTTCTATTATTGGGGCCCCGGTAGCCTTGTTGGAAGAGTAGTGGAGTAGCAACCGGAGGGCTACTAGTTTGAAACGCGATCCGACCAAAAATCGTCGTGTACGTGGGCGCTGGTGCACGTTAAATCTGTCGTGGCATCAAATGGTCTCACGTTGGCGAGTGAGGTTGCATGATATTGCAAATGCATTGAATAGCTCATATGGTTCAATGAGCAGTATCGAAGTGGGAAATTCTTGACTAGCCTCCGTATTGCCCTGATTTAGCCCCTTCGGATTACCATTTGTTTGGCCCCCTGAAGAAACACCTCCGTGGGCAGCGTTTCCATACACTGGAAGAGGCATAACAGGCTACACTTACCTGGTTAGGGAACCTGGAGCAAGATTTCTTTGAAAAGGACATGGATGATTTGGTGCCACGGGGGGGGGTTGGAATAAATGTTTAGACCACTATGGTTCCTTTGTCGAATGATAGTGTGATACGATTTGTCAAACATAATAAATTTTTATATATTTATCTCTGCACGTTTTCTGTCAATCAAAAATTTACCTTACTTTTTGATACTCCTTTGTACGTGGTGTTCTTGGATCTGTTCCTTCGGGAATGATCCAGGACCGTCACCAATAGCCCGTTGTGTTACTCTCCAGTGCGATGTCAATTCAACTACCTACTTACCTTTCTATTATTATACTATAACCACCAAATAATTATTGCGAAATAATGCTTGAAAGATCACACGATTCCATAAGCTGGCATCCGAAAAATGTTGTTTATCTAGGAAGTTATTTGGAAAACTGAATCTAGCAATTATTTTACTTTTTTATTGCACAGCTATATAAATGTTTGCACGTACCCAATTCTTTCCACCATGCATGGTATAAACGCCGTTATACACGATATACTATTTCGATAAACTGATTTGTCGTAAACAAAATTAAATAACGTTCTTATTCTGCGACTTAAGGCATTTGGTACCTTTAAACATGATTCTTCAAGAATTTATTCAAAATTTAGTTACTCCAAATTTGCAGATAGTTTGTTTTGCAAATGTTTGCACTTATGTATCAAAATTCGTTTATGTAAAGTGCCTTTTCTTATCGCTCAAGAATGTCTAGAGCTAGCAGAAGCTTAAAAGCATGTTTAGAAATACGTTTTAGCATTCTAAATTGCTTTAAACTACATGAAATGCTTCTAGAATATGTATGAAAAGAACACACTAAACAGAATTAACGTATCGTATTTTTATTCAGTGTAACAAGTGGATAGTTTGAAAAGTTGTGTGTATGGAATTTTCTTGTAGTTTTACTAAAATGGGCTTTGCTTAAATGCAAATAAAAAGTATTAAAACATTTTCTTTATTTTCTTGCAAACTGAATTTTTAAGGAAAAAGTTATTTCGTTTCTTGGTTCTAATGTTTCGTGTTTACATTATTCCTCAAAATTTAAACCTTCTTTTCTTTATAAAATAAATAGAAAGTAATGATTTTGTGCACTCATCATGCTTTGAATTGAGTCAAAAATATATTTGGAAAACAATTCATGTTCAAACATCCAAAAATCCAAATCTAAATTGAAAAACAATACCTCCATATGATAAATGCATTAAATCTGCATTTTCTTTATAAAATAAAGAACACCGGAAACACAATAATATATTCATTTGTTCATGCTTTGAATTATGTCAAGTTAAAAGTTAGAAATCGAGATCAAAGATGAGAACCTTAGCCAAACAGGTAGTCAAACACGTAAAAGCTTTAAAAGATGTCTAATAAAGATGATAAAAATAAGACGTGTTAAAACTGGTCTATATTTCGGTGGAAAAAAAACGTCTATCATCAGGACCAAAATAAACAACACGAGGAAAAGTCGAGCAATTTGTTGTCTTTGAGCATCCACAAAAAATTAAAAAGCTAAAAAGTAGCAACACAGCTCAAGTATAACACATTTACACTCCTGATTTTTCGTCATGATGTTGGTCCTGTCATTTTGTTCCACCAAAAGAGCTATAGACCAGCTATATCATCTTGTTTTTATCATCTTTACAAGTCTTCATTAGAAGCTTTTACGTTTTGGAATATTAGAAATGCAGTTTGACGCACAAAACAATCTACCACTTCCTCCCTAAATAGGAGAATAATATCTTCAAATGATTACCAATGCTTAGAACCCTACGTATCTATCATACTAAAGCAATAGAGAACTGACTGAAAGAAAAGTCACCAACAACCATATGCACGGTAAGCTCCATTGTAGGTTTATAGACCAGCTCTTTATCTTGTTTTAGAGGGCCGTGGTAGCCTGGTTGGAAGAGTAACGGACTAGCAACCAGAGGGTTGCGAGTTTGAATCTAACCAAAGACCGTCGTGTACAAAGGGGGCTGGTGCACGTTAAATCTGTCTTGGCCTCAAATGTCCTCACGCTAGCGTGGTGTGGAAGTTTGGAGAGTGGGGTGCCATCTCAGGTGGGACCTCGTCATCTGACAGTGGTTACGTGATGTTGTCCTCAGATCTTGCCCTTCGGGTTTGATATCGGACCTTCGCCAATAGCCCGTTGTGTTGCTCCAGTGTGACGTTAATCAAATAGCTACCTTGTTTTAGCATCTTTATTATTCAGCTTTAGAAGTTTTCGAATTTGCTTGGCTATTAGCAATCCAGTTCGAAAACAATCTTTCCACTTAACATTGGAAAGTAATACCTTCAAATGATTACCACCTCAAACGCCTATCTTGTGCTAACACAATAAGGAACTAACTGACTTAAAGAAAAATCAACGATATCCACATGCAAGGTAGGGAGTTGGTAGGTAGTTGAATGAAATTCGCACTGGAGCAACACAGTTAGCTATTGGCCAGAATCAATCTCGAAGGGAAAGATCCGAGAACTAAACCTCGTAATTTTGAATCACGGTCAAATGACGAGGACAACACCTGATCTGGCATCCCCATATGTGCAAGGAAAGCTCCATAGTAGGTTTATATACCAGCTTTATCATCTTGTTTTATCATCTTTATGAGTCGTTTACTTTCTGAAGTTTGTACATCTCTTTGACTAAGAAAAAAAATTGAAAATAATCAAACCATCTTCAACACATCTCACGGGACAGGAAAAATTATACATAATTCGAGCATTCGTTAAGCTATTTTGGTCTTGACGGTAGCTGTCGTTTTGTTGCGCCAAAAGAGCTACAGACCAGCATTATCATCTTGTTTTATCACATGTATCAGTCATAGTTAGGTTTAATATTTTTAACTATCAGAAAATCTAGTTATAAAACAAACCACTTTCAAAGCATCCTATGCGAAAAATGAAAATAATACCATCACAAACGTTACCAATGCATTGAACCCTACACATTCATCATACAAACACAATAGTGAATTAAATGAAAGAGAAGTAACCGATAACCATATGCATGGAAGGCTCTTTTGTGCTCGCTCATAGGTTTATAAACCAGATTTATCTTGTTTCAGCATCTTTATTCAATTTTAGGAGTTTTCGCATTTGTTTGGTTACTAGATATCTAGATTCTAACCATTTCCAATATACAAAATCGACTGGACGTAGAAAGAATAGTGCATATTTAATATCAAGTTTCCGTTATATTTAGTTTGGTCCTGATGATAGCGTCGTTTTGTTTCACCGAAAGAACCACAGACTAGCTTCATCATCTTGTATAACCACTCTTATCATTCATATTTAGAAGTTTCTGCGTCCTTAACTATCAGAAAATCCAGTGCGAAAACAAACCCTTCCAACGCATCCTACGCGAAAAATGAAAACAATACCTCCAATGCATCGAACCCTACATATTCATCCCACAAACAATAGGAAACCGACTTAAAGAAAAGTCACCGACAAGCACACACATCAGGTTTCCCACAGTATCGATTCCCATCCACAGAAAATATTTAATCTTTAAATTCTCGGATATTCCTGTCAGTAAAGATTCTCATTGTTTCCATTTCGCAGCACATCTACGACGATAATGATCTATGGAGAACAAATAAGGAGATCTTTGACGGTTCTTGGATAATGAAGTGCCCGGCTTCAGACCCTACCGTGAATATTCCAGAAGGGTGGGAGGGGAGACGGCCATTATCTGACAAGCTAAACTTAAGATCCATAGAAAGAATCAGGCGATGGAGCTTCGATCTCAAGTTTGGAAAAGGAAATAAAAATTAGTTTCATCGTTTTTCCGTCACGATGCGGTTTCAGTAAGCACTTCAAAGGAGAGCACGGTTATTTGGAAGGCAAGAAACAGACATCTCCCCTTATTCTCCAAGTTGCGAGGATTGTAGATTTTTTCGGCACGTTCATTCAAGTTTTTGTCAATGGCTTTTTTGTTTGTTGCTTTGAGATCGCTTTTTTTTTGCTTTTGGATGAACCCGGGTGGTTTTTTAGCGTCGCTGTATGTGATTCATAGAAATTCCGGATATTTTCAGCTCCGTTTTTTCCTTGTCTTCATTTTTTTTGAAAATGAGTGGGATTTTTTTAAGTATTTTCTGTTGTCCTTTTTTAGGGAATAATCCAGGACCGATTTCGTCTCGTGCTCATTACGTTAGATGTTATCTGTGTGCGTTTCAGATTATTCGTCTAAAGGAATTTTCGAATCTGATCTTTGTTTTTTGACGTTGGTGAGGCAGGGGAGTAGTTGAATTAACGTTGCACTGGAGAAACACAGCGGGTTGTTGGCGACTGTCAGGGATAAATCCCAAAGGGAAAGATCCAAGGACAATACCTCGTAATTTTGAACTACGATCATATGACGAGGTCAATATCTGAGCTGTTACCCCACTCTCCAAACTTCCACACACTAACGCGAGGACATTTGAAGTCACGACAAATTTGACGTACATCACGGACTTTAGTATGAGCGTCGTAAAAGGCAGCAGATACATGAGAACAGTATAGGGTGTACATGTCCTCTTGTCCTTCATGTACAAAGTTTAGGAGAGGTAGGGAACACAAAATTAAAGCTAAATTCACATAGAGAGGTGTGTCCGCAAGAGCCATCCGGATGTGTTAGAAGGTACATGAAGTTGCGGAAATGAAAGCCAGCATGTATGTGAACAATGTTTTCATTACCCCTAATTTTACGATTGGATGGGAGTTATATATTTAGTTTCTCAGTAGGCGTTAAAAGTTGTGACCACAAACAGTAATGCAAGCCTTACAGCGTCGACGCATAGAAGGAGTGTGAAGGAATTTCAAAGGCGTGGTTGTCCATAGTCGCCGACCAGTATCATGCTTGTTTCCGTTTCATACGAAGTCTGGTGCAAACGCGCAAACATTTGGCTACTCTGGGTCTGTCGTGGTGTATAAGTTCACAATAAATCTTACAAATACTCGTCCGTTCTCTCATAAAACTCCCCCGACTATATGGGCGGTTTTATGAAGGTTATCGATCCCAAAAAATTCCATTAGTCTCTCCTATGCTAGGTGCATGTTAGCCATCTTAGTTCTCTTGAAAGGATACGTAAGAAGCCAGCGTCTGAAATGAGGATGGCCCAAGTTAACCAGCTGTCGAACAGTGTCCTCAAGCATATTCTGGTGGCGCCTGTGGCTTAGGTTTAATTTGTCGCTCCAAAGTCTCTTTTGTTATTGAAATAATGCATGTTACGCGTAAGAAGCCAGCGTCTGAAATGAGGATGGCCTAAGTTAACCAGCTGTCGAACAGTGTCCTCTAGCATATTCTGGTGGCGCCTGTGGCTTAGGTTTAATTTGTCGCACTACAGTATCTTTTGTTATTGAAATTATGCATGTTACGCGTAAGAAGCCAGCGTCTTAAATGAGGATGGCTCAAGCTAGCCAGCTGCCGAACAGTGTCCTCTAGAATATCCAGGTGGCGCTTAAGGTTTGATTTGTCACCCTATGGTCATTTTGTGTTACACAAGGGCTAATTAGACAGGCTACGCTTGAGGACATACATCCCAATGGGAATACGGCTTAATTTTGTTTGTCTTATCTGCCCTTAAAATTCGTACACGAGGCTTTGAAACACCTTGTAGATAAGTGACGTTAGGCCCTGAGGATCTCTAGTTTCTTTGGGGTTCTCTGCTATCTTTTGAGTCCTCTGCATGACTAAGAAGTAATGGGGCAAAAAAAACAATCCCTTAAACACATGGGGCTGAAAGTAAGCTAATAAAATATCTCTTTAAGAATAACTTTTTTTATTTCCAATGGCAGAAACTTGACACACAAACAAAAACAAATCAAAAGCAAAAAGGTCATTGTCTCATTCGGCCTCTTACATTCCAATAATGCTTCGTCAATGAAGACAGATCTCTGCAGCGAAGAATGTGGTGGCCGTCTATAACGGAATCACTTTCGCCTAGGCAATTCACTAATGCGAAAGAGGTGTGCCAATAAACCATCATGGTTATTGAAGTGACGAAACAACACCAGTCTCACTACGAGACTTTTATCCTTTCCCGGGATATTATATATATGATGATTTTTAGAAATGATTTTTAGAAAACTTTCATATATATATATATATATATATATATATATATATAGCAAGGGAATAATTTATGAAAGCATTTAAAAAAAAAGCTGCTATTCCTTCAATACAATTTGAAGCTCAGTATTAATGATTTGGCCGTTTAACAGTTTCATTCCGACTAGACCAGACTGATTAAACGATGCCGAGGATTATTAATTCTTGGTGAATTGAGTTTCAGCTTTTTAATTAAACGTCGTTTTTGCAACAACCTTTCATCAAATGGAATTCAGCATTACTCCAAGACATTTGCAACCTTATTTTTTGTTTTTAAAGTTGCGAGTAGAAATACTTGAAAGTAACTGTAAAATGTAATTAAGATTCTTTAATATATATTCTCTGCACGAAATCAGGCTGAATAGTTGGGTATATTTGCATGGGGAATACTATCACTATGCAAATGGCGTGACGAGTGACTAATAAAATATTAAAGATGCCTAGTTTTCTATCTACATAATAGAAATAAATTTGATTAAATGGTTTATAGAAACTGATTAATATATATTTTACTCTTTGGCTTAAATGGCTTAAAAATTGTTTGATCGATATAGAAAATTAAAATTTTAGAGGTCTTACAAAGGAAGGGCACGAATTTGGGCTCGCTGAATTGAAAATTTTGTTATGTATGATAGTACTCCACTAGAGGAATACGAGAACAAAGGGGCAGGATTTAAAGCTGTAATTCTCGAGAAATATCGATTTTAAAAATAAACTGTTGTTTATATACTGACTATGATGTGCATATTTATTTGTATATTTAATTTTTGTGTTTGTATATGGTAATTTATGTATTTTTAATGGTATTTGTATATTTAATTTACATTAATATACAATTGAGGATACTCACATCTGGGGCAAATATATATATATATATATATATATATATATATATATATATATATATATATATATATATATATATATATAGTACGGTGTCTAGGGTGTGATGAAATGAAGCTGGATGACACGGAGATTAGGACTAACACAACATTAAATTATTCTACGAACTACTATATACATGAAAGGTTACATGGATGCCGGCACAGCCTACACGCTGGCACATGCACGAATTGCATAAACGGCGCTCCACCTGCGCGTGGAAGCGTTCACAGTCACAAGTCCAGCTCAACTCGAACTGAGTTAGAAAAATAAAGTCACAGCTACAGTTCTACTCCGCGCGCTGGACGCGACCTCTGGTGGCGGCATGGGGATGGATTCCACAACTCGGCCATTTCTGAAACCCCATTCCATCCTCGGAATCTCACCAGAAGTGCATATCTAAAAAAATTAAAAAAAAAGGAAATTAAAAGTAAACAATAAAAGAAAATTTCGTAGTGTGCTGAAGTCTGGATCTCTAGCACATTACAATAGTCCAAGGCTTCATGTGTTCGGCAGCAGTGGATGTGAGACCTGGTGCTTCACGATGGCCGACTTTCTCCACATCGTACCGGTCATTCTCTCTGCCTGCTTTCACACGATAGGGGCCGAAGAACTTTGGACGTAGCTTCAGACCAGATCCAAACTGGGTTCTTTGGATGACTACCAGGTCACCTATCTTGTAACAACTAGCTTTTTTTCTTTTCCGGTTGAAACTCTTGCGTTTCTCTTCCTCATTTTCAGGATATTTCGCTTTGCCTCATCTCGAAGTTTTTCACGATTCTCCATCATTGAGGTGATGTATTCTTCTTCGAGCACTTGCAAAATTCTTGAGTCGTCCGGACTCTTCATCTTCACACCTGTAAGCAACTCGAATGGAGACCATTTGGTGCTTCTGCTCATAGTGCTGTTGATTGCTCGCTGGACAGCATCTACATGCTTGTACCACTTCGTTGGGTCATCAATGGACAGCTTTTCCAATACAGGGATCAGTGTCCTATGCTTTCTCTCAACCTGACCATTTCCTCTTGGAATTCCGGTGGTTATTCTGACGTGATCTGTATCTTCTTTCCTGCAATACTCCTCGAATTCCTTTGAAGTGAATGCAGCACCTCTATCGGAAATTATTCTCAAAGGATTTCCAAATGTAGCTTGTTGCTGTTTCAACATCTGTAATGCGTCCTGAGCGGATGTTGATTTCACTGGGTACAGCCACACAAATTTTGAAAAAGCATCAACAACCGTGAAAATGTGATTGTAGAGTTTGTTCGTAGAAGGAAACGGACCAATAAAATCAATGTGAAAAGTACTCAAAGGGGTATTTTCCTTTGGTATTGGATTTAAGAGTCCTGCTTTTCCTTGCTTTTTGTTCACTAGTATGCACTCAACACAGTTGGATACAATATTTTCTACACACTTCCTAATGTTAGGGAAATAAAAATCTTGTTTCACGATATTTTCAGTCTTTGCAACTGCAAAATGACCTCGAAGATGTGCTTCTCTAACTACCTCGGTTACCTTCTCTTCTCTCTAACTACCTCGGTTTGCATGGAATGTGGGACCACGAGTGCATCCTTGTCATTAACAATTTTGTACAAAACACACCGTTTTTTAAGACAAAGTCACTTTCTTTACCGTCTTCCAACAGTTTTTTGATTGTGGAGACGTATTCATCTTTCAATTGTAATGCGGCAATTTTTTGAGTTACATCATCACGTACAACCAACATAATGGGATTCCTACTAAGTGAATCAACGTGTTTCATTTGACTACCCGGGCGATGTTTTATATCATAGTCAAAATCCTGGAGGAAGAGGGTGACATCAAGCGATTTTGGGAGTCAAATCCCTTTTATCCATGGTTTTCTGAAACGCAGAACAGTCGGTGTAGATTTGAAATCTAGATCCCAATAAGTAGTTCCTAACATTTTTAAATGCCTCTATAATAGCTAATACTTCCAACTCGTAACAAGAATATTTTTCTTCTTGCACCGTCGTTTTCTTACTAAAGTAATAGATAGGATGAGTTTTATCTTCGTCATCATGTTGAAGTAAAATTGCTCAAAAACCATGTTTACTAGCGTCTGTGTGAAGTTCTAACTTAGCACCTTGTCTAAAGATATGTAGAACCGGATTAGCGGACAGTACATTTTTGAGAGTTTCGAAAGCTGCTCTGGACCGAAACAAAATGTTGTTGACCCGCGCAGCAAATCACTTAGTGGCTTAGCGACAACCGAATAACCAGGAATATACTTCCGAAAGTAACCAGTGAGTCGAAGGAAACTTTGAACTTGTTTGGGCGTTTTAGGATCTGGGAAGTTACGAACAGCAGCGGTTTTTGTTGGCGAAGGCCGAATCGTACCATTTTCGATAATATGGCCCAAGAATTCAATTTTTCTCTAAGAATTGACACTTTTTAAAGTTAAGTTCAAGTCCAAATTTTGAAGCAATCTCTAATACACGTTTTAGATGTTTTACCCCTTCCTTCTCATCAACGGATGGGATAATTAAATCATCAAGATACAGAGCTACAATACCATCATTGATAAGGTCACAAAATACGTGGTGAATGTATCTCTGAAAAACGCTGGGGCTGTTTGACAAGCCGAAGGGAACTTTGAGAAATTCGTACTGACCTTCATGTGTAATAAACGAGGTCAGTCTGGTACTATCCTTATCGACATCTATGTGGAAGAAACCATTTTTTAAATCAATACAACTGAAAACCTGGGCTGGTGGTTGCAACTTGTCGAGTACATCAGAAATTAGTGGTAATAGGTACCTATCTTTAACCATTTTTTTTATTTAATTTCCTGTAATCTACACAGAGTCTCATTGAGCCATCCTTTTTGCGACAAATCACCACAGGGGATGCGTAGTCGGAGAAAGAGCGTTGAATGATATCTGTCTGAAGCCACTCTTTTATTTGCTCTTCGACTGCCAATTTCTCCGGAAATGACAATCTAATAGGTCTTTGGCAGACCGGAATATCGTCGGTTTAAACGATGGTCATTTTTAAATTAGTACTCTGTTTTTCGCGGTTTATAGACTTCTATCAAATCGGAAATCTCCTTACGCAATCTTTTGTCAATGATGTGACTCAGATCCAAAGCGTTCTCTTTTCCAAAATACAAGCTACGTGAAACAAGAAAGAATCCATCCCATTATTACTTTTTATCCCAGCGGAAAAACAAGAATTCGACTGTTCAAGGTCGGAGTTCAGTTTGGGAAATAAAACAGAATCAGTTGCATTTTTGTTTTTCCTTTCAGACAAAGAGGCCCCGTTCACATGGACTTTTTGCAACGCGCGTTAGATAAGAATTTTCGAGCGTTACCATGTGAACAGCATTTGGGCGCTTTTCAAGGTCAGTTTCCGTTATGCATTAAATTGTTTTTTTATTCCCTTAATCCAAGTTTCTATCTTTTGAATGGTTAAAGATAGAGTCAAAATTTAAACGGATTTCAAATCAGCGTAAAATTTTACGTTAGATCGATACCAAAATCATGCTTTTCTTTGAAAAAATTATTTTTTTGTCAATAGTCGCAACTAATCTTTTTTCAGATATTCCTTTTATACTAAGCGTAAGCGGAAGTATTGCCTTGTTTTTAAAGGGAATGTCACTTTAATAAGATATTTTGTGTTGCGCCTTATCAACTGTTTTAATTTTACAGCCATTAAAAGTAGGATGAAAATCTTTCCCAACCTAAAATTGATTTCTCTCTGTATTCACAAGACTGTATTTGGTTAACTTAGAAATGTATAATGAGCAATAAAATGCCTAAAATAATCTAAAAAATATTCAAAATGACGTAAAAATTTGATATTCTTTCGATTTGTAAAACATCCGTTCCCTAATTGCCTGTGAATAAAGTGTTTTTGAACTTCAACCTTTATACATAAATAAATGCAATATAATCGACTTGCTGACCAGAAGTGACAACCTAAACAGATAAATCTTTTGTAACGTATAGTATACGATTCCAATGCCATCAACCTCGGTTGTAAATTTTTGAACGTTAGCTTTTCGTACGTTTTTCAAAATTTTTCGAATGACGGGATATTTTGGACCTAGGAACCGGTAAGAGCCAGCGGATCACGGAAAAGCAGTGCTTTATGTAGTTCAAATTGTGGCATTATTAAACATTTTCATTAACTCTAAAATCTTAAAGTATTCGTTTTTTACTGTCAAGACTAGAGGAAGAAACCCTATAACCTTCACTCTCCATTGTCGATTATTCACCCACCAATAAAAATAGTAGGATTTGTTTTGTGTTAAGGGGTGATCACGGATTTTTGGGCTCAAGAAGCTAGCAGATGAGTCATTTGTAATGCGTTTTATCGTAAAAGCGAAACTGCGTAAGACAAATTGGAATATTTCTGTAAAACTTTGATTAAAAACGAAACTGGAAAATGACCAAACAATTTCCTTAAAATTTTAAAATTGACAGTGTAAAGTAAAAATATATCCCCAAAAAACGTTATTTCTAGAACCAGGAAATTGGAAACGGAATTTCTGTTTATATGGCATTGTCTACGAAGTACTATCAAAAGATGACACGCAAACAAAATCCGGCACTGGTGATAACCTTTTTTTAATTATGCTATTTTTGCAGGTTTTATCGTGTTTCCTACGATCTATTGCTAATTTTTATTTAATTTTCCTTCAAATAAATCTCTATACTTCTTTAAAACCTATCTCTAAACATTTTAATGTATCAGCACAAATAATACATATATAACAATAATTAGTTTTTTAATTTTTAAACACAATTTTCCCTGAGTTCCAACTATCCGAAACGAATACTAACCCTCCAACCTACCCTCTTTCAGTGGTTTTGTAGCACAAATGGAACCACGAATGGAATAATGACTTGGAAATATTTCAACTAAAATTTGATTAAACCCCACGATGAAGCGAAAAAATTTTGTTAAAACTAAAAAATTCTCAAAGAAAAACCAAAAAACAGTATATATCGAAAACCAGTAGATTGCTAATAGAATTTGCGTCTACACGTATATATAATATAAAAATTTTGATTAAAGTAGTAATAACACTAACTGCAAGATTAAAATATAAATTCTATGAAAAATAAATTCACAGTAAATTAAGTTCATTTTCAAAAGTGATATCGAGTTCAATGTAACACGAGAATGTGAAAAATGAATGAAAATTGAAACTTATCTTACGCATTTCACCCGTTGAGGAAAAATAAAAAAATAATTAGTTTAGCTCTTTTAAATTGAATATTTAATTTAAGCTTTATTTTAAAGACGTTTGCCGCACATGAAAATTAGAACGGACAGTTGTCGGTAAACGTTTTTCTCAGAAATAAAATTACTCACTATCCTTTTTATTTATAAACTATCACATTTTTACAAGTTTTGTGTGAAAGCAGGTAAATTTCTTCAATAAATCGAATACTATTAATTTTTCACATTCTATTTTTAATGGCCATAAGTATAAATCAGTGGATTAAGACAAAATACTCCAATCAAGTTATATCCTTTCTATAAAAACGAGATTAATACTCCCTTTTGTGTTCGTAATGAATATATTCGTCAAATCCGTATCGCGAAAATAGTAAAATTACAGTTGAAAAAGTATTTATTTAAAGAAAATCAAATTTAAGGTATCGATCTGGTGTAAAATGTTCCGCAGATTTCAAATCCGTTGAAATTTTCACTCTATCTTTAACGATCGCGAAGATAGAAACTTGGACTAGAGGAATAAAAAAGCCCTAACGCCTGTCAAAACGCGTGTCATGTGAACGCAGCAGAAGAAACCTATGCTTCTTCGAACGCCTTCAAATCGCGAGAACGACCGGAGATTGTTGAAGCGCCGAAGCTGTCTAGCGCTTGGATTCTCGCGATTTCTGCATGTGAACACTCCAGTAGAACTCTATGTATTTTGGCTACCCGCGTTTTGTTTAGACGTAAAACGCGCGTTGGAAAACGCCTCATGTGAACGGGGCCAGAAATATTTTGAGTTTCAGTTCCTGACTGCGCTTGAGCTACAATACACTAGGCGCAAAGGGCGCTGTTTCTTTCGCTGAACACGCTGTCCCAAGCTTGAACATTCACTCAGTGTTTTCCACAATCGCATTTTAATTGGACGCAGATGCAACTACTTTTCGAATTTGTTGATAATAAATTACAGATAACGTTGCGTCTCATTGCGTTTACTCAGCGAAATCGACATACCACTTTTCCAAACAATCCAACGTTCACGAGATGTTTTGACTTCAATCGCGGAGAGCCAAACATCTGCCCACGCCTCTTTGTCATAACAGGGACTTTCGGCAGTTAATTGCTTCACTTTAGTGACCACGTGGTTTCATGCTGCAGTTACTCCATTTCAGAAAGTACACTTTGTGTGTTCTGATGTGTCCCTGAGAACACTCGCGCGAGCCCTGCGGAATTCACAGGTCTTGATTCGGAATTCAAAATTGCCATCCATTAGTCTTCGGTCTTTAGAAATGCGATTAAGGTGGAAAGAAAGAGCAAGAAAAAAAACTCGATGATCCAGTGCCATCTATCTCGCCATTCAGTGAATAATCAAAAATCGTTCGCTGAAATTACATGGAGAAAATAAGAATATTTTTACTTTGGCGACTTCTGATTGGACAAATCCCTGTTAGTACTCGTGTGAGCCCTGTGGAACTTAGTGCCCATTTTGGAAATTCGGGCATCTTATTGTTTGAAATTCCGTTGCATGACAAAAATGAAAAGGTTTCTCGATTTCTAAGAGCCTTTTGGGAGAAATTTAGAAAGAATCGTAACGTATGTTAAAGGATCTTATTCTCGACATCGCGCGTTTTTAGGATAAGATTGAGCTCTTTTGAAAGGTTTGCCGTAGACTCGTTTCGCAGAATCGTACCAGATTTATGACTTGGCAAGGACTTTCCATGGATCATTTTCAAAACGTGAAGAAACTGATAGAATGTAAACTGCGTATTTCTAAGCAAGACTGGTCTCCTTGAGCTAATATTGAAGCTCAGCTGAAGTACAGAATTTGCATTGAAGAGCCACAATCGGTAAGTTAGAAAATGAGCGAAATTGATAAATATGTGGTAATGCTCAGTAATATTAATAATGATATGAACTTCATTACTGTAGCTGCCTTTTTTTAAATTAGTCTTTTAATATTTAATGATGACTCGATTAACAAATTTATAGATATAATCTTTTTTTAGTTCATGATGCAAGTTAATCTTTTTCACGCTTTGGAATTAAATCAAAAAATTGTTATTGAATACGATATAGTTAAATGGAGAATTGGAAATTTTTTTCCGAAATGGGGGGAAAAACATCGCGGCCAAAACAGTTTTTTACCAAATAATCAACCACTTATACATTTCAATTTTTTAAGATGCATATCCAATAACGAAAGATTCTTGCTAGTCTTAATGTTATGCAGTATTACGATTTTTTTTAAGTTTAACTATTATTCGTAACGCAGCTTTAGTTTCTAACAGAATATTGTGATGAGAAAGATATTGGAATTTCGATATGACGATTATTTACTGCTTTACGATAAGTACAATTGTATGCTTAATTGAATCCATTTTCCATTTAAATGTGCTCTAAGACGGTATTGCCGTTTTTTTCGTGTTATCCCATTCCCGCTGTCTTGACTCAATGGATTTGATATCTCGCATTTTTAACTTGTCCAGGTTTATGGCATATACATATCCAATTTTTTATAGCTCCTTCACCTAGTTTGTCTGCCTTGCTGGGTAATCCTCCCCACTCTGCATTCTTTCCTTTTTTATGATGTTCTGGATTTTTAAAATGCATATAGTTGTCATTTTTATGTTTCAAATATATATAGTTGTCATCAGTCATTTTAAAAAATGCATAATTTCTCATCTTTTTAAGGTTATTGTGTTGAAAACAGAAAAATCATCCTGTATTTACATTTTTCAACTTTTTGAATGTTTTTAATTTAGCCATTATTTATAATATTTGAAAACAATTTTTTGACCACTGTTTTAGCATTTTCTATTGGGTATATTTAATTTTGCATTTGGCGCAGCTTGTCCGCTAACGGACCGGACCTCGTGCCTTAAAACCCAAACCAAACCGCACATTTTACATTATAATAAGCTAACTATTCTATTCCACAATGAAATAAATTTATATTCTTATAGCCAATGAATTACTGAAATAAATTGTATCAAATCAAGTTCACAAATTGTCTTATTATTGATAAAAAATAAATACAAAATCCAGGTGTAAATCATTAGGTTATAAGGAATTTCAGTATATTGGACTTGTTCTGAGGAAGTGATTGTCTCAATCCCTTAATTCATCTCAATTATATTTCTTATTTTGAACTAAAATTTGGCTTAAAAGTAAATTAGTATCCCTAATTTTGATGTTTTTTTTCTATAAGTCAAAGATAGTGATCAATCCACTGGTAGATTAGAACTGCATGTGTTTCAGTAATTGTCCAAGCTGGTCAATTGCTGGATATTTGGGCGACTTTTGAACTTGAAGTTAGATATTTCATGATGACTAAGTGTTTGGCAATTGTTTGGGTAAATCAAACATAAATATGAGCTAGTATCCAGGATTTGACCAGATAGTCAATTACTGGAAGAGTTGATCAAGCACTGATGATAAATGCAAAAGCAATGAAACTTTTAATCTGGAAAGATTCTGTCCTAAATTATACTTAACCTTCTGTTAGTTCTGCATTCTAATTCTAGATAACATACCCTAGTCAGTCATACCTCAAAAGAAGTTCAAAATGAAAATATAGATTTCCCATGCTACTAGCTGCTGGGACAATATCAAACTGATTATAATATATAAAGAGGAAATGCTTCCAAAGATTTTATTGGTAAGGCGATGAATTTTGTGTAAAATGTGAAGGTATCTATCAAAGCTAAAACAAATAATATAAAAGAGTATGTGCTGTAGGTGTGAAGTTGCTCCAAAACATAAAATGCATTTCCAAAAGACATTCTTTGCAGTTTGGTTTGGATGATTTTTGTCTAATGATAATAAAAATGTCGATATTTTGGCATATGTTGGAGAAACTGATGGAATAGACATTGATTGAGCTTAATTTCTGCTATAATTAATGCCAAATAATTCTTTAATATTACAATATTTATTTTACTTGTTAGAATATTAATTATTAATATTAGTTTGTTCTATATTTTAACTATTTTACTTATTTAATTTTAGTACAAACTATTCATGTTTACTTGGTTAATATTTAATAGTTTATTCTTTTGCTAAATTTTACTTAGAATATATATGTAAGAAATGTTCAGCCTAGCTATACTTCATTCAAATGTACTGGTGATGGCTAAAATATTTACACAAATGTTTCAATTTGAATTTTCATTGAAAAAGCAAATAGTCGTCATTTACTGGTTCAATCACTGTTCTGAACTTTCAGACAGAAATTCTGAAAAGCTATCAAATGTTAAGAATTCTACTATATAGCTCATTTTAATCTCTAAATACAAAATGTCATCTGACCGTGGTTGAAAATTACGCGTTTACATTACACCCTTGGCTCCGTAGATATTGCGGGTTTAAATATGTTTTTTCTGGTTCGTGTGAACAGCTGTGACGGTACGTGGATTCACAATTCCACTCACGACTGCAAATAAAATTTTTAATTCAATGATCTAGTTAAAATTTAGTCCTAACTTGTCTTTAACATGGTAATCATATGACAGGGCTGCCATAGACGACCTTTTACTACTATTTTTATCCAAACTTTGCGAATAGGGGTATTTTTTAAGCAAAATCATCTCTGAAGTTCCTATTATCACAATGTTGGAGACTAAAAATGTTGACGACTTTTTTTTTTTAATTCGCCAAGGACAACGAAAATTTAGTCCTATTTTTAACTACTAACGGATGGATAAAATATTTTTCGGATTTTTCTATTAGGGAAAGCGTCGGCAACTTTTTGAAAATTCACCAATGGACAACGAAAATTTAATCCCTTTTTAAAAAAATAGGGAAAAAATTATACAGGGACACCAATTTTTCGAAGTTTTGAAGCCAAGTCGATGACGAGGTCACATCTGAGTTGTAACCCCACTCTCCAAACTTCCACACCAACGTGAGGTCATTTGAGACCGCCACAGATTTAACGTGCACCACCCCCTTTTTACACAACGGTCTTTGGTTGGATTCTTATGAAGGGCCTTAGAACAAAACAAACCGAAAGAAGCATTTTATGCATTTTTATTAGCATTTTATTAAAGGGTTGGTAGGTAGGTATTTAATTTACGTCACACTGGAGCAACACAACGGGCTATTGGTGACGTTCCGGGATCAACCCCCGAAGGGAAAGATATTTTGGGTATTTTCAATTAACGTCACACTGGAGCAACACAATGGGCTATTGGTGACGTTCCGGGATCAACCCCCGAAGGGAAAGAGTTTGGGTATTTGGGTATTTCAATTAACGTCACACTGGAGCAACACAATGGGCTATTGGTGACGGTCCGGGATCAATCCCAAAGGGAAAGATCCGAGGACAACACTGAAATACCCCAGACGGCACTAAGCGCGCCAAATTGTATGAAGTTGTTGGCAGCCAAACGCCAGTAGGTTAGAGCGTATATAATAGCTCTAATCTCTAAACTTGTTAGTGTGTGTTAAAATAAAATTTGGTTATTTAAATAGAATTGACTTTTCTGCCACTGAACATACCAATGCTTTATATTGGTGCATCACGGCTGGGAAGTTTTGAAAATTGGGAGATCTTGATTGTGATCGTGTTGCGTATGAATATTCGAGCTTGATGCTTTTCGAACTGTTTGGATTAATCGTGTTTGGAGAACGCGAGAATAAGATCCTGCTTTGAAGTAAATCTGGTGAGATATTTATTTACCTTTTGGAGTACAAAGGTGTGGATTCGAATTTGTTAGAAAATTTATACTGAAATAGAACTCTTATTCAAAATGGATAAGGTAAATAAATTGATTGAGAAGCGCGGTAACGTCCGAAGTGCAGTTACTAAGTTGGTCAATAAAAGTCAAGAAACTCTTAACGAAGGGTTAGATGCTTTAACTGAACTTGAACTTTTAGAAACTAAAGAGCAAAATTTAAAGAGTTACGATTCCGATATTGAAGATTTGATAGATGATCCTGAAAGGTTCAGAAGAGATTAAATCGTCCGAAGAGTATGAAGATAAAATTTTGATAACTAAAGTAAAAGTAAAATCAAAGAGTTGATGAGAACACAAAATTCATCAGAAACTGTTTTGGCAAATAATTTCTCCTTTGTTTCTGAAACAAGGAATGCATTGAAATTGCCAAAGTTAGAAATATCGAAATTTAATGATGATTCTAGCAAATTTTTAGAGTTCCTTAATTGTTTTAATAATGCCGTTGGTGAGAATATTTCACTTTCTAAGATTGAAAAGTTTCAATATTTGAAAACATTATTGGTAGGACCTGCTTAGTGTTGTTGCTGGGTTCGAATTAAATGAGAAAAATTATGGTTCCTGCATGCAACTTTTGAAAGATAGATACGGTAAAACTGACGTTATTATTAATTCTTACATGTCAAAATTATTGAATTTAGAATCAGTGAAAACCTCATATAATGTTAAAGGGTTACGTAAGTTGTATGATGAAATTGAAGTAAATGTTAGAAACCTACGTTCACTTAATGTAACTGAGGGTTCGTATGGACATTTGTTAAATCCTATCATTCTTAAGTTATTGCCCCAAAGTTTGGTTTTAGATTTCCATCGTAAAAGAGATAAAAGTAAATCTTGTGAAATTAGTGAAATAATAAATTTCATAAAAAATGAAGTGGAATCCAGGGAAATCACGGAAAGTTCAAATGGTAATGCTAAAACTTTTGAGACTAATCGGCAACCATTTCCAAACTATCGAAAGAATAATTACAAACCTAGATATACCCCAACCGCGGCAGCTTTAAATACGCAAATAAAAGATAAATGTCTATTTTGTTTCGGATTTCATGAATCGATTAACTGTAGAAAAACTAGTGCTGTAGAAAAATTCGATAGATTAAAGTTTGAAGGTAGGTGTTTTCTTTGTTTTGAAAAATATTCACACATGAGCATTTCTTGTAAAACTAGGATAAGCTGTAAAAATGTAAGTCTAATTCGCATCAAGAGGTATTGTGTAGAAGGAACAACAAAAATGTTCATTCTCCACCCTATTCCTCCAACACCCCTGCTGAAATGATCCCGAAAATAAGAATTCCTTCGATCACTTCAGGTGTTTCTGATCAAAGGTCTGAAAATATATCTGTTGCGCACAATAATATTCCAGGAAGTAGTAAAAAATCTTTTCTTCAAACTTGTTCAGTAATTGTGTGCTCGAAAAATAATAATAAATCGTTAGAAAGTAGAATGTTAGATTCCGGATCACACCGATCTTTTGTGTCGAAACGCATTGGGAAAGAATTAAATTTAAAACCCTTTCGCTATATGAAAAATTGTCCATATACTCATTCGGTAAAAAATACCCTCGAGAGAATAATTATCCCGTGGTTAGTTTGACCTTGCACAATCGAAAAGAGCCGGATAAGTGTTTAGAAGTGGAGTGTTAGTCACTGAATTTATTTCTAATTTTGTCAGACGGAATCCTTCGACTGAAACTTTGAAAGTATTGACAGCTGAGGGATTAAATCTCGCCGATACCTTCCTTTCCGATGGAGCGGCAAGTGTAGACCTGTTGGTTGGATGTGATTACTTCTGGGACATTATTTATGAACAGGAAAGAATAAACAACGGTGGAACTTCGCATGTTGGTTCGTGTTTTGGGTGGCTTCTTGTAGGCAATGAAAAAGCGATTTTGCTGACTAGCTTTGCGAACTCTTGTTTACTTATGGATTCTGAGAACGTGCTCTTTGACCTCAAACGGTTTTGGGAAATCGAGGAGTTGGAGTCAAAACAAAATCTTCCTAAAAAGGACAAGTTGTTAATTGATTCATTTGAGAATTCGTTGACATTTAACGGTGAGAGATATGTTTGTAAGTTGTTGTGGGAAGACTGTTCGCATTCCCCTGAAAGTTTAGGTTCGAATTATGAGGTCGCGAAGAAGCGTTTCGACAGTTTGAGATGTAGATTGAATAAGAACAAAGATATTTCGGATCAGTATAAGCAGATAATTGATGAACAATTAAAGTGTCAAATTGTAAGTAGATGCGAAAATGAGGACCCTAAATTAGGATATTACATGCCCCATAGAGCAGTCGTTAGGAATGACAAAGAAACAACTCGAGTTAGGATAGTTTATGACTGCAGTAGAAAAGCTAATAAAAATTTTAAATCTTTGAATGATTGTTTGGAGTCTGGACCTAATCTTAACCCTAATTTAGTGGATATAATTTTGAAATTCCGTGAAAATCAAATTGCGTTTACAGGCGATATAGAAAAGGCTTTTCTTATGATTGAAATTTGTCAGGAAGGTAGAGAATATCTAAAATTTTTGTGGTTTCATGATTCTGTAAATGGGTCTGACCAAACTTTGTTTAAATTGTCTTCCATTTGGTTGGGACTAATTTGGGATCATACTGAGGATAAAATTAAGTTAGACTTAAAAACTGTAAAAGGTTCTATTCAAAATGCTACAAACACCAAACGATTTGTTCACGGGGTGATCTCGAAGATATTTGACCCTTGTGGTGTAGTGAGTCCTTGTGTAATGATGTTGAAGATAGTCATGCAGAAGATATGGGAACGAGGTTTAAAATGGGATGAAGAATTGCCAAGTGACTTATCACTCAAGTGGAAAGACTGGTGCGACGAACTGTTTCACTTGGAAAAGCTATCTTTTGATAGAAAGTTCTTTAACAATCAGTGCGACGATATTTCTTTGCACATTTTTTCCGACGCTAGTCCAGCAGCGTACGGAAGTGTAGCGTATTTTAGATACAGTGATATTAAAGGTGGAGTTACGACTACTCTTGTCATTGCGAAGGGAAGAGTAGCCCCTTTGAAATTAATTTCATTGCCAAGATTAGAGCTTATGGGGGCGGTGATTAGTGCGAAACTAGCAAAATATTTGAAAGAACTGTTCCCTGGGCTATGTAAACGAACATATTTGTGGAGCGATTCGCAAATTACTATTCACTGGATCCGAGGGAACGCCAAAGATTGGAAACCTTTTGTTTGTAATAGGGTTTCTGAGATACAATCCTTGACTGATCCACAGCAATGGTTTCATTGCAACGGTGATGACAATCCCGCGGATTTGATCTCGAGGTGTGCGTGCTTCGAAGCTTACGACTGATTCCTTGTGGTGGAGGGGACCAAGTTGGATCTTGGAGCCGGAAGCGAATTGGCCATCTGGTCCTTCGGCACTTGTTGATGAGGAGAGTTGTTATAACTGAAAGACGGATTAAAAATCTTTCCCTTCAGGTGTCAGTCATCGAGCCATCACCCCTGCCTTTATTGGACTTAAAAAGGTATAACTGTCTACAAAAACTTTTTCGTGTGACTGCTTACGTGATACGTTTTTTGTTTAATTGCAGAAACAGATAGAAATTGTATGGACCAATAGGTACATCAGAAGTCTTCGAATCTGAACATTATTGGTTGAAAACTGCATCGGAAACATTTCATGCATGAAATTGATTGTCTATCGAAGGGAAAACGTTTGGACAAAACTTCTGTGCACTGTTTGAGCCTTTTTTTAGATGAAGACGGTCTTAGACTGAAGGGAAGGCTTCAGTTTTCTGATTTTGAGATGGGGAAAAACACCCGATATTGTTGCCTTGCAAAGACAAATTTTGCGAAATTGTGGTTGTGGAGTGCCACAATGAATTGTTCCATTGCGGAGTTGAAGCGACTCTGGCCCAAGTCCGAGAACAGTTGGATTATTAAGGGTCGCCAGTGTGTTAAAACTGTTTTGAATAGTTGTGCAGAAGGTACAGAGTAAGTCCTGGTACGCAGGAAACTGCACCTTTACCACCCGATCGAGTGCTTCAATCTCCTCCGTTTACTGTGACTGGTGTGGACTTTGCTGGTCTATTCTTTACTAGGGACAGTAATGCCAAACATTACTTGCTTCTTTTTACCTGTGCCACTTCGAGAGCTCTTCACTTGGAATTAGTTCCATCTATGTCAACAGAATCATTCCTTTTAGCTTTTCGGAAATTCATTTCACGTCGTGGTCTGTGTTCCACAATTTATTCGGACAATTCTAAAGGTTTCAAGCGTGCAGAAATGGAGCTCAAAAAGATCTGGAGTCGCATAAACCACCCATCTGTTCAAAATTTATTTGCTTCCCATGGTATTAAATGGAAATTTATTGTTGGGAAAGGAGCATGGTGGGGAGGGTTCTGGGAGAGGCATTTTCGAACCATTAAAACCTGTCTAAGAAAAATTGTTGGTCGCTCAACGCTCACAGTGAATGAGCTTGAAACGCTTTTTATTGAAATTGAAGCCATGATTAACTCACGGCCAATAACTTACATTTATGATGATCCTTCAGAGCCCTCACCATTAACTCCTGCACATTTCTTAATTGGGAAGCAATTAATTGGTCTTCCTGTTTCAAAAATTTCAAGGGAAGATTTGTGTGGTTCAAGAAGTGCTACTGAAAAAAGATATAGACATCAGCAAACATTGCTTAATCACTTTTGGAGACGTTGGAGAAAACATTATCTCCTCTCTTTAAGATCTGCAAATGTGTGTCCTCCAACAAACGTTACAACTCATTTTAAGGTTAATGATATTGTGTTGATTCTTGATGATCGTTACCCACGAAACTTGTGGTCTATGGGTAAAATCATAGAAGTATTTCCTGGAAGAGACGGAAAAATCCGTTCCTGGTCTAATTAAAACTCAATCTGGGACTATTAAAAGACCTGTACAATTATTATGTAATCTTGAAATTAATGATGAAAATTAACCGTTTATATTTTACATTCGCTAATTTAGTTTGATTTCTCATTAATCCTAAAATTTGGTATTTGCAGAATATTGTAATTTGAATAGTTTGATCATTCATAATTGAAATTGTATCTTGATTTAGTTTATTTCTGTTATTGAATTGAAAAATATATTAAGATTGCCTAACCTTGAACTGAAAAAGTATTAAATTTATTAACTTGAATTTATATTTATGTATATATTGAATTTATTTGTTTGTGATTTGTATCTGATTAATATTGGAGTATTATATGTTCAAGAGGTAATTTATGTGAACTCTGAAAGAGTTCAGGTGGGGAGTGTGAAATACCCCAGACGGCACTAAGTCCGCCAAATTGTAAGAAGTTGGCAGCCAAACGCCAGTAGGTTAGAGCGTATATAATAGCTCTAATCTCTGAACTTGTTAGTGTGTGTTAAAATAAAATTTGGTTATTTAAATAGAACTGACTTATCATTCTATCACTGAACATACCAATGCTTTATAAACACCACGTAATTTTGAACCACGGTCAGATGATGAGGTCTCACCTGAGCTGGTATCCCACTTCAAATTTTCACACCGCAAACGTGAAGACATTTGAGGTCACAACAGGTTTAACGTGCAACAGCCCCCTTTGTAAACGACGGTCTGGTTGAATTCGAACTCGTAACTCTTCCAACCGTACTATCGTGGCCTTAATTTTGAGTTGGAACTTACCTCGAAAAAAGCCACTTATTTTCTCTTGTCTCTCTTCTTTCTACGCGTCATCTGACCGTGGTTCAAAATTAAGAGGTTGTCCTGTGATCTTTCTCTTCGGGATTGATCCCGGACTGTCACCAATAACCTGTTGTGTTGCTCCAGTGCGACGTTAACTACCTCATCTGTTTTCACATTTGGTGTGCTTACTTATGAAGTTATGAATAACGTAAAACAAAGGGCAAAGCACTGCATAAAGAAATTATTTTGCTATAATAGCCTTTACTTCCATACCTCATAATATATTTCTTTTATTAGGTATCCCCGTTCATGCATTTGGAAAGTTATCCCCTGTGATGTGCTTTCTGGGCGAGTTTTGCAACTATTCAGGTCAGTGCGTTTTACAAAATTCCTTTTTATTTGTTTTAGATAGGAAAATTGAAAATCTGAAATGCTTAAGACATGCCAACTAATACGTAATGTTCGTAATTTCTGTGGTTCTCAACAACACTACAAAATTACGGACTGCATGGACGATACAGCTTCGATATGACGTATGTAGCAACTCTTTTGCCGCGTTTTTTGTTATGCTTTTTGTGGCAGACAAAGTCAACCCCGCTTTATTAGGATTGTGGCAACCTCACGATTATTTGAATATCTTTTAATGTGTTGTAAGTCATTTTTTATTTCACATGCCCAAAATTACTCTTAATTTGAAAGAATTAATGTGATATTTGTAACATTCAAATTATATAGCCTTGTTCCATATTCCTCTAAAACATTTCTTTGACAAACTTCTATAACAATACTTAAATGGAAAAAAATCTACTTTTATGAATATATTTACCTAATAGAAGAAAGAATAATCAGTTGTGGATTTTTTTTCAATTTTTAAAGTTCTTAAATTTAAGAATTGGTGACATAAATTAAATAGCACACTATAAGCATTGGACAAATCAGTATATATCTAAGCTGTACCCATAGACAAATGACACGGCAAACGACTTTAAAATTATTTCTGAATCTTATTTTGGAAAACTAAATAATTTATAACGTTTTAAACTTTTAATTTTGATTTAGTTTATATTTTGTTTGTTTATTCAAATTAAAAAGATTTTCGGGAATGAGGTGTCTACTTTAACAGTTTGTTTTTTGTCAATGAGGTTAGTGCGGGTTCGGTAAGAAGGCAAGTAACTTGTGGAAGTGCTTTTGTAGAAAGGTGTTTTAGCTTACCAGACGAAAGGGGGGGGGGACTGCTATACATATATGGCAGTATGTTTGCTAAATCACGTGTGGCCACCGAACTATAACTTCGAAGATAAGACGGATGGGAGTTGTTTGCATTTGTTTGTCAATCCGTTTTGTTTATTCAATGTGTAAACCCCGTAGTTTTATTCGGCACGTGATTGTTTTTTAACAGGTAGTTTGGAATAACTCTGAAACACGCTTGAATATTTTGTGGCTGAATTTTCAATAAAAAATTGAAATTTGAAAAAATATTTTGCGGGCCGTATCTGATCTACAGGAGTGATAAAAAATATGTGGAGTACCATATCTAGTCTAAGCGCTAGGTAAATTTATTCGGTAGGCCGTAATTGATCTGTCGGCCCGACGAAAATATTTGGGCCATATCCGATCTGCGGGTCGGGTAAACCTATCTGTAGGGGGCGTATTGGGCCTGCGGAACAGTTACACATGTCCGGAGGGCCATATGTGATCTGCGGGCCTGAAAAAATCTTTGGAGGGCCGTATCCGGTCTGCGGGCTTAATTTTAATTAATCTATTCGCTCCCTCCGACCAAATAGGACCCCTTTTAATAAGCTTAGATACGCAAACTAGATATTCCTATAGGATACTCATTCATAAAAAGTAAATACTCAAAAAGTTGCATGTCGGAGTCTAACGCTTTTCCTCAAATAGCTACGTTGAAATTTGCACAAGCAGATTTATTAACATATATATTATTTTTTTGTGGACGAGTTGGTTAAACCTGAGATCCAAAAGAGAACTATTTCTCTAATAAATATTAAGTGAATTAGAAATTTAAACTGACTTCGAATAGGAAATTTAACGCAATATAAGATTTCGTTGCTCGCTCACATAAACAGAAATGCTATTTTGCGGGTTTTTTTATCGTTCATAAGCAAAACCCGAAATTGAAATGATCGTCTGTAAATATTTGAATTACTTATCAAGATATATATTATCAAGATTATATATACATATATATATATATATATATATATATATATATGTGTATTTGGAATTATTTTCCACGCGTGCCTATCTTTCCTTGTACCTGTAAATAACCAGTTATGTTGCTACAGTGCGACGTTAATTAATTACCTACCTACCTTGTACCTGTATTTTGATTTGAGAACCTTCACTTCGAACCATTACCGAAATCAACTCATGGGGGAAAAACAAATCTTATGCTTGGCTTTATAGATGACCTTATAACTCAATCCCATTCGACGCCGTTTCTTTTCCATAATTAATTTTTAACCCTGTTACCCCTCCTGGTGGTTTATCTTCGTGTCGAAAACTGCCCTGTAGTGGCCAGCCTCTGGTGCAAAGACCGGGGCCGCGGTAGTCCGGTTGGTAGAGCGACGGATTAGCAACCGTAGGGTTTGCGAGTTCGAAACTAGGTCCAACCAAAGACCATCGTGTACACGGGGGCTGGTGCACGTTAAATCTGTCGTGACTTCAAATGTCCTCACGTTGGCGTGCTGTGGAAGTTTGGAGAGTGGAGTGCCAGCTCAGGTGTTCTCGTCATCTGACCGTGGTTCAAAATTACGAGGCGTTGTCCTTGGATCTCTCCCTTAGGGATGGATCTCATACCGACAACAACAGCACGCTGTGTTGCTCCAGTGTCACGTTAATTAACTACCAACCAATCAATTAGGATCGTTCCGATGTGTTAGAAAAACGATGGAAATATTTTCTATGTAATTAATCTTGTTCATCCTTTGCCCCTTTCTACACTCCTTGTGTTTTTGGTACGAATTACTACTTTTGATGTATGTGGATTTAATTTAACGAAGTTCGAAGAGTTAAAGTTTTTTCTCGTTAAAAACGCATTACATACAATTTTTCACAAAACTACACCAGATGAAAGGGCGAAATTTGTAGAGATATCAATGTTTGTTTAAATGTGAAGTACCTCTGATGGACAGGAGGTTATTTAATTAAAATCGAGTTGCGTATTATATTCAGTTACTCAAATAGGTATTTTCCATTCTTAAAATAGTCATTCATAAATATATAGTTTACATTAGTCTTCCAAAAATTAATAAAAGTATTTAAAACAACTTTTCCGTCGTTCTTAATTGAACTGAAATTATAAACAACAGATGGGGGGTTCCATATTCCACATCATGTTTCAATGAATATTAAGAATTTTCTATTGTTAAATATTTTCTTATAAGAAAGAATTTCTTACATATAAACATGCCCTAAGTAATCAAGTGTGCAAACAGGAAAGGTAGAAAGTAAAGGATAATCATGGTCTACAGAATGGAAATAAGATCGGTATCTGCTACTGAAGCTTTATTCCATTAAAATATATTATTTATATATACAGAATTATTTCATTTTATTTTTAAACAAATGTTTACTAAATGGAATTTGTTCATGTGTTCTTTTGATACTATTAATTTTTTATATTAATAGTGTAAGTATAAACGAAAAATTGTAGAAATAATACAAACCATGTTTCTACAACTCTCATATTATTAACATAGTATAAAAAGATACTGTGTTCGTAATATTCTTGAAATCCTGGAATCAATGTACAGGTGGATTTGGTATTCCATCTAATTATACAGGATGTAAGTCTAATTTTCTTATGGTGATGATTCAATTGCAATTTATGAGCACACCCACGGTAAAACAGGTGTGTTCTAATGGGAATGGTAGAAAGTTGAATAATCGTGGTCCATGGAATGGAAATAAGATCAATATCTGCTATTGAAGTCTTATTCCATTAAAATATTTATAGGACTAAACCAGCATTTTTAATTTTAAAACCCTTTATTAAATATAATCTATTTTCATGTGTACGTTTGATACGCATTTAGTATTCTAAATTTATGATTAAAAATTTAAAATTGTAGAAATAATTCTGCGACCATGTTTCTACCACTCCGATATTAACATAGTATGAAAAGATACTGTGTTCGTAATATTGCTGAAAAATGCAATCAATGTACAGGTGGATATGTATTCCATCTAAAGATACACGATGCAAGTCTAATTTTCTTATGGTGATGATTCAATTGCAATTTACTGAGCACACCCACTGTAAAACAGGTGTGTTCTAATGGGAATGGTAGAGAGTTGAATAATCATGGTCCATGCAATGGAAATAGGATCAATATCTGCTAATGAAGTCTTATTCCATTTAAATTATTATTTATAGAATTAATCCAGAATTTTTCTTACTTTTCAAACCCTTTATTAAATATAATCTATTTTCACGTGTACGTTTGATACACATTTAGTATTCCAAATTTATAATGAATTAAAACGTAAAATTGTAGAAATAATTCTGAGACCATATTTCTCCCAATCCCATATTATAGTATAAAAAGATACTGTGTTCGTAATATTGCTTAAACCCTGGAATTTATAATGTAAAGGTGGATGTGTATTCCATCTAAAGATACACGATACACGATGCAAGTCGAATTTTCTTATGATAATGGTTCAATTGCAATTTACTGAGCACACCCACTGTAAAACACTGGTGTGTTCTAATGGGAATGGTAGAAAGTTGAATAATTGTGGTCTATGGAATGGAAATAAGATCAATATCTGGTATTGAGGTCTTATTCCATTAAAAGTATTATTTATAGGATTAAACCAGAATTTTTCTTACTTTTAAAACCCTTCATTAAATATAATCTAATTTCTTGTGTACGTTTGATACACATTTAGTATTCCAAATTTATAATGTATTAAAACTTAAAATTGTTGAAATAATTCTGAGACCATGTTTCTATCACTTCCATATTATTATAACGTAGTGTAAAAACGTACTGCGTTCGTTAATATTCTTGAAACCCTGGAATCAATGTACAGGTGGATTTCTATTCCATCTAATGATACAGGATGTAAGTCTAATTTTCTTATGGTGATGATTCAATTACCATTTACTGAGCACACCCACTGTAAAACAGGTGTGTTCTAATGGGAATGGTAGAAAGTTGAATAATCGTGGTCCATGCAATGAAAATAAGATCAATATCTGCTATTGACGTCTTATTCCATTAAAATATTTATAGGATTAAACCAGCATTTTTTCTTACTTTTAAAACCCTTTATTAAATATAATCTATTTTCATGTGTACGTTTGATACGCATTTAGTATTCTAAATTGATGATTAAAAATTTAAAATTGTAGAAATAATTCTGCGACCATGTTTCTACCACTCCGATATTAACATAGTATGAAAAGATACTGTGTTCATAATATTGCTTAAACCCTGGAATCAATGTACAGGTGGATTTGTATTCCATCTAATGATACAGGATGTAAGTATAATTTTCTTATGGTGATGAATCAATTGCCATTTACTGAGCACACTCGCTGTAAAACACAGGTGTGTTGTAATGGGAATGGTAGAAAGTTGAATAATCGTGGTCCATGGAATGGAAATAAGATCAATATCTGCTATTGAAGTCTTATTCCATTAAAATATTTATAGGATTAAACTAGCATTTTTTCTTACTTTTAAAACCCTTTATTAAATATAATCTATTTTCATGTGTACGTTTGATACGCATTTGGTATTCTAAATTTATAATGAATAAAAACGTAAAATTGTAGAAATAATTCTGCGACCATGTTTCTACCACTCCGATATTAATATAGTATAAAAAGATACTGTGTTCGTAATATTGCTGAAACCCTGCAATCAATGTACAGGTGGATGTGTATTCCATCTAAAGATACACGATGCAAGTCTAATTTTCTTATGGTAAAGATTGAATTGCAATTTACTGAGCACACCCACTGTAAAACAGGTGTGTTCTAATGGGAATGGTAGAAAGTTGAATAATCATGGTCCATGCAATGGAAATAGGATCAATATCTGCTATTGAAGTCTTATTCCATTTAAATTATTATTCATAGAATTAATCCAGAATTTTTCTTACTTTTCAAACCCTTTATTAAATATAATCTATTTTCACGTGTACGTTTGATACACATTTAGTATTCCAAATTTATAATGAATTAAAACGTAAAATTGTAGAAATAATTCTGAGACCATATTTCTCCCAATCCCATATTATAGTATAAAAAGATACTGTGTTCGTAATATTGCTTAAACCCTGGAATTTATAATGTAAAGGTGGATGTGTTTTCCATCTGAAGATACACGATACACGATGCAAGTCTAATTTTCTTATGATAATGGTTCAATTGCAATTTACTGAGCACACCCACTGTAAAACACAGGTGTGTTCTAATGGGAATGGTAGAAAGTATAATAATGATGGTCCATGCAATGGAAATAAGATCCATATCTGCTATTGAAGTCTTATTCCATTAAAATATTTATAGGATTAAACCAGCATTTTTTCGTATTTTAAAACCCTTTATTAAATATAATCTATTTTCACGTGTACGTTTGATACACATTTAGTATTCCAAATTTATAATGATTTAAAACTTAAAATTGTTGAAATAATTCTGAGACCATGTTTCTATCAATCCCATACTATAGTATGAAAAGATAGTGTGTTCGTAATATTGCTTAAACCCTGGAATTTATAATGTAAAGGTGGATGTGTATTCCATCTAAAGATACACGATGCAAGTATAATTTTCTTATGATAATGGTTCAATTCCAATTTACTGAGCACAACCACTGTAAAACACAGGTGTGTTCTAATGGGAATGGTAGAAAGTTGAATAATCGTGGTCCATGGAATGGAAATAAGATCAATATCTGGTATTGAGGTCTTATTCCATTAAAATATTTATAGGATTAAACCAGCATTTTTTCGTATTTTAAAACCCTTTATTAAATATAATCTAATTTCTTGTGTACGTTTGATACACATTTAGTATTCCAAATTTATAATGTATTAAAACTTAAAATTGTTGAAATAATTCTTAGACCATGTTTCTATCACTTCCATATTATTATAACGTAGTGTAAAAACGTACTGCGTTCGTAAATATTCTTGAAACCCTGGAATCAATGTACAGGTGGATTTCTATTCCATCTAATGATACAGGATGTAAGTCTAATTTTCTTATGGTGATGATTCAATTGCCATTTACTGAGCACAACCACTGTAAAACACAGGTGTGTTCTAATGGGAATGGTAGAAATTATAAAAATCATGGTCCATGCAATGGAAATAAGATCCATATCTGCTATTGAAGTCGTATACCATTAAAATATTTATAGGATTAAACCAGCATTTTTTCTTTTAAAACTCTTTATTAAATATAATCTATTTTCATGTGTACGTTGGATACGCATGTAGTATTCTAAATTTATGATTAAAAATTTAAAATTGTAGAAATAATTCTGCGACAATGTTTCTACCACTGCGATATAAACATAGTATGAAAAGATACTGTGTTCGTAATATTGCTTAAACCCTGGAATCAATGTACAGGTGGATTTGTATTCCATCTAATGATACAGGATGTAAGTATAATTTTCTTATGGTGATGAATCAATTGCCATTTACTGAGCACACTCGCTGTAAAACACAGGTGTGTTGTAATGGGAATGGTAGAAAGTTGAATAATCGTGGTCCATGGAATGGAAATAAGATCAATATCTGCTATTGAAGTCTTATTCCATTAAAATATTTATAGGATTAAACTAGCATTTTTTCTTAATTTAAAACCCTTTATTAAATATAATCTATTTTCATGTGTACGTTTGATACGCATTTGGTATTCTAAATTTATAATGAATAAAAACGTAAAATTGTAGAAATAATTCTGCGACCATGTTTCTACCACTCCGATATTAATATAGTATAAAAAGATACTGTTTTCGTAATATTGCTGAAACCCTGCAATCAATGTACAGGTGGATGTGTATTCCATCAAAAGATACACGATGTAAGTATAATTTTCTTATGGTGATGAATCAATTGCCATTTACTGAGCACACTCGCTGTAAAACACAGGTGTGTTGTAATGGGAATGGTAGAAAGTTGAATAATCGTGGTCCATGGAATGGAAATAAGATCAATATCTGCTATTGAAGTCTTATTCCATTAAAATATTTATAGGATTAAACTAGCATTTTTTCTTACTTTTAAAACCCTTTATTAAATATAATCTATTTTCATGTGTACGTTTGATACACATTTAGTATTCCAAATTTGTAATGAATTAAAACGTAAAATTGTAGAAATAATTCTGAGACCATGTTTCTCCCAATCCCATATTATAGTATGAAAAGATACTGTGTTCGTAATATTGCTTAAACCCTGGAATCAACGTACAAGTCGATTTGTATTCCATCTAATGATACAGGATGCAAGTCTAATTTTCTTATGGTGATGATTCAATTACCATTTACTGAGCACACCCACTGTAAAACAGGTGTATTCTAATGGGAATGGTAGAAAGTTGAATAATCGTGGTCCATGCAATGAAAATAAGATCAATATCTGCTATTGACGTCTTATTCCATTAAAATATTTATAGGATTAAACTAGCATTTTTTCGTATTTTAAAACCCTTTATTAAATATAATCTATTTTCACGTGTACGTTTGATACATATTTAGTATTCCAAATTTATAATGAATTAAAACTTAAAATTGTAGAAATGATTCTGAGACCATGTTTCTATCACTTCCATATTATTCTAACGTAGTGTAAAAACGTACAGCGTTCGTAAATATTCTTGAAACCCTGGAATCAATGTACAGGTGGATTTCTATTCTATCTAATGATACAGGATGTAAGTCTAATTTTCTTATGGTGATGATTCAATTGCCATTTACTGAGCACACCCACTGTAAAACACGGGTGTGTTGTAATGGGAATGGTAGAAAGTTGAATAATCGTGGTCCATGGAATGGAAATAAGATCAATATCTGCTATTGAAGTCTTATTCCATTAAAATATTTATAGGATTAAACCAGCATTTTTTCGTATTTTAAAACCCTTTATTAAATATAATCTATTTTCATTTGTACGTTTGATACGCATTTAGTATTCTAAATTTATAATGAATTCAAACTTAAAATTGTAGAAATGATTCTGAGACCATGTTTCTCCAAATCCCGTATTATAGTATGAAAAGATACTGTGTTCGTAATATTGCTTAAACCCTGGAATCAATGTACAGGTGAATTTGTGTTCCTTCTAATGATACAGGATGTAAGTCTAATTTTCTTATGGTGATGATTCAATTGCCATTTACTGAGCACACCCACTATAAAACAGGTGTGTTGTAATGGGAATGGTAGAAAGTTGAATAATCGTGGTCCATGCAATGGAAATAAGATCAATATCTGCTATTGAAGTCTTATTCCATTAAAATATTTATAGGTTAAAACCAGCATATTTTCGTATTTTAAAACTCTTTATTAAATATAATCTATTTTCATGTGCACGTTTGATACGCATTTAGTATTCTAAATTTATGATTAAAAATTTAAAATTGTTGAAATAATTCTGAGACCATGTTTCTATCACTTCCATATTATTATAACGTAGTGTAAAAACGTACAGCGTTCGTAAATATTCTTGAAACCCTGGAATCAATGTACAGGTGGATTTCTATTCCATCTAATGATACAGGATGTAAGTCTAATTTTCTTATGGTGATGATTCAATTGCCATTTACTGAGCACAACCACTGGAAAACACAGGTGTGTTCTAATGGGAATGGTAGAAATTATAAAAATCATGGTCCATGCAATGGAAATAAGATCAATATCTGCTATTGAAGTCTTATTCCATTAAAAGTATTATTTATAGGATTAAACCAGAATTTTTCTTACTTTTAAAACCCTTTATTAAATATAATCTATTTTCACGTGTACGTTTGATACACATTTAGTATTCCAAATTTGTAATGAATTAAAACGTAAAATTGTAGAAATAATTCGGAGACCATATTTCTCCCAATCCCTTATTATAGTATAAAAAGATACTGTGTTCGTAATATTGCTTAAACCCTGGAATTTATAATGTAAAGGTGGATGTGTATTCCATCTAAAGATACACGATAAACGATGCAAGTCGAATTTTCTTATGATAATGGTTCAATTGCAATTTACTGAGCACACCCACTGTAAAACACGGGTGTGTTCTAATGGGAATGGTAGAAAGTTGAATAATCGTGGTTGCATGGAATGGAAATAAGATCAATATCTGCTATTGAAGTCTTATTCCATTAAAATATTTATAGGATTAAACTAGCATTTTTTCTTACTTTTAAAACCCTTTATTAAATATAATCTATTTTCATGTGTACGTTTGATACGCATTTGGTATTCTAAATTTATAATGAATAAAAACGTAAAATTGTAGAAATAATTCTGCGACCATGTTTCTACCACTCCGATATTAATATAGTATAAAAAGATACTGTGTTCGTAATATTGCTGAAACCCTGCAATCAATGTACATGTGGATGTGTATTCCATCGAAAGATACACGATACACGATGCAAGTCGAATTTTCTTATGATAATGGTTCAATTGCAATTTACTGAGCACACCCACTGTAAAACACGGGTGTGTTCTAATGGGAATGGTAGAAAGTTGAATAATTGTGGTCTATGGAATGGAAATAAGATCAATATCTGGTATTGAGGTCTTATTCCATTAAAATATTTATAGGATTAAACCAGCATTTTTTCGTATTTTAAAACCCTTTATTAAATATAATCTAATTTCTTGTGTACGTTTGATACACATTTAGTATTCCAAATTTATAATGTATTAAAACTTAAAATTGTTGAAATAATTCTGAGACCATGTTTCTATCACTTCCATATTATTATAACGTAGTGTAAAAACGTACTGCGTTCGTTAATATTCTTGAAACCCTGGAATCAATGTACAGGTGGATTTCTATTCCATCTAATGATACAGGATGTAAGTCTAATTTTCTTATATTGATGATTCAATTGCAATTTACTGAGCACACCCACTGTAAAACACAGGTGTGTTCTTATGGGAATGGTAGAAATTATAAAAATCATGGTCCATGCAATGGATATAAGATCCATATCTGCTATTGAAGTCTTATTCCATTAAAATATTTATAGGATTAAACCAGCATTTTTTCTTACTTTTAAAACCCTTTATTAAATATAATCTAATTTCTTGTGTACGTTTGATGCGCATTTAGTATTCTAAATTTATAATGAATTAAAACGTAAAATTGTAGAAATAATTCTGAGACCATGTTTCTCCCAATCCCATATTATAGTATGAAAAGATACTGTGTTCGTAGTATTGCTTAAACCCTGGAATCAATGTACATGTGGATTTGTATTCCATCTAATGATACAGGATGTAAGTATAATTTTCTTATGGTGATGAATCAATTGCCATTTACTGAGCACACTCGCTGTAAAACACAGGTGTGTTGTAATGGGAATGGTAGAAAGTTGAATAATCGTGTCCATGGAATGGAAATAAGATCAATATCTGCTATTGAAGTCTTATTCCATTAAAATATTTATAGGATTAAACTAGCATTTTTTCTTACTTTTAAAACCCTTTATTAAATATAATCTATTTTCATGTGTACGTTTGAAACGCATTTGGTATTCTAAATTTATAATGAATAAAAACGTAAAATTGTAGAAATAATTCTGCGACCATGTTTCTACCACTCCGATATTAATATAGTATAAAAAGATACTGTGTTCGTAATATTGCTGAAATCCTGCAATCAATGTACAGGTGGATGTGTATTCCATCTAAAGATACACGATGCAAGTCTAATTTTCTTATGGTAAAGATTCAATTGCAATTTACTGAGCACACCCACTGTAAAACAGGTGTGTTCTAATGGGAATGGTAGAAAGTTGAATAATCATGGTCCATGCAATGGAAATAGGATCAATATCTGCTATTGAAGTTTTATTCCATTTAAATTATTATTTATAGAATTAATCGAGAATTTTTCTTACTTTTCAAACCCTTTATTAAATATAATCTATTTTCACGTGTTCGTTTGATACACATTTAGTATTCCAAATTTATAATGAATTAAAACGTAAAATTGTAGAAATAATTCTGAGACCATATTTCTCCCAATCCCATATTATAGTATAAAAAGATACTGTGTTCGTAATATTGCTTAAACCCTGGAATTTATAATGTAAAGGTGGATGTGTATTCCATCTAAAGATACACGATACACGATGTAAGTATAATTTTCTTATGGTGATGAATCAATTGCCATTTACTGAGCACACCCACTGTAAAACAGGTGTGTTGTAATGGGAATGGTAGAAAGTTGAATAATCGTGGTCCATGGAATGGAAATAAGATCAATATCTGCTATTGAAGTCTTATTCCATTAAAATATTTATAGGATTAAACTAGCATTTTTTCTTACTTTTAAAACCCTTTATTAAATATAATCTATTTTCACGTGTACGTTTGATACACATTTAGTATTCCAAATTTGTAATGAATTAAAACTTAAAATTGTTGAAATAATTCTGAGACCATGTTTCTATCACTTCCATATTATTATAACGTAGTGTAAAAACGTACAGCGTTCGTAAATATTCTTGAAACCCTGGAATCAATGTACAGGTGGATTTCTATTCCATCTAATGATACAGGATGCAAGTCTAATTTTCTTATGGTGATGATTCAATTACCATTTACTGAGCACACCCACTGTAAAACAGGTGTGTTGTAATGGGAATGGTAGAAAGTTGAATAATCGTGGTCCATGCAATGGAAATAAGATCAATATCTGCTATTGAAGTCTTATTCCATTAAAATATTTATAGGTTTAAACCAGCATTTTTTCGTATTTTAAAACACTTTATTAAATATAATCTATTTTCATGTGTACGTTTGATACATATTTAGTATTCCAAATTTATAATGAATTAAAACTTAAAATTGTTGAAATAATTCTGAGACCATGTTTCTATCACTTCCATATTATTATAACGTAGTGTAAAAACGTACAGCGTTCGTAAATATTCTTGAAACCCTGGAATCAATGTACAGGTGGATTTCTATTCCATCTAATGGTACGGGATGTAAGTCTAATTTTCTTATGGTGATGATTCAATTGCCATTTACTGAGCACACCCACTGTAAAACACGGGTGTGTTGTAATGGGAATGGTAGAAAGTTGAATAATCGTGGTCCATGGAATGGAAATAAGATCAATATCTGCTATTGAAGTCTTATTCCATTAAAATATTTATAGGTTTAAACCAGCATTTTTTCGTATTTTAAAACCCTTTATTAAATATAATCTATTTTCATGTGTACGTTTGATACGCATTTAGTATTCTAAATTTATGATTAAAAACGTAAAATTGTAGAAATAATTCTGCGACCATGTTTCTACCACTCCGATATTAACATAGTATAAAAAGATAACTGTGTTCGTAATATTGCTTAAACCCTGGAATTTATAATGTAAAGGTGGATGTGTATTCCAACTAAAGATTCACGATGCAAGTATAATTTTCTTATGATAATGGTTCAATTGCAATTTACTGAGCACACCTACTGCAAAACACAGGTGTGTTCTAATGGGAATGGTAGAAAGTTGAATAATCGTGGTCCATGGAATGGAAATAAGATCAATATCTGCAATTGAAGTCTTATTCCATTAAAATATTTATAGGACTAAACCAGCATTTTTAATTTTAAAACCCTTTATTAAATATAATCTATTTTCACGTGTACGTTTGATACACATTTAGTATTCCAAATTTATAATGAATTAAAACTTAAAATTGTTGAAATAATTCTGAGACCATGTTTCTATCACTTATAACGTAGTGTCAAAACGTACTGCGTTCGTAAATATTCTTGAAACCCTGGAATCAATGTACAGGTGGATTTGTATTCCATCTAATGATACAGGATGTAAGTCTAATTTTCTTATGGTGTTGATTCAATTACCATTTATTGAGCACACCCACTGTAAAACACAGGTGTGTTCTAATGGGAATGGTAGAAATTATAAAAATCATGGTCCATGCAATGGAAATAAGATCCATACCTGCTATTGAAGTCTTATTCCATTAAAATATTTATAGGATTAAACCAGCATTTTTTCGTATTTTAAAACCCTTTATTAAATATAATCTATTTTCACGTGTACGTTTGATACACATTTAGTATTCCAAATTTATAATGAATTAAAACTTAAAATTGTTGACATAATTCTGAGACCATGGTTCTATCACTTCCATATGATTAACATTGTGTAAAAAGGTACTGCTTTCGTAATATTCTTGAAACCCTGGAATCAATGTACAAGTGGATTTGTATTCCATCTAATCATACAGGATGTAAGTCTAATTTTGTTATGGTGATTATTCAATTACCATTTTCTGATCACACTCATGAAAACCACTGTGTTCTAATGGGAATGGTAGAAAGGTCCTTGGAATGGAAATATGATCAATATCTCCTAAAATCATTCCATTAAAAAGTTTATTTACAGAATCATTTCATGTTTTTTTTAATTTGAAAAACATTTTATTGCAAGAAATTTTTTCATGTGGTGTACGTATGATACACATTAACTATTCAAAATTTATACAACGTAATAACTCAAAAATAGAAATAATTCGAAGGCCATGTTTCTACCACTCCCATGTTATTAACACAGTATGTACAAAAATATCGTGTTTGTAGTATTGCTGATACTCTGGAAGTAAAATGTACAGATGGATGTTGTAACGTTTCCTGTCTTTAATTAAGCATAAGACTTTTTACAGCACAATACAATACAATATTTATTTAGAATAGAGAAATTTAAAGATTATTTACATATTAGATTAATTGAAAGGTAGGTGGGAACAGCTTTAACAATCTCTTCTCCAAGGAGCCCGGAGGCTCGCCAAAATCTGAGAGTCTGAAGGATGCGACTACTCCCTTCGTTGTCTCAATGTACTCTGCTCTCTTGCGGGGGAGTTCCTCTCCGTCTTGGAATGTTAATCCCTGAGTTTCACGCCCCTGCATCGGAAGGTCATGAGAACCTCGACAACTTCCCGACCCGAGGACAGATTTAATGTCTCTCTGGCCTGGGCTTCCACAGAACTGAAAAACACGTGTTTTCCTGGGGGTGGCCATCTGCATTCCTCTCATGGAGGGCCCAAGATAATTTAGTTGACAACTTGTTTTGCAGTCGGGGAAAATCTGAATTCCAGATGTGGGAATGCTAGACCGCAACGGTACAACTCCTCCCCTTGAGAAAAACTTTTCTCAAGAATGAAAAGTTTTGGTGCACATATATACGCAGACGCACTTATCACCACTGGTCATTTTTGAGTGTCCAATACACAACACCCAAACACCAGATTAAAAGAGCAACATCACTTACCATCACCATATCTTGAAACCGTGACTCAAGAATATACACAATGCAATAGGTTAAGTTACTCAATTTTAAAGTTATAAAACTTAGTAGTTTTCTACTCCCATTCAGCATAGTCACTCAAAGAACTACAAGTACCGATTAAAAAAGAAATATATACACTACACATAATGAAATAATTAAGTGGACTACTATATATGCAAAACTATCAATTATACTCGATACACATAAACATGATTCACAATTTTAAATTTTACGTCTACAGAAAATAATGTTTCATAAAATGCTCTCTGAACTTTCATGGAAAGCACGACTAAGACTGTCGGCGTTCTGGTGTTTTTTTCCAGATCGGTGGACAATCTCGAAATTATACGGTTGGAGTGCCAGTGGCCATCGCATTAATCTGGGATTCGAACTGGCGTTGGTTCGCAACCAGACAAGTGGGTTGTGGTCAGTGACGACGACGAACTTTTTCCCATCGAGATAATAGTGCAATTTTTTTTATTGCAAAAATAATGGCAGCGCATTCTTTTTCGGTGGTGCAGTAATTTTTCTCTGCTTTGGAAATTTTTTTACTCGGGTATAGAATGGGGTGTTCTTCTCCCTTAACATTCAACTGCGTGAGTACAATACCCATCCCGATGTCAGAAGAATCGCACTGTACAATAAACTCGCGTTCGAAATCGGGTGCAAATAACACTGGTTCGCTCGTCAATTTATTCTTTAATTCCTGGAATGCTGTTTCGCATTCCTTGGTCCAAACTATTTCTCCCTTTTTTGCTTTCCCTTTTAGGGCATCAGTTAACGGTGCCGCGACAACGGAGTACATAGGGATGTATCTACTGTAATACCCGGCTAAACCCAGGAACGCGCGAATGTGAGTTTTTGTTTTAGGGGTTGGAAAGTCTTGTACGCTTTTGATTTTGGCGTCTGACGGCGATCGGAATCCTCGTCCAACAATGTGTCCCAAGTACTTCACATGATTTTGCGCGAACCTACATTTTGAGGGTTTGATCGTGAGTTTTGCCTTTGATATGCGCTGGAGCACGCTTTCGAGGTGTTCCAAGTGCTGTTCCCATGAATCCAAAAAAATCGCGATATCGTCCAAATACGGCACTGCAAACGACTCGCATCCCTTTAGTAATTCTGCCATAAGACGAGAAAAGAAATAAGGCGCGTTCTTTAGTCCAAAGCTCATTCGCCGGGGCCGATAAGTTCCAAAGTTTGTGCAAAATGCCGCCAATCGCTGTGCCTTAGGGCTTAATGGTATTTGCCAGTATCCCTTTGCAAAGTCCAAAACCGTTATGAATGAAGCGGAGCTAACAAGTTCGATTCGCTCCTCGATGTGCGGTAGTGGAAAATATTCCGTTCGAATCCTTTCGTTTAACTTCCTGTAATCTACACAGGGTCGGGGTCTTTCCCAGGGGCTTCTACGAGGATCATGGGTGATGTAAAATCGCTCTCTCCTACCTCGATAATATCTAGATCCAACATGCGTTGAATTTCCCCTTTTAAAATTTCATTCTGCCTATGTGAGGTACGATACGGCTTTGCTCTTACTGGTTTATTTCCGATCAACTCTATATCATGAATTACAAGGTCCGTTAATCCAGGGTTATTTGAAAAACTATTAGCATGCTTATCTAACAATTTCCGTAATTGTTCTATCTGTCCGGGTTCAAGAAGGTTATTTAGCTGACTGGACTGAGTAATGTCCTGGAAATCGTAAACGTTCGGATCTTTCTCCAAACACGGGAAATCAATTCCGTGATCCGCAAGAGACTCGTCAGCAGTTTCCAAAGTCAATACATTCCGATCTTTTATAACACGGTTTTAACATATTGACGTGATAAATCTGCGATCTTTCCCGTTTTCCCCACGATGTAATTTGTGTCAGAAAGCTTACTCTTAATCGTCCCAGGTCCTACCCATTGGACGGAAAATTTGTTTGGCCTATGGGTCGCTAGGGTCAGCACTAAATCCCCATTTTTAAATTCCCGCTTAACTGCGTTTCGGTCATACCAAGTTTTCCTTTTAATTTGTGACACTTCCATTCGGGATATCGCAACTTCCTGACATCGTTTTAGTCGGATTATCAAGGTAAACACATATTCTGTGACGGCATTGTCCTCCTCGTTGGGACCTAACCATTGTTCGTACAGTAAGGTTTCGGGGGTCCTTAAATTCTTTCCGTGCACTAATTCTGCCGGGGCGTAACCATGGCTCTCGTGCACTACCGTGCGGAGCGCCAACAGTGCCAGTGGGAGGTGCTTTTCCCAATCTGGTCCGGCTTCGAGACACAACGCCAAAACCCTTGACCTTAACGCTTTCGGCACTACTAACAATTTTTTAGCGTGTCCCATTCGGTCCTCTCGACCTTTCACTAGAATTCCCTTCTCAAAGGAATATGCTTTATTTCCCTGAGATCTTTTTGGATCGGACGCCATCTTTAGGATATCCTTTAAACTAGAACAATTTTCCTGCGCTTCCCTAAAATCATCTCTTTTCACTTCCAGGAGTTTCAACTCCGTGCCGCTAGCCTCTGCCATTGGAATCATAATCGGCTCGTCTGATCGCAACTCTGTATCGGTTTCATTTTCCTCCGTCGGGGGCGAAAGCGCAACTACTTGGGGAATTTTCTCTCCCCCTCCCAAAATATTCGCTTTTGACTGCCTCTTCTGCAAGCGGGTTTGAACAGCATTAACCTGCTCTGATTCCGAGAATTCGTACCCCGTTAACTCGCGAATCATCTGAGCTGTTCGGTTCCCAAGGATGTACCGTCGAACATCGGCAGTGTTTGAATACACAGCTGCCTTGGTTGTAATTAACCCGAAACCTCCTACTTTTACCTCAGCTAGAGGCAACGAAATCTGATAGGCGTCCAGCGGTTGCTGAACCCAAACTGTCTCTCCCGTGTAGGATTTAGGGTCCACGTACTTTCTGTGTACTAAATCCAGTGTTGATCCCGAATCTCGAAGTATGTTTACTTCTTGCGCGTTTACAAATCCCTTTTGGATATACGGCGTCAAAAATTCATGTTCGACAACCCCTTGCAGTCTATTTACAGGCTCTACCGAAGTCCTTTTCTCCAACTTCGGACAATTAGGACGTAAGTTGCTCGAGTTGCACTCATAATATATAGCGGGGAGTGCGTCTCCTTTCAAATGTATCGAATTTCCTTTCGCGGGAACTTGGAGGGTTAGAATCGGGGTATTTCCCCTCCCTCACTTTCGATGAGTAGTGTGCATTTTTAGTTGGTTTTTCGAACGATTTCTTTTTTGGTTTCCGCAGGTCTTCATAGGAGTCTAATAGTTCGGCTAATTTGCGGGGTCCTTAATTTTTGCCCAATCGTTGATAAAGTGTTCCCTGACTTCTAAAGAGACCCGTCTTTTGACTTGGTCTGCTATCATTAGGTCTTTTAGCGATTCAAAATCAGTCACCTCCAACTCTCTAATCCACTCCTCAAGATAATTTCGGGTTTCGAAAATGAAATCTTTCCAAGTGCCTTCAGGCTTTCGTGAATGCTGCATGAATTTTTGCCTAAACGTTTCGGGACTCAGCTTATATCGTTTTAGCAGAAGTCGTTTTACATGGTCATAATTTGCTGCTACCTCGTCTGGCTCGCGTGCGATGATTTGCACTATTTCCAGGGGCAATACTCTTTGTAAACAAGAGACCCAATCTTTCTGTTCAATGCTGGCTCTTTTTGCCTGCCGCTCAAACATTATCAAATATAGACTAATATCTGTCTGGTCGGAATCGAATTTTGGAACCAATTTTAAGATATCTATTTGTAATTTCCCTCTGGAATTTGATAAGTTGGGGATCTCGAGGGGTTCTCGTAAGGATGCTTCAATACGTAATTTTTCCAGTTCGAAATTATTCTGCCTTTCCCGTTCTCTTTCCTGTTCCCGTTCTCTTTCTTTATCCTGCCTTTCCTCTATAATACGTTCCAACAGCCCTTTTGTGAATTCCTCATCGTAGGAATCATCCGTGATTATTAACTCCCTAAGTTGCCCTACTATTAAACCTGGAGTAACAGTTCTTCCTAGCTCTTCAGCTAATTCTCTTAAGTCCTGTTTCTTTCCCTTTGTTAGGTACGACATTATGAAAATACAAGGTTATTTTCTGTTTTGCCCAATAATTCTTAAAATACACAATTTTGATTAAGGAAATTTTATTCTTAATTAAGTACCTCTAGAGTGACTACACTTATAATTAACAATACTTAGAGGTCTAAAAGTCCTTTTCAAAATTTGAGTCACAATAACAAAATAAGGGAATGGCACTAACCTTCGTAATGATTATTTCTGGCTCTTTCAACCGGTCAGATTGGCCACTTCACTTCACTTCGGCACAACTGTCCACAAGCCGGACCACAGGTGGGTCTCAATCGGGGTAGGTCGGCTCGACCTCCTTCTCCAACCGCAAACACTCGGGTGCGAAAACTCGATCTGATGATCTTGGGTCAGAGACTTGGTTCTCAATAACCTTCACAGAGAGGGTAACACTAGACCAGCAGCGGTCCCACTACTCTCCCGTTCTAATTGTATAGCACACAAAAACCAGGTCAGGATGACCTCTGGACGAACCACGATTCACGAGGAACCTAGCTACGCTAAACTTCCGTAGCTCTGGATCAGGGATCCGGTTGAAATCGGCTGGATTTCAGAACTTGCGACGACAGTAACGGTCTCCGTAGACTCTTTCCAAAACTTCCGTCGAAGAGAAAACCGGCCACTTGAAAACGAAACCGAAAGGTTGACTCTGCGCTGAGATTCCAGTAAAGTCGTTGACGATGATGAAGAGGGGTCAGGACTCCGTTCCTTCCTACTCGCTTGCTTCTACGCAGAGGGGACAGTGGGGTCGATGTCCTTTCGAAGATGCTTGCCGTACGCCGAACTTCAGGGTGCGAGTTCCGAAACTTTTGCCTTAAGATTGAGGCAAAATTGGCAGATTCGATTTACTGTTAAAGCTGTATTAATCAATCCCAATCTGCTGCCACCAAATTACTAGCTGTAACGTTTCCTGTCTTTAATTAAGCATAAGACTGTTTACAGCACAATACAATATTTATTTAGAATAGAGAAATTTAAAGACTATTTACATATTAGATTAATTGAAAGGTAGGTGGGAACAGCTTTAACAATCTCATCTCCAAGGAGCCCGGAGGCTCGCCAAAATCTGAGTCTGAAGGATGCGACTACTCCCTTCGTGGTCTCAATCTACTCTGCTCTCTTGCGGGGGGAGTTCGTCTCAGTCTTGGAATGTTAATCCCTGAGTTTCACGCCCCTGCATCGGAAGGTCATGAGAACCTTGACAACTTCCCGACCCGAGGACAGATTTAATGTCTCTCTGGCCTGGGCTTCCACAGAACTGAAAAACACGTGTTTTCCTGGGGGTGGCCATCTGCATTCCTCTCATGGAGGGCCCAAGATAATTTAGTTGACAACTTGTTTTGCAGTCGGGGAAAATCTGAATTCCAGATGTGGGAATGCTAGACCGCAACGGTACAATGTGTATTCCATCTGTTTTTCCGGGATGTTAGCTTTTTCTATTATATCATTTTCTTATGGTAAGAATTCAATTACCACTTAATGAGCACACCAACGGGAAAAACACATGTGTGTTCTAATGGAAATTGGAAAGCATAATAATCATGGCCTTTAGAATGGAAAGAAGAGATTATCTACTATTGATGGTGTCTTATTCCAGTAAAATGATTACTTATAGAATTATTTAGAATATTTTTATTTCAAAATCTTATAAGTATGAAACACATTAACTATTTAAAATTTTAAAGCAGTAGAAATGGAAAGTTATTCTATCGGACCTTATTTCAGCCTCTCCCAATTTATATATTATAAAAAAGATGCTGGTGTTCGTAACTAATCCTCGAATTATTATGTACAGGTGGATGTGTATTCTATGTGATGTTTTAATGTAATTAAAAAATTAAATAATATTCATTGAAACTACTAAACACTACTATTGTGCTATTTCTTGTGTTTGTTTTTAATTTTCGCATTTTGAGTATAGAAAATGGTTTGGTGAAACTGAATTTTGAAAACTGTTCTGTAGGATTCCTTCAAGACGTAGTGTTATGCTTTAGACTTGAAATTCTAAATAAAGCAGTATTATATTTTCTTACAACAAATTTCTCTTTGTTGACAAACGCCTAATACTTAAAACTTTTATAGACCTTGCTTTCACTCCTTAGACTGAAAAGAGATGCAAATATGCATCGAAGTCAAATTTTTGAATTTATAGTTAAACTAGTAATTTATAGAAACGACAATTTCTCCTGATCCAAACGCGCTTTAAATAAGATGTATTTTATATTAAATTTTTATAAATGGAACCCACACACACATAATTCCAATTCATTCCCTAAGTTCTTGGAAAAAAAATTGTTTTCTTGATTGAAATCAGCAAAACAATATTCATTTAAACTTGAGAAAACATTCCACGGCTTTCAGGATAATTTATATCAGATAAAATTTGTATAAAACGTAATATTTCAAGTAAATTTTGTGTGCAATGAAATATTTATTATTACCAGAGTAAACTGTTGCTTTTTAGTTGTTTTATCTTGAAATAACGCATATTCATTCTACAAAATTATAATTTTCATTGTGAAAATTTTGTACTGTAAAATCCTTTTTGAAAAGCTACCAACTTCATTACAATGGAAAAGCATGGATCTATGCGAGATGGGATCAATGGTAATATTTCCTAGCATCCTTAAACTAGATCTTCCAATACGACTCATTTAGGTGTAAAGATATAATATAGTAGAGAAATGAAAGTAAACTGAAAGAGTTGTGATTTGACATTTCATTTCTTTTTAAAAACTTCTGAAATTTTGATGAATATCGGGAGTTATCTTGGTTCAGTGGGTTCAATCACAGCGCTAGCAACCTGATAGTTGAAGGCTGCGCATGTTCGATTCTTCCCTTGTATTTCTTTCTCCAGTGTCGGTAAAACTTTCCTTGTATATATGTTTATTTACTTGACGTTGTTTGGTGCAGCATGGCCAAATAAATGGCCATTGCGCAGTGACACAACCAACCACTTATGAATATCGCTAGCGTAATGGTCAAGTTAGACCAAGACTTAAAAGCAGAAGTCAAAATATTTCAAGAGAAGACGCCATATTATTAAAAGGTTCCAAGAATGGCCAGCTTGTGAGGATTCCACTTCTCAAGAGTCGCCATCCTTAGTGCAGTCTAGCAGTCTTCTTCCTGGCAGAACTGGGTGAGTGCGACGATTTTGGCGAGATCACCCAGGCGACGATACTGTTGACGTTGTGGACAAACTCATCGTTTCTCTCGCCAAGGCAGTTCATGGAGTTGCCTGTCCACCCCAGAACGCCTCCGGGTCCGTGACGGAGTTTCATATTCTTGAGATGCCGGAGTGATTTTTGCTGTTACCCACTTCCGGGGGTCTCGGCTTTGTTCTGGAGACGTCGACAGATTCCAGGCTGAGAGGGTGCTTCTGGCAGACATTATTGACGGTTCGAGCAGAGGTTGATGTTTCCTCATTGTCCGGAAGACCGGTCGCCGGAACGCATCCTCATTATTACTGTCAATGGAAGAAGTGAGCGAGACAAGTCACAATGGAGGAGCGATTCTGCGAGACGAGCAGCAAGATTCAAGATTGCGCAGGACTGGCCAGCTTGTGAAGATTCCACTTCTCAAGAGTCGCCATCCTTAGTGCAGTCTAGCAGTCTTCTTCCTGGCAGAACTGGGTGAGTGCGACGATTTTGGCGAGATCACCCAGGCGACGATACTGTTGACGTTGTGGACAAACTCATCGTTTCTCTCGCCAAGGCAGTTAGTTCATGGAGCTGCCTGTCCACCCCAGAACGCCTCCGGGTCCGTGACGGAGTTTCATATTCTTGAGATGCCGGAGTGATTTTTGCTGTTACCCACTTCCGGGGGTCTCGGCTTTGTTCTGGAGACGTCGACAGATTCCAGGCTGAGAGGGTGCTTCCAGCAGACATTATTGACGGTTCGAGCAGAGGTTGATGTTTCCTCATTGTCCGGAAGACCGGTCGCCGGAACGCATCCTCATTATTACTGTCAATGGAAGAAGTGAGTGAGACATATGGAGGAGATTATTCTGTGGAAAGAGGAGTAAGATTGTGGAGAAATTTTTTTTTGTTATGCCGTTTTATCAGATTATTCAAAAAATTTTCAAGACTTGCCAGCTTATGAAGATTCATCTTTAATCTCTCAAGAATGGCTATCATTTAGTAATATTTTTTTGGCAGACCCCTTATGCCCCATGAAAGAGGTCTTATTGCTTTTGGAATAGTATGTTGTTCTTTTGAAAGGTGAATCTAACGAGTTAATTTGTATTTCCAAGTGTATTTTAACAGTGAAATTTTATCCTTTTGGTTTTAGGCATGCTTAGGAATAAAGTTAACTGAAAATAATTTCTTAGATCTTTTCTCATTTTATCCGTTGTAATTTTTTAAGTTGAAAATTCATCTTTTGCTGTGCATTTTCTAGCACTTTGGGGGTGTTAATTTTTTCCCTAACTTTACTTAAACGCTTTTGCTTTTTAGAGTATTTTGCAAGGTCATTGGATTAATTTTTGTTTAAGGCATCTTAGAAAACAAATTTTAGAAAATAAATTTGTTGTCTTCTCTGTGCTTTTGCAGTTTTGTATTTGTTTAGAAAATAAATGAATTTTTACTGTGTATTTTCTATCATTTTGGGGGGCATTTAAATCCTAGTTCTAATTTTACCTAAACTGGTATTTTTCTATTTTCAAATCTGCTTATTCAAGAAATATACATTTATATTGTAAAAATAGAATTTAAATTAAAAGGTTAATGTGTGACTAGCCAGAAGGAGAATTTTAATTGTTTTATTCTTTATAATTATATTTTTATCGCGTGCCAATAAATTTGTGTTACTCATTTCGTTATGGAGGTGTGTTTTCTTATTTTAATGGGTTAGGCTAGGCACGTGCGCGATGGTCAGGTATCAATCTCGAAGGTAAAGATTAAAGGACAACGCCTCGTCAATTTGAACCGCGGTCACATGACGATAGCAACACCTGAGCTGATACCACACTCCAAACACAAAAACATTTGAGGCCTCTACAGATTTGACGTGTACCAGCCCCCGTGTACACGACGGTATTTGGCTAAACCTAGTTTTAAACTCGCAATCCTCCGGTTGCTAATCCGTTGCTCTCCAACTGTTATTTTAATTCTGAATATCTTAAATATATAAATGCTACTGTATTTCCTAAAATCCTCATACGCATTCGATTCTACTCCCAATTGCGCTTGCATGTTTTACAAGAGTAAACTAGAAAAGAAATGAATTTATTTAAATTATAAAATCTGATTTAGATAAAAAATTGATTTAATCATTTGAGAGGTTCACACGCATATATCCGTTCTGCAGCCTGTATGCTTACGAACCTGTCTTGATCTTGACCAATAGAATCTTATGATTCATTCAACCAATATGAGGTTATATAGTTTATATAGATGGGGCAGGGGGGGTTATTTTGTTTATGTATGTTGTGAGGAAAAGCTACACTACATTTCTGGGAAAACTATTGACCGCGTTCATAGAGTTAAATAAACACTAGATTTATAAAAAGTAACGATTCTTTCATGTCCTGCTCTTTTTTCTTAAATCTGCTGCCATCTTATTGAGATATGTGATATTCAGACGTCTAAATACGCTGTACAATTATGGATATCTTTTTGGATCAATACTGTTACAACAAAGGCATTACGGTCACCACATTGCCTTCGCTCTAAACTGCATTTTGTAAATAAAAATATACAGGGTGTTTCATATGTTAAGACGCCATTTTTGGGGGAGTAACTTGTATGTAAAACATTTTTCATCTGTATTTTTACATATTGTCAGCTCAATTAATGAGTTAACAGAGTAATTTGGCCCATGTGATATTCACTAAACTCTGCAAATATGTCTCAGCGATTTTTACCATCGAATTTGAGCACGTTTCCAAGGGGATTTAATCAATTTCTTCGCGAATGTTTCGCTTAAGCTCTTGAATCGTCGGCTTGTTAACATAGACCCATTCCTTTGTAGCCCCAAAAAGTACTGCAAGGGCAAGTCAGAAGAACGAGGATCGCCAAATTTTGACATCATTTGACCATATTGTTTTTAGGTTTTATGGCACGAGGACCACATTCGGCCAAGCTGCGCCAAATACAAGACAATTTCAAGTAAAAAATGTCCGGAAAGGGAAAAAAGCGGGATTGTGAGTATAGAATAAGATGAAAGAAGAAAATAAGCTTGGGTATCCCAGGAGCGCGACTCCCCCTGTAGACAGTTAACCCCATGGGAAAAGAAAAGATCCCTAGAACACCTCTGGTCCATGAAGTCCCTACACGCCTAAAGGAGATTTAATATACACTGCTGGCCACCGTAAATGCAACACCCTGAAGGAAGCATGCAAATAATATGAAATTTACAACATGCATTAGCGGAGGTGAGATATGCAAATGATTAGAATTTCAGCGCAGACGCACATCACGCGCGCCTGTGGCGCCACTTCAAAGCGCTATTTAAGGCTTGGAGATTTCGACGATTTCAAGTACGGCAATTGTGTTTTTCTTGATCGTTTTTTTGAAAAAACCACAATTATGCCTCGTAGAAAACAGCGATCATCTTTTGATCAAGTATCAGAGTTCGACAGAGGAAGGATAGTGGCCTACCGAGATTGTGGATTATCTTTCAGGGAAATCGGAGTCGTGTTGGACGAAACCAAACAACTGTAATGCGGATATGTGATCGTTGGATGCAGGAGGGTACGACGGACCGACGTGTTCGATCGCATCCACCTCAGTGCACCACTTCACGTGATGACAGGCATATTGTGCGTATGGCAGTGACGGATCGCTCAGCCACATCACGAACCATAGCACAGAACATTCAGTCTGTACCGCATCATCCAGTGTCTGCGCGTACCATTCGACGCCGTTTACAGCAGAGTGGTCTGTCCGCAAGACGTCCATTGCTTCGTCTACCCTTGACGCAGAACCACAGACGTTTCCGCCGCCAATGGTGCGATGAAAGAAGGATGTGGACGGCAGAATGGAATGAAATTGTCTTTATTGACGAGTCACGCTTCTGTCTGCAACACCACGATGGTCGGATTCGAGTCTGGAGACACCGTGGAGAGAGGATGCTGAACAGCTGCGTTATGCACCGCCACACTGGTCCTGCACCGGGTATTATGGTATGGGGCGGTATTGGATATCACTCTCGCACTCCTCTAGTACGCATTGCCGGTACTTTAAACAGCCAGCGCTACATCTCCGAGGTGTTGGAGCCAGTTGTCCTTCCTTACCTTCAGGGCTTGCCCACAGCCATATTTCAACAGGATAATGCGCGACCACACGTGGCACGCATTGTCCAAGGGTTCTTCGTCAATCGCCAGATTGAATTGCTTCCCTGGCCAGCTCGCTCTCCGGATCTTTCGCCGATAGAAAACATGTGGTCCATGGTTGCTCAACGATTGACCCAGAATACATCCCCAGCTGCCACACCAGATCAACTTTGGCAACGTGTGGAAGCTGCTTGGTCTGCTGTACCCCAAGAACACATCCAAAGTCTCTTTGAATCAATGCCGAGGCGTGTGGCAGCGGTGATCTCCAACAATGGCGGCTACTCTGGCTACTGATTTTGGCAGGAACCACACTTCACAGAAGTCTATAAATTTAATCATTTGATACTTGGTCAACATGTTATCTACAAAATAAATTTTGTTGTAATATCTCTTGTCTTTCTTGGTGTTGCAATTTGGGTGGCCAGCAGTGTATGACGACTAGGGTTATCTTAAGCAAAATTGGGTCAAAGCTTCTATTTTCAAAATTTTTTAAACTGAAAAGTGTGGCGCCTTATTTTTGAATATGTATCTAGGTCAACGAAAATTTAGTCTTCGTTTTATTAACTAATAACGGACGGGGGAAAAATAAGATTTTTTTAGGGGAAAATTTTTCAAGGGATGGGATGCCAATTTCTAAATGTTGGCGCCAAGCCGTTGCAACCATGCAAGAAAAACATCGGAATCTGGTTGTCAGATTGTAATGAAAACATAAGAAAATATTCAGTACTTGAAATTTCAAAATTAAAATTTCTTGGAGGGATCTTAAACGTCTGTTTCATACTTAATGATCATTTCGTGTTTTAGGCGATTCATGTTTTGTACCCAAGCAATTGAATAGGGTTTTAACAGGAGATATTTTTTGCTGCTGTTTTTTAAAATGCACCGTACTATTTCACGAGAGCTTTGGTTGTATTTGCAGTGCGTTCAGAGGCGGTCAGGCCGATGTAATGTTCCATAAATCGTCAAATGAATAAACTATGTAAAAACAAAACTAAGAAAAGTGTTCTATTTAAAATTTATTCCAACACAAAATGGTACCATTTCATAAAAGTACTCTAGCAAAATATAAAGTAACCTTAATTCCTGATACTTGTATCTAATCTTTTTGTTTTTATTCTTGTTGCGTTTCTGGCCCCATTGGATCCCTCGCTCTGGATTGAAGACTTCAGTGACTGAAACAAGTCGAAGAATGCGACGGAAGGCTCAAAGATTCCAGAGAACAATAGCCCGTTCTCTTGCTCCAGTGCGACGTTAATAAATATACCTGCTAACCTACCATCCAGAGAACAACACCCAAGAAGATTTTGTGTGCAATCAGGTGAGAGAAAAACTTTTTAACCCTCTGGTAGTCGACCCGACGAGGAATCTCGTCATTAAAAGAAAACTCATTAGCCTAAAAAACGTCTGTATCTTGATGACCAAATATCTCGTCATTACCGAAATTTTTCAGATCTTGGTAGACGAAGATATCTTGTCGAAATTATTTGGAGGATTAGAGTACTTGTTTACTGAGGGCGAAATCTCTGGTTCACGGACGTAATTAGAAAATAATTTCAGAGGGGACGATCTTCTCTCCCGTGTTACCACTCCAATCTTTGCTTAATGGGTTTGCCCACTTTGCTAGCAACCTATAAGGTCTAAGCGTCGCAGATTCGATTCCCCTTGTTCCAACTTGGGATGAAAATCCCCAAGAGGGAAAAAGGTGAAAGGATTTCCCCTCCGCGAAGGAGATATTAGATTAAGAACGGATATTGGAGGGTAAGAGGATGTGCCTTACCATTGATCCGGCAACCAGCCGTGTATTTCTTTGTGTTGTGTGTTCGTAATAAATGTTTGTAACATAAAATTTGGATGGATTTTTCCCTGATGAAAATACACACATTTTGGCACAGAATTTGGTGACCCGGACGCGATTAATTTTGGATTGTGACGGACCTTGTGTTATGAAGAATTGTGCTCTGATTCACGGCTACGTAGAATTTGAGGTAGGTCCCCTTTTAATCTGAATTAATTGAAATTGAATAATTGATCCAGTCATGAATCCTGATGCATTAAAGCGAAAAAGTAGTGGCAGACAACTTTTTACCAAACTTATTACAAAAATAATAAGCACTATAAATGAGCAATTAAGTGAAAGATACACTGAAGACCAAAAGCTTGATCTTCATGATCAAAAACATCAATTAATAGAAAAAATTGAAACCCTTAAAAAATTAGATAGGGAAATAGAAGCTACTATTGCAATTGATGAAATCGAAAACGAAATTACTGTGAGTGAGGAGTATCAGGAACGCGGGATTAAATGGAAAACGAGATTAAGTAGACAAATAGAAAAATTATCCGAAGCTATACCGCAAAATGATTTAAATGAAGGTATCGAGCCAAATAGAGCGGAAAGATACAGAAATGTTAAACTCCCAAAACTAAATATCGCGAAATTTTATGGACTAGTTATTGGCTGGACTTCTGGAACTCATGAGGTCGCTATTCATAAGAATGATTAAAAAGCAAAATAGGGAAATTCGCTAATTTAAAAACTTTAGCTTTAACAGCCGTTTCGGGTTTCTCTTTAACTAACAACAATTGTGATTCTTCAATACAATTGTTAAAGGAGAGGTTTGGAAGAATGGATTTAATAATCAGTTCACATATGAACAAACTTCTAACGATAGAACCTGTAAGAACGTGTTCAAATGTGTCAGCTTTGAGAAAAATGTATGACGCGATTGAGGTCCAGATCCGATCCCTACAATCTCTTGAAGTTGCAACTGGCACATATAGTAATCTCCTTTGCCCCGTGATATTACAGAAAATCCCGGAAGAGTTAAATTATAATAGACAACGAAAAATGAGTGAATTATTTGATATCAAACATTTAATTAAATTTTTAAGACAGGAAGTAGAGTGCCGAGAGACGTCCTTTTTATTAGCTAATCTTAAAAGTGTAAGTGGAAATGAATGGTCCTTTCGTAACAGAACAATAAATCAAAACAGTCAAAATAAGCATTATGTAAGCCTAAAACGAAACACACCAGTAGCAAACATACCTACTGCAGCAGCCTTACCACTGCTGTGAATGAAATTTGTATTTTTTGTTCCGATAGATCGCATATAAGTCAAAAATGTCCATTGACAGTAATCGAAAGAAAAAATTCTCTTAAATCCCATGGTCGATGTATCATATGTTTAAAACGCAGGCATATATATTAGGCATAAGTTTTGTTGGAAAAAGGATCAGATGTGTAAGAATTGCAAGCAGCCTCATAATTATTTGATATGTGAAAAGGCATACTGCGCACAAAATCCAAGCGAATCCATTCGCAACGAACCAGAACAAGTTGAGAGCTCTGTATCTTCGCTACATTGCTTAGAAAATAAACAGAAAAGAGATAAATCAGAGTCAGTTTTATTACAAACATTCACTGCAATGGTTAGAAAATAGGAGTGGTTCGAGTGCTGCTTGACAGCGGCAGCAGTAGAACATTCGTGAAAAGGGGAACAGCTGACTCATTGGGGTTGAAGGTTATTCGCCAAGAAGTGTTTACAATACATACGTTCGGTGGGATTCGAGCTGAGACCAAACAGATTTATGATATAGTTGAGTTCGATTTGCAGAATAGAATTAAACCTGATCAACATATCAAATTAGAAGCGGTGGTCATTGAGTCCATTACGCATGGCCATATTGAAATTCCTTCTCAGTGGGTTAGAAACATTGCTTTCGAGAAAGGAATCGAATTAGCCGATACTGGAACCACAAATGAGATACATATTCTGATGGGATCGGATTATATATGGGAGATTTTACATGAAAGAAAAATAAGGATAGGCTTAGCGATGACAGCATGACTCATTTTGCGAGATGTTTGATCTGAAAGTGCACGGATACAATCAGGCGGGATGATGCAATCGACCGCTAATTTCTCGCAAATTGCACTTTCAAATTGTAATGATTCACTGGCTTCACCCAATGAAAATAAGAACGATGCCAAGTCAGCCTCTACTGTATTGCAAAAAGCACCTGTCAAAACAACTTTCCCAACAGTGGATTTATTCGGGAAGAGGTTTTTGTTTATGCAAATGTTGGGACTTCCAGAATCAGGAACTGCAATAATTTTTTTGCCATCGATGAAAAGTTCGCGACGCACTGTAACTCACTGAATGGCCTGTTTATCTCAACACTAGAAACTAAATATTCATTTCGTTTTTCATTCAAGTTACTTCTTTCTTTGTTAAGAGTGTTCTGGAGTTTTTCCAAACCGTCTCGGACAATTTTTTGCCCAGTGTAAATCTCCACATACATAACAAGAGGTATTTGGCGTATTTTTTAAATGAGAATTTCCAAAATATTCATTAGATTTTCTATTCGGTTTATTTGGAAACCACTTAGTTTCTTTCATCGGAAACCGCCTACTTTCGTTTGCCGAGCTCGCATCGGATTAGTTTCGTTTAGCGCTTTACCTTTCGATGAAAAGAAAACATCACATTCCCTGCCCAGTTCATGTGGTTCAAACCAATTTTCACCTTGTCGTATGCCTATGTGAGCTTTAGTTTCGTTATCGAGTGATTAAAACAATTTATCTGATACCATTAATTCACACAATGATGGATAATTATTCACATTCCTTAACTCACAATAATACTCGAACGTAGCTGCCAATCGCGATGCAAACAGTACATGCGATTCGTTTTCAATTCTTTTCCCTTTTTTAAAGTTATTAAGACATTCTTGCGGGGTTGGTTGATACTCTTTCAAAACTAATGATTTAAGTTTCTCATAATCACACTCATCTTGTTCAGTCACGTAAATCAGAACATTGTTAGCTTTCTCCCCAAGAATGTTAATCAAAATTTCCGTTTTCAAATCGTTTGAAACGTTTTTAATACTAAACGCCTTCTCCAAAGATTGAAAAAACAAATTGAAAGTTTCTGGCTTAGATGGTACGGGAATAGTTAAAGTTTTGATACTTTTTATCAAATTCTCTAGATTACGGGATGGTAACTCACTTTCCGAACGATGGGTAATATTGTGTGGAGATTGTCCTCTTAAAGTTTCGATTTCGAACTCCTTTTCCAACTGCGCAAGTTTTATTTTTTCTAGCTCAAGTTTCGTTTGTTCGGCACTATCTTTACTTTCTATCCTCAACGATAGAGTCTGTAAGAGAACGAATGAAATCGAGGTCACTCTTGTAAATTTCACTGTTTTCAATTAACACTTTCAAATCAATAACTTTAGCACCGGAAAGTACAGTTTCATCAATCTCTTTAGCGATGAGGATTAAGTCCTCCTTTCTGCACTTATTGAACATGGTCATGATTATAATTAAATAGCCCTACCTCCAAATTTCCAAACCTATGCTCTGATGAAGGTACAAATCATGGCCGCAGCTCCCACTTGTAGTACGGTGTCTAGGGTGTGATGAAGTGAAGCTGGATGACACGGAGATTAGGACTAACACAACATTTAATTATTCTACGAACTATTATACAGGGTGTCCCAAAAAGATTGTTCCGCGATTTATCTTACCATTTGGAGATAAGTAGGCAATGTAAATTGCAAAAGTGCATCAAATAAGGTAAGTAATTAAGATATGTGAATAAAATTATCACGTGATAACAATTTAAGCGGATACGGTTTTTAATTTGTATACCACCCCTCTAGATAAAAATCCGAGATAGCAAAAATGTTCCTTACCTGTATCCCTATCGTTAGTAAAAACCATATTTCTGTAGGTTGAATAGTAACGGAGATACAAGAGTTTCCATTTTAAGGGGGCCGTATCTAATTTAGAACGATGGCCAAAAATGAAGAGCGAAGTTCTGCATTGCTGCAGATGGAAAACATTTTGAACATGCGTTGTAAATTTCCTTTTATTTTTATTTAAACCATTTTTTCTACAATATTTTTATTGAAGATTACATTGTCTACTATTATTCGTTGCGATTTTCATCTGCAGTTGCAATACTACATTACTTTGCACAATGTTGCATTTTCTGACCGAAAAAAAATGCTTTTTAGCATTGTGTATACGGTCCCTAATCTGACTGCTTGAACAGCTGTGCACAAGCGGTATAAGTCAACTTTTTTGCGTCACTATACCTCCGTTACTGTTCAACCTACAGAAATGCAGTTTTCTGCTAACGATAGGGATGCAGGTAAGGAACATTTTTGCTATCTCGGATTTTTATCTAGAGGGGTTGTATCAAAATTAAAAACTGAATCCCCTTAAATTGTTATCACGTGATAATTTTATTCACATATCTTAATTACCTACCTTATTTGGTGGTGGTGGCTTTTGCAATTTACATTGCCTACCTATCTCCAATTGGTAAAAAGATAAATTGCGGAACAACCTTTTTGGGACACTCTGTATACATGAAAGGTTACATGGATGCCGGCACAGCCTACACGCTGGCACATGCACGAATTGTATGAACGGCGCTCCACCTGCGCGTGGAAGCGTTCACAGTCACAAGTCTAGCTCAACTCGAACTGAGTTAGGAAAATAAAGTCACAGTTACAGTTCTAAACTCCGCGCGCTGGACGCGACCTCTGGTGGCGGCATGGGGATGGATTCCACATATATATAATTATATTTGTAAATTAAATACATATATTTGTGTATTTAAATGGTTTGATTAAATAAATTATATAATTTGTATTTATTTGTCTGTATATATACAGTAGGTGGGTATTTTAATTAACGTCGCATTGGAGCAACACAACGGGCTATTGGCGACGGTCCGGAATCAATCCCAATGGGTAAGATCGAGGACAACACCACGAATCCAACCAAAGACAGTCATGTACATGGGGGCTGGTGCACGTTAAATCTGATATTGCCTCAGATGTGTTCATGTTGGCGTGGTGTGGAAGTTTGGAGAGTGGGATGCCAGTTCGGGCGTGACCTCGTCATCTGATCGTGGTTCAAAATTACTTGGTATCGTCCCCGGATCTTTCCCTTCAGGTTTGACCCCGGACCGTCGCCAATAGCCCGTTGTGTTGCTCCAGTGCGACGTTAATTAAATACATACCATACCTACCTTCATACAAATATGGCACGTTGGGAAAGGTATGGAAATTGAGTCAGATATTTGTACCTAAACGTAACAGCTAAAGCATTGATATTCATGCATTAAGACGAAGGGTTAAGACTTAAAGAAGCTGATTTATTGAGATTTAATGCAATATTATGAATCTGAATAATGTTTATGCGACCTAGGGGTGAGTTGTCCGTAGAGATTCGAGTCAGAAGTAAGAAAAGTATGTGCGAAACGACAAACAGTGGTTGGAGAAGTACAGAATGTATGGGTTGTCCTTTCATACCTCTCAAATAATTCTGCGAGAAAGGAATGAAATGGCATTGCATTGATAATGATTCCATGCCTGGGAACTGAATCTATAAATGAATAGAGAGTATAAACAGGAATTTAAACCTCTGAAGGCCACAAAATTTCCTAGAAGTGTATCATTGCTTTTACCAACGCAACACATTTAAAGAATAAAGAACCACATATATTAGTTACGGTCAACACTGGTTAGCTATCATGTATGGAAGACTGTAGGTTGTTGAACGAGTATATACGCCTGTGCCTCTCTGACGATTCATTATTCTTGATTCGGAGGGTTGAAAACCTCTTGGAAGCTGCAGGGGAATGATACTGAGTAGGAAGTTGAATTAACGTCGCATTGGAGCAACAGAATGGGCAAAGATCCGAGGACAACACCTCGTACTTTTGAACCACGGTCAGATAACTAGGTCAACACACGAACTGTCACCCACTCTCCAAACTTCCACACCACGCTAGCGTGCGGAAATTTGCGGCAACGACAGATTCAACATGCATCAGTCTCTACACGATGGTCTTTTGTTTGGATCGAGTTTCGGACTCACCCTCCCATTGCTAATCCGCTACTCAACCAAGCAGGCTACCCCGGCCGTAGGGAGATGACGATGGGGTAGTTAAAGAAACCTCTGAAGCAACTGCAACTGGATGCGGGTGGTGTTTCATATTCATAAACATTCACAGGTGATGAATTCATTCTTTCTTCAATGCCCGCTATTCGTGTTTGGAGACGGAGAACTTCCGATCTGAAAAATAAAATAAATTTCAAAAGAATACAATGTATTAGTCGAAAATGAGCGTCTTCTAATGTTTACTGGAACCCTTTTTCAAGGTTATTCTCACCTTCAGGGCACAACTTCTTAAGGTGTGCACTTGCATCATAATCTCGTGGTATCCTAGTGGTTTTCATACCTTTCATTTTCACCGTCGTCTACCCCCTTCTGCTTTTTTAAATCCCTCGTTGATTATTATATTCCCGAATCCCTCCTTTGCCCCTTTCACCACATGTTTTACCTGTGGTGAAAGTTGAAGTCTTGTCTGTCTTGTGTTTGGTTGTTGTCTTGTGTCTTGAAGTTGTCTGTCTTGTGTTTGGCGCAGCTTGGCCAAATATGGCCCTTGGGCCATAAAGCCAAAAACAACCAACATGGTTATCCGTTTAATTTCCAAATTAATTTGATGGCTATCGGCTGATAAAATCCTTAGAACGATTCTAATTGGACAAGGTGATGGTTAGAAGTCATGCATTTAAGACTACAGGTTACAGAACGTATATATGAGTGTGAAACCCTCAGATGGGTTGGTTAGGTTGGGCTTTATGGCGAACGGACATATTTGGTCAAAAGATAAACAAAATCAAATAATGGACATTCGCGCACAAAGGAAGTTTTACCGTTTATGAAAGTTTTTTCCTCCGTAGATGTATACTGAGAAATACACCTAAGGAGGAATCGAACATGCACTGTCTACGACTTGCAGAATACTAGGTAGGTATTTTAATTAACGTCGCACTGGAGCAACACAACGAGCAATTGGTGACGGTTCGGGATCAAACTAGAAGGGAAAGATCCGAGGATCGTAATTTTGAACCAATGTCAGATGACGAAGTCGCACCTGAGCTGGCACTCCACTCTCCAAACTTCCACATCAAGCCAACGCGAGAACTGTAGAATGCTAGAGCGGTTGGCAAACGCACTGAGTCACCCAGCGGGAGGGTTTAAGAAAAGTGTTTCGGGTTTTTGCCGCACTTATTAAAGTACGAAAAAACATACCCGACTACAAAATCTGAAAACAAGAGATATTTTCTCCTGTAACGAGAGCTGCAATGTATTTCAAACCTTGTTGCGTCGAATTATTTCGGTGGAATTGAAAACACGATGATCAAAGCAGAGTACCTCCTGGGGCTCTGAAGCAAGTTAATGTCAATAGAAGGGGAATTCTGTTTTTGCTGTTTGTTTTTCTCTCTCTATTTAAATTTTTCACTCCATTGCACGTAACTGGGCATGCGATGCTTGCTGAGGAGATTAGCATTCAAAATGGTACTTATTTTAAATGGAACTCTAGAGTATTGATTTTTACCACTGTTGAATCTCAAACGTTTTCTGAAATTACAGCGGAACTGAAAAACGCAATTCATGCCCTCATTTATGTAGAAACCATGTTTATTTTCAGCCTAACCCTCCAAGTGGTTTCGACGAGATATCTCGTCCATGAAGGTCTGACCAGTTTAGCGAATGACGAGATATCTCGCCAACAAGGTATTACCGATTTTTTTTACGATGGCGAGATCAAAATCTGGTCAGTTTTTTCTAATGTCGAGATATCTCGTCCATCAAGATCTGACCAGTGTTGCTAATGACGAGATACCTCGTCGAGACAACCATCAAGATAAATTTAAACGATTAAACCACCAGGAAAAAATTAAATTTAAATCGTGTTATCATAAAGAGATAAAATTAAATTTAAAATAAAGTAATCATGAATAAATAAAAAAATTAAATTAAAGTGGAATGTAATCCTGTATAAATAAAAAAAACTTAATACATTAATACTCGTATGCCCATATAAATAGTTCATTTTTCTCCACTCAGCAAAAGCCAGCACTAATCACTCATCATTTCACCTGCCTTGATACTGCCCAGATAGCTTGGCGGAACCTTTTTCCTTTCCCTATTTATTGCTGACTGCTCACAGATTGTCAAGAAATAAATCCAGATGAGAATCTAGGAAATATATTTTTAAGGACATTCGGGCTGCCACGGTTTTTTACAGTTCGTAAGGTCTTGAATGAGCTGTTGATAGTTTTCTTCTTTTGGTTCCCCAGAAATCTCTTGACCACAGATACCGTGTGGAATCTCCTTGCTCTTTAGCTATTCTGTTGAAGCAGGATCACTCAGTAGTTTCCTAATATGAAGAGGGTCGTTGTACCCCGGCTAACGGATTAGGAACCGGAGTTCGAATCCAACCAAAACCGTCTTGTAGAAAGGGGGCTGGTGCATGTTAAATCTGTCGTGGCCTCAAATGTCCTCACGTTGGCGTTGTGTGGAAGTTTGGGGAGTATTTCTCTCTTATGTATCATGTCATTGTGTATAAATACATTTATTTAATCGAAGAAGCATTGCTTAGTACAGTTTGGTAGATCTGGCCCTTGTGCCATAAAAACAAATCAACCAACTTTTATTTCTAAGGTATATTTTAAAAACCCGCGAATGTGAACAGGTATAAAACTACATTAAAACATACGTTAAATAAACGTTTAACGTAAAAATATATGTTAGCCTTCTAGTGGTTTCGACGAGATATCTCATCCATCAAGATATGACCAATTTTGCCAATGACGATATATCTCGTCATCAAAAATCGGTAAGATGGCGTGATCAAGATCTGGTCAGTTTTCCTCTAATGACGAGAGACGTCGAGATCTTGATGGACGAAATATCTCGTCCATCAAGAATCTGGTCAGTTTTTCTAATGACGAGAAACATCATCGAGGCAATCACCAGGAGGGTTAAATAAACGTTTGACACAAAAATATACGTTAAATAGGTGTCGCCAGCCGTTTTATCTCATAGTTTAAACCAAGGCGTTCATTTGCTCACACTTTATTATCTGTACTTTATGATTAAGGCAATTACAATTAAAAACGGAGGCTATTTTTATGAAGATCAAGGAACATCCTCAAACGTGGAAAAACTCAAAGAAATCCAGATTCGCACGAACCCGAACTTGATTGCCTAACTGCATTCCTTTCTGTCTAAAGTACATTCCAGAACTCACGCGAAAGAGGAGAGATATAAATCGCAAAACCATTCTGCGGTGGGGGAAGGCAAGAAAAATAACACCCCCAGAGCTTACGAAATGCGTTCAATCTATATTCAGGCTTTATCCATCCAAGATGGAGTGTCAAAATCTAAATGCAATATTCTGGAAATTTGCCTCACCATATTAGTTTTAGCTTAGAGTCGTGGAAAATTTTATAAAGTTACGGAAACTCCGGCATTTGCTCATGAAAATGGAAAACAGATTACAGCGTCATGTGACTAAACAGAATAAAATAAGCCGGCAGGTAATACGAACGCTTCCATGTCAACAAAGAAATAAAGCCCCGCTAGTTTTAATATAGTTGATGCCCTCGCTGGATAATTCTTTTAACCTTTTTATTTTCGGGGAAGTTTGAAATTCCCTGCGTCCTCTAATAGCATGTAAGTGAGCATGGGGTGGATATTATCAGTTAAAAATCTGCTGCAGAAACATATTCATTATGAGTCTTGTTTCTTCCGTTGCTCTCAGGTTTTAACTTTTTTCACGTTGCCTTAGAAACCTAATTAATGCAGTGTCCGGATCGATTTCCAGTCCGGGTTCTGTAGTGGGGCATTAATATGTGATCGATGTCCATGTTCGTTTGACTTTCCGGGAAATGGTTGATTTGACCAGCGCAAATACGAATTAATGCAATTTCGATTGTGGTCATGGCTCAGACACGAAACACAACACGCGAGTTGGACTTTGGGATACATTAGCGTTCTGAAAATTTTAATAACTGCAATTAACCCTCTTGGAGGATGTCTCGACGAGTATCTCGATATTGGCTAAGCTGACCTGATCATGAAAAATTGTCATGAAAAATTGGCAGTATCTTGATGACGAGATACCTCGTCATCAAAATTGGTCAGATCTTGATGGACGAGATATCTCGTAAAAACCACTTGGATGGCTATGTTGTGTATAAGCAGGGTTGGAAATCAGAAGTAAAGGAATCATAAAGGTCCGATGACTTACTGAACTTAAAACCTAGTAAAACATTGCGAGGAAACTAAGTAGCTGGGCTGATCGTTCTCGCAGAGGCAGACCGATTTAAAAGAAGATCGTGCTAATGGTATCGCATCGCAAATGGAGGTTCTCGAAGCAGAATCAACGAGCTCTGTATGTAGAGCACGGAAAGTTGCCAGAACCTCGGGAATACCCAAACAAGTGTGTTGGGCATCGTGCAAGGCGTTTTAACTTTGTACCCTACAAACTGCACTCTTCACCAGCTGAAACCAAATGACGTTGCGAAGAGGGAAGAATTCAACCAGTGGGTTCACGAAAAGATTGAGGAAGATCCACAGTGGCTTTTACCATCTTTTGGTAATGGCAGTGGTAATTAATTAACGTCGCATTGGAGCGACACAACGGGATATTGGCGACTGTCCGGGATCAATCCCAGAGGGAAAGACCGAGGACAACACCATGCAATTTTGAATCACAGTCACATGACGAGGTTAACACCTGAGCTGATGCTCCACTATCGAAATACATACGTTTAGAAAAACGCAATTACAAACAATTTCAGAGTTCTGAGTCCTAAGAATTGAGCAGTTATAAATATCTAACTTGCATTCTATTTTCTTGGCAGATGTTTATATCTCACAGCATCTACAACAGTCAGCTCAGAGGTTGATTCAAGTAGTTATTCTTTCCACAATGTAAACATTTTTTAAAGATAGGCCCATAGATGGAAGGTAGGTAGGTAATTGAATTAACGCCACAATAGAGCATTACAACGGGCAATCAAGCATTAAGGATCAACCCCGAAGGGAAAGATCAGAGGACCACACCTCGTAATTTTGAATCACGGTCAGATGACGAGGTCACACCTGAACTAGCATCCCATTCTCCAAACTTCCACACCACGAGGTCATTTGAAGCCACGGAAGATTTAACTTGCACCAGCCCCTGTGTGTATGACGGTCTATGGTTGGATTGAGTTTCGAACTCGCAACCTTCCGATTGCTAATCCGTTACTCTTCCAACCGGGCTACTGCGGCCCTTACCATCTATTGGACAGATGAAACCCATTTTTTCTTACACGGGACAGTTAACACGCATAACTGTAGGATCTGGGTGAAGGAAAGTCCACATACGTATACAGAAGAGGCGTTAAATGCACCGCGACTCACTGTATGGTGTGGCTTCACTGTAAGTGTCGTTATTTATTTTATACCACCTGTCCCATCACAACTCATCCCCACATCAAGGAACCAGCCACACAGCACTGACACTTGGCGTACAACAACGAAAAATCATCGCGCAAAATGTGGTAGCCAGGGGGTTTGAACTGAAGCAAACGATTTAAATCCAGTCTTTTATGTGAAATTTTTCTTTACACTTAAACTCTTTTTAACTAAAAATAACGACACTTTAATTCAGTCTCTTGACTCTAAAAACCTTAGTAGTGAAATTTTTTAAGAGCTGCACATGGTGTGTGCATTCAGTAGCTAAAAATTTCTGCTTTGCATTAAAAACAATTTTATTCCTCTTCAACTTCTTTTCATCAAACACGTTGTGGGAATTACTTTGCGACCCTTTATGGGGTCTATCCCATGATGGAGTTGAGTGGAGAATTAAAGACATGGTATATCTCAAATCTCTTTTGGAGGTAAAACTACGTCTATGTAAGATACTGATGGGCAGTGGACGGGACATAATGTGTGACCGATTTCAACTCGTAATGACTCCAGGGACATCTGGGGCATGGTAACGGCTGTAGTAACGTTTGATAGAGCATATATGATACTTAGCGTAATTTTAAGTAAAGTTCGTGATGTCGCGCTGCGAAGTGGATGGTCATTTTGTGCTCTGCTTCGAGAATATACTTTTGTTTTCTGTTTTGATATTTTTGAAGTTAAGGTGATTGAACGTTGACTTATATAATGGATAAGTGGTATTTAACTCATTTTAACGTTGTGAAATAGTCACGCGAATTGAAAAAAATTACTATTGTAAAAAATTGTGGCAAAATAAAGACATTACCAACAGCAGTGAGTATTTTATCCGCTATCTTATGATAGTCACAAGACAGCTGAAGAATTCACTTCGTCCCCATCAGTTGCTTTTGCTTTTGGTTTTACATTTCCAGTATAGATTATTGTATTTATAGATAGTTTTTAGACTACAGATTACTAGAGGGAATAATAAACGGTTTGTTAGTCAGAATTTTTTATGTTGTGCAAGCAAAAATAATCAGAACTTGGGCCTTAAAAATGACAACTGGGTCTAAGAACTCGGTTAGTCAAAACAAAATTTAATGGTGCAAAGTACGACTAACGACCGATAATTTCGAATTCTGGTATAACCTGTTTATCCTTCTGGTTGTCTCGACGAGATATCTCGTCACTAGCAAAAGTGAGCAGATTTTGATGGACGAGATATCGTAATTACTGACCAGACCTTTGTGTGTGATCTCGCCATCATAAAAAATTAGCCATATCTTGAGGACAAGGTATCTCGTCACCATTGTCTAAACCCCTTATAGGGTTAATGTACTAACGATTTTATTGAATTCAATTTTTAAAAAATTTGATCGTTTTTTAGCTGATAACAAGAATTTTCGGAATTTTTTATACGCATTTAAAGTGAAAACTGGATATCAGAGTGAAATTTTTTAATAAAGTTAAAAAAAAATTGGGATCAAATGTAGTTTAAAAAAGTTATGCGCTAAATTAAAGGTATTTTACTACACATTTTATTGCTTAGATACATAATGTTTTCTGGATTTCTATGAATGGCTTTACTTGTACATGGTACATTTTTTAGATTTTAGTGAAATATAAGAATATAACTAGATTAATTGATAAATGTAACTAACGATGTAAATTCTGGTACGGGGGCTATCGATGCATGCAAATAAATTAAAAAATACACCCAAATATTTTAATAATGTAAATCAAGCAATTTAAATTCTTGTTTACCTATGCCATAAATCTCACATCCACAACAAATCAATCAACCTTAATATCAAAGATTCTGAAAGAATACGCGATTTTTTAATTTAAATTCAAAACAAAAACGATCTTGGCTACTAATTTTAGTTGGTTACCTAGGCAATTTTTGTAAACTATTATTAAATAATATTCATTGAGTTTTTTGTGATCTCAATTAAAATTCGTAATTAATGTCTATCCGTTTTTCACTTAAACTTACTGTAGCTAATAGCCAGGAGGGTTAAGATGTCTCAGAGATAAAAGAATTACTGTGCAGAATGACTATCTTGGGAAAGAATAACGGGATGAAAACGTTCGAAAACCCACTGATCGAGATTCTAATACCCTGAGGTGATCAATTTTCTAAGGTTAAGAAGATGCAATGAGATGGCAATGCAAAGGAATTGAATCGTTATTGCGTAGAATTGGTGAAACCTTTAGCCATTATAATTATTATCATCAGCTTACTGGGGTAAAACAGTAATTTAAAAGAACATCAACATATTTTGACTATTAACCCATGGATTTAATCAATTACCACTGTAAAATATTTTAGTTGGTGAAAAAGAATATTTTTTTATGTATCGTAGAAAATCGTAGAGCATGAACTTATTAATTGGCAGATTTTTTTTACAGTACAGCTGTTTAGACTAACTATTAGTGTTTAAGTCAAAAATAAAAATGATAAGCAATTTGACAATGCTATATTTTTTCAAGCAGATTATATGATAATGTATTTCTCATCATCATGAAAATAAGCATTTAGTGTCTCCGGAAAATGTCAATGAGTTTCTGCTTTCTAAGCCGGCTACATAAAATTAGTTTGAATTTATGCAAAGGAAATGGGTTAAAAATTAAAAACCTCGTTTCAATCAGTTTGGTTAGTAGTTGGATTTACGTCACACTGGAGCAACACAACGGGCTATTGGCGACAGTCCGGGATCAATCCCGAAAGGAAAGACCCGACGACAACTCGTAATCAGGTTCTTAGTCATTGAATAAGTTAATTATGATTAATCATGGTTCAGAAATACTGATTTGCATTTAGTCAAATACTCTACTACAGTTGAATTGTTTGACAACAGAAAAATGAGCTCTTCTAACATAAAAATATAAAGTTTTGACTGAATATTATTTTTAACGATGAAACCCGACTTGAAAAAAATTTGAAAATGCATTAATGATTATTCATCTTTAAAGTATGCCTCTTTATTTTCATTTCACTCCTCACCTCGCACTTTAAAAAAAATCTAACCATTTTTTACTCGTATATGCGAGGAAATCATTGAAGCAAAAGGATGAAATGGACTGGGTTCTCTGTTTAATGTACGCATTAGTCCGCTGTATACTTTAACGCCTTGTGAAATGATTCAAACAATCTTCGGGATATATCTTTAAAATAATCTTTCAGTTTACGGATAGTTTAACATCCAGAGAAGGATTACCTGTTCTTGAAAACGTATATGAATAAAATGACTATTTTGAGGGGCTTGATTTAAAAAAGTTTACTTTTCTTCTGATTGATGGGCATTGCATTTCAATTTGTCGAAAGTTACATCATAAAGTCGTATTTTGCAATTCTACAATGTGCAATTTATACAATATTGTTTGCATTTTATTAAACAAGTGCAATTTGCATGCAATGTCTATTACCAAACGAAATCGTGTTGTTTAAGCTGAATTCCAACAAGAGCAAGGCACAAAGCGACACTAGCAACCAGAGCTGCTGGCACGAGAGGTGAAAACGCTCTGATAGGTCTGCGCGTGTTCCGTTGCGCCTTGCGCTTCCTGTTTGAATTCAGCTTTACTCTAACCCTTACTGCAAGTGTAATTAACCGAAATTGCAGATTTAATTCTTCTGAGGGGTTCGCACGAATATATACATTCTGCAACTGCAGTCGTATAAAATTTAACCAGTTGACCTTACCAATTGAATATTTCCTAGAATTCTATCAACCAATCATGTTGAGGAGTTGATAGAAGTCAGGCTTTACCCGTACCTCCTTCATATGTGCTCAGATGAGCACATCATTTCCATTTTGTAGTTTTTAGAAAGATTCATTGATTAAGAGGTCAGTGTTAAACAGAAACTGATTAATAAACTATAAATTAAGGTTTATTTACAGGTTGGTTATATAGGTTACAGAAAAAATTTAAAAGGACTGGGTAATTTGAACTTAAGAATTAATTAATACATAAACTATTGTCCAAGCAGTCCTCACAAGGTCTCCCCTCTGGTCACATTCCTTCTAAAAAATCTCTGGTTCTAGGTTGGTTCTTCGGAATCCCTTCGAGGGGTCGCACACAAATTGCCAGCTGTCGATGTTTTAATGTTCCAGGGGTTGGACTGTACAATACAATAATACACTTCTATAAAATCTCGTGATCTCAGAGGGTTAAAATCAAACTTTCCATCGCAAATCATAACCTGTATAGAACCATTCTTTCAAAACGGAATTTAAGATATCAATACAAATTTGGTTTCTATCTCAGTCAACAGGACCGTGGGAAGTTCCAATGTTTTGATAACATAAATGAATCGTAGAATAATTTAAAGCTTGTTTTATTAAGTCAAGGAATTCTTGATATGTTTAAGCTCATCCAACCAGTTAATGGTACAATACATCAAAAATCGCATTTATTATCCCTCCTGATGATTGTCTCGACGAGGTATCTCGTCATTAGCTAAACTGATCAAATCTCGACCGACGAGATAACTCATCATTAGAAGAAACCTGACCAGATCTTGATTTCGTCATCATGAAAAATCGCAATATCTTAATGACTAGTTATCCCGTCAATAGCGGAATTTGTTAGATCTTGATGACTGATATATCTCGTCGAAACTACTTGGAGGGTAACCTATATACAATCCTGGGAAAACTCTCTGAAAAATGAGTAGAAAAGAAATAATTCCTTGTAAATTAATTGTGGGACAAAAAATCCTGGAAAAAATAACATATTTATACTAATTTGAAATTTTCAATCTTTTATGTTCACTAACTTCAAAGCAGTTTGTAAAAAAGTTGAGGTTTGTCCTCTTGGACCTACTCAGATCATAGACCTACTTTTGCTTATTTTATTATTTTAGTAATTTCGGAATCTCGAATCATTTTATGATTCGCAAGATAAAACCATTACAGATAAAATACCACAAAATCGCGTCTTTTTTGTGGTAGAATTTTACCGTTTCAAGAATATTGGTTATGTCTTCTGAATTATGTCTTCTGAGCAAAGTGAAAATAAACCATGCTGTTCACACTATCCAGTCTTCGATACACATTTAGAATAATCTGGAATTATCTTGAAAACGAACTTACGTAATCTATGACAATAAACCCACAAACGTCTAACGGAAAGAACTATACAGAAAATGTAATGCTTCGAAATGAGTGGAAAAGATTTGTTTCTTCTGTTGAAGATCAATTTAATTTAGACGGACTTGTGGTTTTTGATAGTTCAGAACAACCTTAGCCATGAAAAATGAAACTTTTCTTATTCCCAGTGGTAGTGTGATGATGGTTGGTTCATGGGGTGATTGAGAACAAAAACCTTTCTTTTATGTTTCCAAGAAGAATACGGTCGGATTCAGAAGAATATCAGGATTTATTCGTTCAAAATTTATAGCCTAAAGCAACACTTACCACATTCAGGGAGTATATCTCCTAACAAGGTAATGTTTCCATTCAAGTATTAGCTTCCACAAAATCACGGCATGAGGGCAGCAAAATTGCTGGGCTGACCATCGAAAAGCACTGTGGTAAATTTAATGGACTAGGCTGCCGTGGGGTTTATTGGTAAGCAATATGTTCTGAAATGATAAAGAATGTTGTAATAAAGATGAATAAATGAAGTTATTAGAGTTTACAGAAAGAAAATTCATAAAAACGTTCTAAGAACTGAGATTCAATAATGATACTAATAAAATAACAATAATAATAATAATAACAATAATAATAATAATATCAACAATGATGGCAGCAATAACCATGATAATAATTATACAGTAATAGTAGTAGTAGTAATAATAATGGTTGGTAATGATAATATTAATAATAATTTTAATGATGATGATAATAATAATAATGGTGCTGATGATGAAAATAGCAATAGTAATAACAAGATATGGCAATGATAATATTAATAATAATGATGAAAATAATAGCAGTAATAACAATGATAATAATAATAATGACGATGAAAATAATAGCATTAATAAAAATGATAATAATAATAATGACGATGAAAATAATAGCATTAATAAAAATGATAATACTAATAATAATGGTTGGTAATGATAATACTAATAAGTTTATGATAATAATAGTAATTAAAATAATAATGATGATGATAATAATAATAATGATGATAACACATAGCAGTAGTAATAATAATAATGATAATATTACTAATAATAATGATGAAAATAATAGCAATAGTAATAACAAGATATGGCAATGATAATTTTAATAATAATGAAAATAATAGCAGTAATAACAATGATAAAAATAATAATCATGATGAAAATAACAGCAATAATAAAAATGTTAATAATAATAATAACGATGGAAGAATATATAATGTAATTCATAATTCTCTAACTTTATTTTAGTTTGAGTAAAAATTCAACTGCTTTCTAAAATGATTATCAATTACGTTTCAAACGATTCCGAAAAATTTGGATTAAAACTTATAATTCATTATTAAAGATATGTAAGCTGATTTCTTTTCATTTAATCTTTGTGGGTTTTCTTGAATTTTTAAAATTGCTTCTTTACTTTAAGTTAAGAGCAAATAAAAAGAATTTAAGTGGTTTAAAAAAATCCAGTTAAGTTCTAATACAATTTCAGAAAAGCTTTTGCGGCAAATAACGCAACAATATAACTCGGTATTTTACTTCTTCCATTTAAAGTATTAAGCCACAGAACCATTTCATTTTTATTTTTATACACACTCAAACCTAAAACCAACCTTTTTACACATATATCCGAATTACTAGTTTAAGAATGCCAGGTTTCTTGCAGTAAAATGCTGTAAAAATCCACATAAAATCTGTACCGTCATAGTTATATCCTCTAAAACAATGAAAGAAAAGATTGAGACAGATTTTTCTAATAAAAACCGGTTTCGTATTTTTGTTCTTTAAATCCCTGCAACCGAAAAGAATAGGAAGAACGAGTAATAGATAAAAACAATTCCTCGAAAAACACTGCGTACATATAACAGGTACAGCTTGGCAGGAAAGATAACTTCATTGATTGGTGGTTAATAATTCATTCTAGACTTTCCCAAACGCAACAGTAACATGTAATTCGCTTTCGTTTCCTTCACATGTGAAGATGGTAAAGTAAAGTGTGACAGCTTGAGCAGCAGCGAAATGTTTCTGAAATATGACCTGTGTATTCAATAAACTATAAGGAACTTCTTGAATACATACATTTTGTTCCATCTAGGTACTCCTTATAATTCGTTTGCTCTCGTGAAGTGCGAAGAAAAGATTAAGTTGCAGAGAGTATTATATTTAGCAGTTATCAATAAATTGTTATTTTCAAAATAAAAACAATGACAAATTTCATACCGTTATCAGGAATCAATATTCATATAAAACGTGTGGTCGGGGCACATTTTGATGTAAAATGAGAGATTTGCATTAAGAGGATTTAGTCTTCAAGGGATTAATGAAGTATAATAGTTTCGTTTATATGCTGACTGATGAGACAAATTCCTATGGTTGTTTTGGGATTTAAGGGCGTAAGGGTCATATTTGGCCAAGATAATGTTGTAATTGTGAAAAGAAAGGATGGAGTGTTTCGTTTATATGCTGAATGATGAGACAAATTCCTATGGTTGTTCTGGGATTTTGAGACAGCGCCAGAGGACAGAATGGCGCAAGGGTCATATTTGGCCAAGCTGCGCCAACAGAGGACAGATAATGTTGTAATTGTGAAAAGAAAGGATGGAGTGTTTCGTTTATATGCTGACTGATGAGACAAATTCCTATGGTTGTTTTGGGATTTAAGGGCGTAAGGTTCATATTTGGCCAAGCTGCGCCAAACAGAGGAGAGATAATGTTGTAATTGTGAAAAGAAAGGATGGAGTGTTTCGTTTATATGCTGAATGATGAGACAAATTCCTATGGTTGTTCTGGGATTTTGAGACAGCGCCAGAGGACAGAATGGCGCAAGGGTCATATTTGACCAAGCTGCGCCAACAGAGGACAGATAATGTTGTAATTGTTGGAATCGGTCTCAAACCTCCAATTATAGTGCCGTGTGGGGCACATAAATTTGAAGAATGTAAATCTTTGAATGTATATAAGTGAGGAGATTGGGGATCATGATCTGATCAGACTTCTTGTAAGTTTTTAAACCATAAGACTTGGTCACGTAATAAAATTTATTTTTTATGTATAAAAACTCTGTCTTCAATTGATAAAACCCAACAATTGGTTATGGGCCTCAGACCTTAAGCTGAACCTGAATTCTGCCACTACCGGTATCCAGTATGATGGGTATTCAAGAAATGTCCATGTTTTCCTTCCCGAAGTTATCGGATTTCAACTATGCCACGTGGAAGACGGACATGAAGGTATTGCTAATGGACCGGAACTGCTGGGAATTTATCACTAAAACGGAACCTCTATTGGAAGATGCTCCAGAACAAGAAAAAAGAGACTATCGTTATAGGAAGCAGAGGACATACACATCTATCTACCAGGGCATAGACAGAAAATATCAAGTCTTAATTTCATCTACTGAGGACGGTAAGGAAGCCTGGGATATATTAAAGACCAACTTTGAACCAGCATCTAGAGCACGATTGGCAGGCCTTGTGGACGAGTTCTTTTCAATCCGCTACCAGCCGGAGGACGAATCCATTGGACTCTTCTGCAAACGAGTGCATGAGAAGCTGTTACAGATAAAAGAATGTGGATTCGAAATCCCAGACCTTTTAGTTTGCTTTCAACTAATAAGACATTTGCCTCACGAATACGATAATCTGGTACAATTGCTATACAGGATGGATGACAACGAGTTCACGCTAGACAATTTGTCTAAACATTTAATAACAGAATCCAGCCGAATCGAGCTGAAGCGGAAAGACGAAGGCACAAAATTAAGTTTCGTGGCCGATGCTTATGCTACAAGAAACAAGTCATCTAGATACAAGGAGACACGGGCGTCTACTCCTGATCACAGCAGATGCGTACTGGACCCTGAATTAATTCCTTCAAGCCCAAGAAAGTCGACAGTTTGTCGTATGGGGCCGCGACCATTCTGCAACTACTGCAAAAAGTCGGGACATTACGAATCGAAGTGCTTCAAGAAATGCAATCGGCAGAAACCTGGTGGTGAATTATTTTATATGGAGGACAATCCAAAAACTGATCCTCAACGTGCCTATGCAGTTTCAAATTTTCCAAATGACAGACCGAGGGAATTTCTTATTGATTCTGCTGCAACTGCCCACTTCTGTAAAGAACGCGATATGTTTACGACATTCAGAAAACTACCACCACAGAAGATCCTAGTCGGAGACAAGGACAGCACCTCGGAAGTATTAGGTATGGGTGATATTCAATTTACAGTTTTAGATAGAAACAGAAATTATGACATAACTTTAAAAGATGTGTTATACTCGCCTAATATGAGAAGAAATTTAATTAGTGGTGCTCGTATTGACCTTGTGGGAAACCAAATTAAATGGGGAAATAACAAAATGATTATTTATAATAGTTATAATAAATATTTGTTTACTGTTCCCAGAATTGGAAAATTGTATATCTTGAAAGGTTATCCCAAGATTAAAAATTATACATATGTAACTGGTTTAGATCTAGAAAAAGCCCACCGTAGGTTTTGTCATGTTAACATGCCCTTAATTGAAAATATGAGTAAAATTAATTGTGTAAAAGGAATTGAAAAACTTAATTGTAAAAATATAGATAAAAATTGTAAGATTTGTGCTATTGCTAAATCCACTAGAATATCCTTAAAAAGAAACTATATGTACGAAAGGAAAACTAAAAATGTTTTGGAAAGGATCCATATGGATTTGTGGGGTCCTGCTCCAGTTAACTCTCTAGGTGGAAACAAATACTTTTTATCTATTATTGATGATTTTTCACGTAAAGTAACTGTTTATATTATTCGAAATAAGAATGAAGTTTTTGATTACTTTAAAAAATACTTGGTTAAAGCTGAAAGACAGCTAAATGTTAAGTTAAAATGTGTCCGAACTGACAATGGTTTAGAATTTTGTCACAAAGAATTTAAAAAGTTTTTAAATGACCTAGGAATAAAAATCGAAAGAACTTCAACTTATACCCCTGAACAAAATGGCATTGCAGAAAGGTTCAATAGAACAGCCATGGATTGTGTCAGAGCTATGCTTCAAGACAGTGGTTTACAACCACAATTTTGGTCAGAAGCACTTTTAGCATTTATTCATACTAAAAATAGATGCGAACACAAATTAACTGAGGGTATATCTCCTAACGAAATATGGACTGGTTTCAAACCATCAGTAAAACATTTTAGAATTTTTGGCTCTTTGGCATATGTTCATATTCCTAAAATACAGAGAAATAAATTACAACCCAGAGCAAAACTTGGTATTTTGACAGGATATGGTTTGAAAACTAAAGGTTACAGAATATATATCCCAAACGAGAAGAGAATAGTTGAAACAGTCCATGTTCATATCGACGAAAGTAAGAAAGCTGTTGATGTACTATTTGGTAAAAACTTTGAGTACGTTTCTTTCGATCTTAATTCTAATATTCCTATTTATCAATCAAATGAAAATATAAAAGTAAAATCGGAAAGTGAAACTCAAGTTTTAGATTCTAAAGATTTAGTTAAAACTGAGAACTTAAAAAGTCTTAACATTTCAAATTGGCGTAGAATCGAAAAACCTAGAAATAAAAGCAATAGGATAGATGTATACTATTATTCTCCTGAAAATTTGAGAATGAGATCTTTAAATGATATTAAAAAGTATTGTACTAAAAATAAGATTAGGTTTGATCCTGTAAATTTCAATTTTAAGCCAGAAACTGAACATCCTAATGTGGATATTTCTAATGTGCCATCCACTTCTAGTGATGAATCTAATTTTTTAGACCAACAGATGTACGACATGTATGATCAGTGTTACAATGTCGAAATCCCCAAAAGTTATGAAGAAACGCAAGCAAGTAAGGATAAAATTAAATGGAATACTGCCATGAATGAAGAAATTCAGATAATGAAGGATAGGCAAGTATGGAAATTAGTGGACACACCCCCAAATACAACCATAATTGGAAGTAAGTGGGTGTACAGCATAAAAATGGACGAAAACAATATACCTAAAAGGTATAAAGCTCGTCTTGTTGCTCAAGGTTTTAAGCAAAAACCCGGCATTGATTTTAAAGATATTTTTTCACCAGTTGTGAATTTTTCTATTGTTAAATTATTGTTTGTACTATTGATTTCTATGTTGGGTTGGTATCACTGTCAAGTTGACGTGAAAAGTGCATATTTATATGGACACCTTAAGGATACTATATACATGAAACAGCCAAAAGGATTTGTGCTGAAAGGATCCGAAAACAAAGTATGTCTATTGGAAAAGGCTATATATGGTCTGCATCAAAGTGGTAGAGAATGGAATTTGGAATTAGACGGTATTTTAACTAAATTAGGATTTTCTCAGTTAAATTGGTGTAATTGTGTCTACAAATTTAAAGATGTAATTTTAATTGTTTATGTAGATGATATGGTTTTGTTTTCAAAAAGGGAACATTTGATAAATGAAGTAATCGAATTATTGGACAAAAAATTGGATCTTACAGTCCTAGGTAAAACTAAATATTTGTTAGGCGTAAACTTTCAAGAAATTGAAAATTCGATTTATTTACATCAAATTACCTACATTGAAAAATTAATGTCAAAATTCAAAGATCTTCCTAAAAGTTTTGTGAATTTACCTTTTAAAATTGGTTGTAACTTACCTGATACGGTTAAAGAGGAAGAAATAATTGAAAATGATTTAATGAGGAAATTTCCCTATCGTTCCTTAATAGGATGTTTATCGTTTTTATCAGATAGATCCAGACCAGATATTGCATTTGCTGTTAATATAATGTCTCAGTTTTGTAATGGTTATACTTACAAACACTGGTCTTACGTTGTTGATATTATGAACTATGTTTTTCTTACAAAGGATTTTAAAATTAATCTTTCCAATGTAGAAAGTTCAAATTTGATTGCTTTTTCTGATGCAAATTGGGGATGTGGTCTCACAAACAGACATTCAAGCAGTGGCTATTTAATTTATTTTGGTAACATCCCAATATCATGGAAATCTTCTAAACAAAAGTGCATAGCTCTTAGCTCAATGGAATCTGAATTTATTGCACTAACCGATTGCACTAAAGAAGTTATTTGGTTTAGTAGAATTATAAATGAATTAAGTTTGTGTGATTACATAAGACCCCAAGTATATTGTGATAATCAATCTGCTATCTATTTTTCAAAAAATAGTCAGGAAAATGTGAAAACTAAACATATTGATATCAAGTACAAATTTATTCGTAAATTAATAAAAGATGAACTATTTAACGTAAATTATATTTCATCGGAAAATAATTTGGCTGACTTTTTAACAAAGCCTTTATTGTTAAATAAATTTAAAAATATTATTAGAAAAATATTTTGTTAGATTTATATATATATATATATAAATCTAATACATCTGCTGAGGTTTTACAACCGATGGGGCCGATGACAATGAATTGTGAAAAGAAAGGATGGAGAGGAGAAAATATATAGAGAGAAAGATCGCTTGGGCATCCTAAGGTCGCGATCCCCATGTTTACCAGAGGAAGCAAACCTTATGGGAAAAGAATAGATCACTAGGGTACACCTAGGGTTCGTGAAGAGTGTACACACCTAAAGATGTGTTCCCGAGGGGGACATCACTATGAATATTTGCTTATAATTCTGTTCGTAAAGATGATCAGACTCAGGGATTCCCTATGCAATATCAATGAATACTGCATGGGTGATACGGAACTTCGGATGTTTTTACAAGGTTAGCAATTAATTTATCAAGCACTGTCTGTTTACTAGGAGAATTACTCCCGACACTAAGTCTGCGCCTATCTGTTACCTTTGAAGCGGTCCCTTATCTCGTTTTTCTACTCCCGTTCCCGCCACAACGTTATCCTTAAACAAAATAAATTTAAGACTTCCAGAGTCAATCCTACTCAAAAAGAACGAGTCCTGTTCCTATAGTAATCGACACCACGAAACGTGGGCAGTTCTCATGGTAGACAGACAATAGTACATCGCTGAGCAATATATGCTAGCTTGAATGTTAGTACCACTAAATATTATCAATTTGCACAATAGAGAAGCGGTGAAAGGAGCATGAACGAAATGAAACGACGAAATACTGTTGAATATAAGAAATGTAATCTAAGACACGAAATTTCATCCCAGATATCGTCACGTTCTCACTAAAAAGTTTTTATTTTTTGAACCTTTCAGATTGGTTTTTGTTACTAATCCACTTGGTCAAGGTATAACCTACATCAAGTCCAAAAGACCATGTTGTACAAGTCGCATTAGGGCATCATCATTTTTTACTTTAAAATAAAACACTTGCTCTATGTATTGAATCCTATATAATTCAGGAACTAATTAAATAATGTATTAATCTTTGGCCTAATCTCGTGAAATGGAAGATTATCTATTTAATTGTTTTGTATATCGTCGGATTAGAACAGAAACTCATCAACTGACAAAAAGTTAAATTTTACAGCACAAACGTATTAAGGACTAACTATTAGCTTTTAGGTCAAAAGTAAAATTATAAACATTTTTATAGTGGTATATTTTCTTTCAAAGCGAATACAATATGACAATTTATTTCTCATCATCGTAGAAAAATTATTTAGTGTCAAAAATGTATTTGCTAAAAATGTCAGTCAATGAATTTCTGCTCTAAGTCGCCGATATGTACTTAGTGCAGTACGTTAGCTTTTTAATCATTGACGATTTATATTTTATTTCTGGAGAAAAAGAAAAAAATTCTGGAGGAGAGGCAGGCTATGTTGCAAGCAGCTATAAAAAGGCGGAGTTTATGATATGATGCGAAATATATTGATTGCTGATATGTTTAGATGATACATCTAGAAAAGAGAGATATCTGAAAAACTACAAGAAGTCACTGCGCGCAGTCGAAAAGACTTGAAAAATACAGGGGTTCATAAAGTAATTTCATAAAGTAACCTGCTTGCGAGACTCTCGTGACTGCAATTTCCTTTTTCGGTCCAGAAAAATGTTTTACACCTTTTTATGATATTTTGTCACTTGCTCAGAATAAGATAAAAATAAACTGGTGTTGGCATTAAAAATGTCCCAGCTCTTACTGTAACAGATAAAGAGAGTTGGGTTACTTCACCTACATATGAGGGAAAGTCGAAAATTTTCTGCACTACATTTTTCAATGTATACAAATGTAGGGATTGAATAAGTTCGTCATTTTTCTACATAGCCTCCTTCCTTTTCGATGCACTTGGTCCATCGGTCCACAGGCTTGCGTATTCTCTCCAAGAATAAGGTTTTCGGTTGGTTGCGCAACCATTTATGCACCGCTTCCCGAGCTTCTTCGTTCGTCTAGTCTGTAGGGAACACGTTACATTGTCGATGGTAACTCGTCCGTTTGCCAGTACCATTTCTCGAGCTTGCTGAATCTTCTCGTCAGTGGTGGAGGTTGACGGGCGTCCTGCTCCTTCGTGCATCAGTTTGTCCGGCCTCTTTTAAGCTTCTCGATCCACTCATGCACACTTCTACGTGGTAGAGCACTGTCCCCGTATTGTGTTGTAAGCCTCCGATGAATTTCAGCCCCTTGCACACATTCCGACCACACAAATCGGATCACTGCTCTTTCTTCCTCCTTAGTGCACACTGCTATAGGAGCAGCCATGTTTATACAGAAGCAGAAGTAAGAAAAATGACGCTATCAAGGTCAAACTTCGGTAACTTGACCACAGTAGTATCAACTCTAAACATGCATGTGCAGAAGGCAGTGTGACAAACCTAAATATGTGTTATAGCGAAAGTGCGGATAACTTTTGACTTACACTCATACATCTCGACGCATACCTTCAACCTACTAAATCTTAAATTTCGTTTCAATTCCTCAGAAATTGCTGTCGCCAATTTAGTAAATAAGTAAGGTACTTTATAACTACCCTTAGTCATAAATTAGGTAGTTATATATTTAGTGTGTTATATATTTAGGTAGGGTTGGGAATTAACGTCACATTGGAGCAACACAACAGGTTTTGGCGACGGGCCGGTATCAATTCCGAAGGGAAAGATCCAAGGATAACACCACACAATTTTGAGCATTGTCAGATAACGAGGTCAACACCTGAGCTGGCATCTCACTCTCCAAACTTAGATCCCACTTCCATATAATAAAGGATGAGTAAATGGTTTAAATTAGCGATGCGCCAGAACTTAGAGTTTTAAGGAATATGTTAATATTAAACGTTTATTTAGCGGATATTTTCAGGTTGATTTATATCTGTCCGTGATTTCTAAAATATGCTTTAGAAATAAAAGTAGGTAGGTACTGGTATTAACGTCGCATTGGAACAACACTGCGGGCTATTGGCGATAGTCAGGTATCAATCAAGAAAGGAAAGATCCGAGGACACCTCGTAATTTTGAATCACGGTCAGATGACGAGGTCACACCTGAGATGGTACTCCACTCTCCAAACTTCCACACCATGCCAACGTGACGACATTTGAGACCACGATAGATTGCACCAGCCCCCACGCACACGAAGTTGTTGGGATCGAATTTCAAACTCACAACCCTCCGGTTGTGAAATCTGCTACTCTACCAATCGGACTATCACTGCTCGGAAATATATTTAGAAAACGTAGCAACAAGAGAATGGAGCAAAATATCGATTACCTAAATTCTTGGAGCATAAAAACTCAAACACGGAGAAAAACAAGAACATTAAGTACTCATATTTTAAGATTCATAGTGAGGTATTAAACAAAGAAAATGCCATTTTTGTATTTACAATTCGTCTAAATATTCCTGCATAAAATATCTCAATCGAAAATGCCGTATTAAGGTGACACAATCTTTTAAGAATACGGCATTTCCCCGTGGAATTACAAAAAAGTCCTGTGTCACGTTTATTTAATTTCACGGTGCTTTCAAAAATTGTTCCATCCTTTTCCACTGTATTTAAGAAATCCCCCGAAAATGGTACGTTTCGCTTGATAAATGGGTTATGTTTCAAACGTTCGGAAGAGAGGGCAATTTGAAAAAAAGAACCCTTTTTACAGCTTATAGAAAATAACAAGAGAATGAAGCCAGCTTAGAAACAAATAAAACAAAGGCAGGAAATGTTCGGAAACGTCGGGAGAAAAAAGATTCGCAGAATGCATTTATTTGTAAGCGCGTGAAAAATTTTATCTGTGAACTATTTAGCTTCGAAGCAGTTTTATTTTATGAAAGTATGCCGGTCCGATAATCATAGTGTGCTTTGAATAATCTTATAAAAAGATTTGCTGGGAATAGATTATTTTCAGTCGCTTGCTTCTTCGTTGTTGTGAGTTTGTGTAGTTTTGGAAAAAGCAGAACTGGTTTTTAGTGAAATTTGCAGAACTGAAAAATCTGAACAGAACCTCTCTTACTGCGACTCAGACCAAATCAACGTGACTTTTTTGACACACAATGACTAGAAACGTTTTCCTCTTTTGTAGTCCTGAGTAAACAGCGAAAACTCCTGCGATAAAAATGTTCCAAGTTTTCAGAATTCAAACAGATGGTGCGCAATAGGGTTGATTTCAAAGGAGTCAAAATGATTTCTTTCAGATCAGAATGGCGCATGCTGAGCGGCGTATGACTAAAAATGGTCTGCCCCAGATAATGTGAGGAACACATATTGTGAACCTCCATTCTTGGAGTTCAAGCAGATGGTGTGCAATAGGGTTGATTCTAAACGAATCAAGACAAATTTTTGAAATCAGAATGGCTCATGCTGAAGAGAGTACGCCTATAAATGCTATGCACCAAATTGTGTGCGGAATATATGTTATGAACCTCCATTCCTGGTGTTCAAACAGATGGTGATAAATAGGGTTGATTTAAAATGAATAGAAAAGGACTTTTATAATCAGTATGGCTCATGCTGAATATCGTGCGAGTATAAATGTTCTGCGCCAAATTGTGTGAGGTACACATATTATGAACCTCCATTCCTGGAGTTCAAACAGATGGTCCGCAATAGGATTTCAAATGAATCAAAAAGAACTTTGGAAATTAGAATGAGTTATGCTGAATATAATGCTACTATAAATGTTCAACACCAAATTGTGTGAGGAACAAATATTATGAACCTCCATTCCTAGATATCAAACAAATGGTGATCAATAGGGTTGATTTAAAATGAATCTAAATGAAATTTTGAAATCAGAATAGATCCAGAATGGTTTGGATCATGCTGAATGGCGTACGACTATAAATGTTCTGCTCCAAATTATGTGAGGAACACACATATTATTTACCTCAATTCCTGGAGTTCAAACAAACGGTTCGTAATAGGATTAATTCCAAAAGAATCAAAACAAAATTTGAAATCAGATGGGCTCATTCTGAATGCCGTACGATTATAAATGTTCTGCACCAAATTGTGTTAGGAACATATGTTGTGAACCTCAATTCCTGGAGTTCAAACAGATGGTACGCAATAGAGTTAATCCCAAAAGAATCAAAACAGATTTTTCAAAGTAGAACGTCTCATGCTGAACTACGTGGAACTACTAGAAATGTTCTACGCCAAAGTATGTGAGGAACAAATATCTTAATTTAGCCTGAGAGTATTTCTCTTTGCCAGTGTAAGTATTTCTTTTGTGTCTGGCTATAGTTTGTCATATAGTTTGACTTAGGAATCTCCTCAAAATTTATGTCACTTGGAGCTATTGCTTTCAGAGCTCTCACAATTATTTTAAGGTTGAAATAATATTTTTAATGAACTCGACTTAAAACAGCTGCATATTTCGTTCAAACCAGATATCCGATGCGTCATATGTAAGGATTCTTTGGTAGGTTAAATTCATTTCCTTGGAAATTGTTAATATATTTTAAGTTTTGTCACAGATTTTAGCGTTACTGTTGTATTTTTGTTAACAATAACAATAAGTCTGCTGTGATTTTATATTTGAATTGGTGTATATATCTGAGTATATTAGAACGCGCATTTAAAATAAAGATATTTCATTAAAAAAGTTACCTAGAATAGTTTTCTCAGCTGAAATTTCGTTGAAGTTTGCGAGATGAAATTAATTTTAAACTAGATTTTTTATATTTTTTATCCTAGACTACTTCAAACATATTAATTTAATTAAGCTGTCGAGTCTTTATATTTTCACGCCTCGTACACTTTTCACCAGATTAATTTAATCGGTTTAACGCCATGCAATTTAGCAATCGACTGCGATGGAATTAATAAATTTTAATTAAAAATATATCTATAATATCTATCTATAGCAATATTTATTCATTTACAACATTGACATCCTACAAGATACAATTATAAAAATACTAAATACAACATAAATAATCAAATATTAAAATTTAAATCTAGATTGGATTTTCATTCAAATTACGTTTGTTAAATTGTATACAACAATGGAAAAAACTATATCTTGAAATAGAACTACTTTTTTCGAGTGCAATACTAAATTACGAGGATATTATTCTTTAAAGTTGTTTATTAAAATAATATGTTATTAAAGAATTCGTGGATTGTATAAATACAAAAGATTTGATTGTTCTTTACTAATTTTACACAACATAATGAAATTTATCATAATTTGAGTTTTCATAAATCTTAATTGCTTCGGGAGTACTAATAGCAATATCTCTTAGTAGATATAATTGTATAGCATAGACTTTGTGTGTGTGTTTAAATGACACATATTTATAGAAAACCATATCACTTATATTTCACACTGTGTAGATGATATAACAGTAAACACGTCCGAAAAGGATAATATGAATAACGCTTTGAAATAGAAAATAAATTATACCTAAGATGAGGTTTAAAGGAAGATTTAGAATGCATAGGGGAAGTTTGTATAAAGTTCTTTAAACTATTAACGAGCTATAAGCAAGTACTACTCAATTAGCGACCTACCCTTTTAACGACCGTTCGAACTCACGACCAGCCCCCAGAGTGGGGACTCACCTTTCTCAGTGTGTACCAAACACACCCACAAAACTGGAGCCAGTACTAACACCGGCCCCGGATACAATGTACTCAATGTAGGAATTCGCATGTAGTCCGCCGTAGACACCGGCAAATGCAGAACTCGACAAATCGGATCTTGGGTTGTTCTCATTACGTGTTCTGTTGGTAATCGGCAAGCCTTGCTTACCCTGCACCTGTCATTTCCTCTTACGATTACTCAGGGGTGCCAAAGCTCTGTATAGTTCATTAAAACGAACTAGTTACCTAAACTAGTTCTTTTAGACCATTTCTTTATTCAGAGCAAATTAAAACGATTAAATTCCTCGCTTATCAACCAATTCGCTTAACGACCTTGCAATAGGAACGAAATTAGGTCGTTAAGTGAGGCGTGCCTACATATTAAATTGAGTAACGAAGCTAATATACAAAAAGTTTTCACAGCTTTTATAAAATCTAATAAAAATTTAATTTTTCCCACAAGTGCTCTGGAAGAATATCACAAAAACGTTTTATATCTGAGTATACTGCGTATATACTCAATTGATTTTACCTAGATTAAATAGTGAGATTCTGATGTCGCAGCACTACTCCAAGATCAAGCGAAGTTACAAAATGATTTTCACATACGAAACACAAAGCACATAAAATTGAACACGGCATCCACAATTTCAAGCTCTGAATACTTAAAAAACTAGTTTATTTTCCTAACTCCCAAAACGTTTTTCAAAACATCTAGGGACGAAATTCTCGTTCTAAAAGAAACGAAACTTTAGAAGGCAGTACGCTCAAGTGTGAAATCATTCTAAAAAATTACCATAGCTGAGAGCATCTACGCCCCCAGGCGATATCAGATGCCTGTATTTGTTATTTTCATCCTCAGATACTTATTTCTGTGAAATGCCGAACATTTGTTATTTCGATACGGTCTTGCACTTCTAAGCCGAACACGATACGATGCTTAGGGGAATTTCTCGTTTTTTCCCATCGGTTTTTGTTTGAGGTTCCTGATTGCTACACCCATTTTATCTTTCTTTTGAAATATGTACCACTTGCTTTTGAATATCGGATACAATCGGCACGCGCTGGCATTCTTAAATTGAGTTGAAAACCCCACCGAAGGGGATGATGTAGCTATCGAAGAAAGTCCTGAAGCAGCTGCATTTGAATACTGGATGCAGGTGGTGCTTCATATTCATAGACAATCACAGATGATTCGTACATTCATTATTCATTGTTCTCTATTCGAGTTTGGTGGCATAGAACTTCCATTCCATGAAAATAAAACGAAAACAAGTGTAATAAAATGTATGAATTGAATTTGAGCGTCACTTCGAATTTTTAATCAAATAATCGTTTCCTGCATTTAACCCTCTTTCCCCCCACAACAAGCATGACTAAATAACCCCATATAATGGTTGAAAGAATCCCAGGAAAGGTTCTATTGGTCAAGAAAACCAAAATTGGTTAGAAGTCATGCAGGAAGACTGCAGGTTGCTTGATGGGATAAAACGTTCCGTGGTTAGAAGTTTAACCTCTTAATTCGGAAAGTTGGAAATCCTTCCGAAGGGTATGATGATGTAGCATCGAAGAAAGTCCTGAAGCAGCTGCATTTGAATACTGGATGCAGGTGGTGTTTCATATTCATAGACAATCACAGGTGATTCGTACATTCATTATTTATTGTAAGCTATTCGGGTTTGGTGGTAGAGAATTTCCATTCTATGAAAATAAAACGAAAATAAATGTAATAAAATGCGTGAATTGAATATGAACGTCACTTCTAATTTTTAATGGAACAATCATTTCCGGTATTTAACCCTCTGAGCCTCACAAGATTGCGGAGTAGCACAGCAGTGCTTTTCCTCACAGCACACATGACTAAATAACCCCATCTATTGGTTGTAAGAATTGCAGGAAAGATTCTATTGATCAAAAAAGACCAAAACTGGTTAGAAGTCATGCACGTACACTGCATGTTGCATGATGGAATAATACGTTTAGAGGTTAGAAGTTTAACCTCTTAATTTGGAGAGTTGAAAACCCCTCCGAAGGGGGATGATTTTGAAACGATCGAAGAAAGCCTTGAAACAACTACATTTGAATACAGGATGCGCAGGAGGTTTTATATTCATAGACAATCATAGTGATTCATACATTCATTATTAAATGTTATTCGTTTTATGTGGCAGAGAGCGTGCATTCCATGAAAACAACACATAGCGTCTCTTACTTCTCTTCGTTTAACCCTCTGAGCTTTACGAGATTTCCAAGTAGTGTACATTGATTTTACCCAAGAACACACGTAATGTCTGAATAAATACATGTATTGGTTGAAAGAATTCTAGGAAGAATTCTATTGGTCAAGGAGGCCAAAAACTATTTAGAAGTCTTGGTAGGAATACTGCTAAGTTTAACTTCTTAATTCGGACAGCTGTAAACTTCTCTCTGTAGTGGATGATGATGTAACCATCAAAGAAACCTCTGAAAGGACTACGTTTGAATACTGGATGTAGGTGAATTCTCATATTCATAGAGAATTATAGTGATTGATGAATGAGTTTTTCATTGTATGGTATTTGTGTTTCGAGGTGGAAATTTGTATTATGTGAAAATAAAGCGAAATTCAGAACAAATGAAATGTATTAATCGAAAATGAGCATCTTCTAATGATTATCGGTACACTTTACCCAGTGCTATAAAAATTTAACCTCTTAATGGCCAATTTGATATTTCAATACCAAAAGTGCAAACTTTTTATTGATAAGCAGCCAAGCAGAAACGGTGATTGAATATGGGATGAGTGGACTTGCTGGCATTGGTCAGAGCATTGGGTATGAAGCTGGATTTTGTTGGGGTGGAGCTACCGACAAAGGACAAAACTGGAAATCTCTCGCTGCAAGAAAAGACATCTGAAAAATTCTGAGAGTGGATGACGGGGAAAGAATGAGCTACTCTACAAAACAAAGTGACGGCTAAAAAGATTTCTGACTCCGTAGCTCATCTCAGTGTGTCTGCACACCCCAGAGCCCAATGCCAAAGATCAGTCCGTGAGTACAACTCTCTTGACCTTTCCATCCTCATATCTTTGACCCCTCACCACACCTGTATATAACCATGACGCTACCTTCACACTAATATTAAATATTGCATGAAATGTTCACGAACTTAGTGCTTGTATGATCAATGTAAAACTCAAATCTGATTTGCATATGACATCTTTATTCAATGTAGTGGTAATCATCTGTACATATATACACTACTGGCCATTAAAATTGCTACACCAGGAAGGGATGCAAATAACAGAATGATATTTATTGGACACATGTTATAGTGGGAAGAACAAATTATTGAATTTACAGGACATTTGGAGGTATAGATCCTGAGAAATCAGTACCCATAGCAGCCACCTCTGGCAGCAATAACAGCACTTATCCACATGGGCATGGAGTCAAACAGAGATTGTATAGCATGTACGGGTACTGCAGTCCATGCAGCTTCAACACTATGCCACAGTTCATCGACTGTAGTGAATGGCGAGTGGTGACGTACCAGTCGTTCGGCAACCATTGACCGCACGTTTTCAATTGGCGAGAGATCAGGAGAACGTGCTGGCCAGGGTAGCAGTCGAACATGTTCTGTATAAAGGAAGGTCAGGACAGTACGGGTAACATGCGGTCGTGCATTGTCCTGCTGAAACCTAGCGTTACGGAGGCCTCGAAGATAGGGCAGAGCCACGGGCCTTAATACATCAGAAATGTAACGGCTGCTGTTCAAAGTGCCGGCAATTCGAACTAGAAGTGATCAAAACGTGTATCCAATGGCACCCCATACCATCACTCCAGGTGATGGGCCAGTATGACCATGTCGAATGCAAGCTGGCAATGAGCGTTCTCCACGATGCCGCCAAACACGGATGCGGCCATCATGATGCTGTATACAGAACCTGGATTCGTCTGAAAAGACGACGTGACGCCATTCCTGCGTCCAGGTTCGTCGTTGATCACACCATTGGAGGAACTCCTGTCTGTGATGCAGCGTCAAGGGTTAGCCGAAGCCATGGTCGCCGTGCTGACAGTCCATGCTGCTGCAAACGTCGTCGAACTGTTCGAGCAGACACTTGTTGTCTTACAAACGACTCCATTTCTCGACTCAGGGTTCGTGACGTGACTGTACGATCCCTTGTGGCCATGCGGATAACATGTCTGTCTTCTCGAATGTTAGTGATGGGGGGCCGCTGAGATCCTGCACTACGTTCCGTATGACTGTCCTGAACCCACTGATTCCATATTCTGCTGACAGTCATGGGATCTCGACCAACGCGAGTAGCAATACTGCGGTATGATAAACCGCAATCCCGGTAGGCTACAATCCTTCCTCGATCCGAGTCAGACACGTGCTGGTAGGCGTTTCTCCTTACACGAGGCATTACAACAACTATCTTACCCGAGAACAACGTTCAAATGCAATTCCAGTATGAGAAACCTGCTGTCAAATCTCTTTTATAGCATTGTAAGTGTCGCTACCGCCGCCTGCTTTGCATGAAAATCTAATCATTTGCATATCACAGCATGTTCTATCTTTCATGCAAATTCCACGTGTATGGCGTGCCGCCTTCCTGGTGTAGCAATTTTAATGGCCAGTAGTGTACATATGCATAATTGCAAATGATTAAGTAAATTAATATCTGAATTTAAACGCCATTGTACGCCTCTATAACAACACCGGTCCAACAAAGTTCGCAAAAGCGTGTACCTGCCGTGAAATCGAAATCACTATTTTGACTGCAAAAATATTTGTCATTGATGAAAGAATACTAAGGTATTAATGACGAGATTTTTAATCAGATGCGCAACATAATACAATTTTAAACACCGAAACTTCAGAGATACATATTTGATATCACGCCCACGTAAGTCTCATACACTGTAGTTGAACCGTTAATTGTGTCATAGTCATCTTCTAAATACTCTTAAACTGTAATAGGAATATCAAATACGATCTAGATTTGACGCGATTTAGTTCAATGGTCGAGCATTTCACGAACTGAGAGGACAAAACGAGCCCACAAAGTATGAGAGCACAACCAATTCAATTGGAACATTGCATGAATTTTATATATCTGATTTCAATTGCTATTTTCGGCAGGCGAGGTGATTCCAGACAATCATATTAAACTCATTCATCATGCATACTCAGAGAACGGAGTTCTCATACGTGTATTCATTCACTCGAGGACTGAATCAAAGGCCTTTCTAATGACCGCGTTCCAAGTTCTTTTTAGTAAATGATATTGGTTTGTATCTAGTCTTTTAATGAGTTACTGAGCCCTATTGAGACTAAGACAACATGTGTCTACCTGAATTTATCAATATATCAATTTGTAGAAGTTGGCAATCAATAGTTACCAAAATATTCTTTACATTTCCAATCCTTTGTTTTACTTTATTCTTGATCAGCTCGCGGTCCAAATAACTGCTGGGGCCGTCGTGGCTCAGTGGTTATGCCCACTGCGCTAGCAACCTTCGGGTTGTAGGTGGCGCAGGTTCGTTTCCTACCAGGTGTATTCCTCCCTGGGTGTATTTCTCTCTTCTGTGTCAGTAAAGCTTTCACCGCGTGTGTCAGTTACTTGGTATTGTATGTCTTGTGTCAATTACTTGATATTGTATTGTGTCTGGCGCAGCATGGCCAAATATGGCCCTTGCGCCATAAGATCATCTCAAACCAACCAACCAAATAACCGCTATCTTTAGATAAAATGGGTGACGTGGTAGCCCGGTTGGAAGAGGGTTGCGAGTTGGAATCATTTACTAGTTTGTGTCTAGTCTTGTAATAAGTTACTGAACCTCTTTTGAGGCTTTGACATGTACCTGAATGCATTAATTCCTTCATTTGTAAAATTTGACAATCATGAGTTACTAAATTTTTATTACACGTTATTTAATTTTCAGTCCAAATAACTCTATCTTTAAATGAAATGCATCATATTTTAAAAGAATATATCTACAGAAATTTGAGTAAACGGAAATATATCAGTGTAGAAAAACTGGGCTTTTAGAGTACTTATAAAACTGAAAAACCTTCGGATCACTTGCTTTAATAGAAGTTTGTGAATTACGTTTAATGACTGAAATATAGATAAACCAATTCAACATAGCTTCAAAAGAGGAAGTTGTAATGAGTCGGAATTTGAAAAGTAAGGAGATAAAAAGTTATATTTTCAGACATAATGCTATTAGCACTGACTAATTTAAATGTTAATAGAGGAACCATTAGAATACCCAATAATACCATGAAAAGGTACAGCTGCAGGCAAAAAATCGACGCTTCTCTTTATTGAAACGGGTTGCGGTAACAGGTAATATAAGAGGGTAAATAAAAATTATATGCACTTTCGCCGTAACACATCTTTTGGTTTGTCATACTGCCTTAGATTAGAGTTGATACTACTGTGGTCAAATTATCGAAGTTTGACCTTGATAGCGTCATTTTTCTTGCTTCTGCTTGAATGTAAACATGACTGCTCCGTTAGCAGTGTGCACCAAGGAGGAACAAAGAGCAGTGATCCCATTTGTCTGGTCGGAAGGTGTGCCAGGGATTCATTGGAGGCTTACAACTCAGTGCGTGGGTCCATCACTATGAGCCAGAATCCAAGACAACCACGTATGGAGTGCAAGCACCCAAGATCGCCTGTACTGGAAGACTAACAAGAAAAGGGGCTTACGATCAACAGTGCAAGATACAGTGATTTTCTGGCCATTAATCAGTGATTTGCTGATCATTAACAACATTAAATCAGCAATTCGCACCAATCGCCGAGGCCTATTGTCGAAGAAAGTGTTGTTGCATGACAATGCAACCCCCCATACTGCGGCCAGATCGTTGAAACCATTACCCATTTTGGTTTTGAGGGGCTGAAACACCCTGCATGCAGCCTAGATCTCGTCCCTTCGGACTATCATCTCCTTGGACCGCTCAAAGATGCTTTACGTAGTCGTCGATTTTCTACGGACAAAGAAGTGCGGGAAGAGGTGCATTAATAGATTGACGACCAACTGAAAATCTTGGAGCGAATACGCAAGCTTGTAGACAGCTGGACCAAGTGCATCAAAAAGGAAGGAGACTATTTAGAAAAATGACGTGCTTGTTCAATCCCTACATTTGTGTAAATAATTAAAAAATAAAGTGCGGATAATTTTTGACTTTCCCTTGTAAAATGTATTTTCTATACAAAGGAATGTTTGCTATATGAAAAGTCAAAACAACTTATAATCTGATCTCAGTTTAAAGATTTGTATCCTATTTTTTCTTTATGAGGAAATCTGAAAAATCACACATTTTTATGTCATAATATACAAAATTCATTGAAAATAAATCTGTATTCAGGCAGAATAGAATGAAATTGGTGCCCAATTGAACAAATACAGAAGTGCTAATTATGGTATTTAGACTTAAAGCAATCTAGGTGTATAAGAAAAATGCAAAAACCAGCTTCTTGATATTGATTTTGATGTTCTCGTTTAACCTTTGCACTTCTTACAGAAGATCAGTAGGTAGTTGAGTTTACAATGGCTTTTACAGATGGTAACCGAATACTTTTGTGCGGCTGCTTCCATACGTCATGTGAAATTTTAAAAATTTTAGAAACACTTTTTCAAATTATTCGTTTATTTTGATGAGGACCAAAATAGAAAGACAGAATTTTAAGTAGTCAAATTTTAAGTTGTAATTTTAACTACATTCTTATAAAGTACCGAAAACAGTTAGAAACGTGGCAAAATTCTTTTGTGCCCCACTGTATATCAAACTTTCACCTTGGATGCCAGGTTTCAAGTAATTTGTTCCAGACATTTCTGTATGGAAAATTTGAAGCATCTAGTGTGTTATATTAGCATTCTAGACTTTTATTCAAATCTTCTAAAATAATCCATCCACCTATTGCTTTTTTATTACTTTATTGCCCCCAAAAAACCTTTTAAAATTCCCCTTAACAAACGCTAATAAACAAAATTTAAACTTAACGATTCAAAAGGACATTTATATGATAATGCGAAATTTAAACACTTTCCTCCAAGTAGGTCAGGGGGGCAGTGGTGGCCCGGTTGGGAAGAATAACGGATTAGCAACCGGAGAGCTGCGAGTTCGAATCCCAGCCAAACACTGTCGTGTACAATTGGGCTGGTGTAAGTTAAATCTGTCGTGGCCTCAAATATCCTCACGTTGGCATGGTGTGGAAGTTTGGTGAGTGAGGTGCCAGCTCAGGTGTTGCCTCGTCATCTGACCGTGGTTCAAAATTACGTGGTGTCGTCCTCGAACTTTCCCTTTAGGTTTGATCCCGGACCGTAACCAATAGCCCGTTGTGTTGCTCCAGTGTGACGTTAATTAAAATACCTACCTACCTAGTAGGTAATGTTAAGTAGTTCATTAACGTCACACTGGAGCAACACAATGGACTAATGGCGACGGTCCGGGATCAATTCCGAAGGAAAAGATCCAAAGACAACGCCTCGCACTTTTGAACCACGGTCAGATGACGAGGTCAACACCTGAGTTGGCACCCCCTCTCCAAACTTCCACTCCATGCCAACGTGAGGACAGATTTAACGTGCGCCAGCCCACCAAGTAGAGAGAAGTTGGTTTTTTATTTTTTGCACAAAAAATGGCTAAAAATAGTGAGTATTAAATTTATTATAGTGAAAACTTTACAGGGACAGTACTGTCAAGGAATGGACAGACATTTTGTGGAATAGGATCACGAAATTTCAATCCTTTGTCACCGCTATCATCCCATCCAGGGACTTAAGGATGGAGAACTTCATGCTAAACTTCTCAAAATTCAGAAGTTGCATTCATGGTCGATATTGCTCGTAGTCGCAATGAATAGCTGGGGTGGATGACTTTCTCCAATGTGAAGAAATCCAATATGAAGTGGCCAACAAGATCTGAAGGGAATCCGATAAAGCATTCATGGGATCTTACATCTCGTCGACACCAAGTACCATTTCGTTTTTTAGAACTGCTTTTCTTTGATAGTCACAAAAGGATCATCAGTGGTGCCAACTGAGAAAAATTTTCGGGTAGGGGCAGGTTGAACCAAGTTTTTGTCATGTATTTTCAGAACTCTATTGTGTTCATACAGATCATAACCAATATTAGGGGTACAGTTGCAATATTTATCCCTCATGTTCCGCTTTTTTATTATCTACAGTCTCTCGGCTATCAGTCGACGAGCAGCCCAATAGACTTTTAAAGCGATAAAATATATTAAATTAAAAACACACACTACCTACAATAATTGCAGTTGTGTAGTCAGGAATTTTCGGTCAGATCTTGAGATGGTATCCAATCCAATCATTTCGTCCAGTTCGTTAAGAGGACAGATCTCGTTACTCCAATTCGATGTAAGTGTTCATTCCACCAAGCAACCTGCAATTTGTCCCACCCATAAAAATATTATGTCCCTACGGGATCGGCCCTTTGGACTTGCGGTTGTTGCGGGTAATGCGGTTGTTTTGTTGAAACAATTCATTTGGGTATTCATTGGTAACATTTGTCTTTCCCGTTTGTGAGGGAATACAGGGCTCTGCATAAAAATATTGGGAGGGGGCAAAAACGGGGCATAGGTGTTGGTGCCTATGATAATCATCGAGTGTCAAAATTAAGGAGTGGAATTTTGTTGCGCACTGATATCTTTTGGACACCTGGATGACATGTACTAAAAAGCTACGTAAATAAATTTATAAACGCAACCAGTTATAATCATAATGTGCCAATTTATTTTTCAATTTTGTGAAAGTCACTTTGTTAATTGTTAGAATTAATCGAAATGCATAATTAAAATAGTCATTTTTACAGTTATTTGTTTGTTGTACGTTGCGCAATATATTATGATACAAGTTTACAATTTTAACGATATTCTAACAATTGTTTATGAAATATGGAAATGTACCTTGATTATACTTTTGTATGCCATCCTGTTCACACCGTATTTCTAAACCTCCTGTACAAACTTTAAGGGGATAAAGGGAAGACGAAATTAAACCATATTCATGTAGGGTTGCATGTCCGTAAGTGCCACCTGGATTTGCTAGAGGGCGCTGTTTGGAAGTTCGACCATTTGGGCATCCTGGGGTCGCGACCCCTATGATTACCAAGGGCAATAAATTCCATGCCTACGCTGTTAGGAGTGCACTATTGTTGGTTGTCGCAACTTCGAGAACTTGCTATGAAGCTGTAAATGTGCTCGTACAATTACTGCCAAACTGTAAAATTAGGGCAGATACAAATGCTGTTGAAATACTTGCTACTTCATTTCTGCATCTTTAGACTCTTCTAGTACATCCAGGTAGTACTTGAAGATACATATTCCTATGTGAATACTGTTTTATTTTGTGCTCACTACCTCCTGTTAAAGATTATATAGAAGGTTGTGAAATACCTTGTACAGTTGTCATCCATCGGGGACAATTGTTATAGGAGAAAAGGCAAATTCTTGAAGTATCCACGTTTGTCACATAGACGCATTTAGCAATTGGCTCTTCAGGAGTTATAGTATGATACGATTTATCGTTTCCCAAACCACCTATCACGGAATTCTCCAACACCTCATCCAAGTGTTCCTCACTCAAAATGTACAGACCTGTTTCTATAATTACCGCCAGTATCTAGACTTCGTGTCTGGAGCAATTGTCCTGATAAACAGACAATCTTAAATTTGTTTATCAATTTCCGTGCATTCAAACAAACGTATAAAAACATTGAAGTTTTAACCCGATATTTATTACAAAATTATCATATTTCTTCCCTTTGTAATTCCCAGTTCTTAAATACGTTATTGGAATTAAGAATAAATTATTCTTTTGTTTTGAAGAGATGACAATGAAAGATTACTAGATCACAATTATCTAAATGACTGCAGCTCAAGTTTCATTGAATTATTTATTTACTCAAATTAATTTAGATTGAGGGCCGTGGTAGACAAGTTGGTAGAATCGCGGATTAGCAACCGGAAGGTTGCGAGTACGAAATTCAATTCGTCCGTCAATTCGAAATTCAGACCGTCGTGTACGTGGGGGCTGGTGCACGTTAAGTCTGCATTGATCTCAGATGTCCTCGCGTGGTGTGGAAGTTTGGAGAGGGGTATTGATCAGGTATTGCTCAGGTATTGATCTCGTCATATGACCATGGTTCAAAATTACGAGGTGTTGTCCTCCGATCTTTTACCTTCGGAGATGATCCCGGACCGTCGCTAATAGCTGTGTTGCTCCAGTACGACGTAAATTCAACATTTACCTATAATTTATTGAATATTAAAGTTGATAGTTGAACTATAAATTTAAATTACTGATAAGATATCGCATACAATTGGTGATTTTTCTCGCCATCATTTCACAGACTGAAACCAATTCGTTACTTAAAATGTTCTACGTTCATTTTAATGTAAATGTTCATTTTGAGAGCAGTACTTTTGCAATCTTAATCAATCCATTGTATTCTTTGTAACAAATTGATTTTTTAGCTTTCGAGTAAATCAAGAAACATTAATTTATATTTTAAAGACGACTTAAAGCTCAGAATAAAAACAGAACAAGAATTTTTAAATTATTACTATACACGGTAGGTTAAACTACGAGTAGAGACAGTTGAGCCAAGCACACGGTCTTAAGAGACTTTGACAGGGATTATTGGTATATGCGTTAAGAGAGACGTCGAAAAGCAAAATGACAGAAGATTAATGAATAAATTATTTTACAGTAGACTACGAGTAGACAGTTGAAACAACGTGTAGTCTTAAAAGATTTACTTTGAGAGTCGCGTGTTACGCCTTGAAGGTTTTAAGATTTTAAACTTCGATCTGTTTTCACTGAAATTCGCTAGACTTAAGTAATCATGTAGCTTTAAAACATCAAAGTTTATTATCAAAGTAGTTTAGCTATCTCTGAACGCGTGCGAGAGAGGAGAGAGACAATTTTGATTACTGTGTAAGGTAAAGGAAAATATGTGTGTATTTTTGGTTATTGATTAACTATTTTTTATAATTTTTGATTATTTACTTATTGATTAATAACTATTTATTATTATTTTTTATCATTTACTTATTGATTATTAACTATTTTTATTATTTTTGATTATGAACTATTAACTTTTGATTATTAACTATTTTTATGTACACACAAGGAATTTAATATGCATGAAAATCTTCAATTTACGTCCGATAATGGAGTGCAGATTAATTGTACTTAACTTTGCGACTTTTTGCAAGTCATACATCGTCAGTTAGGGCAGAAACTTATTAACCCTCTTGATTATTTGATCGAGGTATCTCGTCATTAGCGAAACTATTAGATCTTGATGGATGAGATATCTCGTCATTAGAAGAAAACTGACCAGATCTTATTCCCGTCATCGTAAAAAATTCGGCAATATCTAGGTGATATTATATCTCGTCATTAGCAAGATTGGTCAGATCTTGATGGACGAGATAACTCGTCGAAACGACCTGGAGGGTTAACTGACGATTTTTCAGAGACACTAAATATTTGTTTTTATGATGGTGAGAAATACATTGTCATGTTGCAATATGTTTAAAACTATACGATACTATTAAAATGCTTGTAATTTTCATTTTTTGATCTAAAAACTTGTATTTAGTCTTTAAGCAGCTGTACAACAAAAGTTTTTTTGTCAGTTAATGAGTTTCTGCTCTAAGCCAACTAAATCATAAATCACAAATTATTTGAGTATCTATTAGAGTGGAGTGCGATCTCTGGTGAGTCCTCCTCATCTGACCATATTCCTGGGCCACGGTAGACCACTTGGAAGAGCTACGGATTATCAAACGGAGGGTTGCGAGTTCGAAACTCGGTCCACCCAGAGACCGTCGTGTACACGGGGGCTGGTGCACATTAAATCTGTCGTGGCCTCAAATGTCCTCACATTGGCGTTTTGTGGAAGTTTGGTGACTGGGGTGCTAGCTCAGGTGTTGTTTACGTCATCTGACTATGGCTCAAAATTACAAGGCGTTGTCCTTGGATCTTTTCTTTCGGGGTCGGTCCCGGACCGTCACCAATTGACCCTTGTGTTGCTCCAGTCAGACGTTAATTAACTACTTATCTTGTTCTTTGTTGGAGACGCATCCCCTTCGCCCTACCAGCTGAGGTCACTACGGATCATAGGGGGATGCTCGAAAAAATTGACGCATGGGTCTCGACAGTAATTGCGAAACTTGGTCACTTGGTCGTCGTGAAAACAAAAGGGCATTGCTCATCAGCCGAGGGCTTAGAAGTTTTTTTTATGAATACTCGTATATCAGGTCGGAGGATCGATAAGGCCTTTCCTCTTATTTCTTCCATCCTGCCTTTAGTTTTCAGGGCTAAGGGAATTTCTACATAGACATCTATGTCTTATTCCTGTGACCATTGATTACACTCCTCTTCCTGGTTCTGATGCCTGAACCAGTTCCCGAACCCTTGGAGGAGGGCTAAGAGTCATGTTCCACACAAATTTACCCAAGCGGCTTATCACTTGGAGACACTTTTGGTGATTTATAATGTCGTTAGGCTGATCTCTAATGAAATCAAGTCCTTCTCGGAGGTGCGTCGTCAGCCTGAAGACCAGAATGTAGTGAAGAGCGTCACCTACTTCACCACCATCAAGATATTGCAGATTTTATGATGACTAGATCAATATCTGGTCAGTTTTTCTAAGGACAAGATATCTCATCCACCAAGATCTGGTCAGTTTTGTTAATGATGATATGCCTCGTAGAGACAACAAGGAGGGTTAAACCATTTAAAGGGTCACCTATGTTACAATAAATTATCACCTATGTCACACCTTATCACCTATGTTACGAAAAATTATTTTTGAAAACGAAACCTCAATCCTGGCAACACACTGAAACCGCATTCCAAAAGATACGGTATACCTACGAGAAATCCGTTTCTGTACGGATAACATGTCGGTAGGCATGTGCAGTTTCGCCTATTTAGTCTCGCATGATTGGTGTTGGAAATAACGTGTGGTTGGGCTAGTAGTGAATATTATCATCTCACAAAAATTAATACTTTTTATTTTGTAATCCTCCAGGTGGTTATCTCGACGAGGTATCATGCCACTAACGAAACTGACTAGATCTTGATGGATGAGAAATCTCGTCATTAGGAAAAACTGACCAGATCTTGATCTAGTGATCAGAAAGCCCACAATATCTTGATGACGAGATATCGCGTCATTAGCGAAATTGGTCAGATCTTGATGGACGAGATATATCGTCGAAACCTTTTGGAGGGTTAAAGGGCGATGGGACACCGCATGTCCAACACTCACCTCAGCACTTCTTGAAGTTAGAAAAATTTGATTGAAAGAGTGTCCGTTTACCTTAATTTAGGTAATATAAGATAAACTAGCCTGAATCCTCCAAGTGGTTTCGACGAGATATCTCGTCTATCAAGATCTAACCAATTTTGCTAATGCCGAGATATATCGCCATCAAGATATTGCCTATCTTTTGATGATGACGAGATCAACATCTTTTCAGTTTTCTTCTAGTGACGAGATATTGTGTCCGTCAAGATCTACTAATGGTTTTACTAATGACAAGGTACCTCGTCTAGACAACCACTAGGAGGGTTAAACATTTCATAGGCGGATGGCCGCCTATGACAGAATTACGCATAAAATAAAATTTGGAATTCAACCTCTAATTTAAATTCAGAATATAATTAAGGTTTTAAATTAAACATTCTACTCGAAAAACACTCATCAAGGATCCTTTGAATTCTCTCCAAACATTGTCATGTTAGATTAGAGGATAAATTCCGTTAAGAGAGAATATCATGTGCCTCAATTTCAAGACGAAAACTTGAAATTTCCTTCTATTAACTACGTGCATCTTGATTACGGTATGAAAATAATTAAAGTACCGGTATCCCCCTCTCGCATTGGATGATTAATTGGTTTCGAGCTATCGCCCCGGAAAGCGGTTTGGAAACGGGAATTAATTTTCGCTTGGTTGAAACCAACACCAGACACTGGTGCCTGCCTAATGTCGTATACCACTCATCTACTAGGGAATTACGGAAAATTAAGAAACCCTGTAGGGAAATGCTCGGTTAAATATTTTCGTGTTGAATATGCGTCAATTTTAAACTATACCCATTACTTTTCGGTCATGTATTAATGAACATAAATTGTAAATGTTTTAAGTGATCTTTGAGTTGTAGTAGATTCCAAATCCAGGGGAGGATTTGAAGTATACAGCAACTTATATCAAGCCAGCTAGAAATCAAATCAAATATCAGGACGAGAGACAACATTTATTAATAGACGAGAAAAACAGTACACGCCTCAAAACGATCAAGAGAACAATTGCTGTCTTGCTTTAAAAAATAAAAACGCTTCCGTTTTTATGCGGGACACATACGCAGATGAGATCAAGATCATAAACACTTGAAATCAACTGATAACAGTCTCTCCGCTCGGGAAAGAACACTTGTTCCGCTACAAGTATTAATTAAAGGGGACAGAGGTAGCCCGGCTGGAAGAGTAATGAATTAGCAACCGGAGGGTTGCGAGTTCGAATTCAACCAAAGACCTTCGTGTACAAAGGGAGTTGGTACGCGTTAAATCTGTCGTGGCCTCAAATGCCCTCATGTTGGCGTGTTGTGGAATTGTGGGGTGCCAGTTCAAATGTGACCTCGTCATCTGACCATGATTCAAAATTGCGTGGTGTTGTCCTCGAATCCTTCTCTTCGAGTTTGATCCCGGACCGTCGCCAATTGCGTTGCCCCCCCCCCTCCAGTGCGACGTTGATTAAATATCTACCTACCTTGACGCTCTCTATTGGCAATTTTTCTGCACGAGGGATAATTCGAGTGAGTGAATGTATGCGTGCCAACCCTCCAAATGGTTTTGACGAGGTATCTCGTTCATCCAGATCTGACCAATTTTGATGCTGACGATATATCTCATCAAGATACTTATTGCCGATTTTTTTTATGATGACGAGATCTAGATCTGGCCAGTTTACTTCTAATGACGAGGTATTTCGTCCATACAGGTCTAGTCACTTTTGTTAATGACGAGATACTTGGTCGAAATAACCACCAGGACGATTAAATTTGAGTTAGTCCAAAGGGAATTGGGATTATTTAAGAGTTCCCAGCCTTGATAATTAGGTTTTACTTACGATCAATATATAAAGAATAAAAACACTACACTGTATCTAAGTGGAAATACCGGGGGTATTCATAAAATAACCTTCCCTACATACGAGCCCTTAGCGACAGCAATTTTAAACGAATCGGAATGAAACTTGATATTTAGATATTTCTAGGTATACGCTCGAGAGTTATGTAAATAGCAAGAATCGAGCTATCATAGTTTCGCATACAGTTAACAAATTTCTAATAGCAACATAATTTTTTATCGCAATGTGATCGGCACAGGGAGAAACCAAAAACGGCATTGAAAGTTTACATTTAACTCTAAAAACGACTGAAGTAAACACTGTCAAAGAAGATGAGTGTAAACGACAAAAGAGGAAAGAAAAGCAACAAGAAACCAACCATAACCTTTACCTCTATTATAATGTTAGTGCTAATTGGCGCTTTGTTATAGATACTTGTGATTTTTGTAAATTATGTCCATAATCACTGCTTCTTGTTGCCTTTTCATTCCGAACCATTTCATGCTTAACTTTAAAATCAGAACGTACAATCATTGCAATTAATCGTCTCCAGCCAATCCCCAAGAGCCTTCCATCACTTAAAATGTGCACAAAAATGCATAGGAGGCGCTATATTAATTTAAACCCAGTCTCCTCCATATGGTTATGAAAGCATTTCCTGAACCATTTCATGCTCAACATCAAAATCGAATCCGGAAGAAAGAGAACATAAAATTGCAACATAAAAACCTCTTTGAATTGCAATCAGCACTCCGCCAACGGTCTTTAGAAAACCCCAAGGGGCTTCCACCCCCGGAATTGCAATTTTAGACGAAAGCAAAAAGGGCAAAACTCACAAACAATAGTTAAACTCGAAATATTCCGCCACTAACGTCAATAAAATGTATTCCGACGCCCTTTTGTGCATTAGGCACGGACCAAACAGAGTGCTATTAATGAAAGCAATTTGGAAAGTTATTTGCCGCTGCACTCCCCCAAACACCAACTGTCTCCCGCGACTTCGGATGACGACTATTTCTCGTGACTAAAGGAATTATCCCAATCTTTTTCTACTCTTTTTTGAAGCGAAAAACCTTTTTCGCATCTTGTGACAATACCTTCATCGCACAGGTAGGTAGGGGCAATGGGGTTCTATTAATAAACTTTCCATCCGATCAGGCCACCTTTTAACTAAATCTTTGGTCGGCCCTACCACCTGCTGGCATCGATTTTGGGAGGGAAGATTCGCCACCTTCTTCTACCACCACAGAACTATGAGTTTCTCCCGTTTCTGCGTTCGTTTCTTAGAAAGAAGGTTGGGAGTCCGGAGCGATGAGGATTAACTCCTAATGTCGAGAATAAAAATAGTAATATAAAAAGAGAGAAATATGTGAAAAAGAGAGGAAAAAAGTCCACATGCTTCTTCTGCTGGTGGAGAAGTAATTAGTGGATCAACCTGTTTTAGAACAACCTGCTGCTTTTGTGATAGATATCGATTGGGAAAGGGAAGCCAGGTGCAAAATCGTAAACGCCGAAACTCTCTCCTCTCTTTTGTTCATCTGGATCCTGCGCTAGCGCTCATTTGGCGGACTTCTGCACCAGTGCTGCCCATATCTACGGTAGAAGATTACATGCGTGTTTCCATTTATCATATTCAAAAGCAAACCCGAAATTTCTATATTTTGACTACTGTGAATTAATACATGTTATCCAAATGAGTAAAGGGTGAATCCATTCAAATTCAGGCAATAAAAAATATAATGTTCGCATCACTACCTTCGATTTTTAAAAATTTAGCATATGGTGACCAATGGCGTACGTCAAACTGTGCCATGTTTATTTTTGGCAAAATATTTTTTTCGTGGAAATAAGACCCTTTAAAAGACGGTCAAAAATATTCAATTTTACTTTTCAAGAACGTCACGTAAAATTCCGCTACTTTTAAACTATTAAAGATAAACTTGTTTTCTTTTTGCTAGTGATACTTAAATGTACTGTTCATAATAATAAGTAAAATTATCTTTTAAAATTGGATTAGTTTTTTAACAGTTTGGCACGGAATTTGCTGAAGTTTGGTTAAGATTTAATAAAAAAGCCATCTTTAAAATTTTTGAAACTTTTGTGTAAGTTCATTAGAATGTTAATGTAGTAAACTATATAGCTAAAGCAGTTTCTCAAAGATTGATTTTTAAGAGCCTTCGACGTAATTTCAACCTTCTTCAATTTTTAAGAGCCTTCATTGAAATTTAAACAGCTAACGCTCGCTCAACGAGCGGGGCCAACGCTATTCCTCCACTAGTAAGTAAGCGCTCGAATCTCCCCAACCAGCAGCTCAAGCACCTTTTTCGATGCGATGTTTTAGCATGATTCATTATTTCTATACAAATAAATATCAATAAAGTATATGGAACTAAGATTTTTGATGATCGTGTAATTCTACTGTTCACAGTTTTAAAAAAGAAATCACACTCAGCCAAACTCTAATTATTTACCGCGTAGATATTTGGGCTGCATATTGCTTCAGGTCTTTGCTTGCATTAAAATTTTAACTTGGTAATAACTTGCACACTTGGTTTCACTTGCACCTGCTGCAACACATTATAAAATAAAGTTACAAGATATCTATTCTGGGGGCTCTAGGAGTGTTGATTGATTATATTCTACAAACAGCTGCTTTATATCCATCCAGGGGCTCAAATGGGAGGATTATTTATATAATGAAAGTAGCTTTTAAATGCATTAATCATCATTACCATTGTCTGGTTACAGCTTATTCCTATACATTTTAAATTGTTTAGTACACTGCTGGCCACCGTAAATGCAACACCCTGAAGGAAGCATGCAAATAATATGAAATTTACAACATGCGTTAGCGGAGGTGAGATATGCAAATGATTAGAATTTCAGCGCAGACGCACATCACGCGCGCCTGTGGCGCCACTTCAAAGCGCTATTTAAGGCTTGGAGATTTCGACGATTTCAAGTACGGCAATTGTGTTTTTCTTGTGGTTTTTTCAAAAAAAAAAACGATCAATTATGCCTCGTAGAAAACAGCGATCATCTTTTGATCAAGTATCCGAGTTCGACAGAGGAAGGATAGTGGCCTACCGAGATTGTGGATTATCTTTCAGGGAAATCGGTAGTCGTGCTGGACGAAACCAAACAACTGTAATGCGGATATGTGATCGTTGGATGCAGGAGGGTACGACGGACCGACGTGTTCGATCGCATCCACCTCAGTGCACCACTTCACGTGATGACAGGCATATTGTGTGTATGGCAGTGACGGATCGCTCAGCCACATCACGAACCATAGCACAGCACATTCAGTCTGTACCGCATCATCCAGTGTCTGCGCGTACCATTCGACGTCGTTTACAGCAGAGTGGTCTGTCCGCAAGACGTCCATTGCTTCGTCTACCCTTGACGCAGAACCACAGACGTTTCCGCCGCCAATGGTGCGATGAAAGAAGGATGTGGACGGCAGAATGGAATGAAATTGTCTTTACTGACGAGTCACGCTTCTGTCTGCAACACCACGATGGTCGGATTCGAGTCTGGAGACACCGTGGAGAGAGGATGCTGAACAGCTGCGTTATGCACCGCCACACTGGTCCTGCACCGAGTATTATGGTATGGGGCGGTATTGGATATCACTCTCGCACTCCTCTAGTACGCATTGCCGGTACTTTAAACAGCCAGCGCTACATCTCCGAGGTGTTGGAGCCAGTTGTCCTTCCTTACCTTCAGGGCTTGCCCACAGCCATACTTCAACAGGATAATGCGCGACCACACGTGGCACGCATTGTCCAAGGGTTCTTCGTCAATCGCCAGATTGAATTGCTTCCCTGGCCAGCTCGCTCTCCGGATCTTTCGCCGATAGAAAACATGTGGTCCATGGTTGCTCAACGATTGACCCAGAATACATCCCCAGCTGCCACACCAGATCAACTTTGGCAACGTGTGGAAGCTGCTTGGTCTGCTGTACCCCAAGAACACATCCAAAGTCTCTTTGAATCAATGCCGAGGCGTGTGGCAGCGGTGATCTCCAACAATGGCGGCTACTCTGGCTACTGATTTTGGCAGGAACCACACTTCACAGAAGTCTATAAATTTAATCATTTGATACTTGGTCAACATGTTATCTACAAAATAAATTTTGTTGTGATAACTCTTGTCTTTCTTGGTGTTGCAATTTGGGTGGCCAGCAGTGTATATAATATTCATTTAATCTTAATTCATTCTGGGATTTTTTGTGAAATTAATCTCAAACAAATCTATATAGTAAGTAAAAAGCAATTTCATGGATTCAGAAGAAACAAATAAATCTAATTGTCTTTTTATGGAGGAAAGCACACGAAAATTTTCCTGCAATATCAAAAAATAGTTTTTAAATAACAAGTTCATGCTTGTTGAAAGTTTTAACGACATGTAATATATGTTCATATGTAAGACTCTTGTCATATACAAAAATAAGATTTCCTAGTATTGTGACATGAGAGTGTAACTTTTCAAGAATAAAGGATGATTGAAATAAGTTTATTTGCTTATGAAGCTGTATTTAGTAATGAATTGCATTCGTGAAGTTCAACATCGAAATAATCATTTATTGAAGTATCCGTTGAATGGTTTTGTGGTTAATATGTGGCAGAAAGGACAGATTAAACACTTTCTCCGAATTTAACGAATCTATCAATTTATTTTAATTAATATTTTATTTAACGTAACTAATATCCAAATTAGCAGTTTTTCTTATTGTTTTAAGTAAATAAAAATTTATGTCATTATTTTATCTGCGATGTTAAATATATTACTGCTTCGCAATTTTTCCTATCTATGCAATTTTAGAACTGTTTTATGAGGATTTATAGGGTACTACGTTTTGTGCTACTAGTTTCAATTCTGATTAAATTTTTTAATATTGTTATAGGAATTTATTAATATTTTAGATATGTAGTTTATTACTCTGATCCTTTTTATCAAAACAATTACAGTGTATTTTTTAAATTTGGTTTGGTAGTGAGAACAGCAAAATTATATGTTTGTGAAATTCTGTGTACATGTTTAATCTTTAATTTTGTGATAGATAATTTATTCAAAGGAAGTAAATACTGTAAATTATTATTCAAATTAATCGGTTAACGTTTAGTAAAAAGGTATTTTTAAGCAAATACAGCTACGCTAAGAAAGCGTAGTTCCTACTGGCTGAAAGGGAATCCCTATTTAATTTAGGGATTTCGAAAACCTTTTCTTCCTTTTATAGGAAATTTGACATGCGCTTAGGGACTTTTCCTACTTTGAAAGGGAATTTGACGGTATTTTATTATTTTCTGATCGCGTCGGGTTTTCCTATCAGTTAGCACACAAAATGTATTTAATCTTAACTATTCAAAAACTGCAAAAAGTGCTCACAAACTCTGATAGCATATTTATGTAGAAACTTTTTAAAAGATGGCTTTTTTGAGAAAAATGAATTTAAAATTCATCAAATTGGAAAATTTATATTTTCAATAACATTTATCTACCACTAATGAAATTAGTATCAATAGTTGCTCTAAAGTCTTGAAATTGTTTTGGAATAACAAAATTGGATTATCTTAAATACCTTAGGAGGTATGCGATTTTTAACTAGGTGATGTATGCTAAGAAAATAAATTTTAATTTGTGACGTCACTTTCACAGCCCTATATCTCGAAGAAATATTTTTCGAGATTATAAAAATTATGTTGATTCAAATGTTCCTGTATGCAAAATATCATTCGATTCGAAGATGGTGAGGCGAACAGCCTTCCTGGATTTGAATGGATTCAGCCTAAAGATATTTTGAAATTTCGTAAAATCGTTCATCAGCATCCTGCGCTAGCGCTCATTTGGCGGAATCCATTCAAATCCAGGAAGGCTGTTCGCCTCACCATCTTCGAATCGAATGATATTTTGCAAACAGGTACATTTTGGGTCACCTTGAATCAACATATTTTTTTATAATCTCGAAAAAAAATTTCTTCGGGATACAGGACTGTGAAAGTAACGTCACAAATTAAAATTTATTTTTCTTAGAGTACATCACCTAGTTAAAAATCGCATATCTCGTAAAGTATTTAAGATAATCCAATTTTGTTTTTTTTCAAAGCAATTGTAAGACTTTAGAGCAATTATTGATACTAATTTCATTAGTGGCACGTAAATAGTATTGGAAACATGAATTTTTAAAATTCATTTTTCTCAAAAAAGCCATCTTTTAAAAATCTGATTATTTTTTTCTAAGTTCTATATAAATATTATATCAGTGTGTGAGATTTTTAGCAGTTTTTGAATAGTTCAGCTTAAATAAATTATTTTGTGTAATGACCCTGATCGGAAAAACCGACGCGATCAGAAAATAATGAAATACCGTCAAATTCCCTTTCGAAGTACGAAAAATCCCTAAGCGCATCGCAGATAAAATAATGATATAAATTTTTATTTACTTAAAACAATAAGAAAAGTTACTAATTTGAATATTAATTACGTTAAATAAAATATTAATTAAAACAAATTGGGAGATTTGTTAAATTCGGCGAAAGTGTTTAATCTGTCCTTTCTGCCACTTATTAACCAAAAAACCTTCAATGGATACTTCAATAAATGATTATTTCGATGTTGAACTTCACGAATGCAATTCATAACTAAATACAGCTTCATAAATAAATAAACTTATTTCAATCATCCTCTATTCTTGAAAAGTAGCACTCTCATGTCGCAATACTAGGAGATCGGATTTTGTATATAACAAGAATCTTTGACATATGAACATATATTACATGTCGTAAAACTTTCAACAAGAGTGAACTTGTTATTTAAAACTTTTTTGATGTTTCAGGAAAATTTTCATGTGCTTTCCTCCATAAAAAGACAATTAAATTTATTTGTTTCTTCTGAAACCATGAAATTGCTTTTTACTTACTATATAGATTTGTTTGAGATTAATTTCACAAAAAAAATCCCAGAATGAATTATACCCAAATCCAAGAATGAATTATACCCAAATCCAAGAATGAATTAAGAGTAAATGAATATTATATACTAAACGATTTAAAATGTATAGGAATAAGCTGTAATCAGACAATGGTAATGATGATTAATGCATTTAAAAGCTACTTTCATTATATAAATAATCTTCCCCATGTGAGCACCTGGATGGATATAAAGCAGCTGTTTGTAGAATATAATCAATTAACACTCCTAGAGCCCCCAGAATAGATATCTTGTAACTTTATTTTATAATTTGTTGCAGCAGGTGCAAGTGAAACCAAGTGTGCAAGTTATTACCAAGTTAAAATTTTAATGCAAACAAAGACCTGAAGCCCAAATATCTCCGCGGTAATTAGAAGTTAGTTCATAAGTTTCGCGGTAAATAATTAGAATTTGGCTGAGTGTGATTTCTTTTTTAAAACTATGAACAGTAGGAATTACACGATCATCAAAAATCTTAGTTCCATATACTTTATTGATATATGTATAGAAATAATTTATCGTGCTAAAATATCGCATCGAAAAATGTGCTTGAGCTGCTGGTTGGGGAGATTCGAGCGCTTACTTACTAGAGGAGGTATACGCTTACTTATACGGTTGGCCCCGCTCGTTGAGCGAGCGTTAGCTGTTGAAATTTCAATATCTTACGTTGAAGGCTCTTAAAAATTAATCTTTGAGAAACTACATTAGCTATATAGTATACTACATTAACACTCTAATGAACTTACATAAAAAGTTTCTAATATTTTAAAGATGGCTTTTTTTATTAAATCTTAACCAAACTTCAGAAAGTTCCGTGCCAAACTGTTAAGAAACTAATCCAATTTTAAAAGATAATTTTACTTATTACGAACAGTACATTTAAGTATCACTAGCAAAAACAAAACAAGTTTATCTTTAATAGTTTAAGCGTAGCGGAATTTTAAGTGCTACGCGACGTTCTTGAAAAGTAAAATTGAATATTTTTGACCGCCTTTTAAAGGGTCTTATTTCCATGAAAAAATATTATTTTGCAAAAAAATAAACATGGCACAGTTTAATATACATCACTGGCCACCATATACTAAATTTAAAAATAATCGAAGGTGGTGAGGCGAACATTTTATTTTTTAATGCCTGAATATGAATGGATTCACCCAAATATAGTTTGAAATTTCAATAATAATAGAAAGTTGGTTGCTTTTAAAGGCATAAATATCCGATCAGGCTTACCTGCGCCAAGCAGTGCAGTTTTCCGTTAAGAAAATGGTTGTACACACAAGAATATTTTCATTGGTACAATATAGAGAATTATTCTCTGGGTATTTATTTATCTGTCAATCACGAGATGCAACAATAAGTATTATAATGCATTTCATGGCAGTTTTTAAATAGGTTAGCAATGATGGACATTGTAACTTTCCATAAAGTACTGTACTTCATGATGGCAGTTGTTAACAAATCTCAGTATGTGATACTAATTAAAATAATTTAACCTAACCATTTAAATAATCTATTTTATCATCTTTTTAAATAAGTAAATTTTGCTTAAGACTAAGTTTGGTATGATCCCCATTTGACCAAATTCCAATATCAAGTTTGCATCTGTTGGAACCCCCCCGCCCCCCTGAAGTTAGATACATTATCAACAACATATAAACTTCTGCATTCCAAGTGCACATTTACTTCATTATTTAAGTATGACAGCTTGTTTGCTATTAAGTCATGCACACCCATTATATTATGCATGGTGTGGCTAATAAATATTATTCTTGGTGAGGCTAATAAATTCTATACTTGGTGTGACGAGTAAATATTATGCTTGGTATGGCTAGTAAATGTTATGCTAGGTGTGACTAATGAATATTATGCTTGGTGTGGCTTTTCATTTTATTCTTGGTGTGACAAATATTGTTCTTGTGGGTAATAAATATTATGCTTGGTGTGACTAATGAATATTATGTTTTGTGGCCAATAAATATTATGCTGGGTGTGATTAATGAATATTATGCTTAATGTGGCTAATAAGTATTATACTTGGTGCGGCTAATAAATAAATAATATGGCAGCTTAAGTTTTTGAAAACTGTAAGGAAATAAAAAATATTTAAATGCATGTATTAGAAAGGTATCAAGAATTAAAAATCCCAACTAAAAGAATTTGCAAACGAGTTAAGAAACATAAATAAACGAACTCTGTCCATTGAGACCCAATAACAAATGCACTATAAACATTGCACTTTTTACAAAATGATTACGTAACGTAAACAAATCCTATTACTCTTTTTCACTTAATTAAACGTAAAAGCTTTGAAGAAAGATGCAGAAAAATAAGCTATTGAATGCATAACGGAAAGCACAAGTCAGTAAATTTAATTAACGAACTTTGTCGGAGAGTGTGATTAAAAAGTCCGTTTTGATAGCATTATTGAAGCAAAAATCACTATCCTCTTTAAAACTTTCAAAAGATTTTCTAAGTAAAGTTTTAAGATCGACTCATCTCCTAAGAAAATTACAATAAAATAGTTTAGTCAAATTAAAACTTATTCAATTTAATTATTACTTCATTAGCAAACAATATGATATTAATCTATTTCGGTATTCGCTTTGAAAGGGCTTCAATAGGACTTTAAATCAGATTTCAACTCATAGAAGCTTGTTTTTACATTTTGTTATGAAAGTTAAGATAATTTTTGAATCGGGTGTAGCTAAAAGTAATTTACTTGAAACTAAATGAATCATAATGATTAAATAATTATGTTTTTATAATTACATAATCTTATATATACCAACTTATAAGACAGCATTTTGGCATAAAATTTATTATTTATTGTTATCTATTGTTTATATATATATATATATATATATATATATATATATATATATATATATATATATATATATATATATATATATATAATAAACAATCAAACTTACAAAATATTAAAAAATCAAGCATACAGACATTAAGCGTAAAGTACGAGAAATTTTCTTGGTACCTATATATGTGTGTTTTCTGCGTGTTTAATATATATACTAAACAAGCAGAAAACACCATATTGTGTCGACTGTGTCAGGATCCTCCCTGATGACGCCCTGATCCACCAACACTTCACATTTTTTTCGAAATTTTTTTTGGTACTTTTAAGTTTAAATTCCTAAATTTCTCTCTCTCTCTCTATATATATAAATGAACTTTGAATTACTGATGGTGCCTTTTGAGCAGCAATAATCACTTCCTAAGTCTAATTTAAAACTTAGAAATTTCGATGTTTTTTGTTTTTCTAGAAGCCTAAGCATCTATTTTTATTTGAAATAAGTATACTTATGAATACACCATAAATAATTTGAAATTCTAACGATATCAAACTTTTACTAGCCACGCATTAAAAAGCTTCAAAAAATTACAAAGATAAAAGCAACACGCTAAAAATGTTCAAACAGCTAAGTTTTTCTAAGTTCAATCAGTTCCTAAACCATTTTTTAGCTATTTGTGAAACTGTTGTCCTGGTTGAGGTTAAGTAGCTTACACAAACAGTAAGATAAATTAGTTGTAGAGAATATGTCTCATCGGCACTCAGGACAGATAAAAGGCACTACAAATACTTTTCACTGGCCCACAAACCAGATAATACCCTTCGCATAGGTTTCACAGGCCCACAGTATCCGGAGAAACCGATCCGGAGACCTGATACGGTTCTCCGGATAGTTTTCATCGTCCCACAGACGAGATACGGCCCTTCGGATAGTTTTCACCGGCCCATAGACCAGATGCAATCCTTCGGATAGGTTTCACTGACCCACAGATCAGATACAACCATCTGAATAGGTTTCACTGGTCCACAGATTATATATGGCTCTCCGAACAGGTTTCACCGGCCCATTTACCAGATACTGCTCTCTGGATAGGTTTCACCAGCCCACAGGCCAGATATTACTCTCCGGATAGGTTTCACCTGCCCACAGATCAGATATTGCTCTCCGGATAAGTTTCACCAGCCCATAGACAAGTTATTGCTCTCCAAATAGGTTTCACTGGTTCACAGACCTATTGTGCTCTTCACATAGGTTTTAACGACCCATAGGCCCGATACGTCCTCAAACGCATGTGAAAATTACAACACTCAATATGTATACAATACTGCATAGTTATAAAATCACTTGATTTTACAAACTATAAAATTGAGATTTCAGTCACCTTCAGCATAATATATTAGAATCTTGTCTTAACGATCCCAAAGTAATTATTGTGCTTTGGAATACCATATACATTCCTTTTGAAAATAATTATTATTATGAATGAAACAAATGCAATTTTTTGTGAAACTAAAAGGGGAGTTTCCTAAAATTCCCCTTTTAGTTATACGTTTTTAGTGTACTCATATATTCGGCTTTACGGGATGGCGCATGGTCAAACACCCCTTACTCACGGGATCCAGAGGAACACGAATATTAAATTTAAACCGTTTTTTGGAGAGTTCTAACTAGAGTAATTAGTCAATCAACAGTTTGGGAAGGACAAAAATGAAACTTCTCATTGGTTGATTAACATTCAACTATATGCAAATACATGTGTGGAGGCATGTACGAAAGCAACTGCCGAATGCAGGTGTCAAAACATTCGTCAGCAGAAGATTTTGGGATGAGTCATTTCCTGCTATTGCGATCGTTTTTCTACGTGTAAACAATAAACATGATGAGAAGCTCCACCACAGTACTATATGTAAATGGCTTGCAATGGAGAAAAAATATTCTGTAACATTCAAACAATGAATTTTAATAGCAAACTTATAAAACAAATAGAGATATTAAATACTTAAAAGGTCTTAAATGTGTTATCCCGATTTAAAAATTAATTTATTCCCAAAACCGTGTCTTAATTTAGCAAATTTTTTTATTTGATGCCTTTTTTAAAGATTCGTTGTCTTGAACACGGTATCATGCTCAATACTTTAATTAAATGAATAAATTAGAGACACATAAAATGTTTATATTATTATTTGACAGTTAATTTGGTGCTTAATTATTCACAAACTACAACTATCACATTTGATCCGAGGTGACCAAAAGGCATCAAGCGTGCAATTAAAAGATAAAACAAGCCAGCTGAAGAGTGCAAAGGGCTTTGGAGAATTTATTTCAACAAAGACCCAATGAATTGAATTGAACAATTTATTAACTGAGTTCTTATCCAAACAGGCATGCACCCAAGCGCGACGTTCTCCAACGTAAAACTAATAATCAGCCATGAGAAAGGAAAATTGATCGTACATTCCCAGGCGACGTTAAGCTCGGGATTTTCCTGGTATAATGCTTAACGAAATTGATAATGAGATATATGGAAGAAAGCTTAATCAAGGAGAGATTTCGGTCGCGCTATAGTTAGGAATGCACAAACAATTCCTAGGCTCACCGGCAGAACTTTGAGCAGGTTCTTGGATTTAATTAGTTAATTTAAGTATACGGTGCTTGTGGAAAAATTATTAATTTATTTCAAAAGAAATTGACTGCGAATGCTGGAAATAGAAAGTACATTTAATTAATTTCTGAGACGTCAAGAAGGGAGCATTTTGAAATAATCAGAAGCAATTACCTCTCTAATTCCTTATTATTGAACTATGGATTAGTGAGATGTATTTTTCCGTAAATAATGACAGATTGGATACCTATCACAACGTTTCGTTTTTCCATTTGGTAGTTTAGGTACTGACTTGGGTTTTATTTTGTCATTTTATTTGATAAAATCTTAAGATACTTTGTTAAACTTAAGGAAATTATTGGTGGGGATCCCAGATCCCAGTTGCTTCATAAGTATTTATGTTTGAAGATAATTATTTTTATTTATACATATGATATTCATACTATCTCTATGTTTGTAACATTGTTTGTTCACCATGTTAAGAGGGAAGGAAAAACCATAAATCTATTGGGGAGGGCAAATAGATTCCGACTCCTAGTTTTTGGTCAAATCCTAGATACTGACACCTTGATGTATGATGGTTTTACAACCTATTGAGTTGGGTCAAATTACCCAAGATATTCAACTGGTGTAGCTTGTCTGTTTTTGGATCTTGTGCTTAAAGCACAAAACCAATTAAAATTCCTGTATATCTGGTTAACCATATTATCTCTATATTTGCAATATTTATCCCTATTGTTGTTTGGAGGGCCATCAATCTCACGGGGGAGGAATTCAAAGAGATTCCGACCCCTAGAAGTCGACATCTGTCGCCTGATAGAGTGGCTATAATACAGATTTAATAATGTCAAATTACCCAAGATATTCGACTGGTGCAGCTTTCTGCTTTTGGATTTTGTTCAAAAAAGCACAAAATCCAATTCAAATTTCTGCATATTTGGCTAACCATATTGTCTGAATATTTGCAATATATATCCCTCTTGTTTGAAGGGCCGGGTTTCAATAATCAAACTACTGGGGGACAAATAGATTCCGGCTTCTAGTCCTTAGTCAAATTCTAGATATTAATGCCTATGTCTTGATATTCAATGTCCATGCAACTTATTGAGGTAGGTCAAGTTACCCAGGATATTCGACGGGTGCAGCTTGTCCGATTTTGGAACTAGTGCTATGAAGGGCAAAATACAATTCAAATTATTGTATATATGGCTACCCATATTATATGTATGTCTGTTATATTTATTCCAAATGTTAGGAAGGGCCAAGCCCTAAACAAGAAAATGTCGTGGAGGATAAAGGGATCGGCCCCCAGGCTCTTGTCATGTAATAAAGTAGATACACTTTTTAAATACGCTTGTGCCATACCCATAAAAATGTCTATAAAAGCAAAGTACGTAATTCTAAAGTTGTACTAAAATAGTCCTGTGTCACACTAGGGAGAAGAGGTATTTTTATTTGAATAAATTTTTCCGCTAAATAAAATTATGTACAGATATGTAAGATCTGAATATAATTTTCATCATCATCCTAAAAATTCTAATTTAGTTCATATAACGCATTTTCAATTTCCTTTATTTCAACTGTGAATTAAAGCACCTTTGTCAAATTTGTATCTGCGGAAAATCTCATTTTCAGTATTAGTTGACAGTAGAAAAAAAACATAGGAAAAACAGTCTTTGACAAAGGTTACACTAAAGATTAGTCCTGACAAGAATCCATCTTAATCTTAAATCTTAATTTAAAATCTAGACTTCAATTTTGACATCACTTTATATCCTTCATAACTTGATGTTAACTACAACAAAGAAATGGATAATTTGACTTGCTTTTTACATAATTCTTTGAGACAACAATCTATAACCTATTTCAAAAGTAATTCCTTTTTTAAATGTTTCTATTATTTGTATGATTTACAGTTGCGAAAAAAAACTTTTCCACTCTTTATTCACATATAGTTCACAGTAGAGGAAACTCAATGGTACCATTCGTTAGAAAATAACGCCTTCTATCTATATATATATGCACGAAACGTACATAAGAGGCCGTCAAATTGCGCACAAATTTCCTACCATCTAATAGCAATACCCAAATCTGCGTCTAAGTTTAACTGGATACTAAGTTATCCCCCAAACTGTCTTCATTGGTTGTTTAGCATTTCGAAAAGAGACGGGGACAATAGTCTGAATTGAGAAAGGAGCAGTCTTGGCCAGATCAGGAAAAATGTATGCATATGCATTTTTAAAATACTTAATTTCCTATCGAATTATATTTAAATTTGCTATTATATAAGCGATGCACGATTGAAGATAGAAGCTTTTTCCCGCTGCTGCACATATTGTATCAGTCATCACTTAATAATTTGTAAAAAAAATGTTTTCAAGCCTTGTGATGTCCTTATTTTATTCTGAAAACAACGTGGCTGCTTTCAGGGAGTGGTGCTTACATCCTTTTGTCTCTTAGAGACAAAAGGCTGAAAGACTCTTGCTCCAACACCTACTCATGCATTCCAGAAGCGTTTATTAACCTCAGCGAGGGAGAGAGAACCCCACACCGAGTTGACCAATCGCTCACTGGGCAGAGGATGAAGGGGCTTCCAGCTGTTTGGGAGGGAGAGAGATTTAGGGGATGGAAGCGAGAGCATATCGAGCCTTGTGAAGCGTAGAGTGCATTCTTTCTTCTTGTTGGCTCAATTTCTAGTGATTGTCGGCGTTTGGTTTGAATGGAAGGAATGGACAAATTAGAAATAGCTAAGTCAGAAATTTTTCATGCTTTGTATTCACTGCTATCGATCCTTATTGTTTCACGCATTTTAGAAGCAGTACCTCAATCCTTATCAGTTGATACAAGTGCTTCGGAAGCAGTTCCCTAGTCCACATTAGTTGATACACGAATTTTGGAAGCAGTACTGCAATCCTATTAGATAATACAAGTGTTTGGGAAGCATTTCCCTAATCCTTATTAGATAGTACACGTATTTTGGAAGCAATTCCTCAGTCATAATTAGTAATTGATACTCGCGTTTTGGAAGCACTACCTCAATTCCTATTAGATGATACATGCATTCTGGAAGCAGTTCCCTAATCCTTATTAGATCATACACATATTTTAGCAGCAGTTCTCCAGTCCCCATTAGTTCATACACGCATTTTGGAAGCAATACCTCAATCCTTATTAGATGACACGTTTTTGGAAGCAGTTCAGTCCTTAGAACATAGGAGCCGCGGTAGCCCAGCTATTAAAGTGGCGGATTAGCAACTGGAGGGTTGCGAGTTCAAAGCTCGATCCAACCAAAGACTCGTGTACGTGGGGACTGGTTCACATTAAATCTGTCGTGGCCTCAAATGTTCTCACGTTGGCGTGGTGTGGAAGTTTGGCGAGAAAGGTGCCAGCTCAATTGTCGACCGCGTCATCTGACCGTGGTTCAAGATTACGAGGCGTTATCCTCAGATCTATCCTTTCGGGATTGATCCCAGACCGACCCCGAAAATTGCTTAAATCGTGATAACCTGCCGGCGGGAAGAGCTCTAGATGCTTCCGCATATGTGTATCGCTTTATGTTTTCGGGCAGGCGCGATCAATGACGTGCATAGCTGGCGTTGCAATGGGCATATTATGTTTTTTACTAGCTATGGCCCTTTTGAACAGTACCTTTTCCGTTTCGGGCAAAGAGAAACATATATCTGTGCTTGTGGGTTGGTAGGATCTCCTCTCCACTATGTTACCCAATGTTACCGAAATTTCACGTGCGCTGTTGTGAAAGTGGACCAGACGGCGCTTGGAGAAAAAATTGCTTTTGGCCGCAGAGAGGCAAAGAAGCAAATCTGTGGACTACTACATTTCCTGCTGAAGTTTGGACATGACTCAGAGCTTAGTCTTTAATTACAACCATACCTTTTTCGTTTCTCTTTCACTTGTTTTGATTATGGGAATATTATTTTCATGGAAAACTAGTTCCAGTGAGCAATCCCTTCTGCGAAAGGGGTTGTAATACCACAGTGGTGAATTTTTTCAAAATCCCCACTCTGTAATTTTTTACTTTTGTTTGCTTTTAATAAAGTACTCCCATCAAACTGATAAGTCCCTTGAAAGGTAGGTAGGTATGGTAGGTGGGTATTTTAATTCACGTCGCACTGGAGTAACACAACGGACTATTGGCGACGGTCCAGTTTCAAACCCGAAGGGAAAGACCACGTAATTTTGAACCACGGCCAGATGACGAGGTCACCTGTGAGCTGGCACCCCACACTACAAACTTCCACACCAAGTCAACGGGAGGACATTTGAGGCCACGACAGATTTAACGTGCACCAGCCCCCTTTGCGCACGACGGTCTTTGGTTGGATTCGAACTCGCAACCCTCCGGTTGCTAATACTCTACTCTTCCAACAGGAATTCCGCGGCCCTGGAGTGAAATAGGAAGTGTGTCATCTATAGTCTTTTAAGAAATAATCGCTGGATTACAACTGTGCGCAACTTCAGTGTTAAATAGATCAAGTAACCCTCCGGATGCTAATCCGTAGCTCTTCCAACCGGGCTACCGGTCTCTTAAAAGGACAGGCTCCTCTGGTGGTTATCTGGTTATGTATATTGCATAGACTCGTCTATACCAGTTTTTGTGGCACTGCAGTGTATATAAATAATATTATATAAATAAGAAAGCAACTCTTTCGGGATGGGCTCCCAAAACTCCCCTCTGGCTTTGCCACTTGCCCCTAGTGTTGGACGGCGCTTCCGAGAAAGGTTTACAAAGTCGCTTCTAAACGTAAATCGGATGATGCAGCGGTGAAGTGTTATCTGTGAATAACTTTACCGCGCAACAGCTTAGGGCGCTTCATGTCCGACAGTAGCAGATGCGGCGCATTTAATCGATCCCACTTATATTCGGTGAGTAACAGGAGCCGCAATATCGAGGATTATTGCGGCTCCATCACTTAGGGCTCCGCGCCAGCGAAAGGCCTTTTTATGACAGACGCAGAAAAAGAGCTCAATTGGCAACATGTCAAATGTCACCGACAGGGATATTGCTTTTTAAAGTCGATTAACCGCCACATGAAAATAATGGAGATGTTGTACCAAAGAGTTATTTCTCATGTACCACGCTTGAGCACAGACTAAGTAAGAGAGATAAGAAATGCTTTGTTGTGTTTGAGTCTGTCCCATTGTAGTCTTCCGCTCTGGGACCCATTTGTCGGCTGGACTGGCCAAAGAAGGACTCGAATTACGTTCACGCAAGCGTAAACCTTTTTGCGTAATGCACTGAGAAGTATTTCAGTGTTTTGGTGATTCTTTTCGTCCGTTTGACATTTATTACGAGTCGTAAGAGTATAAATTCTTTCGTAAAAAGCAACTCTTAGTAATTGTGATGCAAATGCTTACTCCGAGGAGAATCTTAGAATCACTGTGCGAATGATTGTGAACTTGAATAAAAAGCTCTTAAAAATTTAGTCCGCTTCACTGAATTTGCAAATTAGCATATAAAATGACATGAAATAAATCTCAAAAAGAACATTGTAAATGCATAGTGGTAATTTAGATAGCGATTGAAAAGCCTGTTGTTAGCCTATTCTTCCTACTCTAAATCTATGTATGTACTTTACTATCGTACGTGACACAGAAATCGAATGTAAATGAAGTCAACAGCAAAGGAGCTTTCAACCCTCTGCGGGGTCACACGCATATTTACACCTTCCAACATGCTCTTTCCATGAGATTGCAAAGCTCCTCTCCCCAAGAAAATACGAGTACAAGTGGCCCTACGATTACGAAGTATGATCACGTCATCCAACATAACTAGAATATCTTGCACGAGAATGCCTTCTCGAAACAACTGTAGACGAGACCCGATTTGGACACCCACTGAGAGTTGAACATTAGACAACATGACTCCTCGCACAATCGGAATCACCATCAGCTACAGCACACAGAGATTCCGACATGAAACCCATTTCAGAGTAGAAAGCAACCGACACTTTTAATCCCATACAGAATGACCTCCCAGATCTTAGATGTTGTAACAAGACCCCATTAAGACTATCTTCAGTCGCAGAAGTAATTCGACCCAAGTGGGGAAGTCCCAAAGGGAGACAGACTCGACAGCGGTTGCTCTTACCAAAGTCCCACATTCCCTGAAGAGGCATAACTACCTCAGTGGAAGACGTACGAAGACCGTTTCTAAGAAAGTCGGAGGGCTGTAGGGGCATACCCAGAACTTTTCTTTGAGAGGGGTTGAGAAAATGGTCACAATCAAGATACTAAGATGTTATTTGAGGAGGTGAAATTCCCCGCATACTCCACACAATTGATTCAATAATATTCATCCCGTTAACCCGCCAAGTAGTTTCGACGAGATATATTATAAATCAAGATCTGACCAATTAACCTATCGCTACTACCACGCCAAAGGCACCAATTTGCATTTTGGCGATTTTGACCTAACTGCATTTTCGAGTCACTAATTTCATGTTTTATACTATAATAAAACCACGAATCATTTCAATTCTTAGTGGAAATGCCACTTTTCATGATAAAACAACCTTTGAGACGTAACTCGATTTTTTCCGAAGCATCAAAAATTTGAATGCGGTTTTGTAGAAACGTCAATTTTGCATATTGATGCCTTTGGCATGGTGGTAACGATATCATGACCTAGTCATTAAAATATTAATATATTACAAATGGTAGTTATAGCACAAATGGCTACATCCTTCTGTCCGAGGCCCTCAGGGGCACATCTCCTTCAGGTGTGTACGGGCTTCACGGACTTGAGGTACATGAATGATCTCTTCTCCCATGGGGTTTACTGCCTTCAGAAAATATGGTGTTCGCGCTCCTACCAAGCAACAACGATCTTTTTCTGCTTTCATCCCACTACCCTGTTCCTATTTCTCTTTTTCCCCTTTCACGAAACTTTTCACTTGATGTTGTCTTGGCCAAAAATGGCCCTTGTGCCATAAAATTTCTAAGCAACAAACCCTCTGTCCTTGCGGTGGTTTGGGAGTACTTGAATTTACGTCGCATTGGAACAACACAACTCGCTATTGTGACAATCCGGGATCAATCCTGAAACTGTCCATGCGGGGAGAAATGCGATTCTGATCACTAGATGTTCACCTGTCTTTCCTCTGAGGAATTTCACTTGGTTAAACCATCCATTGATAATCAATCATGGGTAATTAACGTTATCAATAATAAACAATCCCTACGGCGAATACGTGTCCATATGACCTCCGTTACGGCGGACGGGTGCATTGATTTTAACCTAGTCTGCTATAGATTTCTGTATTTAAACCTCTACAGTGGTTTCGACGAGATATCTCGACCATCAAGATCTGACCAATTTTGCTAAGGACGAGTGTCTCGTCATCAAGATATAGCCGATTTTTTTTGTGAAGACGTGATCCAGAATTGATCAGTTTTGATAATGACGAGATATCTCTCGTCATCAAGATATTGCCGATTTTTTTAGACGAGATCCAGAATTGGTCAGATTTGCTAATGACGAGATACCTCTCGTCATCAAGATACAGCCGATTTTTTTGTGAAGACGAGAGAATTGGTCAGTTTTGCTAATGACGAGATATCTTTCGTCATCAAGATATTGCCGTTTTTTTGTGGTGACGAGATCCAGAATTGTTCAGTTTTGCTAATGAGATACTTCGTCGAGACAACCACCAGGAGGATTGAAGGTAGGGGTCCCCGTGGATCAATGGATTTGCCCACAATGCTAGCAATCTGCGAATTGTTGGTGGCGCCGGTTCGATTCCGCCCTGGATATATTTCCCTCTTCTGTGTTAGTAGAGCCGTTCTTATGTGTGTATGTCCATTTATCTGACGTTTGGCGCAACCTCCAAATATGGTCCTTGAGCCATAAAACCTAACCCGACCATCGCATTGAAGGTAAGATGGGTGGGTTATAAAAAATTGAAAAAGTGAACAGTGTTTGTGCATGTGAAATTAGTAAACATTATTTGGGTGATGGAAACATTGAAATATACCCAGGGAGGAAATAAACCTGTGTCGTCTACAATTCGCAGGTTGCTAGCGTTGTAGGCAAATCCAGTGATTCACGGCAAACATTCGTTGTAGAATTTTGACAGACTAGTATACTTATCTATTTGAGATTGAAATAGTTGTTTTTAAGTAGCACTAGAACAACAGAACGGGCTATTGAGGGCGGATCCCTAAGGAAAAGATCCGCAGTATCTATTTAACACTGAGGAAGTTGAGAGTTGGAATCGAGCGCTCATTTCTTAAAAGAATATAGATGACACATTTCCTATTTCACTCCCGGGTCGCTGTAGCCTGGCTGGAAGAGTAACGAATTTGCAACCGGAGGGTTGCTAATTCGAATCCAATACAAGACCGTCGTGTACAAAGGGTGCACGTCAAATATGTCGTAGCCTCAAATCACGTTCGCTTGGTGGGGAAGTTTGGAGAGTAGGGTGCAAACTGAGGTTTTGTCTCGTCATCTGACCGTGGTTCAAAAGTACGAGGCGTTGTCTGGATTTTTCCCTTAGGGAGTGATCATAGACAGTCGCCAATAGCTCTTTGTGTTGCTCCAGTGCAACGTTAATTAACTACCTGCCAACTACCTTTTCTTGAGATTAAACATCTAGGGAAAGTGAAAGCTGTTAGATTGCAACTACAGTGAAACTTCGATTAACCGTCACTCTTTTGACCGTCAGTTTCTGTTAACCGTCAGTCTGTTTTATTAAAAGTTAATTAATTAAATATTAAAAGTTATTAGTACGTACACAAATGCATACATACTATACTCATACATGTACTGTACTCATACATACTGTACTCATACATACTGTACTCATACATACATACTCTACTACATAAAGTACGAAACATTGTGTGTGTGCAGTTCAGAAAGCACGAGCTTCGAAGAAACGAAAAATAATGACAGACTATATTAAAATTTAAATATGTACGTCTCGTAAGTTCATGTAACAATATGAACACATGTATACTATACTGTACTTAATGTAAATTGTATATTGTTTGTTTCTGTAAAATAAAATACATGTAGTGTATTTTCAGTTCTTAAACGTGCATTTTTTATCATTCGTCCATATGCAATAGATGGGGTGGGTTGTTGTTTAAGATTTTGCTGTTATCCGTCTATTCGATTAACGGTCCCGGTCCCGACCCTGAGGGTTAATCGAAGTTTCACTGTAATGTTAACTTGACCCATGAATTCAACTTTTCATTATGTGTAGAATTGATTAGAAAGTATACTAAATTGAATTTGGTATTTTGAAATTGATGAAAATTTAAAATTTCTATTGTTTTTGGGGCGACTAAAAGTTCACCAGCCACTCCCTTTATATGCCGGAGGGTTGCGAGTTCGAATCCAACCAAACGCCGTCCTGTACAAAGGGGGCTGGTGCACGTTCAATTTGTCGTCGCCTCAAATATCTTCACGCTGGCGTAGTGTGGAAGTTTGGAGTATGGGGTGCCAACTCAGGTTTGACCTCGTAATCTTACAGTGGTTCAAAATTACGTGGTGTTGTCCTCGGATCTGTCCCCCTTCTGGGATCCCTTCTCAGATCTTCCTTTCTGATCCCGGACCGTCAAAAATAGCCCGTTGTGTTGCTCCAGTACGACATTAATTAAATACCTAGTTTTATATGCGCCAGTTGTTAATCGGGTTGTCGCATACATGCTATCTGCAGTTGCATGCAGTGTATTATTTGAATAGCAATGAAACACCCCTGTCATAAAAAGAGGCAAGTTTCAGAGGTACACCTGTGAAAAAATATCCACTTGACGCTATTTTAATCTTTTCTAAAATAAACTAAGCTACTGTGTATAAGTTAGGTATGAGCTAGGCGTTTTCTAATGTAAAGCGTTCTACAACACACATGAAAAAAATCAAATAGCTACACGAAGACCGGTGTGAAACGTGCAGGAGAATTTTAAACCTAGGAAGAAAGATAGGGTAGATGTAATACTGCCATCTTTCAAGGCGCACCTGGGATAATGCAAAAATTTCCACGTTCTCGCTGTTTCCAAAGACTAATGGTGTAAATGCAAATTTGAAATACCTTAAGTCAGACGTGAAGAATGAGATGGGTATATGCATACAATCAACCTCTATCAGAATTTTAGGAATGAAATAAAGTATTAAAATTGGAGGTCAATAAATCTGGAAGTGATGAGATGAGGCTATGCACACAGTTGCAGCAGAATACTTTTCTTAAAGAAATATAAAATAGATGCGAAACATAGCATCTTCGGATTAATTGGAAAAAATACTATCAGAATGGAGAGTATCGAAAAATAATTGGTTTCAGAGAGAAAATTGAATACATAATCTGAAAATAAACTCTTGTATCAAATATAATGAATAAAATGTCCAGAGTAAATGACTTGGATGATATCTGAAAAGTATGATAAAGAAATATAAAGACGAGGTTGGTAGGTATTTAATTAACGGCGCACTGGAGCAACACATTGAGCTATTGGCGACGGTCCAGGATGAAACCCACCACGTAATTTTGAAACACGGTCAGATGACGAGGTCAGACCTGAACTGTATAAAAGATGAAGTAGCACTAAGGAATTATATATTTGACATAAATTGTTAACATTTCTCTTAGTAACTTAAAAACCAAAATATGAGTTTTCGGGGTCCTATATTAAAATTCGTAAAGCTCACGCAAAATTTTGTAGCACAAGCTTTTCTTATACTACTTAGAGAAACATACAAATTCTTAACTTATGCAAGGCGTGGTGTGGATGTTTGGAGAGTGGGGTGCCCTGCTCAGGTGTTGATCTCGTCATCTGACCGTGGTTCAAAATTACGAGGTGTTGTCTTCGGGATTGATCCCGGACCGTCCTTAATAGCCCGTTGTGCTGCTCCAGTGCGATGTTGATTAACTACCTACCCACCTACCCTCCAAAGAAAGTGATGGTTTTCAAATAAATACTAAATCTTCAATCACTGCTACGAAATGCTTACACCCGTGTCCAAATTCTTTTGTAAACTTGTTTTCAACCGTAAGTTGTATATTTTAGTTTCTCAATGCCAGTTTTTAAAATAATTTTTAAAAATTAATAAAATATTGAAAAAATAATGTGACATTTAAAAATATTTTCAATGTTCCACATTTTCTGCAAATAAATTTCGTAATTACAAGTATTTTTAAGCAAATGCAATATACTAGGTATTTGTGACACCAGTTATTACTATCATATATCACGGAATGAGTTAACGACAAAGAGCAATTGTACTGATACAGAGTTTAGGTGCGTCTTATATACAGGGTGGCCCAAAACTCGCTAGACCATTTTAAAATATAACTTTTTTGCTATTAATTTTCCAAAATTATTTTTCATATTATTTATATGTAATCCTTGGAAAATTGTTCTGGTGAAATTCATAGCAGAGTAACGAGTAAAATTAATTCAATTTTATCTACAAAATCAACGGTCAATTGTACTAACCCAGAGTGCTTACATTCGTCATTTCTTGCGTCCTGCAGTTGAGAACACATCAGAGGTATGGTAGCAGCAAGATGAGGCTACTCCCTATACAGCTTGTCCGACGATGGCGCTCGAAAGGCAAATTTTTCGACGGGCAGATAAAAATTTCGCGAAACTCGGAATTCAATTGGCCTCCACGCTCACCTGACCTTACGTCTCCAGACTTTTTCTTGTGGGGATATCTAAAAAAAAGACAAATTAACAAACCTCGGATCATCCAGCAATTGAAGGTCGACATCCGTGAAGAAATTGAAGAAATAAGACAAGAAACATTACGAGATGTGATGGAGCACACTTTAGAAAGAGCCCGACACTGTCAAGAACAAAATGGTGGCCATTCGAAGGACATAATATACAAAACTAATTTCCAAGAAGTATATTTACTGTTTATAAACGAATAAACGTGAATTTTCAGTACATAAAAGAGTTATTCTATTTTTAAATGGTCTAGTGACTTTAGGGCCACCCTGTATAATACCCCCTAGCGAATGAAGGAATATCAAACCCTCCTGGTGGTTGTGTCGACTTTACCAAAAGTGATAAGATCTTGATGGATAAGATATCTCGTCATTGGCAAAACTGATAAGATCTTGATGGACGCGATATCGTCATTAGAAGAAAACTGACCAAACTTTGATCTCGTCATCAAAAAATCGGCAATATCTAAATGGCGAGATATCTCCTCATTAACAAAGTTGGTGAAATCTTGATGGAGGAGACCATTGGAGGGTTAACGCTCTGAGTCACGAGATTTCTGAGTCGAGTAGAATTGATTTTACTCCACAACACACACATAATGACTAAATGACCACATCTATTGGTTGAAAGAAGTGCAGGAAAGATTTTTTTTGTCCAGAAAGTTAAAACTGGTTAAAAGTCATGAAGGGAAGAGTGTAGGTCGAAGAAAGGATTTATATGTGTGGACCCCTGAGAGGGTTAGAGCAGTAAACACTTAACAAGCAAAAGGGAGTATTTAATGGCATTAAACTAAATAAATCTTATCAAATATGTTAAACATTCTTGCAGTAAAATTACAATTTATATTCTGTAGGGAACAATGTTGTCACTCCAATTCTGTCTAATGATTAACAGTATTCATAAGTATGCAAACTAAACCTAAAATAAATAAACGCGTGTGTTATCCGTGTAGAGATATTTATAAATACTCATGGCGAGATAACGAATCTTAACCATATTTTTACAACCTTTAATGCGCTCCCAAAATAGTGGTCGTTTATTGCAATCCACTGATCTTAAATACAAATACCAGACAAATCATAAATTTAATCCTGTCTGGATGGTATTGGATTATTAAAGCTATGGAAACACACCATAGGTACTTGACGTTACAGGAAAAATAAAATGAAGTAATCCATTGGTAGAAACGGGAGGATAGATTAAACTCAAAGTAGTAAATGAGATTTCGTCGAGATTTAAGTCAGACTGATGAAATTTAGCAGACGATAATCCTCCTGAGTAAATGGCCTCTCGAGGCATGTCACGTGACTATATATTAAGGTGTGTCGATGTTAGAGCATTCCTCTCCTTTACTTTCAAGTAACTAAAACGTTTGATTAGGATGTGCGATATCTCTAAAAACAATATTTTTTATTTAACTCAAGAGGGTTTATAAACCTGTTTCTTAATTCAATAAGTGTAGGAAATAGTTGTTTTATTACTTTTGGCAGCACTTTTGCGGTTTTGTGAAAAAGTTAAACTATTGGTATTTTAGGGCAGTTGGTAGGTCTAATACTGGCAGTGTTAATCTAATTCTCTAAAGTGAGGGTAAGTATTATTTAGCCTAATATTTTTAAAAACATGAAATTCACTAGAAAATAACAAAATTCTGCTTTTTGTTCGTAAAAGTGTAAATCTTTTATTTGCCTAAATACAGTAGCTTAAGTATAATCTATAATGCTTTGAGAACGTTTTTAGAAAGTTGTACTTAGCAGGCTAAAGAAGTCTTACACGCCAATAAAAAGTGATCCATTTGAGGAAATCAAGTTTAAAGTTCAAAATTTAAGTTTTCCCAAATTGAATTTATTATTAATTTTTTAAAACTTCTAAAATATGAAACGGAAATTAGGAATATATTGAAAGAGCATCAAACAGACTATCTAAATGGATATTTTTGAAAATTATGGGTTCCAACTCCTTAAAAGATTATGGACTGCAGCTTATGATTCTTAATTTAACCCCCAAAGTGGTTTCGACGAGATATCTCGTCATCAAGATATAGCCAATTTTTTTATTACTGCGAGATCAAGATGTGGCCAGTTTGCTTCTAGTGGCAAGATATTTCGTCCATCAAGATTTGGTCAGTTTTGCTAATGACGATATACCTCGTCGAGACAACCACCAAGAGGGTTAATAAGCGTAGGAATTAGTTTATCATTACTCTGACCCAACAGTGTGTGTTTGTTGAAAAATAAGTTAAACTATTGGTATTTAATTAGGGTGAGGTAGTATAAGTGAATGTAAAACGTGTCTCTTGCTGGAAATGATTGGAGGAGTCCTATAGATTAGTTTCACCCCTGGAACGATTCGAAATCTGGCAGGGAAGTTGCACAGATTAAAGAAGGAAATGAATGAAAAGATATGTGTTTTTGCCCTCTATCATACTGCAAACAAGTAAACAGCCCACGATATGCACTTGTCTTGTTGGTACCAATCTAATTGGCCTTGAGTAGCTAACAAAAAAGGTGTTAAAAATACCCTTGGTTTTGTTATCTCGCACTCGTACTATCAGCCATTGATCCCAGTCTAATTAGCCTTCTTGTAACAGACACGCAAGATGTTAGTCCAAAGAAGGGCATGAATGAAATAATATGTTCTTGCAATACTATCACTTTGAAGATAAGAAAATAGTCCATGGTATGGCACTTTCCCCGTCGTGTTGGGCAAGTACGGTCTCAAGAAAAAGTATTAAAAATATTTTTCAAACCCTCCAAGTGGTTTCGATGAGATATCTCGTCCATAAAGATCTGACCAACTTTGCTTAATATCTCGTCATCAAGATATTGCCGATTTTTTGACGAGATCAAGATCTGGTCAGTTTTTTCTTCTAATGACGAGATATCTCGCCCATCAAAACTTGATCAACTTTGCTAATGACGAGATACCTCGTAGAGACAACCTCGAGGAGGGTTAAATTATATCAATGATAAGTTTAAACAAATAAGAGATTGATAAGTTTAAGCAATAAGTTTAAACAAATAAGAGTGTAAACATATTAGTAAAGGTCTGTGGAATGTGTGGTAAAAATATGAAATTTTTAAACATTACTGGGGCAGAATAGTAATTGGTTCAATACACAGTGCGTCAAATAAGTTTTAAGACTGGGTCTGTAAAAAGAAATGGAAACAAGAAATTAATACCTGTTTTGGTTTTTTATTCAAAATAGGACCCTCCGGCTTCAATGCACTTTTTACAGCGATTTATTAGTAAATCGAACGCCTGTTGTAAATCACTTTGTGGAATGGCCTGCAAAGCACGCGTCGAAGCTTCTTGTATGGTCGAAATATCCTCAAAATAACACCCTTTTAACTTCATTTTAAGTTTTGGGAATAAGGAGTAGTCACAGGGTGCTAAATCAGGTGAATACGGTGGATGGTTCAACACACAGACATTATTTTTTGCCAAAAATCGACGAACAATAAGGGAGGTGTGACTGGGTGCATTGTCGTGTAACAAACACCAACTGCTTTCAGTCCTATAGTCTGGACGAATGCGACGAATTCTGGCCATCAAACGCTTTAAACAGCTAAGTAGTTTTGACCTGTAATTGTTTGTCCAGTTGGAACAAATTCTTTGTGGATAATACCTTTACTATCGAAGAATGTAATGAGCATTGTTTTGATTTTGGATGGAACTTTTCTTGGTTTTTTGGCTTGCGGTGAATTTGGTGACTTCCATTCCGCACTTTGTCGCTTTGTTTCAGGATCATATTGGAAACACCAGGTTTCATCACCTGTAACAATGGACTTCAAGAAGTTTGGATCGTTTTCAGCGGCTGAAATGATGTCTCTGCAATGTGCACTTCTCATTGCTTTTTGTTCAGGGGTTAAAATGTGTGGAACAAATTCAGCACACACTTTTGTTTTGCCCAAATCTTCAATCAGGATGGTTCGAATTGTTTCTTTGCTGATATTTAAAGAGTCTTCCATCATTCTCAGTGACGCACAGCGATCGTTTGTTACGAAATTTCGTACTTTTTCAAGAACTTCAGGTGTTCTAGATGAAAATGGTCTTCCACTATGCTGATGATCTTCTACCGTATCTCTTCCGTCCAAAAAGGTTTTGTGCCACACAAAAACATTTGATCTACTTAAACAACAGTCACTGTAAACTTGTTTCATGAGTTGGTATGTTTCCGAAGCACTTTTACCAAGTTTTGCGTTAAATTTAATTACAGCTCTTTGCTCTATCTTAAAAAATCAACATGAAAAAAATTCCCTTCTGCAATGAACGCTCGCCTTCTCTCAGATACTTAACGAAATGCGCACAACTTGTTGGCAGTGTGTCACCAGACGATGGACGTTATGACGCATGAGCATTTACACTCACAGCGCCATTACAACCAGCGCTCTGGGACGAGTCTTAAAACTTATTTGACACACTGTGTATGTACTTTTTGGGATCGCACCTTCTCCAGTTCACACTGGATTAAACGTAGAATAATTTCAAAGCCATAATTTTTTGGGTTAAAAAATCTCGGATTCAAAGCTAGTAAGTAAAATATTTCGCAAATATAATGTAACAGAATGAAAAGTTGTTTGTTGAGATGCAAGTTTGAGCAAAATGACGGTTATGCCCCGAACAATTCGATGAAGCACATGCCGGTTGAGAACTTTAGCAATCATTTAAACTTATGTAGTGACGGATAAAAGTGTTTATTAGATTAATAATTTAATTTTAAATCAACTCAAAAAATATATCCAGACACAAGTAGGGATGAAATTTTAAAAATATTTTATCGGTCAGTAAAACTTACTTTATATAAGTCTGCAAAGCATATTAATTTTTAATTTTTCATTTCATTGAAACAAAAAGTGAAGGATTCTGATAAAATAAGAGGTTGTAGTTTTTCTTTAACATTTTAATTACATAGTTAATATTTTTCTGAACTTTCAGTTCGATATTAAAATCGATATATATACAACAATGTAATACATCTGCACATTTTATGCAAATTTACTGTTATTCGTTTTAAAATTTGGTACGGTTGTAAAATATATATATTTAAAACTTTTATTGTAAGTAGTATGGGAATTGTGAATAGTAGGAAACTTATTGAATTAACAAAAGTTAGTAACTATCTATGTTCTAAAACTATATTAAAATAAACTTACAACATTCATATATTTTAATGGAAATCGATTCAGGAGAAATTTATTACGATAATATAAAATTTCAGCAGCATCCCGTAGTGCTTGCACTGTAATCAATTTACTATTCCCTATTTTCATCCGATGGTTCTCTGTTTGATAGGTTTGAGAGGTCTGGCTCTGGTTTTCTTTGTAAATTATTCTCTTTCTACAAAGTCGTTGGCAGCTATTTGACTAATTTTGACTGAGAGGTCGAAGCATTTTATGGGGCATTAAAACAGTGTCTTCTGAGAAAAGATTCATTCGAAAAGCGGTTATTTTATCCGACTCTAAATCTGCAATATAAGTAGTCTCTTAAAATACAGTCAGATTGCCCACGAGTTATGCCATCGACCTTGAAATGAAATAGACGTTGCATGTGCCTTCAGCCTCATGTTATTTCTTCCAGTTGCTCGGTTTCAAGATCTGTCACGTGGTTGTGGGTAAAAGCATGAATCCTAAATTATTGATTGGTTAAAGTGATTATCCACCCTGACCAAAAACACTATTCTGCTCTTCCATAGCCAATCGGCTAAGTCGGTTTGTGAGTTGTACTTCAGAGATCTTACTACAGCTACTCCGTCCACATGATCCGTCTATTTCATTAGAAGGTCGATGAGTTATGCAATACAGACAACTCGTTGGTAAGTTAGCTGATGTGTTGATGCTTCATTGGGTTCGGTTCATTGTGGCGTACCTGGAAATGAAAGAGAGGACTATCTCTCCAAAAAGGGGACCAAGATCACCCAAATGCCGTTAAACCCTCTGTCCTTTCGCAATTCAAAGCTTTGGATAGAAGAGTTGTTCAAACACCGCCTAAAAGAAAGATTTGTCCATGCTGCCAAGGATAAATCTTGGGAATGGCTTCTTTCCTCCAGTGACGTCATCCCAGACTGTCGAAGGAAGGCTTCAGTTACTGAGCTTCGTTTCCTGACAGCATGAGTGTCTGCGTGTACACTTTATTGTAACATTGTTGACTCTTCTGACTGTATTTTGGGTAATAGTACCCAACCTATGAATGCTCAACACTTAGACACGTGTACTGCACTTAATAATTTGAGTAATAGAAAATTGGACAGAAGTATTGGAAAGTCAGATGGCGAAAGGCGTAAAGTCAAGTGCCTGTCATTTGTTTCATTCAGATTCATTCATTTCTTGAAAAAAAAGAAGCGACTAACTGCTACTAGAATTCAAACATTGATCTTTGTCATCACAAATACTTAGAGAACAAATACTTCAGATTTCGATACTTAACCCTCCAGGTGGTTGTCTCGACGAAGTATCTCTCGCCATTAGAAAAACTGACCAGCTCTTTATGAACGAGCTATATCGTTCATTGGAAAAAATGACCAGATCTTGATATCAAAATATATCAATACATCTGGATGACGAGATATCTCGCCATTAGCCAAATCGGTTAGATCCTGAGGGACGAGATATCTCGTCGAAACCACTTGAAGGGTTAAATTTAAGTTCAGAATAACTTATAGTCAGCGATTCTTTCTCAGTTAAATTGTTTAGCGAAATAGTAACACGATATATGAAAAATAAAATAATTTAATTAATAAAATACCAAAAAATCAAATCCATTAACCTTCTAACTGCCTGTGTATTGAAGTTAATAAATACACGAACACAAACAAAAATAAAAACATTCAACAACTTCCTTCGAAAGTTTATTTTAAATTATGAGATAAGACTAATTAAATTTTTATACTCTTTAAAATACAATTCATAGCAAAAGAAACACTTGTATGTCATGACCTGATATATCCGTGACATTGTAGGATTTTATGCTTTTAAGTGGACACAGGAAATGGTTTATAGCAGAGATCTTTCTCAGTTAAATTGTTTAGCAAAACAGTAACACGATACTTGAAAAGTAAAATAATTGAATTAATAAAATACCAAAAAAATCAAATCCATTAAACGTTTGACTGCCTGTATTGAAGTTATTGAATACACGAACGAATACAAACCAAAATAAAAACACTCAGCAACTTCCTTCGAAAGTTTCTTTTAAATTCTGAAATAAGACTGATTAAATTTTTTATATTCCTTAAAATACAATTCATAGCAAAAGAATCATTTTTATGTTATTAAAAGATTGATATATCCGTGACATTTTAGGATTTATTCCTTCAAGTGGGTACAGGAAATGACTTATCTTCCGCGAAAGATATACTTCGTAAATTAAGCAAATTTTCCAATGCTCTAGCTATTAATTGTCAAAAATTAAGAGCTAAATTGCATGTAAAAAATATTTCATCATTACAATCTTAAAACTCCTAGGGCGGTATTTGCTTCCGGGTAATTAGCTTGTTACATACGTCTCTTTCAAAAGAAAAGGGTCTAGGAGTTATCTTTTAAAGATGCTTCGTTTTATTTTCAGGTCATATTTTTCTGAAATGCAATAAATAAATCAAGGAAGACGACTCCAATTGTGTTGCATTCAAATACGAATTCGAGGAAAAATAATACTCAAATAAATAGTTTTATTCAGTTTTTCTGGGAAGTTTGAGTAATGAAGAATTATTTCGGCCAATTGAGAGACAAACTTGTTTACGTTATAATTAATAAGATATTTTTTTATATTGACGAGCGTTTTAAAGCATCAACGATAAGTTAAAATTGGAAGTATCTGATTTTGACCTGATACAGGTATTCAATGGCAAAATAAATCTCTTAAGGTATAAATTTTCGTGTTGAAAAATACCTATAAAAATACATAGGACAATTAAATTTCTTGTAAGTTAAAGTTATTCATCGTGAAAATAATAATAACTCTTATTATTTTACATTGTAGTATAGTGGTCTGCATTATGGATATGAATAACATGATGAAGGATAAAATGTGCTACAATAATATTTGTTACCTATAGCATAACAAAACATTAATGTTAAGCTCTAAACCTGCACAAGTATTCAAAGGCAAAACAATTCTTAACGTATCAATTTTATAGGAAACAAAAATACTTTGGCCAATTAAATTTTCTGTAAATTATAATTCTTCCCCATGAACATAATAATTGCTCACATTACTTTACATTGTAGTATCGTGGTCTACATTAAAGATATGAATAACATGCTGAAGGATAAAATATGTAACAATAACATTTGTTATCTATATCGTAACAACCGTAAAGCTTTAAAACTGTACAGGTTTTCAAAGGCAAAACAAATCTTAAGACATCAATTTTATGGTAAGAAACACCCGTAAACATGCATTAAATAATTAAATTTCCTGTAAGTTATATTTCTTCACCCCGAAAAATATTTGTCCATATTGTTTTACATTGCAGTGTAGCGGTCTATATTGTTGATATGAGCCACACGATGGAGTATGTTACATTAATATTTATTATCCATATCATAACAGCATTAAGGTGCATTTTATAAGCGAGAGATGTAACCCCATCTTTCCTCGCGTGACGATCAAGTTTCGCCTCGAGTGCATGCGAATACACGTAGCCATTAGATATATTCATTAACACATATCGGTTTCTCTCCTTTTGGAGAAGATAATAAACTCGCATTATCAGACATTTCCCGCAGAGGAGAGAGTGATGGAACGAACGGGGAAATATACTAACTACTGCTTGCTTTTGTTGCTACATCATAAACATTGCGCAAATAAAGCAACGTTGAAACTCGATCGTCGTTTGCAGAGATCTTTTAGACTTTTCTGTTGTTAGCCTTTCGAAGAGTACTACTCTGGTGTGCAAAACGTAAGGCGGGCCACTGTTTTTAAGAGTTAAAACATCAAAATCATACGAAATAGCCTGTGACGTCTTGGGCCCCCTGGGATAATCATTAGAAAGCAAGTGCATGTTCAAATTTGGAATCGTGACATCAGAGGGTCTAACATAGGAACGGATTCTGCTAACATAGCAATGGACATTTTCTAAAATTGTTTGTTGGTGAAGACCTATCAGCTTGAATAAAGGTATTTTGCACAGTACAAATTAGTTTTGCTAGTTATAATTATAATTCACATTTGAGTAGATTCACATTCACCATACTGGTTTCTACATCTATGATACTACATTCTCTGTTTTCATTTTCTAAAGAAACTTTGTCAACTTAATGCTCCACATTGGGAAGCGAGCTTTAAATGAAAGTTTTCAAATCAATTACAACGATTAACATCTAATTAGAAAGAGTGTAAAAAATCAAGATTGAATTTTTTTATTAAAGAATTCATGAAGTGACAAAATATAGGTTTATTTACCAAAAAAATAAAAAATAATAATTATAAATCTTTAAAAATGATTAAACAGTTTTTGACTACATTCCACTTTTAAAATATTTGTTTGATTCATTGACTACTTATACTATTCTCTTTCTTTATAGTCTCATGGTAAGGAGAAATGAAAGTTTAGATAGTAACGAAATAATTTCTTCACCATTCGTAGTTGCATTGCCATTGTTGTCCTTTCATGCGTCCTAGACTTCATACAATTAATAGAAATAATAATTCAATTTAATGATTACATTGCATCGTAAATAAAAAATGCATTACATTTTAAACACATTTATACTAAATTAAAGCGTAAATATAAATCTACAATGATACTTGATTTTTATTACCAAAATTAACTTACGTAATTAAAAACTAACTTTATCTTTAGATTTCAATATGAGCTATAGAGAATTAGCAATAGCAGTAAGTGTTTAAAATGCATAATTAAATTGCTGTATATATATAGACTTCAGGTTCTGATCTAATTTACCCTCCTTTAAGTAAAAAACGACTAACTAAACCTAACTAGACATAGAGAAAAGTGTTATATTGGATGCAAAAAACTTATTAGTTTCGATACATAGTCTACGTACTTTAATATATTGATGAATAAAATATATTTTCTGGTTAATTTTTTCTTTTCTTGAGCTAAATTTAGCGTTTGTGGTGTTTTTTAAAACTCACTTTATATAAAACAAATAAAAGAGAAATAGTAACTCTAGACAAGTATTAAGTTTTTACTAGATTTTAAATAATGGGTAAATAATAGTGAGCATTTAGCAATATAGGTTTGGATTAACGGAAGATTTGAAATATTTTAGCTCTTATGATAAAAGTTGTAATCAGTATTTCTCTCCATTATTTACTAATAATACTATTTAATTATTAATTATGAACTGTATATGTTAATTTGACCATACCATTCATTTCTTTTTTATTAAGACTCAGGACATTTTAATAGTCTTTCAAAATTGCTGTTCTCGTGATGAGGTTTAACCAGGCCGTAAAAACAATAAAAAAAAGTACACGTGAGATAAAGGACCGTACGCGTAAGATAAATTAATTGTAGTGAATATATTGATCTCACCATGAGGCCAGATACGATTCTCTAAATATTTTTATCAGGCCCGCAGCCCAAATACGGCCCTTAGAATAGGTTTACTTAGCCCACAGACCAGATATCGCCCTCCAAATATTTTCGAGGGCCCCAGATTATGTACGGCCTTCTGAATAGATTTAACCGGTCCGCAGACCAGATACGGTCCTCCTAATAGGTTTAACCCTCCAAATGATTTCGACGAGCTATCTCGTCCATCAAGATTTTGATGATGACAAGATTCCTCGTCAAGACAACCAACCAGGAGGGTTAACCAGTCCGAAGATCAGATACGACCCTCTAAAGATTTTTTATCAGACCCGCAGAATTGATACGGCGTCATTCAGCAAATAGCTGCGTTGAAATTTCCACAAGTAGATTTTTATATATTCTTTATTTGTAGTTCGTATGATGAAAGTCAACATTCTTATTACTCTCCATTATTAACTAATAGTAATAATTAAAGATTTATTAATTTAACAGTACCATTTCTTTTTTATTTGTTCTCACGACTTTTTACGATACCTTCCCAAGCACCAGTTTATTTTGTTTCCTTGAGTTTATATTCTAAACTGAAACCATTTCAACTGAAACTAAGTCGTTCACAAGTTGATTGAAGAGGAAAAGATACTCTTTCGTTTACTTCTAATGTGACTTATACTTCTGAGAAACTTTTACCTCAGTTTGGAAAGCTTATTGATCTGCCTTGAGCACAATCGGAAATCCAACCAAAAAATCATTTTTTTTGTCCGCCGTTTCAGGATTTTCCACTTCCCTTGAGATGGAGCCCGAACATTGATTCAATATTTGCTCACGGTATTGTCATGTTTGCACAAATCCAATGGAAAACTATTGTAGTTAATCACTATAACTCTCCTTCCGTTTTAAATTCTTCGATTCTTTTTGTTTTCTTATCCATTTTAAATTACTTTTCCGGTCGCACTGTCTTAATTTCCGCTTGTTCCAGGAATAGCTTTTACTCGTCTTTGACTAATAGAATCGTTTAAACTCCAGCAGTTGGGAATATTAAATTTGTCTCCCGATATAACTTTTGTCTTTTATAAAAGTTTGACTACTTCTTTGTTATGTTATGGTACCCGCTTGAATGTGTGTTAAGGCCGTAACTCATTTTCACAACTCTAGACCATGGCAAGGTATCGCTACTAGTTTAACTATTTGGAAGATATTAAATCGAATAAGTAATATTTACCACTTCGAAATAACGTAATAACATTTCCATTCACACAGTTTGCATACGACAGCGAATGAATATCGTGTTTTGTACGGGCTCAAAGTTATTCGGCAAATGCATTATTATTTTAACTCTGAAAATTACTATTTTAATTTTTTGGATAAACGTTACGGGGTGAACACCTATAACCTTATACAATACCTTATGTTATCATCTCACTTTGCATGAATGCATTTCGCAACATTGCCTTTTACCCTTTGAAGGACAGTATTTTAAAAAACTTTATGGTGTGAAGACCTATAGCCTTATAATACCATCTCAGTCTGCAGGAATACATTTTGCACATTCTGATTAAAACTTTGAGTTTTACTAGAAATTTTGTACCGTTAGTTCTTTAAGGGAAGATGAGACAGTTCATTTTCAGGATATCAAATGAAAAAATATTTATATATCTTATTTTAATATACATATAATTATATACCTTAGCCTTTATATACAGAAATATAAACAACAGCCTTAGTATACCTCTAGAATTATATACCTTAGCTTAACTATTCTATACCTTGAATTATAAATCTCACCCGTAATATACATAGAATTGTGTACCTTAGACTTAATATACCTTGAATTATATATCTTAGCCTTAATATATCTAGAATTGTACACCTTACTCTTAATATGCCTTGAATTATATATCTTTTGAAGCTTCAACCTTGTCTCTCAGTCTCTCAGAGACAGTGAGACGCTCAGCATCCCTAAAAGAGTTAAAAGATAGTATGGAAGTTCGTATTTAGATATACTCTTGCTAATTCGTATAATCATATTAGTGTAACGTTCTTCGTAAAGGCTCATGTGTTTGATTCGATTAGCTTTATTTAACTGCATTCTCAATTAGGAACATCACCTCATTACATTCTTACCGTATAGGGAAGAAGGAGACAGAAAATTTACTGAACTGTATTCCACTTTAGACATCTCTTGGGAGACATACGAGTTAACATGTCGCTTGTTTCTCTTAACCTGAGGTAAATATAATATTATTATAGGAAGAAATTCCGCGTATTTACTTGTGTGCATCAAATTTTCCGAAGAGCTGAAGACAAATATCGGAATCCTGTAGGTTTTGTTTGGTTTAGTGTCGAGAGATCGTTTTTTGCTGAACTACAGAATCCTTTCTACAGTGAAGTCACTGCTCTCTTTATATTCAGAGGATATAAGAAATAAATATCACTTCCAAAAACCTGTTGCACCACGGATATATCAGAAAACGGTAGAGGAATTTGTTTTGAAACAGAGTATAGATGTCATTTCTTATTGCTGAAGTAACTGAATTATTGTTGCCAAGGTTTGTGTTGGAGTAAGAAGGCACTCAGATTTGTAAATGCGCAGAAATTTATTAACGTTATTGGGTTGAGGAACATTTGAGGGTCCAGTAAACATTGCTATATCCTCAAAAGTATACTCTGGCCATCGAAATTACACCATGAAAGACAAGAGATGTCAAGGGCATATTTATTGCAAATAACACAAGGCACAAGTATGAAATGACTGAAATTACAGCTCCGTTTCTATTTGCTGAAAGCGAAGAAATTAGTATTTTGTGATCCGCCATGGGTGGCAATGAGTGCTGTTACACGTATCGGCATTGAAAGAAAGAGGCTTTGAATGTGTGTTTTGGGTGTGTCAGACCATGCTGCTTTCACATCCTGACAAAGATCATCCGACTTAGTCAAGAGTGATTTGTGGTGTGCAAACCATTGGACGATCATCGACCTTATCTGGGAGAAAGATCTGGTGAAGGGGCCAGCCGTGGAAAAAAGAAATCTAATGGACATTGAAGAATTGTTGTACATTGCATGCCACTTGCTGTCGCACATTCTTCTGTAGAAAACTGGCCGCAGGCAAGCACCGAAGGCTAGAGAGGACAACAGGCTCCAAAACTTTAGATATGTAGCTATGACCAGAAATGCGAACTAGGCGAGTGCTATATTAAATTCCAATGACGCCTCATACCATAATGCCTGCTGACGGACCGGTATGGGATGCATTTGCAAGAGTCATGCAGTCTATTCCCCTGGTGCTGCCATACTCGTATGCGACCATCGTGGTACTGTAGACATAATCGAAATTTGTCTGAAAAGACGATGTCATGACATTCATTTGTCCATGTGGGGTGTTCTACGCACCATTGCAGCCACAGACGCTTGTGGTATAGAGTCAAAGGTAGTTGCAACAATGATTGCCATGAAAAATTCCCCGCTGCTGTAGATGACGTCGAATTGTACGTGCTGATACATGGCGTTGTGCAACACTTATTCCTGACCTGGGGTTCTTGATGTTGCCGTTCGATCCGCAATTGCAATGCGAACAAAATGTCTGATCTCTCGTTCGGTGGTGTGACGAGACTGCTGCAATCATTGACCTCGGTCAATTCGTCCCTCCAGTACCTACTGATTTCATAGTCACATCACTGTGGTTTGATTTCGTCCTACACTAATTTCCATTTCTCGGAAAGATAAACCAGTCTTGATAATCTACAGTTCTACTCTTTATCACTCTCTAAAATGTGCTAGTATGACTGCCCTATTTTCGAACGAGGCCTTATTAAGCTTCCTGTACACGAAAACGGCGAGGAAACATAATTCAAATGCTTAAAACCGACTCTGTTCTCCCTTTTTATACTGCTTACATGTGCGTAACTGGAGCATATGATTTACATATACACCTCAGTGCAAAATCATTTGCATATTTTTTCATGATCATTGTGCATATTTTAAGGCTATTGGATGCTTCCTTCATGGTCTTGCATTTTCGATGACCAGTAGTGTATCTTGTAGTGAAAAAAAATTAAAAACAATATTCAAGAGGATCAAAAGAATTTCTGATTGTTTAAATGAGTGCGCAGTACTTGAAAGTTTAAGATAGCGTGGCCTCTCGAATAGCGGATGAAACAGTATAATTTTATAACTTTTTAAGACTGAAAAATTTGAAAAGTTACGTTGCCCGAAGGTCTTGTCATGAAGTTTAAAAACGCATTTGCATTATTTACGCTGTCGAGGTTTAATTATGGCTGTATGAATGAATATCTCTAGTTAAACTTTCCAGGGAAGTAAACTTTTTCCACCTCTGGGATTAGAACTGGAACGAGTGGATATGTGACGGGTTTATTGTTTGCGATCAGTGTTGATGCTTGAACATTGATATTTTTAAAACAATGGCTTAAGGAAGAACGAAAAGTGCAAAGTAATTACGAATTACATTAAGCATTCAGAATTTATTTATCAATATTTTATAAAAATGTAGAAGAAACATAATTTGTAAATTTAGATACATTAAGTGGCATATGTGCCTGATTATGTGGTAAGTCAGTATTTGCGTATAGTAATTGCGTTCAATACTAACCTGGAGAAGGAATATATTTTTAAATGTATTAGATGTTATAACAGTCCGTTTATATTTAATAGCCCATTGTGTTGCTCCAGTGTGACGTTAATTGAAAAATACCAAAAATACCAATACCGTTTATATTTAACGAGAATAAACGAATAGAAAAGCTGTATCGAACCCATTGTTCTCTTGTGCAAAAATGAAGGCGTACAATGCGTTCTAAAGTTAGATATTAATTTACTTAATCATTTGCAAACTATCTTCAGTAATATTGTGTTATTACATTGAATAAAAGATGCCGGATACAAATCTGATTTGAGTTCCACACTGATCATAAAAACACTAAGAATATTTCATGTAATATGTAGTATTGGTGTGGAGGTAGCATCTTGGTTATTGACAGATATGGCACGGGGTCAAATAGTGTAGATGGGAAGTTCAAGAGAGTGAAACTCACCGACTGGTCCCTGGCATTCGGCGCTGGGGTGTCGCTGATTCAGGACACGCTGTGATGAGGACGATGCAATGGGGCCAGGAATCAAAGTTTCTCAAGGAGCTTACTCCTTACTGGTCTGCCCCGTTCAGTTTTTTCAGATGTCTACTCTTCCACCGAGAGATTTCCAGTTTTGTCCTTTATCGATAGCTCCACCCCCAATAAAATCCAGCTTTATACCCAATGCTCTGACCAATGCCAGCAAGTCCGTTCAACCTTTGTGGCTGCTTGACCCCTCCCAATTCCTTATATTCACAATGCTGTAAATCGTTCCATTTCATATTGGTTGTTACTTTTATGCGTAGTCTTTCACCTTTCAACTAGCCCCTCTATGATGACAGCATGATAATAATTATAAGTAAAATCGCAATCGTGTATTTTTTAAAATTTATTAGCTTACAATAATTTTATTAATCAACTTAATAGCTTTTAAGAGAGATGTGTGACCTGTTAGACTTGATTAATGATAACCACTGTAAATGCTCCATTTAGTAGCCATAGATTTAATATATTACTTTGTGATTCAATACGCAGTTTTAGGATGAAAAAGATTAGTCAGGGTCGTAATGTTAAAACATCGAATTTTATGGTTTGAAAATCTACCAACTATGCCTATTAGTTACTTGTTTCATAAATATAGCGATTGGATGGTTTAACAACTTTTTTACACGTAATGATAATAGCGAGACGCATTATTTTTCGAATTATCCAAGATGTATTTAAAATTGATAAGTATTGAAAAATTTCTGAAAAATAAACACATAAAGTGTTTTAGCCTTACGTATGAGAGGTTCAGTATAACTTGGAGTAGTTTACTAATTTATGAAAACAAAAATTACAAGAAAAATAAAATCTTTAAGTCAGAATATAAGGACTGGGGCGACTCTGTAAAACTATATTTGAACTACTTTATTCATTCAAAATAACGATTTCAAAATATGACATTCCTTCGCCTAAATATCAGATAAATATAGAAAATATATAAACGTATGAAAAATTGCTTATATTTTACATAACTATATTATAGCATTATGCATAAATTGAAATCTCTCAAAATTGGCTTACGTATTAAAGTATTATTGGCTTATGTGATAAATGATTATGGCTCAGTAAGCCGTCCTGGTAGTTGTCTTGAAAATGCGTCTCGTTATTAGCAAAACTAATCAGAACTTGATAGACGAGATATCTCGTCATTGGAAGAAAACCGACCAGATGTTGATCATTATCCAAAAATTGGAAATACCTTGATGAGGAGATATCTCGTCATTAGAAAATTGCTCAGATTTTGTTGGATGAGATATCTCGTCGAAACCCCTTTGAGGGTAAAGATGTAAAATTTATGAAATGAGATTTAACCCTATAAATGGATTTCGTTGATTTATCTCGTACTTCAAGATCTAACCAATTTTGCTAATGACGAGAGCTCTCGTCATCTAAATTTTGCAGCTGGTCAATTTTTCTAATGACCAGATGTCCATCAAGATCTAGTCAGATTTGTTAATAGCGAGATCCCTCATCAAGACAACCACAGGAGAGTTAACACTTATAAAGGGTATGGATATTTTCCCATTTTAACAATTCCCTGAAAGTACGATCTATCATAGGTCCGATAACATTCTCTTCACATTACTTCTTTTAATAAGGTGAGATATTCCGATATGGTATTGGGATTAGCTTACTGATCCATAAGTCGATGTATTCAGACTCGTTTCCCCAGGCTGATGACCCGGATTCCTGATAGAAATTGCATTCCTTTCTGTCTTGTAGAACTCAGATTCTTCATGCAACGCACGCATTCTTCTTAACAATAAGATTTGAAATCGGATAGTTAAATAAGAAAATAAGGCATGGAAAATAGGTTGTTTACTTTTTTAAATAAATTTATTTTTTTCTGTAGACGAATCTTAATTTGTGAAGTAACTGATTCCGATTGTGCTCTTTTGAAAGAATTTAACGTTGTTACACTAACGTACGGTTCAATAGTCGCACACAAACATACCAATGATCGGGTTTGAAATCGTAAGGGATATTAACCCTCCAAGTGGTTTCGACGAGATATCTCGTCAAAACAGATCCAACTAATTTTGCTAATGACAAAATATCTCGTCATCAGGATATTGCCAATTATGTAGTGATGACGAATTAAGATCTGGTAATTGTCTAGGAGATATCACGTCCATCAATATCTGGTCAGTTTGTCTAATGGCGAAACATCTTGTTGAGACAACCACAAGGTAGGTATTTTAATTAACGTCGCACTAGATAAACACAACGGGCTATTGGCGACGGACCGGGATCAAATCCGAAGGAAAAGATCCGAGGACAACACCACGTTCTAGGAGAAGACACCTCACTCTTGAAACTTCCACACCACGCCAACGTAAGAACATTTGAGGCCAAGACAGATTTAACGTGCACCAGCCCTCTTTGTACACGACGGTCTTTGGTTGGATTCGAACTCACAACCCTCAAGTTGCTAATCCGTTACTCTTCCAACTAGGTCCGGCCCGACAACCACCAGGACCCACTCATTCAATAAAAATACCATGGCCTACAAACATCATATATAAGAGACATTAAGATGAGTTGGAAGGTGGAATATCGATAATGTTAATTTACCCAATTTTTTATGTAGCTTTTTAAGAATATACTGAATATACCTGCTTTTAATTTTTTATACGCAACAGTCATTTATTTAGATGCTGAAGTGATAATTTAGTATTAGTAACATTTTTTAAACATTGTTTACATAAACAGAGTTAACTAAAACTTCATCAAATTCTTTACGTTTTTGTTCTTAGAAATGTGTAATGAAACTAGTGCTCTGCATATATACAAAAAGGTCACTTTGTTAAAATCTGTGATGGTTTTGTAACATTTTGTCAAAGTTTTACCACCAGGCTTAAGCGGTCGAAGATACATCGAAGCTAAACGTTCCTTTCCAGAAAATTGAGTTTTAAGTTCAAACTTTCAGTTTATTTAAATTGGCTTTACTTAGGTTTTAAACTTATCGTATGAGTTACGACAAAATCGAATTATCACTAAAGAAATACTATCCAAAACGAAGAAGCACAAAAGCGACGTTTTTGAAAATTTCGGATTCCAACTCCCCTAAGAAAACGTAACGAGAAACGTAAGGTGTAACGTAAAAGTATCAAAAATACATGTTTGAATTTATCTTGTGCAACAACAAGAAAGAAAAAAGTGGGTTGGATCGTTCCCGAGTTCACAATACTCCCCCAAAAGCTCTGTTGTCCCTTCCCGAGCATAGATTGACTCGGCAGTGTGAATACACGCATTTTATTCCCGAATAGCTGTGTTTAATATTTGTCCGAAAAGTTTGTTCACTTGGCGGCGCAGGTTGGCGACAATGGTGTGGATGTTGGCAACCCCTAACTACTATCGTAGCTTACTGGGAACGTTTCCGATATTCGGCTCCCGGCGCGCCTGCGGAACTCAAGCATCCGATCTTGAGGCAAGTCTTTTCTGTCTTCTTTGTGCAAAAGGTCATTCGCAAACATTCGAGTCCATCCTTGCCAGTACTTTTCACGTGCGCAATTCCTCTAAGTATTGCTTTTTAAAATTCCTCTGCACACTCGTATTTTTTAAGTCTTGCACATTGCACTTGTTTTGTAGTAGTATTTCGTGGAAGTGTTGTCACCTGTTATAGTTTGTAGAGCACATTTTTTTACCCCTTTTGCACATTCCCAAGAAAGTACTTGTGTCTGTCAAATCTGCGGCAGACATGTCTTGCTTCTCACGTCTACTGTATATAGGATAAAAACTGCTGAATAGTCTTCATAAAACAGCAAAAATATACTAGGAAAAAGACTAACGACGTTGAATTATGTAACGAGTCAATAACAGGTTATGCTCAACATACTTATTCCGTCTAATACACAAAAGCTGCGTTACGAGATGTAAAATATTATTTTTTACAACAAATATTATTTAAAAGTAATATAAAATTTAATTTACAAATTGCTGAATAATCTCCATAAAACGACAATTAGAAAAAAGTAACGACATGGAGTTGTGTAAGGAGTCCAATAACATGTTATGCTCCACATATTTTTTCCTTTAATACACAAACTCCGAGTAACTTATTTGTACACACATGTTATTATTATATTTATACTATTTTTCACATTACACAGATTTTTTACAGGAAAATACTTCTTACATGCAATCGAATTATAATACATGATTGATTCAAAATATTTCGATAAAAACTAAGCGAGGTTAAAGTTAACATGAAATCGTCCGCTATCGACGTTTTGAATTGCTCCCTATAAAAATATCTGTATTGCACTTTTGGGTATTTAAACGTAGCTTCAGAAACGTCTATGCATCGATATTATAGTATAATATCCAAGATTGAATTGAGAAAACACGATGCAAAAGTAATGATTTCTCAACCACTATATTCGTCTAGAGAAGGACATGTAAAATGTCCTCCATATAAAACGTTGGATCTTCAGAAAATTTAATTCGAATCATGTGTGACACTTTATGATTGAATATATATATATATATATATATATATATATATATATATATATATATATATATACAAGACTTTATTAACACAATTATACATTCATTTGCTATGGTTTCAAACTTATCCGATTATAAATATAAAGCAAATAGTCTGTAAACTATAGAACTCTTCTACTCCATCGAAATAGAGAAAAAATTCAATTGGAATAGATTCCCGTGAAATTCCTTTAAATTAGGTTAAAAGTTTGCTAACTTTTCGTTTACATGCAATAATTCTAAAACGATTATTAGCACACTATTACGTGTTCTAATTTTACTGACACACAGTTAATCTGGGTACAGGAAATTACACTTTAAAAGCAGAGCATTAGGTCCACGTATTTATTTGGATAAGAGAAATTTCTTCAAATTTATATTACTTCCAAATTTTGCGCCTCTGACAAAATGAACGCATTTTGTCAGAGTAAGTGCCATTGATATAAATTACGGTAGTTCCTATTTTTAACAGAAAACATTTATTGATGCGTTTTACAATAAATAATAAAAGTCATAGTTGAATGTTTATATTTTCCCATGGAAAACGGTAGGTCTTTTAAAATCATTGCCTTTGACTCAACTTTGACTTTTCACTCGAAAGGAAAAAATGTTTATTAACTTTTTCAGAATCTATTAGAAAAGTTTCGTTTTTGAATGCACACATTTTATTCAATAAACAGAAAAACAAAACTTGTCCTTGTTTTATGCATAATCACAGAAAACAAAAAGGTTAGTTACCAGATTTTCCAGAATTCTTTAGGGTCACAAGGTTTTTAAAGTATCCATGAATATGGGAAAGATGATTAGTATTAACAGTTCTAATAAATAATTAGATATATTTAAATTATTTATATAATATATTTTAATTATGCGATAAAGCAAGTCGACTGTTCTAGATAAATTATTACATTTTTAATGATAACATGAAATCGGAAACGTATGTAATATGCTATTAGAATTATATTTTGTACAGCAGGATTTTTTATTTGAAATTCATACAAATAGGTATCATCATACCTGTGACATACAGCTGGTTGCGCTTTATAAGTAAATCTCAATCTTCTACTGTTTGTTCTTAAATAATTTTAGTCATATATATTTAGCTTAAAACTTCGCAGACTAAATTTACTCATGAATTTCTTTTCACGACTCATTATTTAATGCTGTGTGTGCTAGTGCTTCGTAACTAAAAAATTAAGATTATTAAGCATAATTTTTTTTAATGTATGCACTTTTATGGTTATATTTTTCTTTGTTCTACATTTTCAGTAAAAGTGGTATACGCGTTAAGAACTTTACTTTGTTCATAATTTCATTTCTGTCACATGAATTGTTTATGAATGTCGTATGCATCTAAATAAATCAATTATCAGTATTTACTGTTTATCTTCAGTGTTTGTTATTTTTCTTTTGTCATTATAATTAGTGTTGTATTTTAATTTAACTATGGTTTTATTTAATTAAGAGTTATGAATGATAACTAGCTTAAACTTTATGGTCTTTATTAGATACAATTTTTTAAGAATTTTGAATCAGATTGTTTTATGTAAACATTATAATAAGGGATAAAATACTTAACAAGATGTTACAAAATAAACTAATGAAGGTGGATATTGCTTTATAGATTCTTAGTGTATACTTTTCATCTTGGAAAAAAATTCATTAATATTTTCTGTTGCAAATGTTTGTTATAATGCAATTTTCATTGATTTGTATTTAGTCAATAATTTATTATAAAAAATACTTACAATTATGAATCTAGTCATAAATTTCTTTTATCACGTTTCTATCATCACGTTTAGTTAAATTCATTGAATCTTTTTATGATCTAATTAGTAAATCTCCTCTAAGCAACTTTTAAACTCTTCTCTAAAATCAACTTAACTGAAAAAATATTTTCTTAACCATAAAAACGACTTTAAATTTTAAATTTATATTACGCTTCTTATATATTTTTGTGCATTTAAAGCATTTTAGAGATATTATGTATCAAGAATAATATATAATATTTCAAGAGTGTTAGGGGATGCAGTATTGACAATGTTAACTTATCTAATTTCTATGTACCGTTTCTCAGAATATAGTGAAGTTATGTTTAAAGATTCAATAATATTGTGCATAGTTTTGAAAAATAAATTTGTTTAAAATCAACTAGAAAATACGGCATATTTTGTTTTTGTTACAAATTTTTTCGTTTTGAAAAATTTGTAACTAATTACTACTCTACATGTAACAAAATGATCACTTTAGTACAATTTATGATGCTTGTGGAACATGTCTGGAAAGTTTTATATGCTAGATTACTGTAGTGTTATATGAAATAATTTTTATTTTTATATAAACTAAGTAAACATATCACAAAATTCTTCTGTTTATTTTTATATATGTATTTGTAAAAAATAATTGCTATAGCTGTAACAAAATATTACTTAAGTCTAATCAAGATGTTTATAGATGAAGTTTTATATACTAGGTCAACATCTTCATATAAAATAACTATCATATTCATATAAGCTAAGCAGAAATTATAAACTTATTCTGTATGTTCATTCTTAAACTTGTGTAAAAGTAAATTACTCTACACATAACAAAACAACCATTCAGCACAATCTATGATACTTGTAGAACATGCCAGTATTAATGTTTCTTACTACGTTACTATATTATTGAAATATAATTTTCATACCTGTGTAAGATAAGTAGAAATCACAAAATTCTTCTTGCTCTTAAACATTTGTAAGAAATCATTGTTTACAACAAAACGATTACTTTAATGCAGTCTATGATACTAATAGAACATCCGGGAAAGCTTCATTTCTTGGTTAATATCTTTATTGAAAATAACTTTTATATTTATGTAAGCTAAGCAAAACTCAGAAAATTCTGAAACGTTTGTAAAATTAAAATTATCCAACATGCAACAAAACGAGTATTTCAGAATAATCTTCCATTCTTGTAGAATATGTTGGGAAAGTTTTACCTATTTGGTTACGGTAGTTTCTTAGAACGTGACCTCGAAGTTTGATTTTGATTTGAGAAAATCGAGCTTTAAATTGAAAACTTGAGTTTATTTTATTGAATTACTTTAGTTTTTATTTATATATTGAAAATTTCTAGTAAAAATTGAAATTATAATAAATTCAAACTGGAAAGTATAGTACATTTAAATTTTATATAGGCAAGTCAAAATTAAAAATTTCAGAATCAATATTTTTGAAAATTTTGAATTCCAACTCCTCTTAAGAGCACACTTATTTACTGCATCATTTACTTAAACAGGCCTCTCTTTTAATGACACTACAATTATCAATCTATATCAAATAACATATTTTAAAGAAATATTTGAAAAATAATCAGTTACAAACTTCAAAAGTCACTTGGTTGCGTTTTGGTAATTAATTTGCGGAGTTGATTTTTCCAGAGTTAATATCAGAGAAGGCCCTTTCATATTTAAAACTTCTAAGAAAATTTGAAATTATAGTACATTTAAACGGAAAAATGTACTACAATTAAACCTGCATACTGACTATCCAAACCTCAAAATAGATATTTTTGACTATTTAGGGTTTCAATTATAAAATGCAAAGTTATTTACCTCATCACTGAATTTAACCCGGACTCTTTTCGATAACACTTCAAATACCAATCTGCACCACTGTCAAATGACGTATTTTAAACACATTTTTTTTTTTTGGGGGGGGGGAGTAAGAATCAGTTACTAACTTCAAAGCATTCACTTGATTGCGTTTTGGTAATTAATTTTCGGAGTTGGTTTTCACAAAGAGTTAATATGAGAGGGTCCCCCTTCGTATTTAAAACTTCTGAGAGAAGTTGAAATTACAGTATTTTTGAACGGGAAAATATAGTACAATTAAATCTGCATACTGACTACCGAAATCTAAAAACCTCAAAATCGATATTTTTGACAAATTTGGGTTTCAGTTCTAAAATGCACTTCATCACTGAATTTAACTAGAACTCTCTTTTGATAACATTTCAAATATCAATCTATCAACCCCTATCAAATAACATATTTTAAACACATTTTTGAAAAATAAGAATCCGTTACAAACTTCACTTGATTGCGTTTTGGTAGTTAACTTTAGGAGTTGGTCCTTCCAAAGAGTTAATATGAGATCGTCCCCTTCGCGTGATTAAACAATCGATTGAAAAGCCATTCTATTGCCTTCGATTTTCATCCAAGCGCATAAAGTAAACATGCGGAAACCAAATACTTATGTCGCTTAGACAGGATGGAAAAAATGCGGCGATATGTATTTTCATATCAAATATGTGTAACTGCATAGCGACAATGATTGAATTGCCATGGCTACGTAGCAGTGGAAAATACACTGCGATGAAAGAACATCACTAACTCACAGTTGATAAAATGTTTCCAGTTTGTATAAAATATATATAAAGGAGAGAAAGGAAGATTTAAGTTCCAAAGGAGAAAGAACTGAAAAAAGGAAAGGGGTAAAAGTGAGGAAAAACGAAAAGAAAAATCCTACCCTTTTGTCCGTTTAGCGATCGACTGTTCAAAATTATTTGCACATCAAATGAGCACCTCCTTGCATTTTGATCTACCAAATACTTTACAGTAGGGGGAAACAGGGGATTCTTAACCATAAGGTAGACTTGTCTCACCCATGAATTTCTATATTTAACCCTCTGAAAGGATCACACTCATATATCCGTTCTGAAAAATCTGTAGTCTCTGCATGACTTCTAACCAGTTTTGACCTTCTTGACCAACAGAATCTTTTCTAGGATTCTTTCAACCAGTAGATGTGGTTATTTCATCATTATGGTGTTTCGTGGGGTAAAAGCAACACTACACTACTTGGAAATTTCATGATGCTCAGAGGGTTAAAAATATTTAATTGTTTTGGAGCTAGGAGGCCAATCAAAGCTATTAGATTACTCAGACTATTATCCTAAATTGCATGTGTCTAGTCTAAATAAATATAGAAATTTTCGTTTAAGATTTTTGTACTTGAAAGGTAAGAATCTTAGACATGTAAGATTTTGTCTGATAAAACAGTCGATATAAATGTAATCAAATAGCTAATGTCAGTAATGCTGAAATACTAAGCTGTTATTCTACACAATTTTTTAAATGAAATTAGGGTTAAAATACCCATATGTTTTCTTTATCCGATGTCTGTGTGTGGACTCTATGTGAGTGGACTCTACATTGATCAGTGGGTTCAATTAATGTATTAAGTTAATTTTTTAATCCATCATATTGTGCAAATACAAAAATAATTTAAAATAATTGGTAAAAACATGAAAACATTAGTCGTGATGACTATATCTGACTTTACTCAATTAAAAATCAATTGGCCCTAAAGTTTAATTCACGATACGATTTTATATCCTAGAAGTGCTTTTTTAAAAAGGGTAAAACTGCTATAACTAAAATTGTATGGTTCATTGTGTTTACAATGTACATTCTATAATTGAAATTAAAATTCTCTATCTTAACCCTCCAAGTGTTTCGACGAGATATCTCGTCCAAGATCTGGTCAATTTTGCTAAGGACGAGATATCTCGTCGAGACGAGACTGCTCTGCGAGATATATTACTCCAAGGGGAAATTCAGATCCAAGTAAGAAAAAAAAATTGTTCCTTTAATCAGAACTGGTGACAGTTTTGAACAAGTTTTTGGCTGGACACTACAGGGCAGTTTTCAACGCAAAGATAAACCACCAAGACGGTTTGACCCACATGTAAACAGAGACCCACATGAGACTTGACCCACATGTAAAAGTAATAAAAAAAGGACAAAGTATGTGTTTCTAAGGTTAAATAACTAACATTTATATATTCAGCATGGAATTCTACTTGATAGGTTTAATTATATTTACACTGCTGGCCACCCAAATTGCAACACCAAGAAAGACAAGAGATATCACAACAAAATTTATTTTGTAGATAACATGTTGACCAAGTATCAAATGATTAAATTTATAGACTTCTGTGAAGTGTGGTTCCTGCCAAAATCAGTAGCCAGAGTAGCCGCCATTGTTGGAGATCACCGCTGCCACACGCCTCGGCATTGTTTCAAAGAGACTTTGGATGTGTTCTTGGGGTACAGCAGACCAAGCAGCTTCCACACGTTGCCAAAGTTGATCTGGTGTGGCAGCTGGGGATGTATTCTGGGTCAATCGTTGAGCAACCATGGACCACATGTTTTCTATCGGCGAAAGATCCGGAGAGCGAGCTGGCCAGGGAAGCAATTCAATCTGGCGATTGACGAAGAACCCTTGGACAATGCGTGCCACGTGTGGTCGCGCATTATCCTGTTGAAATATGGCTGTGGGCAAGCCCTGAAGGTAAGGAAGGACAACTGGCTCCAACACCTCGGAGATGTAGCGCTGGCTGTTTAAAGTACCGGCAATGCGTACTAGAGGAGTGCGAGAGTGATATCCAATACCGCCCCATACCATAATACCCGGTGCAGGACCAGTGTGGCGGTGCATAACGCAGCTGTTCAGTATCCTCTCTCCACGGTGTCTCCAGACTCGAATCCGACCATCGTGGTGTTGCAGACAGAAGCGTGACTCGTCAGTAAAGACAATTTCATTCCATTCTGCCGTCCACATCCTTCTTTCATCGCACCATTGGCGGCGGAAACGTCTGTGGTTCTGCGTCAAGGGTAGACGAAGCAATGGACGTCTTGCGGACAGACCACTCTGCTGTAAACGGCGTCGAATGGTACGCGCAGACACTGGATGATGCGGTACAGACTGAATGTGCTGTGCTATGGTTCGTGATGTGGCTGAGCGATCCGTCACTGCCATACGCACAATATGCCTGTCATCACGTGAAGTGGTGCACTGAGGTGGATGCGATCGAACACGTCGGTCCGTCGTACCCTCCTGCATCCAACGATCACATATCCGCATTACAGTTGTTTGGTTTCGTCCAACACGACTACCCATTTCCCTGAAAGATAATCCACAATCTCGGTAGGCCACTATCCTTCCTCTGTCAAACTCGGATACTTGATCAAAAGATGATCGCTGTTTTCTACGAGGCATAATTGATCGTTTTTTTTGTAAAAACCACAAGAAAAACACAATTGCCGTACTTGAAATCGTCGAAATCTCCAAGCCTTAAATAGCGCTTTGAAGTGGCGCCACAGGCGCGCGTGATGTGCGTCTGCGCTGAAATTCTAATCATTTGCATATCTCACCTCCGCTAATGCATGTTGTAAATTTCATATTATTTGCATGCTTCCTTCAGGGTGTTGCATTTACGGTGGCCAGCAGTGTACATTTATACTTTACAACTATTAAAATTAAAAATAGATATATGTCTTAGAAAACGTGATACCCCAAATCCCCGTTCCTCTACTGATTTTAATAGCCCTTTGTGTTGCTCCTGTGCGACGTTAATTAAATACCTAACTTCTAATTTTCAGCAAGTTAATTTCCATCTTAACCCTGAGCGTCACAAGATTTCTGAGAAGTGTGATATTTGTTTTCCCTGAAACTCATTGACCACCTGATGGTTGTCTCGTCGAAGTATCTCGTCATTAGCAAAATTGCCCAGAACTTGATGTACGAGATATCTCGTCATTAGACGAAAACTGGCCAGATACTAATTTCTTCATCCTCAAATATATTCACAAATATCTATCGACAATATCTTGAAGACGAGATATCTCATCAATATTAAAATTGGCCAGATCGTGATGAATCAGATATCTCGTCATTAGAAGAAAACTGACCAGATACTGATCTTTTCATCATCAAATATCTATCGGTAATATTTTGTTGACGAGATATCTCGTCACTGACAATCACTCTGATGATCACTGTCGACCAATTTTACTGATGACGAGATATCTCGTCATCAGTAAAATTGGTCATATCTTGATGGACGAGATATATGGTCATTAGAAGAAAACTAACCAGATATTGATCTCATCATCATCAAATATTTCACAAATATGTATTAGCAATACTTAATGACGACATATCTTGTCTTTAGTAAAATTGGTCCGATCTTGATGGACGAGATATCTCGTCGAAACCACTCGGTGTGTTAATGACTAAATATTCCCGTCTATTGGTTGAAAGAGAATGTTGTTGGGAAATCTAAGACTGCTGAGAAGCCATGCAAGGAAAATCGAAAGTTGCATGATGCCATTAATACGTGGGATGACCCACAGAGAATTAAAATGAAAGTCAAGAGTGTTTAGAAAAACTGCAATGTGACGACGTTGCAAAGCTATGTATAGTTAGCTGTATCGATTGGAGGATATACGTTTAAGAAATCGTGAAACACTTTTGGCTATATTATGAATTAAAACTCGCATAGACATTTGTTTCTTGTGTATGTACCATTAATCATTTTCATATTCATTTTATGTTCCGTTTTCAGCTGCTTCTACAGAAAAGCATTGTATAATATTATGTTTTTATAAAACATTTTATCAAAATTAAGTTACATAAATCTTATAAAAGCTTAAAGTATCTACTTTTTAAAGAGCATCACATAACTTTAACGAAATTCGTACATTCCTCTTCGAATAAAATATTATTAAATATTCCATTTATCTAAAACAGAATCCATGTAGAATAGTCCCATCCTGTTGAGTGTCCAGACAGTCTTAGTTACTAAAATAATGAGAGAGTTTAAATTTCTCCATTAACTTTTACAAGTTTCTCGCGTAATCCTAGGAAAGCACTGTCTGAATTATAGGATTTACTAGAAGGATTGGTGATACCAACACGGATTTAAGTTTATATTTATTTTCATTGGTATTCGTCTTTATTGATTTAATTTCATTAATACTGCTCTGAATTCTTGACTATGAGCTTAAGATAATAAAATTATTTTAATTGTTTTATGATTAATATAGATTTCGCATTTTGTTTAGTTTAAACGCCACACAGGTTTTTACTTAGGCCCTACTTTATCCTACTCTTATTGTTAGTGGGGATTTATTCAAGCTTTTAAAAGAATTTAACGACATTAAAAAGGTACTAGTTTTAATGATTCGACTGGTAATGATTGGAATTTTTTTTGAAATATATTTACTAAGAATTGAAATGTATTATTTATATCCAACTCCATTTAACCATCAAATTGTTATGCAGAATAAGATTTTCTGATACATGTGATATACTGTTCCTCTTTTGTACTTTAGTATCTATGGTTAATAGATATGTGAGATTATATCTGCTTTTTAAATCAGTAAACTGTTAAACAGTTGATGTATCTTAAATTATAAGCCTCAAAGTTACACGATGGGGTGACATTTTTACAACTATAGATAGGTAGTTTAATTTGGGTGGCACTAGAGCAACACGCTATTGGTGACGGGATCTCTTTCCCTTAGGGATCAATCCCGAAGGGAAAGATCCGAGGACAACACCTCGCCATTTTGAACCACTGTCAAATGAACGAGATCACTCACATCTGAGCTTACAACTAAAGGTATAAGTTCACTTAGTAATCCACCAGTGAATAGTTCAAGACCTATATAGTAATTTTCAACATCCAAATATCGTTCAGACTCTTTTGCTTTTAAATAAATAAACTGTCATGAAGTTTAGATGTAATAAGCATGTGACATAATTAACACGGCACACAATACCATGACTAGAGCAGAGAAATACTATAATAGCTTAAAAATTTACAACTAGATGTAAAGAAACTTATACCTAGCAAACAACTAGTATACTAACTCATACCGAGTTGTAAATTGCTGTGCTTTTTCAAACTTATATTTGTAAATTGTTGTACTTATACAAACTTATACCTAGTTGTAAATTGTTGTAATAAAAACTCATATCTAGTTGTGAATTGTGCTTATACAAACTTATATCTAGTTGTAAATTTGGGATTACACAAACTCATATCTAGTTGTAAATTGTAATAAAACTTATATCTAGTCGTAAATTGTTGTAGTAATAAACATTTATATCTAATTGTAAATTGTTCTTATACAAACGTATATAGTTGTAAATTGTTCTACGTATACAAATTTGTATCTAGTTGTAAATTGTGCTTATTCAAACGTATATAGTTGTAAATTGTTGTACGTATACAAATTTATATCTAGTTGTAAGTTATTTAATACATCAGTGATTACTTGAAGACCTATCAGAACAATTTTCAAAAGCCTAGAATTTTAAAAAACTTGTTTTTGAATCATTAAACCGTCATACAGCTTATGAACCCCAAATTACGAAACTCAAAGTCTACATGGCGGAAAGAAATCGACCCGGGTACACAATTAAACAAACCGCCAGAATCGCGCTGTATCGACAAAATTTAAACCCTCCAAATTTCCCATGAATTTCCATTTAAATGATGAAAGTGGCAAAACGAACTTTTGAAACCCTTTGGATTGCTATTACGAGATGAGAATGCTTACGTATGGATGAGAAGAGGAACTTGGATTTCAAAGCTCATTACCAATGCTTAAGGGTAGTTGTATCGATCAAGCGAAGATTGAGGTATGCACCTGAAACCAGACTCCCTTTCGCCTCATAACTTCATAGCTTCGAGTACTTGAGGGCTCTGGTTCCTTTCATATTACGCAGTTTCTGAGTTGTAGAAACATTTAGGTGCTGGAGCACAAGGACCGACTGTAACAAAGTTTGAACTTCGTTTGAATACTGATGGCAATGATTCGGTTTGTCCTCGTTTGTATAACATATGGAAAGTTTTCCATGAGGCTCATTTTTCAAGTTTTCGTATGGATCAAACATAGATATGCATTTATATCTTGAGATTCTTCTGAGCTGTGGAAATGAAACTCGTTAGTCAGCAGTTTTGCCTTCGTATTAAATACGGCAAATTTTCGAATTTTAACTGGACACGACTTTTTAAGAGGACACTTACACCGCATTGGTATGCATGCTTCTCCCGACTGCCCCTTTTGTTCGACGGGGAGCTTTATGGATTGTAGTCATCTTTTATACTGCACTTTTTTATCTGACGATCACATCTTAGTTGACGACTTTTTAGCCGGGCTAATTTGTACTGGGCTGTCCGTAGGAAATAATGGACTTTGATGTAGGGGAAAAAACTTCGTTTGAAATATGTGAATGTTTGTCTGAATTAATGTAATATCACTAAAACGATTTAACATAAAAACTGATTTAAGTATTATATTTGAATTAGAGCCATTTTGATTGGACTGAATATATTTTTACTCGATATTAAATTTGATGTCAAAAACTATTACATTTATTCACGGACTAGATTCTTCATTTGAGTAATGTGTTATACTAATGTCCATATTATTATAAATACTTCTTCTTTTATATTTCACTGAATTACACATTTGTATCAATGTAAATGTATTGTTCTCGAAACATCTTTTATAAGACTATTTGGTATAAATTTTTCCTCATTTAGTATGACTTTCTAGTTTATATAGTTCATTAAATTATCAATTTATAGATAATGTATCACATTTTTATTTAACTACAAGTGGGGGATACATTAATATTTCTTAGTTTTATTTAGTTTCTTTATGTAGGATTTCTTTAATTTTATGATGCATCGTAGAAAAGAAACCTATCCTATTATTATTCGTTCTTTCTACCTTTTCTTGTACACTTTTAATTTTCCTCCTTTGCTAAACTATTTACGGCAATTTAATTCGATAATTTTACATTGAAGTTTTCTTTGAATGAAATCTATGTATCGAAATTGAAAATTATTTGCATAATATATATTGAATTTGCGTCACAGTACATTCATACATGTAAAGAAATTACTTAATGATTATCATAACTTTATATACACATGTGTCACCATGACGTCACATGATTTTATAAATAATAAAGACTTAAGCCATGACGTTAAGTGATCCAATAGAAAATAAGGACTTACATCATTAAACCTATAGGAAATTGGGAAGGGTCAAACAAATACAATAATTCACTATAGGATAAGTGGTCATACTGGCTTGATTTTGTAGCTGGGTTTAATTGAGAGTAGAGCCAACTAGTGGAGGGACTTGGAAGGCCCCTTATTATCATTGAGGTGTACAAGCGTGAGTAGTTAAAGGGGAAATTTTATTTCCTCGTTGCAAATTTATGTACACATTATTAACCCTCCTGGTGGTTTATCTTCGTGTCAAAAACTGCCCTATAGTATCCAGCCTCTGATACAAAAACCTGTAAGAAACGGTAACCAGTTCTGGGCAAGGAAAATTTTGTGTTTCTTACTTGGATCTTCATTTCCCTTGGAGTAGTAATATGGCAGTTTTACCTCGTCAATAGCAAAATTGACCAATTATTGATGGACTGACTATACCTTGTTGGACGAGATATCTCGTCATTAGAAGAAAACTGATCATATCTTTGATCTGGTCATCATCAAAAATTCTCCAATATCTTAATGACGCGATACCTCATAATTAGAAAAATTGGCCAGATCTTTATAGACGAATTATCTTGTCTAAACTATTTGGAGGGTTAATTAACATAAGGGAAAATAACTCGTTCTACACAGTGGTCATTCAAGCATTCTGTCAGGCAACACTTCATATTACATATCGGAGAGTCCAGTTGGAAGAGCAACGGATTAGCACCAGGAGGGTTGCTAGTTCAAAACTCGGTCCAGCCAAAGACCATACATGGGAGCTGGTGTACGTTAAATATGCCGTGGCCTCAAATGTCCTCCCGTTGGTGTGGTGGGGAAGTATGGAGAGTGGGTGCCAGCTCAGGTGTTGTTATCATCTTACCATGGTTCAAAACTACAAGGCGTACTTGGATCCTTTCGGGATTGGTCAGGGACCGTCGCCAATAGCCCCTTGTGTTGCTCCAGCGCGACATTAACTAACTACCATCCTACGTATCATATTACATATCATTAATTGCACAGTAGGAATGTCATGGAGGTGAACATGTGTCGTGAGGGATCAAAGTTGAATTGATGGAAAGTTTTTAGGAGAGTAGTACTCACCGACTTTTGGCTAAAACCGAATTTAAGAGTACATCTACTTTAAAATGAGATTAAACCCTTTATTTCCTTCTAAACTTCTACGTAAAATTTGTATTTCAAGTCCCTAATTCAATATTTTTTTTTCTAGGTTGGAGAAAAGAAAAGATGCATACTTTCTATGTTATTTCTGATCTTCATGTTCCAAGCTATATACAGTCTCTTGCACGCTCACTACTGAAAACTGCATTTTGATAGAAAACAGCTTTCACAGCAGATAATGAAACTGGAACATATTAAAAGCCCGGAGCTCTCCGTGTCAAACCAAACATGATGTGAAAGTCGTATATGTAGATACAGATTAGTGAAATGTATGCTTCAGAATTGTTTATTTCCGTTTTGATCTACATGTTGAATCGTTTCGTGATTTTGTAATGGTTCTGCTATTGGACGTAAAACTATAGAACATAGACTGGAATTTTAGGCTAGATCTTAAACTCGTGGTGTATGTTCGTCTCTAGACTGCTAATAAACATTGTATAGTGTAATTGCATAGTATTAGGTATACTAGAAAAGCCGCCACGTTTTCTAATCATGGAAGTTTAACAAGTCATCCCGTGTTTTAGCAACATTGATGTTTACAGTAAACGTTAGTCTCTTTAGCGATTTATACCAGGCAAATGACTGCAGAATGAACGCATTTCTAGGATTTTTCCTCTTGTTGGTTGATTTTGTTATACTTGGGAGATGTTTGACAGATCGTGAAGAGCTCTGCAGCTCTTTGAAAGAGGATGGAATTCTTGGAAACGTAACTTCGAGCTCACAGCTCAAAGTAACTCTTCATCACAAGTTCCTTTTGACAGAGAAAGGTGTAATACCTGGACTGAAATACAACGGTAAGTCTATTTTATTTTGTGTTTTCACCATTTGAAATTGAAATATGAATTTTGCTTGTTGGTATAATTAGCTACGTTATCGCTCCAAGTGGTTTCGACGAGATATCTCGTCCATCAAGATCTGGCCAATTTTGCTAATGACGAGATATCTCATTCATCAAGGTATGGTAAATTTTGCTAATGACGAGATATCTCGTTCATCAAGATCTGACAAATTTTGCTAATGACAAAATATCTCGTCATAAAAATGTTTCCGATTTTTTGATGATGAGTAGATCAAGATAATTTCAATCGTCTTTTAATGACGAAATACTTCGTTCATCGAGATCTGACCAATTTTGACAATTACGAGAAATCTCTTCATCAAGATATTGAAGATTTTTTAATGATGACGAGATCTAGATCTAGATCTGGTCAGTTCTTGTTCTAATGACGAGATATCTCGTCCATCAACATCTTGTAAGTTCGGTCAATAACGAGATACCTACTAAGACAATCACCAGGAGGGTAAATTACAATGAACTTATCAAACCAAGATATCGTTATTTTACTATCAAAACCATGAAACACTCGTAAGTCTTGAAATCAAAATTTTTCTGGAGCGATAAAAAGTAAATACCTAACTTTAGACCAGTTATGAGAGACGAGGTTTAAAAATAAGCCTATAGAAGACTTTAAAACTGATGAAGACTTAGGACCTTTGCAAACATGTTTAGTAAGCATGTTTGTAATTAAATAGTGTTAAAACTCACAAACCAAAACCATTGAATTTATGAGATTTTGATTGTAAAACGATGATATCGATTTATGTCATTTGCTCTTGTTGAATTGTATTTTAATTACAAAAAGTAACGTTATAAGTGTAAGAGAAGGATTTTCAGCCTGAACGGACAAACCATTCGAAAGGCGAAGATTTTATTTCCGCCACTCAATTACTCTCTCATGATACATATCAGGGTTACCTTAAAATGTAGCTTATATTCCTTGACATTTGGCGTTTAATGTAATTGGTGTTGACTAATCAACTGTCATATGTCAATACGGACTTTATTCATTGAAATTTTTATTGGCAAAGTGCTGAAATTGCATTCGAAAAACAAGCCAACTGACGTCATAAATTCGCATTATTTACCGCAAAAACACTACCGCCACCTACATTTAGCTTGACAGAAAATGCCTCTCGTCTAGTTGACTAAAGTAGGGAAATTGCAATAGAATATATTGAGAGATTTTGTGATGAAGGTTTTGAAATCATATAAAAACCAAAGTACAAGAAGTACTCAAGTATTTGAAATGTAACGAAAATATTTTAAAACTTAAGCTAAGTATGGAAAATATGATTTTTTTGTTGTTAGCGATTAAGTTTATTGCCAATAATATATAAATTTTCTTTTGAAGACAGAAATATTTCAAATAGAGAGTGAGTAATTGAAATCAATTTTATTTGCACTGGGATTCAAAATTTGTGTTTTAAAACCAACAGACTTGCTAAAATAAACGAGTTTAGTTGAAAAGCTAGCTTATTTCAACAGCTATTGAAATTATTAAGAGTACAACATATTAGGATATATTGGAGTTAATTATTGAGAACACGGTACATTAACCACAGCATAATGTATTTGAAGAATACGTAAAACTAAACAGGGTGCATACTAAAGTCTTTATACACCCACTTATCGGTAGAAACGATATAGCAACGGTTATAAAAGTTATTGTATGCTGTTTTCTACGTATGAGCAGCAAGAGTGCTGTAAAATGCCCATACTCTCCCCCAAACACCAGTGTGAACGATGAAAGAAAGACAAAGTAACCATTACAATACGAAAAATTAACGTACTCAGAACTTAAAGACAAATCAAAAAGATTATATCTCGTATAATACCCTCAATAAAAGGAATAATTTATACCATACATTTATAAATCAATAACAAGTAACAGTTTAAAGGAGAGTAAAAATTTGTTAGATTTATTCCATTATATTACGGGGGAGTTATTCGTTAGAAAACTTTCTGCGTGTTCTTAGAGTCATTATTCACGTGTATCTTTAAGAAACCATTAGTCTTCTGGTGTCGGTAAAGGGTTGTGATATATTGTCTTGGAGGAAACGGCAAGTTATTCCGGGTTCGCAGTCTTGTAATCTGAGAAATCTCAGATACTCACACCTGGCGTTTTTACTCTTTTCAGCGCACAGATTTATATGTTGGAAAAAATCGTTAATTTACTTCGCGCTTGAGTGAAAAAGAACATTAAATTTATGCATCATAATTCAATAACTCCTCGATATATCTGACTTCTTGGGGGACGAGAAAAAGGTGGAGTGATGGAGAAAGGGCGGAGAAAATTATCGCTTATTTGAAATAAGGAAGGGGCAATTTATGTTCTGAATTACACGTTTTTTTATTAAAAATTATTATTTGAATACGAAATCAATGGTAAAAGATTTAAAAGTAGCCAATACTGAACATGTTACAATGTATTTGAAGACAGATATTTCCTCCCATTTATACTTTCAAAGCACCCAAATGTGTTTTACTTTTATAGTTTAAGGTGACTGAAACCTTTGAGCTCCAAATTCTACAGATAAGTATTAAGATTTTCTCGGATCCAAAGCAAGTTTAACCAAAATTTCCCAAATTCTGAAATTTGGTTCACAAACCGAAGATTCATTGGGATGGGTAAAAAGTACGGTGCAATTAAATATAGTGATAGATTACTGTATTAATTAAAATTTTGCATATTTTGAAAGTCGTTACGATTTTTCTTAACCCTCCAAGTGGTTTCAATGAGATATCTCGTATCTCGTCCATCAAGATCTGACTAATTTTGTTAATGACGAGATATCTCGTCATCAAGATATTGCTGATTTTTTCATGATGACGATATTAAGATATGGCCCGTTTTCTTCTAATGATGAGATATATCATCCATCAGGATCTGGTCTGTTTTGCTTATGGCGATATACCTCGACGGGACAACCACAAGGAGGGTTAAAGCTGTGCTCTACAATTAAAAAGTGCTTTTCCAGATATTAAATTTAATTGTATTCGCGTAATCATTTTATTTGTTTTAACCCTATTAGTGGTTGTCTCGATGAGGTATCTCATGATTAGGAAAACTAATCATTGATGAACGTGATACCTCGTCATTATAGAAAAACTGACCAGATCTTGGATCTCGTCATCGTAAAAAAAATCAGCAATATCTTGATGGCGAGATAACTCATTAGCAAAATTGGTCAGCTCTAGATGGACGACATATCTCGTCGAACCTACTTGGAGGGTTATGAAAGAAAGAAGGTACAGTATATACCTGACGGTGCGCAAAATGGCAATTTTGAATTCGGAAGACATTCAAAACACAAAAATTTATTTTACCTATTCAGTTTTAGGTGATTGTTTGAAAACTTCGAACTCTAAATTCTATGGAAATGGAGTGAGGTTTTCTTGAATACAAAACAATTGTAGTGTGAAACCAAAAATTGGCAAATTTTGAAATTTCGTTCAAAAACCACAAATTCATTGGGAATAAGTAAAAAAAGTGATACAACTGAATGAGCGATATAACGATGGGATATAGTATTAATTAAAATCTTTTAAACATTTTTGTTCATACAAATGTCTACAAAAGCCTTTGAATATTTTGAAAGTCTACCTTTTTCCCCCTTAAAGATGTACTCTTCAATTAAAAAACGCGCTTTTCCAGATATGAAATTTAATTGTATTTTCGCGCGATGATTTTAATTGTCTTAAAAAGGAAAAAAGCTTCGGAATATACTTTACGATGAACGAAATGACAATTTCAATTCGGATGACTTTTTTACAAAACCATTCTATTCTTTGCGTTTATTAAAGACGAGAATTTCTCAACAAAGAAAATACGACAAAAGCCGCGGTACTATCCGTAATTAGGTTGTCGCTACGGTGGTTCGAGAATTTCCTACGGAAGAGAGACTGCGTTTTTTTAAAAGTAAAGTAAAATAAAAGATATGCCTCAGTAGTGAAAAAAGTGAAAGGGAGAGAATTCAGGAACTGAAAATAACCAGTAAGTGTATGCAGGAGAGTAAAAGGCCAGACAAATCTCAGCGTCGTAGACCAAATGAGAAAGTAAGGGCTTTTCCAAAATCAGAGCATTGATTAATACAGTTGTGAAATAATAAACCATAAGTAAGTGTATTCAGAAGATTAAAAATTCAGAAAAATTTCAGCGTCTTTAACAAAATGAAGAAAGTAAGGGTTTTCCACAATCAAAACATGGTTAATATACTTGTGAAATAATAAACCAACAGTAAGTAAATGCAGGATAGTTAAAGGTCAGACAAATTTCAGCATCGTAAACCTGTCCCTCACAAAAATTTAAAAGTCATTCGAGAGACAAATATATTTTTACAAAGAAATTTTAAAGTAATACACTGCTGGCCACCGTAAATGCAACACCCTGAAGGAAGCATGCAAATAATATGAAATTTACAACATGCATTAGCGGAGGTGAGATATGCAAATGATTAGAATTTCAGCGCAGACGCACATCACGCGCGCCTGTGGCGCCACTTCAAAGCGCTATTTAAGGCTTGGAGATTTCGACGATTTCAAGTACGGCAATTGTGTTTTTCTTGGTTTTTTTTTCAAAAAAAACGATCAATTATGCCTCGTAGAAAACAGCGATCATCTTTTGATCAAGTATCCGAGTTCGACAGAGGAAGGATAGTGGCCTACCGAGATTGTGGATTATCTTTCAGGGAAATCGGTAGTCGTGTTGGACGAAACCAAACAACTGTAATGCGGATATGTGATCGTTGGATGCAGGAGGGTACGACGGACCGACGTGTTCGATCGCATCCACCTCAGTGCACCACTTCACGTGATGACAGGCATATTGTGCGTATGGCAGTGACGGATCGCTCAGCCACATCACGAACCATAGCACAGCACATTCAGTCTGTACCGCATCATCCAGTGTCTGTGCGTACCATTCGACGCCGTTTACAGCAGAGTGGTCTGTCCGCAAGACGTCCATTGCTTCGTCTACCCTTGACGCAGAACCACAGACGTTTCCGCCGCCAATGGTGCGATGAAAGAAGGATGTGGACGGCAGAATGGAATAAAATTGGTCTTTACTGACGAGTCACGCTTCTGTCTGCAACACCACGATGGTCGGATTCGAGTCTGGAGACACCGTGGAGAGAGGATGCTGAACAGCTGCGTTATGCACCGCCACACTGGTCCTGCACCGGGTATTATGGTATGGGGCGGTATTGGATATCACTCTCGCACTCCTCTAGTACGCATTGCCGGTACTTTAAACAGCCAGCGCTACATCTCCGAGGTGTTGGAGCCAGTTGTCCTTCCTTACCTTCAGGGCTTGCCCACAGCCATATTTCAACAGGATAATGCGCGACCACACGTGGCACGCATTGTCCAAGGGTTCTTCGTCAATCGCCAAATTGAATTGCTTCCCTGGCCAGCTCGCTCTCCGGATCTTTCGCCGATAGAAAACATGTGGTCCATGGTTGCTCAACGATTGACCCAGAATACATCCCCAGCTGCCACACCAGATCAACTTTGGCAACGTGTGGAAGCTACTTGGTCTGCTGTACCCCAAGAACACATCCAAAGTCTCTTTGAATCAATGCCGAGGCGTGTGGCAGCGGTGATCTCCAACAATGGCGGCTACTCTTACTACTGATTTTGGCAGTACCACACTTCACAGAAGTCTATAAATTTAATCATTTGATACTTGGTCAACATGTTATCTACAAAATAAATTTTGTTGTGATATCTCTTGTCTTTCTTGGTGTTGCAATTTGGGTGGCCAGCAGTGTATTATAGAAAGTTATAAAATTAATTATATCTTTATTAAATGAAGAAAAAATTGCACGCAAAATTGCTCTCATTGGTTTTAATCTGAGCAATGAGCTTGCATTTCCTTAGAAAGTTTCTGTATGTCCGGTTTGTGACTAGTCGTTTTTGATTTAAGGTTCCAAAATGGCATCAGTAGTTTGGCTCTTCAATTTACATTTAATGAAATTCATGTTAAAAAACGATTGCTCACATAAATGCGAGTAAAGTCCAAATTATCCGCACTTTATTTTTCAATTTATTTACACAAATGTAAGGGTTAAACAAGTTTGTCATTATTCTATATAGTCTAATTCCTTTTCCATGCACTTGGTCCATCCGTCCACAAGCTCGCGTATTTCCTCCAAGAAGGTTTTCCGTTGGTCGCCCAATCATTTATGCACCGCTTCCCAAACTTCTTTGTCCGTCTAATCTGCAGAGAACTCGCTACATTGTCGATGGTAACTCGCCGGTATGCCAGTACCACTTCTCGAACTTGCTGAATCTTCTCGTCAGTGGAGGGGGTTGACGGGCGTCCTGCTTCTTTGTGCAACACTCTTGTCCTGCCTCTTAAACTTCTCTATCCACTCATACACACTTCTACATGATAGAGCATTGTTCTCGTATTGTGTTGTAACCCTCCGATGAATTCCAGACCCTGGCACACCATCCGACCCTAGAAATCGGATCACTGCTCTTTATTCCTCCTTGGTGCACACTGCTGGCGGAGCGGCCATCTTTACACTGAATCAGAAGGTTTTCGGTTGGTTGCGCAACCATTTATGCACCGCTTCCCGAGCTTCTTTGTCCGTCTAGTCTGTAGGGAACACGTTGCACTGTCGATGGTAACTCGTCCGTTTGCCAGTACCATTTCTCGAGCTTGCTGAATCTTCTCGTCAGTGGTGGAGGTTGACGGGCGTCCTGCTTCTTTGTGCATCCCTCTGGTCCTGCCTCTTAAACTTCTCTATCCACTCATACACACTTCTACATGGTAGATCACTGTTCCCGTATTGTGTTGTAACCCTCCGATGAATTTCAGCCCCTGGCACACCTTCCGACCAGAGAAATCGGATCACTGCTCTTTATTCCTCCTTGGTGCACACTGCTGCGGAGTGGCCATGTTTATACTGAAGCAGAAGCAAGAAAAATGACGCTATCAACGCCGAATTTCGGCAACATGACCACAGTAGTATCAACTCTAAGCATGCATGCGCAGAAGGCAGTGTGACAACCCTAAAGATGTGTTATAGCGAAAGTGCGGAACATTTTTGACTTACCTTCTTTCGTAGTACTGAGAACACCAAATGCAAATGTTTTCTACTCATGAGTCCGGATAGCTATTCCAAATTTTTAAAATTATTGAGTCTGCCTTCTGTTGGTCTTTTAGAGCAGTCTGCTTGTGCTGTGAAATGAAACTGCATTTTTCTTTTCCTAGTACTTCTATTTCAGTACCAAGGCGCACAAATTTGGTAGGTAGGTATTTTAATTAACGTCGCACTGGAGCAACACAAAGAGCTATTAACGACGGTCCGGGATCAAACCCGAAGGGAAAGATCCGAGGACAACAACACGTAATTTTGAACCAAGGTCAGATGACGAGGTCACACCTGAGTTGGCAACCTACTCCCCAAACGTTCACACCACGCCAACATGAGGACATTTGAGACAGATTTAACGTGCACCAGCCACCTTTATACACGACCGTCTTTGGTTGGATTTGAACTCGCAACCCTCCAGTTGCTAATCCGTTCTTCCAACCGGGCTACCGCGGCACCACGTGCAAATTTGGAGCGCCATAAGTCATTGTCAAATTCAGCAATTGTATTTCAAAATTAGTCATGTCAATATCAAACCGAGGAAAAATGTGATTCCTCCCCATTGGTATTAAGAGGATTTGTAATAATTTGACTTCAGAGCCATATGTACGTAACCAAAGAGCCGCAGACCCTTGTAGACCAAATGAGAAAGTAAGGGGTTTTCCAAAATCAGAGCAGTGGTTAATATAGATGTGAAATAATAAACCATCACATATTTTAGAATAGAATTTCATTAATATTTTATGTGAATTTCGGTTATCAACTAATTGGTAAATAGCAATATTAGATCTAACGCGTTCAATTGTGGTATAGTGTAGCAAGAAATGAGATAGAGATAATGGAAAAATGAATATAAGATATGGACTTATTAGACAATTATTGATAAATAATAATATTAGTTCTGTGTTGTATTTGGGTATTAGAAGAAATGAGTGAGATAAAAGTGTTTTTATTGTATCGCAAGAAATGAGATAGGGATAAGGAAAAAATTTCAGCATCGTATAGAATAGAAAGTAAGGGTTTTTTAAATCGGAACACATATCCGGTTATGAGCATAATACACAATCGGAAAATAACATTAAATCTTAAGTGTTTAATTGTTTTATTGTATTACAAAAAATTACCAAAAATACCAGATACGATCCCAAATACTGCCCTCCCACAGGTTTACCTGGCTCTCAGACCAGATACGGCGTTCCGGACATGTTTTTCTGCCGCAGACCAGATACGCTTCACTGGACAGGCTTACAGTCCCTGAAGACCAAACACGGCCCTCCAAATATATTTATCAGGCCCGCAGACCCGATATGGCAGGATTTTATTAAATTTAATTAAATTTAAAATTCGTAATAAAATTTAAGTATGATCTTAATTCGCTCATTGAAACAAGTCCAATTTTTTGGTTATAAGTTGTGATATCAAGAAGTTGTTCTTTTACCTCGGCATAGCTCTCTATATTTATCTATTTATCATTTCTCTCCCTCTATCATTTCTCATATAATCTCTATATCATATTTTTATACTTCATCTTCAGGACTGTATTTTATATCGCTTGACGTCCTCTACATTCTTACGGAGATATTTATTTATCTTCCTTTTTCTCTATAATTTTTTAAACTTTGTATTACCATTGTATCTCATACTTTAAAAGATATATTAAACACAGAAAAGGTTATGACAAACATTAATTCTGTCCATAATCGGAATTTTTTTCACTTATATAGAAGAAAGATGAAAGATTCCCGATTCAAAATTTATGTTTTTTCTCTATCTGTATCGCTTCTAAAATGTGATATTTCACTATTTTACTACTATACAAGATTAACTATGGTACCTTGAACAATTTTACGAGATATTAATTATTATGAATTATCTGTGATCGTCATAAAAATGAATTCTGTATGATTTAAGCTTTCTTAAGACTTTCTTATTTCTTTATTTTCTTTTACTCCGTTGTAATATGGATGTGAAATTAAATTTTTTATTCTATATAGTATTTCCTCTCTTAATTTCAAATATATGGCCTTATAATAAGATTATACAATTTTATATGAAAATGTTGAAATAACGTTGTATCCGCTCTATCATTGCACTTTCACGAAAAGAAATATTAAAAATAAGTAAACTAACTACATAAAAATAAGTATATATTAACTACATAAAAGCAATATGAGAAAATGATATTTCCAGAGATTCAACTTTCTTGTATCGGTAAATTGCAATTTTTTAGATTGAACATTTGTTTTATCTTCAGTTATCTTTAACTAAATATCAATGCCTGATTACTAAATCAAAATTCGGATGGTTAAAATATTTTTTATTTGACATAACTTTTACTTTTTAGTCGTTTTGATTAAATCAACTGAGATGAGAAAATACTTTTACAAAATTTAAGAGTTGTTGCTAATTTCCACAAAAGAAACTGAAATAACTATGCTTGCTAAAACGATGACAAGAACATTTTTAAAGATATTTATTCGATTTAATATATTTTGAACTTGAATAGAAGCTCGCAATAATAATAGCTTGATGTAGTTTCTGTTATTAGGAAGATATCTGATTAAAAGAGAAAATTAAGCAAAAGAAAAAGTTATAGATTAACTTCGCTTTCCCTAGATTCAAGTTACTTAAGTAATTGGTTGATTGGTTTTGTGGTGCAAGGGCCATATTTGGAGAAGTTTCGCCAGACACAAGACAACGTCAAGTAATGGACATACACGCGCAAGGAAAGTTTTACCGAAACGTACGAGAAAAATACAATCAAGATAACACTAAAGTAGAAAAGGATGTAAAGAAATTCATCAACCATAATATTAAAATAGTCATTTCATAAAATAGTATTCCTAATGGCTCTTCATTAAAAATAATCTAAACATAACGTATACATTAAGTGGAAAATGATCCTTTTGTAATAGATATTTGGATGTCAAACGAGATTGAACGGAAGAGAATAGACATTTCGATGTAAAAGGGATTATAAAGTGAAATAAAATAAACTCACACTGGATGTAGAACATTCGACACATTTAAAGAAAAATTATACAAAAAAATATTCAAACCTAATTTCGAAGATTATTAAGTATATAAGGGACATTTTAAAATTTTGAATTACAATTTTTGAACTTAACAAATTCCATGCATAAAAAACCCTAATCCAATTCTAATTAGAGAAAATTTTCTGACTTGAATAAGTTTGATTCAATAAAAACAAAGCAATCGTTTACGAACATTACTTGATATTTATTTTCTACTAACAGAATAAAACCTGGCGTACCTGGCGTTACTCGATTTGAATTGGTTAACTAACTTCCGCTTTCGTTAATCAATTGAAATTCCTGTTCATAAAATGTAACTACAACACTCTAATAAAGGTACACAATTGTTAAATACGCCAATTTTACAAATATAAATAAATGTCATACATAACATTTTACTTTTTTGTAGAATTTAAATTTTTAGTAAGACAGAAAAGTCTCTAGAGTGTTCCAATGTTACCCAGAATGCATTGAATAGTTTCGAGTACGCGTATAAATGCCTTGTATGTCATTTAAAAACAAAAGCGTTTACCAAAATTATCATACAATGATTGAAAATGTTTTTTAAACTTATTAAACCACTTACCTTGATTGCAGTTATTGAACGAAAAACATCAAATTGAAAATCCAGAAATACTTCTTAAAACAGATTTTAAAAAGCTTCAAAAGAAAAGTAATGAACGTATCTGTTTTTTCACTACAAAATAGATTCTTGGAATATAACGGTATCCTTAACACCGCGAGAGCTGGATTCTTGTTATTTCCCTAACTCCTATTTTAAAACTTCTAAATCTCAAGTTTCATTCGGATTCGTTGAAAATTGCTATCGATAGGGGCTCGTTATATTGGGGAGTTACTTTATGACTACCCTGTGTGTTTCTAATGTAGTATGCATGTAAAATACTTACGTGAATATGTATGTATATTAATGTTAAGTAGTTATGCGGGAGTCTTGTATACAGGGTAAGTCACTTTATGACCACCCGGTATGTACTCATGCTATAGGTATGTATGCTATGATTGTACAGCAATGAGCTCTTTTACTTTAAGGTGTATGTATACACTAGAAATAACGAAAATTGACCAACATATCGATATATTTTTAATAATTCAAAATATTATACAACCCTTAGCTTTAAAACGATACCAAGATCTTGTAAATATTCGAAATAGTTTTCAAGTTACAAGAGTTTTTCGTTAGGTATCTTCACCATGTACAAACATTTCCCAAAACTTTAAACTCAATTTCTGAAGAACTGTGTTTTTGCAACAGGATACTACGTTCAAACAGTGATAACTCAACAATAAATTGATCTATTATAATTACTTTTGTGTCATTATAATCGGTATAAAACAGTAGATGTTTGGACCCTCAGTCGTCGAAGTTATTGTATAAAAAATGAATTTTTAGTTGATTTTTAAATGTTGAAATTCCTGAAAAAATCTTGATTTTTTAGACTTCCTTCGTGAAAAAAATTGTGAAAAATAACCTATTCCCTCTTGCAACTTGATGGAGGGTCAAAACATGAAGAATATTAGGAATAATTTCCAATAGGAATTGTCATTCTGAACACATTAGAATTTGAGATATCACTGTTCAAAAAACATGCTAATTAGCTAATTATATCTAAATTAGATAATTAATGAGCAGCTTAATCAGAATTTTTCACATTGAAATGAGTTTAAGCACAAACCAATGACCTATTGTAAAAAAACAGGATTTTTAAATTCAAAATTTAAAAAAAATGTTCTAGTGTATACATACACCTTAAATGATAATAAATGTCAAAGAAATATCATTCCAACAGTTAAATATTTAAATATTGCATCACCACTATTGATACTTAGGGGATTTTCGATGTACTAGAGATGTTAAAACATGCTTATTTATTCCCTGAGTGGCTTGCAATATATTTCATTTGAGAAAAGTCTCAAATTTAAAAAATATGAATAACAAGTGACGCCAGTCTCGAAAATTCCAATTTTGATTTGTGTCACTTTTCTTTCAGCGGAGTGACATTTTAAGCGTAGACAAAAAGTGTTTGACGTTATTTACCTGGGAAAGTCGAATATAAGGTCCTGTGTAACTTTTTATCCCAGAAATTCCTTCGAACAGGCTTTGTGCTTTTAAAACATGTGAGACACAATGTTTAAAAAGTTAGGGATGGAAATTTGTTTTGCATCCTATTTTATAAGCTTTGTGTCGAAAATCTCGCTAAAATGCAGGAGCTGCAAAAGGCGAATTTCGTTTAGTTTTCTTATTTGTGTTCGTAAAATTATTTTTCTATTTCTAGTATTTTGTAAGTACTGGATACCTTTAAAAGAAATAGATTATTATTTAAAGCATATTCAAAAACTACTTGAACGTTATAGGAAAAATTACCAAATTTGTTGTGAATGAAATAATAGTTAAAATGTTTTACGAAGCTGATGTATTAAGTGGATTTAATCTCACTAATTAAATTGTGTGCCAAATTTCAGCTTCCAAAATATTTTAAACTAAGAAAAGCTTAGTATCATAGATGTGCTTTTAATATGCACAAATAGATTTTTAAACGATTAAATGTTCAAATATCCTTTAAAAATAAATTCCTTCACTGAAGGAAAACTTGAAGAATTTTACATGCATTTTAAAATTAAATGAATCATAAATTATTCACTAGATGAAAGCTATCACGTGTCTGCAGTGTTTTTAACAAAAATATGATGCTCTTTTTCATCTATATGAGTTTACAATGTTTAAAACTCAAGTATGATTTCTAAAATAGAAACGGTAGAGCAAAAGCCAGGAAAAAAGAACCCAAGTTCTAATTATCTTAAATTGAATTCAATTATTCAATCGTTGGAACCAAATCAAATATTCAAAGACTAAGTTATCATCCGGATTATTTTATTTAGGAGTGTATTTTATTTAAGGGGGTGTTTTCTCGTCAGATTAACTTGAATTTATTTATAAATTCATGGTGAATTAGACTTAACAAAGCATTTTATTACACAAAAGAATATTGATTTCCCTTAAACGGATTATGTATTTAATTTATTTCTTGGGTGTTCGTTCCCCTAAAGCGAATTGTTATACATTCTTTAAGCGATTGAATAGTTCTAATAGTATATATATATATATATATATATATATATATATATATATATATATATGTCTTACGGTTTTCAGAATTATTTAATTTTTTAAAATAGATTTTCGAAGAAATGACTATTTTGTACGCATTTGACTTTCTATGTTTTTGTTAAGTGACACTTCAACGAATGTTTTTAAAAATTTAAGTAAAGGAACAATGAGAACATTTCAGTGAAAGTTTCTTGAAACAGATCATAAAATTAATTAGAACTGATAAAAATAAGAAATGTCTTAACCTTCTAAAGTGTCATGAGATATCCGAGTAATAAAATGTTGCCTTACACACCACAACACACATAATACCTGAATAATCAGATCTATTAAAGATATATCAATATCAGATCTATTGGTAGAAGGAATCCTAGGAAATATCCTATAGGTCAAAACTGGTTGCGTCATGCAGGGAAGATTTTGAATCTCTCGGAAGTTTAAAGTATAGAAATAAAACTTTTCATGAACTTTAATTTTGTATAAGGCTTGAAAAGGATGGTCTCTGTGTACTTTAGTCTATAGAATAATTCTAATAATAACATTTTTGAATAAAATTTAGGGGGTAATTGAATTAACGTCGCACTGGAGCAGCACAAAGGGCTATTGGCGAAGGTCCGGGATCAATCCCGAAGGGAAAGATAAGAAGACACCACCTCGTAATTTTGAGCTGAGCTGGCACTCCACTCTGCAAACTTTCACACCACTCCGACATGAGAGCATATGAGGCCACGACAGATTTAACGTGCACCAGCCCTCACGTTTGCGACGTTCTTTGGTGGAATCGAGTTTCGAACTCGCAACCCTCCGGTTGCTTAACCGCTGCTCTACTAATCGGTCTACCACGGCGAAGAGAATTTAGGAAACAGTGCTTGCAAATTACACATATAAGCTGCTAAAAAAGTGCTTAGGGATAGAAAAAAATTTATGTTTACTGAATAAATACTTCATATCTCTCTGTATATGATATCAAATAGCAAATTTTTGAACTTAATTAAAAATTAAATAAATAAAAATTAAAAGATAGTAAAAATGAAATTGTATCTTAAGGTCTATAAGATTTTGATAATAGAAATTGATCTCGAAAAACAGGAAAAAGACATCTTTAAATAAAAAATAAATTTATTCATAGCCAAGTTTCGTTTAAATTCCATTTTATGCATTAAATAATCATTAATAATATATAGAATATGAAATTTATTAAATAAAAATATTAAATCTTAAAGCATATTAATTGGTAGTAATTATATACTAAAATGTTTGATAGAATATGTTAAAACATTCATGTACTTACGAATGAGTGTTTATTTATAGCTGGCTGTTTTAAACAACATGCTTACATAAGAGCTAATATCGAATTTCTTGTAAAATTTTGAATGCTTAAATATACATGTCTTTAAAATTTGATGTGAATAATTTGATGTTTAAGAATGTTAGAAGCATTCATTTAAAATATATATGTAATTAACTAAGTTGATATTGTTGTGAAAGTGCGTGGGTTTCATAAGGATTAATGAAAAGTGCAATGAATTTTTAACCCTTTCATTCTTGAAGTACCCTTTTAAATTATAAAATAATTGTTACTCACAAAATGTTATAGTATATTCATTAATTCTTGCTAGTCCCATTTAGATACATCGTAATGTTCTGTCCTAATTGGAAAGCTTTCCCTCTGAGTGTCCCGAGATTTCCGAGTGGTGTAGTATTACCTCAACCCCACGACACACATAATGACCAAATAGCCACATCGATTGGTTGAAAGAATCCCAAGAAAAGTTTTTATTTGTCAATAAGGCCAAAACTGGTTAGAAGTCCTGCAGGGAAGACGGTATGTCGCAGAACGGAGATATGCTAGTGAACCCCTCATTAAGAGTTAACAGAAATTGAATTAACTATTCAATACGTGTTCTGTAGTACATTCATTCTAAATGTGCAATTAAATATAGTGATAGATTACTGTATTAATTAAAATTTTGCATATTTTGAAAGTCATTACGATTTTTCTTAACCCTCCAAGTGGTTTCTACAAGATATCACGTCCATAAATACCTGACCAATTTTGATAATGACAAGATATATCGTCCTAGAATATCTAACCAATTTTGCTAATGACAAGATCTCGTCATCAAGACATTGCCGATTGCTTGACGATGAGATCAAGATCCGGTTGGTCAGCTCTTTCCTGAGGATGTGATATCTCGTCCATCAAGATCTGGTCAGATTTGGTGATGTCGAGATACCTCGCCAACCACCAGGAGTGTTGAAAGATTCTTATAGAATTTTAACCCTCCAAGTGGTTGCGACGTGATATCGAGATTTGACCGATTTCGCTAATGACAGGATATCTCATCATCACGATATTGCCAAACTTTTTGATGATGACGAGATCAAGATCTGGTCAGTTTTCCGCTAATGACAAGATATCTCGGCCATCAAGATCTGGTCAGTTTTGCTTATGGCATGATGCATCGTTGAGATAAACACCAGAGGAAGGCTAAAATGTTAAATTTATAACGTTTATGGGAATGCAATGAGTTAAGAGAATCCACATATCGATCAGAAGTTAAAACAAAGCAAAAAATTTATATTTCTCTAAGTACTTTAAAAGTGAAAACCTATGTACATCAAATTTATCAGCACGGAGGATTTAAGCATCCAATTTTTCCATTATTTGATCTTCCATTATATAATTTAACTGTTCAACTTTCACTTAACGAACAAATATCCTTCATTAACTTCATTAAAAATCGCTTTCTCGCTTTCATGAGACACCCAATGCCAAAGCAAACAGAAGCAGCCTGCAGAAAAGTATGCATTTAGTCGCCTTAATAAACAGTAATGAGCTGCTGAAAGGGTGAAAAATAAAAGAACGACATTAAGAGTTTTTCCCCGTGCTTCGTATGTTAGTAAGGAAGGCCTTTTATAAATCTATCATTAAATCCTAAACACAACAAAACTTAATTCCCTAAGGAGAAAGATAGCCTTAAGTATATCATGAAATTTAAAAATCTAATACAAATAACACTCTAGTCTCACAAACATTTTTTACTCTAGCGTGTTACCCTATTAATTTAAATCTTATCATTATACTTCTGATCTGTTCTATATGCGAAGTGTCTGATATTTCTTTTTGCCCATTATAAGTTTCGTAATGTCCTTCCACCCAATTTGTGTATCCTTAAGATAAGTTTCCGAAGTTTCTTTCTTTTCATACTTCTGATGGAATGTATTGGTTTTCGTTGACAGTTTAACAGCACGTTTTGTCGTTAAACAAAGGGATTTAATTGAGAACGGACAGGTTGCTAAATTTTTTTCTTAGACCGAGAAATTGCGCAAACATTGAAATACCAACTGTAATTTTTCAAAACATTCGTCATGAGCATTAAATATTCAATGAAGTAAATTATTAAAGTACCAAAATGACTAATATTTAAAATACTAAATATATGTAGCAACTATAAACAAATCCTCAATAATGACTAATTGTTTACCTCTTCAATTCAGAGAATTACCCTCTCATAAAATATATTACCCATTAACCTCCTAGTGGTTGTCTCGACGAGGTATCTCGTCATTAGCAAAACTGACCAGATCTTGATGGACGAGATATCTCGTCATTAGAAATAAACTTACTGGATCTTGATTTACGATGCATCTCGTCATTAGGAAAAAAATGACCAGATTTTTATGGACGAGATATATTTCGTTATTAGAAAAACTGATCAGATCTTGATGGGCGAGATATCTCGTCATTAGAAAAAAACTGACCAAAAATCTTGATCCCGTCATCATAAAAAATCGGCAATGTTTTGATGACGAGATATCCCGTCATCAGCGAAATTGATCAGATCTTCATGGATGAGATATCTCGTGGAAACCACTTGGAAGGTTAAAAGTACCTTACCTGATACATTATTTTAAAAAGTATTCGTTTGACTTTTTATGGAAAAAATTCTTCCACCTGGAACTAATGTCCTCAAATGGATTACATGACTCAAATGCAACCAGTTCCAAATTATTAATTTATCCATTTAGGAATAATATTTAAATACTAGCTTCATCCAATCCCTTAGATATTACTCTGCACTTTATATTTCTGTTTGATTTAAGATCCATGTGTTAATTACTACCATAGGACGACAATATTTTATACTGTCGTCCTATGGTAGTATTGACTTGAAACTGCATGCATTAAAATGGAATCAGGGAATTGTGAGCAACTCTTATAAAACGAAACTCATGGACGGTAGCACTTCTGTACTCAGAGAGAGCGAATATATCTTTATATGTTACTCCATATCTATATTATATCCATCTATAAATCTATATCTATCTGTGCAAAGAATAGAACGAATCATTCATTGTAACTTTAGCTTAGATAGCTCAGATTAGGGCAGCAGCAACTAATGTTCTTTGGAGAAAGCATATCCAATTATTTCTTAGACTGTTGGCAATATTTTCTGTGGTCGATAGATCACTAGAGATGTATTTTTGTATGTGTGCAAAAAAGGCAAAAACACGGAGGTAAAACTGCCCTTGCCGCAGGATATGTAGGATAAATGGCTTTTCTCATAATTCGAGATCGCTCAAATATCCCGTAACGATTGGTAAAAGTTAGGCTTGGATTCATTTGTAATAGTCTCGATGTCTGTTGTATACACGTATTAAGTATAGTTAACGTATTAGTATAGTTATAAGATAATTGTGATTTTATCCCTATGCTGTTGTCCACATTTATTTCATCTTTTCCTTTTAATAAACGAACTACCTAATGTTAACAGGATGAGACATGGTTGGAAAGGTAGCGGATTAGCAATCGGTGGGTTGGCGAATTTGAAACTCGATCCAATCAAAGACCGTCGTGTTCGTGGGGCTGGTTAAATCTGTCGTGGCCTCAAATGTCCTCGCGTTGGAGTGGTGTTGAAGTTTGGAGTCTGGTGCCAGCTTAGATGTTGACCTCACCATCTGACCGTGGTTAGAAATGACGAGGCGTTGTCCTTGATCTTTCCTTTCGGGATTCATCCCGTACCATCGCCAATAGCCCGTTGTTTTGCTCCAGTGTGACGTTAATTAAAATACATACCTACCTACACTTCATGGCAATTTATTTAAAGCAAACGATTCGTAGATGTTTGGCTGTTGAAAATTACTTTACTGAGTCTTGAATTATTCACTTTTGTATTACTAAGTTTGGCACATCTTGAACCAGCTACCACAGAAGTGTTTGTGGCGTAATAGTTGAGAAGGGTTGAACCAGTTACTTCAGAAGTTTTTGTGGAGTGATGGTTGATGAGGGTTGAACCAGCTACCACAGAAATTTTTGTGGCGCCATGGTCGAGGACTGTTAGCAGGTGTGATTCTTCATAAAAAATATTTTTTAAAGAATTTTTGAATACCTGAAATGATAATAAATAAATGTATAAAGTTTGGAATTATCTGATTGCACAGTTTTGTCAATACAACAAAACTATCCCCCAAAAGAGGTAGATTTAGAGAAAAGAAAGAAAATCCCCATTAATGCAAGCGATGATGTGTAATTAATAATTATTTTATCGTGAATCATTCTCTGATTTCAATAATCCCTATTATTTAAGTAAAATTAATGATGTACAGAAATGTGTGTGTATGTGTGTGTTTACAGTAATTATGCTTATAATAAATTAAGATTTCAGTCTTTCATGCATAAACGTTGCTTCTAAATATATCTCTGTTATTAAATATTTATTTTCGTTATCGAGCAGAAAACATTGCATCTAAGACTTCGATAATTAAATAAGGAAACCGAAGCTCTACAACGGATATTTTGTTTTCTGTCAAAAAATTTCTTACGAGTAAAGTAAACCCATGGATCATATACCACTGAAGAGCAGTAAATTTACACTAATAACTGATTCCATTAGCATAATAAATGTCTTTTCGACAGGCTTTGTTTTGTTACATCCGAAATGAGAATTTCCGGGCTTGCAATACTTATGAAGATAGAGTTCTTCGCTTCACCTCGTTCAAATAATGCTATTCGAGTACCGGTTTTGAGCTTTTATTAATGAAGGGTAATATTTCTTAAGGAAAACAAAATAAATACATTCACAAACCTATTTACTTGAAGCGTCTGCCTAATAAATTTCGTAACTGTGTGTATCTAATTTGATATTTCATAATGTACACATTAACTCTCCTGGTGGTTGTCTCTACGAGGCATCTCGTCATTAGCAAAGATATTGATGGACGAGATATCTCGTCATTAGAAAAACTGACAGATCTGATCTTGTCATCATAAAAAAAGGAAAAATCCAACTTCCGAAATGCTCCTGCATGAAACACATTGCGGTTACCTTAAAATGTAGTTTATCGACGTCTTGGCGACGTTTGGCGTCTAATCTAATTGGTGTTTATCAATGAACTATCATATATCAATTAGGAAATAATTATTTGGAACTTTTACTTGCGATGTGCTGAAATCGTATTCGAAAACCAAGACAAGTGACAACGTATAGGAAACACGTTCCACCTCAGAAACACTACTGCCATCTACATTTAGCCTGACAGGAAAAGTGTCTCAGATAGTGCTGCTCCCGAGACGACCTTGGGTCAGTCGATTTTTGAAGAGGAGTTTTGGAGAAGGCTGTCATACACAAAAGATTGGCGATCACCGTTGATAGTTTTCTCACCGCCAACTTGATATCACTGCTGCCGCTTTCGGTACCAAACAATAAACTTAAAACCAGAATCAGCGCTATAGACACTAGTTGAGGAAGCGCTTTGTTTACGTTCCACGATCACCTAATTTGGAGAATAGACATGTTCAAAACCTCGTGATTCGTCTGCCAACCCACTGGAGTCGAATTTGGATATATTCCCTAACCCAAGCCTCTAGATTTAAAATGTTTTGATTTACTGTACGGGGCATAATTAACGCATTCAAATTTTTAGAAAAATAATTATTTAATTAGTATTTCACAATTCTGTCTCTTCGAGCTATCTCGTCATTAGAATAAAACTGACCAGATATTGATCTTGTCATCATACAAAAATCGGCAATATCTTGATGACGGGATATTTCGTCATCATCAAAATTGATCAGATCTTGATAGACGAGATATGACGTCGAAACCACTTGGAGGATTGAATTGAATTAAAGTACTCCATTACTTTACTTGATACCGAAAACAATGGACTTGTGAAAAGTATAAATCACTGAACTAACCCATCTCATCGGGGTTTTGAGATTTTTTTATCCGATCAATACAAGAAATCTCGCAAAACCTTTAAGCTTTAAATTTCCCTTACCCTCCCCATTCCGGAGTAAGTTGAGTATTACTCACCGAGGCCCGAGACAGATAGATCTCAGTCATCGTGACGGACAGAATGATTTTAAGAATGGTTGCATGCAATAAAATCCGGAAAGTCCATTAAATCAATTTAGTTCGTCTTGTGTGAGACAGGCATTACTCTGATGCTTATTGCTTCCTAAGAAGATATACTCCTAGTTTTCGGTTGGGAATGGACTTTCATTGAGCCCATGAGTAAGTTATTTCCTGGAAATTGTTGCTGGAGAGAGTAGTATTGGCACACTCTTGGGTACTTACATAGAATAAATCAATTTACCAAGACAGTGTAGTAGCCGTCTGTGCTTTCCTTTCAGGATATAAAATTTATTTCTGTGAAATTTGCAGTGTACGCATTTTATAGATACTACTTGCACAAAAGTGGTAAAATGCTATCTGCTTTCTTTCCCGGATTTAATACTTCTTTCGTAAATTTCGCTTTGTAGGCATTTGATAGATAGCATTTGCGGAAGGGTAGTCAAAATGCTATCTGCTTTCTTTTCAGGATGCAATATTTCTTTCCTAGAAATTTGCACAGTAGGCATTTGATAGGTAGCATTTGCACAAAGGCAGTCAAAATGCTATCTGCTTTCTTTTCAAGATTTACTATTCCATTCTATGAAATTTGCATTGTAGGCATATGACAAATATAGATTTTGTACAAATGTGGTGCAAATTCTATCTGTGTTTTTGTTTGAGGATTTAATATATCTTTTTTTGAAATTTGTAGTGTAAGTGTATGAAAGCGTTAGCATTTGCACTCAAATGTAGTGAAGATCTGTGCTTTGCTTTCTTTTCAGTATTTAATATTTTTTTCTTTGAAATTTGCACTGTAGGCGTAGACATATGGCAAAAGCAGCATTCGCACAGAAGTAATGAAAATGTCATTTGTGCTTTATTTTCAGGATTTAATATTTCTTTCATTGGAATTTGCATTGTATGCATTTACGATAGAATTTGCAGAAAGGTAGTGAAAATGCTATCTACACTTGCTTTTCAGGATATACTTCTTTCCTTGAAATTCGCATTTTAGGCATATGATAAGGATAGAATTTGCATAAAGGTAGTAAAAATGCTATCTGTGCTTTTTTCAGTATTTAAAATTTCTTTCCTGGAAATTTGCACTGTAGACGTAGGCATATAGTAAAAATTGATATGCACAGAATTAGTGAAAATGCTATCTATGCTTTCTTTTCAAGAAATGGTATTTCTATCCTTGAAATTTTCTCTGTAGACCGAAACAGCATTTGCACAGAGGTAGTGAAAATGGCATTTATGCTTTATTTTCAGGATTTAATATTTCTTTCTTTGAAATTTGATTGTTACTTTTCAAAACCGTTCAATCAATCATACTTAAACTTGTTTTAGTTAACTATGCTTGGATATGTTTCATATCCGTCACTGAATATTTGTTAATAATACACAGGATATATCATTTAGTATCATGCTTTTTTATTCAATACTAAATGTATGATAAATCTGATAAATACCATGCTTTCAAGGGGATGCTTCTTTAAATATTTTAGAAAATCTAAGTGACTAATTAAGATTAAATTTTTTACCTGCATCAATTGATATTGGAGACACAAATCGACATCCTATAGCAAAATCAAACTAGAAAATATAGCATCCTATATCAAAAATTTACCACACCACATAAATTCGAAAGCCGAGGGAAATTTTAATTCTAATCTATAATTCACAGAATAAGAAATACGCAATCTTAGAAGTGTTCGTATCTAAGAGTGCGCAAGCTTGTACCAAAGAGTACGCGATGTTTTTCAATTTATGCAGAATGGTTTCTACCAAAGTGTATCCTTTCACATACAGGCAACACGTCTTGCTACCAAGCTTAGCGTTTACTGCAAGGAATCCAATTTTCTCTAGAAGGTTGGTGAATGTTTTATAGTACCCTGGACACTTAACCTCAAGTCTTGCTACTAGAATGCTGAGCTTGAGGCGTTTTTACCTTGAACGTTTTGTTAGATCTTTTTTCTGAACAGTCGATTTCTTTGAACAATTTTCTTTTTCAGCTATTTGAAAAATAGCTGTTGTTATCGTGGGGTGAGGCTCAACACTCCTGGTGGTTGTCTCGATTAGGTATTTTGCCATTTTCAAAGCTCATCAGATCTTGGACGAGTTATCTCGTCCATAGAAAAACTGACCTATTCTTAATCTCGTCATCATCAAAAAACGGCAATATCTTCATTATTGAATTCATTCTTCATGACGAGATATCTCGTCTTTAGCAAAATTGGTCAGATTTCGATGTACGAGATATCTCGTCGAAACCACTTGGAGGGTTAACGAGCCCGTCCACAAACTGTACGCGTAAGATGAAGTACCGTACGCTTAACTCTTCTGATGGTGGTCTGGACGAAGTACTTATATTGTCATTAGAAGAAAACTAACCAGATTTTAATGTAATGGATGTATCGTCAATAGAAGAAAACTGACCAGATCTTAATCTCGTCATCACAAAATTGAGAATATCCTGATGACGAGATATTCATTCATTTGCAAAATTAGTCAGATCTTGATGGACGAGATATCGTGTCGAAACCACTTGGAGAGTTAAGATAAATCAGTTGTAATGAATAGATTGAACTCAGAACTGGAGACCAGATATGGCCTTTCAAGTATTTTTTATCAGGCCTGCCGACCAGACGCATCCTGATAGGTTTAACTGGCCCGTAGTCTGATAGTTAACTGGTCCATAGTATTTTAATAAAAGTTTCTGATGAATTGGATTATGCGTGAATTAATCCTCCAAGTGATTTCGACGAGATATCTCGTCCATCAAGATCTGACCTATTTTGCTAGTGACGAGATATCTCGTCATCACGATACTTCTGATTTTTTTATGATGAAGAGATAAAGATCTGGTCAGTTTTCTTCTAATAACGTGATGTCTCGTCCATAAAGGTCTGGTCAGTTTTGCTACTGACGAGATACCTCGTCAAGAGAACCAACCACCAGGAGGGTTAATTATTTCCACCTAACTATAATCTCTAACGTCATATTTAATATGCATCTTAAGGGACACAGTATCCTAAAATAACTAAAATGTAAAAAAATTATTGTCTTATATCAATTATACAGCTTTAATGAGTAAGTGTGTAAAATTCATAGCTGTTGCAACATTAATTAACGACTTATCAAAGTTTTTCCATCGAAAGTCAGAAGTGAAGAAAACTAACTTTTAAAGCTTAACACCTTTTTTCAGCTTTCTGGTTTCTCATGACTAAAGGTTTTTGTAATTGAAAAAGGGATTTGAATTTTTTGTGGTTGTTTTTCATGATATATTTAATAACTTTATTCATGGAATAAGGATTGAGGAAAAGTAGTTAATTTTTAGAAAATTGATAAAAGTAATCTAGTCTGTTTTTCACTGTTTTTAAACTATCTGTTCTAAAAATAATTTAAAAAATAATTAGCAGTATTGAATGCAAAACAATGCACTAAATTGTGATAAACACTTCAGTAAAAATGTAAAAAATACTTGAGAAAATTAAAACTTACAATAGGAGGTAATTAACGTCGCATTGGAGCAACACAACGGGCTATTGGCGACGGTCCGGGATCAATCCCAAATGGAAAGATTCAAATAAAATTTGCAAAAGAAGTAGGGATAATAAAATATGGAAATACGTTTTAAAAATTTAATGTTTTAATTATTGTTATGTCAAAATGCTCTTTTTTGTAATGTATGTTTCATGTACAATGTTCACTAAAACCTTTTGTTGTAAACATAAAATAAAAATAACTGTTCAAAGGGCATTTTGTCCCTTTATATATATATATATATATATATAACCCTTTCAAATATTAAAATGAAAAGAAAATATTCCATAATATTTCATACGATTAAATTCCTATTTTAGTAAGAGCAAGAGTAAATTTCAAATTTCTGAACCAGTATAAAGTTTTTTCACGACATCGTTTTAAACTAAATTATCAATCAATAAATAAAATTTATCTTACATTTTACTTTTACCAAGATAAGTCATTATCGAATGTAATCAAATAGTAACCATGTCATTTCCATTACTAATAAGAGGTTCTTACCAGCATAAAAATGGGCTGACTTATGTACCAATTATTCAGTACTATTTTAAATATGAGTCAAAAAATAGAATAATAGTTGAGATTGACTAGATAAAATGAACCCTACAACGTATCATACTTATAAAAACACTATCGATCTTCTTAAGTAATTTTCTTTACAATCTCACCCATTCCATTGGATTTATAAGGTTTTACTGAGTCAAGTAAGGTATCTATGAGAATTAAGGTTTAGCGTAATTTATGTTAAGGTATACATTGGTGAATTATCTGTGATCAGATTTTATCGGTGATTAGATTAGATTCTAAATTATGTTATGGGTAAAATAAACCGATCCGGTATTCAAGAAAAATCACAACTTATCATCACATTTCAATATAATAAAGAATTTATCAATTCATTTTAGTACAAGAATGATAGCTTATCTCTAGTTTTATAACTTTCAGTTAACCCAGACGTCTTTTTTCTAAAAAAACTGTTTAATAAAGTTAAACTTTTGTGCTAGTTTCAGCGAGCATTCAGTATTTAATTATACGTCTTTTTTCTAAAAAACTGTTTAATAAAGTTAAACTTTTGTGCTAGTTTCAGCGAGCATTCAGTATTTAATTATCCCACGTTCACTACAATTGTAACTGTTCTTATTGTTGGAATGGGTAAAAATAATGTAAATGAACCTAAATGAACCTAGCTACAAAAATACTAATTGTCTCAACAAAGTATCTCGTAATTTGCAAAACTGACCAGATCTTGATGGACGAGGTATGTTTTCATTAGAAGAAAACTAACCAGATCTTGGTCTCTTCATCATAAAAAAATCGACAATCAAAACTTCATGACGAGATATCATGTCATTTGCAAAATTGGTCAGATCTTGATGGACGAGATATCTCGTCATTGGCAAAATTGGTCAGATCTTGATGGACGAGATATCTCGTCAAAACTACTTGGAGGGTTATTGAACGAATATTTAACAAATCTTCTTTAAAGCATCGAAAGATGAAATTCAAGATGATTTATATCATTAAATCAACCTCTGACCCACATGTTTGGTTTCAGAAAAACACAATGGTGCTTAATATATCTATCGTGTTCGGGCGTGTTCAGTATAAGTAAAAAAAATGTTCAAATTTGAATAAGAAAACGAGTGCATATAAAAATATCTTTCATTTGATCAAATTAGTATAAGTTACTATGAATAAAAGCAGATATAAATGCTGGTTAAAATGATTAAATTCATTTATAATGGGCATATAAAAAAATAAATTTAATAAAAACTGTCTCCTGAACTTTTTTCCAACTTATACCGCTTTGTCCTAACACGCTAGATATAATGGTATACAAATACTCGTTTATGTTAACCCTTTCATCATTTAGGTTGGGCCTATGAGACCCATAAGTGCATTTTTATCTATTGTAACTTTTTCAGGCAGACTATTGTAGGGTTAAGAATCACCAGAAAAAAACATCGGCAAAAGCCATTTGAGTGTAATACATGAATCCAGTATTCTGTTATTACGCGGATTAGTCCCGTATTTGACGTCGGATCGAGTTAAAAGACCTTCGCAATACAAGCAGTAATGATGCGGAATGAAAAAAGGGCATCGGGAAAAACTACTTTGGAATGGAGCCAAACTCTTTCACTGCGTCTAGTTACGGTCACCAGTTCTGTTTTAATACTTAAGACCATTTCATCATCAGTCTGAAATGAGATCATTGATTGTAAGCTTAACAGAATACTCAATAATGATTAAAGCACATGAAACCAAAGATATCGTGTAACATTTTATTGTCTAGACGGCAAAGATGAGGTAAATGATTGAGTTCATAAGTACATTATGTGAGATTAAGTTTTTATTTTAAACTTGTCTCTTATTATACGAAGGTTTTTTTGAAATTCATCTCTGAGCAGCATCTAATTTTCGATCAAGGAGAGTTAGAAAGTAATTTGATTGTTTGTATAGGCTGCTGTATGGAACTAAATACCCGAACAGCTCAAAATATCGCTTTTACTATCACTTGGTCAAGTTAGATTACATTCACACCAAGAATGTTCAGCACATTAACCCTCCTGGTGGTTGTCTCGACGAGGTATCTTGAGGTCGAAAAAAGGGTCATGTATAAATTAAGTATACTATTAATTAAGATGGCCCTTTTCAAGTTAATTCTCATTGTATCATTCTTGTTTAAAAATTTCGTAATGTCTTGTCTTGTATTTAATCAATGCTTGATCTTTGAAGACCGATGAAAGTCTTTTTAACAAGATGACAATTATAATGGTGTTACATGGAATTATTATTTGAAATTGCATATTTTTTTCAACATTTCAAAGCTCTCCCCACCTGGTGCCTCGAATCTTTCCCTTCTGGGTTGATCCCGGACCGTCACCAATAGCCAGTTGTGTTACTCTAGTACGACGTTAATTAAATACCTACCTACCCCTGGTGCCGGTATATACTTACATTTCCAGGGCCGATCATTCAAGCCACATTGGCTCACATCTAAAATAAAAATATATAAAAAGGAATAAAACTAAAGGGAAAATATATAAAAGGAAAACAAAATAAAAGAAAAATATTAACAGGAAAACAAAGTAAAAAAATATTAAAAGGAATAAAACTAAAGAAAAAACATATAAAGGAAAACAAAATGATAGAAAAATATATAAAAGGAAAACAAAATAAAAATATATAAAAGAAAAACAAAATGATAGAAAAATGTATAAAAAGAAAACGAAATAATAGAAAAGATATAAAAATGAATAAAAATAAAAGATTTGGCCCTTAGTTCAATGTCAAAGGGAATGATCCGAAGACAACGCCTCGCAATTTAGTACCATGGTCAGATGACGAGAGTAACAGCTGAGCTGATACCACTCTCCAAACTTCCAGACCACGCCAACTAAAAATAAAATAAAAATATAATAAAGGACCAAACAAAACCGAAAGGGGACGTGATTGACCAGCCCGCAACGCTTTCTCCGTATATACCATAATGGATGAGCCAGTTGGATTATCATCCCTCTAAAATAAGAAAAGAATAAAGGATAAAAAATGTACTTTAAAAAGAAAATATAAAAAATAAAGAATAAAAAATATTAAAAAATAAAAATAAATAAAAATTTAAAAAAGAATAAAAAAAATAATCCAAAAGGAAGGAAGAAAAATGTATAAAAACGAAGGAAAAAAGAAGAGAAAATAAGCATAAAAAAAGAAAATGCCGGTGGTTAACCAAATTACATTAGATATCAAGTCTAGAGGGCTATACTATTCCACTTTTAATACAATCTTATCAGAATTGCATATTATAAACTAAGTATGCAAGATGCTTTGGTTAAGGTTAAATGGATTGTCATCAGGTTGAAAATGTTTCAACTTGCACATGCTGAGATTAGATTTTTATTCATTCTTCCTATTATGTTTTAGAAAGTAGGCCAAGAACACAATTCCACTTTTAATTAAGACATTATTTTACCTATCATTAATTTTCCTTTATCTTTATCCAAGTTTTCGTCTTTGCTTTCGCGGTTTAATTAAATAATTATATCTCTCCAGGCATTTTTAATTTTACGCAATACATATACCTTACAACTTTGATAACAGCGGATAAGAATTAATCAGCCGCATTACACAATACTGCCAGGTTTATACACATATTCTTTCCTATTGTTCCCAAAGGAACAGATTCTCAATCTCATGTGTTTAATTATAATTCAAATCAAACTCTTCCTATTATTTTTAAGTAAATCAATCGCTAATTTAGATTATGAAGCCTTTGTTTTTAAACATCTATTTCTAATAACTCGAGATCACGTTCATTTCTAAGTGATTCGTTGAATTGTTCTCATTAACATTAACGTAACACTTCATTGAATTCATTGAAATCAGAAGTCATTTCTAGCTGTTTCGTTCTTTCATTTTCTGGAGACTAGCATATACCACAGCTAACGCGGGTTTGCATAAATTTGTGAGATAAGAAACTATGTAATATTCTTTTTGTAGACAGGCCCTTGGTTTTGGTTATAGACACTATTAAAATCCTAGTGTAATATATATTCCGCACTAAAATATCAAGTAATTTCTGTACACAAGGCTTAACAATTACGGAATTCACTCAGTCGCGCGTTGACTAATAATAATCGTTGAAATAAGTACAATAATAGTACATCTCACTTTTAAGGGAACAGTACTTTCAAATTCACCAAAATCGATCAAAATATCGATTTTTTAAAAATTTTAGTGTTAAAAATTAATGGATATCAAATTCTGTGGATAGCAAAAATAATTTTTCAATTAGGATAATTTTTAACGGAATTACATATATAACAATATAAACATACTATAATATTATAGATAGTAAGTCTACTAGATAAACGCGTTTTTTTCCGATTGAGATTTTTTGACATGCTTATGATTAAAAATGTTCCATGGTTTTAATTGATTTACTTGAAATTGTTTTTGGATAATCCTTGAAATCTTCTGTATGTATCTAAGTCCAAAAGTGTAATTTTTTTCCATGCTTCCAAGTTTTGAAATTTTACTTTAAAATGTTCCTTAACCTATGCTTTTTGCAAAACCTTTAGTACAAAATGTTTTGCTTTGTAATTGAGCGATACACTTAATGATAAGAGTTCGCTTGATTTATGTATGCAAAATATTATGTGAATTAAAATTTTGACCATACATGGAAATCTAATGCGCATGGAACCTATCAATTTTTGCTAATTTATCAAACTTTTTGACCACGTTTTATGTAATAGTTTTCACGCAACTTAATATTTTTGGACAAAACTTTATATAAAGCTTTTCAATAGAAAACAAGGAGTCTGCAAATTTTTCACAGCATTCGGATAACAGCAGAAGTTTGTTTTGAAAGTACAATGTGCCCGTAAAAATCCATGTAAGGTGTTCAATGCCTACAGAATACTTGCGCAAGCTCGTTGAGTATCCATGCACCTTCGTATTTCTACAGTTCTACGCAACCATGGGAGGCCTATTATGTATTAGACTGGTTTTTTCCGTACTTCAATGTACGTTGAGTAACCAAACAAATGAAACCTGTATATCAGTACTTTGTAAAAAGGTACATACAAAAAAATCCAGTAAATTAACCTTTTGGTACTGGATTCTCCAAATGGAAGTATCAGAACATCATTTTATGTAATAAGCGTAACTAACATTCAAGTAAATATATTTTAAAATAATACGAGGGAAAGTCAAAAATTATTCGCGCTTTATTTTTCAAATTATTTATACAAATGTAAGGGTTGAACAAGTACGTCATTTTTCTATAGTCTCCTACCTTTTCGATGCACTTGGTCCAGCGGTCCACAAGCTTGCGTATTCGCTTCAAGAAGGTTTTCGGTTGGTCGCCCATCCATTAATGCACTGGTTCCAGCACTTCTTTGTAGAAAATCGACGATCTCGTAAAGCATCTTTGACCGATCCAAAGCGATGATAGTCGGAAGGGGCGAGATTTGGGCCGTAGACAGGGTGTTTCAACACTTCGAAACCCAAATCGGTAATGGTTTCAACGGTCTGGACGGCCGTGTGTGGGCATGCATTGTCATGCAATAACACCTTCTTCGACAGTAGGCCTCGGCGTTTAGTGCGAATTGCCTGCTTCAGATTGGTCGCCAGCAAATTAATGCATCTGTTGATCGTACTCTCCTTTTCTAGGTAGTCTTCCAGTACAGGCTCAGTCCCTAAAAAAGGTGAGCATCACTTTTCTCGTGGAAAGTTGAGTCTTGAATTTCTTCGTTGGAGATCTTGGGTGTTTCCACTCCATACGTGTCTGTCCTGGATTCTGGATCATAGTGATGGACCCACGCATTGTGTTGTAAGCCTCCGATGTATTTTCATCCCCTGGCACACCTTCCGACCAGACAAATGGGATCACTGTTCTTTGTTCCTCCTTGGTGCACACTGCTAACGAACGGCCATGTTTACATTCAAGCAGAAGCAAGAAAAATGACGCCATCAAGGTCAAACTTCGATAATATGACCACAGTAGTATCAACTCTAATCATGCATGCACAGAAGGCAGTGTGACAAACCTAAAGATGTGTTATGGTGAAAGTGCGGATAATTTTTGACTTACCTTCGTAGAATACATAGCTTTTAAATACCACTGTCAAAACGCATATTTGTCTCAGAATACAAAGTTCTACAGTTCTAAGCTACCGGGAAAGTCTATCACGATTATAGACTTGTGTACCAGTTTTTCTCGCACTTTAGTGTATGTTGAGTTACAAAAAAAATGAAACCTCTATTTTCAGTACTTGCTAAGAAAAGGTACATACATAAATTCGGTAAATTGACCTTGTATTGGATTTTCCAAATGGCGGAACTAGAATATGACTTTCTGTAACAAGCGTAAAACATTCAAGCAAATACATCTCAAAATAATAATAGATTACATAGCTTCTACATCCCACTGTCAAAACGCATATTTGTCTCGAAATACATTTCCCTTTCTCATAGAATTGAGTTTCTTTTTCTTTAGAAATGCGGTGGAAATTCTGGGATTTATTGCTCGTTCTTCGTAAGGCACTCGATGTAATTTTTATGCGACATATATCCCTAATCCAACAGGGAAATAAATAGCAAAACACACTTAAAGCGAAGGAAATGCAGAAATATTTGCACTAGTGAGGCACATACACAAAAAGTGACGGGAATGTTTTTAGCAGGCATTCCTTCAGTGTTTATTACCCGTGGGAGAGTAAATATATTTTAAAACTAAATGAGGTTAAATTCCGTAACTTTACGAGGATTTCTTGTGTATTCGAAGCAACGAGATCATGCAGAAAGAGTGTTTAATTTAAATATTTTGTCTTGAGAAAACCAAAATTAAAAATGTATACGGTAACATGGAACACCGCAATATTCCACAAGTAACTGTCAAAATCTTATCGAGATTTTTATAAAATGCTATTGTGTTAGAAGAAGGTATTAATCTGGTTTGAGGTCAGTAGAGAATCTGATTTTTTAATCGAAGCATTTTTGTATTTCGAACTGCTTAAAATAAAAATATTTTTGAGGTTTCTTGAACTCAGTCGACAGCCAAATTATTTTATTTTGTATCTATTGCAGTTTCTGTTTTAAGCGTAATCTAAGTGTCGTTACTTTTTGCACGCATATTTTATCATAGGGATTTGTATGCCTAAAATCAATCGCGATATATATTGGGTCATTCCATAACTAATTCGATTTTTACCCTTATTGGTTAAAATGAATGATGTAATATTTTACAGTCATTGCGCAATGCGTATATTTCATAAGAATTTGCAGTGTCTTAACCCTCTTCGTGGGGTTGTTCCGACAAAATATCTCGTCATTTGCGAAACTGACCAGATCTTGACGGACGAGGTATCTTGTCATAAAAAACGGACCAGATTTCGATCAAAACATCGGCAATATCTTGAAAACAAGATATCTCGCCGTTAGCAAAATTGGTCAGATTTTGATGGACGAGATACCTCGTCGAAACCGCTTGGAGGGTTAACTAATTGCGTGTTGATATCATTTTTCACACGTAAATTTAAAAGTGAAAAAATAAACGTTATTATGTATCAAATGTTATCTGTGTTATGAGCTGCTTCTTAAAAATGAAACCATCACTGAAGATCTGCATTGGGATCAATTTACACTCTGAAGCACGATTTTGATGGAAAAATAACTGCACTAGCTAACAGAAAACAGTGTTTTCTAATTATGACAGCCCACGACCTCACATGGCACGAGAAAAACTGCAAAAATTAAGACAATTTGTATGGGAAACTACGATTCGTATATCATATTCCCCTGATCTGGCTAGATCACCATCTTTTTATCAACTGGTGTCTTTAGCACTGTAGGTGGATGGTATGTAGTTGAATTTACGTCCCACTGCAGCGGGCCAACTGGCAATGGTTCGGAATTAATCCCGAAGGCAAATCCGATCCCAACACCTCGTAATTTTGAACCACGGTCAGATGACGAGGTCAACACCTCAGCTGGAACCCCACTCTCAAAACTCCCACAACACGGCAGCGTGGGGGCATTTGAGGCTACGACCAGATTTAACGTAGCGAAACCTCAAAACTATACGTGTAGAAGATTTCAAGACTGTCCGGTTTGAGTTTCTTCTGTGGGTTCCATTAATTCAGCAATATCTCAAACATGGTGCGAAAAACTTTGTTTTGTTCATTTCAATGGATTTTGAGATAGTCCTTCATTCAAAACTGCATGCTTTTTACTTGTATTGGGGAACGTATTAAAATTTAAAGAAACTGGACGATCGAGACATCAAAGAAACTGGAGGATTGTTGGCAGATTAGGAAATATGTTTGAGCATTATATTCTTCATATCAAGACGGAATGATTTTTTACTTGTATTATCGAATTGAATGGTCAGATTTCCCCAAAAATTTATATTTAGCATATGTATGACAGAAAATTATTCGATATAAAAAAAATTGGGTGCTTACTATTGTAAATTTGGGAGGGGCAATAACTATAAAAGACCAAGAGCAAGGTCTCAGACTATCTTACACTCTAAATCATTATTCGAAATGTTATTCATCAACAGAGTCCGAGTTTATTGACTTAAAATGTATATAAATGACAAATAAAATAACAAAAATGCCTAAAAATGTTAAAAAGTCATCTAAATGTTGATATACATTCTGTTCCAAAAATCTGTAAGATCTGGGGATTTTGCTAGTCAAGGAAGGAATTAAACACAAAGGAATCCCTCCTAGGAGAGGCAAGATGTGTGTGGAGGGGTGTCTGGTAAATAGCCCATTGGAAACGTGACATGAAAGATAAAACAGCATATCGAGGGATTTTCTGGATGCATTTTTCTACTGCCTAACTACCTGGTACCACTCGTAGAAGGGACTGGCGGCTGTTGTAAGTGATGACTCCCTGCTCCAATACACTTACATTGGTGTGCAACTTGATAATAAATAGAGATGAGTCATGGCAGATTAGTAATTTGCAGTGTGCTCTGTAGTAACAACGAAACGGCGAATGGATTTGTTACTTCGAAATGAGGACCGCGGTGGCCCGGTTGGAAGAGTAACGGATTAGCAACCGGAGGGTTGCGAGTTCGAATCCAGCCAAACACCGTCGTGTACAAAGGGGGCTGGTGCACGTTGAATCTGTCGTGGTCTCAAATGTCCTCACGTTGGCGTGGTGTGGAATTTTGGAGAGGGGGGGCGCCAGCTCAGGTGTTGCCTCGCCACCTGACCGTGGTTCAAAATTACGTGGCGTTATCCTCGGTTCTTTGCCTTTGGGATTGATCCCGGACCGTCACCAATGGCCCGCGTGTTGCTCCAGTGTGACGTTAATTAAAATATCTACGTACCTACTTCGAAATGATTCAACAAAAATCTGATTTAAACCAGAGAAAATCAAAACGTTATGCTAAGAACTCGCAAGTATGTCCAGAATCGCAAACATGCCCCCAAACATAAAAAATGAACGAAAGGTTTCTAAAATGATTTAAAACGCTTGACATTTCTATTATCAGATTGCGAGGGAATTTCTGTTTATATTGGCATTGTCTACGAAGCAGTAATAAAAAGATGACATGAAACAAAAATCCGGTTCCTCCTCAAATACTTCTAAGTATTTGCACTCACATTAAATTAAAAATTTGGGTTTGATGGTATCTCAACCACAGGGACGATTCATGCCCTGTTATCACTCGCGCCCTTGTTATAAGCCTTGTCATAAAACGTGTTGTATTTTATAAATTTATACACTGGGTTTTAACCGTGAGTTAATAGCCGTTAGATTTACAATGATAGTTGGGAAGAACGACTAACCAGACAATATACCAGTCGTTTGAATTACTATGATAGTTGTAACGAACAACTAGCAAGGTAATCTACCAGCCGTTTGGTTAGAATGATAGTTGTGACGAACAACTAACATGTCAATACCAGCCGTTTGATTTACAATGATAGTTGTGACGAACAACTAAGAGAATAACCTACCAGTTGCTTGAATTACAATACTTGTGACAAACTACTAACAGACCTAACCAGCCGTTTCATTTAAAATATTGGTGACAAATAGCAGGGCACACAACTAGTCGTTTGAATTATAATGATAGATGTGACGAATAATAAACACGACATACTACCAGCCGTTTGCTTTACAATGATAGTTGTGACGAACAAACGACAGGTCAAACTACCAGCCGTTTGATTTACAATGATAATTGTGACGAACAACTAACACAGCATAGAAAGGCGATATTTCTCTGATACAGTCCGATGCTAACAGCCCAGAAAAGGCCAACTTACGCAGTAACAACACAACCCCTTTCATTGATTTAATGCATATGTTAGTCTTCTCATCAAACTTAAACTGCTCTAGAATCCTTATGTGTGCATCAAAACACAATGATCAAAGTCTTACTCGACGCTCGAGTCTCGTCGTGTGTGCAGCGAATTGTTTTTAGCTAGTGAACCTCGGTCCCCCTCTACGTTTTAAGTGTGCCCTAGAGTCTTATAGCCTAAATGAGCAAAACTCCCTTATTTGGCATAATTTAACGACTTATTTAACCCTTTGAGCGTCATGAAATTTCCGACTAACGTAATATTGCTTTTATCCTACAACACACATTACTAAATAATCACATCTAATGGAGTCTAAATCTTTATAAAGATTGATCCTTTGAAATTATTCTACAACTCCTTTCCTTGGAAGTGAATACTTTGAAATGATTTCGTTGGTCCTCTCCTTAGAATAGAATCCTTTAGTAAGATTCTGTTGGTCGTTTCTTTATAATAGAATTCTTTGGAATGATTCTATTGTTCATTTTCTTAGAATGTAATCCGTTGGAAAGATTCTGTTGCTAATTTTCCTAGAATATAATCATTTGATAAGATTTTATTGCTCATTTCCTTAGAATAAAAGCCTTTTAAAATATTCTATTGCACACTTCCTTAGAATATAGTCCTTTGGAAAGATTCTATCGTTTATTTTTTATAATATAATACTTTGGTAAGATCCCATTGCTCATTTCCTGAGAATAAAACCCTTGGGAAAAATTACATTGCTCATTTTCTTAGAATAAAATCTTTTTGAAAGATTCTATTACCTATTTTCTTAGAAATATAAACCTTAGGAAGTATTCTATTACTAGTTTCCTTAGAATATAATCTTTTCGAAGGATTCTATTGCTCATTCCTTTGAACAAAATCCTTTGGAAACATTCCATTGCTCATTTTCTTAGAATATAATCCTTTGGAAAGATTCTATTGAATAAGAAGGTCAAAGCTAGTTTGAAGTCATACAGGGAAGACTGCAAATCTCATAACTGATATATGCGTCTGAACCTCTCAGAGGGTCGTGCCAAAGTGGGGTAACTGGAGGAAACACGAACTGACGTGAAACTCCTGAAGGAAATATGAAATGACAACGCGGCTTTCCCATCGTCTTTGCAAGCGCTTTCGGTGACAAGAGATTCGCAAGATTCGGGGCAGCATTGTCTTATCTTCATTCGCATAATCCAATAAGGCGGTTATTAAGATTTAATTCTGAGTAAGGTGTAATTAATTTAAATTAGCCCCAAGGGGGAAGATTCCACCACATACAAAATAATCTTATAACGTGATATGCTGCTAGGTATGATTAGAGTCATATTTTATCCAGCCGGTGAAACTATCAATTGGTTGTTCACTGATAATATAGGGTGTTTAACTGATCCATATATTGTCCTGGTAATTGAATTGCTTTAATTGCAGATTCTTTTTAGTTTAATGAAAGAAGAGTTTCGTGCATACTTTAATAAAATTATTGTGTTTAGGTAATTGGAGTTAACCCCCCTGGTGGTTGTCTTGCAGAGGTGTCTAGTCATTAATAAAACTGAACAGATCTTGATGGACGAGATATCTCGTCATTAATACAACTGAACAGATCTTGATGGACTATACATCTCTTCATTAGAAGAAAACTGCCCAGATACTGATATCTTCATCATCAAATATCTATCGGTAATATCTTTAGGACAAGACACCCCGTCAATATTAAAATTGGTCAGAGCTTGACGGACGAGATATCTCGTCAATATTAAAATTGGGCAGATCGTGATGGAACAGATATGTCGTCATTAGAATAAAACTGACCCTTGATCTTGTCATCGTCTAAAACTGAAAGAATCTCGTCATGATCACAAAAATCGGCAATATCTTGGTGACGAGATATCTCGTCATTAAAATATTGTACAGATCTTAATGTACGAGATATCTCGTCGAAACCACTTGGAAGGTTGCGTATGTTCAATTGTAGCATACGATTTGGAGTTACTACAATAATCATTGTTTGATCAAGTTTGTTATAGGGCTTTTGTACACGAGAAGGGAACTTTTCTGATCTATGGAAAAAGTTATAACATATAAAAAGGTGCTAGATACAATGTGCACCATTATATGAATTTTATTTCAGAAATATAGAGCTGATTATTTCTGCTTATACTTCATACATGGTTTTAATTAACCCTCTTGGTGGTTGTCTCGATGAGGTATCTCATCATTGGCAAAATTGGTTAGGTCTTGATGGACGAGATATCTCGGCCTCAGTAAAATTGATCCGATCTCGTTGGACGAGATATCTCATCATTTCCAAAATTGATCATATCTTGATGGACGAGGTATCTCGTCGGAACTACTTGGTGGGTTAACATTGGAAGTAAATTGATATTAACTCTCTGAGAGTCACGAGATTTCCTAGTTGTGTAGTGTTGCTTTCCCCACACAACACACATAATGACTGAATAACCGTATCTATAAGTTAAAATAATCACAAGAAAGGTTTTATTGGTCAGGAAGGTCAAAACTAATTATAAGTCATGCGGGGAAGATTGAAGGAGATCTGTATAACGGGGGGGGGGGATATATACGAGTGAACCCGTCAGAGGGTTAATTCAGGTGTTTTCATAAACAAAATCTGAATGTAAAGTATTTGAAACGCAATTCTGAAAATTTAGGCGATATCCACCAATTTTAATGTCAACGTATATTTAGTTGAATACGCAGTATGTACGAGCTTCATTTAGAAGTTTTCACCATGATAAATTATCTGGTTTCTACTTAACTCTCCTGGTGGTTCAATCTCGAAGACGCATATCGTCATTACCGAAACTGATCAGATCTTGATGGACGAGATATCTCGTCATTAGCAAGATTGATTGGATCTTGATGGACGAGATATCTCGTCAAAACCACTTGAAGGGTTAAAAAATAAACTTGTATAGGCAACAGGAATGAGTTGTAAAGCAACACTGCGACGTTTATATTCATTTATATTTATATATTGTAATCCTCTAACTAAACATTGATTTTTCGATGCACTTTATAACACCATAAAGAGTAATATTACTCACTCTCAGAAATAAACGGCTGTACATTACTTCGGTTCTGGTACTATTCAGTAAGTGCCATAACATGTCTAAGTAAATTCTTATGAACCCATCGAGTGTTTTTATGCACTACCTCTGGCAATAATTTTAGGCTGGGCTCATTTTACCGTCAATAGTTCAGTAAATGAAGGTCCATAAAAGCTTTATGGACGATGTGGGGTAGAAGGACAAAGATCTTAAGCGCCAAGATCGAATTCCAACCTTGAATTTCATAAAAATCCCCTTTACGAAGTTTCACGACATTGCCCAACACTAAAATATATCTCTGTATTTTGAAGTTTCAGTGAATTATGAGTTGTATACTTCAATGAAAACAATCTGAATAGTATATCTCTCCAACGACGCGTACTATCTGGCTATGGTTAGTTGTTTGTATTTGGGTTTAATGGTGCAAGGGTCATGTTTGGCCAAGCTGCACCAAACGCAAAACAACGAGAGGAAAAAGGTAGAAGGGTAAACGAGGATAAAAAAGGAGAGAACATATCATTCTGCTACCTCGGTGTTGTGATGCCCGTACACACCTAACGTAGATATACCCCTGAAGGCACTATCTGGCAATGAAATTTAAGATTTTCGTTAATGATATCCAGAAACAACCCTCCTAAAACCGACGGATTCCATTATATATTCGTTTGACAACCTGCAATCTTCCCTGCATGCCTTCGAACTAGTTTTGATCTTAGCCAATAAAATTTTTCCTTGGATTCTTTCGACCAATAGATGTGATTATTTAGTCATTATGCGTGCTGAGGGGAAAGCAATACACTACAGTACTCGGAAATCTCGTGAAGCTCATAGGGTTAATGGACTGCATCTAATCTCTTTCCATTTCTCATTTGAGTTAGCAGTCAGATTTATTCGACATCATTGCATTACCACCTTTCTACAAATGGACTTCCCCAAGCTCATCTGCCTTCTCACTGGAACCACACTATAGATGACGTCTAATGACGTCGACTAATGATGTAATCTTAACATTCCAGATTGCAACAATTAATGGTTAAAATAAAAATTGTAACCTGTTTTACTCAACACCATTCCCTATACACTAACTTCACACAAGACCTTCCAAACTCTTGAGAATATATAAAACTTTGGCGATTGCTTAAGGGCGGTTAAGTAAAAATCGTTAGAATAAACATCATAAAATATCTTAGCTTTGGAGAAAGGTGGTATTCGAATACATACGAAGGCTTGAAATATTAATTAATTTCATCGTGACGTTAAGACAGAATAGTTTTGTTGCATCTCTAGTCCTTGACTATTAATTACACTATATTCCTATACGCTAATTTCATATAAGATCTTTCAAACTGCTGAGAATAAATGAAACTGGCAATTAGTTAAGCAAGTTATATAAAAAATTATTAAAATAAACATAATAAATGTCTTAGCTTTGGAGAAAGGCTGTATTCAAATACGAAGGCTTGCAATATTAATTAATTAGTTTGGCATTAAGACAGAGAATAGTTTTGTTACATCTTCAGTCCTTAATTCTTTGACAAATTTGTGAGATTTTTTTCTCAATTGTGACGGATTGAAAAGCTATTGTTCTACTAAAAGTACCAAACTCTGTCTCAATTATACTTCAATCACTTAGATAAGTAATATAAATTTAGAAATTTCCAATTAACTCTATTGAATAAATAATAGTGATTTACTTAGATAAGTAATATAATCAATATTTCATGGCAGTTGATAACTTGCTTTCCTTTTCAAAATCTGACCATGATTCAAAATTACGTGGTGTTGTCCTCGGATCTTTCTTTCCCTTGGGGATTGATCCCAGACAGTTGCCAATAGCCCGTCGTGTTGCTGCAGTGCGACGTTAATTAAAAATACCAAATACAAAAATATCTTTTCAAAATAAAAATTTTACTTTTTAAAACTTTAGTATGCATTATAATCCGTCACAGAATGCATTGTAAATATAACTGTTGTATTTCAACTGAGTGAAAATTACGTTTCATTTAAAATTAAATTGTCAGCCTTATTGCATTAAGTATTAATGTAAACTATTTGCTGAAATGCTTTTTCTTTAAATGCTTGTGACTTTAAATTTTTAAAGACAAGATTTGAAGTGTAAAAATTAAATAAAAAATGTAGACTCTATCCAATTTCCTTTTCGTCATAGAAATACCACCTTCTTTGTTCTAGATATTATTTACACCATAAAAATAATGTGAATTCCGCTGTTTTATCTGCTCGGATTTGGGAAGAATGTAAAGGCTTTAAAATCCAAAAATTCACGATGAAAGGGACTACGAAGTGTACGTGGAAAATGTGCAGGATCTCCAAATTTCCCTCCATTATTAAGAAAACTACTCACTTGCCTCTATCCTTCTAATACAGGTACAAAGCTCTTTCAGTAATCCATCAATATTTTTGTTTGCTCGACAGTCGCGATAAAATGCCCCGGAGCTTTTATGTCTAGAGAGTTTCGGAAAAAGATAGATTTGTAAAGGACGCATAAGAGAAGTTTTCGAAAGAAAACTTCGTTTTCGGTTCGGAATCCATTAAAATTTATAGCATATTTGTTTATGGGCATCTTTGTTTATCATTCCGGAATGATCTCTGAAGTTTAATGGGAGGGCTTTTCGCATAAATACGAGAGAACTTAAACGTGATGACAGACAGCGATTATACCACATTTTTGAAATGGAATGTGCGTGCTACTTTTAAGTATCGATCGAGGTTGACAAAATTTTCGCGTGTTTAAAAATAAATCGGGGTCCATTTGATCATACAGTCTTTCGTAAGATTTCATGTATTAATATGCAAGGAGGGTCATTGTGAATTTAGAACAAAATAACGATTTACTTTAAGTTGTATTATATATACACTAGAAATCACGAAAATTGACCGGAATATCGGTACTTTTTTATTAATTCCAAATATTGTCCAACTCCTTAGCTTTCAAACGATACCAAGTTCTTTTAAATATTCAAAAGAGTTTCTAGTTACTAGGGTTTTTCGTTAGGGACTGTCACCATGTCCAAACATGTTTCCAAAACTTTACACTTGATTTCTGAAGAACTGTTTTTGCAATATGATGCTTTGTTCAAACAGTGATAACTCAAGAATGAATTGATCTATTATAATTGTTTTTGTATCATTATAATATATATAACACAGTGGATGTTTTGATTCTCAGTCAGTGTTATTGGTTAAGAAATGAATTTTTAGTTGATTTTTAAATCTCAAAACTCTTGAAAAAAATCTTGATTTTTTATGCTTCCTTGGTAAAAAATTGTATAAAAACCTATTCTCCCTAACAACTTGATTGAGGGTCAAAACATGAATAATATTAGGAATAATTTACAATAGGAATTGTCTTTCTGAACAAATTAGAGTGAGATATCACTGTTAAAAAATCATTCTAATTAGCTAATTATATCTAAATTAGATAATTAATGATTACATTAATCTGAATTTTTGCAACTGAAATGAGTTAAAATAAAAACAATGACCTAGTGTAAAAAAATTGAATTTTTAAAGTCAAAATTAAAAAAATCTTCTAGCGTATATGTACACCTTAAAAATTTGGAAATTGCATTATCGAACATGTCGGCTTTGATCGATTGGAGCCAGAGGACATTAAAGTTCTCGAGACATTATTTAAAAATTAATTTTATTGAAACCAACTCGTATTTACATCCAAAATCAAGAAGTCTTATCTCCTTCACATTATTTCTTCTGCTATCTTTTATACACTCAAGATTAACATAACTTTCTAATTCTCATATACCCCATACGGCACTATAATTTCAAGTCCTTTGCAGAGGTTTGAAACCGATTCCAACAGAACAGATACGCATTCATTCGGAAATTGCAATTACAAATACGAATCCAACGAAATCGTGATCCAACTATGTGTATATCAGTTTCATGCGTTTTACCTTTTATAAAAAAACTCGCACGTGTAAATTGATAAAAGCTGTGATATTATTTCCAATTTAATAGAAGTAATCTACCGATAATTATCATAACATAAAATATAATGATAAAAGTATGTTGTCTGATTATTTAATTGTCTGGAGTTTCATGCGTTTGGTTTCACTTTTAAAAAGCTTGCATGCGTAGAGTGGTAAAAGCTGTGATATCGTTTTTAATTCTATAGAAGTAATTTACCGATAATTAACATCACATAAAATATAATGATAAAAGTATGTCGTCTGATTATTCAATTGCCTGGACTTACTCCTGTATACATCTCAACGGAACGGTCCAACTACTTCACCGGAATTTTATTTTTGCAATAAAGTAGAGAGAAATATACTCTTGTTAGAGATTCCTTTAGAAATAAAAGTGGAGTGGAAAACGTGATGTTCAATAGAAGCTAAATATCTAATGATGACATGGGGATAGTATGACAAGATGGTCTAGACTTGGCTGCGATGTTTTTTATTCTCCTTTGATTTTTCCCTTTTGAATTTAATTATGAAAGTCTGGCTTGTGTTCTTTCATCTAAATAAGGCCGCTGACTCACTTTCTGTCTCAATACTGTATATAGTGATGATAAAAGAATAGTATATAATTAATCCTTTAACTTGGAGTTTATTTATTCACATTGTCATGCAGAAGAAAATCCACTTACATAACAGTGAAAAATACACAAAAATATCAGAAACAAAGTTCAATAAAATGGCAGAAAAACAAATAAGCACAAAACACATGAAACTGTACCAAGAGAAAAACAATTCAAGAAATAACATTTTAATTTTTTTAAAGTCAACAGGTTTTTATAATTTTATCTTTGGCTTAACATTTTACCATTAAACAATATGTTTTTAAAAATTGAAAATGTCTAGACTTGGTATAATATTCGTGGAGTTCATAAATTAGAAATGCGATTGATTTTGTAAGCAACTCTTGCAACAAAACGTTTCTTTAAAATGACTTAATATACATTTATATCATCCAAAAGTCTTTAGAAATTAATATGGTTTTATGGCAGTAAATTTTAAAAGAATTTAAATTCAAAAAGGAAGGGCAGTTTGTATAATGATTTCTGCAAACAGACAGGTAAATATTGGTTATCACTTCGGGATTTGATAGAAATGTACTGCAGAAATTTATTTTGTATTTTTTCAAGGCTTAAGTTATAACATTTATAGTTATGGACTCCAGACACAGGACAGTTATAGTTATAGTCTATGGACAGTTATAGTTATGGACTCCAGAGTACAGAACCATATTAGACAGGTCTAATTAAAGAATTCATAAGACAAATAAATACAGTGGCATCATTCAAATCTTTGCACATTCGTTTCAAAAAATGTTTTCTTGCTGTTCTAAATTTTGTATGAACGTTTAAATAAATTCAAAATAATAGACACTTTCTACAGGAAGATTCCCATCAATATCATAAGTGAATACAGCAGGATTGATTATCAGTCTCACCTAATGTATTTCAAATATTTATGTAAAATAATGTATATGCATTTAGCCTATAAGTTTCGTGTTTTTATTTTTGATTTTGACGCAGCACGGGAATTTTGCTTAAATTTCCATGCTGCTTCAATCAATTAAGTGACTGTGTTTGTTAATCAGTTAATTGTATTTGAAGTCTGCTAAATTATTATCTTAACCATCCGAAGGGTTCACACCCAAATATCCGTTCTTCAACCCGCAGTCTTCCGCATGACTTCTATCCAGTTTGGCCATCTCTTTTTACCAAATATTCTTTTCTAGGATTCTTTAAGGCCGCGATAGCCCGGTTACAAGAGTAGCGGATTAGAGTAGCAAGTTAAAAACTCGATCCAACCAAATACCGTTGTATAAATAATATCTGATGCACTTTAAATCTGTCGTTGCCTCACATGTCCTCACGTTGGCGTGGGATGGAAGCTTAGAGAGTGAGGTGCCAACTCGTTCTTGACCTCGTCATCTGACCGTGGCTCAAAATTACGAGGTGTTTTCGTCGGTTGTTTCCCTTCGGGATTCATCCCGAACCGTAGTCAATAGCCCGTTGGGTTGCTCCAGTGCGACGCGTCAGTAAAAATACCTAAATACCTATCTTGGAAATCTCGTGACACTCATAGGGCAAAGTAGCTAGTATGAATCCGTGGAACAAAATTAGCTAGCTACACTTGTAAAATGAAGATATCAATGACTACCTTATATGTTTTATTTCGAAATGCCTTTCATGTTACTCTTGTTGAAGTGGGCATTACTTCAAGGATCTCTAATAAAATCTTCAATGAAATCAATAACAATTTATTAATCATAACCATGGTAGAATTATCCATCATATTAAAAACAAACAGCTCGGAAACAGCGATTATAAATTGATTTATGGTGTTCACTGAATGATGCGTTCACCTTTTTAAAAACGCATAAATAAAATTCGACGGACCACAGCTGCCTTTTCTGCTTTTTATTTAACAGGACGTCACACACATTTTGTACAACATATAAAGACAGCTGAACATTATTGAGTTGATGCAATTGTGGGTGTCGAGATAAACATTAATTACCCACTTCTGGTTATTGCTGCTAACTTTGCAGCGTCTAGTAGTCAACTGGCGATGGGCTCAGTCGGCTCGGGTATTGCGCATGCGTGAACATTTTCGCCTCTCTGGTTGGCGCACGTGCGGCAACATCCCGCCCGGCCTTGCCATGTTCTCATGCAAGAACTTAACAATTCTATTTTTTTTAATGTATAAGTCCAAACATAAATGAATGTTTAAATTTCAGTTATAATCAATGTAAACTAATAAACAATAACTAATCACTATGAATACAATAATCACAATAGTAAGATAAACAGTATGCACTTAAGCACTAGAATTTTCATAAAGAACAAATATTATTATTATTTTTTTTAAACAATACATTTAATTTTCAATAGGCAGTACACTCAATCTGGAGATGGATCTTTTATAAACTCCCTTACTGGTTTTCACGTCAACAACTCGTACTTTTCTATCCTGTCCGAGATATATGGCTATTATTCGTCCCAATAACCATTTATATGGTGGGAGATTTTCTTCCCTTATCAAAACCATGTCCCCTATTTTTAGATTTTCTTTATCAACTACCCATTTCTTTCTTTGTTGTAGACTATTCAAATATGAAAGGCTCCATCTTTTCCAGATTGTTTGTACCGATTTTGTAATTCTCTGCCAAGCATTAAGGCGATTTGTCTCAATATCAGTTAGAGACGGTTCGACTATGGCCGTCATCGGCCTTCCTATCAGGAAATGTGCCGGCGTCAGCACCTCCAAGTCATCAACATCGGCCGAGAGAGGGGTAAGCGGGCGAGAATTCAAAACAGCTTCTATCTGGGTCACGAGAGTTAGCAACTCTTCATAAGTAAATTTTGAATTCCCAGCAACGCGTTTTAAGTGATATTTAAATGCCTTTATGTTTGCCTCCCAGAGGCCTCCCCAATTCGGACTTCTTGGGGGAATAAAAGACCATTCTATGTTTTCTTCCGCGAAAAAGGCAAATAAAGATTCCTCTTTTTCTTGAACAAATCTAAATAGGGCTCTAAGTTCTCTATTAGCCCCCACCATGTTTGTCCCATTATCCGAGAATATTCTATGGCATTTTCCCCTTCTCGAAATGAATCTGAACATGCAAACAAATCTAGGTCGGAACCACTCAGGTAAAACGGAACTTTTAGACAGCGTAGGAAGGTTAAAAGTTTTCAGTGGAAAAATTTATCTTTTTATGAATACGGTCTTTTCCGAATAAAAATTTCGTAGACACTAGTCGCCACAGGTAATCCGTCAAAATCATCTGGCGTGCTCCATTCGAAAATTTCAGTTAAACTTTGCGGATGGCTAATCGTCGATCAAATCGATTTTTTCACGCACCTTTGCAAATGCTTCTTCGCATTGGGTTATCGATAGACGCTTCGAAAATGTGTCGGCTTTGACTGATCGCAGACCTTTTTGGAAACACTTTGTTATCTGACGAGTAACGGTCTTTCAAGATGAAATTACAAGTATACTCTATTATGTTTTGGTAAACTTTGATCTATTCCATGAACAGCATTAAGAAACGTATTCTTCTCCATGCTCTACTACCTATACTAAAACTTGACGAAGTTTGTGCTCAGGGATGCCAACTCCCGAGTATCGATTCCCAGCACCTTATGTGTCTCCCAATACTTGCTTGCTTGGGACCCATCCTTAGTCCTTAGGAATAAATATTACAAATATAAAGGATAAATCGATTTTACTCAATTGATGTTATGGTTGTTAAATTCAGGAAACAGGGTAGCCAACTCTAAGGGGTCAAATAACTTGGCCCTCCACGATGTTATATAGGGATGGGGACCCACCACATATCAGAAATAAATATAACATTCAAAGAATAGGTAGTGAAATGTATAGCAAAGGAATTGTTCTAAAAGTACCATATACGTAAATGAGACAATTACTGCCCTTATTTTACCTCTGTCATTAATTTAATCTGGTAGGTACCAGTGTTTGTGTTATATCGTTATATTTTTCATCAAAGTAATGCAAATTGCTTGAAGCAAACTTTTTTATATTTAATGACCGATCACTGACCTTTTCGACACTTCAAGGGGCGAACTGATGGCCAGTGGGTAAGCAGTCATAATTTCTAATACGGACAATCACCAACATCCATGAGCTTACAAACTGGGACTCGAAACCTGAACCTATAGGGTAGCAGACAAACGCTATGACCACTATACCATAGACATGAAATATAAGTAGACTGAGCATTGCTATTGCGTGGAGCTTCCAAAAGTGACCAACATGTAGACTAGTAGTTAGGAAATGTTTCGTTACTTATCAAGTCCAGAGTGACATGTACAAAATGCGAAGATAAAATTAAAGGAGTTGCATAATTTAGATTGATAGTCAATGGCACATTCCGATCTTCATGTTCTAGGAACCTTACGTTAAATTTTCTGGTGGTTGTCTCAACCAGGTTTTTCGTCATTAGCAAAACTGACCAGATCTTCATGGACGAGATGTCTTGTAATTTGAAGAAAACTGCCCAGAGATCTTAATGTCATCGGCATAAAAATCAGCAATTTGTTGACGACGAGATATCAAGGTCTGACCAATCTTGTAAAAGACGAGCTATGTCGTCGTCAAGATACTGCCAATTTTTTTGATGATGACTAGATCAAGATCTGGTCTGCTTTCGTCTAATGACGAGATATCTCGTCCATCAATATCTGATCAGTTTTTCTAATGACGAGAAACCTGATCGAGACAACCACCAGGCAACCACTTCTAGGAGAGTTAATAAACAAGGTGTCTCGTCGAAACCCTTTGTAGGGTTAAGTTAAAAATAAAGAATTTGAGGTTTGTGGGTACCTTATTGACTCGAATCATTAGCACTCGAGCAGTTTGCTCAAGAGTACTGGATCTGTTCAATGCTCTTGGGAGAGTTATGGGCGGCTGGGCCCTCAGGGATACATCTCCTTTAGGTGTTTACGGGCCTGAGGTACTGTTGTGATCTTTTCTTTACACACGGGGTTTACTCTGTCTTTAGTAAACACGTAGTTTGCTATCTCAAAATACCCAAGCCATCGTTTTCTGCTTCTCCCATTCCACCACTTTGTGTTCCCAATCCCTCTTTTTTCCCCTTTTACGACATTACTTACTTGACGTTGTCTTGTGTTCGGCGCAGCTTTACCAAATATGTCCCTCGCGCCATAACAACCAATCAACCATGGGCGACTGGCTTTATTGGCCAATTGCGTGGCATTTGAAGGGGACCAGCATTATGAAAAAAATCCGATAGTTGAATCACCACTTGGTATTTAGACTGCCGTTTAACAAGGTCAAGATGCTGGAGGAGATAAACCAATATTGTCAGTTTTCAAACGGAAGAGAAAATGAATACAGTGTAAGAACCAATATTGTCCAATTCAAACCGAGTAAGAACTAACTGTCGATTGTTACGCGTGCGTATACAATCTGAGTCAAGGTTTCAAACCGAGTAAGAACTAATAGTTCATGGTTGCGCATGCGTATACGATCTGAGTCAAGGCTTCAAACTGAGTAAGAACTAAGTCTATAGTTGCTCATGCATATACGATTCGAGTTAAAACTTCAAACCGAGTAAGAACTAATAGTCCATGGCTGCGCATGAATATACAAGCTGTTATTCTGGTTTGGAGTTTAGATGTTAAAAATTAGTTTGCATTAATATTTTTGGCATAAATATATTGTTTAATTCTGTGATTTGAATTATAAAATTATTATTTTGTAAAAGATTCACAAAATCGTATAATTTATTAGATAAAAATAACCTATATAAGAAAAACCAAGAGTTCAGTTAATAGACATAATTAATATCAAATGTGTTAATACTGTATGTATGTGACAATATAAGGCGTGACTGGTAGTACCAAAGAGATTCTTTTTTAAAATTAGGCTATAGAAATTAGCTCTCGCATTATATAATGTGAGTAATTTTTGAAATTGAATTCAAAAATTAAATTTGGGGACTGTTGGGTAGCTTCACTTGTCGACAGCAATTTGAGGTTTGGCCAATTTATTTTAGCATTTAATGTACCTTAATATGATATTTAAAAGAAGTGGTGTAATTGCCTTCACTGCAATAGAAATCCCTTTATCTTTTCAAATCAACAACAGCAAAAATTCTGTCATTGTCGTATATAAGTTAAATTGAATCTAATAAATAAGCGGAACCGGAAAAACATAATTTCGGACCAGACATTTCATTTTAACTTTAGCAATTTCTAACTTTTCTTTTCACATCTGCTTTTTATCGAAACAATATGACTGTTAAGATTTTTTTCGTAATTTACTTTTCGTTTTCATGTCTTTGAGAACGAGATTCCCGAGATTCCCATTATTGCTTTCCCAAAACACATGACTAAAAACACATCGATTGGTTAAAAGAATTCTAGTAAAGATTCTACTGGTCAAGGAAATCTAAACTTTTTAGAGGCAGGGAAAGCTGCCGGTTGCAGAACAGATATATGCATGTGAAAAGAGTTAAAAGTAACAAAGTAACAGGACTCATGAAGAATTCATTTTAATCAAAAATTCATTTTATTGTATTGATAGATAGTTGAGTTTGCACATTACCACGACGTTCTCAATAACTGTAAATTACCAATAAAAATTCTCAACACCGATTTTTAGTTCTAGATTTTTCATCAACGGAAGTTGATGTAGTTGTAGGACTTCCATAGAGTACTAGTTCTATACTAGTACAACGAAAAACATTTTCAATGCGTACAATAATATAAAGTAACTTAAGCCCTTAGTAGGTATTCTAGAAAACTTCACAAGTGCGAAAGCGTGAAAACCTTAAAACTCATATTATATATTTATCTACTTTGCTTAAATTTGATACAGTTTATACAAATTTTAAAATACAACGGAAAAAATAAGAAAGCATTAAATTTACATTATAATTAAGTCATATTAACTAAACATTTATTCACGGGGTCAATTGTCTGTAGCATAAGTACGCGAAAAGTATGATCTTGGTAGTTCTCGATCTTGAAAAAGTATCAGACCTCTGATTATATAGCAAAGGTGAAACGTAATTTTCGGTAAAGTGATCGGTATTAGCGAGGTATAAAACTGTTACCATAGAAGTCCTAGAATGACTTTACTACAGGCGCTGATACAAAAAATAAGTGCATGTGCTGAGTTAATGAATTTCCAGAAAGGGGTTCTTATAGGATGACATTTAAGTAACTTATCTGTGCGTTAGATTGCGACAAAATTGTAGCATCCCAGGGAAACGGTGCAGAATGCAATTAGGAACGTAAGGTATCCCGACAGTCAAGAAACGGTTACGGATACCACGAAAACTGATAAAGGATCGAAGAGTCATGAGACGTGTATGCCCGTTGTCCATGTATTACCAAAACGCTTTAAGAGTCTATTGCTGTAAGTATAGGGTGGTTCGTACTGAGCTATATTAGTTGAATTTCCACTAAAGCAACTGTTCGAAAACTACTGATAACTCCTAAAAATGCACACATCTAGGCAGCTGCAAAATCTGTCGGAATTAGTCGGTGGATCAAATAGTTAAAAAATACGTATGCGTCATCCATTTACTCCCGCCATTAACAAAACGTTTCAGTAATCCCTATCTGTGAGTGTTTGCAGAAGGAAGGTTCTTACTGAGTTATATCAGGGTTGAATTTCCACAAAAGAAGGTGCTCGAGAATTACTGATAAAAATGTACATATCTACTCGGGTGCACAGTATGTCGGAACTGGTCGTTGAATTAGAATTATGCGACACGTATGTGTCATCCATCTGCTCCTACCATTAACATAACGTTTCAAGAGTCCACAGCTGGGAGTGTTTGCAGTAGGACGGTTCGTACGGAGCTATGTATGTTGAATTTCCATGATAGCATCTGCTTGAAAACTACTGTTATATCCTAAAAATTGACACGAGTCGAGCGAAGTTCGTTGGGATTTGTCGCTGAATGAATGGAAACGAATTTCATGGGCGGCGTATTACATTTGAAGGTGACTTCTGGATGTAGATATTGCCTAGTGAACGTAATCACCCTCGGTGTATCGAATATAAGTGATACTACTATTTTAAGATTGACTATTGTTAAAATCAGATAACAGAATGAAGCAAATCAGACTTTAAAGCCAGTTGTAAAATCGGTTTTATATATTTGGTAGCCACTTAAAAAACGGTTTTACATATTTAGTAACAGAATTATTCATCAATCTTCGAAAACGGTATTAACCGGAAATTAAATACCGTTTGTTTTCACATTTTTCTAAACAAATCTGTCATAAACTTCGTTAGATAGTATCCAGACGAAAGACCTGGTGAAGTTATCAAATATTGCAAAACTAGCACAGAAATAAGTTTTGCGTGAAAAGAAAGGTATAGTGGCTAAGAAAAAAGTACTAAGCTTTAAAAGTAACAGTTACTCTTAAGTATTCCACTGAAGCGTTAGAAATTGCTTTTTATCATTCAATTGCTTAATCAATGAATGGTAAATTACTTATTGGTATAGTCTGATATGATGTGTGGAATTTATTCTTTTTACTTTGCAGTTTTCTTGAGTAGATTGAAAATTTAATGGGAATGCAATTAGCAAATAAAGAGTTTCTGCTTTTTTCACATCAAGAATAAATAAAAGGTATTTCCTCATTTCAAGAACAAGAGACCAATATTTTTTTTTCAAAAAATTTAAATTTTTATTAAGATTGCTTCTTTTGTTTATAATTTTTTAGTTATTGATTTTTCATTTCAGATATTTCTAATTGTTTTTATTACCTTTTCTTTTATATTTGAAATTGGTTTTTAAAATTACGCATTTTGAGAAACCTCTTAACTCCTTATGTAAGTATTAAATGTGATGGAGATATTCTCGTATAGTTTTTATTTATTTTATTTGGTTTATGGAAGAACGATTTTGGGGCTCTTTTTAAAGAATTTAATCCAGTTCTTTAGAACAGGCATGGACTACATATGTAGAAGCATAAAAGATTAAATTTGTTGGAATGAATTTATTCAATGTTTTCTAAATTTTAATTTTAACTTTTTAACATACAGGAACCCCATTCATAAAAACATTGAACTATCTGTGTGAATAATATATTCAACCACATCATATTTAAAAGACATTATATTTAAAAGATAACTACATTCTATTTAAAAGTATTAGGGATTGTATTATATTTATTAAGACATTTACTACCTTTCACACAATACTGAACACTTCTTAAATTGTTTATGTGATCTATAAATAAAGCAAATGAATTGAACATATCCACTAAAACTAGCGTTATTGAGGTTGTAAAAGTTAAAACTGTGTAGTTATAATGCTAAAATGAAGGCAACAATTCATAAAATTCGCAAGAAAAGAGAAACCTTAGAAATGTGTCTGACCTTTACTGTCACTAAAAAATAATTGGTTATATCTATACAATTGAATTAAGTACTATTGAAATAACTTTTTACGTTACTGAATTTTGAATCAGTATGAAAATACTAATTCCTATCGACTGCTGAATTAGCTTATGAATGCAAAATACATGAGTGTCTAAAAATTGTGATTTGATTATTCCCTACTAGACCATGATATGAAGTATATTCTTTTATAATAAAAACCTTTTATTGACTGTCACAAAATATCAAAATAGTATATTTGCGTAACTTTACAATCAGCATAAAAATATTTGACTAATTAATGCATGCATGCTTGTTAAAATAAACTACCTGATGATTCAATTAGAATGTGTTTTAATGCATAGATAGCGTTGCCATATTTCAAATAAGCGTAATGACATGCACTTAACCTCCCTCAATCCTCCTACCTACTTAATCCTCCAAGTGGTTTACACGAGATATTTCCGTCATCAAGATATTGCCTATTTTTTATGATGACGAGATCAAAATCTGGTCAGTTTTCTTTTAATGATGAGATTCCTCGTCCATCAAGATCTGGTCAGTTTTGCTGATGGCGATATATCTCGTCGAGGCAACCAGCAGGAGTAGTAAATGTGTATTTATTTTCAACCATTTCTTTTAAGAGGTATGAATTGACTGAGCTCAATCTTTTCATTCCTTAACCTTCCTGGAGGGTATCTTTGTGCCGAAAACAGCTTTGTAGTGATCAGCTTCTGATGCATAAATCTGTGTCAGACTGTTACCAGTTCTGGGCAAGGGACTCTATATGTTTTTCTTACTTGGATCTTAATTCCCCTTTGAGTAATTGGGCAGTTTTTCTCGACGAGGTATCTTGTCATTAGCAAAACTGACCAGATCAGATGAACGAGATATCTTGTCGAAGCATTTGAAGGGTTAAGAAGGCAATACAATTCAATACAAATTCTATAAAATTCGTAGAAGATAGGGACTAAAAATTCACTTAACACTTTCAGGATTGTTTGAGCGTGGAACGTCCGACGTACCTCTGAAAGTGTCAAGGATAATGTAAACAAATTCTTTAGATATATATTAAGACTATGGTATGTAAATGCCTCTAGCATATTACGTCTAAGGGGAATATAAATATTCTGGGTGTACTAAGGCTAAAGTACATAAATATTCTAGATATATTATGACTAGGGTGTATAAATGTTCTTCCATTTGATATTCTGATATCAAGGAATACTCTAGATGGGTGATAAGACGTAATACGTCCCATCTCTGCTTTAAAAAAGTATCATTTTTAAATTGCCGTTATGTGTAAAATACATTCATATAAAGTGATAGATCTTCATACATAAATCTATTTAGATAATTTTTCTTAACATATTGCCCACAAATATTTAAGTGAATGAACTATTTATAAAAATAATTAATGAAACAAAAAGTTATTTGTGTACAATGTTATTATTAGATCAATAGGATTAATTTTTAAAACCATGCGGGAGTTTCGGTTTTGGGGTTTGTAGTAAATATCAGTAACTCTATTCCAAAATAGTGGGTTCCAATAACCTTACAACAGAAATGTAGATACGCGTCATGGTGGAATCTTTTCACAAATTCGATCGCAATTCCCAAGTAGAAAATATCGTTAGATCTGAAATTTTTTAGCATTATCCTAAGATAATGCTAAAAGGCTATCAGGTGTGCCATGAACAAGTGTTCCCTATTATAATGATTTCAGATTCAGATTTTATCAGACAAATTTCGATTTTTTTCGGCCCACTCTGTTATTTATCTCATTTGTAATAAATAAATTACATCAAGTCTATTAGCCCGTGAGACTTGAGGCTTTCAAGAACAAGATCAAGATGCTGAATAAGCTGGCCTGAGGGACAGGAGATGACGCGCTTGAGTAAGCCTGAACTGAATTGCATTTAGAGCTCAAAGGAAAATGCTTGCAACACAATTCGAACTTCATTTGCTTCAAGTGTCCACTGCAAAGCCTAGAGTCTTTTCTGCTGATTATTTTACCAATCGACTTTCTAATGAAGTAGACATAGCATGTGGGTCGAATCGTCATGTAGTAAGGTCTCAGAAGGGTAAGTCACGTGGGGTTACAATCGGCTTGAAACGAATGGCTATCGAAGCGCTGACTAATGTTTTTAATCGCGCTAGATAATCACTTTAACCAATCAATAATTTGTCCCACATTAGGATTCATGCTTTTCTCAGACACGTGACAGCTCTTCTAACAGAGAAATAGCATGAAGCTGTATGCACACACACAGTGTATGTTATTGGAAAGTTGATGATTTTACACAGGGTAGGTAGGTAGTTGGCGCAAAACAGAGGTCTATTTGCGACGGTCTAAGTTCAATTCCGAAGGAAAAGATCTGAGCACAACGCCTAGTAATTATGAGCCACGGTCACATGATGAGGTCACCACATGAGCTGGCATCCCACTCTCCGAACTTTCATACCACCCAAACATAAGGGCACTTGAGGCCACGGCAGATTTAACATGTAGCAGCCCCCATAAACACGAAGGTCTTTAGTTGGATCGCGTTTCGAACTCGCAAACCTCCGGTTGCTCATCCTCTTCTCTTCCAACCATGATACCGCAGCCCTTTTTTTTACCAGCGTGGCTTTCATACTTCTTGCTTTTCTTGGATGATTTTAAATTGTCAACTGCGATAGCAAAATACGTGTTCACTTTCATAAAGCCACTCAAATCTTTCAAACCTACTCAACGTATAAGTGTCTGCTGTGAAGCCTAGTGAGAGTAATGTCTGTCTTTTTCTGCTGCCTATTTTACCCAGGGAGGCACTGGGTGAACTACAAGGCGTTTATATTTCTTGATTTTCACGGATTATCTTAATCTGTCAATTGCGATAGCAAAATGCGCCCCCTCACAACTCATCTACACATCAAGGAACCAGCAACACAGCACTATGACGCCTGGCTATTCACCCCTTACTACAAAGGAAAATCATACAAATTCGTGCGATTTGTGGCCTCCAGAGAGTTTGAACTGAAGCAAGCGGTTTAAATTTTGTCGACTTTGATGTGCATAATTTCCCTTGTGCCTAACCTCTTTTCACCTAAAGATATCAGCCCACAAATTCAGTCTCCTGCCTCTTAAACTCACGCAGAAAAATATATTTAAAGCAGCACTTGCGTGTGCATTTCATTGCTTTAAATTTCTGGTTTGCATCACAAAAAAATACTATTCCTCATCCTCATCTAGTCATCTTTCACGTGATAGGAAAATTTTTTTTACCGTAAACCCTCCGTAGGGTCGGTATACCATGATGGAGTTGAGTTGAGTTGAGTTCACTTTCAAAAAGCCACTTTAAACTTAAATTTTTCAAACCTACTCAACGTCATCAGTGTCCGCTGTGAAGCCTAGTGAGAGTAGTGTCTGGTCTTTTTCAGCTGTCTATTTTACCCAGGGAGGTACCGGGTGAACTACAAGCCGTTTATATTTCTTGAGTTTCTCGGATTAGCTTAAACTGTCAATTGCGATAGCAAAATACATGTTCCTTTTCAAAAAGCTACTCAAAACTTTTCAAAGTGGATTACATTCCAGATTTCGCATCCCTCCCTCGCTCTTCAATACTTTAAAAGGCGTTCTTATTTAATATTCAACTTCTAGGAAAACTCTCCCTTTTAGGAACCTTTCATTTGCTTCGTTCTTTGAAGATGCGACAAGACTCCAGAGCAGACCCATCCCTCATGTTTCTTTATCAGGCAAATTGATCCGATTTAACAGGATTACGAGACTCCGAATGCCCTGTTCCAGCGGAAGTCTTCCCCACAAAAAGAATCCGGTCAAAGAATCTCGAGCTCCTCTAAGAGAGCGTTAAAACAAAGTTTATCGCTTTTGTTTTTCGCTCCCTCTTTAAGAACGCAATTGCGTTAAAAGTAGGAACTGTCGCTAGCAGGGCTCGTCACTGGTTCCGTTTGAGCTTCTGTTTCCCGAAGAAACCTTTAAAAGACGTCTTAAACAAATTACGTTCCCTTTTTTTGTTTGCCGTCGGATGTCAACAGCTCTCTTTGTATCCCTTAAATAAAATAGAGCAAATTATATAAAGTGCCAGCGACGTAGAAACCAAAGCCGGCATTTTCAGGCCAGTGTAAAAGTTAGTGTTTATTCCCTCTCTCTCTGTTGAGTTTTGTTTAACGCATTTAACTTGTCAAACTTAGGTGGCCATTTGAGCTTTTAAGAACTTTTCTAACATTTTTTTCATATCATGGAATTGAATGATTCGCAACTATGAGGTAATTTTCTAACATTATTTTTATATTACTTAATGTTAAATTCCTAACACTATCTAACATTATTTTAACATTATCAAATACTAAATTTCTAGCATTATCTAACATTAAATTTTGAACAGTATCTTACAATAAAATTTTATCATTATCTAAAATTAAATTCCGAACATTATATAACATTCAATTTCTAACATTATTACATCTTCATATACATGTCCTGCGTATAAACACCAATTTCGAGACGTCTTCTATAAACCAGCGAAGCAATATGCATAAAATGAACGCAAGGAAAAAAACAGTAAGAATAGAAGATGAATCACAAATTTCTTTAAGAGAATTCTAAAAATGTTCCCTCCGGTGCAGTCGAACAAGATATACCCCAAAGTCTCTTCCTCATCAAGGGAAATGGGCACTTGTTCGAGTCAGCCAGGTGAAAACGATTCAAGTAGGCCTGAGTTACAATGTGGTCTATTCTGGCCACATTGTAACTCAGACCTTTTTTCAACATTACCCAAACACTAAATTTCTAAATTATTTATTTACATACAATATACGATTAGAAAAATATTTAGTGTTGCATGAAAACATGGGGGATATGTGACAAGGTATGAAACTCTGTGGGTATGTTTATATTTACCTTATGCCTCTTACCTGGCATAGTGGCTATAGCGTTGTTTACCTCCCAATAGGTCCTGAGTTTGAATCTCGGTTCGTAAGCGCAAGGATGTTAGTGATTGTCCATATTAGGAACAACAACGGTTTATTTAATGCACACACAGTCCCCAGTTTCCTTTGCAGTGACAAAGAGATCAGTGCTTGGGCATTAACTCTCCTAGTGCTAGTCTCTCTCAACGAGGTATCTCATCATAAGAAAAACTGACCAGATCTTGATGGACAAGATATCCGTACTTAGGAAAAAACTGATCAGACGTTGATCTCGTCATCATCACAAAATCAGCAATATCCTAATGATGATATACCTCGTCATTAACAAAATCGGTCAAATCTTTATTGACGAGATATTTCATCGAAATCACTTCGAGGGTTAAAAAATTATGAAATGTCTGGTATGATTTTTATCATGCCTGTTTTGTTTCAATTATTTTGAAACTTACGCATCAAAACACATCTATTTCGTGGAATATTTTTCAACTTATCAACAGGTGGGGAGATGAGAACTGAAATTAGCTATCCTTTAAACACTGAGAAATTAGGTAGCTACACTAGGAGTGGTTGAACTATTTTTGAATCCAGAAATTATGTGTTGTTCAATTAAACATTTAACATCACAAGTTTATTTTAATCATGTGGGTTACTCAATTCAGACAAATAGGGAAATCATTTAAATTTGTAAGACAGTTAAGGCGTTATTTGACTATCCTTTTCTTTTACAAGTTGCAGGGACACGGGCTGAATATCTGAACTCGTTTTAGTCCGAGTTTCATCCATAAATGAACGTCAACAATACTAGATCTTGATGAACATCATTAAAGAAAACATCAACAGCATGAGATCTTGATGAACAGCATCGGTTGGATGGGCTTAATGACACAAGGTCCATAAACGGACAAGTTGAGCCAAACGCAAGATAAAAGAATAGAATCATTCTATAGGTAAAATGATAGTAAAATTATCAAAATCAGAAACGAAATTGATAAGATCACAAGCGATGATTAAATTGAGCATTATTAATGAAAATACATCAAGCCAATTAGGCAAGTAGTAAAAATTGTCATGAAAATAAATGCTGATTTAAAAAATTAAATAAAATTAGTAAGAATATGCATTTATGGCACGTCGATCAACAACAATAAAATATATTTGAGATGTGAAAGACATGAAGGGGTAAAATATATACAGTTGAGAAAACCAATGGAGTGTAAAAATGCACAAATATTTGGATGAGGAGTTTTCCCAATTAAATCATCACGTTTAAAATTGTGCATCTAAAAAATCTATGACGATGATGGGCAAAATCAGGACAGACAACATATAAATAGTAAAAGGTATATCACAAGTTCCACACAGAAGCGCTTGTTCTCCCTACAAAAGTTGGGCGAAGCGCTTGTGCCCAATCCGAAGGTGGGACAATTTGATATCTGCCTTTCGCATTGGTACCACTGGCCACTGATGAATGACTGCTTTAAAAGAATGCAATTTGTTGGCGACTTGCAGAATCCATGACTCCTGCCGCAAAGGGTGAATAAAATGTTTTATAGACTTCTTAATAACTGAGAAAGGAATGGCTTGTTGTAACGGAACAGATGCTTTTTTTGCAGCATGGTAGGCAAGCTCATTACCTTTTATGCCCACATGGCTGGGAAGTCAATGAAATAGAATATTAAAATCTTTGCTATTTAATGTACGGAAGGTGTCAAAATATCTGACACGATAGGATGCCAATTTACATCGAAATGCTCCAACTGTTGCAAAACACTCATGCTGTCTGTATACAAGCAGAATGTACGGTGGGTATTAGCATATATCCGCTGAACGGCATAATAAATTGCTACCGCTTCAATAGTATATACGGAGCAGGAAGTATGAAAGCTGTAACTATAAGTGGTGTTGCGAAATATGATTACACAACCTGGATATCGCACCCCTTTGGACCCATCCGTGAAAACTGGCAAAAAGGAGTTATATCGAGTGCGATACAAGGTGAATAATGTTTGAAAAACAGTTGGCACGATGAACAACAACAGTACGAGATATTTATTGACACCATCAATGAGAACATCAACAGTACGATATTTTGATGAATGCCATTGAGGAGCACATCTGCAGTACGATATTTTGATGAATGCCATTAAGGAGCACATCTACAGTACGAGATATTGATGAACACTATTGAAGAGAACATGGATTAGCACACCCAAACTGATCTAAACATGGACATACCTTCGAAATATCAAATTTCGCCACATAATCAGTGCAATTCACCAAACCTGTGGTGTTTGGCGACCATGTTGCCCTTCCAGTGCTGCACTAATATTAGCCGTAAAACATACAACTAATAATCTTTGAGAAGAAATCGTTTTCATTGAATGAAAAACAGGAAACGATATCTACGTATTGATCCAGGATAGTTCGATGAAAAGGCACATAAAATAAAATGCTTTGCGAAATAAAAAAAGTTGGATATTAAAAGTGAACGACGGGGAAAGGGAAAAACGATGCAAAGCAAAAGAATGTCTGCCGTGAGGAGTACTGATAAAAACTGCAAAAACGTGATAGCTAAAATACGTTGAATTTAATATCTGGCCATGGAAATTATTTTTCTCTTACCTTTTCTAATTCTTCCTAGAATTCCAAAATTTCGAATACCTATACATTGATTCGTCGTCACAAAAGCAAATCATATTAAAACTTTTAATTCAGATGAAGGATTTCAACATGCTTGAAAGTTTTTTATCTGTTATAATTTCGTCCATCGATCGTCTATGCTGTTTATTTCAATTAAACGGCGTTAGCTGACGAAAAGACAACGTATCGAGAAAAGCTGTTTTAAGTAATATCGCTCTTGTGTTGAACGATAGGGGTAAAATCCTAAGATTGATTTTTCTGAGATCCCAGATAGTTTTTTCGCCTGTTTCGGATAAAGTTTTTTCTGAATCACATTCCTTGACGCACCTGCAGTGCTTGTTTGTTTATTTCATTGAATTTTTTGTCTCAGCTTAAGATAGGAGAGAGTTTTAGTTCCTTTCTAATGAAGTAGCTTTCTCATCGACCTACTTAGAAAATCTCGTGGGGTTTTCTACAAATTTTGCTTACAGTTTCTTAGTTTGTTTTGATGTTGTTTATGCATATCATTACGAAACAATTGTGGTGGCGTTCGCATTTAAATGGAGTTTATTTCTATTCTTTAAAGCATACAATCTGCACTCAATATTATTATAGTTTCTAGCTTTTTCACATAAAATTATGTTACTTCCAAACGGGTGAATAGCTAATTGCGTTCTTAGTTGAGTTATTAAAGTTCAAAATAACTTAGATTACTGCAAACATATACTTAAAAAAGACTAAATTTTTAACATGTATGCGTTTTCGTTAAATTATCCATGATATATGTAATATTATTGCTTTAATTCTTTTGCATTGTATGACTATAAATTTATTTAAAACTATTGCGCTTTAATTGAGTTTTATACAGTATTTTTTAGTTTGGGACGATTTCGTAAACGCATGAGTGTGAAGTGCTTTTTGTGATATGTGTGTGAAAGGTGTATTTTGAGTAACAGTAGTGGGTAACAGAAATCAACAAAGATATATATATATATATATATATATATATATATATATATATATATATATATATATATATATATATATATATATTATTGAAATAATTGAAATTTAGTATACCATTAAAATAATTTTACCAAAAATAAAATCATTTTGAGGATATATAGCTTTTGTTTTTTCATAAACTGGGTAAACTATACTGAGGCATTTTATCAGGTGTGTTTACCCCTCCAAGTGGTTTCGACGAGATATCTCGTCCATCAAAATCTGACTAATTTTGCTAATGACGAGATATTTTGTTCATCAGGTCTGGCCAGTTATACTAATGATTAGATAAATCGTCGATACAACCATCTGGAGGTTTAAATTTTGTGCAATTTGAATTGTATGTTTTCACCGTATAAGTGTAAAAGAAGATCAAACATAATACAAATATGTAAAACAGAATCAAACATAGTGTCTCCTTTTCAAACATATTACATGTTAATGCTGTGAATAAGCATTTTTTCTGATACGCATTTCCGTATAAATGATGATACTAAAATAAAATTGCTTTGATTCATATGGATATAAGAACATATTATTTTAGAAACTCAATAAATCAATTTTTGATTAAAAAATTCCGTAACAATTTATGAAGATGATGTGAAATTTGCAAAAATAGATTAACTCTTTGTAGTCCTATTAATAAAATTTGTGTATAATTTTCTCATTCTTACTCGTTTGTCATTATAGAAGGAGATTGCATTGTGTTCTGAATCGATAAAGTATATATTTGTGAGTATACAATGGAGATGATCACGATAATCTGTTCTTGTTTATTTCAATATTTTTCGCGTACAAATCATGTAGCAGTACACGACACGAATCTCTGAGCCTCACGAGATTTCCGAGTAGTGTGGCATTGCTTTTACCCTAGACCAGAGATATTGACTAAATAATAACATCTATTTGTTGAAAAAGTCCTAGGAAAGATTCTATTGGTCAAGAACATCAAAACTGATTAGAAGTCACACAGGGAAGATTGCGGATTGAAGAACGGATATACGCGTGTGAACCTCAGAATAAATTAAATATGCTGTTTTCGTGTCATAAGGCGTATGCATGCACTAGAAATCACGAAAATTGACTAGAATATCGATTTTTTTATTGTTTCAAAATATTTCCCAATTTCTTAGCTTTTAAACGCTACCAAGATCTTGTAAATATTCGGAATACTTTTCTAGTTACAAGGGTTTTTCATTAGGTACTTCACCAGTACAAACATGCTTCCGAAAATTTAAACTCACTTTCTGAAGAACCGTGTTTTTGCAATACGATGCTTTGTTCAAATAGTGATAACTCAATAATGAATTGATCTTTTATAATTATTTTTGCATCATTATAATCTATATAATACAGTGGATGTTTTGAATATCAATCAGTTATTTGTTAAGAAATTAATGTTAAAATTACTGAAAAAATCATCTTGCGTAATCTGACTTTTTCTCGATGAAAATTATTTTAAGCATAAGCCAGTGACATGGAAACACTGGATTTTGAAAGTAAAAATTAAAAAAAATCTTCTAGTGCATACGTATATCTAAGTTTTTTAAAATAATCCGTCATTTAATTTGCATTTGGTTTTGTTTGTCGCTCTGTACTAATTGTTTTCTAAACGATGATTTAATAGACATTTTTTAATTTTGGAAGCTGCATATGCTCTTGGTATTTCGGCATAAGTTCATTTTCTATTCATGATAAAGTAAACTGGTATCTAATATTTTTTGGAATCCACAAAAATGTACGAAGTGTGAAAAGTGGGAAGTTTGTTTGAAATTTATGTCCGTTTAACGTTCACGGCCGATTGACACCTTATACACAAATATTTCTTAGCTCAAATCAAGTATTTTTGTTCCACTTTAAGTGATAGCTTCTGTTATTAAAGATAGCTTGTTTCATCCCATGGAAAATTAACTATACATAGAGCTATCAAGAACAGCTAACTATTTCGAAGGGATGTTTGCTCTTTTCATAACTTCTTGTTTAAATTCTATAAGTATTTCAATTGACGAAGAAAGGTGTGAGGTTTCCTTTAATTTAATGGGCTTAAGATCCCCTTAGCTTCGGATTGCAAATTGCCTTGTCTTCATTTGATGGGTCGCAAACATCTTGCAAAGAATTGTGCTCGTCAGTATGTGTCAACGATTGTCTCTTAATTTTTAATTCATTACTTTGATGTTTTCATGACTATCATTTTGACTGGACTCCATAGCCCACATTACGCTATACCAGTGAAAGAATTAAATTATAAAATTCAAATATCTGCTTCTTTCACGACTATGATTTTGACTGAACGATTTTCCATTACTCTATAACAGTGAAAGAATTAAAATATAAAATTCAAAAATACCTTTTCTTATGCTTAAAACAATTGTTTTATTAATGTAATCTCTATACCAAACTACACAATTGACAATGCTCAGAACTGATTTTGTATGCTTAGAGAAAAACTTATTAACTGACAAAAATTATATTTTGCAGCACAACCCTTTACGAACTAATTGTTAGTTTTTAGTCAATGAAAAGTATAAACATTTTGCTAGTATCCTTTCCTTTCAGATTGCAATATGAAAATGTATCTCTCATCATCATGAAATCAATTATTTAGTCTCAAAAGACACATTTCCGAAAAGTGAGTGAATGAGTTTTCGTTCATTTACAGATTTCAAACTATCATTTCTTATCATTTTAAATTCAGGGTGTTTAATTTTGTAAGGGCGCCATTCTGTTTAGGAATAACTTTTCATTAAAACCTTTTTATTAATTTCTTACATATTGTTTAATAAATTAATGACACTGTTTATGGAATTGCTCGCATTTAGACCACCGTATGTAAATCGCCTCTGGCCGCACTACAAATGCAAGATAGTTCACCAAATCTTCCATTAAGTTTGAGCAAATTCTGGGGGATTGGTTCGTTGAGACAAAATTGCCCTATAACTCCAAGGAAATCGAAATAGGATAAACAAAGTTCCCTTTGTCCAGAAATAATGACAGTTTGGAAAAGACTTTTGCACCAGAGGCGACTATTACTAGTCAATTTTCGATGGGAAAGTAAATTACCATGAGAGTTAATAAGTATTATTATATAGTTGGTTCCTTGCCCTTGAAATAGTGACTATTTGGAACTGGTTTTTGCACCAGAGGCTGGCCACTTCAGGGCACTACAGACCACTACAGGACAGTACTGGCCACTACAGAGCGAAGATAAACCACCAGGAGGGTTAAGTACCCCATAGAACAAATCCGGAGCGGTCAAACCTGGGGGACAAGAGGGCCAATCGAAACTACCCGATTTTGACGTTATTCAGCCAGGAAATGCGCTTTCAGAATTTGCATGGTTGCACGATCTGTATGGCATGTTGCTTCATCTCGTTTACCCACATGTGCTGTAAGCCTCTTGTCGATCAATTTCAGATAGAAAAAAAAATTTCAAAATCGCTCAATTGACAGTAACAGCATTTTCTTTATCTTCGAAAAAAGTGGCCCCAAAAGGCCTCCACTCTAAATTCCACATCAAGCAGCTACTCTACTAGAATTAAGATGTCTTTCGTGAATTAGCCTTGGATTTCTGTGTTCTGTTTGTTCACGCACCCACTGATATCGAAATGATGTGAGAAGAACAAATCACGTTTGCAGTTAGACTAGAGGCTTACTTAATGTACCCTCGTACCTCTGACTCATCAGAGGTTTAGAGTTTTCATTGGAGGGATGGGGAGAGGAAAAACGAGATGAAAAAGATATAACATACAATATACAAGTGCACAAATGGAACAACTCGCATCAATGGGCAAAGATCAAAATTGAAACACAACAGCAAAACAAACAGAATTCAAAGAAATTACCCAACACTGCACACACAATTAACACAACACGAGGAACAGAATTCAGGAGTCGGAGGGCTGAAAAGTGGCACACAGGGCAATGTGATTATTTTATTCGTCGTTTCTTAAAATTTATGCTATGGAGATTTACATATTATATGAATTTATGATGGTTAAGATTACATCGGGGCAATAACACCCCTTTAATGGCTAAAATATATTTACAATTAAATTCGTCAAAAAATTATCAAGAATAGAGCTCTGAGGTTAAAACAGGAAAGCACCCTCATTTGGGAGTGTTCATAAAACAAAATATAAAATAAATCTTATCTTTAAAACAATTAAAATAGTAGTACGCTCTAGAAAGGCGAAGTAAAGTAATATATTACGTTAAGTCTCATTAGAATTATTAAAGAAATTTTTACCCTCCATTCCCAGAGTATCACTTGGAATTGATAACTATATCACAGCGGATCAGCAACCTCTAACATTTTTTGATATTGTAAATTGAATTTTTGTTTTTAATAATATTATCCATCCAAAATGGAAGGTGTTCTTTCGAGAGTTTGTTTCGACTAGAGGCTGTTATTTGTCAGTAATTGAGTAAACAGCATGTGAAAAAAAATTAAATTATAAAAATGTTTTATTTAAAAGTTATTCCAAATAAAAACAGCGCCCTTACTTAAAAAATACCCCACTTCCAAGGTACTTGACGTAAAGATGTATACACACGCTAGAATTTTTTTAAATTTTTATCTTAAAAATACAATTTTTTTACAATGGGTCATTGATTCATGCTTAAAATACTTTCAGTGTAAAAAAATTAGATTAAGCTAATCGTAATTTTTAAATTTATATATAATTAACTAATTAGCATGTTTTTGACAGTGATATCTCAAATTCTAATTTGTTCAGAAAGACAATTCCTGTTGGAAATTATTCCTATATAATATTATTCTTTATGTTTTGACCCTAAATCAAGTTGCTAGAGAGAATGGTTTATTTTTCATCAAATAAGCATAAAAAATCAAGATTTTTTCAGGAATTTTAACATTTAAAAATCAATGAAGAATTCATTTCTTATTTAATAATTGATTGAGTCAAATCATTTACTGTATTATGTAGATTATAATGATACAAAAATAAAATTACAATATACCAATTCATTGTTGAGTCATCGCAGTTTGAACAAAGCATCACACTGAAAAACAATTCTTCAGAAATTGAGTTTAAAGTTTTGGAAACATGTTTGTACATGTCGCCAGTACTTAAAGAAAAGCCCTTGTAACTATAAAAGTATTGCGAATAGTTACAAGACCTTGGTATCGTTTGAAAGCTAAGGAGTTGGAAAATATTTTGAAACAATAAAAACTATCGATATTCTGGTCGATTTTTGCGTTTTCTTGTGTATATACACCTTAATATTGACTATACTACACCTAAGTATCGAGTACCTCATATCATTTAAAACAATCTGCTTATGGACTACACAGGAACTGAATATTCCCCCGACAAAGGAATCTGTCGGACTTGACGCAAATAATGTTGCTTCAGAATAGGATAATCAGGACTGTTACATATTGACTATAGTTCGCTATGATTAGAGCGTCAGATGGTGCCAACACTTGTATAGGTCGTTTAACAGAAAGTGACATATCTGTGATTTAGACAACCCTCTATTCATATTAATACCTCAGGAACTACTGTCGCAGCATTGACAGTAGGAGAAAGGGAATCATTGCCTTATGTGATCATATCATTGGTGACACTCGTCTTTAATTTGAAATTCTGTTAACCCGTTTGAGCGCTTGCACATCTTTAGTATTGTAGTGTTATAATACCACTACAAACATCGACTGCCCATTGTTGTAAAACGATTCTCCACTAAATCTCTACACCGTTGTTAACGGGAAGGTACTCTGAGTGTTCAAATGTAGTTTGTTTAGTATAGTTCGTTTGCCATTTTCACTTGTTTTTAGAGAAATTTACTGTAACTTATTACTGTTTTAAGTGACATTGGGTGTGGGTAGTTGAGTTTTGAATAAGTGATAACCATTTCCTGTTCGTGTTTCGAGTGTGTGTTCGATGAAAAAATACTACAAGTGAAGCATGAATAAAGGAGTTACATATAATTTTGTAGAAACAATTTTATTTTCAAAATTGTTTTCATTTAATAATAATAATATTAAGTAGCTATTAATGTATTAAATTTAAATTATATATTAATATATTAAATTTAAATTAGCTATTAATATAATTATATACTTAGATGCCATTGTAACATCTTCATAAATTGATAATTCTAATAAAAAGAATAATAGACAAACTAAACATATTTCGTGTTACTGTTCTATAAAAAGTATTTTAAGACAAATGAAAGGGCTTAAATATAAAAACGCACATGTTTCCATATAAAATAATCGAATATTTATTCCCACATAAGCACATAAGGGAAGCTTTGTTTCCCAAATATTTTTTTATGCAAATATGTGAAATAACCTTTTCTCGTACATCTGTTAGGTAGTTAGTTAACGTCACACTGGAGCTATACAACGGGCCTATTGGCGTCTCTCTTACATTGAAATTTGACTACTTTAACCTGGAATGTTGAATTACACCAGAAAAATGATTGATTGACATAAATGTTATTCAGGATTCATATTTGAGTTGGGAAATTCTCGGAGGGAAATTATATCCCTTATTAATAAACAAAATATGATACTTTTGTTAGAGTTCGAATTATTCTGCCCTGCCCTGTATAAATGCACAGTTTACAAACTTTCCTACATACGAATTTTATTAATGTCCATATCTATCATAAATACTAAGAGAATGCACATTAGGTAATTGTCTAGAGAAAGGTTGGAAAATCAGGTAAGACTCAATATGGTATTCAAGTGAGCATACCTGACTCAACTATTAACAAACGTAAGTGGTTCTTCACTGATGAATCAAATATAGTAAAAGACAAACTCGTGGAACCGAAATGCTTCCCAACACTCAACGCGCTCTGCAAAATCACGGGTTCGTCCATTTGTTGAAGATGTGCTCGGGGACAAAATTTATCTGCATCATTTCAGACTCACTCCCTTCTTGCTTCGTAAACACTTTACATTTGAGATTCTAACAGATGCCGGGAAGTCCTTTCATTCCGCACAAATGGATCTCCGGAACTGAAAAATTCATAGAAGAAAATGGAAATATTCTCGGGACGTTTCATATATGAGGTGCAGGATTGATGAACGCTTTTGAATAAAATAGAGCGGAGGGAAGACACGTTACTCGAAATTCCCAACATATTTCATATGCTATTGCTCCAGTTTTGTGTTACGCTCGGCGTAAATTTCGGGGAAAAAATTCGACTTGCTACATATACTGCTTTAGTTGACAAAGGCGATATTTTGAAGGCGAGTCTGAAAAGTTTTATTCCTGTCATCTATTCATATTCTAACAGAAGAGGCTAAAATTTTGCCAGAGAATTTTTTGGTTGGAATAAATACATAATGTACTATACGTAACAAACTAAAGCCACTGAAGTATTTTACAAAGCAAAATATCCCCATGCCAACATACGAGTAGTTCGTGTTTTAGGGTTTCCCTGATAAATGACTCAATATAATTCATAAATATATACACCATTGCGTTTTGTGTTATCCTGTTTTTCAGCTACTGCGTTTCTGCTGATGCATAGTTGTATATTAAGGTAAACCAGGAAAATTAGAAATCAGTTTCTTTGTATATTATGTATTGTATAAGTACTAGAGTATTAAAGTCCTATTTATGTAGTACAACGCAAAAAGAAGTGATCAAACGCTTAAATATAATTACAGCAGAATCTTGATTATCCGAAGTAATATGAACCGCGACCACCTCGGATAACCAGAAATTGGGATAAAACGGACTTAGTAACCCAAAACAGGCCTTTGCGAATTACAAATACATATTAAGTGCATTAGGGGTACTACTGCTGTTAATGAAAGATTCATAAGACTAGGAACAGCCCTCCAGTTGGTTGTCTCGACGAGTCAACCCAGTCAGTTTTGCAAATGACAAGTTATCTCGTCATTAGCAAAACTGACTAGATTTTGATGGACAAGATATCTCGTCATTAGAAGAAAGCTGACCAGATCTTGATCTCTTCATCAAAAATCGGTAATATCTTGATGACGCGATATCTCTCATCAAAATTGGTTAGATCTTGATGCACAAGGTATCTCGCCATTAGAAGAAAGCTGACCAGATCTTAATTTCTTCGTCATAAAAAAATCGACAATATCTTGATGACGAAATATTTCATCATCATCAAAATTGATCAGATCTTGATGGACGAGAGATCTCGTCGAGACCACTTGGGGGGTTTAATAACAATTTATACTTGTGTTACCTAAGTATTTATTGTGATAATTTTACAATAAACCTGGACGGGGAGTACGTACTTCTTTAACTCACTTGAAAAAGTCCTTAACGGTCTTTTGTTTCGCTGCACTTTCTCTCCTCTTCAAGCAAATTGCGTGCACTTGTCCTCGAAGCTTTATTTAAAGCTTAAAAAACTCAGTATCAAATTCGGCTAGGATAACTTGGACATGCGATTAATCTTAGCTCGGATAATCAGGTTGGTTGGTTGGCTGATTTTGGGGTTTATGGCGCAAGAGCCATATTTGACCATCGGATAATCATGATTCTACTTCAATTGAATGTTATATTTAGTGTAATGTTTTTTATTTTGAATAGACGCGATGTTTAAGTAGCAGAAGGCAAATCAGATGTAAAACAAAGGTTTAATTTAGGTAAGTAGGTATTTTAACTAACATCGCATTGGAGCGACACAATAGGCAATTGTTTAATTAAGGAAAAATAGTGATATGGGAAAGTTCGATAATAGCAAAACCAGTGCACCACTTTAGAAAACGAAACGAGATTTCAAAGCAAAATAACTTTATAAAACGTTCATTAAAAACAACTCTAAAGGATATATTGGAAAACGACTATAAGTTTCATACTCTTCATTCTGTAGATTTTCTTTGGCAATTAAAAATATTTTTCATTAATTTTAGGTTTCTTTAATTTGTAGAATAAGTAGAACGCCTTATTCAGAACATTCAGAATATTTGATAATGTACAAGATAGTTATTTTTATTGAAGAAAGTAATTTTTTAAAAGTAGTGTATAAATATATGATTTATAGAAATAAGGTATTAGTCATCAATAAATTAATTTCATACATTAATTTATTTTATTAGTCACCACACATTTGCAATACTACTATACTACAACTATAACAGGGGAAAATAGCGTGAAGCAAATTGGGTTATGTTTAAAATGTGTGGGGAATACTTTAATAAATCGAAAAACCAAAATGTTTAGCTCCATGAAATAAGTATTCTAGCTTTCTGCCATTTTAATATATATTCGACTTGCTTAAAACAGTCTCTGACTACATTTTAAAATCTAGGACACTAGTTTTATTCAATGAACAATCTGAAATATAAATCCATTTTCAAAAACTTTTAGCCTAAAGGTGAACCAATTATTTCCATCCAGTTATAACTCTTAATACCAAGAATAGCTTGAAAACTTTCTTTTTTAAGAAATAGAATTTCTTCCTGTGTTTTTTTTGTGTTAGGTAAGGTAGGTATTTTTAATTAACGTTGCACTGGAGCAACACAACGGGTTATTGACGTCGGTCCGGGATCAAACCCGAAAGGAAAGATCCGAGGACAACACCACATAATTTTGAACCACGGTCAGAGGTTTTTTGTGGAAAATATCAGGTTTAATTTCGTTACAGGATATATCTCAGAACACCTAACAAAATATAAATATGTATAAATAGATTATTTTGTCACAGGTGGAGCTATTTCTGTTAGATCTATATAATTAATGTTAAAGTTCTCCAGAACAGATACTTGATGCACCTGATTCATAAAAAGAATGGTTCTTGCACAGGAAGGTTTTTTCAATATAAACACGTAGGACCGTGGTAGCTCGGTTGGAAGGGTAAGGGATTAGCAACCGGAGGATTGCAAGTTTGAATCCAACCAAAGACCGTCGTGTACAAGTTGGTGCACGTTAAATCTGTCGTGGTCTCAAATGTCCTCACGTCGGCGCGGTGTGGAAGTTTGGAGAGTGGAGTGACCAGCTCAGGTGTGACCTCGTCATCTGACCGTGGTTCAAAATTACGTGGTATTATCCTCGATTTTTCTCTTCGGGTTTGATGCCGGACCGTTGCCAATAGCCCGTTGTGTTGCTCCTGTGCGACGTTAATTAAAATATCTACTTACCTGGGTTTCTTCTTCATTTTATCATTGAAATTCTCTGTCGTTACTTTAAACGAATAAAAAAGTACTACTTTTCATACCTATTTTAGGTTCTTTAGGGTATATGCTTATTATTAAGGTATGATACCAATGAAAGAAAAAGAAGTCTTATTTGATCTTTCCTAATAGGATGAGGTTCCATGATGAAATGAACGGAGGTGCGTAGGCACATAGAGATGCATTCAATTTAATAATCTCTTAAACTGAAAGAAAGAATTCGCAGAATTAATATACGTGGGTGGATGAGCATAATGACATCTTAAAGAGGCTTAAAGGACACGATAATTAAATCCATACTGGTTCTTAACAAAAGTTTAGTGCTTCAGTAAGATATTGAATCGAAGCAATCACATTGAAGAATACTCAAACTATGCAGTCTCAATAACTTCTCATCCAATTTGAGGAGGCGTTTCTAACAGCTTTTGAAAGGTACCGATCGGAGACAATGAATTGAATATTTTATTTCGTTTCAGATCAAATAGAATTTTACATTTGGTATTTTTATACTGGTATATTAACAATGGCGTGAAGTAAGGTTCGTATATTTTTTGGGGAGGTAAAAAAACCAGGGGGAAGTAAACTCCCTGTTGCTTCATTCATAAGTGTCGGAACTATTTCGTTTAAGCAGTTGGTTGGTTGTTTTGCGGTTTTATGGCCCAAGGGCCATATTGCGTCAGACATGAGACATACAATATCAAGTAATAGACATTCACACGTATAAAGTTTTACTGACATAGAAGAGAGAAATACACCATGGGAGGAATGGCCTGACAGGAATCGAACCTGCGCCGCTGACAACTCGAAGGTTGCTAACACAGCCACTATGGCCGTTTAAGCCATATCTACCAATATGTTCTTTTATATTTAATATTTATTCCTCTTGTTTAGGTGGGTAGGTATTTTAATTAACGTCGTATTGGAGCAACACAACGACGGTCCAGGATTAAACCCAAGGGAAAAATACGAGGACAACACCATGTAATTTAGAACCATGGTCAGATGCCGAGGTAACATATGAGCTGGCACCCCACTCTCCAAACTACCACACCACGTCAACGTGAGGACATTTGAGGCCACGACAGATATAACGTGCACCAGCCCCCTTTGTACACAACGGTCTTTGGTTGTATTCGAACTTGCAACCCTCTTGTTTGGGAGGAGGCTTCTTCTATGACAATATTGAGAGTATTTGATTCAGGACCCTTGGATTTAGATCCCCCGTATAGTAAGATCAAAAGAAATAAAAATGCATTACGCATAACAAATTTCCCTTAAATCTAAAAGCTTGTTTATTGATAATCAATGTTTCAGAAAAACACGTTAACTAGGTAGGTAGTTGAATTTATGTCGCCCTGCGATAACAGAACGGGCTATTGGCGAGTGTCCGGGATCAATCCTAAAAGGAAAGATCTGACGACACCACGTAAAGCACGGTCAGATGACTAGGTCATCACCTGAGCTGGCAATTCAATCTTCAAACTTCCACACCACACCAACGAGATGACATTTGGTACCACAGCAGATTTAACCTGCCCCCACGTACACGACGATCTTTGGTTGGATCGAGTTTCGAACTCGCACCCCCCAGATGCTAATCCGCGACCCTACCAACTGGGTTACTGCCTGTACCACACATCAATTAAGGTGAAACATTACAGTTTGAAACCTGATTTGTCAGACTGAACTGTTTGCTAAATTTGCGTAAGAGTTGCTGAGAGTTTTGAATAGCAGATCGCATATATTTAGTCAAATGATTAGTCACAAGGCAAAAAGGGTACCTTTTGAGTAAAAATAAAACCACAATTTTGAGGTTTTAACATCAAATCCTCTTTATTAAAATTAGTCCCCTGAAAATATACCCTAAAAGCGCGTACAATTAATGCAGTCTTCCTATGAGAATGTTTAGTATTCAATAGAATTTCAATTTCTAAAATTTTCGTTGGAAAAATAGCTCTGGTCTTGGCCATGGTGAAAATGTATTCTCAAGAAATGTATAAAAATCATAAAACATCACTTATTAAATGATATAGAAATCACAAAATGTACTACTTTGCCGTAACAATATCAGAACAACATTCCATAAGCAAATGCAAGTCTCGAATAACCAAATTAAACTCAATTAAGCACCAAATTATGCACAATTAAGCACCCAAATTAAACACAATGGCTGTCAGGCTGTGACCAAGAGCAATGGCACAAAATGGAAATCAAAGGTTGTGAAACAACAGTTTTGCCAACTATATTTAAAATTTAATATCATACATATGTTAAAAAAGATTTCAATGTAACCAGGTTATCTTTTTAATAAGTTGTTGCAAGATAAAATTGTTAAATTATGAAGGTGTCCCCGATTTTCTGATCACACACTATAGTATCTTTATTCAATGGGGCCGCGGTAAAATGGTTGGAAGAGTAAGAGGATTAGCAAATGGATTGTTGCGAGTTCGAGACTCGATCCAACCAAAGATCGTCGTGTACTTTTGGGATGGTGCACGTTAAATATGTCGTGAACGTCCTCACGTTGGCGTGGTGTTAAAGTTAGGAGAGTGGAATGCCAGATCAGGTGCTGACCTCGTCATCTGTCTGTGGTTCAAAATTACGAGGTGCTGTCTTTAGATCTTTCGGGATTCATACCAATAGCCCTTTGTGTTGTTCCAGTGCGATGATGATTCAACCACCACCTTTAATCGATAGCCTAGCAACGAAGAAACAATGTTCAGCGAAATGTTCGACATAAATTATCTTTCGCAACACCTAAATTATGACTGTTTAAAATGACCACCAACAATAAAAACCCTCTTGTTGTTTGCATGCTGAAAACAGCCCTGACATTCGCTCAGCAATAACGGTTGACTGCTGCTTGGATCTAGATTGCATCCGGGCTTAAATGGCGAACTCGTATATTTTATTGTAATTGTTTGTTCCGCATAAAAAATTCATTGCTTTGCGGGAAATTCGACAAGGCGTTATTACCTTTAATGAAGGTAATAACTGAATAAATGAGGTACACCATTAGCTGAATAAATTAAGGCTCGTGAAGGTTTCCTCGTATTCTCCCGCTATTACTGCTTCGGTTATCAATCACTTGTAATACCTCACCAGCGGATTGGATAAACTTCTCTATAAACCACTTCCAACAATTTACCCTTTACTTAAACTGAACATTTACATGACGCCCGCCTTAAGAAAATAAATAGGAAGTGTCAGTGTTTTAACTAACCCTATTGAGTTCAAATTAACCCTATGAGGGGTTCAAACGCATGGATCTGTTTTGCAAGCTTCCAACCAGTTTTGATCTTCTTGAACAACCCCAAAACTCTTTCAACCATTTTTGGGGAGCCGTGGTAGCCCAATTGGAAGAGCAATGGATTAGTAACGGATTAGCAATGGATTAGTAACCGGAGTTCGAAACTAGGTGCAGCCAAAGACCGCGTGCACGGGGGCTGGTACACGTTCAATTTGTCGTGATCTCAAATGTCCTCACGTTGGCGTGGTGTGGAAGTTTGGAGATTGGGGTGCCAGCTCAGGTGTTGTTCTCATCTGACCGTGGTTGAAAATTGCGAGGCGTTTCCTTGGAACTTTCTCTTAGGGATTGATCCCGGACCGTCGCCAATAGCCCGTTGTGTTGTTCCGGTGTGACGTTAATTAACTACCTACCTCAACTATTTTCTATGTCGTTACCTAAGCTCTATGCTGCTCCGAGGTAGCCCTGTTGGAAGAGTAGAGGATTAACAACTGGAGGATTGCGTAGTTCGAAAATCGATCCAAGAGATAGCCATTCGTACATTTTGAGAAAATCGAGATAAAGATTCAATTCAAAATTTAATTTTAAAACTTAAGTTTATTATTGGGTTTCTTTGCATTTTTAAAACTTCTAATAGGTTGGTTGATTGTTCGGGTTTTATGGCGCAAGAGCTATATTTGGCAGAGCTGCGCCAATCACAAGACAGACAGAACAATGAGGGATGATAAAAGAGCAAAAAGCAGAAGGATTGGCGAGGGTAAAAATGTAAGGGAGAAAAGATGACTCGGGTATCTCAGAGTTATGATGCCCGTACACACCTATGGAAGATATACCCTTATAGCAAGCTCTAATAAGAGTTGAAGAAATGAAGTATACAGGGTGATTGGAAATTCGATTTTTAAAATTGAGTTGATTAATATTATTATTATTTACACTTTTGTCTAATCAATTAAAGAAAAATTTTGTAACTTGTATCTTCCGTATATTCTGAGGAAAGGTACACAGGAAGGAAATTAATTTGCCCTCATTGAACATCCCAACTCCTCTTAATACACAAATTTTATGAAGTGTTACGTTTTATAAGTTAACTAATCAGTACATTTCTTGAAAAGCAATAATTAACAATGAATTTTTTTCAGTCACACTGCAGAGGAAAGTTGGAGAAAGTAGCATGGATTTCGCTCTGACAAGTGAGCCTGTGGGGAGCTTTGAGCCTCTTGCACCCGGCGTGACTACCTGTGGCTCTTCCGAGGATGTAGTAGGAACGCTAGCACAAGAACTAACTTTGATGTTTACGTCACCACTCGTTCTAAACGATTCCTTGATTTTTACGTAAGTTTGTTGCATCGTTCGTTTCAGTTACATTTATAAGTTCGTTACATCTTTTGTTTAACTTAAGACTTTGTAAGTTTGTTACATGTTTTGTTTCAGTTCAGTTTGTTGCACTTTTTGTTTCAGTTAAGTTTGTTGCATCTTGTTTTCAGTTAAGTTTGTAAGTTCGTTACATCTTTTGTTTCAGTTAAGTGTGATCTATCTTTTGTTCATCAACAATTTTCTTTAAAAGGATTATTTTACTGGATGTATGTATAAAATACTTAAAAAATTAATGAAATTGAAAATTTGGAGCAATATTGTTTGAATGATTACTCGATTTGTTGATTGTTTTGGACAATTATTCGATGTGTTGATTGTTTTAACAATAACTAGATTGTTTTATTATTTTGAACTAATACTCTCATTTTTTATTGTTCTGAACAATTACTCCATTTTTTATTGTTTTTAATAAGTTTGGTGATTGTTTTGAGGAATTACTCAATTTGTTGATTGGTTTTAAAAATTACTCGATGTTTTGATTGTTTTTAACTATTAATCGGGGTTATCTTCACTTATATAGATAATTAGCACGCATATTTCTGTCAAGAGCTCTTAAGGGGGCTAGGAGGAATTTTAAACTCTTTAATTTCAGTGAAAACGGGAAGAAGATTCAAATTTCTGCAAAAAAATTTATTTTTCGTTTGATTCATTTCAAATTTAAACCTTTTATAGTATGGAAATTATATTTAAAAAGAAAACAACTTTAAAGCTTCTATGTTTTAAACTTATGTTTATGAACAAGAATATAAGGACAGATTTTGTCCAAGAGCTATTTTTAGTTTTTTAGTCCCTAAGATGCCTCAAAACTACTTGCTATATAATAACGAAACTGCGCGTTTGTCATAAAATTAAGCACCTAAAATGACTTAATTCTAAAAACCTTAGCTTAAAATATCTACGTTTTTGTGCAATAATATTATAAGTACAGCAATGTGGCAAGATTTAAATATTTCTAAATCCATAACTCAGATAATTGTTAACCGATCATCATAAATATACGTTATACTATAGGTAATGGGTCTCATAAGTCTTGTGAGAAGTTTTATTTTTAGAGTAATTAGATTTGGAGGTATCTTACAGATCGCAAAACTATAAAGACAACCACTTGAGCAAAATGTGTTCTTATATTTTTGTTCAAAACAAAACGACACATTTTTAACAAGAGCTTACGTGAGAAGCTTTAAAAAGATTTCCTTTTTAAATATAACATACTTACTGTAACAATTCTGAATTTGAAAAAAATTAACGGCACTTTGAAAATTCTACCAGTTTTCAATGAAAATAGAGCGTCTAAAAAGTCCTGTCCCCTTTTAAATTTTCAGGTACATTCAATTTACTTCCTTTAAAGCATTTGTGAAATTTGTAGTTGACATGTATTTGTGGATCTGTTTTTTCAGCGATTCAAATTCTAAGCATTTTAGCACTTCATTGAGAAGTTTGATTGTTTTTTATGGCGCAAGGGACATATTTGGAAATGCCTCGCAAAAAACACAATACAAAGTCAAGTAATAGACATACACACAAGGAAAGTTTTACGTACAGAAGAGAGAAATACACCCAGGGAGGAATCAAAACTGCGCCTCCTACAACTCAATCATTGAGAAGGACATTTTCTAGTTATGATTGGGACCGAGGTAGCACGATTGGAAGAGTAACGGATTAGTAACCGGAGGGTTGCGAGTTCGAATCCTACCAAAGACCATCGTTAACGAAGGGGGTTGGTTCACGTTAAATCTGTCGTGGCCTCAAATGTCTTCACGTTGGCGTGGTGGGGAAGTTTGGAAGGTGGGGTGTCAGCTCAGGTGTGACCTCGTCATCTGACCGTGGTTCAAAATAGCATGATGTTGTCCTCGGATTTTTCGAGTTTGATCCCGGACCGTCGCCAATAGCCCGTTGTGATGCTCAAGTGTGACGTTAATTAAAATACCTACCTACCTAATTATGATTGAAGAACATTTTTTCTAGTTTAATATACATTTATACTTACAAATTTCACTGTCATTGAAAAGAGTGATAAAACTGCAAGCTTTGTAGTGAAGATTTTAAGATGAGTTTAAATCGATAAACAATTTAATTAAAATAACAAAAGAAAAAAAATACTTCAGAGTTTTGAAACTATGTACCGTAATTTAATAACTCGTTACTTAGGTTTCGTTCGTGACTAGGGTTGGCTGACTAAGGTTTGCTTAGGACGGTAACTTTTTACTTTCCTGGAAATCTCCGGATATTAAAAAAATATTTAATTTATGTCAAAAAACGAAGCCATGCTTGACTGAATTTTTCTAATAAAGATTTTTACAGTCGCAAAAACGACGATTCAATACGCCTATTTGATGCGTTAGTCGTACTTGATTTCTCACTCACAGAAGCGTTCTAATTAAATTAATTTTTAGAGAAACCTATTTATATTTGCACAGGAAGTCAAGATTGTGCTCTACCAAAAATTACAAAAAATATTGAAATATGATACACGTACTCACACTGCGAATAAAAAAATGAAACCTGTTGCTAAATTAAGCTGTGCTCACACTTTTAATAAAGCTTAATTACATCTTTCAGACATTCTCTTCACAAAAGAATTCTCTGAATACTGTTAACCATAATTTAAGCATAAAATTAAATTCTAATAAAAACGTTGCGCTGGAAAAGTTCAAGATCTGTTAGCTGCAAAATTTTATTTAAGGAATACGACGTAACAAAAAATAAGAATATTTAAAGCATTTTTTAAAGTACAATTTTTCTCTCTATTTTATTCGATTTTGTTAGAAAAATTAAACCTACGTTTCTGTGTTTTTTATTACGTTTCTTAGTTTTTAGAACACTTAATTCTCAGAAAGGTACTAAATTGCAATTTAATTTTTACGTTCACTAGTATTTTTTCTACAACTGCATCTAAGTTTTTATTCTACAGCTTTATTGTTGGAAACTTGTTTCAAAAGAGATAAGCGTATTCGAATTCTTACACTAAAAGAAAAATAACATGCTATCTATATTAAATTCATCTATTTTATTTGTGGTGAAATTACCCCCACTGCAAAAATTAACTTTCCTTTCAACAGGATGGTACTAAAATAGCTTCCACTCTTTGGAGGCATCTGTAGCTAAAAATCGAATAAACGGAATGGAACCAACTTTGGAATTGGGACTTTTGAAGACATTCGGCGAAAAAATATTTTAGTACCAACAGTCGCCGATAGCGGAAATTTGGCGCTGTTGGAGTCGAAAACAGTAGAAGATTTCCATTAAAACCAGATAAAATGGTAGGTAGGTATTTTAATTAACTTCGCACTGAAGCAACACAGCGGGCTACTGGCGACGGTCCGTGATCAAACTCGAAGGGGAAAGAAACGAGGACAACATCATGTAATTTTGAACCACGGTCAGATGACGAGGTCGCAACTGAGCTGGCACCTAACTTTCCAAACTTCAACACCACTCCAACGTGAGGACATTTGAGGCCTCGATAGATTTAACGTGCACCATCCCCCTTTGTACACGACGGCCTTTGGTTGGATTCGAACTCGTAACCCTCCGATTGCTAATTCGTTACTCTTCCAACCGGGCTACCGAGACCCCTTTTCTTAGTAGACTTACTATACTTAAGTACTATATGTTTTATATTGTATTGGTAACAAATGGTCGTAATTCAAAAATTCACGAAGTTTAATATCAATTCATTTTTAACGCTAAAATTAAAAAAAATCATTTTTTCGATCGATTTTTGGTGATTTTGAAAGTCCAATATCTTCGTAATCCTCTTGGTCAAGGTACTACCCAGATCAAGGCCAAAAGACCATGTTTTTCAAGTCGTACAGCGACCAACTCCTATTCATCCAGGACCTATACCACAGAGACAGCAATGTAATCTGAAATGCGGGAAGAAATTGCTGAGATTGCAGAGCATGGGCAATCTTGAAATTTCTTAACTCCTCTCACAAATCATATATCTTGCATACTCAATTCTGTCTTTCTATAAGTCCTGAACCTTCAACTCTCCTGGTGGTTTTCTCGACGAGGTATCTGATCACTAGCAAAACTGACCAGATCTTGATGGCCGAGATATCTTGTCATTAGAAAAACAGACCAGATCTTGATGGACGAGATATCTCGTCATTATAAAAAGCAGACCAGATCTTGATCTAGTCATCATAGAAAAATCTGCAATATCGTCATGACGAGGTATCTCGTCATTAGGAAATCGGTCAGATCTTGATGGACGATATATCTCATCGAGACCACGAGGGTTAAAATGAAATGACAATTAAAAAAGTAAGTCATGGTGTTAAGGATCTCGAATTTAAATTGATGACCAGTTAATATAAGAAAAATGTGCAGGGTGTATCAAACAATAACTTAATGAGACATATCTGATGTCCCTTTTGGTATCAACGTCCCAAGGCGTATAGGTTCTCGTACTTTTAAACATTGAAATTCACAGGAATAAGACATAGATGCCTATGTAGGTATTTCCTTTAGCCCTGCAAGCTGAAAACCATACTAGGCTATAATGGTAGGATGGAAGAAATAGGGAAAAAGCCTTACCATCCCCGGACCGAATGCATGTGTATTCAACTCAAAACCTTGCAAACCCAGGAATGATGAGCAATGCCCATTTCGTTTTCGCAACGACCATTGTGAAAAGCGAATCTCGTAATCACAAACAAGACCCACTGCCAACCTCTTGGGGCCTTCCCTATATCAGTAATGACCCAGCTGGTCGGGGCGGGGGGCTGCGCCCCCCAATTAAGAAGAAGGTGTCAACGTCCCAAATATACCCAAGAATATATCTAGTACTTAAGATACAAAATTTTGTGTTGCCCAATGTAACGAAAAGTCAGTAACACAGCAGTAGTGGTCTCAACGCAAAGACTTCATTACAGAATGGGGTTCTATCCAAATCCTGCCGCTATTGCATAATGCACTTGCAGAACGATTTTTTAAGGAAATCCAGTTTCCTAGTTGAACTGGATTAGGATGCTTTAGGATGAATTGAAGTTTCACGTTAGGAATTTGTAAAATCGCCACGCTCTTAATGAAGACCAGTTGGTATTTCTATAAGTCGAATGTGAATATTGCTGCGATCACTTTCTACAATCACTACTATAGACATGTTTTCATACAGAAATGCATATATAGTCTAAATTCATTTCACCACGTTAAGACTCGTGCGATTTTATCCGTCTATTGAATATGCATCTCGAAGTACTGAATGATGTATTAAGATGAAAGGGAACAAACGAATGCTAATTTAAGAAATAAAAATAATTTAGTTATATAATATGTACAATGGAAAAGAAAACTACCGAACCACTGGACTTTATTCACGCATCTTTTAAAGCGGAGAAAATAAATTCAAATGTATCGTGAGAAAGGAAATGGTCTTCGATAAATTCATGAGTCAAAGACTTCTAGAAATACATATCACATTTTGCATAAACTTCAGAATTTTCAGCATCAACATCCAAATTTAGCAGAAAATTTCAAATTTATATTAAAATTTAACATGCATACCAATGGGAATCGTTTCCAGCAAGAATAAACAAGGGTTCGGCCTTTTCTAGGTTACGGGTAAGAAAAGTTTGAAGATCTTAATGCTGCATTAGTTTCTAGACTTTTCTTCATATCTTCCGAAAGATCTTTCAAGCTCGTAGATATTTTTTAAGGTGCTATTTAAAAACCCAAAGTCTGTAAAATGTATTAAAATTATTTTTGGTATGTTATGCCCTTTATGAAACCAATAATCGTATTAAATATGAATAACAATCGGACCTGGCTATGTTTGTTTGGAAATCGATGCAAGACCTTTTATATGGTGATGCAAAATGAACTTCTTTAATTTCACAGTATAAGATTTCATTGTTAATATCTAAAAGTATTAATATATTATACTTTTGATATTAACAATGAATGCATCTTCAGGGAAGATTTGATTAATCCCTGATATTCTTTCGTCAATAACTCATTCTTATGGAATAGCATCTTAATTGTTTTCTGTAATACAGATACATCACAATATAAACCAACGCTTTCTTCCTAATATAAATTAGTCATTTAATTTTGCCGGGAAAATGTTACTAATAATGGTTTATACCGAAAATAGTACTAAAAGAAGTTACTAATAATGTTTTATAGCGAAACAACTACCGTAGTACAATACAATATTACTATGTACTCAGAATGCTTAGCAATGATATTATGCAGTCTGTTACTTCCAACAGTCTAATTAGTCTTCGTGTAACACAAATGACCGTAGATCGACAAACCAAACCAAACTTACTTCTAATGTCTTGAAATTTACTACATGTACCAGTAACGCCAACATAGGAACTTAAAACTTATTACTCATCCAAGATCTGGTCAATTTTGCAAAGGACGAGATATCTCGTCGTGAAAAAGCTGCCCTATTACTCTAAGGGGAATGAAGATTCAAGTAGGAAAAACAAATTGTCACTTGCCCATAACTGCTTACAGTTTGGCACAGGATTTTGCATTAGAGGCTGGCCAGTTTAAGACGCGAAGTTAAGCCACTCAGGAGGATTAACCCCATTGCCTGTATTTTATAATTTGTACCCTTACAGTTTAAAGACACCAACCCCACAAAAATATTATAGGAGTGTAACTATTTTTGGGTCTTAGAAACTAGTGCCCAATGAAGTTTATATTCGATTATATGAAATTTACGTTTAGAAATCCTACTTTTCAAGCTTGATGAATGCAGTACTTTGCAAGGGATTATTGCCCTTTTATCGAAAATAACCTCATACAATTGATTTTGAAACAAATGTGAGGAAACACTACAAAATAATTTATTTCACCTTAATATACTATATTTGAGACATCTAAATGCCTAATGCTGTTAAAAGAATAGTTTCGACATAAGACAGAGTAAAAGTATACACAGTATTATGACATGCCACTTAAATAGAAAGAGCAATACATTCAAATAACCACATTACCAGAAATCCTTAAATAGGAATAACAAAGGAAATTGCTTAAAGAAATATTAACGTATAAATATTTTTGAAACTAAGATGGAATCCAGAAAACTGAAAGATCTTCCATAGCGTACGATTCATATACCTTAAAATAGAATGCCGAATGGCCAAGGCCGGGTCGGCGTATAAATTTGGAACTTATATCTTAAAATAGAAGTATGAGATCTTTTAGGAAAAAAGATTGAAAGAGAAAGACAAAAATAAAAAGGAATTAAATACCTAAGCGATGAAGTTTTTCAAAATGCATTTATTTATCTTTTTAAGTCAGATAGTACTTCCCTTACAAAGTATTATCTATAGGAGGTTCCTGAAACTTCAAGCATTACTAGTATTAGAAGAGATAAATTTTATTTATTTTGAATTGATTTTATAAGAGGCTTAGAGAGAGATAAACTGTATTGACAGAATGGAAATCATTACAGTACACAAAGAAGTTTCGTAACTTAAGCCTCAAAACAGACAATAATATCCAATAATAAGACGCATGTACGCACACATAGTATATATATATATATATATGCACCCACAAAATAAACAATCGTCCGTTTCCATTCGCAGTCCCATGCATCAGATGCTTTTATACGAGCTCCGAATTCGTGTAGCGATCGACAGAATTAGATGTTGTGTCGACTGACCTAAACAGCATCCTCTACCACCTAAACGCGACATTTTCGGTCACATTCTACTACAAAAATGTTTATTTTGGGTCCCTCTACCAACCTTTACAATTTAGCTTGATGTTTTCGAAACACCCTGTATAGGTATATTATGTATGCAAATATTCTTTATGACAGTGAGGTTAGGAATTAAATTTTGTATATGAGATATTCACTTGTAACATGAGACTTCTCGAAGTTTAATATGAAAAGTAAACAAATTTATCATTCAATTTCTTTATTTTGATTTGCATTTCCTTTGCTGAGGTTCTGCTTCTAAACCTTTCCGTGGTAAAGATATAATATTGACAGAGATTCAACAAGAAATGTTTTCACTTTTTCTGATAAACGGTTGCGAAAAGTGATTGCATGCCAAGAAAGCGCGGATTTACTCCCGACATTCGAGTTAAACTACTTCAGATTCTTTTGATCGTGTTAAATTTCCCTTCAACTTTTGAAAGGAAGTGTGGAAAGAGCAGAATGTGATTTTTCGTATGGAAATCGGAGCCATACGTGCGAAGTCGAAGTGCTTAATACACTTTCACCACGAGAATATTAAAATTTGTTTGACTCCATTTTATTCTTCTTGGAGAAAAAAGAACTGTTTCCGGACAAGAATTTAAATGAGAAGATATTGAAGAGCGCTTCTTATGCGACGGAGGAAAAGTTCTTGAAAAGGTGCGATGTGTTTTTCATTTTATATTAAAATACTCTAGTTTAAAGTCTTGTAAGATTTTTCGAGAAGCTAACCATTCAATGACTTGAAAGATTTTCTAAGTGAAAAAACTTCGATAGTCGATAGACATGAGCTTTTACTAGTTTTTAGACAGCATTATATGAGAATACATTAGTTTTAGTATCTGATAAGTGGATTTTAAATTACATCTAATTTATCCTTTTAAAAGATGATGTAAAAAGATGAGTTTGCGATTTTTAAGTTTTAGAAATATTTTATTACCCAATCAGTACAACACTAATTGTAAAAATAATTTTAATCAGTTAATTGAGTTTTTGGTTGTAGCAGAGTTTGACATACTGCACCTATATCAAACGGTTTATAAGTATTTGTATAAGTTTTATTTCTTTTGGAACCTACATTACGAAATCCTGAAGTAATTTGGATAGAGTTGGACTTCTTTATTTTATTTTATAAATATTTATTTTCACTCAAATCTTTTTTTTTTGCTTTTTTAGAAAAATTCTCCAATAAATGCCATTAAATTTAGATCTTCATTTTTATTAACATTAATTTTATTAAGATAAATTGCATAACAGTTCATAGAGCATGGACGATGACATTGCGGAATATATTAAAGAGGATAGGAAATGGAACTTTTGGGAAATAGTTTAGGTCTGAGGTGCGTGCCAGAGTAGGCACGTACAAAAATTTTTCCGACAAGTCAACTATTTACAAGTAATATAATTTTATAAGCTTATAAATTATTCAAAATTTTATTTCTGTTGTTACAATGTACAAGTTTAAGTTCTTTTGCACGAAAGAAACTAACCAACAAATATAGCCCACTCTAGGAACAAGGATCGGCAGCCCGAAACTACAGCTGATGATGGCATAATATCAATACTCAGCACCCTTTGGGGGCAGTTAGTCGTTATTTTCAGAAATGAATTTTATTAAAGATAGTTTAAGAAACAGAATGTCTGATAATTGTAGTTTAGCCTGTGTGTTATTAAAAGTGACGAAATATGAACCAGGTATAAAGCGTTTGGCATCCAATGGACAACAGCAAAAATCTCATTAATTTGTACGACAATGTGTATGTAATGTTATAAATTCATCTAATGAAATTAATATTAATTTTTTAAATTTGTCTCAATAAAATTATGCAATAATAGTTTTCTATGGTTATTCCTCATTACAAACTGCTCGGCACGTCAGTAACACCATGAATATTATTTGGAAATTTTTGACACTCCTACATAAAAAGGTAAACCACCACTGATTGAGGTCATTTTGATAAGACAGTTGTTGATACTTTCATATTCTTTATTTAGGAATATGTATAAGAAAATATTTAATTTAAATTGGAACGACGTATTGAGAAATTTCATTTAGAAGAAAGCAGTATTGGGAGCTGATGCTTAACTGCATGTTTTATTCTCTTGTGTTTACAAAACAGTGTTACTTCAATGATACAGTTATCTTACAACTTGAATGTTGAAAAACATAATTTGATGGAAACAGACCACGTTGAGATGCCGATTTTTGACTAAAATTTCATACTTCATTTTATTTAACATTCTTAATATTTAAATATTTTTCTTTACAAAACTGATTTTATTTTGTCTATACGGTGAATAGAAGTGGAGATATAGCAATTTGAATAAATCTTGACACACAGCTGTTGTTTAATTCGTTTTCAAATCTTTAAATGCATTTTTTTCTCTGATTGTGATTTTAAGCAAAATGTTTGCACAAGAAACATCCCGTTTCTTGTGGGATGACTAAAAATGTACTGTATATTTTTGAATGGAACTTGGGGTTCTGATTTTTATATTTATTTTGAAGGGCATGAACAAGAATATACGAGTTATCTTGGAAGGAAAACTTTTTAGAGAGATTTATGTGTTGTGACGTAAGGAAAAATTTCAAAAATTCATGTTTTCTTCTACATTATTCCCAATATCTCCTGAGTGGAAAGGAATATTACATATATATTTTAGTTCAGGCTATAGCTTATATATTTAGGAGACTATGCAAAGTTTTAGGCAAACATACTCGTACGTGTTTCAGTTGTTTTTCGTTAACGTAATTTTTTACCGAAATTTTCCTATTTTTTAAATAAATTGTAATAATTTTTAATGATTTTTTGTTTTATGATGTGTTTTAATAAGTTGCTTTGTCTTAAACAGAAAAAATAGTATAATTTGAACATTAAAAAAAGGACTTCGAATGTTGTCAGATACCTTAAATTCCATGCGTATTACCTTCAATGTTTCAGGTGATTTAAGAGAGATGTAATCCAATTTCTGCTCTTTTTTCTTTTTAAAAAATGGTTTAAAGCTCATCTTTTCTTTCTTTTCAACATTGATACTAGGAAGTTCGTGCGACTTTTTATTTCCTGGAATATTTTTCAGCATTTTCCAAAATCCAGAAATTTATTCAAGATATCCTTTCCCTTTTATTTGCTTCTCGATAACTTATGAGTTTGGTAACTTACGATAGCTGCTTCTTCAATCAGATAACACAAAGAAAACTCGTCTGTTTAATAAAGAAATAACCCAAAAAACAGCTTAAAACGTTTGTGTACATAGCTTTGAATGTTTGCTCCCCGAAGTATTCTGGAAGTATAAAATTTTCATGTTTCATTCTAACCGAATAAGTTAGAAGACGTATTTTATGATCTCAAACAATTTTAACTTTTTTGTGAGGACTAGCGTATCGAATGCCGCATTTCCCAAACGCTTTTAGTTACAGAATATTTTATTACTGTAAATATTTACGTAACAATTTTCTGTTGTTTTTGAGATGCTTTATCCAATATGTAAAAGTGAGAACGGAGTTATACAATTTAAAGTTTTCAGTTCATCAATCAAAATAAAAATCAGACTCAGTTTTGATTGAGCCGTCAACCAGCGCTAGAGCACAGTTGCCCCAACCTAAGTACCATTTGCTTCTAAGTAACATCAATAGTCTTATTGACTTGCCTATAAGGATTAGTAGACTTTCAGTCTACAAAGAGATGTGTATAGGAAAGAACTGGAATGTTTTATTGGGGAGTAAAGCTTGTACGCGCGCTCCAAGTTCCTTACATAGCTGTAGGAGTCGCTTGCTTTCGACTTCTTACCGAACATGACTTTCTACAAAGATACTTATACCGTATTGGAGTTTCGAGATCTGTTCCCTTTGCGAACTGAGGTCACTTCAATAAGTGCCCAAAAATTCCTGGCAAATACTGTTGATAGTATTTTTAAGCCCTACTTTTTCACTTCAAAACTGTTGGGCTGCTCGTTGATTCATGGCCGGTAGGTAGTTAATTAGCGTCGCACTGGAGCAACGGAATATTGGTGACGGTCTGGGATTCTTCCCGAAAAGAAAGATCCAAGGACAAACGCCTCGTGCTACTATTTTAATCTTTTTAAAGATAAGATTTACTTTAAATTTTAATTAATGAACACTCCCAATGAGGGTGCTTTCCTGTTTTATCCCCAGAGCACTATTCTTGATACATTTTTGAGGAATTTAAATGTAAATATATTTTAGCCGTTAAACTGGGGTGTTATTGCTCCGATGAAATCTTAACCATCAAAAATTCATATAATATGTTAATATCCATAGCGTAAATTAAAAAAAAACGACGAATTAAATAATCACGTGGCCCTGTGTGCCTCCTTTCGTCCCTCCGACCCCTGAATTCTGTTCATCATGTTGTTTAATTGTGTTGTGTTGGGTAATTTCTTTGTATTCTGTTCATGTTTTTGCTGTCATGTTCCAACTTTTTGACTATTGACGCCTTTTGTTCCGTTTGTGCACTTGTATATATCCAAAGGTTATATTACATGTGATATCTTTTTTATCTCGTTTTCCATCTTCCGTCCCTCCAATGAGAACTCGGAATCTCTGGTGAGTCGAGGGTACGGTAAGTAAGGACAACGCCTCGCAATTATTTTGAACCACTCTCAGGTGAAGAGAACAACACCTGAGCTGGAACCCCACTCTTCAAACTTCCACACCAACGTTAGGACATTTGAGGCCACGACAGATTTAATGTGCACCAGCCTCCGTGTACACGGTGGTCTTTGGCTGGACCCAGCTTCGAACTAGCAATCCTCCGATTGGTAATTCTCTTCAAACTGGGCTAACGCGGCCCTGATTGATAGCCGGAGATGGGCGTAGGACCAATTTGGAGCGTAGGACTACGACTTGCAGATCGGACAGTTGAAGTGAGCTAGTTGAATACTGTTACAAAGAGTTTATTTAAATTGTAAGCTATTGCTCATATCATAGACAGGGCTGTGGTAGCCCGGTTGGAAGAGTTACGGATTAGCAACTTGAGAGCTGCGAGTTCGAGTCCGACCATAGACCGTCGTGTACGAAAGGGGTGGTACTGTTAAATTTGTCGTGGCTTCAAATGTCTCACGTTGGCGTGGTGTGGAAGTTTGGAGAGTGGGGTGCCAGCTCAGGCGTTGCATCGTCATCTGACCGTGGTTCAAAATTAAGTGGTATTGTCCTTGGATCTTTCTCTTAGAGATTGATCCCGGACTGTCGCCAACAGCCCGTTGTGTTGCTCCAGTTAATTAAAATACGTACCTACCTCATATCATAGACAAGAGCTTTAAACTGGTACCACAGACAGTTGTGTCGTGCTCATGATAGTTCACGAAACCATCACAGTGTCAAGAGTGTTCACCGGTACCACACACAGTTGTGTCGCGCTCATGGTAGTTCACGAAACCACGACAGTGTCATGAGTGTTCACCGGTGCCACACACAGTTGTGTTGCGCTCATGGTAGTTCACGAAACCATGACAGTGTCAAGAGTGTTCACCGGTACCACACACAGTTGTGTCGCGCTCATGGTAGTTCACGAAACCACGACAGTGTCATGAGTGTTCACCGGTGCCACACACAGTTGTGTTGCGCTCATGGTAGTTCACGAAACCACGACAGTGTCAAGAGTGTTCACCGGTACCACACACAGTTGTGTCGCGCTCATGGTAGTTCACGAAACCACGACAGTGTCAAGAGTGTTCACCGTTTCTCAAGGAAACAGTTTTTAAAATATTCAGTTCAAACCATTACGAAATGGTCTTCATGTGCTTGAAAAAGATCTAATCGAGATCTTTAAACGATACCACGCACAGTCGTGATGCGCTCACTGTTGCCGAGTTAGACTGAATCAAAAACTGCGGCACAACCAGCAATATTCATCATTCCCCCAACTCACGGGGAGGAGTTTCGTGTGCAAAATGTATTTCGCAGAATGAGAATTGGACAATATGCTGCTTACAAATATGCTAACACGATTACTGTTAGGCATGTATTTTTAACGATTTTAATACGGACATATTTTGTCGCAAGTTGAAAATTACGAAGAGTTCACCTTGGATCTTTCTCTTCGGGGCTGATTCCGGAATAATTCCAATAGCCTGTAGTGTTGTTCCAGCGCGACGTTAATTCAACTACCTACCGACTAAAAATTTAAGCCAAATATTGTCAAAATGGCGATAAGTCAATTTAGTTTCTGACCGGAAGAATATTTCTTCGTGGTTTGATTTTATGCTTACACTAAAATGCCCCGTCGTAACTGCAAAATTACGACGAAATGTAGATAAACTTGAAAATTCTACTCTAACATTTTGATTTGTTCTCCACAGCTTGTCCACAAGAACGATAGAGAATTCTCAGCGGTCAACTTCTTTATTTAGATTCCGAGTTAGACCCGGTAAGTTTGTTATTTTTAAATGTTTTAATAGCTTCTATACCATGTGATGTTTATTCTTTGGCATTATTGAAAATTATAAGAATTTTAATGAACATATCTTAGTTTCACAATCAAAACATCGTATGTCTTCTAATCAAAAATTTTCAGAAACGATAAAAAATTAGATATGGAAATGTAGACCAGTTACAAGATACGGTGTGTCTAATATTCGTCTATAAGGCTTAACGGTTTATATAGACAGAGGTCGCTGGTTGGGTTTTATGGCACAAGGGCCATATTGGACGAAGCTGTGCCAAACACAAGGCAATGTCAAGCATGTCACAAGGAAAGTTTAACTGACATAGCAAGAAATGTACCCTGGGTAAGTTACAGGCCAATCGTTAGCATCGTTTCTGTGGCGTGAGGCTTTTTTCCCCGCTCGGATTTTCAACGGCATACATCGCTACATGAATTTGGAGCTTGCCTTTGAAAATCCGAGCAGGGAATAACGTCTTACGCATAGAAATGATGTTATCGACTGACCCAAACAGCGCATTCTACCACCTAAACTCGGCATTTCCGGACATACTTTCTATAACAAAAAATGTTCATTTTCGACCCCTCTACCAATTTTTACAATTTGAGCACATATTTTCGAAACACCCTGCATAAATTTGCTAGATTCATACTTCAATATAGTAACGAACCTGATTTTTCTGAATTCGTATTCATTACAGGGATATAAAACATTCGTAAACGTTTATCGCAATTAATGACACTATACTTTCGACTTTAACTTGTAATATCTGACAGAATACCGACTCATTCCCGTTTCTGTAGACGTTGAATCTCATACTTTTGACTTTAAATTTTCATCTCTAATCTTTATAAATCTCACAAACTAAATATTTTACAGAAAAGAGAGGTCCCAGATTCCTTTTCCATTACGTTTCTTTAAAAGCAGATCTGACATTTATATTTATTGATATCCTATAATATATCTGACATGGATGTGGATTTCCGTGGAAGTTTAGAATCTAATTCAATCCGTTGGTACGAGTCTAACCATCCTTCGTGCGACACAGAATAATCCAAAGTGGTGAAACGTACGAAAAAGCATCATTCCTTTTTTCTTAATTGAAAAAGACATTTCTGTTAAAATGTCGAGCCCTTTAAAGATTTCAGAAAATAAGATTATATTCCACATACAAAATAAAATATTTACTTGCAATTGTAATGCCGATAAAAGGGTGTATTTTAAAATATATTTAATATTTTAGTTTGTTAAGTTGAGGAAAATGTGAAAGCTCACTAAGCTTTGAAAACATTCCTAATGAGCTTAGAAATAGTTTTTATCTTATTGAAACGGTCTTTACACTAAAGCATTTTAGACTTGGGAGGGTTAAAAAATGACAATACTCTTAAAAGGTGTCGCATGTGATAATAAGCTTTGTTAATGTTTTTATTCGCTGTTTGAGTAGTACGAAAAACGGGACTTTACTGATCTTTGAAGAGTTATGAGGAAATAAGTAACTCTACTTTACTTAGTGGGTTACCGTTCCAGACAGAGAAAGAACTTGCATTCATGAGTCATTAAAGAAATATTTTACTTAGTGATTACTTAATAATGATCCTCCATATTTATAGAAAAGCTATGTGAAAGTCATTTAGAATCTGAAGGAATAGTTTATAAACGGTTCTTAGGAAGAAGTTTTATGTTATTGTAGATTTTTTCATGAAAACTAACAAAAATGACTATTAATATTTTTTAGCTGTATTGCTGATTTTTATTTCATTAGTTACATGTAGAGTGCATAGTTAAGGGTAATCGGTATAAAATTGCAGAATTATGAGAAGTTTTTTCTGTCAAACTAAATGTAGCTGGCGGTAGAGGTTTTTGGAATGGAATATGCTTCCCTTGCGTATTCTGGACTTGGCATCACTTGATTTTTCTATTGCGATTTCAGCACGTTGCTAATAGAATTCCGAATTTATATGGAGCCTTGGTAGCCCGATTGGAAGAGTAGTGGATTAGAATGCGGACGGTAGGGACATCGAAACTCGATCCAACCAAAGACCGTCCTGTACGTAGGGATTGATGCACGTCTCATCTGTCATTGCCTCAAATGTCCTCATTTTGACGTGGTGTGCAAGTTTGGAGAGTGGGGCGCCAGCTCAGGTGTTGACCTCGTCAACTGACCTTGATTCGAAATTACGAGGTGCTGTCCTAGGATCTCTCTTCGGGATGGATTCCGGACAATCGCCAATTGCCTGCTGTATTGCTCCGGTGTGACGTCAATTCAACTATCTACCTACCGAATTTATACATAATAGTTAATTTTTCAACTTAAATTAGATAAAAGTCGTAAAACGGTGATAAATACATATTAGGGAATCTTGATTAAGGCATCATGTGAAAGCATTTGGGAAACAGGAAGTAAAATCCTCGTCTTCAATCTGTTTGCTTGCTTACACTGAAAATCCCTCTCTCGTGAAACTAATAAGTTTCCAGGTTTTGCTGTTCTGGGGAGGTTTCCGTAGAATGGTAGAAAAAAAAGGCGAAGAATAATCAAAACTGTTATTTGTTATATATTGTCATGAGTGGAATGACTATCTTTTCGGTACTTTATAAATTAAATTTGTTTTTCTTTTAATTTGTTGATTAATTAATTAATTTGTTTATTCTCATTATTATACAGGGTGAATTCAGCTAAGCGTGTACAAACTTCCGCGAGAGGTAGATTTCACAAAGACAAATCGGAATCATATAGCAATGCAGGGTCGGAAACGCCATCTTCATGTGCTAGTGTACAGAGAGGACGAGAAATGAAAGCTGCATGCAAGAGAACTAAATGTTTTTTATTACTCATTACAAGACATTTGCGAAATGCCTTGAGGTTACAGAAGGGATGTTCCAAGTTGCGACCGTGAGCTGCAACACGTTTGACATCGTCGGCGCATGGAATCAAGTATACTTCGGAAAATTCCTGGCGTGTCTCAGACCTCCGAAGCAGCGACAGAGATGCGTGCTACAAGGTCCTCCTCACTTTCAACATGGGGGTGTACACCAGTCCTTTGATGGAATCTCAGAAGTAATCGAGGCATGTTAAGTCCGGCGATCTTGCAGGCCATTGAACGTGACCACCACGCCCGATCCACTTATGTCCAAATGTCATGTTTAAGTGATGACGAACGTCATAGTTGAAATGGGCGGGGGCCCATCGTGCTGGAACCACATTGAACGGCGCAGTGACAGAGGGACCTGTCCTGAGTTCAATAGCTCTGGCAAGACATCCTCCAGAAAATTTCGGTACCTCCTTCCGTCCAGACGAGGAGGCATGAGGTATGGGCCAATTAAGGCGACCCGTCCATGCAGGCCCAAACATTAATGCAAAACGATTTTATGCTGAACGTATGAGCATTCTCGTGCCTGAACAACGCCATCTGCAGCATGAAGATGGTGTTTCCTACCCTGCATTGCTATACGATTCCGATTTGACTTTCTGCAACCTACCCCTCCCAGAAGTTTGTACACTCTCAGCTGAATCACCCTGTACAGTAAAATACCTTAACATGACAGTGGGAAAACGCCAGAAAGTAACAGAAACAAAGGATAACGTACAAAAAACACATAAAAACAAATAGGCAAAAAACATGAATATCAAGAAATAAAACAATCACATAAAAGGGGAGAAATAAAAGTTTAGTTTTTTAAGTCGAAGATGATGGGTGGTTGGGTTTCATGACGCAAGGCCATGTTTGGCCAAGCTGTTCCAAAACACGAGACTGACAACATTATGTAACATAATAATAGTCGAAAATGAGGAAGTTTTGAAAACTTTGGTACCGTTAAAGAAAAGGTCCCGGCTTGATGATAAACTATTCGTGATCTTCACGAATTGGAAAATAGGTTCATTTTCTAAGTAACTCTTGTAATAAAATGCTTCTTTAAAAATTATTTTCTACGTGTATTATACGACGACACACTGATATGTATCTCATTAAGTGTTCTTGAGCAACTATTACATTTGTGTCCTTTTCTGAGTCAGGTAGGTGAGTGTTTAATTAACGTCGCACTAGAACAACGCAACGGGATATTGGTGAAAAAAAGATCCAAGAACAACGCCTCGTAATTTTGAACCACAGTCTGATGACGAGAGCCACACCTGAGCTGGCCACCCACTCTCCAAACTTCCACACCATCCTAACGTGAGGACATTTGAGGCCTCAACAGATTTAACATGCACCAGTCCCAGTGTACACGACGGTCTTTGGTTGGACTGAGTTTCGAACTCTCAACCCTCCGGCTGCTAATCCGTTGCTCTTCCATCTACCGCTGCCCCCTTTTCTGAGTCAGAAGTCTTGTGCATGTTGCACAGATTTAGCAATGTCGATTATTTTCTCTCGGTGAAGCTGTTCTTCAGGATGGTAATCGATGTTTTGAAGAGCCCCTACTATTGTAGGGCGGAATATGATTAGGTGCAAGTTCAACGTCCAGAGAGTTGTTACATTGTCTATACTTTCTGGTTCCATTCCTGTTAATTTTCATGCTTTTTACATGTCCTGTTCTTAGTCTGGATATTGTGGCGGTGATTTTTCTATCGGTGTTAATTTCGCAAATTTGTTGTTTCATTTAATTTTTTTGTGATATGAGTATTAATACAATTATTAATATAATATAAAATTATTTTAATATAAAGAATATTGCTACAAAATGTTTCTTTAAAAATTGTTTTCTACATCTATTATCTGAAGACACACTGATATTTATCTCATTAAGAACTTTTGAGCAACTAATTCGGTTATTAACCCTCCACGTGGTTTTGACGAGATATAATTTTTTCTAAACTTTTGTTCACATACTTGCTGTCGTTCATTCCTGCATCTTAGTGCAGCATCTCTGTTGATGAACATCGTCTAGATGAACCCTCTAGCACAGAATTAATAAATTATTTTATAATTTAAATATAAAGGAAGATCCACTTTTGAAAGAGGGCATTTTGCATAATGATCTCTGCAAATAGAAAAATGTTAAAAAAATAATGCTAAATGTTAAAAATTATTTTCATTTAAATATTGTAAATCCTATTGAGCACTTGTAGTTTGTAGAAAATGCCCAAGGGAAAAGTTAAATGTTAAAAAGTAAATGTTAATTTAAATGTTATAAATCCTTTTACAGCAGTTCTATAGAAATGCCCAAGTTGCCTTTGCTAAAAGTTAGAAGTAACCATACGCATTCAGTATACAATTTCGGAACTGCATGGAAATAACTCGCCCTGACTTTCTCAAAGCCAGCGTTTCCGTTCCAACCAGATAAAGAAATCTCATTCACGAGTTACTTAAGAAATGTTCTCTGAAGAAATACTTACTAAGTAATGATCCTTCATATAGTGCTAGAAACATCTCATCAACACTTACCCAAAGAGGGCGTACAGTAAATCGCTTGGTTCTTTACTCCTCCTTAAGAAGAAAACTTTTTCTTTGCTTCTGCGAAACGGTGCAAGTGAATGGATCGACCCTTCATCATTTAATGATTTTTATTGGTGCTAGTCTAGGAGAATGCTGAGCCATCTGTACTCGGCATCTGTTCCGGAGGCCTTAAGATTTATTTCTGAACACACTCGTAATTGTTATCATTTATCCATTTCCTATTTTAGCATTAATAATGGCGCCTACTTAGTATTTCCGATATTAAACGAAGCAGGTAGGTAGTTAATTAACGTCGCACTGGAGCAACTAAACGAGGCAATCACGTCTGTCCAGTGGAATATAAATTAAGAGGAAAATATAGGATTGTTTTGTAGATGATTTTAAACTTCAAAGTTCCTAACGGTAGGACATTATTTAATACTAGGTCTGTGTATACTATACATGATGATATTAAATTAGCAATTATTGCATTTCGTTCATATTCACGGTTGGTTAGGTTTAATGGCGCGAAGACCTTGTTTTAATATTCATGATTGTTTTATTACCTAGCAATACGTAACCAGTAATGATTTAACACACATGAATATCAAAGTCAATGTATTCTTTTTTTTTATTTACTTTTAATGGTCGACTATTGACCATTTCGGGCTTCTGCACTACGGGGTGAAATTGGGGGCTGTTTGTGAAGGAGCATCCAATGGACAAATCGCAGTTTCTGCTAAAGGACCAATCACTGACATCTATGAGCTTACACGCCGGGAATCAGGCATGGGACCTACATGGAAGCATACAAAAGCTATGACCACTATACTATGTGAATGTATTCTAACATAACAGTTAATACATACGGAAGTGACAGAAAAAGCGGGTCTAATACTTGGTAGGCCTCCAACGAGAGCGTAGAACTGCAGAAATACGGCTGAAGAGAAATGTCATCATTACCAATTGGTCAAAAATTGATGGACGAAATATCTCGTCGAAACCACTTGAAGGGTTAAAACGCGAATGACAAATAACAAGTCAAACTTTTCTCTCTCTCTACTGATGCACAAACACTTATACATATGCTTGCGATTCTTTTATACGCCTTACGTCTAACTGCACCATCTTGCTCATACTGAACTATCTTTTTTATTCATTATTTTAGCATTAATAACGGTGCCTACTTAGCATTTCTGATGTTATGAACGAAGCAACAACACATCTATGCAACTGAATATAAATGAAGAGCAAACTATAGGAATATTATATTAACGATAAATCTTCAAAGCACGTAGTGGAAATAAATTAGTTAACACTACGTCTTTGTATATTAATATAAACGATTAAATTAAATTACCACACTTATTATACTTCATTAATATTCATTACCTAACATTACTTAACCATTAATAGTTCAACACACGGATAACAGAGAGCAAATTAATGTATGCTAATAATACGTAAAAGCTAGTATCTCATACATATGCTTGTAAATGGTTCTTTTATACACGTTACCTACTAATTAAACTATTTATCCTCCAAACAAAAGCAAGACGATGAAGAAAAAGTGTAAGAAATAAAAATAACTATATTTAATTACAGAATATTCAAGAAAAAGTAGCACAAGAACGATGAATAAAGGTTTACCAAATCCTTCAGACATTAAATGATGCATATAATCTGAAAGGTAAAATATATATTGAGGATGTAAACGTTTAAAAAGCTTTATTCAAAATATAGTGCAAGCTTATCACAATGATCCTAATTTTATATAGGCTTAGAAAAATAATGTACAGGGTGTCCCACAGAGGACTCCCTGATTTTAAAATTAAATAACTCGGAAACGGAGATCGATAGAAGAATAAAATAAGTGGTATGTTTATTTTGAAAGCTATAAAAATCTGATACAGAAGTTTCAAAATTAGTTACAAATGGTGCCGACATGTGGCGCTGTACGCTGTAGTCCCAGTACGGAGTTCGAGTAATAGGCTATAAACTGTCCTTTGCAAGAAGTCGTTGCAAATCACATCACAATCGATACCAAATGTGCACCTTTCGCAGCACAGAGGTGGCGCAAAAGAAGAATGAAATTTGCAGTCACCTTCTGTAGTGTCAACGGAAATGGACGCGCATGCTTCACAGATCAACTCTTCAAGCACGTCCAGTGGTGCAGGATTGTTCCGGAAAAGTGTCCTTCAATGTGTCCCGTAAAAAGTAGTCGCTGGGGGTTAGATCGGGTCGCAGGGGGTAACATTTGTAACTAATTTTGAAACTTCTGTATCAGATTTTTACAGCTTTCAAAATAAACATACCACTTGTTTCATTCTTCTATCGATCTCCGTTTCCGAGTTATTTAATTTTCAAATCAGTGAGTCCTTTGTGGGACACTGTATTTGCGCATTCTATGGCACAACGCTAAATTTCTAAAAGAAAAATATATTAGATGAAAATTGGTTTAACTGGGGTAAATTAAGTGCTTAAAAATTTTTCAGTCACCATATTTTGGCGTTTGTCCTCCAAGTGGTTTTGACGCGATATCTCGTCCATCAAGATCTGAACAATTTTGCTGTTGACAAGATATCTCGTCATAAAGATACTATCAATTTTTTTATGATGATGAGGTCAAAATGTGGTTAGTTTTTTTTCTAATGACGAGATATCTCGTCCATCAAGATCTGGTTAGTTTTGCTAATGATTGCGTTTTTGATTATATATATTCATCGGGACAACCACCAGGAGGGTTAAATAAATCGTCAAATAGATAGGTTATAATTTTCATCCATAAGTGATGTACATTAGAAGTGATGACTAAATCACCATTAGTGATGGATTAAAAGTAAAATATAGCCTTTGGCTAAATCACACAAATCAATTTATGCTGTTACCTATTTGCGAATTTCTGTCTGTGGTTCATACACGCAGTAACGGCTTGACACATGAGTGACAAAAATAAGTTAATTTATGCTAATACTTAAATATTCAAGTGGTTTCGACGAGATATCTCGTCCCTCAAGACCGACATTTTTAATGATGAAATATCTCGTCATCAAGATATTGCCGATTTTTTGACGATAACGAGATCAAGATCTGGTTAGTTGTCTCTTGTAATGACGAGATAACTCGTCTATCAAGATCTGGTCAGTTCTGCTAATGACGACACGCCTCTTCCAGACAACCATCCGGACGTTTAAACGATACCTTTCCCCTTTTATCCAGCTTAAATTGTTTAGTATTATAATAATTTCGCCTCTCATTTGAGTTTTGCTGTCTCATCTTTAATTGTAAATACTTTCCCAGGCTCTTTTCAATTACATCCTTAGCCTCATAGGCACGTATTATGATAATATGTTATTTTGGTCATAACCAACATTGTGTGTGTAAGGAGCTCAGAGATGTGCTGCCTATTATATATTGGGAAGTTGGCACATCATTCTTATGGTTGACCAACGATTACAAAACTAATTTCTTTGATAACATAATATAGTTAAGATTTAATCATATCTTCTCTTTAAGCATTATATACACAAGCTTTCAAGTCATTCTTTTATACACGTTGCATATTAATTATATTATCTAGCTCTGAGCCAATGATTTTCAACCTTTTTCATCTCGTGGCACACAAACTAATTACTAAAATTCTGCGGTACACCAAAAACAATATTTTGCCAATCTGACAAAATATTGGTATAATTTGGATTCACTTATAAGGAAATAATAGTAATTACATACTCTTTTTGCTCCACATTGGATTTAAAAAAATACTTTTCACATAATTATTTATTATGCTTCGTAATTTTAAAGTAATATTCAAACTCATGTTGTTGTGTCCATTTCTGAATCGTATGCATTTTCATAACTTTGGCAATGTTGATTATTCTTTCGCTGTAAATCTGCTTTTAAGGATGGTAATCGATGGTTTGAAGAGCAGCTACTATTGCAGGATGGGTTAATATATGATTAGGTGTGAGTTCAACACCCAGACAGTTGTTACAATGTCTACAGTCCTGTTTCAAATTTATTTGCACGGGTATTATAAACACAGGTATTTCTTGAAATTATTTGTGAACACACTTGTTAAAAATTCAAAACAAAACCACAGAAATGGGATAAATCTTTCACAACTTGAACTGGTGGCTGCACTATCCGTACACACACCCGTACCCTTCTAGTTGCAGACCAGTTGAAAATCGCTGTTCTAAGCAAACACGTAACATTGGTTTGATTTGTCGCTTTAAGATGATTTTATTTGTTACATGAAGGCTAATTGGACCGAAGCATAACACTAGATAAGAATTTAAGAGACGGAAAGGGTTGTAAACTTGATTGCAGAATATTCAAGAAATAATAGCGGAAAAGATGACTAAAAGCTTTATGAACAGATATATTAAAAGGGTTTCCGAGTAAAGAAGGTTCACTGCTAGCACGAATGCTTTGCATAAAAAGTGCTTTCAAAATAAAGGGAATGGCTAACAAGCGTATTATGAGAATGCATTTCAGAGAAAGCAATGTATCCATTTATTTTCATTTAATCAAATTAGATGAAAACTTTCGAAAGTCAACAAAGGTAAACGGAAAAGTGGGGCTTAGAAAGTAGAAATACGTGGAAACAAAGCAAGAGTTGATTATAGCGTCACAAAGGGTTTCGAAGAAAGTAATTTATTTTACTTTTACGAATAAATTGTAGAAATAAATTGAATAGATGTTGACTAAGGCTCTGGTCACATCTATTCAAACGTACATAAAACGTATATCAATAAGTTGAGTCTTAAGTTTCGCGTCCAGGATCGCATCAATAAAAGCTTTTATTAATTTTCTGTAGTTGTTGAGACGTAAATTTATCTCAAAACATCTCATAAATCAATTTAAATTAGAGCCACTTTGTCCAAATTGCGTTTACGATTTAAATCTTGTTTTAAAATTTATAAATTGCTGAAAATGAGTAGTTTCGAATTAAAGAGTTTAAGTTTAGAACGTTTCAGAAACTCTTAAAATGCTTTTAGATTTATATATAAGAAACATTTGAACTTTAACCTTAAAAAACTAAAAATGTACCGACGGATTAAATTAAATTTTTGTAGAAAAGGACAAATGTGTTTTTATTAATATTTCTCTTGATATTTTATTTTTATAACATAATTTTTTTACAAAGTAAATGTGATAAGTTTGCTCTTGTGAGGCCTTTCGCAAAATAAATTTTCCTAATTCTAAATTTTTCCGGAGAATCTATGCGAGTTGCTTTTAATAAATTACCTAAAAAATAACAAAGCTTAAAAAATAAATTAAAGTTTACGAATAAAAATAGGAGGTTTTAGTTAAAAAAAGACCTAAAAAGCAAAACATAGTTAATTTATTGATTAATCACTTTTTAATAACTCAAGGAAAATATTCTGAACAATTCATGTAAAAAATATTTTTCAGTTACACATAAATGTAATAATTCCCCCTTTTTCTCTTTTCAGATAAGAAAGTTCATAAATCTTTCAAAATGGCATTTAAATTGTGCTGAAAGCATATTTTATAGTTTTTCTAATTAAAAGTAACCCTTCTGGTGGTTGTCTCGACATGGTATCTCGTCAGTTGCAAAACTCACCAGATCTGATGGACAAGATATCTCGTCATCAGATCTTGATGGACAAGATATCTCGTCATCAGAAAACACTGACTAGATCTTGATCTCTTTATCAGAAGAAATTGGCAGCATCTTGATGACGAGATATCTCATCATAAGCAAAATTGATCTAGTGTTGATGGACGAGATATCTCGTCATTAGCAAAATTGATCAGATATCTTGATGGACGAGATATCTCGTCGAAACCACTTGGAGTGTTAATTATAACTAGTGATTTAGACCCTATACACCACATTGTGCTACATAATATCTTTACCTAGATATCTTGTTGATTAAACTATAATAGAAACGTTTACGCTGTTATTACATTGTGTGAAGAGTATAATACTTAATTTAATTTTACAGTTTGAAGTTCTAATTCGCTCAAAATTTAAAATATCTGCACTACTTGACAGAAAGTTCGACATAACATAAACCTTTCTTCACTTTTACTTTCATTGAGTTTTCTCGACCCTGTATCATTAATAGCGTATTTGCCTACGTTTGCCTATGTATTGCCTTTCATGCAACGGGACCGATTTATTCAAGTACTACAGCAAACTGAAACACGCTCAAAATTTAAGAAACGTGCATTTACCCCACAAGAGAGCTCAAACCTTTCTTCACCTGTGCTTACGTTCCTTCGTTTCTTTCCTGTGCTGTTAAATAATGTATTTGCTTTCTAACATATATCGTCTTTCATGCCACGGACCGATTTATTCAAATACTATCAACTAAAATACGCTCAAAATTTTAAAATACATACATTTACTCCACAGAGATTTCGGCATCACATAAATCTATCTGCACTTTTGCTTCCATTTCGACTTTTCTTCCTTGTACCATTAAAAATGTACATGCCTGACATGTATCGCCTTGTATTGCAACGGACCGATTTAATCCTGTACTACCAACTAAAATATGCTTAAAATTTAAGAAACATGCATTTACTCAATAAGATAGTTCTACAACACACCACATCACTTTTTCTTCCATTCCTTCTTTTCTTTACGTTGTTTGTAGCAGCTTAACCAAATTTGGCCCTAGTGCCATCAGACATAACTCAACCAACCAGCAGCCTTGTCTTCCTAGAACCATGAAATAATGTAGTTACCTTCTGCATTTTATTGCGAAAGATCGATTTATTCCAGTACTGCGACAATATGACACGCTCAATATTTAAGAAACATGCATTTACTCCACAAAGAGATCCACATCACACAAACACCTGCGATCTTCAATTTGCTTCCATTCTATCTTCAATTCCTAGTACCATTAAGGAATGTACTTACCTTCTGACATGCATTGTATTCTATTGCGACCTACCGATTGTACTCAGGTACTATAACAAACTAAAACACGCTCAATATTTAACCCTCCTGGTGGTTGTCTCGACGAGGTATCTCGTTATTAGCAAAACTGGCCAGATCTTGGTGGACGAGATATCTCGTCATTAGAAGAAAAGTAACCAGATCTTGATCTTGTCATCATAAAAAATTTGGCAATATCTGGATAACGAGTCATCTTGTCATTAGCAACATTGGTCAGAACTTGATGGACGAGATATCTGGTTGAAATCACGTGGAGGATTAAGAAACATGCATTTACTCAACAGAGAGCTCCATACCACAGCAGCACTTCCTATTTTCACTTAGCCAAATATGGCCCTTTCGCCATAAAACTTAAACAGCCTATCTTCACCTTTCTTCTATCCTATTTTCACTTCCTAGTACCATTAAGGAATGTATTTGATTTCTGACATGTATTGTATTCTATTGCAACCTACCGATTTTATTCCGGTACTACAACACAGTGGAACACATTCGATATTTAAAAAACGTGCATTTAATTCACAAAGAGCTCCTCATCACACAAACTCCTATGATCTCCAATTGGCTTCCATTCTATCTTCACTCCTCGTACCATTAAGGAATGTACTTGCCTTCTGACATGCAACCTACCGATTTTATTCGAATACTACAACAAACTGAAGCACGCAATATTTAAGAAACGTGCATTTATTGACAGAGAGCTTCACATCGCAGGCACACTTATCTTCACTTTTACAAATATGAACCTTGCGCCATGAAACCCAATCAACCTTTGTTCACCTTTGCTTCCATTCCATCTTCACTTCTTCGCACCATTAAAGACTGTACTTTCCTTCTGACATGTATTGCATTCTATTGCAACCTACCCTATTTTATTCCGACACACAACAAACTGAAACACGCTCAATATTTAAGAAACACGCATTTACCCCACGAGCTCGACGACACACAAACTTCCTATCTTCACTTTTGCTTCCGTTTCTCTCCCTTTGAAATCGCGAATTCCCATCTAAAAATAACCCCACCGCCGAGAGCACTTATCTGGGAGCAGGATCCTTTAAATTACCCCCTCCAGGTGCAATTAGTGAAGAAATCTGCATCTTTTCTCTCAACGATTTCCCAGAAAAACCCCCTCGCCTTCTTTGTATCCAGATCCCGAACCAGGAGACACGACGTGATCGGAAGAAAAGAGGGAAACACCGTCAGTGCCTCTCTCGCAAACCAACACAGTCAACAGGCGCATTTGATTGAATTCATTACGCTCTTCCACTCTTTCACAGTCTGCTCCGCTTCAGCCCAATGAGACGGATCCGATCGATGTTCTAGCGTGTGGCCTGCCTCAACTCTACACATCGTCGGAGGAAGGTTTTTTTTAAATGTTGTTACCAGAGTCGCTGATAACTAGCTTCGGAAAAAAAATCGCCCGTGGGGCATGGTCACTCTTTTTCTTCCATTTCGAGTTTGCTTGCGCGACTTGTGCCATCTGTAGACTAGATCGATTTTTGCCCCGGATCAAGACATGGGGTTGCCCCGTGAAGGAACACTTATACCCCAGGCGCTGGGGAGAGTGCTTCAGAAATCGCACGTTCGTTTTTCTCTTCCCGTTTACCGAAACAGCGATGCGTAGCTGGCTTGCTGAATAAATTACGAGCTGGGTTCGGTATGGGGTGTCATACCCATTATGGCTGAGGGTCGGGATTTAATGTCTGATAACAGAAAGGCATAATTTTTAGTACTGAGAAGTTGCCATAGATATTTTTAATTCAAATAAATATACGACCCAAGGTTGAAATTGCCCGATCAATATTGAATTCGGGGAAAATATTCCTTCCTTTTTTCGTATACTGAAATAGTGGTGGGCAGCTGGCTTGCTGGATAAATTACGAGCCGGATTGGGTATGGGGTGTCATACAGACTGTTGAGGATTGGGGTTGAATATCTAATAATAAAGAGGTATCATGTTTTCGGTATTTGTCCAGAGGAATTGAATAAATATTTTTAATCCAAATACTGGAACGTGATGGTTGAAATTGCTCGATCAAAATTAATTTGGTGAACATATTCTTTCGTCTTTCTCTTTTCGCTTATCGAAACAGCGATAGGCAGCTGACTTGCTGAATAAATAACCAATCGGGTTCGGTATGGGATGTCATACCCACTATGGCTGAGGGTTAGGCTCGAATGTCTGGTGACAAAGTGGTATTATTTTTTCGGTGTTTGTCTCGAGAAGTTGAATAGATATTTTTGATCCAAATAAATATAGAAAGTGGTGGTAGAAATTGCCTGATCAAAATTAATTCGATGAAATAGTCCTTTTGTTTTTCTCTTTTCGCTTGTTGAAACATTGATAAGCTTGCTGAATAAATTATGAGCCGGGTTCGGTATGAAGTGTCTATCCACTATGACTGAGGGTTGTAGTTGAAAGTCTGATAATAAAGAGGTATTTTTTCTTTTGTGTTCATCCTAAGAAGTTGAAAAAATATTATTAATTCAAGTAAATGTACAACGGCGTGGTTGAAATTGCGCAATCAAAACTAATTCAGTCAAAATATTCATTTTGTTTTTCTCTTTTCGCTTACCGAAAGGATTATGGCCAGCTGCTTTGCTGAATAAATTACGATCCGCATTCCGTATGGGTGTTATATACGGAATTACAGCACTGTGGCTGAGGATTGGAGTTGAATGACAGATGATAAAGGGTATAATTTTTTCGGTATTCATCCTGAGAAGTTAGAATTGATATTTATTTTCCAAATAAACATGCAAAGTGAAGGTTGAAATCGTACGATCAAAAGAAAATAAGTTTGGAAGTGTCAAAATATTCCTTTCGGTTACCGAAACTGATACGTAGCTGGTTTGTTGAATAAATTGCGAGCCGAGTTCGTAATGGGATGTCATTCAAACGATGGCTGAGGATTGGGGTTGAATGTCATATAATAAAGGAGTATCATTTTTTCCGTATTCGTCCCGAGAAATTTGAATAGATATTTCTAATACATGATGGTTGAAATTGCGCAATCAAAATTAATTCAATATTCCTTTCGCTTTTTGATTACAGAAACAGATTCATAGCTGGTTTGCTAAATAAATTACGAGTCTTGTTTGGTATGAGGTGTAATTCACACTATGTCTAAGGATTGGAGTTGGATACCAGAAGATAATGAGTAATTTTTTTCGTTATTCCACTCGCTCTTGACATGTTTGAATAAATATTTCTAATCCAAGTAAACATACAACGTGGTGCTTGAAATCGCACAATCAAAATTAATTCGATTGGTAGATATAAGAAGTACATTATTTTGTTGATTTCTGTTCTCCTGTTGACCGAAATACAGATGTAAGCTAGCTTCAAGAATGATACAAGTGTGTAAGCTTCAGAAAAATTGCATAATTTCTTTGTGTTGAAAAAGGGCTAGAGCAATTAAATACATTATGCATATCTATAGAGGTAAGTAGGTGGTTGAATTTCTGTCGCACTGGAGCAACACAACAGGCAATTGGCAACGGTTCGAGATCAATCCCGAAGAAAAAGATCCGAGGACATCTCGTAATTTTGAGCCACGGTCAGATGAAGACCATATCTCTAGACATTTTATACATAATCTGGTCGAAATGTTACTAATTTATGCAAAGGAAACAACGCAGACAGTAAATTAAACTCAGTATATCAAAAGATTTACTATGCAGTTAATAATGCCACCCACCACTAATCAGGCCTTGAGCCATAAAAACCCTAGCACAACCAAAAACCGCTAATCAAATCCTCAGATACAAATAACTGGTGGTACACGTACCATGGTTGAAAAACGCAGCACTACCTGGGATAAAAAGGATTCAAGATAAAAATCTTAGTAAATAATAAAAATTTTTTATCTTCCATAATTCTTTAGAGATTTACAAAGCACTAGGAAAGGTGAAGGATATTCTTTGCAAACTTTTCTTTCTTACAATTCTTTTGAACATCTCGTTAATATGAATATAGTGTGAAGATTCCTAATGAAAATAAAGTACCGTATGTAATCCTTTAAATCGTTTAATCTTTTCTAAAGTATAATCAGAATAATTAAATAGTTCTGCAGTAACAATATGGTGGATTAGACGTTAGAGATCCAGACTCTAAGTCCTCATTAATTTATATCACGACAAAGATGCTTCATTTCACACAGGAATAACTATCAAACACAAGTATAGTATTATAGATTTGTTTTGTATCTCTATGGTCATTTTTTGATACACGGCAAATAATTCGACTGATGGTATTACAGGAACATATTAGTCAATCTCAAAACTTCGCAACTTCGAAAAAACATCTTGAGAAAAGTCAAAAGTCAAATATTATTTGTTTTAATGTAATAACAAAAAATGACAGCTAAAAACTTGGAACAAGTAATGGAAAAGAATAAACTTCAGCATTCTGAATACCTCAAAATTAAAAAAATATCTCAGTACAAAAGGATTTATCATGAAAACTTTTAAAGAACCCAAACTTCCATGTTCATACCTAAACCTAGTTTTGTCGCAAAACCAAATGTTTTTACTGATTTAATTTGTGTTTGACTTTTCCAGATTGTTTCTCTGTTCATATTTAAAACTAGTTAATTTTGTTGTAAAACCATATGTTTTACTGATTTAATATATGATACGATTTTCCAGATTGTTTCTATGCTCTGCCCAAGGACGATCTTATTATCACTTCCGAAGATGTGGCACATCAGCCAGCGAAGACTGTCTTAATACATTCGCCTCTGACATCAGGACTACAAGTAATTGTAAGTCGCTCTACAAAAAGTGTATTTACTCTTAAGATATTCTACCGTATATTTAACGTATGCGGATCGCCATTAGGAGGTCAGTAGATTTCTTTTATTATATTTAATCTTCATGCATCTTGGATGTCTTCCTCTGTGTTCGCTACAACAGGAATTTTCTGTGAAGCTAAATGTAGGTTGCAGTAGTGTTTCTGTGGCGCAACGTGTTTCCTGTATGTATTCCGAACGTGACGCCACTTGGCTTGCTTTTCCAACACGATGTCAGCACTTCGCCAATAAAAATTTCAAAGAATGAATTTCTAATTGATATATGACAGGTGATAGGTCAACGCCAATTTGGGTAAATACTAATTGTCGCCAAAACGGAACGATAAGCTACGTTTTAAGGTAAACCCAATATGTAGCATGCGAAAGCATTTGGAGAGTGAAGTAGAATTTTCGCATACAGTCTGTTTTGTTTGTTTACCCTGAAAATCCCTCTTATTTTTTAATTCATCTGCATAACGTCGTTCGATTAACCCTCCAAGTGGTTTTGACGGGATATCTCATCCATCAAGATTTGACCAATTTGCTAATGACGAAACACCTCTTCGAGACAACCACTCAGAGATTCAAGTTTTAATAAATCATATTTCATAAGTCTAAACCACAAGGCCCTGACTACTTCATTTTAATATGACGTATACATGATTTAAACACTTTCTGTTCAGAAATGTTTCTCCAATCAACGGATAAAAAGGGTAACATTCACAGTAATATCCATTTTGTATCCTTCTACAATATTACTAGTTCAAATTCAATTTAAGCTAAATATATATTAAATGCACAATGATGCTTCTCAATTCAATAAGCGTACGATTATTGCACAGTTAGAAAGCTTTAATTTCCTAACTCATTCGTACTCCATTAAATTGTTTCAAGTAGCAATTGTTTAAATGAGAATATTTTCAGAATGATCATTAGATTCATCAGATATTTCGGATAAAATATAATACGGTTAATAAATTCATTGCTTAAATTCACTTCACTATCAACTGCTTTCGATCAATTCTATTTTAAACGCTTTAAATAAATTCTCACTGTAATGCTTGATAAAAGTACGACTCATTATAACGAGAAAAGTTTTCATTATATAAGACTAATTCTGAACAAGTAATGATTAATAAAGGATAATATACATTATGATGCAAGATTAAGGAAAAGTTTTTTAGTTGTATTCTTTTACTATTAATTTTATAATTAAAATGATTGAATAGTTGCTTGATTTCCTTTTGCTTTTTGTATTTGAAACATTTCTCATTAGCATCTATTTTATGAAGTTTCCTTCTTTTATTGAGTTTAATTATTTTGAATTATCTTTCTGAACCTTAAATAAGTGGTTTACTATTAATAATTTTTAATGCCTGAATTCTCATAATCTCAATTATTATTTTTTCAATTTTGTCTATGCTTAATGAGGAAAGCATTTTTAACAACTTTCATAATTATCAAGCATTGAATGAACGAAAAGATCAGAGCACGAGAGAACGCTTTATTAATTTTTAAAACATGCACTTTCTAACATCACGATAGATATATATTTATTTCAATGTTCATAACAAGTATCACACTATGAAGCAATATATATGTATTCAAATTTTTATGAAATAATATACGAAATGAAGTTATGAAATTATGTTTACCGTTTATAAACTCTATTTGAAGCAAAATTTTTACTCTTTTTCTCGTAGAAAGACCATCAAAGGACGATGCTACTACATTAATTAACAGCCTAACATATTTAAATAAATAAAAAAATATTCAGCTTCTTTCGTTTAAGGCTTTCATATCTGGAAAAGAGATTCAAAAGATTTTTGGAATAATACATTAATGGATAGAATAATGCAATTTACTAATCAAATTAACTTTATAAAAAATATCTTAGCGTCAATAAAATATTCGGGTTTTGAAAGCAGATTAAGTTCATTTTGGAATATTATTACCTTTAAGCGTTAAAAATATATATTATCAAGGAAGGATTCTTTAAACAAGAAATTAAATTAGAAGGAATTAAAGTAATCTGGAAAGTAAAAAAGAGTTTAAATTACTTAAACTTAATATTTAAATCCTATGGTAACAGACTGAATGCTTCTTAATACACTCATGTCCAAAATTATCTTTGCATGCATAAAATCACGGATTTCTCAGAAACTGTGAACTATAATTTTATGAATACGTGTGAAATGATACATAACACATAAATACAAAGGGAAAAAATAGGATATAAAACTGTAGCATGAAACAATAAAAATGGCAATAATATGTGACAAGGAGAGTTCAGAAAAAAAAGAATAACTCAGAAAAAAAATTAAGGCTTATGAATTTAATATGGAATATGATCTCCCCTGACGTGTACACACATATCACAACGTGTTTTAATGCTGGCAATAATGTTGTTAACCACAGTTTGGGGAATTAAGTTCCACTCCTCCAGCAATACGGTCTTCAGGGCATTTATATTTCTAGGGGAGGCAACTGATTTTCCAAGGTAGTCCCATATAAGTTCTCTATCGTGTTTAGATCAGGAGATTTTGATGGCCACGGTATTCGCTCAATGGCTTCACTTTCAAGGAATTCGTCAACGAGGTTTGCTCGATGTGGATGAGCATTATCGTCCATAAATAAAAAGTCAGACCCATATGCACCTCTGAAAAGTCTTACATAAGGTTCATCCCGATATCTCTGGCCGCTGTTGAAAACGTGTAGGGGCGTACGTCCACCGATCATTATTCCTCCCCATACCATCACACCTGCACTACCCACACGGTCACGTTCCATAATGTTCGAAGGAAGATTTCGCGTTCCTGACTCCCTCCAGATGTAAACACGTTTAGAATCAGATGTTAAACTAAACCTCGACTCATCAGTAAAGAGAACATGGGTCCATTGGTGTTCACTCCAGTTCTGATGTTCTTTGCACCAATTAAAGCGATCCCTCTTTTGTTGTGAAGACAGTGAAACGCATACCCTTGGCTTTCTGGCATAAAGGCCTTTTTCATTAAGCCTTCTGTATACAGTTTGCCGTGATACAACAGTTCCATTGGCGGCTGCAACCTCTGAACTTAACTGCGGAGCAGTAGACTTCCTGTTACGACGGGCAGTTATTGCCAGAAATCGATCTTGATAACGAGTTGTTATTCGTTTATGACCTTGTCCAGGCCTCCTTGCAACAGTTCCAGAGTTCTGAAATTGTTTTCATAGCGTAGAGACTGTCTGTCTTGAAATATTCACACATCTCGCTGCTTCCATGATTGTCTGCTCTGCTTCTGAAGGGCCGATAATTCGCCACTTCACAGATTCTTCCAAATGATACTTCGGAGCCATAACAAACTGTTTTGAGTCCTTACACACTGAAATCAAACGCTGTATTGCAGAAATTCACTCAGATATTCACTTTGAGCAAAGCGCTTGATTCACCGTCGGATGACGAAACGCCTTGATTTGGATATCAGAAACCGTTTGATTACTTTTGATTTGATAATGCTAATTAGGGTTGTCTTTCACACATTCCCTGTAAAAATGGATTACATTGATTGGATATTTCATGGAATATCATTATTTTTGTGTATGTAAAGATAAATTTGGACATGAGTGTATTATTGAGTACATTTTTTGGTACGCAGTAAGTTTCTTAATAAAATAATTCCATTGAACAAACGGAGGATCAACGATTTAAGTGTTCATATCATGTTTATATTGTAATGGGGTGTTTTTCCCATGTTGGAATGGTTAATTGAGGCAATTTTGGGTTTAGGACTGATTCACACTGGGTCACCTACATTGAGTGCAGGTTGATTGATGACTTGCAACGATATTTATGAATTTTTCGGATAGCAATATGCATCGGTAATAGAGTATAGAGTGAGGCGTTAGAAAAAAGAGTTTGTCTTTTTCTGTGCCTTACATATGTTAATTTTCTGATGGTTGTCTCGACAAGGTATCTCACCATTAGCAGATCTGACCAGATCTCGATGGACAATACGTAAATGCGAGCCAGCTTTCCCAAAGTCCTTCAGGAAGGTATGTCTTCCCCATTTCATAGTGGGTGCGATGTAGTACCACCTGCCATGATGCCCCTGAACTGAACCTGAGACTGTCACGTTCCCGCTCGTCCGTAAGTCCCGTTCTCGTTCGTCCATAAGTTGGCATTGAAGAAAAATGTCAGTTTAATAAAATCGGTAGAATCAAAGTTATCTTCATGTTTATTTCATTTTAAAACGTATAGCCAAATTCGGTGACTTTTCTGTAAGTATTGCAATTTTTATTTTTTTAACTTCCCTGCGTGGTTTTCTCTTATTTTTTAACTGGTAATATTAGTTGTCTTTACATCAACGCTATCGCAATCTTTTTACCCTCCTAGCGGCACTCCCGAGTACAGTTCGGTGAGATTTCATTGTAGTAGACTGCATGCCCGAAATATATCGTGGAGCGTGGTGTCCCGGGGGTCAGTGCAATATGGCCAAATATTTCTTGTCTGCTACTTTCTGGGTGGGAATTTTCTCAAGTTGCATTCAAACTTAATATTCTGATCTTGTTAGGGCGTACCGCTTGGAGGGTTAAAACACCTCTACCTAGTGTTATCTACTTCGATGTCAACTAAGTACACCTCACATGGTGTTCATTTCTAATAAACTTTCCTAATTGTAAATTTATCTGTCCATTAGTTTTTAAATAAAAATCCCCTAAAATTACACATTTCATAACCTGACCAACAAATTAGATGCTCTCCCTTAAGAATAAAAATGTATAAGGTCCAAATATAAGTAGTATTGAAAATATTGTTAACCCTCCTGGTGGCTGTCTCGACGAGGTATCTCGCCATTACCAAAGCTGACTAGATCTCGATTGATGAGATATATCGTCACTATACAAACTGACCAGATCGTGATCGTTGTTAACCTTGGTAGTATCTTGATGGACGAGATATCTCGTCATTAACAAAATTGTACGGGTATCGATGGACGAGATATCTCGTTATTAGCAATTTGGAAAGATCTTGATAGACAAGATATCTCGTCGAAACGACTTGGTGGGTTAAATGTATTTGTGTGAAGATAAAAATTCAAGAGGAATAAAATTAAAAGACGATACAAAAATAAGGCAATATAAATGAAAACGCACATTTTTTCCTATTGAAATAGAAATAACAATGAGAAACTGAAAGAAATAGGGAATATCCTCCACCCAAATTATTCGCATTATTTGTGTTTATACATTTTCTTTGCACTATATCTTTAGAAGTTCAAGTGCCTTGAGTGTAATCTCAAATGCTTTTTTATTAACTACCCTTCTTTTCTGCTTTCATAGATTCAAAAGTAGGTTCAATAAAGGGAAGTCTTCCTCCAATCTTAATGATACGTACAAAGGATACTGACTCCTAAAATCCCTAACAAAAACTACGATCGACTTAACTTCCAATTGAAAATAATGAGGGTATCTTATGTAGTGAATGCAAGAGATTATTTATGGAAGAAAACAGTTTCTCTACCAAAATAAATATGCTCTTGGGATTCTGCGTCAACTCAAATAAAGAATCTGATAGTTCCCCACTCTAATGGAAAATTATGAAGCATTTAAGGAATCATCTCATCTCTCTCTCATAAGTTAAATTCTTGGGCTTCCATCTTAATTTGGGGCATTGGAATGACAGTAATGAGGCCAGTACTTAAAGAGAGAAAAACACTTCTCACACAGTTGAATGATGTTCAACAATAAAGAATAGGATTGTGAGTTTGAAGGGAGAGGGATGCGATCGAGAACACTTCTGGAAACGTTTCAAAGAAGAACATAAGTAGTCCTTTTGTGGGTTTTATGTCAAGATCTTTAGCAGCGATTGGCATATAACATTCAGTTAATGTATACACTAGAGAAGAGTTTTTCTTATTTTGACTTTAAAAATCCAGTTCTTTTACAATAGGACATTGTTTTTTGCTTAATATAATTTCAGTGGGAAAGAATCAGATTAAGCTAATCATTAATTATCTAATTTCTATTTAATTTGATAATTAGCATGTTTTTTTTAAATATCTCAAATTCTAATTTGCTCACAAAGACAATTCCTGTTGGAAATTATTCCTAGTACTATTCTTGATGTTTCAACCAACAATCAAGTTGATAGAGGGAATAGGGTTTTCTTTTACAATTCTTTTCACCAAGGAAGTCTAATAAATCAAGATTTTTTTAGGAATTTTAGCATTTCAAAATCAACTAAATTCATTTTTTAACTAATAGCTTTGACATCATTTTGCAAAACATCCACAGTATTACATAGATTATAATGATACAAAACTACAACATATTGCTAAAACACCGTTCTTCAGAAATTGAGTTTAAAGTTTTGGAAACATGTTTGTTCGTTGTGGCAGTACCTACGAAAACCCTTTTAGCGAGAAAACTATTTGGAATATTTAACAGATCTTGGTATCGTTTGAAATCTAAGGAGTTGGAAAATATTTTGAAGTTATAACAAAAACATCAATATTCTGGACGATTTTTGCGATTTCTAGTATATACATGCACCTTAATTAAAAATATATTCAATGTAAGTTTTCTAATTCGTGCAGTACAATTATAAATCAAAACCACGAAATAATATACAAGAATGTATAAAAATCTGCTTACGCAAATTTCATCCTAGCTATTTGCGAAAAAATGTAACGCTTTGCTTGATACTTTTTGAATATAAATTTTTCATGAATGAGTATCCTCTCTGTGAATGCAGCGTATCAACAACCACAGAAACTTCCTACCTTTGGATTATTGATAGTACATGTACTCGTGGTCATCCTCCCATCCAATCTCGCCTATAATGTCAGATTAATCTGGCACACGCTCTGGTCTGCCGGCCAGATACACCTATCCTGAGGGCTGTATCCGGTCTGTGGGCTAGGTAAATCTGTATGGGAGGGCCGCATCTGTTCTGCAAGCTATATAAACTCTCCGGAGGGCCGCGTTCGATTTGCGGGCCTGTCCGGACACCCGTCCGGAGAGCCGTATCTGGTCTACGTGACGGGTACACCTGTCCGGAGGGCCGTGTTCGATTTGCGGGCCTGTCTGGAGAGCCGTATCTGGTCTACGTGACGGGTACACCTGTTCGGAGGGCTGTGTTCGATTTGCGGGCCTGTCCGGACACCCGTCCGGAGAGCACTATCTGGTCTACTTGACGGGTACACCTGTCCGGAGGGCCGTGTTCGATTTGCGGGCGTGTCCGGACACTCTTCCGGAGAGCCCTATCTGGTCTACTTGACGGGTATACCTGTCCGGAGGGCCGTGTTCGATTTGCGGGCCTGTCCGGACACCCGTCCGGAGAGCACTATCTGGTCTACTTGACGGGTACACCTGTCCGGAGGGCCGTGTTCGATTTGCGGGCCTGTCCGGACAACCGTCCGGAGAGCCCTATCTGGTATACGTGACAGGTACACCTGTTCGGAGGGCTGTGTTCGATTTGCGGGCCTGTCCAGACACTCGTTCGGAGAGTCGTATCTAGTCTACGTGACAGGTACACCTGTCCGGAGGTCCATATCTGGTCTAAACATGTCCAGAGAGAAGTATCTGGTGTACATGATGGGTAAACCTGTCCAGAGGGCTCCGAATCTAGTTAGTGGGCCTGACAAAAATATTTGGAGGGCCGTATCTGCTCTCCCGGCCTGAGGTAAACCTATTCACTACGTCTCATTTACCTTTCGCGAGCAGTCCTCTATCTCACGCGTTCGGTTTATTGAGGTAGTTAGTTGAATTTATGTCACACTCGAGGAGTAACACAACAGACTATTGGGTTTGTGAGGATGCTACCTGTCCTAACGAGAACAGCTATTTCTCAAATAGCTACTGAGATTGGTTATTTATGTTTTGAATGGACGATTGATTCTAGAGGTCGCAGATATGATTCATGCAACTCACTCTAGGTGTAAGGACTACCGTATCCCGGTTGGAAGAGTAACGTAAATTCAGCTACCTACCTAGTTAATGTGTTCTTTTGAAATATTGATTATCAATAAACAAACTTTTAAATTTGAGGGAAATTTATTATGCATAATAAATTTTTATTTGTTTTGACCTTACCACACAGGGGCTCCAAGTCCTAGGGTCCTGAATAAAATACCTCTCAATATTGTTATAGAAGAGGCCTCCTCCCAAACAAGAGGCAACCGGAGGATTGCGAGTTCGAATCCAACCAAAGACCATCGTGTACAAAGGGGGCTGGTGCACGTTAAAACGGTCGTATCCTCAAATGCCCTCACGTTGAATTGGAGTGGAAGTTTGGAGAGTGGGGTGCCAGCTCAGGTGTGACCTCGTCATCTAGCCGTGGTACAAAATTACGTGGCGTTGTCCTCGGAACTTTTCCATCGGGCTTGATCCCGGACCGTCGCCAATAACCCGTTGCGTTACTCCAGAGCGACGTTGATTAAATACCTACCAAAAATCTCGCAGTATTAAAGTTACTACTACTCAGTTACTACCTCCTCCAACTGCCAGGAGTGTTATTCTACAAACACATAATCCTAAACACTTACCGTCCAGCTACATCGTTCGCGACGTGTAAACATTTCGTAACTACAGCGAGCTCATTGATTAAACTCACACAGGAACCTGTCCGAAAAGTTTTACTTCGTCTCCATTTGGACCTTCCATTTGCAGTTTCCTTCCTAATCAGCTACGAATCTCTCGTCAGATCGTATCCCAGAATGATTATATCTCTCCGAAACGATAATTTGTTTAATTATGCACGCTAGCCATCCGAAACAGATGTGTATCACTCATTACGGGAAGTGTATTCATCTGCAATCTGTTATTGATATGACACGCGTAAAAATTCTGATGCATACTAATTGTTTATTGGCAGAAGCGTGAATCATAATTTCAGATAAGAATATCTCGTGAGCAAGTTAAATATATTTACGGATCCTTTCAGTCCGATTTCAAAAGCCTGACTCGGCAAATTAGCAAATTTTTAAACAAATATCGTCTGAGTGAATGAAATCTAAGCAAAACAAATTGCATTTGAGACTGATGCTTCCAATTTGTATAATCAATGAGTTACACATGATTACTTTAATTTTGTAAGGCCCCATAAATATAGTAGGTAGTTTATTAACGTTGCTCTGGAGCAAAACAACGGGATATTGGTGACGGTTTGTGATCAATCACGAAGGGAAAGAGCGAGGACAACACCATGTAATTTTGAATCACTGACAGATATCGAAGTCAACACCTGAGCTTGAACCCCACTCTCCGAACTTCCACTCCATGCCAACGTAAGGACATTTGAGGCCACGATAGATTTAACGTGCACCAATCCCCGTGTACACGAAGGTTTTTTGGTTGGACCTAGTTTCTAACTCGCAACCCTCTGGTTGCTTATCCGTTACTCTTCCAACTGGGCTACCACGACCCATAAATATAGTAAAAGCAGTTCCATCTTCAGTGTAATCATTGCGTATACGTACCACGGGAGCCCAGTTACAAGAATAGCGGTTTAGGAACTGGAGAGTTGCGAGTTCGAAACTCGATCCAACTAAAGACATGATATACGTGGGGCTGCTACACATTAAATGCGTCGTGGTCTCAAATGTTCTCCCTTTGTAGTGGTGTTGAAGTCTGGAGAGTTGGGTGCCAGATCAGGTGCTGACCTCGTCATCTGCCCGTAGTTCAACATTGCGGGGTGTTGTGCTTGGGTCCTTTCCCTTCGGGATTGATCCCGGACCATCGTCAATAGCCCTCTCTGTTGTTCCAGTGCGACGGTCATTCAACAACCTACCAGTGCGTGTACAGCAAATGATCATATTTCTTTCGAAATAATAAGATTGCATCTACACTTGAAGAATCAATTTAAATGTAATAAACTGTTTCTCAAGAATTTCTAGAATATTGTTTTGAAGGGGTATTTGAGTAATGTAGAATGCAATGTAGTAATACATAAGACAGTTTGAGAAGTTTAGAATTTTACTCAAAATTTCACAAACCTTCAGAATGGATCATCGAAGCATTGGATGTTTAGTCATTACTCGTAACACTTTAACTGTCTCCTGCAATCGATATGTATTCAAATTTTAAGTCAGTTGTGACTCAATCCTTTTAGTATTTTGCCCTGGTACCTCAGTAAAACACTAGGAGAGCTGCTTACCTTAAATTTGCTCCGGAAAACTTTCTCTATGCTTGCCAGGCTCCGATCTGGCCATTTGAAAAAGATGATATTCTTTGATGGCCAGAAATCCTTTCCCACCTGTACAAAGTGCAGCTATTACCAGCCTCTCCCTCACACATCCTGAATTACATTGGAGCCATATATGAAGACATTTTTAAGGACCCATCTGCCATTGCACAAAAACATTTTTTGCACAAACTTAATGACTTAGTGTAACTTTTTTTTACACTGGGATAAGAAAGAAGAGTATTTTGCCATTATCAAGTCTACACATCCTGCTGAAACGCAATTGAAAACGGGTAAGAACAAAAAATGGTTTTTAAACTGCGTGCTTTCAGAATACGACTTTAACTTAGTTTTCGAATCAGCTATCTTTTATCTAGTAAAATATTTTCTAGGCAGTCATGCATAGTAAAATATTTTGAGTATGACAAAACATACATTCATAACATTGTATAACGACTTTTTCCAACATCATTAAGGTTGCAATTTCGTTTATAATAGACGCTTAGCTCCGTCCATAGAAGTTTTATTTTGATGTTTATATGAGGATATTATACATGAATGTGGATAAATTATTATTTTTATTTTTTAGTTCTTTCCACTAAATTCTCATTGCAATATTTCAATTAAGGCGTAGGATAATGTAAACTAAATATTCCAAATTGCTTTATAACTACGGAAATTATATAGTACGTTTTCCATTATGAACGTTTTTATGAACATATCGTACTCCCGTTGGAAAAGTGCCATAACTCAAAGAGAGCGTTTTTATTGGAGAACCATTAAAATTTTTTTAAAACACTGTAGGTTGCCATTAATTTGGCATTTTCACGATTTGAGTTACGAAAACCTTGCAAAAGACGGCTTGAAAGAGCATTCATAATAATTTAAAACTCAAAATCGATTTTATGGTTGGTTTTTATGGCGCAAGTTCCAGATCTGGCCGAACACCGTTTATATTTTACAATCTATAATTTTAAGGATGATATTAAGTGTACAGCAATAGATTATATAAAATAAATCTATATATAATTTATAAAACCAATGCCAGAGATAAGTAAAAATAAGCTTTTGTGAGACGGATCGATCAACAAATCTGTTAAGTTAGGAAGCGGAACCAAATCGTATTAATATATTATTGTTGAAATTTGAGCATTCTGTCAAAATGTCTTACTTATAATACTTCGTTGAAAATAGAACATGATAGAACAGGTTCATCGCTTAACAAATGTTTGTGAGTAAAATATGAATACCCGATTCAAAGCCTTGTCAATTTAACTCGTCATGATCTCTTTAAATTTACTTTTTATTTTTAAGTCCCTTAACCATCGGTTGAATGCAATGGAGTTTATTTTGAGTTTCGATAAGTTTGTAGCTCGTTTTATGCAGGCAAGTAGGTAGTTAAATAATGTACGGGGCGGTCTTTGGCTGGACCGAGTTTCGAACTCGTAATCCTCCGGTTACTCTTCCAACTGGGTTACCGCAGTCCGTTCGTTGTAGGACTCCGAACTTTTGGAGTTATGGCACTCTTACAGCAGGGTACTATATTTTCATATCATAACAAAAAAATTCGGCCCTGAAATTGGAAAAAGACAAATGTATAATTAAATAACTGACTTTACATGATAAAACTGATATATTTTCATCTTGCAGTATAATAAATAATTTTTCTTATCGTTTCTTGGCAGGGAAGTTTGTAGAAAAAGGGGTCAACATTTAAAACTTTATGTCTAAATACAATCTGTTTTGATTGTATAACGAAACCCCATACCGAAGGACGTAAAGTGATTTGGTCATTCCAACACCAATCAGCATAGATAGCGCAAGTCACATCCAAATAGTTAGACCTATGCTACCGTTGATGGCCCATTATGTTTGGCTCAAATAGCTATTCCATCAAACATAACATGGCTGAGAGGTTAAGAAGAACAGATCTGCTTACGGCAAGTCTTATCTTTCAGGGCCATTTAACACCGGCGATAGATCTGTGTAAATGCCGAGAACACAAATACCACGCATTTAATGAAACGAGACCGCTGTTGTGAGGTTTACCTCGAGTTTTTCTTCTAGTTAACCCCTTTTTCTTGAAGAATAACTTGCATTTTACTTGCATAATGCCATACTCCGTCATAGATTCTATTATTATAAATCTTTTCTACCCCACTTTGCTTACGGTTCAAACATTTAAATTGGTTCTATTAGTGTTGAGATTTAAATCGGAACAGGTAGGTGGGTAGTTGAATTAACGTCGCACTGGAGCAACACAACGGGATATTTTAACCTTAGTGGTTTCGATGAGATATCTCGCCCATCAAGATCTGACCAATTTTGCTAATGTCGAGTTATCCATCATTAATAATGCCGATTGATTCTGAATGATGATGGCGCAGCTTGTCCGCTTTCGGACCTTGCGCCATAAAACCCCAACATTCAATCCAATCTGAATGATGAAGATATTGGCGTTTTTCGGTGGTGACGAGATCAAGATCAACATAGTTTTTCTAACGACGAGATATCTCGTTCATAAAGATCTGCTAATGACGAGATACTCGTCGAGACAACCACCAGGAGGGTTAAGTCGTGACAGAAAAATCCCATTGTATAGACATTGACAGTTCTGTGTAGCGAACCATCTAATTTTACTTTTATCAAACTCCTGGTTAAAACAATATTCATGACAGCTACTTTTTATACATTCTTCTTACGCCAATACGACTGTGGGACCACCTTAGCTCAGTGGTTTTGCCCACTGTTCTAGCAACCTGTGACTTGGAGGCGACGCTAGTTCGATTCTTGTATCTTACCGTGGTTGTATTTCTTTTCTGTCTGTTATGCCGTCTTTGTGTGTACTTCCATTAATGAAGTTATCTTATTTGGGTTTTGCGCCATAAAACACAACCTACCAATGCATTTGCATATCGTTTCGATACGCAAGGATATGCAAATACAATAGCGACGATCTCATGATATATTTAAATCGTGTTTAGTAGCATAAGATGATCACCTACTAATGATCTCAATGCTATATTTAAATCGTCTTGAAATTATTATTTTTTATGCAAAAATGATTTTAGTCTGACAGCAAAAAAATTGTTATGACAAAGCAAAGATTTTAAAATTATTTTCTAGTTAAAGGAATATTTGAAGTTGTCTTGAAATTTTTCTTTCGAAATATCAGATGTATTCAATCTTTAACCCTTCAAGTACACTGCTGGCCACCGTAAATGCAACACCCTGAAGGAAGCATGCAAATAATATGAAATTTACAACATGCATTAGCGGAGGTGAGATATGCAAATGATTAGAATTTCAGCGCAGACGCACATCACGCGCGCCTGTGGCGCCACTTCAAAGCTCTATTTAAGGCTTGGAGATTTCGACGATTTCAAGTACGGCAATTGTGTTTTTCTTGTGGTTTTTTCAAAAAAAACGATCAATTATGCCTCGTAGAAAACAGCGATCATCTTTTGATCAAGTATCCGAGTTCGACAGAGGAAGGATAGTGGCCTACCGAGATTGTGGATTATCTTTCAGGGAAATCGGTAGTCGTGTTGGACGAAACCAAACAACTGTAATGCGGATATGTGATCGTTGGATGCAGGAGGGTACGACGGACCGACGTGTTCGATCGCATCCACCTCAGTGCACCACTTCACGTGATGACAGGCATATTGTGCGTATGGCAGTGACGGATCGCTCAGCCACATCACGAACCATAGCACAGCACATTCAGTCTGTACCGCATCATCCAGTGTCTGCGCGTACCATTCGACGCCGTTTACAGCAGAGTGGTCTGTCCATTGCTTCGTCTACCCTTGACGCAGAACCACAAACGTTTCCGTCGCCAATGGTGCGATGAAAGAAGGATGTGGACGGCAGAATGGAATGAAATTGTCTTTACTGACGAGTCACGCTTCTGTCTGCAACACCACGATGGTCGGATTCGAGTCTGGAGACACCGTGGAGAGAGGATGCTGAACAGCTGCGTTATGCACCGCCACACTGGTCCTGCACCGGGTATTATGGTATGGGGCGGTATTGGATATCACTCTCGCACTCCTCTAGTACGCATTGCCGGTACTTTAAACAGCCAGCGCTACATCTCCGAGGTGTTGGAGCCAGTTGTCCTTCCTTACCTTCAAGGCTTGCCCACAGCCATATTTCAACAGGATAATGCGCGACCACACGTGGCACGCATTGTCCAAGGGTTCTTCGTGAATCGCCAGATTGAATTGCTTCCCTGGCCAGCTCGCTCTCCGGATCTTTCGCCGATAGAAAACATGTGGTCCATGGTTGCTCAACGATTGACCCAGAATACATCCCCAGCTGCCACACCAGATCACTTTGGCAACGTGTGGAAGCTGCTTGGTCTGCTGTACCCCAAGAACACATCCAAAGTCTCTTTGAATCAATGCCGAGGCGTGTGGCAGCGGTGATCTCCAACAATGGCGGCTACTCTGGCTACTGATTTTGGCAGGAACCACACTTCACAGAAGTCTATAAATTTAATCATTTGATACTTGGTCAACATGTTATCTACAAAATAAATTTTGTTGTGATATCTCTTGTCTTTCTTGGTGTTGCAATTTGGGTGGCCAGCAGTGTATTTCAACGAGATATATGGATAGAATTATTTTCTATCAAGGATTGCAGAGTTTATCTATATGCGTCACCTAACCAAAAGCGAACATCGGATCACGGACGTTTCTTGAAACGTTATTTCACGAATTCATGCTTTAGCGACAATAGCCTCCGTCATGTTTTTTGCGATTTATCTTTAAAAATGCAATTTTTCAAACAGAAACCCCCTTATTAATCAAATACCTTCAAGGGTAGAGGTGTACAACATATGGCCCAAAAAGGTTTTACATCTATTAACTCTCCTGTTAGCAATGATGAGGTATCTCGTCATTACAAAACTGATCACATCTTGATGGACGATATATCTCGTCATTTGAAAAACTGACCAGATCTTGATCACATCATAAAAAAATCAGCGCTGTCTTGATGACGAGGTATCCCGTTACTAGAAAAATTGGCCAGATGTTGATGGACGAGATAACTCGTCGAAACCACTTGTTGGGTTAACAATTCTTCTGAATCATTATTCCATGCAAAAAGTTATCAAATCTCTATATAAAGCAGAGTTGGCGTCTGTCTGTTTTCTATACAAATCTACACTTATGCTTTGAAACATTGCGGGTAACGTAGGCTACATATTAACCCAGTTCTCTTTAACCTAGGTGTGCAGAGGGGGCTAAAGCAATTCGAAATTGCCAAATTTCAATCAAATTTTCCAATAAAATTGTTTTACCAGTATTGCTGGAAAAACATTTTTTTCCAAAACATTTTATTTAAGTAATTTAAAATTCTAATCATGTTTGAACTGATTTTTTTATTTCTTTTATAATATAAATAATTTTTGAATATTTGATAGATGAAAAAAATGGATAGTTAAAATAATTTTACGCAACTTACATTTTGTAATGGAACACGAAGAGCCCAAATGATAAACGCATTGATCATAAAAGCGTAATTCTGCAATTCGGTATCTGGCAACGCCACAATTAATGTTTTATTTCATAAATTATATTTGGAATTCCGTGTTTGTGTATTTGAGTTAAAACAGCGAAATGTTGCGATCACATTTGAGCATTTCTGAGTTTTGTAAATTTGTGTTCCTTTTGTAAATAATTCATTATTGTCTATCAATATTTTTAAAACGTCTTTTTTCGAACTTCTCTATTCAAAATATACTCAAGAAGTCGAAATTCGACACGATTGCTCATGTCTTTCGTTTTTCAGAATTCTGCATTTTTCAATGATCGGAATTTCGTTTTTGTTTTTGCGTTCCAGTATTCTACATAATACAAATATATTATTTAGGAGTTATATTTTAATGAATTAATTTTATTTTCTGCAAAAATATCACTAAACATGGGTAATTTCTTGGCGGTATATGTACATTTCGATCAACTTTCCTTAAGTCTGGTTGAATATGTAATGGTATGTAGAATTCTGTTCCATAAAAATTTATAAAATATACAAAACAAAACCTTTTTAAGTAAGGTGTATAACTTCTTATTTTAAAAGGAACGGTTAAAATAAAATAATTTTAAAATAAGATAGGTTACGTTAAAATAAAACGGGTAGCCATACTTTGTAGTTCAAAGATATTTTTAATTCAACTACTGAAACAGTCACCTTAAAAAAACTTTTATAGTCTGTCTTACAGCAGAAGTGCGATGAATATGAAATTGATTATATAGATGGATATCGTGTACACATATTTGAATCCGAAGTGAATTGTAGAAGCTATGAAAAAGTTAAAACTATGTTAAAAAGTTATTTTCCGTACAACTTAAATGGTGTTTGCATTTTTTTCTATGAAATAAAAGTGATTAGTCTAATCCTTTTCAACCAACATTCAACCTATTCAATCCGAGCAACTCCGGGTAATTCTGCTAGTACATTATAAAAACCAACCACAAAAAGTTACATACCTATATATTAACTACAAATAAGCCTTAGCATTTTAAATACATTATAGTCATAATATACAGAAAGTTGAGGACTTCAAAGTTTAAGTGTTAGTCATTCAGACAATCGATGAAAAAACTTCGATAGATCGATATAATGTAGCTATATCAATGAAATTTCGAACACATATTTTTAAAGGTGTGCAATTAATATAAGACAGCAAAAACAAATCCAATATTTTGGTAATTTAAGGTACTGTATCCCTTATCCCATAAATTAGCATTGAATGAAAGGGGCTTTGATATAGTCATGAGGAATAGCGTCCAAACTAAATTGTTTCGCTGTGAGTCTAGAGCTCATTTTGTGTACATAACATGGGTGAGATTTACGCCATTTGTTTAGCCATCAATAATACCTCACACATGTTCGATCAGGACATGTCATGAGAATCCGCAGATTAGGGAAACTGTATTTACCTTGCGTGGTGGTATTCGTGATGGCTGTAATATAGCGCCAAAACAATTTCGAAAGGGTATCTCTATTGTCTTAACTCATTTCTGATGTATCCCTGTCGCTCGATTGGCGTGGTGGGGAAGTTTGGAGAGTGGGGTACCAGCTCAGGTGTTGTTATCGTCATCTGACAGTAGTTCAAAATTACGAGGCGTTGTCCTTGGATCTTTCGCTTTGGGATTGATCCAGGACCGTCGTCAATTACCCGTTGTGTTGCTCCAGTGCGACGTTAATTAACTACCTTCCAACCCACCCTGTTGCTGGAAAGGATTACCTGAATTTATGTCGCTCGAGATCACGAATACTGTATTTATGTCACGCGAGATCACGAATGCTGTATTTATGTCACGCGAGATCACTGACATAACCAAATAGGTAAATTACCGACGGAAATTCTCATTCCCAATTTTAAATTCTACTTTTTCCCCTAAGCTAGGCATTGACTGAAATAATTGTAGTACTTTAAACGCTAGTTCCTTACCACAATAGTCAATAAGTCAATAGTCGGTCTGGGATAAATCGCGAACACAAAATGGAAATGAATGCAGGTAAAATAAAATGAGCCTACTTTTTCAAGGAAGAAAAGTGGAAACCGATTTTAAGAGAAATATTTTGAGTTGTTTCTATACTTATGCGTGGCAGAGGCCAGGGAATATATGTAAATTAACTCCCTTCAAAAATCCAAAATGCGGAAAAACGAAAAGATAAAATGCAGAATGACATGAAACAAAACTAACCTTTCTAGCAGAATATCAAAAGTAACGACACAGAGTCAGAACAATGATTCAGAAATAATATACAATCAGAAAACTAAAGTAAAAGAATAAATCCTTTTCCAGAAATTAGGTAGGTATGTTAATTAACGTCTCACTGGAGCAACACAACGAGCTATTGGTGACGGTCCGGGATTAATCCCAAAGAGAAAGATCCGAGGACAACACCACGTAATTTTGAATCACGGTCAGATGACGCCAGAAATAAGGACTCAATTAAAAGTTAATTAATCAATCTATTAAATATTTGTTAGAATACTTATGGAGACCAACTGTATCTTGATAACATAAAGTATTTGGGTGTTATCTTGATATGAGATCGCCATTTTCGCACTGGTGTGGAAATATGGAGAGTGGGTGCAAGCTCAGGTGTGATCTCGCCACGTGATTCAAATTTACATCTTCGGCTCTTTCCCTTCGGGATTGATCCCGGCCCGTCGCCAGTATCCCGTTGTGTTGCTCTAGTGCGACGTTAATTAAAATACATACCTACCATTTTCACACACCCAATTAATTTTACTCTTGAAGCAAATTACATTAATTGAATTCTAGGTTTAAACACAAAAATAGTTTAACTCAAATATGCCGTGTAAGCTGTTTTAACTTATGAATTAAACTTACCCGTAGCTTTCAAGCTATTAAATTTATATTAACAACTCCTTAGCTTAGACATAAGGAATCTGTCCTGATAATAACTTTGGCCTAAATCTAGGGTATACTTTTCTCCATAAAATCACCATTACATTCTTAACCAGAGTGGATGTTTCATAAATTTGACTCCTAGATAACTTAATTATAGACCTAATTTTGAATTCCGGTGCAGCCCGGTCAGAAGTTGCTTTAGTTTGTGTACGTGCATGTATGCGAAATACCTGAAATTCTTAAGAGACAGGCTAAATGCTCTCAGCCTGACTTCTGTATGGAGTAATTTCAAGCCAGGAGTGAATTAAGCCGTTCCCACAAGCTGGTATAAAGTTAAATAACGTCATTAGTTATATTTAAAAGCAACTTTTGCTGCAAATTTTGTTTGAGAGCTTGGAAATTAAATCTAATTCGTTCGTGAGCATTATGTTTCAGTTGATGTTTTATGCTCTGTGTTTGTGTAACTGTATCGTGATAATACAAGACGTTGTTATATCTAGGGTGTTTGGGCAAAACACCCTAGATATAACAACGTCTTGTGTCAAAAATTGTTCAAATTTAGATAAGTAAACGAGTTACATGTAAAAAAATTATCTCTCATTTGGTCAAATTAGTCTGAGCCTGCTATGAATAAAAGCAGAGATGTAAATGCTGGTTGAAATGATTAAGGTGTCGTATACACTAGAGAAGATTTTTCCTTATTTTTGACTTTAAAAGTCCAGTTTTTTTACAATAGGTAATAGGATTTTGTTTAATATAATTTCAGTGCGAAAGAATCAGATTAAGCTAATCATTAATTATCTAATTTAGATTTATTTAGATAATTAGCATGTTTTTTTAACAATGATATCTCAAATTCTAATTTGCTCACAAAGACAATTCGTGTTGGAAATTATTCCTAGTACCATTCTTGATGTTTCGACCTACAATCAAGTCGATAGAGGGAATAGGGTTTTCTGTTACAATTTTTTTGAGGAAAGTATAAAAAATCAAGATATTTTGAGGAATTTTAACATTTAAAAATCAACTAAAAATTCATTTCTTAACTAATAAATCTGACTGAGGGTCAAAACATCCACTGTATTATTTAGATTATAATGATTCAAAAATAATTACAATAGATCAATTCATTGTTGAGTTATCACTGTTTGAACGTAGCATCCTATTGCAAAAACACAGTTCTTCAGAAATTGAGTTTAAAGTTTTGGGAAATGTTTGTACGTGGTGACGATACTTAACGAAAAACACTTGTAACTAAAAAAATTATTTTGAATATTTACAAGACCTTGGTATACTTTGAAAGCTAAGATGAACAATATTTTAAAGGAATAAAAGAAATATCAATATTCTGATTGACTTTCGTGATTTCTAGTGTATACATACACCTTAAAAATCATCCGACCGAGTGTGGTGTGATATTTAAAACTTTTGATAATATTGACATTTTTAATGGGGAAGAGATGTAGCAATTGATTAAGAACTGAGGAGAATTTGAAGTTATCGTAAGTTGAGTTTAGAAATTTAATAGTAAAGTAGAGAGGGTCAGGATTCTTACTAAAGTTAAAGAAAGGGATGTGAGTATGAAAGAGGTCAGATTTTGAAAGGAGTACTTTTGAAAGCAAGTGTCAAGAATTTCAAGGAATTTGTAACGTTCTTTATTTAGGGAGAAAATGTAGTTTCCAGATAATAGTTTTCCAGTTGAAAAAGGCGTTGAAGTATAATTCCAAATCTTCCAGATCTTTTTTGAGGTTTTTACAAGGGATAACAGGTAGAATAAGAGGTTTTACTTCTATCTTTATTTCTTCTTCTACCACCTCTACAGCCACTTTTAGTTTTAGTTCAGTGGTGTGAAAAATCTGGGATGAATTGCAGTTTGAAGCGTTGATGTGTGTGCCATTAAAAGCATCATTAGGCAAGATAGCTTTAAATTTGGAAAATAAGTTTTCAAGTTCAAGTCTTGTTGAGGTCAGGGCAAATATTTAAAATGGAAATTTTAGCATTGGTGAAGGGGTGAATTTAAAAATGGTTAAATTAATCATTAAATGATTGAGTTTTACTGGAATTTTTTATGTTTGATCTCCGTAAATTGATGCGGATATTTAAGGAATTAGAAGTTTGACCCATGTATTTCATGTTGCAAAGCTGGCATTGAAGAAGATAAATACAATTGCTGCATTGCAGGCAACATTATCGCAATTACTACTGATTTGTTTGGCGTGAAAGTTAGGACAGGTTTTACATCTGGAGTCTTTACAAGTTGAGAATTTTAATGGTTTGGTTGCGCTCGCAAATGAACTATTGTTATGAAGTTTTTGAGAAGATGAAATGGAGGTTTTACAATGTTTCTCGTAGAAAGAATTACTAGTAGGTAGATAACAGTCTTCCCTGAATGACTTTTAACAAGTTTTGATCTTCTTTTGGACCAATATAATCTTTCCAAAATATCTGTTGTAAGGAAATGAGCGATAAAATGTTTGCAAAGGATTCTTTTGTAAGGAAATGAACAATTGAATGTTCCAAAGAAAACTTGTGTTCTTTGCAAAGGACTAATAGAATCTTTCTAAAGGTTGAAAGTATCCTTGGATTTTGTAGAAAGATGTGGCTATTTAGTCATTAAGTGTGTTGTGAGGTAAAAATAACTCTACAACATTCGGAAACCTCACCGCTCTCAGAGGGTTCAGAACATACTTATTCTCTTCAAACTCTCTCATACATATTAACCCTCCGATTCTTTTGTAAATGCAAACAAGCAGACCTCGAATTCATAATGGGCAAACCCTTGAAAACAGTTCAAAATTAATCTGTACTTCAGAGAGTCTATGAATATTTTAACCCCGGAGAATTATTTTCCATTACCTCATGTAAATATGCTTTGGAGAGATAATTTGATATTTATCTCGTGGAGCATATTGATTCTAATCGTTGGTTAAAGTGATATATAGAGGAACTTCACACATTTTTCTTGATCATATTCTCTCGAGAACTATCGGGCCGCGGTTCTGGAAGAGTAACGGACTACCAACGGAGGGTTGCGAGTTTGAATACAACCAAAGACCATTCAAAGGGGACTGGTGCACGTTAAATCTGCCGGGGCCTCAAATGTCCTCACGTTGGAGTGGTGTTGAAGTTTGGAGAGTGGGGTGCCGGCTCAGGTGTGGCCTCGTCATCTGACCGTGGTTCAATATTACGTGGTGTTGTCCTCGATCCTTCCCTTGGGGATGATCACGGATCGTCGCCAATAGCCCGTTGTGTTTTCCAGTGCGAATTTAATTAAAATACCTACCTACCACGAGAATTAGCCCTTTCAGATTAAGCGTGTAATAAAATTCCTTGGGAAAGGTAAGAAGCGGTGGACAACTTCAATGAATAAGGTTATTTCACTTGTATGAAGATAATGGGGTGTTTTCCCTATTTCAGCGATTATTTAGATTATTTCGATCAGAGGTAAAGTAGATTAGGTAGAATTAAAGAAATTTAGAGAGGTAGAAATTAAACTTATTTACATAGGGATACATGTCCACGGGGTTCTTTTTGAGCTTGATGCAATGAATCCATTACTTTGCCACCACGATCACCCGATTTATCCTCAATTGATTTCTTCCTCGGGGTTACCTCAAGGGCATCGTGTACGAGACCCTCATTGACTCAGAAGTTGACTGCATCACAACAGTCGCTGTCGCGGAATTAAGTTTCCGATAAAGCTCTTTAACCCTCCAATTGGTTTCGACAAATCTCATGTGATATAAATTGATACGAGTCTGTTCTCATAAAATTCAAGTATGATTAAATGTTTTGCTAGTAAAATCCATGTCATTAGCTCATTATTATGTTGTTTGCAAGAATCAAGCAGTTGCTTTAAATCGCGTATAAAAAATATTCTTAGTGAAAGCAGGTTTATCAACAGAAGTACTTGAATAGTGATTTAATTACTCATGAATTTTTAGTAAAGGATTGCTGTACGTTAAAAAAAATCAAATGTATTGATAAATGCGGCTTAATCTGAAACATAATTAAACATCCATTAACAACAGACTAGGTAAGTCGTAATTAGCTTAATTAATCTCTTCCTCCTACTTTATATAGAATTTCATTTTTATAGGATGTATAATTACATCTAATGACATCGCTTCTGTGAATAAATTCCAGTGCTTTATGAGGGTGTATGTAATAAAGAATGGATTCCAAGAAAACATTTTGAGGTTATTAATTTCTCTCCGTTTTAATTTAATGAGTCATATTTGGTCAAGGTAGTTTTACTGTGTTCATTGAAAAGGTAACCGAAAGTTGCTTTTATAATACACAATGGAATGAATAAGTAGCTATATTAACTGAAAACTAAACTTTTAAATTTTAGTAACTACATTTAACTATCAAACACTGTAAACAGAGTATGTTGCTTTGATCATTTGGTGTCACGAATTCATAGCTTGTCTTTGGAAATACGAGCGGGGAATGATGCCTTACGCCACAGAAACAAGTTATCGACTGACTTAGGTCAGTCGATAACTTGTTTCTGTGACGCCGTCCAACACTTAGACGGGGCATTTCCGAACACACATTCTTTGACAAGATTTTTAATTTGGGCCCCTCTACCTAATTTGGCCTGATATTTACCATTTATATGACTACAAAACAATATTTGAGAACTTAAAAGCACTAGTTTATTTATTTTGAACGGGAAATTGTCTTGTCGAATTTGAAAACAAATTTATTCGAAATACGTTTCACTTCAGCTAGTGGAAAATTAAGTGACACGTGAAAACAGTTTTAGCTTCTAATTAAATTAAAGATCCGTTTGGTAAATTATTAATTGTAAACACTATACTAAACAACCTAGTGTAGCAACGCCTTTTTCTTCTGATCTTCATTTTCTATTATAGGTAGTATGGAATAATGTATTTATTTCGCTTATTTTCACACATGAGTCTATTCTAACTGTGAATAAATAATGGAACAGAGTGTTTGAGTTTTCGCCTTTCGTAAATCATCAATAATATATATATATATATATACATATATATATATATATATATATATATATATATATATATATCCCACACACACATCACTGACAGAATAACACCTATTTCATAATTATGTAGCTAAATGTAGAGTAGTTTTATTTTTATGACCCAATGACATTTTTATCACACCCTGTATTTAGAAGTAATGTAACCTTTCGCTTTTTTTTAATGTTTTGCCTTTGAGAGCTATTTGTAGTTTATAGTTTTTTGTTAGATATAATATGTTTCTGAACTTCCTATACAAACTCTAACCATCCAAGTAGTTTCAGCCAGATATCTCATCCATCAAGACCTGACCAATTTTGCTAATGACGAGATATGTCGTCATCAAGATATTGCCGACTTTTTTATGATGACGAAATCAAAATCTGGTCAGTTTTTATAATGACAAAATATCTCGTCCATCAAGATCTGGGCAGTTTTGCTTGTGGCGAAACACATGGTTTAGACAACCACCAGGAGTGTTAAAGGTAGGTAGGAAAACAACACAAAACTAAACCACAACCACAAGGGACGTATGTCCGCAAGCACCACCTAGATTTACGGCAGCGTGTCAGTTGGCCAGTGTGGGTCATCATCCTTTTCGACGTTGACTTCGTATGTGTAACACGTATCATTTCACAAATGCTGAGACGGCTGACAAGCACCTTGCAATGGTTCAGCTAACGGAAACGTGCACGGATATCTGTCGTGGACTCTGCCTGGCATTACTGTTGGTGTAATGCTTCATTCCCGATTTTCAACAAGTTCCGAATTCGTGTAGCAATGCATGCCGTTGAAAACCCGAAAGAGGAACGATGCCTTACGCCACAGGGATGATGCTGTCGACTGACCTAAGCAGCTCCCTTTACCACCTAAACACGGCATTTCTGGACACAAATTCTCTGACAAAAATGTTTGTTTTGGGTCCCTCTGTAAGCATTACAATTTGGGCAGATATTTTAGGTATGAGGTTGAGAAGGTTACGTTTGAGTTGAGTTCTGCTGTAATTTAGTTTTTCTTAACTGCTTAATATATGCATTTTAAAATTTTCAGTTGGAGGACGTGATAATACCAGATGAGGGAGCGATGTTTATCTACAATGCTACAGAATCTTCAGTAGCGCTTATTTTATCATACAGCGACCCGGAACAGACAAGATACTTGATTTTAGAAGACCAGTTTTTGTTATTAGATATTACCAGGTGCTTCAACTGCCGATTTCGTCTTGTGATAAAACCCATAGCTACAAATTATGGTGAGTAATTTTGAAAAATATTTTTATTTATATAAATTTGCGGGCCGCGGTAGTCCGGTTGGAAGAGTATCGGATTAGCAACCGGAGGGTTGCGAGTTCGAATCCAACCAAAGACCGTCGTGTACGAAGGGGCTGGTGCACCTTAAATCTGTCGTGGCCTCAAATGTGCTCACGTTGGCGTGGTGTGGAAGTTTGGAGAGGGGGGTGCCAGCTAAGGTGTTGCATCGTCATCTGACAGTGGTTCAAAATTACGTGGTGTTGTCCTCGCTCTTTCCCTTCTAGATTGATCACAAACCGTCACCAATAGCCCGTTGTTTTGCTCCAGAGTAATGTTAATTAAATTAACTACAACAACCTAGTTTTAAATATAATATTTTATGTACCATCGATACGTTTGAGCTAAATTTGCTCAATAGGTTTCATTGCTTAATTTGAAAACAGAAAAATCAAATCCTTTAATGATTCAGGGGCAAGTAGGAAAAATTATTATACGCTACAATTTTTGAAATGTTTTAAAAGATCGTAATCCTAATCCCTAATTATTGTATTGTTTTTAAATGAAAATTTGAATACGTAATTTTTATTGAAAACAATGCAGGAAACACCCTTTTGAGTACGTTAGTAAGACAAGTTTTACGTGGCACTTTCAAGCATAGAAACGAAAATATACTTGAATTCAGAAAATATTTGCAAATGTTTCTAATTTGCTTACGTGAAACTTTGAAATTTAACAAAGATTTTGTAACGCAAAAATTATGTCATAATGTGTAGGTATTAAATGTCACTTGTGTGTTTATAGATATGATGTAACAAATAAACTCGCATTGTTAACATTTCTTTATCTCTTCATTTGCGTCACACAAGCTTAGTTTCATTCCAATCGAACAAGCTTCGGGTGTTTCGATTATTTTTCAGAGTGTATTTTCGATAAACCTATTACAAGAAATTTATAATTATATAAAAACAATTGTTTCTGAAATTTTATTTTATGTAGGTATTATCCTAGCATGTGTAAGTTGAAATTTATGCATGTCAATGAAAATGAAATTGTATTGCTAAAATTCTTAGTGGTAAAAGCCTGAATAAAAAGTACTTCGCATGCTGCCTTATTCATATATGGGCTCATTGTTGAACTCCCAGAATCAAATCGTACCCAGGTACATGTAGAGCTGTCATATTTTTTTTCTTACCTATGATTGATCATCAACACAACTTTAATTAGCGCCTCAAGAAAATGCTTCAAGTAAAAACCTCATCAGAACGCTTTCGATTCTTGCTTGAAAGAAATTCACAGCAAATTTTGCTGTTGCCTAAAATATTACAAAAACGAAAATATCCAAATTTAGGTATGCAGAAGCAGAAAAGTCATTTTCATACACAAATTCGTAACTTTTATCGTATATTCACGTACATAGCTTTTCGTGATTCCCCCACTATCCAAACTTCCATATCACGCCATCGGGAGGAAATTTTAAGTCTTCCACAAACTTAACATGCACCATCCCCACGAACACGACGGTCGTAGGTTTTAGGAGGACACAGAATTCTTAAAATATTTATATAAGGAGCTTTTTACAAACGGGCACAAGTAAAGTGTGAAAAATGTGAAAAGAAATTAAATGGGAAGATTTTCAGTTTTGTTGTATTAATACCATTAATCTAACTCGGGAAATTCTCTTTGACTGCATTTTGAATCGATAACGTCTGGCAACATATAAAAGCCTATGCTGTAATATTTGTTTGGTAATATATGTAATTCGATTATGAACCTAACTACTTTGGATATTTTTATTGATTGAATTGTGCAATATTTAAGTAATTTAACTATTAAAACTAATTCTTTTGTGTTCAAGTAAAAGGTATCCAAACCAAGCGAATGATTATTTTAAAAATAATTCCAAATCGAATATTACAATACACGCAATTGAAATATTCGTATAAACGATCTTTTTATTTTCTGCTCTTGCTTGAGAATGAAAGGAAAACCTGCCGAAGTATCGTTTCTTTTCGGTAATAATTAAAAAGAGTAATTAATTAATTTTTTACTGTAATGTATTCAGATTTATGAGGGACATTTTCTGTGCTAATTGTAGCTGGCTGCTAGTGTTTCCTGAACGTATTTCGAACGTGACATGACTTAGCATGTTTTCGAATACGATTTCAGCACTTCACTAAAAATTCCAAAAAATAAATTTAAGTTTATTGATGATAGTTGATTGTTCAATGACAATTAGATAACGGTTAAGAACCAAAGCTGCGATAAACTACATTTTAAGGTAAAGCCCGATGTAGTATTTTGTACGGAGTAAAATCCCTTTTCGTTTGTTTTGTTTGTTTACGTGTTCGCGAATAAATAATTGTAGTAAAGTCTTTTATGTATCGAAAATTTGTTTTTTCTTTAAATAAATATAATGTACAGGATAGCCATAAAATAGCTTACACTCTTTGGAGGTATCAGTTGCTAAATCGAATAAAATGAATGGAACCCAATTTGGTATTGAGACTTCTGAAGACATGGGAGACGTATTCCGCGAAAAAAAGTTAGTGACAAAAGTATCCGATAGAGGAAAATTTGTCATTGTTGAAGTCGAAAACAGTCAAACATTTGCATTAAACACAGATAAAATGTATTATCTAAAGTTTTGACTGCGCAATCAACAACCACGCCACTAATTTCAGCTAGATATGAGGCGCGTTGCAATTAAAAAAATACCAATAGACACACAAATGAATATAGAGATTCAACTCACTAGAAAAAATATTTTATTCACCAGAATCAGGTTCCCCTTGACCTCATAGACCAATTTCAATGATCTTTGTTGTGTGCATCAAATAGTACCCGGTGTGCTGTCTGCTCTACAGCTGAGAAAATAGTGTCTGACATAGGACCTGCACGCGAAGGTTATGAAACCTAAATTCCTGAAGAGCCGCTTGGGCATTGCACTGTTTAATGTAAAGCAACTTAACAAATAACACACGCTACGGCATGATAGGATGCATTTTGAGCACAACTCGTCAGCCATTCTAATAACTGCTTGAACTTACCCATTACGAATTTAGTGTACTGCGCACACTGTATTCGGAGCATCGGCATTTCAGTTAGAAACTGATGGGAAAATGCCGGCCACGTCGACATTCCCTTGGAGGCAATACTTCCGCTTTTGTTTAGTATAAAATAATACCTGAGAAAGGATTAGTTACGACTATTGAAAGAATAATAATTTTTTAAAGGAAATTATGTGTTTTGATATCGATCTGGAGTAAAATTTTACGCAGATTTGAAATCCGTTGAAGTTTTCATTTTATCCTTAACCTTCACAAAGATAGAAACTTGGATTAGGGAATAAAAAACACAGTTGAATTATAACGTCAACATCCGGTGCCCACACTGCTCGTAAATTTAGGATGAGTCATCCGCATTGAAGGAAGGAACGGATTTTATTCTCTCCGGAATCATGGTCGGAATTGCAGACATCCGATACGTACGATGCGGGTAGGTGTGTGCAGTCTCATTTAATTTAAATCCATTGTAATTCTAAAATCCAATCCGTGCGATGCGTGCAGACCAGTGTGCGCTGACCTTTAGCTGGAATTTGTGGTGATGCTATCACGACGTAGACGAAACTTTGCGTAATCCATTTTATCTGAGTTTAATGCAAATGTTCGACTGTTTTTGACTTCAATCATGCCAAATGTACCCTTATCGGCAACTTTCGATACTAATTTTTTTTTTCGTGGAATACGTCGCTCTCCATGTCTACAAAGCCTCAATACCGAATTTGGTTCCATTCTGTTCATTCCGTTGGCTACAGATGCCTCCAGAGAGTGAAAGTTGTGTTAGGGCCACCCTAAGTATATAAACAGGAATAGATAAAAGTAAATAAATGGCTATCACCATGACGCTAAGAACCGAAAGGAATTCATGGCTCGCCAAATTCGACACTAATTACGATTATCTGTAAAGCCTTATAGAAGAAAAGGTGTAAAAAGGCTCTCGCAGGGTAAATGATGTCGTTAGGCTAATGTTGATTTTAGTACACCATTTGGAATATTTATAGAATCAAACCTGGGATTCTCTCTCGTAGGATTACGAGTTCGAATCTAACCAAAGATCGTAGTGTACAAAGGGCACTTTAAATCTGTCCTGGCAAATGTCCTCACCTTGGCGTGGTGTGGAAGTCTGGAGAGTGGGGTGCCAGCTGAGGTGTGACCTCGTGATCTGACCGTGGTTCAAAATTACGTGGTGTTGTCCTCGCATCTTTGGGTTTGATCGCGGACCGTCACCAATAGTGACGTGCGATGTTAATTGAATACCTACCTTATAATAAAATCAGGGTCAGTCTTGGGGCGGCCCAAATTGGATCGTCGCTCCAGAACTCTAAATTTCAATGGTGGCAAACAGAAGGGTTCAGTGGGAGAAGTCTTTTGCTTGAGTCCTAGAATACTGTTTTTATTTAACAGCCATTTTCTATCTTAAAAAATCACTCAAAAATTTCAATTCCCAGAGAGTTTCAATTTAAACATTCTTTCGCTAAAAACTTTTAAAATAGTTCTAGCGAGTAAAACTTCATTTTTTGCAGAGATATATCGCCACAATTTGAGTTTCTTTCTAATGTAAAAATTGCTATAAAACTATAAATCTCTTTTATGACCAAAAAACTAAAATATCATGACATGAAAAATGCCTAAAAGTTCTGTACTATATATATCTCATGTATTTTTTCAAACGTATGGAAAAGGACACGGCGAATGAAACAAAAATAGAATTTAGTATTTATATTTTAAACCGTTGGGCCGTTATTGCCTGAATTTAAATTCTTTATTTACTGAAAACGCATGATCAATAAAACAAATCAAATAACAAAGTCACTTTGTAGTCTCATGAAGTTTCACCGAGGGAAAAGTTTCCCCCGGTATGGATGAAAAATGAGGCTCAGGGAAATTCACCCCAATATACTATTTGCTTGAAACTATGTAATATGACTCAAAAACAAAAAAAAAACGCCTTACAATGAGTACGCAGTTGAATTTACATCACACTGGAGAAACACAGCGGGCCGTTGGCAACGGTCCGGGAACAATCCTAAAGGGAAAGATCCGAGGACAACACCTTGTAATTTTGCACCATGGTCAAATGACGAGGTCAAATCCTGACCTGGCGCCCCGCTCTCCAAACTTCCACACCACAGCAACGTGCGATCATTTGAAGCCACGACAGATTTAACTTGCACCACCCCTACTTACACGACGATGTTTGGTTGGATCGAGCCTCGAATTTTCACCCTCCGGTTGCTAATCCGCGAAACGTAATTACGTTCATGAAACATAATTACGTACACTTGAGTAAAGTTCCAGTATTGCCAAACCTAATGACAAAATCTAAGAGACATTAGCCTTAATACATAATTAAAATTAATCCGTTAATGGTGTCATTTGAAAAATTGTATGCTATTTCTACCAGAAATTTTACGCAGAAATGAAAACTACTAATTAGTAAATCAATACTAACCTTAAAATAACTTTGATGATAGTTCTAATTTGTTATAGCTCTAAATATGTAGGGCCTAAGAGATGATTCTCGAAAGGTATAGATACGAGGGAAAGTTAAAATTATCCGCTCTTTATTTTTTCAATCTATTTACACAAACGTAGGGGTTGAACAAGTTCGTCATTTTTCTACAGTCTCTTTCCTTTTCGATGCACTTGGTCCAGCGGTCCACAAGCTTGCTTATTCCCTACAAGAAAAAGGTTTTCGGTTGGTGGCCCAACCATTTATGCACCACTTCCCCCACTTCTTTGCCTGTCTAAACTGCAGAGAAACGCTACATTATCGATGGCAACTCGCTGGTTTGCCAGTACCATTTCTCGAGCTTGCGGAATCTTCTCGTCAAGTGGTGGTAGTAGAGATAGAGCTATTAGCCTTAATATATCTACCTCTACTACCTGCTCCTTCCCACATCACGCTTGTCCGTCCTCTTTTAAGCTTCTCGATCCACTCACACACACTTCTACGTGGTAGAGTACTGTCCCCGTATTATGTTGTAAGCCTCCTATGAATTTCAGCCCCTGGCACACCATCCGACCATAGAAATCATATCACTGTTCGTTATTCCTCCTTGGTCACACTGCTATAGGAGCAGCCATGTTTACACTGAAGCAGAAGCAAGAAAAATGATGCTATCAAGGTCAAACTTCGGTAACTAGACCACAGTGATATCATCTCTAAGGATGAATGCGCAGAAGACAGTGTGACAAACCTAAACATGTATTATAGCGATAGTGCGGATAATTTTTGACTTACCCTTGTACATGTATTTATGGATACCTCGAATCTTTTCTCTTTGATACAGCGTATTAATCGCTTTTCATTTCTCGATAGATTTCCCTGGCATGGGCTCATTAATTCAACGTTATTGCATTTCTAACTCAGAATCCTCCGGCTTAATCTCTAAATCTAATGATATATTAACTGCCCCAGCTTGTCTCATTCTTACATACTTTTCTCTCTTCTAGCTTTAGGTTTTAGGCAGGTCAGATATCCATATTTTGGTTCCGCAACTCACCCTTATATAATGTTCACTTATTTTATATCTGTACTAAAATCAACCCTAATCTGTCATTATTATTTACCCCTAAGAGATCCTTTTTATACCCTTTCATCAAGGTTTTCCCAGCTGATCATAACAATGATTGAATATAGGGAAATCCTTGTATAATATTTCCTTATTTGTAACTACGAAAATTTGCACTAAAATCTAGCAGTTATTTACTCTACGGGAGCCTTTTTATACTTTTTCAGCAGGGTTACCAGTTGATCATAACTATTGCTGAATTGATATATAACTTATTTTATATCTGTACTAAAATTAGCCCTCATCTGGCACTATTATTTACCCTAATGCAGGCTTTTCTGGCATCTCAGTTTATTTAATTTAATGTAGTATACCGGTTCATTTACATTATACTTATTTTGAGAAAAAAATGCTTTTCACTTCAATTATTTATTTGAGAATATTTAAATCTGAATAAATTTACCTGTTATGAATTTATTATTCTCTTTTCGAATATTGCTAGAAAGGAACGATATCTTGGCGTTTTTTATAATTCACGTGCAAAAGCATAAAATAAAACAACCGTTGCAAATATTTCAGTTGTGTGTATTGTAATAGAATTTTTGAATTATTTTCAAAATAATTATTCGCTTGGTTTTGATTCCTTCTTCACTGAATCCAAGTACACTGCTGGCCACCCAAATTGCAACACCAAGAAAGACAAGAGATATCACAACAAAATTTATTTTGTAGATAACATGTTGACCAAGTATCAAATGATTAAATTTATAGACTTCTGTGAAGTGTGGTTCCTGCCAAAATCAGTAGCCAGAGTAGCCGCCATTGTTGGAGATCACCGCTGCCACACGCCTCGGCATTGATTCAAAGAGACTTTGGATGTGTTCTTGGGGTACAGCAGACCAAGCAGCTTCCACACGTTGCCAAAGTTGATCTGGTGTGGCAGCTGGGGATGTATTCTGGGTCAATCGTTGAGCAACCATGGACCACATGTTTTCTATCGGCGAAAGATCCGGAGAGCGAGCTGGCCAGGGAAGCAATTCAATCTGGCGATTGACGAAGAACCCTTGGACAATGCGTGCCACGTGTGGTCGCGCATTATCCTGTTGAAATATGGCTGTGGGCAAGCCCTGAAGGTAAGGAAGGACAACTGGCTCCAACACCTCGGAGATGTAGCGCTGGCTGTTTAAAGTACCGGCAATGCGTACTAGAGGAGTGCGAGAGTGATATCCAATACCGCCCCATACCATAATACCCGGTGCAGGACCAGTGTGGCGGTGCATAACGCAGCTGTTCAGCATCCTCTCTCCACGGTGTCTCCAGACTCGAATCCGACCATCGTGGTGTTGCAGACAGAAGCGTGACTCGTCAGTAAAGACAATTTCATTCCATTCTGCCGTCCACATCCTTCTTTCATCGCACCATTGGCGGCGGAAACGTCTGTGGTTCTGCGTCAAGGGTAGACGAAGCAATGGACGTCTTGCGGACAGACCACTCTGCTGTAAACGGCGTCGAATGGTACGCGCAGACACTGGATGATGCGGTACAGACTGAATGTGCTGTGCTATGGTTCGTGATGTGGCTGAGCGATCCGTCACTGCCATGCGCACAATATGCCTGTCATCACGTGAAGTGGTGCACTGAGGTGGATGCGATCGAACACGTCGGTCCGTCGTACCCTCCTGCATCCAACGATCACATATCCGCATTACAGTTGTTTGGTTTCGTCCAACACGACTACCGATTTCCCTGAAAGATAATCCACAATCTCGGTAGGTCACTATCCTTCCTCTGTCGAACTCGGATACTTGATCAAAAGATGATCGCTGTTTTCTACGAGGCATAATTGATCGTTTTTTTTGAAAAAACCACAAGAAAAACACAATTGCCGCACTTGAAATCGTCGAAATCTCCAAGCCTTAAATAGCGCTTTGAAGTGGCGCCACAGGCGCGCGTGATGTGCGTCTGCGCTGAAATTCTAATCATTTGCATATCTCACCTCCGCTAATGCATGTTGTAAATTTCATATTATTTGCATGCTTCCTTCAGGGTGTTGCATTTACGGTGGCCAGCAGTGTATTAATTATTTTGTAATGCTTAAAATAATTATGTTTTAAATAATTAAATAACTAAATTAGTCCAATTAGGTTTATGAATTAATTAAATACAAACCAACGAAGCCATTTCTGCCAAAAATTTGTAATGTTGCTCGAAGATTTGCCTGGCCAAAATGCAAAACGGAAAACACTTTAAAGTTTCTATCCTTTTATGGGGGAGTAAAAATATGATAACCGATTTTGCTCAAATATTAGTTTTATATCTTTGCAGTCCACAAGATATATTAAATACTAATTTGTCTACAACAATGAAACTTCGCTCACTTATTATAGGACACATTACCTAAAAATTGAATTATTCACAAAACATTAACTTAACTAAACATTAACTAAAAACTAAAGATTCTGTTTTATGCAATAATATTATCATATGTACAACAATGCTAACATTTCTAAAGTTATTAACTTGAATAATTGTGAACGATTAAGAATATAGCTAATTTTATAGGCAATTGGTCTTGTAATAAGTGTGTAAAGTTTCATTACTGTAGAGTTATTAGTTTTGAGATAACTGGCAGACCACAAAACTATAAAAATAACCAAATAAAATAGTCCTTTTATTTCTGCTCGTAAACATAAAATTTCGAATGATAGAAATTTTATCCCTCCTATTGGTTGTCTCGACGAGGTATCTCGTCTTTAACAAAACTGACCAGATATTGATGGACAAGGTATGTCGCCATTAGAAAAAACTGATCGGATCTTGATTTCGTCATCATCAAAAAAGGACACTATCTGATGACGAGATATTACCGATTTAGCTAATGCCGATATCTCGTCATTAGCAAAATTTATCAGATCTTTACGGACGAGATAACTGATCGAAACAACTTGGAGGGTTAAAGTGAGTTTTTCAGTTTAGTTTCGAAACATAATATCCATGCTATCAAAGTTTTAGAATTCAAAAGAATCCACTGAAAATTTTTTTTGCAGAACTTTGAAAGTTTTTTCTGTTTTTACTGAAATTAGAGCGTTCGAAGGTCCTGTCCATATTAACCAGTTCGATCATTCCTACTTCTGTTGAATATTACGCACATTCAATACACACATGACTGATAACGAGCAATGGTACCAAACCTGCAAATGCGCGCACTCCATTAAGCATTAAGTTTTAATTCATCTTTTCTCCTTCAGAATGTAATTCAACTCTGAGAATCGCTCAAGGGTCTCTAGAGCTGGTGAAACTTTCTCCACCCAGTCAATGCGAATTACAACTTCAAGCGCCGCCTTTCCATAGAATTCTTGTAAAAATCTTAGATCAGCTACCAGCACCAAGTGAGAGATGTTATCTGCGCAAGCTCCTTTTGGGACCATTACCTGGCGTTCCGAGCCAGAAAACATGGTATTCTTTTCTCTTTTTTATACAGATACGAGTTTAATTTACATTCAAATTATGTCCATCAATTGGGAATTGAGAGCTCAATTCTATACGATGCAACTAGATAAAATTAAGCCCATTAAAACATATGTAGACTTAATTACGTTAATATTATACATACATAGAATAATACAGATAATTAAGTTCATTAATAGATACATAAAATTAAGCCCGTTAATTCATACATATAATTAAGCCTGTTAATACATACATAGAATTAAGCTCGTTAATATATACCCAGAATATCACATGGAATTAAGCCCGTTAATACATACATAGAATAGCACATGAAATTAAGCTCGTTAATATATACATAAAATAGAACATATAATTAAGTATGTTAACATATACACATAATAGAATATAGAATTAAGTACGTTAATACATACATATAATAGAACATAGAATTAAGACCTTTAATCCATGCATAGAATAACACATCAAATTAAGAACGTAATCTTGACATGGAAACCGAGCCCCTAGATCACATATAAAGCTAAAGTTACGTAAGTCATATAAAGTAACTAGCAAGCAAAGCAAATATGAATAAAAGAATATACTAAATATGAAATGTTTCAGTGAATACATATATTATTTCTGAGAGCAATATGCATATTATTGAATTATAAGATTTTAGAATTTTTTTACTAAACACATTTGTATGATGCGTCAAATGTGTCCACATAAATACTTAATGAGCTAAAATAATAATTTTACTACTGTTCTACATTATGAAAAATTTTAATAAGTTTTCCTAATTTCACTTTAGCATTAATGCGCAGGGTTAATGAAGCGTAAAAAGAATTTAAATCAGACTACCTAACCTTCAATTTAGAAACTTCTAGTTAGTTTTTGGAACAGTGTTATGTCTGCCCAAATGCCAAGCAATCAATAATAAAACAAAATAAAATGTCTTATTTTATTTCCATATAATTATTAAAAACTTAACCAAAACTAGCAATAACAAAAACGAAGACTTAATATTAACATTAGGAATTTAAAATTTTGTCACATAAAGTTATAAAACATACGTTTGTTAAAAATAAAAGCAAGTTTCCATGAGGGGATCACACAATAAACCAGCAACAGTAGAATATGCAACACCAAAGAGGTTGAATGCTAAATTCAGATTAATTTGTCTAACAGCTAATACAAATACATTTTAACCCTCCTGGTGATTGTCTTGACGCGGTATCTTGTCCTTAGCAAAACCATTAACAGATTTTGATTAACGAAATATCTCTTTAATGGAAAACGGACTAGATCTCGATCTCGTCATCATAAAAAAATCGGCAGTATCATGATGATATATCTCGTCTTTAGCAAAATTGGTCAAATTTTTATGGACGAGATATATCGTCAAAACCACTTGGAGGGTTAAGGCTTACAATATATTTCTGCATTCATCTCTTTTACATTAGGTTGATGCAAAAGTTCGTCCCGTTTTTGACAAAAATTGAAGAAAAATTTTATTTACTAAAAATTACATTTAATCAATATAGTATGTGCCGTTCTGTTCGATGACCATTCTCCATCTTTCCGGTAGCTGCATAATCCCGCTCTCATGGAAGTTCTGAGGTTTCTGGCTAAAGAACTGATCCATATGACGAAACCTTCTGAACCCCTTACGGCACGTGGAATCGTCAACGGTACCCTCACCATGCGCAACACATAACTTCTTTTGCGTCTGCGAAGCATTCTTGCCTTTTCGGAAATAAAAAAGTATATGTCGAAAATGCTCCTTATTTTCTGCCATTTTCAACGCTTAACAAAATTTAAAAAACACAACCAAACAACACAATTTTCCCCCAAGTACTCGCTGAAATTCCTGCCTTCAAACAACATCAAAACTTCGCACGTGTGAAGTAGATAACACTTCGGTTTTTCAACGCAATGCCGTCTAGCGCCAAAAACGGGAAGAACTTTTGCATCAACCCAATACTTGTTTGTTTTCTCAAAGTTTAATGAACAGCATTTCTATTTCAGGACACCTTGCGCCAACATATCTCAGGCACAAACAGAATTCTACATATCAGAAACCAACACCTTGGCAGTAAATTGGGATGGCACATTGCAAGGTGTCCTGCTCAACTACGAATTCTTCCCTTTGTGCTCCAATAAAACTTTCGGGGAAAGCCCAGTCGGCCAGTTCTGTAGTACCGGTTATCCAGATATCCTCTTCGGGTGCAATACAGTGTATTCCATATACGTGCCTTTCGGATACTCAATTGAGTTAAAATTGAGCGTCTTAGGCGTGACATCTGGTGCCTTTTGTGAAAACAATACCTTAGACGTGACCACTCGAAACGCTTCTAAAGAAGAGAAATTGCTGCTGGGACTTTGCTTCGATGAGGCAGCTGACGTGAAGGAGTTGTTTACTTTGCGCATTCCCGGAAACAACGTCGACATCAGGATACACTCTAGTAGCGATTTGCTTCGTAAGGGCTACTGTGCCACCTATAAAGCTCTGCCAAGTGATTCATCGTACGTGGAGGACTGTCCTTACGGATGGGTTTCGGGACATAAATTTTGTTACAAGGTGTATGATCAAAGGTTGAAGTGGGTGGAAGCTGAAGAGGCTTGCCGGATGAGAAATGGACACTTAGCGAGCATTACTGACAATAGGATAGCACTGCTTGTTGATGATATTATCAAGCACAGGTAAGGATAAAAGATTTAAGGTGTGTGTATACATTAGAAATCACGAAAATCTATTTTTATTGCTTCAAAATGTTTTCCAACTTCTTAGCTTTCAAAATGATACCAATACCTTGTAAATATTCTGAATATTTTTCTAGTTACAAGGGTGTTTCATAGGTACTGTTAACATGTACAAGCGTGTTTTCAAAACTTTAAATTTAATTTCTGAAGAACTGTGTTTTGACAATATGATGCTTTGTTCAAACGGTGGTAACTCAATAATGAATTGATCCATTATAGTTATTTTTGTATCGTTGTAATTTATATAATACAGTGGATGTTTTAACCTTCAATCAGGCTTATTTGTCATGAAATGAATTTTTAGTTGATTTTTAAATGTTAAAGTTTCTGAAAAAATCTTAATTTTGTTATGCTTCCTTGATGAAACAATTGTAAAAAACCTATTCACTCTAGCAACATGATTGAAGGTCAAATATTAGGAATATTTTTGGGCTAATTTCCAACAGGAATTGTCTTTCTGAACAAGTTGGGCCGCGGTAGCCCGGTTGGAAGAGCAACGGATTAGCAACCGGAAGCTCACGTTGGCGTGGTGTGGAAGTTTGGAGAGTGGGGTACAGGCTCAGGTGTGACATCGTCATCCGATCATGGTTCAAAATTCAGAGGAGTTGTCCTTATTGATCCCGGACCGTCGCCAATTGCCGTTGTATTGCTCCAGTGCAACGTTAATTAAAATAATTACCTACCTTTCTGAACACGTCATAATTTGAGATATCACTGTTCAAAACACATGCTAATTAGTCAGTTATATCTAAATTAGAAAATTAGTGATTAGCTTGATCTGAATTTTCAGACTGAGATGATTTTAAGCGCAGAAACCAGTGACCTATTGTAGAAAAACTGGATTTTTAAAGTCAACATTTAAAAAGCCTTCTAGTGTATGCATACATCTTATGTTATTTTCTTCTACATAATTTACGGATTAGCGTCGAAAATTGAAGGGCTCAGGGCAACATAGTGACAAGCCACACAGATATATAAACAGATGAACATCTTAGTCAAATTGATAACACTAAATGAAAAACCTCCAAATCAACAATAAAGATTAAAAACGTATTAAAGATCGTCAGTGGCTATTTCTGTGGAGCACGATGTCCACTATCATCAAGACAGGTAAGTCACAAGAAGAAATACGAATGTAAATATGTTGTTCAAGAATAGGGTTGCCACAACTCACTTTTTAACATAGCCTATCCAGCTGCGTGTAAAGGGGAGGAAGCACTAGCATCATTCACTAGTGCGTTCAACTACCTGAAAATAGATAAGGCTTCCTAGACCTATAACACTATCCTAAGAACACTGTGACAACACTATTCTGGAACAACATATTTAAACTCTAGTTTCTTCGGACTTAATTCTGCCCTGATGATAATGGAAGTTTTGCTCCACAGAAATAGCCATTGACGATCTTCAATAAGTTTATAATCTTCATTAGTCGTTGTTTTGAATGTTTTTCATTTTTTACAACAGAAGTATATGTTTCATAATGATAGTTAATATGGTTGAGTTTCATGGCTCAAGTGCCATATTTGGCCAAGCTGTGCCATACAATGTCCAGTAACGGACATATACACACGAGGAAAGACTTACTAACACAGAAAAGAGAAAAATACTCACGATAAGTTACAGGAATTGAACCTGTTCCGGAATGAAAAAATATTTAAGACAAAAAGAATTATTGATTGTTTGAATTAACGCGTAATACTTGAACGTTCAAGATAACTGAACCTTTTGAAAACTGTGTCCGAAAAATTTGAAGTGTGGCTTATGTTTCCCCAAGCCTTTCAGTTGCATAATTGATTAAGATAACCATGCTATGATTTATCTTCTCAAGTATATTATGTAATTTATTTAATGAAATAAAACTGCATTGAAAGTTATGCGGTATTTTATAGATTTGAATATACGAACACTGGAGTAATTAAATTGGGAGAAGATATTATAAATAGTTTTTACTTAAAAAGCAGCATGCGTAAAAATAATTTTGTTTCTATCGTTTTGTATTAAGTATCAAAACATCACTAGGCCTTTCCCTTGGATTTATTTAAGTTCCTGGTAATAGCAATTTAAATAATCAAATATTTCGGTCAAATAGTAAGCTTCACATTAAAGCTACCATAATTGATGTACTAACAAGCTAATGTTTAGAAATTCAGTTTGTAATGATTAAGAATTTATCTTTTTATGCCAATTACATGCATAAAATACAAATGTTTAGATTAAAATCTCAATGGTCTGGATTTTAGATAAACATGAGCTATGATCAATTCTTATATGCCTCGCATGTATCATGAAACATTTGAATTAAAAAAGGATATTGCATATTTATAATGGGATTTACGATTGAGAGAGCATTAGACGAACGTGCTTAGATTTTTCGGACTTCGGCAGACATAAGAATCTTGAATTTCAGTTCTTGAATCGTATTTCTGGTGTAAATATGTGTTACTACCTCAAAGTATGTGCCAATACAAATTTCAAAAAGTTTGAGAAATAGAACAAATATAATTATTGAAGGATAATTGATATCTTATTTCGCATGATCTTTCATAATTGGAATATAAGTTTAGTTACTCATCAAATCAAATGTATTTCTTGTATTTGAAACATAGGAGCGTGAATAAATAATTTTTATTATTAGGTATTAGGAATTGTATCTTACCTAAGTGTTTATGCTGTATGTCGTACAAAAATCATTTTTCTAATTCTCTTTAGGCATTTGCATATTAATAGTTGCTATAGTAAAATGATATTAGTTTGCTAATTGAAAACTAAAAGTAGTCTAAAAAAGGCGAACCAGGGATTGTAGGTAGGATTTAAAAACATTAATTTGGGGTATATAATGAGTTTATGCCATTTAATACTTAATTCTCTCCATGAAATTAGAGTCGGCAATAGCCCGCTGTGTTGCTCCAGAGCTACGTTAATTAACTACCTACCTATCTTCCATAAAACTAGAAAAACATTTTTATCATATTTGTGTTTCTTACGTATATATTCGTAATTGTGCATTATTGTACCTTCCATTCTCATACATAAGCAAAACAGCGCATTAAGGATCGGATATAAAAATATTAATTTGGGTTTATCAGTTCATGTTATTTAATACTTAATTCCCATCATAAAACTAAAAGGGCTGCAGTGGCCCAGTTGGAAGAGTGAAGGATTAGCAACCGGAGGGTTGCGAGTTTGAATTCAACCATACACCATCGCGTACAAAGGGGGCTGGTGCATGTTAAATCTGTCGTAGCTTCAAATGTCCTCACGTTGGCGTGGTATGGAAGTTTGGAGAATGGGGTACCAGCTCAGGTGTTGCCTCGTCATCTGACCGTGGTTCAAAATTACGTGGTGTTGTCCTCAATCTTTCCCTTTGGGATTGTTCCCGGACCGTCACCAATAGCCCGTTGTGTTGCTCCAGTGTGACGTTAATTAAAATACCTACCAACCCATAAAACTAAAAAGATATTATCAATTGTGTTTGTTATACATTAGTAATTGCGTATTGTTCCACTTTCGAGTCCCATATTTAAGCGAAACACAGATCGGATTTAAAAATATTAATTTGGGGTAAGAAGTTTATGTTATTTAACCCTCCTGGTGGTTGTCTTGACGAGGTATCTCGTCATCTGCAAAACTCACCAGATCTTGAAAGACGAGATATCTCGTCATTAGAAGAAAACTGGCCAGATTTTGATCTAGTCATAATAAAAAAAAATCGGCAATTTCTTGATGACGAGATTTCACGTCATTAGCAAAATTGATCTAATCTTAATGGACGAAATATCTCGTCGAAACCACTTGGAGGGTTAATGCTTAATTAGCTCCAGTGTTTGTTATACATTCGTAGTTATGCATTATTGTACCTTTAAGTCATACATAAGCAAACCAGAGCATTATGGATCGACTTTAAAAATATCAATTTGGGATAAGTTTACGTTATTTAACTCTTTGGGGTTAGGTGGGTCAAAAAGCATCCCACCTTTTGCTTAACTTTTTATGCATGGTGGATATTTCTTAACCCACCTCAAAAAGTTGAAATTACTCAGTCATACAGTTTAATATTTTATTTAAAGTTTTTCATTGAGTTGGCAATGCTATGAACTAACGCTAAATGTATAAATAACTGAAAACAAAAATTTACACATGTCAAAGCGCATTAGTAAGTTGTTGACACTGTTGTGATGGATCGATAATAGGGAAATATATCTTTTATCCAATTATCATGATCCCAATCAGGTGGGAACAGTACAAAGAAAAGATAAAAATGGGGATAAAATTTCAGTTGCTTGTCCCGGTTTAATTATTGATAATGCGAACATGAATGTAGTAGATAAATTGATCAGCTATTGGCTAATTACAAACTTGACCGATGTAGTAAAAATTGTGGCACCGCATACTATTCTCATTTTTGGATGCAGCTGTTGTTGCTTAATTCAAATATTGTTTATAAATAATAGCTGTCAAAACATGGAGCTGAAACTTTACAGGGGGCAGTGAGCTGAAGGATTTATTGCACAGACTTTAATTGATAAAAATGCATCATCAACATCTACTTCCACTGCAGATAAAAAAATCTAAATTCACTGTTTCATGGGAAATACGAGTAAAAGGTTTGAAACATGTACCAAAACGTACTACTAGGAGACGATTTGTGTTTCTACAGCTTGAAAAAAAGTTCGCACTTCATGGTGCTGTACTGTCTGCAAAGTGCTACTTTGTTTTGGAAAAAGATGTGTTTCAATGACTTTCATTTAAAACATTAGTTGTATGGTGGGATTATTTGTCCCACTCTGTAATAAAGGATTTATTAAAATGTCATTCGTTTTTTCTCGTTTTGAGTAATATTTTATGTTAAATAATTGAAATGAACTTTTTTCCCATTTTTTTATATTAAAAACAATTCTACGCAACTTGGGTTTTTTCTTCTTTAAAATTGTGTGCCTCAAATAGTTAATACCTCATAAAACTAAAAAATATATTTATCATTTGTATTTGTCATATATTAGTAATTGTGCATTATTGTGTCTTCCAGTCCCATATATAAGCGAAACAGCGCCTTATGGATCGGAGCCAACGACTTGAGATACGAAAACTGCTATGAATGGACGGATGGTCAGCCATTTGATTTCTTTTGTAAGTACTAAGAGCTTTTTCTAGGAGGGTTTCAATGAAAGCTCTGAGAAAGTTTCTGAAAATAATGAATTTTATCCCCTGGATCAATTCCTTCCGTCTTATTTCTATTGATTTCTTTAAGGGATTGATGGCATTGTTTCCGGTACAGGCCACATAGACCATCATCATGGGGGTCTATTCGAGGCAATCCCTAAAAGCCTAATGGGATTTGGGGTGCCAGTAGGACTCCTCGTATATCACTCTATCCAAAATGCAATTCCACTAGGGGGAATATATCAGTAAATGTATTAAGTGTTATCCACCAGAGTCGAAGTTTCACTATGCCTATGGTCTTTGTCAACATGTTAAGCATCGTATAAGATGAAGTAGCGAAGGGAAGAAACGGCTCTGAACCACCCAGAGATATATCTTTCGACTAGTTTGCAAGTCCATATGCTCCCCACTTGCGATTTCAATGTATTATCTAAGACATCCAGGCTATTTTTCATCTTCAAGTCGACTGGAATGCCTTTGTAACTTTCTTGAGAGCATTTTATCTTTTATATGCATGTGACCCAGAAAGGCTGTGCTAAAGTTGACTTAAAAACATTTTACGTTTTAACCCTCCAAGTGGTTTCGACGGGATATCTCGTCCATCATGATCTAAAGAAATTTTTTATGACGAGAAAAACCGTCATCGAGATATTGCCGATTTTTCGATGATGAGAGATCCTGGTCATTCTTTTTCTAATGACGGGGAATTTCGTCCACCAAGATCTGCTAATGGTTTTGCTAATGACCAGATACTCGTCAAGACAACCACCAGGAGGGGTAAACTGTAAAATTTCGACCCCCTTCACACCAATATAATCCGAGTCAATCCGAATCAATCTGAATCCAGTTGAAAGCGACTAACAAATATTCGGGTAAATCTCTTCAATAAAAGTAGCTTGCTCGTCTTAAAAGCTTTCACATTGCCTGAATCCGGAGCTTTCCGCTTGAATGCACCCGAATTTTTGTTATTCAGTTTCTACTGGATTCATATAAATTCGGATTGGCCGGGATTCTGATGGTGGGGAAGGGACCCCTTAGACACCAAATTAAAGTGTAATGAAATATCATGTTAGCAAGGCAATCCATGCATTTATTTCCTTGACTGTTCAATATATAGATTCACCTGGAAATATTTAAAACCCAATCATGTATCAGATGTAAATAGTTTATAGGGCTATGTTTTTTTAACATTTTCTGTTTTGAATTCATAAATTAAAACATATAACGCTTTAAACTATGAATTTATGCTCCAAATTAAAGTAGAATGAAATCTACTACCAATAGGAAAACAATACTTGCATTCACTTTCTTTGTAGTACAAATTTAAAATGAACTTGAAAATGTGATAATCAATGAAATCTAATATATAAAGATGGTTTATTTGGTGTTATTTCTATAATATATATTTTCTATACTTTTACTCATAATTACTATATATTTTAACATTAAAAATCGAACTAAACTTCTAAAATTAAAAATATTCGTTCCGATTTGCATAAAAGTTATCAGTATAATCTGCATATCCATCAATTACATAATACTAGCTCTGTTCAAAGTTTATCTTCCTAATTCACTCTTATAAAATATTGATGTTTTTAATGTATTTTAATATCCAAACACGGCAGTGTAGAAATGAAATAATAGCCAATGAACATTGTTACTTTGCAGCATAAAAAAATCGGCGATATCTTGATTATGAGATATGTCGTCATTAGTAAAACTGACCAGATCTTGATGGACAAGACATCTCGTCATGAGAAGAAAACTGGCCAGATATTGATCACGCCATCATAAAAAAATCGGCAATATCTTGATGACGAAATATCTTGTCATTAGCAAAATTTGTCAGATCTTGATGGACGAAATGTCGTCGAAAACACTTGAAGGGTTAAGTCCGTCTCCTATAAGATTTCCGTAACTCAAATCGTGAAAGCATCGAATCTGGCAACTTACAGTCTTGCACTCAGTACTGACTCCAAAACTTTTGAAATACTTCTCCAGGAGAAACGCACTTTTTGTGTTGTTGCAGTGTGAGAGCGATATAATGAATATTAATTAGAAGCGGTCGCGTATATACTAGGAGTGGAAAGCCCTATCGAGATATTATCTTAAAACCATTACTGAAGACTTTTTTCTTGCTGAAAGCATTTATTTTCGCATACTAACACTTAAAAGCACTTAGTTTCTCATTTACTTGGGGTAACATGAAAATACAATTATCTCCAAAGATCAGAATCTTTCTACTCCTAGTAGAGGTGACTGAAACGACCCGATTTCACCTGCTTTCTTTGTCCTAGAAATACTTTTTTCTGTTCTGTTAAGAATGAAAAAGTAGTTCCCTATTGATTTCGTTGTTCTAAATCTTTATTTTGCCATTTTTGGTTTCTTTGTATTCCATGCACAACCTAAATATATATTGATTTCTCAGCACGTGATTCATTTATTTGTGTTTCTCGTCACGTATGCGCGGGCGGTGAACTCAAACAACAGTTGAGGCTAATGTTGAACACTATTTTTTGCTGGGTTGTCTTATCCCATTAGCAAATCCATTTCCCTGAAGACTGAGTTTTTCACAAATGACCGAACCAGTGCTGCACGCCCTGCTGTCAAACTTCATAATGGTTCCGTGTGTTGATTCGCAAATTAAAAATATATGGCAGAGGTTATTTTAACCCTCCATGTGTATCGACGAGATATAACGTCCAGTATCTGGTCAACTTTGCTAAGGACGAGATATCTTGTCCGGGATCTGGTCAACTTTGTTAAGGACGAGATATATCGTCCGGGATCTGGTCAACTTTGCTGAGGACTAGGTATCTCGATGAGACGAAAGTACCCTATTACTCTAAGGGAATGAAGATCCAAGTAGGAAAAACAAATTGGCCCTTGCCCAGAACTAGTGACAGTTTGGAACACGTTTTTGCATCAGAGGCTGGACGCTATAGGGTAGTTTTCGGCGCAAAGATGAACCACCAAGAGGGTTAATTTAAGGGTAGTTAGAACTCCAAAGTTTCACAATTTTTCGATTTTGAGGAAAATGACAAAACCGATTCTTTTCTTATCCCTAATCAAAATCAGATCAGTTTAATGATGTCCTACCTGTCAAAAATATCCAAAAGATGTATCGGGTCATCATGCACGTCCTTCTTAGAACCACCCCGAATAGCCACCTGAATTCCATGTCAACCCCCGAAACACTGCACTACGTGGTCAGGACTAGCCACTCTGTTACCCTGACACTAAACCAATTTGTATTGAAAAACCCTTACCCTATTTTATTATACATTTTTTGTTATGTTTGTTTATGCTATTTATTGGGAGTTTTGTTCCCTGTACGGATTGAAATATAGATGATTTACTGCTTATTCAAAAAAGTTATATATTAGCCCCATTTTTTCGACTAATAATCGACTTATAATAATAATAGATACCTTATTAAAGTATTCTAGTAGAATTTAAAAACTGTATTAATATATCTCATTTACCACAAAATTATTTTAACCCTCCAACGATGAGGTACCTCGTCCACCAAGATTTGGCTAATTTCGTTAATGACGAGATATCTCGTCGTCAGGATATTACCGATTTTTTGACGATGACGAGAACAATATCTCGTCAATTTCCTTTTAATGACGAGATATCTCGACCGTCAAGATCTGGTCACTGCTTCTAATGACTAATGCCTTGTCGAAGACAACCACCAGGAGATTTAAAAAGCATTCTTTTATAGCAAAGGCAATTGCAAATTCTCCATCTTTCTTGCTCAAAATACCATTGTAATTTAATAATTAAGACATTAATCTACAACTATGGCAAAAAAAATCAAAGACAATATATCCAAGTCCTCTAAATTAATAGTATGAATATGCTTCAATAAAATAATAAAATTATGTGAAACAATTTTAAAATCAAATTGAATTCTCACACGCGTTTCCATATCCAAAATATCAGACATTTTGAATATGAATGTTCCTCACTATATCTAGCATATGACAAATCTATATATTTACATTTTCTGTCCAGATCCCGAACTACTGTCATTCAACTCGAGGATGTATATACGAATTCTTATCTAAAAGGAAACCGAAGCGAAAATCGAAGATTCGCCGAAGTAAAAATTTATCGTAACTTTTTTCGGTTCTCTTTTTTAACAAAAGCGGTTCCGGAATCTCAATTTATCTTCCGTAACAGAAGCAACGTGATTTGACTTCCTATCTTTAAATTGCCGGGAAATGTATGGTATTTTTCTTGGAGAGTACTTTCTCCCCAAAGATTGATAGCATAGATGCTTATGGCAACCAAATGACGAGTAATGAGGGCGATTCAATAATTTTTCAGATCCTTGACACAACAAACTGGTAGTGTCCGATTGCAAGAAAAGTTTTGCTGTGCTTCGAAAGTGTGTTGAAGGTTGTGATTTATTTACGAGGTGGGAGGTTAGGGTTCAGCTTCGAAGCTCGTCTGTTACGCGGATGAAAAATCCGAGCTGTTTATTAGAATGAAATTCAAGATGTATTCGCGCGTAACTTTGGACGGCTGGTTCTATTTTGGAAAGGAAAAATAAAAATAACTTATTTTGAAAGATAAAAAAACCACTGGTATTTTACTTTTGATATTTAACTATTATTCTCAATTAGACGGCGTTAGTTAATCAAAAAAAGGTTTAAAAAATCTTATTGAATGTTCTTTATTTTAGATAAACAATTTGCACACTCTAGCTAACCAATCTTTGATATAATATAGCTGGAAGTCTTTTAATTGTTAGCATTTTCGACATTTAGAGTATAAATCATTTTGAAGTGAAAATTTATCGTAATATTTTCGGTTCAATTTATCTTCCGTAAAGAAGCAATGCGATTTGACTTATCTTCAAGTTCCCGGTTAATGTATGCTATCTTTCTTGAAGAAAATCCCCTGTTCTGATGTCATAAATGCTAATGGTAGCCAAATTTCTAGCAATGAGGGCGATTCAGTAACTTTTTAGATTCTTGACACAACAAACTAGTAGTATCCAATTACAAGAAAAGTGTTGTTATACTTCCGAAAGTGAGTTAAAGGTTGTGATTTATTTAACAGTTGGGAGGTTGAAGTTCAGATTCAAAACTCATCTATTACGAAAATGAAACCCCGAGCTGTTTATTCGAATGAAATTTAAGATGCAGTCACGCACTTTGAACAGTTAGCTCTTAGTTTAAAAGGTAAATAAAAATTATTATTTTAAAGATAACAAAAACAGCTGGTATTTCACTTTCGATATTTACCAATACTTTATTAGATAAAAGGTGGCGTTAGTTAATCTAGTTCAAAGAATGTAACTAAATCAATTCATTTTTGAAGTATGTAACAAATTTTGTTTTCAGTTAAAATAATATTAATTTCGTTGTCGCTCTAATGTCATGTTTATGCTACACGAGAACTAAGTAGACTAAATGCAAACGCTCTTAAATGTAAGAACTTTTTGCGTTTAGAAAGTATTTCATTTTGATGGTTATTTATTTTTGTAAATTTTTCCATATCTCGAATGAAATTTTTTGTTTGACGAGCTTTCCTTCAAAACTGTTTATAATTAACAAATAAAATTCATGATTGAATCAACTACTAATCGAACAGTTTTCAATAATTAGTAAAAATAAAAACGAATAAAACCACAGTTCGCAATGTATAACTCTAAATATAAATATGGGTTGAGTTCCTAGAAAGAAATCAGTACACGAATAATTTTGCATATTTCCTCTACCGATAGACTAAACTTTTTTAAGTCAACGCATTGACCTTCTAATGAAATAGACGGAGTATGTGCGCGCAACTTTATGCTATTTCTTCCGATCGCTCGGTTTGAAGATCTGTCACGTGGTTGTGGGGAAAAGCATGATCCACAATGTGGTTCAAATTATTGATTGGTTAATGTGATTATCCAGTGGGATTAAAAACATTGGGCTGTGCTTCGATAGTCAATCGGCCCAAGATGATTCGTAAGCCCAAGTGACTTTCCTTCTGAGATCTTACGACAGCAACTCCGCCTATATGCTCTGTCTATTTCATTAAGAGGTCAATGTCAACCCTCCTGGTGGCTGTTTCAACGAGGTATTTTTTCATTAGCAAGACTGACCAGATCTTGATGAACGAGATTTCTCATCATTAGCAAGACTGTCCAGATCTTGATGAACGAGATATCTCGTCATTAGTAAGACTGGTCAGATTTTGATGAACGAGATATCTCGTCATTAATAAGAAAACTGACCAGATCTTGGTCTCGTCATTATAAAAAAATCGTAAACATCTAGATGACGAGATATCTTGCCATTAGCAAAATTTGTCTGATCTTGATGGACTAGATATTTCATCGAAACGACTTGGAAGGTTAACTTGCTACGGTAATGTGCATTGGATAAATGACCAAGCGAAATTATTATTTTTTTAACCATCCTGGTGGTTATCTCGACGAGGTTGTCTCGTTATTAGCAAAGCTGACCATATCTTGATGGATCTCCCGTCATTAGAAAAACTGACCAGATCTTGATCTCGTCGTCATAAAACAATCTGCAATATCTTGATGACGAGATATCTCGTCATTGGCAAAATTGATCAGGTCTTGATGAACGAGATATCTCGTCGAAACATCTTGTAGAGTTAAGGGAACATATTTACATTAGTTAGGAACTCTTTTCGGGTGATTTTTCTTTCTATAGAAGAGATATTACTTTCTTTTGTTCAAATAATCAAGTTACGATATCCACTTTTAATTTGCTGTAAAAATCTAATTCCATCTATCATATTTTTCAGGGATAACAATTGTTTTCATTTATTGGGAAATTGTTACGCAATGTCCCAAATAAGTTTCTAAAACAAATACTTTAGACCTCCAATTTGACAAGGGTTAAGGATGTTTTAAGGATTTCTAAGAAATTTAATTTGTTTCGTACTTTCAAAACTGAAAGTAGATTTCCCTGTCGAAAGACTAGAACTATACAGAAACAATTTTAGAGATCGAAATCTTGTTATTTTCTTGTAGTAAAATTTCTTCGGAGATCAACCCTTACAAACTACACATTAAAAAAATTATTTGCTTTTCAAATCGACTTCCATCTTTTGCAGATCGTATAAGAATAACATAATTGTTTTAATTTATTGGAGGAATCGTTACATACCAAAATAAACCGCAAAAAGAGAAACTAATCAAATTTTACAAGATACATTTAAAGATTTCTGAGTAACTACGTTTGTTTTGTACTAAAATAAAAACCATTTTTCTGTCAAAATACATTAGAATTAATTAAAAACCATTTCAGAGATCAGTGACACATTCCATTAGAGATCATTTGACAGAGTGTATGAAATCGGAATGCATTCTCAATAGACATAAGCTGCTACGACAAACTGTTTCCTTAAATAATTTTCTGGATTTACGTTCTCTAATTCGCCCATTATTACTTCCAGACGAATAAGCCTTTGAGTTATCATCTACTAAATTTTAGTACCCGCACCTTATGTGTTAATGAAGCCTAAATTGGAAGAGACTTAGAAAATCACCCAGTTGCAGTCAGCTAAGACTTTTCTGTGGCATTCAATTAATTATTTTATACAATTTATAATCACGCCTGTATATCATATTTACATTCGAAATATATAATTACTAAGCTTTAGCGTCGTTATTTGTTTAAATGAATTGTGTATTCTCATAAGGGGCAAGACAATTATACAAGAAAATAAAATGTTAATATAACACTGGCTACATTTAAGAGAAAATAGATAGTAAATTACAAAATTAGAATACTTTAATTTATTTTTATACATTTGATACGCTAATCTCTGCTGGGTGGTTTAACGTTTCGTTTCCTTTTCATCCCATTGTGTGTGTGTGTGTTCAAATATGTAGTTAAAATTGAAACGCTTTATGTTTTTAATTTTTTGTCTTGGTTTATAACTGTTTACTCTACGGTAGTGTGGAAGTTGTATAGTTTACAACTTCCTGACCTACTGTGCTTTTTTGATACATTAGTATATAACTGAGGTGTGTATCGTTTCATACATTTTCTTTCTATCCTCATCTTCAAACATGTGATTAAAATTGGGACCTTTTTCTAATTTTTAAGGCTACGGAACAGAAGTCAAATTTTATTAACTTTAAAATAAAATGCCTTTGAAATCAAATATAAAGAAAATATCTTTTTATTCGCTTAATGTTATCATATACCGTGATAAATATCGAAGCAAAGTCGATATAATTTTTGTGTGATGAATTTTCAAATGTTTTTGTATAATATGCTTTTGACTTTTTTGCAATGATGTGTTAAATTAGACCCCACTTGGGAAAAGCTATGATAAAATATAAGTTATACGTTCTTTTATGTCCAGTAGTTTACATATTATTTTTGAATAAATAAATTCCTTTTCAATGATTGTATTCACCAGTGTATATTGTTTGTCATTACACGGTGTTTATTGTTTTGTGTATGCTGTCTTCTTTGGAATCCGTAATAGTGATTTTTTGCTAGATATAATTAAATGTAAACAGCAAATAGCGCACAGTTCAGTTCGTAGTTTGGAAGGTAAATAAAAAACTTCGTAAGTACCTTTTATTCTTTGTAAACATGTCCAGAGACAATGATCCACCATGGAATACTTCAAAAGGTAAGGAAGTGCTCTAGCTGTGGGTTTATTTCTTTTACTCTAGGATTCATTTGAAGTGTATATTTCCTGTATAACTACTTTAAAGCGATGTAGTTGTGTTTATCTTTTCCTTGTTGTTTGTGTTTATCTCTATCGTAGTTTGGTTTCCCGGTTGGGAGAATTACGGATGGTACAGTGTCCAGCCAAGTGACGATGGATTGTCTCAGCAGAACTGTGTGGAATTGCGCAACGTGTTCAGATATCCAAGCAAGGGAGAGGGAAGCACGGAGAGATTTTTCTGGAATGATAGAGATTGCCAGGTTGAAAATTCCTTCGTGTGTCAAAGACTCAAGCCGGGAGGTAAGATAAGATCCAAATATTTGGAGATGAGTTTTCAAACAGGAAATAAACACTTCCTGAGAGATGGCACTATTTTTATAGTAGATGTTGATATTAATGTAGATGTATGCTCCTACATGAGAGGGAGTTTCTGTGTAAAATAAGGAAATCAGATGAAGAGTGGAGATTTTACTTCCCCTATACCAGTGCTTTCGCATGGTATACATTAGGGGAACCTTACAATATAGTTTATGGCCGTTTTTTCAATGTTTGATGCTTCACCCTACTGATGGTTGTCTCAACGAGGTATCTCATCATTAGATAAATGGATAAGATCCTATTGGGCGAGGTATCTTGTCATTAGAAGAGAACTAACCAGATCTTGATCTTGTCATCTTCAAAAATCGGCAATATCTGGATAAAGGTAGGTATCTCTTCATTAGAAAAGAACTAATCAGATCTTGATCTTGTCATCTTCAAAAATCGGCAATATCTGGATGAAGGAAGGTATCTCGTCATTAGCAAAATTGGTCAGGTATCTCGTCGAAACCACTTAGAGGGTTAATCTCATTCTGGATACCATATATTATTCTTTGGATTTTTGATTGAAGTGCTAAATTCGAAAAACATGCCTTGTGAAGTCGCCTTCCGAATACGTACAGGAAATACGTATCTCCGCAGAAACACTACCGCCACCTACATTTGGCTTGACAGAAAATACCTCTCGGAGGGATATCATAATAGATGTGATGGTTAAATTTTAACTGATTGTCTTAGAAGCATGCTTCCAATTAGACAGTGTTAAAATCATATGTCGATGGGGATTGAACGTATTGATTTTACAAGAATATATCATTGAATTCGAAGTTAAACACACTAAGTCAAAATTTTGAAGGTATGGGTTTTTAGCTTGTCTAGATCAGAATGTAGTGGTCTTTAGAATGGTGAAATTATATAATTTTTTCTTTATATGAAGGTTAGATTTCTTCTTATAGAAACACACTTAGGGAGTAGATTTTTTCTATTGAATAGTATATGGATAAAAAATCAGAAATAAGCTTTTTATACAGTTAATCTAATAAACTTCCAATTAAAATGTTTTCCGACACTGATTAACTAACTCAACAATTTCTATCTTTCTATGGAGAATGTTAATTAAGATATCTACATTTTAAAATGTTAATACTCATTGAGAAATATCAGGGAGCATCACCAAAGTAAGAGAATGACGCAGCATTGATTAAATTTACGAGCTTTTAAGCTGTACTTCATATGCAGTCCCCCAACGAAGAATTTGTTTTGTATAAAAAATAGTAGACATTTTAAGTAATTTCATTTTATTAATTAAATGTAGAAAGATTAATCTAATCAGAAGTGTTTTGATGAAATGTCCGTTTTTAAAATATTATTTTAAACATTTGAGACTCCTTGCAAAAAACCTCACATCATTTTGAGATGCGACTACATAGAATCTGGTGGTGTTTTTCTGCAGCAATAAGTTTCCTTTAAACTGCCACTACCAAATTATTTATTCCAATTTAAATGTAACTTTAAATATTTATGTAAGCAAACTTCTTTAATAATTATGTACGATAAACTTGCTAAGGTTTAATTAAGTAGAATAGTTATAGGTTTATTTGAAAGAAAGGCTATTTTAAGTACACGAACTAGAAACGTGTTGAAATACAATACCAACAAATGCTAGAGTTGTAGACAAGTCAATTTTCATAGAATATTTTATTAGATTTATACTGCAGAGTAGACAATTTATGTTTAATTCAAGGTAAACAAAATCTAAAAGAGAAAGTGTAGATAATGTTTCTTGATTTGATTATGTATTTTTGTCGAAATAAACAGATACTTTAAAATCTAAGAATTTCTAAATTGTGAATTATGTTTGCTTTTAGTTCATAACTAGAGAACTGGATAACCTTTCTCTCCATTTTTCTATTCAAACAGTTTCATAATAATGAATGTCAAACATATTTTAATACCTTATAATCATATCTCGGATTACACATTTTAATTAAAGGATATAAATACCATTTTACATATACTATGTTCCGTATATTTAAGAACTGCATCATGATTTTATTTTACAGAAAGGTATCTATATTTTTAAATACATAATAAACAACATCTTAAGTTTAATTTCGTTTAATCTCGTTTAATTTCTTATAAAAATTACTTTCAAAACTGTATAACATTCTTATAATCGAAGCATTTTATCCATTCTCTATTACCCCTCTAAGCGGTTTCGATGAGAAATCTTGTCCATCAAGATCCGAATAATTTCGTAAATGACGAGATACCTCTTCATCAAGAAATTGCCATTTTTTATTATGACGAGATCAAGATCTGGTCAGGTTTTTCTCAGATACTTCGTCCATCAAGATCTGGTAAGTTTAGCTAATGGTGAGATACCTTGATGATATAATCATCATGAGGGTTAAGAAATAAAATTTCTCTTTTCAGCATTTAACGTTATCCCATCCCTTCATTCTGCAAGCCAGAACCAAATAAAATATAACTCTAGTACCAGTTTAGAGGATAGGACCCTGGTGTAATAAAAATATGTATCCCAAGTATATAGCAATGCTTAGCTTACTCAGATGTATAATGTCTTTCTTCCTTTTTATTCAATCGTTGTTCACCTTTTTTACACTGACCTGCAAAACTTAAGGAACGTCATTATTTTTAAAGGTTAAAACCTCAAAAATAAACGAAACAGCCTGTTGCGATTTGCATATCCGAGAGTATTCAGTAGAAAGCTGGAGCATATTCAAATTTTGGAATCTTGACGTCAGTGGCTCTAACATATAGGAATCGGTTCTGCTACCACAGAAACTCATATCCACAACCTCATTCTCTGTGTACAAACGTGATGCAAAGCCTGCATTAGTGTTCAAGGCCTACAGCTTACAAAGAACTACCTCCACTTCTTTTTAAGATTTTGCAAAAACCTTTCTGTTTCATGGTAACCAGTGTAGAAACACCACTTCATCTCAAAGACATTTTTACTGTTCACTTCTGCTCTTGTTATCCTTTCGTTTTAACTAATCGTTTCGGTAACTATTGACGAATCTTTTGAATCATTTTTCCACATCCAGGTGACTTTCTAAGTAGCAGACATGTATTTAAGATGTGCTGACGATGATCAACATAGGGACGGAATAACAGCATACTACCTTTTTCTCCCTATCGTATTTACGCTGTTTGCATCACGAAGGAGACGAACAGCTCAATCAGTGAACAATGGAGTTCAATTATGGAACAGTGAAGTTGTGGTAAACGCTGTTATCTTAATATTTTGAACTCAAGATAGAAACATAAACAATTTATTTGCGATGTATTTAATGGTGTCATGCTACGGCGTGATGCGTTTCCATCACGTGGCATAAAAAGACGGGATAAAAACATAATTAGTGGTATATTTTTGTTACCACGACGCGTATGAGACATCTGCTACCTTTTTGCGACGGAAAACCACGTCTTGTTCTGTTTGGATTATATGCAAAGTAGCAACTGAAAGCCTTATTGTTCCTTAAGTTTTGCACGATAGTTTATTGCAAACATAAACAAATTTATAACTATTGAATCATGAAACAGACAAAAGCTTTTCACATTTCCTGGAGCCCTCATAGATCTAGGGAACCTCGTTACCATGGTACTAGTTTTATACGATGAAAAGAAATTATAGGTTAATAACGAAATTAACCGTGTGACTTCTTTTGTAACCAAATTTATTTACTTATAAAGGGGAAAGCAGACTTTTAAAATCACCAAAAACGACCGAAAATAGTTTTTTAATTTTAGCTTTAAAAAATAAATGTTATCAAATTCTAGGGATAGAAAAAATATGTTTTCAATTTCGATCATTTTTGACGTTACATACACAACAATATCAAAGATGTAGTAGATGAGTATAATAAGTCTAAACAAAAAGTGTTTTCTCCGATTGAAATTTTTTGACATTCTTCTGATTTCAAAATGTTCCATGCTCATTTGTTTTTAACTGATTTAATTGAATTTTTTCGAAAATCCTTGAAATCTGTTGCGTCTAAGTGTAAATGAGAAATACTTTATTCTTCGAAATTTTGAAATTTTGGTTTTAAACGTTACTTATCCTAGGTTTGAAAAATTTAAGTGCTTTAGAACAAAAAGTTTTCACTTTATAGTGGAGCGATACACTTATCGAATAGAGTTAATTCCATTTAAATGTATACAAACTGATATGTGAATTAAAATTTTGACAATACATGAAAAAGTAATGCGAATGGGACTTACCAATTTTTGCTATTTTATCAAAACTTTTGGACACGTCTTATGTAATAACTTCCGAATGATTGAATATTTTGGATCAACATTTTTATATAGGCTGTGTTTAGTACAAAACAGTCTCCAAATTCCATTCCAAGTGGTTAAAAAATGAAAGTCCAGTCTCCTTAACCCTGCTGGTTATCTTCTCGAGATATCATTAGCAAAACCATTAGCAGATCTTGATGGACAAGATATCTCGTCACTGGAATAAAACTGACCACATCTTGATCTCGCCATCATAAAAAAACGGTAATATCTTGATGTAGATGTTCTTTGTCATTAGCAAAATTGGTCAGATCTTGATGGACGAGTTATCTCGTCCAAACCGCTTGGAGGGTTAATTACGTTGTTTGTCCGATTCAAATAATTTATGACTTGTTATACTCTATCTATATAATTCCAGTGACCTTAGATCCTGTTACCGTCCCTGTCTGCAACCGAACTATAGTGCTGAATTGGGAACACCCGCGTGAAATGTTGGCGTCGCCTGGCTTTCCGAACAACTACCCCAGCAACATAAAATGTCATTATTACATTTCCGCCCCCGATGGACAAAGAATTGTGGCTCTTTTCACGGATTTTGTCTTGGAAGAAAGTGAGAGGTAAAGTACTTCTTGTATTTCTATCTCATACTGTATTACTGTCTTATCTGCATACTGTATTACTATCTTATCTGCATACTGCATTACTATCTTATCTGCATACTGCATTACTATCTTATCTGCATACTGCATTACTATCTTATCTGCATACTGTATTACTATCTCTCTTGTATTACTATCTCATACTACTCTTACTCATACTCTATGTTCTAGCTATCTTCACGAATCGGGCGAATCAATCTTTAGATCTGAATCACGCATAATCTGTAATAAAATTACCGTAGGTGGGTAAGTGAATGAACGTCGCACTGGAGCAACACAACAGGCTATTAGCGACGGTCCGGGATCAATTGCGAAGGGAAAGATCCGAGGACAACACTTTGTAACTTTGAACCACGCTGAAATGACGAGGTATACACCTTAGCTAGCAGCCCACTCTATAGAGGAAAAATAAAAGTAGAGTGAGCAATGGCAGCCTTATCTGACACCAAATCACGTGACCGAAACTAGTAGTAACGTGATCCTTAGACTACTTTCGTCTGCGGGTGGAACCGAACATTCATGATCTGATTGGTCCACGGGACAGTAGAAATCGCCCATCCATTGATTCATCATCTCATTAGTTCACGTGACATAGAGTTTGGCGATTTCACCATTTGTGTTGCCAATCTATAGATATGAGCATTCACACATCTGCTCTGTCATGAGATGTTATATCCCCAAACGTGGCGGTAAGATGCCATATTGGCTCACTAAATCATTTTTTCACAGTGAAGTCACGTGACTACTAGTCAACATGTTGATCACACTTTTTAAATCTTCTCTCAATAGCAGTGCTCAGTGTACTTATATCTCACGTCTATGGCCCACTTTCCAAACTTCCACATCACACCAACGTGAGTAAAATTATGGATATGATTCTACTGAATCATAATATACAAGTACATCATTATTAAATAGGTCATTTATTAATTTGTACAGGCACTTATCTAGTTAAGTAGGTAGGTAGCTGAATTTACGTCTCACTGAAGCAACACAACGGGCTATTTGCGACTGTCCTGGATCAATCACAAAGGAAAAATCCGTACACCTTATCAAGAGAGAATCATTGAATTTAAAATCATGAGTAGTTTATATTTTTTATTGATATTATGAATTATGAATACTTTATGTTAAATTTAGGTATATCAATTGATATCAGTATGTTCTGCATTGCTGAATTGGGAATTTATAGACTAAATGGTAATAGTAGTTGGGCAGTTGAATTAAGGGCACACTGGAGCAGCAAAACGGGCTATTGGTGACGGTCCGGGATCAATCCCGAAGAAAAAGAACCGAGGACAACACCTCGTAATTTTGAACCACGGTCAGATGATGAGGTCAACACCTGATCTGGAACCCCACTCTCCAAATTTCCACACCACCTCAACGTCAGGAAATTTGAGGCCACGACAGATTCAACGTGGACCAGCCCCCACATATATAATGGTCTTTGATTGGACCAGTTTCGAACTCGGAACCCTCCTGTTCCTAATCGGCTACTCTTCCAACCGGGATACTATGGCCCCTGTAAACTAAAGGGATCGTTGAAATGGAGACGAATCGGATAATTTACATTTAAATAAATTAATTATGAATCATGAATAATTTACGTGAAATCAAAAACTGCGAAGCTTGAATATTTTGCATCAAATGAATAAATTATGAAGCGGAATATTTATTAAAAAATATATACTGGGATGTTAAACTGTAGCATAATATGCGTGTGTACTGCATTGATTAATAGGGCCTTTATTAATTCATACAGAAGCATTTTAATAAGTTCGTCCTAATATCAAATTTATCCATTAAATTATTTTTGAAATAAAGTAATTTTTTCGGTAGACTTGCTTTAGTAGACTGAAGGAGGTTTACTTGAATCAGATTTTGAGTTTTAGTTCATCATCATGTATTCATCTACCCATCCAGTGCGCCTAAAGGAGTTCGACGTTCCCTAATGACATAAAAACAAGGTGTGTCCTTGAGTTTAGATATCACCCATACGTGTATCATTTGATCATTACAGGACAAAGATGAGTGAATGCTTTCAGCTGTAAGGTCCCACCCTATCTTAAGAATAGATTGAATAGACACTATCGATAATAACTTGCCGTATCTCAGTAGACGGAGACTTTAGTGATCCGATATTCACTGCTTAGATGCGGTATATAAACGTATTGGAGGAAATGAATATTTGCCGAAAAATGAATTCTGTGGATTCAGGATGAAAAATATTAGACAAAACTTATTTTCATCAAATTGTAGTGTTTTATTTTAGAAGTACGAATTAAGGTTATGTATACACTAGAATATTTTTTCTTAATTTTGACTTTAAAAATCCAGATTTTTTACAATAGGTCTTTGGTTTGTGCTTAAACTCATTTCAGTGTGAAAAAAATCAGATTGGACAAACCATTTATTGTCTAATTTAAATGTAATTAACTAATTAGTATGTTTTTTGAACAGTGATATCAAAAATTTTAATGTGTCCAGAAAGACAATCCCTTTCGGAAATTATTTCTAATTTTGTTTCATGTTTTGACTCTCAATCAAGTTGCTAGAAGGAATATGTTTTTTATTACAACTTTTTGCCAAGGAAATCCAAATAATCAAGTTCTTTTCTTTCAAGAATTTTAACATTTAAAAATCAACTAAAAACTAATTTCTTAACTAATAAATTTGACTGAGTCAGAACATCCACTCATAATGATACAAAAATAATTATAATAGATCAATTCCACATAGAGTTATCACTGCTGAAACAGAGCCATAGTGCAAGAAAAACAGTCCTTCGGAAATTGAGTTTAAAGTTTTGGAAACATGTTTGTACATCGTGACAGTACCTAGCAAACATCCCTGAAACTAGAAAACTGTTTTGAATATATGCTAGATCTTGGGTATCGTTTGAAAGCTAAGAAGTTGGAAAATATTTTGAAGCAATAAAAAATATCGATTTCATTGTCGATTTTCGTGATTTGTAATGCATACATACACCATAAAATAATAGTCCGAAAAAAGCATAATTTGAAACACTTGTCATTGTGCAATCTATACGTCAATGTGGAGAATTTTTTGAGAATCCGTATAAGTTGACAGAAATTTCAAGAAAACTCAATGTCAAGTTTGAAGTTTTAGTCTCATAATGCCCTTTCCTTATATTTTCTGCATTCATAAATATTTAGAACCGTATAGGGTTATAACTTTCATGCAACCGAAACCTAACCTTCCGTTAGTCTCACTGATCCTGAGAAGTGGACGTTGACTTTTTCAATGTTTTTAAATGTGAATGAAAAGAATAATTGTAAAAACTGCATTAGTAATAGATTCAAATAATGCATTTTTGCAGTTATCTATTTTTAAGAATATCCTCAAACCTCCGATTGATTTCGATAATATATCTATTCCATCAAGATATTGCCAGTTTTTTGCTGATGACTACATCAAAATAGGTCAGTTTTCTTCTAATGACGATTATCTCGTTCATCAAGATCTGTTCAGTTTTTGCTAATGACGAGTTTCCACGTCGAGACAACCACCAGGAGGGTTAAATAGACTACGAATTTAAAAAATGAACAATTAATCCTCTGAGGGGTTCACGCGTATATATCCGTTCTACATCCTGCAGTTTTTCCTGCATTGCTTCTAACGGGTTTTGATTTTCTTGCCCCATAGACTTTTTCCAGGGATTGTTTAAACCATCTGAAAATCATGGTATTTCCCGAGTACTGTGGCATTCATTTTCCCTCGTGGTGGAAGAGTAACGGATTAGCAATCGAAAGATTGCGAGTTCGAAACTAGGTCCAGTCAAAGACCGTCGTGTACACGGAGGCTGGTGCACGTTAAATCTGTCGTGGCCTCAAATGTCCTCACGCTGGCGTGGTGTGGAAGTTTTGAGAGTGGGGTGCCAGCTCAGGTGTAACCTCATCATCTCAATGTGGTTCAAAATTATGTGGTGTTGTCCTCGGATCTTTCCCTTAGGATTTGATCCCGGACAGTCGCCAATAGCCCGTTGTGTTGCTCCAGTGTGACCTTAATTAAAATACCAAATATTTATTTGTTAAAATAAAATGTTTGACCCGTGAGTAATGGAGGGTTAATTTCCACACTCGATCCTATCATAATTGTGCACGAAACTAATCTTGCAAACATCTGTTCGGGCCTAGTTCATCCGAATTTTCCCGGGTTCGTCTTGCATCGTCGAAAATGCCAACTTTCTCAATATAGGTGACGTTTGGAAAGAATATTTTATAAATTTTTTGGAGTTTTTCTTTCATCCAAAACCCGCTTTCGCGTTTCTTCTGACTATTTCTGCTTCTTTTAGGTCATTTTAAAATCAGATCTATATCTTCCAGTGCTGTCAAAAGTGTCGGAGATTGTCTGGGCCGGTATTCATATCGATTCACTTTCGGCAATAGTTGAATTCTATGCAGCAGCTTAGATGGTGTCGAATGACAATGGCACTACTGGCAATGGCAAAAGCTGTTGGGAACTGCTCAAGTCTTGATTTGTGCAGATTCATTTTTGACAAGTTTGAAATATTGAAATAGAAATTCTTCACGCCACATTTCTATGAAATGAAACGAAACACATGAAAATGAAACAGATCAGACACAAAATTACCACATATCAGTGAGTTAGCTTTCCTTCACAATGTGTGCGTCATCTCTCCCAAACGAGACAATGTACTCAGTCATTTTAAAACGTAAATGCCAATAAGAATAATATCTGGCAGTTTTTTCTAAGTTCTCTAAATTATTCCTTAAACGTAATAAACAGCTTAATCCTCCTAGTGGTTGTTTCGACGAGGTATCTAGTCATTAGTAAAAACCAGACTTTGATGAACGAGATATCTCGTCATTAGCAAAATTGGTCATATCTTGATGGACGAGATATCTCGTCATTAGCAAAATTGGTTATATCTTGATGGATGAGATACCGCGTCTAAACCTCTTATAGGGTTAAACAAAGTCGTTTAATGATGTAACACAGAATCGTTATTTTAAATATCAAAAGAACGACACATTTTGTACTTCTATTTCCGTAACAGGTTATAAAAACTTTTGATTAAACAAGAACCCCACAACTTGTTAAACTCAATCTTCTGAAGCTACTGACTGAAAACAAATCGAATTTCGGACAAAATGCAGTTAGAATCTTTTTCATTACACTGGTGTGTGAAAGTTAAGGAATACCGTTATTTTTAAAGGAAACAACCTTACAATGAAACGAAACAGCCTGTGGCGATATGCATAACCGAAGACATTCTGTAGAAAGCATATTCAAATTTTGGAATCGTGAGGCAAGTGGCTCTGACATAGGAAGAGGTTCTGCTACCTTTGGAACTCATCCGCATGCTCAGTCTCTGAGTGAAAAGTCTGCTCCAGTGTGCGAAGTTGTCATACAGCCTACAAAGGACCATCTCCTCTCTTGTTTTAAGTTTTCACAGTTACCCTTCTGTCACATGGCACAAGTGCAATTCAAAGACATTTTTAGTGTTCGCTTCTATTATCGTTATCGTTTTATTTTTACTCATCGATCCAGTAACTGCACCTTTCGTATCATCGTTTCTCTTTCCCTCATCCATGTTACTTCACTGTAAAGTAGCATCTGAAAATCTTACTGCTCCTTAACCATTCAAATGGCTTCGACGAGATATCTCTTCCATCAAGATCTGACCAATGTTACTAATGACGAGATGTCTCGTCCATCAAGATCTAACCAATGTTACTGATGACGAGATATCTCGTACATCAAGATCTGACCAATGTTACTGATGACGAGATATCTCGTACATCAAGATCTGACCAATGTTGCTGATGACGAGATACCTCGTCATAAATATATTGCCGATTTTTTGTTGAGGATGAGAACCAGATCTGATCAGCTTTCTTCTAATAACAAGATATCTCGTCCATCAAGATCTGGTCAGATTTGCTAATGACGAGATACCTCTTCGAGACAACCACCAAGAGGGTTAAGTTTTGCACGCAAGTGTATAACCTCTGCACTATCTGTCCCTCACTTACCTCGAAGTCTTATTATTCAGATAGTTATAAGTCTGCGACACAACCGATAATGTTTTCACAACAAAAAAAATCAACTCATTTCAATGATTGCACAAAATACTACCTACCTCTTGAATCTCATTATAACTCAGATTTAAGATTATCCAAATGTAATTCATAATCACATTAAAACTAGTAATTCATAAACACATTAAACACTAGTTGATGTCATTTCGACACCAAAGAGCTTTTGCCGCTTCCTCCTTTTTCCATTTTTTGTCGGATTTTGACAATTTCTTGTGATTTTAAACATTTTATTTGATAAGCACATAACGGAAGTTTTTGTGTGCAACTCACTTTAGAGAAAAATGCTACATTTACCCTGAAAGTCCGCTAGTGTCTTTTAGACAACAAGCAGATTTCCCGGCCTAATAGCTTTCGTTCAGCAATATATTGCCACAGAGTAGCAAGCCAAGCAGATTTCTAACCGTAATTTATTTAATAGTTCTGTATTCGTTTATATGAACTTGAATATACTGGCATTCCTTTCAAAGAGGGATATAAGTAATTTTACTCGCAAAATTTCACGTCTAAGTTTGTGCATTGATTGTAATTATTACTCCCATTACCACGTTATTCACAGGGGATTTTTTTCACTTATACAGAAACAATGACTCAGAAAATATTCCAGTCCTAAAGAAATTTTAAATCTGTTGCGAAAACTATTCGAAAATGAATCTGATGTGGTAATGAGCTCTCTCCTGTTCCTATTTCGATTCGAATAACCTGTCACCATAGTGTGACAAGTTGAAAAGCAACAAACAATACGAAATGGAACAATTTACAGCATAGAGAATTGGGAGAGGTAAAAAAACCATAGTGATTGAATATGGAATGAGCGGACTTCCTGGCATTGGTCAGAGCATTGGGTATTAAGCTGACTTTTATTGGGGTGGAACAACTGACAAAGGCAAAACTGGGAATCTCTTGGGGAAACAGGAGATCTGTAAAGTGCTGAAAGTGGATGAGTGGGGAAAAGAACGAGCTCCTCGACAAACCAAAGTGAAACCTTAAAAAGTGTTTCCTGTTCCCGTAGAATTGTCCTCATCTCAGCATGCCCTTCATCAACGACAACCCAATGCTCTGACCAACGCCAGCATGTTCACTTATCCATATTCATCCCTGTCATCCGCTTCCAGCATTTTACAGATTTCTCCTGCTTCCCCGAGATATTCACAGTTTTGTCCTTTATCGGTTGCTCCACTCCAATAAAATCCCACTTCATATCCAATGCTATGACCAATGCCAGGAAGTCCGCTTATGCCATATTCAATCACTACGGCTGCTTGACCCCTCCCGATTCACTATGCTGTGAATCGTTCCATTTCGCATTGTTTGCAGCTTTTCAACTTGTCACAGTATGGCGACATAAACAAACCGGATTATACGTGAAAATAAATCAGAACCCATAAGAAAGTGATACAGATGTGCTGTGTCCCTCGCCAGATTGTATACCCAAAATAATTTCGATTAAAATCACTAGGGATAGCAAATAATGGAAAATATAAAAAGCGTGACTGGTGGATTTTCTGCTAGAAATACTTTAGCGTGAAATTTACTGCACCTTTCTCTGTCCATAAAAATTATTTTCCTATGAAAATAGGTGACTCAGTAGGTTTGCTCATAGAAGAGATATAAAAGTAGTTAGTAATGGTAATCCCCCCACATAGTAGTAGACTTTGGCGATTCCAGAACTTTTGTCGCCACTCTATAGAAATGTCCATTCACACATCTAACCTGTCATAAGATGTATCACCAAACGAGGCGATAAAATGCGAAATAGACCAACCAAGTCGATTTTTCACAGAGCAGTCACCTGACTACTAGTCGACATGTTGGTCACACTTTTTGAAGCACCTCTCCATAGCAATGCGCAGTCTACTTACATTTAACGTCTATGGGTTTGTGCACCGCGCTAGCAACCTGTTGTAGTCAGTTTCGATACCACCCTGGGTGTGCTTCTCTTTTGTGTCATTAAAGCTTTCCTAGTGTGCGTGTGTCCATTTACTTGACCTTGTTAGCCAAATATGGCACTTGCTCCATAAATCCCAACCAATCAACCTCATGAAAATAAATATTGAACTATAAGCTTAAAGTTAACTACATTTAAAAACAGCAACCATGCCTATAGTTATTATAACAATTTTCCGCAATTTATTTACTAGCGTCGAAACCATGCCTGTGGGCGTTTTAGGATAACAGAAGTGCCGAACTCTCTACCGTTGAATGGAAAGATAGACTAAATGATCATAGTTTGCGTAAATGTAGATAGTCTTATTATAATGGCATTGAAGTTGATATCAGAACCATTTGAGTACTTAAATAAATAGCTATGTGAAACTTGAATCGTAATATAAAATGCACCTACGTGTGGAACCATAGATTCAACATTATAGAACGTATAAGGCTCCAGATTTGAAATAGATAATATAATTTACACCACAATCCTGGGCCGACTGAATGCGAAATGACTATATTAATTTAAGTAGTTGAATGTACCACAATCCCCAAGTATCCCTCTGCCTCTGAATATTATAGGTCTTGGGGCAATTGGAATTAGGCTTCGGGTCTCATCCGAGGACCACCGTAATTAAAATCTAATTACTTAAAACTGAGAGTTCTGTGTTTAAAATATCACACATCCACACATTTTGTATAATTTAAGTCTCCATGTGGATAGTTAGATTTAGGAAACGTTGGCTCGAATACTAAATGATTTAATTTTCTGAATAAATCGATTCACTGAAAGAATCTGTAAAATGTGATACGCGTATGTGCCATGAGCTACCTAATTTCTTGAGCTATTGAATAATACTTAATTTGCTGTAATATTTCTATGTTGAAATTCTTTTAACATTTAATTCAATTTCATCAGCAATAAAATTTACCAATTTTTATTCAGGTTGGAAAAGTAACGGACTAACAACCGGAGGGTTGCGAGTTCGAATCCAACCATAGACTATCGTGTACAAAGGGGGCTGGTGCGCGTTAAATCTGTCGTGGTATCAAATGTCCTCACGCTGGCGTGGTGTGGAAGTTAGGAGAAGGGGGCAGCAGCTCAGGTGTGACCTCGTCAACTGACCGTGGTTCAAAATTAAGTGGTGTTGTCCGGATCTTACCTTCTTGTCCTCGTTTGCCCTTAGAGGGTTGATGCCGGACCATCGCCAATATCCCGTCGTGTTGCTCCAGTGCGACGTTTTAATTACATACCTACCTATGGATAGAAAGAAATATATTATGTATTCTCTCTTACATATCTAGAAAAGCTGTTATAATTTTATACCAGATTTTATAACTTACGATTTGAAATTTTATCTGAGCTGTCATAGGTTTATACTTCTTGGTATCATTTTGTTCGTCTTGAACTGCTCTTTCAACCTGTTTACGGTTCCTATGTAAGTTTCTGCCGATGACCTCTATATCGATTTGAAAGACGTATTCACTTGAAATTAATTCCAAATCCCCATAAGAATAACATGGAGTATTTTAAGATCATTGTCACCAAATTTGGTACATTAATTTTTAGAATCCTGCGGTATATAAAACATATTTAACCAGTTGTATCAGTATCCCGGACCGTCGCCAATGGCCCGTTGTGTTGCTTCAGTGTGACGTAAATTAAGCTATCTACCTTAAATAATATTATGAATGCGAGTAGGGCATCAATTAAGGAACAACAAATTTGTTTTCTAAAAATGCAGCATGTCATTTCATTCCAGCCCTTCTTTGGTCTTCGCACCTACCCTGACGAAAATCGAAACCCTCTGGCGCTGAAACTAATAAACTAATCTATTGAACTCCTTCGAGCATTTCCAGCAGGGGGCAGATCCTACTTTAATATTAACGTAAAACGTATGGAATATACGTTTTACGCACTTGCTCTACTTTAACCTATATTCTAGTAAGGTTCACATGCATTACATTGTTTTATTAAGTGATCTTGACAAATGTTTGTGTTTTCAGTTGTGAATATGATGATTTGACGCTAGTAGAGGAGGAGACAACATGGCGTCGTTGTGGTGACTGGGAGAACAAGATTAAACTTCTTCGACACATTTCCCTCAAAAGTTCTTTTCATCTTATTTTTTCATCAGACTTTTCTCACTCCTACAAGGGTTTCAGAATAGAATTAACGCTCCTCGCAGGTAAGAAACATGTTATGTTTTTATGTAAAGTTATTTTCAATTCTCCGTCTGGCGCACGTGTACCTGACAGATATACATTTGACAGTTTCAAATTCTATAAAATTCTAATATTAATTACCTTGAGCTTTAATGTATACACTGGTCTGGTGTCGGGCTACATAGGAACGTTACTTATGCGGGTTCAGTTCATAAAATGGAAATGATAGTTATTGTGTTCCGATATGTAGGGTGATCCGCTTAGGACTATAATAGAAGGAAGTACTATATTTCCTTTACTGTGGTACCATGATTTATTTACAAACTTTCTTACTTACACTACTGGCCATTAAAATTGCTATACCAGGAAGGCGGCACGCCATACACGTGAAATTTGCATGACATGAAATTTCATGTGTAATAAATGATTAGATTTTCAACACATTCATGCAAAGCAGGCGGCGGTAGCGACACCTACAATGCTATAAAAGAAGAGATTTGACTGCAGGTTTCTCATACTGGAATTGCATTTGAACGTTGTTCTCGGGTAAGAAAGTTGTTGTAATGCCTCGTGTAAGAAGGAGAAATGCCTACCAGCACGTGTCTGACTTTAATCGAGGAAGGATTGTAGCCTACCGGGATTGCGGCTTATCGTACCGCAGTATTGCTGCTCTCGTTGGTCGAGATCCCATGTCAGCAGAATATGGAATCAGTGGGTTCAGGACAGTCATACGGAACGTCGTGCAGGTTCTCAGCGGCCCCCCATCACTAACATCCGAGAAGACAGACATGTTATCCGCATGGCCACAAGGGATCGTAGTCACGTCACGAGCCCGAGTCGAGAAATGGAAAGACAACAAGTGTCTGCTCGAACAGTTCGACGATATTTGCAGCAGCATGGAGTGTCAACACGGCGACCAGGGCTTCGGCTAACCCTTGACGCTGCATCACAGACAGGAGAGCCTCCGATGGTGTGATCAACGACGAACCTGGACGCAGGAATGGCGTCACGTCGTCTTTTCAGACGAATCCAGGTTCTGTATACAGCATCATGATGGCCGCATCCGTGTTTGGCGGCATCGTGGAGAACGCTCATTGCCAGCTTGCATTCGACATGGTCATACTGGCCCATCACCTTAAGTGATGGTATGGGGTGCCATTGGATGCACGTCTAGATCACCTCTAGTTCGAATTGCCGGCACTTTGAACAGCAGTAGTTACATTTCTCATGTGTTAAGGCCCGTGGCTCTGCCCTATCTTCGAGGCATCCGTAACGCTAGGTTTCAGCAGGACAATGCACGACCGCATGCTGCCCGTACTGTCCTGACCTTCCTTGATACAGAACATGTTCGACTATTGCCCTGGCCAGCACGTACGTTCTCCTGATCTCTCGCCAATTGAAAACATGTGGTCAATGGTTGCCGAGCGACTGGCACGTCACCACTCGCCATTCACTACAGTCGATGAACTGTGGCATAGTGTTGAGGCTGCAGGGACTGCAGTACCCGTACATGCCATACAATCTCTGTTTGACTCCATGCCCAGGCGGATAAGTGCTGTTATTGCTGCCAGAGGTGGCTGCTCTGGGTATTGATTTCTCAGAATCTATACCTCCAAATTTCCTGTACATTTAATCATTTGTTCTTCCCACTATAATGTATGTGTCCAATAAATATCATTCTGTTATTTGCATTCCTTCCTGATGTAGCAATTTTAATGTCCAGTAGTGTACATACATCAACTCAGAAATTTTTTTGCAAGTCTAGTGCACTTCAACATGCGCACTATGCACTTTTCGTTATTCGTATAATTTGTTTCCGTGTTACAAATGTTTATTTTCTCCTAGTCCTAAGCGGGACACCCTGTATGTCTCCGCCCTATTTCAATCTGTCACTTTTTACGTTTCCGGATTGAAAGTTCATGAATGCAAAATGATATTCAGGGTGTTTCAAAACTTCTCGATCACAAACTTTAAGGGGAGCACAAATTCATACCCCTCCTGGTGGTCGTCTCGACGTCATCATTAGCAAAACTGAGCAGATCGTGATGAACGAGATACCTCGTCATTAGAAAAAGCTGACCAAATTTTGATCTCGTCATCATGAAAGAATTGGCAACATCTTGATGACGAGATATCTTGTCATTAGTAAAATTGGTCAGATATTGATGGACGAGATATCTCGTCGAAACCACTCTTGGAGGATTAAACCGCATTCACATAGGAATGTATATGGGCAAGCGTCACCCGGATATGCTAGAGTGTACATCTAGATCATGCTCTTCAACAGATGTTGCACTAAGATGCAGAAACAAACGACAGCAAGTATGTGAACAGCATTTTTACCAGACCTAAATGTACAGTTTGATAGTAGTTGTACACTTACAGTTTAACTGTAGTGTTCAAAGTTGCGACCACCAACAGAAACGCATGCCTGGTTGCGTCCACGCATATAAGGTAGGTAAGTATTTTACTTAGCGTCGCCACCCGTGTAATAAGTGGGTATGAGTTCCAGTAACCCTCCATGTGGTTTCGACGAGATATTTCCTCAATCAACATCTGACCAATTTTGCTAATGACGCGATATCTCGTCATCAAACTCTGCTAATGGTTTTCTAATGAGATACCTCGTCGAGAGAGCCACCAGGAGGGTTAAGGAGGAGTGTTCCTGTTTCACACCTTCTGGTGCAAGCGAGCTAACGACTGGTGATTCAGTATACATCTGTCGAGGTATCATTCAAGTTACGATCTCAAGGCGGCTCGTCCGTTGCCGTTCGCTGCCTAATGTGTTAGGTTCATGTTAGCCATCTCCATTCGTGAAATGATGCATACTAACCGTACGAAGTAAGAGTCTGAAATGATGATGGTCCAAATTTCCGAGCTGCAGAACAACGCCCTCCATAAATCTCAGTGGAGCTTGCGAACATGCATCCCTATGTGATTACGGTTTAATAACTTCCAAGGGGTTTCAACGAGATATCACGTCCAAGATCTGGTAAATTTTGCTAATGAAGAAATATCGCCTTCAGACAAGACTGCCCTATTACTCCAAGGTCCAAATAGGAAAAAAAAATGGTTCCTTCCCTATGTGAAGGTTTGGAGCAGGTTTTTCATCAGAGGCTGGTCACTGCAGAGCAATTTTCGATGCGAAGATAAACTACCAGGAGAGTTAATTTTGTGTTCACTATATTCCTTAAAGTTTGTACACGAAGTTTTAAAACACCTTGTTCAATTTTAAGTAACTCTAAAGTATATAACTCTAAGGGTGTGGTCAGTCGTCAACAGATCAAAATCCATCTGTTAGGTAATTCCACATTTAAAGAGGCACAGACTTCCCTTTAAAATTAGAGCTCCATCGCGTTCGTTTGGTTTCATTCGTCACTCCACTCATTTGTTGCTACACGACGACTTAGACCAGGAACTATGACTTCAAACCAAAGAGTCAGAATGAAATCATCACTAGAATCAATATAACCTGTTTACTCTCTTTCTCTATTTCCGTAAACTTTTGCGTTATGGTGTTATGACCTGTCTAAAACCTCGGAAACTATTATTGTTCACTTCGCGTATAACTGAAACATTCCTCCGTTTCCGTAAACTTTTACATTATGGTGTTATGACCTGTCTAAAACCTTGGAAACTATCATTATTCACCCCGAATATCTAAATTGTTCCTTGAGTCAAATTTTATACAAAAACAATTGTTTAAAAATATTGTTTGTAGAAGAGAATATGAATTTTTATTGAAATGTTGTTCATAATGCCTTCTCTTTAACCTTCTGATCGGTTCGCACGCATATATCCGTTTTGCAACCTGCAGTCTTCCATGTATGACATATAACCCCAGTTTTGACCTCTTTAACCAATAGAATACTTAAGATTCTTTGAACCAATCGATGTTACTTTGTCATTATGTGGGGGAAAGCAATGCAACGTTACTCGGTAATCTCGAGACTGTCAGAGGGTTTAAAATGTTTTGGTTATAAAAATAAAAGGGTTGCTAACGCTATAATTTAAAATATCCGGAAACATTTGTATGCATATCATGCATGTATTTACCGAAAACGAAAAATGATATACGTTCACGGTTTTAAAGGCGTCAATTAATTTCTAAGCAGGATATTATTAAAAAATTCCAGTTGATTCTGAATAAAATTTTTAGGTAACCCGACACATTCCACCACTTAACTTTCCTTAACGTCCAAATTAGGAAGAATATTCCATATCTCTGCAAAACAAATATCGAGTTCCGGCCCTTAATTAAACTTAAAGCCTTGGATATCATAGTAAGTAAATTGACAAATCCCATTTTTCAAGTTTTTAAAACAAATTCTCATTAAAGTAATTGCAGCACGCAAGAATGCATAACGAAAGTAGGTAAAAATTATTAAATCCACTTTCAATCCGTTAAGTAGTGTAGCTTTTTTTATGCGAGATATTTACCAGATTTGAAATACTCTTTGTTAAACGCACATTGTAGGTATTAAAGATTATGATGTATACTCAGTAATTGAAGCATGAAAGCTCATTTACACTAGTATGTCTATCCTAATCTGCTCTCCTTATTCGGATCCGTAGAATCAATGAGCGATGATAACGAGAATAGTTAAACCTGTCAATCATTCTCGTTGCCTATTGGTTCGGTTAATCCGATACATTGAGGATGGTCGTATAAGTGGAAATAAACCTTTATTCTACCAAAACTAAGGTTTTAAAATTACCGGAATTCTCAGTGACGGTAATTTACAGATGGAAATTCTCAATACAGGCTGTTAGTTCTATTTTTCCGTAGCAGAGTGAACTGGCGTAAGTATGAGAGGCATTTTCTGTCAATCTAAGTGCGGATGGTGGTAGTTTTCTGTGGAGGAACGTGTTTCCTCATCGTGTTCCGAGCATTTTGTCACTTGTTTTTCGTATACGATTTCAGCACGTCGCCAGCAAAAATTCCAAAGAATGAATTCCGTTAAAAGATTATAGACTAATTGCACCTGCATAAAATCTTATATTCAATCAAGAACTTTTACACAAAATCTTTGTGCTGTCACATGCTTCCTGAGAAACATTGGGTGCTACTTTCAAAAAGTTTCATCTATACCAATGCATTACCGCTTCTGATTACTCTTCCACTCACTTGGAATTATGTGCACAAAAATATTGAGGGAATTGTTGAGAATAAAAAAATTTAACTATTCAAAAGATACGCTCTATAGCAGGGGTGTCAAACTCAATTAAAACACGGGCCATTTAATGCAACTGGTAAGATTCACGCGGGCCACATCACATTTACAAATTTTCTTAAAATTATATTTTGAAGTGAGGATTCAGGAATATGGAAAGGATAATTAAAAAACATTATGTAATTAAGTGAATTTAGGGTAATAATTTATAATATTGCTATATAATTGCTTTTATTTAAACGTTTATTTAATTTAATGTATTTATAAAACTAAAATTAACTTTTTACCGGAAACTTGACAGCGCTTTCCTCCTACTAGTTTTCCAATATATCTGGATTCAAAGACTGAGAACAGACAATCTTCATTATGGCAGATAGATGTTTATCAGTTAATCTTGATCTGTAGGCCGTTTTATTTAATTTCATTGACGAAAATAGTTGCTCACACATTTTTAACATCACGAAATTGTGTGTACGGTATTGCCTCGATCTCCCCTAAGTGCTATTTTCTTCATAACATATTATCCTGTTTTCATTTTATTTCAGAGCATCGCGGGCCACAAAAAATTACCTCGGGGTCCACATGCGGCCCGCGGGCTGCCAATCTGACACCCCTGCTCTATAGCTTCTAGATTCCGAACAGCAAGTCTTCGGGTTTGGTCCCGGACCGTCGCCAATAGCCCTTTGTGCTGCTCCAGTGCGACGTTAATTAAAACCTACCTACCCACTAGCAAGTCATCATTATGAATCAAAATATCACAACCCGGCTGCAATTACGTCATAATTCATAAAACTGTGTTTCCAGATTTGTAGATAGAAAGACTGTAAATGCATGCGTCTGCAAACCTGCATCAACTGCCCTCTACTGGTATCTACAGTTGTGGAAGTTTTTCAGCGTGCAGAATGTATTTACAATCTAACATAAAATTAGAAATTCCTCTTCTGTTATGGTGGTATTGCAGGCGGGGTGTTATATATATATTTGATAAACCATGCTAAAGTAGATGAGTACATACTTCAGAAAAAATAATCTTTTCTGTAGGAAATCAGCCGCATGTGCAAATAGCACAAATAGCACATTTTACCATAAACTTACCTAATTTTACAAAATTATGAAATGTTGACATGGAATTTCTTGCTGAAATGAGCTGAAGAAATCAGAGACTTCTGAGAGTTCCGCTCCTCGAGTGGTTTGACGAGATATCTCGTTTATCAAGATCTGACAAATTTTGCTAATGACGAGATATCTCATCATCAAAATATTGCCGATTTTTTTCTGATGTCGAGATCAAGTTCTGGTCAGTTTTTTCTAATAACGAGATATCTCGTTCATAAAGATCTAGTCAGTTTTGCTAATGACAAGACACCTCAGAAACATCTGAGTGTTTTTATTCCGCTCCTCCAAGTGGTGTAACGCCATATCTCGTTCATCAAGATCTGGCAAATTTTGCTAATGACGAGTAATCTCATCATCAAAATATTACCGATTTTTTGATGATCTCGATATCAAGTTCTGGTCAGTTTTCTAATGACGAGATATCTCGTCCATGAATATCTAGTCAGTTTTGCTAATGACAAGACACCTCATTGAGGAAGGTTAATATTTAATTATAGTTATGTATTGTAATATATATATATATAATGTTACATTAACCTTCTGCTATCTTTCAGAACGATCTCAACAGAGTACCTTATGCGACAATGACATGTTTCAGTTGAAAGACGGAAAATGCTATCTAGTCGTCAATTATCCCGAAACCAGCTGGTCAACTGCTCGCCAGATATGTTCGGAGGCCAAAGCAAAGCTCGCCATCGTAGAGAATGCGGATCAAGTAACAGTTTTGGATGAATTGGTTAGATCTACATACGGATATATGTCAGGAGTTGTATACTGGGTAGGAGCATATGCTTCAGCTGGAAACAGCTCATGGAAATGGCTTGATGGTACTGCAATGAACTCTAAATGTAAGTAAAGTAACTGCTTTTTTTGTGTAAAGCTTCGTTATAAGTTTTCGCTAGTTGTTTTGATTAGTTGAAATTTAGTGTTTCTTTTGGTATTGTGGATGGTAATAGGTCAACGCAAAACATTCTAAATGGTATCTTCTGACTAGACTTATAGGAAAAATGAGATTACAGGACAAATTTCGTCCAAGTCATTTGGAGAGTTTTCTCGTCCAATAAAATCTGACCAATTTTGCTAATAACCGTTTGATAGGGAATAACTTCTATAAATTCATATGAGAAAATTGCTTAAGCGATCACCTTCATTTTCGATATACGAGGCTAATTTTTTATATAGATTCGAAATTTTGAGTCAAAATTGGATGTTGGATTTGGAAATTATGTTAATGGAAAATTTAATATAAAGACTCCCTAAGTCAATCTTTCGCATATAAATTAATAGAAGATTTCGAATTATCAAAATTTTTTATTCAAAAATTTATAACTACTGACCTTTATACTTTTTGGTAGAAATCGATTTAAGACTATACGACCGTGTAAAACTTCAGCTCTTTCTTCCCAATACTTGTTTTACTATTGTAAATTTAATACTCTATTTTTAGCTCTTTTGAAAAGGAAATGACAAGATTCTCTCTCTTAGGAAGAAAGATCAGAAATGTTGCATGTTTTACAAAAAGTCCTGAATAGAGTTTTATAAAAGTATATGGAGGTTACATTCTTATTTTGCTCGAAAATTTATTCTCGTAGTTAATATTTCAAGCTAAAAGTTAACTTTATGAAGAAACATTTCGTAGATTATGTTGTTGTGAGTTTTTAGTAGTAACACAATAAAAAATTCTATCTTATAGGAAAATTATCTCAAAAGATATGTTCGGTAAACGAATTTAACCCTCCAAGTGTTTCGACGAGATATCTCGTCCATCAAGATCTGCTCAGTTTTTTCTTCTGCCGAAATATTTCGTCCATCTAGATTGACCAATTTCACTAATGATGAGATGTCTCGTCATCAAGATATTGCCGATATTTTGCTGATGACTTCATCAAGATCTGGTGCGTTCTCTTCTAATGACGAAATATCGCGTCCATCAATATCTGGTCAGTTCCTTCTTCTGATAAGATATTTCGTTCATCAAGATCTGGTCAGTTTTTTTCTTCTGCCGAGATATTTCGTCCATCAAGATCTAGTCAGGTTTCTTCCATTGACGAGATATCTCGTCCATCAAGATCTGCTCAGTTTTTCTTCTGCCGAGATATTTCGTCCATCGAGATTGACCAATTTCACTAATGATGAGATGTCTCGCCATCAAGATATTGCCACTATTTTGCTGATGACTTCATCGAGATCTGGTCAGTTTCTTCTAATGATGAGATATCTTGTCCATCAAGATCAGGTGCGTTTTCATCTAATTACGAGATATCTCGTCCATCAAGATCTGGTCAGATTTGTTAATGACGAGATTCCTTGTCGAGACTATCAGGAGGGTTAAACACACAAAAAAGCGACATTTCTTCGCCAAAGGGTTTTCTCCCCATTTTATTGAAAGGATTCTCCCTACCCTTTGAATTCCAAAACATTGTAATGAAGATGAATTACTCTCATTAATTTCTAGTGCTGGATCTTTAGGTAGACCTCACTTCAATGTTTAATGAAAAATTATTTAATCTGTTCCTTGGATATTTTTTAAGTTAATTTACATTTTGGAGGTATGTTATTATTATTAATTATCATTATTAAACGTTATTAATTTAATCAATAAAGAAAAATAATTTACATACACGCGCGTTTTTGGCTGCAAAATGTTTCGTATGATGTTTATTTATAATGAAGTCGCGGTAGCCCGGTTGGAAGAGTAACGTATTAGCAACCGGAGGGTTGCGAGTTCGAATCTAACCAAAGACCATCGTGTACAAAGGGGGCTGGTGCACATTAAATCTGGAGTGGCCTCAAATGTCCTCACTTTGGCGTGGTGTGGAAGTTTGGAGAGTGGGGAGCCAGCTCAGGTGTTGCCTCGTCACCTGACCGTGGTTCGAAATTACGTGGTGTTGTCTTCGGATCTTTCCCTTTGGGACTGATCCCGGACCGTCGCCAATAGCCCATTGTAATGCTCCAATGCGATGTTAGCTAAAATACCTACCTACCTATAATGAAGGATAATCGTACATGCATTCTCATATGCATAATTCAAATTTTCTGCCAAATTATGTAGGGTGAACCAGTTAATAATTGACCAATTAGTGCACGTTATTCAAGAAAAAATTGCACTGCAAGTAGTTTGAAATTGCACTTAAAAGATATTTGCTCTTAGTGTCTGGTGATGATTAAAATTGGCAATAGTTTAATTCTTAATATTTTTTAGCTTATATAACTTTTTCTACTTAAAAAGTAGTGATTTGACCAATAGTTGTCTAACACACATCTAGTTTCCATTCATTGAGTTGGTTAGGATTTATCCTAGTGTATTAGCTGGCTGATTGATTTTTTGTAGACTAAACTTGTCTGCTTGTTTAAATGATAGAAAAATGGTCACTTCTGGTAGGTGTGCAGGGATTGGGTCGTTTATCCTATAATGTTAAAAAATTTCCTACAAACTGGTGTATGTAGTTGAAAGGATAATGCTACATATATATTATATTAATAGCAATGTAATCTTTAGTATCCCCGTTTTAGGTTTTTGAAAAAGGTACTATAATACAGATAATTGTCTCATGGTTTTAGACAGTTAAGAGTGCTTTTCATACACATAGAATAATTCTAAAAAGGGTGCGGTGGTGCGACTGCGTTTGCTGAATATAAAAAGCTTCTCCAATTAAGGTAAGGGCTCCCTCCTGCTGGAAATGATTTAAGGAGTGCTAAAGATCAGTTTTGACGCTAGAGCCTTTGAATTTCTGCTGGGAAGTTGCATAGCCCAAACAAGGCTATGAATGAAATTATAGCCTTGTTTCTTGCCCCGCTCACAATACCATTACATTACAAACAAGGAAACAGTCGATGGTTTGTACTTGGCCCCTCATGTAGGTCAAATGCGTCTTGTAAAACTAATTTAAAATTATACCAAGGGTAAGCTTAAATAAATTAGAGTGTAAATATATTACTGAAAGGGATATTGGAGTTCTCGGTAAAAATATGAAGTTTTAAACAATACAATGACAGAGAAGTATTCGATATGCGCTTAGAAGACATGGGTTCGCAGTTGTCCCACCTCACTTTAAATAATTTTAACCCTCCGACTGTTTCTACGAGGTATCTCGTACAAGATCTGGTCAGTTTTGCTAATGACGAGAACTGATGACTATTAGGGACAGTTTTTGCACCTGAAGCTGGCCACTAGAAGGCAGTTTTCGACGCGAAGATAAACCACCAGGAGGGCTAATTTTGTGTTTACTATAACCCTTAAAGTTTATACAGGTTTTCAAACACCTTGTTGATATATAATTTGAAGCACCTCTAAAGATAAAACTCTAAAGTATAACTCTAAAGATGTGGTCTGTCATCATCAGAGATTTGGGCAAATTTACCCCCATGAGGAAGGATTTTTTCAAAAATAAATCAAACAAATACTCTCCAAGACCCCAATACAATAACTCTCCAAGTGGTTTGAAGAGATGTATGGTTAATAGCTGGTCAATTTTGCTAAGAACCAGATTTCTCGTACAGGAAAAAACGCTCTATTTCTCCATGGGAATGAAGATCCAAATAGAAAAACAATTGGTGACAGTTTGGAACAGGTTATTGCATCAGAGGCTGGCTTTTAGAGGGCAGTTTTCGGAGCTAAGATAAACCTCCAGGAGGGTTAATTGTACAAGTGCTAAAATGTTTTAATGACATGGCAGATTTAGAGGTATCTATTAAAACCGACCAGATCTTGATGGAACGAGATAACTCATCATTAACAAAATTGACCAAATCTTAGACGAAGTATCTCGTCGAAAGCACGTGAAGAGTTAAAAAAGTCGAAGAAAAAGTGCACAAGCATTAAAACGAATGCAGAAACCAGAAATGTGAATTTATTTTTATGATAAAAACGTAAAAGCCCGTCATGCAATCTTACGCCTTTAAAGAACCCTCCCTTAAAATAAATGAAGGCATATGAAACGCTAATGATGTTTGTAAATTATCAATTGATGAATGAAACGATGGCATGGGTAGAGTGCCGCCGCAACTCCAAATTAGCACACGGACAGCAATTCAAAATATTATTTTGCCTTATGACTCGTCTCTCCCTCGGATGAAACCAGTCTTGGAAAAGGGAAAAAGTATTGATCCTGAGCAAGAAAGTGCTTTTTCACATTTATGATCCATAAAAAAAGTTAGACCGTGCTCTTGTACGAGACCAATTCGTTTTGATGTTGCAAATAAGAGAAAATGGAAGTTTCAGGGAAAGGAAACAAATTTCTAAACCTTCCTTACTATGGAGAGTATCTAGAGCTTTTATATGAGAGGAAGAAATTCTTCCAATGGATTTCGTGCTCATTCATCACACATTTTACCCGGGAAATTTTTTCCCGGAATAAGCAATTAAAAACATTTATTTATTTATGCAGACTGTCAAACCTATTAAAGAAATTATATAAAAGAGATAAAATCAGAGAGAAGTAATTAGCATGCAGCAAGCAAACAAAGAAGCCATAACGTTATTAAGCTTCGTCCATCAAAACCTGACCAATTTTGCTAATGACAAGATATTTTGTCATCAAGAGATTGTCGATTTTTTATGATGACAAGATCAAGATCTGGTCAGTTTTTTCTGATGACGAGATATCTCGTCAATCATATCAGGTCAGATTTGCTAATGAGGTGATACCTCGTTAAGATAACTACCACTAGGGTTAATTGCATGGAACAAAAAGATCGAGGCATGCAACTATAGAGTACATTTAACTCTCCTGGTGGCTTCTCTTTGAGGTATCTCGTCATTAGATCTTGATGGACGAGATGTCTTTAGAAAAACTGTTCAGATCTTGATCTCATAAAAAAAACGACAGCCTCTTCATTCTGAATTCAATCGGCATTATTGATGACGAGGTATCTCGTCATCAATAATGCCAACAAATTGGTCAGATCTTGGTGGACGAGATATATCGTCGAAACCATTTGGAAGGTTAATATCTCTTTTTTTCAAATGCTAAATAGTATACACTATGTGCCCGAAAACAGTGTTGAATCGGAATGAAACTGCATGTGTGATGTATATCAAAAGATAAAGAAATTATCACAATATCAAATCTCTTGTTATTACTTACTGTTAAATACTCTTGTTATTGTAAAATTACATCAGAGAGACCATAAGTTCATCAGTTGTAAATCCCTCTCTGGTGGCCATATATGCCATATTTGGGCTAGCTAAGCCAAACACAAGGCAGACAATATGAAATAATGGGCATGAACACACGAGGAAAGTTTTACTGACATGGAAGAGAGAAATACACCCAGGTAAAACTATCAAAAGGTACAATTAATGGTCAGAAATTATTTGGAAGACACGTGGAGTTATTTTCATTCAAATACACGTGTTCACATAGATACTCTCTCTGTAATAATACTAATTTTTTATTCACAACCTCTGATGAATTGACTTTCGAGAACTTAAGGTACCTGACTGCGTTTGGAGTCCTTTTTTAAATGTTCACATTATACAATTTTTTTAAGTAAAATAACTTATGACAAAACATAAAAAAATCGCTAAAATTATTATAATTTATCAAAAAATTAGGAAAAATTTAAAATTTAGGTCGAAATGACGTTAACGAAAAATAGTACAACTGAAAAACTTGAGTACACTTGCCTAAAATTTTGCGTAAAGTCCCCTAAATATATAATCTAGGGCCTGAACTAAAAGATATGTAATATTCCTGTCCACTCATGAGATATTGAGAATAATGTAGAAAACATGATTTTTTGAAATTTTCCCTTACTCCACAACACTAAAATCTCTAAAAAGTTTTCCTTTCAAGATAACTCTTATAAATCCTAGTTCAGGCCCTCGAAACCTCCAAAACAAATGTAAAATCAGTACACCAAATTTCTTTTAAAAATATATGGCACATCTTTAGTTATTGCGTTTCTAGTGCACGAATTTTGCTGAAAATCAATCAGAGAAAAATGCATTTAAAGATTTGAAAACGAATAAAAAAGCAGCTGTCAAGATCTAATCGAATCGCTATATCTCCGCTTCCATTCGCAGTACAAATAAAATAAAAACGGTTTTATGAAGAATGAAGTCCATATATTAAGAATACTGAATAAAATAAAATATAAAATTTTAGTCAAAAATCGACTTTCCAACGTAGTTAGGTACCTTAAAATAGCTTTACTTTGCCCGAGTCTTGTGTCACAAGCCTTCTCAAAACAGAAATCCATGGCGAGGAAACCCAACCCAGGAAACGTGTTAAACTGCCATTTTAAAAGTAACTATCATCGGAAATTTTTCCCGATGGCTTTCGTAACAAACTTAGCAATCGGAGAGCCATCCCGCATGATTCCATTTAGATTGCAAGCCAATTGAATAGCTCATTCCATTCTCCATTACCAGACTCTCAATTGCCGAAGCTCCGATGCTACTTATTTCTCTTTCCCTTCAGTGTGTTACTTTCTCTTATTTCCAATAGGAAGGTCTTTTTGCTTTCACCCGTTAAGTCTTTTTTCCCCGACTAATTGCATTTTCACCTAAGCAACATTTATTCTGATAAGCTTTTTTTATCGCCGCCTTTAATGCTTCCTGCCTCCGATTCGCTGTTTACATTCTGTTATTTCTCTCGTTTTTGCCTACGTAAATAATGTATTAATCTAACCGTTTCGTTAGTCTTGCGCGAAAATTCTAATTTGCATGGACACGTAAAGCCGGTGAAGCGAAATAAATAAATTAAAAGTTCAGCATCGGCTTCAAGTAAGCTCTAAAACTGCTGCGGAATAACTTAACGGCAAGTACCGTTGTCCCAATGTAACTAAGTAATATTAATCCCAGCTAATCTATTAATTGTGTGTTTTGCAGTTTAACGTATGTTTCTATTAATAATCTGCTGGTATTTACGTTGCGTTTCTACACATAAAAAACACCATTCTGAGTTTTGGGAGCTGTAATTCCTAACCATTTCATCATACTGATGTCTAAGTAGCGCTAATTCCAGTTAATCAATTAATTGTGCGGTTTTACGTATGTTTCTATTAATAATCTGCAAATTTTAAAGTTACGTTTCTACATATAAAATACCATTCTGAGTTCTGGGAGCAATAAATTAATCTATTTCATTTTACTGATGTCTGATTAGTATTAATTCCAGCTAATCTATTAATTGCGCCGTTTTGCAGTTTTACATATACTTCTATTAATAATCTGCAGATTTTTAACTTACGTTTCTACGTATAAAAAACACCATTCTGAGTTTTGAACGCAGTAATGTCTAACCATGTTATCATACTGATGTCTATGTAGTTTTAATTCCAGCTAATCAAGTAATTGTATTGGTTTGCAGTTTTATCTGCTTCGACAAATAATCTGCAGATATTTACTTTACGTTTCTTCATACCATTCTGAGTTTTTGGAGCTGTAAGTTTTAAACTTTCATCATGTCTTTTGTACTCATGTTTACGCAGTATTAATTTCAGCTAATCTATTAATTGTAGTGTTTTAACGGATTCTTAGACTAATAGTCTGCAAGTACTTGCTTTACGTTTCTACGCATAAAAATTGCCATACTGAGTTTTTGGGCAGAGCAATTATTAACCAGTTCACATCTCGTCATTTATTACTCACGTCTAATTTGTATTAATTCCACTTAATCTTATTTTATGTGGTTTCCAGTTTTATGTATACGATGCTTCGACTAATAATCTGTAAATATGTAAGTTGCTTTTCTACATATAAAAAATACCATCATGAGTTTTGGATGCAGTAATTCCTAACCATTTCATCATACTGATGTAAAGTAGTTTTAATTCCAGCTAATCAATTAATTGTGCGGGTTTGCAGTTTTACAGTCCTTCGACAAAAATCTCCAAATATATGCTTTGCTTTTCTACCCATAAAAAGTTTTTGAGCGGAGCTATTTTTTTAACCATTTCATCTCGTCACTTATCACCCATGTCTAATTAGTATTAATTCCAGTTAATCAACTAATTATGATGTTTTCAGTTAAACATGTTTTGATTAATGATATGCAGATATTTACGTTATTTTTCTACTTTGTTTTGGGCACAGTAATTCCTAAACATTCCATCCTACCTATGTCTAAGTAGTTTTAATTCCAGTTAATCAATTGATTGTGTGCTTTTGAAGTATTACCGTGCTTCGACTAATAATCTGCAAATATTTATTTTACGTTTCTGCATACCATTCTGAGTTTTTAGAGCTGTAAATCTTAATCGTTCATCATGTCCTATTTTTTCATCATGTCTATTTTACTCATGTTCAAGTAGTATTAATTTCAGATAATCTATTAATTCAAGTGCTTTACGGATTCTTGGACACAGTCTGCAAAAATTTACTTTACGTTTCTACACACAAAAATTACCATTTCGAGTTTTTGAGCGGAAGCAGTTCTTAACCATTTCATCTCGTCCGTTTAGCAATCATGTCTAATTAGTATTAATTCCAGCTAATCTATTAATTATGCTATTTTCAGTTTTACAATGCTTCGACTAATAATCTGTAAACATGTATGTTGCTTTTCTACATATGAGAAGTACCTTTCTGAGTTTTGGCGCTTTAAGTCTTAACCATTTCATTGTGTTTTTTATTCATATCTTAGTATTAATTCCAGCTAATCTAGTAATTGTACTCTAACGGATGTGCTTCGACTAATAACATGTATATATTTACGCTGTTTTTCAATACCCATTCTGAATTCGTAACACTGTAATTCTTAAGTGTTTCGTGATGTATTTTTTTATGGTTTTATACTCTAACAGTGTTTTTATTTACTATGCTAGCACTTCATGTTTCCGAATATCTACAGAATAAAAAATTATTATTTTTTAAATGTATCAAATAACTTTTTAAATCATTCATTGCAATGAAGGAACTTCAGTAAAATTGCAGAAATATATTCCTTAACATTTATATACTAACTACACTAACAGAAAAGTTTGAAAAACTAAAATTCACGTGGCCTTCATAAGTATAAGTAAAGGAATACATTATTTTGGACGTTTATTTCTCCAGTATTAAATCTTGTCAATTACCGTCATTCTTACTGCTACTTTATTTTTCGTGAGTTACTTCTTATCTTATTTCCAAGAGAGATGAAAAATGGCTTTTTTATCAGCACAGCGACAAAATATAATTTCGCTGTGCAGTGTCGAGTTATTCACCATGTGTTGACAATCTCTGGTTAAAAAGAAGTTTCTGAAGGCAGTTAATATTTATGTGTAAAAAATAATTTTTCTAGGCGTCAAGTGTAATTTTCGTGATTTATTGAAGCAATGAAACGTCACATTAAGACACTGAGTTTTGGTATTATTTTGAGTTGGAAGAATCTGTAACGCAACTCTCATTCTGCCATTTAATATGGAACTCTTGATTTTAAGGGATTGCCTAAAGTAGGAAACGTTTCTAAATAAATCAGACGCCGAATCTCGGCAAATTTGATTCATAGTGAATACAAAATTTATCAAACTTTAAAACATAAATTTGAGTTGTACTAATAAAGTTTAGAAAAAGAAAGAATCATCGATTTGAAGTGTGGAAATTTGGAGAGTGGGGTGCCAGTTCAGATTAAAAATTACGTGGTGTCATCCTCAGATCTTTCCATTGGGGATTGATCCCAAACCGTCGTCGGTAGCTCGTTGTGTTGCTCTGGTGCGACCTTAATTGAAAATACAAAAAACACAATACATCGATTGGAAAAATTGAAAGACCTATAGAATTCCTTACAAACACACACAAATCTAACTTTTTGTGTAAAAATAAATAAAACGCATATTCAACCCTCTTGGTGGTTATCTCGATGGAGGTATCTCGTCATTAGAAAAACTGACCATATCTTGATTGACGAAATATCTCGACATTAGAAAAACTGACCTTATCTTGATTTCGTCATCATAAAAAAACCCGCAATATCTTGACGAGATATCGCGTTATTGTCAAAATTGATCATATCGCGATGGATGAGATCTCATTAAAAGAAAATTGACCAGATCTTGATCTCGTAATCATCAAGAAATCGGAAATATCTTGATGACGAGATATCTCGTCCTTAGAAAAATTGGTCAGATCGTGATGGACGAGATATCTCGTCGACGCCACTTGGAGGGTTAAGTAGTGCTTGAAAAAAAAACGCTTTTTCATTTACTTTTAATTACTTCTTTTACATATTGGAAGACGCTCGGAATATTTTAGATACGCCTTCTCCCAATAAATCTTTCCTCCACAAACCAAACAAAACCCCTCATACCAACGTACATTCCTACCAATGCTTTCAGCTTTGCATTTAAAGTCTGAGGCAATGCAGGTTTCTTACATAATGGTGTATTTACCGATTTTGGTCGTTAAATTTCACCGTTAGTTCCTGGCCAACACAGCCGCAATCATATTTTGCCAGCCGATTTTCATTTACAAATGAGGCCTGAGCTTCCATATGAGCAAACAATAACAACAATAACATTAACCCCCCTGGTGGTTGACTCAACGAGGCCTCTCGTCATTAGAAAAAAACTGACCAGATCTTCATAGACGAGATATATTTCCTCATTAGAAAAAGGAATCAGATCTTAATCTCGTCGTCATAAAAAATCGGCAATATCTTGATGACGAGGTATCTCGTCATTTGCAAAATTTGTCAGAACTTGATGGACGAGATATCTCGCCGAAACTACTTGGAGTGATTGGATATTGGGGTTTTAAGGTTTCGCAAAGCGGACAAGCTGCGCCAAGCGTAAGATGAAACAATAAAAATTATGTAGATATAAAAGTGTTGCCTGTGGAGAAGAAACTAATGAATGGAGTCGTGAAATTTTCCTTAGGTATTGTATTTCCGCTATAAACTCAATTCTCCTAGTTTTGGTGTAAAATATTAATTAATTTCAATAAATTAAAAAAATCCATTTTCCACAGAGCATGTTTTCAATTTATGTGTTATTTAAAAAAATATATTTCATAATGCGAGAAAACCACACAGTATGGAACATATTCCATATTGCGTACAGTCGAGGTGTTCCGCATAACGCGCAAATGTGTTTCGACGGGAAAAGTTACACTGTTTTAAGAAAAATTAAATTTAACAGAAAAACTGGAATTGAAAACATTCACACACATTTACGATAAATTGTACCAGATATCTAATCGAAACACTTGGAGGGGTAATCAAGATAATCCGGTGTTCTAAATTACATGCCCTTCCATATCACATTCAGTTAACCTATACGTTCTACAACCTACAGTCTTACCTGCATGATTTCGAACAAGTTTTGATCTTCTGGGTCAATAGAATGTTTCCTAAGATTCTTTCCACGAAATGATGTGTTTATTTAGACCAGTGGTCGCCAAAGTGGTCGATATCAACCCCCAGGGGTTGATATAACATTGTTAGGTGTCGATAGTAAAATACAAGACATTATTGTACGGATAATATTTAATTCGGTTAACTTGGATTACCTCAATCCAGAATGACAACACAATTAAGAGTGAATATAGAATTCCGTGGCGATTTAAAGCTGAAACTTACTAATTTTGAACCCAACATTGCTAATCTTGTCAAGTCACGAAGCACACCCTTCATATTGACAACGTTAGTAAATTGTATACTAAGTTAATAAAAGTCTTATTTTCATATATATAAGAAATATTGTATTATTATTTCGTTATCTAAATTAAATTTTATATTTTATATATTACTTATCCCTCCTATCTAATATGTAATGTTAAGAAGGAAGTCATAAACAAACGTATCCCTTTGACGTTAAGCCAATATAATAATATATACTATATTTTACATACAATAAACACTGTAACTATAAAATAAACAATCTAAAAACTCACATAAGCGTCTTTTTTTATTGTCCTATTATAATTACGTAATAGTAAAATAGAAAGGGTCGATAAAAAGTCGAGAAACTCTTGAAGGGGTCGACGGTCAAGAAGTTTGGCGACCCCTGATTTAGATTATAAATGTGATTTGGAAGCGTGAAGCTCAGAGGGAAATTTTTTTCACTCAGTACAAATCAGGATATCAGACGTGGTAGACTAATCCTTTTAAAATAATCTCTTTAGTATAACATTTTCGTAAGAGGGGTAAATGTGTAATTATGTTACGTCATTTCATTCGTTTACCTGAAGCAAATACGATTACTTCTACTTAAAATAAATAGTTGTGCAACACTAAATACGAAAATGGTTCTAAGGTTTAAAATATGAATCCCAACGTGTTTCGGGGCAGAAAAGAATGTAAGTATTGGATCCTGTTTGTAGCTCTCCATGGTGAAATCGAAAGAAGCTTTTTCTTCTTAACTTCTTTTTTAACACCATGATTGCTTCTAGGGGAGATAAAAGTAGTTCCCCATCCAACCGGCATTCTCCTAGACAAAGAGCTTTCTTTTATCAAGCGCGAAGCTGTATTTATCAAAGGAACAAAATATTCCAAGGAATTCAAATGGCTAGCTAAAGTAAACTGAATTTTCTATTGCATTTCAGGGACAATTCTGAAGATCTGTACTGTGCATATTTTACAAAACTCAGACGGAATACCAGCATATGAGCAAACGCCCATTTTATTTCATAAAAGTATTTACAAACTACTTATAGCTTTGTGCACTACTTATCAATTCACTAGGGCAACATAGAGGCGTCGATACTTTGTTACATTGGTCTAAGGGCGAGATGTCATTTCTCATAAAAGTATTTAGAAACTGTCTGGCTTTGTGAAACACTTATCAATTCACGAGAGATATAAATCCACCAGGATAACAGTTTCTCCGATACTACGTTATCTTGGCCTAAGAGCGAGATTTTATTGCTCATAGAAGTATTTAGAAACTATGTATAGTTTGTGCATCACTTATCAATTCACGATAGATATCAATTCACCAGAGTAACATAGTGTTGCCTATACTATGTTATCATGGATCATATCTCAGACATTGTAGACCGTCAATTGCATCCCCCACAGAAATATAAGGCTGCAGAAAAGCTACAGAATTGTTTGCATTATTTGCAATAGGATAGCATAAGGACTCCATAGCGTACATGTATCTCCACCAGGGGGCTTTACAACTGACTAATTTATGATATTTTTGGTGTAGTTCTACAGTAATAGAGTTCTCTAGATTTGATACTGCGATCATTTCTTCAATCTCTTCATTTTTATCACATTCTAAGTTTCATTCAATCGAACACTGACTCCAGGGTATTTCGATTCCTTCGGCAGAGTTTATTTTGAAAAAATTTCTTGAAAATTTAAATGCAAATAATTTCTTTAACCCTCCAAGGGTTTCGAAGAAATATCTCGTCCAAGATCTGATCAATTTTGCTAAGAACGAGATAGCTCGTCGAGACAAAAGTGCTCTTACTCCAAGGGAAATGAAGATCCGAGTAAGGAAAACAAATTGTTCCTTGTCCAGAATAACAGTTTGGAACAGGGTTTTGCACCAGAGGCTAGCCACTGCAAGGCAGTTTTCGAACCACCTATACCACGAGAATATAAACCACCAGGAGGGTTAATTAAATAAAAAGGATTTGGTATATTGAATTGATGATGACGTTGTGGGCCTAACCTCTCCTAAGATTCATTAGGGTACTGCATTCTTTTATTTTTATATCATATATGAATACGAGAGAAAATAAGGTCGTATATGTGGAAACATAGTACCTCTCAATATGGAGACAGTTAAGTCTTTTAGAAAGAAAAATTTCGGTCGCACTAACTCCATGAAGATACTGGTCTTGCCAAGCGTTGATACTGCGGTTACAATAATCTTTGATAATTTTACCTTCGAAAGCAGAGATGGACTTGCACACTAGGAAATTGGGAAATTAACGAGAGGCCTGTGTTTCTACGAGGCAAGTAGGGATTTCATGGGAAAGTAATGCGGCATCAAACAAGGAGAGTTTATTTAATATTCCAAATGGTTTCGACGAAATACCTCGTCCCTCAATATCTGACCAATTTTGCTAATGACGAGGTATCTCATTAGCAAAATTGGTCAGATCTTGTCAACAAGATATTGTCAAGTTTTTTATAATGATCAATATCTGGTTAGTTTTCGACAAGGAAGGGATATCTCATCCATCAAGATCTGGTCAGTTTTGCTAATGAAGAGGTACCTAGTCGAAACAACCATCCAGGAGGGTTGAAACATTAGTTTAAATGTTTTTCCAATTAAAAAGACAGTAAACTCTAATAGGATTGAATTTGATGTTGGGGTTTTATAGCACAAGGTCTTAAACTCTAATAGATCAATAAGATTAGCTCTATATCATGATACGACAAAAGCATTAATTTTCTGTTCTACTTGCAAGCAGGGTTGATCACGGTTGAATTAAACAGTCAAACGATGCTACAACGATGCTTCAGAAAAAGATGGTAGAGAAGTGAGAAATCCTATCATTTTAGTGAAGAAGGGTGTAGATATGCCCCACATTCTTTAGTTCAACAGTATAAATCAAGGCACAATGATAGTTTCGTATAAATAATTATCATTTCATAAATCTGCTCCCTCCAAGTGGTTTCTACGAGATATCTGTCGTCTATTAAGATCTACCGATTTTTCTATTGAAGATGTATCTCGTCGATCAAGATCTGACCAATTTTGCTAATAACGAGATACCTTGTGGAGACAACCATCAGGAGGGTTAAAATCAAATTTGGATCAATTTTTGCAAAGTCTCTCTTCTCTCTGCTAATATTGTAATAATATACTATTTGGCTAAAACAAACGAAATTTTTTTCATAAAGTCCCAATTATAAAGATGTTTCCTTAAATTAGTGTTTCTAAACTCATCACCTAATTTGTAAGGCATCAAATTGTTTAAAATTGCATATTTTACTTTTAATAATTCAGTTTTCCTCCACTTCAAGCCGGTATATGGCTATTTTACCTGACTAATCATACAGTCCGTCACTAGTCAAAGCACTTCATAAGAGGTCATTGTTTTAAAAATTAAACGTAAGTTTATTAAATTTAAATGTCTAGAGGATGAATGTGACCTCTGAAATTAACTGAAAACTAGACTCATTAACAAGCTTCCCCAAACCAGTTTGTCAAAAGATCGTTAGTGTTAATTACCTGGAAATAAACTTTGTGACATGAATGAGAAGAATGTATATATTTAATTAAATTCTTGCAATACAGCACATCACAGCATATTTATTAAATTTATCAAAAAGATACTACAAATGTGCGTAACAGCTAATAAAGGTATAATTAAACGAAAGTATATATATTATATATTAGTTATTAAGTTTAACTTTGAAGCTTTAATAATAGCTCCTTATGTATTAAATAAGACAGTTTGTGCATCGTTGTAAATTTCCTGTACATAAGTTTTCAATAATTACTGTAATTAATTATTGGTGAGAAAAAAATAATGTTTGCTTATTTTTTCGGATGACGATTCGATTTAATAGTTGCTAAGTTTAATTTTGAAGATTTAGCAATAGCTTCCTATGAATTACATTAGACAGCACATCGCTGTAAATTTACTGTACATGTTTCAATAGTTATCGTAATTAATTGTTGGTGAGAAAAATATAATAACTTATCTTTTGGATTGCAATTCGATTTATTAGTTATTAAGTTTAATTTTGAAGCTTTAATAATAACTTACTAAGTTGGAAAAACAGACAGTTGGTCGCTGTAAATTTACCGTATATAAATTTCCAATAGTTAACGTAATTAATTGGTGAAGAAAAATAAAATAAAGTTCATTTTTAGTAGGATGATAGTTGGATTTAGTGTAGCATAATTACCAAGCTATATCAAATACAGCCCTTTGGTTCTGAAAAGTTCTCGTATTGTATATTATACATCCCATCTCATAGTTTTCCCATCAAAATTCAACATGAGCAGAAAATGTATTTTCTAGAATAATAACGAGCTTCCATCACTGCCACTCTATATTTTAATAAAATAGAAACCCCGTGCACTGCCCCCTTAAATTGTGTTTAACAAAGCTACCTCCAGGCTTTAAAGATATATCGTGCTAGAATCTCCCTGTACCGTCCAATTATACAGGTAGAAAAATAGGGACAAAAGTGCTTCAAAATTATCACCAAACTTTTAGATTTTGTTGATAACGTTGATAAAAAATGTCCAATATTTGGATAATTTTGGGTGACGGAAATATATCGATAAAATATTCCCGGAGATAACAGCTTTCATTTTTTATCCGAAAAGATCTAATGAGGTTTATTATTCTCTAAATGACAACTGCGTTGCCTCTTATGCTTATCTAACATACGCGGTTCCGATCAATAGGGTGATTCACATCCAAGACAAAAAGGACAGATAAAACTAATTGAATGGTTAAATATGGCAACATGGACATTTGCGAAAGGGGTGCTGTTTTTTAGTCTCGGAATGTACAGGGTGGTCACAAGATAACTTTTGCTCTTTGGAGGCATATATGGCTAAATTGAATAAGCGAAATGGAACCAAAGTTGGTATTAAGACTTTTGAAGATATGGGGAAATGTGTTCTGCGAAAAAACTATTTTCGTACTATTTACACATTTTACACTAACCCTCCAAGTGGTTTCGTCGAGACATCTCGTCAGTCACGATCTGACCAATTGTGCTAAGAACGAGATATCTCGTCATCAAGATCTGGTCAGTTTAGTCTAAGTTCGATATTGCCTATTTTTGATGATGACATGATCAAGATCTGGACAGTTCTAATGAGACGAAATACCTCGTTCATCAAGTTCTGGTCAGTTTTGCTAATGACGAGACACCTCGTCGAGACAACCACCTGAAGGGTTAAACGCAGATAAAATGGATTATGCAAAGTTTCGACAACGTGAGCAACAACCACGCCACTAATTCCAGTTGTATATGTGTCGCTTTGCAATTAAAAAACAATTAGCAACAGACACAAATAAGAGATTATTCTCAAAGGAAATTATCTTTTACTAACCAGAATAAGGTTTCCCTTGACCACATAGACCAATTTCAATGTGCTGACCTTTCTTGTGTACAACAAACTGCATCTGGTGTGCGGCATGCTCTACAGCTGAGCGTAATAGTAGGGCTCAGAATGAGTTACCACAGAAATTCACGAATGAGAAAGGTAAGCACATTGAAATTGGTCTATGTGGTCAAGTGAAGTCTAATTCTGGTGAATAAAAGATTATTTCCTGTGAGTTGAATCTCTATATTAATTTGTGTGTCTATTGCCAGTTTTTTTAATTGCAACGCGCCACATATGCATCTGGAATTAGTGGCATGGTTGTTGCTTAAGCAGTCGAAACTTTGCATAATCCATTTCATGTGCGTTTAACCTTAGTGTTCAACTGTTTTCGACTCCAACAGCGCCAAATATCCCTCTATCAGCGACTTTTCGTACGAAATGTTTTTGTGGAATACATCACACCATGTCTTCTAAAGTCTCAATACCAAATTTGGTTCCATTCCATTTATTATATTTAGCTACAGATGCCTCCAAAGAGTAAAAGTTATTTTATGACCACCTTGTATATCTACGAGGATGAGTCATTAATTGCTTCGCAAGGCAGCCATAAGCTATAGTTCCCTTGCTTTTCCCCACATTTGTTACATCCTTGCACAAGCTGCTGCTAAAAAAGAAAAAACACCAACTGGTTAAGATGATGATTGGCAAAATACAAGATCGAATACGAATAGCATATAAAACAAAATTTCGAAAGTTTCGAAGGAGTTACTCTTAGATTATCAGAGGAGGAAAAGTACTTTTATGCTAATTTAAAATATTTAAAAATAATTTATAGAAAGAAATTTTAAAAATCGTGCAAAGTATTCACATCGATATTAAACAATAGTTGAACAGATCAGAGTACAAATCCCAGTTCCAATAAAATCGAGCTCACGATCAGGACCTCCCGGTAAGGCAGCACCTGTCTGATTCCCAATAAAATTTTTATATGAATGAGTAAAAGGTACGAGGTACAGATGAAAATTGCAAAAAAGTCTATCTATAATATAAGAGAGCACTCTTAAAATATAAGGCACTAAATATGTGTATTAGCTATTCCCAAACTAAAACAATCATGGGAAGAATACCGGATCACAATGCAATGCAAGAAATGGAAATTTAAAACTTAATTTAATACAATAAAGTTATAAATGAGATGCACGATAAAAATCTGTGTGAAAGGAACAAGAGAAAATGGTAGAGTGCGGAGGATCACTCACCAAAAGCGGCAGGCAGTATTAAAAGCTTATAGCATGAATGCTTTAGGCCGTAACATGACATCAACACGAGAGACAGAAAGAAGTGACACAAGAAGAGGTAATAAGACCTTTTTCAACCGAAAGCAACGAATGTATCCGATTAAACCGTTTCAGCGGCACGTTTACTTCCACATTACTTGCTAAAAATAAGACTATTTTTTAACTAAAATATATTTGAACTACCTACTTACATTTTTAGAACCTGTAAAATGCATTTCTCGAACCAATTTCTAAACGTGGGGATACCGAAAATGAATACCTTTAGTGTCCGAGTGTAGTTCGGGTACAAGCGAAAAAGGGTTAAAAGCACGCTTAAAATATAAGAAAGGCGAAACGGTGATAATCAACTGAATGCTAATTGTCACCGTTGGGTGGAGTTTATTGCCATTCTCACGTTTCATTCAATGAGCCATTCTTTCCATATAATGTCCCGGATAATTTTATGGAGATCATTATTTTGTGTATTCACATATGAAAATGTATAAAGGTCATGACATAATATGCTCCATAATATGTCTGTTCATTACCGGGAGTTCCAGCATCTCCAGATATCAAGCTAAATGAGACACTAAAGCCAAGTCAAGAACTCACGGTAAGCATTTATACTGGCAAACGCCAGGGAATGAAGATAACAATCCGATGACAAGGACTGCGATGCCTTTATGAGTGTGTTCCAGTTCTAGACTCCGAGGCTAGAGTGTGAGAAAAAGCAATGACCACTTCTGAGGTGAGGAACAAAGGAGCATTCGAACCCCTGACGCAGGAAGGTTATGGTACCATGTAAAGCCGTCATTAAGTTCAATGGTATGTCTTTACGATTGAGACTAAATGGTTCAGGCCTTAAAAAGCACGACGGACTTGAGTTTCGAGAGCCAGATGATTACATCCAGCTCAAAAGGCTCGTTGGAACACTGAAAGATTATGTGGTGTCTAGAACAGCAAGACTAGAATTCACAATGATTTCGAAAGGCTGGTTGAGAGATTGTGTCGTTTCTAGAACAGGGCGAGACTGGAATTCATGTTTTCGAGAGGCTGACTGAAATAGTGAGAGATTGTGTCGTTTCTGGAACAGTGAGACTGCAACTCATAATGGTTTCGAAAGGCTGGTCAAAACAGTGAGATTGTGTCGTTTCTAGAACAGCGAGACTGGAAGCCACAATGGTTTCGAAAGGTTGGTTGAAATAGTGACAGATGGGGTCGTTTCTAGAAAAGCGAGACTGGAATTCACACAAAAGGCTTGCACGGCACATGCAGCTCGTGAAAAGAGAGTGAAAACAAATATTGATATCATCAGTCTAAAAATGTGACAATGCATACCAAAAATGTGACAAAGATGGTGACAATGCATACCAATCAGTAGGTAGGTTGGTAGGTAGTTGAATTTACGTCTCACTGGAGCAATACAAGGAGCTATTGACGACAGTCTGGGTTCAAACCCGAAGGGAAAGATCCCGCATACGGATCAGCAGACTGATGACATCTGCAGAGGAACCCAAAGCTATATATTATTATCCTCAACTGTATGGTCTATTCTTCTACTGACACGGATATCCACGCATGGAAAACTCGTGGGAACTTTCCCTTCGAACAAATTGAAAATTCGGATTGACAACGCATGGTGAACCATCAACTCCTGGAATCTCCACCCATGGCGCCACCTAGGGGAAAATATTGTACGGGCTCAAGCCTCAGTTCTTTTATACGGGCTTTTTCGGGACTATTTATTGTGTTTATACAGATCATTACCAATAGTATCGGTATATTTTTATTATTCATCCCTCATGATAGAGGGGTGCACGGGCCCCAACTATAAAATACTGGGTTCCAAGGGCCAGTCATTTAACCTGGTTCTGTGGGTAGATGTGGAAATTCTATCATCTCCAAAGAGATGACCACTACAAGGGGAGAAAAAAATTGAAAATAGATGATTATAGTTATTATAAATGATTATCAGGCCTAACTTGACTGCCGCATGGACGATGAAAGTGTGACGAGGAGAGTACACAACGAACATTTGTAGTGTTATGACTAAAACGTGGACGTTTTCTAGTTATTTTCATGTAGTGCTCATCGTTTTGTGTGTAATACTTTGCGAAAACAGTGTTTTGTAACCAGGTAAATCATATGCAATAACCCTGTATATACGTATTAGACAAGGAAAATATGTAGACCTTCCTCGAGATTATGATACCCTTATTTACAAAGATCAACTTTCATACTAATTTGAAGAAACTAAAAACATTTACAAAGTGATCCATCTATGCTCCAAAAAGTAGTTTCTGGGAAAGGAAACTGAAAGTGCTTCCTTGAATAACCGACATGCAGACAGCACCATCTGTTGACGCATATCTAAAGTAAAAGAAAAGGAATTACGTCAGGGGTATTAAAGTACGCACGGATATATTGACACAGATAAGTTTCATACTAAAAAAGTAAGCATTATATTTTGACTTTTAGATCGTTTATCTATTAGATCTTTTTAGATCGTTTATCTATTAGATCTTTTTAGATCGTTTATCTATTAGATCTTTTTAGATCGTTATTTAATTCTACAGTTAACATTAAAAAAATTTAGAGTAAACAAATATTGTTTTCAATTTACTTGTGAGGCTAACAGCTAATCTCTTATAGGTAACAGGCTCTAATAGACTAAATTTAAAATCTGTCTATTAGTACTAATAGACAGGTTTTATGATATTCATGCATTGCAATTGAAACGTAAATCTTTAAAATGTCTTGTAATTTTATTGAAATCTTTTGGGAGAAAAACTTTTTAAAATAATCTTTTCTGTAGAATAAAAACTTTCAGGCATATATTTTTAACTTATATTCTAATTCATAGTATACGTTTTTTTGCAAACAATTTTAGGAAAAAAAGCACTGATTGCGTTGGTTTTGTAAAAAATTCTTATTTTTCAGTGCAGCAAAAGCAGTTACTTTAAACCGAATACTCAATAAATTTATTAACTTTATAACAGGATATTTATATATTTGTGTTTAAGAAGCCACCAAAACATTAAATTGTGTTTGTTGTTTTATTATAAACGGTTAAGTTTTCCGCAATATAACTAACAGTTCATAACAGATGCTTAGTCTGTTTAGTGTCAGCTACGATTAATGCGTGTGATTCAAATTCCGGATAAAAGCAATAGAATATATAATCATAAATTCGTGATGACTCGTTAAGGAACCCGGTACCTCATAGTCATCAAAGGTGTCATTCAAAATTTAAAAATTTACAGAATAGTGATAACTGCGTTATAATATAATAAATTTTTTAAATGGGGATAATTATATTTATGTGAGCATTTAATGACTGTTGTGTGTGTTAGAATCTAACTAATAACGAAACAGAATTATTTATAATATTGAAAGTTATATTGAATCGAAAAGTTTTGAAGAAATCTGAAGATACCATACTATAATATTAATATTTACGTTATAACCTGACTTAAGTTTACATAGAATAAATAAATCGAACATGCTAAATTTATTGAGAAACATAATCTATCTACCTATAAATTGATGTGATATTTACATTCCATCAAATCTGAAACTACTCAATGTATAAAAAATCGTATGATGAATCTCTGGATTTGAAAATAAATAATACAAATACGAAATTCATTTTATTTCTTATTTCCCTCTATTTATTCTCCTGAGGCTTTCAGCGCTGTTCATCTAAAGGGTTGTTATTTTGTTTGTTATTACTTGCATTTTGTTTTTGGTTTGGGTTTTCTTGTCTAATTTTTGGTATACATGTATTAATATTACTAAGGTTATTAACCTTCTGAGGGGTTCACACTTATTCCACATTGTAACCTACAGTCCTCCCTGTATGACAAACCAATTTTGTTCTCGACAAATGGAACCTTTCTAAATGATTCTACCCTATGGAAAGGAGTGGTAGAATTATTCTAAGGGATTTTATTCTAAGGAAAAGAGCAATAAAATCATTTCAAATGATTTATTCTAAGGAAAGGAGCAATATAATATTTTAAATAGATTCTGTTCTTTCTCCATACAATCTTTCCAACGGATTATTTTCTACAGAATGGGCCAATAGAATCGTTCCAAAGGATTCTATTCTACAATATGGCCATTAGAATCATTCCAAAGGATTCCATTTCAAGGAAATAACCATTAGAATCGTTCCAAAGTAAGATTTTATTCTGAGGAAAAAGCAATAAAACCTTTCTTAAAGGTTGAATGAATCCATGGGATTCCCTATAAATATATGGTTATTTTGTAATTAAGGTGTGCTGTGAGGTAAAAACAAACTACAATACTTGGAAATCTCACAATTCTCAGAGTCAGACCCCACGTAAGTATTCCCTTTTCAAACTGTCTCATACATATTAATCCTCCGATTCTTTTGTAAGAGAAAATAAGCAGACCTCGATTTCGTAATGGGCAAACACTTGAAAAACACTTCAAATTTAATCTGTACTTCAGAGAGTCTATGAATATTTTAACCCCGGAGAATTATTTTCCATTACCTCTTGTAAATATGCTTTGGAGAGATAATTTGATCTTTATTATGTGGACGCATATTGACTCTAAACATTGGTTTAAGTGATATATAGAGGTACTTCGCGCGAATTTAGCGAACGTATTTTCTCGGAATTATCCTTGCAGCTTAAGCGTGTTATACAAGTCCGTGGAAAAGGTATGAAGCTGGAACAGCTTAAATCAATAAGCTTATTTCACTTTATGAAGATAATGGGTTAAATGGGCAGTTTTCCTATTTCAATCATTATTTAGATTATCTTGAAAGCATCAAATATTCCATTCTTAAATGCAAACTAGGACTTGATGGAATGTATTTCTTCTATTGACATTACATAGTTATTATTACCAATCATTGATTGCGCTGATGTCAAACTGATCCGCCTTCGCATTGGACACACACGATTCACCCATCGTCATGTTTTATTAGGAGAGAGCGTACCCAATTGCAAGTCATGCTCTACTCCCTTTTCTGTTTATCACATTTTACTTATCTGTCCTTTTTTACTCAACTACTTCTCAATTTTTTAAAAGTACAATTTTGAATCTGCGAGATTTGATTGGGGAAAATCCCCTTTCAAAGCTTTTCGCATATTTACCTTCAGTTGGTTTTTTAAATCTCATCTAATTTTTCCCAAATTCAGCATGACTATCTATTTTTATCAAACTTTATAATTCAGTCCTTTAAATTTCATAGCCCGTTGTGTTGCTCCAGTGTGACGTTAATTAAAATACCATACCTTTAAATTTCACTATTTCAAAATTGTATGCATATGTAAATTAAATTCATTAGTTATGCTGCAAATGATGATGGTTTTGTTTTTATTATCTGGCTATTTAAATATATTTTTACTCTCACTTCACATTTTACATGTTTTAAATCTACCTTTTATCTTTGTCTTGGGTTGATTTTTAAATGTTTTGTGCTTTTATTGGGTTATATTGTCTTGTTCACTTTTGAACTTTGCGCCATAAAACCCCAACATCCAATCCAATCCATTGATTGCACAGTCATAACTATGTGCTTTTACTTCGAACTTCAAATTTGTATTTTCAAATGATATTACTCTCATTGACATTTTAACGAAAAACTTAGTAAGTCTAGTAAGAAAGCAAGACTTGGTTGACTAGAATTGAGTATGGCGGCTCACTAAGTCCATATTTTTGCGTGACTTCTATACTTAGTTCAGGTTGCGTGCAATATGAGGGTATGTGTATAGTCCCGATCGAAACTCTGTGGCTGTGGTTTACGCCTTTTGTATCCCTAATAACCATTTAGGTGCTAATACAAAAGTGGTTTGAATTCTAAGGCTAACTTAAATAAAACATTTGAAGCAAAAATAAAATACAAAACGGAATGTTTTTCAAAGAAAATCGTGTTACGCATTGTTGCTAGAGTGTTAGTTTCGAGCAGGGCCCAAATTATTGTACCTAAAAAAGGGATAAAAATTACCTGAAAATTTCGAAAACAATGACCTAAAATTTAATTGATTTTTCTTTCGGTTAGCAAAGTATTTTCATTTTTAACTTGTCTGTAAATAAAATATGTTTTGCACTAACCTCTATATATTACTCATGGGTTGCAATAATGATACAACTAAAAAATATGATTTATGGAGTAAGTGCGTGTCTCAATGTCCATTCTTTCCAGCAACAAACGGACAAATATCAAAATTCTGTACTGTATCACTAGAAGGCAGATTAATTTTAAGGTTTAAGTCAGATTAAAAGTTTAAGACTGTGTAAAAATTTAAAAATGTTTGGGTGGAATTTTCCCACCCAAACATTTTTAAATTTTATTAAAAAAGGAATGGTGATTTATCAAAAATGTAATGGCGATTGGGATAATCGCGGATTTATCAAAAATATGGCGATTGGGATAATGGCGGATTTATCAAAAAAGTAATGGCGATTGGGATTAAAAATTAGACAATCAATTAAAATATGACGAATAGTTAAAGGTAGGAAGGTTGGTATTTTAATTGACGTCACACTGGAGCAACACAACGGGCTATTTTAAAGGAAGCACATCTATTTCTTTTTACTTCAACAAATGCAGATACAAATCCCCAATACGCTTTAAAATTTTATATAAATATAAAACTCCTGAATGCTGAATGGCCGCGGTAGCCCAATTGGAAGAGCAACGTATTAGTCACCTGAGGGCTACGAGTTCGAAACTAGGTCTAGCTAAAGACCGGGGCATGGTGTGGAAGTTTGGAGAGTGGGGTGCCAGCTCAAGTGTTGACCTCGTCATCTGACCGTGCTTCAAATTTACGAGGCGTTATCCTTGGATCTTTCCCTTCGTGTTTGATACCGGACCTTCGCCAATAGCCCGCTGTGTTGCACCAGTGCGACGTTAATTAATTACCTACCCGATACGAAGACGGGATACACATCGGATAATTACATTACATCCGAGTGTTGTACAATGGCCTAAGTTTTAAGCCTGCCTTACCAATACATCCGAGTGTTGTACAATGACCTAAGTTTTAAGCCTGCCTTACCAATACATCCGAGTGTTGTACAATGACCTAAGTTTTAAGCCTGCCTTACCAATACACATCCGAGTGTCGTATGGTAAGGCAGGTGATGAAATGACTGGACGAATGCTGTGTAGTTGGTCCTGGATCTGGCATTGTTAAACGTTTCGATTAAGAACTCGAAGTTGCAAAAGTATAAGGCGATCTATCATTTTCTTCTGTCGACTAGAGAAAAACCCCTTTAGCTCTCAATCTCTTCGGTGTGATTCACACTCGAATAAAAAATCGAAGGGAGGATTTGTTTTGTGTTAAAGGGTAGATAGATCACCGGTTTCTTCGACGCCAGAAACTAGCAGATGAGTCATTTGCAATGTGTTTCACAACAGAAACACGCGGATAAAAGATTGCGACTCGGAAATGCTCAACAAAAAATTGATTACATCCAGAGAAGAAACAGAAGCATGCTAAGAATGAAAGATGACCAACATATTTCCGAAAAACCTCAAAAGAATGACCAAGAAAAAAGCTATAAAAACCTCAAATAATGACCTAAAAATTCCGAAAAATGAGAAATTACTTAAAAACTGTACTATCTAGAATCAAGTGAATGCGAACGGAATATCTGTCTATACGTGGGCAAGTAATAAAATGATGGCATCTCTACAAAATCCGGTCCTGGTGTAAAACTAAGAAATACTTTATAATAATTATTTATGTTGCACATTTGATAATTTTTCTCATATAAAGCTCAATAGCAGTCTGTCCGTATACATACAACTATTAACTTGCCCGGTTTGAAGAGTAACGGAATAGCAACCGGAGGGTTGCGAGTTCGAATCCAACCAAAAAGACCATCGTGTACAAAGGGGGATGGTGCACGTTAAATTTGTCGTGGCTTCAAATGTACTCACGTTGGCGTGGTGTGGAAATTTGGAGAGTGGGGTGCCATCTCATGTGTGACCTCGCCATCTGACCGTGGTTCAGAATTACATGGTGTTGTCCTCGGAATTTCCCTCCGGGGGTTGATCTCGGACCGTCTCCAATAGCCCGCTGTGTTGCTTCAGTGATACGTTAATTAAATATCTACCTACCTTACAGCTCTTAAACAGACGCAGGAAACAAAAGAAATATGTGTGTGTATTGTGCAGAAAATTCCGATACAATCAAAATTCCTTAATTAATTATTAATCTTTTAATTTCCTATTTCATAAAGGTGGTCGTTGTATTAACGTCACACTGGAGCAACACAACGGGCTATTGGAGACGGTACGGGATCAATCCCGATGGGAAAGATCGAGGACAGTACCTCGTAATTTTGAACCACGGTCGGATGACGAGGTCACAACTGAGCTGACACCCCTCCAGGACATCTGACGCCACGGCAGATTTAACGTGCACCACCCCCCGCGAACACAACGGTCGTTTGTTTGATCTAGTTTCGAACTGGCCAGTGGTTAATCCGGGACTCGACCATCCGGGCCACCACGTCCCAGAAATCAAAAGAATCGAAAAGGAAGAAAAACCAGAAACTCCTTTTCTGTCGATGTTTCGTGCCATATTCGATGTTACTCTTCCAACCGGGCTGCCCCTATTCGATAAAGGAACAGAGTTTATGCATTGATTTTCAAGTTAAGCGCAAAGCACTAAAGATAGTATAATTGTTGAAGTTCTTCAACGATTGAATATATCTCAGAAAAATACACATGCTTTGACCAGTTGCTTGAGCACAAAAACTCTTGGAAAAACCCCGAGTATTTATGCTGTCATTTAACTTTTACATTGCATCTGCGTAATGATGCATATAGGGTATTGTACATTATGCATAATGGAGTCATATTGCATGTATAACAGAATGTACCATAATGATACTGATACGCGCGACACCAACGATTCATCCTATCAGTTAAGTTATCTAGGGCAATAGATGACAATGGTCATTATGGTAGTAAATGACAGTTTATGATGGGGGAAGAGCCATAGACCGCTCAAGTAGGTTTGATCCAGACAATGCGTTAGCCAATCCATCTGTTCGTCCCACTCGCTCTTGTCCCTCACGCAATTTGCTCTGTAGAAAAAGCGTTACGGTCTATTAAAAGAAAATTCGCACTGTCTACTGTTATATTAAGTCCGACATAGATGTCAAAGAATTTATTACGATAGCTTTGACTTTGGAAGCGTCCCAGTACAGAAAAGCCTATGCGTTGTTTAACTTATCCGTTCACCAGCAAGAAAATCCGTGCTGTCTACTGTTAAGTTCGACGTAGATGTCAAAGATTTTATTACATCGTGATCATCTGTGGAAGTGTCACCTCACAACAAAGTCTATGCACTGTTTAACATGAATGCTCACAAGCCAGATAGGATCTGTGCACAGCGATGAAAGTTCGCAAAGTGTCACCACACCAAATCGATGCTGCTTCCAACAGAAAAATTATATATACATATATATATATGTATATGTATATATAGACCATCACCAAAAATCAGATAAGAGAACCCAATTAAAAACATAACATAGTAACAACATAATAGCAACCCTTTAGATGAACAGGGCGCTGAAAGCCGCAGAGAACAAATAGAGGGAATTAAGAAGAAAAAATACCTTAAAAATAGATTTTTCCGAGAAACAAGATAAAATGTGTAAAAATATGAAGGGAGTGAGCCCGCTTACTTTGTCAAGAGGAATAAAGCAGGAGTCAATTTTAAAAGACGCTTTGAGTTTTCTGTACTTGTGTGAGGTTTAGCCAAAGATATTAACACAAGTTACCCCCGAAAACTAAAAAAACTGCCGAAAGTAGAGAATAAAAACAGGACAAAACATCATCAGCGAGATTTGAAAAAATGAGGAATATCCAAAGATAATCGCCAAAGGAATACCAACAACCAACAAAAAATTATGTAGTCCTACCATCCAGAAATGCCGCCAGATTAAGCTATTTTGGAAGTCTGTTGTTGCCTAACCGCTATTCTTCCAACTGGAGTTATTAAGTTGCAGTTTCCTTTAGAACTTTACTTTATTCAGAGTAACTAAAAACATTTAACTCCTCGCTTAATGACCATGTCATAGGAATGGATTCCGGTCATTAATTGCAAAAGATAGTGGCGTAATGCATTTAACATTATCTGTAGTTCAGATTAGTTTGTTTTTAGCCTTCCTGGTAGTTCTCGCTGTAAGCAAAACTGACCAGATCTTGATGGACAAGATACCTTGTCATTAGAAGAAAACTGACCAGATCTTGATATCGTGTCAGTATAAAAAATCGTCAATATCTTCATAATGAGATATCTCATCATTAGTAAAACTGACCAGATCTTGATGGACAAGATATCTCGTCATTAGAAGAAAACTGACCAGATCTTGATATCGTGTCAGCATAAAAAATCGGCAATATCTTGATGACGAGATATCTCGTTATTAGAAAAATTGGTCAGATCTTGAGAACAAGATATATCGTCAAAACCACTTGAAGAGATAATGATTCTGATTAGTCGTTCGTATGCTTTTTTATATTGATCCACATTTTTCTTTATTCTTAGTAGATCTGCGCATCTCTAGAACCGAGAACTCTCCCAGCCCTGCATGTCTTGCTATTCAATGGAAGCAGCTTCGAAGTTCCAATGCTCTACGATGGACTGCTAAGAACTGTAATCATCCCGGAAGATTCATTTGCCAAAAACCATCTGTTGGTAAGAGGCTCTTACATCTTTTAAACTGCCTTTATGTTTAGGTTGTAATGGTAATTAATTAACGTCGCTCTAGAGCAACGCAATGTGCTATTGGCAACGGTCCGGGGTCAATCCCCTAGGGAAAGACCCGAGGACACCACGTAATTTCGAACCACTTTCAGATGACGAGGTCAATACCTGAGCTGGCACCCCACTCTCCGAATTGCCACACCACGCCAACATGAGGAATATTAATATTTAGGAATCATTATTGCTTATCGTTTTGAGTGATCGGGGCCAATGCATATTAGAATTTACAAGACATTTTTAAAAGTTAAATTCGTTCGCAACATATATTTACAAAATTAATCAAAATTATTAAACATAATACAATGTTAAACTTAAAATAATAAGCATAAAAATGCTACACATATAATTAAAACATCTAGTCTCGTTATATCTTCTCTGATCACTCTTTATAGAAGATATACATAGAAAGTTTACATACAGATTTACCTAATCATGTTTCACATGTAGCATACCCTTAACACTTATAGGCACTCTTTAAAAATCAAGTTGTCTGCCAGAGATTTAGAGACCGATTCCAACAATTACCACCAAAACAAGTAATATACAAGATGTGCATAACGTATTCGTGAAATCTAAATAGACTGAGTATTGCTATTGAGAGGAAGTCCAAAAAGCGACCAATATGTCGACTAGAAGTCAAGTGGATGCTCTGTGAAACATTTACCTGGTTGGCCGATTTGGCATTTTATCGCCTTGTTTGGCGATATAACATCTTATAATGGGTAGATGGGCATTTCTATAGAGTGGATACAAAAATGTTGAAATCACCAAAGGCTGTTTCTATGTCGTTAGGAGCAATCACATGATGAATCAATAGATGATCGTCTTCTCCCGTCGAGTGGACCAATCAGCTGATCGATATTCGTTTCCTCCCGACAATCAAAAGTAGTCTAAGGGTCGCTTTACTACTAGTTTTGGTCACATAATCCTGGACCCATAAAAATGTTACCATTGCTCACTTTACTTTTATACCCCCTCTATGGTCTATAATTAAAGTACATTTTTAAAAGCAGTATGTAACAAAGAAAACTTATCGAAATCTCGTCAAATTTTCAATAGTCCTAATTCGTGCTGACATATAGTCCTGCTAGTTCAAAATTCGGTCCAACCAAAGATCGTCGTTTACGCGAGGGCTGATGCACGTTAAAACTTTCGTGGCCTCAAATGTCCTCATTGGCGTGGTGTCGAAGTTTGTAGAGTGGGGTACCAACTCAGGAATTCACCTCGTCATCTGACCGTGGTTCAAAATTACGTGGTGTTGCCATCGGATCTTTGCCTCGGGAACTGATCCCGAACCGTTTGCAATAGCCCGTTGTGTTGCACCAGTGTGATGATAATTGAATGCCTCACTTGCCAAATCGATTAACTCCATAAAACAAAAAGTTGAGAAAAATGATAAAATAGTATACATTGTTTTCTAAAATTCATTTTAAATTATAAATTCAAATAAACGATGTAGACTGTATTACTGCCAGATGTATCTTTTATCTAACGACATATAGAAAGTATAAGATAGAATATCCTTGGAGTAATCGTTGTTATTACTACAATTTTTGCGTGATTAAGGGAGTTAATCGATTTGGCAAGTGAAAGAAAATTATTAATTCAAATTCAGTCTTCAAATTATTTTTTATTACATAAAAACTTCATTATATACATTTTTTATTAAAGATTTTAGCAAAAATGAATAATAACTGTTCTGTTACTGTTACATATATTACGAGTATTATTACTTTGTTTAAATTGATTCATCAGCAATATAAATGATGTCTTCTTCGTTAGCTGTATTTGAGCTCCCGTCATTTTTGTGTTTGTTCGGACTGTACGTACAAATTCCTTTAATTTTCTTTGATGTTCGGTTTCTACTTTGACTCACTGTATATAAGAAGTAGTCAATTGCTTTGTTAAAAAGTGTTTTAACTAAATTTTTATTACGAATTACATTAGAATATGGAGTTAATCCGATTGGCTTCTGAAATAAATTATTTATTATTCAATGGCTAAAAAAATTTTGTCATTTAGTGGTGTTAATACTTATTAGAGAAATTTGTTTTGAATATATACAGTTAGGAGTCAATCAAGTGCTTTGACATTAAAATTTAATAAAATTCAGAAAGTGGAGTTAATCGATTTGGTAAGTGAAGCATTCAATTATCTGCCACGTTCTCGTAAAATTAGCGCCTTCTTAAGTTTTCGACAAAACCAGAATGAAAACGCTTGTGAGGAAATGTTAAGTAGTGATAAGATGAATAACTCACTAAAGATCACACAATCCCAAACACGCCCCTGGTGAACATTTGAAATATTTCTTTTCGTGAATTTCCTTCCCATGCCCTCATTAGGACATACTGAAAATTTGAAGACATTCCGAAAAGCAGTTTTGCTGTTTGCTGCTTAGAATAGGTGAACGTTAAATACAGACACCTTACATATCATATTCAATGCTCTATTTTATAGATAATGGTAGGTAGGTATTTAATTAACGTCGCACTGGAGCAACACAATGGGCTATTGACGACGGTCCGCTATCAAACCCAAAGGGAAAGAACTGAGGACAACACCACGTAATTTTGAACCACGGTCAGATGACGAGGTCACACCTGAGCTGGCGCCCTACTCTCCAAACTTCCACACCACGACATTTGAGGCCATGACATATTTAACGTGCACCAGCCCCCTTTGGTTGGTTCGAACTCGCAACCCTCCGGTTGCTAATACGTTACTCTTCCAACCGGGCTACCGCGGCCCTATAGATAATGTATATAAAACAACAAGCCTATAACAGCATGAACAACAATGAACAGATGAAACTTTATTTAAAGTTGTAGTAAAAATCTTAAAAACTCCCACCGTATTGCCATTTTCCTCTAGTTTATTTCTGTACTAATGATGGTTAACGTTTCACTCCAACAAAATAGCTTTTAACAATTTTTTCATGTGTTTTTAATCTTATTTAATCACATTTTAAAGTTTTAAAATTTTTGTTAACGATGAACATGTTGGTAATAAAATTTGTACGCATTCTTTTATCTAATACAAGAAAAGAATATAATTTTATAGCAAATAAGAACAGAGGTTTTAAAACGATCGATTGCAGATGTATTAAATTTAATCTTGTTTTAAAACTATAAGCTTTTTACAGTCTCGGTTCGTATCTCTGAAATAAATTGCTTTCCTTTTAAGCTACAGGTAGTGAATGGACCATCTCTGTTATGTGAAACTTTAACCTCCATTATTTAGAGTTAAAATGAATTAGGACGATTACAACAAAAATGGAACTTTCAACGACCAAAAATTTTAAGGTTTATTCAAATGTTTCTATTCCTGAAGCCAACTTAATTTACTTTTTACTCGAGCATAATCACTAAAACATTATTTTATTAAGCTGAGTGATCTTAATGTAGTAGTATATAAAATTGTTTTTGTTAATTTAAATACATTAAGAGGGATGAGCAATAGGTAAGATCTTTTCATACAAGAGTGTTATTTTAGATAAATTATATCCAAAATTCAGTATAAAAACTTATAATGTTAGACACAACTTACACATGATGTAAAAAATGTGCTTTGAAGTCAATTTTAAGGTGTACGTAAACGCTAGAAGACTTTTTTAAATTTTGACTTTGAAAATCCAGTTTTTTACAATAGGTCATTGGTTTGTGCTTAAATTCATTTCAATGTGAAAAAAATCAGATTACGCTAATCATTAATTATCTAATTTAGATATAATTAGTTAATTATGTTTTCTGAACAGTGGCATATCAAATTCTGATTTGTTCAGAGAGACAATTACTGTGGAAATTATTCCTAATATTATTCTTCATGTTTTGATCCTCCAAGTAGCTAGATTAAAAAAATAGGCTTTTTTACAATTTTTTGCACAAAGAAAGTATAAAAAAATCAAAATTTTTTAGGAATTTCAATATTTGAAAATCAACTAAAAATTCAATGCGTAACTATATATGAGGGTCAAAATATCCACTGTATTGTACAGATTATGACACAAAAATAGTCATAACAGATCAATCCTTGTTGAGTTATCACTGAACGAAGCATCATATTGCAAAATCTTAGTTCTTACAAATTGAGTTTAAAGTTTTGGAAACATGTTTGTTTATGTTGACAGTACCTAACGGAAAACCTTGTAACTAGAAAAATATTTCGAATATTTACAAAATCTTGGTAACGTTTGAAAGCGAAAATGTTAGAAAATATTTCGAAGGAATAAAAAAAATATGGATATTCTGGTCGATTTTCGCGATTTCTAGTATATACATACACCTTAAATCTCCACCTGGGATTTCGACGAGATATCGCGACCATGAAGATCTGAGGAAGGATGTTGAAATATTCAACTTTAACGTTTTCGGGCGAGAATAAAATTGAATAAAAAGCACGGATAACTTTGACGGACAACAGACGACCATCATATGGCCATATGGAACACCATATGGAGCTGACTGCCCATAGCTCTTTGTCAGATACAGCCATAGATTGAAAGAGAAAGATCGTTCTTCAGATTGGTAGATCAGAAGATCAATTTGTTCAAGCGATCACACACATATGCAAATAACCTTAAGGATAGCGATTAACCCTCCAAGTGGTTTCAACGAGATATTTTGTCCATCAAGATCTGACAAATTTTGCTAATGATGAGATACCTGTCATCAATATACTACCAATTTTTTTTAATTTGACAAGATCAAGATCTGGTCAGTTTTTTCGAATGACGAGACATCTCGTCCGTCATGGTCTGGTCTGTTTTGCTTATGACAAGATATTTCATCCATGGGTGTAAAAATGCTGAAATATGGAATTGTCAAATTGTATTAAGAATGTTAGAATAATGTTTTAATAAGTCTACAAAACAACGGTTCCTTGCTTTGAGTAACGAAAAATTATTTTCCTTTCAAAAGTTTTTATGTAACGATAGAAAACCGTGAAGTCGGAAAATTATTCTAATAAATTCTCTGTTATTTTCTATTTCTAGTTGTACCTGAAGAATTGAATAAGACAGTGAGTCAACTGCGAGGGAATTTAACATCTGTCAACTACCCTTCGAACTATCTGAATGACCTCGATTACATAGCAGAAATTATAGGACCCCCTAAATCAAGAGTTGTATTGACATTTCATAGTTTTGACCTAGAATGGCAAGAAGACTGCCTCTACGACTTCATACTTCTGAGGTCTAGCCTTAACGAAGATGGATTGAAATTATGTGGAGAGCACCTTAGTGATAGGTGAGTTTATAGTTATTTATGAATGTCTTTCTGTCTATTTTTAGGCGTTAAGTTTGAAAGAGTGGTATTTCGTTGGGGATTTATCATCTCTTTTGCAGCCGGTATGCCAGTATTTTCCAAACTGTACAAAGAGAGGGATAAGAAAAATTTCGAATATTGCTTAAAATATTATTTGTGAACCTATTGACCACAATAGTACAAAACGTTTTGTTGCCAATACGATAGGCTAAAATTGAAATTTATATCCCTTATTTCTAATCTGATTCCGTCCTAGACATGTGTCATGATTTTGAGTCTGTCCACTGTGCTGGCAACCTGCGTGTTGTAGGTGTATTTCTCGTGTGTCAGTAAAACTTTCCGCTTGTTTTCATGCTCTGCGTACCAAATGGTGTGTGTCTTGCATTTGGCGCCATATATGTGAGATGTAAGTAGACTGAGCATTGCTATAGAGAGAAGCTTTAAAAAGTGTGACCAATATGTAGACTAGTTGTCACATGACTGCTCTGTGAAAAATTGACTTCGTTGGCCGATTTGGCATCTTATCGCCTCGTTTAGCGATATAACATCTTATGACAGGGTAGATGTTTGAATGTGAATTTTAATATAGTGGTGACAAAATTGGCGAAATCGACAAAGTCTACCACTTTGTCGCGCTGACCAATCAGATGATGAATCAATGGATGTTCATCTCCCGTCCCGTGAACCAATTAGATGATGACTGTTCAGTTCCACCCTACTGACGAAAGTAGTCTAAGTGTCACGTTACTACTAGTTTTGGTCACATGATTCTGGGCACATAAAAAGGTCACTATTGCTCATTCTACTTTTATATTTCCTTTATGTTGTCCAAATAAGGTCAATAAAACACGCTCAACCAGACCGTGTTCATCTACTAAATTACTCACTGTGATGAGTCGACGTACGAGTGCATGAAGTATGTGGGAAAGTCAACAAATAAATTACAAATCGAGATAGAAATGAAACGACTAAGGTTAATGATGTGAAAACAGCGCTTATTTTTTTCAGAGCTATCTTCCTCCATACTTAAGCCCCCGTCCCATCTTTTCACGAAAACTGGCAGTGTATAATTCTTTTTTACGACTTAAGACAGGGCAAGGGGTGGCCGAGAGGGGTCACATGATACATAACACATAATTCATAAAACATCCTACAGCATATACGAAACATAAAAGGGAAAACACTCTTCACGCTTGACATGTTACATATTAGGTGATACATCATACACAAAAATCTTACACAAGACTCGAAACAAAAGGAAAAATACAAAATAGTGGTTATTCCTAATAATAATTAACAATGACCTATTTGCAAAAACAAAAAAATTTATATAGATGATGTTAAACGTGCACATTTCTACAATATAAAACACATATTAGTTCTAATTCTTTTGGCTTCTGTCGTTATCAAATCTTGCCTTCCATTTCTATATCGTTATTGTTGGAAAAGTGCTCCCCGAAAGATATTGTTTAATGGGCTGAACAAATGAAAAATCGCTAGGAACAATATCAGGACTATGTGGGATGCTCGAGGACTTCACACTTGAATTTTGCCCTCCGGGCCACACATGTTTAGGTGTGTACTAGCTTCACGAACCCGAGTTATATATTCTTTCTTCACGGAGTTTACTGTGTTTGGTAAACACCTAAGCGATCTTTTCTTATTTCCTCCCACTGCTCACTCCCCTACCCACTATTCCCCCTTTCGTATATATTACTTGCAGTTGTCTGTCTTGTCTTTGGCGCAGTTTGACCAAATAAGGCCCGTGCTCTATAAAACCCAAAACCAACCAAGTCTTCCCCTTTTCCTTTCGTTTCACAATTACGCGACGTTGTATGTCTTGTGTTTGGCGCAGCTGGGCTAAATATGGCCTATAAAACCCGAAATCAACCAACACACTTGAAGTTTGTTCGAGTCTCTTTGGTCCTAATGGCTGTATGAGGACGTGCGTTCTCAATCAATAGCAAAACGTCTTTTGAGAGGATCGCTTCCTGATCCCGTTGTAAGATCCGGATGTGACAGTGTCTCCGTGATGCTTAAAACCACTTGACGGAGTGATTTTCGATAGTGATACACATTTTGAGAGGTGCCACCCTCTCGCAATAGCTTCTTTGTTTTGCTGTTGCGAACATCAATTGCCGTGCTTCACATGGCATCTGGATTTTGCTGCCATCTAACGGCGATAGCTTCAAAGGATTTATATAAGACCATGCGTCTCTACATCAGTTTACAACTTACTGACTTCCCTCGTGATTTACATACATACATGATTACATACTACACATCAAATGGGTTTAGAGCAACAGAAAGGGAAACAGAAAAAATATTTCGAAATATAGTGTGAAGAAATAATATTTAAAAGTGTTTCTCTACTGTAAAAATCCCAGATTTGTCCGCCTTTAAATTTACCACTTGAAGCTGCAATCTACACAGCTGATTTAGAAATAGGCCGCTGTTTTGGAGTATCGGTACTTCATTTTATCCAAAATTCAAATGGTTAAAATTTGAAAAGGTGTTAAAGCGAAATACACCTAGGACAATATCTTTGAAGATGTGACTTAGAGAATACAGCTAATGGATTTACTATTAATCCAAACGGTACTGGGTAAGATTAAGTATACTATTATTTTCACAGTAATCTTGTATTTAAGCCACTAAAGTAATGAAAAATCCTCTATTTTCATTCTGTTGTATAATCCACAAATATCTTACTATGATGGCTTTAAATATAAATGTATGATGAGTCATAATGTCATATACCCTTTATAAGTAGAATTTTAATTTCCATAATTTTAGAAGCAAAAAGTTTCGTGAAATTGTGCTTAGTATACTTTTAGTATATACAATATTTTTAGTCTAGTGCATGTTTGGTTAGTATACTTGTTCTTGAGTAATAACAGTAATTTCACGCAGCTCATGATATAAAACGTATTATTTCTAATATATACAATAAAGTTAAATAATACCTAAAATACTAACTATGTAGTAAAAGATACATTTTTAGATGTACTATATACACACAAATGTATAGCTTGATTGAAAATGAAACTTGAAAAGAAATCATCCGAAAGTATACCCCATCGTACCTATAAATATCCAAGTAGTACAAAGTTCAGTTCTTATGAGAGGAATTTCCAGTGTAAATAAACAAACCAGACACTGCGAAGATCTCGTCCATCAAGATCTGACCAATTTTACTAATAACGAGTTATCTCGTCGCCAAGGTATAACAATTTTTTATTTATGACGAGACCAAAATTTTGGTCATTTTTTAATGACAAGATATCCCGTTCATCAATATCTGGTCAGTTCTGCTAATGACGAGATACCTCGTCGAGACAACCACCAGGATATTTAATCAACTGTTGATTGAGTTCTTTCGTTTTCTAGCGTACTGAGGTGTCAGATGCTTTTATACATATGTACCTTTTAACAACCGTTAACCTTAAACTTGTATATACTGCCTTTTAACTTTGGTGTGGTTTGTCACTCTACGGTCATTTCACAAGAGCTAATTAGACCTTAACTAGTGAATTATTATTATCCAAGCTTAATATGTAATCATGCGATCTGAAATTGTTAAGGATTTCTTTCCTTCACAGCGAATTCATGTCAACTACCAACAAGGCATACATGAGCTTTCATTCCGACTTCTCCAACACGGCATCGGGTTACTCTGTCTCTTGGGAGATCGTGGATCTTTCCGTTTGTCTAAACCGAAGGTTATTAATTCTGGAACCAACATATATAACGAGTCTCCGATATCCCCGTGCCTACCTCACTGGGCTAGAGTGTCACATAACCGTGATTGCTTCCGAGCCTACGAAACGACTTCTGCTCACGATTAATGACCTGGACTTACGACCATGTGCGGATGATTTTCTCGAGGTATGTATTTGCTATTAGTTTATTTCAACTTCGCGGGCTCTAATCCATCGCATGTTTCATCCGGGTGAATTATCAGGGTGGTGGAAAAACATGGGGTTTACTGTTCGACCCTGCAAAGCTGGGACATGTTTTCTGAAGATGTAATAGTGGCACAATTAGTGTAAAATAGGGTTTAAAAGTTACAGGGAGACACCTAACCCCTTCCTACTTGCGCCATTGGACGCAACTATCCGAAATTGAATTGCAATAAGTTCTTGGTGTATGGTTGTAAACTGGTAAATTTGGTACAAACTGGTAAATTTGATATGGCTTTTTTTATTTTTAAAAAGACCGTTTATTAAAAACTGAGGTGACTATTTAAAATATAAACGTAAAAAATATGAATAAATTTTGTAAAAATAGAGAAAAGGCACTGCACAGTTAAGAGCTAGTAAGTATAACCCTTCCTAGTTGTTAACCCCTTTGAGGGTCAGAACATTTCCGAGTAGTGTAGTAATGTTTTTGCCTCATAACGTACATTATGAGACTAAATAACCACATCTATTAGTTAAAAGAATCCATTGATTCTTTCGAACTTTAGAAATATTCCATTAATCTTTTTTCTCAGAAAAGAATTCTTTGGAAAGATTCTATTGGTCTCTCTTTTCCGTAAAATAGAATCATTCGGAAAGATTCTAGAGGTTCGAGAGAATCTGCGGATTCTTTTGAACTTAAGAAGTATTCTATCGGTCCTTTCCTTAGAATAGAATCCTTTGGAAAGGTTCTTTGGTCTTTTTCTTAGAATATAATTCTTTGGAAAAATCATATTGGTCAAGAGAGTGAACTGAGAAGTCCTGCAGGGAAGACTGCAGGTGGTAAGTAGGAATTATGTATGTGAACCCTTCAGAGGGTTGATGAATTACCGGTTTTGGAGATTGGTGAGAATTACTGTTAGGGAAACAATGTTTGAGGCATTGCTGCGTCGACTGTGCTAAAAGTTATACACATTTCAATTCATTGTTTTCTCAGTTTGAATAAATTACTTAATAATAATTAGAAAGAATTGCTTTGAAACTAAAATAAGGCATACATTTTTTGGGTTATTTAATGGCTTAGTATGACATAATAATTACTTTATTAGTTGGTTTTTCTGGAAGGTATAAGAAGACTGGAGCACTGGATTTTTAAAATGAATTCTGTAAATTTTGATTCAGAACATCAGAATCCATAATCAAATAGAGATTATCCTTTAATGAATTGAGCTGATGCAAACTTTAATATGAAGACAGACTCTTATGCAAATAAAACCCCTTTTTATTATAGTAGACATTTTAAGTCAAATGACACTTTTAGTTTCATTGTACAACGCCAGGAATGGCAATAACAAGTGTTCTGATATTTTTTTGACCGACTGTACCACCTGTTCCTCATTGGCCTCTGAGGCCGCCGTGGCTCAGTGGATTTGCCCACTGTACTAGCAACCGTCGAGTTGTAGGCGGCGCAGGTTTGATTCCTCCTGCGTTTATTTCTCTCCTCTGTGTTAATAAAACTTTCCTAGCTTGTGCATGTCCATTACTTGATGTTGTCTGTCTTGCGTTTGGCGCAGCTTGATCAAATATGTCGCTTGCGCCATAAAACCCGAAAACCAACCAACCAACCCCATTGTAATTGTATTTTAACAATATCGCTGATTTGAATAGGTATTATATTTTACATTTCTTAAAACGCCAACAGGTGAATTTGGATCCAATAGAGGAAAAGAAAAAAATTAAGCTATGTGGTGACGATCTACTTCCCGGCACGCAGTTCATGGCTTATGGAAACGAGGCTCAGTTTTTCTTCCACACAATTGAAGGGAACACCATGCGAAGCTTACAGAATCGTGGTTACAACATCACGTGTGAAACATGTAAGTGTTTGTTTCATTCTTCTGTCTAATTGCATTAGAAACTTTGTAAACCAGTGGTTCTCAAAGCAAGGCGCGAGGACCCTCGAGTCAAGATTTCAAGTGGTCCAAGAAAAATTGCAATATTTCACTAGCCAAAATAGAGAATTTCAGCACAACATAAACTTTCCAGTGTTTTCCAAGTTTTAGAATCTAAAAAATTAGTTAATTGAATTTACGTTGCACTGGAGCAACACAACAGTGTGGACGAGTCGGGATTGTTCCCAAAGGACGATATCTCGTATTATTTTTAGATGACTAGGTAGGCCGTGGTAGCCCAGTTGGAAGAGCAACGGATAACAAACGGAGGGTTGCGAGTTCGAATCCAACCAAAGACCGTCGTGAACAAAGGGGGATGGTGTATGTTAAATCTGTCGTGGCCTCAAATGTCCTCTCTTTGGCGTGGTGTGGAAGTTTGAAGAGTCGGGTGACAGCTCAGGCGTGAACTCGTCATCTGACCGTGGTTGAAAATTACGTGGTGTCTGATCTTTCCCTTCTGGTTTCATCCTGGACCGTCGTCAATAGCCGGTTTTGTTACTCCACTGCGACGTTAATTAAAATACCTACCTACCAGACGACGAGGTCGAGAACTGAGCTGACACCCCATTTTTTATAATTGCACTCTACGCCACCGTGCTAAAGCCCTCATCAGGAGATTCCAGTATTTTAAAAACTTAAACTAATTTCAATTGAAAAAGTAATTGAAAAGTAACAGTTCAATTTCTGTAACCCTTTAAGCGGTTTTGACGAGATATCTCGTCCATCAAGATCTACAATTTTTCTAATTGCGAAATATCTCGTCATCAAGATTTTGCCGATTTTTTTATCATGCCAAGAGATAAAGAGCTGGTCAGTTTTTTCTAATGACGAGATATTTCGTCCACCAAAGTCGGGTCAATTTTCCTAATAACTAGATACCTCGTCGAGACGACCACCAGATGGGTTAAATCTTCAATTGTGGGAGTGCTTATTGTCAGTAGAATTGAGTGATGTACACTTCCGCACATTACTCGCTTCATTTTCATCTTGTCGCATCACGCAGGTGGCTATTTATGCATGTGTTGGCATGTTATGAAATGGATTGTCTGCTTAGTTTTGATCCAGTAAAACTTCAGGTACTGAAAATAATCGCTAATTTACTAGGTAATATTCCTAAAGAGCAGCTTCGTTTTTCACATCAAAATTAAAGTTTATATTTTGATGCATCCGATTTTTAAATTGCCATCACTAATCCTTGACGCGATGTTTTAGCATTTTATATTCGATCCAACATAGATCTAAATATATTTTATCACTTTTATCAACCCTCCTAGCGATTGTCTTTACGAGTTATATATCTTAATTAAAAAAACTGACCGGATCTTGATCTCGTCATCATAAAAAATCGGCAATATCGTGATGACGAGGTATCTTGTAATTAGCAAAATTGGTCAGATCTTGATGGGCGAGATATCTCGTCGAAACCACATAGAGGGTTAAGGTGATAATAAGGATCCCTACTGTCTTTGCAGGTGTATAAATGCTCAATTTATTTTTATAATCTCAAGGGGTTCACGAAATTTTTTAATTTTAAGGGGGTCCTTGGACTGGAAAATTTAGCAACCACTGATCTAAGTCCTTTGACTCAAATCATTGCATAGAACTAACTATAAACTAATTTTAAGTACAATAGAATGCGTAAGAAATATGATCTTTATTCTCTAAACTTCTGATTTTAGGGGGCGGAACTACTTTGGAAAACACATTATATATCAACTCTGCAAGAAAAGGACACATCCACAGCATGAATTTTAACCACAAGCAGCCAATAGGCCTCAATTATAGCCAAAGGGTGATGGCACCAGTTGGTTACAAAATCCACCTTCGGTTCCTCAACATGAGTTACGCATCTTCCCAACTGACCATCACCTGTGAAGGCAGCGGACTTCTGATCCGTGACAACTATGCGAGTCAAAAGACCTTGATGCTGTGGAATCCTTGCAGATCGACCAACTTCGAAGAAGTGGACGGGTTTTGGTCGACCCTTCACGTCCTCAGTATAGATGCCTGGAATTTCGATGGCAGTCTGCCTTCATATTCCCTTGAATACTCTGTTGTGAAAGGTACTTGAATGCTCCCTTTTATGTGTTTGTGAAACTCTCACTGCTAACAGACTGAAATTGCAATTTCTTTTTAGATGATCATTTCGTGAATACGACATTAACGCTGGCATCCGATGCTGTCGAGTCGTGTCGACCGAACCCGTGCCAACATGGAGGAAGATGCATCAGGAACGGAACAAATTACCGATGCCATTGTTTCGGCCAATACACTGGTACTCAAATCTCATTTCTAATTCTTAGTTCTTAGGGCTACATTTAGGTAGTCGCATAAAATCATTTCATGATTTTGCTTTTTTGAGCTTTAATATTGGAATCTCTTATACAAGATATTTTTAGACCTAAATTTACGCATTGTGAAATTGTTTTAATCTTATAGAATAGTGTATTTGATGAGTTTGATTTTGTCTTGAGTTTGGCACAATATGTCCCAAGAGGACTCAATGCCACAAAATTATAACCAATCCAATCCATTTCATGATTTTAGCTGGGTGTTATCACTGTTAACTACGATTTTCTCTAATTAAATTTAAAATGTACATTGACACACGCACACAGCTTTAACTTTTGTTATTGAAAAGAAATATTTGAAGCATTTCGCCGAATAGGTCTACAAGTTTTTCAAAAATGAGATTTTAATGGAATACTGATGTATATAGTACGCGCCATCGATTCATACAGTTAGCCTTTCTGGTGGTTGTATCGATGAGCTATCTCATCATTAGCAAAACCAACCAGATCTTGATGAACGAGGTATCTCGCGGAAACCCCTTGGAGGGTTAAGTTCCAAAGAAATCACTAGATGCTGTTATAAGCCAGCATGTAATATTACGAAATCCGCTCTCAGGTGTAGAATAACGGTCTATGGGGAAACACCCGCTACTGTCTGACTCGTATTTGATTACGTCGAAGGTTACGGACTCGTTAAACCTTGCTTGCATGCTAGCAAGCTCCCACCCTTGGCTGTTAGGCCATTTGGTGGCGCGCCGAACAGTAGAGACGGGAAAGCTTCCTCGATTCTTCCTACTCGGTGTCTGGTTCTTGGTCCAAGGCCGAGCATTGATGCAGGTGGGCAGCATCCATGACGCCCTGACCGCACAGATGGCATTGTGGGGAGGAAAACACGTGAATCCTGTGCAGGTGTGCAGCAAGGTAGTCGTGCCCAGTTGTAGTCCGGAACAGCACCACGCCGACTGCCCGAGAGTGGCCATGGCAGATAGGACCACTGGTGACAAGTGTTGCCCATTTTTTCCCTTTGAAGCTGTCAGTGGATGTTGCTTCAACCAGTGGCTAACAGCAGAATTAATTTGGGCGTTGCTGGAATTTAAAGTAGAGGCACAGACCGGCTGAGGCAAAGCCGCCCCCATCTTTGCAAGTGAGTTTGCCTTCCATTGCCTGCAATGTTTACATGACTTGGCACCCATTTCAGCCGTAGCTGCTATCCTTTTTCGAGCAGCTTGGAGAGAACCTCCCTGCACTTTAGTTAGTGGGCAGTCTGTATCACTGTTACTCGTGACGTTTTGAATTGTTGCTGTGGAGTCCACGAGGAAAATTTCCTTTGTGGGAGGGTTGATCTTAGAGAGTTCATTGGCTGCTGCCTGAATGGCTGCAACCACCCCATCATAATTACTTTGGTGAGCCCCGACGGCAACGCAAACCCTCAAACATGGTGCTGTAGTAATCTGCACCAGTCTCCAGTATCGGGCATTGACGACCCATCGGTGTAAACACGGATCCACTAGTCATCTGGAAAATTTGAAGGGATAGTTTGCAGGGCCGCCATCTTGAGTTCCACCTCGAGTGACTCTCTTTTAGGGGAGCAATGGTCCAGAAGTTTAAGGCTGGCTGCAGGCAAAAGATGAAAAAACCTGCGGTATGTGAGGAGGGTAGCTGGTTCAGCAAGCTGGAAGTTTTATATCTCAAGAAGAATAAAAAACCTCGTTCTTGATGTGGTTTGGTCTATTAATTCTTTTCTTTGCATTAGTATATCTTTCACGACTATGGAAAGAGGGGAAAGTTTGAACTTTCTCCTTGTGACGACAATCACCTTAACAAGTTTGTCTCAATTTACATAACAGTGAATGGAATAAGGATCCATGTGGCACTTGTCCTAGTGACATTGACGACAGAAACGTAACTGAGAAATTTTTGCTACTCCTGTAAAATTAGTGATATGTAACATAGACCATTCTTCCGCCGTAAGCTTCATTTACTGTCAAAAACATGTAACGAGAGAATTTCTCAGTGTAAACATATACAAACTACAGGGAGAGGGGAAATTGCTTCCAGTCAACTTAAGTTCTCGTATTTGTGATGAAAAATTATTTACAACAGACTGAAATTAAAGTTTTATTTATTGCCGTTTTTATGACTTTCGTTAATCCCTTTGGGTGTTAAATCATTCGTGTGAAACAAATGGAGCCAGACTTCATAGAGCAGCTTCATGTAATACACTGAATGGGCATGTTTTCAGTTAAATGAAAACTTACACATTATTAAACCTATGATTAATTTTATAAACGACGTCTGGAATTTGCTTTCATGCCAAGTTACATCATTTACGGAATAAAACAGGAAGTACTTCATCCCATAAAACATAAGCGCCCTCTGTACCTTGCATTACAGAAAACCCTCTCATACAGGCATTGCACATACTTGTGCAGTCTTATTTCTCACGGGGCCGCGGTAGCCCGGTAACGGATTAGCAAACGGAGGATTGCGAGTTCGAATCCAGCCAAAGACGAAGTCGTCTACAAGGGGGCTGGTGCGCGTTAAATCTGTCATAGCCTCAAATGTCCTCACGTTGGCGTGGTGTGGAAATTTGGAGAGTGGGATGCTAGCTCAGGTGTGACGTCGTCATCTGGCCGTGGTTCAAAATTGCGTGGTGTTGTCCCTGAATCTTTCCCTTCGGGTTTGATCCCGGATCGTCACCAAGAGCCCGTTGTGTTGCCCCAGTGCGACTTTAATTAAATATCCACCTGCTCAAGGTCTTTCATTTCTCCCAATGCCAAGTTTTCTTATCATTTTGGAATAAAATTAATCCCGCAATTTTCTAAATAAATGTGCGTTCAGTAAATAATCAATTATATGTTTTATTTCATCGTGAAAAATAAGGTATATTGGTATTTAGGTAGCCAAGACCCGAAAAGCTCCATGCACTTTTGGAAAGAATCACCCTCCGATCACCACATTACCGCCTCCAAAGAGTGTTAAAGCCGTATACTTCTCCGCTTCATACTCGCGGGAATGGATGCTCTCCCATAGGCTGATTATTTCCTGTAATCGTAGAACTTATTCGGTGCCCTAAACGGGCAATCTCAGTGTGACACCAGTCATCAAGGGACAGCCGGGCCGTCAATTTCGCATGCCGAGAGGATTTTGCCTGGTGGGTGTTCGTGGGGGACGTTTCCTTTGCCCTCTGATGAAAAGAATTTGCAAGACTCAACTTAGGCCAGCCTAAGATTCCCTCGGATTTTGGTGATTCAGGGTTGACAAGACCCCAAAAGCTTCATGCACTTTTGGAAAGCAGCACCCTCCTCGATCATCGCATTACCGCCTTTAAAGAGTGTTAAAGCCGTTTACCTCCCCGGCTCATACTCGCGGAGATATTGGCTCTCCCACAGGCCGATTATTTCCTATAATCGTAGAACTTATTCGGTGCCCTAAACGGCAATCTCAGTGTGACACCAGTCATCAAGGGACAGCCGGGCCGTCAATTTCGCATGCCGAGAGAATTTTGCCTGGTGGGTGTTCGTAGGGACGTTTCCTTTGCCTCTGATGAAAAGAATTTGCAGGACTCAACTTAGGCCAGCCTAAGATTCCCTCGGATTTTGGTGATTCAGGGTTGACAAGACCCCAAAAGCTTCATGCACTTTTGGAAAGCAGCACCCTCCTCGATCATCGCATTACCGCCTTTAAAGAGTGTTAAAGCCGTTTACCTCCCCGGCTCATACTCGCGGAGATATTGGCTCTCCCACAGGCCGATTATTTCCTATAATCGTAGAACTTATTCGGTGCCCTAAACGGCAATCTCAGTGTGACACCAGTCATCAAGGGACAGCCGGGCCGTCAATTTCGCATGCCGAGAGAATTTTGCCTGGTGGGTGTTCGTAGGGACGTTTCCTTTGCCTCTGATGAAAAGAATTTGCAGGACTCAACTTAGGCCAGCCTAAGATTCCCTCGGATTTTGGTGATTCAGGGTTGACAAGACCCCAAAAGCTTCATGCACTTTTGGAAAGCAGCACCCTCCTCGATCATCGCATTACCGCCTTTAAAGAGTGTTAAAGCCGTTTACCTCCCCGGCTCATACTCGCGGAGATATTGGCTCTCCCACAGGCCGATTATTTCCTATAATCGTAGAACTTATTCGGTGCCCTAAACGGCAATCTCAGTGTGACACCAGTCATCAAGGGACAGCCGGGCCGTCAATTTCGCATGCCGAGAGAATTTTGCCTGGTGGGTGTTCGTAGGGACGTTTCCTTTGCCTCTGATGAAAAGAATTTGCAGGACTCAACTTAGGCCAGCCTAAGATTCCCTCGGATTTTGGTGATTCAGGGTTGACAAGACCCCAAAAGCTTCATGCACTTTTGGAAAGCAGCACCCTCCTCGATCATCGCATTACCGCCTTTAAAGAGTGTTAAAGCCGTTTACCTCCCCGGCTCATACTCGCGGAGATATTGGCTCTCCCACAGGCCGATTATTTCCTATAATCGTAGAACTTATTCGGTGCCCTAAACGGCAATCTCAGTGTGACACCAGTCATCAAGGGACAGCCGGGCCGTCAATTTCGCATGCCGAGAGAATTTTGCCTGGTGGGTGTTCGTAGGGACGTTTCCTTTGCCTCTGATGAAAAGAATTTGCAGGACTCAACTTAGGCCAGCCTAAGATTCCCTCGGATTTTGGTGATTCAGGGTTGACAAGACCCCAAAAGCTTCATGCACTTTTGGAAAGCAGCACCCTCCTCGATCATCGCATTACCGCCTTTAAAGAGTGTTAAAGCCGTTTACCTCCCCGGCTCATACTCGCGGAGATATTGGTTCTCCCACAGGCCGATAATTTCCTGTGATTGTATAACTTATTCTTTCCCCGTCCTTCCTGGTGGTTCCGTAAACGACAACCAGTGTGGCACCAGTCGTCAAGGGTCAGCCGGGCTATCAATTTTTCATTCCTACAGGATTTAGCATGGATGATATTCCCTGCCAGGGAATCCCTATAAGTTACCGGCAATCACTGCGATGAGGCACCTGCAACTAACTTGACACTGGAAGTAGCCCATCAGCACCTATCTTGTCCCCGAGCCGGCTTGAGAAATATCCCTTTCTGGTGCAGCCCGGGTCACCTTCAGATAGGGCAGACTTCAGGCGTACTCACTCCGCGCAGGCTTGAATACCCATCTCATTCACTCTACCAGGACATTTCCTTACGAACATCACTAATCTACTACACTATTTCTGACACTCACTTTCCATAACTTCATTCTTAATAAATCGAAAATTTATCATTTAAAATTAATGAAGAGATATTCGGGAGACATCTAATATAAAGAATTATCCATTACAATCTTTTAAGAATTATATATAAGCAGTGTAATTTTATGAAATTGTGTTGTATGTTATAGTCTCTAATAGAGTCCTATCTTCGTAGGTTTGTTTTGTCATCTGACGTGGTGCGATGTCAATGTGTGCGGTGAAAATGGTTCCTGTAATCTGACATTAAGTGGATGGATGTGTGATTGCTTCCCTGGATTTTCAGGCCCACGTTGTCAGCATACCATCACCCCTTGCTCTCCGAATCCCTGTGGCGAGAATGGCGTATGCAGTCCTCGAAACGCCACTTTCCACTGCCGATGTGCACTGGACTATGAAGGTGAAAAGCTACCGAATTTGAATTTGATTTTAGATGCTGAACCACCCCATGAAATCTTAACACTTTGTTCAACGTATAATAACCACGAAATACCAAGAGAACCTATAGGTTTTAGTAATCATCCTATTCTGATTGATTTAAAATAGTGATGTCCCTGAAGCCTAATATTTATTAAGCTATTTAATAAGCCTTATATTTTGCTAAGCTAGTCATGAAGGCAATATCCCAAGTATTGTCTTTAGTTAACGGTTTCTTAATGAAACGCATAAAATTATTTGACACCTTATAAGGCTTGGAAATAGAACACAATCAATAGTTGGTTCAGTGATCGCACTTCTACCTAGAGTTGTTAAGTATTAGATAAATAGCAAAGATCAGACTTGGGGGTACTGCCTACTAGACTAACATGACAGTATCCTCTCTCTAACAATCTGATAAATAAAAATTATCTTTCCAACATATTTTTTAATTTCCCTCTGTATATTCCCCTGTATACACAAGGAGCTGTCATTATTTTCAATAATGAGCTCGGAATATTCTAAATGAAAGACCAGCACTTACCACAAGTTGGTCTTCATTGGTCCACAAGGAGCATATTGGTCTAACATCATCAGTTGCGACATGCGCACGCGTATTACTCGAGTTAATATCGAAAATTGTTAGTTTTTTATAAAGAAATTATCTAAGGTTTTTTTATGTTATTTTATCTAAGGTTTTTTAAACAAAACAAAGAAAAGCATCTTATAAATAGAATGAACTGATATAACGAAAATATATATAAAAAAATTCACACACCAGTAGACGTTTCTGTTCACTTGTGCTTCGTTTCAATTTTGAACAAATTCGAGATATTGTCAACTTGTTATCAGGGAAGTCTTGTTAAATGAGGGTCCAACAAGTTTGTCTTGTCAGGCAGGAAATAAAATATGAATAATTTCGTGTCCAGCTTTGCGAATGATTTTTACTCTCATGCTGACATTTATATACTTACCAGATCGCAGATTCTCGGTCAATTTGAACTTGTTAGGAGAACTTTAGTCATCATGGCACAATACATGCATCGTTTATATTGATATTTTCTAGTGATATTTTATTCAAAATTTCATGAAATTGTATTTAATCTTTGTTACTCGCTCATCCTTTTAAGTATTTTACAATGCCATTACGTATTTCGTAAATAGAACTAGCTAACGTACTACTTGAAATGCTACTTAACCATACAGACGCTGCTGCATGTTTAAGCAGCAACTAATTGTTAATAGTAACCAAATGCTACTTAATCATCCTTTCGTCTTTATTCTTTCTCCTTTTGTTAGTTTTTCTTCCATTCTAGTTATATCAAATAAACCTCTTTGAGTTTACAACTCTAGGCAAAGGAAGTTTGTGTTGGTGTTATAAAATGACTATTGTATGTTCCTTTTCATAGTCATGCTTGTATTATCAGTTACATATTTTTGTCTTATGAGAAGTTCCATCATGTAGCCAGAAACTACTACACAATAAACTTTCTAAAACATTCTACCTGCTTTGCATCTAAAAATTTGAACATTAACTTTGGTTCATCTTCCTTGACTAATCTATTCTAGATTACTAATATTTCGCTAATTTTTTTCAGGTTCCCATTGTGAAAAACTAGTTATGCGAATTCCCTACAAGCCGTTAAGTCAACGCATGCTGGAGGAACCTTTCTGGCTCGGATTGATCACCGTATTTTCTGTTTTACTAATAATCCTTTGTGTTTACTGCATTAAACGAAAATTCGCTGACAAAATTGAAAAATTTTTAGCTGAAGAAATCGAGCGAAGTAAATACCGTAAGTAAAATTTACATTACTTCTAACAGTATTCCGGTTTCTAATATGTGAATTGATCTAAACATTAGAATTACAATATTTGGGGGCTTAGCTAAGAGCACAAAATAGAATAATTGAACACTGAGCAGTCAAATTATACCTGGTCTGTGTAGATTTTGCGACACAAAACATTCCATGGGATATATGACAAATCAAATGCCTTCATCTGTAATTATTTCACTTTAGATGCCACTTATTATTCGTGTCTGAAGGAGGGCAAATTCTAACCATAAACATATCGGGGAGCCAAGAGGATTCCGATCCCTAATAGTTTACGCCCCTATTTTCTGATATATCAGCTGTATGAAGTCGAATCGATTTACTGTGTACATATGGCTATATGGCTACCCATATCATCGATATGTTTGGAATATTAATCTCTCGTGTTGTTTTTTGAGGGAGTCTAATACTGGAAATATTGGAGCCCAAGAGGTTTGGCCCCTAGTATTTTTTGACATCCCTACCTTTCATAAACATTTGAACAAGCATCAAGAACCTACAATTGGTTTCTAATTAATTTAGAACAAATATACCCCTACCCCTTGTTATTGGATATAAGGATAACCTTATAGACAACTCTGGATTATTGATACAAAAACCTACAATAAAGAATTTTCATTTGTCCCCGATCCATTTACTTAAGACAGATTCTAAAATAATTTAAATGCACAGAAACTAGTCTGGGAAGTATTTATAATTTTGTACAACTTTTTAGGCAAAAGTGAAAGGAATCAAATAACTGTTTTCACATCTCTTAGCATATATACTTAACGTGTAATCTTCTCTCGATACATTTCTTAGGTTCAAGTTTTATTTTTTTTGTCTCAATTGATGTAGAACGAGTGACAGAAAATGCTACTTCATATATTTCTGAAATGAATAAGTTCAAGTACAAAGAATAGTGCTGTGATGAATTAATCCGAACTTTTGTTGGACATTAAAAAATAACATTTATTTTAACACAGACAAAACAATGGGTTTACAATGGACGCGCGAAACAAAAATGCTTATTTTCATATTAAAATTTACGAATTGCTACGAAGACGTCTCAACTAGACGGAGTCCGTGAGCTAACTGTTTCTCATTCTCCTCACATGCGCAAGCGCAGTATTGAAGGACTTTTTAACAGGAAACTTCCGGGTCTGCAGCCGGCCATTCTAGACTCTTAGGCGCTAAGATGTCACAGTGCTAAAGAAATGAAAAACAAACCAAAATCCAAAAACGGTACTGTAGTAAATGAAACGAGAGTGTTTGGATGCATTGTGTTGGGTACTGACAAAAATATTTTCTGGTATAAAATAAGACACTGAGAGCAAGAACAGCCTAATAAAAAAGTTTGCCAAAAGTAAGGTATTTGGCATTACGGTTTTATTAAATGAAAACGACCTAAATGTGTTTAAAAGTTACTCTGGGGATAGCAGCACGTTAACCCTTTCTTACATCACATATTTTTTATTTTACCTAAATGCATGGGCAGCCGAAGTAACATACGCCAGTTTTGCTGTTGGGCTGTTTTGTTTTAAGTGCTTCAATTATACAAAACAATATCCAAACAAATTATTTTAATAAATGGATGAATTATTTAAATGAATTAGATTTTATTAGGAAAACATTAGAGATATTGTAATGCAAATAAATATATGATAAAATATTTACATTATAAAATCTAAAATTAATTATCAAATTAATTATTTGAATGAATTAGATTTGATTAGTGCTGAGGCTTTAGATTTTATAATGCGAATAAATCTGATGAAATACTCACCTTTTGCATGTAAAATAGTGTCCAGAGTTTAGACTTCTATCTCTTAAACAATGTGAAGAACAAATCGACAAAAATGATTGTATAAAGATAAATCAAACCCAAATCGAAAAACAGAACTGTACTAAATGAAATAGAGTACTTGAATGCATTGTTTTTGCTACTGCCGAAAGTATTTTCTGGTATAATTATACGAAAAAAACGAACACAACTTATTTTAATAAATGAATAATTTAAATTGTTTAGATTTTATTAGTGCTAAAGCTAGAGGAATTTTGTAATGCAAATAAATATAATGAACTATTTTTATTTTCTGAGAGTAAAATTTAGTGTCTAGTTTTAAACCTCTTTCCCCTTAACTATCTTCTAAACACTGGAAAGTACAAATCAGGAACAGGTTAGATTCAGTTCACTTAAAAACAGAATTAGATTATCAAGGAAAATAACACACAAGTGTTTTATGTGGAAGAGAAAATAATATTTTCTATACAATCTACTCCCCCCCTCCCCCAAATTGAACTGAATTAAAAAATTGCAAATTAAAACTTGAGTTTTCTAAAATATCACATGATGTACTCGTTTTAACCACATATTTGAAGCTAGATGAGAATACGATGTTTAATAGTGTCTTCATGTTGTAAATCTTCCCTTTCAGAACCATTTCCGCCAGCAACGAGGTATAGTTTGATCTGACTACAATAAAGTGTCTAGATTTATTCATGTATTTCACACACACACATAAACACTGGGAAGAACAAATAGATTACCTATTCAGTTTCAGTTCGGTTGAAAGCAGAATTAGATTCGCAGGAAAAATGTTTCAAGTGTAAGGGAAAAGAATCTTTTCCACACAATTGTTCTGAATTTTGTTAACAATGATACTCCACTTGTGTTAGCCACATATTTTATACTAGACAACTGAACTAGAGAGCAATGTTGAACAATGTCTTCATGTGATAAATCTATTCCTTCAAAGTGATCTCCGCTAGCAACGGGTATAGTTTGAGCTGTCTGTAAAATAAAGTGTCTAGTTCTTATAAACACGTATCTCATAAACACTAGGAAGAACAAATCGACAACCTATTCAGATTCAGTTCAGTTAAAAGCAGAATTAGATTCGCAAGGAAAATGTGTTTCAGGTGTAAGAAAAAATAATCTTTTCCATCCAATGTACAGGGTGATTTCCAATGCAGGAAATATTTCAAAATTTTATTATCCTTAACTAAATGAAATAGAAATACCATTCGAAATAAATTTCATTAGACATTGCCTGAATTATAATGAATCATGTTTTCAAAATGTTTCCCTTCACTAGCAATGACGTATTTTAGACGATTTTTGAAGACTTCGATAAGTATGTCATTTTGGATCGACCTTATTTAATTTTTTGTTGCTTCTTTCAGCTGTTCGACGGTGCATTTTGATACACTCTATCCATCAGTTAGCACCATAGAAAGAAGTAGCAAGGATTCAGGTCAAGGCTGTAAGGGCGCCACCTTCAGCGTAGTTCTCGTAATCTAGGCCTATTACATGAGCATCACATATGCTGTACGGACTAAATTTAAAATCCCCCTAACTCAGTATACTGAATTTTATTAACAATGATATTCTACTCGTGTTAACCATATATTTTATACTAGAATACAATGTTGAACGATGTCTTCATGTGGTGAATCTCTTCTTTCAGAGCCATCTCCGCCAGCAACGAGGTATAGTTTGAGTTCAACTCAACCAAGCCTCACTCCTGGAAACCAAAGTCCTCAAACGTGTCCCAAGTCTTTGTTTAATCGAATTCGAAAAAATAGTTTACTAAGTGCAGCATGTAGTCCAAGCCCTACGCCTGACAGAGATACCTCTCGGACGTTCAGCTTCGACGACATCCTTCGCCGAGTACACTCTTCCAAGCGAAATAAGACATCCTCAAATAACCCGTCTTGTAGGTCAGTGAGCAATTATTTTTCTATTTTCGATTTAATACTACCATGCTTGTCAAAAAGACAGTCTCCAAGATTGATTCGGCTGGATTCTTGTAACTTACTCAGGGTACATTTTTCTTTTCTGGATCAGTGAAACTTTCCTTGTGTGTATGTCCATTAGTTTGTGTCTTACGTTTGGCGCAGTTTGGCCAAATATTGCCCTTGTGCCACAAAACTAAGATGGACAAATTTATCTAATATTTAGGTTTATATAAAAGTGAAAAATGTAGGTATGCATAAGTGTTAATTTAGTTTGTGTTTCGTTTGAAAGCAAAACAGATTTTTCTATTCTCTTCAACTTAACAAAATCGGCATCACGTTTTAAAAATCTAATGATTTATGGTTTTCCACTTGTACGTAAACTCTTATTATTTGGATGTCAGAAAACTGAATACCATGATTAGTACGATCGATTTCTTAAAATAACTTTATCCAAAGCGCTGTTTTTGTTATTATTTTTCCATTGACGATTATTTTTCTATTTTCGATGTAATACTACCATGCTTGTCAAAAAGGCAGTCCGTTTGACTCTGTTGAACTCCTGTAACTTACCCTGGGTATATTTTTCTCTTCTGAATCAGTAAAACTTTCCTTGCATTGTATGTCCATTACTTACTTTGTCTGCCTTGTGTTTGGCGCAGTTTGGCCAAATATTGCCCTTGTGTCACAAAAACAACCAATCAGATTTGATCCTGCAGAGTTGCTGGTTGTTAAAATGCTGCGTACAAGTATTTAATCTGATCTGTGAAGAAAACTGATCCTATTAAGAGCAAGTGCCGACAAAAAAACAACAGCATCTATGTTTAGAAAACGGGAAAGATTTTTCGAGTCGTTGTGCTCACACTTTGGTAATACAATTGTAACTTATACGAAATTAATATCGCAATTTTATTTCTTCATTGCTGTTCACTTAGTTTCTTTATCATTCAGCATTAAAAAGATTTCTAGTGGTAATAGACTGTTAAATTATTCTTCAAATAAATATGTCCAACTTTATTGAATTACTAGCGCTTTGCATTAGAATAACCATAATCGACTATGAATTATGGATTCCTATCCCTCAAATAAAGAAATTCAACTTTTCATGGAATTGCCATTGTCGACTATGGTATTGTGTAACTGCCATGCTGGTTTTCACATGGACTAATGTTTTAAAGAGGAAATATCTTCTTTTTTCGTTTGTTTCAGTGGTGCAAGTTCTTCTGGTGCGAATCAGTGTGAAATGTCAAGGGAAGAAGCGGTCAAGAAGGAGGACGAGAAATCCCGTATACTAGCCTCATTGGTCGCGCCCCAAAAAGAAGCCGCTTCCCGGAGAATGAGTCTGGACGAGTTTTTTCGCATGAGTGAACGAAAATTACAATTAAGTGCAAGACGGACAAATAGCACAGCAGAAAGTACAGATTGTGAAGGCAAAACTTTTTATATACTTTTGTAACCCTCCAAGTGATTTCGACGAGATATTTCGTCCATCAAGATCTGACCAATTTTGCTAATGCCGATATATCTCGTCATTAAGATACTGATGTGGTTTTTGATGATGAAGATATATCTTGCCATCCTAATGACAATATATCTCGTCCATCAAGGTCTGGTCAGTTTTGCTGGAGACGAAATACTTCGTCCAGACCAGGAGGGTTAATGCAATCAAGTGTCTCAAAACTTTATCTAAATTGTAGAGTCTCATTCCTTTACAGGTGGAAGGAAGGAAACCAGTTTCATTTCCATGCCATCGCCAAAGACATTGCGTCAGTCCTTTTCTGAAATTCAGAGCATCCAGGAACAGTCTTTTGAGTACATGTCATCATCAGAGAGTATGAATGGAGAGCCTAGCACCAGCGAAATCCAAGCAGACGTTTCACCAACTCCACCTTACTACAAAAAGGTCAAGAAGGAAGACAGCCAGCCGGACAATGACACCATAGACAAATCTCCTGAACATTCATCAATTCAAACGCACTCAAACACCGCTAGCCCCACTCCTACAGAACGGGCTAACCCATCTTCGATTAGCATCACCATAGATAAATGCGACTCAGATACCAAGCCCGATTGTGATTCGGATGAAAAAAACTGTGATAGCGAACCTAAAAGCAATACGTGCGATAATTTTACTGCTTTGAGCCCAAACATATCACGAAACAGTTCCTACCTTGAAGTGCCTCAAACAATCCCGGCAATTAAAGTGTTCTCTGCAGAATCAGATGAACCGCAGAGTGCGAGTGAAACGACCAGTATCAATTCTGTGCAAGACAGATCCGAGCATTCATCCCCTTGCAGAAAAGATTTCACGCAACAACGGAAATATTCTGTTGACTTGCCTATGCCAAAAATTTTAATAACTGCCAACATGGGTTCATGTGACTCGGACGAAGCTAGTCCCCCTCGAACTCCTAACCCAAATAAATCAATGATATATTTAAGTCCTTTAGCGGTCATATCCTCCTCTACCGATAGAACTATTTCCGAGTCGAATTTAAGCACATCGGGTTACTCGTCAATATCTAGTCCAGGTTTATCCAGATGTAATTCCAGCAGCCCCATTTCCGATGAAGTTGAGCATCACCATCATCCGAATTGTTCACACCACAAAGCAGAACTGCAGTCACCAAAGAAACCACATGGAGTTCAAATGACTTATCTAAGTGTAGGTGGTAATGACAAGACATTTTTCTTTCCCCAGACTATCGCATGTCATTGCCACACTCCCAGCCAGGCCGCACCTGTAATCTTCGAGCCCAAAAGTTCTCCAACTGTTTCCACTGTTTGGACTCCGGGTAAGCAAAGACTACTCTGCAAGCGAAATTCTTACCAGACAACAAGCACAGATGATTCGATCGATGACGAGGGCATAGGATTGGATACTAGCGAGTTCAAAATTCGCAAAGGGGAAGTACGCACCTCATGGGATGTGGACATGTTCGTTTCAGGTGAACAGACAAGTGCCCAAATGACAGCTTCTCCACTGTTGATGGAGCCCAGTAAACCAGACCTACTGGCATGCTCTGTGAATAGTAGAACAGGTAATGGAAGCAGTTTTAAAGGTAGTCCTAGGGCAGGAATGCGCAAAGGGGATAAACCTAAAAAACACTCTGACAAGCACCGCAGAAGTCCAGTTCTGTCTCCAGCTAGTACACCGGTCAAGGACCACAATGAAAACGCAGAAGTGAGACTTCCTCGCAATTCTTCACGCACTAGCATGAGTGGACCGTTGGTGTCCACCTCTGAAAGTGATGACTCTGAAGTTTATTTAGGAGCTAGACAAAAAAGTCAGACGCGACGGTCAAAGAAGCCGCATGAAACAATCACAGGTGCACACAAGCAACCTTTGATATCAATGCCTTCTCAGGACAGTAGTGGTCCAAGAACTGACAAAAGCTCTGATGCTACTGGGAGATCCAGTCCTTTGTCTGAAAGCAATGGAGATTCCGCCCCTATGGATTCGCGATCTCCAGCATCCTCCTCCTCCGAATCCTTATCATCCACTAAAGATTCAACAATGTCTGAAAAGGTATTTCAAGTTAATTTTGAATTACAGTTTATTTCAAACATTTTCAAAACCAGGCATTTAAAGTTTTCCATACTTGCCAAGTCCACCGTTGATTTGACCCAATATTTCCGACTATGCACAAATCCGTCAACCAAAAGTACACGCAAATAAAAACAAGAATTGAAGAATAAAAAAAACATTCAAGGGTAAGAAAATGAAAATACAAAAAGCTAGTGTAGCCAAAAGGTCCCTCGCATGTCATTAACGTCCACTGAGAGTTGTTTCTATTAAAGCTGCATAGGTTAGTGTTTTGCATTCATTAGTGAATCATCCATAGGGGATCAAGGGGATATTAGTAATACCAAGATTAAGTGGATGGGAAGCAAGGCAATCATGGTCTGTTGCAAGTTGGAAAACTGCCGTGCAACATTTCTTCTATAATTGGGGAGGGAAAAGATTGACTCTCCGAGATTTATCTTTAGTTCGATCTAAAAGGGCGATTTTATGTTTAGTATACAATCTACGACGAATCTAAGAAGTCACCGTATGGTAAGGGATCTCTCCCTAACTGTGTATCCCTCTTGGTCTATTTATCGTTACTCGGAATGACACAATGGATTGGATACTAGCCTTAACCAAGTGTATAACTTGGTTAATGTATCGGTATCATCGGTAGTGGGATATCTTAGTCATCTTAATTGCATCTGTAGTGGGATGAATTAACCAAGTTATACAGATCATTATATAAATTTCTTTTTAGACTGTGAATTTTATAGAATCTGAAAACAAATCAGCCGTTGGTTTCTACGAGTAAATTTGTAATCGAAAGATAACCATTTACCCTTTTTGAAAAATCTATTTTGTATAAGCATTAACGTTATGCAGATTGTACCCAAACATGCATGTTCTAATGTTATGTACCTCAAAGTATTTTTGCCTATGCCCTTAAATTATTCAGTTAACTTTAATTTTATTTATAAACCGTAGTAGAGTTTTTACAATTTTGTGTAACTTTCTCAAAATTTAAAATAGAAGTTTATGTTTCATGTGTATTCTGAAGATGCATGTTTTCATATGCATACAATACTAGATTTTGGATTTTTTGTGTATTTTATTAATATATGTACGATGAAGTCTATTCTATACAGATAAAATGCAGAAACATAAAATCTGATGCACAAATTAATTTTTCATGATGCTGTTGCACCCTGCATTATTAAATAAATAGGTTGAATTCATTACTAGTAGTAATTTTTTCTATATTAATGAATTTATTTTTTCACGTAATCATAGCTAAGTAAGACGTAAAGTGTTTAATTGCAATTCTACTGAAACTCTTTGTGTAAGCACTTTCAAACTCTAAACAAACTTGCAATTCAAATCCAATGATCTGGATATACTAAATGTATGTCTTTATAAGTTTTGTACTTTGAGAGAAGTGTGTCCCTTTGCACACATACGCAGTCAATCTGAACTCATCTACATGAGACGTATTTTTTGGATAATATATTCCCATATAGAATAGTATTATGTGCTTGCAAATCTGTTTAAAAGAAAGTAATTTACATGTAATATGTCAATGGAAGGTGAAAATAATTCTCATTGTTCCTAAATAAAAATGCAAGTTGAGATGGGGAAATTTCTCTGATTATTTAAGTTTTATAAGAGTGAAAACCGAAGGTGTAAGAGTTGATTTTGTTTGTATTTCATTTGAAAAATCAAAACAGATTTTTCTGTTCTCTTCAACCTAAAAACAATCAGTATCAAGTTTTAAGCATCAAACAATCAGCATCAAGTTTTAAGCATCAAACAATCAGCATCAAGTTTTAAAAATTTAGTGATTGTTCGTTTTCCACTAATACATAAACTCTTATTATGGATGTCAAAAAACTGAATACCATGATTAGTACGATTAATTTCTTCAAAATAACTTTAATGCTCCTGTTTCTAATTTAACTTTTATCTTTCAGACAGTCTGTAATCGGCATAAGCTAACTTTAGAACATACCCGGTCATTTCCTCCTTTAAGTCAATGTTCAAGACATAGCTGTAGTGAGGATGGTAAAGGAACGACACCAAAAGTAAAAATTGACACCAAGAAGAAGATAAAGTTACCTGTAATTCAGTACGTTGATTCCAGGTTATCAGTTTCCAATGCTTTTCGTTCAATAACTTTTTCATGACCTCACAACATATCGAAGCGTATTTGTTTGTAAAACATTACTCTGCATCTCAGTTGATGAAATTTGATAAAAATAACAATCTCCACAGCAAATGAATTTTGCATCATAGAAAATATGTACAAATATAGTTATGATTTAGACAAAAGAGTTAAAATTAATTTTTAAGATGTAAAACATTTAAAAATTCAATCATAAAAGCATTATGTAATTCCTTTCATTTTAGGTTTGATCTTTCACTATTAAAATTGAATATATGATCATATTTCTATTACAGTTTTAATATCCCAAATTGTAATTTTTTAATGAGCGCTGGAGAACTTTTTTTTAAAGTTAAGAATGAAGGCATGTCTTAAACATTCTGCATGTTTGAATCTACAAAAACTAAAAATGAAAAAGGAAATTCCGTAATGTAGCCCTGAAATTATAACACTGCATTTTGGATTTTTTTTAAATTTCTCTGAAACAATCGTAGCAGAAAATTTTTCTGATCCGTAATTTCTCCTCGTTGTTTTTAACGAATTTAGGATTCCCAATTAATCATTTTTCTCCTTTTATTATGTTATGTTTTGTTTTATATAAGTAATTATGCTTATTTAAATATGCTAGTTGAGTTGCGTAAATTTAAATTTATCAAATTGATCTAGATAAAATATTAGAATTTGTATTAGTGAAAGCAAATTTTGAATATGCAAAATTTTTCACATGTATTTTTACTCAAATATTCTTGAAAGCTTTACTTTCATAAAGTTTATCAATATCTTTTATTCTTGTAAACATTTGTTGAACATTTCTAAAGTCTAATAATTATAGTGGGTGTACAAATAATAGATATGGAATAATGTAATGTTGTGCGATTATTTTATATAATTACTTTCTAAAGCAAAATTTTGCATAGAATTTATAAACAAATGATTTTTCTGGACGAAGATATTTAAAATTTGAAACCTAAATTAAGACAGTTTTTGCAGTAGCTGTATTCTTAAATGTAACATAGATGGCAGCACGTAAAATAGGAGAACGATTCATTACTACACTGTTTTCAAATTTCAACACTTCTTATTCCAGTTTGATAATATAAAAATAATTAAAAATTTTATCATTTGTGGAGTTTTCCTTTCGACCTGATTAAAAAGGAGCAAAAACAAAATAGATCATGTAAATAAATGTTTGAGTTAAAGAATATCTTAAATTGTCAGTAACACATGACATGTTTGGCTAACCAAGCAGTCCCAGTTTAGGCTCCACTCTCGTAGTTTACAGCTGCTTTTGTGCAAGAATGAATCAAATTTATAAATAATTCAAATTCAAAATAGATATTTCATTTGCTGAATTCACACAATGTGTTCTTACTTTTCTAAAACATACAAGACTGGTGGTTTCTTTTGAAAGCCACTTTATCAGAAAATAACTATCATATTTCATTTATTTTATCACAAAAGTTTATCAAAACATCGCTTATGACTGAAATAGTGGCAACGATAAAAAAATGTGATTTTTGGAATAAGTACGTGTCTCAATATGAAAAGCTGCATTCTTTCCAACAGCAAACTTCCGAATCTCTAACTTCAAAATTGAACCGCTAGATGGCAAAAATGTTTTACAGCATGCAATGTACAGGATGGCCATAAAATAACGTTCACTCTGTGGAGGCATCTGTAGCTGAATCGAATAAGCGGAATGGAACCAAATTTGGTATTGAGACTTTCGAAGAAGATATGGGGAGAAGTATACCGTGAAAAAAATTATGTAACAAAAGTTGCCGATAGGGGGAATTTTGGCGGTATTAGCGATGAAAACTGTGAAAAATTTGCATTAAACCCAGATAAAATTAATTATTTTAGGGCCTGCATAAACAAAAACCACGCCACTAATTCCAGCTGGTGATGTGGCGCGTTGCAATTAAAAAAAACTGGCACAAGCCACACAAATTAATATAGAGATCCAACTCACAAGAAACAATCTTTTGTTCAACAGTGCTTTACACTGCGTTTAATATAAATGTTTAACTGTTTTCGATTCCACCAGCGCCAAATGTCATCCTATCGGCGACTTTTGGAACTAATTTTTTTTCACGGAATACTTCTCCCCATATCCTTCGAAAGTCTCAATACCAAATTTGATTCCATTCCGCTTATTCGATTCAGCTACAAATGTCTCCCAGAGTGTGAAATTTTTTTACTGCCACCCTGGGGGGTATTTAGTGATGAAAACTTAAAACCCGTTTTATCTCAAAATGTGATTTGAGATGCCCATGAGCATTATCCTGAAGTAATTTAAAAAATTCTAAAATTTATTTTACGTAATATTGCTTGACAAACTTAATATGGTTGTGATGAATAAATGTTTTTCATTAAATTTATTTTGTTGTCTAACATTGAATCATATTTTGTCAAACAAAATTAGTAACCTCAGACTTCCACCCTCCAAATCTAAAATTTGTCTCTTTTCATCGATTTAGTAAATCTGAGTCCTTTTATTTTTCAGATAAATCAGATTTTTCCTTACAGTAAAATTAAGTGAAATAGTATGCTTTGGTAAAAGTAATATACATTCTGGAGAAAGTTAAAGATCCAATTAGTTGTTAAATCTTTGATACTTAATGAAATGGTAAATTTTCTGGATTGCTAAAATATAATTTTACGTTTCATTTTTATTTTTGAGACAAATTGTGGAGGAGGCTCAATGATTTGATTTAAGATTACAATAAAATATTCTCTTTCTTGATTTTTCCCTTTCTTACATTATTAGAATCATTTGTGGGACTGGGAAGTAAATGATGTATTAGTTAAATAGATATGGTCTTTCATGTGGAAAATGAAAACATATATTCGTGTGCTTTATCCAAATATTTTACTTCTGGTAATAAATGGAATTAATAACAATTTTTGGCAGTAACACTTAACTTTAAACGATGGATTTCCAAGCAATAATCAAGAAATCCAATATATAATTTTTCAAAATTGTATGACAATAACTGCCTTAAATAATGTTTATTGCTGTTTAGTATATGTCTGTTCAATATTTTTCAAATATTAAATTCATTCTTTGTTCCTATCCTTGTTTTACTTCTTCCCTGTTCAAATACTAAATTAAGTCCTTGTTTCTAATATTACTGTTAGTTAATTTCTTGTTTAACGATAACAGAACTATTTTTGTGTTTTGCTTCTTCAGTAAAATCTTTATCTAGAAGACCAGCATTTAAAATAATGTTTTTGGCAGGACAGTGGTAGACTGTAATTGTTAGTTCCTTATTGCTTCCTTTTTAAAATGTCAACATTGAGAGTAGCAATAAAATAGTTATTGATACAATAACTTTAATTAAGTTTTACTGTCAGTTCTTTTATATTATGTAATGAATGTTTTAAAATTTAATAGTATTTCAGTAAGCATTTTGAGCATCTTAACATTGAATTTTCGAAACAAAATGCTAGCTAATTACACATAGCTATGAAAATTCTATACAAAGCATGTCCTCAGATATTTCCCATCTTTTCAGCAATTTAAGTACATAATTATCAAATCAAATATTTATTCAAAATATCACCCACCAGCATGTTAAATTCAGATTTCTTCCTAATATCGTCCTAACCTTGTAACCTTTCCTCGCATTATTATCCTCATTTAAAATATCCACTAATTAATGTGATTAAAACGCTCCCTTTCATAATATACAATGAACTAAAACTGGATCACATAAACTCTTATCCATAATTAACGATTTAACGAAGGATGTATAAATATGTTATCTTAAAAAAATAATAAAACATTGAACAGATAGACCTGGTAGATATATCCTTTTAATTCTACAATCTAATAGTTATTAAACTGTTCATTTTAGTAGTTTGATATTTTGGGGTGAACGTTTGCCGTCCCTAGATAATGATAGAGTTTTATTATAAATCTTTACTTACATATCACACCACAATCTTGAGTGTTTAACACAAGAAAAACATTGGTTTGGTTTAAAATCTTGTTTTTCCATTATGCAATACTTTGTCTGATCGATTACTTATTTTTCTTTAGAATTGACTCAGAGGAGGAGGTGGTTCGATCCTCTGAAGACCATCCATGTCTACGCCGACAAGAGGCCATTGTTGAGGACGATCCCAGGTAATTCTTAGTCTTTGTTACTTACAATTACTTAATATTACCTGCGTGACATCAAACGTTGAATCTTGGTAAGACATGTGTTTACCGAATGACATTATAGTCCACTTTCCAAATCAATTGATAACTGGTAGAAATACATATACTGCATACTTACAAATTATTTTGCATTATATAGGACACAAAATAATGAGAAAGTAACTTTGTTCTACAATTTGTGCCATCTTTGGAAAATCAATAAATGTGAAAATACTTCGATTAACCTAAATTAAATATCCGGTAAGAATATCATCGATTGCTCTGATGTCACGCAAACTAAAAATAACCATAGAGGTATGCAGACTTCTCCAGGACTCCTCTGGTATCGTAGGAAAGATTTGATTGCTTTCAACTAGTTGCGCCAACTCAGAGAAATTATTGGGTGGGAGCATGTATAAAGTACCCCCCCCCCCATTTCCCAAAGTATAAAATAGCTATTTTAACCCTCCGATTTCCGAACCTCAACGAGATATCTCCTTCATCCAGTTCTGAATGATTTTATTAATGACAAGATATCTCGTCATCAAGGTATTGCCGATTTCTTTATAACAAGATCAAGATCTGGTCAGCTTTTTCTTATGACGCGATATCTCGTCCAACAAGATCTGGGCAATTTTTTCTAATGACGAGATATCTCGTCGACAAAACCACCAGGAGGGTTAACCTTTTTCACGATTCGCTAAGACTCATAACAGAGACCTCAGGAACACATCTTTAGGTGTTTACGGGCTTTGTAGACTCGAGGTACTCTAGTGATCGTTTCTTTTCCCATGGGGCTTACTGTCTTTAGTAAACACGGAAGTCGCGTTCCCTGGATACCCATGCGATGTTTTTCTGCTTTCATCGTACTATTCTGTTCCCCAATCCCTCTTTTCAACGTTAATATTTACTTGACATTGTCTTGTGTTTGGCGCAGCTTGGCCAAATATGACCCTTGCGCCATAGAACCAAAAAGTAACCGACCAACCAATAATAACAGAGGACGCCGGTAATATATACACAGCAGCCGAACTTGGGAAATAAACAGACTGGATGAAGTCCTCAATTGCTTCATTAGGCTTACACCAAGTAGTTTCATGGCATTTTACTTTATTCATTCATTTTGCCATCACCCTATAACCTGTTTCTGCAGTATTTATTCCTCTCTTTTTCGGGGAATTTTTTTGTGTAACTCAGTTAAGTAAAATTGTACAGCTAAATTTGTCGTTGAGCGATCTTGTGTTTTTGATATCAAGCACATTTCCTTGTCTAAATAGCTTTCGTTCAGCAAAAAATGACCACTGAATAGCAAACCAAGCATATTTCTAACCACTTTTCATTTAATAATGACTTTTTACTTGTTTATATGACCTTGAATATATTAGCATCCCTTTCCACACACGTCGGAAATAGGTCAGTCTCAATCGCGGGTTTACGTCTAAATTCGTGCATCTTTAGCAATTATTATTTCATTAACAACGTTTTAAACAGGTGATTTTTTTACAAATAAGACATAATGACGATGATTCGCAGAAAAGGTTCTGAAGAAATAGGAAGTCTGTTGTGAGAACTATCCGATAATGAATCTGATAGGTTGCTGAGATCTCCTGTTCGTAATTAAATTAGTATAAAGAATCCGAATTAAGCGAAAAACCATCAAAAGGACCCGAAGAAAGTTACTCAGATGCTCCTGACAATACTTACGACAATTTGGATTTATTTCACTCAGAATGGCACATAATTAAAAATATATAATAGGCAAATGATTGCTTTGCAGCTAGAAATATTTTACGTGAAAGTAAGATTCTCTAATTTTGCCAAGCGAAACGCCAATTAGTCCGTCCTGAGTTCAAGGATCAATACGTAAGAGCACCAAAATTATAAATCAGAATCACAGTGAGAAACTTATCTGAAACGCAGGAATTGTAATATTAAAGAGTAATTTCTATGCAATCAATGCACACGCAAAACATGTTTATTGAGTATATGAATCTCTGAAACTCGAAAAAATTGCTTATTACTGTATCAATCGTAAATAAAGTATGTATATAATATATATTTGATAAATTAATAATAAAATCTGCATACGTTTTGTGTGGCCAAGAAAAATAACTTTTTTAATGTTTTTTAAATTTCGTTGCTCTATGTGTATTCTACGAGTTTGACAATCGATTTACTTTAATTTTTGTGGCATGAATATTCATAAGCTTATAAAAAATTGTAAAATAAGCTAAAATGAAAAGTAATAAGGATGTCATTTAGATATTATCCCTATTTTACGCAATTTATATACTGGTACCGAAATGACACTGTTGGCAGTTCTAGTGTTCATGTACGGGACCCCTTGAGAGGACAACCGCATATATATGTATGGCGATATAATAAGCATTGTGAAATATTTTTACGAGTTATCTTAGATGGCATTGCTAATTAGTGCTTTTACTTAATCCTTCCTCTCACTTCTGGAGTAGATGAGTAACCTTTTCCTATCCTCCCTGCCCTTTCTTTCTCTCCCCCAGCGATGACTCCAGCAGCGAAACGACGGTGCTCCTAGGACGACAAACCGAAAGTCCACGGAACCTACAACAGAGTTCATCCGCTGACGTGTCCGAGTGGGAAGCTTTTAACAAGGACTGATCCTGTTCTCTGTGATTTTCGTCGAAATGTATTTATTTTCCTTGTGATCGTTTTTATCTTCGCCGACTTTACAATCAGCCACCTCACTGGCGGCCTTCAGTTGCGGAAGCAAGTTTCTAACAAATACTTAGTTTGGCTCTTGCGTGGAGAGGGAAGCGAGGTAAAAGAAACATGAGTATTTTTTTAATGATTGTACTTTTTTTAACGGAGTAGTAGCCGTGTGTGCTGATTAGATTTCCTGCGCGAGGGTGATCCCAAAATTGACCGAGTTCTTATCTCGGTAATTTGCTCAAAATTGTTTACACGTTTCACTTTTCCTCTCGAAATAATGCACCTTTCTAGAAATGTCTGAAACACCTTTGCCCAAGAGTGAGAAGCTTTCACGTTGTCAGCTTGTATATTTGATGTTCAAACATGCCATTCGCTTGCATACATCCTAAATTTATTTCTTGTGTTGTATCATTCTAAGAATCAATCTGGATTTGTCAGTATAACACCCCATCCAGAGCAATTTGGACTCATATTGCATTTGAACTCACATGTCTTACAAGCAAAAGCATTGGATAGTAGAATATTTTTCTTATCCAGCAACCTATGTTGAATTATTTGAGTTATACTGAATTTCAATTTTGATGTTTGTCATTTCATAAGAGAACTCAAGTTTTAATCATGTATAACATTCGCTGACATATTTGCAAATCATTATCAATTAGTGGTCAAATTACAAAAACGGATACATGCAAATTTCTAAGAATGGTTAGAATAATAATTTATTAAATGTAAATATAAATACTCATATAACATTCCGATTTGATAGCTATTTAATGGCTGCTTTGTAGAAGAATGCTTAGTTTCTAATTTCTTTAAGTTATGAATTAAACTTTCAAAACTATCATTCTCTCCTATAAGTTAATAAAACTCTCATACGATTTATACACATAACTCAGTTACAGATTATATTGAATCTCGATGACCTATCATTATGTGTGTTTTTGTGTGACAAATAAATTTTACTATTTCTGAACTTTGTGTGGCAGTTTTTGTTTCATCGAATCTACTCGAATAAAAAGACTATGATAACATCACACTGTTCAACAATTGAGTCAAAGAAACACCACTTTCAGTAAATTCATATTTTTATTTTACAATGAATCCAAAAAAATCACGTCAAGATGTGTAACTGGCTTAAACAACTTGAATAAAAAGAGAGCCTACTTGAAGTTAAAAGGGTGGCCTTCCCCTCCCCCTTCCAGATACCCCCTTACTTTTCATTACTCTCAGTTTTTTCTTAGAAGCATTGGCGAAGATTTGGCGTTAGCGCCAAATTTGGCACTCGAGAAAAAATTGTAAAAATTTTCACTGAAATTTCACAGCACAGTGCAGCGAGAAAATTAAGATGCAATATCACTTAACTATTAAGAGGCTCATGAAGAAGTTTAAAATGTAAATTTGTGCAGTTCAGTAAGACAGTATACCATAACCACAATTGATTGTTGAATATATAAATAACTTTTACATGATTTTTATATTCTGAGATAACTGTACACACAGAAGATACGAATTATAATTGCCTGCTGCATGCAAAACTGATTACGAGTTTGTTTAGTAAGAAAATGACAGACCCATTGAGTAAAATAAATTTTGATACATATTGAACGTTTTAAACCACTTAAAAAATACTCCTGAAAATCTTTCCTCGGAAATCGAATACATGAATAAAATGGACAATTTTTATAAACTCGTATACAGGTTTACCAGTGCGACAGAAATTATGTAATAGCACATATAAACGCAGGATATATTGGAATGAACGCAGTAATCTTGTTTATCAAACACTCAATATAAACACGAGAAATTTGAATAACAAAATTTCTATTGCATTCTTATGATATGAAAGCGCTGTCTTGAACCATGACAAGAAATTATGATCAATCTCTCCATACTACAACTACAGTGCATACATAGATAAAGCTAAAGATTCGCACAAGGAGCGACACTTGGATAAATAAATACCATATCTTCTCTAACACTGAATAGTCTACGAGACAACGGAGCGTTTTTGTACGCCAACAGATGCATGTTTCCTCTAGCCCGGCCACACACTGGAGCAGCATGCCACAAACGTACGACATGCGCGTGCGCACTCCATTCTGTAAACCTGTCCGTGCGCATGCGTGTTTCAACCAATTGAGTGCCGACCTAATGTTGGACCACTGTGTGGCTTGCCTAAGGCTTTTAGTTTGCGAGAGGGGAAGAGATGCTTTTCAGTTTCGGTACACCGCGAACCTTCTGGCACCGAGACGAACCTCAAGGGTTCCGTATCACAAGTCTACTATATACAGCTGCAAGGCTCGAAGAAGGAGGACGGTTTACCGAAACTGAAATGTCCTCTGGATTAACAGCTTTACTTAGTGCTAAGATTTCCACTGAAGAAGTTTTGAAGGAAAAGAGAATTATTTACACGCTTCAGTAGTATGATACACATCAATCTCTTCGGCTTGTACTTTGATTGAAACACCTAACTAACGTGGAAAACTAACACAAATATACAAGATGAATGGTGAGTTATATGAAAACATCGCGAACCGATCCTTTCATACATGTGCGATATATTTAGCATAAAATAAACACATTTCCAAACAGAAGATCGTTTCACTAAAAGGGATCTAGGCTCTCAAGTATTGTGTGAAAGGAAATCCAGATTTAGACTCGGAAACAATTTGTATTCATCTCGTCGGGCAAAGACTCGCGTCTAGAGTGGAATTTATCAGACTAATGTTTAGAGTTGAGAATTTTCCCCTTTGACTAGAAACCACGAACATTCTATTGGCTTACAAAATTCCATGATATGCTTCGGTTTCTACAAACGTGGAAAATATCGAAAAACAACCATTTGGTGACAAAATATTCGCCTGACTAGTTTGTACAGCATGAAATGTAGTAGCTCTATTAAATATGTTTAGTACCACGTTTGTTAAACGCGCTCTAAATATTTTTGCCTTCCATAAATTAACGGCCTCTTCTTGAAATATTAAAATAAATTTCCACCTTTATTAAAAAAATATGTCATTTGTTTATCAATAGAAGAATTTTCAGAGAATGTGTAAGATTTTAAAGCTTTGCTCAGGAATGAGAATTATCAAATCTTTCCACAGATTAATTTGTGGATGGCAAAAATATAACGAAATATGTAGGCCTATCAATAACTAGATTAAGGAACAAATTGAAATTACAAATTGGCTGGAATATGATTATTCTTTAAAAGAGTTATATTCGAAAACCATCGTGCAGGGATATCTTTAACTACAAGCTCCACACCTCCAATTCTTAGCGATTGGAAAGAAAGATTTTAGCAGTTCGAAACCGAAATTTGCAGCTTACACAAATAAGTGTTTCACTAGAAATATAGCTTTATAACCTAACAGCACACATCAACATGCAGCGAAATGTGCTTGAATCGGTTGATTGACAACAAAGACAAAGAGCAAAGATGAAACCAATCCACACTGCGACGACAGCTGCAGTCTAGATAACGTTTTGGTTTTCCTTTCTGAGATCATAAGTGTTAAACGAAAAAGAAAATGGTTTATCGTACTTAAAATATTTGTGTCATTGATTCCCATCTCTCCACAACGGGGAAAGTTCGAAATGAAAGATCATTGCCTGGATTGGATTCCAAACACAAGTCCATAACACTAAAAGTAAAATAAATAATCTTCCAATTGTAATTTCCCTAATTTTGGTGACATTTTCCACTTTCAAATCTTTCTTCAGTTAAAAAACAAATGGCAAATTTAATACATTGATAAAATAAAGATCTATCCTCGGGACGGGTCTTCGTCAGGTTGAAGAAACTCTTCCTCCGAGTGGTAAGATTGGAGAACTGATTCCTTTGGTGTAAACCTTACAGCCTTTCGTCTTCATCTTCATCATCGTCGTCAAAATCTTCGAGTTCCGGCTCCTCTAATGTCACCTGAAACTTAATAGGTTCTTTTCCGCCACTTGGGGGAGAATCTTCAGATACATTTTGGCGACTGCTGGAGGGACTGATTGGAATCATATTCTGATACCAGTCTCGATTTTCCTCCAGGGTGTCCAGGATGTCTTGGGCATCAGGATGCACAAGGTCACCCCATGTTTCCCACAGTGGGTGAACAATGTAATCGATAAAACCAACCTGGAACAATAAGGGGTCAATTTCAAAACTACGACACTTACAAAGATAATCATTCTATTCGTAATATTTTAATAGGCCCCTTGGAAAAACGAATAATTTCAGTTTTTGAAAATTTCGTTTTGCGGTGGGTTTTGCACAAGACCCATGATTTCTGATCAATTGCTAGGCTTACTTCTCCCATAGGTGCCGTTTCTTGATTTGATCCCTTTTCACTCAAGAGTCCTACTACTTGAAGGTCGAAACTACTTGAAGGTTAAATTGTGAGATGAGATTCTTTAAAAATTTGAGTCATTTCTTTTTCGAACTGAATGATTCATTTGAACAAAAAAATTTATTTCGTTTCATTGATTAAACAGTTAGTTTTTAATGAACCACACAAAAATCTACCAAATGTATACACTATATTACCACTAATCAAGCACCTTCTAACGTGAAAACAAAATGTAAATTTTCATGATGAAACCTACATAAGCAGTGTGTATTCTGTGTCCGTATGAATATAGCCTGTCAGATCCTAGAAATGTAAGACACATCTAGAGGAGGAATAGGGACATATCCAGTAGAGGCATACGCGGAAATTAGTGAAAAACTTGCCGAGGCCGAGTTGATTGTAGAAGTCAAGAGTGACCTAACAATTTAACAATGTCTTGAAATAAATATAATTTTCCTCTTCCAATTAGATATCTGAGTACTTTTGGCAAAATATATTACATTGTGCCCGTGTGTGTAACATAAGTGTGATATATTTCTTAACCCACCAGGTCTTGACGAGGTATCTAGTCTCCAGCAAAACTGACCAGATCTTGATAGACCAGATATATCGTTCTTAGTATGACGAGATATCTCGTATTTATAAAAATCTGACCAGATCTTGATTTCGTCATAATCAAAAAATGACAATATCTTGATGACGAGATATCTCGTCATTAGCAAAACTGGTCATGGTTGATGGATGAGATATCTCGTCGAAACTACTTGAAGGTTAAATTGTGGTAGGTGGGTTTTGTATTATTTTATTAGGACAAAACTGTTTAAATATTAATTTATGAAACAGATTCGCCTCAGAAACGTCAGTTGATCATTTGAAAAATTTTTTAACATATAGTAATTCGATAATTTAAACTTTTGTTGAAAAATCGTCTAAAATACACTTTATCAAATATTAGAATTCTAATCTACTCATTAGTAAATTAGGTAGATTGAATTTTAATGAGTTAATATAGCCTTTTTATTAAGACAAGTAGTTCAGAATAAGTAAAATATATTTCAATAATATTATATGAAAGAAACATCTGTATCCAATAAAACTTCTTGGCCTAAATAGAGAGTTTCGCGTTTACTAAACAATACTATAAGTTAATACTTATAGTATTGTTTAGTAAACGCGAAACTCTCTATTAATACGAAATAAAAGTTACTTTTATGAGTCACTATTTCAACTTTTACAAACAGAATATGTTACTTGCTACGTAAAGTAAAATATTACATGCGTAATTTGCTTTCTAAATGGCATGGTAAAGTAATGTAAATATTTTGAACTTATGGGGGATACGTAATATTCCGTATTGCAAACTGCAGGGTTTTTTTCTGAATGGGTCCCAGTTAAGTAAAAATAATGTATACTACTCTTTGAAGAGCACGTCTGTTGGAAGAAAAAGTACCCGTGGTTTTTATAAGTGAGTTGTATTAACGTTACCATTTATTCTGTGATGTTAAACAATAATATATTGAACTTTACACTTTTTCTACATTCCTGGGGGTCTGAGACCTGGGGGTGTAAATATTTATATTTAAAAGAAATAGCTTTCAATGGCACTATAAATGAGGAATAAAACAACTATTCGTTTAATTACTTTTTAAGTTTTTAGAAACAGGACATGGAAAAAATTGCATAAGAAATCATAAATATTTGTAAATTATTCAAAATCTAACGACTTTTAAGAAATTTTTTTTCTGTAGTTTAAGCATGATCATATATATTCGATCACCCTTTTTTTTAATAATTTATAAATATAACTTACTTGGGATTTTTCAATCGTAGCTGTGTGCCTGTCGCACATGGGGCTAATGTCCATTCCTTGACTTCTTTCCTTGTCGCCTTGTTGAAAGAATTCTTCCATAATGAGATCAACCCATTGCTTGTAAATATCGAGTGGCTTAGTTGGGTTGCTTAGATCGGCACAGTGTACCATATTTTGCAAAACCTGAAAAGAAGACAGACTTTGAAAATACATATAATTTCTTACCATAGTGAGAATATACAATTTTTGCTAGTTTTCAACTGTTGGAATTTAGTTTGAAAGGCGGCTCTAGTGAAAAGGCAGATGACCTTCGACTAATCTACTTCTAGAAAGGTGGTAAGTTTGCTAAATAAATAGACTGCAATAAGTGATTATTTGTTTCGCCCAACTCGTAATCACTACTATTGCTTTCGGCACTGAAGATGCTTGAATCGGCTCCAAAAACACCAACCGTAGGAACTAATTGCTTACGTTTTAACCTCTCCCCTTATTCAAAGAATAGACTTACTCAAAACCACGTGACTCAAATACCAACTTGCCACAACCGGACAATAAGTATTTTGATTTGGGACCTAAACATAAAATTATAACGAACGAAATATAAAAAAGTTTTAATCAACTTATCATCTTACGATGCTCAAGAGTAAATACAGGGTGGCTATAAAGTAACTTCTATATATGAGCCCCTAGCGACAGCAATTTACAACGAATCGGAATGAAACTTGAGATTTAGAGATTTCAAGATATACGGTTGAGTGTTATGCAAATAACAAGAATCGAGCTCTCAGTTGTGGATATACTTTAAAGTTTTCGAAAATTTTGAACAGCAACGTCCACTTTTTTTGTACCGCAATGTGATTGATGAATATGACAAACGACAAACGAGGAAAGTAAGCATGTGATAATGCACGTAATTTGCATAAATAAAGAGCACCTATCACAAAACACCAATTGGCAACCACCGTTTTGATAGTCATTGCAACTAGTTCCTATTAATAGAGTTTATGGCTGGAAGTTTAGTCAGTAGGTGTCTTCGCCTGGAGAACAAAATTAGAGTTTCTGCTAAACAGTGTGGATGAACGGGTCAAACACTATTGCATTATAAGTCAGGGTGATTTATGCAAATTACGGGCATTATCACTGCTGCTTGTTGCCTTTCTTTCATCGTTTGTCGTTAACACTCATCATCTGTGACAGCGATCTTGTACAGTCTTTTTTAGAGCTGAAGATAAAATTTCAACGCCATCTTTGGTTTTTCACTGTTCTAGTCACATTGCGATAGAAAGTGGGTGTTGTCATTCAAAATTTGTTAGCTGTATCCGCCACCGTGAAAGCTCGATTCTTGTTATTTACATAATTCTCGAGAGCCTGCCTTGAAATCTCCTTATCTCAAGTTTCCTTCCGATTCGTATAAAATTGTGGTCGCTAGGGAATATGTTGGGAAAGTTACTTTATGACCATCCTATATATGTAGCGCTTTTAATTTTATTTTATATGAATCCCTTTTATCGTAAAATATAAAAACACATTTTTATTCATATCACAACGAAACCCTTTTAGAAACCTTCTAAAGCAGGGATAAGAAAATAAACAGTAAGGGTCTAGATCTAATCATCTGTGACTAACATTACAAAGAAAACTAAACACTAATTGTGACAAAATATTTTAAAATATTTAAAAACCTTTTCTCTTTTAAGTAGAAAATGCTCATACTGTTTTCTGCTGTGAACACCAAGAGAAATATGGATTTATTTACGTCAGATCAATAGTTACATTTTAAGCAAGCAAAAGTATATGCTTCTTTCTTTTTCAAAGTAATTGACTGTATACTGCAACGTAACTAAAAGAAACAACATTGAAATTGCATGCCAGAAGGAAGTTTCCCACAAAATAAACATTTAGTTCAAACATATAATCACTTGAATGTAAAAACTGCTTAACCTAATTTTTGGTTTCTGAAATAAGGGAAAAAGAGTTTTCTCCGACAATCCTAGTTTCATATATACTACATTTTTCATTAGCCAATAGAGATAGCTTACATGGTCAAAAAAGTAATATAGTGCTTGCATTACATTCAGCATTATCTCAGCTTTACTAACTTAAGTATAACTCAAAATACACATTTTTTGAGCTACCTAATTCTAGCATTCAGGTGACGATATATTATGAAATATGTGAACTGTTATACGAGTACCAAGTGTTAAATATAAGTAATAGGTATATGAAGTAGACTTTATAGAAATGTACCTGTATTCTTTCCGTATAATTGTCCAACAAGACCATTCCAGATCCTGCTACCTTTTTAGTTTCAACCATAGTTTTCAAATCGGCCAAAAGATTCATGTGCTTTGACATATCAGTAGCTAGAACCTGAAAAGAAGTAATTAGATAACTTTATGGTTCAGAAAGCTCAATTCTCATCGGTGGACACTTTAAATAACAAAGGTAAGAGATTTAAGAAAAGTCTTTAAAATGTTAGGGGAAAGGTTTGAATTTGGAAGAGAGATTATATACAAGAGAAGTTAACAATTGGGTCTCTATACAAAAGAGGCTTACATTCAAAGTGTATATCTGTATAAATGCAGTAGTATTCAAAAAAATTCAGAGTTAATTAACATAGCAGTTCAATCAATTATTATATGAAGAACAAATATGAATTGTAAAACGACAAAAAGTACTTAACATAAAAATATCTAAGATTTATTTAAATTTGGGTTTTCACACCCAGATTTATTGTGTGACATAAATAATGGTTGTCGTATGGAGACGGTTATGACCCTATTATTCGTTTAAAGATCTTTACTATACGATGTTTTTATTTGTTTATGTTTATATATATATATATATATATATATATATATATATATAAAACAAAGATAATTTTAGGAATTTAAATTTAAGAGAACCAAGAAAATTTCGAAAAAAGTGAGGTGTTGGTGGATCAGGGCGTCATCAGGGAGGAGCGTGACCCAGTCAACATAATATGGTGTTTTCTGCGTGTGGGCGGCAGTTCGCCAAAAGTAGCCCCTCCAAATACCACAAGTAGAAAGACAAAACAAGAAAAGAAACTTTCTACACAACAATAAAGCATAACAATCAAAGAACGATACATACGAATGAGCAATAATTTCTTTTAAAGAAAACAAGCAGTGTTCATTCGTGCTTTATTAGAGTTTTATGCGTCTCTTTCCAAATGTGCTTCATAATATATTTTAAATCCCAGAAAGTGCAACATACAACAAGTACAAGAGATCGTTGAATAAAGAAATGAAAGCTCTTCTCCCCATCTATATTTTAGAGCTAAAAGATGCTTTGTATCCATATAAAATAGTTTTAAAGTTGGAGAATAATGCTACTGCTTAAGTCACATAACAAACTCAAATTCTGAGTACTAAATGAATTCAGGAGTCTAAAATGGAGTTATGTCCATTTAGATAGGACTACTGTCTGTCTACCCCGAGAACTACTCCAGACACAAAGCCTATGACTATCTGTTGCCATAGGAACAAGACTTAGCCAATTTTCTACAGATTCTTGGAGCACCAAATGCCTAACGATCATTGGCTCTAGGATAGTGTTGGTCAAGATTCCAAGAAAGCGCATCCTAACACACATTCTGTTTCTTTGTAGAAAAATGTCTGTTAACCTTCCAAGTGCTTTTGACGAGATACCTCGTTCATTAAGTTCTGACCAATTTTGTTAATGACAAGATATCTCGTCCTAAAGTTATTGCCGATTATTTTATGATGGCGACATCCAGATCGGTCAGTTTTCTAATGACGAGATATCTCGGTCATCAAGATCTAATCCTCTTTGTTTATGATGCGATACATCGTCTATATAGGAAACCACCAGGAGGGTTAACCCTTCTGGTGGTTGTCTCAACAAGGTATCTCGTCATTAGCAAAACTGACAGGTATTCATGGAAAAGATACTTCGTCATTAGAAAAAAACTCACCGGGTCTTGATCCAGCTATACCTTGATGACGAGATATCACATCGCTAGCAAAATTGGTCAGATTTCTTGATGGACGAGATATCTAGTCGAAACCACTTGAGGATTTTAGAGGAACCGAACGGATGTGAAAAGACGATTCTCCCATGTTTTCTTTTGTACAGGCATTTATGAGAAGTGGATACGCGATTGCAAATGGCTTTTAAGGAAGAGGAATGGTAAACAAACTACTATCACTCGCCGTCGCCAAATCACCCAACGTACCGTCGCCAAATTCACCAAAACCTCATTCGACTCATTACCACTCAAATACGATACATATTTCTATAGTGAACGCACAACCTAGACTTTATGATTGGGGCCGTTCTCGTGGTGAACAGTTCACGCCTACCACCGTTCAGTACGATAATAAATATGAATGGAAAACTCAAATTTAAGAACACTTTCTTCACTTTATGTTGCCAACATTACCGCTACTCTCAAAATGAGCTTGAAAATGGAAGTTGGCTTAATTGACCCATGAAAAATTCAAATATGATTTTTCTGAAAAATACAAACTACAAATTACTACTTACCATATCAATGGCCATTTTTCGGAGACTCAGTATCTGTTTTTTGTTTAGACTTGCAAAAATGTTACAATTCTCATCTTGAAGCAGTTTGAATGCTACTGCCAAAGAGTGGTTTTCCAAAACAGATTCGTCGTTATACATTAGGGCTAGTTCAGAACCTAGCATAATAGAAAAAGAAAATGAACCGGAAGAACATTAAAACAAACCTGGAACTCAGATGATCAGGGAAAATCCTATTTAAAAATTTATTTACAATATTTTGTTTGGGTTTTTTATACTTGGACAAAAGAACCTAAATTTTTCTTTTATACTTTCATTGGAAATATTGTTTTAATTTGAGATTATTTTTCTTTTCAACCTCAATAAAGCATTGACTTACACATTTAATGAAGTTGTTACTGATGTGAGTCGAAACTGGAAAAATTAATAGTGAGTTATCAATTAAATTAAAAGGCGACTAATGTTCTCAAAGATTATACACCTTTTTAGTTAAAGGAAAGCAACCTTAGGAGAAAAAGTATAAAACTTCTCATAATTTTTCAAATTTTATTTATTGTACTGCAAGTTATTTTACGTAATGTTGCAGATAAAAACTTACGGACAATAACAATAATTCTTACAATACTTAGGTAGAGAAATTGTGAGTACTGTACTCTTAGCATATTATATCTTTGATTTATTTTATCATAAACTGTTAATTTAAAAAGATCAATTAATATTTATTATATGCTTTTAAAATTGTAAGTAAATTGAATGGAATTTTATCTTTTCACGAAATTCTTTTTTGAATCTCTACAATTTATCTGTAAATAAATTGTTGTCCAACATTTCTATTAAGAAAAAAGTATGAAAAACAACACACGTCACTCGTTGCGTAGACTATTAACTGGAAAATAATTCCATCAAACATTTATGCATTTCTACTAGCAATCATTCACTACTTAGATGTCTATATAGTTCTTAATATAATATTATCCAATCTAAGGTGATTTTAATACTCAATAAGATATGCGTTTTTCTTGTTAAATCCCTAGATTACTGGATATAATATTTCGATTAAACGAATACTTTTAACTGACTAAATCTGCATCTTTAAGGGGACAGTGAACTTTCTAAATCACCAACATCGATAAAAAATTATTTTTTAATTTTTCTTTCAAAATTGATTGATATCAAACACTATAGAACACAAAAATAATTTTTCAATTACGATCGCTTTTGACGGAAATACATTTGTAACAACATAAAACAAATAATAGATAAGCACAGTAAGTAATCTGCGCAAAAAGCAATTTTTCTGATTGCGATTTTTTGACATTCTTCTGATTTCGAACTGCTCTCTGCGTATCTTGTTTTCCATAAAATTTGTTTTGGCTAATCCTTCCAATCTGTTGCATATATTTAAGTGCAAATGAGAATTTCATCACACTTAAAAATTTTGGTTTAAAATGTTGCTTTACCTATGATTTTTTAGGTGTTTTGGTATAATTTTTTACTTTACGATTGGGGATTTTTTAGGTGTTTTGATATAATTTTTTTACCTTACAACCGAGTGATACTTTTGCTAAAGTTAATTTATAAGTGTACAAACTATTATGTAAATTAAAATATTGGCAATACATGGAAAATTAATGCGCGTGGGACTTATCAACTTTTTCTAATTTTTTACCACGTACTATGTAATAATTTTTGCACAACTTAATATTTTTGTATCAAACTTCATATATAAATTGTGTAGTTGTGTGATAACAAACAATCTGTGTAAATTTTATAACAATGGGATAATAATTTCAAGTCTGTTTTGAAAGTTCACCGTTCCCTTAGCACTACATGCATAAAATACCATTAAATAATAAAGACTTGCGAAGTCTGATTATTGATATACTGGAGATCAATCAAAAGAGAAAAAAGAGTCCGCTTCTATGCTAATAAAGTTAATGGAATTCAGTGTTTGTAAGAGAAATAACTTAGGACCGAACCAAAAATTAAGGGGACACTATTTGTTGAGTGGACTCGGATCCGGACAAGAGAAAGAAATGGAATAAGTGACGGTTTCAAGGAAAGTTACCCCCCGTAAAATATTCTATTTATCAAAAATCGGCAAACCCTGTAAGGAAAAATGAAATATACTGATATAAGGAAAATTGATTGATGAGAATGCTTTTAAGATTCGTTTTAACAATTCACTTGTAACTATAAATTTTTATTTCTGTCTAAATATCTAGGTTCTCTATTTCTTTATATGTAGAAAGAATTTACGAAGAATTTCATGAAATACTCGAAATCTAACTTCACAAAATTGGTGCTTCAAATGTGAAATATTTAATGAAAACAGTTTATAATAATGGATGTATGTAGTCAGTCAATAAACTCTCAGACAACCTCTTATTCTTCTCATTCTTGGATTCGAACAGTCAAACCAAGTTACTGTAAATAAATGTGCATATCATTTGCATAAGGGTAAGTCTTCATATTAAATGTGAGTCAACTCAAGCACTTTGACGTGTAACTCCTATCTTTGATTACAGATTCGGATTTTTGGAATCAAAATACCCAGATTTCAGGCATATATTCTAGTCAAATATGTGATGAGTTATGAATGGTTGAAGTTCAAAGTTCTAATGCTAAATAGGTGATTCAGTCTTTTCCTTATACCTTCTAAAATTATCACCTGATCATGGTAACCATTTTGATGAATTAAACTATTGAGTTACCCAAACAAAATACTTGTAAAGCAATATTTTCTAATTATTATTATTTAATAAAATCATGAATTTGAAAACAATCGGAGTTCAACGTGTATAAAATTTGAGTGCAATTGACTCAGTAGTGCTTCAAGGTGTGCAAAATTTCAGTTCATTCCTTTCAGTAGTTGATGAATATACAGACGCCATTCAAAACTGAACTCATTTGTACCCTAAAAAGGCAGCAGACTTTAACACAATCGAAAATCTTTACGCATAAATTAACGAGGCTTTTAATAAACTGTTTACAAATGCGTTACTTCATTCATAAAATGATAAAAACCGAAAATGAGCATAAAAAAGCAATTGTGAGCACACCGAGACAAATTATTTAAATTAGTATTTTCAAAACCTGAAATACACAAACAATTACTGGAAAAATACACAGGAAAAGGTATTATTTTGTGTTCTGAATATAACTCATTGCAACAAGCATGGATGTAATATGCGTATGAAAATTATCATAGTAATGATTAAGTAGTAGAGGATATTATAAATAATAATAATGAGCATAAAGAAAACAACTTATGTCGTACATTAGTTATGACACAATCCTTAAAAACATTTTATCACTAGCCATTATTCTGTGCAGTTAGTTTTCAACTTCGAATTCAAAATGTGATTTCATACCTGAATTCTGTCAACCTTTTTTATTCTTTGATGTGTTGAATGTGTGTGCAAAGAATTTTATTAAATTAATCATCCTTGGACGTCCTTTCGAACTTCATATCTACATTTCGTCCATTTATAAACAACTTCATGCACGAATTATATATTGTGCTCGAAATAACACCTATTACATGACGTGATACATTTATACCTTTCGTATGTTTGTCACAAAATAAAATAAAAAGAGTATAAAAACATGAGTATCAGTATCAAAGAATAGCAAAACAGTTCGAACAAAACCCAGTTATTAACGATTATGAAATATTTTACGATTACATTACACATATTTCGTGATAGCATGGTATACATTATATGCAGCAGTTTCAAAACTATTATTTAGAGATTTTATACATACGCATTCATATTTCAAACACTATAATGCATACATTAAATAGTGAATAAAATTATATGGATTTCAATGCACATATAACAAATCATAGCTTCAGTACACATTTTCAACAATAAAAAATACTTATTGGCCACTCTTAAACATTTAACTCAACTCATCTGAAACATCGATGTAGTCAGTTTACATATATTGCTGAATTCCAAGATGGCGAGCTTTAAAAAACACAGACGTCACAAATACCAGGTTTTAGTGTGATTTTCTCAATGAGAATTCAACCTTGAAAGACTTGGGGAAGGGAGGGGAAGATTTTCTCTAAAATTAGTACTTACCACCAATATTCATATTTACTCTCCTTGATCAGTCTCACTAACACTACAGAAAATAAAACTTACCTGTTATCAGACACTGAATGCACGACGTGCTGATTTTCCTCAAATAAGTTAAAGATAAAATGACATCCATTTTACCTCTAGGACTCGTACTGGAGATAATAATTTATGATAAAAAGTATCATGTGTACTTCGCTTGAATATCTTCTTAAATTTTTCAAACTCTGTAGCTGCTTTACTTTGAAAATAGATGACTCGCAGTTAAATCATGTCAATTATTTCAAAGAACGGAAGTAAAATTCCCACAATATATACATATTTTTTCATAGATATCTCAGTATAATGCCATGAAATTTTCCACTGGTCAGTTAACAATAAACTAAAGATTATAACATGAAACACATATCTCATAAGGTCTTATTTATTTCAATGCATATTCACATCAAAACTTTCAATAATTTTTGTAAGGACTTATGAAGGTAAAATGTATTCGATTAAATTCTATTGACTGGTGAAATGACTGACACTGAAAAATGAAGATTGCGTCAACATATGTGTTGTCAAAATTTCCCTAACATGTGATGTACAGTTACATTTGGAAAGCACTTGCAATACATAATTCATAAAATTCATGAAACTTATGAAAAGTACACGGTGAAAGCTTAATATAATAAATTAAAAATATATTCGCCTTGTCAGTTTTGAAAATGTAACACCAGTCTTCCAGGCAGATATGAAATAGAATTTTTTCACTTGTCAACTCACTTGAATTTATAAGATATTGGTTAGTCACACCAGGATGATCCACATCATGTATAGCTGCAGAAAATAGAATGGCCAGCACCTCCAAATCAGTGAATACAGACTAAAAATAAAGAAAACATGTAACTATTTCTTAATATACTCATTTATATTACATTTGCATTTATTAAAATTAAATTATATAAGACTAAATTAAACTCATCATGTTTAATCGTCGTGGATAAGGTGCCTAGAATAACTTATCCTTAAGGTACGCCACACATTAGTACAACATCAGTCCTGCGACACTAAATTAGATTAAATATGCGTGCGTACTGACATGTTTTCTGTACAAAAATGGAGTACGCATGCGCTAACACTGTCTTGTTAGAATTGTATTGATTTTTCCCCACTACACCCATAGTGACTAAATAACCACATCTATTGGTTGAAAAAATCTGCGGAAAGATTCTTTTTGTCGAAACTGGTTAGAAATCATTTAAGGAAGGTAATATTGCTGATTTTTTTATGATGACGAGATCAAGATCTGAACAGTTTTCTCCTAATGACGAGATATCTCGTCCATCGGATCTAGTCAGTTTTTCTAAACACAAAATACCTCGTCGAGACAACCACCAGGAGGGTTAAATTAAATGGTTTTAATAATCTTTAAGAGAAAATAATTGAATATATCTCGCTGTCTATGTGTAAAAAAGCAGTTTTACACCTAGGGTAGTTAATATTTAGAATGTGAAAAACTTACTTCCAAAGCAGGCATCAAAAGTAGAACGTGCACTGACTGTGTCACATCAGCCGCATGATTGCTGTTATGGTAAGGGACCTTCAGATAGTGATCCTCAAGGTTTAGCAGAAAGTTAATCAAAGTCTTTGAAGGAATTTTGAAGGTTTTGCAAAGATCCCGGTCCTGTAACAAAATAACTTCTTTAGTTCCAAGAGATAGATGATGGATATAAAATGATACATGTGGCGTATGATACAACTTAAACCATAGAAACCGTTACAACTTAATACAATTTGAAACGTTTTATTACAGTATAATATGCATCTTAACATGCTTTATTTATCTAAAACTGCATATCTATTGTATTCTACTAAAACTGCATAATAGTTGTCAGACGTATTTTGGATCTAAATAAAGATTCTCACCTAAAGGTAAGAAATCCCTCCAACACACTGCTATGATGACATTACTATGACACACACGAATTCCAATCAATTACCATACATATATGACTTTAACGCTATATTTTACAATTATCAATGATCTTATAAACCATTATATTTTAATCTTTTCTCCATCGAAAATCTCCGAATTTATTCATCTATTGACTTAAATCTTACTTTAACCCTCCAAGTGGTTTTAACGAGGTATCTTATCTATCAGGATCTGACCATTTTGCTAATGGGCTATATCTCATCATCAAGATATTGCCGATTTTTTTACGAGATCAAGACTTGGGCAGTTTTCTTCTAATGACGAGATATCTCATCCATCAAGATCTGGTCAGTTTTGCCAATGGCAAGATACCTCGTCGAAAAACCACCAGGAGGGTTAAAGCAATTGCGAGATAAAGAGCAAAATATAATATTATACATGGAAGATTTTATTCGAAAGGGTTATATATAATGCATTATTTTATTACCCTAAATCTTTAAATTTTAATTCCATCTGTAAAAATGCATGTGCATATAGTATGTACCAGATGAAAGCGTTTAGATTATAAAATATTTCCGCTTCGTTTTGGGATTCTAGTCTAAATTACTCTAGGGTTGAAACGAAAATCGTACTTCCTCTATTTCCATTATTAATTTTAAGCACAGGATAAAAGTAAAAATTATCTATAATGAATATTACGAATATATATGAAAATATTTACGAAACTGGTAAATATCAATACTTGAGAGAGAACTTCAGAGAAATTTGCATCTATTCAACTGACAGATTTTAAAAGCACTAAATTAATATATCTAAAGATATGTATATACTAAAAATCACGAAAATCGACCAGAATATCCAATACTTTTTTATTAATTCAAAATATTTTCCAACTCCCTAACTTTCAAACGATACCAAGATCTTGTAGATATTCGAAATAGTTCTTTAGTTACAAGGCTTTTCGTTAGGTAATGTCACCATATACAAACATGTTTCCAAAACTTTAAATTCAATTTCTGAAGAACTGTGTTTTTGCAATAGGATAATTTGTTCAAATAGTGATAACTCAACAATGGATTGATCTATTATAATTATTTTTGTGTCTTTATAATCTACATAATGCTGTGGATGTTTTGACCTTCAAAGTTATTAGTTAAGAAATGAATTTATAGTTGATTTTTAAATGATGAAATTTTTTAACCCTTCGAGTGGTCTAGACGAGATATCTGATCCATTAAAATCTTACAAATTTCGCAAATGACGACATATACCGTCATCAGGATTTTGCAGATTTTCTTGTGATGACGAGATCAAGATCTAGAGTTCTTTAAGAACGAGGATATATCGTCCATCAAGATCTGGTCAGTTTTGATAATGATCAGATACCTCGTCAAGACAACCACCTGGTGGGTTAAAAGCGTACCAGCTAGAAAACATTTTCTTATCACTGCAAACATGTGTGAAAATTGCAATATCATCCGGAAGTAGTGCCTATAAAATAATACATATTAAGAAAAGAAAATCTGATCGCCTTCCAAGCAATATTAATTGTAATTCTGAAGCTATATTAAATGTCAAACATCTCTTAATATGTAATATTTAACCATGTTAGAAAAGCAAACCTTTGAATTTACGATTCAATACTTTTTTCAATCTCTTTTACAAATGTTGCAACTATTTCAGAACAAAATTCGAGTCTTAAATGTGTCGCTTTGGGTTAGTTGATTGGTTTTGGGTTTTATGGCGCAAGGGCCATATTTGGTCAAGCTGCACCAAACACAAGACAATGTCAAGTAATTGTGAAAAGAAAGGATGGAGAGAAGAAAGTATACAGATGGTTGGCTGGTTTGGGGGTTTTATGGCGCAAGGGCCATATTTGGCCATGCTGCGCCAAACACAAGACATACAACATCAAGTAATAAACACACACACAATGAAAGTTTTACTGACACAGAAGAGAGAAATACACCCAGGGAGGAATGCACCTGACAGGAATCGAACCTGCTCCTCCTACAACTCGAGGGTTGCCAGGGCAGTGGGCATATCCACTGAGCCACGACGGCCCCAAAAGTATACAGCAAGAGCTCTTGAGCTCTCTGGGATCACGACGCCTTGTTTACCAGAGGCCCAATGGGAAAAGAAGAGATCACTAGGGTATCTCGGATTCGTGAAGCCAGTGCACACCTAAAGAATATGTGAACGACCCCCGTGTTTACTGAAGACATTAAACTTCATGGAAAATATTAATAGAGTACATCGGGTGTCATTTTGGGATAAAGGGTGTATATAACTAGTGGACATAATTTTACCAGGTATATAATCGAATTTACAATCATTTCTCTAATTATCTAATTATTAAGAATTTTCCGTGAGTTACTTACCCTGAAAATCTTATAGCAGACAGCTGTAAGAGGGTGGCCATTAGAGTATTCTGATATTCTGAATACGTCAACGCCCCATCGGTCGACATCTTCCAGCAACTAAATTAGGATGAATAAGGGCAAGATTGTATTTTTATTATTCAGATTGCATAAAATGATTATGCAAAAAATCCTTTTAATTTGTAAATACATTAAATAAATACTTCTCGTATCGGAATTGTGAAATTTATCGTGATGTATTATAACATGTAATTCATTTCACAGTATTATTTTGAATGAAAATTACTGATGGTAAGATATATTTATGATCTCGACCACTACATTTGCCCGTTGGGTACCATTACTAGATTAAACGGATCCTCATGAAATGAAACGTGTATTCCAAATGCGTAACTTGCACAAATATATAACCTTTCAACGCATATATATCTTTATAAATTGAATGAAAATATATTTTTTATTCTTTTGAAACTTAGAGACAGTTCAAAAATATGTTCAATTTTTCTAGTCCTCTATCTCTTGGGCCTTTTGTAGAATGGTACCAGCTAATGCGAGGTCCCTGATTATGACTAAGGACCGGACATAGCGGTCACTTGCATTTTTGGGTTTGTTTTGCTTTTAACGCTACACGTGGTTTTGACGAGATATCTCGTCCATCAAAATCTGATCTATTTTGCTAATGACATTATCTCGTCATAAAGATATTGCGAATTTTTTATGATGACGTGATCAAGATCTCGTCAGTTTTTTCTAATGACGAGATATCTCGTTCATCAAGATATGCTCAGTTTTTTTCTCCAATAACGAGTCATTTCGTCCTTCAAAATCTGCTAATGGGTTTTCTAACGACGAGATACCTCGTAGGTACCAGGAGGGTTACGAACGGTTTATGGTGTTTCGAAACATTTTTTCTTTCCGTTTCGTGTGATTTTTAAAATTTAATTTTCCTGTTGATTGGGCTTTGAAATTGCAGCTTTCAAACTCAGGACTGACAGGCGACCAAAATAACAATCTTTAACTGTTTCTCATTTGGCGACCCTTTTAAAAAATTATTTAATGCTATCCAATTTTTTGGAGGAATCGGTTCCAATTTTGAAAATGATTTTTAAGGGAGTGAACAAATATATATTCGGAAGTTGCTGTTTCGTATCTTATGTTATTTTAAAGTGCATTTTAAAGAGAGACAAAATTATAGTTTAAATAAATAATAAGTAACGAGTTATACGAATCTGAATAACTTATTATTTAACGTTTTATATTGAAAAATACAGCTGACAGTTTTATTGGATTTTTAATTCAAATTTTTGGTCAATCCTTTTAAAGGCATTTTGTATAGTTTTAAAGGAATTATTTAGGAATAATTACGTTATACACACCCGGGCTGTAATACGGGCCGAGATGCTCGGTTGGAAGAGTAGCGGATTACCAACCAGAGGATTGCGAGGTCGAAACTCGACCCTACCAAAGACCGTAGTGTACGCGAGAGATTGGTGCACACTAGGCCATTCAAGGAACTTAATTTTATATAAAAAAATTCAAAGAGTGGGGATCTGTATCTGCATTTATTGAAGTAAAAAGCGAGGCCAGATAACTTTCAGGTAGGCAGATAATTAACTTCGCACTGCAACAACACAGTGGGCTATTGGCGACTGTCCGGGAACTATCCCGAAGGTAAAGATCCAAGGTCAAGGCCTCGCAATTTTGAATCAAGGTCAGATAACGAGAACAACACACCTGTGGGCTGGCACATTACTAACCAAACTTCCACACCACGCCAACGTGAGAACATTTGAGGCCACGACAAATTGAACGTGCACCAGTTCCCGTGTACACAACGGTCTTTGGACAGACCGAGTTTTGAACTCGCAGGCCTCCGGTTGCTTATCCGTTGCTCTTCCAACTGAGTTACCGCGACCATTCAGCATTCGGGAGTTTAATATTTATATAAAAATTTCAAAAGTGTATTGGGGATTTGTATCTGCATTTGTTGAAATAAACAGAAATAGATATTGCATTTGTTGAAATAAAAAGAAATAGATGTTGCATTTGTTGAAGTAAAAAGAAATAGATGTTGCATTTGTTGAAGTTAAAAAAAATAGGTGTTGCACTAGCTCATGTAAATATTAGGTTAGCAGCGTAAAGCGCCAAGTTATGTTTAACATTTCAAATTGGTGGGCAAAAATGTAAGGAAATAAAATATTTTATTGAAGTTTGTATTGCGAATAACATGAGAGCATCGAAACAAAACTTTTTACTATCTTACTTCGCCCAGTTCGTCCTCCCTAGATGTTTCGACGCCGTATTTAGGAAGGACACTGAAACTGTTGCTGTGGCAGACTGTTTTCTTTATCCCAGATATCTTGGACATCGCTTGACCAGCTCGGCCTTTAGATTTCGGGAGAGGTGCGATGGTAATTTCTTCTGTTTCTTCATCTTCCTCCTTCAAGGTGTCCAGATCGAATTCCTGCTTTTTGTCTAAAAGATGCGACAGCCCATATATGATGGTTAAAAGTACCAGTTGGGTAAAGGGTTGGGGCTCAGAATAGGGAAATAATACTCACCATTTAATTCTTTACCTAAGAAGGTACTACAAATATAATCGGAGATCTGAGTCCCAGATTTTGACTCCGATGAGAAGTGACTCAGTTCTTTGTTGAGCATCTTCTTGAACTGTAATAAAGTAAAAAAAGTGTTAGTTATATCAAGATGTTTTTATTTATGATATACATGTTACGAAATAAAAACACTTTTCTTTAGCCCTCATTTATATTTTCTTATTCCTCGATTGAATTCTCAGAACCAGACTTATTAATTTAATACCTCTTCTCCATCAAAAGCCTAGGAATCAATCCCTAAATTCTCACCCGTTTCCACCCCGCTTGTAGGGCTTGACTCCCACTTTCAGAAGCTATTGTCAATAGCTTCAGCTTCCAATGTAATTACTTTTTATTGAATGTAGTGTAATAATGTAAAAAATTTAATTATAAATTAAAGCCCTTAATTAAATTATATGAAATTTATTATATTTTATAACTTGTTGATAAAACCAACGAACCACAGAAGGCGGTTCAATTTGCATCACCATGACTTTCGTTTCAATACGACATACATATCATGGTCTAATTGGCCATCATGATCTAGTTGACCATCCTGGTCTAACTGACCATCTTGATCTAATTGACCTTCCTGGTCAACGATTTATCCCTCGCCAACTTTGGAATCGAAGGATAAATTCGGTACCACTATGAGCATCAAAGCCAATTCAGGATGCGATTTGTTTACGTTTCCACCTGTCCCCTAATTCAACTTATACACTCGTTCAAACCACTTGGTTGGTTGGTTTATTTGGGTTTCATAGCGCAAGGTACAAGAGCGGACAAGCTGCGCCATCAAATCCACTTGACCCAACTGCCTAATAGTTGTTCCGCCAACCGAATCACTGCTAACGCTTCCACCACCGAATGATAACTCGGAGCCAGAAACTACGCCAAGGACCCTTCACACCAAGTGAATCCGGGCCAATCCGAATCAATCTGAATCCAGTAGAAACCGACAAAGGAAGATTCGGGTGCACCGAATTCAAGCAGGGTGAAGGGTTTTAAAACGAACAAGCTACGTATTTCTTATGTAATCGGCTTTCCTGAATATACTGCATTCAGATCGATTCGGATTGCCCCGGATTCTGCAGATGCGAAGTTGCCTTAAAGACGTAATTGTGGGAACACGTTTAATTTTTACCTGCCCCCCAATTTAACGAGAAGACTACGTACTTCAAAACCACGTGACTCAAATGCCAACTCGCCGGAGAGGGACTATACACTTATTTTTCTTATTTATTTAATCATTTCACTAAAGAGTTCGTGTGAACTTTTAGTGAAACGTCGTAATGAAAGGGTAGTTTCAAGGATTTTACAGCATACCAGTAGCCGAAGCAGTTTAGTTCTTACCTTACTGAATGCCATATCTCCGACAGATCGGTGAGCTTGTATTGTCTCCAATTGCTCCAAACACCAATCCAGTTCATCCAGTGTTTCTGCTGCCAACCGCTCCTGTTCTTCCTCTGTAGGAAAGAATAGGAACATCTCACTTTTACAATTAACATTATTATATAGCAAGTAAACCATTCGAAACCTGTTTTACGTTTTGTGGATTGGATTGGATGTTGGGGTTTTATGGAGCAAGGTCCAAAAGTGGACAAGCTACGCCTACGTATTGTGGAAGTGAGCTCAACACAACTATGTGATTCGTATTTGTATTTGCTATCTTAACCCTTCTGGTGGTTGTCTCAACGAGGTATCTTGTCATTAGCAAAACAGATAAGATTTTAGAAGGACGAGATGGCTTGTCATTAGAAGAAAACACGATAACGAGCATTAGAAGAAAACTGACCAGATTATGATCTCGTCACCATAAAAATATCGGCAATATCTTGATGACGAGATATCTCTGTCATTAGCAAAATTTGTCTGATATATTCATTTGGAATTTCGAAACTATAAAAATGTACAGTAACAGTCCCGTAAATGTTTTATAAATCTCAGGGTTTAACTGTAGTGTAACTGTAGATAACAAGATCATTGTCTAACCCTCCTGGTGGTTTTGACGAGGTATCTTGTTGTTAGAAAAACTGTCGAGATATCTTGACGACGAGATATCTCGTCATTAGCAAAATTGGCCAGATCTTGATCGACGAGATATCTCGTCGAAACCACTTGGAAAGTTAAAAAGTTCAAATGCAGCATTAATAAAATGCAAATTTATTTAATAATTTTTTTTAACAATTAATTTTATTAAAACTAAAAATTCACGTGCATCTGATGTACTGTGTGGGTTTACCTCACTTTTCTTTTAAAGCCTTCGATCGGCATTGTAAAAAAGCGATTATTTATGCTATTCTAAAAATATTACTTAAATTGCTGCGCGCGAGCTGTTTTGAGAGGTGTTATAAAATACTAAGAGTTATAGTAAATACACACACGCTTTAAACTACACTTTCCAGTTGTATCCTGGTGAGGTTTAGGGTATAGGTGAATCAGTTTAACCCTCCTGGTGTTTGTCTCGACTAGGTATTTCGTTATCAGCAAAACTGACCAGAACGGGACGTCTCGTCATTTCAAGAAAACTGACCAGATCGTGATCACGTCATCATCAAAAATCAGTAATATCTTGAGGTATCTCGTCATTAGCAAAATTGGTAAAATCCTGTTGGATGAGATATCTCGTCGAAACCACTTGAAGGGTTAAATTAAATAGAATATGAATTTAGTAATATTGAAATTGCCGTCTACTCAGTTGTATGGTATAGGCTTGTAGAGTTCAATCATTTGTCGGTTTAGAGAAGAAACTCATCAACATACATTCTTCTGAGACAATAAATTCTTATTTTCATGATGACGAGAAATATATAATCATATTTTAACCTGTTTAACATATATATATGATACCATCAAAATGCTTACTGCTTTTATTTTTGACCTAAAAATTAATAGCCTTTAAGTAGCTGTACAGTAAAAAATTGTCAGTTAATGAGTTTCTTGTCAAAAATGTTCTCGGTGTGTTTTCATTATGATTTTTGGTCATAATAGTTTATTTTTCTAGCCCATGTCAATATATATAATAGTTTCTTTTTACCAGAGCTTAGAGCACAGGGAAAATTTTTTATCAAATTAAATTCCAAGTAAAGTATTTCAATGCTTATACTTAACTAAATACTTAAATTTCAGAAAGTATAATAAAATTTGCTGCTGAAATATATCACATTTTATTATCTTTCGTATTAATGTGATATTGCGATCGATCACAAAATGAGTCTCTCAATCAAAAGACGTTAAGTTTATTTTTCAATCCTAATAAAGTAGATCGAATCCTATTCAAAAGGCTTTCTAGCTTCAAATATTGAGTTATAATCATTAAAAGAAGTTCATACAAGTTAAAACATTAAAATTCTAGCAGAATTAAGGTACAGATTTTTAGTTACGTTATTATAGTGTTAATTCTAGCTCATTAAAATGTATAATTTGAAAAATCTGCTTTCCTCTACACTTTCAAATCATCACACCCGAAATATTGAAGCATTAATTTTCGTTATAATGGTTGATGTCCACTACGTAATTTAGTAGTGCGGTATCAGGCTGTTGTCTAACTTAATCAAATCTAATAATTATAAACCCATGAAAAAGAATAATTATAAAATGGGTAGATAACTCATAAGAAAGTTATTGATGTAAGGCTACTTTAACGCTCCAAGTGGTTTCAACGAGATATCTCGTCCACCCAGATCTGATTAATTTTGCTAATGACGAGATATCTCGTCGAGACAACCACCGGGAGGGTTAAATGACCAAAGTATCTCTGTAAATGTAAAGAACTTTGTTTCTAAGAAATTTCTAAATCCTTGACAGGTTGTGTGTTTTGTTTCTTTATTCAATTTTATTGTAGTTTCATCAAATAATAAAAATTGAAAAACTGGGATATATATATAATTGCTTTCGAAAAATTATACTGCAAAACACTTTTAAGCCCTAATAACTTACCCGTAAGAGTTGTTTTAGGAGTCGAGCTACTACTATTCCCTGGACTATCAGAAAGCTTTTTCTGCTTGCTAAAATTAAAAAATATATAAATATAACTTTTACAGGGAGATATAACAGAATAATTATAATATAGAATTTTGTATAAATTCACACTTAAATAGTGGTATAGATATTCGTGCAATCATTACAATATCACCAATACCCATTTAAATAGCCATGTCCTACTATGGAAAATTGATATTTCTATTATTTTCAGAGGAAAATTTTGTGTACTAAGTTGGAACAGGAAAGCGAATTTCCTTTGAAAGCACGTAAACAATGAACGCCTCACAACGCACTACACATCTCGGCATAATTTATATCAAAATGTTTGCAATATGAAAGACAGAAATTTTTATTTCTCCTCATGAAAAACGGTGTGCACACATCAAACTAAAATACCAAAGTATTCTTTGTCTTTTACAACAATTCTTATTGTTCGGCTGGAAGAAATTGCGGAGGACATACGAGCAATAGAAGCAACACTTAAAGGCACTCATGCAGTGCAATTATGTGGAAAATATGCAGAGAAAAAAGCAAATTCTTCGACTATTATTTCGTTCTTTTAATATGCAGGTCAACGAATTTTGCTTCAAACGTACTGAAATAATGCACAGCCAGATAAAGTATACTTTAATACACAATATTTAAGTTGAGTGATTTACTGAGACAAGTAGTCATAAATTAGGTTTACGGCTTGAACTTATAAAATTAAACGCATATCTCTAAATGACATAAACGATCAAAATCACGAAATTCCTAGCACTAAAAACTACTTCACAGAATGGGCTTTAGTGAAAAGAATGAACGTTCAATTGCTCTTTACCTGAAACAATTTCTGCATATATTTCAATCTGCTGAAGTTTTAATCACAAAATGAACAAAATTGTCACGACTCCTTTTAAAACGTACAGTCAATTTGTCTCACCAAGTGTAAAGTCAATGCTTTTAAATGTTCTCCCGAAATTAAAATTATGGTACACAAATAATAAAAAATCATTTACACTTATGGAGTGTGGGTGGTAGACATCCCTTTAAGAATGATAGAGCCTTGTCCTATGAAAGAATCAAACTAGTATCTTTATGGAGGAATGATTTCGTTAGCGTTATGACTGTTCTAGACTAATATGACAAATTAGATTTCCCTCATTTTACACCAAAGCCCGAGCTCAATGTAACGTACGCTTTTTATATATTATTTATCAATACCAAAATATCAAATTCAAAAACAATGAATCTTTAGAATTGCACTTCAAGAACATCTTAAATTAAAAAAATAATCGTCGCGTTATGAGTGACTATTTGGTTTGACAGTTAAATTAGTTACGCCATGATATATTTGTGAATATATGATGAAAAAGGATTCTGGTGATTATAAATTTATGCATACACTAGTTGTTATTAAATTTAAACTGCATATTTTGAGAGAAAATTCTAAAGGCAAGTAGATATCAATATGCTGGTTTAAAATGGCAAATAATATTGCGAGTTCTTCACAATGCAATATCAATCTTTTTTTCATGTGTGTGATTGCAATTTTTCCTTAAATTATGCATCTTGAACAGACTAGAAAACATTTGGCTGCTTTGAGAAATGTAAAGTCTCATTTTTTTCATACAAAATTTCTAGGTTTTCAAAGTGAATATTTTATTTTCGTTGATTTGGTCTTTCTACCTCAAAAAAGAAAGATCAGTTCTATTGAGATAACATATTTTATAAAGAAAACAATTATAATGCTTTCAATTCAAGCTTCAGAAGAGAACTTCAACGACAATGGTAAGTGGCGACATCTAGTTGAACATTTTAAAATCATAAAAAATATTTTAATGGTAAAAAAACATTTTGTTTCGTGGCGCCATCTGGTAAGTTTAAAAAGCAAAGTTTAATTTTTAGACAAATTTGATGTGAAGATGACAACGAATAAAGTATACGACTTTTAAATACTCTTTTAAGATTTCCACTAATTATCCGCGTACTCATCATACTTAGTAAGATTTCTGTTGAACAGGCAATCACCTTTGGAATATCATATTGTACAGAATATTAAAAATAGTTTTTTGGACCTAGAAATTTTGAGCATCTGTCTTATAAACATTTTTTAACCGTTACAATATGAAGTTTGCATTACTTATAACTTCGGTCCGGATGTTGATACATAAAAATTTCTAAATATGGCTGAGTTCCTAAAAAGTGCTCTTAAAAAGAAGAAAAGTATTATTACCATGTCATTACAAAGAAAAAAATGTCCTTAACATAAAAAACTGCCATTTAATTTGAAAGTTCTCTAAAACATTTAGCTTACAATTTTCAAATTTTTTAAATAAATTCAAACTTAGACAGTTCATAAACTATGATTTTCTGGTTTTCTACATGAAAAACACTGAAAGCAAATAAAAAAGTAATCAAATAATCAACCTGTTCACTTCCTCGAAAAACACTCATTTTCGATAGGGGATGATGATATTCTCTATTCCCCAAACTCAATTGCATTAAACAGTCTGACAGGATTATCTGCTTTTGAATGATTTTTATTTGATCATTTGCTAATACTGACTTTAGGGTTGCAATTTGAAAGCAGTCCGAAGGAAAATTTAATTTAAATCAAAATATGATAAAATCTTCATCTCATATTACAAAGGTCAAAACATTGACCTCAAACAAAAAATATGCTCCAGAACATAGGAAAATGACGTTGAAGAGATATAAAGGCACGAAATTGCATTGTACATCAAACTATGAACACTATTTATACTAAATTAAAATAAATAAATAAAAATCAAACTTCGGTGGTTCAAGAACTAAGAACTTCGGGTTTCCTTTATAAAATGTGCTTTTAAATCTCTGAAGAAGAAAATACTGTTCACTTCCTCCAAAAAATCATTTTCGATAGGGAATAACAAAATTATCTTCCCCCGAAATGAGTAACACCAAACAAAGCCTGAAACAGGATCATCTGCTATTAAATGATTTTTACTTTGGTCATGGCCAGTAATGGTTTCGAGTGTCACAATTCCGAAGCATAATGCAAATTAAAATAGGAAAAGTCAAAACAATGATCCCAAACAATTAATAGATAAAAAATTATAGTAAAATGCCCTCTTAAAGAGAAAAAAGGCACACAATTGCAATGGCCATCAAAATCCTAACCTGATTTGTAATTAATAAAATGTCAAAACATTTTACTTACTTTATTGGAGATACATTTGTAAGGTTGACATAATTGTTTCTGACAATTTTTAAACTTGCCAAGATCTGGGCAAATGGTGTCACGATGAGTTCTTCGCTAAAAAAAGAAATATTCTTACAGGTATACGTTCAGGTAGGACTCAAAACGTAATAATCATAAACATTAGTGCAATGCAAGATTTTAAACTACAGAGATATAAGTTTTAAAGAATTTCATAAGTTTATGACTTTCCTAAATTCAATTTGTCAACTTCTAAAACAGACGCCAATGGTTTGCTAAAAGATTTTTTTTTCTTTCATGTGTTAAGGCAACACTTGTATCGTGATCATATTAATGTAAAATTAAGGGAATATGCCTTGTAGTAAAGCGAAATGAAAATATATCTTCAATTATTTCCCAGTCTTACTAAACTAGAAGTAAGATCCTTTATTTTTCTAAAACTATTTATTTACCTTAAAAATCTTCTAAGATAATTTTTTATCTTAAAAATCTTCTCGGATCTTTCCCTGCGGATTGATCCCGAACCGTCGCCAACAGCTGTTATTTTGATCCAGTGCGATGTAAATTCAACTACCACCTACTTTAAGAGTCTTCTATATATATAAAAGTATTTTTTAATCTTAAAAATATTCTCTAAAAGTACTTTTTATCTTAAAAATATTTTTCTAAAATTATTTTTCATCTAAAAATCTTCTAAAAGTATTTTTAATCTAAAAACTTTTTCCATAAAGTTATTTTTCAAGTTAATTATATCGAAGGAAACGGTTCTTGAAAACGTTGGAAAACACGGGTGAAGATAATTATATTTAGTGCTTAATTTACGACTATCACCTGACAATTCCTCTAAATTAAGTGTGATATAGAGGATCGATAATGCTTTTTTTAACTTTTGTCACTCAGTTGAGTGACATTATCAATTACAGTTTTTTTACTCTTTACCAGGAAGACTGAATTATTAGAGAATGGAATCGCCTCAAAATAATGATTGAACTGGGAAGTGATAAAAGAAATATTTACAATGTGAATACATATGAGTGAGATTTAACCCTCCTGGTGGCTTACCTTCGCATTGAAAACTGCGCTGTTGTGCTGTGGTGAAAAACCATGTTTCAAATTGTCATTACTTCTGGGCAAGGGATAACGTGTTCCCTACTTCTATCTTCATTCCTCCTTGGAATAATACCAGTTTTGTCTCAACGAAGTACTCGTCATTGGCAAAACTGATCAGATTTAGATGGACGAGATATCTCGTCCTCGACAAAATTGACCCGATATTGGACGAGATATCTCGTCGAAACACTTGGAGGGTTAACAGAAAATAGCATTTTAAAAGTTTGGTAAATTTTAATATGTCTTATAATCAATATATCTGTTTCTATCTAGATAGAATAAAACGTGATCTAAATGTGGCTTAAATATTATACACGATTCCAAGACATCGTAGAATTTATTAACGTTATAAACAGTGCACTGACACCATAAAGATTGTATTCACTGCAGAACCATGCAACATCATGAATACTATCATCATTGTTTTGATTTCTAATCATCCGACTGTTTAAGTTTTTTCTTGAATTTAGAAGACCTTATCACCATCAGCACTCTTCATTTATCTAACAATGCAGAAGAACATGGAATTACAACTAGCAATATCATTATAATAATGTTAAAGTGTCTCACGCGATTGAACCATTACCTTTTGAAAATGTCCTTTTTTTCTAGTTCAGAGCTTTTATCGCAAATTTTTGAACTAAAAAAATATGACAGAGAAAATGCCACGCCCCTGTAAGGAGTACTATAAATGACAGAAAACTTAATCAGCACAATAGGTAAGTAAGTTATGAATAAATAAATATGGTTTTAAAACTTCAATCCATCTTAGGTTCCAAATATACGGTGTGATACAAGGGAGGGCCACAACTGGTGATTGATTCAGCAGCACGATATTACAGTGAGACAAAAAGTCCTCGAGTTAAAAGGATATGCCCTTTCTCGTATCCTGACGAAATGCTGGTAATCATGTATTGTAAAGGATTCACAATTTAGCCATATTTCAGGACTTTACCGAGAAAGGTATTTACTCGAGGACTAATAACGATGTCTCACAGTTGAATCGATAGGTGGGGATTCGCGTTTGCCAAAGTAATTTTGTTTGTCGACATTAAATGCATTGTTTAGCTGCTGTCATGCTGAAAAGTGATACGTGGAACATTCAAGAAATAAAGTGGCCGAAACCCGACTATTCTTAGTTCACACCAATGTAACCCTAGTGTAATCTAGTGTAACGGTGTAAGGAGCCATCACCTACGACAGCCAGTCCCCTCTAGTAGTGGTACGAGGTAGTTTGACAGAACCGGTATACGTCCAGCAGATCTTGCTGTCTGTTCTTTTACCTTTCATGTCACGTATCAAAGGGGCTGTTAACCAGCACAACCCCTGGACACACAAGGCTCGCTTCTCCCAGGAGTACCGTCCCGGTGTTGAAACACTTTTGTTGCCAGAGATATCCTCAGATCTAACACCCATTGAGCATGCTTTGGATATCAATTGGGCCGTCAATTGCACTATCCCCATAATATAAGGAATTTGAAGCAGAATGCTTGGCACAAACTGCCACATGATAGTATAAGGACTCCATTTGACTACATGGATACGCCGTATATCGGCATGTATCGCCGTCAAAAGGGGTTTACAACTTACAAATTTATGGTCATTCTGATGTAATTCTACAAAAATAATAATCTAGATTTGTTCATTTGTACATGATAAGCTTCATGTCGATCGAGTCCTGGCTTCGTGGTGTTTGGATTTTTGTGGCAGAGTGTATTTTCCATGTAACCTTTTCTACGTCTAATTGTCCATTTTGGAACTGTAATATCAGATTTACCAAACTAACTATACAGTCCGAAGGCCCTTTTTGATTATTTAAATTATGATCGTGCCTTGCCCCAATTGTTTTAAAAGCCATAGCTAAAACCATTCGACACTTACGATTAAATAAACTGATATACAGTTTCAAAATGAACTCAGAAAATGAATATGCGAGAAAGTTATTTTCTATAGCTAACAACAGCTCATTATTAAATTAAAACATCGCATAAGTCATGTGTGGGTTACGCTTCGTTGCTTTAATGATACAAATAGCTAAAAACAAACTTAGTCTTATAAGATTAAGGACGATGCACCGTTTTTTGCCCACAAAAAAATCCCTGCATTAGAACGACTCAAGATTATCCCGAATTTATTTATTATGAGTGGAATGTCCTCAAGACGTATCTAATTATTAATTACTTACGTATCGCTGCCTTGCGAAGAATGTCTGGATGCAGACTTCGGGGAAGCATCCACATCGTGATCTGAACGGTACAGGAACGATTCCCTCCTCTGGGGGAAACTCTGTACCAGGAGACCAGCAGAGGGACTCGCCGCGTCCAGTAGAGTGCGAGGCTGCTGAGATCCATCATCGACATCAAAACTGCAACAATAAGAGCCACATTAATTACGGACATCGAGTTATGTATCTGAATTAGCAACTAACACTTGTTCTGAGTCTAGAATAACACATATAAAATATTGCTGTGCTAGTCAGGGGTGCCAACTCAAAGGCGTTCTACCCTCTGGACATCCAAAAAAATAAATTTGGGGCACGTCTCCCCCTAAATGCTTAATATTTGCACTTCTTTAATTAGGATACCCCAAATATTTATCCATCTATAACTGTGGGCCCGTTTAATTCAACCTACTACATTCAAACTTTTTATCTATAAACTTTTATTTATTTATAAACTCCCAAACTTTTATTTATTCATAAACTCTTAAACTTTTGATTTTTATACTCCTAAACTTATACATATACTCCTAAACTTTTATAATAGTCCGTTGTGTCATTCCAGTGTGACGTTAATTCATCTACCTACCTACCTAAACTTTTATCTATACACACCAAAACCTTATATTTATATATACTCCTAAATTTTTATTTGTATACTCTTAAACTTATATTTATATTCACCTAAACTTTTTTTAATCCTAAACTTATAATTATGTATTCCTAAACTTATATTTATGTATTCCAAACTTTTAATTATATTCCTAAACCTTATGTTTATATACTCCTAAAATTTACTTATATTCTCCTAAACAATTACTTATATACTTAACTTATATTTATATTCTCTCTAAACCTTTTGCGCACTTTTAAACAACTTGCTCTCGATAATTTTCTATTCATGCGGGCTTGTGCTAGTCAAAAAGACAGTGTCTACAAATTTCTTGGTCTTTTCAAATTGTCGATTGTTACATGCTCCTTACATAAGTATCTAACACTAAGCAATGTTAGGTAACAGCATAGTTAGTCAAAAAATCCTTGGTTGAGTTAGCAACCGTTGAAATTAGACTGAACTTGAAGATACTTCCTAGACTAGCACAGCAGACAAGTCTACAACATCCGTTTAGATAATTTTGAACAAATACCGTATTGCTGCAATGGGCTAACTCACATCACAGCTGATGGCAGAAATGGATGCATAGCCACGTCTCATTAATCGAGGAGTTTTTAGGTAACCCAATGCAGTCAATACTGTTGAAGTATCTGCCATCCAGTATGTTTCCCCGCTACTGCAGCTATTCATTTTCTCCATTTTTAGGAAATATGGGTTAATCCAGTGTTTCCACAAGACTTCAAAGAGAAAATGGGAATACTTTATTTACAACGCTAGATGTATCAATTTTTAGACAGGTAGTTTTGAAAGAATTGGAATGAAGGTAGAAATTGCGGCTCGAAGTTTTTATAGCGTCCCCTGCCCATGTGTTCCCTTGTACCCTCGTTTAATTAGAATAGAAACACGTAGTTGTTTAGCTGAATATAGTTAGGGTTTGTAATCTCTACGGGATCATTTTTCTAATTACACCTAATTAGCTAAAAAGCCCTAATGTTTTAGAAGCATTATCTAAAAAATGAATTGGTTGTAGTTAGTACTAAACGCGTAGTAGTAAAGTAAGAGGCTACGTGTTTATATTTACAGTATTATTCAACTGAACAAGTAAGAGTTTATTTCAATCTACAATTATACACGTAGTTACAGATAATATTAAACAAGTAGTTGTTTAATTGAATATGTTCAAATGTTTCTGAAGCAGTGGCGAAATAAAAAGAAACAGATTGGTAGTATTAGAGTTAGTAATAACATGAGTAAGATAGTAATAGCAAAATCTACTGCCATGTTTATATTTACCCTTTACGAGTTTATTCTTATCTACAACTTTCATGATGAATACTTAGTTTAGCTGAATATGTTCAAATGTTTCAAGAACATTGTATAAATAGAATCAATGGATTCCGTACCGGGATATTTTTCTTTTAATTTTAAAAGCAAATCGTGTTTTGAAAACAATCCGAGCTAAAAGCTGCATCAACATTCGAATTTCTACAGTAAAATTTTCAAAAGATTCACTTATAAGTAGTTTTAGTCGGTGCTCATAGACAAATAGAGAATTACTCCGTATCAGAGACTCGTGTATTATACATAAGCTAATAGATCATTCATCTAGAATTGATATTCTGAAAAATGTTACTGAAACTAAAAGGCTCAAGTTGAAAATGTATCTGATGTAGTTAATAAGTCACCAAAAACTTGTAGTAAAGGCTATCCACAGAATGTTTAACTACGCTCCAAATTTCACACGGAATTTAAGATATCGTATAAAATTTAACTGTACTTATAAAAATAATTATTTAATACGAAATAATCATTTCATTATGAACAATAAAAATTAATGTGAAATAATTATTGATAATTTAATAATTAATTCGAAATAATTATAGATCATATAATAATTATATATAAATAATTATAGAATTAATCATTAATCAAAATATTTATTGTTAATGGCGAAAATATTAACAATTACGTATTTCGAAATAATTATTAAATAATTAATTATTTCGAAATAATTACTTCACTAATTAATTAATATGAAATAATTTTAATACAGGAATTATCTCTTATTAAGAACGAAATTATTTTCATACTTGCGTAACTTGTCTGAAACATTTCGTATAGTAAATAATACAAGATCCTTAAACAAAAGCAGGAAATATTTTTGAAACATTGTTTAACAGATCGTATGTTTGCGAATGATATCCCCTCGTCCAGATAATGTTACATTCTTCATTTTAATGACATCTAGGAAAGTTTGAGTTAATGTCTCAATCCAAGCTAAACGCAATATGAGCGTAAGAAAACTGTTTGTAAATGCAATTATTTTGAACATAAATATTTTTCTGGCCTCATTTTGTGTAAGTAGATTATTAAATACAAAACTGTTTTTTAATTTCACAGAGATGTTATGTATCTTCTTTGACGTCGTACTAATGCCAATTTTTATAATTGGAACAATCATACAGTGGAGTATGAATAGATAAGGATTTACGAAAATTGTATAAAGTGTCACATTATGTTAATGACAAAAATAGGATGTCCTAGGATGTAGGACAAGTAACAAAAAGAAATTGTAACCAAGAAAAATAATACAGAACTAATGCAGAAACACAAATTTCTCTCACTGAATCATGATTTGGTACTGAAATATAAAATTGTGAATGAGCATACAGTAAAATTAATTCCGAGTAATTTTAAGATAGCTTAACATCACCGAATAATCCATAGTGAAAAAGTAGTTAAAAGTAATCAAATATTGAATAAACAGTAGTTTGTACGTGTTAGTGACGTTCACATTTGTAAATAAGGTATAAAAATATCCAAGTATGATAATTTAAAGCAATACATAGTTCCCACCATTACATTGTTTGAAACATTATATTTCATTGCGCATTGCGTCATTCGCACACTTTAGTTTCAACTTTGTAGCTATTCCAAACTTTTTTGGCAAACAGCCCCGCGAGAATGACATCGCTATCTTCTTGGTCTTATATCCTCTTCCTTCAAATACAAGTAGAAAGGGATTTGCTGATCGGAAGTTCAATTAATAATAGAGAGCTGTATCTTAACTAGGATGCGCTAGAATTTTTAATAAGAGAGTAAGAGTTATTTATTATTAATAGGGGTCGGGAATGTATCTTAACTAGAATATGCTAGATTTATTAAGTTAATAAGATAGTATTTGTTGAAATTAATAATAGTGAGCAGGCTTGTATTTTAACTAGGATACGCTAGAATTTTTAATATATTGATAAGAGAGTAAGTTTTTAATTAATAATAGGGGAATGAGCATGTATCTTCACTAGAACACGCTAGAATTATCAAGTTAATAAGAGAGTATTTGTTGAAATTAATAATAGAGATCGGGCTTGTATCTTAACTAGGATGCGCTAGTATTTTTAATTAGTTGATAAGAGAGAGTAAGTCTTAATTAATAATAGGATAATGTGATAAGAGAGTAAGTTTTTAATTAATAATAGAATAATTTGATAAGATATTAAGTTTTTCCTTAATAATAGAATAATTTGATAGAGAGTAACTTTTTAGTTAATAATAGAATCGAGCGTGTCTTGATTAGGATACGTTAGAATTATGTTATTAAGAGAGAATTTGTTGAGATTAATATTAGAAATCCGGCTTGTATTTTAAGTAGGATAGGCTAGAATTTCTAATAAGTTGATAAGAGAGTAAGAGTTATTAATTACTAATAGGAGATCGGGCTTACATCTTAACTAGGATACGTTTGAATTATTAAGTTAATGATAAAGTATTTGTTGAAATGAATAATAGAGATCAAGCTGTATCTTAAATACACTAGAACTTTTACTAAGTTAATAATAAGAGAAAAAGTTGTTTGAACTAATAAAGAAGATAGGGGGGGGGGCTGTATCTTAACTAGGATACGATAGAATTATTAACAAATTAATAAGAGAGTAAGATAAACGATCACGTGCAACTCATTTTGCAATGATTTGCAAATCGCTTTTATTGAGATGCTGAGAATTAATTTTTAGATATAATGGTGATTAATAATCAATGATTAATGGTATCAAGAAGTTTCGTTTTAGAGCTCAATGTTTTTTCGAAATTAATAGAATTGCTAATTCATAAACATATATCGCAAAATAAAAAGGAGTTTTTTAATGTATGTCTTCTATGATATATATGGATACTAACTTAATATGTAAATTTAGCTGATTTCCTACCACAATAATATTCCATAAAGTATACCTTACGTTATCATTACAAGTTACTCTTAGTTTTAATAATGTTCGTTTATTATAAAAATTAATGCTATGTACACACTGAATTCACTTTCAAGCTTTGAGTTTAATCATCTTATGTTCACTCACGTTATTAAGAGATAACACTATTGATAACTGTTCTAAACTATTAATATTGTGTAAGCAAGTTGACAGAAATACATAAATTATGTATTTGTTTCCAATCAGGAATCGTAGAAAACCTGTTCGCAGGGTAAAGATCCAAATGAAGAATACATTTAAAACATTGTTAATTTCTAAATTTGGTTGAACTTGTTAAATTGCAAGAACTATCGTCTAAATACAAGAGAAAACGAGTAATTTCAACAGTATTTCTTACTGATGAATTATTATTATAGCAATCGCGAGAACATAGAAATCGCTGCGCCGGTATTTCTGACACTGCAATGACGAAAGCCCCACTACATGGTTGACAAAACATTCCAGAATTCGAAAAGAAACTTAAAATGTTGGCAAAATAAAGTGGTATGGTAACGAGTTTAAACCCACTAAACAAAGTTCACAACGACCGTAGATGTACATTTAAAATTCTTAAATAAATAATTGCTTTAATTGTGGAAAAGAAATTTTCGCCAAGGTATTATAAAAACAAAAATTAAGATAGGTAGAGAGTGGAATTTACGTGGCAAAGGAGCAACACAAAGGGCTATTGGCAACGACCCTGGATCAATCTCCAAGGTAAAGATCCAAGGACAATAAGTAGTAATTTTGAACCATGGTTCAGATGGCGTGGTCAACACCTAAGCTGACATACCACTCTCCAAACTTCCACACCACGCCAACGTGAGGACATTTAAGATCACGACAGACTCAACGTCGGCTTTGGATGTTGAGATGCAATATTCCAGTCCGTGGTTGATGAGCACCTGTCGATTCTGAGTCTCGTTTACTAGCTCTCGAGATGTCCTGCCTTATTCTCTCTGGGGTCGCCGCTGCTAGCAGGTAGTGACCTAGTTGTCGGAACGGGGGAGTCTGCGCCCCAACTAAGAAGACTCAACGTGTGCCAACCCCCACGTACGCGACGGTCTTTAGTTGGATCGAGTTTCGAACACGCAACCTTTCAGTTGCTAACCCGCGATTATACCAACTGGACTACCGCTGGACCCCAAAATAAAGGAGCTAGATCTTTTAAATTCTTTATGTTTGGTTCTTCAGCACTTTTTTGGAAAACAGCTAAAGATTATAACGTTAACATGGAACCGTCGCATGGATCGAAAGAAACCATGGCGATTCTCTAAATTTGATGATCCAGAACGTTAATTTTTGGAATATCCATTTAAAAGTCATAATCGATGCTGACAGCCATAAAAACAACCATGAAAATGTTATCGCAATCTTGCCAAAATCTGTACAAAATGAAATATTTAACATTCAAACTAACTGTGAGCAGTGAACTAGTAACAGTATGTAGGACCTTAAAAGTGAAGCTGAAATACACGCTTGTATTAACTGTTGAAGCATTTCTTTTGCAAAAATCAGTTGAGGACAATCAACTCCACCCCGTATTGCATAGGTTGTAAAACGAAGAGCACGGTTTGTAAATATTTTATCTAGCAATCGTTAGAAGTTATGGCAATCGTAGAAGCCTTAAAAATTTAGAAATATGTGTTATGCATTCCAGAAAAAACGTGACTACTGTAAGGCATTTAAACTCACTGAGTAAAAAGAGTATTCTCAGTAATTCAGTATCCTCAGTTAACTCAGTATTCTCACTCTCATTCTAGATGGACGTTAATGTTAGAAGAGAATTTTTAAAGCCCAATCACACTAACCTCTTCTGCCTTTGGCATTGGAAAGGACGAACCATACAGAAAATATAAAATTAGAGTGAGTACTGGTAATCGTTTTACGTGCCCAAGATCATGTGACCAAAACTAAAAGTAACGTGACCCATACACTATTTTAGTCTGCCAGGAGGAAACAAACAATCATCATCTGATTAGTTCTCGGGACGGCAGAATCATTGATTCATCCTCTGATTGATCCGCGCGACATAATAATAGATTTTGGCGATTTCGTCATTTTTATTGCTACTCTATGGAAATGCGCATTCACACATCTACCCTGTCATAGGATGTTATATCACCAAACGAGGCGATAAAATGGCAAATGAGCCAATCAAGTCAATTTTTCACATAGCAGTCATGTGACTGTTAGTGGACATGATAATCACACATTTTGAAATTCCTTTGAATAATACTGCACAGTCTATTCACATCTATGGAATAAATCTGTGGCTATTTGAAAGGATAGCCCAATGGAAAGTCGGAATTTGAAAACGGAACCTACTGGATGACCGGTAAACGCTATAACCACTATACCAGGAAGTTTAGGAGAGCACGATTATAAAATTGAACAGGTAGGTAGGCAGTTGAATATATATACCTCTGGAGCAAAACAAAGGGCTATTGGCGACGGTCCGGGATGAATTCCGAATAGGTTAACGCCTCATAATTTTGAACCAAGGTCAGATGAGATCAATACCTGAGCTGGTGCCTACTCTCCAAACTTTCACACCACCCAAATACAATTGAACAGAGACAGTATCTTGCAATATGAAATTCTGTTTGCATGGTAATAAGGTAGTATAACTCAGAAACATATTAAACTAACGCATAAAATTTGATTTTTTTAAGACGAAAGGAGTGCGAAGATTATTTACTCACAGAAAAAAATTATTTTCAAGTGCTTAAACGGCTTTTATAATGTGTGTGTTTGTGTTGTGTGTGACTATTTTATATATAGTGTTATATAATATATCTATTATATAACACTATTCTTGAATGAATCAGAACATATTTTACTGATATTTCACAAAACAGTACATCAATAAAGTAATTCTATGCAATGAATAGTTTCATTAATACAAGAAATTTAAAACTCCATTGATCAGAATACACATAGAAGAATAAAATACAATAAATGAAAGAACACGTGTCTTATTTGTCGGAATCAAATTAAACAATGACACACAATGTTACTATTCTCTAAGATTATCTTAATCGACCGGAATTCCTAAGTTTTATCTATTTTGCACATAATACCCGACGAACATTAATGAAAAATGAAAATGAAATTTCGGGGGAAAATAATTCTTTTAATATTCATGTAAATTCACTTGATCTCACATGCATTGTTTATTCATTAACATGAGCACATCGCATTATACACTGCAACGAAATTAATCAAATGCAGCGAAACAGATATAATAAAGTTTGAAAAATACTCATTTACTTAACATCTCCCAATACGAGAAGTAAGCTTAAAATGAAAGAGCTACTGTTTTGTGTAGTTTACTGAAAGTGGCTTTTTTGAGATCGCGCTAGACGATTTAATTAATTAAATCGCTTCATTATTCATGGTAAAACATCGTGTACTGCACAGAAGTAGAGGATTACAGCTAACGTCTTTCTCTTTCTCGACTTGGCAATTCGAGTATTAAGACGATCTTATTAAGGAACTAGAAATGCCGCTTCTGGCTCCCCTGAGGCATTTATTGCTGAATTTGGTATATAGATCGGAGGTAACGTCGTCTTTAGTCTGTTTTGCGTTATTTCGAAGATGCATTTACTACTTTGCGGAATTCTCACCAAATAAGAAACTGAATTTCTGGAAAAATAGATGCAGATATCTATTCTTCTGATCAAGTTACATCTCTGAATTTGGGATAGCCCATTGTGTTGCTCCAGTTTTACGTTAATTAAAAATATCGACCATACCTACCTCTGAATTTGGAAACAAATATAAAATTTAATAAGAAATTTAGATAGTGTTCTTAAATGTATCATTTTATGGTGTTATAAATATTTAAATTGATGTAGAGAATGCAACAAAGTTAATTTCACTGCAAATCGTCATGTAATTCTTAACGCACATGTAGCTATACAGGGTGTTTCGACAATATATGGCCAAATTGTAAAAGTTGGTTGCTTAGGTCAGTCGCTGCTTAGGTCAGTCGATAACTTCGTTTCCGTGGCATAAGGCATCATTCCCCGCTTGAATTTTTAACGGCATGCATCGCTACACGAATTCGGAGCTTGCAGATATGCATCTGTTGTATGGGGCTTTGAATGAAAATGGACGAATGTTCATTTTGTTTATTTTTAAGATGTCGATTTATTAAAATGTTTAATTTGGGGCCCCTCTACAACCCTTTACAATTTGACCAAAGATTTTCGAAACACCCTGTGTATGTAGCACACAGTATGTATGTATCTTAATATGCACTACATGAGTGATATTCAGTGTAAACGAAAAAGACGGGGCGAAAAGTGAAGATTTTATTTCCGAGACCCAAATGCTCTCAAATGATACATGTATGGGTTACCTTAGAATGAAGTTTATCTCCATTTGGCGACGTTTAGCATTTAATCTAATTGGCGTTCAGACCAACTAAATATCAAATGTCAATTCGGAATTTATTCTTTGGAATTGGCTAAGTGAAATCGTATTCGAGAATGTCAAGTAATGTCATGTTCAGAATACCCAAAGAAAACACGTTAAGCAGCAGAAACACTAGCGCCACCTGCATTTAACTTGACAGAAAATGCCTCTCATATGGAGAGGCATTTTCCGATCCGAAATGATCCGATCATTTTCCGAAATGATTCCGAATCATTTTTATTTAACACACTATTTATAAGAGGCTTTTTCTGCCAGGCTGATTGTAGGTGACGGTAGTGTTTTTGCGGTGCTTCTTGTATGTATTACGGATGTAATATCACTAAGCTTTTTTTAAATGCGATTTTAGCACGTCACTAATAAAAAATTCCAGAGAATGAATCCCTGATTGATATATAATAGCCAATACCAATTATATTAAGCACAAAACGTTACCAAAATGGTGATAAGCTACATTTTAAGATTCCCGAAATGTATCAGGTGAAAGTATTTGGGTAAGAGGAAGTAAAATCTTCGTTTTCCGTCCGGTTTATTTTTACACTGAAAATCACTCATATTTGCTATTAATTTCTCGATTGAGTTCCCCCAGTCGCCGATTCATTTTCATTTCTATTGCATTCATATCTCATAATCCTAAGAACCGATACACTGAATTTGCTGATTGTGCATTCCCTTCGCCTGATTGCCTTTTCGCCACCATGTTTTTCTCTCTCTTCTGACTTTAACCTCCACGCAGCTTGACGCACCCCTGGGTTTGATGGACGTTATTCGAATTCATGTTCATAATGCCCCTAAATTTTGTTTTAATAAATCAGCTTGCTTTTAAAAGTTGTAACCACAAGACCCACGACTGCTTCGTGTTAATATAACACATATAAACGTATATAGAGAACTTAATGTGTAGTACTGAATTAATAACACATCGTCGCTTTACTAAGAAAACCTCGCGTTAAAACTAGATACCAAATTGTTGACCAGTTACGAGATTTAAAATTCTGCCGATAGAGGGCTTTACAACTGATGTAGATTTAGCTTTTGAAAAAATATAGTAAGTATAATCAAAAACATAATAAAACTTCATAAACAAAAGAGTTGCATTTACGAGATTTTGAGAGTAAAACGATGATTTATAGGGCGGGAATAAACATTGAGGTGGACTCGTCTTTATCTAAATCTCTGAAAGCAAACGTGCAACTTATGTGTACTAACTCAACTATATAAGTTTGTAAATGTTATTTACTCATTACTTTAATACATGAACAATTTTGTACAGACAGTAAGTCATTTAATAATTAGGTAAGCCAATTTGTCAGGAAATAAAATAAAAGGAATAAAATTTATAAATATATTGCAATTATTAAGATATATAATAAAATGTTAGCGATAGACATTGGATGGACTCTGAATACCTTTTAAAACAGTTTAAGAAGACAAAAATTCGGTTCATGGTGACTTATGTTTTTACTCGTATATTTAACTTTAATAGCTCGAGAACGAGATATATCGTCATTAGCAAAATTGGTCAAATATTGATGGACGAGATATCTCGTCGAAATCACTTGGAAGGTTAAGCAAATTACAAATTCAAAAATTAGCTTTGCGTTAGCAAATGCCCCTTTAAGCTTTGGATAAAAATAGATGCATCACATTTTTAGTTTGCATTTATAGTTTCATGCATTAAATTTAGTTGAATTGTTTAAACAGTTGCATTTGGGAGTCATTTTGTTTAAACGAATGACCTGTCAAAAGAAGTGATTTAGTAGAGCGCAATTTTCTCTCCGGCTAAAGTTTTCGAAGAAATATCCGTTCCTTAGGGATCGTTGCCTAGAATTTTCCTTGATCTCAAATTTTGGACGAAGTGTAGAGGTAATTTTTATATCTATTTACTGAAAGGAACACTTTAAAGGAACTTGAAAATAATCACAGATGTCTCTTAGATTTTTTCTTGATCTCAGATTTTGGACGAAGAGTAGATGCAATTTCTATATATGAATTTACTGAATAGGAACACTTAGAAGGAACATGAGAAAATTTATATACTCTCTCTAAAGTAACTCTCAACTCTTTAAAGCAAGAACAAGGATCCCTTACAAATTGAAACCCGATACTTTGAAGAGTTACATTATTGAAAGTGTATGAAATACAAATTTATTTCTAATTAATCATTTCTTTTTTCGTATATTTATTAACAAGTAATTGCAGCAATTAAAAAATATCATTTGAACGTTTAGGGTAGCCATATAAATTTGAATTGTTTGGACCATATTTTAAAATAAAGTTTAGGTAAAGTCAAACTACATGTACAATATTTTAAAATATATTCAGACAAAATAAAACATTCTACTGCTTAAAATGTAAATTAATAATGCAATAAACATGGTGGTTAAAATAAATGACAGATACAAATGCATAATAAAAGCGTTTATCTTTTTAAAAGTATAATTTTTAAAAGTAAATAAAAATATAATGGCTTAAAACGTAATTGAATAATTTAATAAACATTTGATATACATGTTGTTAACATGAAGGCCATTTTCAAATATATGATCACAAATATATTTGTGATCATATACAAGCGTTTTTCTAAAGTATAATGATTTCGATTCCATTTATCCAAGTTTTTGCGGAAAAGTTGAGATAAATTTTTAGAGTTTAATTCGATAAAATGGTAAGAATTTTATTAATACAATACAAATGTATCATAATGAAGTATAAATTATGTTTACATTAACAAACCACATCGATCTTTTATTAAAGAACATAGATAATTTTTATTCCTTTCCGAAAATAAAATGCGAGGTAATACTTTTAAGTAAAATGACTGAATCAAGCTACTTCAACTACCTCAGTAATTAAATCCTAGTATCCCGTTATAAGTCATTTACCTAACCATGGCTGTGCACCCTAAACGTATGCCGTAATTAATCTTAATGTTCTTCATTTTGGGGATCAGTATCGCATATCCAAACGAACCCATTTTTTCCCAAAAGTGCAATTAGACTAGGTTGGGTATTAAACAGACCGTAATCTTCCTTCTGTCTATTTATACCATGTGTTTGGCAACATCGTCTACTTACTTTTGGAAAAAAACTTCATTACGTCAGATAGATGATAAAAATAATTATATATAATTATCCGGCGAGTTCAGAGATATTTCTCTTTTAATGTTAATATTCCAAATACGCTCATCTTCAGTGTGTAATGCTTAAAAGAATATTTATCGAAATTGTATTGTTCTTGTTATTTTGTCCTAGAACTTATGCAAAAAAGAGTGAGATAAATTTCTACGTGGTTAAATTATAAGTAGTTAATCGGAATAAAATGTGAATTTTGAAAACTCGGGTGTTTTCTATTCAAAATGTAAATACACAATAAAAACTAAAAATTACTTAACGAATAAATAGCACGTTAACGTTTTCCCGATTATTTCTTTTTAGAAATCGACAAAGAATTTTAAACTAGGCTGCTCTCTGAAAGTTAAGATAGAAATGCAAATTCTCAGAGAGCAAGCGAATTCGTTGATTTTATGACAAGAAACTTTCTGTTATGTTCGAATAGAATAAAAAATATCGAAACGCGACCGAATATATATTGGCTTCGCTCCAAAAATGCAAATTAGACGTTCAGTAAAAATGATGTGTTTGCCTCATTGAAACAAGAACATACTTGTGGGAAAATTCGGAACAGCCAATCTACCTTCTCATGACCTAGAGAATACGCGTGGTCGATTCTTAACTGGCAATATTGTTAGATGACTGGAAGATGATTAATTATCACAGGAGACTGGAATTTTTTTGGGATACCTAAATTTTTCTAGTTTTCACAACAGGAACCTGCGGTTGTCTTTTTTTTTATTTTTTTGTAAACCTGGGTATGTAATCGTAAAAACTGTATGATGTGGGCTTAGTTCCTACCACAAATGTAATCCTTGCAGATTTTTCACAACTGTAAAAAGTCACCAACTGATCCGACAAAATCTGATAATTTCAACATCGGAAACTTTATATTTAGATGCTCCGTACCGTACATTTGAAATCTTACGAAAATTGAACAATTTTATTTTCAGTAGCAATGTAAAATCTCTCGGAAAGGATATACAAGTGTCTTTACCTTAAACCGTTTTGAATACGTAAAGCAATTTCTGTGAATGTACATTTTTGAGATTGACTATATTTTCTTATCACCCAGACCATATTTTCTTCCCTTACCCCAACTGATGGTTGTCTCGGCGAGGTATCTCGTCATTAACAAAACTGACTAGATCTCGATGGACGAGATATCTCATCATTAGAAGAAAATTTGATCTTGATATCGTCATCATCAAAAAATCGGCAATATATTGATGACGAGATATCTGGCCATTAGCAAAATTGGTCAGATCTTGATGGACGAGATATCTCATCGAAACCACTTGGAGGATTAAATGCAACACATTCACTGAGTATCTTTGATACGAAGGAAAATATCCCTCGCTGATGGCCTAAATTTTTTTCTGTCTAAATTGCATTCTCTGATACCCTTTCAGGAAAATCCTTTGAGACCCTTTCCGAAATGTTGTGGACTTGAGAACGCTAGTTTTCTAAATCATGTCACCGGATTACAGAAAATAAAATGTTCGGGGATTTTTTGGTATGTTTTCAGTTTCATTTCTACTTTACAGCAGACGGTCATTAACGAAAAGAAATCATGAATCCCTAATTTAGGAATCGCATCAAAATAAAATCTGTAACCACTCACCTAATGAGAATCATATTCCTGATAACGATCTCCAATTTATTGCGAATAAAAGCAATTCGGTATCTTTGCTTTGTATTGTAATATTTAACCATTGACCTTCTAATGAAATAGACGGAGCATGCTGACGTAAGATCTTTGAAGGGTAAATTCCGTGGACATACGAATCGACTTAGCCGATTGGCTGTGGAATCTCAGACTAGTGTTTTTGATCACGGTGGATAAATAACTTTAACCAATCAATAATTTAGGATTCATGCTTTTACTCACAACCACGTTACAGATGTCCAAACCGAGCAACTGGAAAAATAACATGAAGCTGAGGGCACATGCTCCGTCTATTTCATTATAATGTCGATGTATTTAACACTCTGAGAGTCACGAGGTTTCCGAGTAGTGTAGTATCGCTTTTATACACCATATTTAATGACTTAATTACCACTTCTATTGGCTGATGGAAATCTGAGAAACATCCCACCGTTCAAGAAGGTCAAAACTGATCCTAAGTGGTAGGTAGTTAACTAACGTCGAACTGGAGCATCACAACAGGCTATCGGAGACGGTCCGGGATCAATTCCGAATATGTGCCTCTCAGGGCTAATTGAAGCAGTCGTGATCAAACTGACTAGGGATTAAAAATATTAACTTATATATATAATAACAATAAATTACGATAATGAATTTGGGAGTAGACCCTTAGTATCACGAGATTTACGAGTTGTGTAGCATTACTTTTACCCCACATTGTGACTAAATGACTAGATTTATTCGTTGAAAGAATCCCATGAAATATTATGAATGAGCACTAGGTATAATTATGTCAGCGATTAATATTTCAATACCTGCTTGTATATCATCTATAGTTTGAATATTACACTATATTGATTGATTTTGTAATGGTCAACGGGCAGAAAACATTTCTAATAGAAAATAGGCAGATGTTATGTATGAACCCTTTACTCAACTGTGTACATTAGACAATGCATTTTCATTTTATTGATAAATTACCAAGATGAGTATCTGTCGAATCAAACTGCCACATAATGATAAAATCGATGTTATTATCTAAAAGGTTAGTTTATTCAAGCGAAAGCAGGGGAGAAAGTTCTCGAAAAACAAACCCGTTTATTCCGGTACCCAAGTATCTAAGTTTTATTGACTGCTCCTTTTGAAGAATTCACAAGAATAGCAGTTTCGCTAATGCTCCACTGAAGCATTGAGCACCCATAATCATTCCACGTTCCAAGTCCATTTGATCGTGGCTCTTATCCGTTACTTCTTGAACAGTATATTCCTTGTTTTCGTGTGTTTACATTTCTATTCAAATACTGATTTAACTATTAAACGTGATCAATATCAGCGGAATAACTTCTTAGTATAAAATAGTTTGGAAGTCATAATTTGCTTTGAACAATTCACAAGAACCGAAGTTTCGCTAATGCTCCCCTGGAGCCCCATTGAGTACCTTAAACATTCCACGTTCCAAGACCAATTGATCGTGGCTCTTATCCATTATATCTTGAGCAGTATATTTCGTGTTTTTGTGTGTTTACGTTTCTATTCAAATACTGATTCAACCATCAAATGGGAGCAATATTATCGTAATAATAACTTTTTGGTATAAAATAGTTTGGAGGTCATAATAATTTGCAAATAATTCGCTTTAAAGAAATCACAAGAACAGCAGTTTCGCTAATGCTCCACTGGAGCATTGAGCAACCATAATCATTCCACATTCCAAGTCCATTTAATCGTGGCTCTTATCTGTTATTTCTTGAGCAGAAAACTTCGTGTTTACGTTTCTATTCAAATACTGATTCAACTATTTACGTGAGCAATATTATTGGAATATCTTCGTCGGATAAAATAACTTGGAGGTCATAATACTTTGCAAACATAGTATATATAGTTTGATGCATCTTATTTCCGATTGCAACATCCTGCTAGGCCCCTCTACCAGGCCACATACTGGAGCAGCATGCGATTCAATATTGGACACGCGCATGCGTACTCCGTTTCTGTTCTGTAAACGTGTCGTGAGCATTCGTATTTCGGTCAAGCTAGTGTCGCAAGGACTGATGTTGGACCAATGAGAGGCTTACCTCTGAGTTATGAAAGGTTCAAGCAAACCAAGCCTTGGGATATATAAATCTATCTTTATTATATTTTCGAAAAATATACTATTTTATTTTTATAATCAAATGCTATTAGTACATAATTTCTTTTTCATTTTACTTTCTACTTTAATATTTCTTTGGGATTTAGGATTCCTGGCACTATTTTAAGTAAGATGGATTATGAAGAAAAATATAGAAATATATGAATAATTTACTCTTAAAAATAATACGCACAGCATAATTATAGGTATCATGATGGGTACTAAGGAAACATTTGTACTGTAATAGAATGTGTATCCTTACTGTGTTTTATAAAATTGATTTCCCTCTCTACCCTTTTTGGGAATTCTACCTCAGAGTAAATGCGTCCTAGATATCTCACACTTTCCAAGATTCTATTACAATAGTAAAAATGCAATATTCTATAAATCAAAATATTATCCATACATGCAAGATTCATGACTAAAAGCAGAAAATTTATGACCGATTTAATGCAACAAACCGCAAGATAAACTGGCAGATTTAGGTGGTTAGAAGGAAGAAGAAACGGGAAATTATCAAAGCACTAATTGTATAGAAAGAAATGTGCTATTAAATAATGCAGTATGGTTCAATGAGAGTTATTCCTAGAGCCTCCCCCTTTTGTCACAATAGTTCTTTTCCGCCTTCTCAATTGCTGAAAATAGGGCTTACAACCCTTCCGCATAAGACAGGTGTATTTCCAAAAAATAGGAATACTTAAAAATCCAATTGGTTTCTACAAGTTTCTCGTCCATCGACATCTGACCAATTTTGATAATGACGAGATATCTCGTCATCAAGATATTATTAATATTTTTGTGTTGACTAGATCAAGACCTGGTCAGTTTTATTCTAATGACAAGATATTTCGTCCATAAAGATCTGATCAGTTTTGCTAGTGGTATTGCATTTTTTAGTCAACGAAAAAGCAAACTATTCGCCATTGAAAAATATGTAGAACTAAATTAAAAACTGGTAAAATTTCTCTTATAAAATAAAGATTTGAGTAAAAATAGTTATACTTTAAACTAATTATTCTAAAAGATTAACTTCAGTTAGGGGGCTCAGTGAGTTTGCCCACAGGGCTAGCAATCTACAAGTTGTATGCCTCCAAGGTTCGATTCCTGCAACTTATCCTGGGTAAATTTCTCCCTTTTGTGTCAGTAAAACTTTCTTTTTGTGTGTCCATTACTTGACGCTGTCTTGCGTTTAGCGCATCTTGGCCAATACGACCCTTGCGCTAAACAAAATCAACCAATCCATCAAGTTCAGTTAAGCAAAATCCTTTTCAGTTTTCCGAAATTGTACTGATCATTTTTTTATAAATGGAGTTTACACCTCGAAACAATTAAACGCTTATGAATTCTCGTTTTGAGTAAAAATATTCATCCAACAATCCAAAATATATTTCACAAATCTCCTACTATAGTTATTAAGAGAGCGAGAGAAGAAAGTTAATGGAATTTTTTTAGCTTAAGTCTAAACTTAGTAAGCAATCTCTGACTGAGGCTGGAGTACATCCTTAGTAATCAGCATCATATTTATCCGCTTTAATAAAAACGTTACTGTAAATACATTCAACCGAGTATAACAACATTTAATACATTTTAAAGAAAAAAATAAATATATTATAATATAATTCATTTCAATACGCTAATTACAATTATAGAATAACTTCTTTTTGATTTTTTCCATTTTATTCAATTATCATAATTGAGTGTTTCCAGAACAAGAAATCTTTTCACAATTTGTGTAAAGTCCCTAACTTCATAAATTTCCCATTGGGTCCAAAGCGGTTTTAATTCCTCCTAAATCTTACATGTTCATAATTTACACGCCATTGGCTCCTGGAGTGTTTTTAAGCCCAAGAAAGAACTTTTTATAAGATATATTGTCACAACTTCTAAGCGTGCATTTTTGACTCTTCATATCAAGAGCCTTAATTAGCTGGTTCATTTTAAAAATGAATCCTCATCAACTTCCTCTAAAAAGGATAATTCATATGCACGAAAATTAAGTTGTAAACTGTCTTCCTATCGTTTCATTAAATTCATTGATATATACTTTAAAATATTTCTTTCTTTATATCTTTCAATGTTTGAAGAATGCAGCAGAAATCAAGGAAAAGTGCTGAACCTATTCTGAGAGCAAACAAATTTTGTGAACATTTGTTTTATACATACATTTTTATTTTTTATATACTTAGTCCTTTTATATTCTGTAATAGTCTGCTGTGTTGTTCCAGTGCGAGGTAAATTCAACCTATCTACTACCTTTTATGTTCTGCTGGCTGTGTCTTAAAAATTGGGTTTAACCTACTTTAAACGTAATTTCAGCTGTGCAATAAGTTGCAAACATATTACTGAAGGGCATATTTAAAATTTGTCTCCAGAAATATTGATAACATTTCCTTTAAGTTACTTTTACTTTTATTAGTGCTGAATTTTTATCTAAAGTAGTTCCTTAATTTGATTTGGTAGAATTGAAGTTCAAATGGCAATCAGTTATGTGATATTCTCAGAAATTTGGATTAAGTTAATTTAATTGTATCAGTTTAGAAGCGCTTAATATCATACGTTGTACTATGATGTAAAATTCCATAGAGCCTGTCGGTCTAATTAGCCCTTAGTAGCAAAAAAATAATCGTAGAGCAACAAACGAAGCCAAGCCATTAAAATCTAAACTTAAAATTTGCTATAAAATTACTTTATAAAATTGCTAAAGATTACGTTATAAAAAGTTATTGCAAACTACTTTATAAAATTACCAAAAGTTACTTTATAAAATTGCTAAATATTACTTTATAAAATTATTACAAGTTACTTTATAAAAAATTACTATAAACTACTTTATAAAAAATTACTAAAATTACTTTATAAAATTTATAAAAACTGCTTTAGAAAATTGATAAAATTTCTTTGTGCACACGTAAGATTTATTTCGTTTCAACGGTTTAGTTTTGAACTTCTGGCAAGTGTGCTTACAAATAATTTCAAGTGATACCCGTATCAATAATTTTGAGGGTTATTTTTTATTACAAAATATCACAATTTAATTGTTTCAAAAATATTTTTTAAAAAGCCACTTTTGTAAATCAATCAAAATTTTACCTATTTTGGTCAAATAGGCAAAAATATGTATTTTTTGGTGTGCAGAATTTTAGAAATTTGTTTATGTATGCTATGAGGTGAGAAAGATTGAAACCGCCGATTTAGATAAATGATTATAATCACACAACTTATCAAGCTTGAAGAAAAAATACGAGAAAAAATACTACATTTACCAACCTTTTTGTAAATACCTATTTTTACCGAAACGGGTTAAAGGACCCTTTTTCCATTTGTATGCAGGTAACAGTGAAATTAGTGCTTGAAATAATAAACAAAATTATCTTTAAATAATAATTTAATGACTATAAACAAGATAATAAAAATTCAATAATTACAAGCAAGATATTATTTTGACATTTTATTCAGTAGTTTTACATTTTTTGAGAATTCGACAATAAAATCTCGATTCATTTGCCACATTTCTTACAGATGCAAGGTTGCACTGCTCTCATTATTTGCGAGGTTGTTATCTCGAATTGATACCGTTACTTCAGTTGAGAAGAAAAAAATTGATATGTTTTGTTATTGTCAGGATGACATGAAGCATGCAAATCCTAACAGTGGTGTGTTTGCTTATTATTTTGCACATCAGGGCATATGGAATGGTTTTAGAGTTAAAAATGCAAAAATACATAAAATATTAATCCGATCAAATGCCCCGTCATAGTAAAATAGGTATACTTTATATGTATGTAGGATGTAGGGAGAGGTGACGTAGGTAGGTAGGTAAGTATTTTAGTTAACGTCACACTGGAGCACAACATAACGGGCTATTGGTGAAGGTCTGGGATCAAATCCGAATCAGGGAGAGATGAAGAGAAATATATACTACTAAATTAATTTTATAAACATTTCACGTCGTGAATTCAGTTGAGGAAAAGCGACAAAAATTAAAAACAAAGTAAATGTACAAATTTTAAAACGATTCTTTCCTGTGTTGGTGAAGGCAATAAGACGCAGTTTTTCGTTATCATGTAAATATTTTCAAAGATTTATTGATCAATTTAATTCCAAAAATTCGTCATGAGTACGAGACCAATCAGTTTTTACTTCCAAGATGATATAAAACGATGGATTAAACCTGGGGTCACTAAACTTAAACGGAGAGCTTCACAAGGCATTCCCCGGAATTTTAAATACACATATGTGAAATGGATTATCTGTGCAACTGTATACCATAATTGTAACAACACTGCATTGAGGTCTGAATTAACCCTCCTAGTGGTTTTCTCGATGAGGTATCTCGTCATTAGCAGAAATAGACGACATCTAGATGGACGAGATATCTCGCCATTTGAAGAAAACTGACCAGGATCTTGATCTTGTCATCATAAAAAACGGTAATATCTTGATGACGAGATATCTCGTCATTAGCAAAACTGGTCAGATCTTGATGGACGAGATACCTCGTCGAAACCACTTAGAGGGTTAAAAGGTTAAATTGGTGTAGTAATTACCAATGCACATCACACAACTCATGTGAAAATCATCTACTTATAATTCTAAAACAAAATAACTCAAAACAAAATTAATAATAAACTATCATAACTAAGAAAACCTGTAATGCTGTTTCGATATCGGTATTTCTTTCCAATCTCGAAAACCAGTAAAAACGGGCAATTCATTACCCATTTAAACCCTATTTTAAAGTATATCTCTATGCAATGCCACCTAAATTTTGTTACAATTTAACCATTCACGAAAAAGAAAATACATTTCTACAGAATCGACCGTTTTGCTTGAAAGTAGAACAATCTTCAATCATGATGAAGGCCGAAGCCCCCGTGGGTAGTTATTGAATAGAACAAGAGACAAAACACACTTTTATTGATTTTATTAACGGCTTTTACTATGAACCAACTCCGCCCACTTACCGGCTAATTTTCGATCGTTGGTGAGTTTTTAAAGCACTTTTAGAGCAGAACACAGTTTTGATGGATGATTCAGATGTAGAGTAAGAGATGCAAAAAGTGGCACGCCGCAGTAACTGTCTATTTGAACGCATGAGTATAAGAGTACTTCAAAAAATATAAGTTCTGTTGTAATGTTTTGGATTTATAATTATTTTTGAGGTTTTCTTACACTTATTATATATATATATATATATATATATATATATATATAACCTACATCTGAAAGAAAAAAAAATTCCATTTTAACATCATTTGGACAATAATTTCAAATCATTTTGCTATCAAATGTCTGGTAGGTAGGTAGGTATTTTAATTAACGTCGCACTGGAGCAACACAACGGGCTATTGGCGACGGTCCAAAATTAATAACCAAGGCAAAGATCCGAGGACAATACCATGTAATTTTGAACCACGGTCAGATGACGAGGTCAACACCCGAGCTGGCACCCCACTCTCCAAACTTCCACACCACGCCAACGGTAAGACATTTGAGGCCACGGCAGATTTAATGTGCACCAGCCCCTTTGTATACGATGGTCTTTTGTTGAATTCGAACTCGCAACTTTCCGGTTGCTAATCAGTTACTCTTCCAACCGGGCTATGCGGCCCCCTGTTAAATGTCTGATCAAATTGTCATGAAAATCAAGACGTGTATTCAAAGTCTTTATTTAGTTCGAATTATGGTAAACTAATTACTTAACAACAAATGTATAAGAAATATTTCATTTGAACAGCATATCGTTACGTTAATTCAAGAGCTAGATAATTCAATTGTTTTATGTTTTGACATTAAGAGAAAAACAATTTGCTGTCAATCCTAGTTTCAAATATACCTACAGTTTTCATGAGCCGGTAGATAATTGACAAAAAAGTTACCTGTGCTTACATTAAATTCTGTATGATCTCAGCTTTACAAATTTTAATATAATCCAAAATACATCCTTTTTCGAGTTACCTTGTTCTTGCATTCAAATGAAAATATGTTAGCATTAAAAGATGATATTCATAAGACATTTTTGTTTTATAGACGATAAAATAGTTAAGTGGGGTAGGTAATAGGACGGCAGAACATATTTTTTAAATTATGAAATTTTAATTCATTTATATTCAACATAAAAATATCTTAAGTTTGTTTGCATGACAATTAAAGCAGACTGTTTGCTTAGTTCAAAAATGTGCAATATATTTTGTCAGAAATGTTTTGTATTAAATATTTTTATTGATTTTAATGTAAGTATATACTAACTGGATGCTTGTGTGTTGAAAACAAGTGATGTAATAGCAGTTTAAATTTCTCAATAATAAAAGTATCATTAAGAGATTGTTAACTTCAGCTATTAATTCGCAATCTACTAACAAATTAACTTCATATCTTTTGCAAAAAATTTGACATGGATAAATTTTAAAGAGATTGTAAAATTACTTCATTGACTAGTTCTGATAATCCTCAAGAGATTTATTATCCAAACTTAGATACCAAGTGTGATTAAATTAATTTCATATTTTACAACAAATTCGACATCGATAATATAGATTAGAATATAGATTATAGAACTATTTTATTCATTGGTTTTCGACGCTGAATTTTAAAACTAGATGTTTGAAGACAAATACAGCGGAGCTTGAGTAAAAATCATATTCATCCTTAAATTTTATATTTTACAACAAAAAAATTCCACATAAAAAATTATATTGTGTTTAATAGGTAAGTTTCAGATTGAGGTGAAATGAAAGTTTAAATTTTATAATCGATGAAAGCAACGTGAAGAAACTAAGGATTTGCAAGTTTTTTAATGACAACAAAATTAACAAAGGTGACATTCACAAATTCCATGGAAAGGTTATAAAATTATTTCAATATTAGAATTTGATACGGAATTTCAAAACTCGAGGCCAAAGACACCGATGCTAAAGTGAAACCCTTGAAATATATTTATCCTGGATTCGACAATTAATAAATTAATTTCGTACATTTCACAACAAATTCGATACAGAAAAATTACATTTCGATTTGAATCGTTTGCTGGAACACGGGTTAAAACACATGGTTTAGGTAATAGTTTAAACTTTACAATCGATGCAGACATCGATTAATAAACTTGATTTTCAAAATTATTCTATTAACAACTAAATTAATTGCATCATGTGTAACAAATCGATATTGAAAAATTTTAGAGATTATAAAATGATTTCATTGACTTAACGCTAAAATATTTAAAATAAAATTATTTCAACTTCATGCATTAATAATTAATGTAACATTATGTCATTAACTTCTTACACTAATACTTAAATAAAAATTATTCCATTAATTAACTTTTTCACTAGTTTTAAAATTCGCGGCTTAAATATGGATACACTAGTTCTGAAACGAAGTGACTTTAAATGAATTTATTCTTGGATGAGAAGAGTGATAAATTAATTTTCTATTTTACAACAACAAATTTGACATGATAAATTTTATCAAGAGATAACACTATTTCATTGATTAGTCTTTGTATGGCATTGCATTTTAAAATTGTAATTTAATCAGACAAGTACACCGCTACTAAAGTGATAAATTAATTTCATATTTTACAATAAATTACGTATTGATCTTATTTTCTAAGTATACTGAAACTAAAATAAAAATAAGCGTATATTTAAAAACTGTTAATTTGCAAGATTCAATTCCATCAACAAAGTTCACATCGACCAAATTTTTCAGAGATTATAAAATTATTTCACTGATTCGCTTCTGACCCTGAATTTAAACTCGCTTCTTAAAGACACCAATGCTTAAGTGAAACTTGGATAGTATTTATCCTTGAGTGCAAAGTATGATAAATTAATTTTTCATATAACACAAGAAAAATAATTCGATTTTCATATTATTCACAAGTTTAGTGAAACGGGTTAAAACACGTGGTTTAATGACAGTTTAGACTTTATAGTTGATAAAAGCAGATTAAGAAATTATTACTTTGCAATATTCTATAGAAAAATTAATTAATACGTATCGCTTATCACACACAAAATCCGGTATAAACAACTATAAAACAAGAGATTGTAAAATTATTTTGTTGATTAGCCCTCCCTGAATTTTAAATCCAGCTCAAAGTCACCAGTGCTTAAGTGAAACTTGGAAAATAATTTTCCTTCGATGTGAAGTGTGATAAATTATTTTCATATTTTACAAGAAAAAATTTGGCAAATTTCATGTTGGTTACAAGTTGATTGAAACGGTTAGTACATGTGGTTTAATGACAGTTTAGACTTTACAATTGCAAACACCATTAAAAAATTATAACTTCCCAATATTATTTCATAGAAAGAAATTAATGTCTTACCACGAAAAAATTCGACATTTACAAGTTTACTGGAACCGGTCGAAACACGTGGTTTAATAACACTTTAAACTTTGCGATTCATAGACGCATCGTTAAGAAATTATTATCTTGAATGATTATTTTGTGGGGAAAATAAATTTGTATTTTATTACATAAATAACCAATGAATTAATTTCATACTTTACGAGGAAAAATCGAATTCCATACTGTGCAAGAAACACGTGGTTTAATAACACTTTAAACTTTGCGATTCATAGAAGCATCGTTAAGAAATTATTATCTTGAAAGATTATTTTGTGGGGAAAATAAATTTGTATTTTATTACATAAATAACCAATGAATTAATTTCATACTTTACGAGGAAAAATCGAATTCCATACTGTGCAAGTTTACTGAAACTCGTCAAAACACGTGTTTTAATGACACTAAACTTCGCTATTGATAATATCATCATTAAGAAATTATTACTTTGAAAGAATATTTAGTGGGAAGATAAATAAATTTGCTTTTTACAGTAAAAAAATTCAACTTAGCCAACTCTAAATTATAATAGAGATCCTAGAATTATGTCATTGATTAGCTTCCGACACTGAATTGAAAAGCGCTGCTCAAAGACACCGGTGCCCAAGGGAAACCCTAGGAATGTGTCTCTCCTTGGACGGGAAGTGTGAATGTGCACTTACCTTCCACAGGCTTTATCTGATAGTCTCCTCAGCCGCCGAGAGGAGGGACTGCTCCTCCTCCTCAAGATTATGGCATGAGGAGAATCTCTTCTGGGCGGATCTGAGTCCCTGTGCAAGGATGGAGGGAAGAAGATGCGGATGACGCTGAACAAGAAGACAGCTAGCGTCAACATCTTCCTCTGACCTCACATTGATTCGCAGAGTTCGGATTCTTGTCGAGATCGGTGGTATCGAACCGGAACGATGCCTAAGTCACCAGAGCCACGAGGGATGGTTTCAGTGGCACACGGTGGAGGATGTTTCGGATGTCCTGATGAGTGGGGGGAGGCATTTTCGGGTTAATGGAATGGCACTGGTGTCATCTTTGCATGGAAAAGTGGCAGATGAGGGTTTTTGGATCGTGACAGTCAGACAACTACAAATAAAGCAGCTTCGGTAACCCGAAAGACAAACAACGTCGTCGCACTTGGATCAGAATCCTCGAGATGGCACGCCGCCAAGTCACTTTCAAGAGCCGTACTCATCCAAAGGTTAAGGGATTAAATTACTCATTTCTCCCACTGTGCCAAAGCGTTGCATTCTTGCGAGTGCATGAGACGCGATCAAAGAATCCAACACATCATAATCCTTGAATATAAAAAGCACTTGATGCACATTTCGTTTTAAACCTATGTTTCAGTAGGGCGAAACAGCGCAAAACTGGATACAATTCACGGTGACTGGAGTCGAAAGTTATCGTCTACTTCTGTCAACAAAAATAAAAAGACAAGTTCATTGCACGTATAGGGTCGAAAGAGTCTTTTTTATTAATTTTCAAGTGATTTTTGTTTTCGAATTATATTCAAATTCTTATTAAGGGAGATCTGACGTCAAATGCCATGTGCCTGGAGTGAATTTCAAATGGTCTTTTGTTTTGTCTCTGCTGCAAGTAGAGGCAATAATTATCTCAGCAAGCTGTAGCAAAATGCTCGTTGTAACTCAAGAATTACAATGGCAGAGAATGAATAGAAATGTAAATGCTCTGAATTCAAAGCGCTTTTGCTCTTTATATACCATAACCAAACCATTTCTCAGAGATTTATACCTCTTACAATAGCCTTCCTTCTTCAGTTTATTTCTTTCTTTCCCTACATGTACTGCAGAGGAGAACAACGACAATTGCTTTTAAAATAAAATTTACGCTGTTTTTACTTCGACTTACTTTGCTGGCTTGTGCTTTTCTTTCCAACGCTTCCCCAAACCTCGCGATTTCACTTCGTTTCAGTGGTCTTCGGAATACAAATAACAACGGAGTAATCCTACACTTTCTCCCATTCAAGCGGTATTGCACGCCTCTTAAAAAACACGAGAGCAAAGTTCGCGCGCGCTACAAAACAGGTAACCGATATTCGAGAGCTTCCGAACCTCGCAGCTTCCGTTCGATGAAACACGTCACGGCGTACCTTATCTTATCGCGAAGAACGAGGTATCCTTCCTTTGTGACGGATAAGGTGAAGCGTTTGGGGTCAGAGTCATGCCCGTCTCCGAGTTGTCACTCGATTTATCTGTCTCCTTAGTCGCACCGGCCGATTGCGGTCCCGTTTCGAATTCTTTGCAGATTGGAGCGGGTTCCAACGCAGCGACGTTATTCCTGTTCCCCGAAAGGACGCATTGCACCGTTTCTACGCCGTTTTGCAGCAACGGAAGGCTTCTTGACGAGCACGTGTTCGAGAGCGGGGGGAGCAACACGTCCAAGAACAACGCGGCGACTAAGCCGCACCACCGATTCTGCCGCCACTTCTTGCTGCAATACGCGTTGTGGTAGGAAAACCCGACCATCAGAAGCGCTCTTCAGAAATTGATCGGATCAGACTCTCGCTTTGGGATGACCCCATTGGCGCTCGCCCGAAACCCCGCTCTGTGAGGAATGGACAGCTTCTACCGGGCTGCTTCGGTACGTACACCAGTACTGTACAGTACGGCGTGCGCTCGTTAACTCTTTCTCGGGACTGCACATTCGGGGGAGGGTTCGAACCTCCTTCGAGAATTATTCCCAGCGTTAAAGGGTAGGTTCGTACCTCCCCTCCGTTAGTCGCGCGTCTCTTTAAACAAATGGTATCGTGATCTTGATGGTTTCTTTCTCAGTTTCAATTATTCAGCGAACCGTTTCGGTGGTTCTCTCGACGGCGTATCTCGTCGTCATCAAAGCGGATCAAATCCGAGATATCTCGTCATTAGAAGAAAACTGACCACATCACGATCTTGTCATCCAAAAATCGACACTCTTGATGATGCGATATCTCGTCACGTTAATATAATTGGTCCGATTTTTATGGAAGAGATATTTCGTCATTAACAAAATTGGTCCGATCTTGATGGACGAGATATCGCGTCATTATTAAAATTGGTCGGATCTTGATGGACGAGATAGTTTGTCGAAACCATTTGGAGGGTTAAAAAGTTCGTAGCATATTTTAGGACGTACTAAAAATAACTAAAAATGTATTCTTTAAATTCATAAATAATCCATATCTCGGTTATTCGTTTCATTGCGTAGCATTGAAAAACTTAAAAAAGTCACTTTGCACCTTAAGGGTCGGTGTAACTAACAGAAGGTTAAGGGGAGTTGATAGGTTTATTACCCCCCAATGTTAATTTACTAGATTCTAGGTACCTTTTTCTCAGAATATACTGTAGATACCACCATGAAAGGTTTTGATTATTTGGGGAGGATTCGAAAATCCTGCCAAGAAAAATCCAGCGTTAAAGGGTGGGTGGGAACCTTTTCACACTCAAATGTCCATTAGTCGAGGGTCTGTTTAACAACTGATATCGACCTTCGTCTGTGAGGGGATCGACGCTTCCTTTCCTTGTTACACATGCATTGATTATTCATTAAAAGATGTGTAATATATTTAAGGCCATTCTAAAAACAAATTATTGCGAAAAATAGTATTATTTAAATTTATAAATAATCCATATTTTAGTTATCCGTTTCGTTACATAACCTTGAAAATCAATGAAAAATGTCACCGTGCACCTGTCAGGATTAGTGTACCTAGTGGAGGGTTAAACCTCCTGGTGATCGTCTTAACGAAGTACGTGGTCATTAGCAAAAATGACCAGATCTTGATGGACGAGATATCTCGTCATTAAAAGAAAAACTGATCAGATATTTATCTCGTCATCGTAAAGAAGTCGGCAATATCTTGATGACGAGATATCTCCTCATTTGCAAAACTGGTCAAATCTTGATGGACGAGATATCACATAGAAACACTCTCAAAAAATTATTTTACTCTAAATGCGCCAATAAAAATCAAAATAAAATATAATAATATAATAATATCAAACAAACACAATGATAAAAAAAATTGAACAGAACCTCTGATGCGCGTTGGCATCACGCATCTGCTCTTTTACGTGTTTTGTTTTAGTATCAGTATGTATAGTACAAAGATTTTTAACCCTCTTAAGGGTTCACAAGCATATATCCACTCTGCCACCTGTAGTATTCTCAGCATAACTTCTGACCAGTTTTGTCCTACTTGACCTATAGAATTTTTTCTGGGACTCTTTCAACCAACATATGTGGTTATTTAATCATGTGTGTATTGGGGGAGAGAGAAGGAGAGGAGAGAGAGAGGAGAGAAAAGCAATGCTGAACATACTACTTGGAAATTTCGTTTCACTCAGAGGGTTAAAAATTCTTTTAGCATTTATCAAGCTCTAGTTATAAGTAAAATCAGATCTCAAGACGAGACATAACATTATTTTATATTTACATAAAAAAAATGTTTACAGATATCAAGCGATCAACGGAACAACTGCTCTATTGGATTTTAAAAACTAGACACTACCATTTTTAACCCTCCTGGTGGTTTATCTTCGAGTCCAAATCCACCCTGTATTGGCCAACCTCTGGCGCAAAAACCTGTTCCAAACTGTCATTAATTCTGGGCAACTTGCAATTTGTTTTTCCTACTTGGATCTTTATTCCCCTTGGAATAATGGAGCAGTTTTCTCAACGATATATGTCGTCCTTAAAGAATTTCGGATACGTTATCGGCAAATTTCTCAAAATAATAAACACTACTTTCTGTCTAAAAATTTTAAATAATTTTGATTCAAAATAACAAAGTCAATTTAAAACAATAAAGTTGAAGCACTGTAAAAAATCATAACCAGCCACTTCGTTACGGAGTTCCTTATATATGGACGTTTGCATTTGCCTCTTGAAAGCCAACAAAGGGCGAAATTGGTTTCAGTACCCACGATTCCCAGACGCAATTGCTCAATTAACATACGTTGAAAAATTTAGAATTCCTGGTTACAAGAAAAAATTTGACCTCAGTTCAGTTTCAACAAGCAATAGTTTGCAAAAAATATAAAAGTAATACATATATGTATTCGTCAAAAATGCAAATAGTAACACTATAACTTCGGATAATTGCGAGTTTAAAATATTACTAGTAACTGTAGGATAATAGACACGCAGTTTGACTCCTTTATCAATAAGTAGATAACCTTGTTCAATCAAAGGGAGAGTTCCACAATCAAGCAGCCACTAGAAATATTTGCACTGTTGAAGAAAGAAATATGATATTTATATAATAGCAAACGTCCATGTAAGCAAACCTCTGTAGCGAAGACCTTACAGTAAAGTAGGCGTGAAAACTAAATACAAACTGCTCGTAACCCACACAAACATAGAAATAAGTCCAGTGATCGATTAAAATTTAATTAGCGTTCTTCTAATTGAATGATGAGCTATTTAGAGATAAAAAAACTTGGCGACTAATTGATTGCGGGCAACCGCATTAGATCTGCATTGAATCTGCATTCCTTGTAGAGTTTTAATGCTGCAATTTCAAGTTTATGTCCTTTTCAAAATTAAAAAAGTAAAACATATGTATTAGTCAAAATGCAAATAGTAAAACTATAATTTCTTAGAATTACGATTTTAAGACAATACAAGTGACTGTCGTATAACAGAGACGCTCAGTTTGGACCTTCTTTATCAATGACCTTTGATGACCTTTTTCAATCGAAGACAGAGAGGCCAGAGTTCCACAATGAAGCAGTGATTGAAGAAAGTTGTTCGAATGATGTAGGAAAAGACTCCTTTATAATCGGATATTGAGGTATAAAACTGGTAATAAAATGCCAGTAGAAATCGGTTTTAAAGATCGGTGAGAATTACCGAAATCGAAACATTTGTTGATACTTTATTATTATTTTAGTTTTGTTTTCATTATGTTTTTAGATTATAAGATAGATGATAATGAAATAAATAGATGGCTTTGGAGGTTCAGTCAAAGACAGAGAAGCGACAGTTCTCCAATCAAGAAGTCATTAAAGGTATTTGTACCATAGAAGTAAGAAATATGATATTTCTATAATTGGATATTAGGGTTTAAAACCGGTAGTTGAATACAAGATTTGAAGATTGATGAGAATTACCGTTATCGAAACATCCTGACATGTTTTATTAGTTATGATACTTTATCATTTTTTAGCTTTATGTGATATATTGTGTTGTTAAATCATAAGTAAATGGTAATACGATAAGTTGATGAATTGAAAGGCAGAGAAGTGAGAGTTCCACAATCAAGCAGTCATTGAAGATAGTTGCTCGACGGGAGTGAGAAACGGTTCCTTTATAATCGGATATTGAGGTTTAAAAACTGATAAAATACCCCTTAAAAACCGGTTTTGAAGATCGGTGAGAACTACCGTTATCGAAACATTTGTTGATACTTTATTACTATTTTAGTTTTATTTGCATAAGTGGATCATAAGTAGATGATAATGAGATAAGTAAATGACCTTGAAGAAGGTTCAGTCGCGGACAGAGAAGCGAGAGTTCCTAATCAAGTGGATTAGAAGAGCAGCGGATTAACAGCCGAAGGGTTGCGAGTTCGAAATTAGGTCCAGCCAAAGATCGTCGTGTACATGGGGGCTGGTGCATGTTAAATCTGCCGTGGCTTCCAATGTCCTCATGTTGGCGTAGTGTGGAAGTTTGGACAGTGGGGTGCCATCTCAGGTGTTGACCTCGTCATCTGACCGTGCTTCAAAATTACGAGGTGTTGTTTTTGGATCTTTCCCTTCGGGATTAATCTCTGACCGTCGTCAATAGCCCGTTCTGTAGCTCCAGTGCGACGTTAATTGACTACCTACCTAATCAAGTAGTCATTCAAGAGAGTTGTATGAATAATGTAAGAAATATGATTTTTCTACAATCGGATATTATAGTTTAAAAGCAGGTAACACATTACCAGTAAACTCTGGTTTTGAAGATTAGTGAGAATTACCATTATTGAAACATCATTACCCCGATCTTTTTAGCAATTTTTCATTATTAATTTAGTTTTATTTGCTTTGTTTTTAAGGTCATTCTTTTCGCCTTACTTTTTAAATCTGCGTTTCAGTTATTGGGGTTGTATGTCCCTTTTCCAGTCATCTGGTCTTTATAGAACATAAAACTATTGAGCTTAGAAACTATTGCTATTGGGATAAGAAACTATGGGTATACTATTGAGATAAGAAAATAAAATATCCTTCAAATATTGAAGGATATGTGTATTTTATTTAAGGGTTGCAATGTAAAAGATTCCTCATTACCGCATCATCCTGGAGAATTTGGGAAATGATTCGTGTAAAATGCTTCTCTCCGAAAGTCGTTCCCGTTCCAAGTGGTAGCAACAAACAAGAAAGAAATTTAAAAACAAAGGGTTAGAATATGAATTAATAAGTTATACGCCAATTCGTAAGGTAAAGTATTCCTTAAGACTTTGTATTTGAGAAAGACATTCTAGTAACAATGCTTTGGTCTAATTGGTCATCTAGAATAAATCGTCTGGCGATAATTTCATTCGGTAGATAAAATACAGATTTTCGTCTTCTAAAGAGCAATTAAAGTATACTTTATCGATATAACATGTATTGCAAAATGTTTTATGGATTTGTGATGCATAAATAGTTTGATTTCAAATATTTTTAAGTTAAATAAATTATTTCCAATACTACTTTATCGGTAAAAACTATTAATGTTTCAGAAAATGGAATACGTGTCACATGAATTTTTGTACTTTAAACAGTAATTCTATATTTTAAGAAACAGATAAGAAGGAATTAGGGTGAGATGAACTCAAATCTTCAAAAGTCATATTGAACTACACACAATTACAACTCTGCCCCAGGATTTTTTTAATTTTATATTTTTACCGCACTCTCAGGCTCTTATCGTCATCTGACCGTGGTTCAAAATTACGAGGTGTTATCCTCGGATATTTTCCTTCTGGATAATCCCCGACCGTACCCAATAGCACGTTGTGTTGCTTCAGAGCGACGTCAATTCAACTACCTAGCTACTCAAGCCCTTTATTAATGTGATTACACTTTTTTTATTGAAGCTTACCATTGATATAATTTAAAAAATACTTTCCAGTCCTATTTCATGGGGTTGCACTAGAACCACATGATGGGGCAAGTGAATTCGGGGACCGTTTTCTTGTTTACAATGGAGTAGTATTGTGAGTGAGGCAAGAGTATATCGTTTCAAACATGATTTTGGTCTGCACAACTTCCTTGCCAAATTCAAATTATCTCTAGCAGTGAAATTAATATATAGATCAAGGCATTTCGAGTAGGTGGTTGCACCTACTTTAACCCTCTAAGTGTTCCGACGAGATTCCTTGACCAAGATCTGGTCAATTTTACTAAGGATGAGATATCTCGTCGTGACAAGACCACCCTATTACTCCAAGTGTTTCAACGAGATTCCTTGTCCAAGATGTTGTCAATTTTACTAAGGATGAGATATCTTGTCGTGACAAGACCACCCTATTACTCCAAGTGTTTCAACGAGATTCCTTGTCCAAGATGTTGTCAATTTTACTAAGGATGAGATATCTCGTCGTGACAAGACCACCCTATTACTCCAAGTGTTTCAACGAGATTCCTTGTCCAAGATGTTGTCAATTTTAATGAGGATGAGATATCTCGTGGAGACAAGATCACACTATTACTCCAAGGAGGAATGAATATCCAAGTAGGAAAAACAAATTGTCCCTTGCCCAGAACTGATGACAGTTTGAAACAGGTTTTTGTACTAGAGGCTGGCCACTACAGGGCAGTTTTCGACGCGAAGATAAACCACCAGGAGGGTTAATCACAGACCCGCTGTGATTTGCTGTTGATTTGTGCAGCTTCCCTGCCGAAATCCGAAACGCTCTAGCGGTGAAATTAATCCACAGGACTCCTTCAAGCATTTTTAGCAGACACAGCTACCTCTACTTTAATCACAGACCCGCTTTATATTCAGTGGACGCCCCACTCTACCCAAACTGTTTTCTTACCTTTTCCCCGGTTTCGGTGGAAGTTCATAACAGAGATCACCCGATTGATATAATTTAAAACGTACTTTCCAGTGCTATTTCGACGTGAGTGGGACAAGAGCATATCATTTCATTCATGCCCTTCTTTGATTTGCGCAGCTTCCCTGCCGAAATCCGAAACGCTCTAGCGGTGAAACTAATCCACAGGACTCCTTCAAGCATTTCCAGCAGACAGTTACCTCTACTTTAATCACAGACACGTTTCGTATTCAGTGGACATACTTACACAGCAAAACCCCTACTTCAAAATTGTTTTTTATCCAATAAATCAGAATCAAGCCCACCAATCAAATGCACCGCAATGTAGCATCCACTCGTTTTTTGTGTGGTTCTCCCCGAGGCGTGCGAAGGGATAAAAACACGATGAAAATCCTCATCCATTTTTAAGGCGAGAATTAATTTATTTTTCTTTGCAGTAATCACGGAAATCAGATGAGAAAATGATGTATATTTTAAGAAAAAGCTTCAAATAATCATGAGTAATGAGCTCTTCACGAGAGAAAAAATTATAAATGTGGTTTTGTTATTTGGAAAAATATTTTTCTTTCTCTTCCAGTAATGAAGATTTAAGCACTTCCCTCATTATGCTGTCACTAAATATTTTTCATGATTCTAAAAACTATTTTTATGATATAGGCATTTATTTGCACGTTTAGTAAATTTCGCTTGGTTCATTTCAATAAAGCCCATGATGTCTTCCGAGATAAGCTGTTATGAAGATATAATAAATACAAAGATTTAGTATGCAAGTATCTGGCGTGCAAACTTAACTCTCAAAGTAGTTTCGACGCGATATATCGTCCATAAAGATCTGTCCAATTTTGCTAATTTCGAGATACCTCGTCATCAAGATGGTGTCAATTTTTTAATGATGATGAGATCAAGATCTGATCAGTTTTCTTGTAATAACGAGATATCTCGTCCATCAAAATCTGGTCAGTATCGTTAATGATGAGACAACCACCAGGAGGGTTAAGAAAGAGTAAGGGTTTCAGCTGCTAGATTTGCAGTGAAACGACATGGATGTTGGAAACATATACAAAAGGTACGTTGAGAGATATCGAACAAGTGAGTAAAACAAAATGATAACAAGGACAGTAAAACAAGTATGAATTGAAGTGGTGACATTGCACTGTGTGCCATGAGACAGAAGGGTAACTCTGAAAACTTAAAAAAAGATAGGAGATGGCCCTTTTTAGGCCGTATGACCACCACATACGTTGAAGCAGGCTTTGCATCGCGTTTACATACGGAGAATGAGGTCGCAGGATGTTCCTGAGGTAGCAATATGTAAGAACCTCTGAAGTCACGCTTCCAAAATTTGAATATGCACAAGTTTTCTACTGAATGTCATCGGTTATGCAAATTCCCACTGTTTGTTTCGTTTAATTTTAATAAATTTATTGTTATAATCCTTAAAACAAAGGTGTTCCTTAAGCAAATTTTGCACGGCAGTGTATTAACCCCATGAGGCTTTCACATGTATAATTCCACCTGGGAACCTGAAGTCTTGCATAAATCCTAAACAGTTTTAATCTTCCTAACCAACTAAATCTTCCCAAAAGATTACATTTTGAGGGAAAGGATCAATAGAATCTTTCCATTCTATTGATCCCAATATAATTCACGAATCTATTTGAAGAACATGAGCAGTAGATCCTTCCAAATGATTCTACTCTGAGAAAAGGCCAAATAGAATATATTCTTTTAAATTTTTCTATTCTATACACTTGACTAAGGTTTTAAAGGATTCTATTCTAAAGAATGGATCAATAGAATTATTCCAAATGATTCTATAAGGAGAAAGGATACTATTCTAGGGAAACAACCAATATAATATTTTCAAAGAATTCTATTCTAAGAAAAGAAACAATAGAATCTTTCTAAAGGTTGAAAGAATTGATGGATTCTTTCACCCAATAGATGTGGTTATTTAGTATGGTAAAAAAGCTCTCCTTCACTACTAGAAAATCTGATGACACTCGGAGGGTGAAACAGTAACTAAACTGAAAGAAACAAATATTAGGTTTCTCGAAAGTTAACGGGAAATGGATAGAACTGTATGTGCACTGTGCGGAACGAGAAAAGAAATAAGCCAATAGATAACATACGGTTGGAGCAAAACGTTACAAAACATTGTTTCTTTCGTCTCAGCGAAACCGCGCAAGAGGGAAGAGAGTGAGAAACTTTATTTGAGGCTTGTTTTGCATGGTTAAAGACGAGGACATTTGGGAAGAACAACCCCTCAAGAGATGCTTAAAAATCAAAATAAAACCAGCAGCATAAGCTTAGGGTGTGGCCACTGTCTGGTTTGAAATATTGGCAAAGAGCCAGAATTCTGTACCCAGAAAAGCTACTACTAATGAATTGTCTAAAGTAATAGTTAAAAGGTTAAGATTAAAGTTAACTTTACCATTAAACTCAAGACGATCAAATGATATATGCATGGGTGGGTTATATTCTAATCTATGTAGGTGATTTTAAACTTGGATGATTTGAGGGTGAAAATCCCCAAACAAATATTTTTCCTTTTTTAAATGCCCTATTGACTTTTTTCATGTTATATACTTTACCATTATGACTTTTAACTACATAACTCATACTTTTAATATTTCGCATCATATTGTCGACCATTATGTTTTAAATCATGTTTTCACATTCTAATTTTGACCTGTCGTTGTTCGACATGGCCTATTTTGAATTTCATTTTCATCTCAAATAATTTTTATCATTTTTATGTATTACCTAATCATATTTTAATAATCTACTTTTTAATGTTGATTTGTTTGTTTACCTGATATATATTTAAAAAATCTATTTGAAATTGGACTTGAGTTTGGCGCAGCTAGTACAAATTCATTACTGGACTTTACGCCATTAGAATTAACCAACCAATCATCTATGTAGGTAAAGGCAGATGGCTTGAAGTGTTTTGTTTGTAGTTGGAATAAAATAAAGCTAAATTTTCACAATGAGACTCTTATCCTAAACTGCCAACATACCTCATAATATCTTAAACTGTATGTTGATCTAAATTTTTGCTGAGTATTGATTCTAATCAAAACTGCACTTTTAATTAATATAACAGCAAAATCAAAGATATTTCATTCTATCCTTTAATCTCAGGCATCAGACCAAAATAACCACGGATTGAAAACACAATGCCGGTGAGCAGATTCTTGAAAATTACCATTTATTGTTCACTCTTATCACGGTATAATTAAAACAATGGTTGCAATGGTTATTCTTTTGCTTGAGCAAGATCTACATAATCCTTAACGTCGCTGCAACATAGTAATTACGTACATAAAGGAACGTATATAAAAATATTAAAATTTGCAAATTCATAAATGACTTTTCAAACCGTAAGTCATCTCAAAATAACCTTAAATGGGTGGGTATATTTTTCACAGCTTAAACTATCTGAAATTGCTTTTAATATAAACAATTTAGTATGCATCTTAGCCTATACATGTGCATCATTACTCTTTGAAAATATTTCCTTCAGTGACAAGGTTTTTAGAAATATTGGCTTAATTTCACTGAAGAAAGGTTAATTCTTTGGAGAATTGTCTATAGCCAAATTTAACACGTAATATTGTTATCCCTCCTGGTGAGTGTCTAGACGAAGTATCTCGTCATTAGCAAAGCCTTAGACGAGATATCTCGTCCTATGAAAAAACCTGACCAGATCTTGATCTCGCCAGCATTAAAAAATCAGAAATATCCTGATGACTATATAACTCGTCATTAGGAAAATTAGTCAAAATATTTATGGCGAGATATCTCGTCGAAGCCACTTGGAGGATTAATAAGTAGAATTGTGACACGAATGGCTTCTTTCGCTAACAGAGAGTGCCAAATTGAGCTAATTTCATATTGAGTTATATTAACCTTTTACATAATCTAAGTTTTGTGCTCATATATAAAGTTACCGAATGCTAAACATTTTAATGGTATTTGATCGAATATGCACAAATTTCGCTGTAAAGATGTGAATTTCTTAACACTATACTATCTATATTTTACAAGAAAATTTTAACTTAGCAGGGAGGAACCTTTAATATGTTCACATGTCTCAATCAGAACTAATATTATGATGCTTAATGACCTTGAAAGAATAAAAATATAATGGATGTGAATGTAATGGATAATATTTAAATGCACATCAATATTATTCAAATTTCTGCCCAATTAGTCATCTGTTAAACTCTGGTTTAGTTTATCTCGAGTGCAAAAAATGACCGTAGGGCAACTAACTAAACATCTACTAATCAATATGGCAGAGAAAAGCATAAATTGCATAGAGTATGATGTAAATCGGAAAACCTGTTCACAATTTTTTACCCAATGGTCTTGGATTATATGAGCATTTCAACGTGAAGAGCGATTTTATTTTAGGTAATACATATCAAACAAAATGCAAAATTTGATATTAACCGTATATTTAATTCCAATACCACTCTTCTAATTTACATACATTTTCATTAATCCCTTCCGTAATGTGAACACAAATTTTAGCTTATCCCGTAAATAAACATAAATGCACAAATTTATACACGAAAATTAAAAAATCTGAAAATATACAACAGTAAAAATCACGCTTTGTGTCTCGGAAAAATACTCTGCTTATTAAACCTGCACAGCCTACGAAAAACACCCAATTAAAATAATTTGGTATCAAGTTCTCATCTATTTGAAAGAGGTTGAAAACTTTTAATTAGAGACCAAGCTAATTAAACATAAAAGACTTTAATTATCTATATCTCGGATGCTAATATTCAATAGATCGTCTTAAAAGATTACTTTCATCTGGGTAACGCAGCTTTCTTCGTAGGAAAAATGTAATGTATTTGTGTAATAGGAATGAGAATCTATCACGAAACGTAATTAAACAAAAGCTTCTTAGCGCTTGAGTCTTTTAAAGCAATGTGGACGCGTTAAATATTTCCTCGAGTAACGTTGGTTTTTAGAGGATGCAATTTGAAAATAATCAAAACCGAGCTTCGTTAAAAAGTAATAGTAATGTATTATTATTACCTATATTGACTTCAGCGAACCTAAATGATCAGTTTAATCCCCAGGAAGGATATATAGCTTCTCTAAAATTAATGTAAACATTAAAACACTTCTCACAAACTTACAGTTACGTGTTCTTATATTTATAGAATAGGAGATGACGTTTCTGTGTTTGAAAATACATTTAAAGGAACTGAAGTGTCGAAATAAATGCTCCGATTTGTTTTAAAAAGGCTGAGAACCAAAACTTTTCTTTGAGTAATATCTTGCGATAATATTTGCTTGGATTTAATTATGCCATCTTCAATAATGGAAAAGAATTTAAGAAAGTAACAAGCGTTTTCGGTTATTTCATTCGACTGGAATTTACTGAAAAGGTCTAGTTGAGGCAGAATTTTTTGACAAATAGTTGTAAATGCATTTACAGTATATATATTAAATGTTCATGTTTTTAAAGCTACTATTTCTAATTCTATGAAAACTTAGTCATTACCCAATATGTTGATTATGTGATTACATTAAAAATACTAATTAATTTTTAAACTTACTCTCTTTCCCGTTCTATACAATCAGTTTTTACCCAATATGCTGATTACTTGTAAGAATATACATTAATAATTCTGCTTAATTTTTTAAGTCTACTCTTCTGTTCAATGATAACTTAGTAACCAATATGTTGATTATTTGATTACATTAAAAATTCTAATTCATTTTAAATCTACTCTTTCCAGTTCTATGAAAACTTAGGTCTTATGTGATATGCTGATTACTTGAAACAATATACTTTAAAAACTCTACTTAATTTTTAAATATATTCTTTGCTGTTCTATATATACTTAGTTCTTACCCGATATGCTGATTATTTGAAACAATAAATATTAAAAATTGCAATTTATTTTTAAACCTACTCTTTCCAGTTCTCTGAAAATGTGGCAGATCTTAAGCCATACTACTAATGATTATTCGTGTGATCCAAGTACTGATTTTGCAAAAAGCAATGTACATACACATTATGCTTTGAATGACAACTTTTTAAATAAACAGACATGCCAGATGGGCACAATTCCAAACAAGTAAAATGCTTAGAAAATCCAATTCATAAATTAAATGAACCAATGTCTTTTTAATGCTTTCATGATAAATTAATTATTGGTGTTTAGACATAAATGTATTAATTTACTTAAGCATAACTATTAAACTAAAGCTAACCCCATGGAGTTGACCATTTATAAATATTTACGACGGAGAGAGAGAATACGGTATTACAATTAGGTGGTTATTAACAAATCAGTCGATATAGCTTTACCAGTAAACCTCTAGATTTACATGGGTGTGTTCATGTATATTATTGATTTGAGTAAAACCTCGCCCGAACACCTTATATACTGCAACGGTCAGACATATAGAAAGGTCGTAGAAAGAGACGCAATTCCAAGTAAGACATTTAATGTAAGAAGAATTAGGACTTGTGTCTTCAAATTTTTATAGCATATTTCTAGAGTTTGAGTCTTGCTTAAAATCTTATACATAAACTTTTTTTTATTCCTTTCTGATGTTATAAATTGAACCTATTTCATAACTTAATAAATGTTTGATGTTTTATATATATTATAATCTTTAACACATAAATATTTCACCAGGCATCGCGTCTGATACAGATAGAAGTATCTATATACTGGTCGAGGTATACACATAACAATCAAGGCATGTTTCAGGCAAGCAATATGTATTAAAATCTACCTTTCAATAAAATCATTATCAAACTAAAAAAATACCTTTCCTTATTTACTGCTATTAAAAATATTTCCCACGCACCTTATACTTTCGATATCTGTAGTTAGTTTCTAAGTGTGATTTTTAAATTTCGAATCAGTAATTACAGTGATTACCAAAAACACCTATATTCTTGCCCTCCCAAAGTTTAGGGTACTCTATAAAAGTTTTCGGCATACATAGTTTTAAATTCTTTTGTGCATACTTTGTACATAATCTATCAATTTTAAATAATATTTAATTTTAAAATTGAACGGGAGAAATCTTAAAAGCATTTGCTATTAAAAGTTTAAGTTAAAAAATCACTATTGTGTTCAGTAATTTGAGGTAACAGTAAAACAAAATGGTGATAATTTAGCTTAGATAATCCAAAAAGTTATTAAAAGTCGGGAGTAAAAAACATTAAATTAGGAGTAAGAAGTGAAATACAAGATATTTTACATCAGAATATAGACGTTACTTGGATTATTTCTTTGATCTGCGCAGATTTCCAGCCAAAATAAGAAATACTTTAGAGGTGAAATTACTCTACATTAGACGCACTTAACCCGGGAAAGAACTTACCCTATTTCACCCTAATTATGGTATAATTGTTAATTCAAACTATAAAAATTTCATAAAACAATACTTATAACACAATTCAAATGAAAAACCATTTTAAAGCAGCTCTGGAGCCATTGAAAGCGCTAGTCACTGCCTTATAGTATTCAGCGTGAAACTCATTTTATGCGAGTACATCAAGTAAATTTGTGATATTTTTAAAGTGGTGTGACAAGGGAATTTGCAATAGTGATGCCACTAATCAATACAAGATGTAGGAAGGCTATTTTAAGGGTAATGACTGATGAACAGTCTAAGTCCGTCCTTTCTTTCAAGACACAGTTGTCAGAAAAGGAGGACTCGTGCTACTCGGAATTCTTGTAAATTGAGTGAAGTAGAACATAATTCGACGGCTGAAAACTAATTCTGGATCCGAAATTCTTGACGCGTGATTCACAAGTGCCCAAAAATGGATTTCGGAAAATAGTTTGAATATTGTTTTATTTTTGATTGGATATTGTACCTTAATTTTTGGAATTTTTCTTAATCGAATTCCAATGTTTTTGATATCTTATCGATTGATTATGACTTCTGCAAGCTTGGGTAATACTTGGTGGAACTAGAGAAGATGGTAAATTTGTATAAAATATGTCTTAAAAAGTTTCAGAAGAGCTATAATATATAATATTAATGTCAATTAAAAATCGAAAATGCAGCAAACAGTATTTATAACGCAATTGGAATTCAAAACTATAACAGATTTTTTTCGATTTTGTGGAAAATCACTTCCTTTAATGTACTCGTCATCTGACCGTGGCTCAAAATTACGAGGTGTTGCCCTCGGAATTTTCCTTTCGGGATGGATCTCGGACCTTCCCCAATAGCGCATTGTGTTGCTTCAGTACGACATAAAATCAATCACCTACCTTTTATGTACATATGGATTCATCAAGTAAATTAAAGTGTAGGTAAAGGAGTTTGTCACATGCAATTGTGATATCACAAATCGATCCACGATGTAAGAGGACTGTTTTAACCTACCTGGTGGTAGTCTCGAAGAAGTATCTCATCTTAGCAAAACTGAATATATCTTGAAGGACGAGATATCTGGTCATTAGATGAAAACTGATCAGAACAAACATCGTCTTGGCATCGTCAACATCTTGATGACGAGATATCCCGTCATAGCAAAATTGGTCAGAACTTGATGAACAAGATGTTTCGTCGAAACTACTTAGAGGGCTAAAATATCAGGATCAGACCAATTTTCATCAATGACCATCAAGATCTGTACAAATTCGTTAAAGACGAGATATCTCGTCACAACAATATTACCGAAGTTTTGAAGATGACAAAATAAAGATCTGATCAATATCTGGTCAGAGACCAGAAAAGAATCGGCAATATCTTGATGACGATATCTCGTCATCAGCAAAATTGGTTAGACGTTGACAAAATAACGAGACATCTCGTCATAAGAATATTACCGAATGTTTGAAGATGAATATCTGGCTAATTTTGTTAATTGTTAGGACGAGATATCGCGTCATAACCATCTTACCGAAATTTCGAAGACGACGAAATAAATATCTGATTAATTTTCCTAACGACGAGATAAGTCGTCCATCAATATCCGGTCAGTTCCTCTCCTACTGACGAGATGCCTCGTCGAGACAACCACCAGAGGGGTTAAAGAGTAACGATTGGTGAAACAGTTGGTCTCTCCCCAAAAGTACAGTTGTCAGAAAAATGAAGGGGCATTCGTGCTACTCCGAATCCTCGCAAATTGAGTGGAGTAGGACATTATGCAGACGCTGCAATCTGATTCTGAATCCGATGTCCTTGAGGCATGCTTCCCAAGTGCTCAAGAATGGGGATGAAAGAGAATAATTATTCAAGCGAGCCCGCACAAAACAAGGGCTGAGGAGCATCAGACAGTTCTAAAAAAAGCAAAAGGGGTTGCAATTCGCACCTGGTCGATAACTCCGGCCAGCCTTAGAATATGGCCTCTTGGGCCATCGATTCCAACTTAGAGGCTCGGGCGGGCCGGGCAGAAATGACACAAGTCGGAATTGGAATTGATCCAAGCTCCTCATTTTCTTTACTTCGAGGGGAAGTATTTTTATTTATAATTTACAACGCGTTCTCTAAAATCACCCGACTTCAAAACTCGGGATTCCTGGAGTTCTTGTCTGTCGCTTTGCTCAGAATGCGGCATGTTAATGGGATGTAAGAGAACAAGAACAATGCGTGTTCATCACCGAGTTCGCGATGTTGGATATGCTGAGAATGCAGATTTGAAATATTGCTCCACCAGCGTGATTTGATGATGCCATTGAAGTATTATTGGTATGACGCGAAAATGTGCGATGAACTAGGGCTTAACCCTTTCAGGGGTTCTAATGAATATCCGTCAGTAACAACAGATTTCAAAACTCAGGATTCCTGGAGTTCTTGTCTATCGCTTTGCGTAGAATGCATCGTCATCTGACCGTGGTTCAAAATTGCGTGGTCTTTCCCTTCGGGTTTGATACTGGACCATGGCCGATAGTCCGTTGTGTTACTCCAGTGCGACGTTAATTAAAATACCTACCTACCTTGTGCAGAATGCAGCACGTTAATGGGATGTAAAAGAGCAAGAATAATGCGTGTTGATCATCGTGAGAATTCGCGATGTTAGACATGCTGAAAATGCTGATTTGAAATACTGCAGCGCCATCGTGTTTTGAAGATGTCATTGAAGTATTCGTTAAGAGTATTTGTTGGTATTAGTTTAATGTGTGATGAACTAGGGCTTAACCCTCCAAGTGGTTTGGACGAGACAACTCGTTCATTAAGGTCTGACCAATTTTGCTAAAGACGAGATATCTCGTCATCAAGATATGACGAGATCAAGATCTGGTCAGTTTTAGTTCCAATGACGAGACGACGAGAGCTTGATGAACGAGATAACTCGTTCATCAATATATGATCATTTTTACTAATGAGGACATACCTCGACGAGACAACAACCAAGAGGATTAAACCTCTGAGGGGTTCTCATACATAGATCCACTCTGAAACCTGCAGTCTTTCTTTTGACATCTAACCAGTTTTGACTTTCTTGACTGATAAAATCTCTCCTAGATTTTTGTCAACCAATTGATGGTGTTTTTGATTCTTTATCTGTGTTGCGAGGGAAAAACAATACTACACACTACCTTAGCCTTATTAAAGTATTATTAATTACCCAGCCTCATTAAAGACGTTCGCCCACGAAGCACTTTGTGTTTTCCTTTTCTCCAAATGCGTCACATATTCTTTTTTACTATGAAGTTAGTTTTTTATCATTCTTTTTTATGGTTATTCATAAAAGAGTATCAAGTGTAATATATCCACATATCCACTTATTTTTCGTCATCTGACCGTGATTCAAAATTACGAGGTGTCCTCCGTTCCTTCCCTTCGGGATTGATCCCGAACCGTCGCCCGTCGTATTGCTCCCCCCAGTGAGACGTAAATTCAAATATCTACCTATCACTTATTTCTTTCAACATCATAAAATAATTGAGTTATCTAATTTCGCCATTCTTTGAATTCGTAAAGTACACCTTAAAAATTAAAATTAAAAAGACTTCAAATGCTTCAAAGGTATAATAAGGCGCAAGACTTATATCGCGAACGCAATATTTCCATGAAAATTTCCATTCTTTGCGCTTTCTTCTTAGCGTCACAGAACAATGCACTGATAAAATAATCTAGCACCAGAAACAAAACGCTTTAAAACACGAGATAAACTTCGTTCCACACGCTTTCAAGTGACCGTAAATATAAAATAAAATTGAATTTCGAATTCGAAGCTTCGTCAGGGCGCGTGTTTACAGTCGGTTGACGGATCGCTTAAAACGTGAAAGAACCCCTTAACTGACTTAAACATAAAAGATGCAAAGGCAGGACCCATAAGAACGGAAAAGTCTCCCATATTTTGTTCATGTCCGTAAACCCGATGCTGGCTTTTGCGAGTCGTATGACCCTCGTATAGTCCAAGTGTAGTTAGTAAAAAGCTCCCTTTCAGCTGATGAGCCATCTAAGAATATGAGAGTTCGGAAGCTCGGAAATAGGTTATTTGTCGAGAGTATCTTAAGGATATGGTAGATCGCATTTCAGTCTGTTTACCGCTCCTATGGCAAATTAACAAATTAGAAAGGATGGCGCAATCTACATTATTTAAGAAATACTCTTGGGTAGCCATGAAATACAGGGCACAAGTTTCCCACTAGCGGCGACTTTTGGTACTAATAATATTTTTCTGGGAATATCTCTCCATGTCTTCAAAAGTCTTAATACCAAATTTGGTTCCATTCTGTTTATTAGATTTAGCAACAGATGCCTCCAAAGAGTGAGTTATTTTATGACCACCCTGTATTAACCTACTTGCATATCCGACGGAATTCTTTTCAAGCAAGGTCACCTGATCTCAATCCAAAGGAGTATGGTTGGGATGCTCTCGGACGTCGCATTTCAACCTACACAACCCCATCAAGAATCGCACATGAGCAGAGACGTGCTCTATTGCGCGAATGGGATTCCTTGCCACAGGAACCCTTGGATAGCATTGTGGGAATTATGATCAGGGTCACAGGTCAGCACATTCTCGATTAAGTTGTTTTTAACGGAGCGAAAAAGGTTTTTTTCACAATATCTAAACAGTGTGTTCACCTAAGCATATTTTTTATTTCTTTAGTTCCCAGTAGCAGCACGAAGTATGTAGGTGGCTTGTTTTTCCCACATAGCTTGTAGAAGATTCATTTGTCATTTGAGGTACTTCGATTCAGGTACTTGGTACTGGATTAATCTCGGAGTGCTTTATCCTTAAATTTTGGACGTTTGTGTATGAGGACTCCAAATATAAATTGAATTTTTAAGGTATGCAGCAAGTAAAATAAAAATGTGGGAAGAAATATTTTCCTACCGCAGTTCAGTGGTGAGGTTATTATTAAGCACCATGCATCGTGTCCATAACGTATCAGTAAACAGATCGTGTTCCTGTTTGGTTGGGGGTTTTATGGCGCAAGGGCCATATTTGGCCATGATGCACCAGACATGACATACAATATCAAGTAATAGACAGACACACAATGAAAGCTTTACTGACACAGAAGAGAGAAATACACCCAGGGAGGAATGCACCTACCAGGAATCAAATCTGCGCCGCCTACAACTCGAAGATTGCTAGCGCAGTGGGCATACCCACTGAACCATGAAGGCCCCCGTGTCCTTGGGAATAGATTTAAATCGAAAAGTTTAATTTCCTTTAATACGGCAAAGGCGTTTGTCTGAAGAAACTAGTAGACTGAGGGGCTTGGTTACGAGTTCGGATCTCGTATGTGCCGATCCGATGTCGGGTTGGCTGCTCCAAGTTTCCTGTTTTCTTCAAAACAACACGGAAATAATGGCCAACTCCCCCAAGTCCTCAAGAAAGGCATTTTTCTCACACGATGGATAGGATACAAGATAATGCATTATTACTACAGTAATTATGAAAATCAGAGAAAAATCCTTTTTTCGAGCGGACGTGCTACAAGAAATCGTCTACTCCAAAGACGTGCGATACAATCAATCTTAAGTCATCAAGTAATTTGTCCCCTTTCAGAGTCATTAGTGTACTCCTAAAATATATGTTTTGATTAGCATTAATAAACAAGATAATGCGTTATTACTACAGTAACTATGAAAATCAGAGAAAAATCCTTTTTTCGAGCGGACGTGCTATAAGAAATAGTTTTTAAAAGAATTGCGATAAAATCAATCTTAAGTCATCAAGTAATTTGTCCCCTTTCAGAGTCATTAGTGTATTCCTAAAATATATGTTTTGATTAACATTAATATTTTTTTTTTTTTTTTTTTTTTTCAATTAACGTCACACTCTCTCTGGAGCAACACAATGGGCTATTGGTGACGGTCCGGGATCAATCCCAAAGGGAAAGATCCGAGGACAACACCACGTAATTTTGAACCACGGTCAGATGACGAGGCAACACCTGAGCTGGCACCCCACTCTCCAAACTTCCACACCACACCAACGTGAGGACGTTTGAGGCCACGACAGATTTAACGTGCACCAGCCCCCTTTGTACACGACGGTGTTTGGCTGGATTCGAACTCACAACCCTTCGGTTGCTAGTCCGTTACTCTTCCAACCGGGCCACCGCGGCCCTAAACATTAATAAACAAGATAATGCGTTATTACTACAGTAACTATGAAAATCAGAGAAAAATCCTTTTTTCGAGCGGACGTGCTATAAGAAATAGTTTTTAAAAGAATTGCGATAAAATCAATCTTAAGTCATCAAGTAATTTGTCCCCTTTCAGAGTCATTAGTGTACTTCTAAAATATATGTTTAAAGTAACGTTAATAAAAATGATAATGCGTTATTACTACAGTAACTATGAGAATCAGAGAAAAATGATTTCATAAAAGCGGACGTATTCTATAAGGAGCAGTTTTTATAAAAAAGGAGTGATATAAAGTTATTCTATGAAGTCAAATAAATCGTCCCCCTTTCCGAATCGTTAGTCTACTCCTAGAATATATGTTTTAATTAATATTAATAAGCAAGAGAATGTAGTATTACTACAGTAACCATGAGAATCAGAGAAAAATGATTATATTTGATCGGAGGTACTATATAAGGAGTAACTTTTAAATTACGTGCTATAAAATCAATCTATAAAGTCATAAAATAATTTGTCCCCTTTCAGAATTTCATTTCTGATCTCTGTGTTTTCCGTATCTATATCTATCTAAACTACTCGTTTATTCTATTTATATCTTTTATCTATCGATACATTTATCCATTCTAAGTCTTTTTGTTTGGGGATAACGGCTTTAAATATCTATCTAGGTCACAAATAATAATAACACAATCATTATATAACATTTTTTATAGCGCAGGAAACTTAAATAACTTGTTAGAACTTACAAACCACGATATTTTGTTATGGTGACGAGATCAAGATCTGGTCAGTTTGCTCCTAATGACGAGATATCTCGTCCATCAAGATTTGGTCAGTCTTTCTAGTGACGAGATACCGCGTCAAGACAACCACCGGAGGATTTAATATTCATCGTGCAAAAAAGAATGGTATAGCCGAACGCGCGATTTTATAAGGAGTTAAATTATTATCTCTTAAGCATCTGAGCGTCACAAAATTTCAAAGTAGTGTAGTATTCCTTTTCTCCCCACAACGCACATAATTAGTAAGTGAACACACCTATTGGTCGAAAGAATCCTAGGAACGATTCTATTGGTCAAGAACTGATTAGAAGTCATACAGGACAGACTTGGTCGAGGAACGGATAAATGCGAGTGAACCCCTCAGATGGTTAATGTATAACATTGATTGGAATTGGGTGGTCTTAATTGTGGATGCTTCTGAATCGACCAGTTACTAGTCATTACAGATACGGGAGCGTTACATAGGTTTTATGATCGGGGACCGGATCCATATCGCGACAGCTGATATACCCTAGAGCAACAAACGGCTGTCAGTAAGAGGTTTAGGTTTAGATTTAGGTATTTAATTAACGCTGCACTGGAGCACCACAACGGGCTATTGGCGACGGTCCAGAATCAAACCCGAAGGGAAAGATCAGAGGACACCACTTAATTTTGAACCACGGTCAGATAACGAGGTCACGCATGAGCTGGTGGCACCCCACTCTCCAAACTTCCACGCCACGCCAACGTGAGGACATCTGAGGCAGATTTAACGTGCACCATCCCCTTGTACAGGACGGTCCTTGGTTGGATTCGAACTCGCAACAATCCGGTTGCTAATCAGTTGCTGTCAGAAAGGAAGGTCATCGCATAGAAACTGCTTCCTGTCTTGCAAAATTTTAACTAACAGGCAAATATTCCGCTGACTTCTACAGAGGCTGTTCGGACATTTTTGGAACGATTTTAATGGACTGAAGCTCAAATTTTTATGAGTTTTGTGTTTTAAATGTTCCATTTGATAGCCCTTATTGTTAACTATCTTTCTACACCTTAATTTCCATGATAATAATGACTTTTGTAGTATTGACAGTGGTATTTTGTTCCATTCTTGTTCCACAGTTTTCCTGTCCTTGAATGGTTTTCGGTCGACGTTTCGATAATGCCCTTTTTAAAAGTCCAAAAGCACAAAAGTCCATGGGTAAAACATCTGGAGATTTAGCAGGAATATCAGTAAATGGTATTGACTCGATACCAGTTTCTTGTTCCATTTTTTCCAAGAATTTAATAGTCGATTTAGATGTGTGGCTGCTTGCTTTACCCTGATGCAGTTCTACTGATTGTTGGCACTGTGGATAAAGATATCGTATTTCTTTTTTGAATATTGGGGATAAAATAGGGTCTTGATAATATGTGGGTATTGATTTTTACATTTTTTTCCCCTTTTTTACTTTTAATTTTCCATTATATGCAAAACCGGCAACAATCATAAATATCTTAGTAAGAGCTTAGAGAAAGTTCTTGCGTTCACTTTGCTATAGTCCTTTGACTTGGCGGATTCTCTTTTAAAATTAAAGATCTTACCTTACAAATATTCTCAGAAATTTTTTTCTTTTCTGGATACTTTTTTAGAAGTATTTTTCCACTTTTACGTTTCTTTCCTTTCTCATTGATAATATTACTTATCGTACCTTTAGATATCGAAAAACCATGACTTTTGCAGCGTTTTTTGAATAATTGAATAAGCGTAACTCTCTACGGAAAGAGAGGAAACAGCCTTCCATCCATTGCTTATTTAAAAGCGCCATTTTGAAAGTAAACAAAACTCTGAGTTAGCAGACGATAAGTTATACTTTAACTATTTAACTGCTGTGAAAATAAAATTCTTTCGTAGCATACAATTTTTTTACAGCTGATCAAAATCGTTCAAAAAATGTCCCAACAACCTCTGTATTTTGTCTGTCAGATGACTGGCTATTCCACCTAGTCTACCTCTAGGAAATACCCCGTACTGGAGGGACTTTTATTCACAGGCCCGCATTCGAATTACATGGGAGGGAAACCAGATTGGGTTGTCCGCTTTGGTTATTCGGATGAAGTGCATTTAGGGATCATTCGAATGGGTAAGTTTTATCTCAACCAAAACATTTTTGGGTGAGATTTGAGAACGGACCGACTCACTTTTCTGTAAGGTCACAATGATTTCTCTAAAATTAGCCCTCCTGGTGGTTATCTGGGCAAGGCATCTCGTCATTAGAAGAAAACTGGCCAGATCTTGATCTTGTCATTGTCGAAAATCGGCAATATCTTTATGACGAGATATCTCGTCAGTAACACGATTTGTCAGATTTTGATGGACGAGATATCTCGTCCAATCCACTTGAAGGTTTAAAAGAGGAAATGTCCCTGTGAAGCCCGTAAAAAGAAAGTGATACAAAACGATAGCATCGTCACGATGTTTATTGCTTTTCATTGACATTTTCTCACAACGCTTTCTTATTAATACTACCTGTGGCACATTCTAAAAGACATACTGTTTAGAGTTCAGATAAAAGTGAAAATCAATGAGCCTTTTAACGGATAGAGCAGACCGGATATATGCGTCTGAACCTCTCTGAGAGTTAACAAATCATGTTTTTAAGAAATTACCACAAAGCTCCTGACTGCTTATTTGTAATACACCATATATAGCTATAAATGTTTCTGCGATAAATTGCTGAAAGGTGTTCGTGCGCTTTATTTTATCTCCGAATGCTTTAAAAATTCCGCATGCGAAAATCTTAAACGTTTCAAACAGAACGTTGCAAAACCCTCTGTGTAATTTTGATACATTCCTGACGCCGTGTTTACACAATGCCTTTCGGTGAGGCTTTTATCCGTGTCAGAAAATATACATTTCGGCAGTCACATCTTAACCCCTGCTACTCTTACAAACACTGTAACAGCATGAATAACGCTCCGCTCAAACTTGTGGAACTCCGAGTCAACTAAAAGGCACGAGTCCTTTTTCGCGAGGGCCGCGGTGGCCCGGTTGGAAGAGTAACGGACTTGCAACCGAAGGGTTGCGAGTTCGAATCCAGCCAAAACACCGTCGTGTACAAAGGGGGCTGGTGCACGTTAAATCTGTCGTGGCCTCAAATGTCCTCACGTTGGCGTGGTGTGGAAGTTTGGAGAGTGGGGTGCCAGCTCAGGTGTTGCCTCGTCATCTGACCGTGGTTCAAAATTACGTGGTGTTGTCCTCGGATCTTTCCCCTTGGGATTGATCCCGGACCGTCACCAATAGCCCGTTGTGTTGCTCCAGTGTGACGTTAATTGAAATACCCCCCCCCCTTTTTCGCGAATATATATATTTGCATCTAGGGGAAATCCATACACTTCAGAGATGTTTAGAAAGGTTGATAAAAAATCGTGTATTTTATGCTACGACGCATTCTCTCTGTAAGTACTTAGATAAGAATAGTTTGGATTCCGATATATAATGGGAGTTTATGTGCATTTGTAGCACTTTCTCTAGATTTAATTTCTGTATATTTTTCGCAACTCAACAAGTTTAGTATTGTCACTTGTGACTTCAATATAGTTTTGAAGTACTAAGAATCACGGGTTCCTTGTTTGCGGATATTGCAACTAGCGAATTTCCGTACACACTTCAGAGATGTTTAGAAAGGTTGATAAAATACCTTGTATTTTATGCTTCGATGAATTCTCTTTGTAGGTACTTAGATAAGAATAGTTTGGATTTCGATATATAACGACAGTTTATGTGCATTTTGTAGCACTTTTCGCTAGATTTAATTCATGGTTCTTTTCACAGCTCAACAAGTTTAGTATTGTCACTCTTATGTGACTTCAATATAGATTTAAAGTACTAAGAATCGCGTGTTCCTCATTCGTGGATATATAATTGCATCTGTCGAATTTCATACACATTTCAAAGATGTTTAGAAAGGTTGATAAAAAATCGTGCATTTAATCGTGCCACGCGTTCTCTCTGAAAGTACTTAGATAAAAATCGTTTGAACTCCTATATTTTATGAGAGTACAGATACATTTTAGAGCATTTTCGCTGAATTTTACTTATGATGCCTTTTTACTATATACCAAGTTTAGTATTGTTATTGCGACTTTTATATAGATTTAAAGTACTAAGAATCATGGGTCCCTAGTTCGCGAAAGAAATATTTACACCTAACGGATTTTCATACACTTCAAAAATGTCTTTAAAAAGGTTGATAAACACATCTTGTATTTTATGCATCTACGCGTTCTCTGTAAGTACTTTGATAATAGTTTCAATATTGATATTTAATCAGAGTTTAGATGGATTTTGTTGGATTTTTCAATGGGTTTAACTCATGGTTCTTTTTCACAAACACTAAGTTTAGTATTGTTACTTGTAACTCTTTTTAATGCTAACAAGCATGGGTTTGCTGTTCGCAAATATATATTTGCATTTAGAAAATGTTCATAAACACTTCAGAACTGTTTAAAAAGGTTGATAAAAAAAATCTCGTATTTTATTAATCGACGCGTTCCCTCAGTTAGGTGCTTAGATATTGAAAGTTTAGATTCCGATATTTAATGAGTCTATATACATTTTGTAGCATTTTTCACAGTTTTTCACTCATTGTTCTTTTTCATAACTTACCTTGTTTAGTATTGTTACTTGTGTGACTTCTGTACAGAGTTAAAGTATTTGTTTATAGAAATGTACTTGAGAGACAAGATAAAGTTTATTGTTTTATTATTCTCAGTCTAAAGATAAAAGTTTCCTGTTTAATCTTTTATTCTACATATGCATTAAGGTGCAGAAATTACGCATTTAAACTTGGCTAGGCGTTTAGCGATTTAGAATTATGCGAGTTCTAAACAGAAGTTTTAGAATAATGGTTTGCTTATGTTAATTTTTTTTCTGAGTTACTTTTGTTTTTACATTCTTTTGTTACGTTCTCCTAAGCCTGTGTAATGTTCTGTTTCTAATGGAGAATTAAATTATGTTAATGTAAGAATTTAAAAACTAAAGACCCGAAAGATAAGCAGTTTTAGAATAAAAAGTAAAGAACACTGAAATGTTTTCTTCAAACACAATGACTTGACGTACATTGGATGAAATATTTTTAGCTTTATTTCTAAATGTGCTTGTACCCTTTTCGTCATTTATAAATGCAATAAAAATAAATGCAAAAAAGTTAAATACAGACTTCATATAATGCATACAACATTTCGTTTTATTTTCGGAAACCTATTTTACGTTATGTAACGATGTAGTATTTAGATTATATCCCAACAGCAATGCTTATGAAATCCACAATAATTTTAAAAAGGCAACCATAAAACCCTCTTACATATCGCAATATTCGATATTGGTGACATTCCTTTATCTAGTATTTGATAATCAATAGATAGGTTTCATTTATAATAAACAGAATTATTTTTAAAATGTTCCAAGATAAATACAAATATTTCTTAGATGGAGTTTTACACTATACACTGAATTGGAAATGTGAGATAGATAAATATTCAAACATTAACTCTTTAGGATTAATTTAAATACTTGTTTGTACTGAACAGACAAAAAACGAAAACTCATTATCATTAAATACTGAAATAAGTTTCGTTAAGGCAGCCCGGAGAATAAAGTAATGAAAAAGTTAATTTTGGGAATTAAGTAGAGGTATTCAAGCTTTAAAAGGATGCATTCCTTTTCTTTTCAACTGTTGTAAAAATGTTTTTTAAACTATTTTAAACAAGTAAACATTGCCATCTGGAATCTTAAATGCCGTTTAATGGCTGACTTCTCAAAAGTGACCTTTTTATCCACGTAACGTACCTTTAAAAAACTATGAAATGCAAACACTAGAAATTTTTACGAAGTAATTCCTGGATTCTAATTTTAATTTTAATGAGAAATTTTATAGTTACTTAAATATGTGTATAAAATATAAAAAAATTGAAAATTATGCCCTTTCAAAAAGATTGACAGTGTATCGCACATTTTAGTTATATCAGCAAAAACTGTTAATTAAGGGTTTGGTTAACCCTCTTGGTGGTTGGCTCGACGAGATCTTGATCTCGTCATTATAAAAAAATCGGCAATAACTTGATGACGCTATATATCGTCATTTGCAAAGTTGGTCAGATCTTGGATTTTGCAAAATTGGTCAGGTCTCAGATGGACGAGATATCTCGTTGAAATCACTTGGAGGGTAAAATATATAGAAGTATTCATTCAATATATCGTCAGCTTACAAGTGAAACGCACTAAGTCAAACTTTTCGAGGCACGATTTTTTTAGCTTTTCAAGACCGGAATGTGTCGAAGAGTAGTGAAGTTCACTAAGTAATTTTTGCTTTGTTAGATTTCTTTTCGAGACGGTTAGATTTCTTTTCGAGAAGCACATTTAGTGAGTAAGGCATAATGAATAGAATTTTTTTCCGCTCTTTTTCTCAGAATTATATTTTTTGGCTGAGTGTTCTTTTGATGGTAAAGCAAAGTAAGAAAATATAATGCCTATGATAATTAGATTCTAAAAAGGACATAGGTATCAATCATTTTAGTATGGTAAGTAATCCGTGTTATCTTAAATTCAACCAAAATTAAATTGTCATGAAATCAATTTCTTCCAATCTTCCTAGAATTATTACTGGAAGTGTAAATGCAATTATGTATTTTCTCAAGGATTGTATGAAAACTGGTAAGTATATGCTTTAGAAGCTCCATCAGCTAATCAGCTACATCAGTGTTTTCGAATTTAAGGAGAAAATAAATTCTCAGAAGAAAAGATATATCTGTAAGTGAAATAACATAATCCCCCAAACGCTAAATCAGTTGTTGGAGAACCTCAATCGGGTTCGCGGTCACTAATCGAATAAAAAGTCCCGTCGAAGGTTGCTTTAACAAAGCAAAGTAAATTTTACCCCCAAAAAAGAAATGTATGATCTACAATTAGATTCCCTTCCTTTTCTAAAGATGTTTTATCAGGTACTTTCTCGGCGTAAACATTATTTTCTACTGTCTAAGGAGTTCCTTTAGACTAGAGATAACCCGACATATACGAAGAATCTATTTTATATACAAGCACAGTCTATAGTTTCTTGTGGGAAAGTTTCAACTGCTAACTATAAACTAATCATAATTTTTACTGTAATTTTTTGGCGTTATTCTAATGTTTGTTGTTTCAGTAGTGTGTTCTGTGTGATGGAAGAAAACACACACAATCTGTATTTTTAAATTAAAAACCGTCGGAAATGTTTTTAATATTTATTAAATACATTGTTATTTTGCATTACGTCTAGTATTTATTAGATGAAAAATGTAGATATAGTTCTCTTACGGGTACCAACAAAATGCCATATTTGATTTAGTTGTTTGGCAACAACTAGATAAAGCATCAGGGATTTATTGGCGAATAAAATCTACTAACTGAAAGCAAACAAACTTTTCCAATAGAATTGAAACACATTAAATGCGATGAGTGGTTTCAGATTCGTATTTCACATGTAGCAGAATAATGCCCATTTGTATTTGTTGTTTGGCAACAACTAGATAAAGCTTCAGGGCTTTCTTGACGAATTAAATCTGCCAACTCATAATAAACAAATTTTCCGATGTATTTAAAACATAACAAATGCTATGAGTGGTTTCAAATTCGTATTTCACGTGGCGCAGAAAAATGCCCATTCGCATTTGTTGTTTGGCAACAACTAGATAAAGCATCCGGGATTTCTTGGCGAATTAAATATGCCAATTGAAAGTAAACAAACTTTTCCAATAGATTTGAAACACAACAATTGCAATGAGCGGTTTCAAATTCGTATTTTACGTGGTGCAGAAAAAATGACTATTTGTATTTGTTGTTTGGCAACAACTAGAAAGGCATCAGAAATTCCTTTACGAATTAAAGTAAACAAGCATTTCCAATGGATTTGAAACACAACAAATGCAATGAGGGGTTGCAATTCGCATTTTAGAAATGAATTTAAATTGAGCTGTCAGGTATTACCCCTCCTGGTGGTTTACCTTCGCGTCAAAAACCACCCTGTCGTGGCTAGTCTCTTATGCAAAACTTGTCCCAAACTGTCTCCAGTTCTAGGCAAGGAAGAATTTGTTTTTACTATTTGGATCTCCATTCCCCTTGGAGAAATAGGGCAGTTTTGTCTCGACGAGGTATCTTGTCATTAGTAAAATTGACCAGATCATAGACGAGATATCTCGTCGAAACCACTTGGGGGGTCAACGAACGAAGGCGGAATCAGTTTTGAAATGAATCCTTAAAGTGAAGGTCTAATCAATCCTTGTTTGGTAAAAAAATTACCTTAGAGCTCTAAACCAACCTAAGAAAGAAGGGGTAGGATAAAATTTGTAATTTTTACCATTTATATAAACTACCCTCATAAAGGATAATACTAATCATCACTTATAATTTTATTTTGTAATATCAAAAGGTTGCTACTAAATCAGGAGCTTATACAAACACCAGGAAAGATGAAGCATGTTTTAAATAAAGTAGGAACATTCTCAGAATAATTTAAGACATTTTTGTGTCTAATTGTAGCATTTTTGAAAAGATACAGATCAACTCTAAAAAAGTATTTTGAGGTAAAAGCTACTTTTGATAAGTTTTTAAATAAATGATTATATTTTTTTATAATTTTTACTTAACTAATAAATGATAGTATTTAAATACATAAATACTATCATTTATTAGTTACTATCCGATGGGAATTGAATAAAATGGCTAGGGGATATTGAGATTTTAATGTAAATAAAACACTATTTATTTCACAAGCGGTATTTTCCCACATTAAGCAAACATTGTAATTCATTTGGACAATTCAGCGATTTCTACAGTAACTGAAGTTCTCGAAGTAACGAAGTAACATGAATAAATACATAAGACCTAAAATGACGAATATATAAGACCTATTTTATTTTTCTCGTGATCAATTAATATTTAGTACCTCACTATTTATTAATATCAAATAGAATTCTGCTCCATTTAAAGATAATTACAAAAAGCATGAATTGGATATTAATCATTAAACTAAAATTTCATTTATTCCCACCATTATGGTTGATCTTACTCGGATTTAACAAAAAATGAAAAGTTACACATTTAAACTACGTAACATCTTGTAAAAATGCTGCATTATCCAACTGCAGTTTATTTTATAAAATTAAATCTAAGCTAATTGGTAACTAGAAAATAATAGCTAACCTTATTTAAGAGGATTAAACGTATACTTATTTAATAGAGTTAGTTAAACTTATTTAAGATAGGTGATCATTATTTCTTGTGTTTAATCTCTATCAGTCTTTAAATTGACTTTGCTAATTCCATTTTTTAATCAATTTCGCGTAAATTAAAGAATTAGCCAGTCTAATTGTGCTCAGATGAGCGAAAATACTTATATCCCACTTATAAAGATGTGTAACAAAATCTTCATTTCAAATGGAAACACCACAAGTTTCGAAAATTTATGAAACAGAGGCATACTTTCCTGAACACAACTAGTTATAATTCATGTAATAAACCAGTATTTTTAAATAGTTAATTGCGCATAGTGTTTGTTAGATTGATCAGAAATTGCTTTAATTAAACTCCAAATGGCCATTAATCAATCTCACAATTTCACTCGAACCTTTACTTTTCAAAAGAATCATCTAACTCCTGTATACTTACTTCACAGAAAAAAATTTTGGGGGATAAAAGTGTTCTCAGACTTGCAAGATAAATATCAATTTTAAATCGTAAACTAGTTTTAAGGAAATTTATATTTCGGAGGCACACTTTAATGCGCACACTAGTTAATTATAAATTAGATAATGAACCAGACTATCTAAATAATTAATTGATCAGGCATGCAGCATTCACTTTAATAAAACCCACGGAAACCATTAAGTCTAAAAACTTCGTTCAGTTTTTGTACTCTAAAAGAATCATCTTAAGCCTCAATTTTTACATACTCATTAAAGTAAAACATTTTATCGGGTAGAAGTGTTGTCGGACTCATAAGCATACTCTTCATTTTTAATAGAAGTACAATAGTTTTAAAAAATGTTTTCTCAGATGAGCATTTTACTGAACACAACTAGTTTATTGTAATCTATGTAATAAATCAAACTTTAAATAGTTAATTACGCGTCGTGTTCTTCAGATTGATCAGACATGCATCATTCGCTTTAATTAAAATCCAAAAAACCATTAATAAGTCCAAAAATTTCGCTCGGTCTTTTACTCTTCAAAAGAATCATCTCAAGCCTCAACTCTTGCATACTTCTCAGAGCAAAATGTTTTTTCGGGTAGAAGTATTCTCTGTGGAAAATGATTGATTTTAACGTTCATATGCAGCCCGCTCCATTAAACTTGACTTCCGTCGTCGTACGTGATCGATCAAAAAACATCTAACAGACATCGTTCAAAAAAGTGCTTCAGAAATATTCGGTTATTGGTTTCCTATAGATTTATGGAAAGCGAACTTTAAGCGGTAGAGACGAATAGCACTGCCCAAAAATTCTCCAGCGCATTTCTACTGCCTTTGGAGACTAAGAGTTGACGGGCCATTGCGATCTTCTAAGCTCCTAAGCCTGTAAGCAGCTTACGTCACTATTCCGAATTGTCTAAGATGGAAAACCGTAAATACTCTTAGAGCTCGCTACGAGGCATTTCTCACTGAAGATTCCATTGAACGAGCTACCTACTGACAACCCTATGTTGACAAGACTTTTCAACTGTTTATTTAAGGAAAATATTTGAACTCGATGATGTTTGTTGGACTCGTATTTAAGTTAAATTGAAATAGACCGGATGCGATCTCATGAGTTTGAGGATGGAAATTGCGATTACTCGAAATAGATAGACTTGATTTTTCTGGATTCTTAATGGAAAATCTCATCACTAAATGTTTTGAATTTATTTAATATTGACTCTCAAAATAAACATTTTACTTGAAGTTATTTTTTTAAATTTTAAACAGGTTCTTTATGTGATGGTATAGCTTGGTGATTTATAGTTCAATAAAAGAACCTTTTCGTTATAGATCAGCTTTCATTGTTTTTTCGATTGGTTATTTTATTTTAAACAGAAGGTTTTTATGTGATGGAAAAGTTTGGTGGTTTATATTTAAATAAATGAGCCTTTTTGTTAGAGATCAACTAAATTAAAATGTTTCATTCTCTTTTCGTTTTGTTGTGGCTTCTTAACCTATCATCTGCGTATTCAAGCCTATTTTAACTGAAATAATCTGCACAAATTACTCATTTACGTTAAATGGGTAATTGATAATTATATAAAAATGATGATGTGTATTCAACAAGCAATTTATATAATTCTAATGATGTCCTTTTGTTTTCTCATAAAAAGAAATATACAAGCTTTTACAAATTGGGTAAATTATAATTAGTGAGTAATATAAGAAAATTAATTATTCTATTAAGATTGCACATATTTTTCATTTTAATTTTATTTTAATATTATTTATAAGAAACAAACCCTACTATTGAGTTATATTGTTCATTATTTAATTGAAGTGTCGTGAAGAAAAATGACGTTTTCATGCAAAACAATTTAACTGTCATTAAAAGAACTACTTCTGTTTGATTCACTTCTAATTTTAGCTTCTTAAACAGTTAATCGTGTTTTTTTCATGTTATAAAACATATTTAATTGATAATATATAGTTTAATTGAGATATATGGGAAAATATTTTGAAGCCTTCTCAATATAGAAAATGCATATTAATATAAAGAATTACTTAATAAAAAATGAAATCACAGAGAATAGGAATTCATAAAACGCTTCTAGCCGAAATAATTTGAGTTGATATTTTTTGACATCTATACAACACTTTAATTCATCAAGTAACATTTTTCTAATAACGTATTTGAAAGTTTTGAATCTATGCAAGTTTGAAGTTGATATATTTTAATATATAAATGCGGGGGCTTTATTAAAAAATAATTAGTATAAATGAAATCATTCTAAAATATTTAAGCATATTATTGTTAGTTTACAATCATTTTAATTAGATAACACTTGTGAACAAATGTAGTTATGTATTAAAGTCCCCTTATATTACCAACACACAATTTTTCACAAATCTGCTGATGAATGAGCATATATGTGTTTGTTACAATAGATCTGTAAAACTTTATGTTAGCAGTAAAATTTGGTGTAATCTTAATTTCTGTGTAGGATTCTTTTGATTTATATTTTACAGATTAAAAGCTTGAAGCATTATACAAATATAAACTCTAAAGTGTGCAACTCGATTATGGTGAATGCTAAGAACTTCAACGCTTAGCAGTAGCATATTCAGCTACTGCTATTTTTGGTTACTAGACTATGAATCTATAAGCATTACCATAATAGCATAGTTAGACGTATTTGGTGATCTAAGTACACGTACGACTGTTCAATGGTTGTTTCGTAGATATTTTCAAATTAAATTTAATTAAATAGCATTAAGCAAATCTTCAAACCTTATTTCCAAAAATTAGTATTTATTTGTTGTCAATGTTGTAGTATTGAAGAAATACGTAAATATGTGAGGATGCATAAGAGCCAAAGCCGAAAAACAAATATAATAAATAACTCAATAATATAACACGAAACTATTGGTTTCATACTTTGCAATGAATACTAAGTCAGTAAACTATAATATAAAAATATTGTAATTAAGAAAATAATACAGGGTAGCCATAAAGTAACTTTCACCCTTTGGAAGCTTCTGTAACTAAATTGAATAAACGGAATGGAACCAAATTTGGTATTGAGACCTTTGAAGATATGGGGAGATATATTCTGCGAAAAAACATTTTAGTACAAAAGTCGCCCACAGGGGGAAATTCGGCATTATTGGAGTCGAAAACAATCGAACATCTACATTAAACACAGATAAAATGAATTGTGCAAAGTTTCGACTGCGTAATCAACAACCAAGCCACTTATTTCAGCTGGGCATGTAGCGCGTTGCAATTTAAAAAAAATAGTAAGAGACACAAATTAATATTGAGATTCAACTCACAGAAAACAACCTTTTATTCACTAGAATCAGGTCGTTGAGTTGAATCTCTATATTAATTTGTGTCTATTGCCAGTTTTTTTTAATTCGAACTCGCCACATATCCAGCTGGGATTAGCGACGTGGTTGTTGCTTACGCAGTCGAAACTTTGCATAATCCATTTTATCTGAGTTTAATGCAAATGCTCGACTGTTTTCCACTTCAACAGCGCCAAATGTTCCCCTATCGGCGACTCGTGGTACTGATTCCCATGTCTTCGAAAGTCTCAATACCAAATCTGGTTCCATTCCGTCTATTCGATTTATCTTCGGAAGCCTCCAAAGAGTGAAAGTTAGTTTTTGGCCATCCTGTATATGAAATATATAGTATTTTATTTGTATATTTTAAAAAATCAGAATTCATAATACCTTCATGATACTCGACCCCAATTTTCCTTCAGACTACGCCACTGATGAGTACTTCAATTTGATTGTTTAGGTTTCAGCTTAGATGAATTTGCAAAGTAGCTTTAGGTTTAACTGAAACTACAGAGAAATGAAACGTAACATTCGGTTTTCATGATTTCACGTTTTTGTAAAAAGTGTCTCATAGTTAAAATGTCCAACGAATCTGAGCTCAGGTGTGACTTCGTCATCTGACCGTGGTTCAAACTACGTGGTGTTGTCCTCGGATCTTTCCCTTCGGGTTTGATCCCGAACCGTCGTCAATTGGCCCGTTGTGTTGCTCAGTGCGACGTTAATTAAAATAACATACCATACCAACGAATCTGATCCAGATGATGCACTTGACTAAGATATACACAGCGGCACGAGGAGAAAAACAGGAGCTCAGCACTCGGTCTCGAAATGTGTTATTTTAAGTTTCACAACTCGCATGTCCCAACAGTTTCAAACCCGAGTCTATCATAGATATCAGAAAATACCAATAGCAAAGGCGTGACAGTAGTTAGATTCGTGTTTTCTTTTTTGAAAAAAATAGCAAGTCATTGGTTCCTCTGATCTGAATAACGTCTCGGAGAGTATTGAAGGGTTGCCAAAAAGTGTACTTGTAGAACACCTATATTAGGTCCCGAAGGTCAGGATGGCGAAACTATTCAAAGACTGTTGTGTTTCTTTTGGAGCATTGCTTTATTGCGGAATGATCCACAAGAATGATTCAGTTCCAACTGTTGTTGTCACTCGAATAGCATCATTGTTGCTAGAGACTGAAATTGATTTGCGAGTGATGGATGGCTTGTGCTTTTTGTTTTTTCTGGATAGGATTTGTCTGTTAACACTTTTGTATGCTTGAATTCTCTGTTAAATGTGGTGGCTTTATCAGTGAATAACATTTACAAATCCTAAATATCAACAGGGCTGTTGATTAAGGTATTCAGAGATCATAACACCGTTGTTATGTTGAGTTCGTTTATAAGTATAATTAATACATTGTTAATTGCAAAATTAAAAATGTTTAGCGAAGTCATGGTGTATTTTCAGCCGTACTACCACCCTTTTATTCTAAAATTTAAGACTAAAAGTTTAAAAAAAAGTAAGGTTAAGAAACTGAAATTATATTTAATAATACTAATTCATTTTCCAAATTTAATATTTTTTATGTAACTACAGAAACCATCCAAAGATGCCTTAAAAAGGGTGAAATAGAGAAAACAGTAACTATAGAAAAGACTAAGGTTGATATTACATTTTAGGTCTAGCCAAGGAATATTTTGGGGCCTCTTAGTCAATACCTAGTTTATAGTTCTATGCATGGATTAAGAATGGACCTTTTTGCTTTGTGTTTTATATCTCATTTTCATTTTCTGCAGTAATTTGTTTTGTAAAAATACAATTTTTATTGCAACAGTTGCAGTACATAAAGATGTGCAGATACCACTAAATTATACTTAAATAATAAATTGAAGAGTAAAATCAACTATGAACCAGATATTTTTGAAAACTCGTTGTCTAGTTGCTTATTTTAATTTAGTTCGTATTCGGCAAATAAATATTTTAGAAGATTTCTAATATGATAGATAAGAGTTATGAAACCTCTTTTTTCTTGAAAAATAGTTAAGTATTTGAAAAACGCTCCGTTATGTACACTTAACTAAGTTGAGAAGTAGATTTGAATAGAAACTGGAAACCTACGATTTGAATTAACAAGATGATTATTGATATCATTATATAGTATCAACAATACTTCACGAATCAAAAGTAAATAGTTTTGTAGCAAGTATTAAAAATTATTATGCTGCAAATTTATGGCTACCTCAATCTATCTCCTAATTATCTTGTAGCATATTACTTTATCAATGTACTGTATAGCATATAAAATACATATCTTCCACTGTTGCATGTAAACGTAGACTTAAACTAACCAATACTTAACAAATATTGCATCAAATTAAACATGAAAGTTAGACAAAAACGAATCAAATCACAATGCTATACTTTTTCAAGTAGAATACATTAAAGATTGATACATTTAATAGCATTTTTATAAAGTTAGAGAATCAAGTATGCTTTAAACATCAGCATTTATCATTCAGTATAGAACTTAGAGAATTATCGATTTATATAATTTTCCAGCTGCATCTAAAAAACTACGAACTTCAACTTCTACATTGATTGACCAACCATCATAGCTACATTTCTCCTCTTGTTTTAGTGTAAACACATCATTAAAAAGTCTCATTAATCTTAAAAAACACGTCCATCCATAATTTAATAGTGACTATCGATTACGACTGAAACAAAAAGTTTGATAACATATAAGGGAGGAATATTTTATAAAGTGCATATACACTTGCTTTCGATGAAGTACGCAATCCAATACTGGAGATTCCTGCGTAGAAATATTTCTTAACAAACTAAAAACAATCTCAGCAAAATATTTCGTCACGTTTTTGAGAAAGAAGTTAAACTATAAATTGGTCAAGTAGTTGAAATTATTTTGAAAATTGTATATTTCCACTTCAATTCCTATTGTATACATTTAGAAGGTATCGGAACGTTTCTCATTCAATAAAACAGTCAATACTCCAAGTGGTTTCGACGAGATATCTCGTCTATCAAGATCTGACCAATTTCGCTAATGACGAAATACCTCGTCATCAAGATATTGCCGACTTTTGTGTGAGGACACGATCAAAATCTGGTCAGTTATCTTCTAATGAAGAGATATCTCGTCCATCAAGATCTGGTCAATTTTCCTATTGAATATTCCTACCGTGTCAAGACAACCACCAGGAGGGTTAATAATTGACTATCGATTAAAATCATACAAATTGCTATTCAAGATATAGGGTGAGATAGTCCATTGAATCTGTTGTGGTCAAATTCGAAAAACAAATGACTTTTAAGACTTAAAAAATATTCATATTGACTTCCTGAAATTTACGATACAATACCTTACATTATATAACATTTTATGAATACTTTGAAATAATAAGGCTGAAGTACAAGACTGCATATTTATGGATAAGACGAATTTTAGATCATTAAAATTACTGCCATGAAAGTTGTTATAACTATGCCAATTTAAAGGGGCAGTCAAAGTAATTGTTTAAAAACAGACTTCACGCACAATGGAGTGTGCATAGCTATGAATCTATTTTTACAGAATAAATTGCTGTCGAGCATGTATTATATTCCTTTCATCTTATTAAGTTTTAGTTTTGCACTTTTATTTCAGGAAACTTAGTTTCATTAAGAATGAATTTTAATATTGTCAAATCTAAAACTGAAAGGTTAACACTTGCAGCACTTCATAACGTTTCCTTAAAATAATGAGCATCAAAAAATTAGTTGGGTTTTAATATATTCTATTGCTTGCTGTGGAAAAATTCAATGCATCTTGTTATCTATAACATAACTTTAAAGTACTATTAAACGCGTACTGTTTAATTAGGAGCTTGTTGAATGCTTCTTTGAATGAGTAATATAGATGTAACGTTAATGAATCGTAATTTTTAAATGCTTATGAGTACTTCTTACACAAAAGTCTAATATAATATTAATATATAAAGGACAGGTATGTCAGAGATGTATATATTTCAATTACTATTTTTCAAAACGTTTGTTAGATTTCATTGATTTTAAACATTTTAATATATACTTTCAAGGTACTTCAACATAAATCAATGTGAATTTTAAGCTATTTATAAAACAGTTGAGGCTCATGAACTTATATCGCACAGTTATTATTCTGGACATCGAAGTTAATTGAATTTATTAGAATGGCAGCAAAATAATTTCTAATTTATCTGATTTCTTACTTTGAAGATAAGTCTGGGTAATGTTAAACATTAAATGCGCAAACTTATTGAACATCCAATTAAAAAATTGTATTAATTTTATCACGCGTAAAATCTGTCGAAAATTTTCAAATTGCTCACAAGAATAAGAAAGGAACCGTTTTACGGGAATAATTAATTACCATTGATTGAAAGGTGCCAATAAATGCAACTGAAGTTAATTTCACGAACCTTAACACGAGCATAAGATTTAAAAAAATTAAATAGAAGAAAATACATATATATCATTCCATACTTCTAAATATCAACATTGAATACACGGGTAGTGTTTCAATTACAATTTTAATATATTTTTAACTATATGTAGGTAAAGTAAGCTGAGCACTTAAAAAATGGTGCTCCAAAATTAAGTGACGCAGATAACACCCCAAAGGCATTGGTTCAACATCCTCATAACAGTTCAGATGTTTAATCCGCAATTCTTCTTCAAGACAAACATATCCTTCTACATAAAAGTTGGCGCGTGCACAGATCACACAACTCTAACCAAACCGAAAATTGTGTGATTGATTAGTTCTAAGCACTTAATCTTTATGTCTGCAACTAAGAGTGGCACTCAATCAAATTCAGTTTTGTTGCTAACAAGGTGGAGCGTAAAAGATGAGACTCCACTAAACATTTATTATACATCAATTATGTTTAAGTCAAAGTTTTGCGGAAACGCCCTTACAAGTGAAAACTTTACCCTTGAGCAAACACCCATAATGAGACAAGGAGCTTTTGAAGTTATGATTTTATTTTGTTTGCTTCTTTTCAGGAGCAACAGCAACACGGTAGCCACAATTGTTTCATTTTAAAGGTGGATTCTTGATTTGTTTTAGTCTTAATTTCTCGTGACTAAAAGGCTCGTAAATTTCGATGACTTAAAATTAATTTTGTGCAATTCCCCTAAATAAAAATGCCAATTAGTAAAATTTGCACTTGACTTAATTAGAGTGGAAAAGTGTTAGTTGGTACATTTTAATGAAAAATTCTTTGAGAGTTTTCAATTTTTATTAACAATTTTAAATTTTTAGATAATTAGTTGTACTAATAACTGAAATATTTCTGAGAATTTTTCATCGAAATCTACCAAGTGACATTTACTCGCCCTAATCAAGAGAAGCTTGAATTTTACTAATTGGTATTTTTAATTAGGGGCTAATGCAAAATGAATTTTTAGATCATCAAAATCCAAGCTCAACCATGACCTTAATTCTCCGTGCTAGTCAAGAAGACAGTATCTCCAAGAAGGGTCTTTTTGAGTTCAGGGTTGTCTAGCGAAATTCGTGTCAATTAATTATTTCCTTCAAGAAATATACGAATATATAATACTAAGCAAGCCACTTCAAGGATTAAATACATGATTGCGCTGTAAAGTAACATACACTTCACCTGAATGTGCATATTTATTGATGACTACTAAGTATTGTGAATTGTGGGAATTAGGTGTGCGAGGGAGAATATACTCTCCACCAAATGTTGATAGAATCCGTTTTTCAGCGTTAAGAGGCTCAGATCTTTTTATACGCAGCATGTTAACAACCGTTAACCTTAAGAACAAACTTGGAGATACTGCCTTCTCCAACAGCGGATTAACCCAGAAACCTTAAACATATGCTCATTGGTCTATATTCAATCCTAGATATTTTAGTTTTCACAAGTGTAGTGTGTGAGTTTACTTTAATTAGCATGATGGATGTCAATCAAAATATTTGCTTCAAGAGGTATACGAATATAATGCCAATCAAGCTACTTCAAGGATTAAATACATGATTGCTCACTAATGCAAACTCTCATGAATATGCATATTTATAGATGCCTGATCCAAATATTCTGATTTTGAGAGAATTATGTATGGAAAGGAGAATAAACTCTCAAACAATTCATTGAATTCATTTTCCAGCGTTAAGACTCAGATACTTTTATACGCCGCATTTTAACAACCGTTAACCGCATTTTAACAACCGGTGGTTGTCTCAAAGAGGAATCTCGTCAGGAGCAATCCTGACCAGATCTTGATGGACAAAATGCCCCGTCCTTGGAAAGAAACAGACCAGATCTTTATCTCGTCATCATCAAGAAATCTGCAATATCCTGATGACGAGGTATCTCGCATTAGAAAAATTGGTCTGTTTGATCAAGTGAAAATTAGCCAAGTGATTTCGACGAGATTTCTCGTCGAAATCACTTGGAGAGTTAACATTAAGAACAAACTTAGAGATACTGCCTTGTCTAACAACATTTCAACCCAGAAGTCTTAAAATTATGCTCATTGGTTTATATTCAATCCTAAAGATTTTAATTTTCATAAATGCAGTGTGTGAGTTTGCATTTTCAACATGATGGGCGTGTTGATCAAATTATTTGCTTCAAGAAGTATACGAATATACGATACCAATCAAGCTACTTGAAAGATTTAATGCATGATTGCGCACTGAGGTAACTTACACTTTCTCCCGAATATGCATATTCATTGATGACCACCAAATATTGTGATTTTGAGGGAATTATGCTGCAAGGGAGAATAATTCTCCGCTGAGCCAACAATAGTTTCACCCATTTTCGTGGTGAATAATATCCTGGTAGAACAGGAGCCCCATGAGCCGTACTCCCTAATCTGGGACCAGTGTTTAGCACGTTGTAAGCTTGTGTTTCATTACACATTTTAAAGCTCCGTTTTGATCCGCTTTACGAACGTAGAACAATTTGCATAAAGCTGCTCAGATAAGGTAATGCATGAAATGAAGCCGTCTAGGAGGTGTCTAAAGAGCAGGGCCCTTGACTTCCGTGTTACGTGCTTGTGGTAAGTGTTTTGCGCTATATTTGGACACGTTTACGACTTCAAATGACGGCGGAATTGGGAACTCTGATTAAACTGTGGTTGTAAAGGTTGTTTATAGAGCGTGAGATGATTTGGGAAAATATTGGAGCCGTGGTGTTTTCTGCGTGGGCGTGAAGAGGTTTTTGCCCAAAGATATGTGATCTCGGTTGCTAGTGCGTGGGTTATTTGTTAATTTTCAAATCATGCTTATCTCGTACTGCTATGAGCTCATTTATCATCAGGGTGCAAGTGTTAATGAGGTAAGAGAAGAAAATGAAGTGAGTGCGTTCATCTATTGCCAGTGAGTGGGTTTGTTAATTTTCAAAGTATATGTATCTCGTACCATTATGAACTTATTAACCGTGGTAAGAGAAGTAATTGAAGTGAATGCATTCATCTATTACCAGTGTGTTGGTTATTTGTTAACTTTTCTCGTACTACTGTGAACTTATTTACTGAGGTAAGAGAAGTAATCGAAGTGAATGCATTCATCTATTGCCAGTGCGTGGGTTTGTTAATTTTCAAAGTATGTGTATCTCGTACTATTATGAACTCATTTACCGAAGTAAGAGAAGCAATTGAAGTGAATGCATTCATCTATTGCCAACGCGTTGGTTATTTGTTAATTTTCAAAGTATGTTTATCTTGTAATACTATGAACTTATTTACCCCATCAGGGTGTAAGTATTAATGAGGTAAGAGAAGTAATTGAAGTCAATGTATTCATCTATTGCCTGTGTATGTGTTATTTGTCAATTTTCAAAGTAGTTTATCTTATACTACTATGAACTCATTTACCATCAGGGTGTAAGTATTAATGAGGTAAAAGAAGCAATTGAAGCGAATGTATTCATTTGTACCCTTAACATTTATGATTGAGATTTTCACCGTAAAACAAATTTTGTTAATATGTCTACCTGAATATAAATTTATTCAAAAAATAGAATGATAATGAAAAATTGTAGCACATAACATTTTTATATATTCTAAATTTATTTCTATTCAAAATTTTTTACTTCAATTTTCATTAATTCCGTTTTTCAATAAGACTTGAAGCGAAAACAACAATTATAATTAACGTACAGCTGTGGATGTGCCTATGAAGAAATTCCACACACTATTATTATATATAGTTTCCATACATAGTTCCCATATATAGTTTCCATACACGATACAAAAAGTTAAAACAATAATTTTATATCAAAAATAGTATTTCAACATTGAGTTCAAACAAGTTGTTACCGTTCATGAATTGATTGTTGAAAACACTTAACCACTGAAAACTTCGAAAACACTCCTTTTCAATCATCAAATAGCAACTTGTTAATCTTAAACAGCATTTTGAAAAATGTCCAAAATTTTTGTTGTGAAACGCTATGGTTTGTTTTGATTTAATTTCTAGATGTTGGTTTTATGTAGTTATTAATTATTAAAGTTTTTAAGAAATCAGAAAACTTAAAAATTAGATTAGCCTTCAATACGGCTGCGTCCGATTCACCAATAAATGCAGTGTTATATCATATTTTGGGAGTGACTTACCAAATTATTACATTACATCAGATGTTTAAACATAAAACAAAGTATTTATGCAAATATAGCAGATAAAATATAAAAATAAACATCGCTACTTGCGATTTTTAAACAAGCAATTGCCTAGGCAAGAATAATCGAGATAGCTAGAGATAGGATTCAACAGTCCGTAGTGTTTTATACATTTGTATGGTATGTGACATCAGATCGATTCCCATGAGGTAATTGGATACCAGTTTCCAAAAAATCTTTCTCTGTAATTAAAATTTCTCTTTAAAATGTGCTACAACCTATAACGAGGCTCTTTTGATTACTGATTGCACCTCAGTTCTTTCTGAAAAATCTATAAAACTTCCTAAGCAAGTATAACTTCTTATGCGAAACTCTTTAGATTTCAAAATTCCGGCAATTCCATACCTATGCAAAACTTTAAATTCATACGCCATTGCGGAATCCGAAATCGAATTTCGGATCTACGAACCGAATTACGTATCGAAAAAAGCGACAAAATCGAACTACGGTTGCAGAAGTTTTTATTCTTGCATAAAAACAGCCTGTGTTATTCGAATATAAAAGTTCTAGGTAGGTATTGTCTTTTTTCTTACTCAGAAGGGAGTGCGGGCCATAGTGGAAAGAATCGTCTTGAGACTTCTCAAACAAAAAAGCGTTTTAAGGTAAGTAGAACTATGGAAGAATAAACTAAAACCGAAAGTACTTGAAGAAATATTCTTCATTTTTGAAAATTTTGTTATTTTCGAATATCGCTTCTGTAAACGGCATCCTATTTGAAGAGGCATGTAAAGGAAAAGTTATTTGTTCTATAGTTAGGCATAAGTATTTGAAAAAAAGAGCGACTTTCTACTTGAGCTTTCAGACTTTACGAAGAATGTTTACGTTCGATCAATAATGACTTACGAAAGTATTGTGAATTCTTATGAATGAGGCAAGAAATCAAATTTAAACCAAACTCTTCCTTATTAATCCACGCATTTTTTCTCTGCTTGCACACCTATCATATAAGAATTGTGTTTTACATTTATCTAAGTGGAAATCCATTGTAATTTGTAAATAATGGGAAAAGTTTAGTTTTAGAAAGTTGGAAGTTTTTAAAAAATGCTTATTCAACCACTCTTCCTTATTTTTCTACATATGCTGTTTTATTTTCTTTCCGTGAATACTATCATTTGAAAATGTTGTGTATTTATCTAAGTGGAAGTAGATTGCAATTTGTAAATAATAGGAAAAGTAAATAATGTGAGTAATGTGAAAATTAAATATTGTAAATAATGGGAAAAGTTTAGTTTTAGAAAGTTTGAAGGTTCTTAAAAAATGCTTATTCAACCACTCTTCCTTATTTTTCTACATATGCTGTGTTTATTTTCTTTCCGTGCATACTATCATTTCAAAATGTAATTATCTAAGTGGAAGTAGATTGCAATTTGTAAATAATAGGAAAAGTTAAATTTTAGATAGTTAGAAGTTTTTAGAAAATACTTAATTAATCTACGTATGCTGCGTTTATTTTCTTTGCGTACAGACCGATTGTTTAAAAATCTTGTTTTAAATTTAATCTAAGTGGAAATAGGTTGCTTTGCATATAATAGGAAAAGTTTAATTTCAGAAAGTTGTAAGTTGAAGCTTTTCCAAAAGTACTTATTGAACCAAACTCTTCCTTATTAATCTACGTATGCTGCGTTCATTTTCTTGCGTACATACTATAGTGATATAAAAAGTTTGTATATCTATCTAAGTGGAAATAGATAGTAATTTGTAAATAATAGGAAAAGTTTAATTTCAGAAAGTTTCGAGTTGAAGTTTTTCGAAAAATACTTATTCAACCAAACTCTTCGTTATTAAACTTCGTATGCTGCGTTTGTTTTCTTTGCTTACATACTATCCTATAAAATCTTGTATATTATCTAAGTGGAAGTACATTGCTTAGTAAATAATAGGAAAAGTTTAATTTTAGAAAATTGCAAGTTAAAGTTTTTCGAAAAGTACCGAAAAGATGCTGAAGTATTTTATCAGTATTAACAAATTAGTCTAGTAGTGCTTAAGTTCATAACAAGATTTAAGCGTATATTCAAATTCTTGATCGGGATTTCCACTAAACGTAAAGTTGAAAATCTAATGAGAAAAATATTTTTTGATGCAGAATATTTTACATGGTTCGGACAGTATTACCAGTCAGTTCCACATATAATTTTAAACTTCAAACTCAAGTGAGTATGCCGTTAAGTTACTAAACATGTTGTAGACCATAAGCATTCGTTTTCTTTGAAAATAATAGAACGAAATCAATCAATCTGGATATAATTTAAATTTACATATACTTTAAGAGTACATATTGTATATTATAATTAAAATGCAAACATAGTTTATACGTATTTATAATATCAAATGCACAGTTTGTTCCAAATGCTTTCAGCCTTCTCCTTTTCAACAACACTTCCATAAAGGAAATATTTTAAAGAATTAAAAAATAAATGTGAATATGTAGATGTTAATATGTTATCTTTTAGCACTGATACTTTCTAACGGTCAAATTTGAAAATATTCTTTTTGTTAGTTCTTATTAAACTTGCTTTTACAGATTTTTGGTACTATTAAATTTTTTTAGACAGTTGATTACACTTCATAAAAATTCAGTTTTACATTATGTGGTAGACTCGCATACTCGTTTGAGATAGATTCGAATATCTTCACTTTTTTCAATTGTAAAATTGAAATTGGACAAGAATTGCGTTCATTTAATGAATTTTCGCGTAATGAAAGTCTTACACAAGTACATACAACTAGGAAACACAATAATTTGGTAACTTCCCTAAAGTATTGAAACCTTATATAACACTCTATTTTCGTTTTACCTTGTAACGTCCTCTATTTATACAATACAAATAATTGACCACTGCGTAACTGGTGATTATTTACTATATTCCATTCTTTCAAATCATATTTCAATTATATAGCTTGAACAATGTTTTTATTTGTTTTTCAGAGTTTGAAAATATATTTACAATCGCAATACTCAAATCTTTTTATATCTGAATATCGATTGTAAAAACCTCGAGAAAAATAATAAACTTAGTTACTTCCCGCAGTGAATAATATTATCTTGTAGTTAATTCAATATACAAATTAACTGAATTTCTATGCCTTAGGCACTTGCTCATAAAAAACTACAATCATCTATCAAGGTGTTTTAGTTTTTTATGCTCTAAATGTGGGCTTATCTTTTAATTAGTGAGAATTTCTGGTTGGATAGATGACATGGAAATTAGTTTGCCAGAAATTGAATATAAGCATTAAGATTGGGCATTTAATCAAATAGGTCAACCCCTCAAGTGGTTTTGACGAGATATCTCGTCCATCAAGATCTGACCAATTTTGCTAATAACGAGATATCTCGTCATCAAGATCTCTTGAGTTCTGCTAATGACGAGACAATCACCAGGAGGGTTAATCTGACCTTAATAATGGTAGACTGTACAATCGAAAGTTTCACGAAATCTTCAACACTAAGAAATTTTTATGTAATAATAAATGTATTCGATTGAAAGCACATAATAACAAAACATCAATACACGTATTTACTAATTTTAAATATCCACAGAATATACTGATAATGTGAATGAAAAAGTACATTAACAATGCACATTTAGCTTTCATATTTAGTAAGATGAAATTATTTTACTCTGTATTTCCCTTGAAAGTCAAGTTTAATGATTCATCTAATATTATTTGGATAGGGATAAATAATATAATTTAATTGTTGTGTTTTATAAGTTGTGGAACAAAATAATCCGTAAGGGAAAAAGGAAATACAACTCTATTGAGAATAAGAGTACTCATAAAGAGAGGGATGTGTGTGTCTAGACAAAAGAAATATTTAATACTATACCAATCTTATATATCAGCCTACTAAGAAACCGCTGATAAATTTATTCTATGCATTTCTTAGGAAATTCAAAGCATATAACGACTATTTTATTAAGAATATTTCATACATGGTATTGTTTGCAAATAATAAATCGAGTCATTATAACTACATAACAAAATATATTGATAAAAAGAGGGCGTGTGAAACATGTATAAACTTAGTAAACAATTAATTGTTTGCTTCCGTTTAAATGAGATGTGTAATCTCACCTGTGTTTACTTTGAGATAAAGTTAATATCACACACTCGATTTACGTTTAGATGTTACACATATCTATCGTTTTTATCGCGCAATAGATATTGTATATCGATATCAAATCCTAACATTTGGGAAAAACACAAATATCTGGTAAGTGTGATATTTAATAGAATACGCTCTTTTTTCCTTCCTTTCCTGCAGCGTGTGTCATTTTAACAATTAATCCGATGTAAAACGGCGTATGCTTCTATTAATAATATTATTTGATTTTTTATACTGTCATTTTGAAATGTTTCTAGGAGTAACTATGCATTTGGTTAGCGGGGATTACATTTACCATAATGCAATTTAATGTAACAATAATGTTTTCTAAATAAAAGACCAAATTTCGATGCCCAAACACCAAAACCTTCCAGTTTGTTTACAATCAAGGATTAAATTTTTGTGAAAGAAACATAAGCATCACGAATATGTTGTATTGATTATTGATGCAGAGCAGAGGTTCTCAGTCCTGTTATCATCTCTTCCCCTTTTTAATCGTTTATTAATATCACTAGCCTAATTACATTACGTATTATGCTCATGAAAATATTATTATAAGCATTAATATAATGAAAAATAAATTCAGTTGTCAAAATATTTTTGGAGAAAATTTTCAAAATACGCACAAATTAAATATACAAAATATCTTTTAATTTACGGATTGAACTCAAGCACTTATGTGGTGTCGAAACATAAATATTGCTGAAATACATCATTAATTTTACACTAAAATTTTCAAACAAGGTCAGGTATGTTTTGTGCAGGATGACATAATGAGAACCAATGAATCTGACGTGTGCTTTACTTACTGATGTAATAAACAAGCCTCCACCTAAATCCACTGAACACATTTTGCATAATTTTTACGAATCAAAAAGTCGCTCGAAACTGCTTACATAAAATTTTTCAGATATATTTTACACTAAAATATTTAAACAATAAATGATCCATCAAAACAATTTTCAAAGGGACCAATGAATCAAACTTTATTTACTGACTAATAAATAAGCCTCCACCGGAAGCTTTTGGACATATTTTCCATAATTTCCACGTGTAAAATACCAGAAAGGAGCACAAAATTATTTATATAAATTACTACTTCACGTATATGTTACTCTAAAATATTTAAACAATAAGGTATCCATCATAACAATTTTAATAACAACCACTGAATCAAATTTTGTTTACTGACTTATAAATAAGCCTCCCCCAAAATCCATTGGACACAATTTCTATGAGTAAAGTACCAGAAAGAAGCACAAAAATTCTTATAAAAACCTTCAGCTATATTTTACACTAAAATACTTAAACAATAACTGATAGATCATAACAGCTTGTGCATAAGGACCACTGAAAGTTACTTTACTTTGTTAATAAACGAGCCTTCGTCGAAATTCATTGGCCACATTTTGCACATTAGCCACGAGTACAGGACGAAAAGAAGCATAAAGCTACTTATATAAAAAATTTCAGGTATATTTCCCCCTTAAAATATTTATACAATAAGTTATCTATTACAACATTTTGTGCATAACAGAGAGAGAGGATCACTGAATCAGACTTTGTTTACTGACTAATAAACAAGCCTTCACCGAAATTCATTAGCCACATTTTGCACAATTGCCACGAGTCAAGGACCAAAAAGACGCATAAAACTACTTACATAAAAAATCTTCAGGAACATTCTAATCTTAAACATTTAAACAATAAGCGATCCATTTTAACATTTTGTTCATAAGTACCACTGAATCAGACTTTGTTTACTGAATACTAAATAAGCCTCCACCGAGACGTATTGGTCCCCGATTTAGCGCACAACCACTGAGAACCATAAAAACCACTTGCCTGAAATCGTGAGCCCCGTGCTTGAGCTGCAGAGGGGACAGCAGGGCATGCCCCCTCCTCAACCTCAAGTTGAGTGCATGAGCTGTGTTGAAGTTGAGGCTGATGGACCTGCTGACGACTTTCTTGGCCTTCCGTTTCTCGCTCATGGCCTGCAGATGGGACGTCGCCGAGGAGGATGTCTCATGGCGGGACTCGAACGACGAGACTGAGACCGAAGTCTTTGTCTGACGCTGTGACGTCGTGATCACCTTGGAATATCTAGTCCTGTGAGCCTCCATTGATAACGTCGGCTCTCGCATGCTGAAGAAACTAATTATTTACCGATAGCGCTCGCGACAAGAAAGAGAAAAGCGCGCCGGAGGCAAATAAAAGAGAGCTACATCTCAAACAGTTAGGTGTGATGATGAGGAAGAGACGGGACAGGAATAGACGCACTTTTTAGCTCTTCTTTCGAACTCTCATCCAAGGAGCGAACATACTCGGTCACGTGGGAGCCTGACGTCAGAAGCTGAAAATCGCTTACAATCGCTAAAATCACATTACGCTTGGTGGGAGTCAATCGCTATAGGATGGATGCTTCGATACTAAGCGGGTTTATCAGATTTTCTTTTCACATGCAAAACTGCCCGGGCATTTTTCAATCGCGGAGTCCCGCTGAACATCCTCCTGATGCGGCGGAATCTCTCGCTTTGCGTGCGATTCAGGCTCTCATCCAGAAACTCTCCTCTGCAGATGACACCGAGAAGGCTGGAAAATGTCACAGCTGAGGCATTTCTGTCCGACTGAGTGGACAACATTCATTTGAGTCCTTCCTCTCCACTTCTGAGCTCAATGAGCTAATTTTCTTCAGTTGGATAATCTTTCCTTCCCCCGAAGACATGGTTAAATTACGATGAAGTTGATTTTTAAACCTCCAAGTGGTTTCGACGAAATATCTCGTCCATCAAGGTCTGACCAATTTTGGTAATGACCAGATATTTTGTCGTCAAGATATTGTCCAGTTTTTGATGACGCCGAGATCATTCCAGTTTTTCATAATGATGAGATCAAGGGTCAGTTTTTTTAATGACGAGATATCTCGTCCATCAAGATCTGATCAGCTTTGCTAATGACAAGATACCCGTCGAGACAACCGCCAGGAAGGTTAAGAACATGAATTACTGTTTATCAATGTAATGCTAACTTCTAGCCCTAAACCCCCCTGGTGGTTGTCTCGACGTCAAGGCAAAATTGACCAAATCTTGATATTTCGTCATTAGAAAAACTGATCAGATCTTGATCTTGTTACCACAAAAAAAGCAATATCTTGATGACGAGATATCTCGTCATGAGAAAAATTAGTCAGATCTTGATGGACGAGTTATCTCGTCGAAACCACTTGAAGGGTTGACCTATTTGATTAAATGCCCAATCTTAATGCTTATATTCAATTTCTGGCAGACTAATTTCCATGTCATCTTTCGAACCGTAAAGCAATTTGAAATCAACCAAATCGAAATCCAATGTAAACAATACACCATGTAAGGGTCATATATCGATAATGTTCAATTACCTCCATTTCTATGAACCTTTTCTCCAAAAATACTGAAAGTATTGTGGTTTGAAATTATTTTATATACTCAATAGATATTTACCTATATACTTAAGTGAATATTTGGCATTATTTTATACAGCATTTTTTTACGTATTGTCATAAAATTAACAAGAAAATCGCAATTTTTTTTTCTCAAAACCTATTAAAAATAATTACTCATCATGTAACAAAACTCACTTCAGGTTTTTGCATCAGAGGTTCGCCACTACAGGGTAGTTTTCGACGCCAAGATAAACCTCCCAGGAGAATTAAATAATCTTGAAATAACACAGTATATGCGTTCAAATCGATGCTTTCGTTTTTAACATTTAAAAAATAAGTTATAAATTTCAATTTTACTTAAAACATTTCAAAAATAATTTGTGCTGATGCTTTGATTCACAAATTGAAACAACGTAAACAAATAATTAAAAAAACATTTGAGTTTAGCGTCTCTGTTTATAACAGATTGGCCTGATAATGTCTCGTATTTCTCACGTAAATAAACAGTCAACACAGATCCCAAGTAAAATAAACAGTCGAAATCTCATCTACATGTTCATATCTTAATGCTGTTAACCCTCCAAGTAATTTCAACAAGATATCTCGTCCATAAAGATCTGGTCAGTTTTGTATCTTGTCCAACAAGATCTGGTCATTTTTGCTAACGACGAGGTACCCTCGTTGAGACAACCACCAGGAGGGTTAAAAGCGTAAATTTAATTTAAACTTTGGTATGAAAACAAAAAAGGAATAACAATTATTTTAAAGCTGTATCTTAAAAGAAACATTTTATAGCCAAAAGAATCTAAAGTACAATTTCACAATTTATATCTGATTATTGTACTGGTTAAAACTCGAAAGAGAGTTAGTTGAGCTTTTATACCAAAATGATCTACGACTTGCTAGATATTAATCTCAAACATCTGTATTGCGGATTAAGAGCGCTCAAAAATAAGTTTCAACCCGCTCCACTACACACAAACAGAAGCTTATTTTATTTTTTTTCTCTAATTCCTTTTACACTCACTGACTGATCGAGAAGAGAATGATGCCTCAGTTCCGAGTATGTTTGACATGTTGTTCTCAAGCACTTTTCAGGGACAGCCTGAAGAGAGATAAGCTCAGTTACGTATGGCGGTGATAAGTGAATGTTTTATTTATATTCAAGTCAACGCCTTTGATCGTACACAAGTGAAGTTAATAAATTGATATTGTTTTCCTGCGAGAGATTCCGCTAGACGCGCAACGCTCTTTGCGTTTTAAAAGCACGTCTTCTGATAATATCCAGGGTCGCGGATTTGCAAGATTTGCTTCTTCGGTAAAATTTAGATTACAGAAACAATAAAATATTTACACCCGTGCAAAGGTTGGGGCTCAGTTTGAAACAATATAAGTGCAACGAGCTCTTTTAAATTCTAAGTGGCGTAGTTACCGTAGCTACCGTCAACAGTACAAAATTTATTGCATGCGTTTGAAGGGCTTTTGTTAGTGGTGCATGCTATTAACACGCAGTTCCCTAGTGCATCTTTGCTGTTTAGCTTTAAACGTAAAAGGCGTCCTGTAAGAAACCTTCTGTTGTATATTTCGCATACTTTGTATGTTCATTGAAGGAATATAGTTCAACAATTTATAATTGGATAAGTGCTAGGATGTCATATCAGAGTCTCCAATTGCATACTCCATAGAAAAATATGCTTGTTAATAATATGCTTATATATGTATAAATGTTTATTTTTTATTAATGAGTAACCTGGGAATATCAGTATATGGTCTGTGAGCCAGATGAACCTATTCAGAGGGCTGTATTTGGCCTGCTGGTCAGTTAAATATTTTTGAAGGCCGTATCTGACCGACCTGCCGGTTCGAAAGTGAGTATACGGTTTGTGGGAAGGTAATTCTATTCTGAGGGCCTTATCTGAACTGCGGGCCTGTTATGCCTATACGGTCTACGTATCTGGTCTACGAGCCTGATAAAGACGTTTGGTGGATCGTAACTGGTCTGCGGGCCGGATAAACCTGCCTAGAGAGCCATACTGGACTACGGGCCGGTTAAGCTTGTCCGGAGAGCCGTATCTAAATTGTACCAAAAATAGGTTGAGTAAAATCCATGTAATTCGGTTTATTTTCTTGATCATACCAAATCAACTCTGATAGATTGCCGAAACCTAAAAGCTGAGAGAAAAATTGAATCATATTAAAATTTATCATCTGTTGCGTGTATTCTGTCCAATCAACATTTCCCACTGTAACTGACCATGCAAGGTGAACAGGCATGGTGATACGAGAAAATTATCGTTGAACATAGTAAATACAACTGTCTGATATTCAACTTCATCTTTTCCTCTGTGCAATGTTTCAGATGAAGTTTTCCAATGGAATTATCAGTGCTCTGCCAACTCAGATGATTCAAAATTGCGAGTGTTGTCCTGGGAGCTTTCCCTTCTGGTTGACTCCAGACCGTCACCAATAGCCCTTTGAGTTGCTCCAGTGCGACGTTAATTACCTACTTACCTACCAACCATTGCAATTTTAAATAATTGGTAATTGCATTTAAATTGGTATTGGAAATTGGTTTCCGACACTGCGAACGTAAATTTGGGTCGCTATCTTTTCTAGTAGCCCGGTTGGAAGAGTAACGGATTAGCAACCGGAGGGTTGCGAATTTGAATCCAACCAAAGACCGCTGTGTACAAAGAGGGTTGGTGCACGTTAAATCTATTGTGGCCTCAAATGTCCTCACGTTGGCGGGGTGTGGAAGTTTAGAGAGTAGGGTGCCAGCTCAGGTGTAACTTCGACATCTGACCGGGGTTCAAAATTGCGTGGTGTAGTCCTCGGATCTTTCTCTTCCCGACCATCTCCAATAGCCCGTTGTGTTGCTTTCAGTGCGACGAATTAAAATACCTTAATATCTAAAGCTATCTTCCAAAGAAGCAGTACATAAGCAATAGTGAGTACTTAGAAATCTATATTCTTTATATAGTATCTCTATTAAGCTTATATATATATATATATAATTTCGATGGGGATTTGAATATCTCATATTTGGGTGGGGAATATGATGAAATAATTATATTAGAGGGAAGTATGTAACGTATTTGGAAGACACTCCATTCACGGTTACTCAATTTAAGTTTTCAGCGAACTAACGGTCAGTGTTTACGGTATCATCAATAACTATAAAAGCTTTCAGCTGAAAAGTAGATATTTATTTCAGAACTATTCGCTGCAGATGATCTATTAACAGAATCATAATCAGGAATATCAGAGTAAAAATGTATTATTTCGGAAAATAGGAATTTAATATCTAAGAATGTCAAGTTCCTTTCTTTAGTGTATATTTTACATATAAATTCTATTTAAAAAGACAAATTACTGGAGCTAAATTTGTAAGATCTATGACACTCCAGATGTGTAAAAAAGTTTGAAAGAAAATAATTATTCATTGTAGCCTACATAAATCTTGAAAACTGACAATTTTATGGTGCATTTAAAGGAGAAAAATAGCCGTCACAGCATTTTATATAACCACTTTTTCCTTTATGCATCATTCATAAAGGAATATTAAATATATTTTTAAAGGGTAGAATAGTGTAATATTATACTATTTTATTTTACAATCGGTTTATAACTCTCAATAAACTGACTATTCCAAAATGAATGACAAATGGAAAACATTTTCTCAATATCAATATTTATTTTTTTTATTCAAAAAGCCATACAATGCATGCATTCATTGAATGAATCATGATAGGATAAAGAATCTTTAAATTGGCCATTTAAATTTAACTATAATCATTTACTTACACAGTAGACAAAGCACACTAAGTAAATACACGTTTTGAAACTATGATTTAGATTTATAAGCTTCTGAAATTAAAATTTTAATACATATATTAATATATTCTTAATGTACTATGCAATAAATCAAAACTAAAATTGGGGCTTTCGTGGTTCAGTGGGTATGCCCACTGCTCTAGCAACCTGTGAGTCGTAGGATCGATTCCTGCAAGGTCGACACCCTGGGTGCATTTAACTCATCTGTGTTAGTAAAACTTTCCTTGTGTCTGTCCCCCAATACTTCATGTTATATATATATTCTCGATAATTTTCGTCTGTTCGTTTCGAAGTCGGTATTTTCAATATATATATATATATATATATATATATATATATGTGCGTATAATAAACAATCAAACTTACAAAATATTAAAAAAAATCAAACATACTAGACATTAAAACGTAAGGTAACAGAAATACAGACTCGCAATAAGCCAAAAGACTACAAAGCCAAAATACCGAAGTGTAAACATAGTCAAACAGAAGTCAGAAAGCAGTACTGTCCATGTATGCGCGCTGAAGCTGCAGACATTGCATGGCCAGCAATATAATTCAATAATACACACAAAGAGAAATTTAGGAATTTAAATTTAAGGGTACCAAGAAAAATTTCGAAAAAAATGAAGAAGTGTTTGTGGATCAGGGCTTTGTGGATCAGAGAGGAGCCTGACCCAGTCAAAGCAATATGGTGTTTTTTGCGTGTGGGCGGCAGTTCGCCAAATGTAGCCTATATATATATATACAACTAAAATTACCAACAAATTAAAATTAAATTGTTATCCGTTTGCTGCGAAGACCTCGGATTAGAGGAGGATATTTTAACTGTTAATTTTTTGGATCATTTGCCGGTCATGAGAAGGCCGGTAATTTACAAAACCCAAGAGGATTGAAGATATGCTAAATCAGGTACTATTTATATGCAGGGTAGAGGGTTAGGTCATGTGTGTTTTCACCACGCCCATTAAAACGGTAAATATCAATCGAAAACAGATACAGAACATCATTTACCGTAAAAAAGAATGTCGGTAACTTTCAATCCCAAAAGGACTAAATTTATGTTAAATCAGGTACTATATATTGTTAATATATGGGATAGAGGGTTAAGTCATGTGTGTCTTTACTACGACCATTAAAACGGGTAAATCTCCATAGCAAGCGGTTACCAGGATGTATGCTATTATTAGAGTAAAACTACTACACACTAAAGAAATGAACTTTTTTATTATTTTTCTTTAACTTAAGAAACATGAGAGCACACAATATTTTCCTCTATTAAATGAGATATTCACTCTAGTTTTTGCTGAAAAAAATCTCTCTAATCTAGTTATAATTTTTTGTGCTTTATTTTTATCTCACCTGTCAATTCCATGTTATTCAAAAGGGGGTTCGGTGAAGGCATTCATCTGAGAAAAACAGTTTTTACATATTTAGTAAAATCTTCAATCTAATCTAAAATTCTCACCAGCACATTTATATTTTTATAGCAGTTCTTTATAAGGAATTTCAATTCATCATGAAGATATTTATGTTTTATAAATAGGGAGTATTCTCATTTGAAGTAAATTATTAGATTGCATGCTTCCATGCTCACTATTGAAACAGAACGTACTTTACTTTAAGTGTATTTATAAAAATACACATTCATAAAGAAATAAAAGTATTAATCGTATTTTTTATTTTGTTAATAAATTTTATTTGATTTCGACCAAAATCCAATCGACCATTGAAACCCCTTTCCCAGAATTCGGGATTGAACGAGTTTTGAATTCCAGGAAAATCAATCCTAGATTTCCAGGAAATGACTCCTTTAACCATTTACACAGTGTGCCAAACTTAAATAATAATTGTAGAGTTCAATTGGCGCATTTTATCTGTGTAAACGTTGCTTTTCACGAATCACTTGGGAAATGAAATTGATTTGTGAATTAAACTTGGAAGGCAATTTTACCCTTTCCAATCTCCTTGTTAAGGGCATAGTGGACTTTCAAAACAGACTTTTGAGGTTATTATCCAATTATAAAATTTGCACAGGTTGTTTGATTTACACTAAAACGCCTATATATAAAGTTTGACCCAAAAGTATTAAATTATGAGGAAGTACATAACACGGCGGTCAATTAGTAAAAATTGATAGGTCTTATGCGCATTAATTTCCATGTATTGCTAATGCTTTAATTCGCATTATAGTTTGTACATATATAAATCAAATTGACTCCATTTGGTAAGAGTTTTATTCAATTGTAAAGTAAACTATTGTACCAAACACCTAACAAAGCGTAAGTTAAGCAGACTTTTAAACTAAAATTTTTAAGCGTGATGAAATTCTCATTTGCACTTAACTATATACAACAGATTGCAAGGATTATGCAAAAAAAATTTAATGCAAATCAAGGAAAGAAGATACGCAAGGAACAATTCGAAATCAGAAGAATGTCAAAGAATCTCATTGGAGAAAAATGCGTATTTGCAGTAGACTTATTGTACTTATCTATTATATGTTTTCACATAGCAGTTAATTCTCATACAAACCAAATTAACTTCATTCGGTAAGCATATCACTCAATTGTAAAGCATAAACATTTTGTACTAGAACACTTAAAATTTTGCAAAAAAGCATAGGTTAAGCACACCTTTTGAATCGAAAAATTCAAAATTTTGAAGCATGATTTTCAAAGCAACAGATTTCAAAGATTATCCAGTAAATCGAAGATAAACCATATGATCAGGCAACAGTTCGAAACCAGAAAGATATCAGAAAATCTCAATCAGAGAAAGAGACCTTTTATCTACACTTACTGTACTTATCTACTACATGTTTTATGTTGTATATATAATTCCGTCAAAAGCGATCGTAATTAAAAAATTATTTTATTATCTATAGAGTTCGATATAAATTAAATTTTAAGGCTAAAATTTAAAAAATCGATTTTTCAATCAATTTTGCGGGATTTTGAAAGTCCAGTTTCCCCTTTACTCTCCTTTTGGTTGCCTTGACCTAGTGTCTCGTCATTAGCAAAATTGACCATATCTTGATGAGTAGATATCTCGTCATTAGAAAATTGACCATATCTTGATGAGTAGATATCTCGTCATTAGAAAATTGACCATATCTTGATGAGTAGATATCTCGTCATTAGAAAATTGACCATATCTTGATGAGTAGATATCTCGTCATTAGAGAGAAAATTGGTCAGATTTTGATAGACGAAATATCTCATCGAAACCACTCGGAGGGTTAATCCTCCTTCTGGTTGTCCCGCTGAGGTATCTAATCATTAGTAAAACTGACTGTATCTTGGATGAACGAGATATCTCATCATTAGAAGAAAACGGACCAGATCTTGAACTTGTCATAAAAAATTGTCATTATCTTGATGACAAGGTATCTCGTCATAAGCAAAATTAGTCAGATCTTGATGGAAGAAACCACTTGTAAGGTTAAACTGAATTCACAGAGGAATGTATATCGGGCACCCAGATACGCTAGAGGGGATATCTAGGTCATCCGCATCAATAGATGCAGTAATGAACGACAGCAAGTATTTGAGCAACATTTTTCAGTCTCAATTTTACAGTTTAATAGATGCAGGTTTAACCCTCCAAGTGGTTTCGACGAGATATCGTGTATATCGAGATCAGACCGATTTTGCTATTGACCAGATATCTCGTCATCAAGATATTGCCGATTTTTTTTGATGATGACAGGATTAAGATCTGGTCAGTTTTGCTAATGCCGAGATACCTCATCGAGACAACCACCAGGAGGGTTAAAAGTAGAAATAGGGCTACGATAAGTCCTACAGCATCTTTTTATCATATTATTTTAACTTAAAACCTAAGACACGCCCTGTATTAGATTAATTTTCCTTAATTTTTTATCCCCTTTCGTTCTTTTCCTAATTCAAGGCTTTGTTTCATAAGATCTTTAGAAAATGCGGGGAATCGTTTTATTTTTGATTTTTCTTTTGTTTTGAAACCAGGCTGCTGGGAAAACGCTCCTTTGAAAGTAAACAGATCCCACTTTTGGAAATTCCCTTTTTTCTGGTGTTTGAGAATTCAAAGATGTCAAAGACTTGGGTACGTTATATTTAATTTACAGTCTCTTGTAGCGGGAGACTTTCTAAGTGCTTTATATACTTGGAGCTTCGAAGTTTCTTCAAAGCCGAGAAAAGGTTTTTAAGTAACGAAGTTTTCCTCTCTGCTGGTAAATAACATAACGTGTTTGCTTTGAGTTAAGAAAAGTTTTCCCAGACTTTTACCTGACGCGATTTCTCACTAGAATCAAACTTGAAAACATTTCTGCACCATTGGACGTGTATTGAATTAAATTTGGGCTTGTTCTGAGTTGTTTGTATGAGTTTCTAATGACGGTATTCTAAAAATAAATAAAACAGATACTTGCCTTAAACGTGCAGAGATAAAATTGAAAAATGGCAGGCCTCACGCCTTATTTCCTATTTTTTTCAAATAGCTAAGAAATGCATTGAAGCAAATATACACGATTCAATAAGTTCTACTCAAAAGAGTCGACTATATTTTAATTTAAACTTATGAGTTCACTTGAGACGTTTTGAATGTTATAAACACCACAAATTATTTTTCTAATACAAAATACACAACACTTAAAATAATCCCATCTTCTTCGTTTGGTTATTTATTTTACTTTTTGCGTATTTGAAAAGTATAGACGCTTACATATCCAGCGCGTTTGAGCAAAACAGTATAAGTCAAAAATTGTTCACACACAAATTTAGATAAATAAACGAGTACAATTAAAGAATTATTTCATATAGTACAATTAGTATAAGTCAACTATGAATAAAAGCAGATATAAATACTGGTTGAAATGATTAAGTTGATTTATAATTGATATGTAAGAAAATACATCCGATAGAAAACTGTCTCCTGAAAAATCTGTTTTTTTGACATACCGTTTTGCCATAACACGCTAGATATATTTCCATTATAGGGCTCCTGAACTTTTTAGACCAAAAGAGCTTTTATGCATGACAAAACATTCTGGAACACTATATAACCTTGTCTCCCTGGTACTCCAGAGGTTAACGCTCTGACCATCGGTTCAACAGACTCTGGGTCCAAACCCTGTCATAATATGGATTAGGATCTGATTTTGAACCGTAGTTCCCAGTATAATTAACACTCGTGTAGCGAAAAATGACCGTTGAGCGACAAGCCAAATCAACAAAATGAACTAACCTTTAACCCTTTTCACTAATATTTTGAAAATTCAATAATGATAGTAGTCAATTTGGCGAGCCTTTTAAAACTCCACATTTGAATGAATATTCTCACTGAAATCAATGAAAGAACTGATTGAGTATTGAAGGTATAATTGAGATTGAAAGTTTAAAATAAGCATGTATTTATTTATTAGTTGTTTGAACGGGTTTCTTGTTGATTATAAAGTGCTTTAGTATTTTTAAGTAATGTTTGTCACCCATAAGCTCTTATTGTCTATATTTATGCTGTTTCTAAATTTAGTACTTATAGCAGCGATAAAAAGGATCTCACAGAGATATGTTGTTAAATGCATCCAAAATTCAAACGTTTGATTCGTAATTCTAAAATATTCCCTGTATACTTCAATTCAAAATTTTGTAATTTCTTCCCTAGAGTAAACAGTTAAATGATCAGCTCAAATGTGAATCATCCCTTTTATATGTAAGGAAGTTTCTAAGTGAGTCGACACATTTCTAGTCTTATTCCAAATATGTATTATAAAAGTATGTCCAGGATACCCCAAGTATACTTCAATCCGGAATTTTGTAATTTTTTCTCCTTGGGTAAACGGTTAAATTCAGCACAAACGACCGCTATTGATAAGAGAGAATGAGGCTTATATTGAAACTCTTAGACCAAATTGTAAAAAATAATTAACAACGTAAAATTCAACCCACGCAGAAGAACAAATTAAATCAGATCCTGATACTTTCTATTTAACTGCCAATGAATGTCGCCTTAGAATCTTCAGTAAATTGCATGGCATACTTTCAAGACTCTCCCTTTCTCGAAAAACCAGCACAAACGACCGCTGTTGATAAGAGCGAATGATTCCAAATTGAGGACCGTCCAAGGATGAAGTGCAGCCGTTGTTTGATATTAAGAAATCGATTGCGTCTATCAATGGTACTTTCAGCATTCAGAAGGTACTTTACCCCAGTGTATTGTCTTTGCGGGCAAACACTGCAACTATTCCGCGTCAATGGAGACGAGAAGAAAGAAGGCATTCAGAAGCTTTAGCAAGATCACTCCCATCGCATAAAAGCAATCTCGGCTCCCTCTAATTTGTTTAAACACATGATTCAAGAGAGAAGTCGAGCTATCTTTAGATCCGTCCCCCTTGCTCGGACGAGATTTAAGAATTCTAACAAGTTTTATGTGTACTTCAACTGGTTTGAGTGTGATTTAGCTAAAAAAAGGAAGTGGAAACTGGATTGGAAGGAGTGGGCGTGAGAAAGCAACGACAAATTGGTGAAACATTGCGGCTTCGTTTTTATTTAGAGGATTATTTTAATAAATGGCGATTCTAACACATGAAGTAACTCAAAAACTAATAAACTAATGATTTGTAGTGATGGAGATAGTGGATTGGAATGAGTGAGTGCGAGAAAGCAACGACAAATTGGTGGGACATTGTGGCTTCATTTTTATTTAAAAGATTATTTTAATAAGGTACAGAGATGCTAACATGAAGTACCTTAAATCTAATGATTTGTGGTGATGTAAATAGTGGATTAGATTGAGTGGGCTCGAGAACGCACAAATGTTTCACAAATTGGTGAAATATTTTGGCTTCATTTTAATTAAGAGGATTACTTTAATAAGTGGAGAGGCTAGCATTAAGTAACTCAAAAACTAATGATTTGTCGTGATGTAAATAGTGGATTAGAATGAGTGGGCGTGAGAAAGCAAAGACAAATTGGTGAAACATTGCGGCTTCGTTTTTATTTAGAGGATTATTTTAATAAATGGCGATGGCTAACACATGAAGTAACTCAAAAACTAATAAACTAATGATTTGTAGTGATGGAAATAGTGGATTAGATTGAGTGGACGTGAGTAAGCAACGACAAATTGGTGCAACATTGGGGCTTCATTTTTTATTAAAAATTATTTTATTAAAACGATGTTATTTGCACTAACTCAAAAACTAATGATTTGTAGCGATGTAAGTAAATAGTGGATTAGAACAGAAAATCGAGGCTTAACTTCTTGTAAGTTGTATTTTATAGCAGAAACTGCGAAGCTATGTTCGTTATGCGTTATACGTACATATCATTACCTAAAATACGTGCTACATTTTAAACGGAACATTGGTAAACGCTAAAGTGAAAGCGGATTTAAAATATTTTAATTTCAAGCCGATTGCAGAAGACTAATCATAGAAACATTACATATTAGTAATGAAACCATTTTCAAGAACAAAAATTTTACAAACACAAGAATATATGAGGAATTAAAAGATAAATTCCATGTCAATTGCTTTGCAAGAATTCATTAAAACGTTTTGATAACTTATCTAATTTTAATGACTAAGCTAATTACGATGCATTTAAGAATAAATAAGAAGAGAAGAAGAAAAGAAATAAAATTATTTTAATGCGAGTTATAGGAAAATCTGAAAAGTATTCTCAACACAATTAAATAAACCTAAATTTCTTTCCGAAATCAAAATAGAGGTACAACTTTCATTTGCTTTTTCATTTTTATAAAATATAAAAATCTATTAGTTGGAACGAGCTGTAACAGACATAAAATTGCACGTATTTATCTTCGAGATTATATCTGTGGAACAGTTCTTAGATTAATACGAATTTTTGTCTAATTTTCTCAGTTATATATTTATATTAATATATTTTTATTATATTATATATATATTATATTATATATATATTATATACAATATATATATATATATATTATATTTTATTATATTATTAATATATTTTTCTCAATTAATATATACTTTCTTAACTCTTACCTATATAAAGTATTTTGCTATTTGAATCTCAAAGCGAATCCATTTAACATGTATTCATTATTTCACAACCATTTTAACAACTGTTTTAAAGTGTTTTATCACAAAACAAAAATGACTGATATCGTCTTTCTTATTATGCGTGTTAAGCAATCTTTTGTCCCAATTTTAAAGATTGACTGTGTTAAAACCTAAAGTCTGAAATTCTTATTTGCTTTATGTTGAGAAACGGAATTGCTATTCTTTAACCCTCCAGCTGGTTTAGACGAGACATCTCGTCCAACAAGATCTGACCAATTTTGCAAATGACGAGAAATTTCGTCATCCAGATACTGCCGATATTTTTTATAGCAATACCACAAGATCTGGTAAGTTTTCTAATGACTAGATGTATCGTCAATCAAGATCTGATCAGTTTTGCTAATGACGAGATACCTCGTCGAGACAACCAATCTCCAAGAGGGTTAATAAACGGTAGGTAGGTAATTAATAATTGTCGCACTGGAGCAGGGGCTATTGGAGACGATCCGGGATCAATCCGGAAGGTTAATAAATGGATCTTGAACAATAAAGGGGACCTTATTACCCAAGAATGTAATGAAAATAAATTGTTTTTGTTCAAGAATGTAAGAAGTGGGTACGAAAGATTCACAAAAAAATAATCATTACAAACCTATAACTGATTGGTATGTATCATATTTATGTAAAACCTTCGAAACGGCATATTATTTCAAGATTTCCAAAAGAAAATTTTATAAGCAGCTTCTCCTCACACAGTAGTTATCTTTTTTTCCTTTTTTGAGGAAACATAAAATCCTTTTCATTGATTAAGTTCATATGGCATACTGCTTTTTATCTAAAAGTTATAAACATTTCTAAGTATTTGGTTGGGTTTTATGGCAAAATTACTATATGTAGCCAAGCTGTACCAAATACAAGGCATACGAAGTCAGTAAATGGACACACACATACAGTGGAAGTTTTTACTGACACAGAACAGAGAAATACTTCCAGGGTAAGTTACAGGAATCGAACGTGCAGCAATGTTTCAAGATACGAGTATTTTCACGAGTAAATTCAGTCTCCCACCAAAGTGGAAGGCACTGACAGAATCCAATTGGCGAACGACGAAGTCTGATCATGGATGAATGGCAGAGACGAGTTTGTTGTTGGAGTCTCAATATCCCAAAGTGTATAAACACACGGAGTATCCTTAGCTTTCGTATGTCAAGAATCTGGTCTAAAATGATAAATCATCCAGTAAGGCGGAAAGGCAAGGGATATGGACTCTGCAGAGCACTTAAGTCCAAAGATAAATCTGTTTGTGAAAGAACATTTACTCTATCCTTCGTTTTGTTTGCGACAAACTGCAGCGAGACCTTTTGGACGTTAGTATCGTTGCTTTCAGGAAAACCTGTCTGTACTATCTGTCACAGAGACGATAACAATAAAAACGTTACCAGCCACATGTATTTCGATTATAAGAATTTCGATTTGTTTTGCTATAGTTGTGTCCATTTAGTTGTTTACTACGTACAAAAAAGGTTTTAGAAGAAGCTATTGTATTTGCTTTAGGAATAGTTTCTATTTCATTTTTAAATAGAAGTTTTTCAAATAATGAAAGTAAAATTAGGATAAACGTCATTAATTTTCTAGTATTATTTAAATAATTTTCTAGTAATAAATTAAATAAATATTTAATTGTTTTATTTAAGTAATAAATGAAGTAAAAATGGAGAAAGTACCTTAAATCATTAAAACAAATGTTGCAAAGCTTTTCCTTGGTACATAAATACTAAATTTTACTTTGATTTGATCATTGTTACAATTCTACACACCTCAAAATCCTATTCCAGGATTGGTCCAGGACCGTTACCAGTAGCAAATTGTGTAGCTCCTTTGCGACGTTCATTCAACCTCTCCACAAAATCCTATAATTTGTTCAGACAACAAATAAAATGCGTAAAATGTATCCTGTTCTATAAGGTTAGGTTAGGTAGTTGAATGAACGTATCACTGGAGGGGGCAAAACAGTGTGCTATTGGCGATAGTCCGGGATCAATCCCGAAGGGAAAGATCTGAGAATACCACTTAATTTTGAACCATGATCAGATGTTCTGTAAGAAACCGCTTACTCGTGAATCAGAACTATTGCCAAAATCTGCACTTTACTATATTGTCTTTTGAAAATAAATTATTACTTGTCAGACGTTTAAAAACTTCTTTAAAATAATTATTTTTATTTTTTCGAAATATTCATTTTTTTTAAATCAACAAGATATTCCTAATCCAGTGCTGTGCTCTGCGATGGTTAGTATCAGTACCATGAACCAATTAGAGTAAGAATAGATTGACCAAGTGAAATTATAGCGATTAACGTAGGTTTAACGAAAAAGCTAAAAGTGAAAATAATTATGCATGCAGCATATCAATTCTAGGTATCAAACATTCAAGGGAGGTGTCTAGTCTACAGTCAAATGGTTGCACGGAACACGAAAACTTAATAAGGGATACTCTCTCCGTAATCTTCATATATTATTGAGTTAACCAACCTCGTTTGAATGCGAACTATTTATACATATATCTAAATAGAAATGTCTCCGATTTTCAGCTTCAGATGGTTTTGTAATTGACGTTCAATGCGTAGCACAAAGCAAAAAGTATCTTTGTAATTCTACCTATTCACGAAAGTTCAAAAAAGTAATAATATAAAGCTCCTGTGTACTTAGACATTTAGATGTAATATCATATATCTCAACCCAGCTGGAATACCTCTATTACTAAGAATGAATTGCTAATTTTATGTGTAGAATGTCTGTAAATACATGCTGTAAAACTGCTTCAATACCCTTTATTGGAGCGTCAACTGCCCCTACTGGAGCCTCAGCTGCTGTTTACTGAAATCCACAGTTGTGTGAGTTTGGCAGCATGCATAAACATGTATTTACAATCCGTAGAAAACATGTACTGTATGTAGAAAACATAAAACTAGAAACTCAATTTTTGAATTATGGTGGTATTGCAGCGTGGGTGCGATATCTACCAGCCTGGTAGCCCGAGTGGTTAGAGACCTGGCCATTGGTTGAACAAGTTGCGGGCTTGAATGCTGATTTTGACATTCAGAATTTTGGTCAACGAATTCAGTGGTACAGAGTTCGATGACGCAGGTCCTGATATAATTGCCCCTCCTGAAGCAAAACAGAACTGTAGAGTGATGAAGCAAACCGTTTAGTTCCAGATTAGCTAACGAGATTTGATATCACCACGAAATATTTTACCACTTGAGAATCCTAATTTTAAAGTTAAAAATATTACGGAGTCGCGGTAGAACAGCTGGTAGAGTCACGGATTATTAACAGGAGGGTTCCGAATTAGAGTCGATCCAACATAGACCGTCGCGTACGGGGGGCTGGTGGACGTTAAATCAATGTCCCTCGCCTCAAATGTCCCCGAATCGGCATGGTGTGATAGTTTGGAGAGTGGGGTGCCAGCTCAATTGTTGGCTTCATCATCTGACCGTGGTTGACGAGGTGTTCTCCTCGATCTTTCCCTTCGGGATTGATCCCGGACCGTAGTCAATATCCTGTTGTGTGTGTTGCCTCCAGTGCGACGCAAATTAAACTATCAACTACCTACTTAAAAGTATTCCTTATTTTACAAAACACGGGTTTTTTACATTAGACAAATACTTTAAACACACCAGAAGATAACTTATTAATGGAATTGATGCACTCAAAACTTTACAATGGATCCATATTCCACCTTTATTGCTTTTTGATAAGATACAAAATAGACTGCACTCATCTAATATAAAGAAACATTATATGTAATGTATTATAACGAAAAAACCCATGTTAAAAGTATAAACGTTCTGCGTGCATGACTAGATTATATCCATCCTACATCAACCGAATTTATTGAACGGGAAAAAATATTTCGTCACGAATCCGAGATGATCTATCATACTTGGAGGCAAATAAAATGCGATTGAACGAAACAAAAAAATCTGCATTACGCCTTGGGTGGAGTCTAAAACGTGAGCTATTATTTCTCTGTGTTCTGTCTCGATCTCTTCTGAGTCAGTTGCTTTTTCATGAATCACGATGAATCTGAGTTGTAAATGTTGCATCGTAGAAACATTAAGAATAAACGAGCAACAATTTCCCTTGAAAGTAAGCAGCGTACGATGTTATTTTAAAGAGATATATTCATTTTAATGATGCACAAATACCAGTTTTGGGCATAATTTTCATGGGTACTGCCAAGATGGAGCAAAACAAAACAATACACACTTTCTTTTAACTGAATCTTTTGTGTCAGTAAAACTTTCCTTGTGTGTGTCCATTACTTGATCTTGTATGTCTTTTGGAGTGAAAATATTGGTCAAATATGGCCCCTTAAAATCAAACAAACCTTTAACCCTCCAAGTGTTTTCGACGAAAGATGTCGTCAATAAAGATCTGACCAATTTTACTTAGGATGAGATATCTCGCTATCAGGATATTACCGATATTCTTCAGGACGAGATGTCCCGTCCATTAAGATCTGGTCAGTTTTACTAATGACGAGATATCTCGTCGAAACAACCAACAGGAGGGTTCACTGACAGGAAATGCGCTGTTGTTGGCAAATACCGAGCGTTTGGTTATGCAACCATCGACAAAGAATAACAGTTTAAGAGTCGTTTCTCAAGTTTCCTTTTTCGTAACATTACAACAAAATAGGAAAAATGAAAAAGTTAAGTACCGATTGGTCTCTCACGTAGAATATTTTGGAAGTTCGAGAAGTGTATAGACCATAGAGCAATAAGCCAAACCAGATCAAATCGAAAAATAATTTCATTTTGAGAAACAATTACATGCATCTTATGAGGCTGGTTGGTATTGAGGTTTTATGGCGCAAGGGCCATATTTGGCCATGCTGTGCAAGACACAAGACATACAATATAATAAACACATACAATGAAAGTTTTACTGACACAGAAGAGAGAAATACAACCATGGAGGAATGCACCTGACAGGAATCGAACCACGTTTTTCAAAGTAAATGGTATATCGATTGATTTTTGCCCCTTTCCAAAACGAAACGCATATCAATATAATTAGTAACTAATTTCATCTATTTTGAATAGTACTAAATTAATCTTGTTAATAACAAAGATAAACAATAGTGTATGATGCAAACAATTATGTATAAACTTATAATGATATAAATATTGTTACTTGCAGTTGATTGCAATATAAGTTAAAAGTTCTAAAACACAAAATGAAGTCGAAAGTAGCATTTGTATAGTATAGTAGAAAGTTATTTGAAACAAAACTTTTCTCAATTTTAGCTTTAGCACTTTTTATTTCTTTTATCATTGCAAGACTTTTAAGTTACTTGCAGATGGATACGTGTCCAAGGTTCCATAAAATATTAGTTTTGTTTAACAAATTACGTTTATGCGAAAAACAAAATAATCAGAGAGGGTCTCAAGACCGTTAATTACAGCGCTATTAAAAGTTACTTAAAATCTTAAAGTAAATAAATCAAAGATTAGTATATATATATATATATATATATATATATACTAATCTTTTTTATACTAATCATGTTTTATATATATATATATATATATATATATATATATATATATATATATATATAAAACATGCAACCTTTTAATAAATTGCTTCGTGGGACTGGATCCATTATCCATCTTGATTTAAATGCACATCCTGTCGAGAAAATCGTACTTTTTTAATTTAAGTAAATATTTAAGAGTTACGGTATTGTAGCATTATTGTAATTATTATGAAGACACTTATACAGAGGCTGTTCGGAAATTTTTTGAACAATTTTGATGAGCTGAAAAAATTGTATTCTACGAAATAATTTTATTTTCACAACAGCTAAATATTTAAAGTATAACTTATCGTCTGCTAACTTAGAGTTTTGTTTACTTTCAAAATGGCGCTTTTAAATAAGCAATGGATGGAAGGTTATGTTTCCTCTCTTTCCGATGAGAATTATGCTTATTCAATTATTCAAAATCGCTGTAAAGGTCATGGTTTTTCGATATCTAAAGGTACGATAAGTAATATTATTAATGAGAAAGGAAAAAAACGTAAAAGTGGAAAAATACTTCCAAAAATGTATCCAAAAAGAAAAATTTCTGAGAATATTTGCAAGGTAAGATCTTTAATTTTAAAAGAGAATCCGCCAGGTCAAAGGACTATAGCAAAGTGAACGTGAGAACTTTCTCTAAGACATTTATGATTGTTGCCGGTTTTGCATATAATGGAAAATTAAAAGTAAAAAAGGGGAAAAAAATGTAAAAATCAATACCCACATATTATCAAGACCCTATTTTATCCCCAATATTCAAAAAAGAAATACGATATCTTTATCCACAGTGCCAACAATCAGTAGAACTGCATCAGGGTAAAGCAAGCAGCCACACATCTAAATCGACTATTAAATTCTTGGAAAAAATGGAACAAGAAACTGGTATCGAGTCAATACCATTTACTGATATTCCTGCTAAATCTCCAGATGTTTTACCCATGGACTTTTGTGCTTTTGGACTTTTAAAAAGGGCATTATCGAAACGTCGACCGAAAACCATTCAAGGACTGGAAAACTGGAGCAAGAATGGGATAAAATACCACTGTCGACACTACAAAAGTCATTATTATCATGGAAATTAAGGTGTAGAAAGATAGTTAACAATAAGGGCTATCAAATGGAACGTTTAAAACACAAAAATTTCATGTAAAAAATTGAGCTTCAGTCCATTAAAATCGTTCAAAAAATGTCCGAACAGCTTCTGTAAAGATTATTATTTTTTAAAATTCAAAACAATTTCAACGTGGTCGTGAAAAATAGTATGCATTTTTATTTTATCTTTGTTTCAAAGCGTCTTTTTATTTCAAATTCGAATCTCATTCAAATTCAAAGTATATATATGATTTGTTCATCAAGCAATGATACCAATGATACTATACCACGGAGGCGAGATTATCAATAATGCTGAAAAAACAATGCTTAGTTTAATACTCATTCTTACTAATCGATGAACCTAAAATTGAGTATTTCAGTAAGTGTATAATCTGCAAATATGTAGATTTTACAATTTTTGTACAAATTTTTATTTATATTGGTAGTTAGGATACTTCCTAATATGTGATTCAACAACGTATTGTTATTGTTTAGTAGCTTAAACGTAATTGTTTAAAGTTTATCTACAAGCGCTTATTAACGTACAGACATTTTTTCTACTGTATTTTCTAATTCAAATTTCATATCTTATGTAACCACGCAATTTAAACGGAATCATGTGCATTACATCACATTTAGACGTAGAAAAAAAAGAAAGAATTTTTAGATATGTCAAGATCAAGATTAATTGGAACCCTAAAAATTTAATATTATATGAAAATGATAGAAGTATTTCATCGACTTAGAGCAGACATTCATTAACTGACAAAGAGAATATTTTAATATACAGCTGTTTAAACGAACTATAAGTTTTTAGGTTTAAAAATAAAAACAATAAAATATAAATTTTGATAGTGCTATATATCTTATAAACATATTAGTTGTTCAGTGTATTTCTAATCATGAAAATAAGCATTTAATGTCTTGGGAAAATGTCAGAGAATGAGTTTGTTCGCTAAGCCGACCATTTGTTTCACTATTTATTGAAAAACTTTAATATCGTTTCATTTAGCACGTTTTTCAAAAAATTATTAATAGTCCGGATAATATTTTCCGGTATTCGTGGTTCACATCACATAATTTTATACAAATCCTATATCAAATTAATCACGCCTATAAAGTACTGAAATAGGTAAATCAAGGGTTCATCCTTTCATTCACTATTATTTTAAGAAAGAAACCAATAGTTTCAAGTAATAAAAAGGGACCAAATTCTCTTGCAATAAAATAACATGTGTCGTAGAATGTGAACTTGAATAATAGACTATCATGAAAAAGGAAATCGAAAAAATGTCTTGTTTTCTCTAGAGGTTCAAAGAAAACATTTGCTCCATTCATTTCATCTGTTTACCTGACGAACCCATCACACCATGCCTGATAAACAAATAAAAGATCTCGAAATTCTCAATCCCAAACTCACTATCTTCGAAAGATATAAAAAGTCTAATAATCGTCAATACTGCTCTACTCTCACATGAATTATTTGCCCGCGACAACCCTTTACGAGTTTTAATTAGTTTACCGAATATCACACCAGTTTGATTACCAGCTTGCTCTTTCCAAAGGAACTTTTCCAAGAAAGGTAGGTGCTGCCACCTACAGGAGCTATTTTAAGGTTACCTAGCGGAAAATACTCTTTTTGGTCTTTTCTTCCATCGGAACAAACAAAAGATGGGAAAACTCACGGAAACTCTTAAATTTACACTTGGGGCTAAAAGGAAGAATGTTATTTCTTCGCTCTACTCTGTAATAATAAAGCTGGCTTTTGCTTTTATGAGTGCAACAAAGTTTGTTAACTATTTTCTCTTCACTTAATTAACTTTTTAATACAGGATGCGCGGCCCTAACGTTAGAGCATTTCAAATATTCGTTACTTGTGGAAAGCATAGTAAAAGGACGTTTTTAATGTTAGCGAGATTGAAAATAATTAACCTTGATTGTAAAAATTATCAGTAAAGCTTTATCTCAGGTATTTTACAAAAAAAGCAAGATAATTCTACATTTTTTGTAATTTCAGTGTAATTATATAATATAGGTATTAATATGTTTAGCAAAATACGGAATAAAAGGAATTTTACCAAACTGTTTATTTGAAATCATTAATTAACTTATTAATTAAAAATTTAACTACTATTGACTATTTAGCAAATTATGAATACTGTTTAGCATATCATGAGTAGTGAATACATGAAAAAAATAGCATATTGATCGTAATATCAATCCGATTCTTAATTATAAGGAGTTATCAGGATGGTTCTTTTAAGTCTAATTCTTTTAACTTTACAATTTGTTTGGTAATATTATACATGATATTTATTTATTAATTCTATCATATTTTGTTGAGCAGAATTTAAAGGCAAATCTTAAACTATTATTTCGTATTATCAATGGGTACCGATGTAAAATATCAATAAGTTAAAACAAATTAATAAATCCCAAAATATTCGAAGCAAATCAGATTTTTTCACGAGGTAGTATTTAATTTAATTTTTCGTAACAGTTTTTAATTTAAGTTTTCGTGCAATCTTACCTTATCGATAGATCTCCCCATTTAAGAGTTTTGTTCTCAATAGATAACCTTATTTTTTGCTCTCTTAAATATATATAGCCTCTCCAGTTAAATAGAAAAAAGTTTGACACTTTAAAGATAACTTCACAAATACGTATCGGCTTCATAACTGTAATATATGCATCAAAAGATATATGTGTCAATGTTTATCTGACGCATCAGGGTAAAGAGAATTTTCCAATAGAAAAATTTAATAAGAGTTGACAAACTTTAATCAAGATCTTATCTAGATAATGAAGCTTCATCCTCAAAATTTTCTCCCAAATCACCTCACTGGGTGAAGAGGTTAGCTATAGCAAAAGTACGTCTTATTACTTCAACAAGAAAAATTGGTCGAGAAACTATGATTTTTTATAGACACCACATTGTTTTATGCATCCATAGTTAACCATGCACTTAACAGCGTTTAATGGTATTACAATTAACTCCCAAAGAGAAAACTGAAATATAATATCATTTGCATAACACTGGATTGAATATGTCCTGCTGTCAAATTGGGACTATGATGCGAGGTTGGAAGACTAACGGATTAGCAACCGGAGGGTTACGAGTTCGAATCCAACCAAAGACCGTCGTGTAAACAACGGGGCTGGTGCACGTTAAATGTGCCTTGACCTCAAATATCCTCACTTCGCCAATAGCCCATCGTATTGCTCCAGTGCGACGTTAATTAAAATACGTACCTACCTACCTGCTGTTAAAGTATTCTTTAGTGAACATAAGAACTCCGAAGACATTCACTTCTTGAGATAGAACAGAAATTTTTCTATTATTTTTTATTTTTGAAATTTGGATTATTTTTGATATTTTGATGATTATCAACATTTTAAGCATGTTCAGGGGAACAATGTGCATTCACATCAGTGGTTTTGAACCGGTATACCCTGGAAATCTTGAGGGCCGCAACACTAAATCCTCAATGCCGCCAAATATGTCATGGAAGAGTAAAAAATAAAAACCTTAGCCAAACTGGTAGTCTATAATATAAGAGCTTCAAGAAATGAATAAGATGATAAAATTGGCCTGTAACCATTTCGATGCAAAAAAAACCGTTCACCAACTGAACCGAAAGAAACAACCTGACGTCTCGATATAAATGAATTTACTCGAGTTTTCTATATTTTCATTTTGGTCCTGATGAGAGTGGACCTTTCTTTCATCAAAATAGATACGTTTTATCTCATCTTTAATCATTTCTGAAGTTTTACCTCATTGACTGCCACATTGCTTAAGACGTAATGCAAAATTACGAGAGCTTTATCGCTAGATGTAGGTAGGTAGTTATTAACCTCGCACTTAGCAACACAACGGGCTATTGGCAACGGTCCGGGATCAATTTCGAAGGGAAGGATCAAGGACAACGAATCGTAATTTTGGACCACCTTCAGATGACGAGAACACCTGAGCTGGCATCCCACTCTCCAAACTTCCACACTACGCCAACGTGAGGACATTTGAGGCTACGACAGATTTACGTGCACCAGCCCCCGTGTACACGACGGTCTTTGGCTGGACCGAGTTTCGAACTCGCAACCCTCCGGTTGCTAATTTTTAGATAGAAGGAAAAGCTAGAGGAAAATGTTACGTCTGTTTAATATTGAGCATGTCATTAAATAACCACACCGAGTATCATTTTATTAAAAAGTGGAAACAAAGGTAGATTTGTAGGTAGTTAATTAACGTCGCATTGAAGCAACACAACGGGCGGTCCAGGATCTGGTATGCAGATTTTAGTATGTGTCTTGAAACCCCTCAGAGGGTTTATGTAAAACCCGATTGGAATTGGGTGGTCCCTTTCGGTCATTCGGATGAGATGCATAAAGGGATTATTCGAATGGTATTGATATTATCTCAATCAAATTATTTTTTGGTGTGCAACAGAATGGACTGTCTCACTTTTCTCTGTAAGGTTCAATGATTCCTCTAAAATCAACCCTCCAAGTAGTTTCAACGAGATATCTTATCCATCAAGATATGATTATTTATGCTAATGACGAGATACCTCGTCATCAAGATATTGCCCAAGAAACTGACCGATCTGATGAGATCAAGATCTGGTCAGTTTTCTTCTAATGACGAGATATCTCGTCCATCACGATTTGGTCAGTTTTGTTGATGACGAGATATCTCGTCGAGACAACCAGCAGGAAGGTCGAAGACAGAAATGTCTGTGTGACGATCCTAAAGAAGAAAGTGATACAAAATAACAGCAGCATCGCAATGTTTATTGCTTTTCATTGACATTTCCCCACAACTTTTTCTCTTTAATGCTACCTGCGGTGCTTTTTGAAAGACATACGGGATAGAGGCTTTCCGAAGTTCACATAAAAGTGAAAAGCAATGAGCCGTTTGAAGTAGTGTTCCTCTCACATTTAACTTACTTGTAGTCTCTTTTATTAGGCTCCGGGCGCATTCATTGCGAGCTAGAATGTCTCTTTTATGTCCCGATGGTTTGAAACATTCTGGATATGTCAAAATAAAATTTTATTACATGTCAACTTTAATATACGTTGCTATTTTGTTTTATGTGAACAAAAAGCTATCTGTAAGGGATTTTGAAGTTGCAGTACCGAATGCCCGGTTGTTTGGGGATATGGGATATTGATATATTCCACTGAAGTAGTATATAAACTTCTAGTTTATAATTGCAGTTCCCCATAACTCAAGTCCTGCCATCAATATACATGATGTTTCAAAACTACCTTTAAGGGAAAGTAGGGAACATAAAACTGAATAGTACTCACATAGGGATGTGTACTCAAACGCTCTCAGATATGCTAAAAAGTACACCAAGGTGCAAAAATGAGACAGCAAGTATGCCAACAGATAAATGTGTGTAATCATATTTTATTTCATTAGGTTTCACGCTAACTGTTTCCTGTCATGACCACCAAATCTAAATATAAAAGTGGGGCATAATGAGGCTATCTCTGAAAGGAATAACTGAATAATTGATAGTTAAATTGAAGATTAATGTGTTATAATTATACTATTTCATTAGGCTTTCTGAAAACTATATGTCTACTATGCTCACCTAATCGGAAAATAAACCTCTGAAAGGAATAACTGAGTATTTGACGGTAGTCGAATCGAAGATGAATGAGTGTAATCATATTTCATTTCATTAGATTTCACGTCAACTGTACCCTGTCATGTCCACCAAATCGAAAAATAAAACTTTGGGACAAAATGGGGCTACCTGTGAAAGGAATAACTGAATACTTGATGGTAGTCGAATCGAAGATGGATGTCTGTTATATTTATTTCATTCGGTTTTATGCCAACTGTGTCCTGCTATGTCAACCCACCAAATCGAAAAATAAAACTATGGGGCATAATGGGGCTACCTCTGAAAGGAATAACTGAATAGTTGATGGTAATCAAATCGGAGATGGATGTGTTATATTTATTTTATTCGGTTTTATGTCAACTGCGTCCTGCTATGTCAACCCACCAAATCGGAAAATAAAACTGTGGGGCATAATGGGGCTATTTCTGAAAGGAATAACTAAATATTTGACGGTACACGAATCAAAGATGAATGTGTGAAATCGTATTTTATTTCTTTAGGTTTCATACCAACTGTATCTTGCCATGCCTTTGGTGTTTTTATGAAATAGCGACCACATTTGACCAAGCTGTGCTACACGCAAGACACATAACGACAAGTAATGAACATACACACAAGAAAAATTTTACTGACAGAGAAGAAAGAACCACACCCAGGGTAAGTTACAGGAATCAAACCTACAACTCGCAAGACATAACTGGATAGATCGAAGATGAATAAGTCATTATAGTACAAAAGTTAAGAACCCTATTCAACTCTACGTTTGTGTGCGTCTGGAAAATATAGCTGTGGATCGAAATTTCAAAATCAATTCATAATATTTATCAACGTTAATTATCGCATCAATTAAACCTCACGGAAAATAAAATAAAGAGTAAATTTAGAATAATATCTCCTTTCTTTTTGAGGCCGCTGTAGCCCGGATGGAAGAGTAGCGGATTAGCAACCAGAAGGTTACGAGTTCGAGACTAGATCAAGCCAAAGACCGTCGTGTACGTGGGGACTGGTGCACATTTAATCTGTCGTGACCTCAAATGTCTTCAGGTTGGCGTGGTGTGGAAATTTGGAGAGTGGGGTGCCAGCTCATGTGCGACCTCTTCATCTGACCATGCTTGAAAATTCTGAAGCCTTGTCCTCGGATGGGATTTTGGGATTGATCCCGGACCGCCGCCAATAGCCCATTGTATTGCTGCAGTGCGACTTCAATTCAGAACTACCTACTTTCCCTCCTTTTTATTCATGAGGTTAATTCCTTCCTAGGAGTATTTCTCTCTTCTGTATCAGTAAAGCTTTCCTTGGGTGTATGTTAATTCACTTGACCTTGTTTGGCGCAACTACACCAAATATGGCCCCTGCGCCATAGAATCCAACCAACCCTTTTATTTTGCGATCACATTGAAATTCCAAATACCTCGACTCTAAAATTCCTTGAAGTTTTAATACGATTTATAATGTATGAGGTAGTAGCATGCAATATTATTTCCAAGTAAACATATCCCATTTTTCATCGGTATTTTATTTGAACCAGAGTCAAGGCTTAAATCTAACTCATAAATTTACCATAAGGGAACAAACGATCCCTAAATACCAGCACTTGATTCCTAAATTAACCCGTTAATCTCATAAGATTTGAAACAGTAGACGGATTTATCCTGTAATCGGATGAAGCAGAGATACTATTTTGCATGCTGTTTAATATTTATTCCGGAGATTAAGGCCCCGTTCACATGAGGAGTTTTCCAACGCGCGTTTTACGTCTAAACAAAACGCGGGTAGCCAAAGTACATAGAGTTCTACTGGAGTGTTCACATGCAGAAATCGCGAGAATCCAAGCGCTAGACAGCTTCGGCGCTTCAACAATCTCCGGTCGTTCTCGCGATTTGAATGCGTTTGAGGAAGCATAGGTTTCTTCTACTGCGTTCACATGACACGCGTTTTGACGGGCGTTAGGGCTTTTTTATTCCTCTAGTCCAAGTTTCTATCTTCGCGATCGTTAAAGATAGAGTGAAAATTTCAACGGATTTCAAATCTGCGGAAAATTTTACATCAGATAGATACATTAAATTTGATTTTCTTTAAATAAATAAATTTTCAACTGTAATTTTACTATTTTCGCGATACGGATTTGACGAATATATTCATTACGAACACAAAAGGGAGTATTCTTCTCGTTTTTATAGAAAAGATATAACTTGATTGGAGTATTTTGTCATAATCCACTGCTTTATACTTATGGCCATTAAAAATAGGATGAGAAAATTGAATCGTATTCGATTTATTGAAGAAATTTACCCTGCTTTCACACAAAACTTGTAAAAATGTGACAGTTTATATCACTTTTGAAAATGAACTTAATTTACTGTGCGCTTATTTTTCATAGAATTTATATTTTAATCTTGCAGTTAGTGTTATTACTACTTTAATCAAAATTTTTATATTATATATACGTGCAAACGCAAATTCTATTAGCAATCTCCTGGTTTTCGATATATACTGTTTTTTGGTTTTTCTTTGAGAATTTTTTAGTTTTAACAAAATTTTCTCGTTTCATCGTGGGGTTTAATCAAATTTTAGTTGAAATATTTCCAAGTCATTATTCCATTCGTGGTTCCATTTGTGCTACAAAACCCATGAAAGAGGGTAGGTTGGAGGGTTAGTATTCGTTTCGGATAGTTGGAACTCAGGGAAAATTGTGTTTAAAAATTAAAAAAACTAATTATTGTTATATGTGTTATTTGTGCTGATACATTAAAATGTTTAGAGATAGGTTTTAAAGAAGTATAGAGATTTATTTGAAGAAAAATTAAATAAAAATTAGCTATAGATCGTAGGAAACACGATAAAACCTGCAAAAATACCATAAAAAAAGAAAGGTTATCACCAGTGCCGGATTTTGTTTGCGTGTCATCTTTTGATAGTACTTCGTAGACAATGCCATATAAACAGAAATTCCGTTTCCAATTTCCTGGTCCTAGAAATAAAATTTTGTGGGGATATATTTTTACTTTACACTCAATTTTAAAATTTTAAGGAACTTGTTTGGTCATTTTCCAGTTAGTTTCGTTTTTAATCAAAGTTTTACAGAAATATTCCAATTTTTCTTACGCAGTTTCGCTTTTACGATAAAACGCATTACAAATGACTCATCTGCTAGCTTCTTGAGCCCAAAAAATCCGTGATCACCCCTTAACACAAAACAAATCCTACTATTTTTATTGGTGGGTGAATCATCGACACTGGAGTGTGAAGGTTATAGGGTTTCTTCCTCTAGTCTTGACAGTAAAAAACGAATACTTTAAGATTTTAGAGTTAATGAAAATGTTTAATAATGCCACAATTTGAACTACATAAAGCACTGCTTCTCTGTGATCTGCTGTCTCTTACCGGTTCCTAGGTCCAAAATATCCCGTCATTCGAAATTTTTTTAAAAATGTACGAAAAGCTAACGTTCAAAAATTTACAACCGAAGTAGATAGCATTGGAATCGTATACTATACGTTATGAAAGATTTACCTGTTTAGGTTGTCACTTCTAGTCAGCAAGTCGATTATATTGCATTTATTTATGTATAAAGGTTGAAGTTCAAAAATACTTTATTCACAGGCAATTAGGGAACGGATGTTTTACAAATCGAAAGAATATCAAATTTTTACATCATTTTCAATATTTTTAGATTATTTTAGGCATTTTATTGGTCATTATACATTTCTAAGTTAACCAAATACAGGCTCTTGTGAATACAGAGTAATCAATTTTTTAGGTTGGGAAAGAAAGATTTTCATCCTACTTTTAATGGCTGTAAAATTAAAACAGTTGATAAGAGGCAACAAAATATCTTATTAAAGTGACATTCCCTTTAAAAACAAGGCAATACTTCCGCTTACGCTAAGTATAAAAGAATATCTGAAAAAAGATTAGTTGCGACTATTGACAAAAAAATAAGTTTTTCAAAGAAAATCGTGATTTTGGTATGGATCTAACGTAAAATTTTACGCTGATTTGAAATCCGTTGAAATTTTGACTCTATCTTTAACCATTCAAAAGATAGAAACTTGGATTAAGGGAATAAAAAAACAATTTAATGCATAACGGAAACTGACCTTGAAAAGCGCCCAAGTGCTGTTCACATGGTAACGCTCGAAAATTCTTATCTAACGCGCGTTGCAAAAAGTCCATGTGAACGGGGCCTAAAGAGGAAACGGGAAACCGCACTTGTCTAAGATTGCTGAGACCTCGAGAAATTGTTTGACAATTTTAAAAATACCTTCTTTAAACAAATCAGACGCATCCTTCATCATTTGCGTCGTTTAGGCCCCGTTCACATGGACTTTTTACAACGCGCGTTTGAAAAGAATTTTCGAGCGTTACCATGTGAACAGCACTTGGGCGCTTTTCAAGGTCAGTTTCCGTTATGCATTAAAATGTTTTTTTATTCCCTTAATCCAACTTTCTATCTTTTGAATGGTTAAAGATAGAGCCAAAATTTCAACGGATTTCAAATCAGCGTAAAATTTTACGTTAGATCGATACCAAAATCATGCTTTTCTTTGAAAAAATTATTTTTTTGTCAATAGTCGCAACTAATCTTTTTTCAGATATTCCTGTTATACTAAGCGTAAGCGGAAGTATTGCCTTATTTTTAAAGGGAATGTCACTTTAATACGATATTTTGTTGCCCCTTATCAACTGTTTTAATTTTACAGCCTTTAAAAGTAGGATGAAAATCTTTCTTTCCCAACCTAAAATTAATTTCTCTGTATTCACAAGAGCCTGTATCTGGTTAACTTAGAAATGTATAATGAGCAATAAAATGCCCAAAATCATCTAAAAAATATTCAAAACGACGTAAAAATTTGATATTCTTTCGATTTGTAAAACATCCGTTCCCTAATTGCCTGTGAATAAAGTGTTTTTGAACTTCAACCTTTATACATAAATAAATGCAATATAATCGACTTGCTGACCAGAAATGACAACCTAAACAGGTAAATCTTTCGTAACGCGTAGTATACGATTGCAATGCCATCAACCTCGGTTGTAAATTTTTGAACGTTAGCTTTTCGTACGTTTTTCAAAATTTTTCGAATGACGGGATATTTTGGACCTAGGAACCGGTAAGAGCCAGCGGATCACGGAGAAGCAGTGCTTTATGTAGTTCAAATTGTGGCATTATTAAACATTTTCATTAACTCTAAAATCTTAAAGTATTCGTTTTTTACTGTCAAGACTAGAGGAAGAAACCCTATAATCTTCACTCTCCAGTGTCGATGATTCACCCACCAATAAAAATAGTAGGATTTGTTTTGTGTTAAGGGGTGATCACGGATTTTTTGGGCTCAAGAAGCTAGCAGATGAGTCATTTGTAATGCGTTTTATCGTAAAAGCGAAACTGCGTAAGAAAAATTGGAATATTTCTGTAAAACTTTGATTAAAAACGAAACTAATTAGAAAATGACCAAAGAATTTCCTTTAAATTTAAAATTGACAGTGTAAAGTAAAAATATATCCCCAAAAAACGTTATTTCTAGAACCAGGAAATTGGAAACGGAATTTCTGTTTATATGGCATTGTCTACGAAGTACTATCAAAAGATGACACGCAAACAAAATCCGGCACTGGTGATAACCTTTCTTTTTTATGCTATTTTTGCAGGTTTTATCGTGTTTCCTACGATCTATAGCTAATTTTTATTTAATTTTCCTTCAAATAAATCTCTATACTTCTTTAAAACCTATCTCTAAACATTTTAATGTATCAGCACAAATAACACATATAACAATAATTAGTTTTTTAATTTTTAAACACAATTTTCCCAGAGTTCCAACTATCCGAAACGAATACTAACCCTCCAACCTAGAAGATACGTCTCTTTCAGGGGTTTTGTAGCACAAATGGAACCACGAATGGAATAATGACTGGGAAATATTTTAACTAAAATTTGATTAAACCCCACGATGAAACGAGAAAATTTTGTTAAAACTAAAAAATCTCAAAGAAAAACCAAAAAGCAGTATATATCGAAAATCAGGAGATTGCTAATAGAATTTGCGTCTACACGTATATATAATATAAAAATTTTGATTAAAGTAGTAATAACACTAACTGCAAGATTACAATATAAATTCTATGAAAAATAAGCTCACAGTAAATTAAGTTGATTTTCAAAAGTGATATCGAGTTCAATGTAACACGAGGATGTGAAAAATGAATGAAAATTGAAACTTATCTTACGCATTTCACCCGTTGAGGAAAAATAAAAAAATAACTAAAGTTTAGCTCTTTTAAACTGAATATTTTATTTAAGCTTTATTTTAAAGACGTTTGCCTTACATGAAAACTAGAACGGGCAGTTCTCGGTATACGTTATTCTCAGAAATAAAATTACCCACTATCCTCTTTAGTTATAAACTATCAAATTTTTGCAAGTTTTGTGTGAAAGCAGGGTAAATTTCTTCAATAAATCGAATACGATTCAATTTTCTCATCCTATTTTTAATGGCCATAAATATAAATCAGTGGATTAAGACAAAATACTCCAATCAAGTTATATCTTTTCTATAAAAACGAGATTAATACTCCCTTTTGTGTTCGTAATGGATATATTCGTCAAATGAGTATCGCGAAAATATTAAAGTTACAGCTGAAAAATTATTTATTTAAAGAAAATCACATTTCAGGTATCGATCTGGTGTAAAATTTTCCGCAGATTTCAAATCCGTTGAAATTTTCACTCTATCTTTAACGATCGCGAAGATAGAAACTTGGATTAGAGGAATTAAAAAGCCTAACGCCCGTCAAAACGCGTGTCATGTGAACGCTGCAGAAGAAACCTATGCTTCTCAAAACGCCTTCAAATCGCGAGAACGACCGGAGATGGTTGAAGCGCCGAAGCAATCTAGCGCTTGGATTCTCGCGATTTCTGCATGTGAACACTCCAGTAGAATTCTATGTACTTTGGCTACCCGCGTTTTGTTAAGCAAAATATTACCCACTCACGGGACATTAAATATGCATCAACAAAATCTACATGCTGCGTACTAAAGAGAATAACGTATTGCAGCTGTGAGGAAATTCAAAGGCAATTTAAATTTTGTTTGTGTATACGCCAACACTCTTTTGAATAGCGTTTGCTTCAATGCGAGCACTTTATTATTATTATATTCAACTGGGATTCATTTTGTTGCTGATTCAGTAGTCATAATTTATGCCAACAAAAAAATATAAAAAATAATTAATAATTACACTGCGTGTACTTTTACAATTTTCAGTTAGTTGCTTATAAATAGTTTAGTAACAGACCTCTATAGAAAGAATTTTAGAGAATTTCGTATGAGAAAACTTTGCTATTAATTATATTTTGTTGCTTGTCCATTCTTGTCGAGGGAACGTTGAGACATTACAAACACTGTAGTGTCTTCTGAATTTTCAAAAAACTAGATATAACATATGCTTCTAAATTCTCCAATATTTATTAGCTATTAATTACTCCAATATTTATTAACTATTAATTTCTCCAATAGACTTTTTTAGAGTGAATTGTTCCCAAAATAGGGTACTGTATTTCGCATACTAAAACTTACACGAAATTTTTAATTTCATATTAAAAGCCACTATATATAATCTAAAACGGTTCACAAAAGAATATGTTGCTAGATACTGCATTTTCATTGAATCGGGTTTTGTGTTAAGGTTTTTGTCACCATGTAGTCATTTTTTGCTACTCGATGGCTAATTAGACTGCGATCTATTTCATTAACCCGGGCATGGCAAAAAATTTTAATTGTTTAGATATCGTCGGTTCACAAGTGAAACACACTAAGTCAAAATTTTCAAGATGTGACTTCTTTAGCTCTTTTTAGACCATAATGTGGTGATCTTCAGACCTGTGGTGTGTGTGTGTGTACGTAGTCACTCTATCTTTGGAAGAAAGTTAGATTTCTTCTGGAGAAACACACTTAGTGAGTAAAGACATAGGGGTGGAATAGTTTTATGACTAAGTGTATATTTCACTTGCAAGCCGACGATGTTAGATGTAACTTAAAATCGAAATCAGGTTGTCTCATTTTAAACTTCCAGGTCCCTACTCAAGAATATTTCTTTACTTATGCAATGTATTAAAAACGCTCACAAAACTGAAATTATTTAATTGTGCTTACTTTTTAAACAGCATTAGCAAAACCGAGGATACCTCATATTTAACCCTCTAAGTGGTTTTGACGAGATATCTCGTCCATCAAGATCTGAAAAATTGTGCTAATTATGAGATACCCCGGCATAAGGAATATCAATTGAATTCCAAAGGATGAAGATATTTTTTGGACTCGATGGCTAATTAGACTGCGATCTATTTCATTAACCCGGGCATGGCAAAAAATTTTAATTGTTTAGATATCGTCGGTTCACAAGTGAAACACACTAAGTCAAAATTTTCAAGATGTGACTTCTTTAGCTCTTTTTAGACCATAATGTGGTGATCTTCAGACCTGTGGTGTGTGTGTGTTCGTAGTCACTCTATCTTTGGAAGAAAGTTAGATTTCTTCTGGAGAAACACACTTAGTGAGTAAAGACATAGGGGTGGAATAGTTTTATGACTAAGTGTATTTCACTTGCAAGCCGACGATGTTAGATGTAACTTAAAATCGAAATCAGGTTGTCTCATTTTAAACTTCCAGGTCCCTACTCAAGAATATTTCTTTACTTATGCAATGTATTAAAAACGCTCACAAAACTGAAATTATTTAATTGTGCTTACTTTTTAAACAGCATTAGCAAAACCGAGGATACCTCATATTTAACCCTCTAAGTGGTTTTGACGAGATATCTCGTCCATCAAGATCTGAAAAATTGTGCTAATTATGAGATACCCCGGCATAAGGAATATCAATTGAATTCCAAAGGATGAAGATATTTTTTGGACTCGATGGCTAATTAGACTGCGATCTATTTCATTAACCCGGGCATGGCAAAAAATTTTAATTGTTTAGATATCGTCGGTTCACAAGTGAAACACACTAAGTCAAAATTTTCAAGATGTGACTTCTTTAGCTCTTTTTAGACCATAATGTTTTGATCTTCAGACCTGTTCGTAGTCACTCTATCTTTGGAAGAAAGTTAGATTTCTTCTGGAGAAACACACTTAGTGAGTAAAGACATAGGGGTGGAATAGTTTTATGACTAAGTGTATTTCACTTGCAAGCCGACGATGTTAGATGTAACTTAAAATCGAAATCAGGTTGTCTCATTTTAAACTTCCAGGTCCCTACTCAAGAATATTTCTTTACTTATGCAATGTATTAAAAACGCTCACAAAACTGAAATTATTTAATTGTGCTTACTTTTTAAACAGCATTAGCAAAACCGAGGATACCTCATATTTAACCCTCTAAGTTGTTTTGACGAGATATCTCGTCCATCAAGATCTGAAAATTTGTGCTAATTATGAGATACCCCGGCATAAGGAATATCAATTGAATTCCAAAGGATGAAGATATTTTTTGGACTCGATGGCTAATTAGACTGCGATCTATTTCATTAACCCGGGCATGGCAAAAAATTTTAATTGTTTAGATATCGTCGGTTCACAAGTGAAACACACTAAGTCAAAATTTTCAAGATGTGACTTCTTTAGCTCTTTTTAGACCATAATGTGGTGATCTTCAGACCTGTGGTGTGTGTGTGTGTACGTAGTCACTCTATCTTTGGAAGAAAGTTAGATTTCTTCTGGAGAAACACACTTAGTGAGTAAAGACATAGGGGTGGAATAGTTTTATGACTAAGTGTATATTTCACTTGCAAGCCGACGATGTTAGATGTAACTTAAAATCGAAATCAGGTTGTCTCATTTTAAACTTCCAGGTCCCTACTCAAGAATATTTCTTTACTTATGCAATGTATTAAAAACGCTCACAAAACTGAAATTATTTAATTGTGCTTACTTTTTAAACAGCATTAGCAAAACCGAGGATACCTCATATTTAACCCTCTAAGTGGTTTTGACGAGATATCTCGTCCATCAAGATCTGAAAAATTGTGCTAATTATGAGATACCCCGGCATAAGGAATATCAATTGAATTCCAAAGGATGAAGATATTGCCGTTTTTAGATGATGTCAAGATCAAGATCAGGTCAGTTTTTCTAATGACGAGATATCTCGTCCATCAAGTTCTGGCCAGTTTTGCTAATGACGAGATACCTCATCGAGACAACTGCAGGAGGGTTAACTTCCAGATCGCATCTTCCCAAGCCTATTTCTTTACTCACGCAATGCATTAAAAACGCTTACAATGCAACTGAAATAATGTAATTGTGTTAGCTTTTTAAACAACACATCAACTCTTAATTCACTGAAAATAATTTTAATTTCTTCAAGCGGAAAAGGTAATAAATAATTTTTTCAGCAAGCTATTTCATACTTTTTGATCCATCTTGGTACTCAACACGATTTAAAATTTATTCAGGGATGGGAATAGATTTATTGCTACATAAAACTTGCATTGAGTTCAGAAATTCTACTCAAGCCAGTCTTCCTCTCACGCAATCCTTTGACGATTACCTTTGAAGCTTTTACAGAAACTAGAAACTATTGGAAAATAATTTTGTTGACTCCTTTATGAATTACGACTTTCATGATCAGTACCTTCCATGATCAGTAGCTTCCATGTAATCATATTATCTAGTTAAGCGTCATCAAACAAGTTCATTTGTACCGAATCGTAGTATCTGCAGGGGAGGTGTTATCGTCTTTTATATTTAACTTTGAAATTTATATGTCGCATTAAAATATCGCGTTTATTTCTTTTGCATAGTAGATAAATGATTAGATCCCAGGGATCTAATGCGATTCTCTTCGTTAATTCGTTGAGGAGCCTGGTGAACAACTGCGAGACAGCTATTTCTAGTTTCCTCGAAAGCGATGTGATAAATGGGATGATTTAGAAACAGTTCTTGTTATGTTTTCCAATAAGTTACAGAAAGCTCTTCCCTCCAATGTGCTACTCAAGAAGACGGTATTCCCACGTTTGGTTGGTTGGTTTTTATGCCGCACCGGCAAGGTCTGGCCAAACTTCTCCAAGCAACTTGACGTCTGATCTTTTCGAGTTAATGACTGTCATATGTTGTGATAATATAAGTATTTAATACTCAACACTAGAAAATGACTGTTGATTGGGTGTGTTCTAGTTCTACCGTTATAAAATGTCGAGCTTTTTTCTTTGGCATAGGGAGATAGAGATCATCACAATAGAATTATTTAGTAACAAAGTCTTATGCCTTGCAATGACTTACAGAAGTTCCTCCCTCAAACTACAATGTTAGTCAAGAATACAGTTATATCCACTTTTGGCCCTTTCGAGTTAAAGATTGTTATTTATCAGAACGTGTGAAAGATAGCGCAAGTTTCTCTACCAAAATTTATTTCAGGTGGAGATAGTTTATACTGCTATATACAGGGTGGTCCCAAAAAGGTTGTTCCGCAATTTATCTTTTTACCATATGGAGATAGGTAGGCAATGTAAATTGCAAAAGTGCACCAAATAAGGTAAGTAATTAAGATATGTGAATAAAATTATCACGTGATAACAATTTAAGCGGATACAGTTTTTAATTTCTATACAACCCCTCTAGATAAAAATCCGAGATAGCAAAAATGTTCCTTACCTGTATCCCTATCGTTAGTAAAAAACCATATTTCTGTAGGTTGAATAGTAACGGAGATACAAGAGTTTCCATTTTAAGGGGGCCGTATCTAATTTAGAACGATGGCCAAAAATGAAGAGCGAAGTTCTGCATTGCTGCAGATGGAAAACATTTTGAACATGCGTTGTAAATTTCCTTTTATTTTTATTTAAACCATTTTTTCTACAATATTTTTATTGGAGATTACATTGTCTACTATTATTCAGTGCGATTTTCATCTGCAGTTGCAATACTACATTACTTTGCACAATGTTGCACTTTCTGACCGAAAAAAAAATGCTTTTTAGCATTGTGTATACGGTCCCTAATCTGATTGCTTGAACAGCTGTGCACAAGCGGTATAATTCAACTTTTTTGCGTCATTATACCTCCGTTACTGCTCAACCTACAGAAATGCAGTTTTCTGCTAACGATAGGGATGCAAGTAAGGAACATTTTTGCTATCTCGGATTTTTATCTAGAGGGGGTTGTATAAAAATTAAAAACTGAATCCGCTTAAATTGTTATCACGTGATAATTTTATTCACATATCTTAATTACCTACCTTATTTGGTGTACTTTTGCAATTTACATTGCCTACCTATCTCCAATTGGTAAAAAGATAAATTGCGGAACAACCTTTTTGGGACACCCTGTATACTAGTATATTGTAAGTTAATTTGGTGGCTATGTTTACCACAATACGTCCCCTACAGTATTTAGCAGTGGCTGAGTTAGATAATTGTTACCTCTAGTTGAAGGATTACCGAAGCGCGTATTTCTGTGCGCGCGGTCATGCAATAGATAACTGTGACCGTTTGACTGTCTTCAGCAGCCTGGGAAATGACAGAGTGGCAACGAAGAGGAAGTCGTGATAGGAATAGAAGCAGTATCTGTCATCACAGGCTTCAGACAGTTGCTGGAAGCTATAGGCATCGCACTGGTAATTCAACTGTTCAGTATCCATCAACTCTTGCGAGCACTTGACCATCAAGCTTGTTTTTTTATGTTCTCGTGTCCATCCATTACCAATTTAGCAGAACGTGTGAAACACAAGTGCAACTGTGTCTACCAAAAAGTACTTCAGGGTGGAGATGTATATTACAGTATCGAAAGTTAACTTTTGTTGTGGTGGCTAAGTTCACCACTTTTATATGCTGAATATACTACTATTTATCAACAATATAAAATAGTATTATCACGATGGAGTTTAAAACGATAAAACTATTTGTAGTTATGTTGACAAGCGCACAACTTATACAGTAATTTGAAAAACTGTAATTTATTTATTTCAAACTCTAATCAAAAACCACGTTTTCCATAAAACATCCTTCAACAAAGCTGTTCGGAAATTGAAGGATCACCTTTAAATTCATATTTCATCCTCGCGTCGAAAAGGAATACAAACAAATATCACATATGTACATACACTTATTTATTCATACCAAAGGATTCTCAGAATGCGTTTTGTGTGTGTGTGTGTGAATTCAAAAAGACTCGTTTCAGAATTACAGTATACATTTCGGAAGCAAGACGCGAAATTAAAATTGAATAGAAACCCCGAGACGTAGAAGAAAAGAAAAGACGGAGCCTGTAAAATTTACTTCCATCAAAAAAATTCTTTTCACCGACGCCATGACCCCTCGGAATATCAAACATCTGAATCTCACAAAAATGTAAATCGGATATTTTTCGATCAAAGACGATGTCGGGCGAGAACCGAGGGATTCAACTCCTGTATACAAATGTCTTCAGGGAAACGAAACTGCGAATTTATTCACTAGAAAATGCGACTCGTCCCTCAAATAGGATGCGATAGATGCAATGTATATTAAAAATTTCTTCTGATTGCATAAATGCGTGGTGAATTGTGGGCAGTGAAGATCAATATTAAACCATTCCTATGCTAATCGTGGGATGGAGTGGATGCAGAGATCGGAATACTTACAAAATTCATGTTTGAATTAAATTTTATTTAAAATAAAGTTTATTTTTAAGTAAACTTCCTTGTTCACGGATATTTATAAATATAACAGGCTTGGCATTGGATTATAAATGGGTTTCAAGTTCCTTAGACAACTTCAACAAGTACTTCTCTTACGCTGGAAACTTATTTTTTCCGACCAAATGTGCGATCTTCTGCCAGCTTTAAATTTAAATTCAATTTTTCTGCAATATCGTGAGTGAGCCGCATACTGGAAAGGCACCAGGATCTGATCTCCAGATAATACAGGATGGTCTTACGTATAACCGGAATAACTGCACATGAAATCTATTCCTCTGCAAGTCCTTTTGCATATTTGATTGCGATGGGTAAGAGATTCATGTCACCTATTTAAATTGAATGACCCTCTTACTATTGGGTGAGTACTACAAGGTGCGTAATTGTTAAATTGTTTCTGGGGTATATTTTACACAAAACAAATTTATCGAAAAAAGGCAAACTAGTCTTATAGACATGCGCTTCATAAATAGTGCATCAAACCATTAACTTAACACTCTGAGTGTCACTAATTTTTCAAGTAGAATAGCATTGCTTTTTACCTATAACATACATAATGACTAAATAACCACATCTATTGGTTGAACGAATCTTAAGAAATATTCAATTGGTCAAGAAAAAAAACAATTAGAAGTCACTTAGGTTTCAGAACAGATATTTGAGTGGGAACCCCTTAGAGAGTTAACCCTCCAAATGGTTTCAACGAGATGTCGCGTCCATCAAGTTCTGACAAATTTTGCTAATTACGAGGTGTCTCGCCATCAAAATCTGACAAATGTTGCTAACTACGAAATGTCTCGCCATCAAGATCTGACAAATTTTGCTAATTACGAGGTGTCTCGCCATCAAGATCTGACAAAAATGTTGCTAATTACGAGGTGTCTCGCCATCAAGATATTGTTAATTTTTTCATATTAACGTGATCAAAATCTGGTGAATTTTCTTCTGATGACGAGATATATCGTCCATCCAGATCTCGTCAAATTTTCTAATAACTAGATTCTTTGTCGAGACAACCACTAGGAGGGTTAAATTTGTAAAAAGGTTTGTTTCAAATGCCTGGAAATCTACATATTATGTGTCTAAATAAAATGGAAATAAATTACAACCGCAAGAAAAATTTATTCGTTGTCCTTTATTCAGTGACATCGCAACATAAGCGAAAGCGTTAAATTGAACCGCCTTTTTACTTTCAATGGAAGAGGGTGCGTTTTTATATTAATTCTTCAACAAATTAGTTTGAGCGTTTCGTTGTTTACTTCCGCGGCGTGGGTAATTATTTTAACCGCAATAAGAATTCTCCAGCGAACTAAAACGATCTCCCCAGCTGGTTATTAATTAAATTCTCTTTGGGAATCACACACACCACAATAGTCGAAGCTCGGCTCACAATATTTTTCCCTTATGTCCCACGGCTTACCGACTATGCTGTCATTGGTGACATCCAGGAAACGTACTATATTGTTGGAGGATTATTTGCTCCAGAAAGTGAAGATTCCTATTATCTTATTTTATCCCCTTTTTTCTCGGGCTGCGAGAGAACCGCCATATATATTTCATTTTCCGCCAACTGGAAGCCTTGTTGAGAGATTTATTTTTATTTTCGGACGGCGGCTATTTGTGTCCCTCAAATTGGTCAGTCGAAAAGGGTGCGTGGTTTTCTTTTCTCCCAGGCGTCCTCTCTCAGAGGATCTCGTTAAAAGGTTAGTCGATTCTGGGTTTGTTGATGTGCTCTCCTGAATCGAAGACGGCAAATATTCCGAATTATTTCACTTCACTTAGGTTTCAAAACATTCATAAAGCAATAAAGTGTGGTTGATCTAAAAGTGCATTGATCGGCTAATTTAAAAAGTTATTTTAACCCTCCTGTTCGTGGTATACCGTCATTACAAAAACCATAAGCAGATCTTGATGCAAGAGGTATCTCGTCATTAGAAGAAAACTGACCAGATCTTGATCAGATCCAGTCATCATCAAAAAATAGGCAATATCTTGATAACAATACATCTCGCCATTTAGCAAAATTTGTCAGATCTTGATGAATGAGATATTCAAGTTTCCATATTCCCAAGTTTGGTCTTTACGAGTTGATCAAACTTTCAAATACTTGTCTTCAGACTGCAAGTATTTCGAATTATTTCACTTCACATACGTTTCCAAACATACCTAAAGCTATAAGTGGAGTCGATCGACAAATGCATTGATAGGATAATCTGAAAAGTCATTTTAACCCTCCTGGTGGTTTATCTTCGCTTTGAAAACTGCCCTATAGTGATCAGCCTCTTATGTAAAAACCTATTTAAAACTGTTACCAGTTCTGGCCAAGGCACAATTCGTTTTTCCTATTTAGATGATCATTCCCCTTGGAATAATAGGGCAGTTTTGTCTCGACGAGATATCTCGTCGAGACAAAACTGACCACAAAACTGACCACAAAACTGACCACAAAACTGACCACAAAACTGACCACAAAACTGACCACAAAACTGACCACAAAACTGACCACAAAACTGACCACAAAACTGACCACAAAACTGACCACAAAACTGACCACATCTTGGTAAATGAGATACCTCGTAGGAACTACTTGGAGGGTTAATGAGGCACTGAGAGCAGGAACAGACTAACTGTAAAAAAGACTTATGTTACAATACATTCAAGTTCAAGGGAGTGTAGCGAATTTCATAATACTGCATTTACTTCATATTTACTGCATTTTAACCTTCATTTTTGAGTATACGAACTAACAATTAAAACAAAAAATTCAACCGTAACAAAATAATAGTTATATTTTTACTCAAGAATTGTTTCTCTTATAAAGAAAAACTAAAAATTTAAGCATGCATCAAAAGCCAATAAATAGAAATGGTTGTTGGTTTCTTTGATGATTTAGAGTTCAATATTTATAATATTTCATTGATAACATGGCAGAGAGTATTTTAATAGCTTGGTATCTTCCGAAACTTTCTAAGTTCTTTCCAAATTCATCAAAACTTGAAAGATTAACGTTGTCGAAATTAAAGTTATAGTATATTTATAGCATACCTTACGATAACTATTTAAAGCTTAATATAATGCAAGCTTTATTCCCGTGGTTCCCATAAATACTACATTGAGTTCCTTCAGAATTCATTCTAGATGCTAAAGTGGCTCTTCAAAGCTGTTGATTCCCACAGAATAAATGAACATTTTCCCACAATTTTATTGCAAGAGTTATTTAAAGGGAACATTAAAGGTTTCTATGTCAATGCGTATTTTGGGACGATTGAATGATGAATTAAGAAAGAATTCATGATACGTAATATTAGTTAGGAATTGTGCTAGTATCAAAATTACAATTTCATTTAAAAACTTTCAACATATCTATATTCCATACCTCTTTAAGAAAACGTAATACTTCTTTTTTTATACGATATTTAACCTAATGTTTATTTTGGGAGTGATCCCGGACCGTCACCAATAGCCCATTGTGTTGCTCCAGTGTGACGTTAATTGAAATCCCCCCCCCCTAATGTTTATTTTAATAAAATAAAAGATTATAAAACATTTATAGTGATCACGGTGCAATGTGTGTGTTTAGTTGCAAACATTATAACCTTGATATATTATTCAATTTTTTTATTGTTCTAAATAGAGAGACAATTCAAGAAACCTTATAATATAAATTATTGAATTTAGACATGAACAACATTACTTTAAAATAAATGACTTATACTTAGCATATAAGTCACGTATGTGGGCTTAGGATGCAGCTTATAAAAACGCAAACATTAAATGGAAGAGAAACATTCAGAATCGAAAATTGTCATATATTTTCTTTAAATCGGGTAGGTAGGTAGGTATTTTAATTAACGTCACACTGAAGCAACACAACGGGCTATTGGTGACGGTCAGGGATCAATCCCAAAGGGAAAGATCCGAGGACAACACCACGTAATTTTGAACCACGGTCAGATGACGAGGCAACACCTGAGCTGGCAACCCACTCTCCAAACTTCCACACCACGCCAACGTGAGTACATTTGAGGCCACGACAGATTTAACGTGCACCAGCCCCCTTTGTACACGACGGTATTTTGGCTGGATTCGAACTCGCAACCCTCCGTCTTTAAATCGGGATCAAGCCACCAAAATACAAAAACTTTATCATTTATAAAAGGTAGGTAGGTATTTTAATTAACGTCGCACTGGAGCAACGCAACTTGCTATTGGCGACGGTCCGGGATGAACTCCAGAAGGGAAAGACCGAGGACAATACCACGTAATTTTGAACCACGGCCAGATGACGAGTTCACACCTCAGCTGACACCCCACTCTCCAAACTTCCACACCACGCCAACGTGAGGACATTTGAGGCCCCGACAGATTTAACGTGCACCAGCCCCCTTTGTATACAACGGTCTTTGGCTGGATTCGAACTCGCAACCCTCCGATTGCTAATCCGTTATTCTTCCAACAGGGCCGCGGCCCTTCATTTATAAAAGGTAAACCCGAAATAGAAGTTAGTCATTTTGCTATCAAAACCTAAGTCCAATTTGTTTACAGGATTTAACAATATTTGGTTAAAATGTGTTTACTAAACTTGCTTCAAAGGCTTCTAAGTCTACCTCGGCTATAAAGCCCCTATCGGCGAATTTCTAGTTTTTATCGAAATTTAAAGACTTACGAGGTTTTGATAATCAAATGGGGAAATAAAAGATAAAATTAATTCAATAGCATAATTAGGAAATTTAAAAGTTGTCAAGAATAAAGAGTTGCAATTTTATTTAACTCTGGTTGGTTGTTTTGGGGTTTTATAGTGGAAGGGTCATATTTGGCCAAGCTACGCCAAATTCAAGACAGACGACTAAATGAGGAAGATAAAACAAAAAGCAAAAGGGTAGGCGAAGGTAAATATGAAAGGGAGGAAAGATTACTCTGGTACCTCGGGGTTATGATGCTTTTACACACCTAAAGAAGGTTTGCCCCTGAGGAGTATAATTAAGGAAATGTATAGTTTCAACAAAAACTATAAACATATTTCTATCACTTCCTTTGAACATTATCTTCCTTTTAGGCTACCAGTCTAAGAAAGTAACCATACACAGTATAAGAGTGCAGTCTGAGCTTATCACTAGGAAAAATACGAGTACCACAAGGTAGGCATAGAAATATATTTCTATTCTGAACAGACTTCTCTACCTTGTTCAAGTGTTTCAAACCAACGTTTGTATTCGCTTCAAGCGTTTAAGTGTTTCGACTACATACATTTCAAAGAAAATAAATAACATTTTCTCTATCTTTTTAGGTTTCATCTAAAGAATAGTTCTAGCATTTTATTTTGCTGAAACATATTTCCTCGAACCTCTTTTTTCCTCTGGTGCTTAAGAGATAAAAGGAATTTTGGGGTACTTATAAAGAGTATTTAATCTGGTAAACCTACTGTTCGGCTATGGATAAAGAATTATAAGCATAAAGCGAAACATTTTATTTGACTACCGGAATTAAATTAGATTCAGAATTTATAAATGAAAATGAGTTGTAGTTTTATTGTCAAAGCATCATATTTATGATTAAAAATTAATGCGCAACAAATATATCACTTCCTCTTTTAATAAATGGTTATACTGAAATCTATAAGCTAGCTTTCTAATTTAAAAATAATTTAATTAGATATTTTATAAAGGGAAACGAATGCATGGTTATGTATATATCAATAAAAAGGAACATTCTAATTTGAGAATTTAAATATTTCAATTACATTACATCAACTAAGTTGTGTAGTTTTCAACCCTCTTTGTGTCACCTGGATTTTGTGTTAGTGTGTGTGTGTATTGCTTTTTCCACTCATCACACATTATGACCAAATAACCACATATATTGATTGAAGGAATCGAGGAAAGGTTCTGTTCAGAAGACTCGACAAGGTAAAACAGGTTAGAAATCATTAAGGGAAGACTACAGATCTCAGAACAAATATAGGAGTGTAAACGCCGCCGGGGGTAAAAATTGGGATAGTAAAAAAATTACCTTATTCAAAAGTTAAAACACCGGAGAAATATTTATGGAATATTAAAGATTTAACCCTTCAAGTGGTTTCGACGAGACATCTTGTCCATTTCGTTAAAGTGATCCATCAAGATCTAGTCAATTTTACTAATACCGAGAAACCTCATCAACACAAGATTGTCCCTTGCACGGAATAGGTGGCAGTTGGGAATAGGTTTTAGCATCAGAGACTGGCCACTACATGGCAGTTTTCGAAGCAAAAATAAGCCACCAGGAGGGTTAAATAAAATACATAACCATGAATGATATAAGTTATGAGCAGAGGAATATACGAAAAATCCTATCCAAACTATAATTTTTAATCTCAGTTCATCCTTATTTAGTTGGAGTGGTGAAAGTTTGGAGAGTTGGGTGCCAGTTCAGGTGAGACCTCGTCACTTGACTGTGATTCAAAATTAAGTGGCGTTGTCCTCTGATCTTTCCCTTCGGGTTTGATCCCGGACGGTCTCCAATAGACCGTTGTGTCTCCAGTGCAACGTCAATTAAAATACCCCTTTAGAAAGTGTTTACTTCCTGTTTCACAGGATATTGTGTATGCCATGGCACAGAATTTTAATACTTCGATCAAATTAAATTACCAACATTATTGAAATTCAAAGACGCCAATAAGTCCTGTAAATATATATATTGTAGGGACACAGTACCCTTTGAGCATTGCTTTTTGCTTTCATTTTCGCAACAATATGCTTTAGTGTACCTTATTCCAATACACATTAAATCGTTACAAAAGAAAAAAATTCATTTTTACATTCACAATAATGAAAAAATTCAATTTTTTAAAAAATATTTCAATAATTCTCCATCTTCTAATTTTAATTTTGTCCAAATATTTTTTTATTTACCTTCAATGATCTCCACAATTTTGTTCATGGGATTACATGTAACACCGTTATTTATTTTTAGAAATATTTTTAACAAACACTGAAAAACAGCAAAAAAATACACTGCAGCATTTTAAATACACAGTAGCCATGAAAAATAGAAAGCTGAGAAAAGACACTTTAAAGTTTTAAATGGCCTTTGGTTTCGAGATAGAAAACTTTAATAACTCGCTAAATAATGTCTCTACAGCTGTAAAATTTGCTCATGTACTCTTTAAAGTTGTATAATTAATAAAAGATATTTTTTTAATTCGATATTTTGGTCACGTTTAGGGTACTGTGTCCCCTTAAAATGAAATTGTGGATAGACTTGACAAGGAGACCACAACCTAACCATTTTACACACCCTCTCCACTAACCTACCATTCACCATAAAAAAACCACAAATACTAAAATTTTGAGAGCCTTGGAAAATCTGGTGCCATAGAGACCACCTTGGAGCCTCTCTCAAATATGCGGTGACATAAAATGTCCGATTGCCCTTTTTAGATTTATGAGTGGGCACATCAGATCTCTATCCTTCGTTCATGCCCATAAGGCATTTCCAATTTGCCTAAAATGTAACACTGAACAAATTGTCATTTGCCAGTCTGTTGGTCTGGCAAGAGAGGATCTCTATGGAAGTCGTGATTTAGTGTTAGACTTTTTGAGATGTTCGGACTCATGAACTTGGTCTAGCTTTTTAGCTAGACCTCAACTAATAATGTTAAAGTGTGTAACACTAGAAAACACTAAAAACGAACAGAATATTGATTTTCTTATATTGCTTCAAAATATTTTCCGATTTCATAGATTTCAAATGATACCAAGATCTTGTAAATATTCGGATATTTTTCTAGTTACAAGGGTTTTTCGTTAGGTACTATCACCATGTACAAACATGTCCAAAACTTTAAAATCAATTTCTGAAGAACTGTTTTTGCAATATGCTTTGTTCAACCGATGATAACTCAACAATGAATATTGATCTATTATAACTATTTTTGTAACATTGTAATCTATGTAATAGCGGATACTTTGACTCACAGAGTTATTAGTTAAAAAATGAGTGTTTAGTTGATTTTTTAATGTTGAAATTCCTGAAAAAATCTTGATTCTTGTATGCTTCCTCTGAAAAAAGTTGTAAAAAACTATTCCCTCTAACAACTGGATTGAAGGTGAAAACATGAAGAATAATACTAGGAATACTTCTAAAAGCAATTGTCTTTCTGAACCAATTAGAATTTGGGATATCACTGCTCAAAAAACATGTTAATTAGTTAATTGCATCTAAATTAGAAAATTAATAATCAACCGAATTCGATTTTTTCACACTGAAATTATTTTAAGTATAATCTAATAACCTATTAAAAACTGAATATTTCAAGTCAAAATTAAAAAAAAAAGTGTATAAATACTTCTATGCTAGGAAATGTTATCAAATACTTTCGTTACTTTAAAAGATCAGTTGGTGGGTGCTCAAGCTGTCGCTATGATGTAACATACACAGACTTTACAGGATATTTTAAGTATCTTAAATTGAAGAAAATACTAAATCTATTTCTACTTGCATAAAAAATTTGGAGAAACCAAATTTCCAGGGCAATTTCAAATAAGTTTATCGAATGCGAATAAGAAAGCGTAACAAAAGAACTCACAAGATAGGCGGCAGAAATTTCCTTTTGACAGAAAACTCATTTTTCTGTAGAACTTTCATTTTCACTCTAAAATCAATTTTGAAATAAAATTTCATTTGATTTCGTATACTTTGAAGTCCCTGCAAGAGATGACTTATTCGAGTTCTCTCGTCAATGAAATTGAAATCTATGAAATATCGGAAAAATAGCTTTAAATAGACTGCTTTTCTTTATATTACACAAAATGCGCAAAATGATTTTTTATCTTTACACATTAATACACGAACATACTGTTTTTATATATTCCATTATGTATTGTAGTTGTGTAGAATTCGATCTTTGTAAGGTAACATTTAAGAAGATATTTTGGATCTCGTGATATTTTTCGGACAATTTGTTTTATTCTGAATTGTAAAAATTGAATATTTTTCATTCGAATATTTCTTTTTCATTTCTCACTTCCGTTCCATTTCTTTTTTCATTATCTGTGTTTACGAATACGGGTTCTAAACGATTTTCAACAAAGGATACAGCAATCAGTAAATGATTTGTGAGTATAACTTTTTGCCATTCTAACATTTTTTTGAATTGAAAGATTTCATACTATCGAAAATTTCCGAAATAAATTTCAAATGATGTTTGCAAAGGCAAAGTAGAATATATATTTATGGAGTCATTTTAATTCCATGGCTGTTTCAGCGTATCCAATATATTTGTATTCACGTCCATACTTACGAGTTAGATACCAAATTCAAAGATATTAGAATGTCAGAGAGGGTAAAAACCTGGTATTTGAAATCCTCATCATTTTCAAAGAGAAATAGAATACACCATTGACCACACCATTTGTATTTTATGCTGTGGTGTGAACTCAGCCACAATTACCAAAATTAACTTGCAATCAAAAGTACAAACTCTACCATAAAGTACTTTTGGGTTGTCAAAGTTCCACTGTTTTTCATACGTCTTCTTAAATTGGTGACTGTTAGACGTGATGTGAACACGTGCACTGCCAAAAAAGTCAGATGGCGCTTTTGGGAAATAGCAGATGGCGATTGAAACAATCGGCACGCACTTCGATTTATAGTCCACGCTGAACAGTTGAACTGCCACTTCGATACGAATAACTTACAATAACAGTCTGAAGCCCTGTGATAACAGGCACTGTTTCTATTCCTATCACGGCTTCACTCGTAGTTGCTACTCAGCCTTCACTTCACACGAGAACTCAATCTAGGCTGCTGAAAAGGACGGTCAGAGGCCGTAATCATCTATTACATGACCACGCATACAGAAGTACACCCGTGATATCAATACAGCTCTCACGGTCTCACGCAATCGGCAATCTATCAACTAGCAATCGGCAACTAATCATATATTGCATGACCACGCATACGGAAGTACACCCATGATCTCAATACAATTCTCACGGTCTCACGCAATCGGCAATCTATCAACTAGCGAAAACATCTATCGAATTCAGTCACTGCTAAATTCTGGATGGAGAGTATTGAGGTGAACTTAGTCATCACTACAAAAAATATCTTACAATACAATATATATAGCAGTGTAACCCAACTCAACCATGAAGTATTTTGATCGAAAAGGTTGCATGGTTTTTCAAGCGCCTTACAAAATTAGCAATGTCTGCAAAAAATAGGCCCATCCTTCTGTAGTCAAATAAAAACAATTTAAAATGAAAATCTTCATAAGAGAACAATCTTATGATAAAGAAAAATCTGTCCTATATAATAGATAGGAAAGACATCTTGTGTAGTAGAAAAAGATACACCCTTCCGAACTTCATTAATCACTGTTAGTCTTCGCTTACCAAAACCAGTTGCGTTAAATTGATCCTCCTCAGACATATTAGAGACTCAATATCATTACAGTTTCACACGCCAGTGACGACTACCACATTTTCCAAAGCTTGACAACGCGTAAAAAATGAAATGACATCGGAATGCCCAACGCTTCATTGAAAATATCATTAAGGAATACGTTTTCGGAATTTTTTGTTAACTTTTAGGAAGCGTTAGTTTTCTGTGTCACTTAAATTATTTTTATCAAAAGGAGGCAGCAAAGAAGGTAAATAAAGCGAAGAGAAATGAAGTAATATGCGGAAAACTCCGTCTCTTCGAAGAATTTAATGTAGGAAAACTTTTATTTCATGCATTCATTAGTCACGTTTATCACTAGCCGTTTCTTTTGTAATTTATTTCTTTATCTCCTTTTACACCACGACCAACATTTCTTCACATACTTGCGACAGTCATCACGTCTGCCATGACTTGACAAGTAAAAAGGGAAATGAAATCTGGATATAACTCCCGATTAAGCTATCGGCCAAGATGCACGTCACGTTTTAAATTTATACTTTATAAAACGTTTGTCATGTGCCATATAAATTATTTTACAAGATAAAGTAGAATTTTTTATCCTATGCCAACGACGGAAGGTTTCATATTTCTCTTATTGAAGCGCAGTAGAAGCACGAGTTAGCAACAGGAGCTATCAACACGATAGTTCGAAAACCTCCGGTTGCTAACTCATACCTCTACTATACTTCAATAAGAGATATGAAATCTGTCGTCGCCTCTCAAATATCCTCACTTTGGCGTGGTGTGGGCGATTGGAGAGTGGGGGTGCCAGTTGAGGTGTTAACCTCGTGATCTGACCGTGGTACAAAATTACAAAGTGTTGTCGTCGGATCTTTCCTTTCGGGATTGATCTCGGACCTTCGCCAGTAGCCCGTTGTGTTGCTCCAGTGATATGTAAATTCAACTAACTACCTGCCTTTAAGGCTTCGATAAATTGTGTTATGTATTTCATCATGAAGTCCAAATTGAAAATGAAAATGATAGGTAGGTAGATAGTTGAATTAACGTCGCATTGGCGCAACACAACGGGCAATTGAAAATTATAGGAAAATGCGAATTAACAAAATGTTATGATTATAACAATAATATTTGAGCCTGACTGGCATAGTAAGCACAGAGTTTGTCTGCCAGCCATTAGTGTAGCTTCAAATTGCGGTTGGTAAGCGAATAGATGTTGGTTATTGCCCCTGTTAGGAGTAACAGCGGCTTATCCACTAGGTGCTCCTTCACAAATAGCCACCCTCTGTCTCCTTGTATTGGCGAATCCGAGTATGTCAATGTTCGAGCATTAAACCTCCAAGTGGTTTTGACGAGATATCTCGTCCAAGATCTGGTCATCTTCGCTAATGACGAGATATCTTGTCCGTCAGGATCTGGTCAGTTTTGCCAATGATGAGCCACCTCATCTAGACAAAACTACCCTATTACTCCAAGGGAAATAAAGATCCAAGTAGGAAAAATAAATTGCCCAGAACTTTGGAACAAGGCTTTGCATCAGAGACTAGCTACTAAAGGGCAATTTTCGAAGCAAAGATAAACCACCAGAGTTTAAAAAAATTATAATATTGAAAAACGCACTGGATTGTTGATAAAAATCACCAAAAACAGTTCGCATCTTTTAAAAACAGTTCCTATCTTCATTCGACTCATTTTACAATACTATTTATTTTACAGCTTATTCGTTTTTTCTCCGTTTTTTACATTTTGCTTATCACACATGTCGCATAGTTTTGCTTATCAGTCTTTGATGTTGGTAGTAGAGTGGAACACACTGGTGTTACGCTCGCTGACAAGTTTATAAGACCGCTTCATCGCCTTATCTTGTGCAAAGAAAATTACATAATTCGTGATAATAACGTGCCAACTGAAGCGACGAAGTTACTGGCATCCGTCAAACGAGCTAGACGACAGCTTCTTTCTAACAAGACCAATAAACTTCAGCGATCTTGTTTCTATTATGCTGGACTCTAATATAGTGTCAGTATCATGAGGCAGATAAAAAACAGATTTTTACTACAAGAACGGAGATTTAGGAGGCTCAAATTGGGAAATAAAAAATGTCGCAGTAATCCGAAAGTACGTATAACTTTAAAGTACTTTACACGTAGAGATAAAACGAGGGCAAAAAATGACCAGCTTTACATATCAAAACCAATTTGCGATTTGTGTGTTCAACATTGCATTGTAGGTGAAATGTACCAAGTTTCCTGAGTAAAGGGGCCACCGTGGTTCAGTGGGTTTACCTATTAAACTAGCAGCCTGCGAGAAATAGACGGCGCAAGTTTGATTCCTGTAACTGCCCTGGGTGTATTTCTCTCAGTAGAAGAGAGGTATATTTCTCCATTGTTCGAAAAACAATACTTGGTGGATCTTGGTCGGATCTGGCTTTTGCTTTATAATAAAACCAACCATCCTACTGAGTAAGAATAGAGGTGCAAATTGAACAATGTAGGCAAATTCAACAGCATATTTTTCTTAGTCATTCCAATGGGACTGTCCAATATTGTTATTCAATAGCGGATATGTGAGTAATATCTGGCTTAAAGTTCAAAACACTGGTCAAAACCTTACACTTCATCTACCGAACGTAAAATAAAAGATATTCAAAATTTTGTGTTGTCAAAGAGGATTATTTTACCAGGATTATTATTAAATCCATAGGAGAAAACAACTTTTGAAAATTGTTTAGGAAAATTCTCCATTGGGAGACTGGAAGTTATGGAGTAGATAAAACGTTGCCACGACTTAGATCCAAATGCCAACTACACTGTTTAAAATGTTCTTGTGACCTGACGAGATATTCATGTATTGTACTTATGAATGCATTTTATAATTTAGTAAGCACTGATGGAATGTAGAATGTACTGGTGTGTTTATGAATACTCATTAGAAGTAAGTGTATTTGCAATAAAAGTCTTCTACAAAAGTTTCAGAAATGTACATGAATTTTATCCCTTCGGGTAAATAGGTGTTTGTGAAATATATGTTGTCCTGGTTGGAGAAGGATATCCACAAAAACTGTACGTTTAAGATAAATTAGATGTAGTAAATAGGTTTAGCTTAGGCCCTAAGACTGGATACGGCCCTCCGGACTAGATTAGCCTGCCTACAGACCAGACAAGACCCTTCAAATGTCTTTCATTTTGCTTCAGGCAGGGTAATTTCAGCTTCTGTGCTCACTCAATTAATTTAAATTGAAGAAAGGAAATTTAATTTTATTTATGAATCCAAGGAGCTATTTAGTGCTTAACCCTCCGAGTAGTTCCGACGAGATATATCGTCTTTACCAAAAATGATCAGATCTTGATTGACAAGATATCTCGTCATAAACAAAATTGGTCAGATCTTGATTGACAAGATATATCGCCATTAGCAAAATTGGTCAGACATTGATGGACGAGATAGATCATCAAAACCACTTGGAGGGTTTATACGTTATTCGAGAATGTCCCCGAAGCTCACTTTTAGGACATTGGGTGGGTATAGTTACAAGTATAGTTAAACCAATACTCCATGTATATTTTAAACGAGAATTTAAATTCTTAAAGACTAGTAAATTTACAAAATCAACTTTTACTGAAAGCCATTTTTCATTTAATAAAGTACTTTCTGCTGAGAGCACCATCAGTACATTGTGTATTTTTCGAAATGATATTAACATAAGCGTAATACTTCACTAAGGCATAACTATGAGAATGAGTCCAAGGCTAGAGTGCATCTAAGCATAGCTGAAAATTCCTTACAATGAGACGAAGGATTAAGTATGAAATAAGAAAAGCTACTGAGATTTTATGAATGAAAATATTGATTCGCGTCCTTGGCTCCTTCGGACTTTATTCGGAATACAATTGGGTTATCTCATACAGTATGCAAAGCTAATAACTCACTTTTACAGCGTTTACAGTTTATTATCATTTATAGGAATTTGAGGACTTCAGGAACCAAGAACTTATTTAGTATCTCAAACAATTCAGATGCAAAAGAATGAACTTTCTTCCTACAAGTTACATAAAGCTATTGTTTTGCAAACAAAAAGTAGACTTAACGTTTATAAGAATTTTTGTTTAGTGATCTCATTTCGACTAATCTCATAACCTTTTCTTCCGGTATATAGATTTTCAAATAATAAATTCCAAACAAGCTTGCACATTATGATAAATATAATATAAAAACAGCTGAATTCTTTGATATTTCTTTAGAAGATATTATTTGAATAACGGCTTCTGCCTCAATTTTTAGCGTGGTGAGGAAGTTTAGAGTGGGGTGCCAGCTCAGATGTTGACCTAGTCATCTGACCATAGTTCAAAATTATGAGGTGTTGTCCTCAGATCTTTCAATTAGGGATTGATTTGAGGCCTCGACAGATTTAACGTGCACCAGTCCCCGTACGTACGACGGTCTTTGGCTGAACCGAGTTTCAAATTAGCAACCCTCCGGTTGCTAATCCGTTGCTCTTCCAACAAGGCTTCTGTGGCCCCATAAAATATCGGAAGACGGAGAAATTACTTCCGATAACAAATTTGGCTTATTGCCTTGTATGGCGTTAATTTTCGTGGTTCATTTCATGAGCGATCGCCAAAATTGCATTCGAGTAACATACCAAGTTACGTTCCAAGTTAAAGTAGGTAGTTGAATTAACGTCACACTGGAGCAGCACAGCTGGCTATTGGCGACGGTTCGATGTCAACCCAAATTAAGTAACAGGAACTACGTACTGTCATCGCTCTCTACATTTAGCTTTAGAGAAAAGCCCTTCTATATCAGACATGATAATAAATTCTTTTTTATTTGATGTGAATTAAATTAACATGAAAGTAATTGAGTTTATGAAGGCAGAAAATGTACTGCGATAACTTACACGAGAAAATACACACGTTCCAGTGTTACGATGTGAAGATTGAAACCTCCATTCAAGAAAATGATTATAAACTACGAGTTACAAAGGACAATTTTTTCAGGTGATTTCAGTCATTCATTATTTTCAAAAGCAAAACATTGATATGATTACTAAGTGTAAATCGAAATACCGATTGATTTTGAAAGTTAAAATGTTATATCACAGCAAAAGTGTAAAACTTCCACACTCTAACGGATATAACTTAAATTACGGTACTGAATCCGATATAAAAAACTGAATTGGACACGAAAAAGCATTTTTCTTGGGACTTTTTGTGAATGATCCAGAAACTTATTACAATTTAAGTGGTTCTTTGACTCTAACTTCAGGAGTTCATATGTTTTTCTCCAACATATTGCCAAGATTAGTTAACTTTTTGTGAGTATGAAATTTTAGTAATGAATTATTATGAGATATATCATGGATAGTAAGGTCTTTAAACTACTTTTCCTCAAACACTTGTTAAAATTACATAGATGATCCTGTTGACTGGATTTCGTGTACATTTGTCATTTTTTTAAATTTTATATCAACTTTTAATTATTATAAAAATTTAAGGTATCAAGACTTTTAATTTGTATGAAAAAGCAAATCAGAAAAATGCAACGTTTTACTGCTGTTGAGTATATTAATTTCTGGTTCTTTATTAAATTATTTCCATTCCTAATTACCTCTTAATTATTCCTAATTTAGTTTACATCTGAATGGGGCTAAATAAAAAATAAACGACTAAAATGATTAATCTTAATATATATATGTGTGTGTGTGTGTGCAAAATTGATATAAATTTGTTCTGGGGTTTGAACTACCATGTAAAAACTCGGTTTTCTTGCGGTCTCTCTTCATTGATATCGCATGTCTGAATATTTATCTTGGAGCAACAATAACATGTCTAAAAAACATTTCTGTAAAAAGTACGACGAATTTTTTATCTGTCCATTCTCCCATTTTGAAAACTCTGTTTTAACATCCATTCAGATTGGCAACAATCACTGACAGAAATAAGCGCTATTCTTGTAGTACCACTTTGCCCAGTTTACCCGTCAAGATGGTTTTACTGAATTCGTGTCTATATATACAAACACATACAATGGCAAGACAGCTGACTTCTATTTGATTCGTACCTCTGACAATGATACGTGCTAATAATGCTCCAAACCAAGCATTCGTGTAAAGTAGTAAACGGAGAAAGTATAATAGAGTAAAAAGAGTGTTTCCGCACCCCAAGAAGTAAAGCTGGTAGTGGGACAAAATACGATGTGAATAATAGCATGAGTGTTGGCAAAGAAAAACTTCTAAACAAGCCGTAGAAAAAAGTCCCTTTTGGTCGTAAAGAGAGTTTGAAATAGTACGAGACACGAAGGCTGCAATGAAGTATTCTTTCCGAAATCACGTTTCCTACCGAGATACTGAGTTTTATTGCAGTGGATGATAAAGAAAGGCCTGTTTCGATGAAGACTTTGAGGTTGCATTGTTTGCGAGCGAAAAGTGGGAGCGCGTCTTTTCTTTAAGTGGAAACAAAGAAAAGCTGATGCAAATTGCGAGCACATCCAGAAGTCGGAACTGAAGCAGAACTGTAGCAAATCGGTTTGCGCTGGGTTTCATACAAATTTGACGCAGCTCTGAGGGAAGCATAATCAAAAACAGACAAGAGGCGAACAATTGGAACAGGATACGTCCTATCTGTAGATTCATGTTAACGGTAAAAAGGAATAAAAACAAAACAGGCCAAGAAATGAGTTCTGTCTCAAGTCCCCTTATTTTTCTTTTGTTCCTCTGATCCTTCCGACTCAGAAGTATTTTCACTTTCTACCAAAGTACTTCTCAAAGCAGAACTGTATCAAAACTGTTTACACTGGGTTTCATGAAAATTTGACGCAGCTTTGAGGGAAGCGTAATCAAAAGCAAACAAGAGGCGAACAATTGGAACAAGATACGTCCTATCTGTAGATTCATGTTAACGGCAACAAAGAATAGAAACAAAACAAGCCAAGAAATTAGTTTTATCAAGTCCCTTTATTTTTCTTTTGTTCGGATCCTTCTGATTCAGAAGTTTTTCACTTTCTACCAAAGTAATTCTCAAAGCAGAACTGTATCAAATCTGTTTACACTGGGTTTCATGAAAATTTGACGCAGCTTTGAGGGAAGCGTAGTCAAAAGCAAACAAGACGCGAACAATTGGAACAGGATACGTCCTATGTATAGATTGATGTTAACGGTAACAAAGAATAGAAACAAAACAAGCCAAGAAATTAGTTTTATCAAGTCCCCTTATTTTTCTTTTGTTCCTCTGATCCTTCCGACTCAGAAGTGTTTTCACTTTCTACCAAAGTACTTCTCAAAGCAGAACTGTATCAAAACTGTTTACACTGGGTTTCATGAAAATTTGACGCAGCGTTGAGGGAAGCGTAATCAAAAGCAAACAAGAGGCGAACAATTGGAACAAGATACGTCCTATCTGTAGATTCATGTTAACGGTAACAAAGAATAGAAACAAAACAGACCAAGAAATGAATTCTGTCTCAAGTCCCCTTATTTTTCTTTTGTTCTAATCCTTTTGACTCGGAAGCTTTTCCACTTTCTACTTCCAAATACTCCTCAAAGCACTCTCGCTCGCAATAATTTTTACTTAGCGTCCTCACCTTTCCAACTATCTCCTGGAGGACTCGAATGGACAGCCGGGAATCTCTTTCCCGGTTGGTATTCGAGATACAAATATATTCCAAAACAAAACATTTCTGGATTGTGCTCTTATTGAGTCCAATCTGACCAGAGGACTGTCTTTAATTTTGACACGGCTTAGATAGGAAACGTCGTGTCAAGAGGATCTGTTCTACTGGGAAACTTAACAGCCACAAATCCACAGCTTTGACGTCAGAAGGCCTCTGCGTCACAAATGACTGATGAAATTTTGACACAATTGGTTTTCGAATACTTTATCGACCGCGCCTCTGGTATTCTCGGCTCATTTGAATTTGTAACAAGGTGACTCATCCTAGTCTATTGTACTGGATTCGATTTCGGATAACCGCTACAGAGTACATTTCAAAATTGATAAGCTCCTCCGTATATAAATTATACCTCATCACTCTTATATACTGTTAAACTCCTTAGGTAATTGACTAGAATTTTGCATAGTAAGGCGCTGATAATTAATCAAGCATTGAAATTATAAATATTATTTTATCAAAGTGCATAGAAATCACGAAAATCAACCAAGATATCGATTTTTTTATATTGCTTAAAAATATTTTCCAAATCCTTAGCTTTCAAGCGATACCGAGATCTTGTAAATATTTGGAATATTTTTCTAGTTTTAAAGATTTTCTGTTAGGTACTGTCACTGTACAAACATGTTTCCAAAACTTTTAACTCAATTTCTGAAGAATTGTGTTTTTGCAATATGATGCTTTGTTCAAACGACGATAACTTAACAATGAATTGATCTAATTTAATTATTTTTGTATTTTTACAATCTATATCTATGTTATTATCTCTCAATCAGGGTTATTAGTTAAGGGATGAATGTTTAGTTGATTTTTAAATGTTAAAATTCCTGAAAAAATCTTGATTTTTGTATGCTTCCTTGGAAAATTTTTTTGTCAAAAACCTACTCCCCTAGTAACTTGATTGAAAGTCAAAACATGAAGAATAATACATGGGAATAATTTCCAACAGGAATTGTCTGAACAAATCAGAATTTGAGGTATCGATGTTAAAAAAACATGCTAATTAGCTAATTATATCTATATTAGGTAGTTACTGATTAGATTAATCTGATTTTATTCACACTAAAACGATTTAAAGCATAAACCAATGGCCTATTGTAAAATAAACTGAATTTTTAAAGTCAAAATTTAAAAACTCTTCTAGTGATAAATATACCTTAAACAAGATTGTACCTTTTGACAAAGCATCAGCGCTTAAGTTTCTCAATTTCTATATACAGGGTTATTACAAATGATCCATGGGGCCGAACTTTATTGCTATGTTATGACTAAAACTGGACAATTTCTGGTTTTGTTCATAAAGCACGCATTTTTATGTATACTTTTCGAAATACAGTGTTTTTAAGCCCGATGAATCATTTGCAATAATCATGTATATGGATGTCCACCGTTACGCACTTTCGTCTCGTACTTTATTTAAGCCTCCAAGTGTTTCGACGAGATATCTGATCCAAGATCTGTTCGATTTTGCTAAGGACGAGATATCTCGTCCAAGATCTGGTCAATTTTGCTGAGGACGAGATATCTCGTCGACATAAAACTGCTCCAAAGGGAAAGAAGATTCACGTAGAAAAACAAATTGTCCTTTGCCCAGAACTGGTAACAGTTTAGAACAAGTTTTTACACCAGAGGCTGGATACCACAGGGCAGATTTCATCCCTAAGATAAACCATCAGGAGGGTTCAATTCATTTATGTTTAATATGAGCCTCAAGATACACATCTCATACCTTATATTAAATTAAATAAAATTGGTCGAAAGTAGAAACAGCATTTCGTGGTTTAGAGGAGTTACTTCTTATTTCCAATAAACTGCACACTTCAGTCAAATTAACATAATTAGCTACTGACTATCCACTTCAATTAAGTCACATTCATTAGTCCATATGCGATTCCGTGAATTTCTAAGTCTAGGCCCGTTTTCGCGTTCAGCTACAATTTCCCTTCTGCGCTGTTTTATTTTCCAGATATCTCAACCTTCTGCCATCATACTGGTAATTAGTTTCATTAGATTGGTTAGCTCTTTCGTACATATCTAGAAATGCTTCGTAGTTCCATAGCTCAAAGCAGCACGTTTAAACGAAGGGGCAAATTTGGCTAATGAATCCCGTAGTGGTTGATTTGATATTGCCTACATACGGTTCATGCTATTCGTAGAAACAATATCGATTTCTGTGACAATCGTTAATTAAATATGCATTGAGATTTAAGGTTCATGAAGTTTTAAGCCATCAAAAAGTTTTAATAGCATTAACTAAACCTGAAGTTTATCAAAACTCAATATTTTATATATAGCGTTTATAATGATTTATATTTAAATTCTATGCATAAAATAAATTTTAGAAGTTTAAATAATTTTAAGATCTACTGTGTTATCCGATAATTAATATTTGAATATAAAAGCTTTCATGTATTATTATCACATGATACTCGTTTATTTTGAATTTAGAAATATGAAGTTGGAGGGGATACAGAGAACTAAGAATTAGAATTTTTTGCTTGATTTTAATTTAGATACTGGCTGGTTACTTATTAATATTTTTGTCGAAATAAAAATAAGCTATCATAGACAATTTTATATTAAAGTCACATTTCTAAAAATTTATTTGTCTGGCTGGTGAGTTAGCTAAACACCTTTCGCCAGTTAATCTATTATTTCTCTTTTTCAATAATAGAAATTCTCGATTAAATAGACAATATGTTTTTTAGATCGAGGATAATATCGTCAGCATAAAAAATGACCATATATACATTGATACATGCTAATTACATTTCTATTTTAGAATAAAGGATGATTACATAACATAAAGAACAGTTTACAGCTCTCTTGCTGTAATCAAGTAGAAAAGAATTTATGGAAAAAATCATATTTATACCATCTAAATTTGCTCTGCTTTTATTTAATTCGTGTTCTGTGGTATTTATTAGTTTATCTGATGCAATGCATAAATCTCTCTCTCTCTGTCTGTCTGCGTCTTTCTCTCTTTCTGTGTCTCTGTATACGTGTATGCCTCTATCTCTCTGTCTCTATATGTATATTTATCTGTCTGTATTTGTATGCGTGTGCGTGTCTCTCTTTCCGTGCCTCTCTCTCTATCTCTCTCCATCTGTATGGCTGTGTGATAGTATACATGAATAAATATAGATATAGAAGACATGAATAAGACATCAGAGAGACATGTCTGTTTCTCTCTCTTTCTGTGTCACTGTATGCGAGTAATTCTCTGTCTCTCTCTTTCTGTATCTTTGTATACGTGCATGTCTCGGTCTCTCACTATATCTTTCTATCTCTCTGTGTGTTATAGTACATATGATTAAATATAAATATAGATGAATAAATTCGTGGATTGAACATTGGAATTATGGTCCCTCTCCCCGTTACAACAGATAGCTGGTTTCTGTCCTCACATGGTGACGGTCATGACCAGAAAAACGGCATCATATTTTAAGTCTACCAAGCTGAGGGTGTTGCTGAAGATAACGTGGGAAATATTTGTGATATGGATTTAATATCGTTACCAGGCCTTATCTGACAATAGCGAAGTGACAATTATAACTGAGATAACAATATATTCACAAACGAAGAGTGAGAAAAAGAGGAATGAAAGGCGAAAATAATATGCTAAAGAATTGAAGCTGAATGTTTTGTAAGAGAGAAATGTTTCATGCACACACACAAACGATACACATCCATTTAAATTTACTTTATTTAGAAAGTCAATAAATGAATGCAGTGAATGTACTGCAACACGGACAATATTTCTAATGTTTATCAATGAAAGCCTTCAATTTTTAATACCACCAACTTCACTTAACCCTCTGCACGTCACACGATTTCCGAGCAGTGCATCTTTGATATTTCCCCACAATACACTTGACTAAATAGCCACTTCTTTTGGTTGAAAGAATCCTCGGAAAGATTATGTTGGTCGAGAAAACCGAAACTGGTCAGAAGTCATACAGGAGAACTGCAGGTTGCAGAACGGTTATACGCCTGTGAACCGCTGAGATGATTAAAACTTAATCCTCAAAATGGTTTCGACGAGATATCCCGTCCATCAAGATCTGACCAATTTTGCTATGATGAGATATCTCGTCAAGATATTGTTGATTTTTTGATGATGTCGAGATCAAGATTTGGTCAGATTTTTTTCATACTTGATGGACGAGATATCTCGTCCATCAAGATCTGGTCAGTTTTGTTGAAGACGAGGTACTTCGTCGAGACGACCAACAAGAGGGCTAATATACAGCTTCAAACATAACGTTTATTTTAAGCGCTAATAAATTAACTCTGGAGGTCTAAAATATTCGATTAGACACAAGAAGCTTGGAGGACAATAAATAAATTTTCTCTTCTAAGAGCATTCCATAATAAATTCCCTTACGGCTCACCGTCCATACGTTATACAGAATAAATCTACCCTATACGATGACAAAGCTCTCTCTCCTACCGCATATAGAAGACGAGAAAAATGGAAGAACTAAGAGCAATTTGGTGTTCTTTTCTCGCTACTGCAATAATGTAGGTCTTTAACATTCGTCTTCGTCGACTGGAAAAACAAAATGTCTCCTCCATTGTTGCCCGAGATTCCCTAACTAAATGTATCATCAGGACCAATCATCTAATCAGATTTGCCGCTTATGGAGGAACTGTTGTTTATACGAATGGCATTTATTTTACCGCTCCGTGTATATTCCGCTCTGAACTGGATTAGTCCGCGGGCAGCATCTACATCGTAAAGTGGTTCATGTCACCCCAGGCATTAACCACGAACACTAGGACTATGCGAGTTACAGTAATAGGGTTTATGTTGCCTAATATATCTGGCGTTCTGGAGAAAGGGAGATGCTATGGGACAGGCTTTTTCTCTGATTAGAAACTGGCGAGCCAGTTTCTATTTTTGTTATCCCACTCTTATACGATATTTATTTTAAATGTAAAGCTTTGCATGACACTGCATTCGAAGCTGCTTAGTTATAAAAATGTTTCCTATATTCTAATTTTTCAATTTTATCTTTATATGTACCCAGAGTGACAATAAAATAACTTGCACTCTTTGGAGGCATCTGTAGCTAAATGTGATAATCTTAGAAACTGTATTTAATATTGTGTCTGTTGTTGTGTTTGTACTTGTCTTGATTTCATGCAGGGATTTTTTGCCTGATTTAACTTTTTGCCTAATTTGTATTTTTACTTTTGTTCATTATGGTGTTTGGGGCAATTTTTTTTGGCGTACTACTGCCCACACGCACAGAACACCATCTTGTGTTGTCTAGATCAGGCTCCCCTGATGACACCCTAAACCACCAGCACCTGTAACAGGAAAAAGTGGTGTTTAAGTCATAAAGCCTGGACTATGGAGAAATGGAAGACAGTAATTTGGTCGGATGAGTCTTGTTTCACACTGTTTCCCATTTCTGGCCGAGTTTACGTCTGGCGAACGCCATCCCAAGACTGCAAGGGCACATTAAGGCCAAGGATTATGTGAACATTTTGGCCCATCAAGTCCATCCCATGGTACAAACTTTATTCCCCAATGGTGATGATGTCTTCCAAAACGACAAAGCCACTTTTCACACAGCTCACATCGTCCAGGACTAGTTTTCTGAGCACGAGGATGATTTGTCACATCTCCACTGGCCACCACAATCACCAGACCTCAATATTGTTGAATCTTTGTGGTATACATTGGAGAGTAAAGTGCGTGATCGCTATCCACCGCCATCATCGTTATCTGAACTTGCCACCGTTTTGCAGGAAGAATTGTACAAGATTCCCTTGTCAAGCATATATATATATATATATATATCGTTTTCAAGCATATATATATATATATGCTTGACAAGGGAATCTTGTACAATTCTTCCTGCAAAACGGTGGCAAGTTCAGATAACGATGAGGCGATTGTTTTCACACCCGCTCAATCCACTTTTTCTGCAAAATAGTTTTTTTACTTTTCACAAGTTCTCAATGCACTCCATCAGCTAGCAAAGCGGTATTGACCTAGAGCGGCTCAATCCAATCTAAAAATGCATTCAATCTCATGGGTTAAAAGTGGCTCAATCCAACGTTTCCAGTCTAGGCGCAAGGAGCGCTCCTGTCACGCGTCTGCCCAGACTAAGCGAACTTTATCATCTGATTGGTCCGCGGGTCCATGTGACATGATAGACCTTGGCGATTTTACTATTTTTGTTGCCAATCTGGTTCTGTCGCCAATCGGAAAAACAACCCTTGTAGTAGCGTTCCGCATCTCGGCCAATGTCAAGGTTTAGCCACTTTTGTCACGCAGATGGAGGGTAGGTGTTCGTCTCTCGTCGAGCTCTCAACCAGGGCTTAAATATTTAAGGGGGAAAAGGTAAGTAGCAACATATATATTTATTTTAAATGCATGTTCTTTTACATTTGCTAGAGGAAATGTTGGATCCATTGATTCAATCTTCGGTGTGCAAAAACCTTTTGTTTTACCTATATTTTTTGCTCTTGCATATTGTGTTTATGGTTCGTTTTGCATGTTCTGCAAACTACCTGATCATTTGCTTCTATTTATCTGTGCTATTCTTTTGATAACAGTTCAAATTGCTTTATAGAATGCATAAAGATCAATTCGCTTTAGCCATTTTTGCTACATCTTGGAAAGCCGGGTGTTCCTGCTGAGTATGGAGAACAATATTGGTGTATTTGCTATTTCCCTCATTTATAATGGAAATTCACCCATAAGTTGAACTTGAGCGACCTCGGAAAATGAAGAGAATAGTGGAAAATTGGAAGAGATCCAAGGAAAAATTTGAAAGGTACGTGGTCTCATTGGATTGTTTACTAAACATATTCTTTTAGTTGATTTTATAGTTAGGTGATTAAAATATATTTTCTTTCGAAATACCTGCTTTTCTATTATTAAATTAGTTTTATTTTTTCCAATGTTGTAGCAATTTTTTTGGAGAGTTTCCAACCAATTTTATTAAAACAATTCAAAGAAACATCGGCTCGTTGAAAATTTTTATTTACATGTTTCGAGTTCCCCTCTTCAAAATAAAGACGTGGTCGATTATTTTAAAATTTGTTTACAATAATTATTTTAATAATTAACCACGTCCTTATTGTGAAGAGGGGAACGTAATTCCCAAAACATGTAAATAAATTATTTTCAACGAACCTGTTTCTTTGAATTGTTTTAATATATAAAATTGGTTGGAAACTCTCTCTCTCAAAACAAGTAAATAAAAATAATAAAAATAGAAAAAAATCCTACGACACTGGAAAGAATATAAACCAGGAGCGACCGTGAATCCCTTTACTAATATAAGTTTTATTGTCTCTTCCAGGTATGCTAACCCTGGTCTGCTGTTAGTTACAACCACCTTACGATGAAACATTCTTACTTCTGTCAGGGTCTGAAAACCCGAGATATCTAGCGATTTCATAGAATGCTTACTCGAATCAGACGAAGATAGAACAAGAATATTTTATCTTAAAATACACCGAAGCAAAGCCAACTGTTCGTAAGAGACCTGTGAACAATAAACGTGAGTCTAACCAATTTACGTTCGAATATTTCATGCCAATTAATGGCATAAAAAACGTGTTTGCGCCCACGCTTTTTTAACAGTGCTAATGCTTTCGAAACATCGGATTCAAGGAGTGATTCGGAGGAATGCACTAAGTGAGAAGAGCCCTGGAGAACATAGAGGAGGAAACTGGAAAAATTGCTTTATGCAGAGAAGAGGAAGGCAGTCATTGCCTTTATAAAAAAGTTCAAATGCCTTGAATCCCATTACTATAGGTCAAAATCTTCTGCATGGGTCTATTTACAATTCGATTTGAACATAAACCGTATGTGGATTATGTTTTGTAATGAATACGCAGATGGGGGTTGCAAGTAAAAAATTCATTCCTTCGAAGCATATTTTGCACAAATTTCAACATTGGCTTTGGGAGCCCTAAATGGGATGTATGCTCTACCTGCAATTCACTCAAGGAGCGAATCAGTAACAGTAACAACTCTGTTCTAAAGGATAAACTCGTGACAGAGAAAAATGTCCACAGAATGAAATACAAGGCTTTTTACAGGCTGTTTCAGACTGATGACCCATCAATATTTTTTTCATTCGACTGTCAAAAAAAATCAAACTCTCCCTCGGATTCAAGGTCAGTCGGCCTATTACTCAAGACAGCTGTACATGTACAACCTTACAATCGTGGTAGGCCACTCTAGAAAGCCAAAAATCACAGAATATATTTTTATATACCAATGGATTGAAGATCAACAGAAAAAAGGTCAAATGAAGTCTCTTCTGCTGTATATGATTTTCTTCTTAATTTTGATAAAATTCCTCCTCAGGCAATAAAAGTGAGATGCTTTTGTGATGGATGTTGATTGGATTGGATGTTGAGGTTTTATGGCGCAATGTCCAAATACGGACATTGAGCGCATTGTGATGGATGTGTGAGGCCAAAATAAAAATTATGTTTTCATGAGTATGCTGGGCTTTTGGCTTCTCACTGTTGCACCGAGTCAAATTACGAAAGTGGAAGATGTTTTCCCAATGGTTGGGCACTCATTCTTGTCCACCGATCGGGTATTCGGAAGATTAGCTGAGGAATACAAACAAATTTTTTCTCAAGAAGGAGCAACGATGTTATTGGCTGGTGGAATGAGGGATTTCAAGGCTTCAGTTGCCACAGTTGTGCGTGGACCTGGACAGTGGCATTTCAGATTTTCATCAGCGAAACGGTTTCTTTTGAAGAAGAAAAATGGTGACCTCGAAGTAAAAGGAGAGGTGAATTTCCTTAAGGACACAGGGGATTTCCAAAGAATCACCAAGAAAAACCAGAACAGTCGGAGTTCCTGTGACTCCAGCAAAGATTACGGATGTGGCGAACCTTCTGATTATATATATACATATACATATATAAGGCGTTTAGATTCAAAACCGTCTCAATCCATTTTCTTAAATTTTGCAGGTGACACCAAAAACGTTTTGCAGCCACGTATCATGGTTTAGATTTTTTTATTAAGTATGTGTGGTGTGTATAATAAAAAATTTAAATATGCAAAACATTTAAAAAGCTAAATAATACAAACAAGAAAAAGCAAAAATATTTGCATTTGAAACAAATATATGTTTCAAAAGAAAACATTCTATGACACATTGCCATTCAAATGCTAAGTTTAAAAATATTCCCAATATTATAAAGTTAAATATTTCTTGTGGAAACAAAATGAAAAGTTTGGAAGTGTATTTTCTAAATGCATCTCGAGATTTAACATTTCTAAGTGCTCTTCCTCTAAACTTTAAATGTCTCGAGATCGGAGTATCCGTAGTCTGTGTTTAAGCAATTTCGAGAAAAGGATATTATTTTACGTCCTATAACTTAAGATTCTTCGGTGTTGTTTTTGCCAGAGCCTTCGACAGATTGGATTGCTATTTTTGTCTCAAAAGTCTATCTTTTCCCTTTCATGAGATTGAACCGCAGCTATTTTCGATACTGATTTTATAGCTGGAAGGAAATTTACAGATGCTTGTTAACTCTTCGAAATCTCATCATTATCTTCGGAGATTTTATCAAGTCAAAAATGAACCAAGTGTTAACCGACTTTCAATTCAAAACACGGCTATGAGAATATTTTAACAAAAAAATCGTTATTAAATATAAATACAAGTAAATCATTTCTATAAGAATAAAATAGTACTTATCTAATTCTTCACACTGTTCTATCAAGTATTTATGAAATCGTCGGAAATTTAGACACTAACATATTGCACAGAAAAATTTTTCATTTGAATATCCACCTTGGAAAAAAATAAACTGTATATCGTCGGCTTAGAAGAGAAACGTATTAACTGACATTTTTTCGGTGTCACAGAATGCTTATTTTCAAGATGATGGGAAATACGTTGTCATAGTGTAATCTGTTTGAAAAAATATCTCTCAAAATATTTATAATTTTTATTTTTGACCTAAAAACTAAGTCTTTAATAGCTGTACAGTAGAAAGTTGTATTGTTAGTTAATAAGATTTTAACCACAGTCAATGATATAGCCATACTCAGATTACCTGGTTAGTGCACTGTTGAGGAGCCTAACACTTCCTACACTACTATTATTCAGTTCGGGGTGAGCGTTTCTATAATATTTAAGAAATTCTTGCTTAACATATTTAGAGCATATAAGTTAGTATCCTATCCAGCTTGAAGGGTCAAGGCCATAAAAAATGAAATACATGATTCCACGCTGTTTATAGAAAGGTCTTAATCGTATTCTCGCTATGGCTCAATCGGTTTGCCCACTGCGCTACCAACCTGCAAGTTGTAGTTGGCGCAGGTTCGATTCCTCTCTGGATGTATTTCTCTCTTCTGTGTGTCGGTAAAAACTTTTCTTGTGTGTATATCCATTTACTTGACATTGCTGGACGCAGTTTGGCCAAATATGATCCTTGCGGCATAAAACCCAACAAACCAACCCTCATCCGCAGATATATATTTTCTAGATAATTTGAAATAATGCAGATAGAAGCTAAGGAATAAAGTAAACCGTTACTGGTAATTTTATCCCATTATTGTGACCCTAATCAAGCAATTTATATAACGTAGTGAAAACTGTAATTTACCGTATCATAAAGCATTTTCCAGTCACTTATGACTATGCGGTTCTTGTAAACGTGATTGTAGGAATTGATGTTGATGATATTCGAACTAAAGTATATCAGTGTTGCCCCTCCATATGACTGAATGAGGGGAAGTCAAAAATTATCCGCACTTTATTTTTCAATCTATTTATACAAATGTAGGGGTTGAACAAGTTCGTCATTTTTCTACATAGTCCCCTCCATTTCGATGCACTTGGTCCATAAGCTTGCGTATTCCCTTCAAGAAGAATGTTTTCGGTTGGTCGCCCAACCATTTTATGCACCGCTTCCCAAACTTCTTTGTCCGTCTAATCTGCAGAGAACACGCTACATTGTCGATGGTAACTCGCTGGTTTGCTAGTATCATTTCTCGTCAGTGGTGGAGGTTGAAGGGCGTCCTGCTGCTTCGTGCATCATGCTTGTCCGGCCTCTTTTAAGTTTCTAGATCCACTCATACACACTTCTATGTGGTAGAGCACTATCTCCGTATTGTGTTGTAAACCTCCAATGAATTTCAGCCCCTGGCACACCTTCCGACCATAAAAATCGGATCAATGCTCTTTATTCCTCCTTGGTGCACACTGCTAGAGAAGCAACCGTATTTACATTGATGCAGAAGTAAGGAAAATGACGCTATCCAGGTCAAACTTTGGTAACGTGATCAGAGTAGTATCAACTCTAAGCATGTATGCGCAGAAGGCAGTGTGACAAAAATAAAGATGTGTTATAGCGAAAGTGCGGATAATTTTTGACTTACTCTCGTGCATTTGTCAATTCTTCACTCTAATACTGGGTCTCGTACTCAACATCTGTCCCAGTTTTTCCGTCAGTCCTGGCTTTCTTTTTCATGATCAACTCCGGACTCCTATTGTCCTATAAGAATTCATAGGTGCAACCTAATATCCGCACCACACCTTCAAATAACCATGACTATTCCACTTCAAGGTCCAGCGAACTGTGTTATTTACGCATCATAACTCTTAACCAATTCGCTTCATTAACCTGCATGGCTCCACCGTTTCTATCTGTACCGATTCAGCTATCTAAAGTCAGCAGCTTATTTGGGGGACAGCTACTCCACATCAAATGATCTGATAGTTATAGTAATTTGGCTGCTTAGTGTCTGGGATCAATTGCAATCAAATATACTAGGTTAGATTGTCTGGAGCAATATGTCGGTCGGTGATACATCGATTCCTAGTGGGTTGTGTCGTATAAATTAATCTAACAATTTTCCATTTGCTTAGTACATATAAGAAATAGTACACTGATTCCTAGTGGGTTGAGTCGCGTGAATTAATATAACAATTTTCCATTTGTTTACTGCATATAAGAAATAGTATACTGATTCCTAGTGGGTTGTGTCGCATAAATTAATCTAACAATTTTCCATTTGTTCACTGCATATAAGAAATAGTATAATGATTCCTACTGGGTTGTTTTGTATAAATTAATCTAACAATTTTCCATTTGTTCACTGCATATAAGAAATAGTATAATGATTCCTACTGGGTTGTTTTGTATAAATTAATCAAACAATTTTCCATTTCTTTTATGCATATATGAAATAGTATACTGATTCATAGTGTATCGTATAAATTAATATACCGATTTTTCATTTGCATACTGCATATAAGAAATGGATAATGTAAGTTTTTAAGGATAAAATTGCCATATAAAGTTATATTAAGGAAAGTTATTAAGTTTATTATTATTATTAAGTTTAAGTTCATATTAAGATTATATTTTATAGAAACGTAGTCAAATAATGAATGAATATTTATCAACTTAGTATATAATAGTAATGAATGAACTTAGTAATGAATGAATATTTATCAACTTACAATAATTTTAAGTCAATATCAAGCCAAGCCTTTTACAACTTATTTAAAAATTTGGCGTAAATAGAAGCAAATAAGGTTCGTTGATATTCAAATTTATGGAAGTTGTTGGTGTGAGGTAGTAAAAGATACTAAAAACGATCTCTATCTGAAATTTAATTTTAATTGTTCTTGAAATAATGTGTGTCTATATTTTAGCAAACTGAACGAAGCCCCAGGTTTTATTCAGATTATTCGATTCTATACAAAGAAAACTGCTCAAGAACAAACTATCCTCATGTTAATCATGACCGTATTTTAGATACATATATTATCAGTCTGAAGGAATAAATGTTTTTAATAGCGCAAATCAATATTCTACATAATTGCAAAAAACTACAATTTCTAAGCATAAAAAATGTGTCTTCCATTATGTTTTGTGATGCATTTTTTAGAAGACCAACCTTAAAAGAATACTGCATCCATAATACTCGAGTCAAATATCAGATTAAATATAAAAATATTTTGAATATGCATATTCAAAGTTAAATAAAGCATGAATACCTTTGGTTAGAAAATAAAATTCTCTCGGGTTTATTAAATCAGTCCTTTTTTTCGACAAATTCACTTTTTCTCCACTCAGTATTCTACTTGTAGTTATTCCTTTTACTGATATGAATTTTCTCTTTACGATTGGGATATAGTTATATAATATGAAAAGAATAGATCTAATTATTATAATTGTTATAGTTCCAATAATTAGCCATCTTTGCAATTCATTTCTTCAAAACCGCTTTTTATCATGCGAGCATTATATTACTTACATGTAATTTGACGTATTTATCAGAGTGCGATATTGTAAAGTAGTAAAAAATGAAAAACCTTCAAAACAACGATTAATAGAGATTAAAAAAGTTAAAAAATATCTTCAATGACCTTTTTGACTTCCACCATCATCAGGACAGAAGTGATGATCTGACAACTAACACCTCTAAGTGGTTTCGATGAGGTATCTTGTCAATAAAGATCTGACCGATTTTGCTAATGACGAAATACATCGCCATAAGGATATAGACGATTTTTTAAAATTATAACTATATCAAAATCTGGTCAGGTTTTTTCCTTCAAGGACGAGATATCTCGTCTGTAAAGATTTGGTCAGTTTTACTAATGACAAGATACCTTGTCGAGACAACCACCAGGAGGGTTAAGTGATGATCATCAAGGACAGAAGTGATCATCACTTCTGCCTTGATGATGGTGGATGCCTTGCACCACAGAAATGGTCACTGACGATCTTTCATAAGATTTTAATCTTTATCGGTCGCTGTTTCAAAGGTTTTTCATTTTTTACTATCAATTTGAGTAAGGTTTTCATTTGTTTATCTAATTGGCACTTGTACAAATTGAAATATGCATATTTTTATACATTGATTTATACCTCGCTTTCAGAGGAACAAACTGAAATTTATCTGTCTCCATATTTGTACCTAGTAATAACAAATACTCATTTTTAAAAGACATTTTTAATTTGTTTGATAAATAGTTGAGAGGGAGAATTTATAATGGCTCCTTTTTAATGGTAATGCCAGTATACTTCTAGGTGCATGTCGTCAGAAGTGTTTTGGCCCAATATACAAAATTACTCTATGCGTTATAGGAACATTAATTTTATTGCATTTACAAACAAAATAATCATGCAGTCAGCGTAATTTCTTTACAGTTCACAATAGCGTATATAGTAGGCAGGAAAGATCTTAAAAATCAAGCCTAGTTAATTTAAGCAAGCTAAAATAAATTGGATTCAAAATTATTCTATATCAAACAAAATTCTTTATGTTTAATAATACTCAACAGTTTAATTGTTTCAATCATAAACATTTGGTTAGAATTACATTAACTATTGGACAACTATAAGCAAGTTAATGCTTGGATGTACAAAAAATTAAATGTAACGTAGTGGCAAGTTACGTCAAAGAATCATTGAAATACCATGTATTATCCTTGTGGTCGGAATTGAATCGCTTTGTTGAGAAGAAAATACCGGAAATAGAAATTCCATGCAATCGGAATGGTTTTCAAAGTTTTAGAAAATAGTTTTTAAACTTTTTTAGAAATAACTAGGGAAATTCAGTTGGTATCCATACTTTTTATCTATAACTTTTAAGAAATAAAGCTTGTAATTTGCATTTCAGTGTACCTAATTTATCACAGGACTTTGTCACACAATTTTTAATGAACTGGAAAAGCAAGTAATTTTGAAATTTCGTACTGTGGAAAAGCAATAAAAATTTCAATGCATATCTAATAACGCTTAATAGTCTTCAAATTCAGATCCAGCGAATGAAAAAATTTCATCGGTGTTTATAATCGCTCCCGAATAAATGTGCGAATCAAGGCACTTTCCTCTTTTCTCACGTTTTAAGACATCGCAAATAAAATGGGAACTAATAAAGTCTTCAAAGCTTTGTCAATAAATAGAAGCCACTTTAATATATTCATGAGATTCCAGGTTTCATAAGAATTTATTTTAGTTAAAATTGAAAGTTTTTATATAAAAAATACTTCAGTTTATCTTTATTTATTGATAAGACGGTAGTGATGGAAAAGGTGTAACCAACGCAAATAGTTATTGAAAACAAGCTTTTATATGAGTTTCAAGTAGCAATCTTTAAATAAATACATATTTAAATCTGATTTAGAGGAAAAGCGAATCAAGTTCAACTCATGGAAAACAATACAATTTATTCTCTGCAAGTCATGTTTTTCAGTTTTCCAAACGTATAATGAACCCAAGGAATCCTTTGTTCAAAGTCTATAGAGGTGTAAATAATCTAAGATTATTACAATTTGAACAGTTTCACCGCTTTAGAACAAAAACGTGCAACCTATGTAATAAAAAATTTCGTTTCGTGAATTTGTGTGTGTTGTATGGTACTATTCTCACCAAATATTTAGATACGTTCAGCGTTTTATTTTACTTAAGCATACTGTCATTAGCAAAACTGGCCAGATCTTCATGAACGAGATATCTCATGGGAACCACTTGGAGGGTTACATCGGCTAATACAGATTATTAAAGAGGTAATAAATTAAACACGTTATAAGTAATAGACGTTGGTCTTAAAAATTAGAAAATTATTTAGTAAACACACATTGAAATACTTCTTTTAGCTTTTAGTAGTTTCCTGACATTTATCTTACAATCTGAACGTATTACTAATAACTTCCTTAAACCTCCAAGTGGTTTCGACAAGATATCTCGACCAATTTTGCTAATGACGAGATATCTCGTCATCAAGATGGTGCTGATTTTTTTTTATGGTGACGAGATCAATATCTGATCAGTTTTCTTCATATGACGAAATATCTCGTCCATAAAGATGTGGTCGATTTGGCAATGACGAGATGTCTCGTCGAGACAACCACCAGGGGGTTACTTGTTATCCTGAAGCTAAATTAATAGCCAAATCTATCTTAATATGTTATTTTTAACCACGCTAGGTTTTAATTTAAGACTAAATATTTTTCTTATTCATTTTTTTAAATGACAACTATTTCGGAACATAATTCAAGTGTTAAATGTGATACTCATTTACTAACACTATCATGGCAAAGGGTGTCACGATAGTGTTAAATACTTTTAGATACATAAGCTACATCTTTAGTATCAAATATATGAACAAATGTATTTACAATCAGCGATTGCGTTTCGTTGTAAATATTATTCACTTCAATAAAAAAGAACTACCCACGTCCTTTTTAATAAAATAATTATTAGTATCACGCATGCACTAAGTGTATGCAAATATGCAATTGAAGGTTATATATACGTACCAATATCAAATAGAACGCAAAGTAAAACATAACGTTAAGCTCTTGGATTGCTGTTTGTTATTTAGAATTTCTGTTAATTAAATTCAGATTTTCTCAGTAAAATATTTATGAATAAGTTTGTATATTATTTGAACATTCAGCATACTGAAATAAAAACAGTAACAGTTGGATTAATATTCTCCTAAACTTGGTATTACCTTTCAAGACGAATTTGTGGAGTGTCTGGAAAACTATCTTCTTCGGATGATTCACTGTCACTAGATTCTTTTATATCATCCTTTATAGGACGAGTATTTTCCTTGAATCTACAAGTATACATTCAGGATATAAAAAATTAAAACTGTGTTATTCTGAATTTGAGATTTTATTGATTTACAATACAGTCGACGGATATGAAGTAAATTATGGATAATATTAAAGTTTTTGATATCCATTAGAAAAAATAAAATTGTGTTGGAAAAATGTATGAAAATTGAATTAATACAATTAATTTATTATACTTTTTGAGACATTCCTGCATATTCCAAAAATCATACTTCTTAAAAAATTATGTATGTGTGTAGAGTCAAATCTTCAAAAAGTTTCTTGTTTTAAAAATAATTTGATTTATTCCAAAAATAAAACTGCTAGTATTCGCTCTAGAGAGTGAGAACATTCAAAATTATTTCGAAACCTTAAAACATTATGAAAGATTTAGGGACATTAGTAGCAGGGTGTTTTGCAAAGGATGTTATCAAATATTCAACAAGGATTTTAATTAAATTGAGAGAAAGGGAATTATTAAAGAAATGAACATGCATCTACATTCACGTAAATGAGTTAAAGGAGCAAATAGCATGCAACCATTGCGAATTAATAGAATTACACCAACAGTCATCTCCATGTAAACCAGAATCTAAAAACAATTATTAATCTCACAAACACCAGCGAAAATATATATCCCATGCTAATGAATATATATGTATAAAACATCAAGTATATTGTGTTTCATGTTGGATAAAAATGAAGCACAGCGACATCAACCTCTGCAAACAGAGTCGAGACTATCATTTGTACAAGAACTATTATTTCCAAAGAAGGATGTTTCAAATTACCAGCAAAAGAGGAAACAATATCCAGAGAAAAAAGTTATACAAAGAACCACAAAAAAGGTCCAATCAGTTCAATGTATCTTTTAAATTCATTCCGCGATTACATTAATTAATAATGTCTGACAGCTAATTATATGTGAACAGTGGGAAAAAATTAATTTACACTGCAGAAAAAGATCCTTTTAAAAACAAAACCTGCGCGTTTCTCACGGCTGGAAAATTTTTCGGAAGAAGTATTTTCCCCCCTTCGATTAAGGAGCTTCATCAGAGTCGATGAGTTCCGCTGTTTTTGTGTAACCTTTCAAAAGCAGATCAGACAACTAGACTGAAACGTGTCCATGTCTGCATTTGCAAAACGAAATTGAATCAAATGAAACTCGCAACCGGAATGTCTTCAACATACTATATTGATATACATTTATGAAGCTAAAATAAGATTGTCTAAGAAAACATAAGACTCCAAACAAATTAGTCTTGTGAAAGTCAAAATGAAAATTTGTAGTGGCATGTCGTGGAAGATAGAACTACTTGAATCGATGTTAGGAAGTGTGCTTGATCTGCATCATGCAAGGAAAATTGATGTGCAAGAGATACATAACCTACATTTACTAAAAGCAAATAAAATCAAATGAAACTTGTGAGGAATGTCTTCAACATACTTTAATGCTAAAAGTCTGGTCTTTATTTTGAAACTTCAGTGAGAGGTGTGAGAATTGTTACTTTTGTAAACTGAGTTTATACCTTCTAAAGTTGAAACATGATTTTATAACAAAACATGAATCTAAACAAATTAGTCTTGTGAAAACTAAGATGAAAATTCGTAGTGGCATGTCGGAGAATATACAAATATTTGATACGATGTTGCTCAATCAGTTCCAGACAGGGGTAATCAATGTACAAGGAATGCATAAAATGTACAAGGAATCTAAAAGCAATTAAATCAGATGAAACTTGTGAGAAATGTCCTCAACATACATTAGTACCATACATTTGGTCTTTATTTTAAAGCTTTAGTGAACGATGTCAGAATAATTTCCGTTGTCGACTGAGCCTCCACCTTCTAATAAGGTTGAAAAAAGATTTTCTGACGAAACATAAAACTCCAAACAAATTAGTAGCAGGAAGACTAAGATGAAAATTAGTAGTGGTAATTCAGAGAATAGAAGTACTTGAAAGGATGCTAGAAAGAGCTTAAACTGCCATACGCAAAGGATCGATGTACAAGAAATGCATAATATAAATTTACTAAAAGCAAATAAATCAAATGAAACTATTGAGGAATGTCTCCAACATACTTTAATGCCCGCATATTTAGTCTCTCTTCAAACTTTCGTGAATTATGTGGGAATTACTACTGGTCGATGTGAGAATTACTACAGCCGACTAAGATTACACCTTCTAATAAGGTTGAAAAGAGATTTTCTAATAAAACACAGAACTCTAAACAAATTAGTCGGAGAAAGAACTAATGTGAAAATTCTTAGAAGTAATTCAGAGGATGGAAATACTTGAAAGGATGTTAGAGCGAGCTAGATCTGCCCTATGCAAAGAGGCTAGATGTACAAGAAGTGCATAACCTATACATTTACTAAAAGCAAATAAATCAAATGAAACTTTTGAGAAACTTTAATGCGTATATTTAGGCTATTTTAAAATTTTAAATAGTGAACGATGTGAGAATTACTACTGTTGACTAAGTTTACACCTTCTAATAAGGTTGAAGAAAGATTTCCTAACAAAACATAAAACTCCAAACAAATTAGTCGCAGGAAAACTAAGATAAAAATTCGCAGAGGTAAGTCAGAGGGGATAGAAATACTTGAAATGCTGTTAGAAAGTGGTCGATCTGCCGCAGGCAAAGAATCGATATACAAGAAATTACCTTCCAAGACCATATTCTCGGACATTCGACCTCTGATATTTTGGAAAACTCTTCCGATGAACTATTTGTGTACTTCCACACGATGAAATAAGTACACAAAACGAAAAATGCTATTTGAAACCTCTGCGAATCGATGAGATTGAATTTGAAAACGCGTGCAAACTATCTATGGTTGATCTATGGTATTTATTTGAAACTAACGTTCGTTAGAAATAACTTTGAATTCACCTTTCCATTTCCAATCGAAATATTATATTGGCTTAGTTTCCTCATTTATAACCTATAAATTAAACGACTATAAAACAGCATTACAATTATAATTGATAAGAATGTATTAATGAAACTTCAATTTAATACTTGGCTGAATTTTTCTGGCTCTGCTCTGAAGACAGTTTTTAAAACCACAGAATGACCTATATTTTGTAACATTTTTCTGTGTTACTATAACTGCTAGCTTTCATATTTTAGTACACGTAATAGGAAATACCGTATCCTAGATGAGTAACATTTCTACTAAATATTTTAAAACTAACCTTGTGAGCCTTAAGAATTAGTACTTTCAATCAAATTTTTTCCATACTTGTAAATGAAATACTTAAAATTATTTTCAATATGAATTACTTGGCATGCCTTTTAAATCTGTACGGTAACAAGAAATTTAGTGTTATAAAGATTTCTATATTTTATACATAGAAACCACAAATTGATAAATAAAATGCTACCCGATGCAGTAGTTTGTAAGTAGTAAAATACATAAGACACCAATAATATCAAACACGAAAAATATATAAATCTTGGAATACAATTTAATTTTAAATTAAACAGATCTTCAAGAGAAACGTTCAATTATATCGATTTTTTAAACAAATTATGTTTCAACATCTCACCTTTCAGAACTACAGCAATGATTGGTGTCTGGAGGAGGCGTTGACGGTTTCTCAAGAGCGGCCACAAGAACTTTCACTTTTGGCCACCTGGCCCTTATGAAAAAGAGACATTTCACATCAATTCCGCAAATTAAGAAAGTTATCTCTGGTCCTTCGCTTTCGGTGAACGTTTTGCTAATTTGGTTGTGGTTTTTTTTGTCTTCGAATGAAAACGCGCAGCACAGAATAATTTGTTACATACCTTAATTGTGTGACAAAAAGCGTTTTTCTTATCACGTTAGTTACTGTCAACTTTAGGCTTCGATAAATGGCAATAGGAAGAGAATATGCGGCGCACAATCATTTGTTACATATTGCATGACAACACTCTTTTCTTAACAAGTTGGTTATTGTCAACTTTAACTATTCAAGAAATGGCAACGGAAAGAGAATGCGAGGCAACAATCATTTGTTGCATATTCTATGACAAAACGCTTTTCTTATCACGTTAGTTATTGTCAACTATAGCTCTTCAAGAAATGACAACGAAAAAAATGCATTATTCAGGCTCCCCCACACATCTGTACTCTTGACCCTATGACAGGCACCTTGCGAAATAAAAAGATGAATCCCAATTGCTCAATGTTTTACACGACGGTTTTACATTAACGATTGTTGCACACTTTTTCATATTAAACACATTGAAAGGATTTATAATTTTTTAACCTAGAACAATGCACACTACAGTACAAAAATATTTAAAATTTTCCTGGGCCCCCTTAAAACTTGGGCCCCTGCACCATGAGACTGGAGTCTCCTTTATGAGGCCCCGGTGTTATTAACAGAGAATCCAATAAAGTAAGGTCGATTATATTCATAGGGCAAGCGGGAGGGTACTAAAGTTATGAGTATAAAAATACCCAAATCGCATATCCTGGTTGGATATTTTCTGAAACGGAAGGTCTTAATTCACTAGTACAGATGCCGTAGATAATATACAATATAATTTCGCTCATATGTTTTAGAATGGTGATTAACGACATGCAAGTAGTCACAATCATTCACATCGTTATGTAATGATGTGGCATATAAATAAAACTTCATTAACCCCCTAGCAGTTTATTTTCACTTCGAAACTACCCTGTAATGGCCTACCACTGATTCAAAAACCTGTTCCAAACTGTCACCAGTTCTAGGCAAAAGACAATTTGTTTTTCTTGCATGGTTGTTAATTCCCCTTTGGGAAATAGGACAGGTTTGTCTCACGAGATGCCTTGTCATTAGCAGCATTGACCAGCTCTTAGACGAGATATCTCGTCAAAACCACTTGGAAGGTTAAAACCTCAAACCTTCAAAGGCTATTTTCCGAAATGAAAGGGCTTAATTCGATAGCACAGATGCGTAAATATGCAATAGAGTTTTGCTAATAATGTTATAGAATAGCGATTAACGACTTGCAATCAGTAGCAATCATTCACACCGTTATGAAATGACGTGGTCAGGTAAATAAAACTTCATTAAAACCTCAAACCTTCCAAAGCTATTTTCTAAAATGAAGGCTCAATTCGCTAGTACAAATGCGTAAATAATATGCAATAGAATTATGCTCATAGTATTGTAGAATTGCGATTAACGACATGCAAGTAGTCACAATCATTCCCATCGTTATACAATGGTAAGGATATATTGATCCACTACTTTTCCTCTGCTTTTATACTTCAAAAAACGAGAAAAAGTGTACGTCAGCCAAAAGAAAAATTAATTCATGACATAATAAATTAGATCACTATCCACAAGATCTAACATACTCTTTAGTGTTTTCTGATAATGTTATTCTTTTAACACATGTTAAATTAGCGTCATTATTTTGATCACATTTTTACTCTTAACCCAGTCATCAATTATGAATAGTGGGTTTTTTTTCGTCTCGTAGGAATAGACTTCTAGGCAATCACTCATATAGGGTATACTTATCTACTTACTGAGTTCTTTTTAACTTAACACTCATAAGACTATGTTGACGTGCGTTATTTTTTATAATAATCATAAAATTTGAAAATAGTTCAATACCAACAATAGGGTTTAAAAAGTTTTTGACTATGGTCTAGAAATAAAGTAAATTATAAGGAAAGTTAGCACATCATATATATATATTGGAATATAATCAGTAGAATATTTTTAAAAGATATACTTTAGCCCTCCAAGAGTGTCTTTGAAGAGATATCTTGTTCAAGATGTCGGCAATTTTGCTAATGACGAGATATCACGTCCACAAGGTTCATGTCGGTTCTGATAATGATGAGATACCTCACCCCGAGACAAAACTGCCCTATTATTCCAAGGGGAATGAAGATCCAAGTAAGAAAAACCAATTTTCACTTGCAATAGAACTGATGGCAGTTGGAGACAGGCTTTTGCATCAGAGGTTGGACACTACAGGGCAGTTTCTGATTGCAAACATTAACCACGTGGAGGGTTACTGATATCCTAATTAAAGAGAATTGTCTTAATATTATGTTTGGAATTTAAATATTTTACTTTTGCATTTTTTTGCTCAACTGGTATAGTGGTCGTAGCGTTTTTCGGCCACCCAATAGGTCCCGTGTTAGAATCCCGGTTTATAAGCTGGTGATTGTCTTGTTTGGGGTAAAGGCCACTTACAAGGTACTCGTTCACAGTTCGCTGTCAGTTCACCCCTTGCAGTGTCGAAGGCCGATGAGGTCAGTGGTCGGACATTAATATTTTTTTGTATTTTTCATTTCATGTGCTGCCCTATTACGATAGTGAAGACAAAAAGAATAAAAAACTGGTAACGGGAGAGAGAAAATATCGATTAATTAGACGGTTTTATAGATCGGTTGGGATTACAGTTACCGAAGCATCATTATCGGTTTAGTTACGATGTTTTGTCCTTATTTTAGCTTCATTTGCTTTGCTTCTAAATCACGTTTCAGGGTTCAATTTATAAGCGTCAGTGTTAGTGAATCATCGATCTTCTAATGAATAAAAGGCGGAGTATGTGCTCTCAGCTTCATGCAATCTTTTTCGGTCGCACGGTTTGACGATTGGTCCCGTAGTTGTGGGGAAAAGTGTGAATCCTTATGTGAGATAATGACTCATTAGTTAAAGCGGTTATCAAGCGTGATCAAAAATACTAGTCTGAGCTTCGATAACCAATTGTCCCAAGTCGATTTGTAAGCCCACGTGACCTACCCTTCTGAGATCTTACGATAGCGACTCCGCCCAAACAAACTTGTAATGACGCAAGTATGGAGATACAGGATCCTATTCCACAGAATGGCTCAACAGAATCGTTCCAAAGGATTCTATTCTAGGGATAGGAGAAATAAATATTCCCAATGGATTCTATTCTAAGAAAGCACCAATAGAATCTCTAAGTTTGAAAGATATTCTTTCAAAAATTCATTCCCTTCTAAAGTAATGCAAATTTATTCGCTGTTTCGTGTTGTGAAAGGATGAGAACAATTTTTTGTGCGTTGTGATTTATAAATGATTTTCTCTGAATGGCAGTTAAAATGTTATTAAAACATAAGCAAGCAAATTTAAGAAACAAACTTGTATTGACGCATATATGAAAATGCATTTCAATTGTGCAAATGTATTCGTAATTGTCTACATACCAGACTGATATACATGATCGTTGAGGGAGAGCTGTTATGAGAGGTATTTCCTATCAAGCTAGATGTAGGTAGCGCTAGTGTATCTGCGGCGATACGTCTTTCCTGTACGTATTCTGTACATGACGTCAGTTAGTTTATAATTGTATACCATTTCAACAATTCTGTCAGTAATTTAGCGATATTGAGAATGCAGGCAAATGTCAACCAGTTTACAATAATTCGCATATCTGAACTTATGCATCAATAGCCCGTTATACTGCTCCATTGCGATTCAACAATCTACATACCTAAACTTATGCACCAATTGAAGAAATTAAATGATCCCATTCCATCTCCAGCAGCTACACTCTCCAAAAGCTCTACAACTGATACTTTTGAATGAAATGCATTTTAATATTCTATTCAAGGCTTCAATCTTAGATTGCAGGAATGTCTAAACACAGAATTTCAGATATTTAGAAGCGGCCTTTACGGTAGATCCCATCTAGACAGTTATTTGGGTGGGTTGCGTTATAAATCTAATCAAACTTGAAGTTTTGATTACCTCCGTTATCATTAAACACTGGCTTGGCTCCATCTATCATTAAGCTAAGTCAAATCCCCTCATGATCGCGATTTGTAATAATAGTCTTATCAAATCCTAGTCTACGATCAGTAAACAAAATGAATATGAGAAATCGGAGAAGATTCCGTTTATATACCAGCATATATATATATATATATATATATATATATATATATATATATATATATATATATATATATATATATATATATATATATATATATATATATATATATATATATATATATATATATATATATATATATGTATGTATATATATATATATACTTATAATTCAAAATTACAAACCAAAACAAAGAGAAATCCAAAAATTTTTAAATCAAGGAATTGTTTTGGTTTGTAATTATGAATTATTTTACTATCCATGTTGTGTCTGCAGCTTTAGCGCGCATACATGGACAGTTCTGCCTTCTGTTTTCTGGATTCTGCTTGACTATTTTTTACCCCCAACTTTTTTGGCTTTTTGGCTTTTTACTTGTCTGCTTTTTGATCTTTTGGCATTTTGCTGGTCTGCATTTCTATTATTTACGTTTTAATGGTTTGTATATTTTGTAATTTGATTGTTTTTTACTATATATATATATATTTACTTATATATATATATATATATAAAATATATATATAATATATATACAAATATATATATATATATATATATATATTTACTTATATATATATGTATATATATATATATATATAACATATACGCGTATATATATGGAGTAATCAGTAATCAGCTAGGTCAAATGCTTTAGTCTACATTAGCCCTCCAAGTGGTTTCGACGAGATTTCTAGTCCATCAACATCTGACAAATTTTACGAATGCTGGGATATATCCTTATCAAGATATTGGCAATTTTTTATGATGACGAATTCAGGATCTGGTCAGTTTTGCTAATAACGAGATACCCCGTCGAGACAACCACCAGGAGGGTTAAACGGGGTGAGATTTTTAAAAATGATCAAGTTGTGGCCTAGAAGCTGTTCTCTATTACTCTTACTAACTTTCCTGGTGTCGAAAACTGTCTTGTATTGGCCAGCTACTGATACAAAATCCAGTTCGAAATCGTCTCCCGTTCTGGGCAAGGGACAATCTGTTTTTCCTACTTGTGTCGATGAGGTATCTCGTCATTAGTAAAATTGACCAGATTTTTATGGACGAGATATCTCTCCATTTGCGAAATTGATAGGATATTTCATTTAAACCACTTGAAGGGTTAAACGTAAAGCAAAATATAGTTATTAATTAATTTCCAATTCACACGATAATTGAAAACATAGAAATACTGAAATTTCTAAGTGTGCAAAAAATGACGGGAGAAGTGCACAAAATAATTCGGAAATGCTTTTCAGTATCTAATGTAAGGTCGTTTTTTTCCTTTTTTGGAAGAGTATATTGTATATAATGATGTGCGTAATACAGTGCAATCGAAAAGTCCTAACATATACAGTGGTACGTACAGAAATCACATTGTTGTTTACACAGAATGTCAGAATGTTAAACCACAATATTCTCAGGACAATGCGCAATGTTGAACATGATAGTTACAAGATGCTTTCAAAAGTTTACGATATGGCTACTCTATATGTTGGGTTGAGCGATGTTTTGATCGTCCTACATTAATTACAAGGAATATTATTGTAAAGCAAATTTTCTGTTTAGGTCAAATAAACAACAATATTTGAAAGCATGATACTTCAAGAAAAATAACGAATTTTGTTTCTTATGTCCTATAATCTTTGTCTAAAATACATAACATTCAGAGGAACAAAATATCTAATATTTCTCCATCCTTTTTTGTAAAACAAAAAACATTCTCGTTAAGTATTTCAGTTGATTAGCATTTAATATCTAGACAAACCATTAACATTTAAAACGCAACCATAAAGCATATTTTGTTTTTCTATTAAATAATCGCCTTCCAAAGTAAGATAAATTGCTTTGAACTATTAATTATTTATCTATATTTCCAAATATATGCTCTGCAAACTGTACTTAAATTATGTTACAAAATAATAGTCTATGAATATTACTTTACTTTTATTGAAACCCAAAAAATAATCCTTAAATCCAAAGAATCATTGAAACTTGTAGAGAAGGAATTTATTTGTAACCATTGCGGTTAAGAAAAATCGAATTTATTCAAAGCTTTCATTGTGGTTTCCGGAGTTAATGAAACAATCCTTACTTCCATTTAGGAAACTATGGCGTGATTTTGAAAAGGGGTATTGTGTTTAAAGGAATGCAAAATAGACATCACACCACTTTGCAGCGGTCCAAAGGCGCAGAGTAAATACCAAAGTAGTGAGATCTTTGATAAGGATTCAAAGGTTGGTAAATAAAATTCCCTTAAATTAAAGCAGAGTATTTTATCCAGGTCTTACTTTCCATTTCTTTGCTAAAAATAAAATTTTGAAATCTTTCTCAAATTTAAAATGAAATAAATGCAAAACGGACAGATTATTTGGATATTTAACTATTTACGTATTTTATTCATCGATGCTTTTTATATTCAGTTCCAATTTTTAAATACTGGTCCGTATAATGAATTCAGAACAAATACTATCAAAGTTTTAGTTTGTCTATAGTTTGTAAAAAATTTATCTTCAATTATTTCTCCACATTGGCTGTTTAAGCGGTTCAAAATCTGTTCTACAACCCTTCGCTTCAAAAAGCATTGGAAACGTGTGATATTTTCAAAATATATTTACTGAAGTTCTTTTTAACCCTCCAAGTGGTTTCGACGAGATATCTCGTCCATCAAGATCGGACTAATTTTGTTAATGACAAGATATGTCGTCATAAATATATTGCCGATTTTTTTATAATGACAAGATCAAGATCTGGTCAGTTTTGCCAATGACGAGATAACATGTCGAGACAACCACCAGGATGATTAAAATTGTTAGTTTTCATTTTTATTAGCTATTTGCGAAATATTACTCTGGTAGAAGTGGCGTCTACAAACACATGTACACGTAAGATAAAAGAGTTGTAGCGAATGGATTTACCCTACCCTCAGATCAGATACAGCCCTCTAGGGAGTTTACCCGGCCCGCAGACCAGATATAACTCTTCTGATAGGTTTACCCAACCCGCTGACACGATAGGGATATCAAATATTCCTATTATTAATTCATAAAAACACAAATATTTAAAAAGTAGCAAAGCAAAACAAAGAGTTGTTTCACAAATGGCTGCTTTGAAATTTACGCAAGCAAATTTTTATACATATTTTCTTGTTTGTTTTGTTTCAGTGAAGATAGTTTGAAATTAATATGAATAATAATTATGAAACTTGAATCCGTGAATTATAGTTCAAGTCTTGTGAGTTGGTATTTGAGTTTGGTCATTTTGAATGAGTCTATTCGTTAAATTCTTTTACAAATAAATATCAACAATGTGCTTCCATGATTTGCAGCTTTAGCGCAGATATTGACTCCGAGTATATCGTTCGATGCCGGAACACATAGCAATGATTACGAGTTGGCGAAACAAATAATCAGCTGTGGCGATCGCCATACCTAATTTTGAGTACAACAGCCACTTGCTTAGCGATTTTACTAGCTTTTGAGAAGTAGACTCGCCCAAGGTCATCTACCTTCTCACCATAGTCGTACTATACAATATATTCTATAGAAAACAATCGCTTTTCGTAACTTAAGGACAATATTCTTTGGTGATTTAGAAAGAATGAGCCTTTTGTTATATATTTAGAGAAATAATATTTCAAATTTTCCGTTTGATGTTATAAAATAACAAATTAATGGTACTGAGTAGAAGATAGCTAAAGGGTTAGAAAATTGAACCTCATGATCTATATGTTTTAATCAGAACTATGTTTTTTAAACTTAGAAATATACACTTTTGACAGTGATAGAATAGTCAGGGATGCAACACATCAAAATTTCTCACAATTCCGAAACGCACATCCCGAATAAGCCCCCATTTCACGATATAAAAATTTAACTTTAAGCTGAATTTAAAGGAGAAAAATTCAATTCCTCATTTCCAAAAATTCCAGCAACTGAATACAGCGAAATTCATCTTACGTAGTTTCTTTAAAAGTAACATCCTTTTTAACTCACACGGGCGTCACACGGGCATTGAAAAACAGTCGATTTTTCTTTTTAGTTATTCTTTATGTTTAAAACCTGTCCAATTTACTTTATTGGACAGCGCGAAAGAACTGTAACCGTTACTAACGATGGTCATTGATACGATCAAAATAGCTTAGCTCTTACGCGATACAATTTGATTTTTACTGTTTTAAATAATAAGCATTTTGAAACTTTTTTAACATTCGTGATCCGAATCATTTTCAAAAGATCGTAGTTCTGGTATTGGTAAAAACTAAGGTCCGGGAAAGTAACTATTATGGGGAGTATAACGCATTCAAGAGCACATAAAAAAATATTCAATCCTTATTATATAACAGCGCGTTTAAAGACTCTAGTTTTATAATAAGGGAACGAAGGGTATATTTTTAAGGGAATAGAATAGGCAGCGTGAGGATTGGATTGGAGGATTGGGTTTTATGGCGCATGGTCCAAAAGTGCATAAGTTGCATCATTGGCAGCGTGAGATTTTGAAGAAACGGAAACGGAGTTTTAATATTAAAATACTTAAAATTTTGAATCTGGTTTCAACTTTACATACTTAAATTTCTACCTCAGTATCGTAGAAATATTTTATATAACAAAATATAAAAATAAAAAGTTAGTTACGCATGCTTGATATTGGCAATTTATAGACTTCACAAAGTTCTGTAAAGACTTCGTATCAGTCATCAGCAAAATTGACCAGATCTTGATGTACGAGATATCTCGTCATTATGAAAAATTGACCAGATCAATAAATTTTCATCTTCAAAAATTCGGTAATAGTCTTAAGACGAGATATTATGCCATTAACAAAATTGGTCAAATCTTGATGGATGAGATATCTCGTTGAAACCCCTTGGAGAATAAATGCTTAGAATTTGTAGAGGTATATAGTTGCCCTAAGCTATGCAAGTTGCAATAAAACTCACATAAAGCAGACGTATAGAATTCAAACCATAGGAATAATTCATGATATGGGTAGGTAGTTAATTAAGGTTCACTGAAGCAACACTATGGTAGTGATAAAGAGGTATTTAATATAGGAGCTCACCAATTGAAATGGTCTAGAATCGATTTCCACCGTCTATGTGTATTCAGCTACTGGAATTTTAGATTTAACGAATCGCACTTTTGTCATTTCAACTAAACGTTAATTTTTTATTAAAATTGCGCGTATCTAAAGCATGTGATGTTCGTAATACACATTATTATTTTAAAATACAAAAAGGTATGTCAGCATGTTTCGGAATTATGAAAAATTTTAATATTTTTCACTCTAAGTTGCGTCTCTTATTGCTTTACTCAGCAATTTTTAGTCTTTCTTGATCCCGTCATCATAAAAAAAATCGGCAATATCTTGATGACGAGATATCTCTTCATTAGCGAAATTGGTCAGATGGACGAGATATCTCGGAATTTATTGGAGACGAGATATCTCGTCGAAATTACTTGGAGGGTAGGCAATAAATTGTAATAATAAATCCAAAACAATACCTAAAATATCGTCACACATATCAAGCTTTCTTAAACAGCAGTTTTAAGTCAGCTGTCTTCTAAACGTTCCCTGTTCCTTTTAATTACACGCTCACTATATCTTAAAACAATAGGACAAGTAGAGCTCTGAAACAACAAAAGCCGATTGTTTGAAATGTTTCCAAAGGAGAGGAACAAAAATATTGCATCAAATATGCTTTCAGTAAGAAGGAATCAGTGCATGTGTAGACGATATCCAGACATGCTTAATGCCAATTTGAAGTAACGGTCTTAAAATATCTTATCTCGTTCTAATGCTTTTTCCACTAGAAAAAATACTGAAGCATCTAATTTAGTAAACAGGTTAGAGACTTAGAATTCAGTTAGATTGTTCTTATGTCGAGGATAGAAAAAATTATTTTTACTCCAAATTTCAAGTATTGTATCAACAGATAGAATATGAAATAATTAAGGAATTTTTTCCTTTCATTTGGGTAGGCGGTAAGTATTTAAATTAACGCCGCACTGAAGCAACACAAAGGGGTATTGGCGACGGTTTTAACGGCGACAGATTTAACGTGCACCAGCCCCCTTTGTGCACGACGGTCTTTGGCTGGATTCGTACATGCAATCCTCCGGTTGCTAATCCGTTACTCTTCCAACCGGGCTACTGCGGCCCCAACGCTTTGATTTGGGAACCCAATTTTAACCTTCCTGGTGGTTATCTGGACGAGATATCTCGTCAGTAACAAAACTGACCAGATTTTCATGGACGAGATATCTCGCCCTTAGAAAAAACTGAATATTTCGATCTCGTCATCATCAAAAAATCGACAATATCTTGATGACGAGCGATCTCGTCATTGGCAAAATTGGTCAGATCTTGATGGACGAGATATCTTGTTAGCAAAGTTGGTCATATCTTGATGGACGAGATATGTCGTCGAAACCCCTTGGAGGGTTAAGATTCCATATCGTATTCATACACGCTGGTGTTTAGTTAAAGTTATAACCTTTAACATCAAATCAATAAACGAACACTGAGTTAAAGCTTTCACCTTTAATATTAACTATAAATAAGAACTGAACATCCTTTTTGGATACACACACAAAGCCACGCTCCTAAAATTTTCAACAATATATACTCCGGAGAAGTTAGCTTCATTCCGGAACACTCTTCACTAATTCAGAGCTCCAGCGGTGATAAAACGAAGATAGTCAAGAGCAATATTTCTTTGGAAGGAAAAAACTTTTTAAAAGGATGCCTCATTAGCCGCGTTGAAAGTCTTAAATTAATAAAGCTGAACTCGCAGTTCCGCACTTTTAAAGTTCAGGGTAAGGAAAAATAACTTGAAAGATCAGCTTTTACGCGTTCCTGCTAAATATACTATTATGTTAAGTGTACTGTGGAAAGTTCACAGCTTGTCTAGGAATTTTAAATAATTTTCAGTCTTTTATTTCAAATACTATCCACTTAGGATCGAAATATAAGAAAATTGCCGAGAAAAATGATCAACAACAGCATATTGATGGAAATTTTGTTAGTGTTAAATATCTCAATAACATCACTTGAAAACCTATAGTTTATTATATTAACTTAACACTTATTTGCTCTGTTGTTATACATAGATTTTGCTTTGATTTATCGTTCTACGGTCTAGGATTTTAGACGGGACCTGTGGGTTAAAGTAACTTCCGAACCACTACGAACTTTCATGCCCAAACTGGACCCGAACCAGAAACCTATTGATTCAAGAAACAGTGGTCGATTGTCCACTATTAGGGGGGTGGTAACAAAGTTGGAAGTCTAACGGATTGGCAATTGTAGGATTGCGAGTTCGAAACTGGGTCCAACCAAAGACCGCCTGTACGCAGAGGCAGGTGCACGTTAAATCTGTTGTGGTCACAAATGTCCTCGCGTTGGCGTGGTGTGGAGATTTGGAAATTGGGGAGCCAGCTCAGTTGTTGCTTCGTCATCCGACCGTGATTCAAGATAACGAGGTGTTGTCCTCGGATCTTTCCCTTTGGGATTGATCCCGAACCATAGCCAAAAGCCCGTCGTGCTGCTCCAGCACAACGTTAAACTTCCTACTTACAAACCTACCTCCACTATAAAGGGAACATTTGCTTCAAAACCCAAACCTTTGAAATTCAAAAACACTTTTATGGGATTAAAATTACATAATTTCCCAAATCAAATGTGTATAAAATTAAGGAATTCATGGAAACGTTTTAACGGACTTTAAAGTTAAATAATTTACAGAAATGTTTTACTGAAAAACGCCTGTCAAGATGTTCACAGGTATTTTAGGTTTCTATGACGTAATTTTAATGCGAATTAAATATCTCTATTACGGCTATTTATTTAACTTGCTTCAAATTTTAAAAATAGATAAAATACGTTTTTGTATTACTTCAGATTCCATTGGAGTCTAGATTAAGCCCTTTTTTCAGCCACCCTAAAACTGGCTGAATCATTACATACTTATTTACCTTTCTAATGAGACCATTCTTAATGTGTGAAGGACTGCGTAAGTTATTTATATACAATTATTTGTGTCGCAAGGTACTTGAATGGAGCTGACGCGACTGCAATTGTTTGATTTGTTTTCCGGACTATTTCCTTGACCAAATACAGCAAAGGTAAGATGTTTGATGGTCAATTTTATCATGTGAAGAATACTATGTATTGCGGAAGAAGAAATCGTCCCAAGATTTCTCTACTTTCTCATAATTTTGATTGGTTGAAATGTAAACGAAAAAAACACAAATAATATTTTTTTAATGAGATTGAGAATAGCTCAGACAAAAAATAAATTTAAAGCCCAAAATTTTACATCCATTTATCTATTGTATATAGAAACATGAAAACTTATCATTGGTTTAGGGCAGAAACTAACCCGACAAAAATTTTACTTACGGAACGACAGTTTAAAGATATATTCAGGTCAAAATTTAAAATTTTAAGAATTTGACCGGGTTTTATATTGTTTTAAGCAGATTATAATATGACTATGTATTTTTCATTGCCATCAAAACAAGCATTTAGTATAAAAAAAAACGCATTTTCAAAAAATGTCAATTAAAACGTTTTCTTCTCGTCATGTATAAGGTATTTTGTTGATGGATTCAAACCGATGGATCTTTGAAATAATTTTGTGTGAATAACGTCTTAGTTTGAATTGGGTAGTTTTAATACTATTAATAGCTCCAAAAATCTCTCGTTTTATAAATGTACAAGTCAGTTTACATTGCTGTAGATTTTACGAATATGTTGCACGTTTTTTTGCTGTAGATTTTACTCAATATATTGCAAGTTTGACAACCGTCATTGCATAAGGTTTGATAACAGCATTTCGGGAGTAATAGACATCCACTTTAAATCTAATTTGGAGGATAATATCCAGCTATATTTGTATATTTCAAACATTAAGAAAACTATAATAACTATATAAATCCAATTATACATCTTTGTAGTATTTCCTAATGTCCTACACATTTTACACTTATTATGTTAAGTTGCATTTTTATTTTTGAGGGTACCCTACACAATTTTTAAAAACCTAAAATATCTTTCAATCTTCTTGACGCAAGATTACTCGCAAACCATAAAAATATATTATGTTAATTTATTGATATAGGAGTTGGATTTCCTACACATTTTCCTTACTTTAGATCAGTGGTTCTTAACCTGTTTAGTGATCGGCCCCCCCTTAAATCTAAAAATAAGTTCTAAGCACCCCTTGAAAAATGTGTTTTTATTTCTTTATTTAGGAAATTCTATCTATTGCAAGATTATTTATAGAAAAATAATACCTCAATGGCTGAGGCAAAGGTAGAGAGGGTAGGAGTGGGGTCCCGAAAGTCGACGTAGCGTTCGCTAGTTTCTCACAGGTGGTAGTTTCCTTCGAAAATTAGAATCGAAATAGATGTATCATTCGATCCAACCAAAGACCATCGTGTAAGAGGGGCTGGTGCACATTAAATCTGTCGTAGCCTCAAATGCCCTCACACTGACATGGTGTGGAAGTTTAAAGAAGAGTGGGGTGCCGTCTCAGATGTTAACCTCGCCATCTGACCGTGGTTTAAAATTATGAGGTGTTGTCCTCCGATCTTTCACTTAGGGATTGATACCGAATGGAAAGACCGCCAACAGCCAATAATAATCTGTTATGTCGCTTCAGTGCGACGTATATATATATATATATATATATATATATATATATATATATATATATATATATATATATATATATATATATATATATATACACTGCTGGCCACCGTAAATGCAACACCCTGAAGGAAGCATGCAAATAATATGAAATTTACAACATGCATTAGCGGAGGTGAGATATGCAAATGATTAGAATTTCAGCGCAGACGCACATCACGCGCGCCTGTGGCGCCACTTCAAAGCGCTATTTAAGGCTTGGAGATTTCGACGATTTCAAGTACGGCAATTGTGTTTTTCTTGTGGTTTTTTCAAAAAAACGATCAATTATGCCTCGTAGAAAACAGCGATCATCTTTTGATCAAGTATCCGAGTTCGACAGAGGAAGGATAGTGGCCTACCGAGATTGTGGATTATCTTTCAGGGAAATCGGTAGTCGTGTTGGACGAAACCAAACAACTGTAATGCGGATATGTGATCGTTGGATGCAGGAGGGTACGACGGACCGACGTGTTCGATCGCATCCACCTCAGTGCACCACTTCACGTGATGACAGGCATATTGTGCGTATGGCAGTGACGGATCGCTCAGCCACATCACGAACCATAGCACAGCACATTCAGTCTGTACCGCATCATCCAGTGTCTGCGCGTACCATTCGACGCCGTTTACAGCAGAGTGGTCTGTCCGCAAGACGTCCATTGCTTCGTCTACCCTTGACGCAGAACCACACACGTTTCCGCCGCCAATGGTGCGATGAAAGAAGGATGTGGACGGCAGAATGGAATGAAATTGTCTTTACTGACGAGTCACGCTTCTGTCTGCAACACCACGATGGTCGGATTCGAGTCTGGAGACACCGTGGAGAGAGGATGCTGAACAGCTGCGTTATGCACCGCCACACTGGTCCTGCACCGGGTATTATGGTATGGGGCGGTATTGGATATCACTCTCGCACTCCTCTAGTACGCATTGCCGGTACTTTAAACAGCCAGCGCTACATCTCCGAGGTGTTGGAGCCAGTTGTCCTTCCTTACCTTCAGGGCTTGCCCACAGCCATATTTCAACAGGATAATGCGCGACCACACGTGGCACGCATTGTCCAAGGGTTCTTCGTCAATCGCCAGATTGAATTGCTTCCCTGGCCAGCTCGCTCTCCGGATCTTTCGCCGATAGAAAACATGTGGTCCATGGTTGCTCAACGATTGACCCAGAATACATCCCCAGCTGCCACACCAGATCAACTTTGGCAACGTGTGGAAGCTGCTTGGTCTGCTGTACCCCAAGAACACATCGAAAGTTTCTTTGAATCAATGCCGAGGCGTGTGGCAACGGTGATCTCCAACAATGGCGGCTACTCTGGATACTGATTTTGACAGGAACCACACTTCACAGAAGTCTATAAATTTAATCATTTGATACTTGGTCAACATGTTATCTACAAAATAAATTGTGTTGTGATATCTCTTGTCTTTCTTGGTGTTGCAATTTGGGTGGCCAGCAGTGTATATATATATATATATATATATATATATATATAAAATACAGACTATTGTTGGCTATTTTCCAGGGAAAGTATTTACAATTTGCGCTGAGACAGCAATATTCAAATGAGAGTGTTCAAAGGGAGCGTGAAGAAGCAACGAAAGGCGAAATTAATATAACACTCAGTGAATTACAATGAAATGAAAAAGAAAATGTTAGACATAACATATATAAACTTTGCTTTGGTTATATATTGCGTTCCTGTGTTCCATACGTTCCATATAGCTGCATATTAATGTCTTGTGTAGAATTACAGAATACAACAGCATATCACACATACAACATTCTCAGACCGAGTATATATATGCTTCGTGTAACACATAAGAAGGCATTTTAATAGTAAAATGAAGGATTGAGAGAGAAATATGTCTGAAAGGAAGTCTTAAAATGTTTATGAAAAAAATCTCATAAATAGTCGGCGTGACAGAATTGGATGTCCTCCATATGGCATCGGTTACCGTGCAAATTCCGACCTGTCAGTAATAAATTTCTTCACTCAATGCTCGATGTAAAAAAATGCAGATCTTTCAAAACAGTCAGTTGGTATTAGTCAAGCGAATTTGAGCTTGTGTAATGGCTCCTTTTCACAAACAATCTTTAAAATTTTCAGGCTTTCATTGCAATACAATAAATTCTTCTGTATCTAATTTTCGTCATCTTGTTACCACATTGCAATCCCTCAGTTTATCAGAATCAACAGTTTTGCAAAACATTTTTTGATATCATATGAGAGACGATTACATCCTCAATTCAACAACTTTCAGAACTTAAGATATTAATTCTAATAGTTTTATCAACCTGCGTACAAAGTGGACTAATAATCTACTTAATATAATATTCAAGTAGCTGTTCAGTTTGCATTCCTTGCATTTTTATATTCCGACATCATATTTTTGCTATTTCGCATAACTTATTGTGGCTGAACATGTTTGCATTCTTTGCATTTTTATATTCCGACATCATATTTTTGATATTTCGCATAACTTATTGTGGCTGAAGTTATGCTGCAATTAATAAACGTCTATGTATACAATTAACTGAACCTAAATATCTATATGAATATTGCTATCAATTCCGCCGTCTGATTGTAGTAAGCCTATAAGTCGCTTATTGCAATTTAACCCTGATACCAGATGTAGTTGGAAAGCAATACTAATTGGAAATACTCATGTATTCTACTTCAAACAACCTGCATTTTTAGATGTAAAAATATTTAAATAAAAATTGAACAATACAAAACTGTAAACATTTACTTTTAATAGTAATTGCAGTCAGCATAAATTGAATAAATTTTCATTATATTCTACCTGAAACCGCAGCAATGCTTCATGTTTACGTAAAGCAATGAAATGTGTAACTAGAACACGAAATGCGTTTAAAAAAGGTATTCATATTTTATTTCAGAAGAGCTAAAGGTGGAAATTAAACGACTAGTGATAATACCGAGTTGAGAAAATTAGAAAATGTGGAATACTTTTTTATAGTTCTGTCCAGATTCATTGAGTTCAACAAACTCATCTAATACATAAACTGTAGAAAAAATTACTGTACCTCTCTTCCCTTTTCTCGATGAAAACTAAAATAAACGTGCCCGAGATCACACAGTTTTACATAAGCTACTAAATTAAAAGGGGTTTTTCAACTTTTAAAACAGTTTCCCTCAAAGAGTTGAACTTTGCTAAACATAAGTTTTCCCACAAAAATGTAAATGGGAAAAAGTAACAATAGTAAAATTGTACGTGAAGCTTAAAATGAGAAGTACTTTCATTGTAGCGAATGATTTGTTTTATGAAACAAAACAAACGTTCGATATTGCAATAAAAAATGTTCCTCAAACATGCCAATCTGTATAAAAACGAATAAGTATTTTTTTCCTCGAAATTATTTTGTCCTGTGATACATACAGATTGATGCATATTTTATCAAAAATGTAAATTGTACCCTTAAAAAACTGATGATCATTGACGTAATACTCAAAACCAGAAACATTTTACTAAGTTCAAAACAACCGCTAATATATAGACTCATGCCGAACAATTTATTGTAGGGAATGGTGTGTGTATCGTATTCATCGTGGCGAATAGTTTCATTTTTATGAAACGAAACAAACATTCGATCTTGCATTTTAAATTTTTCCTCAAACAAGCCAATTTATACAGAAATATCGCAAAAAAGATTAAGTAAATTTTTACTTAAAATTATTTTGTCCTAGGATTCATATAGATTGATGCTTATTATATCAAAAATGTAAATAGTATCCCTTGAAAAACTGATGATCATTTGAAATAATATCCAAACCCGGAAACATTTTACTGATTTCAAAACAACCGCTAATATCTAGAAAGTCTCGTGCTTCACAGTTTAAAAAAGCTGAAACATGGATAAACAATCGCCGAAGTACACTAGCTATCAGAGGTTAAGGATCTCACTCACCACCGGTGCGAAGAGGCTGGTAAACTTTTTCGCCGTTGTATCCTGTATTCTTTGGTCTGTGTTTTGTACCGATGATAGAAAAGAATGCCTTCTTTCTCAGCCATGTCTTCTAGGTGTGCCTCTCACTGAGCATGCTCCGTTTTCCAGAAACGGGCCCAAAAAATGTTGACAGACATCTTGAAATGTTGCCAAGGAATTCCCCTCACCTTATCTACCATCCTCCTCTCATGCCTCGACTATTTTACAACCATTTGCAAACCTCCGTACAGAATGACAAATTTATATAGAGGGAAGTCCTTCGTTTTACGACGTCACAAGCACACAAACAAGTCTATGTGTTCAGTTTCCAAAACAACACACTCCCATTGAGGAATAAAGTATGTCTCGGGAAAGCTTCTCTCGCTAGAGCAACACAAGTTTTAATTCGGTGCTGCGAGGGATTGATCAATTTCTTTGCAATCAGTCACTGGCACATTCACCATAATTGTTACCCTCTTTCCGAGTACGACTTTTGTCAGGGATTACCTGTGCCTTAACTCGAGCGTTCTGCTATCTGCATGGATGCTATCAAGTAGCTCGATTATTTTACAAACATTTCCAAACCTTCATACAGAATGACAAGTTTTAATTCGTGGGAGTCCGTTTTGCCACGTCACAAGCACACAAACAAGTCTGGTTTTTTTCCAAGTTGCCAAAACAACACACTTCCAATGAGAAAACAGACTACATGTCTCAAGAAAGCTTCTTTCACTCCAGCAAGACACTTTAAATTTGATGCTAGTTGCATTGATAGTTGTTTTCTCAATCCGTCACTCGTAGATTCACCAGATGCTAGGGTAAAACGTGTGAGCTATTAACATTTTGCTCTACTCAAGCGTTCCGCTATCCACATAGATGCTTCCATAGATGAATTAAGCTAGATATCTTCAATCCTGTGATTCACAAGTGAACTCCATAGGTAGGATGAAAAAACACCTTCTGGAATTACTGTTCTTTTGTTGATTATTTATGGAGCTCTGATATGTTATCGTAGAATTTTCTACTCCCATGCTTCTGGTATATGGTCGCGCCAATTATTTTATTACGAGTTTCGAATCCCGTTCTGTCTTTATCTGCAACCATAAATAATTTCGGTAAAGCCTTTCTTATCTTTACCATTTGTCAAGGCTCGGAAAATATTAGAAGCGAATCCTCCCCTTACACCCAGTTCTAGGGGCATATAAACAAAGAAAGTGTTCGTATTTTTGTCCAAATAAATTATCGACTTCCTTTAACTTTGTTCTCAAGGGAATAAAAGCACCTTGACATGAAAAATTCAAGTATACTTGACTTGCATATGCACAAGAATAAATTATTCTCAACTTCAAAAAGAATTATCGAATTCTAGACGTGAAGGTAAAAAATTCTAAAGTAGTGGTTTAAACCTTACGCAATAATTCGTAATCTCTTGAATTCTATTTGTTAATTACTAGTGAATTTATTATTTTCTTAAAAGCATTTTTCTCGTATGATAAGGTATTCATTATTTTGAATTGGGAAAACAGGATTACTTTCTTTTACAATTAAACCACTATTTCTTAATTCTGATTTTTCTTCATTCAATGCTTCTACTTTAAATTAAATGCTAATTTTCAAAAGCGCTACCCACCTTTAATAAATATACATCAAAACGTATAATTTTTCCCCGATGTATTTTAGGTTGGTTTCACAAAGAAGTAGCAGTAATTATAAATCAGAGGCAAGTCAATTCTTGGATAATAGTTGTAAAATTAAATGCATAAAAATGCGTGAAAAGCAATTTCTGATTGCCGGTTCCCAGATGTTGGTGTGTTTTATAACCTTTTTCAGCTATACCGCGTATTAGCTGTTAATTTTTCTCTTAGGAAATTAATTTTTTCTTTCCGATAGAAAGAGTTCAGCTCTGAGAAATGATTTACTCAGCTTTTCAGAAAACAGAAAATAAATAACAATCCTAATTTTTTCATTGCTTACATCAGTTTTCCTATATGGTTGTAATTGACTTTCTTCAAATCACAGTTTGAAAATAAGAACTGTTTTCAGACAGTCGTGATCGAAATCTGCCTTTATTCGAGATAATTTCATTTTCAATCATTTATATTCAAATAAAAAGGCTTCCTATACATTTCACAGGTTGTCGAAAATTAGAAATTCAAATATTTGCATACATCCCTCAAAACAATCTATATGTATTCGTTTAACAAGGTTTTTGTTTTAAATGTGTTTAAGTTGCTTTCCTTGCTCAAATTTCAGAATGATCAATCATGTGTCCTCACTCACAGAATTAAAAAAAATGTTTGTCATATTGCCCTTCAAAGAACCGAGTGCATTGATTCTCAAAAAGTCCGATATAATTTAATTTAAATTTTGAAGTAAATTAATCTTTGATCATGTTTCGCAGATTTTAAACATTATTTCAGAAACATTCCTTGCTCAAATTCCAGAATGATCAATCATGTGTCATCACTCACAGAAATAAAAAATTCTTTTTGGCATACTGCCCATCAAACAGTTGAGTGCATTATGATTCTCAAAAACTTCGATATAATTTAATTAAAATATTTTGAAGGATATCCATCTTTGATCATGTTTCCCATATTTTAAAGACCTCAATACCCCAGAAATATTAAAACTCACTAAATAGTCCGAAAATTCGAGAATTCCGAGTTTGCTTCAATGTGGAACTAACAAAACGCAGATTTTTTAATGAAAATACATATTCTTGTTTTTTACATTTAAGATATAGCAAGGAACGCGATAATTTTTATCCCTTTTATATCGGCACTTGATTGCGGTGACATAAAGGCCTCATCAATAAACCGCGACTTCATTAATCTTTGAACCGACTGAGAGTCTAGCGTCAGTTTGCCATTTTAACAGATCAAATGCGTCTTTCATAACCGGCTCTTTAATCAAGCTATAAACAGATGATATGCTGCTTACGCCATATTTCATCTGTCAAACCTCCCAGAATAGTACAGTGGGGAGAAAGACCACATTCATTTAAGCGTGCATTTATATTTCAGCCTAGGTCTTGGAGAGAAGTTGCGCTGAAACTTAAAAGATTTGGACGATCTGTATTGTGCAGAATATTTTGAGAGTGAGGTTTGATTGACGACACCAATTTCGTGCGAACGAGACTGATTAGTATGGCTAGAAGTTCATGATTTTGTATCGTTTTTTGACAAGGCTGAAGCTTTATTCGAGTAAACACAAAAAATGTTTCATGAAAACTAAGTTGGATGAAAATTATATTAATTCAAAATCTAAAGAAAAATAATCAATAGAAAGAATGAAATCAATTCAATTGCTTCTCCAATCAACCTTTTGAAAGATACCATGCTACAAAATTTTGGAGACATATTTTATGATTGAAGACCTATCAACGTATATGAATGTGTTTTGAACATAACGAAAATTTAGTACTCTTAGATTTTAAGAGAAGGTAGAGCACCATACGTCCCATCATATACGTCCATCCGTGACATAAGATATCGAATGAAAGAATATTTACCTTAGCCTTTATACCCTAGTATATTTTTATATACTAGGCTTAACCCTTTTAGAGGCAAACAATGGGAAGCCAGAAGTCTTACCGTTCATCTAGAACTCTCCATGATATAAGAATATCAAAGGAAAGAATATTTATTTACCTTAGTCTCTATAGTCTACAATATTTATTCACACTAGCCTTAACCCTTTTAGAGGCAGATGGTGGAATGCCAGAAAGCCTATCGTCCACTTAGAGCACTCTATGATATAAGAATATCAAATGAAATAATGTTTTTTTATCTTAGCCTTTATAACCTAGATTATTTATATACACTAGACTTAATCCTTTTAGAGGCAAATGGTAGGATCCTAGAAGGCCTACTAATCCATCTAGAACACTCCTTGATATAAGAATATCAAATTAAAGAATATTTATTTACCTTAGTCTCTATAACCTACAATATTTATTTACCTTAGTCTCTATAACCTACAATATTAATTTACCTTAGTCGCTATAACCTACAATATTTATTTACACTAGCCCTTAACCCTTTTAGAGGCAGATGGTGGAACGCAGAAAGTTCGTTTACTTAGACCGTTCACTTAGAGCACTTCTTGATATAAAAATATCGCATAAAAGAATGTTTTTATCCACCTTATTCTTCATAACCTAGATTATTTATATAATCAAGACTTAACCCTTTTAGAGGCAGACGGTAGGACGCTAGAAGACCTACTAATCCATATAGAGCACTCCTTGATATAAGAATATCAAATGGAAGAATATTTATTTACCTTAGCCTTAAAAACCTAGAATATTTATTTACACTAAACATAACCCTTTTGGCAAACGGTGGGAATTCTGGCGTCCCACCGCCTCTTAAACAGTTAAACGTTATGCGTTGGCAAACTCAGCTGTCTCATTACTACGCTATCAGTGAGTTCAAAAACAAACAAGCTCAATATCGATTTAAATGAAGTCGCAACAAAAATAATAGTTTAAAATACAAAGACAAAGAAACAGCAGAGAATCAAATCAGTTCAATCCAATCCCCGATTAAAAGGCACTCGTTGTCAGATGGCAAACACAGAGCTGCACTTTAATAAGAACGACGAAAAAATAATGAACTAATCACTCTCAAACCAGAGTGAATTAAGTGAATTAAGAACAATAATGAATAAATAAAGGAATCAATGAAGAAAGGATGACTAATTACTAATTACATATCTCTCTCATTAAGTAACATCCCACATCTGAAATGAAATTTGCCGTCCTAATTTCTAAAGATTAAAGATTTCATTTTAAAGGCCGTTTATTAATGAATGACTTTATTCAGATTTTGCATTGCATAAAACAATCGCTAAAAGGTGCATTTGTTTTTTAAGTATAAAGCACCTTTTAACAACGGCTCATTTTCAGTTTGAATGCAAAAAAGTTTTTTCATGCATACAAAAATTAATTTTTGGTGTTACAAGAATTAAATCTGTGAAATAAATTTTACTCAAACATTATCCCTGTATTCATATGGTATTACTTAATTATATATATCATCGACGTCGACTTCGAGCAGAAACTCATCTACTGACATTTTTTCGAAGAAAATCATTTAATGATTATTCTAAATACATTATCATAATATTCTAATATATATATATATATATATATATATATATATATATTAGAATATATATGATAATATATATATATGATATATATGATATATGATAATATATATGATAATATATATATCATATTCTAATAATATATATATATATGTAATACTATCAAAATGCTTATAATGATTTTTTGTGTTGACATAAAAACTAAGTTAATTTTTAACAGCTGTACAGTAAATAAATTTTTTGTCAGTTAAGGAGTTTTTGCTCTAAAGTAGAGATATGTCTTCGACTTATAACAGAGACTCATTAATCGACAAAACAAAATTTTAACTATAGAGCTATTTAAAGACAAAGTATGAGTTTCTAGGTCAAAAAATAAAAATTATAAGCATTTTGAGTAGTATATTTCTTTTAAACATATTACAAACTGTCTTTCTCATAAACATAAAAATGAGCATTTATCGTCTCGAAAAAAATTTCAATCAATGAGTTTATGCTCTAAGCCGGCGATATATATGATTTATCAAGACATCCGCATTTTAATGTATACTTCTCCTAGAAATTCAATGAAGAAACAAGACATGCAGCCCTGCAATTTTTAATTTTAAAATCAACGAAGGTTTATTAGGAATTGTTAACCAAATTGAAAAACGCATCTCCGATGGCTATAAATATAAAGAATACATAATTTTAATTTCACCCTAAGCTTCATAGATATCTGTGTACAATTATTATAGAACTATTTTCTGACTACTATATGGAACACTCCACTGTAACGTATGCTACAATCACATACAGGTTTTAGTCATGAAAATGGTTATAACTTAGTTATACATTATTAGCGCTCCAAGTGGTTTCGTCAAGATACTTCGTCTGTCAGGATCTGACCAATTTGGCTAATGACGACATATCTCGTCACCAAGAATGTCGATTCAATTCCGAATGATGAATATATTGCCGTTTTTGATGACGAGATCAAGATCAGGTCAGTTTTTTCTAAGGACAAGATCAAAAAACATACCCAAAGATTTTCGATATGCTCGTTCGAATCCGACCAAAGACCGTCGAGTACATGGGGACTGGTTCATGTTAAATCTGTTGCGGCCTCAAATGTCCTCACGTTGGCGTGGTGTGGAAGAGTGGGGTGCCAGTTCAGGTGTGACCTCGTCATCTGACGTGGTACAAAATTACGTGGTATTGCCCTCTGATCTTTCCCCTCGGGTTTGATCCCGAACCTTCGCCAATAGCAAGTTGTGTTGCTCCAGTGCGACGTTAATTGAAATACCTACCTACCTTGGGATAAGCTCTCTTGAAGATTTAACAATTTAAGGCCAGAAAAGATTTTTGATTAGTATAGATTAATAAAATGAGTGATTAATATAGATTAATAATGCTGCCATTGTCGTAACTAAAATCTGTGTGCGATCGCCCCATACGTGACAGGTAATCTGTCTTGTGCTTGGCGCAGCTTGGCCAAATTTGGCACTTGCGTCACAAAATCCAACCAACCTACTTTAAAGTGGAATATCCCATATGATATCAAACAAAGAAATCAATGTTCTGCATTATAAGATACTAGAACAAAACTAATTTTATCTAACACAGAACATAATTCATATAATAGCTCGATTAATTCATCAATGTAATACGATATAAATTCCCAAAAGGGATTGAAATACCTACTATATGGAGAGCAAACATTTCAATATATACTACATCGATTGCAAGATATATTATCATTAAATAAAGAAAATTAAATGATAATAAAACTTTAATTTTGTGATGTACAAACATAAATTAAGTATGTAATGCGACTTATATATATATTCATCAATTTTAAAATACGCCATAAAAGAATTCCCTTCAAGAGACCGAAAATCGTATCGTACATCGTGAAATATAAAAAGTAGTGTAATTTAAAATGACAAATAGCTATAATAAAAAGGGATGTTAGATAAATTATAGATAACATTGATTTTATCCATATTTAGACTACCACGTGTATAAGATCGGTGGGTGAAAGTCAAAAGGCCAGTGATGAAGTGTAATAGCCCTTTTTTTGGATAACTTAACATTGGTCATCCATCATACTCATATTGAATGCTACTTTGCTTTGAGCTGGAACTTTTTTGATAAACTATTTTAAACCGGTGTTTGAAGTGTTTTGTTATTTACGAAAATTCTTTCAAAGTTTTTGTAAAAGTTTTATTAATAGTGGAAAGTAATTTCAAATATGTGAATTTTCTATAGATTGCATTTTTGTATGCTTTTAAAAGCATTTCAAGTTCTATCATAATATTGTATATGTGCTATCATAAGATAACCCCATATATGTAAGCCACGATAAGATTTTTATTTGCCACTTCTTAACCCCCCAAGTGATTTCGAGGGTATATACCTCGTCCATCAAGATCTGGCCAATTTCGCCAATGACGAGATATCTCGTCATCAGGATATTGCCGTTTTTTTATGATGATGAGATCAAGGTCTGGTCAGTTTTCTTCTAATGACGAGATATCTCGTCCTTGATGGGCGAGATATCTCGTCAGGTCTGTTAATGAAGAGATACTTCGTCGAGACAACCATCATGAGGGATAATGGGCAGGCTTGCGATCGTAAGTCAAAAAATATTTTTAAACATTTCTATTTAAAAATGAATACCACATTTATAAGTTTAATCTTCTAATTCCATTTTCTATTTTTCAATAATTTTTATTACAGGGTGTTTCGAAATTCCCTGGTCAATCTTTAATAGTTGGTAGGGTGCAGCAAAATAAACATTTATAGTCAAAGTATGTATGCCCGACACTGTTGCGCGTGGGTGCTAGAGGGCGCTGTTTGGCGTGTTTGTTTGCAAATTATTCCTTTTTTAAATTTCGTTAACGCGGATTTTGCCGAAATGGAGTATTACACGAATTCTAAAATGGCTGGCATGTGTCTAAGGCCGTGGTCAAATAGGAAGCGCAAGGCGTAAAGCGACACGGGCAGACCAATGAGAGCGTTTTCAACGCTCGCGCTGACAGCTCTGATTGATCTGCGCGTGTCGCTTTGCGCCTTGCGTTTCCTATTTAACCACAGCTTAACCTGCCAATGGAAACGGAAGAGCTGCTCAAAATTGTTCCGCGAACCCCAATAGGTAAGTGCCGAATCGTCAAACATCTGAGCGTTTGCACCTGCAGTTGTAGAAAACCGGAACATTTCACCCTCCATACGATGGATTGGTCTACACTCAGGCTGTGGGCGACATTTCGCGTGCTTGTGCCTGGATTCTCTCAACCTCGTGTAGAGTGTCTTCCATTTCTGGAGAGCTCACACTTCTCGGGCGATCCATATCGCGCCTGCTGTCAAAATATACAAAGGACGCCTCTATAACCAGTTGTATTTATATCTTTGTTGAAAAGACTTTGTCTAAATAAACTTATATTTTATTGCCCTTTTCGAATTTTTATGTATCAATTCAAACACATAGTTAGAAATGGAAGTACAAGAATTAGTAATGAACAAGAAATATAAAAACGAAGTGCATAAAGTGGAGATGATGAACATTACATGTGTGATTCAATTAACTTTCTGAACTTGGTCAAGTGAAATGAAGATTTTGTGTGAAGTAAAATCAGTAATGATGACTTTTAAAACTCAAAATTTAATTCGGACATTATTTAGAATGATAAACAAAGTTTTAACTGCAAAAAGTTACAGTGAAGCGTAAGTAATTTTTAAACCTACTTATATTGGTAGAGCTATGGAGGCAACGAAACGAATTACTTCTAAAAATTGCAAAACAGAGTTTTGCAACGTGACATCGAAACATCTGTTGAACCAATCGAAGAAAAACCTTAAATCTCTAGAAATAAACCTGCCATTAGAAGGATCTATTGGATAAAAAAAAGACGTATAACATCACCCAAACTTTTGGTATAATCTTTAGTCTTGTTTCTTACTATCCAAGTAAATAGATCGATCTGCTGCTCAGCCTATTTATATGGATCAGAACGTGATTTTGACTTTTCATTCAAGATGGTTGTATCTCGTTGCACCATAATTCCATATAAGCTTGACAATCCGTTATATTTACTTAAGCTGTTTATATTGACCATTACGATCTATTTCGAGATTTGTTATGACAAATGTTGACTGAAGATTGCAATACATGAAGGAAAATAGAAACAAATAAAAGATATTGTGAGAAGAATAAATATATTTATATATACACTAAAGGTATTGTATTTATTATTTTTGATACTTATGTAATTATTTATTTGGAATTATTTTTCCTGTATGTGAGTTATCTTACAATTCCTTATTAACTGTACTACTTCTTTGGCATTAATTAAAACAGAATTTTCACATACATTTCAAGATATTTGGTGCAGTTCATTGCAAAATTTTCCATGTTGAATCCTTAAGAAATTTACAAGCTAAATAAAGTAATATTACTTCAAAATTTAAATAAATACAATTTTCATCGACTTGAAACAGTAAGTTTTTATTACGCTGGTCTTTGATTAGATCTAGTTTCGAACTCGTAACCCTCCCGTTGCTAATCTACGACTCTACCAACTGGGCTACCGTAGCCTCTAATGATAAGCAAACTGTTAAACAAGAACCTCCGTTCAACCCACCGAACTACTGTTGCGACATAAATTAATGATTCTCACGGGTAATAATTTTATCATTCATTAATTTTCCTTAATTAGAGGCTTTCCGTCCAGTCGAGATATTTTAACTAATGTATTTTTAATAGCAGAGTCTTGGCCATTTTTTAGACACGATACTACAGAAAGGGAAATCTAAGGATCACACAATGATTAAACTTTGCGAGAAGGCTTCAAAATTTATTTCTATAAGAGAAAGTACTTAAACTTTAGACTTTAAACTTTAAAGACTCGTTCTCTTCATAAGGCACGTTTGTAAGAATTACTTCAGAATTTAACCTCCAAGCAGTTTCGACGAGATATCTCGTTCATCAAGATCCGACCAATTTTGTCAATGACGAGACATCTCGATATCAAGATGTTACCTATTTTTTTGACGACGAGATCAAAATCTGGTCATGTTTTTTCTAATCACGAGGTATCTCGTCCAGTTGGTTTGGTCAGTTATGCTAATGACGAGATACCTCGTCGAAACAACTACCTGGAGGTTTAAATATCTTTGGAAAGGGCCGACCGCACAGATTTGCAGTTCTGGTACCAGTTCAGACGACGGGCCCTTGCCCAAGTTTGGATGACGGGTATCAAGTTTTGATGATGTACCTCATCAACCCTCCCGGTGGTTATTTCGGCAAAGCATCTTGTAATTAGCAAAACTGACCAGATCTTGATGGACGCGATGTCATTAGAAAAACTGACCAGATCTTGATGGACGCGATGTCATTAGAAAAACTGACCAGATCTTAATCTCGTCATCATAAAAAAACTGGCATTATCTTGATGAAGGGATATCTTGTCATTAGCAAAATTGGTTAGATTTTGATGAACGAGATATCTCGTCGATAAGACTTGGAGGGTTAAATTTTTGTCGAATAATTGTTGATAATTGTTAAACTGAGTAAGCGAACACGTTAGCTCTTATACTATTAGTCCAAAAAAGCTCTCCGATATTTCTGAACGACACAACTCAAACTTCTAAGTGTAGTGCGTGCTTCAAAATATTCATCCGTCCTAGCCCCCACATAAAATTAAAAATGTGTATTTATATACTAATGTTCAAATGAAATTAGAAAAAATATCTTTGCTCACTTCTACAGTTTTATAATAAATACAAGAACATTTATTAATTTTAAACTTGGAAAACGGATGCACATCGCTGTCCATAAAAGCTATATATTTTGCTTTCCTCATGTGATCGCCGTAGCTCAGTGTGTTTCACAACTGCTCTATCAATCTGCGTGTAGAAGGCGGAGCAGGCTCGACTCCTGTTAAATATGGCCCTTGCTCCATAAACCCCAACCGACTATCGATTCCTGACAAGCTTGTTTCTTCCCTGGGAGTATTTCTCTTCCGTGTCAGTAAAGCTTTCTCGTGTGCATGTCCATTTACTTGACGTTGTTTGGCGCACCTTGAACAAATACGGCCCTCACGCCTTAAAAGAAAACCCACTAACCAACCCTCATATGACCCCATCTGAAGATATATTTCCTAGACCATCCGGAAACAGATTCAAACTAAGGAACAAAGCAAGCCGTTATTGATAATTCCACCCCATTCTCGTGACCCAATGGGGACATATTTTCGCTAGTTCAACTGAGCAGGAAAACAAACCTTCGCTGATAATTTGGAGCTCTAAATTGAACAACTAAAACCATATTAAAGGGGAAATAGATCAAATGTAAGTGAGACATGGTTTCCTTCCCTTTACACTTCTACCTTCCATTCAAGATTGTTCCCCATTCCTTACACGAATTCCGTAAGCAATTTAGAAGCTACAAGAGTTACACTGTAAATAAAAGGACGGAAACCTTTACTCCCAGCACCAAATGATGAACTGATCGATTCGATTTATTTCGTTTAGTGTAAACGTGATCGTGAGACAAAGGCCCGACTAGTCTCTTGAACGCGCAATAAATATACGTTCATTCCACTCTGGGGAGTTTTCGTTCACTTCTAAATTAGAAAAGCGATGGCGTTTTCGTTGGGGACGTGGGGAACCAAATGGATTAAAGAGCGATACTTGAAAAGGAAGAGGAACAAATACACGCGCGGCTACTGAGAGAAAAATAGAGATATATGATTGGGATTTTTACCACTGGGAAAGAGAAATGCATCCCCCAGGCTTTTGCTCTATTAAACTGGAAGATGTGTTTCTGGGGTAGCGACTTTCTTTGGATTTAAAACATTTGGAAACGGGAAGTGTTGACTGAGCGAATTTTTCAAAATTAAATAACGGCTGCGATTGATTCACTTGGAGATAGGGTCGCTTAGACCGATTTCAATGCACACTGAAGGAGACACACACCTTTCAACACAGCATCATCTATTTTATCTGATTTGCTGCATCACACACACCTCATCCATCGCTTTTTACCTTTTTGCATCCACGCTGGATTTTATGACCTATATGATGCATCATATTTTAATTGTGTTACAAAATTAAACTCTTTTAAGCTTTAGCTTCGACAATTTTTTATATTCCTTGTTCGTGTATTGCATATTTTTAGACTTTTTAAAATTATTTTTAGTGTTCTGGTTGCTGTTGAATATTTAATCTTGTGTTTCGAGTATCTTGTCCTCTATCGGGGGGGGGGGACCTTACGCCATGAAACATAAATCAACAAACCATTAAACCATCGCTTAGTAGCTCTTACAGTTGAATACCACAAACTCAGAAATCGTCAAATCGTGTAACAAATCATGAAGCACCGCATATGAGACCACGGTCCCCACATAGGGGTGGAGTCCTCGGTACCATAGTACTCAAGAGAGAAGAACGGCTGGAATCGATGAACTTGAAGTATGGAGAAAAGAGGTAGGGTCATTTATAATTGAATGTCACAAACTTGAAAGTATCAAATCGTGTAACAAATCATTGAGCACCATATATTACGTCAAGGCCTTAACATGGTAGGTAGTTGGTAGTTAATTAACGTTGCACTGAAGCAATACAACGGGCTATTGGCGACTGTTCGAGATCAATCCCGAAGGGAAAGATGCAAGGACAAAGCTTCGTAGTTTTGAGCCATGTTCAGATGACGAGAACAACACCTGAGCTGGCATCCCACTCTCCAAACTTCCACACCAGGCCAACGTGAAGACATTGGAGACAACGACAGATTTAACGTGCATCAGCCTTAGAGTATACAACTGGCTGGACCTAGTTTCGAAAGCCTTCACATGGAGATGGGGGGTTGCCGGTACCATGGTACCTGAGCTCAAGAGTGTGGAAGGATATGGGAAATGTGAAAAGTTTTCTAGTGTAATAATATAAGTCTATTTCTCTTGAATTGAACAGTTATAAATCTTTTCACTGTTTATAACAAAGTTATACACAAAGTGTAAAGGAAGTGAAATTAAAAGCAATATTTGCATTTGTGCAAGTTAAACATTGTACTTGTAATAACATTTGTATTTCAAGAGGGGCTTGCAATTCAACTTGGTACTAAAACTCGGAGTGCGAGGTCTGTATTAGGTGCTTCAAATAGAGCATTTAAAATGCTGAATATTGAAAATCTCATACTTAGATAAACTAGGAAAAGAACGCTTTCCAGGTAAGTTTGAGTTTGAGAAAGATAACAAGTGGGTAAAAGCTCTGATTGTCGTTAGAGCATTTAATGAGACAGTTTAATATATATTACTCCAAATGTTTCACTTATTAGTATACACTTAACGTTCTGGAAATTAACGCGTTTAGTGTGTTACAGTACTACTTCCTCCCTTAATTTCCAGGGAAGTTAATTAATGTAATAACAGGAAATGTAATTAAGGTAAGAATAAGGACCGTTTAGTAATACGTACTAGGATAAACGATCCTAGTAGAAAGTACTCTCAAGGTAGAAAAGCACATTTAATTCCGAATAGTGTCCAACGGCATCGGTTACACAGTTGCATAATTTTTATGCAATACTTGAAAATCCTTCCATTGTTTTTGCTATTACTATAAATTAAGAAGAAATAAAGTTACACAAGTGTACTTTACATTTAATATTTTTTACGGAACGGTAAATGAATTGCAATACCTTTTTAAACTCAACTAGAAAATATTAACCTTAACGTCATTTTAAATAGTTTGGGGTATTTAATACTAAGCTAAAGGTTTTCAAACTAAGTATCGAGGCTCTCAAGGGAGCCGTGTTTGAAGAAAAGCATTGCTCCGCTCTGTTCCTCGAGGTGGTATTAGATTCCGTGGTATAAAACCGTACAAAATCGTAAATCCCTTTGCCATTGAAAGCATTTAAAACAAACTGCGTTGGGTTATCAAACTAATCTTATCGATTGAGATGATTGTCGGTATAAGCCGAGGTGGCTAATGGCTGAATCACTAGTCTTGAAAAATTAAAGGACTTCAACTGACAGTTGGATGATACATTTCAATTTTAGTAAAAAAAAGTGACAGATTATAAACTGCGAATTTCGTACCTTGAGAAATAGTAAGTATGGACTATATCTTGTCATAATATTGTCGTCTTATTTTTACACTCTTCTGAAGAAAAAAGTAATGCAGCTTACAATACTTCTTTCTTTTCGTTCACGAATGTCAGTTGCCATTTTCTTACGATTACTTATAGCGATATTAAAACACTTAATTCAAACAAATACACGGTTAACTTACATACTTAATTCAATTTAGACTTAGACGCAGCTTATTCAAATGCAATACTTAGATTAACGTTTAGGTAAGAGGTTGTCTGGTTGAGTTTTTAGCAGAAGGTCCATATTTGGCCAAGCTGCATCAAGCACAAAACAAACGTGACTCGTTCCAAATGCGCAGGTTCGATTCTTCCCTAGGGATATTTCACCCTTTTGTGTAAAATTGTCCTTCTGTGTACGTCCACTTACTCGGCATTGTCTGTCGCGTTTGGCCAAAACTGGTCCTTGCGCCTTAAAACCCAAACCAGACATCTAACCCGCCATTGGAAATAAAAGATGTTTGATTTTCCAAATACCCCATTAACAAATATTAACTGAAGATCAAACGAAATAATTAAATTCTAACACATTTGTCTGTTTCCCCTTTGGTATTCAATGATCCCTAAAACAGAATTAAAACAACTTTGCGGAACTTCTTACTCTGCATAAAACATCGTATTGATTTTATCATCACAAACATGTGCTTTCTTGTTCAAACAGGACCGAAGTATAAAATCAATGCACAGCAAATATTGTGGCAGCCTCTGTCCGATTGCATAGAAAGAAATGTCCTTAATACGATAGATATTTATTTAGGCTGTACTTGAGCTAATGGACTATCGAAGCTTTAATGCTTTCTGCCTGCTGTTTATCTTTCAGATAGCTCTTTATAACAAATTTCCTTGGAGCAATAATATTTGCATTACTTACTAGTATTTATTCTTAAGACGTGTAACATTAGCCTGCTGGTTAATTGTTACTGATCACAGTATGTCCCCTAATAAAAATGGAATAATTCATTACTACAGTAAAATCTTGATCAGTCGTCACTTAAGGGATAAAAAATTCTGATGCTTAAGTGGAGAAAACACAGAATGTACTCAATATGCACTACTGTAACCATCACGTAAGTTTTAAATTTATCACTGTCTATACTATAACCATGTACAATGTAAATTCAGAAGCTTGAACTGAGGTAAGGTAATTTCTAATTGTTTCTTAAGCTGTGGCCACACATACAAGTGCGAAACACAAAGCGACTTGCGCAGACCAATCAGAGTGCTTTCACCGCTCACGCCGCTCCTCTGATTGGTCTGCGCGTGTCGCTTTGAGCCGTGTGCTTCCTGTTTGACCACGGCTTAAAACTTCAGGATCTTGTGTTTTATTGAGTGGTGAAAGAATTTCTTCATTTTCACTTTCATCTCTCGACCTTTTCACGTTTTTATTCTAAAATTCCGTAGTTAAATCCTTTTAGTCGCTTGATAATATACTTATCATGCATACTTATAGATATCTGTGTAGCTATTTTTGTCAGGAATAGTACACCCACTTTCATTTACGATTTTAAATAATTTCAATAAAGAACCAGAGAAATCCTCAATTTCTAGTCTTCATTTGTTTGCCATCAGATACAAACCCTGCATGTATCAAGACATTTCCAGTGACGAGTTATCTGGGCTATTATCTGAATTCGCGACAATTGGCTGTACCGTATTCGACATCCTTTTGTGTGCCATCAGACACAAACCCTGCATGACTTTTCTGAAGTGACGAGTTATCTGGGCTATTATCTGAAATCGAGACGAGAAAACTAGAGTTTAATTATTTTGTCGTCTATGAGAGTTAGACGGGACTGAAGAAAATTGACGACTTATCCGGAATGACTACTTTTCCAGAATGACGACAAGAATGACGACTTGTTGAGGTTTTACTGTACTATTTATTTACGGGTCTATATTATTTTATACTTTTGCTTTAAATCGTCGTATTTAACAGATAGTTGAAATGTAAATTTAAAACATTCTTAAAAACTATATGAATGAATTCTATCTTTATTTTGAGTATGAAATTTAAGTTGTATCTTGTTCTAGCGTGTTTTTCTTTTCATTAAAAAAAGATATCGCCTTATAAAAAAGCGATATTTCATTGAAGCCATTCATGGGAAATTCCTTTTTTCGTTTAAAAGAGCGTCTGCTCGTAAATATAAAACCATTTATCAGCCTTGAAATTTTTATGCTATAGAAACAGCTCGTACTTTTTTGTTCAGCTACAACAAAGAGAAGATTTTAATCAGAAAGCAAATTCTATTTTTTAGATTTAATTAAAATGCAAGAGAAACAAGACAAGATTGAGGGTGATTCTGAATAGTGAATTTTTAATTATTACCGCACGCGCTATAAAATTAATATTAACAATAAACCTTCACGAATAGTTTGGGTCTTAATAAAATAAAGAATGAATTGCAATAAGTTATAGCAAAGGAAAATATTTTCAAGAGTTAGCTTCTATAATTAGCTTTGAAATTTAAATTTGAGAAGTACTGATGGGAAAATTATTTTCGTAATAAAATATATATTAGTGTATTTAGTTAGGGATCTACAATATCCTCCTTTTTGTTGTACTTTATAAAGAGGAAACACGTTTTTTCGATTTGTAATCGTATTTATAAAGTAGTACTAATAATAAATAATAAAATATGCATTATTGTATTGAAACAATACAAATTGGTGAATCGTATGTGAGATACATTTCATGTTATGCGCATTCCTTCGTTAATGTCGGTATTTCTGTTTTAGTTTCTAAAATAGTCATCTTATTAAAAATAAGTTTAAAATGTCAAATAGATGCTCAGGTAACTCGCAATACTTTTCTGTTGCAAATGTGTATTTCAAGGCATGATTCTCTTTCGTTTTCGATTCCCTGGACAGCTAATTGCTGCATTTTGTGGCGATTTCTCAATTTTCATTAAACAGGATGTTTCGTGATAATATCTGTAGCAGAAATATAAAACCCAAACTGTAAATAGATTGTCCAAGAAATCATCAGTAATTGCTATGAAGATACGCAAACTTTTGTCACAATAAACTTCATGGCTCATGGATCTTAATTTAGTGAACAATTGTATTAATTAAAACTCACATTGATGTTTCTACAAGAACAGTTCATTTCAAAAATCAATGATTTGTGACAAGAATAAAGACGGTCCTTCACAGTCCTGACGTATGTAACCCTCAGGGGCACATGTCCTTTAGGTATGTACAGGCTTCACGGACCCAGGTACTCTAGTGATCTTTTCTTTTCCGGATCCAGGTACTCTAGTGATCTTTTCTTTTCCCATAGGGTTTACTCTCTTTAATAAAACCGGGTGTCGCTCATTCGGGATACCCAAGTGATCTTTTTCTGCCTTCGTCCCACTACTCTGTTCCCCAATTCTTTTTGTCCCTTTCACGGCATTTTTTACTTGAAGTTGTCTTGTGTTTGGTGTAACTTGGCCAAATATGGCCCTTGCATCATAAAACCACAAAACAACCAACTAATCCACCTGATGTAGTATGTAAGAAGTTAGGAATGAAGATTTATTTACAATGTAAATTGTCTTTCGGTGTCGATAATATGTATCCGATAATAGTCATACAAAATTAAATTTAGGTTTCAGGTGAGAGAATTAAATGCAATTTTTGGTCGATTTTTATATAGGAATATGACTTTCAATTCCCAAGTATTGCGCACTCATTCAAGCAATCCGAAATTCTTTTGGATCCTCTTGAATATTTTTTCATTACGGAACATATTTCTTTGTAGTTCTTTAAGTAGTTCATCAAATTATTCATTTACAAGGAAATATGAAAGCATGAAGTTTATTAAGTCACTGACAAAGCTATACTCGCATATCCGGATAGTATACGAACACTTCAAAAGTGACAGAGAAAAAGTGAGCAATGGAAAGCCAGATCTAAATATTTGTGAGCTCAGGTGATGACCTCGTCATCGGACCGCGGTTCAGAATTACGAGGTGTTGTCCTCGAATGGGGTTGATCGCGGACCGTCGCCAATAGCCCGTTGTGTTGTGCTCTGGTGCGACGTAAATTCAACTACCTAAATATTGTGCTCTTTTACTGTCATAGATATACATATTTTATGCGGACATACCATTTTTAAATAATATCTCTATTCACATCAACTATACTTTTTATTCTTTAATTGGCGTTTATTGACAAAAGAACCCAGACGTGAGTAGCATTTTAGTTGAAAAACGCCTTTAAAATATTTAGAAATTTATGCATAGATGTATGGGCCAGCTTATGTGACTGGTGATTATTTCATCAACCATATTTCTTTGATGGACGAGAATAACAGTACAAGTCAAAAAATTATATTTTTTAGAAGAAAAACCGTTTAATATTCCATAATGTGAATGAATAAAATTTATAAACTCAGTTCTGCACCTTATGTCTGACAACTTTAAAGGGGAAATTAAGAGGAATTTTGGATGTGGCCCTGTGACAAAATTAAGCTACTTGTACTGTTCGTACCACGAAAATTGTGCACATCACAACTGATTGTACTGTTATTCCCGCCCATCAAAGATTTAGTTCACTTATCTAAGCCGTTTAAAATTAATCAAATGGAGAAACATGATATAGATTTTTAAATGTTTAAAATTCTTATGAGGCCCAGATCTTCAATCGAAATGAAAATTGTGTTTCTATCTTTGGGCTCCCTTGCAAATGAAATCCTGGCTACGTTTCAGTATCTGCGTTATAATTTATTTCGAGCGCGGCAAGTCGCATCTAATTCTAAAAATGCGCATTAGTTCACAAAACCCAATGCAACGCGTCCATGCCTGCCTCTCATACATTATGTGTTGAGTTCTGGGGCATTAAACAAATGCTGAAATCGATACAACTCGCTCAGAACTCGCACCATCAACCATTCGCAAAACTAATGGTGGAATACAGCTTTATGATAGAATTAAGCATTCGGGGAAGCTAAGCACATTTGCAGAAACGAGCTCTATGCCAAATTCGTTATTTCTGAAAGTGAAACGGATTCGTGGATCACGAGATGACAGAAGTTTGCATTTCATTTTAGAAATTCAGAGAATATAACTCTGCCACAAGGGACCTTTGAACGCTTTAATTTCAGTGAAAACAGCTAGAAGTTTCAGTTCTGTAAAAAATTTGTTTTTCAGTGCATTCGTTTGAAATTTATAACTTTATTATTATCATCTAAGTTATATTTTTTAAAATCCCTTTACAGCTTCTGTCGTTTAAACTTTTATATTTACGAACAAAAATATGAAAACCCGTTTTGCCCAAGTGGGGTATTTTTAGTTTTGCAGTCCGCAAGATATACTCTGCAATAAGAAACTTACCACTTATAGGAAACATTACCTATAAAATGACTTATAATTATAATGATCAGCTCACATTATTCAAGTTGACTTTAGAAATGTTAAAATTGTTGTACATATCAGAATATGATGACAAAAAACAGAAAAATTAAGTTAATATTTTGAGAATAGGTCCTTTTATGGTAATGACTCCTTTAATACGTGTATGAGGTTTCATTATTGTAGAAAAATTAGTTTTGATACATCTTGCGGACTGAAAAACTAAGGGTTACCAATTAGGCAGAATTCGTTTTTATATTTTTGTTTATAAATATAAAAGTTTAAATGATAGCAGCTTTAAAGTGACTTTCTTTTTAAATATAACATACATACTATTAAAGTATTAAATTTGAATATAGAATCCACCGAAAATGGATCTTTTACAGAACTTCTACCTGTTTTCTTTGCAAATAGAGCATTCACATACCCTACTTTCTTCCTTAATAACATTATTTCTATAATTTAATAACAAAAGAAACCAAAAAAATTTTTATATATTTGTGTAATGGGATGTTATTGAAGGATTTTTTGTTTTAAATAGTGTTATAAACTAAAGAACCCAGGCGCATGTAGCATTTTAGTTGAAAAACACATTTAAAATATTCAGAAATTTCCGCAGCTTCTGTGACTTTGGGGCTTGCTTCATCAACCATAATGAGTTTACTTATCTAATCCACGCTGCAGAACTTAAAGCAACGATCTGATCAGAAGCTATGCAAATTAATGTAAGCTTTCGGCACACTAGAAGTTATTAGAACGCATCAAACTTGTTTTAAATAAACAACTTTAAACTGTCAATAACAACAAAATATAACATATGTAAAGGGTTAAAACAAGGGTACCATAGTTTGTTTTTGCTTCTGAAAAGTGTTTATAAACTGAAGAACTCATACGAATGTAGCAATTCAGTTAAAAACACCCTTTAAAATATTCAAAAATCCCAGCATATATGCTTGGCTTATGTTACTCAGATGCCTATTTCATAAGCATACTTTGTTTACTTATCTAATCTGCGCTCCGGAGCTTAAAGTAATGATCTGATCAGAAAATACAGCTATGCAACTAAATGTAAGCTTTCGGTACACTAAAAGTTATTAGTCTGCAATAAACTTGTGTGTGAAATAAAGAATTTAAACTGTTCAACTATGAAACAACGCCCCTATCATTATTCACGATTAGTTTTGTAAGCCGACAATCACGAAAAGTTCTAGTGTAATTAGAGAAGCTTACATGACGAGATGGCCTAGCGCTAATGGTCGTTAAAATTTCCATTACCCGACGAGCATTACTTTCTCTAGTTAAGGCGTTAGTTACTCATCATTCTTCGAGTAGTCTCCAAAGAACAAATTAAGAGTATATTTACTATCTAATAAAAGTTCCATGTAAAAAATAATTGCTGTAAGAAATTATGATTATTACACTTAACTCCATAATATTTCAAGCATCGCAAAAAATGCATTTGTAGGGTAAATGATAATGTGGAAAAGCAAGTAATATCTTGGCGTAAATTATCAAAATCTGTCGGAATTTTTGTACAAAGTGACTCTGCTAGATGGCTCCCATATTTGGTTTCAAGCTCCAGTCGAGGATCTGTTTTTAAATAGCGGCATTTTTTATTTCGAGGTGCTGAAAATATTTTTGAGACTTCCTTAGAAAGTCAGTTATAAGAGAAAATAAGTTTTATTGTATTTATCATCAAATATATTTATTTCTGTTAAATTTGTTTTTTATTAACTCTTCAAGTGCTTATGACGAAATATTTCGTCCATCAAGACCTGATCAATTTTACTAATGACGAGATATCTTGTCATCAAGATGTTTCCGATTTTTTTATATGACGAGATCAAGATCAGATCAGTTTTTTTCTAATGATGAAATATCTCGTTCATCAAGATCTGGTAGTTTTTGCTAATGACGAGATATCTCTTCCCTCAGGATCTGGTCAGTTTTATCTAATGACGAGATACCTCGTCGAGACAACCACCAGGAGGGTTATTGATGGGCTGTGTTGGAGAATAATTTTCGCGAAGTACAAAGGAATTGATTAACTTCCTCAATCAATATACGAGCAATCGTTCGTGTAAATATCGAGATGCCGAAATTTAACTAGGCTTCGTTGAATATCGGCAGCTGTATACGGATATTTGATTATTTCATTATAAATGTTTATTATAATGAAATTCCTGGTAAACACTTGTATTCGATTAAAAGATTCCCGTCAGCGACACATGAGCATTTTGCCTTGAAATTATCTGAAACGGGAGGTTTAAGGAACTTACCTTTGTGGCCGTGAGAACCATCAGAGTTTTACCAGACTAGATTTCTCTTACTTCCCTTCCCTTATGGTTGATACGAAATTACGCTAATTAAAAAGTTATCACTAATCTATATTGAAATTTTTAGAGTTGCAAAAGAAGTTTGAATGGTGCGATGTTTTCGGTCAAGATGTGGATTTCTTTAAGAACTATGAGCATTCGATTTCAATAACGAAAAGGGCAATATACCAATCCAATCACTTAAGTGAAATACCAAACAATCGATAAAATAGACATTCTGCAATCCTAGTAAAATCTAAGTGCTCGGCACAATCCGTTGCTCTCTGAAAGCTATTTCAAATGCTAAACCCATTGCTCAGTGTTTCAAACGAGCTTTGCTACTTTGCATACCAATGCAGCTTGTTTGAATTCGCTAGAAACCCATGCATTCATGTAAGAGCAACGGGTTTTGATGCTTTGTCACTGTTCCAAATCCTTAGTTGATCTGGCTTTCATAATCTCCGGGTATACTAATAATTACGAATGTGAGAAAGTATTTTGAAGTCAGGCGGAATCATGTCCATTTAGACATAAATGCTCCCTGGATATATCCCAGATATCATTTATTCAACTGTAATACAAGCATTATCTTTTTGTGAACAATTTTTATTTATAGAACGAAAATCAATCAACGAAATCATCAATTTTGATAAATATATCCGATTTTCTTACTATAACTATTTGTATTTCTAGTATGGAAACAATATATCTAAGCAACGTACAAATAATAGGGTGGATATAGTACAGTAATATACAAAAATGGGTTCGTTTAATGCAAAGTAAAATGTCTGAGGTACACATTGCAATAAATATAAAGTCTATGAGAGGAATTTTCAGTGTAATTAAACCAGATGGTCTATGAAGATTTTACTTATGTTGCCCAAATGTTATCACATGATACCTTAAAATATAGTTTATCGCCATTTTGGTGACGTTTGGCGCTTAATCTAATTAATGTAGATCCAATCAACTGAGTTCGTATTCGAAAAACAAGCCAACTGACGTCACATTCAGAATACGTACAGAAAACACGTATCGCCGCATAATCACTAACGCCATCTATAGTGAGCTTGACCTATAGTGAGAAAATGCCTCTCAGAGTGAGTTATGAAAGTATCACGTAAACAAATGTAGATTTATTCACCTTGGAATACATATCTAGTCCAGGTCTGATGAGTTGGCATTAGTCACGTCGTTTTAAGCGAGCCTATACATTCGATTTGGGGACATATTTAAACGTAAACAATGCGTTCCACGATTTGCGTCTTTAGCGTGGATTCAGGTTTTGAGTTAATTGTTCAGTGCCGGAAGCGATAGCAGTGATTACGAGTTGATGAAACAAACAATTACCTATGGTGACCGCTGTGTATGATTTTGAGAATTGCAGTTATTCCCTATCCAATAAACTTGCATATAGACGTTACCAGAATTGCCAATGTCAATCAACTAAGATTACACGATTCTCTTACTCTTGATGGAAAACCACCATATTACTTTTTAAAAGCTCTTCTAAAATGTACTTTCCTATCCAATAAGCTTGCCATAGACGTTGCTATAACTTCCAACGTCAATCAACTAAATTTCACCATTCTTTTAATGAAAAATCTTTGATGATAATAATTCTTTGATGAAAAATCACCACGTTTCTTTTTAAACTTGGTTTATTTCAGCGAGTAATTCTCTGGAACATTATCAGGCAGAAAACTTACATTCCAGATCTGTAACTAATGAAACACAAATAAGTGTATGACCATTATAAGCACTGGTTTTTATGTGACGAGAAAGCGACCACAAAAACAAATGTGCTCCATACTTATTAAGATAAAAACGTTTCGTGACCATAAAAATTTGCTAAAAGCTGTCTTTCGCTGATTGAAGGATCGCAAGAAAGTTGCATGATCAGAGAGAAAAAGTTAGGAGACTCAACCGCTGAAATCTGTTGAAGGTGAAGATGAATTAAGTTATAAAATTAACAGTTAGGACGTTGCTGCTGTTATCGTGTATGGCAAAGGAAGGTCATTAAAACCTAAGAAAAATCATAAAAGGCGCCATGAAGCCCCCATCAAACGAAAAGGAAAAGCATAATTCCTCTTCAGGGTCGAATCGATCCACAGCTGGCAACGCTACATTTCGTGAGGTAGGTAAAGCAGATAAGGCGAGAAAAGAAACTCAACAATTTCAGCCTCTCTGTTCCCATCAAGAGTTGAAATTGCATTTTTATGAGTAGGCACCACATTAGCTGCGAAGAGATTGTTTTTTCTTTTTTAATCGTTTAACTCCTGAATTGATGGGAGTATATCTGAAATGACGCAACACACACAAGAAAGGGAATTTCTTTATTTCTTTTTCCCCCTTTCGTATACTATTTTAGATGGCAGCGCGTATGAAGCAAATTGAATAATGGGTTTCCGCGGTGAGCTTTCGCAGTTTCCTATCGATAGCAAATCGTAGGCGGAACAATCAGACAACGTTGCAGCTCTGTAGAGAATTAAATAGCCGACTCGTCTTTAGAGATCTGGAACTTTCTTAGACGAGCGTATGTCCAATAAAACCGTTGGTAAATGCGTTTCGACCTATAATGTCTACAATGCTTTTATAAATTCGTATAAAACAATCCAGATTCGTGTTTAAAAACCAAGAATTTACTGGTCGTGTAATAATATGGTCTCAAATGTGAAAAGGGAGAAGTGGTAGTCAAATATTTCAAATCATACGTCACTAAGTGACGACGTAGACCGAATGTCAGCTAGGAATTGTCAATCAAAGTATAATATTTAACCAATACCACAAATCTTTTGATGAACGCATGCTGAAATCCGTATTGATCATTTGGAAAGAATTAACACAAGTTCATTTATGTATATGATTTATTATTTTGTTATTATTTTAATGATACGTAAGTATTTCTAATCATACATCACACAGTGACTGAGTAGAGAGAATGCATGCAAAGAGATTATTATTCATAAACATAGAATTTGAACAATGCTACAAATATTTTGATGAATGCATGCCGAAATCCACTTTGATCATTACGAATGAACTACATTTATGGTTGTGGATCTATAATTAAATCACATTTTAGTTATGCATGATTATTTTTGATAATGGCATAAGTGACAGTGAAGACAGAATGTCTGCAAGGAATTGTCTTTCATAAGCATAGTACTTAACCAATACCAAAAAATTTACAAGCGCTTTTTGAGGGCGCATGCCGTAATCCATATAAATTATTAAGAAAGAACTGAGAAATGCCTTTTGGTTGTAATTTTATAGTTCAATCAATAGTTTAAACATACATAAGCATTTCTGATCATGCCACACAGTGACAACGTGGACAGAATATCTACAAAAATTGTCATTCATAAAAATGTATTTAACCAATAACACCAACCTTTTGACGACACCCAAAATACATGCTGAAATCCATATTGATCATTATGAATAATTGTCTTTTATGGTTGTGGATGAATAATCTAATCAAACGCATGAATATTTTTGATGTCACACAGTGACAGCGAAGACAGAATGTCTGCAGGATGATGGAGGCATGCCGAAATTCATATTGATCATCACGAAGGAATTGACAAGTTGTTGACAACTTGATTTATAGTTGCGATCTTATAATTTAATCAATATTTTAACTATACATAAGTAGTTGATGGATCAGATGTATTTTACTTCGTACCGCCATACATTCCTACCCGTTTTATAAGCTCCATATTTTATCTGTCACTAATTTTTATAGCTGTTTCGGTGCAGAGTGAATTAGTACACCTAGAAGTAAAAAATAACAATTTCATGAAAATTTGAGTTTAATGTTTCGAAAAACAAAAAAGTCATTCATGTGGAATTTCATCCTAATTTGCTTTACTTTCATTGTAACCCCATCAAGTGTTTTTTTATGAAATTATGAAAAAAATACCATATTTTATTTTCATAATTATTATAATCTTTGTTTGGTTCTTTTCTCCAGGAATTTGTTCTTATGCCCAACCACTGACCTCTTCAGCACTATGAGGGGCGAAGGGACGGCTATTAGTGAAGGAGCACCCAACAAGGACAATCACCAACATTAATGCACTTACAAATATGATTTGATCCCGGGACTTAACTCTCCTGGTGGTTTATCTTCGTGACGAAAATTGCCCTGTAATGACCAACCTCTGGTGCAAACACCTGTTCCAAACTTTCATCAGTTCTGGGCAAGGGATCATTTGTTTTTCTTACTTGGACTTCATTCCTCTTGGAGTAATAAGGCAGTTTTGTCTCCAAAAGATGTCCTTACAATGGTTTAAAATAGTTAACCAAAAAAGTTCCATCTGAAAGCAAAGTAGAATGATGGATGACTAAAGTTAAGTTATCGAAAAAAGGTCTATTACACTTCACAGACCTTTTCATTTTCAACCACCGATCTCATACACATGGCAGTCTAAATATGGATAAAATCAATTCTATCTATAATTTATATAACAACCCCTTTTATTATAGTTATTAGTCATTTTAAATCACACTACTAGGTGATACTAGGCGAAGTAAGTTTCAATTAAGTAAAGTCATTTAATACTACGATGTTCGTGCAGAATACTCTAAAAAAATTTAATGAGTTAAAAATGTGCCCCAGATTCAAAAAAGAACCTGCAGGAAGGCTAAAAAATATATTTAACTGTTTCAATCAGATTTGATTCGTCAGATTATTCACGTGTCGCAATCCATGTCCTCTCAACATTTAAACTGTCGAAGACTAGACTCAACAGAAAACAGCAATTAACCTGAATTAATCATGAAAGTTTTATCCGAACTAGTGTTCATTTACTTTGTGCCCGAGTCGAAATCACGGTAACAGGATTAAACATAGGTGCACTTAATTCAATTTAAAATTATGTCGGAAGGATTTTAATGGAAGAAACGTTGGTGCGCACAATCAATTTAAGGACATTAGTTTATGGTGTAAGGAACAAGCCTGGATGAAAGTACACTTCGAAGAGCGTATAAAGTCACAATTGATTATTTAATAGAAATTAAATGCGTGATTTATTCGTTTGACATGACGAGAATTTATCGAATCGATATAACACTGTATTGAACCATTAAAATTCTTAAATTTCTCACCAGTTTGATTTCAGACAAGCGAAAGTGGTTCAATCTCCCAGATCTGTCCTCGAGTTGAACATCAGCCTTATTTATTTTTACGTTATCTAACGTATTAGTGAATGACACTAATGCTTCCCCGTCTTTACACTCAGACTGGAAAGGCTTAATTAAAAAAGAGTGAGTTGTGCCAACACTCTATTTAAACTAGCGTTTTCCTCTCGTGGCTTAATTCTGTCCTGGTGGCGTACGTTTTGCTCCACTGAAATGGCAATTGAAGATTTTTCACGGGTTTTTAATCTTTATTTATCATATTGGGAAGTTTTGCATTTTAATACCAGTTTGACTATATAAGATTTCATCAGTTCATCTACACACATTAAAATACTATTTTTAAACCTTTTTGAAGATAAAAAGTTCATAAACGTAAACTTTTGAGTGGTTAAGAAGAGATATCTCGTTCGGCAAGATCTGACCAATTTTGCTAATGACGATATATCTCGTCATCAAGATATTGTCAATTCTTAGATGATGACGATCTGGTCAGTTTTCTTTTAATGACGAGATGTTTCATCCATAAAGATCTGATCAGTTTTGCTAATGAGACGAAATGCCTTGTCGAGACAATCACCAAGAGGATTAAATGCCTTGAGTTAATTTTAAAATGTGTTCATAATTCTGTACCTTGGAAAAAAAGGGCCAATGTCCATTTTGAAATTCTTGATAACAGCTTATTTAATAATTTTTATTTGTAATACACAGCTTACAAAAATACTTTCTGATGTCTTGATACTTTCGTAATGTATTAACAGGAGGACATTGGCACTTTTTCAAACTATCATTAACCTGAAATGATACGTGGACATATCTCAAAATCAGCGAATTTGGACATTTATCCTTTTCCTACCAAAGTACGGAATTGATCACAATAATTTTCAAAAGTTGTGTATATGTGTAATATACATATTTCATATATTTTTTAATTTTTCACTATTTATCATAAGGTTCTTTGATGGTTTATACACTGTGCAATATCCTTTTAGTTAAGACTGGCTTTTGTCACCTTTAATGAGAATTCAATATATCACAAGCTTTCTAATATTTCTAGTTAGACCTAGAACTGCATAAATGAAAAAATGATTGATGTAAACAGCATTTAAACTTAGAATTCAGGAACATAGATTATCCATTATGAATATATATTCAGAAAACAAAAAGATGATTTTTTTTCAAAATTTACATGTTCAAAATTATTTGAGTACAAAATTTACATAACAATGAGTATAGTTTAGCAGAGAATAAAATGAACGTTTTAAACAGTTTCACCCTTTATATTTTGGTGAAAAAGTCTACATATAGAATAGTTTTTTGAGTATTGTTAAAAGTGAGTTCATGACAATGCAATTTTATCTAAAAATTTTAATTTCTTTTTAAAGCATTATGTATCAAGCTTTTTTGTCAATTATATTTTTTTATAATTGCTTATAAATATGAAGTAATTAATAGTAAAGTATCTGATTATAATTTACGTGGAATTCAACACTTCTATATTCGATCAAAATTCAGTGAGTATTTTAAAATTTTGAGGTATAATCAATTGAAAACAAAAACTGCTGTAAATCATGTCCTGGAGATAATTGTATTTTCATTGCATATTTTTAGCGATAACGTGTATGTTTGAATATTTTGTAACTTTTAATTTCGTTATTAAGACAAGCAATTAATAACGTCACAAATCAAACTGTTCTAAATTGCGTTATGAAGAGAGATACATTTGCATTGAACATTTTAACGGATAATTTGCATGCGTGAATATTTCGAAAGAATTTCTATCATTGCACAGACACAAGTAATTAATAACGCCGAAAATGAGATCATTGATCAAAATAAATTATCATTCCATTTTTATTCCAAGACATAGAGCTGTATATTGTGTTTTGCAAGTCACGTAAGTTATGAAAAGGAATGAAAGATTCAATTGCTGTATACAGGACGTTTCGAAAATATGTGGACAAATTATAAAAAGGTGGTAGAGGGACTAGAAATAAACATTTTTGGCAAGGATCGGTGTCCGGAAATTTAGGTGGTAGAGGTCGCTGTTTAGTCGATAACATCGTTTCTGTGGCTTAAAGCGTCGTTCCTCGCTCAACTGCAAGCACCGAATTCATGTAGCGACGCATGCGGTTGAAAATCCGAACTGGGAATGACGCCTTACGCAGCAGAAACGATTTTATCGACTGACCTAAACTGCTCCCTCTGCCACCCAAACGCGGAATTTCCCGACACACATTTCTTGACAAAAAATGTTTATTTGGGACCCTCTACTACCTTTAACAATTTGGTCAGATATTTTCGAAACACCCTGTATTTGAGTTTATTTTCAGTTCGCTTTTCATGACGATTTATGTGGAGTAACTAAATTTTAATTTACTGTTGAAACGGGTTGATTCAATTGTTTGTATACTTGAGTTTATTTCAGCATCTTTTTCAAGGTGATTTATGTGCTGCAATTAGATTTGAATTTACTGTAGCCTTGAAACAGTAATTAGTCAACGCTTTTTTGGCTGCCTAGTCACAAACGAACGAATAAGAAAGGGGAATAAGAACTAATGAAAAAACAAAAAGCCAGGAGCAGCCCCTCTTGAGAAAATGCCCTTATTAATCTTTGAACCAAAGAAAATGGTGCAAATTGGCAACCGTTAAGAGCAGGTGTAAAATACGCGCTGTCACTTAAAGTGAGGTTCTTTGTCTTCTCGCTTGTTATCGGTTAAAGTAAAAATAAACATTCGTTCTTCAGCCGAATCGGCTCTTTGCTATACTTTGGCCGTGGAATAGTACATATTGTGCGCTTTCTGTTTCCTCTTTTAAAGTTACATGATAGGATTGTGAAATGCTTATTTCCGTTGCAGGATTATTTTAGTGATTTATCTCGGTATAAAACTGTTCTTAGGAAGAAAAATTTAGACAAGTACTATTGCATCTCATTCACCACTCCGTGTCTTCATAAAAGTTGTTTTCCTTTGAGAGGGATTTTCAAGTAACAAGCCAGGCATGAGGCGGGGATTTTACTTCCTATAAAGCTATAAAGCCGTGGTCAAATAGATACCGCAAGGCGCACAGCGACACGTGTAGACCAATCAGAGCGTTTTCACTGTTCGCGCCGACACCTGATTGGTCAGCGCGTGTCGCTTTGCAAATTGTCTTTCTGAACAAATTACAATTTGAGGTATCACTGTTCAAAAATCATGATAATTATCCAATTATATCTACGTTTGATAGCTAATGATTAGCTTACTCTGAATTGTTCACACTGAAATGAGTTAGAGCATAAACCAATGACCTATTGTAAAAAATGGATTTTTAAAGTCAAAATTATAAAGAAATATTCAAATGTATACATACACCTTATACTCAACGCGTTTTTCACTAAGTAGATTTTTGAGCTTCAAAAATAACTTGAAAAATATAACATACTAACAAATTTGCCTCTGTGTCCCTCAGAATTCCAATTTCAAAAATAATGTAACGCCTCCGCTTTCTGAGCTTTAATGTATTCACTTTTTTTAAATGGACTTGAAGTTATTTGAATATTTTTTACGGGACGTTTTCTCTTTCACCAAAGAGGGAAACTTATGCTAATTTTCAAAAATATTAAAGCAATTGTTTCCATTTCTTATTTCCCTTGGCGCTTTGCGCTAGGCTTTTATCTTATCAATGTAGTCAGCTTAGAGAACAAATACCTAACTGGTGAGGATCTGACCATCATGTTGGCGAGGTATTTTTTAATTACTATTAATGTCAAAATTGAGGTTTAATACTTTAGTGGGTCTCTTCTGAACGTCTTATCAAAATCTCTTGTTAGTATTTCGCAAAGGTGTTGCAAATTATAAAGAAATTAAATGTTTATCTGTTTAAAAATAAATAGTCAAGTTGAAGTCTTTAATTTTGTAAGTCATTTTTATTCATTATTGCCTTATCCTTTTGAGGTTTTAACTAAATTTCAAGAATTCAAACTTAATCTAAGTTGAAGTGAAAATTAAAAAAAACTACCTTGTCTCACAATGATAACAAAATAAACTAGTTTCATGAAGGTTCAAACGAATTACTTCGTCACAATGCTAACAAAATAAGCTAGTTTCATGAAGGTTAAAAAAGCTATTACGTCACAATGTAAAAAAATAAACTAGTTTCACGAAGGTTAAAAATAATTACTTAGTCACCACACTGACAAAATAGACTAGTTTCATAAAAGTTAAAAAGAATAACTTCATCACAATGCTGACAAATAAACTAGTTTCATATTTTTAATTTACTGTTATATTTACTTGTTTATAAATCACCATTTTTTCTTGCGTAATACTGGTTAGTACATAAAATGGCCATCAGTCGTTTCGCACAATGAAATCAAGTAATTATTTTTAATTAAACCCTAATCAAAATTACTGATGCCTTTATTTTCCTACAATACCCATACACTCTTATTTTGGGAGTATTTACAAAAACGGAAGACAAGTACAAACTATTAAGAAATTATTTTTGTACCCTGAACCGCCAACAAAATGCGTAATGAATATAATTTTTTCACTGCCCTATCGAAATGATACAATGCTTAATTTCATCAATTAAGAATTCTTCCTCGTAAAAAACAATCCAAAGCAACTCATCGACGGATGCTTTGTTTTCCAAATGCAGAAATTACAGCTTTCTTTTTCGTTTCTCACCTTCCATTGGTTTTATTGAAAGTCTGTAAAAATTCTTCTATTCATCATTTACCTGGATATACTCCTTCATTATATTTTAATGCCAGAAAAAAATAGTTCAGCCTTAACAAAAAGAATCTGGAAGCAAAAAGATTTCGAAACTCGAAACAATGCATAATCTTTGAAGAGCAAATAGAAGGGAATACAATTTATGGGAAACTAGCAACAAGAACGTCGAGGAAAACATTTTTTTTTGTTTATCGCAGGAGATACATTCATTTATTCGTTTTAATACAATAGAATTGTGATGAAATTTGTTAACGAGGAGTTTCGTTTAGTTCGCGTGGATTCCGTGGGTAACAATAATTTAATTCGGGGCTCTCCTTGAATATGAAAAGGTTAGGGGCAAAAAATAGAATAATTTCATTCAACCTCCGTTGTTTTCTAGGATGATTTTATAACCTAGGATAACTTCAACTTATGGGTCTTTTGTTCAGTCTCGTTCAGAACTAATAGCCATCGATGAAGCATTAAGCTACATTTTTTAATTTGATTGTAATACAGGATCTTCCTGATAGTTATAGCTTCTTACAATATCTTAGTCGTTGGAGGGAAAATTAGAGACAAAACTGTAGTGGACATTTTAAACAAAATTAATACGTGCTCCAGTCGCAGAGCTTTTCAAATCCAATTAATGCCAAATCATCTAGACATCATATTTAACGAAATTGCAAATAGACTTGCCAATGAGGCCGAACATTTTCATACGCCTTGCTCATTAAGCTATGGAGAGTTATTCCCTATAAAGAGCTCAAACAATACAATTTCGAGAGCCCCATCAATTCCTATTTGGTATCAGAGACCAACCTTACTAACCCTCCAAGTATTTCGACGAGATATCTCGTTCTAGATTTGGTCAATTTTGATAATGACGAGATGGAGACAAAACTGACTTATTACCCCAAGGAGAATGAAGATCCAAGTAGGAAAATAAATTGCCCCTTGCCCAGAGCTGGTGACAGTTTGGAACATGTTTTTGAACTAGGCCCTGGCCACTGCAGGGTACTTTTCGAAGCGAAGATAAACCACCTGAAGGGTTAAACAGGCGTGCGACAAAAAAAGTCAGACTGACGTTTTTACCCCTGTGAGCAGGCCCATCCGATCACCTTCGTTCAGGGACATAAGGCTTTCCCAACTTACTTAAATGGTAACTCTGAACAAGCCTCCCCAAGCCATCTTCTGGCCTGCGTTGGTCTGTCAAGCGAGGATCTCTGTGGAAGTCCTCTGATCTAGTATTGGACTGTTTTGAGCGTGTTCAGACTCATCGAATTGGTCTAGCTGTTTAACAAGGCCTTAAGAAATAAGTACAACATAAGAAGGAGACATTTATTTTGAAACAAGGAAACATCTCAATATTTAATTTTAAATAAATTCGTCGAGTTCAACAGTATAAATTGAACCCAATTACAGAATTCAATCCATATAAATCACTCTATTTTATGATAACGTTGAGAAGCTTCTCTTTTTTGTATAAAAACTACGTGATGAATGTATTAAATCTTATAAATATGGTTTTGCAGTTTACAAAGAGGGTTTCAAAACTTCCCGTACAAACTTTAACCCTCCCAGTGGTTTACTTTCGTGTCGAAAACTGTCCTATAGTGACCAGTCTCTGGAAAAAAAACCTGTTCCAAACTGTCACCAGTTCTGGGCAAGGGACAATTTGTTTTTCTCACTTGGATCTTCATTCTCCCTTGGAGTAATAGGGCAGTTTTGTCTCGATGAGATATTTCGTCCTCAGCAAAATTGACATGATCTTGGACGAGATATCTCCTCGAAACGCTTGGAGGGTAGGTAGAGAACACAAATTGTAACGTATTTCCAAAGAATCTGTGACCACCAGAGCCATCCAGATGTACTAGAGGTCTTGATGAAAGTATGCCTCTGAACACTTACATATTTTATGTATTGTAAAGTATATTTAAATGTATTTCTCTGATATAACTCAAACATTTCTTTGCAAGAGTATCTAGCAAAATACATTTTATTTTAGACAAAATTTATCTCCAAACAAATTTCCATTTATTTATAAATTTTAGCAAGTTTTTAAATATCAACAGTTGACGTTGCTAGCTCGTCAGATGAATAATGTTAAAATTTATAAATAAGAAACTGATAATGCTTATTATCTATGGCATGTTTTACCTATTTTGTGTGAATAATAAAAGTATTTACACAAATTTTAATAAAAGAGCTGGTTAGTTTCATATAACCATTATATTTTCTCTAATAACATGTAATACTAACAATTAATTTTCAGTTGCTGTAAAATATTATACTCGGTTTTAATACAATTGTTCGTAAAATTTCACAATATTCTTTTCCAAACCTCGCTACTGAAAAGAAAGACTAGCGAAACTGCAAATGAAACTGTCACACACACAATGATAAACGTTCAAAATAAGGATAGCTAAATTAGGAAAAAGTTATTCCTAAAACCTGAGTTGTCTACAAAAAAGAAGCATTGGATGACTAATGCTCACCACGTGTATATTCAAGCACGACTTTCTGACAGGTAGATTCAAATTTAAAAAGTAATGTGTTTTCTCTCTCTGATAAAATGAAATTCTTTATAGTTTTCAAAATTCCTTTCTTGATCCCTCGTGCATTTCATTTTCTGGCTGGATCACTTCATAAATGGATATGAAGATTTTTTGCAATGTGTGTGTGGGAGTTAACTTCTAATTAAAGCACTATAATAGAATATATCAATCCCTCCAAGCATTTCTAAAACCTTAATTTTTACGTATAATTTTAGAAATTATTTTCAACGTATATTTTCTATTACCAACCGGAATTCTTTCGGTTTCCGAAACCTTCTGGTAATCAGATGCTGTTACATTTGCTTACTACTATGCTCTTCTCATAACACTACGCATTTTTAAATGATTTTATTAAATTTATAAAAACTTTTCATATATATCGAATAATTTACTTATGTGAAACTGTTAAAATTAAACCATTAAATTTTCAAGGAGTTAAAAATTTTGTTACATTCGCAAACTGATGCGTTTAGTGCACTACACATATTGGATGCTTTATTAAATGTATATAAATTTTCATAAAAGGTTTCCATAACGTTTATTGAATAATTTGCGCGCTTAAAACAGTGATAGATAATTGTAATTAACGTTTTAACAATACTTTGGTAAATAATCTTAATTTTACAACTATTCGTAATTGCAAATGCATATGCAATTGCATATACATGTATATGTATACTTTAATCCGACCAGAGTCAGTTTCATTTACTGGTGTTATTTTGTGTTTTGTTTCGTTTTTATGCAACCATTGAACTTCTGAAAGTTATGTAACAGTTGAATTCTAAGAATAGAAATTAGGTAAATTAAAATCTTCAGAACTTCACCTTCCAACTCCACTTAAAATGGTAACTCACTTCACTTCTCTTCTAACCCCTCGATTTTTTTTCGGTCTCACTAAAAGCTTCGACAAAACGACTGAAGAGGTGCATCGAGTTATTCCGCAAACTCAACCTTACACAGCATTCAGCTCAAAACACCGCGATTCCGCTATCTGCAACGGAAAGCGGATGAATCCGGAATCGAATTCGCCTCGGGAAACCCGAAAATAAACGCATTTAAAAATTCCTAAACGCCGTATTACTAAAGTCCTTTTACTGGTGTTATTTTGTGTTTTGTTTCGTGTTTATAACACCATTGAATTTTCTAAAAGTTACGTAACAGTTGAATTCTAAGAAGTAGTAGTTATAAGAATAGACATTAGGTAAATTAACACTGTCGGTACACCTTCCAACTCCTCTTATAGTGGTAACGCCCTTCACTTCTCTTCTAACTCCTTCATTTAGTTTCGATCTCGCTAAAATCTTCTACAAACTGCATCGAGTTATCCAGCAAACTCAGCCTACACCGCATTCAACACAAAACTCCGCGATTGCGCTATCTGCAACGGAAAGCGGATGAATCCGGAATCGAAATCACTTCGGGAAACCCGAAAATAAATGCATTTAAAATTCCTACGTGCCGTCTTACCAAAGCCCTTTTACTGGTGTTATTTTGTGTTTTGTTTTATGTTTAAAAACCATTGAATTTTCTGAAAGTTATGTAAGTTGAATTCTAAGACGTAGTAATTATAAGAATAGACAGGTAAATTAACATTGTCGGTACTTCACCTACCAACTCCTCTTAAAGCAGTAACTCCCTTCACTTCTCTTCTAACTCCATTTAGTTTCGATCTCGCTAAAAATTTCAACAAACGACTGCTTCGAGTTATCCAGCAAACAGCCTACACCGCATTCAACACAAAACTCCACGATTCCGCTATCTGCAACGGAAAGCGGATGAATCCGGAATCGAATTCGCCTCGGGAAACCCGAAAATAAACGCATTTAAAATTCCTAAATGCCGTCTCCAATCCTGCGCCTACCGCACACTCGGAAGAGAACATTTCCTTTACTTCTTCCGCAGTGGCGGTACTTCGGAGGGTTTTTTAAATTAAATATGTTTGATAGATGCTAAAGCGGAGATGATGACAGTCACTTGAGTCCTTCGGTAAGCATGCCTGGGCAACGAGAAAAAATGTTGGAAACCTCATCAAGTATTTCCTCAGTGGAATATCAAGTGGAAGAAGCATGAAGGAAGGATGCTTGGGGAGGAAGTCTGCATATTGATTTTTTAATGCACTCGTTTCAACAGTTTAGGCTAAAACCTTTGAGTACCATTAGCACTGAAAGAAGGTTATTCTCTGTATTTAATCTGATTCGAAAATCCTCGTAAAACTTTATTTTTCCTTTAATAAACGGAGAAAAAGGTAGACTCATTAAAATCAGGGCAACATCTAAATAATCTAACATCTAATATTGACATAAAAATAATGATAATGAACTACGGTATGTAGGTAGCAGCATTGACGTCGCATTGGAGAAACACGACGAGTTATTGGCGACGGTCAGGGTTTAATGAATTACGGATGTTTGAATGGGTAGGTATTTAATTAACGTCGCACTGGAGAACACAACGGGCTATTGGCGACGGTCGGGGGTCAAACCCGAAAGGAAAGATTCGAGGACAGCACCACGTTATTTGGAACCACGGTCAGGTGACGAGTTCCTACCTGAGCTTCACCCCTCTCCAAACTTCCACACCACGCCAACGTGAGGACATTTAAGGCTACGACAGATTTAAAGTGCACCAGCCCCCGTTATACACGACGGTCTTTGGTTGGATTCAAACTCGCAACCTTCCGGTTGCTAATCCGTTAATCTTCCAACCGGGCTACCACTGTCTCGCTGTTTAAACGGGACTATTTTCATTTCCTAAAAGAGGTGAACTTTTTACTATTCCAAATACACGCTTTACATTTGTAAAACCAATGTGATTTGATTTTTTCGAGGCTTATATCCAAACGTTTCTTTGATGAAAACTAAATCGTTCAGTCCTAATTTTCGGTAGATGCTTTTATAAAGTATTTATATATATATAAGGATGTTTTAAGATACGATTTTGAATACTGAATTCCAAAGATACATCTACATTTATCGAGTTCATATATGTTCATGTAGAAAGTATATATAATATTATGAAATCGAGTAGAATATAGTATTATTATATGGAGTAGAATATAATATTATGTATCGATATAGTATTATTATATCCGAGTACAATACAGTATTATTATTATATCGAGTGAAAGCAATGTTACTGTATTTGCGAAAGCAAGTTATGTTATATTCGATATCATATTTAGAAATAAGTCGTTTATATAACAATGATGAAATCCTAATCAAAACGAATTAAATACCTATAGTACTTTCAGGATCTCAGAGAGTACCGTGTTTTCAAAGTAAGAGCAATGAATAACGCAGTGGAGCCATTTCGAGAGAGCAGGGTAGGACAATTACTTCCCCCTGGAGTTTGATTTTTCAATTAGTAATTGAGTAGTACTATTAAGTAAGGAAGTGAGAACTGTACTTTTAATATTAAAACACTCCACTTTTATGAACACTTAAGAAATAAAAGACGAGATTTGGGCTGTATGTGTTCAATTCAAAATGCATTAGAAAATTCCTGCCAGCGCTTTGAAGCGATGGAAATCAATCAGAATGTTATCCTTTGATACATTCCCGGATTTGGTCTACTGCAAAAAATGCGTTAACTGAATTAAACATTTCTTTATTTTTATTTCAATTGTGAGTGTTCCATTGGCTTGCCCCTACTTCGTGTTAACAGCGAGTGCATGTAAAGTATGTAAATGTAGGACAAGAAGGAAAAACTAAGTGTATAAACTGAAAATGTACGGAAATTCATGTTAGAGGAATATGGAGAGGGTACATAACGCGATATATCAAATCAGGTCTTTTCTAAACAAATTTGCCCCTCCCCAAGCAAAAACTGATACGACGACTGAGTGTGAGAGTGATTTATTTGCAATAGAGTTCAGTTGGCACTGAAACACTATTCAAAAGAAAGACAACTGTTTTACCCTTGAGCCAATCCGATACACATTTCACAATGATCCCACTTTAAAACAAGTGGAATTTAATCGAGTCGTATTTAGTAATAGGATATACAATAACAGCGCAGACATTGATTCATTTGTGTATGTCAGTGGTTTTGGGTTTTTTTATCCTACGCCCGTCTCCGGCCAACAACGAGCAGCCCGATATACACTATATGGACAAAAGTATTTGGACACTGCAGAAAATCAGGTTGTTTTTCCTGGTTAGGACTCGGCCCATTTCTTTATGTACCTGGTACCATGAACGCTGACGTGTACCTTGACGTTCTGGATAATTCGCCCTTTCTACACTATGGCAATATTACGGCGATGATGGTTGTTTCTTCCAACAGGATCGAGCTCCATGTCATACTGCAAAACGTGTGCTGGACTGGTTTCCTGAATTTTAGAATTTGTAATGCTATTATCAGGAAATTTAGGGCAGTTCTTGAGTTGTTCTCCAGTCATTTCGTCCAGTTCTCAAAGGGGACAGATAGCTAATCTCGCTACTCCAATACTGTGTAAGTGTCTTTGTAGATAGCCATGATGGGTAAGAAGTAGGAAGCAAGTGACTCCTACAGCTATGGGCAAGGAACCTGGGATACGAGCTTTATTCCTCAATAAAACATTTCAGTTCTTTCCTGTTCACATCTTGTAGATTGAGAGTCTATTAGTCTTTATAGACGAGCGCACAAGCCTCTTGATATTGCGTAGAGGTAAAGGGAATTTAGTTTGGGGCAACTGTGCTCCTGTTTTAGCCAATTGGTCCGTGAGGCCAAGCGACTCCTACAGCTATGCGCATGGAATATGAGCTTTATTCCTCAATAAAAAATTACAGTTCTTTCCCGTAGACATCTCTTTGTAGATTAAGAGTCTATTAGTCTTTATAAACGAGCGTACAAGACTCTTGATGTTACGTAGAGGTAAGGGGATTTAGGTTGGGGCAACTGTGCTCTTGTTTTAGCCAATTGGTCCATCTGTTCGTTGCCATATATACCACAGTGACTTGGAATCCTCTGTAAGGCAACTTTTTTTAACCTTCCCAAGATGACAGTTCTGCATCGATGCACAAGATAATATTCATTTTGACTAGGAGTGGTAAGAACTAATATTGCTGCTTGAGAATCGTGGTGTCCCTTCTAAACGACAGACAATTTTGTCAACATTTATGACAGTCAACTTTTCCGAGCTAAGTATACCAGTGTAGTTTATAACATTAGATATCCCAAGTTTTTAAGCACTGACTCCATGACAAAGCATGATAAATTATACAGTTGGAAAGATATAATTCATAGAATAAATGGGTTAGTTTTATCTTCAAACGGTACGCATCCTGATAACTTAGAGAAATCGATCAGGAATTCCATAAATCAGAACAATTGATGCATCCAATCTATAACCAGTGGCAGTAAATAAGTTTAGACGAACAAACGCAACGCAGAAAATCAATAATGATGTTGCTTAGATTGATTTCCTATCACACTTGAGGTGATTGGATGTGACTATAATCTAATTCGCTTATGGCCATCATTTACTGACCACAAAAGCAGAAGAGTTCCGATCACATCCATCTTGTTGATACAAAGTTTCGAAAGAAACAAAACGAAACAGAATTTTCTCTCTCCAAAGACACTCAGAAATACTGCCATAAAAAAGAATGCTTCCAAGTAAAATAGACCATATCACAATAGATTCGCAATCGGTTAAATGAGAGGCAGGACAATACTTTGCCTACTCTTTCCCGATCCCACTTTTCCCCTTTTGCGACATTTTTTACTTGATGTTGGTTAGTCTTGTGTGTCGCGCAGCTTGGACAAATATGGCGCCATAAAACAACCCCAACCGATTCTTTGTAAAATCCTTTTCTAAGCTTAAGCATTCCTAAGCCTTTGCGGGCTGCGGTAAACCGGTTGGAAGATTATCGGATTAGAAACATAAGGGTTGCAAGTTTAAAACACAATCCAACGAAAGACCGTGGCGCACGTGGGGGCTGGTGCACGTTAAATATATCGTGGCTCAAATGATCTGACGCTGGCGTGGTGTAGAACTTTAGAGAGTGGGGTGACCTCGTCATCCGACCGTGGTTCAAAATTACGAGGTGTTATCCTCGAATCTTTCGCTTCGGAGTTGATCCCGGACCATCGCCAATAGCCCGTTGTTTTGCTCCAGCGCGACGTTAATTCAACCACTTACCTCTTAAGCTCAAGTTAAGTCAGCTAATTCGAGATGTTTAGATGTCGAGAATAAATTCAGAGTAGTCTTAAACGAGAAAATGCGTAGCTGAGTAGGCCAAATTAATCTGTAATAGGATAACAAATCTAGAAACCCACGAAGTTAAGATGGACAACGGAATTTTTGTTCTAACACTGCTCTAAAATCGGGACTGTGCAATGGATTCGCCTATTTCTGCGTTCATCCCTCTACTCCAGGGGTGTCAAACTGGCGGTCCGCGGGCCGCATGTGGCCCCGATGTAACTTTTTATGGCCCACGATGCTCTGAAATAAAATGAAAACAGGACAATATGTTATGAAGAAAATAGCACTTAGGGGAGATCGAGGCAATACCGTACACACAATTTCGTCATATTAAAAATGTGTGAGCAACTATTTTCGTCCATGAAATTTAATAAAACGGCCTACAGATCAAGATTAACTGATAAACATCTATCTGCCATAATGAAGATTATCTGTTCTTAGCCTTTGAATCCAGATATTGGAAAATTAGTAGGAGGAAAGCAAAAAATAATTTTAAAAAATTAATTTTAATTTTTATAAATACATTAAATTAAATAAACGTTTAAATAAAGCAATTATATAGCAATATTATAAATTATTACCCTAAATTCACTTAATTACATATAATATGTTTTAATTATCCTATCCATATTCCTGAATCCTCACTTCAAAATATAATTTTAAGAAAATTTGTAAATGTGATGTGGCCCTTAATCTTACCAGTTGCATTAAATGGCCCTTGTTTTAATTGAGTTTGACACCCCTGCTCTGCTCTAGTCAGCAATCACTCTTTCTCTCCTTTCACTGCATTGCAGCTTGACCAAATATGGCCCTTGCGCTATGAAACTTTAAACCAGCCAATAGATCCACGATAGGCAAAACAAAGTTGGTCGATTTTTTTATGGTGCAAGGGCCATATTTGGTTATGTCAAACACCAGACAAGTCAAGTAATAGACAAACACCCGCAAAGTTTTAGCGGCACAGAAGAGAGGAATGCGCCCACGGAGGAATCGAACCTGAGCCTCCACAGTTCGCAGGTTGCTGGCGAAGTGGTGAAACCAACTGGCCACGACGTCCCAGTAAAATAACAGGAAGACGGACAATCAAATTCTTTCCTAAGCTAAAGTATTGTGAACGCAACCCAATGCCGAAAATAATTCCAAAGCAGTCTCAATCGAGAAAAGGAGTAGGCTAAATTAATCTCCAACAGGATAGAAAAATATGAAACCCACGATCTACGTTGGACAATGCAATTTCTGCACTAAGCCCTCTTTTCGCAATCAGTAAAATAAGAGGAAAACTGATGCTTAGCAGAATATCTACTAAGATTAAGTATTGTTAACTCAACCATATTTAAACGTTGGGAATAATTTCAAAGTAATCTCAATGGGAATGTGATAATCTCTAACGGGATAACAAAAGCTATGGAACCCACGATAAGTTGGACAACGCAATTTCGTTCTAAGAGCCCTATTGAGACCGATTCCGTATTCATGTGTTTTGGCGAGCACTAATCTATTTAGATTCAGAATCGTAGAAATGTCCTCAACCGTAAATAGCCGAGACAATCGGACCAGCGAAGCATATTATCAAGATGGCTTTATTAACCCTCTTATTAGGCCGTCCCTAACACCAAATTAAGATCCCTTGTAATAGCCATGCCGAGTCGCCATGGCGCAGTATTTCATATTATTAATCCTCGTGGTGGTTACCGCGGCGATTTAGGTCGCAATGGAGCGGCGCAACTGGATATTGGCTACGGCCCGGGATCAATCCCTGAGGGAAAGATCCGAGGACAACACCTCGTCCTTTGGAATCACGGTCAGATGATGAGGTCGATACCTGAGCTGGCACCACTCACTTCCACACCTCGCCAGCTGCTTATTCTTGTGCTTTTTGAGAGTCGCTATAGCCCAGTTGGAAGACCAACGAGTTAGCAACCGGAGGGTTGCGAGTTCGTAACTCGGTGCAGCCAAAGACAGTAGTGTACATGGGGGCTGGTGCACGTTAAATCTGCCGTAGCCTCAAATGTCCTCCCGCTGTGTTGCTCCAGTGCGACGTTAATTAACTACCTACCCGATTTGGAAATTCTAAAGCTTTCCGGGTAATAATGCAGACGCGTAATATTTACGTCTCATAATTTCCGTAATTAATGTATCCCGCAAGGTGATACATAATCGTATCTATCAAATTAACAAACTGAAAAGTCCACCAAATATCACAATAGCTCAATTAACTACAACAGGAAATAAAATTAAAACCTAGCATAATACTGCAAAGAGAGATTCATTAGTAACAATTCCCAAGAATTAGATCCGTCGCAAAATAAACGTTTTACACATTTATTCGATATTCTCAACAATATCGTGTTCTGCTTGATGGTAAATAGCCTTCCTATCCCATTTGCACCTGATTGAAAGCGATATATAAGCTGCTTCAACCTCATTATAGGATAATGTTGAGGGGGGAGAGAATCTGTTATTTGCATTCAAAATACAACTTGGAGTCCTGTCTACGTTGTAGGACCAACGGTTATTCTCTGACTCCGTTTTCCACTCATTGTGAGAGCTTAGTCAATGGAAATGTCCGAGCCTTGATTTTCTATTGATATCTTTCTGTCTATCAGAGCACATGAATTGAGAGTGTCTGCAAGAATATAGAAAATTTTAGCCGTGGTTTATGTATTGTGCTTTCAAGCTACATGCTTTAGATTTCCCTGCGTTCTTTCTAACCCAAATCTATTGATAATTTGTTTCAAAAAATTTTCATACTGAATTTTATAAATTAAGTGCCATTGCAGATTAGTTAACACTCACAATGAGACTAGCTCGTGGAACCCAGCAAGGTGAAAATAGTCTGGCTTCGTGAATGATTGAGAAATTTCCAATATGATCAAATGAGAATTGTCCTGGGCAATGATTTTTGCCAACCTTGAATCGCCAAAGCATATAACCAAAAAATTGATTTTCCATCCGTATTATTTTATATGCTTCACTTCATTCATGCTCTACGGAAGGCAAATGAAATTTTTTTTAAAAAAGGGCTCTATGTTTTGGCGATTAAAGATTGGCAAGGTAGCGCTTGGCGAGAAATCATTGGCCAAGACAATTGCCATTCGATTCAATAGGAAATTTCTCAACCACTCAGAAGGCCAGATGATTTTCACTTTGCCACGTTCTACGAGCTAGTCAACATGAGTATACTAAATTGTTTCGTAAAAATTAAACGTAAATTGGAATTCATGGAAATAAATTAATCTTTAATTTCTATTGAAAGTTGATAAACAGTTTTAACACGTATTTCCATCCATTTTAATTCAATGGATGATCTAATCCTTTTATGCGGGAGATTTTCAGTGAAAACAACTCTCGCATGGTGCATATCTGAGTTACTTTAAAATGTAGTTTATCGAAGTTTTGGCCGCTTTTGACTGTCTAAAGAAACTGACGTCACTTTCAGAATGCGTATAGTAAGCACGTCGCCGCAGATACACTAGCGCTACCTACATCTAGCTTGATAGGAAATACCTCTCATAACAGCTCTCACTCAACGATCATGTATATCATAGTCTGGTATGTAGACAATTACGAATACATTTGCACAATTGAAGTGCATTTTCATATATGCGTCAATACAATTTTGTTTCACAAATTTGCTTTCTTATGTTTTAATAACATTTTAACTGCCATTCAGAGCAAAGCATTTATAAATCATAACTCACAAAAAATTGTTCTTATCCTTTCACATACACGAAACAGCGAATAAATTTGCATTACTTTAGAAGGGAATGAATTTTTGAAAGAATAGCTTTCAAACTTTAGAGATTCTATTGGTGCTTTCTCGGAATAGAATCCATTGGAAATATTTATTTCTCCTAGCCTTAGAATAGAATCTTTTGGAACGATTCTATTGAGCTATTCTGTAAAATAAGATCCTTTGGAAAGATTCTATTGCTCATTTCCTTAAAATAGAATCCATTGAGAAAGGTTCTATTTGTCAAGTTTAAAATTGGTTACAAGTCATGCAGGTTGCAATGTGGAATTATGCGTGTCGGTGCTGTGTATTTTTAATATTGCACTAATCAAAAATGCTCAATGAATCTCCAAATGTCTAAAATTATTCGCAACTTGAAATGTACCTAATTCTCAGATTCTTATCTCAGTACTTGTCGGATCTTTTACTCCTACACGTTTTTGTCATGTGGGTTTCTCAGCTACAGGTATAATCCGCAAAGAATAAAACATGTTCCTTTTTATGTTGCTTTCATACATATGTTACGATGCCATTTGCTTGCACTGTGAAATAAAGTTTGAATCTATTTGCTTAGGTTATTTCGAAACTCCTCAGCCATGAAACCCACCTTGAAGAGAGAACTGTAAATAGAAGCTTTTACGTCCATGAAAAATGGACTGGGTAAAAAGCGATAACCTCAAGAAGAAACGTAGCCAAGGTATTAGAGGAACACTATTTCTAGTTTTTAGACGAAATATTATTTCTTAAAAGCTTGTGTATCTCTCTTCAAAGCAGCAGAAAAATTCCCTTCAAGACTGAAACTATTATTTCGATCTTCGAATTTCCGAGCATTTTATCTATTGTGAAACAAGACATTTTTCCACATATGCGAAATATGTTATATATTTATATATGTTAGTCTTTAAAAACTTACCAGACTTGGTTAATCTCGATAATGCTTTATAATCTACTTTTCCAGGTAATCAAATTGATTTATAGGCAGTACAGTATTGTGTGTGTGTGTGTGAGTGAGGAAAATTGTTATATATATATATATATATATATATATAGTTCACAGATGAATTTTAGAAATTTAAAAATTAGAAACGTGTAATGAGTATATTAACCTCTAATTTTATAATTAAATTAATTCTCAATCTAGCTCTAATTTTTTTAGAAAGGTAACAAATAACTGTATAGATGATGAAATCTTAGAATTGGAACAAAATTAGAAACGTGTAATGAGTACATTAATCCACTTATAGTTCTAAATTTTCTTGAAAAGTAAATAAACTACAATATAGGTAAAGGAGAAGTTTTAGTATTTTCAAAAATTAGAAACGTGTAATGAGTACATAAATCCAGTGTAAGTTCTAAATTTTTCAGAATAGTAACAAAATTAGCTGAGAGACAAATTTTAGTAATCTAAAATATTAGAAACGCGTAATGAGTATATTTATCCACTTGTAGTTCTGAATTTTCTAGGAAAGTAACAAACTCCAGTACAACTGAAGAAGAAATTTTAGTATTTTAAAAAATTAGAAACGTGCAACAAGTATATTAATCCACTTATAATCCCAACATTTCCTGATAGCTATTTGCATGGCCGAATATGGCCCTTGCGCCATAAAACCCCCAAAACAAGCAACCAAACTGATAACTACTTTTCAACACAAAACACACGAATACTTAGAAAAAGTACAGAATACTATGTCAAGCTTTTTGCCTTGATTTGAAAAAAAATGTCTGTAGACTAAATATTAATATAATTTTTACTGTTTGGTATTAATTGTATTTTCCTAATATTCAGCCAAAAAAGGTTAAAAACAATTACAAAATCTCATCAAAACAAGTGCGAAAATACAGTTCAAAACAGAGTACCAACACGACGCGCATATGGTAACTATTTTCCCATCTTTTTATTCGATACATCCCGCACTCAGAACCATCCGTATCGCTGCGATACAAAAGCCCATCCAAAATCCTCCAGTATTAAAAGCAACACGGTTCTAGCGGCCTTATGATCGTTCAAGCAATAAATACAATGTGCACGTGCGATGGATTGAGACACATTTTATCGGAATCCGCGCAGCAATCGTGAAAGGAAAGGAAACTGCTGCAGAAGTAGAGAAAATAGTTGGTTCATAAGAGTGATGTAGACTGAAACGTGAATGCCAGAGAACCGTGAAATGGGCATCAAAGAAAGCGTTTATCGATAAATGATAAAGGCACATCGGTAAATGGCCAACATGTTAAAAGGTGTTTTTGTTTTGAATTCGTCTAGATATGTATTATAATTAACTCTTAATCGAATCGGAGGAATACCGAACATATTTAAAACAAGCACTACAATGGCGTTCAAAGATTAACCCTCCTGGAGATTGTCTCGACGAGGTATCTCGCCATTAGCAAAACTGACCAGATCTGGATGGATGAGGTATCTCTTCAGTAGAAGAAAATTTACCAGATCTCGATCTTGTCATCGGCAAAGAATTGACACTATCGTGATGACGAGATACAATGTCATTGAGAAAATTATTCACATCTTGATGGACTATATATCTCGTTGAAACCACTCGGAGGGTTAAGGACCGTTCCGTTTTTACAGTACCTTCGCAATCTAACAGCCTGATTAAATTAAATTCATACCACAGAGACTTCAGTATGCACCAGATTGTTGAATGAAAAAACACACGTTCAAAAATGAATACAGCGATTTAAACGGGGTTTTATTAAGAAGGGGTTGTAAAGCATTGTACAGAAGAATCTTTCCTAGAGATGGAATAGAGCAAAGAGGTTGTGTTTAGTAAGGAATGTCTCTTAAATGCAATACTTTCTTTGCAGAGTCTAAACATGCTTTACACGAGTTGGTCGATGAGGTGTTACGGAAACATTGTCCACTCCTCTGTTGGTGCTCTTTTCAGTCGATGGTAGGTAGTTAATTAACGTCGCACTGGATCAACACAACGGGCTAATGGCGAAATGCTTCGGTGTTATGCTACGCGTATATAAAAGAAAACGTTTGCTTATCCCCTCTTAAGAAACGAGATTAAATTATACAAAGAGTTACGCAATTTAATGGATAATTAAAATCGAACCTGTAAATTTGACATAATGTTACCATTGGTATCAAAAGGTCTATGATTGGTTATAACCTTTACTTTGTATGCTTTAAAATGTAACAGCATGGATTTTTACGTAGATCCCTGTTTCGCATAAAAAACAGCGAGTAAAGGCCTCTGAAAAAGTGCATTACAAAGCGTCATAATTGTCCTACTCCAAGTATGATGGTTTGGAATGCTATTTCATATAATTCAAGTCAGCGTCTTGTACCGATCGCAGGCACAGTGAACAGTCAGCGGTACATCAGAATAGGTCTTGAACCAGAAGTCCGACCCTCATACAGACCCTCCCTAGAGCTATCTTTTAACTGGACAACACTCACTCCCATGTCATCCAAATCGTCCAATGTTTCTTCTCTGACCAATAAGTATCACTTCTTTCTTGTCCTTCTCGGTCAGCCTATCTGTCCCCTCGTTGAGGCAACCACCAAGTGGATTAAACTAATATTTTATTAGAACTATAAAATGTAAAATTATGCAATTAAATAAATAAATGAATATGCAAGAATATGATAAAGTACTTATTCGATTTACTAGATAATTTTCAAAGGGTAGCGTAAAGTATAAAATATCTAACCGAAACGTTATGTATTACCTCCTTATGCATGTCAGAATTCTGTGTAAAGGCAGTTGACATAACCTCTAATTAAACGTGCCTTTAAAAAGTCTGATATAATTGTAAACATTTAACAAAAATGTAAAAGCACTTCTGAAATCCTTTACTTTATAATTTCAGATCAATTTTAATAACGATCTTCTATCAGTATCCCAAAAAAGAGCCAAAGCAGCATGAAATGTATAAAAAATAAAATTCCAATTTTTATAACAGAATAAATTTATGATACTGTGACCGTGTAAGAAAGGTCTTTTTTAATGCGTCATAAAAAACCTTTTGAAAATACGCAAGGCGTGGTTAAAGTAATTTTTTCAAAGTCAGTTTTCTTAAGAAAAAAGTTCGAATGGCTTTAAAGAGCGGTCCCTCTTCTCATACAGCGTTGCAATGAAACAGAGTAAAACTTACATTTTTTTAAGTACTTTACTTTCATAAATTAGCCTTATAAAAAAATCCGAATCTTAAATTTGTCTTCGTCATTATTAGTTTATGGTAATTATCCCGGGTAAATGAAATTTATAACGCACGATGGGTAAAATAGAAAAACTGCCTGATTAACTCAAAAATAATTTATGAAGAATGAATGATAAAAGATGGAGAAGGATGCTTTGTCCTTCGTCTTTTACACTGAAACAGTTTAATTTAAATCATCAACTTTTGTTCCAATTCTACTAACTCAGAAAATGAAGATCTTTAGAACCCTCTGGCGCCTTTTTCTGCTTGCGAAGCCATTTAATTTGTGAAGCTCGTTAAGTCATTAAGATTAACCACGTGTTCTTTAACTTCTAGAATAAATAAGCTAAGGAGTAATTAACCCTCCTGGTAGTTGGCTCGGCGAGGTGTCTCGTCATTAGCAAAACTGGCCACATCTGATGGACGAGATGTCTTGTCATTAGAAAAAAACTAACCAGATCTCTTGATATCGTCATCATAAAAGAAATCGGCAATATCTTGTGGACGAGATATCTCGTCATTGGTAAAATTGGTCAGATCTTGATAGACGAGATATCTCCGTCTAGGCCACTTAAAGGGTTAAATGCAATCACTTTTCTAATGGATTAAATTAAGATCTTCACTGGTTCCCACGCATTATTTGCCAGAATTAATTTTCTTCAAAAAAAATTATGTATTATGTTTAAGAATATATATACCGCCTTTATTTAATGAGTATTACTTTTGAAACTGGAAAGGCATGAAAATATATTATCATGCATTTCTCCCGCCAAAATATATAATGATGCACCAAAGATTTCATACGATATAAAAGGCTATTAACAAGTCTTAGCATATGGAAAAAGTCATGTTTATGCCAAAAATCAATACGGTAAGAACATCGAAAACCGCAATTAGTGCAATGTTTTGATCTTTTTGTCTTGAAAACCTTTATGGAGGAAATAGTTAAAATAACAGACAATTTTTGTATGAACATTCTGATAATAGCGTTGATCAAGTTAGAGATTAGATGATGGAAAAATCAACGTACTACGAAAAAGGAGGAATTACGATACGCTGAAAGTGATCGAGAACCATGAATTCGAACTGTAAAGCCGGTTAGACAGTAAAAACGGCCTAACTTCAGGTAACACATCAAAGAAAGGTTATTCTGAGCAAGTCCCATTCCTCAAGAGGGTGTAAGGACCTCTGGAATGTACTTGGTGGAGGTTTACAGGGATCAATTCAGTTCCTAGTACAGTCAATCTGCAGATTGTTTCAAACCTTCCTGTATAAACTTTAACCCTCCAAGTGGCTTCTACGAGATATCTCTTCCATCAAGATTTGATCCATTTTGATAATTACTAGATATTTCGTCATCAAGGTATTGCCTATGTTTTGATGATGACGAGATCACGATCTGGTCAGTTTCTTCCACTGACGAGATATCTCGTCCATTAAGAACTGGTCAGTTTTGCTAATAACGAGACAACCACCACGAGGATTTAAGGGCTACAGGGAAGGGTTGTATCTCCGTAAGCACCTCCTGGATGTGCAAGAGGGTATACTAAGTTGCAGAAATGAACAAGTATGTGTACTGCATTTTTATGAGACCTAATTTTTCAGCTTGATAGTTGTCTGCCTTTACAATTTCACAGCTGGTACTCAAAATTGCGACCACCACCAGTAAAGCACGCCTGACAACGTCGACGCATTGATTGCCAACCAATTGATGCGTTGCCGAACGCCTTCTAGCAAATCCAGGTGGCGCATGCGGGCATACATCCTTATGAAACGATTCAATTTTGAGTTCCTTACCTCTCCATAAAGTTTGTGCAGGAAGTTTTGAAATTCCCTGTGCATTCTATCAGATCAACATCCGGAAGTAGAAATTCATCGGACACCTTTTCAATTTAATCAGTTAATGTTGATTCCATTCCATGACCAAACAATTTCGATAGTTATAATTAGCTTTTAATAGAATGCCATGGGACTTTTCACATGATCTTGATTTGATGCTTCCCTGGGAATTTTAACTAGACAATGTAAAATAGTTAAGTAAATATCATTTAATCCATATATCTTATCTAATGTTTCCTTACGAGTTCTAGCTAAAAGAGTTTTTAAAAAATTTCATTAAATCTAAGGGGGAACCATTTTCATTATACACGGCTATATTTTGTCATCAGGAGACATCAAGTTTTGAAAGTTGCATTAATGTTTTTAATCTTACCTTGAACTTCATCTACTCAACAGTTAATCGTATTCTTAATATATAATACTCACCTTCTGTTAAACCTTAGATGAATTGTGTATATGTGTGAATCCTAACAATATACAATACTCAAAATTAAACCTTTAAAGTTTTATGATGATATAATAATGAGGAGATATTTTTCTCTATCTCTGGAATGACTGCAATATGAACCTTTGAAATATTTACTCACCTTTTTGATAATCTTTAGCCTTTTCTGCCTTTATGTATACTGTTTTGCTGTGTCCTCATTTTTCGTGAGAATTTTGTAGGACTAGAAGATAGTTTGGTTTAGTGGAATAGAGAGAAATTTCGTTCCTGCTTTCTTTTCAGATCTTCCAGGCATTATACACTGCTGGCCACCGTAAATGCAACACCCTGAAGGAAGCATGCAAATAATATGAAATTTACAACATGCATTAGCGGAGGTGAGATATGCAAATGATTAGAATTTCAGCGCAGACGCACATCACGCGCGCCTGTGGCGCCACTTCAAAGCGCTATTTAAGGCTTGGAGATTTCGACGATTTCAAGTACGGCAATTGTGTTTTTCTTGTGGTTTTTCAAAAAAAACGATCAATTATGCCTCGTAGAAAACAGCGATCATCTTTTGATCAAGTATCCGAGTTCGACAGAGGAAGGATAGTGGCCTACCGAGATTGTGGATTATCTTTCAGGGAAATCGGTAGTCGTGTTGGACGAAACCAAACAACTGTAATGCGGATATGTGATCGTTGGATGCAGGAGGGTACGACGGACCGACGTGTTGGATCGCATCCACCTCAGTGCACCACTTCACGTGATGACAGGCATACTGTGCGTATGGCAGTGACGGATCGCTCAGCCACATCACGAACCATATCACAGCACATTCAGTCTGTACCGCATCATCCAGTATCTGCGCGTACCATTCGACGCCGTTTACAGCAGAGTGGTCTGTCCGCAAGACGTCCATTGCTTCGTCTACCCTTGACGCAGAACCACAGACGTTTCCGCCGCCAATGGTGCGATTAAAGAAGGATGTGGACGGCAGAATGGAATGAAATTGTCTTTACTGACGAGTCACGCTTCTGTCTCTAACACCACGATGGTCGGATTCGAGTCTGGAGACACCGTGGAGAGAGGATGCTGAACAGCTGCGTTATGCACCGCCACACTGGTCCTGCACCGGGTATTATGGTATGGGGCGGTATTGGATATCACTCTCGCACTCCTCTAGTACGCATTGCCGGTACTTTAAACAGCCAGTGCTACATCTCCGAGGTGTTGGAGCCAGTTGTCCTTCCTTACCTTCAGGGCTTGCCCACAGCCATATTTCAACAGGATAATGCGCGACCACACGTGGCACGCATTGTCCAAGGGTTCTTCGTCAATCGCCAGATTGAATTGCTTCCCTGGCCAGCTCGCTCTCCGGATCTTTCGTCGAAAGACAACATGTGGTCCATGGTTGCTCAACGATTGACCCAGAATACATCCCCAGCTGCCACACCAGATCAACTTTGGCAACGTGTGGAAGCTGCTTGGTCTGCTGTACCCCAAGAACACATCCAAAGTCTCTTTGAATCAATGCCGAGGCGTGTGGCAGCGGTGATCTCCAACAATGGCGGCTACTCTGGCTACTGATTTTGGCAGGAACCACACTTCACAGAAGTCTATAAATTTAATCATTTGATACTTGGTCAACATGTTATCTACAAAATAAATTTTGTTGTGATATCTCTTGTCTTTCTTGGTGTTGCAATTTGGGTGGCCAGCAGTGTAGATATAACATAATGTAAATGTTACATATCGATACACGAATTCAGTCATAAGAATCATATTTCCATGTTCATTCTTGTACTGTCTCGAGTATGAGAAATTTTCCTAATTCCTAATTTTTCTGTCAAGCAAAATGTAGGCGGTGGTAGTGTTTCTGCCGCGGATCGCGTTTTGCATACGCATTCCGAAAGGGACGTCATTTCGCATTTTTCTCGAATACGATTTCAGCATTTTGCCAATAAAAATTCCAAAGAATGAATTCCTAATTGAATTATGATTTGTAATTAGTCAACCCAAATCAGATTAACATCGCCCAAATGGTGATAAATAAAATTCTAAGGTAGCCCAGATATGTATCATGTGAGAACATCTGGGTAACTGAAGTAAAATCTTTACTTTCGATCTGGTTTGTTAGTTTGCAATGAAAATCTCTCATACCTAATAGGATAAGATCCGAGAACAACACCTATATTCTTTCTAATTTCCAAGCAAAATAATGCATTTAATTTTGAAAAATTAAAAACAGCTCTAGCCAAAGCAATGCTATTCTGTCCAGTTATTCAAAACAATACCAACAATTTTTGTCTTTAGGATTAAAGGTCATTGAAACGCTGCATGTAAAAGTATATCATGCCACACAACACTGTACACAGTAAAACCGATCTCAATCAGTAACTGGTTGTGTGATTACACTGTAAGCGAGTGTTGTTAACCCTCCAAGTGGTTTTGACGAGGTTTTCTTCTACTGACGCGAGACAAGATCTTGATGGACGAGATATAGCGTCCATCAAAATCTAGTCAGTTTTGCTAATGACGAGATACTTTGTCGACATAACCACCAGGAGAGTTAAGTATTTCATACTTATCTAAATAGCTTATAACAATTTCTTCTGGAAAAGTCCAAACTCACAAAGCGGTATTCGACAGTACAAGAGGGTAGGTATTTAATTAACGTTGCACTGTAGCAACGCAATGGGCTATTGGTGATGGTCCTGGCTCAAACACGAAGGATAAGATCCGAGGACAACACCACGTAACTTTGAACCACGGTCAGATGACGCGGTCGCATCTGAGCTGGTACCCCCTCTCCAAACTTCCACCCCACTCCAACGTGAGGACATTTGAGGCCCGATAGATTTAAAGTGCACCAGCCGACTTTGTACACGACGGTCTTTGATTGGATTCGAAATGGCAACCATAGTGTAATTGAGTGACGTCCCCGAGGGTCTCGGTAGCCCGGTTGAACGAGTAACGGATTAGCAACCGTCCCCAAGCCAGTGTATCATTTCAGTGCCTAAGGTGGCCACTCATACACCTACACGAAACAATGATTCATATTTGAAATTTATCACTTTTGATTAACTAAAAGTTTTATCGCCGCATAAATGGTCCAATTTAATATATTGGTGGAACACTAACAATACTTTTCTACTTTTAACTGATTTCCCAAACATAATTTTTGAAAGCGTCATAAAACTAGAGCCCGTGCCAGACGTGGGAGATGTAATCAAGCCCAGTAACCGATCGTTAAGTTCTCTAATTCTAGCTTAAACTCGATCAAGAATGGATTTCCCCTTCGCACATAAATTATCGCAGTTAATCTGATATGGAGAACTCTTCCCCTGATCAGAAAAGTTAGAATGTTTAACAATTAGCATACGCATTGAAGTCTGTGCATTATAACTGAACTTTATGCATACAATTTAAAATGATAATTAAAGTTTGTTCTCCGTATTTAACTAGTATTTGTTTCATTGTATTTGAATATCCTCATTCTTGTTGAATAAATACTGCTTTGAAATGTACGAGACACATTTTCTGTCAAGTTAAATATAGGCGGCGCTAGTGTTTCTGGGACGATACATGTTTCCTGTACTCATTCTGACTGGTTGGTTTGTTTTTCGAGTACGATTTCAGTACTTCGTTAATTAAAATTCCATTGAAAGCATTTCGAATTGAAAAATGAGAGTTGATATGGAAAACTAATCAAATTGAACGCCGAAACGGTGATCAACTACAATTTAGGGTAGCTTTGATATGTATCACGCGAGAGCATTTAGACAGCAGAAGTAGAATCTTCCAAACCGCTGTTTGCTCACACTTAAAATCCTTCTGATAGAATGTCTTTGTCTCCAAGTTACATCTTGATTTTTCTTAAATAACCTTTTAAATTGGAGTAGTTCCTGCACAGTGTGTCCAGGCGTGTGATGCATGTGATTTGTCATTTCATACTTTGGATATATTCCATCAAGTAGCGAAGAATTCAGATAACTTCTATTTATTTGAGTACTGCTGTTTCTCTAGCATATCAACTTATTTTTACCAGATACAACCTATGAAAATCTTCGATATCTGAGTCGATATACCCCATGAAAATTTTCAGCTCTTTCCTCCCGATAGTCATTTTACTATAATAAATTTAATGTTCCCTATTTTTAACCGTTTTTTGTAAAAGGTAGACTGGTTTGTTAGGGTTTTATAGCGCAAGGCCAGAAACGGACAAGCTTTTGCAATAGGTTGGCTGGTTTGTTAGGGCTCTATAGTGCAAGGTTCAAAGCTAACTTGTACTTGGAGGAAAGAACTGGAATTCTGCATGCTCATATAAAAATCATGAATTGATGTCCATAAAAATATATGCCGATTACGTTTCTGGATCAAAGCCCAAGATATACATATTTGTTGAAGCACAAAATGCATGACCTCAGTAAAACATAATTTCAATTCATTCTAGTGTCGGTAATCAGCAGAGAAGACTCACTCACGAAACGCGTTAAACAAAAAAACATGACAAACCGAGAAAATTGGCCGAAACCAATTGATCCCACTCCATTAAAAGCAAAGTTAAAAAAAGACACGAGAAAATGAAACGCAAAAAGGAAATGGCAAAGACCGAAACCTGAAGTAAAAAGTCTCCCTCGCAGTAAATAAACTCTCACTCTCACTCTCTCTACAGCAGCTGCAAAAAGACAAGAACGAGCGAAGACAAACGGAAGCAGCTAGAAAGCAGCAAAGGAAAAGAAAAGAAAACAAACAGGCAAAATCACAGCTGAAAGTGAATGAGTTTACCATTCTATAAACCTAACAAATGAGTAGTTAGCAGACTGACTGGTGAAGAAGATTAAATTGGGACGCAAATTCGTTTTGCTCCAAGAGAAATCGTTGTCCGAACAAAATTCTATCTGCCGAATTCGAAGCATAATAAAATGCAATTATCGGGCTAAGAGCTTTCAATAAAAAATATATCCATATTCATCTACGTAAATTTAATGCCGAAAACCCCATTTCTTTCCAGTCATTTCCTCCAATAGGGTAAACTCAAGTAATATATATTTATGGCAGCTTTTATTAAAGAGTACATATCTTTTTTACAGACGGCTAATTCTCTTTTTTGTTCATCGTCATTCCATTTTCAGATCTCAGTTCGAAATAAAACGAGGCTTCGGTGCTTTCTTTGAAGACATAAAAATACACTCAGCTATCACAACAAAAAATATCCCGGCAATTCGCTGAATTCTGTTTAATCTGTTGAATTTTTAAGAGAAGCGGGAAATCGGTAGTAAACCTTTAATGTTTTGTAAGTAGAAATGTAATTATTTAATGAGGGCGTTCTTTACCTACGAAGTACTGTTGAAGTTGAAAGCTTGAGACACCGAGGTTTCAACTTCAAAGGAATTCAGGTGAGATTATCGTTTTCCAAACAACTGTACAATTGGTTTGACAGAGTATAAAACACAAATAAAATCCGGAATCCATTTCATTTTTATAATGCTTGTAACTGTATTCAGAATCTCTAAAAGTCCGTGGATGACTTGGATGAAACAATTTATCCATATTTAAATAGCATTTTAATAAATTATGAATAAAATCCGTGTGAATTATTATAGAGTTCTTTCCTCTAAAAACTACAAGTATGTCTACAACATAAAAGAACACTTAATAAAATAGTAAGCTTCTCAAATTACTAGAGCAAACCACGCACGTTTTTAAAGAGATCGTGACAAAACTCTCGGTGGGCGACTTATTGAAAATAAACTTGGGGAAGACTCTTCCACACACAATCTTGAATTAATAAATTAAATTAATAAAATGTTTACTTTTATTTTTTCCTACCAGAGAGAAATTTTAAAAAAGGTACGTGGTTTACTCAAGGTTGCGGATTATTCGAATAAATACGGTACCCAAATTTTTAATCCTTACGCAAGTAAGTCAATTATCGCTATAGCATGTTTAATTTGAAACTATTTTTCCCTGAAAATTACTCCTTGTAAGTAAAATTGTTCCTCCCTGTTATATAAATATCTACATGGGTAATCATAAGGTACATCTTAAGGATTTAAGATCATAAAGGACAGCCTCCCTTAGCCGAGGACAAAATGGAAAAGTGGAACTACTTACAGGAGTCCAGAACTCAGTCAACAAGTGGTGGGAGATAATGGAATAATGACACCAAATCATCGCTGAAGTAAAGTAAAGCATACCGAATCAAAATGTTAGATTAATAGGCGACCTTGGAAACAAGACTGCCTTCTGTTCAACAGGCTCTGGGTTATTTTTGACTCGGACAAGGATGTTTGCGGAGTGTCGGAATCCACTTTACGCCGTTGGTACTAGTCTAATTGCCTCCGTGTAGCCAATAATGGCTATAATGCAACAAACCAAACTCAAAACAAGACTGATACCAAATTAATAATTTCTAGAGTTAAAGTTTATCTTATTACAGTAAAGTATTATTTAAAATTCTAAAAACAAATACGTAAATAGGTTGGTTGGTATGAGGAAGGAGCATATTTGTCCAAACTATGCCAAACACAAGACAAACAGCGTCAAGTAATAGACATACACACAGGGAAAGTTATACTGATTCACAAGAGAGAAATAACAACAGGAATTTTATCAATCATTAACATGCCTCATTTCAATTGCAATTGTATTCGGTTTGTTGGTTGATTTTATTGTATGGTTCAGGGGCCATATTTGGCCAAGCTGCGCCAAACAACGTCAAATAAATAGACATCTCACACTAAGAAAATTTTACTGACACAGACGAAACAAATACTCAGGGAGAAATCGAAACTACGCCGATTACAACTCGCAGGTTGCTAGCACAGTAAGTAAACTCACTGAGCCACGGCGACCCCATATTTTTATTCGATATGTAGATAGGTCATTGAATTTACGTCGCACTGGAGCAACATGACGGGCTATTGATAACGGTCCATGATCAATCCCGGAGGTTTTATTCGGAAATACAGAATTTAAATTTTATCATTACAATGCTTAACTATCCAAGTGGTTTCGACGATATATCTCGTCCGTCAAGATCTGACCAATTTTTCTAATACTTGACGACATATCTCATCATCAGGACATTGCCGATTTTTTATCACGAAATCAAGATCTGATCAGTTTTATTGTAGTGACGAGATACGTCGCCATCAAGATCTGGTCAGTTTTATCGTAACGAAGAGATATGTCGCCATTAAGATGTGGTCAGTTTTGATAATGACGAGATACCTTTGAGACAACCATCAGGAGGGTTAAATAGCCTGTTAGACGAATCCTGGTCAAATTATGGATGCTCGAAGTGGTTCAGAATCCACTGCAAGTCGAATGTCTTGGTGTATAGCAAAAAAGTGACTGTAGAGCGACAAACTTATAGTGCACTAATATTTTCACCCCAACAATCATTCGCTTTTCCCGACTTAAACGTAAAATAAACATTGAGCCAAACCCCTCGACAGTGTGATCTTTGAAAAATAATAAAAATCGCGGTGGATTTACTTTTCTTGTTCCCATTTCGACTCGAAAGTTTCGTAAGAAACTACGGATGGCTGGCAAAAAAGTGACAGCACCTCACTCGGTCCTCAAACGCAAAAGCCCACTCAATTTGAGAAGCATGGTTCACTCGTTGGCGGCTAAAACTTAGATACAACCTTGAAAGATGAGAGCTAACACGATTGAAAAACTGTCGGCTCAATTTTTGGTGACGAATTGATTCGACATTTTGTCAGTCTCCCCTCTGTCGGACTTTTATTGCTTGGAGTATTTCTATCAAGTGCTCTCTCCTACATGTGTTTCAATTTTTAACATGGGATAAAAATTTCTTTCATCCACTAAAGTGGATCGCTTTCTATCGTAACACAATTCTTCAGACGGTGAATTATACAAATTCTAATAATGCATTATGCGCCAATGTCTCAAAATTCCGTCCGTCTCTGTAGCCATTGAAGCATTGTAATTTTGAGTTCTTTGTCGACCTTTGGAGTATTTCAACTGATCTCCCCTACATGTGTTTCAATTTTTAACATGGGACAAAACATTTCTCTCTCATTCCCAAAAGTACATTGCTTTTTATTGTAACACCATTCTTCATATGGTTAATTATACGAATTCTAATAATGTATTGTGTTCCAAAGTGTCTCAAAATTCCGTCCGTCACTGTAGTCACTGAAGTATTGTAATTTTGAGTTATCTGTAAACTTTTGGAGTATTTCAACTGATCTATCATACATGCTTCCATTTTTAACATGGGGTAAAAGGTTTCTCTCTCATTCCCAAAAGTACATTGCTTTTTATTGTAACACTATTCTTCATATGGTGAATAATGGTAATTCTAAAAATGATTTATGTGACGAAAAATCTCAAAATTCCGTTACTTTAGTTATTGAACTAATGTAATGGACACTCAAGAACTTTTGTTTTTGTTAAATCTATTAATCAAAATACAGTGAAAAAAATTGAAATAACTTAAATCTTTCCCTCTGGTTGGTCGCCAAAAGAAATTACAAAGACTGCACCAGATTCATTCAGCTCATATATTTTAAATCCAATTCAAAATTAAATTTCAATTCCTTTAATGATTGAACTACGTAATCAAGTTATAAATTGAGAAAGAAATATTTTATTTAAGAACATTAGCAGATGGAAGTCCGATTTTATTAATTATACTGTATTGAATTTTATTACAATGTTATATTAAATATATGGCAGACCAGACGCTTCGAGAAAATTAGAAATAACTCTTGGCCTGCAAAAGCCTGTCTGCGATATTATTAAAGTGACTGTTTTATTACAATTTAAACAATGATGTACGTTATGATAAAGAAGTTTAATACATATGTATTGGTACACAGATGTTATACTGGAGTGTATTCCTTGTTACATATTTCATGTAGCAAGAAATGTGACAGCGATGAACTCAACTAAAAACCTTGCAACATCAATACTAATCAGAGAATAAAATGGTGCTTTGCATGTCGATATTTCGTGCATGAACAAGATTTATACGACAATAAGACAAGTCAATGACCGTACGTACACTGGACTCAGCATTTCGTGGACATCAACAAATAGCAATTGCAAAATATTTCTCTTATTTTCCGTGACATTAAGTATTAGTATACGCTTTTACATTAAACATTAATATGAACTTTCATATTATTGCCACTCATCAAATAAAGTACAGCTGACATGACACTAAATTATACTTCTCCCATTCGCAAAAATGTGCAAGCTATAGTGGAGAGAAATGTTCTCAACTGTTGTACATGTTAGGAAACTCTCATTACCAAAAGTGAACTACATGCAGTCATCGATCCAACGCTAGGTTCCTTACCCAATGTGTAAAACTGCAGATTTAATTCAAAGGAAAATGAGAAATAAAAGAAATGGCTACAGCACTAATATTATTTATCATCTATTATTTACCTACATCAAAATGAATTGTGATGAGTTTATTCATGACAGAGAATTCAATTTGCGATCATAATAATCATATTTAAGAGATGTCTTCTCAGGAAGAAGGGAGTTCTTATGAGAGACTTTAATGAGGACAGACGTCGAAATAATATTGCTTTTCTTACATTTTGTAGATCCTCATTCACGAATTTGAGCAAAATTGATGGCACGAATAAACACAAAATAAGTATATGCACTCACACAGCTTTATACTAAATTTTTAAGACTATACAGCAAGATTGTTGTTTTAATAAATTAGTTTGAATATAAATTTATGAAAATTTAAAGAAAAGCTTTACAAATTTAAAATTCATGTTTTGCATTACATGAATTAACATAGGATCAAAATAAATTTTATCGGGACAATGATACGAGAACAGTTAATCATATAATCGTACGTACATAATTCATAATTTTTCTTTGCACTTGAAATTTTAATGACTTATTACAAGAATTCTTCTAAGTAAACTGATATATATTCTGTCCTTTTACTAAAAATAGATAAAAAGCATACTTCTCTATTGGGTTTTTATATTATTTGCAAAGAATCAAAATGAAAATTAATTCCAAAATATTGCCTTTTTTAGACATTTCCCTTTCTTCTTTGGTCTAATTACCCCTCGTGTAGCAAAAAGTGACCATACCTTTATACACCAAATACTTCCATATTAAACTATCGTATTTGGTGAAATAGTCACCAATGCTGACCTCGCTGACAGAACTCTTTCGGGGAGGGTATACTGTGACAAAATCACGAAACACTTTTCTTTAACATACTCTATATTCACTAATCATTTCTTGGTCGAGTTTCCAAGCACCCAGACTCAACGCCAAACCAAACCTTTACTTCTTTCAAAACTATATCAAACAATCAATTCTGTCACCAATGCTGGCATTGCTGTCAGAACTCTCGGAGTGGGGATTCTGCTACCAAATCTCGAAACACTTAACCTTCTGAGAGGTTCACACACATAGTTCCACCTTGCAACCTGCAGTCTTTCTTGCATGACTTTCAACCTCTTCGACCATCTTGACCAATAGAATCTTTTCAAAGAAATTTATTCTACGAAAAAGACCAATAGACTCTTTCAAAGGGATTCTATTCTTAGGAACGGATCAATAGTCTTTCTAAAGGATTAACAGTAGAATCTTTCTAAATGTTGAAAGAATCCAGGGAGTCTTTCACCTAATCGATGTGGTTATTTAGTTATGAAATGTGTGTTGTGAGGTAAAAGCAATATTACACTACCTGGATATCTCTGACGCTTAGAGAGTTAACATACGCTATATTAGCTATTCACTTCTCGATCGAGTTCCCTGACACATGCTCATTATTAATTCAATTCCATTGCATTCCTCTCACCCAAGTTTGTGAATTAATCCCTAAATTTGCTAAATATGCATCATCCTTCCCACATTCTACTTGCCCTATCGCACATACTTTTCTATCGCTTACCTCCACGCTGCTCAGAAGTCTCACGTCTAGATTAGCTACTCGTAGCAATGTCCAAAAAGCCGATTTATCAAGCTTTATTAAATCTTGATGAATCCGCTTTTCTATACCTTAACCACGAGACTGCTTCTTTGCCTAACCCACGACTGCTTCATTTTAATACTACATAGGTACAAGGGATTTTTAATTAACCCTCAAAGTGGTTTCGACGAGATATCTCGTCCATCAAGATCTGGCCAATTTTGTCAATAACGAGATATCTCTTCGTCAAGATATTGCCGATTTTTTCATGATGACGAGATGAAGATCTGGTCAGCTATTTTCCTAATGACGAGGGTACGTAGTGTGGTCCTCGGATCTTTCACTTCGGGTTTGAGCCCGGACCGTTCCCAATAGTCCGTTGTGTTGCTCCAGTGCGACGTTATTTAAAATACCTACCTAATGACGAGGTATTTCGTCCATTAAGATCTGGTCAGTTTTGCTAATGACGAGATACCTCATAGAGACAACCACAAAGAGGGATAAAATGCGTTCAATACACAATTCAAACCCGCTCTGCAGATTGAATTTATTGCTTAATATATAGCACCCCTCAATTTTATTTCGCGAGAAGCATATGCGCAAGGACTTTAAACAATGACCCAACTCTGATCTTCGGATACTGTTGGCCCAAGAGATTGAACTATCCCCTGCTCGAAATAGCACACTGACAACGGCGACAAATTATCGTTAACTCAATTTAGATGCGAAGAGTGAGGAACCGTGGCTACCAGTCACTTTGCCCGCAGAAAACTCATAATCCAATCGGGTGCTAATTTATTTTGCTGCTGTATCGGGAAATTTATCTTAATAATGATGAAGTAATATACAGCAGGATAAGAGAAGTATAGAGAGGGGAACTTTCCGTCATATACTTTCTAGCTATTATCTTTTAGTTGAAAAGGAAATGTTGGTAACTTTCCTCTTCTGTTAAAACTAATATCTGGACCAAAGTAAAATGCTGCTTCTTTCAAAACAGTAGTTCAAAACTTGATGTTTCCATCGCAGATATATTAATAAATTTATTATTTTTATGAAGATGTTTTTCCTAGATGTATTCTAATATTTAGGTGCAATCTGCTTATATTTCGGAATTTCTCGCAAGTTCGGACATTTTTACATTGATCAATATTAATCTTCTCTCTTTAAGAAACAGTTAACTATGTTTAACTGCCTCGTATACTTTCTAGTTATTATCTCTTAGTTGATAAGGAAAGGAATCTTAGTTTAGTGAAAGGAATAGGAGTGTATTTTATTTAGATTTAGTAAATCTATAGCTTCTTGAAAAGAATAGGGGTGTGTTTATTTAGATTCTGTTAATCTTTATTTCCGTGAAAAGAATCGGAGTGCATTTCATTCAGATTTTGTAAATACATTCGTGAAAGGAATAGGCTTCATAGGCTTCATTTCATTTAGCTTCTGGAAATCTTTTGTTTCGTGAAAGAAATAGTATTGCATTAAATTTAGCTTCTGTATATCTTTAGTTCAATAGGAGTGAGGAATAGTAGTGCATTTCATTTAGCTTCTGTAAATCTTTAGTTTCGTGAAAGGAATGGGGGTGCATTTCATTTAGCTACTGTATATCTTCAGTTTCGTGAAAGGAATAGGAATGAGTAATAGGGGTGCATTTAACTTATCTTCTGTATTTCTATAATTCCTTAAATGGAATAGGAGTGAGGAATAGCAGTGCATTACATTTAGCTTCGTAAAAGGAATGGGAGTGCATTTCATTTAGCTACTTTGTCTTTAGTTTCGTGAAAAGATAGAAGGGAGTAATAGGGATGCATTTAACTTAGTTTCTGTACATCTTTAGTTCAATAGGAGTGAGGAATAGTAGTGCATTTTATTTAGCTTCTGTATATCTTTAGTTTCGTGAAAGGAATAGGGATAATTTAGGGTGCATTTAACAGCTTCTGTATATCTTTAGTTTAATAGGAGTGAGGGATAGTAGAGCATTTCATTTAGCTACTGTATATCTTTAGTTCTATAAAAGAAATAGAGTGGAGAATAGGGGTGTATTTTTAATTTAGCTTCTGTAAATGTTCAGCTTTATGAAAGAAATAGAAATGTAATTCTGAGAGTTATTGACATAATATTTCTTTTCCTTCATTATTTCCATGAAACGCGAATCCAGCAAACAAGTATTGCACTTCGGGGGAATATACCCCCCCATACCCTTATGTTCTGTTTATCCATTACAGAGCATGTAATGGAGAAATAATAAAAACCAGAGAAATCTGGAAGGCCAAAGCACTATTTCGAAGAAAGATTAGCGAAATCACACGAGAGATAAATCACCATAACGATCCAACATCCAAACAAAACTCGCGGAGTAGCCAACAAGAAAGCAGAGAGAGAAACTCAGATAAAAAAAAGTTTTCAAAAATCCGACTCTGTCTTAAAAGTCTCCCAGGATGCAACATTTAGCTAAAACCATGTCTTATTCACCGCAACGCTAAACTGGATTTCTCCGGGAGAAATTCCACCCTCCCCAGGGCAAATATACCTCGAAGGGAGAAAAAAACCCGACAAAAAGTCCGGCTTTTAAGCCAATAGGGGAGGGAAAACAGGGATGGAAACAAATTTTGATAAAAGAATCAATACGAGTGAGAAAACACCGAATGCGGACATTCTTTGGAAAAGAAACCGGGAAACGTTCACCTCGTAATAGTCATTTCCCACGTGGCTCAATCTAAACGTGTTCCTGAGTGCAGTAATTGTAGAGGGACGCTTGCTTCCTCGTATCATACTCTAATATTCTACTTTTCTGGACATTTTTTCCCGTTGCATTGGGGCGGTACAACAAATCAAGTGGCGTCCGAAATATTTGTGACGGACTTGTCGGGTAGGGTCTAAGATCTGGTGATGGAAAGTTAAAACCGCTTTTAAAGATTGGTGAGAATAACCTTTACCGAAACATTATTTCCGGTTTTCTTAGTTATATTATTTTATCATTATATCAGTAATCTTATAAAATCTATGTTAAGATATCTGTCTACGTTCAAAAGTCGATTTTTGACTAAAATTTCGTATTTCATTTTATTCCATATTCTTAATGGCCTGGTTGGAAGAGTAACGGATTAGCAACTGGAGGGTTGCGAGTTCGAATCCAACCAAGGACCGTCGTGTATAACGGGGGCTGGTAAATCAGTAGTGGCCTCAAATGTATTCACGTTGGCGTGGTGTGGAAGCTTGGAGAGTGGGGTGCCAGCTCAGGTGGGATCTCGCCATCTGACCGTGGTTCTAAATTACATGGTGTTGTCCTCGGTTCTTTCCGTTCGCGTTTGATCCCGGAAATAGCCCGTTGTGTTGTGTTGCTCCAGTGCGACGTTAATTCAAATACCTACCTACTATATTCTTAATAGTTAGACATTTTCTTCATAAAACTGTTTTTATTTTGTCTGTACTGTGAATAGAAGTGGAATGGTGATAATGGTAAGATTAACGTCGCACTGGGCAGCACAACGGGCTATGGCGACGATCCAGGGTCAATCCCCAAGAGAAAGATCGAGGACAACACCGCGTAATTTTGAACCAGGGTCATATGACGAGGTCAACTGAGCTGGCACTCCACTCTCCAAAATTCCACACCACACAAACGTGAGGACATTTGAGGTCAAGAGAGATTCAACCTGCACCAGGACCCATGTACAAGACAGTATTTGGTTGGACCTAGTTTGAATAGAAGCGGAGATATAGCAATCTGAATTAATCTTGACAGCTGTTTTTTAATTCGTTTTTAAATCTTTAAATGCTTTTTTTCTCTGTGATGTTGAGCAAAATTTTTGCACGAGAAAAGCGATAACTAAAAATGTACTGTATATTTTTGAATGAAATTTGGTGTACTGATTTTTACATTTGTTTTGGAGGAACTAGGATATAAGAGTTATCTTGAAAGAAAAACATTTTTAGAGAGATTTCAGTGTTGTGACGTAAGGAAAAATTTCAAAAATTCATGTTTTCTTCTACATTATTCTCAATATCTCATGGGTGGAAAGGAATATTGCATATCTTTTAGTTGAGAACGTAGCTTACATATTTAGAAGACTGTGCAAAATTTTAGGCAAATGTAATCCTAAGTTTTTCAGCTGTAATGGTTTTCGTTAATTTCCTTTTTTACCTAAATTTTCCAATTTTAGCAAATTTTTAAACAAATTATAATAATTTTTAGTGATTTTGTATTTTAATTTGTATTTTTGTATTTATAACGTTTTTTATAAGTATATAACGAATTATAATTTAACAGTATATAACGAATTACCAGCTACCTTAGAGAAATTATTACTAGGTAAAACTTTATTTACTGTGCAGAAACCCTATTTGATGACACAAGTATTCCCATATAAAACTGTAGTTCTAATTTAGTGTAATAAACAGAAACACACAATTATTTTTTAACAGGAACAAGTACAATTTTAACAGGAGCAAGTACAATTTTAAAAGGAACATCTTTTTTACAGGATCATTTAACAGGAACAGTTACATTTCCAAGAGTTGTTTTCAAATACTTTCCAAGAAAGGTCTACAAATCATAGGTTGACTTCGGATAGTTATTAGTTTTTGCAAGGCAGCAGTCGTTAAAAAAGCAGGCACTTGTTTTATAGTTTTCTTCTTTCGGGAGTTAAATAAAGATTACATTCGCCCTGTATGGCTACATTGTACTTGGATTACGCTATAATATTGAACGGGACAGCGATCACAGCCCCTACTAGGCTTCGTGCGAGCATCGTCTACACAAATTATGAAAACGAAACTGGATGTAAAATACAAATGACTTGAATTTTCCTCAGAACAACCAGAATTGGTCGATGGAAACAGAAAAAGTCTATTTGAATGTTCGTATATTATTAATGCGTTTTAGTAGTCAACACGGATTGTCACGCAAAAGCGCAGATGCGTATATGCCCATAGATTTTTCACAAAGAAGCTACCACCTGGTGCAAGACACAATACTTTACAATTCCATACACACCTGAAGTTGTAATTTGCAGTAATAGACGGTAGGGGATAGGTAGTTAATTAACGTCACACTCGAGCAACACAAAGGGTTGACGACTGTCCGAGATCAATCCTGAAGGGAAAGATCCACGGTCAGTTTACGAGGTATAATAGACGGGGGACGATTATTTTTTGACGGGAACATCTTCGACATTTCCAAAAGTTATTTTTCGAATACTTTCCTGGCAAGCCTACAAATCATAGGTTGACTTCGGATGAATATAATTCTCTTTTGCAATACAACAGACGTTAAAAAGCAGGCACGCGTTTTGTAGTTTTCTTCTTTCAGAGGTTAAATAAAAATTACATTCGCACTGTATGACTGCATTACACCTGGATTACTCTACAATATTGAACAGCGATCCCAGCCTCTTCCAGGCTTCGTGCGAGCATCGTCTTCTACACAATTTATGAGAACAACATTGGATGTATAATACAAATGGCCTGAATTTTCCTCAGTCGATTGATGAAAACAGAAACAGTGATTTTGAATGTTCGTATATTACTAATTCGTTTTAGTAATCAATACGGATTGTCACGTAAAAGCGTAGATGAGTGCACGTCCATAGATTTTTAACAAAGAAGCTACCTGTTGGAAGACTCAATACTTTATAATTCGATACAAAACTGAAGTTATAATTTGGTGTAATAGACGGTAGGGGATAGGGGTTATTAATTAACGTAGCATTGGAGCAAAACAAAGGGTTAATGGTGACGGTCCGTGGTCAATCCGGAACGGAAAGATCCGAGGACAGCACCTCGTAATTTTGAACCACGGTCAGTTCACGAGGTGCAACAGACGGGGGACAATTATTTTTTGACAGGAACATCTTCGACATTTCCAAAAGTTATTTTTGAATAGTTTCCAGTCAAGCCTACTGTAGCAACCTCCTTCAGCAGCCAGTGCGAACCAAAGCATCTTTCGTCAGCCAAAGTGTGAACGGAAACTTTTGCACCGAGCATCTGCGCATGCGCGAACTCTTCTCGACCCCACAAACTTCGAGCGGAGTTAACGCGCCGTCTTATTCCTGTTGCTGTGCTGTCTGCTGTTGTCTCGTTTAAATGTATCGGTCTCATAAATGTTAATTAAACTTGTGTGATGTTATTAATGGTGTTTTATGTTGATACCGACAAGGAACACACTACAAATGATAGGTTAACTTCGGATATATAGTTCTTTTTTGCAATGCAACAGACATTAAAAATCAGTCACTTGTTTTGTAGTTTTCTTCTTTCAGAGGTTAAATAAAAATTACATTCGCACTGTATGACTGCATTATACCTGGATTACGCTACAATATTGAACAACGATCCCAGCCTCTTCCTGGCTTCGTGCGAGCATCGTCTTCTACACAAATTATGAAAACAATATCGGATGTATAATACAAATGCCCGAATTTTCCTCAGGTCGATCGATGTAAACAGAAACAGTCGATTTGAATGTTCGTATATTATTAAGGCTTTTTAGAAGTCAATACGGATTGTCACGCAAAAGCGTAGATGGGTATAAGCCCATAGATTTTTCACAAAGCCTGATGGAAGACTGCATACTTTGCAAAGCTATATTTAACAATCAATATGCAGGCTTGCAAATCTTCATTCTTTTGCCTTTAGCTCATAATTGATGTGTCAGTATCCATCTTTTTTGTGCCTTCTGTACAGTTGATTGTGTAAGTGAATTCTTAATTCAGTGGTTTCTCTCCCATAAACGTAAACACATCATTACACACCAAAATGAAAAGAGAATTGACAAATGTGCTACAGGACTTTTCGATACTTTTGCATTCATATCTAGAGATCAATATTCCAGCTCTCGGATTTTGAGCTTATTTTAGTTATGTCCCCTGTGGCTTTTTGAACTCGCAAATTGATTTTTAATTCAACTATCAAGCAGAAGTTTTTATTCTCTACGAATGGTCTGTTTGAAACATTTACCTTGGGAGCAAGGTATTGATTATTAACAAGAGAATACATGTATTAAATGTTTATAATAATTTTCAATTAATATTCGAAACTTTCTGCTCTTTTGGAATTACATTCGAATCCTTCAAGGGGCATAAGTAAATAATTCAGCGAATTAATTATAAACTTTGGATCATTTAACAGAACAGTTTAACTAATTTTCTGTACTTGACACAAAACACAAGTGAAGAACGTTATTTCTAATTCCCGAATTTTCCTTTGAGAACAATTGCAGTCAATTATGAAAAACTTATCGCTTAAGATTTTAACGTAAAAGCAAGAGATTATTGTCAAATGTAGGCGAGAACACTAACAATTTTTAAATGCTATTGTTACTGCTATTGCTATTTTATGTGTATTGAAAATATGTAGCATTAATTTAATATATGATAGATTGTACTAAGTACAGAGAGAAAAATTGCAGTTAATAATGAAAACGTATCGCTTAATATTTTAATGTAAAAGCAAGAGATATGTCAACTGTAAGCGAGAACACGAACGATTCTTAAATGTTGTTGTTACTGCGCTACTGCTATTGCTATTTTATGAGTACTGAAAATATATAGCATTAATTTAATATAAGATAGATTGTACCAGATACGTCATACAGTGGAAAGAATACTGAGAGGAAGTAGAGGCGATATTTTCAATTTAAATAAACTATAAGGACAGCCATTATGCAATTGTGGTTCGTTTAAACTAAACGATGAATGTATGATTGAATTTTTTTCTATATTTGTGGGAGAAATTTTCAGTGTAAACAATCAAACTAGGCAGAAAGCGAAGATTTTACTTCCGCTACCCAAAGGCTGTCGTACTGTACTCATAGGATTTACCTTAAAATGTAGTCTAGCATCGACCAATCACGTTAACTATCAGAAATCAATTCGGAATTTATTCCTTGAAATTTTTATTGGCATAATACCGAATTCAAAATTTAAAATGATAAATATTCATATTAAATGTGGAGTGACCACTTAATCAAGTGCACTGGAAGAAGTTCATTCCAATTTTAACCCTCTAAGCGATTCATACGCTTATATCCGTTCTGCAACCTACAGTCACTTCCCCATGCACGATTTCTAACCAGTTTTAACTTTCTTGACCAATATAATATTTCCTAGGATTCTTTCAACCAATAGATGTGGTTATTTAGTCATTGTGTGTAATGAGATAAAACCAATTTTACACTAATCGGAAATCTGAGGCTCAGAGGGTTAAATGAGGAAGAATGTATAGCCTTTTTAAATAGATCTCTTGAAAATTGGATGATTCCCCTGTCCTATTGCGATAAAAGAATCCACTTAAAACGTTGATTGTCGAAATGAAATAAAATCAATGAGGTCTCCAAACAAAAATTTTTGTTTCATGAAATTGTATCATAAACTTTCTCAATAATTTGTCTGGAAACAATTTTTTTAATCTTCATACCGTCATTACTCCTCACCGGGACAATCATAAATATCCATGGGCTTGAAACCGCCATTCAAACCCGGGACCTACTGGGTGGCAGATAAACACTGACCACTATACCAGTTAGACCATTTAATTAAGGGTTAGTTCAGAGCTTTTTGGGTCAGAGTTGGTTGGTTTAGAGCTGGTTGGTTGGGTTTTTATGGCGCAAGGGACAAGTTTGGCCACACCGCACCAAATACAAAGCAAAAAACGTCAAGTAACGGACATACACACCCAAGGAGTCTTACTGACGTGGAGGAGAGAAATAGTACACTCAGGATAAATTACAGGAATAGAACCTGCGCCACGACGACCCCATCAACTTCATTTAAACTTAGATCCGCAAACAATATGAAAACCAATAATTTTTAAGTCACCATTGATATCGAAAATATAATCATGTGTTCTTCTAGTACAATTTACAAATTGAACATCATGAAGTTTCTATTTTGTGCACAAATGTACTCCAAATCTGTAAATAATTTTAATGTAAGCAGCAATTTTTCGAAATCAAAGTTATAATACCTTTTCATCATCCTATCTTCCGTACTGTGCCACATCATACTTCCGTACTGTACCACATCGTACTTCCGTACTGAAAACACAGCACTTTCGTACTGTGGTATATCAAACACAACCAATGAATGTGATTGGAATTGCATACGTATATCCTTTTGCCTAATTCCAACAATTACTGTAGTAGATATCGTTGAAGACGCTGTTGTATCGACTTCTCTTCCGTTCAGCTCTAAGGTAAATGATAGAGTCATGAATATTATCAGGCATTGATGTCTGGAAGATATGACGGTTAGGTAATATAGGTTGGAGATGAGTAGTGAGTAATTTAATTCCTGGAAAATCAATTGTCAGTAGAATAACAGCTCTGGGAGACCCCGGATATGAGACCGTCGAATAAATGTTCGATATCTGAGCGCCCGATACAGGATATTTCTATTTCCTACACGTTTCGTGCTCAAGAACTAACCTATAATTACCCACAATCAATTATTACCTCAAATAATGCATTAAGCCAGCCTGATTCGTGGGTAAACTGACTTTATTAAGGGAGGGAAGAAGAGGGTTATTGCCCCCTCCTGAATCTATGATTTTTCTAAAATTAATAATTAAGTAGTACTACTGAAAAAAGTTGAGAACTGTGCTTTTAATATTAAAATATTCCACTTATGTGAAAGCTCAAGAAATAAAAGACGAGAATTGGAGTGAACGTACCGTTTAGAATACACCATGAGATTCTTTATTTTTATATCAAGTTATATATCATATTATGATATATGATAGACGATTGACCAACACAGATTAAACGCCAAACCAACCTTACGGAAATGGCGATAAACTACATTTTAAGGTTATTCCGATTTCTGAGCCTAAATGCCAGAGCATTTGGACAGCAGAAGTATAATGCGTCTCCCGCCAGAAGGCAGTCGAGTCACGTCTTTTTGAATCAGTTTATTAGTTAAATTAGAGGACTGGTGGTGACATAAACAAATCGCTTCTACAATTAGTCTCTTGTGCGGATTCTAGTTCTAAGTTTCATTTTAAGGTTATTCCGATTTCTGAGACTAAATGCCAGCGCATTTGGACAGCAGAAGTATAATGTGTCTCCTGCCAGAAGGCAATCGAGTCACATCGTTCGGTGCCGAAAGCGATAGGATTGATAACGAGTTGGCACGGGGAAAATATTCACTGCGATTTCCATCCTTGCTTTAGCGTTCGTCAGCTTTCTCCTTACGCGCTTTCACACTTATTCAAAAATCGACAGATCCAAGGTCGACTTGTCTTCTCGTCGAGGCCGCACTATAAAATCTTCGTATACCATCTGATTTGTTTGTTTTGCACTGAAAATTTCTCTTATATGCAACTCTTAACGTCTTCAGTCTTAAATAGATGAAGTGAATGGTCTACTAAAATTTCAAAAGAAATTTTTCACATGTAATTTTTCACCCAAAGTTTTGTTTTTAATTTTTCCCAACCCACACATATTCTTGTCCTTAAAGAGAGGTGGACTATAGACCAGCTCCGACGAGAAGGAAGTCGAGTCACTTGGTTTTGGACGAGTCTATTCTTTAAATAAAGTAATAGATTGAAACGTAAACAAAGCGCATCCCCAACTGACGTCTTTAGCATGGATTCTGATTCTAAGCTTATCGTTCAGTGCCGTAAGAGATATCAGTGATAATGAGATGGCGGGAGTGTTAACCACTCTCAGCGATCGAGATTCATGCTTTTGCGTATGGCATCCCTCCTCCTAACGACCTTTCACACCTATTCAATAATCGACTGATCCAAGGTCAACTGCCTTCTCATCATATCCACTCTAAATTAAATAAAGGGATCGATTGTGAAGCTTGAGAAGGAAAAATATCCGCAATGACTACATTTGTACCACGGATATGACCAAATCCTCAGTTCCTCCAAAAGAAAAATCTGGGCACGCGCCTGTATACGTATGCAAGCGTGTATACATATACGACTGACTTGTCGGGCCACTCTATATTAAATCAAGCGATCGATTATGAAGCTTGAGACGGAAAGAAATCCCTCCAATGACTACATCAGTAACATGGATATGACCAAATTCTCAGCCCCTCCTATAGAAAAATCTGGGCACGCGCCTGTATACGTATGCAAGCGTATATACATACAGTCGAATCACGTGTTCTTTAATCAGTCTATTAGTTGAATTAGAGGACGGGTGGTGACGTAAACAAATCGCTTCCACAATTAATCTCTAGTGCTGATCCTAGTTTTAAGTTCATCGTTCGGTGCCGAAAGTGATAGGATTGATAAGGAGTTGGCACGGGGAAAATATTCACGGCCATTTTTGCTTTAGCGTTCGCCAGCTTTCTCTTAACGCGCTTTCACGTTTATTCAAAAATCGACTGACCCAAGGTCGACTTGACTTCTCGTCGAGGCCGTACTATAAAATCTTCGTAGATCGACGATTAAAATACGACTGTCTTGGCGGGCCACTCTATATTGAATGAAGCGATCGATTATGAAGCTTGAGACGGAAAGAAATCCCTCCAATGACTACATCAGTACCATGGATATGACCAAATTCTCAGCCCCTCCTATAGAAAAATCTGGGCACGCGCCTGTATACGTATGCAAGCGTGTATATATATACGACTGTCTTGTCGGGCCACTCTATATTGAATCAAGCGATCGATTATGAAGCTTGAGACGGAAAGAAATCCCTCCAATGACGACATCAGTACCATGGATATAACCACATTCTCAGCCCCTCCTAAAGAAAAAATCTGACCATACGCCTGTATACGCATGCAGCACATGTGAATCGAGAATTTACGAATTCAGACTCCCTCAAGGAGATATGTTCAGACGAAGGAGTGTTCTGACTTTTTATTTGAGGTGTATCTTTCATCAGGTGCTTACTGCCGTTTTAAAAGATGGATTTTTAGATAGCGTGACTGAAAAATGCTTCCAGCGATCCAGAAGCCGCTGAGCTAAGAAAAAACCAGAGCACATTCATTTCCCCATTGCCAACTAGATTGCTGTAATTAGTCAAGTGTCATCGCATGAAATTTTGACGAGGGAAAGGAGAAAAAGGTTTCTGAAGCGAATGTCCCCGCACACGATAGACTTTCTCTGTAATGTTATTTAATGATTACACTGCTTTGGTTAATTCAAAGCTATCTTTATTATATTGAATATTCATTTCGAGGTTTCTAGCGGTTGCATGCTTATGGATAAGTTAAAACATTTCCAAGTGGATGTTTTTCTTTTTCGTTTAGGATGAAAGTGATGTGATAAGGTGTATTTTCGTACCATTTTTCTCGACTTACCATTTTTACGATTTAATTTCTTCCCCGCCCCTTGTACCTCGCTGCTAGATTAATAATATTTGATCTGACTCGTGAACTGTGGACTACGCCCAAATTTCCGGTTAACGCATGGATCAACTTACAGTGATAAATCTACGAAGAGGTCAGATTGGATTTTATATTTTTTTGGTGACATTGAGTGTGAAGAGCTAATGCATTTCCGGTTTGACTTAATCACTTTGATGCGAAGCAAAAAACTAAAAATTAATATTTCCTTGCGAAAGGTCCTTATATATCTGTGGAACTTTTGAATCAAATGAAGTCGCAATCGTCATTTCTCTTTCACAGTTCAAAGCAACCCGTTAAAATGAGCAAATTTCGGTGTCAATAAATTCATGGTTAAAAATTGAGCTAATTTTAAGCTTTCGTTACTATATATCCTCCATAATTCTGGTATATGTACTCATATGTGTTAATATTTTGTTCTTTTTTTGTTTATCCACATCTGTCACCTCAGTTTTTGCTTGAGGTGGCAAATTTTTTAGGGAAGACATGATCGCGTGGCAAAATCCCTCCCTATTCTTCTAACACGAATAAATTTAATAAATTGAATCTTTCTGTTAATTTACGGGTGTGTGATTGAAGCTCGTCAGTCATCCCCTTAGATGAGGCACTTTTTGTATACATTTCATGTAAAATAGATAAAATATCGCACTTTATCTTTATATAGGAACATTTGATTTTGAAGTCAGGTAACGGGTTCGTATAAAAAGATTAAATTTTGGGTTCCAACTTTTCAGACACGTCAATCAAGAGCAGGACTGTTCCGTATTGGCCACCGGCGTGCAAACCTCAACAAGCCCCACCCTTTCTTAAAATCATTCTAAGAACCAAATAACTTAACCCTGATAAATAATTTTTGAAATTTAAATGAAAGTTAAGATCAAAACAGGCATGGTATGCGATGGATGTGATCAGTACATAAACAATTCGCCCAAAGAAATTGAAGAGGTGAAAAAAAGAGAATGAAGCTTCAACACATGAAACAATTCCTGCTATTTTATCCTTATCTAGAAAAATTACATCCAATATTAGAACTTGAACATTGTCTTCGTACATAAAAATCCGATTGAGGGCTACTGTATTTAATAGTGATATAGAGTATTTGTCCGAGCAACCTCTACAATAGTATTAAGTACTCTGATTAATAATGGCATTGAAGAGCAAATACTCCCTGTGTTAGGGATAACAAAAGATTAGAAAATAAAAGGCTGTAAAAACCGAACTCATTGCAGTATAAACAAGATTTTCAAACCCACGCCCTCGATTTTGAAGGTGAAAAATGTGCTTCAGTTACTCTTGAAACAATTCAACGCATTGTCTTGGGGTCTACCATGCACAAATTTTTTTCACTATACTAATTAGATCAGAGTTTTCGATTTTTTCGGCACATCCTAATATACATCCATGCATTTTTAAAAGGTAGAATTAACGAGTTTTTATTAACTAATTTTCACGCACTGTAGAATTGGTATTTAATGGTTATTAAAGTTTCGAGTCGTCTCAATTTTTGAACATAGACAAAGCATGTTAAAAGGGATTTAAAACGGAGAACGCTTTTTCCCATAAGTTGAATAATGAGATACAAAATTCCATTCTATTTCAGCAAAAGTATATTTCTCCATTCACTTTGATACTTAATTTCTAAAATACTTCATAATTTTAATAAATACGTATAACTTACAAATTAGGAAGGAAATATTGCGTAAGGGTCACAACTGGTCAAGCTGTGTTTTTTTCTATCAAGTATAAATTAAAGTAAATAAAGTAAATAAAAATCCGTTACACAAGGGAAAGTTTTATTCATACAGAAGAGAGAAATTCACCCAGGATAGTTACAGGTATCATCACCTACGCAGTGGGCAAACCCACTGAGTTAAAAAGGTGTTAAGATATTACTATTAGCAAAATTGAATTATCCCTTTTCAAAATTTTAGATTTGATTTGATTTCATTCGATGCTCAACGGTCCTTCAAGTGGTTTTAGGAGTGTTGTAGTTTATGTTATATAGCTGTAATGGATAAAACAGTTATATCACATCGTTTGCTTCCAAGACAATAGAGAAATCAGAAATCGAGTCAGATTTAGTTATACCACATCGATTTGTTGTCAAGAAACTCGATTCTAACTTTCATAGCTGCATAAAATCGAACAGTATTTCCAAATTAAAAACGCTCAATGAAACACTTGAGAAGACACGCAAACAGGGTTGAAGGCAAAGCAACACAGATGCACTGGAAATTAAAAGCACATCCGAAACAGCAGCTTCGTAGCTGTAGCGATACTTAAAAAGAGAAAAACAGCTCTGCACTTCCAGCTCGGATGAGAAATTAAACGAAGTAGGGGTACGCGATATCCAAAGTATTGTTTATCAGGACAGTCTCTTAAATTTTTCTTTTCGTTCTAGTTATTCAAATCTCGTGGTGCGAAAGTATCTCCGGGGAGACAAAAACCACAGCTGCACATCAGGATGGAAGCCTGCAAAAGCGATTTTTCCATAGGATAGAAGATGTACCGCGTTTTTTAAACACCAGAGAATGTATTAGCATGCGGCAAGGAGCAGGGACAGCTGCATGAAAACGTTTGCTTCCAAGACAATAGGAATCAGAAATGAAGTCCGATTTAGTTATACCACATCGATTTGTTGTCAAGAAACTCGATTCTAACTTTCATAGCTGCATAAAATCGAATAGTATTTCCAAATTAAAAACGCTCAATGAAACACTTGAGAAGACAAGCCAAACAGGATTGAAATCAAAGCAACACAGATGCACTGGAAATTGAAAGCACATCTAAAACAGCAGCTTCGTAGCTGTAGCGATACTTAAAAAGAGAAAAACAGCTCTGCATTTCCAGCTCGGACGAGAAATTAAACGAAGTAGAGGTACGCGATATCCAAACTATTGTTTTATCAGGACACAGTCTCTTTTATATTTTTTCTTTTCGTTTTAGTTATTTAAATCTCGTGGTGCGAAAGTATCTCCGGGGAGACAAAAACCACAGCTGCACATCAGGATGGAAGTCTGCAGAGGCGATTTTTCCATAGGGTAGAAGATGTACCGCGTTTTCTAAACACCAGAGAATGTATTAGCATGCGGCAAGGAGCGGGGACAGCTGCATGAAAACGTTTGCTTCCAAGACAATAGAAATCAGAAACGGCGTCAGATTACGCTTTTATTTCTCTGTTACGAGCGCATACTTTGAGCCGCAAAAGCGCATATTTTTGCTACTCTTTCCGTACCTTTACTATCTGTGGAAGATCATGTTTTCCCGCTTGTATGCCTCTGGAGTTGCCTGATTCAGAAATCCACTTTGCGACTGGAAAAGGGGATTTTTTCGTCGCTTTTATATTGGGAGGGTGCGGAAGCATCGCTCCTCTGCGCGACTTTTATGCGATTTAAAATTACAAAATCGCTCCTTGCGACGCTCGAGCGTACGGCTATTCAACCTCGGCGCCAAAGCGGATTTAATCGCTGAGCACATTCGTGATCCTGTGTGCAGAAGCGAAAAGAAGTAATTCTCCAAACGGGGGAGTGCTTGTTTCTGGGATTTGCAGACACTTGTGAATGCGATGAATTTTGTGATTTTCGAAAAATTCGACGCGGCGCGTTTCTGTTTCTGTTGTAATTGTTTTATTCGTAATTTTATGGAACAAATTAAATCTCGGGTGAATGGAGTGCTTGCTTCGGGGAGGGAAATTATAGACGCTTGAAGATTACATGAATTGTGTGATTTTCAAAAAATTTAAGAGAGCGCGTTTCTCGTTCTGTTGCGATTGTTTTATTCGTAAATTTGTATAGCAAATGAAATCTCGAGTGAATGAAGAGTTTGTTTTAGACACTTGAAAATAAGATGAAGTTTGTGATTTTAAAAATGCAATAAAGTGTGATTCCCTTCGTGTGTTTCGGGAGATTTTCAGACATTTCTAAATTTGATGAATTTTCAAGATTTTCACAAATTCAAGGAAGCGCGTTTCTCTTTCTTTCGTAATTGTTTTATTCGTAATTGCTTCATTCGAGATTTAACTTGTATATTACATTAAATTTTGAATGAATGAAGAGCTTCTTTCGGGAGTAGGGGTTTCAGACACTTGTGAATTAGATAAATTTTCGAGATATTCAAAAAATTCTAGGAAGCGCGTTTCTAGCGAAGTTCGTTTCCTTTCTTTTGTAATTGTTTTATTCGTAATTGCTTTATTCGAGATTTAATTTATATACCAAATTAAATTTCGAATGAATGAAGTGCTTCTTTCGAGGGTAGGGGTTTCAGACATTTCTGAATTGGATGAATTTTGAGATTTTCGTAAAATTCAACGAAGCTGTTTCGGGATTTCCAGACGCTTGCAACTTCGATGAATTTTCAAGATTTTCCAAATATTCAAGAAAGCGCGTTTCTCTTTCTGTTGTAATTGTTTTATTCGTAAATCTTCTGTTTTATTCGTAAATTTTTATAACAAATTAAGTCTCAAGCTTGTTTCGGGTGGAATTTTAGACACTTGTAAGTTCGATGAATTTTGCGATTTTTCAAAGAATTCAACGAAGTGTGTTTTTCCTTCTGCTTTAATTGTTTTATTCGTAAACTTTTTTTTCTCATTAAATCTCGGGTGAATGAAGTGCTTGTTTCTGGGGTATTTTAGGACACTCGCGAGTTCGATGAATTTTTGTGTTTCTTAAAAAAATCCAGTTAAACTAGTTTCTCTTTCTGTTGTAATCGTTAATCTCTAATATATGACTAACAGAATCGACGCAAACAAACAGCCAGTGGTCACGTTCCCCAACAGCGCCCTTTAAGAAATCAGGATGGTACTTGCTTACATACATCCTTATGTGAATAAGGCTTAATTTTTAGTTGGCTACTTAACTTAAACTAATGTCTTCAATCCTCCTGGTGATTGTCTCGATCTTGTCATGCAATGAAGCACAAATTGTGAAATTTTATGGTTTTTATTTCTATTAAAATCGATCGTGTTGCACAAATATAGTGGCCATAAAAATTACCACCAAAACAAAAGTCTAAGGCTTGTTATGTTGTAAATGTCGATTTTCTTGAAGTAAATACTCTTTTGTTAACCATGATGATGTAGTAAACAATTTTGAATGCACTAGGTATGATGGTAGTCAAATTTGCCTGAGATGTTGGTAACGTTATTTTATTATTTACTATTCTTATTCGTTTATTTATTAACCCTCCTGGTGTTTGCCTCGACAAGGTATCTTGTCATAATCAAAACTGATCCGATCTTGATGAACGAGATATCCCGTCATTAGAAAACAACTGACCAGATCTTAACCTCGTCATTATAAAAAAAATCGACAGCATCTTGATGACGAGATATTTTGTCATTAGCCAAATTGGTCAGATCTTCATGGACGAGATACCTCGTCGAAATCACTTAGCGTATTAGCTACTACTAATAAAGTTTTAAAATCTTCCTGAAAAAAATTAAGTACGAAAATTGAACTGCTTAAAGAATATTACACAGGTAGTTTCGAAATATCCTGTATAATATTTTTTATCGTTATAACATTTTAATGTATCATCTAATATATGTATATTTCCGAAAATAATTACTCTACTAGTAGGGAAGAACTACAGTGGCTCAAGCCCCTGTCTTCTTTCCATATGGATCAAAGTATCTAGAATATCTGCATCAATGACGCAACTACGGAGGCGTTAGGTAGATGAATTCACCCCCTGTACGATCTTATACTGATAATGTTTCCTAGTTCTGCAAAATTATCCATGTGTATAAATTTTTAATTAAAAATTATTTGTAATTGAAAAACTCATGAATGAAGAGAGTTTGAGAAAGTATTTGTGTTGTCAATATTATCGATCGGATCTTATTTTTGGCAATGAAGTGACAATTGTTCCTGAAATAGTAATATTCAAATGAGAGGGTTGAAACTTAGTGTGCGAAAGAGGAAATGAAAGACGAAAATAGATTCCTTTATAAAGGATCTAATTTCAATAAAAAGGGAAAGTTTTACCTATCAATATGACCATGTATAAAAACCATCAATTGCGAATGAGGCACCATTTTGAAATTTTATATCTGTCTATAATTTGAATTAGTTGCGCCGCAGATTTACATCAGTTCAAACACAGCATCGCACGAGCTTCGAGCAGAGTTGAACAATTGCTCGTCGAACAAATTCAAAACTGTTACTTTTTCCTGACGCGCTGATCACGAACAGTTCACGCGACTGTTATCTCAGCGATCGATACAGATTGACATCTCAAACGATTCCAGTCCTGGCGTCGATCCAGGAGTCACACCATTAAAGAATACGAAAAGACATTCGCAATAAAAAATATAAATCCTTTGTCGGGGAAAATATAAAACAAGAGTACGAAAACTTTTCCACCTCCAAGCGGTATCACCCGAAGCTGCTTGTCTGCCACAGGGTTACTGAAAAGCATCTCTTGAAAACAGAAAACTGAAATCAGAATGAAATATTTATCGCTGAAATTGGCAAGGCAAGCGCAAAATCGTTCTGAGAACGGAAAGTTGGACCATTTTGCCTTGAAACTGGATTCCACAATCTGGCTTGCATTTTCCAACGCATGCACATGCACACTCCAAGGGGCATTCTTACATCAACTACTAGGTACCTGAACCTCTTGGGTCCCCTAATTAATTTTATAGATTGGGCTAGCTCCCCCCCCAAACTGGAGATGCATATGTTAAAATTCTACCCCTCTGAGAAAAACTTATGTCAACAAAAACACCACATCCTAAGGGGCCCAATATTTTAATGGTTAGGGATCCAAAACATGAGGGGTAAATATTACAAATCATAGAGAATGAGGTACGTAGGGTGGGTCGATCTCACTTATTCGAATCTTTGACCACTATTCCAGGAGACAGGGCCTCAATTTCTAAGGGCCCAACCCCTTGGGCCCCAATTTTTTTTGGTTGGGACCCAAAAGATGAGGGGTAAATATCACATATCATAGATAATAAGGTACGCAGGGGATCGACCTCATTTATTTGAACGTTTGACCTCTATGCCAGGAGACAGGGGCTTCAAGTCCTAAGGTCCCAAACCCCTTGGTCCACATATTATTATGGTTGGGGACCCAAAACATGAGGGGTAAACATTTCAAATCGCAGATATTAGAGTATGCAGAGTGGATTTACGTCATTCATTTAAACGTTTGATCGCTATGACAGGACATAGGGCGTCAAGTGCTAAGGGTCCGGACACTTCGTGCCCCAATATTTTTATGGCTGAGGCCCCTCTCCAACGTAAGAGATAAATATTACAAATATAGCGATAACATTGATGCATAATCAAAATAAAGAGTTCTAAAGCAAACCTGGAGCAACTGAGGGTTTACTTGCCCCTCACCAAATAACTTCTAATTGGATCACAGAACGGTGTCAACCGAAGCATATTTTTTATTTAACGTATATTTATTTTTGTATGCATATTATTTATTGTTACTCGATATTAAACAATGGCGTAGACAGAAGAGGGCTCTTCGGGCCAGTGTTCAAATTTGAAGTGTTGATACTTTGACCTCTTCCCCGAAAGTGTTGATATTTCGACTTTTAAAATATCTCTACAAATAGATTATAAATGCATAAAATGCCTTTTCTATATTCTTCATAAAATAAGCTATTTTTTCTTAAATGAATAGTATTTACTATACTTTTTATGATTCATGACGAACTTTTCTATCACGAAGCATGAAAGTTGTCATTTTGGAAAATACCTGGATTTGCTTCAATATGATTACAAAATTGCGTGAGCTTTGAGGAGAGTAACAATTGTTCGTCAAATTCGAAATCATCTGCATCACTTTAAGGTTACTGGAAAGCTTCTCTTGAAAACCGAAAACTTTGACAGCAGAATGAAATATTTATCGCTGAAATTGGCATCGCGGACGGAAAATCGTGCCCCTGTGAAAGTAACACTGGACCAGTTTGCCTCGAAACTGGATTCCATAATCCGGCCAGCATTTTGTAACGCATTAACTCCGTGAAAGACGCACCGACTTTATCCTTTGTGTGGCCACCGCGAGTGTCTTTGTTTTCATCTGAATGAACCTTGTGTTCTGGGAAGAAAAAAAGGTCCCGGCGCCCACTAGAGTGGCGGGAATTTTTGATCTTTGTTCCGGTAAAAATAAATAAAACCGCAGTGTGCCGAAAGAGAAATACGTGAGAAGACGAGGAAAACAGTAACAAGAAGCTCTTTTGAAACAGAGGGGTTTTTTGCAAATGTGCAAAAGTTAAATTCGTAATGTTTAAATTAGCTCGAGAATGAATAATTAAGTTAGGAGTGTTTTGGAAACCAGGGGACCATCAGTGATGAAAATAAATGAAACTTTGTTTGGGTAACTGCAGTGTCGGGCAGAGGGTGAGGTTGACGGGGCTAAAGTCCGTACACTTTTTTGTATGGGTCTAAACTGCTCTTTTGCAAGAAGTGTTCAAAAGTGGAATGTGCGTAATTTTTATGTTGGCTAGTGAATGAATAATTAAGTTAGGAGTGATTTAGAATTCAAAGACCATTAGTGATGAAAATAAATGAAGTAATCTGTTATCTACTTTGTGCACAGAAAAGAACAGGGCTGTGCAAAAAGGAAGGACTACAGGGACTCAAGCTCCTCCCCTTTTTATATTTGGATCAAATCTGCCCTTTTGTCAAAAGTAAATGTTCAAAAGCTAAATTCGTAGTGATTAAATTAGCTCGTGAATGAATGATTGAACTGGGATTGTTTTAGAAACTATGGGACCATCAAAGATGAAAATAAATGAAACTTGGTAGTGATAAGATCAGGGCAGGACGGAGGAAGAAGCCGGGATAAGATGAAGACAGGGGCTCAAACCCGTCTTCCTTCTTATGGGTCAACACTGCCCTTTTGTCCAAAAGTTCAATGGTTGGTTGGTAGTTGAATTTACGTTGCACTGGAGAAATACAATGGGCTATTGGCAACGGTCCGGGATCTATCCCGAAGTGAAAGATTCGACCAAGTTCAATGTGCATAATGCTTAAATTAGCTTGTGGTTGAATAATTAGTTTAATAGTGTTTTAGCAACTAAAGTTTAGAAACTTCGTAGTGATAAGAGCAGGGCCGGGTAGAGGGATGACTACAGGGGCTGAAGCTCTCTTTCTTTTAGATTCAGAACTGCCCTTGTGCAAGAAGTGAGTATGCAAAAGTTAAATACTTAAATGTTCAAATTAGCTCAGGAATGAATAATTAAATTATGAATGTTTTAGAAACTAGGGGACCATCATTGTTGAAAATAAAGGAAGTAATCTGTTCTCCACTTTGTAGTGATAAAAGCAGGGCCGGGCAGAGAGGGAGTACAGGGGCTCAAGCCCCGTCTTCTTGCTATATGGATCAAAACTGCCCTTTGCAAGAAGTGTCCAAAAGTTCAAGGTGAATTCTGCTTAAATTAGCTCGTGGATAAATAATTAGCTGAAGAGCGTTTTAGAAACAAAGGGACCATCAGTGATGAAAATAAATGTAGCTTTTTAGTAATAAGAGCAGGGACATGTAGAGGGGGCTGAAACCCTTATCCTTTTTCTACTAGGGTCAGAACTGCCCTTTTGCCAGAAGCAAGTGTGCAAAAGTTAAATCCATAATGTTTAAATTAGCTCGTGAATGAATAATTAATGAGGTGGTTTTACAAACTAAGGAACCATCAGTAATGAATATAAATGAGGTAATCTCTTTTCTACTCTAGTAATAAGAGCAGGGTCTTGCAAAGAGAGGAGCTACAGGGGCTCAAACCCCTTCCCTTTTTCTATTTGGGTCAAAACTGTTCGGTATTGATCACAAAATGTGGTAAAAAGGATTTCAGGATTTTCAAAATATCGACTGATGTTTTTAAGTCTTCCATATTCACCAGGAATTCTTTTGCGCATAGCCTTATTCAAGAGTGAGGTCTTTGCAAGTTGAGACCGGAATTTCCCACAGGATAATTCGTAAACAGCTTTCAGTTAGCAATTTTACTGTAAAGATAGTTGTATAAATTTGAAAAATGTTCAAAATTCGGTTTTATTTTCTATAAGCTGCGATTGGTTGCATGTGTGGAGTGTGCATTAAAGTGATTCTAGAATCGTTCTCCAACAATTAAATCCGATGCCATTTTCTTCATTTTGAAAAAAGGCTCTGCATATTGCCACCTCGCTTTAATTCTTAGATTCTGGTCTAATTAGCCTTTGTGTAACACAAATGACCGCAGAGCAACAAATCAGACTCAACTTAACCAGTTTTCTTTTATTAGAATGATCAAAATATTTTACCAAATACCTCATGTATGTTTTCAGCCTAATATTTGGGTTTGGTTCGTTGCTCTACGGTCATGTCTTGCTACTCGAGACCGAAGTGGCCCGGTACCTACAGCTTTCCCACAACGAAATCTCTTACAATATAGAAATTGTAAACGAATTGCAAATTTCGTGTAGACTTAATAATTGATTCAACGCCTAGTCTTACAAATATTATAAATATAATATATATACAAAGTGTAAAATTATGTATTCGAAGCTCTCCATTAACCATTCTTTTCTTCATGTATAAATCATTGGGATTAAATATTTCAATTCGTTTTTTGTTTTAAAGGTGATTTACCAAATATTCAGCAGTAAATTATCACTGCAGTAGAATTTAAGGAAATCACAAATAAGGTTCGTCTTTAAATATGTATAAAGCATTAGACTGATACTCCTTATTTTTATCTGGAAACATGATTTCAAATTTGAAACTATTTAGAAACCTAATCGGAAATTTAGACCCCTCGCACGGCGAAACATGACTGTATACGACTATACGAAACATACAGTTGAACGAAAAACGAAACACGAATTTTTGCGGCTTACCAAAAGATATATATATTTTACCAATCCGACCAAAAATAGGTATAACTTTGGTGAACTTATAAAAATAAGAATAGTAACTACCCACCCTGTTTGCACCAACGTGGCTGTGTGGCATTTTTAAAAAAGTTAATACTTCGTAATAAAAAAAATGTTACTCAACATTAACACGAGTGTTAATTGAAGTCATTTGTGTCGAGTAATATTTTTTTATTACGAAGTATTATTAACTTTTTTTGACTTGAACACACTTGTGAAAAGTTCAAAGCTAAACCTTTAAAATGAAGTAAATCACACAATTTAAACCGTTTCACCATTCGTAAGGTACACCAGTGCCATTCTTGCAGCGCGTCAATGTGCCGTGGTACCCTTGTTAAAAATTACTGGTGAAACTGCATTACACCTGAAAAACAATATACATGGTGTATTTATATACCAAACCTATCGATATATCGTATGCAAAAAGAGAATTTCACCGGCGCGCACGCAAAAATTTCACGGCTTGCCAAAGATATATGTATTTATCCAATCTGACAAAAAAATAGGCGTAATTTTAGTAGATTTATAAAAAAATAATAGTAATTACCCACCCTTTTTGCATCAAAGGCTTTTTTAAGTAGTATTCATAATACTTCGTAAGAAAAAATGTTACTCAAAATTATTAACGCGGGTATTACTTGAAATTATTTGTGAGCACACTTGTCGAAAGTTAAAAGCCAAACGGTCAAAATGAAATAAACCACACAATTTAAGCAGTTTCACCATCCGTAAGGCACACCAGTTCCATTCTTGAGCGCACCAATGTGGCACCAACGGTCTAGCTGGAGGTAAAACTATATTACGACTGAAAAGCAATGCACATGGTGTATTTATATACCAAACCTATCGATATGTGGGGGAGATGAAAAGAGAATTCCCCCGGAGAGTTAAATTTTCCGATTTAAACTAAAGGAAAACAGATTGAAGTACAGGAGAAAACCTGGTACTGAAATGGAAGTTGGCATTGACCGTGGGCTATAACTGCAGTGCGGTGAATGCGGTTAGAAAGTGCTCAAATAAAATCCGACTATTTTAAACTCACCTGCTTCCACGTGCGCTTTCGATTTGAAACTTTCCTCTCCTTACCAGGTAGAGTCGGGATAATTCCTGTACGGGACACTCCGCGTTCGCTTCGTCGTACGCCGTCGAACCGCTCATGCTATCGCTGGATTGCGACTGGGTGACGGTCAGACTTTTCAGGTCCTGTGTTTCGGGTTTGTTATGATTTCTAAAAAAATTAGAGTTACATTTTGAGGAATCTCGGTGCCCCCGATGGCCACTTACCCATGATGCCGCTACTGCAGCGGCTATCGATTCGTGACGTAAGAGTGCCCTTGCAAGGGCGTTCTGTTACAAGTCACCCTTTCGTTGGTATCCTAAGTCCGATGGGGCGCGAGGTAAGTTTGGGCCGTGGAGGACCCCGCAATCCGACGAGAAGGATTCGCCGCCGCTGCGAATTCTTCGCGCTGGTCAACTACGAGAGGTTTGAAATAAGTGGCGGCGCATGTGCTTGATTGCTTACCTGGAGAAACTAAGTTTCTTCGCTTATAGATTCATATTGCGTCTCATTAGAATTGTTTCTTACTGCATTTTTCTGCATTAAGAAATGCCTATGTTTAAAATAAGTGGCGATTTATGAGCTTGAATTTTGAACTCAGCTGTGTCTGAAGAAAAGGTTTTGTAGATCCATATTGCGCCCCATTAGAAGTTGCGTTCATACTTTATTTTGCATTAAGAAATGCCTATGTTTGAAATAAGTGGCGTTATGCGCTGCGAATTATTAGAACTATTGAATTCCCAGTGATTTGTAATAAGTGACGGCGCATGTGCTTGATTGCTTACCTGGAGGAACTAAGTTGCTTCGCTTATAGATTCATATTGCGTCTCATTATAATTGTTTCTTACTGCATTTTTTTGCATTAAGAAATGCCTATGTTTGAAATAAGTGGCAGCCTATGCGCTTGATTGCTTGAATTCAGCTGTGTCTGAAGAAAAGGATTTATAGATTCATATTGCGTCCCATTAGAAGTTGCGTTCATACTTTATTTTGCATTAAGAAATGCCTGTTTGAAATAAGAGGTGGCTTATGAGTTTGATTGTTTGAACTCTACTTTTTCAAAAGAAAAGTATTTATAAATCCATATTGCGTCCTATTAGAAATTACATTCGCATTGCATATTATTTCGCATTAAAAATGCTTGATTCGATTTATTTTTCATGAGATATTCGCCACCGCTACGAATAGTTCGCGCTGCTAAATTCACATTGGTTTGAAGTAAATGCCAGCTTATGCACTTGATTGCTCGGAACTCTGCTCTATCTGGAGAAATCAAGTTGCTCATTTATAAATCCATATTGAATTTCATTTTGCATTACTAAGTGCCTTATTTTGATAATTTTGGGACGAAAAATATTCTGTCCCTACAAACATTTCACGCTGAAATAAGTGGCGGCTTATGTGCTTGATTGCTCGGAACTCTGCTTATCTAGAGAAACCAAGTTGCTCATTTATAAATGCAAATTGCGTCCTATTAGAAACTGCGTCCAAGCTGCGTTTGATTTTATGTAATTATGTAAGGAAATACTTTATTTGATTTTCAAATTCAAAATAAACAGAAGTAAACCTCTACACAAGCTCCATGTCTTCTGTACTAGCACTACATTCGACAGTAACAGAATTCCCACACTCAAGCCAAAGAAAATTAGGACTTTAAGACTGTATCATGTTTTTAAGGCTCCATTTCACATAGATTGCAATCGATTCACTTGCTAGTGCATAAACTTTCGAGGGAGCTGGGTTTCGATCTCAAGGACCCATTTTTAAAAACATCAATTTTAGTTTACCTATAAATATTATGAACTCGATTTTCGACGTTGACACTTGACCTTGTAAGAGTTTCGTTGAACTTGATTTTTGAACGCAGGTGCAATAAGATATGCATCGTTCTCGTAAAATACTAAGCTTTTTTAAACAATTTAAGGGGGGGGGTATTTCATTTAACGTCACACTGGAGCAACACAACGGGCTATTGGTGACGGTCAGGGATCAATCCCAAAGGGAAAGATCCGAGGACAACACCACGTAATTTTTGAACCACGGTCAGATGACGAGAAAACAATTTAAGGACTTGCAGTAAATGTTAAGGCTTTTTAAGAATCCACAAAGCGAAAATGAGAAATCAGGTCTTAAGACTTTTTAAGGCCTATGGGAATCCTGAGTATCAAATTTAAAAATAATCCATGATTTAAAATCTCAAATACTTAATACACAGAGAAATAGAAAAATAGTAAAACTCTTGAATTAAATCCCATATTGAAGTAATAGGCAATGAAGAAGCAGATAAAAGTGGTTCAAAAATCTTTCCTTCAAAACAGCATACCACACCTTTTCATCATTTCAAACCCTTCCTCAAACAAATTAATTCTCTGCAAAGCACTGACCGTACATGAAGCTCTTTCATTATATGGTACAGTCTGTCTACAACGAGAACTGCTCCAAGTGCAAAGTCTGCTCTTGTCTGTTGCCGTAGAAATGGACCTTATCCTATTTTCCATAAGAGAAGCTTGAAGAAATATATTCCAGTTCGCGTCACATTGGCGCACTTAATGACAATTTCGAAACACATTTGTTAAGATTTTTACTTGTTTTCGAGATCTACACTAGTAAACTGCCTCTTTCCGTCATTAACATTCTCCGAAAACAAAAATTAAATCATCCCCGAGAGTCACCCCTTCTCAAACTGAACGAGCTCTGCTTCTATAGCGACCGCCACAACCCATGTTTGGTATCGAGATCAACTCTCGTGGTAAACAGACAGTACACATGCTGCAGATCGTCAGTGAGTACGGTAGTGAGTACTCAAAATGAACGAGCCTTGTTTCTATAGCAACCGCCACCATCCATGATTGGTGTCTGTAGCAATTCTCTTGGTAGACAGACAGAACATTACATGTTGCAGATCGCTAACAAACAAGCTAGTGAGTACTCAAAATGAACAAGACTTGTTTCTATAGCGATCGCCACCACTCATACTTGGTGTCGAGAGCAGTTGTAGTATGCAGACAGTACACTACATGTAGCAGATCGCTAACAAGCACGCTAGTGAGTACTCAAAATGAACGAGCCCTGTTTCTATAGAAACTACCACTGCCCATGCTTGGTGTCGGAAGCAGTTGTCTCAGTAGACAGACATAACATTACATGTTGCAAATAGCTAACAAGCAGGCTAATGTTTACTCAAAATGAACGAGCCCTGTTTCTATAGCGACCACCACCCATACAGGAACAATTCTCGTGGTAGACAGACAGTACATTACATGTTGCAGATCGCTAACAAGAAAGCTAGTGAATACTCAAAATGAACGAGCCCTGTTTCTACAGAGACCTCCACCACCCATGCTTGGTGCCGAAAGCAACTCTCGTGGTAGACGGACAGTACATTACATGTAGCAGATCGCTAACTAGCATGATAGAGAGTACTCAAAATAAGCGAGCTCTGTTTCTTTTGAAATCGCCACCACCCATATTTGGTGTCAAGAGCAGCTCTCGTGGTAAACAGATAGTACATTAGATGTAGCAGATCGCTAGTGAGTACTCATGAATGAGCCCTGTTTCTATAGCGAACGCCACTACCCATGCTTGGTGTCGAGAGCAACTTTCATGGAAGATGGACAGTACATTACATGTTCCAGATCACTAGCGCGCATGGTAGTGAGTACTCAAAATGAACAAGCCGTTTTTTTAAAGCGACCACTACCACCCACACGGGTACAATTCTCGTGGTAGAAAGACAATACTTTACATGTTGCAGATCGTTAGCGAGCACGGTAGCGAGTACTCAAAATGAACGAGCCCTGCTTCTATAGCGACTGCCACCACCCATTCTTGGTGTCGAGATCAACTTTCGTGGTAGACAGACAGTACATTACATGTAGCAGATCGCTAGCGAGTACGCGGCTTTAGCAGGATTCTCGTTGCCGCAGCGAACGCGAAAATCCCGTCGCCGCTGCGAGCGTTTCGCGCCGGTCTGTGGGATTCTCAAATCCAACACCGCGTGGCATTAGGCCATTCTTCTTTGAGATGACTTACGAGCGTGGTATTGTTTTCGAGCGAGATGGCGGGGAGAGGCGGTACGTCAGGCCGCCCCCGCCGTTCCAGAAAACGTTGTGGTATGCTTTGGGAAGTAATTAAAGAATTATGTCATTGTTCGTCCCGTAAGTGAGTCTCTTGCTTCGCATATCGATGACAGGCTGCTGTAAACGCCTTTGTCGTAGGGAAGCACCCTCGCATAAATAGGAATGAGGTATTCATAAGCGTTTGATTGGCCTTCGGATGGAGAATAAATGAATGAAATATTGCCCCAAGTTACGTTGGCGATTAACGTATTATAATGGTCAAAGAATTTTATGCTGTCTTGTTTTGTACTTGGGTCTTTTTCTTCGGGATTGATCCCGGACCTTCGCCATTAGCCCGTTGTGTTGCTCAAGAGCGACGTTAATTCAACTACCTACATAGCTATCTTGTTTTTTACATCGCATCTTTTGAGCGAAACGATCATGTATGTGAAAAATATTATGCGGAAAACATAAATAGACTAAGAATGCCAAATTTCTGGAATGACGTTTATAAATGAAGCATGCACAGGAGGAAAGGCAAGAGTTGAAAAACTAAATTTTTCCTGAATTCAAATTTCAAAATTTACAAACTCATCTCAACACGAGAGTCAATTTCCACAGCCTAATTTTTAAAAATCATTTTGGGTACTACCAGCCACAACTAGTATTGGCACATACATACTAATCAACAACATTCGATGTTAATTATATGTCTATTAACTGGATGTTGTTTCTTTATCTGTATAGGTTATTTTTAATGCGACTATTAATAAAATAATACTATTTCGAATCTTTAATTAAAATTTCTTTATAATTCAAATCGCTGCTCTGAAGTACTAAAAATAAAAGTTATGCAAAATTAATTTTTTTGAACATATCGAAATGCTCCTGTCTAGAACAGCTTCTTTGCGCACGTGCGTCCATGTTAGTTCTTATGCAGTTTGAACTTTGGTTCTTCACATTGAATTTCTGTTTCGCTTTCAAACTACGACACTATTGATTTATCCCTTATAGTAATTTGCCCTTGTGAAATGGCAGTCTGAGTACAAGGTGGTAATTTCAACTTTTGCATTTTTCATATCTTGAACTCTAGGCTTCCCTCCTGAACCCTTTAAATATTTGAACCCTTTTAATATATCCAGATGATGTCGTTCCTCATCATCTGGAGTACCACTGCTTCTAGAAGGGTTAAAGCTTGGCAGATTAAAGCCGTTAAGGTATGTAAATATTCCCTCATTTGATATTCTGATGTCAAGGAGTGCTGTTGATATGGTGAACCAAATCGGACAATTATTGAAGTCACAAACATTAATCGAAATAGAAAAATGTTAGGGCATTAAAAGAATCCTAAATTTTATAAGAACATGAAATCAGTTACGAACTTGTGAACATTTTGATGCATGAGAATATATATCGTCGGGTTATAAGTGATTGGTTGGTTGTTCGGGGTTTTATGGCGTAAGGGCCATATGTGTCCATGCTACGCCAGACACAAGACATACAATATCAAGTAATAAACAAACACACACAATGAAAGTTTTACGGTCGCAAGGGTTACAAGCGAAAGGCACTCAGTCAAAATTTTCAAGATATGAGTTTTTTAGTATTTCTAGATCAGAAATGTTAATGAAAGTTATAACAGAAGAAAAAGGCCATGACCTCCTTTCAATACATTATGAAAGACCTCCTTTCAATACATTATGAAAGAATCAAAACATTGGAAAGTAACTTTTGTTCACTGTACTGAAAATTTTAAAAATAAAAATTACTAAATCAAAAGCTATCTAAAACTCAACAAAATGGACATGGTCCCTTTTTCTATCAAGGTACAATATACTTCAATAGATCCTAACATTTCATTGAAGCATTTCAAACATAATTACAGATATTAATATATAATTTACAGTAGTAATTAGATTTCTCTTACTGCAAACTTATTTTAGAATGCCACGAACAAATTAATTATTTATAAGTCAAAAGATATGTTTGGTGGTCTCTCTCTAGCGATTTAAACCAAACAATTGGTGCGCATATCTAATTTTTTCCTTGTGGGTTGATCTTGATATCTTACTTGGATCTTTCTTTTCTTCGAACACAGATAACAGACTGCTTTAGACGCCTTTGTCAAAGGTCTCGCATAAATAGGAATGAAATATTCATAAGCGTTTGATTGGCCTTCAGCTGGGGAATAAATAAATGAAATATCGTTCGAAGTTTTGCCTGGCGCGATTTCAAAATTCGCGAAAAACGGAATATTTTTGTAAGGGGACTTTTCCATTCGCTGCCAATTCCTTATTTCTCAGGGACGATGCCAAAAATATGTATTTTTAGGACAGTTTTCGACACTGAAACTAAAATTGGTTCTGGGTTTAAAGCGTTGCGACTCATCTGCTGACGAATGTTTCCATTCTTTCAGAAACCACAAATCTACGGCTTTTTCTACGGGTTGAGATCTAAACACCATTACTTTTAATCCCCGGCAGACGCACGCGAGAAAATCAAATAAAATTAACAAAAATCTTATAAATAATTTATGCTTATTGGGGATGGATAAGAAAAACCTCAATTGCGAATATTTTACTCTATCAAGGTACTACATTTTATTTTCTGGAGAATATCGTATTACTAAATGCTTTAGAATTTTTAAAACAAAAGATTCACTAATATAAAATTATGTAGAATATGTTCTAATATTGAGATGGGGAGAGAAATCCTAATTGTAAATCTATAACTCTATTTAAGGTAATTCATTTTATTTTCAGGAGAATATTGTATTACTAAATGCTTTAGAATTTTAAAACAAAAGATTCACTAATGTACAAATTATGTAGAATATATTTTAATATTGCGATGGAGAAGAAGCCTCAAGTGTAAATATATTACTCTTTAATCAAGGCACTACATTTTATTTTCCGGAGAATATCATATTACTAAATACCTTAAAATTTTTAAGAACAAGATTCACTAATGGAAAATTAAGTGGAATACATTTTAATACTGAGATGGGAGAAGAAACCTAATTGTAAATATATTGATCTACCCAAGGTACTTCATTTATTTTCTGGAGAATATATTACTAAACGCTTTATAATTTTAAAATATAATATTTTATATTTTGTGGAATACATTTTAGTTTATATGCCAAATGTAACACTGCCTTTTTTATATAAAGACCTGTACGGAATTTCATTAAAATGAAAAAGTTTCATAACAAATTTGATAAAATGTCCAACCGTATTCCTATACAGTTAGTTTTAAAACGGTGTAGTTCTGAATATTAGAGTCTATCTAGTTCATTCCATTTTCAAACAACTTTTTAAACTGAAAATTAATATTATAGTGTGTGGTGTGTTTTGCTAATACCTTTAGTCTTCAGTTATCAAATTTATCGAGAAACAATACCATCATTTGTTTCATTTTATTCTCAAGGTGTCTCTAGAAATATAATTTATTTTAAGTAAATAACTAACTTTTAAGTGATTGTTAAAATAGTTAAAACATCAAAGAGGAGGAGGTGGATAGATGTGTAGAACACAAGAACAACCTAGGTTGTGATAAGCCACTCTAAAATTTTTCTTTTTAAATTTACCGAAAATCTTCTTAGAAATGGTTTTAAATGATATACGGTGCTGAAATGTGAATAGAATTATCGAGGCAAAGTGCCATCAGTGTTGAGAAAATTCAAATGGAAAGGTATAAAAACTTGTTTGGATGTATATTACTATACTTTGTAAAGAAAACAGTTTTCTACGAGGAATAATATCGAGAATTTGATAACTTTAAAAGTATCTTAAAACTGTATACAAGCATGCAAACTTTTACTCCTTAGGTCATAAAATATATTTGTGTCACAGTATTACTATGTATAGTAAACGGGCATTTTTAACTTTCCAGCATCACAAAGGTATCCGTAAACGTAAAGATATCAGCGAAGTACGTTTGATGGTTACACAAAAAATATCAAATACTGATGCGCAAAGTATGTCCGGAACTGTTGTCCAAATATGATTAAAATGAGCACCTAAGAAAAAGTAAAAGAAACTGGCATTTTTAAACTTCCCACCTCACAAAAGCATCTGTTAACGTAAACATGCCAGTAAATGCCACTCTATACTGGCAGAAATCATCAAGTTCTGTTGCACAAACCATTTCAGGAACTTCCCTGTCCAAAGACCATTACTTGTAAAGGCAACGAGGAAACGATTGTAAGGAACTGGCATTTTCAACTTCTCCACATCACAAATGTATCTGTTCTCTGTTGCACAAACCATTCCCGGAGCTTTCCTGTCCAGACAATTAATTGAAAGGGCATCGAAGAAAGGATTGAAAGGAACTGGCATTTCAACTTCGCAATTAATTGAAAGGGCAACGAAGAAAGGATTTAAGGAACTGTATTTCCAAATTCTCCACATCACAAATGCATCTGTTCTCTGTTGCACAAACCATTCCTGGAGCTTTCCTGCCCAGACAATTAATTGAAAGAGCAACGAAGGAAGTATTGTAAGGAACTGGCATTATCAATTTCTCCACAATTAATTGAAAGGGCAACGTAGAAAGGATTGCAATGAACTGGCATTTTAACTTCTCCATATCATAAATGTATCTGTTCTCTGTTGCACAAGCAATTCCCGGAACTTTCCTGTCTAAAGCCAATTGATTGAAAGGGCAACGAAGAAAAGATTGCAAGGAACTGGCATTTGCAACTTCTTCACATCACAAATGCGTCTATACACCATTTTTATCTTACAAAAGTAAACAAATAGAAAACATGCGTCGAAATCGGGATAAAAATTTCACGAAGAAACAACTCGCTTTTGCGAGTAAAACGCAGTCGGCGAACCTCTACTGGGGTGGGAATTCTTTGTTGCTTTCCCGTGAACCAGTGGCACGTCTGCCGATGTGTGTTACTTCTTTAAAAGTCCACTTGGAAGGGGAGTAATTCCTAAAGGAAAATTTTTCCACAGAGATTCGTAGCTCAGAAAGAAAATGGAAACTGCTCAATTATGGTAATGATCGAAGCGAGAAGCATGACTGAGCAGAACAGAACTTAGTCGAGATATTCTGACTGATCGATCTAGCATTGCGTGTTCTTCATTATTCAGTATATGGGAGGACTACTCACGGAGAAGCTCCGAGTTTGATTTTCTGGCTAAGACGTGAATCTGATGGGCTAACGTACTCCCCGCGTAATTTTAAATGATCATCTCTACCAATAATTTATAATGGAAAAAGTCCTATTTTCTTTCACTTTGCATTCCCGTAAGAAATCGGTGAGGATTCTGCGGAAGGGCGAAGACGGGCATAAAAAAGATTCCCCACATCAGATCGGCCGCTTCGTAATCTTATTATTTCGGTTTAGGGGAAGAGTTTGAATTTCATTTAGGGATAGGCAGTGTGGTCTTGTTTTAAATTTATGGCAGTACGTCTTTTCGCTTAGTACTTGCTCTTGAGGCACGTAATGGTAAATATACATCACCGTAATCCGTAAAATTATTAGAAAGTGCGTTACGTCAAAATGAAAGGCATCTGTATTTTTATTTTTAGCTTTCCTTGAAGTCGCTTTCGTCCCTTTTCGAGTCAATTGTTACTGTTCCTCTTACGTTTACCGCCATTTATAGTGTAAAATCACGAAATGTAAGAGGCTTTACTTATTTTGAGTCGAGAAGATTCGGTGGACCGGTTTCATTCCGTTTTATAATCATTATTGATTATGTTTTACAGTAGTTTATTGTGGGAACATTTGAAAATTACTTTGTATCGGTAAGTGTCGAGAGTGAAGTTAAATTGAGGGAAAGAATAATCGGCATTTGAAGTTAGGTTATTGTTTAAACACTCGCTATTTTAGAGAGAAATCTATTCGATAGATCAAGATTAAATTTATTTAGCTGCAGCAGTTATCGACATTGTTTAAAAAAGGCTTGGTATTTCTTATAACTTAAGGGGGTGGTATAGATCAGTGCGCTAGCAACCTGAGTTGAAGGCCGCTCACAGGTTCGATTTTCAGTGTATATTTCTCGCTTCTGAATCTAAAAATTTCCTTTTGTGTGTTAGTCCATTACTTGTCGCTGTGTGTCTTATATTTGACGCAGTTTGGCTAAATATGGCCCCTTGGCCATAAAACCCAACACATTCATCTTTATAACTTAATACTACTAATGTTAAGATACATCGGTAATATTCGTTGTATTGTTTAACCTAACCCATATATTCATACTAAACATGCTATTAATGTTATTTCTATAGCATAATTATGAAATAAATTTTTAATTGACTGAAGGGGGACCATTTTCGCCACACTTGTGAATATTTCATAAGCCAATTATCTGGATAGCACGAAACTGGGTGTGCTTGTGTAAGAGCATTTTGCTAGTGCAACAGCAGGAAAAACTAGTAATGAAACACATTTAACTGAAGAATTATGCTAATTTCAAAAAACTAACAAATCGATATTTTGTTTTAAGTACATAAAAACAAGATGCATTATGATTAAAAAAGGGATATGGTTACTGCTGTAAACCACGCAAACCTCGCATTGACTTTCCATGTTTAGTATATGCATATGAGCTCTGTGGACAATATTACTCATTCATGGATCGGTTTTTTGGAATGACCCTTCGCAGGATTATGTAATTCGACTCCGTATATAGTGTAGCTCGCACATGGTTTACTTTAGATCTAGAGATCCTGTAGGACATTTCTTTTGCCAAATATCTTCATGCTGGTAAAGTCAATCACTAGCGAGGCTCTTGGAATACGTGTCCATGAATACAATGTCACGTATAGCATCTGTGAAAATTTTAGCACATCTCTTCCTTTTGTCTCTGACCATTTGGTATTACTCATGGCTAAACTGTAACAGCAACCACTGAAAATTGATCTCTTTCTACGATGTTATTGGGATTGGAACGGGTTCCTACTCTCCAAAGAGATGGTTAATAAGCATCAGTCTTCATGCTAAATTTACACGCATCATGCCACTAACATCATGACTCTTTTTCTCGCGCATCAGGATTGTAACAGAACCCCTTGAAAATTGATCTCTATCTACGGTGTTATTGGGATAGCAACTGGTTCATACTCTCCAAAAAGGGAGTTGACAAGCATTAGTCTTCATGCTAAACTTGAACGTATCAATAAAGAACACAGTTCTTCTATTTATCGAAATACCATTGTCAATATTCCAGAATTAATTTTAAATAGGGCATATTCAAAGAGGAAGCCAGTTAGAAATCATTGGGATTGTTAAAATCGAGACCAGATGCCTTTATGCTTTGCAATGAGTGGCTTGGGAAATATTGTCACGCAATGTCTTGCAGTCGATATAAACATTAAAATGGTCTATAATAACTAAAAGGCATGATACAATTCCTATGTTCAAAGGTATGCAACATGCACTGTTTAAGGGTTAGTTTTTAAAACTATTGTGCGTTTGCGATTTAAATGAATGCATAAACAATATTCTACTCAGAACTTTCACACTTTTTACTTTATAGTATTTTAAAGTCAAGACAATCTTCAGGATAATCAGAGAACAACTCTATGCAGCTTATAGGTTACAGATCATTTCTACCATCTTATACATAAAGAGATCATTTCGTATCTTCAATAGCGAAAGAAATGTTTTCTATTCGCATAAAATTTTACATGCTCAATCATGCCATGCCCCTTTCACTGTGATCACTACGCGTATGAAAATCATGAAATGAAATACAAAACATATTTCTTGAAAGCTCTCCTCTCTCGCAGTCCTCCACGTTCAGTATGCATAGAGAACATCTTCCAACAACAAATTCTCAAGCAATCTCAGTGCGTATCAATCATCCTTCATGGAAAGTATTGAATTCTAAACTCTGAGTGTACTGGAGGGATGAAATCAAACCTACGTTTGAAATTGAATCGGCGAATCTAATTCAGACTCACATAATACATATGAAAGGACACCTGTTGTGTACTACACCAAATTTGTATATTTTCAAAAATCATGAATCATGTGATGCATTCTCAGATAGGATTTTTGAGTAAGTAAATCAAATCGATTTCCGCATTTCAATATGGTTTCGATCCTGCTTTGCTGTATAAGTAGTCTGGAGAGGTTAGCGTGCCTTGATGTATCCTTTACACCCATGCCGCCTTTTCATAGATACAATATTTATATATACAGTAAAATTTGCATAGAATGAGCTCCACGTGAAATGGCATACCGCTCGAAGACTTTTTGGATCGGTTTTTCTTGAGGTTTGATTTAAATGAAAACTACATGAAATGGAGAACTGTTCAAAGTTAAAAAGTTCAGCTCTATAGAGCTCAAAAGATAGGTTAAACTGCATATATGCATTAGAAGAAAAGGAGATAAGCACCTCAACTTCATCCTTGAATGAGAGGGATTGATTCTGATGGCTCCTGATATTTCGTTGGAGTTCATTGAAACTTGAAAGAAATGGAAAACAGTTCGGGGCGAAAGAAACATTTTGGTCCTGTAGAGTTTAGCGAAAGCCTGGTTTAACTATATACATATAGTATATGTGTGCAGTTGAATATATGTGTGCTGAAGATACTATGTTGATAAGAAATGATACTATGTTTATATGTGTGCTAAAAATACTGAGTTGATACCAAATGATAATATATTGATATGTGTGCTAAAAATACTGAATTGATACCAAATGATAATATGTTTATATGTGTACTAAAAATACTGAGTTGATACCAAATGATAATATGTTGATATGTGTGCTAAAGATACTCTGTTGATGCGAAAAATATCATGCACTAATGCACAAGTTTTTGGAACTTCTTGCTCAAAGGTGTACAAAGAAAAATTGGAAGTAAACTGGTATTTTTAACTTTCACACATCGCAAAATATTTACAAACGTAAAAATGCCAATAAATATTCCCAGAACTTTCTTGTTCGAAGATGATTAAAGCAGCACCAAATAAAGAATTAAAAGGAATTGAAAGATACATATAGCTTAGAAACTGAAAAAGCATATAGGCCTTAAAAGTAGGTAAACTATCACACTTGACAATTTCACACTTGACTTTTCTAAATCATGGAGTATACTCAAAACAAAGTAAAAATGAAAATATTACTCACATACTGTCGATTTTCCCCGTTTCCAATATATTTGCTTCAACGCTTTCGTTTCAGTTCGTTTACGTTACCCTCGGGTTTGAAAATACAATAATAAAGGAAATTCAATCTACTTTTAAGTCTTGTAAGCCGTCTGCTGAAGTTCCTGCTTTCCAAAAAATGAAGATTTTCAGTCGGAATTTTTTTACCAATATTTGTTAATTTATATATCAAAGGTGGAACGAATACTCTGTATTCGAAATTTTAAACAGTGTAACTAGTGGACTTTAAAGGGATGCATGCAATACAAATAAAAATGAATCCAGTAATATTTTCAATAAGAGTACTGTTATCATGGTCGTATCGTAAGCCGTAATAACACCGATTTTTTATCTTTTTGTCAAAGACAAAAAGCTATCAGTAAAACAGCAATATTTTATGATTACAATTAATTAGAACTGTATCAAAACACTCAGAAACCTGAAAGTTGAGCTTCCGATTAACCCTCCAAGTGTTTCGACGAGATATCTCGTCGAGACAAAACTGCCCTATTACCCCAAGGGGAATGAAGACCCAAGTAGGAAAAACAAATTGTCCCTTGCCCAGAACCGTTGAAAGTATGGAACAGGTTTTTGAACCCGAAGCTGTACACTAAAGGGTAGTTTTCGAGATGAAGATAACCACCAAGAGGGTTAAAGCTAAGAAAAATGACAGTGCTAATAAAACCCAATACTGAATAATTGCTGGTTTAAATGAGTTGCTTGTTTTAATATCATAAAATTAAAAGTTTAATGAACTTAAACCTTCAGTGGATTCCCACACATGTGGACACTGAAGGAAGTCAAGCTGCAGATCAATTGGCAAAGGAAGCCAGAAAATTAAATGCTGAACAAACCCAAATAACTCTTACTGATGCTAATACTTTGGTAGAATTCAAACTTATATCAGAAAAATAAAATAAAATAACAAAAATTTGCTCTGAGAAGAAAAATCACTACCACAGTATCCAGTCTGAGAACAGGACATTTTAAAGACATGAAAATTAACTGTGATGGAACCAGAACGTATAGACTTTGCAACTGTCTGGGAGTTGAATTCTCGCGTAATCATATATTCGCCTGCCCTGCAATAGCAGCTGCTCTTGAAACCATCGATTACCATCCTGAAGAACAGCTTTACAACGCGAAAATAATCGCCAAAGCTGTGCAAAATGCACATGACATCTAACTCAGAAATGGACACAATTAAAAGTTTGAGTAAAGATTGGGTGATCTTCAAATTCAGTAAGATACGAATAGCGTTATATGCCATCAGATATAATAAATTAATCTTATACGGTTAATTTGCTTATTTTCCGTTGCGTTTAGATGGTATTTCATGAACGAAACTGCGGCAAAAAATGGAATATGGAGAGAGACGAACCCTCTGAGCGAGCGGTATACTGTGGGGTGTGTTGTCGGGTTTCTTTTACCTCACAACGCAATTAATGACTAAATAACCACATCTTTCAACCTCTGGAGGAAGATTCTATTTGTCATTTGCTTATAATAGAAGCTTTCTTTGGAACAATTTTATTGATCTTTTCCTTGGAATAGAATCATTTGGAACGATTCTAATGGTCCATTCTGACCAATAAAATCTTTCCTGGGATTCTTCCAACCAATGGAGTGGTTATTTAACCCTTCTAGTGCATGCCTCAACGAGATATCTCGCCATTAGCAACACTGACCTGATTGTGATGGACGAGATATCTCGTCATTAGAAAAAAATGATGAGATCTTGATCTCGCGCCATCATCGAAAATCTGCAACATCTTGATAACGAGATATCTCGTTATTAGCAAAATTGGTTTGATCTTTATGGACGAGTTATCACGTCGAAAAAACTTATTAATCATTTTGTGTGTTGGGAGGGAAAGGCAATACTACTACTCGCAAATATCAGAGGGTTGACAATTTAGATTTAAGAGATCAGCAGTTCTCACTGCTGTCGCAATAGCATTAATCCATAACAGTTGATCCTTCCCATATGACATTTCTTCACATATGACATATATGTGACGTATATATATATAATTAAAAAAAGCGGAATAAAAGAAAAAGGGAACTCATTTAGGTTTATGAAGGGGAATAGAGTAGGAATCTTCGAAATATTTGAGCTTTTTCTGTATTTATGCAAGGCTAAGTCTAAAAGGTTGCATAAATTACTACACGAAGTCTCAAATCGAAATAGAATAAATAAAGAAAAAATATCTTCTATAAATACAGAAAAGCTCACAATATTTCTAAGTGACCCCTTCTTTACTCCGCTTGATAAAGTAAATGGGCTGATTTTTTTTCATTTTCCACTTCTCACTTTTATCGTCTTTTATTTTGTTTCTTTTGCTCTTATATTCAAGATCAAGGTTAACAGAGTGTAGTCCACTGAAAACAGAGCAGCGGTAGTCCGGTTGGGAGAGTAACGGATTAGCAATCGGAGGGGATTCGAATTCGAAACACGGTCTAGTCAAAGACCATCGTGTACGCGGGGCTGGTACACCTTAAATCTGATGCCCTCACGTTGGCGTGGCGTAGAAGTTTGGAGAGTGGGGCGCCAGCTCAGGTGTTGACCTCGTCATCTGACCGTGGTTCAAAGTTACGTGGTGTTGTCCTCGATCTTTCCCTTGGGGATTGATCCCAGACCATCCCCAATATCCCTCTGTGTTGTTCCAGTGCGGCGCTAATTAATTACCATTAATTAACGTCGCACTGGAGCAACACAACTGGTATTACCATTATGAAACCATTACCAAATTACCATTGCCATCGTTCATTTTCAAGTAACATTGGACCTTTTTATTACATATTTAATGTTGCGATTAACAAACAAGATTTTGAAACATTTTAAAATCTCTAACTACACGTTAGATGAAATTGTGAACAAGTAACAAGAGGGCGACGAAGAACAAGTAACGAGGTTATGAAGAAAAAGTAAATAAGTAACAAGAAGGTGACAAGAAAATAAGTCAACAAGTTGGCGAAAAGGTAGAGTTTTCAAACAGTCTCAAGCTGGTATTTGTAGCTCCTGATGATCAGTCCTTGGTGTCGAACCCAATGCGGACTCCTTGGTGAACCTGAATTCCCTGAAGTTGTAGGACTCGAACACTAACACGTTTCTGTTGCCACAAGAGTTAACAACTATTTTATCTTTGATTAATATACATTTATAATCAAACTTTTTTGCATCAGGTATGAAAAATGATTTTGTTTTACAAAAAATAAAATAATTAGTGTAGTTGTTCCTACAGAATGGAAATCTTTCATTGAAAACTATTTTAAAGTTTTACATCTTTTTTTTAATTTACAAGTTCCTCGATACATCACAAGCTCTAAGTCAATTTTAGACAAATGTGTTTTGAACTAAATGGTAACATAAAAGTTTTACAAATCCGTAATGATTATACATTTATAGAATAAAAGCATGGTATGATGGTCCATATAGTAGAAAGTTCCCAGTTTCTTTCTCCCATATATTTCTCTCTACTTTCTCTTTTCCTCAGTGTATCGATCTCATTTAGAATCTTTGGCTAATGTCTCTTTTTCTCTTTATCTTTCATTCTTTTCCTTATGTTTTTCTCTATCTCATTCGAACTTTTTCTTCAATGCATCACTTTATTATACTCCTTATCTTCTTTCTGAGTAATGTTTAATAAAGCGGTTATCAAGTGAAAAATTATTAACCGGTTGATTTACTTTTTGTATATATGTTTTACTTATCGTGTTCTAATTAAGAAAGTGCAGATTGATAAGTAATTAGATAAAAACGACGAAAATTTTTGAATGTATATTCTCACTTTTCTTCTCTAAAATGCATCTGTTTTACCTGTTTTAAACTCATTTTTAATCAAGCACTATCATAATACACTTTCAGCGCTCTGGTATTTACAAGCTATTCAATCATAAAAAGCATAGTATTTGAATCAAGTCTCTAAAGCTGTAAGTTCAACAGCTCTGACAGCTAGAGATTCAGGTTAAGTCCAATTATCTGAGTAATTTTCAAGTAATTATGAATGCTTACAGTGAATAGATAAGTAAGTTTATTGGCATGCTTTACTGTAAAAGCTTTGAAAATGTAGTGCATGTATGCCATCTAAAGCTGCCTAAAGAAACGCGGTTACAACGAAACTAGTAATACCGTGTATCAATCAAGCTTAAAACATGATAATACGATATTAAATACTATTTCGTGCAACATTAATTAAACCAGTAACTTCCGTTGCATAAATAAAAGAAAAAAAACACGTTATTTGAACCAATAAAGCAGTTATCAAGTTAAAAATTAATAACAGTCTATTTACTTTTCGTATATGCTAGGTTTTACTTATCGTGTTCTAATTAAGAAAGCGTAGACTGATAAGTACAAGTGCAGGCTGAAAGTTCTACAGCTTCGACAGCTTGAAAGGCAAGTAAAACCAAGTATCTAAGTAACTTTCTAGTAATTATGAAATGCTTACTGTGAATAGTTAAGTAAATTTATCGACAAGTAAAAGCACTGAAAATGCAATGCATGTCTACCATCTAAAGCTGCCTAAAGAAATACGGTTAAAACGAAGCATGTAACGCCGTGTATCAATCAAGTCTAAACCTGATAATACGGTACCAAATACTATTTCGTACAGCGTTAATTAAACTAGTAAGTTCCGTTACATAAATAAGAGATTTATTTCGAATCGGACTCATTCTGCGTTTCAGCTCTCCTTACAACGCACTTCTATTTCCCATTTCCGTTCCCTAAAACTCAACTTTTCTTTCCTCTCTTCTTTCAAATCAAAATAAATTGCCGAGCGGCATTTAACACTCCAATCGCTAACTTGTTTCAGCTCAGCCAGCCACGGGTGCAATCCTTTTTCCCGAATTGAAAGCGGACTTTTAGCTCGTTTTGCTTTCCTACATCGAGCGCAAACGCACACATCGCTCTCACTAAAGAGTGGCGTGTCTCAAATTTAATAAGTTTCTATGAAACCTTGCAAAGCTGTATGTTAATCTGTTTATGCTAAGACGTAGTAGGGGGAAATGAGCTCACCCGTCACCCTTTTCCGAAACTCAATTTTTCAAAATAGCGCTTAAGGAGCCCTTAAGGCGCATTTTTTAACTTTGTTATATACATATACAATAGCCTGGCTCTTAAAATTCGTGGATGATGGTAAAACAAATGTAATATTTGAATTCAGCAATCTGACATAAGAAACACCCAAAAAGTCTGAGGAAAAGTAAGTTTCATGTGCAACGTAGCGTAATTATATTGGAAGGGATACTGACTGAAATCTATATTTTATTTCAAAATCAATGCACTGTAAAAATTTCGAATTCTATATCCAAAGGCATATTTTAAATCTGAATTATTTGAATACATGCCAAAGTAATTTTTAATCTCGTCACTTATCTTCAAAACCTATCCCTGTATGTAACTATCTATCTAATATACCTTTCTTTCCTCTCTTCTTTCAAATCAAAATAAATCGCCGAGCGGCATTTAACACTCCAATCGCTAACTTGTTCAGATCACCGGTGCAATCCTTTTTCTCAATTGAAAGGGGACTTTTAGCTCGTTTTGCTTTCCTACATCGAGCGCAAACGCACACATCGCTCTCACTAAAGAGTGGCGTGTCTCAAATTTAATAAGTTTCTATGAAACCTTGCAAAGCTGTATGTTAATCTGTTTATGCTAAGACGTGGTAGGGGGAAATGAGCTCACCAGTCACCCTGTTCCAAAACTCAATTTTTCAAAATAGCGCTTAAGGAGTCTCCCCCAAATCAATCTTTCCCTATAAATTAAAAGAACATTTCCTCCCTTATGTGAATGCCAAGTAATACTTTTCAGGCACTCTTGATCTTGGCCCATTTTCAAGACCTTGATTATAAGTTATGTATTTTGAATGCGATGTTTCTCGTTGTGTGTGTGTGTGGAAAATGGGGAGCATCTTAGGCTTCTGCGTAAAATGTGTTTTATTTGAAACGGGATTACGGTTGACGCCCGTCTAAACATAGACAATCATCGTAAATAGGATTTTTTAGGAAATTAAAGTACTTCGCATGCAGATTTGGGAGTCAGAGTTGGAAAGGATTCAATGCTGATGTGCTCGTCTCTGAAATGTACTTTCGCGAAAGTTCATTCGCGTGAATTCGGTGCATTTGGAATTCAGGAATGGATTTATAGATTTCTTGAAATTTTCAAGTCAATGTATAACTGAGAATTTAAGTTGTAATGCATTCACGAGAAATGATATAAATATAATATTTATATAAAGTAACGAATATTGACACTAGTGCCTACGAAAAAATAGTTTTTAATTCAAATGTTTACTGTTAGTTAAAAAGTCTTGGTATCTGGAATTGTTTTTGTGTTCATAAATTAATAAGCATAATTTTTAACTTGGTTACATACATATACAATAGCCTGGTTCTTAAAATTAGTGGATGATGGGAAAACAAATGTCATATTTGAATTCAGTAATGTGACATATAACACCTGAAAAGTCTGAGAAAAAGTAAGTTTTATGTGCAACCCAGCGTAATTATGTTGGAAGGGATACTGACTGAAATCTGCATTTTATTTCAAATCGATGCACTAAAAATTTTGAATTCTATATCCAAAGGCATGTTTTAAATCTGAATTGTTTGAATACATGTCAAAGTAATTTTTCAACCTCGTCACTTTTCTTCTAGACCTATCTCCTGTAAATAACTATCACGAAAATTAAAAATGTTTTTAAAATTTTTGAATCGTGTCATTTATCTTCAAGACTATCTCCTGTCACGAAAGTTAAATGCTTTTTAAATGCATGACAAATTCAATGCATGCCATATTTTACCAAATTTAATATATATCAAATAATTTTTGGAATCGTGTCTTCAAGACCTATCTCCTGTTGATAACTGTCACTAATGGTAAATGCGTTTTAAAAATTCATCCCAAATTCAATAAACGGCATATTCATTCTAAATTCAATACATGCCAAAGTAATTTTTAAATAGTGTCACTAATATTCAAGACCTTTTTTCTGTCAAGAAAGTTAAATCTATTATAAAAATTCATGCCAAATTCAATAAATGGCATATTCATACCAAATTCATCACATGCCAAAATTATTTTTTAATCACGTCACTTATCTTCAAGACCTATCTCCTGCTACAAAAGTTAAGTGCTATGTATAAATACATGCCTAATTCAATGCACGTCATATTTTTACCAGACCAATGCATTTTAAAGTAAATTTTGAATCGTCTCACTTATCTTCAAGATCTATCTCCTACAGATAACTGTCACTGAAGGTAAATGCGTTATAAAAATTCATGCCAAATTCAACAAAAGGTATATTTATGCCAAATCCAATGAACGGCATATTCACACCTAATTCAATACATGCCAAAGTAATTTTTGAATCGCGTCACTTATCTTCAAGACTTATCTCCCTTCACGGAAAGCAAAGTCGCATAAAAAACACCCTTAATACATATCATTCATTTCCTAAAGCCGGGTACAAATGGCACATGCAACAATCGGTCGTTAAGTCCGTTTTTTTCTCAGGGACAGCGAATAAGAACCTATTTGAATACTTCGCAGCCCCCCGCGCTATATGTTTTTAAGCATCCTCCAACTTTAAAAAGATGGGAGAATATGAATAATAAATCCTTCTTGCCCACATCTGCCTTGCATCTGCGAAAACAGGGGAATCTACAGCTACCAGGGAGGAATCTCGTGAGTAGCTGTTGTAAGGTTTCCGAAACTCCTTCTTGGAGATGCTTCTTTCTCCTGCTCGCAAGAGCATTTCCATACCCCCAGAGATTTAATGTGCCTTCCTTAGCAAAGATTGAATATACTCAAAACTCCGAGTGTGTGTGGGTCATTAAAACAAGAGGAGTGTTATCCGTGAGAAGTTTTACGACACGAAAGCCTAATGTATTCCTCCTTTTTGTGTAACGTCATGGGTGTGCATTGCTGTCGTAGTTGTTGGTACACACGAACTGTGTTGCATCTTTTTCTTCTACCAGCAGAATATATAAATAGATTGATGGATAAATATAGATAAAATTGTTAGAGATGAGGATAGAAAAATGTTTGGATGGATAAAAGTATAAATAAATAGACATATTTTAATAGGAGCTATGTACGTGATACCTTTAGCTTGATGCTTTTCTAATAGAAATCTTCTAAACTTCACGTCTTTCCATGGTTCACCTCTTTGAATAACTTTAACTTAAGAACTGAAAAGTCTTATAAAATTACCTAAATCCTGATCTAACTTATCCCACATGTGAACATAATTCGAGCGCTATTCATAGATAATTATTTTAATTCCTACAGAGAGGACCTCAAAAACCGAGAGTACAGGCATTTAGCCTGTGGGTTATTTAGGCTGGTATCGTACATCTTGTAACCTGAAATAGCAGAAAGGACTACAGTATGCATCAATTGTGTACACACATCCCCCAGATATAATATTCTAGGCATTTCCATTCCAAAGGATTGGTTGGGTTTTATCGCGCAAGGGCCATATTTAACCAAGCTGCGCCAAACACAAGCCAGACAATGTCAAACCCATTCCAAAGGAAGGTCGCTTAAGAAAACCAGTAAAACGAAAAATTGCTTCACTTCCTTTCGTTACCCAACTGAGCAAACATTAAAAGAAATTAAATAACAAAAACGTATTGAATCCATTTCATTAATTTATCAGGTATTGAGGACGTCTAAATGCGTGCACATAATTGAAAATGTTAGAAATAATAATTTCCCCAAGGAGCACTTTATTTAGATAGCTATACTTCGACAAAGATGTATTCAGTACCACATTGCTACAAATCTAGTCATTTCATCTCTTTCGAAAAACCCTCGCACGATGCTGCTTTTATAATCCCGTATTAATTTCAATAAGATTCCATACGACATCAAAGTCCTTTAGACATACTGTGTAACTGAAAACGGATCTTACTTTTGAAAACATATTTCTCAAAAGCTCACTTCAGACTATAATTAGTGAGCGTTCATTGATTTTTTTATGAAACCCTAGATTCTTTCCTATGCCACACACTAGCTAGGTCATTGTTATTTACTCTAATGTACTTTATTTCTAGAAAAGCATAACATCATTACTCAGTGGCAATTTTTTTTCAGTTGACAGTGCTTTCAGTCGTCACAAAATCATCCAACGGTGAAATTTCGTATTCTGTCGTAAGGATTTGGGACGTCTTCATTTCGAAACAATTTGTTATCCTATTTGTGCTTTGTTTATTGTATATCAGTCTACTACATTCAAATTGTATTTTGTAGCGTTCTTTATAAAGGGGAAGAAGCGTACATTGCGATATTTAATTCGTCGCTCGAATTCTCTTTTACGTCCCTTCCAATTAAATGTCTGTTTTTTGCATGTTGAATATGATCTATTCATACAATCATACACATTATTTCTTCATATTGATATTTAAGTGCATGTAACCTTAACTCTTATTCATATTAAAACTTCTCACTGAACGTATTCATGACTCAGGTCGAAATGCATTGTACTGTTGATCATGAAAGTGATTCTCTTCAAGGTTCAGTCCTAAAATAGCTTATAAAGCAGTCTAATAGCAAATTCCAACAAGAACATTCCTCATAATCATCAGCTATAAAACTACAACTTACATAAAAATTTGTTTTGGCTAATTGATAGCATATTTGGCATATTAAAACTTCTCACTGAACGTATTCATGACTCAGGTCGAAATGCATTGTACTGTTGATCATGAAAGTGATTCTCTTCAAGGTTCAGTCCTAAAATAGCTTATAAAGCAGTCTAATAGCAAATTCCAACAAGAACATTCCTCATAATCATCAGCTATAAAACTACAACTTACATAAAAATTTGTTTTGGCTAATTGATAGCATATTTGGCATATTAAAACTTCTCACTGAACGTATTCATGACTCAGGTCGAAATGCATTGTACTGTTGATCATGAAAGTGATTCTCTTCAAGGTTCAGTCCTAAAATAGCTTATAAAGCAGTCTAATAGCAAATTCCAACAAGAACATTCCTCATAATCATCAGCTATAAAACTACTACTTACATAAAAATTTGTTTTGGCTAATTGATAGCATTTAACTCTCCAAGTGGTTTCGACGAGATATCTCGTCCATCAAGATCTGACCAATTTTGCTAATGACGAGATATTTCATCAATATATTGCCAATTTTTTACGATGACGAGATCAAGATCTGGTCAGTTTTCTTCTAATGACGAGATATCTCGTCCATCAAGATCTGGTCAGTTTTCTTCTAATGACGAGATATCTCATCCATCAAGGTCTGGTCAGTTTTGATAATGACGAGATACCTTGTCAAGGGGAGAGTTAATATATAGATGAATACAGATTAGTAAATAATGAAATAACGTTACCAACATATTAGTCAAATTTGACTACCATCATACCTAATGTATTCAAATTCGCTTACATCATCATGATTAATAAAAGAATATATTTACTACAAGAAAATCGACGTTTACAACACAAGCTTTAGACTTTTGTTGTGGTGGTAATTTTTATGGTCAATATATTTGTGTGCAATACAATAGATTTTAATAGAAATAAAAATCATAAAATTTCACAATTTGTGCTTCAGTATGATTAATAAATTACAATAGCAATATAGACATACATACTATCATGATCTACTCTAATCATATGGGTAAGCTGTTCTAGCAAATTCTTCACAATTTATGAATCTGAAATTGGAGTCACAACACATTTCTTTTAAATACGCTTCTCTTACGAAATAACTTCGTTGGAAATTTTTCTATGCTAAAAAATCCAAACACCCAGAAAAATAATCTGGTCACGACACAATTTGGTATGCGAATTCCTTTTAACAAATGATCATCTACATTGGTGCAGATGATCATCGCATTCGGAGACCATGGTGGAGACCCTGCCAGCGCTACCATCCTCAGTTTACTGTCCAGCGGCGCACAGCTGTAACTCCTAGCGTAACGGTGTGGGGAGCCATCACATACGACAGCTGCTCCCTTCTGGAATACGTACGAGGCAGTTTGACCACAACTATACGTCCAGCAGATCGTACAACCTGTTGTTTTCTCTTTCATGTAGCGTGTCAAATTGGCTGTTTACAAGCACAATAACGCCCAGCTACACGCGACATACCTCTCCCAGGAATATCTCCATGGTGTTGAAGCCCTTCCTTGCCCATGGAGATCCCCAGATCTGCCTCCCATTGAGCATATGTGGGATGTGATAGGCTGTCAAGTGCACAACCCCTGTAATATAAGGGATTTGGAGTATCACCTGTTGAATGATCTATCTCCAAGTGAGGCACAATTTGCCACAGGATAGCATAATGACTCCATGCCACACCGTATCTTGTTTAGTGACGAACCCCGTTTCTGTCTTGGGGCTGAGTGCTTATGATGGTAATCGGCCATAGCTACCGGAATGGGGTTTGCCTTTATGTCACATGTCCAGTAGGCTATTTACCAGCACAATAACGCCAGGCCTCTCCTAGCAGTGCCTCAGTGGTGTTGGAACCCTTCCTCAGCCCAAGATCTTCCCATATCTGTCTCTCATTGAGCATGTCTGGGATACGCTAGGCCGTCAATTGCAGCATCCCCGGAATCTGCAGAATCTGCAACAGTAGCTGCAGAATGCTTTGGATATTTTGCCACAGGATGGTATAAGGATTCCATTTGAGTCCATGTCATAAGGGGGGGCAGGTAGCCCAGTTGGAAGAGCAACGGATTAGCAACCAGAGGGTTGTGAGTTCGAAACTCGTTCCATCAAAAGACCGTCGTGTACACGGGGGTTGGTGCACTTTCAATCTGTCGTGGCCTCAAATGTCCTCACGTTGGGGTGGTGTGGAAGTTTGGAGAGTGGGGTGCCAGCTCAGGCGTTGTTCTCGTCATCTGACCGTGGATCAAAATTACGAGGCGATGTCCTTGGATCTTTCTTTCCCTTCGAATCCCGGACCGTCGCCAAATGCCCGCTTTGTTGCTCCAGTGCAACGTTAATTAACTACCTACCATATCACACTGGATAACAGCATGCATCACCGCCAGAAAAGGTTTTACAACTTACTGATTTATGACCCTTTTAATTTTCACAAGCAATAATAAGGTAGGTAGGTATTTAATTAACGGTCCGGGATCAAACCCGAAATCAATAAGGACCTCTCTAGAATTGTTATTGTGCTCATTTTATGATTTCTTCATGTACATCCTACATGCTAAGTTTGACTCCACTCAAACACTGACATTGGAGTGTTTGGTTTTTGACAAAGAGCGTATTTTCACTCTCTCTGAAGTAAAAAATACGAATGTATAAAGATTAAGAACAGCCTCACCTCATTTTGCTATTCAATTATTAACATTTAAATCTAATTTAAATATAACGAAATATCCCTAATGAAAATTATCGCGTTAGCCTGAAAAATCAATTCATAAAAATAACATAAATGCATGAATTAACGTCCTTCTTTCGTGGCACAATAAGAGAGTTGAGATTTAATATTTCCTTCCTATGAACATTAAAATACATGCAAATGATGAATTAAATTTTCATTTTCACATGCGCGCTTTTCAATAAAATAATTTCAAATTCTTTAACGGAAAAATACTCAGCATATGAAAATACGATTAAAATATCTTGTGTATAAACGTATTTATTTAAATGCTTAAATGAATTTCAATTAGCGGAGCTTAGAAGAATGTTTACAATAAATGAAGCTCAGAAAATCCAATTTTATAAAGCTGTTCTTCCATTAAAAGAATTCTAATAAGACGATTATGTCACCTTTGTATTAAAACCTATGTCTCTGGGGGGATTCTCAGTCGTGAGACAACTTTTAAAAGCCACCGAAAATGCTAGAAAATATTTTTGCGTAAAAGAAAAACACATCCAATTAACACTGATTAGGTTTCCCTTTCTATACCAGTATCAGCATATTAAGATACCTTTTTTCATGTATCGGGTTTTTCTTGATGGTTTTTAAACGCACAATCCGTTATTTAACTAATTGGGTTACATCAAGTAGAAAACATGATATTGTATTTATTGGAATTTCGAAAAAGTATTCGTAGTGTGCTTTATATACGGTATATTTTGTAATGCCGATTTCGTATCAGGAAATAAGCCTGAATACACGAATTGCATTGCTCAATGCTTTGTGGTTTTTAATTACGAAGTGAATTGTAATCACTGCTTTAATACTTCGTAATGATTATTAAGTGATAAATTATTATATTATGTAATTAATATAATTGATATAAGTTATTTAAATCCCTAGGAGATTCACACGGATATATCCATGCGGAAACCAATCAACCAACCTTGTATGACTTCTAACCAGGTTTGACTGTCTTGAAAAAATTTAATATTTCTTAGGGTTCTTCAAAAATGTGGTTATATAGTCATTATGGGGAAAATAAATGCTACACTACTCAGAAATCTCGTGGTATTCAGAAGGTTAAGAATAAAAGTAACATATTTGAATATGACATTATTTTATGCAGTTATATTTTTGTAGACATTTACAAATCCGAAACCAGCACTTTCAGGGGGGCCTAACTCTCCCTATGGTTACCCCCCATTGACAAGTTTTATATAATCCTCTCAATATGTAATACGTGCGTAAAAACTGCACAAAATTTTAAATGAAAGATAGGGTGAGGTAAAATTCAAAACATCTCAATCATAAACCTTATGTTTTGGAGTGATGATCCATGAGTGAAATGAGTGGTAAACCATGTTTTGGAGTAATGAGCCATATGAGTGGCAAATGATATGCTTGGGAATGATGATCCATATGAGTAATATGAGTGGTAAACCATGTTTCGGAAATCTGGTTCTCAGAAGGTTAAGAATAAAAGTAACTCATTTTATATGAATATAAAAGTATTTTATGCAGTTATATTTTAAGAGATGTTTAAAAATGCGGAACCAGCACTTTCGGGGGAACTCTGGTGCCCGAGTCTCCCCTCTGGTTAAGCCACTGATAAGTTTCATGTAACCATCTTTATAAGTAACCGGTGCGTAAGTATTACACAAAATTAAAATGAAACCTGGGGAGAGACAAAATAAAAAATATCTGAGTGATAAACCATAGGTTTTTGAGTGATGAGCCATGTAAGTGATATGACATATAAACCATATATTTTGGAAATCTCGAGGTGTTCAGAAGGTAAAGACTAAAAGCAACTAATTAATTAACTATTTGAATACAAAAGTATTTTGTGAGATTATGGTATTTTTTGTAGCGATGTTTCAAAAATCCGAAACCTACACTTTCGAGGGGGACTCTGGGACTTCAGTCTCCCCCTCTTGCAACGTCACTGACAAATTTCATATAATCCCTCTATATGTAAACGGTGCATATAGAGGGGATGCAGTCCTCTATATAATATGTATATATTACATAAAATTTACAATGGAACATAGGAAGAGACAAAATACAAAACATATGAGTGATAAACCAATCATATTTTTAATGACGGTAATGGTTGGACCATATGAATTGAAAGCTAGATGAAATTGAATTGAGAAGAGTTTTATAAGTTGTATTTGAATCATCAACTTTTAAGAGGTAATTAGATTTCGAGGTTTCAAATTTATAGACTAATATAAACAAATTCAGAATTATTTCCATTTTAGCATGACATCATAGATTCTGATCTGCTTACTAAGATTACAACTTATTTAACATATGCTGGCATACATTTTCCATAAATCATATTTGATAATACTAATAATTTCCGAAATTTGAAAGGTAAAGAAACAAGTGAAACGAAGAGAAGTATAAGCACCTTTTAATTTTACGTAAACTAAATGTAATCTACGTTTAAAAAAGTAATTATTTATTTGGTTTAACGAAAGTCTTGCGTATAATTTTAAGTAAATTTCTAAACTTGTCACCCCTTTAAAGGAAAGCAACGAAATGAAAATAACTAATATACTTTAAATATGCGATATGAAGATATCTTAATGTTAATGAAGAGAAGTATAACCGCTTTTTGTTTTGTAAACAAAATATACTCTATGTGTAAAAACGTAACATTTTATTTGGTTTAACAAAAGCCTTGAATAAAAATTTAAGTAAATTTCTAAACTTGTCACCTTTAAAAGAGCAATGAAATGAAAATTGCTAAGAATAAAATTTAAACATCCGATATGAAAATATATTAATCTTAATAAAGATAAGTATAACAGTCTTGTTTTTGTAAACAAAATGTACTCTAACTGTACATTTAAAAAAGGTATTTAATAAAATGTTAAGTAAATTTCTAAACTTGTCACGTTTAAAAAATGCAGCGATATGAAAACAACTGAGAACAAATTTTAAATATCCGATATGAAAATATCTGAATATAGTTGATGTATACTTTAACCAAGATGCAAATTTACCTTTTACCAGACTTAAAATCCCACTCATATATTAATTTATAAGCATATTAGATCGAATTGCTATGTATTCCGTTTTTAGAATAAACAAGGATGTATTGTATGAGGATACATTCGAGTAACTCTAAACCTCATTCATTAGATTTTTAAGTAAAACATGACAATTTAAATAAAATGAAAAAGTTATGAAAATAATACTGTCTATTCAATTCAGTTGCTGCATTTAGACATTAGAAAACTCAGAAATGCTAAAATCCAGGATATCGAGCAAATGGGGGTGGACATTAATTTAGCGAAAGGTTTATTTATACATTTAGCGAAAGGTTTATTTATAAATTTTAGTTATGTAAGTTTAAAATAATTTATTCGTAAAAAACTAATTGCAACGTCATGTGATGTTGATTATTTTTCATCAGATCAAAAATAAAAGTTCAGGGATATATATTTCTATTTCATCATCTGCATAATCAATCTGAAAAATTCAAACCGCATATATTCAGTACTATTTAAGTAAAACATCATAAAAATTAAAATAAAATCCGAAAGGCTACATAAATAATTCAATTCAGTCGCTATATTCATACATCGGAAAATTCATAAATGCTAAATAAAACGCAGGATATTGAGTGAATGTGGACATTAATTCAGCTAAATGTCAATATATTTCATTTAAATAAGTTTTAAACCTTTTAGTGGTACAAAAACAATACAATATAAAGCTATGCAAATTTGTTTTATCATCCAATTAAAAAGAAAATTAAGGCTGGTTGGTTGGGTTTTATCACGCAAGAGCCATATTTGGTCAAACTGCACCAAACACAAGACAACGCCAATAAATAAGTACACACAAGAGAAGATTTACTGACACAGAAGAGAGAAATACACTTAGGGGATACATGAATCGATTCTGCACTGCCCCTAACTCGCATTGGGCAAACCCACTACAAGAAAAGTTAAGATATACATACATTTTCTTTCTCCAATCTGCGCTTATTACTTGACGCTGTCTGTCTTACGTTTGGCGCAGCTTGGCCAAATAGGGCCCTTGCGCCATACCCAACCAACCTGCTTAAAATCAATTACACGCCACTTCATTTAATCATAAATTCAAACGCATCAAAGCCAATTCAAAAACCATAAACATTTCAAAACGAGATATCCTAATTAAAAGTTCCGTGACCGCTTTTAGCATCAAACACCGAAAAAGAAAACCATATGCCGTTATCAGTCGCTGTTTTTACCGCCACGCAGGAAGAGGAAACCGGAATTGTTGTCTATCTGCAGCAACACGAGCATCCAAAACCTGCACAGCTTTGCGAAACGCTGACGGAATTGAAACAATATTCCGCAGCTAAAGGCCGTTATGTCGATTTTTATTCAATCACTTTGAGCTCCAAAACATTTCCACGCGCTGCGAAGAAAGATGAAATCTCGAGTGGAAACATTTTAGACGATATAAAGGGCAAGGTGTGCACCCGATTCTATTTTGCTATCAGTTAAATTTGTATTTCCCTATCCCGGATAAAAATAGAGTCGTCGCCCGCTTTTTTATGTAAACAAACCCGCTGTAGTTCAAGCGGGATTCTACCATATTGGAGGTTACGCGTCAACTCGTTTCCCGAGCTTTTGAAAAAGAGCGCACTTCACACAAGTAGCTTATACTTGTTGGGGAAAATACAGTGATCCGACGATGCGAAATCTGAATGGATATGTGCTCAATTCCATGCATGTTCCATTGGGGTGCTTATTCTTGGTATCTTGATATCGAGACAGCTGTGAGATATTATAAATCCATTTTTTAATCGAAATTTCAATTCTGGATAGCTTAAAGTGAAGAGGGGAGCTTATTTCACTGTCTACGAAATTCAAATTTTGTACATCTTGAGTGGAATTAAAAGAAATATCTGCTATATATTAGCGACACAAGGGAACTGGTTGATTTTTATGAAGTGTGAATGAAGTAATTGTTATTGTGCATCCATTCCAATATGTTTTGTCTTCAGATATCTCTGCTAATTACAGATAAATCTGTCATTTCTTCTTTGTTATGCGAAGACTAAAGTACAAAACAAAGCAACATACAAATATTTCTTAAGTAGATTACTTTTCAATCCTATGAATTGTGTATTCCATTTGAATTGTTTTTTGATCGTGATATCGCGATCACTGTGGTAGGAAAAGTTACATTACGCAAAAGCGATTCATTTTGCGCTCGCTTAACATTAAATAAAATATTCAGTTAATCCAATTCAAATGCTCATTACTAATTCAACCCCATTTAAATATTTTTCCTATCCATTTGCATTGCTTTTTGAATATGATTTCATAGCAAGAAAAATTGTCTGACAAGTAAAAGTGATTTGGTCATTCATCCCATCTAACATTGAATTAAATATTCACACAATCCAATTCAATCAATTCAGATGTTCATTATTAATTCAACTCCATTTAAATTTCGTTGAGTATCCATTTGCATCGGTTTTAGAACATGATTTTTAAAATATTACGGTAGAAAAGTATATGCATTCATTATTTTGCCCATTTAATACTTAATTCAATCGATGTAACTGTTTATTAATTCCCCAATACGATTTAAATTAATTTTATTCATTTTTATTGGTTTTGTATCTTCATTTTACAACCATCATATAATACGAAGAGTTTTGGGTCGTGATAAGTAATTTGATCATTAATTTTTTCACTCGTTTAATATTAAACTCAATCAATACAAGTGTTTGTTATTAATTCAACCCCGTCTAAATCATTTTGTCTGCTTTGAATTGGTTTGGGATCATTATTTTGCAATCTTCATAACAGGAAGAGTTTTCGTGCCATGCACAGCAATCCGCTTATTCATTTTTTCACCAATTTAATATTAAACCCAATCAATACAAGTGCTTGTTATTAATTCAACCCCATCTAAATCATTTTGTCTATCCTTTTCAATTGGTTTTGGATCATTATTTAGTTTTTCTTACAAAGCGAGCTTACACAGCAATCCGCTCATTCATTTTTTAGCCGTTTAATATTAAAGTCAATCAATATAACTAAAAATTCAACACTATCTAAACCATTTTGTCCATATTTTGAACTGGTTTGGATCATTATTTTGCAATCTTCGCAACAGGAATGTTTTTCGGGCATGTACAGGCATCCGACGATTCATTTTTTTCACCAGTTTAATATTAAAGTCAATCAATACAACTATTAATTCAACTCTATTTGAATTTTTTGTCCATATTTTTTTAACTGGTTTGGATCATTATTTTGCAATCTTCGCAACAGGAATGTTTTTCGGGCATGCATAAGAAATTCGATAATTCATTTTTCACCTGTTTAATATTAAAGTCAATTAATACAACTATTAATTCAACTCTCTTTGAATTTTTTGTCCATATTTTGAACTAGTTTGGATCATTATTTTGCAATCTTCGCAACAGGAATGTTTTTCGGGCATGTATAAGCAATCCGATGATTCATTTTTTCACCCGTTTAATATTAAAATCAATCAATACAACTACTAATTCAACTTATATGAATCTTTTTGTCCATATTTTGAATTGGTTTTGGATCATTATTTTGCAATCTTCGCAACAGGAATTTTTTTTCGGGCATGTATAAGCAATCCGATGATTCATTTTTCCACCAGTTTAATATTAAAATCAATCAATACAACTATTAATTCAACTTATATAAATCTTTTTGTCAGTATTTTGAATTGGTTTTGGATCATTATTTAGCAATCTCCATAACAATGTTTTTCGGGCATGCATAAGTAATCCTACGATTCGTTTTTTCACCCGTTTAATTCAAAATTAAACGGGTCGATTAATATTAGTGTTCGTCACCAACCGAACTGCTTTCCGATTACTTCATCTACACACCCGAACCGGGTTCGGCCCGGCCGCCGCAATCTGTCGCGCGGAGGCGGTCCGGTCGCCACACAAACAAACTCCGCGAGAGGGTGACCGGCCCCCAACAAAACAAAAGGCGACTTACCGGAGCACGTTCGCGAGCGTGTGCCGTCGGTTCCTGCGGGACGTGGTCGCGGTCGGCGGCGGCCTCGGCGGCCGCGGGTAGCCGAGTTTGGCCGCCATCGAGCAAGAGTGGGGATGGGGTCGGCTGCTACGATCGAGCGCGAGACGATCAATGCTCTCTCCGCGCGCTCTCCGGCCGCCGCCAGGGGGAGCAGCGGCACCCGAAAAACTTCCCCGCGAAAACGAGAAAATTTCGTCCCGCCTGTGCGAATCGATGCGCCTCGGAATCGATGGGGTCACCCAAGACCCCCGCTCACCGAAAGCGAAAGGACCACCCTTACACAGAGAGCAAAAAAACATCGGATTACACTCACCAGTCGTCCATGGCGATTGCAAGCAGAGAAAAAAAGTTCCCGAGTCATCCGCATGCAAGGGATGAGAGAGGACCATGCTCCAGCTATCCGCTTTACGCGAAAAGAGAGGATAATGTCACGACTGCTATTCTTTCTGCCCCGGCGATACTTCTACGCCATCGTAAACCATTCCTCGCTTCCAATCCCGCACGAATTGTCGTCGTTAGGAGTAATCGAAGTAAATTATCAAGTCGGCATTTAAATGCTCGGCCTTCCTCTCGACGTTTATTTTAGAGCTCACGATCACAAAAGCCCGCACCGAGACGAAGGCTGGTACGGGATGTTACGACCGCCTCTAACCCTTTGCCTACTCTGCTAGGCACTTTCTTTAAAATCCTACGGTCAATGGGGACAATCGCATCCCATCCGGGCACCAGAGTTGGTAGAGTTAGCAACCGGTAGGTGGGTATTTTGATTAACGTGGTCGTTTAGTTAGTCGTTTTCACTGTTAACATTGATGGAAAACTTTAATAACGCGATAAATAACGCAGCTATTATGTTTCTGCACACATTCTTTAAAGCTGTACAATTAAGGGTAATGGTAATTAATTAACGTCGCACTGAAGCAACACAACGGGCTATTGGCGACGGTCCGGGATCAAACCCGAAGAAAAAGATCCGAGGACAACTTTTTTTGGATAATCCATTGCCAAAAAATTCAAAATTTTACTAGGGGCTGTCCTTTATTATACAATTACCCTCAGGCAATGTTTGCCTGATTTATTCACCAACATTTGTTGGATTTTTTTGTATTAAAAAATGTATCATTTTATGTAAATATGCAAAATTTAAAGACAATAAATGGTTCCCCCTCCTACCATTAAATGCTCTAAACCTCACGGTGAGTAGGTAGGAGGTGGGTCTACTACTACTACTACTACTTCTAGGGGCTGTCCTTGGATGAATCCCGAACCATCGCTAATAGTCCCTTGTGTTGCTCGAAGCAAATTCGACTACCTACCTGCCTTTTCAAACTCTGTTATCTCTTTCTGGTTAATCATTTTGTAGGTAACTGAAATTTCCCGGATCCATCCTGAAGGGAAAGATCCGCGGAGGGTACTTCGTAATTTTGAACCACGGTCAGATGACGAGGTCTCGACCTGAGCTGGCACCTTCTCTCCAAACTTCCACACCAACGTGAGGACATTTGAGGCCACGACGGATTTAACATACACCAGCCCCACGTACACGACGGCCTTTGGTTAGATCAAGCAAAAATACTCAGAAGCTGACTTTGAGCATTGTTTCGAACGGGGGGGTATTTCAATTAACGTCACACTGGAGCAACACAACGGGCTATTGGTGACGGTCCGGGATCAATCCCAAAGGTAAAGATCCGAGGACAATACCACGTAATTTTGAACCACGGTCAGATGACGAGGCAACACCTGAGCTGGCACCCCACTCTCCAAACTTCCACACCACGCCAACGTGAGGACATTTGAGGCCACGACAGATTTAACGTGCACCAGCCCCCTTTGTACACGACGGTGTTTTGGCTGGATTCGAACTCGCAACCCTTCGGTTGCTAGTTCGTTACTCTTCCAACCGGGCCACCGCGGCCCTGTTTCGAACGGGATGAAGGTTGATTTTAAATATCATCCTATCCGGGGTTCGCAGTAACTCTACCAACTGGGCGTTGGTAGTCACAGTTCAGCAACAAGAAGGTTACGAGTTCGAAACTCGATCTAACCAAAGACCGTTGTGTACGTGAGGGCTGGTGCACAAATGATATTCACACACACTTGCCGTCTTTCCTTGTTAATCATTATTGAACCCTCTAGCACATCAGAATGGTGCTTGAGACTTACATCTGTAAGTGTATAAGGTGTAGTTTTGTGTTTCCTATATGTATATATATATATATATAGGAAACACGAAACTACATATATTCAATTAATTCCTCTCCGCCAAAAAATGAATTGATTTATTTCTTGTTTGGTTATTATAAAGTGGCTTATTCGCCGTTTATCAAGACTACTAGATTTTCAAGCTACAAAGAGATGTCGATTGGAAAGAACTAGAATATTCTATTGAGAAAAAGGGGGCTGGTGCATGTTAAATCTGTCGTGGCCTCAAATGTCCTCACGTTGGCGTGGTGTGGAAGTTTGGAGAGTGGCGTGCCAGCTCAGGTGTAACCTCATCATCTGACAGGGGTTCAAAATTACGTGGTGTTGTCCTCGGATCTTTCTTGATCCCGGACCGTCGCCAATAGCCCGGTGTATTGCTCCGGTGCGACGCTAATTAAAATACCAACATACCTCTTTCTTCTTTCTTATCCCAGTGTAAAAACAAGTTGCACTAAGTCTTTGAGTCTGCAAAAAAGTTTTTGGGCAATGGCAGATGGGTCCTTAAAAAGTCTTCATGTATGGCTCCAATGCAATTCAGGATGTGTGAGAGAGACTGGTAATAAGCCGCGCTTTATACAGGTAGGAAAGAATTTCTGGCCATCAATGGAAATCATCTTTTTCAAATGGCCATATCGGAGCCTGGCAAGCATAAAGTTTTCAGGGGCAAATTTAAGGCAAGCAGCTCTCCTGGTGTTCCACTGAGGTACCTGTGATGAAAATGTACTGGGGATGATCTGCGCAATTTCTTTTAAAGTACAGACAGGTGGTCGTCCTCTGAAAGCATGACAGTACTTTCTCTTGTGACAGATTGTTTATTTGCTCCAGCTTTTGCCAATAAGTCAGCTCTCTCATTGCCCAGAGTGCCAACATGTGATGGGATCCATTGAAAATTTATAAATTTTATTGAAACTTAATATTAGAAGGGTTATTTTTTCAAAAGAGGATTAAAACTGGTGAAGCATTTTTCAATTGCTAGAATTGCTGCCTGCGAATCAATGTAAATACTTATTTTAAGTGGCTGACTTTTATGGACTGGTGCCTACATACCTACCTATTGAGAAATACACGAAAAGGCCAGAAAAACTGGTACAGACAAGCCTATGCAAAATACATATCAACGCCACCTACGTACGTCATTGGTTTCGTCTTCCAGTACCTATGTAAAACGAGACATCTGTGATAGCATTTAGAGCCGTACCGCCGTGAGAATGTCAAGTTATAACGATTTAAGCAAATTTCAACGCGATTTAATAGCTGTAGCTCGTGAGATGGGTCAGCATTTTATAGGTAGAAGTTTGGATTTTTACGCACTACCATTTCAAAGGTGTACCGTGATTGCGAGAATTCTGGCAAAACTTGTAACTTACGACAGCGGTATGGCCGTAAAAGAACTCTGGGTGAACGTGACCACCGTCGGTAGGGAAGAATCATCTCATCCGATAGGCGTGCAACACTGCTTCAAATAACATTGGAATGAATTCAATGCTGCTACCCTCAACAAACATCATCTTGAGGACTGTCCAATGTTCCCTCGAAGATATGGGTCTTAGGAGCCGACACCGAACTTGAGTACCTTTGATGAATACTCGATGCATAATTATGCTCCTCGCCCGAGCTCGAAAACACCGCCACTGGATTTTTGATGACTGGAAACGAGTAGCCTGGTCTGACGAGTCGTGTTTTCAACTGCATCGGGCAGATGGAAGGAACCATGGATCTCGCATGTCAACAGGGGATTGACAGACTGATGGTGGTTCCGTAATGTTAGGGGGTTTGTTTAGTTGGCATTCATTGGGACCCCAGACATGTATACAAACTTCTCTGACAGATGAACCTTATGTCCATCCTTCCTAACGAGTTGCACTCGTTCATGTCCTGCCTTCATTCTGATAGGTTTGGCCTCTTCCAACAGGACACAAGTGTAGACACGCCAAAATAGGGTTAAAGGAACACTCATCTGAGTTTGGGGTCATACCGCTTCCATTTAAGTCACCAGATCTCAACATTATCCAACACATCTGAATTGACGGGTAACGCGCTCTGTGGAACACAGAAACCATACACCTCGGAATGCAACAGAACACCTCTGCTGGAAGTAGGGTGCTCAATGCCTACCAAATACGAGGGAAAGTCAAAAATCATCCGCGCTTTATTTTTTAATCTATTTATACAAATGTAGGGGTTGAACAAGTTCGTCATTTCCTATATAGTCTCCTTCCTTTTCGATGCACTTGGTCCAGCGGTCCACAAGTTTGCATATTCCCTCCAAATAGAAGGTCTTCGGTTGGTTGCCTAACCATTTATGCACCGCTTCCCACATTTCTTTGTCCGTCTAATCTGCTGAGAACACGCTACATTGTTAATGGAAACTCGCCGGTTTGCCAGTACCATTTCTCGAGTTTGCTGAAGCTTCTCGTCAGTGATGGAGGTTGGCGGGCGTCCTGCTCTTTCGTGCACCATGCTTGTCAGGCCTCTTTTAAGCTTCCCGATCCACTCATGCTCACTTCTACGTGGTAGAGCACTATTCCCGTATTGTGTTGCAAGGCTCCGACGAATTTCAGCCCCTGGCACACCTTCCGATCATAGAAATAGGATCATTTCTCTTTATTCCTCCTTGGTGCACACTGCTAGAGTCATGTTTATACTGAAGCAGAAGCAAGAAAAATGACGCTATCGAGGTCAAACTTCGGTAACGTGACCACAGTAGTATCAGCTCTAAGCATGCATGCGCAGAAGGCAGCGTGACAAACCTAAAGATGTGTTATAAGGTATGTGAGGATAATTTTTGACTTACCCTCGTATATAGCAGTGCATTGGATTTCTATCATGAAGTTATATTTCGTTGACTGAAGTTGCACTTTGAGAATCTCTTAAGGAAAATGGAATAAGGTCTGTTTCTAAGACAACAGACAACCCAGACTTTGAGGTGGAAGCAGTAGACAGATAGTACCCATGTTAATATACTCTAATATTTAGCAATGTAAGAGATTACTTTTAATTGCGATAGAACTTTACATATTTGACTTTCTTTGAGTTGTAGTTTTTGATGAGACAAATTTCACGCAATTTATATTGGTTCCCACTTCTGTGTGTATGCAAGTTTTATTGACAGTTAACCCTCCAAGTGGTTTCGATGAGATATCTCATCCATCAATCAGACCAATTTTGCTAGTGACGAGATATCTCGTCACCAAGATATTCCCGATTTCAATCAAGATCTGGTCAGTTTTTCTAATGACGATAGATTTCGTCCAAGATTTGGTCAGTTTTGCTAACGACGAGATACCAGGTCGAGACAACCATAAGGGGGTCAAAAGTAAATTTTACAAACAAATAATACATTTATTTATTCATTAAAATATATTTTCATAGGTCTGCTCATTATTTTAATGTGCTCGGAATACCTTTCTAAATCACGTTTTTACCTAAAACACCTTAAAAAGATACCACCTCTCCACTTCTGCTTATAACCTATCTGAAAATAAATTCGTATAAATCCATTTACAGTTCTCGAACATTTCCTAAGCCCTTCGTTTCTTTATATTTATCAGCAGCCGGAATAAAATTCGAAAGTACTCAACCAACACACACTACGAGAAAAATCTAGACAAAAGTTTCCATGCTGTTTCCCCTGAGGCATCAATTTCAAAAGGACCCTTGCGTACGAAAACGCCTCAAAGTTAGCAAAAAATCCCCTTCGAACTTTAAACCATTTCTATTTCGTTGCGATTTCGAATCATTAACATTTACCCATTACGAATAAAAGGAATGCATACCGTGAAAAGTATCTAAAGTAAATCAATATAATTCGCATCAAGAAATTCAGAAAGAAAGCTTTGTTTCAAAGTTGTGAATTTTATGCATTTTATGAATTTTATGAAGGCATATAACCGATATAGTTGCATTTTGAAGTGCGTGAGGATTTAATTACCTACGTTTTGAAATCATTTCAATGAATGGCAAGAAAAGTAATAAAGATGAAACTTTAATATTAACTTTGATTATCTTTTAATCATACAAGGAATGCACTGCCCTGAAAAGTATCAAAATTAAATCAATATAATTCATATCGAGAAATTGAGAAAGAGAGCTTTGTTTCAAAGTTGTGAATTTTATGCAGGCATATAACTGGTATAATAACATTTTGAAATACTTGAGGATTTAATTACCGTACGTTTTGAGAAAAGTTCAATGAATGGCAGGAATAGGAATAAAGATGAAATTCTAATATTAATTTTAATTATTTTTTAATCATGCAACAGTTGTATACTCATTTTATTAGAGAAAGATTATTTTTATAATTAAAGCATTGACCAAGAAAGAGAGTTTGAAGAAATTAGTTTCAAAAAATGAAAATGAGAAAAGAAACTAAACTCGCATGAAACAACCAGTCTTACTTAATCAACTCTGAGGAGCTAGATGTCTGTGAATACAATTAAAATTTTCAATTAGAAAAACTCCATTGTATGAAAGCAATTTGTACTAGCTTCATACCAAAATAACATTCACTTGCGCTTTGATGTAGACTTTAGCTCACGAAGTATATTAATTTAAGGTAATAACTATTCAGAATTCCCACTTCAAAAGCAGAATTAATATATAAACGAACTACTTTCCACTTTTCTGTTTATGTGGATGTTGTAAGGGAATGTATTTTAGGAGTTATAAATCATTTTTATGAACCAAGCATGTTTAATTAAATACGAGGGTGGTTAACTAATTGAATTAACGTCACAATGGAGCAACACAACGTGCTATTGGTGACGGTCCGGGATCAATCCCGAAGGGAAAGATCAAGGATAACACCACGTAATTTTGAACCACGGTCAGATGACGAGGCAGCACCTGAGCAGATACCCCACTCTCCAAACTTCCACACCACGTCAACGTGAGGACATTTGAAGCCACGACAGATTTAACGTGCACCATTCCCCCTTAGTATACGACGGTCTTTGGTTGCATTCAAATAAATATGAGGGATTTCCAGTGTAAAACAAACAAGACGGAAAACGGATATTTTACTTCCACTACTCAAATGCTACCTTAAAACGCAGTTTATCGCCGCTTCTGCTTCGGCGACGTTAACAGTTTAATCTAATTGGCGTTGACCACTCCTATCATATATCGATTCGAAATTCATTCTTTGAATATGTTCTTAGCGACATGCAGAACTCGTATTCGAGAAACATGCCATGTTATGTCACGTTCGAAATGCGTATAAGAAATAAGCAAAAACACTAGCGCCACCTACATCTTGTTAGAAAAGCCCTCATATTGACCAATTTTATCACTGAAGAAGGTAGAATCTGCCAAGAACTTACCCGTTACTCTTATTCGTCTCAGAGGTTCTCAATGAGTTTACCCTCCTACTGGTTTCGACGTGATATCTTGTCCATCAAAACCTGATAAATTTTTGCTAATGACGAGATATCTTGCCATCAGATCAACCAATTTTTTGATGACGGCAAGATCAAGATCTGGTCAGTTTTTTTCCAATGACGGGATATCTCGTCTATCAAGATCTGGTCATTTTTTTATCAATAACGAGACTACCACCAGGAGGATTTAAGTCATCTCTATACCTTTAAAATGCCATTTTCACTCCAATTTTACATATTATTGTACTACAATACTTTAGCTCTTCAAATCACTTCAAATTTTACTTTTACGACCTTTAGAACTGGAGATATAAAAATTTAAAAAAGTTTTCACATTTATATTTGATATGGGGGTTTATATCGTTTTTATCTTTTTCTGGAAATACAATTTTTGCTAAGCGTTACTCACCGCAAAACGTATCTCAGGATGCATCAATTAAATTCTTTTGAAATTTTTATACACGGTCTAAAGATTATAAAGCAGGGTTTGAACTATTTTATTATTAAGAAATGTGTATTTTTAAAAAAAAATGAGCATGATGTAAACCTGAATGTTTTTGCATTTTGCTCTTTTCTCATGTTTTTTTAAGGGATGACTGACGCTAAAGCCCACGATTAATTTAAATATAACAATATAGTAATGATAGTAGTTCAACACCTGAATCAATGTTTTTAGCAGATAACTCACTTTGCAAACTGGAAAAATGTTAATTATTTTTTAAAATATGACGTTTTGCGTAAATGGTATTTTTGACTTCTTTTACACGTTTTATTCCATTTTTATAAAAAATAAATTTTAAACACTATATTTTCTGCCATAAAATGCTTTTGCTATAAGAAATCAATAACAAAATCTGTTTTTAATAATTTTAAAAATTGCCACCGAAGGTATACATGTAGGTAGGTATTTAATTAACGTCGCAATGGAGCAACACAAAGGGCCATTGGCTACAGTCCGAGGACAATGCGACGTAATTTTGAACCACGGTCAGATGATAAGGTCAAACTTAGCTGGCACCCCACTCACCAAACTTCCACACCACGCCAACGTGAGGACATTTGAGGCCACAACAGATTTCACGTGCACCAGCCCCCAGGCACACGACGGTCTTTGGTTGGATTCAAATTCGCAACCCCCGAAGGTATACAGATACCGTGGGATGTAGGAAAGGGTTGTATGTCCGTAAACGCCACCTAGATGGGCAAGAGGGTACAATAAGTTGCACAAATAAAATAAAACAAGTATGTGGACTACATTTTTATGAGACCTTATTGTGCAGTTGACGAGATCAAGTCAGTTTTCATCTATTGATGAGATATCTCGTCATTAGATGAAACCTCGATTTAATGACAAGACACCTCGTCGCGACAACCACCAAGAGGATTAAGATCTGGACTCTGAGCAGGCCAATCCATTTGAGTTACCTGATTTTCTATATACCAGGTCCACCGTGATCCTGGAAACATGATGGTTCAAAATTACTAGGCGTAGTCTTCGGATCCTTCCCTTAGAGAACGATCCCGGAACGTCGCCAATATCCCGTTATGTTGCTCCAGTGCGACGTTAATTAATTATCATTACCATTTATCAAATTTTGAAAAATCGAACAGTGCGCAGTTTCTTCTCTAGCCTACACTCCCTCGTTTGAACAGGCTCTGGGTTTGAACCTAGGTCTTGGAATGGGTGCTTATAATAGTTTAGAATCTACACTAAGCTGTAACTCCCGGTCGAATAAGCCCTCGTGTCGCAAAAGTGACCATAGAAAGAAAAACGAAAATCAAAGAACTGAAATCCTTTCTAGATTAGCTGAAGGACACAGCGCCCTCTTGTGGTGGTTTCTGCCACTAAAGACATTACTTATAGAAAAAATATTTCCTAAATAAGAAAGCTTCCCTGTTTCGGAAACCATCTAATAAATTTAATGATGTTTTATTATCTTAAAATTATAAAACCAGTTGTCTGCGCGTGAAAGTCTCATAAATATCTTTCCAGAGCTCACTTTTCGTATATCAGGCGTAAAACATGCCTTAGTTAAAGTTATTTATAACCTTCAAACACGATGCTAGCAACCGGAATTCGAAACTCGGTCCAGCCAAAGACCGTCGTGTACACGGTCACGTTCAATCTGTCGTGGCCTCAAATGTCCTCACGTTGGCTTTTGAGTTTGGAGAGGGGGATGCCAGCTTATGTGTTGACCTGGTCATCTGACAGCGGCTCAAAATTACGAGGTGTCCTTGGATCTTCCCTTCCAGGACCGTCGATAAAAGCCCTTTGTGTTGCTCCAGTGTGACGTTCATTAACCATCTACTTACCGTTCGTATATCAGGCGTAAAACACCTCAGTTGAAGCTATTTATAGCCTCCAAACATGATCCAAACTGTCATTTCCTATTCGCGCGAAATCATTATAGACAGCTTCATTCGAGTTCCCGAAATTCTATGAGCCACTTTAATTCAATTTAATAGAAACCCAGCGATTCCTTTATATAATTTTATGAGTCAAATGCTCCGGACTTGTTTGCCGGTGTGGATAATCAAGTCTTCAGGAGTTCGCGATGCATTGTTTTCCGAAGTTACTCACCTTTACATAGACAATTAAAATGATTTAATGATTTTTCCTGTTCCGCCACTTTAAATTCGCATACTCCTCTGTTTGCCAAATGAAACGTTTCGCTAAAAGAATGATTCATATTTCTCCAGTGAAGATGGATTCAAACTAGATTAATATACAGAAATTAGATTTTCCTTACAATGCAGAAAATAAATATACACAGTTGAGAATTCAAGTACAATCTCCAAAAGGAATGTCATGTCAGCATATTGTGTATAGCATATTTGTATATATCGCAGAAAATACTAGAATACTGGAGCAGAGATGGCTAACGTACTGAGGAAGCGCATTATTTTACTCATGTTGAAAGCAAGTAAAATTATGTGCTTTCGACTACGTCAAAGTTTTCTCTATTGTATAAATTACGTTCAAGCAAAAACTTTACATACAACTTCTTTCGTTTTCTTCCTCACATCAAGTTTCTTTTGTTTACATTCTAGAATCTGAGATACTCTCATGTGCCTTACATTTAAAAGGAACAGCTATGGAGTCGACGTTGCTAATAATTTCTATAGTAAAAATTATTCTCATTAAAGATGAAGGAAATATCGCTTCTTTTGTTTTCTTCCTCGCATCAAGTGTACTTTTGTTTACATTCTAGAATTTGAGATACTTTTATATGTCATACATTTAAAAGAAAACAATATGGAGTCGATGTTGCTAATAATTACCAGAATTCAAATTATACCCATTAAAGATGAAGGAAATAAAATCGCTCCTTTCGTTTTCTTCCTCACACCAAGTGTATTTTTGTTTACAAATTCTAGAATCTGAGATACTCTTACATGCCTTACATTCAAAAGTAAGCAATTCGACCAGTGTAGTTAATAATTACTATAGTCCAAATTACACTCCTCAAATATAAAGGAAATGTGCATTTAAGGAAATCTCTAAAACAGATCACTGTATACACATCAGACCATTTAAGTATACAGAGGTTGTTCGGACATTTTTTGAACGATTTTAATGGACTGAAGATCAATTTTTTTACATGACATTTTTGTGTTTTAAATGTTCCATTATATAGCCCTTATTGTTAACTTTCTACACCTTAATTTCCATGATAATAAGGACTTTTGTAGTATCGACAGTGGTATTTTGTCCCATTCTTGTTCCACAGTTTTCCAAAATCCTTGAATGGTTTTCGAAGTTTCGACAATGCTCTTTTTAAAAGTCCAAAAGCACAAAAGTCCATGGGGAGACATCTGGAGATTGAGCAGGAATATCAGTAAAGGGTGACTTGATACCAGTCTCTTGTTCCATTTTTTTCAAGAATTTAATAGTGTATTTAGATGTATGGCTGCTGCTTTATCCTGATGCAGCTCTTCTGATTGTTGGCACTGTGGGTAAAGATATGGTATTTCTTTTTTTAATATTGGGGATAAAATATGGTCTTGATAGTATGTGGGAGTTGATTTTTACATTTTTTTCACTCTCTACTTTTAATTGTCCATTATATGCAAAACCGGCAACAATCATAAATCCCTTAGAGAAAGTTTCTTTAGATTCTTTGAACCCCGTTTTAAGATTTTTCTCCTCTTTTATGATAATAAATTGTTCCTTTTCATTTCAATCATTTAAATACACCCACGCCTCGTCTATTGTCAACATTTTTCCATGTTTCTCCAGTTAAATGCTTCTCATACAGAATTCTGCAGCGAGTTCTGCGTTCTGCAATATGTCGTAGAGATAGACGATGAACATTGTATTTTTTGCCTTTTTAAGATTCATATCAGTCAATTATTTTATTTACAGTTGAAACTGAACCTTTTAATGACTTTGCAATAGTCCTTTGACTTGGCGGATTCTTTTAAAATTAAAGATCTTACCTTACAAATATTTTCATAAATTATTTTCTTTTTTGGTTACGTATTTGGAAGTATTTTTCCACTTTTGCGTTTTTATCTTTCTCATTGATAATATTACTTATCGTACCTTTAGATATAGAAAAAACATGACTTTTACAGCGTTTGTGAATAATTGAATAAGCATAATTCTCTTCGGAAAGAGCGGAAACAGCCTTCCATCCATTGCTTATTTAAAAACGCCATTTTGAAAGTAAACAAAACTCTGAGTTGGCAGACGATAAGTTATACTTTAACTATTTAACTGGCTGCGAAAATAAAATTCTTTCGTAGCATACAATTTTTTACAGCTCATCAAAATCGTTCAAAAAATGTCCGAACAGCCTCTGTATTTCATAATTTTCCAGTCTTTCTGGTTCGATTTCTATAACTAACCCTAGGTCTATTTCACTCTTGTATGAGTAAAATTGGCTGGACCTAGTTTCGAACTAGTAACCCTCTAGTTGCTAATGCACGACTCTTACAACTGATAGAGTCGTAGATTGTAAGAGCTACCGTGGCCCGTTAATCGATTGGTTGGTTTGGGGTTTTTGGCTCAAGGGCCAAATTTGGCCAAGCTGTGCCAAACACAATGCAGACGTCAATAGACACACAAAGGAAAGTTTTACTGATACAGAAGAGAAAAATACACCCAAGATGATTGTTTGGTTTTGGTAATTTTATGGCGCAAGGGCCATATTTGGCCATGCGCCATATTTGCATCAGCCATCTGGCCCTATTTGGCAAGTATGCAATATTTAGCCAAATATGGCTCAGCATGGCCCTATTTGGCCATGCTACGCCTCACACAAGACACAATATCTAGTAATAGAACACACCCAATGAAAGTTTTACTAGCACAGAAGACTGAATACACCCAGGGAGGAATGCACCTGTAGGAATGCGCCGCCTACAACTCGAAGGCTGCTAGAGAAGTGGGCATACCCACTGAGCCACGACGACAGCAAATACGCCCAGGAAGGAATCGAACCTGACAGAAATAGAAACTGCGCCGCCTACAATTTGCAAGTCGCTAGCGCAGTGGGCGTATCAACTGAGCCACTCGTCCCCGGTTGGTTAGTCGGACTGGAATTTATCCTAACAGCATCGCACCTCACACCGAATAATTATTTTGTCCGACTTCTAGAATGCACCGCACATTTTGACCGCCCCGTAATCATCCGCTGGCAATTTTATTTCTGTGTCGGGTACAAAGAAGTGCTAATAATGAAGGGACGACACATGACAGGATGCAATTTAGCAGGGAAGTGGAAATCGAAGGCATGTGCTGGAGGAAAGCGGGGACTTTTGTATCGGTCGTTAGGTTGAACTGTCCTTAATAAGCGCTCGTAAAACGCTAAAACCACTGGTATTAAAAGACTCGGTGGCAGAAATATTCTGTTTAATCGGTCGATAAGCTACTGCATTTGCTGTGCTGCGAATTTCAATGTTCCAAAGTAACCCCTCCAAGTGCTTTCGGCGAGATATCTCGTCAAAATATTGCCGATTTTTCGCTCATGACTATATTAAGATGGGTATTTCTTTTAATGATGTCCATTACATCTGGTCAGTTTTCTTCTAATGACTCCGTCAAGATCTGACCAATTTTGCTAATAACTCCATCAGGATCTGACCAATTCTGCTATTGCCGAGATATCTCGTCCATCAAGATCTGACCAATTTTGCTAGAGTCATCAAAATAGTGCCGATTTTTCGATGACGACTAGATCAAGATCAGGGTTTTGCTAATGACGAGATGCCTTGTCGAGACAATCAAAAGGAGGGTCGAGCGTAATTGTTACAAAGTACGAAGCAAACAATAACAAAAACGATAAACCGATGTACAGGATGTTCCGAAAATATCAGGCCAAATTGTAGACTTTTGGTCAGAATGCGTTTGAGAATGCATCGTTTAGGTGGTAGAGGGTTCCGTGTAGGTCAGTCGATAACACACACACATATTTTCCATGGCGTAAGGCGTCATTCTCGCTCGGATTTTCAAAGGAAAGCCCCAAATTTGTTTAGCGATGCATTCCATTAGAAAAACACTAACACCTACGTTTAGCTAAGCCTCTCATAGGAATTAGGGACACAGTAGCCCGGTTGGAAGAGTAATGGTTTAGCAACTGGAGGGTAGCGAGTTTGAATCCAACCAAAGACCGTCGTGTACATGGGTGGCTGGTGCACGTTAAATCTGCCGTGGCCTGAAATGTCCTCACGTTGGTATTTTGTGGAAGTTTGGAGAGTGGGCTGCCGGATCAGGTGTGACCTCGCCATCTGATCCTGGTTCTAAAGAACGCGGTATTGTCGGATCTTTCCCTTCGGGTTTGATCGGACCGACGCCAATAGCATATTTGAACTACGCAATACTACTTGTAATTCTGAACTACGGTCACACCCGAGCTGGCACCCCACTCTCCAAACTTCCACACCACGCCAACGGAAGGGCATTTAAGGACGCGACAGATTTAACGTGCACTAGCCCCATGTATACGACGGTCTTTGGTCGGATCGAGTTTCGAATTCGCAACCCTCCGTTTGCTTATCTGCTACTATTTCAACAGGGCTTCCGTGCTCCTTGTCCATAAAAGAATCAAAGCTTTTCATAGATATGAATAGGCTTTAAAATAACCAAAGCATGCGCTTTGTTTTTACTTCACGCCGATAAAACTTCAAATAAAATGCCGATAAGTTTTTTATACGGTGAGGTTTTCCTGAACTAATTATACGACACTAATCTACAAAGTGCTCCTCATTAGGTAGATTAGCAGGTAATTGTTGCGTTCAAAATTCAGGGCGGTCATAAAGTAGCTTCCCCAATACGAGCCCCTAGGGACAGCAATTTGCAACGAATCGGAAAGGAGATTTAAACATTTCAGTGTGTTCTTGAGAGTTATGTAAATATCAAGAATAGAGCTCTCACAATTACGGATACAGGTAACAAATTTCAAATAAGAATACCTACTTTTCATCACACAGTGATCGGCGCAGTGAAATACAAATTGGCGTTCAAATTACGATTAACTCTAAAAACGACTGCACAAGAGCACGGTCAAAGATGAGGTAGACATTCATTTAACGTCGCACTAGAGCAACACAACGGGCTATTGACGACCCGAAGGGAAAGATCCTGTGTTGCTCCAGTGCGACGTTAATTAAAATACTACCTATATAAAATTATCTGTCGGTGCCGCGGTAGCCTGGTTGGTAGAGTATCAGATTCGCAAGCAGTGTCGCGAGTTCGAAACTCGGTCCAACCAAAGACCGTCTTGTACTGGGGGCACACGTTAAATCGGTCGTGGCCCCAAATGTCCTCAGTTTGGCGTGGTGTGGAAGTTTTGAGAGTAGGCTGCCAGCTCAGGTGTTGACCTCGTCATCTAACCCTGGTTCAGAATTAAATGGGGTTGTCGGATCTTTCTCTTCGCGATTGATCCCGGACCGTCACCAGCAGCTCTTTGTGTTGCTAGGGGCTCGTACGCAGGGAAGTTACTTTGTGACCACTCCGTTTACCCGCACAAGGTGCCATGAAAAAGTAAGCTTTGGAATCGTGGTACTTATTTTTAGTTAGTTGTGAAAATCAAAAGCACATGTAGGATTTTCTGAGTAGATTTAATTAAATGGTTCTCCCAAAGAGAAGAAAATGAGCCAGGTAATCGTTTCTTTTCAGAATATATGGCGTTGCTTTTTAACCTTATCTTTTTTTAATTGCGGTTAAAAAGTAATTCCAGGGAACTAGTCGAAAAATAAAATTCCTTTCCAGAAAAATCTAAACCTCTGCGAGTTCAGAGTTTGGTCCTGGCAAAGACTGTCGTGTACACGGGGTCTGGTGCACGTTAAATCTGTCGTGGCCCAAAATGTCCTCACGTTGGCGTTGTGTGGAAGTTTGGAGAGTGGGGCGCCAGCTCAGGTTTTGACCTCGTCGTCTGACAGCGGTTCAAAATTACGAGGCGTTGTCCTTGTATCTTTCCCTTCGGGATTGATCCTGGACCGTCACCGATAGCCCATTGTGTTGCTCCAGTGTGACGTTAATTAACTACTTCCACCAAGCTTTGTGTTTCTTTCATTTTAGAATCGGAGGAGAGCGATGCTTGTTTTTGTAATATTGCTTTGAAAATTGTTACTTTTGTAATGTTGCTTAAAACTTTTTGCTTTTGCCACTATTGCCTTAAAACTTGTTGCTTTCGTAATACTTTAAAAATTGTCGCTTTTGTGGTATTGCTTAGAAAGTGTTGCTCTTGTTGATTTAGCCTTAAAAATTATTCCTCTTGTAATTAGCTTTACAAATTATATCTTTTGTAATATTGCTTTAAAAATTCTTGCTTTTGTAATATTGCTTGAAATTTGTTGCTTTTGTAATATTGATTTTGAAATCTAAGTTTCGTTGATGAAAAATAGTTCCTTTATAAATTTTTTTAGGAATCTAGTTGAGTCGCGCGCAAAAGCGTGTTAAGCCTGAATAATTTCAACTTAGTTTAAAATCTATTTAATTTCTTTTTCGTTTTATTGAATAATCATATGAAAGACTTTATACTCCACAAATTTACTCAAATATTTGACACCTTTCTAGTATGTAAATCATGTAATGTGTAACGTCTCATCCAATAATCATTTGAAAAGCCTTTCACCATCTCACATTTACTCAAATAATTCACATACTTTTTCCAAAGTATAAGCAATCTGCCAATTCCAAGATACTAACAACGTACTCTTGAGATTTATTAACTATAATTGTATTCTTTTTTATATATTTGTAGTAGAAATATGGATACCATAGTTAATTCTACTAATTACCAGCTAATTAGCAAGGACACTTGCTCTCCTGTTTATTTGAATACGCCTTTTACTAGCCTTAAGGGGAGACCTAAAAATGGCGAGACATATCGATTTTTTCAATAGCTTATATTGTACAGCGGGTGGGAATAGCCCGGTTAGAAGAGACCGTCGTGTACATGAGGGCTAGTGCACGTTACATCTGTCGGGCCTCAAATGTCTTCAAGTTGGCGTGGTATGGAAGTTTAGAGTGGGGTGCCAGTTCAGGTATTGACCTCGTCATCTGACCGTTATTGAAAATTACTTAGTGTTGTCATTAGATCTTTCCCTTGGTGATTGATCCCGGACCGTCGCTAATAGTCCTTTGTGTTGCTCCAGTGCGACTTTAATAGTGGAGTTAGTGTGATAACAAGTCTTAATTGAAAAGAGAAACCAACTGAAAAGTGTTGACTGGAGATTTGCGGATTATACAAACTAAAATATAATATAATATAAACAAATTGGTAGAATAATACTAGACTTATCCTTCTCAAAAGTGATTATGTTTAATTTTATTGATTTGATTGATACTAATAACTAATAATAGTGATCAAACTGGTGTGTTTATGTGCAATTTGTGTTTTATATTTCATTTTTATAAACAGCTTTATAATTTCATGTCCAAGTTGTATTATTTCTAAAGTAGCTTTTTGAAATTCTATAGTTGCACACACAGCTACATAAATATTTTGGTGAAATTCAAAAATCACAAGCACAGCTGTACTTTTAATTTAGTATTAGTTAAGATAGTTTCCCAGAAGTGATGGGACGCAAAATTGTCTTTGAAAAGGGAGTGTTGGGTCACAAAAGCTTGTGAAACTAAGTTTTAGAGTACTATATCCCGTCGTTATATAATAACTGCGGAAGAGTGGTGTAACTTCGTCATTAGTAAAACTGACCAGATCTTGATGGACGAGGTATCTCGTCATTGATAAAAACTAACCAGATCTTGATCTCGTCATCTTAAAAAAAATCGGCAGTATCTTGATGACGAGATCAAGATCTGGTTATTTTTTTCTAATGACGAGATATCTCGTCCATCAAGAACTGATCAATTTTGCTAATGACGAGATATCTCGTCCATCAAGATCTGGTCAGTTTTTTTCTAATGACGAGATATCTCGTCCATCAAGATCTGGTCAGCTTTACAATGACGAAGTTACGCCACACTTCCGCGGTTGCTATTATATAAAGGCGGGATTATAATACTCTAAAACAGTTTCGCGTTTTTGGCGCAACGCTCCCTTTTCAAACAAAATTGATCAGATCTTGATGGATGAGATATCTCGTCAAAACCACACGGAGAGTTAGACTTAATTGAAGCTATCGCGCTTTAATTTGTAGAGAGCCCCTGGATTGTAATTCATCGCATTCACCTATTAATGCTAGCATAAAAGTGCTACTCTCTATAAATTATACTTGCTTCGAGGTGCTTGTGCCATCTAATTAACACGCCTGGTTGATATCTGAATTTATTTAATTTCATACATATTAACCACACCTACACCGAGCGAGATTTCGCATTAATCAAACAAAAACGATTAAAATCTTAATCTCATATTTAACTTAATGAGTGTTTACATTCGGCTGAACCTTTCCCTCCACGGAATAGAATAATGAAGTGACGTAACAATAAGAGTCTGGGTTGTTATTTTTTTCCCACGCAAGCTTCTCCGAACGAAAATAAAACTCCTCTCCTACGTTGCAATATTTTACAGCTTGAAGAGCATTCGACACGCGTTGAAGTGGGAGGCAGAAAAAGGACCACTCCTCTTTCCCTTAAAATAATGAGTTACTTAGATTTTTTCTCTTGGGCTTCTTTGTGGAGCGTTACCTAATTGTGAAAAAAGCAGCAAAGAGATTGCTTATTCGATTTCCCAGCCAGAAATCGCAATCTTTGTTTGGAGAGAGTAGGAATCCTCTTATATCGTCGGTCCTCGGGAACTTTTCCGCCCGGTGTTGATTCAGGAGGGTAAAAGGGTTAACCGCGGTTTTGACAACACCAGAAGTTAAGTGAAGCCTCTCGCCTCAACGTTACTTAACTCTCCGATACCAGGGAAGATCAAATTGCCTCTGCTCACTCGAGAAGTTGCGAAATTGCATATTTAAATTGCTTTCGCCAAGTTTAATCTTTACCTTCGGGTTTATTCTCTTCGGCATACTGTTTAGTAAACATCGTTCAAAGTCGTTGATCCCAAAGGATATATTGGGATTTGTGCTTACACTACAAAGATGGCAAGAGGGGTATCCGGTAGATGGCGCTTGCTGGAGTTGTAAATTTTAATTTTGTGGAGGGAAGTCTTTCAGAGAGTGTTGTCTTATTAAGGTTTGTATCACGCAAAACCTTGCCAAGAACTAGCCCTGAAACCACCAATTCCATGAATTGAAGATTTTAAAAGAACAAATGTATAAAAACGCATGGATCGACAAGATGTAATTTGCATCGTATTCCAAAACACTGCATAAGAAACTATATCGTACTCATTGTCTTCGGGTTGCTTTTCGTGAAAAGTCGTTGATAACAAAGGATATATTGGGATTTGTGCTTACACTTCAGAGAGGGGGATTTATATTCCAGATTGGCAAGAGGGATGTCCGTAGACGGTGCTTGCAGGAGAAATTGTCAATTTAAATTTTGTCGTGTAAAATATTTCAGAGTTGTCTTTTTGTGGCATGTATCACGTAAAACATTGCCAAGAATTCGCGCTTAAACTACCATTTCTATGAATTGAAGATTTTAAAAGAACAAATATTTAAAAACGCATGGAATGACAAGATTTAATTTTCAACATACGCCAGAACACTGCATGAGATACCAACTTTGTGCTTATCGGTATTTTGCTTTGTAAGCATCGTGGAAATTCCTTCATCCCAAAGGATATATTGGTATTTGTGCTTACACTCCAGGTAGGGGTATTTATATTCCAGATTGGCAAGAGGGATATCTGGTAGATGGCGCTTGCTGGAGTTGTAAATTTTAATTTTGTGAAGAGAAATATTTCAGTGTTTGTTGTCTTTTTATGGATGTGTCACGCAAAACCTTGCCAACAACTGTCTCTAAAACCATCAATTCTATCAAACTTCTTGGTGGTTGTTTCGACGAAGTATATAGTCATTAGCAAAAGTGAACAGACCTTTATGGACTAGATATCTCGTCATTGGAAGAAAACTCACCAGATCTTGATCTCGTCACCATAACAAAATCGGTAATACATATCTTGATGACGAGATATCTCGTCATTAACAAAATTGGTCGGATCTTGATGGACGAGATATCTAGTCGAAACCACTTGAGGTTTAATTGAAGATTTCGAGTGATTAAATGTTTAAAAATTCTTGGATTGACAAGATTTAATTTTCATCACATTCCAAAACACTGCATGAGAGACTATTTCGTGCTTATTGTCTTCGGTGCTTTGCTTTTCGAGAAAAGTCGTTGATGCCAAAGGATATACTGTGATTTGTGCATACACTCCAGAGAAGAGAATATATATTCCAGATTGGCAAGAGGGGGCATCCGGTAGATGGTGCTTGCCGGAGTTGTAAATTTTCATTTTATGGAGGGAAATATTTCAGAGTTCTTTTTGGTGGCATGTATCACGCAAAACATTGCCAAGAATTCGCCCTAAAACCACTAATTCTATGAATTGAAGATTTTAAATGAATAAATGTTTAATGGTTTGACAAGATTTAACTTTCATCCCAAAGCACTGTTTGGGAGACTTTTAGTGTAGACATAAACAAACTTACGGACGACTAAAAAAGGGAGAAAGGTTTAAATAAAGGAAGCCTTTAAATTTGGTTTATCGCCATTTTGGCGACCTTTAGCATTAATTCCCTCCGACACTAAATTATTCATGTGGATAATTGAGGTAGGTAGTTAATTAACGTCACACTGGAGCAACAAAACAGGCCATTGGTGGCGAAATGCAGGATCAGTCCCGAAGGAAGAGATCTGAGGACAATAACTCGTAATTTTGAACTACGGTCAGATGACGACGGCTAATTGAGACCCAGACATCATGGAGCAGCTATTTGCAGCACATGTATTGGGTATCTTTTCAGTGAAATAGAAAAGAAATCTAAAGAAATTATGAACATTAAGATCAATTTTATAAGTCACGTACTGAAATTGTTTTCAAGTAACATGCCAAGTGAAGTCACTTCTGGACTGAAAAGCACGAAAAACCCTTGCTCCCTCTAAATTTAGCTACATGGAAAAGTGTAAGTATGTCATCGTATTAGCAAACTGTTTCTAATAGTATTCTATTAGAAACTGTTTCATTGAGGACTTTTTCTAATAGTATTCTATTCAGAAAACTGTTCAACAGACCCATTGAGATAAAGTTAGCTATGGTTTAAAGTAAAACTCTAATTGGGATGATTTGAAAGAGTAGTTGGGCGCATTTAAAATAGTATGCCTGTTTGTCCGCTCAGACGTTTAAACGAAAATAATTCACAAAATGCGCCAGTGTTACACAGAAACGGTCCAATCAGAAATAAAACATTTTTAATTATTATCCTGCTCACTGATTCTCCGTCGAACGACGAAACAAATCCCACTGTATTTATTGGTCTTATCCCTAGTGTAGCAAAACTTGACAATATAGCTACATACCATTCCCACTGACTTTCTGTATCTGCTTTTCTGCCAACTTTTAAAATCGATTGAAAATTAAAGTGAAAAGATTAAGTATTTCGTAGAAACAAAGTTTTTTACTTTACAATATTATTCGTTTTCTGAATATTTGCCTAAGAAAATGAAGTGTTTGAGATCCTCATTTCCAGATATTTAACTTATAAAATAATTTACTGTTGTCACCACGCTATGTGGGGATACTTGTTGATCGGAACGAGTCTCCATTGTTTCTTTTACAAATTGTGAGATGAAAATAAGGGGTAGAGTTTCAAACTCAGAAGGGGCCGTCGTGGCTCAATGGGTATGTCCACTGCTCTAGCAACCTTCGAGTTGTAGGCGGCGCAGGTTCGATTCCTGTCAGTTGCATTCCTCCCTGGGTGTATTTCTCTCTTCTGTGTCAGTAAAAACTTTCATGCGTGTGTATGTCTATTACTTTATATTGTATGTCTTGTGTCTGGCGCAGCATGCACAAATATGGCTCTTGGCCATAAAACCCCCAAAACAATCGATCACATTCAGAAACACAAATTTCAGTTTGTTTAATAGTCGTTTAATAAAATGTTTATCAGTCGAACGCCAATCATACAATAAACTGATTGGTTTGGGGGCATTATGGCGCAAGGGCCATGTTTGGCCATGGTGCTTCAGACAATGTTAAGTAACAGACACACACAAGGAAATGTTTACTGGCACAGAAGAAAAGTACACCCATAGAGGAATTGAACCGCCTACAAATCGCAGGTTGCTAGAGCACTGCGCACACTCACTGAACCAAGACGGCCCCCACAATAAAATGAGCTTCCACGTTTAAAAAGATTGGCATCTTGAATTTCAAAAGAATTTATTCTCATTCATTCACGTTATTTTTAGAATAACTAAGCTCTCTGAAAATATTATCTGAACATATTGTTTTCTTATGCTAAAATGAACGTAAAATGCATATAATTAATTGCATAGAAGAGTAAAAAATATCTCTCATTAAACCCAATTGACATCACCTGCGCCATTGTATTTCTACTTCCTGTAAGTCATAGTAAGCCAATTTTGCTAGAGCCAGTGTCAAAAGTTTCAAAATAGCTATGTATTAAAATAAATCTACTTGAAGGGTGAAATAAACAAATATGGAAGAATATATAAACGGAAAGGCTAATTCAGACTAATTAGGTAAATTAGGTAAATCGCATTGTCATAAAATTGGAGAGAAGAGAATTTTTAGACATTTTAAAATACTTGGAAAAGCGACTCATTTTTAAAACTTTACGTTAGTTCTCCCACTCGTAAAAAATATTGAGTCAATTCCAAAATGTTATTTGTCAGTTGAAAATAGATTCTTCCCAGAAATTTTTCCAAAAACAATTTATTCCGCAAACATTAAAATGACTTAAATTTACCAGTATAATTCTAAGTGTTTTTAGTACTTTATGATGAGATGATTTCTTTGAGTCTAACAGTGAATTCAATCTTTTTTTTAAAGTAGCATTCCCTTCAAAGCGCGACTCGAACCAAACTGATGATTTAATTTGCGACTTTAGCATTAAATTTCCCGACCTTTTGTGAATCCTATTTTTACCGAGACAGGTTAAGTAATCCATTTTCCATTTGAATGCAGGTAACAGTGTAATTAGTATTTGAAATAATAAGCAAAATTGTCTTTAAATGAATGATTTAATAATTCTAAACAAAATAACAAAAATTCAATAATCATAAGCAACACATTATTTTGACTTTTTATTCAGTAGGTAGGTAGTTAATTAATGTCACATTGAACACGGTCCGGGATCAATCCCGAAGGAAAAGATCAAGGACAAAGCCCCGTAATTTTGTACCAAGGTCAGATGACGAGAACAACACCTGAGCTGGCATCCCTCTCTCCAAACTTCCACACAACGCCAACGTGAGGACATTTTAGGCCTCGATAGAATTAACGAATACCAACCCCCGTGTCTTTGGCTGGACCTATTTTTGAATTCCCAACCCTCCGGTTGCTAATCCGTTGTTCTTCCAACTGGGCTACCGTGGTCCATTAGCGCTCTGACTCTATATTAAAAAGGCTCTGGGATCGAATCGAGGCCTAGGCATGATGAGTTAGTGGCTCGGAATCCTCTTTAAACCTTAGGTTCCGGTCTAAATATCCCTCGCGCAGCCAAATAATAACTGTAAAGTGACAAACCGACCTCAAATGCGCATGGTTTAAAGTTTGGGCTTAGATTAAAGTTCATTCAAGTTCGCATTTCCTCCAAGTAGAAACAAATCTAAAGAATTAACCCTCCAAGTGGTTTCGACGAGATATCTCGTCCATCAATATTCGACCAATTTTGCTAATGACGAGATATCTCGTCATCAAAGTGTTGCCGATAGTTTGACGATGAAGAGCTGGTCAGTTTTTTTCAAAGGACGAGAGATATCTCGTCATCAAAGTGTTGCCGATTGTTTGATGATGAAGAGCTGGTCAGTTTTTTTCAAAGGACGAGAGATATCTCGTCATCAAAGTGTTGCCGATTGTTTGACGATGAAGAGCTGGTCAGTTTTTTTCAAAGGATGAGAGATATCTCGTCATCAAAGTGTTGCCGATTGTTTGACGATGAAGAGCTGGTCAGTTTTTTTCTAATGACGAGATATCTCGTCCATCAAGATCTGGTGAATTTTGATAGTGACGAGGTACCTTCATCGCGACATCCACCAGGAGGGTTAAAGGAGGTAATGTCAAATGCAGCTGTATAACGATGGATTTCAAGCCGATTCAGAGAAACATTTCAAATAAAAATAAAATGAATGAAAAGTAAACTCGATGATTTTTCTACGATTTTTCATCTGAACGAATCCATCAAAAAAATGCTTAGTGTAAGGTCATACAAGTCACTGCTTTATTTCGCTAAAATAAAACCATTCCCTTTACACAAAAGAAAAAGTTGTTTACATATTTGTCATCCTATTATCTATTCTAAACTTCAATGTTGCGCAAACATTTTTCGAAGCAGAATATTGTATTTTTAAAGTTACTATATCTAGAAGATTGCAGGATTTATAAATGCTTCGAGGGGGAATAATGTGCCTGAGACCTTCTCAGTTCACGAGATTAAAGTAAACCTCATACAAAATTCTATTACATCCATCAGAGTTAGTTTAAAAGAAACGGAAAAATCCTTTTCTTTATTTATATTCTCTGGCTTCTTTCGCAAACTCCACAGCTCTGCGACTCCTGTGAAAATTTAATACAGTCTTAAAGACCATTCTATTCTGTTAGTTCAACAAAGAATTATAGCTGCGCAAAAGATGAAATATGAAACAGGTTACCGTAATTTTCCTCCTGAAATGCTTATCCCGAAATGGAAATAAACTGTTTTTCTACAGACCTCATTTCCGGAACAACCTGCTACCGAGAAATCTTCTGGAGGAATTGACCTCTTTGACTTCTCCAGCGTGTCTTAGTAGAGAAGAGAACTGGTCACTTAATTTTTAAAGTCTCAGGAAAGCAATAAAAGGAATCGAAGTCCTCCATAAAATCTCAGGCGGAATTGCAAATTTAGATCTCGCTAAATGAGTGAATAATACATTAATTCAAGCGAACGCGAACTCCGTTGAAATATTTAAGACTAGTTACTTTCTTTAGAAGTTTGCTTTTGTTAAGAAGATTTTATTTTTTACTAAACATTCTAAATTCTTGATTATAAATCTTTGTAAATCGGCTGTATATAATTTACATTTTTACAGAATTTTACTTCTGCTTGCCGAGTCGGTTAATAGCTTATAAGTGGGCCAATTTTGCTAATTTTGATTTGAAATTTTGAACATATGCTCTTAAGACACTAAAAAATAAAATTAAGTAAAAAATACAAAATCAAATTTTTCATCGAGAGAAAAAGAAAATGCCCCTTAATTTTAACGTCGTAAGAAAGCAATAAAATGAGTCTAGGTCCTCCATCAAATCTCTGGTGAAATTGCATGTTTAGATTTCACTGCATTAATTAAAATTTATAAATCTCTTAATTTGCCTACGCTAACTCCATTGAGATATTTGAGACTGGTTACTTTCTTTAGAAGTTGGCTATTCTATTTTCTAATCAGTGGATGTTGAAACGCAAACTGCTCACCGGGAGTTGAACTCTGTTTAACAACGTTAAAAATTAATCATCAAATGACTTGCACAGCTTGTCTTTGTAGCGAAGAGAACTGGTCACTCTCAGGAAAGCTATAAAAAGAGTCAAAGTCCTCCATAAAATCTCAGGCGGAATTGCAAATTTTGATATCCTAAATGAGTGAATAATGCATTAATTCAAGTTTCTAAGCCTCTTCATTTGCTAACACCAATCAGTTGAAATAAATATTTCAACGGATTAATGTTACTTTCTTTAGAAGTTTGCTTTTGTTAAGGGGATTTTCTTCATTTTTTCGCTAAAATTACACTTGATTATAAATCCTCGTAAATCGGCCGTATAGAAAAAATTCCATATTTTGCCAAGCTGCGCCAAATAACATCATTGTAATGAATATACGCATACAAGGAAAGTTTTACTAACACTAAAGAGAAATACACCCAGGGAGGAATCGAACCTGAGTCGCCTATAGCTCGCAGGTTGGTAGTGCAGCGGGAGAACCCTCTGAGACACTCCATTTCAATGAAGCTAACATGATTTTATGCTCTGATTTGAAAGATGAATAGCAGTATTTTGTTAACCTTAAATCATGCTGTTGGTTATCATTTTGTTTTTCACGAATACTTGAAAGCGCTCGATTTCTACATTTATCTGTCGCGCTTCCCGTTTAACGTTTCGCAACATTTTCTAACAATTGTTTAAAATGGGTTAATCGAAAAAGTAATATTAAATTTAAATGTATTAAAATAAAACATTTCATACTGAAGTATGCAAATAACAATTAACAAAGGTTTAAATATTTAACGCTTCTCTCTAGAAATAATAAAAACTTGATATAGTTAAAAAAGAATACATCTATCAACACAAATTGTCTTTTTTATTTAGTGTTTTACGTTTGTGTTACAGGAAAGAGGGTTTTTAAAGAACACATTTACCCGAAAATTATTTTTTAAACTAAGTTGAATGTATTTATGTGTGAATTATGTATATATTAATGTTTTGTTGAGCAAAAAGGGGAACAAGTTTTGAGATGTATGTATGTATTTTAATTAGCGTCACACTGGAGCAGCACAACGGGCTATTGCATTCGGAATCAATCCCGAAAGTAAAGATACGAGACACAAGAACATATTGGTGACGGTCCGGGATCAATCCCAAAGGGAAAGATCCGTAATTTTGAACCAAGGTCAGATGACGAGACAACGCCTGAGCTGTCACCCCACTCTCCAAACTTCCACACCATGCCAAGTTTTGAGATGATTAGTTTACTAAATAGTGCAACGAAATTCTTCGAAGTTCTTAAATTGTTTCCTAGTTCATTTAGCTGTAATAATGTATAAAAGTATTAGTCTTTTATTTTACAATTGTTATATATTTCTTTAAAAGTTTATTTTTTTTAAAGTTCATTGCTCTTGTTTCTTCCACGATGTATAATTTTGTTTTAAATAAAGGAAATTCTTTACTCAATTAAAGTGTAAAATTAATTTGAAACGCACGAAAGACTAATGGTAAAGATTAATTCGTGCAAGTTTTAGTTAAAACTTTTCTTCATGACTCAAAGGAACGCTTGAGTACTCATCTTTCCTTGTTTTATAGCATTTTTCCAGCCGTCAAATAGCTTTCGCGTGTTTATGAGTTGTTAATTTTTGCTATCTGTCTGAGAATAATAGTATGGAATTAAAATAGGAAATTATTAAATTTTTATCAGATTATAATGTATTAGCTGTTTTCCTTATAGACAAACAGTTAGGGTATGTCGAATTTTTGTTTAATTTTAAATAGAAATCGTGTGTGTTGTGGGGAAATTGTGTAGGGATATTAAACGCTTGTAAAACATTTTTTTAAATGAAATTATATTTAGACCTGAAATTTCGCAAAAAAATATTAAGACAATTTTTTTCATAAAATCAATTTTCATAAATGTTCATAAAGGGCCTTATTATGCAACCATTTCCAGTACAGACAATTTAAAATTCTGAATAGCAAATTGTTTCCTACTTAATATTTTTGCCAAACTTCAAGGGCATGGGGGGGTCTAAATGCAATTTAATTTTTTTTAATTGCAAACGTTTGATACCAATGCATAACTTTCCCACTACAGATGATTTCAACTTAAAAATTGTTAAAAATCGAACCACCTCAACAAACGGTCAGCATATTTTTTATCAGATTTTAACACTACAATTTCTATCTGTTTTTAAGTTCTGTTTAACGAAATTTTTTACTTAATATAAAATGCTCATATGTGACAGTAACTCTAAGAGCGTATATAAAAAAATGTAACAAAATACTCAAATTCATTCAAATACTCCAATTCAGTTCAAACATTCTATTTCCTATCCTGTTTATTTTCAATATTTGAAATAAAATGCTACTAATTTGGAGAATCGAATACATAACTATCCTATCAATGGAAATTAGATGTTACTTCAAGAATTATTTCCTTATAACAGGGAGATTATTAATGTATTTGTTTTCTAATTTCTAAAGGGTAAATTAAGTTAAACAATTTTTAGCTATAAAACAACTATGCTTTTTCGGAAAATAAATGGAAAATAATATGCAACAAAATATAAAAATGTCTTGATGGAACCAAAGTTTTTAAACTAGTAAGCTACAGAGGTGAAAGTTTGATAGCTTTACCGAGAACACATTTTAAAGCACTCGTCGAGTTTTATTTATTTCAACCCTTATGTTCCTTGTTATTACTAATAAAACATTTTGCTAACTTTAAAAGTACCAGTACACCAGATAAGGTTATTTATCACTTAATATTGAAATGCAACAAAGCAATTTAATTTGGTTTGAGGTATAAAATAATTTACATTTTATTAGGTATATGAAGATACCATAAGCTAGATTTTGACCAGAAAACGTCAGTCTTAATATATGCTTAAATTAAATATTTCCATAAGAGTTTTAAAACATAAAATCGAATGTTTAATTGGGAGAAAAGTTGTTTATAGTTTAATAAAAGGTTTGAATGAGAAAATTTTAAGAATTTTCAGATGTGATAAAACTGTTTATTCTATGAAATATTCTCATTTTATGGTATAAGTTTACTGAGTGTTATAACATAGTAAAACTCTTAATTTAACCTTATAAATTCATAAATTAATAAATAGGGTAGATGGAAAACAGTCCATGGTATATATCCAACTGCTGAACATTGAAGTAACATAAATTTTAAGAAGTTGTGTGCTGGAAATATATTAGCAATTTGTCATGGTATAATATTTAAATCAGAAAATTTGCATCAGATCTGTATTCGTCGATTCCTCTATAAAAAAGTAATAGTTTAATTAATTAAATACTTATATTCTGCTGCATTTAGAATTATTTTCTGAAAAATTCCCAAACTTTTTTAGAAAACTCGATACGTATCCGACTAAGAATGATACCTTTCTGTAATGTTCCATCGACATATTAAGTTTCGCCATTATTTACTATGGAAAGTGTAGTAATATTCAGGTTGCAAATTACCAAAACACTTTCTCGTATTTTCTTTATTCGGTTAACCATTACTAGTTGTAAGCAAATTGAGCGTGTCCAGAACATCTCATGTTTCCTGCTTTTTCTTGATTGTTATTTTGTCATAAATTCTGCACGTTATGCATAACGAATGGAATCACCTATTAGCATTGGATGTTCCGTATTATGCATTTTGCTTCTTTTTTTATTTCTGCTCCCAAGACGTGAAGACAGGAAGGATGGCATGGTGAGATCGTAGCTACTAGAGATCTCGCGGAAGATTCTGAAAAGCGGTTCCGATATGGATCATTTCACGCTCCTTCATATCCCTGAGGATCCGTGGAGTATATAAACTGAAAGTCTAATCCTTGAGTCATCACAAAAGCTTCTCATCTCCAAAAACGAGCACAATTCTTAAGAACTAAAGGATTTAAGGAAAGTAACCGAAAATGACTCTCAAGGTAAGTCGTTCACTCGTTTGTGTGTCGCTTGAAATTGGAGTATTGTCATCTCTTAGAGGGTGAAACTGAAATCGGAGGATGATTTTGAGCAATGTGATTCAACATACGTTACGCCGTAGCTTTTCTGATAGGAACGTCGGACTCTCTTCTATCATCAAATACATTTTTGTGGAGATTATTTCTAATTTTAGGCGTTGTTTATTATTAAACAGTAATGTGATGTTGGTTGATATGAATTGATTGCTTCTCTGAGGCTGCTTTTGGACATTTTTGTATTTTGCAGTAAAACAGAACAGCCGATCCCTAAACTGGATTTAGCGAAATAATTTGCTTTTGGAAAACTTTTTAAAAATTTCTCTTAGAAGCTATGTAAATTTTTCAGAGATTTGAAAATTATGTAAACCGCAATATTTACAACAGTATTTTGAGAGCCTGTGGTTTTAAAATTGCGAATTTATCTGTCTTACGTACAGCGTCCTTGTAATGATGTACATTTTCTTCAGTCTATGTTGATTCAATCAAGCTGCTTTTAAACGGGTACAATGTCTCACGGGAACTAGACATGGCAGTGTGTGATGGTGTTAGTTAGAATCAATCTGCTGAAAGAACTTGAAACTTGAAAACTTGTTGCAATCTAACTTTAAACACATAACAGAATTTGGCTTAATTCAAAGTAATCTTTTAAGGTTTCCAGTGATAAATGATTCTTCACAAACTCTGAAATTGTCAGGTATCTTCTTCAAATACGCTTTTCTGCTATATTGGAGTACTTGGAATCAAAATTCTTATAGCTAAAGTTAACTTAATAGAATTTCACACATAAAGATAAAACATACTGTTTCTCTTTTGTTTTTAATTTTAGCTTTAATAGAAAAGAGATTTCTCTACAGCTTTATACATAGAATTGTAGATAAACTTTCTTTGCAGCTAAAGGATGCTATTATCTTGAGATATTAAGCCGTGATCATAAACTGAATTTCAATGTACAATTTCCATGCATTATTAAGAACAATTCCTGTATCAGGGATTACTCGCACTTTTGGAAATAAATTAACATAGTGAAAATTATACTGGTGAAGAACTATGAGACCAATCATACGCAAAATTTAAATTAACACAATTGTTATTGATGAATATCTGTAAATCTTTCTTTCCTCAGCTGAAATGAATAGTTCCTTTTGTTTACATGTGTTTCACGATTTATATTTATTATAAGTTTGTGTATTTTTAGACTAATGTTTTATGTCTTTTAATTTTATTATATTGTAAACTAATATATAAATATTAGGCATTAAATTCAGAAAAGTATTTTTAATATAATGTTAAACAAATATCGAATGTCAAATTACTACCTCTTCTGAATTAACTTTTGATAAATGAAACTTCCAAATAATTTACCATAAAGCAAATTGAACAACTTTCTATTTATTCTCGTTTATTGCGCAGTTTCAATAGTCAAGTTTGTTAAATGTTTTGTGACTGAGTTTATAAAATAAATTATTACATATCATGTTTATCTTTTGCTTATAGTACGTACTTTTTACTAAGTGTTAAGTACTCTCTAGTATTACTTTTAGTATAATATAAACCAGTTATAATCCAGAATTAATTTCCATTCACTAGAAAAGGAATATAATGAATGCAGATCAATATCGGTATAGAATCATAAGATAAAATATTCTACTTTGAGTAAATATAACTGTATTTTAGAGTTTGAGGTAATTAAATACTGATAATCGATCTTTGGAAACCATACTTTTATCAATATTTAATTTAACTCAATTAGAGATTGAAAATTTCCGAGCAAATGTCTCGATGGATTGTTTGAGTTACCGATAATTTTATAAATACAAATATTGATGTTTTTTAACTTTAATGCATTTAGTAGTATATAATCTAAATTTGGATTATATAATAGTAAATACTTTATAAAATGTAGAGAATACTGGGTAAAAAATTTTGAGACAACAAATACGTAAAAATTGAGAGCTGCATGTCATCTGGGAAAATCTGTTATTTATAGAACCTTCATTTTGAAAACACCGAATCCAAAGTTTTATTACCAATCTTGGTCTAATATCGCCGCATATATACATTGCATTGGAAATAGCTTTTAATGGCAATAGGACAGTTAACTAGGTAATTAAATGTTTTATTAAAACAAATAATTGCTTTCTTATATTATATATTTCCTTCGTACAATTGAAAGATTACTATGAATTTCAAACCTTATTGAGAACTAAATACGCGTCTTTTTAAAATGCGCATGTATCTAAGTTAAAATGCGAATGAAAGAGTGAAGTTTGCTAAACACGAAATAGTTTGTATTATAAAGATGCTGATTGATTCAGGATTTTAAGAGGTTTTGTATTATTTGAATAGCACGAAGTTTCTATATTTAGAAAATCATCAAACTGAGTAAATTTACAGCTAATTATTACAAATTTAATTGTCAATTGATGCTTGCAATTTATATTGCTTTCCAATATGTTAGCAGACAAAAAAATAAATTTATTTAAATTATTTATCCCTCTGAGCGTCACGAGATTTCCGAGAAGTGTAGTATTGTTTTACCCCACAACGCATTTAATGGCTAAATAACCACACCTATTGGAAAATTTTATTGGTCCTTTCCTTAGAATAGAATTCTTTGGACATATTCTATTATTCTTTAATTAGAATAGAATCCTTTTGAATGATTCTGTTTGTACTTCCTTTAGAAAATAATACTTTGGAAATATTCTATTGGTCAAGAAGGTCAAAACGGCTTAGAAGTCATGCAAGGAAGACTATAGGTTGTAAAGTGGAATTATGCGTGTGAACCCCTCAAAGGGTTAATGATAAAATCAAACCAAAACTAATTAGCTTTAAAACAAGTCTCAAATAAATTTTTTTATTTGCCGTAAGATAACTGAAGACAAATCCTACAATTTTCTTCGTTCGGCATTTTCTTAGACTTGCTTTCGCCTCATTGTGAAAATAATAATGTCGGCATATGTATACTCTTATACACTTTTCCTTTTTCTTTGCAGGTTTTGGTACTAGTTTTGCTAATGTCTGGCGTTTCTTTTGGAGGAATTATTCAGAATACCGAAGAAAGAGGGCATGGAATGACACTTCATGATCATGACTTTGCAAGTCATGGAGGAGGATTCGGGGATAGTCATGGAGGAGGATTCGGAAGTGCTCATGGAGGAGGTTCAGGAGGTGGACACGGTGGAGGATTTGGTGGTGGACACGGAGGAGGATTTGGTGGTGGACACGGTTCTGGACATGGAAGTGGAATTGGTAGCGGTCACGGAAACGGTCATGGTGGAGGACATAGTGCCAAATTCATCGGAGGACACGGAGGAGGTGGGAAAGTGCTCATTGCTCATGAGATTGGTGAATACGGAGGCCATGAAATAATAGGTGGTCATGGTGATTTAGGAGGTGGTCATGGTGGACACGGAGGTAGTCTTGGAGGACATGGAGGCGGTCTTGGAGGACATGGAGGTGGACTTGGAGGACATGGAGGTGGACTTGGAGGACATGGAGGTGGTCTTGGTGGACATGGTGGTCATGGAGGGCATGGTGGAAGCGGAGGTGGAGGAAATGTAATTACAGTTCCAATTATAAAACACGTTCCAGTAGTAAAACATGTTCGAGTCGTTAAAAATGTTAAAGTTGTAAAACATGTTCCCATTGTAAAACATGTGCCAGTAGTTCAACATGTTACAGTTATCACAAGTGGTGGTGGTGGTGGTGGAGGACACGGCGGTCTAGGTGGAGGACATGGTGGCCTAGGTGGAGGACATGGTGGCCTAGGTGGGGGACATGGTGGCCTAGGGGGAGGTCATGGTGGTCAAGGAGGAGGACACGGAAGTCTAGAGGGAGGACATGGGGGACACAGCGGAGAACAAGGGGGATGGTGGTAAAGGTCGAATGAATTTGTTATTCAACATGTTGCAGTTGTATTCAAATGTGAATTGAATTTCTTTAAAAGCTGTCGTAGATGTGACAAATTTGAAGATGGTGTTTGAAACATCCTTCAACGGCTGTACCTTTGTATTTGCAGCTTACTGTATCAAATTGTTGTAATTTAAATTTGATAGGTTGCGTCATCTTAAAGTTACTAAAGTAGCAAAGAAATGGGAAATGTCTGTAAAAGATTTTTATAAAAGGATCTTCAATATTATTTTGTATTCAATTCCTTGATTTGAAATGTAGTTTGTCTTAACAAAAGGGCTCTAGTGTAACTATGTATCAAGATGCAAGTTCTTCAATACTTTGCGTTAGAGAATGTCCTCATTAAATACATGACATTTGTATATAGGTTTTTGTCTTTTAGAAAAACATTGGTTTTCATTTTCGAATTTGGGACTGTTCTTTATGTGTCATATGACTGGCAAATCTGAGATCAAAGTATCAACTTTATCACTGAAGTGAATAGAGATGTTTATTATCATCCAGTCTGGATAAACTTGGAATTTAATACAAGCGAAATCTGTATGTGATTATAGTTTTATAATAAATAATTTATTTACTATTCTTTGCTTGAATTATTACTATTTTTATACATAAGTAAGCATGAAAGGAATATACTTTCTAATATCAATGAAGCTAAAATGTGGTTTGGTTTGTCGCTCTACGGTTATCTTTTGCTACAGTGGAAGTTAAAATATGAAATAATTCGTTAATTTAAAATGTAATTTTTCTAAAATTTTGTAAAATTCTTTTTCTGCGTGGTAAAACACTATTGAATCAATTTTTACAAGCATTTTTCAGTTTTTTATTGTTTTGATAATTTTCTATATACTTAAGTAAGCTTAAATTTCATGACAGCATGCAAATTACAAATCATACAGCTGGCTATAAAATGAGAAAGCACATTTGAACAATCATTAATCCCCATTAGGTAAAGTGTGTTTAAAGTATTACAAAACCAACTCACACAAAAACATTCGGTCATTGATCTTAATATGCGTTATCCAAGAGTTGATTTCGTTAGCAACTTCTGTTCTTTTCATTTCAAATAGTTTACTAATACTCTTTATCTAAGTGTTACTAAGAATTATATTTCTATTTGTTTCTCAAAAGCAATAGCTCTAATAAAAAAATGGGTTTAGGCAGAAATATTTCGCTCAATTGTGTTTGCTTACATAAATTTACAAATTTGCATAGTAATAAAATAAGTTTAACACTTTTGTGTTCTGTAATAACACTAAAGCACCTTATATAAAATATATTTAATACAGAGAAAAGATGTTATTGACCTTACTGTCACTAAAAGCTGCTTTACTAGCGAAAATAAAAATTTGTAAACATTAGAATTAAAGAAATGTTCGATAAGTGCATATAATACATTACTTTGCATCAAGTTTTGTAAATAATAACATCTAAATCTTCTAAATCCTGATAACAGTAATTTTATTTTTGTTTGTTATGTATCAATCTGATTAATCAATATATATAGTCTAAATTTTATTTAAATGCAAATACTCTTTATCTTAAAATAAGCAAAATTAGTGTTTTTATAATTACTTCAGACTCATGGTATGCATTTATGGACATAGTGTATAGGTTTCTTTTTGTTTATAGATGCAAAAAGAATTTTGAAGCAAATGAAAATTCGAACAAAATTTTTATTAGTAATGATTATTGCAAATATACAAAGCGATGTTATTTAATACATAAAATGATTTTCATGAAACTCCATACATTTCTATATACATAACACATTTCATGCATCAAAAGTTAATCCCCGTCTTTAATATAAAAACCTCGATTGAGAGTAATACCGGAATAAAAAGTTGCAACTCATCTGTACAAATCTGTGTCAAGTCCTAATTAAGTGAATTTATACAAAATGTGTTCATATACAATATATAACAGCACCTTGCACCATAAAATATCACAATATTCAAATGTACATGATTAAAACTAACTTTTATTTCATTTTGCACTGTTATTTGTATTGCACATACCAAACCGTCTGCCACTCAACAAAACGGGAAATATAACATCTTTTAGTATAATAAAAAAATATATGCATTTAAAAATATGACCTTTAGAACCTCACATTCACCACCATATTACGTGTGAGACTAATTCTACTCCACCGGTAGCACATAATACAGTTAAACATTATCTCTTTGTCCATGAAATTATTTGGAAATAAAATACAGTTCTTAGAAACATTTTTTAAAAATTCAGATTTCTTTTGTCGATTAAATACATTATTTAGCAATAGAAATTGTAAGAGAACCATCTGTTAGATTATTTCAATCAAATAATTACTCCGAATACGTACTAAAAGGTTAAATTGTTTGTATTTAAGATGAAAAGTCTTAATTTCAATTCATATTTATTGAGCTGTTTATATTTTTAACATATTAAATAACATTACAAACAATTTTTTAATGTATTCTTCACTTAATAGAAATAGCACGTTACTTGCTATGCATTATAGTAGTATATTTTTCTCTAATGTAAAACTAACAGTAATAATTATAATTAGAACTTAAAAAATAATTAAAACTTAAATTTATAACTTAAAAGCTCTCTCTATATATACAGGGTGTCCCAAAAAGGTTGTTCCGCAATTTATCTTTTTACCATTTGGAGATAGGGTAGGCAATGTAAATTGCAAAAGTGCACCAAATAAGGTAAGTAATTAAGATATGTGAATAAAATTATCACGTGATAACAATTTAAGCGGATACAGTTTTTAATTTCTATACAACCCCTCTAGATAAAAATCCGAGATAGCAAAAATGTTCCTTACCTGTATCCTTATCGTTAGTAAAAAAACATATTTCTGTAGGTTGAATAGTAACGGATATACAAGAGTTTCCATTTTAAGGGGGCCGTATCTAATTTAGAACTATGGACAAAAATGAAGAGCGAAGTTCTGCATTGCTGCAGATGTAAAACATTTTGAACATGCGTTGTAAATTTCCTTTTATTTTTATTTAAACCATTTTTTCTACAATATTTTAATTGAAGATCACATTGTCTACTATTATTCAGTACGATTTTCATCTGCAGTTGCAATACTACATTACTTTGCACAATGTTGCACTTTCTGACCGAAAAAAAATGCTTTTTAGCATTGTGTATATGGTCCCTAATCTGACTGCTTGAACAGCTGTGCACAAGCGGTATAAGTCAACTTTTTTGCGTCATTATACCTCCGTTACTGTTCAACCTACAGAAATGCAGTTTTCTGCTAACGATAGGGATGGTAGGTAAGGAACATTTTTGCTATCTCGGATTTTTATCTAGAGGGGCGGTATAAAAATTAAAAACTGAATCCGCTTAAATTGTTATCACGTGATAATTTTATTCACATATATTAATTACCTACCTTATTTGGTGTACTTTTGCAATTTACATTGCCTACATATCTCCAATTGGTAAAAAGATAAATTGCGGAACAACCTTTTTGGGACACCCTGTATAGTATATATGTGTGTGTGTGTGATACCGTGAAAGACCGAAATTAGAGAATGTCAATATTCTCCGATGAATGTCGACACACATACCACATACGTCGGTGAAAGACCGAATATTTGGTTATATTCTGATACATTCGGACCATCGCCGGTATATGTCGACAAGCACAGATAAGCTCTGGTGGGGTCGAAACGAGAAGCCGAGAGGCCACAGCCAGAGAGGCCTCCCCGCCTTCAGTTTAAGTCGTTGCAATAAATAAGATTGTATAACGTTAATCACATAATTTATGTGTAAGTTTATTATTGGTAATATTTTCTTTTCTCATTTAGAATGTACTGTTCGTTTTAGGTTCAACAGTTTATTTACATGTGCTGTTACTTAAGCTTTCTCCTATTTTGACATATCATGTTTTAATAATGAAGTATGATTTAAAAAGTTGCATTTTTGTCTTAACGTAACAAAAATATTTTTATTCAACATTCACCGTCAGTGCATGCTGAATGTCGACATTTGCCGGTGTAAGTGAGAAATAATGATATTTAGCAAATATTTCGGATATACACCAAGCGACTATGTGAATGCTAACATTCACCGGAGAATATCGACATTTGCCAGTTATCGGTCTTTCACAATAGCATATATATTATATATATATTTATTTATTTATATACATATTTATTTATTTATATATATTTTCAAAAGGGAATGAATGTTTCTTTATTCATTGTACTTTGGTAAACTGGCACAATACCGATTCCTGCGCACGAGAAAAACATCAGTTCACAAAAAGGCTCCTAATCGAGAAAAAGCATGTAGTCAATATTTTTATCTGTCTTGAAATGGAAGAAAAATCCTTTTATGTATCCTTTGTGATTAGTAACAATTGCCTTCCTTTAACTCTCCGATTTATTTTCTTCCGTTTTACTCTTACGATTTATTCTGCATTACTTACTATTTCTTATTGCCAAAGTATTTCGAAAAGAAAATTTTAAACTTTCACCCATACGTAACTCCTTTTATTTTTAAAAGCACCCAACATCTCAAATACAAGAAAATCCTTTCTTGGAAATTACGGCACTTAGGTCATAACGAGTGACGTTATTTAACAAAATAATTGTTTTTACGGAAAGTTGTTTTTTACCTATTATCAACTGAAGAGAAATTGAAACAAATTTCCCATTATGATACAACACTCAAAATGTCACCGTAGCATTCTTACTTTTTGAATACCTCCATACTTTTTATGAATACTCTAACAATTAATAATTAAATATAAATTGATGTTTTCTTATTTAGGGTGTTTCTATTTTGAGCAATGGTAATGCGCCTTCGTCCCCTTTTTTAATTGAAGTATATAAAAACAATTCCCATGTGACACTCTTAATGAGAGAATTTTTCAGTGAACATACGCAAACTATCGGAGAATAAAAATGTTTCGGGTTGAGACCTGTTTTGGTGATGTTGGATATTAATTTTAGTATAAGCGACAGTTGAAACTGCATTGGAGTTACATTCCAAGTTACGCCTTAAGTTACGAGATAGTTTACCATAACACTAGTGTCTACTGTATTTAACTTTTAAGAAAAACCCTCTATTAATTAAACCCTCGATAAATCTGCATGGATTCAAATACCCTCACGTTGGCGTGGTGTGGAAGTTTGGAGAGTGGGGTGCCAGCTCAGGTGTGACGTCATCTGACTGTGGTTCAAAATTACGAGGTGTCCTTGGATCTTTCCCTTAACGATGGATCCCGGACGATCGCCAATTGCCCGATGTGTTGCTCCACTTCGACGTTAATGCAACTACCTACCTAATTTTTATCAGAGAGATGCTAGTTATGTTTCTATATTCAAGAAATTTTAATGTCACAAAAATACTTCCGGTTAAGAACTAATTCAATTTGACCCCGTTTTGGCGATGTTTGGCGTTAATTTTAATATAAGCGACTGTTGAAATTGCATTGGATTAACATGCAAAGTTACGTAAGAGTTTACCAAAACAGTAGCGCCTTGTGTGTTTAGTTCTCAGAAAACCTTCTCAAACGCGAAAATTATAATCAGTTTTAAATTAAAATGTCCTAATCTTTATCAAATGTTGGTGTTACGTTTATATTTCCAGAGAAAACTGTAGACAGCATTTCTTTTTAAAAAATATCACATATTTACGAATTGTTTACATAAAGATAACATTTAACACATTCAACATTTCAGAGAAACTAAACGAAAATAATTATCAACTTTTTTAGATTAAAATGTATCTATGTCCTAACTTTTATCAAATGTTGGTTACGTTTTTTTTATTTTCCATTGAAAACAATTGCCAACGTCTCTATTGAAAAACTATCAACATTTTTATGAATTTCTACATAAATATAACATTTAGCATTTCAGATAAGTAACTTCTAAAAATTCTTAATAATTTGCAGAACTATACATCTTATACTGAAATTCTTTCCTCCTGGCCTCAGTGTCTAAGCAATATGGGTTACACCAGAATAGAGCCAGAATTAGTTTGCCTTCTTTCCAATCGAATAATTTCCCAAGATACAGTAGCGTATTTGCTTATGCCGAATCTTATACACTTGTTACTCACCACATTGCCTTGTCAGGCAAGACCCAAGTTTCCAAGACGAGAGGTGTGGCTCTGGCTATCTGCTTGAATAATGAATGAATCCTGCCCGAGGTTCGGTTCCTTCATTACGTATTATCGGTCCCAGCTCCTCAGTTTCTCCACTCTTGCATATCATGCATTTCCAAATGTGTTATTCAATTAGTTTCGAGGGACAACTCAGGATCGAGAAGTTTAGGGATGAAATTTCGTATGCGTGAAATAAAAAGGAATTCATCCTTTGCGGATTATGTTTCATTTGATGCTGTGAATACCTCCCTTAATTCGATTAGTTTTTAAGGACAACTCGAGTAGTTTAGTCACAATATTTTGTGTGCCAGAAATAAAAATAAATTTGTCCTGACGAAAATCATGTTCTGTTTATTGTGTGAATACTGCGTTAATTCGATTCGTTTCGAAGGACAAGTCAAACAGTTTAGTGACAAAATTTTGTGTGCTTGAAATATAAAGAAATCCATCCTAGGCGGATTATGTTTCGTTTGTAGCAGGGATACTGCCGTTGATTCGATTAGTTTCGAAGGACAACTCAGGCAGTTTAGTGACGAAATTATGTGTGCCTGAATTAAAAATAAGAGATTGTTTCGTTTGATAGTGTGAATACGACCATCAGTATTTAAAATTGCAAAGAGTAATGAGTCAACGTGCTTAATGAGTCTGGAAGAACGGTGAAATCAGAAACAAGATCAGAATCTTATACGAATCCTTGCGAGTTCTCATTAGCAGTAAAAGATTCTGCTAATGAGAAACTCACCTCTTTGCACTTAACAAACCCCTGAAAATAGCTTGAGATCTTTCAGATTTCACACTTCCAGAAATGGCACTTGACTTCATTTTTGTATTTTTGGTAGTTTTTCTGAATGTTTCAAATTTTGAAGTCGTACAAAATAATTCAGAAATGAATGTAAAATTATTAGAAAACTCCTTGAACAATCCAACTTGTGTATCTGTTACTACGAACTTTTAACTCTCAACCCCTAACTATTCCAATTAGTCCGCTTATAAATTAAGATTATATTGAATAGTTTTAATTACCTAGACATAGTCATAATTGGAGCTCTGGTTTTCTCGATCAGATGTGATGAAATCATAATCAAAGATGTTACTTGATATCTGTTTCCCAGAACTTTTAGCATTTAACTGCTAATTTTTCAAATAATACTCCTGCAACTTTCGATTATGTTGTAATTTTAATCATATGTACATTGTCTAATGTGAGCACTGGACCTCTCAATCACAGTTTTAGTTTAAATCATTGTCAAGGATATTACTCGATGTGTTTCACGGAACTTAACATTTAACCCTAACTTTTCCCAAATAGTACACCCGCAAATTAAGATTATATTAAGCAGTTTTAATCACCTAGAGACATAGCCATAGTACGAGCTCTGGGCTTCTGAATCAGATGTGATTGAAATCATAATCATGGGTGTTACTCGATGTCTCTGCTACCAGGAACTTTTAATATTTAACTGCTAACCTTTTTCAAGTAGTACTCCTACAACTTTTGATTATGTTCTTCGTTAGATTCAACCATTGTCAGGTGAATTCTGTACTCGTATTAACCAAACTCGTATTAACCTCCTACAATAATCTCTTACTTTAAACCAAACATAAGTTACAAAGACTTTTAATAAAACTTTTAAAAAGAGGTTCGAAACATCATTTTTAAAAGAAAAAGAATTCTTAACTTTGGGCCTTCAACGAGACAAAATCCAGGTTTCGCTATTGTTTGAGTCCTATTACTTCAGTTTTAAGGCAGGACAGAAAATGTCACAACTGTTAAAAAGCATCTACACAAATTATATGCCTCAAATATATCATATAATGAGACACTTCACCGGCTGCTCCGTTTTATTCTCCTTTAATTACGATTCTTGTCTGAACTAAAACGTCAAAACTCAAATGAAGACCTTGCTTGAAACGATCCTGACACTTAAACTCTCATTAAAATTACATCAGCAGTAATATTTCCTCTTATTTTCAATAAAAAATGGAAATGTTTTTTCTTTCACTTTTTAGAAGCTGACAAAATGTAAATAAATGTTTAACTAAAAAACTTATTTTGCTTAATTGTCTGAATTTAATTTGTTAAGTGTGCGCGCCGTATTTTTTGTAAATTTTCGCCTGTTTTAACTTTTACTACAAATGTCCAGTGCCGTTAGATGATTAATTTAAACGAATCCAAGAGAATTAGAATAAAAACTAACTGCTACTTAAAGAAATTATTAGAGAAAGGAATGTGAAACATGTTTACCAAGACAAAGCATTCTTACGGTGAACACTTTCAAAATGGCGATGATTCGTGAATCGCGTTTTCACTCTCGCACTTAATAAATTGTATTATAATCGCATTAATTGTATTAATTAAGGGTTAGAACGGAAAATGAAGTCATCAAAAACTCAATTTGGATTTTTTTCGTTTCGTATCTTCGCGTCGTTGTATCTTGTAGTGACCAGCCTCTAACGTAAAAACCTGTCCTAAATTGTCACCAGTTCTGGCCAAGGGAGACTGTTTATCCCATTTCGATCTTCATCCTCTTGGAGTAATAGGACAGTTTTATCTAACGTAAAAACCTGTTCTAAATTGTCACCAGTTCTGGGCAAGGGAGACTGTTTATCCTATTTCGATCTTCATCTTCTTGGAGTAATAGGACTGTTTTATCTAACGTAAAAACCTGTTCTAAATTGTCACCAGTTCTGGCCAAGGGAGACTGTTTATCCCATTTCGATCTTCATCCTCTTGGAGTAATAGGACAGTTTTATCTAACGTAAAAACCTGTTCTAAATTGTCACCAGTTCTGGGCAAGGGAGACTGTTTATCCCATTTCGATCTGCATCCTCTTGGAGTAATAGGACAGTTTTATCTAACGTAAAAACCTGTTCTAAATTGTCACCAGTTCTGGGCAAGGGAGACTGTTTATCCCACTTCGATCTTCATCCTCTTGGAGTAATAGGGCAGTTTTATCTCGACGAAACATTTCGTCATCGAAAAAACGTGATATCTTGAAACAGAATTGCAACATTCTTCTGTTGCTTGGCTCTTACAAATTTGTAAAAAAATGATTACTATACATATGACAAACGGTCACTCCAGTATAATTTATCATGCTTGCAAAACAAGCTGGGAGTTTCGGGAACCAGATTAAAATAGTTTCTCAGAAAAGGTTCCTCTAAGATAGAGGTAGGTAGGTATTTAATTAACGTCGCACAGGAGCAATGCAACGGGCTATTGGTGACGGTCCGGGGTCAAACCCGTAGAGAAAGATCCGAGGACGACACCACGTAATTTTGAATCACTGTCACACCTGAGCTGGCACCTCACTCTCCGAACTTCCACACCATGGCAACGTGAGGACATTTGAGGCCACGACCGATTTAACGTGCACACCTCTTGTAGACGACGGTCTTTGGTTGGATTCGAACTCGCAACCCTCCTGTTTCTAATCCGTTACTCTTCCAATCGGATTACACCCTCTAAGATAGAAAACATTAGTATTGAGAAAGTCAAATTGAAATTCAAATTGCGAGTTTATTAAATCTCCTGTTGGTACCGAACTCCTCTGATACAAAAACCTGTTAGAAATTGTCACCAGTTTTAGGCAAGGGACAATTTGTTTTCCTGCTTCGATCTTCATCCCGTTAGAGCAGGGGTCGCCAACTTCTTTGACCGTCAACCCCTTCAAGAGTTTCTTGATTTTTATCGACCCCCTCTATTTTACTTTTTCATAATTATTATAGGACAAGCATAAAAGACGCTTATGTGAGTTTTTATATGACGCTTTTGTGATTTTATAGTTGCAGCGTTTATTGTATGTATATTATGGTATATATTATTATACTGGCACGGGACAGGCAACACGTTTTAGGCAAGGGACAATTTGTTTTCCTAATTCGATCTTCATCCCCTTTGAGCAGGGGTCGCCAACTTCTTTGACCGTCGACCCCTTCAAGAGTTTCTTGATTTTTATCGACTCCCTCTATTTTACTTTTTCATAATTATTATAGGACAAGCATAAAAGACGCTTATGTGAGTTTTTATATGACGCTTATGTGATTTTATAGTTGCAGCGTTTATTGTATGTATATTATAGTATATATTTTTATACTGGCACGTCAAAGGGATATGTTTTTGTTTTGGACGTCCTCCTTAACATTACATACTTGATAGTAGGGATAATAATACATAAAATATAAAATTTATTTCATAACAAAATAACAATAATACAATCTTCCTTGTATATATAAAAATAAGATTTTATTAACTTAGCATACAATTTACTAACGTTGTCAATGTGAAAGGTGTTTCGTGACTTTTGACAAGATCAGCAATGTTGGACTCAAAATTAGAAAGTTTCAGCCTTAAATCGCCACGGAATTCTATATCTAACTTATTTCTTTGTTTAGTTAAAATGGAATTAACATGGCTGGAATTAGTTTCAACCAGGTACGACCTTGGAAATGCAAGCAAAAAGGGAAGTACACCACTTCAGAAAGTGCTGGATATTGTCTTATACTTTTCTATTGACCCCCAATCGACCTCTGAGCCCGAATCGATCCCTAATAATATTATATCAACCCCTGTTGGTCGATATTGACCACTTTGGCGACCATTGCCTTAGAGTAATAGACCTGTTTTGTCTCGACGAGTTACCTTGTCATAAAAAATTGACTGTATATGGATGGACAAGACATCTTGTCGAAAACACTTGGGAGAAATGAGTTTATTCTTAGTTTTATTTGTAGTTTTAAAATTTCTAATAAAGTTAAAACAAATGAAATATTATTCAAAAGAGCATAAAATAGACTACCCAAAATCTCAAAATTAATATTTTTGAAAATTTTGGGTCTTTCTCCAACTATTCCGCTCACATATTACATTCATTCTTGCTCATCTTTCGAAAGGTAAAGAGGGATCATTTTAAGGAGAAATGTACCTATGATAGTGTTACAGAATAAATAATTGTGGTTTGGTTAATCTATCGACATACTCTCAGATTCCATAGTTTCCAGTTTCCATCTCCATAGTTTCAATTTATTGAAAGAAACTAAGTATTAAAACTAACGAATTGAAAATTCTCGTTTTTAATCGATGTAGAAAGCGGTCGACCGTTAATAATACAAAAAGCTCTTCTCAATTTTATGTCATTATTCCCCCAGAAATGTGTTTTACTTAACAATTACTTTGGTAGAGCGATTACGGCGAACAGGAAGTCCAGTATAAAATGTCGAGAAATTCATCCACGAGATTAATGCGTCGATATTTCACTGTTGACATAATCTCTTTAAAAGAACGATTTCAAAATATTCCATCCAACTTTCAGCGACGCGAAAAACGAAGCCTAATTTTTAAGGATATTCTTTCGCATACGCTACGCTGTTCTCAAGGACTAGGAAGATATAATCTAGTCTGAAACGCATTCTGAGTACCGCTAATACACCGATTTTCGCTTCGATGCGGCGATGTTACAAATGATCGATTCGATTCACGATTTTTCCAACATTTTAAATTTACGGTTTCTGATTATTTTGGTAAGTAGGTATTTAATTAACGTCGCACTGGAACAACGGAACGGGCTATTGGCGACGGTCCGGGATCAAACCCGAAGTGGAAGATTCGAGGACAACACCACGTAATTTTTAACCACGGTCAGATGACGAGGGTACGTCTGAGATGGCACCCCACTCTCCAAACTTCCACACCACTCGAACGTGAAGCCATGACAAATTTAACGCTTACCAGCCCTCACGAAGGTCTTTGGTTGGATTCGGACTCTCATCCTGTTCAAAATTTAAAGGGAAGTAGAGAAGATTGAATTAATCCTCCTGGTGGTTGTCTCGACGAGGTATCTGATCATTAGCAAAACTGACCAGATCTTGGTGGATGAGAAATCTCGCCCTAAGAAAGAAACTGACCTAAACTTGACCTCGTCTTCATCTAAAATCGGCAAGATCTTCATCATTTGGAATTCAATCGACGTTCTTGATGACACGATATCCCGTCATTAGAAAAACTGGTCAGGTCTTGATGAACGAGATATCTCGTCGAACCACTTGAAGGGGAAAACTGTATTCATAAACAGCAAGTGTGTCCGTAAGCGCCACCTGGATTTGGAAGGGGGCGCTTTTGGGCTACGTGTTTTCCAGTCGGAGCCATCGTCATTTTAGACGCTGAATTCGTCCGAGGAACAGGAATCATTTCACGAACGCTGAGATGGCAAAAATACACCTATAAGGGTCGGATGAATCGCTGAGATTTTCTCGTGATAGGTACTGCACTCTAGATTGTCTCGTGAACGTGTACCTCGGTAGACGTGTACCGAGTCACCAATAATTCGTTAATCAATTGAAATTCCTATTCATAACATGTAACAACTACCACACTCTAATAAAGGTACACAATTTCACAAATGTAAATAAATGTCATATTTAACATTTTACATTTTTGTAGAATTTAAATTTTTAGTAAGGAAAGTCTCTGGATTGTGCCAATGTTACCCAGAATGCATAGAATAGTTCTTAGTAGGCATATAAATGTCTTGTACGTCCTTTAAAAACAAAAACATTTCCCAAAATTATCATGCAATGATTAAAAATGTTTTTAAAACTAATTAAACCACTTACCTTAAAAACAGTTATTGAACGAAAAACCATCAAATTAAAAATCCAGAAAAACATCTTAAAACAGATTTTAAAAAAGGCTTCGAACGAAAAGTAATGAATGTATCTGTTTTTTCATTATAAAATAGGCTCTTGGAATGTAAAGGACACAAATTTAAAAAAGCAAACAATTAAAAAAATACCAAGGTTGCCATATTAGCTACCAGTGCTATTTTGAAAGGCCGTTCTGTATATTTTATTTATAATGTTTTATTCTCTTTATCGTCTGTCTCAAGCATTCAAAATTTTTTTATATTTCGTAAAGGAAAAATAAGGCTCAAAATAAATAAAGTATAATAATTTAAATACCTTAAAAAAGTTTCGGGAAAAAATAATCGATTTTTCAGCAGTACTGGTAAAACAATCCAAGTAATTAAAATGCTCAATATACCTTCCAGCTACACCAAAACTACCGCATTATGGTTGATTTAAGTATAGTTACTCGGATGTTTTAGCATGAAACTTGTCTAAATATGCAAGCAAAGGAATATAAAATAACGTATTCACTAAATTAAAATACAGTGTATAAAATATAGAACATTGCATTAAAATATGTTTGACAAATTTTATGCGATACTTTTGCAAACAGACACAAAATCAAACAAAGAACGGGACGACCGACAGACAGACTTATGCTACCAAGTTCAGTCACTTAATAAATGTAAGTACTCACAGTATGCAAAGTTTCATGAAAATATATTCAACAGTTTGGATGTAGCACGGGCACACACATACAGACAGATGGACAGGGACACACCAAACGCGCAAGAGATGGATTTTGCATCAGAAGGGCCCAAAACTGGTAGAAAACTTGAAATGGGTCGAAAATAATCAATGTACAAACACCCCATTCTTATTTATATAGATTTCATTACCAATAATATCTGCATAGTTATATTCATTCCACATGTTAAGAGGAGGTAGGTTGGAACCACAAGAGTTTTGTAAAATGGACACACAGAAGGTCGAGTCTACCAGTTGGCACCCGTGCTCGAGCATAATTCAGCAAAATACAGTTCACCCACGCCTCGAAACTCAATCAAAAGCACCCTCAAATTGCAAAACGAAAATAAGTAAATACGAGCCGAGAGGAAAACGAAAGTTTACATCCAAGCAACAGATTGTTTTGGTTCTGTTTCAGATTAAACATTAACCCATGAAAGGCTTACAAATAAATGATCTAATTTTAAGGTAGTTGCGTCGTTCATTTAACGGCGAGGCAGAGTTAACGGCTCGGCGGTTGGCCCTAATGATGGCCACGATTACTGCCATACGAACAATTTTCCACTGCCAGCTCAAGCAAGAGTTTGAGCAGCTGAATTAAAGATAACGGCCACCAGTCTCCTTTTATGCACAGGAAAGCCTTGGCAAATGTCAGTGGATGCAAAAGTCCTCCGCTCTGAGCATCGCGATATATAATTAAAACATCAGCGATCTGTCTACAGACTCATTAAACTGCATCGCTGCATTTAAATGCAGTCGTGGGGTTTTTATTTTTCATTTTTCGTGTAGTGCAATTAAGAAAATTAATTTCAGATAAGGAATTCATGCTCTTGACGGCATGTCGCGGGTCCTGGAAGTCCGATTAACGGCCGAATTATCCGATTAATTGCAGGAAATTTCGAAATAGTAACGGAGGAATACAAAAAGAAATTTGATTCGCGTTAATTTCTCTTATTAACAACAATGAGCACTTACTTTCGTCTTTTAATATCAATAGAAACTTAAATCAATCGCTCTTTAATTGCATTCGGCGTGAAGTTTGCAGAGTGTATTACAGCTCAGATGTTGAACTCGTCATCTGACCATGGTTCAAAATTTCGAGGTGTTGTCCTCGGTTCTTTCCCTTCGGGATTGATCCCGGACCGTTGTCAATACCCGTTGTGTTGCTCCAGTGCGACGTTAATTAAAATACCTAAATTCCTAAAAAATTGCTTCACAGCAACTTGAGTCCAACCTGTGCTACAGTGCTGCGGCAGGTAGGTAGGTATTTTAATTAACGTCGCACTGGAGCAACACAACGGACTATTGGCGACGGTTCGGGATCGATCCTGAAAGGAAAGATCCCAGAACAACACCACGTAATTTTGAATAACGGTCAGGTCACCAATCGTTCGATGAGTTGCTCCAGTGCGACGTTAATTTCAACTACCTACCAACCTTTTTCAATCAGAAATTGAGTTTGAGATTTTGCACTACATACTAACCTACCTAACCCGTGCTGCAAACATTTAAGTAATCTGAATATTTGTGCAATATCTGCGATTTTTTAGAGTAATTTTTCAATGGTATTTCAATGGTATTTTGGAGCCCTAATTTTCATGAAACATTTAAGGTATTTTAATCTCAATATAAGTAAAAATAACCACTTTCGAAATTCCTTCACTGAGCAAAATGAATGGCTTAATTTTAATTTCGTTCCTACAATACCAGATAGAAAAATGTTTAGTCAAACTCCTGCAACAGACTAATTAAAATTCCTTCCGCGTCGGCATGCATTCCTGAACAATTTTTTCTATATAATTCATTCTCTTTAGCAATATTTCATTTCAAGTTTTCACGTTGGCGTGGTGTGGAAGTTTGGAGAGTGGGGTGCCAGCTCAGGTGTTGCCTCGTCATCTGACCGTGGTTCAAAATTACGTGGTGTTGTCCTCGGATCTTTCCCTCTGGGATTGATCCCGGACCGTCACCAATAGCCCGTTGTGTTGCTCCAGTGTGACGTTAATTAAAAATACCAAAAAAAAATACCATTTCAAGTTTCACGAAAACACGCATCAATTAAATAATAAGAAAACAACTTCTTTTTAACGCTGGATTCAGGAGCAATTTAGCTTGCGGTAGCCCGATTGGTTGCTTTTGGGGTTTATGGCCCAAGGGCCTATGCTGGACTATGCTGTGCCAGACACAATACAACATGAAGTAATTGACACAAGACATACAATATCAAGTAACTGACACACACAGTGAAAGCTTTACTGACAGAGAAGAGAAAAATACACCCAGGGAGGAATGCACCTGGCAAGAATCGAACCTGCGCTGCCTACAATTCGAAGGTTGCTAGCGTAGTGGGCTTGAAGCACCAAGCTTCCACACCAAGTGGGCACTTGGTGTCGAAGCTTGGAGAGTGGGGTGCCAGCTCAAGTGTGACCTCGTCATCTGATCGTGGTTCAAAATTACATGTTGTCCTCGATCTTTCCCTTCGGGTTATATCCCGGACCGTCACCAATAGCCCGTTTTATTGCCACTTTAACTAAAATACATACCTACTTACCGAAGCAATTTCAAAATGACTTCTAAGAAAATAAAAAATTTAGGTAGGTAGTTAATTATCGAGCAACACAATGGGTTAATTGGCAATGATGGATCCAGGGACACACCGCAGAATTTTAAACCACGGTCAGATGACACCCCACTCTCCAAACCACGCAACGTGAAAGCTTTTGAAACTGCGACATATGCAACGTTCGCCAGCCTCCCTGTATTCGACGGCATTTGGCTGGACCGAACTCGAAAACCTCTGGTTTCAAATCCGTTGGCCACGAAAATAAATCCTAAATCCAAAGACCTTAAAGTCTTGACTCCTCGGACGGAACGAAAGATTACGATGCTTCAATTGCTAGACTGTCACGCGAATTGCTAATGGAGTTGAACGGGAAATAAGCATCACAAACGACGGGATGTAGAGATAGTAGTTACATTAAAACACGTCAGGGGCAAATTCATTTTGCTTTCGATTTCAATCACCGTGTTCAAACCCATGAGTATTTTTTTGGGGTAGCTAAATATAGGTGGCTGTAGTGCTTCTGCAGCGATACCTGAGCCGCCTACATCTCGAAGAGCAACGGAGTAACAACCGTTGGTTGGTTGGTTGGTTTTGGGGTTTTATGGTGCTATTTGGCCATGCTGCGTAATTTTTTATCAAAATAGGTTCAAAAATTGCGTATTTTTTTATTACATATTTCAAATCCACATATATTTTAGAGTTAAAATATGCAAAAAAATTTTGTAAAAGAGTTTTTTTTCCAATATAGAATTAGATCATAAAAAAGGTTGTCGGAATATTGAAATTGAAGAATAATCATATAAAAGCAAAATTTTGAAAATTAATCTTGGTTAAATTATGATTTATTTTATGAAATACAAAGGTAAAACGTATATACTAATGAAAATATGCAAACTACTTACAAAACATTTATTAGAAATGAAGAATTATTAGAAATCACTATCCGCAGAGGAATCCGAGAAAAATTCTCATCAGTTTCGCTATAACTATCTTCAATATACTTGATATCAGAGTCAGAACTGCTATCAGTGTCGGAAATATTGTCAGAAATGTAGGTTCTATCACTCGCGAAACGCTTCCTGCTAGACATCTTTGAGCTTTGAAAAGAGCGCGCAAAATGCTGCAAAAAATGCTTGTATATTTCGCAGAAATGTGGATATCTAAAGCCATCTGTTAACCCAGATTTGAATAAACAATTAAACATCACAGAAAAGCCAAAATGAAACCGTGAACGGGGAAAGAGTGGGTTGCACAGTTAAATAGACGGCAAAAATGCATCCCCGCGGAAATCGCGAGCTGCGCAAATTTTGCTACATCTACGTTGCCCGCGGAAATCGCGGGATGCGCAGCGAGAGGGTTAACCCTTTCGGGCCTAATGCGCATATATGTCCCAGAGATTAGATTGGGTAAATAAATCCCACTTTTGAATGGATTTTTACGTTTTTAGTGTTCTTAAGGAATTAGGGAATAAAAATATAACTAAAGAAACCTGGCAATACTTTCAGATTGCAAATGGCGGACTTATGTTTTTGAGCACGCCCATTCATTCCGATGAATGAGTGACCGTGGTTCGGAAACAAAAAGATGGTACAAAATTAGACGTTAGTTGCCCAGAAGCCATTTCCCACTACAATATGTACATGAATGGAGTTGACCGCTGTGATGAAATGGCTACTTTTTAGGGTCATGGCAGAAAAACAGACAAGTGGTGGAAAAAGATTTTTTGGAACTTAGTTATGATTTGTTGTGAATGCATGGATTACGAAGTGTGATGTGGAACATAAAACAGAACCACTATTATCATTCATGGTCCCCTTAGCTGAGCAACTAATAAATGTTGGAAGGGAGAAAGCAAACACAAAAGAACGCGAAAGTACGGTCGTCCGTCAAAAAGAGCAAAAACTACTAAATTAAACTGCTTTTCAGAGTTAAATTTTAATCATGCAAAAGTCGGGCGAAAGGGTTAAGACACAATATAATATCAAGTAATTGACACATGACATACAATATCAAGTAACTGACACGCATACACAGTGAAAGCTTTACTGACAGAAGGGAGAAATACACCCAGGGAGGAATACACCTGGCAGGAATCGAAGGTTGCTAGCACAGTGGGCATACCCACTCTCCGTATAGAAAAAGTATCGGCATTTTATTTCGATGAGCGTGAAGTAAAAACTGTTTTACTTTGGTTAATTTAAAATCGATTCAAATCTATGCGAAGCTTTGACTCTGTTATGGGACATTGTTGCGATTGAGTAGAAATGAAATGTCTATTTTGTACGGGTCGGTAGTTAACGTCGCACTGGAGCACCACACGGGTTATTAGAGACGGTCCGGGATGGATGGATGTTTGGGTTTTATGACGCAAGGTCGCGATGATCCGGAATTAGTCTCTAAGGGAAAGACCCAAGGACAACGCCTCGTAATTTTGAACCACGGTCAGATGACGAGAACAACGCCTGAGCTGGCACCCCACTCTCCAAACTTCCACGCCATCGTGAGGACATTTGAGGTCACAGCAGACTTAACATGCACCAGCATCGAAGTATACACGACTGTCTTTGGTTGGTTCGAGTTTCGAACTGGGCTGGGCTGCCCGGTTGGAAGAGTAGCGAACCCGGGTCGAGCTGCAACCAATTTAAGGAGACAGAACCAATTGACATTGTTCATTAAAGTTTGCTATGTTGTTTTCAGGACAAGTGAAAAGGAGCTTTTCAATGTTTAAAACTGTTGTCTACATACCGTAGAAAATATTCTGCTTTCAAAATCTGTTGGCCAAATATGGCCCTTGCGCCATAAACCCCCATAACCAACCAACCTTTCATAATCTGCATTTGGCTTTTGTTCAACTTTTCTATTCTAAACTTATGAAATACAGATACGGCAAACTAAAATAGTGAATAGAATATTTTGTCTAAAAAATTCAAACTTTTAATTTGACGCCGAAACTATCATTAAAAATAATTTGCATTTCTACCTTTTTCTTGTTTTCTTGGTTCACAAGGTCTTTCTTAGTTGGTTTTGGGTTTGCCCACTGCGCTAGCAACCTGCTATTTGTAGGCGCATTCTTGAAACTTATCCATGATGTATTTTTCTCTTTTGTATCAGTAAAATTGTCCTTGTGTATATGTCCATTTACTGACGTTGTTTGTCTTATGCTTGCCACTTCTTGACCAAATATGGCTCTTGAACAGTAAAAACCAACCAACTTTGTTTTCTTTTGCAGGGCTTACTTTTATTAACAAAATAAAGACTTTCAGCTTTAGAAAGAAACTGTAACAAGAGTATTTTTGTCGTATTGTCAAGGGTATTTTTTGTCGCAAAGGGTATTTTAAATTATTTTTTGTTTCATGAAACTTTTTAACATAAAAAATTCCGTAAGAATGGCATTGTCGTCTTTTTAATGTATTTCGGATAGTATTTTAGGTCATAAATGCATTTTTAATAGACATTTTCTATCAAACTCCTAGACCTATTAACGATATTTAATTGCATTCTAATGTCATTTTTTATCAAAAACAACGTACATGGCATAGAATTTTTTTTTTGCTCTTCAAAATCCGTATTTCCCAAACACAAGAAAACGCTTTCAAATCAGATTTACTTTCTACCGTTCGAAGAAGCCTTCTGCACTAAATAAACAGTGTTCGTTACACTAGGTCCACTTTATTGAAATTCAAATGTTGTAGATCCTTTCAAATTATTCGACAGGTTCTCAATTTTACACATAATATTGAGAGTCGAAATAGAAATTGAATTGTTGGGTCTAAGCCTGACTTGTTTCAGCTTCAACAAAACCTTATCGCACCTATTTCTTTCTCCTACTGACTTCTATTGTTTGCTATCCGTTCAGCCATTCCGTTTCCGAGGTACCATTTATAATGGAAAGAGCTTCCGACAGCGTGCTTCCCTATGGAAAACAGAAGGCCATGTTCTTCAAGGGGATCAAATGCTTTAGCGGATTTGAAAAAACCGTACAGATCTGGAATTGAAAATGTTATTCATCCAAAAGGAAACGGGATATTTGATTCGGAATCGGGAATTTCGTGCCTCGATGTACAATGATGCTTCTAAGACGAAATCAAATAACTAAAAAGAACTCTTAGTCTACGTGTTAATACTAGTATGCTTTCTAATTGAAATATTCAAACAATGGTATTTATTCAACATCTGGAACAAGAGTAAAATCGTTAAATTGAAGAAAGGTTGACTTAATTGAAGAAAGGTGGAAAGGCCACTTTTTATACTGTAGTGAAATTAACACTGAAATTTTGGTGTTTGCTTTACCAGTTCTAGTTTAAACGAATTATTTTTTCAATTTCCTAACTAAAGGAAGATCTAAATTAAACGAAATTAACATTACAGACATAATAGCAACAATTGCTCGCGTACCAGTTTTAAACATTATGCATACTAAGCAATAATTGCAAGAGTAATCGCTTAGCAGTGTAAATATATCTTGTTAGTTCGGGAGAAAGATTTCGTTTAGTTAATAAATGCGCGCGTGGCATATAGAGCTTAGAAGAAAAGGATTGAATGTTTCGAAATCTTTTTTTTTTTGAATTTTTAACAGTAGTACTTGAAATGCATTCATTCACTAAAGTAAACACTCAGCACGAAAAAGAGAAGGCAGGAAAGAGAAAGTACAAAACATCAAAATGGGATTAAAAGAAATTGAAGCAAGAAACATAAATAAACAGTAGTTAATCGGTCTGTAGGGTTTAAAGTAGATCCCTTGCCTGTCAATATCTGAAAAATGCCTCCCGAAAATTTTGGGAAAACCCCAAATTGGTTGAGTCCATTTTTTCATTACCTCCTCACAGGACACAATTTGAAGTTGAAATTTTTGAATCTGTACAGGTGTTTGGCTAGGCAGTCATGTCCGGTCTCCAATCTGAAGGAAGCAACAGCATCTCGACGAGGTGTAGCCGGAATTTAGAAAATGTATCCTTCCAAACATTATTTTTAATTCCTTCTGCCTACCTAGCTTGGGAATTTTGGTTAGGCAGTCATGTCCAGTCTTCAATCTGAAGACAGCAACAGCATTCGACGAGGAGGAACCGGTCGACCGCGGTCCTTTTCTAATTAAAGGGTTCCGGGCTTCTAGGCTTCAATGAATACTACGCTGCTGGTTCCAAAAGATATGTGAACCTAGGATTTGGTTCTTCCTTTGATAGACCGTTTTCTGCTGTAAAACGAAAATCTAAGCCATCTCTTTTACAGTTCCAAAAGCACAGAAATGGGTATCCATAGATCCCTTGAAGACTGCTTATATACCCAATGCCAGAGGACGGCCTCTTGTTAAGTGTCAAAGAAGCCAATTTTGGTATTGATCCCGGACCGTTTCCAATAGCCAGTGTGTTGCTCCAGTGCGATGTTAATTAATTACCATTACCAAAGCCAATACCTAATGGCCAATACCTACCAAATTTTCCGGATTCAATGGATAGGGATACTGTGCACCTTTTAATCTCACATACTACTCTAAACGAAGAAGGAACTTTCCAGTGATCTCTACAGTGGTGTGACGTGGAGAAAAAAAAGATGACAAAATTTGATGAAATTTTAAATTAAATCTGAGTGCTTGTGAAATTCCAGATTGCAGTTGCAGTTGTGTTGTAATTAAAACAAGTTACAAGTATAGATCTGCTGTACTCGAATATGCTTAAATTATTCTTACAAAATATATGTGAACCTAGGGAGTCGGTCCATCTATATGATGGACCATTTCCTGCTGTAAAAAGAAAGTTTAAGGATTTTTGCTATTACCAAAGAACAGAAATGGGTTTCCATGGATTGCTTGAAGTTCCGTTACTTATAGTCAAAGGACTCTCTTTTAAGTTTCAACACGTGATTTAACCCTCCAAGTGGTTTCTACGAGATATCTCGTCCCTCAAGATATTGCCAATTTTTGAATGATGACGAAATCAAGATCTAGTCAGTTTTCATCTGAAGATGAGATATCTCGTCCACCAAGATCTAATCAGTTTCCTTCTTAAGACGAGGTATCTCGTCCAACAAAATCTAGTCCGTTTTGCTAATGACGAGATACCTTGTCGAGAGGAGGAACCAGGAGGGTAAAAGCCAATGCCTGTTTTACCAAAGTTCCAGATTCAATGGATAGACACTGTTGTGGAGAAAAAGAAATGAAGAAATTTGATGAAATTCTAAATTAAAACTGAATGCTCGTGAAATTCCAAATTGCAGTTGTTGATTGATGTTGTAGTTGTATTGTGATCAAAACTTGCCATTTTTAATTGAAATTGCGTGCTTCATTTATCCTTATGAAAATAAATTGATGTAGTTAAATGCTGTCTAGGGCATCCAACAGATGAGAGTTTCATTAAGAATCGTTTCAGACAAGGACGTTAGCAATCAGAGATACAAACCAGTGAAATGGGTTGGACTATGATAACAGACAAGTGAAAGGGGCTTTTTCGTAAGAACATTAAACTGTTAAATCCGTAACCAGACATATTTATCTAGAACGTTAAATCTTGTGAATCTGCTGTGTTCTGCGGTGGCATAATCGCGAATACAAGAGGGGCGTAATTCGTTATTAGAGCAGAAGCTGATTCTGACAATGGTTCATCTGTCAGCTTCATGCAAATGAATTTCCCTTGAAGTCCTTGATAATGCGTTTAGACAGTAATCCCTTAGGGAAACAATTGAAGTGCTGCGAAGTGTTCCATGTTGTTGAATTTGTGATCGTCGAAATAGTATTATCTACTGTAGAAGATAAGGATATTAACCCTCCAAGTGGTTTCGACGAGATATCTCGTCATCAAGATATTGCCAATTTTTCATGATGACGATATCAAAATCTGGTCAGGCGAGATATCTCTTCCATCAAGAATGTGGTAGGTTTTGCTTATGACGAGACACCTCGTCTAGACAACCACCAGGAGGGTTAATACAAATAAAAAATATCACTTGGTGAACGTATTATGTAAATGAAACTTGTTCCCAGGATATAACATATACTTGGGACATCACACTCAAGGTGGACTTACAACAGCTAACATAGCCATGGAAACTTGCAGCCATATAGCCATGGAAACTTCAAACGACAACCTAAGACCAGTATCCACTTTTTTGGAGTATATGGATCCTACGATATGGTTTATCATAAGTAGAAACTTTGTGCATAACTGTTGTTAACATTTAAGCTATGGAAACTTCAAACGACAACCTAAGAATAGTATCCACGTTTTTGAAGTATACGGATCCTATGTGGTTTATCATAAGCAGAAACTTCTGTGCACAACTGGTGTTAACATTCATTAAAAATTATTCAACGAATTCGTTACATTAATATAGATTTGAAAACTAATCGATTCAGTCATACAAGAATGCAAAGTGAGGGTTTTGGTTATGCTATACATATTTAATTATACACGCTAGTTACTGAAACAACAACTAGGTTGCCGTCGCATTCTCAATGCTCAAAGTTTTCAGAAGTGCTCAATATTTCATTTGTCAGTTATACTTGAAAATTATTATTAATTTCAAAGCATCATATACATAGATCCAACTAAATGGACAAAATTTAAAATTACTGAGCTATCCCTGACTGAAAATATGTTTACAGATAAATTGCAGGAATATTTTAACGTGGTTGTGAGCTAATATTAAAAATTTATACCTCCCATGTTACACCAAGCGTATCAACAAGCTGGTAACGCCTTTATGGCTCTCTTAAAGAGGAAGCACTGGATGTTTCATCAGGGATAAACGTATGGCAAGAAAATGCCGTCATTCAATACAAGGAATTAATATTCTACCTAGGAAAAAAAAGTATTTGTTGTATAATACTTCCTGTCTTTTCATCTGCATCCCTCCTAATAACCCAGACCAACAAACACATTTCCAGAATCCTTGTAAGTTATACATATTTGGTGATATATTTGGGGTTCTGATTCCATTAATGGCTTAGGTTGTACCCTAGCAACTCTAGCTATTTTTATACAACATAAGCCCGTGTGTTTTAGTGTTTCTTCTACCGAAACATCACGCTGAACAACAAACATTCCTCTATACCCTAAAGTTAGATTTGTTCTTGAGTTTACTTGAGGGCTGATTCAAAAGATGACACTAGTTTTGCTCTATCTGTTATAATATTTGGAGATCGGCATAACCTCCTCTTAGTATACTTCTTTAACCGGTTGTCAAACAAAATTCGGAAACGTTAATCGTATTATTTACTTTTCTCGCACGAGAGGTTTTTCTGTCGAGTTAAATGTATTTCTGCTACGAAACGTGCTTCCTGTACGTATCCCGAACATGACGTCACTTGGCATATTTTTCCAATACAATTTCAAAACTTCGCCAATTAAAATCCAAAGAATGTACGTATTACGAAATGAAAACTGATAGTTGATTGAGGGTGGTTCAATTAAGGATCACTGGAGCAACAAAACGGGCTATTGGCGACGGTCCGGGATCAGTCCCGAAGGAAAAAATCCGAGGACAACACCTCGTAATTTTGAGCCACGGTCAGACGAAGAGACATTTGATTCAATAATAAGCCTCTTAAGTAATTTAATTTTAAATATGGAGAACACGACTTATACTTTTTAACTCACTTCATTTTAAGCTATCATCAATCATTAAACGTTGAAATAATCTTCTCATTTAGCAGATTCGATGGATCCATAGGATATCATACAGAATAGACTTGGTTTGTATTAAGTTATAATATTGTTAATAAAACAGATTGGATTCTCGGAATCAGGAGTCGTTTTTCTTCACTTAATGCGTCGTTTTTTATTTTGCGTGAGGTCAACTATTATTTTCTTATCGTTGCTTCAAGAGCTACATGCTACCACTCATCTGATTTTTGAGTAGCGTGCTGTTACCTTAGCAACATGATCATAATCAAACTATATAAAAACGTTTCTGAAGTAGGTTATCACGAAAATTCTAACTAGTTACAATTTTGAGTAATTTCAGCGATCACTCCAATTTTAAAGAGAATTTAGTGAAATTAATCCGTAACCTCAGTGAAATATTAACTATAAATTTCATTAATTAGCTATTTGAGAAATAGTTGTTTTCGTTGGGAGAAAGCCCGCACACCATAGGAAATATAAAAGTAGAGTGAGCAATGGTAACCTTTTATGTGCCCAGGACAAGTGACCAACGCTAGTAGTAACTTGGCCCATACAATACTTTCGTCTGATGGGTGGAAACAAACATTCACCACCTGATTGGTTCACGGTACTGGAGAAAACACCCATCCATTGATTCATCATCTGATTGGTCAGCGCTACACAGAAGTAGACTGGTGATTTCACCAGTTGCTACTCTAGAAATTCACACACCTACTCTGTCGTAAGATGTTATATCGCCAATCGAGACAATAAGAAGCCAAATCGGCCAACCAAGTAAATTTTTCACAGAGCAGTCACGTGACTACTAGTCGATATGTTGGTCTTTCTGTAGCTCCTCTCAATAGCAATGCTCAGTCTACTTATATCTTACGTCGATGCCGAACACCAGGTATGGCGCTCCGAAAAAGTTACCCGACTAGATGCGAATACCAGATATTCCTAGAGGATACTTATTCATAAAACAATAAGTATTTTAGAAATTAGCAAAGCGTAACGTTATTTCGCAAATAGCTACGTTGAAATTTCAGTAGATATGCATATAGGTAGATTCAAGTAGTAGAAATTGGAAATAAAGTAATTTGTAAAATGAAGGTGACGAGAGTAGGGTTGGTAGTCAGGGCGCCATCAGGGAGGAGCCTGACCCATATAGCATAAAGTGGTGTTTTCTACGTATGAGCAGTAAAAAGCTGAAAATGCCCACTCTCCCCAAGCACCACAAAATAAACGATGAAGGAAAAGCAAAGTAACCATTGCGATACTAAAAACTAACATACTCAGAACTTAAAAAGACAAATAAAAAAATAGCGTAAAATTGAATTAAAAAGCAGACATACCCCACATAGCCCCGAGTGTTCATATATACAGGATGTTCCGCTTAGGATTAGGACTACAATAAAAGAAAGTATATTTCCTTTACTTACCATGACTTATCTCCAAAATTTCTTACGTACATAGATTCATCATTTTTTGCAAGTCTAGTACACTTCAACATGCTCACTATGCACTTTTCATCATTCTCGAATCATCATTTTTTTCAAAGTTACAAATTTTTCTTTTATTATAGTCCTAAGCGGAACATCCTGTGTGTATATATATATAAATATATATAACATTTGTGTATGTATATTCTTGTTCTGTACTTAATTCCGTTTTCCGTTCCGTGGTTTTAAAAGTGAAACGATATCACACATGTTTAATGAGGCTGACCTCACCGATCAAGTGGCCTTATAGTTCATAAAGTGATACATGATGACTAAGCCCTTTCGATTCAAACGTTGGGTCTGGTAAATTTGGACACAAGCCATTCGCTAATACTATTTGGACGCTGTCCATTTCGTCGCTAGATACATTTACACCACTGGAAATTCAAACATCCGTGAATGATGCTCTATTGTGGAGGCACTTGAAACTCTCCGAGTACGAAACTAATTGCCTGTGATTTGGTACAAATGTTCCATGAATCCCAAATACTGTAGATTTAGATTGGAGAATTTTGCACTTCATTTAGGACTCTTTAAGACGGTTTTCTTTTTCTCTGTGGTCTTGTCCTTAGTGTCAAGTGACTAAATTAAATTTTGTGATCGTGGCCCGACATTTTTTAAACATAAACAGGGGAAACCCAAGTCAAATTGGTAATAAAAATGCAGAACTTCGAAACGACTAATAAAGATGAAAACTTGTAAAGAAATTATGTTTACTGCATAATTATTTATAAACGAAAATCAGTGTTTCTGTAACACTTAGAGCATAAATTTTCATATCAGGGCCAGAACATTTCTCCTGGCACGCACCGAGTATACTGACATTACCATTAAAAAGTAGCCATTATAGATTCTCATTCTCATCTATATATCAAATAAATTAAAGATGGGTTTTTAAAAAATGAATATTTATCTATTTTTACTAGGTATAAACATGGAGATAAAAAAGTTCTGTTTGTTCCTTGAATTATCTTTGCTACAACATAAATAACATATGTCAAACCCTGCAGAATAGTCTTTCTCATAATGTACCTAAACATTTCTACACGTCATTCTTATACTTTCACTCCTAGGATATATTTTCACCACCACCCCAATGCAGTTTCCTTCAACCTTAAACTATTTAAACTTGCGTAAGATTTTGAATATCTCATTGAATTGATTAATTAAAATATGGCCATTTTTATTTTTTATGGCCAAACGAGTTTAAAATTGCATGAAGTAAAAAATGTTTTCAAAGCCAAAACTTGCATCAGAAAATAAAATAACAGTTTGAGTGATGTCAAATAAAAGTTTAGATTAGATATTAAAAGCATTGATTTCTTGTCACAGTAGTTAGAAACGCCGAGATCATAATTTTTTCTATTCCAGATAAGTTTAAAATGCATGAATTAAAATATTTCTTAAATACTTAAAAGCAGAATATTCGGTGAGATGTGTGTTACTGTGATTAGAGGAGAGGCATCTAGTGGATTTAGGGCACACTGCACCCTGTAACAAATATTGGTGAGTAAAACTACTATGTTCCATTCCTAAGCTCTCGCGCGGTAACCGACTGATCTCTTCTTTTCCTATCGGTTTACTGTCTTTGGTAAATACCAGGGCCGTGCTTTCGGCAAATCTAAGCGATCTTTTCTTGCCTTCATACAACTCTATTACCCAATCCCTCGTTTTTTTCCCTTTAGTGACATTTTTTACTTGACATTTTCCTGTGTTTGGCGCAGCTTGGCCAAATATGGCCCTTGCGCCATAAAACGCCAAAAGAACCAACATATTAAGCGAGTTAACAACCCAAGTGGTTTCGACGAGATATCTCGTCCTGAGATCTGAGCAATTTTGCTAATGGCGAGATAACTCGTCACCAAGTTCTCGATTTTTTTTATGCTGACGAGATCAAGATCTGGTCAGTTTTCTTCTAATGAGATATCTCGTCCATCAAGATCTGGTCAGTTTTGCCAATGGCGAGATACCTCGTGTCGAGACAACCACCAGGAGGGTTAAAATGATTTCTTGCCTTCTAGGTAAAAACTGAACTCCATGGTTCTAAAATTGATTTTAAAGTACAAAGTTTATTATTTATTTCCTTGTCCCAAGATATTTGCCAGCTTCTCATTAAAACTTTTTTGACAACAATCTTCAGATCAGTTAATGGAAGTGTCGTAATCGTAGCATTCGCAGCTGATTTCGCTAGATCTGCATGTTCTTTTCTTTTAAAAGAAAACACTAACAGTCAATAGAGGAGTATATTACTCAAACGCTAGTATTGGAGATAGAAATCCGCAGACTGACGTTTGTTTAGAATAATCCACTCTAGGATATGTCGAAGAGTCCGCATGTGTGTCAATCGTCAGCACATGGATCGTTCCCCGTTACACTCTTGGTATCGTGGAGATCTCCCCGGAAGATCTCTTGCTATCAATTGCGACCAGACATATTCAGAAACTAAAAAGTGGCCTTTCCAAGGATCTGAGTAAGGGCGAAAGTATCCATGGATTCTTTCACCCTACAGATTTGGTTACCAAGTCATTATTTGTGTTGTGAGGTAAAAGAAATACTAAACTACTCGAAAGTCTTGTGACGCTCAGAGGGTCAACTCGTAAGAAATTTTTAGTTTTCACGTAGAGTCCATAAGTTCCCTCGAAACTAAAAAGTAGTATTTCCAAGGGTGTGAGTTAAAGACGGCTGACCTACAGTAAGCTTAAAAATACACACAGGAATGCTCTGTTTTGCATAGTATCATGATACGTGTTCACTTTTTATTTTGTAAACTTCCCTCATACTACCGAAATATCGTTCAATACGAGTAAGATACGTATGTGGGACATCGGAAATCCCTCGTTGTCCAGTGAACGCAGATGTCGGGACGTAAAGACGCCTTGAGTGCTCGAAACACCTACGAGTGACTCAGCAATAGCAGAGTTTCTCTCCAAAATCGGCAGAAGGACGAACACGACTGGCTATTGATGAACAAAGATGTTGCAGCAAACGGCTGCTAAGATGTGAACTTTAATTCTTCGGGCATAAGACGGGGACCAAAACCCTGTCAATTCATCTCATATCTGTACATAATTTCTATTTAGCTCATATTAAATTCTTAATTTTAATTCATCTCTTCATTTACTGAATTGTGGTCATTGTGTCCCACATGTATAGCTTTCGAAAAATTTCAATTCAAATGTATAAAAACATTTCAATACATTGCTACAGGTTAAGGACAATAGACTGAGTCACGGTTCTCCAAACAGTTTTCAACTGAAAAAATTAATATCCTTTATTCAGATAGAAGCAGCTGAAGAAATGTGTATGCATGGCATTCTTTGCTGATAGAAAACTCGAGAAAATGTGATACTGAAGTATCATCTCGTCTTTAACCCTCCTTTTATATTTATAATGATTTTTTACTTTATGCTTTCTTTTTTAACGTGAAGACTAATTGAATAAAATTTTCCCATTTCTAAAAACTGTTTTTAAAGACCTAACAAATATTTCGATAAATGGAACAAAAAACCGTTTTCTGGAATGAAAAGGAATGAATTTCCATTTCACTGCTCAATGATACTCGACATCAATTACCAAAGCTTTATATTTAATTCATAGAACCACACAAACCTCGAGTATTTTTACAGACTTTTACGGTATTTTCCATGAAATATTTATATCCATTCCTCGCAGAAAAACTCTTAGTTCGCATCATCAATTGAACTCGTTTTCACCCGTTTAAGTTTTAATTTAAAGTCACTTAGATTTCTATCATGTATTCGAGTAGTAATTTCACGCAGCTACGGTCTAAATCACTTCATTTTTTTATATTTTTCGTTTTAGCTTCTAAAATAAAGCTCTTCAAAAGATTTTTGGTCCCCGGTATCCCGGTTGGAAAAGCAACGGATTAGCAACTGGTGTGTTGCCAGTTCGAAACTCGGTCCAACCAAAGACCGTCGTGTACGCGGGGGCTGGCGCACGTTAAATCTGCCGTGACCTCAAATGTTCTCACGTTGGCATGGTGTGGAAGTTTGGAGAGTGGGGAGCTCAGGTGTTGACCTCGTCATCTGACAGTGATTCACAATTACGAGGTGTTGTCCATGGATCTTTCCCTTGGAGACTGATCCCGGACCGTCGCCAACAGATAGTTGTGTTGCTCCAGTGAGACGTTAATTAATTACCATTACCATTCAAAGGATTTGCTGTAGAAAAATCAAAAATTGATATTAAATACTTTTGTTATTCTGTATGTGCTCATAAATTTAACTTTTATTTTGTCAAAGTTTGGACAGTAGTTGTGTTATGAAGACACAACTATTGTCCATAGAATATTTCTTTTAGTAAATCGATAAAGGACCATAGACAATCGATTAAAGGGGCGACTTGATTCCTGCGATGGTGCAAAAAGAAAACATTTTACCTGAGAAAAAGAACGTTATATACAATTAATATACGCTAGTACTATTGACGCTTGGAATGATTTTTTCCGCTTTTTGCTTAAATTCTGTAAATGTTTTACTTTCAGCACTGCAAAGAGCTATTAGATTTTCATATCTGCAAAGTTATCATCGAAACAGAAATTTTGAGTAATACCATAATTAATCTTGAGCACTAAATTTGTCAATTTAAATTACAGGTAAATAAAATAATAATTAAAGGAATAAAGTAATCACTATTCGTTGACTTAAATATTGTTGAAAATATTAATAGTTTTATGCAGTACAAAATGCATTAAAGTATTTTAATATCATACCCTGAGCATTCCTTAGAGAAAAAATTTGTGAGGTCGCGATATTAAATTCCTCATACTTAGAAAACGATTATCTGCATAACCATCGTTTGACTTCATACTGGAACTACAGCAAATACAAGTACGTCTCCAACACGATAGGGTAGTTAACATGTGTTGAAAGTTCGTGATGAAAAGTTAGAGCGTAGTGGTCGTTAAAATTGCTGGTGGTTAGGGCTGTTGGAAGAGCAACGGATTAGAAATCGGAGGGTTGCAAGTTCGAAACTAGGTCCAGCCAAAGACCGCTGTGTACACGGGGGCTGGTGCACGTTAAATCTCTTCTGTTCTTAAATGTTCTCACGTTGGCTTGGTGTCGAAATTTGGAGAGTGGGGTGCCAGCTCAGTTGTTTTCGTCATCTGACCATGTTTCAAAATTATGAAGCGTCGTTCTTGGATTTTTCCCTTCGAGATTGATCCCGGATCGTCGCCAATAACCCGTTGTGTTGCTCCAGTGTGACGTTATTTAACTACCTACCTACCCTCCTGGTGGTTTATCTTCACTTCGAAAACCACCCTGTAGTGGACAGCCTCTAATGCAAAAACTTGTTCCAAACTGTCACCAATTCTAGGCAAGGGACAATTTGTTGGATCTTTCCTTCTTGGAGGTTGTCTCGACTTTACGAGTTATCTTGTCATTAGCAAAATTGACCAGATCTTGGATGAGATATCTTGTCGAAACCACTTGGAGGTGTAAAGGCCACTTTATAGCCACTTTATTTTAAATTGCCTTGCATTTACTTTTTCATACTTATAGTTCATTTCACCCCATTCATATTTAGAGAAGTTTCGACATTCTGTCTATAGGAACCTTGCGCCATAAAACGCCAAAATCCAATCCATCTATGGGAATAATATTCCCCGGCGGTGTCTTTTAATGGTGGTCTTCTTTTCTGTTGAGACTTAATTTGTTTGACAAGTTACAAGACAAACTGCTTTTCAGAAACTCAGAGATACGGATCTCTCCTCCAGACGTCGAGCAGTTTGTGTACCCTCACCGCAACGAATGACTTGTTTAAGATGGATGTAAAAATGGTGAAAGCAAACTTGTTTCAGTGGGGCAAATACTCCTCCCAGATCAGTCCAGAAAAATTTGCCAATTCGTTCTCGCCGAATAGCTCTCTGGAGAGAACGAAGAACCATTACCAACCCAATACTATCATTAAAAGGAAGGGTTTTCAAACAGTGGTGTCGTGGCTTCAGCAGGTACATTAAATAAGTCCTCGAGATATGTCCCTGTTGGACACAAAATGAAATGAATCTTAAATGGTTATTAACCCTCCTGGTAGTTTATCTTCGCGTCAAAAACTGCCCTGTAGTGGGCAGCCTCTGATACAAAAACCTATTCCAAACTGCCTCCAGTTCTGGGCAAGGGACAATTTATTTTTCCTTATTGGAGTAATAGGGCAGTTTTATCTCGAAGTATCTCGTCATTAGCAAAACTGATCAGATCTTGATGAACGAGATATCTCGTCGAAATAATTTGGAGGGTTAGCATAAATAAATTTTATGTTTATTTAAACGGAATCCATATCTCTTTAATTGGAATGACGAAGCGATTATGTTTGATGTGCTTCTTGCAAAAACATCTAATTACATGTTGCACACTTATATCGATCACTAAGACTTCATGTGTGCAAAAAGGTTAGCTATTACGTTAGATTTCATACATTTTCTTTTCCAAAATTTGCTTTATATTGTAGGATAAGTATACTGAAATATTCAAAATAGTATTTGCTATCGGGTCGGCCAAAAAGTTCGTTCCGTTATTCAAAAGCAACGAAAATGATCCGTGATTTTTTTTCCCTCAATTGTGACGGGCGATGAAAAGTGGATTTTTTTAGAATAATGTTGAACGAAAGAGATAGTGGCGGAAGAAAAGCGAACCACCATTAATCTCTCCAAAGACCTGTCTCCATCCGAAGGTGATGGTGTGTATATGGTGGGATTGGAAGGGGGTACTTACGAGGGTCTTCCGCGAAATCCAAACGATTAATTCCGACAAATACTGCTCCCAGTTAGACCAATTGGAAGCAGCACTCGGCGAAAATTCATTCCGGAATTATTCAACGGAAAAGGTATGATCGTCCATCACGATAATTTAAGACCGCAAATGCTTTTGGTGAATAGGTAAAGTCTGTTTCTGGGAAATTTTAACTCTTCTGGTGATTGTCTCCAGGAAGTGCCTCGTCATTAGCAAAACTGACCAGATCTCGACGGACGAGACATCTCGTCATAAGCAAAATTAACCAGATCTTGAAGGACGAGGTATCTCGTCATTAGAAGACTGATTATATCTTGATCTCGTTATCATAAAAATCGGCAATATCTTGATGACGGGATATCCTGTCATTAGCAAAGTGGGTCGGATTTTGATGGACGAGATATCTCGTCAAAACCAATTAGAGTGTTAACTCATCCGTCGTAATTACCAAACATTGAACTATAGGATTTCCATTCATTCCAATCCTTTGAACATTGTCATATTGAAAAACTTTCAATTCTTTGGCAGATTACAAAAGGCTCCTGGAACAGTTCTTGGCACAGAAAGATTAAATGTTTTGGGAGAATGGACTTCTTAAGTTGCATGAAAGATGGTAGAATATAGTGGATCAAAATAGTTAATTCGTTTTTAACGAACTTTTCGGACAACCCAAAACATGCACACATACATGTCTAAACATTAAGGATACTGCAATACGAGATGAAATTTCGTATCAAGTACCTGCACCGAAATACCTCAAAGGACAAGTCAATATTCCACAAGCTCTGTGGAATAAAGTAAGAACTTACAGGAAGAATGCTACAGGAAACTAAAGAAATTAAAATAAAATTCTTGTGAACACATTGAAATTTTAGTTATTACGAAAAAACCTTTTTTGCCTTGTTCAAAGCAGCCTAATGGAGAGAATGTGCTGACTTCTGACTCTAACACAGGCCTCACAATCTACAATGTTTCCCATGAGGCTGTCAGAGTTCCTGTGACAAGTTCCATTCGCGCACTAAAGCAGGTCTTTGCTCTTCTGTGGTCTTTAATTGTGTTGTGTAGTTTGCATTTGAAGTCCGAGAGCATTCCAATCATGTTGTATTGGATTGAGATCAGGTGACGTTGCTTGATGCGAGTTTGGAGTTCTTCATTTTTGGACATGTGCGTAATTGTAATAAGCCCACTAAATAATTGCGATAAACTGCGTAAATGTAATAAAAGAAATCGGGAAACCCTACCTAAGAATCTTTCGAAACTATCCAACAAATAACATTTGTCTCAAGATAGAAACTAATTAAATATAACAGTGATCAAATATTCATTCTTAGATCATTTTATAAATGAAGGCTTCAGTTCTACTTCTAATAAAACCTGAGAGTCGCGGTTGGAAAAGCAACGGATTAACAACTGGAGGGTTATGATCGTCGTGTACACGAGGGCTGGTGCACGTTAAATCTGTCATGGCCTCAAATGTCCTCACGTTGGCGTGGTGTGGAAGTTTGGAGAGTAGAGTGCCAGCTCAGATGTTGACCTCGTCATCTGACCGTGGTTCAAAATTCTAGGATCTTTCCCTTCGGGATCGATCCCGGACCGTCGCCAATGGCCCGTTTTGTTGCTCCAGTGTGATGTCAATTAACCGCCTACCTACCTAAAGAAACCTGAGAGAATGAAAAATTTTGCTTTTTACATAAAAACCAAACGAACCTTTTTTACCAACTCAATACACAATAGTTTAGCCGCTGAAGGGGACACGGTACCCTTTGAACAATTTTTTTTCAAATGTGCAGCAAAAATTTTTAGTATACTATATTGAAATGCACATAAAATGAATATTTCAGGCGAAAAAATTTAACTTTACAAGAGCAATAATTCAAAAATTTAATTTTTTTTGGAAAAAAAAATCGACATTTTAAAATCCCTACTACTTTTTTAAATATCATCTTTTTAAATTTTTTTTACACTTTTCTATTCATTGCAGTATTTTACACAATTCTGTGCATGGGTTTGCATGTATTCTGATTATTCATTTTTCTAGAATTTTTTTCTAAAAAATACTGTGAAAAACTGTAAAAAACAAGAATATTTTAGTTTGTCAATTTAAAAAAAAACTTTTCATCTAAATTCTTATCCCATGCACAGAATTGTCAAATATACTATTGTGAACAACTACAAAAAGTTTCAAACCTCTAAATTAAATTTTAAGCCTTAGCAATTTGAGTACTTCATAGTCATCAAAAAACAGAAAGCTGAGAAAAAGCCACTTAAAGTTTTAATTTTTGGTTTCGGTTATTTACATCCAAGAGAAAAAACTTAAATAACTCCTAAAATAATGTTGCTAGAGCTATGAAATTTTGCACACATATTCAGAAGGGTTGTATAATTAAAATAAAGCAATAAATTTTTTTTCGATATTTTGGTGATTTTTAGGGTACCGTGTCCCCTTAACTGGTATAGTGGTCATGTTTGTCTGCCACCAGTTTGTAAGCTAATCCCGGTATGTAAGCGAAGGGATGTTGTTTGTAATTGTCCCTGTCAGGAGTTACGGTAGCTGCCCTCTGGGAGTACCTTACAAATAGCCGTGAGTTCGCCCCTTGAATAGCCGAAGAGGTCAGTGGTTGGTCATTAGAATTTTTTAATACATAATTATAATAAAAATCCTCAAACACGAGAATAGAAAACCCCTACCCCAAAATCTTTCGAATTATCTGACAAATAACATTTGCTCCTAGAAGAAAACAAAATTTCGGGTTTGGAATCAGTGATAGTACTTAGATCACTTTACAATTGAAGGCTTCAATTCTACTTCTAACGAAATCTCTGAGTGTTTTACTCAGATGCTCCTTCAAGACACGAGAAGGTTATAAAAAAACAAAAGTCGGGAGAAATTCGAGATTTTTTACTCGTATCAAATAAGATCAAAATAATAATAAACTTCTATTTGAAAAAGTACTCGCAACTTCTCAATAAATGCAGTTAATCTCATCAAAAGGGAGAAATATTTCCGGAGGGAGGTAAATTATGCCTGATATCTCTCACGTACAGCTTTTATTAATAAGATTTTTATTTTGATTTTTGTATTGTTTTAAATATTAATACAGTTTGTAATAAATAACAGTAGTACCGGCTCTCGATGAACATTAGACTGACTTTTCGAGAATAAAATAATTTCTCAGAAATTTTATTCGAGGGAAAAAGGTAATCTATTCCATTTAAAATGTATTTTAAAAATACTGCTTCGTTCGTTTTCAATTTAATTACACATTTTTTATCGAGATTGAAATTCAACGGAAGTTTTGTTTTGTCTGAGCGTGAAATATTCAACGAAGAATGTATTAGTGAATTGTTTTATCTAAGTATGGCCTTTTTAAATATTAATTCGAATTAATTCTTTATTAACCTTCTATTAATTAACCTTTCTACGATCTAAACAGAAGCTATGAACTAATAACCTTTCAAAGGAGACAGATAGTTTCTAGGGGAATATTGTCTATAGAGAACGTTAACCACGGACAACTATAACTCAAGATTAATATATTAGCCATACGAAATTGTATATATTTAATGTATTGTATTTTCTAAAAGAATTTCTTCAAAATTATAACAATACTATTAATTTACACTTTTCAATCCATAAGCGAAATAAACTGCGAAATTATTTATATTAGAGATAGATCTGCATGTTTATAAAGCTTTTATAAATACTCTTAAGCGTTTTGATGTGAATTTATGCCTTTAACCCTTCTGGTGGTTGTCTTGACGAGGTATCTCCCGATTAGCAAAATGACCAGATCGTGATGGACGAGATGTCTTGTTCTCAAAAGAAAACTGACCAGATCTTGATCTCTACATCATAAAAAAACAGCAATATCCTGATGACATGGCATCTTGTCATCAGTAAAATTTGTCAGATAGATCTTGATGGACGAGATATCTCGTTGAAACCACTTGGATGGTTTTTCTACAGAATCCTTTTATTTCCCGCTTTTTAACGTGTTTTTCATTTCACAATAATTTCTTAATTTCGACTTTTTTTCACATGTTTTTTATGAATAGGGGAGAGAGGATCCTAATTACATTCATCCTAAATAATTCAGACAAAATCTATATTTCCTGAATTGTAGACCCCGAGACATTAAATAATTAATGAACACCAGGCACAAAATTATGCATTTCAGATTTTAACCCTCTGAGGGGGCCACACGCATCTATCCGTACTTCAACCTTTAGTCTTCATTACGTGACTTCTAACCACTTTTGATCTTCTTGACCTGTAGAATTTTTCCTACGATTCTTTCAACCAATAGATTTGGTTTTTTTGGTCCTTAAGCCTATGAGCCACTATGCTTTTTCTTTGCAGTATGCTGTTTTCCTCACAACACACATAATGACTAAATAATCACATCAATTGGTTGAAAGAATCCTAGGATGATTCTTTCAACCAAATGATGGTGTTATTTGGTCCTTAACCCTCTAAGCGTCACGACATTTCTAAGTAGTGAAGTATGCGGTTCCCTCGCATAATGACTAAATAGCCACATCTATTGGTTGAAAGAATCCTAGGGTGATTCTTGATTCTTTCAACCAATAAATGATGTTATTTGGTCCTTAATCCTCTAAGCGTCAAAATATTTCTAAGTTTTGTAGTATGCCGTTTCTCCCACAACACACATAACGGCTAAAAACCACATCTATTGGTTGAAGGAATTCTAAGAAAGATTATATGATCAAGAAGGTGAAAACTGGTTAGAAGTAATGCATGGAATACTGCAAGTTGTAAAACGAATATAATGCATGTAAACCCCTCAGAGGGTTAAATTTTATGTAGGGTAAAAGATACTACGCTATTTGGAAAACTTGTGATTGAGAGAGGGGGTGAATATATAAATCTTTCTGTAGGATAAGCTACTTTTTGTTTGGTTATTGGATATTTTTCATTATTAATTTTTCAATATTTCTCGCTTCAACGTTTTCTCCATAGTGCAGCAGTTTTACGTTCAATCAAGACAAATGCCTAGTCATTTTAGCATACACTTCTTGGCTTAAAAGAAAATATCGCTAAAAATAAGCAACGAACGAAAACCCTTTAATAAATATATGTACTTATTTTCCTTGGGAATTCTTTCGTTTTATTAACAAAATGGATTTAGTCGCGTATATCAAAGAGTTATTCAAACCCTTTGTGATAAAGACGGAAATGAAGAGTTTTTTAATTAGAAAATATTCTAATAAATGAATAAGCTCTTTATCTTCGATGAGTTTTTTCCGAGAGCTTAAAAAATTACTCTTCATCAATTTCTCCTGGCTTACATTATTTTGCAGTGACTTTCAAACTCTAATAAAAGAACTGACTACAGCGCTGAGATTTTGTTATAAATTAATCTCGGAAGTATTTCGAAAAACCTTTTCAAATGACAATTCCTTGTTTCTCGTTAATTTAAAGATACTGGTTTATTACGACACTTATGAGTAACTAATAATTTAACGTCTGTCATAAGTCAGAAGTTTTTAAACCACATGATTATCCTTGCTTTCAACATAATCGATTAGTCTGCCAATTTTCAGTAACATAGCAGCTAGGTTTCTAAAAAATAATTATTTGCTTTGTTTCCTTCATCATGCATGAGTTTTCCTTTATTTTAATCTGAAGGAAATCCCTCCCTTTGTCAAATCTATTTCTTTCTCTGTTTACTAGTCTAATTTGAATAGGGTTTTGTCTGCGTACAATCTGTTAATTACTCTTATTTCATTATCATTGTCCTTTTATGCATGAGATGTTGACTTTTGCGTCATCAAACTAATTAGTTTTTCGCCGCTATTAAAAACGTTTCATTGTTTTGGGAACTTGGTGTTTTCGAGGAAATGTCTATGGCTTTTTTTTATATTTCAATGCGAGATGCGCTTGAATATAGAGCGCATAAAATTGACATGCCTCGCGGCACTGCAAAGAAAAATATTTTATGCCAATAAAAGGTCCCTATTTATGTAGCGTTTTACTACATAATGTGAATAATTACTTTCGGGGAACAGATTTAACCCTCTGAGCTTCGCGAGATTTGGGAATAGTGTAGTGTTGGTAGTGTAGAGTTTACCCCATAATTCCCTTTATGACTTAATAAACACATCCTCCCCTTAATAAACACATCTTTCTGAAGAATCCTTGAATTCTTCAACCTTTAGAAGGATTCTATTGGTCTTTTCCTTAGAATAGAATAAGTGTGAAGTTCGAAGAGTGGGGTGCCAGCTCAAGTATAGACCTCGTCATCTGGCCGTGGTTCAAATTCACGGATATTTCCCTTTGGAATTGATCCCTGATCCCCTTGTCGCCAATAGCCCGTTGTGTTTCTTCAGTGCGATGTTAATTCAACTACCTAACTACTTACCTTAGAGTAGGTTCAATTGGAACAATTCTACTGGAACATTCTGTTGAATAAAATCCTTTGGAAAGATTCTATTACCACCTTTTATTTCAATAGAATCCTCTCTAAAGACTCTATTGCCCATTCTGTAGAATAGAATCCTTTGGAAAAATTATATCGCTCATTTTTGTAATAGAATCCTTTCGAAAAATTCTACTGCTCCTTTCCTTAACCCTTTCGCCCCGACTTTTGCATGATTAAAATTTAACTATGAAAAATAGTTTAATTTAGTAGTTTAGTAGTTTTTGCTCTTTTTTACGGACGACCGTACTTTCGCGTTCTTTTTGTGTTTGCTTTCTCCCTTCCAACATTTATTAGTTGCTCAGCTAAGGGGACCATGAATGATAATAGTGGTTCTGTTTTATGTTCCACATCACATTTCGTAATCCATGCATTCACAACTAAAATCATAACTAATTTTCAAAAAATCTTTTTCCACCACTTGTCTGTTTTTCTGCCATGACCCTAAAAAGTAGCCATTTCATCACAGCGGTCAACTCCATTCATGTACATATTGTAGTGGGAAATGGCTTCTGGGCAACTAACGTCTAATTTTGTTCCATCTTTTGTTTCCGAACCACGGTCACTCATTCATCAGAATGAATGGGCGTGCTCAAAACCATAAGTCCGCCATTTGCAATCTGAAAGTATTGCCAGGTTTCTTTAGTCATATTTTTATTCCCTAATTCCTTAAGAACACTGAAAACGTAAAAACCCATTCAAAAGTGGGATTTATTTACCCAATAGGGAATGAAATCTAATCTCTGGGACGTATATGCCCATTAGGCCCGAAAGGGTTAAAGTAGAATCATTTGCAAAGATTTTATTGCTCCTTTCTTAAATCAATTTGGAAAGATTCTATCTGCCCATTTCGTAGAATAGAATCCTTTAGGAAGATTATATCACGCATTTCTTTAGACTAAAATCCTTTGAAAGGATTGTATTGGCCCATTCTGTGACCCTTTGGAAAGTCTATCGCTCATTTCCTTAGCATAGAATACCTTGAATAGCTTCTATTGAACAAGGTCAAAATTGGTTAGACGTTATGCAGGGAGGACTGCAGGTTATGAGGTGGAATTATGCGTGTGAACCCCTAAGAGGGTTAAATGCTATATTTTCACTTAATGCAGTATTCGAAGCGATGCTGACAACCAGGGGCGCCTCCAGAATTTTTCCTTTGGAGGAGCTGAGAAAGTGACTATAACCATGGTACAAATGTAGTCACTGGTGGTGAAATTTCTTTTCCCCTGAAACTTAGCATTCGATCCCCTGCTTCCATAGTCCTCCACCCTCTTAAGGCGCAATAAATGAATAGGTTGGTTCAATTTACGTCGCACTGGAGCAATACAACGGGCTATTGGCGACGATCAGGGATTAATCCCGATAGGAAAGATCCTAGGACACCTCATAATTTTGAACCACGGTAAGATGACGAGGTCAACACCTGAGCTGACACCCCACTCTCCAATCTCGAACTAGCAACCCTCCGGTAACTAATAAAGTGACTCTATCAACTAGGCTGCCGTGGCCCAAAAAATTATTTGGAAAAGGTGTTAAATTTTTAAATGGTAAAGGGACTTATGGATCAATCTGAATTCGAAAATAATGACAAAATCATCAAAATGTAGATAAATCAAATGTGTTCTTAAACTGGAGCATTTTTCTTTAGTAATTTGTTTATATCAACACTGAAAAACCATTGAGATTGCAGATTCATGCATCTTAAATTTGACGTACTGAAAGTTGCTTACTGTAGAGGCAAGAAGCAAGACTCGCAATACCAATTACTCAACGCACCCACCTTAATAACTTTCCCATTTAGCCATTAAAAGTTAAATCTCGAAAGGACTGAATCCATCTTAATTAAATTTGCAAATTTAGACTAGCACAATAAAGAACCAAAATAGAGTGCAGCTGCGATGTATTAAATTGTGTATTAATAAATGGATCATTAATGAAGTTTAGCTGCTTTGGTTAAAATCGACAATGGAAGAAGAAATCGAAAAGAATGAAATTAGTTTCGTCAGTGAATCCCTTTCCTTGCGTAAGCGAATCGAATTCTTAAAATTAATTGCACTCAATTAAAATTTTTAAATACTGCCACAGAACGAAAAATAATTCATTTCGATTCCATGTTTTCATAAATAATTGCTATTATTTGTCATAAAAGTGAGCATGAACTATACAAACCGTTGTTTCCAATCAACCTTCTCTTTTATTCTTTCTTTCTCAAATAGGGAAAAATAAAAATAAAGCTATTGATATTGGAAAGCAAAATCATTTCCTCACAAAACTTGCTGAAAACAACTTCACAGCAAGGAAGAATATAAAGAAATGTAAAAAAATGGAGACGAAGATGTGAGCGTCGTAAACGAACCGAATTCTTAAAAATAATTGCTTTCAATCAAAAATAATGCTTTAAATCATTCCAAAGAGCATTTTATTAATGAAAACTAATTCATTTCTACCTCACGTTTTCGTAAACAATTATTACTCTTTTGTGTAATTTGCTGAGCTTAAAAACAACTTTACACTAAGGAGGAATGTAAAGCAATGTAAAACAGCATGAGACGAAGCTACAAAAGTCGTAAATTAATCGAATTCTCAAAAATAATTTCATTTAATTAAAAAATAATACTTTAAATAAATTCATAGAGTATTTATTAAATGAAAAAAAAGCTAATTTCTACTTATGTTTCGGTAAATACTTATTACTCTCTGTGTCGATTGATCCCGGATCGTAACCAATATCCCGTCGTGTGCGATGTAAATTCAACTACATACTCTTAGTGATAAAAGTTAACATGAACTATACAAATCGTTGTTTCCAATCAACTTTCCTCTTTTATTCTTAATCACCCACTCTAGCAAGAAAAATAAAGCTATCGATATTGGAAAGCACAGAATCCTTTCCTCACTAAGTAAATTGCCGAACTTTAAAAACAACTTCAGAGTAAGGAAGAATGTGAAAGAATCTAAAGTCAATTGAGTTGAAGATGAGAACTTCGTAAACAAATCGAATTCTTAAAAATAATTGCATGAAATTAAAAATAATGCTTTAAATAATTTCATAGAGCATTTAATTAATGAAAAATAATTCATTTCTTCTCCATATTTTCGTAAATAATTATTACCCTTCGTGTAAGTTGCTGAACTTTAAAAACAACTTCATAGCAAGGAAGTATATAAAGCAAATTGAGACGAAGATGGGGTAAACGTGATAAACAAATCGAATTTTTGAAAATAATAGCATGTAATTAAACTAATGCTTTAAATAATTTCATAGAGCATTTATTAAAGAAGAAATAACTCATTTTTTCACGCTTTCGTAAATAATTATTACCCTCTGTGAAAATTGCTGAACTTTAAAAACAACTTCACAGCAAGGAAGATATGTTAAGCCAATTGAGACGGAGATGCGAATGTCGTAAACGAATCGAATTATTAAAAATAATTGCATGAAATTAAAAAATAATGCTTTAAATAATTTCATAGAGAAATAATTAGATGAAAAATAACTCATTCCTCTCCTTGTTTTCGTAAATAATTATTACTATTTTTTATGAAAGTGAACTATACACATTGTTTCCAATCAATGAGCAATATCCCGTTGTGTTGCTCCAGTGCGACGTTAATTAAATACCTACCCACCAATCAACAAGCTCGATTTTCATTCTTACCGTTCCTCTGCAGCGAGAAAAATAAAACTAAGCCATAGAATATTGGAAAGCACAAAATCATTTCCTCACAAAGTTGCCGAACTTTCAAAACAACTTCGCAGCAAGGAAGAATGTAAAGGAATGTAAAGCAAATTGAGACGAAGTTGCGTACGTACAGACGATTGAAAGAAAACTATATATAAAATGTGGGTAGAAAGTCTTGCTTTAAAGCTCGGAAAGTAGTTTTGGTTGTGAAGATAAGATGTTAAAACTTCAATTTTACAGTGATGTGGCAGCGTGTCGAAATTACATATGCAGTAAAACTTTTATAGCTCTGCTTGAGCTTAGGGTAAACTTGAAAAATAATGGGAGTCCTCATGTTTGAAATTTTTATAAGTTATGGGAGCACGTAAATAACTTCAGATGAATTAATTTGGCTCGTGTACCTCAAACTTCAGTTTTTATTAAAATAATTCTATGACCTTGACACCTTTCAAATGAAATTTCTACTTTCGTATACATTGTGCAACGGAACGTGGAACCTGTTTTACATACAGTGTGTCAAAATGTATTGGAGTACGACCACTTTCGATAATTTCATGAAAAAGAAATATTTTTCTTAAAGTAAAATTAAACAAAATCTACTAAGCAAATAATTCAATAAAAAGGACAGTAAAGAAATATGAAAATTTGTGCATCTTGTGTATTCATAATGAAAATAAAGATCGAAGGATATTAGGACACTGGATTAAATGAGTTTTTGAGACAATTTTAATGATACAAATTTATATCTTTTGGGGCCTAATTTAAGACTGATGATTTATCTCATTCTATTTGGCATTTATTTTAATATAGCATTGGTTCTATTTTTCCCATTCTGTATAAGGGGAGTTAATCTCAAAGTTAATTTTCATAGAAAACTTAAATAATTTCTAATTAATTCAATTAATGCCAAATATTTTCAATAGAATTAAAGTCTGGACTTTATAGTTATGACTTTGGACGTGGTATAGGGTCTAATAATCTATAAATATGGTAGGTAGGTAGGTATTTAATTAGCTTCGCACTGGAGCAACACAACGCTCTATTGGCGACGGTCCGGGATCAAAACCGAAGGGAAAGATCGGAGGCCCACACCACGTAATTTTGAAGCACTGTCAGATGACGAGGTTACACCTGAGCTGGCACCCCCTCTTCAAGCTTCCACACCACGCCAACGTGAGGCCACGACATATTTAACGTGCACCAGCCCCCGTGTACAAGATGGTCTTTGGTTGGACCTAGTTTCGAACTCGTAACCCTCCGGTTGTTAATCTATTACTCTTCCAGCTGGGCTACGGTGGTCCTCAGAATTCCCATAATTTTCGACCACTACTTTCACTGTGAATAAAAATTGGAAAAAAGTTTATTAGTTTATTATTTTAATTTAGTCCATTTAGTACTATCCTAAAATACTGAATGAAATGAAAAATGTATTTTAGTTATGGTGTAATAGTTACTGATTTTAATGAAATATTTGTGTACATTTGTTGGGCTAAATACCTTTTTGTGAGACTATATATAAATGAGTTATTTTTGTATTTGTGAAAAGTATTAAGGTATTATAAGTTGAGTTTTAAATGCAAATAATGACGCAAATTACTACAGAAAAGTACCACAATTATCATATGTACTATAAATCCTACAATATCTATGCAGCATAAATATATTGTAACCAAATACATTGCATTGTGAATCCCATTGCGAATTAGATTTGACTTTAAAATTATCTCGAATCTGTATTATTTATCCAGACTTTTTAATCACTGATATTTATCAGACAATAAGAAAAATATAATAAAAAGCGAATGTTTTGTCCTTTATTTTTCATTTCATTTTTTACACACTTTAAGCCGTTTTATTTCGTTTCATCTTTAAACTACTTCAGACGCCTGTTGGTTTCCCAATCGCATTCTAATTATCTTCACTGAAATGAAATCGAACTTATCTACTTTAATATACGAACTTTTTACATATATTAAAGTAATATATTCTAATTACACTATTAAACGCATAGTTTTAAATATTTTTCTCTGGAATTTTAAATCAAATATTATTTTGAATTAAATATTAGTCTAAGTGTAAATACCTTTTTGTAGTATTAAATGGTGTTTTTACAAATCCTTCCTCATCTCTTTTTAACAAAAATGACGGTAGAGCAACAAACCAAAGCAACCCAATCCTCCAACTACAGATTGTTTTTGGTTTCTTTAATTTATTCATCAAACAGGCTTATATTCCTTTCATGTCAAATCCAGATTAGAATCCCGTTGTCTGACCATGTGTTAATGAAGGTTTAAAAGTATGATGGGTTTGGATTTCATTTGGAATAGTTGACGTTTGTATTCAGTTTTCTTTAGTGGAGGTTTGAATTTGGTAAGTAGGTATTTTAATTAACGTCGCACTGGAGCAACACAAAGGGCTATTGACGACGGTCCGGGATCAAACCCGAAGGGAAAGATCCGAGGACAACACCACGTAATTTTGAATACTCGACGAGGTATCTCGTCATTAACGAAACTGACCAGGTCTTGATGGACTAGATATTCGTCAATATCTGGTCAGTTAGAATAAAACTAGCCAGATCTCGATTTAGTCATCATCAATATCTTGATGACGAGATATCTCGTCATTAGAAAAATTAATCAGACTTTTCTGTCCAAGACATCTCGTCGAAACGACTTGAAGGATTAACATTAGGTGTTCCAAATTTTCTCTGCTCATAATTCAGAGGCTTCTGGACGAAATGACTTGAAAATTGGTATAGGAGGTTAAATTTTGAGATTCGAAATGTGGTGTCAGCTTCAGCGGGTTTATTAGTGGTCATTTAAGACTATGAAGCATATGCGTAATTTCATAAAAGACGTACCTTCATGCAAATTGTATGCATATTAATGTATAGAAGGTATTAATTTCAATTGGATCTATTATAAGCGACGCACGAATAAAGGGAATGGTTCAATTTTTTCCGTAGCTGTAGAGTAAAAAGAACGACTTATACAACAAAGATATTGCAAAAGAGTTATAGGTTCTATCAATAAACTAAATGTTGGTTGTTTGTTCGGGGGTTTTATGGAGCAAGGATCATATTTGGCCAAGCTGTGCCAAACATAAGACAAACTTCAGGTAAAAATGTCGCGAAAGGGAAAAGCAGGGGGATTGGGAAATATAACAATCAACGGGGGAATTGAAAATAGCCGAAAGCAGAAGGATAGACAAGGGTAAAAATGAAAGGGGCACAGATTACTCGGATGCTTCGGGTTTGTGGTGCCATCAAATAATTTAATCGCAAAATGTATTGATCGAAAATTAAAATCTAATCTAAAGCATGTTTACCAGCTCTAAAACAAAAATGTGCATTTAAACTTCTGAATAAATTAACACTACTACTTATAATTCAAAATGCATGGGATACTTGAAGAGGTTGAAAGAGGAATTTAACAATATTTATTTAAGAATGATTACCTCTCATTTTAATTTAGTATTACTTTTGACTGACCATAACTGATCTGATACTAAATCTAACTCATTTCTCTAGAGAAAAAGATTTTAAAATAATAGTGTAAAGTGTGAAGTTTAACCTCAAAACTACGCTTAGTATCTTATAAAGAATCCATCTTATTCATGTATTCGTACCCTTTTTGCAGAATGCTAGAACAATTGACAATTCATAAAACATTTCATTCTCTGAAAATACTTTGAACAAGTCGTGACAAACATCTTTTACGCAAAAAAAATTTTTTTTTAGATTTCAAAGTTAAAATATTTCGTCCGTAGCCTCAAACAATGTATAAAAACTCTAAGCCTCATTACACATTCAGCTATTCCAACTTACAATAAACTGCACTGCTTTATATTTATCATTCCTGAAGACCTCTAAACCACATTTATAATTCCCAGGTTTTTTTATTTTTGAGAGCTCAATGTTAGATCAATTCATTTTCTCCTAGTGTTACATGTGAAATGAAATTTCATGAACAGATAATCTAATAGTTCATTGAACTGTCCTCAACATGTTCACGACGACTATCAAATTAGATGAATTTCACTGAACAGGGAATCTAACTGTTCATCTAGCTGTCCTAGATAAACTCGCGAATACCATCAAATCAGATGAATTTCACTGAATAGATTCTAACTGTACATTTAGCTGACCTCGACATACTCCCGACGACTGCCAAATAAAATTAATTTTACTTAACAAGTAATCTAACAGTTCATCTAGCTGTCCACGACAGGCTCACTACGACTGACGAATCAGATTAATTTCACTGAACAGATATTTTAACAGTTCATTAAACTGACTCGACAACCTCCCGACGACTGTCAAATCAGATGAATTTTACTCAACACGTAATATAACAGTTCATCTAGATGTCCTCGAAAGACTCACTACGACTGTTGAATAAGATGAACTTCTTTGAACAGGGAATTCAACAGTTCGTCTAGCTGTCCTCGACAGGTTCTCGACGCCTACAAATCAGTTGAATTTTACTGAACAAATTTTCTAGCAGTTCATTTAGCTGACCTCAACAAGCTTCCGACGACTCTCGAATCAGATATATTTCATTGAACAGGGAATCAAACAGTTCATCTAGCTGTCCTCAACATGTTCGCGACGACTAACGAATCAGATAACTCTCTATATTTCCACTCTCTCACTGAAAAGGTAATTTCAGTTCATCTAGCTGTCCTCGACATGCTCACGACGTCTATCGAATTAGACGAGATTTCACTGAACAGAAATTCTAAGGGTACATGTAGCTGTCCTCGTCGTGTTCACGAAGACTATAAAATCAGTAAACGGACATATAGCTAGGTTGATGCTTTATCCGCTAATAGAATTTGCAACATTCACCTTCCAGGGTATCTAGTTTATTTTAACCCTTTTGAAGAAGGAATATTTAAAGCATGCTACAACGGTCATGTGTCTATCAATTTAGTCACTAGCTTTACCAAAGTATTGTATGTTATGATGTTATTGGCTAGGTCAATCTGATCATATGATGATATATATCGTAGGCTTAGAGTTAAAACTCGTGAACTGACAAAAACAAATTTCACAGAACAGCTCTTTAAAGATAAGCTATTAGTATTTAGGTTGGTTGGTTTGGGGTTTTATGGCACAAGGGCCATATTTGGCCATGCTGAGCCAGACGCAATACATGCCACATCAAGTAATAGACATACACACACAATGAACGTTTTACTAACACAGAAGAGTGAATTACATCCAGGGAGGAACGCACAGGAATCGAATCTGCACCGTCTACAACTCTCAGGTTGCTAGCGCAGTGGGCATACCCACTGAGCCACGACAGCTCCATTAGTTTTTAGGAAAAAAATTAAATAATTATAAGCATTTTGACAGCATTATATTTGTTTCAAAAATATCACTGTGGTAATGCATTTCTCATCGTTGTAACAATACGCATCTAGTGTCTTGGAAAAAATGTCTTTCGAGTTTCTGCTCTAAGCCGATGATATCTCTTCCTACATTCCTAATTCTTTCTTCTCATACGTCTGTTTTATTCTTCCGTTTTAATACCTTTCGCAATGGTTCTCTGGTCTTTTCCCCGTCACCTTCAATAGATTCATAATCCTGAGCAATCTTCAAATGCTGGATATCCATTACGAATACCATAATTATGACTAAGTTGTCTTTCCTTCTAAACGATCGCATTCGCTTAAAGTGTCGTCATTCTTACTCGAGAATGCTTTTAAAGTCTTAAAGACAAAATCAATAAAAATCATCTCAAAATCTGGAGAAATAATTCTAAGAAAATTGTCGCCACGATCGTTTCCTTACTTAAGAGATTTATATTTAAAAAAAGACGATCAACTCCTGAAGAAGTTGCAGCCTCGGGCCTCTTTGAATATTTATTTCCCCTCTCAGAGATATATTATTTTTTCTTATTCATTTTCCAGGAATATATCTTTTATTTTGCATTCTTCCTCGCGGCTTTTCTTGCTTCTTTTCTCGGGAAAAATTATTTGCCCAACGTGACCTTGGTGGTTTGGATATCGATTGCTCCCTCTTGTTGGTATTCTTGCTGCTGCTTGCTCCTGGACGTGATCATCTGGCGTTCCGCGTTGGAAGAAATGAGGTTTATACTTAAACTCCATCCACACGTGCATGATCGAATCCGTGAACATTGGCATATGAACGAAACGACGGGCATTAGAGGCGCTTATGGAATTAACTCGAGCTAAAGCATTTGGAACGAAAACACAATGCTGTCTGGGGACGAAATCATGCATTTTGTATCGCCGCTCTTCGCTAACGAAGTAAATTTTTGGTCGCCTCGTTTCCTTTTGTGCATATTAGGCACGTCTTCAATATTCTAGTTATGACGTGAAACAGAATATAACTCTTTTAGAGAGCGTTTATCATTTTAAATTATCTAAGGAACGTCTTCCACGTTCTACTGTGATTAAAATTATCTTTATTTGGAATCTGTTCTAGGCTGAAAAATTAGCTGAGTTGTTTAAAAGTTGGCCAAGGTAGAGAGGGGTTTATGGTTTAACCCTCCAACTGGTAACGAGGTATGTCGTTCATCAAGATATGACCAATTTTGCTAATGACGAGATGTTTCATCATCAAGATCTGACCAATTTTGCTAATGACGAGATGTTTCGTCATCAAGATATTGCTGATTTCTTTATGAAGATGTCAAGATCTTCTCAGTTTTCTTCTTACTACAAGATATATCGTCCATCAAGATCTGGCCAAATTTGCACGAGACGAGATGCCTCCTCAAGACAACCACCAGGAGGGTTAGTAATAAGGTCCAGTATGATTACTGTCTGTCTTCTACGAGAACTACTAAAGACACAAAGTCTCTCTCTCTCTCTCTGCCCTCTCTGTTCCTTAGAAACGGACTTTATCTATCCTTCATAGGGATGTTTGAAGAAATGTATTCTCAAGTTTGTCACATTGGCGTACTTAACATCGGCTTGGAAATATATTTATTAAAAATTTTACTTGTCACACGAGAAGATCTGAAAAAGTAAGACCTTCCTGCCGCCACATTTCCAAAAATATATAATATTGCGTCATCCCAGAGAGTCACCCCTACTCAAAATGAATTAGCCCTGTTTCTATAGCGACCGCACCACTCAGACATTGCTTTTGGATCAGTTCTCGTGGTAGACAGACAACAGGCATTTCATGTATGACGTGGATGTGATTCATATTTCTACTAACAGTCGTCTTATTGTCAATTTTGAAGACTTGATTTGGTATTCGAAGAATTTTAACGATTCTTAATAGTAGCAGTGCTTATTAAAGCAGATATTATTCAAAGCATTTCTATTAACTACTTATTGTCATTTCAACGTCAGATAGTTTTGGGAGTCTTAGATTCCATTTTTATAGCTTTCAAACTAGAAAATATAAAACAGTATTGAAGTCGAATATGGGAGCAAAATATGTTTTATTTTACGTTCAGTAGGAAAGCCCTTTACATGTTGAGTAAATCAATATGAAGAATAATACATATTTCAACGAAGAAAATGTAAACTTTAGGAACTGGATTAAATATTTTTTATGGAATAGACGCGAATGCTTGCGATACTCAAGACCGAAACGCACAAAAAAGTCGAGCATGTATCATTTTTATCCACAAGATATTAACCAATTAAGTTTTGAGTTTGCTGTTCTACGGTCAATTTTCACTAACCGATTGAGAGCTACTCAAAACTTTACACATTTGGTCTATGTGCCCATGTATTAGATTAAAAACACATATTTTAATTTCGATACCTGATGATTTTCTTTAAATGTACCACCACACACACTACATCAGAAATACTTAACCCTCCAAGTGGTTTCACGAGATATCACGTCCATCAATATGTCACCAATTTTGTTAATGACGAGATATCTCGTCATCAAGATATAGCCCATCTATTTTTTTATGATGAGATCAAGTTCTGGTTTCTGAAGATTCTGATCTCTGATCAGTTTTTATCTAAAGTCGAGATATCTCGACCATCAAGATCAGGTCAGTTTTGCCAATGTCAAGATTCTTCTTTGAGACAACCACCAGGAGAGTTAATCTATTCAATAACTTTAAATTCTTTGTATTTTATTTCATTTTTGATGTAAACCATGAAGTTTCATAAATTCAAAAACACCAGTTCAAGCTCATCTATTAAAATAAAATACTCACCAGTGAAATTGCAATCAATCGGGATATTTTTCTCAAGTAAGGATACAAATATTTGCTCCAAGAAAAGAAACTTCGCTTCTAAAGAAAGTTGCGCTTACTTCAAACATAGTGTGGTTTGAAGTGAAATGGTACGAGTGAATTATTTCTCATAAACTTTTCAAATTCGTATTCTTGTAACAAAATAAATGTGCTCCCTTAAACCTGGCAAAACGTGGGAAAGCACTGATGGAAAAGTCGTTTTTAGGCGTATTGAAGAAGTATTTTTCAGGTTTCATCAAGTAATAATGCATTATTTGACCGTTGACCTGCATATACCAACAATTTTTATTCTGACCAACAATCACTGAATACGAAGAAATGAATGAACTGGATGAAATATTTTACATTTTTTTAAATTTCTTAAACTTTTCACCTTTAGATGTATGATTTATATCCATAATAACACCGATGGCAAAAATAAGTGATACATATATCATCCTTTCCCCTCCAAGTGTTTCGACGAAATATCTCGTCAAAGATCTGGTCATTTTTGCTAAGGACGAGATGTCTCGTCGAGACAAAACTACCCTTTTACTCCAAGGGGAATGAAGATACAAGAATGAAAAACAAATTGTCCCTTGCCCAGATCTGATGAGTTTTTAACAGGCTTTTGCATCAGAAGTTGGCTACTATAGGGCAGTTTTCGACGGGAAGATAAATCACCAGGAGGCTTGACAAAACTTAAGCTTACTTGAACAATTGAATTCACGTTTTATCTCTACATAATTAAAAATCAGCACTTCTTTTTATTTCATTGAGCCTATTTGTATGTTTTGTCATACTTCTTCCCATCATCAATATCCTTCATGAATTTATGTATTCATAGTACACGTTTAATGTCTTTGCTCATCGCTTTACATCAGCTCTAGGCGACGCATAAATGTGAAGGTGGTTATTTTTACAAAACGCACAAAGCTATTTAAAACTGAAAACTATTCATAACGCATATACTCAAAAGTTGACCAATTTTCATACATAAAATCTTCGATAGATAAGTCTTTACTTTAAACGAAATAAAAAATAAACAAAGAAATTATAATATCCACAATATTTTTAGAAACCCACATTGTTTTAACTGTCAGTATATAAACTTTCATACCCACACAAGTGGGTATCAATACAAATTGCTTGAAATTTGCCTCATCAAAAGTTATAACTCAAAGAAGGTCAGGTATGTAAAGTTGCATCGCAATTAAAAGTAGTCTCTTTACATAGTTAAACATCAGAATATATTAACATAGGTACTCTCTGTCTGTCTACCACGAGAACTACTTACGCCACAAAGTCTGTGCTATCTGTTGTCCTAGAAACGGACCTTATTTCATTTTCCATAAGGGATTCTCGAAGTTCATCTTCAGTCAACCAAAAAGTACTTCATGGTTTAGATTCAATGCACTGCTATACATAACATTTTATTGCAAGTTAATTATTGTAGTGGTGACTAAGTTACCACAGTAGACCTCTCTAGAATTTAACAGTGGCTGATTTCGATAGAGGCTAGCCCTAGAGGACTGATTGCCAATAGAGTAAAACTCGTGAATTATATTAAGAATGCAAGTGTATCTCCGTATGCTTGGTCGTGCAATGGATGACTGTCATCACTTGACTATCCTGTGTTACCTTTAGCAGCCAAGTAAATGCGAAGTGCCATGCGAAGAAACAGCTGAGTGGAAATGAAAAGTTAAACCATGATAGCCTTAGAAGCAGTGTATGTAATCACATTTGTTGGAAGTATTTTGCATCGCATTGATAATTCAGCTGCTCATCGTGGACTATCCATTGAAATAAGAGCGCCATCTGTAATTTGTCAGCAGCGCCATCTGGTATCTTTGAAAGCGCGCTTGTTTATAAAAATCGTCCGGGGGTCACCAATGTAGCAGAGCATGTGGAAGACAGTGCAATTTCAGTCTACCAAAAAGAACTGGATAACCATTGCAATGTTGTTTTCCCACTACATTGTAAGTTAATCGTAGTAGTGACTAAGATCACGACACTGTCCTCGAAAAGTTTCTAACCAAAACCAAATTTTTAAAAGACTCAAAACCCCGTTTTCATTACTTTTATTAAAAACTCTAAATCGCTTAAAACTTCCCCCAAACAAATTCGGAATCCTAGGAATTTAACATCGATAGATATAATAAAATCGATTTATGCCTGAACGTATACAGTAAGTATAAAAAGTAGGATTCCAACGTTGAATTCAAAAACCCGAAGGAAAGTGGGAGGTATAAATTTATTCCTGAAGTTGAATAAATAAAACATAAAAAACACTGAAACGTAATTGAGGTGGAAGGGAACATCGAAGATCGCAGCAAAAATGAATAAAAAGGCTAATAAAATCGATTTTTTTTTCATCCTCTGCCAACCTCAATTTATATCAGACGTCATCTGTAATCGATAACTCTTAAATCTCTCCTTTTGCTGTCCTCCATCTTTCAAAGAATTTGTTTGCTTCCCCCAACCAAAGTTTGTATATAATTTATACGTAAAGAATTGCTAAACTCTAAATTTAAATCGAATCGGGGATTGCTTTTATATATTAGTCCATTTGAAAACAATTATCCTACTTTTCATACTTTGATGAATTTTGTGTTTGCATATTATATACATATCAAATAAATGCGTACACATGCTTTATGTATGTATTAGTTGCGTACATTGTTGTCAATTTGTGTTGTGTTAATTTGAGTAAGAATAATACCCGATTAACCCTGAGGCGCTTAGACGCGTATATTCGTTCTGTAACCTGTAGTTTTCCCTGCATGATTTCTAACCAGTTTTGACTTTCTTGGCCATTAGAATCCTCAGAATTCTTTCAATCAATTATATATTAATGTGGTTATTTAGTCATTAAATGTAATGTGTAAAACAATACTACATTATTCGGAAATCTCGTAACACTCTGAAGGTTACATGATAAACAAAAGGAATAGTGAAAATTAACTTTTTGTCCAATCTATAAATGTCGTATTTATCCTCCTGTGTTATGTCTCGACGAGGCATTTCGTTATTAGTAAAACTGACCTGATCCTAATGGACGAGATATCTCGTCAAAACTACTTGGAGGGTTGAACGAAGCAGGTCTTGTGGTAAAGATTTAACCTTCTAAGGATCACAAGATTTGAAGTATTGTTTTCATCCTCCAACAACGCACGTTAAGACTAAATAACCACATTTAATGGTTGAAAGAATCCGAAGATCCTATTGATCAGTAGGTTCAAAGCTGGTTAAAAGTTATTCAGGGAAGACAGCATGACGGATATAGGCGTGCGAACTCCTCAGAGGGTTAAAAAGATGATTTATTGAAAGGTAATAGAATATTATGAGCATGAATTACGGAGCCAGGGGTGAGAAATCCGAGCTGTGTGGAGGTTAAAGTCAGAAGAGGGTGGAAAGTATGTGCGAAGCGGCACACAGAGCGTGTGAAGGTGTACAATCAGCAAATTTAGGGGTTTGTTCGCAAGCTTTTTTGAGATGACATTGAATTAATAATGAGTCTGCTTGGGAACTCGTGAAAGATGAATAGCTAATATAAATAGAAGGTATTCATGGAAAGCGTTTTGGTTTTCGTTACATAGCCATTGTGCTACACAGATTTAGCATCAACTAATATCGATCCATGCTCCTTTCTTCGACCCTTTGTGTCAATGGCGGTCTAATATAAATAGTTCATTCTTTTCTTTTGTAAGACCAGAGTAATTGAATAATACACTCATGTCCAAAATTATCTTTACATGCATAAAATCACGGATTCCTCAGAAATTGTGAACTATAATTTTATGAATTTGTGTGAAATGATACATAACGTCATAACACATACAGGTAGATACAAAGGAAAAAATTTGCGAGCACTGCATATGATGTGAAACTGTAGCATGAAACAATAAAAATGGCAATAATATGTGACAAGGAGAGTTCAGAAAAAACGAATACATCAAAAAAATTAAGGCTTATGAATTTAATATGGAATGTGATCTGCCCTGACGTGTACACACATATCACAACGTGTTTTAATGCTGACAATAATGTTGTTAACCACAGTTTGGGGAATTAAGTTCCACTCCTCCAGCAATGCGGTTTTCCGGGCATTTTTATCTCTAGGAGGATGTCTCCGTGCAACTGTTTTTCCAAGGTAGTCCCATAAGTTCTCTATCGGGTTCAGATCAGGAGATTTTGCTGGCCACGGTATTCGCTCAATGGCTTCACTTTCAAGGAATTCGTCGATGAGGTTTGCTCGATGTGGACGAGCATTATCGTCCATAAATAAAAAGTCAGATCCATATGCACCGCTGAAAAGTCTTACATAGATTCTAAGACCTCATCCTGATATATCTGGCCGGTCACAGATCCGCTGTTGAAAACATGTAGGGGCGTACGTCCATCGATCATTATTCCTCCCCATACTATCACACCTGCACTACCCAAACGGTCACGTTCCATAATGTTCGAAGGAAGATTTCGCGTTCCTGACTCTCTTCAGATGTAAACACGTTTAGAATCAGAAGTTAAACTAAACCTCGACTCATCAGTAAAGAGAACATGGGTCCATTGGTGTTTACTCCAGTTCTGATGTTCTTTGTACCCATTAAAGCGATTCCTCTTTTGTTGTGAAGACAGTGAAACACATACCCTTGGCTTTCTGGAATAAAGGCCTTTTTCATTAAGCCTTCTGTATACAGTTTGCCGTGAAACAACAGTTCCAGTGACGGCTACAACCTCTGAACTTAACTGCCGAGCAGTAGACTTCCTGTTACGACGGGCAGTTATTGCCAGATATCGATCTTGAGAAGAAGTTGATATTCGTTTAAGACCTTGTCCAGACCTCCTTATAACAGTTCCAGAGTTCTGAAATTGTTTCCATAGCGGAGAGACTGTCTATCTTGAAATATTTACCCATCTCGCTGCTTCCACGATTGTCTGCCCTGCTTCTAAACGGCCGATAATTCGCCGCTTCACAGATTCTTCCAAATGATACTTCGAAGCCATAATAAACCGTTGTGAATCCTTACACTAAAATCAAACGCCGTATTGCAGAAATTCACTCAGATATTCACTTTGCTCAAAGCGCTTGATTCACCGTCGGATGACGTAACGCCTTGATTTGCATATCAGAAACCGTTTGATTACTTTTGATTGGATAATTCTAATTAGGCTTGTCTTTCACACATTCCCTGGAAAAATGGATTACATCGATTGGATATTTCATGGGATATCATTATTTTTGGGTATGTAAAGATAAATTTGGACATGAGTGTAGATAACTTGCAATTTAAGTTTATTCATGAGACTGCTTTGTCATGAAAAAAATTATATTCCTAATGCAATCCATCATACGATACTCTATTTTTTCTTTTTCAAAATAGTAGTTTTTTATTCATTGTATACCAGATTGAGTTTAAAAACTGAGATGTAGGTAATTAATTAACGTAGCACAGGAGAAACACAACGGGCTATTGGTGACGGTCCGGGATCAAACCCGAGGGGAAAGATGCGAGGAAAACATTACGTTGATAATTTTGAACCAGTCAGATGAAAGGTCACGCCTGAACTGGCACCCCACTCTCCAAACTTCCACACCATGCCAACGTGAGAAATTTTGAGGCCACGACAGATTTAACGTGCACCAGCCCCCTTTGCACACGACGGTCTTTGGTTGGATTCGAACTCGCAACCCTCCAGTTGCTAATCCGTTACTCTTCCAACTGGGCTACCGCGTCCCTTTACAACATTAAAGAGTGCTCTAGATTTGATATTGTGATCGTTTCATTATCTCTTCGTGCACATCAAGTGATATGTTTCATTCAGATCGAACCCTGGCTTCGGGCTGTTTCGATTTTTTAAGACACAAAATGTATTTTGACTCTACGAAAATATTTATTTAAATTCTAGGATTAAAGCAACTTCGCATTGCTAAAGACGAGGAAATCCTCGTCAAAGAAAGTTTGAATAGTCCCATATACTGCATTACATCAGGATTGTTTATGAAGCCTTTCTTACATAGACTTAAAATCCGGTTCCTACAAGTCTATTTTTCTCTGAAAATGTTAACTTATACGCAAAAGCGAAGTATTTATGTAAGGTTTCAAGCAACGTTTATTAATAAAAGTCTCACGGGCTTTCCAGGCAAAGTTATAAATCAATAAAGGAAGGGAATTCATGAAATATTTTGAACAGGAACATTTCATGTGAGTGATTTATTTCTGCGGAGAATTTTTTGGAATATTTTCGCGATCAATGTACCTCGAGGTAGCTTCATATTTTAATCTAACATTTTAATGCTGAGACTACTTATTTGATAGAAAAATGTAAGCTTTTTGGTTTCGTAAATTCGTTTCGAAAACAAGCTTTTAATGAAAAATGATGGAAAAGTTGAATATAACTTGTCACTCACAGTTTGCGGATAATATGCTGATAGAAATAGAAATGAAATCGCGCTATTTTATCGTAAGACGGATAAAAGGAAATTTGTTTTTTACTTAAATAACTTCGCCCGAATTTTAAAATAAAGTTCAAATGAAGATATAAACTAATCTTTCCCTTTCTTAATTAACAGATTATGTTAGTAAATTAAGTTTCATGAAGTAGGTAGGTAGTTGAATTGACGTAGCACTGGAGCAACACAGCGGGCTATTGACGACGGCCCGGGATCCATCCTGAAGGGAAAGATATGAGGACAACACCTCATAATTTTGAACCACGATCAGAAACATACTTCAGGATTAATTACAATAATAATTTCTCCATCGTTAGAAACAGGAATACTTAAATTTTATCCTTACAGCAAAATTAAAATGGGTTACATTTGGCGGTTAAGGTGTATGTATACACTAGAACATTTTTTTTTTAATTTTGACTTTAAAAATCCAGTTTTTCCACAATAGGTCATTGGTTTGTGCCTAAACTCATTTTAGTGTGAAAAATTCTGATTAAGCTACTCATTAATTATCTAATTTAGATATAATTAGCTAATTAGCATGTTTTTTGAACAGTGATATCTCAAATTCTAATGTGTTCAGAAAGACAATTCCTGTCGTTGTAAATTATTCCTAATATTATTCTTCATGTTTTGACCCTCCATCAATCTGCTAGAGGGATTATGTCCTTTTTTACAATTTTTTTCCCGAAGGAAGTCTAAAAAATCAAGATTTTTCAGGAATTGCAACATTTAAAAATCAACTAAAGATTCATTTCTTAACCAATAACTTCGACTGAGGGTCAAAACATACACTGTATTATATAGATTATAATGACACAAAAGTAATTACAATAGTTCAATTCATTGTTGAGTTATCACTGTTCGAAAGAAGCATTCTATTGCAAAAACAGTTATTCAGAAATCGATTTTAAAGTTTTGGAAACGTATTTATTCTATGGTGACAGTACCTAACCAAAAACCTTGTAATTTGAAAACTATTTCGAATATTTACAAGATTTTGGTATCGTTTGAAAGCTAAGGGGTTGGATAATATTTTGAATTGTGAAAAAATAGATTGATATTTTGGTCAATTTTCGTGATTTCTAGTGTATACATACACCTTAAGTGGAAGACCATTTTACATGCACATTTTTGCTGGACATACCTTTGTGCGTTTTTAAAAATATGGTAAAGGTAATTAATTAACGTCGCACTGGAGCAACACTACGGGCTATTGGCGACGGTCCGGGATCAATCCAAGGATCCCACTCAATTCTGAACCACGGTGAGATGACGAGATCAACACGACTCTCCAAACTTCCACGCCAACGTTGGGATATTTGAGGCCACGACAGATTTAACGTGCACCAGCCTCCGTGTATACGACGGTCTTTGTCTCGACTGAGTATTGAACCCGCAGCCTTCCGATGATTGCTAATCCGTTACTCTTGCAATCCGGCTGTCGCGTCTCTCATATAATAGACAAACCTTCGCATTGGCTTCTTGTTGAAGAGTTTTGAGGAAAAACAATTTTTCAAAACACAAGATCTCTCAAAATAACATATTTGAATAAATCTCAGGTTATTGGGATTGAACCTAAGCTCTGATGAGTCGATGAACGGATTTTCTACTGTATTCCACTGTTCTATTGATCATCAGACTCGCATTTTTTTTCTGAAAATGGAAGCTAGTATTTCATTAGTTTACGTCATCGTTTCTGTAAAAACTGTAGCCTTTACTTTCAGACAATAATTTATTTTCTGAACGAAGTTACGGCTTAGTTATTGGTTACACGTCTTTCGAAACTGCCTTTCTTAGGGCTTCAGTTAGTTAATCTTTTATTCGCATCTGCTTTATGCTTTGATAAAAATTATAAAGAAACAGTTCTTTCCTAGTAAGAAAGGATTTACAGATTTAACCAACCACCGCGTACACGACGGTCTTCGTCTGAACCGAGTATCAAACCTTCCGATTGCAAATCCGTTACTTTTCCAACCGGGGATACTTGTTATTAAAAAGAAAAATGCATTCTTGGTTAAGAAAAGATGAAACCAACCGTCCACTGCTTCTACAAATGCATCGGGAAAGAGGTTTATTACAGATTGGTACTAGCAGCTTTGGAAAAATAATTCCGGCCACCCTACGATTGCTTGTCATGTAATGCTGATTAACAGCTGCATTTTTCTGCCTGGATGAATGCATGTCACAGCGGAACCACAGCAGAATCGGAGACGCTTAGCAACAGCAGATGCACAATTCGCGAAGAATGCAATAGAGTTAGCGATAAACCTAGCGTCGTTTTATTATGCTTACCAGAGCTTTCATATAAAAGTACGTGCATTCTAATTGTCTGGTGAATCGATGTTATTTTCAAAGCAGCCTGAAATACTTTCGACCAAACATTCAGACATTAAATTTAATAGAATCTATCTTAAATACAACTGGGGCTGCGGTTGGAAGAGTAACGGATTAGCAACCGGAGGGTTGCGAGTTCGAATCCAACCTAAGACGGTCGTGTACAGAGGGGGCTGGTGCACGTTAAATCTGTCGTGGTCTTAAATGTCCTCATGTTGACGTGGTGTGGAAGTTTGGAGAACCAGCTCAGGTGTGACCTTGTCATCCGACCGTGATTCAAAATTACGTGTTGTCCCTTTGAGAGATTGATCGCAGACCGTCACCTATAGCTCGTTATGTTGCTCCAGTGTGACGTTAATTAAAATACCTACCTCAAATACAACTGTTCACAAACAGTTATGGTTTATTGATTCTTCAAAAAATTTGTTTCAAGAATATTAGCGTTTTACAAATTCTCGATTTCTAATAAACGCTGCTGTGGCTCAGTGGGTTTGCCCACTGCGCTAGCAGCCTGCGAATTGTAGGCGGCGCAGGTTCGATTCCTCCCTGGGTGTATTTCTCTCTTCTGTGTCAGTAAAACTTTCCTCGTGCATATGTCCATTTACTTGACATTGTTTAGTGAGCTTTGCGAAAATATGGACCTTGCGCCATTAAATCCAATCAACCTAATAAATGTTACGATCTAACTGCAAGCGTGTGTATACCACAAGATGTTTTAAAACTTCCTGTGCAAACTTTAAAGGGAAGACAGAAACCGCATTCATACACGATGCATGCTCCAAGCACCACCTGTTTGCGGAAATACATCCCTAAACGAATTGTTTATTTTTCTGTTCCTTACCTTCCCCCTTGGGGGCACATCTTTAGGTGTGTAAGGGTTTCACGAACCCGAAGTTCCCTAGTGGTCTATTCTTTCCCCATGGCCACCTGTTTGCGGAAATACAACCCTAAACGAATTGTTTATTTTTCTGTTCCTTACCTTCCCCCTTGGGGGCACATCTTTAGGTGTGTAAGGGTTTCACGAACCCGAAGTTCCCTAATGGTCTATTCTTTCCCCATGGGGTTTATATATACTACCTTTGGTAAACATGGGGATCGCGACCCCAGGATGCCCAAGTAATCTTTCTCTACTTTGTTCTCCATCCTTTCTTTTCATAATTACTTGACATTGTCTGTCTTGTGTTTGGCGCAGCTTGGCCAAACATGGCCCTTGCGCCATAAAACCCGAAACCAACCTATCTTATCACCCCTTAGAGTTCTTATTACAACATGCCTACCTATGCATTGTGCATTGCACTCGACCGTATATTGCCCTGGTACGTGCTCATTATTCCATTCTACACATCGTAAATTATTTTATTTTATGTATTAGTAGCTACTTAACGCAAATGCACAAAATTTCGCTAACGAACATATTGATTTCTAACTAAAATACACAAGCCCGTTGGCAGGAAATCATAAATCAATAAATCTCAGATTAAAAGAATTAATCACATACTTAAGGCGCTTTCAATTGGGCTTTGGTACTACTTTTATTCAACACCCAGATTAAAAGTTCGTTGGAGAAAATGCCTCCGAAGAGCGTTTTGATTCAACAGTGTTAAAGCTAAATTAATGAGCCTGGGATTTAAAAATCGAAACAGCATATTCATTGGCTCTTCCCGGAGATATTTTGCGATTCCGTATCGAGCGGTGATATCGTAAATCTTGGAAGAAATGCCCGTAATCCCATTGCGAGAATTTGCATGCATAATTTAGATTCGCCTGTATTTTTAATTCGATTATTACCATCATAAAGGGTTTAGAAGTTGATTTGCAGTACATATGTTAATGCTTTCGAAAAAAGTTGGGAAAATGCTGCTGCAGATAATGCGCCGAAAGTGTGTTTCGACTTGGTATTTATTCCGAGTTGTGTTTCTGTTTTATGAATAATCGAGATTGGGCTTTTAGATCGGCGTATGCGAAACAATTGCGTGACTCACGGAATGTTATAAAAACATGCAAAATCCTCACACTGCTTGTGATCGTGTTAAAATAGTTTGCGCGTGACATGGTTTCCATTAGAATATTCATTCACGCTCTAAGCACTCATCTGGGTATTACCGTAAACATCTATTCTTAATAAGTATTTACGTCGCTAAATGCTTACTCTGATAAGGAAAGATTTACACTCTGAGCTCTAATCTGGAAATATTACCGTAAACATCTACTCTTAGTAAGTACATACCCCACCTAAATGCTAAACCTTTAAGAACAATCATTTATTCTAAGCTTTAATCTAAAAGAAATTGCTGTAAACATCTACTCTTACGCTCTCGTTATCTGACAATGGTTCAAAATTACGAGTTGTCTTTGGATCTTTCCCTTCGGGATTGATCCCGGATCATCACCAATAGCCCGTTGTGCTGCTCTAGTGCGATGTTAATTAACTACCTACCTATTTTACTTTACGCTATTAAATACTCACCCTGATAAGAATAGTGATTTATGCTCTAAACCTTAATCTGGATATTACCGTAAACATCTACTCAAAGTACAAACACCACTAAATGATTACTCTGATAAGAATAGTCATTTACGCTCAAATTTCTAATCTGATTGGTTGGCTGTTTTGGGGTTTTATGGCGTAAGGGCCATATTTGGCCATGCTACGCCAGACATAATATCAAGTAATAGACATACACACAGTGAAAGTTTTTACTGACACAGAAGAGAGAAATACACCGACAGGAATCGAGCCACCTCCAACTCGAAGGTTGCTAGCGCATTGAACATACCCACTGAGCAACGACGACCCCGTTCTAATCTGGAGCATTTGGTAAGTGTATCGCTCAATTGTAAAGCAAAAAGAATAGCACCAAGCAAGGTTAAGTGTATCGCTCAATTGTAAAGCAAAAAGAACAGCACCAAGCAAGGTTAAGTGTATCGCTCAATTGTAAAGCAAAAAGAATAGCACCAAGCAAGGTTGGCTAACAAATAACATCCAATGTGCAAGCAGGCACAGTAGTGAGAACCGCTTCATATCTTCGGTGATCCACTTAAGCTCAATCTTTCGCAGTCGAGATACTGAATCTGTTGTTAAACTTGAAAAGTATCGTTGAACCATAGACGATTAGCGTTAATTCTGAAAAGATCCAGTAGTGCATGGTCTGGTAAATTTAGAATGGTCAGTAAACAGTCTTACATCTATTAATACCCGACTAGACTAGAGAAAATTATTTGAATTTCAGTCGGGTTTTTAAAACATTCACCCACCGTGAAACGGTAAATACAACTACCGTCAAACTCGCGTTTGGGCTAGTAAAATTGCATACTTTCATTTCTGCTCCTTAGCGTACTGTCTATCCCATCCAGTTGGCGCTTTCAGACATCCCTATGTGAAGAGTTTAATTTTGTGTTCCCTAGTTTCCACATAAAATAATTCCAGAATGTTTTCTCTCCCCAAAAAAACTGTGCCCTTTTATCAACAAAGGGATTACAATGGACGCCAACCCAGTACCTCTATTTTCACATAAAGAAACAAATACTTATCTTTCATTCGAACCGACATGTTTCTGTAAAGTGCATTAGTCATTCGCATTAGTGTGACTAATGTTACAAGGTATTTTTCTCTTAAGTATGTATTACAATGTGCCGGTCGCATGTCTTTTAAGAGAATGTAATAAAACTATCAGGTATGTTCTTTGATGTCGGTCTAACTGACCCATTCACAGGACATGTAGTTCTGAAATGACGCAGTATAAAAATTACCATCGCAAATCGGAATTGGAATGTACTGGAATTTTTTTAATTCTTCCCGTTAGCCTTCAAATTTTAGCAATAATTTTTTAAATAATGTCCACAAAAGACGAAAAAGTAGCTTAAAAGCATCGAACTCCATAGCCGTCGTAGCCCGAACAAGTACAGCACATGCGAGAAACAGATAAGTTAAGATTAACCCTAAATACTAGTATATGTATTTTTATTGCTTCATTATTTTTATCAAACGGAGGATTTTTTTCAATCCTGATTTTTAGGCTGTAGTAGAGCTCGAAATAGCTTCTGACTTATAAGTGAAGATCCAATTTGAAAATTTATTTTAAGCATTATGTGTTGCTTTTAAGGATTATATAGGTCTTGGAAAATATATATCGGGTCATGTTGTGTTTGGCGCAGCTTGGCCGGGTATGGCCCTTACGACATAAAACGCCAAGACAACCAACCAGCCTAAGGCTGAACTCTTTTATATCATAAATGAAAGACCTCATTAATTTGTATCTAGTCTAAATTCAAATTTTTAAAACCTCGTTTGTCAGACTAAATCACGCGGATATTCATGAAAAACAATCCTTAAAATCCTCCTCTTTTCTAAGTAAATAAACACACCCTAAAGTATAAAAACTTCAGTTTTTAAATTAAGCCTACAATAAAGTTCAAGAATTATCTTTCTTTTTCATATCAAGCTATCTACTCTGTATTTTGGGTATAAGGTTATAAAATATTTGCTTTGGCGTTTTAGACGGGAATGGCTGATAATCCAGCATTCTATTCACAAACTCGTGAATCGGCTCTGTTCATTTTCGTTTTCAAAGGCATAAATCCCTCATTCCTTACCCTGACATTTTATTTCAGGCGATGAAATTATATTGGGAAGCTTGAATCGCTGTTCCTAATCTCTTAATGGACAGAGGTGTGAAAAAATTAACTTATAAAAAGAAGCTAGATGATAAAGATGCTTCGATTACTCAAAAAGTAAAAGCTAAAAAGTGTGTGTTCGAGTCTGAAACAAAATTTTCTACTGTTTTATACAGAATCGAAAGTAATTAGTTCTAGTGGAACGATTGCAAAGGAAAAATTCAATCCAAAAAATTCGATGCGATAATGGCGTATTCAGAGAATACTTCTAATGATTTTTTTTCCCATTTTAATCACGAAAATAAAGCTTGTATATCAATGGTAAGAGTAGTGTCACCCAATTTAAGATAGCAAGAAAGACTTATCGGTATTGGCATTCCCAAAACCTTTACCCTTTATTTGTCACATGACATTCTTTGTCTAACCTCACAGAAACAATTTCGCTGGAGAAAAACAATGTTCGCTGGAAGTAAGGAAACAAATATTTTATTAAATTTATAATTTAGACGAATTAGGAATACTGCTAAAAATCCCACTTCATCTAAACAATAGGCTCAGTTCTAATTGTGCCGTCAGTTTGAAGCGCAAGACTACGACTTGCAGGTCGGAGAGTTAAAATGAGCTTGTCGGATATTGTTTCAAAGCGTTTACATGTTCAGTTCAAACCACTACTTAACGTCCTTCGTATACTTGAATAAACCTCGTTCGGAGCTTTATAACAATACCACGTGCAATCATGTGCTCACGATTGCCGGGATAAACTGGGTCAACGCGGTGGCACACACACGTAAATATTGCATCATTTCTCCGGCCACGCGGAGTGTTGCGCACACGATGTATTGCGCAGTATGAAAATTGGACTCCGTGCTGTTTGCGAATAAGCTAATGCAATAACTTTTCGGCATGTATTTTGAATGATATAACGATTTCAATTAGGATCTATTTTTGTTAAACGCGGTCGGCCGTAAGTCGATCCATACTATCCAGAGTTAAACATAGTCCAACTACGAAAATTGGAGACGCTTATGTTATATGGCACAACCCTTATAACTATCCTGTTGGGTTCAATGAACTGTAATTTTGTGGATCGACATAAATATTAAATAACTTCCATAACTGGCAAATTACTTTTTAGAAACACATTACTAACTTTAATCATTACTGTATCCCTAACAACGCATCTCACAGGCAGCATCAATCCCACCATTAACTCTGCAGCAGAAAGTAATTGCCTGTTTAGCAGTCTAATTGAATAGTTAAATGGTCGATAAATCACATCAATATTAAATTTCTTGATAATTACTGAGATTAACAGTAGTTGAAGCTTTAGACGGTGAGACAGTACATTAGCGCTTTAAGTCATTTCTACTAGTTATTGCCATAATGGAGGAACATAATTCTCGCATATAGGTCGAAATTAATAGCATGAAAATGCTTTCCAGGTAGCTTGATTTCAAGATGCGTCTCATGTCATTAATAGTTCTTAACATTACTCTCAACTATTTGGCATTAGTGAATATTTGTTTTTAACATATCACCATCTGAATATGAGGGATAAAGGATGATGCTAAGTGTTTAAAATACTCTGTCAATTTCATTAATAGCATACTGAACTTAGATTTAACAAATTGCTGGTTCATTTGTCGGCTATTAAAGGGGGATAGTACCTTTAGAAGATCAAGGCTTCAGTGAAAAGAAGTTTCAAAGTTCTATAAAAATTTATTTTTTGGTGGATTATTTTTAAATTTAGCAATTTTATAGTGTGGATGTTATATTTAAAAAGGTAATCACTTTAAAACTTCTATCGTTTGAACTTACATTTATAAACAAAAGTATAAGAATCAACTTTAACCCAAGTGTTGTTTTGTTGTCCGTGAGATAATAACCATTGTCAGACGCCTGGCGGAGGTAGGATTGCAGGCACTTCGCCATTTAAGTCGTTTGCCTTTGACTACCGAACATCGGTCGACGGCGTTTGGACTGCTCCAAAAGTTTCCTTATCCATGATCCAATGATGCATATCATCCGCTATACATCCTCCAGTAGCATTACGAACCAATGCCAGACGAATGGCGGAGGTAGGATTGCAAGCACGTCACGCGTTAAGATGCTTGCCTTTGAATACCGAACATCGTGCCTTGCTTGAGAATCGTGGAGACATGGAACGGCAGAGTATCCTGCTAAGTAACGAATCTCGCTTCTGCCTCGCGAACAGATGATCACTGAGGCCCAAGGACCGGGCAGAGCTATCATTCTCAGTTTACTATTGAGCGGCACACCATTGTAACTCCTAGTGAAATGGTTTGATGAGCCATCATTTAAGACAGCCGATCGCCTCTATCAGTGGTACGAGGTAATTTTGCAGAACAGAGCTCGGCAGATCCTACAGCCTGTTGTTTTGCCTTTAGTGTCATATGTCCAATGGGCTATTTACCTACATAAGAGTCGGCCATACACGGCTCGTCTTTCCCAAGTGACTCAGTGGGTTTGAATCTCTTCCTTGGCCATCGAGATACTCAGGTCTGTCTCATTGAGTGAGCATGTCGTCAATTGCACCACCCCCGGAACATAAGGGATCTGGAGAAGCAGCTGCAGAATGCTTGGCATAATTTGCCACATTATAGCATAAAGACTCCATTTGACTACATGCCACGCAGTATATCGGCATGTATCAAGGGGCTATACAGCTTACTAATTTATGACCTATCTGATGCAATTCTACAATAGTAAATAATCCTCTAGAATTTATATGATTATTTCTTTATCACTTTATGTACGTTGCACATGCCAAGTTTCATTATGATCGAACACGGGCTTCGGAGTGTTTTGATTTTTTTTGTTAAAGTGTATTACCCTCCAAGTGGTTTCGACGAGATATCTCGTCCATCAATATCTGATCAATTTTCTTAATGTCGAGATGTCTCGTCATCAAGATATCTATTTCTCGTTGATGACTAGATAAATATTTGATCGATTTTCTACTAAAGACGAGATGTCTCGTTCATCAAGATCTGGTCAGTTTTGTCAGCTTGAAGAGACCCAGTCGAGACAACCACCAGGAGGGCTACTGTATTTTAATTACTGTATTATTACTGTATGTAATTACTGTATTTTAAAGTAAGACATTGTTTTCGTCAGTCATATTTATATATAGTGCTTTTTCCATACCCTACCCAATTTTCTATCTTAAAAATCATTTAAGAACGCTGATCATTAGTTCATATAATAATTCAAGTCAAATATCAAATCAAAATGATACAACTTTTATTTTCTCTTTGTGTCCTGGCAGTAGCTTACAAAATTACATGTTATCTGTAGCCATAGAAATTCACATATTTATAAACTGCTTTCTGACATAAATATTAAACTCAGTTTAACCAAAGACTAGTGTACACGGGGGCTGGTGCCCGTTAAATCTGTCGTGGCCTCAAATGTAATCATGTTGGCGTGGTGTGGAAGTTTGGAGTGGCATGCCAGCTCAGCTGCTGACCTCGTCATTGACCGTGGTTCAAAATTACGTGATGTTGTCCTTGGATCTTTCCCTTAGGGATTTATCCCTGACCATCGCCAATAGCCCGTTGTGTTGCTTCAGTGCGACGTTAATTAACTACCTATCTGCCTGTGACTTAAATATTCAATCCTATCCTGTAGTTTAAGTATTACAAAACATGTTAGGGCGTCACCCCAGCGCATATCGAAGCCAGTAGAAAATATAAGAGCCAGATAAGATAAGTACAGATAAGAAAATAGCCATCAATTTAGCCATTTAATGTTAGGAAGCTTTCACTACTTCCATTGTTAGATGTCTTAAAAACTTCCCAACCTTAAAAATCAGAAAAAACATTTTTACAAGATATTTTATTCTTCATAATCACATTTTTCCAACTATATTAACCATCTTATGAAAGATTTTCGTTGCTAACTACTAAAAGAAAAACCTTTTAATTTATGGACCTAATTCTATGATTCAAATCTTAAAGTATTGTCGACCTCTTTCGTTTTCATTATTGTCAAATTTGTTAAGCTAAAACTTTAATTCCGCTTTCCAACATTTTAAATCCTGCACAGATTCGAAGATCAAAGTCTATTACTGTGAATAAACTTCCCTAGCACGTTATTTATTATTCTACCATATGTAATATAGCAAGTTAATCCAGCCTATGAAAGAAATTGGAACAAAATATTCGTTGAAATTTTTACTGTCAGTCTCACTTAATTTCAACTTGACAGGCCATTATGTACCTCATAACTTATGTATTATTCAATATGGTTTTAGAAAAGAAGAAAACTAATTTGAAGTTATAGTATGGACATGAATATGCGAAACTTACAAGCTGCACGATAAAATAATAGATCATATTGTTCTATTCTCATAGAAATAAATACCACACAAAGACTACAAATTTAATACATAGTTAAAAAGAAATCAGTATTAGATGTTAGAGTAGGGATGCACAGAGAGAGACCGCGACCAGCATGCGGCCCTCCATTGATTTGCTGGCGGCCAGCCTCACTATAAGTTATTTCAAGAATCGTTTTTCTGATTTTCGACAAGTAAAACAGCTGCTAGATATACGAGGGTAAGTCAAAAATTATCAGCACTTTCACTATAACACATCTTTAGGTTTGTCACACTGCGCATGCATGCTTAGAGTTGATACTACTGAGGTCATGTTACCGAAGTTTGACCTTGATAACACCATTTTTCTTACTTTGCTTCAGTGTAAACATGGCCACTCCGCTAGCAGTGTGCAAAGAGGAATAAAGAGCAGTGATCCTATTTCTATGGTCGGAAGGTGTGCCAGGGGCTGAAATTCATCGGAGGCTCACAACACAATATAGAGGCCGGACAAGCGGATGTAAGGAGCAGGACGCCCATCAACCTCCATCACTGGCGAGAAGATTCAGCAAGCTCGAGAAATGGTACTGGCAAACCGGCGAGTTACCATCCACAATGTATCGTGTTCTCTACAGATTAGACGGACAAAGAAGTGGGGAAGCGGTGCATAAATGGTTGGGCAACCCACCGAAAACCTTGGAGGAAATATGCAAGCTTGTGGACAGCTGGACGAAGTGCATCGAAAAGGAAGGAGGTTATGTAGAAAAATGACGAACTTGTTCAACCCCTACATTTGTATAAATAGGTTGAGAAAATAAAGTGCGGATGATTTTTGACTTTCCATCGTCTTAGCAACCCTTTTCCAGTTTTGCCTGAAAATACACTCGAATCAGAACTTGAACTCATCTACATGCAAAACAGTGAGAACATGCGAAATAAATTTAATAAACAGTTTAAACTTCTATCGTTGTATCGATAAAAACAAATGTAAATCGTTGCAAGATAATGCATTAAAATGAGTAATTCTCTTTGGGTCAACATATATCTGGGAACAAATTTTTCAGTCATGTATTAAATCGAAAATTAGGAACCGCTTGACTAATGAAAATTTTGAATCAATTTTGCTCTTGGCTACTATAAAATCGAACCAAATATTAAAACCATTGTTAAATCAATGCAGTGTTACGCATCAAATTAAATTCTTTATTTACTTTTCATTTTCTTCCCTTGTAACAGTATATAACAAATACAGATAAAATAGATATTCGATAGATAACTTTCATGTTTTCTGGCGGCCCTCCTATAAGTCCCGATGTATCTATGTGGCCCGTGGTCTTAAGAAGTCTATCCCTGTGTTAAGAGGAACTATGTGTATTGAAACTTCCTTTCGTAAAATAATTTGAAGGGAAAAATCGCATTATATTTTAGTGCTTTCAAAAGATTAATCCGTTCTTAATTAATTAGCTTTTCGGGAATCTTCACTGTGCACTTAATGAAATTTTCGTAACACGATTTCGGCACCTGAATTCTTTTATAAGCTCGCTTTTTTTAACCGTCAGTTTCTCATTCATTAACTAACCAAAAAAATATTCAAAATAAATGGCGAAGCGAAGTTGTTATGAAGGGTTAAAAGGGCTTGGACATGACTTTACTATGAGAGGGGTTTTCTGTAAAGCTAAATACAGAGGGATCTAGTGTTTCGGTAACCGTTCGTGACTTATGGAGTAACTTGACATGTTACTCGAATGTAACTTCAGCATTCGCTTAGATTAACCCTCTGAGTGTCGAGAGATTTCCGAGTTGTATTGTGGCCCTCAGGGGCACATCTTTAGGTGTGCACGGGCATCACAACCCCGAGATACTCGAGCAATCTGCCTCCCTTCTGTTTTATCCTCTTCTGCTTTTTGCTTTTTTCCTCCCTCGTCTTGTGTTTGGCGCAGCTTGACCAAATATGGCCCTTGCGTCATAAAACCCCCAAACAAACAACCAATCGAGTAGTGTAGTGTTGCTTTTACCCCATAACACACTTAATGGTTAAATAAATAACCACATTTTCTAAAGAATCCATGGATTCTTTCCAACCTTTAGAAAGATTCTATTGGTCCTTCCCTTGGAATAGAATCCTTTGGAACAATTCTTTTGGACCATTCTGTATAATACATAGAATCCTTTGGAATATTAATATGAATTATATATTAATATTCGGCAACGTTTTGAATAGATTATTAAGACCTTAATTGAATCGTAATTAAAACCCCATTCATAAATAGAAATATAATGCGCCGTCGAGTGCGATATAAATTTAAATTAAATTCATGTAAATAAATGAGAGTAGATAAATTTAGGAGGCAGAATGCATAACGATATATTTTAATCATTATTAAACAAAAGAAAGTTTATAACGCTTAATAAAAAGCTTATGTTGGTTAACCTTCTATTTACTTAAGACCATTGCAAATAGCCGTATAACTTAATACGATTGATTATTTGATTGTTGAAATTTACTGAATCTTAGACTATCCCATCTGTATTTTGGAAGAGTGACGGATCAGCGACCAGTGCGAGTTCGAAACTCGATCCAACCAGACCGTCGTGAGCATGGGGACTGATTTTTACTTATAATTGGGTTTGAAACATTTTAAATCAATATAATCGCCGTAGAAGTTTTTTATTATATTTCTACCCATCCGAAACAGAGTGGGCCGCGGTAGCCCGATTGGAAGAGTAACGGACTAGCAACCGTAGGGTTGAGAGTTCGAATCCCACCTAAGACCATCGTGTACAAAGGGAGCTGGTGCACGTTAAATCTGTTGCTCCAGCGTGACGTTAATTCAAATACCTCCCTACTCATCTGTATTTTGAAAAGGTGACTAAAATAATCTCTTTGTTTCGGTAGGTAGGTACTTAATCAACGTCGCACTGGAGCAACACAACGGGCTATTGGAGACGGTCCGGGATCATCCCCCGAAAGGAAAGATCAGAGGACAACACCACGTAATTTTGAACCACGGTCAGATGAAGAGGTTACACCTGAGCTGGCACCTCACTCTTCAAACTTTCACACCACGCCAACGTGAGGACATTTGAGACAGATTTAACGTGCTCCAGCCCTTTGTACACGACGATCTTTGGTTGGATTCGAACTCGCAACCCTCCGGTTGCTAGTTTTCCAACCGGAATACCGCGGCCCACTGTTTCGGATGGGTAGAAATATAGTAAAAACTTCTACAGCTAAATCAGATTTAAAATGTCTCAAACCAAATTAAAAGTAAATTTCTTAGGGTAATTTTTTTAAATTTTAAGCTTATAATTTCAAGTACGCATCCAAATACATTATTTTCGTAATTAAATGCAAGCTTCAGATATTTAATGAAGTGGAAACCTCGTTTTCTTATCCTTTCTTCCTAGGAAAGAACTGTTTGGTCATAATTTTGATCGAAGCAGATGCGAATAAAAGATTAATTAACTGAAGCCCACAAGAAAGGCAGTTTGAAGACTTGAAACCAAAAACTAAGCCGTAACTTCGTTCAGAAAATAAATTATTGTCTGAAAGTAAAGGCTACAGTTTTTACAGAAACGATGACGGAAATGAGTGAAATACTAGCTTCCATTTTCAAGAAAAAATGCAAGTCTGGTGATCAATAGAACAGTGGAATACAGTAGAAAATCCGTTCGGCTAACCTCTTCGACTCATCAGAGCTTAGGTTCATACCCAATAATCTGAAATTTTCGCAAATATCATTCTGAGATCTTTTCAAAACTTGTTTTTCCCAAAAACTTTTCACCAAGAAGCGAATGCAAAGATTTGCCTATTATAATAAGGAGGGAGGGCCACGATAGCCCGTTTGGGAGAATAACGGTAGGTGTGGTAGATAGGTATTTTAATTAATGTCACACTGGAGAAACACAATGGGCTATTGGTGACGATCCGGGATCAATCACAAAGGGGAAGACCCGAGGACAACACGACGTACTTTTGAACCACGGTCAGATGACGGGAAGAGTAACGGATTGGAATCATCGGAAAGTTGCGGGTTCGATACACGATCCAGCCAAAGACCGTCGTATACACGGGGCTGGTGCACGTTTAATCTTCTGTGGCCTCAAATGTCCTCACGTTGGTGCAGTGCTGAAGTTCGGAGAGTGGGGTGCCAGCTCAGTTGTTGACTTCGTCATCTGACCGTGTTCAAAATTACATGTTGTCCTCGGATCTTTCCCTTAGGGATTGATCCCGGACCGTCACCAATAGCATGTTGAGTTGCTCCAGTGTGACGTTAATTAAAATACCTACCTACGTATTAGAAGAGGGAATAAAACCCCCAGTTACTTCATTTGTGCATTTTCAGAGCTTTTAATTTTGTTTGTACAGATCATTACCCGTATTTTATCAGTGCATTTATAACAAAATTATTTATCCCTCAAATTGGAAAGGGGCCCCAACCATACAAATATTGGGGCCCAAGGAGGTCGGACTCCTAGGACTTGACACCCTTGTCTCCTGATATAGCAGTGAATCATTTTAATGAGATTGAACCCCCTGGATATTTGCAGGGTCGGCCTTACCAAGAGTGTAGCCGATCAATCTCTGAGGGCCCCACAAAATATTAAAAAGAAAAATTTTCATTAAATTACTTTTTGAAATAAAATAGAGTAGTTGACAACAAAGAAACATTTTTCAAGGAAAAATAATATTGTTTAAATGCGTCGCTAAATAATTTAGGGATAAAATTATTTCATTAATAAATGCATCTTTTTCCCGTCCCACTCATGTCGGGGTCTTTGGAGTGAGTGGGCCCCCATTTATGGGAATCGGTGTAATCGACTTAGGGTCAGCCCTGCATATTTGCATACACAAAGTTATCTGGATGTAGTATGTGCCCCTCATGTTATAGGGACGCCACAGACATAAAAATATTGAACCTCAACAGGGTCGAGTCCATAGGACATGTCTCCAGATATGAACCATTCTAATGAATGAATTCAAGCCACCCTGCACATTTGTTTATCCACGTAATCTGTATATTTTCAGTATTTATCATTCACATTTAAGGGACCGAACCTCAAATATAAAAACATTGGGACCAAGGGGTTTGAGGCCATAGGACGTGTCTCCGGATATGAACCATTGTAATGAATGAGATCAAGCCACCCTGCACATTTGTTTACCCATTTTATCTGTATATATTATTTATCAACCATGTTTTGGGGGACCGGACCCCAACCATAAAAGTATAAGGACCAAAGGGGCTCATAGAACTTCGAGCATTTGTCTCCTGATATGAACCATTCTATAATTGAAGTCAGTCCCCCAGCACATTTGTTAACCCATATTATCTGTATGTATAATTGTAATAGTTATACTTCATGTTTAGAGGGACCGGACCCCAACCATAAAAACATTGGGGCCCAGGGGGCTCGGGCCCATTGCATTGACTCATTTGTCTCCTGCTATAGCAGTAAACCATACTGAGTGAATTCGAGCCACCCTGTACATTTGTTTACCCATGTTATATGTGTATATTGGGTCGGTGCGAATGAAACGTCCGGAAAATGACCATCACACTTCGATGGCGATAACTGAAAAATACAGTACCTGACCTACTTGAAATAATCTCCCTCTGAATTGACACTGTTGTCACTTGTCTGACAAGGCCAAGATCCCGGAACGAAAAGTCTTGTGGCTGGGATGCGAAGAAATCATCAACTGCACGGTGAACCTCCCTATCTTGGGTGAACCGTTTGCCAGACAGAAAGCGATCCAGGTGACGAAACAGATGAAAATCTGTAGGTGACAAGTCAGGAGAATAGGGGATGAGACATCGCTTCATAACCCAACTCACGTTGTGTCAGCATCGTCCGTTGTGCAACATGAGGACGGGCGTTATCTTGCAAGAGGAGAACGCCATGCCTGCTTACCAAAGCCGGTTGTTTCACCATCAATTTCCGGTGCATCTCTCGTATTTCATCACAATATCGTTCTGAAGTGATGGTTTGGCCACTTGGCAGGAAACTGCGATGAATTATTCCAATTGTAGACCACCATACAAGAAGCATAACTTTCCTGGGATGTAAGGGTGGCTTGGGATGGCATCCAAGAGGCTGTGCTTTGCTCAACCATTGTGCTGATCGTTTCCGATTGTCATAAAGGACCCATTTCTCGAAGCAGGTAACGATTCGCTGCAGTAGAGGTTCTTTTTCATTCCTGGAAAGGAGCGATGCAGACTTCCAAACGTCTCATCTTGTTCCCAATTGCCAATTCATGAGGCACCCAAGAATCCATCTTTTTGACCTTACCCAGTGCAGCCAGACGGCGAACAATTGTAGTGTGGTGGACAACCTAACTCGGACGCTATCTCACGACATATTTTCCACGGTTCAGCTTCAACCACACTTAGCAGAACATCGTCAGAAACTGCAAATTCTCGGTGACTACGTGGTTCGTTTTTCAGGTCCATATCTCCACTTCGAAACTTCGCAAACCATCGCCGAATGGTTCGTTCATTGGCTGTATTCTCCCCGAATGCCGTGTTAATGTTTCGAGCAGCAACTGCAGCAGAATGTCTCAGTTTAAATTCGTAAAGGAAGATGACTCTCAAATCTGAGTTTTCCATGCCGAATTTGGAAGCACCTTACATCCAAACAAATTAAATCTGGAACTTGTACTTCACAAGCGTGATAGCTATTTATAGTAGCTCTGTGACGTAAGATGCCGGAAGCTTGTAGGTAATTACTTTTAGCTGTATGGGGGTCATTCCCAAAGCTATTTCTCATCGGCCATTTCATTCGCACCGACCCAATATATATATTTGTAAATTTATCAATCATGTTTTAAGGGACCGAACTCCAACCATAAAAATATTGGGAGTCAAAGGGCTCGGACTCAGAACTTGTCGCTCCTATATCCTGATATGAACCATTCTAAGGAATGAGGTCAAGCCATCCTGCACATTTATTTACCCATGTTATCTGTATATTTATATTGCTTATCCCTCATGTTTAGGGAGACCTTGCCCCAATCATAAAAAAATTGGACCCCAAGGGGATCGGATCCACAGGACATCGTGCCCCTGGTGCGAGTGTTTTGTCAAAACAACTTATTTGGTTCCCATTGGTAATGTTTTAATATCACACCTACGGCTTTAGGTGTTCCGACCCCCACATAAAAGTATTGGTGGTTATCAAGGCTGTCCTCATGATTGCCAAATATTCGTGTAGATAATTATCTATTAAATTAAGAGTACAAATAGATCGAATAACATCCATCCATATTTCTGAAATACAAGCAATTAAGATAGACTTTTATTTGAATCTATTGAACAATTATATATTCTAGATTACGCCATGCTTTTCGATATTAAACGCGTCGGAAAGACTTAATGACAAGATGGATCATCGAATTTCAATCTGGATATGTCGCATTTCTCAAAATAAACATTTCAAGGTAATGAATTCGGTTTTTAACGCTTTCAAACATTTTATTCGAGGAAAATTGAACTTCGTAGGTACATTTACTAAAATTTAAAGATTGCGATTTGATTTTGTGGCACAAGGGATATATTTGTCCAAATTGCATCAACCAGACTGAAGACGTCAAGTAAAGGGTGGGCCGAAAAAATCGAATTTCGCCGGAACAAATTCTTATTGTGAAAAAAAATTTTATTCCACCTCAAATAAACATATTTGTTAATATTTTCGAAAAATATCTTACCAGAGATCGGATGCTGAAGCTTTCGAATTCCGATGTTTTGGCTAGTTCTGCAAACACCACCGAAAATCACCCCAGCCGATTTTCGTTTTCACACGAGCAGCCTACATGGCCTAGAACAATGGTTTTCAGTCGTAGAATCTCGTAAAACGTTTTAGGAAGTTCAATTAGTGTCAAAAACAAACTTGGTCTACTTTCAGTAGAAATGCACATGTGTTTCAAAGAAACTACCAGCACAAACAGCGAGTTTTTAAGGACTGTAATGCATACCTTTTCCCTACAAGGTACAACATCGCAGTTTATTTGACTTGTTGCGCATCTGTATTTTTAAGTTCGTTTTCTTAATGTTTCTATTTATTTTCTTGCCTAAGGGTTTGCATGCCATCGACGCAGTTTGCGCCATAAAAACCCAACCCAATCAACCCAAGGGTTTGTAGTATATGCAAACATTAAATTGGATACTGAAGTAGTAAAAAGTTATTACGTTTCGAGTTTCTGGCAGGGGTAGTAGGTTGTGGTAATAATGGTGATTTAGTCCTATATCATGTTCTTAATGTTCTACAGAAACTACTCACATAAACTCTGAAGTTTTATAAACGGTTATGCATCCTTTCCCTCAGGATGCAACATTAAAATTACTTGATTTAATTTAAGTTCATTAAAACTTAAGATCGTTTTTCTATTTCTATACTGTTCATCAAATATCTAATTCTTAAAATGTTTTTAATGCTCAATATTCTCATTAAATAATTTTACAAATCCTCAGCTTACAAAGTGACACACATCAAAATTTTCAGGATAATGAGATTTTTAGCCTTCGTAGTGGGTGATGGTAGTCAGGATGTGTGTGATCTTTAGAATGGTAAAGTTCACTAAATAATTTTTTCTTTGCATGAAGGTTAGATTTCTTCTCGAGAAACAAACTTAAGTGAGTTTAGCTTAGTAGAATTGTTCCCCTTCGTTTTCAAAGAACTATTTTTAAAAAAGGCAAATATAAACCTTTACCGTAACATTAATGTTTTCCACTTAATATTTAAAAAGAAAGCTAGTGCTGCAGTAGCACATTAACAGAAGATAGAATAGATTTGCTCTCATAGTCTCAACCAATCGATACAAACATATATCTAATTAGATTACCAAAGGAGACAATATATTTCAAGCCGCAGTGCATTCGGTCAGCTACTTAGCTAAATAAATATCGCGTCTGAGATCCGTTTTCCAAATAACTGGATAACTCATTAACGACAAGTGACTATTAGTAATCGCTTTTCTATGATGGATGAGCATTGACTTGTATCCGATTAAATGTATACCATTTCTACCTGATATGCTCAATTTATTCTAATCAGTGGTTAGATTCATAATTACATTCAGAGTCCATTTCATGAAAAGTTCCATCTGCAAAGGCTAAGTATTACGAATACAAATTAAATTTTAAAAACTGAAAAGGGATTTCGTGTACACAAATTTTTTACTGCTATTTCCCTAAATTTATAAAAATCGTTTTTTTACTTATTTGAAATTAGTTCAGAATTTGCAATATTTTTAGCACACGAGGCATCTGAAAAACAAAATTTTTAAAGTGTATCAGATGTATTTTCTTATTGTCACCAATTTAAACATACATATTTGATTCTGTCTGCAAGTATGTACATATAACAATGCCACCCTATGTTGCGCTCGACTAGCTATTTAGAAATGTTCCCATTAAACAAACAATACAGTGTAACTTAAGTGTTTACAATCATTTTGGTAACGGTCAGACTCTTGTTAAAATTTATCCTACTTTTCATAAATATTCACTAAGATTATGTAAGCCTTGCCTGAATTACTGAAAGCTGAATCATTAAATCATCCGTTTATGCTGTTAAAATCAAGAGTGAATCTTACAACGAAAAATATAAGATAAAAATATATTTTAGCTATCAATTATTTTCGCTTTCACCATTAAACAATTAGAAAATTGCATCAGTTCAACAAGTGTGTATACGTACTTTCATTAAACGTTTGTATTAAGTCTGCTACTGTTCAATAAATACCTCGGTAGTGTGCTCCCAGAATTCATGAACCCTTGGAACACATGTAGAAAAGCTTCACTGTCCTAGGTTTGCTTTGAACTTTAGACACATTCGATTAACAATTTTTTATTTAATATTATTAACTGCCATTCCAGCGCAATTTGTCACTAATTCCAATATACCAAATACTAATACTGTTTAATGAGTAGCTGTTAGTGTTTAAAATTAAGTGACAAGAAAGAAAATCGGTATTTCTCCATAAAATTGAGAATATAGCAAGTTCCCCTTGAAAACCTTAAACTTTTCAAGTAGTTTCGACGAGATATCTCGTCCATCAAGATCTGACTGATTTTGCTAATGACAAGATATCTCGTCAAGGTATTGCCAATTTTTTTTATGATGACGAGAGATCAAGATCTGGTCAGGTTTCTTCTAATGACGAGATATCTCGTCCATCAAGATCTGATTAGTTTTGCTAATGATTAGACACTTCGTTAATGCAACTACTAGGAGAGTTAATAAATTTACTCGAAGACAAGAAACCCTAATTATTTTGAAGAGAGGACTCTAGATCCCGAGAGAGACAGATCAATTCAGATTCAATCTAATCCATCACAAAAAGGACCCTGTAACACTTCCCTCCTTAGATCCCTTGATACATTGTCCTTTGGTTCTATATCCTTTAAACTTTAATCCGTAAATTCTGGTCTAATCAGCCCTAGTGCAGTAAAAAACGATCGTAGAGTAACAAACCAAACTCATGTGCTTTATCATAAGAATACTAGGGATTTGAGTTAATTTCTGCGAAAGTGAATATTTTAAAACCGAAACTGATGCCCGCATGTTTAATTTTAAATGATACTGAAACGCATCATTCTAAATCAGTAATCAAAGCTGCTAAATATGTGGACTCGTCGCATCGTTGCGGAACACGTAAAAACGTATTCCTCAAAGGCTAAGATGAAACAATTATGAAACATTTTTGTTTAAAAAAAAGCACGAGTTTGTTTTGAAATTGCATGCATTGCTGTCTAGCTACTTAAAGCAACTCAATTTTGAAGTTCAGTTTTTGAAATTCTTCAAGAATCTAAATATCTTAAAATACAAATATGGTATGAACTTAACGTTTCCCGAGAACTATAACGGGCTATGCCATGCAAAAATGTATTGTGTCGAACGTTTCTATCACATTTTCATGTTCACTTTAGAGAAACGTTGATCATTAATATATTTGTGACGTTTAGTTAGAATGTTTTGCATGTTAGAAAGTTTCTTACACATGATCCTTGATAGATGGCAGCACCTTCGATGACCACGATTACAAACCCTTCAATTAAATTTTACCAAATGTCTCTTCAGTTCAGTAATCAATTGAGTGGATTAAAATTCCCACCTTAGTTTCGTAGAGCGTAAATAATGATAAAATAAAATTATGCCAGCGAATGTGTTTAAATAAAATGCTTGCAAAGTTTAATTATAAATATGTGATAAAAAAGAACTTGGAAACGGGCGACAACTGCTAAGGGCCAAATGTTTCCAACATTGGGGAAATATTGGGCGGCCAAGTAACCTACCTACACATGCTTCATATGTGTGTGTTTTGGGAAAACACGATTTTCTTTCTTTCCAGATCATTACTAATTAAGGTTAACATATTTCTGCAATTAATCCCATAGCTTTGGGGGTCAAGTTCAAACCACAGCATAGCAACCATAGGGGGACCCACAGGGAGGGCCCAAAGACTATGCCACCGATTCCCCTTAATGGGCTCCACACACTCCAATGGGACCCGTCGTTGAATGCGAATAAGAAAAGATGCATTTATTATTAAATAATTTTAATTATTTAGCGGTACCCTTAACCTTCCAAGTGTTTCGACGAGATATCTCGTCTCCAAGAGCCGGTCAATTTTTCTAAGGACGAGATATGTCGTCGAGACAAAACTGCCCTATTACTCCAAGGCGAATGAAGATCCAAGTAGGAAAAACAAATCATCCCAGAACTGGGGACAGTTTGGAACAGGTTTTGCTCCAGAGACTGGTCACTACAGGACAGTTTTCGACTCGAAGATACACCACCTGGAGGGTTAAATGATTATTTTAACTTTAACAACGTCAACTATACTCAATTCACTTTTTTAAGCATTATTTAATTCATTAGTTTAGTTTTTAATATTTCGTGGGGCCTCTCAGAGATGGATCGAATTGGGGCCCGCACTTCGAAAGGCTCGCCCCGGGGAGCCAAGTAGGCCGGGCTCCTAGGATTTTGTGCCCCTGTCTTGCTGTAACAGCCGCACGGCCTGAAACGTACTCTTAAGAACCGAGGTACTCTTGTGATCTTTTCTTTTCACATGGTGTTTACTGTCTTAAGTAAAGATGAGTAATGCGCTCCCGGGATATCAAGCGATCTTTATCTTCTTTCATCCCTGTATTATATTCCCCAATTCCTCTTTTTTTCCTTTTTACATTTTTTGCTTGAAGTTGTATGTCTTGTGTTTGGCGCAGCTTGGCCAAATATGGCCCTTACGCAGTAAAACCAAAAATCGACCAACCAATTCATGATGGATGTTTTAAGCCAAATTAAGATCTGGACCCTGTCACATTTTTAAAAAGGTATTGGATTCCATAGTTTGTGTATTATATTTGATTATCAGACCATGAATATTGAAGTAAAGGATTACTCTAAGCATAAAATGACCCATCTCATTTGATTCGAGAACATAAATGACTTTCAAAGAGCTATTCCTCAAATATTTGACAGTAAATGACTGCAGAATAAAATATCTTGTTTCTGGAAATTCACTTTTTCCATTTTTGTCACAATTAAAGGGCGATATGTAGATATGTTAACATGGGACAGAACAGAAAGAAAAAAAGCAAATTCCATAATCACTAAATTCGAACAAATATTAATTCGGAACAAAATATCAAAATATACTGGTTTCCATAAATTAGGGTTGGTTGGTTGTTTTGGGGTTTTACGGCGCAAGGGCCATATTTGGTCGTGCTGTGCCAGACATAAGACATACAATATCAAATAATAGACATACACACGCATGAAAGATTTTACTGACACAGAAGAGAGAAATACACCCCGGAGGGATGCACCTGACAGGAATCGAACTTGCGCCGCCTACAACTCGAAGGTTGCTAGCGCAGTGTACATACCCACTGAGCCACCATCATAAATTAAGGAACAAACGGAAAAATTGGTGTAACTCAAAAAAATTTGCAACGATTTGGAGGAATTTTGATGCAAATCTATAAACCTTATAATTGTGAAAGCAAGAACGCGAGATAAGTCTAGATTCTGAATAAGACTTACAAAGTACAAAAATTCAAGTACACATATACACGAATTAAAGGGGAAATAACTCAAGGTATGCTTTCCAAGCGCAGCAATACATGACGATTCTCCATGTTCGTAGGCTCTTAATGAGGTGGGACCGTGGTAGCCCATTTGGTAGAGTCGCGGATTAGCAACCAGAGTTAAGAGTTCGAAACTCGATTCAGTCAAAGACCGTCGTGTATGGGGAACTGGTGTATGGGGGTGGAGCACATTAAATCTATCGTGAACGCAAATGTCCTCAGGTTGACGTGGCGTGAAAGTGATGTGTCAGCTCAGGTGTTGACCTCGTTATCTGAGTTCAAAATTACAAGGAGTTGCCCTCGGATCTCTCCCTACGGGATTGATCCCGGACCGCTGCCAATAGCCCGTTGTGTTGCTCCAGCGTTATATAAATTCAACTTCCTACCTAGTTCTTAATGTCAGATCTGTAGACAACAACTCCCACTATTCCTACAAGGTATTTCGAACGCAGGATTCGGGGAGGTGGGTTGAGGACAGTAACACGACTCCCAAGAGCGTCCCATACATGATCAATGAGATTCAGGTTGAGAGTCAATCCATACGAATGAATCTCGTTTTCTAGCTATCGCGAAGGGCGAGCTGTGTGTGGACAGGAATTATCAGCTTGCGGAATAAATGTAACGCAATTGCATCTACATACGGACGAACAATGGGTTGTAGAATCTCGTCTCTATTGGGTCCACATAAAGAAATACCTCCCGAAAAGAGTAAACTGCCACCTTGATACCTGTCTCTTTCGTAGACATGAGAGGGATGATATCGAGTCCCAGATTCCCTAAGGAAGGAAATGTGTCGAGAATCACTAAAGGAAATCTAACCCCATCCATAAACAGTACGGACCTCCATTTATCTTCACTCTAGTTGACATGAATTCGTGCCCAGCCGTAGCGTAGTGTAATATTGATATTTGAGGAAGCCGAGATTAGATAGAAAGCAAAATATCTAGTGCTTAACTTCAGACACCTTATAAGTCGATTAGATTTGACGTTTCTTTTCCTCAAAGACAATAATTTCCAGGGTTGATCCCGGACCGTCGCCAGTAGCCCTTTGTGTTGCTCCAGTGCGACGTGAATTCGACTATCTACCATCCAAACCCCTTTTGGCCCAAGTTAACCCTTCTGGTGGTGGTTGTCTCGTCATTAGCAAAACTGAACAGATCTTAATGGTCGAGATCTCTTGTCATTAGAAGGAAACCTGAGCAGATTTTTATCTCGTCGTCAAAAAATTGGCATGATCTTGATGACGAGATATTTCGTCATTAGCAAAATTGATCAGATCTTGGACGAGATATCTCGTCGAAACCAGCTGGAGATCTCTCTGAAACCAACTTTTTAACCAAAGGCGCCCAAAAGGCAGAATTGCTCCCAATCTTGACAACTGTATATGGATGATCAAAACGCTGTCTTAGAGCTCGATGAGTCTTACAAAGAAGATAATAATAGACCATGCGCAAGAACCCGCTATCTGGACTGGATGCTAGCCTCAATAAGAAACATGGGGTAGGGGTAGTGGAGCAACACAACGGGCTATTGGCGACGGTGCGGGATTAATCCTGAAGGGAAAGATCCTCGATGGAAAACGCCTCGTAATTTTGAACTACGGTCAGATGAAGAGAACAACACCTAAGCTGGCACCCCACTCTCCAAACTTCCACACTGCGCCAACGTGAGGACATTTGCGGCCACGGTGGATTTAAAGTGCACCAGCCACCGTGTATCCGACGGTGTTTGGCTGGACTCAGTTTCGAACTCGCAACTCGGTTGCTAATCCGTTGCTCTTCCAACCGGGCTACCGCGGCCCGGTTGGAAGAGTTTGTTTTACACTGGAAATCCCTCATACTTATTCGAATCCAACCAAGACAGTGTGCAAAGGGGGCTGGTGCACGATAATTTTTCGTGGCCTCAAATGTCCTCACGTTGACGTGGTGTGGTAGTTTGGAGAGTGGGGTGCCATCTTAGGTGTTGCCTCGTCATCTGACCGTGGTTCAAAATTACGGGGTGTTGTCTTCGGTCTTTCCCTTTGGGATTGATCCAGGACCGTCACCGATAGCCCGTTGGGTTTCCCCAGAGTGACGTTAATTAAAATACCTACCTATCAACCGGCCACTGCGGCCCGTAGTGATCAGCGGAGAAGCTGTGGTAAATGCTGCTTCCTGATAGTTTGGCCTTAGAAACTGAAACATGTATTTGCGATGTCTTTAGATGTGCTGTTTTGCGACGACACTATGCGTCTGCAGCACGTGGCATAAAATGTGATAGACATAATTGTTGGTATATTTCTGTTACCACGACGTGTATGAGACAACTGTTACCTTTTTGCGACGGGAAAACGACCTCTTGTGCTAGCTGGTAAGCGTAGAGTAAGCTTTCGTGCATTTTGCATACCGTAGACCAGTGCTTCCCAACCGATGTGCCGTGAAAGGACTGGAAGTGTGCCGTCAGTTCTGTCCAGAGTTCATGTGTCTATAGAGGAATTAAAAGTACTTTTTGAGGGTAACTCAGTATTCAGCTAAGTTGGAAGACAATTACTTGTTGCAAAAATGGCCTACTTCGCTGACATATTTGAATACCTAAATGAACTTAATCGAAAAATGCAAGAACCGTTTGAAAATATATTAACTTGCACTGACAAAATTATGGATTCAGAAACAAAATTCCACTTTGACAAGATGTGGTGAAAATGGTTCCCTTGAAATGTTTAGTAGGTGTTGCAGTTCGAATCCTAAAACCTAATCCTAAAACTACTAGAACTTGCAGATCAACACCTCTGCATACTTCGGAGAAAGCTTCATCACTACTTTGAATTAACGGAGACAAAGAAATTCGATTGGGTTCGAAATCCATTTGCATCTTCATTAGATCACATGGATCATGATTTATCAGTGAAAGAAAAGGAGGAGTTATTAGACTTATAAAGTGACCGTAAGTTGAGTTTAAGGATGGTCCATTATCTCAATTCTGGGTAATTGCAAAAAAGAGTTTCCATCCATCGGCGAAAAAGCTATAAACATTCTTTTACCATTTGCTACAACATACATGTGTGAAAAGTTTCTTTTCTATGCTCACTATCAAGAATTTAAAGAGATTATCATTGAAAAGTCTTGATCATGAATTGCGTGTAGCTCTTTCGACCATAGACCCAGATATAAAAAGTTGTGTTCACAGAAACAAACCCAAGTATCTCACTGAAATATGGAGGTAATATATGTAAACTGTGGCAAAAGAATATTGTAAATATTTAAATTAATACTTTAAATGTTTATTTTGTCATTAAATTATTATTAGCATATTTATAGTCAGTAATTCTTTTGTGTATAATTAATTTTACTTTTGTATTTTCACATCATAATTCTATAAAACAAGTGTTCTAAAAATTTAATCAGTTTCACTCAGTCAAATCTGACAATTTAGTTCATAGATACGATATAATGGTATTGGTATAGTTAATTAACGTCACACTGGAGCAACACAATGGGATAATAGTGATTGCAAAACCGGTTTCGGGGAAACCGGTTAACCGGCAAACCAACCCAAATTTCGAAATCGAAAAACCGGTTTTATGAAAGAAAACCGGGTTTTCTGTTTTACGCATTGGCAACCCATAAGAGAAACTCATCACAACAAGGTATACCATACTACGAAAACTGATGCAAACAACTAAATGTTTAGTGTTTACTACCCTATCAGAATAAAAATTCAACATTATTACATGTCTGTGGTATTAATGCCACATGAGTCACACATCACTTTCGTGTGATATAACATGACCTACTTCTCCGCTGACCAATCATAATAACATGTAGACGGATTCTCAGCATCAGTATCAATGAGCCAGACAGTGGATCCTCATTGGTACCATTAAAATGTAAAAATATAATAGAGAAGAAATTTATATCGCATGTCATTTAGGAAGCAGCTCAACTCGGCTCTACCACTTCCGCAAACAGTAAACAATAATACTATCAAAACCCTTCCTACTCCACAGAGACCAATGTAGTAGACTTTCTACGCCTCGGCCGGCTCCCTGCGTGTAATGCCACAATGTCATTGTCAATTACTGCTGTTTATTAGGTAATTCTGATTTGAAGAATTATTAGTTTCGTTTGCTCAACCTTTTGTAGTTTATAATGAAATATTTATTCAGAAATAAGAGGTAGGTGTACTTCACAAACTTGATTTCGCAATCGTACACAGGCTAGAAATAGAAATAAAATAAATTTTTTTATTTCAACCTATAATAGAGTATGGCCAGTCATATTTTCGAGGAGTTTAAACGCAGCAGCGGTGTTTATTCCATTTGGTGTCATTATTTTCGTGAAAGAAATGGTCAACTAGCCAAATACAAAAAATTTTCTAAAGAAATAAAATGTGTTGGCGGTTCAACAGGTGCATTACATACACACCTAATAAAGATGCATAGTATTTCCATTTTGAAAAGAGTACCTATTTCGGAAGAAAGTCCAGAAATATCATCTTCGATAAAAATAATAAAGATATTTTAATAATCTAGTTGATGACACGTTGCCAGAAGTTTTATCAAGAATGACCGCGTTGGATGGACTTCCTTTATTCGTATTTTGCACTTCAACTGATCTTCGTAAATCTCATTTCAAGGGGATTTCAAAATATTCCAAAATCCTCAAATACCATTCAGAAATTAGTGGTCGCCTATTCACACAAAGTGCGGTCAACTGTCAATGAATTTAATGGGCTAAAGTTAAAAGGATATAGAGCGAGTTTAACTCTTGACGAATGGATATCAGTAAGGAATCGACGATTTTTAATATCAATGGTACATTGTCAAAAACAATTTCGGAGTCTAGGTGTGGAAGTTTATTGTGCATGGAAGTTTATCAAATGAGAGATGTGTCGAAGTAATTAGAAGAAAATTGGAAAATTTTGGTCTGTGCCTTGATAAAGATATAGTATGTATCACTACAGACGGAGTGTCGGTCATGAAAAAGTAGGCAAATTGATTAAAGCTGAGCAACAGCTCTGTCTAGCGCATGCCATTCAACTTGGTGTAATCAAAGCGCTATACAAAAAACTACCTGTCGAAGTTGAAAAAATAACTCACAATCGGATAATAAACCTGAATCGGAATGTGACTGTCTCAGATCTGAAGGAGAGAATATTGAATTGGATATTGACAATGATGACGATTCGGAATTGGAAGATGAAAATTCATTTGAAAGTGGGTTCAGTATTGCTTACTCAGATGATGTAGATGGAAATTCGGCTTCAGATAGACATGAAACCATCTTACCACTTATTACAAAAATTAAAGTGGTGGTACAATTGTTTCCCAAATCCCCAACAAAAAACGATGATATACTGCAAAAATATGTGAAATTGGAATTTGGTGGAGTGCTCATTGATTTTAGATTCAAAAACACGATGGAATAGTTTACTCACCATGTTGGAAAGGTTCAGCAAATTAAAATCATGTGTTCAGAAAGCCCTAATTGATTTGTCATCGAAAATTACATTCTCTGAACAGGACTAATTTATTAGTGGATACTATTTCTGCCTTATTACCAGTAAAACTTATAGTGGAAGCATTATGTAGAGCAGATGCAAATCTATTGACTGCTGACGCTGCTTTAAATTTCATGTTGACGTCTTTGAATGATCTTCATACTACACTCGGTAATGAACTGAAAGAATGTCCCTAGAATTACGAATTCAAGAAAAACGCACTAACGCGTCAGCAGTACTTCAATTTCTGCATAATGTGTATCGAACCGGTGATAAAAGATCGGAATATGTGTTTAAAAAGTTGGGGAAACCGGCTATCTGTCAGTTTATAAATAACCTGATAAAACGTTTATCGCCGTCTTCTTTAACACCAGCACAATCCGATGCAAGGGATATCAACTTCGATGAAAAGGACGATGATGTGGAAAAATCTTCTGTTTTATACATGGGACAATTACTGCAGAGGGCAATCAACAAGGAGCTTGCTGGTTCGGCATCACTGGATAATTGTACAAGTAGTGATTTTGAAACGGAAATTGAAAAAGATGTTGCAGTATTGGAAGGAGGGGATCCAAAAGCACAATTATGGAGCTGTGCCTACAAATACTTGCTCACTATTCCACCGAAAAGCGTGGAGTCCGGAACGGGCATTCTCATCGTCAGGTCAATTCGTAACCAAAATAAGATCGAAGTTGAATGATGTCTCCATAAATTCATTGTGTTTCCTGCGAGCACACTTTAATGCCGAAAAAAATGATAACTGTACTGGCAGGTGATTTTATAGTTCTCAATGTTAGATAATAATCGTTTTATGTATATAAGTTACATACTTAAGAAATAAATTTATTTAATGTTTGTTACGCAAATATAAGTATCGTTTTTTTCGTTATCGTTTTTCGTATTTTTTACAAAACCGGTTTTGGGACCGGTTTTCGAGTTTTGGAAAAAAGAAAACCGAAAAACCGGTTTTTCATTTTACTAAAACCGTGCAATCACTAGCTATTAGATACGATATAAATCAGAGTACGTATGGATTAAGTATTTTCATTCCATTTGTTTCGTTTATTCCGTGCTAATGACTGCACAAGACTTATCTGAAACGAATGTCTAGCTGGAATGTTTATGTATTATAATGCAAAAATATTTGAAAGATCTTATTAATTGAATCCCTAGTATAAAATAGAAGAAATTAATCACGTTAATAGAAAAATGTTCCTTCATAGTGTGTCGTGAAATTATTTATGCTTGTGAAGTGTGCCGTGACGTGAAAGGTTAGGAACTGCCCTAGACGATACCAGCCTTCCTGTTAGTGTAGCAAGCACAATCTTATGTAATTTGGTGTCTCGGTCCTGTTCCTTCCCTAATAGCCAGTTGTATTACTCCAGTGCGACATAAATTCGGCTACCTACCTGTTCCTTCCCGCAGATAAGCGCACATAATGATCATAGGAGGCTGTAGTTGCCCTCGGCTGGCTCCCCATACAAAAATAACTTCCACAGTTCGAATTCGTTAGTAAGAACTCGTTAAATAAGTTCGAACTCGCAATCCTCCGGTTGCTAATCCGCGAATTCGAATCTAACCAAAGACCGTCGTGTACAAAGGTGCACGTTAAATCCCTCGTGACCTCAAATGTTCTCACGTTGGCGTGGTGTGCCAGTTCAGGTGTTGACTCGTCATCTGACCGTGGTTCAAAATTACGTGTTGTCCTGGGATCTTTCCCTTTGGGATTGATCTCGGACCGTCACCAATAGCCCGTTGTGTTGCTCCAGTGTGATGTTAATTAAAATACCTACCCATTTCCCCTGAGGAATAAAAAAATTATCAACGATCAAAAAAGTCGATATTTACAATATAAATTGCGTTTTTTGCATTGAGGCTTACGTTAAATGCAGCGAAGTGGTATGTACAATGCTTTAAAAAATATTAAGGCTCAAAAGTTCACGGAGTAGTGTGTACTAAGATAAGAATTTAGATATATTGGATGAAATGTGGCTTTGAAAAAAGTGCAATACCAGATTAATTATCCAAGCAAAAAACTTGAATGAAATCTGAAAATTTATTTTTTCATAAGACTACCCAATACTGACTCGTAAATTTTGTCTCAATATTAAAAAAATGTATTGATCTTTTTATTACATGGTGTAGCTGCTTGCAGTGTTCTCTCTAAAATGAATTATTTTGAATGTTTGTTTACTTTTAGTTCAAATAAGAGTCAAAGATTAGGTAATTTAGCTGCAATGAATCAAGGAAAATTAAAGATGCATTTACAGTAAAGTAATCAATTTGAATTAGTAAAACTTGTGCAAGAATTAGCTGAATGTTTCCTTTTCCACGATACGATGGATCGGCTATTTCTATAAACAAAAATTATAAAATTGACGATTACCGAATGTCATCCTGGATACATTTCCTCAAGCATTAAAAATACTACGTTGTTCATAATTTGAAAACTAATTTCCGACATTAAGAGCAAACATTAATATTTACTCGCGCGAACCCAATCATTCTAAATATTTTAGAAACAAGTGCCCTAAAGCGTTTTAGATTTTTAAACAACGAAGCAATACCTCAACAATGCATCACACAGAAAATGGGCAATGGAAGCATTTCATTACTAGGAACGATCGAATAACACACCTGTTTTGAAATGTATTCAAGGGAGGACCAAGGGGTTCGAGCTCTTCCAAAATATACAGGTACTCCTCACTTAACGACCTACCTGTTTAAGGACCGTCCCGAGGAATCCCGTTCTTAACCCTCCTGATGGTTTATCTTAGTGTCCCAAATTGCCCTGTAGTGGTCAGTCACTGATAAAAAACCTGTTCGAAATGGTTACCAGTTGTGGGCATGGGACAATTTGTTTTTTGCTACTTGGATCTCCATTCCCTTGGAGTAATATGGCAGTTTTTCTTTACGAGGTATCTCTTCAATAGTAAAATTGGCCAGATCTCGATGGAAGAGATATCTCGTCGAAAGCACTTGCAGGGTTAAGCCGTTTTCACACAGGCAAAACCGGAGACGGTGCCAACTAATCAAATGGAGGATTTTACACCTAACCCGATACGGTAGATTTGCCGGTCCGGTCACCGGCGTTGAATTCGACAAATCGAATGCCAGAATGTGCTCATTACATGTTCTGTTGGTGGTCGGCAAGCCTTGCTTACCTTGTACCTGCCATTTCCTGTTGATTACTAAGAGGCGCCAAAGTTTTGAATGGTCCCCTAAAATAAACTAATTGCAAACACCGTCAATGCCAGTATATGGAAACATTTTTTATTCAGCATAAGTGAAACTACCAAACTTTTCGTCTAACGACCTCGTCGTAGGATCGGATCTCGGCCGTTAAGTGAGAACTCCCTTTACACATCTTTAATGTTAAAAAATACTCACTGAAGTTAGTTCAATTGATGACCAAGTTTCGTGAATCACACAGCAAAACACGCGTAGATCAGGGACGTATTCACCAGGAAGGTGCTTCCCGTGACTAATTGAATGGAAAATACACTCAAGTCCAAATTTATCTTTACATATCCAAAAATGATATTCCATGAAATATCCAATCGATGTAATCCATTTTTGCAGGGAATGTGTGAAAGACAAGCCTAATTAACATTATCCAATCAAAAGTGATCAAACGGTTTCTGATAAGCAAATCAAGGCGTTAAGTCATTCGACGGTGAATCAAGCGCTTTGCGCAAAGTGAATATCTGAGTCAATTTCTGCAAGTGTTTGATTTCAGTGTGTAAGGACTCAAAACGGTTTGTTATGGCTCCGAAGTATCATTTGGAAGAATCTGTGAAGTGGCGAATTATCGGCCGTTTAGAAGCAGGGCAGACAATCATGGAAGCAGCGAGATGTGTGAATATTTCAAGAGACAGTCTACGCTATGGAAACAATTTCAGAACTCTGGAACTGTCGTAAGGAAGCCTGGACAAGGTCTTAAACGAATAACTGCTTTTCAAGATCGATATCTGGCAACTGCTCGTCGTAACAGGAAGTCTACTGCTCGGCAGTTAAGTTCAGAGGTTGCAGCCGCCACTGGAGCTGTTGTATCATGGCAAACTGTATACAGAAGGCTTAATGAAAAAGGCCTATATGCCAGAAAGTCAAGGGTATGTGTTTCACTGTCTTCACAACAAAAGAGGGATCGCTTTAATTGGTGCAAAAAACATCAGAACTAGAGGGAACACCAATGGACCCATGTTCTCTTTACTGATGAGTCGAGGTTTAGTTTAACATCTGATTCTAAACGTGTTTACATCTGGAGGGAGTCAGGAACGCGAAATCTTCCTTCGAACCTTATGGAACGTGACCGTTTGGGTAGTGCAGGTGTGATGGTATGGGGAAGAATAATGATCGATGAACGTACGCCCCTACACGTTTTCAACAGTGGATCTGTGACCGGCCAGAGATATCGGGATAAGGTCTTAGAACCTAAGACTTTTCAGAGGTGCATATGGATCTGACTTTATTTATGGGCGATAATGCTTGTCCACATCGAGCAAACCTCGTTGACGAATTCCTTGAAAGTGAAGCCATTGAGCAAATACCGTGGCCAGCAAAATCTCCTGATCTGAACCCGATAGAGAACTTATGGGACTACCTTGGAAAAACAGTTGCACGGAGACATCCTCTTCCTAGAGATAAAAATGCCCTGAAGACCGCATTGCTGAAGGAGTGGAACTTAATTCCCCAAACTGGTTAACGTTATTGCCAGCATTAAAACACGTTGTGATGTGTGTACACGTCAGGGGAGACAAATTCATAAGCCTTAATTTTTTTTCTGATTTATTCTTTTTTCTGAACTCTCCTTGTCACATATCATTCCCATTTTTATTGTTACATGCTAGTTTTATATCATATGCAGTGCTTTTAAACTTTTTCCTTTGTATTTATGTGTTATGATGTTATGTATCATTTCACTCAAATTCATAAAATTACAGTTCAGATTCTGAGAAATCCGTGATTTTATGCATGTAAAGATAATTTTGGATATGAGTGTATGTGTCCTTAACCTATTGTTTTCTAATGAAGTTAGACAGATAGTGATCTGATAATGAAGCATTTGGATGCTGAATTTATAATATCAAATTTTACTATTCGTTTTCCACTATTTAGAATTAATTCGCTTTTCAGAAACTTATCCCTCCTGGTGGTTACCTTGACGAGGTATCTCGTCATTAGCAAAATTGACCAGATCTTGATGAACGAGATCTCGTCATTGGTAAAAAAACTGACGAGATCTTGATCTCTTCAAAAAATTGGCAATGTCTTAATGACGAGATATCTCATTATTAGCAAAATTGGTCAGAACTTGATGGACGATATCTCGTCGACACCACTTGGAGGGTTAATAAAGCAGGTGTTTTTTTTTAATCAAATACAGATTTAAAGAATAAATCTTGTTTAGAGAATGATAAAAAAGTTAGATCTGAAATCCAGAGGAAATTTAAAATGTTTCATGAAATGCAATGTGTATGACTATAATTTTATTAAAAGTAATTTTATACCTTTTCAAATTGAAAAATAAAATATCCACATTCCCCAAAACATAAGTAAAAAATGCAACTTTTGAAATGTAAAAAATTTATTAAAAGAAGCATTATGTGTATATATGAACAAGCATATCTTGGATTAAAGCATTAACTCATTACAATATATCATGTACAAACAAAATTGTTATACATATACAAGTGAAATTTAAAATTTGAGATACAAAGAACACATGCAATTTAAAATATCCGATTGACTTTTAATTGTCTGATTAGGATTGATGAAAAAAATCAAGTAAATACACTAGGCACACAACACATATAATGTAAAAGTAATCTTATAACACATTTGAGAAACAGTTCAAGCACACAATTCTCTCATAAGTTCAAACAAACTACGAGGAAAACCTCATTCAATAATTCATAACATTTAATTCTTTAAATGAAATATTTTAGAGTCAGAATTATTTTATATAATTATGAAACAAATCTTAAGTTCTAAATTTAATGTTTCAAATTTTTCAGTGAAACTAAAATATTTAAAAAATTTTAATTTTAAAAATTTACATTTGAAATTTTTTTAATTTTCTCTCAGCAAGTCATTAAAACATTCAAAAACGGCATTTAACAGTGGAAACATTATGGGCAGAAATCTAGCTTTCCTAAGTTACCTATGAAAAGGTAACCTGTAGCTTGCTCTATGTATGAAATGGAGAACTAAAAACAAATATCAAAAAGCAATTCTAACAAATGTGTAATTTTCAAATGAACTATTTTAGAATGAATGGCAAATTATTTTAGAGGTTGGTCGTTTAGGGGTTTAATGACATAAGGGCCATATTTGACCAAGCTGTGCCAAACACAAGTCAACGTCATGTAAAAATTGTTGTGAAAGGAAAGAGGGATTGGGAACATAGTGCTATTTTAGAGGAAATAAATATTTTTATTTATATAAATTTTAGTAAAATGAACATGTGCATAATTATTTTCTGAAATTTGTAAGGTCAAACATGGATAACTGATGGCTAAACACCTAGTAAACTTTAGTTATTTTTATATAAGATTAAAAAAAGATCTGAATCTCAGATAAGTTTCACATTTGTTGATCATGATAAAAATAAAATCTCGACATGGAAATATCTAGACAATTTCTGAGTGAAGTCATGAAAAACAATTTTTGCTTGTATTTTTGCATTTGCTTTAATATCTCTCAAAGCACTAGAGTGAGAATGGATAACAATAAAGAACACAAGTGCAAGTAAAATTTAAATTCATGAAAAATAAAATAGTATACATGTAATTATGGCAATATACGTCTAAAATATGTCCAACACTAAAACGAAAGTTTGATAACAGAAAAGAATGGGAAAGTTGACCAAGGTATTACAAATATACTGGACTAATTTTAACAAGTGCCTATGATTCAAGAAAATTCAATAACTTTTTACATCACAACTATATTTTTAAAGTTTTAAGCATTCTGAATACGACTTTTAAGGAATTGATGTAAAACACAATTCTAAAATATAAAGGTTTTAGATATATTTTATTTTATGAGTCACCAAAGCATTACCAAAAACAAAATATTCTAGTTAGTAGGCTTTTTATGACAAAAGGGCAAACTTTGGAAAAGTTAAGAGAAAAATTCAGATTAGAGTCACATAAAATATGGAAGTTGACTAACAGAATTAATTACTCAAACATTTTAACATCTATTTTCCTTAAACTTCAGTTGCAGTCATATTGACACATTGAAAACATGAAATATTCCCAAAACATTTAAATTTCTTTTCTATGCAAGCCTCAATTTCTAAAAACGAAGTTTAAGATAAACGAAAGAATAAAATTCAAGTAATTTAAAACATATACTTGTATATTTACATTTTAAAGGATACATTTGGGAATTTTTCAAATTGAATACTTCACAATTGCAGATGGGCAAGAAATTTGATTGTACACACCTAGACTTCCTTGTTATTAAGGCATACACATAAAAGTTCAAATATAAAATGTAATAGGAAGTCAGAAATGTTTTTAAAACTTTTATAGCAAACGTTTTTAAGAAAACTGAAATCCCAATTTCCATTTGAAAAAATTGAGTTAGGCGGTTAATTTTCAGATTGTGTTATGACTAGAGGAAAACAAGAAAATTGGGTTGGTGGGGTCGCAAACAAGATTTTTTCAGTAAGTTGGAAATTTTTTTAAATTATCAATAACCTCCTAAATTAAAACAGTTGAGGAAAAGTTGACCAAAAGCTCAGGATTTTTTCAAAAAGATGAAAATTTTTAAATCACAATCCTCATTTTCCGAATTTAAAAGATAATTTTGATGGGCTAGAGATTAAATATTTCTGTATCGATTAGTTGAAAAACGTATTTCTTCTAAAACTCTAAAAAAATTAATTCTGTTAAAAAATTAACTATATTTGTGAACTATTCTATACTCTTTAATATTAATGACTCGCAACTGCTTATATATGCTTGGCTGCAGTGGTGTTTTCAATTTAGCAATACTTTACAGCAAAATGGCATCAAATATACACAATTGTATTTTTTACTCAAGATTGTATATTGCATTGCACAATATTTACAAACATAATTTTCCATTTAAAATAGATCTTTGGAGCATGAGATAAAACAGACTTTACACAATGTAGCTGTTATACTGTCTCCAACAGAAAATAAAAACATGTTAAACAGGAGTTATGAATAGGAATTTTTCCAACAGGAAAGAGCCAGGAACATGCAGGCTTATTTTCAAGATTTTACAGTATATATCCTCTTAAATAGTGCTTTTTCTTTTGAGAAATTCTGAATGGGAACAGTTTGTTAGGTGTTAATATTTAAGAGTTTAGTCAACTACTGAATAATTAAAATCTAAGCAACATTTCATTCAGAGGATATTGCATCAACATACTTTATGTTAGAGAACAGCAAGTCTAATAAAATATTATTGTTATAGTGTCAGAAATATATAGATCGTAATTATCAATCCATGACCAAACTTGGGCTAAACAAGGGCAGAAGTGCCTTGAGCAGTAGTACAACAGGGTTTGTATTACTAAATTTAAAAACATATTATGAATTTTTGAGGACCATTGACAAACTTGAAAGACTAAAACGCATTCATTTCTGCAGAATACCTGCTCCAATAAGGTCTTATTATTTAAGGGTAGTAATAAAGCAACAAATTTAATAAATCCACCAAATATAAATATGGAATGTCAAGTTATAAAACATTTGCTGATGGCAATCAGAAAATCGTTTGTAATGGTTAACAATAAGAAAATATTCTTCAAGTATGCAAATTTATATATTATGTCAATTGATAGGTATGAAAACATTTAAAATGGTATTTCAAATGTTATTAAACTAAACATAGTTAACTGGAAATTATCTAGTTATTCAAAAGAATTTACTTGCACAACAAAAGCTGAAAATAGTAAAAATAAGTGGACTTAAAAATTCTATAAACCAATGTTGATTCACATTAAAAACATTTTTGAAAGTGCTTGATTTTGATTTATAAATTCAGAAAAAAAACGCTCTGCAATTAACATTTGTCTTGATTAGAAATCATGAAAATTTGAAACGAAAAGTAGCAATCTATCCTGCTCTAGCCCCATTTAAATTTGTCTACCTTTCTCATATCTATCTCTAAGGATCTTTTCTTGATATACGGAAAGCATATTTGTTTTCTAAAATTTAAAGCACAGTTAAAGAGACGACTGAAATCTGAAACGAATGAATCTAGTTAACCAGCCCATGACAAGTCAAATAATTTTCAAAAATAACAATGAATTTTTTTTAGTGCTATGCTGAAAAGTATACATTAAAATTATTTGGTAGACTTATAACAGCCAATATGTTTAAATGTAAAATAAACTGTTATAATATATATTGACATTTGAAATGTTTTACGAATTTTTGCCCTAAAGCAAAACATAAACATAAAATACACTTCCTTGAAATAAATTTTTCTCCAATTTTATGTAATATTTTTAAAAGACTATTGAAACAATAAGTTTTAAGTTATTCTGGAAAATTAAATATTTCAAACTGAAAAAAAATGGTTAAAAATAAAATTCTACTTCTCAAAATCCCATGTCTCATGCAAATTATTAACCATTAGACGTTAGCAATAAATTGTCAATGAAAGTATAGTCCCTTCTCTATGGATATTTCAATTTGGTGATAGCTAATGACAGTCCCAAACATACAAAACTTCCACATTATGAAAGGTTTAATTTCAATGGTGCCACATATTGCATTTTCTTTATTTTGCATTTAAAAATAAACTGTCTGCCAAACAAAATTAAAGATTTAAGGACCTTTAATCCTTCCCTAAAACGTATAGCTCTTAGGGAAATAAGGCTTATACAGCTAGAAGTTTGATGAGGTTTTTACTCAAAGAATAAACCTGTTTGAATTTTTTAAACATACTTTTGTAAAATTTTAACTTTATAATATTAATAATTTCATCAATTTCACACATGTAAGAGTTTATACTAAATATAAAGTAAAAATAATAAATGAGGTAATGTGCATGTGAAGTATGTATACTCAAGGCATAGCTGCCATTTGTGGCTCAAAAATAATAATTTGAGGAAAGTTTATTCAGAATTGTGTGAATATTAAATTTTTATATTGTACCTAAAAAGTAAAAGAAAAATAATGAATTTATGTGTATTAGGTTTCCCAAAATTATTAGTTACAATACACCTTACAAATAGAGTGAAATTCCATTGTTTATGAATACTATAATCGAGATAAAAATTTCAAATCAGTCAGCTAACTATAATTAGCTGAGTCAATTTTAGAGGCAAGATATGATTTGGTATGAACAATACTGAAAACGTACAAATGCAAGTCATTATGAAGAACAATACATTAAGATAAATTCTCTAGTCAACAGTTTAAAAATGCTTTATAAACATTGGAAAATAAAATGCACTCGGTGCTTATTAATTTTTTGAAAAATATTTTAGTAAATATATTGATTTCGGTAAAACATTACCATTAACCACACATTGCAATTTAGAAGAGACCGGTCTTTTATTTGAATGAGTTTCAAGTTTATCCACGATCAAGATACAAATGAAAAGAACAAGATATCTATAATAAAGAATCTTTTAATATGAAATAAGTTACTACAAATTGGTCTAAAAACGTCCATAATGGACAAAATAAAATGTCTAAACATTACATTATTTTTCATACCAGGAAAAAGATAAATGTTAAAAAAATTGACAAGTTCACATTTCATCAGAATAAACGGTTTAATAAAGTAACACAATAAAAAATGAATCCAAATATATATGTGTGTGTACACACAATATACCTAGTGATGTTCTACGTAAGACTAAATAAATGGTAAAAAATACATGAATAGATTACAATAGTAGAAGGTAATACGATGTACAAAGTAGATCCTTCTCCAGTCAAGTGTAATCCAATTCATAGAATGGATGACAAAACAAATTAAAAACTAAAAGAAATGCAAATTCCATGAATCTGTAAACTAAAAATAAAACAGCAGGATATAAAAATACATATAAAAATAGTATATATAATAGCATTAAATGCAGATGAACTAAAATAAGTAATGCAAATTTAGACTAAAAAAAAATAAGGCAAATCAAATTTTTCAGTAGAATTATGATCAAATATTTTCCGCAGAACAGAAAAGCTATTCTGACAGCACCATTAAAATTGAAGAGAGGAGCCTTTCTAGAAGAATACAAAGGATAAATTTATGATTTTTATAATGAAATTTGTTTAGATAAGATGTTTGCTCATAATGAATAGCTTTTCTTAATATATGAATGAAGAATTACGTCTAATCTACCTTAAAAATCTCCCATGACATTAAGGTAAGATACAAGTTCAGTTCCAGATTCTTAGACATTTTACACCTTTCAATTAAAAAGCTTCAAGATCAAAACCATGAAATTAATACGTTATTGTGTTATGACAATTTATTCAACAAAAATATACCTTGTCTACTTTTTAAATAACACAAGTACACTTTTAGAGCTTTTCAGAAATACATGTTTTTATATATTTATATATTTCAGACACTAATGTAGTGTCACAATGCAAAAATGAAGATTGATTTTGATATTGCAATTAAGATAAACCGTTGCTCTAAAAAGGCATTCCCCAGATGAATTTCGCCATAACAAAACTTTTACTGGAATACTTTTAAAGTTTACAGTGAAAAGAAATTAATTAGAGAAGAGCTGATTGAATATAGAACTGAAAGAATATTTTTGCAACGTTTTTCCAGTACTGAATATTAAGTCTATCAGGTAGTATTTATTCATTTGATCAATATATTTTCTATCCTCCTTATCTTTTGCATACAGGCTAATAGAAATTTTGAATAGGTGATTCAAAACATAAACCAGGATATAAAGAATTGTTCAACTTTTAGCATTGAACATTTAGCAGTGAAGAATATTACATTTATAATAGAACATAAATAAATAACTTTCAAGGTTTTTAAACATTAAATAGACAAAAGGTTAAAGATTTATAAATACTGCATCAAGACCTGAAAACATTAGATCACAATTCAACCATATTGTTTCCATATACACACAATCTATTAAACAAATTACAAAATTTTGTACACATAAAATTATTTTATACTTCATAGGAATAACACAATGGTTTGTTTTTCAAATAAAAAATAAATCATATCTAGATATTTTCATTAAGCAATTTAAAAAAACGGAAAACGCTCATATCCTTGTTCAAATTTTCATTTCTCCTGAACTTATTTCAAACCTTATCAGAAGAAATATATAGATTAACAGAAAAAGTTAAGCCACATTTTATAACACTTGCAATTAAAGTTACAAAACTATAGGAACTAAAATGTTTTAACGAAATGGATTAATTATTATACTATATTAAACACAGAAACAATACACAAAAACTAAATATGATATTGCTTTGACAAAAAGCTGCCATGTGAAGTAAAAATATAAAAATAACGAATTTATATTAAATAAATTTAATTAACACTAGAAAGATGGAAGGGACCTGTGTGTCCCTCGCACTCTCTTAATGCCTTTAATTCCCTTTCTAATGAATTGAAAATAGGCTTCTATTTTGTTACTTTTAATTATTTGGACTGCACTTATTGTATATTTAATTATTTTGACCTAGTTGCCACAGAACCCCATATATCAGACCTTTTCCTAAAAAGATGGGAGGGGTCAGAGGGGCCATTATGGTGTTTCGCAATATCACAAAATTACTGTTTGGGGGTTATCACCTTGCAATGACATTCAAAGTAGTTTGACCTTGGTTTTCCTCTTTACATTATGTTTACAAACGTTTTGCTCTCTTCACTAGCTGTGAACACTTTTGCAGTGACAGACTGTTGGCTGACTAGTAATTCTTTTTCTAAATGTTTAGAATATCTGATACTTTACTCACATGACGTATTGAATAGGGACATTTGGTTAGTTTCTTTTCTGATAGAGAATAAAGATCGCTCGAGGACAGTCTCACTTGCAAATGGGTGTATTAGAGGCAGTCAGAGATCCGAAGATAATTAGACAAAGTATGCTGGCGACACCTGTATACTGTCAAATAGAGCTGGCACCTACATAAATAATAATGCAGCCAACAAAGGTTTTGAGACAGGCAATATAAAAGTGGTCATCAGAAAATATCCAATTTAATCCACTGCTCTGGGACAGTGGGGTCACACTGGTCCCTTCCTTTTTCATGGTAAGAGGCAACTTCCCATCTTTCTAGTGTTAAATAACTATCATCTCAATGCACATTTATTTGCATTCACAAGTCACATTTACTATATAAGGGTAATTAAAATAACTTAATCAAAATATGCTCAATATGTTAAGTGTTACAAGTTTAGAGTAACAAATACAATAAAAACAAAGAGATACCCATACGTTATGATTTTAATACTGCTTGTTTATTTACATTGAGTATTTTACTTAAAAATGGGTTCACCATTTCACTGTGCAAATGACATGTTAGAAAGTTGGCACCAATTATGTTTCATTAAAAGTGAATACATATATATTATCAAAGCACAATAAGTGAACATAAGTAAGCACACATAATTGAATTCATACAAAATAAAATTCTGAAAATTCCATTTAATACTGAAATGTTTAAAGAAAATGCCTTTCCTTTGAATTTTGATTTTAATAGCACAACTATAGTAAAAACAAAAAGTTAAATTGTTCTTTCAAAGTGAAAAGGGATTCAACTTTTATTCAGTTTGAATCTACTGGTATGTATACTATATTCAGAAATAAACTTGATCAAATTAGAAAATAAAATAATTCTTCCCTGTACAACAATATAGGAAATGATACGATTTTTTATAGCAATAAATGTTTTTGCCAGTCAATAAACATAAATAGAAAAATTTAAATTAATAAATTTTCACATTAAAGAATAAAATATACGCAAATTGTTAAGTTTTAAAGTTCTGTGTGATTGAAATAAAAACTTACTTATTAAATACTCTAATTATAATTTTACCTGCATGACTTTTCATAATAGAAGTTTTTTCTTTAAATCTGAGAAAACTTGGACAGATTTGATGGCATGTCAATTAGGGCTCTTTAAAACTACCAAATAATATTCTAACAAAGTAATTATTTACTAAAATTAGAAGTTGAACGAACATTTTTCAGGTTTAATATTTCACTCAATATTTTATATTTGTATATACTCAATGTGATATGTAACATGTTGAGATCAATAGGTTATATAATCTTTACGGTAAGGTTGGTACAGGAGTCATGCCATCATAGTAAACTAGCATAAAGATTAGTCACAAAAGTGGACTTTGAAAAAAAAATCTGCAAAACAAAACTTCATAACCAAACAAAATTTCATAACCATAATTGGAGTTAAAAGCAACAAATGTTTATCCAAGCTGTAGTTAATTACCCTTCCGAAAACAACAATACTATATGAATTATTTACACGTGTTTTGGTAACTAAAATATAGCATAAACATTAAATAGCTTGCATAAAACTGCTGAGTAGATAAGAAAACCAGTAAATAAGTACTCCATTAAAGATTATGTACAAATTAAAAAATCGGAGATTAATGTGAATTTTGTTTCTCATGCCTCAGAATATAAATATTAGTTCCAGTGAAAGGTAGAGATTTCTGATCAGAATTGTTTTCACCATGCAAAAAATAACAGCTTTAAACAAACATTTCCAGACTCAATGCCCTACCAGAAAATCTGTATTTTAAATCATTTGTCATTTCACACAATAAACAATCACATACAAACTAAAAATCTTTGTATTTCAGAAATATAAAGTAGTGCATCAATAATTATAACTAATAAAGCAAATTCAACAATTCAAAAAGCTACACAAGCTACAAATTAAAACAAGTCGACAAACTGCATTCATTTCATAACTAAATTATAATCTTTGTAATATAAATGCAAGACAAAAAATGAAAATATACTGTAAAGAATTGATGAGTGATTACAGTTTCGGTGATGAGATCATTTATTGGAAAATTATACAGAGGATTAAGTACACAATGAGTATACAATTATTAAAACCGACATATTGAAAACGTCTAGTGCTTACAATTAAAAATGGCAGGAATATGAATAAATGTATTTTTCAATAAATATGTTGTTTTTGGCAATTAAAACACTTCACTAATGATATGACAGGGAAATTTGAAAATTTTCCTATATACATGTATGAATGAAGCTAAAACAGGTCACAATTGAAAACTTAATGCAATGTAGTAGAAAAATATCTTCAATCAGATTTTCAGCATTCACTACTAGCTTCACGAGTCTTTAAAAGAAAATGTTAAATAGACTAATATTTATACGTATATAAGTAGGGCATAAGAGGAAAATAATATTAGCTGATGGCCCACTTTGTCAAAAATACCCATACTAAAATTTGGAACGAAAAACACACTAAGGTTGCTGATGACACAGAAGTGGGGGTTTGATATGAATGTGGCACTCTATCTGTTGGCAAAGCTCTTGGCACACTAAAAAATAAATCATCAATATTCTCAGCCCCTGGTATACTTCCAAAACCACTTCCACTGCCACTTCCACTAGATGAATCAGCTGCAAATAATACATTAAAATAATTTCAAATTTGTGATTGGTAGGATATGAAATAAGATGACTTTATCAAAGATAAATAATTTCTTTGAGTAAAAATCAAATTTTAGTACGATCATTCTAACTATTTAAAATGACCCAGTGATGGTTGCATGAATACATTTTTAAATGTTTCTATGTCCATTGACACAGTTAAAAATCCCATTTTCATTCCTTAAAAATTTCAAATTTTTCTGTTATGACCAGGGCCCAGATTTTATTGACCCACTAAAGATGTATACAAAATGCCTAAAAATGTGAAAATACAACTTAAAAATTTAATTCACATGCTTTCAATTTTCAAAATATTTTTAAAGTAAAAGTAGTAAAAATTAAAATAGGCTAGGAAATTCTTTAACAAACTCATAGAAAACAAGGGCAAAATAAAAACAAGCTAAAAACTAAAAAAATAATAAATGCCCTAAAAATCCAACAAAAAATAACATAACTATACCAAAAAATTTTCTAAAACACTACTTATCTAGAATCAGGACATTTCTATCTACATGGACATTGTCTATGAAAAACTAAAAAGTTGACATGTCAACAAAATCTTCTAAAATGTTTAAATGGCATCGATGTTATAAAAATGTAACTTTTAGCAAATTTTGATAATTTATTAAGCTATCAGCACTTAGGCATGCTGAGGCAAAAACTGCCTACAGATAAAATAGCTTGTAAAACAAGTCAAAAATCAAAATCACAAATATTCACAAGTGCTGAAATTTTTTGTTAGTTATTCTACTATTTGGTACAATGCACAACTGATAATAACAATCAGAAAACCATAAAATTCCAATAAAATCAGTATAGGTCTCAAAGTTTAATATTGTTTGAGAGAAGTACTATTTAAAAGACTAATACATTAAATTCCAAGTGGACGAAAATCATAATTCTTCCATCAATTTTCTTTAGGCAAATGTCCTTAGCGATTTATTATACATATTAAATGATGATTAAAAAAAGTAGTTTATTTAATTACACAATAGAATATACATGTCATACACAATATTCTTACCTGAATCTTCCCATTCTACATCTAAACCTTTATAAGCGTGAGACAGTTTAGTACTAATAAGATTCAAAGTTAGTATTTGCTGATTAATTATTGCATTTTCACCAGGTTCTTTAGAATCTTTGAAAGGTAAAAGATGCTTTATGGAGGCATTTATGTTCCTAAAATGCAAAAAGTTACTTTTAATGCAATGTGGTGTAAGTAAATATTTAAAAGGTTTCATAACTATAAAATTGACATGTAACAGAAGTTTTGCAAAATATTTTTAAATTAACAGATTGTAGATAGAAATCATCTTACTTAAGGCAGTCTATTCCGATTAATTGAGAATTTGAGACTAGGGAACTTTGACCCCATAAGTGGCCGTCAGACATAAATTTCATAGAATATGTGGATAAAATATTAATTCTTCAGAAAGCTAAATTAAAGCTCTTTTTCCAATAAGCAATAGTTTTTATTAACTACTGAGATCAGTGGAGTATTATAGCCCAGTATGAAAATGCATTCTTTTCTTAGAAGCCAATACTTTTAAAAGCTAGACCAATTGAAGAGGACAAATGGATTTTTTTTATTAGTATTGCAATCTTGCATAATTTGAGGAGTAATTTGGATAATTTCTTGTTTTCTACTTTTGCACTTGCAACAAAACTATTTTTAGTAACGTGCTTTCTAAAATTTAATCTGATTACTGCATTTTCACTGATAACCAATTATGTAATGCATGATAAACATAAACAAATAAGACATTGACTCTTTCAATCCCATAGGTCAGAAAGACAGGGCATCTGGAATGCCCAGCTAAAGGAAAGAACTACTCTTTAAAACACATGTGTTCTTTTAAATCCTTCTCCTTTAAAATGAGAAACCAATGTGGTCATTTGTCAATGACAGGGAACCACCTATAGGCTAGAGCAGGGATGCACAGACCAAAGTCCTCCGTTGATTTGCTGGCAGCCCAAATCACTGTGTTGTTTCATACTTTAATAAGTCACATGATAGGTAATTTAGGTTAGAACTAGGGTAATTAGGATTAAACTAGGGCTTGAACATGTTGTTAAAGTTGTGGTTTCAACAATAAATTTATAAAAACCTGTGGCCTTAATCACAGACAGTTCAAAAGTTTGTTGGAGATATTGAAAGCGAATAGTAACTTAATTTTCTACACAGAAGTGTGATGGATAAGTCAAGGTCAAACATTGGAGCAGTTTCTAAAGTCAATTGATGAAACTGAAATTTTTTATGGCTGAAAAAAGTCCCCGATGTAAAAGTCCAGATTGGTTATGCAACTTAGCTGTTCTGTTTGACATTACTAATAATTTAAATACATTAAATACGCAAATTCAGGACGAAAATAAATTGATTGCTCAACTTTATGGCCACATTTTGTCTTTTCAATGCCCAAGTTACATCTATTTTAAACCCAAAGTCAGGGAATTACGTCCATTTTCCTAATTGCAAGAAAGTTGATGAACAGTTCAATGAAAAGATTGATAATTTGATACAAGTTTCAAGGATCGGTTTTCTCATTTTCAAAAAGTCAAACTTTTGCAAGATTTATTTAGTAACCCTTTTGCCATCTTGCCTGAAAATGCACCTGAATCAGTACAGCTTGAACTCATCGATATGAAAAATGATGAAAACTTAATAACAAATTGAATGAAGACAATTTACTAAACTTCTATCATTGTATCAATAAAAACAATTGCAAACCATTGCTAGGTAATGCATTAAAATGCACAAGCCTGTTTGGGTCAACATATCTCTGAACAAACTTTTTCAGTCATGAATATTAACAAATAGAAAAATAAGAACTGCTTGACAAATGAAAATTGAGACTCAATTTGCACTTGGCTTTTCAAAAATCAAACCAAATATTAAAAAAATTGTTAAATCAATGCAATGTCACACAAATTAAATTATTTTTTTTTCTTTGTAATATGATAAATAATTTTTTTAATGAGATATCTCATATTTTTTGGCAGCTCTCTTTTAAGTCAGCGAATCTATGTAGCCTTTGGTCTTAACAAGACTGAGCATCCCTGGGCTAGAGGAACTGTGCTGTCTTCCAGTACATTTCACTGAACCAACCAGCTTTGAAATCCTTGTTTGTTTATTGAGAAATTAATCATTAAGTATTAATTTCTTATAATTCAAATTAAAGAAATATATATCTTCATTTGTCATATATGATTCAAACTAAACATTTTGGACAACAGAATGAACTCATAAATTGCTAATCCCCTTGAATTGTCTTTCAAATAATCAAAAATCAAATAAGAAATATACACTAAAATTAATATGTAAACAATTTTCTATTCCTTCTCAAATACTCAAGGGTTTAAAAATATTAATGTTTTAATAAAATTTTTCAAATATGGTTTAAGTTTTTACTGAAACATTTCACAAAAATCATTTTCAAATAGAACAAAATTATGCTTTATTGAATGAAGTTTCATTTTGTTGCTAATATTAACTCTTTGAAAAAGTAATTAAACTATTTTTATTGTATTAATTTTATCAATTAGATTTATCGAAAACATTTTGCACAAGTCTTCACTTTAAAATTTTTATTTGAATGGTTAAATACAATAAAAAAAGGCTTGTAGTACGTAGTAGGCTCAGCATTTATTATTATGAAAGCTTTCATTTGAACTAGCACAACTCTAATATACTTTTGAGGGAGATGAAACCTGACCCAGATAATGATCAAGCTTTTTGCTTTAAGCTTTTTGTCTCAAAACATTTCTGCAAACACCATTTTAATGATAGTTCAGTGCAGTCAACACTGACACAAAATTGCACACATATTGCAGAGGCATATTTATAGCCACAATAAAAACTGTTTGGTAGTAAAACATTTTATTTGTGAATTTGTCATCAATATACATAAAGCGACAATGAAAATCATCTTTACCATACTAATTTTACCCCTGCTATAAAAAATAATGAATATTTTTGAAAATTTCTTATTCAAGTTGGATCTATTTTCAAATAGTAACAAGATTAACCTTCATAGAAACATGTATATTTTCTTTTGAAACTAATGTTACAACTTTCTGCAGCTAAAAACTTGCTATATTCATTGGTTTCAGTAAAGGGAATGATGTAAAATGAGGCAATTGGAAATTTTGTGTTGAAATCTAAGCTCTTTACAAGGAAAGAAAGTAAATTTATTTTGTTTTTAGTAAAAGTATCTGAAAACTAAAATAGTTTCCAATCAATGTACATTTCATAGATATATTCATGTTATGAAATATTTCTGATAAACACCAGATCACATTTCCATAGTTAGTGGGAGATTAATTTTTAAAATATTCACAGCATCTGAAGATAAGTACTTAACTGTCTGAGAAATCAATTAACAGAAAATCCTTCATCATTACAGCAAAATACTAGCACCTTTTCTTTAGTGAAACGAAAAATAGTTAAGTGTAACAGTAACTTTATAGTAAAATGTAATAATGGGTTCTTCCTTTTCAAATTCCTCAAAATCTGAGGTTATTTTCCTACCATGAGAATAATTAGTATCAAACACAAAGTTTAGGCACAGGAAATTTTTTCTTTGAATTACAAAGCTAACCATACAGAGAAACATTGGCTATAGGAAGCCAAATTCCATGGGCCTTCCGAAAATATGTCTCCCTTCTCACTACATTGTTTGAAGAAACTTCATGTTGAAGTTATTATAATCCTTATCTCCCTTATTACAGGAACTAAAAGTATCACACATTACCAATTTCGAAGATGATTTAGCATCAAAGTGCCAATTTCAATATTAAGAATTCCAATACTCTAGGAATGGACAAAGTGCAACAGTCTATAGAATGCTATAACAAAAGCTGATTCCTCAGGGGTGAACTCATCAGTGGCAGCATGCTTTCAACACAAAGAATCCTCTTCGTGAAACCGGAGGGCTACTTCATTAATTATTTTCTCTACCCCTGACCCAAGTTGAAAGACCGTCGTTTTGGGATTTTTTTCCCGAGGTGACTTTGGTTGGATTGGGATTGAAAGAGTAAGTAGAGTACTAAGTCTGCAGAGAATATTTACTTTTGAAGGCAGTTCTAGGGCCAAAATGAGTGGTATACATTTACAAAACACTACTATTAACAAAAAGTAATGTTCCTCTCAATGGGTTACATTTACCACACAAAATGAAAATTACAATTTGGGAACATCTTTAGCACAAACAATTAAAACTTTAATTATTTTCTCCATATAATCACTCAAAGTATTGCTTTATTATTATTTTCTGCATAAATATTCAAAGAACAAACCAAAACATAGAAAATTTCTACCTTATTTCAGTGTTACCATCCCAGCAGCCCAGAGATCCATCTTGCATTTGAGAATTACTGCACATTTTTGAAGGAAGATCTTGCCAGAATTTTTTAATTCGTTTAGTTTTCTTTTTCAGACTTTCAACCAATCTTTCAATACTTGTGCCAGCTGCAGTTGTTGGACGAGCACCATGGTTATGCACAAACTTCAGTTTTTCAAGGGGAATTTCTTGTTCAGATAGATCTCGTTTGCCAAGTCGGGGTTTGCCACATTTGTGAAAAAGCTAAAATAAGATTGCGATTACAGACCAATAAAATAAAACAGTTCGATAATGCATAAAAAAGTAAACCTTTTAAATTACCATCACTAATAAAGCTACCTCAGGCAATAAAAATGAATAATATTTTTAGCATTAAAATTTTTCTTAGTTTTGTTAAATTCTTCTTGAAATGGCTATGCCTTAAACCTAAATACTTCAAAATTAATTATGCCTCAAAGCTTAAATACTTTGTTATCATTGCCTTCATCACTTCCTGTGTGCACTTCTTCAAAATTCCTTTCTCCCATTCCACCAGTTACATTATACCATTATTTCATTCATTTTTCTATTTTCATGGATCGTTATTAATTATTTTGTTTTGAAAACTACAAATGTACATGTACTAGACCCAATGTTAAGAAATTTCCTCGAAAGGGAAATCTGAGGAGTTTGAACAGATTATAAAATATTTATTACAGAATAATGCACAACTTTGCATGATATAAGAAACCATTAAGAGGTATCATAAACAGCATATCACTATTTTCATTCTCAATCTTATTTCATTCTCAACTGAACAAAAAAAATTCAAATAAAAACATTCACCCTAATATTTTGAAAACAGATTTTGTAATTTAAAACATTGAATCAGGAAATTTTAAAATGATACAAGTTGCTACCTTTTTTGAAATGGTTACACCATTTTCTTGGAAATTCATAACAGCCTCTGAGATCTTAATATCAATTGGTTCCAACACAGATTCAATATTGTATGAATTTTCTAATCTTGACACAAGGTTTATAAGCGAATCTGAAAAACAAAAGTAACCATAAAATTCATAAGTGAATTCAACTTACCAACAGTCCTCATACAGCTGCAAAATACAAATTACAAAACAAAGAGAAAACTATTTCTAATTTTTAGTAAAATTATTATAATACTAATTTTTTAAGTTAGACAATTTACATTTAACCTTTACAATGCGGTGGCCAAATTTCGTTAACGTCTCGTAGAACTGCATATTTCGCTTAACTTCCTTCCCCCTACAGAATTTGGGCGAGAGTCTTGAATGACTTTTACGACTGACCACCTAGCATGCTTTTCTTTCAGTGTTGTCCCAATGCCGCTCAATGAAAATTCTCTCTTGGACCACTTGGAGGGGTTTCCAGTTTTAGCTATAGGCGCTCTTTTCCACCCGACTTCATTCTTTGTACTAGGAACTGTTTGAAGTTTGGATTAAAAATCGTTTAAGGAAGTTAGGACAGTCGCAAATGCATACTCCATTTGTTTTACTTATATTAGTATTTCAATGACTCATTTTGATAAGCACAAATCATTTTTCAAATTAAATACAAGATTTTGATAATTCATTTTTTAAATGGTCAGTGTGATTTTGTATAATCGTTTATCTTAATTATCGTTCACGATATTCATATTTTGGTAGAAAATAGAGTGTAAAGTGCTTACATTACAAAAAATGGCAGATACTTTCTATTTAAATAATTAATACGTAAACAAGCACATAGAGTACACTTAAGTTTCGTTCTTTTAGGAGTATTATTTTATTGCAAATGATTAAAATTTTATTATTTTATGAGTATGTTAAAAATGATTAAATAACGAAATTAATGTTTGCTTGACCGGTGGTATTCAATACGCTCAATACCTTATGAAAAAAAACTCTTACTACTATGCTTTCAAAAAACTTTTTTAAACTGAATGTGGAACTCCCATCAATCTGTTTTGAAATTTATTGAAAATTGTACATGTAGGGAAATAATTGGTTGTTATTTTAATAGATGTTGTAAAGGTTTTAATTCACTTTAAAATCAGTTTTAGAACTCGGTCATGAGAAGGGAAGATATATAAAATGACTAAATTTCCTTATCAAGTGAGTATCATATGCACACCAGTCTCCAACATTTTGATCTAATTTTAATATTCTTATAGCGCTCAAGTTTCCATTGGATTTAAGAAAATCACTTCTTTGAGGACAAAGATTTTATGTCACAAAAAAGATGTACAAACTTTATGAATACTGACTGACAGTTTCATTGGTTAAAATAACCAATGTGCTTATGGTTTTAAAGATGATTGAAAAATCATCTTTTCAAATTAAAAGAATTTGAAGAACATGGTTCCACCTAAAATATTGAATGTTTAGGTACAATCAAAACGCTGTAAAAATAAATTATTGGAACAGTTCGAATAATTTTTGGCTAATAAAAAACATGGTCACAATCTACCATTATGTTAAAGTCATGAAAACTGGATACTTCTTTTACGGTAAAATAACGCCCTCACCCCCACATCTTATTTAAGTGTATACAAGCATCACGACCCCGAGACACCTAAGTGATCTTTCCTCCCTTTCATTTTTATCCTAGTCTACCCTTCTGCTTTTTCTTCCTCCCTCATTGTGTTGTCTGTCTTGTGTTTGGCACAGCTTGAGCAAATATGGCCCTTGCGCCATAAGACCAGAAACCAACCAACATTAAAATAACATAAATGCGGGAATTTTGATGCTTGGTAAACTTATAAACTTTCTGTATTCTTCAACATACTTTTGTGCAAATCAGGTAAAATTCAACCAATTCAAAATTGGCAATTTGTAAAGTAAAATATTTAAAATTATTGGAAAATTTCCTTTTCTATGTGGCCCATCATGAGTAGAACCAATCCTAAAAATTTCTACATTTCTGAAGCAGTCGTGGGCTTTCAATCCGATGAGTGTTTTCTCTTTCGAAAGTTTGCATGTATTTTTAAAATTAGTACTGCATACTTGTTAGTTTCTTCAACTAAAATTCGTAAAACATCCGAATTGAACATCAGGGGGAAATAATCAAGCTCTTGTTTCAGTTCTAACGGTTGGACATTTGACGTAAACCCCACATTTCCACTGAACTCGTAAACAGTTCCTTCATCTGATGGTTTGGGAAATTTGCAATTTATATTTGGGAATTCTGTAGATGAGCTATCAACTGCAAAAGTCTCTTGTTGAGACACAAGATCCGTTTCAGGATGCTCAATTTCGCATTCTGAATCGCTATCTGCAAAATTTTTTTCATCAAATTCCTTCTACCTCTTTTTTCATTAACAGATAAACGGATTTGAATATGAACAAACTACAATGTAATATATAGTATTGAAAGCAAGTTGGTCATAGTCATGTATTGCAATATAAGGGCTAATTAAACCACTGAAAGAGGAATATTGAAAATAGTGCTAACATTCAAAATGTTTCCAATCCAAATGGAGATAAGAAAGTGCTGTACCACAGTTCCGTCGTGAGTTATGCTTTGACAATACAAAGAAAAGATGCTTCGATGGTCACCGTGAGAACCATTCGTGCCCCCTCGAGTCAGATTGCTGTTGGTATGTTTTAAGCCATTCTATCATTGTGATAAAGGAAGGTATGACATGTTATTTCCCGCATACTCAAGTGTCATTAGTTAACAAGAATGAATGCAACGGTCATTGTGATGGTTCAAGTAAAGACATGTGTGATGCTCGCAGAATATTTTTGTTAGAAGTTTTCAAGAGCTTCCCATTTTCTATAGGAAGTAATAAATATTTTCGACAAAGCGTGAGAAAAAATTAACCCTCTGGATACCGGTTGAACGTTCCGAGTCCCCTCGTTAAGAAAGGCTCGGATTCTTTCAGACCTCAAACTAAGAAACGATCCAGTCCATCCCCTCTTGTCTGTCATACAAAGAGACCCGTGCATGAAGCCTTATCTCCCCGTTGAGAAAGATGTTAGGTTTATCGATGGGAAGCCTCACAAATCGTTTATCCTCAAGCATCTAGAGTCTGTGAAAGGTTGAATAAATGAAAAGAGATAGACTTAAAGAATCAAGATTAGTTTAGAACATGCAAAAAAGCATTTCTTGTTCTGCAGTGAACTTGTGAAATCTGTAGATTATTTCTTAATATACTAAAGACACAGATAAAGAAATCTTTAAAAAAAACTGAAATTTCGTTAGGAAATTAATACAAGGTCCAGAAATCAGATATCTAGAAAAAGTCAACAGCATATTGAAATATAGAATTGGAAATTTAAAAATCCTACAACTTGAACAATTTGAAAATTAAATTTTTATTTTTAAATTGTTCAAGTTGTTATTAAATTTTTTACAATGAAAGTTTTACTGACACAGAAGATAGAAATATACCCAGGGAGGTATGCACCTGACAGGAATCGAACCTGCGCCACCTACAGTTTGAAGGTTGCTAGTGCAGTGGGCATACATGAATACAACGTCATGAATAGCATGTTTTCACTCTCAAGCAGTGAAGATGTTTTTATGAGCCACTTTGATTAGGAGTGATTTACAGTTTCTTCACCTTCCTTCAGGAATTCCTATGAACCTGCACCCCATAACTTGACTATGTTGGAATTTTGCCTAGTGAAAAGGAATCCCACATAAAAAGGTAACTGCTAAAGATAATTGCCTTTCAGTCACTAATTACAAAAAGTCTATTATGCAGTTTTCTCTGCTGTGTCCTCAAGACCGAAACTTTAATATTCAAAACCAAGAGCCATATAGCCGAATATCTGATATAAGGAGTAATTACTGTACCAATTCATTTATTTGTCTTACGTAATGGCATTTTTAAAACTAAAGCACTGTTTTTTATAACTTAAATAATCCTATTAAATTCATTTACCTGTTACTTTAAATGACAGTTGCTCACAGATAAAGAAACACATTTCATAAATTGGTTGCTAATAATAGATTTCATACTAAGCTGGATTCTAAAATAAGGGTTCTATGGGCTCTCATAAACATAGTAGTGATCGCGTGAAATTACCCAACCACTCTACTCATAGTCGTTCTATAAAAGTGCAGGTTAAATCATGGTAATTTTTTTTTTACGAAACTAAGTATCCTTTTCTGAACAATTCACGATCAATGTGCTTACTTTTCTCTATATAAAAACTGAGTAACTTGCTATTCCGTATTGCTTATCCAAGGCGCTGGAGGAACTGAACAAAATCATTTTAAACATCTAGAACATTGAGCCATTTCAAAAAAGTAATATTTTCAATCTTTTATACTAAAATCTTAAAAACGCAGACAAAAAATTTTTGTTAGCAGTGAGGTATTTGGTGTTATACCAATTGTACTACGAGTAGAGATATGAACTGCGTCACTTTCTATCTTTCCCAAAGAGTTCACACGATAGATAGGGGAGGCATCAAACGAAAGGAAGGACACTCTTAATTAATGTTTTCTAGCTTTACTTGCTGAGTTGGAAAGAATGGTTTATGTGTGCATGTGAGAGTGCATTTGTCTTGCTAATGATTACTTTATTCAGTTTTGTGCATAGATTGTATTAGCACAAAATTCTATAAGATCTTTCAGATTGTCCTTCATAAACACTGATGACTCAAAACATCTTATTCTTTTTCATTATTCAGAATCAGCTTCTTTGATCTCTTGATAAAAGTCTTCCTTCACTAGTTACATGTTTCATCTTGTAATTTGTATCTGTCAGTTTGAAATTCAAGTGAAAGGAATTCTGTCACGGCTGCTTTGATTCAGAAATATCAATGTTCAGATACTAAATGTAGAAATTACCATGAATTGAAAAATATACACATATTTTATGACAGCAGCAAGATAGGAGACTCAAGATAGTAGTCTAAGTAAAAAAAATCAAATAACGAATAACAATAAGTCCAAATCGTGAGTTATATGGCCATTCCAGTAAGACTACATTCCCATCATTGCCAGAACCTAACTCATGATATCTAATTACCAAGATTCAGTATTATCTTTAACCAAGAATGATTCTAGTCCTTAGATATCAGGTTTCTGTGTCAAGTATCTTCAGTTTATACCCCACTGAATTAAATACTCTCAAAAATTATTTTACCATGCAAAGAAACCAGTAAAACTGCACATTCTGCAGTGAAAGATCTCAAAATATACCAAATTTGATTTATTTTGAGATCTTTTTATATGTACATGAAAATAAAATGGGCAGACATGAGGATATTGAGTAGTCATCATGTTAATACCAAGATTTTGATTTGAAATTACTATCTCTTAATTTCCAAAAATAACATGAACAAGTAAATAAATGAAACAAATTATTCTTACCAATAAATGAGCTCCATTCACTTCCAAATGCAATGTGATTGTTCAAACAATTGTTTAAAACATATGAGCAGTATGGTGAACATGGTTTTAGGTCTGGTAAGCCATGACAATGAGGGCAATAAGCCATTTTCATCAAAGCTCGACTACATTCTGGTGTAGGGCCAACCTAAGTCAAAAAAGAAATATGTAACCAATGATATAAAAACAACAGAATCCTGAAAAAACATATCTAAACAATAGAGGTTTAATAGATTTCATAGATCCTAAATATATTGACCAGATTACTTACAATATCACAAAATCAAGAGGGTCATTCCACCATTTTGAGAAAAAGATGTTGGACCATAGTCACCATCTTTTTTAAATTTTTACCTTAGATAAGCATAGAAGTGAAACCCTTACAGTTTTTTAAATATTTTGTCACATTAACTGAGATATGGGAATTTAAACATTGGTCAGTTTTACAAAATCATGGTCATCTTGCATTCAGTTATCTAGAAATGGCCCTAACTTGTGAACTATTAGTTCACATTTAGTAATTTTGGTATCAATTGGAAGATTAATTTCAGCAATATATATAAAATACCAAAACAATTGTAAATTTATATTTTCCAGTTATAATTAAAAGTGAAAAATACCTTTTAAAAAGTCTACTGTAAAAGACTAAAAAAGGCATATATATATTTTATAAAATTTGATTTAAAACAATGTTAATTAACACATACTTTAACCTTACAATAATTCAGATGTAAAAGTTTTGGTTTCAGAAAAACATGTTTGGTTTCGAAACTGCGCCGTCTACAACTGGCAAGTCTAAGATGGACATCATTTTGTGAAACTAATCATTTTTAAATTCTCGTCTCAAATAAAATATTAAAAAATTGATAGATGTTATGTGTATCTTGTAAATATTTGGAAAAAAAATTGGTGACTATGGTGTAACACCCACCAGGTGTTCCCATATGGAATGGTCAAAATATGAACTACAATTTAATCAATTTTGTTCTAGGAATCTTGAATATTTTTCTAAATTAAAATCCTGAATAAAAAAAGTCGTTTTAATAGATGAAATTTAATTTTATAAATCATAATTAAATTTTAATTTTCCAGTTTTTCATTAAACTTGTTTCAAAACTGAGTCAAATTAAACTGTTTAGAAGAAAATATTCTTTCTACAAATACAGAAGTAGCTATGATAGTAAGATGGCTTTATGAATGGCTTTTTTGTCTTCCACAAACACTGAAATCTAAACGAGTTCCCCCATTCCTGAAATACAATGTTTAGGCAAAGAGAAAATAGAAAAACTTATCTGCTTTCACTTGAATTTCCATAATTTAGGGCAATTACTGCTTTTGCAAATATTAAGAGGTTCCTTTTATTCAAGCTCAATTGATTTTCTTCAGGAGGGTTTATTAAATAAACAAGGAAATGAGGGGCACCTAGTGCTTTTTGCAACATACTGAAAACATGTTAAGCAGTGCTCATTTCTTTTAACAGAAGCAGTTAATTCCCACTTGAAAGGGCATCAATTCGTCTATCCAACCTTTCCATAGAGAAGAGTATGTCAAAATTAATGAAAAACACTGCAATGTATAAGGACTGGCCCCTTATGTACAAAATTCAGCCTCTGCAGACCAAAATATTTGTAACACTAGTTTTGAGTAAGCAAAAGGAGAAATATTTGTTGATCCGTTGTCATTCCAAACAGGTGCCAACTCATAGGGGCCTGAACCCCTTATGTCCTCTGAAATGGGATAGGTAAATATTTCTAATGATAAACCAAATAAGTTGCTTAAAAAACATCTACATCAAGCATGCCCTAGGATCCTGACCCCCTTGGAACCCTTTAAAAATTTTATGCTAGGTTCCAGGATAGCCAAACATTAGGGATAATTACAACTATACCAATAATGAGTAAGCAAATAAGTGGTGATTATATTTCTCTTAGATCAATTTATCATAAGGGGTGAAAAGTTCTAGGACCCCAACTTCTTAGGTTCAAATATCTTTATGGTTGGGACCCGGCCCTCCAAAATATTACAAATAAACTGATAATATCAGTAATGATTTATATAAAAATAAAACACTTATATATGAAGCACGTATTGTTTTACTTAGGCCTTCAATTAATTCCTCCCAGTTCGCGGTACTCCATCTCAATCAATACTGCCTCATGTCCTTTAAGTAAGGAAGCCAGCTATTTTCAGTTTTAAAAGGGTCATTCTTCAGGTGTTACTGAATAAAAGAAAAAGTTTTATCTTCTCAGTATAAAATAACACGCATTCTGTCCCAGTTTATTTCATCTTTAATAATTAGACTTTGAGAAAAAAAATTCAAGTTTGATTTAAATCATGATTTTTTTTAAATAAAAATCACTTTGATTTAATTCAAGCTGATTTAAATCAGCATTGTCAGAGACAACAGATTAACACTAAATTTACCTATCTTTTGTAAAAACCTAATCTTACCGAAATGAGTTAAATGGCCAGTTTTTCATTTGGATGCAGGTAACAGTGGAATTAGTGCTTGATAAATAAAATAATTTAATAACTATAAACAAAGTAATAAAAATTCAATAAGATATTTTGACTTTCCATTAAGTATTTGCACTTTTTGAGAATTCAATAAATCTCGATTCATTTGCAGCATTTTTAGATGCAAGGTCTGCTAAAGATTTCTTCCACAAAGCAGATTTTAGTGGCTTTAAACTTTCATGGAAGTACCTTATTTGGCACTTTTTATGCACATTAGTAACTTTGCTTGAACTTGATCATGCTATATTAGACCCTTTCTATTTAGTGGCGAGTGCTTATTTTGCACAGCAGTGTATATGGAATGTTTTTAGAGTTGATAATGTTGTAAAAACATAAAATATTAAACCAGTCAAACGACCCACCATGGTAAAAATAGGAAAATTTCATACATGTCAGATGCAGGGAGAGAGGAAGAGAAATATATACTAAATTATAATTAATATTGATAAGCATTTCAGGAAATGTCGTTAAGTCAATTAAGGAAGAGATAAAAAAAATTAATTTTAAAATGGGTCATCTGACCTGCATGATAAATTTAGTGTTAATATCAATAAATGCAGTGTTTCCTTTCCAGTGAGATAGGATTTTTTTATCATTTCATGTGTAGCATAGTATTTAAGCCATGATAGTTTCTCCACTAAATAACAAATTTATTTCAAGAAAATTGCCAGAAACAAGATATGTGCGAACATAGTTCAAGTAAAATGTTTTACTAAAGAGTATTGGTTAAAAATTAATTAGCAAACTAATATTAGTATTTCATTTTTACCATGCAGCTTGTAAATTGTTAAAGTGAAGTAATGATAAGAATATATTGTTACAAACTCAAATTTTAAAAAACGTACATTTTACCTTTAAGTCATCAAAAATGAGTTGTAATTTTGATACATTTGCGTACCTTGTCTGTACCAACATGCCATGAATAACATCAAATTACTTTAATCAACATTATGGATGGATATATTTCTACAAGATCATAGTAGACAGTTAAAGCTTCAGGAACATGATGGCATGTTAGCTCCGCTCTAAGTTTTGGGAGTCTTTAAGTTTGCGCATGTGCGATGAACTACAAAGTTTCAATTCACACTTTGTCTGACGAAGTAGGTTTTGTTTCGAACTTTGGGTGACGATGGAGGTTGCCACACATCATAGATTCCGAGAAAAGTACGAGAAAGATTTAATTCAATCTCTAACAAAGCGATAAATGTAATAAAACACATACCTCCATTATATTCTTCACAACATCTTTACCAACTGAAAGAGCTTGGACAAATGTTCTAGTGGCAACAAAAGATCTCTTAATGTCCAATATTAATTTAGCTGGTACATCTCCAAAAGGCTTTAATTCAGTCATTTGTTCACTCACACATTCTAAATATTGATTATCAAATTTGTGCTGAGAATTCAACACCTGAAAAATTAAAAAATTAATGGTAATGCCCAGCACAAAATTGATGTTAATAACAGGTATGCATTTCTAAAGGATAAGCAAAATACTTGTAAGACAAAAACTTTTCCAGACTAAAATTCAAAAAATGTTTCCAAGCATTAACATTTTGAAATTAAAAATAGCTCTTTTGATATTTTCTATTGCCAAAGTAATAAAAGTATTACTTTAAATCATTCAGACTTTAAAAAGTGTGAGCTATAACTCAAGCTAGCTTTGTAAATCATTATTTCAAGAAATGGTTCTTATAATTTAAGGGCCTCTAAAGTAATAAAAACGAAAGCTCAATTTCCATGGAGAATGATTTCCACAACTAGAATATTAAGTTCAAACATAATTTAATTTCTCTTAAAGAGATCAAGATGTTTGAATTCCTCTGGTTAAGCCTTACACATAAAGCTCTTATGATGTTGTGAATGGGATGTTAATCTTAAAGATAAAATCAAATTAGATGTCTCTTGAAAGACATTATTTAGTATGTTTTCAATTGACAAAATTTCAGAAAGAACAGATCATTGTTTTAAAATTAATCTGTCTTGAGCCAGAAAATTTCATTCTATGGATTTTGTTTAGTTGTTTTATGGTGCAAGGGCCATGCTGCACTAGACACAAGATATACAACATCAAGTAATACACAGACGCACACTCAATGAAAGTTTTACTGACACAGAAGAGAGAAATACACCCAGGGAGGAATGCACCTGCCAGGAATCAAACCTGCGCGCCAAACAACTCGAGGGTATGCATTTTGTTTAGACAAATAGACATTTATTTACAGAATTGCCTATGAGAAAAGTCAATAAATGAATGACCAAATTCCCTTTTAGTTAGCCATTATTTTCATAGCTTTGTCAAACAATATAGTACATAAGCATTTTGAGGGCCTATAAGGTTAATTTAGAATCATATATAATTTCTACAGAATCATGCTATCTAAAAGATGAAATTATCAGGAAGGAGGTTGGTCTTGTCGACAAATTTCCTGCCATCTGGGACATATACTAATAGCCAAGATAAGGTGCTGGCCAGTGAAGCTAAACATACACATCACGAAGGCTCTGGTCTGCCCAGAACAAATACAAAAGAGGATAGGCTGATAGAGTTGATTGTTTTCAGGTTTTATGGTGTAAGGGACATATTTGGCCAAGGGTTGATAGTGAGACAAGCTGAAATTGCTCCTATAGTCTTACAAGCCATTGCCAGATGCCTGCTTGAGGCAGGACTACAAACCCATCAATCATTATGACATCTGTCTTTGACTACCGATCACCATTGGCTGGATCTGGAGAGGTGCTGTGCTTGAGTTGAGAACAGGTATAGAATGGCAGCATATCCATTTTAGTGACAAATCTTACTGCTGCCTTGGTATAGATGATCGCTGCATTCTCAAATGGTGGAGACACAGACAGTGTTACCAGTCTGAGTCTACTATTGGGCAGTATTACACTGATTACCATTACTTTAGTATAACAGTGTAGGGAACCATCACTAATGACATTAGCTATGGGGTAATTTGATTTTTTTTAGCAGTGTGTATAATCTTTAAACCTATTAAAATTTTTCTTTTTTTAAATTTGGTAACTCTGGGGATAATATTCTTGATTTTTTAAAACTGATCATCTTTTTAAAACATACCAAATATAAGCCTCCTACCAAATGTTTTGATTTCTCCTATGTCGAAGAGGCTTATTTTTTAACTTTTTGGAAAATCTACATGACTTTTCAATTATTACAATCAATAAAATAGATAAAAATAACATTTTTACTTCAACATTACCTGAAACATTTTACCATACAGTCTATGGAAAAAGTCATCCATGGCATCTTCAAGATCAACACCACCTGTAGCGTAGTATTTTTCTAAATCATCAAACATTGCACTAAACAAATAAGCATTTTCTTCGTAAAGCTGACCGTATGTTCGCACGAACATATCATGAAAACCTCTTCTTGAAACTTTCAAGAGCTCACGAAAAAACTCTACAAAAATAAGAAATAAGTTTTAGCTGAATAAATTTACAAAAACTAAGTTACATGCACACAATAATAGGCTGGAAGTTAGGAAGACAAGAACTGCATCAAACATATTACGATTAATGAATGAAATCCACATTTGCTTAAAATTTTATCAACAGAAAACCAGGCTTCTCGACAGCTATCAATATTTTCAGAGCATACAGAAATACTACAGCTTAATTCTCATTATCTTGAAAGAACATTCTTCTAAACTACAATGAGATTACTAACTATCTGCAGAAAAAATATTGAATCACCCTCTTTATTCACACATTTTTTATAGTGCAGCAAATTCAAAGATTACAAATTAAAGTAACCATTCAATAGAGGTTAACATCATTCAAAAGTTTTTATGCATAAAATATGATTGAGGGATCATCTTCATATTAAATTGTAAACTTTATAATTTCCAATGAAAACACTAAATTTCGAATCTATATCAAACTTTACTGCAAATACCACTTTTCAAGTTATTTGGTCCAGCTATTTCTGGACTATAAGCATAAAATTTGGAATGCTTAATGTTAAATTAGTCTGACTTCTATTCTTTTTTCAAAATAATCTTCAAATGATGAAAATATTTATATTACTATTACAAAACCAAAATACAACTTGTATAATGTTTCTTATTAACTAAAGTAGGTATAAAAACAGTGTTTTCAATTTCAAAGTAGAATTTAGTAATGACAAGTTTTAAAAAAGTGGTGTTTCTTTGCATTATATATGCATTGTATTTATTCAAGAATATGCTGCATGTTTTTCTTCATATTTAAACTTATATTTGTAGTTAAGTGGCTATTTTTATACCCACTTTACCCCATGGTATGGGGTAAAGTGGGTAGTAGGTGGGAGGAAGTGGGTAATTCATAGAAGTAAACAATTTTTGTTGAATGAACTACTGTTAAATTAACTCAGTTCAATGAGCTACTATTTTACTGGCCTTCTAAATGCCAAACTTACAATACGTAACAATATTTATGAATGCTGTAGCTCAAGATGTACTTAAACTATGTTTGAGTGTTGATTTCACTGTAAATAACAGTCAAAATTTCTACGCAAAAATACAAAACATGAATTATTATTCAAAATTCATGAAAACATTATGTTAACATGAATTTTGAGAAAGATAGAGGTTACATATCAAAACTGTCCATGATTATCAAATGTAAGTTTTGTAGCAATGTGTGTATAATAAATGCTTCCAATATTTATGCCCAACATCCTCCTCTTTTAGAAAATATACCATTAACTCTAGATTTTATAAGAAAGAATTAATCTTTTCCGACTTCTGTTACTTGCTCAACGAATTGTTGAACTGATTTTTTGAACTTATATATGTTTGAACCCAAGAACCTTGCTTGATATTGCTACCGTCAATTTTGCTCTATGGTTCTTCAGTATTTTCTTGTGGTTCCGTAACTTTATTTTCAGTAAGAGCCTCAGCTGATATTCTGAAGTTTTTTCTTTTTACTAGACCTATCTTATGTTTCTTGAAATAAATGCTTGAGGATGCTAGTTCTTTGAGGATAACGGTTTCAATAGACATAGAAATGTGACCTTAAAAACATTTTGCAAGTTGATTTTCCCTGTACCATGATATTGAAATTATTCTACATGTTATTTTCAGTGAAATGGAAACCTCAACATCTAAGGGCTATAAGGCATGACTTGTAATTGGGGTAGCCATAATATTATACCTAAACATATATATTATGGAATACTTATATACCAATTCATTTTTGCTGATTAAAAATTATCTTTAGCATTAACAAGAAACTCAAAACAAGTTTCTTCAATGTTGCCTCTGAGCTGAAAGCTATACCCATTTTACCCCACTTCATTTAAAAACATCTAGCATTAAAAATAATGTAATTTATTGCCTGTTTATCGGAATCTGTTAACAAGTCCTTTATCTAGCTCAGAACAAAAAATATATAATAGTTTTAGAAAGGCATACATAAATAAAGTTTACCAGACAATTACAACCCACATGACTGGATCAAAACAAACAAGAAGCCACCAGGATGTTACCAGTAAAATGTTTTCGATTGGAAAACTTTTCAAACTTAAATATATAGTTGTGAGTTTTATTTTCCATCAAAATAGGGTTTATAATTAATGAGGAAGCTTTTGCATGGACTACCCACTTTACCCCACCAGACCCTATGCAATATTGATTACGAAATTAATCAAAAACAATTATGAATAGCAACCTTCATATATCTTGATTGAAATCGATTCTGAGACTTCTTATGCAATAATGCTTTCCTCTAGCCTTTCAGTCTAAAAGTCAGTCATTTCTTTTAGTAAAAATTATTTAAAATAGTGAATATTTAATATATTAAAGGTTAAAACTATCTGGAGGAAAGCTTATATTTTGCATTATTGTGTAAAGTCGTTTTGAATCAATTTCATTAAAAATATATGAAGGTTTTTATTCATATTTTACAATTAATAATTTCGTTATTAATCATTTCATATTGCACATTAAAAATTAAATGAGAAAAGAAATGTTACATCAATATTGTTGGTTTGTTTAAGAGTAACATAATTTAAAATATCAGTATCAGACTATTTTCAAAAATACAAATAAAAGTCTGGGAATATTAAGCACTTGAAGTTTTCCCTACTCAATAATCCAGAAACGATTCCACCAAATAATGAAATTTGATATTCGAGTTTAAATTTGGCCTAAAAATTGGGGTTGTCATTGAAAAAAGTGAAACTTGTGCCCAATTTGAAGTCAACGGAAGATCTTAAGCAAATTTTATGCCCATATGAATTTATAGAAAACAATATTCCCTATTGAATGGTACATTTGAATTTGCTGTACTGAGCAATTTTTGAACAAAGGGTTTTTCCACAGCAGTACACCATGATTCCAAAGCACCTACTAATGAATACTCCATGTTTCAATAAATTTTAGTCAGACTGAATTGGGAAAATTAATCAAATACAAGTAGAAATATTGTTATAAAGCAAGTAATTTTATTTATTCTATAAGAAATACATTTTCACATATCAGACAAATATTATACTTACCATCAAATCGGTGAGTATGTGTTTCAAATATATCTTTTAGTTCACCAATGGTAGAATGCAAAAGCTTATCAAATTCTACTCGGCTATGTGTACTTAATTTATGTTCCATTTCTTCAGTGCAGCAAGTTAACCCTCTTTCACATATCCTTAAATGTTCACCTGTATAAAAACATAAATTAGAAACAAAACACAAAATATTTTTGTAAAATCATAGTAAACAGTACAACTGTAGCATTTAAATTTTTTGTTGCCAAGTTAATGCCAAATGGTAATGAGACTGAGAACACCTTTCATAATCAGACCTGAAAAATTCCTTTTACAGCAGTGAGGATAAGACACCAACTTAGCAAACTTTGGCAACTGACCCAAAACTAGGATTTAACTAACATTTTTATTACTTAATAAGGATACTTAAACATTTCATAGCACCTACTTTGAAAACTATTATGTATAACTAATAAAGACAAGTAAGGCAAAAGAATATAAAAAAAATTGTTAAAATCAATCTATGAAATTAGATAAGAAATGTGCAAATATTCAGTACACATACAGTGAATTTGAGATAAAAAATTTTTATAGAACTGGGAGCTAAAATTTAATTGCAGGTTATCATAATGGAATTATTAATATATTGTTACATAAAATACAAAAACAAAACATTTAAGGGAATAAAATTCGAAAATTAAATGTGTGCACCTATGTCCTATAAAAAAAGTATAATTTTTCTCTTGGTTTCTGAAGAAAACGCATGATTTTGGTACAAGAGAATTCATAACTGAAGAAAGAAAAGTTTTATGAATAAATGAGAAAATACATCATTTGAAGTCTTTTAAGACAAAATCGTGCATATTCTATATATAGAAGTACAAAAGGTCTTCAGAAGCAGTAACTTTGTTAGCAGAATTTGAGGAACATTTAATTTGTTTAAGTAAAAAAATTCAGCTATAAGAAATTTTGTAACAAAATTTCCAATACTTCATTAAATTGAAAATCATAGAATGCCTTAATTCCACTTGAAAAGGAAATTGGTTTTCATTTTGTAACATAAGTTTTTGTTATATTCTTATTTGCTGCAACAAGAATTTGCTGTACTAGTCATGGTCCAGATTAGGTAAAATACCAATTCAGATTGTCAGATAAATTAAAAAAGATGTTAAATGATGCCATTCCATTTTAGGGGATTGTTGCCTTAGGTGAAAATCTAATATTTTCTATTTTCAGTGTTTAAATTCACCATTAACACTGTAAGACACATGGGCCATATTTGGCCATGCTGTGCCAGACACAAGACATACAATATCAAGTAATAAGCATACCCAATGAAAATTTTACTGACACAGAAGAGAGAAATACACCCAGGGAAGAATGCACCTGACAGGAATCAAACCTGCACCACCTACAACTTGGATGTTACTAGTGCAGTGAACATACCCACTAAGCCACAATGCCCAAAGATACATGGAAATGTTGCCACTTTTAATGGCTCATGATATGCAGACTCGTATAATAGCTATACGTTTTAAAGCACCCACATATACATAATCACAAAAATAGATTATCAACATATTTTCTTAAAGATACAGGTCTGTGAAAGTGAAGTTATAAATTAAATACTATTTTTCTTATTTTCTTAGAGAACATCACCTACTTAAAAATTGTCTCTTAAACCATTTCATAATCTAACTTTGTTTTTCAAAAAAAAATTGTGAAACTTTAAAGAAAATATTAAAACTAATTTTATTAGCAGAACTTAAAAGTAAAAATATGGATTTTTCAATTTGATTAATTTTAACTTCATTTATTTCGGGTCACTTTAAAATCTGATAATTTTCCTAAGTAACAAGTAATTTTTCTAAGTATTATAAAGCTCTTTAAATAGTCTTTGAGCACTTTTTGCAGTTTTTGAAAAATTAAGCTTAAATGAATTATTTTGTATGACACTGATTAGAAAACCCAACACAATCAAAAAATAATGAAATAGTCAAAATCTCTTTTGAAGTATGAAAAATCCCCAAATACATGTCAAATTCCCTTTAAAAGGACAAAAAGTTTCTTGAAATCTCTAAATTTTATCGGGATTTCCTTTTAACTTCCAGTGGGAAATATGTTTTTGTACGTGTTTCAAAATACTTTCTTACTCAACACTAACTAACCAAATGTGAATAATTTACAGTATTTTCTGACTTTGAATAAATTATCAAGCATGAAATGATTTTTAAAAACACAGAATTTCAAACAAATCACAATTTGTTCGCTCACCTTGCTACAAAACAAATTTTTTAAAAAACTTGGTATAAAACAATATTTAGAAAAAAATAATTTTAATATTTTGATACAAAGGGACAGATTAGTAAACTACATATTTAAACTGCTATAACAATATTAAAAAATTCTTGCGGTATTAAAACATTTGAACAGTATTGAAACTAATAAAACAAAACATAATATCTAGAAAGCCTCATGAAACATTTCTAAAACTGCAGATAAGAGAAATGTGGAAACTCGGTATTCTTTCTAGAGGATAAAACAATTATATAAAATGCTGATCAAACTTATGTCAATTTTATTTTGATTCATATATAATAAACAAGCGCTCAAATCACTGGTTTTGAAAATTTAAGAGGGGAAGGCATAAATTGCTCACTTCAAAGTAACAATTTGAATACTCCAAAGGGTCATTAAATATGAAAAAAAAACACCCATTTTGAGAAAAAGTTGTTGCACCAGTCATGGATATTTTTCAAATTTTTACCAGATAGACACGGCATGAAACCCATAAATCTCAATTTTTTAAATATCTTGCTGAGATCAGGAATTTAAAAATTGGTCCTTTTTCAAAATGGCAGTCATCTTGGATTTGCCATACTATGTATAAATGGCTAACTTGAGAACTAAGAGTTCACATTTAGTAAATTTGGTACCCAGTGGAAGCCATTTATTTCAGGAGGGTATATAAACTACAAAAACAATGGAAATTTTACTTTTAGTGGATTTTTTATACGTAAAGTGAAAAAAATCATTTTTAAAACCAGTCGACTTTAAAGGGCTATAGAAAAAATGGACTCTCTATTTTTCTCTGAAACTTTGTAGATGTATTAACTAATATATGTACAGTGGTACTTTGAGATACGAGTGCCCCAACATATGAGTTTTTTTAGATACGAGCCGTCACTAGGTCAATTTTTTGCCTTGAGTTACGAGCCAGAATTTGAGATAAGAGCTTGACGTCACAACCACCACTCTGCTGATTCCCGGCTTGCGCATCGTTCAGTTCACATGTTTACCTCACCTGATGAGTTAACCATCTCACAAAAAACAACCAATTTCTTAATTTGGTTTGACATTTATTGTCAACTGCCACCGGGAGGCCAGTCCCTTTTTTCTTTTCTTTTTTCATCTTTCTTTTCTCCTACCAGATGCGTCAATTCTAAAAAGGAAAAATCGGAGTGCAGTTATTTAGCTAAATTTTTTTTGTATAACCATGAGTCCAAAGGTGAGTGTAAAGAACAGTGGTGAGAAAAGGAAAAAGGTAATATCCATGGAATTAAAGAGTGAGATAATAGAAAAACAAACATGAGCAAGGTGTAAGAGTAATAGACTTGGCAATGCAGTACGATAGCACTACTTATACCATATGTACTATTCTAAAGGACTCGATAAAGGCTATAACTCCAGCTACAATATTTGTTCATTATAAATACATTATTATAAAAAAATTAGAGTGTTTTTTTTGCGGGGCTGGTACGAATTAATCTCATTTCAATTAATTTCAATGGGGAAAATGTATTTCAGATACGAGGATTTTGACTTACGAGCTCGGTCATGGAATGAATTAAACTCGTATCTCAAGGTACCACTATCTCAAGGTGTACTTCTATCTGACAAAAATGTAGAGGTAGATTTTTGGTTTCTGAATAAAAACTATTCTAATGATAGCATGTATTTCAAAACGGTGATCATCTTACAGTGCAAAATTGACCATAGTTTAAGAACAATGGTCAAATTTGAATTTTTATGTATAATTCAAAGCAGGTTCACATTAAATGTAAAAATATCAATACAACCTCAAATTAGTTCTGTGTAATGCTTAATTTATTTCATCACATGGCGTCTTTGAAAAAGTATATTAAGTACCATTGAAGAAAAATTGTTTTTATTTGTCTAAATTATTTTTAAAAAACTTTGCGAAACACATGTTTTATAATATTTAATTACAATACTTATGTTACAATATATTTACATTTATTATTAGGGTACATTGTTTTAAAATTACCAAAATTAGTGAAATTTTTATACATTAGTCTCTTATCTTAATTAGAAATTCAAAAATGATTCCAAGATGACCATCATTTTGAAAAAATACCAATTTTTAAATTCTTGTATCTCAGCCAAGTATTTAAAAAATTTAGATTCATGGGTTTCATTGCCGTGTCTATGGTAAAAATTTGAAAAATATCCATGACTGGTGTAACAACTTTTTCTGAAAATGGGTGTTTTTTCATATGGAATGACCCTTTGGAATATTCAAATAGTTACTTTGAAGTGAGCAATTTCTACCTTCTTCTCTTGAAATAAATTGTTTCCATTTGGTACCAAATTTGAAATATTAGTTCTCAACTTAGAGCCAACTTCTCAACTTAGATACAGCGTGGCAAATGCAAGATGGCCACCATTTTACAAAGTCGATCAATTTTTAAATTCCTGTATCTCAGCTAATATATTGATCAAAATATTTAAAAAACTGAAATTTATGGGTTTCACTGCCAAGTATCTATGGTAAAAATTTGAAAAATCCATGACTATGGTGCAACACCCACCAGGTGTTCCCATATGGAATGACCCCAATGCATGTAATTTTTATCTCGTTAGTCTAAACCAGGGGTGAGGAACCTTTTCATGTTGGAAGGACGCATAAATTTGGTTATCGAATAAGGTCGCATTAAAAAACTTCAATTAACCATACTAAAATGTAAATTATTTTGTAAAAATATAACTATGTACTTAAATCTCAAAAATGAACTTTATTAATTTTAAAATGAGATAATCTTTTAATGATTTCCTAGTATCTTTTGTTGGAAAGCATTTGAATTTTGGTTGTAGCATAGAGATCTAGTTCTAGTTTATCCTCTAGGTGGCTAGGGTCAGGTGGGGTAAAGTGGGTATAAACAGTGTTTTCTTCAATTTCAAAGTAGAATTTAGCAATGACAAGTTTTAAAAAGTGGAATTTCTTTGCATTATATATACATTGCATTATTCAAGAACATATTGCATGCTTTATCTTCATATTTAAACCTATATTTATAGTTAAGTGGCTATTTTTATATCCTTGTTTTTAAACCCACTTTAGCCCATGGTATAGGGTAAAGTGGGTAGCAGGTGGGGGAAAGTTGGTAATTTATAGAAGTTATAAAATCATATTAAATGGTGAAAAAATTAACATAATAACTGATAAGTGTTATTAAAAGAACAATTTTTGCTGAATGAGCTACTATTAAACTTTGTTCAATGAGCTATTATTTTAGTAGTCTTCTAAATGCCAAACATTTTATATGTAACAATATTTATGAATGCTGTAGCTCAAGATGTACTTGAACTATGTTTGAGTGTTCATTTCACTGTAAATAAGTCAAAAATTCTACACAAATAAATACAAAACGAATTATTCAAAATTCATGAAAACAATGTTTACATGAATTTTGAAAAAGATATAGATGTTACATATCAAAACTGAAATATACCATCAATTAATTCTGGATTTTTTAAGAAAGAATAAATCTTTTCCAACTTCTGTTACTTGCTCAAAAAATTATTGAACTGATTTTTTGAACTTATATATTACCCAAGAACCTTGCTTAATATTGCTACTGTCAATTTTGCTCTATGGTTCTTCAGTATTTTCTTCTGGTTCTGTAACTTTATTTTCAGTAAGAGCCTGAGCTGATGCTCTCAAGTTTTTTCTCTTTACTAGACCTATCTTGTTTCTTGAAATAAATGCTTTAGGATGCTAGTCTATGTTAATACATCACCTATTTTTCAGAACCCTTTCCCTTTTTCTCAATGAATTCTGAGCATCATTTCTAAGATCAATAGAAATAGGAGTTGAGAGGGTTGTTAATATGGCTAATTTAAGGTTTTTTAACAGTGAAAACAGTAACTTTATCTAGCATACAAGTTGCTTGAAAATTGTTATTTCCTGTGAAGCTTGATTCCCTTCATTTTGTGAAAGCTTACAACACATTTTGAACTTCATTCAGGGAAAGTAAAGCCCTTTCTATCCTTAAAATTCTGCATTCCACAGCCTGTCAATTTACAGTATATAACCCCTTTCCTTAAATTCTTTCACAACATGGTCAATTTTAATGATTCACATAACAATTTCAATAGACATAGAAATGTAACCTTAAAGACATTTTGTAAGTTGTTTTTCCCTGTACCATGATATTGAAATTCCTTTCCATGTTATTTTCAGCCGCATGGAAACCTCAACATCTAAGGGCTGTAAGGCACGACTTGTAATTGGGTAGCCATAATATTATACCTATACATATATATTATTAGGTATATTTATATATCTATTCACCAGGATCTTCTAGATGTTACCAGTAAAATGTTTTTGATTGAAAAACTTTTTAAAGAACTTAAATATATAGTTGTGAGTTTTATTTTCCATCAAAACAGGGTTTATAATTAATGAGGTAGCTTTTGCATGTGGACTACCCACTTTACCCCACTAGACCCTATATGTCATTTGTGAGCTTAAGGGAGTCTGGATTTTGGTTATTCTGTTATTAAAAATCGGACATTTTGTCCGATTTTTATGATTTAAATTTTTCCCCAATATGTTTAAACTTGTTAGACATGAGATATGCAAATCAGCGTAGTTACTAGATATTATCACTTTATGTTAAACATGTCTGAGGGTTTAGGAATTCTAGATTCCCTTACCAGAAATAATAAATTCCTTCTTTTAAGGGCATCAGTTTCTAACCAACCTTTCCATGGAAAGAGTATGTCAAAATTATCTGAAAACATTTTATATAATGTATGGATTGGTCTCATCTGTACAAAACTCAGCATCTGCTGATAAACAGATTTAACTGACACTTATTTTAACCTTTAGACTATGGGCAGTACAACAGTCATGCCGTATGTAAAGGTTAAGTGAGCAAAGAGAAAAATGTTTGTCCGAATCCCTTGTCCCCAAAGAGGTAAATATTTCCAATGAGAAACTAAACTTGTTAAAAAAAATTCCACCTACACCAAGCATGCCCAACCCTTTGAAACCCTTTAAAATTTTATGATAGGACCCTGGACCCCAAATATAAGGGGTAAATATGCAAATGAGTAACCAAACATGCAGAGTGGTTTTATCTGTCTTAGGTTGCTTATCAGAGGGGTCGCAAATTTCTAGAGACCTGGTACTCTTTGGGTCCTAATATTTTTATAGTTGGAGTCAAGTCTCCCTACAACATAAGATAATATTAAAAATATACTGATAATATTGATAAAGATTTATGTAAACAAAATAAAGGTTTCCAAAATATTTATAATGAAGCAAAGCTCCAAGTTGAAACCCAGTGCATCCCAATCAATGCAATTATCTTTAGTGTCCTCAAAGTAGGAAGGCCAGTAATTGTCAGTTTTATAAAGTATTAATTGCATGGCTACTAAGTAGAAGTAAGCTTTTAAAATGATTTGTATTGTCCCATTTTGTCCTAGGTTATTTTATTTTCATTATTAAACTTGAGAAAAAAATTAAAGTGATTTAAATCAATGATTTTTTAATAAAAATCACTTGATTTAAATCATGATTCAAATCGTGATTTAAATCGGCATACCCTGATAAATAACATAGATAGTACTATTATATAGATAGAACTGATAAAGGAATTAAACTAGGCTGGCAAGGAAAACCAAAATCAGTGGAAAGGAAAAGTGTGAAAGAATAATCAAAATGTTTTCGACAAAACAAATAAAAAATGTTGTAAAAAGAACAAGGTGTAGGAGAAGTGGAGCATGAACAAAATGCAAATATATATGTATGTGAATTATCACATTAAAGAAATAAATTGAGATATGATTCCTTAACTCTAGTATTCAAGATACCATATGCCCTTGATGGCCTTACATTTAGTGGTGTATTAGTCAGGTGACAATGAAAGACCCAACTGTGTTTTAACTACTCGTCCCCTTCCTATTACTATATTGTTCTATCATTATTTCCACTATTATATATAACAATTGCTGATATACATACCACTATTGCTGTATTGTCGGTCACCAATTTCTTGAAAGTTCATAATTATAGAAGCTGAGGACAGTGAGACAAAGCATTTCAATAAAGAACTTTTCAGAGCTTTTAAAAATTCTGTACACACTGGCTCCGAGTTAGAATCCTGGCGAGGATATTTGTAGTGGTTGGAAATCCACTTAAAACCATAGGACCTGATCTAATTAGCTCTCATGTAGCAAAAAATAACTGTAGTGACAGACCAATCAAACCAGGCCAATTTAGGCCTGAAATTAAAAAATTGGATGAATTGTGTTGAAATTTGAAACATCACAGATCTTGCATGAGGAAGTGTGGCAGACATAAAAGAAAGTGTTTATGCTTATTTCCAATACTAAATTATATCCTGTATTTTACAAGAGTTTATCAGATGAAAACCATTGATCAATGCACTGTTTTGTGTTCTCTCACAGGCAGGAACAGTAGGAAACATTTGATTTTTACCCTCTTGAGATGAATATCAGCTGCAAACAAAAGAAATAAAACTGGAGGCATAATCTGTTCTGGAGATTTAAAATATCCTCACACATTCAAATTACTTACAGGGATTGCATGATAATAGCTTTTCATAGGCAGTGGGCTTAAGTGTTTAACATGCTAAAATATGTGATTTGGGGTGCTTAGATTATTTTTCAATAGAATCTGGTGAAAAATCACCATGCAAATAATTTCATTACAACTTGAAAATTATCAACATGTGAAAAATTACGAGTGCATAAAAGTTTATAAAAGTTAATATCAAAGAATAAATAATGATTTGACACATTTAAAACACATGTTTATGGCCATAAACTCGTAAAACTTAACACATTTCAGATGTTGTAAATGTTTATGAAACTGCTTTAGAATAGCCATAGAAACGTTTTAGAACACATACCAAAATATTCAAACCCTCACTCACCAGAAATTGCAGCATTTGGCACATCTCCGTCAAATCCTTTAGCAGTATATGCAAACTTAACATTTGAACACGATAATATAGCTTTCACTAGTGTCACTTTTAACAGCAGCAAAGTTAATAAGTGACGAAATGAATATATCATTCGCCTCATTTTGAGAAATTTTGTTTGCCAGTGATTTACCGGTAAACCATAATTACATGAATCTTGAGGTCAATGCTTCATATGTATTTGTAAATAAAACACATGAACAAATATATTTATTTAATAGCTCAAAACATCACAAAATCAAACGTTCAAGTTGTTGCCAGAATATTTACGGAATAGACTTGAATTGAACGAAAAGCAAAAAATATTTTACAGTCCCAGAACAAATAAATTATTAACTAGCATAAGTGTGAAAAATACGTATCAACGTGCTAACCACCTAAAAATAGGGAAAATACAATAATTTACTGGTTTCCAAACTAAGGGACACAATAGCCCGGTTGGAAGAGTAACGGACTTGCAATCGGAGGGTTACAAGTTCGAATCCAACCGAAGACCGTCGTGTACAAAGGGGGCTGGTGCACGTTGAATCTGTCGCGGCCTCAAATGTCATCACGTTGACGTGGTGTAGAAGTTTGGAAAATGGGATGCCAGCTCAGGTGTTGACCTCGTAATCTGACCGTGGTTCAAAATTACGTAGTGTTGGCCTCGGAGCTTTCCCTTGGGATTGATCCCGGACCATTGCCAATAGCCCGTTGTGTTGGTCCAAAGCGACTTTAATAAATTACCATTTCCTTAGACTATAGTATTTTGCCGTTAACGTTTAATCTAATTGGCGTTGACTTATTTATAAATTTGGAATTCATTTTTCTGAATTTTTATTCGCGAAGTGCTGAAGTCGTATTCGAAAACCAAGTCGAGTGACGTCACGTTAGGAAAACGTGCAGGAAACACGTTTCGAAGCAGAAGCACATCCATTACTCTTACATTTAACTTGACAAGAAATGCTTCTCACGAGAACTTTTAGAATAGACGACTACAACAACGGTTTATTGGTAGTTGAATCGACGTCACACCAGAGCAATACAACGGGCTATTAGAGATTGTTCGGGATCAATCCTGAAGGTAATGATGCGAGGACACCTCGCAATTTTGAATCAAGGTGCGGGGTCACACCTGAGCTGGAACTCCACTCTCCAAACTTTCACACCACGCCAACATGAGGACATTTGAGACCACGGCAGATTTAACGTTCACCATCCCCCATGTACACGACGGTCTTTGATTGAGTCTAGTTTCGAACCCGCAACTCCGGTTGCTAATCAGCCACTCTGCCAACAGGGCTACAGTGGCTTCTGCACACAAACGATCAGGACGCTCGGTGTGCTGAACTCGTGCGATTGGTTCGTATGACATCATACTTACCAATCGCATCGAGGTGCTTAGTTATCTCCACAAGAAAGTGGTTGTGATTGGTAGGCGAATTTACGTCTTCAACAAGGCCTTGCTGTCTTCAGTTTTATTTTAAATGTTCCATTAACCTCAAAATTAACAATACAAGCAATATATTTATTTGCATGACCTCTAAATTCTTGAAATGTATCAAGCATGAGTTTTTCTTTCTGTTATACATGCATTCAAATCCATTTTTAGTTTATTTTAGTCTCTTCATTATTAAACTTCAATATGGCATCATAGCTTAAAATTGACGTTTTTAGTAGAAGTTTTTGTTGGTGCCTATATATGTGTTGTTGAACTTTCCTTTAAATTTGACGTTATATTTACTTTTTTGGACGTAAGTATGGCGTTCTAAGTATTTAGTGTAACTACCTGTTATTTAAACACTTTTTCTTTTAGCAGCTTCGAATATTTTGCAAAGCGGCTTCTTTTCACTTTTCGAAACATTCACTTTCACACCCTTCATTACTCTATTTTCTGTTTGATTTTGTTTTAATGTTTCTAGAGATTTAGTGTTTTGGTTGAATTTTTTTCGTTTGATTTTTATATTACATTCAAACTGTTGAATATACGGAAACGCTCATCGAAACTTACAATACTCATTTCTCTTACGGAATTAATGTGATTCGATATTTGTGTACGTTCCTTTTTTTGCTTATCGCTTATTAAATAGTCTTTTCATGTTTAAGAACTAAATTGGATTTTTTCTATGTTTATGTCAGATACGCAATTTTTGAAGTAATTCAACTTTGAACTGGTGGAATACACGTAGATAAAATATGAACGGTGCAAGTATTCTTAAAGCCAAACTTATCTGTCAATATACAAGTTTGTATTCTGACATTCCTTCTGCTTAGTCGCTTACCTCATCATATTTAATTGTGTATAGTTGCTTATAAATTAAATTTAAAAATTGCAATTTGATCAATTGTAAAAGCTACTGAAATGAAATATTCAGCATATGGTCGACATAAATAATTGACACATTTTAAGCAGCTATGTTTATCTGTATGCTTGGTAAATTTATTATAAAGATGAAATAGGTTTTATAGATTATTTAAATTTTCAGTATTGATATAATAAGGTCCCAGCAGTACCCAAAATGGATCAGTGTTTTAATATTTTCCAAAATTGCAGAGTTGTCAATCATCATAGTTCAAACCAAAAATGAATGAGTTGCCACTCGTGTGTTAACTCACTCAAAGTATTAAAAACAGCACAATTAAAATGACATGGTTTCTCTAAAAATGGAGCCCTAAAGGGAATATCTGAAGATGAGTACAGGCTTCACTGACCTAAGGTACTCTAGTCTACTATGATCTTTTCTTTTCCCATGGGGTTAACTGTTTTTAGTAAACATGGGTATCACACTCCCGATATACCCAAGCATTCTGCTTTCATCCCACTACTCTAGTCCCAATCCCTCTTTTTTTCTCCTTTCGCGACATTTTCTTACTTGACGTCTTGTGTTTGGCCCAACATGGCCCTTGTGTCCTAAAACAGCTTATCCTCTTTTGGATCTTGCGCCATAAAACCCAAATCAACCAACCAACCTAAAACAACTAAAAAATGGAACATGATCTCGTGCTTTGCTTTTAATATCAATTTTGTTAATTTTTAAAAATTATATGCATATAAATGTTTTATATTCTAGCATAAACTCACAAGCTCCTTAACGAGGGAGTGACTTCATGTTAAAATAGCCCTAGAATAAAGTTTAAGTGATTAAAAGCCATTGAATATTTATTAAATGACTGGGATTTTTTCTAATGACGAAATTCTGTCGTAATCACAAAACTGCCGATTTGATGCCTAAAGCAGAATTTGAGTCATTTGTGCTCTATATTGTGAAATCTCAAAACATTGGACCATCTTTTTTTAGATGTTGCATTTCGTAATAAATATTAATAGTTATTGCTTGAGAGCGTCTCATATTATTTTCACTAGTACTATTTCAACTACTGTAATTCAACCGTATAGATGGATTACTAACTACTCGTGTGTAATGGCACTCTTTCAAAGCATTTTTATCTATGTTAAAATGACACGTTTTCTCTAAAAAATGAACATATTCATGTACTGATATCAGTTGTTAATTTTTTTAAAAAATGCTTGTCATGTTAAGCTCATCTGTCACAGCATTTAGGAAAATGTAGAATTCGACATTTTGAACTAGAATGCCACTTGAACAATATGTTTATTACAAGTTCAAAGTAACAAGATGGAATAATGACCTAATTCAATTGAAAAAGCAGCTCGATTGTTCTTTAGTACATTATTCAACTTTGCATTTGATTGAAGCCCGTAGGGGGTTGCCAGTAGTTGTAATAATTTCCTTCACAATTATTCTCATGCTATACTTTCGTCTTTATATTTATCCTGTGTTTTCTTTTATAATAGTTTACATGAACAAAATTAAAGTGAAGTCATTTTAAATGTTCCAAGCGTTTAACATTTCAAGAAAATTTTTCGCACACAGGTTTCCAAGAATTTTATTCTTATGTTCCAAGTGCATAAAATTAAAACTGAAAAAGGAAAGGCTGTCAAAATATTGTGTTCTACTATTATGATCTATTTTTGAAAGTTATGATTCTGTAAAACATAATTTAGAATAAGCAAAATAAACAACCTCATTTATGCGTGCAGTGAATGCATCAAAACATTTTATAAAACAACTAGCAGAATTGCCTGGTGTTGCTCAGGTGGAATTGGTTAAATGTTGATTGAAAAGTGATTTGACTAATCACTTTTCTTTCATAGAAAAATGCAAACACCATTTAAGTGTAGGAAAATAATTTTTAAAATCGTCTTAACTTTTTCATAGCATCTACAATTTACTTGGGGCGTAAATATGTATTAATGATATATCCATCCATATAATCCATTTCATATTCATCACATGCCTGCTGCAAGACAAACTACAAAAGTTTTTCTAAGGTGACTTCAGAAGTCGATTTAGAAATATCTTTGAAATACAACTTATGGCTACTCATTTTAATTTAACATAACCTATCTTATTTAAAAATAATTTTATTTTAACTTTATTGGTCATTTTAAAATAAGAAGTTATAGACTACTTAAAAAGATTTTATTTAGGAACAGCTGCAGTATAGGACATTTTTAGCGCTGTTTTATTTGGCTTTTTTTTCCCTCGAATTTATGCTATTTCTGTGGCAACCTCCTAACTTCCCGAATGTTCCATTGACTTCCATTCTTGCAACCCTGCAAAAGGTCGCCAAGGAAAAAACGCGCCAAATGTCCTATACTGCTGCTGTTCCTTTATTTTTATGAAACAGAATTCTACAAACCATTATGTATTGAACTAGACTTGATGAAAGTTGGTGGAAATATATGAAACGATACCTGAAACTAACCCCCTAAGTACAATTTTCACTACAGATAAGTTCCTTAACATTCCCTTTTTCTCCCAGTCATTGCCTCTCTGTCCAAGTGGTCAATATATCTTGCCACCCCCTTTCACCTTTGAACTCAAGACATCTCATTAACCTTGACTTCCTGTGGGCCCTTTTCCGTTCAAATCGCCTGTGTAAGATATATTACTTCGTTACACCACTGACTTCTACCAATGAACTTTCTTGATAGATCCCCTGGTCCAATGATCTTTCTCTTTATCCTTATCCTTCTAGCGAGTTCATTGTAAACTATTCATTCTTTCATGAGTCTCTTGGAATAAAGAGCTCTCAGAGCCATCACAAATACCAAACCCTCAACAACCTTATAATGCTACTACTTGTCTATTGAAGTAATAAAGAATTGTTATAGAACTTTCTGCCTCCATTTGTGAGCCAACCTTGCATTCAGTTACAATGGATCATTCTCTCCGGTTGCCTTATACCATTCTCATCACGACTGCAGGCTTATAATTTCTATTATGACATACAGGTAACCCTCCTATAACACGGTAGGTAGGTTCAGAGAAAATGCCGTGTTGTGTGAAACCGTGTTATGAGACCCAGAGCCAGTACAAAAAGGGGGTTACGTTCCGAAAACCTATCAAAAACAAACATTTTTTTAAATTCCATATTAGCAACTTAATTTTTATTAAAAATACAAATATATGTATAACACAAAACGAAAAAACAAAGATATTTTCATTTAATTTAACCTTAATTTAATAAATTTCTTCCTCATTACTACTCGGTACAAACAAGAATGTTTGTTCAGTTGAACGATATCACCTTCACTTTCTGAACCTTCTTTTAGATTTTTTGTACCTTCTATCCTCTTTAAAAAATCTGTAATTTTGGTTTGTTTGCTGGTTCTTATAAGGTCATTGTAGATTTCATGGTATGAAGATAGACAATTTTGTAGTTCCCTTTTGAATTTCCGGCTTCTTTCAGCGGAAGGGTTCGGCTAAGCTTAGGCCTTCTAATTTTTTAATGTTAAATTATTAACTTCACAATCTTCATCAGTGCTATTGTCCTCAGAATCGATTTGATTTCCAACTTCGGATGCTATTTCCATCAAATCCGCTTTGTCAACTTCCACTAATAAGTCTTGAACGTCCTCAATAACCATATCCACAAAGCCTTCGCCTCCGATAGATTTAGCAAGTTCTAATATGCCACCAATTTCATTTTCTGACGATTCAAGCACGTTTTCTATTTCAACTGAAGATGGCCATATCTTCCAACATGCATTTAACATTGATGTTTTTAGTTCTTTCTGTGACAAAGATATGATGTCGATGCAGTACTTAATTGAAAATTGCTTCCATTGCATTAATTGATTTCGAATCAGTTACATCTAAAATCCACTGTAATGCTCTTATGTAATAAGTTTTAAAGGTATAAATAATAGCTTGATCCAATGGTTGGAGCAACGAAGTAGTGGTAGGAATACTATTTTGACATTGGGATGACTCAAATCTTGTTTGTGACATGGAGCATTATCTAATAGTAATAGCGCCTTGAAGCTCAAAATTTTCCATTTAAAATCATTTTTAATGTTTGGCACAAAACAATTTAAAAACCAATCTAAATAAATTTCCAGTCACCCAAGCTCTTGGATTTGCTTTCCAATATACCAGTAAGGTGTTTTTATTTACGCCTTTAAGTGCACGGGGATTTAAAGATTTATAAACTAGCAAGGGTTTTGTCATAAAGTCCCCCAATGCATTACTGCACAAAAGTAACGTTATACGATCCTTAGGCACCTTAAATCCGGGTGCAGTTTTTCTTTTTTCGATATAAAGGTTCTACTGGGCATTTTTTCCACCAAAGCCCAGTTTCGTCGACATTGAAAACTTGATGTGCTGCATATCCTTGCTCTTCTATAATATTTTGAATTTTTTCTGGATATGTCCTAGCAGCTTCATGATCAGCCGACTCAGTTTCTCCTTGAATTTTTATGCTATGAATTGCAAAGTGCTTTTTGAATTTTTCGAACCAACCTTTACTTGCCACAAAATCTGGGTTGACGGAAGATTCTCCATGTTCTTTAAGGTATTTGTAAATTTTAAGTGCTTTTTGCTTAATGATGTTACCATCCAATGGAATTCTTTTTTGACAGCTATCATCAATCCAAATGCTGAGTGCCTTTTCCATTTTCTCAATTATTGGTGCCAGGGACGAGCTGCATATTTTGTGGATATCGAAGATCCTGCAGCAACTGCACTTATTTCGTTTTCATTTTTCGTAATAGTCCGGACTGTTGCTTCATTTAAATTAAGACTTTTTCCAATGTGAGATGCTTTTTCTCCTTTTAAAAGATGATCCAAGATTTGTATCTTTACTTCTAAAGAAATAAATTTCCTCTTGAACGTTTTTTTATCTTTATCAGAAATGGTTTGGAACTGAAACTTGATTTTTCCAAAAATTTAGTCTGAAAGACGAAAAAGTCACTCTTTAACATATCGTGGCTCGACGCAGACTGCCAACCAGCCGCTTAAGACACTTTGTCTCCAGACCACGGAAATAAAAAGAAACAAAAAGGGCCTGCCATTCACGGGCCCTCGGCTGCGATCGCATTGCACTTTATCCTTTTAGATACTGCGGGACTTTCCGCAGTACTGTATCTCTGAGATGGCAAGTCTCGCCTCGGATGGCGCGTAAACTACATGATGCTTTCCACTATAACATCGGAATAGAGTTATAAATGAGTAAATTATAATTTATTTATATATTTTCACGTAAAGGCACTATAGTTCATTATTCCTTCCCGTCATTATATTAGGGTAATTTAGTATTTAAATATGTTAAACAAAAATCATGTTATCCAGTACTGTAGAAGTACAATGTTGTACAAAGGTTTTCGAATTTTCTTATGTTAGAGCGAAACCGTGTTATAGGTTGCAGTGCTATACGAGGGTTACCGCAATTTATCCTACTGTGTTAGAGAGAAACCGTGTTGTAGGAGGGCTACCTGTATATATACTGCCAACAAATTACCCATGTCTTGTGATATTAATTAAAATTTAACTCCTAAATATATCTGCATATGTAAAAACTGGAGCACATAAATACAGAAATCAAATTCCAATCATTGAAAAAATGCAGAATTTTGAAAAATGAAAGATGAGCAAGCGTGTCGAATTTAGACTTCCTGAGTATATTCTAAAATAGAGCAATTCGAAAAAAGACGTTTGAAAAATATGGATAAAGACAATAAAGGTTTATTTATAAAATTTAGAATGCTCAAATATCACTGCAACATTTCGCTGTGTTAATTCAAATTCAAACACGTAATTCCTAAATAAGATAAAATAAAAAATTTATTCTGGCATGCCAGATACCGAACAGCAAAATTACGGTTTTATGATCAATGGGTTTTTCATTTGGACTTTTCGTGTTCTATTGTAAACTAGTTATGTAAAATTAAATATTTTTAAAATCGTTTCATGAATCAAATATTCATAAATTGTTTATATTATGGATTAGTTCAAACATAAATATCAGAATTGAATTTGTTTTGGAAAAAATTCTTTTTCAAGCAATACTGTTAAAACAATTTTATTTGAAAAGGTATTTTTCCACCAATACAGGTACAACAAATGGAGTTGCATACCGCAATCGCTTTATACTCGCACACAATGTTATTCCTATGGGAATTTCGAATTGTTTTAGCCCCTTCTGCACACCTGGGACAAATATAACAGGTTAATATGTAGCCTATGTTACCTGCAGGGTTCTAAAGAATATATGTACCAAATTTGGTGTGGATTAGTCAAACAGTGTATTGTTGTATAGAGAACATACAGACAACAACTCTGCTTTATATACATAGATGATGGAAATTTGAATAATCATCAGGAACAGCTCACCATAGTACTCTTGCTGGAAAAGTGCAAAAGCTGATGCAAAAACCCAGTGAATCAAATGAATTCGTTTGCTAAAGAGTAGAAGATCCTCGATCAAAATTCAAACTTAGGTGATGACGTGTCATTTCAAGCTGAATGGGAACATCAGTGTTAAACTGTCATTTCAAGCTGAAAAGATCAAAAATGTTGTTGTTGAATTCAGTCCAAAGTTTTGAAATTAGGTTGAGCTCCTCATTGATATTCAAATGTAAGTTTAAAACCCTGTTCTTTTGATATAAGAAACTGAAGTTTCCATAAGTAAGGAAAAGGAGGAAAGTGAGCCAATTGTGTTAGATTATAAACTAGACTTGGACTAAGTACATTAAAAATTGATACATCTCAGAATCTTTGTCCCCAAATGACTGGTGGCTTTTTGCAAATATTTACAAATAAATTACACTTAGTACTACTTGGCAACTATTCAAGCATTGTTTCTGGAAATTCACTTTTTTAGTGTCACTCTTGGTAGATTGATACTATGCATAGATATGCAAGAAGATCAGTGCTGAATAACAATGCCCGCAATCATCGATTTCGTTATGGATATTAATTTGTTAGGTAAAAGTTATATTTTAAGAATATTATAAAATAATTATTGTATAAAAAATGTTTAGTGCATTTATAGTATATTTCTGGAGATAGTTTTAAACTAACAATTTCAGAGGGAACTCAGACCCCCAAAGCAGCCCTTGCTAAGCCTCTCAGGGGAGCTAATTCGTTAGCAGGTTGTGGTTAAGCTGAAATACGTCATTGCAGAGCCAACTAAGGAGGCTTAGGAGCTCCTGTACATATTAAAGAATAAAGTTTAAAATATAGGTTTAGTGTTAGGATTAGTTAATGATAGATAGTTAATTAACATCACACTTGTGCTACACAATGGACCATTGATGACGGTCTGGGATCAATCCCAAAGGGAAAGATCTGGGGCAACACCTTGTAATTTTGAACCACGGTCAGTCAAATGATGAGGTCAGTACCCTACTCTTCAAACTTTCACACCAACGTGAGGACATTTGAGGCCACGACAGATTTACCATACATGACTCTTTGGTTGGATCGAGTTTCGATTGCTAATCCATTACTCTTCCTACTAGGTTACCATGGCCTTTAATTAGTTAATGGAGGTAAATGCTATTTAAGACTAATTTAAGCACATTGCATGCATATAAATTTTTTTTTATATACTCTAGTTCTGTGTATACCATAAGAACTGCTCGACTCAAAACTGCCCATCTGTTGCAGTAGAAATAGACCTTACCCTATTATCCTTAGGATATGCTTGCAGAAATGTTTTCTTGTTTGTCCCTACTCTCCCGTATTAACTGGAACTCCAGTATTATCTATTTTTTTCTTTTACCTTCTATATATATTTCTCCCCTTGTGATATGAAACTCAAAAATAACCAACCTTCTGTTTCTTTTATATTTCATTAACAATCAAGATTCAGAAATTTAAATTTTATATTATTCCCGCCAAAAACACTCCAATATAAACTGCCATTATTAACAGTTTAGACTTTGAGGTACTCATCTTTAAATATAGAAACATTATCTATAATCTAGGAAGTTTAGTATGTACTAATTGATATAGTGAAATATCCATTTCTTGATTGTGAACAGAAAGTATAGAGCAAAATTGATTCAATATTTTCAGTGATGTAAGAACCAAATTAATGTGTCCAACTTTAATAAGATCTTAGATTTGTTTTAAGCAATTCATGCTCAAATGCCCATACTGGGAAAACATTTTCACTGATGAGTAATAAATGAACTGATCAGAAATCAAAGCAGCTTAGAACTAATTAAGTCAGCTAATGGTAATTAATTGTCTTTGTTGTAGTTTGAAATTTGCACAAGAACATAAAAATTGTTTAGTTCTGCTTAATCAGTGGACAAATACATGTAAGTTAGGACTAAAATACATACAAGTCTTTTATGTATTGTGACCTGTATATTATAAACAATGTAAATTACTTGTTTTGTTTAATTTTATCAAGCGACACTGCTCTGCTAAAGAGATAGTTGCTTATAGATATTTGGTTTTTTTTAAGCATTTCTATACTTGAATCAACCCTAACCTGACATTGTTGCAGATGCTGTGGGTGGTAAACATCTGCCCAGACAATAGAGTTCCAATTCAAAATCATGATAGTTCTAAATGCTCGATTCTAATAACTGATCTCTTGGAGTAAAAATTGTTTTTCTAAACGGTGCATGTAAAATGTGACATGAATATAAAAAATTTAGTTTTGTATTAATGTTCTTGACCTGAAGTAGGAAATTTATTTTATTTCCAGTGAAAGCTCTAAACAAAATCGGTGTCAAATTAGTTTATGACAATGTTGGGAAGATTAAATTTTGTTTTAAACCTGGCTTTTAAAAGAATTTATTGTATATGAAAATAATATATTAAAAACAATGCTTTATAAGGGAATTTTTTCAATATCATTTTAATACTTCACATTAATCTGGAAAATATTTAATTTGCTAAACATTGAATAAAAACATTTTAAAATTATGTTGCTTGTGTATGTGAGTCTAAATAAGTTTTTAATGAGTGATTGAAAAACAATTATTTCTTTTCCTAGGTGTCTTGTGATGTCAAGATCAACAGCTGCTAATGGTCCAACAGCTCTAGAAAACGTTAATCTTGAGCAGGATATTAAAGAAGTTTTAAACAACACTCCAACAATGAATGAAAGCCAAGATGCTGTGCATTCTGGTTCCCCATCTCATTTAGGTCCTTTTCGTGGCAATAATATCCCGCTACAGCGCTCGGCCATACCACCTAATTCACTTCCTACCACTGCATCATGGCAAGCAAATGCCCCTGGTAATATATGTATTTAAAGATTTTGCCTTTATTTGTCCATTTCTTAGATATTTTGATTTCCTGAAAAAATAACTAATAGGTCATTGAGTATGAAATGTCCAATTACCTCAAGTACCAAGTTTCATACCGATGTCTGATATTTCGCTTTGACAGTTCTTTGTGAAGGTATGTAGCCTTTCAGACGCACGTTTTGGTTTGTGATTATCTGTCGAATTGCCTTTTGCAGATTAAATCTTGTAAACCAGGATAAGTCAAAAATTTGCGTTATTTTCGAATATGTGTTCCGTCGTGGAACTAATGCAGAACAGACAACTTGAAATATCAATGAAGTGTTTGGCAAGGATGTGGCTAATGAACGCATAATACGTTGATGGTTTGAGAAGTTCCGATTTGGCGATTTTGATCTTCAAAATGAACCATGTGGGCGACCTGAGAGCAAGGTGGATAATGATGAGCTGAAAGCTGCAGTGGAAGCAGATACATCTCAAACTATGTGAATTAGCAGCAAGGTTTGACGTTACTATTCCAACAATATTAAACCATTTGAAACAAATCAGTAAGATTGAGAATCTGAATAGATGGGTTAAACGAGCTTCCGAAGAGAAATCGTTTCGAAGTTTGCCTTTCTTTGCTGTCGCGACATAAAGGCGAACCATTTGTACACCGTATTGTTACGTGTGATGAAAAATGGATTCTTTTCGACAATCACAAGCATTCGGCACAATGGTTAGATAAAGATGAAGTGCCAAAACACTTTGAAACTGAATATTCATCAAAAAAGCTAATGGTGTCTGTTTTGTGGTCCAGCGCAGGTGTTTTCTACTACAGCTTTATGAGAGCTGGTCAATCGATTACTGCGGATGTCTACTGTAACCAATTAGTTGAAATGATGCGGGAGCTTGGGTTTAAGTAGCCGAGATTGGTGAATAGAGACAGGCTAATCCTCTTGCAGGACAATAATCAACCACATGTCGCACGAATAACATTGCTCAAACTACAGGAGCTGGACTTGGAAAATCTGTCACCACCGTATTCTCCCAGACCTTGCACCAACTGATTAGCATTTCTTCCAGGCATTGGACCACTTCTTGCAAGAAAAAATATTAAATTCCCAACAAGCTGTAGAAAATGCCATTCGCGATTTTATCACCACTCGCTCTACAGTCTTCGCTGCCGTCGTTAACAAGCTACCGTTAAGATGGCAAGAGTGTATCGATAGTTTAGGAGCATACTTTGATTAATTATACTGCTTCTTGCTTGAGGTATAATAAACCGAACTTTCAGTTCGAAATCAGATATTTCATACTTAATGACCTAATACTAGATAAGTATTTTCTCTCAATTGTTACTTAACAATATTTTGCTTTGTTAAATTTTAATCTGCCTGATTAAGTTTTGTATGAAATAGACTTCTCAAAACAACCCATTTTACTAGTTACTAAAATTAGTATACTTAGTACTAACCAATTTGTTAAACAATATATTTCAATTTTAAACTCAAAATACTAATTTCTTCATTTCTTTATTCATAATCTGTTTTCACTGTAGAACCTTTTGAAAATGGGATGAAAGGTGCACATTTTCAAGCAAATGGATGAGTTCTTTCAAAAACGAAATATACACTTACATTTACAAAAATGTATGCATGCTCAATTTTCAAAATGCAAAACCAGTTTTGTAAAGGATATCCAATGATGACTCTTAAACATATTTTATCAATGTTTCTAATTAAATGTGATTTTTAAATCGGAATTCCCACTTGAACATTTAGAAATGCAATGTAAATATTTTTTTTTATCATGAATATGTATTGAAACCTTTTTAATATACTATTTCACTGCTTTATATGCTATACTGAAAGCATAATTTCTTAAGTTTTTACTTTTCTTACAAATAAATGTTTTTACTAGCTGTTTTTACTGGCTTTGTCCTACAATACCTGGTAAATATTCTGTACATTTTGCTTGAATTTAAAGTTTCCCATACAAGGCACCCAGGTATAGTATTGGTGAACAAATTTCTGAACTGATTATATATGAACAAAATTAGGCCTATCACAGCCCTTAGTTGCCTGAGATGCTTTCAAAATAATTCTCTTGGAGTTCAGACTGTGGCTCTACCATATCCAAAATCAGATCTGAAAGTCTACCTTTGATAATAATCTGTACTGCCTGTTATAAAGTCTGAATCTCCTTTGAATATTAAGCTTCATATTAATTTCTAAGATTAAGAAATAGTTGCAGGTAGCTTAATCTAGGTGGTGGAGCTCATCCATGCAGTTAACAGCTAAAAATTGCTATTTGAGGGCATACGTTGTCTTAAAGAAATAGCTGCTCCTGAGCCATGTTTGGTCATTTCCCCAAATCCCTCACATATAGATACTGCCAAACCTTCAGGTAGAAGTCTATTGATTATTAGACCAGTAAGAACAAACTTGTAGTGCATCGTTGCTCTTACTCAAAAAGTACATCAGCATTGACATTGCTTATCACCTGTTTGTTATCAACCAACATCCTACATTTTGAATCCTGAAAAACAGTCTAAGTCAGCATATGCCTTATCCTTCAAAACCTTTCTCAACATCTTAAAAGTTCAAGTGGGGATTTTGCTAAGTTTAAAACTTTATCCAGAGATGCTGTTAAGAATTGAATCGTTTAATCACACTAAATCAAACACCACTTCATGTGAACTCATAGTGAGTAAAACTGGTATAACTGTTTGCAGCTGACTTATTATATTGATATGAATTTGCACCTGCCAGCATTAAGGTTATGCTACTACAGAGAAATGTAAAATATTTGAAGATAATTATAATTAATTTCAATATGAGCTGACTAATTCTATGGAATTAAGACAGTACAGGCCCTGTTAATCAATTAATAAAAATATAACCAGTGCTTTTTTATCAACAGATATATTAAAACAAAATTTAAAATATTAAAATGAAGAATTAGTGTCAGTCAAAATTATCAATTTTCAAACTTTTTGCAATTAATGTCATCTTTCAATATTTTGTCTTAGCTTATTGCTCTTCATGTTATAATTTGCATGGCAGCACTTATTCAACCAATCTAGATATCTCCTTAGGCTGCACGCTGTTAGTAACCAAAAAATTTTCTTTCCTCTAATGCTGGACTTCTCAGCAGGCTAGAGTAGGAAATAATCCTAAAAATCGGTTTCTTTCTCTTCAGAAAATATTTACACCCATCCAACAAAAGTATTTTCTTTGTTCCATGCATCCATAGACTCACAACATTCATAAAGGCCCATTTGATGGAATATACAAGTATCATTTGTTCTCATTTTCGTTATCAGTTCCTCATTCTGACAGCTTTGTATTTCAATTTGGATTAAGAAAAACATGGAAAAAGTGGAATTATTTTGTTGCAATATATGTACAATAATTACTATTTCTCATTCGCAATTTTATTTCTCTTAAACAATAAATGTAACATTACTTTGTTATACATTCACCATATTACTTTAACCTTTACGATGCGGCTGCCAAATTTCATTAACGCCTCGTAGAACGACATATTTCGCTGAACTTCCTTCTCCTTGGCTTGAGTACTTGGGTAAGAGAGTCTTGAATGACTTTTATGACTGACCACCTAGCGCGCTTTCCTTTCATAGTGTTGTCCCAATGCCGCTCAATGAAAATTGGGCAAATGGTTGTTTGTGAGAACCTATTGGGGGTTTCCAGTTTTCGCTATAAGTGCTCTTTTCTACCCCACTTGATTCTTTGTACTAGGAACTTTTTGAAGTTTGGATTAAAAATCGTTTAAGGAAGTTAGGACAGTCGCAAATGCATACTCCATTTGTTTTACTTATATTAGTATTTCAATGACTCATTTTGATAAGCACAAATCATTTTTTCAAATTAAATACAAGATTTTGATAATTCATTTTTAAAATGGTCAGTGTGATTTTGTATAATCGTTTATCTTCTTAATTATCGTTCATAATATTCATATTTTGGTAGAAAATAGAGTGTAAAGTGTTTACATTACAAAAAAAATGGCAGATACTTTCTATTTAAATTAATTAATACGTAAACAAGCACATAGAGTACACTTAAGTTTCGTTCTCTTTAGGAGTATTATTTTATTGCAAGTGATTAAAATTTTATTATTTTACGAGTATGTTAAAAATGATTAAATAACGAAATTAATGTTTGCCTGACCGGTGGTATTCAATACGCTCAATACCTTATGAGAAAAACTCTTACTACTGTGCTTTCAAAAACTTTTTAACTGAATGTGGAACTCCCGTCAATCCTTGTTTTGAAATTTATTGAAAATTTTACATGTAGGGAAGTAATTGATTGTTATTTTAATAGATGTAAAGGTTTTAATTCACTTTAAAATCAGTTTTAGAATTCAGTCAGAAGATATATAAAATGACTAAATTTCCTTATCACACGTGAGTATCATGCACACCAATCTCCAACATTTTTATCTAATTTTAATATTCTCATAGCGCTCAAGTTTCCATTGGATTTAAGAAAATCACTTCTTTTGCGGCAAAGATTTTATGTCACAAAAAGATGTACTACAAACTTTATGAGTATTGACCGACAGTTTCATTGGTTATTTTTGCATATGGTTTTAAAGATGATTGAAAAATCATTAAATTAAAATAATTTTGGAGATCATGGTTCCACATAAAATATTGAATGTTTAGGTACAATCAAGACATTGTAAAAATAAATTATTGGAACAGTTCGAATAATTTTTGACTAATTAAAAACATGGTCACATTCTACCATTATCTTAAGGTCATTAAAAGTGGATGCTTCTTTTACGTTAAAATATGCTCACGCCCACATCTTATTTAGGTGTGCACGGGCATCACGACCCCAGATACCCAAGTGATCTTTCCTCCCTTCCATTTTTACCCTAGCCTACCCTTTTGCTTTTTCCTCCTCCCTCGTTGTGTTGTCTGTCTTGTGTTTGGTGCAGCTTGACCAAATATGGCCCTTGCACTATAAGACCCGAAACCAACCAACATTAAAATAACAAATGCAGCAATTTTGATGCTTAGTTAACTTGTAAACTTAAAATTTTCTGGTTCTTCAACATACTCATGTACAAATCAGGTAAAAATCAACCAATTCAAAATTGGCAATTTGTAAAGTGAAATATTTAAAATTAGTGGAAAATTTCCTTCTCTATGTGGACCATGAGTAGAACCAATCCTAAAAATTTCTGAAGCAGTCGTGGACTTCCAATCCGATGAGTGTTTTCTTTTTGGAAAGTTTGCATGCGTATGCTCAAAATTTGTACTGCATGCGTGTTAGTTTCTTCAACTAAAATTCGTAAGATTTTCATATTGAACATCGGGGAAATAATCAAGCCCTTGTTTCAGTTCTAACGGTTGGACGTTTGAGGAACACCCAACATTTCCACTGAAGTCGTAAACAGTTACTTCATCTGATGATTACGGAAATTTCCAATTTATTTTTGGGAATTCTGTTGATGAGCTATCGACTCCAAAAGTCTCTTGTTCAGATTCAAGATCCGTCGCAGGATGCTCAACTTCGCATTCTGAATCGCTATCAGCAAAATTTTCGTCGTCCAATTCCTTCATAATTTGATCTATTTCTTGTGTTAAACCTCGAACATCGAGCCATTTCAGAAGTAATATTTCCAATCTTTTATACTAAAATCTTATAGACGCAGACAAAAAAATTTCGTTAGCAGTGAAATATTTGGTGTTATACCAACTGTACTAAGAGTAGTGTTGAATAAGAAAAGCTTTCCCATAAATGACTTTGTACTTGGTGTATTCTTTGGCTTGAGAGATATCAACTGTGCCACTTTCTATTTTTCTATTTCACATAGTGAACTCTGGAAAAAAATCTCTCTGAACTCTGGAACTCACAAAAGGAAAGACTCTTAAAAGTCAGTCGCTGACAGCTCGTAAATCTTGATAAATGTCAGCTGTCGCTTAAAAGGGGGAAATTCAAAGCTGTCCCATGCTGCTCTTCAAAGAAAACCTCTTATGGGACTCATTTGTTCCAGCCGTAGTGTAAAGGTTAAAACTGCTTGTAGCAACCGTGGCCAGAACTAGTTTCCTCTCTGCGCTGCTCAGCAAATCAGACAAGAAATAAAGTTAGAGAAAAACCTGCGGATAAGAAAATAAGAACAGGATTCCAAAAATTTAGATATTCAGCTGTGTTGATGTGTAAATTAATTATTTTGCTTTGTTATGAAAGTAGTTGTACGTAGTATTTAATTAGATTAGCCAACTTGAAAAGGCTGAGGTGGTGACGCGGACATGATATGGAACACACAACCTTCTGATCTGGAGTCTGATTCGCTGTTAATTGTTTTGAAGTTGCATCTTTTACATGTGTCATAATTGACTAATATGTAAGCGTTATTTTAAGATTGTTATAAAAACATACTAAATAAGATTTTTATCAAACAATGAAACAGCAAAATCTTTTAATAAAAATGGTAGTCATGTTCAAAATAGGCCTTATGATTGCCTTATTTTAAAACTAAATGTGTTAAAATTAGCAAGAAATGTAACTTTTTCTTGTCAATTATTGACAACATCAAGGATTCTAAATATGTCCATGCTTAAATATCATTGCTAGTAAGTTTTAGTTTTTATCTGACAGTTCTATCATTTTTTTTCAGTTCAAGGTTTTTAGTATAGTACTAAACTGAAAATTGTATTTAATCAATCTGTTAAAAAAGCTGGATGTCACTAAGTTTTACGTCTGTTTCTAAATTGGAAAAATTGCAATAAATGCTTTCCTTTTTCGATTAGTTATTAGTTATTGTCTTATCTAGGATTATAAAATATGTCTGCAGTCTGCATATAATTGACATTTGTAATAATGATTAATTGTTTATCATTTCTTATATCAATCACTGCTTTTTATCTAGGATAGTTATTGAGTTGAGATGTCTAGTCCTGATTTTACTGTAATTTATGGAAATTCGTGTTGCTAAAAATATTAAAATTAATAAAAAATATTCAGTCATTGTGTTTAACATTGTACATTTAGTTCTACACACTTCAGTTGCATGTCATAGTAAAAATTTAAGATACTAAATGTTTTTATCCCTGTTTTTGTTTTATGTAAACAGCAAGTACTTCTGTACCATTAAGTAGTCCAAGTCCTGTATTAAATGGAGATGAAAGTAAGGCAAGAGTAGCTAAGCCTGCTCATTCCAAAATTGATACCATTAAACAGTGGAGTATCTCAACCTACAAATGTACCAGACAGATATTATCAGAAAAATTGGGAAAGGTTAGTAATGTTATACAATTGATTAAATCTTTTAACTGTTTATATATATATATATATATATATATATATATATATATATATATATATATATATATATATAATTACATATTATAACCATCTATGCTGCTTGTTTTTGTAATTATACTACTCCATCAAAAGTAATTTAATTCTTAAGTAATATAATCGAATAGAGTGAAAAAGAATGACTGATTTTTGATATTTATGTCATACCAACTTCATGCAATTAAAAAATAAAAATACACATAATTAAGTATTAAGTAAGGTTTTCTATATAATATCAATTTAACCCAATATTTTATGCAAATCTAAAATATAACATTTTAGATTTAATGTTCAGCCCTTTGAAAGGCACTATTCCAAAAGAAAAACTTCGTAGGTGAACGTCTATTGCTTTGTAGCCCTCAGGACCATACCTTTAGGTTTGTATAGGCTTCACAACCCCGGGATACCCGAGTGATACCTCCCTTTCATTTTCTTCCCTCCCTTTCATTTTCCCCTTCCTCTTCTGCTTCATCTGGCATCAGCTACATAATGCTTTAACATTTGTCTCATCACTCCCTTCGCAATCTTCTACATCTTTTTAATTGCATATGGGAGGAGCATGCTTCACCTTTGGCATGAAGGCGTGCCATAGTTATACCCTTTCCAAAACCTTGAAAAGATGCCACCAATCCTTATAACTATCGGCCAATTGCACTCGCAAGCTGCATGTGCAAGCTTTTTGAAAGGATGGTAAATTCTCGTCTCGTTTACATCCTTGAGACAACTCGGGTTCTGTCACCTCTACTGTAGATAACATCTTGTCCCTTGAAACTCAAGTCCGTCATGCGTTTCTGCTCTGAAACCATCTGGTTTCTATTTTCTTTTATATGGAAAAGGCGTATGATCACACCTGGCGATACGATACTCCGTGATTTACATTCTCTTGGGTTTCGTGGACACCTACCAATTTTATACAAAACTTCTTAGCACTACGACAGTTTCAAGTTCGCGTCGGCTCCAATCTATCCAAGACTTGCATTCAAAAAGACGGTGTTCCTCAGGGTAGCGTCCTCAGCGTGACATTGTTTTCGATCAAGATAACAACATCTTAAATGAACTACCACCAACTGTCCAGGATAATTTATACTTTGATGATCTTAGCATACATTGCCAGGGAAAAGATATGCAATATGTCGAGCGACAGCCTTTTTCTCGCTTGACACTGGAGTGTCGAAAACGGTTTCAGCTTCTCCACTCAAAAGACATCGTACGTTCATTTAGGACAACGTTGGAACCTGCATCCTGACCAAGAAATCTTTTTGGATGGTAGCAGGATTGCCGTGGTGGACAGCGTAAGGTTTCGGTATCATTTTTGACCAGAAACTTACCTTTCAACCCCACGTCGCACAGCTGCATATGTCTTGCGAGGAAAAGCTCAATCTTTTAAAGGTACTCTCAAATACATCTTGGTGAGTGGAACAATCCTCTGCTTAACATCTATCGAGTTTTAATTTGTTCCAGATTAGAATGTGTGTGCAGCCTATGGCTCTGCCCATCTATCTGTGTTACGAAAGCTCCATACAGTGCATCACTGCACTGAGGATCTGTTTCGGAGCTTTTCGCCAGTCAAAAGCCTATATGTGGTATGCCATGAACCATCTTTGGCTTTCACACGTCCTTTGTTGTCGTTATGAATATATTTTCCCATCTTGGTTCATTCAGATCATCCTCTGGAAAATCTTAGTGGACGATTCTGTTGATCGCCTCTTTTTAAATCGCAGTTCTTATATTTCACCTTTTGGACTTTGCATGAGGAATGCCCTGAGTAATACGCCTCTATATTCCATAGAAGTAGCTGAACGACTCCTTTTTAATTTTTCACCCTGGAAATCCCCCAAACTCTCCATATTAGCCTTATTCCCTGGCTTTGAGAAATCTCATACTAGTCCAAGTATATACCGTCAGCTTTATCTCACTGCAATTTTTTTAGACCATATAGCAATGTATACTGATGGATCGAAATCATCTAACTATGCAGGCCGTGCTTTTATTCTGGGATCGGATACTTTTAATTATTCATTGCCATCATTCATTTCAATTTGTACTGCTGAATTTTTAGCTTAGTAAGGACTTGAAAAGTGTTTTGGAGTCCTTACTGTCAGATTGCCTCAAACACCCTTTATCATATTCGATTTTTAATATATATAATAAACTTGTTCGGCGTGGCTTCGGTATCATTCTATGTTGAATTCTGGGTCACACCAGAATCCCTGACACTGAAAAGGCCTGTACTGCTGCCAGAAACTATTACTTCCCTGAATATACACATACCATATGATCTCCGACAAATTATCTGAGACATCGTATGGAATGAATAGCAGCATGACTGGAATTCCGAAAATAACACTAAACTGCACGGAATCCAGCCCATTATTTCCCTTCTACCTTCTCAACCATCCTGTCGAAGAGACATAATTTTAACAAGACTTCGCATTGGACACACATGTTTCACGCAGACATCTTTTGTTAGGAGAGAATTCCTCTGCATGTGGCTCGTGTGTGATTCCTTATACCATCCATCATATTTTAATAGAATGTCCTGTTTTTAATCATCATCGCAGAAACGTTTTTAGTACTTCAAATTTAACATTGTGGGACTTGATAGAGGAAAAATCCCATTCAAACATTTTAAAATTTTTACATGCTATTGGCTTTTTAAACTACATATAGATTTTACTTTATCATATCACTTGCATCATAAAATACAAGTAAATATTCATTGCATCATTTATATATTGTACACATTGCTGGACAACGTGTTAAACTGTTGTCTCATTTAATACAAATTATTACTCATTCATCATGCTTTTAATGTTGGTCTGGTGATAATTATATCTTGAAATCTATTTTGATCCAGCATTTAGTGCAGATCCATTTCTGGATCTTGGTCCATAAAATCCAAAACAACCAACCTATCGCTTTGTATGAATGTATTTTGCTCTTAATATACTTATGTTTTAGGTTGTATGTTTCACGAACCACCTTGAGCATGCCTATACATCAGAGTATCCAATGAGATAATATTTATATAAATTAGTCAAAAAAATAGTTACATACCTAGCTTTAACCATTTCAAGGATGTGAGATGTCGAACGTCCCACAACCCATGAAAAGGGTTAAATAAGTTATTGTAGTTCTGAAATAACTGTAAGGTTTTATATTTTTGTGCAATAACTATTCGATGTGCCAGTTTTACAATAGGAAACAACATTTGGCATTATTTCACATTAGTTAAGTTTCAACTTCATTATGAAATTTTTATTTGCAGTTTAAATTTTTAGTTTATCCAAAAAAGATTACAAATTCGTTTATTCCAAAAACGTGCATGTGAAGTTAATATTTTATGGAACTTAAATTTGTTAGCATATTAAATTTGTTTATACTGTTAGGTATAAATATTCTTGATCCGAATATTAGTACTGAACATGAACTCATAATTTAATAGGCATCTAAGATGCTTGGATTTAATAATTCATATAAAGTCTTCAAGCTCAATTGGAAAGTTCATCTCTGGAAAAAGTCTTATTTTAAATTTATGTGGGGACAAACTTAGTTCTATGCTTTTAAATTCATCTCAGAGTTAATGAACATGATTTCAATTCATAGGTATGTTTTGCAATGGAAAATTCGCACTTTCTAATATAAGTATTTTTTTTACAGGGAACACGAACTATTGATGCTGAAATGGAAGCACAGATTGAGTTATTGAGAGATACACAGACAAAATACTGCAATATTCTGAGACTTGCACGTGCTCTAACTAGTCATTTCTATCATGTTGTTCAAACCCAGCATGCTTTGGGCGAGGCTTTTTCGGAGTTAGCACATAAATCTCCAGAGCTGCAAGAAGAGTTTTTATATAATGCTGATACACAAAGAAGTCTGAGCAAAAATGGGGAAACTCTTCTTGGTGCTCTAAATTTCTTTGTCTCAAGCCTTAACACTTTGTGTAACAAGACAATGGATGACACCCTTCTTACTGTTAAACAGTATGAAAATGCAAGGTATGTTATTGAGCTGTAGTACAACTTTTATATAATTTTTATCAAAAGAATTCTCAATCTTTGAAAATAGTCTTGTATGGATAAAAATATGTAATAGTCTGAAAATCAACTTGCCTGTTTTTGAAAATGGTAATGATTTGCTTGGCTGTTCTGAAGACATTTGTTTGTTATTAAATGTTAACCCTCCAAACGGCATGCTCAAGTGCAGTTTGGAAGGGTTTATGCTTTGCAGGCAGCTAACCTGAAATGTCCTGGGGTCTGGATGAGATGTCCGAATATTTTGAGTCTGTCACTTGTCATGCAGGAATTTTCTGTCTATATTCAAATTGAATTTCCCAAGCAATGTTCTTGCATGCCGCCTGGGGGTTAAAATAATTTTAATCCATGTGTAAAATTTGTATGTTAATTATCTTTTAAAAAGTATTAAATAAATCATTTGCTTTTTCTTTAAACATTTTTAGGTTAGAATACGATGCTTACAGAAATGATCTAGAAGAGTTAATGCAGAACAACCAAGGAAATGTGATGTCATCTAAAGTTGAAGAGGCCCGGAGAAATTTTACTTCTCATAAAGAGAAGTATGAGAAGCTTCGAGCAGATGTTGCAATAAAAATGAAATTCTTAGATGAAAACAAAGTATGTTTGTTTTAATTTAAATTCTGTGTATATTCTAGTGATGGGCAAATCGATTCTTTTGAAAGATTCGATTCATTTGAATTGAGTCGGTAAAAAGATTCATTCACTGGAAACAACTCCCTTTGGCCTTCCAATACATGCAGCGCCATCTGTTACATTTTAGCACTATTCTGTGTTTCTTTGGTTTGGTGAAGGGGAACCTCGGCTTCGAATCCATTTGTGGGATGGGGATAGTTTCCCTCGGGGCTTGATTCCCCCATTCATCGGGTGAGAACTGAGAGGTGTAAAACTCGTTTCGTTGCATTCTTTCTGAGAAATGACGATTGCTGGTCATGTTTTATTTGCACTTCACGATAAGCTTTTGTAGATTTACGATTTGAAGATTTTTAAGAAAAGTGAAGATAAGCTTTTTAAATTTTACTTTATCCTTCAGGGAGCGATTACAGTCCTGCTTTCGAGAGTGTTTTGGAGGGGTTTTACTTCTAACATTTGGAAGTCCTACCTAAGGCTTGTAGATTGGTCACATTTCCAGGGCTGATCATCTTAGATAATCCACCACTGAGATGGTTGACAAAATCGCTGAAAATAATGAGCAAAACCAAACACATTCGTCTTAACTTTTCTGTAGAAGGGATGAAACAAGGAGACAGAATTACAATTGTCAGGGCATGGCCAAACATGGCGCTTGCGCCATAAAACCCCAACAAACCACAATTGTCAGCTACGATCATGTTTCATATCTTACAACATGGAATTTATAGCCAGTTTAAAAAATCCCTTTTTTTTCTAGCAATCTTATTGTATTGTGACTAAGCTAACTGCCTGTCCCTCTGATAGTTGGTTTTCGCTCTACTGTCACTTTTTACTAGATCGGGGATGTATGGCTTATAAAGTGTTTTCCGAATCACTACAAACATTCATTCCATGACCAGGATTCGAACCCAGAGCCTGTTGAACCAAGGAGCAGAGCGCTTTGAGTTGAATAACAAGGTTTCTCTAAAAAAAGCATGTACCTTAAAAGTTACAAGAAGTACTTGTTTTATGTAAATGATTTCGAACTTCATCAATCAATTTATGAAAATAAAAGGATTTGACTCTTAGTTCCTCTTCCCAATTCAGGAGAAGGGAATAATGTAATTAAACATTATTTTTTCCTCATAACTTATGTCAAAGCCTATAATACTCAGTGTAGTCTCCTCAAAACACAACCTAAAGTAAATATAATTAATCTTACGATGAAAAATTAGAAAATTGCTGTTGCAAATAAAATTTTAAAATGGCATTTTAATTTCAATTTAAAATTGTTGGAATTGACTTAATGAACAAATGCAATTTCTGTTGCATACTGTTATTAACTTTGAATTTTACAGTTACAATAAAAGCCCTTTTTCTTTTATATTTTATCATTCTCTCTCTCTCTCATTAATATTATAAAAACTAAAACACAATCTTATCATGATTCCTATCTCGGCATTCACCAACAACCCATTGCGTTGCTCCAGTGCGACGTAAATTCAACTACATACCATCCTGGTTCTCGATAAGATAAACAACAGCATTAAGCGCTATAAATGCGTGTTGAATCTAACTTTAAAAAATGTTCTGTTTGTGTTCGATATTGGACCTCCAAGTCTCATACCTCTCGCAACTTGAATTTAGCGCACGTTGGAACTATAATATCTAGGTTTTTCAAGGTACATTTGTTTTATGCTTAACACAAGTTATAGCATCAAAATATTTCTATTGAGCATTAAAATATTTATATCCGACCGTATTAATTTCAAATTAAAGGCTAACATGCTGATTTACTGACTTTCTATATTGCCACATTTTTAATAGTACAGCTATCAGTGCAATGATCGAAGTAGTTTACTTAGTTGCATGACCATTTTTTAAATTAATATCTAACATTCTATATGAAGCTCATAGAATGAGATTTTTTTAATGATTCATACGAAGAAAATAATTTTCAAAGTAGTCAATAAGTATCCTCAAAATATAATTACACAAAATGTAATTTGATTGCTTTCAAAAATAGAATGGTGTAAAATGCAGAAATGTTTAGTGACAAAATTTTCTAGGAAAGTGAATAAATAAAATGTTAAAAGAAAATTTGGGTCGTCAATTTTCATCAAAGGTATTACAATCAAATTCAAAGCCAATAAATCAATTTCCTTTTTTTTTAATTGAATTAGATTATATTTAACAAACAGAAGTTTATTTTTATAAAAACAATTTTTGTTCAAAAAGAAAACAAATTCATTTCTGGAAACGATAAAGCTTTCACAATTGCAGTTCATGCAATACATCTAAATAAGTGATACCCAATATTAAATTCAACATTTTGTGAAGAAATTGTGAAAAGAAAGAAGAAAAAATGAAACGAAAGTTTTTCTTCTCATTCCAAACCTAACAAATAAACTCGTAAAGATTCAAATCCCAAATGAGTTGATGAGTCGGATGATCTGATGTGTTAACGAATCGAAACAACTGATCCGATTTGTGAACGAATCGAATCAGTTGGCTCCTACTGGCGATAGAGACCCTCTTTTGCTCAATCGTATGGTTTGGCATCCATAGTATGTCTCAGAACCTGTTCAACTACTTTTCAATGAGGAAATGATCGCTAACCTGAAAATGTAGTAGCCTTACAATGGAAACTAGTAACCCTACAGACTACCGTTGGTAAAAAAACTAGGGAGTCAATGATTTGATTCATTTTGAAAGGAGTGGGTTGATCGATTCATTTTAATTAAAGATTAGATTCAAATGAACGAATCACTCATTTTCATCCCATCACTAGTATATTCTTGACTGTTTAGTTCCTTGAAAATATTCGTTAATGTGAGCAATTAAAATTGGTTAAATCAAATTATATGTGATTGGGTTGTGCCTAGTGCTAGGCATTTAAAAGTGATACGAATTGTTGATAACCTTCATTCAGTTTATGTATTAACTGATTACACTTTGATAAGTTGACAAAATTGTATATTCCAACATATGTTTGACTATCCAAGAAATCTTTATAGAATGTAACTTATAATTTGGGTTATGCTAAAATATTAACATACATTAAATTGCAACCAAGTTTTCATCCCATGGCTGATGACAGAAGCATAATGACAAGTAACTAGCGATTTCTCAGGAAATATGAATGAAATGCAAACTAATCATAACTGGTTGCAAATGACTAATATATCCTGATTTGTTTTCCAGATTTACAGATAAGACAGCTTATTTTAGTGCCTTTATTTTAATTTTATTTTGAAGATGGGATTATACTTTTCCTTTAATTACTTAAATACAGGGTCTCCTCGACTTACTATGCTACTTACGACCACAAAAAATAAAAATAGTAAAGAAAGAAGGATAACTACATTGGTAGGGTCAAAAAGATACAATAGAGTACATATTATGTATTTTTTACATTATGTACAATAATTATACGTACATAGATTGAATTTTGTGTTTTATGTTCAATTTTTATAACTTGTTTGAATGAAAATAGTCTTGAAAAATATAAATCCGACTTATACGACCTGTCAGTCGGAACTCAGTCGTAAGTCGAGGAGACCTTTTATATATATTTAACTATAGATTGGTTAAATATTTATGTGAGCTTTTCCGCTAGAATTGGCCTGATCTGCCCCTGTGCCATAAAAAGTTACCAGTGAAAGTAAAGAATTTATTATTGCCTTTCAAGTAATGTAAACTTGTTCTGTAGTCAAAATAACATGAGAAGAGATCTCATTGATTACGTAGAGAGGGTTATAAGAAATTTAGAATTCTGGTTTTTGTAACTCGGAGCTTAAATTGTATTGTTTCAAATGTTGGGTAAACTAAAATATGAATCAACTGGATGATTTATGTGTTTTAAGCTAATGTTTTGACAACAAGCGACCAGTTTACGATATTTTTATCTTGGTCTGATTATTCTGTTGAGATTTATTTCATGCACTGTTATACTCATAATATGTATTATAGTTGAATTTATATAGTAATTGGAAGTCTTATCTGTAAAATCTGTTTTAATTACCACCTTTAATGACAAATTTTTTCCCTAATTGCATATGCTTTTTAGAAAAGTTTTATTGAAACTTCAGGAAAATGATGAATTTTACAGAATGTGTTGGTGTTATTAATTGTTGATTTTTATTTTCTAGGTGAAAGTTATGCATAAACAATTACTCCTTTTTCATAATGCTGTTTCAGCCTACTTCTCTGGAAACCAAAGCATGCTAGAAGCTACACTAAAACAATTTAACATTAAACTGAAGAGTCCAAATGCTAATTCACCCTCATGGCTGGAGCAGTAAACGATAATAATAAATTGATCTTACTGCATTTAAATTGTGAAGTTAATTGTAATAGTTGTTTTATGATTAATGCATTGACAAGTCTAAATATTACAGAGGCGCTTTAAAATATTATTTTGTGCATAAGATGCTATTTTGTGCCTCAAGATACATTAAAGATACCTCCAAATGCAATGCACTTATAAATATGCAGTTAACAAACTGCAAAATCCCCGATTTCTTTTACATTTTCTCTGCCCTCACTTTTCTACACCCAAACAATTCTTCTCTTCCAAAAGCTGTCGATGAGGTTTTATTTTTAAATGTTTGTTATTACTGTTCTCTGCTACAGTGCCTTTATTTTAATTTTATTTTGAAGATGGGATTATACTTTTCCTTTGATTACTTAGATATATATTTTACTACTATAGATTGGTTAAATATTGATGTGAGCTTTTCCACTAGAATTACATGTAACATTATGTGCCTAGTAATGTATAAAATCTGCATCAATTCATAAATTTCTTAGCTATGTAAATTCTTTCATATCAATCGAAAATCCTGTTTAAAATTCAACAGTCACTAGTTTTTCATCTTAAATGCTGTACTTTCTTAATGACTTGAGATAATTCTTATGTTTAAAATAATAACAGAATTTAACATTTATATAAATATTTAAGAAAAGGTACATGTGATACATATCCTATCTTTATCCTTCATTAATATTTAGAATAATTAAATTAGAGAAAGTATATGTAAAGAAAAAAATTTTATTAAGTATTTTAAGTGCTTTAGCAATGATAATTTGTGTTCCATAGTAGGCATTCTACCCTTTTTATTTGTTCAGAAAACTCAGTTTTGATTAACTTTAAAATTGTCATTAATGATTATGACATCATGATTTTGTAAGAATCTTAATGGCATTCCTACACATTTCTGGTATTCCAATGATATTTAAAATTATGCTAGTTAACCAGACGGGCCAGTGACACGCTATTTTAGGTTTTAAGAGCTTTTGTGTGACTGATTATTGTCATTAATGATTATGACATCATGATTTTGTAAGAATCTGAATGGCATTCCTACTCATTTCTGGTATTCCAATGATATTTAAAATTATGCTAGTCAACCAGACGGGCCAGTGATACGCTTTTTTAGGTTTTAAGAGCTTTTGTGTGACTGATTGAGCTTATTTCTAAAATGGTATAATTTCTGATTTAAAAAGAGTATACAGAGTATTAATGATAGGTATGTTCTTTTAAGTCATGTGTTTATATTCCTACCTGCCAACTATAGCTCTTTGCAGCCTTCAATCAGATTTATTCAGAAATATTTATTAAGTAGAAGTTATTAAACATTTTTAGATAAGATTTCTCTAATTGTTGATAATGTATGCATATATTTCAATTTTGTGTTGGTTTAATTCATTATTTGGTAAAAATTAAGGTATTTTTGATGACATGCTTGTTGTGAGATAGGGTTATTGTCTTTTGTATTCATTTAAACTCTACTTGGAAGTACTCCCAGGGATAGGTAACAATTTGCTTTGTCCCAGGCAAACCAGCAATATAATGCGATAAAGAAATACGTGAATGAAGAATTTGCTCTAAAATAGAGTTCAGTCTGCCCACATATCAAAGTTTTTGTACCAAGCATGTTAATAATTGGTGTAAATTAAAAACTAAACAACTTCTAAATATGAACCCAAAATGATATAGAATTGTTATATATAAACTGCAATAAAAATTCCATTGTATAAATCTTTGGTTTCAGTTACATCTGCATAAGTCAAAAATAGCTTAAGTTGTAAGCTTTATCAAAATGCAAAGGGTTTAAAAATATAATATATAATAACACATACATCAGTATCATTGTAAGTGACATTGTGTTCAGTATAACTATTATTTCATACTGTATGCATTTATATTTATCAGGTAAAAGTACTTAAAATTTTAGAGCAGTCACCGTAATATGTACATATGGTTTCAAATAAAATGGGAATTTTATTCCTTCATCTAATTTCCATTTCTCTATTGTCGTCATCTGACCGTGGTTCAAAATTACGTGGTGTTGTCCTCGGTTCTTTCCCTCTGGGATTGATCCAGGAACGTCACCAATAGCCCGTTGTGTTGCTCCAGTGTGACGTTAATTGAAAATACCAATACCATTTCTCTATTGAACAAACTAATTAGAGTAAATTTGCATTGTAGTGAAGTATAACTACAGACCATATTTTATTAAGCATGTTTAATGAAATGATAAAGCTACAGAAAAGGAAACAGCTGACATTACAATGCTATATCTTGTCCACTTAATCAGTTCAGTTTTTCTTAGTTCCCCATTTCTTCATACCTTGGTTAGAGAAATGGAAAGTTATCTAAGTTACACCTTTGGTTAGCTTTATGTACATACAATATGGCATTGGTTTCTTTATAAAGCTTGAAACATAAGGTTTCATATTTGTAAAACGGAAATTCGAATTTAATTTATCAGTTTTTCATTAACTCTTAAGTGAAGAATAAATTATTCCATTATCCAAAACCAGTCTATTTTCCCCTTTTGAAATGTCCTCATACACCTTATTGCTTTTCTTTTCTAATTGTACAGTTAAGGATGCCACTTTCAGTTTATCATACTTATTTTTCTCTAAGCAGGTTGTTCCTAGACTATGGTGTGTATGTGAGGTGTAACATGAACCCACCTCTTGTAGTGCACAAAGTTAGAGCAAGTGGTTTACAATTTCACCCTTGTGCCATACTGAATTATGTTCGATTGACTGAGCAATCGGAAAAGTAAAAAAATAGGTAATGGAACAATATGTTCAATGCACACATAGGTAATTGAAAACTGCTAGATTTGCTCCAAATATACCTGTTACTATTTTAAAATTCAACCTAAAATGTTATTTTTCAATAACTTTGCTATTGTTTTTCGCACAGTAGGAAATTCATTATTCTGAAGTTGGCAGGTGTGGAAAATCAATTTTTTTTTCATTTGCTAAATATGATGTGAGTGATCATGTTATAAATATTTTTATGTGTGTTTTTGTGCCATAATCAAACATGCTATAAAACTCTGTTCTAGTGTTTTTCTAGAAATTTTGCTGAAGTGAGCAATGAAGCTTTGCATTTTATGGAAGCATTTATTGCATAAGAGAATTAAAGTAAAATATGAACTTATTTAATAACAATAATTCTGTTTAATATTTTAAAAATAGTACCAATTTTCTACCAGAAGTATTCTATCTTTATACTATGAATTGAACATTCCATTTTTTGCAAACTTTTCCAAATATATATACGTATTGAGTGCTTAATATTGTGAAATATTTTATAAAAGCTCATGATATTGGAATTAGAGATTCATTGAATTTTAATTTAGTTGTAATTATATGTATAAAGAAACTCAAAAGTATTATTGAAAATACCATCTGACAGTTTTGTTATCCTCTTTCTATAGTGCTTATAGCCTAAGTATTTCTCAATTCTTTTTACTTTTCTCTTTTGTAATTTAATTGAATGTTGAACATTTTTTTAACAAAAGAAATCCCAGAATCCTTTATTTGGTGTTTTAAAACCTTGTAATTTAAAATTGTCCCTAGTATTGTGTTTAAGAAATATAGCAATATACCCAAAAAAGAATTAAATGTTTCTTATTATACCGACTAGGTTATGATCCTCAAAACTTGTACATTTAAGGGTACATCTGGGAATATCCTGGATAAAATGTAATGTCAAATATGCTATTTTTTGTTTCTGCATTAAACGAAGTCTTCAAATAAAAAATTATTGCATATAACTATTGTAAAATACCCAAATTCTGGTGAGTTAACTAGATTGTTTCCCGAATTAAGAATTTTTGTACTGGATGACTAGCAATATATTTCTGCTTATGCTAACCTGATTTACTTTTTGTCTGAAAACTGCTTTTATAGCATTTTTAGGAAGAATAGGAATATTTTTTAAATGACACAACCTACTTTAGATCATCTGGTCTACATTTACTACTGTAATTTTTCTTCCTAAGGTAATGAAATTGCCATAAACTTTAAAACTGGCATAACTACTGAGCCTAGTTAATATACTTGCTGTGAATGGAAATATAGAATAATGATCAGACATATTGAATAAAAAATATATTTGAATTCTCCTGGAACATGCTATAAAAGGAGCAGTTATTGGAAATTTTTGTTTATGATTGAAATGAAATATTCTTTATGATAGCTTTTGTGTTCCCTTCCTTCTAATATCAGTTGCTTTTCTGAAAAATACTACTCTAGGGTTTTGTAGCAATGTACTTTCGTGTTATTGCATTAGTGTATGTATGTAAACATTTGTGTCTTTTTGTATATATCTACATCTATATATAGACACATTCATACACATGGAACTTTTGTAAAACTCATGCCTGTTTGTGACTGCAAAGTGAAATATCAGCTTACTTTGTAAAAAGTTGCTTAAATTTTTACTACCTACTATTATGGGTTTTTCTAGGAAGCTATGTTTTGTTTCCCTGTGATGTTTTATCTTTAAATATTTAGTGTTTTCCTTTTTGTTTTAAAATACATATTAAATATTATATCTGTTTTGATGAAAATTATAATATATTCTATTATTTGTGCATTTGGATTCAATAGTTAACTTTGCACTGTATGAATACTGTCTCCACAATAAATGTAAAACATTATATTTTAGTATTAATACATTTATATGTACTTTATTTGGTCTTATTTCTGTTTGTAACAATACTTGGTATGTGGAGGATTTAACACTTTTCTTGTCTACAGTCAGATAATGTTAAAAATGTTTAATATACATTTCTTGTATCTAGAGCAATTTGAGCTGTAAGATCTTCTATATGTCTTTCATTACTATAGTTTTAGTGGCTGCGTTTTTATGCAGTGCTGTAAAGTTAGAGATATTTTCTAAAGATATGCTTAGATCATTGCAAGCTAAGTTTTAGGTATAAGTTAAATGCACATACTACGTACAGTACAGTATAACTTCCATGAAGAATGACTAGAAGCCATTTTTAAATTATTTAATTTCTGAATTTTGTTTCCTTCCTCGGTTTTAAATTTATTTTAACTGTTTTTAATTCTGCATTGATTAAATTTTATCCCCTTTGTTTTAGTAATGCCAGTGATTATATATAGTGTGTGAATGATATTTAAGGTTTAAAACATTTTATTTGTTGAAAATGAAATAGGGTATTAGGATGTTTTAACATTTTTAGAACAATTTTCTGGCAGTATAAATGTTTTAAATAAAGATACTTATTTCTTTTAAGTCCCACACTTATAGCTCTTGTTGTAGACTATCAGCATACATTTTTCTCCTGCTTTTCAAACTCCATCCTGAATTTGAGATCTGTTTAGATAATGTTCCTTTTAACTCATCAAAGGCAAAATAATCCATTGAAGACACATCAAAAGACTGAAGGATTATAATTTTTTCCAAGAAATTTAGTGGTAGATTTGGAACTAGATTGATAACTTTGTGAGTAAAAGGTTCATACTTGCATGAAATTGGAATTTCAAGCAATTATTTCAGTATCGCATAGAATTGATTCTAATGGTCTTAATTTCTCATTGTGCACTATTCCAGTAATGGTTATTGAATCCCTTGAGCAAACCTTTTGAATTCTTAAAACAAAGTTTGCAAATCTTTTCTTTTCGGATAGTAAGTCGGATCTTTTTGCTAGTCATTTTAACAGATCCATTCTCATTACTTGTAACTACTATTCCACCTCCAATTGAATGATTTTCTTAGAGAATTTTGTATCAGATTTTTTGAGATCATCTTTGTTTCAGGTAAAAGTTGAATATTACATATCTAGGTTTTTGAAGGAATCTTTACTACATCTCGTGTTTCAGTTGATATAAAAATATCTAGTGATTTTTTTTCAGGTCATTTTTATTTTCTATTAAAACCATACTTTTAAGTAAATATCATTTTGGATTTTAATTTAGTGTGTTATGGTTTAAAGCAAATATAGCATAAATTTCCTTTTCGCGAATACCTAACCTTTGATTCACTTGTACCTTTTTTAAAGTAGATATTAAACATCTGCAAGTAATTGCTTGAGTCTTGGATTCATTTGTTGCTAGCAGTATTGTTTTGATTTTATTACTTGCATTTTAAAATAGTTGTAAAAATACATAACAGCCTCTATTTCCTTATAAGTTTGAATGCATTATATGAAGCATTTTAAATTAGTATAACAGCTAAAATTTACATAAGTTTTCACAATTGTGAACAAAATTAATAAAGGAATTTATGTTTTTAAAATATACCTTAGATATAAAAGTTATAAAAAATTAATTCATTCCATTCGTAGTGCTTTAATGTGAGAATATTTTAATTCTGACATTTAAATTAAATTTGGGGGTGCAGCTATTTTCTAAAATTCAGTCAGTATACACTAAATTTGTGTTTCCTTTATGAAATTTAGGCATTCAGCCTTTCAATATTTTTACTTCATCTTTTCGTTTCCTTTTGTTCAAATAACTCTACTTTCAGAATAACATTTTAATATGAATAACTGATTTTCCTCCTAACGTGCTTCTGAGAGCAAATAATTACTTAACAGGTTTTAAATGAGGATCATACTAAGTAGTGGGACTTATTTTAGGGTGAGGATGTTTAGCCTATCAATCCGTTTCAGCCAATTTTCATGCAGTTTTTAAATTGCAATACATAGCATAAATCAAATTAAAATTTCTATTGCTTATGATAAAATATGTCATTAGACTTATTGCATTTATAAATGAAGAATGTAAAAAATTGTTCCTAGTTTAAGTAATCACACATTTGCTTTTCAATTATATAAAAAGCATTCCAAAGTTAAAATGGAGAAGGCTCAGAAAATCCTCATAGTTTATGATAGGTTTTTCATATGTGCATGCTGTTTGAATAAATTATGAAAATGGGAAATTATTTCCATAGCCTCCAAGACGCGTATTGCATCAGCCTTTGTGCTCTAGTTTTGAGCTTTGAATATGCTTGACTTTTAGTGAAAAGATAGATTTTCGAAGCACAAACTTATAACTTTGTATAATAAACCAAAAATTTGCTCTGTATGTGGGTAATTTTTGTGAGACTGCATCATTTGTTTATGGTCATACAAATATCATGAATGTGCTTATTTTGTTGATAGAATTTAACTGAAATCTGTTATGGGCAAGCATTATAATTATTTCAATTTACTATTTGAAGCACTTAAATCTTTCTATTTTGTGTTTGACATGCTCTGTTAAGTTTCTAACTAATTGCATTGAATTTAGTACTTGGAAGGATTTATCTTTAATATACAAACACATTCTGTAAGAAAATTTTAAGCTATTACAAATTATCCAATTTTATTTTTAAACAAATTTAAAGATGGATAGTTTGCATAAAAGTTAATGTTTTATATCAAACTTTATTGTACTAGTTGAAATCCAAATCAAATTTACAAAGTAGTCATTAAGAAGTATTGTAAAAATCTTCAAGCAGAAGGGCTAGTTATAAGTTTGAAATTGATAAATATAATTTCTAGTGTGAAAGGCTCACATAATGAAAATTATGAATAAATTTTTTAATAAAGTTTAAATAGTGGCAATATCAATTGGGATAATTTTCTGTCTTGCATACTCTTTCTTCACAATTTGCAGTCACTTTCATTAAAGAATTCTATTCACAATCTTGAGTTTCTCCAATTTTATTTTTCAAGTAAAGAAGTAAGGCTAAACTACAAATCGTATTTAAAAAATAGATGATGAAAATTGAGAAAAAAATCGCTGAAATTTTATTTCTTTTGCATTACTTATTTATCTTAAATTGTTTTGCTTTCCTAGCTCTAAAAACAACATTGAGTGAAGAAAAAATAATTTATATTCTGCAGGATTTTTGATAAATATGCAAGTAATAAATGCAATTGAGAACTAGTCCAGACTAGCATGCAATATTGTAAAAATTATGAGAACATTTTCAAAGGGCAAATATTCATCTTGTAACAGGAATCATGCTGTTTTTATTTTGTTCTCTTTTAATTACTGAATTGGATTCAACAAAGCAAATATACTTTTCCCAGCTAGCTTTTTGGATTAGTTAAGGAAACTTTAAAGTCAGATGAGCTATAAATTTTACTAAATTTTGAAATTTAAAAAATGTGCCAAGAATTCTTATGCATTCATATGATTAAAAGTACTTAACACAATATTTTTTAATTGAAATGATTTCTTCTGTACAGAAAAATAAGATTTCATTCACCAGAACAGCATGAAACATTTTCAAACCTCATTAAATGAGAAACATGATTGAGAAATGCCAGTGGCAATCTGTTTATAGCTTTTTTTATCCTGTTTAAAGAATATAGAATGCATTTCTTTAGAATTAAAATTATCAAAACATTTTCATTAAACTTGATGAATGAAAAGTAGTGTTTCTTTAGGAAGGTAAATGTCTCAACATAAACTTCAAAACAATAAAAATATATTTTCATGTCAGAAGTTTTGTATTTGTATGCACTTGGAAGATATTGGTGAAATGAAGCATTATATTTACTGTATTCCTAACTAAACCTGAATGTTATTTATGTAAGTATTTTTGTTGCAATTTTACTAAAGGATTGTATGAGTGTCTTCATCTTCAATTCAAGTTTTCTTCAACATTTAATTAGAAGTTTCCTGTTCCTTTACTTTTTTCTTGTTAAGTAGTTTTTGTTCATATTTCTATCAGTTAAATATGGTCAAATAAAAAGCAACCATAATTCAAATTATTTTTAACAAACTAATTTCGTAACAGTAATAATAAGTTGCATTCCATGTCAATAAGCAAATCTTATTTTTATTGGATTAAGAATCTTATTTTAATTATTTTTGCATTCTTTAAAACAAGAATCAGATTCAGGTATGCAAGAAGCAATTTAAAATCCAAACTGAAGGCAGTACATTAAGTTTTTTAAATTACTGGGAAATGTTTTCATAGTTATGATATCTTTTTATCAGCTTATTGCTTGCTTGGAATACTTGATTCTCTGAATATTTTTCAGACTAAAATTTGCTCTGTCTAACTTATTCAAAATTCACTAACATTGGTTTACATCAAACGAATCTGGATTGTAGCATATTGCCATAAATCTAATTGAACTTCAAAACATGAGTCTCAATATATAAGTAAAAACATTTACTACAAATTTGGTATTTTTATACAAAATAAAGTACTTAAATATTTCTCAAAATAATTTCAGAAAATATTTAGCTCAAAATAAAACTTAATGTGATGTAAGTTATTCTAATTAAATTAATGCTGAATGTGCTTACAAAAGAAGATTGAGTTATTTTAAAACTATTTTATGTTTCTTACCATAGTGTAATAAAAGTAAGTTGTGTGTATGGCTAGGATGAAATGTTTAATCAAATCAGTTTTATTTACTCAAAATTTTTCTATTCCTTGTACTTAAGCTTAGTTTTATGAATGGAACCCTTTTATTGAAAGCATTAATTGTTCAGTTACCACAGACCTTAAAAACCTGACTTTGTTTTTAGAAGCCCTTAAACAGCCTTGATATTTGCTGAAAGTACTTAAAATATTTTTAAAAACCTTAATTTTTACCAGAACACTGCATATTTCATTTCACCTGGATTTAAAAACCAAGACCAATGATACTTGTCTTAGGTCAAGTGTCATTGAAATCAAGGGCCTAATACTTATAGGTTCGTTAAAAATTGATATTTTCTGCATCTTTGAGACTCAAACCTGGCTCTTATGAAAGTTTCTTCACCTGTGCATTCACAAGGTGATCTATGTGAAATGTTGCCTTACAAAGGCCCTATTTTTTACTTGACGAGTGGGAACCCTGTTTTATTGTTAAACTTCATGTATTGCTATTGAAAGATAAGTTTGTATTTTTCAATCTATTCGAAATGTGCAGGGCTCCTAAGTGTAAAGTATCGTTATGAAACCTGCAGTTTCCTGGGAGTGGCTTCTAAACAGTTTCACTTCCTTTGAAAAGTCTAGCATAACTTGGGTTTCTTGTATCTAATTTGAATTGTTATAAGCGTAAAAATATGATCAATCTTGGAAAAATTAAATGGTAATATTTAAATCAGTGGAATGAGTTCTCATAGCTCTAGATAATCAGATTTACAAAATATATTAGCGATTCATGAAGTTTCAAATTTCTAAAATTAGTCATATTTTTTGTATTCAAAATAGGTTTTACGAAAATGTTGAAACTATCTATTTTTTACTATTTGATTTGGATTTTGTTTTAGTAATTTAAAATGGAATTGCTTGGTATGACAAGGACCAAAAAGATGTCAGATTTTTAAGTTTTGTTGACAGAAAATGGACCCTAGACTTAAATACATTTATATCTGCTTAACAATATATATGTAATAGATTGTCTCAAATTAAATGAATCTTATAAAAGTATTAAAATTTCAAGCATGGTTTTTCTCTATTTGATTAACTAAAAATGAATATTAAAAATCATGTGCTTTTGGTGTATTATCCCCTTTTAAATTGTATACAGTTTGGAAATATATATTTTTGGCATTTTTATTACTAGAATATCTTATGTTAAATATTTGGAAGAAGTACTCAGTAGGATTTTATAGAAAAGGTCAAAACAGTAAGGCCTTTTGAGTGCCTTAAGCAAATGCCTTGATAAGTAATATCAGTAAGACTGGGAGAACTAATGCATGTAGAAAACTAGGCACACTCTAGGACAGTGTTGAGTTTCATAATAGAAAAATAGATGGATGCAAGTGACCTTAACTCATTCATTATTAATAGTTTCTTTGTTTACATTTTTTATAAAAGATTCCTCTTACATCCTTTTAAGAAAATCTTGTTTTATGAGCACACAACCATAAATACATTTAGTAAAAGTAAGAGTTTTAACATTCCGATTTTGTAACAAATATGCTGCAGATTAAAATTATCTGTTTTCTTATAAGTACTCTAGTATACGTGTATGAAACAGCAGTATGATAGTATAGATATTAAAGCTGTCATCCTTTACTATTTAGTCAATTTGTGCAAAAATACATTAACTGGAAGTTTTACTGTGAACTGTTTACCTTAGAATATTGCAACTGCATACTAAAAAATGGAAAACATGTACAAGTATGAGCCTTACATATAGGACACATTTAGATGAATTAATGATTTATTTTTATGATGTTTTTACTGGTATTTCTTAAAACTTTAGGTTATAAACTTATATAATTGTTGTGCATTTAACTCGGTAATAACCATGAATATTTGTTAACAGCTTTATTTTGTATGAAAAGTAAAAGATCAGGTATAAAATAAAAACAGGAGTGAGTTTGTAGGAATTTCTGATATCTTAAAAGGTGTGTTTACATTAACGTTAATAAATATTTAGGGTCTGTGAAAAGTTCATTCGGATTTCAGTAAATAATTGAATGCAATTTTTCTCTAGAATTTGATCCTATAAAATGCTATTTAAGGAATTTTTAATCCGAATAGGCATTTCACATAATCTTATGTATTTATATAACTGAAAAGTAAAACTTGTAAAAATTAAATGTAGTAATGTATTAGTGAAATAAATGAGTTATCCACATAAAATGTCCCCTAAATTTAAAAAATAATTTTAATTGAATAAAGAGAAATTATAATTTTCACTTCCTGGCCTTAAAGATTCTCTTTCATTTTTACATAAACATCATTTATAGCATACCTTTCAATCATTTATTATATAATTCATTACTAAAATTCACATCTTACGAAATTGGAATTTATCGGTTTTAGCGATAATCACAATGGTTTTCCTTTTAAAGGGAAGTGTATCAATTAAATAAAGGTTGCAAACATTTATTTTTTATTATGTTGCCATGAGTTTCTATCATCAGTTCTTAATTTACTAATGTCTTTTTATGTAACTTGTAGGATCTTGATTCCTCTGCCAGTAAGCTGTAGGTATGTAGCACAGGGTTGATTCCTGCAACTACCCTGGGTGTATGCCCATTTACTTGATGGGGAAAAACTGTTTGGTACAGCTTAGCCAGATCTGGCCCTTGCACCATGAAAAATCAAACAGTAAAAAATTCTTTTGATACAAAAATAAGGCTTACGGTAAAGACTGCTATTAAGAAACAAATGAATTCTTCCATTATAGAAAAGTAAGAATTAAAATTTAGTCCCTGATAAGATTGTATAAGGAATTAGCAAATTCTGTATAGAACGATTTGAATTTATGCCTGTTTAAATTTGCTGCTTCCGATGCATCTCATTGCCTGAAGTTTATATATAAGGAATCTAAATCATTTTGTAAATAGTAATCAATACCTTAACCATGGCTTTGGTAGTCAAACTTTTCATTTCAAATTTGAATATTTTATCCTTGATCTGAAACAATCTTCAGAGAACAGTAATGCAAGCAAAACTTTTGATCAAGCTGATGACAAAGAAAGTAGCTACACTTCAAGAAAACTTTCATGTTCTAAAGTTTTTGTTCCTTGCAATTGTTTCGATTTTCAGATACCAGTCCAATGCAGGAAATCAGTGTGTTTTTTTCGTTCTAGGGAATAACGAGAATTGTTAAGTTTAGTTTCTATTTAACTAACGATAGATCTCTCAACTATTAGTGAATTTAATGTTACCTATTTTTTACGTATTCATTCGGATTATATCTTATAGTATATAGCAAACATGGCCCATTGGTACACGATTTTCAAGAGCTGATCTTGATTTGAAGAGCTTTTCTGATGCAGCCTTTATTATGAGAAAATTATAAGACTACTCGAACTCGTATTTCCTTATTCTGTCTCCATGGCAGGAAAATAATTGAACTAGTTTTAAATAAGATTTTGAGTCATTTTATTTTGTTTAATGCCATATAAATTGCACCATACACTGATTTTTTCAATTAAATTCCTCCATTGGATTTAAAACAGTATTTCCTGCTATACATTTAAGTTACATAAATTTACACGTTGAAACTGGGGAAAAGTAATATCACAAAAACAAATCTTAAACATAAATTTTCATGTGTAATCATGTCTGTCATCTTAGATTGAAAAATTGATTTACATATTAGAAAAAATAACTTATGTTTATAGTTGGAAGAAATATATTCCGACTGTCTTATCTCGTTAATGTACTGATTGTTTCCTTTTTGTTAAGTTAAAAATAAATGGCTGTGGATATCCCTGTCTTAATTTCACCCACCCACCATTATGATTTAAAATGTGAAAGCACATTTGCACGATGTTCCAAAGCTTTGTCGAAAATAATGCATTTTCTGAATTTATATTTAAAACAAATTATTTCCCCTATACTTATTCTGTATTTATTTGAATTTAATTCCATGAATACTTGCAATTCAATTACGTTGATATTTTCTCTGACATCCACCTTAGAAAGGTGTATAAATGAAGACATTGCAGAAGGGATTGAGATTCTCTTATCTGAATTATAAGTGCCGTTAATCAATATTTAGTTCAAGTGTTTAAGGACAGTTTGCAAGAATCAACTATCCTTTTGTTTCTGAAAGATCTATTTTAAATATTACACAGTATAGCTGATTAATCTCGACAAATTCTAAATTTTGATTTTAAAGTATTTTTTAAAAAGTTCATGCTCATGAGTTCCATTCAAATGGGACTATTTTTAACTTCTAAATCTAATCAAAAGAATGTGATGCTAAACTCGGGAATATGAAAAATTGGCAAAATAATGTTTACTTTGGGTTAAAAATTGATAACGTAAAATAATTTCAATTATTAATGGATATTTGCCTTAGAAAAATGCTAATAAACTGAAAGTCTTATGCTAATAATAGGGGTAGTTAAGTCTTATGTTAATAATGAGGTAGTTAATTAACGTTGCACTTGAAGCAACACAACAGGCTATTGGTGACAGTCCAGGATCAATCCCTAAGGGGAAAAAAAATCCGAAGACAACACCGTATAATTTTGAACCACGATCAGATGACAAGGTAACACCTGAGCTGGCACCCCACTCTTCATACTTCCATACCACGCCGTGAGGACGCTAACAATAGAGTTGCATTTTTAAAAAATGAGATGTTGACTCTTATCGGTTCTAAATGAGTTAAGGTAATGGTCTGTCAAACAAATGCAATGAGGAACTAAGTCAAGACTTCAAGTTGTATTGCTTCACTTATATGGAAGTTTTTCCCTTAAAGTTAAGTAATCATGGCTGAAAAAAACAAATCCTGATTCTAGGCATTACAAAAGGAATGCAATCAATGTTATTGTTTCCAAACGTGCCTTTTAGACTAAAAATGCCTTAAATTGAATGTTTGAAATAAAAGTATTACTTATTCAGTTATAAAAAGTTGGCATTTTAAATTAGGTTAAAATTAAGTGGTCAAATATGTAAGTTTATAAAGTTCACAGGAAAAACAATTTATAGAAAGGTATTTATTAGGTGATTTGTTTAAATTATAAATTTGACAAAAATGAAAAATGTTTGCTGAGCATTTAATACAGCTGCACATTCAATACATTTTAAGTATCTACACCACACAAAACTAGTGTCCAACAAGTTCTGATATACCAAACAAAAAATAAATTTGAGAATAAGCTATAAACAAATTACAACAAAAAGTGCAATTTATGGTCATCTCTTGTCAAATCGCCAACTAAATACAATTGGTATGATTCTTTTATAATCCATGTGTGGGGCCATTTTGAACTAGAGTGGCTATTTTTAATCTAGCTTGGTGCATTTAATGTTCGAATAAATTTGGTACTAAAGTAAAGCTAATTTTTTCAGTATTAATATATCTGGAAATTTATTTAAAAACTTATTTTTAAAATTAGCTGATTTTTCACTAACAGCTTTGAATTTTACACTCCAAAGAAAACAGCTTGTATGCACTAGAAGTTGGGTGTTTTGGATCTTCAAAAACGTGTTCCATGCTGTAAATAATTCAGCGCATCTTGTGAACAATTTCAAATGATCTATAGCTTACTTTTCGATTGGTCATTGCATTTTTAACTTGTGTATTTTACTAAGGATTCTGTAGTACCAAAATACTGAAGTTTGTTTTTCGTATCTGCCAATTGCATTTGCAGCTATATGCTGTTTTATTTAATTTGTTTTGTACTTGCATATCGCTCTAAATGACAACCCCCCCAACAAAAAATAAGGATTGGGGCAACAAGTTCAGATTATTAGAAGTAGCTGTCACGGATGTTTTCAGATGTATAATTCTAGGGATTACTAAGGAGCTCTAAAAAATGACAATAGAAGCTGTCAGTCACTTCAATAGTTTAATTCAGAACTTTTAAGACCAATAACAATTTTTTAAATGGAACTCATTGTCTAAGTACTTGCCAATAGAGCATTCTCATCTTATGTACTGAAATAAGTAACTACAAAGCGGTGAATTTTCTTTCCTATTTTGGCATTTGCAGGTTGTAAATACTAATTAAAACTTGAAAAGCAGACAATACTGTTTTTAGGAACATGGCGTTATCAGAAAACATGAAAGATCAATGTTTCTTTTGATAATTTAGTTATTTTTTAATGCCTTCATGTGCAGCAAAAATAGCTACCAGCAGAACAATGCTGAAACAGGAATATCAAAAAGTATTTTATGATTGGGATTTTATACTAATGCATTGCAATTGAACTATTATAGTGGAAGATAAGTTCCCCATGTGTTCAGATCTTACTATTTTTTTATTAAAAAATTAAGAAAAAGCACCAAATTTCCAAAGAAAAAAGAGGGGTAAAATAAAAATTAGTTTGATGAGTTTAGTTTTTTCTTAGTTAATTACACCCAAGATCCCAGAGACAACAGACCAAAACTATTACTCGTAATGATCTTGAATAGAAAATCCAATGTGCAAGTAAATGGTTTTAGTTTAATTAGGTAAGTGTTTTGGAAATAGATTTTAAAACACTTCATTTCTACCCATCAAAAATCGAACCCCTTCACCAAATCTTGTCTTAAAAAGATTTAACCAATATTAGCAATATTGACTTGTAAGTGCTCAAGTTGCCATTATCAAGGTAGAATTGAAAAAATGTAATATTTTTCGAAAATATAAGGCAACAAAAAATATCAAGAAACTGTCCCATGTGAATTGGAATCACTCAATAGTCATGGCATAAATCGCATGATTTCAGCTCTCCTTATCGTGATATAACACTTCCCCTCTGGTGAAAATTCTAAAATATCTTGCATTTCACAATTTATTTAATTTTGTAATTAACTTTCCTAATTAGGTAAATACAGAAAATTGTTTGATTTTTTAAAATTATGTTTAAGCATTACTATAAGAAAAAATTAAAATATTAGCATCTTTGAACCAGCATCGTAATTATCGCTTTTCATCACTATTGCAAACAAGATATTTATTCTGATGTGCATGGCGTGAAATCAAAATGAAAAATTACGATGCTGGTTCAAAGATGCTTAATATTTTAGTTTTCTTATAGTAATGCTTAAACATAATTTTTAATATAGAAAATCAAACAATTTTCTGTTATGCAGACATTAAAATATTCTGGGTGCAGGATGAAATCTGATTTGTGTAGTGTAAGATATGCAATTATAAAGTTATTGCACATGTAAGTGACATTCGTAAGGCAGGAAAGCGAAAATGTCTAAAAATAACTCATTAAAAAAAATTAAATCTAAGCAAAATTAATTTCTCTAATTTGTCATGTTATGACAGCATTCATAATAGCAAAATCCACAAAAATTGGCACCAGCCTTATTTCCAAAGTTATTGTACAAATGAAAGAAAAAAATAAATGACAAGAATTTTGCTTTCTAAAAGCCCTCTGGGTTTTTGAAAATAAATTAAAAACTTGCTTCTCAATCGCAGAAACTGACCAATGAAAATGCAGATGATACGTTTGGTTCAAGAATAAATATGGATTAGACGGTCACTGAAACAGCACAAATCATGTTGGAAGAATGTGACGTTAAAATATTGTCCCTGTTAAAACTAAGTGCTTTCAATGCATCTCCTTTGTTGCAATAGGATAAGAATGAGAAAATTAAGAAATACAACAAATGTAAAATATAAAGAATGACTTATACCTTGCATTATAGGATAAAGTATTCAATTTTTGGAGAACATTTTTCAACTATTTCACTTAAGTGTAACATTTTAGACAAAAGTAAAATTAAATTTTTTAATTTTGAAGTTTTTACCAAGCAGTACTTTGTCAATACTGGGAAAAGTAATTGGGCATAGCTGAATCAATTGTTATGTTGCCATTGCTCAATTGTAAGATTTTAAAAACAATTTAATAAAGTAATACAAAACCAAATTAAAATATCTGAAAATGAAAACTAAACTAATTAAAAAATATTTAGCTAAGTATAAGTAATCTAAGTAAACAAATTGAAATGGTGAGAAGAATCAAAGGACCTCAAATAGAAATAAAATAAATTCCAAAATTTCAATCTAGCATAGCAACAGATAAATACGCAAATCGAAACTCAAAAATCCAAAAGCTAACTAATGTATTCTTTCATAATATCGAATATTTAAAGTGGTTTGCCCTTAAATCCTGGGAAAAGAGGGGCCGTGGTGGCCCGGTTGGAAGAGTAACGGGCTAGCAACCGAAGGGTTGCGAGTTCGAATCCAGCCAAACACCGTCGTGTACAAAGGGGGCTGGTGCACGTAAAATCTGTCGTGGCCTCAAATGTCCTCACGTTGGCATGGTGTGGAAGTTTGGAGAGTGGGGTGCCAGCTCAGGTGTTGCCTCGTCATCTGACCGTGGTTCAAAATTACGTGTTGTCCTAGGATCTTTCCCTTTAGGATTGATCCCGGACCGTCACCAATAGCCCGTTGTGTTGCTCCAGTGTGACGTTAATTGAAATAACCCCCCTGGGAAAAGAATTTAGTGATAAAAAATTATCTATAAGCCTGAAAGCTTGTATCAAAGAATGTTATATTCTAACAGAAATTTTTAAAACTTCAATTCTGATAGGTTGGTTGGTTTTGGGATTTTATGGCACAAGGGCCATATTTGGGCATCAATTCTGATAGGAAAACAAAAAGCTTCCAAATACATTTGTAAAGCCATTGATAGCTAATAAATACATTTTGTTTAGAAATATATTCTTAGTTTTCATTTCATGAAGTTTTATAATTCCAAGCATTTAAATGTAAAGTGACTTGCAGCGAATTGTGTACAACGTGACCACTGTCGAACCTGATATTAACCCTCAAACATTATGAACAATTTTTTGGATCTATTAATGTGTGAAAAAAGTATGAGAATTCTAAACACGCCAGCAGATCAAAATGGCAACATAACATGAAATGACACCAAACTATAGAGCAATAGTTTAGATTATGTGAAACATCACATTTCAGATTAATAAGTTTATAACAAATTATTCTCATTTGATTTATTATCTTTAAAATATGAGAAAAATCAACAATGCGAGATAAATATCTCTTTATTACAATAGTTCTGATGTTGCATAGCTTAACATGATATTACAACATATAAACATCTGATTACTTTACAAGTGTAAAAACAAAACACAAGCAGCCAACAAATTGTTCACTGTCATGATCTGTAAGTTAAGAATTGAATCAACCTTTTAGGTAGAGGCAAACGGTAGATCTTAGAATGAGAAACTTGTTGAAGAATCTTCTCTCGGCAGGCAATTTTCAAAGATGGAACTGTCAAATAAGTATGTAAACAAACATCAGGTATAAGCTATTCCAACATTCAATATCAATGTTTTAGGTTGAGCTTACTGCTGTCAAATAAATCTGGCTTAAATTTCCCAAAGTTAGATCAATTTTAGAAAATATTCCCATCGAAAATGCATTCATGTGATAAATGGTAATTCAAAGTATTTTACCTAATATAGTGTAAATATATATACTTTAAATAATCATTCATTATACCAATTTTAAAAACAGCTTCATTTATCTACCTCATTACTATATTAATTCATACTTACTACCAAATGTCGGTACTATACGAACTTGCTTTGTTGTACCATACAAATCAATGACAGCATATATTGGACTACTTCTATATGGAATACCCGTAGCACAAGGACCAAAAACATCACCATTTAACAACAAATACATTTCGGCTAAATTATCACGTATCACATAGGTTACTCCAATACGACTTCCAACATCAGCAGGATAATTATTATAGAGCCTGAAAAAGTTTCTTTCATTGATACGGACATTTTTAACACAATATAGTTACTAATATAATAAAAATTCTAAATTAATTCATGTAAATTATCTTAAATAAAATTTTATTTTCTATCATATTAAACTTATAATTATCTAGTATAATACCTGCAGATTTTAAAATAACTTGGTCTTTAAATTTAAAAAAGAAAAGATATTCCATTTAATATACAATCATTTTTCTAGGCATAAAAAATTCTGGCAAAGTAATGCAAGTAAAACACATTTTTCACTGGATATTATTTTTAATTTGCACCCCTAGTAATCGAAAAAATAACTTTTTTTAGTTTTAATTTTCTTTAGAATACTTATGTTTTCAGAGATCTTTTTTAAAACCTTTTCCTGTAGTCACATCTTCATGTAAAATTGGATTTTATAGTTTTTTAAGGCAAGACAGGCATATTGTGAAACCGGTCAGTAAACAATAAGAACTAAAACCTGAAAACTATTGTAACTATAGTTTAATTGCAATTGAACAAATTAATTTTATATTTTAATAGCTCAGACAGTTCTGATATTGAATATTTAGATAAATATTTTTTTATAAATGGAAAAATACACTCATGTCCAAATTTATCTCTACATACCCAAAGATAATGATATTCCATGAAATATCCAATCGATGTAATCCATTTTTGTAGGGAATGTGTAAAAGACAATCCTAATTAGAATTATCCAATCAAAAGTGATCAAACAGTTTCTGATATGCAAATCAAGGCCGTTACATCATCCGACAATAAATCAAGCGCTTTGAGCAAAGTGAATTTCTGCAATACAGACTTTGATTTCAGTGTGTAAGGACTCAAAACGGTTTGTCCATGAAATATCCAATCGATGTAATCCATTTTTGTAGGGAATGTGTAAAAGACAATCCTAATTAGAATTATCCAATCAAAAGTGATCAAACAGTTTCTGATATGCAAATCAAGGCCGTTACATCATCCGACAATAAATCAAGCGCTTTGAGCAAAGTGAATTTCTGCAATACAGACTTTGATTTCAGTGTGTAAGGACTCAAAACGGTTTGTTAGGACTCCGAAGTATCATTTGGAAGAATCTGTGAAGTGGCGAATTATCAGCCGTTTAGAAGCAGGGCAGACAATCATGGAAGCAGTGAGATGTGTGAATATTTCAAGACAGTCTGCTATGGAAACAATTTCAGAACTCTGGAACTGTCGTAAGGAAGCCTGGACAAGGTCTTAAACGAATAACTGCTTCTCAAGATCTGGCAACTGCTCGTCGTAACAGGAAGTCTACTGCTCGGCAGTTAAGTTCAGAGGTTGCAGCCGCCACTGGAGCTGTTGTATCACGGCAAACTGTATACAGAAGGCTTAATGAAAAAGGCCTATATGCCAGAAAGTCAAGGGTATGTGTTTCACTGCCTTCACAACAAAAGAGGGATCGCTTTAATTGGTGCAAAAAACATCAGAACTGGAGTGAAAACCAATGGACCCATGTTCTCTTTACTGATGAGTCAAGGTTTAATTTAACATCTGGAGGGAGTCAGGAATGCGAAATCTTCCTTCGAACATTATGGAACTTCGAACATTATTATTAAGCTAAAGCACTGCTTGTAAAAGCACCATAAATTGCTTTGCTACTTGTCATGTGTGAAAGCAATTTCAAATGTACTCAGTAAATTTACTGTAATTTTTTTTAATTTATATAATTTCAAACTCTTCCATCTCAGTTTTTGATCTGATATTACTCATTTCCTGCAGCCACTAATTATGTAGTTTTACTAAAAACAAAATTCATTTTAAATTTAAGACAAAAAATGAAAATTGGTAACTTGAAAATTGTCAGCTGCTATTAAACTTAGAATAAACTCTCATACCCTGAAGAAATACTACTGTGATGAGCTTCATATGAATAAAATATCTTCCAAAACACCGACCCATTTTCATGACAAGTTCACAACTTATCTGAGTATCCTTGTTAAAGCATGAGATCAGAAGAATTGCATTTAAATCTTGTATCATAAAATTCTATACGTAAGACTTGTATCCAAGAGAAATCTAATGTAGTTCAGACTTTTGAGTCTCAAAATAGGTAGGTAGACCAGGAAAACCATTTTGTACCTATGCTTCATTTACCCTTATTTTAAATTAATTTTTTTACTATCTGAGTTTTCAACTTTGCTTGTGATTATGACTTTTTGATAATGAGTCATTCCTAGGTGTACAGTTAATGGGAAATTGCAGTTCATGCCTTAAATTGTATGTAATTCTCCATTAACATGTTGGTGCAAGGAAACGATATCTTGTAATACTATTATTTTTAAAAAATGACAAACAAGCATCATCTTTTCTCTTCCCATTTCTCACATTTATACTTTAATTTTTGTTAGGAATTTAAAGAAAGGTTAATTCTGATATTCAATCTCTACAAAAGGAGTTTGTAGAGTTAAAATGAGCTGTTATAGAATTCGGTAATTGATCTCGCCCAAAGGAAAGGTCACATACAGTTAATGGAAGCAGAGTTGGAACAATTGTGAGATACCATATATATACAATAAGGATCCCCTCAAATACAGACAGCAGATCTTTGTAGGTATGACAAGTTTAACCCTCAAGCTTCCACATAGGACTAAAAGGCCCCTAATGCAGACACCAGCTGAACCCCTACCCGAAATACTTATCTGCTTTTCTTCTCCATGTGAGGAGGGTAAACAGTCATCCCCATTCTACAAAGGCTTCTCAATCAACCCCTGGTCTCCTAGAGCAAAGTTAAATGATCATCAGATGTTGTAAGGGGGTCGATTTCTAACTTTGTTTAATCTATGCGTATCACATAAACTCGTGAGATTTTTGACGTCAGCTAAAATATTCCAAAGACCCAGTGTTGCTGTTTATGTACGATGGTTAAGGGAAATTGAAGCCTGAGGACTGACCATGATTCTTGAGTGACCAACTGAGTTTGCATTGATAAATCAGCTCTTCAGCTGACATACAAAACCATTTCCCTAGCCGGAAATAAACTGAAAAATGGGGAAAATATTACCCCAGGGGTGGTAGTGTGGGGTATGCCCTAACCCAGTGGTGCGCAAACCATGGGTCCTTGAAAATTTTTGTGGGTCGCCAAATTCAAAGAAATTTATTTGACAATAAAAAATATAAGGCTTTTCTTCAACAAGTATCAGGTACCAGTAAAAGAGTGAACTGAAATAATATTATTTATCAAAAAAGAAGTACATTTTTTTACGAAAACAATTGTCTGTATTAGTATAGGACCTATACTTCGTCAACCGGCAGGCGAACAGACAGTGATAAAAGATAATTGTGTCAATTTGAGATGCCCTTTACCTGCTCTCCGGTGGGATTCATATGCAACTTGGGTCGGTCTGACGTTTAGCAGTGGCCATCTTTACTACAGCTTTTTCAATCTAGGTGTGCACCCTTGCTATTTAGTCTTTATACTGTGATCACAGCTAGGACCATACAGTTCTTTCCGTCTGCCTCAGTAGTTCGGTTTTGCTGCGTCTTACGTTCATTCAAGTGCATTCTGTAATTCTGTTTATATACTGCTTTTGCTAATTTTAAGTAAAATTTGCAATCGGGTATGTACATAACTTTTTTAAGTATAGGACAGTTCAGTAGCGTGCTTGGAGGGCAATAATAAACAATTAATTAAAAAATCAATATAGATATTAAAATGTTTATAAAGAAAAACTGTCTTTTTTAAATATTTTGTATTATTTTTCATTTTTGATTTTTTTCGAAAATCAATTATCATCAACTGATATTTCGTTGGAAACGTTACCAGGATAGTTACTATTTTAAAACGTGTAAGGGAACAGTTAGTTCTGTTTTTGGATTACAGATGGCTGCTCACTAAACAAAGCCTGCTTTTGCAGTTTAAATGCGAGTACAAATTTAAGATCATAGTAAGATGAATTTTGAACAATAAAACTAATTGTAATATTTTTAAATATATATTTTCCCATCTTTGGAGCAAGTAATGTTAAACATAATTATATTAAATCACTATAATTAATTTTGTACTTGTTTTGTATTTTTTTAAGTAAGCTCCAATATTTGTGTGTTATGATTCACTGTAACCTCTGTGTACAATAAAGATGTGTGCTCGACTGGCAACACCAGTTGAGATATTTATTTAATTGCCTCGATTACCATGTGTAAATTTTTACTTGAGCGTTGTATTTTTTATTTTAAGTAGAGAGCATGTGCAATTGGTATAAAGAGATGTTTCTCTTATAATTAAGTTTTCTTTTCTTTAATTCTCGTCTGAATAAGCTACAAATAGACATGATTTATACAGAGTAATCACGTACTTTATTTTCTTCCCACGTGGTAGCCGCACGTGATTGAACACAGATATGAAATATTGTATATTTATAATTTTGTTTTAGTTTTAATACCCTCATGATGGATAAATGGCTAAAAATAGGTACCCAACGTCCAGAAAATGAAAAGAATGACATTACAAATGAGAATGATGGACCAACATCCAATGAACTTAGAAAAACTGAATGAATCCAATGGCACTGTTTCTACATCAAAAAATATCGAACGAAATGTGCTGTCTAATAAAAAATTGAGAAAATATGAAGAAGAGTTTATTAAATATGGATTTACATATTTGTGTTGTTCATGGGAAAGAACATGCGTTGTGTGTTAATTGCAGGGATAAACTAGCAAATGAAAGTATGAAACCTGCTAAATTAAAAAGACATGTGGAAACCAAACATAAAGGATTAGCAAATAAATCTGAAACATTTTTTAAAAAACGAGCTAAAAGTATGAAAAATCAAAATGTATTTTTGAAAAAATACACAATTCCTGAGAAGGCTTTACGGGCATCCTTAGAAGTTTCATATTTAATAGGGAAAAATTTGAAACCACATACAATTGGAGAATCACTCATTCTTCCTTCAGCAATTAAAATGATATCAATTACGCATGGAGAAAAATAAGGTAACGATTTAAAAACGATACGATTGTAACGTCTTGGTTCACGGGTAGCTTAGACTAGTTACCATTCAAAAGTATCTGTTTCTAGACTAATGAATTTATTTTACAATTTGTACAAAAGTCGGAAAAATGAATGAAGAGTTCATTTAATGTTAATTTATTGGAAAGTCCAAAGTTCTATCGAGGCGCTTCTTATGGCTGCTGGCGAGCCTCTCCCAAATTGCTCGGGGGAGTCTGATTCAGGCTACGGCGAGCCTTTTCCCTCAAGTTTTTGGCACAAATCCTGATGTTGCATTCCAACCTTCTTCTGATGTCCCTTCTCATTTCATGGACTAGCGGCCCTCGGGTATTTTCAAAATCACAGAAATTAAACCTTGAAATGTTATCAGTCCTGAAGAAAGAGTTTAAACAATTAATGACACAAGTTGTGCCAAGACCTTCCAAAAGTCCTGGGGCAAGCCTCATTCATTTCATTTTGAAAATAAATGGGTCTTTGAAAATTTGTAGGAATTTTCATGTATTAAATAAAGTAACTACCCCTGATTGCTACCCATTATCACATACCCGAGATGCAGTTATGGGTTTGCGAGGTAAAAAGATATTTACAAAAATTGATTTAATTCTCACCTATAAACAGATTCCAGTTGACAATTACTCCTTACAAAAGACTGCTGGGATAATGTTCTCAGACTTGGATTTGTTTGTCCTTTTCAAATGATGACTCTCATAAAGAGCATTTGCAAAGACTTTTTCAGACTTGCAGAATAAGGCTTGGTTGTTATTATAAATAGATATGTGTTTTTGGAAAAAAAATAAAACATTCCCTGAGATTTTATGAGTTCAGAAAACCAAATTTGTGCCATAACCAGAAAAAGTACAGGTCTAAGTAAAAACCTATCAGAAACCCAGAATCATTAAAGAACTAAATATTTATGGACATTTTTGGCGATCATAAATTACCATCATAGGTTTTTGAAAGATGCAGCTGAGGTGAGCTTGTTTATATGCTTTGGTAAACAAAAATTATGTCTTGACGAATCAATGATTTTGAAGTTAAATATGGTACTTTTCAATTATCAGGACGCCAATCATAATTGTGTGCCAAATGTTGCCGTGAAATTCAACTAGAGATCACTTTTCATTGGTATTCCTATCTCTTGTTAAATTTTGGGCCAACATTTAGCCCACATTCCCATCTAGTTAAATTTTGCGTCAACATTTGGCATACATTCTTATCTCTAGTTAAGTTTCGCACCAACATTCGGCGGACAATTACGAGTGGCGTCCTGATAACCAAAAAGTACCCTAAATACTTTGGATTCAAGCATTGTGAAAGGTTGGTTGTTTTCGGGTTTTATTGCGCAAGGATCATACATAGCCAAGCTATGCCAAACATAAGACAGACAACACAATGAGGGAGGAAGAAAAAGCAGAAATGTAAACGAGGATAAAAATGAAAGGGAGGAAAGATCACTTTGGTACCTCAGGGTACCAAAGGATGCCCGTACACACCTAAACTAAAGATGTGCCCCTGAGGGCCAACGTGAAAGGTTTTTTGATGGAGCTATTTCTTATGACAAGCTCTCCCAAATCTTGATCAGTCAGTTTTTACTGGATTGAGATTGTACCCATTGACCGAGATTCTGTTGGTGTGAGGGGAGCCTAAAGATAGAGTGTGAACAAAATTTTGCACTTCCAGACACTAAAAGGCAACATTTCCACACCATAGGCAAACTGAGATTTTTTCAGTGAAAATTAATATTTCAAAATATAAATTAAAAATTTACTAAAATTAAAATAAGTTCATTACAATGACATGTAGCAATAGCAAAAAATTGAACACAAAAGTAGTTTAACAACCATATACAAAATCATGACCACCCATCACATAGTTTCGATCAGTTGGTGCAATTACAAGGCAGATGGTTTAAGGTTTGTCTACAGGCAGCAATGAGGTTAACCTAACCCCAATTAGAGCACTACTTTTACAAATGTACAGCTTACAAAGACCAGTGGATGTGGTAACTACAAGTTTAAACCAATAATTTTTATAAAAATGAACTTTAAAGATTTTCACCAATATGTGAATTTTATGGATAAGTAAATAATCTGAAGTAAAATATGAAGCTTCACACTACAGGGCAATTTATCTCAAACATAAAACAAATATTCAACAAGAAAAAGACGAAGAAATTGTAGTTTCAAGTTAGCAAGTTATAAGCATTTGTTTTCTGGAAAAGAAAACTTACCCATTTTCATCATAATTACCAGAACCTCCCTCAGAAAAAAAGGACACTGCGCTATCCATAGGTTCTTCATCTTCAGTGAGGGGTGATATACTGGGAATTTTTTGACGTGACGATGGTTGCAAAACACTGACTGGTATACTACCTTTGCTGGTATGTATAAGATTATTACTTTCTGAAACAAAATTATCACTTAAATTTAAAATAAATGTAATTGTAGAATAAAAAACACAAGAGAAATAATGATAAATATCCTTCTGCTAATGCATACTCTTTTTCATGGTGATAAAATTTCTTTCTGAATAGAAAATTATTCCCAGTTCCAAAACCGTACAGAAACATTGAAAAAGGTAGTTTGATATTAAAAATAAATTCACATCTATTTCAAAATAATAAAATAAAAGCAAAATGCTTTACTTTATTGTAAGGAATTTTTACAACTTTGGAAATTTTGTGGCATAATTATTTGTAATATATTAATAGAATTTCACAACATGAATATAATGATGCAAATTGTCCTGACATAATTAACAAGCATAAGCTATTCAAACAAGTCAGATTTTGAAGGAGGAAAAATTGATCTGAAGTATAATTAATTCAAGTTAAAACTGGGCATGATTAAGTAATATATCTGAGGTTCTCCGACCAACACATGGAGGAATGATGGCCAGAAGGAACCATTGGATCCCCAAGGGACATTGGAGAGGTGTCCTTGAACGGTCATCCAGGCCAGGAGAAAAAGAAAAGGGAGAACTGTAAGGGGGAAGAGGAGAGTCGACCAGCAGAGGAATACGGACATGCATCCGCTGTTAGTGTATAAAATTTGAGCTGTAAATATTACATATTAACATTATGTAAATAAAATCATTTTAATCAAGAACCTCATGCAGAAGCGTCACTCTTTGGTAAGGTATATGTATGTGAATATGGAAATCCATTGAACTTTCAACAGCAATTGAAAGCAGCCATCTCATAATTGGTGCAGTCAACAGGATCACTGTTCCCCCTTCGCACGACCATCCGCTCTGCTTTCGGCATTCCTCGTCAACACCAAGCGTCACTCTCAGCCGTCAATCCTATCGGACTGCGACAATCATGAGACGGCTGCTTTCAATTGCTGTTGAAACTTCAATGGATTTCCATATATCCACATACATGTGGCTTACCAAAGAGAGTGACGCTTCTGCATGAGGTTCTTCATTAAAATATGATTTTATTTACGTAATGTTAATATGTAATATTTACAGCTCAGATTTTGTACATTAACAGCGGAAGCACGTCCGTATTCCTCTCCTCTTCCCCCTTTTCTTTTTCTCCTGGCCCGGATGACCCCCTCCAATGTCCCTCGGAAATCCAATGGTTCCTTCTGGCCATCGTTCCTCCATGTGTTGGCCGGAGAACCTCTATGGTTAAAGCTATTCAAATCTTAGTTACAATATATTAAGTAGAAACAATTAGATCCATTTCAGCCTAATAATGTTAGAAACAAAATGATGCATTCAAAAACTGTTGGCAATGTCTTTATGTGAAAATTAAATCAATAAATGTCATACTTTTCTACTGTTCATATAACATTTTTAACACCCCTATCTGAAAGCTTGTTATATATACCAAAACTCAACTTAATTGCAAAATAAACAATAATTATTTTCTGCAATTAATAATTATTTTCAGAACTTGTTTTCTAAAACGTGTGTTGATTTTTGAGAAAGAGTTTTAGTTCTTTTTTTTGTAGGCAAAGAATGATTTCAAATAATGAAAATAAAGGTTATCTAGTTCATTGTATCTGAGTACGTTATTGTGTCAAAACAGCCTATATCCTCATGTTGTTGGCGCAAAAGTTCCTTTATCCATTTGGTTACAGCAAAAGGTTCCATACTCAAATTTTGAAGCTACGTTACATCTCTTTTATACATTTTACGTTTACTTTCTTTGTTCATTTTGATATTATGAGTTGGTAAGAATAACTCAAGAGTTTTTTAGCTATTACCACTTATACTTTATTCTCAACAGTTTTGTAGCTATTACCACTTATACTTTATTCTCAACAGTTTTGTAGCTATTACCACTTATACTTTATTCTCAACAGTTTTTCGCGAATACTGGAAAATCACTGGAAGTGGATATAGGCCCTTTTGCTGTGACACACCTCATTTAATCCAGCCAACATGTTCAGTGTATAAAAAGTTTGCGTACAATTGATTATCAGAGGCAGGAAAGCTTTCTTAGATTAAATACAGTAAACATAATTATAAGTAACTTAACGCCATTTTACTATCAAAACCTTCTAAGTCTTGAAATCAAAAATTTTCAGGAGTAATAAAAAAACTTGATGCCAAATTGTAGACCAGCTGTGAAACAAGTTTTAAAAATTTGTCAATAGAGGGCTTTGTAACTAGGTAAACTTAGCTTTTGAAACAAGTTTGCATATTTGTAATCAAATGTTTCAACCTTCTAAACCAAAAAAGTTTGACTTATGAGATTTTGATAGCAAAACTATGATGTATTTAAAATATTAAAACTGCTGAAATCTTACTATAGATAGCTGGATACAATTTATTAATGTATGTATGACCATAAGTATTCATATCGGCAATACTAATTGGTAGTATCCAACTTTGCCCTCCTTCAACTAAGCCAGGCAAAGCATACTGAGGTAGATCAAAATTTGTAGAAGGATTTTGTTGAGTTAAGCCACATCTTAAATTTCCAATCCATCCAGGCTCAAACTTTTCTACCTCCAAAAGAAATATTTCACCAGGCAGAAGAGGTTTCTTAGAAAAAGTTATTCCATAAGCATAGCCCGACTGCCTGTATGCTACTGTATTATTTTCAGAAAGAATTATATTTCTTCCATGGTATTCATGAAAAGTCCCTGGTGCTGGGATATAAAAGGAATCATTTCCCATAACGGATGTTACACAAGCACTGAAAAGAAAAACATTAAATATGTTTTTAATATATAAAAGGAAATGTTTTATTTGAGTATGAATAACAATAATTTATTTCATGTATGCCATGACAAGTACTTTTTTATGTACTCGTTACTTGGATATATGATGGTGCATTCTTGTTCAATATTTATAAGTTAAGCATACTTCTAAAGACCAAATCATAAGCAAATAGTAAGACATATCATTATTACTATTAAATTATATTCATTATTATTATGCTTTCCCTTGAAAAACTTTGTTAAAACCAGTGTATACTAGCCCTTATAACAGAAAATTACACATAGAGAAACAAATGAGAAATCAAACTATAAAATTACATATTTATATTAGGAAAGAGGCATTGTTAGACCTTAGTTTTGTGGTCATACAATAACTTTAGTCTTTCGAACAGACAAGCAAGATCAACTTTGGTGTGCCACATGTGCTAAATTACTTTTGGGCTCCTCCCTACAGAATTCTTTTAAATAAACAGAATAAAATTATAATCTGTTCAGGTAAATTTCCACTGAAAGATGAAACATCTGACCAACTTGCTTCCTTCCCCTCAGTTTTCACTTTTTCATTCTATGCTAGATGCAAATATTCAATGCCTCTATATACGAGAGCAAATAATCATAATGTGTTCAAAGTTGGTTTTGTTATTTTGTTTCAGTAATCACAAATCAATTGTGTAGCAAATTTTCAAGGAAACAAAACCTGAGATATAGGTTAATCTGTCAATTTTAAAAATATGAATAGCAAAATAGCAACTATAAGTATGTTTTTAACTTTTCAGAATAGTGCAGGGAAGATTACATAGCAGAATTTAATTCTGTTCGCTTCTGTTTATAAAAATAATAAGCAAAGAAAGTTTCAATATCAACACTGTAAACTGATTCTGCAGTAAAATGAATAGTTTCTGTTCATAACATATAATTCTGAAACTTTGTCTCCAGTGTTCTAAAAAGGATTACATTTTCATTTCAGTCCCTACCTCGTAAGAGTTATGCACTCAGTAAGAGTATCGTTCAAAGTTCTGACGAAACTAAGAGTAGGTCTTCCAATTAATTCTGACTCACGAATTCCACAAAACATTCAGATAATTTCGGAAGATGGAACACCCATCTCTCTGTTAAAAAATAAAAACATTAATTTTCTTATGAAACCTTTAAATGAAACATTCTCACAATGGCACTGTTGAAAGTGCGATAGCATATTCTTTCAAGTTCAATACAAATAATTAAAACCTTATTTAAAGGTCTTAAAATTTCTCACTAAAATATTATTCTGACTCAACCAATTACAAATTTTTAAAAGACATAAAAAAAGTTCTTTGTGAAACACCATCTCTTAAAATCAAAGAAAACAAAAACACAATTCAGTTTGAAAACCTCCAGATACATGTATCATAGATGCAATCATGCAAGTTGTCTGATATGTATTTAAAAATGTACGAGCTCAGACAAAAAATAATTGTGATCAAATTCATCAAAAAATTAATAATCCTAAGCCTCTTGTAATAAATTGCAAAGGAATGAAAATTTAGCAGTTTTTTCTAACAATAAAAAATTCTATCAGTATTTCTATCTATTTACATATTATATTGATAAACTTAAATGTTTCATCATAACTAAGACAATTTAAAAGGTAAATGTAGCTCAAATCCTCAAGTGTAGTTAACAAATTACTAATTGTGAAACAATTTCAGAAAGTTATGCAATTTTGTGGCACACATTTGTTCAATATTTTTTAATTATATATAATTTTGGTTCTAATAAAATATATTGAAGCTACTGCTCCCAAATATTGTGGAGAACTGTTTTGTTTTGGATAAGAATTTTTGAAATTTCTAATTTGGCGGTCAAATATAATTAAATTTTTGTAGATCAGGGATAGGTACTTTTAAATCAAAACTTCAAAGAACAAAGGCAACAAACCTGTATTTTTAGGCAAAAAAATCTAGTTAAAACTATAATTTACTTTTAGATATAATAAACCAACCCTATCAGGTAAAAGGTTTTTGCATACAGTAGTCTTCAACTGATTTTTAATCTATGCATATTTACAATACTAGATATTAGAAAATAACTTATAATAAACAATGATTTACAGGTCTATAAAGAAATATTGTCGTAAAAGTAACATCAACGCCTCTTTTTAACACAACAGAAATATTACTGTTTTAAAACAGAAGTACTTGTCAATGAAAGTTTTATATTCATATGCAACACATTTCTTTATATAATGAATTAAATATTCCTTTTATCTACATATCTTCAGTTTGAAACAATTCATAAATAATCAAACTGCAAAAAGAATCGATTCTGGTTTTCATTAATTTTTAGAAGTTGACAGTACGAGTCCTGTTATAGGATGTGGGACAGATATGAAAACTTTTTCTCAAATCAAAAAAAATGTGATAGAAAGACAAATACACGATTAAAAAGACAAAGAATTGATTTTTCACTGGTTATATACCTTTTTCTTTCGGTTAGATATCTAAAATATGCAAGTACCATAAAATATACAAATATAAAAAATATTCTCAAGCCATGGCATAGTTTAATTGAATTGAGCACATTTCGACTAGCTCGTTGACATCAAATCTGAAATTTCACAAAACAAACTAGGCCACAACGAGAGCACCTAAGGTTTTATGAAAAAAATCTGAAATTACCGATGAAAACATTGAACATAAAAACCACAACATGAAATGTTGACAATTGAAATCGACTAAGTGAAGAAGACGTCAAGACAAGCGGATGGACACAGCAAGAATCCTAATGTTAAAACTTGGACGAATTTTCGATGGTTCGCACATGCGCATTGGTTCCGTTAGTGGTAGGGAAAAGTTTAAGCGGGTTTGAAAAAATCCCTAAAATAATGGCGGTTGTTTATATGCCTGTTATTTCATTTAGCATAGTCTTTTAATCGAGACCAAGGATTATATGAATTTCTGATGATGGAAAAATAAAAGTTCACTTGCCCTAAAGAGTACTCGTTCACAAGACTGGATATAACTTAAAGGTAAGCATAATCTATTTTAATTATGAAATTTTATTTTCGATTTCGTAGATATGAAAACTGCATAAAGTTATGGAAAAAATTCGTCGTTGCGCAGTTCACATGTGAGAAATATTGATCAGTTTTCGCTTTGATTGTTGGAGTTTTTCTAAAGCGCATTAAATAATGTTTACGAATGAGAGTTTTCGATGGATTTTGAAAATGAGGTTGTTTGATGTGCCGGGGCATGTTTGTCGCCAAATCAAGATCGCAATTTCGCGCTGTCAAAATTTCGTTTAAAAAAACGCGGACTTTCCTAGGTGAAAAACCTTTTGCATAGGGTTGCCATAAAGCTGGAACAAAAACCAAGGTTACCATGTTTGGCGATAAATCGCTAGTGCCCCGCAAATACAGCATAAGTCATTAATATCAAATCTATCAGACTCAGATGTACTGAAATTACATTCCCACATACCTGACGTTACATCGTTAAAGTATTCCTGAAGATGATTGTCACTTTTTGTTCAGTCTATCCCATTTGGACTTTTGAGTCCTACTGACTGGAAGGTGATCTAGCATAGGTTCCATGTATATAGTAAATTTTGAAATGTTTTACTGTCACATATTTGAATTAGGAGTTAAAGATTAAGCGTTGATGTTGGTATCAGACTTCATGAATCGAGAACTTGAATCTCAGCAAGAAGGAAATTTAAAAGGGTTTCATTAAAATAAGTTACAATTTTTACATCTAGAAAATACGCAATGATAGATTTCAAACAGATATTGGAAGTGAAAAGTACCCTCACACCTTTGCCATGAAATCCATTGGACATTACCCCTTACTTTATACATTGTTATTTGTTTAACTCAAAAATGGACACAACAAAAACATTTGTTTAATGAAGAGGAAAAAGCTGCAAATTTAAGAAGAAAGTTTTGTAAATGCACTAGACAAAATAAGTGACTGCTTTCAAAGTTTCTGCTTAAAAGTTAACTTTAAGATCACTGTAAGATTTCAAGTACATTTAAAAACCCCATTATGGCAAAATTCTAAATTTAAGGGATTGAAATCTTTCTGAAAGTAGACACTTCACTTCTTGAGCAACATTTATTCCCCTCTGTCAACATATTTCACAGCAACAAGTGCAAAAGCACTTAACACACACTCACACCTCATGTATATACAAATCTTTATATGTAAAATAAAAATTTAAAATATTTTGATAGGATATTAATCTTTTAATTGTGTTAATACTAGAAAGTTGTCATATACCTAGATAGATGGAAGGTAATGTGACCCCATGGCATCCTTTGTGGATCAAAATCTTTGCACCCTGAATTTTGATCTTTTCTGATCTCTTATATGCCTGCATCAAAATCTTTGTATTAACTGCATTATTAATTCTAAATGCCACATAAGGAGTGCAAATTCTCATAGCAACAGAATGAAATATCCCAACTAAGTTTCTGCTTCCCTGTTACTTTGTATAAAATCCAAGTATTTACCACAGTTGTATCTAAAATATTATAAAAGCATACACATTCACCAACAAATTCTTTTTCTTGATTTGGTAGTAAACAAGTATCATTTGGCCTACAATGTCCAAGCCATACTTTATCTAGTTATCATCGGATATGTCTGATGCACCAAGTCCACAACTTTGTGGTTTATTCGTAGATAAAAGAGGTTGAGATCTAGTTTCAGCTATCAGCAAAGCTACTGTCACCATTTTCAGTATCTATTTCATCCAATCTTATAAATCCTTTCAAAATATCCTCATCTTCAAACCATCTTCTCTATTCTTTATCAGAAAAGAAAGTGGCATCATGTTCCTTAATGGGTCACGTAAGGTGTCAGGCTTGGAAACATTTAGAAAGGGAATTACTGGTCAGCTGACAGTCTGTCATCAAAACAGTGTACAGCTGGGGAGGGGAGCAACACTTGTAAACAAAATGTAAAAGGAAAAACAAAGTGAAACTGCTTTGAATGTGATTGACAGGGAAAATTTCACGGTATTCCAAAATATCATCTTTGTAGGTATAGCGTAAGATATCCCTGGTTCTATTTCCAGCCAGGTCAGAATGATTAAATACAAAATAAGTATTGACCAAACAATTAAGTCATAAAATAGCATATTCAATTCAATGGTAAGGGAGTTATAAGCTGACACAAAGTGTGAGGGCCCCTTTACGTCTTTCTCGTGTTAAAAGAAATAGCATGTTTAATATAATTATTATATCTTAGAAAACAAAACGTATTTAGGAGGAAACATACCCAATTTTTTATAAAATTTACGAATGATTTTTCCTGTATTACTCTAACCCACTTTATTTTCAACACGTTGTGTGCCAACAAGTTCAATTTAGCTTAGGGACTGTCGTGGCTCAGTAGGTTTGCTCACTGCACTAGTGGCCTGCAAGCTGTAGACGGCACAGGTTCGATTCCTGTGACTACCCTGAGTGTATTTCTTTTTTGTATCAAACTTTCCTTCTGTTATTCATTCAGTTGATACAAAAAGGTATGTGATCTTATTTGAATTGTACTCTTTTTTGATGTGCACTCTTTATATTTTTAGGTTCCTTGTTCATCAGATTTCTGACTGGCCATCTGTGATGCAATGTGTTTATGTAATTTCTATTTTCAAAATGTCTGCTTCAATATGGTTTCGTTTTTATTTCTTGAGGCAGGTGTTATTCCAATAGCAGTTTATATAAGTTATTGCAAATCAGTTACTGACTATATTATTGATAAATTAATAGGTATTTGGTATTTTCAATTAACGTCACACTGGAGCAACACAATGGGCTATTGGTGACGGTCCGGGATCAATCCCAGAGGGAAAGATCCGAGGACAACACCACGTAATTTTGAACCACGGTCAGATGACGAGGCAACACCTGAGCTGGCACCCCACTCTCCAAACTTCCACACCACGCCAACGTGAGGACATTTGAGGCCACGACAGATTTAACGTGCACCAGCCCCCTTTGTACACGACGGTGTTTGGCTGGATTCGAACTCGCAACCCTTCGGTTGCTAGTCCGTTACTCTTCCAACCGGGCCACCGCGGCCCTCGATAAATTAATAGAAAACGACTGGTGTTTTTCCAAAGGAGTGAAAATTGTTGAACAAATAAACTATATTTATGGTAAAATAACAGTTTGCACTATGTCTGTTTACAAATGGGCTGTAATTTTTGTAGCTGTTAAATTAAGTGTTATTTTAGCAACTGTTATTGAAAATATTACCAGTTATCACCGAATATTAAGTAATTTTTAAATGACCAAACCTTTACAAAAATGAAGTTCTTTTAATTTTTGAAAAATGAAATTTTTTTAAGATATCAAGAAAATAAAAGTAGAAGTTTCTAGATTTAAAAAATCATTTAATGGTCATTAATTGTTAAGTTTTGCCATGCAAAATTTTCTCCTTGAGTTTTGGAATAATTTTTAATTAATCATATTAAAGGAAAATAAATTTTTGCACAGTATGACTGAATTACTTTATATTTCAAGTTACATTGTATATTTGATTGGAAATAAAGTTTTTTATGTTCCAATTCTTTTTTTGTTTCTCTTGTATAATGAATTGAAGTACGTATTCTCTGTAACTAACATTTGTTTTTGTTTACCTTTATGTGTTTGTGTACATAAACATCTATTACAATGTCAGTCTCAAAACACAAAACAATCTTCTGAAAATATTAAATGTTGCTGCTTACAATTTGCATTAAAAGATTTATCTTGATATAGTTAGTATACTCAATTTTATTCCCATACTGTGTTCGGAAAAAGCCTACTTGTGTACAAAGTCAACAGAGGTTCCTCGATTTTTCAATCATCCTTTATCAATATTTTCTTGGGAACTTGCTGTGTAAGAGGTCAACCAGGCTTTTTCATATCTTGCAGAGAACAGTGTTTCGAAATTTTTTGTTGCGTCGTGTTTGCTTTGAAGGCACATGATGCAATCTAAAGGAATTTTATAGTTTTCTTGGAGTCTCCACCATAGACAATGCATTTTGATAAAATGTTTTAATTGCTAAAACATGCTGAAGCTTCAAACTCATCATCCAGAATCATCAGCTTCCTAAATAAATGACAATCAAATCCAGTAAATGCTTTAGAGGAAAATGGTCCGAAGAAATCATGTGGTCAAAAGAGACTGAATTTGCAGCGTTGCCAGTCATTTGGCCGATATCATATTCCATGAATGTTATTAATTGAGTAAACAAAATGAAATTAGAAATGTTTTATTTGAAAGTTATTCTAAAACAAAATGGTGTCCTTACATAAACATCCTGCATAACTGAGGAAATTGAAAACCAATTTTTAGTTTGGTAAAATTTTTTGTAGCTGCAATCTGATGGTACAATTCTTCTAACTTTAGAAACATTTAGTAATATTGTCTTGGTCAGATTTGCATTCAAAGCTAATCTAGTTTCTCTTCAGCACTATTTAAGAGAAAATAAATTTAAATAAGCTTTTTCAGATATACATGTTTAAATAATTGAAGAAAAACTTTAGTTGAAAATTTAGTTTTTTTCACTACTCTAAATAAACATTATAACTCTAGTAATATGTTAATTAAATTTGTATTATACTATCATAATATTCTAAACTTGTTTAAAGTAGGACTTTTGTGAAACATTACATATTACACTTGGGCTATCTCCATACATGTAACTCACTCAACCCCAGTGTCTTATCCGAACATGAAAATTTTGGATGACAAAATAATTTTGTAATTTGCATCAAATTTTTAATTGCCCTTTTTGAAATACTTAATTTAGAAATAAATTAAATCTGCATCATGCTTCTTAGTTAATTAAAACCCATTTAAAGTGAGACATTGTCCAGATATGTATCCCATCTGTTCTGAGAAAATGACAGTAACAATCTTCTGTTCATAATAAGAAAAATTACATCAGCAAGATATCTTACCTCATAGCAATGAAAAATGATATATTTAATCATTAATTATGCATTTTTTGGCATTTAGAACTGGCACCTGATACAATTAATAAAATCTCAATTTGCTCATATCTTGGCCAGCATAAGATAAATAACTATTGTTTTTGTGAATGCAGGGACAGTTGGAAACCAATGCAGTTTTTGCACTTATAAGAAAAAATTGTGAGTTAAGAGATGAATGGTTCTAAATGAGCTCTATTGTAATCAAGAATTGTGATGGGTATGCCATTTGCTAGCATCAAAGCAAAACCTCCTTGCCAATGTTCATTCTATCCAAGTCATGACCAACATTGATTTACACATACAAACCACTGCTATTCTGTGAATTTCATCATAGGATATGTAGAACTAATTTTGTTGGAACCTATCAACTCAATGCTTCTCTTTCCCATGCTGTAGAAAATAGACAATAACACTAAAAATAAGTGGTGCAGATCCCATTTACTTTTGCTGTTCCTCTGCTCTTTACAAACCTGGAAAATATTTCTTTTTCAGTCACACTTTAACAAGCCATTAATTTTTTGATGAAAAAAATTCTTCAGTTTCTGATTGAAGTCATTTTTAGATATGTATTCCTCCAAAGAATTTTTGGAGGGAAATGTAATTGGGAACAGACATTTTACATTCAACTGAGTTTCACACTTTCGGATGAGGCAACATAAATTGGTATGGTAGAGAATGCTTTATCATCCTTAACACACAGGAAATTCATTTCACTCATGCTTCATATATAACAAAAGAAGTTACTCAATACTCCCTTAATAAACAAACAATACTCCCTTAATTTATATCAAGTAATGCTTTCAACTCAAAATTAATAAAATAAAACCCCTTAAATTTATCTGAGAGAAGCACAAGAAAGCTTTGTTTTTGAAAGGAAAGGAAGGACTCAGGAAAATTTAATTGTCAAACTATTTTTAATTTATACAAGTTTCACGAAATTAGATCGAATTATGAATTGCTTTAATTATATCTGAATACAGTTAAATTATGAAAAATACAATGAGTGAAATTTTATATCTTGAAAAAGATAAAAATTAAATTTACCGGATTTGTTGATTCGCGAACAAGAAAATATATGGCAGAACAGGTAATACAAAACGCAACGTAATGTTATAAAATCAAGTTAAAAGCAAAGTACAAAAGAAATGACATTTAAAATACTGCAAAATTATGAACCAAAGAATGCTGAAATACTCTAATGAATGTGATGAAAAATAGACTAAATACCGCGCGAGATTAGCCAGAGCAGGAATCCTAATGTAATAAAACTTCGTAATGAAACAAAGTAGAAAAACAGATGAAACGACCAAGAAAATATGTTTGAATATCGCCTAGTGATGGAACAACATCGAAAAATCCAGAAACTAATGGAATTATGGAACCCAGGTTATAGAGCAAAAAGCCTAATGTTAAACGTGCATGCCGAGATTTTCCCCGTTTTAACGAATATCCCTCCAAGTATTTCCCCATTCAAAATCACAACTAATGCGCATGCGCTAACCTTCGTAAATTCGTCTGTTTTAACATTAGGATTCTTGCTGTGTCCATCCGCTTGTGTCAAGACAACACAACAGTTATAATCGGTCCCGTTACCAAGGCCCTATATCTGCACTCCAGGCCTAGGAATATTCAGGATGATATGTGACGGGTCCCTAAAGAAAAACAAATGATATTCAAAGTATTCACAATCCAGGTCTACATTTGTATATTTTGGTTGTTATACATTGTTTTAATTGCAATTTCTGAAAACGTTAATCTTTTGTGTTTTCTTATTTGAATACAGTGAAACTTAGGGCCCCGGTGGCTCGGTTGGAAGCGCAACGTATTAGCAAACGGAGGGTTACAAATTCGAATCCAGTCAAACACCGTCGTGTACAAAGGAGGTTGGAGCACGCTAAATCTATCGTAGCCTCAAATGTCCTCACGTTGGCGTGGTGTAGAGGTTTGGAGAGGGGTGCCAGCTCAGGCGTTGCCTCGTCATCTGACCGTGGTTCAAAATTACGTGTTGTCCTTGGATTTTTCCCTTTGGGATTGAACCCGGATAGCGTGTTGTGTTGCTTTAGTGTGACATTAATTAAAAAATACCAACACCAATACCAGTGAAATTAATTAAACACACAATATATTTTTCATAGAAGTACTATTAAAATGTGAACAATATTTTAAGAAAAAAAGCAGAGTAAAAAAGAAAAGGAAACATTTTATATGCATTTTCTGGGCCCTCGGATCCTAATATCAGAATTCCGGCTATCCCTATAATATTTCAAAATTACGAGATGTCTTCGGATCTTTCCTTTCGGGATTGATTCCGAACTGTCACCAATAGCCCGTTGTGTTGCTCCAGTGCGACGTTAATTCAACTAGCTTACTCTACCCCCTAAAGGTAAGGGGGTATTTCAATTAACGTCACACTGGAGCAACACAACGGGCTATTGGTGACGGTCCGGGATCAATCCCAAAATTACGTGGTGTTGTCCTCGATCTTTCCCTTTGGGATTGATCCCAGACCGTCACCAATAGCCCGTTGTGTTGCTCCAGTGTGACGTTAATTGACAGTTTGGAATCAATCCCGAAAGGAAAGATCCGAAGACATCTCGTAATTTTGAAACACGGTCAGATGACGAGGTCAAAACCTGAGTTGGCATCCCCCGCTCTAAACTTCCACACCACGCCAAAGTGAGAACATTCGTGGCTACGACAGATTTAACTAGTATCAGCTCCCACGAACACGACGGTCTTTGGTTGGATCGAGTTTCGAACATCAAACCCTCCAGTTGCTAATCCGCTACTCTTCCAACCAGGCTACCGAGCCCCCGTTACCTATAGATCTTAAACACTTCACGAATGATAGATGTCTCATAAAAGTGTTCTCAAAACTCGAATTCTAGAAATTGCAGCCCAATTGTACTTTTCTTTCCCTCATTGTAACTCATAGTTACATTGATTTTTATTTAAGACGGGTTTCAGAAAAAATAGTTTAAACTAAGCTGAATTTGAGTCATCCTCTTTTTGAATTGATTGTAATGAAGACCAGAGTAAATAGGCTACGCATACAGAGGGATCACTGCCATAGGAAGCAATGGTATAATAAATAACATGGGAAATCGCATAGACAGTGGCGTTCTCGGTGGGAGTCCAGCAACACGACCATGGCAACCGATTTAGCTTCGTTTCCATAACAGAACTGGGTGATTTGTTTATTTATTGTTTTGATGTTTGTATATTTCGTATGTACATTTTAAGTTTGCTACAGTGGGGTCAGAGACGTAACTAGACTGTTTTAATGTCTTCTGAACTTAAAAAACCTTAATTTATGAAAGCCATTTGTGAATTATAAAATCTTACTGATGTGAGAACTTGTTTCTTTAATTTCAGTTGATTCTTTTTTAAGTGAATGCTTTTTAAAAATACGAAAATATTCCAAAACAAGCCCTTTCGATGTATTATTTACATTGTTGATCTGTTGATAGTCTGAAAAATTACTTGAAGGAAAAAGTACATTAGAAAAATTTTTTTATTCACACATAATCAGGTATTTAGTCTGATCAGGTACATCATCCTTTTTGGAACAAATTATACAATTAGAAAAAGGAACAGAAATGAAGTTTTCATATCTGTAACTAATCAGGCCACCAGGAAGGTGAGTAGTATGGAATATAAACTCTAACTTGAAAACGTCTGGCACTTCGCTGTAGGAAGAGAACAAGAGCAAATTTCCAGTATTTGTGACACCCGTAGAGGTGTGCAGCAAAGAGGAAAAGACACTATTTCAAAAATACCACAATTTATCGACAGAGTTCCAGTAATGCAGGTCAGGTCGGTCAGAACTGGACAGCGTACTTCAAAATAATCTCTCTCTCTCTCTCTAAACAAACAGAACAGTCCATCCGCTGGCAGAGAAGCAGGTACACAAGCGAGGGGTAAAAAGAGAGTGGCTGAAGACTTCGGTGCTACTTAAGTATTACGATTCCATCGTGGTGAATATGACGTCAGCACTGACGTTGGCGAGCACTACTTATGTTTCACTATACAGCATGCATGGCAGCACTGAGTTTTATTCCGAGTTCCACCGACAGGTGGATCGTCACATATTGAGAGTCATTGCATTTTCACAGAACAGTCCACAAAGGCCTTCAGAGCACTGAACCAAATGGGTGTGAATTCCATGTCATCGAGCAAGTTGCACTGTTAAGACACTAGACAGAGATCCAGTCAATTTAGTCTGGCAGTTTTTCCACCGAAATTCGAGGCAGTCGCAACTGTACTAATAACTAACTGGAAGATTTTCTTAGATCTGCCCCAAACGTAAAAAATTCAAATGTGTGATAAAATTTTTAATTTTTTAGAATTCTTATCTTCTAATGTGTTGGTGTTTAATATTTCTACTTTATGTTTGACCATCATACGAACAAATGCTGGCACCAAATACATCTGTGCAGCCATTTTATGTTCTTGATGGCTCGAGAAAAATGAAAGGTCAATTTCACACAATTTTTAGCAAGGTTCTTCACTCCAAATACTGCATGAAAGTATGTATCTATAAATGTGAAGAAGCACTTGCTAAGTTGTCATGTATGCCAGAAATTCAGATGTAGGCCATTTAAGACCAAAATCTGATGTCCCTTTGTAATCTTTAATGTATAAAAATAAAGTATTTACATTTAGAGTTTTGGCCCCAACCAATAAATTTTGGTACTAATTGCAATCAATTTTGGCTAAAAAGGTTTTAGCCAAAAAAACACAAATGTAAGCAATGACATTGACCTCCATGTCATTGGCAGGGGCGGTGCTGCAGAGTCATTGAATCGTCTTCTTCCATGAAGGGATCATCATTGATAATCGTGCTTATGGATGTCCGATCAAACTGGCTAAAATCGAGGAACACATGATCACTATCACCCACACAATTTGAAACATTGCTCTTTTTCAAGAAGTTGTGTATGATGACCCCATGCATCGCTTGGAAAAACTGATAACAATCAGTATTGTATCGAAAACCACCTCATCTTCTAATAGAGCAGAAAGTGTTTTCCAGACAATCCTGGTTGAAACGGTTTAGCAACAGGAACTTGAAATCTCCTTTTAAGACTTCCCAGATGCCCCAAAATGTACGTAACTTCATGATTAATCCTTTTTTGCAGGAGGAATGATATTTTCCCCTTAGAATCTCTAATTTGCCACGTCTGAATCCACATAATCATCTCATTCCAAAAGACTATGTGATCAGATTTGTGGCTTAGAGCTCCTCCATATTTTTTTAACTGAACAGGGTTTGAGAGTTGACACTATCAAACAACCTGTCCAGGTGCCCACAAATTCAGATGTTTCAGTTGCTCTCAAGTCAACTTTTGCTGCAGCATTAAAAGCATTCAAACCAGCTGCGACGGAATGACTGAGAACCTATGAATTATAAAATAACGTAGTTATTAGAAAGTTAAAACTGACACGTATGAATTATTGAGAGCAAATTAAAGTTTTGGACAAAAGCAAACTTACTTTTCAAATCTCAAATAAACAATTTTTACTAAGTCATAAAATAGTATGCTTTCATATTAACATTTCATTGGTAAAATTTAATTGATGGAATCAATAAATTGTTAATACAAACCTGAAAAGCAAGTTTTACGTTCATTTTCTTAAGGGCAGATACCTCTATGTGTGCCTTGGTCAATTTGGGACAGTCTATATTCCTATGACGAATAAAAATGCATTTTCACACAGATCCATGAAAAATTAAAATTACATGAGTCTACCCACTGAACATTACAAGATTTCCATTATTCCAATGTCACTTGGGTAAAAGACTGCAATGAAACTTTCAATTGGTGAAGACTGCTCAAACTGGTTAGAAGCCTTGCAGTAAAAAACTCTTAACGAAGTCTGCCGATTATAAAATGGCTATTGCTCTGAGTGGAATAGTGATTGCAAAACCGGTTTCGGGGAAACCGGAAAACTGACCCAAATTTCGAAACCGAAAAACCGATTTATGGAAGAAAACCGGGTTTTCGGTTTTACGCATTGGCAACCCATAAGAGAAACTCACCACAACTATATCAGTTCAGCAAAATCATCTTCGACAAAATTAAAATATTTTAATAATCTAGTTGATGACACGTTGCCAGAAGTTTTATCAAGAATGACCGCGTTGGATGGACTTCCTTTTTCTGTATTTTGCACTTCAACTGATCTTCGTAAATCTCATTGCAAGGGGATTTCAAAATATTCCAAAATTCTCAAATACCATCCAGAAATTAGTGGTTGCCTATTCACACAAAGTGCGGGCAATTGTCAGTGAATTTAATGGGCTAAAGTTAAAAGGATATAGAGCAAGTTTAACTCTTGATGAATGGACATCAGTAAGGAATCGACGATTTTTAATATCATTGGTACGTTGTCAAAAACAATTTTGGAGTCTAGGTCTGGTTCGTGTGCATGGAAGTTTACTACATGAGAGATGTGTCGAAGTAATTAGAAGAAAATTGGAAAATTTTGGTCTGTGCCTTGATAAAGATATAGTATGTATCACTACAGACGGAGCGTCGGTCATGAAAAAGTAGGCAAATTGATTAAAGCTGAGCAACAGCTCTGTCTAGCGCATGCCATTGAACTTGGTATAATCAAAGTGCTATACAAAAAACTACCTGTCGAAGTTGAAAAAATAACTCACAATCGGATAATAAGCCTGAATAGGAATGTGACTGTCTCAGATCTGAAGGAGAGAATATTGAATTGGATGTTGACAATGATGACGATTCGGAATTGGAAGATGAAAATTCATTTGAAAGTGGGTTCAGTATTGCTTACTCAGATGATGTAGATGGAAATTCGGCTTTAGATAGACATGAAACCATCTTACCACTTATTACAAAAATTACAGTGGTGGTACGATTGTTTCCCAAATCCCCAACAAAAAACGATGATATACTGCAAAAATATGTGAAATTGGAATTTGGTGGAGTACTCATTGATTTTAGATTCAAAAACACGATGGAATAGTTTATTCACCATGTTGGAAAGGTTCAGAAAATTAAAATCATGTGTTCAGAAAGCCCTAATTGATTTGTCATCGAAAATTTCATTCTCTGAACAGGACTTTAATTTATTAGTGGATACTATTTCTGCCTTATTGCCAGTAAAACTTACAGTAGAAGCATTATGTAGAGCAGATGCAAATCTATTGACTGCTGACGCTGCTTTAAATTTCATGTTGACGTCTTTGAATGATCTTCATACTACACTCGGTAATGAACTGAAAGAATATCCCTAGAATTAAGAATTCAAGAAAGACGCACTAACGCGTCAGCAGTACTTCAATTTCTGCATAATGGGTATCGAACCGGTGATAAAAGATAAGAATATGTGTTTAAAAAGTTGGGGAAACCGGCTATCTTTCGGTTTATAAATAACCTGATAAAACGTTTATCGTCGTCTTCTTTAACACCAGCACAATCTGATGCAAGGGATATCAACTTCGATGACAAGGGCGATGATGTGGAAAAAATCTTCTGTTTTATACATGGGACAATTACTGCAGAGGGCAATCAACAAGGAGCTTGCTGGTTCGGCATCACTGGATAATTGTACAAGTAGTGATTTTGAAACGGAAATTGAAAAAGATGTTGCAGTATTGGAAGGAGGGGAGCCAAAAACACAATTATGGAGCTATGCTACAAATATTTGCTCACTATTCCACCGACGAGCGTGGAGTCGGAACGGGCATTTTTATCGTCAGGTCAACTCGAAACCAAAATAAGATCGAAGTTGAATGATGTCTCCATAAATTCACTATGTTTTCAGCGAGCACACTTTAATGCCAAAAAATGTTAACTGTACTGGCAGGTGATTTTATAGCTCTCAATGTTAGATAATAATCGTTTTATGTATGTATATAAGTTACATACTTAAGAAATAAATTTATTTAATGTTTGTTACACAAATATAGCGTTTTTCGTATTTTTACAGAACCGGTTTTCGAGTTTTGGAAAAAATGAAAACTGAAAAACCGGTTTTGCATTTTACTGAAACCGTGCAAATCACTAGAGTGGAACATGTCAAACTCCGCCCACAACTAGGGACATCGGACACGCACCGAGGGCGCTGTAAGTCATACCTTCAGTGAAGCCTCTATCTTTTACTCTGTGGTGAAGACTTCGAAACTTGTCAAACCATCCTTTCGTAACTATTTAATAGAACAAATTTTTATACTTTATTTGTAGTTTATCTTCAGCACTAATTCTAGGTGGTAAAGGTAATTAATTAACGTCACACTGGAGCAACACAACAGGCTATTGGCGACGGTCCGGGATCAATCCCAAGGGAATTAATCGAGGACAACACCACGTAATTTTGAATCGCGGTCAGATGACGAGGTCCCACCTGAGCTGGCACCCATTCTCCAAACTTCCACACCACGCCAACGTGACACTAATTCTAGGATCCCGAACCATCGCCAATTGCCCTTTGTGACCATAGAGGGAAAAAGAAGAGTGAGCAATGGTAACCTTTTTATGCGCCCAGGATCATGTGATCAAAACCAGTAGTAACGTGACTCTCAGACTAATTTCGTCAGCTGGGTTTGACCGAACATTCATCATCTGATTGGTTCACGGGGCGGGAGAAGACGCTCATCAATTGATTCATCATCCGATTCGTCCACGCGACGTAGTGGTACTTGGACGATTTCGCCAATTTTGTCACCACTCTATTAAAATGCGTTCAAACACTTACCCACTCATTTGATTTTATAGCGCCAAACGAGGCGATTAGTGTTCAAATCTGACAACGATGTCAATTTTTACAAAGCAGCCATGTGACTACTAATCGACATGTTAGTCACACTTTTTGAAGATCCTCTCAATTGCAATGCTCAGTCTACTTACATCTGACGTCTATGGTTGTGACGTAAATTCAACTACCTCAACAATAAACCCTACCTAAACTACTTACCTCAACGATATTTCATGGTATAAATGAACCGCTGACCAAAGTTTGTTTGATTTTGGGTTTTATGGTACAAAGTTCACAAACGGGTTGATCAAAGGCAGAGACATGGTCACAGTCATGTATGCTTTTGTTATGAATTGAATAATCAGTAACGATTAGAAAATAATATATCTGCTGTGATCAGTGGCGTAGCTAAGGGTGTCGAGGGGACAGAGGCCCCGGGTGCCAATGTCTAAAGGGGTGACATCTGGGTCATTCTATGCAAAATGAGCAAATGAGCATATAGCTGACATATCACTGATTTTAATGAAAATCAGTTTTTAAATAGGTCACATTTGTAATGAACAACTGCAAAATATAGGTTTCAGAAATCCAAATTTTATTAATTATTGACATTAAAGTTCAAGGTCACGCAAATTTAGATTTTCTAGCACTAAAAGTGGCTTGTTTGCGACCCTATATTTCAATAAATTATTGACACGAATTTAAAATTTTTATATCGTTACATTCTTCAAAAAAAGGTTTTTAGGAAGCGTCAGAATATAATTTAATAGCTGTCATTGCGGAATCTGAGAGATTGACAAAAATACAAATTTTGTAAATTTGCTACAAATTTCAATTGCTCTGGTATCTCTAGAAATGGAAAGACAATATTAAAAATTATTCTTAATGAGAAGAGCTTTTCCAAACAAATAGCGTGGGGTAATTTGATTATTGTATTTCTACTCCTTTTTAAGGGATTAGCAACCGGAGGGTTGCTAGTTCGAATCCAACCAAAAGACCGTCGTGTACAAAGGGGGCTAGTGCAAGTTAAATCTGTCGTGGCCTCAAAGGTCCTCACGTTGGCGTGGAGTGGAAGTTTGGAGAGTGGGGTGCCATCTCAGGTGTTGCCTCGTCATCTGACAGTGGTTCAAAGCTACGTGGTGTTGTCCTCGAATCTTTCCGTTTGGGATTGATCCCGGACCGTCACCAATAGCCCGTTGTGTTGCTCCAGTGTGATGTTAATTAAAATACATACCATACCTACTCCTTTATAAAGAAAATAAAAACATTTAAAAATTGTAAAGTAAAATTATGGAAAAATACGGTTTTTCAATTTTTTAAAATGCATATGTTACTGTGGGAAAGCTCTGAAACCATCAAGACTTTTCAACTTGAAAGAGTAAGATGTCTATTATGTCCTGAAATGTTCATAATTGTAATTTGATTATTTTTGTCTCAGGAACATTTTTAACAAGATGTAAATTTTACTTTTTTTTTTATCGCAGCTAAGTTATAAGCTTCGATAATATTAAAAACGCGATATAAAAATGAAATAACTATTATTATGGTGCACGTGCAAAATTTTACATGAAATTTCTTTTTAAAGTCTCTCTTTTCTTGAGCCAAGGAGTGTTCCATCAATGAAATAATTAGGTGGAAAGTTCATTTTGTTAGTGGTCTTTTCGATTTGCTTTTTCCTTCGGAAACGTAAGTATTAAATACTACTACTTGTGAATATTAAATACGTTTTGTAAATATTAGGCATTATTAGTCAGGTAAACACTAATTTTGAGAGTAAAGAAGAATTTAAACTTTGCTGTTATACCCGATTCTCCCAAATATACATAGCTCACGAATCCTTGTTCCATATTTATCACAATAACTAGTGAAATAAGTGAATATTTCCTGAATTCGGCAACACTAGGAAAAATTTCAATTTAAGCAACTTCGAAATTGAACTAGAGACCTTTATCAGATTGAAAGTGAATTTGAAGACAATCAAGTAAAGGTTTTAAATGTTTAAGCTTTTCAATTGGTGATTTGATGTCCTGCTTTTAAAATTTCCTTCAAAAGTTAAAAATAATTTGGTATTTCATTTTGTTGATTTGGGGTTTCATTGTTTTCATTTGAAACGAGTAGTACCCATAGAATGGAAAGGAAATGCTATGATTGACGATAATAAACATTGTCAGTTATGGCGATACTCATGGAATATGGTAACCCGTCGTAGAACATCCGAATAGTCGTTTGGCGATGAAACTCTCAGTCGCCAATTGATTGGAAGGGCAAGAACGTGTTTTTGCGTTTCTCTAATTTTGTTATTGTTGCTTTGGGACTCATTATAATCCTGAATTTTTTTTACAAGTAATAGACATATTAAACTATATTTTTCCAAAATATAGTTTATGTCAGAGCTGTCCTTCATTTCATCCTGTGTGTCTATTTTAAGTGAAAAACCGTCATTTTATAATTTTCCTTTGCTGTTTGGAAGATGAAGGAAATATAAAAGCCGACTTCCAAACTTCAGCAGTAGTTTTATCATACCTGGCACTGTATCTGGTATGAGTTTCAACGATGCATTTGATTTCGGTTTAGCCCCTAGAAACTTTTTTAATTCTAGCAAAATCGACTATTTTCCATTTTTCGCTACTAATTTTTAGCTTAAATATTATGTTTAAAATTGTTTCCATATAGATAAAAAGAAAATTCTTCATATATTCCAAAAATATGTAATTTTGTTGTCTACGTTAAGTAACTTTTGAGAAAGAGATATTCAAACATGCAACATCAAGCGATTTCACAACTGCTCTTCAAAGTTGAAAGGCCTTAAAATGCCTGAAACTTCCAAAATATTTCATTTTGAGCCAAAATATTTTGGATATCGTTATTTATGCACAAACTTAACCCCTGAAGCAAATTTCATGAAAATCCTTCACCCTATGGCCACAGGTTTTTTCTGATTTTTGCTCATTTCACATGGAATGACCCATTTCCGAAATAGTAAAATCTTGTTTCTCAAACAAAATGCATTGTCTTCTCTTCTGATTTCAGAGCAGTTTTATTAGTGTTAGTTACTTATGCCGGGATCATTTGGCCGTTTTCATTATAGCTGTAAGTTTATATAGTATGATAAACATACACAATGGATCCAAAGAGGATCAAGTTTATTTAGATAAGAGCACGAATAGAGAATGAAAATTTGCTAGAAGAAATGTCCACAGAGAAAAACATCCATTCTGTTTCTTTTATCTAACTTGCCAGGATCTTTTCAGGGATGAGTAGGGATTGGAACGGACGTGGTAGTACAGAAAGATTTTAATTGCTTTAATCTGAGATGGAAAGTATGGTCATTCTGTTAATCAATGATACAGATTCCTACTGTTGTGAATGTGAGTAGTAATTTAAACCCACAGGTAAAAGGATGGTATTTATTAGTAAAAATTGCATTGTAAAGAAGAATTCTATCTAAAAGCTATAGTAATTATTACTACATATGAAACTAAATCAAAACATTTGTGCTGATTTAAATTAGAGATTGGCCAACTAATTGTGCTTTATCAGCACAGAAAAACACACTAGGAACCTCAGAATTTTCCTTCACTCAAAAAAGGGGATTATCGTGTAGATTATCCCCTTTTTTTCCCCCCTCATCCAAACTCTCTCATCCTATCTCAGTACAATATCAGAATTCTTAGAATCGAGTTCAACTTCATTGACAGTAGTTTTCCTCATGTGAAAGGTTATTTTTTAAGAGTACAACCTTTTTCTAACTCGATTGTTTCTAAGGCAAAAGGGTAAGCTTTACAAGTTCTGTTAATTGTTTCATTTCTCACGAGTTTCGATTTTCTTTAAAAATTTTGTTTTGTAAACACTATCGCCATATATCATTAACGGTTAAATCTGATCAGATGGTAAAATGTAATATTCCCCTCTTTGTAAAATATGGACACAAAATTGGACATGTCGAGTTTTCTATCTGATTAAAGGAATATTTGGGTACTTTTGAAGAGTAATATTTACCAACTCCGATCCTATTTAGCCCTTTTCCGTTCCAAACCTTTTAACTTTCTGTACTTAAGAAATAGGCATTTATCACATTTTTGGAAACAATTAACTGTAATGAGGTGAATCTAAAAAGTCAATGTTTCGAATTACTTTAAAAGTAAAAAATAAATTGTGTGTCAATTAGATTAAATTTTAAATTCAACTATGTGACCAAAAAATTTGTTAGGAATAAAATATTATTGTAGTTCTGTTGAAGGTACTTATGGTATTTTTTAGAAACTAATTTGAATTTAAATATAACTCAAAAAATTGAAATAATTCAATAACATTTTATAAATTGTACAGAAAGATTTCAAACCAATTTTAGAAAGGTATAAGATATGTATTATGTTATTTGTACACAAGTTTCCCCACTAAGACATTCTATCATAAAATTAGAATTATGGTATGCGAAATAATTCTATTGTGAATTACAGAATGAAAGTATTTATTATTAGTATTAGTGATATTTACTGTTAGTTGTGTTTTATTTTTAATTGTTTCTTCCCAAAAGGACGTTCTACCATAATTAGTGTTCTATCATCCTTTTTCTGAGTTATTGAAAGAGAAAAATATATTATATAATGTTTTGTACTTTTTTTATAGCAGCAAGTGGTAAAACTTATTTTTCATACATTTGTTCGTGATGAGTTTGTTCATGTTTGAACACCGGATAAATTGTACCATTGCCGCAATGCTAACTAAATAATTGCACTAGACGATTCCTATTAAGACAGGAACTACAAAAATAAGAAGTTTAGGCATAAGAAAAATTCCTATAAGTTCATAATTTTTTGCATTATGCTCTGCATTAAATTATTCGATTAAAAAATGACTAGCTGCAGTTGATTTACTAACAAATCCGTCGTCGAATTCAATGATAAATTTTGTATAATTTTTATATAACGCGTAAGTTGTTGATTGTGAGCTTTTTGATAAAAACTAAACACGCAAAACCAGTTTCCACCATTGACAATATAGAAATTATTAAAATAGTTATGTAATTGTGTTCTTGTAAAAATTCATTTACATATTTTGATTTAGAAATTAGTTTCATGTATAAACGAGCTTTCAGCACAATAAACCAGATCTGCCGATTTCATGTCAAATACTATACTAAATTTCCCATTTTTAATTTAGAATATAGGCAGAATTTTACCACACTAGCTCTAAATTGCTGAATAATCAGCTAATTTAAAGTCATGCGAAAGTAAATTCATTTCAGCGAACGAAATGTACCTACAAACAGAAATTATATTTAAAGTAACTAAAGTACGATTACTTGTAATAACAACGTGAATAACGATTGGCAAATAAGAATTAATATGGTACTAATAGGGATAAGTTGTCTGTATTACTTTAATTGTCTATTTTTACATTTTTAATACATAAATTTTATTTCGGAAGTGTGGCATCAACATCATTAACTAGCCCGGTCTCAAAAAAAGTTTAGCTAGGCCTCTGACTTTGATTTTCCTCAGTAGGCGTGGTGTAGTTGAATATGTCTAGCATTTTATAGAGAGGGTGTTTCTTCTTCCTTGACTTAAACTAGCGCCTATGTTGCTTCAACTCAGATATTTTAATAGCTATGAGTAGCTCACATGTTGGTCTGCAAGGAAACGAAACCGCCGATTTTTCGGCTAAGGAGGGAAGTCTAGATGCGTTATCATCTTACGGCAGACTTACCTTTTAAGAAATCGCTTTCAAAATTAAAGTATGTACGAACGGAATTTGGAGGACTCCTCCGACTCCCATGACCGGTACGCTTGTAAGTCAGCCCTTGGTAAAAAAAGCGGCAGAAAAGACCAGACTGCTCTCTTAGGCCTTTGAACACTTGAAGCCAATGAAAATCGAAATGGGTTAGAAGCATTTTCTTGTGTGCTCTAAATACAATTCAGCTCAGGCCCTTCGCCCGAACACTTCATCCTCTCTCGGCTGTGCCTTAGGCCAGCTTATTCACCATCCTGAGATAGATCTTTAAGGTCTCAGGTCTCAAATAGGGGTCAAGAGTTAATAGATTTGGTGTAATTTATTTATGCCAAGTGAGATAATTAACAAAGGTGTTTATTGTTTTTACATCTATTTGGTCATTCTGATTTTAAAGTTGCAGAATAATAACACGTTGGAAGAAAAAGTTTTTCAGATTTAAACCTAACGTATCCTTTCAATAACCCTCCAAGTGTTTCGACAAGATACCTCGTCCTATATCTGGTTAATTTTTCTAAGAATGAGATATCTCGTCGACACAAAACTGCCCTATTTCTCCAAGGGGAATGAAGATCCACGTAGGAAAAGCAAATTGTCCCTTGCTCAGAATTGGTGATGGTTTGGAGCAGGTTTTTGTACTAGAGGCTGGTTTTCGACACGAAGATAAACCCCCAGGAGGATTAAAGAGTATAAATCTTAAATGTCTTGTTTTGAAATGTACTCAATTTCCATTGATTTCAGAATAAAGTGCTCTTTTTTTATTTTTATAATTGGTAACCCTTGATGTAGAATTCATTAGTGACCAACCCTCCCGTACTTTCCGGGAACTCCCGTCAATTATTTTTAGATCCTTCGGCTTCCGTATTGACCTCCTATTTTTACCGTATATTTCACTAGCTGAATTTACCAGGCGTTGCTCGGGTTTAATTAAAAATCAAATGTTTTCAGTACAGAAAGTTAACCGATTGAACGGAAATAACCCAAATAAAGATGGGTTATCTTCACCTGCCATAACTCGCTACTAAAAATGCGCCAAAAAACGCGCCAAGAGCTTTGCTGTTAGATTCTAAAAACCTCCAAGGTCATCTTGAGAGGCGACTCCTGTAGATGTTAACTCTGACGACATCTACACCACCAGACCAGGAGAGAGCGCCCCCTAGCAAGTGCTCTGTCCAGGATGACGGGACGTTACACCCCTCTGCACACCCAAGACAAATAGAACGGGGGTTAATATGTAGCCTACGTTACCCGCAGGATTCCAAAGAATAAGTGTACCTCAGCACAAATGGAATTGTTGCTCTCTGATCCTTTCTGTCGAAAGCGGCCCATTAGTCGTTCGATGTGAATTCTACATATTGCCAGTTGTTATGAGTTGTTGCATAGTGTTCAATCAACACTTCCTAGATCATAGCTTCCCAAAGTGGACGCTACCATCTCCTGAAAGAAACTTGAGGCAATGCTAGCCCCAAATGAAATAGGGGACGTTGGAGCAAGAATGGGCAGTAAGATGCCTAAAAAAATTGTTGCCTACAAATATTTTAATCAAACACTTTTCCACTTGACCATACAGACATCACTGCAGTGATGTAGTCACAAGAATTATGCGTTGAAAAACTGATTAAGTATATATAGAATTGTATTAAGATACGTAGAATATAGAATTATACGTTGTAATTATTGAAACTAATCAATCAAAAACAAGACACTCGGATTTTTCTTTTAACTCTCCCGATACTTCAATTTAAAGAGTGTATCATAGTGTTCAGTCAACACCTCTTGGATCATAGTTTCCAAAGTGGGAGCTACAGCCTCTATGGGATCTAAAGGAATCTTTGGAGTTATGCTACTATTTGGGCGTTGAGGAGCAAGAATGGGCAATAAGAAGTTTAAAAAATTTGTCGCCTAAAAATATATATATTAAGATGCGTAGAATATAGAATTATACGATGCTGATGGTTTAAAAACAAGACGCCAGGTGTTAATAAATGAGAGTTAGCATTATGCAGTACCGCTCACTTCCGACTTACGTAGGTTCTTACAAGTTCAGCGGCTGGAATCTATGCATGCTATATCAAATTTACTTACAATACTTAAAATTGGTGAGAAGACCTAAATAACTATTAAACTGTTTCCGGAAGTCTGTGATTAACAGTTATCAGTTTGGTGCTCAGCTATATAGACGTTTTGGTGAAATTAAAAAAATATAGGAACAGATGAACTTGCAATTTACTATTAGTTGAGGTAGAATTTTCCAGATTGCCCTAAAAATTGTCTTTTAAAAGGGGTGTTGGTCCAAAAAAGTTTGGCAAACGGTATCCTAGATATTAAAGGCCTCACAAGATTTATGACGTCACTACTTGGGCCTCCATCTAGCTATTAATTTTCAATCTGCAGCGTTTGTTTACATTTCAGTGGATGCAGTATCTACGTAGTTTAATGCAGTATCTGGGTTTAAAAATTAATTTGGGAAATAAGGATACTTCTTTTACTTCCGAAAATTCAGGTGTTTAAAATATTTAGAAGCATTTTGAACTGATATGCCATTGTAGGTATGACACTGCAATGCCATAACTGGTACAGACGAGCTTATGAAACATACATGGCAACGCCCCTATGCACGTCATTGTTTGCATCTTCCTGTGCATATATGAAGCGAATATATCTGGAGAAGCATCTTGAGCTATTTCAGCCGTGAGAATGGCAAGTTATCTCAAGTTAAGCGATTTTAAACGCAGTTTAATAGTTGAAGTTTGTGAGATGGGTCATAGCATTTCGGACGTAGAGTAGTTTGGATTTTCACGTACTACCATTTAAAGGGTGTACCGTGACTGCAAGAATTCTGGGAAACATGTAACCTACGTCAGCAGTGTGGCTGTAAAAAGACTGGATGAGCGTGACCAGACCAGCGTTGGTTGGAAAGAATCGTTTCATGCGATAGGCGTGCAACACTACCTCAAATAACACCGGAATTCAATTTTGGACCCTCAACATACATCAGCATGAGGACTGCGCAACGTTCCCTCAAAGAATATGGGCTTTAGGAGCTCAACTCGAGGAACCTTGATGAATACTCGACACATAGCTATGTGCCTCGCCTGGGCTCGGGAACACATTCACTGCACACTTGTTAACTAGAAACGAGTAGCCTGGTCACGTTTCCAACTGTTTCGGGCAGATAGAAGGATCCGTGTTTGGAGAAAACGCCATGACGCCCCATGGATACAGACCAGAAGATTGCACAGGCTGGGTGGCGGCTCCGTAATGGTATGGGGTTTGCTTAGTTGGTACTCAATGGGACCCCTGGTACGTCTACAAACGTCTCAGACAGGTGAACGCTATGTGTACATCCTTTCTGACAAGTTACACCCGTTCACAATGTCCTGCATTTATTCTGATGAGTCTGGCCTCTTCCAACAGGACAATGAGCCGCCACACAAGTCACCAAGTTTAGACTAGTTTCCAAGACACCAAGATTCAAGTTTAGAAGTCGCCCATTATAGTGCCAAAAGTCGAGTGATCAGTCGTCGGGCTTGGAAAAAAGTTCAGACACACCAAATTATGGTTAGAGGAACGATCATCTGAGTTTGGGGTCTTGCAACTCCCACCTTAGTCACCAGATCTGAACGTTTTCGAACACATCTGGGATGCAACACTGTGGAACACAGAAATACTACTCCTCGGAATACAACAGAATTATGGACCGCTCTGCAGGAAGTATGGTGTCCAATGCCAAAAGAATACTTTTGCAAGCTCGTGGAGTTCATGACCCATCGTATTTCGACAGTTCTACGCTCCCGTGGGAGGCCTACCAAGTATGAGTCTGGTGTGCCAGTTTTTCCGGCATTTTAGTGTATATGCGTGAACATTAAACTAGTATGTAAGAGAGTGAAGATCTTTGCTGACATTATATGCATTGATTATAAGTTCAATCAGTAGTGTACAGAATCCATTGAAAGTATCGATATATAGTACACTCAACGTTTACACTCAAAGAAATATTTTATTTTATTAACCTGTGCATATTATTAGCAGGGAAACTTAAATATTAAAACAGAAGAAACGCATAATTAAAGAAATTAATAAATATTAATTAACAGTGAGTGTACATTGATATGTAAAGAAAGTTGAAACGATAAAAACAAAAATCGACAAAATCTTAAGCTAAAACGACTATTTTTTAACGTGTATCTGAGGGAGACGACAGTTTATGTTTTAACTTCCTTGATTTTTACGGCTAAAAGCCAACCAGGGACTGCTGATGCTTCATCCTTTCAGCTTCAAATGATTTCTTACTATGATTGATTTATGGTGTTTCCCATGTGCATGGGGTACCTTCAGCACATACTCTTTTCCCTTAACCGTGCCTCCCTTCTGAGGCTAGCATCCAGTCCAGATAACATGTGCAGTTGGTCCTAGCCGCATGGTCTATCATTCTCCCTTGTTCTTTCATTTTACCGCCTCAAGCTCTGAAACATCGCTTGGGTCATTGCTATAATTGCGAGCAATTGTGCCTTTTAGTCTCATTTTAGCCCTCCAAGTGGTTTTGACGAGATATCTCGTCCATCAAAATCTGGTCAGTTTTGCTAATGATTAGATACTTCGTCGGGGCAATAACCAGGAGGGTTAACTTAGGGCTAAAATTTTGTTGTCTTTGAGAAAAGGAAACAACGGTGAATCTAGCTGACTTATAAGGTTGTCTAAAGCTAAGCATTTGTGACCTCCATCGGTCAACCAAAGTGCGAACCAAACCTCATTCATCAGGCAAAGTATGAACTGAAATTTTTGCATCACATCTGCGCATGCGCCAATTATTTCGACTCCCAAATTTCGAGCCGAGCTAACGCGCCATTATGTTCCTCTTACTTTTACTGTCTTTTATTGTCTCGTGAAAATGCATCTGTCCTAAATGTTGATTAAAGTAATTTGATGTTATTCGTGGTGTTATTATGTTGATTCCGACAAGGACCACACATTAGATATTTTCCCCTTTCGATTCAATTTCGGTTTCCCCTGTCATCCCCTACTCTGAGGCACTGTCATTCTTATTATTGGGTCGGTGCGAATGAAATGTCCTGAAAATGACCATCACACTTCAATGGCGATAACTGAAAAATACAGTACCTGATATACTCGAAATAATCTCCCTCAGAATTAACACACTGTTACCACTTGTCTAACAAGGCCATGATCCCGGAACGAAAAAAGTCTTGTGGCTGGGATGCGAAGAAGTTATCAACTGCACGGTGAACCTCCGTATCTTGGGTGAATAGTTTGCCAGACAGAAAGCGATCCAGGTGACGAAACAGATGAAAATCTGTAGGTAACAAGTCAGGGGAATAGGGGGATGAGACATCGCTTCATAGCCCATCCATTTCTTGACATTGTCTTCTGTCTGGCGCTAAATATGGCCTTTGCACCCGAAATCCCAACCAAACCAACCCGAACACACATTCTTCGACAAAAATGTTTATTTTGGGCCCCTCTACAATTTTTTTTGGTGTCTGGTTAATTAGCTCATTCAGGTTCAAGCATTTCATTTGTATCCTCTTGTATATACTCCAAAACCAATTTTCTTAAGAATTGTTTTAAATTATTTTAAGACGGCAAAACTGCTAGTGCTTAATTTCATTTAAATATTAAATAAGAAAACCATTTTCTTATTAAAAATTAAATAAGAAAACAGGTTCTCGAAAAATATTACTAATATAATTATTCTATTCAATTACCTCAATAAACTTAAGCTTTAAAATATGGAAACGATCAAATTATTCCACTACGTCCGATTCTAACGCTGCTTAATAGCTGAGAGATAACTGACGATTAGATATAAAACCGAGAAAATAGTAATATAAAAAAAACGGTTTAAAACGTTTTTTTAATATTGCTTTAACTTTATTTAACTTCAACGTTTAAAAAATTTATCTCCTATAAACATCAGATTAAAATACTAATATGGGGTCAAACTCAATTACTTTTTGAATAAAAGTGTTCATGCATCACCTAAAATTCTGCAAACAATCGACTTAAGTGTACAGTTCTAAATTTAATATTTTATATATATTTTTATTTATCACCTCTCTCCCCAATACTTGCGATTATTAAACCCGAATAGTCAATCATAAAAAAATTCATATTATTTCATATAAAAAAGTGCTTTTGCATTTTGAATTTTGTAGACGCCTGATAAAATAAAGTAGGAGAAAAGCAGTTTAAAGTTTGTGTAAAAGGAAAAAATACTGTAATATTTGTCACAACAGACCCTAAAAATTTCTTCTCGTGAACAAATAGAAACATTCATTTGAAATTTATTGCACCATAATATTTTTCCTTTTGCATTTTTATCCTTCTCCAGCTTTATTTCAGACAACTTTATAAGGTTTTCAGCACATTGGAATTTGTCATATACCCATTATTTGTGAAAATATCGTGTAATATTAAATATATATATATATACGAAAACTGGCTCTCGAAAAATATTACAAATAATTATCCTATTCAATTACCTACAATAAAGTTAAGCTTTAAAATACGGAAAGATCAAATGATTCCATTGTTATATTCTGTTACAGGTATATAAGCTTCCTGAATTCTGAGAATACCAACATTAGCTAATGAGGAAACCGAAACCAAAGTAACAGAAAACTGATTCCGCAATAACATTTAAAAAAAATCAAGACATTTCGCAAAAAAATTGTGGAAGAGACTCGAGAATTGTTGAAAAGTTAATACATCAGTTCAAGAAATAAACAAATTCAGATATTCGGCAAATTTTTGGTACTGAATCCCTTTAAAACCTCGAACTAGAATAGTTTCTTCGTTTCAGTTTATATTTTTATCCATAGATGGCAGCTCATGTTTTATTTGCTATCTGTCAGTTCATTTTCTTGTCACTCCGTATGCAAAATCGAGATTGATCCCGGACCCAATTGCCCATTGTGTTGCAATAGTGCGACGTAAATTAACAACCTATATACCCTATGGCAAATTCCTTTATCTAATATTTTTCTTTGATGACAACCAAGAGATGTGTACAGCAATTTTATTTTTGTAAAAATTCACTAAAAATGAAACATTCATTCTTTAAAACGATAAATATTCTCGTTTGAAAACATAAGCACACTTGCGCAGTAAGGCAGAAAATGTATTTGAAAAATTTTCATCGTGAATTACATAATGTGCTACGAAACAATTTATCCCCTTTTCAAATTTCTTATTAAACTGGAGTGTTGGAGCTTTCATTGACGTTTCATTGTTCTTGAATTTAAAGAATTACCTACTCAAATAGATCTCTTTTCCTGCCATATTACTAATCCTACAAGTATAATTCAGCTCAATTATTGATTCTGAGTAATTTGTGTAATATTGTTTTGTTTTTAGAGTTGGATAGTGATAAATAATTTTGAATATATCTCTAGATGTTTATCATTTGACATTTGAATATGAAATAATATATTTCTATATATATAATAATATATTAAATAATATGGGATGTGTGATAATTTTGAATACCATCTCTAGATATGTTTATTTCATTTTACTTTTTAATATGAAATAATGTTTCAAGTCTATCATAAGTTTGAATAAATTCCTTAAATACATGAATAACAGAAAAGAATACGTTTTTATTCTGAATATCAACACATACCTTTATTTTCAATCCTCAGTGGATCGTAAAATTATTTAAAAATCTCAAGTTTCAAAATAAGATCCCATAGAGGAATGCTTATGGTCCAACTGTGTGCTTATTAGAGAAAACATCTCCTCAGGCATAGATTTCGTTACTTTTATTCACGTAGTTAGTCACTGTTTTAAATATTTTTAAGTGTTCAATAGAAACTGATCAACAGAGCTAGAGTTGAGAAGTCATAATTTTAGTTAAATTAGATAGTTTGAAAGTTCATTTTACTGATAGAAACTGAGCTAGAATTGAAATCTAGTCACAATGTTTAAAAACAAAGTAGTTTGAAATTTCATATATTTATAATTAATTATAAATTGTATGAATCTTAGTATTCAGTTTTGAAATTTTTTCTTCATTTTCATCTTTTAATTAATTTAATAATTTTCAGTAATTTTTACTATTTCTAGATCATTTTCATAATTCATGAAAAGTGTGAACGAGACAAAATATATTGATGTCCAAGTTATATAATTATTCTAACTTTTACCCATTTTATAAATTATTAAATTTTATTTTCCTATGTAAATACATAGGAAAATAAATAATTTATAAAATTTTATCATCCTATTAGATACTGAATTATTTATAAAATACATAAAAAAATGTAATTTCAAGCACAAAAATTAGCCTAAATGAATCAATTATCCTATCTTTTATTTAAACTGACTAGTGATATATTTAAATGGGTGTTTAACCATACTGGTTGATTTTCATGATTAAACTAAAAAATAATATATTAAATATAAATTCATTTCATACTTATTTTCTTAATGTCTTCAATATGTTTTTCTATGATTAAAATATCTTTTAATGTTTGAAATTGAATTGTTGACTAATACCGGTTTGAGTCTAAGGTGATATTAATAAATGATAAATTTTTAGGTCTTTCTTTAGAAAATTATGTCCAAATGAATATAACCATAATTTTTTAAATCTATTGAATCATAAAAATTTTAATTTTTAAGATACGAAATATAATGAAAACCACTTACTTTGAAGACAAACTTCAAGACTATTGTGAACTTTCATTTCAAAGATATTTATTTGAGAATTGTAGAAATATAAATTAATTGCACTAAATTTCTTATAAAATAACTGAAAGTGGCTTCAAATGAAGTTTGATTTTTAAAATTCAGTACTTACTATCTTGTTTTTGTCATATTGTCAAGAACAGCTCAATTCATGAATAAATAAAAAATTAATATATTCAATATTTATTCATTATAAAATACTTATTTTTTAATGTCTTCAATATGTGTTTCTTTGATTAATTTTTTTTTTGTTTGAAACTAAAATGTTGAGTAATACTGGTTTGTGAGTCTAAGGTGATATTAATAAATGATAAATTTTTAGGTCTTTTTTATAAGAAAATTATGTCCAAATGAATATAACCATAATTTTTTAAATCTATTGAATCATTAAAATTTTAATTTTTAAGATATGAAATATAATGAAAACCACTTACTTTGAAGACAAACTTCAAGACTATTGTGAACTTTCATTTCAAAGATAATTATTTGAGAATTGTAGAAATAAATTAATTGCACTAAATTTCGTATAAAATAACTGAAAGTGGCTTCAAATGAAGTTTGATTTTTTATAATTCAGTACTTACTGTCTTGTTTTCGTCATATTGTCAAGAACAGCTCAATTCATGAATAAATAAAAAATTAATATATTCAATATTTATTCATTATAAAATACTTATTTTTTAATGTCTTCAATATGTGTTTCTTTGATTAATTTTTTTTTTGTTTGAAACTAAAATGTTGAGTAATACTGGTTTGTGAGTCTAAGGTGATATTAATAAATGATAAATTTGTAGGTCTTTTTTATAAGAAAATTATGTCCAAATGAATATAACCATAATTTTTTAAATCTATTGAATCATTAAAATTTTAATTTTTAAGATACGAAATATAATGAAAACCACTTACTTTGAAGACAAACTTCAAGACTATTGTGAACTTTCATTTCAAAGATAATTATTTGAGAATTGTAGAAATAAATTAATTGCACTAAATTTCGTATAAAATAACTGAAAGTGGCTTCAAATGAAGTTTGATTTTTTATAATTCAGTACTTACTGTCTTGTTTTCGTCATATTGTCAAGAACAGCTCAATTCATGAATAAATAAAAAATTAATATATTCAATATTTATTCATTATAAAATACTTATTTTTTAATGTCTTCAATGTTTGTTTGATTAAATTTTTTTTATGCTTGAAACTAAAACGTTGAGTAATACTGGTTTGTGAGTCTAAGGCTGATATTAATAAATTATATATTTTAAGGTCTTTTTATAAGAACATTACGCCCAAATGTATCTAACCACAATTTTTTAAATCTATAGAATTATTAAAATTTTATCAATTTTTAAGAAAGGAAATATAATAAAGAGTACTTACTTTGAAAACAAACTTGAAGACCATTGTGAACTTTCATTTCAAAGATATTTATTTGAGAGAATTGCAGAAAAATAAATATTAATTGCATTAAAAGTTTCTTATATAACTGAAAATGGCTTCAAATACAGTTTAATTTTTAAATTCAATACTTTTACTCTTGATTTCATTGTATTTTTCAAGTTTCCTTAACACACACATAAGTATGTCAAGAACATCTCTATTCAAAGTTCTACTTATTCAAAATGTTTATCTCCACTGCTAAGATAAGTAATGTATACAAGTAATTTTATTTAAATTAAGTTTCATATTTTAATTTGCTAGGAAAGCAAATAGATCAGTATTTTTAAATCAATTCAATATAAATGAAATTAGCATATAAATATCAAAATTGAGCTCAAGTTGTAGCAATGTTTTTGAATTATAAACATTTCACTTTCACATAAAAACTTTCAATTCAATTATTGTTAATGTCAAATAATTTAAGTGATTTAAATTTTTTAAATACATAAATTTGATTTTTTTAAGCTGAATGTGATTAAAATTTTCTTTTCATTGATTGTTTTAAGTCCTAGTATTGTACCTAGTGAAACTAAACATACAATTCAACAATACAAATAAAACTTTAAAATAAAAATAATTAGTCCAAAAGTTATACTTAACAAGATAATTTATTTTCATTCAATTCATAATTTTTTGCAAGTCAGTCATTTTATATATAAGATTAAAAATTATGCTAAATCAAATAAAAAATTTTCATCAATGCTATCCAGTTATTTCAACAATTGTGAACATCATTGACCATAAGTATATAACAATTATAAAAAAATCACATTTACATAACATAATGGGTCTAAAAATACTAGATGAAACTACATAAAAGATTAAATAAATGAAGGATTGATCTTTGGTAAACTAAGTACCACATACGACAATAATCTGTTATAATGTAACACATTTTCTTGGCACATACTTACATCTTCAAACACTTTAAAATGAGATATACGTCTAGACCTGCGGTCAAATACTTAAAAATTAAAATCCGGATCTGTCTTAAATGCAGAGCAAAACAAATTCATTAAATTCGATTCATCTGAAGTTCAATACATTCACATCAGTATCCTCAACCCGAATAACTCTCTTATTTATATCACAACTCAAACAGTTCATAATAAACAGTTATCAATTTCACTGAATTGTCTAGAATCAGCTCGCAACAGTCGCACATCAGACTTGAAGTATAAAAGGTATCTAATCACATCGTCCTTGTCGACGTATTTTAATTTCTCGGCCGCTTGTCTGTACATGACGAGAAACGGCACATGAAAAAACACAGCCCGGTGTGTGGCTACCTGTTTGGACAACGCACTCGAGTCTCCGATTCTATTCCATGCTCTTGGCATTTTCCGGCGATACGCCAACGTTTCCCAGCAAGTTCTTGAGCACACTGAGCTCTTTGGACAGGAGTTCGACCCGCTTTCTGAGTTTGTCGTTCTCGGACACCAGATCGCAAACGCGCCTTTCCGTATCTTTGCAGCGCTGTTTCGCCTTTTCCCTGCTTTTGCGCACGGCGATGTTGTTTCGCTCTCGCCTCCTGCGGTACTCATCGGATGCCTTGTCCAGGGACTTTTTGGATTTCTTGTCGTCGCTCCGGAAATTGCCGATTTCCCGCGACTCTGACCCGAACCCGGCCGAATTGAGGGCCGTGTCGGGCAGCTGCGGTAGATCGGCGAACGTATAGCCGCTCCCCCGGCTGGAGAATGCGTTTTGGGTTTCGATACCAGACGGTTCCTGTTTGATGCTCGCCTCGGAGCCGTAACGGTCGGACCCAAATCCGGCCGACTGGGGCATTGGAAATCCGAAGTTGATGCTTGGAATGTTGGAGACCGGAACGTTAGGATTGCTGGATCTCTCAGACTCCTCGTTCAGAATATCAGTCAGGAGGTTGTCGCCAGCGACTTGGTTCGAGACTTCGATGAAATTCTGCAGATCGAAGGACACTTCGGGAGTGCTGAGATCAGGTAGACCAGGGACAGCACTCAAGTCCAAATTCTTAAGTTTCGCACTCCGTTTCGGCACTTCCGTCACGAAATCATACATGAGTGGAGACTCCAAGAACGGATACGGGTGGCATGTTGGAAAATCTTTTAAGAGAGCCGTTGTGATTCGTAAAGGGGCTTGGCCCAGAGAGTTCTTTTGTAAATATAAACTTTCTCAAAGCGCGCAACTTCGGCAAGACAGAAAACGAAAACAAGCGGAGACCGCGCGCACAGTCCGACACGAGTTTGAAGTATGACCTACGCAATAACACAACAGCAACAACACTGCCTTGCGGTTAGGCTAAGTTTTCAGAACTTGTGAGCTTCCGCGTCAAAGAGTTCCTCTTTGCGTTTGCTTCCTTTCCGATCTGAAGTAAGACCACGAGTGAAAACTTTTTGAGGTAGTGAACAGTTTGAACTTCACACAGGTTTTATTACTTTCGACTCTTCCAGTTGGATGATAAGGAGAAATCCAGAGTTCTATCTAGCGGAGATACAATCGAAAACAGTGATGTCATTTTTAAGCGTTCTGATTGGCTGCTCGGAATGACGTAATTTCCGAGGAACTGGGAGCCGATTTCGCCTGTCACGAACTGACGTCACTCTATCTAGATCGGTCGGAGCAAGTTCTTAGAAGATAGACTTCGGACTCAAGGTTAGGCGTGTAGTTAACTGCCTGTGTAGAGAAAACGAAGAGAAGTTCAATGCTAAGTTTATTCTTTTCCAGTGTTTACACCTAATAACAGATATTTTTTCACTTATAAAAAATAAATGACAAAAGGACAGTTCCAACTATAATGCGATAAACGAACGACTGAATTGATGAATCATGAATTGAAAATAAATTAAAGACCCAGATCGGTCGCACCGTTTTGTGAAAAAATGTGCTGCCTGCTTATAATTTATTGACTAAATTAATATTCTGTCATTTGCTGTCATGAAATTAAGACCAGTCGAAGAGAAGTGTTCAATTTGTTTGGGGATTACTTTAAAATGATATCAATTTAAATACCATCGACATCTAAAAATTATTATTCCTCATGCAACAAGAAAATATATTAAAACAAGACAAAAAAATATTTCGCTGAAAGATGTGTGATGATATTTTCGGAATATAATAGGATTTTTTCACAGAAATATTTCAAGCAAGCCTCATATTATCTTTATTCGATTCCTTGGAATTAAGTTTTCTGATGAAGGTTCATTTCCGTTAATAAAATATGGAATCATACAGTGGAGAAATATCAAGGAAATTAATTGCACGCCGTTTAGAAAAATATTTGGTTCAACTCACTCAAAAATTTAAGTTAAACTAGTTTTATACATCAGGGTTTTAGTATTTTGTATAAATTTGTTTTAATTTTACTGTCAAATGCTTTTTTGTTTAAAATTATGTTTTGCAAACCACATGGTGTTAATGCACTGTGGAAGCAAAGAAAATTTGTATTTTATACCTCAACTACAATTTCAAGGAACTTTTACTGTTTTTATAAAATGGTAAACATAATATTAAAAACAATATATTATTTTAAAATAATATAGAAAGTTTAATGACATCAAGCGAAAGTTCGTAAGGGTGTAGAATATTATTTTTTCTCCAAATAGGTTTCGTATATACTCTAACATTTCATAAGTACTTCCTAGCCTTACAAGATCATTAATGAAACTTACGTAGTGGAGGTTGCATATAAAGTATGAGGTATACTTGCAAATTGTATTTTCTATATTTCAATTAGATGGATTGTTTTCAATCTTTATTCAGTAGGGAATCACGGAAGCCCGGTTGGAAGAGTAGCGGATTAGCAACGCGACTGGAGGGTTGCGAGTTCAAAACTTGATCCAACCAAAAGACCGTCGTGTACATGGGGCTGGTGCACGTTAATTCTGTCGTGGCCTCAAATGTCTTTACGTTGGTGCGGTGTGGAAGTTTTGCGAGTGGGGTGCCAGCTCAGGTGTGACCTCGTCATCTGAGCGTGGTTCAAAGTTACTAAGTGTTGTCTTGGATCTTTCCCTCCGGGATTGATCCCGGATCGTCACCAATAACCCTTTGTGTAGCTCCAATGCGACGTTAATTCAACTACCTACCTTATTCAGTAGATTAGTCCACTCAAGGCGTAGCTAGACGTTTTGGTATTTAGGGCAAATGAAACTGTGGTGGTAATGCTGTTCTCAATCCCAAGACAAAATTTACGTCAAGTGAAGATAAAAAGATTAATTTTATAAATAATTAAGGATAAATATATATTAACTAGCGTTAATTAACATTAATTTAACACTAACGTAACATTAATTTTGTTAATAAATTGTTGTTCATAAAATATTAATTTTGATTGCAATTAATTATTGACTATGCATAAATACTAACAAAAAGTCGGGCCTTTCATAACAGGTATCCAAGATGGAAGTAAGAAAAGCGCCTCCTGTCTTGCTTTGCGCTCTCCAGACGTTTGTAGGAAAATTTTATTGCTGTATCTTCTCTTTTCTGAAGTCATGTATCAAAGCTACATGAATGGAAAAATTCGCTTTTAAGCGTTACATTCTGAGGTAGGTATTGAAATGAGCCTGTGTCTTGATACGAATATAATTCATCCAAAAACTAAACAATCTCTAAACTTAAAAAACCCAGACTAAATTATCAACGTCGCCCTGGAGCAACACATCGGGCTATTGGCGACGACCGGGATCAAACCCGAAGGGAAAGAGTCAAGGACAACACCACGTAATTTTGAATCACGGTCAGATGATGACGTCACACCTGAGCTGGCACCCCACTCTCCAAACTTCCACACCACGCCAACGTGAGCGCTGCATTCTGAAGATAGAGTGCATGAAAGCATTTACTTTAAGCGCGCAGCACTAGAAAACTCTACCCGAACAAAATTTTGCATACGCTTATAAACATTTTACAAAAGTATTTTTACGAAAACCCATAAAAACAAAAAAAATCTGAAATGCCGCCCTTTGGACATTGGCGTTGACCTTGTCACTTTCCCTAGCTAAGCCTCTGTACTATTAATTCAAATCCGATACCCCTTCGGACAATTTCCCCTATGGGCGACCTTGATGTATGTGAAGTCCTGGTGTTTGAATTGAAACGAGCGAGTGTGTCTTGATACGAACATAATTCACCCGAAAAAACTAAACAATCTCTAAACTTAAAAAAAATCCAGACTAAATAATTTAAACGATCTCTGACGTACTTTTCAGTGTCGGTTGGCAAACTTCCACAGGCGCACGCATTGTTTTCCGCAAGAAATAAACCGATCGCACAAAAAAAAAACTAAATATCAATGACTAGCTTCATCTCATATTTCTTAAAAAATCAAATGTGCTTCAAATTCTACTTGTAAGAATTTGGCATCATTTTCACTCAGGTCACTACGAGTTTAGATGGCCGCCCCTCATGAGATAAGAATCAGTATCTCAAGCTCTTAACGAATAACTTGTACAAATGAATACGTTTTCCTCTTCTCTTTCTCTGTACAGTTGTTGAAACCTTCGTTGTATTATAATGTTATTACTGCAATAGAAAGATTTATAACTTTGCGAATTTAGAAAAAGTACACTTATATTACAGAAAAAAAACTTTTCTTATTTCCTGGAACCCCTTACAACTCAGGCCCTTTTATTTCAACGCATTTCACGTAGTATTATTTTAAATTATTGTTTTTTATAAGCAGGTAGGTATTTAATTAACGTCGCACTGGAGCAACATAACGGGCGACGATCAATCCCCAAAGGGAATGATCCGAGGACGATACCACGCAATTTTGAATCACGGTCAGATGACGAGGTCACACTTGAGCTGGAACCCCACTCTCCAAACTTCCACACCACGCCAACGTGAGGACATTTGAGGCCACGACAGATTTAAAGTGCACCAGCGCCCTTTGTACACGACGGTCTTTGGTTGGGTTCGAATTCGCAACCCTCCGGTTGCTAGTCCGTCACTCTTCCAACCGGGCTACCGCGGCCCTTTTTCTATAAGCAAAATTGATGATTGATATTTTTAGGGTCTGTTGTGGTAAATATCGCGGGACTTTATTTGGTCGAAACAAACTTTAAACGGCTCTGTAGTTTTTTAATTTTACATTTTTACCACACTTTCCTAGACACTTTACCAATGCATTTACACTCTTATTTGCTTACTTACCATAGATAAAATTTTAAAAACAACTTTCCAATGCTATCATAACGTCCCGCTTAATGAGGAAAGTGAGCACCACGAACTGTTTTCTTTTTTGCAATGGTGGAATAGTATAGTGAATGGAGCCAGAGCATATCATTTCAATTGTGCCCTTCTTTGGTCTGTGCAACTTCCCTGCCGAAACTCGAAACGCTCTAGCGGTGAAACGAACCTATAGGACACCTTCAAGCATTTCCAGCAGGTGGTAAACCCTACTTTAATCACAGACATGTTTCATATTCAGTGGACGCATTTACCTTGCGCACTTGTCCCCACCTCTCTTACAAATAAAATTTAACCCTACAAGTGGTTTCGACGAGATTTCTCGTTCATCAAGATCTGACCAATTTTGCTAATGTGACTAGGTATCTCGTACATGAATAGATTACCAATTTTGCTAATGACGAGATATGTCGTCATCGAGATATTACGGTTTTTTGATGACGACGATATCAAGATCTGGTCAATTTTCTTCTAATGACGAGATTTGTCGTCAATCAAGATCTGGTCAGTTTTGTTAATGACGAAATACCTCGCCGAGACAACCAGCAGGAAGATCAAGTCTGCTTCTAATGATGCAGAATTTATTTCTATAACTAATTTAGAAGTGTTTTAATGCATTTATAAAATGCAATTGAAACATCCAATACATTATAATACGTCAATATTCAATACATTTTTCTCAAAAATATTTTTAAGCACACGATGAACATTTTTTTAAATCTATCAATTTCAGAGTCTTGGATTTTTTTGTGTAGAACAATTTATATCTTACATGTTTTTCATATGAGATTTTATAAGTATTGTGTTTAGTTTTTTAATATAAAAATCCATAGCTAATATATTGTTATTTTCTAAGCACTGCTATTTTTAACATTCAGTTACATTATGGCTCGTATTAAAAAAAACCATCAACTAGAAAATCTCTCCCAAAATCCTGTTTTGTTCCTAAATTTGTTAAAAAAGTAGTTACTCAACTTATAACAAAACGATTATTTTTGTATTACATATTTTTGTAGAGCAGTTTGCTGGGAAACTTACTAGGTTAAAGCAGCTTTATAAAAGAAAAGTTCCTCAAAGATAGACATTTTCCGTTTGAGGAAATCGAGTTTTAAGTTAAAAGCTTGAGTTTGTTTAACTGAGTGTTATGCGATTCCCGAGTAATGTACTGTTGCTTTTCCCCCACAGCACCCTAATAACCTAAGTAACCACATCTACAGGGGTTGAAGGAATCCTAGCGAAAGATTTTAAGGATTCAGAAGGTTAAAACCGACTAGAAGTCACTCAGGGAAGACGGCAGACTTCAGAAAGCATATATTCGTGTGAACCACTCAGAGGGTTGAGTTTAAATTTTAGCTTTTCGTATTTTTAAAACTTCTATTAGGATCTGAAATGAAAAGGTTCTTTTTGGAAAAAGCACAAAATTGACCATCCCAAATCTAAAAATCTGAAAATAGATAATTAAAAAACTTTTGGGTTTCAACTTGGTCTAATTGGTACATACACCCAGACCGAACTACATTTTTTTCTCAAACTCACAGGCTTCCCTGCCTGAAAATGAATTGCAGTTCATGACATACACATCTAGCCATAATTTTAGTTGATTGTTCTACGTTCTCTTATTCTATGTAATGTGAAAAACAAGCAACCTATCATCTTTGTTTTGTAGTATTTTTGAAAATATATTAATTATTATAACGATTAAATTGCTAACCTGAGCGTTAGTCCCAGTTTTTCAGCAGGGCTTATAGGCTGTTTCACTTTACTACAAGACTGTCTTATTAGTTCACTTTCAATGGTTGACAAAACGTTATTAAACTGGTCAATGTTCAAACGGAAAATGTCTCAACACTGAATCATCCTTCAAAAGATGTCTCTGTATAAAAATATTTTGAAAACCCTCTCTGTCTCCTGGCCAAGTACATCGGATGAGGTACTTTTTTTAACTGCTTTTTAACTTCCTCAAGAAGATAAGATACCAACAGCGATGTATCCTCCAAGACGTTCACGTAGTGACTGAAACTCGTGATATTGGAAGTTGAACAAGCGACTCGGATCCTGCGGTTCTGATCGTGCACCTCTAATCGCGCGACTGTAGTCGTTTCAGTCGCCACATTGGAATCGCACCTTAAGGGAGGACGGCGACGCGGAGTCGAGGGATAAAGTTGGTTGATAGTTACAATGGATCCTCCGTGAAAGCTGACTATCCACGTACTTATCATACTACACTCCCATGCTGCGGGAAAGAGGTCGTAAATTGTTTCCTGATACCCACCACTTTCTGCTATTGATCGAAGACAAGAGTGAGCAGCCTTTTAGTCTCCAAGCAGAGAGCCTTTGAATCAAGTTTTACCTGAGAAATCAAGTTCAGGAAATGGTCGGACAACTGGTCCGGAATTTTCCATTCGCCACCGGTAGGCAATCGTAAACTTGCTATGCATTTTCCCAGTCCATAACAAACTGAAAGAAGTGTTTTCGTGAGACGTCATCGCAATGAATGAATTGGAAATTTTAGTAGTTTGTTTATAAATGTATTTTAAAGTAATATTCAAAAGTTCATTTTTACCTATAAAAAGTCTCCAAAGTTGCCTTCCTTTTATTTGACATTAACCCTCCTGGTGGTTGTCTGGATGAAGTATCTCGTCATTCAGCAAAACTGACCAGATCTTGATGGACGAGGTATCTCGTCACTAGAAAAAACTGACCGGATCTTGATCTCATCATCATAAAAACTCGGCAATATCTTGATGACGAGATATATCGTCATGTGCAAATTCGGTCTCGATGGACGAGATATCGCGTCAATACCACTTGAAGGGTTAAAAGTTGTAGTCGATTCATGCAATTTAAAATTACGGCACAGACAATCTCTTGCCTCTTATAGGCCTTTCTAATATGGAACACTTAAAGAATTAGTCAAACACAAAAACTTCACTTTTTAATGTAAAAATATGCATTTAATTGGTGTTAAGTGTTAAGAAATATATATATTTCATGTTTTACATTTTTATTCGCGAAGTTCTGAAAGCGTGTTCGAGAAACAAACCAGACTTCACGTATGGAATACGTACATGAAACACGTTCCGCCGTTTAAACGCCATCTACATTTAGATTGACAGAAAATACCTCTTATACTGGTACCTTTTAATGACTAGTTCTGATTCGAGTAATGACTGCATGATAGGGTTTGCAATTACCGACATTCTCATTACCGGTAAATTACCGACGGAAGTTCTGAATACCGGTCTTACGCTTTTGTTTTATCCTTAACGGAAGTGGTTTTTGAGCATATTTCAAAAATAACAGCAATTGCTGTTGTGGTAAAGGCAATAACTCAACTTGTGTTAGCATATAAATATACGGATTTCAGGTAGGTTGGTTTGTTGGGGTTTTATGGCGCAAGGGCCACATTTGGCCATGCTGCGCCAGACACAAGACATACAATATCAAATAATAGACACACACACAATGAAAGTCTTTACTGACACAGAAGAGAGAAATACACCCAGGGAGGAATGCACCTGACAGGAATCGAACCTGCGACGCCTACAGCTCGAAGGTTGATAGCGCAGTGGGCTTACCCACCGAGCCGCGACGGCCCCGAATTTAGGCAGGTATTTTAATTAACGTCGCACTGGAGCAACACAACGGGCTATTGGCGAAGGTCCGGGATCAAACCGGAAGACATAAATATACTAAAATTTATTGTAGCATTTATTCCACCCAAAACTTCGTCCGAAACAGGGAAGCAATGAATTTTTACATCTAACAGAAGATGCCAAAATGATTAATTAAACCAGGGATCCTTAAGCGTATAGTTGACGGTTACGTTTGGACGTTGAAAGTATGCCCAGTCGGATCGGAAAATATTCTGCATTATTCTATAATATCTGTGTGTGTGTCTTTTTATATACTATATAACAAAGATATTTCTCTTTAATCTGTACAAAATATAAATTACCACACAGATTTCGTTTTCATTAATTATTTCAAAGAAAAATTGTGTCGTGCAAACTTGTTCTTCAGATTAGATTTCTGGTGGCATTGTGCCCTATACTGACTGCATTTGCCTCAACTGCCATCGTATAAATTGATCCATGTAGCAGGATCGCAAAAATAATGCTAAAATAGTAATAAAATATAACTAAGTAAACCAGCAATGATGCTTCGGTAACGTTTAATTATCACCAACCTCCATAACCGGTAATAATCACCAGTTTTTACATCCTAACTGCAAGATTGCCTAACGAACAAAGAACATGAAGGAATTTCAAAGTAAATGATTAACTATAGTTCCGTTTGGTTATTTAACACTCACCAAACCTGCATTCTTCCAAGTGTCTATAAAAATAACCAGATGATAAAGGTGACGTAACGAGAACCTCCCACCTTGCACACGTGGCAGTCCGTTGACTCAGTCCTGTAGGTTGATTTTTCAACCTGCTTCTTCGAAAGAGCCATCCGTAGACGTTAGACATTAACTTCAATTTTTCCGGGCTTGCAGCGAAAAGAAATTTAGAGAATTCAAGGAGAAGGAAAACAATTTTTAGAAATAGGTGAATGAAAACAAGACCACACGATAAAAGTGAGATAAAGCCAGAAAACATCTTAAGATGGGTAAAAATCGAGGTCCTCCGAAAAAACGTATCCATTGTAAACAACTTGTCTTATCTCGCATATCCGCCATGTATCCCAGCCTAATGGAAAAATTCAAGGGAATAAAGATATTTGCCAAAACAGCCATCAGATCGCAGACAGAAGGAATGCTTTGTCATTCACGCTAATGAAATAGATTACTTCCCCTATAGGTCTACATTTTTTATCGGCTTTATTTGATAACATTTTCTTTTAAGTTGGTAGTCGCATATTTATCATTACATTTATTTCCTTATTCAAATGAAAATATCATGATTTTTAATTTAAGTTAGTAATCATCCTATACTCTCATTTTACTTAATACCTGGAGCACTTTTGATGGTTTTGACCTTTTGATTTGCTGCTTTCTATGGGGCGATGTCACGAAAGGCGTCTCGTCGTCTTCAAAAGGGCTATGGCAAATAAATATCAAATAAAAAGTATATATTTTTTCATTTGATATTCTGATGTCAAGGGGAACATAAACTAATTACTAAAATTCTGGGGCATACCAAAAATAGATACTTTTTGCCGATTTGACAGAAAAGGCCTAAACTTGATTGATTTACCAAAAGTATCAATAGTAACCAGTCGCTTTTTGCTCCAGCGTGACATTTTAAAACATCCCATGAAACAATTTACTTATGATACTTTGTGATAAAAAATATTACTCAAAATTATTTATGCGGGTATTAAAATTAGGTATTACCTGAAACTATTTGTGAACACATTTGAAAAAATTAAAAACTAAACCATTGAAATAAAATCGATTTTACAAAATTTAAACCGTTTCACCATCTGTAAGGCACACCAGTCATTCTTGAGGTACTATAGTGTACACCGGTTGAAAATAGTTACTATAGATGAGCTTCTAATAGCGCTTGATTATGAAATTTGAAAGCGATAATTAGCGTACATTTTAATAGCTTCAAATTAATATTTTTGTGATGCAGATTTATTTTAATATCTGTAGCAGCTTTTCTATTCAAATTTAATAATTTATGTCCACGTTGGTTTAATCGATAACGCACAAATAAAAATATTAGCCGACAATATCACACGTTCTGGATAATATGATTAGATAACGTCATATAAATGTTTAGAGACTTGCTCTTTTATCATTACTATCATTTTCGCGAATTACTTTTATCTTCTTATCTGGAAAATACATATTTCCCATTATTCTAGTTTCTCATCGAAAACTCCAATCTCTGAAAATGAATCGTTATTTAGATTCTTTTTAGTGGAATAAGTTGTACTCATTTTTTATAGCAATTACGTTGAAGATTTCGGCTTGAAACTATTCATAATATCTGTATTTTTAAGATACCGTATACTTTCCGCACAATTCAAAAATCTACATGCGAAATCGCAAAGAAACACGCATGCATATGCACAAAGATGTTTTAAAAACCTTTACAACAAATCTTTTCAATACTTTCATATACGTATTTTCTCATACTTCAATTAAACTTTTCTAATTTATTTTGCTGATGTCCTCATTTTTCATTTTCGATTTCAAAGCCTTGTCTATCAATTTCTTCCTCAGACAATGTAGAATGATCAGTATTAACTCATGCGAAATTTATATACCCTTTTTATCCACTCCACTGACAGAGCTCATCTTGTAAAATGAAGTGATCACCAGTTGAAAGAAAATCTACATGATCAGTTGTCACTTTAGCCCCTGTTGTTACCCTTTTACTCACTGTACTCTTTTATCCACTCCACTGCCCAAACTCCTCTAATAAAATAAAATGATCATCTCAATTGAAGGAAAGTCTACATGATCAGTTCTCACAGTCACAATCGCTGTGTAATGAAATGTGTGATTATACCCTATAATCTGCGATTTCAATCTACCTGGAGCTCCCCTAGGGTATTTGGGTAACTTTCTCTAGACTACTTTAGTTGGTCCCTAAGATCGAATGGCTCAGGTTTCTCCATCTCACATTCTACTGATTCTTCGTAGGATCAACTTGTTTCAAGCTGGTTCTTGGGATCTCATGACTGATGGGTTTGGTGTAATTGTATCATGTCCAAGTTGAGGTACCCTCCTCGTTTACGTAATCTCCCTACTTCAAATTATATGCCACTAAACTATTTTTCAATGGATATCTCTGATGAAACGTAAGAATGACTAAGTTCAAATTATGCATATGTAAATGACACATGACTAAATTTAATCCAATATTTTATATTATCCCTGAATCCCTTAAGGTCAACGATTCCTTAGACCCTTAACATTCCAAGAGTAAAACCTTCTATTCCTCTTTTCGCCTACAAGTCTGTTTCGATTTTCCTCAGATAGCTCGTTTGTGTACATCCATTACTTGACGTTATTTGTCTTGTGCTTGGCGAAACTTGGCCAAATATGGCCATTGAACCATAAAAACCCAACCAATCAAACCAACCTCTCATTCCTTCAGTCATCTGAGTCATCCCCAATGCATGTTTACACCACTTCTGAACTTTCTCACACAGCTAACGCTTGCTAACCATGGCATCAAACAGTCCGGCCCATACTCACGATGTTTACTTCTCCCCTATCGAAACTTAGTAGACCCCCTTTGTCTGCCAATCAACTGTATTAATCGACCCGTTAATCCAATCTTTATCCAAATCCTTAATCCCTCACGACACCTAATCAAGCTTTAACAACTCATTCTCCCTGGAGCCCCAGAGGAAAGATTACAGAGCATAATCACCCCACTTACAGAGATGATCACTTAAACTCTATTTAGATCGGACTACTGTCCGACGTTATCTGTTGTATCCCATTCTGTTCCAAGTTTCCCTTAATTTACTGTGATGAGTAACAGAAGGTTTAGTTTCCCTGGACATATTTCTTTGCCTCCAAAACTACTGAATTTTCAATACGTGCAACTCCGCGCACTCCAATGGATATCATCTTGTACAACTGCCTACATCACTCCTGCCATGCCTGTGACTTATGATCTTTTACTATGACGTGTAGTTCGAATCCAACCAAAGACCGTCGTGTACAAAGGGGGCTGGTGCATGTTAAATTTGTCATGGCCTCAAATGTCCTCACGTTGGCGTGGTGTGGAAGTTTGGACAGTGAGGTGCCAGCTCGGGTGTTGCCTCGTCATCTGACCGGGGTTCAAAATTACGTGGTGTGCTCAACATCACGCCAACGTGAAGATCATACAGGGTTAATGCAAAGTTACTAGGGTAACTTTTTTGACCATTGAAGCTTTATCGGCGAAGGAAGGACGTAGGTATATGAAACAGGTATTGGCATAGAAACGGCTTTTACTTTTTACCTCAAAACCCCAAAATTAAATTACCTAGATCTTCATTCAGGTGACTATAAAAAAGCATAGATAAAACATAATATAATGCATATCACACTCCTGATAGAATAAAGTTGCAACTATTAAAACGTTCATTTTAAGGTAACCCAACAAGGAGCATTAGCAAATTACCGGCATTCTTAATACCGGTAAAGTTACCGTCGAAAATTCTCAATGGCCGGTTTTTGGTAGGTAGGGCTATTGGCGACGGTCCGGGATCAATCTTCAAGGGAAATATCCGAGGACAGCACTACATAATTTTGAATCACGTCAGATGACGCCGGTTTTTGGCTTTTAGTTTTGCTTTTATTCTTAGAGGCATGGCTGGGGATATTTGAACTCAAATCGGGTACTCTTTCAACATTCTAGCATTTAGTGAAAACGTTTCAAATGTGTAAGCTCTTAAAGCAAATGGTTATTTTCGTACAGAAAAATTACATACTGTGCGGTAGAAGCGAACCCAAATTTTCAAAGTTCATATGGAACCAATTACTCCACTCTGTAACAATAATTTTTAAAATTTTCGTTTTTTTCATCACACCCCCGACCATTTACTAATATGGTAATTTAAGCGCTTATTTGTTTAATAATGATAGCTGTAATTAATTAACGTCGCACTGGAGCAACACAACGGGCTATTGGAAATGGATGGAGGAAATGGAGTTATTCAAGGACTTTTCCGCACATTTCCGAAATGACGCAATCGCCCTTGCGGTGAAGGCAATAAGATGCGTTTTGCTAACTCAAATATTTGCAAAACTTTAGTGCTACTCCAGTATAGTGCTCCTTTTATCACATAAATCATAAAAACAATGAAAATGTAAGAGAATCGCTTCTTGTGGATGCTGCATTTCCTTACTGATATTAATTTACCCTTAGACCTTACGGCAAAAATTGCTGTTTACATTAGATTTCTGGCGTCATTGTGTCCCAAACTACTGCATTTGTCACTTACTTCTGTCGTATACATTGATTCCTGAACAATAATTTAATCTCAAAATAAAGATTAAATAATAAAATATTTCTGAGAAAACCGATAATGATGTTTCGGAAACGACAATTCTCATCAATCTCCAAAACTGGTAAAACCCTGTTATTCATAACAGGTTTTTAACCCTCCTAGTGGTTTCGACGAGATTTCACCAATTTTGCTAATGACGAGATACTTCATCATCACGATATTGCCTTTTTTTGACGATGGCAAGATCAAGATCTGGTCTGTTTTTTACTAATGACGGGATCTCGTCCATCAATATATGGTTCACTTTGCTAATGACGGGATACCTCGTCGAGACAACCACCGGTAGGGTTAAGCAATAGAAGACTTGTCTGAAACAATACCTACGTAGAATATCTCACTAACAACTGTCTTAAACCAAACATTTTGCAGTTCCCAAGATTGTAATAGCTACTTCACATGCATGCAATGTAATTGGAATTTGATTTCTCCACTTTCTTGAAAATGCGTATTTTTTGCTGTGTCATTGCTCTACGGATGCAATGTATGTGTTTTTTTTTATGGCAAGGGGTTAATAACTTTAACTTTTTATCTGTATTTAAATCAACTTAACACACGCGGGAATTTTACATTGTGTATAGCGGTTGGTTGTTGGTTGTTTTGGGGGGTGGGTTTACGGCGCAGGGGCCATATTTGGCCATGCTGCGCCAAATACAAGTGTGTGCAGCGGAAGCTGATGTTAAATATTCCAAAAAACATTCTAAACTATATATAAGTTTTAATTGAAATCCCCAGTCACCTTTTCCTTGGAACTCAAAATCACTTGGTCGTAAAAAGGTATTCTTATAAAGATAACATACCCTCTAATTTCATCGCATCGTAAAAACACATGCTTGTTTTCGAAATAATGTTTTATAGCATGAAAATATATTGCCTAATAAAACGATGTTTTCATTAGAGAATTTTTAGACATAAGCGAAATCTAAAGCCTGAGTGATGCTATCAAATATAGCATACGAAAATGTAAACATCTGAAGTCTTGTGAAGCAAAAAATACTTCAGGAATGCAAAGATCGTTATTTTTGAATCATGGTTCCGATAATCCCTTGTCAATAGATGATGCATTTGATACCAATCTTGCATCATTTAGGTTGTTCCACGAACTTCTAAGATTCAAGTTTCAACAAATGAGGGTCACCGTATTCTTTACGTCGGTTTCTTTTTTATTTATAATATCGCAGTCTCATGCGCTTCGTAGTTGATAACACGATTACACAGTTGAAAATTCGACTCGTATTGGGCACATCATTGGCATTCTGATTTATTCCGATCGAAGCGTTCATGAGTTTGAAAAGCCATAAGAATTTAAATTTATTTATGCCCGATCCAATTACTGTATCCAAGTGCAAAACATACATTCATGAACAGTTAACTAGTTAAATAAGGTTGTATACAACTAGTTCCAGACTGCGATTTCTTTTCGTTTTCCTTAGATACTTATTGCTTATGCTATCTGTCTTGTGTTTGGCGCAGCTTGGTAAAATATGGCCCTTGCTCATTAAAAAAACCAACCAATCTTATATACTTGAGCTGGAAAGTGGGTGGGCTTGGGTGGTGAAAAATTCCATACTTTTTCTGTAATGAAACACCAAAATGCAGTTGGATGGGGTGGTTGATTGGGGCTTGGGATTAACTTTATATAATCCGTTAAGATGAATGAATGATGGTAGTGAATGTGTTATCTTACCTGTACGATCGTTATTTTTTAGTTCAGAGCTTGGTAGGTAGGTATTTTAATTAACGTCGCACTGGAGCAACACAACGGGCTATTGGCGACGGTCCGGGATCAATCCCCCAAGGGAAAGATCCGAAGACAACACCACGTAATTTTGAATCACGGTCAGATGACGAGATAACACCTGAGCTGGCACCCCAGTCTCCAAACTTCCACACCATCCCAACGTAATTCAGACTTTGATAATCCTTTGCATTTGTATCATGTGATTCTAATTTGGGCCGCTGTTGCCCAGTTGGAAGAGCAACGGATTAGCAACCGGAGTTCGAAACTCGGTACAGTCAAAAAACCGGCCTGTATTATTACCTGCACGTAAATCTTTCTTGGCCTCAAATGTCCTCAGTTGGCATGGTGTGAAAGTTTGGAGAATGGGGTGCCATCTCACACACAGGTGTTGTTCTCCTCATCTGACCGTGATTCAAAATTGCGAGTCGTAATTGGATCTTTCCTTTCGGGATTGATCCCGGACCGTCACCAATAGCCCGTTGTGGTGTTTCAGTGCAATGTTAATTAATTACCTACCTACCTTTACTGTATTTGATATCGATCTTGAATCATTTCTACAAACTTCCAAGGTTTAAATTCAAACAAACGATGTTCCCTTTATCTTATTTAAGTTGGGAGTCTATCTAAACTGTGATCAGTCACACTTTACAGTTAGCATGGCTTTCTTATAAAAGCATTCGAATAGCATTATTCACTTTTATCTATTCTTATGATAATCACATTATTCACGAGTTTAAAATCCACGAAGATTTAACTGTTTGTTTTGGGCCTAATCAGTGCTTTTAAGTCACACTTTCTCGAGAATGTGAATGTCAAAAGTGTAAATTTTACAAGAGTCAAAAAGGGGCCCCACGTGACTCAGTGGGTATTGTATGTCGTGTCTGGCGCAGCATGGCCAAATATGGCCATTGCGCCATAAAATTCAAACCAACCAACCAAGTGTCAAAAGATTAAAATTTTTAAGAGCATATTTGACTTTTCAATTTGAAATTAATAATATTCACTCCCATCCTCATTAAAAATTGTAGCGTATTTCCTGATTTGATTTCCATGGTATGTTCGACTCAGTGGTTCCCCTCAGAATACCATACAAAACAAACACTTTTATTCAATGAATGTTTTAAACGCCTCCTAGTGGTGACTTGACGAAATATCTCGTCATTAGCAAAATTGACCAAATCTGATCGGAGATATCTCGTCAAAACTACTTGGAGGGTTAAACGAAGCAGGTCTTGTAGTAAAGATTTAACCTTCTAAGGATCACGAGATTTGTCGTATTGCTTTCATCCAACAACGAACATTAAGACTAAATAACCACATCTAATGGTTGAAAGAATCCTAAGATCCTATTGACCAACAGGATCAAAGCTGTTAAAAATTATTAATGTTAGAGAAGTGACCAGATCTTGATGGATGAGATGTCTCGTTATTAGAAAACTGACCAGATCTTGATCTCGTCATCATAAAAAAATCGATAGTATCTTGATGACGAGGTATTTCGCCATTAGCAAAATTGGTCAGATCTTGATGGACGAGATATCCTGTCGAAACCACTTGGAGGATTTAAGTAGATTTTTAATTGTTTTAATAGTGTATATATTACCGCTAAAGTACGGAAATCAGGTAATCTGCAGATTACCTAGGTAATGTGCAGATTAACTACGCCGATCCGTTAAAGTGCGGAAAATTGTTTCATTTCTCAAATTACCTAGATAATCTGCAGATCTCCTAGATAATCTGCACATTACCTACTAGGCACTCGTTAAAGTGAAAATAAGATTTTTGCTCGAACAGCAACGTTTTTGTACGCTTAAATTATACTGAAACAACTCAGTTACTAGATACTACTAATTGAAAAATACGCTATACTTTTATTCCGTAAAGTTATAAGTAATTTCATAAAAAATCAGTAGATGTGTAAATAAAATATACTGACAATTGTTGAACATAATGTTATTTATTTTTCGATATCGAAAGAATCAAGTTGATAGAATCAATCAATGAACAAAGAATAAATTAAACGGTTTGAAAGTATTATTTCAATTAAGGAAATGAATTTGAGAAAGGCAACGAGGGAAAGGAAATTAGAGAAACAAACTTTTGCACTTTAACGATTCGAAAGTCGTTAATGTGCATATTACCTAGGTAAAGTGCCGAAAACTCTTATTTTGTAGATGATTCCGCACTTTAAACGGAACAAATCAACTAATCTGCAGATTACCTAGGTAATGTGCACATTAACGGCTTTCAAGCTTTAACGGTAAGATATATACGGATAGAATATCTATAGTTCCCCTGATACGTATTTTGTTTTATGTTCATAAGAAACTGTTTTGTATAAATTGATACAAGCTCAGTTAATTAAAAAGAATTCATTTCAAGCAATCGTTTCAAATTTGAACTATGGGAATGCATAAATTCTCAATCGTTATGGTATTAGTAGTACAATTTATTATGTATTGAAAAAAATCCAGGCGTTCGACAGTTCAGCCTTTTCGCTTCCCAATATCACTGCTTTTTAATGGCTCAAGGGCCATATTTGGCAATGCTGCGCCAGACACAAGACATACAACATCAAGTAATAGACATGCACAATAAAAGTTTTACTGACACAGAAGAGAGAAAACCACTCAGGGAGGAATGCACCTGCCAGGAATCGAACACCTGCGCCGCCTACGACTCGAAGGTTGCTAGCGCAGTGGACATACCCACTAAGTCACGACGCCCCCCCCCCCATATCTCTGAACAACACAATCAAAACCAATAAGTGCAGTAAACATGTCTAAATGTTCGCTATTCATTGGTCGTCTAGAATTACCTAGAGTATATTTACGTGAATTCCGAAGTTCAATTCCAAATAAATGGGCATTGAGGCAATAGTTGAAAAAATAGTTTTGTTAATTAACTAGTATTTTGTAACAGTCATTTCAAAATTTGTACTGTGCGGATTAGTGAAAATTTCAGTCGCATAAGTTGACTGTCATCATGTACAGAAGACGTATAGCACCTTAAAATTTCTTGTCGGGTTACCGAAACTTCTTAAGTATTAAATAAGCATTTCTCTTGTTGTGTTGGCATCAAATGTAACATGTTATTTTTGAAAAACGTTTTAGGAAATTTCAATGCATGCAATGGACTGGGTTTGTTCTCAGCTTTTGGTATAATCAACTTTCCCACTGCTATGTTTATACTGTTACTTAGAACTGATAGACGAATAAACGAACGAATATTTTATATTATAAATTTTTGATTTGTTGTACGTGAGGATAAGCAGTTTACAATTGTTCCCAAGCCAACACAGTAAAGAATTTCCAAAAATAAATATCTAACAACCGATTTTTAAAGCTATAAATATATTCACAGCAAACGCGAACAGTTAAAGCCATCGCCTTAGTTTCCGGAACCAAAACGAGGAAATATTGCGCGCAATAGGATTGTGCCGCCTTTGAAAACTAGTTTCAGGTGCGGGAAAACCCCAACTCTCACAGTAGCTTTAATTACGTAGTGTGACGTCAATACGACGTCATGACTGTGTGTTCGCGGCTACCTCGTATTGCGTCACGGAACTTTAAGCGGGTCAGTAATTGCCATGTTACAGATTTAAAACGGAAATCTCGGATAGCTTATCTCTTGCTCTGGTGTGATTTAAAACCAACGAAATTGTAAAAGATATTAGTTTACGCGAGCTTTCTTTCGGTGATCTTTTTTAACGATCATGCTTAACCTTGCAAAAACGTGAACAAAAAGCACCGTTTCTTGCGTGACAGTTGACTGTTCTTTGCTGTCGGTCGCAAGTGCATTTTGTTTTCACTTTTGTAAAGTTGTCTTCATGTTTTGGGCACATTGTGTTGAGTGTCCCCGTTAACATTGATAAGGTGAGGTACTTTTAAGCTAATTTATTCTATTTCTTGTACAGATTTTTGTTTTCCACCAGAGGTATCAATTATATAGACAAGTAAAAGTGATGATGCGAATAAAATTTTAATAAGAGGTTATCTGGAAAACTATGACTACTATTGTTCATAACATAGAGGGCATGCATAAAACCTTTCCCTTTTTTATTCAGTTTAAATCCCTAGTATTGTTTTGTTTTTGTCTTTCATTTCCTCTTTCTCGCAATCCGTTTGGACTAGGCTGATCATACATCCTTGGGACAAAAACGGGACATTGGATGGCAAAAATGGGACTGGACCTATGTAATATCCTGCACTCGTGAAGTACTCGTACTTGCTAGTCCGTTACTCTTCCAACCGGGCTACCGCGGCCCAGTAAATAAAGGTGAAATACATAAACATATTTAACTTACCATTATTCTTCAGTGGCAGAACCCATACAAAAATTTAGGTAGACATAAAGGGACTGTGCTTCCCCACGATTGTAGTATGAATATTTCCCCGATGCTGAAATAAAGATCATGCTGAAATAAAGATCAATGCAGTTTCTACTTTTTATAATGGTTGGTTTATGGGGTTTTATGGCGCAAGGACCATATTTGGCCCTGCTGCGTCAGACACAAGACATACAATATCAAGTAATAGACACACAATTAAAGTTTTACTGACACAGAAGAGAGAGATACACCCAGGTAGGAATGCACCTGACAGGAATCGAACGTGCGCCGCCTACAATTCGAAGGTTGCTGTGCAGTGGGTATACCCACTAAGCCACGACTGCCCCCTTTTTAAAAAGAATGTTATATGATTTCGTAAAACTCCCATGAACAACTGAAACAATGCTTTCCAGAAATTTCCCAAATTAAATTCAAATCTTGGTGGACCGTTGGGTATACAAATCCTGTCCATTCACAAAAGTATATCACCCAACATAACTGCTCACATATATATGTATCAATTGTAGTTAGTTATAATAGAGACGTAAATATTTTGATATTTCATTATTTATTGATTCGTTCTGGAGGACAAAACGACATGCATATTTGCATCCATAGTTCAGACTGAGCATACCTCAATTTACATATAAAGATATGCAAGTTTAAAATTTAGGGCTTTTAATCCACCTAAAATGTCTCAACAAAAGCTCAATGACCTTTGATTTTAATATGTAGACCAGGGATGCACAGACTTGTCAAGACCAAGGGTCACAGATCCACTGTGACTTATGGGAGGGCAGTCAAAATACCCATGAAGTTATCGATCATATATTATTTATATTTATTGATATTTAATATTTATTGTTGCTCCAGTGCGACGTTAATTAAAAATACCTACTTTTAATATTTATATTATTGATATTCTATTTTGTTATGAAAGAAGATAATAAAAAGTAAATGAAGAATTTAATTTGCTGTGTGACAATTGCTTAACTATTAATTGTCTTAATATTTGGTTCGATTTTTTGTAGTAGCCAAGCGGGGCAAAATTGATTTTAAATTTTCCTCGATTTGTTCATATTCATGACAGAAAGTTTGTTAACATATATATGTTGACTCAGAGACGTGCGTATTTTAATGCATTATCTCTCAACTAAGTTTTGTGACTTGTTCGAGTTAAAATAATATATGTTGAGGCGAACCGCCAGCAAATCACAACGGAAGGTCTGTGCATCCCTGATGTAGACTCTAAAATCGTGAATTTTCTCTGCATTTAAGAATCGTTTTTTAAAGTCTGAACGAATGCTTGCAATGTGCTATAAGTATGAGCCAATAAGTAGAGTTATAAATAGGAGTGAGAAAGAATCTCACTAAGATTTTTGTAAAGTTCAAGAACTTTTTGAAGTGTTGACAGGTTCGTTTCAACTTTTACCTCCTCGATACTCTTGTATGACCCCAGTCGCAGCTGGTTGTGTTTGGTTCCATCCGGACGAGCTTTATTGCATCCTCAAGGCAAAATCAATGTTTCCTTGAGTCTTCGAAAGAGATAACAATCCCCAGAAACTGAAATTTCCTGGTGCAACAAGTGTTTGCGATGGGGGAGAATTGGGGGATATTATGTTCTTGAACTTTGCAACCTTCAGTTTCATTTAGGTCAAACCGAATCTCAAAGGTACGAAGAAAGGGTGAAAGGACTTTCAAAATTCTTTTAGGTTTTGTGGAATAGGAGAGAAGATATATTTATAAGAATTTCATACAAGTGTTCGACAATAAACCCCGAAGATTTTCCGCATTTTCATATTTCGCTGATCCAAAGAAGTGCTCGGTTACTTTTTCAATGTTAAGCAACGGAAAGAACAACTAAAAACGCATTTATAAATTTAAATGATACATTTTTACAGTTATTTGTTCTTTGGTATGTTTCTAAATTATATGACTTATTTTTTAATGAATAATTAACTGATGGTTGTCTCGACGAGGTATCTCGTCATTAGCAAAACTGAGCAGATCTTGATGGGCGAGATATCTCGTCGAAACCACTTGGAGGGTTAATGCTTGTGTAACTAGGAAAGAAAACGTTGATCCCCTCCCTGATGCACCGCGATCTCATTTGTTAAAAAAATACCAGAGGCTAATGGAGGTTTAAACAAGAAAAATATCCCAAAACTGCACATTACTGAATTTTTCTTTTCTTTTCATGCGCACAAACACTGTTTTTCTTAATGAAAAGTAAATGTATAATGAATGTGTGTCCTTGGTATTGATTTTACACAAATAAACTCTGATTTCGATAATGATCATTAGTGAGCAGCGAGATGTCTGGCGTTACACCTCTGAAAAGGTCAAGGCTAGGTATATTAAGGTATTGCTCTCTAGGTATATTAAGGTATATAAATATTATTCCATTTGAAATTATAATATCAAGTAGTGCTCTAGATGGGCGGTGTCTTAGCTCTCCTTAACCCTCCAAGTGGTTTCGACGAGATATCTCGTCCATCAAGATCTGACTAATTTTTCAAAAGACGAGATATCTAGTCAGCAAGTTCTAATTAGTTTTTGATAATGAGACGAGCTCAAGATATGATTACTTTTCGATAATGACGAGCTCAAAATCTGATTAATGACGAGATCAAGATCTGATTAGTTTTTGACAATGACGCGATATCTCGTACACCAAGATCTGGTCAGTTTTGACCTAATCTAAGGAATGACCAGATGCTAGTGAAAGGATACCTTATCGAGACAACACCACCAGAAGAAATTAAAACTATTAAATTTGTGTTATGTGTAAAATACATTAATGCTAAGTGATAGGCCTTCTCCCCATAAAGTTTTTCCACAAAAACATTAAAGGGTTAAAGTGATGAAAAATGTATTTTAATTTTTTTCCTTTTGAGTAAAATTATATGTATATACTTTAAAATAATTCTTTTATGTTTTGACTCTTTTTTAAAGAAATTCAAATTTTTCAAATGAACTTAAAATTTGGAAGGTATCAAATTGATTGTACAGTTGGCCAGGAAAACTGTCTTCAGAAAAAAAGGCGTTTAAAATTTTATAATTTGAATTTGAAAATAACATATCAGTAACTAAACATTTAAAAGGACGGATAATCTGATTAAAATTTATCTGTTCTGGTCACATGAGTTCAAATTCTCTAGTTCATATAAAAACATTCTGACTGTTTAGTCATTGTAGTAGACAAAGAATAGAGACTGGGGAATTTTATCAGTTGAGTCATACAATAACACAGGTTTAGTTGGTTACTCTATGGTCATTTTATGTTTCACAAGGTTTTATCTTCCAACCAGGCTACCGTGATTCAACCCTGTTCTTCACATTCTGACCACTTTCGATATTCACAGAAAAAATGCTTTCAACGACAGCATTCAACTTGTGTCATGTTAGATTACTATTCGATTTCATTAATTGTTTTCAAACTCAGTCTTGGAGAAGGGTAGGTAGTTATTTTAATTAACTCTCCAAATTTCCACACCACGCCAACGAGAGGACATTTGAGGCAGCGACAGATTTTACGTGCACCAGCCCCCTTTGTACCCGACGGTCTTTGGTTGGATTCGAACTCGCAACCCTCTGGTTGCTAATCCGTCACTCTTCCAACTGGGCTACCGCGGCCCTCTCTTGGAGAAGGGTTTGAATCGCAGTGATTTATTCTTTATTTCCCCTTGACGTAACCTTTAAAAATTAAAAAAAATTGAACTTCATCCAAATTAAACGTTACTTATCAAACGTTTCAATTTGCTTTTGATCGTTTCGAATCTTCATTTCAAGTCAGGATAAAATTAAAGTAGAGAATGCCTATCTTCCCTAATCCAAGACGATGCTTTTGGTTGGGTTTTATGGCGCAAGAGCCTTATTTGGGAAGCCTGTGCCAAACACAAGAACGCGAAGTAATGGACACACATAAGGAAAGTTTCACTGACACAGAAAGCAATGGATCCAGGGAGGAGTCGAACCTGTGTCGCCCACTACTCGCAGGTTGCCAGCGGAATGGCAAACCAATTCCACCCCAAGATGAGGCGTGCCATTAAAATTTGGTTACCGAAATATAGTTGCTGTGTAAGACTAGAAATTTTGTGGCCGCGGTAGCCCGGTTGGAAGAGTAACGGATTAGCAACTGGAGGGTTGCGAGTTCGAATCCAACCAAAGACCGTCGTGTACAAAGGGGCTGGTGCACGTTAATCTGTCGTGACCTCAAATGTCCTCACGCTGGCGTGGTGTGGAAGTATGGAGTGTGGGGTGCCAGCTCAGGTGTGACCTCGTCATCTGACCGTGGTTCAAAATTAGGTGGTATTGTCCTCGGAGATCTTTCCCTTCGGGGTTGATCCTGGACCGTCGCCAATAGTCCGTTGTGTTGCTCCAGTGCGACGTTAATTAAAATACCCACCTAGAAATTTGGATTCGATGTTTTCATGGGAGGTATTTTCGGTCACGCTAAATGTAAGTGGCTGCAGTGTTTCTGTGGTGAAACGTGTTCCTGCACTCATTCCGGCTTGCTTTTTGAATACGATTTATGCACGTCACGAACAAGGTAGGTAGGTAGTTAATTAACCTCACACTGGAGCAACACAACGGGCTATTTACGACGGTCCGGAATCATTCTCGAAGGGAAAGAAGATCCGAACATGTCACCAACAAAAATTCCAAAGAATGATATATGATAGTTGGTTTGTCAATGCTAATTAGATTAAACTCCAAACTTCTCTAAGACGGCGATAAACTACCGTTTAAGGCAGGGGTCGGCAAACTTCTTTGATCGTCGACCTCGAATTTTTATCGATCACCTCTATTTTAATATTACGTAATTAAAATAGGACAAGCAAAAAAGACGCTTATGTAAGTTTTTAGATTGTCTATTTATAGTTAGTGTTTATTGTATGTATAATATAGTACATATATTATGGCTTAACGTCAAAGGGATACTTTTTTTGTTTTTCACGTCCTTCTTAACATTACATACTTGATAGGAGGGATAAATAATGTATAAAATAATTAGATAACGCAAACTACAATAATATAATCTTCCTTATATATATGAAAATAAGACTTATTAACTTAGTATACAATTTACTAACGTTGTCAATGTGAAGGCTGTGCTTCGTGACTCTTGACAACATTAGCAATGTTGGGTTCAAAATGAGTAAGTTTCTGCCTTAAATCGCCACGGAATTCTATATCTAGCTTATTTCTTGTTTTGTTAAAATAGAATTAACATGGCCTGAAACCAGCTTCAACCATATACGAGCTTGGAAATGCAAGCAAAAAGGGGAGTACCATTTCAGAAAGTTTTGGATATTTTTCTACAGCATCTAATATTTTTCTGATATGCTAACTCCGATATGCAGCATTTGGGTTACAGAAGTAAACTCTTAGATTTCCGTCTGGTTGGTTTATACTGAAAATCCCTCTCATAGCTGTGTGTTATTTGAAGTTCCAGGTGCCATATTAACATTTGAAAGTAAAAAAAGCTGAAGAATTTGAAAATTAAAATAGATATTTACACGTATCTGTTTACCATAACTGATGTCTTCAAGTTTCTTTGCCGTCTTTACAATAACTACTATTAATTTCGACAGAAAATCAAATTCAGATGTGCATAGAATACTAGAAAACACCATAGCAGTTTTTCCACAAGACGTGCTTTTACAATTCCATTCTTAAAATATCCAACCATGTTTCGAATGGAATTATTTATGACTACGCAATCTATATTTTTAGAATCGAATAATATTTATGATTCGCCGTATTCGGGTTTATTTTATTAGGAATCATTTCAGCAGATGAAAGATGTTGACAGAAAAAACTATGACATAAAACCAGCGATAAAGTTTTTTCTGATGATTTAGCTTACTTTTTATCTGTCTCTGACCGCTTCGTGATTTTTTTACATATACGCTATCGGAATTGCAGAGGGAATTCAATATTAACCGTTGATTTTCATATCAACATCGAATGCTGTAGAACAAAAACAAATTTTTTTAACTATCAAATAACTGAAAATGAATTAGGTGAAGATTAAGAAGAGGATGAAAAATTCAGAACACCACCAACAAATATACTAATAGCGATTTTAAAATGTATCGCAAAACTACGTTTTTTTAGCGAGGGGTGTAAGTAATGACATTTTTGTGCCATGATTCTTATCCAACAACTAAGAGTAGAAAGGACAATGCATAGCAAAGCAAACAACTTTTTGTACCCCCAACCAGATGAAGTATAAATGGTAAATATTTTATAACAATTTTAGAAACAAGGTTCTTACAAACACTTGGCTTCACCTAGCAAATGCCCTTCGAGTATACTGTAAGTGGGTTCTAACTGGACGCTAAGAGAAAGAGATGTAGAGAGATGTTTCATTTTTTACTTCAATCAACTCAAATATTCATGGACACGTAATTAATCCCACCGAAAGAATTAAACACTGTGGCAAAACTGTAAATCATTATTATAGCATTCCAGAGGTGAAAAATGAAAAACAATGAGGGCTGCAAATGATGACATTTTGTGCCATGAGGCTTATCCGACAACTACTTGAAGAGAATGATAAAATACAAATCAAATTGACCAACTTCTTGTATCCCGAGCCAGATGATGCATAAATGGTAAGTATTTTATATCAGTTATTGGAAAACAGGTTCTTTCAAACACTTGGCTTTAACTAGCAAACGCGCCTATCCCTCCATGCTTGCTGCAAGAAAGTTCCAACTGTACGCTAAGAGAGAGTGATGTTTCATTTCTCCTTCAATCAGCTCTAATATTCACAGGACAAGCAATTAACCTCACCGAAAGAATTAAACGCTTTGTGGCTTTCCGAAAAGCATAATAATTATAACATTCCAGAAGTTGTAAGTGAAAAAGTATCGAGGGGTGTATGTGATGATATTTTTGTGCCATGAGTCTTACCCAGTAACTAACAAAAGAAAGGGACAATGATAAACATAAACCCAGTCAGATGACACATAAATGGTAAGTATTTTACATCAGTTTTCGGGAGCCAAGTTCTTACAAGCCCTCAGCTTTAACGAACAAATGTGTCTATCCCTTCGTGATGCTTGTAAATGAGTTCAATCGTATGTTAAGTTTCCTTCATCTCCTATATCAGCTTGAATGTTCATAGGACACGTAATTAACTTCACCAAAAGAATTAAACGCTCTGTGGCTTTACCGTAAAGCAGAATTACAATATTCACGATTATAAATCAGATGTGGGGTACATGAAAAATATAAAGTGCCGATCCTTTTTTTTACTTAATAAAGAAAATATACCTGTTTGTTATGTTATTCCAGGTCAGACTTTTCGGAAGCAATGCCAGGTAGGAAAGTGCAGTGTCAGGCAGCTAACACAGATCTCGTACGTAGGCTGTGATGAGTTGCGAACGCCATTTTCGCTTAGTAATCGTAAATATCTTGGATTTTCATAGAGAATGACGCCATTTCCCCTTGTTTGATTATCAGTATAAATGAAGCGAAAGCGAAGAGAAATAATTTCTACCTTTCGGCCGCACGTCCCCAGACATTTATTCACTAATGAAATTCTTAGTCTCTGTCAACCATTTGTGCTTATCCACTTCTTTTATATGAGGTTCCTAAAGGCGCCATACTTCTTGAAGGGTTATATATACCCAAGTCAGGAAAGTTGGTCCAAAAATTGATTAGAGTTCGACGATTGATCTACACTACGATTTCTAACCTGTGTGCCGCAAGAATAACACCGGTGTGCCTTACGGATTGTGAAAAGGATTAAATTGTGTAGGATTTATTCCATTTCAATCGTTTAGTTTTGAAATTTTGACAGGGTGTGTGTACAAATAATTTCAAGAAATACCGTATAATTAATTTTGATCACAATTTTTTTGTTACGAAGTATGATGCATTTTTTTAAAGCCACTCTAGAGCAAACAGGGGTATATTTTTTCTGTTATTTTTGTTAATCAAAATTATGCCTATTTTTTGCCAGATCGGAGAAAAATATATAGTTTTGAGTGAACCGCAGAATTTTAGTAACTAGTTCATGTGTGCCATGAGATGAAAAAGGTTGAAAATCGCTGGTCTAGACAAATAAATAGTCTTCACTTTCAACTACAAAAACGCAGTTATTTATCCCCTTAGAATTCTCCAGCTTCTCAATGAATTCTTGTAGAAGATAAGGGTACTTAATGACTGATCTACGCAGACGGGGTGATAAGACTGTCGTCTTTCGTGTTAGATAAGGACTTTTTATTCCGACGTAGCCAGGTTTCTACGCTTACAAGTGACAATATCGGACGTTAAAAAGATTTCTGCCTTATCGCCCGGGAAGTATAGATAGGAAATAGGGGTGGGGAACTTCAACGTAACTTCAAAAACAAGGAACCTGTGACTGTTGGGTCTGAATCAGAGAAATGTGAGGAATGATGGAAAAGGGAATGAATTTTCCATCGAAAAGGGAAAACACGAGACGAGAAGTAGGAGGTAGATGCGAAGAAATAGTGATTGTGGAAAGGTCTAACTCGCTTAGTTGCACAAAGTTTTATCTTTTGATCGAATAATGAATTTATGCGGCTATTCAGAATTATTGTTTCAGCTTACTCTTCTGCATGGAGCATGTTTCGCATTGGGTTACTTCAACCTGAAATTCAAAATTATTGTTTCAGCTCATTCTTCTGCATGGAGCATGTTTCGCATACAGTTTCTTCAGTCTATTGTTCAGAATTATTGTTTCAGCTCATTCTTTTCCATGTAGCATATTGCGCATTCGGTTACTTCTGTCTGATACTCAGAATTATTGTTTCAGCTCATTCTTCTGCATGGAGCATGTTTCTCATTAGGTTACTTCAGTCCGTATAAGGCTTTTGTTTATAGACGTTTTTTAAAGTGAATAAAATCATTCGCGAGAAATCTTTAAAAAATTATATTTTTTCTTCCAAGAGTATTAAATAAAGAGCAAAACTTTCTGCCTGGAAAATAAATAAAAAGCTGGCTAAGAAGTCGCATGTTCAGTTGAAATTAGATTCGACAAAACAATTTCACAAGTAATTAACATTTAACACAACCATATAGTTTTGATTTTAACCCAATAATTTTAATTTTAAAAACTCATACTTCAAATTTCAATTGCGATTTCTTTCCTTGAAAATTATTGTCATTTTGTTAAATGTAACTTTTCAATTGCATTTCTACGGTTAATGTTTGTTTTATATTAATTTTCCTGAACATAGCTTCATATCTGTATGATTGACTTTATGGATAGTGGTTCTTACTTTTTAACATGTTAAAAGTTTTCCTATTTACATAGCAACATTTTTTACATGACTGTTGCCATGTTAAAAAGTAAGAACCACTATCTTAGTTAAAATAGTAATTATATTAATTTTATCTTACCGCAGATTTGAGCTCACCATCTCATAAAATTCAATTAAAAAAGGCGAGTACCAATTTTTACCAAGTGATGCACAAAATACCAGTACTTTGTCATGGTATTGTATTTTAATAAACAATATTAGCTATGTAATTGTATGGCTAGAAACACTTAGACGAAATTTCAATCTGCTTTTGCTTTGAATGACTTTTACAAGCACATTGACAAGTGTCAAGATTTTCGGAGTACTCCCGCTTATGGTAGTACTTAGTAGTAGGGTGGTGTTGCAAATAATTCCCTTTTACCTCATTCAAAATAATAATAGGTAGAATTGGGAATGTGAAAATATCTACGAAAGAAAATTACTGAAATAGTTTAACAATTCGTTGTTTAATAGAAAACTACATCAGTGATAGAGGTACAAGCTTCGAGCGTAGACAAGGTCGTTTTAATCACTACTCTATACAAACGACTATGTGGTATCTTTAAGAAAATTAATTACTCGAAACTAACAGAAAGCGACTTGACTTGTAAGTTAGCCATTTATATACCGGTTTTAATTTTAACTGCCCACAAATATTACATCCCAACTGCACGACGTTGGTGCCCTTGGAGGTCAGGTAAATTAATTCGCTCAAAAATCAGGACATCTGTGATAATTCTGTCAAGAGGAAAATATACTACTTCGAAATAATCTTTGGTGTGAGAAGAATGAGAGAGATAAAAGATTGTTTATTGAAGTGCGCAAAATTTCTCTTGGGCTACAACAGCGTAATACTTTCCTTTTTATCTATAACTGAAGAGTTTTAACTCTTTTTTCTGCAATTCCAAATCCTCTTTTTACACAATCACGTAGAATAGTGGTTTTTATACTTCTGACCTCTAAAGATTCCTCTGAGGCAGTATTGAGGAAAGATAAATTCTTACACGTATCTGTAAAGCAGTTTTGAGCTAATCAACTAATCGTTTCAATCGATTGATTAGTTAACTAAAATAGTAATTTTGACTAAAGTTAATCAGGATTGAAAAATTAGTCATAATCATGACTAAATCAATTTGTCAGTAATCATTCAATCATTACTTTTAGTCATGAATACATGAACTAATTTGTATATATAAAGAAGACTTGGCGTCCGTTCTCTATACAAATCTATACCGTTTGATCAATCCACACCGAATTTGGTACACTTATTTACTCAAAACCCTGCGGGTATGATAGATTACATATTGACCTCCGTCCGATTTTTTCTGGGTGTGCAGAGAGATCTAAAGACAATTTGAAATCTCCATAGAAATAACATAGAGGATAGTTACGATTGTTGTTGAAACTCAGATTGTTTTATCAGTATTGTTAGAAAAGTAATTTTCTCCAAAAAATTATTTTTGCAGAATTTAAATTTTAATACTTTATGTTTGAGCTTGTTTTATAATGGAGGTATACAAAATTACTTTGACTATATTGTTTAGTCTCAATTTGTATGAATTTCTTGAATCAATTTCAAATTTTATTTGATTAGGAAAGTCGAGATGTAAATCTCTTGCAACTCTACCCATTAATAAAGACTATATTTGTTAAGTACAATACGCCTATGCCATCATCTAGACTCGTAGAAAGAATTGTTTCCTTTACAATGACCAATACTCATTATTATACTCATTATACGTATACTCATTATTAAAACTAATACTAAATCAATCATTAGTTAATGTGGAAGGACTAAAACTAATCAATCATTACTCATAATTTTTTAGTAATTAGTTCTCAATCATTAATCAGATTAAACTTTGCCCAGCATTGCTATAAAGGCTATTGTAGCCTTTTAATCTGGGATGGCTAACTAGAAGCCCTCTGGAGGCATGTTCCCGAGTGTACACTTTTTGGGTCCCGTCAAGTCACATAAAAAGCCACATTAAAACAATAAATAAGAGAAATTTAATGAGATTCCCTTACCAAATCACACCCACATACCCTTAAAGCTAAATTCACATAGGAAGTGCAAGGCGACATGCGCAGATCAATCAGAGGGGCGGCGCCAGAGCTGAAAACACTCTGATTGGTCTGCGCGTGTCGCTTCGCGCCTTGTGCTTCCTATTTGAATTGAGCTTTACAATGGTCAAATCATAAGACAAAAGTTCTGACCTAACATATTCCAACATATTTATTTTTAAACTTATTCATTTCTCTACTTTGGCATAAACACAAAAGAAAGAATATTTATCAGGGAATACGAGATATATAGGCATGCCTAAAATCTTTCCCTTTTGTTTCAGGGTAATTCACTTAGTATTATATTGATTTCATCTTTCATATCTTGATACACGAGTACGGCGTATTAGCGCAGATTTCAATGAACATAAGAAAAAACAGTAACAGAAGACGAATCACAAATTTTCTTTAAGATAGTTCTAAATATATTCTCTCCGAGGCAGTCCAACAAGATAATCTCAAAAATCTCCTCATCAAGGCAAATAAAGCACTTGTAGGAGTAAGCCAGGTGAAAGCGATTCAAGTAGGCCTGAGTTACAATGTGAATTATTCTGACTATAGCAAAAAAAGTGGCAAATGTGTTCTAGAGATTTCTTCGAAGTAATGAAGGTCATAGGCTCACTCTCTTTATGGAAATGAAAAGATGGCGATTCATTCCAATGTTCCTCCACAAAGAACACCAAAGTGATCGAGTCTCTCCTGAACCCCCAGACACCTAGAGAAGGTAGTTGCTGACAAAGGGGCCTATTAAGGTTGACAATTTATCTAACTTTCTCACACTCCCTTTGAATCATCTCATTTGAATATTGCTGTCTCAGCGCTTAATTGTATATATTTTTCCTGGATGTCTTCGTTTACATTTATCTTCAGCCCTGTAGACGTTTCGTGAAGATGTTTTTCTGGCCGTGATCGTCATGCAAAATATTTTTCATGCGAATGCAAAAAAATAGTCATCGCTAGACTAATTTAAAAGCCGAAGAGCATCAAGGTCACTCACTCTCTGCTATTCTTGTTGCTTTTAATTCTTGTACCTGTTGCAGTGTATATTAGATTATACTGCAGTGTTCGTCTTTCTAAATACTTCGTTAATCGAACAGTTACAGCATAGTATATAAAAGCATGTTTCGTATGTTTTTATAAAAGTGCTTTTTAGAAACGAAACAATAAATTAGTAGAGATCGGATGGTATATTTCTTTTTGTGCTATGATTTGTGTTTTCTTTTGCCATTCGTGAGGATTTCGTTCTTTTTACTTTTCAAATGAATCAAAAATCACGTGTTTGAAGAAACAGACGACGTATCGGCTATTGAAGTAGACCTTAAAAGTATTCATCGCAAAGAAAAGCAAACATTTGACTGATGCAAATTTTTAGTAAGACGAGTGAATAAATCAAATTTCAAATGCAGCTCGTGTACCTTTCAAATTGTATCTCGTCAATGAGGCCCGCAGAACGGTTAAACTTGACCAGGTTTGATTTTAATATTTGCAATAGATACAATTATGAAGATTTTGTGGGAAATGTATTTTTGTCGCATTTAAAATATTCACCCAATACCCCTCTTGAGTGCACATGCCCACAAATTGAGAATTGGTGGTTTAACGAATTAACTTCATTGCGATAGGAATATTAAGAAGTATGTACCAGTTTCCATCTAAGATAGTCATTTAGTCTAACAAACATTTTAAATTTACTTTTCCCCTCCATTGTTCTTAACCCTCTATGGGCCGAATTTTTATCTTAAATATAAAAAAATTTATGCAACGGAAAATCAACAATTATAAATCTATGTATGCAGATTAAAAAAAATTACCAGTTTAAACAATTTTATTATAATTAATTCACTTTGTAACTTTGAAGTAACAACGGTTAACAAGTGTGTTAGCCTCTAAATTCCTGCTAAAATGTATTTTGGATTTTATTTCTTTCCATCGCGTACGACTCATAGTATGGGCAACAGAAGACTCTTGTCTCTGATTTCCAAAACATTTCAGATCTTGGTAACCCGTAAATGGACATAAAAAAACAGCAACCAAAGAATTGTTCAATTTCGTTCGCTGAAACACCTATGGGTTTTGCTGGATCACACTACAGTGCATATGTATTGGTATAGTCAACTATATCACTTATAATTTCACTGTCAAATAGTTTTTGAAAATAGGTCACAGGAGAGTAGGATCCTTCGGGGTCTTCAGGGCAATCTCCTTTCCAAGGGCGATGCCAACTATTATTCGTCTGGGGTACTGATTACCAAACATTTTTTTGTGGTCCTGAATTTTCCTCGTGTGATGATGATTCAGTACTAAATTCATCGTCACTGTCAATAATATTTATGCGTCGTCGGGTAAATACTACTGGATGATCTTCATCGGACTCAATCTAATAAAGAATCTTCGGATCTATTACCGCTAATGCGTCTAATTCTAATTTCTCTTTTATTTTTATGTGATTTTGTATCCATATTTTGGGTATATGATATATAAATCTGAAAATAGAAGAAAGCACAAGCATTATCCTAAATGTACCGAAATATACCATAATAGCCCACTGTAACCTGAAAGTCACAAAACTGTATCATATGCAAATAGTAACAAAATGATTATTGAAATGCAAACAAATAAGTTGTTATTGACATACAAACCCAGAGCTATTATGCACGCTTTTTTGTTTAGTAAACACCGACAGAAGCACAAATAATGTCAATTGCACAAGATGGTTCCGTTGGTTTCTATCTGCAGACAACTTGCAAGGCATTTAATTTGATACTTCAAGTTGATGGTACTGCCAACTGTCATCAATATTGTTATTGGTTGTCTCAGAGACATTATATAATTAAGACGTATACGTCATCTTGTGAAAAAACTAAAATTATTTGATAAAATATCGATACATTAGCATGTGACCTGAAAGTTACACGGGCTCATAGAGGGTTAACATTACTTGGCGTTGTCTGCCTTGTGTTGGGCGTAGCTTGATTAAATATGGTCATTGCACCATAAAACTCAACCCCCACCATAAAACTCAACCCCAACTCACACTGGATTAGTTTAAACAAGGGAAGACGAAACATGGTCGAATAAGACTAAACAACAAGTGTACAAGTGGTTTGAACTATGAATTTTAGAGTGTTCACCTATCCTGTTACTGTGAAGAGGTCGGATGGTATACTATTGTTCTTAATATCAAATAAGCTTTATAAAACCCAGACTGGACTAGTTCAAGGGAAAACTAAACATGGTTGACACAAGACTAAAATACAAGTGTTTTGAACAATGCATTTTAGCGTGTCCACCAATACTCTTACTGTAAAGAGGTCGGATGGTATATCTTTTTCTGCTATGATTTGTTTTACATTCTCAGGGTTTGTGCTTTATTCTTTTTACTATTATTCAAAATGAATGACAAAGCAAATTTTTGAAGGAAATAGACGAAACAGAAAGCACATACAACATAATGTACACAATGAAGAGGAAAGAGTAATTTAAAATTTGTTATTAAGGCTAAATAACTATCTCCAGGTACTAGAACTGACAAATATTCTTAACATTCCTATCCAAATGAAATTGATTAATTAGACTACCAATTCTCAATTTGTCGGCGCTGCACTCAACATTCAAAGATTTCTACAAGCTACATCTATTTGCTATTAGGATGAGAAGAGCGTGACTTTGGAACAGTATATATAAATGCCCACTCTTTCTTTTCTTAGCTTGCAGATAATAATCTCGTTTAATTTGACTTGCGTTCATTTCCCTTCTGAATCCGTTCGCCCCTGTTCTTACCGGCAATGTTACGTATCCAGGAAACTAATCTAAAAACGGATTCTACAGCAGGGTCTCAAGGTAGATAGAGGAATACCTGGAATGTTAGCTGTGGGATCAGTGTTCTGGACAGAAGAACCCTTCCAGCGCTCTCACTTCATTCACCTTTTCGGAAAGGTTTTTATAGAACAGGGAATGAAGCCAGATTTGATCTCCTCAGGTGGGTACCCCGGGTAGTTCTCGGAATCGCACGGATCAGATCTCTGGACTTCTACCTGGCTTATAGCCGACTTGATAACCGGCACAGGAGAGTCAAGCAGTCTAGACTGACAATGTGCCATCCTCGCCAGTAAAGAAAATACCACCAAATCAGAAAATCCCGCATGCCTGCTCTTATGTTAAAAACCTTTGTGCGGAGGATCTCAGGTGTTACACACAAATAGATTTGTTTGATGCAGACCCTAAACTTTGAGATCAGCCGTTACCTCATATGGAAAGCTCAGGTGCTGAGCAGTGTTAAGTTCAAACTTTTGAACTTTTTCCCGATTTGTTTAAGCATTCGTCATATGAAAGGTATGGGATAGGACACATTCAAAAGTACATACCATTAACGAATAGAATAGAAGGTTAGGGAGGAACTGTGTTCAGGGAAGGAGTCTCCTAGCGAAAAATCTTTACTTAGAAATATAGCCACTACACCACAATTCGTGCTGTTCAATCAACACTCGAATCGCAAAAAATGCCCGTACAGGGACGAACCGAATAATTTCATTTTGCATACGATGGATAGGACACATTGAAAAGTAAACACTATAACGAAATAATGGGTTAAGGTAGATATGGTAGGTAATTTGGGTTTTATGGAGCAAGGTAGAATACGTTAAGTAGGAACTGTGTTTAGGGAAAGTCTCCTAGTAGTAAAACTTACTTAGAAATAACTAGCGCACTATAAAATTCTTGACCGTCCTTTCAAAGCGTGTACAATGTCTTATCCATTTAAAAGTATTTAAGCCAGTAACTTAATACGGGGTTTACGGACTTCGGTGGGTTGGGAGCAGTCTAGGTATAGAAAATTCACAATTTGACGAATTTTGTTGGCATTGATTTTCAGAGTTTACTTAACAGAGATTAATTGATATTCTTCAAGGGCCAAAGCATAAGCCCTCTGATGGTCATGGACGCATATATCTGCCATCCACACTGCAATCTGCAGTCTCCCCTTCACGTCTTCTAACCAGGTTTGACCTTCTTGACCAATAGAATGTTTCCTAGGATTTTTCAACCAGTAGCTGTGGCTATTTAGTCATTAAATGGTGTTGTCGGTTAGAAGCAATACCCTTTCTCGAAACTCGTGACGCCTCAGAGGGTTAAAGGAAAAATACGGATGAGTTTTAAGGTTCATTTGTAAATCAATCACTGAGAATAGCAGAATTTCGATAACAATCTTTTGTAACTCGTAAATTATGGGATAGAAATGCTCTCCATTTGCGAGAAATTGAAGCTTTTTGAGCTTCTTTAAGATTGAAATGAGAAAAAAGGTTCAAGGGCTTTGTAGTAACGCGGAGTCGGTTCGCAGAAGTCGAAAGAATAAGAACTGACTTTACATAGGAAGGGGGAATATAGCAACAAATCTACTTCATCTTACCTCCCGATATAAATCAGGTTGAAGTGGTGTCTAGGAAATCTACCCCATTGTGAATAAATCATCATACCAGAATTGACGTATGCGAGGTTTGGAGATTGGTGCGACCTAATATGAGGCTATCAGAGCAAGAGTGGCCTAACCCACCAAAATACCCAATAGAGATAAATGCGATTTTCTTGGCACCATTTCTTATATTTTTATTTATCCACAATATAATTTGAGGAGAGTAAAAATCTATATTTGAAACGCATTAAATGCCAAGAGAGTGTGCACTGAAGGTGCCAACAATAATTATTTTGGCATTTTCGGGTTTTTGTGGGTTAGGTCACTCTTGCTCTGATAGCCTCATATGTATAGATTCCTGAAAATATTGGAGTGCTTATGGAAAACATAATTTATAGGCCTCTAATAACACCAGTGACGCTAAAAACTTCTTAATAGTTATTTACTAAGATGCAAGGATTATATATTTTAATTTAATCTTTATTATGCATTAGATGGTTTGTATTGAGAATTCATAAATCTTTGCTACGCAATATAAGGCTTTGTAAGTATATAATACATTCAGAGATATGCATCGCTAAAAATTGTTAATTTCACTGGGACAGTATTGAATTTTCAAAAACCAGCTTCACTCTCATCTGTCGAAAAGTAATTCATCACTGGACGTCAATGCGGAAAATCCTTCGACTGTGCTTAATTTATTCGAAATATCTGCGAATGTGATTACCAACTGGAAACTTAAAACAATGAGGTAGTGGTAGAATTTCAAGCAAATCCCGGAAGATTTGTGTCAATAGAGTAAGACTTTATTTTATAATTAAATATATCTACTGAACGTATTTGATTTTGAAGAAAAGAATGAGGAATACCTAAAACAGCATGGACTGACACCTCTATTCTGCATGGTAGCTTAGATGTGAGCATGTGTTAAGGAAAACTCATTGTCAACACGGTATGTCGTCCATTGTTTAGTATTTGTACAGTTGTTCTCTGTACCAAGCGCAATTTAGTGCCCGAATCGCTTACCTTTTCAGCTTGTTTTACCGACCTTCCATTTTTTATTTGAATGTGATTGATAATAAAGCTTGGATAATAATCGATATAGTAAAAATTAATTCATTGCTTTAAGTGAGGAATCTCACATTGCTAAGGTGAGAGGAAGAATCTCACATTGCTAAGGTGAGATTCTAACACATTATTAATGTGTTAGAATCTCACATTATGGCCTGGAAAGCAATTAAAGTTATCAGTATTGCAGAGTATACTGAATTAAAATGCTTGTTTACCCCTTTGTCATTAGTTGGGAATATTAGGGATTTTAAACTCGAAAGTCGTTTGTGGTAAAGCTAAGAAAACGTTATTTGTGATAAAAGTATTCAAAAATTGGACTCCAATTTTTCAGAGTTGCGTATCGCGTAAAATATTTTCCCCTTTTTTCGTAATTAGATGTGGAATGCTGCCTCTCAATTGAATTTCTTATTAGTCCCTCTTGTGCCAGAATACGTATGTTGCACAATATTAATATCGAAAAGGTCAGACCTCCCACTGAAAAGGCTAAGAAAAAACGCGTAACACTTCCGTTCATTTCTTTGGCTTCATCAAATTCGGGGAAATATTCGAGGTGAGTGCTCATTAATAAATATTTTCAAACTACTTTCAATGCACATAGCAACGGAAATATGGTGGAAATCAAAGGCTGATGCAGAGAAATGTAGGGTCGCAAGAATCTATGCATCATTAAAACATGAAATGTGCCCTTGAACTCCATTATTCACGTTCTTTAACGGCCACTGACTTATTCATTTAAACACATTATTGTATTTATTAAAGAGAGCGAGCTTTTCCTCCTATCCAGGTGTATGTGCATCTGTTTTTAACGCTCTGCCGTATATTTCTCGTGTCTACTGCTGTGCGACCTTGAATAAGGAAAATGATTGGGATTGTTCTTCAAATACTTCTACTGAATAGCCAGGCGAAAAGTGTGTTCACAATATGAACAGAAACTTTCTAATTTACGATTTTGAAAAGTTGGAACTTTTTCGTAAATCGATTTGGTTTGATGCTCTGCTGTTAATTGTTTGTTGATATTATAATAACTGAGATCGTTCTCCGATTCGTACGAGTACTATTGAATACTTATATGTATGAAATTTTATATATATGAAGCTTTTTCGGATATTTATTTGGTTTGATGAACTATGGTCAATTTTTTTGTTGCGATTGCAATGATCGAGATTGTTTTGTTCTCCGACTCGTACGCATACCATTGAATAAATACCCTTACAATACCCTAACCCTTACGTTACATGACAAATTAATACACGAAACTTTTTTCGTGTATTAATTTGTTTTGATGCTCTATGGTCAATTTTTTTATTGAGACTTGATTGAGATTGTACTCCGACATGTACGAATATACATAAAACATTTTTTCGGATATTGATTTGGTTGGATGTTCTACAGTCAATCTTTGCTGTGATCATAAGGCTGATTGATTGATTGTTAGGTTTTATGGTGCAAGGTCCAAAAAAGGACAAGCTGCGCTATGATAGCAAGGATTGAGATTGTTCTCCGACTCGTACGAACACTACTTTACTGAATAGCAACATTCGGCCAGTCAAGCGACATATTTCTATACTCTTCTAAACTTATTTTCTTTCATTAAAAATAGAAAAAAAAATGAAAGCTAAATTTGGCAGAAAGAAAAAAATAAAGAAGAATTTTCTTATATTAAAAATAAAAACAGTTAAAATTTTCCTTTCTATAAAATTTAAATTGTACAAATTTGTTCAAATAAAGAAAATTACGCGTTTAACTGGTCCTAATTTAACTTATTTTAGAGTTCTTAATTATTGTTAATTAGAGACCAATGAATTTAAATATGAACATTACCATTTATAATGCATGTTTACATGACAATTTTAAAACATTTTTAATTCTGCTGAATTTGGAGTTTGAAGGAGTGCATAATCTCGATTGATAAATAAAAGTAAAAGTAATCAAGTCACGTGTGTTAAAAGACAATAGATAATGTTATCATTTTGGACGAATATTTGTTATTAGCCTCACCAAGAGATTTATTGTTTTGCCAAAATTAGGATGAAAAGAAGAAAATAGTTTTTGATTGGAAAACATTTGAGAGGCTTATTTATACAAAACATATGTTTTGAGGTTAATTAATCAGTGAAGGGAGTTGTCGCACATCAGTACCTTTTGATTGACTTATTGATCTAAGGCTAAAGAAAGGAAGGCGCAGGAAAAACGAAATCATTTGCAGGCACAGCTAACAGCGCAGTGACGATTTTCTCCTACTTTTCGTAAACACGTTGAGTTCAGCTGTTTATACTGTGTTAGATATGCTTTATCGCGCATGTATATACTACGAAACTAATATGAAGTCTCAGTACCCTGATCAGCGTCGTAGGTAAATAATAGTAGTGGGCACAAACGTCATATCCGTAGGAAATCATTTTCTCAGATTTAACGAATGCTTAGGCGACTTTACTCCAGTTTTCCGATTTTTCTTTCTAAAATTACATTCATTACTCTTCGTATCGTGCTATCTGAATTTACCTACAGACTATGGCTAACAGTACATTAATTTTAATCGGAAATGTATGTTAATCTTAGGGAGTGGTTGGGAAAGAGGTAGATTGAAATCGTCCATACAAATTATTAGCTCAAAAAGTCAAATTTGATTTTAGAGTTTTTTCAGCATTATGTACCTTGTATTTCTTCAGATACCTCCAACAGGTTAATTTATAAAAAACATTGTTGAAATGGGTATTTTTAATCTTTTAGTCCATCCTATTCAACATTAACTGTTTTGTACGGTTCCAATTGAAATAACTTTTCAATTCCAGATCTTTAAATTGCATTAACCCTCCAAGTAGTTTTGACGAGATGTCTCGTCCATCAAGATCTGAACAATTTTGTTAATCTCGTCATCAAGATATTGCCGATTTGTTGATGATGACGAGATCAAGGTTCGGTAAGTTTTCTAATTACGAAATATCTTGTCCATCAAGATCTGAACAATTTATCAGTGACGAGATATATCGTCTTCAAGATATTGCCGAATTTTTAATGACTTTTAATGAGTTTCTGCTCTAAGCGACGATATAAATGAAGCAACTGAGATGTTAATTGCCTTCCTCCAACAATTTCCCCAAGTTGGAGCCTGTGACAGGCAGATAATACAAATACAAGTAAACAACTGCCCTCATGTAGCTATTCCAAATCCATTCATTCCAATTGAGACGGCTCAGAATTTCGCAATCGATATTACTTATATTCAAATCAGGTTTGCGAAACCAAATACCCCGCACTTTAAAAAAACAGTTATGTTTTCGCTGAAAGCATTTCAGCATTGCGTCCTTTGTTCACCACCTCGCTGATGGGACAAGAACCGGCGCTTTCATCGTGGCGTGGTCCATTGCCAACAAGCAATAGGTGCCAGTGTTAGTTTAGGTTTACTTTCTGTACACAACCTTCCAAGGCCAGCAACGGCCTTGCCCCTGGAGAGAGACATCGTCTCAAACGTGCTCTTTACTTTTTGAAACAAGAGAATGATCCTGAATGACAACTTCGACTATAATCAGCAGAGTAGTCTAAACGGCCGTACAGAAAATTTGTTTACGTCAGTTAATGAGTTTCAGCTCTAAGCGACGCTTAAATGAAGCAACTGAGATGTTAATTGACTCCCTCCAACAATTTCCCCAAGTTGGCGCCTGTGACAGGCAGATAATACAAATACAAGTAAACAACAGCCCTCATGTATACAGCTATTCAAAATCCATTCATTCCAATTGAGGTTGCTCAGAATTTCGCAATCGATATTACTTTTATTCAAATCCGGTTTACGAAGCCAAATACCGCACACTTTAAAAATGTGTTATGTTTTCGCTTTCTATGCTGAAGGCTTTTCAGCATCGCGTCCTTTGTTCACCACCTCGCTGATGGGACTAGAACCGGCGCTTTCATCGAGGCATGGTTCATTGCCAACAGGCAATAGGTGCCGGTGTTAGTTTAGTTTACTTTCTGCACACAACCTTCAGAGGCGAGGCGCAGCAACGGCCTTGCCCCTGGAGAGAGACATCACCTCGATCGTGCTCTTTACTTTTGAAACGAGAGAATAATCCTGGATGACAACTTCGACTATAAACAGAAGAGTAGGAAAGTGGAAGCAGAGGGGAACTTTGCGGAGGCGGGAAGCCCGCGCTTGCCAATAGCTGTCAATGGAACCAGCGGAAGCGGATATAGCTTAATCAAATCACCAAGAAAGCCTGATTCGAAACACCGGAGGAATTGTTCGTGGGATGTGTTTTTCTTTTGGTGGGGTTTCTGACAGCAGAAAGTTCTGAGGTGCAATTGTGCATTGTAAAAGGATCAGTCACGAACATGCCTTTCGTAGTCTCCCAGCAGGTATTTTTGGGCAACCATTAAGCGAAGCGAGTTATAGCATTTAGTAGGACCATGGATTGAATTTTATAGCTCAGCTAGTCCATAAAACGAACAGGCTGCGACAAACACATGATAAGATAAAACAGACGATTTCGAAAATATCTGGCCGAATAGTAAAATTGTGCATTGTAAAAGGATCTGTCATAAACACTCCTTTCGTATAGTTTACCAGCAGGTATTTTTGGACAATCTTTAAGTGGAGCAACTGAGTACTTTCAGGGCCATGGATTGGATTTTGTGGCGTAGCTAGTCCAAAAACGAACACGCTGCTATAAACACAAGATAATATAAAACATAATCATATATCAAATCTTACATATACAGGGGTTTCGAAAATATCTGGCCAAATTGTAAAGGGTGGTAGAGGGGCATTGCTACAGGAATTTGGAGCTTGCCTTTGAAAATCCTAGAGGGAATGACGCCTTACGCCACAGAAACAATGTTATCTACTGACCTAAACAGCGCCCTCTACCACCAAAGCGTGGCATTTCCGGACACACATTCTTTGACAAAAATGTTTATTTAGGTCCCCTCTACCACACTTGGCGATTTGGTCAGAAATTTTCGAAACATCCTGTATGTACCTAGGAGACAATGACACATGTCCAATTGTTTTTTAAAATGTACCTTTTACAATGATCTTGTCGAACGTTTATTCGTTCTTTCTAATGGTATACAAGACGATGACCAGCCTCAATACATAAAGATCTGCCTCTAAAAATAATTCAGTAATTAAGGGAGATACAAATAGATGCATCAAATCTTACATATATGTACCTGGGAGCATATGATACAAAATCTAATTGTTTTTTAATATAGACTTTTTACAATAGTCCTACAGTTTTTTATTCGACGCTATTTTGTGTTTGGCATAGCTTGGTTCAGATATGACCCTTACACCATAAAACGCCAAAAACAACAAAACATTTTACAATAATCTTGTCCAACTTTTTGTTCTTTCTAATGGTATACAACACCATGTCCAGTCTCAATACATAAAAATCTGCCTCTTAAAAATAAATGAGTAATTGAGGGAGAAATTGAAAGGGAATTGGAAAAATGTGCTGCAGCTGATGAATAGAACCAATATCGTGAATTTTAAAATAGAATTTTTTTCAAGGTTTGAGGATTAATTTCTTTGTAACGTATTTATCACACGCAGACCAAAATACAGCTATTACATAATCGATGGCGGTCCCATACATGGTGAATTGTGACAGGGTTTCACTCCTATATACGTGAACAGGACTTCGGGACTTCCGCTGGATTGGCTAGAGTTTATATGAAAAGGTAGTCAATCCAATGAGGTTACAATCCAATGAGGTCCTCTATTCGCTGTCTCACCTAATCTGCCTTGCTAAAGTGAAGGCAGATTAGGTGAGACAGCGAATAGAGGACCTCATTGGATTGTAGTGGGAAAAAGACGAGCTTCCCCAACATCTCTGGACGTAAGACAATGTCCACACTAACCGAATAAGGTTCAATCTGAATTCAGTAGAAACTGACTACCGTAGATTCAGGTGCATTGCAGTGGAATGCTCCTGGTTCGGGCAGTGTGAAAGGTTTTAACCCTCCTGGTCTGGACGAGGTATCTCGTCATTAGAAGAAAACTGACCAGATCTTGATCTCATCATCATAAAAAGATCGGCAATATCTTGATGACGAGATATCTCGTCATTAGCAAAATTGATCAGATCTTGATGGACACGATATCTAGTCGAAGCCATTTGGAGGATTAAGAAAAAAAGTTATTTCTTATGGAAGCGGTTCTTCCGAATCTATTGGATTCCGATTCTATTGGATTCCGATTGAGCTCCCGATGATCCGGTTTTAGTGTCACGGACAAGAAAAATACGTTCCTCATCCGACAGATTCCGGGCTCTTTCTTGTCAAAGTTCAGCGGATCCCGCAGGTAAAACCTGTGTAGCTTTTATCTGGACACCATCATTTAGGGACTGATACAAATCTTTATCAGGAGCCACCACACTAATACTGAAATTTTGCTTATATGTTACCAAAGAAAAATAAAGAGTAACATGATATTAATTGCATATAGTGTTTGATAAAATATTTGTTGGGTCCTATGTCGCAAGGGCCATATATGGACAAGCTGCGTCAAACACCAGACAAGCAATGTCAAGTAATGGACATACACACACAAGGAAAGTTTTAGTGTCACCGACGAGAGAAATACACCCAGAGTGAGTTGAAGGAATTGAACCTGTGCCACCTGCAACTACTAGCTCAGTAGGCAAACTCAGAGTCACTTGATAAGCAGGGTGAGTATTGATACACCTAACTATACGAAAAAACAAACGACGCATTCAGTTGAACTGACTATACATGAATTTTCTATGTAATATCAGAAATAAAGCCCATTATTACAGAAAGGAAAACATCACGATGACCCACATTTTGCATTTCCGTCTATGAGTATTTTTAGTTCTTAAAATAATGGGGATATTTGCAGAGAAAAATAATTATAGGATAGAAGGAGAAAAGTTCAGAAGGCTGAATAAAGAAAGCAGACATGTAATATTCTAATTTTTACATGACAGTACCTTCTTGTCTGTATTTGAGACAACGTACTTCAAGTTTCACCTGTTCAAACTTTAAAACACGTGTCTAAGAAGATAAATCGGAACATTATATGCGATCACTAACTAAACCGAATAGCTTTGTCTAGCAAATATCACTAACTAAAAGAATAGCGAGTCAGGGTTATAAGAATAAAGTTTCAAGTCGTATACTTTATTGCGGAAGGCATAAATAACATCGATTTAACAGATATGAACTCAGGATACAGAAATGCGCAAACACATATAGTGACAGGAGAGCCTTGATTTGTTTTTCGACTAATACGAATTTAAAGTATGGATAATTGTATAAAAAGAATAGTGAATCTAGTTTATTAGAATAAACACACACACACACACACACACACACACACACACACACACACACACACACACACACACACACACACACACACACACAGTTCCAGTCGTATAACTTATTGCGGAAGGCATAAATGCCATTGATTTAATAGGTATGAACTCAGAATGTAGAAACGTCCCACATACATAGTAACAGTAGGGTCTTTATTTGAATTTAAAGTATAGGTAATTGTTTTAAAAGAAAATACCTTGTCTTAAAACGGTGTCAAGTACAGATTATTACTGAAGGCATAAATGCCTCCGATCTAAAAAGTTAGAACTTAGGATGCGAAAATGCTCACACACAGTGAGAGTAGGGTCTTGAATTATTATTCCCACTTGTACGAGTTAAAAGTACAGATAAATGTAAAAACAATAACGAGTACTGAAAATTATATGCCTACATATTTGCTGATGAAAGAATAATTTCAGAACATTGGTTGACAAAGCATTGACGCTTTTTGCTTTTAAATTCGATTTTATGCGTGAAACTAACCTTGTAGAAGTACACGCTTCAATACTTATAACACTCATTGCCTTATTCTGGAAAAAAAATCTTATAAAAACATCGTTCTTTATTATTGAAGACCTTTGTGTTAAATGCTCTTTTCTGAAACTATAACCGTACCACTGTCTCCACATCATAACCACACTCTAACAGTACAAAACATTTGCAGAGGTCCATTAGCGTTTCATTTGAGCGTAAATGGTTTATGTAAATTTGGAATGTCGTTCTTCAAAAAGAATTTTCAAATTTCTTCCTACGCTGCTTTTCCAATCGAAAACAACGCCCCGAATGAAATGTTATTGTTTTTAAGCTTCTTCGAAAATACTGCGTTTTGTTTTGGGGGTAACCGGGTTTATAGATAAGAAAAGTATAGTAGAAACTCTTCTCACACAAGCGAGAAAGAGAGACCGTAGCTGAAAGGAGGAGTGTTCACCGCATGAATTCAAAGCACGAGTTTATCCCGTGGCTGGCAAAGGTCCAATCACGAGTCTCCCACGTCATGCTTACACGGAAAGAGCAGAAAATGAGAGATAAAAACGCAGAGAAAAAATAAGAGCCGAGAAGAGGAAAACAAGAACAAACAATTATAAAGTCCACAAAATGTCGGCGTTGTTTACTGTGTCTACTTCGGACTACGCATTTTATAAGTTCCTCAGAGCTTCTCGAAGACAGCTCTGTAGGGAAGATCATGGCCTTCAAGCCGAATTCAATTGCGTACTCCCTTGGAAGGTACACAAAACAAACGTGAAAAATGATTCTCAGATGCAATAAAATAATGTGTTAAGGACCGACCAAACACAGGCTCTACTAAAAGGCCGATGTAGAATCCGCTTAATTTACCAGTTCGAAGTGTTTATTTATAGTTTTTTAACAGTTGCCACGAGACAGTTTCTATGGTTTTTCTGAGCATGTTATGCAAATATGCTTTTAAAGTTTGCATGTTGTAAACGAATGAATCAGGTTTCAACCTGTACATGTATAATAATTCGGCACGTTCTCAAGACAAGGAAGAGAAAGGAAAGGAAAAATCAAGGATACATGACTGGATTTTAGTCAGATGCAACTAAAAAATTTGTCTTCTTTAAGAGGACTTCCGCTCCTACTTGGCTCCTCTTCAGGTATACCAGTGATCTAAGAAAAATTCTTGTCATTCGCATTTTTCACCTAACAGCCCACAATCTACATCGGTGACATTCAAACCGCGAAACTCCAGACTTCCGTGTAACGTTTTCAGGAATACGTATTTCTTTCTGTAAAAAATTTAGATTTTTGTTATTTGTTAAATCTTTTCATTGCAGTTTTTTATATTCAATCATTTTTAATCATCATCTTTTAACCCTTTCAAGTCGTCCCAACCCCTCTGAAAGGGTTAGGCTAAGTATTTAAATATTCCAAGTTAAGGCTTGCGTAATAAATATTCTATCATTTGATATTCTGATGTCAAGAGGGCTGCGGTAGCCCCGTGGGTGCCAGCTCAGGTGTTGCCTCGTCATCTGACCGTGATTCAAAATTACGTGGTGTTGTCGTCGATCTTTGCCTTTGGAATTGATTCCGGACTCCAATAGCCCATTGTGTTGCTCCAGTGTGACGTTAATTAAAATACCTACCTACCTGATGTCAAGAAGTATTCTAGATGAGCGGTGAGACGTAAAGGGTTCTGTTTCCCCTTAAAAAGTACTGTATTTCTTTTCTGTGCAAAAATGCACTCATCATAAAGCAGCGATTTTCAACCGATAATAGCCAAGAATAGCGCTGGCGTGCCTTACAGATGCTGAAACGGCTTACTTGTGTGAGATTTATTTCATTTCAGTGAACTTTTGACAAGTGGGTTCTCAAATAATTTCAAGTAATACCAGTAAAAGTAATTTTGAGTTTTATGTTTTTAGTTCAAAGTATAAAGAAATTGTTTAAAAGAATTAAATTAAAACACTTCGGAGCAAAAAGGGTAGGAAAATATTATTTTTCTTTGTAAATCCATTAAAATTATACCTATTTTTTGTCAAATATGCTAAACATATAATGTATATTTTTGTGTCACAGAATTTTAGTTATTAGTTTATGTGTGCCATGGGATGAAAAAGGTTTGAAAATTCCTGAAATAAGGTCTTCACCCTTAAATATTATTTTTTGTATTGTGCTCCATAGAGGGTTGAATATAAAAATATTTAAATCCACTACAAACTTTTTTATTGCATCCATTCGGTATTTTTTATGAATCGAATTCTTTGAGTGGAGTCGTAAAAGCATTCGATATTTTTTCGAGTCGCTATCCGGGATCTGATCTGTGTAAGCATAATTGATTGATTTATTTGACCTAAATGAAAATTACTTTACAAGCTTAGTTGTCAGATGTTCTGCAGTGTTTTGTAGAAAAACATAAAAGTATTAAAACAATCGAATTTAATTAATCGTTACTTATTTCTGATATTACCATCTCAATAATGGATTGTAATAAAATATTCGATTGTAATAAAATATTTTCAATGAGAGATATTTTCTGTCAAGCTAAATGTAGGTGGCGGTAGTGTTTCTGCGGCGATACATGTTTGTTGTACCCATTCCGAACATGACGTCACTTGGGTTGTTTTTCGAATACGATTTCAGCATTTCACAAAACAATAAAAATTCCAAAGAATAAATTCCGAATTGATACATCATTGGTTTAGAGAAGAAACTCATTAACTGAAATTTTTTCGGAGACATTAAATGCTTATTTTCACGATGATGTAAAACACAGTCATATTGCAATCTGGTTAAAGAATATAAAATATAATTTTCATTTAAAAAAAATCTAAAATCTAATAGTTTTAAAACAGCTGTGACAGAAAAAAATTATTTGTCCAGTTAATGAGTTTCTGCTCTAAGCCGACAATAGAATAGTTAGATGAAACGCCAAACGTTTCCTAAACAGCGGTGAATTACATTTCAAGGTAACCCTGATATGTATCATGTGGGAGCAGTTGGGTAACGGAAGTAAAATCTTCACTTTCCGTCTGATTTATTAATTTCACACTAAAAATCCCTCTTATACATCATTTTGATTTTTAAAACTTAAGTATTTTGTTATTTTTATTCTTAATTAAATTTCGTAATTAATAAAGAAATTACCGAAATCGTAGGAAAAGTACATTAAATTCTGGTAATTCGTATATTAGCTAAAAAGCAAAAACGACTACGCGTAAAGTTCGAGTGAATCAGACGAGGGCTTAATTCACCTAATACTTGACATACCTAGCGGAATGCTTCAATGAAAGTAGGTTTGATGAGCACGAGATCTCAGTGACAATAATATTTTTGTTTTGCCAACAGTTCTTATGGTAACGCTCGATAGGGGAGAAAGCAATCTATTTTCCCGCACTTCAAGGGTTCAAGTGTTTTCTAGAAATATGCTCACCACGTATGTGTGTGGTTACCATCCGCCGATTTGCTCCTCCATTAACTGGTTTATTTAAATCTTTCTCTTCCCTTGTTTGTGGTTTTCCGCGTTTTTGTTTTTCGACTGAAATACGAGGCATTTCTACTTCACAGAAGCGTTCATACACTTTAACTGCCCTTTTACTAACACAAAAGGATAAATCATTTCTTAATTTGAAAGGTTACGATTAAATGGTCCGTGTTCGATTACGATCCGCGATTTGGGGTCTTCATTAACTGTTTTATTTAAACACTTCTTCCCCTTATTTGTGGTTTTCCGTGTTTTTATTTTTTCGACTGAAATATGAGGCCATTTCTATTCTACTTCACAGAAGTGTCCATACACTTGAACTACCTTTTTATTAACACGTGGAGCGGATAAACCGTTTCGTAAATTAAAAGGTCAGTGATTACCATACGCGATTTGGGTACTTCATTAACTGGTTTATTTAAATCTGTCGCTTCCCTTGCTTGTGGTTTTGCGTGTTTGTTTTTCGACTGAAATCTCTGAGGCATTTTTTGCACAGAAGTGAGTTCATGTACTCGAACTACCTTTTCACAAACGGAGGGGATAAATCGTTTTTTGAATTAAAAGGATACATTAATTTTTCTTGAGTGCTGATGGTTTTTCTAAAAACGTTTTCGGAAACTAGAAACTAGTAGATAAAGTTTTCGTTGTTCAAACACGGAATGGCAGTTAAATTCGAAAACGAACATGTTTAGACACGTATAACTCGAAAACGTGTCTAGTATAATGGTACTTCTGATATTTTTTCGGTATTTAATTTTTGGGTAAGGAGAATACATTCGATTTGACTAACCCTTTGAAGGTAACTATGCTAAAAAGTAATTTTTTGAAAACAAAAAAATGTGAATATTGCCTTATGAGAGGCATTTTCTGTCAAGCAAAATATAGGCGGAGGATGTGTTTCCTTTACGTATTCTGAACGTGACATCAGTTGACTTCTTTTTCGAAAATACGATTTCAGAATTTCACTAATGAAGATTCCAAAGAGCAAATTCCGAATTGATGTATGATAGTTGATTGGTCAACACCATACGTTGCCGAAACGGCGATTGACTACATTTTAAAGTAACCCCAATATGTATCGTGCGAAAGCATTTGGACAGCAGAATAAAATCTTCACAGACCGCTAATTTATTCACACTAAAAATCCCTTCTCAAATGAATTTTTTTCCAAAATTTATTTTTTTTAAGGAGGTGGGGCATTAAGTCTCACCGCTCATTTAAAGCACTCCTTGACATCAGAATAATATCAAATGAAAATGTGTTTATATACCTAGCCTTAATATACAAAGAATATTTATATTTGCTAGTCTTATCTCTTTTAGACACAGTGGGACGCCAGACCTCCCACTGTCCCCGAAAGGTTAAAGTAATCTTATCGGTGGGATAGGTTTAGTGTGTACCTTTCCAGTTACAATACTAAACAACGACTTAAACAATGCTGAGCAGCCTGTATTCTATGTCGATCCACAAGCGGGACACTTAAAGACGGTTTATCAAGCAAGATACAAGTTTAAAATTTGAAATCTCTGTGCTTTATATCAAACCAATAACCCAATGGAGGAGGGAGGCCAAAAGTCCTCCCTACCCTAAAAGGTTAAAGTACTCACATCGGTAGGATCGCTCTAGTGTGTACTTAACCAGCTACAATGATAAACAATGACTTTAATATTGCTGAGCAGTTTGTATTCTATGTCGACACTTAAGAACAGTTTACTAATAGAAACAAGTTTTGAAAATTCAAATCTCGTACTTTATACCTTACCAATTCATGAAGGAGGGACTCCAGACGTCCCTGAATTGGTTAATTCGTAAAAAATTACTATTTCTATCCTTCGAGCTTAACATGACAGTTCGTGTGCTAATCTCCCAGTATCGTTAACAGCACTTCTACGAGTAAAATGGCAAATCAGCTTGTAAATTAGCTATTCCATTGAACAAGTAGACTAATTTCCAATTGTTATATTATGTACATGATCAAAAGGAATCTAGCATTGTTTAAGGTTTTGAATTTACTGTCTGGGGTCTTGGAACTAAATTCCGTTGATTCAATTGGCGGCGATAATTTTATTGTATTCGTCTTGTAGTGAAATACAATTGTTGGGGTGAATGGCATAGCTATGTGAGTATTTACTCTTCTCTTATCAGAAGGGGAAATATGTTCTTAGATTAAAACTTACAAATTGAAAGAGCTACTCTAAACTTAGGCTGTTTTATAAAAATTCCGTAATGCAGTAGAACCTTGATTATCCGAGGCAATGTAGACCAAGGCCACCTCGAAAAATCAGAAACTCGGATAATAAGGACGAATTACACAAAATAGCCTTCGTGAAATATAGTTAAATTCACTTCACATCATGTTACTATAACTATTACTGAAAGATTCATAAGACAAGGATGAATAATAATTTGTTCCTGGATTTGAGTGCTATAGCATGTATTTATTGTGGTAATGTTACGATCAATATGAATGTTAGATATGTACCTTTTAAACTTTCTTGAGTCTTTAACGGTCCTCTGTTTCGCAACACTTTCTCGTTTTTTGGACAAAGTATGCGCACTCGAGCTCGAACCTTTTTTAAAGCTGGCAAACACGGTACCAAATTCGATTCGGATAACAAGGAAACTCGGTTAATTGGAGCTTGGATAATCAAGGTTTTACTGCATATAGCTTCCCTTCTAATTTTTTGTGAAGAGTTTTTAAAAATCCCTACGAAGTAATATTGCTAAAATCATTAAAGGGGAATTCAGGTGACTTGATAAGATGAATTTAAAATTTCATAAGTGAATTCTGAAATTTTTTAGATTTTATTATTAGTTGAATAGTTTATATTAATCAACTACTACAAGACGAAATATTTTTGAAGCAGTTGGCGGTGGTTTGAACAGCGCCACCACTTTCAACGGGCTGTTGGTGAGAAATCGCATATTACGCTTTACCAAGCCTTTCCTATTTCACAGTAAAAAATCGAGATCTTTATATGTAATTTTACAGGGAAGTAATCATTGCTCTTAATTCTTTTAAAAGTGACATTTCCAAGTATTTTTAAACTAAGACCACTGAACTATGAGTGCTTTTACTTATCCTTACTATCTTTAATTTAACCATACCTTAACTTTTCAAATATCAAATTTTTAAAGCGCTCCTAATCCTGCTTTTCTGCTTAAAAATATTTGTCCATCAGTAAAGGTGATTTGGCTTCAAAGAATGTTTATATTTCTCGTTGGACAGGCATTGGAGGGTTTTTCTGCAAAGTTAAATAAAGAGAACGCTAGTGTTTTGATAACCTCTCCTAATATTGACGTAACTTGGCATGTTATTCAAAAATAATTTCAGCATTTCGCTTATTGTAAAAATTAACCCCAAACATCGTCAAAACGGTGATTGATCAAATTAGTTCTCAACTGGAAGTACTTTTTCTTTTCCGATAGTTTGTTTATGTTTACACTGAAAAGCTATCTTATAAAGCCCTCAGGGGCACATCTCCTTTAGGTGTGTACGGGCGTCACGGATCCGGGGATTCTGGTGATCTTTTCCTTTCACATTGGGTTTACTGACTGTAGTAAACACTGGGGTCGCGCTTCGGGATACCAAAGCAATCTTTTTCTGCTTTCATCCCATTGCTCTGTTTCCCAGTACCTCTTTTCCTGTTCACGACGTTGTCTGTTTGTTGCAGCTTCGTCAAACATGGTCTTTGCGCCATAAAGCGCCGAAACAACCAACCAACCTATAAATGACCAGCCAAAGACCGTCGTGTACTCTGGGGATGGTACATGTACGTTAAACCTGTCGCGGCCTCAAATGTCCTCACGTTGGCGTGGTGTGAAAGTTTGAAGAGTGGGGTGCCGGCTAAGGGGGGTGTGGTTCTCGTCATCTGACCGTGGTTCAAAATTACGAGGCGTTGTCCTTGGTCCTTTCCTTTCAGGATTGATCTCGGACCATCGTCAATAGTCCGTTGCGTTGCTCTAGTGCGACGTTAATTAACTAGCTACCTACCGATAAATGAATCGAAGATGATAAAACAGGCCACAAAAATAAACTCTGGGCTGCATGAAATAGATGTTTTTGCCGCTATGCACTATTGGTCAACTAATTTATTGTATACTTCATTGAGTCATTTCGGTTTCCTTAATTGCAATGCTTCAACAATATTACTTCTCTCGCCTCTGATCTAATTTTATGAATCTTTTAAATTGAATGACTTCAGGACAACATAATAAGACACTTCAAATTTTTCAGCATAGCAAGTTTTCAAACAATTCCAAAATTATAATGGTTTATCCTCTGTTCAAGAGGTCGTGTTATCTTAAGCTTTCAAGCATTACGCACGCATTCAAACAATCAGAAATTCGTTCCGTCCGCTTGAATACTTTGTTTTTAATTTTTTTTCATAACGGAATTTTAATTTTGTGGCTTATCACTGTCACCTGGAGCTCTTGAATTGTACACTAATGCTTACTTTTCGGTAGTTTTTAAGGTTAACCAAGTGTCTTAAAATCGGACAACAAAAGAAAATATTCAAATGGATTAACCCTCCTGGTGGTTGTCTCGACCAGGTATCTCGTCATTAACAAAACTGACCAGATATTAATGGACGAAATGCATCGTCAACAGAAGAAAACTGACCAGTTCTTGAGATCTCGTCACCATAAAATATCTTGAAGACGAGATATCTCATCATTACAAAATTTATCAGATATTGATGGAAGGGATATCTCGTCGAAACAACTTGGAGGTAAATCACTCTCAGGTAAATTTTCATCATTCAATTGTTTTCATTAGCTATATAATTGGAGTGGAAATTAAGGCATTAAAATTTTGGAAACAATGCCTCACTGAGTTTCAGTTTATTTTGTTATAGCGATCCACAGCTTCATGGAATCAAGTGTCGCATTATCGAAAGAGTGAAGTCTGAACACGAGTTATTTGATAAATGATATCTTTGATGGGCGGGAATAACAGTACTAGTCAGTTGTGATGTGCACAATTTTTTTGGTACGAACAGTACAAGTCACTTAATTTTGTCACGGCCCATCCAAAATTTCTCTTAATTTCAACTTTAAAGTTGTCAGACATAAGGTGCAGAACTGATTTTATAAATTTTATTCATTCACAATATGTAATATTAAAGATATATTATCTTTTCTTCGAAAGCTCTGACTAGATTATTATCTCTATTTGTTGGTTCACCAGTTATAATCGTCATAATTTCTGTTCGGACATTTTACTGTTTTCCTATAATTTCCTATTAACTCTCCAAGTGGTTTCGACGAGATATCTCGTCCATCGCGATCTGACCAATTTTGCCAATGACGAGCTATCTCGTCATCAAGATACTACCGACTTTTTGATGATGACAAGATGAATATCTGATCAGTTTTCAACTAATGACGAGACAACCACCAGGAAGTTTAATTGCACTTTTGTCATTCGGTATGAAGTCATGTTTTATTTTGTAATCTTAATCTTCATAGTTACTTTACAATTGACTGTTTTATAAAAACAAAACGAGTCCTGTAACTTGAATTACATAGACTCTTGATAACCAAGAAAAGTATTTTACTCATATTTTCTCTTTCTCAGCACAAACGTGTTTATTTTATTTCTTGTTGAAACGTATTACCTGTCTTTTAAGTGGACTTAGTAAAATAGCGTATACAGTGAAACTTCGATTAACCGTCACTCTTTTAACCGTCAGTTTCTGTTAATCGTCAGTCCGTTTTATTAAAAGTTAATTAATTAAATATTAAAAGTTATTAGTACATACACATACATACATACTGCACTCATATATACTATACTTCTACGTAAAGTACATTGCCGCTCAGAAAGCACGAGCCTCGAAGAAACAAAAGAAAATTAGACTATTTTAAAATTTGAATATGTATGTACGTCTAGAGCGTTAAGTTCATGTAACAATATGTACATATGTACTATACTGTACTTAATGTAAATTGTATATTGTTTGTTTCCGTAAAATAAAATACATGTGCAGTGTATTTCCAGTTCGTAAACGTGCACTTTTTTATCATTCGTTCACATGCAATGGATGGGTTGTTGTTTAAGGTTTTTCTGTTATCCGTCTATTCGATTAACCGTCCCGACCCTGACGGTTAATCGAAGTTTCACTGTATTTTAGGATAAATGAATACGGAGAATCAGACCGCATTCCTTTTGATGACGATCTCGTATGGTAGATGTATTTTAATTAACGTTGCACTGGAGCAACACAACGGGCTATTGGCGACAGTCCGGGATCAGTCCCTAGGGGAAAGATCCAAGGACAATGCCTCGTAATTTTGAACCAAGGTCAGATGACGAGAATAACGCCTGAGTTGGCACCCACTCTCCAAACTTCCACACCATGCCAAAATGAGGAGGCAACGACAGATTTAACGTACACCAGCCTCAGTGTACACGTCGGTATTTGGCCAGACAAAATATCCAACTGGGGAAAAAAGTAATGGTAGTAATACAATTACAAATTTGAAGTAAATATTTGCATACCGTATCTGTCATAGGCCTTTAGTTAACAAAGATTAGGATAAGAATTTCTGTTTGCAGTCTCAATTCACCAAAATTATTCATTATCAAGTCATTTCACACGCAGAATCATTTAATCCTTTAAGCGTCACGATATTTCCTTACCAAGTTTTCCTTTCCTCACAGCATATAATGGCCAGATAACCACAGAAATTGATTGAAAGAATCCTAGAAAAGATTCTATTGGTCAAGAAGGTTAGAAGTCATGCAGGGAAGACTAGTTATTGAACGGATATATGCGTGTGATCCCTCAGAGTACAAATCGTATTATATAAAATTAAATATTTTATCCTTGTGCTCTTATGAGAAAAGGGGAGTTTTATAGACAGAGATAGATTACTTCTGTATCTGTAGAATAACTTCAATGCCCTGTTTGGTATAACACAATCATACAACTGGGGTTTGGAAATTACTGACATTCTCAACGCTGCTAAATTGCCGAAAAAACTCTTAATTCCGGTTTTAACTGGATTTTAGTGCTACTTTTACCTTATTGGGAAGCCCTGACTAGGCATGGTGATAGAACACCAGTTCCATACTACGACATTCAGTGAAAAAAGATATCAAGGTATTTTGTGCACTGCATACAGGAGCAGCTATTGCGTGGCATACAGGAGCAGCTTACATGGCTATTTTTGCGACGCCATACACTCCAGACTCTTTTCAGGGAGCATATTTAAGGTATATGTATACACTAGAAATCATAGAATATCGATTTTTTTATTAATTCAAAATATTTTCCTACTCCTTAGCTTTCAAACGATACTAAGATCTTGTAAATATTCGGAATAGTTTTCTAGTTACAACGGTTTTCGTAAGGTAATGTCACCATCTACAAACATGTTTCCAAACCTTTAAACTCAATTTCTGAAGAACCGTGTTTTTGCAATACGATGCTTTGTTCAAACAGTTACAACTCAACAATGAATTGATCTATCATAATTATTTTATTATCATTATGATCAATACAATACAGTGGATGTTTTGACCCCCAGTCAGTCCCCATTAAGAAATGAATTTTTAGTTGATATTTAAATATTAAAATTCCTGAAAAAATCTTGATTTTTTAGACTTCTTTGGTGAAAAAACTGTTATAAAATTCTATTCTATATTAAGAATAGATTCCAACAGGAATTGTCTTTCTGAACAAATTAGAATTTGAGATATCACTGTTCAAAAAGCATGCTAATTAGCTCATTGTGTCTAAATTAGATAATTAATGATTAGCTTAATCTAAATTTTTCACACTGAAATGAGTTTGAGCACAAACCAATGACCCATTGTAAAAGAATTCGATTTTTAAAGTCAAAATTTAAAGAGAATCTTCTAGTGTATACCCGTACACCTTAAAAAACCACAAAAAAACTAAAATTATTTTTTAACTCGGTACTAAAGTAATCCTTTTCTCACATACATCATGAAAGCTATACAAAAATATGGTAATGGCGGTTGATTGATGTGGTATTTTCTAATATTTATTTCATCTTAGTCCTCTCACGGCAAAATTACTGTTTAGATTAGATATTTAGTGACATGATGTCCCATACAGAAGGCATTTGCCACTACTCGGTTATAAAGGGATCTCTGTAGTATGATTTAACTCTTATCGTAAAACAAGATCTGACCAATTTTACTAATGATGAGATATATCATCAGCAAGGTATTGCCGATTTTTGATGAAGCAAAGCAAATAAAGCTAAAATAATGAAATATCGTAACTAAGACCGGTAATAATGTTTTCGTAACGGTAATTCTCACCAATCTCCCAAACTGGCTTTTACCGGTTATTTCATTAACGGTTTTGGAAACCCTATATAGTCTCCTAAAACAAACTTTAGCAGCGAAGCCACGTTACAGAGATTTACTCTCTTTTCGCAACCAAATCGTGTTTACACGTCTCACTCAAAGACACAGCCAAAGCGACTTAAAAAGGACGTGTCTGAACGGATTTTTTGCCCTTTCGCCGAGTTCCTCTCGATTGTTGTCTGTTCCATTTGAGAAGATAATGACCAAATTCAATAGCGCATCCTACTTTATCAGTGAATTTACGAATTTAAAAAACGATGTTTGATATGAACAAACTTGTCGCTTATCTAAAAATGGCACTTATCCCGAGATATAAACTTACGTTTGTTTGAAACGAATAGAATTCAAGAGTGGATTCTTTGTAAGTTGAAAAACACACACAGGAATCTCTGATGAACTATGTTCATCAGAGATTCCCCGATATAGCACCCCGGCTGCAATACCGCCGTAACTAATAAAAAATGAATTTCTAGTTTTACGTTGCAAGTCATGATACATCTATAGATGGTGGCTGTGGCAGGTTTGCGGCATGCAAAAGCACGTATTTGCTACCTTTCTACATATTAAACTAAAAATTTCATTTTTTGAATTATGGCAGTATTGAAGCAGGGGTGCTATATACAAGATTTAGCTTTTCGTAAGAAACTAATAAATAATTCAATATACTTACAAACATAATTATGTTAATTTTCTGGAAGAACGATTTCAAATTGTCCATCACGACCACCCTATTTATATCACGTTCTGATTTCTTCCTCTGGGGATACCTCAAAGGCATCATGTACGAGATATATATATATATATATATATATATATACACCCAGATCCACCAACACCGCTTCACTTTTTGAAATATTCTTAATTCCCTTTGGATTTCTTTAATTGAATTATATTTTTCTATAATTCAATTAAAGAAATCTGCATATATATACATACATCAGGGATTCCAGTTTCAAATTGTAAAGAACTCATTCTTGAATTCTGTGTTATTCTATTTAAGCAAACATACGTACATTAATATCTAGAGATAATTAATATAATTTTAGGTAAGTATCCAGTTTGCTCATACTAACACAGCATTTTTTAAATCTGATGAAATGCAGGATATGCTTCTAGATTTGATCACTATCTGCTCAAACAGAACAGACAACAATCGAGATGAAGTAGGCGAAAAAGCGAGAAATCCTTCAGACACGTCCTATTTAAAACGCATTGGTTGCGTCTTTGGGTAGGACGTGTATAAACACGATTTGATTGAGTCATTGTGGAAGGGACGAAAATCGGGGTAAAGTGGCTTCACCGCAGGAATTTCTTTCAGGAGGTTGTAGTAGGGTTTTAAAATCGGTAATGAAATACCGGTAAAAACCGGTTTTGGATATTGAGGAAAATTACTGTTACCGAAACATTACCGGTATGATATAATTTATTTTGTAGCTTTATTTGCTTTGTTTTTAACCCTCCAAGCGATTTTGACGAGATATCTCTTCCATCAAGATCTGGACAGTTTTGCTAATGACGAGTTATCACGTCCTCAAGATATTGCCAATCTTTTTGTGATGGCGAGATCAAGACCTGGTCAGTTTTCTTCTAATGACGAGATATCTCGTCCATAAAGATCCGGGTAGTTTTGCTAATGATGAAATACCTCATCGAGACAACCACCAGGAGGGTTAAGATCCTACTTCAGAGATTAATTTGTACGACCGCAGCACTGGGAAATGCCATCAGAATAGGACATTATTTGGCCTTAAATCTAAGCTAAACAGCAATTTTCCTCGAGGTCTAAATTTTAATAAATATTAGAAAATGCCCTACATCCACAAAACGCTGTTCTCATATTTTTAGTTTTCATGATTTATGTGAGAAAAGGTAGGTAGATAGGTATTTTAATTAATGTCGCACAGGAGCAACACAATGGGCTATTGGCGACGGGGACCCATCCCCAAGGGAAAGATGCTAGAACACCACCACGTAATTCTGAAACACAGTCAGATGACGAGGTCAAGCCTGAGCCGGCATCCCACTCTCCAAACTTCCACACCACGCCAACGTGAGGACATTTGAGGCCTAGACAGATTTAACGTGCACCAGCCCCCTTTGTACACGACGGTCTTTGGTTGGATTCGAACTCGCAACCCTCCGGTTGCTAACTCTTCCAACCGGGCTACCTTGTGAGAAAAGGATTATGACATTCCAGAGTTTAAAAAAATTGTTTTCTTTTGTGGTTAACCCTCCTGATGGTTGTCTCGAAGAGACATCTCGTTATTAGCAAAACTGACCAGATCTTGATGGACGAGATATCTCGTCGAAACCACTTGGAGGATTAATAAATAAACTCCCAGAAAAGAAGTAGGTTGCGACTGCATGTCGTAAAATATCGTTTTTTTGCAGCCTTTTTTTGCTAACTATTTTCATTGATTGTTATTTGTTAATTGAATGTTTCCAATGGCAGAATCACAAAGATTGTGGAAATTAAAAATGCAGTAAAAATAAAACATAATACAAATAATAACACAGGAGCAACCACAGAAAAAGCCTATAAGCCCACCCTAAGCGAATCTATAAGTCCACCCTAAGCGAATCTATAAGTCCACCCTAAGCGAAGTCTATAAGCTTCCCTGTAGAGATGGAAAAGTTCTTAATGAGGGCAGGACAACTTAGTAGTATTAATTGAATGTCATAGTACGGAACTAATATTTGCTTAAGTCCTAATCATCACGCCTATTCAGTGCATCCTGATAAGGAAAAAAGTTGCACTAACAACCGGCTTTAAGAATTTGGTAAATATGAAACCCTAGTTGTACGCTTGTGTTATCACACCAAACAGCCGGTGAAGCTATTCCACAAATACAAAAATAATCGATCTCTGACTACAAAATGTCCCGTTTTTCATCAGAACACATGCATAAAAATGTTTCGCTTTATAAAATACGAGCAACTGGTTCTGATTTGTGATAATTTCGTTGAGCTTTACACTCCAAACAGCATTACTTATCCTGATGTCCGTTAACTAAAGCAATCACTAACGGCTATCGCAGATACGGGGTTTGCAAATATTTACTTCAAAATTACAATTGAATTACTGCTGTTACTATTTCCCTTTATCTATCAAAGGGCGTGGTTTCATTCAGCTTTAGTTTTTCTTGAAAAACGAAAACATTCAACCAGTATCCCCCTAAACCGTTCAGTTACGTATCTGAAGTTCTTAGTAAAATCGTCCCATGAATATGAATACAATTCTCTATTTTTTAACTTTCAGTTACTGGAGACTTGGTTTATCGCTCTAGGGCAAGGGTCGCCAAACTTCTTTGACTGTCGACCCTTCAAGACGAAAGTTTCTTGATTTTTTATCGATCCCCTTTAATTTAATCTTACGTAATTATAATAGGGCAAGCAAAAAATACGCTTATGTGAGTTTTTAGATTGTTTAATTTTATAACAGCGTTTATTGTATGTATAATATATACGTATAGTATATATTATATTGGCTTAACGTCAACGTCTTTGTTTTTGACGTACTTCTTAACATTGCATATTGGATAGGAGGGATGAATATCATATAAAATTTATTTAGATAGCCAAAAAATAATAACACAATCTTCCTTATATACATAAAAATAAGACTTGTTAACTTAGTATACAATTTACTAACGTTGTCAATGTGAAGGGTGTGCTTCGTGACTCTCGACAAGATTAGCAATGTTTGATTAGCAATACTTGATTGACAAGATTAGCAATACTTGATTGACCTCCGTAACTATTTTCATGATCTTGCTCCATCTTACAGGTCGTATTCATGTTACTGTTCCCACGATTCACTCTTAACTGTTGTCATTCAGGATGGAGGAAATCGAAGCTAACCGAATTAAATAGTACCCGTACAATGATGTCCTATATTTTTCTATCGACCCCCTTGAGACCGAATCGACCCCTAACAATGATATATCGACCACTTTGGCGACCACTGCTCTAGGGTCATCTTTGCTACATACGTTAAAAATACGTTCCAATGCTGTTCATGCGGGTCGCACTTGCCGCACATGATAAGGCACTTGCCTTATATGAGTGCATACCATGGACTGTTTTCTTGCCATGGGATAGTACTGCAAGTGGGATAAGAGTTTATCATTTCATTCGTACCTTTCTTTGCTCTGGGCAACTTTCCTGCCGAATTCGAAACACTGTAGGAGTGAAACAAATCTATAGGACTCCTTCCAATGGGTGACCTCTCCTACTTGAATCAGACGCGTTTTAAATTCATTCTGTGAACGCACTTGCCACACTTTTCAGACTAAGAAATTGTTCTGGTTTCTAGAATTACGAAAGAGGTGTTTGTCTTAAATTAACGTTTCATTCATCCAAGGTGTCCAGGTGTATTTCTCTCTTCTGTGTTAGTAAAACTTTCCTTATGTGTATGATATTACTTGATGTTGTCTTTGGCGCAGCATAACCAAATATGGCTCTTGCGCCATAAAACCCAACCAACCAAATATTAGATAAAATGTTGCAAAATAATTCAATGTTATTCGAATCAGAAAATTCAAGTCTTTGGCCGGGAGTAATTTACCCTCGTGATTCTAAAATTGACTGCAAACCCAGCCCAACCAATGAGGCAATTGTGTACTTTCAAGTAATAAACATGCAATTGGAAACATAGGTAGGTAGTTGAATTTACGTCGCACTAGAGCAACATATCGAACTATTGGTGACGGTTCAGGATCAATCCCGAACAGGAAAGTTCGAGGACATCACTTAGTAATTTTGAACCACAGTCAGATGACGAGGTCACACTGAGCTGGCAAATCTCCAAACTTACACACCAACAACACTCCAAACTTACACTTCAACTCGCAACCCTCCAGTTGCTAATCTTCCAACCGGGCTACCTCAACCCGTTGTTGTCCTCGGACCTTCTCTTCGGGGATTGATCCCGCACCATCTCCAATAACCCCTTATGTTGCTCCAGTGCGACGTAAATTCAACTACCTTCCTAATTTAGCAATGCTTTGCGCTAATATTGAAATAATAAATGTAGAAATAATAGTATGAAATAATATAATGTAGAAATAATATGAAATCATAAATGTAGAAATGATGAAATAATAAATGTAATGTACACGGAGGGTGGTGCACGAGTTGTCTTCGTCATCTGACTGTGGTTCAAAATTACCAGGTGATGTCCTTGGATCTTTCCCTTAGGATTAATCCCGGACCCAATAGCCTGTTGTGTTGCTTCAGTGCGACGCTAATGAACTATCTACCTACCCTCCGCTTTAACAAAAATATCAGTTTTGTCCCAACAATTATAAGTATACTTTAATATTGGTCAATTTTAAACCGACTGGTGGTTGTCTCGATGAGTTATATCGTCATTAGCAAAACTGCCAAGATATCTTGATTGACGAGGCATCTCGTAATTGAAACATATCTTGATCTCACCATCATAAAAAATCCGGCAATATCTCAATGCCGAGATATCTAGTCATTATGAAAATTGGTCAGATCTTGATGAACGAGATATCTCGTCATTACCAAAATTGGTTAGATCTTGGTGGACGAGATATTTCGTTGAAACCACTTGGAGGGTTAAATTATTATTCATAACCTATAATCGTAAATTAAGTGTTGAGACAATGAGGGTTATGCTAGTTGAAAGACAAAATTGAGTCATGGAGTAAGATAATTTTTATGATAAGGTTTGAAAGAGACCGAAATTTTCTGCGTAAAATTGTTTCATGGGAGAAATATCCATGGTACGATCGTGGTGAAGTATATTCCCAATCTACGTCAACTTAAATTTTTGTGTTGATTCTGCCACAAGAATGATATGCTCAATATGTTTATGAAATAAAACATTTTTATCACCTTGCTTTTTCATGATTACAGAAAATTCCATAACCCCTGTCCCGCTTATCTTATTTCACTGTCTCATTTTTGTCTCAAGGAACTATGGTCTGGTTATTGCCCTCTATTATTCCCCCTATTTTATGTCACTAGCATTACGGATAAAATTATGGATTGCAATATTCAATGTATCGACTCAGGTTCGGCCAGAGTAACGAATACTTTCATAACCTTGTTTCTTACATTTAGATTAAATAATGAGAGCTACAAAGGTCATATTTGTCAGAGTCTAAAAATAGTACTTAAGCTCAGCGTCTTTCTTATCTCAGGATAAAGCAGACGCTTATTATTATGGATGACGCTTTCAGCAGCAGGAACATATGAAGGGGATTAGATGCTGCTCTTCCATTTCTTCTAGATAAAGTATCAGAAGACATGAAACTATTCAAATCAAACCTGGTTCACTAAAAAGAATTTTAAAAGAATTGCAGATGTTTTAAAGATAAGATTAATGCTATTTATGGATCCCATTCGAAGAAACAGTGAGTGTTAAACTCGAAAGTTCACTGGTGAGGGGAGATAGTATTTTCTAGACAAATTCCTAGACAATCTTAATGGAAACACAGGGAAGATCTGCTGGACAGATAATTGAAAGCCTGATAGTCAATCGTTTTTTGAACTTACAATCAACTCAACTTAGAAAATATGATAAACTTGAAAATAAATTCCTGACCCAATCAGGATTTGGAAATTCCTGATTCAAGTTCCCCAAATTCATATATTTGGCGTGCACACAGAACATGTTCTTTAAAAGATGCGTTGTAATACTCTAGAAACTTGATTACCCGAGGAAATGTGGACTGAGGCCACTTCGGATAACCCGAAACTCGGATAATACGAACGTAGTGACACAAAACAGACTACGAAATACAGAAAAAATTGACTGTACTACATGTTACAACTGAATGATCATAATGGATTAAGAACAATCTATACACTGATTTGTGTCATAGTATGTATTTATTAAGATAATTTTACAATATATCTAGATGTGAGTTACTTACCTTTTAACCCTCTAAGTGGTTTGACGAGATATCTCGTCCATCAAGATCTGGTCAGTTTTGCTAATGACCAGATACCTCGTCGAAACAGCCACCAGGAGAGCTTAACTCTCATGAAAGTCCTTAAGACTAGAAAGACGGAAGTTACCTTATACATAAAAAGACGGAAGGGGCCAAGCCTGGCTCTTATCGAACGTTAGATTATATTATACAGCTTATTTTAGATTTCAAATGATAGACAATAAGTAATAGAATATATACTAGTATTCAAATTGAAAATTTATCACACTGATCTGCTTTTTATATAATTTTATTTTGTTCATTCGTTGAAGCAATCAGCACATTTTATTCTCCATAAGCATTTCCCGCATACTTCCTTTTTTACAATTCTCACAACTATTTTTTGTGTGGTTTCCCATGCAAAATCTCCGCACTCTGCGTTTCAATCTTTTGTCGAACTCTTCTTTTATGGGCGACAAAATCTGAGTATTTGTTGCATTAATTTTAAAATGCCACATATGGAGTACGAAGCTCTTCACAAAGCTGCAAGATGAAATTTCTCCTGCTGTTTCTGCTTTCCCGACACTTCTATATACAAAACCAAGCATTTACCGCAGATATGTCTAAAATATTAAACAATACTTGCATAAGCCAGCAACGAGATCCCGATTTTGTAGTGTACAGGCTCTTTGTCGACATTGGTCTACAATGTCGTTTCTGGTGTCAAACTGTCACTACAAATGTACAGTTTCTGGTATCTTCTCATTATTATCGATGGTAACAGTAGGGTGAAGCGAACTTAATGACAATTTTTGTTCATATTTCCCTGATAAGCAGTAAATGTTATATATATGAAATGCATAATATAATGTAATAAAATATATGAGCCTTTTCTGAATAATATCGTGGAATGAAGAGGTTTTCCCAACTTTGCTGTTGGTGGCACTCTGTCAAAGGAGCACAGACATTCAAGGTTCTACTGGAATTATAAATTTCTTAAGTTGTTGAGAAAGATCTTGATCAAGATTCGTGACTTTGTCATAACATAAAACTTGAAATGGTGACTCGATAAATGGAGTTAGGTGAAAATCGGCAAAAAAGCAGATTCGGGCCATTGACGTGGTAGTAACGATATATTATTTGAAATATAAATAAAAATTCAAGTTTTTATTTTCCTTAAGCTAAAAATGATGTTTGGAAGTGTGCACACAAAACAAGATTATTCATTTTCTTAGCAAAAATTTATTTCTGACTCGTGTTTGCAAACTGCGACTTCGATAAAATTCACTATATCTGGATTATCTCTCAACAGGAGAAATTCTATGTTGGTGGGTTCTAAATATACATTGCTCTTGTAACCAGTTATGTCAAAGAGATACACTAGACCAGTGATTCTCAACCACTGTGCCGCGGCACTTTTGTGTGCCGCCAAATTCTTAGAGTGTGCCGCCAAATTCTTAGAGTGTGCCGCCAAATTTTAGAAATGTATATAGTAAAAATTATAATGCTTTTTTTTATTACGAGTAAAGTTTGTTTAAATTAAAGAAAAGTACACTGTAAAAGAAAACTGTTGTTTTACAGTTAAATACAGGAAATGTTTTATCTCGTGTGCTGGAATTAAAAGACGAAATGTAAATGTTTTTTGAACAAAATAAAAATTATGATTTTGTTCATCTGTTGGAAGATGAAATATGGTGTGCTAAACTAGCTTACTTATCAGACATTTTTGTTATTTTTAATAACATAAATTCAAGTATGCAAGGGCCGAAAGAAAATATATTAAACTCAACAGATAAACTGGTGGGATTCCAAAAACAAAAAACTTTATGGAAGAATAAAGCTCAGGAAGGCAATTTGGAAAAGTTTGAGTCAGTCCCAAAAGATTTTAATAAAACTATTCATAAAATTGTTATTGACCATTTGACAACATTAGAGGAGAGAATTATTCATTATTTCCCAAATTTAGATATAAAAAAATTTGATTGGGTTCGTAATCCATCTGTGATAACGAATACTTCTGTATTTGAATTAACTTTGAATGAAGTGGAAGAACTAAAATTTCGCTTTCTAATAATCGAGATTTAATTTTAAAATATTCGGAAGAATCAATTAATTCATTTTGGATTAACATTAGATGCGATTATCCCATGATAGCCAAAAAAGCTTTAGAAATATTATTACAATTTTCTACATCTTATTTGTGTGAATTCGGATTTTCAGTATTAACCAACATAAAAACGAAAAAAAGATCGAGACTGTTAAATGTAGAAGACGATATGAGAGTAGCATTGTCATTTTTACGACCAAATATAAATGAAATTATCAAAAAACATCAAGCTCAAATTTCTCATTCAAAGTATTCTTATTATTACCTTGTAATTAATCCCTTAATAAACGTACTGTTGTTTTCGTAGTACATATTATATTATTTTATTTTACATTCACAATATTATTATAAACTATTTTACACAGTGTATTATAGGTAAGTAAACAACTTTTAAACTTATCTTTTTCTTTGTGTGCCGCCAAATTTTGAAATCGTTAAAAGTGTGCCGCGACAAAAAAAAATGTTGAGAATCACTGCACTAGACTATTGGTTGTTAGAGGAAAATTGTCAAGAGATTGGAGGATATACATTAAACTTGGAATTGGCTTATCACTCAATGATATCAGTTTAATTCCCTTCTTATATATCTTGTCGTAAACCCTAAATAAGAACTCCTAATTCTTTTTATCTGGTATTAACTTCCAACTTATATACTGCATTCCATGTAATCCTGTGACCCAAAAATTTTCACGTATTCTTAAACTTTTTTTAAATTGAGGATTTTTTCCCTCCGGAAAAAAATCTGTATTCCTTTTCCCATTTTTCAGACCCTGTCTCTACCACCTCTGCAAAGTCCTCTATCGGGTCAAGTTGAAGGATCCTCGCAATGAACTAACTGTGAAATGGAATTTTGCCACCTTAAAAAGTTTTTAAAAGTTAATAGTTAAGCGCGTTCCTTTTTCTCAGTAAAAATTTTCTAGTTTTGCATATCTAGACCGCTGTCCCATTAACCTATGAAGGGCAACTGTTTGTTGATTGCACATCTCGTTTTTAAAGAACATTCTCCGTAGCAAGCTGAGAGAGTGCTAGTTTTAGGACATTAGCATATATAATTACATCGAAATCATTACCATTTTAAAAATTAATATTTAAAAATATTATTTTTCTGAGAAAAAATTAATTTTCTACCCTTAAATGTGTCATTCTAGGCTGGCGAGTCATCTATCTAAGGAATACGACACTGATTGTAGAGCAATTCTGCTGAAGATGCATCTCGTTTCTAACACCAACATACTGCCTAGTATCGTGAGACACTAAAGAACATTCTCCGTTATCAGCTGAGAGAGTGCTGGTTTGAGTGACATAAGCACAAATAATTACATCGAAATCATCACCTTCAAAAAACAAACCTGAATATTACCGATAACTAGGGTCGCGTTATTCGTAAACTAGAATCCTCTATCGGACAGGAATAGGGTCAACCTCCTCGACCCTGTTATTATAACGGAGAGATAAAAGAGAATATTTGCTGTATGTCAAGGCTTTTTCCGGAATCCAGAAATGCAGTGTTAAGTACCCGTTTTAAGGATGTCTGGGATACGCTTAAGTTTTGAGATATTTATAATATTTTATCAGGTTCACGAACGCATGGAAAGAAACTGATAGCTTATCTAGATTTAACAAGATTGAGTGGTTATTAGAATGAAATGGGGAGGAAATTTGGAGGACAAATTATTCAGAATCCCGAAAGATATCCGCAAACAATATTAGGACGATGGAGATTCCTGTTTTGTAAAAACCAATTCGAATTTGATGGAAAGCTTTCTGCTTTAACAAATGTGCGGTCTGTTCCCTTACTGTTTCATTCGCTTAACCCTCCTGGTGGTTGTCTCGACGAGGTATCTCGTCATTAGCAATACTGATAAGATCTTAATGGACGAGATATCTCGTCATTAGAAAAAACTAACTATATCTTGATCTCGTCATCGTCAAAAAATCGGCACTATCTTGATGACGAAAAATCTCGTCATTAGCAAAGCTGGTCTGATTTTGTTGGACGAACACTTGGAGGGTTGAACCAGCGATTTTCAACTGGTATGCTTTACGGGTATTAACACGTTTTAAATTGCTTAAGATTCATTTCACTTCAACGGTATAGTTTTGAACTTTTGACAAGTGTGTTCATAAATCATTTGAAGTAATACCCGTATTTTTACCAGTACAAATAATTTTGAGTATTATTTTTTATTACAAATTACAGTTCAAAAAATACTTTTTTTTAAAAGCCCCTTTGGAGCAGAAAGAGAAAAGTATGTACTACTTTTTTGCAAATAAAACTTGTATATCTATTTTTGTCAGATCGTCAAAAAATGTAATACATTTTTTGGTGAACTGTAGAATTTTAGTAATTAGTTCCTGTGTGCCACAGGATTAACCCTCCAAGTAGTTTCGACGAGGTATCTCGTCATCAAGGTTATGTCGATTTTTTATAGTGACGAAATCACGATTGATCTGATTTCGTCTAATGACGAGATATCTCGTCCATCAAGATCTGGTCAGTTTTTCCAATGACGGGATAGGTCGTCATTAGCGAATCTGACTATCGGCGACACAACACCAGGGGTGTTAAAAAAGGTTGAAAATCTCTGGTTTAACCATAAAAATCCCAACTCTCGAATAAAAGAATTCGAGTAAATTTCAGGGCCGCGGTAGCCCAGTTGGAAGAGCAACGGATTAGCAACCGGAGGGTTGCGAGTTCGAAACTCGATCCAGCCAAAGACCGTAGTGTACACAGGGGCTGATGCACGTTAAATCTGCCGTGGCCTCAAATGTCCTCACGTTGGCGTGGTGTGGAAATTCGGAGAATGGGATGTCAGCACGAGTGTTGTTCTCGTCATCTTACCGTGATTCAAAATGACGAAGCGTTGCCCTTGATCTCTCCCTTCGGGATTGATCCCGGACCGTTGCCAATAGCCCGTTGTATTGCTCCAGTACGACGTTAATTAACTACCTCAAGTAATTTTCAAGGACATATGAAATTCCAAAAATATTTTCAAGGACCTCATAACGACGAGCATTCCTTTTTAAGACACTAACAATTGATACACAAGATTGAAATTTGAAGCAAAAATAGTTTTAAAATAAATAATTTAATTTCGAAAAGAAAAGTAACTATACAAATTTGCTTTTGAGTCATTATGTAACAGAGCGGAGTCACATGTTCATATATTAAAAAAAGTGCAACATTGAAAAAGCAACATTTTTAGTTTTCATTTTCATACACATAAATTGAATTAAATAAAATCACAAGTTATCAATATACAATAAAAATTGAAAAGGTGAAACATGAGCGTAAAAGCTTTAAGTTTCTGGCAAATTTTGTTTAAAATAGGATCTGGGTAAAATTCAAGGACTTCTCAGAGACTAAGCGAATTTTTGTATTTTTCAAGGACCTGAAAAGAAAAAGCGATTTCAAATACTTTTGAAGGACTTTCAAGGACAGAGGGAAGAATATCCTGCACATCTGATAGGACAAACGAACTTCCGATGGCTCGTGTTAACGTCTCGCTAATAAGGGGAAGTAAAAGCAAAGGAAATCCCAACTTTCAGCAGACGAAACTAAATAAAACAAGAACGCAAATTGAAACCCACTTGCGGAAATTTCAACGAAGTGTTATATGCAAAATAACAGTAGACTCTGATTTCCTACTTTTTAAAATATTTTTTATTAACAAGTTTCCTTCCTAGGCATATCTGGTATGCATGCTGGGTAAACCTTTTCGAAGGGTAAGTATCTCGTCTTCGGGGCTGAAAAATATATTTCGAGGACCGTATCTGGTCTGCATGCCAGATAGACCTGTCCGGACCGTCGTATCTGAACTACGGACCGATTAAACCTATCCGGAGAGTCGTATCTGGTCAGATGGCCTGTTGAACCTGTCCTGAGGGCCGTATCTGGTCTGCAGGCGAGGTAAACTCATCCGAAGGACTATATCTGGACTGCGGGCAGCGTAAGCCTATCCGGAGGGCTGTATCTGGTCTAAGGACAGGTTAAACCTGTCAGAAGGGCTGTATCTGGCCTACGGACCAGGTAAACCTATACGGAGGGCCGTATCTGCGCAGCGGATTGGTTAAATCTATTTAGAGGGCCGTATCTGGACTGCGGGTCAGGTAAACCTATCCAGTAAGACTGTATCTAGTCTGTGGGCTGGGTAAACCTGACCGGAGGGCCGTATCTGGACTGTGGGCCTGATAAAATATTTGAAGGGCCATATCTGTTCTGCAGGTCAAATAAAAATATTTGGAGGGCTATATCTGGTCTATGAAGCTGTGATCAATCTAGTCGCTACAACTGATTTATCTTACGCTTACGGTTTTTTGTGGACAAAAAATTTGTCACTGGACAACAGGACTAGTTAAACCTCATCCTGACGAGAACAATAGCTATTTTTCAAATAGCTAATAACTTAGACGTCATACCAACAGAGGTGGAAGAGTTAATATGGTGACAGGTTAGTTAATGGTGAAGTTAACATCTTGACAGGTGCATCCAGTATCCACACTGCCACATCTTCGTAACGGAGGTCAACAAAGGTGAACGTTGTTTTTGCCTCTTGAAGCCCAAGGAAGAACACAATTCTGTCATTCAGTGACAGATGCACATACCCATAAATTTCCTTTATTTAATGATTTATTTTTTATGAACTTACATATGCAAATCCGTGGTTACTTTTTAGAATTTCGTCCTTAGATTTCAAGAGGCAAAAACAAACGGTCATATATGTGTTTGGTTGGATTTTATGGCGCAAGGGCCATATTTGACCAACTTTACTCAGTTAGATTTCTATCCAATTGGGTAATATAGACAGGTGGAAGAGACGTGATAGTTTGGGTAAATTTACACCGTCTACATAACACGGTTAGATTTCTTTCCAATTGGGTAATGTAGGCAGGTGGAAAGAGATGCGACAGTTTGGGTAAATTTACACCTGTCTATATTACTCATAGATTTTCTTCTATTTGGAAAATGTAGACAGGTGGAAGAGACGCGGTAGTTTGAGTATATTTAAACACTGTCTACATTACCCAGTTAGATTTCTTTCCAATTGGGTAATGTAGATAGTTGGAAAAGACGTGTTAGTTTGAGTAAATTTGCACTGGATTCCGTGGATTTCGTCGTCCTCATGGAGATTTCAATCAGTGAGTTAAACCACATGTGCATAAACACTTTTGTCGAGTCATAGCGAATAGAAAACTAACATATCATTAGATAGGTGTGAACAACATTTTGTCCATTCTGCGCATTTCGTAATCGTCAAAAGAAATGTCGATTCTAAAGAAATCTGAATTCATCTCTTCTAACCTTGAACATTTTTAAATTTCCGCCATCCTCACAAGTGTCACTGAAAGAAAACCTGAAGGACAAATTTCAATTTCCGGGAATAGAGCGATAATTTATAGATAAATTTAACTGCTTTCACACACGCACTCACAAATTCAGGATTTTTTAAATTGCTTGTTTTTACGTTTTCCATTAAGTTTGACTTATAATGAAAATTTGACCTTCTAGACTTATTTAAATATAACCTTATTATACAGCTTTTTTGTTTCCTGGGAAGGAAACATTTCTGAAATGGTTATCAACCTTCCAAATGGTTTAGACGAGATATCTCGTCCGTCATGATCTGACCTATTTTGCAAATGACGGGATATCTAGATGGTCATCAAGATATTGCCGACTTTTTGATGATGACGAGATCAAGATCTGGTCAGCTTTTTCTAATGACGAGATATCTCGTTCATCACGATCTTATCAGTTTTGCTAATGACGGGATACCTCGTCGAGACAACCACCTGGAGGGTTAAAGCCATTTTTTAGAGTACCACTCATTTTAATCGCAGTGCATTTCATTTTTTGCAAAAGTTGGTTTGGACTTTTGATTTATTGGTTTTCATTTGAATACCTGGGAGTTGGATGTAGTGTTTAAGATTTCAATAAAATTCTTTTTATGCTAAAAGAACGACAGTTTGAGATTTTATTGTGTTGGATCCCTGGACATGCGGGCATCCCAGGTAACGAAAAGGCAGACAAAGCAGCAAAAAGTGCGACAGTGATTTTAAATACCAAAGTTCCAGTGCAAGATGTCGATCCTGTTTTGAAACAAGCAATAAATTCATTCTGGCAAACAACATGGTATCGAGAAACACAAAATAAACTCCATGTCATACAGCCGTCTTTTAAGTCATTTCCTAAAACAAATCTGAATAGGAATGCATTCAGATACATTCCTAGGACATTGTTGTAGGAGAACTTGCTCCATTATGTTCATCTTGAAGCACCATTTTATCAATAAAACAATTCTACCGTATCTATGATGGATCTCTGTACCATGGAAACTTATTTTTATCAGTAAATGACATTGGTTTTTCAACTGTCATTTATGTAATCTAAACTGTATTTATATTTTATAGTCTGACTTAATTTAAATTTGGACTCGAAATTCGCTGTATTGTGTATTTGATGTTTTTTACGGTGACAAAATCACGATCTGATCAGTTTTCTTCTAATGACGAGATATCTCGACTATCAAGATCTGATCAGTTTTTCCAATGACGAGATAGGTCGTCATTAGCGAATCTGACTATCAGCGACACAACGCTAGGGGTGTTAAAAAGGTTGAAAATCTCTGGTTTAACCATAAAAATCAACTCTCGAATAAAAGAATTCAAGTAAATTTCAGGGCCGCAGTAGCCCAGCCGGAAGAGCAACGGATTAATAACCACAGGGTTGCAAGTTCGAAACTAGATCCAGCCAAAGACCATCGTGTACACGGGGGCTGGTGCACCTTAAATCTGTCGTTCTCACGTTGGCGTGGTGTGCAAGTTTGGAGAATGGGGTGCCAGCTCGGGTGTTCTTGTCATTTGACTGTACATTCCTAAATACATTCCTAGATGTTATGTTTCATTTTATCAATGAAACATAATCCTATAATCAATAGGTGCTATTGATGGATCTCTGTACCATAGAAACTTATTTTTATTCGTAAATGACATTAGTTTTTTCAACAATGTCATTTATGTAATCTAAACTATTTAGATTTTATACTTTGACTGAATTTAAATTTGGACTCGAAATTCGCTGTATTTTGTATTTGATTCTTTAGATTTATGCTTCTGTTTGAGAAATGCTGAGTGTTAAATAGGTACTTTGGAGCAGTTTAACCAAATTTGGTCATTACTATTAAAACCAACCAATCAATCTGATTATCTTTTCTTATTACGGTTTCGGTTCACTTTTATTAAAGAGGAAATTATATGAAACAACATTGCATGTCTGAACATGTAAGTCTGTAGTGTATTAAGCTTCTTGGTCTTCATCGGTTTTTATTATCTCAGGGGAACAAAGATTTGTAAACCTAAATGTTACTTTTAGTGTCCATTAACTTGTCAAATGTAATTCTCAAGAAAAGGAGGACTAAGTAAATGTGTCGTAAAATATGATTTATGTACGTAAAGTAAGATTAAGGTTGCAATATAGGTTTAATTCTCTGATTTATAGCAGTACAGAAAACCTTCAAGTTGCTTGGTTATATCATATCTTTGACATTTGGAGATTTTGTCTCTTATTCGTGCTACCATGTGAACTATAATTTCGTATAAAGCATAGTTTCCCAAGTTTTTTGGGCCCAACGCCCCCTTTTCAGAACAATATTTTTTCGGCCCCCTCTGGAAAACTATTTTAACTAATACTAAATTGCAAGTGTAGCTGCGCCTATAATTTTTTAATATATTTATGTATCTGCGTGTGCAATTTCAGAACTTCAAATGCTAGTTTGGAAATAAAACACCTTGGAACTGAAGTTGTAAAACTATTTATTAAAATGGAATGCAAAGTATAAATTGGACACCAAATAGCTCACTATTATTAATAAATAAAATATCAGTCATCAAATCAGTAAAATTCAAAATAATCACTAATGAGAAGGATCAATCTCTAGTGTTGTACTACTAATTTGTCTATATTATATTATATTTTCGTCAGCAGCGTCCTTGACCCTCCTGGTGGTCTATCTTTGCATTGAAAACTGCCCTGTAGTGGCCAGCCTCTGCTGCAAGAAACCCGTTTCAAACTGTCCCCAGCTCTAGCAAGGGACAAGTTGTTTTTCTACTTGGATCTTCATTGCCCTTAGAGCAGTGCTTTCCAACCGATGTGCCGCGGTACACTGGTATACCGCGAAAGGACTGGAAGTGTGCCGCGAAAAATTTAACCCCAAATACCCAGGAAACGGTACCGGAGGGCTATCCATCGGCGAGAAAGCTATAAACATTCTTTTACCATTTGCTATAACATACATGTATGAACGAAGTTTCTTTTCTATGCTCACTATCAAGAATTTAAAGAGATCACCATTGAAGAGTCTTGATCATGAATTGCGTATACATCTTTCGACTATAGACGACCTAGATATAAAAAGTTGTGTTCACAGAAACAAGCCTAAGTATCTCACTGAGATAAGGTAATATCTGTATTAACTGTGGAAAAAATATTTTGTAGATATTTATATTGATATACTTAAAATGTTTATTTTGTCACTAAATTATTATTATTACCATATTTATTCATAGTCAGTAATTCTTTTGCGTGTAATTAATTTTACTTTTGTATTTTCGCATCATAATTTTATAAAATAAGTATACGAATGTTTGGATGGAATGTTTATGTATTATAATGCAAAAATATTTGAAAGATCTTATTAATAGAATCCCTAGTATGAAATGGAAGAAATTAATCATGTTAATAGAAAAATGTTCCTTCATAGTGTGTCTCGTGAAATTATTATGCTTGTGGTGTTATCCTCTTTGGGAAGCTATGGTGTAAAGGATCTTCACACAGGCTACACCAAGACAAGAAATTCAGCTCTTCAGATTGAGCAACTTGGAGGAAACAAACCTTAAAAAAATTATTTTTTGAAATAATTGTTCTAATTTTTTTCTGGTCTTTCACAGAACTTTCCCTGTCATAAAAATTTATTTCTGAAATCTAGAAGTTGAATCTCATGTAAGTAGTTTTGCCTGGGAATAATTACTCTTAACCTCCTGGTGTGTTATCTTCGAGTCGAGAACCACCATATAGTGGCTAGCCCCTAGACACAAGACAGACATTTTTTAACATAAAGAGGTCAAAACATTACCCAGAAACGGTGGATCAAAGGACACTATATGAGGTTACATTTTTATAAATTCGAAATTAGCAGTGAAAATTGGATGTTTCTAAAGGAAAATTAGGACTGTGTACAATTTGGTATGAAGACGACCCCTTATATACAGTTCATGAAGGAAATTTTCGATGTTATCTCCTATCAAACAAAACTTTTGAATCTGCTTCTACGATGAATGTCTATACTCAGTCTATCTCGGCAACCGAGAGCGCAACACGACTGTGCATGGTATCGTTTTAAAGCTCTTGACGAGATCTATTCAAATATACGAAGAACATTTCACAGTGGTTTGAACTGAACATTTTAAAAACTCGTAGTCCTACGCTCCAAACTGACGGCTCAACCCGAACTAAACCTATTTTCCCCCGGTACCTTACGTATATGTGATGATACATTATCTCATTTAATGAGCAATTTACGTTTCCCGTATGCATTCAAAACACTTCAATGTTCACTCGAGATAAGAAAGGAATAAGTTGGGAAGAGATAGGGTTATAGGCGACATGAAGGGGAGGGGTGTCAGCTGACTCGTTGACCCTTTCCCGATTCCCTACTGCGCTGCCTCAAAGGGGTAAACCTCTGTTTTCACAGAGCTTCCTTCCGTACGGAGATTGATGCTTTTCGTCAAGATCCGTTTCTACGCGTCGGGGAGCTTTTACTACATGTAGGATGTTTACGCAACTTGCGCAAGCAAATAGCATTGGTTACGCTTTTGCACTAAAGAGCATTGGTTACGCTTTTGCACTAAAGAGCATTAACTAACACTTTTGTGAGACAAGTTCTAAGACTAACTTAATGACAACTTTAGTTAAAGTAACTAACATCGCATTACTCTTATTTTCGCTTGTGCAAACATCACTTTTGTGAGGCAAGTTCTAAGACCAACTTAATGACAACTTTAGTTAAAGTAACTAACATCGCATTACTCTTATTTTCGTTTGTGCAAGCAGACACGGTAAGAAAAAATAGGTAAATTTCCCAGACAAAGCAATCTTTTACCTGAAATCCAATTAGCAGTGTCAGCAAATACGAAATATCATCCAACGAACATCAATTCTTTCGTTTTCTTTCATCTTGCCGTTTTAAAAACGAATCTCGAGATCCGATCCAAGGTTATTCGTTCGTCCTTTGAATAGATTGTAAGGGTGCTTCCGAAAAATGGTATCTAATCGTCTTTTCATCAAAGTTTACGTTTGTAGTCCAAACGCTCGCTTTATAGGGAGATTCTAAGAAAGGAGTCGTTAGTAACTTGATGAGATCTTAGTCTTGCGCCCTTGCGACGGTAACCTTTTAGTAAAATGTAACTTGATAACAAACGCTGCATCGGCCTATCTTGACATAGAAATGATTTTACTAACTTTTTCTTGAGAGAATTTTAGAATACACCATTTTTAGTCAAAAGCAGAATTCGAGAAAACTCGACTACCAACTGAAAATAAGAATACACAGCAAAAATACCTATATATATCTTGCTAATATATATTAGCAAGAAGAGAAGACGATCTTGAAATCTTTAATCTCCTTAAAATCCTTACGATCTCCTTAAAATAATTAACGATCTCCTTGAAATCCTTAATGATCTTGAAATCATCCTACGATTCTATAAAACCCATCTTGAAATCATCTGCAGTGATTGGATTTCTAAAGACAAGCAAATGTGAATTGTTTTAAGTTACGACTTATTAGATTTGTGGTTTGGAAAGGTAAGTTACAAGTACAGGTATTTTAATTAACGTCTCACTGGAGCAACACAACGGGCTATTGGTGATGGTCCGCGATCAATCCTAAAGGAAAGATCCGAAGACAACATCTCGTAATTTTGAACAACGGTCGACCTTACTGTACGGATACGCGCTCTTCCAGCTAATTTTCTCTCGATCCAACAAAAGACAAGTACGTGGTGACTGGTGGACGTTAAATCTGCCGTGGCCTCACACGTCTTCACGTTGACATTGTGTGGAAATTTGGAGAGTTGGGTGTTAGCTCAAGTGCTGACTTCGTCATCTGGCCGTGGTTCGAAATTATGAGGTGTTGTCCTCGGATCTTTCCTTTCGGGATTGATCCTTGACCCTCGTCAATAGCCCGTTGTGTTGCTCCAGTGCTACGTTAATTCAAGGACCTACCTAATGTACGGCAGTTGAAAGATTTAGTTTTTTGGCCAAAAACAAAATTATATTTCGATAGTGTTATAAAATATGACTGCATATATCATCATCATGAAAATAAGCAATTAGTGTCTCCGAAAAAATGTCAACTATTGAGTCTGCTCTAAGCCAAAAAAATTTTAAAAGCCAAAAACCATCAATTTTACGGAGGACCTGGACCCCAGAACTTCCCCTCTGGCTACTTACTCCACTGGAGACTGGTATCGACTTGTGAATGTAAACATACCATCACTACGATACTTTGGGTCTGCCTACTGCACTAGCAAGCTACGAATTGTAGGCGGTCCTTATTCGATTCCTGTGACTTACTCTGGGTATATTTCTCTCTTCTGTGTCAGTAAAGCTTTCCTGTGTATGTGTGTGTCCATTAATTGATGCTGTATGTATTGTATTTGGCGCAGCTTGAAATAGCCCGTTGTGTTACTCCAGTGCGACGTTAATCAACTACCTACCTTGGCGCAGCGAAATATGGCCCTTTCGCTATAAAGCCAACCAACTACGAAAATTTGTGAAGATAAAAAATGAATTTTCCAAAAAGTTATTTGAATATCAGCAGAAAATCAGAGAATAAATAATAGAGAAACATTTTGCCTTATGAGTATAGATTCAAACTTCTTCCGATTTATATCTAATTCTCAAGTGCCTAAAGTACAAAAGTTATAATTTTATGAACAGAAATTAGCTGGAGAAGGTTCTGACATTTGTATAGATTTTACAGAATTCTGATGCACGCTCATGTTTTTTCCAGACGCTGCAAGTTAAAACAGATAAAGCAAGCACCGAGTATAGCTCACATAAAACGCCTAATATTTCCCTGAAATGCTCTCATGAATCTTAATAATTTGATCTTAATAATCGTCGTTAAGCTTCTCTTTCGGCGTCGTTCACTGCTTCAATAAGACCGAAATTGACGGATTAACTGCAATGATTACACTACTTTAATGTCTTATAAACACTGATACTAAAATGGAGTTGGAATGACATAAATGAGGGAACGCTATTGTAATATTTGCTTTGAGCTTCACACCATTCAATACATTTTTCATAATCCAGTGCTTAAATGATGTGTATCTGTTTGACTCGGATGACATACATAAACGAGAAATTCAAGCATTTATATTTAGCTCTCCAAGTAGTTTCGACGAGGTATCTCGTTCAAGATCTGACCAATTTTGCTAATGACGAGATACGTCGTCATCAAGATATTGCCAATTTTTATGACGAGATCTCACCATCGAAAATCGGCAGTATCTTGATGATGAGATATCTCGCTGTGAGCAAAATTGGTCAGATTTGATGGTCGAGATATCGCATCAAAACCACTAGGAGGGTTAATAATACACTATACTTAAATACTTTTCGACAGTATACTTTTAAATCGTGAACCGCCAATCCTGCTGCCCGCTTTGGTATTGTTACAGAAAAGGGTAGAATTTTACTGCTCCAGAACCGTAATTCTGTCTGTCTACCACAGAATTTCTCCAGGCACTAAGTCTGTCACTGTTGCTATAGGAATGAACTTTATCCTGTGTTTCATAAGGATGCTTGAAGAAATGTATTCAAGTTTGTCCCATTGGCACACTTGATAAATTGGAAATATATTTGAAAAATGTTTATTATTTACCGATAAAATCTACCTCTTTCCTTCTCCAACATTCGCGAAAAACAAAACAAAATTAAGTCATCCCCGAGGGTCATCATTACTCAAAATGAACGAGCCCTGTTTCTATAGCGACAGTCACCACCTATACTTGGTATCGGGAGCAGATTACGTGGTACACAGACATTAGGTTGTCCTCACCCCGTAAGATATGTATGTTTTCTATTCCCACAATAGTTGGCGGACTCGTATAGCAAAGAAATGACAGCAGAGAGACAAACCAAACCTATTATCTCAAATCAAACAACTAAAGAAACCGAAAAGAAACCGTTAGATTGAAGTGAATATACTTGTATTTCAAGTTATTTCTTTACCCCTGAATCTAAATTTTCATTAGATTGGTGTAGTCTTTAGCAAATTCACCAAACACCAATTACTGTCTAAATCGACGAAAAATTGAAATTTCCTTTCAAGACGTGAAAATACGAGCTCTTGAATTTCTGTATTTTTTAAATGAGAGTAAACGTTTTATTGGCTCAATTATTTAAAGTAACTTAACAATAGAGTAAAGCCATTTTGTTTTCAGTTTTAATTAATGAATTCTGCAGTCCCTCCAGTAAATTTTCATTACGGATTGGTTTAGAACTTTAGTAAATTCACAAAAGACCAATTACTCTCTCTAAATCGACTCAAGTGTGTAAAATACGAGCTCTTGAATTTCTGTAGGTTTTAAATGAGAGTAAACCCAATAATTTAAACTTTGCTTTAACAATTGTATACAGTCATTTTGTTTCAGTTTTAGTTAATGAACTTTGGGCAACCCGTCTGGCAAAAGGTAAAAGACCTTTTCCAAATCGCTCTTTTCATTAATCATTGCACACCATCATGCGCTTTTCTACGACTTTCATGATATTAGGATATAAAAATTTATTTTTTGCATTTCCTGCATTTCAAGGTTTTTCAGAGCACATTCTCGCATTTGCCAAAAGGAAACGGAAAACTGACGACTTTATAATAAATGCAGAAACACAATTTTTCGCTTCGTTTAGTTCCAAGGTTTAATCACCTTCTAAAAACAGTACAAAGACCACCAGATTCTTTTCCAAAACATATTTTGTTAAGCATTATTTATTAATTATCAAATCCATTTAGAATCGGTACTTAATTGGGGCTGAATTAATATTATCTGTAAGATTTCAGAAACCTTCGAAAACAGAAATCGTCAATTGTTTTCTGTTAATCGAGAATTTGGTTGTTTAATGTCGCATGTGCTACTTCTTTTAGTCTTGAAGATGTTTAGACTTCAATGGTTTGAACTGGAGAGGGTTTTTTACTCTTTACATTAGGCTTCCCTGCCTCACTCATACAACTCATACTTTCCTCCATCTGACCGATAATCAGCCAACAAAACACTTTACCACTTAGGCAGGCACACCACAGGGCTCCATATTAGGATACAAATTATTTAATATTTATGTGAACGACATACCACAGGGCTTCTCCACAATGTTCTGCATGTTTGCAGATGACACGACTATACTAGCAAGAAATCACGACCATTATGATATGCTCTTACTAACAAACTACCTCCAAGCAATTGAGTCCTGGCTTACTACCTGGAAAATTAAAATCAATGCGGACAAATGTCAAGCAGTACTCTTTACTAGGAAAAGCAAGCTTCCTCCCCCTTAAATTCTATGGAAACATTATTCCTTGAACCCCTAACTGTATATATATATTGGTGTCACGATGAACTCGCGTTTAACCTGGAATTTGTATTAGACAAAAGTTTCTAGCGGCTAGAAGAATCCTATACCTCTTAATTGCTGGAAACTCGAAACTATCTATTAATAGCCAAAGTGCTTATCTATAAAACCATGCTTAGACTCGTAGTCATGCCAGTCATGTCTGGGGATATGTAGCAAAGACCCACATAAAAAAACTTGAAACGCTTCAAAATTCCACACTCAGGATAATTATTAATGCCCCATGGTTCTATAAGAACCTCCAAATTCGTAAAGACCTGAATGTGGTAGAACTAAGTAAATTCTTCACTAATATAGCCCTAAAATTCTTCTGCAATATAGAAGCAATTGATAACAGCGCGATGCAGCAAATCCCCAGATGACTTTCGTCAAAGAGTAAATAGCAAACGGCCAAGAGCCATACTTAATCATTAAATTTTACCTTTTATAAATCATTCCCTTTAACAGCCTTTTAACGTAACTCCGCCCAAATAGTTTATCTGTTTACATCCCCTAAGCTTACACCCCTTTTTCTGTTTACATCCTACCCCTTGGTTCATTTGATAAGTGATATCGTCACGTGACTACCTACAACTCTGTTTGGCCACTCCTGCAAAGACCTTGTTCCACAACAAAAATCTTCTGGAAACCCATGGATTCAGCAAAAGAAAGACATTTTAATCTGAGATAGAGAGCTCTCGCTTAGGTTCTCCAGCCATTGCAACACCCGTCAAGAGAGGGGTTTTCTGCAAAGCTAAATATAGAGGGCGCTAGTGTTTTGGTAGCTTTTTCGTAATTTGTGGTGTAATGTGGCTATTATTCGAATGTAATTTTGCATGTTGTCGATATTAAATTAAACAGTAAAGCCACACATAGTCAAAATTTCGCGATTGATTTGTTCTTAACTGGAAGGATTATTTTATTTTCTGTTAGTTTGTGCGTGTTAGCATTGAAAAATCTTCTCATACTTGGACTTGCCAACAAGTCAGAATTTCATAGCTTCGATAGAGGTTGGTTGGTTTGGCTTTTTATGGCACTAGGGCTCCGCCAAACACAAGACATCAAGTGAAAAATGTCGGGAAAGGGAAAAAAGGACTGGGAAACAGAGTAGTGGGATGAAAGCATAAAAAGAACGCTTGGGTATCCCGGGAGCGCAGCCTTACGCATACCTAAAGGAGATGTGCTCCCGAGGGCAGCTTCGTTAGAGAACGCGCTCTTTAAGAACCTTTAATCTTCATTTTTCAGACTACTAATTTTGAAGTTTTATTCATTCAGATCTGGTTTCCTCTGCAGTTTATCTCTTCGTAAATTCATCGGGATAACAGTAGACTGGATTGATTTATTGCTTGAAGGTCGTTTTTTGATATGTGAGGGCTAATTTTAGACCTGGATCTCCGACGTATAGATGGGACAAATGAAAGAAGCCTATTGAGAGATGAAGGAGCTACGATTTGACTGTAAACATCAATTAATAGATTTAAAATGCATCAGTACACACTATTCGGATTCAGAGAATTATTCATGACCAAATAGGAAAACCTCTCAAATCGAATTATTTTCTATCACATTTGTTAAATTTGCTGACTAATATTTCCTTTGTTTATCAACCTTTCAAAGTTATTCACGAGAAAAATATGAGAATTTGCACTAAAAAAAAGCCCTTTGGAATGAGGAAAGCTGCACTAACAATTAAAACTGATTATATTTTTATATCAACCTTCTAGGTAGTTTCTTATACTACAGCGCGCGCATTTTACGCGCTTTCTCTTCATCCTATTATTCTATTCCCCAATCCCTATTTTCTTTTCACATTTTTTAGTTGAAGTAGTTTAGTTGAAGTTGTGTGTGTCTGTTGTGTTTGACGCAGCTTCGCCAAATATGGCCCTCGTGTCATAAAACCACAAATCAACCACCCAATCTATCAAATACGAGGGATATAACGTTATGTGATATCATTGGATGTAACTTATGTATATTTAAATGCTTTTCATAGTTATAAAATAATATAGCAGCAAACTAAGATACCAATAACTCCTCTTCAGTAGATTTCAAAAATAATATCGTGAAATTTACTATTTTCTGAGTTGAATTTCAATCAAGAATAATAACATCTAAAATTATCCTTAGATAAAAAGTATTCAGAGTAGAAACTGCATAGTGATCGCAATATATTCTGACAACAAATCAATAAAGTGTAAGATCAAATGTTTTTATCGTTCAAATTTCCGTCAATATATTTCATAGCAAGTAAGCATAATTTCTATGAAGCTCAAATCTTGTGTTACCCATTATTTCCTGTAAACCATCCGTTAAACCATTCTTTGTAAACTAGCCGTCAAAAGTTACTTAAGTTACATAATATTAGCAAGAGATGGCAGCACGGGTAAAGATTTAAAACTTTCGGTTGATAAGGTCTTGGTCACAAGTTTTTTCGAGTGGCTATGCGTCTGAAGTGAATTCTTTCATGCATTTTGAAATTCTTTCTTCCATATAACTCCGTGCAGTCGTAAAACAATTCAGAAGAAAAAATATAAAGCATTAATATTCTCTCTCCCAGATGCTTTTTCTTATTTCATACTGGAGAGCCATTAACAAAGCTCAACATTTTGCTAGTTCTTATGTACAGGCAATAATGAATTATTATAATCCAAAAGAAAAATTGATAACATTGATATATCAGCGAAATTAATATGGTAGGAATTAGAATATTTTTATCCAAATTATTCCCCAGGTCCTAAATAATCTAGCTCAGGCGTTAACATCGTCATCTGACCGAGATTCAAAATTACGTGGTATCCTCGAATCTTTTTTTCCTCTTCGGGATTGATTTCGGACCGTCGCCAGCGCGAGTCTAACTTCGTTTTCAATTCAGGGATCACTTTACTACTGAAACACTTGAAACAGCGTACCACTGCTGGTATGCTGTTTTCAATATTCAAACGCATATTGGCAACATTAATGTATCAACAAAATAAATATTGGTGCTAGTATATTTTATCCAGATTATGGCCCGGTTCACATCGTTTGTTGTGTAGGAGCTCCATGAACCCAAGGTACACTAGTGATCTATTCGTTTCCCATGGGGTTACTGTCTCTGCGTTTGGCGCAGCTTGGCCACAAACATGGCCCTTGTGCCACAAAATCCAAAACCATATCTCGTTACAAAGATATTGCCGATGTTTTATGAGGACGAGATCAAGATATGTTCAGTTTTCTTACCTTTATCTGGATCGAGGCCTCTTGACTTCTAGCATAGTTCGACAACTTAATCCCACTGTGGTTGTCTCGATGAGGTATCACGCCATTAGCAAAACTGACCAGATCTTGATGGACAAGATATCCTGTCTTTAGCAAAACTGACCAGATCTTGATATATACGAGATATCTCGTCTTTAGCAAAACATACAAGATCTTGATGGATGAGATATATCGTCTTCAGCAAAACTGACCAGAGCTTGATTGACGAGATTTCTCGTCATTAGAAGAAAACTAACCATACCGTGATCTCGTCATCATAAAAAAATCTGGTTGAATTAATCCTTAGATGCCGAGTTGAATTAACTCTTGGAGTGTTAATTCATCAGGTCATCATAATTTTTTGAATAAGCAAAAATTTTTATGAACCGAAGTTGAATTAACCCTCGGAGAGTTTATTCAACTTTGATCAGCTCTGCTTTGAAGAACAAAAACTGATGCTACAGTCGTATTGTGATTTTTATTATTGATCGATGACAGTTGATGCCTTTCAAATTGAAAAAGGTACTCAAATTACTGCATAACATAAGCCTCCTTGACTTTTGTCACATTAATTTTTCTATGGAAAGCCCTTCCGACTCCCTAGAAGACCCAGCCTCTTAAAAATTTCACGATTTCCTGATAGACCTGTTCTCTACTGTCATTCATTCAATTTTATCCGCATAAAAAGGAGAAAAATGGAATCTAAATTGATCAATTACTAACGTGTTAGAAACAACACTGGTTTTTTAGAGAAAGTTGATCGTCTAGTTCAGAGGTTCTCAAACTTTTTCAGTCACGGAGCACCTTTGAAATTGGAATTTCAACGAGGAGCACTAAATTTTATCTCGCAGCTATATATGTACACTGCTGGCCACCCAAATTGCAACACCAAGAAAGACAAGAGATATCACAACAAAATTTATTTTGAAGATAACATGTTGACCAAGTATCAAATGATTAAATTTATAGACTTCTGTGAAGTGTGGTTCCTGCCAAAATCAGTAGCCAGAGTAGCCGCCATTGTTGGAGATCACCGCTGCCACACGCCTCGGCATTGATTCAAAGAGACTTTGGATGTGTTCTTGGGGTACAGCAGACCAAGCAGCTTCCACACGTTGCCAAAGTTGATCTGGTGTGGCAGCTGGGGATGTATTCTTGGGTCAATCGTTGAGCAACCATGGACCACATGTTTTCTATCGGCGAAAGATCCGGAGAGCGAGCTGGCCAGGGAAGCAATTCAATCTGGCGATTGACGAAGAACCCTTGGACAATGCGTGCCACGTGTGGTCGCGCATTATCCTGTTGAAATATGGCTGTGGGCAAGCCCTGAAGGTAAGGAAGGACAACTGGCTCCAACACCTCGGAGATGTAGCGCTGGCTGTTTAAAGTACCGGCAATGCGTACTAGAGGAGTGCGAGAGTGATATCCAATACCGCCCCATACCATAATACCCGGTGCAGGACCTGTGTGGCGGTGCATAACGCAGCTGTTCAGCATCCTCTCTCCACGGTGTCTCCAGACTCGAATCCGACCATCGTGGTGTTGCAGACAGAAGCGTGACTCGTCAGTAAAGACAATTTCATTCCATTCTGCCGTCCACATCCTTCTTTCATCGCACCATTGGCGGCGGAAACGTCTGTGGTTCTGCGTCAAGGGTAGACGAAGCAATGGACGTCTTGCGGACAGACCACTCTGCTGTAAACGGCGTCGAATGGTACGCGCAGACACTGGATGATGCGGTACAGACTGAATGTGCTGTGCTATGGTTCGTGATGTGGCTGAGCGATCCGTCACTGCCATACGCACAATATGCCTGTCATCACGTGAAGTGGTGCACTGAGGTGGATGCGATCGAACACGTCGGTCCGTCGTACCCTCCTGCATCCAACGATCACATATCCGCATTACAGTTGTTTGGTTTCGTCCAACACGACTACCGATTTCCCTGAAAGATAATCCACAATCTCGGTAGGCCACTATCCTTCCTCTGTCGTACTCGGATACTTGATCAAAAGATGATCGCTGTTTTCTACGAGGCATAATTGACCGTTTTTTTTGAAAAAACCACAAGAAAAACACAATTGCCTTACTTGAAATCGTCGAAATCTCCAAGCCTTAAATAGCGCTTTGAAGTGGCGCCACAGGCGCGCGTGATGTGCGTCTGCGCTGAAATTCTAATCATTTGCATATCTCACCTCCGCTAATGCATGCTGTAAATTTCATATTATTTGCATGCTTCCTTCAGGGTGTTGCATTTACGGTGGCCAGCAGTGTATTTAGTAAATAGAACGACAAAATAGCATTGATGATACTAGGTAGTTTCGTCATTTAAGCTCGCAGGACATTAGATTTTTCACCGTTTAATTTTTTTCTGCACTAATTTCCCATTGCAGACGGAAAACACACAAATGAAAAAAAACATTTGAAAATAAATTCAGGGCAAATATCGCAGATCCACAATTCGTTATTTTATTAATTTGGCATTATTACATTTGTTACAAATTTTTACTTGGTTTCGTGAAACAGAAATTTAATGAGAAGGATGTGGCTGTTTTGATTTGCCAGATATTATATCTGGCTGAATTTCGGATAGTTGCAACTTAATATCTTGCTCTGCATTGAGATGTGATCTGTATTTTGTTTTAGTAGGCGGTGGTCTCAGCGAACCCAATATCCAAATAAGAATCATGATACTTTCGTTTTGAAGTTTTTTAATTGTGGAACTTGTATCCGAGGAAGAAGAGCTGTGTCCCTCTCTCAAACATCGAATAAAACCAAAACGAGTACATACCTCTTAGGTTAATGGTTCCACGTCTATTCCAATTGGCTTGGCAAAAGTTTTGATGTTTTTTAAGGACCCCGTCTCCAGCCAGCGATCCATTGAAAGAAAATCGACGTTATTCCCCGTATCACTAATTTAGTATTTGAAGAAACCTCCACAAGACAGATATTTTGTCATCAAAACGAAAAATCTGAGAAGCTACAGAAAATTGATTTTAAAAAATAATAAATTACATGTAATGAACTTTATAATTTGTCGGTTCTCGACTAAATGTTGACTAAAATGCAACTGATTTGAGAAGTGAGTAAACCACCAGTTTTATAAGCAATAAAAAAAATGCGATAATTCTGGAAAGGTGTCGAAGCTTCTAATTGTTTCTGCAAACGCGGAGACAGTGAGTCCAGCCTCTGTCTGGCTCCGTGTTGTTCGGTTCTGTGTGTCTAGTGTTGCCTTTTGACGTAAATTTATTTTGTCGACTGGCGGACGAGAAACTGACACATTGAATGCCGACTACCTTTTTATATAGTCAATGTTTCACCTGATCGTGATAAATGATTTATATTTGATTTTTTTCTTACACACCGAGAGCGCAAAAGTACATAATATTCAAATATTTTTGTCCCATTTTTTTCGTAAAAGATATTTTTAATTTTAAACTTTAAATTATGTTTAATAAAAATATTTTCAATTTTAAACATGTCCTACCTTTTCGCGGAGCACTAAGTGCTCCGCGGAGCACAGTTTGAGAAACGCTGGTCTAGTTGGGCAATCAGGCTTTCGCTTATTATTCTCCAATAGTGTGCATTACCTCCCATTTTCTTTCAGTTTAATGGCGACGAGAAGTCATGCGGATTCGAAACGGATTTCCGTTTCCTAAATTATAAAAGCGTATCATCGGGCGAAGCTTAGAGGAGAACGAGCCAAGATTGTTTTCTTTTCCTTTTTTGTTTTTCAGATCGTCCTTCACACAGGAAACATTCGGAAAACGAATAGCTGGAGTCAAACTTTCTTGCGCTGGTGACGAGTATGTCTGTGACGTCTTTGATTGAAAACTGCTGCTCCGAACGTAAACAGGAAGACATGGTGCTCGAGTGCATTGCGATTTGATGACCAGGTAGACGATGCCTTGCTTCCTATTAATTATGGAATTCTTTTATCTGTGGGGAAGTTGTGAATGGTTTCGGCTGAATCCCAATTACATCCGTGTACTAGTCCAGTGGTTCCCAAAATATAGTCCGTGGAAAACATACACTATTTTACTAACTGAAATAGAGAAAGAACTAATAAGAAAAATAAAACATTCCATTTTTTTCTCCGATTCTATAACCTTCCAAGTGGTTTCGACAAGTCATCTCGTCCATAAAGAACTGACGAATTTTGCTAATGACGAGATATCTCGTCATCAAGATATTATAAATTTTTTAGAATGACGAGATCAAGAGATCTGGTCAATTTTCTTCTAATGGCAGGATATCTCGTCCAACAAGATCTGGTCAGTTTTTCTAATGACGAGATACCTCGTCTCAAGATCTGATTGAAGCATACAATTGGACACTTTTTTGAAGTTTGATTCAGATGTGAAAAATTTGATGTAATTAATGTTCTAGCACATCAATTTGTAGAATAATTTTAATTTCATTAACCGAATAATGATAATTAAATAATGATAATTAAATAATGGTAATTAGATAATGATAATTTAAAAATCAGATACCATTAATCGCTTTGTTGTCTTGCTTTAACTGTCTTGTTTGTTTGATTACAATTTTCATTTCCTTTTAAAGTTATTGAGAACTTATAAAGAACCCAGTCATTCAACTTTTGTATCGCGACGTGAATGTTTAAATAAATGTAAGCTGTCATTAGGATTTAGAAAGTGAGAAGCAAATTCAATTAATTAAAAGAAAATGCAAACAGACAAAAATGCTTTTTTTTGTCTTTATTTTATGATTAAGCTAAACACGGACAGTAAGTGAACGGAAGTTCAATAACATCGACAATAATAGCTTTCTTCGTAAACTTTTCAATAGGTAATTTGTATTTAATAGCAGAACATCTCAACATTAAAAAGTTCGCAAAACATACCGTAATACTGTTCAGTTTTTACATATAAATCTATAACACTTCGAATTAAAAAATCTAGCTTGAAATAAAATAAAATACTTAAAATCTATAATTTAAAAAGTTATAACATATTATATAATCATATAATTATTCTTTTTTCCGAAAGGGTGTCATTAATAGTTGCACAAAGGGAATAAAAAACTCAATACAAATATACTAGACACATAAAATATTACTAGAGAAACCATCAGATACATCAGACTAGATAGAAAAATACCAAATTCTAACAATATTATATATATAATCATATAATTATTCATTCAAGAAAAAAAGGGCGTCATCAATAGTTGCACATAATTAAAAAAATCAATAACAACAAAATATTCTAAACAGCGATTTTCAACCTTTTCATCTTATGATACACATAAACTATGCACTAGTTCTGTGGCTCACCCAAAATATATTATATTTTTTGCCGATCTGACAAAAAATATGCAACATTTTGATTGATTTACAAAACAAATAGTTATTCCTTTTTTTTCTTACTCCAAATTGGTTTTTAAAAAACTTTTTTGAAACAATTTATGTATGATACTTTGTAAGAAAAATCATACTAAATTTTAAATGGATATTAATTAAAATTATTTGTGAACACACTTGTCAAGATTTCAAAAAACTAAACTCTTGAAATGAAATAAGTCTTACTCAATTAAACCGTTTCATCATCCGTAAGGCACACCAGAGCTGTTCTTCTGGCACACTGGTTGAAAATCACGTTCTAGTCAGATGAAATATGATTAAAGAAAACCATCAGAGATAAATCAAACTAGAGAATCACGTGCATTATTATGCAATAGTTCATAAAATATTGTTTTGAATAAAATCCCCTCAAGAAAATATTTAGCTAATAGTCGAAAAATAGCACAGAAGTTGCACAGTGGACATTAAACACAAAATACCATTGACAAAAAAAAGCTACGCAGATACAATATACACACTACAGAAAAAAGCAACAATATCTAATATTCATTATATGATTTTTCCTTACGTTACACAACATGTTTCAATAAGCTTATGTTTATAAAAATCCTTTAAAATACTACTAGCTCGGCAATGAAATTGATAGCTACAAAGAAACAAAGGATTTGAAAAACATTTTATTTTAGGACTAAGTTTACATGGACATAGACCATGACAATAGAAGTAAACTCTTAGTAGTTTGATAGAAAAACAATAATTCTAGGCTACTACTGTGTTTATGGCCTTTAAAAATAACATAACTTTCTATGGCTAATTATAATAACTTGAGTACTTTAAAATTCTTTCTACACATTTTCAAAGTATCTACATTTGAGCAAAACAGGTGCATGGAGTAGTTTCTTTAAAAGTGATTATCTTTTCCCTAAAGTTGTTAATAGCTATATACATGAAATAGATATTAACACTAACTCTATATGGCGTTGATAAACTTCTATATATGTATGCTTTTTATCATTGAAAAGGATAAAAACACATGGACAAAAGCAATGCATATATCTAGAAGCATTTCAAAATGCCACTATCTTCACATATAATAATATTTTTGTAGTCTAGTCTATAATTGAGTATAAAATAGAACATAGTTTTCTACAGAATGATTTTTGCTGCTCCAAAACATCGCGAAAATTGGTCAACCCTGATCCTAAGTTCTGTTGTCAACAATGGTGTATAATTTCGTCTAACTTTAAGCAAGGAACTATGCAATAGATCTCCAACTTTAGTTAATTACTACTATTCCTACTTAATACTGTGTCATAAACTATTTGTCTTTGCTTCAGGTTACACAGAACACGGACAAATAAGCGGATTGCAATATCTTTCAATGAGTTTTTCTGTAAAGCTAGCTACAGAGGGCGCTGGTGTTTTGGTAACCTGTTCGTAGTCGTGGTGTAACTTGGAATGTTACTCGCATGGAATTTTTCTTGGAAATGTATTAAAAATTAACGCCAAACATCTCCAAAACTGCTATATTAGTTCTTAACCGGAAGTATTGGAGCATCCCATTAAGTAATGCACTTTTCCCCTCATTGTTGAAAATTAATTATGCGATGTTTTAGAGTTATTGCGTGATCATGTAATATGTATGTTGTAGAATTTGCATTTAAAGTACACGCGTCTCGGTTTAATTTTTTACACGTGAATTTGAGAGTGAAAAATAAACGTTATCATAGTTGTCACTCAAACGTAATCTATTTTATGAGCTGCTTCCTGAAAATCGAACCATCACTAAAGATCTAGGTTGCGAATTTATAACTGATACGACTAAGGAAAACTACTGATAAAAAGAGACTTGTACTAGAGAACAGAACGGGCATGTTTTTTTCATCATGGTAATGCAAGGCTTCACGCGACATGAGAAACTCTAAAAATTAAAACAATTTGAAAAATTGGGGAAAATTGAAAATTTCACAAATCGCAAACAAAATTTCTGAAAATTAAAAATTTAAACAATTTTTGAATTAGGAATGTGATATCCGAAGAGAGCTTAATCCATTCTTTGAATCAAAACACAAGCGCTTCTATCGTATTAAAAATTTGAAATTAAGATGGGAACAAGGTTGTAAAAAAACGTGTGTTTTGCTTGAATTTAAAACTTGCTTTAAAAAAACGGCATTATTTTTGGGTTGATCCAATATTTTTTCTTCTCCGATAGTTTATGTTTGCTCTGAAAAACCCTCTCATAGAGGTTCTGGTTAGCGTAACATGTCGTATAAGCCCTCGCGTTTACGCTGGGCATGTGCATGTTGAAACCGTAGGCTGGCAAGCCCTGCTAACGGTGGGTAGGTGGAAATGAAGGGAACGAGTCCACAGCACTGACTCTGTGTGCATCAATTCAAATTAGGTAGTTACTCAGCTCTTTAGAAATACTGCGTTGGTGATCTGATAAAGACAATGTGTTTGATATTGAAATCTCTATTACTATACTTGAGGCATCATACAGCACCACATTTGACATTGCACATCTATCATAGAACTATCAGTGAAGGAGGGAAGATATTTAGTGGAACACAATACGCTTTACTTTTCATTGGTTTATTTAAAATTAAGTTTCATTTATTAATTTTTTTCTCAACAGATTATCTCTGTTAAGCTAGACCGGCGATTTTCAGCCTTTTTCATCTCATGGCTCACATAAGCCAACTGATAAAATTCTGCGGAACTCTGTTTTTGGCCGATCCGACAAAAAATGGCTACATTTTTGCTTGGTTTGCAACAAAATATTGCTGATTACCCACTCTTTCCCTCCTATGAGTGGTTAAAAATTCTTTCGAAAAATAGTTTGTTTATGGTACTTTGTAATAAAAGTAATACTCAAATATATTTATGCGAGTATTACCTGAAATTATTTTTAAGCACACTTCAAAAGTTCAAAACTGAATGAAATAATGATACACAATTTAACCCTCCTGTATCTTAACCCTAAACTTCGCGTCGAAAATTGCCCTGTAGTGTTCAGCCTGTCGAAAAGCCCTTTCCAAACTGTCACCAGTTCTGGGCAAGGGGCAATTTTTTTCTCTACTTGGATCTTCATTCCCCTTGGAATAATAGGGCAGTTTTGTCTCGACGAGATACCTCGTTCTCAGCAAAATTATCCAGATCTTGGACGAGATATCTCGTCGAAACCCTCGGAGGGTTAAGCCCTTCAACCATCCGTAAGGTACACCAATGCCTTTCTTACAGCACACCTGTTGAAAATCGCTAAGCTAGACTAAAAGAATATCACCAGTTGCAAGCAACTAATAATAAGGGATATATGGAAAAATGAAAAATCTCAGATTGAAAGAAGTTTTAAATGATTGGAAGATTAGAAAAACATTATCTCGACTCCTGTTTAATAGTTAGCATTCTTGATTTAAAAATTATCACCTTCCATGCATTCAAACGATAGTCAACAATCTATATATGTATCACAATCAGCTTATTCAAATTCTATCTATAATTCTTATATAAATATCATAAATTTAAAAAACGAGCTGCCTTGAAATGTAAACAGCATATATTTTTCGAAAGGAATGTAGAAAGTTGATTATACAAATAATTTATAGGAAAGTAAATAATTCTTTCAAAGATAAAAGTGCAGACTTAAGTTCTAAATTTCCTCATCAATAAATAGGAATAAATAAAAATTCAAAACGTGATACGTAAAAAGTAGATAAATATAACCATAAATGTATACAAAAACAAAGTGAAACGGTTAAGCTCAAAACGCATTTCAGTTTTTAACATTGAGAAATAGCTCGTTGTGTAGCTCCAGTGCGACATTAATTAAATAATACCTACATACTTTAATATTGAAAATGTTGCACACCAAATGCTTACACACCAATATTCCAATGATAAAAACTAAGGCAAATTAAAACTAATAACAATACAAACCGAAACTTCACTCCAACATTGTAGATGAGAACTTATTCTTAAGCAAATGTAACAAAATAAAAGTATGACAAAGCTAGTAAACAAGTCTATGTTATACTCATGAAAGTATAACAAAGGTAAGAATTATATAAGCCGGAAAAGGCTGTACAACTTACGATTTTTAAAGCATCACTTTGTATCACAACTATATAATCATTAATTATAGATTAATTTTACTTATATTTAAATGTACAATATTTATCACATAAGTAAATATCTCCAAAAGCCGTGTCTCTAGATATGATCATACAAGCAAGTACTTTTTGTTATAAAAATATCACAATATTTAAAGCATCTTAGAAACAAGATTCTGCGAAATTTTCAATTCAATACATTCACCACTTCGGATTCATTTTACATACTTTGAATATACAATATGGATCATTCACGTATACATCTCCAAATTATTGCACTTTTCGAGTTGTAGTCGGCCCGGGTTCGATTCTGTAACAGCCTGGGTATATTTTTCTCGTGTGTCAATAAAACTTTCCTTCCGCGTATATGTCTATTACTTGACACATTCTGTCTTGGGTTTGGAGCAACTTGGCCAAATATGGGACTTGCGCCATAAAACCCAACCAATCTAGCACTTTTTGAAAACGAAAGTGTCAAAAATTTCATGGCATTTAAAGCTTTTTTAAAACAGGGTTCTAATGGGTTTCTACTTTTATAGTTTAATAAATCATTCAGTTTATTTTTTCGGATGATAAATTTCAACTTTTAATATTTTTTCTCCTGGATGTATTTCTCTTTTCTGTCTGTAAAACTTTTTTTGTGTGTGTCCATTTGTTAGAAAACCATTGCTTGGCGCAGCTTGAATAGATCGGACCCTTGCGCCATAAATAAACAGCAATATTTATGGTAGTTCTATGCTAATCATAGTGGAAAAAAAGAAGAGTGAACAACGGTAAACCTTTTAATGTGTTCAGGATCATGTGACCAAAACTAATAGTAACGTGACTTTCGACTGTTTTCGCCTGCTGGGTGGAACCTAGATGATCTAGACGCCCATCCACTGATTCATCATCTGATCGGTCCATTCACTGATCATCTGATAGTAGTAGACTGACAATTTCACCACATTTGTCGCCACTCTATAGAAATGCGAATTTAGACACTCCGACAAAAGGTATCACATCGCCAAACGAGGTGAAAGATGCCAAATCGGCCAACCAGGTAAATATTTCACAGAGCAGTCACGTGGCTACTAGTCGACCTGTGGGTCACTTTTTCCTCTCAAAAGCAATGCTCAGTTTACTTATATTTCGCGTCTATGATGCTAACCAGAATATTTACATACAGTAGCGTAGCCAGGATTTCGTTTTGGAAGGCCCAAAGATAGGAATTAAATTAAAAAATGATGTTTTGAACAAGGTTTTAAAAGTTTCCTGTCCCCATTCAGCTGTATTCTAATGTTCTGACCTTATGACAATTCTATCTGAAAAGGGAAATTTCCCTATTTGGGGTCCGTACCTTCATGAGGACACATTGTTTTCAAAAAATAAAATATTTTAACATAATAAAGCCTAATTTCGGTTATAAGAAAGCAAATTCCTTTTCGACTTTTAGAGTGGTTGATTGCCTATTCGGGTTTTATGGCACAATGTCCAACGTAGGACAACTTCGGGATTGATCCCGGACCGTCGCCAATAGCCATTTGTATTGCTCCAGTACGATGTTATTTCAATTACCTACCTACCAAAGTAGGACAAACTGCGCCAAGCGCCAGATAAAATAATAAAAGACGGTCAATACAAAAATAAAATTTTTAGCAAGATTTAAAATTCAACTTCTTTTAGAGTTACTGTATTCAATCAGAGGAAAGAAAGGAAATCACCCACTTTACTTAAAATTCAGATGCATGCTCAAAAGTTTGATTCTTACTAATGGAAAGGGATAGAAATTGAAACACATAGATTTAGAATTGAATTTGCCAAGTAAAATTTTCATCGAGGTAAAATGTACAAACCAATCTGAAATGCTAATTTATTCAGCTTGCTAGTGCTTCAATTCAAACTAAGCCATTCTTAAGCATGCGATGGGGAAAACAGAATTCAGACAGAAAAAGGTCAAGTAGATGAAATAGCTGCCAGTAAGGGCTACATCGTACAAGATGTATTGATGTATGTATTGATTTGTCTGAGTTATTTCGTAGTAAAACTTACTGATTATACAGACAAAAACAAGGCATTACCGGAAAAATTTCTAAATTGGATTAACTTTCTAGATGATAGTGTTAATGCTTGTAGTTTTTAGAATGCTAATCTCAAATATTCCTAAACTGTTGCATCATATTCAATGTTTTGTTCCACTTTTTATTATTTATCCATCTTGATTATTTTCAGTTATATTCGTCTGCATATTTCCTTGTTTTTTGTGTACATAAAAACTGTCAGTAACTCATTCATATACGTTGACTACTCAAATTGTTTAGGCTGTGCTTAAATTTTTAAAGTACTTTTGTTAAATTATTACGGAACGGAAAGGACGCATCAATTACGGAAAATCAGCGTATTTCCACATCATAATTAATATAAAGTTTATAATTAATTGAACATTGCTATAGGAGAGAAGCTAAAGAAAGTGACGGTAAGTACTTGATTAATAGGAAGATAACTAAAATAAAAGATAGAATTTAATGTAATTTGATACAATTAGGAGTCCAATTCACGTTCCATAGGAGCACAAGAGGCAGACATCTAGTGCGAAAGAAAGTTGAGAAAACGCAAGAGCTGTGGAAATAATTAAGGTGTAAAATTAAGACTACTTTCTTTACATTAAGTATTAGCAATTTCTAAAAACAAATGTCGATTAAATTACCGTATTATCAGATGTCATATATGTAAAGGATTTCCACTTTCCTTGAAAATCCTTTAAGAATATTTTAATGTTATAACTCAGGGCACTGGAAAATAACTTGAAAAATAGTAAAATTTCTTTTAGTCCTTGAAATTCGGAGTCTGAGTTTTACTCTGAAAATAATTTTAAACATTCTCTGCAGCCAAAAACAAACTTTTGACCTTTTTCAAAATCTTTTCCTCTTTTTATTGAATTCTGCTGATTGATTTAATAAACTCAACTAAATTTACTTGCATAATGATATTTAGATTAAAATATTTTGTATTCGATCTTAATTTCTTAGTTATACATCAATTTTATTTAGTCTCATGAAAATGGATACTCGTCATCAAGAAATTGAGGCTCTTGGAAATTTTTTCGTAAGTTCTTGAAAAGTACTTGGATTTATTTTAGGTAAAAATAATGGGAATCCTGTAAGTAAGCTTGTTACGCTTGAGGACTTAATTCTAAAATGCGAAGAATAGCAAAATGTATTTCATGGATTCGAAATACTAGCTGAAAGTATAAACACGTGGCATCTAAGCAAAATTTTTCTAAATTTACTAAAAATCTACTGAAATAGGAGATAGGAACACTGGATATCGGAACTGTAATTCAGTATTCAGTAGAGACCACATCCTTTTAAGTTGTTAGCAAGGATAACATCAGTGATGGAATCGAAAACGAAGAGGACGTTGGTTGTATCAGTGGCGCATGTCAAGTGGCAGTAGATATCTTTATCAAAATTTCTATTTCTGGATTCGAACTTGGCCTGGATATAAGCAGCCGCTTCAAGGAACTCTTGAGGACCTAGAGGGATATAATTCCTATTTGTATTGCACCGAACATATTTATCTTAGTTCTGCAATAACTCTAGAAAAAGTGAATTGAATCTTGCGTGCGAAAGTGTTGATTGTCTCAATTGCTGACTACAGAATAGATCAAGTATGTAATCGGAGGTGCAGTGACTCGCAATAAAGTCCGCATGGCGTTTCAAAACATCCTGTTCTAACTTTAAGAGGAGATAGTGAACACACAATTAAACCATATTCACGTGGGATGCATGTTCACAACGCCACCTGGATCTGATAGAGGGAGTTGTTCAACAGCGTGGCAGTCAGCCACTTTGGGCGATGTTCATTTTTGACTCTGACTTCGTACTGGTAACTCAAGCCTTTCACGAATGGCTGACAAGCACCTCGAATACGGGGCAGCTAACGGAAACGTACATGTTCTGCTGTTCAGGCGTAGATTGCTGTTCTGGCTAGCATTTCTCTTGGTAGTTGCAACTTTGAAGATCTATGTTGAAACGGCAAGTGTACAAATGCTATCTAACTGTTTAACTAGGCTAATAAAAACGTTGTTCACATGCTTTCTGCCTTTTATTTTTGTATTTTAGTGTACTCCTAGTACATCGGGAGGGGGAAATCTTGTGAACATTCATCCATATATGAATACGCTATGATATTGCATTTTCTACCTCTCTTTAGTTTCCTCAGGAAGTTTAGAAACAGCATATCCAATAAATAAATAAATTATTTTTTTCGTTTATTACTCAAAAGATATCTATGTATAATAAAAATAATCAATTTTTTAATGGAACGCCATTTGGAAATGTTTAGGTGAACCTGTTTTTCGACAAATTGTGTCATTGTAATAAAAGCAGTTTTGTTTTAATTTCACAAAGTCTTGTTAGTAACGTAAGTATAAGTTGAAAAGTACTTATTTCAAGTGTTCGACTTGGAATCAATTCAACAATATCGAAGCAACAAATCATTTTTAAAAACTAAATAAAAAAATAGTAATAAAAAATGAACTAAATAAACAAAAGTAGAAAATAGTTTTATATAGTCATATGCAAGGAATAAAAAAAAAACCGAATAAAAAAAAATAACTCAATTCAAGAGTTCAATCAAGTATCAATTCAATAATAATAGAAGTAACACAAATCGTTTTTAGAGACTAAATTAAAATAGAAAGTAGTTTTACCGTCATATTCAGGGAAACAAACTGTTAGAGGAGTTTTCATTATTTTCTCCTCGAATAGATCTCTCTTATTAAGAAACATGATCATAGACGTTTTTGTAAACCACTTGCTGTTGCATATAGTTTCAAAGAGTTGTAAGCTTTCATGCATTCGGTTCTACAAAAATAAAATATGGGTATAAATGTGCATGAAAACCATGCGAGCGGAGAAACAAATACAAAACATTTTGATATTTTAACATTTTTCTGAATGCATTAGACTTAAATATTTAATTTAAAACATCCACATTTCGAACTGTAGCATGACAATGTAAATCGAAACTTAAAACCAATTTAAATCGGAATAAACTTACAGTTTTATCGTCTTCAATCAAGAGTTGATCATATTCACTGATGGCAACGCAGAAGATGATGGCTGTCACATCTTCAAAACAATGAATCCATTTCTTTCGCTCAGATCTTTGACCACCCACATCATACAATCTGAGATAAAAGCGAAATGGACACAGCTGCACTGATAAATACTCGTATACGTCTCTAATTACTATGACATTTTAATTTATAAAATATTAAATTTTCTCACAAAATGCAAAGAGAGTCGATCTTCTAGGCAATCCACACACTGATCTGGACATGCAATATGCGCATGCGTACTCCGTTTCTGTAGAGGTACGCATGCGTATTTCAGCCTATTTTGCGTCGCAGGACTGACATTGGACCAATGTGTGGCTTGCTTTAACCCTCCAAGTGGTTTCGACGAGATATCTCATCCATCAAAATCTAACCAATTTTGCTAATGACGATGTAGCGTCTTCAACGCTATGTGGTGGGAAATCGGTATAAGTAAGTGCTAAGTGTTGTGCTGCTTTCTGGATTATTTAATGAAAAATCTCTCCGGTTACATGAAATATGTACAGCAGCTATCTATACAAGCACAGATTACAAACTTGCCCGTACTGGGACTTAGTCGGCACCCTTCCGTTGCCTCCGTGACACTCGCGTTCACAAAATGTCCTGCCCGCAACGGGACTTAAAATGCGGTCCCTTTCTGGGACCTCTGAGACCCCCCCCAACTGTTGAAATCCTAGCGTAGTCAGCCGCTTCGTTCTCTCCGGACTCGGGTCGGCAAAAGGGGTGGGGGACGTCCTCTCGTCTCCCATTGGCCAAAGTTCTCATCCTGGTGGATTTTCCTCTTTTTTCTAGAGTTCTAGAAGGTTCTGACGCCGCCGATACGAACTGTCCCCGAATTCCTTCCAACCCCTGTGAGCGTCGGCAGAGATGAAAGGGTCTTCGGTTCCCATTCACCTTTTGAGAACAGGCACCGAACCATGGCTGCTGGGCTGATTGGCGCCTCCATAGTCTGCAAACTGAGATGAACACCTCCGGGTAAAGGAGTGTAAGATGCTTTGTCACAACTCCTCCCCCCATAAAGACGAAGTTTCCGAGGTAACCTGGAAATTTCGGCTAAACCTGAAAGTAAGCCCATCTTAAGATAGTCCCCTGAGAGGCATTCACCCCAAATTCTCAACTCATACGAAACATTGAGTTTTAACCCCAATAACATGCTTCGGAAATACAAATTTCGGTTTTGAAAAACCGGAACTAAACCTCAGTTATGCGACCTAGTGACAAATCTTTACACACCAACTAACAAATATTTACATTACATAATATTAACGAAAACACACCTAAAAATACAAGTAAAAAATAAAATTGATTATGTCTTTTGTATTGGACACCTTCCTAAATGTTCTGATTCCCAGCTCTACTGAGACCATTCACGTTGCCATTTTTGCTCCCCGGCTTATGTCTTACCTCAAATCGGTACTGTTGTAGAAACAGGGCCCAACGAGTTAAACGACCATTCGTCCCAATCATTTTATTCAGATAGGTTAGGGGGTCGTGGTCCGTCTCTATAACAAAAAGTTGACCGTCCAGATAGTAGTGGAGTTTCCCCACGCCATATACGATGGCTGCGAGCTCGCGTTCGACCACTGCGAAGTTTCGCTCTGCTCTCGAAAACTTTACTGAGATAAATTACGGGGTGCTCATCCTCCCCGATCTTTTGGGCAAAACAATACCCACACCGGAATCGCCGGCATCCGTTTGCATCGTGAACTCTCTCGAATAATCCGGAGCATACAAGACGGGCTTGGTTACCAAAGCATTCTTCAGTGCCTCGAAAGTTGCCTGATACTCCTCATTCCAATCTACTTTCTCTTTCCGGGTTTTCCCTTTCAACGCATTTGTTAAGACGATGACGCTGTAATTGTGAACATACTTGGCATAATAACCACTCAACCCTAAAAACGACCTAATTTGCGTCTTCGTTGTTGGGCTAGGGAATTCTTGAATGGCTCTAATTTGTGCTTCACTAGGGGAGCGTTTGCCACTTCCCACTTCGTGACCCAAAAATCTAACATGGTCCTGCGCAAATTTGCACTTAGAAGGCTTTACAGTAAGCTGTGCCTCTACCAACCTATCCAATACCGAATTCACATCCTTAACATGCTCTTCGAATGTTTTCGAATAAATTGCAATGTCATCAATATAAGGAGATGCAATTCTCTCAAAACCTCCCAAAAACTGAGCCATTAGCTTGCAAAAGTAAAAGGGAGCGTTCACCAGCCCAAACATCATCTTTTTGGGAATAAACGCTCCAAATGGCGTCACAAAAGCGGCGTACCTCTGCGCACTTTTTTTTCAAAGGAATTTGAAAGTAACCTTCTGTTAAATCCATCACCGTTATATAAGGTGCGGCACTAACCCGCTCTACTACCTCTTCTATATTGGGGAGAGGAAACGACTGGATTCTGGTAATGGCATTCAATCGCCGGTAGTCCACACAAGGACGGGGTGGTTTTCCCTGACTTTCTACCAGAATCATGGGCGATGCGTAATCGGACTGCCCCACTTCTATCACCCCTAAATCCAAGAGTCTTGTAATCTCCTCCCTCAAAATTTCTGTTTGTCTAGGAGACATACGGTAGGGCCTAGCTCTAACGGGCTCACTACTGGTAAGCTCGATATCCATCTCTAACAGGGGCGTAGAACCCGGGTCCGAGGAGAACACCCTGCTATGATTTCGCAATATGCACCCAAAACTCCCTATCTGTTCCACCGTCAACCTTTCCTCCAAAGCGCTCTCTCTTATTATCTCCTGGAGATCAAATTGAGTAGGATCGGGTAAGGTATTTCTGCCTCCTGCTCCACCTCTTCACTCTCCTCGTCCATTATCAAATTGACACATTCGGGTCGCTTGAAATAGGATTTAATGAGGTTTACATGGTATATTGTGGATTTATCCCTTCTCTCTGGGAGGTCCACCAAGTAATTTGTATCGGAGATTTTACTGGTTACAGTACCTGGCCCTATCCAGTTCACTGCCACCTTGTTTAGCTTCGACGCGGACAATACCAGCACCTGATCTCCAACCCTAAAACCCGCGATACGGCATTCCTGTCATACCACAATTTTCGTTTGCCCTGCTTGTCGGTCATTTGTTCGGCAGCAAGCTCCATCCATTTTTTTAGCCTATTGGTTATCCCCAAAATATACTCGACTACATTTGGATCTGAGTTATCCGGCTCTAACCAATGTTCAAAAATCAAAGTACGAAGATTCCGTCCGTGCACTAATTCCGCCGGGCTAAACCCCGTACTTTCGTGAGTAACATTTCGAAGAGCAAACAAAGCCGCTGGTAAATTATGCTCCCAGTCCTCTCCCGTCTCCAAACACAACACTTTGAGAAACCCTCTTAACCGAGGAATGAAATCTCTCAACAGGGTTGCTTTGGGGGTGGCACACTGAACTGTGAGTCACATGAATCCCGAATCTTTTAAAAAACTCCGATGATAAAACACTGGTGAAGGACATCCCCAAATCACTTTGGACTTCTTTAGGAAATCCCACGCGTGAAAAAACCATAATTAGATCGTTAACTACATTCACCGACGTAATATCCGGAACGGGAATAGCTTCGGGATATTTAGAGGCTAAACAAATCGCTGTGATTATGCATTTATTTTATTTTGTGCTCTCTGGAAGGGAACCCACTGCGTCAATATTTATTTTGGAGAAAATCGAAATAACGGGAACCAGCTTCATAGGGGCCTTCCTCTTATCGTTGTTTTTGCCGACTTTCTGGCATTCATGACAATTTTTTACCCAGGACTCTAACTCGAGGTAACACCGGGGCCAGTAAAATTGCCTTAATACCCTATCCTTCGTTTTAGTCGCCCCCAAATGACCAGCCTCGTGGCACAATGCCATAATTTTCTCCCGATACTTTAAGGGAATGCATAACTGTACTCTTTTTTTATCCCCGCTTCGACTCCACCACACGCACTAATTTTCCCTTCACTACCTGGAATTCTTCCCCTTTCTCGGAAAGTTCCCAACACGATTTTAAAGAATCAGTTCCTCTGTGCCGATTCGAACTCCCGGGACGATACTACAGCCAAACTATTATTCCCCTGCGTGGATAACTCCGGGGAAAAGGGTGGTTCTTCCTCCTCAGGGCTCTGTGACGAATTATGAATGGAAGCTCTCGTTTCATTTGCGCCTTCGACTACTTGAGCTCGCTGCTCTTTCCTCGCCCTACTTCGAGTAATGGCATTAATAGGGGTTGGGCTTTTCCTATTATCTTCTAAAAGTTGGGCAGTTTTGTTCCCTAATAAGTAGTAACCCTGATTCAAATCATCCGATTTCACGGCGACCTTCGTTACAACTTTCCCGAAATCCCCTTTTAGCTCAACTCTCGCTAACGGCAGACACTTGCATTCGGGGTCTAAAGGTTGGCGTAAACAAATTACTTCACCCGTAAAATCATCTGGATCAATCCAACTCCTCACGCATACATCGATGCCGCTTCCACTGTCACGCAAACAACTTCGTTCTATTCCATTTACAGATATAATGCTGATGAAAGGTCTAAAACTCTCGCTTAACCCACTCAGATTATTCAACCCTTCTAATCCTTTCTTTTGCTAACTGGGGACAGAGGGGCCTAATGTGGCCTGGCTCATTGCACAAAAAACAGACTACTGGTTTTTTTCTATCAAAATCCTTATTTTCCGTGGTCAAAGCATCTCCTTTCCCTCGCTCTTTCTCCCTGGGCTTTCCTTCCCCGTTTTTAAACTCGCGCCTGTCCTTCCCGGAGGTATAGTCATTCCTTTCTTTACAAAAGGGACGTTTTTCCCACGTTCTGACTTCCTTCATTTTATAATTACGCCGGACGCTCTCGTTTAACCACCAAATCCGACGCCTTTTTGAATTCTTCCCATTGATCTAGATAATGGTCTCGGGCTGCGGGGGATGCTCTCCTTTTAAGTTGCTCTACCAGCATTAACTCCTTAAGTGAATCAAAATCAGTCACCTCAACCGACTCCAGCCAATTGTCTAAATACCCTTTTAATTCAAACACAAGATCTGACCATGACGCTCCAACCTTTCTTCCATGTTCTTCGAATTTAATTCTCAGGTCTCCGGAGCTGAGTCTAAATCTCTTTACTAACACCTTTTTAAAAGATTAATAATCATCATTCCATTCCCATCATTCTTGGCTCCGATTATTCCATCATTTCTTGGGCTTGAAGGAATTAATTCAGGGTCCAGTACGCATCTGCTGTGATCAGGAGTAGACGCCCGTGTCTCCTTGTATCTAGATGACTTGTTTCTTGTAGCATAAGCATCGGCCACGATACTTAATTTTGTGTCTTCGTCCTTCCGCTTCAGGTCGATCCGGCTGGATTCTGTTATTAAATGTTTAGACAAATTGTCTAGCGTGAACTCGTTGTCATCTATCCTGTATAGCAGTTGTACCAGATTATCGTATTCGTGAGGCAAATGTCTTATTAGTTGAAAGCAAACTAAGAGGTCTGGGATTTCGAATCCACCTTCTTTTATCTGTAACAGCTTCTCATACACTCGTTTGCAGAAGAGTCCAATGGATTCGTCCTCCGGCTGGTAGCGGATTGAAAAGAACTCGTTCACAAGGCCTGCCAATCGTGCTCTAGATGCTGGTTCGAAGTTGGTCTTTAATATATCCCAGGCTTCCTTACCGTCTTCAGTAGATGAAATTAAGACTTGATATTTTCTGTCTATGCCCTGGTAGATAGTTGCATATGTCCTCTGCTTCCTATAACGATAGTCTTTTTTTTTCTTGTTCTGGAGCATCTTCCAATAATAGAGGTTCCGTTTTACTGATAAATTCTCAGCAGTTCCGGTCGATTAGCAATACCTTCATGTCCGTCTTCCACGTGGCATAGTTGAAATCCGATAACTTCGGGAAGGAAAACATGGACATTTCTTGAATACCCATCATACTGGATACCGGTAGTGGCAGAATTCAGGTTCAGCTTAAGGTCTGAGGCCCATAACCAATTGTTGGGTTTTATCGATTACTATAATTGGAGGTTTGAGACCGATTCCAACACGTTGGAATATTAACTATAATTTCAGAAACATCCGCAGGCAATAAAGGAATTAATTGGGACACCCACTTGTTTTCTGGCACACTTTCTTTATTCGCTTGCCGCTCAAAAATCATGAAAAATAGGGCGATGTCCTTGGGATCAAATTTAGGCACTAAGTCCTTTAAATTTACGCGCCCGGCTCACGCTGAAGTTGACTGCGCTTCTTCCTCTGGGACGCGGAATACGCTGTAGTTGACTATAGAGTTTCGTACAGTAACGACGAACGGGTCCGCAGATTTGATTTAACGAAAATCTGCATCTGATAAGCTGCCACCAATGAATTTATTACTAATAGCTGTAGCGTCTTCAACGCTATGTGGTGGGAAATCGGTATAAGTAAGTGCTAAGTGCTGCTTTCTGGATTATTTAATGAAAAATCTCTCCGGTTACATGAAATATGTACAGCTATCTATACAAGAACAGATTACAAACTTGCCCGTACCGGGACTTAGTCGGCACCTTTCCGTTACCTACGAGACACTCGCGTTCACAAAATGTCCTGCCCGCAACGGGACTTAAAATGCGGTACCCTTTCTGGGACTTCTGAGACACCCCAACACTGTTGAAATCCTAGCGTAGTCTGCCGCTTCGTTTTCTCCGGACTCGGGTCGGCAAAAGGGGTAGGGGACGTCCTCTCATCTCCCATTGGCCAAAGTTCTCATCCTGGTAGATTTTCCTCTTTTTTCAGAGTTCTAGAAGGTTCTGACGCCGCCGATACGAACTGTCCCCGAATTCCTTCCTGCCCCTGGGAGCGTCGGCAGAGATGAAGGGGCTTCGGTTCCCATTCACGCTTTGAGAACAGGCACCGAACCATGGCTGCTGGGCTGATTGGCGCCTCCATAGTCTGCAAACTGAGATGAACACCTCCGGAAAAAGGAGTGTAAGATGCTTTGTCACTACGAGATATCTCGTCATAAAGGTATGTATTGCTGATTTCTTTATGATAACGAGATCAAGATCTGATCAGTTTTCTTCTAATGACGAGATATCTCGTCCATAAAGATGTGGTCACTTTTGCTAATGACGAGATACCTCGGTAAAGCAACCACCAGGAGGGTTAAAGAAATTGATACTGTGCAGTGGCATTACCAAGAGAAATGTTTTGGTGAGTCTAAGTAAAACTCCACTAGTTTCACATGTGATTTCGGAACTCTTAATTTTTTTATACAGATCATTACCGAGTTACCTCACATGTTGGAATTTTATACCAACCATAAAAAGAGTAGTCCAAGATATTCGGGTCCCTAAGACTTGGGACCATAGACGTGAAATACAAGTCGACTGATTGCTATTGAGAGAAGCTTTAAAAAGTGTCACCAACCTGTCTACTAGTAGTCATGTGACTGCTCTTGAAAAATAAGCTTGGTTGGCCCATTTGGTATTTTATCCCCACGTTAGGCGATGTAACATCTCATAACAGAATAGATGTGTGAATGCGCATTTCAATAGAGCGGAGACAAAAATTGTGAAATTGCCAAAGTCTACTGCTATGTCGCGTGAACCAATCAGATGATGAGTCAATGGATGGTCGTCTTCTCCCGTCCCGTGGATTATTCAAATGATGAATTTTTGTTTCCCCTTGTCAGACGAAAGTAGTCTAAGGGTGACGTTACTACTAGTTTTGGTCACACGTCCTGGTTACATAAAAGGTTACTATTATTCACTCTACTTTTATATTCTCTCTATGCTTGGCGTCAGTTTCACCAATGGGTTTGGACACTGCGCTAGCAACCTGTGAGTGGTTGGCGGGACAGGCTCGATCCATGTAACTTACTCTTGCTGTTCACCTATCTTCTGTGTCAGTAAAACTTTCTTTGTGTGTGTATGTCCATTACTTGGCGTTGTCTATTATGTGTGTTTTGCGCAGCTTGCCCAAATATGGTCCTTGTGTTATAAAACCCAACCAAACAACCTGGCATATCAGTCGAACAAATGAATGAGGTCGAGTCACCCTTCACATTTGGTTATCCATATTATCTGTATATTCGTAATATTTATCCTTAATATTTTTCCGGGCCCAACCATAGAAATAAAGGGGGTCTGGTAACTTACTGCCCCTGTTGTTAGTATTTTTTAAACAACTTATGTGTTTGCTCAGTGGTTCTACTTTCTACTTTCCTTAGGGGTAGGGTCCCTTTATTAAATTCGTAGGCAAATCTGTGGAGTGATGAAATGAAGCCTGATATGATGAAATGGAGATTTATCGCGAACCTAAGTTAATTCACATGGTTAAAATTGTTATAAAACCTCAAACTTAAAACCATTTATTCGAAATCTAGTTGTCTGTTTCTTAAATTTCGTCTCATTTGTAGTATTCATTCAAGGTGTGACATTTCCTTTGCCGAATTGGCCAAATATGTCCCTTGCGCCATAAAACCCCCAAAACCAACCAACCAACCTTTGCTTCGTAGTGTATATTTACGAAATATAATCTAAAATAAATGTTTGATAATGTTTTAGAAAATGCACCGTTAAAAATTTTTGTTAGAAGTGTGATAAACAAAGTCATCATCCAAATACACACATGTAAAGTAGGAGATAAATGCTTGACAATCTTACCGAAAACTCAAATTTTTAAAATAGAAGTCAACTTCAACGATACCAGTAGTTGGGATACGAGTTCTTAAAATATCCTGTTCAGTTGGTTCGTAATCTCGTTCGCCCAGGCGATCAAGTTCGTCCAAAAAGCTGAGAAGATTAAAATGAATCAAATATATAGTTTCATTCATACAATTATAAACTCACTTTAGTGAGGGATAAATCGTACCGATGGCTCTAAATATATATTCAGAAAGCCATGAGAATTCTGGAACGAATATAAACCATTCCATGACTCTTTTAATAATAAGTAAAAACACCAATTTCTAACCAGGAGAGAGAAATAAGATTTTATAGTGAAGGATAGAAAAAGAGAAATATGTTTCAGAGAGGGAAAATACAATATCATCAAAGAATAAAATATGCCACAGTGAGAAAATAAAATCTCAAAGAGAGAAGAATGTTACAGAAAGAGAGATAGTAAAATGCCAGAGAGAATAAAATGTCAGAGAGAGAAGGATGTTTCAGAAAGAGAGATAGTAAAATGTCACAGAGAGGAGAGAATAAGTGTCACAGAGAGTGAGAGAATAAAATATCACACAGAGAATAAAATATCACAGAGAGAGAATAAAGTGTCACATAGAGAGAATAAAATGTCACAGAGAGAGAATAAAGTGTCACATAGAGAGAATAAAATATCACAGAGAGAGAATAAAGTGTCACATAGAGAGAATAAAATATCACAGAGAGAGAATAAAGTGTCACATAGAGAGAATAAAATGTCACAGAGAGAATAAAATATCACATAGACAGAATAAAATGTCGCACAGAGAGATAATAAAGAGTCACACAGAGATAATAAAGAGTCACACAGAGAGAATAAGGTGTTACAAGACAAAGTAGGATGTCATACAGAGTGAGAGGAAAAAGATGTCCCAGAAAGAGGGCGATATGAGATAAGGAATTAAATAATCCTCGGGATTACTAAAATATTTTCTCTCATCTTAAAATTCAGATACATATCTTTTTCAATAAATAAATTTTCTTAATACTACTGGTGAATTATTATTTATTGCAGACTTGAAATTATTTTTCTTTCAAACTATCCCCTTATTTGTGCACAAATCCAAAATATTCTTAGAAGAATAACTATGAAATTCGTTAATACAGAATGACTAATTCGTCGATTTTAAGAGTCTGGTTTTTTCGGAGGGATAATACGCCCATAATCGTTCAGGATCAAATATAAATGTGAATGGAAAATTCGAGTTTATAAATAAGAATTTTGTACTCGTTGCTAACATGTAAGTTTTTCCAGAAAGCGGATTGATGGAGGAACATTAATGCCATTAACTAGCTGGGTCAGAAAAAGAAAAACTGTACACACGTACACACAATGGCTTCTCTAATATAATTCACAAATATCAGACACGTCATTTAAATAATGGATGTAAAAGTTTAATAGAAATTTTCTTTTCTTAAGAATACTTTAAAATGCTCGATGATTTAGACTGCAAGTTGCTTTGATTCCTATCCCCGCCAAATTAAACGTGGTTTGAAATTCCGCTTGTAAGAATACATAAAGTGAGCTTTAAAAATAAACTAACAAATCCACCTTTGCTCAACGTTATAAGAAACACGATCTCATCATTTTGTATTTAAACACACCAAAATAATCCAATTTCTAAACTATAACCTTCCAAGTGTTTCGACGAGGTATCTCTTTCAAAATCTAGTCTTTTTCTAAGGACGAGATATTTCGTCGAGACAAGACTGCGCTATTACTTCAAAGGGAATGAAGACCCAAGTAGGAAAGACAGATTGTCCCTTGTCCAGACCTGGTGAAGTTTGGAACAGGTTTTTACACCAGAGACTGGCCACTATAGGGCAGTTTTATATAATCCCCAGGATAAGATAAACCACCAGGAGGGTTAATGAAGTAAATATTGATATATGATACTTTTGCTGCATCACCCTCTTGGTAGTTTATCTTCGTATCGAAAACTACCCAAGTGTGGTCAACCTCTGATGCAAAAACCTGTTCCGAATTGTCACCTGTTCTGGGCAAGGGACAATTTGTTTTTTCTACTTGAATCTTCATTCCTGTTGGAGTAATAGATCAGTTTTGTTTCGAGAAGGTATCTCGTCATTAATAAACCTGAGCAGATCTTGAACGAGATATCTCGTCAAAACGCTTGGAAGGTTAAAAAAGTAAAAAGAATAAGAAATTATATCACACCGTATCACCGAAATTATAGCCCTCAGTGTTTCCAACACCGAGTGACATAATTTCTTTATTTATAAAAACGAGTTTCCATCTGTTTATTTTTGAACCTGGATGTTGGTAGGGGTATAGTCCAACATAGTTTCTAGTGTTAACAAATCAGTCATTCGTGATGCTTTTTCATAATTTACAAATTTATTTTTCTCGATGGTTCTTTCACCCTCCAAGTGGTTTCGACGAGATATCTCGTCCATCAAGATATGACCAATTTTGCTGATGTCGAGATATCTTGTCATCAAGATATTGGATCCTTGTTTTATGACGATTAGATAAAGATCTAGCCAGTTTCCTTCTAGCGATGAGATATATCCTCTATCAAGATCTAGCCAATTTTGCTAATGAGGAGATACCTCGGCTGTTAAGATCTGGTCATCGTCGAGGGTTAAAGACGGTATTGGAGACTACTATACTTACTATTTAGCATTATCACATAACTGATATGAACTAGATTTTCCGTAGCACTCAAGCACGCCCCGATCTGCCCATAGTCTCTGCATGGCTCCCAATCGTTTTGGTGTTAAAGATCCTTCGTCATTACGGTTCTTAATAACGGCATTTAGAATATTTGCATCCATCTACAAAAAATATAATTCATTAAGTTTTTAAATGCAGTGGCATTTATTCGGCAAAAAGTATTGAGAGACGAACCTATTTTGGTTTCAATCTTTTAACTCTCCAAGTGGTTTCGACTAGATATCTCGTCCATCCAGATTTGACCAATTTTGCTAATGACGAGATACCTCGTTCATCAGTATTTGACAAATTTTGCTGATGACGAGATATCTCGTACTTTGAGATCTGGTCAGTTTTGCTAATAGCGAGACACCTCTTCGAGACAACCACCAGGAGGGTTAACTATTGGCAGGACATATACGCCGCACACACACAAATCAAGAAGGCAGCATTTTTCCATATTTGGTCTTCATGTTAGTATAACGTTTGAAAACAAAGCACACTCAAATAATACTAAATTGAGTGGTCATACTGTTTTCCAGTGTTGCTAAGATTTATATACTTAAATAGGGGTAGCGTATAACAATCAATCCGAAAATACCAAACATGGAGATACTATTGGGTTGATGCAAAGGTTCGTCACGTTTTTGGCGCTAGATGGCATTGCATCGCAAAACCGAAGTGTTATCTACTTCACTCGTGTAAAGTTGTGCTGTTGTTTGGAAAGGAATTTCAGCGAGTACTTGGGGGAAAAAATTGTGTTATTGGGTTGAGTTTTTTAAATTGTTAAGCATTAAAAATGGCAGAAAATAAGGAGCATTGTCGACATATTATGCTTTTTTATTTCCGAAAAGGCAAGAATGCTTCGCAGACGCAAAAGAAGATACGTGTTGTGCATGGTGGGGATCGAGGATTCCATGTGCCGTAAGTGGTTCAGAAAGTTTCGTCACCTGGATCAGTTCTTTAGCCAGAAACCTCAGAACTTCTATGAGCGCGGGATTATGCAGCTACCGGAGAGATGGAGAAAGATCATCGAACAGAACGGCACATACTAGTATATTGATTAAATATAATTTTTAGTAAACAAAATTTTTCTTTTGCATCCACCTCATATTTTTTCGACTAAAACGTTAGTAGATGTCCTGCAAGTGTTTTCAAAATTTCTAATTTCTGTTGTGCAAAATGCACTTACCTCACTCCATACATAGAAGAAATGGATCCATAAGCCAGTTGTTCAATAAACACTCGATTCTTTTTTTCATTTTAGTATATATTGCATTGCAACGGTTAGGACATATCGTCGGCTTAGAGCAGAAACTCATTCACTGACAAATCGAATTTTTTACTGCTCGGCTGTTCAGACTATTAGATTTTAGGTAAAATAAATCTGAGTTATAAGCATTTTGCTAGTGTTAGGTTTCTTTTATAAACAGATTACAATATGATACGTATTTCTCATCATGAAAATAAGCACTTAGTGTCTCCAAAGAAATGTCAGTTAATAAATTTCTGCTCTAACCGATGGGACATATATGTCCCATATACAGGGTGTCCCAAAAAGGTTGTTACGCAATTTATCTTTTTACCATTTGGAGATAGGTAGGCAATGTAAATTGCAAAAGTACACCAAATAAGGTAAGTAATTAAGATATGTGAATAAAATTATCACGTGATAACAATTTAAGAGGATTCAGTTTTTAATTTGAATACAACCCCTCTAGATAAAAATCCGAGATAGCAAAAATGTTCCTTACCTGCATCCCTATCGTTAGCAGAAAACTGCATTTCTGTAGATCCCATAGATATCCCATACCAGTAAAATACCTCTTACTAACACTCGGCCAAAACAAAATGAAATTAAGTCCTCTCGAGAATCACCTCTACTCAAAATGAACGAGCTGTATCTATAGCGACTGCCACCAACCAGACTTGGTGTCGGGAGCAGTTCTCCGTGGTAGTCTGAGTACCAGTCTGGTCGTTGGGAAAAAAAATTTAAATTTCACGTTTGGGTTTTCTTTTAAATAAAAATATTCTATAGCAACAAGCGAAGTCCTAAATGCAAAAGAAAAGAAACAATGTAGGTAAAGGGTTATGGAAACGTTGTTTGCTAATGGTTCTGGCAGAACAAAGACAAATAAGTTATTGTTGAATGGATTTAAATGCATGAATTTATGAATAAGCAGCTTTATGAGCATTTAGTATGCTTATTTTTTCTAAGCACCATAACATTAAAACCAAATGAATTACACTCCTGGTCATGAAACATCTATAAACACAGTTGTCTATTTTCCTTCCACACAAAGTGAAACATTTTAGAATTTGTAAAAAGACATTGTTTGAGAGAACCTCTACTTGAAATGACTTTCCGATATATGACAAAACACACAAGCGTACTATATTTATCTGGATATTAATAAAAAATCCAAAATCTAGCGACGTGTAGTAAAATAATCAATGGAAATATTAGATCATAATAATAAAAATTGAGCAGTATTTAAACTAAAATATAAACCAGAATAAAGTTGAACACGTCGTGAAAATTTCACTGTCTTACAAAACTACTTTGAGAAAAGGGATACAACTAAAGAAGTAAGTTCGACGCCAAAAATTTCAATTTTACGCAAAAAAAAAATTCAATTTTCTAACCAAAAGAGTCTCAATTTTTTTTTGACAAACGAATAGTCTGAGCATAGGTTACTTCTCAATATAAAAATTGTAGATCGTTAATATTCTTATTAAAAAGTTGTATTATATTTTCTGGCTTGATTTCCATTCTTTGTTCGAATTTAACAGAATCGTTTATAAATTGAAAAAAATATCTTAATTTGAATTTTACTTTTCTCGAGGTGTGATATGCTAATTAAGATAATCTGTGTTATGAAATATATAAAAACTGCAATATTTTAAAATTCCACTTATATTAGGTCAACTCGCAAATTTATAACAGTATTTAAAGATTTCAGAATATGATCCTATACCTGAGTATTGTGAAATTAGAAATTTGCATATCATGAAACAATCGGGAGGAACTAAACACACTGAGAGTAAATAAGAATAGTAATGACCAAAATGTTATGAGTTTTTGAAAAATGTAACTTTCCCTTCCATTATTTTTAAATACCTGAAATTAAAAAATAAAGGGCGCGCCCTTTCTTCCCTCTCCCGTTACCATGGTTACATAAACCCTCAAATGCTAAGCTCACTTTGCTTACTTAGCTTTCGTTTTGGTTTTGATTCCTTTTCAACACTCAAATGTATCATAAGTCTCAATCCAAGTGGGAAGATAAGTTTCAAACACCGATTGCGACAGACATTTCCATGGCTACAGTACAGGATTTAAGGAGGGAGCGTGTGACGCTACCGCGCCTATTTTGTGGAAAAGAGTTCAGTCTGCTGCTGTATGATATCCCATGTCTAAAGATAAAAAGTAATAAGCACTTACCTTTCGGTCCTCGTTTTCAAACTTTATATCCAAACTTGGCATTGCATTGACTATACTCATAAGGGCTTTTAAAGTGTTGCTATAAATTACCGGCTTATACCTTTCCAAGTCGTCGTTATTGAATCTATTGTGAATTATTCTAGAAAAACAAAACGAATACATGCTAAGAATTGTGGGAGATTCACCAACATTCACGTGATAGGCAACATTCATAGTAAATCATTGATCAAGACTGCTGTTAGGATTAAAAATTAATTCTTAATGGATATTAATGACCTGGATTGATTCTTTATAATATTTAACATAGAAATCTCTATTTAGAAATCAGTATTTAGTGTAGCAGCAACTGTTGCTGCACATCTCGGCATTGAAAGGTACGAGACTGGATGTGTGTTAGGGGTTGTTAGTCCATGCTGCTTCCACACGTTTCCAGAGTTGATCTGGTGTAGCCGGTGATCGGGTGGTCTGTGGTGTGTCATTCGTTGTGCGATCATCGAGCAGGCGTGTTCGATGGGCGACAGATCTGGTGAACGGGTGGGCCATGAAAGAAGTGGAACCTGGTGGAGACAGAGGAATATTGCTATACGTTGCTTGTCATGTGCGATTGCGCATGGTCCTGTTGAAAACTGGCCGCCCAGGCAAGCCTTGAAGATAAGGGAGAACTACAGTCTCAAGAACTTCAGAGATGTGGAGATGGTTGTTGAGTGTACCGGCAATGCGTACTAGGCGGGTGCAAGAGTAGAATCCAATGGCGCCCATACCATAGCGCCAGGTGATGGACCGATATGCAAGACCCATGCAGTTTGTCGCCGCGCTTCCGCCACACTCCATTGTGGTGCTGTAGACAAAATCGAGATTCATCTAAAAAGACGATGTCATACTATTCGTTCGTCTATATGCGACGTTCTACGCACTCTTGCAGCTGCAGACGATTGGGGTGGAGAGTCAAAGGTAGTCGCAGCAATGGGCACCTTGAAAAAATTGTCAGCTGCTGCAGACGACGTCGAATTGCAAGTGCTGACACAATTTGTTGTGCAACACACGCTAATTCTTGAGCTAGGGTTCTTGATCTTGTAGTACGATTCGTAATAGCCATGAACTTACTTCTATCAATACCCGTCACCTAGCTTGGCATTGGGACCCGAGGGCAGATGTGAGGACATGTTCTTTGTTACGTTACTCACCTTTGATGAAACCAAAGAAAATATGCTTGGAACTTGATTCTTTACATTTAAACTCTTCATAGAGATACGGCTGAAGAAAATTCCATAAAAGTTACGGTTGTTTTTCTTGGGTTTGGCGCAGCTTGGCCAAATATGACCTTGTGCCATAAAACCTGACCGACCAACCATAAGAGTTATGTTCATTGCTCAGAGGTAAAAATAATCGAAACGGAAGAGACGGACACCCTGTTTTTAAATCATTGAACAGAAAATCTTACTTTGAAGGATACATCCTAATTTACAAGAGTATTTATTTCATAGCATTCTTTATTTTTAAAATAAGATAACCCTAAACGATTTAATTTCTCAAGAAAATGAGTAAAAAGGCAAAGAAATACTTACTTCAACTGCTTCACTATTGTACTTTTTCCAGACTCACCAGTTCCTAAAAAGCAAGTTACCGATCTTAAAAACACAAGTTTTAATTATAAGTGGAGAAATAAGAATACACAGAATATATATTCTAAGGTAGTGGAAAAACTAATACCCATAAAAGTGATATTTGGTATTGATAAATAAGAAAAACTTGTCCCAAATGAGTACAGAGAAAAATAGGATCAGAGCGATTTGTATATGAATATTTTCGCGGTCTGATTTGAAAAGTCCTCTTTCAATATACTCTAAATATCTGACTAAGATTTATCAACACGTAATAATAAGTTTAAGTGTTAAAATGTTTAAAAATGATTCTGAATGAAATTGATGAACAAAGCATAAAAACATTAAATTAAATTTATAATCGATTGCTTGTGAATTGAAAAATTATATTTAGAGATTATAGAGATAATTAGACCATACAAAGAATAATTTCTTTTCGTTTCCTTATTTATTTAAGAGATAAATAAAACGAATTTAGGAGTGATGAAATCAAAAATACACCATTTTTTAAATTCTGAATTAATCTTCTGATGAGTTTTGTTAGTGTAAGAGAGATATTTGAGACAGATAACAGACTTCAAAAAGGTCACAAACACACCTCACTTTACTTTCTAATAGAGATATTAAGAGGAGAAATATTATTAGAGATTTAAATGACTAACATTTTGATTTTGGCGTATGCAATTGTCTGGAAAGAGCAAACAAATCTGGATGGGGGAAAACGGTGTTTACAATAACTTTTGCACAACTCAGACGAAAGATGCTTGAAAAACTACATAACAAAGAGGGGAAATTATTTTTAAAACGTCGAAATGGAAAATAAATGAGTTTTTAAAAATAGAAAATAGCGTGGTTTCAAAACCAGATATTTATTTATGTAGTCTACTCACAGTGCCCTAGCCGAAACTGAAAAGGAGGCAAAAAAATTTCAGCCTTATAAAACGAAACTAGCACTTCCTCAATTGCTTTTCATTTACACGACCTATTTCGACTATATTTTCAGTTTTGCTGGAAAAAACAGTGAAATTCCACTTCCGCAGTCTCAAGTACATTAAAGAAATTGCTTCTCATTCTGTGATAGTGACTAAGACCCAAAGTAAAATCTGTTAATACGCATTTGCATGATTGGTATATTCGAAATAGTGCAAAGTGGGTATTCATGGGTGTTTAATCACGTTAGTAGAGGTTTTAGCGAAGATTTTCAAAAATAGATTTTAGCTTTTTGAAAGCTAAATCTATTAAAAATAGTTCAAGAAGTGCAAGCTGACAGGTTTTTGTATTAACTTTGACGTTAGCTTCAACAGCATAACTGGTCTAGAGGCCGGAATGACCATAAGATAATATTTTAACCGTTTCAATCTAAGATCACTTATACAGTCACAGTCTGAGATCACTTATATGTCTCAGTACAGCATTCCTGATTTGGAAGGGGGTTGCCATGGTTCAGTGGGTTGCCCATTGCGTTAACAACGTACGAGTTGTAAGTGGCGCAGGTTCGATTCCTCCTTGGGTGTATTGCTCTCTTCTAGTAAGTAAAGCTTTCCTTGTGTGTATGTGCATTTACTGGATGTTGTTTGGCGTAGCTTGGCCAAGTATGGCCCTTTTGCCGTAAAAGCCAGCCAACCTGATTTGGACGTGATACATGCACGTAAGGTAATGTATGTAATGTAACCAAGTTCATGTATGTGTGTATTAACGTAATTGTTGATAGCTTTATTTGTTGTCTCATTTAGGGATGGTATATTTTCCTCTTACATTATATTTGCTCAGTTTTGGTGTAAATCTGTCAAAAACAAGAATCTAGTAAGTAAATTCTTTTTCGGACGAATTCCATTTGTCTCATTTGACTGAATTTCACGTATTCCGGATATGTAGAGAACTTAGATAAGATTTTCACCTTTTATAAACACACTAGTGACACTCGATAGACAAGGTATTTCAAAACACAAAATTAAATGGTAAATCGAACACAAAATCAAACGTATTCACATAGGAATGTGCACTACAATTCGGGCTTCGACGCTGTCAGGCATATTGGTGGTCGCAGCTTTGAGCACGTATTATGAAACTATACATGCATAACTACTATCAAACTGTAAAACTAGGACAACAAAAACGTTATTCACATACTTGCTTTCTTTCATTTATGAATTTTAGTGTATCGTCTAGAGCATCGGGGTTTTGCTTGCGAACGTACACCCCCTATGTGAATACGGTTAATACAGTTTCCCTACCTCCTCTTAAAATTTGTACAGGAAATTTTGAAATACCTTGTATAGACTACAAGTGATACAATAGGCAAAACACAATCAACATTAGAATATCTACGAAGTAATTTTTGATTTCAAACATTTTTATGGAACAATTGTAAAAATGCCTATTATTCACCATATTCATCTACTCATTCACAAATCGCATTTTAATTCTACGACACGCAGACAGGCCCATTCATATCCACGGAAGTTTGTTAAATAGACGTTGGCATCGGATAGCTTGAGAATGACGAAATATTATTTGTGGATCCAGCTTTTCCAAAATCAAAGAAAAGCATTTCACAACGAATCAGTAGACATTAGAAAAACACTGATTTCGCAGTCCATGCAGCATTTCTTCAGAGTTATGCTTAATTTCGATCCAATTATGGAACAATTAGAAAACATTTCAGTACTTAGTTGGTTTCGCAGCCCCACCACTTCGACTAGCTGAAGTCAGGCCCCAAGGAAAATATCGCAGAGGTCTCGAAGAATTCTTACGAGAATCGTTACTCACAGGGTGTGAAACCAAAAATTTAGGCCTCGGTCACCAACCGCAGGCTGGTAAGTTTTTTCACCTGTGTTCATATGTGACCAGAGGTAGGTGCCCTTCAGATCAACCTTACATGAACCCTAATCTGTGTCTTTGAAGTGGAAACGAATAAAGCCTTATCCCTATTTATTCGTCATACCATTTACAGCCTGGCTCGGGCTTCAACTTGCAGGGCTTAGGTGAAATTTCCACATATGAATCTGTCGTATTTCAGGGACAGTCATAAATTCGACTTATTTGAACCTACACGCCTTGTCATGGTTCTGATACCTGAACCCTTCTCCGAACCCTTGGATGTGAACTAGGGGTTGTTTGTCACACGAATTTAGCCAATTAGCTTATCACTCGGAGACGCATCGGGTGACGCTTAATGCCAGTGAGTTGATCGCTAAAGAATTCAAGTTCTCGGAGGTGCGTCGTAAGCTCGCAGTCTAGCATATAGTGAAGGTAGGTATTATAATTAGCGTTGCACTGGAGCAACACGATGGGCTATTGGCGACGGTCCGGAATCAATCCCAAAGGCAAAGATCGCGAGGACAACACCACGTAATTTTGAATCACGGTCAGATGACGAGGCAACACCTGAGTTGGCACCCACTCTCCAAACTTTCACACCACGCCAACGTGAGAATTTCGGAAGAATTGGCGTGTGAATCGCCCTTCTTCAGATGTCGCCCCATATTTCAATACTGTGTAATATACGAAGCATTACGGGCACACACATCATCGGTTTTGTCGGAATGCAGAAATACTATCATTTTAAGTGGTTTGTCAAGTCATGTAAAATTCTTCTATTGCTTTGTTGCTTTCAATATCTTTTAAAATTCATAATAACCCTCAAAGATTGATGACTAGAACCCGGACTTGGATAACATTTATATTTAAATATTTTTCTCTACTGACATTGAGCTCTTATAGCATGTTTTGATATTTTTGTTTGTTTTGGGTCATTGCTCTTGCTGTTATTTTTATTAAAAAATTTAATTTTCATTTGGATGGTGTTTTCAAAATACAACTATCAGAACCACAATAGATGGAAAATTAAAAAGACAACCAATAACAGGGCTTACTGACAACTCTGTCCAGGACGCTGTTTGATGCAATTGAATTCCAGCGATAGAACATCCTTAGCAGATTTTTGAGTGATTTATTATGGCGATTTAACAGATATCTGATTATTTTTATCTTTGTTCGAGGAAAAGATAACATTCTGGCTCGTGAACCGGCCATACTTGAATTTCTTTCATTTATAACTTGGCAAAAATGTTGTACAAACTCTTGAAGGACTTTTCCATCAAATTTAGGGATCGCCGTGGTTCATTGAGTTGCTAACAACATGCGAGGAATCTGCACCGCCTAGAGCACGTTCTTCCCTAGGAGTATATCTCTCTTCTGTGTCAGTAAAACTTTCCGTGTATGAGTATGTGCATTTACTTGACATGGACGCAGCTTGACCACATATGGCCCTTGCACCATAAAACCCCCAAACCAACCATCCGAAAAATTTAGGGGACCACTGTTGGCAGAGTAGCGGGTTAGTAACTGAACGGTTGCTAGTTCGAAACCGATCCAACCAAAGACCGTCGCGTGCTGGTGCACGTTAAATCTGTCGTGGCCTCAAATATCCTCACGTTGGCGTGATGTGGAAATTTGGAGAATGGAGTGCCAGCTCGGGCTTTGTCTCGTCATCTGACCGTGGTTCAAAATCATGAGGCGTTTTCCTTGGATCTTTCCAGCTCAGGTGTTGCCTCGTCATCTGACCGTGGTTCAAAATTACGTGGTGTTGTCCTCGGATCTTTCCCTTTGGGATTGATCCTGGACCGTCACCAATAGCCCGTTGTGTTGCTCCAGTGTGACGTTAATTGAAACCCCCCCCTTGGATCTTTCCCTTCGGAATTGATCCCGGACCGTCGCCAAAAGCCCGTTGTGTTGCCCCAGTGCGACGTTAATTCAACTACCTTCCTTCAAATTTAGGCATTAACGGCATACCTATTGATTTAGGGTACTTCATAAAGAATTTTTAAGGGTATTCTTTTCAGAAATATTGTGGACCCAGTGATAATTATTTTTAGACATCTCCATGAGCCTCGATGCGACGTTCGGTAGGTAGGTAAGTAGTTAACTAACGTCGCACTAGAGCAACAAAACGGGCTATTGGCGACGGTCCGGGATCAGTCCCGAAGATCCAAGGACAACGCCTCGTAATTTTGAACCACGGTCAGATGGCGAGAACGAAACCTGAGCTGGCACCACGCCAAAGTGAGGACATTTGATGCCGCGACAGATTTAACATGCACCAGCCCCTTTGTACACGACGGTCTTTGGCTGGACCGAGTTTCGAACTCGCATCCCTCCGGTTGCTAATCCGTTGCTCTTCCAACTGGGCTAACACGGCCCTCTAACGTATAAGGATGTCTATTTACCAAAATCCCATCACCTTGAATCTCTTCTAAAATAGAAAGTTGTTCTAAATCCGTAAGATAAATGCTTATTTATGTTGAATCAATCTTTCGTTGACGAAAGAAAGTTTGTTTATTGGGATAAAATAACTTTTTATTCGGCCACGGAATTCGGAGAAAAGACGTCTAGACAGCGGCAGAAATTTAGCTAAATCAGAAGAGGAATGAACGTTTATAAAATGTCGTAAATTCTCTGTGGTGGATAAGTAATCGGATTTATAGTAGCGCATAGTATAGAACTTAACAGTAAGTACAGGCTCTTGAAATTGACATCTTAAGTTTCGTGTAGAAACGAAGGCAATGTGAATGGAAACAAGGTTGAAAGTCTGATACGGTTTATAAAATAAAAGATCACTGTAGTGATGTTTTATGTAAGTAACCCCTCGCGATATGTCGCGCTTCTAGGGGACAAGAAAACACCTCAATATACCAAGGTCTGATTATCTCTGTGGTGGATAAGTATTCGGATTTATAATAGTGAATAATGTAAAACTTAGCATTATGTACAGGCTCTTGAAGTTGACATCTTAAGTTTTGTGTAGAAACAAACACAATATAAATGGAAATAAGGTTAGGCTCTTGAAGTTTGCATCTTAAGTTTCATCATAAGGGATTACATAGATAAAACATCAACAGTGATGTTTTATCATCTATGTAACCCCTTGCGGTGTGTATGTGTGTGTGTGTGATATGTCGCGTTTCTAGGGGACAAGAAAATCTCTCAACCTACCAAGGACTGAAAAAAATTCACTCATTTGAGAAAAAAGCACTTTAACCCTCTGAGTCGCTAGATTTCTGAGTAGCGTAGTGTTGCTTTTACTCCACAACATACTTAATGACTACATAGCCACATCTTTCTGACGAATTCATGATTCTTTCAACCTTTAGAAATATTCTATCGATCTTTTATTAAGAATAGAATTCTTTGGAGCGATTCTACTTGCCCATTCTGTAGAATTGAATCTTTTGGAACGATTCATTGGCCTATTCTGTAGGTGTTGGTTGGTTGTTTTGGAGTTTTAGGGCGCAAGGAACATGTTTGACCAAACACAAGACAATCAAGTAAAAATATCCTGAACGGAAAAAAGAGAGGAATTGGGGAACAGAATAGTGGGTAGAGTAGAGACAGTAAGCTCCTTGGGAGAAGGAAAGATCATTGGAGTACCTCTGGTCCGTGAAGCCTGCACATACCTAAAAGAGATGTGCCCCTGAGGGTCTATTCCGAAGAACAGAATCCTTTGGAACGATTCTATCCCTCATTTCCTTATAATAGAATCTTTGGAAAGGTTCTATTGGCCAATTATACAGAATATAATGCATTGGAAAGATTCTATAGCTCATTTCCTTGTAATAGAATCCTTTGGAAAGATTCTATTGCTTATTTACTTAGAATAGAAACCCTTGGGGAAAGATTTCATTTCTTCTTTCCTTATAATAGAATCATTAGATTAGGAAAGATTCTATTGGTCAAGAAGGTAAAATCTGGTTAATAGTCATGCAGGGAAGCCTTCAGGTTGCAAGGTGGAATTATGCTTGTGAACCTTCCCTTTTGTGGGTTAAGGTATATAAATATTCTCTCATTTGACAGTTTATTGCTTAGGATTGTTCTAGATGGGTGATGAAACATAAGGAGGCTCACTCTTTTCCTAAAATTTAAAAAAAAATGTCATGCATGAAATACTGTCATATATGGTGATATGTCTTCACAGATAAAGTTTTTTCAATTTTTTTAACAAAGTACGCTTCAAAGATTCAAAATATTTGTGCCTCTCAAAATATAAAAAAGCATGCCCATGACTAAATAAAATATGAAGTAATTCCGACAGGTAATTTAGGTACGATGCTTGCAAGCTCAATGTTGCCGTGCTAGTAAAGAAAGCAGTGTCTCCAAATTTTGTCTTTTTGGTTTAACGGATGCTAAAATGCTGCGTCATGAAAGAATATGGGGCTTCATGACGGGATGGTTGGCAGATAGGTAATAAATTAACCTACTAATCCTACCTAATTAACCTGCCTACTAATAAACCTATCTAATAAATCACTGGAGCAACACAACTGGTTATTGGCGACGGTCCGGGATCAATCCCAAGGGAAAGATCAAGGACAACGCCTGTAATTTTGAACCACGGTCAGATGACGAAGTCAACACCTGAGCTGGCACCCCACTGTCCAAATTTCCACACCACGCCAACGTGAGGATATTTGAGGTCACAACAGATTTAACGTGCACCAGCCTCCATGTACACGACGGTCTTTGGTTGGTTTGGGGTTTTATGGCGCAATCCGATAGCGGACAAGCTGCGTCAAACGCAAGATAAAATTCAATCAAGTAAAATTCATAAAATACTCGAGATTATAGTCTATCTAAAATAAGTATGTTCATTACTTTTTAGAACATTAAATATTCAAACATGACAACAACATTAATAAACGCAGAAGTATAAGATTAACATTAAAAATTGAGTGATCGTTAAAAAGTTTTGATCAAGTCAAGCAGTTTGAGAGATATGAAAGGTAAAAACATTAGATAAAAACTTTATGCTTTGTAAAAATTTAAAGAGGTTTGGGTAGGGATTTTCCCCTAATAAATCCTGTAATTTTGAAATTGTGTTACTAAAAAATACTGGCGATGACGATTAAAAACGGGAGAGTCATATATAATTTGGTGAATGGTAAAAGAGATCATACACACGCGTTTCACACAGGGGCACTTTCTCCTAATAAAAGATACCTGTGAGCAAAACGCGTGTCCCGATACTAAGACGAGTTAAAAGTACATCGTCTTGGGTTGGACCGAGTTTCGCAACCCTCCGGTTGCTAATCCGTTGCTAATCCCCTAACAGGGATGGAAAACAATCAGAGCACCCTCAATCAACAGTTGATTGTGTAATAATATCGTTGTAGAATGTTACGTATCAAATAGTTATACTGGGTGCTTTGAAACTTCCTATAGAAACTTAAAGTAGGGAACATAAAATCAGAGTATTACAAAAGGATACACGTCCTTAAGCTCCAGAAAATTGCATTTTGAGAATAGGTTGAAAACGTGCCAGCCGCTGTAGTTTTAATAAGTATTATAAAGATAACAGTCTGCCTTTTTGGATTGAAAGGTTGATTTTATTACCATCCTCTGAGCGTCACGAGATTAAGAGTAGGACAAAAATAGCTATATAAGGACTAAATAGCCGCATATATTGGTCGAAAGAATCCTAGATAGGATTCTATTGGTCAAGAAGCCTAAAACTGGTTGAAGTCATGCAAGGAAAACTTCTGGTGGTATGGTGGTATACAGAGTGGGAACCCCTAAGAGGGTTAAAAATAACACGATCTAAATAATAGTTATTATAAAAGCGATAGTCGGTCTTTGGATAGAGAGAGAGATGTTGATTTTATAACCACCCTCTGAGCGGTAGCGACATTCAGAGAGAAAGATCATAAAATAGCCGCATCCATTAGTCGAAAGAATCCTAGGTATTTGTTGGTAGGTAGGTAAGTAGTTGATTAACGTCCCACTAGAGCAACAGAACGGGCTATTGGCGACGATCCGGGATCAATCCCGAAGGGAAAGATACAAGGACAATGCCGCGTAATTTTGAAACACGGTCAGATGACGAGGTGAACACCTGAGCTGGCACCCCACTGTCCAAACTTCCATACCACGCCAACGTGAGAACATTTGACGCCACGAGAGATTGACACGACGGTCTTTGGCTAGACCGAGTTTCACAAGATTCAGAGAGAGTAGGACATAAATAACCACATAAGGACTAAATAGCCACATCTATTGGTTTAGAGAATCCTAGATAGGATTCGATTGATCAAGAAGTCTAAAACTGCTTAGAAATCATGCAGGGAAAACTGCGGGTTGTTTGGTGGGACTCTTAGAGGGTTAAGAATAACTTAAAAGTTGAATTTGCATATCCGTTTCCTGGTGAACTCAGTCACTTACTGTGACGTCACGAAAGAGGGAGAGAAACAGGCCGGCTCTCCAGTCTTGGTGAGAGGGTGATGCAGCAACAAATTAAAAACTCATTTTTTAAATTTCCTATTAAATGGTTAATTTAACAAATTACCATGAAACAACCCAAATTTTCTTATTTCATTTAATATTATCGCCATAAATAAATAATAATGCATAAATTGACTAATGATGTATCTTAAAAACATGAAGCTAAGACAATAATACAAAGGCAATAACTAGATAACGGTGTTTCGGTAACTGTTGGTTGATTTCTCGACTTTATGGCGCAAGGGCCATATTTGGCCATGCTGCGCCAGCACAAGACAAACATCAAGTAATGGACATGTACACAATGAAAGTTTTACTGACACAGAAGAGAGAAATACACCAAGGGAGTAAATTTCGGTAACGGAAATTCTGACAAATCTCCCAAAATGATTTTGACCGTTTTTGAAATCTTATAAAAAGTACTCTTCACTCACCGAGTAACAGGAGCTTGATCTCCCCTTTCTTTTGGGCCCAATCTTTCCTGAGAGTTCTTCCGATAGCTCTGTTACGGGCAGCCGCCTCTCTGTCGTGGGCGCTCATCTTGCATCCCATTTCAAACTTCCGGAGACGGGAGTGGATTCGGGACGACGAAGAAAGCCCCGAGGAGCGCTCTTATAAGGTGCTTCCATAAACCCACGTGGACACTGAGAACTCGGACCAACCAATAACCATGCAGAGACCGCCTTCCTACTCCAGGGGGTATTCAAAATATCGCCAAATCGATACTTTAACTAATGCTTTTGGCGATAAATTGCGGGTGGGGGTACCATGTGTGTGTGACGTAGAAAGGGGGAGGATTCAAAAAGGTCCCACTTACGGTGTGCAGCGGGGTGGCGCTTTGAATTTAAGTTTTTCTCAGAGCTTCCTAATCTTTGCATCAAAGCACTTATATTTCATTATTTAGAGAGGGGGTGGGATTTCTCTTGTTGTTCTTTCCCTGGTTGTTTTCAGTGGTTCTAGCATCCACTTCATTAGATGCGGAAGTGCTGAGGACGAATATAAACTTCCGCGTGCTCGGATGGGTTTTATGTCCAAGGGACGTTTTGGGCAGACAATGTCAAGTAATGGACATACACATACGAGGAAAGTTTTGCTGACACGGAAGAGAGAAATGCACTCAGGGAGGAACCTACGACTCTCAGGTTGCAAGCGCAGTGGTCAAACTCACTGAGATATGGCGGTCCCAATTTTAGCGTGGGATAGTTTTGTGGTGGTGAGTGGGGATTATCTAATAATACGCTGCTTGTTATCGAAAATGCAATACCATGAAGGTAAGTAGGTATTAATTAACGTCACACTGGAGCAACCCAACGGGGCTATTGCAATACCATGAAGGACAAGAGATAGCAGAGCATATTTATTATACAAACAACATAAGGCACATGGATGAAATGATTGAAGCTACAGCTCCGTTCGACTTACGGAACGCGAAGAAATCAGTACTTTGTTTAGCCGGAATGGGCGGCGATAACTGCTGCTACACATCTCGGCATTGAAAGAAAGAGGTTTTGGATATGTGTTTGAGGGATATGTCAATTTAAGCTGCTTTTACGCGTTGCCAAAGTTCATCAAATACAGCCGTGGGTAGTCTGGTATGTCAGTCGTTGGGACCAGATGTGTTCGATGGGCGACAGATCTGGTGAATGTGCGGGCCATGGAAGAAGTAAAACCTGAGTAATTGCTGTACGTTGCATGCTACGTGCATTGGCGCATTGTCCTGTTAAAAACTGACCGAAGGCGAGCCCTGAAGGTAAGAAGGTAAGAGAGGACAACAGGGTCCAAAACTTTAGAGGTGTAGCGGTGGTTGTTGGGTATACGGGTGATGCGTACTAGGCGTGTGCGGGATCAGAATTCAATGGCGCCCTGAACCATAACGCCAGGTGAAGGACCGCTATGGTGATGCATAATGCAAGACTCATGCAGTCTATCGCTCCGGTGCCTCCAGACTAGGATGTGACCATCGTGGTGCTGCAGACAGATTTGTCTGCAAGACGATGCCGTGACATTCGTTTGTACATGTGCGGCGCTATCAAATCATGTGCTGCAAGAAGCCTAATTCTTGAATTAGGGTTCTTGATGTTGTAGTACCATTAGCTAAATTCATGCGCATAATGTGTGTGTCTTCTCGTTCAGTGGTGCGTGACGAGGCTATTACAATCATTCACATCGGTCAGTTCGTTCCTCCTGCACCTATTGATTCCATATTCGCATCGTTGTGACTTGATTTCATTGAACATGAGTCTCGATAAGCCACAATTCTTCCTCTTTCAAACTCAGAAACTTGCTCGGATGACTGCCACATTTTTCGGCGAGGCATAATTAAGCTTCCTATACACAGGAACATCTAGAAAACACAATTCCAATACTTAAAAAAGCCTGTTCTCTGCTCTTCCTTTTTATACTGCTTACAAGGGGTGTTACTATTGCACATGATTTGGATATACGTTGCGCAGTGGTAATCATCTGCATATATTTCCATGATCTAAGCATCGGGCAAATTTCAAGGCTATTTGATACTTTCTTCATGGTATTTTCGATGGTAGGTTGGTTTGGGGTTTGATGGCGCAAGGGCCATATTTGGCCATGCTACGCCAGACACAAGACATACAATATCAAAGGTATTTTCGATGGCCAGTAGTATAGTTATAAAATAATGCTTTGAGAAAATGGAAAAGTGGTATAAATTGTTTTTGCGTGTCGTTGTATGATCATATTTTGGTACATGAAGGGCTGATTAGACAGAGCATAAATTATGTTTGAGTAACTTAATAGTGTTCTCATTGTAACACGAATTGCTGATAGCAGCTGACTATTTCATTAGGTTTGATTTGTCCTCCACTGTCATTGCACACGAAGTTAAATTAAACAGGGCATAAATTGTGCGGATAATTTAGTAGTTCAATGTAAAACATAAACATTGCTTATATCAGCTGACGCATGATGGAAATCGAGGTTACCTTAAAATGAAGTTTATCATCGTTTTGAGACGCTTGGGGTTTAATCTAATTGTGTGGCGTTGACCAATTAACTATCATATGTCAATTCGAAACTCATTCCTTCGAATTTTTATTGGTTTAGTGCTGAAATCATATTAGGAAAACAAGCCAAGTGGCATCGGGTTCGGTTGGTTGTTAGAGTTTGATGGCTCAAGATCCAAACAGGGACAAATTGCACCAGGCGTCGGGTTTGGAATACGTAGCGCAGTAGAAATACTACTGCCACCCCCCTACATTCAGCTCTCACAGAAAATGCCTCTCATAATTTAACTTTAAAATACTTTTTATTCTTCAATCAACCATAGCCGACACTGCTGTTGTGATGCAAACATCCGTCAAAAAATGAGTTCAAGTCAAAAATTCTTAATTCTGAACTCTTAAAACGTTTGTGGGCCGGATTAGCAACCTGAGAGTTCGATTAAAACCAAAGACAGTCGTGTTTAAGGGGTCTAGTGCACATTAAATCGGTCGTGGCCTCAAATGTCCTCATGGTGGCGTTTGTGGAAGTTTGGAGAGTGGGGTGCCAGCTCAGGTGTGACCTCGTCATCTGACCGCGGTTCAAAATTACGTGGTGTTGTCCTCGATCTTTCCCTTCGGGTTTGAACTCGGATCGTCGCCAATAGCCCGTTCTGTTGCTCCAGTCTACCTACCTTAAAATGTTTAAAATAAGAGTTTTTCTAAACGTCCATGTGAAATATGGCACAAATCTAACGAAATTAAAAGATAATTTGCATAATTTTTAATGCTTTTAATCTAAAGCGCGAAATTCACTTTGACTGCATTTTGGAGATAACTCTTCTGGAAACCTCGATAAAGTTTAACAGTAATAGCTTCATCAGACTTATATTTAATTATTTATATTTATAACGATAAATATTGGGATGGATATTTATTGAATTAATTATTTGAAATTGTAATTCAATTGTTAAAAAATGCATTAAGGTGCAGTGAAAAAAGTATCCAAACTAAGTGAAAATGATAATTTTGAAAATAATTCCAAAATGAATACTCGGCAACTGATATATATATTTACAAATGATCCTTTTAATTTCTGCCTTAGCTTGTGAATAATAAGACACGCCAAAATATCTTGCAATGTTAAAAAAAGTATAAGCGGATTTCAGGTAGGTAGGTAAATTAACGTACACTGAAGCAACACAACGGGCTATTGGTGTCGTTCGGGATCCATCCCGCAGGGAAATCTTTGAGGACACTTGTCACTTTGACCCACTATCAGATGACCGAGGTCAACACCTGATTTGACACCCCACTCTCCAAACTCCCACACCACACCACCGTGAGGACGTTTGAACCACGATAGATTTAACGTTTACCAGCCCCACGTACAAGACGGTCTTGGGTTGAATCGAGTTTCGAACTCGCAACCCTCCTGTTGCTAATCCGTTACTCTTCCAACAGGGCTACGGGGGCGTCTGGTTTTGATTCAGATTCATATTTTCTTGAATGAACAAAAGAAGGGGATAGAGTTTTTTTTATCGAGATTGATTTTTTCCCTTAATAAATATAAGTAAATCAACATTTATAAGCTAAAAATAAGTAAATGCTTTCATCATAAAGGCTGAAAACGCGAAAAGAATTCTCGGCTTTTGCTAAATTCAACAATAATTATGATGCGCTGGTAAACTGTGGTAAACAGGTGTTAAAAGGCTCCCTTATGATACACAAGTGCTAAGTTAAGATTGATTTGAGTAGAGTGGTTTAGTAGCTTCATTACTCCTGCAATATCCCAATTGAAAGGTAGTTTATCCTATTGGCTTTTAATTTAAACCACTTTTGTTGCGATTATGCTGTATATTAAGATCAATTGGTTGCTTAATAAATCATATTTATTATCCTCAAAAGTTGTGTACTGCTTTCATTTAAGCAGCTCAAAAGAAGCACAGCCTAGTTTAGGTAAAAAATTCAAAAGTTAGCCTAAGTAAATGAGGTTAAAAAGTTTTTATAACGAAATTTTTTAAAATTCCCCTTCTGATATTTGCAATTTTCCCACAAGAGTGTAATTTTCCCTTTTGAAGTCTACTTAAAAGTAAACCCTCGGTGTTGTGTGTGTTTGATAATTTAAAAGGATTAGTGTCCTACTTACCGTAATACATCAACTTCTGTCTGAAAATTGAATATATTTAATTTATTAAATTTATTATTCCCGAAAGCGTATACAGATTTTTTTATTAGAAAAAGTTGAAAATGCAAGAAAAAGTCCATCAACCCCAAAACAATTAGAGAAAATATTCAAAGAAAGAAGAGATAATTTGTTTGAATCAAGAACGTCAACCCTATTTTAAAAATCTCGGAAGGTTTTCAAAGTATTCACAGAAACTTGCTCAGGTGTTGACCTCATGGAGTAATTTTAGTCAATGTTTTAAAATGGGTCATTTGACCCGCTTATAAATTTAGTTTTAATCATTGAACTTTTAATCATTAAAATATTTAAATTAACAAAAATGTTTGAAAAGTTTTAGTTCCGTGCTGAGTTAAGAGAAACGGGTTGTGTTCGAAATAATCAAAACAAATAACTAATCAAACATTTTTAAAGCATCGATAAAAATAAATGATTTATATCGCTATTAATTTTGTTTTAAATACCAGATAACTTATAAGCAAATTATGTATTCTACAAAATTTTATATTTTACCTAAGACTATATAATTTTTATTCAGCAGAACCCTGATTATCCGAGCTCCGTTTAACCTAGTGTCCGTGTTAACTTATCCGAATTCGATACTTGGTTGTTTAAAGCCTTAAATAAAGCTTATAGTTTGTCGGGTAGATGGTTGTTTTGGGTTTGGTGACGCAAGATCCAAAAATGGATAAGCTGTTCCAAAACCCAAGACAAAATAAAATTAAATAAAAACATTTAAAAATATCAGATTAACAACCAGGCCAAAATTGAAAGCATGATGAAACATTTAAGTAAACAACACGAATACAAAATAAACATCCAAAAATATGAAAAAGTAAATACACTCATGTCCAGAATTATCTTTCCATGCATAAAATCACGGATTTCTCATAAACTGTAATTTTATGAATTTGAACTATAATTTTATGAATTTGTGTGAAATGATACATAACATCGTAACACATAAATACAAAGGAAAAAATTTAAGAGCACTGCGTATGATATAAAACTGTAGCATGAAACAATAAAAATGGCAATAATATGTGACAAGGAGAGTTCAGAAAAAAATTAAGGCTTATGAATTTAATATGGAATGTGATCTCCCCTGACGTGTACACACATATCACAATGTGTTTTAATGCTGGCAATAATGTTAACCACAGTTTGGGAAATTAAGTTCCACTCCTCCAGCAATGCGGTCTTCAGGGCATTTATATCTCTAGGAGGAGGATGTCTCCGTGCAACTGCTTTTCCAAGGTAGTCCCATAAGTTCTCTATCGGGTTCAGATCAGGAGATTTTGCTGGCCACGGCATTCGCTCAATGGCTTCACTTTCAAGGAATTCGTCAATGAGGTTTGCTCGATGTGGACGAGCATTATCGCCCATAAATAAAAAGTCAGATCCATATGCACCTCTGAAAAATCTTACCCAAGGTTCTAAGACCTCATCCTGATATCTCTGGCCGGTCACAGATCCGCTGTTGAAAACGTGTAGGGGCGTACGTCCATCGATCATTATTCCTCCCCATACCATCACACCTGCACTACCGAAACGGTCACGTTCCATAATGTTCGAAGGAAGATTTCGCGTTCCTGACTCCCTACAGATGTAAACACGTTTAGAATCAGATGTTAAACTAAACCTCGACTAATCAGTAAAGAGAACATGGGTCCGCTGGTGTTCACTCCAGTTCTGATGTTCTTTGCACCAATTAAAGCGATCCCTCTTTTGTTGTGAAGACAGTGAAACACATATCCTTGGCTTTCTGGCATAAAGGCCTTTTTCATTAAGCCTTCTGTATACAGTTTGCCGTGATACAACAGTTCCAGTGGCGGCTGCAACCTCTGAACTTAACTGCCGAGCAGTAGACTTCCTGTTACGACGGGCAGCTATTGCCAGATATCGATCTTGAGAAGCAGTTGTTATTCGTTTACGACCTTGTCCAGGCCTCCTTACAACAGTTCCAGAGTTCTGAAATTGTTTCCATAGCGTAGAGACTGCCTGTCTTGAAATATTCACACATCTCGCTGCTTCCATGATTGTCTTCCCTGCTTCTAAACGGCCGATAATTCGCCACTTCAGATTCTTCCAAATAATACTTCGGAGCCATAACAAACCGTTTTGAGTCCTTACACACTGAAATGAAACGCTGTATTGCAGAAATTCACAAAGATATTCACTTTGCGCGAAGCGCTTGATTCACCGTCGGATGACGTAACGCCTTGATTTACATATCAGAAACCGATGCTAATTAGGCTTGTCTTTCACACATTCCCTGCAAAAATGGATTACATCGATTGGATATTTCATGGAATATCATTATTTTGGGGTATGTAAAGATAAATTTGGACACATGAGTGTTTATTAAAAACATTTCATCAACGTGAAAAAGTAAAATATAGTTTAAAATGTATTGATGTGAAATGATGCAGTTTGCATGTCTGAAAGTAGATTGTAAATACATAGATGACTGTTAAGTACATTTTCAAGAGAGTTTAACCCTCCAAGTGATTTCGACGAGGTGTCTCGTCCATCAAGATCTGGCCATTTTTTGCCAATGATGAGATAGATGGTCCGTTAAGATCTGGCCAATTTTACAAATGATGAGATTCCTCGTAGGGACAAGAATACCCTAACCAAGGGGGAATGAAGATCAAAATTGTTCACAACTGGTGACGATTTTGAAGTTTTGTATCAAAGGCTGGGCAGTACAGGGCAATTTTCAACACGAAGAAAAACCACCAGGGGGTTAAAAGGTACATAACTCACGTCCAGATTTATTTTTAAAATTATCACAATAAATACATACTTTGATATATAAATTCAAGTATAGATTATTATTAATTCTTGCTTTATGAATCTTTCAGTAGAAGTAGTAACAGCTTGAAGTGATGTAATTATTTTCTGTATTTCGTATAGACTATTTTTTATTACTACTACGTCCGTATTGTCCCAGTTTCTAATTATCCGGGGTGGCCTCGGTCCACATTATCTCGGATAATCGAGGTTCTAGTGTACGTAATTATTGACCCGACGATACTAGAGCTTAATTTTATGTTGCATCTGTCTAGTTTCACATTAATAAATTGCGAAACTCATCTTTGCCTATCAAGAAGTACAATTATATTTAATTTTCTTTTTGCTATTTTAAAGGAAATGAAATTCTTAGTTTATGAATCTTTAACCCTCCTGGTGGTTATCTCGATGAGGTATCTAATCAAAAACGCAATCATTAGCAAAACTGACCAGATATTGATGGATGAGATATCTCGTCATTAGAGGAAAACTAACCAGATCTTGATTTCGTAATAAAAAAAGCGACAAGATCTTGATGACGAGATATCTCGTCATTAGCAAAATTGATTAGATCTTGATGGACGAGATATCTTGTCGAAACCACATGGAGTGTTGAAGGCATTTTTTGCTGTAGGCACTACCACAATTCCGGTACACGTTCCTCTCGTGTAATTGAAATTGGTTAATTGTGTCAGGCTTAACCCTCCAAGCGGCACATCTGAGTATAGTTCGGACGGGGTTCTATGCTGCGGGTGGTAGACCGATATGTTTCAAGCAGTGAGATGTCCAGAAGTCCAAACGAGATATATTTTGGAAGCGAGTTGTCCGAATATTTCCGGCCTGCTGCCTTGTCATGCACGAATTTTCCCTGGCTGTATTCTAACTGAATTTTCTGAGCTGTGTTCGGGCGTACCGCTTGGAGGGTTAATGGCGCAAGGGTGATAATTGGCCAAGCTACGCCAAACACAAGACATACAATGTCAAGTGATGGACATATACGCACAAGGAAAGTTTTAGACACAGAAGAGGAAAATACACTGAGGGTACGTTACAGGAATCGAACCTTCGTAGCCTAGAACTCACAGGTATTAATTGAAATAGGTAAAAGAACCTGTTTTCAAAACCACATAAACTCTTAATTGACGTACGATAGACTTACCAATGAGATTTGTATGCAATAGGGCTCTTAATAAAAGTAATGAACATCGGAGTGAAATTCTACTCGTGCTGAATCCCTGAACTGAAAACTGCGCAATACTTTAGGGGTATTTCGGTAAAACGGTCAGATTATTAATTATTATAAATGACAAAGAATGACCTTTCGTCAATGTAGAATATTTAGTTATTGTAGAAAAAGATCATAAATTAGTCAGTTGTACAGCCCCTCTGATGGCGACGCATGTCGATATATGGCTTGGCACGGTCTATGCTATCCTGAGGTAAATTGAGCCAAACATTCGTTGATGCTGCTCCAGATCCCTTATATTCCTGGGGTGGTGCAATTGATGGCTTGGCATATCCCAGACATCGTCAGTGGGAGACAGATCTGGGTATCTCCCTGGTCAAGGAAGGGTTTCAACACAGCGGAGAAACTCCTGGCAGAGGCGAGCCTCGTGTGGCAAGGCGTAATCGTGTTGGTAAATAGCCCATTCAGCGTGTGACATGAAAGGCAAAATAAGATTTTGTAGGATCGTGACATATTTCTGATGCTGTCAAACTGCTTCGAGGGCCGCGGTGGCCCGGTTGGAAGAGTAACGGACTAGCAACCGAAGGGTTGCGAGTTCGAATCCAGCCAAACACCGTCGTGTACAAAGGGGGCTGGTGCACGTTAAATCTGTCGTGGCCTCAAATGTCCTCACGTTGGCGTGGTGTGGAAGTTTGGAGAGTGGGGTGCCAGCTCAGGTGTTGCCTCGTCATCTGACCGTGGTTCAAAATTACGTGGTGTTGTCCTCGGATCTTTCCCTTTGGGATTGATCCCGGACCGTCACCAATAGCCCGTTGTGTTGCTCCAGTGTGACGTTAATTGAAATAAATAAATAAATAAATAAATAAAATAAACAAACTGCTTCGTACCACTACTAGAGGAAACTGGCTGTTATGAGGGATGACTACCCAAACCTGAGTTACAGTAGTGTGTCACTCGACAGTAAACTGAGAATGGTAACGCTGGCCGGGTCTCCGCCACAAGAGAATGCTGCGATCATCTGCTCCAAGGCCGAAGGGGGGTTCGCCACTACCATTCCATGCTGACCGCGATTCTAGAGCACTGCACTACTCCAGGCACAGCCGATGATATTCGGTGGTCAACGACAGACGCGCGTTTTCACGGGTGACGTGCATGTAGTCCTGCCTCTGCCAGACCTCTAGCAGTGGTCAGCGGTACAGGAAGCTGTATAGTTGACGACATGTATCTTCGGATGGCCAATAAGGAAGTTAGTTGTTGGTGCAGTTTCAGTTTGTCTCACCATCAATCAATTCTCTCTCGCATTTATCCGTCTGGGCCGACTGGACTTTCGTGACGTGCCTGTGTACCTTCACAGACCAACTGCTGTCAGCATCTTTTCATAGCAGTCAGTGTACATCCCGGATGAAGGGTGATTTATTGACAAGACCAACCTGCTGCCCGCAATCCCACGATGCGACCCCTATCAAAGTCGTTCAGTTGAGTATACTGTGTTCGAGTGCGTCGTTCAGGCAGTCTTGGTCGCAAAAGATAACAACACCAAACCAGTATATTCACAGTGAGCCTTTTACAGCTCTTTAATTAGCCTCAGGATGCGTACTTTACATGTTATACGGAACGCCTTTGACGTTCATTGGCACAGACTTTAATAATTTGCATGTCTGATACAGAGGATTTTGTATGTTTTATTTCGTATAATTTTGTATTTTTTCATTGTTTATCGATGAATATTTCTGGATATTTAGATTTTTTTGGATAGATTTAATGTCTCTCAAATCCTCATTTATCCGGAATAAGTTTTATCGGAGTTTTAGTTTTAAAAACAACGTATTTATTAAATAAACCTATTTCATGCATTTCTTCTATAAGTAGTATAAGTGTAAATACGTTTAAAAAACATTTGCTTATCTTGAAACTAGAAAAATAGCTAACAAATTTTTCGAACACATACAGGCGGCCCCTCGACTTTCGCACAATTCGCTATTTTGCACATTTTTAAAAATTCAATTTTTTAAAGATTTTTGTCGATAATGCAAAAATTGTTCGCTTCCATGCAGTCGCTCCCACGGAGGGCGGTAGCTCACTCACACATTGCCGCCTAGAGTATCGGACTTCTCGGAATCGTGACGTCATTAGGGTCGTGGCGGGGGCCGAATATCAAATACATACAATGTATTAAACAGGTTTAGTCATGCCTTAGGGCGCGTGTCGATGCGTTGTGTGTTTTGCCAATTTATTTGTTTATGTTTAAATATTTCGCCCTTATAAATTTATAAACATGAGTGAGAAATGGAGAAACTGCAGTGTTGATACGAACAAAAGAAATTAAGGACTCGTAAACTTCATACGATCGAGACAAAGATGGAAATAATTAGACATTTGGAAAGCGGTGAATCTTTCTTCAATCGGCCGTTCGTACGACATAAACAGGTCTACGATATGTTCAATTTTGGAAAACAAGAATAAAATTAAGGAATACGTTCAAAATTGTGAAAATATATCTTCAAAGATTGTTCCCAAAAGACACGGCATAGTGATGAATGAAATGGAAAGATCTTTGTCATCATGGATTGATGATCAACATCAAAACGATGTCCCTCTGAGTTTTTCAATTATTCGAGCTAAGGCTCTTAGTTTGCATGAAGATTGCAAGACTAGATTAAAAGAAGATTCTAACACGGTGTTTCAAGCAACTAATGGCTGATTCGACACATTTAAAATGAGTTTTCTTTACATTAAATTCAGGTTAAACTGGCAGGGAAGGTGGGCCTATACAGATTTTTGGAAGAACTATTATATATGGAACGCAATAAACAATATTGGAGACTCGTGGGCTGAAATAAAAGAGTCAACAATGAAAGGTTCCTGGAAACAATTATGCCACAAATGATGAGTGATTTTATAAAATCTGAAGAAACTCCGGAAACTATCACGGATGAAATAGTTAGCCTAATGAATGAACTAAACTTGGACATCAACAACTAAGAGATATTAATCAGTTGATTGAATCTCACTCAGTACTTCTGTCAAATGAATAGTCAATTGAGCAACAAGAGTTAAATGAAATACACAATGAAAGTGAGGAAGAAGCTGACAAAATCGTCGATCAAAAATATGAAGGAAGCCTTCATGCATCTTGACAAATTTTTGACTATCATGGAAGAATGTGACCCCAATGGAGAACCTATATCTCAAGTACGTAGGGTGATTGAGAAAGACACAGCATGTTATAGAACTCTTTATCAAGAAAAGAAAAAAAGGGTGGTATTCAACTAACACTCTTGACAAGTTTATAAAGAAAACACCTGAAAGCACTTAAGCACGCCTCGTTAACTTAATTATGTATATTGATAAATAAATATTTTAAATATATTATTGATAAATAAATATTATAATTGATAAATAAATATTATAATTGATAAATAAATATTATTATTGATAAATAAATATTTTAAAATACAATTTTGGATGTTTTTTAAATCCCTCTACTTTCGAACATTCAACATTCGCACACATTTTCAGGAACCAATTATGTGCGAAAGTCGAGGGCCCCGCCTGTATTTCGTTTCTTCAGTGACTTGTGAGGTTTTCAATACCTTCTACTACAAAAATATTACTTTAAAAAAGTCAAATATGACTCTTGTGTACCGAAACAAAAATAGAGCAGATAAGCAATTAACAACGTAATAGGATTGAATATATTTGAATACTAGCATTATAGAATATATTTGTATAATGCTAGCACGAATGTCAATTAACAATACACTCTCAACGGTAGGTATTTAATTAACGTCGCAATGGAGCAACACACCGGGCTATTGGCGACGGTCCGGGATCAACCCCCGAAGGGAAAATCCAAGGACAAAGCCTCGTAATTTTGAACCACGGTCAGCCCACTCTCCAAACTTCCACACAACGCCAACGTGAGGACATTTAAGGTGACGACAGATTTATCGTGCACCAGCCCCGCATACACAACGGTCTTGATTGGATCGAGTTTTGAACTCGCAACCCTCCGGCTGATAATCCGTTACTCTTCCAACTGGGCTATCTCGGCCCTAAGTAAGAAGATGAATTAGTCAGTTGTAAAGACCCCACTCTGATGGTGATGCATGGCGATAGACATTGTGACAGGTAGGTATTTAATTAACGCCGAACTGGAGCAACACACGGGCTATTATAGACATTGCAGTTCTTATGATATCCTGTGTCAAATTATATAAGTCAGCATTCACCAACTGCTACTCCAGACCCCTTATATTCATTTGGACACTTGATGGTGCAGCTAAACAGGGCCAGCCGTACGAAATAGGGGACTCAATTCGATCGAAGGCCCTACCAAATATCGGATCTTTCCTTTTGGAATTGATCCCGGACCGTCACCAACGCCCATTGTGTTGCCCCAGTGTGACGTTAATTAAAATATCTACCTACCAAATATAAGTAATAATTAATTAAATGACATTTTGAAATGAAGCGAATTGAGTAGTTGACAGTAGAAAACATTTGTAAAGTACATATAAATAATCGCTTAAGTGTGTTGCTAAATAATTTAGGGATAAAATTATTTATTAATAAATGCATACTATCCTAGTTCCATTCTTGTCGACGCCCCTTGGAGTGAGTGGAGTCCCATTTGAAGGAATCGGCTTAGTACCGGCCCTGCTGCTGCAAACCGTGTTATTAAGTAGATATTTTAATTAACGTCACACTCGAGCAACACAACTGGCTATTGGTGACGGTCCGGGATCAATCCCGAAGGGAAAGATCCGAGGATAATACCTCGTAATTTTGAACCACCATTTGATGACGAGGGAACACCCAAGCTGGCACCCCACTCTCCACACCATGCCAACGTAAGAACATTTGAGGCTAGGACGGATTTAACGTGCACCAACCCCCTTTGTACACGACGGTCTTTGGTTGGATTCGAACTCACAACCCTCCGGTTGGTAATCAGTTACTATTACAACCAGGCTACCGCTGCCCCCGTGTCATGAAGAATAATACAATTAAAAGATTAACTTATACCAATCAGAAAATAAGCTCAGTCCCATTAATAAACGTTTAAAGCAACTGTCATGTGAAATTACGAATTTTGACTGCATTTGGGGAATCTAGTATGGATGAATGTTGGCTATTTTACCACGTTGTCTGGAACACGCACACACACCAGGTTGGTTGTTTCGTTTTGTGGGTTTTATGGCGCAAGGGCCATATTTGGCCATGCTGTGCCAGACACAAGACATACAATATCAAGTAATAAATGTACACACATAATGAAAGTTTTACTGACATAGAAGAGAGAAATGCCCCTGACAGGAATAGAACCTCACAGCAACTGACCATGACAAATTTTACAGAACAACCGTTTAAAGACAGATTTTAGGTTAAAAATAAAAATTCCAAGCATTTTGATGGTGTTACATATTTGTTCAAACATATTACAATATATTTCTTATCATGAAAACACGCATTGTGTCTAAAATCATTTGTCCAAAAAATGGCAGTTTGAGTTTCTGCTCTAAGCCAACAATATATATGTAATTAAAAAAAATTGTCATAATGAAACTTCAAAGCCGCAATCATGTGGAAGGAGTGGTGTAAGACAGTTGACAAATGGATCCATTAGGGTTGAGAGTAATGCTGTGTTCACAAATGGAGAGGTAAATATTCCAGAAAACCTTTCATTAAATTTTGTAGACATCATAATGTAGAGGGGTTTGTTGTGTGTGGGGTGTTTGAATGGCTGAGTTCCTTTTTCTAAGGGGCTTGTGAAGGAGAATAGTTAAAATTGAACATGCTAGGTAAATAAGGATTTATAAAAATATGAATGGACCAGGAGATCTACCAATTAAATTCATTGGCAGAAATGTCGGTCTTTCTATAAAGTCATGTGCATCTTTAAATCAGAAAGCGAAGTATGAAAGCAATGATTATGAAGTTTTGTCAGTACTGGCTCATCATTTCTCAATTCACATATCTATATATTATATCCATCCACCTAAAAGGGACAAAAAAGTAAAAATGTATTTCCAGAAAGAAGTTTTGTATATTTGTTTAATGCTAATTACATTAAATCTATATATTATATCAATCCACTGCAAAAAGGGACAAAAGTAAAAATGTATTCATAAAAGAAATTTTGAATACTTGTTTAATGCTATTTAAGGGAATTTATTTTGTAAATATTTGCTGAATAATCATAACTTGCATGCATAGAAAAAATCATTTTTTTATGCTTAGAATAATCTTTTAAAAGTTCAGTCTGGTAACCAAAAATAATGACCTTTTTAAAAATGTGGCAAGATCTAAACTTTGCTTAAAAAATTCCATTTCTAGATTTGGATTGCCTTTCTAAGTAAAATCCTGGCTATGCCATAGCCCCCATGGAAAACATTGTATACTGCCTTTATACTGAATTATTCTAGAGGCAAGATATTTCCCAGCAACCTCATTGTAGTTAAGATGCTGCTGGCTACTGTTTAGATATTCCACTTTTGGTCAATAATTGAAAGAGGCAGGTGTCTGCTCCATAAAATGGAGTTAGAATTAACTTATGTTAAAATGAGTTAAGTTTGGCTGCTAAGATGCATGTGGTTGCCAATATTCTCCACCAGCCAGAATTAGTACTAGCTGACAAATCCGAAATGAATATGAATAAAGATGCACAATGGATAAGGAGATAGACCGAATCACAGGCAGCACTGAACACTGTCAAATAAGTATATACTTTCAGTACTGCTTCCAATCTTAGCCGGTTTGCGTCGATCGTTATCTGTACAACAAAAAACTAGTTTAGAAGGTAAGAAAACATAACAGTGCTTGTGCTACTTTTGTTGTACAGCAGTCCAGAAAATTTTTGAGTACATCTTGAATGAGTAATAGTTAAAACCTTCAGTACTTAAGATATTTTAAATGTAAGACAAGGTTTAAGAATACTGTAGAAAAGTTGAAAAAGAAGCTTAATTTCTTAAAACAATTTCCTCTCCATACATCAACAAAACTTAATTTGGTCATTTCCAGTGTTTAAATCTTACTGGAAGGAGTTGATAAAATAGAAAAATTTATCAGGGAAGGTGTTTTTCTTTATCTCCCATGACTTTACAATTATACATAAATTCAGATTTTTGGGAGATAAAATTGGGATAAATAATTCAAAAATTAACGTGTATACTAGATTTATACACAAAATAAAATTCTGAGTATAAATATCAATATACAATAAGTTATATAGCAAAAAGATAGTTCCTAAAATGTTAATTTGGGGCAATACTTGAATTTAATTTTGTAACAGCTTATCAGTTTCAAATTGTTCCAAATATTTGGTAAATTGATATTTAACTGATTTGAATTGCAACTTAACACATACAATGATCAACTCATTGAATTGCCACATCACAAGTTGATTGCTATCAGGGTTTACAAATTTCACTGAATGATTTTAAATATTCAAAACTGAATACTTGTTCAACTAAAGTAATGTTTCTCAGATCAATAAAATTTTAATGTAAATCATACAATAGGCCTAACAAAATTTCTTTGTTTAGGTGATTCATACTTAGTTATGTTCACTTTTTAGGGTTTTTGTTATGCTGCACTTTTATGTATGAATTATGTTTTAAAGCAATACAATTTTGAACACATGAAACAAATATTTATTGTTGCTAAACTCTGACAATACTTCATGTAACAAAATCAAAAATATACAAATTTAGTTATGCACCTCAAGATGTTATACACATTTTTCATAAAAACATATCTCAAGCACTCAAGAAACAAGAACCATTTAACCATTCACATAATTTTAAAATACTATATTATTTAAGTACAGCACACAATATTTATTACAATAAAATCTAAAATATTTTGAATTCATTTTTTGAAGTTTTCATATAAAATCAATAAACTATATGTGAAACTAAACAATACTTAAGTTTATGTGACCAGCACATAGCAACCCAAAAGATAAAAACAAATTTAAATATATACATGAATGGCACTTTGAACAAAAACATGATTCCATTTCTTTTGGATTACAGAAATATAATCAATAAATATTGGTGGTAGAATTGCAAATAAAAACTACCAGGAAGAGTGTATAAAAATATAAAAAATGGCTATTATTAGAGCATAAAATAGTTTGAATCACTAGAAAGATATTCTTATTCACCACATGCCTCAAAATGTTTATTATAAATGCAGAGCTCACATTAAAAACATTATGAAACAAATCTACAATAAAAGAAAATGAAAAATATTCAAAATAGGACTACAAAACAAAGATATATTAAATAAACTCAACTAATTACTAAAATATAAGTAATCTGAATAATGAGAATAGATATGAAAAGTGATTATACATTGCTATTGTGTGGAAAATTTCCCTTTTACATTAATTAAAATGAATACACAGTATCGATTCTGTTTACAGGATATCAAAGATTCACACACAATAAATTTTTAGATAGAAGTATATGATTCTTCACTTATTGAAGACAAAGGCAAAAAACTTTGGGAATATAAATGTATATACCTTAAATGAACAATTGTAAAACATTTACATATGGCACCAAAACTTGGAATCAACAAAAAATGCAATAAAGGTATATACATTAAAAATTAACAGTAAAACGATAATTTTTTCCATAAGTGCTTAACATATCACATCAGACATATTTGCATACAATTTGACAAAACTTTCCGATATATACTTTAAAAAATGTAATACTATATAAAACATTAATTGAAGATGTTATAATGGTAATTTCATAAATACACTGGACAAGCATTTGAAAAATCAGTGAGATATTAGTTCAGAAATTAATGTATAGAAAAACAAATTTTAACAAAAATGACTTAAAATCCATATTATGCTTTGGCACTACATTTCACAAACATATTAACAAATTATTGTGTACTTTAACTGACAACAGATTTATCATCATTTGCATAACGAAATTATGCATGCAGTCCAGAGTTGCCATCTATTTCTATAACACATTTGGATGAATTTTCATAAAAAAACCCCTAATTATTCATGAATTTTTTACATTTTGAATTTAAGATATTAGTAAATATTAAGTGATTTGTTTCACTGTGACTGTCTTGAGTATTTCAAAATAATAAAATCAGGAAATAATGTTCTATTATGCTACTAGGCACACATAAACCAAATCTGTCTTTTAAATGCCATGCTTCTAACGGTTTTTAGAGAGACACTTTTTAAAGAATTCTGAAATAAATTCTTACTCAAAAGATTTCATATGCACAATGCATTTATACAAAGTAAAAGGAAAATTTTTTGTATTCAATTAAATTTAAAATATTCAAAACAAACTAAGTTTGTGTGTCAATGCCAAATCCATTGTTCAGTGAATTTCGTATATTTTTAAAATAATGCACAGTAGGAAGAAAAATGTTAGTCATTTATTCATAAGTTGGGAACCATCTGTTGAGTATGTGTTATAGAAAGCTATATAGAAACCACATCAATTTAGTCAAAAAACGTTAATGCCATGTTGAATAACACTTCAATTCAGTAGTGATAATTGTTTGTCAAACTGTATAAGGTTACAAGAGAAAATTCCACTGGCTTCCCATATAAATAAAAGAGAGGAAATATGAAGAATGAGGGAATACATATTCAGACACAGTACCAGATCATATCACAAAGTTTGGACAAGGTTTAAGGTATCAAGTGAAATTCAAAACTACATTGAAAGTGTTCGAAAGCCTGCAGAAGTTACTTTACACACAAGGGTTTTAAGGTATGCTCCATCTCTTACAACACATTTTGGAAAAGTAATTTGGAGTATTCATTGACTGTTTTCACATGACTGATTTAAAAGAATGCTTCTGGCCATTACAAATTGTCATTGAATACATCCTTAACAGTAGAAACCATAAAATGCAGATTATTTTTATTTTCTTTCATAAATAGTAAATATTAGATTGCAAGCAAAACTATTTTACATTCTTTCCCACATAATTTACACTTATTTCATGCAGTTTCATAAGTTAGAGTATAATGTCCTTGCTAATAAAGATCTCACTATTATAAATCACTTATCTGTAGAGATCTTTGCATTTGAATGTTAGGAGGTTTACCAAGTAGTTCTAATCTGTTGAGGTGACAGTCACGACATAGAAGATGTCCATCAAGAGGATAACACCGTTTATCTGGTTCATCAGTTAATTGCAAGCCACAATCCTGGATCAAGATACAAAATTGCAGAAAATAAATACAAATAAAATCAATAATGATTTAATTAGTACATTTATATAAGAAAAAAAAACAGATCCTTCATTTCTGTTATGGCAATAAAAGGAAAAATAATAAAATGAGTATGGTAAACTTCTGACATTCAAATCAATTCCCTAGTTATACAAACAAGGTAAAATTCTTTTAGAGAATTAAGAAACAGGACAAGCTGCCAGTTAAACAATCTATAAGTCTGATTCAATTTTCAAGGCAAATCATTACTTTTAGACTTTGGGGGTGCTTATAGGAGAGGTAGCTATGAGAAATACACCAACAATTTTTTGCACAGAATCAAAATTAACCAACATCTCCCACTGAAAGATTTTAGCCAAATAAGAAAGCACCTTATAGTGTAACATTTAAAAATAGTTTCTAAAATCTTGCCCCCCCCATGATAATTTAAATGGATGAACCCAGAGAAAAATAATTACTGAATTCAATTAATTTAGCTACAAATGATAGGTTTACATGTTTTCAAAAGGTTGTTGAGTTCTTCAAATGAAAAAAATTTTAAGTACTGTACCCAAATCAAATTATGTTCAGTTATTATAACAATTTTTCACTCACGATAAATTTTTTGCCATGATCTGGAAGGTGCGAAAACTATTCACTGACAAGATTTTTCGCATATATTTGTGTGCATGCAAAATGACAAATCAGCCGATTTTGCCGAAGAAAATTTGGATATACAGGTTTTATAGATGTGAACAAATTAATTTAAGGATCATCATGAATTTTTCAGGGCAAAATGTATTTCCAGAGTTGAATAATGCTAAAATGCATTGCAACAAAAACATGTTTTCAATTGGGATGATTGTTCTTGTTCAAACTCCCATGATTTCTTTTGTAATTCCAAAAATGGCAAAAATTTAGCTCAATCCACAGCCAAACTGTTACTCAGTGTAATAGTTATTAGTTTAGCAGTCATTTAACAACATTTAGTTTCTAATCAATGAAGAGAGACAAGATTTAAACTCTCAAGTTAACAAGAAAATTTTTTTGTTACCAGTTTTTAAGTCATTCTGACAAAATTTTGACATTAAAATTAAAAAAATTATTTATTCATTTAAATTATGAATGTCTCTAATTTATACCGAATAAAATTATGTATTATCACACATTTTTTAAGACTTTACTGTAAAAGCATTTGGGTCATGGTCAACATATTTTCTGATATAAATTATTAATGTATTATAACAAAAAGAAATTTTTGGGAAATCATCTTATTGTTTTTAATACACGTAAAATAAACTGCATATTGAGAAAATATAGCACACATGCAGCTGAAAAAGCAACCAAAATATAAGAGAAATTTTTACATCTTAAATCACATACCTCACAAATATAACAATCTACATGAAAATCTTTATCCATTGATACAACTCTCACAGTTTCATCAGTGCCCTAAAAGAAGACTCAGTTTTATACTTGCAAGAAATTGAAAATCAGCACAAGAAACAAATTTCATAATGATAAAAATTGAAAAGATAATTAAGAAATTTTACTACATATTGAATTTCCCATTTAATCAGCACTTGTTTGTCTGTCTCATTAAAAAGTAGCATAAAACAAATTTTCCTCATGCCAAAACTTACATGAAAAAATACCTTTGTTTCATCAAATTTGTGTGGGGATAGGCACATTTTATAGATTCAACCTTGTAAGAGTAAATGCAAAAGTTAGCTAATATTTTTATCTGAATAACTTATAATGAATACTTAGGTTGAAATATACTTTTGAAACAAAAGTATTTCTTCACAAAGTGTGCTGCAAAATGATTTTCAGTTACTTTGGTGTAATAGAATGTGAAAAAAATGTTAGGGTTCTGCGAATTTCCAATTTTTTAATGAATGAACTAATTCCTACACTGAAATAGAAAAAAGACATTTGTTAAAGCTTTCCATTGAGTAATTCTTTTTCCAAAAAAACTTTTAATAGACATAATATATAATATCTCCCTTAAATGAATTTTGGACAAATAAAGCAACTGAAAAAGTAAGTTCATAAAATAATTACGAATTCCATTAATTGTAAGAAAGAGCAAAAACACAAGTTTTAAAAATTCAAATTGATAGCAGACTAGATACATAGAAAAAGTTGTTCAACATTTACTTCAACAGGAGTGATTGCTTTTCCACACATAGCACATTTTGGAGCATATATCCTGGAAAGAAAATGGAATAAAAGTTTCTTAATACTCAAATATTAATGAAAAATCAAGTTTAAAATAAACAATGCTATCTTCAATAAAAAACAAACTAAAAAAGAGGTACAAATGTGATCTTCAGTAACAATTACCAAAACAGTGGTTCTTAACAAATTAGTGTGCATATCCCACCTCATAGAATAATTTTACTACTTTAGCCATGTACACAACTAGTTCTTCCTCAATAAAAACAGTTAAATTAAGAGTACATGAGCAGTGCAATATGCAATTTAACCCATGAAGTGAACTCAGTGACTTGCACATGGAAAGTTATGGGGTTAAAAAGGCATAAGAGATCGGAACAGGATATCACTTCCTCTTTTGTAATCTGTAATAGGCAAGCATTCTTGATTGTACTTGATAATTGAAGCAATACTTACACTAATAGGATGCTCTGAATTCCATATATAGCTTTCAATAAGAAACAAGGCTAATACAAGCTGGGGCAATAGGTTGATAACATTTACCCTTACAATGCATGTTTTTGTAAGTCTCTTTTCATAGTTCAGATGACAAGTAGCAGATAAGCTACTATTAAAGGTAATGAGAGTAAGTTAAATGTAATTTGACTTAAATTTCCTTATACAATACCATAAAATATATGAATACTTACATGTGATAATCTTCAACACAGTATATTTTATTATCCATATCAACGGTAAACCTCACACCATCTAAACATTCATTGCATACACAGCATCTAAAACACCCTGGATGATATGATCTTCCCATAGCTTGTAAGATCTACAATGCAAATATATTTGTTAAAGATAAACTTTCTTAATTTTGGAAGACAATGCAAATTTCATAAATATAATAAAGCACAAACCAGAGGTATCAATGAGTAGGGGCCAACCCCTTGCCCCATTAAACATGAAGGACAATTACACACAGCTAAAATATTCAGGGTACTCAACTTCATTAAGTCATATGACCACCATATCAGGAAACATGGACACGGACTCCCCCAATATTTCTTTGATTGGGGTTGTCTTCTCAAACAAGAGGAATAACAAAAAATATAATGAATAATGATGTACAGTAATGCATAATGAATTGCATAAAAATAAATTGCTTCTAGAACATGTATATTTGAACCAACTAAGGTCTTACTTGGTCTCAGTCTCAACAATTTGCCCAAATTGGAGTTACTGACTTAGACTTACTTTGAAGATGAAAAAACACTGATGCGGGCATCTTTATGCATTAAATCTCATTAACCTTTATTTTATAAAATTTAGGATTTAAAATACTCTTAGAAAGGAAATATCTCTCATAGTAGTCTTTCCCTCTTATCTTAGAGAAAAGAGCTGTGTCTACAATATAAAGTAGCGTTATGACCAGTAAAAGTGGTTTTGGAAACAACTCATTTCAAAGGGTTAATTTATATTCTTGAGATTTACAACCTATTGGTAAACAAATTAGATTAGTTAAATAGAAGTTAAGCTGTTATTTGTGTATTTATTGTAATTTATCTTTTTATTAATACTTAACAAGGAGTGATAATGATTACAATTAATTACAAAATTGGTTTTTAATTTTAAAAATAAATATTGTTCAAAAAAGTCAGAACATTCTATTTACATTCTTCTAAAAATGCTAAAGTATTCATAATTTGTTGATAATCAATGGTTACTCTTTTAGCACTTTTGTAAAACAAACATAAAGTTAAAACATGCACCTTTTACAATGGATGTGATTATAAAAAGATATTTAACAGAAATAAATATTTAGTTCTATAATATTCATTCCTTTAAATACAACACAATAAACACTTAAAGATGATAACACTGATGGAAGCACAAGCAACTGGATTTACTTGTTTACTTACCATTTCCATAATCAAATGACCACAAACTGCACATTTTTCTGCTGTTTGTTGGAAACCAGAATACTACAATACAAAATATTTCATATATATAGTAAAGAATGTATATACACTGCTGGCCATCGAAAATGCAACACCATGAAGGACAAGAGATATCAAAGCCATATTTATACAAATAACATAAGGCACAAGGGCGAAATGATTGAACTTACAGTTGTGTTCAACTTGAGGAATGCGAAGAAATCAGTATTTTGTGTAGCCATCATGGATGGCAATAACTGCTGCTATACATTTCGGCACTGAAAGAAGCTTTGGATGTGTGTTTGGGGTATGTCAGTCCATGCTGCTTCCACACATTAGCATTCTGCACACCATTGCAGCCACACACTTATGGTGCAGAGATAAAGCTTGATTTCATCAAACGAGTACTGATTTCTTAGAACAATAATTCAGTTTCGATAAGCCACAAATCTTCCTGTTAAACCCAGAAACTTGTTTGTATGACTGTTGTATTTCTTGATGAGGCATAATTAAGCTACCTATAAACAGAAACAGCAAGGAAACACAATTCCAATACTTAAAACAGGCCCTCTGTTCTCCCTTTTCATACTGCTTGCAGGGGGCCTTACTACTGCCCATGATTTGTATATACACTGCAGTGCTAATCATTTGTTTATCCTTCCATGATCTACACATCATGCAAATTTCAAAGCTATTGGATGCGTCATTCATGGTGTTGCATTTTCGATGGCCAGCAGAGTAAATACATGCAGAACATTGAGAGAACGTTTTATCAAATTTGAATTCCACAATTTTATTTACACTGTTCTGAACCTAAAATATGCAAACATATTAAAATTGATTCATCAATGATACATTTATTGTGTTTAAGAAAAGTTAAAACGTATTTTAATTATATTATGAATCTTAACTATTATGCAATATAACATGAATTGTTGGCAACCATAGTTCTGTTAAATTCTGCAAATGAAAAATGAAGTGGCAATTTTTTAATATTCTTGGGGAACTGAAAATTTTTGTTAATTCACCAATTCAATTTTAAAGGATATAAAATGGATTTAGCTTAAATGCAACTAATTTTGATCAGTACTATCAAATGTATTGCTTTGCAGTCTCTCTACACATTGATACATCTTTCTCAACAAGAGTTATTATGACTTGCACTTACTTACAGAAACTTAAATTTTGTATTGATATCAAACTCAATCTTATTTATAACTACACATTTCAATGGACAATTAGAAGATTTTGCATTCTAAAACAGCATTTTAATCAGTATATTTGATTGAGTTGGCACCAAGATGAACTTCAAAACTTAAATCTGTGATTTTGGATAAGGAAATGCAAATATAACTTCCACATTTTCATACTTCTATGTTAAATTTCTGATCTACAGCTTTGTAGCTTTGCAATTCTACAACCTATACATCTTAACATTTGCCCTAGTTAAGTCTTGACTAGATTCTTTCAAGTTTGATATTCTATAGTATTTTGAAATGGTGCGAAAACTGCTTTAATTAGATGAGAATATTTGCTCCTATTTGATTATTTTTATGTAGAGTGTATGACTATTATGCATGGCATGCATATCTTTTCTTCAGGATAGATTGCATATTTTAGCTACTTGAACAACATTATAAACAATGATAAGAGTAGAAAGGTATTCTTATGTGCACCTTATATATATCTCTTTAAAAGATATTAACAATTCTTAGGGGTTGCCATTTTCACTGAATATTTACAATGACCCACAATCATTTTAAAAAACATGCGATACCTTGGTATTTTCAAAAACAATTGAATAAAGAATCAAAAGCTTCAATAAGAATTATTGTAATTCCAGCATTACAGTACTAAATAATTTATAAAATCAAAATAATTAAAATAAGTGTTTTTCGTGCAATTGTATCTAATGAAAGAAAATTTCAAAAACATTTAGTGTAGATATAAAATTATGTCCAACATAAATAGTAAGAGATTTTGGATAATGAAGTGATTCAGCAAAAGAACTGAGAGGCTTTAGTAACTTTTCCAGGAAAATACATACTATGAACTGCAGTTGAAATTAAAATTTTAGAAGGCAATATATGTCAAAAGTTACAAAAAGTATTGTTTTAAAAATATAAATTATTCACAGCATATGGTAAAACTACACAGCAGTTCGAAGGAGTAATTTGACAAGAATGCTAGCTTGCTATTAAAATTATAAAATAAAAAATAGTTATTTTTTAATTGATTGCTACCAATGCTATAATAAAACTTCATCTTAGATTTTATCCTAATTAGCTGAACAAAAATCATCAGGTTTATCAATTTATCTATATCTAGTTCCATTGCTAGTTTTAGTTATATAATTTCATCTTTTCAAAAAATATTGTTGCATAAAGGACTTACAATTTGTGAGCTGAACTTCACAGTTGGACAAGCACCCAGAGTGTGAATTGGAGCTAGTATCTAGATGTAAATGGCACAATTGAAATAAAATGGGGTTGTACACAATGAGTCACTAGCAGTTTTTGAATTGAAAAGGTTAACGTAAGAGGTGGTGTTAGGTGCTATCTTTTTCTGGGAGATTATTTCTATAATGCAACAAGTGGTTAATGTTATATTTTCACATGATACAGTAAACTATGACACATATTGGAAGATACTTTTAGCAATTTTCAAAGTATACAGAGAAAACGTTGACTGCTTAAGACAGGAATATGTAATTTTGAAGTATATCTGAGAAATAGGTCTTATACAATGATCCTAAAGACTTTCTCATTCTGCTTAAAGTGTTCAATATATGCAAGCAATGCATAAACTGTTTAAGTATAAATTAATCACTGTTCTAATTTAAACCAATACCTTAATTGCCGATGAAATGACTAAGAAATAGTTATTTTCTTACCAAATAATCTTCTTCACAGTAAACTTTTCCATGGACATTATAAAAAGCTTTACCTCGTAAAGCTCGACCTGAAATTTTTAAGAATTAAAGAAACATTAACAAAATGTATACAATAAAAATACAAGAAGATTAAATCAACAAGTATTAATATTCTACAATGCATTAAAATTTGCCACAATTATAGCATTAAGAAATAACTGAGAGAAAACTTTCTTTATACAATTTGATAACAAAATCAGGATAAACAGCAGTTGAATTGAAAAAGAAAAAAGCTAGGAAATAGTTCATATCTAAATATCTCATAATTGGTCCACCATAGTAATTTCAATTTCATGTTTTTGTCAATCCAACAAACAGAAGAAAACTAGTCATATTATTCAGTCTCTCAAAATTTTATAGGGAAATATGTCCCTCATTAGAGATGAAAAATAGCACTCAAAGCAAAATAGGGTTTTAGGGAAAATTCATCCAAAAAATGGGCTTTTAATTAAACATTTCCAAACAGGCAAAATCATGATTCAAAAATAACAAAACATGCCTTAAAATGACCCAAACCTGAAAAACATCAACAATTCAATACAGTTAAATAACATTTCAGTCTTACTAAAAAATACAAAAATCTAAATCTAGTTATAACATTTTGGAGCTCCTGTCAGAGCACTGATCTGTAATGAATTCATTAACCATTTTGAAATTTAAAAATGGGAATTTCTCACTCTGAAAATTTCAAAAATGGGATGCAATGCTCTCTGAAAACCACGAACCCTGAGGAGTTTTTATTTATGTATGTGATTAGTGCCAAAATAGAATGTTTTTCGCATCACCTTTTTGATTTTAAGAAAAATATAAACACCTTTTGTTATGAAAAAACTGAATAATGCAATAAAAATGTTAATGTTTTGTTTTAAGGTATTATTAATCATCTGAATGCCCTATGCCATAACTTCCCATTCAGAGTACATATAAAATAAAATAAAAAAAAATTAAAATTTTAAAAACATGCAACATAAATTTCCAAGGAATGAACTTTTTCAGTGTTTAATAGTGTTGCAGAAACACTTAAAAAATCCTAAATAAAATCCTTTAAAACATATTTTAAGTAAACAAGTATTAAGATTTCAAAATAGTTTAACCCATTCCTACAGAATAATTTTTCAAAACAGTTGTTTATAGAAAGTTAAATAGAAAACCAACGTTTCTTGTGTAACTTAATTTCTGATAAAAAAAGAAAGGAAAAATGCCTAAATTTTCATTATCGGAAAAATTAAAAACCACTAATTCATAGAAAAGTATAGAAATTCATAACAGAAAAGGTAAAATTATTGTTTGCCGTTTGGTTGATCAATTTGGCAATATTTTTAAAGCAAAATTGGAGAAAAATCCCGAAAATACTTTTTCCCGACGGAGTACCCAGAAAATCTGGAAAGGTTCCTGGAAAATGTGAACGAGAGTTGAATTTAGAAATAACCTTTTCCAGGTCTATTTTTGAAAATAAAAAATAAGCATTGTTGATAAATGTATGATCCCTGATATTAACTTATAAAACTAGTTTGAAAGAAAAAGCAACAATAGTAATTGATAACTACAGATTAAAAACATAATTACCGCATGAACAACATATGAAGCAGTTCGTGTGATAGAGGTTGCCCATGGCTTGGCAAGCTTGACCAGCACCCGACACCTTTTCTCCACATATGTGACAAATGCCTATGAGAATAAAAGTAATAAGATTATTAGATGCTCAAAATTTTTAAAAAAGGAATTTTAATTTCTGAATAATAAAGGGTTTGGATGTGTTTTATGGCACAAAGGCCCCATTTGACCAAGCTGCTCCAAACACAATACAAAAAAATCGAGGGCCAGAGCACCTGCCACGTTATACGCTAGTTTAGGTTGGTTGAGTTTTTATGGCGCAAGGGTCATATTTTTTACATGCTGCGCCAGACACAAGACATACAATATCAAGTAATGGACATACGCAAACAAAGAAAGTTTTTCTGACACAGAAGAGAGAAATACACCCAGGAAGGAATCAAACCTGTGCCGCCTACAACTTGCAGGTTGCTAGAGCAGTGGGCATACCCACTGAGCCACGATGGCTCTCACTAGTTTAAGTCGGTACCAGTTACAGCATATACTCACTGAAGCACATACTTTATTAGGCACTTTATATAGTATACTTTAACAGGAAAGCAATGTCATTTTAAGGAGTTCTGGCTTTCTATCTTGAAAGTATTTATTTAAACATCTTCCAAATGTTTGAAGGGGTTACATTTTATTCCGACACAATTTAAATTGCCCTTTTCTTAGCAAATAAAATAGAGTTCGGGATAAAAGGTAATCGGAAAACACTACAGTACATCAAAAATTAAAATCAGCTTATTGTAAATTGCTCCGTTGTATTAAATTTTTAAAAAATGTTAGAGGAAAGCGTGAGAAACTGAGTGATCAAGTAACTTGATATTTTGCAAACTTAATCTTTCTGTTCATTGCTTGCCCTTTGTAGCAAGAAATCAAATATTTGCAGAATTAATTGCCAAGCTACATTCATTTCAACATTTTATAAAATGTATGGCATCCGTTTTTAAGAATACTCAAATATTTTCACAATTTACAGCTTCAGTTTTGCCCAATTATAATATAATTAAGCAGTGGCGTTGGGTCCATGCAAGCCCAGAAGCCTGAATCCCCTTTAGTGGTGTTTGTCATGCGCAATTGTACCTTCAGTAAACTCCCATTCCCCATGGCTCCGATTGAGGTAATATGCCCAGAGGATCCATCCTTCTCTCGCCACACTTGCCGACCTGTTTGGCGCAGCTTGTCCGCCATCGGACCTTGCGCCATAAAACCCAAACCAATCAGGCCTTGTAAAAGACGGCCTCACGTTTTAAGAACATCATTTGGATCAGTCATACAATTGGCAAGATTGGGCGCAATTGCGCTTTTGGGTTGGTTGTTTGGAGTTTTATGGTGCAAGGGCCGTACATTAGGTCAAGCTGCGCCCAACACAAGACAACGTCAAGTAAGAAATGTCATAAAAGGGAAAGAAAGAGTGATTGGGGTAGAGTAGTGGAATGAAAGAGGAAAAAGATCGCTTGGGAACGCGACCCCTGTGTTAACTAGAGACAGTAAACCACAGGTGAAAAGAAAAGATCACTAGAATATCTCGGGTCCGTGAAGCCGTACACATCTGAAGGAGATGTGCCCCTGAGGGCGGTTCCTTTTTTGACTAAGACTAAAAACGATTTGTATTGAGGAAAAGAAGCAATGGCGAATGGTGTCGACTTTTTAGATTGTCTAAATCTAAGCACAAGTTTTTCTTTTGCTTTCGATCAAATCAGCCAATCAAAAAAAAATTTCAGGTGAATTATTAAAAACACTGGTACTGAACAATTACAAGCTAGTCAGTGTGTCCAGAAAGGAATCAATTGAATCTAAACAACCCTGTTTGGTCACTGAAAACCGGGTTTAACAAAAATATGAAAATAATTTTTGCGCAAGGTATAAAGCATAATTTATTAACCAAACAAACTTAAATGATACTCTTATTTTTAATATTTTTTGTATACTACACTTCTCAGTTAACAGTTAGCGATAGGTACTTTTTAATTTTTTTTATGAAAAAGCTTGCAATATGGGGGATATGGTGATATAGTTAGTCCTTAAACTATCATTTGAGTGTTAATCTAGGCTTACATTCATCTCCATATGAATTATATCCATTTCGGACAGGGTTGGTTGAGTTGGGGTTTTATGGCGCAAGGGTAATTATGGGTTTGATCCGATTTCACACAGGGCGTATTTTCTTTCCAAAAATAAAAATATACCATTGAAGACATTGATAATGTACTAGTGACGTTAATTTCTAGCGTCACTTGTACAACCTCGTCCAACTTGTACAACGTACGTCAATCGTACTTGATGCCTCAAGACATAAATATTATTGTAATAATTGTTGACTCTCCTGACTGCATTTTATGTAATAGCAGACAACCTATGACGGCTCAATACTTAGACACGTGCACTTATCATGGCGAATGACGTAGTCATTCGCCATGATATTTGTTTCATTCATTTTCATAAAAACAACGCTCAGTCTCTTTCTACTTTCATTATGCTCAAATTCTTTCGAGTTAAACCTATTTTCTTCCCTTTTTACTTTTCCACTCTGATTACTTGTTACAATTAACTTTTATCGTTGCTTCAAATGTTTTCATAATAAACATTCCTTTAACTTTAAAATGCCCCAATCGCATTTCAGAATCTTTTCGGTTACTGTTGGAGACCCTTTGAGCTTCCTTTGCCAGGACAAAGCTCTTTCTTCCCATACCAGGATTCCTTCCCACTCTTCCCAGTAGAAGAAAAATTAGGATCTTTTTAAAGCCTTTTCAAGGCTGTTTTGCATTCCTTAAAGCTACATTTCGCATAGATCGCAATAGATTAACCCGTGAGTGCACAGGTGGAAAAGCTTTCGCGAGTACTGTTTGGGTATCACAGACTCAGTTTTAAAGACATCAACTTTCAGCTAATCTATAAATATTATGACCTCGATTTGAAATGATACTCGACCTTGGACCAGTATCATCGATCTTGGTTTTTAAGTCCAGTCGAAATAAAACATGCAACGTAAAAACTTAGGCTTTAAGAGTTTTTAAGGACTTACATCAAATATTAAGGCGTTTGAAGGGCCCTTAAAAACTAAAATAAAAAATCAGGCCCTTCTAAGGACTGTGTACCATTATAACATGTTTGTTAACACGCGGGAAGTTGAGCTCACAAAATTATATCAATTTGCCCTTTCACGATTGCGAATGACTCAATTCTAAAGCCACTCCGAATGTCGTGTTCACTTATAATCTATTTAACCCTCCTGGTGGTTGTCTCGACGAGGTATCTAATCATTAGCAAAATTGATCAGATCTTGATGGACAAGATATCTCGTTGAAAGCACTTGGGGGTTAAAAGGAGAAAATCTTTTTCAGTATCTTTTTTGCGGCACAGAGAATAAGAACAACCCAACTGTAAAAATGTTGTATGCTTCTTATGACCTTCAGACACTCAGGTAAAATAAAAAAATATGATGCAAGAAAAGGTTAATGTGCGCTGGATCCCTAGGAGTAACTTTAACTACATTTAGGACATTTTTATTTCATTAATAACACCGTAAATTCAAAAGATCCCACTTTTGTCAAATTTGTTGGTCAGGTCGTTCTGGTATCAGCCTTATATATTATAATGCTAGCAAAAAAACAATGCAGCTTTCGTTAATTTCAGATTAGAAGACTGCTTCTAATGTTGCTTCTAGAAAAGCTTCTGAAATGTATGCAAATACTCTACATTATTAGTTAAATAAGAGCATAGTTACTCTCAAATTTATTGATTCCTTAAGCTCTTCAGTTATAAGAAAAATCCTTCCCAGAACTATTTTATTGACTATACAAGGTTGTCCCCAAACTATTTTATCGGCTATACAAGGAGACTCAAAAAATTGTATTTACTACATGTTTTTTGAAAAAAATTGGGTCCCCATGGGGTACCCATTTGAAGACAATATCCCCATGAGATACCCATTTGGAGACAATGTCCCCATGGGTCAGAACATTGGGAGGCAGCTGAATGGGAGAGTAGAAATTAATGAATACACTAACATCGAGAGTAAGAAAGTTACTCTTTAAATGTACCAAAACGGAATGGAGAGGTGAAACTAGAAAATGTTGGTTGAATTTCATGGCACAGGGGTCATATTTGGCCAAGCTGCGACAAACATGAGACAATGTCAAGTAATTGTGAAAAGAAAGGGAGAGGAGAAAGTATAGAACGATTGCTTGGGCATCCTGGCGTCACAACCCCCATGTTTACCAGAGACAGTAAACCCCATTGGAAAAGAATAGAGCCCTAGGGTTCGTGAAGTCCGTACACACCTAAAGACGATGTGCCACTGAGGGGCATACACACAAGGAAAGTGGTACTGACACAGAAGAGGAAAATACAATCAGGTAAGGAAACCAGAAAAGGTGGTTGGCTGAGTTTAATGGCACAAGGGCCATATTTGGCCAATCTGCATCAACACAACACCAGAACTGTCACAGCCAAAGCACTATACATAGTATATAGTAGCAACCATTTTTAAAAAATAGTGGCAAAAAGTCTCCTCTCTTAAACTCTATTTTAGTAACTTTTAGATGCTCAGATACAAAATGAATCAGTTAAAATACAAAATGTGAAGATTAAGTAAGAAACAGCCGTTGAAGATCTCGCCAAGAAATTTAAATTTTAAAATTAGAAACTATATAAATATTTTCTTAATACGATTTTCATGACAATCTAGCAATCACAGATTCCGATGTTTTTTCATGGTTGCCACGGCTTGGCGACAAAACTTCGAAATTGGCGTCCTTTGAGAAAATCCCCCTAAAGAATTATCAGATTTTTTCCGTTCGCTATTAGTTGAAAACGTATTTTCGTTGGCCTTTGGTAAATTTTCAAAAAAAGTCGCCAAAAATTTGAAAATGGGAGCTTTTGAGAATTTGCAATGTAGTTAGGCAATTTTTTAGATACATTCCAAAAATAATTTTTTTCCCTAGTAGAAAAAAATCCCGTAGACAACCTAAGACAACCAAATATACAAAAGTATCAATGACAGTAATTTAAAGGGGAGAGGCTAAATATATAAACAGTTTGTGATTTTGAAAAGAAATTATAAGTAAATTTAAGAGGTACGCTTTATAACGCTCGGTCATTTTTAGTACGAGGGCTAATAAGACCAGGATCTACATTCAACAGAAGGATTTAAAGAGTTAACACTAAAGCGCTCTAAACATAGATGCTGATATGTGAGTAGAAGTGATAATTTTTACTTAAAAATTAAAATTTTGCATCCGAGTAATGCTACTTAATGATGTTCCATATATATATCAATGTGGAACTAAAAATGTGTTGTACAAAATTTATTCTCATTTCTAAATAATTTTTTTAAACCCATTAAATTTATATTTTACATACCATTAACAGCAGTAGGCTCTTTCATTTCGAATAAATTTTAAACAAGCCTAAAGATGAGAAATAAATCTGATGCAGTTAGTAAATAGATTACTCCAAAACGAGATTGATATTGATTGAAAGGATTTGATAGTTTATTAGAATGCAAAAAATAATAAACAAATTGAAAATTACTTCGATACTAATATTTGTAAAAGCTACTCCACATTGAATAAATATCCATAAAATTCGTTTTATTTGGTCTTCTAATATTTTATGTGAGACACCTCACCAATACACATCAAACGACATGCATCAATATGTATCACTTGTACACCATTTGTATACATTATTTTGATGTTAAGTACACGTACTTACAAAATGATGTGCATATTTTGAGTATTTGGTGAGTAGCCAAAAAATGCACTTCCACTGCACTGCATTCGAATGAGTTAAAAAAAAATATCGATAAAGGGAAAAAATTGTGTAATTCACGTATAAAATTTTGAAATGTCAGTGATTTGAAAAGTACATGATATTATATCCTTAACAGTTTGATATATCACCCTCCAAATTAAAAATATCATTTCAACCTTTATAATTAAGAACTTAGACAAAAATCTGAAGGATTCCTGCCATAACGAAAGTAAACAAGCTGTGAAAGTGACACACTACTAACACGAATGAAATCATTAGATTCTTGAAAGGAACGAACCGGAAAGTAGCGTTTGATGTAATGGATAAGGAATGGTACAGAGATCAAAGATCATGGTAAGAAAGCTAACCTTTTTACGCAGAAATATAAACAAACTGAAGATTTGAAAAAATTATTTTGAAAAAATTTTAATAAATAAAATAATTCTTAGATAACAGAGAACTTTCAAAACTATCTTGCGCGCCTTTCCGTATTTGAAAACAATCTGAATTTAAAACAAACATCTCAATTTCGAAGTCATATTACAGCACGTGATTATACATGGGGAATCCCAGTTACTTTGAATTTAGTTCAAGTTCAGCAAACACAATTTAACATCGAATTCCGATGACAGGGGTACTAAAAACAATACACAACTTAATGATACTTACTTTCCATCCTCATTGTCATGAGTATTGTCCGCGATCCGATGTTCAGATCGAAATAAGTTCATTCACATTAATTGTATCTAAAAGGTACCAAGCCAAAGTCAGCAGTCAGATGTATTCCTCCGAGCACGACGATTTTCGGAACGGGTACACGGAAGACACCGATGAACCGGACCAAAGTTAACTTAAAGATGCTTCGTTAACTGAGAAATTAACTCGGCATTTACTATTTAAGAAGATCCGCTCGTTGGAAAGTTAAAACATACAGAACGGTGCCCGTGAACTTACCCAAATGCATTAGGAGTTAAGGACTATTTTTAGGGCAGAGCAAAGGCTGCAGGGAGGAAACGCGACTGCTCTATCCGAGGATATCATCGTGTCACACTTCTGGAGCTTGAAATAAGAAAAAAGGTAGAGAATATGATGAAAAGATGAACAACGACAAGACGCTGAATATTAACCACTTTACACCATAAAGTGATGCACGGCGATCAAGATTCCAGACACATCAGGGCATTGTCTCTTGCAAAGCTCAGAATGATTTTCGCACGAAGTTAAATAACGAAGTAAGTGGCTTTTCTTTTTAAAGCAAATTAAAGTCTAAAACTTTTCGCATGAATCAGAATCCCATCCATAAAGGTTGGTCGGTTTTTTGGCGTAAAGGTCAGATCTGCCCAAGCAATGTTTTTCCATCAAGTAAAATGGATACATGCGTTTCACTGACATAAGAAAAAGAAATACTCCCAGGGTAGCTACAGGAATGGAACCTGCGCCGCTTACAGCTCGCAGGCTGGTAGCGTAGTGAGTGAACCCTATGAGACACGCCCACCCCCATTTATAAAAGTAGTTTTAATTTCGCATAGATCCAATGTTTTTAGTTAATTTGTTCTGCAGTTTCTTAAGATTAGATGTGCAATTGGAAGAACTGTGTAATATCACAGTACATTATATCATAGTATTTTAATTTTTGACTAAGTACTTGGAGGTTAGTTAGGTAGTTGAATTAAAGTCGCACTGGAACGACATAACTGCTATTGGCGATGGACCGGATCAATCCCGAAGGGAAAGACCGAGGACAACACTTTGCACATTTGAATCACGGTCAAATGACGAGGTGAACAATTGAGCTGGCACCCAACTCTCCAAACTTCCACAACAGGCCAACGTGAGGACACTTGAGGCAACGACAAATTTAGTGTACCAGCCCCCCCCCCCCGGACTTTGGTTGGATTGACTCTAACTGGGATAGCGCGGTCTCCATAAGTATTTAGAAATAACAAAAACAAGCTTATAACGAAATATCTTCCAAAGATCAAAATTGGACGGAAGATTTTACAAACAAGAAATCAGTCCAGTAGTTGGTCAGTTGACGAATTGTAATACAAAGTAAATGCAGCTTCACGCAAAATTTCCAAATTAAATGATGTAATTATCTTTTACAATTAAAAATTATTTCAAGAGTTTCATTTTGTAAAACCACCGTGTTTAATATTAGACAATAGGACGAGTAAAGTAAAAATTAAGAAGTTTAAGGCAAGGCTTAACTGAGGATGGAAATCAAATAATCTATTCCAAAGTACATTGATGGATAATGTAAAAAGCATGACTTATTTTAAATTTGGCGCAATCACCCGTATCACGATGGTTAAATAACTTTCGGTGAACGAAAGTTGTCGCTTGGTTTAGGCTTTATGGCGCAAGATCCAAAAAGGTGGTAGGGGCGTCTGGCTCAGTGGGTATACCCACTGCGCTAACAATCTTCGAGTTATATGTCCGATTTCTGTCAGGTGCATTCCTCCCTGGCGTATTTCTCTCTGTGTCAGTGCGTGTCTGTCTATTACTGGATATTGTATGTCTTGTGTCTGGCGAAGCATAGCCAAATATGGCCCTTGCACCATAAAAAAGTGCAACAAACCAAAAAGGAAGGTTGCGCCAAACACAAGCACAATATGACCCAATAAAACAGTTAAGATATTTGAAGTAGTATAGTAGTCAGACCAACACTAAAAGTTGGATTTAAAATAATGCAGGTACACTACATAAAGGACAACTAGGATTCAAATACTGATTCAAAAGGGTGGTAGGTAGGTATCTTAATTAACGTCGCACTGGAGCAACAGAATGGGCTCAAACCCAAAGGATACAAAAGGGTAAAAACAGTGAATTGTATGTTGAGATACAAGATGTGGCGTTATGAACACACAGATAAAAATGGTAAAAACCCTTAAAAATGGTTGTAATGTCCATTTACAACAGATGAAATGTGGTGCTGTTTAAAAGGTACCATAGATACAAACCCGAAGCCAATGTAGAATAAAAATTTAAAGATTTGGATGGGGATTTTTAAATTGGACTGCCAAATAAGTTTCGATGATGACTCAAAAGTGGGCAATTTATCAAAATATGAACGGTACACACGTGTTACACACAAGGGCACTCTCCTAATAAAAGAGGGCCGCGGTAGCCCGGTTGGGAGAGCAACGGATTTGCAATCGGAAGGTTGTGAGTTCGAATCCAACCAAAGATCGTCGTGTACAAAGGGGGCTGGTGCACATTACATTTTTCGTAGCCTCAAAAGTCCTCACGTTGGCGTGGTGTGGAAGTTTGGAGAGTGAGGTGCCAGTTCAGGTGTGACATCGTCATCTGACCGTGGTTCAAAGTTACGTGGTGCTCTAGGATTTTTCCCTTCGGGTTTGATCTCGGACCATCGCCAATAGCCCACTATGTTGCTCCAGTGCGACGTAAATTAAAATACCTACCTTATGAAAGATGCCTGTGAGTAACAGATCGCCGAAAAATCGAACATGAATGTAATACATTATCCGGGCTGTTAGCCAAACCACAGGGAAAAAGTTGCATGAATTTTTAAAAATAGGAAAAGTCTGCTCTTAAACCCAATTTTAGTTGCTCAGAAACAAAACGAATCGGTTAAACTACAAATTTGCTGATTAAGTTTCCAACGGATGTTGAAGATCTTGCCAAGAAATTCAAATAAAAAATGCCTAAATATTTTCTCAATAAGGTTTTCACGACGATCTAGCAACCATAGATTCTGATGTTTTTCTATCATGGTTGCCACGGCTTGGCGCAACTTCGAAATTGGCGTCCCTTGTGGAAAAGTTCTTTCCAAAAGTTTTTCCGCGCGTCCGCTCTATTAGTTAAAAGAACCAAATTTTCGTTGATCTATGGCAGGCAGTTAATTAACGTCGCACTGGAGCAACACACCGGTCTATTTGCTGGTGAATTAAAAAAAATTGCAAAATCTTGGAACTCGCCAGTTTTGAAAATAGCAGCTTCTGAAACGATTTTGCTTAGGTACCCCTATGTCCCAAAATTAAAAGATAGCAAAAAGTCGCCTTTAGTCGCTCTGTATTATTCAAACTAGCGAAAAACAAAAAGAAACGAGGTATGACACGCTTTCACTTTACTGCTGTAACAGCAACAATAAGCCCGTTGTGTTGCTCCAGTGTGACGTTAATTGAAAATACCAGCAACAATATTTATTCCGAGGACAGAGTTGTATGAGTTGATGGGAAAACGGTGTTCAGTCCCGGAAATTATGTCCTCACGTTGGGGTGGTGTGGAAGAGTGGAGTGCCAGCTCAGGTGTTCTCGTCATCTGACAGTGGTTCAAAATTAAGAGGCGTCTTTGGATCTTTCCCTTGATCCCAGATCGTCGCCATTACCCGTTGCGATGCTCCAGTGCGACGTTAATTAACTATCTACCTACAAGCTGGGCTACCGCGGCTCAAAATTAGCGCCAAAGATCGTCAAAAACGGCGATAATTAAAATTAGTTCTGAACACAAGGTTTTTCTCCCTTAGTTTGTTTATGGTTACACTGAAAACCCCTTTCAGAAGGTAGGTTAAATCGGAAATATTCGTCAAATTGTTACAATGTCTTTGGGAGTGGTCTTCAAATTTGACTGTTACACACAGTGTAGAAGCTATACATAGGTAAGTAAGCACATAGGTACATTAAGTACATATGTGCTTAAAGATATTAGTCCATTATTTTTAAATAGGAGTCTCAATGTCATGCGTCCCTCAGCCTACCTATCTCTGTAACTAAGGGTAGCACCAAACTTATTCACCTCACTTTATGGCTAGTGATTCATTACTTGTGGATTAAGGTGGAATCAAAACACATAAAGGAAGTGGGAAACTGAGCTCGACAATTTCACATCTCGTAGCAGATGTCTTCAAAATTTAGTTTTAGGAAAGCAACTAATCATTCAATTTTAAAAATACAACACCACATTTTATTAAAAATGTAACTCATAAATGAAAATATTAAAATTCAATAAATTTAAATGAGCAAAATCATCCCATTTACAACAATGCTCCTGTAGAACAAAATCATGTAAGTTTACTGGTCTAGAATAAGCCCTCGTGTAGCAAAAGTTGACTAGTGACCAAACCAAGTAGATCAGCATCTGTAGCATCAACACCTACAGGCAAGAATCCCTTAAGGGCCCCTTTAACTTTTAACATGTGCTTGAAAGTTTTGTGAATTATAGTTATAAACATTTAGTACATTAAATAATACAAAAAATACACATTAAATCTAAGAATGAGAGGTGTAGAATAAATTTCGAAGCCCGGTATCAAAAGTAACGTTAAATTTTAATTTTAGATACCATAGTTTGATTTTAATTTAACAAAAATTCTTTGGCAATCTAATCATTTGGCTATTTTATACTAATGGGAGAATGATTTTTCCTAAAACTACATTTCAAATCCCAAGTAACTTAATACATCTTCTTGATGTATGATTAATGTAAATTGAAACTTAAATTTTAAACTTATAAAAATGCATCATCTCTCTCAATCTAACTTGTATTTTCCCAAAACAGTTTAAATTAAAAAATTCTTAGTTTTGTTAGATGTTGGAGCTGAAAGAGGAAAATAGGTTATTGTGAGGGAAAGCAACACCCATTTCTGACAGGGTAAAATTCCATCTTTTTTCTGTAATGATGAATAAACAGATCGTGGGATAGGAATGGTCAGTTAGCGGTATGCTGCCCAAAGTACAGGGTATCTGACAGGAAGTAACATGCATTATATGATGTCTTTTCGTGAACCAATGCTTGTTTTTAATTATATGAGTCTTTAAGCTGCATACTCTCTACAGGTGAATTGCAACTTTTAACGTAACTAGATTCCTGATGTAGACACATGCCTGTCGACTAGAAATGACTAGATTTTATTTGATTTGTTGCTCTACAGTTATGTTTCTGTTAACATAAGTGGCATCTGCTTAGACCATAACTGGCTTATAAAATACAAGTGAATCGGTTATTCTCAATTGAAAGATGCAATTTATTGTAAATATTGTGTGCTTTTTGCAGAGACAAAACTAGAATTTTTGGAATCTGGGACAAATGAGGTTTATGCCACCACCTGAGCAAAACAAATTTGTTTTAAAAATGAAAATAAGCTTAATTTAAATAATTAGGATAATAAATTTAATAAAACCACATTAATTTCATTCAAAATTTTAATTTTTGATTAATTTTAATCATTGATTATGCATAAATACTACCATCAGACATTGGCACCTGGGGCCTCCAAGCTATGTCACTGGCACTTTTTATAAATTTTATTAACAAAAACTTCTAGAAAGTATGAATAGAAAACTCACACTATTAATAGAATAAAATTTGATTACCAAAGTTCAAAACACCAAGTTATATAATTAGGAGAAAATTGATAGCTGCTATTAAAATACTGCTTTTTTTAAAGGAAGACAAGGATTCAAGGTTGTGCAGAGGAGAGGGGATACAAAGGCTAAACCTTCTGCCCTCTTTAACCCCTCCAAGTGTTTTCAACAAGATATCTCGTCCACTAAGATTTGATCAATTTTACTAATGACGAGATATCTCGTCATCAATAATGCAGATTGAATTCCAAGGGATGAAGGTATTGTGGTTTTATGATGACGACAAGATCAATTCAGATTTTCCAATGACAAGATATCTCGTCCATCAAGATCTGGCCAATTTTGCTAAAGACGAGATACCTCGCTGAGGCAACCATCAGGAGCGTTAAAAAAGTCCTTTTATAAAATGCTTTGATACAAAAAATTGACGAAAAAATATCTGATTTAAAAACATTTATAATTTTTTGTTTAAAAGCCATGAATATATATAATAGAATTTTGTTAAAAGCCTTTTTTGAAGTCTTTGTAAATTGAAACTGGAATCTGATAGTAAACCCTCACAATGTGTCCTGATATATTTTATATAAACAGCTTTCAATCAGTATTTTCTGCAAACATATTGCATATATTTATTTAGAAAGTAATACACAATTCCATATTTTACTTTTCATAAGCTATGATAGGTTGTATGAGTAGAATGTGCATGTACAATAATTTGAATCGGTCCATCCTTTATGGACCCCAGTTCTTTTTTGTCATTTCAGCCCTTCTAGATCTCCGCACAGCACTTGCAATACCTCTTCCTGTCATAAGGACCATGAGAAATTTCCTCTTACTATACTCATCACCACTAATGTCATGACCGATGGTGAATGAAAAAATGCAGCGACAAATTTAAGTCAATTTATTTTAAGAAAATGCTTAAAGGGTTGTAGTAGTGTATAAAAATTCAACGAGATGAACAGCTGAGCATATTAAGCAGGCCACTTATTCATGCAAACATGATCAAAAGAAATGTCAATCTAACCTTTAAAACATTACTTCATAACTTTTTAAATTTCACTCAGTCCTAAAAAATAAAGACATTATATTTGTATTATGACTATATATTCCTACTTTTGCACAGTAAAATAGGTTTGCTCAAACAAGGAATTACATACTTGTGGTCACTCAGAAACGTAATCAGGGAGAGAAGCCATATATTCTCTCCAAAATACTTTCGGTATTAAACAGGAAAAAAAATGCATACTTTTGCATAGTAAAACAATAGGTTTGCTCAGACAAGAAATTACATACTTGTGGTACCCAGAAATGTAATTAGGGAGAGAAGCCATGAAACCCAACCCTTCTCTGAATTGGCTGATTGTTTTAAGTTTTTATAGAGCAAGGGCCATATTTGACCAAGCTGTGCCAAACATTAGACAACACGAGGGAGGAAGAAAAAGTGTAAAAAAGAAAGGGAGGAGAGACTCAGATACCTTGAGGTTGCAATACCTATACACACCTAAAGATGTGAGAGTCATGAAAATCGGGAACCAGGAAAAAGAAGATTGGCTCTCCCTCAAATTATTTTGCCAATAAGTGCCTTGTTTCATCCTTATGAAAAGTTCTGGCTAGTGACCTATCTTATTATAGTACTTCAACATAAACATAGCATTAGATAATATTTAAAGTAGCTTACCAAAGTAATCAGTTTCAGATGGGTTATTTTCCATTTCATCTTCAATTTCTCTCATCAAAGCCTCAATCTTCTTTTCTGCTTCAGTGGGCCCCCTTCCACGGGGAGGAGTGATGTTATAAGGCAGAAAAGTTTTTGAATTCAAAGTATTTGGTTTAAAGTCATCTTTGTAATAATTGACAGGTAGCGAACTGCTGGCATCTGAATCTTTAGTATCTGGAATGTGTTCAGAGTTTTCTTCCTCGTCAGATTCATCACTGTCATCTAGTGTCGAAAATGAAACTTTTTTCTTCTCTTTACCTACCGAAGTGCAAGTAAGCTTCTCTGATGGTTCATCAGATGGTTTGGCAGCACTTTCGTCTCTTGGCTGATCAGTGTTAAATCCACTTACAGGAGTGCTATCAGAAACGTGAAATCCAATGAAGTGATTTCCGCTATGCGCGTGAGAAGTAACTGTTGAATGTGAGGATGGAGTCGAATCCTGACCTATTGCAGTTGTTGATATTTTATCTAAAATGGGTGCTTTTGGTTGGTTTGGGGTGGAATGACTATTTTTCACCTCATGTAGGTTTGCATAGATTGGACTATTCACAACAGTGCAAGAAGCAGGCATAAGCATAGAATGATAATCAAACTTCTTAGGATTTGGCTTTATGGTATTTTGAAACATGCCCGAAACTTCTAAATTTGGTTGGTAGCTAGCTGATTTAGATTGATTCTCAGTGATACGCATTTCTCTAATATTTTCATACACAGGATTTAAATCATCATCAGCACCAAGTTCAGACTGGCTACCTCCAGAATTCCCTTTTTGATGTTGGCATCCGATTGAAAATTGCTGAGATGTGGATTTAACATCAGCACCAATGCAAGCAGCATCACAATGAGTTTGTTTGGGATAAGATGTGACTGGTCCGCAAGTCATTTTTGCCGCACAGATTTGATCTGTGGAAGATGTGTTACAAGGGTTTATTATTTGATTACCATCCCAAGGAAAGTTTATGTTGGAATGTGCAAATTTATTTGAATCACCACAACAATATGCAAAACTATTACCTTGAGACGAGCTGTCAGTTTTTGGAATGATTCGACCATAGGTGGAACTTAAACTGGAATCATCTGGAGTTTCTGATGTACAAGTATAGAACTGTGAGTTAAATTTTGGAGGCATATTCGAATATATGTTTTGTCCATCCTGCCGAGTGTCAGATTTCTCAGCCATATTACCTTTATAGCAAACAGGTGTTGCCGTCGGAAATTTCTTTACGTGATCAATTTCATTGAGTAAAGATTTCAGAAGTCAACTCACGTTGGAGCTTTTGATTTTGCACACTTCTATGCCGGAGATAAAAATTTATGTCACGATATTCATTAAAATGAATATGATTCCTTCATTTTCGACATTGTAGGTGAAGATCGAGACACTGATTCTCAGTCGGAGAGAAAACAAACGACAATTAAAAACAATAAATACATTGAAGACTAATATCGTGGCGCCATCTAACGATTTATTTTTGTACAAATATCATTAGAGAAACAGTTTATCTGTATTATGTATTCGTTTGTTTTATAATATAGAACCTTCATAATACATCAGTTTTAGAATTTTTAACACTCATAAAACAAATAAATGTTCAGAAATTTATTAACCTATTAGGTTGATGAGACATTTTTCAAAATAGTATATTTTTCTACATCTATTACTGTTTCTTTATCACTTATTCAAAAATTGTTTGGCATCGTTTTTTGCAACATAAATTTCTCATCCGTATTTATTCATTTGAAAAGTTTAATAATTGAACTGAGTGTTGAGAGTCGGTTGTATTTGTGGCGAATTACTACTTCGAGCTCCAGCATAAGGGCCTGACCCTCGGTTCAACAGGCTCGGGGATCGAATCCCGGTGTAGGCATGGATGTTCGTAGCGTCGGAACCTTGTTAAGCCATAGGTACCGGTATTTTTGCCCTCGTGTAGAAAAGGACCGTAGAACGACAAACCAAGCCTAGTAGTGTAGCCAGGATTTCATTTCGGAGATGACACAAAATAATAAATACTATTCTTATGGCCAAATGGAAATCTTGACATTCATTGTAAAAGTATTTTTGTCACCAGATTAAATTTAAAGAGCATCAGTTTTTAGGGAAAATAGTTGAAGAATTTAGGGGCGCATCTCAGTTTGATCTGACAACAGAAATCCGCTTTGCAATGACTTCTATTCGGTAAAAATATTAAAAATGACATTCATTCAGCATTTAAAAAATCATGTTTCACGAAATTCCTTTTTGTGATTTGCTCCCATTTAGTCAGAAATTACAATATATAGGAAGATAAATTTTGCACACACACAGAACTGTACGTAGATTTTTAAAATCACGATTTCAAGAATTAAACACATCTTTAAAAGGGTGAAACACTCATTTTTCAAACTGTTAAACGACCAAAATATAGCAATATAATTTTATTTAAAATGTTCAGCTACTCTACTATTGTTTTTGTGATACTAAAATGAGTAACTATCCCTATTAGTAGGTATATGCAAAACCCTCACCGCAATTGATCATGACCTACTAATACCGATAGTTACTAATTTTAGTTACCAATCAAATGTGCTGATTGATTATCCCAAAAACAATAGTAGAACAGCTGAACATTTTTAATAAAATTATATCGCTATATTTTGGTCGTTTAACAATTCGGGCGTTTAACAGTGATTCTGAAAATATACGTGCAGTTCTGTGTGTGTGCAAAATTTATCTTCCCATCTATTGTAATTTCTGAGTAAAAGGGAGCAAATCGCAAAAAAAGAATTTCGTGAAACGGGATTTTTTTAAATGTAATTCAAATGTAAATATATGTAATTCAAACCTAAGAGAAATTTAAGAACGCCAAGAAAATTTTTAAAAAATGAAGCGGTGTTGGTGGTTCAGGGTGTCATCAGGAAAGCCTGACCCAGTCAACACAATATGGTGTTTATGTGTGTGGGCCAAAAGTAGCCCACACACACCCAAATGGAACTCGCGACAGTTACGCCGGGGGCTATATAAAAGTTGTACAATAGTAAGAACATTAAGTATTCGAGCTCCGATTGACAGTGTCCGTGTTTTTTTATGCGAACCGAACTTGTTACTCGTATTATGGTGTTTAATGTGGAGAGGCTTTTAATAGCTTCTCTTAATAGCCATTGTATAGTTATGGCTTAATAGCCATTGTATATTTGATGTGGAGAGGCTTAATCACATCACATCCTATCAATGTCAAATAGAGAAAAAAATCTCCAACCCCATTACAATAGGTGCAAAATTAATTTTGTACAACCTCTATGTCTAGGTGTAAAAGCACCATGAGTTAAGCACCAAACAACCAACCTAGGCTCACATAACATCGAGTATAAGTGCGCGCACTTGTCTTAGACTGGTCTTGTTTGGCGTGCAGAATGCTTCCTGTCACATAGTGAGAGTGATTCATCGTAAAATTATGACTATAAATACATTCTGTGACACAAATCCGGGTATAGATTATCCTTAATCCTTGCTTTATGATTCTTTCAGTAGTAGTAACATGGAGAACAAGAAATTATTATGTATTTCGTATAGGCCTGTTTTGTGTTACGTCCGTATTATCCGAGTTTCTGGTACTCCGAGATAGTCTCGGTCCTCATTACCTCGGATAATCGAGTTTCTACTGTAATTGATTGTGCATAGTGCAGTACCGGTGAGAAGATGACTTGAAGTTCATTTCTGCAAAGGTAGTAAGCTTGCCACGAGAAAGACTGTCATACGTAAAATCCTGTATGGCGACCACCGTAGGTGTTTACTTGTTTTGCCAATTCGTAATAACTGCTATCACTTCCGGTACCAATCGTTAAATTCGGAGCCAGAAACCGCGCTAAAGATGCCAATCGTGGGAACGCGTTGTTCACGTTTAGCCTGACCGCTAATTCGAGTAAGACTCGTTGAAACCCATGTGACATAAATGCCAACTTACCGGAGTCACTCTCTTAAACGTGCCTATCCCCTTAATTTTCCCAATTCGGCGCTTATAACACTGAATAAATTTGAGAAGAGCAAACGGCACTGAGTGTCTGATTAAGGAGTTAATTAACTTGACTGACTGGTGCGGTTAAATGTTAAAAGGGCGAATGTTAACGGCAAAGAGTCGTTTAAACGGGATCATGATGACCAACCGAGTAAACACTTCAAACTCGAGTAAACCTGGTCAACGAAGTTAATTAGTTAATAAAGTAAAAAGAAAACAGTTCGTACTGCGTGTCGAGAATGGAGTTTTGGACTATTCGAACTCAATCTATTTCTCTGTAGTCTGGTTGGAAGAGTAACGGATTAGTAACCGGAGACCAAAGACCGTCGTGTACGTGGGGGTTGGTGCACTTTAATCTGTTGTGGCCTCAAATGCCCTCACGTTGGCGTGGTGTGGAGGTTTCGAGAGTGGCGTGCCAGATCAGGTGTTGACTTCATCATCTGACCGTGTTTCAAAATTGTGAGGTGTTGTCCTCGGATACTTCAATTCCGGATTGATCCCTGACAGTCGCTAATAGTCCGTTGTGTTGCTCCTGTGTGATGTTAATTCAACTACCCACCTACCTATCTATATCTAGGATATAAGTTTAAATATTTCAAGATTGCCAACCCTTAATGCGTTTCAGATAATCTTCTGAGATGCTGTGTTCTAAATCATTGTTTCCCAAAGTGGATGCTACCGCCCCCTCTGGGCGCTGAAGGAATCTTGGGGGTCATGCTAGCCCCGTGTAGATTTTATTTGGTCTTGCGTTTGTGTGGCTTGTTCCGTTTTGGATCTTACGCTGTTAAACCCAAACTAGATAATATGCCACTTTCTCCCATTCAGTTTTGAAAGGGTCAGAGGGGTATTAAGTCATTTTGTGGCACCAGTTACAAGTCAATATAAAGCCCATTGTCAGCAATTATTCTTAGATTGCTGACCTACATACTCTTTATATTTTAACATATTAATATTTAAAATATCAATTATATTATATTTAAAAGGTTAATTTGTTATAATTAATAAATAAATACAATTTATACGGTAATTATTAATATTAAATTAATTATAAAGCATAACGAAAAGCTTTCATAGAGAGTAAATTAAGCATTCCAGTGAGGTGTTTTTCTATTATAACATAGTGGGCCGAGGGGTGGGCCAAAAAACACGTAAAATAGCTATTTATTTAAATAGAATATACATTTTGTACACAAATAATCAGGGATTTGAGTCCCTATATTGTGGGCCCTGGACAGGAAGGAGACCACCTGGAGCCATCCCGAGCCGTTGCTATGGACGTAACATGATACATTCTCGTCATCTGACAGTGGTTCAAAATTACGGTGTTCTCTGATCTTTTCCTTCGGGATTGATCCCAGACTGTTGCCAATAGCCCGTTGTGTTGCTTCAGTGAGACGTGAATTCAATTACCTAGTCTTACCTAACCGATACGTTTTGCTAGTTAAAAGTACTTAAATTTATTAGGTTTGGCACTAAACGTTAAAATCCAACCGCTAAAATGATCACAGATTTTGAAAACATTTTCACTGAGTGAAAGTAATATTTTATAAATTGTTCCCTCATTCCAAAACTAAATTTTTGTAATTGTTTGCGCATTCTCAATCTGAAAGGTTAAATCCACTGTTTTAAGTTTTATCATGGCATTTTGATACCTTAATCCCTAAGAAACTCAGATTAGGGATATCAAGGAACTCTTATAGAATTGTAGCATTTATAAAATATAGTATAGGCGAGCGCCTAATGTGCCTAGTGGAGGATTCGCTTCTGGAAAGGACAATACTTCTTTAGAGGTTAATGGGTTGATTTTAAACACCCCATTAACCCTCCTGGTGATTTATCTTTGAGTTGAAAACTGCCCTGTAGTGGCCAGTCTCTGGTGCCCAAACCTGTTCCAAACTGTCACCAGTTCTGGTCTGTTTTCTGGGACAGTTTGTTTTTCTTACTTGGATCTTCCCTCGGAGTAATAGGGCAGTTTTGTCTCCACGACATATCTCGTCCAAACACTTGGAGGGTTAGCCTCTGAACCTTATTACCGAAACTGAACTGTATGTGTATTGTCCTCTCATTTTCTTCCCAGCTTTCAAACCTTCTGAATGTTTATAAAAGTATGATTTATGTACAATAGAAACAGGAGCCCACTTTTGCTTTGAGCCCATGCCATTTACAAGTTCTTTCCGATACTGTATGTTTCTGTATAATGTAAAATAGAATTAAATACATGCACAAATATATATTTGGTCGAAAGATGTTAAATTAAAAGTTTAATCAAAATCTTAACAATAGGATATTCTCAAATTAATAATCTCCATAGCTACCAGGTGGCGTAGAGCCCATGAAAGTCCAGCATACCTTAATAAAAATATTAAAATTCGGTGGTCCTCCTCAAATCGATAAAATTTGAAGCAAATACGACAATTTTTTCAACATAAATCTGAGTGAGATGTCTGTTTCCATTTTAACATCCTTAATTTTCAAGGCAAAAAGCCAATCGGGGACTGCTGATGCTTCATTCTTTGCCTCAAGGAGACTGGACTTTCAAAATCACCAAAATTGATTTTTAATTTTAACGCGTTAAAAATTAATCGCTATCAAATTCTGTGGATTATAAAAAGGAGAGTCAATTGAGATTTTTTTACATTCTTCTGATTTCAAAATATTCATCTGGTTTTAATTGAATTTTTTGGGTTAATCCTTGAAATCTGCTGTATCCTTGGGTATGGTCTATCCTAAGTGCAAAAAAGAAATTCACCATGCTTCGAAGTTTTGAAAATTTGGTTAAAAATGTTGCTTAACCTATGCTTTTTTTGCAAAATGTTAGGTGTTCTAATAGAATTTTTTTTCTTTACAATTGAGCTACACACACACACACACACACACACACATACCAAATGAGTTAATTTGATTTATATGTAAACAAAATTTGATGTGAATTAAAATTTTGAAATTACATGGAAAATTAAGGCGCATGGGACTTACCAATTCTTGCTAATTTATCATAATTTTTGTTTTCATAATAGTTTGTATAATAGTTTGTATAATAACTTATGCACAACTTAATATTTTTGGATAAAACTTTATATGTATAGGCTTTTTAGTAAAAAAACAGTGTCCATATTTCATAACAATTGGGTAATAGCTGCAAAAGTTTGTTTTGAAAGTCCACGATCCCCTTAAACGGTTTCTAACTATGATTGGTTCATGGCGTTTGGGTTCCTTCAATAGACTCTTATATCCTATTCCATAATTCCTACTCAGGCTAACATCCAGCCCAGATAATGTATCCAGTTGGTCTTTGCTGTGTGGTCTATCCTCTCCCTGTGCTCTCATTCTCGCGTTTTAAGAGCCTCAAACTCTTGGATCATCCCCACAGAGTTGCCAGGGTTGGGGACAATTGTGATTTTGGGTTCATTTTTAACTTTGGACTAAAAACGATTCTCATTTTATTGTCTTTGAGGAAAAGAAACAAAGACGAATCTAGTTGCCTTATAAGGTTGTCTAAAGCTAAGCATAATATTTTTTGCTTTCGATCCAATTTCAACAACCCCAGTTACCAAATGTAGCTCTATGTTACTGAGGATTTCAGATCAACTTTAACTAATACTGTTTAGTATAGGTTTTTTCCTATGTCATGCTCATGTTACTATTATACATATTAGAGAATGAACTTATCAATCAACCGTTCCCCTAAATATATATATATATATATATATATATATATATATATATATATGTTTAGTTTTTAGATGAATAATAATATGACAATATATTTATCATCATCACGCAAATAAGCATTTAAGCCATGGTCACAGTGAGCTCAAGGCACGAAACGACACGCGCAGATCAATCAGAGGTGCCGTCGCGAGCGTTGAAAACGCTTTGATTGGTCTGCGAGTGTCACTTTGCGCCTAGCTCTTGTAAAAATGAATGTAAATTTTTCACAACACACCAGTTTTATCACAGAATTTTATTTTTAAAATAAAAGAATACCATAAATGGATAGGGATGTAAGTTTGTTCCTCAAAATACATTTAAATAAAACATGACTGATAATTTTCTATAAAAATATTATACAAAAACTATATTTCAGTATTTTCCATCCAAAATTTCTTTGATCCTTATTCATGAAAACAAATTTCCTAGACAATGGGATGCACTTCGAGACATTTTTTCACACCTGTCTTTAAACTTCATAAATAAATTGAATGTTAAGAATTATAAAAAAACAAAAATTTAAGTAAGCTACTGAGGTATACATATATTTTACAGATAGGCAAATACATTTCGCAAGTGCAATCCAACATAATAATTATGCTTTCATTTAGTAGCAAAACAGAAACATTGCAATAATTTAATGATAAATGAACAATATGGAAAATGGTCAACTTTCCTTTTTAAAACATACGAAAAAATATGTAGATAAATATTTTTCGAAATGGCTTTATCTTAATGACACTTAAAAAGTACAACTATACCAACCTGTCAAAGAAATGTAATAGTTCATGTGTGATTTTCTGTTTAAATATAGATATTTCATTCTGAGAAATACAACCCAAACTACAAACGTCAACTTTTAAATCTGTTCACACAGAAAATTTCTTATTCAATAGTCACCTTTTTACTTGGAAATATTTATGAATAACTAAGTCGGTATGTAAATTTTAGACGAATAATACATGAAATTAGCCAATAGACTCAGTAAAAGGTGAACTGTGTATTTTGAGTTCAGCAACGGAAAACACTATCTTAAGGTTGGCAGTTTGTTTTCAGATTTTATGACGCAAGTGCCATATTTGGCCAAGCTGCGCCAAACACAAGACAACGTCAAGTAAAAAATGCCATGAAAAGGAAAAAGAGTGATTGGGGAATAAAGTAGTGGTGATGAAAGCAGAAAATGATCACTTAGGTATCCCGGGAGCGCAATCCCCATGTATTTACTAAAGGCAGTAAACCCATGGGAAAAGAAAAGATCACTAGAGTACCTTGGGTTCGTGAAGCCCGTCTTAAGGATTTATGAAAGTTAGAACATTCAAAACCTACTTATTTCCATTTATAGTTACATTATATGTAAATAATTTAAGTAAATATTCACCATATTTATACATATATATATTCACCATACCATATTTATTTAGAAACTGAAGACTTCCAAATCAGAAATGTCTTGCCTATTCTTTCGAAATAGAGCATTTACGATGTGGCTCTGCGTTTTCAAAATTGCCTTTCCTTTTGCTTGAATTGCAATTTTTGAAAATAACTTTTTTTGAATATTTGCACTGCAATAACGACATTCGTAAATATGCTAAACAGTGGTACTACACAAAACGATAAACACGCTAGTAATATATCACAAGCACATTAAAATTAAATAACTGTTTTATAAGAATTTTTATGATTTAGATGGAATATTTCTTCGATAATACAATAAATCCCTCAGCAAAATATTGTTATTCTAAAATAAATCGTCTTCCTTTTGGCATGTCGTTTACGATGCGGCTCTTTTCAAAATTACCTTTTGCTTGAATTGCAGTTTTGGAAAATCAAAAAATAATTTTTTGGAATATTTGCACTGCAATACGGCATTCGTACATATGCTAAACAGTGGTACTAGACAAAACTATAAACACGCTAGTAATATATCACAAGCACATTAAAATTGAATAACTGTTTTATAAGAATATTTATGATTTAGATAAAATATTTCTTCGATAATACATTAAAATCCCCCACAGCAAAATTTTGTTATTCTAAAACAAATCGTCTTCATTTTGGCATGCCATTTAGGATGTGGCTGTTTTTTAAAATTACCTTTCCTTTTGGTTGAATTGAAATTTTGGAAATAAAAAAAAATATTTTCTTTGGAATATTTGCACTGAAATAGCGGCGTTCGTAAATATGCTAAACAGTGGCATTAAACCAAACGAAAAATACGATAATATATCACAAGCATATTAAAATAAAAAAAACCTGTTTTATAAGAGTATTTATGATTTAGATGAAATATTCTTTGATAGTACATTAAAGTCCCTCAGCAAAATATTGTTATTCTAAAATAAATCGTCTCCATTTTGACATGTCATTTTTAAACAGTTGAATTTTATGACACTTAATATTTAACAATACAGTAAAGTATGAAAGTCATGTAGTAATGTTTTATGTAATATCTTTATGTTTTGTAATTGAATGTACGAAAACTCATCCTTTTTATGCATTTGATTTCTAGAAAAAGTTAACACGAGATATAGGTATGCACAATTTTTTGTTTTAAAATTCCTCACCTAAGGAAAGGATACACATCCTAACTACACATCACTCAAGAAATACATATTAAATATACTGGCTTTAAGTATATGAAACATTTAAGACTTTCTCCTTTCAAACCTCTTTTCAAAAAAATCAAATTCATTGTTATAAATGAATTATGTGAGTAAATTTGACGATACATTTAACATGCGTTGATATTTTATTACACTTTACACTCTTCACACTTTTTTATTTAAACTACTCTTCAGTTTCTTCAATATTTCTTTTCCTAAATATCCAAACTTTGTCAAAATGCGTCGCACGGATGATTTTAACACTTCGCTTTTAAATCCTTTTTCAGTCCAATGGTTTTCAAAAAACATTTCTGTTCTGATAAGCTCTCTTCTATTAAATATCTCAATTTGAGAAATCACAAAAGGTTAAGGCTCAAGTATGATTAACTCATGAAAGAAATGCAAGCTTTGAAAAATTGGTTTACCTTTATAAGCATGGGGCCAAGAATTACGAAAGGTATTTTTTCCCTTTTGTGAAACTATTGGAATGTGCAAAGGGTTGAATTATAATATGCGGAGAAACACAAAACTGTTTAGACGACACATTCCTACCTAATGAAGTTCAATGGATCAGTGAATGATTACGTTTTAAAATGTTAGACAACATTGGAATAATTTGACCAATTCATCTGATTTTTAGAAATTCAAACACAACAAAACGATTTGGAATGCCAATGCTATTACTTATATTCTATATTTTGACATGGTCCCTATTATTAAATGGGTAACTATTTTTAAACAAATACTGATGTTTTATTCCAATTCTCGAAAATGTCTTTTTTGCACTTTAAACCCTGTACAGTATATATTACAGTATTTTATAACCGTAGCATCTAAATTATACTAAAAGATATGGAAGACAAGTTTGGGATTTCTCATTTCTGAATGCACTTCAAAGAAGTATCGTTCCAATCCACCCACAATGATTTGTATGTGTCATAATCTCTTCTTTGGCAGAGGTCTTGTTATGAATAAATAAATTAATTTCTAAAATCCTCTACGTACGATTGAATAGGAACTCTTAAACATCAACTGTAATAGGTTTCCAAAATAGATATTTTTTAAACTTTTTCTTTCTCTCAGCACCAAATTCAATATACCGAAATCGCGATCTCCAATGGAGTTTGAATTTCAGAATCGTTAAGCTCCCGAAACAGAGAACACTGACTGTAAACGTGGCCTTATATAGATATGCAAGAGGAATGAATACAGTATCAAACACAAAAACTGGATGTCACACAGCACAACACCAATAAGTTATATACACCGGTACCCCTCTATTATGTGAACAGGTGTGTTCTCTTCACAGATAAATTAAGACCAATAAAAAAAATCACAATTTGGTGTCCTTATACCCTCCTTCGTTCTCTAAATCTATAACAACATCTGGACACTCAATGCTCAAAGTGGCTGAAATTGAACTGGAGGATCCTCCAGATTGAATACTGCTTATGGAAAACTCATCCGGAGACCTCCTAGACGGGGAAGAGTTGCGAAAGATGCGTTGTCGATCTTCTCGTCTTGGACTTCGGTTGTGTTGGGCTTCTATCATCACTTCCTGGATAATGTCCTCTTCTACTGTACCTAAGCTTTGCTGTTCGACTCTTTCAGCGTTTCCATCTTTCTGATCGTGATGAGGTTCCTCAGACTCGAAGCAATCATCCTCTTCTTCCTCGATGGCTTGATTGATAACATCGAAATCAGGTGAGCCAGGTTGCCGATTGCCTAAGCCCTCAAGGAAAGTGGGAGTTGGAGATAAGTATCCAGGATAGTATTCCCTGTTGTTGACCCATGTTGGAAACTGCTCTTGAGGTCTTGCAGCGATTACTTCGCTATTTGGGGTATCGTCGCCTCGTTTCCAAGGCAAAACAGTTTCAGTTAGAGTGCGTTGAGAGGTTTCATCTTCCTTTGCTATATTATAAAAGAATGAATAGAAATTTACTAGCATATCTAATATTTCATTAACATTTCTTAAATTTCGGTTGGATTCATCAGGATGGTAGTAAAGTTCTAGTTAGTTATACGATAAGTCAAGAAAAGGCAAAACAGTTTCAGTTAAAGAAAATTGAGGTGTTTCATCTTCCTTTGCTATATTACATAACAATGAATACAAATAACTAGAGCATCTAATATTTCATTAACATTTTTGTGTTTCGGTTGGATTCTAGTCATCAGGATTGTAGTAAAGTTCTAGTTAGTTATAAGATAAGTTAAAAAAGGCAAGACTGTTTCAGTTAAAGTAAGTTGAAGGGTTTCATCTTTCTTTTGCTGCATTGTAAAAGAATGGATATTAATAAAAAAATGCACCTAATATTTAATTAATTAAAGTTTTGATTAAAATTTGTCTAGTATCGGTTATATTGCAATGATCAGGATAATTAAGTGCTCGCTAAATTATATAAGCTAAGAAAAGGCAAAACTATTTCAGTTAAAGTTGAGGGATTTCATCCCTTTTCTATATTATGAAATAATGAATATAAATTAAATACACATCTGATTTCTCATTAATGATAGTTTCCATTAACTTTTTAAAATTTTGATTACATTCTAGAGATCACACAAGGTAATAAAGTGCTTGCTAGTTATTCAATAAGTTAAGACGGTAATTGAAAGGAACTCTCAAAAACATCTGCTCTGTGCTAGATGATATTTAATAATTTACATGCACTAAGATTTTACGTAAAGTGTTTAGCAGTTAATATTTCCTTGTAACTTGTTATTAGTTTAAAAATGCATGAAAATATCTCAATTACGTTACCTCTTTTCTAAGACGATTAGCGTCTAAAGGTGAATTGCACAAAAAATACATTTACTTTCTAATTTCATCGTCGGCTTTCCCTCTCAGATTGTAAGCTGATTATGCCCTACAAAAGAATATTTTCCCTAGATTCTTATGCATGGATAGATGATATTTGAATGTTTCATCATGAATTCAAATCAACAAATAGACTTTCTCTTGTCAAGACTCATTTTGGATTAAATGAGTTATAGTGAGAATTATTGTTGAATGAATCAATAAAAACTATTTTTGCTAAAATATTGGTCAAATTTGCGATAATGTATCAAAGTGATAGCTTCGAATACCATGTATTTGGCATTCCGGCTTTGACCTTCTAGCCCCTCAAGATCTTTGAATTTGCATAATTCTAGGTCATAAAAATTGGGTATATATCCTGCCTATTTTGTACAGAAACACAATGAAAATGTAAAATAAAAATTTGTTACACATATTTTTTCATCTGGAACAGCTCCTAAGCCAAGAGGCAGTAAATAAAGACGAATTTGTGCTGTTTTTCAGTATATTTTTGTCCATTTCTCTCATAGAAATATTCTTACTTTCTGTGCTCTGAATATCGTGATTTTTAAGCACTTTTTTACTATTAGGACCACGAATTTTTAAGGCCGTTGAGGTTCTGAGATTATGGTGGGGCGTATAGTAGCTGTTTAAGGTAGTACAGAAACTATAGTTTAACTATTTTTGCTCTGTACCTCTTCTCTCTCTGTGGAGACGCTACCTATAGGCACAAAATTTGACTATAAATCTAAATTTTGAGCACTTTAAAAACTATTCATCTATAGAGTTAGATTTCACTTTTTTATGATTTCATCAATTAAAACTAAATTTCTAACCTCTCCAGCCAGCATACAACCCTATACAAGAACTGAAACACATCCATACTTAGTAGTGGGCATAATGTGCCGAAGCTGTTCATTTTTAGGGTTCTTATAAAGAATCATAGGCCAACACCTCCAAACAAAGCGCAGTTTTTAGCTAAGAAAGCAAATTCAATGTTTCTTGAAGTGATGACCGATGAAAGGCTTATCCTAAATGTAAACATAGCCCATTGTGTTGCTCCAGTGTGACGTTAATTAAAATACCACCCCCCCCTAAATGTAAACAGCTTCCCTTTCACAGAACGCAAGAACAACTGTGACAGTCATAGACAAAAATATTCAGAAAAATAGCACAAATTCTTCTAAACTTAGTGCCTCTTGATTTAGAAGCTATTCTAATACAAATATATTAACAAAACTTTACTTTACGTTTTTATTGTGTTTCTGGACGAAATAGGCTAGATGCATACTCACTTTTGTAACAAAATTTTGTTAATTTGACATTTAAAACCTATCGTTAAAAATATTATAGCGAATATGAAATTATTTTTAGCCTATTTCTAAATGTGGGTTTAACCATTCCTTTAAAATTCATCTCAAATTATCATTATCATCAGAGTTTGGGCTTGGATAGGGTAAATAACAATGCCAGATTAGGGATGATTTAGTATAGTTACATCCATTTTGTAACACTTCGCAATTGCTAAACTTAATAAGACCGCCGTTTCTGCTGTTTTATTAACCGAAAAAGCTTACCGTTTCCAGTGTTCTCTTTTTGTGCCGAAAACATTATTCCACCATCATCTGATTCTTCATCTACAGCTGATGTGATGGTAACTTGAGGATGATTAGGTGCTAAAAAGTATATAAATGACACGAATAAGAACATTTAGATTACAGTTATAAAAATAGTAGCGAATTAAACTTTCTGCACATCGTATAATCTAGATATGCCATGGAAATAAGTTTTAGAGCAGTATACATATCTTAAAAATTTTAATAGATGTATTCTAGGACATCAAAAATCATTGTTTATAACGCCTCGATATATCCCTCATTTTTACTTGCCACCTCCTTCTATGTTTTTTAAATTTGCAATATATTTCTTTAGAATTGGGAGCTCAAAGGTCACCTGTTTCGACAAGTCATCTCAGTCTTTTTCCATGGGGTCCTACTGCAACAATGTGAAATTTCGTAGGGAAGACATCGTCAAGTTAACCATCCTGGTGGTTGTCTCGACGAGGTATCTCGTCATTGGCAAAACTGACTAGATCTTGAACGAGAAATCTCGTCATTAGAAGAAAACTGACCAGATCTTGATCTGGTCATCATAAAAACTTGTTAATATCTTGATGACGAGATGTCTCGTCATTAGCAAGCTTAGTTAAATCTTGATGGACGAGATATCTCGTTGAAACCACTTTGAGGGTTGAGGAGGATTGAGATTCTTCATCGGTTGAACCCCGAAAGGGAGGTAGAAAAATCGTAGTATAATTTATGCTTTTCCCCAATAATTAAGGAGCCGTCGTGACTCAGTGGGTTTTCCCCATAGATGACAAATATAAGTAGACTAAGCATTGCTATTGTGAAGAGCTTCAAAACGTATGACCAACATGTCGACTAGTAGTCACGTGACTACTCTGAAAAATTGACTTGGCTGGCCGATTTGACATTTTATCTCCTCGTTTGGTGATATAACATCTGATGATGGGGTAGATGGCGTGAATGTGCATTTTTATAGAGTGGCTACAAAAATGGTGAAATCGACAAAGTTTAATACTATTCAGCGCGGACCAATCAGATGATGAATCAATGGATGGGCGCTTTCTCCCGTCCCGTGGACCTATGAGGTGATCAATATTCGTTTCCTCCCTACAGACGAAAGTAATCAAGGGTCATGCTACAACTAGTTTTGGTCACATGATCCTGGGTACATTTAAAGGTTACCATTGCTCACGGTGCTCCTCTATGGTTTGATCACTTCTCTAACAATCTGTAGGTTGTAGGCGGCGAAGGTTCAATTCCTCCCTGGGTATATTTCTCTCTTTTCTAGTATCAGTGAAACATTGTGTATGTCCATTACTTGACGTTACCTTGCGTTTGGTACAGTTTGGCCTAATATGGCCCTTGCACCATAGAAAAAACAGCCCAAACAAACCTAATAAATAAATTTTTCTCAACTCTCGGTATATCGTGTTTTTTTCTTGTACCACTAGAAGAGTGATGCGTCGAGGGATTACTTTAATTCTTTACAAAAAGTTATAGTTTTAATAAAAGTAAGTTTTAATAAATCTGCAGTAAATTTTTATAAAATGCGTAGAAGAGTATTTATAAATATGAACAGATAAAAAATAAACATTGACCCCACCCAAGGAATTCATTATAATTAAATAATCCAAAGCATTTCTGTGGATTTGAAATAAATTGAGGGCCAATGATATTCGAATGTTCTATATATTTGAAAGGAGTGGTTCACGAAGTACAAAAGGTCTCAGGGAATTTTTGAGACTTAATAAGACGATAGTCTAAACAGTGATTATTGAGCCTAAATAGCGGCAGAAAATAAGCTTTTAAGAACTCTTCTCGCTAGGATTTAGAAATCTTTACTTCGCCCGGGGATATTTTAGCTTCGAAACGGGAAAATGTCTTAAAATGCGGAGAACAGCTAAGAGTTTCTTGTCTATCCCCCTTTATGTGGCCCCTCATGCTATATTGGTAAACTAGGTTAATGCATTTTCCCTTCTTAACTCGCATCTATCACAGATACTGAGGTTCATAAAAATAATTTCATGGTCAAGAAGCACCCTTCACACCCTACTGTACAGTGTTGATACTTTTCTGCGTCACCAAGATCTTTTGATGAAAATTTATACGAGCTATTCTATTTATGAGACCAGAAAAATAAAAATTAGGTCCATGCTATTTATTTGATATTGATAAGTCGGTCATGAATCTTCTGCCCCATACCGTTGGTGATAGGAAATATGATCCTGTACTCATTTATTAAGTTGCAACCTATAAAAAGTTGTGTTTGGGTGTTATTTGCCATTTTTAAGAACATAGGGAGTTCAATCCTTGCGTCTAACCGAGTTTGATCGGGTTTAACATAGAGGCTAAATGGCCACACTCAAACCTACCAGATCTTTAGAACTTTTTTTGTTCCGAACCCAAAGGTCGTTTGGATTTTGTCTGACAGTCGCAGCTCCATCCAATATCTATCTAATTGGCGCAGCGTGGGAGATAGAACTGGCATAGCGATCCTTAAACTCAAGCATATCTCATCCTTCTGTGAGGTGCTCCTACAGTGGATCCTTTCTCACATATACCACAGGGGAAACGAAGTAGCGGATGATTTGGCGAAGGAGGGTGTCATTGTCCGATACCTATTCATTGACGTTTCTTGAGCTTTACTTCATCAGAAAAAATCTTGATTAGAAGGCATGGATCGTCCCCCCGGTACACTCTTGGAATCGTTGGGATCGCCCCTGAAGATCTCTTGTTCTCAATTGCGACGGACATATTCAGACAGCGCTCTCCCCCTTTTTGAGTGGCTATCTGAGGTCACATTTTGCTGTGGTCACAAGATTCATCCTGTTTGTCTTAAATTGACCAGGCCTCCCCAGCATACATTCTCGAGTGCCTGGGGTTGTCCCGAGACGAACTGTTTTCTGAATATCTTTTGTTGTATGACTTTGTGCGGGTGAATGGACTTGTGGATTTGGTCTAGCTGGAGCTACACATGGAGATTAGTAACAACAGATCTTTAGAACTCATTGTAAAAGGGTTGGTCACTATTCCTTCAACTTCGAATAATCGATGATAAAGGTTTGAACTATAGTTTAGATATGACGAAGAAAATTAAACTTAGGTCACATCTATTTATTTGATATAAATAAGTCGGTCATGGATCTTCTGCCCCATACCGTTAGTGATAGGAAATACGATTCTGTACTCATTTATTACAGTGCCACCAATAAAAAGTTGCGTTTTGAAAATTTTGAAATTATTGTCAGACCTTGAGTGATCCGGGTTTGATAGGATTAAACATAGGGGCTGGGTGCCACACCTAATCTTTCTAAACAATCGGTACAGCTTCTTGTAAAAGGGTTTAGGCAACTATGCCTGCAACTTTGAATAATTGAGTACAAAGGTTTTATCACTATTCTAGATATTAAGGAATAAATATAAAAATTAGGTCATCTATTTATTTGATATCGAGAAATTGGTTATGAATCAACTGCCCTGTAGCTTTAGTGATAGGAAATACAACCCTAGTTTCATTTATTACGATGCACTTAATAAAGAGTTGTACGTTTTGATGTGTTTGTGTGTGTGTGCATTTTTTAAGAACAAAGAGAGTTCAGACCTTGCGTCATCCGAGTTTGATCGGATTTAACAGAGGCTGGGTGCCACACTCAAACCTAATTATCTTTACAACTCCTTGTAAAAGGATTCAGGTTATTATTGTTACTGTTCCGTCAACTCGAATAATCAATGATTCAAGTTTAACGTTAGTCTAGTTATAATAATTGAGCCTGTCAATCATTCTCAATCTTGTTGCTCATAGGTTCGATGGATCCCGATATGGATAGCCGATTCGGATTGACGTACAAGTGTAAATACTACCTTAGCATCTATATAGTACGACTCTGATGAGTTGGCATTGAAGTCACGTGGTTTTGAAAAAGTCTATTCGTTATATTAGGTGACAGGTTTAACGTAAACAATATGTGTCCATCATAGACGTGAGATATAAGTAGACTGAGCATTGCTATTGAGTGAACCTTCAAAAAGTGTAATCAAAATGTCGACTAGAAGTCATGTGACAGCTCTGCGAAAAATTGACTTGGTTGGCCGATTTGGCATCTTATCGCCTCGTTTGGCGATATAACATCTAATGGTTGATTAGGTGTTTTAATGCGCATTTCTATAGAGTGACGACAAAATTGGTGAAATCGTCAAAGTCTACTAGGTGGACAAATCAGATGATGAATTAATGGATGGACGTTTTTTCCCGTCCGGTGGACCAATCAGATGATGAATGTTCGGATCCACCCAGCTGTCGAAAGTAGTCTAAGGGTCACGTTACTACTAGTTTTGGTCAGATGATCCTGGGCCCATAAAAAGGTTGCCATTGATCACTCTACTTTATATTTCCTCTATGGCTTCCATACTTGACGTCTAGCGCGGATTCAGGCTCCAAGTTAATCGTTCGGTTCTGGAAGCGGCAGCAATAACTACCAGTTGGCGAAACAATAATAATCTATACTGATCGCTTATACTTGATCAGTGATCATGCGCGTGACAACCTTTTCTCCTAGGCAAGTTTACCACCTTTCCAGAAGTAAATTCGCTCAAGGTCATCTGCCTTCCCACCACAGCCGCACTTTAACAAGGAATCTGGCTGAGTTTATTGCTCTGTGCCGAAAGTAATAGCAGTGATTCGTCCCAATAGTTGGCGAAAACCCAAATCAACCATGGCGAGTCACCACGCATGTGGTTACATACCCCAAAGTCCTTTCCCCTGGTGAACTAAGTTCCACACTAGAAATGAATTTGACCAAGATCATCTCCCTGCTCACCAGAGCCGAAGCATAGATGGTTCACTTACCTGAATGCAAGTAGATAGTGCTTATCGGTTGTATTTTGTTTTCACTTGGGAAGTTTCCATTGTTAGATTGGATCTTGTACCTTCTCCTGCGTCTCTTGTTTTCACTGACCAGACGTCGAATTTGCATACGCATATGGTGATGGAATGGAGGATGCCTAGGCTCATTTTCATCGAACTGGGAATGGCTGTAGCGACGAGTCTAAAAATAGAGAATTCCGATATTTTAAAGTACATAAATAGTTTGGAGTATAATTCAAAGCTTCTGTGTGAATATAGATGTTTTAATAATACAAAACTTTTATTTGAGTAAGTGATACTTATAAAATGTAGAAAAATGCTCATTGATTATACCAGAGTGTTCCAATACTTCTAGTGAAAACTTTAAAGGGAGGTACCAAACACAAAACTGGACCATATTCACATAGTTATACAGATGTTTGTTCGCAAGCGTAATATGGATATGATAGAGCAGCGACCTTCAACCTTTTACATCTCATGGCCCACATAAACTAATTACTAAAATTCAGTTGCGCACCAAAAAATATTTTATATTTTTTGCCGGTCTGACAAAAAATAGGTATAATTTTGATTGATTTATGAAACATAATAAAATTGTGATTGTCTACCCTTTTAGCTGTTAAGTGATTTTAAAAATATATCATAATAAAAAAAATTGTAATAAAAAAATTAATACTCGACATTTTTATACGGGTATGGGTAGTATTTAAACGGGTTATTGGCGATGAATCCCTAAGGGAAAGATCTGAAGACAACACCTCGTAATTTAAACCACGGTCAGATGACGAGGTCAACACCTTAGCTGGCATTCCTGTCTCCAAACTTCCCCACCATTTAACATACCCAGTCCCCACGTACATGATGGTCTTCGGTTGGATCGAGTTTCAAACTCGCAACCCTCCGGTTGCTAATCCACGAATTTACCGACTGGTCTTCCATGGCCCATATTTGTACGGGTATTGAAATTTTTTGTGAACATATTTGTCAAAATTTCAAAAAACTAAACGTTGAAATGAAACAAATCTTGTACAATTTAAACCATACTATCATTCGTAATGCACCCCAGTGCCATTCTTGTTGCACACCGGTTGAAAATCGCTGTTCTAGAGAATACGCAAAGGTGCAGAAATCAAAGGCACCAAGTGATGAAGTATGTGGAAATTTTCACTGACACTAATTGTACAGATTGAGTGTTGCACTTAAACAGCGGATGCTCAAACGTGCGACCACAAAAAGTAATGCACGCCTGACAGCGGCGATGGATTGCAGTATATGTTCAACATGTTTGCATGCTTCTGTACAAGCACGTTTCGGTTGGCTTTCCCATATGCTCGGTGTATGTCAGCCATCTCAGGATTTGTGAAATGATACATGTCACCCGTATAAAGTCAGCGTCGAAAATAGCGATGTCCCAACTGGCAACTCCTGCTCTGGCGAACAGTTCCCCCTAATAAATCCAGGTGGCGCTTCTGGATAGACATCCCAAATGTGGATACGGAATAATTAGTGTTCCCTACCACCTTTTGAAGGGTACTTTTCCGCTACAACCACACCGCTCTTCTCTCATATAATTATTCCAATCTATCGTTGTATTGTGATTCATTTGAAGCTGTGATTCATTTGAAGCTGTGATTCATTTGAAGCTGTGATTCACAGAATTCAATAGACGTTAACTCTTGACGCCATAAATAAATGAATCGTACGGCAGAAACAAAAGGAATGCGTGATCTAGTAAACTACGTTTTTGTTCGGACACCTTTTCCTTCTCGGCATGAACGAAGGCTACGTAACCATTTCGGCTTCGAGTCACATTTTAACTTCATTAGGTGGTTATTCGAACACAATCTTTCTTTATGAAGAATATTTCTTTCTTGAAGAAAAGTATTGCCGCTTGTTCATCTCGGCAAATACCAAATCATGAAATCCATTAAACTTAAAGGAAAGAGCTAAAATGACTCCAAAAAACAAAAAACTGGTATGGAAACAAATAGCGCCAAGAAATAAGCAAAAATGCGCCAAATTGGCGCGAATGTTTATTGGTATGGCTATAACGGAAAAGTATCTTTTAAAGTTATACAGGAAGTTTTGAAACGCTTTGTATATTCTATTGATATAAACTCGTATCTTTCCTCCAGAGAGTTTGGGAGGCGTGCATAAGCGATTGAAAGCCATAGATTTTATTTCATGAGCTGAAGATAAAAAGTGTTTCATAACGAAGTGTAGACTAAGCTTAAATTTAACAAAACAATTTTTGTAAAAATATCGTTATAATATTAACTCTCCAAGTGGTTTCGACAAAATATCTCGCCCATCAAATTCTGACCAATTTTGCTACTGACGAGATATCAAGATATTGCAATTTTTTTATGATGACTAGATCAAGTTCTGGTCAGTTTTTCTAATGAACGAGATATCTCATCCATAACATTTGGTCAGTTTTTCTAATGACGAGATACCTCGTCGAGACAACCACCGGGAGGGTTAACACTATAGTTCATTTTTTATCCGTTGAGTTTTTCAAACATTGATCTTTAAGCATCCCAGTATATTCTTTTCTCTCCGTATTTAACAGAATAATGTCGTATTGTCAAATAACCCTCCAAGTGGTTTTGATGAGATATCTCGTCCATCAAGATCTGATTAATTTTGCTAATGACGGGATATATCTTCATCAAGATATTGCCGATTTTTTATGAACAAGATCTCGTAAGTTTTTCTAATAACGAGATACCTCGTCCATCAAGATCTGATCAGTTTTGCTAATGACAAGATACCTCGTTGAGACAACCGCCAGGAGGGTTACTTAAATAATAATTTCTATACTTAATTAGAAAGTTAATTTCCTTACCCTCTTTTGAGGTTTAAACATAGCGTCTTCAAGAATGTGATGTATTTCAGAATCAGCCAGATCTTTGAAACTCGGATTGTAGGTGATTTCTCCGATGTCGAGGTTCATTAGAGGAGATGGGTTAAGAGATGCACCCGTTTCATCAGGTGCCAGCCTGAAAAAGAAATAATATTTCAGACAAAACTTTTTGAGTGACCCTTTCTGGACACGAGAAATCAACAAAGCAGAATCTGCATTTATAAATTTACAGCAGAATTACCCGGCGTTGCTCGGGTTGAATTGGTTCTAATTGATCGTTACATAACTCGATATTATTCGTATGAGGTTTTCGAATTGTTTTTAGTCCCATCCTCAAACCCAGGACAAATCGAACAGTTGTTAATATAGTCTATTTTCCCGCAGGATTCTAAGACATATGTGTACAAAATTTGGTGTGAATTAGTGATAATATATATAACACACTCATATCTAAAAGTTAAGCATAATTGCTGTTTATGTGAATACTTCAGAAAATCTACATTGGAATGGAAGGAAACGCGGTATGCGGGTGTAATAGGGTTATAGAAGAAAACAATGCAAAACAAGGATAATAATGACTTTTATTATTCAAAGAAAAGGGTTGAGAGAAAAAGGTTCACAATACGAGTGTCAACTTTAGTGAAACAGAATGATTAAAACAATATGATGCTGAAATTTAATACGGTGTGTGGGAACCTCTGGTAGCTACGCATGCTGCACAACGATTTCCCATACTTTCGATGGTGGTATGGATGAGTTGTGTGATTAAAGAGTTCCAAGCCTCACGGAGAGCAGTTTTCAATTCCGGAACGGAGCTTGATGGATGGCGGAGGGCTGCAATATGTCTCCCGAGCATATTTCACACATTCTCTATAGGATTCAGATCAGGAGAGTTGGCAGGCCACTGCATGCGGTGAATATCTTCAATCTGAAGGAAGGCGTCGACCAGGGCTGCACGGTGAGGAGGCGCGTTATCATCCATGAATATGAGACCAGGACCGACAGCACCTCGAAACAGCGAACGGTAGGCTCAAGGACTTCGTCGCTGTATCTTTGACCGGTAACAGACCCCGTGTCAAAGATGTGGAGGTCTGTGCGGCCGTCTAGCATGATGCCTGCCCAGACCATGACTCCCTTTGAACGAAAACGATGTTTTTCCGTGATGTTTTCCGGGGTGAAACCGCGTTCCACGTTCTCTTCAGATCGTGGTACGACGAGAATCAGTTTGCAGACTAAATCTGGACTCGTCACTGAACATGACATTGCCCCACTGTTGTCGACTCCATTGCCGATGTTCCAAACTCCATTGTAAAAGCGCGCGTTTCTGTGAAGACGTCCGGGGAATACGAACTGCTGGTCGTCTGGCATAGAGACCAACGGGTCTGAGTCTCCTGCAAACAGTTTGTCTCTAAATTATAACTCCTGTGGTGGCTGTCAGGGCTGATCGCAGTTGTCTTTCAGAACGGTTCCTCTGACGTCGGTCAGTTATCACCAAATATCGGTCTTGCCGAGCTGTTGTTACCCATGGCCGACCTGGTACTGGTTGTCGGATAGCATCTCCAGTGGTTTGAAACCTCTGCCAGTCTGGAGATCACACACTGAGGCACATTCAGAATTCGAGACGCTTCGGTTTGGGATCGACCGGATTCCAACATTCCAATAATTTGTCCCTTCACAAACATGTCCAGTTGGCATCTTTGTGACATCTTTCGTCCTTATTGATTGTTAACAACGCTCCGTACCACAGCAATTGCGAAATTTCTGTCTAAACTGTCCATGCCGCTCGTGGCCGTTTTATACTTGTTCCGATGTGCGCCGGTACTTTGCGCATGTCGACGGAACTGTTTTGCATATGCACGATGTTTTACCATCGTCCCATGATTCTTCACAAGTTATTTTGAACCATTGTATCCATATTTACTACGATTTTTTCGCATTTTACGAATTATGCTTAACTTTTGGACATGAGTGTATATATATCGACCAAAGATATTCTCGGAGATGACTCGGGAAGAGGATGGCGTACGGACATGCCTGATGAATACCCGATGTAAAGATAACTTCTAATGTTTTGAATGCTTGAATAACGATGCTTAACTTGTAAATAAGTTCCCCCACCCATTGTAAATAAACATCTTTAAACATATATATGTAGTATACATATATAGGTCATATATGGGCCATCACCAAAAATCAGAAAAACAAACAAAAAACAAAATGCCTGTATATATCTATCAACCACCAAAATCCCTACGATGGCTAAGTATGTAGAGAAGTCAAAGTCCCACACTATTCCATCAGAATCCGATGACATGAGAGTCTCGCACATTGCGTATGAGTAATAAAACATATTTGACATGCACTTACTTATTGCAGATGGGAAACTAGTGCTTTGGACAGAGCTTGGAAACTCATTTGACAGTCTATCAGTGCTCTTAACCATTTAGGTATAGTTCGGTTCAGGCGAGCTGGCATTTAACTCATGCGAGTTTGAATGAGTCTATCAAATTAGGGGGTCGATTAAATTACGTTCCCACAGTTGGCATCTTTAGCGTGGATTCTGCCTTTGAGTCGACATTCGGTGACGGAAACGATAGCAGTGATTACGGTTGGCGAAACAAATAATCTATGGCAGGGATGCACAGATCACGGCCTGCAGGCCCAATGCTGCCCTCCGTTGATTTGCTGGCGGCCCGCCTCATTGTGTCTTAATTTAATTAATTTTAACTTAACTTAATTTTAACTTTTCTTAACTTAATTTTAACAAGTCACACGATAGGTAATTTGTGAAAATTGCACATGTGCACAACAAAGTAGCTGTGGCGCCAGGCGCGTCACATACATCTTTTTCTGTCATGAATAAATAAATCGAAATCGAATAATAATCGAAAAATCGAAATATAGGAACCGCTTGACTAATGAGCATTTAGAATTAATTTCGCGCTGGGCTATTACGAAAGTCAAACCAGATATTAAAACAATTATTAAACCAATGGAATATCACGCATCGAATTAAATTCTTAATTTATAATACTTTTATTATCTTTGTTTGCAACAATATATCAGAAATATAAAAAAATAATATATGATGGATAACTCATGTTTTTTGGAGACCCTCCATAAGTCACAGTGAATTCATGTGGCCCTTGGTCTTAACAAGTCAGTGCATTCCTGATCTATGGTGACCGTCGTTCATCATTTTGTGTGGTAGCCCATTCCCCACTAAGCTTACCACCTTTCAGCAAATGGACTTCTCTAAAGTCATATGACTTCTCACCGGAAACGCTCTATACCACCATAATGGTTATAATAAACCAAACAGATATAGTAAACAAAATATAATAATACACATAACTGTAAATACTTTTCCAGTTTTGTAATAATTCACGGAGTGTGTCTACACATCTCTATCTTATTTCAAGCACAATTGTTATTTCAATATTTTATTTTAAAACTGTGAATATGTGGGATAGTCTTGTTACATTTAAAGTGTAATCCAACATATTCGCCATAACCTAGTATGTAGACATTTACAGGGACATACATTAAAAATCTAGGTATTAGCAATACAGCCATAACATGAAGAGTAATCAGAAGAATTGAGGATTAGAATCTGAAAAATCGTATATGCTTACGATTTTTATGATTAACTTAAAATAGAGTTAGTTTGCGTTAGATTTTAAAATCAAGATTTGGTCCAGTATCGGATAACTGGGCTTGGGTGAGCGCAAAATTGTTAGCGAATACTTTTTTATAAGGATAATACTATTTTTGTATTATTAATGTTGAAAAATATTTAATTTTTTTAGAGTGCAGATAATCCATACCATCGGTGTGATTTTCAAAACAAACGGAACACTAAAACCTCTTAGGAGTATCAGTATGTTACACAAACTATAGAAAAACTTAGTGCCTTGAAAAGAAATGCTTTGTTGGTTATATAACATTTGCCATAATTTATTGACATTGGTCTCATGCTTAAATATGATTTGACTGGATGAACTAGACTACTTTGACTGGAACTATTCATAAAAGACTAGGCTAAAAATAGCATGTAAAGAAAGTAGCATTTTTACATAGCCGCTCTTTTAGCATTCCTTATATCACCTTTACACCAAAAACTCACTAAAATATTTTTACTGTTGAAACGGTCTTAAATAACAATATGAAAGGGGGAGGTAGGTAGTTGAATTAACGCCACACTAGGAGCAACTAGGCTATTGGCGACGGTCCGGGATCAATCCCGAAAGGATCCGAGGTCAACTTCTCATAATTTTAAACCAAGGTTAGATGACGAGGTCTGATAAAGGAATATACACTTTCTTATGTGTTAATCACCCTCAGGGGCACATCTTCAGGTGTGTACGGGCATCACAACCCCGAGATACCTGAGTAATCTTTACTTTTCCCATGGGGTTTACTGTCTTTGATAAACACGGGGGTCGCGTTCCCTGGATACCCAAGCGATCTTTTTCTGCTTTCATACAACTGCTCTGTTCCCAATCTCTCTTTTTCCCCTTTCATGTATTCAATTTTTTACTTGACGTTGTCTTGTGTTTGGCGCATCTTGGCCAAATATGGCCATTGCGCCATAAAACGCCAAAACAACCAATCAACCATCTAATGTATTTTGCAATTTATAACAAAAAAAAATGAACGAAACTTTTTCTAACAAACAGTTCGGTCAGAATTTTCCGGATTTTTTCTGTTCATCAGGGAAGCCAAACTACTAGGGAAAGTCAAAAATTATCCGCACTTTATTTTTTCAATATATTTACACAAGTGTTTATAGGTTGAATGTCATTTTTCTACATAGTCTCTTCCCTTTTCGATGCACTTGGTCCAGCGGTCCACAAGCTTGCGTATTCCCTCCAAGAAGATTTTCGGTTGGTTACCCAACCATTCATGCACCGCTTCCACCACTTCTTTGTCCGACTAATCTGCAGAGAATACGCTACATTCTCTATGGTAACTCGCTGGTTTGGCAGTATCATTTCTCGAGCTTGCTGAATCTTCTCGTCAGTGGTGGAGGTTGATGAGCGTCCTGCTTCTTCGTGCATCACGCTTGACCGGCTCTTTTAAGCTTCGTGATCCACTCATATAACTTCTACGTGGTAGAGCACTGTCCCCGTATTGTGTTGTAAGCCTCCGACGAATTTCAGCCCCTGGCACACCTTCCGACCCTAGAAATCGGATCACTGCTCTTTATTCCTCCTTCTTGCACACTGCTAGCGGAGCGTCCATCTTTATACTGAAGCAGAAGCAAGAAAAATGACGCTATCCAGGTCAAACTTCGGTACGTGACCACAGTAGTATCAACTCTAAGCATGCATGAGCAGAAGGCAGTGTGACAAACCTAAAGATGCGTGATAGCAAGTGAGGATACTTTTTGATTTCCCTCGTATATGCTGAAAATTTTAATCCATTAAAGGCCGAGGTACAAAGCTGTGACTGACAGCATTATGACAAATATATTGAACAGTCGATCGTATTTAAACATTTCCATTAAAGACTAGTTATCCCCATTAAGGTTTCGCCTTATACATTCCACTGCTGCTTGAAACGATCTCCTAAACCGGCTAAAAGGCTTGTAAACACCTTGATGCATTTAAACTGTTGATGCTAGCTGAGTAAAAGGTTTCTAAGTTAAGGAATTTTGAGAAAAACAATCATTGACTTAGTAACAGTGGAAAAGAATTTGAGAAAATTAAAATATTTTTAATTTATTTTCTAAAATTTAAAAGCAACGTAATCTTGAATAAAACTGTCGGCGTGATAGCGCATTTAAAGGACTATTTAACTGAGACAAATTTTTATAACAAAAACTTTAATGACGATTGAAACAAAGGGAAGGAAGGATCGTCTGCTCAGTGCTAAGGAAGCATGCTCTCTGCCGTATTTCGTTAACTAACCCGAGCGCTAGTACAGCGCCCTCTAAAATATGTGGAAGCTTGAGCACCTAACATATTTTAGTATAAACTGATTAAAGTAGTCTGAAAACGGTGGAAAAATTAATTTTTATTGGAAAATGTTTCACTATTGATTAATACATTAGAAAGTTTTCATTCCATCATCTTCACATTTTTATCTAACCCTCCTAGTGGTATCGATGAGATATCTCGTCCATCAAGATCTCATCAATTTTGCTAATGACAAGATGTGTCGTCATCAAGATATTGCCGATTTTTTTTATGATAACGAGATCAAAATCTGGTTAGTTTTGCTAATGACGAGATACCTCGTCGAGACAACCACCAGGAGTGTTACGATTGTTTCAAAATAAAAGTACTTCAGAAAATATTTGTTTAGTCGTAGATGAATGTGATAAGAGATGTAATACCAATTTAATTACTCCCCGCTGTTGTTTTTAAATAACAATATTTCGCATTATTTCTAGTCTATTTTTGAAAATTCGTACATAATAATAGCATAAAATTCTTTTTAGCTACTCCAAAAGCGAAAGAACCCACATTCTAAGTAGATGGCACATGTGCTTACCAGCATTCTCCTTACATTAAAAACTAGAAACGTGCACTATGTTTTCAAGTTGTGTAGTTAATTAAACGCTGTAGCAAATAACTTCTTACCCCCTAGAGGGAGCCGTGATACAAACTCTACCTTTCACCCTACTTTACCATGGTTACAGCTTGAGGATTCCCCGTTTACCAGCTATCACGTGACTTATAAATAAACTATTCTGCCTATCCAGCCCCTTTTCTCATAAATTTTAATTCTAAAATTTTTCGTACTTTATTTTGTGTTTACTCTTTTTATGATGAGGAGATAAGTTGTTTAGTTCTACTGTCTGTTTTTCTGAATTACGTGTATAGTGTCGTAATTATTCTGTTGTTAATTCATGTGTAATCTTGTAACTTATAAATCTCTTAACGGAAAAAATAAATGTAGAAAATTTAAAATATCAAATCTGCTGGTCGAGTTGTTATCTTTACACTCGACCAGCAAGAAGCAACGACGAAAGAAAGAAGTGACTGGAACAATGATCACAATGCTAAATTTTCTTATCAAATTATGAATTCATGCTAATGTAACTACTTCTATATTACTTACGTGTTAAGGTTAGCCGCCGTATAATTTTTAATGACAGTGGAAAGTGACAATGAAGGCTCCAACGCTGCTTTTGATCCATTGTTCACAATGTTCATGGCATCTTCTAGGTTAAGTTTGGAATGAGTTTCAAATATTTTGGGCTCGTTCACTTCTGAATGGTTAGTTAAAAAACGCCTTAAGTACCTATTGTTGAAGTACTTGAATCTGAAAAATAATTTTACATTCAAACTCCAATATTACATGCAAAGTAAATAGAAACAAAAAATAAAAACAAAACATTTAAGGAAGCCTTATATTGCATGTTGATTAAAGTCTTCATGCTATTTCGAAAAGTTTGCATTTTTAAATAGAGGTCACTACCGTTTGTGGAAATTGCAACACCATGAAGGAATCATGCAAATTAAACGAAACTTGCAGGAAATGCAAAACAGGTTAGGATATGCAAATGATTAGAATTACAAAGCGATCACGCATGTGTGGGCCGAGAAACACCCTCTAAACTTCCAAGTGAGCCGTGTATAAAAAGCACTGTAAAGTTGCGTTAAAATGTGTGTATCGTCGTTTGACTGCTGTAAATGATTGATTAGAAGTCAATATGCCTCGCCAAAAACGCAGAGTGCCATACGAGCAACTAACGGAGTTCGAACGGGGCCGCATGATCGGCCTCCGTGAGGGTGGACTTTCGTACGGTGAAATCGCCACTCGCACGGGGAGTAATGCCACAAGTGATGCGTGTGTGGAAGAGATGGACCCTGGAGAACCGGACAAGTCCAAACCCGAGCAGTGGGCCACGCAATATGACGTCATCACGGGACGACAAACACCTCATCCGCATGGCGGTGACGGACTGTACAGCGTCCTCTCGTGCGTTGGCACAACATTGGAGCCCGTCTACAGGTGTGTCATTGTCTGCCCCCACTGTTCGTCGACGTCTGCTGCGCCATGGGCTACGTGCAAGGATTCCCCTGCGCACGATTCCCTTGACGCTAAACCACGACACCTCCGGTTACCATGGGCTCACCAACACAGCCAATGGCATGCCGATTGGCAACAAGTCCTTTTCTCAGATGAGTCCCGCTACAATCTGGACTATAACGATGGACGCGTACTCGTCAGACGCTACAGAGGTGAACGGCTTCTCTCGGAGTGTCTTATTCAGCGTCATACTGGACGAACGTCTGGCGTTATGGTCTGGGGCGCTATTGAATACCATGGGATACCGAGGTCCTACCCCTCCTGCAACGCATTCCCGGAGCTGTATTTCAGCAAGACAATGCCCGTCCCCATGTTGCTCGGAATGTACAAGCCTTCTTCAGTGCACGACAGTTTCCGCTTCTTCCATGGCCTGCACGTTCCCCGAATATATCGCCCATTGATCATGTCTGGGATTACATCGGACGGCGACTCGCTCTTACCTGCCGTCGGGCAGAGAGTACGGCTGAACTTTGGCATCAGATAGAGGCCATCTGGAATGCCATTCCTCAGCATGACATTCAGAATCTGTATGATTCGATACCACGACGTGTACAGGCTCACATCACTGCGCGTGGCGGCTGCACAAGATATTGATTCTCGGCATCACTTTTGTTTTATTGCTCTGTAAATTTGATCATTTATTTAAACCACTATAAGTAATACGTGGAATAAATTTCATTTATTTCTGATGATTCTTACATAGTGTTGCAATTTTCACAAACAGTAGAGTATGATAAATATTCATTTAGATAAGAGAAGATGCATTATGAAATAAATAAAATTTGAAAGAAACACTCACCTGAATCGGGAGAAGACGTAGAAAAAGATAACAAGCATCAAAATTGTTTGGTATTCAACTGATTTTTAAATGTCAGCTATTACTTATAATCGAATTTAGTTTACGAATTAAAAGTACTTGACGTTTAGAAGATTTCCACATACCTTGTGTAATTTAGTTTTTGTATCGTGGAAAAACTATCGACCAGGATTTTTAGAAAATACCTCTAATTTTGTTTCCTGTACCTTGCTGATTCGTGAATAACTATAACTAGCAAGCATGAATAAAAAAGGGTTTTGTGCGAAGCTCGGATGAAAATATTAAATACAGTAAACTCGCTTTATAGCGACACTCTAACGACTCTGCGGTATAACGGCCGATTGAGATGGTCCCGGCAATTCTCCTATAGCTGTAATGCTATTTTATGATCAATGTAAAGACCGCGGGAAAGGTAAAAATCTCGTTACAGGGATCTTCAGTTGGCGGTGTCTTCTGATTCGTTGGAATTTTTAGGCGCTATTTGGCGATTTTCGAATCTCGCCATATCTTCGTCTTTGAATACTCCAGATTTTACGGGACTCCTTAAAAACTCCAAACAGCATATACTGATAACTTCTGCAATCTAATGACCCGAGCATTTGAAAACAAAGCAACAACTAAAAGGCTAATCCGATTTCTAATCTACGAACAAATTCTAAACTCAACTCCACTTTTCTTATTACCAATAAACAAAAATAAAAAACTCGAGCAATAGAGGTGAAGGTCCACGACGTCGCAACCATAAACCTCAAAACACTCAACAATCTTGAATCTTGAATTTTACGGGACACAAATAACCGAATTAAAAAAGTCCTAGAAAGTATGTAAATACTTCTAAAATATATACAACCCCCTTTGCTCTTTGTTCCTTTTTGCAGTGGGCCGCCATATTTTAAATTTTAAGTGTTTATTTGTTATTAATTTTTAACCCTCCGATTGGTTTCGGCGAGATACCTCGTCCCTCAAGATCTGACCTATTTTGCTAATGACGAGATATCTCGTCACCAAGATATTTGACGATTTTTTTTATGATGACGAGACCAAGATCCGGTCAGTTTTCTTCTAATGACGAGTTACCTCGTCCATCAAGATCTGATCAATTTTGCGAATGGCGAGACATTTCTTGGAGACAACCACCAGGAGGGTTAAATCTTTACTACGCTATAGTTTATACTTTATTTGATACTGGTATTCATTAAAGATACTCCTTAAGCGACCGAATGTATTTCTTCTGAAATTGCAGGAATTTATAAGTTGAAAAAAAATTGGTATTTCCTTCCCAAAAAGCAGAAGAAAGTTAGATATAACGATCATTAGATAAAGTCACTGGAGTAAAGGTCCCATCAGGATCGTTATAACGCAAGTCTACTGCACATTTTCGAAATAAAATTCATTTCCTTCATCTGATTAAATTTTCTTTCTTAATTATTTTCACCCTATTCTCTTTCATATATTTTTTCTAGTAAGATACGTAGCTTATGCTGATTCAAGAAAGTTTCTAAGGAATACATAAAAATGAATCCCCTTCTTTTCCTAAGAGTGCCTAACTCATCTGTTAATTATTACAGAAATTATCTAACTAATAACGAAGTTTCTGTAATATTTTAAAGAGAACTTCAGTTTAAACCGAGAAAATGATTCACATGCATTGGAATTAGGACTAATTTAATTTTATTGAAATTATGTTTTAACTCTGAACTAAAATCCATCATACATTGATTACAGATAAACAAACTGTTAAAAGTCAAATATCTTAAAATACATTATTTATCCCTAGTAGGAAAATCGTGAAAAAATAACTATTTTGGTAGTGTGGATATCAAATTAAGAAAAAAATATCGACTTTTACAAATTTTTTACTTCGTGATTACACTATTTTATGTGAATCTGATGGCAAGTTAGTGCTGATTAAAATGTTTAGAGTGCTGACATTGATATTTTCGTAAAAATAGCTTGAAAGAAACATTTAACTATACCTATCTCTCATCTTGTAGTTTCCAAGGAATTGATCTGCTACCTCTTCAATACCTCCCATCACATGATCAATAACCTAAATAATAAAAACGAAATTTACAAGAGATAAATAAAGGGTGTTCTTACTTTAATCCTTATTTTTTGAAACATTTCTGAAATTTAAGAGACTGAATGGGTAAGAACTCTATTTTCAAATAATTTTACTAATTCACTAGTTTACCAATTATGTATTTTAAACAAAATTGTTTTCAACTATAGCTAATAATAGTTTGAGTACTCAATTTTTTCTGTTACAGCGCATATTTAGGATAGACATGGAAACCGAAAAATAAAACTTAAGATTCTTAAAAAAATTTGTAGAATAACTTAAAAACTTATTGTTTAACTAGAGCAATAGAACTGCTTAATTATGTAATCAATAATTACTTATTTCAGACATTTCGATATGTTTGTAAACAAATTTTACCATTAAAATTCAAAAATGCACTAAATAGTTGCAGTACTCTTATATGGTGCTTAAGTCAGATGGTTTTGAAATAATGATTTATATTTCGGATCCAGCATTTCACAAAGATGTTACCAAAGCTTGTCTATCAATTTCGGGGTGGTGTTCGTAATCGAAAATAAATTTTTAAAAATAATTTGCACTCATGATTTGTTTTAATGAGGTAAAAGAAAATTTTTAAAAGTGTTTTGGGGTTTTGTATTTAAGTTTCAATAGCACATCTTATATGCGTAAAAGAAGCATTGGTCTTGAATTTTTTCAGTAGCTAATTGTTAAGACCTTGATGAAGGAGCATAGAAATACAAAGCACGCATATTTTACATCGAACAACTCTGAGTTGAGTAGATTTAGTTATTTGATCAAGGACAAAAAAATATAATTTTCTTCTCAAATCAAATATATTTACTCTCTTCATTATTCAAAAACTATATTTTCCTATAGTTAATTGATGAAAAGATCAGATTTGTTTTATTAGTTTTAATAAATATAGAGAGCTTCAATTATATTTTTATGTAGCGCAGTATCGCCAGCTTACAATTAAAACATACTAGGTCAAAACCCATAGTTCTAAGAAAACGAAGGGGTAAAATTCTACTCACTAAGCTAAAGTCGCTAAGTGTGTTTCGCGAGAAGAAATCTAACCTTAATTCCAAGAAAATATGACCTAGTTGTCACTAGTCTAAAGACAACCCCATTCAGGTCCTAGAAGAGTTAAAAAACCTCACGTCTCGACATTTTTCACTTATAAGCGGACGATATGTTTATGTAAGCTAGTTCTTTGTTCCTGATTGTTTCAAAAATGAAAGATTTCAAAGCATTCCTTATTGAGAATTTAATAGAATATCGTGTTTTGAAATACAAAGGTACTCTCATAAAACTTTCCTATTGAAACTTAAGACCCGCAGATATTTCTGACCAAATGTCTATGTTTATGAGGTTTACGAAATATATTGATTTTTAATATTTTGTTGTATTCCAAGAAACTCGTTTTTTGGAAAGTGTTTCTCTGAAAGGAATATGAGCAGTATTTCCGAGAAGCTTTTAAGGAAGCAATATAATGCTATAATGTATGTTTACTAGAATACTTAGAGGATAAATGGAAAATTTAAGAAATATAAAATAAGCTACATATTTATATTCAACTCCAATGTGAATGTTTATTTGATTTTAATTAATGTTTTAAAAATAATAAACGTTTATTGTTAATGGAACTTAACGTTTACTGTTAATGTTTTCCCCAATGTTCGGTAGGCAGTGGCGTAATTATAGATTAATGACTACTAAAGAAGCACTTACCTTATATCTGAAGAATAGGAGTTTGCCTCAAATATTCTCATGTATTTTTATATTTTAAGTTATTAACTTATTTAAATAGCTAAATTTACTTACTTTTAGAACTAGGTGACTGTTTAAGTTTAGTTCTTTCCTCTCTTAATATAGTATGGATTTTTTAAATCTTAATTCAGAGATATAATTCTGTAGTTGTATTTTAGCAAGTATGCACAGAAACATTTTTCGTCAATAACACTTAAAATACAATCCATTTTGCGAAATTAACGCTTTAAAAGAGAATAGGTAAAGTATATTACGCAAATATACCTTCATGTATCGAAGTTTTGGTGATTTCTTGTAATCATTCAAAGAAAAACACACTTTCTGTAAACCGAAATTATTTCACTACTTATCTGTATCTTTTTGGGTAACTGAGATGCTATATGAAAAGACACGAAAATAGAACCAATTTGATGTACAAAACATTAGAACATAGTTTATGTAAACACATATGAACATATAAATGTATACGCATATGAGTAGTACATAAATATGATGCATTTTAAATGCATTCATTTAATGTGTTAATTTTCGTTTTTGATTATTTATACGAATATAACTTGGAGATAATGAAATTCATATTCGCTCAAGTTATATAACGGTGGATTGATTTGGAAAAATACAATTTCCTAAAAGCACACAAAACATGTATACAAAGATAATTTTGCAAGTCAAATAGTTTTATAGAACCATCAATTTCGATACATGGAAGTATACTAAAGTATATTTTGAAAATGCACACACACATTTTAAAACATAGCTTAAAAGTAATTAAACTTCGCGAATTAAAAATAATTTCGAAATGATACATCGTAATTATAAACTAGTAACTACCTACCGTGCTATGAAGTCTTTCATTCATCGTGAGTTCCTTGTCACTTTTTCTGGGTACTTTCAATATTCTCACGAAAAACTTAATTGTCATACCCTAAAGGTAATGAGAAAACGAATTCAGTTTGAAATAATTTAAAGTATTAAAATTTTCTTTGAAAGAAAGTTAGTTTTACATAAATCTGTGTGTTTACCCTTTACAGATCAAATATAATTTCTTTAATTTTTAAGAATCCTCTAATGAAAATACAATGGGCTTAACACAATAACTAGAATACCTGCTTAAGGTTTCCTTTTCAACTAATTTTTCACAAATACTTTATAGTTGGTAGATATTTAAGGTAGGTATTTTAATTGACGTCGCACTGAAGCAACACATGGGCTATTGGCGACGGTCCGGGATCAATGCCCGAAGGGAAAGACCCGAGAACAACACCACGTAATTTTGGTGAGATGACGAGGTCACACCGAGCTTGCACCCTACTCTCTACTCTTCCAACCGGGCTACCATGGCCCACTTTATATTGATTTTACAGAAACAAAATAGGCATTTAATGTTTTTAATAATGAATTTGTAGTGTTTTATGCAATTTCATTAACTTTCAGTAGCACTTAATATCTTTATTGATTTATTCAGGGATTAATAATTATGAATTTAAATTAATTTATGTCCCTAGTTCTAATAACTATAAATGGTAGTTAGTCATTATAAAATAGTTTAATTTTTATTATACATTCAATTTTCTGAAACGAAATATTCCGAAGAAAATATGTTACATAGATGGTGATGTAGATGGTTATATCTTGAAAAGTACATATTATACTCAGAAAAATTGATTTCGTGTACATGGATGTACCCAAGTACGAAATGAAGAGTACTAATTCAGAGTGCGGAAAACTCAGAAGTTGCAGCTGTACATCCACCAATTCTTGTTGCTTTATTTGGTTTAATATCGATTTCAGAAATTTTGATTATTTTTCCAAATTATAGAAAAAAGAAAAAAAAATGTTCTTACAAATTGCGAAATTTATAAAATATAAGCCGTATGTAATATTTTTGTGCACTTATTAAAATATTTTTTAAACGTTACGAACCGTTCTTTTCTAAGTTTTGGAACAAAAGTTTTGCGAAATGGAAAACTATATCGGTGGAGAGAATTAAACCAGAAATTAAACTTTAAACTTAAAAATTAGCCTTAAAACACAAATATATTGTATACACAAAATTGATTGACAATATTCAATCAATATATTTATGATTAGGATAATTATTCAGAGTTCAGTAGACGATATAACAATATATGAGTATGGGTTATAATAATGATTAATTCTACGTAGTTATAAGTGTGGGTTCAATAAATTATAGGTAGATATGTAGTTTGTTGAATTAACATCACACTGGAGCAACACAACGGGCTATTGGCGAAGGTCCGGGATCAATCTCGAAGGGAAAGATCTGATTGGCAACATCTCGAAATTTTGAACTACGGTCAGACCTGAGCTAGCACCCCTCTCTTCAGACTTCCACACCACGTGAGGCCTCGACAGATTTAAAGTGCACCAGCCCCCATATACACTACGATCTGGATCGATGTTGGATCGACTTTCGAACTCGCAACCTAATCCACTACTCTTCAAACCGGTCTACCACGGCCCTTAAATACGTTCTAAGTCAAAAAAATCCAATGTCTAACAATTTAAACTTGATTAAAATTATATCTTTGGTATTTAATTGCCGGAAATGAAAAAGATGGAAAGACGAATCAAGTGTGTACCACTGTTAACTCTCTGAGGGGTTTGTACGTATATATCCATTCTGCAACCTGCAGTCTTCCCTGTGTGATGTGTAAACAGTTTCGGCCTAGACCAATATATAATCTTTATTAGGATTCTTTCACCCAATCGATGTGGTTATTTAACCATTGTATGTGTTGTGGAGTAAAAGTAATACTACACCACACCCGAAAATCTCGTTAGAGGGTTATATCAAATGACGGGACATGGAGCCATCAAGGACATGGCTGGGGTAAGCTTAGCTGAACCTTTCGCATATTCCCTGTCATAAATATCAGTGACTGGAGATCCATTACACTGCGATATGCTGGACACTGACCATAACAATAACAAATAAATGAGTTATGAATGCATGGTTAAGTTAGGCACCAATAGCTAAACACAATTTAGGTGTCTCAAACTTTTTCTTAAAAGTTGAGGTGCTAACACTAAATTATTTTACAGTAAAAGTACGCAATACCTCAAAATTCTTTTCGCGTACTATAAAACGATAATTTACAATTGACTTGGCGGTGCAAATTCTTTTGTTTCTTGCCGAAAAACTTTTAAAACTTCGGGGCAATATCAATTTACGGTACATAAATATTATTCGTTCCCGAAGAGTGTAATAAATTGAAAATATTATATTTTATTCATCCAATCGGATTGCAAAAACTCATGTAGTCAAACAGCTGAAAAGCCGTACGAAACGAGTAAATTATTTTGTCTGAAGTGAACGTTAAAATGGCAAACCATCGATCGAGCCGCTTTTTCCTAATAAATGTCACTTTATTCTACATCACTAGAAATTGAACTCAAGGCTTCCCCACTGAATCCTCGCTTGTTATGAGATATCTCCCACAAAATTTATACAAGAAATAAAAGTCAAACCTTCTTTTACTCGTAACAGTAAAAAAGTTTGTTAGCGAGGAAGCTCTTCACACACATAAAATGAGGTTTCCCTCAAGATCATTTTTTCAGTTATTATTAGGGCAAGAGATTGCTACTTCTCGTGCTTGCTCGAAGAAGTTTTTGAACTTAGAAGTACGAACTGCATGACGCATGCAAGAGACTACTACTTCTCGCGTTTGATCGAAGAAGTTTTTTAAACTTAGAAGTATGAACTGCATGACGCATGCAAGAGACTACTACTTCTCGTGTTTGCTCGAAGTTTTTAAACTTAGGAGTATCAACTGCATGACGCATGCTTTGGGCTGATATTAAAGTTGAAAAGTTGGGAACTTATTTTGTGCGAAGTTGCGCTAAGTATGCGACTGATATAAAATGGAATTTTTCAATTGAAGTGGCTTTGCGTCTTTTATTAATCAAGATATGGACATTTTCGCTAATGACGAGATATCTCGTCTATCCCGATCAGGTAACGTTGGAGTAGTGGGGCAGTTTGGAGAGTGCGGTGCCAGCTCAGGTACTGACGTCGTCATCTGACCATGGTTCAAAATTATGAGTTGTTTTCAGATCTTACGACTTATTCTCGGATCTTTCCCTTCGGGGTTGATCCCGGATCGTTGCCAATAGCCCGTTGTGTTGCTCCAGTACGAAGTAAATTTAATTAACCACATATCAACCGAATTGATATATGACAGTTGATTGTTCAATGCCAATTAGATTAAACTCAAACTTTGCCAAAACGGCGATAAACTACATTTTAACTCTCCTAGTGGTTTCCACGAGATATCTCTTTATCAAGATACTGCCTATTTTTGATGATGACGAGAACGAGATCTGGTCAGATTTTTTTTCTAATGATGTGATACGTCGTCCATCAAGATTTCGTCAGTTTTTATAATGAAGAGATACTACGCCAAGACAACCAGGAGGGTTAAGATAATCCCGATACGTATCATATGAGAGTATTTGAACAGCAAAAGTATCATTTTCACAGATCGCATGGTTTGTCTGTTTACACAAAAAATGTCTCTCATATTGCCACGTTGGTCAAGAAGGTAGTACCTCTAAGCTTTGTTTGTAGGGTTAGGGATTGTTGAAATGCTGCGCATAAAAGTATCCGATGCCTCAAAAAGTCAGAAAACAGAGTACATTGAATTAACGATTGAACAAGTCATAGTATTGTTACCTAGTGTTAAGTATTAGATACTTAAGTACGCTGCCTATAACAATCGTCAACTCGCACACCAATATTTGATATATCACCTGTTTGATTTACACGGCGATATACTGTCCATCAAACTTTTAATCTTTTGACTCATCTCATTACCGACTTTCCATCGTACAAATAAAAAAATATGTAACCATAAAGATAGATCTTTCTTATTGTACTGGGGGCTCCGAAATCGGGACAGCACACTTACTTGCACAAATACTGTAAAATACACGACCGCTATGATGGTCGTTACCATCATCTTCTTGCTAGGAATAACCTTTTCATCAATGATCAAAGCCAATGCAAATGCTACAGCGCCTCGCAAGCCTCCATAAGACATTATAAACTGCTCCACGCCGTTTAACTGATGAAGACGAAATTTATTGAGAAAACCACTCAATACGATGACACCTGCAAACAGAACAGAAGTAATGCACGATTATAATCACAGCTTTCCATTTTCGATACTTTTTCATACACATTAAAAACACGAATTTTGCTGAATTTCGATAATGAGGGAGTCTATACATCATAACTGAGAGAGAGACACAACACCATAATATCTGAAGGACTAAATACATTTATTTACAGTTAGCTCCCAATTACATCTTAACAACACATCTTAACATCAGTGAGTACGTCTTACAACTGGAAAATTAATATCTGCCCAACAAAGGTCGCTGGTTTGGTACATTCCTTTCCATTTTAAAAAGACAAACCTTGGCGTAATGGAATCCAAAATGAAGTAGAAAATAAACGGGAAAATGTACTCACGACGCTGAGACGACACGGTAATCCAAAATTCACATTTGAATAAACTAACACCAGTAAAACAGTCAAAAAACCATTGAAACCACTGTGTGTCCATTAAAACCATAAAGCTCGGAAAACATCGTAGGAGAAAAAGATTACGGACCAGGCCGAGCCCCCAATTGTGGGAGTCTAGGGAGTTTATACATCAGAACTGAGAGAGGGATACAATACTATAACATCTGAGAACATCAGGACTAAATACATATATTTACAATTAGCCCCAATTACATCTGAGCACATCTTAACATCAGTGAGTACGTCTTACAACTGGAAAGTTAATATCTATGCTCAACAGAGGGCGCTGGTGTGTGCCGCTTTGATTGGTCGAGAGGATAATATCCTACAATAAAAAAATACATTGGAAATATATGAGTGTTCTTAAGGAAAGTTTCTTTTATTTCTAATGCCTGACCACTGACCTCTTCGGCCTTCGGCACTACAAGAGGCAAACTGACGGCTACTTGTGAAGGAGCACCCATGGGTGTTTTGAGATTTTTAAAGATTGGATAACATCTTTAAAATGATTAAACTATTTCAACTATTACCAGAAGGTTTGAAAACATAAATAAATAAAACGACAATAAACTTATGAAATAAATTCGCAATTTTGAACTTCAAAATTTGAGTTGTCCATGTGTTGAGTTCAAATTTTGAATTCAATTTTCTCAAAATAAACACTCTCTATCCTCGAGGTACCTTGTCTAAGAAATTACTTTAACCTGGTAAGTAAAACTTTCTCAATACGTTCTACAAGTATCACAGTAGGTAAATTAAGACTGTAAATGAACCCATTTTTGTGATGTCATGCTATAGTTTCAAAAACTACATTATTTTGTTTTAATTCGCAAAACTATTTATGTGAACTACGCAATTTAAGCTTAGGGAAAGGACAATACACTCTTTCTGAACATTTCGAGCTATCTATCACATCGTGGATCAAGAGATAAAATATGACCATGTTGTGAAAAATAATACAAAATTTCAGTACTTTATATTTGTAACGTATGCATTTTGACTTTCACTGTTTATATTTTATTGACCAGAGTTAGAGCATAGAATTTAACCAAAATATTGTAGTCTTAATTTGAAAACACTTAACTGCTTAACCCTTGAATTGATGACATTTTATTCGTTCTTTTCCCGGAATGATATATTACTTTATTTAACATGCATTTTTGGGTCCCTAAAGGAGGTAGAAGTTCCGAATTTATTCGTAAACAGCTTCTCCGCAATTGAAGGACCAATGCAAGGAAACCTGTTTACACCACATTTAGTAGTTAACTATTGTATACAAATTTTTCAAGCTTTCCAGAGCAATTAAGGATAAACTGTAAGGAAAACCCATTGAAAATTGCTTTAAGAGTTTTATTTTTGTTTAAAATTCATCGCGTATAATTTGTTTAAACTTTCCAAGACAGTTTAGGATTAACTTTAAAAACAACAACCTCTTGAAAATTAATCCCTTTAAAGGAGTTTAAATAATATTTATCATAAAAATTCTGTAAACTTTTCAAAGCAATTGATGATCCACTTTAAGAACAACTTATTGAAAACTTTTAAGAGTTTTATTTTTGTTTAAAATTCGTCTCGTATAATTTTTTTAAACTTTACAAGACAGTTTAGAATTCACTTTAAAACAACAACCTCTTGAAAATTAATTCCTTTAAAGGGGCGTAATTTTTATCGTAAATTGTAAAAATTGTTTCAACTTCCCAAAGTAATTAAGGATTCACTTTAAGATGAACAACCTCTTGAAACTGGTTTTAAAGGTGCTTAAAAGAATCATCTAAATGAAAAAAATTTGGACCTCCATAAAAAATAAAATCTTATTAGCAATTTTAGATGTTGACGATTCAAATTAGAAGATATTTAATCAATCTGAAATCCTAATTTCATAAATAATTGCAATTCGCTAAAGAAATTATAAAAATACTTTTATAAAGCAGTACTCACCAATTGCTCGATAGCAGCTACAGAATATTACACTCAAGAGGACAAAATAAGTGTTCCACTCGTGGTTATCGTTGACAGTGGAGACTCCGAGAACAACGAAGATGATAGTTTCTGACGCCGTAGCCAACATTTTTGTCACATACTTGACTGTAACATGACTTTTGTCTGATATGTTTTCTTCGACGTAATTTTTCATTGTGATGCCGCAGAAAACAAGCCTGAAAATAGAAAATTAAAGGGAAATTTTAAAGAATGAAATGTTGGTGAATCAGGCGTCATCAGGGAGGAGCTTGACTCAGACAACAAAAGATGGTGTTTTCTGCGGGTGAGCAGCGTATGCTAAAAATTGCTGACCCCCCAAACACCATATTGAAAAAAAGTGAAAAATAAGGCAAATAATCCACGCACATGTTAAAATTAAATTTACTCTTTTCTGCCTCTCAGAATGGAATGCGACCCTATGTTTCATGGTAATTATTGCTCGTCTGGATGGGTACTATCACCCCTCTTATTTTCTAAAAACAATTTAGACTCACCCTGTATATATGTGTGTGTGTGTTTGCAGATGGTAAAATAAAGTATTGATGTCGAGACAGGTGTCAGTAAAAGAAAGCATTCAAGCTATCTAGCCCAGGAATCATCCAATAGCTTTGAACCAATTCAGTGTCCTTGAATGCATTACACGAGCCCAGATGGTTCGAATCCATAAGGTGATTATCATTACATAAAATACATGTAAGATCATCACTAAGTACATTTCGAAGATGATTCATCAACAATTGTTTCCAACACGTGCAAAAACTGGGAAATGCTGTAGAGATTAAAATGCTATAGAAGCCACAACCTGTGACGCATATAATTTTAATCAACGAATTTAAACAAATATATAAGGGACGAAAATCTGAAGCTCAGAAAAATATTTACGCAACAAGTGCTAAAACATTTTTTGGCTTTCTCAGAGTCCCGGGCACCTGACCTGTAATAGCGAAGATGGTCCTGGTGTAATTAGCCTTCGTGTAGTAAAATAATCACCACAGAACGACAAGTCAAAACAAACCAATTCTCTTTAATTCGCAAGTCCATTGCCATGCCTAATGCTGGCAAAGTGACAATGATATTTTTTCGAATATCATGGACTATCTTATTATCATATTAATTAATTTTCTGCCATTGCACAAAATCAACTCTATTCCCTATCGAAGGCTGAGCAAATCAACACAGTCAATATTTTCAGGTCTCACTGAAAGACATCCTTCTTTTAGAAGACTGGTCTGGGTATACCAATCAACCAATTCACTCTTAACTATATTCTACAGGATGGTACTGCAAATCAAATACAGTGACCTTCAGAGATTTTCATATGTTGGAATACATAACTCTTCAAGTGGTTTCGACGAGATATCTCATTCCATCAAGATCTGATCATTTTTGCTAATGACGAGATATCTCGTCATTGAGCCGATTTTTGATAACTAGATCAAGATTCAGATTTCTAGGTCAGATAAGGTAAGATTTCTTCTAATTACATCACGATCTGGTCAGTTTTGCTAATGATTGCGTTTTTGATGAGATACCTCGTGAAGACAACCACCAGGAGGATTAAAAGCATTGTGAAGACTCAATTTTGCGTTGAACGTGAAATAATAGGTGAGAGAATGTAATGTAGTGGGAATTTTGTTTAAGCAAATATTTCAATTAAATTCACTATAAATTCCCCATATTTAGGGTAGGTAGGTAGGAAGTTAATTAACGTCGCACAGGAGCAACACAATGGGCTATTGACGGTGGTCCGGATCAATACCGATGGGAAAGATCCAATGACAGCGTCTCGTAATTTTGAACCTCGGTCAGATGACGAGAACAACACATGTGAGCTAGAACCCCACTTTCCAAACTTCCACACTACACCAACGTGAGGACATTTGTGACCACGGCAGATTTAACGTGCACCAACCCCGTGTACGCGACGGTCTTTGGCTGGACCTAATTTCGAACTCGCAACCCTCCGGTTGCTAATCCGTTGCTCTTACAACTAGGCTACCGTGGTCCCATATTTATGGTTTGAGTCTACTTTTAATTTGAGAAAATTGAACAAATCATTTAAAACCTTCTCTAACGGTAGCGATACGTATTGTAGAAAATGAAAGTATCATGACAAACCAAAACTATTAATTGAATCATCAAGGTTTTATTCCTTGAAAATGAAAATATGAATATTTAATCAGTTGTGCGAAAAGTAATGGGTCAAATTTTGTCCCCAATGTTCTCTACACAGTATCATTTTTGGAAAACACATTGTTAAAACCGTATTCAGGGAAACGAAATCATATTTTATATTAATCTCAGCCCTCGAATGAAGACAATTACCTCATAAATTAGACATAAATCTTGTCTACATCAATAAATACTGCACATACTTAACTGGATTACACCGGCTTTACGTAGCCAAAAGTCTGAAGAGAAGTGCATCAGCGATTTACATAATTTATAATAACTATCTAAATCTGCATAAAAGGCACGCCCTATTACAGCAATTGGATGAAGGTCAAATTCATTGGAAATGTGCCCAAATCCTAGTTTGTAATATGAATGATCGAATAGTGGGGAAATAATATTTTGCTGTCTGACATATTTAAAATTCGACTGAGTTTATATTGAAAAATATATGGCGTTCGGAATAGAAAATGTAGAACGACCGTTCAGTTTCAAGTACTCAGACCCAAAACAACATGTATGGCACGATGTTGAAGAGGAATGTAGGGAAGTTTGTATCACATCATCACTGAACTGAGAAAGTAATTAATCGTAATTAAGTAATCCTATAAGATATTCTCATTCACAATACCTTAGGGCAGCGATTTCCAAACCGTGTGCCGCTAGAATGGCACACTGGTGTGCCTTACAGATGGTGAAACGGTTTAAATTGTGTCAGGTTCATTGTATAGTTCGTCCCGTTTTTATGACAAAAATTGAAGAAAAATTTCATTTACTAAAACATACATTTAATCAGTATAGTTGTGCCGTTCTGTTCGATGACCTTTCTCTATCTCTCCTGTAGCTGCCTAATCCCGCGCTCATAGAAGTTCTGAGATTCCTGTCTAAAGAACTGATCCAGGTGACGAAACTTTCTGAACCACTTACGGCACATGGGATAGTCGATCATCACCATACACAACACATCTTTTGAGTCTGCGCGAAGCATTCTTGCCTTTTCGAAAATAAAAAAAGCATAATGTGTCGAAAATGCTCCAAATGACATGAAAATAAAAAGGGGTTTTGTTTTCCCGTTACCAATTTTGTTACCTTGTGAAACTGATGGTTGAATGATGCAAAAATTCTGAATATATTATTATTTAGTTGCCATTTCAAGGGATTTTAGAGCAGAGAGTAAAAGTACGACATGATCCCAGTATTAATTAAAATTTTACAATGAATGCCAAATTGAGTATCCTTCTAGAAAATCAGGGATGCAATCACTCCCTAACTTTATTTTACGTACAATTAAGCTTCGGTTACAACAAAGAAAAATAATGCAATCAGAATAACACCCTAACATGTGCCTGTTATACTATGAATCAACTATTATTTAGTTGCCATTTCAAGTGCTATTAGAGCAGAGAGTAAACTTACGACATGATCCCAGATAAGTGAAACATTTCTGCGAAGAGATAGGCCATGTAACCCATGATGAAAGGAAACATGGGCTCGATGACTGCCACAGAAGTAGTGTACTTGGAAAGAAAAGCTGTCATTATTCCGAAGATAATTCCGATGAGAGTACCACCCACAGACACTACAAAAAAAGATGCGATGCCTGAGAAGTAATCGATTGGAAGCAAATTCGGGATTCCCATGTCAGCATAACCTTCGAACATATGGTACAGCACCTGTAATGGAAAATAAAATGACACGTTATAGGTATAAGCAAAATATAAGGTTTTTAATTGTGCAGGGTATCCCACAATAAGTGCTAAGCCTTTAAGAGTGCCATTGTCATACGTAAAGTTACAAGTTTTCCAAATGAGATTAAGGTTGTCTGCATCTCAAGTCCGGGCTCTGTGCCAGTTTCGATGCCTGGTTCCAGTACCCGTTCAAATGACTAGTCCCAGTACCAGTTCAAATTATTGGTCCTAGAATCAGTTTAAATGAATGGTCCCAGTACCAGTTTAAATTATTGGTACTAGAATCAGTTTAGATGACGAGTCCCAGAACCAGTTCAGATGACGAATACCAGTTCCAGTTCATATGACGAGTCCTCGTACCAGCTCAATGACGGGTCACGGTACCGGTTTGGATGATGGATTCCAGTACCAGTTCAGATGACAGGCTCCAGTACAAATTCAGATGACGGGGCTAGTAAAAGTTCAGATGACGGGTCCAAATATCCAATTATGAAATTTACGTTCGGAAAAATTATGAATACTTTATATATAATCGATTTTTGTCAAATATACAATTGTATTTTGATAGAAATCGATTCCGAAGGACTTTTTTATGATTATGAAAAATTGAAGGTCGTTCCTCTCGTTAATTGTTTTGGCTGTAAGTGTATATTTCCCTATTTTTTTACCATATTTTGCACAATAAAAAACCTACTACGAGGAAAAGGATGAAATTTTGAATGGTCTTATAAGTCCTGAATCACTTTCTATTAAAATACAGGAGGGGTTACTATTCACATTTTTTTAATATCAATTTCATAATTAATATTCCACATAAAAATTAAGACAAATATTACTTAGTTTTTGTGTGGGTTCTTTAATAGTGAGTAATATAGCCAGTTGTGTTGCTCTAGTGTGACGTAATTAAAAATACATGAAATACAATACATAATAGTAAGTAATAAAAATTTAGATAGGGAAGCATTTCGGATGATATGAATAAACGTCTGAGAACTAGTTTAACATGTGCTTCAAATGTTTCATACTCATAACCCAGAAAATGGGTGGACCAAAGAATTTGAAATTTGGTGTCTGGTTAAATTTTGATACAGATTCAAAATTTGGTGTCAAAATTCGTTGTCATTAGAAACCATCAAGTCTGTGCGCAATTTGATCACGGTTGTTTGATTTGGTTTGAGACGGTCCCTTATGCAAATTTTATGCATATACATTTATAGAAGATGATATTCCCTGCAAAAATACCTTTGAATTTTCTCTACTTTGAGTGATGCAAGCATGAAATGGGGTGGTTCAACTTTTTTTCCTACAGCTGTTGTACACAGTAAAGATGATGTATGATAATACCTGGTGCTTTTATAAGTTGATATAGGACGTCAAAAAATTTCGACCTCGATGTCTAACTAATGAAGGTAAATTTAGAAAAACTGTAAACAGTTTCGCGTCACAATGACGTCAACTACAAACCCTCAATCGTTCAATAATTATTTATCATTACGGAACACTCCTTACAGAACAGAAAAAATCTTGTGATTTGTATACAGATGTGTTCTTGAATACAAAAAAGTGAACCGATAGAAATGAGAGAATATCACAACTCATGCGTGCCCAACCAATTTAAAGTTTTTCGGTTTTCCCACTTAAGAATTTCCACATGTAATAAAGCTGATTTGTATATGATGAATGTTTTTCAATCTTGCACAAATATGGCCGAGGGTTTCGCGTGTAACCATTCATCTTTACGAAATAGATATATAACTGTAGACGACATCGTAAAAAGTTACTGTATAATCTATTAACTATGAAATCAGTTTATAAGTAATGTACTTCTGGTGCTTAATATTTTTACACGTTTTTAATTTTCAAATGTATTTAAATGGAATTTATGAGATTAACATTTGAATATTCCCCAAGTTTTGAATTGAGTGATGGTCTATGAAAACGATCACTTGAGCTATACATATATTGGAACATTGATTGTTTGCTACAAATGTATTGTCTTGACTAGTTTTGACAGAAAAGGGATTCTCCCTTACCTCCTTAGAGAAAGAAATGAAGCTCCTTACAACCACTGTTTTTCAGTTATTTTGAATCAATCGAAGTATTAGATTTGACTTAGATTGTCCCTCAATTGTAATGTTTCGCTAAACAAAGGCTAAGTAGAAAGAAGCTTAACCCTCACAGTGACTGTCTCCACAGTAGCGCATCATTAGGAAAACTGGCCAGATCTTGATGGACGATATCTCGTCATTAGAAGAAAATATCTCTCTTGATCTCGTAATCATCAAAAACTGAAACGATCTCGTCATCATAAAAAAAGCAGCAATATCTCGATGACGAGATATCTCGTCGAAACCACCTGGAGGGTTAAAGGGAATTTCGAATCAAAGGGCCGCCGACGGTATCATGGTATCGAGGCAGAAAGAGCTATAAGGGGCAAGGAAATGTGACAGTTCTTGTACTGCAAAGTGCAATCTTTTTTCCAAGTTTAAAAGTCATGAATCTGTTCATTATGTTTATGAGTTGTACGTATTCGAAGGAAAAGAAGTATGCAAGTTAAGCATTGAGTACTTTATTTCATGAGGGCCTAGCATTTCACCTGATTCTGGGACCCGGATTCAGCCGGAACTCTACGATCATTCATAGCAGGACTGGGATTTGGTTCAAAGCCAAAGCCTTTTGAACCGAAGGTCAGTCAAAATATTAGGACTCTTTTAATCTTGTTGACTGCCTACATATATTTGTCTTAATTTCATGATGGACATCCATAGTTTGTATTATGATTCTGTTCTGGTATTTAACCCTCCAAGTGGTATCAACGAGATATCTCGTAATTAGTAAAATTTGTGGAGACCAGATATCTCCTCATCCAGTTATTGACGATTTTTTGATGATGGCGAGATCAAGATCTGGTCCGTTTTTGTCTTCGGACGGACTAGGAGGATTAAAATCAAGTTTTCCAACCAAAATACTCCTCTATTCCTCCTTATATCTATCCTCATTGTTATATTAATTAATCTGAGTTCAATAATGTACTCGATTTTTGTAATCTTGTCAACTTTCACTTTTTAAAAAAGTTTTCTTTCAACTCTCTTTAAAAGTTAAACTCAGCGCCTCACTGTTAACACTTTCTTTCACAAAAATTGTTGACATAAGATAAAGGACGAGGGAGTCTAAGGATTTTTCTAAGGACGAGATATCTCGTCCATCAAGATCTGATCAGTTTTGCTAGTGATGAGATACCTCGTCCAGACAACCACCAGGAAGGTTAATTACAAATATAATCCATGCATTCAGTAAATATTGTATTAGACTCAATATAATAGAAAATCGTCGGAAATATCGGACAAAATTTGGAGAACAGTGTAAAGATTATAATTCAGTTGAAGCTAATGCATGCTGAAAGGATAGAGAATGCTTGTTAGAAAACTATTAATCTGAAGCATAAACAGTTCCAAAGAAAGGAAATGAAGACAACTTTGGATTTACAGTAATATTCCTTTACTACAAAGAAAACTTTATCTTCAATGCATTATACTCTAAATGTTGTTTAAGCAGAAATTAGTTAATTTGTTTTGGACCCGTTTTAGTTGACATTTTAATGATGAACAAGTTCGATGTTAAATTCACAATTCAAGAAAATGCTGTTAGCTTTATAATTAGCGCACAGGTATTATCCACAGTGGAAGCAAATATTTGTCGACTTATTGCCCTGTTTCCTGAGAGAAAACCCTGTCTCTGTTTGCAGACATCAAGGTTCTATTGTGTTTTAAACCGAAATCGGGAAGTGCGCAAACCTTTACACATCCTTGATGAAATGATCATTCGGTTCAATGGCACTGAAGCGCAAAAAGTCTTTCGATAAATTCATTTCGATTGGAAAACACCTATGCATTCCGTTTAGCAGAATTGATTTACAATGATAACTTGCGTGCAGTGTCGGAAAAGCGTTTGAAAGCACAGAAGTTAGAAACAGCTATGTAGGAGAGCAATTATTTTGTTTCTACCAAAATGGTGTGAAGTTTCTGTTGTACTTAACCCTCCAAGTGGTTTCGACAAGATATCTCGTCCATAAGATCTTACCAAGTTTTCTAATGACAAGATGTTTTGTCATCAAGATATTTCCGATTTTTTTCTAATGATGAGATCAAGAACTGGTCAGTTTTCTTCTAATGACGATATATCTTGTTCATCAAGATCTGGTCAATTTTGCTAATGACTTGGTACTTCGTCGAGACAACCACCTGGAGGTTTAAAAATAAGCTCACATTTGCCAAAAATAATGGTAGATACGTAGGTAGTTAATAACATCGCACTGGAGCAACACAAGGGTTCATTGGTGACATTCCGGGAACAATCCCGAAGGGAAAGATCCTCGTAATTTTGAATCACGATCAGATGACGAAGCAACACCTCAGCTGGCAGCCCACTCTCCAAACTTCCGCACCACTCCAACGGAGGACATCTGAGGCCACGACATATTTAACGTGCACCAGCCTCTTTTGTACACTACAGTCTTTGGTTAGATTCGAACTCGCAACCCTCCTGTTGCTAATACGTTACTCTTCCAACCGGGCTACCACGGCACTTCTCATTAGAGGAGATACCTCATAGAAACCGGGAGGATTGAAATGCTTCTAAGTAAAATATCTAAACAACATCTAAGGGTGGTAACACATGGTGCGTCCTAGGAAGCGCGACCTAGGTGTCTCGTTCTGAGTGGTTCAGCCGGTTTTCTTCTCTGCTACGAAGAAAAAGCGATCCCGGGTTTCGAAGTGCCTCGACTAGTTGCCTAATAGGTTGACGAGGTAGCGCAACTTTTAAATCATGATTGAGTAGCGGATGGCCGATCGCGATTTGGTGCTCAACGCTACCCCATGTGACCAGGAGCAGTGAAAATATATTTACCCACCAGGTGGCGATGCTCCTGTCAGTTTCAACCACCTATACAAAACGAGAATAGGAGCAACAGTGTCCTTAAACACGAAATTTGAGGAATAAACATCGTGGTTATAAATGTAGGTAGGTATTTTAATTAATGTCACACTGAGCAACACAACGGGCTATTGGTTGTAAATGTAAAAACATCTACCTAATTTCAAGTTATATCAAAGCTTGTTTTTAAAATTTTCCAAAATATTTCGATTATTTTAAATATTTATTTTTGAAAAGCTTAACGGAGATATTGAAGGTATTACTATCCCAAAAACTAAGACTGCACCTAGTACTCGGTAAATGTAAGGGTTTTATAAGTTTTTAACGGTTGAGTTTGAAAACAGCAATATATTTTAGACTTAAAATTTCATATTCTAGCTTGAAGAGTATTTTATTACATTATTGTGCTTTTGTAACGCTTCAACGTATTCAACAAAAATGCCTTCAACCCTCCATTAATCGTTATTAACAAATGAGATATATTGTGGTGTATCTGTGAGGTGCTCGACGTTTATTTCCTAGTTACACACGCATTAATTATTCATTTTTTTTTCAAAAAATACATGGTATATTATAAGACATACTGAAAAGAAATAACTAAAATATGCATTGTTTAAATATATAAATAACATTTCTTATAGTTATTCTTTTCATTGCCTAACATTGCAAAAAATGACCTGTCTGGACCAGTGCGACTAACGGAGGGTTAAAACGGGCTTATTTTGTTTTAATCAATTTATATTTCATGCTCAATTTTGATCAATTTACATCTGATTAGTTGAGTCTTGCTTACTTTCTTTTCCAGTTAAGCAATGTTCTATTTCTGCATACACACATATTTAAACTTTTTACTTAGTTTATTTCCTAAAGAGGCGACGAGGTAACTTCGACGAGATAACTCGTCCATCAAGTTCTGATTCATTTTGCTAATGACGAGATACCTCGTCATCAAGGTGTCGATTTTTTGATGACGACGAGATTGACATATGTTCAGCTCTTTTTCCGAATGAGGAGATATCTCGTCCATCAAAATCTTATCTTCCTTAGTCCGTTTTGCTAATGGCGAGACAAGTCCAACAAAATCCGGTAAATTTTGTAAATGATGAGATACCTCATCGAGGCAACAGTAGGGTCGAGGTAATGTTTTGCCACCAAAAAATACTCCTCTATTTCTTCTTATATCTATCCTCACTGTTAATATAATTAATTATAGTTGCGTAATGCTCTTCGGTATTTGTTATCTCAAATTTCACGTCTTTTAAAAAGTTTTCTTTCAACTCCTTCAAAAGTTAAACTCAGTTCTTCACAGTTGACACTTTCTTTCACAAAAGCTGTTAACATAAGACAGATATGGTCAGTTTTGCTAATGACGAGATACCTCGTCGAGATAACTAAAAGGAGGCTTACAATAATTTTTCCCCACCAAAATACTCCTCTATTCCTCCTCATATTTATCCTCATTGTTACATTAATTAATCAGAATTGTATTATGCGTGTATAGTGTTTTTGTAATCATCTCAACCCTTAACTAAAAAAGTTTTCTTTCAACAATCTTTAAAAGTTAAACTCATCTTCTCACGGTTGACACTTTCTTTCACAGAAATTGTTGACGTAAGATAAAACCTGGTCAATTTTGCTAATGACGAGATACCTTGTCGAGACAACCACCAGGAGGGTTAAGATAATTTCCTCCCACCAAAATACTCCTCTAATCCTCCTTATATTCCTCCTCATTATTACATTAATTAATTAGAACTGAATAATGTTTTTGTAATCTCTCAACCTTTACTTAAGTAAAAAAGTTTTCTTTGAACTATCTTTAAACGTTAAACTCAACTCCTCGTGGTTGACACTTTCTTTCACACAAATTATTGACATAAGATAAAATCTGGTCAGTTTTTCTACTGACAAGATATCTTGTCCATCAAAATCTGGTCAATTTTGCTAATGACCAGACACCTCGTCGAGACAACCATCAGGAGGGTAAAGATAATTTTCTCCAGCAAAATTCTTCTCTATTCCTCCTTATATTTACTCTCATTGTTACATTAATTAATTAGAACTGCATAATGTATGTTTTTGTAATCATTTCCACCTTTACTTAACTATAAAAGTTTTCTTTGAACTCCTCTTAAAAAGTTAAACTCAGCTCCTCATGGTTGACACTTTCTTTCACAAAAACTGTCGACATAAGATAAATAACTTCAACGGAAGTGGTGATGTATACAGACACGATGCGACGAGAGGAGTAGAAGTACGAGTTCCCAAGGTCTCTTAAGAGCGCTTGCGGGAGCGTATTTCCGGGTACATTCTAGTGGTACAAAGGAGAAATTAAGGCAGCGTCTGGACTTGAATAGAAAGAGCACGGGTTTCAAAACAGTAAAGATATCTAATTAAATATTTCCCCCAAGTTACAAGACAAATTATTAAGTATTTACGATTCACTCTCTTTCCTGGTCACATCTAGGGTTATGCTTTTATTTTGGTCCAAACCGGGGCACTTGATGGGGATTAGCTTAAACCAGAATCTGTTTATACGATCAATGAGTTCTTCGAATTCTGAGAGCTAAGGAATGCCCCTTTTCCTGAGATATTCTTCTATGTAACGCATCTTTTAAAATCATTTTTAAAAATGAAGTCCACTTCTCTGCTTAAATCAGATATAAATGAAAAGAGAGAAATATATAAAGTGGAAACTGTAGCTTTCTAGAAGAAGGATTTAGCGTACAAAGGAATTCACGTACAGTTAACCCTGATGGGGGTTGTCTCGACGAGGTATCTCGTCAAACCGACGAAACTGACCAGATCTTGATGGGCGAGATATCTTCCAGATCTTGATCTCGTCGGGCCGCGGTAACCCTGTTGGAAGAGTAACGGATTAGCAACCGGAGGGTTGCAAGTATCAATCAAACCAAAGAGCATCGTGTACAAGGGGGCTGGTGCACGTTAAATCGATTGTGGCCTCAAATGTCCTCACGTTGGCGTGGTGTGGAACTTTGGAGAGTGGGGTGCCAGCTCAAGTGTAACCTCGTCATTTGACCGCGGTTCAAAATTACGTGGTATTATCCTCGGATCTTTCCGTTCGGGTGTGTGAAAGTGATGTATTGGTATAGTGAAATGATTATGTTTTACAAGGTGAGACAGCTTGCAGCACCCCTAGGGGCAAAAATCTGAACTTAGCGCTCCTATCTTGAAGGGAACTATGCAAAATATACGGAAAAAAGTCATTTATATAGTTATAGAGCATCAACGATTTAGTGCGAAATAACACCATACGTACGTGGAAAGCATGAAATGCTAATTTATTGGTGACTTTTTCCGGTATCTTGTATAGCTTTCTAGATAGCAGATAATTTCGAATTTTTATTTCTAGGGGCGCTGTAACCGGTGTCTCATCTTGTAGCGCTAGTCATTTTACTATACCTCTACATCATTTTCATAACTGTAGCTATCTGCGTTCTACAGTTATGTGGGTGCATAAGACTTTACTATGCATCCTGCATGTTGACATGCCCATTCAATATTCACAAATGTAAAACCGTGGTTACTATAAAGAATATTGCCTTGAGCTGGGTTTCAAGTGGCAACACAAAGGTCCACATATGTGGAGCTCCTAAACGAAAAGAATATACCTGATATGTAAGAAATTTCTTTCTTTTAAGTGTGATTCAAATCTCAATTGTTTTACTCGTCATTCTTTTGAAATTCATTAAAATCCTATCAAATATTTTTCAGGACTCACCACTGTGACGGCATCATTCAGCAGAGACTCTCCAAACACTATAATGTAGAGGACTTCATTGACATGGATCTCTTCAAAAACCGCGAGCACGGCGACCGGATCCACAGCTGATACGATCGAACTGAAGAGAAGCATGTCAAGGAGAGGAACGTCGTAACCGAATAATCCAGTCTTTCCAACCGCCCACAAGGATATGCCTATACTCAGCGCATTCCACACTGTTCCGATGACAGCATAGACGAGGATTGAGATGATGTTGTCAAAAAAGAGTCTATTTGGCATGAAATAACCAGCATCGAAAACGATGGGCGGCAGCATAAAGAGGAAAAATACTGTGGGTGTAAGTGGACCTACGATCATTCCGCTGTGAAATAGCACCAGTCCTAAGACGACACCGACCAGGAGTAGCATGCAGCTTTCTGGACAATAATTCACCAATTTGGGACTTACGTGGAATCCTAGAAAGAGAAAAGTTGACTGTATGAGATTTGAGTAATATATGCAAACAATCTTCAAAAAGTAACTTAGCGATTTAACGGCAGATCTATTCTACCGCACTAAGGGTAACAATTTGTCTTTAAGGGTAACAATCGTTGAAATGCTACATGTAAAAGTATCTGATGCCTCAACGCTAGAAAACAGCACACTCAATCAACGGTTGGTTTAAGTGCTAGTATTCTTATCTTACTGTTATTGAGGATAGATTCTTTTATACGTACAACAATCACCAGTCCAAAATGACCAATCTTGGAGATACTGCTTCACTGCCGGGCTTGTCAAAAAGTATCTCCAAATTGGTCATTTTGGCTTTTTCTGACGTCTAGTCAAAAGTATCTCGAAGTTGTCTACCTTGATTGCCGAGTGGTTAGCGCTCTGGCCTTCGTATCAACATGGATGTTCATAGTGGTTCAAAGTCCATTTTAAGCGGTAGTTCCCGGGGTCTAATTACCCCTCATGTAGCAAAAAGTGACTGACCAACCAAACCAGCTTGGTTATTTGATTTTGTCATTTGATTTGAATATTTAGGAGATGAATTTCCTGCGATATGTATTTGATTAATGATATTTCTATTATGATAAAAAGGGATGTTCAATTCATTGTAGTTTATGAATACAAAAAGCTATTGGCAGAATATTATCTATTCATTTCGAACTCCTTTGTAAATTTCTCTAAAAAAGCGATTAGGATTTCTTTTCGGTATCGCATACAGACTTTTAAAACACAATCAAATTTCTAATAAGAAAAACGTCAAATACCTAATTCGCTGATGCTTAAGACAAAGGTTCATTGATTTGGATGGGACTCTGCGTAATCTATTGCAGGATGAATAATGCATGTGAGGCAATGTGCTATGGTTAAGCTTGTATAGTGCGGTTTACTAATATGAAAAATTAAAAAATAGATTTCGAAGTGTAGTAGGGATTATTTAGCAAAGAGAAAATCGGAAAAACTGAATGAAATAATTTCTAAATTTACCCTTTCAGGGTCATGCACCCAAAATTGCACCAATCAAATTGCTTTTCCTTGATGACATTTAACAAGTTTTAGACGTTTTGACCAGTATAATCTTCCTATGATTCTTTCAACTAATAGATGAGACTATTGAGTTATGTGCATTGAAGGATAAAAGCAACAGTACATTAATTCAAAATATCATGACCCTCAGAGGGTTAAATCGAGTTTTGACAGAATATGCGCAGGTCGAAACTCCATAAATACATCTAACAGAAAAAGTGCATACCATGCATACCATTTTACAATACTTCGAGAAAAGCGGTGTCATTATTAAGCACAAACTAATTATTACAGAAAAATTCAAAATTGACCTTTATTTGAAGGTCAGAATCATCAGAATGATAGAATTGGGACAGACACAGACAGAAGGTTTCAGAGCAATGGATGTTCCATAATGTGCAATCGACATGGCGGAGAAGATTCAAAGCACTGTAGACGTTTGAGGACAATTAGTACAAGGTCGTTCAAAAGTTCGCTCACTTCTGTGCTCAGACGCGAACGTTTACAGCGGAGTGAAGAAGATCGAAACTGAACTCTGAGTACCTGGGGCAATGTGCTCTTCATTGATGAATCCAGACTCAGCTGTCAGGCCGCGCATCACTCTATAAGTGAATGGGGGACTTTATAAGTGAATCTCGCGCACCACACTGTATAAGTGAATGGGGGACATTTTAAACCTCCACGCTGTTTCGACGAGATATCTCGGCCATCAAGACCAGATCAATTTTACTAATCACGAGATATCTAGGCCATCAAGACCAGACCAGCTTTACTAATCCCAGGATATCTCGTCCTCAAGATATCGCCGATTTTTTATGGTGACAAGATCAAGATCTAGTCAGTTTTCTTCTAATGACGAGATATCTCGTCCTTCAAGAACTGGTTAGTTTTGTTAATGACGAAACACCTCTTCGGTACAATCACCAGGATTGGATTCGATGTTGGGGTTTTATGGCGCAAGGTCCAAAAGCGGACAAGCTGCGCCAAACACAAGATAGAATATGACCCAATAAAATATAAAATATTTAAAAATTAATAGTCTAAACAAAGATAAAAGGTGGATTTAAAACATGTAAAATGTATAGATGATAATAAAAATATTCAAACAATAGTCAGATGATAAAACAAGATCATCGTCTGCAGCATAACTAATGAAACTGAATAATTTAATTTACATATGTATAAAATTTTGAGTGAGAAATTTAAAAGATGCAAAATAAAATTAGATGAGGTTTAAAAAACCAACTGAACGTAAAAACGCGAAAAGGTTTGAATCTGGATTTTCCCCAATTAAATCTCGCAGATTTAAAATTGTACTTTTAAAAAATTGATACGTTGATGATTAAAAACAGGACAGACAATTAAAATGTGATCAACAGAGAATGCAGTAGAGCATAAGTTGTAAATGGGTGCGCTCTCTCCTAGTAAAAGATGATGGGTAAATCGTGTGTATGGTTACCGCTAAAGTACGGAAATCAGGTAATCTGCAGATTACCTAGGTAATGTGCAGATTAATTACGCCGATCTGTTAAAGTGTAGACAATTGTTTCATTTCTCAAATTACCTAAGTAATCTACACATCACCTACTAGGCACTCTTTAAAGTGAAAATAAGATCTTTGTTCGAACAACGTTTTTGTACACTTAAATTAATACTCAGTAAATTGTACTTAAATTAAACAACTCAGTAAAACTAGGTACTACTAATTGAAAAACACGCTATACTTTTATCCCATAAAGTTATAAGTAATTTCATATAATAATCAGCAGATGTAAATAAAATATACTGACAATTGTTGAAACATGTTATTTATTTATTTTTCGATATCTAAAGAATCAAGTTGATAGAATCAATGTCAACGTAAGGAGCAAGTTGATAGAATAAATGTCAAGCTTAAGGGGAAAGTAAATTAGAGAAACAAACTTTTGCACTTTAACGATTCGAAAGTCGTTAATGTGCACATTACCTAGGTAGAGTGCGGAAAACTCTTATTTTGTAGATGATTCCGCAATTTAACGACGGAACAAGCAGTTAATCTGCAGATTACCAAGGTAATGTGCACATTAACGGCTTTCGAGCTTTAACGGTAACATGTACAATCACCAGGAGGGTTAACATACAAGAAAAAGGATCCTATTCAGAAGTGGTTGCCAGTTTGGAGGTTATTTTGAACAGGGGACTCTTCTCTATATCTTTGACAAATGGAAACAGTCTGGAATATCGTACACTAGTGGATCCCAAGTCATTGCGGAATCCCTGGAAAAGATTGTGTCGACGAACTGGCGAAAGAGGGCAGTGGCATGCCCCAGGAAGGGAAACCTTAAGTTACCAACGAGATAAAGTGCATTTATTCACTGAAATTAATTTAAATATAAAGAGTGAACATAAGATAAAAGCTGTTGGAAAATCTTAGGAACAACTGCTGATGAGTAAAATTTCAACCACGATCCCAAGAGACATTGGGCCGCGGTGGTCCGGTTGGAAGAGTAACGGACTAGCAACCGAAGGGTTGCGAGTTCGAATCCAGCCAAACACCGTCGTGTACAAAGGGGGCTGGTGCACGTTAAAAATCTGTCGTGGCCTCAAATGTCCTCACGTTGGCGTGGTGTGGAAGTTTGGAGAGTGGGGTGCCAGCTCAGGTGTTGCCTCGTCATCTGACCGTGGTTCAAAATTACGTGGTGTTGTCCTCGGATCTTTCCCTTTGGGATTGATCCCGGACATTCACCAATAGCCCGTTGTGTTGCTCCAGTGTGACGTTAATTGAAATACCCCCCAAGAGACATTACAGAAAATATTATTGTGTTCATGCAAAAAGTTCGTCCCGTTTTTGGCGCTAGATGGCATTGCATCACAAAACCGAAGTGTTAGCTACTTCATACGCGTAAAGTTTTGATGTTGTTTGAAAGAAGGAATTTCAGCGAGTATTTGGGAAAAAAATTGTGTTACTGGGTTGTGTTTTTTAAATTCTGTTAAGCATTAAAAATGGCCGAAAATAAGGAGCATTATCGACATAGTATGCTTTTTTTATTTCCGAAATGGAAGGATGCTTCGCAGACGCAAAAGAAGATGCGTGGTGATTCAGAAAGTGTCGTCACCCGGATCAATTCTTCAGCCAGAAATCTCGGAACTTCTATGAGCGCGGGATTATGCAGCTACCGGAGAGATGGTGAAAGGTCATCGAACAGAACGGCACTGATTAAATGTAATTTTTAATGGTAAATAAAATTTTTCTTCAATTTTTGTCAAAAAACGGGACGAACTTTTGCATCAACCCAATAGATCGATGACAAGTCACGACTGTTTGCAGGCACATCTAAATAAAATAGGAATAAGAACACTGCATCCTGTCTTTGCTTCTCCGATGCAATTAAGAAGGCCGATCATTTAACCCTCCAAGTGGTTCCAATGAGATTTCTCGTCCATCAAGAGCTGACCAATTTTGCTAATGACGAAATATCTCGTCATCAAGGTACCGTGATACTGTCATCCGTGTACGATAATGTAAATCCCAATCCACCTCAGCTGACCGATGATATTTTCTTCAAAGTGAAGATATTCAGCAGACTTCATCTATACATTCAGCAATTGGAATGAGCTTCGTCTTTCATATTCAGAAAATGCAGTCTTCAGATGTGAATCCATTGAGAATGCATGGGATGCGCAGAAGAGGTGAATCGCATCCCATTAACCATTCCAGAGCTGAAACAGCCCTATCTCAAAAGTTTTTATTATTACATGAGAAAACGATGCATGCAATGTAAAAACATGAAAAACTAATGCAATGTATTGGAAAGTATGAAAAATCGATGTGAAGCTTGCGTGGTTCTATGGGGTAGGCAACCACACCCTTTAATAATGCTCATATGAGACATCTATTCATTTTTCTACGAGAACCAAAAATCTCGTTTTTGGCACCATTTTAAGAAAAATGCATAATTCCAGCATTTAATCACTTGCTTTTTATTGTGATATTTGCATTATTTATTACACGAGCTTAATAAATTTAATTCCATTCTTACTTTCGTTTCTTGAAATATTTATACGTATATAGATTATTCATTCTCCAATCTTGGAAATCTCATGGTATTTCTGTATCTTTTTTCTACGTTATTCGCAGCTTTTTTTCGGGCCGTGGTATCTCGGTTGAAAGAGAAACAGATTAGCAACCGGAGGGTTGCGAGTTCGAATTCAACCAAAGACCGTCGTATACAAAGGGGCTGGTGAACGTTAAATCTGTCGTGGCATCAAATGCCCTCACGTTGGTGTGGGGTGGAAGTTTGGAGAATAGTGGAGTGCCAGCTCAGGTGTTGTTCTCGTGATCTGACCGTGATTCAAAATTACGAGGTGTTGTCCTCGGATCTTTCCCTTGAGGACTGATCCCGGACCATCGCAAATAGCCCGTTGTGTTGCTCCAGTACGACATCAATTAAAATGCCTACCTAAACTATGGAGCTATTCGAATCTGCGGTGATCAAACACTAGTCAGTAAAAAAATTGCCTCTATTGCATAGATATGAATTTCTATTGATATAACACAATTAAAATAAATTTGTGCTCTAATTCCCTGAGCTCGAAATAACTGGAACTTTGTATCCGAGATTAAAATTTGATTGGGCTATTTGGGTGTTGATGGCGTATTGACCACATTTGGCCAAGCTGCGCCAAACACGAGACAGACAATGTCAAGTAATGGACATGCATGCACAAGAAACATTTCACTGATACAGAAGAGAGAAATTCACCCAGGGTAAGTTACAGGAATCGAAACTGCTCCGCCTACACTCTCAGATTGCTACTGCAGTGGGCAAACTCACTGACCATTGCGGCCTCAAATTATGATTACGGTTCGGAATTGGACTTCAAATTTGGAGGTTGCTATTGGAAAATATGAAGTTTGTGCGCAATTTTTGATATGAGGTAGGTATTTAATTAACGTCGCACTGGAGCAACACAACGAATTCTTGATGTGAAGAGGGCTCCATATGCAAACTTAACGAATATGTAGTTATAGAAAAAATATTCTCTTTCGAATGATACCTTTGAATTTCCTGTACTATGAACAATAAAAGAGGGGATGATACGTTTTTTCCGAAGCTGCACATCGTACATCCATAAAAATGTCGGAACTCAAAATGGAAATTTGCTTTTTCAAAATAACAATTAATTCTATTAAACTCGAACGTGCAATGAAAATCAAATCAGGAAATATACGACACAAATTTTTAATGAAAATATAACATATAAAACAAGAATTTAAATTGAGACGTACATATTTAAATATTCCAATTCTCTCTTGGCTGACCTATAAAATTGACTTTTTGAGTTACTTCGCCTATCTCAAAAAGACTCGTGTCAGAAAATCATAAGACGCAGCAAAAACGTTTCAAATTCTCATTCATACGGAATAAGTATTTATTTTGAGTCTTTCTATCTTCTTAAAAAAGCTGTTTGAGAATCAGTCTGATGACGGTAATCTCGTTAAAGCAACGAACACTGACCTTTGAGAAGTGTTCGTTGCTTTAATGCTGTGATTTATCCCAAATGGGCTTTATTTATATTTACTAAAAGATTTATCACAGTTGATTAAAGGCATACATAACCGTTATTATTATGATTTAAAATAAATATCTTAGTCTTTTTCGTCTGATACATCATTAATTCATTTTTGATTCAGAGTGAATGTTTCCAGATGTATAAATTAGATTGTCATGTATATATATTTACTGGAATAAAAGAAATAACTGAACAGAACTGTTGTTATTGATTAATTTTCTAAAACTAAAAGTCTGAGTCGTTTTCTTTTAATGCATTGTTAACGTATAAGTGTTTTCGATCAAGACCTGACCAATTTGCTAATGACAAAATATTTCGTCATTAAGATGTTACCGGTTGTTTTATGATGTCAAGATCTGGTCAGTTCTTTACCTAATGACGAGATATCACGTCCACCAAGATTTGGTCAGTTTTGCTTATAACGAGATACATAATCGAGACAACCATCAAGACGGCATGTAGAATGTAGATATCTGAGAACTGTCAAAAAGTCATTAACCCTCCTGGTGGTTGTCCCGACGAGATATATCGCCATAAGAAAACTGGCCAGATCTTGATGGACGAGATATCTCGTCATTGGGAGAAGACTGACCAGATCTTAATCTCGTTATCATAAAAAAGTTTGCAATATCTTGATGACGAGATACCATGTCATTAGCAAAATTGGTCAGGTAGTGATGGACGAGATATCTCACCGAAACCACTAGAGATTTAAACCTAATATTCGTTTTAGTATTACGACCTCATGATTGGAATAGAAAACCGGGATAGACAAGATTGAGCCCCTTCCAAAACTACTTCCTGAATACACCTGCCTGTCAACCCCCAAGTGGTTTCGACGAGATATACGTATATTTTTGATGATGCGGGATCAAGATCTGGTCAGTTTTTCTTATGACGAGATATCTCGTCCATCAAGATATAGTCAGTTTTGCTACCGACAAGATATCTCGTCGAGAAAACCACCAAGAGGGTTAATACAGTAGAAAAGGGTAGAAATTTCCATTACGGTAAACCTTCATTTAAAAGTCAGGCATTTTCAACGCTTAAGATTTGCAAGTATTTTGAAAACAGGTTAAAACACGTATTTTTTCCGACGAAAAATCTAATCCTTTTGTACCACTTCTTATCCTCAAACATAATAAAAACAAGTGCAAGGCAATTTGAAATGTACTGTTCGTACACCTACAATCGTCCACTCATCAGTCTGTTTACTATGATAGCACATTCACAAAACCGCTCTTTTTGTATTCATTTTGAATCGGGTACCGGTCTTGCTTTGTGGAAGCCAGCTTGTTTGGGATTTCCCTCAACGCTAAAATATTGATCAGATCTATAAATCGCTTTTCGTCCTCAAAGAGGTTCATGCAGGTTAAATAGTGGAGTAAAAAGAAAGTTCTCCTTTGTGCATGTTTTCTTTTCCAGAAGCAATCGATATTATTCCGTTCTGGCAGCAATTTTATCCACACGTGCTTCTTTCTCAATGAGTGACGGGGGTAGAAGCACGGCGCGTCCTAGAAGAGGTGCGTTAATGGAAATATTTCAAGGGTAGGACTGAGGTCTAATAACTGAAAATATGACAATGGCTGTTGCTGTTCGGGAGAAGGTACGGAGGCGTTAAACGGTCGCGGAAATAAAATGCGTGTAGAGATACCTACAAAAGCATTCGGAGTCATACTGTGTATGGATAGCATGTCAAGTGAGACGTAGAGAATCAAAAAGAGCTGTCGTTATTCAGGAAAGGTATCGAGGTGTCTAAGGATTTCGTAAATTAAATTGAGCTGTCATTATTCTGAAGAGGTATAGAGGCGTTAAATGGTTTCGTAAATAAAACTCGTGTAAAGAGATTTCTACAAAAAGTATTCGAATTCATGCTGTTTATGGGTAGCATGTTAAGTGAGACGGAGAGTACCAAAAAGAGCTGTCGTTTTCGGGAAAGGTATGGAGGCGTTCGATGGTTTCGTAAATAAAATTTGTGTAAAGAGATGTCTACAAAAAAAAAGTATTCGGAGTCATGCTGTTTATGGGTAGCATGTTAAGTCAAACGGAGAGTATCAAAAGAATCTAAGCTGTTGTTCTTCGGGTTGGTTGGTTTTGCGGTTTTATGGTGCAAGGGCCATATTTGGCCATGCTGCTCCAGACACAATACAAACATCAAGTAATAGACATGCACACAAGTTGTTCTTCGAGAAAAGGTATTTAGGAGTCAATGGTTTCTTAAGCAAAATTTGTGTAAAGTGTCTGCTAAAAGTATTCGCAGTCAGGCATCATATTAAGTGAGGTATATGGTACACGAAATTTGGGATTTCGTACCTTAAATTTGAAAAAGAATTTTGACGCACCAAATAAAAGTCATTTGAAGAGAGGAAATAAAAATAAATTCAAATTAAAACCTGTAGAAGATCAGTTTCCTGAACTTAATATAATTAGTTTTGTAAATCATTCAAGTTATTTGCATATGTTTATTTTCCCGAGACGTTTAAAAGATAACCAAAACCACATGTCACCTAATGCTAATTTTTAGGTTATTTAGTTGATTGCTTCTACTACAACTTTATCGATCTGTCTATCAATCTGTCTATCAATATGTCTACGAAGAGTTATGGGAGGAGTAGTCAGCTCCACGAACGCGAGGCTTCATTTTGACGACGTCCTGTCCATCCTATTGGTCAGCCATTTAATAAATTACAATTTTCCATGGAAAGCTTAAAAAATATTTTTGTATTTCTCTAAACGTCCGATCAATATTTATTGATGCTTTCTCACACAAACGTTGTAATAGTGTAGAATTATATTCTTTTGTGAAAATAAATCAGTGATTCAAAATTACGAGGTGTTGTCCTCGGATCTTTTCCTTCGGGATTGATCCCGGACAGTCGCCAATGGCCCTTTATGTTGCTCCAGTGTGACGTTAATTTACCTACCTACCTAAAATAAATCACCCAATCAGTGAAGGTTTTATTATTGAATATTGCAGAAGTCTATTGTGCTTAAACCTTTAGAGTCATTGAACCTGCTATTTAAAAAATCAACCAATTATAAATTAATCTGAAATGAAATTTAAAGTCACATACATGCATAGTCATATTTAATAATTGAAAACATGAAACACTTGATTTCTATTGGCACATCTATCTTAATAGAATAGAATGAACGGTTCATAACAAATGTAGCACATGTAAAGTCTGTGAAGGGGACGTGCACACATAAATGTGTGGGAGTTTTCCCAAGGAAATGTTACCTTAGTAAACATAAAGTTGAAAATTTATCAGGAAATTATAATTTACATTATTTTTTGTTGTGATAAGTATTTTTCTACGGGCTATCTTAAAGGACTAAGCTAAACGATTTCCTCAATGAATCAACGCGTGCAAAATCATAGTTTTTCTTAAACTTTATAAGTCTATATTAAGATGTCTATTTTTTCTTTATAAAATTAAGTTTCAAACATTTTGTAGTTGCATAATAGTCAGGAAACCTTCATCTATGTTGACTTCAGCACTTTTTTATTTCAAATTTTAAAAATATGTCACATTTATGAGTTACATTTAATATTTATCTACATATAAAACGCATCTGAAAATCATCACAAACGTGTTTAACACTCGAAGTGGTTCCAACGAGATATCTCGTCCATCAAGTGTTTCTGATTTTTTATGATAACGAGATCAAGATCTGGTCAGTTTTCTAATGATGAGATATCTCGTCCATCAAAATCTAGTCAGTTTCCCTAATGAGGAGATAGTCGTCTGGGCGCCTCGTCAAAACAACCACCAAGAGGGTTAACAGTAATCATAAATCGTATGAAATGCAAAATAGAGAGATGGTAGCGATCTCTATTCTAGTATGCACAGTCCATTTGCGTGAACTGTTTGAGATAGCTTTATGCTAATATCCTTATTCTTATTTTTATTAGTTCGGTCAGATCTCTCTGTCTAATGATTGCTTTCTTCCTCTAACATTAAATCGTACCGTAAATAGAGCTGCGCTATTGGATAACTCGCGTGCTCCAAATTTTCACTCCAAGTAAATGACGAATTGAATAAAAATGAGTGTTTACGAGTGAGAAAGGAGTATGACTTTTTATGTTCCGATAATATAGCATTAAGTGAGCCATGCGTAGTTATTTATGAAATCATAAATTCGGACATATCCAGTCACCAAAGAAGTTAAATAAATCAATGACTTGGGTAGCATTATTTAGTTTTAGTCATAATTGCGTTTCAGTGTAAGTTTTTAGTGGATAACTTTTTCGTTCTTCCCTTGAAGAGATCTTGTTTTCATGGACTTATAACGAATTGAATAGGGCTAATACCTCAAAACAAAAAAGAACCTATGAAACTTTTCTTTTACTGTTAACCCTTCAAGAGGTTTCAATGAAATATCTCGTCCATAAGGATCTGACCCATTTTGCTGACATGAGATGTCTCGTCATGGAGGTATTGATGGAGGTATTTGATGATGACGATATCAAGATCTGCTCAATTTTCTTTTAATGGCGAGATATCTCGTTCATCAAGATCTGGTCAGTTTTGCTAATGGCGAAATACCTCCTCAAGACAAACACGAGGGTTAAGTTGTAATACGTTGCCTCAATTTTTGTCCTTTACTTGTATCGGCAGAGAAGAGGTTACAGTCTGATGATTTCATGGCGCAAGAGCCAAATATAGCCAAGCTGCACTGAACACGGGACAAACTAAACCAACTTTGAAGCTTTCAATGAATTAATAATAAAATTGCTGAAAATTTTAAAATGCATCATTCCAAGTAGGTTACTGTAAATTTTAAAGGATGTAAAACTCGGAAACAATAGAATGAAAAAGCTTGTCAACGAAATATTAAGATGGGGTATCCCCATCTCAGTTAATGATTAGAAACATTACGAGATGTAGTTCAAAAGTGATGAATTACAAGTGCGGTAAAAACCTAAGTAATGTTGAAAGGCAAAAAGCGAGGACCCAATAATCTCATAAAATAGGTGAAGAAATGCTACAAAATCGGAGATAAAAACGTTTAAAACGAGAACAAGAAGTTGAAAATGACGTATAGTAAAAGGTTGTTTGTAACGATGGCACAATGGAGAGGTTTCGCCCAGCAATAAAGATCTATGCGTGCCTCTCGAGTGACCGCTGCGAAGACGAGTGATTAACCCCCCTGGTGGTTGTCTCGACGATTTACCTCGTCATCAGCAAAACTGACCAGATCTTGATGGACGAGATATCTCGTCATTAGACGAAAATTGACCAGATCTTGACTTCCTCATCATCGAGAAATCGGCAATATCTTGATGACGAGATATCTCATCATTTGGAAAACTGATCACATATTGATGGACGAGATATCTCCTAATACCCAAATTCTCAAGAAAAGTGAAACTACTGAATAAAAAGTCGAAATTACATATTACTTATGACACTTTTTGTTATTTTGTTTGTAATTACTAATTTTTTCAGAAATTTTTTTTATTATTATTTCAATCACTAATTCCACTGTTACCTGCATCCAAATGGAAAATGGGTCATTTAACCCGTTTCGGTAAAGATAGGTATTCACAAAAGGAAGGTAAATTTAGTGTTAAACACAAATTTCAGAACTTTTGAGACTCAGAGTACTTAAAAAGAAAGAGTAAATGCTGGGTAGATTTCTGCAACAGTTTTATACGTGGATGGACATGACAAAATTTGCGCAATCTGTGGAATCCTTAATACTTCTATGCGCATGTTGGAGCATTACAGGTACATAGGTGTAAGAACAAGAAAGTCCCGTTTCGAAAGTGTTTTGTTAGGGATTTAGTAAAGCGTAACAAAACAGTCATCTGAAACATGAAGTGGTTGAGACCGTCTGGAAATGACAGGATGTCGAATCTGCCAGTAGATTGCACACTATCTTGAATAAAGAGGCCCGAATTCTCGAAAAATAAATTAAACTCATTACATTGTGAATTGTACGAGCAGCGTTAGCCCTGTTGGAAGAGCGAGGGACTAGCAAACGGAGGGTTGCGATTTCGAATCCAACCAAAGATCGTCGTGTACAAAGGGGGCTGGTGCACGTTAAATCTGTCGTGGCCTGAAATGTCCTCACGTTGGCGTGGTGTGGAAGTTTGGAGAGTGGGGTGCCACAGCTCAGGTGTTGTTCTCGTATTCTGATAGTGGTTCAGAATTACGAGGATCTTTCTCTTTGGGATTGATCCCGAACCGTTGCCGTGCGACGTTATTTAACTACCTACCTCTTATTTTTAGCATTTTGCATAACGCTGCTATTTGTTGTTATTGTTTAATCTTGGTTCTGGCGCAGCTTGTTCTGCTTAGAGCCATAAAATTCAAAATCCATCCATCCTTATCACTTGGCCCAACCGTTTGTGGATAATGGATAGTGAATAAGAAAAATTTGGAGCACTTAATGTTAAATTGCTTCTTAGAGTATAATTCACATCTTACTATCATGCTGAAATTTGTGTTAGTATAAATGATCCCAAATAAAAATCTGCGTAAGGTTCTTTTTTAAGTTCATTTTTAATAATTAATATTAATTATGAAATTAATATTTAATATTATTATGACTATCAGTTTTCATATATTTTGATGGATATCGATTCAGAGACTAGGATGTAAAATTTCAGCTTTCTTCTAAGTAGAAGTTAGTCATCTCTTTTTGCAAAAAAATGGCTAAAAGTAGCGAATATCAAATTCATTATTGTAAAAAAACATCAAGAAATGGTTAAAATTACCTTCTAATCGATTTCCATCAAAGTTACAAAAGTTGTTATTTATAATTTTTACGGTCATCAATTTAATAATTAATATTATATAACTAAAATTAACTTAAAAAGAAACAAATTGCTTTTGAGTTTGTTGGAAGTAACAAAAAATTCAGCGGGGTAAGAAGACTATTTCGGAAGATATGAATAAAATTCTTGGAAATTATAATATTATCTGCTTCATATTTTCCACTTTCTGTGATTCCGAACTCTTCCTTGGTTATCCCCTGAATTTAATATTATTCATAACTCGACTTCTCTTGTCACCAGCTAAAGGTTGCTCAACAAAAGTTGATAGGAAATCCATTTTCTATTCCATTTCAAATGATATTCTACTCTACTTATGGGCATCCGATTAAATTTCGAGTTTGTTTATCGAAATGTTTGTGTTTTGTGTGTAATGGTTTCGAATACTCATTTCGGATTATTTTGAGTACTCTGTTCAGGTAAAACTTTCCTTTAGATTAAAATATTTATAAAGTATTTTTTGTTTATACTTCTGGGTTATAATATTTCTTATCCTCTAACTGTAACGATGACTCGCATAAAATGGATTATATTGTGAAATCCTAAGAAATGCACTTTAAACACACCACTGGTGTATAAGAGAAAATAATAAATCTATTTTAATGCATTCATATACCCATAAGAGTACAGGAATTCCATTACGTACAATATGCTAGTCACGTAGTCTAGAATCAGTACTTGAATTTGCACAGGACGTTATTCCCTATTGAATGATATCTTTGAATTTGCTGTACTATGAACAGTGCTCGAAATAAAGGGAGTGATTCGTTTTATTTCTGCCACTGTGCAATTCCTCAATGTTTGCTTCTGACGTAGATTTTGGCCACAGTAACCCAGTTGGACGAATAGCGAATTACCAACCATAGGGTTGCGAGTTTGAAACACAATCCAACCTTTATTTCGAGCACTATTCATAGTACAGCAAATTCAAAGATATCATTCAATGGGGAATAACGTCCTCTGCAAATTGAAATGCAAAAATATTAAATAAGGGGCCGTCCTCATATAAATTTTGCATAAACAACATAATTTCCAATGGCAACACCGTGTTTTGATGCCTTTTTAAATCAGGTTCTACATCTTCAAATCAGTCTATGTATGACATTTCATGAATTTATTATCGTTATATCCTGAGATATTCAATGTTAAAGCCGTTGTACATTTCAGGGATCATCTCCACATTGAAAATCGATATTCGTAGATCGAGATGATTTGTAGTTAATCATTTGTCGCTTGACTAAAAGATTGCAAAGAATATAGTCATCTGACCGTGGTTCAAAATTACGTGGTGTTGTCCTCGGATCTTTACCTTCAGGTTTGATCCCGGACAATAGCCAGATCCCAATAGCCGTTGTGCTGCATCTAGCGCTTCGTTAATTAAATACTTACCCAAGATAAGGCGTATGATAGGAACATCATCTTTTAGTAAAATAAATTTTAAATAAAGAATCAATCGTAATTTGATATAACTTAACCATGAAAAAGCATCAAAATCATTATATGAAGGTTGATTAGATGAAAATTAGGCCAAACCGTCTCTACGGGAGAGATGTTAGTTAATTTAAAAGTAATCGCTAGAACTGTCGTGACGCGTGTTTCTTAGAGACATTAGAGGGTGAATTCTATTCTGGAATAGTTCATTGAGTTGTTTCCGGCCAGTGTCTCCAAGTTCCAAAGGAATTTGCGATTTGTTAATCTGTGTGCTCACAAGTGAACCGTAACATGTGATGTAACTAGTTTCGCTAATTTGTAAGCCTACCGAACGCACAGGACCTGCGAACAGCCCTTTAATACCCAAAAGCTATCTGATCTATTGTCGAGTTGCCTTTTCTGTTGATAATAGCTTTCTGGATTCGTTTGCTCGCGAGGTCTCTGGTAGCTGGAGTTCGTCTCATGGCCAGCGTTTTCTGATCATAGTGGATTCGACTGCTCTTGAGTATTCTCGGATCATTGTGGGGGGGGGGTATTTCAATTAACGTCACACTGGAGCAACACAATGGGATATTGGTGACGGTCCGGGATCAATCCCAAAGTGAAAGAACCGAGGACAACACCACGTAATTTTGAACCACGGTCAGATGACGATCGGATCATTGTGGATTAGACTGCTCGCTTGTGTTAGGCGCAGTTTGGCTAAATATGGCCCTTGCGCCATGAAACCCAAAACCAACTAAAACTAGACTGCTCGCTAGCATTCTCCGATCAATTTGCATCGGCTGATCGTGAGCATTGTTCAATCACTTTGCATCGGACTGCTCATGAGCATTCTCCGATAACTTTGCATCGGGCTGCTCATGAGCATTGTCCAATGACTTTGCATCGGGCTGATCGTGAGCATTGTCCAATCACTTTGCATCGGACTGCTCATGAGCATTCTCCGATAACTTTGCATCGGGCTGCTCATGAGCATTGTCCAATGATTTTGCATCGGGCTGCTCATGAGCATTGTCCAATCACTTTGCATCGGACTGCTCATGAGCATTCTCCTATAACTTTGCATCGGGCATCGATCAAGAGCATTGTCCAATGACTTTGCATCGGGCTGATCGTGAGCATTGTCCAATCACTTTGCATCGGGCTGATCGTGAGCATTCTCCGATCACTTTGCATCGGGCTGATCGTGAGCATTGTCCAATCACTTTGCATTGGACTGCTCATGAGCATTCTCCGATAACTTTGAATCGGGCTGCTCATAAGCATTGTCCAATCACTTTGCATCGGGCTGATCGTGAGCATTGTCCAATCACTTTGCATCGGGCTGATCGTGAGCATTCTCCGATCACTTTGCATCGGGCTGATCGTGTGGGCCGCGGTAGCCCGGTTGGAAGAGCAACGGACTAGCAACCGGGGGGTTGCGAGTCCGAGTCCAACCAAAGACCGTCGTGAACAAAGGGGGCTGGTGCTATGAGTTTTCTTTCAGTACCAAACCTCTCAGGAAAGTTGAATTGCGCGACGCTTTCGAATAAAGATAATTATTCCTCAGAGACTTCCAACAGGGTGTTGACCGTGGTTCCGAATTACGTGGTACTGTTCTCGGATCTTTCCCTTGGGGATTGAACCCGGACCGTCGCCAATAGCCCGTTGTGTTGCTCCAGTACGACGTTAATTATTTACCATTTCCAACAGGTGTGCTGCAAGAACGGCACGGGTGTGCCTTATGGATTGTGAAATGATTTAAATTGTAAGCTTTATTTCATTTCCACGGTTTAGTTTTGAACTTTTGATAAGTGTTCACACAAACAATTTCAATGCCTGTTAAAACATAATTTTGAATATTAGTTTTCATCATAAAGTATTATAAATAGTTTCAAAAAGAATTTTAAAAAGCCACTTGGAGCAAAAAGGATAGTTAAAAACTATTGTTCGCCCCAATGATGAAAAATTATACCTATTTTTACTCAGATCGGCAAAGCATATATATCTAGGTGAGAATTTTAGTAATAGGATTATGTGTGCCTTGAGATAAAAATGTCGAAAATCGCTGCTCTTCACAATGAAAACTGAAGTATTTAAGAACTTACATCCCTATGATGGACTTCAAAAATATTCAACTAGCACTATATCGAAACTGAAGGAGATCACACATATCACTAAATGCAAGGCGCCAATAAAGTGAAAAATTGTTTGACCTAAGAGAAAGGAAAAGACATTTTCAACCGATGTAATATACATAGGATTGATGACCCAGTATTACGCTGCTCTATCGCATTTTCAATATGATCGATACTTCACCTGATGGATCCGGTAGTTGGAAAAGAAAGAGATTACGGCAGAACGGGATCAAAATATAATAGTTTTTTTATATCGTTAGATAGAGTGAATAACATTAGTCTAAATACTCTTTAACCCTTTATACTATACAGATGAAGTCCGTTCCACGCAAATCGTCGGCACTCTAAGCATAATCGATTCGGGTTCTAAAAAGCAGATGGTTTAAAGACGCGGCTTCGTTTGAAGATGAAAACATTAGGAATGTTTTTAAAAGAGCAGCATGGCAACACAGATGATCAATACTCGCAATCTGTACATCATACTACTTTCGCCTAGTAACCAATCAGTCGAGGGGAAATAGTTAAATTTTATTTTGAATATTGCAAAGTAATTAGTTATTTGGTGTTATAGGACCCAAGATGTAGGCAACTATTTGTAACTTAATCAGAAAAGTATATAACTAAGATCGACTCTTTTACACAAAATCTCACCTAAGCATCTATTTTTGAATGGACAAGACAGGAGCTCCACATCTTCCATTGGGGTTCATCATCAGTTGGTTGAATATTTAAAAATTCTGTATAGCTAACTAATAAAATGTTTGGTTATTTAGGAAACAAACTTTAGTCATTAGGGTCACTTAGATAAGAAGCAAAATGTAACCAACGATTCCATTGGCTCAAAAGCGTACTTAAACATCTATTTTGGAATGATACACTCAAGATAAGACCCCACATCTCTCCATGGGACTCCAGAAGCTTAGTAAGGGATTTTTTGAAAATATTAATGCTAAGTCATTTAGTTTTATGGAAAACAAGTTTTAGATAGCTATCACTTTATAAGAAACAAATTTAACTAAGATTCCTTTTGCACAGAAGCTTATCCAAACATCTATTTTGGAATGGTATACACAAGATCGGAACCCTACCATCTTCTCTTCTGATCCCAGTACTCCAGTTGGTTGAATATTTCTAAAATCCATCCGTATTGCCAACTAAGCTATTTGGCTTTATAGAGAACTGTAAATAGTTATGTACCAATTAATAAGAACTAGGTGTAACTAGCGATTTCTTTTATGCAAAGCTTACCTAAACATATATTTTGGAATGGTACACTAAAGCAGATATCTTTCCTTGGGGCCACAGAACCACCTCAGTAAGAGGGCTTTTTGAAAATATGTATTGTTGAATATGTTACTTGGTTTGATAGAAAATAAGTTTTAAGTAGTTATTTTTCACTTAATAAGAAACAGATGAACTAAGATTCATTTTATACAAAAGCTAACATAAACTCTGTTCGGCCATTTCTCGCTGTTCCTCAATGAACTTTCCTATATTCAGGAACGAGAAAACACAATTCCAATACTTAAAATTGGCTCTCTGTTCTCCATTTTTATATTGCTTATAGGGGCGTTACTGGCACACATGATTTTGCATACATGCTAGAATGCTAATCATTTGCATATCCTTCCTTGATCTACTTGCCTTCCATCGTGAAAATTTCAAGGCTATTGTATGCTTCCTTCATGGTGTTGCAGTTTCGACGGCCAGGCGTGTAGATAAAAGATAGAACAAAATACTCCATTGATGCAATACATTAAAGCAGATTACTTATTGAATTGAAATCGTTAAAAATGGGTCAACCTCCTAGAAAGAACTGCACAATTTAAAAAATTTATTTGTAGCAAAATTGTTACATTCTCTTTAAAGGCTTAGCAAAAATAATTTACATTTTCCTGTGATATACCAGGAGACGTTAAAAGCAATACAAGAAACTAAATGGGACGAATCAATTTTGTTATTTAGGAGGTTGTAAAAATTTTCCAATTCAATGCCTTTACGGAGCTCCAAAGTAATGAAATCGAAATTATTTCGCAATTCAGTAGAGCGAACACCTGAAATTAACAATTCCTAAAATAAATCTATCTCAAAAATATTTATTCTGTTATTCTTTCAATATAGAAACGTCAACAGTTAATGTATCTCGCAAAAAATTATAACTTTTCTTAGTTAACCCTCCTGGTAGCTGTCTCGACGACATATCTCTCGCCATTGGCAAAACTGACCAGATCGTGACGAACGAGAAATCTCGTCATTAGAAAAACTTATCAGATCTTGATCTCGTCATCATAAAAACATCAGAAATATCTTGACGGGATATCTCGTTGTTTGAAAAATTGATCAGATCTTGATGGACGAGATATGTAGTCAAAACCACTTATAGGTTTAAAAGTATTTTTCCTGCGATGGTCAAATATGGCCCTTTCGCCATAAAAACCCAAACCAACCAAATTATTCCTGAGAAAACTTGACTTCCCTTTCAATCATAAGCATTTAGATAGCGAATAAATGCCTGATAAAGGATATATCGCTCATCGCTCACTCTAGGAGAGGAATGTTTGTAAAAAGAGAAGATGCATTGTTCGGAGAATTGAATTTCCTATCAATTTAAAGATAGCGATTTCAACGCTGATGAAAAATAGCTCCTTCACCCCACATCGTCCCGAAATAAAATATTGACTTACAGATGTCATGAAATCTCCCTTGCTCGAAATAAATAAGCTTTCTTTTTGCATGGGAGGTTTATGAACTTTTGGGATTGATGGACTTAATGCAGAGAGATATTGAAAAGTAGGATTTTATCAAGCAATTTAAAGTAATGGCTTTTGGAGGTATGCATGTTAAAAAAAGATGCGATTCCTATGTATAGGAGTATCAAGGTTCATAGCATAAAATAAGCATGTTGGAGAAATATAATGTTGATTTCTGCATAGAAAAAGTGCTGATTTTTTGGGGCACAGTTTACTGAAAATAATTTTCGGAGTTTTTTCTGATATGTAGGCAGAGCCACCGTGGCTCAATCGCTTTGACCACAACGCTGAAATCTGATGACTTCGGTGGGAATGGAAAGACCCAGATGATTGTTCCTCTAATCATAATTTGGCGTGTTTAGACTTGTGTGGCGGTCTTATTAGAAGTGGCCAAACCCATAAGAATGAACGTAGGACTTGAACGGATATAAAAAGGATGCATACGTAGCGTTCACCTATCGGAGAAGTTTGTAGACGGTCCTATTGAATGGCAGGTAAACAAACCTCATACCATTACGGAGCCTGTACAATCCCCTGTTGACATCCATGGCTTCATGGGGTTCTCTCCACACACTGATCGTAGAATAATTATTTTTATTCAAAAGCATTTTAAAGCCTAGGGCGTTTCAAAGGGTTAAGTTAAATTTCACCCTGCTTGTCTCCACGAGGTATCTCATCATTAGCAAAACTGGCCAGATCTTGATGGACGAGATATCTCGTTATGAGAAGGAAACTGACCCTTGATCTCGTCATCATTAAAAACTGAAACAAAAAATCAGCAACATCTTAAAAACGAGGTATCTCGTCATTAGCAAAATTGGTCAGATCTTGATGGACGAGATATCTCGTTGGCTCCATTCGGAGGGTTAAGGAGATGGACAGAAGACTTGGTTGGCTATTCCTTAAGATTCAATCCATGGACTTAAGCTTTATGTCTCATTATGGTATCACCTGACAAAGCATTCATATGGCCTATTAATTGTATATATGTAATCTTTGTACTGACGAATCCATAAAACTAAAATACTTTAATCTTTAATGGAACTTCATTGTCACATGTAATAACGAAATAATAATTGCTAAAAATAATAATGAAATAATAATTGCCTACGAAGAGATAATAATGGAATTTCTCTCGTATGCAATGCGCATTGTAAGAGATGTCTCCATCGATTACATCGTAGCAAAAAATCGATCTATTATTTCTTTGCGCTTGTGTATTGATATAATGTAATACTCAAAACAAAGATACGTATTGAAGTTTCATTTCTCATTTATTTTCTTCGAATGATAAGAATTTGGTAAACACTCCATTCTACAACATTTGAATAGATTTCGTCTTGATCCAGATTTGAAGAACTTTGGAAATTCGAAACCACTTTCTGAATCAATTTATCATCAGACCATAACTAAAATCACATCAAGTTGATACCAATATTTAATTGAAAATGTATGAACACACAACTTTAAAAAATGAACATATATTTGATGCATGCTTGATTTTGTTTTGCGCTTTCACTAAATAAGGACACGTCTCTAAATTGAGTTGTAGGGCAAATACAATGACCTTCACCTTCCAAGTGGTTTAGACGAGATATCTCGTCCATCAAGATCTGACGGATTTTGCTAGTGACGAGCTATCTCGTCATCGCGATGTTGCCAATTTTTTGACGTTAACAAGATCGAGATATAGTCCGTTTTTTTCTATTGACGAGATATCTCGTCCATCAAGATCTGGTCAGTTTTACTGATGACAAGATACCTCGTCGAGACAACCATCAGGAGGGTTAACGGATCTATATTGTATTAAACAAAACATAAAAAGTTAAAATATGCATAAGGATTTCCATTCGTGAAGAAATCGATTTGAATGCTTTCGTGAAACAAATATAATACTTCCTTCACGTTCAAATTTATTTTTCCAGCTTTCTCTGAATGAATATCTACTAATAGAGGGATTTTCAGACAAGTGCGGTTGTAATATTGATACAGTGCGGTTGTAACGAGAAGGCAGTCGACCATGGATGAGTCCATTTGGGAATAGGTGTGAAAGCTTGTTAAGAGAAGGGTTGCCATGCCGAAAACAAGAATAGCGATCTCTGTGGATGGTTCAAACCCCACCGCTTTCGGCACAGAGCGATCAACTTAGAACCAGAATCAATTCTAATGACACCAACTGTGGAAGCGCTTTGCTTACGTTCCAACCTATCACCGAATTTAAGGAATAGACTCGTCCAAAACCACATGACTCGACTGTCTTCTCGCGGAAGACGGACTATATTTCCGTTACAAAGATGCTCTCGCATGATACATATTGCGGTTACATTAAAATGTAGGTTATTGCTTTTTCGAGGACGTTTGGCGTTTAATCTAATTGATGTTGACCAATCAGATATTATATCAATTCGGAATTCATTCATTGGAATTCATATTGGCGTAATGCTGTGTTCGAAAAGCATGCCTAGTGACGCTACGTGCGGGAAACGTACACGAACGTTCCGCCGCAGAAACACTACCGCAACATGCATTTAACTTGATAGAGTATGTCTCTTATACCATAATACTTGATTCTAAGTCATACAATTTTTAGTCACATTGGTCTAATTAGCCCTTATGTAACAAAAAGTGACCGTAGATGGACAAACAAGACCCATAACAAAAACCACGGTAGAAATAATTGCATCGAAAATGGTTCTTATGTAGGATATTAATAAATTTGCAAAGAACAACGATACTGCGTGTGGGAGACATAAATTTGTATATGAATATTTGAACTTTCAGAGCGAGAGAAAAAGCACTAAATCCGTCACTAATGTTCTTGGTTGGTTGTGTTGGGTGTTTTATGGCCCAATGGTTATTTTCTCCGTTACAAATGAAAACAGAAAACAGTAGAAAGGATACTCCTCACCGAAGGAGTATTCCACCGCTGAAGGGCATCAATGTTTTTGAAATAGCAAATTATATAAAACCCTTGACCCTTCTTTAATAGATGACCTTGGCTGTCAATGGGTTAAAATACTTTTATTGTATGACCTCAAATTTAATCTTGTTCTTTTATTCATTATGTCTAACCCACTCAATCACGGAATGCCTAAAAAGAAAGGGGAAAACTTGTTCGCCTCCTGAAAAGAGTGTTATTTAATGTAAATAGTTTAAACATTTAGTTAGGTATCTTATGTTTTCATAAGTATTGTAATTTTTTATAAGTACAAAATATATTAAAGGTTTGTTAGGTAGTTAACATGCAGCGTTGATTTGATAATTGGTATCAAAACTGTTAAATACCGGTAGACAAAATCAGATGAACGAAACTTATTGACATACTGTTGTATTTTTTTAAAAAAACGAGGTAAAATACATCATATGCCAGGATTCTGTATATGTAAGATCAACTTCACATTTCAGAGAAACATCTGTCTGTGTCTCTGAGTAAGCATTTGTTGTAGAGGTTGAACTTTTTATTAGATTTCCATATCGAACCTAAATTTGAAATTGCACATTCGAATCGTGAACTTATAAAGAAAGCAAATAACACAAAATTATCTTTTAAGTAAAACAAAACTCACGAACACACATTTTAGGTGGTAAAGCAAAGTATATCGTCGATACCATGTTAAACTTTCGAAGGTGAAAAAATGTTTTCGCATATTCGATACTTTATGTTGCGTTGGACAAGGTTGTAGCAAATTATAGAATTTGTAGCTGGCTTAGAAAGCCGGAAATGACTGGTAAATTTCGAATCTGCACACTTCTCAATTCCCAATTGAAACGTCTTTTGCTGTCCTGAAAATTGCCATTTTCACATTTGATAGTTAATCATGGTATCGATGACTGTCATGTTGCATGGTTTGACGGACAGGGTTTCTGATGCATGGCTGACGGTCATGATGGACATGGATTTTGACGAGAATTGGTTTTAAATAAAAAAAATAGCCGGAACGGAAACAAGTATGAAAGTGGGGCTATGACTGTTTACAAGGTTTGATATTTTTATTCTCAGACACAACGCATATCCATACTGACAATGAATGAGTGTATCAGCAGGGTTTTCTCTGCAAAGCTTAATGCAGACAAGGTGCTAGTTTGCTAATCTCCTAACCTATGGCGTAACTTGGCGTGTTATTTGAATGCAATTTCAAATCGCTTCTACTAATCCTCCTACTGGTTGTCTCGACGAGGTATCTCGTTATTAGAAAACTGACCAGATTGACGAGATATTTCATAATTAGAAGAAAATTGACCAGATATTGATCTCGCCATCATAAAAAAATCGGCAATATATTGATGACGAGATATCTCGTCCTTAAAAAATTGGTCAGATCTTGATGGAAGAGATATCTCATCAAAACCACTTGGAGGGTTAAAGATTAATGCCAAATATCGTCAAAGTGGAGATAAATCAAATTAGTTATTAATCGGATGTATGTTTTGTTTATGTTTATGCCGAAAACCCTCTAAAGACACCAGAAAGTTAATTTTTATGCTACAAATGCAAATCTCGTTAGGTATTAATTGGTAGCACATTTTACTCATGTTTACACTAAAAACCCTCTCAATAAACGTCAAAACATAATATTTTTATTTCAAATTAAATGCTTAAAAATGTAAAAAAAGTGACGGAAATAAGCTCTTTAAAAAACAAAAATGTCTCTTTCAGGTCTAGCTTAGACTGCACAAGGAAGGAGAAAACGCAGAAAAAGTGTTATTCATTACAAAGTAATAAAACTGTCATCACATTTCCATTTTTTCATGTCGGAAATCCGATAATACACCCCAGGTAACAAACAATCAATAAAAGCACAGCCCGAAGACACCGCAGTTCCGAGTAGCATAAAAAAGACATCTTGATTCCTTTGGCAAATCGCCGGCGAGATTCATTCCGATGCTATTAGAATAGGGCGATCCGATGAACAGCAGATGTCGATTGCAAAATTGAGAAACCTCCTTCAAGTCAATTAAAATGATGTAATCCGAGACCAACATTAGCCGAGCGTCCCAATGACCCAGATTATGTGGAATCCGGTCTTTTTCCAAAACAGAAAAAAGAAATCCAGATTAAGGAGCAATTTGAGTTTACCCCTCCCATTACCACATTTCAGAAAACGCATTGTACCCTTCCTTCTGCATAATGCGCCGTTGTGAACTGTAACCTCATTCAGGAGGTAGACCTCAAACACACCCCAACGATCTTGACCTTCAAGGAAAACCACTTTGGGTCACGGCAATGGCTCTCACTTTCAATTGGTGCCCGTTGGATCAAGAATCTGTCATCACGCGCTACTTTCGCAGCTAATCAAGTGAGAAAAGGAAAGTTACTTTTGACATTCAGCGTGCAACGATTAGGTTTCTATTTTGGGAACAAATAATGTCGTTGTTCATAAACACCTCCGCGTTTGCAAAACTTCACCTGAATACGCAATGATTGACATTTAAGCACGGATAATAGTTTTGTTTTCTGAAGACTATTGGAAGTTAGTTGATTGTTTTTGGATTTTATGGCGGAAGGACTATATTTGGCCAAGCTACACCAAACACAAGACTGTCTCAAGTAATTGTGAAAAGAAAGGATGGAGAGAAGAAAGAGAAAGATAGTTTGGGGTCGCGATCCCCCATGTTTACCAGAGGCAATAAAGACCATGGGAAGAGACTAGACAGCTAGGGTACCTCGGGTTCGTGAAGCCCGTGCACACCTGAAGAAGATGTGCCCCCGGGGATTGTTGTGTATTTGGGAATCTTCATATGAATGTTGATTTGCTCAATTGATTTAGATTCATGCACGAAATACATTTTGCTTTCTAAAGATTGTTGGATGGTTATCTAATTGTGTACTTGCAAAACTTCACCTGAATGTGCAATAATTTCGTTCAAGAAAAATAGTTTTGTTTTCTGAAGATTATTGGAGAGTTACCCTTCCTGTGTATTTGCAAAACTTCACCTGATTGTTAGATTGTTACGATTCCCATAAAAATCATTTTCAAATTATCTTACCTTTGTAAAACAGAACATGACCATATTAAAAAAGTTTGTTTTTTGAATTAAACCACATTTTAACCAGCTAACTAGAACGGTACCTAAAGCTTAAAGTGGATGCCCAACCGCTATTAACATCTATTACCAAAACGGGATTAAAACCTTAGCCAGTTGAACCAAAGATGAGAAAGCTAAGCACTCGACTTTCAGGCCAGCGTAGCATCAATGAAATAAAGCTGACTTATTCCTCCAAGTGGTTTCGACGAGATATTTTTAATTCTTTTGTGATGACGAGATCAAGATATGGTCAGTTTTTCTAATGACGAGATATCTGGTCCATCAAGATATGACCAGTTTTGCTAATGACGAGATACCTCGTCGAGACAACTACCAGGAGGGTTAGACGTTATTCAAGTGAATAAGTTTCATAATTATCGAGAATAGATCTTGAATCGTAGATTGTATGTGAAATGAGGATGTAAAAAGTACGATACACACACGGCATAAACGTAGAGAGAGAGAGAAACTGTGTACTTAAGTATAAATTTTTTTCCATAGATTAGTATGGACAATTTCGAGGCACGAAAGAGAAACAAAACAATCCCATAATCGTTGATTACTCTACAACGAGATTGGATTGGATGTTAGGGTTTAATGGCGTAAAGTCCAAAAGCGGACAAGCTGCGCCATGCAACGAGAGTGATCATTACCAGATTCACTGTTCTAAAGCGAATGATATGGTAATGGACCATTCAACTCCTACATATCTCTCCGAGGCACTCGGAAATGAGGTTTGACGACAAAATTTCGTCACTATTAGGCATGAGACTAGTTTTTACTGAAAATTAATTTTCATCAGTAAAGTGTACGTTTTGAAATTTCGAAGATCTTTGCCTCTTCGTGGGCTACATTTGGATATCGACAGTAAATAGAATATTTATATTTATCTCATCAGTTCTTGATAATTACTAGTTAATGCATGAGAGAGAGACTTTACAACCATAAAGATTTGGCCACACACAGGAATCCTCCAAATTTTTGTGTCGCAGTACTTCTGAGGGTCACTGATCTCCCTGTTTTTTATTGCTGAAAAAGTTTTAAAATTTGGATTCTACGTTCTCAAACGGTTAGGTAAGGTGCTTTTGCACTTTGCATCTGTCATTTGTTGGAAGGCCTGAAATTATAGCAGAATTATATGCATCTAATGCCGCAATACATATCATCGATACCATGTTAAAATATAGAATGTGAAAATAGCAACTTTTCATGAGAAAAAACGTTTTAGATGGGAATTAAAAATTAGAGGAATGACAAAAAATGCTATTATAGTTTCAAAGGGTACTCTTTTAGATTCTTGCTAAGACTGTTATTGTGATTTATCAACCGTTTCCTGTTACTTAACGGGGCCGCGGTGGCCCGGTTGGAAGAGTAACGAACTAGCAACCGAAGGGTTGCGAGTTCGAATCCAGCCAAACACCGTCGTGTACAAAGGGGGCTGGTGCACGTTAAATCTGTCGTGGCCTCAAATGTCCTCACGTTGGCGTGGTGTGGAAGTTTGGAGAGTGGGGTGCCAGCTCAGGTGTTGCCTCGTCATCTGACCGTGGTTCAAAATTACGTGGTGTTGTCCTCGGATCTTTCCCTTTGGGATTGATCCCGGACCGTCACCAATAGCCCATTGTGTTGCTTCAGTGTGACGTTAATTGAAATACCCATACCCCCCTGTTACTTAACGAAAAACCACATTGGTTATTTTACATCACTTTGCTCTTTCAGGAATTTTCCAAGTTTTTCGTGTCAAAGATGGGAATGTGCCACATTCAATACACTCTTTTGGATACAAATTCAATTAATAAGAAAATGGCAATGGCAAAATGCAAAAGTGGCATAATCGACATTATGAAATGCTTGCATTCGGTTTTCATAAGGATAATTTGCCAGACCTAAATAACGAATATTCCATATTCGTCACTTTGCAGCATCAAGAAAGATTTTATAAAATCGTTATAGTGCAGCGATAAAATTAATTCGATTCTTCAATATCTGGAAATAAGTGCACTATTCGAAACTTTGGTTATAACAAAAATTTTTGTAATAACCATTTAGAGACTTCTAAGTCGGTTACAAATTCGTCGATTCGTCACCTTACGAATCTTATCCATTGCAATTGTCCCAAAGCATTTGCAGATTAGATAGTTTAACATGGCATCAAAGATATATTTATTACAGAACCATATTCTATTACTTCTAAATAGCTTGTCAGCTGTAAAAATGGAGCATCAAGTTGCACAAGCGTAATTCATTGATTATTCGTGAACCTTGAATGGTTTCTCTTCACGCGTATTCTCGTTTAATCATAATTATACAAGCTACCTTCGCGCGCGCGCGTATTCAAAACAAAGATAAAATGAAATTTCCCACCTGTATTTCGAAATTCAGACTAAGCCCCAAACAATCCGGCTGATATTGAGTAGCTTGAGAACACCGGAATGAATTTATTGGACAAAACAATCATTATCATCAATAGATGTTTAATGTCCACTGGATCGAAGCACGAAAGTTGATTGGTACTAAGTTCCAACAGTCACCAATCTAAGAAAGGTGGTGGCACGATATAGGAAGGAATGATGAAATATTTATTTACACCTTTATTGGGTCAACACGCACATTTCCCGCAAACACGAAATAGCGGTTAGCAAAACAATTGCCATGCTTAGAATCATTGGACATTTTTATATTCGTTGGTAAGTACTATAAACTACGTGGACGTTGAATCACTTACATCTAATATTGTTAGCCCGTTTCAATGAAAAGTAAATTATTTTCGATTCTGAACAAAAATATTCCTTTCCGATAGCTCTAATGAAACCGCTTATGATTTGCAGTTTCAAATTTAATTACACATGTTCTTCCAGAAGTCAACAATAAACCAGGATAAAAAAAGTACTTTCTGAGTTGAAAAGAGCAACTAGGCTTCGATGTTCGTAGGTTTGGAATCCAAGTTAAGTCATAGGCCTCAGTCAAATAAGTCTTAGTGAAACATAAGTGCTGCTATATGACAAAAAGTCGTTCGTTTACCCTCCGAGTGATTTGGGCGACATACCTCGTCCATAATCTCCGATGACCAGATCTTTATGGACGAGATATCTCGTCCATAAAGATATGGTCAATTTTCGGATGACCATATATCTCATCGAGACAAAAGTGCCCTATTAGTCTAAGAGGGAATGAGAAGATCCATATAGGAAAAACAAATTATTACCTGCCCAGAACTGTGGACAATTTGGAAAGGTTCTTGTATTAGGTTGGCCACTACACGATAGATTTTGACGGAAAGGTAAATCACCAGGAGGGTTAAATGGAGAATTTCACAAGGTAGGTAGGTAGTTAATTAACGTCACACTGGAGCAACACAACGGGCTATTGGCGACGGTCCGGGATCAATCCCAAAGGTAAAGATCCAAGGACAACGTCTCGTAATTTTGAACCACGGTCAAAGACGAGGTCAACATCTGAGCTGGCACTCCACTCTCCTAACTTCCACACAACGCCAACGTGAGGACATTTGAGGCTACGACTGATTTAACATGCCCTTTGTACACGACGATCTTGGGGTGCACCGAGTTTCGACCTCGCAACCCTCGGTTCATAATCCGTTACTCTTCCATCCACCACGGCCCAGAATTTGACAAGGAAAAGCAATTTTGTGAAACCTCAGAAAAGTTATAAATCAAATATAATAAGACACATTTTTGAATGAATTCTCTTGTGGCGCATAAAATGAAGAAAATAAGGAAAAAGATTTTAAATAGAAATGTATATTCGGTTAACGGGCTCTTTGATCATATATCAATAAAAGCCTTTCCCGTTTCTCTTTATATTTAATGTCCAACCTACACAATGAAGGAAATTCGCATCTGTATTTGTATACCTTATGCTCTTTTAAACTTTTATGCCAGGGACATTTTTATGGAGCACATTTGAGTTTCGTGCAACATGTGTTAGTGATATGTCTTTTAGACACGAAGTCCTTCAACAGGAAGATAAATCTCAACACGCAATGCCAAGTTCCGAACAATGAATAGTACGAAAATCGGAGCATATCCATACTCGAAACGGTAGTCTCATTCAGTTTCCCAGGCCGCGGTAGCCCGGTTGGGAGAGTAACGGATTAGCAACCGGAGGGTTGCTAGTTCGAATCCAACCAAAGACAGTAGAGTACAAAGGGGGATGGTGAACATCAAATCTGTCGTGGCTTCAAATGTCCTCACGTTGGCGTAGTGCGGAAGTTTGGAGAGTGGGGTGCCAGCTCAGGTGTGACCTCGTCATCTGGCCGTGTTTCAAAACTACGTGGTGTTGTCCTCGAATATTCCCCTTCGGGTTTGATCTCAGACCGTTGCCAATAGCCCATGTGTTGCTCCAGTGCGACGTTAATGAGTTGGTTAGGAGTTGGCACCCCACTCTCCAACTTCCACACAACGCCAACGTGAGGACATTCGAGGCCTCGGAAGATTTAAGGTGCACCAGCCCCCCACGTACACGAGAGTCTGGTTGGATTGAGTTTCAAACTCGCAACCCTCCGGTTGGTAATTCGCTACTCGTCCAACTGGGTTACCGGGGCCCAAAATCTACGTCAGACACAAACATTGAGGAATTGCAGTGGCGGAAAAAAACAAACCATTACCTTTATTTCGAGAACTATTCATAGTAGAGCAAATTCAAAGACATCATTCAATAGCGAACAACATCCTCTTCAAATTCAAACGGCAAAAAAAAATTGCTTAAGGGGACGTCTTCATATCAAGCTTTGTAAACAACAAAATTTCTAATGGAAACACCATGTATTGATGCCTTAATCAGATTCTACGTCGTTAAATTAGTCTAAATATGAAATTTCATGACTTTACTATCTTTATATCTGGAGATATTCAATGTTAAAGGTGCTGTTAATTTCATGGATCATCTCCACATTGAAAATCGTTATTTGCAGATCGAGATTAACTATCCAAATTTCAAATTTGTAAACTATTTCAAACGTATTTGTCAGCGAGAGCAAACAATCACTATTATATTTACTCTGCAAGTGAAAACGATTCGAGAATTATTTATCGGATGTTTGTTATTATTCGTTATTATTATTATCTAATTTTTAAACTTTTGGTTGCCTCCTAAAATCGTCATAATGAGGAAAATTTAATGTAACGCAAAAGCTAACCATTGGAGTGAGCTAAATTTTCGCATGATCATGTTAGAAGTCCTGAATTGATTCCTATCAAAATATAGTAAGGTTCCAATTCATAATTTTTTCAAACATTAATTTAATAATTATTATTGCATACTAAAAATTGTTTTTAAAATAAAATATTAATTGGATTTGATTTGCTTTGTTTAACAGTAACATGCTACAAAATATCAGCGCTGCAGAAATATTATTTAGGAAGATATCCATAAAAGTCTAAGAAGCTGATTTAACATTAGGAGCTCCAATTTTTCTGTACTCATAACTTCGAAACGGTAAGACCTAATGACATGAAATTTGGTATCTGAAGTTAAATTTTGATACAGATTCGAAATTGTGTGTCGAAACAGGAGTTTTCTATTTGAAATTATGAAGTTGGTGGTCAATTTAATATGAGGACGGCCCCTTACGCAAATTTTATTCATTTGAATTTATAGACGTTAGTTCCTGTCAAACGCCATCTTTGAATATTTGGTCTACTGTTAAAATTGCTCGAATGAAGAAAGGGTGATTCATTTTTTACTTCGACTATACGTTGAATGCCACGTATGGTCGCACATTTTGTCTGGGGTTGGTTTTGATATGCTTTTACGCCGTTTGGTTAGGCGAAGGGAAAATTTCAGTTTCTCTTTTGGCCGTGACAAAACGACCAACTAGCCGGGACGCAAACCGGGACGTATAGCAACCCTATTCTTAACTTTACATAGAGATGAAAATGAGAAGGAAGCACATGAATCATTGAGCCGGAAGTGAGTTATGGAAACAGGTGGTTATTGTCATTTACGGTTCGATCGGTTGGTGAATTATTAAGGTATGGAGAAATGGCGTTTTTGCACGTTTTCCTTCGTAACATCAGGTGGTTGTTAAACAGGGATTTTCCTTTGTTATTTTTATTATAAATAGCTGAAATCCCGTGAGAGTATGCCCAAATGTCTTAAACTCTAATCCTACAGGCCATTTGTGTCTCGAGAAGTGATTGGCTGTAAAATATCTACAAGTGTCGGGTACAAGTTTCACTGTAACCCAGAATAACTGACTTCAGATAATAAGAAAAATTGTAACTAAGTCTTAAATCGAATATTTCCTTTCAGCAAATCACAAAGACCGGTGCATAAGCTCTACTAATTAGTTTAAATATTAATAAGCCTTATCTCATTACTTTGTGATAAGTCTCTTTTCAGACTTCAACTCGACTATTGTTGCTTCCGGTAAGGTACTCAACTGAATGCTGAAATAATGTACGTAGCCGCGGTAACTTGGTTGGAAGGGTAACAGATTAGCAATCGGAGGGTTGCGAGGTCGAATCCAACCAAAAACCGTCTTGAACAAAGGGGGCTGGTGCACGTTAAATCCGTCGTGGCCTCAAATGTCTTCACGTTGGCGCGGTGTGGAAGTTTGGAGAGTGGGGTGCCAGCTCAAGTGTTCTAGTCATCTGATCGTGATTCAAAATTACGTGGTGCTGTCCTTGGATTTTCCCTTCGGGATTGAACCCGGACAGTCACTAATAGCCCGTTGTGTTGCTCCAGTGCGACGTTAATTAACTACCTACCTACCTATTCATGAAAACACATTATGAAACATAAGTATATGAATAGTTAGCTTAGATTAAAATTTCATGACTGTTAAAGCATCATCGTTGAAGGGAAACTTAGAAGATGAGGGTAAAACTGGCATAGAAAATTATACTTTTTTAAAGAGAAAAAGTGATAGGAAAATAACTTTTTGTTTGTTCAGTTAGTTTATCTTTCTTATGCTTCATTAACGCAATTTCGAGTTTTTCTTACGCCTTAAAAACTTTCATTTTGTTTTGGGTTTTTGTCATTAAAATTTCCCCGGATTTAAATTAACTTGTCAATAAGTAAAAATGAAATATTTTGAATGTGGTATAGAAGACTTCAATCTTTAAAGAAAGTATATATGCAAATAAAGAGATAACTCTGTGTTAGATAGGAACTACATATACTTAGCACGTTTCTTCTCAACTTCTAAAATGTATGTCACTGGTCACAAGCGTAGGAATAATCGTGATAGTTATCTCTTTTCTAAATTGCCTTTTGTTATGGGTTCATATGTGTATAATTATTCAGAAACATTTTCTTCATAGTGATTTGGACCAAGTTGTTACCTTGAGCAGCAGAAAACAAGATTTCTGAAAACACTCACTAATTTCCAGACTATCGAAGAGTGAAAAATAAAAAAAAATTGTGACTTTATAAGCGCATCTTGATTACTCAAATTTAACCCTCCAAGTGCTTTCGACGAGATATCTCGTCCATCAAGATCTGACCAATTTTTCTAATTTTGAGATACCTCGTCTTCACAATATTGCCGATTTTTTAAGTTGACGAGATCAAGATCTGGTAAGTTTTTCTAATGACGAGATATCTCGTTCGGCACGATCTGGTTAGCTTTTTAATATGACGAGAAACCTTTTTGGCACAACCACCAGGAAGGTTAAGTAATATTGTCCTCTGAGATATGTTCTCGTTAGTAATATTACTCCTCTGAAATAAACGATTCAATTTACGTGAAGCTGAATTTTGTGCGATTAAACTATTTATAGTTAAAAATTATAAATAAATTTTTTCTAATAAATTTTGAGTGTACGGAATTTCTACAGAATCAAGTGAATTCGGAAAAGCAGGAGGAATTACATCAATAAATTTAAAAAAAAAACGCGTGTACTTCATCCATAGAAGTAACAGGAGGGTTGCGAGTTTGAATCCAACCAAAGACAGTCGTGTACAAAAGACACGTTAAATCTATCGTGGCCTCAAATGTCCTCACGTTGGCGTGGTGTGGAAGTTTGGAGAGTGGGGTGCCAACTCAGGTGTGACTTCGCCATCTGACCGTGATTTAACGTGGTGTTGTCCTTTGATCTTTCCCTTAGGACGGAGACCGTCGCCAATAACCCGTTGTGTTGCTCCAGTGCGACGTTAATTAACTACATAGTACCTACCTACAGCGTTTCGTTCTTATTTGCTTTGTATTGTGCTTTGTGTATTGTATGCGTTGGCCTCTGCTTATTTCAGTGCATTTTTCCGCTGTCATGTAAATTTATTTTTTCTGCATGACGGTATGAAAGTAATTTATTTTATTCGTTTGGAAGTAGACTTAACTGGAGATATGCGCAATGCCTATTTACGAAATCAGAAAGAGTTGTTTCTTTTAAAAGAAGCTTATTTATAATAATCTATTTGATGGAGTTCGAAATTGTTTTATCTTTCAGTAAAAGGTAAGACATGAATGGCGTCCATCTTTATTTTTCTCGTATTGAATTGGAAACACTATTTAGGTTTGTCAATTCTTTTGAAAAATGATATCATTTACCTACTTAAGAGTTCCATTGTAAGAGTTGGAACACGAATCATTTTCAATATCCGGAGGAATGAAAACTATCATTACGAAAGCTGGAAAATAATTCTGCGTAAATCTCTGAGATTACAATGCGCTTTAATGGGAAAATTCTGAATACAAACCAGCAGGCTCATTTTAAACTGGTTTACCGTTCATTTCTTTGCTATACGGGTTCTACGTTTTGCTAATTTATGGATGTTAACCTTCCAAGTGGTTTCGACGAGATAACTCGTCCATCAAGATCTGACCAATTTTGCTAATGACGAGGTATCTCGTCTATCAAGATATTGCCGATTCTTTGATGATGACGAGATCAAGATCTGATAATTTTTTTTTCGAAGGACGAGATATTACGGGTGAATCCATTCAAATCCAGACAAGGCTGTTCACCTCACTATCTCGAATCGAATGATATTTTGCATACAGGTACGTTTTGGGCCACCTTGAATCGACATATTTTTTATAATCTCGAAAAAAATGTCTTCGAGATACAGGTCTGTGAAAGTGACGTCATCAATTAAAAATTATTTTTCTCGAAGCGTACATCATTACTTAAAACCGCATAACTCGTAAAGTATTTAAGATAATCCAATTTTTTTCAAAGCAAATGTAAGACTGTCTAGGAACTATTGATACTAATTTCATTAGTAGTTCGTAAATAGTATTGGAAATATAAATTTTTCAAATTGATCAATTTTAAATTAATTTTTCTCAAAAAAGCCGTCTTTTTAAAAATCTGATTATTATTTTAAAAATAGAAGGTGGTGAGACGAACATTTTATTTTTTATTGTCTGAATTGAATGGATTCACCCTTACCTGGACGAGGCAACCACCAGGAGGTTTAAATTACTGTATAACAAACTGAGTGTATAGAAAAATATTGTAAAAATTATTAATTTATGAATTAAAAATCAAACACATGAATATTTTAACCCTCCAAGTGGTATCGACGAGGTATCTTGTACATCAAAATAGAACAAGTTTTGCTTATGACGAGATATCTCGTCACAAGCAAAATTCAGTCTTTTCTAATTGTGGTCAGTCTTTTCTAATGGTCAGTCTTTCTAATCATGAGATACCTCGTCCATCAAGATCTGGTCAATTTTTCTCATAACAAGATACCTCATCAAAAGAACCACCAGGAGAGTTAAGCTTATCCGAAACAAGTGATTGACGATTTGGCATTATTTCCTTACCTTTACACCATGAGTTGACAAAAAAACATTCTGATTAAGATCGGGTCTTTCCATTAGTCAACAAAATTAGTCTATACCTCTAGGGACCCCTTGAAACATTCTGGACGAAAATACATCAAGGCCAGCATTGTATATACTCCGTATATTCATGAAGAAGCTTTTTTTAGGTTACTCAATGAACAAAACTATTCCACTGAGTAATTACTGAGAAGTGATGTTACACCCCACATCGGCACAAGATCGGATTGTAAGAGATGACACCTTTTATTCACGTAGAGCAGTGATATTTTCAACATTTTTCATACATATATCTCTATCTATATCTATATCACATAAACTAATTACTAAAATTGTGTGGCCCATCAAAAAGTATATTATATTTTTGGCTTATCTGACAAGAAACAGGTATAGTTTTACTTAATTTACTGAAACAAATCGTAATTATGCACACTTTCTGCCAAAGTTACTTTTTAACCCTCCAAGTGGGGTTTCGACAAGATATCTCGATCATCAAGATCTGACCGATTTTGCTAATGACGAGACACCTCTTCAAGACAACCACCAGGAGGGTTAAAAAAATTTGAAACACGTTATTCGTGATACTTTGTAATAGAAAAACAATACTCAAAATTATTTATACGAGTATAGGTATAAAGGCTGTTAATACTCATACTCTATATGAATGTATCGGCTGGTTCAAGAACTGACGCCGTAGGTAAAAACAATGACTTAAATAAAATAGTATCAAACATTAAATATACATGATAGTCGATACCAGCATAACGCCGATTAACAATTAACAAGTGAAGTATTACGGTATCTTAACATCTTGTTATAACAATCGCAGTCTTATTGCTGAAAGCAAATGACCTATGCGCACGCGCAGAACAACTGAAAGGAAAGATCATTTAAATGATTTCCGTTGCAAGAGCCACGAGAGTGATTTTCATACGTGGACTGATTCACACGAGAATTACTTAAAATAATTGGTGAATACACTTGTCAATTATTTAAAATTAATGCGTTGAAACGAAACAAATATCACAGAATTTAAACCTTTCCACTATCCGTAAGGCACATCATTGACATTCTTGTTGCACACCGGTTGAACATCGTTAACGTAGAACAGATTTTCAACCTTTCGCCATCTCGTGGCACATAAACTACTAAAATTCTGCGGCACACCAAAACATATTTTTTGCCGACATGACAAAAAATGCATAATTTTTAGTGATTTACAAGTACGTATTTAATTAACGTCGCACTGGACCAACACAACGGGCTATTGGCGATGGTCCGGGATCATCCCCGAAGGGAAACACCACATAACTTTGAACCTCGGTCAGATGACGAGGTCACACCTGAGCTGGCACACAACCTCCAAACTTCCACACCACGACAACGTGAGGACATTTGAGGCCAGACAGATTTAACGTGAACCAGCCCCCTTTGCACACGATGGTCTTTGATTGGATTCGAACTCGCAACCCTCCGGTTACTAGTTCGTTACTCTTCCAACCGGGCCACCACAGTTCAAGACATACATTAAGTATTAGACATACACACAATGAAAGTTTTACTGACACAGACGAAACACACCTAGGGAGAACCTGCGCCGCCTATAACTCAGGGGTTACTAAGGCAGTGGGCATACCCACTGAGCCATGACGGCCCTAATTTATTAATGGGTCCCTCTTGATTACTTGAAATTGTTTTTGTGAACATACTTGTCGAAAGTTTAAAACCAAAACGTCGAAATAAAATAAATCTAGCACAATTTAAACCGTTTCACCACCCACAAGGCACATCAGTGCCATTCTTGTGGCACACCAGTTGAAAATCACTTACGTAGAGGAACGGAAATATGTAATGATTTGCTCATGAAGCACAATCAAATAGTTACGTAGCTTTGGAAGTTTTAAGAGTTTGTGACAAACGCGGTCAAAGTGCTTAAGAACTTGGTGCCTTTTGCGACAAGGTTAAGATGACAAGCATTGTAATGAGAAAGAGGAAAGAACAACGTAATTAAGATGGAATGGCCTTAAGAGGGTACTTGGATACCATTGATGTTTTGATTTATTTTTACTTTTCGAAAAGTTCTTTTGCAAACTGATAATTAACATACACTTACTTTTCTCAAATGATTTCCCGTTAAGGTATTCGTTACTTATTTGCTTTCCTCTTCCAAGTTTTAATTGAGGTCTTTATTAGGGCTTAATCAGGCTGCATTTCTCTGCGTATTATTTGGACTTTGACCCATACTTGAGTGTGAGTAAGAAATAATGTTTCCAGCATGTTTGTGGGGCCGTGGTAGGCCGGTTTTTAAGAGTAACGGACTAGCAACCGGAGGGTTGGGAGTTCGAATCCAACCAAAGACCGTCGTGTGCAAAGGGGGATGGTGCATGTTGAATCTGTCGTGGCATCACATGTCCTCACGTTGACGTGGTGTGGAATTTTTGAGTGTTGTGTCAGCTCAGGTGTGACCTCGTCATCTGACTGAATCAGAATTACGTGGTGTTGTCCTCGGGCTTTCCCTTCGGGATTGATCCCGGACAGTCACCAATAGCCCGTTGTGTTGCTCCAGTGTGACGTTAATTAAATACCTACCTACCAGCATGTTTGTGGTATTTTGGTCTAATAGTTCAGTTTCAGATAAAAGTCTTGTAATATAAAATGATGGCATGAAATATTCCTTCTTTTGCGAGATAAAATTAGTAAATTAAGTGAATCAGCCAGTAACTGATCAGTTAGTTGACACGTTATTCATAAAAGCATTACTCTAGAACTAATTTGAAATTGCACTTTAAAGATTTTTCTTACTTTATGTTTGGTAAGGAAGAGGTGATTAAAATTTGCTATAGCTTAATTTTTCAAATTTTCCCCATTTGTGCTCTAATGTAATTCAGCCTGAGCACATTATACCTTGTCTCGGCTGTTCCTCAGATCAGTTTATTCATCAGTTTGAGTTGATTCTATCAAAATTTTTGAATAGGAGATAAAACGTTCATTTTTACCTTCAAAATTTTCATCTCATACTTATCAACAAATACCAATTGTTCATACTACTAGGAGAGAGCGCACCCAATTGCAAATCATGCTCTTCTCCTTTTTATGTTTATCCTATTTTACTTGCTGTCCTGAATTAATCATCAAATTCTAAAATTTTTTAAAAAGTACAATTCTAAATCTGCGAGATTTGATTGAGGAAAATCCCCATTCAAACTTTTTCGCATTTTTATACGTTCAGCTGGATTTTTACATCTCATCTAACTTTAACAAATTCAACATGGCTCATAAATCTATTTTATCTAATTTTATAATTCAATCCTTTAAATTCCACGCTTTCAAAATTTTATTCATATGTAAATTAAATTCTTCAGTCTCATTAGTTATGCTGAAGACAATGATGGTCTTGTTTTTATTATGTCTGTCTATTTAAATATTTTTATTCTCATTTACACATTTACATGTTTTAAATCTACCTTTTATCTTTGTATTTGACTTGATTTTTAAATGTTTTATGCTCTTTTTGTGTTTAGCGCAGCTTGCCTGCTTCTGGATCTTGCGTCATAAACCCCCAACATCCAATCCAATCCAATTGTTCATACGTCAACACATATTTGAACAGTTAAGGTTATTATACATCGCAAAGATTCTCCATGAAATACCTTTCATTGTATGTCGAAGACAATTGTAAATATAAAATCTTAACTATCACACCTATAAATGTCTACATAACTCGATTCGTAGTTTTCGGATTTCATTACTCTAAGCGTACATCCAAAAGAGTACATCCAGATTAAAATTCTCTTTTAATTGAAAGATAAATCCTCATGCGCTGAAAACTATTTGAAATATATATTTCGCTGCATTAAAATCAATTCGGAAACATGCCGTGGCACGGTTTTGAGTAGCGACTAAGATTGACATCCAACCTGTGGTTAAGTCGACTTTCAGGGGTGTATTTATCACTTACAAAACTCCCAATTATTCCGAATTAAATGCTGAACAAACCTCAATAACACTTGCTGATGCTAATGTTTTGGTAAAATTCAAATTCGTACCACAAAAAATTAAAATAAAACAAATTTGTGAAATTAACACCAATAGAAAAGCCACCACCACACTATCCAGACTGAGAACAGGACATTCTAAAGGCATTAAAATGAACTGTGATGGAACCAGAACATACAGACATTGTAACAACTGTCTTGGAGTTGAACTCACACCTCATCACATAGCCACTTGCCCTTCAAGAGTAGATGCTCTTCAAACCATAGATTACCAACTTTACAGCGAGAAAATAATCGACATCGCTAAATATGTGCAAAATGCACATGGCGATATCTGACTCAGAAACGGACACGACAACAACAATTATTCCAGATCGAGCTTCAACGTACTTGGTTAATTTCAGCATTAAACTCTATTACAGTATATTATTATCTTGGTTTTGAGTCCCGACTCATAAATTGAGACTCAACTTGTGGTTAGCCCTCCAAGTAGTTTCGACGAGATATCTCGTCCATCAAAGATCTGCCGAATTTCGCTGATGACTCGTCCATTCAGATATCGCCGATTTTTTTATGGCGACGAGATAAAGATACGGTCAGTTTTCTTCTGATGACGAGATATCTCGTCCATCAAGATCGAGTCAGTTTTGTTAATGACAAGATCCCTGTCGAGACAACCCCCAGAAGGGTTAAGTCTACTTCAGGGATGTATTTATCACCTACAAAACTCTCAATTCCAAAGTTAGACCGAGCCTAGAAAATTCAATGATTGGTTAAATTTCTACACGAGTTCACCCTTTTTATTCTATTCATGAAAGGTATGTAGGTAGGCAATTAATCAACGTCTCACTGGAGCAGCGCAACGGGATATTGGCGACGGACCGGGATCAATCCCCAAGGGAAAGAACCGAGGACAATTTTGAACCAGATGACGAGGTCACACCTGAGCTGGCACCCAACACCGCGCCAGCGTGAGGACATTTGAGGCCACGACATATTTAACATGTCCCAGCCCCCATGCACACGGCGGTCATGAAAGGAATCATCTATCTACATTGTATTACATAACGACCAAAGCACTTCCCCTATTCATAACCATTTATTACATATCGTGAACTTCTATTCCTCGCATGCACATGTAAGGAGCTATTACCGTAGAAACATTACTTTCAGCTTTGCTCGTGGAATCGAGAAAATGTTGACAGAGAGTTGAGATCAGCTGCCTTAGAGACAGCAAACACAGGGTAGCGTGACTTGGCCCAACCGTCGTAAATCACCAGCCTACATCGTCCAGCCGCCACGAGCAGTTATTCCGGTACACCTTAGCACACTCAAATGACGAGGCGCTAGAGAAAGTGGAGAGAAAATCTCGAGCGAATTTACGATTGCGGAAGAGAATTTGTGGTTTTCAAAATGAGCCTTTAAGAACCGACAGAGCTTGGGTTAATGTGGAGGAAAGCGTGGAGTAGTTTCGGCATACGTTGGGAACGACTTCAATGCTGGAGAAGTTGTCGAGTATTTTGTAACGTTTTATTGCGGGCGGCCTTGTTAGCAGTAGGTAGGTTGTTAGCTAACGCCTCACTGGAGCACCACGCGGGCTATTGGCGACTGTTCGGGATCAATACCGAAGGGTAAGATCCGATCATCATCTCTCGTCATAAGCATCTCGTCATTTTGAGCCACTGTCAGATGACGAAGTCAACACCTGAGCTGTCACGCTACTCCGAACTTCCACGTCATGCCGACGTGAGGACATTTTGGGACACGACATATTTAACGTGCATCAATCAAGTCGTACGCGCCGGTCGATTGGTTGGATCTAGTGTCGAACTCGAAACCCCCCGGTTGTCAATCTGCTACTCTACCAACCCGACAAATTAAAATCTGGAAAAAATTCAATTGCAAAATAAATAAATAATGATAATGAATAAAAAGCGAACCAAGCACGACGATTGTTTAAACTAAACCTCACTGAGATATCAGTTTCAATTTTAACGTCCTTGCAAAAAGCCAACAATCAGGGAATGCGGATGCCCGATCATTTCAACTTCAAATGGTTTCTTCTCTTTTTCTCAATGGTTAATGGTGTTTGTCACGCTCAATGGGTACCTTTAGTGCAGGCTTTTCCCCCTATCACATGCCTCCAACTGAGGCTAGCGAGATAATATGAGCAGGTTCTTGCGCATGGTTATCATTTTCTCATATTTTGCAAATTTGTAAAAGGATTCCTCAAGCCTTAGGCCCGATCACACACTGGAGCACGCAGCATGCAACACAAAATACAACATGTGCATGCATACCCCGCTACAGTACTTAAAACATGTCGTTACGCATGCGCATTTCAGATTATTTAGTGTCGCTGAACTGATGTTGGTTCAATGTGTGGCTTGCTTAATGCATTTGAATAATCCAGATAGGGTTGCCTATTGGGCTCAATTATGCCTTTTGGGCTCCTTTTTAACTAAGGGCTAAATTGATTTTTATTCTACACTGCTGGCCACCGTAAATGCAACACCCTGAAGGAAGCATGCAAATAATATGAAATTTACAACATGCATTAGCGGAGGTGAGATATGCAAATGATTAGAATTTCAGCACATCACGCGCGCCTGTGGCGCCACTTCAAAGCGCTATTTAAGGCTTGGAGATTTCGACGATTTCAAGTACGGCAATTGTGTTTTTCTTGTGGTTTTTAAAAAAAAAAACGATCAATTATGCCTCGTAGAAAACAGCGATCATCTTTTGATCAAGTATCCGAGTTCGACAGAGGAAGGATAGTGGCCTACCGAGATTGTGGATTATCTTTCAGGGAAATCGGTAGTCGTGTTGGACGAAACCAAACAACTGTAATGCGGATATGTGATCGTTGGATGCAGGAGGGTACGACGGACCGACGTGTTCGATCGCATCCACCTCAGTGCACCACTTCACGTGATGACAGGCATATTGTGCGTATGGCAGTGACGGATCGCTCAGCCACATCACGAACCATAGCACAGCACATTCAGTCTGTACTGCATCATCCAGTGTCTGCGCGTACCATTCGACGCCGTTTACAGCAGAGTGGTCTGTCCGCAAGACGTCCATTGCTTCGTCTACCCTTGACGCAGAACCACAGACGTTTCCGCCGCCAATGGTGCGATGAAAGGATGTGGACGGCAGAATGGAATGAAATTGTCTTTACTGACGAGTCACGCTTCTGTCTGCAACACCACGATGGTCGGATTCGAGTCTGGAGACACCGTGGAGAGAGGATGCTGAACAGCTGCGTTATGCACCGCCACACTGGTCCTGCACCGGGTATTATGGTATGGGGCGGTATTGGATATCACTCTCGCACTCCTCTAGTACGCATTGCCGGTACTTTAAACAGCCAGCGCTACATCTCCGAGGTGTTGGAGCCAGTTGTCCTTCCTTACCTTCAGGGCTTGCCCACAGCCATATTTCAACAGGATAATGCGCGACCACACGTGGCACGCATTGTCCAAGGGTTCTTCGTCAATCGCCAGATTGAATTGCTTCCCTGGCCAGCTCGCTCTCCGGATCTTTCGCCGATAGAAAACATGTGGTCCATGGTTGCTCAACGATTGACCCAGAATACATCCCCAGCTGCCACACCAGATCAACTTTGGCAACGTGTGGAAGCTGCTTGGTCTGCTGTACCCCAAGCATCCAAAGTCTCTTTGAATCAATGCCGAGGCGTATGGCAGCGGTGATCTCCAACAATGGCGGCTACTTTGACTACTGATTTTGGCAGGAACCACACTTCACAGAAGTCTATAAATTTAATCATTTGATACTTGGTCAACATGTTATCTACAAAATAAATTTTGTTGTGATATCTCTTGTCTTTCTTGGTGTTGCAATTTGGGTGGCCAGCAGTGTATTTATTTCGGAAAAGAAGCAACAACGAATGGAGTTGGCTCATAAGGTCATCTATAGCTATGCATAGTATTTATTTTTTGCTTTTGATCCAATCTTGACATCCTCAGTTATCAATGTTAACTATGCTAATGATTAACGGATAAATAATTTAATCACAATAGGATTCACATGAATACGTTCTGTAACGCATTTTTAATTACCATACTGTGATGATATTGAAAACATTTTGACCCTTCTCATTGTTGCCTCGACGAGGTAGCTCGTCGTTATCAAAATTGACCTAGTCATCATCAAAAAAATATCTTGAAGACGAGATATCTCGTCATTAGCAAAATTGGTCAGATCTTGATGAACTATATCTCTTTGAAACCACTTAGAGTGTTAATACATCGTCGTGTTTCTCTAGCGTTAATTAACTACTTACCTACTCTTCTGAATTAATGTTTAAATAATTAAAGCCTTATTAAAAATAATCGAATTCTTGGCTCAAAATTTAAAAATGAAATAAAGGAAATTTAAATACATTTTCAAAAATAAAGTTCAGCAGCGGTTCTATTACAAAAAAATGTTACAACTATTGAACTTGCTCACCAAATATTGGAGACAGGATTTGCTTTCAGATGAACACAAATAGCTTGAAGGCCACACAATGTAAACGAACTAGCTTCTTAAGCGAAGGTATAAGATTGCAGCAATAATCAGCTCAGGCAAACTATTGAGCTGTTTTGTAGGACATCAGAGAAGGATTAGTAACCCACACTATAATCTTCGAGCAGGATGTTTACCATTACATTAGATTAAGCTTACTCGTGACTGTCTTGACAGGATTTCACAGTAACAGGTTTAAATAAAAGTTGCTCTGTACTCAAACCATACCATTTCAGTCACTACTTGAAATGCTGTTACGCGAAAACTAGGTTTAAATTATCATTTTTCAATACGGGGTGATTCAAAATTTCCTGGTCAAACTTTAAACCTCCAAGTGGTTCCAACGAGATGTTTCGTCCATCAAGATCTGACCAAATCCCTAATGACGAAATATCTCGTCATCAAATATTGCCGAACTTTTTATGATGACGAGGTCGAGATCTGGTCAGTTTTCTTCCAATGGCGAGATATCTTGTTCATTACGATCTGGTCAGTTCTGCTAATGACAGAATACCTCATCGAGGCAACTACCAGTGTTAATAAGCTTATAGCTATACCGAACAAATGATTGATGATTTTCTTAACATTAACTCCATGAGATGACAAAAAATGATAGGACAGCATAAAGTTTAGTTAACTGGTCAATTTTGGTTAAGGAGACGAGATACCTCGTCGAGACTACCCCCAGGAGGATTAAGTTAGAATTAGATGTGTCAATGTTTTTACTTGTGTCCGCAATCTACCCCACCGAGCAGGGTAGATTGGAACATTGAAGTTATTTTATTACTATTTCCCTCGCTTAATTAGAGCTTTTTGAAGCAGATATATCGATGTCTTAGTTCTTTAATTGGAAAATGTGCCAAGATGCCAAACCTTCCCTTACGTGGGTGATAAACGGGGCAGCGCGGCCTGGTGGGTGAATACATTTCTACAGCCCTAGTCACACGGGATAGTACTAGTACTAATCACCAAATCGCGCGTTAGCCATCCGCGACTCAGCCTCGATTTACAAGTCGCCAATCTACTGTTTTCTTAGGTATGTGACACGGGGCGACCTGGTGGCTGAATACAATTCTGCTACTCTGGTCACACCGGGTAGCGCTACTCGTCAAATCGTGCGCGAAACATCCGCGACTCAGCCGTGATTTATAAGTCGCCAATCTACTGTTTTCTTAGGTATGTGACACGGGGCGACCTGGTGGCTGAATACATTTCTGCTACTCTGGTCAAACGGAGTAGCGCTACTCACCAAATCGCACGCGAACCATCCGTGACTCAAGCCGCGATTTACAAGTCGCCAATCTACCGTTATCCTAGGTGTGTCACACACGGGGCGACCTGGTGGGTGAATATATTTTTGCTGCTCTTATCACACGGGGTAGCGTTACTCACCAAATCGCGTACGAGATATCTCGTCCATCTAGATTTAGTCAGTTTTGGCAATGACGAGATGCCCCTTCGATACAAAAGTGCCATATTACTTCCAAAGGGAATGAAGATCCGAGTAGGAAAAAAATGTTCCTCGTCAAGAAATAGTGACAATTTGGAACAGGTTTTTACACCAGAATTAAGTGTTTCTGTGAAATAAACGGAACACAGTTAAATATATCTAATAAAAGGAATTAACATTTCAGAAATGACTACCCTTCTTTTCATAATTTACTAGTATATTCTTTACACTTGTCTCTTAAGTGATTATTTCAGAATAATTTGAACGTTTTTCGATATTAACCTATTAATAATTCCTGATTCTGAATGTTTTTGAATAAAGAGTCCCATTCTTAAGCAGTTCGATTTATAACCGTTATAGTAACTCTGAATGGTATGAATGCATACTACATTTTTATTAATGTGTATGTTTCAAAGGTCAAATCCTTTTCGCGTAACTCTGAAATAGCGTGATAGGAAAGTTGCGTGAGACCAGAGAGAATTTTTTATAACGGTTGTCTAGGTGGATCTCAATAATCACCAGAGAAACTGAACATTCGGTAGTGCTCTCACATGGAATTATACAAACATTTTGAAACTAATGAATCATTGGGAAGCTATAACATTTGTGATATTGTGATACTGAATGATAAAACCAGGTGGAAAAGTAATAAGAGAAACTGGTATATGAAACAGAAATCGTATATTAAAGTCGCACTTGTTGTTTTGGGGATTATAACTAAATTGTTTTTGTACGTATTGAATTACATTAAAATGTTGCAAACAAGCGTAGTTAGTTAATAGAAGTTGAAAATAGTTTTTCTAGTTATTGTATATTACGCTTTAAAAATAAAGGCGAAGGCTGCTACAAAACTAAATTTAAATATCTTTTGTCAAAGTTTGCACGGTTCGAAGTTCCCATACTTCAGTCGCAGGAGTATGAGGTTTTAGTTAACGTTCTTACTATAGTTATATTTATTACCCTAGTATCTGAAATTAGAAAATATTTAGATAATTTAAACCGGGAAATTTTAAATTAAAGATTAACCCTCTCACCAGTCAGATTAAAAATTGAAGTTTATTTCTTTGAATCTTAAAGAGCATGGCTTCATTTATCTTACATCTTTGTGTATTCAATAACAATGAATGGAAAATTAAACATTACAAAAGTTTATTCTCTGAATTATTTTGTAATAAAGTATTGAAAACCTGAAACGGTTTTTCATGTTACAGAAACTGAACTATTTATTTAAAATTTTAAAGACATTTACTAATCCTATACAGGATGAATGAATTTTATGAAATAATATCCATATCACACTGCATAGTATATGAGGTAGGTATTTAATTAGCGTCGAACTGAAGCAACACAACGGGCTATTGGCGACGGTCCGGGATCAATCCCCAAAGAAAGATCCTAGGACAACACCTCGTAATTTTGAATCATGGTCAGACGATGAGGTACCACCTACCATAATATACGAGAGTTATTTTAGACCAAAAGTATTCATAATTTGATCATATTCTGTAATTATTATCACGTTGCAACAAATATAAGAGGGCCGTGGTAGCCCGGTTGGAAGAGTAACGGACTAGGAACCGGAGGGTTGAGAGTTCGAACCTCAACCAAAGATCGTCGTGTACAAAGGGGGCTGGTGCACGTTAAATCTGTCGTGGCCTTAAATATCCTCACGTTGGCGAGGTGTGAAAGTTTAGAGAGTAGGGTGGCAGCTTAGGTGTTGTTCTTGTCATCTGACCGTGGTTCAAAATTACGAGTTCTCCTTGGATCTTACCCTTCGGGATTGATCTCGGATCATCTCAAATAGCCCGTTGTGTTGCTCCAGTGCGACGTTAATTAACTACTCCTTCAAATTCATGTATTATAGCTTATTGGTCGATATATTATACCAATAAGATTAAACGTCAAACGTTACCAAAAACGGTCATAAACTACATTTTGAGGTAACTCGATATGTATCATGTGAGCAAATTTGGGTAGCGAAAGTAAAATCATGTGCTTTTTTTACACTGAAAATCCCACTTATAGTATTCTAATGTTCTGAATAATTTTCTATGGAACAAACATTTTGTATTTGCTCTAAAAATAGAAACGCTACGGATACTACTGTTGAAAAATATCAATAAGAAATTGGTTATTCAAAGACAACAATGCCGTATTTGTTAGGCTGAAAGCATTCAAGTTTTAAAAGTTGTAATCTTCAATAGACGTTTAGACTTTTTCGTAAGTATACGAAACGAAGGAAGTTGGAAACGGCAACCTGTTGCTCCGCGCGATTCCGTAACATTAAACAGCCTCGAGTATTAAACTTGAACTTCATTCGTCATTTTCTTACCACCCTATCTCACCTAAGTAATCGCAGGAAGTGGAAAATAGCAGTTACATGATCTTGATCTCACAGACAACGCCTTTTAGCATTACTCAATCAAATTCCACTTCAACATTCACTTAGCATGTCAGACAATTTCTGTCTTGAAGAATGGCTTTTTCTACCGTAAGATTGAAATGGGTGGAGTTTACAATATTGAATGATTTATGATAATAAATAGGAAAGCAACGCGTTAACAAATATCGGCCGATGTGAGCTTGTTTTATGTTTACAAGTGTGTGTGAACTAGAACTTAGTGAAATCATCTATTATACAGCATTTCAATGATTAGTAATTCACGTTTACCACGTATTTCAAAATACTGGAAATGCAATTAATCCTTGATTCAACCAGGCCTGTCTTAACCCTCCAAGTGGTTTCGACGAGATATCTCGCCCATCAAGATCTGAGCAATTTTGTTAATGACGAGATATCGCGTTATCAAGATATTGCAGATTTTGATGATGAGATTATGATTTAATGAAAAGATCCTGATCTGGCCAGTTTTCTTCTAAGGACGAAATATCTCGTCCATCAAGATCTGGTCTGTTTTGCTAATGACGAGATACCTCATCGATACAACCACCAGGAGGGTTAAGGGCATTATAAGACCCGGGTAAAAGAATGCATTAACCGAGGACTAAATTGGAAATGATAAACACCAAAAACTTTAGTTTTTTATTAATTTCAATAAAATCGATGTTTATATAAACATAAAAAGCTTGATCCAAGGTGGACAGAAATTTCGAAATAGATTAAAAAAAAACAAGCATTACAACTTATAAATTATGTTACGCAGTCAAATTCCACTTCAACATTCACTTAAGAATGTCAGATAATTTGTCATGCGAATGGCTTTTTCTACCATACGATTAAAATGGTCTGATTTATAATATTAAATAGGAAACTTATTTAACACTGATTTATAATATTAAATAGGCCACTTATAAACTTCAATTTATTTGTAATCATATATACATATGTGTATTTATTTTTATAATTAAGCACATATGTTTCCAAAATTTATTTTCTGAGAAGCATTTTACTGTTATCTTGAAATCAAAGGTCTTCAGAATGCCATTAGTATGCACCCCTCCCAGCATTCCGAGGTTTGGTTGGTTGGTTTGTCGCTTTACGGTAATTTTCTTTGTCACATGGCACCATTTGCTAATTAGACCGGCTTACAGCTTAAAGTCCTGCTCTCCGAGACAGATCCAATCAGGTTTAAGTACTTAGATCCTCCAGTGACGGACTGGAACAAGAGTTCTGCATTACTCTTTGGCCACGCTATTGCATCGAATGATGATAATGCATGACGGTTTACGCGTCCAATAATTGGTCGTCGCCAGTGATTACGTTTACTTGTGCATTACTCCATGCCCTGGTTGAATCAAGGATGAATTGCATTTATCATATTTTGAATGACGCGTTAAACGAATTGCTGATCATTGAATGCTGTAGTAATGTTGACCACGCTATTGCATCGAAGGGTGATAACGCATGACAGTTCAGAAGCCCAAGAATTGGTTATAGCCAATAATTAAGTTATCTTATGCATTATTCTTTGGCCACGCTATTTCATCAAAGGATGACAATGCATGACAGCTTAGGCACCCAAGAATAGGTCATAGTCTTTCTTATGCTCTACTCTATGGTCACGCTATTGCATCGAATGGTGGTAATAAAAGACAGTTTAGGCGCCCAATAATTGGTAATTGTTAATAATTAGGCTTTCTTACGCACTACTCTTTGGCCACGCTATTGCATGGAATACTAATAATACATGACAGTTTAGGCACCCAGGAATTCTAACGCTTTGTCCTTCGGAGACGCTATTGCATCGAATGGTGAACCCATGACAGTTCAGAGGCTCAAGAATTGGTTAAAGATAATGTTTTTTCTTGTGCATTATTCTTTGGCCATGCTATTGCATCGAATGATGACAAAGTATGACAGCTTTGGCGCTCAAGAATCGGTCATCGTGAATGATCGCGTTTTCTTATCTTCTACTCTTTGGTCACGTTATTGCATCGAATGTTGGTAATGAACCACAGTTTAGGTGCCCAAGAATTGGTCATTCATAACGATTACGCTTTCTTAAGCACCCACGCATGGAATGCTGATAATGCATGACAGTTTAGGCACCCAAGAATTGTAATGCATAATCCTTCGGAGACGCCATTTCATCGAATGGTGATAATGCATGACAGCTCAGAACCTCAAGAATCGGTTATCGCTACTGATTACGTTTTCTTACGACGATACAGATAAAAAAAACTCGATTCAACTCATGAATCACCTCGAATAAAGAACAGAAGAGTCTGATGTTTGCCGGCAATCGAGAAAGTATTGCGAGTTTCCTCACAATTCCGTTGGTGACGTTCTATCAGAATCGATGTGATAGTTGGCACTTCGAAAAGCCCCCATCCTTGTCAATAAAACGCTCGTCTTTTTACACTCCTGAAAGCGAGTTTGCACGTGACTGCTCAAGATTACGAAATGTTCTCTATTCAAAAATCGTGACTGACGCGTCTCTGCTCTTAACGCGTGCAGTCGGTTCAATCACTCCATATTTCCCCCTCGGACAGATAAATCACATCAGAATTATGGAAATGGCGTAGGCCTGGAATAATGAATAAAAAGCCTCTGTGTTTTCAGAGCGAAGGCGCGTGTAAGAAATTTTTTGTCCTGGGGCATTCGCTACTTAAGTTCAGATTAGTTTTAAAAACTGGTAATTAAATACCGGTTTGGGAGTTAAGTGAAAATTACCGTTACCGAAATGTCGCTACCGGTTTTTTAATAGCGATATTTTTTAAAATTTAGCTGCACTTGTTTTACGTTTTGAAGAAAGATCAGAGATGTATAGTGTGGGTCACTAATCCTCATTTAACACTCTACGAAACGGCTCAATTATTCTCCCCCTTAGCGAATTTACTGCTGAAATCATATAAACGGCTTAGAGCAGAAACTCATTAATTGACATTTTTTCGGCGACACAATGTTTATTACCATGACGATGACAAATACATTGTCATATTGTTATGTTTAAAAGATATGCTGTGAACACGAAGGCTGGTGCACGTTAAATCTGCATTGGCCTCAAATGTCCTCACGTTGGCGTGGTGTGGAGTTTTGGAGAGTGGGTGCCAGCCCTGGTGTTTACCTCGTCATCTGACCGTGGCTCAAAATAACGAGGCGTTGTCCTTGCTCTTTCTCTTCGGGAATGATCCCGGACTGTCGCTGATAGCCCGTTGTGTTGCTCCAGTTTGACGTTAATTAACTACTTACCAACTTAAAAGATATATAATACTGTCAAAATGCTTACAATTTTTGTTGCCCTAAAAATTTAGTCTTTGAACAGATGTGCAGTCAAAAACAATTTTTGTCAGTTAATGAATTTCTGCTCTAAGCCGACGATATACTTTATCCAACGATAGGAAATGCCGTCATTATGAGGCAGAATGTCGGCGGAAATCTAATCTGAACAGCAACTTTGCCGTGTGGTCTAATGTTAAACATATCAGTTATGGAATGCCACATCCGCAAAAAATTATTTCCTTATTATTTTTGTTTTCATGATTTATATAAAAAAGGAATACTATCCGAGTTAAGAAATAACTTCAACTTTCTTCTAGCTCCAGTCATGAAAAGCGGCTCTTGGCAGAAATATCCCCGTAAAAAATAGCGTCAAGACGATACTCCTGTATGCCGTACATAAAATACCTTGAAATTAGTAAAATTTTGAATCTTTAAAATGTGACTAGCAAAGATTAAGCAGGTCAACAGCTATTTCGGTGGAGTAAAACGACCGCCATCATCAGGACAGAAATGAGAGGATAACGGGAGTTTACATATTTTCTTAGAATAGTGTCTTCACCACTCGCTTTTTTTAATGAAACAAGCGTCAAAATATGAAACGCTTAATATTTCATTCATTTCCTAGGCATTCTATGCAATGCCAAAAGGCAAACCTACGAAGTATGAAATCAAGACTATCTTTTAATACTTTGCCTAAATATTACTTGTTCTGTATAATACCCTAAGTATTGTATATGTTACTATCAATGTGTGAAATTACGCGTTGTATGTAATGCCTAGGAAATATACAGAATGCCTTAAATGGGATGTCAACGTATGAAACGTTGACATCCCATAAACATTCACACAACTTCTAGGCAATGCCAAAAGGCAAACCGGTAAAGCATAAAATCAAGACTATCTTAAAATTTTGTCTAAATATTACTTGTTCCGTATAATGCCCTAAATATTATATATGTTACTGTCAATGTGTGAAATTACGCAATATATAGAATGCCTTAAATGGGATGTCAACGTATGAAACGCTTTATTCAAACAATTTCTAGGCATTCCATGCAATGCCAAAAGGCAAAGAATAAAAGTTTCACACCAATGACTTTGCAACAAGTAGGTCAATACTAATCCTCTTTCCTCTTAATATTTTTTTATAACAAAAGTCCTGTACTTTGTATTCTTTCTTTCATTTTCATATACGTCTTTGAATAAAGACTTTTTCTTAACTCTCCCTTTCCACATTTTGCCTAAATATTTCTTGTTCTGTTATTCTTTATAATGCCAAGGTATTGTATGAAATGCCTAGGGAAAGTATACATTATATTAACCCTGCTGGTGTTTTTTCCACGAGTTATCTCGTCATTAGCAAAAGTGACCAGATCTTTATGGAAGAGATTAGAAGAAAACTGACCAGATCTTTATGGAAGAAATTAGAAGAAAACTGACCAGATCTTTTTGGAAGAGATAGCTCGCCATTAGAAGAAAACTGCCAGATCGTAATCATAAAATATCGGCAATGCGTATCTCGATGACGAGATATCTCGTCATTTGCAAAATTGGTCAGATCTTGATGGACGAGATAACTCGTCGAAATCCCTTGAAGGGTTGAAATAACAGACATTTCAATTGCTTTGTCCATAAACGTGACGTATTCGATTAGATTTCCTAGCATTATATGCAATTACACATTACATTTACATGTTTAAAAGAAAGGACTTTTGTTGATCATGGAATATCGATTACAATAGACTCGAAAGGTTACTGGCTCGAAGGTAGATAAGAGGAACTTTGGCACCTTCGATTTCATTTCCTGCCAACGTGGTGGTCCAATTCTTTGTTTGCATAGGTATTTGACGATTGAACTCATTTTGGCAAACAAATGAATCACCTTTATTATTTGAGGTCGCTCCTTTTACCATATCTTAGTATTTCGAAACTTTGTTTTCCCCTCCTGTTGGAGGAATGATGTAATGATCTTATCGTTCTTGTGTCGATAGGATGTGAAAAATAAGTTCTTATTAATAATACTCTAGGAACTCCCGGGGAACAAAGTCTCGATTGGAAATAAAACAATAGGAAGGGAAGGAATTGTTATCTATTCTATAACGGCCTATTATGTTGTGTACTAAATTTGTATTCTGCTTTTTAACCAAACCGTCTATTGCTTGGGAAAGGGGCCGAGGTAGCCCGGTTGGAAGAGTAGCGGATTAGCAACAGGAAGGTCGCGAGTTCGAAACGTGATCCAACCAGAAACCGTCGTGTACATGGGAACTGATGCGCGTTAAATCTGCGGTGGCCTCAGATACCTTCACTTTCGCGTGGTGTAGAAGTTTGGAGAGTAGGGGTGCCAGATCAGGTGTTAACTTTGTTGTCTGACCGTGATTCAAAGTTACGAGGTGTTGTCTTCGGGATTGATCCCGGACAGTCTCCAATAGCCCGTTGCGTTGCTCCAGTGCGACGATAATTCAACTACCTATCTAGCTGCTTGGAAAAGAGGTGGCTAGTTGCAAAATAAATCATTGTAACATGTATGCTATTCTGTTGCGAATTGTCATCAGTAGCGTAGAGTCACATTGATAATTGGAGATGCTAAGATTCAGCAAGAGAAAAAAATCAAATCTTACGCTTAGCTTTAGACAAGGTATGACCATCCAGACAAGTTTACCTAGCCTACCGACCGGATATGGCTCTCCGGCCGAGTTTACCTGGCCCTCATACCGGTTTCGGGTTTCAGGACAGGTTTAACCGGCCCGCAGACCAGAACCGCCAAATATTTTTATCAGGCCTGCCGACCAGATACAGCTCTCCGGAGTGGCTTACCTGGCCCGCAGACTAGATCAATATGTCGTTCGAGGCGACATTCCATGTAAGGATGACGACGATAACGTGTACTATCAGTAATCCATAGGTAGATGAATCTGAGGTTCATGGGGTACATTTATACTCCTACAGGAAACTCATTCATATAAATATAAATATTTTAAAAAGTAGCTAAGCAAAACGTAGCGGGATTTCGCAAATAGCTACACTGAAATTTACACTAGCGGATTTTTATAAATTCTTGTTTCTTCTTTTTTTTTGCCACTGAGTTTTTCCAAACTCCACTATGCCACTGATGGCAATGTAAATTGTATTGGTTGCTCTTATAAACTATTATGCGATTAAATATGGTATTGGAATGACGTAAACCCACCCTAAACTCAATACGAAAGAAAGGGGTATGTCTATTATTGGAAATTCTTTCTTATAACGATGATATTCTTTCTTATGACTTGCTCGTCATAAGTAACAACTCTGTTCCCCAATGCCTCATTTATTTCCCATTCATGACGTTATTTACTTGAGTTTTCTTGCCCTTGGCTCGGCTTGGCCAAATATGCCCTTGTGTCATAAAACTCGAAACCAACCAACGTAACTGGATTCAGATACGTGAATGCTGCTATCTCTTCGGTGACCATACTTCGACTGAATCAATCGAAACGCGCAAGCTCGCGAGCCAAAACGCGGCAGAAAAAGGAGCGCGTCTAAAAACATGTCCGGCCGTTAACAAGTCCGAATAAAGTCTCGGATCACCGATGATCGCCCGGAGAAACCGTATTCACAATGCCTTTTCCAAGGTTTAAATTGGCGTCTCGGTGTTAAATTTTGATCCTCCGAAATTGGAGGTTTAGCACTCGGTTGAGGCTTAACGCATGCGCAGTGCTAGCTTTTTGCGAAGGAAGTGAAGCCGTTCGTCAAAACAAAATGGACGACTTCATTCTGTGCTAAACTAAAGAATTCTGACTATTATTCTCAAATATTATGTTTGGTTTCTGAAATTGGTGCCGAATTTATAAAATTTATTCGTGTGATAAAACTTTAATGATGTTATTAGCTTTTGGAATCGCTAGGTTCCGTTCTCTGGTAATAGTTCGGAATATAGTTCGTAAGCATGCAGCTGCGTTGACCACGGCAGATGCGAATTCGTCACAACAAAACTCTTTTCTTGATTAATACGTATAAAAGAGAAAAATGGTAATGCAAGTAACTTCACTCTCCATCAACACACCAATACTGACGAGAAAAAGTAATCGGAATTCAATTCTGCCGACGAAGTATTTGACCAGTATGGAATGTTTTAGATCCGGGCGTCATAAGAAATGTAAGCAACGTCACATGGTCGAGAGAGGAGGCAGGAGCCAATCACAGCGAGCTTATCGCTTTATTCCGTGGGTCACTTAATTCGTGTTTTGTGAATACGGTTCTTGGATAAAACCTGGTTTAGCTCTGATCCACGGATTAACTCGAGACTTGTGAATAAGTCACTTGTGTTCGTATGTCACCCCCTAAAAAGCCACTGTTAGCCAGTCAATCTGCCACCCCTATAGAAAGTCCCATAGAAAACGCTCTCCCGCTGTAGAAGTCTCCAGCAGTCACGTGATCGTAACTCCTTTCTCCTAATTGCAACCCTATACTATCTCTACCTTTCTCCCTCTATAATGTAATTGCGTTTCTTTGGGCGATGCGAAGTTTCCGCTGCAAGTGTAGACTCTACTCGAGCAACAGGCGTTTCAGTTCTCTTTTCACCCCTGTGTTAGTGCATTTAAGCAACAAGTGTAGACACGGCTTAAATTATACATTTAAGAGTCTATGAACTTTCACGTGAAGAGAAATTTAAGTAGCATTTACTGTTCTATTTCAGTCCCACACATCAAAGGGGGCATTGGAATTTTCAAAGTGACCCTTAGTTCATTAAATCTTTTAATGGTCCACCCCACCCCAAAATTTTGATTACATGTTCTATATATACTTTGATACTATGACTATTTCCTTGGGTACAATGACCGGATTGTGCAATTACCTTTCGTTGTGTGAAATGTTTACCAATTTAATGTGAGTTCAAGAAATCGTTTCAAAATCAATTATTTTGCGAACATGTGGGAATCGGCGTTGTAATGAACTGGTCGATGAACTTTTACACTGAGAAATTAAAACAGCATTTACTGTTCTATTTCAGTCCCACACATCAAAGGGGGCATTCAAATTTTCAAAGTGACCCTTAGTTCATTAAATCTTTTAATGGTCCACCCCACCCCAAAATTTTGATTACATGTTCTATATATACTTCGATACTATGACTATTTCCTTGGGTACACTGACCGGATTGTGCAATTACCTTTCGTTGTGTGAAATGTTTACCAATTTAATGTGAGTTCAAGAAATCGTTTCAAAATCAATTATTTTGCGAACATGTGGGAATCGGCGTTGTAATGAACTGGTCGATGAACTTTTACACTGAGAAATTAAAACAGCATTTACTGTTCTATTTCAGTCCCACACATCAAAGGGGGCATTCAAATTTTCAAAGTGACCCTTAGTTCATTAAATCTTTTAATGGTCCACCCCACCCCAAAATTTTGATTACATGTTCTATATATACTTCGATACTATGACTATTTCCTTGGGTACACTGACCGGATTGTGCAATTACCTTTCGTTGTGTGAAATGTTTACCAATTTAATGTGAGTTCAAGAAATCGTTTCAAAATCAATTATTTTGCGAACATGTGGGAATCGGTGTTGTAATGAACTGGTCGATGAACTTTTACACTGAGAAATTAAAACAGTATTTACTGTTCTATTTCAATTCCACGCATTAAAGGGGGTATTGAAATTTTTAAAAAGTTCCCAGACCGCAAGTTCGTTGAATCTTTTAATGGTCCACAGCCAAAATTTTTATTACATGTTCGATATATATACTTCGATATTATAATTAACTCCTTTGGTACAATGAACCGGATTGTGCAATTACATTTTATTATTTAAAATGTTTACCAATTTAATGTGAGCTCAAGAAAGCGCTTCAAAATCAATTATTTTGCCGAAACGTGGGAATCGGTGTTGTAATAACGTGCAATCGGGGACATGTTCCTGTGCTCTAGGAATATTTTAAACCGGAGGAAATAACATGGATAATTATAGTGTATTGTGTGCATAACATCGGATCAGGAGCGGTACCTTTGGTCTCTAACCCTCAATTTCGTCTTCCTATTTTCAATCTGTAGAATAATTAAATTTTTGTTTTTGATCTTGGTAAGGTATGGTCTTTTTCCAAAATGCGGTAAAAACAGAACTTTTATTTAACTAATTTGAAAGTGGGAGGTTCGTTTTTGTTTCATCTGCGCAAGAGTTCCATTGTATTAAATGTTGTTCATGACGCGAACATTTAGATTGCAGTTTTGTAAACTGAAAAGCGTTGGAGGGTGGTCTTGAAATTCTTCCCGTATAGAACCAAGCAGAAAGTGACCATGGTTTTTCGTTAATGCATCGACCAACATAAAACATTAAAAGTGTTCATTTACGTTTACTTTTTGATTAATACTGCGATCGGAAATTTGTTAAGAATTATTTCTTGTGTTATTTTACCATGGAAGAAACTATCCGTTTCTACATTTAGGTGACTCGGATAATTTATATATCGCTGCTATCATTCAGTCATTTTAAATTTTTTGTACCCTTATAACCAAATAAGATTAGGATTCTTTGTAAATTAGATTCAAACTTAGCGGTCTTGTTAAGATTATGGCTCCTTTCATCCAATGAGCTCCATTTATTTTTGCAATACATCCCCTGACTCTATAGAACGCAAGTGTCCTGGTAGTTATTCGGACATCAGATCTAAAATTCACGTGTATTTACTCCTATATTGTTAAGGGGTCGCCGTGGCTCAGTGGCTATACCCATTATGTTAGCTACCTGCGCGATGCAGGCTGCAAAATTCCGATTTCTTTACTTTCGTTAAAGATTGTAGTTTTATAAACCACCTTCAAAATATTCCATTTTTTCTAATTGATAAGTTAATTTTATATTCGGGGAAGTTTAATGACATAAAACTCCCAAAACACAATGAAAGTTTATAAAATAAAGTTGAAAGGAAACTCGAAATATTGCGTTAAGGAAGGTAAACAAATAGAGCTAACGAAAAGTTGTTTTCTGTTGCTTATATTCTCTTTTAAAAGTATAATTTTCTATGCCGGTTTCCCCATATCTTCTAAAAGTTCCCTTCAACAATGCTACTGCAACATTCATGAAATTTTAATCTAAGCTGACTATTCATATATTTATCTTTCATCACCAGTTATTAATTAAGCGGCTAAGGGCGTCCGTCCCTCTTACAAAACTGGTAGTTATAGGTGGTGCAGGTTCGAGTCACCTAACTTACCCTGGGTGTATCACTCTTCTGTGTCAAAGTTTTGTGTGTGTCCATTTACTGGATGTTTGGCGCAGCTTAGCCAACTATGGCCCTCACCATAAAAACCGAACCTTACCAACTTATAGTGTTAAAAATATGCTGGACTGCTTATAACTAAGAAACCTATTGCTTGCACTCTATTTCTGTCTTTACCATCTTTACTTCACAGGTATTAACCCGTCTGGTGGTTGTATGCATGGGGTATCTCATCAAAACCGCAATCATTACCAAAACTGATCAGACGAGATATCTCGTCATTATTGATCTAGTCATCATCAAAAAATCGGTTTGACGACGAGTTATCTCGTCATTAACAAAATTGGTCAGATCTTGATGGACGAGATATCTCGTCGAAACCACTTGGAGGGTAAACATGGCATGCATTAAAATACATATTATTCTTTTAAAACATGTACTGAAAGTTTGAAAGACATAAAAGTATACCCTAAAAGTATGCTCCACTGACGATATCATATGTGCTTCTCCTATGCATAGCATTAACTCACAAATACTTTATTTAATATTTCATTAAAGACCAAATAGCAAAGGTATCGAAACCATATTTATTTTAATTTTATTGGTATTTTAATGGATATTCACAGGCGAAAGTTTGCGTCAAACTTGCAACAAGAAACAGAACAGTTAAGTCAAACTTACTAAAACAAAATATCAAATGTGCAAAACCTCAAAACATTTTGCATGGTAACCAACTGACTTACAATTTAAAAGGAGAGCTTACCTCCGAAAGGCATTAAATCGAAATTACAGAAATTGATTTTTCGATTGGGCGAGATGGCAACAATACATAATAATATATTTCTAGTCGTCGGAAGTCCCAAACACCCAGACTTTAGCTCTGCCGGAAATAAGCGGGGAAAGTCTAGCTTTTCCATTGACTTAATGCCCTTTGGAAACAAGCTCTTCAATTATATCCGGAGGTTTGCATTGAAAAGTAGTTAATGCACTTTGTAAGTTTCACAATTAATTAAATGTAAAAGCTTTTAATAATACCTGAATATAAAACAAAAGAAAACGAAGTCTCAAGTCCAAAGTTTAATACTTTAATATGTAAGTGGTGTCTGATATTCCCATTATGCCTTTCTACACGTTTCTACACGGGATAAACATATCCATTATGCTCTTACTGAGTTGTGAATGACAAGTTTAGTAATTATCAGAGATGCAAATGATGCTCTCAAAAATTCATCAAGCATTCATTTCACCTAGTTTTCTTAAACCTTTGGTCAAGATCGTGAAAGCTATTCGAGATCAAGTTCTGAATAAACAAATCGTATCGTAATGAATCGATTCATCACTACTTGCGAAATAAGTGGATTATCAACTTTCTCGAAATCTTTTTTAGCGAGTCTTCCTTTTATTCCTATCAGTAATCTAAAGTAAAAGAATAGAGCCAGCGGCATTTATATTAATTTCTGATTCTAATTTTATTTGCATCCTGAGATAAATCTTTAAATCAAATAAAATTTGTTTTAAACGAAAGGTTAAAACAAATATTACTTTCGTCGGGATGGTCGGAATTCTTTAAAGACGTAGGATAATTTCGATCGCTCTTCACGTGACATAAACGAGCCTCATAACAACAGCATATGCTGAGCGTGGTTTTTCGTGTTTGCAGATTTAACATGCAAATGCTCCACGTATATACATGCCTATTTTATGTATTAATATCTATTAATTACAAGGTCATCCCTTGTGTTCAAAACGGAAAGCAATCTGATCAAAGATACGTTCTTTTATATTTACTTTCGTCAGATCGAGTTGGTTAGTTGGGTTTTATAGAGTAATGACCATATTTGGCCATGCTGCGCCAAACAACTGAAGTAAAAGGACATACACACATATGTCGTGGCCCTCAAATGTCCTCACGTTGGCATGGTGTAGAAGTATGGAGAGTGGGGTGCCAGCTCAGGTCATCCCGTTATCTGACCGTGGTACAAAATTACAAGGTATTGTCCTCGAAACATTCCTTTCGGCATCGATCCCGGACCATTCATTAGCCCGTTGTGTTGCTCCAGTGATACGTTAATTCAACTACCTACTCATCTACCTACCCTTCCCATTATAAGTAGCTCAGTGGGTTTGCCGACTGCTCTAACAAAGTGTGAATTACAGGAGGCACAGGTTCGAAACCTCCTTGGATGTATTTCTCTGTTTTGTGTCAGTGAAACTTTGCTTGCGCGTGCATGTCTATTTACTTGACGTTGACTTTCTTGTGTTTGGCGCAAGTTTTCCAAATACGACCTTTGCGCCATAAAACCCTAAAACAAAATGAAGAAGGGGGATTTGTCTGACATTTATTTAGCCAGTTTTGGTGGATACATAACAGTTGTGTTAGAGTGTGGGCAATGCTTAATATTCTATGGCGACCTTATGGATGATGAGTCTGATAGCTAAAGTACGAGACAAGCGGCATGGTGTCGATGCTGATGTTCCTGGCAAAGGTAAGGTCGATGGTGGTGTTTCCAAGCGTGGTGGCAGCTCGTTGGATAGTGCAGCGAACGCGCGCCTTCTCCTTGTTTCTTCGGTAAGCTCTAGATCTCTCCGCACTTGTCATAGGTTTAGACTTCTTGGTATCATTTTGTTCGTCTTGAACTGCTTTTTCAAAATGTTTACGTTTCCTATGCCGCAATTGAAATTTAGTGTGATATTTTGGCTTCATAGTGAAATCTTCGACACATCGTCACTTTCCACGGCACACAATTTTCACACAAATGGTTTAGTGTCAACTAGTCCAATGGAATTGTAGAACTCGTCTTTCTCTTCAATTTAAACACGCACTCGCCACGACCCGTCGATTAGAACTGAAGTTAAAGCGGTTAAACAGGCCAGCGTATGTGTGCTCGAAATGGGACTCATTTCCCCCACCACGCAGTACAAAGGTCAGAGGGGGAGTGGATTAGTGGTCTACGCGGCCCATCTTCCTCTACACGATGGTAGGTCATTTAACCCCATAGGCTGATTCCCCTGGAGTTATGGAGCTTTGGGATATAAACACTTCGTGACGCGCAAGTTTCTGCCGATGACCACCATACCGATTTTAAAGACATATTCACGTAAAAAATAACCGAGATATCTTTTTTTACATAAGAAATGCCTCCGGTGCGGTCTGAGCTGCTCTAAACGTATGTCCAGCAATTTTAAAACCAGTTTGATAACAATATTCGGCAGCAGTAGGCAACGCATCTTTATATTTAAAAATCTTAAAAGAGAAAAACAATTACACCCAACACAGAAAATACTACCGAACGTAATTTAAAACATGCGTTTGAAATCCCAGACCATCGGTTCTTTAAAAGGTTAATTACAACCCGTGGGCACTATTTTATTGCTTAAGTCTGGAAGTCAGCTCTAAACGGAAATTAAGATGACACTGGGAAATATGAAATCCCGGGAATATGAATAGATCGGGGTTAAAGCGGCGATCTATTACCATGCGATATCGACCAGCTCATCCCAAGTATACCACAATAGTCGTTATTCATGAAGCTCGTGCAAACTCCCGTGACTTTTACGAAATTCAAGACGTATAACACTGATTACGACAGCATTATTTAGTAGGATCTCAATGGAGTGGGATGACCTATAGTTTATCCGATTCTTTATGACCGGTGGTAGGTTAAGATATAATGGGTATTTCTGAGTTTTAAATTGGAAATAAGCTCCCATTTCTACACAAGGAGTTTAATTCGCTTGTGTAGAAATGGGACCATATTATAGAATTGTAAATCCCACTATTGGACTGATTCAGTGTTATCAAAAGTTAGTCTTATACTTGAGCTGAGATGTGACGTCGTCATCTGGGAGCAGCGGTAGCCTGGTTGGAAGAGTAACGGACTAGGATCCGGAGGGTTGTGAGTTCGAACCCAACCAGATACCGTCGTGTACAAAGGAGCACGTTAAATCTGTCGTGGCCTTAAATATCCTCACGTTGGTGTGATGTGGAAGTTTAGAGAGTTGGGTGTCAGCTTAGGTGTGGTTCTTGTCATCTGACTGTGATTCAAAATTACGAGGCTTTCTCCCTGGATCTTACCCTTCGGGATTGATCCGGGGCAGTCGTAGCTCAGTGGGTAGAGTCACTGCGTTAGCAACCTTCGAGATGTAGGCGGTTCGATTCCTGTCAAGTGCATTCCTCTCTGGGTGTATTTCTCTCTACTGTGTCAGTAAAACTTTCATTATGTGTGTGTCTATTACTTGATATTTTATGTCTCGTGTCTGGCACAGCATAGCCAAATATTCCATGAACCATAAAACCCTAAAACCAACCTGGATCGTCATCAATAGCCCAATGTGTCACCAATGTGTTGCTACAGTATGACGTTAATTAACTACCTACCTTTCCTTTATGTAAATAATCCATTGCGTTGGCCCAGTGCGACGTTAATTAAAATACCTACCTACCTTTATGCAATGGCTATTGCGTTTTTTGCTAATGGTCTATTGCATTTGCGCATGCATAAATTTTATCTTCCTTTCCCTTATAATTGCTGCACATATTTATTATTACAAACACATCGAAACGATTTGTAACTTTTTGAACTTATAAACCAGACTGAGTGACAGCGCGAAAACTTATTTCCTGGTTCCCCTAAGACCTCGAGTCAAAATACCCCAACAGACAGTAACATTTAATTATCAATAGAAAAGGTCCAACACGGAAACTTGTTAAACCTTGATAATCGGCAGAAACAAACTTAACTTAAAACAAGCTGAAGTGACAACACGAACATTTTTGCTATTTTCTGAACGCCCCTTGACCGCGAGTCAAGGTACCCGACCAGGAGGGTTTTAGTAGCTTTTATACTTTTCAATAGGAAATGCCGTAAATTTATTTAATCTTATATAACTGTATTTAATTTGCGTATACTTATCATTTCATGTTAGATTAAATATAATGTGTATTATATCTTTTAGGTGAAAAAATAACCATGTAGGTTTTCGAATACACTCAAGTATTTAAAATTTCCTGTTTGCAGTTTAGACTGGCATTTTTGCAGTTTGTTCTCAAAACTATAGTTCCCAGTAGTTTGAGGAAGCTAGCTTCGTGACTTGAAGATTCCTCCATGCCTGTTTAGTTTTATGAATCCGTCGATAAGCCATCGGGTTAATCAAAATAAATTTGAACTAGTTCTTTTTAAGTTACTTTTTGTCTATAATTTAACTTTTTGCTCGCTATTCATCTAGTTCTTTTCGTAAGCTCTTTACGGCTTTTAGAGTTGACTTCTTCCTTCTTTGATAAGGTACGCCGACCAATCAGGTTGGTGGTCAGGGTCTGGCTTCTAGATCGAAAGGTTCCTTGTTCGAATCTGGGGTAAGGCATGGAGATCGTCTGGAATGAATGTATACGGGTTGTGCCTTGAATGTCTGGTGCAATGTGAAACCATCCCCGTGTAGTACTAGGGTAACGGTAAGCGGTTCACAATTCCTCCCATACAGTGCCAGGATGACAAAAGCACTTTTCCTATCGATCAAGGGGGCATAGGGTTACGAGTTCGAATCCAACCAAGACCGTCGTGTACAAGGGGATGGTGCTACCCTTCCTCTTTTTGCCTTGTTTCCCCTCTCGTTGTTATACTTTTAGCCAAATACAGACTTTGCGACATAAAAGACAAAATCAACCAACCAATCCAGCGGGAATAACCATGTCCATCCTATCTCGTGAGTCATTTAATAAAATTGTAGCTTTGAGTTCAATTGAAATACTTCTAAAAATACTCTGAACTTCCCATAAGGTCGACCGCCTTTTGTCCTGCGTTGAACCTTTGTGGGTAGGGTGGCGAGGTGGGAAAATAAACACTTTTCGAACAATAGATGTTAATGGAATTTCCCACGAGAGAGATAATGACGTAAAATTACATTCTTTTCTTAAATAAATCAGAGTCGGTAAAGTTTTTCTTGGAAATTGAAGAAACTAGTCTTTTGTGCTGTAGCCTTTTAGAACCAATGTTAGTAACAGCGCCTGGTTAAAATATCGAGAAATATTCAATGAATACATTTTCATGTTAACCAGTATGTTTTTAAATCCTCAACAACTAAGATATGTATTTTTAGTCTACTTTTTAAATTTGGTTAGGTAGGTATTTTAATTAACGTCACCCGTAATTGATCCCGGACCGGCACCAATAGCCCGTTGTGTTGCTCCAGTGTGACGTTAATTAAAATACCTACCTTTAAAAATATTTGAGGAAATGGTGACTTGGAAATCCAAATAATCGATTTAGCTCAAACAATTGACCGAATTCTTTCGCTATAAAACTATCAAAATGTAACATGACGCTTTTCTAAGTCATTAAGCGATAAGGAACTCGATAAGGATGATTACTCGACATACCGTAGAAATTTCAAATCGACCAATCCAACAGTTTTTTAGATATGCCGACCTCAAGTTCCGAGAAAGACGCGTTTAAAGTTTCAGTACACTTAAGACAGGTAGGTATTTAATTAACGTCGCACTGGAGCAACACAACCGGCTATTGGCGACGGTCCGGGATCAAACCCGAGGGGAAAGATCCAAGGGCGACACCAATTAATTTTCAACCACGGTCAGATGACTAGGTAACACCTGAGCTGGCATCCCACTCTCCAAACTTCCACACCAGGCCAACGTGAGGACATTTCAGACCACGACGGATTTGACATGCAGCAGCCCCCCTTATACCCGACGGTGTTTGGCTGGATTCAAACTCGAAACCCTCCGGTTGCTAATCCGTTACTCTTTCAACTGGGCTACTGCGGTCCCAGTACCACTTCAGGTAGCATATTCAGTACTTATAGTATTTTCCTGCTAATCTGCGTGCCATAGAGTGCTGTAGATATGTGTATAAAGACATGATGATCTCTTGATCCAATCTTTCGATGACAAATCGCTGTGCTTATAGAATTGGCGTCTTTATCAAATGAGTGATCCTTCCAAAATTCTACATCTGCATGCCAAGTCCCCTTCAAGTAATTTCCGCGAGATATCTCGTCTCTCAAGATCTAACCAATTTTTGACGAGATATATAGTCATCAAGATATTGTAGATTTTTTTATGACGACGATATCAAGATCTGGTCAGTTTTCTTCTGACGAAATATCTCGTCCATCAAGATCTGGTCAGTTTAGTTAATGACGAGACACCTCTTCGAAACAACCACCAGGAGGGTTAATGGCTTATAACTGCGCAATTTTGCGAATTTAGACTTGAGATCTGGCACATTTGTACAGAAGCTCTAACGAATAAAATTACACTAGCCCTTTCGGGCCTAATGGGCATATACGTCCCAGAGATTAGATTGGGTAAATAAATCCCACTTTTGAATGGGTTTTTACGTCCCAGAGATTAGATTGGGTAAATAAATCCCACTTTTGAATGGGTTTTTACGTTTTCAGTGTTCTTAAGGAATTAGGGAATAAAAATATGACTAAAGAAACCTGGCAATACTTTCAGAATGCAAATGGCGGACTTATGTTTTTGAGCACGCCCATTCATTCTGATGAATTAGTGACCGTGTTTCGGAAACAAAAAGATGGTACAAAATTAGACGTTAGTTGCCCAGAAGCCATTTCCCACTACAACATGTACATGAATGGAGTTGACCGCTGTGATGAAATGGCTACTTTTTAGGGTCATGGCAGAAAATCAGACAAGTGGTGGAAAAAGATTTTTTGAAAATTAGTTATGATTTCTGTTGCGAATGCATGAATTACGAAGTGTGATATGGAACATAAAACAGAACCACCATTATCATTCATGGTCCCCTTAGCTGAGCAACTAACAAATGTTGGAAGGGAGAAAGCAAACAAAAAGAACGCGAAAGTACGGTCGTCCGTCAAAAAGAGCAAAAACGACTAAACTACTAAATTAAACTACTTTTCATAGTTAAATTTTAATCATGCAAAAGTCGGGGCGAAAGGGTTAAAAGCCACAAATTCGTTTTTTTTCGCCCAAAAGGAGAAAATCTCCTTTAACCCTCCTTGGTGGTTGTCTCGAAGAGGTATCTCGTCTTTACAAAACTGACCAGATCTCGATGGACAAGATACATCGACATTAGATCAGATCTTGATCTCGCCATCATAAAAAAATCTGCAATTACTTTACAGGATATCTCGACATTGATAAAATTGGTAAAATTATCATGGAAGAGACAGCTCGCCATTAGCAAAATTGGACAGGTTTTGATGGACGAGATAACTCGTCGAAACCACTTCGAGGGTTAGATGAACTCGGGAATAATCGAATCAGCAGTGTTAAGTTACGCGGTAGGCATAATATGGACCAAATTCAGTTTCTCCTTTCTTAACTTATTTCTGTAAAACTATCAATGGCTCGATTGCGTTGTAGTACATGATGTAACTGCATAGCAACGGCACGTATTACTGCCACTGTGTCTCTTGAATTCGTAATTTCTGACCTTCATCTGTCAAGAAAATTAAATACTGAGTATTGAAGAAAAAATTTCAAAACTAATAGTAGTATTCCATTGTAATTTCTAATACATCAGATAAGTTGGGCTGCGTTAGGAAATATACCGAAAATTTTCATACATTGGTCATCTTGTTTCGACCAGGAGTGAAAATTTAATAAATGTAATCGTTGTATGCTGAGTGAAATATAATAGTGGGTTCTTATTAGTACATTAGTTATTTCAGCCCATTCAAATTTTAGATCTTGATAATAAGTCTCACGGAAACGAATATGTTGAAGTAACATCTTGAAAAATAGATGATAAAATTGAAATGCGAAATTAATATGGATACCAACAAAAATATAAAACCATGCTCCAAACTCATTAAATAGTAAAAAGTTAGCTACTGAAGAATATTTCAATTCAAGTCCACCTTTAAACTAGATAAAAATAATACTGAATTTAAGTTTGTAGAAAAAATGAATTACAGTTTACAAAATAGGGTTTATTTTGGGTTCGTATGACATTTGTATAAGAGGGATTTTCAATGTAAACCAGATGGAAAATATGAAAATTGTACATCCAATGACCAAGTGCTCCCTCATTCTGTAGAATGAGGTATCGGGGTTATCTTAAAATGTACTTCATTGCCGTTTTAGCGAAGTTTGGAGTTTAATCTAATTATAGTTAACTAATCAGCTCTCATATATCAATTCGGAATTCATTCTTTGGAATTTTTATTGGCGAAGAGCAGAAATCGTATTCAGAAAACAAGCCAACTGACGTCACGCTCAGAATACGTAACAAAAACATGTATCATGAATGCTAACCTAGTTCCTTCTCAGTAAAATTACGATACACTATTCCCTAATTCTGTTGGACTAGGCAAGGGGAGGAAAAGCACAGAAATTATGTTCCTTATATCATGAATGTTAATCTAGTTCCTTCATAGTGAAATTAAGGTACACTGCCCGATAATTCTGTTAGTACTAGGCAATGGTGGAAAATCGCGGAAATTATGTTCATTGGGATTTCATAAATGTTAATCTAATTTCTTCATAGTAAAATTAAGATACACTTTCACCTAATTTCTGCTAGTACTAGGCAAGAGGAGGAAAAGCATCAAAATTATGTTCCTTATTGTATCATAAAAGTTAACCTAATCCTCCATAGTAAAATAAAAATACCTTCGCCCTGATTCTGTTGGAATAAATGCTCAAGTGCACACCCAATAAAGGTAAAACTTGCATTTTCGATTCAAGTTTTGAATAATTTATCTTGAACTTAACTAATAAGATTAGTTTTGTTCGTCGTACTATTGCCATTTTCTTGTAACACACCACCAACAAATTAGACGGGGGCATTAGGTAAGCAAAAATTCTGTCTTCATGTCTTGCAATAAAAATGATTTGGTTGGACAGGATGGTAGCTTGTTACCATAGGAGAGTTAGTCTGAGACTACGACTCTTATTCCGGATCTCTCAATCCTCCAGCTGGTTGTCTCGACAATATATCATTAGACAAACTGACCAGATTTTGATGGACGAGATATCTCGTCATTAGAAGAAAACTGGCCAGATATTGATCTTGCCATCATAAAAAAAATTGACAATATCTTGGTGACGAAATATCTCGCCATTAGTAAAACTTAATTAGAACTTGATGGAGGAGATATCTCGTCGAAACCACTTGAAGGGTTAAGCAGTAGGTTGTGAGAACTAGAGCTTTACAAAGGACACATTGTACAAAGCACAGAGCCCATAATTTGTATTCTAATACGCCAATGTAATACAGTATCATTTATGTATTGAAGATTCTGTACAATTTCTTACTTAGAGTTCTGTTGACAACGAAAATAAATACAATATCACTTTGTACAAAACCGCGGGCTTAAAAATCATTATTTTTCTCCCTGAATTTGTAAGCATTCTATATTTAAATAAAATTCAAATTGCGTTTACTAACAAAACACGAGATTTGAAGAACTGATATCACTGTATTTAATATTAGTTTTGATACACCTACAATCCTGTTTCTGGGTTAGCACATAAGAGATTGTTGTTAACCAAATAGAAGCTTAAGTTGTTTCTGAAACTAATTCTATGGAACTACATTGTTTCAGAGATAATGCAAAAATCAAGCTAATCCAACTCCTAGCTCTAAAATATTAATTAAAACCAATTTTATTTCAATTAGGATGTTTTCAATTATAGGTTTGACTAAAATGTCCCGTATATACTACTAACGGGTTTTATAAGCTATTTTAGGTTTAATGATTAAGGGAATAACTTGAGTTAGCCTCTGTATCTAATAACATCGCTGCGTATCGACTACCTTATCTGCATTCCAATTAACCATCCATGTCTATAGATTATATAAATGTTCCAATTAATCCGACCCATCGGTCATTATTCTTTAATAAGGGGCTCAACCATAATCATACGAATAAAATAAAATTTGCTTGACAAATTGCGTCTGCAACTATATTTGCATGTATAAAATTATAATTGACGACAGGAATTCATTAAGAAGCTAACTACTGATTGTTGTAGAACTTTCCACTTGGGAAGATACGTAATGATTTGAGGAATAAAATTTACATGCCATCTGTCAATAAACATGAACAGTTTTCATGTTCTTTCAATATTCTAAACAAGTTTACAAAATAAATTTCTACGGTACATTTCTTATAAATCTCGAAGTGATTACTTTTACATCTGACTATTTTCATAGACCAATATACAAAATGTTTCTTTGGAAGGCAGAACTTTTCTTGAATTTAATTTATTACATAATATCAATTATTCTAGACTTCTCAATTAGATAATTTTTCGTATAATGCATATAAAAATCATTCTTATCGAAACTTTTTACATCAGTTGCTTAAGAAACAACCAATTTCCCCCAATTTATGATTGTATATATTCACACATGTCCAAGAATTAAAGGTAGTGCAATTCGAAATGAATACCAGTACCCAAATGACAAATGAATATTCTACAAGCTATGTGGATTGGTTGTGTTTGGGTTTGATGGCTCAAGGGCCATATTTGGTCAAGCTGTGCCAAACACAAGACAAACAACTTCAAGTAAAAAATGTGAAAATGAAAAAGAGGGAATAATTAAGGTATGTGGAATAAAAATGAGTACATCCATCTGGCTCGTGATGCTACTGGAACTAAAGAAATGAAAAAAAATCTTAGGTGAGCGCATTGTAAATTTTAGTTATTGCAATATGAATATGTTTTTGGGTCTGTTAAAAGCAATCTAATAAGGAATGTGCTGGCCTGTGATCCTAATGCAGGCCTCATACCATGCAGACAAGCTTTCCCAAAATTCTCAGGCAAGGAAAACCATTCGCTTACTAGTCTTTTTTCTAGTGCGGTCCTTGGTGGTGTTGTGTAGACTGCAATATGAGACATTCGATAGCATCCCAAGTATGCTCTATTAGATTCAGATCGGATGACTTTGCCAGATACGAATTCAGAATTATCCTTAATTTTTGGACACCTGTGCAATTTACAACAAAAACTGGACATTTTCGAGGGTCCCGGAGTTTTTAAAAAGATTTTCCCCATCGACTTTTTAAAACTAAATTTCATTTTTTGAGTTTTATATTGATTGTATGATTTATTCCTTGATACCTTACTCGGTACTTCGTCTTTCAGTTTCCTGCTTTTCCCCAACTTTCATATAAATATATTTAACTGCATGAGAGTACGAACAGATTAATATTCCTTTATTGAATCGCATAGGGCTGAATTTCCGACATCCAGTGCATTTGTCTGTACATCCCAATCCCTCATGGGTGGTCCAGCCCATAATCAGTAATGGCTTTTCAGAAGCAAAGTTCAATGCCATTATTGAAATTACATAAGGGCGTTAATCCACTATGCGTGATGAAGGAGCTTATTAAAAGCAAGTGGGAGCCTAAACACTTAAAAATTAATCAGTTCGTTAATTTTTACAGATTAACAGTCTGATTGTTTTCAGGGATCTTAACGGAAATTCTGTTTCGTACATTCGAGTTCCTCCGAGATTGGGTATCTTGCAAGGAAGGAAGAGCGGAATTCTAGTGGCAAAGGATATCATGGCGTACTTCCTTTCGTTTTGAGAACTTCTGATGATAAAAACTTGATAACAGATAAAGCTGGTATTGTCAAACGCCAAATAACTTGACACCGATTGCGTGATTCATTTACTGTGGCCCATCCCATGGAAAAAGTAACTGATATCCATTGAAGAAAAATGCGCACTCGATTTCAAATCTACCCAGTTTATGACCTATCTCTTCGGCTTCCGGACACGTTCATTTTTAACGTAATTGTCATGGGCTTATCTTAATTTAGTTTCTGTATGCAGTTATGTAAATTACATTGTAGAGTATTCGCGTGGGTTCAAATAGTTTAGTATTTTTAGGTACTTTGGTTGGGATATCAACATAATTTTATATTAAATCATATGCATGTAACAAGTAAATGATACGTTTAATAAATTAATATTATTAAATTAATAACTCCATTTGCTTGTATAAATGTAGTACGTATAATTGGTCCAATTTCTTCATTTACTTGTATAAATGTAATAAATAAATGAAGTTATTGTATCAACAGTTGGATGCTAGACGCCCTTGAATGAGCGTATGTTCTGTGAGACCGCATTCACAATGACCGACCGAGTAGAGCAGCAAATTTGCATACAAAATTTTGCATTAAACTAGAAAATTCGTTCGCGGAAATTATTCAGGTGATTACGAAGTCTTCCCAATAGAAGACGCCTAGTCCGCCCGACGAAGACGCGGCAAAGTCGTAGCAACGTCAAGGCCATGCTGATTGTGCGGGTGTTGTCCGTTACGAGTACGCTCCTCAAGGTCAAACAATAAGTAAGGAGTACCATCTCGATGTCCTTTGCCAGCTGGAAGATACCGTACGAAGAAAATGGCAGCAGCAGTGGCATCTGGTGTTTGGCAGATTCATATCGACAACGAGCCCGCCAATTCATAACTTCTCGGCAGGTTTTTAGGCTAAACATGAAATCTCTCAGGAGGCTCAGCCCCCTGCAATCCAGATTTAGCGCCCTAGGATCTCTGATTCTTCCCAAAGCTAAAATCACCTCTGAAATGGAAGAGATTTCAGACCGTGGATGCGATTCAGCACACAAGTCAGCTGATGGCGATTCCAACAATGGACTTTTTAGTGTTTTGACAAGTGTGAGACATGGTGGGAGATGCGTGTGAGGTCCCAAGGCACTAGGAAGGCACACCAAGGTGTTCCATTGAAGGAGACTAGGCGCCAAAAGTCTTAGGTACAATGCACAAGGATATATATCAAAAAGTAAGGTGAATTTATCTCTAAAAATCAGTTTTTTGTGTAGCTAATTAATTTTTTTTATATGTTGCAAGTACCAAGGTGATAGAAGTGTGACGACTTGTAGAAACTTCTATGTCAACCCGTCTGGTGCTTAGAGCAAATCAAAGATGGCACATCGACTTGAGCATTACTCCAAGGAGGAGGTGCGCGGTGTCATTCGTTTTTATGGGCCAAGGGGAAAAACATGTAATATTCATCGAGAATTGTTGGAAGTCTATGGAGAGAGTGTTATGTCGCAGAAACAAGTGTATGTGTGGTATAACGACACGAATGTGGCTGTCGTTGATGCCATGATTCGTGAAGACAGAAGAGTGAGGTTGCATGATATTGCAAATGCATTGAATAGCTCTTATGGTTCAGTGAGCAGTATTACCATTTTGGATTACCATTTGTTTGGCCCCTGAAGAAACACCTCCGTGGGCAGCGTTTCCATACACTGGAAGAGGCACAACAGGCTACACTTACCTGGTTAGGGAATCTGGAGCAAGATTTCTTTGAAAAGGGCATGGATGATTTGGTGCCACGTTGGAATAAATGCTTAGACCACTATGGTTCCTTTGTCGAATGATAGCGTGATACGATTTGTCAAACATAATAAATTTTCATATATTTATCTCTGCACGTTTTTCTGTCAATCAAAAATTCACCTTACTTTTTGATACTCCTTTGTATCTTCTTTCATATTTTACATGGCTCGATATTTTCTGGACACACTTCGTATGGGAGAGATTTTCAGTGTATACATAAACAAACAGAGAAGAAAGAATACTTCCGGTTAAGAATTAATTTGATTTATCGCTGTTTTGACGATGGTTTGAATTAATGTTTAATGTGAAGCTGCATGCTGAAATTTCATTCGAATAACATGCCAAGAGTTACGCCGCAAGATACAAAAGAAGTTATCCAAACGCTAGCGACTGATTATTTAGCTTTACAGAAAACCCCTCTCTAATATCCTGTCTGTAAATAACTTTGAGCGCATATCATAGGAGCATCTGCCTCTACGTAACCTGTGTGTATATATACGCTTTAATGAACACAAAAAAAAATCGAAATTTTGGGGGTTAAGTGAGGTAGGTAGCTAATTAACGTCGCACTGGAGCAACACAACGGGCTATTGGCAACGGTCCGGGATCCATCCCGAAGGAAAGATCCAAGGAAAACGCCACTCAATTTTGAACCACGGTCAGGTGACGAGAACGCCTGAGATGTCATCCCACTCTCCGAACTTCCACATCACGCCAACGTGAGGACATTTTAGGCCACGACAGATTTAACGTGCACCAGCCCCCGTGTACACGACGGTCTTTAGCTGGACCGAGTTTCGAACTCGCAACCCTCCGGTTGCTAATCTGTCGCTCTTCCAACTGGGCTACCGCGGCCCTTTGAGCTAAGTGAATCACGCTAAGTGAATGACCGAAAGTAATACAGCGTTTATTCAAGGATGCAAGGATATTTTTAAAATACCAGCTATACTTGAAATGAAAGTCCAACACAAAAATTATTTGATATTCACGAAGTACTTGGAGATAACACTTCCAAGTTTATCAAGATTACAGTTAAACCGGCTTTGAAAGGCTCTCGCTCTGCAGAAATTAAAAAACAATGAACTCGATTTACTGTATATTCATGAATAAAGATGGCGAATAAACCGTTTTACCAACAAAAAGATAGTTAAATATCCACTAAGGGAAAAGTTTAAAAATACTGGGGTAATTTCTAAATTGCATCTTAGTTATAAATCTTTTTTTAAGCACAAAAATTACTTTTCGTCCTCTACAGATGTTTTGATTTGCACAGGAGCTGTCTTAATGATTTTTAGACATTGTGAAGTCATATTTCCAATAAAAGACTTCTGAGAGAATAGTTGAGTAGTTTGTTTTCAAACTGCATGATTTGCCGAAATCGATCAATTCTATCGACTCATACGGCAACTAGGACAAATGGCCTGAAATTTGTTGAAGATGGCCTTGAGTACTATTTAACAGTGAACCTTTCTCTTTATCTAATTTGAGCAGAGGATTGTTTGCATTTTGCCTTAAGGGTTCAGCTTCGCATGTTAGCGCAAAAAATCCCAACTACGTATTTGAATATGAAGCGTCAGAGAAGATTGAAGATTTAAGTTTGGATAATTATAAACGAATTACAACTGTTTGAATTAACTATGACTCTCAATTGTACTTTTTAGTTTTAACTACATTATCTTCATTTTAAGAAATCGATCGCATTTTCTCAGATTTTAGTGATATATTAGGTATCACCATTCCAAATGTGTCTCAAATTTCACTATATTAAGATCCCAAACAATTATTTTCTTATAACCATTTAGCATCCTTTCTTCAGTATCAAAGACTTCAATTTTATAATAAAAATTTTAGCTTTTTAGAACAGAAATCCTCCAAAATAATTTTTGTCAGTTAGGTCCCCTTCAAAACTTAAACATTAAATCCCAATGTCATTACTATATCATAGATACTTATGTTACACGCAGTATGTACAGTGAAATATAACTTAGACAAATGACAATACGTTATATTAAGTACATTATTCAGGGGATACGAAACATGAATGACGTTTTGAAAATTAAGTTTTCGTAATTCTGGAAATTACTTTTAAAATGTATTAATATTCAAGTGAAACACTCATTTCATGCCTCAGAATTGTGCTTATAACACTGATGCTTTATTTGTGAAAGCAAGTAATTAACAAGTTACTTAAGCATTTCATTAGTGAAATGACAGTAGATCAAACCGAGCAATTTGCGTAATGATTCTATGAGAAATGCCTATTCACTCTTCTAATCAAATACTGGATTTTCATAAATTTCTTGAATTATCTGTTTATTTTTGAAAGCAGAATAATATATCCTTAATAGTACACTATAATCTTAAGAATAAAATGCCAACACCAAGAAAACAAATACCTGATTTCTACTGCTCGAAACTTGCTAGTCTTAATAGAATTTACAGATATAGAAAGATATATGGAGAAATATAGTGAAAAAAAAGACTACTTAATCATTCAAGAGGTTTCGACGAGATATCTCGTCCCTCAAGATCTAACCAATTTTGCTAATGACGAGATATTTTGTCATCAAGATATTGCCAATTTTTTTATAATGACGAGATCGTTTCAGTTTTTGATGATGAGGTTAGTTTGTTCTAATGACGAGATATCTCATTCATCAAGGTGTGGTCAGTTTTGCTAATGACAAGATACCCCGTCGAGACAACCACCATGAGGATTTGTACTTTCACAGAGGCAATATTAAACGAATGGATTGCTCAGCATATTCCCCGGATCTTAATCCAATAAACCTTAAAACACTTAATTAAAGATATGTGACATTAATTAATGATTTATTTAACATAATAGGCTCCTCAATGTACAATCCAGATTGCTAACCTTAGTGTATAATTCTATAGTAAAATTTAAATGCTAAAAGTTCCAAACTGTGTCCATTCTATCTTATAGAAATAAGGATGACTAAATAACTCAACAACAGACTCTAAATAACTCTCGACGATGTATATCGTCATTAGCAAAACCGAACCAGCTCTGGATAGACGAGATATCTCGTCATTATAAGAAAATTGACCAGATCGTAATCTCGTCATCATGAAAAATCGGCAATATCTTGATGACGAGATATCTCGTCATTATCAAAATTAGTGAGATCTTGATGAACGAGATATCTCGTCGAAACCTCTTGGAGGGTTAACTTGAAGAGAGCAAGGTTTACCGAACTTGAATCCTAAGTGAGAACTTTACTCATATACAATTCTTAGAATAATTAAAATGCGAACGTCGGGTAACTTAGCATCGCTTTGAGAATCACTTGTAATTCAGGGTTGTTTCTCACACTTTACAATCTAATTTTTGTCAGATCAAAGATAATCGATTGGATACCTTTTGATAAAACCTGCCTTTTTACACTCATAAATTAAGGAATCTTCTAAAAAACTGTAATAGGGAGCTTAGCATTTACTTTACTTCTAAGTTTGTTTTCTAAAGCTTACATTAAAAATCACAAAGGTCAGTAAACCATAAGGCAATATTCCGATGCGTGTTTTCATTTCGTGTGTACCTATTTACTCTAAAACTAGACAAACGAAGTATTCTGGAAATAAAAAGTACACAAAATCTATGGTCATAACCACACAGCGATCATCATTTCTCCATTCTTTTGTCTAATTACTTATTCCAGTTTTTCGTGAGCCTAAACTTAGTATTCACTGATATTTCAAAATGTGCGTTTTGGCTGAGAATCAATAAAAGTTCATCGTACTTTAAACTACTCTACTTGTCAAACGAAATGGTCAATACTAAGTGTTTGAATGTAGACCTCAGAGATGATATATTGAGGCCGTCCTTGACTCTAAAACATCGATCGATTTACTAAAACATTGTGCCTTATAATTGTAACGCACGCACAATATTAGGGTTACTTTTTAGCATTGAAAATATATATCGATTTTCCTCTGTGAAGGAACCAAAATATCGTAATAGATCTCTGATAAGGAAAGTTTTATCAATAGATCAAGATAAAAACAAAATTCTTTAACATATACAAAATCCTTCAATTTTTAGGAGCCTAAACCTATATTAATTAAAATGCCTACCTTCTGCTTTAGGGGCCGCCGTAACCCCGTTGGTAGACTAGCAGATTAGCAACAAGTAGGTATGTAGGTAGGCATTTTAATTAACGTCGCACTGGTGCAACACAACGGGCTATTTGCGACGGTCCGGGATCAATCCCCAAAGGAAAGATCCGAGGACAACACCACGTAATTTTGAATCACGGTCAGATTACGAGGTAACACCTGAGCAGGCACCCCACTCTCCAAACTTCCACACCACTCAAACGTGAGGACATTTGAGGACTCGACATATTTAATTAGCTCTATCCCCTTACACGACGGTCTTTGGTTGGATCGAGTTTCGAACTAGCAAACCTCCGGGCGTTAATTCGCGATTCTACCAACTGGACTACCGCGACCCTCTATTTTTATTTTAAAGTGATTGCTTGGTAAATATTTGGGTACTCTACCAAATAGGCTAATAACTATGAAATTTTTATTTTCCTTGATATACTTTCGATTCCAAGCCTTTTTCTTTTCGAACAGCTTGTATTGAGTAGTAATTACACACATTTAGACTACGCAGAACGTGTAAATTCAATTCCGTGCATAACTATTCATTATTTATACACAAGATTCCATACATAAATGCTTAATATATACAGCGCATAAAATTTAATCTTAGAAGCGTTATCTACAATTGTAGCTAAGCATAGGTTCGAATATATTTCAGTTTAGAATTTATATATATATATATATATATATATATATATATATATATATATATATATATATATATATATTTAGTAATTCTAAATATTTTTCATTATCTCGATCCATACCCTGATAATCTACTTGTGACTTTTCTCGCTATGTTTAACCCTCTGAAGGGTTCACACGCGTATATCCGTTCTGAAACCTGCAATCCTTTCATTACTTCTAATCAGTTTTGACTTTCTGGACGAATATAATCTTTCCTAGGATTCTTTCGACCAATAGAATCTTTCCTAGGATTCTTTCAATCAATTAGAACCTTTCCTAGGATTCATTTCAACCAATAGAAACTTTCCTACGAATTTTTCACCCAATCGATGTGGTTATTTAGTCACTTTGTGCGTGTGTTTGTTTGGGAAAAAGTAATACTATTAGAAATCTTGAACTCTCTAAGCGCGTCACTCAGAAATATTGTGACGGTAGGTAGTTAATTAACGTAGCACTAGAGACACAGATCCAAGGACAACGCCTCGTAATTTTGAATCTCGGTCAGATGACGAGAGCAACAGCTGAGCTGGCACCCCACTCTCCAAACTTCCACACCACGCCAAAAAGCAGTATTGTGACTCTTAGAGGATTGAAGATGAACCAAAAAATCGGCATTAACACTTCAATTTGATGATCAGTGTTAAAATTTCCTTGCACGATTTCATGAGGAATTCTAGTATTGAAGGAAAGGACAAAGACACAACTTTAATAAATCAGTAAATCGTGCATTTTCTGTAGATTTTAATTTCATCCCACTCAAAAAATATTACTCGAAAAAACATTTTAAAGTTACATGAACCACTAGACGAAAATGGGAAGTTACATCTAAAAGATTAAATGAACTTAGTATTTCATTATTCAGATTCTTACATCCAACGTGATTATCTGAGTGTGGAAATTAATTCAAAGAAGAAATATTGTCTGACATTCACGGATTTCTCTTTCAATGCTAGTTTAATCAGCCTGCCTGGGAATCCTTATTCGTGTACTATCTTTCCAGACTGAAGCCCTGAAAAGTGTGAAATACAAACACTTTCCAAGGTTAGAAAACACTTTCCTGTAGAAAACCTTAAAGGAACAATTAGGAAATGGACAAAATCGAATCGTTAGGATTTGAAAATATGGAGTGATAGAAGTCCAGGCACGAAATAAGACTATTATGGCTTTATAATTCTATAGTAAGTTATAATTCTATGTAGATATAAGACCACACATAAATTTTGTATATTTAAAAATGAACTAAATATTCTTTTATTTCGCATATTGCTGGATACAATACGCAATACATAAAGTGTTGTATGGCAAACTACGTTTGATTAACCCTTCCGGTGGTTGTCTTGACGAGGTATCTCATCATTAGCAAAACTGACCAGATCTAGATGGACTTGATATCTCGTCATTAGAAGAAAACTAGTCAGATCTTGATCTCGTCATAAAAAATCGCCAATACCTTGATGATGAGATATCTCTATATCTCGTAATTTAATAGATATCAATCTACTAAATTACGAACCATGCATATTGCCTTATTTATTCATTCATAATTGCTGCAAGTATATTCACTGAAGAGAATTTCTTTTTTTGCATACACACTCCATTGGTTTTCCACTGTGTTTAAATTTGGATTTTGACTTGGCTTATAAAAAACGTCAATTTTCACGTTAACCCTCCTAGTGGTTGTCTCGACGAGTCAACCCAGGCAGTGTTGCTAATGACGAGGTATTTCGTCATTAGCAAAACTGACCAGATCTTGATGGACGAGATATCTCGCCCTCAGAAAAACTGACTAGATCTTGATCACGTCATCATCAAAAATTCGGCAATATCTTCATGACGAGATATCTTTTCATTAGCAAATTTGGTCAGATCTTGATGGACGAGATATCTCGTCGAAACCACTTGGAGGGATAGTAAGTTTTTAGTTAAATTACATGCATGGGAGGAAGAATTATCTTGTTGATATTTTTTTATTGGGGACCACCTAATAAAGAATGAAATGAAATGAAAGATGTTCGTACAATTCTTAATAATTGTAGAATTTATTCGTCCAAAAATTCACAGCAAATCCCGTTTTCCTGCATACGATGGTGCTCCCTACTCCATGTAAGAGCTTCACCACCTTAAATCGGGTCAGTAATATATGTAGCTTTGTCGTAGTCAATATAAACGTCTTCACCTGAAAAAATATTTGCTTCCAAATTTCATTTCAGAACATGACATTTTCACGTTTGTCTTTGTTATCTGTGGCATTTTAGCAGTCGAGGCTCATTTTTCGTTTTCCATAATTTATATTGGATTTGGAGTTTAAATTTTTACAGGCTGCTACATGAGGGATTGTTTTGTTCATCTCAGTTTATATTCTGCGAGTTGAAAGATTTTTTTGTCCTTGGTGGTCTAAAGATTTGTCCAATATATGCAACTTCCTCCTTTCCCCTGGTCGTTTCTTTTAATAAGCTTCTTTATCAACCCTCCTGGTGGTTGTCTCGACGAGGTATCTACTCGAAACCATTTGGAGGATTAAAATCCTAGATTGGTAAGGTACGTAAAATTAGGATACAGTACGGCCATTCATAACGTTAGAAATTTCGCTCATCTCTAATCTGAGTTCAATCCATATAATCCATTGCTGGCTATTTTATAGAAAAATTAAACGAAGTGTGTCTTGTACTGGCAGTTCCAAGTTCAATTCTTGAGACTGAGCTGTTGGTAATAAATATTGCTTTAATGTGTTCTCTCTCCTTGGATGATCGTCCTACTTGTACTCTGACAGACTCCATGGCTGCTCTTGCCATCATAGACCAGGCATCTACTTTAGAATTCAGAAAATTTCAATGGATCCCATCACATGTTGGCATTCTGGGCAATGAGAAAACTGACTTATTAGCAAAAGCCGGAGCAAATAAACAACCTGGCACAAGAGAAAGTACCATCCTACTCTCAGAGGACGACCACCTGTCCGTACTTAAAAAGTAGTTGCGCAGATCATCTCCAGTACTTTTTCAACACTGGTACCTCAGTAAAACACCAGAACTGCTTGCCTTAAATTTGCCCCGGAAAACTTTCTCTATGTTTGCAAGGCCAGGATCCGCTTGAAAAAGATGATATTCTTTAATGGCCAGAAATCCTTTTCCACCTGCACTAAGTGCAGCTTATTACCAGCCTCTCCCTCATACATCCTGAATTGCGTTGAAGCCATTATGAAGATATTTTAAGGACCCATCTGTCATTGTACCAAAACTTTTTTTTGCACAGATTCAATGACTTAGTGTAATTTGTTTTTTTTTTTACACTGAGATAAGAAAGAAGTGGAAATCAGACAGCTTGTCAAATTAAAAGACAAAAACATCACTTTACAGTGGGTTCTTGCGCATTGAGAAGTGTATGGCAATGAAATGACTGATAAGTTAACTAAATTGTCAACCACAGTAGGACCAGTTCTTTTGCCAGCAACTACCCTAAGTGTCTGACTAGGGTCAGGAGAGAGAGTCGATCACTTTGGTGTACTTTATGAAGGAACACTGGAATGAATCGTCATCTTTTTCAATTCCAGAGTGAGCCTAATGGACTCCATTATTTCTAACAAAACCCTCCAAGTGTTAACCCTTCCTGTGTAACCCTCCAAATTGCGATGATATATCTAGTCCATCAAGATCTGACCAATTTCGCTAATGATGAGAGATTTCGTCATCAAAATCTTGCCATTTTTATGACGACGAGATCAAGATCTGGTCAGTTTTCTTCTAATGACGAGATATCTCGTTTAGATAATCACCAGGAGGGTTAATGCTTTATTAGCTAACAGCAACCTTTGAGTGGTTTTATACTTTCTTAAGACGTAACTGTGTTAGGCTTTAGTAAAAATACCAATTTCATCATTTTTTATAACAGATGTTTATGTCATTACTTTTTAATTTCTTTTGAATGGAAGAAATGAAATTTCTCCATGTAATTTCGCCTTCTCTGAGAATTATTTCTTTAAGTGGTCGTATACTTTCTTTAAAAAACACACTTTGCACTGTGCACATTTAATTAAAATATCTATGGATGAAATATTCAAAAATAATGTGGAGTAATTAACAATTTTCTAGAAAATTCTTACAGAGCTTCCTTCAACGAATTCGTATGATTCAACTGAAGTATTGATTCACACATCCATAAGGGCTTCCATGAGATTCAGTACTTTTTATTTTAATGAATAGGATACTTTTGTAACGAATAACATGAAGCTTAGACTTAGGACTCATGAATGTAAGGTGTGCTTATATTTGAAAAATTAACTTGCATTCACTTGCATCTCATGTTTATACCAAAGATCTATGTTCCCGTATAATTTCCAATTAAACCTTTCATTGTTCTATTAGAATAAATTTCGAATTTTGTGCATTGATTCCTCAAATAGCAAGAAATAAATCTTGTGAACTGAATATGCAAAAAACTAAATCCATCTGAGAATCCATCTAAGAATTGTGATGAAAGGGTTGTATTCTCACCACATGAAGCATTAGGTTATGAGAAAACGAGCCCACTTAATGGAAACAGGTAATTAATATACTACAAAGGAAAGAGTTAAAACATGGCTTTCAATAAGGATTGCGTGCTCATACAATATTCGATTATTATCTTAAAACTATGATATGAATACTTGGCGAATATGTTACATATTTTTTAAATAACAACTTCCCCAAATTTCCCAACAATTATGATGTAGTATAAACTTTCCCAAATTAACATAGCACTAAAGCAGTAAAGAGTAGAATCAAGATTTATATGGTGGTAAAATTCCAGGCATTTTAGTTGTAATCGAATATATTGCTCTCATATATTTTCATTTCGATTATCATGTCTGAAATATAGTGATAAAAAATGAGAGAAATGCGTGAGTTGTAGAATAACGTGATTAAATAATGTGATGGAAAACTTGCTAATATCTTGTTTCCTAAATGCCTCTTTTTTACACCCCATGTAAAAGTGAAGATAAATGAATCTAAATTTAGCATTAAAGCAATATGAAAAGAGTGTTAAAATTAGGATAATTCTTTGTAAGGCCCCTTTGCGTATTTGTATCAATAAATAAATTTCTATTTAATTTTATAATTTAACCCTCCAAGTGGTTTCGACGAGATATCTCATCCGTCAAGATCTGACCAATTTTGCTAATGACGAGATATCTCGTCACCGGGATATTGACGATTTTTTTATGACGACCAGGTCACGTCGTGGTAAGTTTTCTTCAAATGACGAGATATCTCGTCCATCAAGACCTCGTCACTATTTTCCTAATGATGAGATATATCGTCGAGACAGCCACTAGGAGGGTTAATAAATAGGAGAGATCCGTTGGTGACCTGTAATTGCTATATTGACAGGAATTTAAAAAGTTAGTAATTATATTATAATACTTGAGTGCTGACTGAGCAAATTTTCAATAGTATAAAATTATATCATAATTAGTCGTTAGAAACATATTTGGGATACTGTGAGTATTTGCATTAAATTTTTACATTCTGGATTCCCTTTCTTCTGGTATACGAAGCTAATAACAATACCATTTCTAGACAAAGAAACCATTGTAATCAAGATAACATTGTTGATAATGGTACGTAAGCAATTAGTATTTACAGCAGATTCACAGACGTATAAATGCATACCATTCCTTATTGCAGAAGCTGAAGCTTAGAAGGGAGAGGAATCTGATTTCTCCATACGGCTATACACTCTAGATATTCAATTTAATTCGTGAATATCGACTAGATTATGCAAGCATTTAATAATTTAGCGCCTATTTCGCTAATTCTCCTTTACAATGCTTTCGATTTTGTCTTTCGCGGAAATCGTCTTACACCAGGAGAGACGATGTCACATTGTCTAGAAATAAAGGGGGATGGCACCATGTTACCGGAGCCTGTAATGTACAGTTCATTTTCTAAGTTTGAAATAAAAATCATTCTATTTATAATAATAAAGCTGCACAATAAGTCAGAAAAGATATAAAATATGTATACAGTTGTGCAAGTTAACCCTCCAAGTGGTTACGACGAGATATTTCGTTCATCAAGATCTGACCAATTTTCATAATGACGAGGTATCTCCGTCATTACGATAATACCGATTTTTTAATGATGAAGAGATCAAGATCTTGTGAGGGTTTCTAGCTACGAAATATCTCGTCCACCAAGATCTGGTTAGTTTTGCTAATGATGATGACGAGATACCTCGTCAAGGCAACCACGGGAAGGTTAAGCATCGACTGCTGAAATATTTAGTATAATCTGACCAATTTTCCTAATGACGAGATATCTGACATTGAGATATTTCTGATGTTTTTATGATGACGAGATCAAGATCTGATTAGCTTTATTCTAATAACGAGGTATCTCGTCCATCCAGATCTGGTCAGTTTTGCTAATGACGAGATGCCTCGTCTAGACGACCACCAGGAGCGTTAACCATCCAAGTCGTTTTGATGAGATATCTCGTCCATAAAGATCTGACCAATTCTGTTAATGACGAGACATATTGCATCAAGATATTGCCGATTTTTTTATGATCAAGATCTGGACAGCTTTCTGCTAATAACGTGATATCTCGTCCATCAAGATCTGCTAATGATTTTGCTCTAGTGACGAGATACCTCACCAAAACCACCAGGAGGTTTAAACTATGAATACTTGGGATGAATATTGATATTTCACGGAGGCTCGATACTTCAACCTGGTACTTGAGAGGCCCTAAGTAAATGCTTTTCATGTATAAAAAATTCTCTCAGTTTTAGAGAAATTAAAATATTTTCCAGATGATGATTCATTTATGGGTATCAAAATATTCAGCCACTGTGTGTTGGAAGTAATACGAATAGTTAAATGGCATTTTAAACTAATGTAACCTCGGCACATAGAAGTGACACAAACTAAGTCGAAAACAGTAAGAGGGAAATTTCTACTCCCGACTGAAGAAGAAATCTAATGTTCATGCAAAGAAAAAAACTTAGTGCACTTTACCAGTGTAAAGTCATCTGACCGTGGTTCAAAATTACGATGGAAAATTACGTCCTTGGATAATTGACGATTCAACACTCGTCTATTGTAGAAGAGTTCGCTCTCGTTTTCGTAGGCGGTCCGCGTTAGCCGGGTTGGAAGAGTAGTGGATTAGAAGCCAGAGGGTTGCGAGTTCGAAACTCGATCCAACCAAAGACCGTTTTGTATGTGAGGGCTGGTGCACGTTAAATTTGCCGTGGCCTCATGTGTCCTCACGTTGGATGGTATGGAAATTTGGAGAGTGGGGTGCAGATCAGCTGCTGACATTGTCATCTGATCGTGGTTCAAAATTACAAGGTGCTGTCCACGAATCTTTCTCTTCGGGATTGGTCCCTGACAGTCACCAATAGCCCGCTGTGTTGCTCCAATGCGACGTTAATTCAACTACCTGGCAACTGCGTGTGTGTGCCTGTCAATCTAAAAATCACCACATTTTGGTTTAGAAAAGCTAAAAAACTCATATCTTGAAAATTTTGACCTATTGCGTTTCACTTGTAAGCCGACGATATTTTAAGATGTAGAGAGGAAAATTTCAAAACCCTCCAATTTTTCTTATTTTTAACCCTCCAGGTGGTTGTTTCGACGAGGTATCTCGTCATTAGCAAAACTGACCAGATTTTTATGGACAAGATACCTACCTCGTCATTAGAAAAACTGACAAGATCTTGACCAGTCATCATCAAATGACGATATATCTCATCATTAGCAAAATAAGTCAGATCTTGACGGACGAAAAACCACTTGGAGGGTTATATATTCTATAGTTGGGTAAGACTCATGGGAGTAAACTATTTACAAATTTTACAATTTTCGCAGTTGCTAATCTGTCTATTAGCTAGTTTCGAATATAACGCGAGCAACACACTAGGAAACACTGTTAGAACTCAAACACACAATTATTTTTTGTACAGAAGAATGAACAGTTTAACTCAATTTTGAGAAATCCTAGCAATTGCAATTACAATATATAGGTACAAGGAATTTTGTAATGTTTCTCTGAATAGACTTTTGGTTTATCAAAAAGAATGGCACATCGTTATTCATGACAGCTCAGAAGACCCGTGCTTTGAGATGTCAGGGTTAATTAACCCTCCTGGTGGTTGTATCGACGAGGTATCTCGTCATTACCACCAGGCAGAACTGATAGGTCATTGACGGACGAGATATCTCGTCATTAGAAGAAGGCTGACCAGATCTCGATATCATCATTAAAAAATCGACAATACCTTGATGACGAGATGTTTTGTGATTAATCAAGATCAACAAAATTGGTCGGATCTAGATGGACGAGATATCTCGTCCATACCACTTGGAGGGTTAAGTGGCTAAATGTACTGTATCGAGGAAAACATATTTTGCGAAAAGGCGCTGTTTGAGTACAAATGATAAATACCATCCATGAATTGGGAGAAAAATTATTGAATAAACAATCGATAATTATAAATAATCAGTAGAAACATTGAATGAACAGGGAGGGCCGCAATAGCCCAGTTGGGTCCATTCGAAGATCGTCGTGTACACGGAGGCTGGTGCATGTTAAATCTGCCAGGTCATCAAATGAAATGAAATGACCTCACATTGGCGTGGTGTGGAAGTTTGAAGAGTGGGTTTACAGTTCAGGGGATCTCGTCGTCTGACCGCGGTACAAATTTACGAGGTGTTGTTCTGGGATCTTTCCCTTCGGGATTGATGACCGTCGCCCAAAGCCCGTATCGTTCCTCTAGTGTGACGTAAATTAATTACCTACCTATCATTGAATGAACAGTAAACGTGGTGAATGTACAGTGAAAATATTAAATGAGCGAAGTAAAGGTACGAATGAGACATGACTGAAAAAGATAGCATGCAAAATAGCTTAATAAGAGAGCACCCAAAATGCAAAGTACGCCATATGCATTATTAAAAGGAAGCATTGAAAATGCACGAAAAATGGGAAAACATTCAAATGCATTAATAAAAGAGAAACAAAATGAGAGAAGGAAAAGAAAAGCATACAATACAAAAGAATGAATGAAATCGCTTGCATAGTGAAAACACATTAATGATTAAAAATAATTAAAAACTATCTGAAGCATTTAGTTATAATATACGGATTCACTTTAAAAGACTGAATTGATGAAGAAACCTAAAAAGTGTTCTAAAAAAATTAGTAAATTTATATCATAACTCATTCTTTTATGGAAAACTAAATTCTCGGGAGTGCAGCTTTCTACATTTTATTCTACTCTGATTATTAAGAAGAAAGTCGTTGCCTCAAATAATTTAAGAAATACATCAGGGATAGCGACAAAAATGTTTGAGAAAAGTCATCCTATAGGAAACAGGATTTGTTCTTAACGGATCCAAAATAAAGTATAAAAATTGCAAAATAAATACAATTGCATCTGAACATATGAACCATTGCACAAGCAGGATGGTAGGTAGGTAGTTGAATTAACGTCGCACTGGAGCAAACGGGCTATTGGCGACGGTCCGGGATCAATCCCGAAGGGAAAGACCGATGACAACAACTCGTAACTTGGAACCACTGTCAGATGACGAGGTCAAAACCTGTACTGGCACCCCACTATCCAGACTTCCACACTACGCCAACGTGAGGATATTCGAGTCCGAGACATTTAACGTCTGCCTCCCACATACACGACAGTCTTCGATTGGATCGAGTTTCGAACTCGCAACCCTCCGGTTGCTACCCTCCGCGAGTCTACAAACAGGGCTACCACGGCCGCCACCATTAAATTGGAAAAGTAAGAACTGCGATTAGTAAAAAGGTGTGATTTCACTTCGCCAGATTTGATTGGTATACTTATAGCCAAATGCCCGGCATTTGCAAACACCATATTTCTGATCATAAAGTATTTCTCGTTTGATATAAATTTATAAATTAATATTTAGCATAGAGTCAGAGGAAGAGAGAGATAAGAAAGAACAGGTTAAAAGAAAACACACACACAGCAGTGTTATTACGAACTTTAAAAAAATGTTCTTAACTATTTTTCGGTGCATCATATGCTGATAAAATATTTGTAAACACTTTAAATTAAAACAAACAGTAAAAGTATTAAAAATAATCACAACATTCAAAAACAATTACAAACATAAACAAACAAATCATACTGAAGAATATAAATTAATCAGATGCATAGTAGAAATATTTTCTGTCAAAAACGATGACGCTTAATTGAACTATGCTTTCAAATAAAAGCACATTTTAAAAAACTTTGAGTACATGTTTACTGTTTCTTGTTTCGCACTTACGTTTGTTCATCTTGTTTCGCTCAAAATTTTGCTTTTTAAGTTGCTCATAAAATAAGTTTGTCTTAATCTTTATCATTAGATGAAAACAAAAACATGAGGATTACTTTTGGAAACAATGTGTATTTCAATATAAAAAGGCTAATAGCAACACGAATGTTGCTGCCAAGATTGACTACGTCTAGCTTAATACTGATGCATATTTAAATGGACTAAATGACAGGACTTTAAATATATGTAAAAATTTATCGACTATCATTAAATTGTGCATTAAAACTACCGTTTGTACATGAATTGATGCAAAGTACTTATGATATTTTAAACAGTACTGGTGATTTACATATGGTGAATGGAATGGTTAGTCTTGGTTGACTTATCACAGTCAATTTTTTAGCATAGCTTTAACAGTTTTTATACTGAATTACAAAAAGCATAACGGTATAGTGGAAATTTAATTGCTTTTTAACTATCAGCAAATTTCTTTGATATTAGGATAAATCAGTACTTCGTAGAAAAAGGGCCAATGTCCATTTTATAAGTTTTTGAAAACAACTGATTAAGTAACACTTATGTTGTTAATTTTTAATACAGCATACAAAAATACTTTTCAATGTTAGATTCCTTCAAAATTGACAGGTACTTTTTCTGTTATAACTTCCATTACCTTGTAGTAATTTGTGGATATAACTCAAAATCAGCGAATTTGGACATCGGCCCATTTTTTTCTATCAAGGCACAGAAATATTGATGAGGTGAAAATGTGTTTGGATATTTTCTCTAGACTTGTGCAACGATTGTTTAAGGTATCCGACTACGTCGAAAAGTCGACTTGACTGAAATTTGATATTTCATATTTTATTCTATATTCTTGATACTTAGACTTTTTTTTCTTTATAAAACTGTTTTTATTTTGTCTGTACGATGAATATAAGCGGAGATAGAGTAATTTGAATAGATCTTGACAGCTATTTTTAATTTGTTTTCAAATCATAAAATTCATTTTCTCGGTGATCTTGAGCAAAATTTTTGCACGAGAAACGCAATAACTAAAAATGTACTATATATTTTTGAATAAAATTTAGTGTATTGATTTTTGTAGTTGTTTTGGAGGGCCTGATCTATATATAGGAGAGTTATTTAGAAAGGAAAACGAGATTTCAGTTGTGTATCGTAAGGAAAAACTTCAAAAATTCACGTTTTCTTCTACATTATTCCCAATATCTTATGAGTGAGTAGAAATATTGTATATTTTAGCTTAGGCCCTAGCTTATATAATTAGGGGATTGCAAAATTTTAGGCAAATGTACTCATAAGTTTTCAGTTGTAATGTTTTTCGTTAACATTATTTTTTTACCTAAATTTTTTAATGTTTTAATAAATTATAATAATTTTTAGGGATTTTTGTTTTATAATGTGCTTTATATGCAGTTTACCTTAAAAAGAAGAAAATAGCATATAAATTAAACATTAAGAAAAGGACTACGAATGGAGTCCGATACCTTGTAGAATATACTTGTACGAAATACGGTTTGTCTGCATGTGATTAATTCATTGTGTTCTACTCCTCCCACAAATGATGTGATCTATAACAACTCAAAAACTACAGCGAAATAAATGTTTGATTTAAGTGCTAGAAGCAGAACTCTGTTATGGTATGCTTGCAATGAAATCTGCATTAGAAATATGGAGACATACCTATTTTGGCGCTGTAATTATGAAGGGAGCAGCTTACATGATCGAAGTCGAAGTTAGTAACATGATACGGTTTGCTATGTTGCTAACTTCGACTACGTAGTTGGATACATCAAAGAAAATACTTGTACGAAATACGGTTTGTCTGCATGTGATTAATTCATTGTGTTCCACTCTTCCCACAAATTATGTGATCTGTAACTTAACTGAACAACTACAGCGAAATAAATTTTTTAAATGCTAGAAGCAGAACTCTGTTATGGTATGCATGCAATGAACAAATGAAATCTGCATTATATACAAATATGGAGACATACCTATTTTGGCGCAGCATGCAACGAAGATCCATGCTGTAATGATGAAGGGAGCAGCTACATGATCGAAGTCGAAGTTAGCAACATGGTACCGTTTGGCCTCGTGCGGACTTGGGTTGAGTAAATCATCTGGGGATTTAGACGGAGCGGACAGCGACTGGAGAACAGGACCATCAATCTGATTCAAAACTCCTTCGGACTTCAACTTGAAGATACCCACCGCTTTAGTCGTCTGGTGAATGGTGTCACCCAAACAGTGGACGGGGCGCGCCACGGAGGAGATGTAAACAAAGAGGAAGATTGCAAGTTGCATGGTTTACAGTCCTTGAAACCGAAAAGCGCTCAAGTTCTTTTCCAGAAACTAGTTTCGATTCCGTCCTTTCGATAACCACGCCGCTTTGGAGTATACGAGGGAGTGCGAAAACTTTGGCTTTGGTTGTCAACCCGTGCAAGTCCTTTCATTCCAAAAACATTTCAACTCCGAAATCGTCTGTGTAGAAGACTCACCATTCGCGTCAAAAATGCCATAAACGGGGAAATAATTCAGCGACTGTTTCAGACTTTTCAAGAGGGTGTCCGATGGTACCGGTACCAACCTGTCCCGGCGAAGTTCGAGAGCGATGTTGATCTTCGAGATTCGATCTCCCTTTTATAGCATCCCCGGTTACCTGTCTGACGTGAAGAGTCAGTCCGATGAAAATAATTAAACGCAAAAAAAACCGAAAGAGCGAACGAAAGAAATTAAAGTTTTCGCCTCGATGAGATCCGAGCACACCTTGCCTATCGCGCTGCACACCGGTTCAATGTAGTTCACTGGGTTATTCTTGAGCTCTGAAGTGCGCCGCGTTTTGTCCCAGGATCCTCCGCGCCGGTGATGTCATTGGTCGGGCGGCGCGCGATTGGCTGCTGCCTAGCAACCGCGAGAACGCATCTCACAGGCGTCTGATTTAAGCAGACGACTCTGGATCTCTTTGATTCCGAGTTGAAAAGTCGTTCCCGTTTCATCTCTCAGATTCGGTAGACAAGGTGAGACGTTTCGTCACTCCATATTACTCGCGAAAACAAACAGTTCGCGCTCTCCGTTACCTGGTTTTTACGGGGTTTAAGTTGTATGTATACACTAGAAATTACGAAAATTGATCGGAATATCGATACTCTTTTTATTAAATCGAGACATTTTCCAACTTCTTAGCTTTGAAACGAGATACCCCAAGTTCTTGTAAATATTCGAAATAGTTTCCTAGTTACAAGGGTTTTCGTTAGGTACTGTCACACGTACAAACATGTCTCCAAAACTTTAAACTTAATTTCTGAAGAACTATGTTTTTGCGATATGATGCTTTTCACAAACAGAACTCAACAATGAATTTATCTATTATAATTATTTTGTATCCATTATAATCTATATAATGCAGTGGATGTTTTGACCCACAGTAAAAGTTATCGGTTAAGAAATGAATTTTTAGTTGGTTTTTAAATGTCAAACTGAAAATTATTTAGATTTCCTTCGTGAAAAAATTGTAGAAAAACCTATTCTCCCTAGCAACTTAATGGAGAGTCAAACCATGAAGAATAATATAAGGAATAATTTCCAACAGGAATTGTCTTCCTGGACAAATTAGAATTTGAGATATCGCTGTTCAAAAAACATGCTATTTGAATAATTATATCTGAATTAGATCATAAATGATTAGATTAAACTGAATTTTTCAAACTGAAATGAGATTAGGTACAAATCAACGACCTACTGTAAAAAAATTGGATTTTTAATGTCAAAATTTTAAAAAAATCTTCTAGTGTATACGTACACCTTAATAAAAGTGAGGCCTTTACGGAAAAATAAAGGGAATCTGCGACGAGTCTGTTGAGACCATTTCGGTTGTAAAAGTGCGATAAAAATGCCGATTTCACGGGAATTTGAATTGAGACGCAACCTTGCATACATAGACGTTCGTCAAATCCATCAGCCACGTTTCGGGCACCTTCAAGAATGTCTAGACGAGGAGAAACGTTAGGTTATTCAACATCTGTTTAACATTTATGTATTTTCTGTTTCTTTTTCTTCATCCTTAAGACCCGTATTTTGGAGGGCAAGGATAGCACGGTTGGAAGAGCAATGGATAAGCAACCGGAGGGTTGCGAGTTTGAAACTCGGTCCAGCCGAAGAAAGTCGTGTACACGGGGGCTGGTGCACTTTAAATCTGTCGTGGCCTCAAATGTCCTCACGTTGGCGTGGTGTGGAAGTTTGGAGAGGTGCGTGCCAGCTGAGGTATTGACCTCCTCATCTAACCGTGGTTCAAAAATACGAGTTGTCGTCCTCGGATCTTTTACTTCGGGAATGATCCTAGACAGTCGCCAATAGCCCGTTGCGTTGGTCTTGTGCGACGTTTATTAACTACCTACCCATATTTTGGCGCCTCCGTGGCTCTGTCCACTGCTCTAGCAACCTGTGAATTGTAGGCGGCACAGGTTCGATTCCTTCTTTGGGGTATTTCTCTTTTCCGTGTCAGTAGAACTTTCATTGTGTATGTTTGTCCACTTCTTGATGTTAAGGCTCTAAAAGGTTAAGGGTAGAAATTTAATTAACGTCCACTTAAGAAACAGAACGGGCTATTGGCGACGGTCCGGGATCAAACCCGAAGGGAAAGAAAAGGTTTAGGGAAAATTAATTTCGTCAATTTAAGAATAAAAACTTAATATTAGCGAACAAACCGAATATTCAGGTAGCACAAAATATGCAATAAACTGATAAATGGTTCGAAACAGTCATAACTACAACGAGAAATGGTGTTGAATGTAAAAGTGGTTGTTTTTGTGACATTCCAATAGCCTTCATTTCAAATTAATTGTTTTCATAAATTTCATTCTTTAAGATTATGGATCCAAGGCTCTAAAAGCTTAAAGCAAATTTAATTTCTTCAATTTTCAAGAATAAAAACTTTATATTACCGAACATTGAGGTAATATAAATTGAAGTAAACTGATAAATAGTACAAAACAAGGTAGGACTATATGGAGAAATGGTGCTGTATCTAAAAGTGTCGATTTTGTGACATTTTATAGCCTTCACTACAAATTAATTTTTCATAATGTTCATTTTTGAAGAATATGGATCCAAGGCTCTAAAAGTTTGCAGCAAAATTAATTTCTTCAATTTTCAAGAATAAAAACTTTATATTACCGAACATTGAGGTAATACAAATTGAAGTAAACTGATAAATAGTACAAAACAAGGTAGGACTATATGGAGAAATGGTGCTGTATCTAAAAGTGTCGATTTTGTGACATTTTATAGCCTTCACTAAAAATTAATTTTTCATAATGTTCATTTTTGAAGAATATGGATCCAAGGCTCTAAAAGTTTGCAGCAAAATTAATTTCTTCGATTTTCAAGAATAAAAACTTTATATTACCGAACATTGAGGTAATACAAATTGAAGTAAACTGATAAATAGTACAAAACAAGGTAGGACTATATGGAGAAATGGTGCTGTATCTAAAAGTGTCGATTTTGTGACATTTTATAGCCTTCACTAAAAATTAATTTTTCATAATGTTCATTTTTGAAGAATATGGATCCAAGGCTCTAAAAGTTTGCAGCAAAATTAATTTCTTCAATTTTCAAGAATAAAAACTTTATATTACCGAACATTGAGGTAATACAAATTGAAGTAAACTGATAAATAGTACAAAACAAGGTAGGACTATATGGAGAAATGGTGCTGTATCTAAAAGTGTCGATTTTGTGATATTCTATAGCCTTCACTGCAAATTAATTTTTCATAATGTTCATTTTTGAAGAATATGGATCCAAGGCTCTAAAAGTTTGCAGCAAAAGTAATTTCTTCAATTTCGAAGAATAAAAACTTTCCCCGATTCTATGATTTATTTAAGAAAAAAGATAATTTTACGTCATTATCTCTCTTGCGGGAAATTCCATTAACATCTATTGCTCGAAAAGTGTGTTTTCGCCACCCTACCCACAAAGGTTCAATGCAGGACAAGAGGTGGTCGACCTTATAGGAAGTTTAGTGTATTATTAGAAGTATTTAAATTGAACTCAGAGTTGCAATTTATTAAATTCTCACCAAATAGGATTTACATGATTGTTCCCGTTGGGTTGCTTGATTGTTTTTGTGTTTTATGTCGCAAAGGCCATATTTGGCTAAGCTGCGCCCAACTCATGATAACAACGAGATAGAGGGAAAAGGCAAAGAACAGAAGGGTAGACGAGGGTAAAAAGAAGGACAGTTCATTCGGGTACCTCAGGGATCCATTGGGGGTCATGAGAAAAGAAATAGGTTCAAATTATCAAAAAGCAGCAAGACATTTATTAACCCTTTCGCCCCGACTTTTGCATGATTAAAATTTAACTATGAAAAGTAGTTTAATTTAGTAGTTTAGTAGTTTTTGCTCATTTTTTGACGGACGACCGTACTTTCGCGTTCTTTTTGTGTTTGCTTTCTCCCTTCCAATATTTATTAGTTGCTCAGCTAAGGGGACCATGAATGATAATAGTGGTTCTGTTTTATGTTCCACATCACACTTCGTAATCCATGCATTCACAACAGAAATCATAACTAATTTCCAAAAAATCTTTTTCCACCACTTGTCTGATTTTCTGCCATGGCCCTAAAAAATAGCCATTTCATCACAGCGGTCAACTCCATTCATGTACATATTGTAGTGGGAAATGGCTTCTGGGCAACTAACGTCTAATTTTGTACCATCTTTTTGTTTCCGAACCACGGTCACTAATTCATCAGAATGAATGGGCGTGCTCAAAAACATAAGTCCGCCATTTGCAATCTGAAAGTATTGCCAGGTTTCTTTAGTCATATTTTTAATCCCTAATTCCTTAAGAACACTGAAAACGTAAAAACCCATTCAAAAGTGGGATTTATTTACCCAATAGGGAATGAAATCTAATCTCTAGGACGTATATGCCCATTAGGCCCGAAAGGGTTAAATTCTACATGTCATTCTCTGAACTGCGTTCTATAAATTTCAATTCAAAACAACTCGCAAGCTGAATGAGCGACTAGTACAATTAATCTCCCCGTCTCTTTGGGGCCACGGTAACCTGGTTGGAAGAGTAATAAATTTTCAATCGGAAGGTTGCGGGTTCGATACTCGGTCCAGCCCAAGACCCTCGTGTACACTGGGGTTGGTGCACGTTAAATCTATCGTGGCCTCAAATGTCCTCACGTTGGAATGGTGTGGAGGTTTGGAGTGTGGGGTGCCTTCTCAGGTGTTAATCCCGTCATCTGACCGTGGTTCAAAATTATGTGTTGTTGTCCCCGGAGCTTTGGGGATTGATCCCGGACCGTCTCAAGCAGCCCGTCGTGTTGCTCCAGTGCGATGTTAATTAATTACCGTTACCTCGTCTTTTCAATACTATACAACATGACATCGCCAAAATGGAGCTTCGCTTTTGGGACTGACTGATCGTTACTCTTCGACAGATAGATTGATAGATCACCGATAAAGTTGCAGTTGAAGAGCACACTCAACCATCCAAGTGGTTTCGACGATATATCTCATCCATCAAGATCTGGTCAGTTTTGCTAATGATGAGGTCGTCGAGAATACCACCAAGAGGGTTAAATAATTAAAAAACTAGCATGAGCTGACGTCATTGATTACCAGGCAAACGTTTCGTGAAAAAGACAACTACGCAGATGACTGAAATTACTTTTTAACCCTCCAAGGTGATTTCGACGAGATATCTCGTCTATCAACATCTGACCAATTTTGATAATGACGAGACACCTCGTCATCAAGATATTGCCGACTTTTTTCATGATGACAAAGATCAAGATCTGGTCAGTTTTCTTCTAAAGACGATATATATCGTTCATTAAGATCTGGTTCAGTTTTTCTAATGACAGAATTATACTAAAATAACTTTCAATCCTTGAAGTGGTTTCGACGATGTACCTCATCCATCTAGATCTGGCCAATTTTGATAATGACGAGATATCTCGTCCTCGAGATATTGCCGATTTTTTTATGTTGACAAAGATCAAGATCTGGTCAGTTTTCTTCTAATGAAGATATATAGCGTCCATCACGATCTTTCTCAGTTGTGCTAATGACGAGATACCTCGTCGAGACAACCACCAGGAGGGTTAAACGAACTTCATTAAAATCGGATAACTGAGACATTACAACTTAAACAAACAAAGACAAATAAAAATCTCGGTATGCAATATTTTTGAAAAATATTCTCATAATAGATAGATGTGACGAATTCCTCTGGTGAGCATGTGACGATAATGATACACAGGATAATGTCGTCAACGAATACGAAACGTAAATGAGTAACTCCTGATGAAAGGACTCTCTTGGGATGTGTGGAACTCTGATCACCGAAAAAAGAGACCGAAACAAAACAAAGCCACGGGGGAATTGGCGAGATGAATCACGCTAAATATAGCACAATTAATATAGCACCAGAATGCCAAACAGAAATTTCGTTTTCTTTCTCTTCATTTCTAAAATCCTAAGTCGTTGTTGCGAATGGATTAGCAATTACAAACTTTCCAGTACAATTTAACCCTCCTGGTGGTTGTCTCGACCAGGTATCTCGTCATAAGCAAAACTGACCAGATCCATCGACCTGATAATGAAATAGACGAAGCATGTGCCCGCAGCTTCATGTTATTTCTTCCAGTTGCTCGGTTTGAAGATCCGTCAAGTGGTTGTGGTTAAAAGCATGAATCCTAAATTCATGATTGGTTAAAGTGATTATCCACAGCAATCTAAAACACTAGTCTTCGATTCGACAGCCAATCGGCTAGGTCGATTCGTAGGTCCACGTGATTTTCCCTTCAGAGATCTCCGCTCAAATGTCCTATTTCATTGGAATGTCGATGACCAGATCTTGATGAAGAAATATATCATCCTTGGAGCGGATTTTGATCTCTTCACCATAAAAAGATTGGTAATATCTTGATGACGAGATATCTCGTCACTAGCAAAGTTGGTCAGATCTTGATGAACGAGATATCTCGTCGAAACCACTTGGAGGATTAATACAGGAACTTTTCAGTTTATTTAAAAACTAAAAACTAACATTCACGCAAAATGGAAAGAAACAATTGTAATCACCAACTATATGGTTCCATGCGTAAAAGTAGATTTGCATGGCGATAATGGAAGCAATTCCTTTGTTGTTGACGTTGTGTATTTTTCGCTGAAGATTTTAAGTTGTGTCCTGGTTGATGCTGTATAGGGGATGTATACGTATTTTTTCTTTGTGCCCTTTTTGCACTTAGATATATACAACAGATTTCAGTGATTATCAAAAATAATTCAAGTAAATCAATTAGAACCAAATGAGCAGGGAACATTTTGAAATCAGAAGAATGTCAAAAAATCTTAATCGGATAAAAACGTGTTTTTGTGGTAGATTTAATAATACTTGTTCTACTATATTCATTTATATACATTAACTCTATCAAATATGATCGCAATTAAAAAATTATGTTTGCTATTCACAGAATTCTGTATCAATTAATTTTAACGCTAAAATTGAAAAATCGAATTTCGTAGATTTGAAAGTTCACTATCCCCTTAAATGACAGGCCCACATGAAAAAAAATATGTATCCCAAGTGCTCAGTATTTAATTTTGTATGGTGTTTTCGTCGTTATATATATATATATGAATATGGTTTTTCTCTTACTTTCCTTTATACAATTGATGGTTCGAAATTACGAGGCGTCCTCGGATCTTTCCCTTTCGGACTGGGTCCCGGATCGTCGCCAATAGCCCGTTGTGTTGCTCCAGTGCCACGTTAATTAACTACCTTCCTACCATTAGACCCATACAGGTAAAGCGTAATTTTTTGTGTGCGGTGAAAAAATTCCATAACTCTATGTAGTGATTTAAATGAAGATTTTAAACCCGTTAATTGAGGAATACAGTAGGAAAGGTCAATGTCAGGGATGGGGAACTGTGGCTTTCTAAGATCTTACGTGCGGTCTTTGTTAGTCAATGTAGTCACACAAAGATGAAATTAAAGGTTTTAACTTTATGGTAAAAAATATATTTATTTATCTGTCCCAGATCCCAAATCAAACAGAACATTCAGCAATCAATGAGATAAGATACAGATGTCAGAAGACTAACCCAGTCATCAACAATTTTTGTATTATATAATGTATATACTGTTTAATGTAATTATTTTTTATAAAACATTTTTAATTTTTGTAATTTGCCGCGCGTTGCATACCTGTCCTCAAGTCAATGATTGTTTCTGACTATGTGTTAATTTTCTGACATTTGTATCTCATTGATGACTGAATGTTCTGTTTAGATTGTATTTGATAGTCAATAATTTCCTTTCTTGTGACATTGTTTTTTGTTTCTTTTATGAGCATATTTGCAACTGAGTATTTTGACAACCATATGTATTCTTGCCTTGAATTTTGTAATCCTGTAACAACCTTTTCATACCTAACACAAATTGAAGCTCATTTAAGGACTCAGATATCTGGTATTTATTTAGAAGACCAACTCAAGTTGCGTACAACTAAGCTGGAGCCTAATATTCAGTTATTATATAATAAAAAACAAACCCAAAAATCTCATTAGTTAACTCATTAAAATATTTTTTAAAATAGTACAGTTTTTCTATTTATTCTTGTACATAGAGAGAATGTAAAATAATTGCTTTAAATTTTCATTTAAATAACAGTTTGAAAGTTATTTATTATCTTTATAATTATATATATTTTTAATTTTGTGTTGATATAAAATGTAGGTGGTTGTATTATGATGAGAATATTGAAAAAATGTATGTTTCATTGAAATTTATTTGTTTTTTTTATAGTTATATGCAATAAAATTTAACACTGACAATTTAGTATGTTTTACTTCTTAATTAGTGGTTAGAAGGATCGGTGCGGCCTATCCACTATTTCCGAAAATGAATACGGCCTATATGGCCGAAAATGAATATGGTCTATGTTATAATATAATCAGATTTATTAGTTTCCTAAATGGGTTTATTTTGTGTTAAAAGATCATTTTCCAAGCAGATAAGAGGCAGAACGAACGGTCGCAAACTGAGCAACCATGTTGAAATTGACCGTAAAACGTCGTGGAGAAAAATTATAACGGAATTCATATTATTCATGACACATCATTAGAAGTTGAGTTTCGGATCAAGACAACTGATCGAATCCTCAAGGAAAGAAATAGCGGTTTATTGATTCCGTGAATTTCTATTTCATCATCTTAGGCTTCATAATTAAGCAAGTTGACATTTCGGCAACCAGAAAAGCTTCTTCGCTTTCTTCCCAAGGACAGCTTGGTGATTCAGCAGCTTTCCCTCGATTTCAGATCGATCACTGTTCTCTATTTCAATTAGATTCAAAGTTGATGATTTCAAAGGACCCAGTGCCGAAATTCTATACCAAAGATAAGTTTTTTAACTGAGGGGAAAAGTGCTATTCGCATGCCACTGTTTTTTAGGCTGTGTTTTAACTGACTTCCCTTGGAGAGGATCGCAACTTTTTCGTTGCTGGAGATCCAAAATATCTACTGCATCTTTTCTAATCTTCATTGCAATGGAATTTGTTAAAAATGTGCATTTAAGAGGACCTCTGAGAATAACGAAATCGTGTCAGCCATGTAGAATTTTATGCGCAGCCTTCTATAGATGGAATCAGATTCTAAATCTATCTATTTACTTTTCTTGGTTCTCCAATTGCATTTGAAAAATCTCTTAAATTTATTTTTTGGCAGTAAAAATGACCTCATGAGCCATAAAAGAAACCGTATCAGTCATGGAGACCTTCATAAACAGCTTTCTACAGATGGAATCAAACTTTTAAACTCAAAAATTCACCTCTCTTGGTTCTTCAATTGTATTTGAAAAATCTCTTAAATTTATTTTCTGGTAATGAAATGACCTTATACGTCATAAAAGAAACCGTATCAGTCACGGAGAGCTTCCTAAACAGCCTTCTAGATCAGACTCTTAATCTATCTATTCACTTCTCTTGGTTCTCCAATTGTATTTGAAAAATCCCTTACATTTATTATTTAAAATTTATTTTTTGGCAGTAAAAATGACCTCATACGCCACCAAAGAAACGGTATCAGTCATTTCTACAGATGGAATCAGACTCTTAATCGATCTATTTTTTTTCTCCAATTGTGTTTAAAAAATATCTTAAATTTCTTTAATTTTAGAGGAAATTTGGCAGCAAATACTGTACAATCGCTTACTGTTGCAAGTGACCGGACGGGCCAGGTTAACTAAATATTCATCTAAGAATCAAACTATATTCTCATACATACAACTCGATGGATAATCTATCAGAAATATGAGAACTAAAGATTGAGGAGACGAATTAGTGTCGTATCCCCATATCAGTATATAGTTTTAGTTGCATTTCTTATGCATAAGAAAGTTGATGCCTGCTTGAACTCTAGCCCTATGAGATTCACGAGATTTCAGAATAGTGTAGCATTGCGCGCCTTTACTCCACAGCATACATAATGAATAAATAACCACAGCTATTGGCTGAATCAATCCTAGGAAAGATTCTTTTGGTCAAGATGGTCACAACTGGTTAGAAGTCATACAGGGAAGACTGCAAATTTGAAAGTAGAATTATCCACGTGTATTACCCCTCAGAGATCTGAAGAAATTCTGTTTTCCAAGGAAAGATAAGAAATTTTCCATAAACAGCGCCACAATCTCCAGATAATTGTTGGAATATTTCGAAGTTAAAAATTGCTTTGCATTTAAAAAATTGATTCAACGAAACGGTGAAGCAAGACTTCCGATAGATGGCGCTTTAATTGAATAGCTTGGATTGCTAAAAGCCTAGAAACCTAAATTATACGCTTTAATTGCTGTCAACAAAATTCCAATTATATCTTGTATTCATCACGCTATCGAAAATTTAGTAACTTAAAAATAATCGCTTATCATTTTTAGAAAAAACACGAAAACTCATAATGGCTTTCAAGCTCAAAGAAATGAAGTTGAAAAAAATTGTGTTCAATGCCTATGAACTTCAATTTAGATACTTTTTGAAAATTAACTTTCTACAACTGCTCCTGACAGTTAGATATTTAAGGTGTTTCATCTATTATAATATTTCTGTTCCATAATATTTCCATACGATCAAAGTTCTAAAAATTTGAAAGGAAAAATTAATTTTTTACAGAACTTTAGAACTTCTACCTGTTTTTACTGAAATTGGAGCGTTAAAAGGTACTTTCCTCCTTTTAATGTGCTGATATTTTTATTTAAGATTTTTTAAAACAACCTAAAACATCCTTACTATCAAAGTTTTTGAAAGGAATTTGCCAAAAATTTAATTTTTTACAGATCTTTTTGAGATGTCTACCTATTTTCACTGAAATTAGAGCGTTAAAATTTACTGTCCTTTTTTAAATGCTGTATTTTCATTGAAGATATTTTAAAGAAACCAAACACATCCATACTATCAAAGTTCTAAGTTTGCAGGTCGTTTTCACAGATCTTGACAAGTATCTTAGAATTGAAATATGATTAAGTAATACTAGGGCTTTAAAGGTACTGCCCATCTTTAAATGCTGATAGTTTCATTGAAGATTTTTGAAAGTAACCGAAAACATCCGTACTATAAAAGTTCTAAATTTGAAAAGAATCCATCGAAAAATTTTTTTTTACAGAGCTCTGAACTTCTACCTATTTTCAGTGAAATTAGAGAATTAAAATTTACTGTCCTCTAAATGCTGATATTTTCATTGAAGATTTTTTAAAGAAATCAAACACATCCATATTATCAAGCTTTGAGACTTCTACCTATTTTCGGTGAAATTATAGTACTAAAATTTACTGTCCTCTAAATGCTGATATTTTCATTGAATATTTTTAAAGAAACCAAACGCATCCATACTCTCAAGGTTCTAAGTTTGTAGAACGTTAATAATACGTTACATATAATTATATAATGCTAGGGCGTTGTAAGCTACTGTCTTTCTTTAAATGCTGATATTTCCATAGCAGATGTTTCAAAGCAACTAAAAGTTTCCTTTACACAATTAAACAGCTTTATCATTGCATCTATCAAGCGTTTCCCCAAAGCAGACGACTCAGGCACTTTGGATATATTGCTTTTCGTGTTTCAAGGAATCGGAAAAGCAGCCATATACATCGTTGAAGAACTACTCTATTCCCTCGCCCCCGAGGTCTCACCTTTCTTTCATTTAAATGCTCTTACAGTTCGAGAGAACAATAATACAAAAATTTCGCAATTTAAAACAGAATATTATCCACTAAGCTTGTGAGGTGGATTTCGCGGAAACTCCCATTCAATTTAATGCATATGTCAACTTAGATGAGAAAACCGAAAGGGAAATATCGGATATATCAGTACTTTGGTGGGAATTTAATTATTTTTCGCCTATTCTAAGCTACCTGTCTTTGTTGTCCCGGATATATTCAGTTGTAATTTGTACGAATAAATGTTGGTATTTTATTTATAGGGTTCATTTCCTTATACAGTACATTGCCTTTAAGCTGTATTTTTATTCGAGTTCAAAATACGCCCATAAATTTAATCTTAATTGTTTTGATGCGGTTCCAACGTTTTTCTTTGAATATGGGATGTAATACGAGAGGTTTTCTCGGAGGGATTTTATCGAAGGAAATTGTGGGAACTTGCTTTGTTCGTAGTGGATTTCGTTCGCAGTGCTCTGTAATTATGCCCGTTTCTTCAACATCTATTTTGTGTTTTAACTTTTCTTAGAATCTTATTTTCGGAGCTTCCGATTAAAGTGGGACAGGGAGCTCTATCGGAACGCTTGAATGTAAATAGAAAATCGGATTGACTCTCCCACAGAACTTGACAATTATTTTAGAATGGAAATGTAATTCTATTTGTAACGTAGGGTTGTTCACAGAATGGGGGCTTTCGTGGGAGTTAGCTATCGAGGAAATTCGAAAACCTTTTTGAATTTCATATGTACTTCCTAAAATAAGTTTAAAATTTGGAGCATGGGATATTGTGTGTATACAGTAAAACATGATACAAGAATATAGATACCCCAAAAGTAATTCAGAAATGGAAATAAATCTGTGTAATAAAATTAGAACACACACACAAGACCAAACGAAAAATATTATTTCCTTCCGAAGAACATAATGCATATATCAAGGTATGTTCTGACACTGTTGTGTGGACAAGACGTTTATTCTTTTTGTTAAGCCACAGTGAACTTTTGTACTAAGCAAAGATTGAAAGGAAGTACTTTAAAGAGACTAAAGTTTAGATTAACATTTTGGTTAACCTGCGACTCAAAATTTTTGTTGAGTACCATTCATATAATACATAAAATGTATAAAAAAGAATGCTTGCTTGCAGGAAAGAATTAAAAAGAAAAGAATGTATGTATGCTAGAAAGAATGAAAAATAAAAGAATATGTGCATGCAAAAAAAGAATGAAACAGAAAAGAATATATGCATGCAAAAAAGAATGAAAAAGAGAAATTTATGCATGCAAGAAAAAATGTATGTAAGAAATTTATATCTATATATAAAGCAGAGAGTGGGTATGGGTGTGTTAGCGTCTGTCTGTTCTCTATATAAATCTACACCGTTAGACCAACTCACTCCAAATTTGGTACACATAATCTTTAGAACACTCTGGGTAACGTAGGCTACATATTAACCCCCTTCTCTTGAATCTAGGTGTGCAGAGGGGACTAAAAACAATTCGAAATTGCCGTACGAATAACATTTAGTATAAAACGATTGTGGTACTCAACTCAGTTTGTTTTACCAGTACTGATCAAAAATCAAATTTTCCAATAAAACTGTTTTACCAGTATTGCTCGAAAAGCAATTTTTCCAAAACGTTATGCTTAAACAATTTAAAACTCTAATTATGTTTGAACTGAATTTTTATTTCTTTCCGTAATATAAATAATTGATAAATATTTGATTGATGAAAATTGGATATTTGAAATACTTAATTTTGCACAACTTACCGTTTAATGGAACACGAAAAGCCCAAACGAAAAACTCATTGACCATAAAAGCGTAAATTTGCTACTCGGTATCTGGCAACGCCAGAATTAATTATTTCTTAATTTGATTTAGAATTCTTTGTTTTGTATTTGAATTGACAGAGAAATGTTGCGGTCATATTTGATCATTTCCAAGTATTATAAATATGTGCTCTTTTTGTAAATAAATCATTATCTTTTTATCAATATTGTTCAAAAGTCTTTTTCTGATTTGTTCTATTTCAGAATATATTCAGAAAGTCGAAATTTGACACGTTTGCTCATATCTTTCTTTTACAGAATTCTGTATTTTTTCAATGATCGGAATTTCGTTTCTGTTTGTATTTATGTGTTCCAGTATATTTTATATTACAGATATATTATTAGGAGTTAAATTTTAATGAATTATTTATTTTCTGCAGAATATTAGACATGGGAATTTCTAGGTGGTAAATGTATATTTCGACGTACTTTCTTTAAGTGTGGTTCAATACGTAATGATTTGTAGAATTCTGTTTCATAAAAATAAATGAAAACCTTTTGGAGTAAGGAGTTTAACTTCTTATTTTAAAATGACTGGTAATGTTAAAATCAAATCATTTTTAAAAAGGGTAAGTTACGTTAAATTAAAATGGGTAGCCATACTTTGTCGTTCAGATATTTCTAAATTTTGACATAGATTTTCATTACATGACGATTAAAATCAATTAAATTTACATTTGTTTTTCATGTTTCATGGGTATTATTGAAAGCTGTACTCCACTGTCAAGTAACTACATATATCATTCTAAATAGGTACGGTTGTTTACATATAGAAACTGAATATCTCAATTGTAAAAAGTACCATAAGGATTACATTTAAATCCGAATTTCTGTTGCAGTAAAGCGAATTTTAAATAAGACTTTGCTGATCTTAGAATAATATTACAGTAAAGAAGTATTTTAACTAACACTTTTGAAAATTTGAAATATTTTGTCTTAAGTGACAAAAGGTTGAGGTTGCTTACTTGAAGTTGACGCTGTTCTTATACAACTTAGGTACAGTGAAACATTCGATGAAAGCAGTGATTTTGTAAAAATTGTAATTGATTGAGTTTGCTTTGTCTACACTGATGACATTTTTAAAACAAGCTCCATTATTCCACTTGCCGCTGAATAGAATTTTGAAGAAAATAATGCGTTTCCTTCAAAATAAATTAATCGCGAATCCCGTAACAATTTAATTTGCTCAAACTCAAAACTCAAAACCGACTTCTGTAGTAGTCACCTTAGAAAAACTTTTGTAGTTTGTCTTACAGCAGGGAGTGTGATGAATATAAAAGGAATTATATGGGGATGGATATATCATGTATACATATTTGCATTCGAAGTAAACTGTAGAAGCTATGAAAAAGTCAAAACGATGTTAAAAATTATTTTACGTACACTTAAATGATGCTTGAATTCTTATATGAAATAGAAGTGATTAGTCTGATCACTTTTCAATCAACATTTAACAAATTCAACCCGAGCAACGCCGGGTAATTCTTCTAGTAGTGTATAAGAAAAGATGTATGTATACAAGCAAGAGTGTATCCGAAAAGGAAGATGTAAAATAATTCAGATAATATTTTATATAAATGCTTGTGGTTAATATCACCCTTATATATTTCTTTCAGAAATTTTCTTTGACTTCATAACTTTGCTTTCACATAACTTCATCTACCGTCATATTATTCAGTTATCTTTATTTTAAATATGAGAATTGTGAGGATTAACAAATTTTTATTTATACCATCTGTCTCTATTTCACTGATTGTAGCATTTGCAGTTTAAATGAAAATAGAAACTTTGAACAGAGGAGTGTATCCGCAGAATATTTTAAACTCTCCCACTCATTTATGAATTTATTATACTGAAATTTTAATTTAAATAAAAATTGTTAAGACTCTTATATGCTCTCTGATTAATATTAACATTAACTTTATGAATATTTAGGAAGATAAGAATTTTAAAATAAAAATAACACATGATTCATACGTAATGAATTCTGATTTATGCGCTTAAGTTATAGTCACTGACGAATTGAGTTCTGAAATTTTATTTACGAATTGATATAATTAGTTTGAAGGGCTTTGGACGACATAATGATAAGCCATTTCTAAAAATTTTAAGGCCTAGAAATTTTAAAAAAGTAGTTTGGTAGGTTGTGTCGAGGACACTAACCGTAGTTTTGACGTGAATACTCGAGCCTGATGTTGGATTGTGGAATGAATGAAGCAGATATCGGAGCTTGAGTGTTGTTTATCGTGAATATTCAACAATTAATTTACAGTTTTAACGATTAAAGTGTGATATTAATATTGAAGTACAATTTTATTAATTAAAGGCGTGTGATTGAGTAGCGTAGTCTGATAGCTTTCGAATGACACAACTTATGCTGTCCTCACTCCACGTAATTCAAAGCTACACTGGCCAAAGCTCACAAAGCACCGTAGAATTTGGACATATTGCTGACCCCTCCCCACTCTCAGTGCTCCTGCGCACTCAGTCCGAAGGTCATGTCAGGTACGGACATCCTTTGTCTACACGATGACATATTTATCTTCTGGATCCTTTTTCTAGTTTTAAATCATAAGACAAAACAGTTGTAATGCCTTTTTGCAAAGATCAAATTTTCATGCATGCCCCAGTATTGTTCTGATTTTAAAGGTATATTCGCGCCAAAATTCCAAAATTATAGTGGTTTATCCACTATTCAAGAGATCGCTCTACCTTAATCTTCGAATTATTACGCAGACAATCAAACAATCAGAAATTCGTTTAATCCTCTTGAATAATTTATTTTTTATTTTTTTTCTTTACGGAACATATTTCTGTGGCCTTTCGCTGTGTTGGCAGGAGCTTTACATTTATAATGAAGCAGTAAGCTACGTTTACTGCAATCCTATATTATAATTTTAAAATTTATTCGTAATTATTTCAATTACTTTCCCAACTATCAGTCTTTAGCTTTCCTGGTGGTTGTCTCGACGAAGTATCTCTCCATTAGCAAAACTGATCAGATCTTGATGGACGAGATATCTCGTCTAAGCCACTTGGAGGGTTAAGCCGTAGGCTACGGCCTAATTAGACCTCATGTAACAAAAATTAACCAGAGTGACAAACCAAATATTCGCTCTTAACAGATTATTAAATATAAATATGGTTATTTATATTTGATTGAATAACAGACTGAGTATAACAAAAATAAAACAAAGCTTAGACGTAAGTGGATTAAACAAAATATTATAAGAGCAAAAGCACAAAGCACTGGGAACAGAAACAAAACAACGGATGAATGACATCGTTTAAAAGAACTTACAAGAAAAGTCATGACTAAACAGAAAACAAAGGTTGCAAGGTTGTACACATCGAAATAAAACATGTTAATCAGTGATAATGGCCTATTTCTGAAGTTCGTTTTTAAATCGAAAAAGAAACACTTGTCTACAACGCGAAACGCAGAAAGGCCATGAAAGCTATTGTTTCTCCTTTAAAATTTTGCACCTTTTCGTTAATCACATGATTACTGTGAAAAGTCGAATTTGCACAGACGGAAGTGAATAGACAATGATTTGTCGACTAAATGGAAGTGGATAGTCATGTTGACTTTCATTACACGGTATAGTTTACGATTATGTGTCAATGATACTTTGGACAAACGCCAAAAGTAATTTTTCTTTTTCACCCTGACCGGTAAGGTACCTTGAATACAATTTTTATACGATTGAAGCCATTTAATCAACATTAAAAAGAGCTCTATCAGATTTCGTATTTCGTACTGGGATAGGAAGCTGGTTATATAATATATTACTTTTAAATAAAAGCTTATATTCTACAATTCTCAACTCTATTTTAAAGGCGTTCAAATATTTTCTAATGCATTTTCGCCTTATTTAGAACTAGAGGATACAACTGAGCAACTTTTCTCACTTAAAAGGAACAGAAATAGCGACAATTGATTTCCTTTAATAGAAAGTACTAACCTTCAAAAGTAACTAATAATAAAATCCGCTGTAATGAAGTGATATCAACATAAATTTTTAGAAACACAACTATTCTTCAATATACATGTTCTCTATATTCCAGGTAGGTATTTAATTAACGTCGCTCTGAAGCAACACAACGGGCTATTCTATATTCCAGGATTTTGTGATATTAGTAATGTTAATTCATTCAGAAAACTATAATTTATGTTCAGTAGCTGCATTGGTTTCCATAAATTAAGGATAAAACACAAAAATCGCTGTTACTCCTCAATACCGGTGGAGATAAGGTACCAGTACCAGTTCCGATGATGGTCCCATTACCAGTTCTCATGATGGTCCCAGCACCAGTTCAGATGATGGTCCTTGAACCAGTTTAGATGATGGTCCCAGTACTGGTTAAGATGACGGGTCCCAGTAATAGTTCCTATGATGGTCCCAGTACCAGTTCAGATAACTGGTTCCAGTACCAGTTCAAATTACTAGTCCCAGTACCAATTCAGATGACGGACTCTACTATTAGCTTAGTTTGTCACCTGACCGTGTTTCAAAATTACGAAGTGTTGTCCTCGTATCTTTCCCTTCGGAGTTGATCCCGGACCGTCGACAATAGTTCGTTGTGTTGCTGTTCTAGAGAGTGCAATGTTAATTAACTACTTATCTACTATTAGTTTAAATAATGGTTCTATGTGCCAGTTGGAGTTAACAACCCCTCATTAAATTAAAAATGCATATTCCAAGTATTCAATGTTTAATAGGCAAAAATCATGCACATTTTTGTCTTCGTTGTTTCCACATTCGCATTGCTTCATTATATAACTAAGTTTTCTTTTGTTTAAATAAAAGTTTTCAGAGGATTACCGATTTGTTTTATTTCTGATCATTTGTACTTGTATGAGATCATTCATCATAAGTTAATATACTTCATATATCTTATATTTCAATACTTTAAAAGTTAATTCACGAACACAAATTTACAATAAGTTCGTAACACACGAGTAGAATATAATTTTAATGAAGTTGACAAACACTTATTTAATTTGAACTATGTTGAAAAACATGTGCCACAACAAAACAGAGTGGCGTTCGTTTAAAATGATTTGTTTTAATATAATTTGTTATTAATTTAGGACTTTTTTGCATTATATGAAATATAAATTAAGGCATTGAGCAAAACAGCCTCTTGCAAAATCTAAAAGATGAAATCACTTGATAGACCACTAATTACATCAAGCTAGCAAAACTTGAAATTGATACATGCTTTGAATGTTGATGGAGAAAAATAATTTTGTAATAGACAGGAACGTTTAATAAATATGTAAAATGTCAGACTAGAAAATACTATATCCTAACCTTGAGACCTGTCATGGCCACAAAAGTGAGCAGAAAATTTGATACTGTTAACAGAAACAAGGTTTATTAAAAGAAAAAGCGTTCTTGCATACTCGACAAGGTAAGTAATGAACTTATTTTAATTCCTTACAGTGCTCATTAATGCTTAAAATAGGATAAAGATCAAAAATATCCTCAGAAACAGTTATTGTGATGCTTAATTTTGCTGAACTAAATGAGCAGTTTAATTCAAATATGCATAACATAAAGATAGGTAGTTGAGTTTACGTCACACTGAAGCAACACAAACGGGCTATTGGCGACGGTCCGGAATCAATCACGAATGGAAAGATCCTAGGACAACATCTCGTAATTTGAACTAAGGTCAGATGACGAGATCATACCTGAGCGTTCCAAATTTCCACACTAAGCCAACGTGAGAACATTTGAGACCACGAAATATTTAACATGCACCAGCCCCCACGTACACGACGGTGTCTTGGTTGGATCTAGTTTCGAACTCGGAACTCTCCGGTTGTTAATCCGCTACTCTACCAACCGGGTTACCGTGGCCCTCGATTCTGAGGAAAGGACCAATAGAATCTTTCTAAAGGTTGAAAGAATCCATGGATGTTTTATAAAGATGTAGTTATTTAGTCATTAAGATGTGTTGTGGGGTGAAAACAACACTTCACTTCTCAGAAATCTCGGGAGGCCCAGAAGATAAATCTTTGTTAGTCATATTTTGAAGTTTTCACATTTTACCTACCAATTTGACAAAGGTTTATCTGTTTATCTAAAAGACAAAGAGAAAGTTGATACGAAATTTAAAGTACAGCTACATGTAGAATATTTCAAATACATATTGTTTTTTGATTATGAAAAATTCTTAGAAATTGGAAACGACGAATGGCTTGCTATTTCTTTGTTCAAATCATCTGGTAATACGGCTTTCTCTAGGCTGGCATCGTTATATACGAATTTTTAAAATTAAAGTAGCCTTTGGAGTCCTTAGAATAAAGAGAAAATGTTATTTGATTACTCTAGTCCTAAAAATATATAAAAATATTTGTCGAATCCGATGAATATATTTTCTGGGTTGGCATGTAATTGATAAGTGCTAATGTATCGCTTTACATACTCTTTTGCTCTTTCAACTTTCATTACTTTAAAGATATATTTTAGAAGCTCGTAAATGTTATTATTTTCGTGGTTTTTATAGGTGTTTTGTGTAGAAAAAATTACTAAAAAGACCAACCAAACGAATAGGGTTCTTTTCTCTATTTTACATTGCTATAGCTTCATTCTACATTATGCACCCAATTTCATGAGTGTGTGTGATATCGACTTGAAAATAAAATACACTAGAGCCGTGATTATCCGAGCTCCGATTAACCAAGTGCCCGTGTTATTCGAGTCGAATTGGAAACCGAGTTTTTTTAAAGCTTTAAAATAAAGCTTCGAGTACAAGTGTGCGCACTTTGTCCTTGTTTTGGTTTGGCAGGCAAACCGTTGGATTTTATGGTACAAGATCCAAAATTGGAAAACCTGTTCATAACGCAAAAACCAAATATTAAAATTGAATAAAAATACATTCAAAATTATCTGATTAGCAACCAGACAATCATTAAAAGCACAGAATGTTGAATAATTTAAGTAACCGACATGAAAACAAAATATACTTCAAAGGTTTGGTAGGTAGGTATTCTAATTAACGTCGCACTGGGGCAACACAACGGACTATTGGCGAAGTCAAAGGTTTGGAAAAGTAAATTCATTAACTCTTCAAGTTTCGTCCATCAAGATCTGACTAATTTTGCTAATGAAGAGATGTCTCATCGTCAAGATATTGCCGATATTTTATTAAGACGAGATCAAGATCTGGTCAGTTTTTTTCAATAATGACGAGATATCTCGTCCATTGATTTCAATATCGAGATATCTTTCAGTTTTGACCTAATTGAATGAATGACGAGATAGCTTGTCGAGACAACCACCAGGAAACGTCTTATTCGCATGAAAAACTAAAATAGTTTCAAATGCATCAATGTGAAAGATAATTTAGGTAGGTATTATAATTAACGTCACACTAGAGCAACACAACGGGCTATTGGTGACGATCCGGAAATAAACCCTAAGGGAAAAATTCGAGAACACCACGTAATTTTGAACCATGGTCAGATGACGAGGTCCCACCTGACATGTGAAAAATAAAGAATGATGCAGTTTGAGTGAGTGAAAAGTGCTGCGAAACAGGAAAACATTAAGAAATTTTAGGTTTAGTTAGAGTTTAAAATGTACGCAACTCACGTGCGGACTGATAGTAAAAGTTTCACAATAAATACATGCTGCGTCACAAATCAGAGAATAGATTATTCTCAATCCTTGCTTTATGAATCTTTCAGTAGCAGCAACATGTAGTGCAGTAAATTTTTTCTGTACTTCGTGTGGGCTGTTTTGTGTTACTACATCTGTATTATCTGAGATAACCCGGATGGAAGAGTAACGGATTAGCAACCGGAGGATTGCGAGTTCGAACCCAACCAAAGTACGTTAAACCTGTCGTGGCATCAAATGTCCTCACGTTGGCGTGGTGTGGAAGTTAGGAGAGTGGGGAGCCAGCTCACACACACAGGTGTGACCTCGTCATCTGACCGTGGTTCAAAATTACGTGGTGTTGTCCTCTGGTCTTTCTCTTCAGGTTTGATCGGGGACTGCCGCCATTAGCCCATTGTGTTACTTCAGTGCGACGTTAATTAAAATACCTACCGTATTATCCGAGTTTCTGGTTTCACGACGTGGCCTCAGTTCACATTACCTCGGATAATAAAAATTCTACTATATAAACAAAATTATGAGTGAAAGACAGTTGCTCCTTGTTTTGGGCGGCTATGGCTGTAGGACATGACAAATTCTTAACCCTCCTGGTGGTTGTCTGGCGAGGATAGCAAAACTCACCAGATCTTGATGGACGAGATATACCGTCCATCAAGTATGAGGAAAACTCCAGATTTTGATCTCGTCATCATAAAATATCGGCAACATTTCAATCAGAAAACGTTATCCACCGTCACTTACACTGAACATGCCAAGAGGAAAAATGTCACCGCCATGGACGTTTATGCCTTGAGGTATGTAAGTATTTAACTAACGTCGCACTGGAACAACACAACGAGCTATTGACGACGGTCTGGTATCAACCCCGAGGGAAATGATCCGAGGACAACACCTCGTAATTTCGAACAATGGTCAGATGACGAGGTCACACCTGAGCTGTCACCCCACTTTCCATATTTCCACACCACGCCAACGTGAGGACATTTGAGGCCACGAGGGATTTAACGAGTACCAGCCCCCTTTGTACACGATGGTCTTTGGTTGAATTCGAACTCGCAACCCACCTGTTGCTAGTTCGATACTCTTCCAACCAGGCTACCGCGGCCCCTGTATATGCCTTGAGGGGGGGGGGGGTATTTCAATTAACGTCACGCTGGAGCAACACAATGGGCTATTGGTGACGGTCCGGGATCAATCCCAAAGGGAAAGATCCGAGGACAACACCACGTAATTTTGAACCATAGTCAGATGACGAGGCAACACCTGAGCTGGCACCCCACTCTCCAAACTTCCACACCACGCCAACGTGAGGACATTTGAGGCCACGACAGATTTAACGTGCACCAGCCCCCTTTGTACACGACGGTGTTTGGCTGGATTCGAACTCGCAACCCTTCGGTTGCTAGTCCGTTACTCTTCCAACCGGGCCACCGCGGCCCGTATATGCCTTGAAGGGACATGGACTTACTCTGTGCAGTTTCGGAGGTTAAATTAACTTAAAAAATAAACGAGATATCTCATCAAAATTGGTCAAATCAAATCTTGATGGACGAGATATCTCATCGAAACCATTTAGAGGGTTAAGGTACATGCACTTCATTAAAATATTTATCCCATTGGAATATAAGCCTTCGATATCCGTCAAGCTTTTTTTACTCAACACGAAAATATTTATACGGTGAATAACCCGTGGTAATAAAATTATTTTTTCTGCCTTCTATCTAAGTTCAAATCCACAGCTGGTTCGACTTACATCATTTTAGTCTGTTTAATCTGTATCACAGTTACGCTTACAGGATGTCTGGCTATGACTTCAAGGTCAATATTTATGCTCAAATGAAATATCTGGTCAAGCGTTTGACTAAGTACTGAAACATGGACGACCTTTTGTAGAACAGTTGAAGGGGAGAATGAACCGACAAGTTTTGTGCCCTTCTCGTGATTGAGCTATTTTACTTTCTTAAAGCGTTATAAATGGGCCGCGGTGGCCCGGTTGGAAGAGTAACGGACTAGCAACCGAAGGGTTGCGAGTTCGAATCCAGCCAAACACCGTCGTGTACAAAGGGGGCTGGTGCACGTTAAATCTGTCGTGGCCTCAAATGTCCTCACGTTGGCGTGGTGTGGAAGTTTGGAGAGTGGGGTGCCAGCTCAGGTGTTGCCTCGTCATCTGACCGTGGTTCAAAATTACGTGGTGTTGTCCTCGATTTGGGCCGCGGTGGCCCGGTTGGAAGAGTAACGGACTTGCAACCGAAGGGTTGCGAGTTCGAATCCAGACAAAACACCGTCGTGTACAAAGGGGGCTGGTGCACGTTAAATCTGTCGTGGCCTCAAATGTCCTCACGTTGGCGTGGTGTGGAAGTTTGGAGAGTGGGGTGCCAGCTCAGGTGTTGCCTCGTCATCTGACCGTGGTTCAAAATTACGTGGTGTTGTCCTCGGATCTTTCCCCTTGGGATTGATCCCGGACCGTCACCAATAGCCCGTTGTGTTGCTCCAGTGTGACGTTAATTGAAATACCCCCCAACACCCCCTGTCCTCGATTCTTTCCCTTTGGGATTGATCCCGGACCGTCACCAATAGCCCGTTGTGTTGCTCCAGTGTGACGTTAATTGAAAATACCAAATACCTATATTCAAATATAGTAAAATATTAGAAAACTGGATGAGATGCAGATTCTCCCAGTTTTCAAGGTTAAAATCAACCCACGAATAGCTTGGTATTATCTTCGTATGTAGCCAAAATCAAGTCTGAAATAAGTATTAATACTAAATTCAATTCGCAGACATTGTGTTGCTCCAGTGTGACGTTAATTGAAATAAAAAAAAAATAAATACCCAACTCAATTCGCAGGTTCGATTCCTGTCAGGTGAATTCTTCCCTGGGTGTATTTCTCTCTTTGTGTCAGTAAAACTTTCATCGTTGGTCTATTACTTGTTGGTTTGGTCTATTACTTGATATTGTATGTCTTGTGTCTCGCGCAACATGGCCAAATATGTCCCTTGCGCCATAAAACCCCCAAACAACAACCACTTATTGTAGATTAACCTATTTTTCCAGTATCTGCAAGATAATATATTTTAAGCCTCCTGGTATCTCGACGTGGCATCTAGTCATTAGCAAAACTGACCTGATCTTGATAGACGATATACCTCGTCAGAAGAAAACTGACCAGATCTTGATCTCGTCCTCATCACCAAGCAATCGGCGATATCTTCATGACGAGACAACTCGCCATTAGCAAAATTGGTCAGATCTTTATTGGCGAGATATCTCCTCGAAACCACTTGGAGGGTTAAGTGAATGTTGTCAAGTAATCGAAGTATTGTAAATTATTTATAATGTTGAAAAAGAATTTTCATAAGGTGTCTGTGGCTCCAATAGAAGGGTCTATCGAAGTTGTTTTAAGGTCCTTAGAACACAAAGGTTCAAATTATAGGTTTTAACCTGTTTTATATTGATTGAATCGGACTGTTCTACAGAGTGTTTCAAAACGTCCTGTACCAACTTTAATGGAAGGTAGGAACACAAAATTGAACTCTATTTACACATGGGAATGTACAGTCGAGGAAAAAAGAAACCCGAACCACCCTCTTTATTTCGAGCACTATTCATAGTTGGGCAAATTCATGGATATCACTCAATAGGGAATATCGTCCTCTACAAATTCGAATGCAAAAAATGCATAAGGGACCTCTTCATATCAAATTTTGCACAAACAACGAAATTTCCAATGGAAACACCATGTTTTGATGTCTTGATCAAATTCTGTATCGTTAAATTAGTCTAAATATAAAATTTCAGGACTTTACTATCTTTATATCCGGAGATATTCAATGTTAAAGGTGCTGTCAATTTCAGAGATCATCTCCACATTGAACATCGCTATTCGTAGATCGAGATTGATTGTAGTTATAGCTACACGAATTTCAAATTTGAACACTATTTCAAACGTATTTGTCAGCGCGTGCAAACGATCGATCCGATAATTATTATATTTACTTGCAAAATTACCCAACCTCACTCGGGTTGAATTGGTTAACTATATATTGAAAGTGACCAGAAAATAATTACTTTCCTTCTTTCGTAGAAAAATACCAAATAATTTAAGTGTGAGAAAAATAATTTTTTAACACCTTTTCGACATTTTTATAATTTCTACAACCTACTTTGAACGCAAATTATATTCATGCAAATCCATCCATGTAATACATTTTATATATATCGCATGCCTGCTAAAGGTACAAATTGGTGAAAGGTTAGACACTAAGGTAGCTGCAACAAAAGACGATTGTGAGAGGTTTAGGAATCCCCTTTCTTAAGTTCTATTCCTATAAAAATTGCTCAACTCAATTCGAAAAAATAACGAATCTACTGTGGATACCCTCTCATATAATTTACTTGCCAATATTTTTTTATTTGTGGCACTCTTTGAATTTCGCTACCATTAAGGGAAAGATTACAAATTAATTTGATTTATCACTAAATTTGTTTTAAAAGCGAATACATTTTTTCTTGAAAATTTCGTTTTGTGGCACGTGCAATAATAAAAGAACTTGTTTTAAAATTTAATGTCTTCAGTACTGATAAAGCAAAGGTAACCTATTATCATTTTTTAAATGGTAAATCAATTTGACAGCGTTTCTTCTAAAGGAAAATCATTGTTTTAAACATACGCTTCCTATAATAAGTTGCATAAATATAGCTTCAATTCGTAAAATAAGCTACCTTGGTCATCTGTCGCTATGAAAAAGAATTTGTAATATTTCAAAAGTCCTAGTTCGAATATTTTTAACATTAATGTTCTTTTAATAACGGCAAAATTCCACTTAAAATTTGCTTGATTCTACTTACATGCCGCTTAAACAGAATTCTTTGCAGTGGTGTTGCGTGTGATGAAAAGGAATTACAATATATTAAAATAATAAATATTTAAAACAGAAATTATTATTTTTTATTTCTTGATCTCGCACAGTTGCCCCAACTTACAACTAAAAATTATATAGAATTTAAAAATACGAAATTAATTCGGAGCGAAATAAATATTGCACTTGGCAAACGAACAAGAGTTTCCGTTTTGTTGCAAAATATCGGAAATAGTTTGTTTTGCAAAGAAAATAAATAAGGCTCAAAATAAAAAAGTATTTGAATTTAAATTCTGAAAATGGTGAATACATTCAAATTCAAGCAATAAAAAAATAAAATGTTCGCCTCACCACCTTCGATTATTTTTCAATTTCGTATATGGTGGCCAGTGGCGTATGTTAAACTATGCCATGTTTATTTTTACAAAATAATTTTTTTCCAGGAAATAAGACCCTATAAAAGGTGGTCAAATATACTCAATTTTACTTTTCAAGAATGTCACGTAGCACTTAAAATTCCGCTACGCTTAAACTATTAGAGATAAACTTGTTTTGTTTTTTGCTAGTAATACTTAAATGTATTGTTCGTAATAATAAGTAAAAAATATCTTTTAAAATTGGATTAGTTTTTTAGAAGTTTGGCATGGAACTTGCAGAAGTTTGGTTAAGATTTAATAAAAAAACATCTTTAAAAATTTTGAAACTTTTTGTGTAAGTTCATTAGACTGTTGTTAATGTAGTATCCTATATAGCTAATGCACTTTCTCAAAGATTGATTTTTAAGAGCCTTTAACGTAAAATATCGAAATTTCAACCGCTAACGCACGCTCAACGAGAGTGGCCAACAGTATTCCTCCACTAGTAAGTGAGCGCTCGAATCTCCTCAAACAGAAGCTCAAGCACCTTTTTCGATACGATATTTTAACATGATTCATTATTTCTATACATATATCAATAAAGAGTATCGAACTAAGATTTTTGATAATCCCATAATTCTACTGCAATAGTTTTCAAAAAGAAATCAGTCAAGCTCAAATTATTTACCGCGGAAATATTTGGGCTGCATATTGCTTCAGGACTTTGCATTAAAATTTTCACTTGCTAATAACTTGCACACAGGTTTCACTTGCACCTGCTGCAACAAATTACAAAATAAAATAAATTTACAAGATATACTATTCTTAGGGCTCTAGGAGTGTTGATTGTTTATATTCTACAAACAGCTGCTTTTTATCCCCCAGCTGCTCACATTGGGAAGATTAATTATAAAGTGAAAGAGTAGTTTTTTAATGTGCCAATCATCGTCATGATTGGTACATTAAAAAGCCTTTACCTTTGATTACATCTCATTCCTATACATTTTAAATCGTTTAGTATATAATACTAATTTACTCTTAACTCATTCTTGGATTTGGGTGTAATTCATTCTGGGATTTTTTATGAAATTAATCTCTCAAACAAATCAATATATTAAGTGAAAAGCAATTTCATGGTTTCAGAAGATACTAATAAATTTAATTATGTCTTTTTATGGAGAAAGGCACATGAAAATTTTCCTGCAACATCAAAAATAGTTTTTAAATAACTAACAAGTTCACTCTTATTGAAAATTTTACAATGATGCGTTCATATGACAAAGTCGGCCTCTTGTTATACACAAAATCCGATCTCTTAGTATTGTGACATGAGAGTGCAACTTTTCAAGAATCGAGGATGATTGAAAGTAAATTTATTTACTTATGAAACTGAATTTAGTTATGAATTGCATTCGTGAAGTTCAACATTGAAATAGTCATTTATTGAAGTATCCGTTGAATGCTTTCTTGGAGTTTTATGTGACAGAAAGGACGTATTAAACACTTTCGGCGAATTTAACAAATATCTCAATTTATTTTAATTAATAGTTTATTTAACGCAACTAATATTCAAATTATCAACTTTTCTTATTGTTTCAAGTAAATAAAAATGTATATCATTATTTTATCTGCGATGTTAAAATATATTACTGAGCTTCGTAATTTTTCTTATCTATGCAATTTTAGAACTGTTTTATGAGGATTTATAGGGTATTACGTTTTGTGCTACTAGTTTCAATACTGTTTAAATGTTTTAATATAGTTATATAGGAATTTATTAATATTTTAAATATGTAGTTTATTACTCCGATCCTTTCTATCAAAACAATTACAGTGTATCTTAAATTTGATTTTGTAGTGAGATGAACAGCAAAATTATAATATATTTGTGAAATTCTGTGTAAATGTTTAATATATAATATTGTGATAGATAATTTATTCAAATTAAGTATATACTGTAAATTATTATTACAATTATTCAGTTAACGTTGAGTAAAAAGCATTTTTAAGAAAATACAGAAAGGGGCGTAGTTCTCACTGGCTGAAAGGGAATCCAGATGTAATTTAGGGATTTTTAAAACCTTTTCCTCCCTTTATAGGGAATTTGACATGCGCTTAGGGATTTTTCGTACTTCGAAAGGGAATTGAACTGCATTTCATTATTTTCTGATCGCGTCGGGTTTTCCGATCAGGGTCATTACACAAAATAATTTATTTAAGCTTAACTATTCAAAAACTGCTAAAAAGCTCACACATTTTGATACAATATTTATATAGGAACTTAGAAAAAATAATCAGATTTTTAAAAGATGGCTTTTTTGAGAAAAATGAATTTAAATTTCATCAAATTAAAAAACTCCTATTTCCAAATACTATTTACGTACTACTAATGAAATTAGTATCAATAGTTGCTCTAAAGTCTTACAATTGTTTTGAAAAATCAAAATTGGATTATCTTAAATACTTTAGGAGATATGCGATTTAACTAGGTGATGTACGCTAAGAAAAATGAATTTTAATTTATGACGTCATTTTTACAGCCCGGTATCGAAGAAAAAATTGTTTTCAAGATCATAAAAAATATATTGATTCAAGGTGGCCCCAAATGTATTTGTTTGCACAATGCCATTCCATAGGTGAGGCGAACAGCCTTCCTGGATTTGAATGGATTCACCAAAAAATATAGTTTTTAAAAGTAATTGATTTTTCAGCAGTACTAGTAAAACAATTTAAGTAATTGCAATGCTCAATTTGCTTTCCAGTTTCTCCAAAATTACGAAATTATGGTTGATTTAAGTAGAGTTACTCAGATGTTTTAACATGAAATTTACTTAAATATGTAAGAAAATGAATTTAAAATAATGCATTTGCTACACTAAACTATGTTTTATCAAATGTAGAACATTGCATTAAAATGTTTTGAATAAATTACATGTGATACTTGTACAAACACACAGACACAAAATCAAACAGAACGCGAAGACAGACAGATAGACTTACGCAACCAAGTTTAGTAACTAAATTAATGTAAGAACTCACTGTATGCAAAGTTTCAAGAAAATATATTCAACTGTTTGGACGTAGCACGGGCACACACATACAGACACCAAACGCACAAGAGACGGATTTTGCATCAAGACCCAAAACGGATAGAAAACTTGAATGGGTCGAAAATATTCAATGTACAAACACTCCATTCTTATTTATATAGATTATGCAAACGCAAACGATCCGAGAATTATTATCCGAAGTTTGACAGACGTTTTTTAAACTTTTGGTTGCCCCCTAAAAACTCCATAATGAGGAAAATTTAATGTAAAGCAAAAACTAACCATTGGAGTTAGCTGAAATTTTGCATGGTCATATTAGAAGTCCTGAATCGAATCTCATCAAAATATAGTAAGGTTCCAGTGCATAATTTTTCAAACATCAATTTAATAATTATTATTGCATACTAAAAACTATTTTTAACATAAAATATTAGGTGGATTTTGTTTGGGGTGTTTAACAGTAACATGGTACAAAATATCAGCGCTATAGAAATATTATTTAGGAAGATATCCACAAAAGTCTAAGAAACTGATTTAACATTAAGAACTCCAATATTTCTGTACTTAATACTTCGAAACGGTAAGACCTAATGACATGAAATTTGGTATCTGAAATTAAATTTTGATATAGATTCGAAATCGGTGTGTCGAAATAGGGGTTTCCATTGGAAATTATGAAGTTGGTGCTCAATTTAATATGATGACGGCCTCATTTAATATGATTATGCAAATTTTACGCATTTGAATTTATAGATGTTAGTTCCTGTCAAACGGTACCTTTGAATTTTGTCTACTGTTAAAATTGCTCGAATGAAGAGGGATGGTTCGTTTTTTTTCAGCGATCGTACGTCCGCAAGAGTATTTTTGAGGTTGGATGGATTGGCCGCTGTGGACTCATGGCTTGATCAGCACGATCACCCGATTACCACGCATTGATTTTTCCTCCAGGTGTACCTCAAAGGCTGTGTACGAGACGCACATAGTCCCCGAAGTCGACAACAGCTGTCGCTGTCTGTGAAATGTCTGCGAAAGGTCAGGCATTTTAAAACATTAAGAAACCAATCCATGCGTAAACGCTTGTTTTGCGTATTACTGTTGGTGGTCGCAATTTTGAGCACCTACTGTGAAACTTTAACTAGTTGTACACTTAACTATAATATACTGTCAAACTGCAAAATTCGGGCTACTAAAAATATTGTTTACGTACTTGTTGTCTTTCATTTCTCCACCTTAGTGTACACTCTAGCACATCCGAGTGGCTCTTGCGTGTTCCCCTTACCATCCCTTGAAGTTTTCCACAGGAAGTTCTGAAACACCCTCTATAGTTATGTGGGACGTGTTCCCTACCATCCCTTAAAGTTTTCCACGGGAACTTTTGAAACGCCGTCTCTACTTATGCGGCACAACTATAGTATGTATTATTTAAGACGGAAAATTATTGGTATTTGGATTTCATATATTTGTAACCTCGGGCTACATTTCTTGTCACGTAACACCCACAATAACAGTAGAATAGCGTAACATTGATTACTGGAGATGACGAGATTCCATAGGAAGCAAAAAACAACTTATACTTAGCTTTAGACAAACTAAAAAGTCAACTTCGTGTTTCTTTTTCCGCATACTACAATACAATTCATTTTTTGCCCTAAGTTAAAGGGCCGCGGTGGCCCGGTTGGAAGAGTAACGTACTTGCAACCGAAGGGTTGCGAGTTCGAATCCAGCCAAACACCGTCGTGTACAAAGGGGGCTGGTGCACGTTAAATCTGTCGTGGCCTCAAATGTCCTCACGTTGGCGTGGTGTGGAAGTTTGGAGAGTGGGGTGCCAGCTCAGGTGTTGCCTCGTCATCTGACCGTGGTTCAAAATTACGTGGTGTTGTCCTCGGATCTTTCCCTTTGGGAGTGATCCCGGACCGTCACCAATAGCCCATTGTGTTGCTCCAGTGTGACGTTAATTGAAATTCCCCCCCCCCCTAAGTTAAAATGGGGCCGCGGTAGCCGGTTGGAAGAGTAACGGATTATCAATCGGAAAGTCACGAGTTCGAAACTCGGTCCAGCCAAAGACCATCGTGTACACTTTAAATCTGTCGTGGCCTCAAATGTTCTCATGTTGGCGTAGTGTGGAAGTTTGGAGAGTGGGGTGCCAGCTCAGGTGTTGTCCTCGTCATCTGACCGTGGTTCAAAATTACGAGGTGTTGTCCTCGGATCTTTCCCTTAGGGATTGATCCCCGACAGTCGCCAATGGCCCGCTGCGTTGCTCCAGTGCTACTATATTTAATTATAATCACCGGTACCCTAAGTTAAGGAAAGGAGTTGAAAAGGTGCAATTGCGCCCAATCTTGGCAATTCTGTATGAATGATCCAAACGCTGTCTTAGGTAGATATTGTAATTAACGTCGCACTGGAGCAACACGACTCTGCGACGGTCCGGGATCAATTCCAAAGGGAAAGATGCGAAGACAACACCACGTAATTTTGAACTACGATCAGATGACGTGGCAACACCTGAGCTGGCACCTCACTCTCCAAACTTCCACATCACACCAACGTGAGGACATTTGAAGCCACGACAGGTTTAACGTGGACCAGCCTCTTTGTAAACGACGGTCTTTGGTTGGATTTGAACTCGCAGCCCTCAGGTTGCTAATCCGTTACGCTTCCAACCGGGCTACCATGGTCCCTTGAGCTCAGGTGTGACCTCGTCATCCAATTAATACATTTTCATGCTGTTAACCAGCATGTTTTTAAATCCTCAACAACTAAGACATGTATTTTTATACTTCACTAAATATTCTTCACTAAAACCACACCCTATACTGTCATATTCTGCCTTCTGTTACTACGCGAATTTTAACTTAACTCCATTTGTACCATTGATAATAATTCATTATCTCTATTTGTGATTCATTTACAATAATGAATCACAAATAGAGATAATGAATTATTTTTAGAACAGATCCTTTATCCATTCGGGAATCTTCAAGGAAGTACCTAGGTTTCACTAAAAAAGTTTTTCAAAATCACACCCATGTTGTGCCTACTGTTAACCCTCCAAGTGGTTTCGACGAGATATTTCGTCCATCAACATCTGACCGATTTGCTCTTGACGATATACTCCGTCATCAAGATATTGCCTATCTTTTTATGATAACGAGATCAAGATCTGGTCAATTTTGTTAATGGTGAGATACCTCGTCGAGATAACCCCAGCAGGGTTAATATGCGAATTTTAACTTAACTCATTATACCATCTAGAATTATTCTCCATATTACATTTGTGCATAATAATGAATCACACATAGAGGTTATGAACTATTTGTTTAATAGCTTCATTACGTATTCGGGAATTGCCAAGGAAGTATCTATGCTTCATTAAGGATTTTTCAAAATCACACACGTATACTGACGTGTTCTGCATCTGTTAATATGAGAATCTTAACCTTTGTACGCATTTGGAATTTATTGTCCATATTACACTTGTACACAACAATGAATCATACGTAGAGATAATGAATTACATGAAAAGATTAATTATCCATTCTGGAATTGCTTGGGACCGACGTCCTTGGATTAAGTATTTTATTTTTTTGTGAATGTTCAGAAATTTAGGCTGTTACTTTCGTGATGTTTTCACGATTCATTTACGTGGAATCAACACCTACGTTCTATTGACAAAGAAGCGTTTATTAAAGCTTTTTTATTCTGACATATGCCGTGTAACAGCTGCAGAATATCTATCGGAGAAAAAAATCATCCAATTTGTATCATTGGTTTTTCTTTTTCCTGGTTTTGAACTAATCTGAAAACATTACGAGGTTTTACTTTGAATAACAAATTCAGTCTAGGATTCTTTTTATTGATCGTAGATAACCCTATTTTAAGTTTGGTTTGTCGCTCTGCGATCACTTTATGCTACACGTAGGCTAATTAGACGCTAAATTTTAGTATAAAAACAAAATTTTTAGTTTAAAATTTACAGAGAAACAACCGTTTTTAAAAGAATGCAGAAAATGTATTGCCATTTTTACGTTAAATGTAGGTTAGTGCATTAATTATTCTCAGGTAATTATCACTTTCTCAATGTGTTTTAGATAAGGAAATTAAAATAAAATTATCCTATTACACTGATTTCAATAAATTAAAGGTGGGGGGTTGGTGCACGTTAAATCTGTCGTGGCCCCAAATGTCATTACGTTGGTGTGGTGTGGAAGTTTGGAGAATGGGGTGCCAGCTCAGGTGTTGACGAGGTGTCCTGGAATCTTTCTCTTCGGGATTGATCCCGGACCGATGCCAATGGTCCGTTGTGTTGAGGCGAAGTTAATTAACTACCTACTTACCTACCATAAATCAAAGAAAAATCAGAAAAGTCATGATAATTAAAAATCTAACTGGTAGAATTTTATAAAAATTGGTGTAAACATGAATTAACCCTCCTTGTGGTTGTCTGGACGAGGAACCTTGTCACTAGGAAAACTGATCGCGATCTTGATAGACGAGATATCTCGTCATTCGAAAAAAAAATGATCAGATCTTGATATGGTCATGATAAAAAATTTGACAATATATTGATGACAAAATATCTCGTCATTAGCAAAATTGTTTAGATCTTCATGGACGAGATATCTCGTCGAAACCACTTGGAGGGTAAACAATACGTTAAAGCAGAGGTTCTCAAACTTTTGATCTATGGGTCCCCCTCATGTCAATCTGAAGATTTCACGCCCCCTCCCAACTCGATATAATTTATAATATGAGTTTTAAGACTAAAAGTTTCGTTTGAAGTCCTTATATTAGAACAAATTATTTTTATTACTTTTTTATGCATATAAAATTAAAATATATTATATACATTTCTAGAACATATTTACAATTTGTATTTAATATTTTAAGTTGCCATGGAATTTTCTCACGTAATACATCTATCTGTAATTAATGGGACGGATGAGCTAGTTTCAAAGTTTATTAAAACGAGGAGTAATGCTTGAGATCAACTCTTAATTCCTTGGGAACATCAAGTCTTGCTCGATATTTATTCTTTATAGCTGCTAGAGCTAAAAATCCAATTTCACATATGTACGTTGTTGCAAACGGTATGAGCATTTTCATAGATTTTTCACTTAATGTTGAGTATTCTTACCGAACATTAATCCGAAGCTTTGTCAAAGAATTCTCTTTAAAATTTATTTTTAAAGAAACATAAGTCTAAATCTATAAGATGCTCTTGATCAGTAATGCTTAATATACTTGGCAGGTTTGCATAATGGATTTGTAATCCAGCTCCATGCATCGAGATTTTCATAAAAATATTTTTTAATGTTCATGTAATGTAACTAGATGGTCAATCAAATTATTTTTCACCTGTGAAGGAAGTGTTTGAAGCATTTCGATAATAGTGGGAAGCATTTCTAAATCATCATTTTTCAAACTATTTGTCCAAAGTTGCAACTTTTTTATAAATGCCTGAATTTTATCATTCCAATGAAGTATATTGGCTTAATTTCTTTGAAGGGATTTATTCAAAATATTTATTTTTTCAAATAATCTGCAAGATATGCCAGTTTATAAAGGAAAACAGCATTGCAATAAAGCTCTGCCATTGTGCGATTTTGATCATGCAAAAAACCCCAGAAAACTTCATGTCTCAGTTCAAACATTCTGTTCAACACATTTCCATTCTTGAAAGCCATCTGGCTTCGGTATGTAAAAGTAAGGATACATGTTCTGAGCCCATATCTTCACACAGAACCTTGAAATTTCTAGATTTTAATGGCCGAGATTTGATGAAATTTACAGTTTTTATAACACTGTAATACTTCATTTAGAGAAGAGTTTAGCTCTTTAGATTCCAGTGATATTTTGTAGTTGTGCCATGGAGTCACCAAACATTGGAGAAACTATACCAATAGCTGCTGGCAATATTAGAACTTCTCCAATTGTATGTGACTTTTTGCAAATGGCTATTCTTCGAGAAACTAAATACGAAGCAAGAAGAGCTTTAGATGGTACGCTTGTTGTTTTAAAGAAATTTTGCTGAGATTTAAAATGATCAAGTTTTCCGATAAAAAATTCCTTTGGTTTATTAATAAATTCTTTATGTTTGATTTCAAGATGCCTTTTTAATTTATTAGGCTTCATGCTATCTCAAGCTAAAATTTGGAAACATATTACACATTGAGGATGTTCTTCCCCATCGATGATGGTGTGTGTAAAACCAAAAGATAAATAATTTTCATCATACCTCCTCTTTATACTCAGTTTAAGGGTAGATCCATAGTATCCTTCTTAGTGTTCTCAGAATTCATGAAATGCTCATTTTCGTCATCTACTTCTTGGTTGATTAAAATCGTTTCATTTTAGCCTTCGTTATTTTCCTTCGTGCGCCCCCTTGGTGGGCGCACCCCACGGTTTGAGAACCACTGCGTTAAAGAATAGTCTAAAAATAGAAACACAACATTTATTTTTATTGGAAAATTCGACGATACAGGAACTTGTACCCAAATCGGATACGTGAGTTGAATGTGTAAGTATTTTCATATGGAGTGTGGTCATATCTAACAGGATATACCAACATACAGCAATGTTTCGTGCTCATTATGATGGTGTCAATTACCTCCAGTTGGCAACAATGACCAATGCTCGTTCAAAGCAGTGAAAAGCCCATCACGGGTTTGAGGAGGCGCGTTGAGCGCTACAACACGCCTTCCTAGAACATCCCAAACAGGCTCAATAGGGTTAAAGTCAGGAGATTTAGTTGGACATTCCAAACATTCAATTGTGAAGGAATTGTGTTTTCTCACTGTTCCTGCGTATAGGAGACTTATTAATGCCTCGTCGAAAAATACGACAGTCATACGAGCACGTTTTTGAGTTTGACAGAGGAAGAATTGTGACTTATCTAGACTGCGGATTATCCTTGTGTTGGACGAAATCAAGCCACAGTGATGTGAATATGCAATCGGTGGGTGCAGGAGGGACGAACTGACCGTCGTGAACTATTGGAGCAACCTCGTCCCACCACCGAACGAGAGAACACACATCTTCTGAGCATGACTATTACGGATCGTACTGCAACATCAAGAACCCTAGCTCAAGAGTTAGGGGTGTTACACAACAGCCTGTGTCAGCAAGTAGAATTCGACTCTGCAACAGAGGAGAATGTTTCAAGGCGAAAATTGCTGAGACTGCCTTTGACTCTACACCACAAGCATCTGAGGCCGCAATGATGCATAGAACTCCGCACATGGACAAACGAATGCCATGACATCGTTTTTCAGACGAATCTTGATTCTGTCTATAGCACCACGATGGTCGCATCCAAGTCTGGCGGCATCGTGGTGACAGACGACATAAATCTTGCACTGTGCATCACAATGCGGTTCGTCACCTGGTGTTATGGTATGGGGCCCCCTTTGGATTCTACTCCCTCACCCACCTAGTACGCTGAGCCGGTACAATCAACAGCGAACAAGACAATGCACGACAACACATGGCATGCAACATACAACATTTCCTCAATGTACATCAGGTTTCACTTCTTCCATGGGCCATCAGTTCACCAGATCTGTCTCTCATGCACCGTGTCTGGTGCCAGACAATTTCACCCAACGACTGGCAATACCACAGACCACTCACGGCTACGCGAGATGAACTCGTGGAAGCAGCATGGACTGATATATCCCAAACATACATACCAAACCTATTTCGATGCTGAGACATGTGGCTACAGTTATTTTTTCCATGGTGGCTGCACAAAATACTGATCTCTTCACGTTCAACAAGTCGAACTGAATTGCAATTTCATTTATTGTACCTTTTGTTAATTGTATAATAAATATGTCATTGGTATTTCCTGTCCTTCACAGTGTTGCATTTTTGCTGGCCAGCAGTATGTATGCAACATATTAGTAATTTTATGTGTGCTATGAGATGAAAGTGACTGAAAATCGCTGCTATATACACTACTGTTTGTGAAAATTGCAACACCATGAAGGAATCATGCAAATTAAACAAAACTCGCAGGAAATGCAAAACAGGTTAGGATATGCAAATGATTAGAATGACAAAGCGATCATGTATGTGTGGACTGAGAAACCTTCTAAACTTCCATGTGAGCCGTGTATGAAAAGCACTGTAAAGGTGCGTTAAAATGTGTGTATCGTTGTTTGACTGCTGTAAATGATTGATTAGAAGTCAATGTGCCTCGCCAAAAACGCAGAGTGCCATATGAGCAACTAACGGAGTTCAAACGGGGCCGTATGATCGGCCTCCGTGAGGGTGGACTTTCGTGTCGTGAAATCGCCACTCGCACGGGGCGTAATGCCACAACAGTGATGCGGGTGTGGAAGAGATGGACCATGGAGAACCGGACAGGTCGAAACCCCGGCAGTGTGCCACGCAATATGACGTCACCATGGGACGACAGACATCTCATCCGCATGGCGGTGACGAACCGTACAGCGTCCTCTCGTGCTTTGGCACAACATTGGAGCACGTCTACAGGTGTGTTATTGTCTGCCCCCACGGTTCGTCGACGTCTGCTGCGCCATAAGCTACGTGCAAGGATTTTCATGACGCTGAACCACCGACGTCTCCGGCTACAACGGGCTCACCAACACAGTCAATGGCGTGCCGATTGGCAATAAGTCGTCTTCTCAGATGAGTCTCGCTACAATCTGGACTATAACGATGGACGCGTACTCGTCAGACGCTACAGAGGTGAACGCCTTCTCCGGGAGTGTCTTTTATTCAGCGTCATACTGGACGAACGCCTGGCGTCATGGTCTGGGGCACTATTGGATATCATGGGCAATCCCACCTACTCCAAATTGTGGAGACCCTGAACAGCGGGCGCTACATCAGGGAAGTTGTGGAGCCCAAGGTCCTGCAACGCATTCCCGGAGCTGTATTTCAGCAAGACAATGCCCGTCCACATGCTGCTCGGAATGTACAAGCCTTCTTGTACAAGCACGACAGGTTCCGCTTCTTCCATGGCCTGCACGTTCCCCGAATATATCGCCCATTGAGCATGTCTGGGATTACATCGGACGGCGACTCGCTCGTGCCGCTCGTCGGGCAGAGAGTACGGCTGAACTTTGGCATCAGATAGAGGCAATCTGGAATGCCACTCATCAGCATGACATTCAGAATCTGTATGATTCGATGCCACGACGTGTACAGGCTCTCATCGCTGCGCGTGGCGGCTGCACAAGATATTGATTTTCGGCATTACTTTTGTTTTATTGCTCTGTAAATTTGATCGTTTATTTAAACCACTTAAGTAATACGTGGAATAAATTTCATTTATTTCTGACGATTCTTTCATAGTTTCACAAACAGTAGTGTATGAAACATAAGTTAAAATAAATGTTTATTACATAAATAATATTTTTCAAACGCGTTTGAATAAATCCTAATTCTTAACCATAAAATAAAACAAAATATTTAATACATATTTTTAGTTGCACGGGTAGGTTCGTTTTCAGCGGAAATTTGATCTATCGGAGTTAAGGTTTTCGAGAACATCGCTACACACATAATTCTTTTTCAGCCTCTAAATCGAGGTCGATACTTGTACTTTAAGAGCTCTCCACATATCGAACAAAATGCACTGATGTCCTCTTTAAGTTCCATGTCAAAATTACTCTAAAATAATTGAAACATTATCGTGCGATGTAGTGTAGATCATAATTATTATGTTTGTGTCGTTTCTTATGACATTGATTTGACTTTTGTTTTCAAGAAAAAATATGCCTATATGAGAGCAATGGGCATTTTTATAACAATACTCTTGGCCTTGGTTCTTGCATTTTCTAATCCTCCGAGAAGAGTGAGATTTCCAGGGGTTACTACACAAACAAGACATTTCACTTGTTTAAAACCTCAATTATTTTGGATTATTTCTCATCTGACTGTGCTTCAAAATTACGAGATGTCCTCGGATCTTTACTTTCTGGATGGATCCCGGACTGTCGCCAATAGCCCGTTGTGTTGCGCCAATGCGACGTAAATTCAATTTCCTAGGATTATTTCACAGATTTCCGAATTCTATAATCAAGTCTGTGCTAAGAAGGGGCACTTTAAATGGCGAAAATAATAAAAAGCTTGAGCCCCTTCAAATGCACGATCTTGTCTTAAGAAAGATGTAAAGGAAATAATTTTAGTAATAACTGTACGTTCCCTTCTAATAACCTTGGGCACCTAAGAATGGGGAGGGGTTTACCCCATAGAACTTGGCACTAAATCATTATTTTAATCGTGATTCATATAAAGGAATATCAATGTAAAACAGAAAAGCCAAAAACTAGAGACACAAAGGGCCTTGTTCTGTTTAACACTGCTCCTTGTGATGTTATATTACTGTTGATTTATTTTTGTAAAAATAACAGAGTCGTGACAAACAGCATTTACTTTTTGTTGTGCTCGTGCGAAAATTGAATTGTACAACGAATTGAAATAAAAGAATTTAGATATTTTTGATGGGGGAACGCAAAATGGCCAGTTTTCACTTCTGCACATGCTGCCATCTAGTGGTCTGAAAACTAATAAAACTAAAATTAACTGTACCGTGGTAGGAAAAGGGTCATGTCCGTTTTGTATGTTTTTATAACAGCTGATTTAGAAATTTTTATTTTTAGTACAGCACACAAAAAATACTTTTCAGTGTTTTGAAACTTTCATAATGTATTGACAGGACATTGGCACTTTTTCTATGATAAAACTTTCATTACCGTGAAGTGATGTGGACAACTCAAATCCAGCGAATTTGGACATCAAGCTTTTCTACAAAGGTATGAATATTCATGGGCAAAATACAGAAAAAAATATTTGTTTAAAAACATGACCTCTCCTCAGTGTAAGCATTGCTTAGACTTCGCCAGTTGCTTGAAGAAAATCAGTTAAAAAACAGGTAAATATTAAAATTCCAAGATAAACATGGACGAACGTTAAGCAATATTTTTCGGATGTATTTTTTTCAATTCATTAGGGCTGTTCAGAGGGAGGTACATGGGGCTGAAGCTCCTGCTCTTTTTATCTTCGAGGTTTGTGTGATTTTATAAGCAAACTTGATTTCAGATTTTGATGCTGCAATTCGTATTATTTGATGTTTAATTTATGAAATGTCTTCTGTGTGGCCACTGTATACCACCTGTGTTTTCAGAGATGGGATTCAGCCACACCAAAAGCAATAGAAATTTTAAATATCTAGTGATTTGGAAACATCAATTGAAGTTTAGTTTATTCGACACAAATTTCTAAAGAAAGGGTTCAGGATGAAGCTAGTTTCAGTGTCTAGCAGATTCTTTTCGCTTCTTAACCATCCAAGTGGTTTCGACGAGATATCTCGTTCAAGATCTGAATAGCGCGTGTTGTGCTTCAGTGCGACGTTAATTAAAATACATACCTACCTACCATCAAGATCTGATTAATGATGAGATATATCAGATATTGCCGATTGTTTTATGACAAGATCAAGATCGGGTCATCTTTTCTCTAATGACGAGGTATCTCGTCCACCAAGATCTGGTCAGTTTTGGAAATGACGAGATACCTCATCGATACAACCACCAGGATATGTTTGATCGCGGGAAAAGGAAACAAGTCTAATTATGAAGTAAAGTCACCCCTAGTTCTGATGGTATGAAATCCCACCCCTTTCCACAGCACAAAAACTGACAGAGTAAAGGTGGCCGATTGGAGGTTTCTGCCGAAAGTAAGAAACAGAAGTAATGCGATTGATGATTTTTTTAAGAAATCATGGCTCGTGTTCAACAAGCTATACCAGTTTCCCAAAGTGGGTGCTGAAGGAATATTAGAGAGCAATGAAAATGTAGCCTCATCGTTCCCATTGATTTTTAATTTTACGGATTTGATTAATATTAATACTGATAACAATGAGTAATATAGGGTGCTTATGTGCGCTTTATTTTTTATTTCATTTTAGTAAACAGCTTCAGTTTGTTTCTAAACTAGATGTTTGAAACTAAAATTAGTTACATAAATAATTTGGAGAAATTAGAAAATTATAGGCACAGTTGCACTTTTAATTTAGTGTCCGATGAGATACATTTTTTTCAGAGGGGTGCCGAAAAAAAATTGTTTTGAAAGGGGGAGATGAACCAATAAAGTTTGGGTATGTATTTTTAATTAACGTCTCACTAGAGCAACACAACGGGTTATTAATAAAGTTTGGGGAAATATGAGCTATACTCTTAACGTCCTCGGTCTTAAATAGATAAGGATGTGGTCTTTGGATTCCCGATCGATGCTTCCACGTTCTCTATAAGATTTGTGTATAAATTTCACATGCACAAGTCTTATTTTTCAATTTTGCCTTAAACCTCCAAGTGGTTTCGAGATACTCGTCCATCAAAATCTGACCAATTTTGATGAGATATCTCAACATATTGAAGATTTTTTATGACGAGATCAAGATCTGGTCAATTTTTTGCTAATGCCGAGATATCTCGTCCATCAAAATCTCTGGTTAGTTTTGCTATGACGAGATGTATCATCCATTAAGATCCGGTCAGTTTTACTAATGATTAGACTACCACACCAAGAGGGTTAATCCACCCATAAGCGGGAGGACTACTGAATCAGGGAACCAATTGTGAAGTTTGAGGAAAAAATTCCCTACTTAAGTACTATGTTATGACCTCCCAGAGAACAATTCTGGGTGAGTGCCTGCTTGTATATGGTTGTCTAGCTCCCGTTACTCTCTGCAGTTCATTTCCCACTAATTGTGACGTCTTTTCTGGTCCTAGACTATACAGGGTGTCCCAAAAAGGTTGTTCCGCGATTTATCTTTTTACCATTTGGAGATAAGTAGGCAATGTAAATTGCAAAAGTGCACCAAATAAGGTAAGTAATTAAGATATGTGAATAAAATTATCACGTGATAACAATTTAAGCGGATCGAGTTTTGAATTTTTATACCACCCCTCTAGATAAAAATCCGAGATAGCAAAAATGTTCCTTACCTGTATCCCTATCGTTAGTAAAAAAAACCATATTTCTGTAGGTTGAATAGTAACGGAGATACAAGTTTCTATTTTAAGGGGGCCGTATCTAATCTAGAACGGAAACTGACCCATGGCCAAGAATGAAGAGCTAAGTTCTGCATTGCTGCAGATGGAAAAATTTCCTTTTATTTTTATTTAAACCATTTTTTCTACAATATTTTTATTAAAGATTACATTGTCTACTATTATGTATTGCGATTTTCATCTGCAGTTGCAATACTACATTATTTTGCACAATGTTGCACTTTCTGACCGAAAAATGCTTTTTAACATTGTGTATGCGGTCCCTAATCTGACTGCTTGAACAGCTGTGCACAAGCTAACTTTTTTGCGTCCTTATGCCTCCGTTACTGTTCAACCTACAGAAATGCAGTTTTCTGCTAACGATAGGTATGCAGGTAAGGAACATTTCTGCTATCTCGGATTTTTATCTAGAGGGGTTGTATACAAATTAAAAACTGTATCCGCTTAAATTGTTATCACGTGATATAATTTTATTCACATATCTTAATTACTTACCTTATTTGGTGCACTTTTGCAATTTACATTGCCTACCTATCTCCAAATGGTAAAACGATAAATTGCGGAACAACCTTTTTGGGACACCCTTGTATATCATTTTCAGTTTAAGTGCAATATTACTGACATCTCATTTCAAATTACCCCATTAACCTCTCATTCTGTTGTCATTTGAAGACATCTAAAGTTATGTGGAAAATACAATTTCAGATGTCTTATAAAGAAAAAGTTCATTTCTTTACATTTTCCCTTTGGAAAATGGGGTTACCTTGGCTCAGTGGGTTTGTCCACTGCGCTAGCAGCCTGCCAGTTGTCGGCAGCACGGTTCGGTACTTGTAACTTACTCTGGGTGTATTTCTCTTATGTCAGTAAAACTTTCCTTGTGTGGGCTTGGCCAAATATGGCCCTTGAGCCATTAAACAAATAGCCTTGTGTGTAGGTCCATTGCTTGATGTTGTCTTGTTAAACACAGCTTCGCCAAATATTGCTTTGCACCGTAAAACCCAGCAGATCAACATTTAAAAGTTCCGAGCAAGGTTCTGGAATTCACTATCATACATGAAATTCAAAATGGATCCATTTGAAAATAGTTAAGTCGTCCACAGATTGTGAATAAATTTTAAATCTGAAAACCTTTTACAGTATCAAAAAAAAATAAGTACCACAATTTTACTTACAAGAATCAATGGAAATGTGAATGCATCAAAGTTGGTATGAGCAGAGAAACAGAACTAGAGCCATTATCTTAATCTGATAGCGAGTGTTGACCTTGTCATCTGACCAAAGTTGAAAACGAAGTGTTGCACTACGATCTTTCCCTTCAGGGTTGATCCAGGATTGTCGCCAGTAGCCTGTTGTGTTGCTCCCGTGGGACTAAATTTAACTACCTGATCCTGATACATGGGCACAGATGTATAAAACACGAGACAATACAAATGCTAATTTGTTCATTTTTTTTAAATATCAGATTCAGGTAGGTATTTTGCTGACTCGAGCAGTTTACTTACAGTACAGCTTAATTAAATGGATAGATTTAAAACATCTTGTCCATGATAGATGACTCAAATTTAAATCATTTGATTTCACAAGATTCACGATTGTACCATAAATTAACTCATAAAGCTTAAGCAAAATAGGCATTTTCATATGTATAAATTCGTATACAAATTATAAAGATTTGTGAATTATTTAGGTTCTAAAATAGGGACAAATTTATTTGGTTTTCACCCCTCTTGCATCGTATAAAACCAAATGCCTTCCAACTTTAACATATTTAGATGCAAAGGCTGAAATGAGAAGTACCATTTAGTGTTAGTCATTATAATTTTTTGCAACGAGGGCTAATTGGACTGAGACCAATAGCATAAGTAGATTCTGAATATCAGCATTTGGCTTAAGTAAAAATTAATATTGAAACAGTGATACATCAAATTAGTTCTTAATTGAAAGAATTGTTTCTTCTGGCAATTTATGCTTACACTGAAAACCTCCTGCACGGTCAATCCTAACTTAAATGAAGTGAATATTGGAATTTTATTTGCAAATCATTTTTCATTCAAGAATGAAATCCATATTACATAGTCGGTAGTAAAGATTTTAAACAGTTCAATTTTAATGTTAAATTATTGTTCCAATAAATATGTCAAATCATAAATGTGTCCAATCCAATAAATATGAGCAACGATATTTAGTCAATTCTAAAACTTATGGAATGGTCCTAACTAGGTTTTAATGCAGCCAAGAACAGCCCTATGATAGGACATCTCAATGTTGTTCTTCATAACTGATTTGCTGTTTTAATGGGTTGATGCTATTTTCATTGAAGGTGCATACATCAATACAGCATATAGAATGCAAATTCAGTATGTTTAATAGTTTATCCGAAAACGTATATTTTTAAGATAGTTTTGTCATCACAAAGTCACTTTTTCCATTTTAAAGTTGAACAAAACTTCAATAATGAAAGCTAATGCCAACGTAAATGCTTGTAAACCTAAAAGTTATTTTGATTAATATGAACAGAGTGAAGCGATGGTAATTGTAATTAATTAATGTTACACTGGAGCAACACAACGGGTTATGGTCCGGGATCAATCCCCAAGGGAAAGATCCGAGAAAGCTACGTAATTTTGAACCAGTCAGATGACAAGGTCAACTGAACTGGCACCCCACTCTCCAAACGACAACGTGGGGACATTTGACATCACAACAGATTTAACATGTCGCAGCCCTCGCATACAAGATGATCTTTGGCTGGACCGAGTTTCGAACTCGTAACCCACTGGTTGCTAATCTGTTGCTCTTCCAACTGGGCTACAGCAGCCCTAAGAGATAATGAAAAATTGGCTAGTTGAAAAGAGGAAGTTTACACAAAGGATAAATACTATTTGGTTGTTTCTCGTGTTATAAAACAGTAATATCTTGGTAACCAAGCTATTTTCAATGTAAAAAAAACTGCATTCCAAATAGTTAATGCAACAAATTCACTCTTTTCAGTACTTTTCATCATGTAGCCTTTGGAGCTCTTGTACTTATATATAAAAGAAACCAGTTAGAAGTTTCTCGAATTAAGGAGCTATGATTCATATCAAGTAACATTTTTAGGTTCATGGGTTTAAATTCAGCTAGAGATCAGGTATTCCAGTTTAAGTTACTGGAGCAGTATATTAATTGCAACTGATTATAACTGCAGCAGTTAAATTAGTTTTAAGGTTTTCTTTTCTATGTATACTGATATTTACATTCATCATAAAGCTTGTAAATAACAAAGTGAGTCTAATTTTATGTACATAAAAAGCAGTACACATATATAATCTGAGAAAGAACACAGTAGCACACAAAATGTAAGGTTCACAAAAGTTTGTTTCATTTATTAAAATTCAATACTACTTTAACAAAGTTGTATAATATTATGATGATGGGATTACGATACAACTTATTGGTAACTTAAAACAATACTTGCAAATATTTTGATGCAACAATAATCTTTTAGCATTAAAACTAAGTATGCTTCTGGATTCTTGTTACATGAAAAGAATGAGGTAGATTAGAAACATAAGGACCCTGGAAACACTGAGGTCGAATAAAAATAGAGGGAGAACTAAAAGTTAACTTCCAAAGTCAACAACGTATCGACAACTGAAATTATTACATGCATTTGTGCTTGTTTTGTACAAGTTGGATGATATTCAAATGATATCAAGTTGAAACTTTTCCTAATCAAAGGAATATTTTTAGAAAAAAAGACAAATAATAAACCTTTAAAATTGGACACTAAATATGTTTTAACGCTTAGCAGTCTAGACAGTTTTAGAGCTATCACGAAAGCAAATTCAACTTCCACAATGGATCAATAAAAAAAAATAAGATTAGAAATTTAATAATTTAGATTCATGATTTAATAATTCATTCATCACAATAGTAGCTCCATGAAACTAAATAACACTGTTTAAAAGCTCTATAAAAACAATTTTCTTACATATAAATAGCAAACCATGCCATGTGCACGATTTTGGACATTTAAGTTCAATGTTATTCAAAAGAATACGAATGAGGCTAAGTCTCAATTCAAAATTTCATGTGTTTGTATAAATTCACCATCTCTATCTGTATGAACACAAATGTATAAGCAGATATTGTATTCTTTGGATACAATAGAAGTATTTCTATAAAAATAAATAACATTTTTTATACATAGATAAGCAAAATAAAAATCAAATAACTTTATACTAAGGTCAGCAGAGAATGCCTGTATGATCTGCAAAATTCTGAAGAGTGTTGGATTCATTTTCGTTTAATGAAGAAATGCGAGGCAACGTCTCGGCTTTTCTACAAATTTCTAGGACTGTTTCATTAAATTTATCTGGTCTATCAGCATAAACGTGATGTCCTGCATCTTGTATCATCTGAAGAGATAAAATAAATATTTTGCTCAGAATTATAGTCGATATAAAATTTATAAAAAGCATAACTAAAAATAAAGATGGAATCAAAACAGAAAAATGCAATATCTTAACATTGGTCAACAATATTTGAAAGAACCATGAGAACAGTTAATAGTATATACAATTTCGGATTTCATACAAGTATGAATTACCTTTACTTCAACATAACAGTTTTTTCTCAGAACACTGGTTTTAAGTCCAGAACTACTATCAATCCACGATCGAGAACCATAGACAAAAGTAATTGGAACATCTTGCCGGAGTTCAGAAATTCTCTCTATCATTGGTTGTTTAGCCCATCCAAATTGAGAAGACATTGCTTTGAATGCTGATTCTCCACTAAAATTCATGAAATATTGAAATGTTATAGGACCAGGTAGTTAAATAAAGTTTTTTAATGAACAAATGCTTAAGTTTATCAATACATAAATATGACAGATATTTAATGTTAACACAATCTCATCATTTTAAGAGAGTAAATATATGTAGTACTGAACAAATTGAAAACAAATGCCATTAAGAAATAAAATACATTTTAAATATAATCCATACATATATTTAAAATAAACTTGATTTTATCAAGCTTAAAACTTTAAGTTTCAGCTTCTTTGACCCAGAAGATAAAAGCTCTTCAATAAACTGGTTATGACAAAATTTCGATCATTAAAACTTATTCAAGAGTCCTTTTCAAATTTCAAACACAAATGGGATTTTACTTTTAACTTGGCATATTATTTTATAAATGGAAAAATTCATTATTAGAAAATAATAAAGCATAAATCTCCAAGAAAAATTAAGTGCTTGCTTTTCATATAATGTAAAATTAGTCAATTACTCAAATGTCATAATATAAACACATTTTTACTGAAGGCCATATAAATCAAGAAGCAATTGTTAACAATACTTTTTTGTACTGACACTGGAAAGGATTACATACATAACACACTTTGATGTGGATTAGTGTTCATCTGTTTAATTTTGGTTGGCTTAAGAACTGCCAAAATGTGCTGGTTGATACTCAGTCAATTACATTGATGATTCATGAAACAATGCCAAATGGTGTGAAAACAAGAGGAGTGAGATCAGCTAATACATGCTTGTTAATTTGAGGACAATTTCAAGTAATGAATCAGAATAATTAGAAACAATAGTTTAAGGAGACTACCAGAAACTACCAAAAATAAAATTTCTTTCTTTCCTGAATAGATGAATAAGTCATTCCTATGAAATTTTTAAGTGACTGAAGTTTTTATAAGCATTTTTAAAAATGTGTCTTAAAACTAGACAAAAAACTGCTGCGTAGATTACATGTTTTACTACAAGTAATTGAAATAACTTTTTTAGTCAATTCTCTATACAAGTGATTTCAACCAGCAAATTCTGCAAGAATATTGCTGGTGTGCCTGATGCATGATGAAACAGATTAAAATTAAAATTGCATTTAATGAGTAAAGATGAAAAGAAATTGTGTAAAGATATCTTTCAATCATGGATGATGAATTGGATTTAGATTGAAATTGAACAAGATTTATTTCACTTCAACCGTTTAGTTTTGAATTTCTGACAAGTGCGCTCACGTAGAATTTTTAAGTAATACTGGCATTAATAATTTTGATTATTATTTTATTATTAAAAATATCATAAATACATTGTTTGAAAGATTTTTTAAAGTCACTATGGAGCAAAAGGAGGATAAGTAATTACTTTTTTTTGAAAATCAAGCAAAATTATACTTAATTTTTGTCAGATTGGCAAAACATATAATGTATTTGTAGTGTGCCGCAGTATTTTAGTAATTAGTTTATGTGTGCCATGAGATAAAAAGGTTGAAAATCACTGCTTTAAATTTTAATGCAGCATATGTTGTCTCATTAATTAAATATTGGTGTTCTCGAAAATTAAGCTACTGGAATGGTTGCAGAAACAGAAAAAGTACATAAACTTATGTATTTACAAAGATATTTCAGCAAATGATGTTCACAATAAAAGTTCAACATGATTAAAAGCTGCAAAATTGACTCAGAGATAGAAGGACGAGAAGAGGAAGAACATTATGATGCAATGTAAATTTCAAGTGAATATTTCTCATTGCTCATACAATCAAAATTAATGCATGAAAACTTTCCTGCCATAATGCTTGCTGTGAAAAATATTACAATACTTATTCTAATACTTTAAATAGCTTTTTCCTACTATATTTTTCTTCGTATTTATAAAATTTAAGCCTTTTTAAAATATTTATTCTCCTCAAACATGAGGGAATTTACAAACTAAAATAGGTTAATCAAATTGCATTGAATTGAATTTTTAACAATTCATGAATAAAATGTAGAGCTGCATATAAAATGCACTAGTAAATTTGTAAAAAATAAAAATATATAAATAAATGGGACATGAAATGTTCTGATATGTAGAAGAAAAGTTAAAAATAATAACTTAAAACACATAGGATATGTATTTAATGAAGTTGTTCAAAGGTTGCACAATGGAAGCATTTTTACTAATTTATTTTTCTTTTTAGTCCATTGCAGATTAAATAATTAAGACACATGGTTAGGAAGTTCTATTGAATTATGCATGACAGTAATTATAATTTTAGTGTTTAATGGTGCTTAGTATTCATATTCATCTGGTTGAAGTAATTTTTTTAGAATTGCAATGTGTGGACTGAGACAAAATTATGATAAATAAACATGCAGCACAATAAGTTAAATTAAAAAGATTACAATCTGAATCTTGCACTATTCATTTTACATTTAATAATTATCAACTTAAGTGACTAAGTTCAATCAGAAATTTATAAACTCAAAGAGTGTCTTCCTTTCTGTAAAATGAAGTAATTTTTTATCTCGAATGACAGGTGTCTGTCTATTAGCTACATAAAACAATAAATTACACCTAGTCTCAAATACGCTAATCATTCTTGCATTATCCAATTATTTCCTTTGAAAATTTAGATACTCTCATAATATTTCGGTCTAACAATTAAAATATGAATTATGAGGTTGGTTGTTTTGTACTTTTAAGTTTCAAATGAAGTGGTAAATTAAATTTCTTAAAAAGTTCAAGAAATAGTTATCTAAGAAAATTCAAAATAAATTTTAAATATTAATTGCCTGATTAAAATACAAATTGAAAAAACGTATAGGAATTTTGTACTCCTTTGTAGTTCACAAAATTTGATAATTAAAATACATGTCACAGAAAGAGTCTTAGTTTATTTTGTTATTTTTCGAAGTTCATAACTAATGTTTACTTTTTTTATCCAATCAAGTCATTTGACATTATTCCATTCTGAAATAGTGAATTTTTTACATTTTGACAAAAAACTTTAAAGGACTTAACTATATACCACTAATGCTACAAGAGCATAAATATACAATACACCAGTAGAAAGAGTTTGCTTCTAGCAAATTTTAGAATTATTCTAATAGAACCATGAAGTGTAAAAAGATGTATACTTTCAAGTTACATAGTATTAACATATTATGTTAATAACCTTAAATTGTTTTTAACAAACTCGTTATGTACACATGTTCACTCTCATTTTACCAAAAGGAAGCTAAGAACAAATTTAAGAATTGAGAAAATAGTAAAAATTCATTTCCAAACACATAAAAGCAAATGCTTAAAATCTTGTTTCAGACATTGTAATGCACCTTCACAGCAAATCCTTACAATTAACATTATCTTGATACTATAAAATTCTTCTCATAAGTGTTGCCATCATGTATTATTTCCAATTTTGAACACATGCCATATCCTTAAAAGGTTTTAATTCCATCTCAAAGCAAATTTACAAAAAGGAATTATTTTGACACTTTGCTATACAGTCAAAATTGCAAAGTGTCATGGATTTGCTAATTTATTCTTACACCTTAAATTTTAATTATATTTTCTATTTGTAAGTCAAAATATTTTGTACCTAATCTTTGACAAACTATACTTTAAAAATGCACTTTTCTTATTCTATTTCGTTCAATTTAATTCAAACAATTTTGGACAATTTGATTTTTATTCCCAATGATTGATAAGAATATCTATCTGTGGGCTTGCCTGCTGCAATAGCAACCTGTGAGTTGTAAGCAGAACAGGTTTGATTCCTCCCTGGGTATATTCCTCTTCTATGTCAGTAAAACTTTCCTTGTGTGTCTATTTCTTGATGTTGTCTGTCTTGTGTTTGGTGCAGCTTGGCCAAATATGGCCCTAGCACCATAAAAAGTCCAAAACCTCAAAATATGAATATAGCATATGATATGTAACTTATGTAATCTACATACCAGTAAGTAGCATATTACATACATGTTTTCCCACTATAGTGATTTTCAGTTCAATAAATTTAATGTGCTTAATTTTAAGAGACAGAAACTTTAATTCTAATTTTAAAAGGATGCAACAAAGAATTGAAACAATTACCAGAGCATTTTCACAGTAAATGCACCAATGTTAAGGAGTTCTATGAAGTGCGGTTTTAAAAAATAATTGTGCATCCATTAATGGGGATTCAACTGTATTTCCATTGATTACTGCTTTTCCAGTTATTGACTTGCATATACTCATGCAAAAGGAGAAAAGTAAAACACATAGCTGATGTTGCATTAGCTAGGAAGGAATTAACATTAGATTTCCCTTTTCTATGTAATTCATTGAAGAAATAAACAGATTTGAAATGGTTGAAATGAAAATGTTTCACTGTCGAAAAATTAAAAAAATTACAATGTGTAATTTTAGTGTTTCCTGCATAAATGGAACATCAGAATCTGCAAACTACACACTTTACTATGTTTACAATTTTGGACAATTTACAGCAATTGAGTGGTATTGCAGCTTTTAATGTTAATTTTGATTAATGTTATTAACTATTATTTAACACATTTAATTGCAGTGATAAAGCCACATTTTTTAAATGATATAATAAATAATATTATTTTGCATTGAATTATTTTCCTGAAAATTCAGTAAATAGTTTTAAATTAAAAAGCAACAATAACCAAGCACTATCAGGCAGTTTTAATATTACTTATACCCGAGTCTTACCTTGGATATTGAGCATTACAATGATAAATGTAGTTAGACACATCAGTTGGATCTGCTACGTCATATTTACGTAAAATGTCTGGGCGAAGACGCTTTATTAGCTTAGGACCTGTATGATTTGGAACATATAGGTATTAAGTCTTATCACATATTTTCAGTCATACAAGCACTTAGCTTTGAAACTTGTTTAATATCTATTCTATAATCAGATACATTCAGATGTGCAGTGATTTACAAAATCTTTAGGATGCAGAACAGTTTGTCTCGATAAATATTCGCAAAGTAGTGGTTTTCTTTGTATCCTAAACATAGAAGTATGTGGCATAAACTTGCTTCTTTTCTTAAAGAAAAAAGTTACTAGATGATTGAATTTTATATTGTTTTATTGTCAAGGATTGGATTTGATGTTAGGGTTTTATGGCATTAGGTCCAAAAGTGGACAAGCTGTGCCAATATCGTCAAGCGATATTTTTGTTGAAAGAAAAGGGAAATTGCCTCACGGTTCAAAATTCTAAATATTTAGTTTCATATGAATACCTTAGGAGCAAACCACATTATGGAATATTAACTAAGGTCGAGTGGAGTAAAGTGAGTATAAAAAAACAGTGTTTTTAATTTAAAAGTAGAATTTAGCAATGACATGTCTTAAAAATGTGGTATTTCTTGCATGATAAATACATTGTATTGTATTATTCAAGAACACACTGCATGTGCTTTTTCTAGCAATTTAAATCCATATATTTAGTTGAGTGGCCATTTTTATACCCACTTTACCTCATTGTATGGGGTAAAGTGGGTATAATAATGGCCACTCAACTAAAGTGGGTAAATCATAGAAGTTATAAAACATTAAATGATGAAACAAATTATTAACACAATATAGTAGATAAGTATTAAAACAACAATATTTGTTCAATGAGCTACTATTTTAGCTGTCTTCTAAATGTCAATCGTATATAATACATAAAAATACTTTTAAACACTAGATTTCAAGATGTACTTACAGTGAAATGAACAATGTATAAGTGTTCATTTCCCATTAAAAAACAGTCAAAATTTCTACACAATATAAAATATGCATGTTTACATGAATTTTAAGATATAAAAGTTACATATCAAAACTGTCCACAATTATAAAACATATCTTTTGGTAATGTATAAATACTACTTCCAATATCTATTATGCCAACATCCTTTTCTAGAAAAGTATACCATTGACAAAATCAGGATTTTTTAAAGAAAGGTTACTTTGAATGAATCTTTCCCAACTTCTGTTACTTGCTCAATAAATCATAGAACTGATTTTTTTATTACATATTAACAAAGAACCTTGCTTAATATTGTTGCTGTCATTTTTTGCTGTTTGGTTTTTCAATATTTATTCTTATTCTGCAACTTTATTTTCGTATGCTGTTATTTTTCTTTTTACTATAACTCTCTAAAAATAAATGCTCTAGGATGCTAAAACCTCTATTAATACCTCACCTAGGAGATGAGGGTCGTTAATATGGCAAATTTCAGGTCCTTGAACAGTAAACATACTTATCTGCCTTGTAAGTTACTTAAAAATTAGATGATATTGCTTCCTGAGAAGCTAGATTTCCTTCACTTTGTGACATGATTACAACACACATCAAACTTAATTTTGGGAAATTAATGCCTTTTCTGTTATCACAATTATGCATTCCAGTCAGTCAGTTTATGGGATGCAACCTTTCCCTTGAATCCTTTCACAACATGGTCGAATTTAATAATTCACATAACTGTTTCAATAGAAGTGACCTAAGAAAAATTTTGCAAGTCATTTTTCCTTGTACATGATTTTGAAATTCTTTTCCAGTGATGCGAAAACAGCCCTTAGATATTGAGGTTTTGGCTTCACTGAAAATAGCATGGAAAGGAATTTCAAAATCATGGTACAAGGAAAAAGGATTGCAAAATGTTTCTTAGGTCACATCCCATGTTTATTGAATATGTCTATAAAACTAATATAAAAAACTCATGTAAACTAATGTACAGCATAAAATGTGGTTTTAGCCATGTCTATATAGCATAAAAAACCAAATTTCATCAATGTAGCCACTAAGCCTAATATGGTACCGCCCTTTTATAGTGACCTTGGAGAGAAAGGGGATTGGGGCATTTCTGCCTTGGCAAGATACAAACGGTTACCAATCTGCACGTGGTTTACGTTTCTTCAGCAAGCAAAATTTTTCTTTTAAAATATAGCAGTTTTTTGTTGACTATTTAATGTGCTTACCATATTCAATCTGCCATCAACAGAAAAAGATGATATTGCTTTTTTCAAGAGAAATGTACTTTACCCTCTGAAAGAATTTTTGAAAATGGCCGTGATATGCAATTGTATGTTAGAAAAGAACCATCTGGAGATGCAATATCAGCAGTTGCCAAAAGAAAGGTCTTTGCATGGCGAATTGGTTTATTGGATAAAGAATACCCTTTCTCACATCATTGTGGTTCGTGCATTGTTGGAGCAAGGAATATGGTTTGTGTATTGTTGGAGCAAGGAATATGGTTTGTGTATTGTTGGAGTGACATAAGGGCAGTCTGATCCGAATTCCTGACAAGACATTCAGCCAATAAAATAGGACCTGATAAAATTGTAGAGATTGACGAATCCCTCTTTGTAAAATGGAAGAACAATACATGGAGTGTACTGCCACAACAGTGGATTTTAGGTGGCATTTGCCACAATGGCAATGAGTGCTTCTTGGTTCAAGTACCAAACAGAAATGTGAGAACTCTCATGAAGAACATCCAAGAGCACATAAGTGAGGGATCGGTGATTCATCACCTGGAGTCCTACCTAACAGAATTCATGTTCAGGCATCACGTTGGCCATGATAATGTGTTTAACGCATTATTAGAAGCAATTGCTGAACTGTGGCCACCAAGAAAGTGTCTGTTACAAATGAATTTTTGGGTATGTTTATAATGTTGTAATTATAAATATATTGCTTATAAAATTGTATTAAATAAATAAATATTTATATTATACTGCTTCTGTATGTATATATTAAATAAATTATATAGTGTAGATATAGAATGAATTGCTTGTGTGTATCTGAAACCATTTGTTTCTTGCCAAGGCAGAAACGTGTCAATTCCCCTTTTCTCGCCAAGGCAGCTATAAAAGGGGGAATATCCCCAATACTATATCCACTTTATTTTAAAACATCTGGCATTAAAATGATGATGTAATTTCTTGTCTGTTTATTGGAATCTTTTAACAGATCCTTTAACCAGCTTAGGTGAACAAAAAATATATAATAGCTTTAGAAAGGCATACTTAAATAGGAAGTTTCCAAGATAACCAAAACCCACATGATGGGATCAAAATAAAGAGGGTCACCAGGATCCACTAGATGTTACCACTAAAAATGTTCAAATTCCAAAAATTTTTAAAGAGCTTAAATATAATGTTATGAGTTTTACTTTCTATCTTAACAGGTTTGCAATTAATGAGACGGTTTTTGCAAGAACTACCTACTTCACCCCAACTGTCCCTATGGAATGTATTTAGTCATTGAAATATACAATATACAGGGCATTTGAAAACTTCAAATACAATCTTTAAGGGGAGGTAGGATCATAAAATTGAACCATATTCACAAAGGGATGAGTCAATTGGACTTGCTAGATGACAGTTGGCCAGTAAGGGTTATTGTCTTTTAGATACAGCCTTGTATGAGTAATATTCATCTTTTAACACCGAGATGCTTTACATGCACCTACCATATGGGTCAACTAACAGAAAAGAAAGAGCTGCTGTATGAATATATTGTGGACAATACATCAACATGTGTTCCAAATCACCAAACATTTACGTCTTTGCACCAGATTTTGCACAATCAGTTCTTTTATGGTGTATCCTTTCTTTATCAAAAATAGATGTTTCGAGAATTATGAGAAAATAAACTAAGTATTTGAAATTCATTAAAATATTTTTAGCTTGTTAAGTTAGAACACATAATCTGGACCATGAAAGACTAACAATTGTCTTTTCCCTCTAATTTAAAGTTTAAAAGGCTGTGTTTTTAAGATGAAGAAAACAATTTTAAAAGAAAACTGACCCTATGTAAAAAAGCAGAGAAAATGTATTATAATTTCAAATACCAAAAATTATAGCTGATATTAACATGCTGCATGAATAAAATAACTGTTTGAATTCAATGAAAATTTCACTGTAACCTCATTTTAACTGCACTTTTAAGTGACTTCCTAGATTTGCATTACGTTCTCATGAGTAAAATAATCCAGTTTCTCATAAATACGTAATGAAAAATAGAAAACCCTCAAACTGACAAATTTTCCATTTTTCCAAGCCAAATTTTAGAAAATTTTCCCATTTTTAGAATCTAAAAATACTGTAACTGTAGATCCTTTAACGTTTAAAATCATACTCCTAGTCAATTGGTATTTTATCACACACTGAAACTTGTTTAGCCATAAGAGAGTACCAAAAGGTTTCCTATCTAAACATTAATATCATGGGATGCAAGGAAATCTTCAAATAATGAAGCATTGCATGGACCACATAAACATAAAGTGCCTAAGGAAATCCTTCATATACTGAATTACATACTTCAACAGAAAATTTATGAGCAATGATTTCAGTTTCAAAAGAATTTTGGAGTTTAAAACTTTATTTGGCCTCTGGATAGTCATTTAACTTACAGATAAAAAGTTTTGTGCTGGTTACCTATTATCACATAAAATGTTTTACAAATGTGAGAAAATGGACAAGCTATGTTCATTAACAAACCATGTATTTCATATTTGATTTATTTACAATTGATCTATTACGATTGATCTGATTCGGAACAAAAACTGAGTGATTAATACAAAATAGATATGCACAGAAGCATGTGCAGGTATGTTCTACATGTAATATTCTGGATCATCCCAGTACACCAGAGATTAGGAGATTTATACTTAATTAAAAAACATTAAGCACTGATATCATTTTGAAAAATTACAAATTATATACTTTTGAAAATTAACAACACAAAAATAGGTGAAGCATTAGTCATAATTTGATGTTTAATTGATTTGTTACTTGACTAACAAGAGATTGATGTTGAAAAATATATTATGAATGTGTAAATATACAATTGGTATCACACTAAACATGGATTAATTTATTGCCACAGCATTTACAAAATGAACTCACCAAATGGCCCGACAGCTCTCAGACCAGCTAAAGGGTTGAATGGTCGAAGCATTGCAGCAATCATTTTTGCCCATAGAGGAATTTCCACTTTTCTGACACTTGTATCTGGAGTAGGAAATCCCCAAGGATCAGCTAAAATTAAATGCTTGACCCTTTCAGGATATTTCATAGCATACGAAGCAGCAAGGAAACCTCCCATGCTATGACCAAGCAGAATGAACTGTTTTAACCCAATTTTCTCCCTCCATTGTTCAATACCTTTAAAATACAAGTATACATATATGAAAATAACCTTTTAAAAACTTAACCCTGAAAGATAAGATAAATATTAATTAGAAAAAGTTCAATTACAATTGGAATTATTAGCACTTTTTGTGCCATGTGACACCCATGTGTATAGTTGTACTGAACTATAATACAAAACAAATGTAGGTCCCACCCAACATAAATTTAATTTTCTAGAGATTATTAAATACTTTTAAACGTTTTAACAATGTAATTGAATACCAACACTGGATTGTACATAAGATACTTATGGAAAATTGCAGATTAAAAAAAAAAAAAGAATATTTGAAAAGTCTGAGAATTTTATTATGACAAATTTAAATATTAACCCCTTCCTGTTATATCTCAGCAAGGCTTGGGCAAAACTATCATGTTAAAATATTCACTGGCTCATTCTAAATCTGATCTGGGTAGCAAAGTGTTGATTGCATTGTACCGATTGTGCTTTTCCCAGTCTTATCCTTTGATGTGATTTAAAGTTCTTTCCACATCAAGTTCTCAGCACTAATTACTCTTTAAACCAGGATACATGATATTATATGAGAAAAACTAGTGTTATTCTGGTCTCAGAAAAGGAGGATGCCTAGGATTGATTCATAAGATTTTGATGGTAATTAGCAACAAATACTATTGAATGTTTCAACTTCAGATTTTAGCAATTTTGATTCTTCTAAATTAGAACATTAGAATCTTTAAAGTGATATTTTCTAAATATGAATATTATACCACTTCTTCAGACAATTACTTTTCGCAGAAGGTGCTTCTGGTATAAATTTTTGCTAATAAAATAAATCTTAAATTTTTGTAATGTTGATGGAAAAGGTAGGTTGTAGGAATTTTAATTAATATCACACTGGAGCAACACAACAGGATATAACATTGATGGAAAAGATGCAACTAAAATTGTAAAGGTATATGCTAGCAAGCTCTTATTGGATACTGATCAGGATGTCATAAGCAAATTAATAAAATTCATAATTAAAAATCTTAATTTACACTAATAAGATTTGTGAAATGCTTTGATTTTTGTGGCCTGTATGGTAGGCGGAAGTGACGTCATCAAAAGGGGCGGGCAAGTGACATCAGAGAGTGACGACACACATGACTGGAAATGACGTATTTGATGACGTCATACTGGAGTTGAGTTGTAAATGTCTTGTTTCTGAATGAAATATTTTCCATTTACATGTAAGAGTTGAGTTAACCTAATGTGACGTCATGGGAAGAGTAGAGTGGAGTTGTAGAGTTCCTGCTTCTAAAATTTAAAATATTTATGTTGTAATATATAAGTAAAAGTTGAGTTGTTTGATACTTTCCAGGGATGGAGTTGAGTTGTTTTCTTAAATTACATACGATTTCGAAGTTTCTTCACAAATGAGTGGTAACACCAAGCACATGTGTTATTGGATGCTTCTATGCGACATCGTGAATGACGTCAGGTTACATGTCTGAACATGTTGGAATGCAAGTTTTCGCATGTTTTTTCAAGACCGAATATGAAGGTGCCTAATCAGTGTATTTTCTTATACGTGTAAGAGTTGAGTTGTTTTGTGCTTCCTATGAATGGAGTTGAGTTGGGTTTTTGTAAAAAATTTCTTTATTGTAGAATGATAACTGCCACATAAGGTGTTCCGTGGCATTACACTATTTTTTGTGCTTTCTATGAATGGAGTTGAGTAGCTTTTTTTTGTAAAAAATTTCTGTATTGTAGAATGGTAACAGTCACATTAGGTGTTACGTGGCACTACCTTGTTTGCAGGCTGTGCTTGTTAGGTGTATCGTTAGACATAAATATTTGACAAATACAAAGCATAAATGTATTTAAATGACATTCATTCATCTGCAAACTCAAAATTAATCTAGCAATTAAATCCTGTGCTATGCAAAAAATATTTTTCCTCCTTTAAAATAACTTAATAGATCTAATTTCATATTAAAAAGAAGCCCCAGTATAATTAATTGTTAAGGGCAGAAAACTGGCAGCCAATTTTCTGTTTTTAAATAAAACTATGCTTTATTAAGCTGAGTGATTACCTATATTGGAAAGGATGGAATGTACAACAAATTTCAAAGATTCACAGTTGAACTGTTTCTAAACTATCCCACTTCTGCACATTATCTTAAAATTAAGAATAAATTAGACTTGTGATGATTGATTGATTAGAAACATGATTGTTGTTTCGCAGTTTTATTCTGACATTCAAACAGTGATGGCCTGTTAATTTTAAAATAAAGATATTTTTAAGTTAAAAAAATTATAATTTATGTAGTTAACAAATACATAATTTTGCAACACAATTATTGCTTGAATTACATTCAGGAAATCAATAGATAAAGAACATATACTTTAAAATTGAATTCAGGGAAAATTTAATACAGGGAAAAGATATCAAATTTAGATAGGTATGGAGAAAGGGCTTTCCACATACTTTACTAATCTTTTTAAAAACAAATCAGTTTAAAAACTGCAGGTACCAAATTTGATTAAAATTGAACAAAAATCACAACTTTCAAAAGTAAATAGAAAATTTTGAACAACATTTCCTCTATTGTTCTTATGAGCACCATGGAGAATGTCTGCACTGAACTCATTACAAGCACAACAAAGACAAAATTCAGTACTAAAACAATTTGATTTGTCTGGAAAATGAAAACACAAAAATCATACTAACTTTTTGTCATAAAACTTAACCAGTACCCAATTTTAAATAATTTATTTTCTTTTAATAAGTCTTATGCATCCAATAAAAATATTTTCATAAGAGTTCTTACTTTCAATCAGCTGATTTTCAGCTGTAGCTGCATCATTATTAAACACAGGGCGAGAGCTACGTCCAAAGCCTAAAATGTCCAGAGCATACAGAGGTCGTTCTTGTGATAAACTATCAATGTTTAAAATCCATAGACCAATTCCTGAAGCGAATCCATGAAGTAAAACTATTGGAGTAGCTTTATCTGCAGCATTTTTGTTAGTAGCTAATGACCGAACTTTGCAATCTACTGATTCTTTATTAAAAGTTATAGGAACAAAATCTAGTTCAACTGATGTTTTGAGATCTAAATAAGAGAAAAATAATGTATGAATATGTGCAAGACACAGAAATTTTAATCCCCAGATAATTTATATAATTAAAACAATTTAAAACTGCAAGATCCAATCTATATTTATGGATATTTTCTTCACAATAAAATTTACCATATTCAACCTCAAAATTCTAAACACATATATATACCATTGATGAATTAACAATTCAAGACTTGGAAGTTATTAGGTTAACACATATTTATTTCTGCTCATCTTGATATGTGCTAAAATAGCTATTATACAACTTAAACTTAGGCAGTGGGTCAATAAAAATCAATGCAATAAGAAATCTAAGCTTCACAGTAGAATTACTAAAATTAAGTTGAAATATTACATAAAAGTTTATTTACTACAGCTACCTTTAAAAGGTATGACTTCATTTACAAAGTTTTGCATTCTTGAAGTTTTACCCTTATAAGATATTCCACACTCAAGAATTGCTTTCTGGAGATTATGGTATATGGAAAACATTTGCTTTGATATTCATCACTTGGATGACAGTGGATGATGCATTAGCGAATACTGTGTGGAGTGATGAGGCTCATTTCCATTTAAATGGTGCTGCTATAAACACTCATAACTATCATAGTCTGACACAAATCCCTACATTCCCTAACTTCCATTGAATGCACAAAAAGTAGTGGCTCCACATCCTTTATCATTGGTCCTTACTTCTTTGAAGGAAATATGGCCTCGGGGCTAGTGACATGTTTTGTTAATGGCTCCAGATATGCCCCAGAAATTTGTAATTCCATCATTTCAACAGAGGAATTGTCTTGACACAACAATCTTCATGCAAGATCGTGCACCCCCTCACATCTCCTTTCCGTACAAGCCTTAATACGGCAAAACTTTTTGGTTCATAGTGATTAACAGATCATTTCCAACATCATGGCCACCCCGGTCACCCGATCTGAACCCATGATTTTTGGCTGTGAGGATATTAAGAGCCTTATTTATCAAGATACTGATCTGAACTTAGTCTTAAAAGACAGAATTCTGTAACACAAATCAATTGAGTTCTGCTGTCGAGTATGTTGTGAAACAAATGCAATTTACAGAGCAAGGTGATGGAGGCCATATCTGTAATGTTAGTGATTCCATATGTAATTGCAATAAAGTTATCGCTTGTTAACTCCTTTTTGCTACACTTGTGTGATGAGTTGAGCAATATGCAAATTAACTGGACTACATCATAAAATTTACCCCTAGCGGCCCATGATTTCTGAAGGAAATAAATGTGAACCATTTATTTCTTTCAGAAAACAAAATCGCATACTAGAGAAAGTATGAATATAAAATTTTGGTTGTGATTCACCCAGTAGTTTTTACTAGAGGTCTAAACACCTGTTTAATTTGAATCACTCTGTATGATAAAAATGAACTTACATGCAAACATTTTCTTTTCCGCATTTTCCAGTAACTCCATGGAGGTGGGACACCATCGGAGCCAGTCAGTAATCCAACTAAAGGAAGATTTATTGAACGTAAGTAGAAAAGAAAGACCAGAGATGCTACTAGCAGTTACCAATAAAGACCGGAACCTGAAGAAACAAAATAGCTGATAATCGAGTTAAAAAGTACAAACATTGAGAAACATTTGAAAATTTACACCCAACAAACAAAATATACATCTTTATTAACTAAGTAAAACTAATATTTTTCAGTTTTAATAAAATCAAAATGTAAAATAGATGATTAAAAGTCAAACAAAGAAATTTGTGTATGGAAAACATTTCATATATATTTCACACACCCCCATACAATGATATATATTTTATCATTTTCCAAAAACTCAATAAAATTTCATGCAGTAGGACGAGACAAATTAAAACTACCCACATTATACTTGCACAGAACTCCAACTCTTTAAAAAAAACTAACAAATTAATCTTTTAGAATTTTAGTTTAAAAATAAATTATTCTGCTCTTATTTTTATTTTTCAGGGTTTGATCAAATTTAAGCAACAGCTTGCACTTTTTAAACTGGGAATGGTCCCTTGGAGTAGGTCATAGAATAAAATTTAAAGAATGTGAAGCACAGGAATGTATTGCTAACACTAATAGTTTGTTTAGTAATAATTTGTTTAGAATGTTTAGCACAGAAATGTGCTAACACTAATAGTTTGACTTTTGTGTGCTGTATGACCTTGAGAAAGCTTCAGCCTTGAAGAATGGGAGTTCTTAAGAATTTATAATAGTTATAGGGAATGAATGCACCATGTGCTTTTCCATGTAACATAGATTTATACATTCTTTTAAACAGAATTTGACAGATAATGTTCGAGCATTGGATTTTCTTTTGAAATTTGATACCATGATACAATTGGACATGTTTAGGTATGATAGTCAAAAAGCATATATTTGTAAAACATTTGAAAAATGCAGCAGTGTATGCAAGTAAAAAATGCAGATTTCATAATTTGTAGACTACTGTGGATAATGATAAAATTTTTATGCAAGTAAAATAAACAAGTCAAGAAATTGTCAGTCAGACAAAAAATGCAAAAGGGAGACAAATGCACTCTGGTGTTGAAATGATACCAATGGCAGTTATAGTGTTAAAGACATCCACCAGAATCACCTTTACTCAAAATGCATGAGCCTTATTCCAAAATCAAGTACCACCATGCAGACTTGGTGTTGAGAGCAGTTCTCATGGAAGACGCTGTAAGTTTCTTTCACCAAATCCTGTTCTTCAACTATACAACCCATTTGAACGGTCGCATATTGTGTCCAAAGACCTCACTTCAAAACCAATTACAATTAACCCTCCTGATTGTTGTCTCGACAAGGTATCACATCATTAGCATAACTGTTAGATCTTGATGGACGAGATATATAAGAAAACAGACCAGATATTGATCTTGTCATAAAAAAAAATGATGACGAGATATCTCGTCGAAATCACCAGGAGAATTAAATCTTGAAGGATTTTAAAATGTAGTGAATGTGTTCTAAACATTTGTTCTTTTACCAATAGATGGCAGCACAATTGACTTCCAAGAGATACCTAGAAACAAAAAATCTTCATACCTGTTTTCTTTTTTTCCAGAAGAATAAACATCGCACTGGAGCAATGCAATAATAGGCTATTGCTGTCAGTCCAGGATCAATCCTGAAGGGTATGATCAGAGGACACCTCATAATTCTGAACCAGCCAGAAGACAAGGTCAACACCTGAGCTGGCACCTCACTCTCCAAACTTCCACACCACATCAACTTTTTTCAGAATTGTGAGAATGCAATCAGTACATGGAGTCCATTGACTCTTGTAGACTATGAAGTTGTTTATGCACTTTACCATTTTAAAATTACATTGAGAAAATTCTAAATAATATTTTACATTAAATTACATTTAGATGTTCATTTTGTAAACATTGCATCTCACATTTGCTTGGCTAAATAAATTTTATTTAAACAAGTCAGTAAAAATATGTCCTTTAGAATATAGCTACAAAATGAAATTAAACATGACACTGGGTGAGGAACCAAGTAATGAAAAGTCAATAGTTGTCCAAGGCAGTGATTTTCAACTGGTGTGCCTTACGAATGGTGAAAAAGTAATTTCTATCGATAATTCCAGTATAAATAATTTTGAGTATTTATTTTTATTACTAGGAACAAAAATAAATTGCTTCAAAAAGATTCTCTATAAAACTACTTTGGAACAAAAAGGGTAGGTAATTATTTTTTACAAATCAATCAAAATTTTAGCTATTTCATTGATAAGCAAAAACCAAATACCTTTTGGTGAAGCAGAATTTTAGTAATTAGTTTAAGAGTGCAATGAGATGAAAAAAGGTTGAAAATCACTTGTCTAATGGCTAGTGTCTTTGTACTAGCTTTCAAGAAACCTATAATCAAGAATTCAATCCTTAGTGGAACCCTTGCAAAAATACCAGAGAAACCAGCCTAAGAGTTGATTTTAAACTTTTTTTATTCTCAAATACAATCAACTTAAAATTATCAACAAAAATTAGGCCAATAATTAGGTTTTGGTATGGGTTTTATGGCGTAAGGGCCATATTTGGCAAAGCTGCACCAAACACACAAGACAACAAGGGAGGAAATAAGCAAAACGCAGAAGGGTACACACATAAAGATGTGCCCCTGAGGGCAGGTTTTAGTATTGAACCTGGTGATTAATTAGTTCGTAAAAAGTATTGAATAAGAAAGGACAGCAAATAAGGTTTATGAATGAAGTGAAAACATTCAAAAGCAATATAAAAATATCACATATCAGCTGATGAAATTTTCAAACGGATTACATCATACAGCAAATTTGACAAATGCGAAGACGTTTCCATAATAGGAAAAAGCCAAAAAATAACGAAGAACTGAAAGATTTATTTTAAAGACAAGTAAATAAGAAAAAACTGTTCCTTTTCAATTCATTGGAATAATTTAATCAAGAGTTAATTTGGCTGTCGAAAAATTTGAAAGAATTCACAATTTTTGTACTTGCTAGAGAGGACAAGTCTGAAACATAAGTCAAAATCATACAATGACAAATCAAGTCTAAATCATACAATCATAAATCAAGTCTAAATCATAAGTGGAAGAGTCAGTGAAAATTAAAAGCACTTATGAACCGGCAGAAAAAATACTTACTTCCCTCTATTATTGGATTCCATGATTTCAAGCGCAATTTTGGAAAAGGGGAATACTGTAATATTTCTGAATTCCCTTACGAATACAAGGAAGCGAAACTTCGCCAGTTTTCAACAGAAGATATGTAATCTACAGATTGGCGATCATTTGAAGTTATATAATAATTACGCAACACCTTGTCAATGCAAAAAGGGCTGTGTCACGGTTTAGAGGCTCTTTATCAAAACCGTACATGTAATATTTATATTCAGTATCATAAGCAAACGTTGACAGTCGCTTATCTTATTGTTTAATTAAACAAGAACACAAAACTTGTATTTTGACTTAAGTTGAGTAAACATTAAATCAAAACGCACTTTGCCGTAAAAGACGGTTGCCACTCAAAAGAAAATATCTACGAAAGTAGGTAGGTAGTTAAATAACATTCCACTGAGGCAACATACTGGGCTATTGACGACGATCCAGGATCAATCCCAGATCCAAGGACAACGCCTCGAAATTTTGAACAAAATATCTGCGACATTTATTCAAGGTATGTAAATCGGCAGCAAGGTTTATAGAATATAGAGAAAATGTTGTGTGTTTTCCACACATGGAAAACGTGTCGAGTTTTTCGTCTGCGGCATGACGTCACTGGACGTCTCAATGCACAGAGAAACCGAAACACTGAGTACTGAATAAAATGAAGTGTTTCTTTTTTTTTATTATTATTTCAATTAACGTCACACTGGAGCAACACAATGGGCTATTGGTGACGGTCCGGGATCAATCCCAAAGGGAAAGATCCGAGGACAACACCACGTAATTTTGAACCACGGTCAGATGACGAGGCAACACCTGAGCTGGCACCCCACTCTCCAAACTTCCACACCACGCCAACGTGAGGACATTTGAGGCCACGACAGATTTAACGTGCACCAGCCCCCTTTGTACACGACGGTGTTTGGCTGGATTCGAACTCGCAACTCTTCGGTTGCTAGTTCGTTACTCTTCCAACCGGGCCACCGCGGCCCTCATGAAGTGTTTCAAAACGATTTTCAAGGTTAATTGAACCAAATTTATGAACACTTCGTGAAGCATATACAATTATTTTTTCTTAAAAATTCTATGATAAAATGGGTAGGGTAGGGTTGGGTTGGGTATTTCAATTAACGTCACACTGGAGCAACACAATGGGCTATTGGTGACGGTCCGGGATCAATCCCAAAGGGAAAGATCCGAGGACAACACCACGTAATTTTGAACCACGGTCAGATGACGAGGCAACACCTGAGCTGGCACCCCACTCTCCAAACTTCCACACCACGCCAACGTGAGGACATTTGAGGCCACGACAGATTTAACGTGCACCAGCCCCCTTTGTACACGACGGTGTTTGGCTGGATTCGAACTCGCAACCCTTCGGTTGCTAGTCCGTTACTCTTCCAACCGGGCCACCGCGGCCCTATGATAAAATGAAAGTAGGTTTTTAAAATATTCACTTCAAATACTTATTTTCATAAATTTTCTTTTTACTTTCTGTATCGTCCAAATTTTCTACATTCGATTCCTTTTTAATTTTCCTGTTAAAATACTTTATTCGGATAATAGTTCTCATTTTTATATAAAAAGTTTTAATCATTTTAGCTATTTCGAAACACGAAAGAAACTTGTGCTGTCAAAACCTTTACGATTAAGTGGCTTGTATACAAATCCTCTGAAGAGTGAAATCGAATGAACACGTCTTCTATTCCTTTGCTGACTTCACGCCACTAAGATGAGGGTACAATAAATCCAGTGTATAAGTGCTCCACTCACTTTTTGGGTTTAGAAGGTCTTTCGTTTGATTGTAAAATCCTAAATCGGAGTACTCTTACGGACCCTCCAGAAGAAATTATCTTGCTGAAGTAAAAAATAATTCATTATTATTTAATGCATTGTTTTCAGTTCCACTTGCGCCAATGTTTTCAGCTGGTGACGCATTCGAGTTTAGATTTTTTTACTCTAATACCTGTTTGTAACACTTTAGCAGTCTCGTAGCATTCAGCAGTCGTTTCTTGACTTATTATGTTCGGATTATTTTGCAAAATACTAGGATTTTTACTCAGAGTAATCATTCGTATTCAGTACAAGGTGTTCAACGGTGTGGGTACATGTACGGATTGAGTCCTCTGGATCGCACTTGGGAAAAAAGTTTTCCACTGAATTCTGATTCAATCTGTGAATCTTAATCAACAACAATAGAATTTTGCATTGTAACTCATTGAACAGAACTTTGAGGGAATTAATAGATTGAAGAATACCCTTTGGAAAAGTTGCATCCACTTTTTCTCCATTGCACTTCATTCCCTTTTCAATAGAAAACATATCGTCTGAAATTTGGGTTTGTTGGGCTAAATGACATTCCAAAAGAATTTTAGAAAGGAATCCAAGTTTAATTGGAATGCAACTGTTCATTACATCAAACCAATCGTTTTCCACATTTATAAATTCCGATAAGTTCGGGATTCTGAGAGATGTTTCAATACGGTTGTTGTGATGCGAGAGAATAACTGTGTTGCCATTTGAGCATTTTGTCTGCTCCTTAGCACATTGAATGTGAATCAGTTTCAATTTGTGGCAAATTTGCAATGCATTGTCATCTAATTGTAATAATTGGAAAATAGGCGATCTTTCAATCTTGACTCCATTTTCAAGTCTAATCAGTATCAACAAACCAATTCCGCAGAAGTTTCAATAGATGTGGAGCATCGGGGAAAAAGTAGGTATTGCGATTCTCTTCAAAGGGATTTTTACACCATGAATGATTTTTGCTAACGTCCAATCTTTTCCATAATCCTACATTGCTTCTACTCATATCAGAGATACATGCTACAAAACTTAGGCCAACATCGCCAAGTTGTTCAGTATATGAAAATAATGTCCATTCATTCATTTTAAAATCAGTATACAAAATTTGACTGTTTCCAATTTGATTAAAAATAACAGCTTGCATTTAGGAAAACGGGCCCAGCACTTGATCTAGTATCTGATCATACTCTTAGAAAGTTTTTATCTTCATTTCATCAAATTGAAGAACAGTTAATTTATTTTTTATCTGAATCATGGTAGACTATTAAGTTCATATTCAGTACATTAGGTACTACATTATTCAGGTATATGAAGAATGAAACATGGATAAGAGGTCAAATTAGGTAGCTATATCTTTCTTAATACCTTGCGTTATATGTACTGCTCAATAGTTTGAGGTGTAATCTGGCGAGTTTAGTACAGTTCTAAGACCCATTTCTTATCAGAACAGAAACAAGTATTTTAACTTCCGGTTGTCCACTGACGTCACAGTTCTTTCAGAATCCCAACCATAGATGGATAGGGAATGGACAACCTATTAATGTTCCATAAAATTCGCACCGGAGCAACACGATAGAGGAGATATTGAAGTAGTGTGAACTATCGTAACATTTTTAGGTACCCATGATCATGTGACCAAAACGAATAACGTGATCCTTAGATTCTCCTTTCCTAGGCGCATACTGTTTGACCATCTTTTCTTCCATAGCAAATACACTGAAAATGGAAGTGAAAGCTGAAAATGAGTTTATGTAAGTTGTTATTCTAATTTTATTAAAGGAGGAAACACATTACTTTTCACCAGGTGAATGATTCACATGCATTTAATAAATTTATTTCTTTAAAATATAAAGTGCCTTTAATGTTTGCTGGTATAATAGATTTTCTGACTTTGGAATTAATATACTTGTGAACATTTCCCATTCAATAATAAAACATTTCTTACCTTCGTAAACAATGTACTATATCCAAAAAAATGTTTAAATTAAATAAAATAATTTATTCGGATGTTTACTTTTCTTTGACTGCATCGATAACGTTGAAACAATAAAATAATGAAGCGAAGTTTAACAAATTGTATTGAAACGTTTTCGGTCTTGGCTATGACGCCAACTTTATTACGCCAACTCGGATCACTATTTTGTCTAGTGCGTTGTAAGATAAATAATGTAATGAAATGATAAAAAATAAACTAAAAATGTAATTCAGATTTCATTTCTTGCTGAACAAAAATATATCGAACCAATTCATCCATAGAAGAATGAGAATTTCTAATAAATAAATAAAAATGAAGTTTGAAACTCAAATATTAAGTACAACGTTAAATTAATTAGTTAAAATATCGTTAGAGCATCTCCCACGTATACAAATGGGAAACATTTATATACACTTTAAATAGCTTTTTGTGATGAATGTAGTGTATTTTATTCTATATATATATCTAAAATTTTATTCAAATTATGTTTAATAGATATGGAAAATATTTTATTTAAATTATACAGAACTATATATTATGTTTGTTGAAAGGGCTTCTTTAATGTAACTTTCTACTGAAAGATTTTTAATGTATTGTTTTTAATGGAAAACCAAAGCAGTGCGTGAACAAATATTCATTAAGTATTGCCTAGCTATTTTAAAGTATTTATTATTCTTTTACATAAGCCTTAGCGAGTGTCCAACAAAAAGAGGAAAATCTCATACAGCTTGGTATTGAAATAGCTAAAAAAGAGGACGAAATGTAACTTATTTTGACCTAATTCTAAACAAGAGCGCAGCTGAAAATTTCATAGAGGAGATATAAAAGTAGAGTGAGCTATGGGAACCTTTTTATGTCCTATGATCATGTGACCAAAAACAGTAGTCACGTGATCTTCAGACTCTTCTCTCCAACGCACATATAGTTTGCGCATTACTTCTTCCTTAACAAATGCATTGAAAGTGAAAGCTAACATGGTTCTATCGTGCTGTGTATATGGATGCAATTCCAAATTTATTAAAGGTGTTAACATTTCACAGGTGAGCGATTTACTTGCATTTTACATTTATTTTTTGTGTTCTTCAGTATTTTGCTATGATAAAAATAGATGTTCTAACTACTTTGGAATTCTTGATACAATCTGCGGACATTTCCCGTTCTATAAAAAAGATTTCATAGATTAGCAATCAATATAAATATATCTAAAATAATGTTTAAAATAAAATAACTGATGTTCGAGTGTGTTTGTTATTGTAAATTGTACATCCATAAGGGCTTAAAATATTAAAAATAATAAACCAAACTTTAACAAGTGTGAAATCGTTCTCTGTCTTGGCGATGATTTTTTTGGCGCCAACTAGCACTACATTTCTTTCATGTTTTACACAATAAAAATATTATGAATTGAAAACATGAACTTAAGTACATAATTTAAATTGTTATTTCTTGCTGAACAAAATTGTTTTGTATCCACCCATCTGTGGAATTACATAAGAATTATAATTAAAATAAAAGATAAATTTTGAAACTTTTAAGAATTACAAATTAAATAAAAATCGATTTGTTAAAAATAAGTTTAAATCATTTCATAAACCGTATTATAAATGTGAACCACATTTAGGCACTTTAGGGAAACGTTTTGTTCATGTTTCAAAATATATGTGAAATCATTCATTATAAGATTGCCATTTGACAAAAGAGATGATTTTCTTTCAAATAATTTCCCTTGAAACTATAACTTTCTCCTGGAATGGCAAAATGCAAATTGGCATTCTCTTATGTGAAAAACAAAAACAGTGGTTGAACCGAAATTAAAATACTGAACCAGTTTTGGAGTATTTGTATTCTTGTTAATAAAGCATACAATATAGCAAATTAAAAAGCAAAAAATTAGAGAACGAAATGAAACTTCTTTTGTACTAATTCTAAACAATTCGTGCAGCTGGAAAAGTTCCTTTTGTAAAAACCTTAGCTTGACACCCTGATTTTTTTGCTTAGTTTTCAAATAAACCTAACATTAAAATTTAATTATTTTCCACTTTCAAACCAGTTTCATCTTTCTTCTTTATATGTTTTAATCTTGAGATAAATCATACTGAATTAGATTGTTTCGTACAATATTTATGAACATTTCAATATTTATATCGTTCTTTAACTCAATAAAAAAGCTTGGTGGTGATAAAAACACATTCCACAGCGAAATGAAATCCTTCACTCTTTTGTTTCCTATCTGAAAAGGGGACACTTTTTGATTCTACAATTTTTTAAGCTGAGGAAAAACTATTTTTTTAAAGGCATTAAATTTGTGATAACGTAAACTCTTAAGGTATTGTCCTTCAAACTATAAACATAATTTTGTACTTATGATTTTTAGAACAATAAGTAAAACAATTTATATTTATACTTGTAATAAGAATTTGTAAAGATGTGTACCTGCTAAAAATTCCTTTATTCAATTCTTATGTATTTAAAATTATTTTGTTCATTTTATTAATTTTCCCAAAGATGAAGAAAGAAGATAGCTAGTAAATGGCTACATGTTTCTATGAGTTTCATTCAGTGGATTTAAAATGTGATGAATGTGACTATAAATTTCATAAGTTTACTGTTTCTTATTTACCTTTCGTATTTATAAAATATCGATTTCACACACACAATAAGTAATGCAAATTTAATATTAAAAATTCTGCGTAGTGCTTTTACAAACACTTAAAATCATAAAAATTGTCAAATGTTATTTACGTGATCGATTTGATAAATTTAAAATACAGGTATAGACACACCGGTGTAACTTATTAAGTTTTTGAACCAGAAATTTAAAATTGGGCAAAATAGCTAACAACTTCAAGTATATATATGTGTGTGTGGTTAAAAAGATTACCTTCCATCTTATAAAGATTATATGTATAATTTTTCATGTTAATATTTTTTTCTGCATAACTGTCCTAAAATAGATTTGCGTTTACGAAAACGTAAGAAATTAAGGATCCATAACATAAATGAAAGCTTTCAGTGGTGACGAAGACTTGATTTGAGCACGCAACTTTATCTGTTTTCACTATTTTTATTTTATGCATCAGTAAAATATTTATTGAAGCAGTCATTTCCAAACATATGTGCATTTTTTATTTTTCAATTTATTCCAATTTGCGGTGTTAACATCATTAAATTTAAACAAGGAAGTTTGAATTATTTTCTGTTATTAAATATTTAAGATAATTTCCCCAACACCTAATACAGGTGAAAGAAAAAACATAATATATTGAATTAATTAAAGAACACGATGTTTAGGACATCTTACACAAAATTTTAATTAGTGACGAAATTCTTGTGAACATCCCCTACCCCCTTTTGACATGTGCTCTTAATATACAATAGCAAAGGTAATAATCGAGCGATAAATCAAACTGGTATTACTGGGCCGATCTCAACTACGGGCATGGTAAACTTGTGCGGAGGACCATATCTGAACTGCAGGCTGATTAAACTGATTTGGAGGGTCGGGTCTGATAAAAAATATTTGGAGACCTGTATCTGGATTGCGGGCTAGGTAAAACTGTCCTGAGGGCCGTATCTGGATAGCGGGCAGATTAAACCTTTCGGGCATATTGGTCTATGTCCCAATAAAAATAGTTGGATGACCGTATATGTACTGTGGGCCGGGTAAACCTGTCCGAAGAGTCGTTCCTGATAAAAATTTGGAGGGCCGTATAGGGTATGCAGGCCGGGTCCAGGTCTGCATACCAGAAACCGGGTCCAAATCTGTCCGCAAGACCGTATTTAAGCTGTGGGTTGGTTAAACTTATCTAGAGGGCCCGGCCTGGTCTGCGGGCCTGATAAAAATATTTGGTGGGCCGTATCTGGACTCCGGGCCTGAGATCAATCTATTCACTACGCGTACTGTTTTGTATACGTGCTAGTTAGATTTGATCCCAACAAGTACTTCAGCTAATTATACAACTCAAATAGCTAAAAACAATAAAAAGTAACACAAATTCAAGAAATGTTCAGTAGTTTGTATATTCGCATCGATAACAATGTTAAAATGTAACTCAAATTCAAGAAATATTCAGTATTAGACACATTCGCATCGCTAACTTTAATAAAAAATGTTATGTCGCCAAGAACGATAAAAAGTCAAATCAATCAACCAAGCTGAATTTTAGCGTAGCAGTCACGTGACTATTAGCGATGTGTTGGTCCCACTTTTTGAAGCTGTTCTCAATAGCGATGCTCAGCCTACTTATATTTCACGTCTATGTGAAAATGTCCTGTTCGGAAACATCTGCTTGACACTCATGATTTTGCTTTCATATAGGATAAATAAAACAAACGATAACAATAAGCGTGACAGCTATTAAAAACACCAGGCAACGAAAGAAATTGCTAAAAGAATAATCCATCTGGTATAAAAGGGAACACTTTTTAATTTTTGCCTCTAAAAATATAGCGTATTGAATAAATTAAAATACGTACTTAGAGAACTTACTGTGTGCATATTCAAAACATGTTCTATTAAACGGACTTTTTTTATCATTGATGCAGTTTTTTTTACATTGAGAAAACCTAGTTATTTAAAGCCTTAAATTTGTGATAACTACCCCTCGAATGATTCAAAATAATTTTGTGTTTACGAAATGTGTAACTTTAAAAACACCTTATATTTATTTGATAAGAGAGTACATTACTGATATGTACATCTGTTGAAAATCCTTTTATTTAGTTTATATGGATTTATAGAACTTTTATTATATTCTTTTTATTAGTTTTCCCATAGATGAAGAAAGGAGACATTTTGTGAAACAAAACTAAGAGAGCTGTTTTGTTAAAATTACTTCAGCATTTTAAGTGAAGTACTTATTTATGTTTTATATGTGATGTACTTAATACAAATGCCAAAGTTTCATATGTACAAGTTGCTGTTATATAATACGAAAATGACAATAAAGAAAGTTTACAAAACTTATAGTTAATTATTTGTCTTTTGTATTTATACGTACTGGATTTGAATAGATACAAACTTAATGTAAAAACTACAGAACTTTGTCAAAAAAACTTAGTCATAAAAATTTAGAAGGGTAATTAACATTTTTTGCTTTGTAAATTTCAAAATTTAGTTATGCGCATTTAACTTATTTCCAGACTTTTTAAACAAGTCTAACAGCCCACAAAATAGCTTAACAATCTCAAGTATTTTTGGCTTCAAAAGCAATGTGTTATATGGGTGCCCATTATTGGTTTTCCCTATGTGGAAAGTTCTAACTTAGAAAGCCGCTACCCTCGGAAGCTTGTCCAATTTCTTTCACTACTTTTTTAACTTTATGCATCAGAACAATACAAAAATGTTTATTAAAACCGTCATTGACAAACCTGTCAATTTTCAATATACTTCAATCCATATTTACTCTATAAAACTCAAAACAGAAATCTAAATTTTTGATGCTATTTAATATAAAAGGACTTTTCATATATATTATTGCCTCTCCTTATATCCTTTTTAAGGAAAAGAATCTAATGAGAAAATTTTTAAATTATAGGGACAACTATTTTTGTATTTATGTTTAAAACTCTAATTTTCGTAATAATTTGTAATTTTATAAAACATTTCATGCAAATATAAAACATTCATAATCTAATATTTAAACTATTTTTTTTAAAGTTAGGGACAAATTACTGATGATTTAATGCTTGGCAATATAACTTAAACGCAAATGAGTTTGACCAAACCCAAGAAATATTTAATCGTATGCGTATTCACACATCTACCCTGTGATAAGGTGTTTTGTTGTCAATCGAGGCGTTGAACTGCCAAATCTGCCAGCCAAGTCAATTTTTCAGAGCAGTCACGTGACTACTAGGGTGCCAGCTCAAATGTTGAACTCGTCATCTGATCGTGGTTCAAAATTACTAGGTTTTGTCCTCTGATCTTTCCCTTCGGGATTGATCTCGGATCGTCACCAATAGCGCGTGTGTTGTTCCAGTGAGACATAAATTAGACTACCTACCTCAAATATTATTCATCTCAGATGTTAACCTCGTCTTGTGACAGTGGTTCAAAATTAAGAGACATCCTCGAATCTTTCCCTTCCTTGATTGATCACGAATCGGCGCCAATAACACGTTGTGTTGCTCCTATCGAGGAAATATAAAAGTGGAGTTGCAATGGTAACCTTTTTATGTGCCTAGGATCATGGGACCAAAACTAGTAGTAACGTGACCTTAAGACTACTTTCGTGTGCAGTGGGGAAACGAATATTCTTCATCTGATTAGCCCACGGGAAGGGAGAAGACCCCTAACCATTGATTCACCATCTGATTGGTCCGCGCGAAATAGTAATAGACATTGGCGATTTCATCATTTTTGTCGACACTATAGAAATGCTCATATACGCACTTCCTTGTCATAAGATGTTATATCGCCAAACGAAGCCATAAGATAACAAATCGGTCAATCAAGTCAACTTTTCACAGAGTATTTATGTGACTACTACTCTACATGTTGGTTTATTTGAAGCTCCTCTCAATGGCAATGCTCAGTTTACTTATATTTCACGTCTATGTGTAGCCCCAGTTTCCGGATTAGCAGCCGGAGGTTTGAGAGCTCAAAACTTGACCCTACCAAAGACCGTCGTGTGTACGTGGAGGCTTAAATGAATGCTTCACTTGCCAAATCGATTAACTCCACTTTCTGAATTTTATTAAATTTTATTGTCAAAGCACTTGATTGATTCCTAACTGTATATATTCAAAACAAATTTCTCTAATAATAAGTATTAACACCACTAAATGACAAAACTTTTTTAGCCATTGAAAAATAAATAATTTATTTCAGAAGCCAATCTGATTAACTCCATACTCTAATGTAAATCGTAATAAAAATTTAGTTAAAACACTTTTTAACAAAGCAATTGACTACTTCTTATATACAGTGAGTCAAAGTAAAAACCGAACACCAAAGAAAATGAAAGGAATTTGTACGTACAGTTCGAACAAACACAAAAATGACGGGAGCTCAAATACAGCTAACGAAGAAGAATTACATCATTTATATTGCTGATGAATCAATTTAAACAAAGTAATAATACTCGTAATATATGTAACAGTAACAGAACAGTTATTCATTTTTGCTAAAATCTTTAATAAAAAATGTATGTAATGAAGTTTTTCTGTAATAAAAAAATAATTTGAAGACTGAATTTGAATTAATAATTTTCTTTCACTTGCCAAATCGATTACCTCCCTTAATCACGCAAAAATTGTAGTAATAATAACGATTCCTCCAAGGATATTCTATCTTATACTTTCTACATGTCGTTAGATAAAAGATATATCTGCAGTAATACAATCTACATCGTTTATTTGAATTTATAATTTAAAAGAAATTTTAAAAACAATGTATACTATTTTATCATTTTTCTCAACTTATTGTTTTATGGAGTTAATCGATTTGGCAAATGAGGCATTCAAATATCGAATCAATAAATAATGAAGTTAAAATTTGAATGAATAAAAATTGGAAATACTTTTTTATTGAAATCGTAAATTATTCAGACTACGCCCAAAATATAACAAATATGTTATAATGAATATACATCTTTTTTACAATATAAAACCTCATTGTAATTTTAGAATTTATTTTATACAGGACTTCTTATTGAATCAAAGGAAACTAATGGGAAATTCAGAAATTACTCTGCTAATGCATTGTGAAAATATATCAAGTATAACTTACAGTTTTAAAAATTGTTATACAAATGCTTTTAAAGATATTTATAGTAAGTAACATGTTTCTCTTCTCTAATACATTACAAGCATGATTCAGACTATAGTCTGTTAACTTGCGTACTTTTAAGAATTCTGTTGTACACAGATTTTATGTTTTCACGTCTACGAAATTTTGTAAAACAAGTAAAATTAAGTTAAACGACCTAGTACCAATTAAAATATTTCAGATGTTTTACCATCAATAAGTATACGAAACTGAGAAACGGTATTCGCATGTTAAATCTAAACGCCGTAAGCATTAGCGCTTAACCTTTTCATTACTCTATACCATTTTTGTGATTTACGTAAAATGTTCCCTGCTCTTATATCCAAATGTCAGTTTCAGAAAATTCTATTAATATTTTAATTAAATTTATGAAAGAATCATTGACGTACATTTTAGCGTTTTTCTCTCTAACTAGCTAACTGATTATAACCTCATGGTTAGTACATGCATTCTTGGTTTAGTTGTCCCCTTCATAAAACCGTAAAGGATTAAATGGAGTAAATATGAATAAGAGAGATAATGTTTGGCTCACACTTTTGCCATATCTGAATTCATACAATTTTTGACTGTGGGGAAATCTCAAATACCTGGTCTATCGTGACAACGCAAAACCTTGGAAGATCTTAAAGAGAGCATCTCGCATCACCTGCTCAACATTTTCAAGGAGACTTTGATTTAATAGTTGAACATACTATTCTGAGATTTCAGATGGGAGCTGATAATGGTTGTTAGCATATTGAACAAATTTTGAATTGACTGTACCCAAATCACTGCTATACTACGTAATAAGGGTCAGAATAAAATTATGAAACAACCTGGGGTGATTTTTGGAACACATTTTTTGACATGAATTTCTTTCTCATGACCTCATTAAGACGTACTTACAGTTTGACGACATTCCAATAACCAGTCTAGCATATAAATTCCCTGTATATAAAGTAATATTTGCTTATCCATTTTCATCCATTGAATGAATACAACGTACAAAGTTGTCTACATATGGGACACAAATATGAAGTAAATTTATACTTCAAATAGTTCAACCGATTTTATAGATATTTAAATGTTCAAAATCTAAATTTTTACGCGAATTTTATGAAAATGGAAAATAACGAGTGATTTTATTGTTGTAGTGGTGCTAAATTTTGATTATTATTTTGCTTTTCAAAGAAATAATAGTTTGTGAATAGAGAGGAGAGAGACAAGATGTGACCCAAACAAAAAACTATGCTTGAAATTTAACCCCCGACAAACTTTTGGAGGATGAGGGGATGAAAAATACCTAAACATTGTAAAAGTCTTATAATCTTTTCAGGAAACTAGTTTTTATAAAATGCAGACAAATGTGCCATACGGGGATTCCATTATTTTTATTAGTGAAAATTGAAAGCATGTTTCGTGTTTTTACCTTGATGAAACTTCCCATGTCTTTGTCTTTCCATGTCTCAAAGAAATTGCGTGGAGCGCTCCAACATAATTTTTATTTCTAACTGAGAAATGGGGAACTATCAGAATTTTTCGGAAACAAAAAATTTAAAGCCTTTCAAAAAGTAGAGCTACAATCTTTAAAATTTAATAATTAATTTTTATCCCTAGGGTTTCTTGGGAAGCTTTAAACAAAGTTCTTAATGATTTTTTACCCTTTCTTATTTAATTTTTGTATGACAGTAAAGAAGGATAAAGAACAAGACAAAGCACTTGCTGTGGTGATAAAAAGTTGTAAGTTTATAACCGCTTGTTTTCGACCGCGAAACATTTGATAAGATGATGAAAAACTTGTATAATGTTTAATGCATGGTAAAAGTTAGAAAATATGTAACGTGTATATAAAATAAATATAATTAATAAACATAAAAAATAGTGTTCAGCAAGTAATTTTAAAACAAGAAAAAATAACAAGAAAACATGACAGTTTAACATGACAATGAATGACCATCACACATTTATATAGGTTTTCTGAAGTTTCTACTAATTTCAAGGTTTTGGTATTCCTTACAGTTGATGAGTATCTTGAACTATTTACCAATTTTTATTCAAAAAGATAAATAAAAATCATAATTCATTTTAGATACCTTAAATTCTGATGAAATTTTGATAAGAGATTATAAAATTCCAGTTACAAAATGATAAAAACATGAAATTTAAATTACCTGTTTTTTCAATGTTTTGTCAAGCTTCTTACTCAGAGTGGTTTTTTAATAATAAAATGTAGAGGGTGGACAAAATAATATGAACACCTGTGAAATGAGACAAAATCTTTATTAATAGGCTGTTGGCCCTCCTTTTGCATCAATTACAGCTTGTATCCGTCGTGGAATGGACAAATACAAGTCATGCACAACAGTTACAGGGATACGTAGCCACTCCTGCAAAAAGGTCACTAATTCAGAAAGTGTCGTTGGAGGTGGAAACCTACTGGGCAGTTTGCAATCCAAAATACCCCACAAAGGTTCAATTATATTAAGATCAGGGGACTGAGGGGGCCACACGAGGTGTTGCAGTTCATCATCGTGTTCATCAAGCCAGTCTCCGACAATTACAGCAGTGTGAATGGGCGCATTATCATCTTGGAACACAGGTCGAGAATCAGGGAACAAAGTTTGCACCATTGGATGAAGATAGTCGGCCAGAATACTGACATAAACCGGTGCTCTAACCCGCCCTTGCAGGACAACAAGTGGGCCGAGACCACAGTGAGACATCGCACCCCACAGCATCACTGATCCCCTCCATGCTTAACAGTAGGAAGGAGACAGTCAACATCAAAGACTTGTGCTGGCGTTCTCCAAACGTAAACACGTCCGTAAGTCTGGAATAGTGTGAACGAAGATTCGTCTGACCAGATAACATTCTCCCATTGTTGTTGTGTCCAATTCTTATGGTCGTGACACCATTTTCGTCGTTTCAAGGCATTGCATGGTGTCACCAATGGTTTTGGAATAGCCACTCTACCGTGTATGTTTGCTGCATGCAGTCAGTTCACGGCGGATAGTTTTTGTCGATACACTTTCCTGCAGATGTGTGTTCATCTCAGATGATATCTGGGATGCTGTTGTCTTGTGCTTTCTGGCCACAATGCGCTTCAAAACCCTTCTGTCTCTATCAGTCAGCTTCGACTTTCGTCCACTGTTATGCTTGGCAGATGATGTCTTTCCCTGTTTGCTGTAGGCTGTCATTACCGTCGACACGATACTTCTCCCGACACCAACAAGGGTGGCCGTTTTCGTTACTGAGGCCCCGGCAAGACGGGCTCCAACAATCATGCCTCTTTCGAAATCTGTGAGGTCAGCCATAACGAAGTTTTCGTTGCCCCAATATATTTCGCATCCGAACGCTATCACTGCTACTAATAGACTGATGTGTGCACATTTTCGTCCGCTAGGTGGCACTCTTCCACACTAGAGGGCGGGAGTATACGACAGGTTCCGTCGAGTGTTGTTTTTTTTCACTGGTGTTCATATTATTTTGTCCAACCAGTGTAAGTGTAGAGCTCTGAAATGTTTAAAAATAATTTAACTGCAGTATATACAAAGTACATAAATATTGAAGCACAATAAAATTGGTAAATAGCAAGTATCTTAATAATATAACTATACATTGTAAATAGTATGTTAATAATATAATACATTGTTAAATAGTAAGTATGTTAATAATATAACTATACATTTTTAAACTGAAAAACTATTTATTCTTTCTTCTAGGCAAACGCTCACGCAAATTTTGACCCAACTGTTAAAATGTATAAGCAAATGAATAATTAAAAGTTCATTCAAATTGATGAAAACGAATGAAAAATTTAAGCTTATTGTAAAAGCACATAATATATTAAAATAATTAATTACGCACTAGACATCTACAATTAGTAATGGAAAATCAACTAAAATTTAAACAAATTCGCGTGTATTTTTTAAGGCATTACAGCAAAATAAAGTTATTTTTGAACGCTTCAATTTTTCACCATTACTCCCTCTCAAATGCATCTTCTTTGAATACTACAAGTTTCGAAATTTCCCGGACGCAGACATTTTTATGATTTCAAAATTAATGTATAAATTCTGACGACAAGAGCATCATTTGAGCATTATTAAATCATAAGACCAAGCTCTTAAAAACATTTTTTTTAAACTAAGCTCTAGATTCCCAAAGACTTAAAATATACGAATACTTACAAAAACAGATCAGAGAAAAATTGCGACTGCCATAAGTTTTTCCGACAAGCATAGTTTTAGTTTATTATATAAAGCATTGCTGCTTAACGCATTATAAATTGCTACAGGAACAAATATGGTAATTTAAGTTTCTTTAATCAAGGCTCTACTTACTCATAATAAAATAAGCCTTGCGAATAAAATTTTAGCACGTGCTGTGTTATACAAAAGAACGCATGTAAGGTTTTAAAGTAATGAATTAAAGATTAATTGTGGTAGAGGGACGCATTTTTTTATCCTGTTCCAACCACGAGACAGTTAATTATTCAAGATCCTCGCTTCGAAGACACACATCTTCCCTCTTCTACATCTATTATACTTCACGACTTAAATTCCATTTACAAGAGTGACATATCCAATAATTTGCATGCTGGAAGAATATACCAAGAGGAATAGATGATTTTTTATAAGTGGATGATGGAGCTTCAGTTATTATTTGGGAAAACCATTGCGGTTTTTCCCTTCTTTTTTTTGCATTTTCGGAGTAAATTGATTAAGTGCTCCAGAAATCGCAGCAATGTAGGTGATTTTTAATGGGAGGGAAATTTTACAGGGCAGAGAGAGAGAGAAAGAGAGACTGACCAGAATATTAAAATTATCTTAAAAATGCTATACTGGCATCTTTTAGCTCCTACATTTTTTGTCCATGCTTTTTACAGTAACAGCTTGAAAGTATCGATAGGAATTGATTATTTCATTAGCTACAAATCACTATTGCAGTAAGTGAAAAGGAATTACTCGGATTAAAAGTTCGATTTGAAGGCGTTTCAGTTGTGAGACGTTAGTAAAATATTAAATCACACATATTTGTTGTTTTATAACCATTTTTAGAAGAAGAAAAGCATGCTCAAATTTATTTCAGAGTAGTTAGTCCATGAAAGTTTCAATTTTAGCTACTTCACTTAATAAACTGCAATGTTCGGTGATCAATTCAGTGACTGGCGTTTTAAAATTTTAGGACTTAAAGCTAATTTATCAAGGTTCTTTTCAAGGATTTATCAAGGTTCTTTCAAGGATTTATCAAGGTTTCATGGCCCCCATACTGAATTTAAAATTGGATCGCGTTAATTCCTATTACTTAACTATGTATGTATAAACCTCTAAGTGATTTCGATGAGATATTTCGTCCATCAAGATCTGACCGATTTTGAAAATGACAAGCGAGATATCTCGTTATTGATGTTGCTGATTCTTTTGTTAATGACGATATCAAGATTTGGTCAGTTTTTTTAAGGACGTCGTCCATCGAGATCTGCTCAGTTTTGCTAATGACGAGAAATGCAAATACTTTCCCAGGCTCTCTTTGTTTACATTCTGTGAGACATATCGTGAAGATACATATCCTCAATATAAGATACATAACGGGGGAACAATATCTTGTAGGGAGCTCAAAGTAGAACTGCTTTCTATAACGGAGAGTGGGCCCACAATTCGATTGACGACTGCAAATTAAACTCTTCATAATAATAAAATGATATAGTTTAAATTTAGTCATGCTGTTTTTAAGGATGATATGAATGTGCGTCATGCATGTAATGCTTCCTTATTTATAACTGATAATATGTAATTTGTCGTACTATAATTATTATTAGAGATTGCAATATACAGCAGTCTCAATTTTTTCAAACCAAATTGTTTCATTTATACAGAAATGTTATTCGTGGATGTAAATAACAATACTCATTTAAAAACTTTGTACGATGTAACGATTTTAGCCCTTACTTTTGAGGAAAAATTTCTTAATCAAGATGTGTAATTGGGAGTGATTTCCCAGCACAAGAACTTGAGTAGACTTTGAGGAAATTGAAACCAGAACAGTAGCTTCGTTCAGACCTTTTCTCTACATAGATGATAAATAATATTATCTTTGTCATAAAGATTTATATCACCTAAGGATGAACGAGGAAAGAAAATGAAAAGCATTTAAGCCCAAACGAAGCATTTATAAATGTCAACCTCGATTTCAGGGTGATACGTAAGATTTCATTACTTCAATTTTCAAAATTTATTGATGTAATAAAGGAGATTTTCATCATTTGTTTCCCCATCACAAGAAACGTTATTGTTTCGCACTCATTTTCAAAATTACTCATCGCACAAGGGCGCTAACTTTAAGGACTCTAATATTTGACCCCTCAAATACTTTTGTGGAGGAGGTCACCCCTAAACTGAAGAGGTGAATATTAAAATATTACCAATGAGATAAATTGTTTCAAAATGCACCCGCACCAGGGGTGAACATTTCAAGGCGCCTGATTCCCATAGAGCCCCTTAATAGTTTTGTGATTGTGGGCGTCTAAACATGAGGGATAAATGTATATTACAAATATACACAGATAATACGAAGTAATCAAATATGTCGAGTGTCTTGATCTCACTTGTTAGGTCACTTGGACACTATCAGGAGTGCAAAGTCCTAGGAACTCGAACATCTTAGAAACCTAATATTTTTAAGGTTGGATCCTTCTCTAGCATAGGGATAAATATAGTAGAACCTTGATTATCCGAGGTAATGTAATTCGAGGCCACCTCGGACAACCAGAAACTAGGATAATATGGACGTACTAACACATCACAGCCTATACGAAACACAGAAAATATTTACTGTACTACATGTTACTACTACTGATACCCAAAGATTCATAAATCAAGGATTAAGAATAATCTACACTCTCAGATTTGTGTTACAGTACGAATTCATTGTGAGAGATAATTTTACAATAAATTTGGACGTGATTTACTTACCTTTTAAACTCCTTTGAAAAAGTCCTTAAAGGTCCAAAACTGCATCATTTCATCTTTTACATTAATGCATTTAAAACTACATTTTGCTTTTGCATGTTGCTGAGATGTTTTAAATATTGGTAATACTGTTTTCGCAACCTCTTTAGCAACTTGTGCCGCAACTTGGCATGTTATTCGAATGCGTTTTCAGCACATCGCTTATTTTAAAAATTAACGCCTAACGCCGCCAAAACAACTATAAATCAAATTATTTTTTAACCGGGAGTATTTTTTCTTCTCCGGAAGTTTTTGTTTACGTTGAAGCCCTTCTCACATATATGAATCAAGTGAGATTTCTCCTGCCCCTCCTCCAATAACTTCGTGCCTCTATTACTTCATAAACTTAGGCCAACTTAGAGTAACGCCGCATTCACATACAAAATGTTAATTACCGTTTTTTGCCACTTCGCTACAAAGGTCTTAATCACGCCGAAGAATCCCACGAAGTTTAGCTGTAGGTTTTTCCCTCCAAGTTGGGAGGCGAAGGAATCAGAATAATAAACATCTCTCCAACGTGTCAGAATAATCCGAGTGAAGAAGTGAGATAATTCTCGAGAAGGAAATGCGCAATAACAAATGACAGCAATCCCACGGGATGATCAATTGTTTGAGCAGTGTCAGCGATAGTCGGCCCTGAGGAATATCAGAAACTTCTGCAAGGAGCATCGGGACTCGACGAATCTACCCGAGATTATGGGATTAGCGCCTATCGCTGAGGTGTTTTTCTATTGCTTGATTGAAAGGATTAAAATATGTATCTTGTGAAGGGGGACCTCTTTGTTTTCTTTGCATTTCCCCTGACACTTGTAATTGTTTAGATAAGACTCCGGCCTGCGAACGGAATGTCGCTCCAGGATAAGGAAATAACGGGGAATAATCTTAGCAGCTATAGGGCTTCGTTATTCACTGAGGAATTCTGCCTCGCTTTATGAAGGTTTATCAGTATTCCAGCAGTATTTTTTGCCTCGTGTTTTTTCCTCCCCCATTGATATGCGTTCTGTGTAATCTTTGGCTTGTTAAGAAGTGTTGTTATTTGTGACTTAAGAGGTCTGATGGAGCAGCCGTAATTGTTTGCTCTTGAAGAGCGAAATTTTATCCACTCCACAGTTTATAGTTTCACGTGAAACTTCTATTCCTGTTTTAATTTGCTTTTACGCAAATTTTAGTATTTTCAGGGTTATCAAAAAGACAATGTTAACTCTCCTTGTGGTTTATCTATCCTCAGGTTTATCTTCGTTTCGAAAACTGCCCTGTAGTGACTAGCCTCAGATGCAAAAACTTGTTCCAAATCTTCATCAGTTCTGGGTAAGGAAGACTTTATTTCCCACTTGGATCTTCATTCGCTTGGAGTACTAGGGCAGTTTTATCTTGACGAGCTACACGTCATTAACAAAACGCTAGATCTTGATGCACAAGATAACTCATCGAAAATACTTGGAGGGTTTTACACACTTACGAAATCTGTTAGTTTGATCCTTATTGATATATTAGATAAATATAGATATATTTATTGACTGATATTAATCCTTATTAAGTGTTGATGTTTGTGGACTTTTAAAATAAGTGGACTGATGAAGTTACAGATGTATGCTCTTACAAGCACGGGTTTTATCCTCTAAACCATTGTTCCTCAAAGTGGGCTCTGGAGGTGTCTTGGGGTTTTGAGGAGCAAGAATGGGCAATAAGGTGATGCTAAAAATGTGACGTATAAAACTGTTTTGATCAAACACTTACCCACTTCACCATACATACAAATTCACTACAGTGATGCATTTTCGCAAGAATTATACGCTGTTAAATGCAAATTACAACAAAACAAGAGGACAAGCCTTAACAAGCGAGTGTAAGTGTGTTTGTATATGAGCGCCACTTCCGATTTAATTTTTTGATTGCATTTCCGTCATCATAAAATAGGAACTGACTACAAACAGTTGACCGCGTAAATAAAAAAAAACGAAAATATATCATTAAACAAATTAGTAGCACAACGTCAGACTTACCTTCTCATTAGTGATTATTTTAAATTTTACTGATTTGATTGATATTAATTATCAATAGTAGAGCGGAAACTAGTGAGCTTATGTGTAATTATTTTTTGTTATTTCATTACAATAAAGAGCTTTATAATTTCACAAAGTTGTTTTCATTTCCAAACTGTCTTTTGAAATTTCTAAAATTACACACACAGCTACGTAACTATTTTGGTTAAATTAAAAAATTACAGGCCCAGCTAAATTTGCAATTCAGTATCAGTTAAGAGTTTAGATGTATAGCTTTCCAGAAGGGGACACCAAAAGAATTTTCTACTTGAAAAGGATGCATTGATCCCAAGAATAAAAAGGGAAACTATTAACTAATTGTTTAAAACTTGTACAAAACTAGGTATATTTCGGCTTTTACTCGCTCATTAAAGTATTTTATTATTTTCAGGTGGCAAAAATAAACAGACTATCAAACTCACATAGTCTGTAGGTTTCAAATTGAATTTCATAGACGATAGCTTTGCACAATATGCCAAGAATTTTTTAGGATGTTGCGTAAAGAAAATCGGGGTTAAACTGATTACGGCAGAAAGTATAAAACAAGGGTGAAATGACATAAACCTAGCTTCATAACATCACTCAAATGATACAAGTTAGCGGTTTTATCATTCGATCAATTTAAGCATTTATGTCATAAGCCTTGAATCACTAAGATCAGAGGAAAAGAATGAAAATTATAATGTAGCGAGATCCATTATTCTGAAAGAAACTGGTTGCTGTGAGTATTTAGTCGAATCCGAAATAGCATTGATATTCCCACAAATTTCATGACATTGGCTCTCCTGATTGTTGTCTCGACGAGGTATCTTGTCGTTAGCAAAACTGACCAGATCTTGATGGAAGAGAAATCTCTTCATTTGAAGAAAACGGTCCAAGTCTTGTCCTCGTCATCATACAAAAATCGTCAATATAGTGATGACGAGGTATGTCGTCATTAGCAAAATTGACCAAATCTTGAAGGACGAGATATATCTTCGAAGCCACTTGGAGTGTTAATGTCAAGTCAAATTTGAGAATTCAAGCGTTATGGAACTTACTAATTAGGTATGAACACTTTTAATGGCATGCTATATTTATTTCGTTTATAATTTTTCTAATTGTGAGATGATGTTTTCCATTTATGGTAAGGAGAGCATGACTCTAAAATAAAATAATTTATGTCATACGCGAAGGAGGTAAACATACTTGTTTAACAATGCGCATCGAAAGGTTCTAAAATTATTGCCTTCAACAAAATAAAGAAAACAAGTGAAGTTTTAGTGCTTTCACTCTCTAAAATACAACTTAAAATTTGTTTACTGATTGTAATTTGGTTCTTTCAATAGGGAGAATTCAATGACGGACAACAATGGGGATTATGCATACAGCATTTCAATTTCCCTAATTAAGTTATTTCATGTTGATAAACCCTCCAAGTGGTTTCGACGAGATATTTCGTCCGAGATCTGGTCAGTTTTGTTAATGATGAGATACCTCATCGAGACAAAATTGTCCTCTTACTTTAGGAAAACAAATTTTAGTGACAGTTTGGAACAGGTTTTTCCATTAGAGGCTGGCCACTACAGGGTGGTTTTAGACGCTAAGATAAGCCACCAGAAGGATTAATAGTCTGCGGCAGCCCGGTTGGAAGAGTAGTGGATTGGCAACGGGAGGGTTCCGAGTTTGAAACTAGATCCAACCAGAAATCGTGTACTTGGAGGCTGGTACAAGTTAAATATGTCGTGACCTCAAATGTCCTTACGTTGGTGTGGTGTGGAAGTTTGGAGAGAGGGACGCCAGCTCAGGTGTGACCTCGTCATCTGACCGTGGTTCAAAATGACGAGGCGTTGTCCTCGGATCTTTCCCTTCGGATGTTGATCCCGAACCGTCTCCAATAGCCCGTTGTGTTGCTCCAGTGTGACGTTAATTAAATACCTACTTTATTTGGCCATATTTGGCCAAGCTGCGTCGAACAACTAAAGTAAATGGACATACACACATATGTCGTGACCCTCAAATATCCTCACATTGGCGTTGTGTAATTTTGGAGAGTGGGATGCCAGCTCAAGTGTTTATCCCGTTATATGTCCAAAATGACGAGTGTTGTCCTTGATCTTTCCCTTCGGGATTCATCCCGGACCGTAGACAACAGTCCGCTGTGTTTCTCCAGTGTGACGTTAATTCCCTACCTGGATTGATTAATTGAGAATTCAACATTTTTAATTCCAAATAATAAAAGCAAGACGAATATTCTTCGGGACGCCATCTTCCTCCACTTGAATCTATGCAATTAAAAACATGCAATGAGAAAATACTACACTGCGTACTGAATGCGAGGATAGAACTGGCAAATTTTTTCCAAAATCAGAATACACGAAACAAGACTATCCGGATGTCACAGAATGATGCATGCCGGCGATTGAATCGTAACTGCCGGCATCCCCCATCTTCAGCGTAGCTATTAAACAATGATCCATCACTCCAGCCTCACACAATGTATTATTATTTAGCTTAATTAAGTTATTTTGTTCGTCGGAATGCATTGTTCTTCCACCGCTACCATTATGTGCTTGTTCCTGGAACTTAATGAACGATTCTTTTTTTATCGATCGTTCGCGGCTGCCGCAGAGGAACGAAAATCATATATCAGTCCAAATGGTTTGTTTTTACAATAAAGTTACGTTAATATGGAAGGTGAAGGTAGATGATTTAGTAAGGAATTGTTAAAGGAAAATGAGCTGAAAAAAGTTTCTAGGCAGTCTGATAAGAGTTAATGGAGCGCATGCAAATGTCACTGCTGAAGATTTGTCATAAAAAAGACATTAGTATTTTTTGAAGTGGACAATGCTACTGTGAGGTAAGACAAAGAAAATGCCATTCTTCGTACATAAACTTGGATACTATCGGATGATTCAAGTTATCGTTGATGATAGAGACATAAGTAGTAAAAACACGTTATTCAAAATTAAGGGGCTTGTTTTGGGTATAATTAAAGATATTTTTTGGAATTATTACGCTAGTTCCGTTTCTCGTTCTTTATGTTAGTTATTTTTTCTTTTATATCCAAAAACGTGGATTAGATCTGAAATTGAAGTGCTTATTCAAAGTTTTTAAATTTTTGTTACGTCATATATGTTAGCATATGTATGATGAATACAATCTGCATATGTGTTAATTTAGGTCACATTGGGTTAGGTTTGTTGGGCTTTATGGCGCAAGGGCCATATTTGACTATGATGTGATGTATCAAGACAAACAACACCAAGTAATGGACATGCATACTTAAAGAAAGTTTTACTGACACAGAAGTGAGAAATACAAGAAATACACCAAAGAGATGATATACATATATATCATCGCCTTAACTCAAAAAACTGAATTTTACGAGAGTTGGTTGGTTGGGTTTTATGGTGCAAGGGTCATATTTGGCCAAGCTGCGCCAAACAACGCCAAGTAAATGGACATGCACACCACAAGGGAAGGTTTACAGACACAGAAGAGAGAAATACACCCAGGGAGGAATCAAGCCTACACCGCCTAGAACTCACAGGCTGCAATATCTTTTCCGAGGGCTTTATGACTCTACCTGATTATAAAAACGAATGCTGTGAGATGTAAAATGAAAGCAATCAAGAAATACTGTTTCAACCTGAATAGTTCTAATTACAGCAGAATTCCTCCATTAACAACTTTTAATTTGAAGAATTTAGTATATCGTCTCAACATATATAAGAAAAACTATCATTTTTAGAAAAATGGATCCCATTTTAGTAAACATTTAAAAATTAACAATAAAATGGTTCATTTTTTATTATAATAGAATCACATTGACAAGACATCTGCAATTGGATGAAAAATAGTTCAAATGTATAATTCTTAGTGTGAGTAAGCACAACCTTTATCTTGTACGTGTAAAATAACTACTTAGTAGTATTCATACTAAAGTTATTTTCTTTGTTGTCAAAGCGAGTTTCACTGCTAATAATTAGGTGTGATTTAAAAATCATACCCAGAAAGCTATTCAAGCGTTCTGAAGCATTACATAATTTCTAATCTAAATTCAGCCTACTTTTGGATGGATGAAAGTAAAGAGCTCATCTTTTTCATCATTATGATGCAGTTTCTGAGTTCGCGCACAGTATGAGTAGCGAAGTAATTTAAACTACGAGTACGGTTCAAATTAGCTTACATTAAGGAACAAAGAATTTCTGAGCGTTACCTTGTTCCAACGGAGCGAAATATCTTGTTATTGAAAGAAACAAAGAAAAACATCTTGAAATTATCCTGTCGAAAAATGAAATTATTTGAGCTTTAGTACAGAATGTAAGCAGACAAGTAACCAACAAAAAACACGTTAATTTAAAACTGTCAAGAGTAGGTAGATGTGATGATTATATGTTGAATTTTAGTACAAAACTGTATAAAGAATCTTGTCCTCTATAATATATCTACCGTATCATGGTAAAAGGGATTAAGTCAAGATAGCTTTCTCGGAACTTTAAGTTCAATATTTCACTCTATCTCACAGATATTCAGAAAGAAAAAGAATCATGCGATAAAAAATAATTATAATTTAGATTAGCAGATTCATTTAGTTTTGATTTTAAGCATATTATATTACTAGCTGAATTACCTTGCGTTGCTCTGGTTGAATTGTTTATAATTCATCGTAATATACTCAATATTATTCCTATGGAGATTTCGAATTGTTTTTAGCCCCCCTGCAGACAGGACAAATCGAACGGGGTTAATATAGAGCCTATGTGTTCCTCAGAATTCTACAGGATGAATGTATCAAATTTAATGTGAATTGGTCTGACTGTGTGATAGTATAAATACGCAATGTTATTCCTATGAGGATTTCGAATTGTCTTTACCCCCCTGTACCATATCGACGATAAAAAAAGACCAATTTCTATAAAAATAATCTTATATTATTATCCAATAATAAAGCTACAGTTTAAGAATTTACAGACGGGATACATAAACGATATGGCACTGAGCGATTTTCAGCATAACCGCACCCATCTGCGATTGCACCATCCTCCAAGATTCTAAAAACCCTCCAAGGTCATCTTGAGAGGCAACTCCTGTATATGTTAACTCTGACGTTATCTTCACAGCCAGACCGGGAGAGAGCGCCCCCTAGCAAGTGATCTGTCCAGGATGACGGGACGTTACACCCCTCTTCACACCCAAGACAAATAGAACGGGAGTTAATAGGTAGCCTAAGTTACCCGCAGGGTAACTTAGGCTACCTAATAACCCTATTAACCCCCTATTAACCCTATTAACTCCTTATTGACCCTAAGAATAAGTGTACCAAATTTGGTGCGGATTGGTCAAACAGTATAAATTTGTATAGAGAACAGATAGACAGATGCCAACTCTGCTTTATATGTATAGATTCCTTAAATTAATGCCGCACTTGAATTCTTTGGACCCAGCAAAATTCAGATTTAACCCCTATTGCCCTGATACGAAAAATATAAGAAAAATAAGTGCAGAATAATATAGTGCGGAATGTAAATAGACAAATAATCAACAAAAAACGCGTTAATTTAAAACTGGCAAGTGTAAGCAGATGCGATAATTATTGTTGAATTTTACTACAAAACTAAAGAATTTTATAATGTTCTCTATAATATATCAGAAAAATAACTTCAGATAAAATTATTGATTTATGTCTCCAATATGGAGAACGCAATACAATAATCTAATCATCGGAATAAAAGAAAATAAATAAATGCACTAACTCGCCGAATGCTCAATTTTTGAAGAAATAGTTAATATATTCATTCTTTCAAATTTTTATTCTTTTATTTCTTCTATATTATATTTTTTAACTTGTAGAGTAATCCTTTAAAAACCAATGTAAGTGTCAATAACATATGCATTCATCTCTGCTTTTTAACCTTTCATCATTTTAAGTAAATACCGATGATTTAGGAAGTGAAGTTGAATAATTTGCTGAACCGTAAGGGATGTGAAATATGTGTACAATCAAAGAGAGCATTCAATGGAGATCAAGTCTGTCAACCGTAAAAATGTTGATTAATTTTACTGAAAAGCATATTGGCAAAGAGAGCAAGATATAAAAAATAATTCTTTTCTTTTAACAAAAAACTACTTGCAGTTAAAAGAAATAACTGAAAAGAAAAAAAATTGCTGCAGCTCCATCAATCTTTAGGTTGATATTATTTTTAATTTTCTTTAAAACACCATTCTTCCAAGTGATGAAGGATTAACCAGTTTTTTATTTCTTTGAAAAGAATATATTTAAAAGTCTTTTTGTGAGTTCGTTCATTTTATTTGTAGAAATTAAAAGGCTTCTACGCTTTGAGGAATAATTATATTTATTATCAAACGCCGATTAAGGGTTTGTGCTGTGTGTACATGACTATAAGTTATACGAAGGATATCATTTGTGTATGGAGTTTATTTAATCGCATAATGAGCTGCGATGATGAACGAAACGGATTGTAAGTTAAAGTAGTTTTAAGTAAAGAGCACAAGGTACATACAAACTTTACATACTTTAAAATTACATACATACTTTAACTTTATACTTACATATACCTTATATACTTACATATTTACATATATACTTATAGTATATACCTATACATACTTACATACATACTTACATATACCTATACATACTCTCTTACATATATACTTTAGTTTTCTAAAGTTGTTAATAATTGTACTAGAAAATAGAAAGGAACAACAGCGTAGCCAGGATTTATATCTAAGGGGGCCCAAACGAAAAATGAATTTTTAATGTAAAGCAAAGATCTTAATAGCAATTTTAAAAATGTATGTTTTGTATTTTATTTTTGGTTCCCAGACTTTGAACTTAAAAAGGGGATTGCTGTAAGCGCATGCAAAGTCTTACACACATTTCGGTTAACCTAAAGCTACATTTCTCTGATTGTACAATGATTTTACTTAAATATATTTACAAAATAAAATTATTTACACAAACATTCAAACCTTATGTCTCGAAATACACTATTTACTTTTGCATCACTAAGATATTATACTTAGACATGCATGTCACTAAGATATACTTAGACATGCAAATACGTGAGAAGACGGTTGAACTAATGCGGAAAGAACAATGACTATAATCAGAGTTTTCAATACTTCGTAACGGATATCAATTCATTACAATATTGTTACTCATTCTTAAAGACTTACTTATTCCTAGACCAAGTTCATGAGTCTAAACACCCTCATAAAGCCCAACACTAGATTTGAACTTCCATAGATTCTCTCTTGCCAGACCTTATGGTACTGTGAGAAAGGGAGTGACTTGACAAGATGAGTGACTTCTGAAAGACTTGACTCTTGGAGTACCTGAAGGTAGAAGTCAGACTTTACCCCTTTACCTGCTAGCTTTAGCTGGGTATAATGGAATGACCTTCACGCCTTGGATGACCTTTTATCAGGAGAATAATCTCCAGACGTACTTCACTCATTCCACCATGTAGAGACAGCATTGAAGGGTTTGGGGCAAATAAAATACTATATTTCGAACTGAACACTAATTTAAAATAAAAGCTATTTTAAAAATAAATGTACCATTATTTTATTTGAATATTGTAAAACCACATTTCATGCATTTATAGTATTTTATTTGTTGAGACATTTTAAAAATCATAACAAACAAACCTCTGAGGGGAACGGATTTCACAGTGCTATTCGATTGGGCAAGATCTTATTTCATTTCTGGGCACGAGCTCTGCTCATCAAATTAATATCTGTGATAAAAACTGAGTAGCAGGAGAGATTATGTAAGTATTCCTATCATATACTCTTTGTTAGGACCCCTGCTACGCCACTGGGCAGGAATTTATATAATTGTGATTTTTTGAGCGAGTTGGGAATGCGGACTTATTTTAAAACGCAAAATAACACCTTCAATTAGTAGTAAATTTCTTAAATGAAATTTATTTCAGTGTGATAAGTTCATAGAAGGCATTTAATCCATGCATACTGGCAAAGCAGCGATTAGAAATGCAATAGCGTTCCAGAAAAAGAGAAAAAGAAAACCTCGGATTGAATAACATTTTAGAAGCTTAACAATGCTATTCGATTGGGCAAGGTGTTATTTCGTTTCTGGTCACAATGAGTTCAGCTCATCAAATTCGAACCTGTGATAGAAATTAATGTCACATATACAAGTGTTCCAAGCATACACTCTTTGTTAGGACATTCTGGCTACGCCACTGTGTGGGCAGGAATGCACACAATTTTAATTTATTGAACGAGTTGGGAATGCGGACTTATTTTAAAATGCAAAATAACTTTCAATTAATAGTGAATTTCTTAAATGAAATTCATTTCAGTGTGGCAAGTTCACAGAAGGCATTGCATGCATACTGGCAAAGCAGAGACTAGAAATGCTAGTAGCGTTCCAGAAAACACAGGATACTTGGAATTGAATAACATTTTGGCAACTATTCCGATTGGGCGAGATGTTATCTCATTTCTGGACACAAAGAGCTCTGCTCATCATATTCGAATCTGCGATAGAAAACTAATAAGTCACAGGTGGAATTATGTATGTGTTCCCAGCAGATAAAATATATTTTGCTGCTTAACACGCTAGAGAAGGAAGTTTCTTGTAGTTTGGTAACGAGGAGAGAGCTATAAATAACTACTGGGATCCTATGTCATCAAATTGGGTTATTAAAATCAGATTTAATAATATAAATAGTAATTTTTCATTCTTTAGAGCTTGTTTAAAAGGTGTGTGTGTTTATGTGAAGTGTGCAGTTCTATATACTACAATTATTTAAAGGAAACTAATGCATCGAGCACCTGAAAACATGTTATTAGTGCATATCTAATGGAATAACATCGCAAACATATTTCATATTGATTTCAAAACTTTTGATCATGTTGAACCTTCGCATTCCTTTCTTTTCCATTAAATATACTCTCTTGTGGTGAGTTTTGAATAAGAAATTTGATGCTTTGGAAAATAGTCGAAGAATAGAAAATAAACTATACATGGTATATCAACGTGGATGGAAGAAAAGATTCAATAGTAGTATGTACCTTAGCATACGTATAATTAAAATCGCAGACTCACAAAATAAAAATGCAGCATTCAATCGATTTTATAAAGAATATTATAAATTGATACTTGTATATCGAGAGTATATTTCATATTTGCTGTCCATGTGATGGACTTCAATGTAAAGGCCAGAATAATTTGTTTTGTATGATCTATCATATTCATCAACTATTAGAGGTATTATATAGAATAAAAATTATAAATCCCCTTGAAGGATAATAGTTCTAAATAGAATTTTAAACATTCAATTCTTATGTTCACAACTTAACTGAACAATAAAATGCAGACTAAAATTCGGGTACCAAATTTTTAGAATTCTCCTCTTAGTATGTTGGTTTTAGAACAGAATGCTTTAAACCAATTGTAAAGAAGCAGCAAGATGATAGTTTGATGAAGTGGTTTTCAATCCCCACAAACACTTTATAATATAGCATTGAGGGAATATTTACAAACGTAATTTTGTTACATTTTCTGTTACATACAGAATTGCGTAAGTGACAGCTGCTGAAAAACCCAAGAATGCTATAGTTTGTATGTTTAAGGTGCATGTACGCACTTGAAGTCACTAAAATTGACCAGAACATCGATCTTGTTTTTATTGCTTCAAAATATTTCCCAATTTCGTAGCTTTTAAACGATACCAAGATCTTGTAAATATTCGGAATACTTTTCTAGTTACAAGGGTGTTTCGTTAGGTACTGTCACCAGTACAAACATGTTCCCAAAATTTTAAACTCAATTTCTGAAGAATACAATTTGCAATACGATGCTTTGTTCAAACGGTGTTAACTCAACAATGAATTGATCTATTATAATTATTTATGTATCATTATAATCTACGTATATAATACAGTGGATGCTCGGAACCTCAGAGTTATTAGATAATAAATTAATTTTTAGTTGATTTTTTAATGTTAGAATTCATGAAAAAAATCTAGATTTTTTAGGTTTACTTGGTGAAAACAATTGTAAAAAATATCCTATTCCCTCCAGCAACTTGATTGAGGGTCAAAACATGAAGAATAACATTAGTAATAATTTCCAATAGGAATTGTCTTTCTGAACAAATTAGAATATGAGATATTACTGTTCAAAAACATGCTAATTAGCTAACTGATCATATCTAAATTAGAAAATTAATAATTAGCTTAATTTGATTTTTTCTCACTGAAATGACTTTAAGCATAATTTTCCCAGTGGCACATAAGCCAATGCCACTGGGAAAATTGAATTTTAAAGATCAAAATTTAAAAAATCCTCTAGTGTATACGTACACCTTAAAATAACGTTATGATTATTGATTAAATGCATCTGGAAATCAGAGAGAGAGGAAAAGAAAGAGCAACACACCGATATGCAAAAAGCACAAATAAGACATTGCACAGACTGAAAGAGTTTTATTCTCTGTTGCATACAAAAATGCATAGAAGCTAAACTCTTTAAACGAATATATTTGTCTAAAGAAACCAATCACGAGAAAATTCTTTTGTGTTGCTTTAACCCTCTTGGTGGTTGTATTTCGAGGTATTCGTCATACGAGGTATCTCGTCATTTTCAAAACTGACTGGATATTTATGGACGAGATATCTCGTCATTAGAAAAAACTGACCAGATCTTGATCTCGTCGTCATATAAAAATTGTTTGTATCTTGGATGTCGAGATATCTCGTCATTAGAAAAATTAATCAGATCTTGACGTACGAGATATCTCGTCAAAACCACTTGGAGGGTTAAGTTGATTCAAAGCCAGTCACTCGAAACTAAATTAATCAATACTAATCAATTACTCATAGCTCTTTAAGATAGCTTTTAATATCAAGTTCAAGAATAAGTATATTCCAAAAACAAATTGTACTGCCTAAACCAAAATCAGGAAGAACGGAGTGTAATTTATTCTAAATTTCCTACACGACAACGAAATTAATTGTGAATTCATGGTTTTGTTATTAATATGGATTATATAGACTGCAGAATCGATTCAGTAAACCATCACGTCGATCGAAATTCAAATACAAGGCATGATAATAGATTTATAATGGTGGTCACGTCGAGCACCTTTCTGTAATATTGAAAATTTAGGGCTTAGCTGTTATGTCAACAGATTAAAAGCACTTTCACAGGATTTAAGGATTTGTTCGAAGCTTTCGGTATAACTACATAAACACAGCTCCTGTGAATAATTTATTTTAACAAGGAATATTAAATGGAGAGACAAATCTCCTGACTCAATTACGGTGAATTTAGCTTCGCGTTGTTTTAGTCTTACAGGTATTTACAGCTCGAAAAATGAGTAGTTTCTCTTCAAAATATTTTTGTTACTGAAGATCAGAAAGGGAAATTTAATACACATTTAAGAATTAATTTATCAAAAATAGCTAATTTTAAAAATATCTAGTCATGCATAACTACAGCGGCTTTCGATGCTTTCAGTTAGTAACTGGAGGGCCGCCGATTGGAACGTGTTGTTCTCAGACTGAGATATTTTGAGTCACAATTTAATTTCAAAACGTGTCCTACGTATATGATTTTAATTTATTTACTTGAAATTTGTCTGGATAATCCTTGAAATCTATGGGGCCGTGGAAGCCTAGTTGGAAGACTAACGGATTAGCGACCGGAGGTTTACGAGTTAGAATCCAACTAAAGTCCGTCGCATACATGGGGATGGTGCACGTTAAATCTGTCGTGGTCTCGAATGTCCTCACGCTAGCGTGGTGTAGAAGTTTGGAGGGTGGGGTGCCAGCTCAGGTGTGACCTCGTCATCTGACCCTGGTACAAAATTACGAGGTATTGTCCTTGGATCTTTCTCTTCTGGATTGATCCCACTAGTCGTAGTCGCCCGTAGTGTTCCTGTAGTGTGACGTTAATTCAACTACTTACCTACCATTCTTAGATTGATTGATTGATTGTTGGGTTTTATGGCGCAAGGTCCTACGATTCTTGGAGAATAACTTATAAAACTGACTTATATTGACTGGCAATTTGTAACATTGTTCAGGTATAGTGAACAAGTCAGGGGATCTTGAATTGTTAAACGTTTGTAATAAATTAAACTGAGATCAAGTTTTAATGAATTAATGAATAAAAATTTATTTAAAACTTATTAATCTAGTAGTTATTTTCAAGTGCACAACATAAAAGGCATCGCAAGTTGTTTTATATTTTCTGTGTACACAATATTTATAAAATCATGGTAATTTTAATTTATACAAATTTTATTCATACAGGGAACTGTGTTGTAATTGTTTAAAATATTTCATATGCATTAAGCTTGTTTTCTAAAATATAAATGCAATCTTTAAGGAAAGGCACCTCAATCTTTCATTTTTTGGAAATGTATTTTTATAAAGAAAAAGAAAATGCGATTTATCGAATGCGTTTTATATGTAATAGTGAAACAAAATCTACAAGCATCTGGATTTTATGTGCGAAACGGTTAAAAATAAAATGTACCTTAAAACGTCCATATACTTTTATTAAAAGATTTTAAGAACATTGTACATAAATGAATATCTTATATTTCATCATTTTTAGTCAATAGAATTTATTTTTACATTTATTATATCTATGTTTAACATATTTTCAGTACAAAAAGATGAATATATTTGACAGCTTATGGTCTACACAACAATGAAGAGCAGATGTTTAGTTTCAGTCTTGGATGCAACGATATGCTTGAAGTCAGCAGTGTCTGAGTAAAAAATAATATATACATTGAAAACGTCCATATACTTTCATTAAAAAGTTTTAAAAACATTGTATTTAAATGAATAATGTCTTATATTTCATCATTTGTAGTCAATATAATTTATTTTTAGATTTATTATATCTACTTTTATAACATATTTTCGATAAAAAATATTAATATATTTGACAGCTTACGGTCTTCAAGATACTGAATATCAGATGTTTCGATTCAATCTCGGATGCAACGATATGCTTGAAGTCAGCAGTGTCCGAGCAATATGACCACAGAAATGAATTATGATCCGATCAAAGGCCGTGAGCCAATGTATCACATAAATCTAATAACACAGATACATGATAGGAAAATGTTGCTTGTCCTTATTTTGCTGAAACTATCAGAAGAAATGTCATTACTTTATGAATGGTCCTCTACAAGATTTACAGACATGTCATCCTGAATAATTGATAGACAAACAAGCATTTTATTTACTATAGGGCAGTAAATTGTCTGTACTGAAAATGTAATTGATTTTTAGTGATGATCTATGTACCCAAATATTACGGAAAAGTTTGTTTATTTAACCCTCCTGTAGTTGTCTCGAAGAGGTATCTCTTTATTAGCAAAACTGACCCAGATCTTGATGAACGAGATATCTCGTCAATAGAAGAAAACTGACCAGATCTTGATCTCATACACATAAAAAAATCGGCAATATCTTGATGACGAGATATTTCGTTATTAGCAAAATTGTCTAGATATTGATGGACGAGATATCTCGTCGAAACCACTTGGAGGTTTAATTGATTACTATAAATTTGACATTTTTTTGGAATAATTTGAGTTCTAAATTCATTTTTTATTTGACAGGAAGTATGAGGTGATAGAATTTCTTTATTTATAATTTTTTAATTAGATTCTAAATCGTTCTGATTTCATTTTTCATGTAAATGAGATGAATATATCATGTTTCATCGTTCTATTTTTAAAATATTTTCGGATAAAAATAATTTTTAAACTTTAAAATGTTGTTTTCCATATAAAATTGGAAAGGAATATCTGGTTTTTATTATTGCATGAAATAGATCTAGAATTTTTTTGTCAAAGTGAAGGGGATATTTTGATTCCCACAAAACAATAAGATGAGGTTTTGCATAGTGTCTTAAAAGCTTCAAATAATACTTTCTTGGCTCGAATTCTTCGTTAATAATATATAGCACAATTATTCATGAATTTTTTTCAAAAATATAGAATTTCCGTGTATTATTTAAAATGTAAGTAATGTGCGAAAACAAAGATGCTCTAACATAAAAATGATTTTATCTGTGTGTGTGATCATAAGGTTGTTTAACCATTTACTTGTGAATGTGAGATATCGTGCACAAATAAAAATTAACGAATCTATTATGGTTTTAAAAATCACAATTTTTGTGATGAAGTATAAAATTTTCAATTCATGAAGCAAGAGCAATACAAATTAGATTTTTTCGAAATTTGTTGTTAGTATTTTCAACACACACAGAGATCCAGATATCTATCAAATCTCTGGAAAAAGGAGAACTTTCTACACATAATCACCTTACAAGTTTAATTTTACACAAATTTAGAGTTAACTACTCTAATTAAGTTTAATAAATCTAATTTAAAAGAAATTGACTGATTTTAGTAAGATTAAACTGACTTTGTAAGGGCATGATTTTACAAATTTATGATAATCATATTAATCTTTGAATTTTTGATTTATTTCCAATTCTGAAACTACGCTTATGTATGAAAAATTTTGTAACAAATTAATATTTGACACTCTTGCGACACTAAAATGTATTTTTATGAACATTTTGCTGACAATTTTCGAATGCATATTTTACGTAAAATGCAAGTAAATGTTTAAGATACAACGTGTACTTAATTTATAGGATCAATGTTGTTTGACTTTTAAAAGTTGTTTATTTCAAATTTAAGAAATTTAAAGTAATTTTTAATTTGTGCTTTAGAATTACACCAGTTCTTCAATCTGTATTTCAGTTCTTTGAATATAGTTGATAAACCGAATATAGGAGGTTCATAAAGTGGATAATAGATGGCGCTCCAATCGGGATAAGTTCGATTTAGGAAAGGTTGCTAGCAAGAGGAAATGAAAATGAAGGAATAAACGCTTCCAAATTCATCTAAACGGTTTGTATTTCCTAATTTACATTTTCTGTTTCTTATACTTTTACCGTCAATAAAACGGTTGAGTAATTAACACAAGTGTTTATTTATACACGAACATCGAATTGCGTTGTTTGAACTATTTTTAACATTAAATAATTTATGGAATTTAGAAAAATTATAGTTGGTTAAAAGATATTAAGAAACAAAAATTTCATGAGTAGTAAAGGCTTCTAAACAAAAAGTCGCGCTTTATTATATCAATTTAATTAAAAAATTATTAATGGATCATTTTTCGATTTCTTAAGCCTGCTTGATATTCGCTCAAATGGATGCATATCCACTTGGGTTCTACAACATATAATGCCAAATATAACTTTCGAAGTCCCCTCTTATTTCCTATGATTAAGAGTTTGTAAGTATTTATAAATATTTTATTACATCTATTAACCCTCCTGGTTGTTGTCTCGACTAGGCGTCTCGTCATTAGCAAATCTTACCAAATCTTGATCGACGAGATAGCTCGTCATTAGAAGAAAACTGACAACATCTTGACCAGGTCATCATAACAAAATTGGCAATACCTTGATAACGAGATATCTCGTCATTAGCAAAATTGGTCAGATCTTGATGGACGAGATATCTCGTCGAAACACTTGGAGGGTTAAACTGCGTTATTAATTTTAAAATAATAAAGAAGCACGCGGGCTTAGTTGTATGAATTTTGCAATGTTTATAGATAAGTGTTTTATTTGAAAATGTATCTCAAGTGATGATTGCATATCAGTTAATGTTTTCAGAATTCATATTTAATATTATAGGAAGCTTGTTTTAAAGGCATAAACTCGGAAACGATGGCTAGCTTGCAGAATATGGAGTATCCATGTTTACATAGAATTCTTTGAAAACTACTTTATTTCTAGAGAAGTATGTCCCCTTTGATACTGAGTTGGATTTGAAGTACCTCAAACATTTACCGAAAGAATAATTAAGTCAATAATTAAATTCCAGTAATACAATAATTAAATTGTATTAAAAAACATCCCTCTAAAATATAACTATTTTCTTTCGCCGAGATTCTTTTCAGACAAAATATTTGAGTTTCCACCACGGGTAAATATTTTTAATTCCCCAAAGTATTCACAGATATTAACACAAGAAACATGGGAAAAGAAAAAAATACCTGCAAATGTTTCAATAAACGCTTTATTATGTAATTGCGAGCTGATTGAGCTTTTAGAAGTAACACGAATTTTATCATCAAAAACAAAAAAAAAGCGCTGTTATATATGCAGATTTCTTTTTAAAACATTTACATTTATTGCACTAGCATGAAAGAAACTGATAGGTATATTTTAACCACATTAACCCTCTGAGGGGTTCGCTCTCATAATTCCATTTCTCAACCTGCAGTCTTCCCTGTACACCAATCTAACCTATTTTGACCTTGATCAATAGAATCTTTCCCAAGGATTCTCTTCTAAGGAAATGAGCAAGAGAATCTTTCCAAAGGATTCTATTACAAGGAAAGGACTAAATAGAAACTTTTAAACGGATTCTAATGTAAGGAAATGAGAGAAATAGAATCTTTCCAAAGGATTCTATTCTAAGGAAAGGAGTAAAAGAATTTTTTAAAGGATTCTATTATAAGAAAATGAGTAACAGAACCTTTCCAAATGATTCTATGATAAGAAAATGAGTAATAGAATCTTTCCAAAGGATTCTATTCAAAGGAAAGAAGTAATAGAATCTTTCCAAAGAATTCTATTCTAAGGAGAGAAGTAACGTAAACTTTTCAAAGGATTCTAATATAATTAAATGAGAGCAATAGAATATTTCCAAAGGATTCTATTCAAAGGAAAGAAGTAATAGAATCTTTCCAAAGGATTCTATTCTAAGGAAAGAAGTAATATAAACTTTACAAAGGATTCTAATATAAGGAAATGAGAGAAATAAAATCTTTCCAAAGGATTCTATTCTAAGGAAAAAGTAATAGAGAAACTTTTCAAAGGATTCTATTCTAAGGAAATGAGCAATAGAATCTTTCCAAAGGATTTTAATCTAAGGAAAGGGCGAATATAATCCGATGAATTCTTTGAACCAATCGATGTGATTACTTATTCATTAAGAGTGGAGTAAAAGCAATGCTATATAACTCCGAAATCTCGATACGCTTAGATGGTTAATAACAATACAATACGGAGTTAAAATGACATGATTTTCAGACAGAATGCCTTCTAAACAGTTCAAAGAAATTTTAATGCGTAAAGAAAAACTATTTCAAATGTTCAACGTCAGCATTTAATTGATTTCCAACAGTCACGAATTCAGAATTTTTCTCGGAAATAACAAATCTGGATGTCAGAATAAAGATACAGGCAGCATTTTTTGTTGTCGGGATCGGAACTTTACAAGAAGAAACAGAACCTGAAACTGTGGTCAGAAAGAAGCCGACGGATTTTGAGTTGCCGTTTCCATAGTAACTGGATGGCCACATCTGGTGTGTTTCGCAAACTGTTTGCCAATAGCCGTTGCACATCCAACAGATAGATTTGATGTAAGATTCGTTTCTACACCATCTTCAAAATATTACATTTAAATCTCGGATTCGGATTCTCTATTACATCAGAACGAGGGCTGCTATTGTAAGCACTTTTGAAGTAAATTTGAACGAATGTGGCTTGCATTTATTACGATTTTCTTTTGTATAAAATTTTACGAGAAAAAATGTGATAACTATAAATTTAAAAATATCACCTTTCTTTATTTTACAAACTACATTTCTTTTATTTAACCCTCCCGGTGGTTTATCTTTGCCTCGAAAACCACCCTGTAGTGCCCAGAATCTGATACGAAAACCTGTTCCAAACTGCCACCAAGCGAGTAAAAATTTGTTTTCTACTTGGACCTTCATAGGGCAATATTGTCTCGACGAGATATTTTGTCATTAGCAAAATTGACTAGATCTTGGACAAGATATCTCGTTGAAACCACTTGGAGGGTTAAATATAAAATAGATGCAATTCAAAAAGAAGATAAAAACTTGTGATTCGATTACCTTGACACAACATGTTATACGTAATGAAGCATGAGAAAACATGTAGACCCTAGTATATATATTTATTCCTTGATTAATGCAATGGATGTTGGTGTATTGTAGATAGTGAAAATAATGTGAAAAGTAGACAAAGATCTATAGTGAATGCCAATTTTCTTTATTTATAATGTTTTTCAAAATGTTCTTTGATTTACATAAGGTTTCTTCAGTTATTCATTTGACAGCTACGTAACTCTTCACTGTAAAGTTTAGTGACATGTGAATGTTATATTAGTGTATTTGTTATAACATATTGAAGTTCGCAGGAGGAGTACGAGTAATTAAGAATATAAAACAAATACATACAAATCTGAGAAAAGATTCCACCAAAAGGATAAAACAGCAACACGTATGCTCTTTAAAGTTATTTAAAAATTCCAAATTCAGGTATATTGCCTGCTTTAAATGTTGAAGATAACTATAATAAGATTATTTTAGTTATATTATTTATACCGAGTACCCGCATCTTTCAATACTAAGAATCCATAAAAAGTACTCTTATAAGCCACCAAGACACTTTCGGCCACTTTCGGTGGCTAAGAAACCAAAAAGTAATCAAATGTAACTGCCAGAAATTTACACATCGCATGGACACTTCGGGTACCAGCTAATTGGCCCAACATTTTCAACACTGTCTGAGTTGCTGTTTCGTCAGTCTGGTGAAACGCACCCTGATTTCCATTTTATCTAATGGCTTTACTTGAAGCACTTACCTCACAATTCATAGCCGACACACATACTACAGTAATTAAAAGTAAACCAAAAAGCAAACACGAAACTGAAACGTAATTAACTTATAAACGTAACAAAAAGAGCAAAAGTGTACTTACATCTGCGCTCCAAGGACCCTTGACTGACCTTTGAAGTTTGAAAGCACTCTGTAACAGTCTGGTTAGACAAAACAAAAGCGTTTATACATATGTTTTGTCCAACTAGCCGTTACAGGGTGCTTTTATCTTAGCCCAACTCGACACTCCTGCGTTGCTTCCTTTCTTCATAGTAATGAAAGTATTCAAATACTTTATTATATTAAAAAGCCTCAGTCGGGGCGTTCGAACGCCTGGTAAGCAATTACTGCTAGTGTACAACTACTTAATTGATAAGTATTAAATATCATAAGTGCTGTGTTTGTCTTTTCATTGCTCCTGTATATACCACATTTCATTGCAGTATATATAAGGTGTTTTTAAGCGTGTATCACTTATTTGTGTGAGATATGTAAAGTTTATGCTAACTTCGTAAAGTATGTGAACTGGAATCGATGTGGTTTATGTTTGTGCATTTATCCCATTACATTTCTGCTGGAGTACTTACAAGGCGCTGTTAAGTTTTCCTGGAACTTAATTCCTTTTACGAAAGTAAATTTATTCGGTAGCAAACATTCTCGAGAGTTCGAAAGAGATTTCTTTACTCATTTAATGATAATAATATCTTAACCCTCCTCGTGGTTGTCTCGACGAGGAATCTCGTCACAAAACTGATCAGATATTCGTGGACGAGATATCTCGTTATTGGAAGAAAACTGATCAGATCTGGATCTCATTATCATACAAAATCAGCAATATTTTGATGACGAGATATCTCTTCATTAGCAAAATTGATCAGATCTTGATGGATGAGATATCTCGTCGAAACCACTTGGAGGGTTAAATAAATCAACAAAAAATAAAACGAGACACAGGTATCTTTTAATGGATTAAAATATTCAAAGGAGTAAGGTATACATGATTGGAAATTAATTCTGCATTTATGATAAATTTGGAGCACCAAAAAAGTGTTGATAATAGCATTTCTGTCTTCAATAAGTCTTGATTTATCCATATTTTCTATTGAACACAATATTTGAATAAAACAGTTCAAATACTTCCTTATATTCTGAATTCTATAGTTTAAATGCAAATTTAATGAAATTTAACTAAAAGGAAACTATCCCACTCGATGCCATTCCATGCTTTCTTTATCGTTTAACTAATACGAAATATTCAGCTGTAATAACAAATCCCTGTATCCCCGATTTTCAATCAATTACCGGAATATTATCTGAGGAGGATGTATTAATAGAAAATATATTCATAGGAATAAAAGGTCTGACAAAAAATTGAGCACAACTTTCTCGCGATTTGTTGAATCAATGGAAATAAAACAATAATTGCGATGTTTCCACGTGAGTAAAAGCACATAATTGAATTTTAAAGATACTACTAAAAGAAAACTTATTAAAAAATAGAGTTTGCAAGAATTTTTACTCATAATTAAGATTAAAACTCTTTATGCTACAATAACATAATATAGCTGTCTGGAAAGGTGACTGGATATTCAAATATAAATTTTTATGAGATGGATTTTCAATGAAAGAAACAAACAAGACGGAAGACGAATATTTTACTTCCTGTTACCCAAACGTTCTCGCCCTATTTCAGGATTACCTTAACTGTAGTTTATCGCCGTTTTGGCGAAGTTTGGCGCTTAATCTAATTGGCGTTGGCCAATTAACTATCATACCTCAATTTAGAATTAATTCTTTTGAATTTCTTCCAGGGCCGAGGCAGCCCAGTTAGAAGAGTAACGGATTAACAACCGGTGGGTTGCAAGTTCGAAACTAGGTCCAGCCAAAGACCGTCGTGGGCTGGTGCACGTTAAATCTGTCGTGGCCTCAAATGCTCTCACGTTGGCTTAGTGTGGAAGTTTGGAGAGTGGGATGCCAGCTCAGGTGTTATCTCGTCATCTGACCGTGGTTTAAAATTACGTGGGGTTGTCCTCGGACTTTCCCTTGAGGATTGATCCCGGACCGTCACCAATAGGCCGTTGTGTTGCTCCAGTGCGACATTAATTAACTACCTACCTACCTTTTGAATTTCTTTTGGCGACGAGCTGAAATTGTATTAGAAAAGGTCACTTTCGGAAAAAGTATAGAAATCACGTTACGCCACAAAAACACTACCCCAGCTTGACAGAAAAAGCCTCTCATACTTTTTCAAACGAAGAATGAATTTAACTTGATCTTGGTCTTTGAACATTTCTAATAAAGAAAGGTAAAAAATTAGGAATGTGTTGACACTTGTGCGAGGTTTAAATTTAAATTGTTTATAAGTTTAAATTGCTGAGTGTTTATAACGTTTTATAATGAATTTTTCTGAATTTAATCAGAAAGGTATGTTAAATCACTCCATTTTTTTACTATTCAGTCACTTATTAATTATTATTGCCTTTCCTTGATCCAAAACATCGCATCAGTTAGAGCTGAATTTGTGATGAAGTATTTACACATTTTAATTTAAAATAAGTTGTTCACTGAGGAATTGTATTATATTAGGACTCAATTAGCATCATTGAACAAATATTGCATTTCACGAGTTGAAAGTTTTCTGAGTATATTGACGTTACATAAAAATAGCAACAGCAATTACACTATGATTTATTTAACACTCCTGTCTGCAACGCAATGGGCTTCGTGTTACGGAAATTACAATCCTTGTCGAGTTTCGCAGATTTTAAACACTACTTACCTAGTGATTAAAATACTTACAAAATGTTATAATGTTATGATGGAATAAATTAAAAAATAATAGAATTTGTTGATAAACCATTACTTTATTTTGTAATTTAATGTATGAGATGTGAAAATTTTATAAGATAAAGGTTATATGTGCCATTCATGAAGTCTTTTTAAATTGAAGTATTCTTTGTTCTGCAACCTAAAATGTAAAGACGTTTTATCATTATTAAAAATAACTAAACATTTAACGATGTAACATAAAAATTAGCACAATTCATTACACATTGATGATAAATTTTAATAAAATTGGAAAGTTACAGTATTTAAAATTATTAAAGACATATTCACTGCATTTTTACGTGAGAGAGGAATATAATTAAACCCAATCCAGCTTTCGAAACTTATTTATGCATTCATAATCGATTTATATTTCTCGTTATCAAGTCGAAAATAGCACTAAATAAATTTTATTTTTATTAGTACAAGCAGAGTTTTGAAAACATTTAAGGATCTGAATAGCAGTTCACAAGCTCAATTATAGTAGCCTTACTTAGTTAACTATAAGTACCTTGTTCAAATTGCATACATATTTCATAAATTAATTTTGATACATAAAATATTTAACATTAATGTGCTAATTAAATGAATGTACAAGTTGAAGAACTTGTAAATTTAATATTTTTCGATGTATTGTGTGTGTAGTGCATTTGAATTTGAAGAAAAATCCTCTCTTCATCACAAGGTGGATTAAATTTTTATACAGTACATCACAGAAAAGTAGTAAAAATAAAATAAAATAATTTCTGATTTGTAAGTATTGTTTAATTGGGTAAATATTTAGAATTAAGAATGATTAAGAAATAAATTTTTCAGTCTTACAAAATACACAAAGTAAATGTAGTTAATAATTTAAAAATGTATCAGCATTGTAATTAAGTAAATGTATATGAATATTTTTATCTGTAACACTTTGAAGTGTACTGTCTGAAATTTACTTTTAATACTTTTAATTTTATTAAAATAATAATTTCAAATGACAGAAATTTGAAATGGGAAGCAAATAGTTCACTAGAAAAAATATTTATTTCCTATATTTCATAAAAATTTCTTTCCTAGGATTCTTTTAACCAGTATATATGGTTATTTAGTCATTATGTTTGTTGTCGAAAAAGAACTACTCGGTTATCAGGTCATAAGGTTATAGAAAGATTTTTCTCTTAAAAATTTTTCTCTTTATTCTTTGTTTAAATCGAAATCACAGCGCGAAAACTTAGGGATTTTTTAAAAATAAAATACCATTTACCCTACTTTTATCGACATAAAAATTGCTGAAAATACGTCTATCCATCATCAATTTGCACTTATCTGTCTGCACAGTTATAAAAGTATTAACATTTTTTTAAATGAATCACTAAACTACGAAAAAAAATCTCAGCGTCTGGTCTAACTTTCAACTAAGCGAAGGTGCAATGCTTTAAGATAAGAAAAGTCCACTATTTCTATTTAGATGCACCTTTAAAATTGATTTATATGAACCTCCGACGAGTTCTGATGTCTGGAAATGAATTTTTTATATTACTGTAATTGTTTAAATCATCAAATTACGATAAAGCCGGATCGAAACAACGCGCATCTTTCCTCGAAGCTAGAGCATTAAAATTTTCTTCCGAACTCTTGTCTCTCTTTTCCGATAACATCATCAATTTCTAGAAGTTCAAATACAGAAGTGTTCCGCATTGCATTTCTCATTGAACGCATGCGTTGGGTCTCTAAGCAAGTATTCCCTACAGTTGCATTTATGCGAGGTTTCTACACGCACGATAATTGGCTGTCCTCTGCATCTCATTAATTTCAGCACGAGATTCCTTTGTCAACCCGAAATGGGAATCCCTGGCAATGAATTAACTATCCTTCCACATCTAAGGTAAAATAGAGTATGCGAGTTGGGGAGAGCGGGCATAGTTTCTTAACGGTTTTGTGGCGCAGAATCGGAAGAGAAGTTATTAAGCGCATTCTTTTTGTGGGTGTCTTTTTGGCTGAGGAAGGGAAAACCAATAGTTTTTCTAAAACTTCTACTGTTGTTAAAGCGGTTTTCTATCTTATTCCGCTTCTTTTAAGGAAGAGATAAATTAGATGAAATTTCGGGGGAGTTGAAGCTGTAGCTCCCTGAGTTATTTCAGGTGAAATGGAATTAGCTCGTTCTGCGAAATTATGAATTCTGCTGGGGAATTTTCAGGAAAAAATTCTGATGATGTAATTATTTACTAACTTTATAGATCGCAGAAGATACGATGCTGAGGTCCTTCAGTTTTTGTACTTGTGCTTCATCTTTTAACCCTCCAAGTGGTTTCGACGAGATATCACGTCCATGAAGAACTGACTAATGTTGCTAATGACGAGATATCTTTTCATCAAGAATGCCGATTGAATTCTGAATGGTGAAGATATTGCCGTTTTGTGATGATGTCGAGGTCAAGATCAGGAGGCAGTTTTTCTAATGACGACAAAATTTGGTCCATCAGCATCTGGTCAGTTTTGCTAATGACGAGACACCTCGTCGAGACAACCACCAGGAGGGTTAAGGAAGCGATAAAATAGTTGAAACTATAGCACCTTAACTTACTTCGGGTGAAATGGAATGAACTTGTTCTGTGAAATTATGAATTTTGTTAGGGAATTTTCAGCAAAAATTTTAATGATGTAATTATTTATTAACTTTAGCGATTACAGAAGAAACGATGCTGAGGTCCTTCATTTTTTGTCTTAGTGTTCTCATCTTTTAACCCTCTAAGTGTTTCGACGAGACATCTCGTCCACGATCTCGTCAATTTTACTAATGACGAAATACCTAGGCGAGACAAAACTGCCCTATTACTCAAATGGGAATGAAAATCCAAGCAGGAAAAACGAATTCCCCCTTGTCCAGGACTGGTCACGTTTTGGAGTAGGCACCAGAGGCTGGCAACAACAGGACAGTTTTTGACGCGAAGATAAACCACCAGGAGAGTTAGGGAAGAGATAAATTAGATGAAATTTAGAGGGAGTTGAAAATGTAATGCCCTGAGTTATTTCAAGTGAAATATAATTAGCTCATTCTACGAAATCATGAATTTTGTTATGTGTTGGCTTGGTTGGATTAAGGTTTATTGCCCAAGGGGCATATTTGACCTAGCTGTGCCAAATACAAGACAAACTCAAGTAAATGGACATACTCATTCAAGAAAAGTTCTACTGACACACAAGAGAGAAATACATCCAAGGACAAATCGATCTGACAAGAATCGAACCTGACAGGAATCGAACTTGATTGTTAATTCAACTACCAATCAACCAACCAACCGTTTGCAAAAGTTTTTCGCAGCGTTTTCTTATAACTATTATTTAATCGTTATAATCGTTTTCTTATAACTTTATATTAAAATCTATTGCATTATATTATCAGAAAAACTGTATTTTGTGGCAGAAATAGAGAAATGGAAATTTCTATCGATTGAGAATTATTGCAACTTAGGGCTTCTTGAAAAACTTCGTACATAACAAGTTAAATCAAAGTAATGCTAGTGTTTCTGGATCACATTTTTTACAATTATCAAGCTACATAGTAGGTTAGGAAAATTAAGATGTATATTGGTTTATTAACTATCAAAAGAGCTCACTAGTTTACAATATGAACGAAATTATTTTAGTCATGTAATTATTTCACAAAAGAAGCAAACGTGGCTAATTAAGTAGTTTCAGCAAATCGAAAGAACAATCCCTAAAATGTTGGATCCTCTAAAAATCTCCAAACTTTCTTCGGAAAGAAGGGTTGTTTTTGTTTGAGTAATGAAACAACATGGATGTAAAATTCTCCAATTATGATCGAAATGCATTATCTTAAAAATGACAGATTTTCTAAATTTTTAAGGCTATGAAACAATTTTAATAAGTTTGCGGATGCTTATGAAATACAATTTTTATGATGTTCCAGATTATCTCGCAGACAGAAATTTTCTGAAGCACTTCTTATCGTTATGCTGAAGTATGCTTTTGCCTTTATTTCCATGGTGCGGAATTGTGGTTTAAAAATTTATTTTTAAACATAATAGATCCGAAGTTCTAAAATATTTTCTTGTTAACGGAAAGCTGTGAAAGATAAGTATTTTTGGATTATGCTGCAATAGTACTATATGAAATTATTATGGAATTTCACTATGAAATTTCAGGTATAAGAAATTTCAAATTTCGATATTATTATTAAATTAATTTATAAAGTTATTAAAGTAATACTTATGTTACATTATTACTAAACATATAACGTTATCCCACAAAGTATTCTTATGTATTAAGGATTTCACAAAGTAATTATTTTCAACCTTCATATTTTCATATATTTCTGTTAAATATTTTTATTTCTAATCTAAAAGTGTCATTATATTACGAGAAATTTTGAGGTCTTAGTTTTCTAAAACTAATTTTTAACCTCCTGGTGGTTGTCTCAACGAGGTATCTCGTCATTAGCAAAACTGGCCGGATCTTGATGGACGAGATATCGGGTAATTAGGAAACAAAACTGACCAGATCTTGATCTCGTCATCATAAAAATATCATCAATATCGTGATAACGAGATATTTGGTTAGCAAAATGGGTCAGATCTTAATGGACGAGATATCTCGTAGAAACCATTTGGAGGGTTGAATCCGAAATTGGCTAGGATAAGAGGATAATTTTAATCATTGAACCATTTTCAAGCAAGTTGTCATTTCTAAGGATATAATTAATCTTGCATTATCTAAGGATTTCAATGTTTGTATCGAACTTTTTCAAAATCGTTAATGGTATACATGTGATCTGGTCAATAATTATTCAACTAGCGCAATTACTTGTGAACTAATTTTATTTCAATCAAATAAATGTATTTAAAATTGCACAGGAACATTATATATACGTACGGTAAATGGTGATTGATACTGTTCATATCGAAATTCGTAAGAGCGAAATGGTGTTGAACGATCTATTTCATTCTGAAAATGTATTTTATCTGTAAATTTACACACAAAATATTTTCTGCATGTCGTCTACATTCTATAATTATCTTTATTATAGTTTTTCATCCAAACCACACTTTTACCTTAATTTAAGTTATTTTTTGATAAAAATAAATTCCTAAAATAATGAAATATGATCTTCAACAGATTCATACAAATTTTAGCTCTATTCTTGCGTTTTTAAAGAATGAAACGAAAAATTTCAAAAGTTTAGATAACTTTCCTATTTCTTCTATAAAACTCTTTGGCTTGTAATTTACATTGATTATATTTTTAAAAATTATTCTAGTGTTATAAGTGTAGGGCAACTAACCACAAAACTATTTTTGCAAATCTCATCACAATGGGGAATGTCTAAACAACTGGCCAAACATTTTAAAGTATCACCAAATAAAGCCAATCTATCTTAAAAACACCCAAATTTCTGTATAAGTGTGGAGCTAAGAAAGTAAAGTACTGTGAAACGTAGAAAAGCCTTAGTTCCTTATTTGCTTGAAAGATGGCAGCACAGGGATTGAATACACTGAATTCTTCCCTGAAATGGGGATTCCAAGTTGTGAAAAATTTATGGCTAATTGGTGGTAAAAAATATAAAATTTTGTGTCATTGTAAAAGATGCGAATGATGAATTGTTTCACCAAAATGCGATAAAACTCTATCCAATCGACACATCTGGCTTAAAATGAAGTCAGTTGCTCTAAGATTTAAAATCTTTGCCCAGGAAGTTCTAAATTTTATGGTTTTGTTTCACGCTGATTTTATTAAATTGAAAAGGTGAAAGAATATGGGTTATGCAGTGAATAGTTTTACTTCTAAATTTTTTGTCACACTTTATCTTTTTTTGTGTTAAATAATTCTATTCTAATAAAACAAGTCAAGAGGTAATGGATACATCTTCACCCATTAACCCATATTTTCTATAAATTACAGAAATGTGCAGGCGTATGACCACTTGGAATGAGTAAACCTTTCAGGGACTAGGGCTGGTGTCCAACCTCCTTGAAATGGTTAGAGCTAGGTATATGAATATTCCAGGTACATTAAAGCTGCTAGTGTATATAAATATTCTAGGCATATTATGACTGGTAAGGCATATAAATATTCTAGGAATATTAAAGCTGCTAAATATTATAAGTATATTAAGTCTGCTAAGGTTTATAAATATTCTAGGTATATTAAAGCTGTTAAAGTATATTATCTTATTTAATATTCTAGAGCCTAGGCGTGCTTTAGATGGGCTCTGAGACATATAATGGGCTCACTACTTAAATTTTCGTGGTTATAGTCTTCACCCATAAAGTTTAATTTTTTTAGCGTAGTGCTACCTTGTAATACCTTCAAAAGTTTAATGATATTTTCATACGAATCACACGTACCTAGAGCTTCCGACGTCTTCTAATATGCGAGAGGGAGAGCATATTAGAAGAGAACATAAATAAATAAATTAAAAAAAAATATATATATATATATATATATATATGTGTGTGTGTGTGTGTGCGTGTTATGGGGAAAATGCCATATTACACTACTCAGAAATCTCGTGACGCTCAGAGGGTTAATTAAAAAGTAAACTGTATTATTTAACATTAATAGTTAAAACTAAGAACAACTGAAACGTTTTAAATTGGAATGTAGAGAAGTTGAAGTTTTAATTAAAGTCGATTTTTCCAAGGAAAATATATTTCTATAAAGTTATTTCGGATATTTCATTTATGTCGCATATTTGTGAGGGAAATTATGTAATTTAATGCATACAAACGCCCCTAACATGGCATATAAAGAAGTAAACCGTCAAGTGTAAGAAAAATCAATTTGAAAATAAGTGTAAGCAGGGATAGAAGTATAAAAACCCCGTGTTTTCCTATAAACTAAATTCATGAAAAAAGTAATTATCCGAAGCAAAAACCTTAGCAAAACTGACAATAAACAGCTTTTAACATAAGAGAAATATTTCAATCAAAGTTATCTTAAATGGTTCCCTAAACATTTTTTGCGCTTTAAAAAGTATTTTTTGATAAATTTGTAGGTTTAACGATATATTTTTCTTATTTAAATTACCATTTCCCGAGGGGACGCATATAAAATACTAAGCATGTTACAAGTAAAATTAACGTTTAATTAGCAAATGTTGACATGCTACTTTGTACATGAGTATGAATGTAGTTATCAATATTGGTTTAATAAAATGTTTCATTGCAGAAAACATCATTTATATGAAAGAGAAAGGCTGGAACTCTGCAAAATAAAAAAAGATATTACGTTTTCGCGTTGAATTAGTCTGTTTAACCAATTAGATACCACAGTAGTTTCATATTTTCTGTATTGCTTTCATATTACAATTATATGAACTTATACACTGATGTGCCAAACAAACTGGTACTTTTGAGTCTATGCCAAATACAAAGAAACACTACCTAGGCACGTCATGGGTTGCATCTGCCAGTGCATATATAAATCGATAGACATCTGTGGAGTTCGGTAGTTGAATTTGCGTCCCACTTGAGCAACACAACGGGCTATTGGCGACGGTCCGGGATCAGTTCAACAACACCTCGTAATTTCGAACCACGGTCAGATGACGAGGTCAACTCCTGAGCTGCACTCTACTCTCCAAACTTCCATACCACGTCAGCGTGAGAAGATTTGATGCAGCGACGGGTTTATCGTGCACCAGCCCACATGTACACGACTGTCTTTGGTTGGAACGAGTTTCGAAATCGCAACCCTTCGTCTGCTATTCCGCGACTCTACCAACTGAGGTACAGTGGCCCTAAACATCTGTGGATATATCTAGATCTGCTTCTAATGAGAGAATGGCGAGTTATCACGATTAAGCTGTTTTAAACGAGGTTTAATAGTTGGAGGAATGATGTTACATTCAAGCTGGATTGGTAAGTGCATTGTAAGGTATTTTTCTGAAACTGTCAGTCAAATCAAATGTTCATTAACTAAAAAGATTTAAAAGGGACTTAAGTTAACTTAAAGCTCAGCAAAATCATTCATTATTATTTCAGTTTTTCCACACACTAACAGCGGGTTAAGACAAACCAATATGTGGCATGTGGTTCATTTGCAATTCAAGTTGTTAAGGGGATCTGGGACTCAAAATATGAAAAAAAGTCCAATTTTTTTTATTATCTTAAAAAATAATATAGATATTTCTGAATAAAATAACACCTACATTTTGTTTCTACCATCAGTAGAACCGGAAATATTCGGCTTTTTATAACACGACAGCTGCAAATCAAACGAGCCTCACCCATCAGATAATGCAAACAAACTGTTTTGGAGTCTACTTTCTACTGTTTCAGCTCTATTTTTCTAAATCAAATAAACTATGCTACGAACACTTTTGAAGCGATCTGAATTGATCATAGTAATATTCTTACTGTTTTTATTGTTGAATTTGCACGTTTTCGGATTTTCTGTACTATCAATATACCTTCAATAACGCTTTCCATAAAGGACTGTAGGCGGTTCAGGAAAGCGACGATGAAGTCCACAAATACTTTTAAAAGGTATAGGAAAAAGGTCCAACTTGCTAAAATTAAATTAAATGAAGTATTAAAACTAAGAAGTAATACAAAATACTATCCAGGAGGATTTTAAACAAACATAAAGTATGCAAAAGTGCTTTTTAATAACTTGAATATTTTCATAATTTCAAACGCTCTTTTCTCCTTTTCTGTTAAATGGGATTTCGATAGTGAAAAATGGATATAACTTAAAAACTACTTGTCATAAATGAATGAAATTTTCTACAATTACTTTTTAAATATATTTCTTTAATTTGTCTTCAGCAATTGTGTATATATATATTATTATTTTTTCTATAGTTTTTCGAACTTTGTATACTATGTGTTTTATGTAGTTTTTGAACAAAATATCTTTTTAAATTTTTTCTAACTGTTTTAACCAAAAATCACGAAGACAGTTTAAAGTATGAACTTTTCGGAGTGAATTAGTGCAAAAATGAAGTGATTTGTTATAAAATATTTTAAGATATATCAATTTTGCCCAACGTCACAATTTTTAAATTTTTTAATTTTAATAAAAAACATTTTGAAATTTTGAAAATATAAAATAGTTATTACAATGTAAAACAGTTAATACAATGTGTACCTACAAAAAAAATTCAGAGCATAAACTTTAAAATTGAAGATTTTAGAATTTTGAGTCCCGGACCCCCTTAATGATACAGCAGATATTACTCTTATCAGAGCATCTGGCTTTTATCAAAATATTATATTTATCGAATCAATGACATTTCACTAAAAATTGCTGCAGCTGTACTATCAAATCACGATTAACCAAACTTAGTACAAAACCAGAGTTCTTGAGAGTATGTGAACTCTGACCTGTGACGTCAGTGGAACCTGCGCATGCGTAAGGAAGTGTATGGATCCGACCTTCTAACTAAGCAGAAGGAGTATGTGCGTGCTGCATCCTCTTATTTCTTCCGATCGCTCGGTTTGAAGATCTCCGGGTGAAGATCACGTGGTATTGGACGAAAGCACGAATCCTAATCTAGGAATTTGATGAAAAACACTAGTTTACGTTTCGATTCCCAAGTCCAGGTTACCTACACTTCTGAGACCTTACGACAGCGACTTAGCCCACATGTTCCGTCTATTTCATAAGAAGGTCGATGCGTTCGGTACCATTGCGTCACTTGGCTGTTCTTCCTGAAAGAAGTCAGACGCAATGAACATCTATGCGATTCTGTACATGTTTCGATTCTGTATATATGACTAGCAGAATTACCCGGCGTTGCTAGGGTTGGATTTGTTAAATGTTGATTGAGAAGTGATCAGACTAATCACTTCTATTTCATATAAAAATTAAAGCATCATTTAAGTGTACGGAAAATAATTTGTTAGCATCGTTTTAACTTTTTCATAGCTTCTACAATTTACTTCGAACGCAAATATGTATACATGATATATACATCCATATAATCCATTTTATATTAATCACAATCCTACTGTAAGACAAACTACAAAAGTTTTTCTAAGGTAACTACTACAGAAGTCAATTTTGAGTTTTGAGTTTGAGCAAATTAAATTGTTACGGGATTCGCGATTAATTTATTTTGAAGCAAACACATTTTGTTCTTCAAAATTCTATTCAGCGACAAGTGGAATAATGGAGCCTGTTTTAAAAATGTCACCAGTGTAGACAAAGCAAACTCAATCGATTACAATTTTTCTACAAACCATTATGTATTGAACCAGACTTAAGGAAAGTTGGTCGAAATACAGAGGCTGTTCGGACATTTTTTGAACGATTTTGATGAGCTGTAAAAAATTGTATGCTACGAAAGAATTTTATTTTCACAGCCAGTTAAATAGTTAAAATATAACTTATCGTCTGCTAACTCAGAGTTTTGTTTACTTTCAAAATGGCGCTTTTAAATAAGCAATGGATGGAAGGCTATGTTTCCTCTCCTTCCGAAGAGAATTATGCTTATTCAATTATTCAAAAACGCTGTAAAAGTCATGGTTTTTCGATATCTTAAGGCATGATAAGTAATATTATTACTGAAAAAGGAAAAAAACATAAAAGTAGAAAAATACTTCCACAAAAGTATCCGAAAAAGAAAAAATTTCTGAGAATATTTGTAAGGTAAGATCTTTAAAAGAGAATCCGCCGAGTCAAAGGACTATAGCAAAGTGAACGTGAGAACTTTCTCTAAGAGATTTATGATTGCTGCCGGTTTTGCCTATAATGGAAAATTAAAAGGAAAAAGAGGGAAAAAATGTAAAAATAAATTCCCACATATTATCAAGACCCTATTTTATCCCCAATATTCAAAAAAGAAATACCATATCTTTACCCACAGTGCCAACAATCAGTAGAACTGCATCAGGGTAAAGCAAGCAGCCACACATCTAAATCCACTATTAAATGCTTGGAAGAAATGGAACAAGAAACTGGTATCAAGTTAATACCCTTTACTGATATTACTGCTAAATCTCCAGATGTTTCACCTATGGACTTTTGTGCTTTTGGACTTTTAAAAAGGGCATTATCGAAACATCGACAGAAAATCATTCAAGGACTGGAAAACTGTGGAACAAGAATGGGACAAAATACCACTGTCGATACTACAAAAGTCATTATTATCATGGAAATTAAGGTGTAGAAAGATAGTTAACAATAAGGGCTATCAAATGGAACATTTAAAACACAAAACTTTCATATAAAAAATTGAGCTTCAGTCCATTAAAATAGTTCAAAAATGTTCGAACAGCCTCTGTATACCTATACCACCAAGAAATTACCCATTTATAATATTTTGCAGAAAATAAATAATTCTTTAAAATTTGACTCCTAAGTAATATATCTGTAATATGGAAAATACTGGAACACATGAATACAAACAGAAACGAAATTCCGATCATTGAAAATATACTGAATTCTGAAAAGAAAGATGAGCCAACGTGTCGAATTTCGACTTTCTGAATATATTCTGGAATAAAACAATTCGAAAAAAACTTTTGAACAATATTGATAAAGAAATTATTTTTATTTACAAAAAGAAATACTTGGAAATGCTCAAATATGACCTCAATATTTCGATATCATCTCAAATACATAAATCAGAATTCTAAATCAAATTTAAAAATAAAACATTAATTTTGGCGTTGCCAGATACTCAGTAGCAAAATTACGCTTTTATGGTCAATGAGTTTTTCGTTTGGATTTTTCGCGTTTCCATTACAAAATGTAAATTGTGTAAAATTAAGTATTTTAAGTATCCATTTTTCATCAATCAAATATTTATAAATTATTTATGTTATGGAAAGAAATAAAAAATCAATTCAAACATAATTAGAATTTTAAATTGTTTAAATATAATGTTTTGGAACAAATTGTTTTTCGAGCAATACTGGTAAAATAATTTTATTGGAAAATTTGATTTTCGATCAGTACTAGTTAAACAAACCGAGTTGCGTACCGCAATCGTTTTATGCTAAATGTTATTCCTACAGCAATTTCGAATTGTTTTTAGCCCCTCTGCACACCCAGGTTAAAGAGAATGGGGTTAAAGTATAGCCTACGTTACTCTCAGGGTTCTAAAGATTATGTATACCAAATTTGGAGTGAATTGGTCAGACTAGATTTGTATAGAGAACAGACAAACGCCAACTCTGATTTATATATATAGATTGTAAATAGATACAAAAGAATTAAATATCTTTGCTCACTGAGGAAGTTCCTACAATCATGTGTGTAGAAAAAAATGAATGCTATACCTAATACCTTGACATTGGGTATCTTCTGTGGGGCCTGCTCACTGAATTGGGAGAAACATTCCTTCGTCGAGCAGACGGAAAATTAGACACCCTCGTTTTTCTATGACTAGTGGATAATTCTCATCCGTAGCCAAGTATGATTAACTATCTCTCGTGCCACTGATCTGACAGTCATAGACTGAATCAAATGATGTAAATTGTTAAATCCTGCCAAATATTGTTGTGAATTTTTTTATACTAGTCTATAAATCTAATTCAATTCTTAAATTCGTCCCCGAACCTAGGATGTTCCCAATTTCGGGTCTACATTTCTACTATCTCTCGTATCAGTGATTCGATAGAAGTAGACGGCATCATTGATGGAATTTGTTAGATCCTGTAAAATATCATTGTCGTGAACTTTTTAGCTTTTATATAAAATTAAGCAGCCAATCCTTAGGTTTTTCGAACCTAGGATGTTCAATTTCGGGTCTACGTTTTTACTATCTCTCGTGTCAGTGATTCGATAGAAGTAGACTGCATCATTGATGAAATTTCTTAGATCCTGTCAAATATTATTGTCGTGAATTTTTTAGTTTTTCTATAAAATTAAGTAGCCAATCCTTAGGTTTTTCGAACTTAGGATATTCAATTTCGGGTCTGAGATTCTACCATCACTCGTACCAGTGATTCGATAGTCGTAGACTGAATCAAATGATGACATTTCTAAGATCCTGTCAAATATTATTGTGAATTTTTGATACTGGTCTATAAATCTAATTTTCGATCCTTAAATTCTATCCCGAACTTAGGAAGTTCAATTTCGGGAGACTAGGCACTGACACACGATTCTAGTTTGATCCGTTGAGTACTTTGTATAATAAACTGTCGTCTCAATTAAGAGCTTTTAGCTCATTAGGTGTGACGACTGATAAGTGTGCGATTATACTCTATCACTTAGTAGAGTAATCACTTCGTGGAAACTTTACGGTCTTGAGAGTGCTTGAAATTGAATAGAACTGAAAATGGCTTAATAAAGACATCAGATTTAGAGCCCAATTGCTCTAGTTTTCCATTATTCTCCCCTATTTGAGATGAGAAAACTCAATAAAAATACATTCTTAAAATATCCAAAATATATCTTAAATCAGGCAAGCGTTTTTCGATGATACTGTTTCAATTGTTTACTTCAATTAACAATGTTTATAAACTCATTCTCATACAAATTAAGTTAATATTTTGACTTACTGCTCTTATAAAAATATACACTTTTGAATAAAAAACTCTGGATTCAAAAATAGCAAAGATAATTCTGGTACTGATAACAAATTCTGCATAAAAATTCATATTAAGTTTGGCAACTTGTAATTTTTTTAGGTCTAGTTTTTAGATTTTAGGGTCATAAATGCATATTTTGGCATTTTCTAAGCAATTTTTAGATCAAAATTCTCACTCTACTTATAATATTAATTTATGGAAACAATCTTAGCTGATATTCATTACTTAATGTAAAAAGTAGTAATGAATATCCTCACAAAAAAATTTTGTAATAAAGTTAATAAGTACTACGCACAAATTTAACATAAAAATATACAATTAAGATTTGCAGATACTCTAATATGTGTTCTTTTTAGGTATATTTTTAGTTCTCGGATCATCAATGTATTTTTGAGCATTTCTAGTAATTTTCAGTTCATCGAAATTCTCGCTCTACTGATTATATTAATTTACGAAAAGCAAATCATAACTGATATTCATTACTTAACGTAAAAGTGCAGAATGAAAATTTTTGCTGAATAACCCTTAGGACCATTAACCCTCTGGTGGTTTGTTTTCAAGTGGAGCTGCCTTGTAGTAGTCAGCTTATTATGCAAAACCTTTTCCAAATTTCACTAGTTCTGGCAAAGGGACAATTTGTTTTTCATACCTGGATCTTCATTTACATTTTGAGTATCGTCTCGACGATATACCTCGCCATAAGAAAAATTGACCAAATCTTGACGGACGAGATATCTCGTTGTAACCACTTGGAGGGTTAAGCGTATTCCGAAGAACAGAATATCACGATTTCAGGTTTTGAAATAGTGAATTTTATTTTTATATATTTAGGCATTATATAAAAAAGACTTTACGTCAGGGAGAGTCATCTTAACAATTAATAAAAAACATCGGCGTTGTGTGTTTTAAATAAATTAAAGCCCAATCTCAGTATCAGTCGCTAATTGAACGTTATTTAGTTTTTAAATTCTTTCCATCGTAGATCAAATGCCTTCATTCCTTTGATCCAAGTGAAAGCGATCAACTCTTTAATTATGCAAACCCAGCTTGTATTTTTAAGAAATTAATCCGGCATACTTAAAAATGCATTAAAGAGCTTTTAGCCCTTGTAAAATACTGTAATTTTTTGCCATTCGATCGCATTTTTTTTCGAACACAAGTCTGTAAAAAAGAGATGGAGAACAAAAAAAAAGAAAAAAAAGCGAATAAACAGTTTCGACTGTTGGTTGTACTCTATATTTCTGTGCCTTTCTTTTGTGCCCAAAGATTTCTGCGTGAATTCGAACTTTATTTCTACTTTTTCTCTTTTGAATTGGTCTCTCACTTTTAGATTAAATCGAAAGAAAAAATACAAAAACAGAGATGGAAAAAAGAGATGTTGTAACGCCTTTCAAGATTCCTCCTTTTGATCACTAAAACCGGAGGTCGACAGATAACACACGCGCAAACATTCTCCTTTTAGAAAATGAGAAAAAAATGGAATGATAAATACATCCTTGCTGCTATTCATCTCGCAAATGTTGCGTTTTGGATTTCTTGCTTTCTCTAGTAACAACTGTGATAAAATGTTAAAATTTTCTATTTTCAGATGGAGTGATAGATACGGAAAAGTATTAAAGAAATTAAATGCTGGGATTTTAGTTTGTTGTGGAAGTAATAAATCAATCCAAGCTTTTTTCCCATCTCATTTTTCAATGTTTTCATAACATAGACAGTCTTGTATTTGGTCTCCAAGAAAGTGGCATGAGTCCCATGTTTTTGTTTTTCGAATTAACCCTCTAAGTGGCTTCGACGAGATATCTCATTGATCAAGATCTAACCAATTTTGCAAATGACGATATATCTCGTCATCAAGGTATTGCAGATTTTTTTATGAGGGGAGAATTTGGTTGGGTGTTATGGCAAAAAGGCTATATTTGGCCAAGCTGTGCCAATCAACTTCAAGTAAATGGACATATACGCAAAGAAAGCCTTACTTACAAAATAACAGAACATAGATAAATAGAAATACGCCAAGGAAGAAATCGAACCTGAGCTGCCTACAACTCGCAGCAAATTTTTCAAGAGAGCAATTAAAAAAAATCCTATTATAATTATATATACAAACTATATTATAATTATATACAAACTGTATTATAATTATATATAAACTATATAATTAGAAATAAACTATATTATAATTGTATGTAAACTATATTAGAATTATATATAAACTTTATTATAATTATACGCATATAAATTTTTACCATACTTTTAATAATATGCGACATGGCATCAAGAACTGCCTACTATACTGCCTACTAATGCGAAAGTGATATGTCCTATCCTTATATGCTTCAAAAAGTATTGCTAAGTAATTGAGGCTTCTTATTATTATTAAAACCGAATTGTAACCAACAGGACAGTATTTTGTTCAAGGAATGTATCATACTTTTGTGTATTCTTGAGAATGAGACTTTAAGAGGACAGTGAACTTTCAAAACAAATTCTTGCCCTTATTATCCGATTGTAATAAAATTTGAAGACTTTATTTTTCTATTAAAAAGCCTTTGGCACAAAGTTTGGTCTAAAATATTAAGCCCGACAAAAATTATTACATAAGACGTTAAAAACATTTGATAAATTAGCAAAAACTGACTGGTCCCATGTATATTCTTTACATTATTATATTATTATTATTCTTTACATTATTATATTATTATTATTCTTTACATTATTATTTATTTTTGTATTATTTTCTGTATGTCATAATTTTAATTCACATAATCGTTTCTATAGATATAACTCAAATTAACTCATTGGTCTTGCCACTTAGACCATTGTTCAACACCCGAGAGTTCGATTTCATGATATTAGATGCTGACCCACAAGACCATCTATAAATATCCTTAGGAATTAACTGTAGGAATCGACGTCTATAATACTACGTAGACCATTTTCCCATTAAAATCTCATTTTCAAAAAATTTACATATAGAACGGTATTTGGCAGAATTTCACTTACTTTTTGTTTTATACTTACAGTAAAATGTTTTGGTGTACCTTATTTCAATGTACATGCACACAATACTTCGAGAAAAAAATCGTTTTCATGGAACAATAATTAAAAACAATTAATGTTTTTTCAAATTTCAATATTTGTTTTACAAAACTTCATTGAAGTGCTCTCCACATTTTCACGCATGTATTATTGTTATTTATTTTTATAATTTTTTTCTTTCAGACATAATTATAATTGATTTTTGTCAATTAAATAAAATAACTTTTTTTTGAAAACACGACAAATTAGCACTTCACACTATTAACTCTCTATTCATATCTGCAGGGTGTCGTTTTGTACTAAAAATCGGTGATGCTTTTCAACTTTGCAAATTACTTTTTCCCTTACCTCGCATAGTTTTGAAGAAAGGAACGCTCAATTCCAATTTTTTCAAGCGGTTTCATCCTGTACAGCATAGTTACTTTATCATACCTATACATCAATTTCATAACTGTAGAAATCTGGGTTCAACAGCTAGGTGGGTGTATAAGGTCTTTACTATGCACCCTGTATTATATATACGTATTCCAATTCTGGAAGGGAGCACCTAGAAGAAATGAAAAGCTATTGAGAAAAATATGATATACAATACATATGTATCGACTTACAGCAGATTTACTGATGAATACTTTGAGTTGAATATTTTTTGGGAAAAATCTTTATGTCTAGGGTGTGGTGAAATACCCACCGTCTTCCTATCAATCATGAAGTTCTAAGTACACAATACTCTCTATAATGTTATTGAAAAATGAGAACTTCAAATAATACCAACCCTATCGATATAATTTAGGTTTTGTTGCAGCATTCATCACATAAATATAAATAATAAAACGTGTAATCGATGACATGTTAAGGATATCTGAAAATGTGGGGGAATTTTATTGATACTATGTATAAAAGAATTCGAAATACTCTGCCTTATATGCTAAGATATTTTTAGTCGAAACTTAAACAGATTTAGTATGAAACACCTCCGAAATTAATAGATCTTGTTACTTACATCGACGTTCTAATGAAATAGACGGGGCATGTGCGCGTAGCTTCATATTATTTCTGCGATCGCTCGGTTTGAAGATCTGTGACGTGGCTGTGGGAAAAAGCATGAATCCTAATGTGGGACAAATTATTGATTGGATAAAGTGATTATCCAGGTGATTAAAAACACTAGTCTGCGCTTTGAAGCCAATCGTTTCGTAAGCTCAGGTTGACTTACCCTTCTGAGATCTCAGGACAGCGATTCCGCTCACATGTCTGTCTTTTTCATTATAAGGTCCATGATTGCTTAAGCAAATATCCGCAATAGGAGCTCGCTTTTGTTGTTTTGAATAACATCAAAGAAAACCCAGTAATAACTGTAAAATGTATTATAGTATTTTAAATAGGTTATGTTTTAGCAAAGGACCACATGAAGTAGGAATATAATTGAAAAGAAATAGAATAAAATAGGAAAATTTCATTTGTAGTTTGACCTTCCAAGTGATTTTGTCAAGGTATCTCGTCCATCAAAATCTGACCAATCTTGCTAATGATGATATATCTTGCCATCAAGATATTTCCCGTTTGTTTGATGATGGCGACACCAAGATCTGGCCAGTTTGTTTCTAATGACGAGATATCTCGTCCATCAAGATCTGGTCAATTTTACTTTGTGACGAGATACCTCGTGGAAACAATGACCAGGAGTGTTAATGAGTTTCTGTTCTAAGCCGACGATAGTTGATTTGTCAAGGCCGATTAGACAAAACCGTCAAATGATAAAATACATTTCAAGGTAACCCCAATAGATCATTTGGGTAGCGAATGCAGAATCTTGTCTGGTTTGTTTGTTTGCACCGAAAATCCCTCTCATACTGGCCAAAGTATCTCAAGTGGAAATGTTTGCGCAGAGAAAAGGCAGAAAAAGTCGTTGAAATTACAAGATAAACTCGTCACCACCAGAATGCTAAGTATAAAATCAGAAGCATTGATTATAAGTGTAAATGTTTTACTAACCAAGCTCAGGCTCTAATTGGAAACAAATTGCATTACAACTGCGACCCGAGAGAGTCCAGATAGGAAGGAAGAATTGAAAGGAACTTGCTTCACATTTCACGAGGCTGCGATCGATTCGTATCAAGATATAATTAAGGAAATTATTGATTTGGTCCCCCGACCGCCCTGGAGCGAAATATTTCCCAAACTTATGACTGGATGGTTGGGAGATAACTGAATTTCCAACACTATTAGAGTGGAAAATTTGACTGTCTGATTTCTGCCTCCGAAAGTTACTGAAGGGCAATAACTCTTCTGAAAGTAATTTTATTACTAAATAGATATACGGCACAGTTGCAATCTGGATTACGGCGTAATTTTATTCCTTCTGTCAATCACTGTGCTGCACTGTATAAATGCATTAAAGCTCGTAATAAAATTAGAACGCAGCTTAGAGCTTGTAAATGGGAACCGGAGAGAATTTTTCCTTTCTATTACTGTCAACGGAAATATTTCTAAAATAAAATCAGCCCTGGGGATAGATATTGTTTTATTTTTCCATTCTACATTAGTTTTATTCATCTTTTCCCGTTTTAAGATGACCAAGGATTTGAAAAACCTGTGTAATTTATACTCCCCCAAATAAATTTCTACTTTCCAAACTGGGAAAAGTAGAGCAGTTCTTGAGGGAAGCGATGCACTATATGCATTAGGATTTTCATACGCGGAAGAATAATAGTTATTTTTAGGAGATAAAAGGTTTTAGCTCAAATAATAAATTTGCAGCTTTTATCTTCCGGAGTAGAGATTTAAAATATGGCTAGCAATCCCAAAGGGTAGTTGGCTCAAACTTTTAGGATACATCGAGTGTGTTTAAAGCGAGCAGAAACCACGCCAATTTGGTGTGCGGCATGGGTGAATGATAAAAAAGATGCTGGCAACCTAACCCTTTTATAAACTACTTATAGGAGGGTTAATATGCAGTTAAATTAGCAGTATATGGTTTGTAGTTTTCATTTATGCACTGAATTGGCCAAGTGTATCATTGGGAAACTTATTGCATGCTAAAGAGTAGGCCAGATATGAAATTTTAGTACAGAATGATCAAGAGAGTGATGACTTTGTATCACTCTCCCCCTGATCATCCTGTGATAAAACCTCAGTAAATTAGACCATCATCTTTAAATATTGGTGGAATTTACGAATCATCTCAATTTCCCCCAATATTGAAAGATGAATTGGTTCGTTACTCTTATAGGGTTTGGAAAGTAGTGAATGGTAAAAAGAGATGGTGGCAACTGAAAACCTCCAATCTATTTATTAATCACTAATACGAAGAAAAATATGCAGTTAATGAGCAGTTACTGATTGGTAGTTTCCATCATGCATTTAATTATCCAAATGCATAATTGGGCAACTTTATTAGATGCTAAAGCGTAGGCCAGATAAGAAATTTTGACACAAAGTGATCAAGAGAGTGATGACTCTGTCTCACTCTCCCCCTGATCACCTTGTGTTAAAACCTTAGTAACTTACACGATTATCTTTAAATAATGGTGTAATTTACAAAGCCGTTCATCTGAATTTATCCCAACAACAAAGAAGATAAAATGGTATCGTTATAGTCTCATAGGATTTGGAAAGTCGTGAACAACTAAAAAAGGATTATGGCAATGAGCCTCTTTATTAACTACTTATATGAGAATAGCTATGCAGCTAATAAGCAGCCACTGATTTGCAGTTTTCTTTCATGCATTAAATTGGTCAAATGCATCATTAGACAACTTTCTTGGATGCTAAAACGTCGGCCAGTATAGCATGGTCCGATAAGAGATTTTCACACGAAGTGATCAAAACGAATATGAGAACCCATCTTTTTAAAATATTGATATAATTTACGAAGCCAGTTCATCTTAATTCATCCCAACAACAAAAGAAAATAAATTGGTATTGATGGATACACATAGGATGGATTCACATGGATGATGGTCTCATAGCATTTGGAAAGTAGTGAATGATAAAAAGAGATGTTGGCAACGTCCTTTTTTCTACTACTTGTATGAAGAAACATATGCATTTAATTAGCAGTCACTAATTTATAGTTTTCGTTCATGCATTCGGTTGGTCAAATACATCATTGGGCAACTTTTGTGGATGCTGAATTGTCCAAGGTCCAGTAAAACATTGTTCGAAAAGAAGTTTTAAGACAAAAGTGATCACGAAGGATGAGAATCTATCTTTTTAGAACATTGGTATAATTTACGAAACCAGTTCATACCAACAACAGAAGATAAATTGATATCGTTATTCTTATAGAATTTAGACTGAAGGGAAAGTAATAAATTTGGCTATTTCAATTTAAAAATGCCATGTTTGATTGGAATCATTTATGTAACTGAGCTAAGAAAAGTACTCCAAAAAGAAAGATTTATAATAAAAGTAATTTCTGTTGGATATTTTTCATATACGGACTTAATTTAAAGTTCTTCAATATTTCATTCTGCATTTATTGAAAATATATTTAAAATAAAAATGAATGAACAACAAAATCAAAAGTAATCGCATTAAAATGAAACTAAAGCAGATTATTCAAAATGTTTGATTCATTCAGCATTTTTTTAAAGCATATTTAATATAATTAAATTAAAAAAGATTTGCAAAATCATTTATCGATCTGTTTCGCTTGCATATAAAAGTCATACAGTGTATTTAAAGCAAGAACTGATAGCAACAATAAATTTAATACAACTGAGAGTTTTAAAATCAAATTAAATTATCATTGTACTTTGTTAAACTCTATAATAGTGTTAATTTAGATTCCTTAGATTGAAAAAATGATATTTAAAAATTTTAAAGTGAACAGTATTACTTGCTTTAAAATTAATAAGGGTCTTATTAGTTTAATTTATAAAGTATTACTATTTCCTCTGGAGTATGTACTTCAAAAGTTTCAATGTGTTTAAAAAACATCTTTTTATTGTTTACTTAGACAAAGGTGAATGGAATCTTCAGTCATTTGCACTCCATTGTAATAGACCATTTACAAATATACACTTTTGGAAAAATACTCATCTCATGTGCTGTATGGATTGGAACATGACACCCACTCTCTAGATTTGGAGATCCTTCTGGTTCATTTAGCTATTATATAATAATGTATAGTGGTATTAATGTATAAATGGACGATTTTTACCTATAAAATATCGAAAAGTCTTTAGAAGAATAGTTTAATTTATAGTATCCTGATTATTACAATGCCGCTTAAAATTCATAATTATCAAGCATGTAATGCAAGATACTTTTTAGATTTTAATATAAAATAAATCCGTGAATATACTTTAAACAATTACAATTTATCTGGCACATTTTCACCGAAATATTTTTTCTCTACTACTGTAACCATTCAATCATACGCGCTAGGGATATATCCCAAGGCTCTCATGCATCAATAGCAGTATAAGGAGCCAACAATATGTTAGAGAGGAACCTCTTTTTAGATAAAATAGATTATAATTTTGATAAAATAAATCCAGGAACATACTTTTAAGAAATGCAATCTCTTTGGCGTGTATTCACCGTAATATTTCTTCCTCTGTACTATTGTAACCTTTCCCTCTGTATGCGCACGAGGAAAATATTCTGAGGCTCTCAAACATCAATAACAATAGGAGCCTACTATATATGTTGGAGATACATCTTTTTAGATAAAATAGATTATTAATTTTATAAGATAAACTCAAGAACACGCTTTTAAGAATTGCAATCTATCTGGCATGCATTCACCGAAATATTTCTTCCACTATACTATTGTAACCTTTCTCTTATACGCACGAGGAAAATATTCTGAGGCTCTCAAGCACATAAATAACAATAGAAGGAGCCTACTATATATATTGAAAAGGGACCGCTTTTACAACAGAATTGAAAATCTCGTTCCCCATCTGTAAAGCCGATAACTGTATCTTAGTGAATAGTCGGCATTAGAGGTAGAATATTAACTAAAACACTCACAAACTCTCATGCCTAGTGTCGTAAGACACTAGCAGTTTTAATTTTAAGTAAATTTTGCTAAAATAAACTAAGAAGCATACTTTTAAGAATCGCAATCTATCTGGCGTGTATTCACCGAAATATTTACTCCTCTGTACTATTGTAACCTTTCCCTTATACGCACTAGGAAAATATTCCGAGGCCATCACACATCAATAGCAATAGAAGGAGCCTACTATATGTGTTGGAGAGGACCGCTTTTAGATAAAATAGATTATAATTTTGATAAAATAAATCCAGGAACATACTTTTAAGAATCGCAATCTATCTATTTCTTCTGTACTATTGTAACCTTTCCCTTATACGCACTAGGAAAATATTCCGAGGCCCTCACACATCAATAGCAATAAAAGGAGCCTACTATATGTGTTGGAGAGGGACCGTTTTTACAATAGAGAGGAAAATACACCTCGTTCCCCATTCTGCCGAGCCGATATCTGGATCTTAGTAAATATTCAGCATTAGGGTCGAAGGGATGAAATAAAATCAAAGAAAGAAAGACAGAAAGAAAAGGAACAAAAAATGCCCACGGCGCTGGTCGAAAGCCACTTCGACTTTCTGCCGTCGTCAGCGTACCTGAGGTTCAATCCGATGCACCTCATCAGGAGAGGAACACAGACGGCTGAGTTCTAAGCTAACAAGATCTTTGATAAATACCGAGCAAGAACTCTCGATCAATTGCACTGAGTTTCAGGAGCTTCTCTAATTGGAAGTCCCATAATGAAGTTTTTTTTGAAAGGAGGGGAGTGCGCGCAGAGTTGGAGGATTAGTTTCCTTTAATATGCTAGTTTGGAGCGATACGACATAATTTAGCTGAAATGTCTTGCGTTTGGTACGCGCGCTCGCGAGTTCAGGCTTTTCATCCGGTGCGATTGTTGTTGGGTTGCTTTTTGTTCCGATTGCACCGATAGCGGAGAGAAGTTTTAAAGTTGTGGGGATAACATTTATTTTAACCACACGTTGCGAAGGCGAGGGCCGACGAATTATTTTCTTCAGACTCGAATAACAAGGTATCTTGGAGATTAGTGAGCGACTCAGGATAGTAGTGGGACCACAAAAATGTGGAATGGTTTTGGCTCGTGTAACAAATCATTTCGCTTTTAGTTACTCGGATTATTTATTGCTGCAGGAGAACTGCTTATTTCAAATGAAGAACAATGTATTTAAGACTTACCTCATGTCGAATTTTTTCTAAGATTTTTAATAAAAAAATCAGGTTAAAATGAAAAAATTAGCCTTTGAGACGTTTGCAAATATTATATTAGCTACAGAAAATATGACTACAATTTTAATATTTGGAAGATACAGAAGTCTTTAATCCTCCAGGTGGTTTCGACGAGATATCTTGTCCATCAAGATCTGACCAATTTTGCTATTGACGAGATATGTCATCAACATATTACCGATTTTTGTTGATGATGAGATCAAGTTCTGATCAGTTGGTTTTCTTCTAACGACGTGAGACGACCAGATCTTGATGGACGAGGTACCTCGTCCATCAAGGTCTGGTACTGACCAATCAAGATCTGGTACTGACCAATCAATATCTGGTACTGACCAATCAAGATCTCGTACTGACCAATCAAGGATCTGGTCAGATTTGCTAATGATGAAAAATCCTGTCGAGACAATCATCAGGAGGGTTAATGAAGATAACTGAGAAAAATACGGCTGTTGAATCAGCGATTCTTTTTTTTGCTTCAATTAGTACACTACCGATAATTTAGCAGTATTCTTCAAATCAGAATTATTCTTTATACAAAGGACAAGTCTATGCTTTGATAGAAAAAGGGTCGATATTCATTTTACAAATTTTTAGTAACAGCTGATTTAGCAATTTTTATTATTTTAATTTTTAATACAACCTACAAAAAATACTCTGAAATGTTTTGATTCTTTGAGAATGCTTCAATAGGAAGATATTGGATACTTTTTTTATAAAAACATTCATTACCTTGAAGTGATATGTAGTCACAATCAAAATCAACGAATTTATTGGCTCTGTTTCTACCAAGATACAGAAATTATTATTTATAGATATTACAGATACTTGTTAAAAGAAGCCGTTCTCAAAAAATGATGCGAAAATATGTATAATCTGAATTTTTATAAATCAGGCCTTTTCTACATCTAAATTTTGTAAATGACCACTTGAAAATACAAAATTGCTCGTAAAAACAGTATTCAGTGTAGTTTATTCAATCCTTATAATTTCTTTACTGAAGGGGTTAAAAAGAGTTAAGCTTTTCATCAAAATTTCGCTTCTACAAATACAAATGAAATATTTTTGTTTTAAACTCAAGCAGAAAAAATCCTTATTTTCTTATATGTAGTTGCTGATTTTTCTCATTTACTTAACTTATAGTAAGTTAAAGAAATATGTTACAAGATATATTTTCTGATGTAGTGAAACAAACTTCAAAGTTACATTACAGGCTATTAGGGTATGTGATTATGTGCTTTACCAAGTCGTTTTACATACCAAAACAATCCTAAATATTTAAAATCTATTTCGCCTACTAAATTCTTTATTATCACAGAACTATTTCATTTTTGAAAATTATATAATTCCAAGTACGTCAATGTACAGAATTGAAAAATGGCCATCAAAAGTATGGTAACTTAAATTAGTGATTAAAAGCTGACTTCAAAAACAAAATTTAGATTACAGAGCCATATTTGAAAGCGTTCAAAACATTTATTTAGGTTATGAAACTGTCATGAATTAAATTCTATTACAATACTTTATATCTCAGTAAATAATCAGTGATAGTTTTTATCTATACACTTTAGCAATACGTTCTGGATTATTTTAAAACATTTTTAACTTCAGGATTGCAGGTTGTTTCCCGGGAGTTTCATCATCTCAAATAAAGCAGGGTATAAATTTTAAAGCTGTTTGGAATAATAAAATAATCTATATGGTAGCAGCAGTTGAAGTGTTTATAATTGTTTTTGCATTATTTAAAGCTGATATAAGAGGAAATAAATATCAAATAACACAAAATAGTATCAAATTGCAATATATATAGATAATACAAGAGAGTATAAAGTAAAACAAGGTGTATAGGTAAAAGAAGAGGAAATTGAGCATTGAAAGGAAATTGAGCAAAATGAAAATTTTTTAAGTTTCTGAAGTCTTGATTCTATTCATTGAATAAAACCCCATTACAAAAATGTTTGAGAGAGAGAAAGGACGGTAATATTACTATAATATAACTATAATACTCTTATACTTTCCAGTAAAACCTTTGTATATTTTTAAAACTTCAGACAGATTTTTCTTGGTCTCAATCTGATTTCGAGCCATACATTACGCATATATTCTCCATTGTCCATTTTAACGTCATTCTGTGATGTTGAAATCCATTTGTATTCCATTGAATCCCATTCTTCTTTGACTGAATTCAGTTTCATCTTTTTCTTTTCGAACTGATCAAAATACGGATGATAAATTCACTCTAAGAAAAAGTTGCATATGCAAGATGATTTGATTTCTTCGCGTGTACTTGACAGAAATCGAGTAATGTTCGGTCTAAGTAACGATTGCTGCGCAAATCAATCGTCTAAAACAGCTGTATTTATTGATTTTGGACTGTTAATCATTTTTCCGCAATGATAAAAAAGTAACATTCCTCTGCAGAAAGCGAGTCATAAGAAAACTATTGCAAGTTTTGAGATCTATATATGATATAGCTGCATGAATAAATTTGTATTTGCTTAAGTAAATAATATCTACAACTTTTTTCAAAGTTTCGGTTCATATAGTTTTTTGTTATAACTTTAAAGTTGATTATAATAAAAAGTGTTCTATGAATATAGTTAAGTTGCTGGCAGTATATTTGATGCGTGTGTCTGTTAACTGCTTTTAATTTAACTAATTTATTGAATACTTAATGCTTAAATTAATACTTTTGATTTTAATGAAGCAAAAATTTATACATTTAGAATAGAAAATGAGGTTGACTCCAGTATACAAGAGTAAATTAATCCTCCAAGTGTTTCGACGAGATATCTCGTTCAAGATCTGATAATTTTTGCCAAGGACGAGATATCTCGTCGAGACAAAACTGCCCTATTACTCCAAGGGAATGAAGATCCAAGTAGGAAAAACAAATTTTCGCTTACCCAGAACTGGTGACAGTTGGGAACAGGTTTTTGCAACAGAGGCTGGACACTACAGGGTGGTTTTCAACTCGAAGATAGACCACTAGGAGGGTTAATTGTATAAGCCTTGAGAAAAACCACCAGTATTTTGCAAACGTTTCGTAAAAACAAAAGCCAAAATTAATTAACTCTGCTTTACAAAGCGAAAATTCAAACAACTTTTTTAGACTTAACTCAAACCTTTAACGAAAATTGTCTTAAAGATTACAAGCAATAACTTATTGTCACAGGCAATCAGAACGTCTAATATATTGACTTTTCTGTGGGCTTACACCAATTTACTTAGTTACTTTTTCTATCTTTCTCTTCAGATTACTTTTAGATGTATTCAGCTAGGAAGTGACGACAGCTTGCGTAAACGAAACTTCTTAAAGCCTCTCTGCACGAATTATAGAATCAACAAGAAAACTAGATTAAATATATTTTTCAAAATATTAATTTTACCACTAATGTTTTTCTGAATGATCCTTTTTATTTGAATTCAAAATTGGCAACTTTAAGCCAGACTAATTCTGTAGCTTGGTAGAAAAATGACCTGTCCAAATTCGTTGACGCAGAGTTAATCTCACCAATAACTTTAAGGTAATGAAAGTTTTAATAGAAAAAAGGGCCAATGTCCTCCTGTCAAAATACATTTTGAAAGAATCAAAACATTGGAAAGTACTTTTGTACTCTGTATTAAAAATAATAAAAATAATAACTACTTAATAAGCTTGTCATCATGGCGTGACGAATTGAAAATTGAAGGACACGTCATAAAGGCATACAAACGAAAACCAAATAGAAGGTCTTACGTCATTGTGACCATAAAGAATTTGGAGGGGCAAGCAGTGATAGTGGTGATTGAATATGGGATGAATGGACTTATTTGCATTGGCCAGAGCATTGGGTATGAAGCTGGATTTTATTGGGGTGGAGCCGCAAAGAGAGGAACTTGGAATTTCCTGTCAGGCCAGAGGATTACCAGATCCTCTGGTCTGCCGAGAAATGAGATGATTCTAGAGCCCCGTAGAATCATCGTGAGAGCAGCTTACCATGAAGCAACGACAATCACTCAAATGTCAAAGACCAATCGGAGAGTACCACTATCTTAAACTTCCACCTACTTGTATTTGACCCCTCACCACACCATGATGCTCCCACGGTACCATTATTTCATATAATATAAACTATTAACTGACTGAGTGCTTTTATGATCACGGTATAGACTTTATTTAACTAGATTGGTATATAAGATATTTTCTTCAATGTAATGATAATTTTACTGTATATATGCATAATTTTCAATGAATGAATAAAAATTTATCTTCAGCTTTTAACAACTATGTACGCCTCTAACACACAGCTATTAGCAAACACTTGCAAAATGGACACTTCCTTTTTCTGCCAAGATACAGAATTATTCAATGATTGAAAGATAAACAGCCATTTTGAAATTCATATTCCAGAAGATCAAGACTAAAAGATTTTGCAAAGCATGTGTTTAACCCTCCTGGTAATGTCTAGATGAGGTATTTCGTCATTAGCAATCCTATCCAAATCTTGATGGACGAGATATCTCGTCCTTAGAAAAAAACTGTTCAGATCTTGTTCTCGTCATCATAAAAAAATCGGCAAGATCTTGATGTCGAAGTATCGCGTTATTAGCAAAATTGGTTCGATCTTCAACCTTTCAAGTGGTTGGACGAGATACCTCGTCCATCATGACCTGACCCATTTTGCTAATGAAAAGTAACCTCGACATCAAGATTTGCCGATGTCTTGATGATGACGAGGTTAAGATCTGGTATTTCTATTTCCAATGACGAGATATCTCGTCCAGCAAAATTTGGTCAGTTTTGCTAATGACGACAATCACCAGGTGGCGGTTCTCGTTCAGATAACGACCAGGAGGGTTAATAACGAGATATATCGTCGAAACTACTTCGAGGGTTAAACTCTTTCATTTTATGCTATAATAAATTCGAGGGCAAAATTTAATAACTTCCATCGGAATCGTAACAACAGTCGATGCGATCCCTCAAACAAATGCTCTGCCTCCACCAAATCCGAAATCATTTCCGAAGAGAGAGAGGGTAACCCAAACACATTGTCTTGTATCACCTCAAAAGTAATTTAATAACGGAGCGCAGCCCTTAATTTCGAAATGTTATTCATTCGCTAATGGGCGACTCTTTTGAACGAGACGCTTAATTTCTATAATCCGTGCTGTACTAAATCTCAAAACATCAGATGCGATGGTCCAATTTAAAGCGCCGATTGCGGCGCGTGAGCAGACATTCAAGCGTGCTCCTTTTTACAATTCTCCAAATCAATTACGAAGCCCGAATTAGAAATCCAAAAGCAAGTGGCGCATTTTTAAATGAATGTCTCCCCGAAAGATGTCAGTGCTCAATTCTACCCAGTCGCGGTGTCAAGTACTAATCCTTCAAACAAAATTCCCCTGAGCCAACATCTCTCCAAAATGAACCACATCACCCTGCATCGGTTAAGTGGCTTTCTCTAGGGATTTGCAATTAGCACTGCGTTCGATTGCTTAGAAAGGAGAGGGCCTCGTGCTTTAGACAGTCCATTAATATCGGCTGCCGGAGACCATGCACACGGTGACATTCCCTTGTAAATTCTCCCGCTCTGCCTCCCATTTTGTCACACATGCACAGAAAGCAATTGTTATCTTCCCACATCGAGCGAGAGATCTTCATCTTTGCCATGGAAACTTATCATTACTATTGTTCGGGAGAAATTGGAGGGCTGGGGATGGGAAGAGTTATTTGGAGCTGGTGGTGCAGTGTTTCTTTTTCTCGCGCACATGGAGGTGCGTGTAAGCCGCAGAGCACGGGGTGTTTAATGCAGTCGGTATGTTTTGTTTCGGGGAGGCTGCTGGTGCGAGGCCAGCTTGTGAAATTGGAGTAGTGTAAGGTTTTGGTTTGGTTGTTTGCGTTTTATGGCGCACATCGGACAAGCTGCGCCTGTAGAAACTATTGCGTGAACTCGTTTTGTAAAGGACTGATGCTGGGGGAAAAGGGTCGTGCTCTGGCTGCTTGTTGTGCTGTGGTCTAAGTAATTTTTGACATCAGAATTTAATCACATTTAAATTTTACTGATCAGGATTTACTGCGATGAAAAATAAATGTTTATTTCATATGAAACGAATATAATTGACATACCTTTGATGATACATAAATTACTGTATTTTCATGAAGTCGTTTTCGCTTATACACAGCAAGAAATTGTTATCTTCCCACATCGAGCTAGATATCTTCATCTTTGCCATGGAAACCTATCATTACTATTGTTCAGAAGTAATAAGAGAGCTGGAGATGCGAAAAATTATTAAGATCTGGTGGTGTGCAGTGAATGTAAGCGACAGAGCACTGGGTGGTTATGGGAGTGTTTAATGCAGTCAGTATGTTTTGTTTCGGAAGGGGGCGAGGTCAACTTGTGATAACCGAATTGAAATGGATGTAGTGATGATGTTGAAATTGAGTATGGGGTTTTGGCTTGTTTGTTGGCGCACAGTCAAAAATCGACAAGCTGCGCCTGAAGTGGTATAAGGAATTATAAAAATAAATTCGCCTCGTAACCTGATTTAAAACTTTGAAAATAAATTTCATGGTAGCACTCATCAACATTGCTTACCTGTTTATGCTTACTTGAGCTTTGCTGTTGAAGCTTTTGACCTCTCAAAATATTATCACGTTTAAACCCTCTAAAAAGAAAATATAAATGATAGTTTTCATAACTACTTGGCGCAATTTCCAAATAATAGGATAAGGGTTTTGTTTGACTCCATGCCATGCTATGTTTGTATCGGTATGCATCTCCGCCAGAGAGGAGATTTTACAACTTACTAATTTATAATTTTCTGATTTAATTCTAAAATAAAAAGTAGTCCTCTAGATTTGACATTGGGATATTTTTTGCTAAGTTTCATTCCAATAGAACTCTGGATTCGGAGTGTTTCGAATTTTTTGGCACAGAGTGTAAAACATTGTTAAAGTAAGGAATGCAGCTACTGTACAATTTTTTAATTAATTTTTTATTGATATTAGAGTGGTATTCATGAACTACTTGTCATTATTTGGATAAACCCCATACCAAAAGGATCTTTCCCTTTGGGATTGATCCCGGACCGTCACCAATAGCTAGTTGTGTTGCTCCAGTGTGACGTTAATTAAAAAACCTACCCATACCAAAAAGTAATAAAAAATGACTGAAGTATAAAGGAAAATTTAGTATATTATTATTTCAGATTCTCCCTTTTCTACTCAAATGATGCGCTGCTTAATTATTTACTCCTAAATATCCCTTTTACATTTAATAAGATTTCAAAATTGCAAAACAGGAAACGCAGTTTTATTTCCAACACTGCACTGGATATTCGTGTTTAAGAATGCTTTGAGGATCTAATTGATAGATATACTGCTTAAGGATTTACTCCTAAATATTTCTCTTAGACTTACTAATGCTTTAAAATGACAACAAAGGAGGTTAAACACTTTTATTTTCAATACACGAATGACACTTGTGTCGCATTCAATGATGTTTTGAGGATCTACTTGAAAAGTGTGCTGCTTAAGGAGTTACTTTAAAATATTCCTCTTACACTTATTAAGGTTTTAAAATAGCAAAGCAGGATAAACAATTTTATTTCCAACACGCCAGTGAAATTTGTGTCGCATTCAAGGATGTTTTGAGGATCTACTTCAAAGGTGTGTTGCTAGTTACTCTTATAAATATTCCTCTTACACTTATTAAGATTTCAACATGACAAAGCAGGATAAACAGTTTTTTTTCCAACACAACACTGGATATTTGTGTTGGATTCAAGGATATTTTGAGGATTTACTTGAAAGATGTGCAGCTTAAGGCGTTACTCCTAAACATTCCTCTTACACTTATTAATGCTTTAAAATGGCAAAGAAGGATAAACAGTTTTATTTCCAAAACATCTCTGATGTTTGCGTCGCGTTCAAGGAAGTTTTCAGTATCTACTTGAAAGGTGTGTTGCTTAAAGAGTTACTCTTAAAATATTCTCTTACACTTATTAAGATTTTAAAATGTTAAAGCAGGATAAGCAGTTTTATTTCCAGCACAACTTTGGATATTTGCGTTCCATTCATGGATGTTTTCAGGACCGACTTCCACTAATGGCTTTATTCGTCAATAGCACTAGCGAGCGATTTAAAACCCTTTCACAAAATTTATTAACTTAATCTACTTTGAAAAAACATTTGGGTGTCTCAATCTATAAGCGTTAATGGGGTATGAATGCTAATGCCTCCATGAAAAAATCTCTCTCACCTTCTTCATTGAAAGAAAACAGTTTTCTAATTATGACTCATTTTCTTAAATAGTACAGATGTGCAAATTGTCGCGAAAAATGTTATTGCACGGAATGAAAAGTTTTTCCTCCAAAAATAAAAAAACTAATTGGGATTGAAAAAAGTTGTTAATGGCATAAAGGCTGATATTAAAAATCAATTCGAGTTTTTCTTTTTAATCTACCTTCAACACTATGCATTATTCTTTTTGTGTTTTATTAATTCTGTTCTAATGAGCTGGAAATGTCGGCACTAATAAATTAACTGGAAAAGAAAATGAAGCGTTCGAAATTACAAATAGTGCAGTGAGTTAGAGAATGAAATTCCCATTTCTTTTACAATTTCCTTTCTTTGTTTTTTATAAATTGATCTTTAGGATGCGAGATGAGGTCGGGATAAATTTGAATCAGGTAAAAAAGATCGGAATTCTTGGATTTAGAAAGTACTTCACTATAGCAATTAATCATTAAGAATATTTAACTTGTAGGGAATCAAAAAGAATTACTTCGAAATACTTAGTATGAATAGTAGTATTTCTCTTCTATGAACTCACTCTATACCGTGTTAATTAATTATCAATTAGCGCTTTTTGTGTTTCACCTCAGTGGTTGGCTTTTTAAGCAATTCTTAGTTTTAGAACTCGAATTCGCTTGTCTATAAGACTATCTTAATACACATACATTTATCTTTTGTACGGCCATAAAAAAAATCACAGACGTGCTTAAAATTTCGTAATTCATAGATTGCTACATGTGAGTTAAAAATGAATGATGCTTGGAATTTTTGAATTCAAAAATAAATCTTGCTTTTATTTATTTTATGGAGAATACGGACAATTTTAACATGTTTTTCTTGTGAAGATTTATGTTTTTATGGAAAACTTTAAAAAGTAAATTTAAGCTTACATCTAACTTCCATTTTGTTTTAATCATAAATGGAAACGTGGATTTACTTTTCTTCACTTTGCTTATAAGATTAGGATGATTATTATAAGATTATTATAAGGATTATTATTAAGATAAGATTATTATTAGGATGAAACGAAACTTGTTGTCTGAAACGACTTTGAGAGAGTGCATATGAATTGAATGTCTAAGAATAGAAAGGAGCATTCAAAGCGATTTTTCAAAGTAGCATCTAAGGGCATAAATCTCCGATGATTATGTACCCATGCAAGAGAATTAATGAATATAATTTATCAATTAAATATAAAAATGAGCGCATACAGTATACGATAGTTTTAGTCCATTTGGCTTGACAGAGATAGGTATCTAATTAACGTCGCACTGGAGCAACACAACGGGTTATTGGTGACCATTTGGGATCAATCCCGAAGGGAAAGGTCCAAGGACAACGCCTCGTAATTTTGAACCATGGGCAGATGATGAGAACAACACCTGAGCTTGCACCCCACTCTCCAAACATCCACACCATGCAAACGTGAGGACATTTGAGGCCACGACAGATTTAACGTGCACAAGCCCCCATGTACACGACGGGCTTTGGCTGTAACGTTGCTAATTCGATGCTCTTTCAACTGGACTATGCGGTTCTGGCTTGACAGAGAAAAATGGCTCAGTAGAGAAAGTTCATCCAAATCTTTAATTTTAATTTTAATTCGCTTGACATCAAAAATCGATACTTCTTCTAATTACTTATAAGTAAATATTTCCTTATTTAAGAAGTGAGGATACTTGGGGAAGTGAAATTAGCTAGTATTATAAGTTTAAAGTAACAATATAAATTGAATATTAAAACCCAAAATCAATTTAAAGCCGAGTTTCACAAAAAATGCTATTATATTTTTTTAGTAGATTGCTTCTCCAAGAGTAGAAACTAAAAAAGAATGCTTTGGGTCTTAATTGGTTGAGGCCAGAGCAGTAAACAAAACAACATTGCAAGATATTTAATTATTGATCGGCTTCAAGTGGTCATTAGCTTCACCTTTTTATATTAGTTATACAGAGTTTGGTTTTTATAAGCAATTAAAACTATTCTGGTTTCTTTTTCTCTCAACGAGATTTCACAAGCATCTAATTAAAAACTTTTTATTTGACAGAGGAAAAATTTTCATTTGAGCACGACTCGATATTTGTTTTGGTGGTTTTCTTTACCGTATTACAATACATGTAAGTTTTTCATGCTTATATGCATAGTACTGACAAATTGAAATGCAGCAGTTTTTAGAATAATTAGATATAAATAGACCACAATTTAATATTATCTGAGACTTCTTTGTAAACATTTTACGAAACAAATTAAAATCTTGACAGTTAATTCAATTAAATTCGGTTGCTCGATGTCACCAAATAATTATTCCGCCAATTAAATTGAAGAGATTAATTATCTATATTTCATTACTTCTCTTTTATGTGCATTAGTGTGTATCAGTTTTTATAACAAATTTGTTAAGTGTTCAACAATGTTGAAGATAATATTACCAAAATAAATTGCTTGATCTTTGCAAGAAATGTGCTTAAGTTTGAACAACGTTAAGGGTTGTGCTACTGAAATAAAATGCTTGATATTTATAACTAAATGTGTTGAGGTTTTGAAAGCATAAAAGATTATAATACCAAAATAAAATGTCTGATACGTATAAATTTGTTTAAGTTCCAACAACAATTGTCTTGTGTTTAACACAAAATTTGCTATAACAACAATTGTCTGATGTTAAAACAAAATTTGTTTAAGTTTGAACAACGTTAAAGATTATACTACGAAAATAAAATGTTTGATATTTATAACAAAATTTGTTTAGGATTGAACAGCGTTAGTGATTATACTACCAAAATAAATTGTTATATATGCAACAAAATTTGCTTAGGTCCTAACAACGTGCGTTAAAGTTATACTACCAAAATAAAATGCTTGACATTTATAACAAAATTATTTTTAGGATTGGATAGCGTTAGAGATTATAATACTAAAATAAAATCTCTGATATATTTATAACAAAATTTGTTTAGGTTTCAACAACTGTCTGATGTTTAAAACAAAATTTGCTTATGTTTGAACAAGAATTTGTGATATTGGAACAAAATTTCTTTAGGTTTGAATAACGTTAAAGATTAGACTATCAAAATAAAATGTTTTATATTTATAACAAAATTTGCTTAGCAATGGTAAAGATTATACTACCAAAATAAAATGTCGGATATTTATGACAAAATGTGTTTAGGTTTGAAGAACGTCAAAGATTATACTTCACAAAACAAGTGCTGATATTCCCAACACAATTTCAAAACCATGGTATTTTCTGCTTTTGAAGATGCAAAGGTGCGAGAAACATCGAAGTTTATTTCGAAAGAACCGCTAAAAAAGTTGCAGCCCGAAAACGAATTCTTAAAAAATATAGGTTATTCATAACACATGATTGTGCTACATTTGAGCAATCCCTGTCCAGCCCCGCGAATGAATTGTTTCATAAAATATGAAACGCGCTACTAAATAAAAACCCTTGGCAATGATTCAAAAACCGTGCAGACCTCTTCCGAGATGCGAATGGGTACACCTTGAGTTTTTTCGACCCGAATTACTTTGTATCCATGCATTACCCCCACAATGAGCGCTCAAAAAAGTGTAATCTATAATTCTTAATTTCGTGTTCCTAATCTCTCAACCGGAAGCAGGGAAATTCACAATATGGCGAATTGAAGACGGGAAAAAAGACCGGAGTGGAAAGAAATAGGAGGAAAAGTGTTCAAAAGAAATGAGTTTTTCTCTTCTAAAGTAAGTGCGCGGAGTTCTCAGAGGATAGAATAGCATTAAGAGCCTTTTTTCAGGGTAAGGAGTAGAATGAGTTAGATAAAGGCGAAAAGGCGTATCTCACTCTTCCACATGGGTAGACGAGTGCTACAGATTCTTCGATAATCTTTCTTCAACTGTATATATTTCACGGATGATTTTCGGTCTTTGCTTTAGCTGATGCATGCACCGCAGTCCTGGGCCACGAGAGGGGTGACCCAGAAACTGCGATTCTGTATTAAAAGGTCCGCTTTTCTGAGATCTTACGTACACAATACCATCAAAAGTATGTTTATTTGTCTATAGAACACGAGTTGTATTTATATCTACGAGTTGTTATAGGGGTAAGTGGACTTTAACTCTCCTGGTGGTTGTCTCGACAAACTATCTTGCCATTAGCAAAACTCATTGTCCAAGATCTCATGGTCTCTTGGCATTAGAAGAAAACTGACCTGAACTTTTGCAATGAAAGGTCCGATTTTCTGAGATCTTATGTACGCAATACCATAAAAAGTATGTTTATTTGTCTATATAACAGATAATCTACGAGTTGTTATAGGGGTAAGGGGGCTTTAAATCACCTGGTGGTTGTCTAGACGAAGAATATTGCCATTAGCAAAACTAATTGTCCATCAAGGTCTCATCTTCTCTCTTCATTAGAATAAAACTGACCAGATCTTGAGTTCGTCATCATAAAAAAGCGGCGATATTATGATAGCGAGATATCTCGTCGTTAGAAAAACTGGTAAGATCTTGATGGATGAGATATCTCGTCAAAACCAATTGGAGTATTAAAAACAACAAACTTTTGACATTATTATTCGATTGATATAAAATTTGCACAGATCCTGTGTACACTATAGGTACCAGAAAATTTTCTTGTTTATTTGCCTGCATAACGAATAATGCACGAGTTGTCATAAAGGTAAGTGGACTTTAACCCTCCTGGTGGTTGTCTAGACGAGGTATCTTGCCATTAGCAAAACTGACCAGATCTTGATGGACGAGATATCTCGTCTATCAAGATCTCATCACCTCTCGTCATTAGAAAACTGACCAGATCTTGATCCCATCACCATAAAAAAAATCGGAAATATCTTGATGATCAGATATTTCGCTAGTAGCAAAACTAGTAAGATCTTTATGGACGAGATATCTCTTCATTAGAAGAAAACTGGCCAGATCTTCATCTCGCCATCATAAAAAAGATCGGCAATAACTTGATGAGGAGATTTCTCGTTATTAGCAAAATTGGTCAGATCTTGTTTGACCAGATACCTCGTCGAAACTACTTGGAGTGTTAAGAACAACAAACTTTTGAAGTTATTCGATTGATATAAAATTTGCTCAGTTGTTTACTTTTCACTGAAAAATTTATTCAAAATACACATTTTTATAATAAGAAACGAATTTAAACCTAGTCGTTAATCCCTAGTTCATAATTGAAGCTACTACGAAGACAATAGATCAAGAAATCACAAAAATTAAAAAGTAACTTATGTGATATTTGGGCATGATGACATGTAATCTATTAACCCTACAATTCGAGATATCTCGTCCATCAAGATCTGACCAATTTTTCTAATGACGAGATATCTCGTCATTAGAAAAATTGATACCCTGAAAATCCTTTTCATATATGAAGTTTATTCCAAAAATACTGAGTTGTGTAGAAGTTATTTAATAAATTATTAAATAATTATTTGATAAATTGGCACACAATTGTGGGTTCCATGCGCATTAATTTTTCATGTATTGTCATCATTTTAATTTGCATAATAGTTAATGTACCATATAAATCAAATTTTAACAACTTACTGTATTACACTACCTACCACATTATATATTAACTATTATTGGTGTGCTATTTTATCTAAAAAAATTCCTTGGTTGTAATAAATTTACTTTGCTTTTCATAGCATTCTAAATGAAACGTCAGAATTTTGAAAAAAATCGACTGAGGTAGGTAGTTGAATTTACCTCGCATTAAAGCAACACAACGAACTGTTGGCTCGTGTTCGGGATCAATCCGAGGACACCTCATAATTTTGAACCAATGTCAGATGAAGAAGAAATCCACTGAATCAATAGATATCCAAATTAGATATTGTAATACAATAATTATTATATAGACACACACACACACACAGAGAGAGAGAGAGTGTTCTACCATATTTCAGAAACAAAAGTCACGTTAATTTTTGTAACAATAGAAATAATCAACATTGATATTTTGAATAAATATGCGTACATTTTAAACGATCGTTTTAAGTGAACTTTTCATGCTGCATAGATATTCCTCTAATATTTCAAATATTGATGTCCAGGCATCAAATGGCCCACCTTGTTGAGATAAACAAATAGAACTGAACCAACCGATTTAAACGGAGCAGAAATATTTACGTTCAGCATTCAAATAAGAAAACAAGCGTTGATGAAGTAAGTTTTACACAGTAAAAATATCATGCTATTAATAATGATATATTATTACTATTAATGATGCTCTACTATGATTAAGTACGTACTATTATATGCCATCAATTGTGTTTTCACTTTGTGTAAGACAAATTTAACTTACACTGGTATGAAGGATATTAGTGTTTATACAATATCATTAAATAATTAAAATAAGAAACATGCACTATAATAAATGAACTAGAAATTGTTAGAATAATTTTAATAAATCAAAATCAGATAAATAGAATAAAAATTTATTTATGGTTGTGTTCGCTTTGTACATAATGAGAAACTCTTATCTCACTTAGAACAAATTTTCATGCTTTGTCGTAATGTTAATGTAACTTTAGTGATGTATTTAATAATTCATTACGGATTCTCAGTCATTAATTATGCAGTGTTTTAATTTCATACTCCCCTTAATTGTTTTTATTTTCGAAGTTAAAATCTAATTAGTTTAGGCATACCATATAATTGCTGAATTTATCTGTAGCTTGCATTTGCTATCATTATAAGAATAACTAAAAATATTTCAAACCTTTGTTATGAAACTTATTATGCATATAATTTAAGTATTTATAAGAATCTGTAAATCACTTTCGAGAAAATAACTTGTTTCGATTTTCTAATTTTTATACATTTTACTGATTTTTAATCCCTAGGTGAAGAATCTAAATTATTGTAAATTTGAAAAAGATAACATCTTAAGTGCTTAGTAAATAAATACAAACTTAAATAAGATATCAACTTTCTCTTTGCATTGTTTATTATGTAACAGATAACGCTATCTAGTTTCAACGCTTTTAATATTTTGGGATTTTCCTGAGCTTTTCAGAATTTTTGTCGTTTTTGATTAGTAATTGTAAGAGATTTATAATTTTTTATTTTGCAAAAGTATTGTATGCAACATTGTTTTTAAAAACATTTTATGTAGTTTCATAATAAGTTTTAATCTGCTACTTTAGTTTCAAATTTGTTTCAAACTCTTGCCCTCATCTCACGATTTAGAGCTTCACGCAAGAAACGGTAAGAAAAGGGTAATTTATTATTGAAAAATGTAGACTTTTTAAAGAGAAAAGCCATTCAATGTAAAAATTCAAACCATAATTTAGTAACCAAATAATTGCTTACTAACCGAAATCTCTCAGATAATTCACTTTCCTAGTCTTTCCGAAACAGAAAAAACTCCCCCGATCTTTTTAAGACTGCAGCGAAACAGTTCGAAACTAGACAGATTAAAAATATGCGAACTTCCAAGGAGGAGTATTAATTAAGTTCAATCTTTCCCTCAGACAATAATACGAAAAATATTGCTTTTTCTACAAGAATCGATTCCTTAAATAATCCGAAAATTTCTTTTTAAATTAAACTTTTGCAAAAGTTGTAGTATAATACCCTAGGTGAAGTTTGCTGAAAACAAGACACTCATTAAATTTGCATGGTAATGTACTCTTTATTGAGGTTTAGAGATCTTTTTACGCTGGCTAAAAGACGTTTATTATAGCTTGGGGAAGGCAAGCTTGGCTTCCTCAAAAATTTATTTCTGTTCTATCTCAAGCAAATTACAATAAGCACTGAACATTAATGAGATGGACGGATAACTTAATTTATGGTTTATCGTATTATATGATCTGACGGGTGTATTTTTTCATTAAACTGCAATGTGCGCAGAATTCATGCAGGAAGTTAGGAGTAAAACAGAAAGAAAATATATGCCTGGAAATACCTTTTATACGAATACCACAGATATTTTATTAATAAACTATTGATTGCACGTTTTGTTGGAACTTTCGAAAATTAAAACTGATTAAATATAACGAGTACATTATGCGCTTATAAAATGGAAAAAGTAATTGTTCCCCATGAAAATAGTATCTTATAAGTTTTTCTCAAACATACTAGTTTTGAATTGTTTTTTAACTACATTGTTTCATAATCCACTGTATCTGCTTAGTTTTACCTATTTGTTTCTGAATTCAATGTAAATTTATTTTATTCAATGTAAATCAATTAGCCAATTAATTCAATGTAAATCAAAGTAAATCAATACAAATTCAATGTAAATTTATTAAACCAGCTATCCTAAAAACGTATACCGTAGACCTATTATTACATATTTTCTTTAATTACTATCAGAATATATTATGTTTGCTGTAAAAAGTTTTCGTACTGCTTATAATTTAAAATTTTATTTAAGTTTACAAAATTATTTCCCAAAGGCATCATCTGTGTCCTGTGTCATCTAACCAAAGACTGTAGTTCACGAAAGAGCTGGTACACGTTAAATCTGTCGTGGCCTCAAATGTCCTCACGTTGGCGTGGTTTGGAAGTTTGGAGAGTGGGGTGCCAGCTCAGGTGTGACCTCGTCATCTGACAGTGGTTCAAAATTACGAGGCGTTGTCATCTGAAGTTTCCTTTAGGATTTGATTCCGGACTGTCGCTAATAGCCCGCTGTGTTTCTTCAGTGCAACGTTAATTAAAATACCTACCATACCGTGTATAATATGAAACAGAACACCGTACGTATTTTTCAAGAGAGTTTAAAAGGTTTTAACTCACACCCAATTTATTGTAATTATCTCATATTGTGACACAAATCCCAGTATATATTAAGCTTAATCCTTGATTTATTAATATTTCAGTAAAAATAGTGGTAATACGTAGTACATACCGTAAATTTTTCCTGTATGTAATATTAACCATAGCTGACATACTATCAAATTAGCAATGACGTAATACCGGTGTTTAAAATTAACTTGTACTTTAATACATCGTCCAATTCTCGAAACAAGTTGTCAGTATTTTAGAATAATTCAGTGTACAAATATGTCAAAATTAGTTTTAAGTAAACAGATTTTTAGTTTGAGTTGATTGAGTACACATCTAATCCGATTTTTGTTCTTGATCACAAGGATCATTGGCTTATAAATCATCGTCGGATATTGAACATGCACTCCAGTACTGACACAGAAGAGATAAATACATCAAGGGAAGAATTCAACCTGACAGGAATCGAACCCTAGTTTGAGTCATAATATATTATGCATTGTATTTGCAATAGCCCGTTGTGTTGTTTCAGTGCGACGTTCATTAATTACCAATTACCTTTGTATTTGTTGGTTTTCCTCTGTATTACTTTAATCCTCCTGGTGATTGTCTCGACGAGGTATCTAGTCATTAGTCATTAGTAAGACTGACCAGATCTTGATGGATGAGATATCTCGTCATTAGAAAAAAACTGACCAGATCTTGATCTTGTCATCATCCAAAATTTTGCAATATCTTGACGAGATACTTCATCATTAAGCAAACTTGGTCAGATCTTGATGTACGAGATATCTCGTCATTAGCACTCTTGGTCAGATGTTGATGGATGAGATATCTCGTCATTAGCACTCTTGGTCAGATCTTCATGTACGAGATATCTCGTCATAAGCACTCTTGGTCAGATGTTGATGGATGAGATATCTCGTCATTAGCACTCTTGGTCAGATCTTGATGTACGAGATATCTCGTCATTAGCACTCTTGGTCAGATGTTGATGGATGAGATATCTCGTCATTAGCAAACGTGTTCAGATCTTGATGGACGAGATATTTCGTCAAAACTACTAGGACATCTTTAAACAGAGAAAATTTTGGATCAGTTTTGAAACATTGTTTTTAAAAATTCAAAGAACCCATGTGATACGGCAATTCAAAAACCAGTCAGCATTGGTTCTCAGCATTCAGATGACTTTCTGATTGTTTGTGAATGCTGATACACTCTTTCTGTGCAAGTATCCGTAGCAACAATGCAGTGGAGAGGCCCATCGATTGGCGCTAATGTGTGCCAAACCACCTTTCGAACTACAAATCGGAACTCTGCTATGCTTCCCATTCTTCCTGCAAACCCAACTGTTTTACGTTTCTGAAACTAGCTTCGATCTTCCTATACATTTACATATCTCCAAATTTGGAGAAGTGTTCCGCTTTCCGAAGGACGTTGTAAGACACGCTGAGTGAGAGATAAATTTTTGGCAAACAAAAGACTGGGAGAACAAATTCAAATGGGGGTATTTCGGCGGTGGAGAATTGAGAAAGGAAATACAAAGCTTTTACAGATGAAGCGGCGTCGAGCGAGTTCTGAAAGGTACTGAGGAATTATTTTCTCGAAGTTTGAGTGAAGAGCTAATGCAAAAATTCAGAATGAAGGTATCTCGTAAATGATATATTTTGGGAATTTTACTTCTTTTCATGTATCTCTAACAATTTTGATTACCCCTCCTGGTGGTTGTCTCGTCATCTGACCGTGGTAAAAAATTACATGGTGTTGTCCTCGATCTTTCCCTTCGGGATTGATCCCGGACTGTCACCTATAGCCCGTTATGTTGCTCCAGTGTGACGTTAATTAAAATACATACAATACCTACCTGGGTTGTCTCGACGAGGTATCTCGTCATTAACAATAGTTGACCAGATCTCGATGGACGAGATATCTCGACATCAGAAAAACTGACCGATCTTTACCTCGTGAAAAAGATCGGCGATATCCTGATGACGAGTTATCTCGCCATTAGCAAAATTTGTCAGATTTTGATGGACGAGATAGCTCGTCGAAACCACTTGGAGGGGTAATTAACCTCTTATTTTTCTTTGATAACTTTATCTTTTCAGAAGTTAAGGGACATTGGACTTCTCAAAAAGAAATTTTGCTGTTATTCGATTGTTATGAAATTTGAATTCTCCCCAGATTTTTTTTACCAACAAACCTAAATAAAATTGCCCCAAAATATTAAGTTATACGGAAGTTGTTGCACTAAAAGTGTAAAATGTTTTGATCAATTAGTAAAAATTGGTAAGTCTCATGCTTATTAATATTCCATGTATTGTAAAAATTTAAATTTGCATAATAGTTTGTATAAATATAAATCAAATTAACCCATTTGGTAAAAGTATCACTCAATCTAAAAAATGTACTAAACATCTAAAATAATACAAAAGATGCATAAGCAACATTTTAAGCTAAAATTTCAAGATAGGATCAATTTCTCATTTACACTTAGATATACAACAGATTTCAAGGTATGTAGATAAGTAGGTATTTAAATTAACGTCGCACTGGAGCTACACACGAGCTATTGGAGAAGGTCCGGAATAAATCCCGGAGGGAAAGATCCGAGGACAACACTTCGTAATTTTGAACCACGGTCAGATGACGAGGTCACACCTGAGCTGGCACCCCACTCTCCAAACTTCCAGGAATTTGAAGGCAAGATTTAATGTGCACCAGTTCCCTTGTACACGCCGGTCTTTGGTTGGATTCGAACTCGTAACCCTCTGTTGCTAATCCGTTAGACTTCCAACCAGGATACCATGGCCCCTTAGATTTCAAGGATTATCCAAACAAATAAATTAAAATCACATACGCAGGAAACATTTTGAAATGAAATTGAGACTCAAAATATCAGTCTGAGATAGGTAAGTAGGTATTTAATTAACGTCAGACTGGAGCAACACAACGGGCTATTGGCGACGGTAAGTAAGTAGGTATTTAATTAACGTCAGACTGGAGTAACACAACGGGCTATTGGCGATCGTAAGTAAGTAGGTATTTAATTAACGTCAGACTGGAGTAACACAACGGGCTATTGGCGATCGTAAGTAAGTAGGTATTTAATTAACATCAGACTGGAGCAACACAACGGGCTATTGGCGATCGTAAGTAAGTAGGTATTTAATTAACGTCAGACTGGAGTAACACAACGGGCTATTGGCGATCGTAAGTAAGTAGGTATTTAATTAACGTCAGACTGGAGCAACACAACGGGATATTGGCGACGGTAAGCAAGTAGGTATTTAATTAACGTCAGACTGGAGTAACACAACGGGCTATTGGCGACGGTAAGTAAGTAGGTATTTAATTAACGTCAGACTGGAGCAACACACGGGCTATTGGCGATCGTAAGTAAGTAGGTATTTAATTAACGTCAGACTGGAGCAACACAACGGGCTATTGGCGATCGTAAGTAAGTAGGTATTTAATTAACGTCAGACTGGAGCAACACAACGGGATATTGGCGACGGTAAGCAAGTAGGTATTTAATTAACGTCAGACTGGAGCAACACAACGGGCTTTTGGCGACGGTAAGTAAGTAGGTATTTAATTAACGTCAGACTGGAGTAACACAACGGGCTATTGGCGATCGTAAGTAAGTAGGTATTTAATTAACGTCAGACTGGAGCAACACAACGGGCTATTGGCGATCGTAAGTAAGTAGGTATTTAATTAACGTCAGACTGGAGTAACACAACGGGCTATTGGCGATCGTAAGTAAGTAGGTATTTAATTAACGTCAGACTGGAGCAACACAACGGGCTATTGGCGATCGTAAGCAAGTAGGTATTTAATTAACGTCAGACTGGAGTAACACAATGGGCTATTGGCGATCGTAAGTAAGTAGGTATTTAATTAACGTCAGACTGGAGTAACACAACGGGCTATTGGCGATCGTAAGTAAGTAGGTATTTAATTAACGTCAGACTGGAGTAACACAACGGGCTATTGGCGACGGTAAGTAAGTAGGTATTTAATTAACGTCAGACTGGAGTAACACAACGGGCTATTGGCGATCGTAAGTAAGTAGGTATTTAATTAACGTCAGACTGGAGTAACACAACGGGCTATTGGCGATCGTAAGTAAGTAGGTATTTAATTAACGTCAGACTGGAGCAACACAACGGGCTATTGGCGATCGTAAGTAAGTAGGTATTTAATTAACGTCAGACTGGAGTAACACAACGGGCTATTGGCGATCGTAAGTAAGTAGGTATTTAATTAACGTCAGACTGGAGCAACACAACGGGATATTGGCGACGGTAAGCAAGTAGGTATTTAATTAACGTCAGACTGGAGTAACACAACGGGCTATTGGCGACGGTAAGTAAGTAGGTATTTAATTAACGTCAGACTGGAGTAACACAACGGGCTATTGGCGATCGTAAGTAAGTAGGTATTTAATTAACGTCAGACTGGAGCAACACAACGGGCTATTGGCGATCGTAAGTAGGTATTTAATTAACGTCAGACTGGAGCAACACAACGGGATATTGGCGACGGTAAGCAAGTAGGTATTTAATTAACGTCAGACTGGAGCAACACAACGGGCTATTGGCGACGGTAAGTAAGTAGGTATTTAATTAACGTCAGACTGGAGTAACACAACGGGCTATTGGCGATCGTAAGTAAGTAGGTATTTAATTAACGTCAGACTGGAGCAACACAACGGGCTATTGGCGATCGTAAGTAAGTAGGTATTTAATTAACGTCAGACTGGAGTAACACAACGGGCTATTGGCGATCGTAAGTAAGTAGGTATTTAATTAACGTCAGACTGGAGCAACACAACGGGATATTGGCGACGGTAAGCAAGTAGGTATTTAATTAACGTCAGACTGGAGTAACACAATGGGCTATTGGCGATCGTAAGTAAGTAGGTATTTAATTAACGTCAGACTGGAGTAACACAACGGGCTATTGGCGATCGTAAGTAAGTAGGTATTTAATTAACGTCAGACTGGAGCAACACAACGGGCTATTGGCGATCGTAAGTAAGTATGTATTTAATTAACGTCAGACTGGAGCAACACAACGGGATATTGGCGACGGTAAGCAAGTAGGTATTTAATTAACGTCAGACTGGAGCAACACAACGGGATATTGGCGACGGTCCGGGATCAAACCCGAAGGGAAAGATAGAAGGACAACACCATGTAATTTTGAACCACGGTCAGATGACAAGGTAACGCCTGAGCTGGCATCCCACTCTCCAAACTTCCAAACCATGCCAACGTGAGGACATTTGAGGCCACGACAGATTTAACGTGCACCAACCCCCTTTGTACACGACGATCTTAAGTTGGATTCGAACTCGCAACCCTCCAGTTGCTAATCCGTTACTCTTCCAACCTGGTTACCTCGACCCAATTTGAAAGGAAAAGATTGGCGTGGTGTGGAAGTTTGGAGAGTGGGGTGCCAGCTCAGGTGTTGCCTCGTCATCTGACCGTGGTTCAAAATTACGTGGTGTTGTCCTCGGATCTTTCCCTTTGGGATTGATCCCGGACCGTCACCAATAGCCCGTTGTGTTGCTCCAGTGTGACGTTAATTGAAATAAATAAATAAATAAATAAAATAAAAGAAAGGAAAAGAAGGGGGGGGGAATTTCAATTAACGTCACACTGGAGCAACACAATGGGCTATTGGTGACGGTCCGGGATCAATCCCAAAGGGAAAGATCCGAGGACAACACCACGTAATTTTGAACCACGGTCAGATGACGAGGCAACACCTGAGCTGGCACCCCACTCTCCAAACTTCCACACCACGCCAACGTGAGGACATTTGAGGCCACGACAGATTTAACGTGCACCAGCCCCCTTTGTACACGGCGGTGTTTGGCTGGATTCGAACTCGCAACCCTTCGGTTGCTAGTCCGTTGCTCTTCCAACCTGGTTACCTCGACCCAATTTGAAAGGAAAAGAAGAGGGATTGGGGACAGAGTAGTGGGATGAAAGCAGGAAAAGATCGGTTGGGTATCCCGGGAGCCCGTAAATCCGCAAGGGCTTCAAATGTCCTCACATTGGTATGGTGTAGAAGTTTGGAGAGTGGGGTGCCAGCTCAGTTGTTGACTTCGTCATCTGACCGTGGCTCAAAAGGACGAAGTTTTGTCCCCGGACTGTCGCCAATAACCCGTTTTGTTGCTCCAGTGCGACGTAAATTTAACTACCTACTATGTAATCGAGATCCTATGTTAGCGCTGACCGTGGTTCAAAATTACGTGGTATTATCCTCGGACTTTCCCTCTGGGATTGATCCCGGACCGTCACCAATAGCCCATTGTGTTGCTTCAGTGTGACGTTAATTGAAAATACCAATACCTATGTTAGCGCTGAGACTTACTCTTGGGTATTATTTTTGAAAAAGGACGATCCCTGGTGTGGCAGGTATTCCATATTAAGGGATGCTTTCGGCTTTAACCCTTTAATTAGCGAATGTTACAAAGTTTATGCATCGTCATTTATAATCTTAGTTGCTGTTATTAATACGACCATATGTGTAACGTTTGTAAAAGGATTTCGTAACTTTAAACAGTTTTGATTTGTTAATTGCTAACAGTAGGAATGCTGACTACCAAACTCACGGTCTGGTACCTAATCCTTATTGGGGGGGGGGGCATTTCAATTAACGTCACACTGGAGCAACACAATGGGCTATTGGTGACGGTCCGGGATCAATCCCAAAGGGAAAGATCCGAGGACAACACCACGTAATTTTGAACCACGGTCAGATGACGAGAATCCTTATTGGGAAATTATCCGTTTGAATAGGTGTGACGAGAAATGCATACCCAATTTTGATGGAGCCACACAAGGTATCGTAAGTAGTAATCAGACCTCTTAAGGTCTTTTAAGTAGTAATATGTCATCTTCAACTACTAGTAATCTTATGTGCTTAAATATTGCCATTGTTAATGCTCTTATGATAATATACAACTAGATGTTACTTATACTGAGTTTGCTAAAGATTTTGACAGAGTGGATTTTGATCTGTCAATATTGAAACTAGTTCATATTGGTTTCGGTCAGATTGATCAAATGATTGTATACTTATTTAACAGGAAGACTTTTATTTGTACATTAGAGATCTGCTTATTCCGAGGGCTTTTACAGTACTTCTAGAGTATCCCAAGGATTTGGGAACCACTTTTTATTTTTGTATATGATTTGTATACCTTTGGTATTTGTTTATTTTTCACTGATGATTTGAAAATTTACAGATGCTTTTCATCGTATAACTGCGAATTATTTCAGATGGAATTGGTTAAATTATGATTGGTGTATAAATATTAAGCTTTTATTGAATTTAGATAAATGTTCTGTAATTACATTTACTAGAAAACTGAGTCCTGTCGTATGTGCTTTTAACATCAATAGGGAATTTCTCAAGAGGACATAATATTTTTGATCTAGGAATTAGGTACGAATTCAAATTTACTTTCAATGCGCATAACTTGAAGTACCAAAAAGGCATTAAAAGACTTGGGTTTTGGAAACGAATTAAATCATTACGGTACTTAATTTTTTTTATTCTTTAGTAAGACCACCAATTTTGGAATATGGCTGCGTAGTCTGGAATCCATCGTATGAATATCTCAGTTATACTATTGAAAAAATTCTAAATAGATTTTAAGGAATATTTATTTTTAAGATCTGGGTTTTTGTGAAGATCGAAATGTCTTGTCCTCTTTTGAAATACAGATGCGATACGTTCTCGCTAGAATGCAGAACTGTCTATGTGCTTAATTTTTTTATAATTTGTTACATAATAAAATAAATTGTACCTGCCTACTCATGACATAAATATTCGTGTCCCCTCTCATAATTACACAATGTATTACGCAGTATGCGAATTGGACTTCATGTTGTTTGCGAATATAACACGATTACTATTCAGCTCGTATTTTTAAGGATATAACGATTTCAATTAGGACCTACTTTTGTCTCAGTCCTCTATAAGTCACATCATACTATCTGCGAATTTAGACAGTCCGACATCGACCTTCCAATGAAAAAGACGGAGCATGTGGGCGGAGTCACTGTCGAAAGGTTTCAGATTACTTGGGAATCGACCTAGGTTCATTGGTTGTTTAAGCGCAAACGAGTGTTTTTCATCCCTCTCGTCAATTAGTGCTACGTTAACATTCACGATGACTAGATGACGTCAAAAGACCCCTGGAGAGCAACTCATAAAAGTGAGACATAAGTAGCATTGATATTGAGAGGAGCTTTAAAAATTGTGACCAACATGTCGACTAGTAGTCACGTGATTGCTCAGCAAAAAATTGACTTTGCCGATTTGGCATCTTATCTCGCTTGGCGTTATAACATCGAATAACAGGGTCGGTGTTTGATGCGAATTTCCAGTGCCGACAAAATTGGTGAAATCGCCTAAGTGTATTGCTATGTCACGCGGACCAATCAGACGATGAATCAATAAATGGGCTTCTTCTCCTGTCCCGTGGACCAATAAAATGAATATTTGGTTCCATCCAACTGATGAAAGAAATCTAAGGGTCATGTTGGGGGGCTACTGGTTTTGGTCACATGATCCTTGGCACATTAAAATATTATCATTGCTCACTCTACTTTTATATTTCCTCAGGGATAGAAAAGACCCAGAAATACAGAAAAAATGAAATCTGGAATAGTACCGTTAGGTAGATAGATTATACCTTGTATACAAACATCTTCTCTTTCAAGTATATCTATAAACTTGGAAAGATCTTTACCATGAATTTTGAACGCATATCGTAGTGTAACATTTCTTTTCCAACTAATTAAAAAAACTATCACTCTGAAATGTTCCCCAAGTATCTCAACAAGCAGATGGTGTTAATTAACACATTATGTACTTTAGTACTGATTTTCCATCCAAATACCACCAGGGGCTATTTACCATAAATTAATGCATTTCGTTGAACAAGATTTATTCATTTAGTACGTTTGTTAGAGAGCATTGTTCTATTGTTTTTAAGTTGAAGATGCAGCGCGAATATAAACGAAGTGGAATATGACCTTAGGGAATTATTATCTGAAGTTGAAACGTTGTTTTTGGAAATAAACATGCGGATTTAGTGCATAGAAAAGATTATACTGAGCATTTCAATGATTTGTTGCTATTGAAATGTACGAAGAGGTTCGTAAAAAGATTTTAAATTTTCCTAAAAAAAGATTTTCTTAGGAAGATTTTACCAACTAATCTCCTAATGACAGCTATAACTAGTAGAAACAACGATGAGATGACTCTGGAGCTTAATTAAGTGGAACTATAGGAGTGATTTATAAATTGGTCTTAAGATGTCTCAAGTGGGAATTAGCTGTTGAAAGCGTTAAAAAATACATATCGGCAATTCGTTTATTGCTAGATACTATACTCGGCGGAATAAACTGATTAAAAATGACGATGTAAAATATTTTCGTTTTACGAATAATTAATAGCTTTCCTAGTAATTATTCTATGGCTCGTTTGGAGAGAGGGGTGTTAGCTCAGGTGTTGCCTCGTCATCTGACAGTGGTTCAAAATTACGTGGTGTTGTCATCGGCCCTTTCCCTTCGGGATTGATCCCGGACCGTCGTCAATAGCCCGTTGTGTTGCTCTAGTATGACGTTAATTAATTACCATTACCATCTATGGCTCATTAACTTGCACTAATAGTTTATTACATTTTATTTATGCCTATCAGAAAACTATAAAGTGTTTATACTAGATGTACGCATACTAGGCATACCGGAAACACTTAGCAAATTTACACACAATTTACAATATCCATCTCTCAGAAGTTAATACCAATCAGGTAAATTTTTTTGATGAAGCAAACCAATTACAAAATTGTACAATTATTGTAATGAAGATATTTAAAGAAATTTTAAGTTTGTACTTATTATAGTACACATATTACTTATTCCATGACTCTCCCTAAAAAAAGTATTAAAAAATAATTAAGTTTGCTTTAGCACGAGGGTCATATACATATAATTCAAAACGGAAACCTTAAATTTATTTATTCTCAAGAATGGATTAAAAACCAGTTTTAATTGGAATCGACTTTTTGTTTGTCATACGTTATAAGAAAATTTTTTTTCTCGGAATACTCTTGTGAATTCTTTTTGAATACATATTTATTTCATTAACTGATGAACTTTTCTTCGCGTACGATTTTGTGACACTGAATTCAAAGATATAAATTTCAATAAATTGGATCTCAACATGCGAGGTAACTACATAGGCATGTTCACGCTATTGACTATATTTAAAAGTAAAAGGGGCAAATTTTACCCTCATCAAACACCTTTTTTATTGTTTAACTTTGTATACATGTATTTAGTGTTGATGCCTACATTTTTCAAAGAACGTCTAAGTATGCTTTAAAAATACGTAGAAATCAGAAAATTTAAAATTGTCTTGAAACATCTCACTAGAAGGTTTTAGTACAGCTCGAACTTCAGACAGTATGCAATAGCTGAAATTGGTCGTATCGTCCTCAGAACGCACCACATCTGGTAAAAAATGTTACTTTGAACTCTAAAAAGTAGTGTTTTATTGATTGAACGTTATATAAACAGTACAAACGTTACTTATTCTAAACCTGTTCTATCCTAAAAACTGAATATCTAACTGACACTTCTACGGCAAAAGCGGCCTGTTAATTCTGATATTAACAATAATGAAATTAACAAATATGTTATAGTTTTGAAGTAATGAACAAATCATCTTAAATTATGTGTAAATATTTCATTAGTGTACAGGTTATACAAATCCAACAAACCTGACTTAATATTCGTATAACCTATATACGATTACCTGTATACTAGCTACGTTCTTTTGAAAACATTTATTTGATTTAGGAACTATACAAGCATTAGTATGTAGAAGAGTTTCAAGTTATCATTTCATAAAATTATCTTAATTCTCAGTTTGTTACATGCCATTTTGTAAAAGTAGAGACAAACACAAAAGAAGTCAAAATTATTGAAAAGGAGTTGTTAACCCTTCTGATGGTTGTCTCGATGATGTATCTCGTCATTAGTAAAACTAACCATATCTTGATGGACGAAATATCTCGTCATTAGAAAGAAACTGATCTGATTTTGATGGACGAGATATCTTGTCAAACTGAAAAACTGACAAGATCTTGATCTCGTCATCATAAAAAAGCGGCAAGGTATTGCCGCTCGATATTTCTCGTCATTAGCAAAATTGGTCAGATCTTGATGGACAAGACATCTAATCGAAACCACGTGGAGGGTTAAAAAGAAAAAAAATGACTGTCAGTTTATATTATTTAATGAAAAATAATTTTAAGTGTCAAACAATTCACAGCTATAATACACTGGTTTCAGTAAAATTAAGAAACAAATGGAAAAAAAATATAGCTCAAATACTATTCAGCTGATTTGAATGAAATTTGTTGGAAATTCTTACCATATCTCATGCAACTGAAAACAATATGAACACATGAGATAAGTCATATACATTTTGCTTGAGGCATGCAAAGAACAAAATTCATATGTAACATACACGAATTAAATAGAACAAAATAATTCAATAAGGTTTTCCAGCATAGTAAAACATGACCAACAACGATATTCCTTTCCTAATCTGAAGCACTTTTATAAGTAGGAGCAGAATATTGAAGGTTTTTAAATGTTTACATCAAACATTTATATATAATTGAATACTGATAGATTTTGTAAAATATTTATTTTGGATTGTCTTTGTTGTATATTTTATAGCATTTCAGATATTCGAAGTGAATCAATTCAATCAACATAGCTTACTTTGGAATTGAAATGATTCAGTTTCTTCGAGGAAACTCTCATATGTATATTTAAATAGTTTACAATTTTCGAAAAAAGTGCGGCTGATCCATTTATTCGAAAACTTTCAGATACCGAGCCCTCGCTTACATAAACAGAAAATATTGAAGTCTTTCGAAGCGGTAACAGCGAGTTTCCAGAAATGAAATCAATGCAAACATTCAACTTCAACACAGTGAAAAAGTTGGAAAGCTGTTTATATAACTCTGTTTTTGGAAGTTTTATAAGTTCTATGTTTAAAATAATTTAGCTTTTCAAAACCTACACAATTTCAAAAAGTCTTATTAAATTCTGATCAGCTGTGTGTGAAAGCAAAATCTTTAGAAAGATGCAAAAAAGTTTTAATTTCTGGAAAAAGGGGACATAAATATTTCCTTACCTTTGTTTAGCTCTTTAATATCCTTATTTACTCAATATTGCGTCAGATGACTTTTTATCTGAAAAATATCTGAAACTGTTAGTTATTTGGCTTAATAATGGAAAGCTATAATTTAATATTAGCGTAGTTTAAGGAATACCATTAAAGGAAATATTATGGGATACAATATTAAGAAATATAAAACATGTGTAAATATTTTACCTCTAATTAATACGTCATACACTTGAGTTATTCTTAAATGGATAATCCTCGGAAAAGGTATACAGTTCTCATCATTAGGCTTGGAAATACCTAAACATTATTTTTTATAGAAACAGTTTTTATTTCATAAAAATAACATATTATATATACTAAATACTTTAGTAGTCGATACTTAACCTTCCTGGTGGTTTTCTTGACGAGGTATCTCGTCATTATCATTAGCAAATATGACCAGATCTTGATGGACGAGATATTTCGTAGCTAGACAAACTGACCAGATCTTGATCTCGTCATCATAAAAAAATCGGTAATGTCTTGATGACGAGATACCTCGTCATTAGCAAAATCGCACAAATCTTGATGGACGAGATATCTCGTCCAAACCACTTGGAGGGTTAAAAAAAGTTAAGAATAGTTATATTTTTGTGCACAATAGAGCTCACCCAAGTTTTTTTGCTAATGCTCCTACAATTAAATTGAATCCTTATGGTACTACAATGGCGGATTTATGAACCACTTAGCACCATGTAAAAGGTTCACGTTACACCTCACACATTCTAGGCCCAGCCCGTTCATACTATGTTATAGAGAAGTCACACATACATTCTAGACGAGCGAAGATCCATGCCTTAACCCTCCTGGTGGTTGTCTCGACGAGGTATCTCGTCATTAGAAAAATTGACCAGATCTTGATGGACCAGATAACTCGTCATTTGAAAAAAACAGACCAGATCTTGATCTCTTCATAAAAAAAAATTGGCAATACCTTGATAACGAGGTATTTCGTCATTAGCAAAATTGGTCAGATCTTGATGGACGAGATATCTCGTCGAAACCACTTGGAGGGTTAATCCTGGATTCAAACCTGGCGCAGCTTGTCGGCTTTTGGACCTTGCGCCATAAAACCCCAAAATCCAATCCAATCCCGGATTCAAACCAGTAATCTTTCGATCCAGAACCCTGACCAACAGACAGGTTGGTTCACCAGCTGGTCCATATAATTTGGCCGATATAATTTTTTGCGATACCTCTAAAACACAAGAGCTACTGTAATTAAGCTTCAATGTTTTGTCATTTATTCGAACTGAGGGTTAATACAGAAATTCTGGACATCATCCATTTGTATGATTAGGTGTAACTATTTCTTTTTTTTATCATGATTCGTTCTACTGGCTTCCACGAAACGGAATCTAATTTCACACAGGAATCCAGAAACATACCGAAACGAGTGTTCAAACTACCCCCTCTAGAGGAGCGACAACAATATAATCAAGATCAGAGCAATCTACTAACACTCCAACACCCCATCCCGGTGAAAAATGAAACTGCACTGCACACCTTCGAAATTGCAGGCTTACTAACAAGACCCCTGTTTAAAAATGCTACCCCAACGTATATTAAAGCAACGTAAATGCAGAGAAAAACTCATCTTTTACTTCAACTCCAAACTTTTGCAAGAACAATTTTCAACTCATGATAAATACCCCCGTTTCGAGTTTTGAAAAGCATCAAAAGCACACGATGTCTGGGGAGAGGAATCACGGCGCCAAGGAAATTTTTTAAAAACGGGTGTAAATCTGTTACTTTTCACACCTCGCGAGAAAGCCTATACTTGAGTTAATGTGTCGAGAAAAGTCATTAAGCGTTAGAAGGCAGGGCGGAGAGGCCACTATGTACTGGGAAAAGCTGAGTATTCTGAATCTTTTCTAAAATCATAAGCATCATTAGGAAATAAGTATCACGGAAACATTTGGGAAGCATTAGGCTTGGATACATTATGGTGACACTCATTTGTTTATGAAGAGAAGGTAGAAAGTAGTCTCACCCATTAAGTCTCATCACAAAATTATGGAGTTTAATTTAATTGAGAACTTATTCTAATGGATGTAGTTGGCGAGGATGGAATGTACTAAGTTCTCAACCAGGAATTTTTCATCTGCTATTCATAACGTAACCTAAACAGAATTTCGTGGCTAAATACATCGAGTAATCTTAGGTATCGTTTGAAAAAAAGTCTAGGTAGCAGTAATAAAATGTATTTTCGTGGTAGTACATTGCATCAAAATGTTACTTATTCTATCGGACGCAGTTGGCGCAAATTTCGAACCATCATTTCATCCGGTATTCATAAGGTTCCTAAACGGAATGTCGTGGCTAAATACATCTAGTAATATTAGGTATTACTTGGGAAAAGACTTGGTAGAGCTGACAAAATGTCTTTTCGTGGTAGCACATAGTATCAAAATGTTACTTATTCTATCGGACGTAGTTGGCGTAAATTTCAAACCATTAATTCTTTATCTGCTATTCATAAGGTTCCTAAACACAATATCTCGTTAAATACATCGAGTAATCTTAGGTATTGTTTGAGAAAGATTTGATAGTGCTAACAAAATGTCTTTGTGGAAGAGCATAGTACCAAAATGGTACTTATTCTAATGGATGCAGTTGGATAGGACGTAGTATTGAGTTCCCAACCAGGAATTTTTCATATGCTATTCATAAGGTTCCTAAACTGATTGCATGGTTAAATACACCAAGAAAAATACTTTGTAGTGTTAACAAACACTTCGTGGAAATGGATATTACAAAAATGTTACTTATTGTAATGTATGTAGTTGGAGTGAATTTCGAACCAGTAATTTTTCATCTACCATTTATAAGATTCCTTAAAGGAATGTCGTGGTTAAATACATCGAGTAATCGTAGGTATTGTTCGAAAATGTCTTGGTAGCAGTAATAAAATGTCTTTTCGTGGAAGCAGATGTTGCTAAAGTGTTATTTATTCTAATGGATGCAGTTGGCAAGGAGTACTAGTTCCTAACCAGTAAGCGGATAATACCCAAATATAAATATTTTTTTCTTAACGTGCATCATATAAGGGATACTTGACTCTTGTTTGAGAAACTATATTTTTCGGAACTACTCTTCAAGAGGGATCAGCCCGATATAGAGAGCTTTTTCCCGAAATGTGTTATTGGCCAACAAATGTGCAGTTGAGATGGTCACGAGTAATCATTAAGTGCAACATATATTTGAGGCCACAAATAATATGCACTATTATGTCTCCTATGGGGAGTAGTTTTCAAAAATTTATTTTCTCAAAATATATGTTGCACTTAATGATTATCCCTTGTTAGAATATAAGTGTTTAAAGGACATGATGCATAAATGTTCACGGTATACTAAGTTGACCTTTCGAACGTAGTCTTCAATTCATTTTTAGACACAAACATCGATGTAAAATAATATCCCTTAATGAAAAGATCTCAATCATCCTAGGACCGCGGTAGCCCGGTTGGAAGAGTAGCGGATTAGCAACCGGAGGGTTGCGAGTTCGAAACTCGATCCAACCAAAGACCGAACACGTTAAATCGATCTTGTCCTCATGTTGGCGTGGTGTGGAAGTTTGGAGAAGAGGGCAGGGATCAATACCAAACGAAAAGATCCGAGGACAACATCCCTTAATTTTGAATCGCGGTCAGATGACGAGGTCACACCTGAGCTGGCACCCCACTCTCCAAACTTCCACAACACGCCCACGTGAGGACATTTGCGGCCAGGACAGATTTACATCAAACTCAGATCTCAGTATTTGGCATTAATAGGCAAAACTGATAAACTCGATGCAGGGTAAAAAGTACCTAGAAACTTTGCTTGTATAACTAAACCACATTTATTTGACCTCCTCACTCACCTGATGTCACTTGAACAAATCGGGAAGCTTGTGTGGATGACTCAGTAACAAAAACCGTAAAGACAATTTTAACCAAATCAAACCAATCTAGATGTCACACACCGTTTTCAGACACTCCACCTAAAAGACAAAATAATTTTGCAATTCGAACAATGAAGAAAAGCGTTAAGCTTTCAACACATAACACTGAAGGAAACTAGACATATCGGTAGACACTCTGTCTAGTGGAATAATACAATATATCATTCTAGTTCTTTTATATAAGGGTTGATTGTTAGGTTACGCTTTACCTTGGCCCATGTTCTGAGCATTAATGGGACCTATCGACAAAACGGATGATGGTTGACCTTTACTCTGGCTGAAGGACCAAACTGACCCCTACTAGGCGTATGGATAACCTAGTCTCACCTTTCCCCTCCGTTATCTCCGGATGCCCACTACTCATACCAGCTAAAAGCCCGGAATGGTTGTTTAATCATCTGGGGTAACATGGATGCTAGAGAGAGAAATGTGGGAAAGTGATGTCCCTGCAGTATAGCGTTGATTTAAGCCTATACATTCATGGGAAGGTATTTTTATTTATGATGAAAAATTATGAGGTGTATTTGTTTTATTCCTGGTTTCATTCCGTTTATTTAATCGCTACTTCTGTTTTAGGGGAAATCGTTTCCTAGTCTTTCTACAATATAGGCTGTTGTCGCGTGTGTTGTAAACTGATTGCTGATTGGTTTGGTTTCATGCCGCAATGGGCCATATTGGGCCAAGCTATGCCAAATAACGTCAAGTACATGGACAACACACAAGGACAATTACCGACACGGAAGAGAGAAATACAAAATTCTGAAAATTATCCCAACTAAAATGTAAAGGAAAAAAGCTGTAGTCAGAAATCAAGTAATCTTCGACATAATTCCGAAACAATCAGAAAAATTTTCCAAAGTTGAAACGAAATCAGTTTGCGTTCCAAATTGATTTGGAACATAAATTAAAATATCTCCAAACTAACCTATTAAATTGATTAACTCCATACATTTTGAAGAGTTCTATCACTCAAACGACGAATGATATAAGTTCTTTACTCCATAACTTAATCTCATTTAAGCTCAATGAAAATTTTCCAACGAAACAAATTTTACAAAAGTTATAACGGAAATCAGTTTACTTTTCAAATTGCTTTGTTACATAAATTACAATATCTCCGCTTTAACCTATTAAATTGATTAACTCCATACATCTCGAGGAGATCCATCACTCTCAAACGACGAATGATATAGGTTCTTTACTCCATAACGTATCACATTTAAGCTCAAAATGAAAATTTTCCAAAGTTGTAACGGAAATCAGTTCACTTTTCAAATTGATTTGTTACATAAATTAAAACCTCTCCGCTTTAACCTATTAAATTGATTAACTCCATACATTTCGAGGAGAGCCATCACTTTCTAACGACGAATGATGCAAGTTCTTTACTCCATAACTTAATCTCGTTTATGCTCGAAAAATAAAAGATAAAACTTCCGAGTCAAAATGACATTTTTGATGGCTGCGCATTAAAGAATACTTGTCCGTCCTTTTTTTTGCTCCAAGCAAGTCAAAAATCATCAAATAATAAAACGCATCAAGCGGCCAGCTCGCTCAAAATCTAGATTCCCACCGGTGCCAATCACCCAACAGATATTCGCTGAAATTAAAGCTTGCAAGTTAACCTCAAGCCTGCCGTAATCTGCAATTCAAAAGGCTCATTTTCTAGTAATATAAGCGTTCTCCCCACGGTCATGAATATCTTTCATTGCAAGCAAGAGCGTTGTGCAAGAACGCGTAAGGTATTTGAATGTCTAGAGGTGCTTTTAGGTACCGATCGATGGGTTTGCCAAATTGCTTTGGAACAATACTTCATGGACGAAATTCCTGATCACTTAGGCTCATTACCAGAAAATGATCCTCGGACGAGTTTAAAATAGAGATTTTTCTCCTCGTTTCATCTGAAAATGGAGGTGAGAGCTTTGCTAGGGGTGGGGAACCGAGAAAGGTGTGGTAATTTCGCACCCCATCTGCGTTCTTTGAAGATAGTTCCAATAAAAAGAAGGTAATTACTTAAGCCTTCATTCATCAACCAGCAGTGATTGATTTGCTTCATCGTTCATAAGCTGTTTCCGCATACCGGTGTGCTTCCAATACGGATCGCGCACGCTGTATATAATTGCATTTCCGAAGAACCTCAGACAAAGATAAAACCGTCCGCGTTTATCCGGAGATCTTTTGAGTTTCTTCTAGCTCGATATTTTCTTTTGAAGAAACGGGTTTTATATGGCTCGAATCGAGGCTTTCTTGGGGTGTTTTGCAATAGCAGACTGGGATGGGAAATTCGCTGAGGACTTGTGTGGCCTGGATTGATCTTTTTAAACGTGTCTCTTGAAAGGCTGGTGGAGATTCGCGCAGATTGCACGAAAGGAGGGATCCGAGAAAGTTAACGCCTCGGAGTTGTCTTTTCTGCTCTAATAAACTTAGGAAGAAAATACACGGGATAGTTCGGAGGTGTAACGAATGATTAGGCAGTTGAATTATGCTTATGAAAGGGAAACACACGGTTCATGTAAAACTACGGAATTCAAAAATCTGTTCTCAGTTTACACAAGGAAGAAATAACTCCACACATTAAGCTGAAGGGAGGCATTACATTTTTTGTGAGTATGGGAAATATATCACATATTTTATATTGCCAATACTAGCATTTCACAACCTGCTTGTTCTTTATCTTCCAAGCTTTGGGATTGATCCCGGACCGTCGCTAATAGCGCGTTGTGTTGCTCCAGTGCGACTTCAACTCGACTACCTACATTCATCTTAGATTTTTTTGTTGAGTTATGTAAAGTATAAAAATACAGTGATTCATATTAAATCCTTTTATTCAGTAATGATTCATTGCCTAGTTGTACTCGGCATCTATATAAGTCCAACAGATTGATTAGTCTACAAATGTATGATATTTCAAGTTTGTTATAGTGCAATTTCAGTCGTAAACATACACACATCTCCAAAAGTTAAGGATAATACTGAATTCCTATTAAACACGGTCACCTGATCTCAATCCAATAGAGGGATGCTCTCGGACGTCGCATTGCAGTCTACACAACACTACCAAAGACCGCACAAGAGCAAAGACGAACTCTAGTGGGTGAATCTCCATTTCACAGGAACTCGTGGACATCCTTGCTGAAAGCATGTCGCAGTATGGTGTAAAACCTACATTAGGGCCAGAAGCCAGTTCATTCCCTTTTAGGTTGCTCTTTCAACAAAGCAAAAAGTATTTTTTCGCAATAACTAAAACCTACAATGTGTTCACCTAAGTTTTTTAAAATTTCTTTTGTTCCCAGTAGGCAGCACGATTTAGATTTAATTCCGCATAGCTTGTGGAATATTCATTGAGGTATTTCAGTACTGTAATTGTCTCAATATTCATCTTTGATTACATTATTTTTAATGTTTGGATATGTGTATAGTTAAACACTACTTGTTCAGTTATTTTAACCCTCTGAGCGTTCTGACATTTTTGAGAGTGCAGTATTGATTTTACTCCGCAACACACAATTACTAAATGACCACATAGATTGGTTGAACGAATCACAGGAAAGATTCCATCAGTCAAAAAGGCCAAAACAAGTTAGACTTCAGGTTGTAAAATGGATAGATGCGTGAGAACCCCTCAGAGGGTTAAAAATTTTTTGTTGCTTTATTTTACTGTTTGGCGGTTTCTTTTCTTTGATACGCATCATAGAGTAGAATAATCAAATAAATGTCCCTTCCCCATATGCTCCTCGTATATTGCATAGTATACTATTGAAAGCATATAATTAAAGAAAAGCGAAAGAAAGCTTTTTAAAGAAAAGCGAGCATATTTTTGTTGATCTATTAAGGAAGATATTTGTAGCAATGTGCAGTTTTAGTTGGATAGGTTAAGGTTTAATGGGATTCATACCTCCTAGTGGTTGTCTCGACGAGGTATCTCGCCATTAGCAAAATTGATAAGATCTTTATGGACGAGATATCTCGTCATTAGAAGAAAAAGTGACCAGGTCTTGATTTCATCATCATAAAAAAAATTGGCAACATCTTGATGACGAGGTATCTCGTCAAAAGCAAAGTTGGACAGATCTTGAACGAGATATCTCGTCGTTAGCAAAATCAGTCAGAGCCTCATTACTACTAGTTCTGCATTCGCTAACAATTCTGAGCAGGGAAGGTCTCTGAATTTTCCTTAATAATTTCTAGTACATTTTACAGAAAATCCCCAGATTCTTGAAGCATATGAGGAATTATTGGGATACTGCCCTCCTTAACCCCCCTGGTGGTTTTCTCGACGAGATACCTCGTCATTAGCAAAATTGACCAGAATTTGATGGACGAGATTTCTCGATATTAGAAGACACTGACCAGATCTTGATAGACTTGATATATCGATATTCGAAAAAAATATTGACCAGATCTTGATGGACGAGATATCTCGTTATTAGAAAAAACTGATCAAATTTTGATAACGAGATATCTTGTCATTAGAAAAATTCGTCAGATCTTGATGAGCGAGATAGCTCGTCAAAAGCACTTGGAGGGTTTTGGGAAATCTGTTTTTAGTAATAAAACTACTAAATATACCACTTTATCTACTTTGATAAAAGAAACGTGTTAGTAAAATGACTGAACTTTTCATCTATTGCCTTGTAGAATGAAGACGAATACTATTTCAAAAGGTAATTACAATCTAAAAGACATAGTATTGCATATTGTAAAGAAGGTTTTTCAAAAGTAAATATCTTACCAAGGAAAATGATGAAAGCCATCCGTTCCAAGAAAAACCTGCAAAAAGCATACAGAATTCTTAAGATAACTGAGCGAATTAAAAATATAAAACGAATGCTGCACATGGGACAGTCGAAATATATTTAAATGTGATGCTGAAAATACTAAGCCCTGATAGAAAAATATTTGAAAAAAATTACTTTTTCAAAGTAATTCGTTCCGTTAATGAAAGTGTTGCAAAGTTAGTCTCCATGTTGTATGTGACTACATAGGTTAGAATGTAATACATTATTTTTCTTACAAATAGTCATTTCCCATGTATCATAGAAAACATTGCAAACATTATTTCGTGATGGTTAACGTTTTACTCCATGAGCTTAAGCACAACAGCGAAGAAATATAATGTGAAAAAAGAGGTTGAAGTGGCTTATTAAGTCGTCTGTCTAAGATTGTCAGAGCTCTGTTATTAGGTAGAAAACCTACATTTCTTGAGATTTTAGATACAAAAACAGGTTGAATGTAGCATTGATATGGATAAGAGTTTTACGTTTTGAAGAGAAAATATTTTTTTGGAGAATAGCGCATTGATAGCATTCCAAACCTTCAACGATGCGTAAAGGAAGGCTATTGTAATTAAAAATAACCACAGACCCATGAAGGAATTTATTTATTTGTATTTGCACTACTCAAATATGTATTTTTTAATATAAAAAGTTAATTTTTTGTGTTCGTGATAAATTAGTGGATGTTCCATATTTGCCATATTTTTATATATACCATTGTTCCATATACACCATGTTTTTTACAGATCGACAATTCTGACATTTTTCACTGTTTTTAGTATACCTCAAGAATGTTTAAAATTTCATGAATTATCTGTTCACATATCGTCGGGTTATAGCAGAAGCACATTAACTGACATTTTTTTTGAGCCTTTTAAATGTTTAGTTTTTCATGATGATGAGAAATACTTTGTCATATTGTAATCTGTTTAAAAATATAATAGCATCAAAATGTTTATGGTTATTTTTTTACTTTAAACCAATAGTTTAACCGCTATCCAGTAACCGTCTTTAAACCGCTATCCAGTAACCGTCTTTAAACCGCTATCCAGTAAAATAATTGTTTCGTCTGTTGTTGAGTTTCTGCTCTAAGTCGACGATATGGATCGTGGTAATTTTTTCATGATTTGGCATTTGATTTATTTTAAAAAACACTCCCTACTTTTGGCATTCTTTTAAAATCAGGTATTCTTTAACAGGTGCCTTTACCCTATACCTTTATCATAATAAGCCTCAGATAAATTTTAAGGGGCGAAGAAAAGAATTTCTTATCACAACAGTGCCATTTATAATATGTTCTCGATAATATACGAAATACGGATGGCTGTATATTATAATTCAGAGTTCAAAAGTTTCTATTATAGCCTTGGATTTCAAAGTTTTCTATTATCAGAATACTACGCTACGATGCTTCAAGTTAATAGGAAAGTTTATTAATTTTTATTTGGTACCAACTCCTACTCCTGAGCATAATAGTAAAGAGATGAAAAGTGCAGACTTTTCATGCTATCATAATAAAATTACTAAATAATCACCAAACATAGCCATTGCATTACGGGCGCCTTTTCTTGTTGAAGTTTTTCAAGTTGAATGATTTGAAATTCAAAAGATAAAATTGGATGGTCCCAAGCTTTGTTGATCTTGAGCGTGAATAGGAATGTAAGCAATTACATGCAGTTCGTTGGCTATAGTATTGAATTTATAATGAGAATTTTTTGAATTTAAAGTCTTGTAGACGATAGAGTAAGGTGAAAGTATGTACTGAAATTTAGGAAACGTTTCATCAAGTGGGTCATTTGGAAGATTTTAACCCTTCTAGTGGTTGTCTTGACTAGGTCTATATGTGGACGTGATATCTCGTCATTAGAAGAAAACCGACCAGGTCTTAATTTCGTCATCGTAAAAATATCGGCAATATCTTGATGACGAGATATCTCGTCAGAAGCTAAATTGGACAGATTTTGATAGACTAAATATCTCGTCATTATCCAAATTGGTCTGATCTTGGACGAGATATCTCATCGAAACCACTTGGTGGACTAAATAGAAGCAACAAATATTTGGTTGGTAGGTAGATACTTTAACGTCGCACTGGAGCAACACAATGGGCTATTGGCGACGGTTCGGGATTAAACCGAAGAGAAAGATCCGAGGACAGCAACACGTAATTTTGAACCACGGTCAAATGACGAGGTCACACCTTAGCTGACACTCCACTCTACAAACTTACACACCACGCCAACGTGAGGACATTTGAGGTTACGATAGATTTAACGTACACGAGCCCCCTTTGTACATGACTGTGTTTGGTTGGATTTGAACTCGCAACCCTCCAGTTGCTAATCCATTACCTTTCCAACCGGGATACCGTGGCCCCCCCCGAAACATTTGGAGTATAAATATTACAGTTAATAGGGAATAGATGATGAGTGAGTGCAATTCAAGTTTTGACAGCTTTAGGAAATTTATAATTAAACTTTTCGTACACTTTCAAACAAGTGAATTTGTGGAAGACTACTATAAACTTTTACGAAATCTGTTGTACTAAATTAAGACTGTCAGTGTCTATAAGTCCCCTTTTGGTGTTAAATGTTATTTCTACTTTAAATCACAACTAAAAATAAAGTACTAGTAATTAAGTAGGAAACTGAGAAGAAAGATTTTTACAGCGAACGGAGTTAACTTCATTTCGCAAATTCGTCACTTCTAAATTCTAATTTCATATTCATAATTTAAATGCTTTTTGCCAAGCTTCATTCAAAAGCTGTTCTTGACATTTATTACATTTTCTTTGATGAATTACGGAAATAAATCATATCCGTCAACAATTAAATATGTAATAAATGTTACCTTTCAACCATATTGCCTCAAAAGTAAGAGTATAAGGTTTTCGAATTTTTCAAAAATGTTCATTGGGTTTTGGTATTCGATACGAACCGTAGAAAATAAAAAAAAATCACTGAAACTGCATTCAATGTTTATAGATTAACCCTCATGGTGGTTGTCTCTTCGAGGTAAATATTTCACCAAAAGCCAATAATTAGAAAAACTGACCAGATTTTGATGGACGAGATATCTCGTCATTAGAAGAAAACTAACCAAATCTCTTGATCTGGTCATTATAAAAAAGTCGGCAATATCTTGGTGGCGATACGTCTCATCATTAACGAAATTGGTCATAACTTGACTGACGAGATATCTCGTCGAAACCACTTGGATGGTTAACCCTCCTGGTAGCTGTCTAGGTATCTCGTCATTAGCAAAACTGACCAGATCTTGATGGATGAGATACCACGTTATTAGAATGAAACTGATCAGATCTTGATCTCGTCATAAAAACATCGGCTAGGAGTCAGATATCTTGTCATTGGGAAAATTGGTCAGAATTTTATAGACGAGATATCTCGTCGAAACCACTTCGAGGGTTAAGAGAAAGGTTAGAATATTTAATACTTATGGTACTTTGCAATTCCTGAACTTACATTACTAACAAATTTCAGAGATGGTTTTTTTAGTGTAAATATAAACGAAGTGCAGAAGAAAAGTATTTCTGATTAAATAGGGGTCGTCTTGGACTCAGTGGGTTGACCCACCAGCCGGTCGATGCCCAGTTTCGATTACCGTAACTTCCCCTGGGTGCATTGCTTTCTTCTGTGTCCATTAAAATTTTCTTGTTTGTGCATGTCCATTACTTGACGTTATACGTCGCGTTTATGGCGCAGAATGGCCAGATATGGACTTGGGCCATAAAACTCAATACAACCACTGTTAAGACTAATTTGACTAATCGCCATTATGGCGATGTTTGGCGTTAATTTTTAATATAAGCGACATGCTGGAATTACCCCCGAGTATCATACTAAATAACGCGAAAGAGACAATAACGAAAGAGATTAATATCATCGAAAGAGGTTAACATTATCAAAAGAGGTTAACATCAACGAAAGAGGTTAACGAAACAGTATATTTAGCTTACAGAAAAGTCCTTATATAAATATATTTGCTGTTTCATATGTGCTCAATGTTCATCTAAATTTAGCTTTATTTGTTATGTATTCTAAATACATACAGTTACTGAAAGCATTCTTAGAAATCTAATGTTTACTTTCTATATTCAGTAAATAAAATGTATTGATCTTTAAGTCAGTAAAATATCTTCGATAGCGATAAATATAATTAATTGCACGGAAACATTTTTCTTATGCACACTATGTAGTTTATTCCTACTTTTTTAGTCACTCCTTATAGTGGTTTGGTTGGAATTTATGGCCACATTTGGCCAAGCTGCGCCAAACACGAGAAGGAAAATGTCAAATAAGGGACATTCACACACAAGACAAGTTTTACTGACACAGAAGAGAGAAATTCATCCGTGGTAAGTTGCAGGAACTTAACCTGCGCTGCATACAATTCGCAGACTAGTTCATGGGCAAACCCACTGAGCCACCCCATAAGAGGGACAGTGGTCTTTCATGTGACCCACCAAAAGTTGCTCATAATATTACCAATACTCTTTTTAAATCAAGGTAGTCATAAAATGCGTCGGACTGAAGGTACGGTAATGTAAAATAGATAAAAAGAACCCTGTTTGTTTGGTTTATCACTCTACAGGTTGCTAGCCCAGTGGAAACCCCCTGATCAACAGAAGTTTCATCATTATTTATGAATGAATAGTTATGAATCAATACTTTTTATATTGTAAAGGATTTTACAATTTACTGAAAATATTTTGTGATCAATTAAAAAATTATGTAATATTTCTGTATGATACATTTTTATAATTATTGTTCATGCACAGCATTATGAGTGTAATAAAGAAAATCAAGTAATCACATTCATTAAATTTCCAAGTGGTTTCGACGAGATATCTCGTCCATCAAGATCTGGTCAATTTTGCTAATGACGGGATATCTCGTCTCCAAGATATTGGCGATTTTTTTTATTACGAAGAGATCAAGATCTGGTCAGCTTTCTTCCAATAACGAGATATTTCGTCCATCAAGATCTGCTAATGGTTTTGATAATTACGAGATACCTCGTCGAGACAACCATTAGGAGGCATGGATTTGCTTAAGGATGAAATTTTTTTTTCTCAGATGAATAGCATGATCTGTCTTTTTTTAAAATTTAGTTTATAAAAATGCTTCAAAGAGCTCCTTGAAACAATGCGAATGCGACATTTTTTAAAACAGTCATCGAAATACAATGCTTTCCTACAGAGATGAAACCTGGAAAATGAGAAACACGAGGCGTATTTAAATGATTACGTTAACCGCAATGACGGGTATAAAATATATGCTTAATAAGACGATTAATTGTTCAGTTCACGACACGATTATTAAAACATATGTTTCTGACAAGGCCATATCGTGAGTTCCGCGAGCTCTTTGAAATATTTATATTTCGAAGACTGAGGTCTATACATAAAGTTTGATTTGATAAGCGTTCAGGCAATTTGTTTAAAATTTCCATCCCGTCTTGTTTGTGAAACAAATTCTTTTTTCATCACATGATTAATGAAAATCTCATTAATAATGGACGTTTTTATGTTTAGCTAAGCAAACCTCAATGTTTTCCTCTTTTAACTGTTGGTCATTTATTTGCTAAGCTCGTTGTGTATGTACAAATCGTTTAATCTGATTTCTTTTCTTTCTACGTTAAATGTTTTTCTCGTACAAGACTCATTTTTCAACTTTGCTAGCCTAGATTTACTGCTTGCGGGGTAGAGTGGAGTAAAGTAATTCATTTCCCCGGTATCACAGTAAATACGTAAAATAAACTTGTTTACAATTAGTATTGTATTAACCCTACACTGGTGGCTGTCTCGACGACGTCATTAGAAGAAAACTGACCAGATCTCACCATCATAAAAAATCACAATATCTTGATGATGAGATATCTTGTTATTAGGAAAATTGGTCAGATCTTGATGGACGAGATATCTCGTCGAAACCACTTGAAGGGTTAATTGTAATCAGAGGCCGAATTAAATGTTGCAGTGAAGTATTTTACGATCTTCAACAATAAATATTAGAGGGAGTGTGTAGTGTCCTAGTTTATCTTTAGAAAGGTTCGGTAGCAAAAGGATAGGTAGGTAGTTGAGTTAACGTCGCACTGGAGCAACACAATGGGCTATTGGCGACGGACCGGGATCAATCTCGAAGGGAAAGATCCGGGGACAACACCTAGTAGTTTTGAACCACTGTCAGACGACGAGGTCAACACCTGGGCTGGCACCCCACTCTCCAAACTAGAAAAGTTTTGAACTCGCAACCCTCCGACAGCTAATCCGCTACCCTTCCAACCGTGTTACTGCTCTCCTAGCAAAAGGATAGAATACCAGTTTAGGAATCCAATGATCAGATGATCGATTCTCGCATTTGCGTTTTTTTCAATATGGTTCTTCGAATTCTACCTTTTTGCTTTTTTTCATTTACATAACACGTTCAACCGTATACTAGTATCTGGCGAAAATGTAACCACTTGATCCAGTCTACTACTTAATCAGAAAACTCGTGATTTTAATTTTTCTCAAAGGAAAAAGAAAAGCGACCTTTTCTAAAGACAAAAGCATCTTGAAGTTTTGTATGTTCACAACCTTTTCAGTTTCATATTCCCACAGGGAATTTCATATCTGTTTAATATTTCACTCAAAGAAATGTTTCTACAGTTGTTTATGAACTACCCAAATGAACTCAAGTAACAGCATTATCAGGCACATTGCCCATACATTTAAAGATTATCTACCATTTACGATTGATCAAGTACAATACAACTATCAGTGTTATAAGTGTGCGTGGAAACGTGCAAAATATTTTTTTGACGGAATAGCTTGCATGATAACACGTGAAACTACTGATTTATGAAACATTTTAAACTAATATTTCTTAACACTTGTACTGTTTTGAAGAGTTCTCACTGAAACAAAGCATATAATCTTGCTTATCTAATATGATTATTAATTAATATTATTTATTTGGAAAATTATATCGTGTTATACACAGGTGTTTTTTGGGTTATCTATAGCATAACTAGTAATTGCATATGAATGTATCTTTTCCTTTAAGAATATAATTACTATTGATTACTTTTAGTTAGATGTGCTAGGTACGAAATAAGATACAAATAATATTTTAATAAACCAAATGAGTCTATTGTTGGTAGGTATATATATAACTAAATTTCAGGACGAAGTACTGTAAAGAAAATAACTAGTCTCAGCAAAATACTAGTGTTAAGGTCTCTCGTGTCATTTAAAATTTTTTTATTTTATGAATGAACTAATCAACAAAGCTAACATTAGTTATCGTAATATTTGAGAGCAATAATGATTTATAAACCTGAAAAAGGTTGATTACTCATTTCTGTATATAAAAGATGTAGACGGAGAATAAAAAATGATGTCAGTTTTTGTTAGAAGATAAATTAACAAAAAAGATTGGAGCAAATATGATTTTCTAACTCTATTTTATTTCTAACTCTACACTAACATTGGTGTACACGCTAAGTACAAAATAACAATGTGGCTTAATTAGCCCTCGTGTAGGAAAACATGAAAAATATAAATAGCGATGTAAATTGACCACCACTCAGAGAAGAAAATATTTATTAATTCTCAAGCAAAACTGTTTACATTGTATTGAAGCATATTATTTTTTGGTAGAGCTGAAAAACTCAAAGTTTTTATTTTCATAACATTCTGTTGAATCCTTGCACCAAAATAAACGCTTTAAAAATCTCCAAGATCAGTTTCGACACAGGTGACTCTCAATGGACCAAAAAGTAGCATTTCTTATCCTTTGGCCAGTTAATGCATAGAGAGGCTTGCTGTCCTGACGATTGATAATAATCCCATTCCAATGTAAATTGAAACTAGAACCGCGATCAACTCAATAATAACCATAATTTGCGATACATTAATAATCAGGATCGGAGCAAACAGGATTTTCTAACTCCCAATTACATTAGCCCATTCGCTAGATACCAAATAGTAATGCCATATAATTAGCCCTCCTGTAACAGAACATAACCATAGAGTGACAAACAATCCAAATAATAATGCACCACGCGCTGGAGGAAGAAAATATATTAATACTTAACGGCAAAAATGTTTATATCATTAAAGTATATTTATTCGAACAGAAAGCAATAAGCTGAATGTTTTTATTTTCACGATATCCTAATGAATCCTTACACCAAAATAAACGCTTTCAAAATCTCCAGCGAGATCAGTTCCAACACAATTGACATCAAAAAGCAAGGTCGCTTATCCTTTGGCCAATTAAATGAACGAAGTGGCGTGCTATCCTGACGATTAATCGAATAATCTATCACATCCCAATGTAAATTGAAGCTAGCACCGCGATCAAGTCAATAACCATAATATGCAATAAGTTAACCAATATCGGAGAAAACATGATTTTCTAACTCCCAGTCACATTAGTGCATTTGGTAAGTACCAAATAGTAATGCGTTATAATTAACCCTCGGTAACTAAACGCAACCATAGTGACAAACCAATCCAAATAGTAATATAAATACACGACAAGCTGAAGGAAGAAAATGTATTAATACTTTAGAGCAAAATGTTTATATCATATTGAAGTGTATTGTTTCGTAGAACATAAATATTCAGCTGAATGTTTTTATTTTCACAATATTCTGTGTTGGATCTTTACACCAAAATAAACCTTTCCGAAATCTCCAAGATCAATTCTAACACATGTGGCTCCAAAAAGCTGCGTCTCTTATCATTTCACCAGTTAAATGTAGGTCTGCTGTTCTGAAGATCTGATCGTGGTTCAAAATTACGATGTGCTGTCTTTCGGATCTTTCTCTTTAGGATTGATCACGGACCGTCGAAAATATCCCTTTGTGTTGCTCCAGAGCAACGTTAATTCAACTACCAACCGTAGAAATAAATAAATCAGCTGAATGTTTTTATTTTCATAATATCCTGTTGGATCCTTACACCAAAATAAAAACTTCCCAAATCTCCATGTTCAGTTGCAACACAGGTGACTCCAAAAAACCCCAAAAGCATCGTCGCTTATCCTTTCGCCAGTTAAATGTAGAGCGGCACTGTCCTGACAATGAATAATCCATCCCATTCCAACGTAAATTGAAACTGGCACCACGATCAAGTCGCGCAAATCAAACAAGTGTTATACTCTTTAGTTTTAGGAAGCAATTTTTTCGCTCTCGCCCGTTCTTTAAACAAACTAAATCTCCCAGTCTCCAGAAATGGGCTATCCTGGATTTTCGGTAAGAGTATCCCTTTATCCGTCTGTAAGACGATGCGATATATCACACCCCGTGCTCAACTCATCAGCCATTCAAGGGTGGATGTTGAATAACAATGACTCTCTCGCTCTCTCGTAAGGGTAGGTGATCGACTCTAAGCGTCCGTAGGGACATGCCGGCTCGTTTCTTATGTATACGAGGTCGAAGATAATATGAGAAGCTGCCTTTTGGAGCGTAATGGGTCTTATCACATACTTTCGCCTTTTACTTAATTAAGGTTGTTCCGGTGAGAAATTTGGGCCCAGATTAGGAAGGAAAATCACCAACAGGAGTAAAGCGGTGTGGAATTAGCTTGATGTAGGGTGGATATGAAGGTATCGAGACTCGCATTTCTGTGCAGTTTTAATCTCTTATTAATTTATTGATGCATAAATACTTGATATCTGTATCTGAATAATAATGACGGTACTCTATTAGTTTTGCATCTGAAAGTAAGGGCCTCAACATAATCAATTATTGACCCTAATGCTCCAAAAACATTTGTTTTGAAAACGATTTTCTTAAGAGTCGAGGATCGAATCTTGAGCCTCCGTACGGACACACTGTGTCGTTTCGTATGTATATGAGTTCGGAATTAGTTCTAAACCCGTGTTGATGTAGGGTGGATATGAAGGTATCGAGATTAGCATTCCAGTGCGATTTTAATCTTATATTAATTTATGGGTGAATAAATGTCGTATATATTATGTAACTGAGTAATAATGGCGGTGGCTATTAGTTTTGCATTCGAAGATAGGAAAGATAAACTTAAATATAATAAATTATTGTTCTTAAAGATCCAAAAACATTTGTTTTAACGCTCCAAGTGGTTTCGATGAGATATCTCGTCCATCAGGATATGACCAATTTTACTAATGACGAGATATCTCGTCATCTAGATATTGCCGATATTTTTATAATGACAAGACCAAGATCTGGTCCTTTTTCTTCAAAGACGAGATATCTAGCCCTTCAGGAACTGATCAGTTTTCTTCTGAGATATATCGTCGAGACAACCAGCAGGGGGGTTAAAAATTATTTTCTTAAGGATCGGGGATCGACTCTTGAGCTTCCGTAGGAACACTGGCTCGTTTCTTGTGAATATGAGTTCGAAAATAGTATTAGAAACTGCCTTTTGGAAGTCTTATTAGATACCTTCGTCTTTTACTTAATTGCCGTTGTTCCGGTGAGAAATTTGGGCCCAGATTAGGGAGGAAAATGTTATGGAATGTGAAGCCCATGTTCATGCAAGGCAACGACATCCAAAATTGTAGGTGAATTCCATGTTATTCAATTTTATATTAATTGAAGGGCTTCGGAAAAAGTGATAAATCATTCAAATTATGTTCCTGAAATATGATGACAAGCGTTCAAAACAAATATTCAAAAGGATAAAAAGTATTTACAATTGGTTGAATGGGTGATTTTTACTTGAAAGTTTAATATAACACGACCCCTTTGGAATAGTGAATAAACCATTATTAACTTGGTATGTTTAAAAAATTGAAAATTGTTTTATTGAACCGTTTCAAGTGTGGTTCATCCTTATATTGTCGGGAGCACTTCCATTTATGGATGGTACATAAAATGCTAGATATTTTAAGCGGCTGAGATATAACGGTTATAAGCTAAACCTTTTAAGGTACTAGGGGGGTATACACTTAAAAATACAGATAATTTATCAACCTCTAAAAGTAAAAAAAAAATATTATTTTAAAAATTTAGTTTGAAGTTAAAGTTGATGTAGATGGACATCAAAACAGTGAGGCTTCACATCTCCGAGTATTACTTTATTTTATCTACTAAAGGACTTACCAATATTCCATTACCCCAACAAATTAGTATGTTATGAATCTGAATACTAATGATGGGGTACACTGGTTAACTTTATATTTCAAGATTTACGATGATGAGCTTAAAGTTTTTAATTATTGACACAAAAGCTTGACTTATTATTAGTTATCAACAATAATCTTTTTTCAAAAATCGCTGAACGAATCAGTGATAAAAATTCGTATTGAAAACATTTTATTTATTTATTTTTTCATAACGATTTTAAGTAAACATCTAGCATGTGTATGATGATATCAATTAAATATAATGTTGATGTATTTCAAAACTCTAAGCCACAGAGTCGTTCTTTTCAGTATAGGATGAACATAACGTTGATTCGTTATCAAATTATTAGCTAAGAGCATGTTCTTGTCAGTATAGGATGTGCCATAACGTTGATGCATTTTAAAATATAAACTAGCAGCGCATGTTCTTGCAAGTACAGAGTACGGCATAACGTATTGGTTATAAGTTATTCGAAATATGAGTTATGTTTATTATAACAAGTCATAGACGAACTCAGATTTTACATAAAATATTTAAAAAGTAAGAGAATATTTTTTATTTAAAACTTTTTAAATTATATTTGTTCTATTTATCATTTTCTCGAATATCAATCTTGGAATTCAGGCGTTATGCTTATTACCGCTTGTAACCATGTATTAGTTATATAATATTTAGAATATTCTAGATTACTCAAGCCAAATTGCAATTTCTCAAGTTTTGTCGATAACACCACAATTCGATTAAAATATCGTGAGCGAATGCGTTGCATTAATCGTAATTCTTTAATAGTTTTCTATTTAGAGACCAAAACTAATTTCATCAGGAAAGTTGCTGTAAAAGTATTGGGTGATTATATTGGAAACTTGTAAAAGATTTAATGTTTTCCCGCATATTATTCTTAGCTTTATACCTGTTTCAAGCTCATATTTTGCGTCATACGTCTCTTAAGATTGTTCTAAACACTGCTTTGCATATCAACACTAAAAGCATTGTAAATATTGTGTAAATCTACTTGAACAGGAATACCTCACAATAAATTTGGAGATATTTTGTAATACGATACCGGCATAAATTGTTTGGGAGTCCACACAAGATCAAAATTCTTTGATGAAGTTGTTTACATATGGAATTTTGTGAAAGAAAGGAACTAAGGATGTTTCACAAGACATCACATATCTTGTAGAAGGGCATTGCATTCAGTTTTTCTTTTTTGGCATGCATTTTGAATTTTCACTAGACTTCAAATGATTCAATGTTTAATGCAAAAAGTTCAATCAAATTGGCTAGTTGGATTGGATTATGGCCCAAACTATGCCAGACAAGGTCAAGTAAATGAACACACACATTTCAGTCTTTCTGCATAGTAGGAAGTTGTCGCGTATGTTGTAAACTGATTGTTGATTGTTTTGGTTTTATGACGCAAGGGTTGTAGTTTGCCTAGCTGTGCCAAATAACGTTAAGTAAATGGACACACACAAGGAAAGCTTTACCGACACAGAAGAGAGAAATATAGCAAGGGAGGAACCAAACCTGTGCCGCCTATAACTCGCGGGTTGCTAGCGCAATGGGCAAATCCTCTAAGCCCCTAAAATTAATTGAAATTCAATGTTTACTTGCGCTTTTTCTCATTTCAAAGCTGTACTAGGAACTCACTAAAACTCCAAGAATTAAAATAATTCAATACCATTATTTAAAGCGTCAAAATAACATTATTTGAAAGATTCCGCCACAACTGAGATTTGATATACCATGTTTTAAGACACCCCATACTTCTAGTAAGAGCTCGGTTAAAACTTCCAGTCCCCTCTCACGGCAGGAAGAACCTCCCCGGAACGCTTTGAATTTAAAGGAAATCAATTCATTGAATGAAATAAAGGCCCGCAGAATCCATTGTTCCGAACCCAGCGAAAGAAATGAAATGTCCTTAAGTAGCTTCGGAAATTCTGCTTTTGGAACAAGAACTTAAATCAAACACAAACCGTGTTTCCAACAGACACCGAAGACAGAATCTATGCACACGAAGGGCGCCTTTGCGGTGATTTCGAAAAGACTGGACTGATGATGTCTCGTTGGAAACAAGTAGCAGAATGAAGGGTTTTGAAAGTAAAATCAGTTGGAATGTAGCACATGGGAACAACAATACTCGTAAGAACTGAGGGTTTGCGTTGCGAGGAGCATAGGAAATCTATTTCCCTGCCTTTCAAATGTTTATTCGGCTTGTATTATTATAAACCGAAAAGTACGGAGCTTTCGCATCAGTCAATTCCTTTTGTTCCTGGTTTTTATATTTAAATGATGCGTAGAAACTAAGCGTTTTTTCCGGGTCTGGATATCAAGGCGATTCGGCATGATTGGATTTACTAATCCTAACCTTCCAAGTGGTTCCGACGAGATATCTCGTCCATCAAGATCTGACCGATTTTGCTATTGCCGAGATGTCTCGCCATCAGGGTATTGCCGATTTTTTGTGACGAGATCAGAATCTGATAAGTTTTCTTCTAATGACGAGATTTCTCGTCCATCAAGATCTGGTCAGCTTTGCAATTAACAAGATATCGCGTGATCAAGATAATTACGAATTTTTGATAATGACGAGATCAGGATCTGGTCAGTTTTTCTAATGACGAGATAACTCGTACGTAAAGATCTGACCAATTTTGCTAATGACGGTATATCTCGGCATCAAAATATTGCCGACTTTTTTTATGATGACGAAATCAAGATCTGGTCAATTTTCTGACGAGGTATCTCGTCCATCTGATCTGGCCAGTTTTGCTAATGACCATACAACCACCAGAAAGATTAAAGATTGTTTCATGATTAAATCGTGGGCGTACTGAAGTGAATTTATACCAGCTACATAATTTAAAGTATAACCCAATGATCTATTCTAGGAAGCTAGATTTTTAAAGTCAAAAGAAAAAAATCTGCTATTGTATAAGTACACCTGAAATCCAAAATGCAATTTTTCTTGAAACTATCACAAAGTTAAATTCAACTAATTACTCTGCCTCTAACATCTGTTTTTCAATAAATGTACATAACATTTATAATTGCCAACACTTATTACATTTCCCATTGAATCACTTTCTAGCTTTCGACATATATTTCTATAATATTTGAATACTGACAACTGACTCAATGCGAGCCAAAATAATAATTCACTGAGTAACTCAAGTTTTAAATAAGAATGATCGGTCGGAACAACGGATACTGGCAGTAGTTGAAGGAACTCAATTTTAAAACATCTAAAATTTTCTGATTCCTAACCTTTTATTTTCCAAGCACACCAAACGAATCCAAATTTTTAAAAATTTAAAGACCATTTCAATTTCTAGATCTTCTCAAAGCTAATGAATGCTGGATTTGGAGATATTTTCCTGTCCAAAAAGGTGCAAGGTACGTAATTACAGGATACACCAGTTATCCTCTGCGTCTTGGAATACAAGTTCGGGGCTAAGGTTCCTGATAATATTCATTTAGGTTTGTGTAGTTTCTGACCCTGATTGGTATGTACGTATCTCTAATGATGGGTTCATGGCTCAGATTCAAAGCGGTTGTTTGAATAGTCAATCAGGGAAGGATCAATCTTAGGTTAAGCACGTCCTCAACTCGAATGATTTCCTGGAAGCATAACTAGTTGATTAGATGCAGTTCAAGGCGGTGTTTTTGCTATAGGATTGTTTTGCTATTATTATAGAATTATCTCTAGGTGTGAAAGTGTTACAAACGTGAATTGAGAAGAGGCGTGTAAGAGTGGTATAAATAGATGACGATAAAAACAATTAGAAATAGTGCATTGATGCGCATTTGTAGACATCGAATGAAGAAATTGCAGTTTTGCGTGTGTAGGATTCTTTCACCTTCCTGGTGATTGTCTCTCTCGACGAGGTTTCTCGTCATTAACAAAAGTGACTAGATCTTTATGGACGATATATCTCGTCCTTAGAAGAAATTTGCCCAGATCCGGATCTCGCCACCATTGAAAAATAGGCAATAAGATAGGCTTGATGACGAGATATCTGGCCATTAGAAAAGTTGGTCATATCTTGATGGACGAGATATTTCGTCGAAACCACTTGGAGGGTTAAAAGTGCAATGCCTAAAATATATTGACAGAAATCCGTTTGCGATATCTCGCTTTTGAGATACTGAGTCATAAATAGCTTGTTTTATGTTCAATTTCACAAATATTCAGTAGGGGGTTTTCTATCTATAAACATGTATCTCGATTAAAATAATTAGAATGGTACATTTATACGCAGTTGTTGAATTTGAATGAAGAAACCTGGCTATTTTGCGCGTTTAGGATACTTTAAAAGTGCAATGCACAAAAGATATTGAACGCGAAATCCATTTACAATATCAGTGACTTCTGAAAAACTTGGTTTTTAAGTCGTAGATGCCTTGTTTTATGTTTAGTTACACAAATATTTAGTGGACACTTTCTACAATTGTCACTATTTGTTAGGAAGCATCCTGATAGAAGTTTAATTTACATTTACTCGTAATTAATTGCATACCATCTGGAAAATTTCATTCAAATCCAGTATCACAAACATTTAGTGGGCTTTTTATACGACTATCACAATTTGCTAGGAAATACAATGGCAAAAGCCGGGTGCACCGAAAATTAATTATAGTAGCCATGTTGGAATTCCCTTAAAATGGAATATAACAAATATTTAGAGGACAATTTCTGCAACTATTATAATTTTTTAGGAGCTACAATAACAGGAGCTAGTTTAATCATAACTAATAATAGTTGTTGCTATGCAAGAAATTTCTTTCAAATTTAGTATCACAAACATTTAGTGGGCCTTTTCTACAACTATCACAATTTATTAAGAAATACAATGGCAAAACGAAGTCCACTGAAAATTAATTGTAGTAGCTGTCATGTTGGGAAATTCCTTCAAATCTAGTAACACAAATATTTGGTAGACCCTTTCTACAACTATCATAATTCGTTAGGAAATACAAATACAGAAACTATTCCATCATGATTAAAATTGTATTAGTTGCTATGTTAGGAATTTCTTTCTAATCTAGTTTCACAGTTGGAGTTAGCATCTAAATATGAGTAATACTAATCGAATAGCCTCGAATACCTCAAAGATTTCTATGATTTTTAATAAAGCATAGCATTTATAACTTTCCTAGTAATAGTAGATAGTTGCGATATTCTAATCAGCGTGAAAATTTAAGAATTGCAATTAACAAAAAGAATACAGCAATAGCTACAAATGAAGAACCGATTCAATGGAATCACTCTGAGAAACAAAAACAGTAGCGCCTTGAAGAATTCTTGGTAGAAGCATAAACTACTTTATAAAAGCGCTGATTTGTGTAATGAAGAATGTATTAATTATACATATGAATGAAATGTAAATAAGGTGAGTAAAGTACGAAACACTGCTGTATTTAAGCAATATGCTCCCAGTTTTACAAATATAAAAAGTATAATGGTGAGAATTCAATGCAAAAAGCTGTGCATGGTTTAGTTTTTGGCAAATGTCAAGATGATTTGTTTATAAATTTTATTTTTTTTTACGTTTATAAATTTTAATTACTCATACCCTCTAAAAATGATCATGAAAGAAAAACTCTTTTTTCCGTCTCTGTCATTCGATATTAAGTGATTTTTAAAGTTAAAATTGGATTCGATTTCGTTGATCTTGTAAGTTCACTAACCCTTAAATAACACACATCTACTGGTCTTACATTAAATGCAGTTAGGATGCACACTTTCAATGTGTCACGCCAAACTGCATTTGCAGCTTTTATTAAAAAGCCAAGAATAAGAAGAAAAATCACCCTAAAATGTTGAAAGTACGGGTTTTACACGAATTAAAAGCTGAAACCTCTAATGCTCTTACAGCACTTTTGTCACGTGAAAATGATTTTTTGCTTCTTTCAACGGCGCTAAAATAAAAAACCTAAAACTAAGCCGTTTATTTAAATACATCTACTCTATTGTTTGGGCTTTCATATTCAGGAATAAATTTAATTTACCTGAATGAAAAAGCTCTCTTCGCTTCCTCACTAATCTTATCTTCCTTAACCTACGCTTTTCGCCTGTGTGGAAGAGAAAAAAATGTATTCGTCTTCTTTTATCCGAATAGCGGATACTAAAATGTATTTCTGGGAGGTTTTAAAAGATTGTCCGTGCTTCTAAAAACATTTGAATGTGGAGAAAGATTATGAGGAAGTTGCTCGTTTTATTACGTTTGACTTATAAAATCCTCGAAAATTTTCGTCATGACGAAGACATTTCGTTATCGTATCAAAGGAATGAGTGGTGTTATCCTTTATTAAATATAGCTGCACATTCATGGAAGATTTCTAATATTCGGCAAAAAAAGTTTTTTAAATTGCGTGGATGTTCAAGCCTCAGATTTTTCAAAAAATCACGATGAAATTTGTAATTGGGTTACATTCAGATAAGCCAGTCTTATTTTTATTCCGTATTCAAAAAATAATACAATTAACCTTCTGAGTATCGCGAGATTTCCGAGTGATGGAGTCTTACATTTAACCCACAACATACTTAATGGCTAAACGATCACATCTTTCTAAAGAATACATATATTGTTTCAACCTTTAGAAATATTTCATTGATCCTTTTATTATCATAGAATTCTTATTTAGAACGATTCTATTTGTCCTGTCCTTGTAGAAGGAACGATTCTATTGACCCATTCCGTACAATAGAATCCTTTGGAAAGATTTTATTGCGAATTCCTTAGAATAGAATCTTTTGGAAAGATTTCATTTCCAATTTCTTTATAATAGAATCCTTTGGAAAGATTCATAACTCTCTTCCTAATAATAGAATCTCTTTTGGAAAGATTCATAACTCTCTTCCTAATAATAGAATCTCTTTTGGAAAGATTCATTACTCTTTTCATTGTAATAGAATCCTTTGGAAAGATTCTATTGCCAATTTCCTTAGAATAGAATCCTCTGGAGAACTCTTCATTTCTCATTTCTTTAGAATAGGATCTTTTGGAAATATTCTATAGCTCATTTCCTTAGAATAGAAACCTTTGGGACGATTCTATTTATTGACCGAGAAGGTCAAAATTAGTTAGAAGTCATGTAGCGAAGACTGCAGGTTGCAAGGTGAAATTATGCATGTGAACTCCACTGAGGGTTAAGCACATTGTGCACAGAGTTTACTGTGCTTAGGTTCTATAAATACGAGCATGTACTATTCGAAATCTGTTAATTATATGTTGTGTCTCTTTAAAAGGTCAAAAGAGTTGCAGAGAAATTTATCTCGATAAACTTAGACTCCTTAGGGATAAACTTAGATTCTTTTGAATTTTATATAAAGACTGAACTAGTTGCATTCACAAAAGCCAGTCATATATTTATTCTGTTTAGCCGTCTGAGTTCTCACGCATAATTCCACCTTGCAGCCTGCAGTCTTCCCTGCATGACTGCTAACCAATTTCGAACTTGATCAATGGAATTTTTCCAAAGGATTCTATTCTAAGGAAATGGGTAATAGAATAGGATTCCATTTGAAGGAAAGGACAAAAAAGATTTCCAAACGTTGAAAGAATCCATAGATTTCTTCAACCAGTAGACGTGGTTATTTTGTCCTGAGTTGCGGGGAAAAAGCCAAACTACACTTCTCAGAAATATCCTGACACTCAGAGGGTTAAAAAATAATTCACTTAAACATATTGTGAACAGAATTTTCTGTGCTTGAGTTGTAGAAATAAGAACATTTACTATTATCTATCGAAATCTGTTTATTATATGTTGGGTCTCTTTAAAAGGTTAAAAGAGTTGCAGAGAAATTTATCTCTATAAAACTTAGACTCCTTAGGGATAAGATTCTTTAGAATTTCAGATAAAGAAAGGCTGAATTGCTCTAGCATGAATCGCAACACTAACGACCTAGCATAAATGGAAAATAGGGGAGTTAAGGAGCAAGTAATAGTGTAATATTATCCCCTAGGCACAGCTTTGAATGGATGACTATTTCAAGATCGCCATTGAAAGAATTGTTTTGATAGGGAGAGCAGTTTCGTTTTTGGACTAAAGCTTTTCATCTAAGACAGGAAATGTGTTGGGATCGAATATTTTCGGCATTTAGTAACGCTGTTAAGCTTTTCAACGCTGTGATAAATGCTCCATTGTGGGATCCACTAGAAAGTATTTTTCTTCGAAATTTAAAGATTTCATCCATTCTTCGATTAGAAGTATTGCGCTCTATAGAAATGTTTTTGATCTTATAATTTGCTGAGTGTGCTTTTATAAAATTGTAGGTGTGTGTGTGGTGCCATCGCTTTACTAAATCTTTATTGAACAATTTTTAATAATTTTTTATAATCTTAGAGTTCTTTAAAGATCTTGTATTACTCTTTAAGTTAATTTGATCAAAAAGTTTTTTAACTATTTGTCTTAGCCCCTCCGTGGGGTTTCGATGAGATATCTCGTCCATCCAGATCTTACCAATGTCGAGATAACTCGTCATCAAGATATTGCCAATTTTTGACGATGACGAGATTAAGATCTGGTCAGTTTTCTTGTAATGATCGTTATCGCGTACTAAAATTATAAGTATAAGCTCATTATGAGTGCTGATTTCCTGATTTAACCCTCCAAGTGATTTCGACGAGATATCTAGTTCGTCAAGATCTGACCAATTTTAATGACGAGATATCTCGTCCAACAAGATCTGGTAAGTCGTGCTAATGAAGAGATACCTCGTCGAGACAATCAACAGGAGGCTTAAAGCGCCATTCTCTACAAATAAACAAAATTGACAAAAAACAAAGCAAGTAATGATCAAAAACTTTTTTCAAGGTTTTCTTTAGTTTTTAGTGGTTCTCTATCTAAACGCATGGGGAATACTACGATACTTCTAATTTGTTGTAAGAAACTTAACAAGAAGGATCCGCTAAGATTTCGATTTACATTTCTAACATCTCGGTTCGACTCACTGCAGGCTTTGGATGTTTTCTTTGAACCAATACAATTGCTATAAAATGCTTACATCTTGCAGTTGGAGATAGCATGCTGCAAGTGATACATAATTTATATAGTCAAAATAATTTTGTAGCATTTGTAACAATTTGACTAAAAAGTTGCTTACGTTTTTATTGTTGTTGCGAGAGTTATTTTAATTGATAAATCTTACAACTAGCTTGATGACTTGTGGTGGTCCCAACTTGGATAAAGCATCTATCGAGATTTTAAATTTTTAATCGGCTGTTTTAAATGAGTCGAAAAAAGGCTAAGTATTTAAATCTTCACTTTACCTAACCGTAGTTCACTCTCTTTTTTGTACTGGTCAACCTTTGTAGCCACAGCTATCCGAGAATGTTACGAGTAGTACTATAATAGGTAAAGCAATTTCAAAATTGCTTTAACAAGGGTCTGACCATCAGATTTTTTTTTATTCCTATACTTGTGCTAAATAAAACAACCTTCTGTGCTGAAGTTTTCATTCTCGATTGCAAACAAGTCAATGACGATGGAGTGCATCTTATTCTAAACATATGCGTTTTGATTTTTTCATTCATGTTTAGTAGTTTTGGGAATAGTTGTACACAGCGTAAATTATGAAATCGGAGTTATTGCAATAATTTGTTCATTTTAAGTTCACGTATATCTGAGCTATATTTTGAGGGAAGAGAAAATACAAACCATCTCTTCAGCTTCATAGAAAAATTACCTTGTAAAAGTAAGATTTAAAATGCGAGATTGAAATTCATAAAACAATTTTTATAGGAAAATTGCCTTAGTAAGGTATCAAATATAAGATTAAAAATGATACACAATATTTTGCAGTTTTTCTGAATGATACTTTTTTGATATTCCGTTCCTAGGTTTTGTTAATTCAATGCAGATAACATCCTGCAATTCAAAATCTCCATTTTCAGATATAATATGAACTGAATGAATTGAAAAGCTGAGAAAAAGAAAGTTGATATGTTTCTCCAATCTATTCATGTATCACTTTATGCCATGAAATTTGATTCAAGTTAAAATTGATTTACATACTGTATTCACTCTCTTCTCTTTTAATTTTTCAAAAGTAGTATACATCGTCGTCTCACAAAAAAAACAAGATCTGAGAAAACGAAGGAGGGATAATTCTAATTTTCAGCAATGTATGTGCGATAATCAGAATTTTTTTAATTTAACATTTATCTATTACACTTTGTATTTACTCAGTTTTATAATTATTCAGAGAAGAGTACTTTCGCTATGATTATGTATTGCTATAAGAATTTATTAATAAAATTATAATAAATAACGGACATTTATTCATGAGTTTCTCAAATATGTTTTCTAAGCGCATTTATCATGAAATCTTGAAAATTTTAATTTAGTGTGTTTCACTTTTAAGCCGACGACATATACTCTTTTTTACAGATAAATATCGCAACTTTTGAGAGTGAAATTTTTTTAACCATCCTGATGGTTGTCTCAACGAGGTATCTCGTCATTAGAAGAAAACTGATCACATCTGATCTTGTCATCATAAAAAAATTGTAATACCTTTATAACGAGATATTTCGTCATTAGCAAAATTCGTCATATCTTGATGGACGAGATATCGTGTGGAAATCGCTTAGGGTCAAATTTAGGATAAAACCATCAGAATTAGATTTATTTCAAGTTACTTAAATTCTAGATTTGAATTAAAAGCGCTTACTCAACTAGGTAACATACCATACATTTCAAATCACCATGCGAATGCGGTTAGGAAATTTTATTAGTGCAATACTATTGTAGGATTATCTCACGCTCAATGGCACCCACGGTCTGAAGAGGAAATCAATTTCCAATCGAAACATGACATGTCCAGCCCTCCAACTCAACACGAAATAACACATTCCAGGCATGATGACTTTCGGACCTACGCACTTATCATGCGCACTACCCCTCTCCACTCGCGTTATTTATTTTGTAGATCTCTCCCGGCGTCTTTACCAGTGCTAGTCACGCCTGCACCAGAGAGCCGCTTTGCTTCTGCCTAAGCCCGAGGAATGCGTGACTAAAAAACAGATAACGAACTCTAAGAAGAGAATTAACGCCAAATAATCCCCACAACTCTCCGCCGATTTTTTTTGTCTGCTATTAACTTGTTACTCGGAAAGCAGGTAGGTAGTGTAAAGCATTGGTATGTCCAGTGGTAGAATAAGTCAATTCTATTTAAATAACCAAATTTTATTTTAACACACACTAACAAGTTCAGAGATTAGAGCTATTATATATGCTCTGACCTTCTACTGGCGTTTGGCTGCCAACAACTTCTTACAATTTGGCGCGCTTTGTGCCGTCTGGGGTATTTCACCGGTAGTTAGTTAACCTCGCACTGGAGCAACACAGTGGGCTATTGGCGACATTCCGGGATCAATTCGGAAGGAAAAGATCCAAAGACAACGCCTCGAAATTTTGAACCACGGTCAGATGATGAGAACATATGAGCTGGCACCCCACTCTCCAAACTTTCACACCACGCCAACGTGAGGACAATTGAGACCACGACAGATTTAACGTGCATCATCCCAACGGCTGGACCAAGTTTCGAACTCTTCGGTTGCTCTTCCAAGTGGGTTACCACAACCCCAAAATTCTTAAGGAATCGGGGCCTCGATAGCCCGGTTGGAAGAGTAACGCACTAGTAACCGGAGGGTTGCGAGCTCGAATCCAGCCAAAGACCGTCGTGTACAAAGTAGGCTGGCGCACGTCAAATCTGTCGTGGCCTCAAATGTCCTCACGTTGGCATGTTGTGGAAGTTTGGAGAGTGGGGTGCCAGAGCTCAGATGTAACCTCGTCATCTGACCATGGTTCAAAATTACGTGGTATTGTCCTCGGATCTTTCTCTTCGGGGGTTGATCCCGGACCGTTGCCAATAGCCCGCTGTGTTGCTCCATTGCGAAGTTAAAATACCTACCTTCCTGCCAACCTTAAGGAATCGGGATTAATTAAATCGAATTTTTTGCGCGAGAAATGAAATGCTCCAATGAAGTTTGCTGCAAGAAATTCAGTTTCAGACGGTTATACTTGGATTTGTGGAAGTGTTCAAGATAATAAAGTGTGTTTGAGCACAAACCAATGCTATCGCGAAACCACGTGAAGACACGTGAAAAGCTCGCTCCCATTTCACATCAGGCAAACCCAATTTCACTTTTATTAAGCTGTATATTTCTTTAACCCTTTCGCCCCGACTTTTGCATGATTAAAATTTAACTCTGAAAAGTAGTTTAATTTAGTAGTTTTTAACCCTTTTTGACGGACGACCGTACTTTCGCGTTCTTTTTGTGTTTGCTTTCTCCCTTCCAACATTTATTAGTTGCTCAGCTAAGGGGACCATGAATGATAATAGTGGTTCTGTTTTATGTTCCACATCACACTTCGTAATCCATGCATTCACAACAGAAATCATAACTAAGTTCCAAAAAATCTTTTTCCACCACTTGTCTGATTTTCTGCCATGACCCAAAAAGTAGCCATTTCATCACAGCGGTCAACTCCATTCATGTACATATTGTAGTGGGAAATGGCTTCTGGGCAACTAACGTCTAATTTTGTACCATCTTTCTGTTTCCGAACCACGGTCACTCATTCATCAGAATGAATGGGCGTGCTCAAAACCACAAGTCCGCCATTTGCAATCTGAAAGTATTGCCATGTCTCTTTAGTCATATTTCTATTCCTTAATTCCTTAAGAACACTGAAAACTTAAAAACCCATTCAAAAGTGGGATTTATTTACCCAATCTAATCTCTGGGACGTATATGCCCAGTAGGCCCGAAAGGGTTAAAAAATGCGTCGTCATCTTACTATGATTCGAAATTAAGAGGCGTCGTCCTTGATCTTTCCTTCAGTATTGATCCCGGACCGTCACCAATAGCCCATCGTGTTGCTCCAGTTCTACGTCAATTAACTACCTACCTACCTTTAAAATTCGTGCGTGGGGAAAATATAGATAGCTTCGATACATTTTTAGTTGTTGAAGATTTCGATTTGGAGGAGTGAAAAATCGGCGAAAGAATGGAAAAAATGAGTCAGGCCTAAGCGAGCAGACAAAAAAGAGATCCCCCAAGAAGAAATTGAGTGGAAAGGACCGAACTCACCAAAGGAGCGGTGGGAAATGTGAGAGCCGAAAAAGCGAGTACCGATTATTTGTCACATGCGACGAAAGATTAGACAAACAAAGGTTACCCGCTCCTGCGCCCATTTAAATGAATTAAGCCCTTTGCTCGGCACTCCGATAAGGTGCCCTGTGAATTCAATTTGCGAAATACACTTTTGTTCGGAGACTCTTGAATTCGTTAGCATTCCAGCAGCGTAGCGGTATTTGACTTCCCCCTTTTCCAGCTTTTGCAAAAGCAACACTTGCCGCATTCCTGAAAGCAGTTGCTGTCGCATTCCAGATTGATCGAAAAGTTCCCTACGCCCTCTCTCTTCGCTGGCATTTGTCAAAGGCCTTGTTAGCTTAGGACTTGGAACGCCATGTCCGTGCGGGAACTATTTCGGCCCCCGTTGCCTGCCCTCCCTGGAGAGTGACGTCAATTTGCTAAGGATGAATGAAAACTCCGGCTTTTGATCGGCACTCGTACGGAATGCATAATCCCGGAGGCTTCTTGCGTTCCTTTTCGTTTAAGCAAACTAATTGCGGGCCCTTTGTTTTGTCCAGGTGGTCATTTTGTAACCGGACGGTCGTGGTACTAATTGCGGAAGTTTTGGTTTTATTTCAGATCGTATGAAAAAGTTGCCCTGGAATTGCCCCAGAACATCTTATTTAAATATTTTTAATATTCCTGTCTAATATGATTTCCATACCTTTGAAATGATAAGGGAGCAATGCTTACTTATTTATTATTTTACTGACCTGGAGTATGTTTCGTCCAAAGTGATCATTTTGTAACCGGATGGTCGTGGTACTAATTGCTAGAGTTTTGGGTTTGTTTTGGATCGTACGAAGCAGTTTCCCTGGAATTATCATATTTTTATGTGCAAGAACACCAATTTTAATGCCTCATTTTAATTAAATATTCCTATCTCTAATATGATTTTCATATTTCAGATAAGGGAGCAAGGATTACTTATTCATTAATTTACTAACCAGGTGTATGTTTTGTGTAGTTCATTTTCTGACTACACCGCGTTTTACTAATTGCTGGAGTTTTGGTTTTGTTACAGATCGTTAGAAGCAGCTCCCTTGGAATTGCCCTGGAACATCTATTTCAACATGTTATTTATTTAATATCCCTGTCTAATATGATTTCCATACCTTTGGAATGATAAGGGATTACTTATTTATTATTTTCTGACCAGGAGTATGTTTTGTCCATCTGATCATTTTGTAACTGAATGGTTTTGCTACTAATTGCTGGAGTTTTGGTTTTATTTCAGTTTGTAGGAAGTAGATACTCTATAATTGTCCTCTAACATTCATTTTAACGTCTTATTTTATTTTTAATATTCTCATGTCTAATATGTTTTTCATACTTTTATGACGATAAGGGAACAATGATTACTTATTTATTATTTTACTGACCAGGAGTATGTTTTCTCCAGCTTATCACCTTGTAACCGAACGGTCGTGGTACTAATTGCTGGAGTTTTGGTTTTATTTCAGATCATACCAGCAGGTACCCTGGAATTCCCTAGAACATCCATTTCCACGTCTTATTTTATTTTCAATACTTCTATGTCTGATATGGTTTTTCTACCTTTGAAATGATAAGGGAGCTAAATTACTTTATTATTTACTTACTATTTTACTGAGGAGCATGTTTTGTTAGCTGATAATTTTGTAACCGGACGGTCGTGGTACTGATTACTGGAGTTTTGGTTTTATTTCAGATCGCATGAAGCAGATACCCTGAAACTGCCATATTTTTATGTACTAAAACATCATTTTAGGGCCTTATTTTAATTTAATATTCCTATCTCTAATATGATTTCCATATCTGAAATGATAAGGAAGCTAACATTACTTATTTCTTTACTGGCCTGGAGTATGTTTTGGATAGATGATCATTTTTCAACGGGATATTAATCACAAGAGATGTGGTTTTCTTTATAGTTGGACGAAGCAATCACCATAGAATTTTCATATTTTTATTACTAAGATCCATTTTATATCTTCAAATATTATTGAATCTCGATTGTGACTTTGATATCGTTGACCAATAACGATTCAAAACTTTATTTTGCTAAACCTGAGACTGGTTTGTCCAGGTAGTCATTTTCCAACCGAACCCCAGATAGTCGAACTAAGTGCAGGAGTGATGAGTCGTGAGTTTCTTTCAGATCGTCAAAAGAGTTACCGTGGAATTTGTCATCTTTTTAAAACTAAAACATCCATTTTACCGTCTCCTATATTTGAATATTCTCTGCTATTGTTTTCGTATATGATTTTTTAATCATTGAAAAGATAATAGAAGGATTTTTACGAAAAATTCAATACTTTATTTTTTGGCTGTCCAGATGGTCATTTTGTAACCAGATACTAAATGGTTGTGGTTCTAATTGCAAGAGTTGTGAGTTTCTTTCTGATCGTACAAAGCAGTTACTGTATAATTGTCATATTCTTTTTACACAAGAACATCCCTTTTATCTATTCGAGCATCCAGTTTAGTGTTTTGTTTATTTTAATATACTGTCACTCCAATATGATTTTCATATATTGTAAAAATATGTAGAGATAGAATTTTTATTAAATAATCAATATAGTTATCAGAAATGGACTATCAATCGATTTGAATATAAGCGTCGTAATGTATTTGTGTTAAATAATTTGAATCACTAGCTAAGATCATAACAAAATTGTCATTCAAAGGCTGCTTGACATTTTATACAAGCATGACTTCTTTTGTCTCGGATGCCATCTTTCATTACTGAAAAAATTCATTAAAAAATAGCGAGTTATATTCCCTTGATATTTTATAATACGAGGATTGATTGGTAAGATTTCCAATCGTATAAATTAAATTTCAGACAAAATAAAATAAAAGTTGCATCAAAATGAAAGAATTTTATTTCTCTTAACCCTCTTGATGGTTTATCATTGCGTCGAAAACTGTCCTGTAGTCTCCAGTTGTAGTGCAAAAACCTGTTCCAAACTGTCACTAGTTCTGGGAAAGGGAAAATTTGCTTTCCATACTAAAATCTTCATTATCCTTTTAACAATAGGACAGTTTACTAAATGAGATATCTAGTCTTTAGCAAAATTGACCAGATCTTGGACGCGATATCTCGGCGAAACACGTGGAGGGGTAAACAATGCAACTCATTTTCCAACATAGTCACTGTTAATTATTTTCCAAACTCTTGAGCTACTTTTTCATCCCATCCATGAAGAAAGTTTGAGGTTTGATCAATTTGAGCACAAGAACTTTAACTTCGGTATAGGATGAAAAATGTTGACCTTTCAACACCTCTCAATTTTTGAACAATCAAAAGTTTCTGAATCTGAGCTGTAAGGAGGTTGTGTGAAATTCAGACGTTTCACTGTCTCCATCGTTTGTCGACTGCAGAAGGGCCTTGAGTTGTCGTGATGCAAAAGAAGAGTCCTTTCAACCCTGGTTCTGTAGACCCGTTGCATATGGTTTCACAATACCTTTTATGTGAATAATTGTCTTTCCCTTCGCCAGAAATCACGCCCCATGCGTCCGAAAAGACGATGAGTATGGATTTTACATTGATGAAACTCCTTTGAATCTCTTCATACTCGGGGAAAATGGGAGACGTCATTCCATGGATTGACTTTTGTTTTCTGGGTTATAAAGATGAACCCAGTCTGATAATTTAGGTGCAAGTTTTCTAGTGTCACAAAATCTATTAGTATTACTTATCTTTATACGTAACTCGGATGTAGCACTTATACTTAACCCTCCTGGTGGTTGTATCGACAAGGTATCTAGTCGTCGGCGAAACGGACCAGATATTGATGGATGATATATCTTATCACTAGAAGAAAACTTACCAGACCTTTATCTCATCATCATAAAAAATCGGTAATCAAAATCTAGAAGACGAGATATCTCGTCATTGACAAAATTGGTCAGATCTTGATGGACGAGGTGTCTCGTCGAAACCACTTGGAGGGTTAATGAATGCTGTAACTCAAGGAAGACAAACAGTCAGCTGAAATTAAGCTCGTGTGCACTACACAATATCGACTAGTGAATCATGTGCAAACGTGTTTCTTTCCCTACTACTAGTCGTCATCTGACCGTGGTTCAAAATTACGTGGTGTTGTCTTTGGATCTTTCCCTTCGGGATTGATCCCGGACCGTCGTCAATAGCCCATTGTGTTGCTCTAGTGTGAAGTTAATTAATTATCAATTACCAATTACCCTACTACTAGCGATGCCACGCTGTTGGAGACCTTACTTATCAATCAATCTTCATAAAAAGATTAATCTTCTCATTTTATGCACTGTGAACTTATCAGGCATTCTACGTTATAAACTATGTAGAAATTTGTAGATTTGATTAAACTGACCTTTGTGGTAAAATATAGAATTATACATGCAATTTGGATTCTTTGAGAAATTAGATTAGACGATCATTAGAAGATTGTTTTACACTTAATGCGTCTGTTTGTTGTCTGGATGAGGTATTTCGTCATTAGAAGAAAACTGACCAGACCTTCATGGTGTCATCATAAAAAAATCGTCAATATCTCGATGACGTGATATCTCGTCATTAGCAAAATCGTTATTGGTTGGATGGACGAGCATCTAGTCGAAAACACTTGGAGGATTAAGAACGGAAGTAGGCACTTTTATTTTTGTAGATTGGTATTTCTGAAGTAAAGACGTAACGAAGTAATGCTCACAAGTATGTTTAGTTAAACTATCTAAATAACCAATACATCTGAATACAGTTTCCTTTACATGGTTTAACTTATTTCTTTCAAATTCATTTTAGAGAAGAGAAACATCACATCCTGATCGAAACTAAAAACCAAACACCATTTCTTGTCCTACATGAGTTTTTATGCAATTGAGTCAAGGCATTTCTGATGAATTGAGTCATTTTTATTGTAAGCAGTTGTCGATAATGTATAAGAGAAATGAAGATTTTTGAGAAAAAAATGCACATTGTGTTTTATTACAATTATAATATTGATCTATAAAACAATATAAATAAAATATCACATGTATTCTACAATCTTCGAACATATTTAAATATGAATAGTTACCATTAAATAACCATATATCTTTCAATAATAAAATATATTACGGTAAAAATATTGTTGAGCATGTGCATATAAATATGTATAAACTATTGAAGTAGAATAAATTTAACGTTAGAAAAATACTTCAGTTCAAATCACTATCTTACACCATTGGAAGCTGTTTTATTCATAATAAAAGATCATTTCGTCTAGAAAATATTAAAAGAAATCCTAGTTTTATTTTATGTACACATTATGCAGGATACTAAAATAAGACAATCGTGAATAGCTTCTAAATTTTTGCTTTATGCATTCGATAGTCACTGCATTGTTTACATGCGTCAGCATGTAACTAACTTTCAATCGGCGCCTATAAATAATGCAAAAACGTTTTTGAGGAGTTGAGGTAATTGGAGAAAATGTAACTGAAAAAGTCTCCGCTTCTAGTAAGAAAAATACCATTTTTAAGACTGTTCAATATGAGTCTCAAAGAATTTATCATGGCTAGACTTTTACTTTATATTGTGTATCCGTATTTGTACGAGATTTGTTTGGAGCTTTTGCTTAGACTTATAAGAGAAAGTTCAGCTTTCAATGGATTTCTTCAGTTATCTCTGATGTTTGTAAATCAGGTAGTAAATGTTATTCAATTACCCATTGCACACCGGACATGATTTATTAAACATTTTGGTACAATTTAAGCCTAATATTAACTTATTATTAGCCTATTTAATAAGCTTGTTTGAGAAGATGACTTATACTTGTATAAGGATTAATATGAAAGATTGGGGAACTGTAATTTTGGTCTTCTTTTGAACTACTACTAAACCTATTTGGACATACTATGGAGCACTTATTTTCGCTCGAATACCATTTCAGTATCCTACTCATAAATTATTAAATTTGAATAAGGAAAATGCTTTAATATTTTTTGTCTATGTGGTTCGTGCGAAATATTTCTCACAAAAAGCTTGATAGTTTTACTTTTCGAAACAACATTCCATACGACTGTTAGGTCTGCAAACTAAGATGTCTTATACTTGCATAAGAATCAGCATGAAAGCTAGGGGTCTTTAACCCTCTAAATGGTTTCGACGAGATATCTTGTCATCAAGATCTGATCAGTTTTGCCTAATGAAAAGATACCTCATCTAGATAACCATCAGGAGGGGAAATTTTGATTTTCTATCGAATTACTAGAACACCTATTTGAATATACCATGAAAATTTTTTTTTCGTCAGAATAACGTTTTAGCACAGCAAAAAATATCATGAAAACCCTATCCATACGTTATTAAATCTGAATAAGAGAAATAATTCAAATCTTTTCGTTTATGTGGTTCGTGCAAAATTTCCCCCCAAAAGCTTGATGGTTTTAAGTTTCCATTTTTCATTCCACATTTCATACGACTTACAGGTCTGCAAATTATGATGTTTTATATACTTGTATAAGAATCAGCAGGGATTTTTTAATTTTGGTTTTCTATCGAACTACTACAACGCCTATGAAGCATTCATTTTGGATTGAATAACGTTTCAGCACAGCCAAAAAGTATGCAAAATCATGAAAGCCCTATCCTTATTCCTAAGTTATTAAATTTGAATGATAAGGGAAATGCCTCAAATCTTTTTATCTATGTGGTTCGTGCCAAAATTCCCACAAAAAGCTTGATAGCTTTACTTTTTCAAACAACCCTCCGTACGACTGCCAGGTCTGCAAACTAATTAAAATAAATTTCGCCCGTGCCCTAAAACAGTAAAAATTCAAAACAACCCTCTGGGACTTGTTCTTTTGGGAAGTCCGAAAACCCAACAGATGGTCTCCAAGTTTGCATAATGAAACTGGAAAAGCCTTCTTTTATGTATTCTTCTCTATAGCGTGACGTAGGAAAGGTTATGTGGTCGTTGCGCTTTCAAAGTTTCTGGCAGATTCTTTATAGGATGTCGTGATCCTACGTCGGCATCCTCTTTCAAGAATAACATTGAACGTCTCCTTATGGCCATGCACGCTATCCAATACAGTCACCTGACTGATACCTAGTGTTTGCTATGCCAGAAGCATCATTGTGAGGCATGTTGAATAAATACTGGAGATAAATTGTCATCGCATGCGATGTATCCGAAGCATATCCCTGGTTCATTGATACTTAGTTGCCGGAACAAATGTTTGCAGAGACATCGGAAAAGTAGATGAATTAGTAAAATGAGCAGGTGGCGCTGATTTCAGAGTTCGTGCTGGTATTGATGTTCATTATTGTAAGGCGTTATTTCGTAGAAGGAAACTATAAACGTCTGAAAATATTTCTTTACTATTTTGTTGTTATTCTTCTCTTTTAGTCGTACAGTCGCGGGAAAAAAACGAACCCCTCCTCAATCGAGCAATTTTAACAGTAGAGAAAATACAAAGATGGTTTTTGACAGGAACTAACGTCTTCTATAAATTTAAATGCACAAAATTTGCATAAATGGCCATCTTCATATTAAATAGAGCACCAACTTCATAATTTCCAATAAAACCCCTATTTCGATACAATTCCGAATCTACCAAAATTTAACTTCAGATACCAAATTTCATGTCATTAGGTCTTACCGTTTCAAAGTTATGAGTACAGAACTCGAACTTACTTACGAACTTGGGGTACAGAACTCGAACTTACTTACGAACTTGGGGTACAGAACTCGAACTTACTTACGAACTTGGGGTACAGAACTCGAACTTACTTATGAGTACAGAACTCGAACTTACCAGTTCGAAGTGACAGAAGACGAAGTGACAGACTATTTAACATTAGGAATTCCAAAGGGAGTTCCTAATGTTAAATCAGTTTCTTAGACTTTTATTTATGGATATCTTCCTAAATAATTTTTCTATAGCGCTGATATTTTATACCATGTTACTGTTAAACAACCAACCCAAGCAAAATCCACTTAATATTTTATATTAAAAATAGTTTTTTGTTTGTAATAATTAAATTAATGTCTGAAAAAATTATGAATTAGAACCTTACTATATTTTTATAGGAATCGATTGAGAAGGACTTCTAATATGACCATGAAAAATTTCAGCTCATTCTAATCGTTAGTTTTTGGGTTACATTAAATGTTCCTCATTATTGCGATTTTAGGGAGCAACCAAAAGTTTAGAAAACGTCTGACAAACCTTGGATAATAATTCTCCGATCGTTTGCATATGTAACTCTCCAATCGTTTTCACTTGCATAGTAAATATAATAATTCTCGGATCGTTTACACGCGCTGACAAATACGTTTGAAATAGTGTTCAAATTAGAAATTCCGGTAACTATAACTACAATTAATCACGATCTACGAATAGCGATTTTCAATGTGGAGATTATCCCTGAAATTGACTGGAACTTGAATATCTCCGGATATAAAGATAGAGTCCTGAAATTTCATATTTAGACTAATTTAACGATGCCAAATCTGATTACGGCATCGAAACATGGTGTTTCCATTGGAAATTTTGTTGTTTGTGCAAAATTTGATATGAAGACGGCCCCCTAATGCAAAGTTTTTGTAATTGAATTTGTAGAGGACGTTATTCCCTATTGAATGATATCTTTGAGTTTGCTCTACTATGAATAGTGCTTGAAATAATGGGGTGGTTCGTTTTTTTTCCGCGACTGTACATAATAAACAGCAATCAAAACTTAGTGGGTTTGCCCACTATGCAACATGAACGGCCCGCGTTGTAGGCGGCGAAGGTTCGATTCCTCGTTCAATTCGTGTGTGTCCGTTTACTTGAAGTTGCCTGAAGCAACTTGTCCCAATACGAACTTGGGCTTTGGAACCCAACCCAATCAAACTCATTTTGGTCCTTGCGCCATAAAACCCTAATAAACCAAATCTACCAAACCAAACTGTTTGTTTTATGGTAACGAGAAAATAGAATCGTGCAAAGCTCACTGGGGAAGAAGTTGAAACAAAAAAGGCATATTTTTCGAGAAGGTAAGGAAATTATTGAATTAACGTCAAACTGGAGCAACACGACGGGTGACGGTCCTGGTTCAATCCCCAAGGAAAAGATTCAAGGACAACACCACGTAATTTTGAACCACGTTCAGATGACGAGGTAACACCTGATCTGGTACCACGCACTCCAAACTTCTACACCACGCCAACGAGAGGACATTTGAGGTCACGACAGAATTTACGTGCACCAGTCCCCTTGTATACGACGGTCTTTGGCTGGACCTAGTTTCGAACTCGTAACTCTTCATGTTGCTAATCCTTTACTCTTCCAACTGGGCTACCGCGGCCCTTTTGGAAAAGGAAGATTAATGAATTATTTTAAATGCATCCCAAGATGCAATCAATAAAGCTGGTGAAAATACAAACTGGAATTCTGAGGTCATAAATTATATTCAACTAGGTTTTCAGAAAAATTTTAAGTCACTAATAAAAAGCTACTTAAATCGAGGCATTATGGACAGTGGACAGTATTATTTACTATCAGATTTCAATGTGTGCCTTGCCGTAATCTTCTGATGGGTTCACACTGCAAACTAGTCTTCCCTGCATGACTTGAAACTCGTTTTGCCCTTCTCGACTCCCCATACTTATTCTTAGAATTCTTTCTTCCCGTATAAGCGATTACTTAGTCAGTATGTGTGTTGTGCGGGAAAAGCAATACTACACTACTCGAAAATCTCTGGACGCTCAGAGGATTTAAAAGAACTCACTCTCGAATAAAGCTACGAACAAAACGGATTCCGTATGGAATACAAGGATATAAAACAGAACTATTCTTAGATGTTTTGTAAATCATGTTATATTTCATTATTTCATGTTCAACGCATTCTTGCAAAAAGGTACTTGTGACACAAAGGGTACTTGACCCCTCTTGTGCCTAAGGGAAAGAAAATATCATGTACGACGATCCCTAGAGAGCGTCAGTACAGTTAACCCTCCTGGTGGTTGTCTCGATGAGGTATCTCGTCATTAGCAAACATGACCAGATCTTGATGTACGAGATATCTCGTCATTAGAGAAAACTCGACCAGATGTTGATCTCGTCATCATAAAAAATTGATTGACAGTATCTTGATGACGAGATATCTCGTCATTAGCAAAATTGGTCAGATCTTGATGGACGAGATATCTCGTCATTAGCAAAATTGGTCAGATCTTGATGGACGAGATATCTCGTCGAAACCACTTTGAGGCTTGATGAGGCTGTTTAACTAGGTATGCAGGGAAAATCAAAATATCTTTCAGTAACAAGTTTCAACTCATGTATCGTTGAGTTTAAATTTCTTTTTTTCCTCTTAAGGAAAAATTATAATCGTGTACATTATTACAGCAGAAATTTTCAGGTGGGAATACCTTCGATGGTAAACAAAGCTAAAGTGATTACTCAATAATGTCTCGAATTTGAATTTAATTAACCCTCCAAGCGGTTTCGGCGAGATATCTCGTCATCAAGATAATGCTGAATTTTTGATGGTCTTGATCTGGTCAAGATCTGGCCTGTTTTTTATAATGACGGGATATCTTGTTTATCAATATCTAGTTAGTTTTCTTCTAATGACGAGTTATCTCGTCCATCAAGATTTGGTGGTCAGTTTTACTGACGACGAGACAACCACCCAAGAGTTAAGGTCATCCATGAAGAATTAAATATAAATTAAGTATCCCTGAAATTCTGTACGTGAATGTCATTGGAACATAAATTTTATGAAATTCAGTCAAATACATCCTTCCATTAATACGAAATCCCTCAAAACTTACAAGCTCCTTACGTCATGTATATATTTGAAACAAAATATCGTCTTCGAGGAAGAACAGTTTAAAATGACTCAAACCACTGCTATAAGCTGAAAATCTTGAGTTTTGAGAAAGGTAAAGCTCCTCTGACGAACTTAACAATGTTGGGATTGTTGAAATGTGAAGATTATAGTTGAACGTGGATTAATTGCCTTTTCAAAATGCATTCAAGATTTAATGGAATCAACACAGAATGGATGCACATAAAATTCTTGGTATTCATTCCATGCCACGTTTTACATTAAGCAGGAGAGAAAAATCACGAATAATTTCGTATGCAAAATTCGTCAAAAATGGAATTAGCTAAATAAGTAACAAGTTCAAACCAAAACAGGATTAGAAATAATTTTCTCAAATAGCACTAAAGATATTTTTCTGAAATTGTGTCCATAGTATCTGGCCTAGTTACAAAATTAAAAGTGAGATAAATGTGTTTATTACGCATTTTTATACTTGTAAGACCCGATGAAATGGTCCTTTACAATCTTAGAGGTTATTGAATTTTACTTAAATTATTTTCAATTTCAATATTTGTGAAAGTGATTATTGTTCTTTGAGTTTATTTATAAGTGGAAAGATTTCTATTTGTATTAGAACTGAAATGTTTACGACATCTTGCTAAAACTGCTATAGGCACTTTTTGATCACATACCAGGTATGTATTTAAAATCTACACGTGAAGCTAATAAAAAAGTTGTTTAAAAATTCATGCTCAAAACTTATTTTCCCCTACTGCAGCACATATATTGCGTTATAAACTCATAATGGAGGTAAGAGAAAAATGAAGTTTATTTATTAACTTAATTTTCAAATGTTTCGAAGTAAGAAATGATTGAAATATGAATGTGGGAAAAGGCGTTACAATTTATTCATATAATATTTTAGGAATGGATCGGAATAACAACCAGGACACTAATTATAAGCAATCTTCTTACTCAGAGAATCGGAATCAGAACAGTTGCTTGCGTGGATTTTGCCTTATTTGATTTCCAATGTTACTGCATTAGATGTTCGATATATGAGGACATATATATGATACATTTGTTTTGGAACGGATGAGTGCGTCCCTTTGTCCAAGCACTCCTTTGTCATCCATAGCTTTGTCAGCATGTTCATTTCACCACATGTTTCTCTTCTGAAACCTAATCCAAAACACAATCTATCTTTCTCTGTGATTCTATTCCTTGTATGTGACAAACAGAGCCAAAAGCAGCTTTCAAAGTACAATGCTGTCTTATGAATTCATTTATGGAGGAAAGTAAATGTAATTTGACGAAAGTAACGAAATGCTAGATGTTTATGGATATTTACATCATGTTTGAAACTCACACTTTCCCTGTTCTTCAGCTGTTTTAGAAGTGTTCAGATCTCGCTTTCATATTTTGGAAATCGGTCTTGGATACATACTTTCAATTAGAAAGTGTGCTAGTTAAAAGTATACTTAGATACATACTTTTATTTAGAAAGTATGATAGGTAAAAGTAAAATTCTTTCGTGTATTTTTTCCAAGAGGTTATAATTTCAAAAACATTAAAGATTTTTATTCGGTCCCTGAGAAAAAAGTCTAATTTAAAAAGATGGCTCTGTACAGCAATACATATTAACTGTCGAGTTATTGATTATATATATATTCGGTCATTTTCCATCACAAGTCTGAGTGATTGGGCAAATTTTATTCATGATGATTTATGATTTTATGATTTATTCGTCGCGTGTGGTAAACTGAGAGCCAAAAGTAGCTTTCAATGAACAGTGTTGTCGTATACATTAATTTATAGTGGAAGATAAACACAGTTTGTTGAAGACAACAAATTATCTGATGATTATGGATGTTTACATCATGGGTGAAACTATCACACTTTCGGTTCTATAGAGTTGTTTCAAGAGTTTTCAGAACTCGCTTTTCATGCTATATATACTTTTAATTTTAAAATTTCTTAGAGTTAAAAACAAAACTCTTCCATGTACTTTTTGTCATTTTTTTATAATTTCAAAAACGGGGTTAAATTTTTAATCGGTCCTAAGTAAAAAGGTCTAATTAAAAAAAGATGGCGCTATACAGAAATACGTCTAAAGCAAAGAAATACATTACATTATTTGCGAAGTTATTAATAACAATTCCATAAATCTGGCTGTGATCAGCGTTTATTCGAAATCTGGAATTTGCCCATAGGTTCTATTAGTGGCACAACTCAAAAAATCTGATTTTTGGAGTATGTACATGTCTCAGTGCGAAAAACTACATTTTTCCAGCAACAAATCTCTTAATTCAAAATTGGACAGCTAGATGGTAAAAGTATTTTACAGCATACTATGCACTTTCATAGTAATGAAACTTTGAGCCAATTTAACCTCAAAATGTGATTTGTTGAGTTGTACCACTGAGCGATGTGATATGTGTAGTTTGTATAGTACAAAATGTATTTGTCTTACTTGTATAAAACACATCACAATATGTAAGTTGTACGTCAAGTAACAATGATTTTAGCCTGTAATACTCAGCAACCCATCACAATTTTATTTAGGTTTACGTCAAGTAACAACGAGGTAAGCCAGTAACGTTCAATAACATCACAATCTTCTGGAGTTTATATCATGTAACAATGAGGGGGCCAATAACGCTGAATTCTTAGAAGTGGTGTTGATTTAAAATGAATGGTATCGCAATGAAATGCTGTAAGATAATATCAAAATCAATTTTCGAATGCTAGGTATCCAACGTTTGGATCTGATTCTTGACAGAATTGAAAATTCACGTTGAGAGATTAATTCAGATAAGCTAACTGCATCAATATATAAGGGTTGATTGTAGACAAGTTGAAATTATTAAAAAAACGAATAGTTCATTGAAAATGTAATTTTTCATTTATATAAAATGGAAAGTACACTTTGCAGTTAATCTCTAAAGCATAAGTATACAAGGGGAAAACACTTCAAATATTTCGGTCTTCCCTATTTTTAAACTCTTTTAGATCCTTTTATGTTATTTTTATTACACATATCTTCATGAATTTTGTAGAACAGCAACCCATCAAAATCCTCCCACATATACTTGATTCTTTGAAACATTTCAAAACCAGGAAATATAGTCGAAGGAGACTATTGTAAGTATGAAATGGACTTGCATTGCTACTTTAACAGTTCCAAAAGTACCAATACATACTCGAAACAGCAAAACACTTACTTTGGAAAGAAACATTACTTATTTATATTACAAAATACAAACCAATACAGAATTGGAGGAATTTCATGCGATAAAAATTTCAGTCTGTTCCAAAAGAGTTCACCAGACGAGTGATGCAAGTCCATTTCATACTTACAATAGTCTCCTTCGACTAAAAGTGCAATTTTAATGAAATTAAGCCTAAAAAAATATTTTTTGGGGTAAAATCTTACTTATTTCATACGCTCTTAGAGTCTTTGGAATTTGGAAAATCAGGAAAAGCCAAAACACTTTATTTAAGAAAATGCTACGCTATTGAAATGGATTTAAGTCCGAGATTGTGCGATTATTGTAAATTTAGAATGGAGTTGTAATCCTAATGCCTGAGTCATCCTTCTGCTGATACACAAAATATCTTCTGGAAATCTGTACCCGCTTAAAGATGGGAAAAAGTACTTATACCTAGATTTTCAGGGTATATTTCTCTTGTTCTGTTAGGAATTAAACACATAATTCCTGCTCTAAACGCTATGATACAACCAAAAAGCACCAAGATTTCATCGAATTTCAATGTAGATTTCGCACCTTGGGTAATGCATGTTTTTCTGGTTCATTTGAAGTCCATAAGAATCAACCACATTCAATACAGCTAATTTTTGTGTCTATTGGATGTATGACGACGAGATATTTCATTTCAGAAATTAATTTGAAGTTGACTATGTATATTCAGGTAGGTGGGTAGGTAATTGAATTAACGTCGTACTGGAGCACAACGGACTATTGTAGACGGTATGGGATCAGATCCGGGGACAGCACCTCGTAATTTTGAGCCACAGTCAGATGACCAGGACAACTCAACTGACACCCCACTGTCCATATTTCTACACCACACTAACGTGAGTACATTTGAGGCCACGATAGATTTAACGTGCACGAGCCTTAACGTACAAGACTGTCTTCGGATGGATCGAGTTTCGAAGTCGGAACCCTCTGGTTGCGAATCCACTACTCTTCCAACCGTGCTACCTCTGTCATGTATTTTCAGAGTGCTGACTGGCATTTTATTTATGCCGCATCACTATGGTCTTTAGAACTTTTAGATTAAAAATTTTCAACATAATAAAATCTGTTATTTTGAGACATTACTGTAAAAATGAGATCAATGTACAAAATAAATACAAACAAAATAGGTAACACTAAGCTTTGAATTATATTTTGTCAAGAAACATTCAAATCTCGAGCTTTCTGGTGGTAGAAAACAACGCATCATTCTCTGTATGCAAAATCACACAATTAGTTCATAAAGTATGGAGCTATGGATTTCCAACATGAATGCTAACTTAAATGCTAACATAAAAAATTATATCATATTTTTATCGCGAAACAATTAGCTCTGATGGAACCAAAACATAAAGACATTGTAACAACTGTCTGGTAGTTGAACTCACACCTCATCATATATTCACATGCCCTGCAATAGTATCTGCTCTTCAAACCATCGATTACATTCCTGAAGAACAGCTTTACAGCGAGAAAATAATCGACATCGCTACAGCCGTGCAAAATGCCCATGGCGACATCTGACTCGGAAATGGACACGACAACAACAACATGAAACAAAGACTAATTACAGTACTTTTTAAAAGCAAAATAGTACAAAGGAGATTCACGTTGTCGCATAAATTAGGTTTATTACTTGCTAACTGAAAGCTTTTCCTTCCGATGCTAATTTAAACTGAGAGCCCTGCGCTATAACAAATCGCGCAAAGGCTTAGTCAACTTCATTTAGATCTGAAAATATCACTAATACTTACCTATGAGCAGCACTTCTAATTTAATCAAGATACACTAATACACATTTTGCTGTCAGTGAATTGCCGTTTAATTGAATTTTGCAAGGGCAGGAGCGGGAGATATTTACTTCTTGTCTACTCCGCACGAAAAGTTGTAGTGGAGAAACGAGACTAGAATCTCCACCGAGTGGATGGCTTCTGATATTTTCCATCAGCCGTCGAAAACAATGCACATAAATAATTTAGCTGTTTGACGATCGAAGGCCTTTTCCAAATAGGACGTTTATAAGACGTGCCGAGATCATTTACAGCGTTTACTATTGGAGCGTGACAGAAAACTGTGTCAACTCGGTATAACTGATATCCGTTTCTTAACTCTCCTGGTGATTATCTGGACGAGGTAGCTAGTCATAATCAAAACTGACTTGATCTTGATGAACGAGATATATCGTCTTTTGTGGGAAAACTGACCAGATCTTGATTTCATCGTAAAAAACTTGACAATATCTTGATGACGATATATCTCGTCGTTAGCGAAATTGGTCAGGTCTTGATGGACGAGATATCTCTTCAAAATCACTTGGAGGGTTAAGGATCCAAACACTTTACTCCTTCTGAGCATGAGAGATTACATTTGGGGCTGGTGCGTTATTCTTATGTGCTCATTATATCAAGATACCAAGAGCCTAAGGGGTCCATACCCTTTAAGCTCTCGGTATAACAGATAATAAAAAAGCTAGTTTCTATTAGAAATGTAGATATTGAAAAATTATAGTTATATCAGGATACCAACAGCATAAGAGGTCCATACCCCTTAGGTTTATGGAATAACAGATAGTAAAAAAGCCAAGGTTTCTATTAAAAATATCGATATTGAAAAATTATCGTTATATCAGAATACATATCCCTTAGGCTCTTGATATAACAGATAATAAAAAAGCCAAGATTTCTATTAAAAATATAGATATTCAAAAATTACAGCTATATCAGGATACTAAGAGCTTAATGAGTCCACATCCCTTAGGCTATTAGTATAACATAATAAAAAAGTCAAGGTTTTTATTAAAAATATAGATATTAAAAAATTATCTTTAGATCAGGATACCAAGAGCCTAAGGGGTTCATAGCCCAAAGGCTCTGGGTATAACAGATAGTAAAAAATAAACATATAATAAGGTTTCCATTAAAAAATATAGACACTGAAAAAATCTCGGATGTATAAACAAAATATTTTCCAGATGAGTGGCAAGCAAGTTGGACAAAATCTTCATACGTTAATTTTTTTCCGTTACGTTACTTTATACGTTAACTTTTTTCCAATCGCAATAAAAATATAATTTTTTAAATATCGGATATTACCCCAACGCGGAATTTTTCATCAATGTCAAAATATTTTTAATTAAAAAAGTAGTACCTGTCTGGGAAGAAGTCGAGTTTGCTGTCGGAGATACGATCTTCCATTGCAGCCTCTGGACCCAGCCGAGATTAAGATTTCCCAACAAACAAAATAATTGTCCTGCAATAGATACCTGGACATTGCTGGGTCTGGGGCAATGAAAAGACTCATCTTTTTGTAGAAAAGAGCAGCTGTTTTTCAGACAACTCTCGAAGAACTTATACTTCAATGAAATTACTTGTTCGGAACCTTTTCTAGGCGATTCTGAAGGACTACTTCTCTAGAAATTCTTCGAAACCTTGGTGTAATAAAATCTGTAACATCCCTGGCCACTCTAGGGATAGAGTGATCGCCCTTTATCTCTTGGTGGTCAGGGGACACAATTGTAGCTCCACGGGATTTAATCAGCACCGAACACGATTGTCTCTCCCAATATCTTCAGTGCGGAATTCTTCCTGATCCTCACTGCAAGTTCTGTAACCCCCATGAGGAAATGTATATGACCCAACTGCCCCATTACCATGCTCTTAACCCTCCAAATGGTTTTGACGAGATAACTCGTCCATCAAGATCTGGTCAGTTATCTTCTTTTGACGAGATATCTCGTCCACCAAGATGTGGTCAGTTTTGCTGATGACGAGATATCTCGTCGAGACAACCACCAGAAGGGCTAAATTTTTGTCTCGCAATATCTTCAATCCGGGATTATTCCTGATCCTCACTGCAAGTTCTGTAACCCCCATGAGGAAATGTATATGACCCAACTGCCCCATTACCCTGCTCTTAACCCACCAAGTGGCTTCGACGAGATATCTCGTCTATCAAGATCTAGTCAGTTATCTTCTTTTGACGAGATATTTCGTCCACCAAGATGTGGTCAGTTTTTGCTGTTGACGAGGTATCGCGTCTAGACAACCACCAGAAGGGTTAAGTCTTTTGAGTTTTTGAGCGATAATGCCAGGCTATGTCCCGTTTGGGTTAAAAAGACTCTTCGACTGCACCTTTTAGCCATGTTCTTTAAATATTTTTTGCTTGTGTATTTCTCCATTCTTGCATTCTGTGTTTCTTGCTCTTTTTGGTCTGTGTGTATATTTATTTACAGTTTTATTGTCTGTTTGTACTATTAAAACCCTCATTTGGAAATTTAAAAAAATGCTGACTCTGGACACAGTAGAGATTAAGATTCATCCAATAATTACGGAGAGAGATAGATGAATGATCTCATACACCCTAAAGAAACCTCATTGTTAAACAGCCGTCTACGATAGAATGAGAGTCTACTAACAACATCAAATCTTAGTTCTCCAAACAAGTATCACTCAAATTGATAAAAAAAACTAGCAAAAGCAATCCTCGAATTGATTTTAATTATCCAATGGTAGGTAAGTAGGACGCTGAATTTAAGTCGCACTGGAGCAACACAGCAGGCTATTGATGACGGTCAGGAATCAATTCCGAAGGGAAAGATTCGAGAACAACACCTCGTAATTTTGAACCACGGTCAGATTACAGCACCTGAACTGGCATCTACTCTCCAAACTTCCACACCACTCCAAAGTAATTTGTAAACAAAAGTAGCAAATATAATGTATTTGTGTCCCGCATTTCTTCAGACTTATCTGGGTTAGTACATAAATACCCCTTGGGACCCCTCCCAAATATGAAGGATAAAAATTGCAAATATGCTGGTAATGTTTGCATGATCGGTATAGGTATAATAATTTGTTCCGAAAACGCTCCAGAAAAATATTCATTGGTACATGGTCAAATCTTCATGTGAGCTTTAAGATCTCATCATGTCGAGAAGGGTTTTTCCATGTTGACAACACTGAGCACTGGACATCTAAAGTATATAACCTTCGTCGATGGTACCAAGTCTTTCCCATAGTGCAACAAATGTTAAAGAGCAAGCCTCTTTACATCACATCCTACATTGTATAAATGTCAATAGTCAAGTAAGCTTCTCTAACTCCACTACAATAGCTGAAAAATTAATTTTGCACAACCTCCATGCCTTGGTGTAGAATTTATCTAGTACCATGGGATAAGTACCAATCAACCAGTAAATCACCCGTATATACGGGGTGATTCGAAATTACCCTGCCAATCTATTATATTGTTAAAGGTATATATGGTATAGTTAAAGACTAAATTGACTTAAATTAATGATATTGTACAAAAGAGTATTTTATACATGCTCTTCTACGCTAATGGAATCATTAATTTGAAAATACGGTCAATTTTTTTCAACTCGAGGGCTAAATAGATGGGGGAAGTGACTTAAAGTAAACCACTACAAACATCCATGACTACTAACGAATTATAAAATATGGATGTTCGTATTTTTAAGTGTAACTTCTCACGGATTTCTAAAGCGTTTGCAAGCGCGGTTTTCTGAAATTTCAAATTCAGTTTGATGAAGATTACCTGTTACACACGAATTTAGTAAGTTAAAACTTTCATTAAATGTAATTATATATGGAACTCATACGAATACTGAATAGTTAACCGTTATTATTTCGCTGTGTTCAATTTCTGATCGGATATTTTTATAACGTAAAATGTTAAGGGGATGTAATTAAAACTATTTTTATAAGAATCTTATACCTTGTAGTATTGAAGTAAGACAGTAGTGTTGTATAATAGATACACAAGCATTCTGCAAACGAATCCTTTGAGATTAATTGTTTTTCTATTGATATTGAATATGTTTAAATTTGTGTACAAGGCGCAAACGTATCTAAACAATTACTATATGAATTCTAACAATCTTCAATAAATGCTGGCAGCACATCTTTTTATCAAACATTTCGTGCAAGTATCGAGTTTTGGTTATTAGGGGAACCTAATGCTGGGAATCTATTAATTTTGAATTTTGCAGAAATATTTACCATCTCTATGGAACAACTGAAGGGGGGTGAGACAGTCGTGTGTTTATTTAAGGCTTATATATAAAATATTATGCTTTGTTGTACCATATCATGCTTTTGATTATTGGCATGCATTGTATCGAATAATGAAATTGTTTGACATTCTTCTTGTACAGTTATTTTATCTTTCAATAGATGGCGCTACGAGATTTTTATGAATTCCGAGCATACTTTTGCCGCCTTTTCAAAAGAAAGTATTCTATGTATATTAACATTCCTTCTGGTTCTATCAAAAGTTCTTGCTTTGAAATTTTATTTCTTAAAAACTTTTTGATAAATAATTTTTGAGATTTTTATCGTAGTTACTGAAGTAACATGGTAGTAGACCTCAAACTCGTCACAAACCCCCTCATCTTTTGATCTTAAAAACAATTTAAAGTAATAGGATATTTTTAGTAAAACTATACCCACAAAGTTGTTCTATGTATTTTATGAGATGGGAAATGTGACTGACATTGCAATACCTGTTATTTAAATGCTGTTGATTTTATCATTTCGTTCCAAAATTGATATTAGAATGAAATTATACTAGTAATTGTCCCAAACCCTTCAAAGGTTGAATTTGTCGCTGTTCTATCATTTCTTGCAACGCGTGGGATCCAAACCTATTTGTTAAGAACGCTAATCAAAATACCTCCCTTAGCAAGAATTGCTAATGGTCTCTTTCTAAGGAACTTAATTATGAATAATTTGTTATATAAGCTGGTTTCATTTGATCAACTCTTTTAACATTGCCTTTGAAGATGATCACCTATTCATTGTTCAATATAAAACAAATTAATGAGGCCTTTACCATCTCTCAGGGGCCTTTAATTTTGAATATAATTCTTTTGTTCCATTTGAATACAGCAGATAAAATAAAATTAGGCCTTGAGAATGTTCTCATTAAGGTGGTGAAGCACACGATCTACCTAAGGGTTATATAAGAATATCAGTTTAATTCGGAAAACTACACATTGCATCTGTCTCGAATAAAATCGAAAAAGTCTTATTTGGATTTTATAGTGTGCAAGAATACTTACAAAACCAGAGGCCTCAAAATAGATGTTCTTAATCCTCCTAGTGGTTTCGACGAGCTATCTAGTCTATCAAGATCTGACCAATTTTGATAATGACGAGATATCTTGTCACAAAGATATTGCCGATTTTTGGATGATGACGATATCAAGATCTAGTCAATTTTTCTAATATCGAGATATCGCGTCCATCAAGATCTGGTCAGTTTTGCTAATGACGAGATATCGCGTCCATCAAGATCTGGTAAATTTTTCTAGTGACGAGATATCGCGTCCATCAGGATCTGCTCAGTTTTGCGAATGACGAGGTATCTCATCGAGACAATCACCAGGAGGGTTAAGCTTATTTATAAAGAGGGTAGTGTCCCAATAATCTCTTATATGCTTCAAGAATCTGGGGATTCTCTGTAAAATGTGCTATACATTATTAAAGAAAATTCAGAGACTCTTCCTATTCAGAATTGTTAGAGAATGCAGATCTATTAGTTATGGAGGCTCTTCTGTGCTCTCTTGGGCTTGACTCTCATAGATGTAAAAATTCTAAATGACAACGCAGAAAATGACTTGATCTCGAAATAAAAAATCAGCGACACTTGGGATGGAAATCCTTTTATGTCTGCTCTTCCTCACCCTTTAAAAAAAGATTAATAGGATACCCTACACAGAATATTTCAGAGCTATAAAGCTGTGGGTTTCACTGAAATCGATAATAAAATCGGCCTGGATTACGTAATTTATGAAAACGGACAAGAAAAAGTAAGAAACCAATAACTAATAAGTGATGAATATACTGTGTTTCAGGTAGAACTGTCGTGTTTGAAACTTGCACTAAAATGTATCCAGAGCAATTCCAGATCCAAGAACTCGACGAGGTATCGTATCATTAGCAAAAACTGCTGAGATCTTGATGGACGAGATATCTCTTCATTAGGAGAAAATTAACCAGATCTTGATTTAGTCACCATCCAATATTCGGCAATATCTTGGTGACTAGATATATCCTCATTAGTAAAATTGGAGGTTTAAAAGGCATCCTGATCTTCAGCAACTCTATTTTTCTTGAAATTATTTGTTACTTACCCTGGGTGTATTTCTTTCTTCTGCTTCTAAATTTTCGTTCTGTATGTCCATTATATGATATTGTCTGTTTAGGTTTGGCGAGACTTGACCAAATATGGCCCTTGCGTCATTAAACCCAAGCCAACCAACTTTGGAATTATTGAACTTTTGGAGGTTCACGCAATCGGTGAAGCATTGTAAGAGAACAATTTAACAATTGATTTCGTTTTTGCTCGAGGGCACTGCGGAATAGAAAAATGCGCAGAATGTTTTCATTTCGTTCCATCTCCATCCTTTCTTTTCCCAATTCATTGAAATTGTCTGTCTTATGTTTGGTGCAGCTTGGCCAAATATGGCCCTTGCGCTATGAAACCCCAAAACAACCAACCAACTTTGGAATTATTACATGGCTTATGCAGTACCGAAAACCTTGTGGAGGTTCAAACAATCATTGGAGCATTGAAAGAAAACAATTTAACAGTTTATTTTCTTTTTGTTCGAGGGTACTGCGGAATAGAAGGAAATGAAAGAGCACATGTTATGGTAAATTAGCCACCAAATTGGAAATCGGCCGCAGTCTGAACATTCCAGCTTCTCACTAGAAAAAATGTGCAAACAATACGCAGTGGAGAAATGGAATGCCGAATTACAGGGGAGAATAAAGAAGCTGACCAGAAGATTTCCTCCTACGTTTGAGCAGACTCAAAATTACGCAATTCAGGGTGACTTACTACTTAATGCTCCAATACCTGTCTGGACATGGTAACTTCAGAAGCTACCTCTATTGGACTTACATCAACTGGGATGCTTAATATCTGTATCGATGTTCAGGTAGGTAGTAGGTAGTTGAATCAACGTCGCACTGGAGCAACATAACAGGCTATTGGCGACGAACGATCTGGGTTCAAACTCTAAGGCAAAGATCCGAGGACAACACCTATTAACTTTGAATCACGGTCAGAAAACGATATCAACACCTGAGCCGGCATCTCACTCTCCAAACTTTCACATCACGCCAACGCGAGGCCATTTGAGTTTACTACAGGTTTAACGTTGCACCAGCTGCTTGGGGCAGACTGTTAGCAGGAAATGTTACCCGACTGTTTCCATTGTCTAGGAGAAATGCTTTGATGAATAGACCACAACTTACTGAGTTTAGCGACTGGAAGATCCATCTCACCACAATCTTTTTTGCACACCATACACCTCATCGATAAAATATGGAAATACACTGGTTAAGCAGTCTGGTTCTGTGCTACTTTTAGACAATTTATAAGTTGAAGATAGCACTCAAAAGATGAGATTGCACAACACAGAAAGAATCAAGAAAATGAGACGAAATACCTGATGGAGATCCTAACAGAGACATTGAGAAATGCATCCAGCTGTAGAAGTACTACTGAGAACAGTGCGACTACCCACAAAACTTCATCGTCTAAAGAAATTTTTAAAATGAAATAGACCACAACTTACCACAACTGAGCAGATCTTGATGGACGCTGTATTTCATCATCAGAAAAACAGACCAGATCTTGATGGACGCTATATCTCATCATCAGAAAAAACAGACCAGATCTTGATGGACGCTATATCTCATCATCAGAAAAACAGACAAGATCATGATGGACGCTATATCTCGTCATTAGAAAAACTGACCAGATCTCGATGGGCGTTATATCTCAGAAAAACAGACCAGATCTTGATATCGCTATCTCCAAAAATGGGCCATGCTTTAATGACGATATATCTCGTCATTATCAAACTGTTTTAGACCCTGATGGACGAGATATCTTGTCGAAACCATGGAGGGTTATCAAAATATCCGGTAATTAGATAATGCAAATATTTGAGGAGTAATATTCGACTACTGATTTACTACTATTTGAATATTGATTGAAAGTGCAAAATTCGTTTTAATATTTAAAAATGGAGGTAACACACATTTCTTGAATAGGATAAATAATCAAGGGCATTCTTACTTACAGTTACTGGTATATAGTCTTGCTTTCTGTATCTACTCGCAAACGATGTTACCGGTCAGAGAAGTCATCTTTTTCTTTTATCTTAGGTTTCTTTCGACGCAATGGAATGTTTCGTACGTGATGAAAATAAAGAAATACTTTGTGTTTATTTTTGAGGGCACTGAAATAAGCCTCAAGTAGCTTCAGTGGAAATATTTTTGTTACAATCGAAAGATGAAAAACATGTATCTTGCCAAAGGAGCGGTAAGCTGTAGACAGCCTCCCAGAAAATGTTACTGCTTTAAAAATGTAATACTTGTATACATTGAATCGGTTTTTTACAGAGGACGTATTTTATAGCCTATAAGAAAGAGAAAAATGTGTCAAAACATGCCAATTCAACATGTTTTTCTGTTTAGTCACAATATCGAGTTAGTTGATAGTCTTTTCAACGTGATCAGTTTTCTTTTACTATACTGTTATTATGAAATAGCTTGTATAAGTTTTCAGATAAATGTTGTGCGAGTATATTAGCAAAAGTTATACAATTATTGAAACTTAAATCCTCCTGGTTGTTGTCTCGACGGAGTATTTTCATTAGCAAAACTGACCAGATTTTGATGGCGGAATTATCTCGTCATTAGAAGAAAAGTGACCAGATATTGATCTCGTCATCATAAAAAAATCGGCAATATCTTGATGACGAGATATCTCGTCGTTAGCGAAATCGGTCAGATCTTGATGGACGAGATATCTCTTCGAAACCACTTGGAGGGTTCATTGTAAGTAACAGTTTCTAATAGGCAGTCTAATAGAAAGTGTTATTTTCTGTATGAACGTAATACCTGTATGCATTGAATCGATTTTTTTACAGAGGATTTATTTTATATGAGAAAAAGGGACAAGTCTGAAAATATGCCAATTCACGTTTTTCTGTTTAGTAACAATATCTATTTAGCAGTTACATCTTTTGTAAAAGTAACTACTTAATCAACTTTTCAGTATATTGATTATAAGCTAGTGCGTATAATATTTTTACGATTAGAAATACTTATTATACGGGCGTACTTATATAAAGTTCAAATAATCAAACCTATGTTCTTATGCTTATATACAGGAAGTAATTACCTCTATATAGGTATAAGAGGTAAATAAGAGGTTAGTATAAGGGGATTAACATAACTAATAATTTACCTTTATATAACTGTAATTTGCTCCTATACATTCAATTTTTGCTATCCGAGGTCCAACTAGACTTCCACCTACGGCGTAAAATGAATTCCGTGTATAAAATATTGTGCATAAAATTAAGATTAGAAATGCAAAGTGGAGCTTACTTATATAAAGTCATACAGATAGTAAAACCTATGTTCTTATATACTTATGTAGAGGTAAATTACTAAATCTATATAAGTATAAGATGTTAATGTAGAGTAATAAGAGTATAATAGTGTTAATAAGAGTATAAGGGACTTATACAGAGTTAATAATTGACCTCAATATAAGTATAAGAATAAAGGATAAGTATAAAATGTCAATTTCGAGTATAAGAGGTTTATACAAAGTTAATAATTTACCTCTAAGTATAAGTTGCTAATATGGTGTTTAAGAGCTAAAACAGAAATAATTTACCTATATATAAGTATAAGATGCCAATATGGTGTATAAGAGCTTATACAGAGTTAATATTTTACCTCTATAAAAGTATAAGATGTCAATATAGGGTATAAGTGGTATATTTTCTTGCTCTACGGTCATGTTTTGATATACGAGGGCCAATTAGACAGGCAGCTACGGTTTATAGTGGAGTCCAAACCACTACGAACATCCATGCCTTGGCCGGTACTCGAATCCAGAACTATTGAACCTAAAGTTAACCACTCGGTTAGTAGATCCGATATTTAAATAAAGACAAGTTTTATAGTATAAGAACATTGTTTTATAAGTATAAGAACATTGGTTCATAAGTATAAGAACATTAGTTCATAAGTATAAGAACATTGGTTTATAAGTATAAGAACATTGGTTCATAAGTATAAGAACATTGGATTATAAGTATAAGAACATAGGGAGTGTTTGATTCCATTTTTATAACCCGATGGAAAATGGCATTATGAGTTGTTTAGTTTTGAATTTTGATGAAATACGAGGTTTTAAAATAAAGTAGTGGCAACAGATCGCATGAACAAGTAGGTTTATTTGAGAACAACCATTATTAGCGGCTTCTATTGGTAGCAGCTATGCAGTATTGAAACGAAAGCTATTCCTGTTTCACGAGACTGCATTCTTTATGAAGTTGTGGTCTCAAGAATTCGTATCTGGAGAATTTCGACTCGGTACCCAATGCTCCCCCAAACCATCCTCACAGCTTCTGCCACATGACAACGTGCGTTATGTTTGAGTATTCCTCGCAAAATGTGGTCTCTTCTGATATACAGATGGACGCAAGTGGTGCTCAAGCGTTGTTAGTAAGCCGCTTTGACAGATTGTCCTTGACAGCCTGCTCTTGTAAACATGCTTTAGGGCGATGTGCACTACGATGTTCACTTTGATCACGTTCCCACATAAGAATACTTGTTCGATACTAAGCTCAATCAATGGTGCATGTAACTGGTAGTAACTATTATCTCTCTGTTTACTGTGCCTGTGGAGGTGACCTCTGCTCCTTAGCAGGGACATATTAACCCTCCTGGTGGTTGTTTTGACGAGATATCCAGTCATTAGCAAAACTGACCAGATTTTGATGGACGAGATATCTCGTCAGTTGAAAAAACCGACCGGATCTTGACCTCGTCATCATAAAAAAATAGGCAATATCCCGATGACGAGATATCTCGTCATTAGCAAAATTAGTCAGGTCATGATGGACGAGATATTTCGTCGAAGCCACTTGGAGGGTTAAGGGACACGCACCACAGGTATCTATCCTTTTCCGAAATATCTTTGGTGTTAACAACCGATACGTGCTGAAGTGATGTTACATGATACCTTTGCTAATCACAGTGATAAAATAACCTCGTTAAAAACACTCGAAAACATTATCACTCATGTAGATTTACCTCTGAGCATCAGAAAACGCCCGAGTACTGTAGTATTGCTTTTCCCACATAAAACACATAATGGCTAAATAACCATATCAAAAGATTGAAAGAATCCCAGAACAGATTTCAGTGGTCAAGAAGGTCAAAACGGGTTAGAAGCCCCCAATGAAGACTGTTACATAACGGATATATGCGTGTGAACCCTTCAAAGGGTTAACTTCACAGCAATTCGTTTGGAATAGGGAACTAGGGGAAATACGTAGTTAAAAATGCTTTGAAACAATAATTATAACAAACCTAAATCACTTCTATATTCTCATGGGGAAATTAATAATTTAGTTTGATATATTTTTCACTACTATTAATATTAATATAAATAAGAAATACAATAAGCAGAAACAAATAATTTTCTCTGGTGCTAGGAAATACAGATTTCTTGGTAGTTACTAATATACAAAAATGAAAGTTTGCTGTATTTCTGTGTTGATTAAAACAGTCTAGTCAGTGAATATAAGTTTTCCTTTTGCTAACTTGCAACTGATATAACAGTTTTCTTTGATACATCTGAAAGAGTCCTAGAAAGAAAGTATTAACTAAATCACCTGAATGTGAGACTTATTAAATAAGACAATTACTGCAACAATTCTCATTACGGTAGCTCAAATCCTGATTTGTGGGAGTTTGATCAAAAGAGATTGCAGTAAGAATTAGAAAATGAAAGATAGAGCTATATTTCAGATCCAGATATTCGTGGCCTGAATCCAGATATCTATATATTTATACACCACGAAAGCTAGTTCCCTCTTAATCTTTCTAAGTATTTTCTTCGATAAAACCAACTCCTAGTTGAGTACACTGGCTTATTTCATCACTATTTATTACTATCATAATTATATGATCTATTCCTTTATCGTTAATTTATTTTAACGTGAAAAAGATTTCTTAAACCATGACGTAAGTGCGCTAATATATCACAGCTATAGTTTATATTGTTACATACTGAAAGGTTCCATTCTCGTGAGTAGCTATAGGCTGTTATTAGGGATAGGAAAAATATTATTAGTTTGTTGAATTAATATAGAAAATCCGAGAGAGAGTTTAATATATGTATACTTATCTTTAGCGGTTTGAATAACCAAGAGCAATGCGGCTGCGTGCATTGTTGTTGGTAGTCTCAAGTTTGAGCACCTTTTGGGAGCTATAATCGTATACAGGAGATTGGTCTAATTCTACATAGGGCATGGCCACTTTGGCTCGTAACTTAATCGTTTTGGGCTCCACCCCACAGACTGTGTGGTACAAATATGGAGAAGTTGGAGATCCCAATCATTGCACTTTCGAAGGCCTGTTGGCGTAGATCCATAGGGGTTCATTTGAAAATATCTCATGGTTGATGTTTCCCTTAAATTGTGAGATATCTTTTCATTAGGACGAGATTAGAAAAACTGACCATATCTTGTCCTACCTTGTACTACCGTCATCATCAAAGAGTTGGCAATATCTTGATGATGCATCTCGTCATTAGCAAAATTGGTCACATCTTTATGGACGAGATATCTCGTCGAAACCACTTGGCGGGTTAATAAATGAGATAAAAAATTTTGTTGAACACCATGCTAAATTTTTTAAAAATTATGTTGAACTTAACATTTTTTGAGCAATTAAAAAAAGGAGAACATCATCTCGCGAAGAGAAACTATAATATATAAACTACATCGTTGTTAGTTTCCAGTACAAATAAACATCTACTATAACCAATTTTAAAATGTAAGTGAAATGTACGAAATAACAATCATTCTTTATACATTAATTCTGAACTACCCAAATTGCATTAGAATACCTTATGAGATATCCATACAGCTACTGTTTTTCACACTTATTTTTTGTATACAGTAAACACAAACCTCTGCCATGATTATCTATTTTAAAATGTATGTGAAATAACATGAATATATCGAATTGTAAAATCAAATCCACATTATACACTAATTCTGAACCGACCCCCCAAATCGAATTAAGAATACATTAAATCCATATATATGATGCTGTTCACCCTTATTTCTTTTATACACCAAAAATAAACCTCTGCTGTTATCAACAATTTAAAATGTACGTGAAATAATGCTAATTTATGGAAACTAAATCGAATCCATTATACATTAATTCTGAACTACCCAAATCATAAAGGTACATTAAATCCACATGTAAGCAAATATTCATCCTTATTTCCATTTAATACAGTAAAATCAAACCTATGCCATTATAAGTAATGTTAAAATGAAAGTGAAACAACGTTAATTTATCGAAACAAAATAAAACACATTCGTTATACATTAATTCTGAACCTCACCCGACCATATCGGACTACTGTGAATCCACTATAAGTAGTTCATCCATACCCTTTATATATTGCAGAAGTTCATGTTTTCAGGCCAGCAATATCTACCAACCGAAGTCTAATATTTCGACATTTAGATCCAATTATTCGATTAGTGACAATTATCTCACTTGAGCTTTTGAACCCTGCGCGTTGTCTGCTGTGGCAAAAATTGTGAACATTAGAATCTTTCACTAATCTCCCCTTAATGAGCGATAAATTATGCAAAGATGAGGCCTCTCGGGATGAATATCGTAATAGAACATCAGATTATTTCGTATCAAATCTCACACAAAGGATCAATTTAGGTTATACATCATAAATAAATGTGCGATAAAATTAATGTATGAGGTGATCAGTCGTTTGGATTATGAGAGATTTATCTCATTTCATAGAAGGTCGAGTTTCATAGAAGGAAGAGTTGTGAGGAATTTCGTGTACATTTGTATTAAAAATAAAATTATGTAATTGGTTGTAAAGTACTCCCAAATCGAAAAACAGTTGCACTAATCAATAGCTGTAAATAAAATAGTTCTGCTATGAAGTTTTTGTAACAAAATCAAAAACAATATATCTAAGTTAATATAAGAGCATGCGACTGCAAATCCAGTGGTACGCTTACAAATGAATATTACAATTTCCTTTTCGATAGAATGTACCGAACATTGCTATGCGAAGAATTGTGATACTTTCGTGTACATTTGTATTAAAAATAAAATTATGTAATTGGTTGTAAAGTACTCTCAAATCGAAAAAATTGCACTAATCAATTGTAAATCAAATAGTTCTGGTGTGAAGTTTTTGTAATAATATATATAAGTTAATATAAGAGCATGCTATTGAAAATCCAGTGGTATGATTACAAATGAATATTACTATTTCCTTTTTGCAGAAAATAAATATAACCTTTTCCTTAATGGAGTTTCCTCAGTTAGGTTTCACTATATTCGAATACGTTTTGAGGCTTCAAGAATAATGACAACCTTTCGTTTAATAATATATTTTTTACAATTTTCTTTCACTTTAATAGTATTCCTGATTGCTTTGTTTTATTAAGTCATATTTTGACGATATTAGTTTAAGTCATGTTTAGATGAAAAAACCTATTGACAGTGATGTAAGATTTATAATTTTAATAAATAACTTCTACGAGTTCTATACAAATTTTAACCTAGAAGGTACTTTGGGTAATCAGAAATTGTGCTAAAAAAAATATATATATATATATATATATATATATATTTGGAGAAATTTTTTCTTTACTTTTTAAAATAAATATAACGTTTTACTGTATTCAAATGCGTAATGGGGTTTCAAGAATTATTTTTAATCACGTGTTTTTTCCATAAGATTTTTTTCAAGTCACAATATTTCTGATTTCATTTTTCTTATTAATTCATCATATCTTGACAACATGCTTCCAAATTGTTGACAAGTTTGGAAATTGCTGAATTTGATATACGATTTATAATTTTAATGAATAATTTTTTTATGAAAAATGTAAAGATTTGTCATAAAATATTCTACTTAAGAGAAAAATGTTTCATATTCAATATCCTCGTATGGAACACTTGATTTGCTGGTAATGTCGTATTTGCTTATATATTTATTTGGGTTTTTCATGTTTCGATGTAGTGTACACTTAAAAAAATTACATATTTCACATTGTATTTATCAATAAAATGAAATTGGAATTTTATTCCAAAATTGCACAGAAATGAACATAACAGATTTTTAATTGTCGAATTATTTGGATTTGTCACTGAAGTTGAAATATCATGTTTTGATTAAAATTAATAAATTGAAATATTGGATACCAAATGCAAACTTTTTGCTCGGAATAAAACATTTATCATACACTACGTATGTAGCCGATGGATTCCACAGTGGATAGTAGGTTTGCGTTTTAGTATATTATTTTCGAGAGATTTGATGAATTAAGTAGATGTATTAGTTGGAACTAAAATGTAATCTAGAAATTGTAGTATGAAGCTAAACACGAAAGAAATGTTCTCGAAACACCCTTGTGATTAGTTATGCTAGATTTAACTTATATCCCTCTTAGAGCAATGGTGCGAATATAAAATGAAATACGAAATTATGAACTGAAAAGAAGACATTTCAGATTCTTCATAGAATCACAAGAAAAACTAAGTTACTTCCACTTGAACTCCGTCTTTATTGTTACAAACTATACGTACTTATTCATAAATATTTCCCAGAAATACCCTAGCTTTTCTATTTTTGTGCGCATCACAATATCTAGCCTCTTAAAAATTTGCAATCCTTTTGCCATTGAATTTTGCTTTTTGTCCAATTCATAAATTCTGAAGTTCGAAGACATCATTAACGAGACATAAGATAAGATTGAATTGAGACGTGAAGAAAGATAACTCAACTAATTAAAGCATACAAATACCTTGGAATGAAATTTGTATTGAGGTGATGCTAAACTTTAAAATATCGCAGTTCATTCAAATATGTTTAATGATAGGTATAAGTTTCGTCTTCGATGATGCTTTTAGCTCTTTAATTGATCAAGGACTTTTTCTAGCGTATGTTGCTTCATTAGATGGAGTATTGAACGTCTCATTAAAATTTTGCAACTCTTGTCATTTCCTTTGTCTGAAGACACTTTCTGAATCAATGCCATATTTTAAATTTAACGACTAGTGTACTTTATTCCTTTCTAATGCAATGCATGTTTTCAATATTTCTCACTGTTTCATTGGTTGATATTTCCGGATGAGGGATTGGAAAATTCGAGATTTTTCAATGCATTATTATAAACAATAAAAGATATGATACTCTAAGGGATTCAAAATTTATTTGAATTCTTGAGCTTTTTGTACTTTAATTTTTAATGAAAGACGAAAGAGATATTTTAAATATAGAAATATCAAAATGCAAGCAATAATGACACAGTACGAGAGAAATTCTGATGGTACGAAAGAACTGAACTGAACATTATATCACCATAGATTTTATTACATGATTCTTCATTATATTTATTGATATAACTTTATTTCTAACCAAGCAATCAAGTATTTAAAACAAGAAAAGATAAAATAAAAAATTAGTACTCTATTCATGATTTCAAATTTTAACTTGGAGGGTGGATCAATTTTATAATATATTTTAATTTGGATATATTCCTGTTTTGGAATAGGATTTACTTAAATACGATACATATTGGCAACATCCTAAACAATATAATTTCCACTTCAATTAGGATTAATTAATTAAATAAATTACAGTGATTATGAAATTTGAGTTTAAGAATTCCCCCTTTCTAAACATTATCTTCAGCACTCCTGACAGGTTGTTCAGTGTACATTATTTTCTATCTGATTGATCTATGTTACTTTAAAAATTATGCTCGAACGCTGGCTGGCTTAAAATCACATAATTTCCAAGATGATCATGCAACTTGACGTTATCTGTAAAACTCCTTTCTCATCGAACACAGTATTAAGCCGAAAAAGCCACCTTACAGATACTCTGCCGTAATTTGTGCATTCGTATTTAATATTACTTTTGATCTCGATGCTGAGACGTCCTTACGACGAATAACACCAAACGCATGTGATGTAGTAATTAAGAATACTTTCCCTTTATATCTCCATTATGATATGTAATCTTTAAAGTTTATACTCGAACGTAAACGGCTTAATATCACATCTTTCGCAACTAAGATGGTAAACGAGGTGGGTTTATCTGTAAAACACTTTTCTTGGCTAGTACCGTATTAAGCAGGAAAAGACACCTTACAGATACTCGGCGTCCTTTTCGATAGCGAGAAGTATTTTCGTAGAAAAACACCAAACACTTATATATATATATATATATATATATATATATATATATATATATATATATATATATATGTGTGTGTAGCATTATAGTCCAGAATACATTAATTTTACAGATATCAATATTACAATCTGCAAACTTTAAATATTATACTTAAACGAAGATGGGTTTGAAATCACATAAGATGTTCAAACAAGCTGTCGGTAATCTGTAAAACGCTTTTCTCTACTAGTACAGTATGAACCAGGAAAAGCCACCCTACGAATTCTAGTCGGTATTTTTTCTACACATGGTAATCTCTGGATACTGAGAAGTATTTTCGAAAAATAACGCCAAATGATAAAATGTGGTGTTTCAATTTTTTTAATTTCCCCCTTTCCTATCTATATTAAGATCTGGTAATTTCAAAAGATTATACTCGAACGCAGATTGGCTTAAAATCACATCTTCTCTAAGTAAGATGACCAGGCAAACAAGTTTTCGGAAATCTAAAAATAATTTCCCTGTTATTATACAGAAAAAGCCACCTTACAGATTCTTGGAACTATTTTCGCTACACATGTAATCTCTAGATACTGAGATGTATTTTTGCAAAATAATACCAATCGTATATATGTAGCGTAGTAGTTCAGAAGGCAAAAACCTTTTCACTTTCCAACCTATATTACGATCTGCAAACTTCAAAAGGTTATACTCGAATGTAGACGGGGTTAAAATCGCATCTTCCCCATGTTAGATGATCAGGCAAACAAGTTGGCGATAATCTGTAAAAATCATTTCTCTGTTAATACAACATTATACAGGAAAAGACACCTTACAGATTCTCGGAGGTATTTTCACTACACATGTAATCTCTCGATTCTAGGAAGTATTTTTGTAGAAACTCACGCATATATGTAGCGTAGTAGTTAACAAACCAAGAACCTTTTCTCTGTTAATAAAACATTATGAAGGAAAAGTCATCTTACAGATTCTCGGAGGTATTTTCGCTACACATGTAATCTCTCGTTCCTTCGAAATATTTTCGTCGAGTAACACCAATCGCATATGTAGCGTAGTATTTCAGAATGCATTAATCTTTTCCTTTCCTATCTATATTAAGATCTGGAAACTTTGGAAGATTTTCTCGCACGCCCCAGACGGGCTTAAAATCACATCTTTCCCAAGTAAGATGATCAGGCAAATAAGTTAGCGGTTATCTAAAAATCCTTTCTCTGTTAATACAATATGCAGGAAAAGTCACCCAACAGATAATCTCGGTACTATGAAGTATTTTAGAGGAATAACACCAAGAATAAATAACATGATTCCATTATATGTTTCACATGAATTTGGTATCAGTTTTCATGTATTTTTATATATAAAAACCGAGTTCAAGTTTTTACTGTATGTGGAAAAGCATGTATTTAATCCAGATGTATCATATATCAAACTTTATGTATGAAAAATATATCATCGTTAATAATAAAGGATATATGTATTATAAATTATGAGAATGAAAACATATTATGTAATTTCATATAAAAATACAGTATATACAAATAAATGGAAATTTAGTGCTTTAAAACACCTCGATTGGTGTTGTGAATTTTGAAGCAGAAGGCTATAGAAAACAGTTGGATTCGAATGTAGTTTGAAATCTTATGTATTTAAGTAGTAGCTTATAGTTTTACTAGCAAAAATAGTTTTATAATGAAAATAAAATAATTTTATTTCAATACTAATTTGCTTTTATTTATACAAATATAAGCTTGAAATTAGTTTGTAGTTATAAGGTTCATCCAATGTGATCGGTTTTAAGTCCAGAACTGCTTTCACGAAAAGAGTATCTATTGGAAAGACGAAATTAATTTACTTCTATCTATTCCTGCATTTGCAATTCAAAATAGGAAACCCAATACTTAATTCAGTTGACCGGTACGGATATTTCAGAATAACCAGACTGATAACGAAAAAAAGGTCGTGGGTGATGAAAAGACGTTACTTTTGTAGCAGTTAAGTTACAGGAATTTTCGGAGTAGGAAGCGGTAATAAGTATTTTGAGAAACATTTACTAGAATCTTTATGTTTACTCAAAAGCTGGAAATATATTTAATGTAAAATTCAAATATTATTGCCTAAAAGGTATACTCTTTCAAGTTTTGTATTTGTATAGCTTATTATTAAGTATTAACTGTAAGTGTAAAAAATATTAGATATCCATTATCTACAAAACATCATACTCGTATCCAACAGTAGTATGTTCATGCTATTGATAAATTTCAAAAGAAATTGATGGAGCGGCAGAGAAATACGTTTTATAAAATTTGGTTTTCCTTATATGCTGGATAGTGCAGTTTCTTACTACTAACACTAGTCAATAATTTTAAACTGTTTTCACGACATGGGTTAAATGAAATTTTCCTAACGAATCTGGAGGAGTTGAATTCAAATATGACTGCAAAAATTTATCACCACGTACAGTGTTTTGTTTACTAAGAATAACTATTCAAAATATGTATATACAACGCAACGTTTACACGTCTAGAAAATGGAAGTAATCGTCACATTTTATTAAATTCCAAGAGCTTCAAATTGTAATTTAGCACATCATTTATTTTTCTTGCTAACTATAAAATTGCAGCATTGAAATTAAAAATACTTGTTTTACATATCACTGCATGAGATAGTAAAACAATAGAGCGAAATGTCTAAATACAAAATTAAATTTATACTCATACACGCAGTTCATTTTTTCACTTATGTGTCGTATCGTCCTCCTGCAATATTCAGCAGTAATCATTGTGAAATCCCTCCTGCCTTGATTCCTCTTCTATATAGTTTCGATATCTTGGCGGAGCCTTTGTTCTTGTTCATCGCTGACTGCTCCTAGGTTGTCAGGAAAGAAATCCAAATGAGAACCTAAGAAATGTATTTTTAAGGACATTTGGCACCCAAGGTTTCCATAGTTCTTCAGAAGGTCTTGAATAAGCTGTTGGTAATTTTAGGAGTTTATTGAAATGATTGTCATGCTGTGAGCTGTTCCTGCATGACTCCTGACTGCATGATCCTGTATGCTCCTTGCTGATAATCTTTTCTGTAGAAACAGAATCACTCAGTAGCTTCCATATCTGAGTACCTACAAAAAGTCTTTCTTTGAGTTTTGCATTTCTTTATCCCCATTCCTTTAAGTCCCAAAACCTGGATGAAATTCGTCCATAGCTTTCACAAAACTTTTCATCAATCAGTTTTATATAAAGTGATGGACCAAGCGTATCGACCACTTTAAAGTGGTCATATTTCATTGCTGTGAGAATTTTCCTCATGCTTTCGTAAGTCTCGTTCATTATTACAACATATTAATGGAATGCAAGGCTTTTGGTTTCAGTTGTACATAAGCACAGTTTTTAAACTAACCTTGGATGAGTTGACAAATAGACACCATTCCTTATGATAGCGAGAAATTCCTAAATTTGTTATAAGCCCTGAGATATCTGTACAAAAGCACAAACATCCTGCATTTCACAGAAAGATAGAACCAAATTTTTATTTTTTAAACAAACATCATCTACCCTTTGCTTGAAGGTTCCACTCTTGGAACCCTCTGAGACCTAAAAGTTCAGCTTGTTTGGAAAGATGTAGGTCTTGAATAAGATCATTTTGGGCCTTCTTCGCAGTGTTTGTCAAAGAACGACTTTGAGATGTTAATATATACTATCAACACACATATCAACTTATCTGAAACGTTAATGCATCCTCCTTTGTTCCAAAGTTTGTTCAAATTTTGCTCACAAATATGCAGCACGTGTTGCTTCTCCTTCGATGAAATATACAACAATCGTAGTTCGGTTGTGGTTACATATTCTCTACCAGCGAAAAAATCAATGTTACCACCCGTAAAATGTTAGGTGGCGAATATTAAAATATAAGGATCTAGTCTCGTTTTATGACTAAAAGCACTTGATTTTGACAGATAGCAATTACTAATGCCCAAAAACACTTGAAGTAGTGGCTATTTTTTTGTGGTCATATGACAAATCAGCACCCAAAAATTATCTAAAAACTGCTGACTTTGTTCATGTTATGAAAATCTTGTAGACCAATGTAATCAATTGGTTTTAATAATTTTGGAACTGCAGGCTTCAGTAAATAGTTTGGTCATCTAATTTCTTAAATTAATCTAACCAGTAGAAAATATGTGAAATTAATGCACGAGTAAATCTGTTTTCAATTCTTACTTTTTTGCATCGGGAAACAAAGAAGGCCTATAATCGTTACGATTATCTCATTTTTATTTAATTAGCAAGTTGCAACTAACAAGAAATTATTTAGTTAAGATGCCACATCACTTTTATTCATATGAAAATTTAATATTGAGATCGCACACAATCGAATACAAACGATGAGAATCATACTCTCCAATTTTAATGAGACAACGAGTGCTCGCTGCTTTTGCAGCAATCAGCTAATTTCGTTCGGGTTTAAATCGAAGGCGCTGATATTGGGGCAGCCCAGTAACCTGCCAATAGTTCTCAATAGAAGAATAATGTCGAAAAATCTGTTTCTGATCGATTTTTAATTTATTGCAACGTGCAAAAGTAATTTGATTACCTTGCAACACTTATCTCATTTCCGTTAAACTAGTTGTAAGTAACAAAAATGCTCGGTTACGATGTTCACAAGGACCTTTTTATGTTATTAAGTTTTCATAATGAGAATCAAATATGAATTTGGATGCTATTCTGATTTGAATGCTTGCTTCAAGAGTCTGCACTGGAGAAGCAGCCATAAACTCACTCTCCATCTGTAAGTGGCAAGGAACACTTTGACTATTCCTGCCCAGTATCTCCACACCCAGCGATAAATCCACAACACAGTCGACGGGCATCCTACAAGCTCTCCACTTTTATTGCGACATGACGAGTGCTGGCTGCTTTTGCAGCAATCAACTAATTTCGCGCGGCGTTTAAATCTAAGCCGCTGATATTGGGGCAGCCCTTCGCCCTGCCGATAGTCCTCAATGGAATTGGGCGGCGAAGATTAATGTGACAACGAAAGATAACGTTATCGTGAGCGACGCATTTCACACTACGGTCACCACATTATCCAGCTGTTATCAGAGTCCGGGTGAAAGCAGGCATTTCAGTAATGAAGTTGAAAGGGCAAGGAAAACCACCGCGCTGGGATGAGGAGAGTGAAGAGCAGCCCTCCCGGATGAGGGCGGACGCTATTTACGCTCCCCTCAATCCAGATCATCTCGGGAAATTACCTTTCTTTGTGAAATGGGAACGACGAATGTGGGTTATAATATTCAAATCCGTTCCCCCGACTGGAGATTTATTTTCGAAGGTAAAAATGGACCTTAAGAGAAACACATTATTTAGTCGTGCTTCTTTCAGTTTGTACACTGAAGATTCGTAAAATGTGTACCATATATAATAGACATTTTTGTGAATGAAATGACTCTATGCTGATGCTCTAGCCAAGAAGGCAATACCTCCATGCACTTACTTTATGGTTAACGGTTGTTAAAATATGCCTGAACATTTTGTTTGTCACTCTAGTGTCACGTTTCCAGTCACTCAAGCGGTTTTAGGCTGTAATATTCAAGAAGACAGAATCTCAAAGTTCGGATTTAGGTTTAACAGCTGTTAAAGTATATGTTTATAATCGAGATTTTTCTGATATAAATGACTGTAAGATGGTGGCCTAGTCGAGAAGGTACTATCTCGAGGTTTAGACTTAGGTTTAGCAGTTGTTAAAATATATATTTTTAAGAGAGAAGAAATTATTGGGAAATAAATGACTCAGTATGATGGGAAGCTAGTCAAGAAGGCATTACCTCAAAGTTTAGACTTAGGCATATACTTTAACAAATGTTAAACCTAAGTAGATTTTTTTTGTGAAATAAATGACTAACTATGATGGGAAGCTAGTAAAGAAGGCATCATTTCAAAGTTTGACCTTACTTTTAATAGCTGTTAATATATATGCTTAAGATATATATAATAAAAATTTGTGTTAAATTAATAACTCGGTATGTTTGCAGGCAGTGTAAGTATCTCAAAGTATAGCAGTTGTTAAAGTATATGCTTAAAATAGAAATTTTTGAATACGAATTGTGACTAGGTATGCTGGCGGGCTAGTCTAGAAGACATCTCAAAGTTTGAACATAAGTTTAATAGTTGCTAATATATTTACTTAAGATAGACATTTTTGTTAAATAAATAAATCAGTATACTGGCGGGCAGTGTCAGCATCTCAAATTTAGGAATTTCGGGTTAACGGTTGTGAAAATAACGCGTGCAAAAGGATCAGATGTATCAATACTCTAGAAAACAGTTAAAACGTACTCAATCAACAGTTTGTTGAGTGTTCATACTATTTTCAAGCATAATGAAGGCTCAAATATTTTTATACGCTACATTTTAATAGCCTTAAACCTAAGACCAAGTCTGGAGATTCTGTCTTCATGATAGCAGTATGGCCAAGACAAATGATGAAGTGTATGCATTCTTCTCAAGCATCATTGAAGGATTTGCTTCTTTTAACTATTTCGTAAACACGTAAAATATAAAATTTGCTACTTATTTCTGTGAAGACAGGAGTACATAATATATGGAAAATGTGTCTGATCAAAGTACAAAACTTATATGAATATTTACTTTCGTCTAAGATAGAAATAAAATTGTTATGATAATATCATGACCTTAGAAAATTGGATTATTTTTTAAATTTATTTAATTTCGGACTATAATTGAATTTATTATTGCATAATTTTACATTTTCATTTCTTTACAACTTTTTACAACTTTCATTACCTTTTACTTGCTGCTGTTCCATACTTATAGAATGATAAGTTGCTTTAAAAGCTCTTGATTATTACATACGAATGGTATTTAAATTATATGAGTAATGAAACAATTCACAAAATTACTTGTTTTCTGATTCCTGATCGATTTAATTAAACGAATCTCTTTCAATCGATTAATAAAAACGCTCAGCTACCTATATTACAAATTTCTATCCTTTTGGTTTATATTGAAGTAAAATACATTATTTTTCAAACTCAGTTTAGAATTTTATATCAAACAATATAAAATATGCAGCTAAAATCCTTATATTGAATTTGACTCTCACAATTTATTAAAATATCTGGCAAAGTGCGTGGAAAAATTCATAATGAAAAAACAGAAAATTTGTTTCAGTTGCAGTGTTTCATATAAAACCTAATCCTAAATAAACGAATTTCTGAAAATATATTACTTTTTCAGTTCCAAAAAAAAAAGAATGCGGAATCGATCGCGCGCGCGCGAGCAACAATTACTTAAACAAATTCATATAAATTTCGTGGTTTCAAACCCGTCTTAAAAATACCCAGACAGTTTCTGACTGACACGATGGTAGCAAATGTCCATCACCACCTTTCAGAAGTTTCACTTATAACAAGTTGTAGTTCCTATAAAGATAGCATCTATTGTCATAGATAAAGCATAAAAAAAGATGGACGACAAAGAAATGCCCATCAGCAGCTTTCAGCACAGTTTTTCTTTCGGTAACAAGTTGTATTTTCTATATAGACAGCTCCTATAGTCACAAAGTATAGAAAAATAGGAATGATAAAGATCTTATTTAACGAGGTACAACGTGGTCTTTGAAGTGGTTGGAAAATAAGCTATCGCAACTATAGCTTACGAAATTGTTTTGCAAGTAGCAAAGAGCATATATTTATGGATTTGAATCAAGCGCGTAAAATGTTTCTTCCTTTACGTTTAAGTTATTTGTATCAATCGTTAAAATTTTTTTGATTTAAAACCGATAAAATTAATTAATTAATTAATATTTTGAAATGCGTAGCTTTTCTGAAATATTAAATGTTCTAGAATTCAATAATTTCAAAATATGCAAATTAAAGTGAAACTAGCGATAAATTATTTAAAAAATAAAATAATAATTCTTAATGTTTTAGTCTAAGAAGTCGTGGAAGATAATACTTCGTCGTTATCGCGGAAGAAAAATTAAATAATTTTGAAATTAATTTTGATTTATAACTAATGAACAAATTACCTATAAAATATTTCCTTTCCTAAATTAAATTTAAAATTAATTTATATTTAGTTTTCAAGCATTATTTTTATGAAAATCTTAATCCTATTTTTCATTTATTTTTAATAGCATGCTATTCTAAAAAAATTAATTTCCAGTAAACTAATAATTTATAAATGTTTTCGATAACTACGAAAACCCGCTTCAGAATATCCCACTTGAATCAGACGAAAGTTTTTGGAGTGCTTAAAAAAATTCAAGTAAAAAACGAATTATGAGTAATTAACGAGTTTCCAAAAAAAGTTTAGGCACGAGAGAAAAAAAAAACAGTTCCTTTTTCTTCGAAAAAAAATCCTTTTTTCCTTGAAAGCACCTCGAAGGTACAAACCGTTCCTTTAGGTACCGAAGAATAATAAAAACGTAAGCTTAAAAAATAGTTATCTTTCAGGAAAGAAACAGACTCGGAAAAAGTAAAGTTTCGTATACAAAGTTCGTCGAAAAAGCGAAGACCCGATTCGCTTTATGCGTAAAGACACGTTAACTCGTATATCCGCGTTCGGTAATTCCCCGCTGGAGAAACCGAAACAAAAACTAAGAGCCGGGAGAAAACCCACCGCTCCCGTTTCCTTCGAAGGGGGAAAACTTCCACCCGGGCCCACCGCGTGTGATGCGGCGCCGGACCCCAAAACTCCCCCAAACCCAAGTTCCCGACCCGAAATCCACGCGTGCACCCCGTCAAAGCCCACTCGGCCGCCGAGCCATCCGATTAAAAGTTGAACCGAAACACATACCTGAAGGGCGCCTCCTGATCCCAGCCTAAAACTCCTGCGCGGGAGGAAAAAGATACCGCTGTCCCAACTTCTCTCCGAATGAAACAAGCTTTAGCTTTACGATAAAAGCCAAAATCTCCTTTTCAAAAGCATCCCGTGTGTTTTAGCGCCATAATGCGCAGAAGCGCCGCGACGCATATTCTGAAACGGAGCAAAACTCGGCGGAGATGCTGCTGGTTTGGATGGGGCATTGCTATCGGCGGGACAAGCAGGGCCGATCGATCCCGACTGCCCTCAACGCGGCCCCTACAGCGCCGGTGATTGGCCGCCCCTCCGACACCCGTATGAAGGCATAAGACGCCAAAGAGGAGCAGCTTTTCTCCGAGGCCAGTTCCCATTTGGACCTAGCTGGCGAGCAGACCCGCATCGCACACACCTTGCAGCGAAATCGAAAGAGGTAAGCCTACTTTGCCTGCATGCACGACACCCCCGTGTTGGGGTGCACGCGCCTCATGGCTGCCATTGCGGCGGATGCTCAGGTGGTCGGGGGGAGAAAGTTTGCCGGATCACTACCCGCGTCCCCAAGGGCGGCCTTTGAATGTCGAACTCACGGGAACTCGCGGTGGGAACTTCTCTTCGGACTTTGGCGAGAAGGCTGCTCGTGAATAACTTCACTGCATCGCGCGGAGAGGCGGAAACGTGTTTCCAAGCGTTTGGGAGATTTCACTCCGAAAATAAACCGGTATTGTTACTTTTACTGTGACGCTGCGGGTGACAACAATTCGTGGTCGTTCAAAAATTACTTCTGCATGGGAATGTCCGCTTGTTTGGCACCAAAGGAGGGATTCATTTGTTTTAGTTTATGTGATAAAGTAACCAGTATGCTCGATTAGGAAAGCAACATAAACATTTTTACTGTGCCTCTCGAAACTCACGAGTGACAACAATTCGTGTTCGTTCAAAAAATACTCTCCTGCATAGGAATGTTCGCTTGTTTGCCTCGAAAGAAGGGAGTTATTTTTTGAGCTTATATAAAAAATTAAACGTCATGATCGCTTATGTTATCAACATAAATACTTTTGTGTGTCCCTTTAAACTCACGAGTGACAACAATTCCCGTTCATTAAAAAAATACTTCTGTATAGGAATGTCCGTTTGTTTGACTCGAAAGGAGGGAGTTATTTTTTGAGCTTATGTGAAAAGTAACCGGTATGCTCGCTTATGTAAACAGCATAAGTGTTTTTACTTTGCCTCTTTAAACTCACGAGTGACAACAATTCGTGTTCGTTCAAAAAATACTCTCCTGCATAGGAATGTTCGCTTGTTTGCCTCGAAAGAAGGGAGTTATTTTTTGAGCTTATATAAAAAATTAAACGTCATGATCGCTTATGTTATCAACATAAATACTTTTGTGTGTCCCTTTAAACTCACGAGTGACAACAATTCCCGTTCATTAAAAAAATACTTCTGTATAGGAATGTCCGTTTGTTTGACTCGAAAGGAGGGAGTTATTTTTTGAGCTTATGTGAAAAGTAACCGGTATGCTCGCTTATGTAAACAGCATAAGTGTTTTTACTTTGCCTCTTTAAACTCACGAGTGACAACAATTCGTGTTCGTTCAAAAATACTCTCCTGTATAGGAATGTTCGTTTGTTTGCCTCGGAAGGAGGGAGTTATTTTTTGAGTTTATGTAGAAAAGTAACGTGTATTCTTGCTTATGTAAACAACAAAAATATATTTACTGTGCATCTTTAAATTCGTAAGCGACAACAATTCTTGCCAATTCAAAAAATATTTCTACATAGGAATGTCCGTTTGTTTGGCTCGAAAGGAGGGAGTTATTTTTTGAATTTATGTGAAAAAGTAACCGGTATTGTTACTAATGTAAACAAATATTTTTACTGTGCATCTTCATGTTTATGAGTGACAATTCGTGGTCAAAAGTATTTCTGCATAGGAATGTCCGTTTGTTTGGCACGAAAAAAGGAAGCTATTTTTTTAGTTTATGTGATAAAGTAACCAGTATACTCGCTCATCTAAACAGCATAAATATTTTTACTGTGCATCTTCAAATTCGTGGGTGACAATTCGGGTTTGTTCAAAAATATTTTTGCATGATGTCCGTTTGCCTGGCTCGAAAGGCGCGAGAGTTATTTTTAGAATTTATGGGGAAAAAAGAGAGAGAGAGAGAGTAACCGTATGTTCACTAATGTAAACAATATAAATATTTTTACTGCGTCTCTTCATATTGAAAAGTGACTTCAATTAGTGGTGGTTCAAAAATATTTTTACATGATAATGTCTTTTTGTTTAGTTCGAAGGGTGATAATTATATTTTGAGTAAATGTGAAGAAAGTAGAGTATGCTGGCTAATATAACTAATATAAATATTTCTATCGTGCCGCTTCAAATTCATGAGTGACAATTCATATTTCTTTAAAAATATTTCTGCACAATAATGGCCATTTGTTTTGTTCAAAGGGTGATAGTTATATTTTGAATAGATGTGAAAAAGCAGGGTGTGATCACTAATGTATTTAATGTACATATTTTTACTGTACCTCTTAAAATTTGCGTGTGACAATAATTCATATAAGCTCAAAAAATACTTCAAAATAAGAATGTCCATTTGTTTGATTAGAATAGGAATTATTTTGGATTACATGTGAAAATGTAACCGGTATACTTAACGAAACTATCTGAATATTTTTACTGCGCCTTATCAAAATTAGCGAATGACAGTTCTTTTTTATTAAATATTTCTGCGTAAAATGTTCATTTGTTTGGCTTAAAGGGTGAGAATTATTTTTTAATTATTTTAATTGATGTGAAAAAAGTAACTGGTATGCTCACAGACATAAATTGCATCCAATAAAGTCTGTTTCACAGTAGAGTTTGTTTACATTTTTTATTGAGTAACAATCACCATAAAATAAATTGTTTCTGGTTTATAGTTGTAAATGTAAATTTTCTGATGCAACTATGTTTCAATGTGGCTAAGATGGAAGATATTTTTTGGATTTTGTGCAAATTTAACGCAATTAATTGTTACTGATAGTTGAATTGGAATACCTTATAAAATTTCATCCCTTACTGATCAATGCCAGAATATCTACAGTAACAACCATAAAATATTCACAGAAAATGTATCGATAACAAGACTTGGGAATTCATATAAAAACAACAGAGAGACCCCCGTTTAAAGGTCTCTCAGCATATTAAACATTGACACGCGTAAACCAAACCGACTTATTCCACACAAATAATCGAACTCGTGGAGTTTAACACAAACATTGAGATGCCAATGCTAAAATGTCACCTAACAACAATATTTAATGTTCACATATGTAAATAAAAACCCATAATGTTAAAAATTCAAATTTTTATTTGTTTTCAACATTTACGTAAACAAGTTACTCATATATTTGTAGGTCATAAATTTAAGTAAATTGTTTAAAGTGTCAAAATTGTTCTCTATCTGGAGACCTAATAGCGTGTTTCTGAAGTTGAATAAATACGTTTTAAAGTTGAACCGCTGAACTGGTCCGTATCTATCTTTGTGACTAGATTAAGCTCTAAAGTAAACAAATTTGGCGATAAAATTATAAAAATAAATGTATTTATCATGAAATGGATATTGTTTACTCGCATATCTACAGAAACCAATTTCTCCAATAAATAGCCAAACAGCGATATAACCCTTTGAGCGCCACAAAATTTTTAGGTGTGCACTTTCTTTCACTTTACTAACATACATAAAATGATTAAATAGCCAAAGCTATTGGTTAAAAGAATCCTATGGAAGATTCTATTAACCAATAGCTATAACGAAGTTTAAAACTGGTTAGAGGCCATGCAGGGAAAACTACAGATTGCATGGTGGAAGAATGTGTGCCAGGCACTAATGGGGTTAAATCTTTAACTTAAATAAGCAGGCAAATTTAAATCTTCGTCTCACAATTTTATTCTTTAAACACTGTTTTTAAAGTAATATTTTTCTGATTTGATACAAACCAGTTTACTAGATCGCAGCTGCTAAACCTTAAAATTAAGATACATATGGAGTATGAACCTAGACCACATGTATTAAAATAAAAGCACCACTTTTCTCTCCGTGGTTATTTGATTCTAAGCTGAAGTTAGATAGAAAAATTTAGATAAACACTACAATGGCGTAAACAATTTTTATATGTAAGTGGAAATACCTAGAATGTTTTGAATTTTAGTATTTTATTGCGTTTAAAAATTGAACTAAAAAATTCAAACGACTCACTCATATTTCTGTAATTGAATATAACAGTGTCGAAGTTTCCCAAAATTGCTAAAATGTCCGTCAAATAGCTCTCTTGTTTGTAGTTAAATCGTGTTAATAACTATTTTGATAATCTTACGAGGATGAAGATTCATCCTCATACAAAGAAAATTAAAAATTGATTCAAAAGTTTTGCTTAAGTAACACTATTGAGTGATTGAACATTCTATTTGATTACCTGGGAAGAAGGAAAAGAACTAGTGTGTGATGAGATGGTAGAATGCTATATAGAGATGCGTTTTCTCCTCCAACACTCAGTCAGGCAGGCATTGTTAACATTACAACAGCGGTTTTCACTGCAAGGCTTCTAAGCAATTTTAGCCTTCTTGATCATTATAATTTTTCTTTTGGTTCGTTCAACAAAGATCCATCCACATGCAACATTCAAACAAAAATATTAAGTTGGTTGGTTAGATTGGTTTTTATGGTTGAAGGGCCGTATTTAGCCATGCTGCACCAAATTCAAGACATGCAACATAAAGTAATGTACATACACATGTAAGAGAAATTTTACTAACACAGAAGAGCATGGGGGAATCGAACCTGCGCCGCCTACAACTCGCACAAAAAATAAATTAGGATTTTATACACAAATTTTACTAAAGCAACACCATTGAGTGATTGAGAATTCTATTTGATTCCTCGGAAAGTATACTAAATGAAAAAGTTTCACTAACACGAGATGTTAGAGCGTTATGTAAAAATGCATTCCTCTCAACACTTTAAGAGCCAAAAATAGCCCGTTGTGTTGCTCCAGTGCGACGTTAATTAAAATACCTACCTATCTTTAAGAGCCATGTACATATTAATACTACAACAGCGGTCTTCACTGCATGCCTTCTGAGCAATGTAGGCTTAATCAATATATTTCCTTGAATTCTTTCAATCAATAAAAGTATGTTACTATTTAGTCATTAAATATGCTACAATGTAAAAGCAATAGTACAGTTTACAAATACACACACACATATATAATAAGTAATATATATATATAGGTAGTTTTGTCGGGTAAGAAGTCAAAAGGCTAGCGACTCCTACAGCTCTGTGCAAGGAACATGGGATACGATCTTTATTTCTTAATAAAACACTCCAGTTCTTTCCTGTTGACATCCCTTTGTAGATTGAGAGTCTATTAATCTTTATAGACGAGCATATAAGTCTATTGATGTTACATATAGGTAAAGGGGATTTAGGAAGATCCAGCCTTAGCCAATTGGCCCGCCTGTTCATTGCCACGGTGTCTTGGAATCCACTGTAAGACAACTTTTTATTAACCTTCATAAGATGGCTTAGCTTTTCTCTACATCGATGCACAAGATCATATTCATTTAGACTAGAGGTGGTAAGAGCTATTATTACTGCCTAGGATCGATGAAAATGCGACATTCTTTTAAGGACAGGAATCGACTTCACCCACAGCTAGGCAAACAGATAAAACAGTTTTAAAATACAGATTTTATACGTCTTACGAATGGCTTTTACGAGGATGCCTCTGAAAGTACTGATGATTTAAAAGTTATATGAAATTAATTGTTCTTAATTTCAAAGTATATTATTTTATATCTTAATAATTAACTACATTTAAAATATGTAAATTCAGATTTTCTGTGTACGGTGTTATTTGGATACCCAAACATCGGATCACGCTGGGCCCAGTTAGAAGAGCAGCGGATTAGCAACCGGAGGGTTGCGAGTTCGAACCAAAGACTGTCCAGTTCCAGCCAAAGATCGTCGTGTATCGTCGGCTGGTGCACATTAGATCTGGCCTGGCCTCCTCACGTTGGCGCAGTGTGGAAGTTTGGAGAGTTGAGTGCCAGCTCAGGTGTTCTCGTCATCCGACCGTGGTTCAAAATTACGAGACGTTGTCCTTGAATCTTTCCCTCCGGGATTGATTCCAGACCGTCGCTAATAGCCCGATGTGCTGCTTCAGTGCGACTTTAATTAACTACGAACCTACCCCAACGTCGGTCATATGTACTGAAATTGCTTAGCAGAAGACGGAATCGGAGTATTGACTGTAAGAGAGAGAACTTAAATTACATCGTGGAAAACGAATTTGTATAGACATTAATTAGAATAGAATTAAATGTTAAATCAATCAAAATGTAGTTCACAGCCTGAGGTATTCCAAACTTGTAGTTTAATTGCTCTGATTTGAAACTCAAAGTTAAGGTCTGCTCAATATCCGGATTTAAAACCGAACTCTTAAAATACCCCCCCCCCCATTTGCTGCAAAAATCTTGTTAACTATAAATATTTCTTATTTTATCATGTACATAACGTTATCAATTTAAAACAGTAAACCTTAACATTTCATGTTTCTGTGCTTTTGGCCTCCAATGCTTAACCCTCCAAGTGGTTTGAACGAGATAACTCGTCCATCAAGGTCTGACCAATTTTGATAATGACGAGGTATCTCGTCATCAAGATATAGGCGATATTTTTGATGACGACGAGATCAAGATTTGGTCAGTTTTCTTCTAATGACGGGATATTTTGCCCATCAAGACCTGGTCAGTTTTTGCTAATGACGAGATACCTCGTAGAGACAACCACCAGAAGGGTAAAATGCTCCATCATGTTTTTAAAATTTAAGTAATATTTAAAAATAATCCGTGTTGTCAACTCCGTATTCCTAAAATGGTACCACAGAATCGGGATTGGAATATATTTTAAGAATAAAATTACTAATGTTTTCAACACTAATCTCACTTTCTAGGAAGTATATCCTATTCTGAAAAATTACGAGATATAATGGTGGTATTGAATGGGTACAGGTCCTACAGTATTTCGATACGTTATGCTTCAGCAATAAACAACCGTGAAGTGGTAACCAAATCCAAATCAAGCTAGCTGTGTGCCGTTGGAAAATAATCGATAAAACTACTTTACTTACCTTCTCCCAACAATCTCTTTTTAAATTTATTGTTTAGCATTGAGAAGGAAATATTTTAACGTACTAGAGAAGGCAAGTTAGAAGTACGATTTCATATATGAGAGCTTCTACGGGACTAATGCTTTCCAACCGTGTAGAGAGTAAAGAAAATGAAAAATATGACTTTGATCACAGCGCAGACCGATTTCTATATATTAAAGCAAGGGAATAACAGCCACAGTTTAATAATATGAAGATTAACCAGTTTATATAGTATTTAGGTACCGGAATTTACGTCTCACTGGAGCAACAGATTAGGTTATTGGCGACGCTTCGGGATCCATCCCAAAGGGAAAGATCCGAGGACAACATAAAGTAGTTTTGAACCACGTTCAGATGACGAGGTCAACACCTGAACTGGCACCCCACTCTCCAAACTTTCACACCACGCCAACGTGAGGACATTTAAGGCCATGACGGATTTAACGTGCACCCGACCCATAGTACACGGCGGACTTAGGTTGGATCGAGTTTCGAACTCGCAACCCTCAGTTATTAATCCGCTACTCTTAATATCTGGTAACCGAGGCCTTGCATAGTTCATAGTAGAATACTTTGAAGTATCATTCAATAGGGAAAAAAACGTCTTCTATAATCCATGTGTAGAAATGCATATAAAGGGGCGGTTCTAGTATTAAATTGAACAGAAACTTCATAACTTCGCACTACTTCGACGCAAAGTTCGAATTTATATCAAACCTTATTCTGTATAATTGCAAAGGTTTTAAGTTATTTGGTTTAGCCCTTTCTTGATTATAAGGCTGGTGAATTTGGAGCATCTCAAATTAAATAGTTTACCAGATTTCCATTCATATCTTCCGAAATAATCTTATCACGCTAATTTTTTATTTTATGTTACTTTTAAAGAGCCCTTACAAAAGCTACGTAACACTTCTTTTTCTTAGTATGTGTTATTAATTATAAACCGATATTTAAAATACTATGAAAAGCAACCGTCATTTTTTATGGAAATCAATTCAGAACATCTTATATGATTATGCAAAATTTCATCTCTTTCCTTCGGCTAGTTTTTGCACTGCTACAAATTTAAAAATCGGTATCATTGTCCATTTTTTGTAATAAAAACTGACAAATTTTTTTCTAGAATGGGCGAGCTGAAATTTTGCATAATCATATAAGAAGTCCTTCAAAATCAATTTTCGTAAAAAATATGAAGGTTGCTATTAATAATTTTTTCGAATATTAATTTCTTAATTAATATTACTGACTAAGAATTAATTGAAAAAAGAGACATCCAGTGGAATTTGTTTGAGTTCTTTAACACTCCTGGTGGTTGTCTCGAAGAGGTATCTCGTCATAAAAACTGACCACATCTTGGTGGATGAGATATCTCGTCATTAGAAAACTGAACAGATATTGATGGACGAGATATCTCGCCATCAAAAGAAAACTGACCAGATAGTGATGCCGTCATCATCTAAAAAAGGACAATATCTTGATGACGAGATTTCTCGATGTTAGCAAAATTGCTCAGGTTTGGATGGCCGATATATCTCATTGAAACCACTGGGAGGGTTAATAGCAACATAATAAAAAGCTCAACGTAACAGGAAGATTATTTCGGAGGGTATATCAACAAAAGCTAGATCACATCAGCTACTCATAACCCAGAAAGGCTGAATCAAGTGACTCGAAACTTGATATCTGTGGTTAACGTTCTTAATTGATTCACAGAATAGTCTCAAATTGGGAACTGTCATTGAAAATTATGAAGTTTGTGCACAATTGGATTTGAAGATAACCCCTTATGTAAATTTAATTCATATGAATTAAATTAAGAAGACATTCCATATTGAACGATAACTTTGGACTTGCTTTACTATGAACGATGCTGGAATAAAGAGAGATGGTTCGATTTTTTTCACAGCTTTACTACTCTTACAATAATAAAAATATCTACGCTATAAAATATTATCATACTTTATTTTCCCATTAATGTACCTAAGCATTTTTATGTGTTGTAGTTTTATATATGGTAAAGTACAACTCCAGATTAAGTTCCGTTAAATCTTAAACTATCTAAAACTGAAAATGGATTTAAATATGTAGTATGCAATAGGAAAATTAGAATACACTCACTTTATTTTAAAGATGATTGATAACAGCCATTAGTATAGCGTCAGACTTACATTTGTTTTGATTAGTCTACTCTAGGACATATCGAAGTCCCTCCGTGGAGTGAACATCTATATGAACAACTGTTTATGAACAAATTAAAATTACATTTGGCATTACTAACAAAGAGCTCAGACCTTCTCAAAACAACTTCACTTGTCCTCAAACAGTGTATGGAATAATAATTCGATGACGGTGTCTATCTAATCCATTACGATTAGTGCTAAACTAACAATGCACGTTAATAACTCTTAAACTTAGTAAGCAGACTCCTCTTAATGCAATTCAAAAACACGCAATTTCCTGAGTCCTTACATCCCAGTTCCAGCGTTACCCTTATGTGGTCGACCTGGTCTGATAGTAAGACAAGGGACCTGACACTATTTCCCTTACATACGTCATAGTTGATATTACTAATGAAAAGCTCACAAGCCTTTCAAAACAACATGATCACTATTCCACAAACATTGTCCACACGTTGGGAATGAGAATCCGAAGGTGTCCTTTCTAATCCATCGTGATTAGCTCTAAACTAGTTATGAACATTTATAATTCTTAAACTTATAAAGCAGATTCCTCTAAATGCAATACAAAACGTTTACATTTACCGAGTCCTTATATCCCAGAGCCAGCGTTTCTCTTATAAGAGCGACTTGGTATGATATCAGGACAAATGACCTGCTACTATTTCCATTAACTACGCCATAGTTGGTATTACTAACAAAAACTCAGAGGCCTTCCCTAAACAGTATGATCACAATTCCATAGTATCCAGACGTTCTCTGCATCCAATACACCTTAATTAGAGCTAAGCTGACAATGAACATTCATGACTCTTAAACTCTGAAAGCAGATTACATATTCAAGTCCAAAAACTTTTCACATTTCACGGTCCACTCGGTCACGGTGGTACTAGTACTCCCTTATGTGGAGGCCTGGTATAGTGCCTGGAAAGGAGATCTGACACTATTTTACTACATATAACACAGTTGGAATTGCTAACGAAACTCTCACAGGCTTTCCCGAAACCACATAATCACTATTCCAGTGTCCAGACGTGAGGAATAATAATTCCATAAAGGTCTCAGCATCCGAACCATCATGATTAGCGCGAAACCCCCAATGAATACACACTGAAATGCCAGAAAAACTGGCACACCACTCTAGTACTTGATATATCTCCCACGAGAGCGTAATCCTGCAGAAATACGAAGGGGAATGGACTCCCCAAGCTTGTGGAAGTATTCTGGACGCATTGAACACTACTTCCTGCAGAGCGGTCCACAATTATGTTGTATTCCGAGATATGGGATTTCTGTGTTCCATAGCGCTTTGCAAGGCATCCTAGATGTGTTCGATGACTTAGAGATTTGGTGACTTACGTGGAAGTGGCAAGACCCCTAACTCAGAAAACCAAATTCTAACCATAATTTGGCGTGTCTAGTCTTGTGCGTTGGCTCATTGTCCTGGTTCTGTTGAAAGAGGCCAGACCCATCAGAATGAACCCATGACATGAACTTGGGCAACTCGTCAGAAAGATTGCACACACATAGCGTTCACCTGTCAGAGACGTTTGTAGGCATACCAGGGTTTCCATGGAATACTGCTGAGCAAACCTCATATCATTATGGATCCATACCAGCATTTACAATACCCTATTGACATGCAGGATCCATGGCTTCATGGGGTTTTCTTCTCATATGGATCCTTCCATCTGCACGAAATAGTTGGAAAAGCGACTCATCGTATGAGGCTTCTCATTTTCAGTCATCAAGGATCCAGTGGCCTTGTTCCCGAGCCCAGATAAGGCACTGTGTCGTGTATTCATCAATGGCATTCGATTAGGGCGTATGTTTTTAAAGCCCATATCTTCGAGGGAACGTTGCACCATCCTCGCTCTGATGTTTGTTGAGGTCCCAGCATTGTGTTCGGATGTTAATTGATGCAGTGTTGCACGCCTATCACGTGAAACGATTCTTGCCAGCCGACGCTGATCACATTCACCCAGATTCTTTTTAAGGCCACATGGTTGTCGTAACTTACAGGTTTTGTCAGAATTCCTGTAATCACGGAACACCCTTGATATGGTAATACCTGAAAATCCAAACTTCTCTTCCTCCAAAATGCTATGACCCATCTCACGAGTTCCAACTATTAAACCACGTTGAAAATCGTTAGAAGAAAATTGACCAGTTCTTGATCTCGTCATCATCCAAAAATTAGTAATATCTTTATGACGAGGTATCTTGTCATTAGCAACGTTGGTCATACTTGATGGACAAGATATCTCGTCAAAACCCCTTGGAGGTTTAAATCGTGATAACTTGCAATTATCAAGGAAGGGAACAGCTCTAGATGATTCCATAGATGTCTAGCATTTAAATATATGCACCGGCAGGAGCAACCAATGACGTGCATAGGTGGCGTTGCTGCGTATTTTGAAGTCTCGTTTGCACTAGCATTGGTTACACTTCAGTGTAATGACAATGAAGATTCTTAACTCATAAATGTCGAAAACAGACAGCTCATTGTAGTACAAAAACTTTTCGCATTTCCAAGGCCCCTGTATCACACCACCAGAAATTCCCAGTCATATAACACAGATGTCAATCCCTTGATGCATCCAATGGCCGGCGCAAACAATGACGTGCATGGGTGGTATTGCTCTGTATTTGCACGGGCTAGTCTGTACTAGTTTTTCTTTGACTTCAGTGCAATGACGATACACATTCTTAACTCATGAACATTGAAAACAGACAGCAGATTACGGCACAATAAACTCTTGGCATTTTCCAAGCCCCTTTATCACAGCACCAGAAATTTCCAGTCATAAACCGCAGATGTCTTTCCCTTTATATATCACTGGGAGGAGCAACTAATGACGTGCATAGATGGCGTTGCTGTGTATTTTGTATAGACTCGTCTGTACCAGTTTTGCTTGCACTTCAGTGTAACGACAACGAACCCTCATGAATCAAGCTTCGGAAACAGACAGCAAGCACATCACGGTACAAAAAACGTCTCACATTTCCCAGGCCCCTGAATCACAGTACCAGAAATTCCAAGTGAAGGACCAGATCTGGCTCTATTCTCCCACATACGCCACAGTTGGCATTGCTAAAAAACTCCTCGGCCTTCCCGAAACCCCGTGACTCACTATTCCACGAACTGTGTCCAGACGTGGGGAATAAGAATCCAATGAAGGTCTCTGTATCTAATCCATCGTGATTAGCGCTAAACTGGCAATGAACATAATGGTCACGGTTTTTTCCGCGCTGCAAGTTTTGACAGGCTATTGAATTTATGAACTGCGAAGGGTGGTTTAGAACTTCACCAGGATTATGCCGTTCTGTGCGATGAATCACTGGCTCGCTTTCCGAAGGGGCCGAGCGCCGCGATGGAGGCCCCCTGGGGTTCGGGGGAGTGGGGTCAAATGCCCCACTGTTGCCGCGGCACGCATCTCTACCTTTGTATTCAGTCGCTGATGGCTGGGTCGTAAATGGTGAGGGATGTCCTCTGCTTCCGAAAATGAGAGTCCCGCTGCTTATCGTTAACATCGCATTCGAGTATTCAAAGCGGATGCACATATCTAACTCTTGAAGATCTGCCGATAAAAGAGGCATTATTTTATGGATTTCGCGCTGCTGACATTTTTTGAGTCTAGAGGGATTTTAATGTTGGCTATGTTCGCAGGGATATGTTTATTTTACTGTGTAGGCGGTAGTATAAAATGAAACCTGTATTTAAATTAATAAAAGTAAACTATTTTGTGCTACTGACATATTTAAATTTAGATGGATTTTAGTGGTTACCCAGGTTCACGGGTATATCTTTATTTGACTGTTGGGCATAGTATACAATGAAATCTACATTCAAGTTAATGAAAATAGATATTTCGCATTACTGTGACTTTTTTAACTGGAGGATTTCAATGTTATCTAGATTCTCAGGGATATGTTTATTTTACTGTGTAGGGAGTAATATAAATGAAATCCACATTTAAATTAATAAATAGACCATTTAACATTACTGACATTTTTAAGTCTAGAGGAATTTCAATGTTATCTATATTTGCAAGATATTTTTATTTTACTGTTTTGGTAGTATAAAATTAAATCCACATTAAAATAAAAAAATATAGACTATATTACATTACTGGCATTTTTTAGATCTAGAGGATTTGAAAATTATCTTTTGTTTGCTGGTATACATTTAAAGATGATCGGGAAAATAACTTACCATTGGAAAAAAATTAATTCATATTTGAATGATATACATAATGCTTCCTTAAAAAAATTCAAATTCATATTTGTATACACACAAACAGTCACATTGTTAACGACAAAAAATGTATGGACGGGTATAATTCTGATTTTATATTTTGAGAGCTTTCGCTAATCGCATTTGTTGAAAGCACTTACTTTAAATTAAGTTAAATGAACTCCGGGCGATCAATTATTAGCTTTGTATATTATATTGTTTTACTTTCTTCTTTTAAAATGTCAGCTTAGCAGAAAGTAGAAAAGGTTGCATTTTAGGTAAATGCAAGAAATTCTATCTTCATACCTCCAAACGTATTCTCTGTGTTCTTCATCCTACAATAATAGAATTTTGCAATCTGAAATTCATATATTTAATAAAAATGAATACACAACTGGTGCTTTAATATAAGGCAGTTTTAAAAACGTGTATGATTCAATATATAATTTTAAAATAGATTGTGAAAGTCCTCAAGGTAGGTAGGTATTTTAATTAATGTCCCACTGGAGCAACACAACGGGCTATTGGTGACGGTCCGGGATCAATCCCAAAGGGAAATATTCGAGGACAACACAACGTAAATTTGAACCACGGTCAGATGACGTGAAAGTCCTCAAAGAAAAAATTTGCGAATCCATTCAGAAAAGTACCTTCGTTTCTCTATCGGAGCATTTCAAAAACTCTTGAAATATACACCTCTTAACATCCTTCTTTGAGTCACCAATGACTTTAAAATGAAGATTGCAGATGATTATATAAAAGTATTCCTTAATGACCACACACACATTGACATTCCTGTCAAGCTATCTGAAGGTGATAGAGTAGAATTTGCATATTCCAATTGAGTTGCGACATTAACGAATTTATTATTATGAATTCATTAATGCGACATTATGAACGAAGTGTTTTAATATAAAATCGGCTTAGTTACAAATTTCTCCTACGAACCATTTAAATGGTATACTTTTTTTAAATCCAGTATTTCAAAAATTAGGTATTCCAAATATTTAAGTTTATCCTTCTTTAAAAATGCTAAATAGAAAACTGGAAAGTTAGAGCGACGCCCTGATTTCAAATACAACTTTCTGTTGATTGGATCCGAAGATAAATTGTTTTAAGGTTTTAAAAGGCAATTAGGAATAGTAGAAAAAAATCATAGTATGTTTACGATCCCAATATCCCGGAAAAAGACGAAAGTACAAAAAAGCTGGCAAAACGGCCAGATCGGGATATTTTTATGCATTGTTTCGTTTATGAAATATTCATTAGAGATATATTAAACTTCCATTCAGATGTAAAAAGTACCCACAAGAAAATTATAATTATTGTTTCTTATTTTCATTTATATGCGAAAAGAGAAGGAGAATATCTCAGACAAAAAGCAAGCCTCAATAAAAATTCGTATGTATACTCTTATTGGTGTGTTTTAAAAAACTACCTCGAGCTTGTAAATAATACACCATCATACGAAATTAATTGCATCATCAATTAATTCAATGTTAAAAAATAATTATATTTTCTCTAATAATAGTTCATAAGGTAAGCAATTAAAGTATAATGCTTGTATTTTTGTTACAATGCCTAATATAATATATCGAAAACAATATCTATGCAAGCTTACATCTCTTCACTGCACTTAAAAAACATTTACGAAGATTGCAAATGCGTACATAAAAGCAGTGCCTATTTTGTACTTGATAACCATGTTGGCATATCCTGTCATGCAATTTAAGGGTCGTTAAAGATGTGTATTTTCCCATTGAGCTACAACATACATGAATTTAGAAACGAAGGCTTTAATAAAAACATTTTATTTATAAAATTCCTACCTTTACAGCGAACCTTTCAAACGCTCCTTTAAATTTAGTAAATCAAACATTAGGTACTCCAAATATTTAAATTTATATTTCTTTAAGAAAGCTCAGAAAAATTAGAGCGACTCCCTGATTTCAAATACAACTTTTCGTCGATTGGATCCCACGATAAATTGTTTTAAGGCTTTAAAAAGCAATCAGGAATAGAAGAAGGAAATTCACGGTATATTTACGATTCCAATATCGCAGAAAAAGACGAAAATACAAAAAAGATGGCGAAACTGCCGGATCGGAATACTTTTACGCATCGCTCCGTTTAGGAAATATTCATTAGAGGTATATTAAGCCTCTATTCAGATGTAAAAATTACCCAGAAGAAAATTATAATTATAGTTTCTTATTTTCATTTATATGCGAAAAGGGAAGGAAAAGACGGAAGAAAAGCAAGCCTCAATAAAAATTCGAATGCACACTCTTATTGATTCACCTCGTGGTTCAAGTCCAATCCAGATCGCGGACCAGATCTCCATTTTTCTACTTTATTAAAATTCATGGAATTCTTAATGCGTGACTCTAACTTCGAGACGCGGGAATATTTTGTTCCGACTCAGAATGCATTTTTCCATGCTTGTGGGGGCTTCTAAATATTTTCGTCATATGGAGGGAAGGTTAGGCAAAGACGTGTTTTGGGCAATGTCTTCGTCGGCCGTATTTAAATAATTGTGCTGTTTTACCTCGGATGCCCTGTAAAAAAATAAAGCGGGGGACATTTAAATTGAAACCGTGACTTCTCAGTTTCGAAGCAATGCTGTTGGAAATCGAAATAATTTATCGTGAATTACTAGGTGGCGGTGGTAATACTGTTTCAAGGACACGAGGTGGCGATTTCTGAGAAATAAAGCGGATAGAGGTTCTATGAGTAGAACTTAGGGCAGAGAGCTTGGCGCCCAAAACGATGCTTTTATAATCCCTCCGAATATTCAATATGCGAGTTTCTGCTGAGCGCGGATTTCCAGCCTCTAATGATTACCATTTTAATTTAAATTCTGACTGGTCGGGTAGGCGATACTTGGACGGCTTGCTTAGGACGGTTGGAGTAAATATTTGAGCAAGTGTCTAATGATAATTTTAAGCGGAATGGGGACATGTCGAGGAAAAATATTTTGGGCGATTGAATGACATTTGAAGGTGGGAAAGATTCTTAAAGGATTATAAAAATGTGTGATTGTGTTGGGGAGTTTACGAACTGGCTGGTTCATGTTTTATGTTGACATTAAAGTTAAAAACAGTTTTGGATTTGTGGTATTTGTTTTTATGAAATAAAGGGCTCTTAATGGTGAACCGATCTTCAAATTTTTCTGGCTCGCCATTTTAAAGTTTTATAAAATGCCAAAAATATAATGGTTTATCCACCATTCAAAAGTTCTTGTTATCTTAAGATTTCAAGCATTAAGCACTCATTCAAACAATCAGAAATTCTTTTACTCCTCTTGAATATTTTGTTTTTAATGTTTTTCATTACGGAAGAGATTTCTGTGGTTTGCCACTATGTTGCCAGGAGCAATTCCAATAATGACACTATTTTCACTAATTTTAAGTTAGGAAAGAATCAATCTTAATAGTGCTAGACTAGAATTCATAACTATCAAACGTCTTAGGACCGATAGATACTGAAACACAACAACGCGATGTTACACACAATTATAAACCTACACCGTGAAATTTAGTAGCTGAATCGCTGAATCCCAGAAAAAGATAGATAAAAATTAGTTTTGGGGTACCGAAAACGAACGTTAAGTCAACTGGAATTAGAGATGAATGTTTTTGGAAACAATTTATAGATGTATGGATTTCCCATAACACAACTTATTTAATTAAATTTTCCTTAATTCGTTATATAGTAATTCGTAACACTTAGTTCATTTCTTAACATTCGTTGTTTAGATACATTTGCACAGTGAAATATTTGTCAAAACAGTTAGAAAAGTACATTTGTTTTTTACTCATCCGATTGCATGAATTAAACTTATGAAAACTATGTTTCATACATAAATTTCTTTGTACAAAACTCATTACACTAATCGCGCTGATCCATTTCATATTTGTATGATTATAAAAAGTAGTATTTAAGTAAATTAGTAATTGAAATAATATCTTTTTTTCTTTAGAACATATATAACGTCTGACACAAGCAAGCATTTTATCGAAATATCACATACATTTTTATTATTGGATTAGTTGCAATCGCACATTTTTTCTGTATGACAAAGACACCTTAGTTTGGGATCAAAAACATATATAGAAGTAGTGTTATTAAAATATTTGCGTAAACTACATACCCTTTTCGATTCACTTTATGGAAATCATACTGTTTACATACTTTCTATTGTATTAAGATATAAAATTTTGTCTCCTATAACGAAACACCATAACAATTTCTTTCCCTTTTTTGATTGGTTGAAATATTATAAAATAACTTTGTTTATTGCATTCAATGGTTTTGATATTTTGTTACTTTAACTTTCCTATATCTCAAAAATAATCTCAACAAATAAATGATGAAACGTCTCTGAATTGTTGTCATATCAGAATTTATCAGGCTTCTGTTTGGTATTTTGGTCTTGAATTACTCTGAATTGTTCCGATTAATAAGAAATAGATATGCCCGTAGTTATATGATTAAGATTTGCAAGATCCCATAATTTTGTTTGAAATTTAGTTTAATTATGTTATTCTTAAAATTGATTATATAAATACACTGATTACTCTTTATTTTAATACATATATGCGTGTATATTTTGATATGTTTAAATCTAGGGTCAATACTTCTGATTAAAGATTCAGGGTAAAAACACACGCATTTAAATTTTAAAAATAATCTTGTCATTGGATTTGATATTGTCATGTATGTATCTCATTACATTGATAAATGGTAAATGTTTAAATATATTTAAAGTAATATGGGAATGATGATATGATCCTACCAGTGGTTTCGATGAGATATCTCGTAAATCAAGATCTAACCAATTCTTGATGACGAGATATCTCGTCATCAAGACATAGCCAATTTTAATTTTTTTATGATGACGAGATAAAGATCTGGCCAGTTTTCTTCTAATGACTAGAGACGATAATTTGGTGACCAAGATATCTCGTCCATCAAGATCTGACCAGTTTTGCTAATGACAAAATACCTCGTCGAGACAACCACTAGGAGGGTTAAGCTCCATATATTAGAGACTTCAAACAACATTTAAGGCAAAATATCAATTGTTAGTAACAACCAATTTAAATAAGAAAATAATTTCTTCAGGTGTATGTAAGAGAAACACTTTTCAGCATATCAGTAGCAAATTGCAGAGATAAAATCGCTTCTATGTCCTATTAATTACAATACTTTGATAGTTATCTTTGCAAATTTAGGCAAAAAGGTACACAGAGGAAATATTTAAACACACCGATCATAAACACGGCATGTTAATTAGGATATACTTTAAAACAGATCCACAGATATATATAAACAACTCAGACGGAACTCCCTCGCTCTAATACGGTGAGCGGCCTCTCTATAAACAAATTAATGCACAGAGTCGTCACTAAAGATGATCCATCTCTAGTAAACCTCATTGAATATGATCCCATTCAATTTCACATCACTTGATGTTGGTTTAGCCAGACATTAGTTTCTACGGAGTGTGGCAACAGCAGACTGTCGATCCCAGACGTCGTTATGATCGCCGTGAATGGAGTCACTAGACGTCAAGAGTCTGGCAGTTTCTTATCTACTAAATTTCGTTATCTGGTGACTTCTCTAATCCATACGTCAGTGTTAATCTGTGGTTGACGATTTATCGTCTGACCTGTCTCTCGCAGGAAATCCGTTAACTCTTCTAAACGTGTATATCTGTTGTACTCACCGACAGATACTGACGACTTCACTCTCTCATTAAACTTGACACACGGTATTAAATGATCGCAAGAAAGTAAGCTGTAAGAAAACTTATCTGTTTAAAGCTTTGGATAGAAAAGCGTGGTTAGCTTTATTTTATTTCTCTAATTTTGATCAACCGTACGACGTTATTAAAACAAATGTACTAATTTTTATTTTTATCTCAAGCGATATTCACCAAACTGTACTCAGTGACAGATATATTGAAGACTTCACTCTCTCGCTGAACTTGCCACATGCTATTAAATGATAGCAATAATTTAAGCTTTAAGAAAGCTTAGCTATTTAAAGCTGTGGATAGAAACGCTTAGAAAGCTTTATTTAATTTTTCCTACTTTGATCAATCGTATACGCTTTTGAAGACAAATCTACTAATTTTGATTCTTATCTCGCAAGAGATACTCACCGAAATCCACATCCAGTTTGATAAATTGTTTACATTTTTGAAAACTACTTCCCAAAGAGGTAGCAAACGCATATACTTGATGACATATTAGACTTTCCACAAGGCATTAACCATCCTAGTGGTTTTGGCGAGATATCTCGTTCATCAAGATTTGACTAATTTTGCTAACGACGGTATACCTCGTCATGAAGATATTGCCGATATTTTTATGATGACGAGATCAAGGTCTGGTCATTTTTCTTGTAATGACGAGATATCTTGTCCATCAAGGTTAGGTCAGTTTTCTAATGAAGAAAATACCTCGTCTAGACAACCACCAGGGGGTTAAATAATTACAAGACCTTGTGCTTTAAAAAAGCTTGGCTGTTTAAAGTTTTAGGTACCAAAACTTTTTCATTAAGAAGCTTTATTTGATTTCTCTAAACTAGATCAACAGTATATTTTTCTTTCGAAAACAAGCCTACTAATTGTGGTACAATTACTCACAAAAGATACTTACTCATTAAGTGCAGCATCTAGTTTTAGAAACTTTATATTTTTAAAAACTACTTCCCAAGATTATTACAGCTGTATGAAACACTTTCTCCCTAAATGAGTTATCGTCAGAAGTGTAATTGAGATTCTAAAAAATAAGTGTATAACTAGAAATCATACAAATGCGGCTGATGGACGAGATATCTCGCCAATAACCACTTGGGGGTTAAAATAAAAGTTCAAATTGTTGGGTGAAGTGTTTTTTGGGGATAAGTGTCACATAAGTAAAAAAATTATGTATTTAATCCTGCTAGTGGTCATTTGACCGAGGTATCTCGTCATTAGCAAAATTGACCACATCTATATGGACGATATATCTCGTAATTAAAAAACCTGGCCAGATCCAGATCTAGATGAGACCAAAGATCTAGTCTCGTCATCACCAAAATTCGTCAATATATTGATGAATAGATATCTCGTTGTTAACAAAATTGGTCAAATCTTGATGGACGAGATATCTCGTCGAAACCATTTGGTGGGTTAAAATAAAAGATAAAATTATATTTCACAAATTAGATACATAAGCTATTACATGTTGTGTGGGAAGATCATGTCTCTGTATTATTAAAACGGATCATCAAACTCTGAAGTAACCATTCTCTCATAAAAACAGGCTTTATACTCCTCCTGGCTGAATATTTTAGGGCCCTAGGGAGCGATAGACAGAAAACCTATGAAAAATTCAATAATCATCCGCCAACGGAAATAAATTAGTCTTCTGCCCTAAATTCTTCAGATTCATGTTGGCCTAAGTGTGGAGTGAAATAAAAAATAATAAGAGACAGATTGTACTCGCAATGTGAAGTAATCTTTAACATTCTTCTGCAGTCGTTAACAAAATGTACCTTACGGTTTCAGGTCATAATGGTTGCAGCAAGTTGCTAAGACCGTCCTCGGCAGTTTCAGGTAAGTTTTTAAAAGGAAACTTTATTTCGTCCTAGTCTATCTGTTTTATTCTGGTAGTGTTGTTGTCGAGAATTATTTTGACCCCTTGATGTTGGATGTCAAATGTTTATGAATATGTACGACTCAAGTTCATTTTTATTACATTTACTATGCGGGTTCGAGAGAGAATGATGAGGGATTGGATAGATGCGTTTAAATTAGTTGGCTTATAATCAATAATAAATGTTAACAATAAATGTTTAAAAACGCTATGTTGTGTTATGCTTCAACTCTTTTTCCTAATAATATAGGTTTGCAATCAGTACTTTTGTTAAACCTCCTGGTGACTGTTTGAACGAGGTATCTCTGCATTGGCAAAAGTGACCAGAACTTGATCTAATCACCATAAAAATATTCTGCAATACATATCTTGAGATATTTCGTCATTATTAAAATTGGTCAAATTTTCATTGACGAGATATCTCTTCGAAACTACTTGGAGTGTTTAAAAAGTTTGAAGTTGTTTTGAAATTTAACTTTATTCGCAGCTTATATATTAATTATTGCCAACCATACATTTAAGAAAAGTAAGAGTAAAGTAATTGTTTACAAGACGTGAACTTGAAGTATATTCTTACTACAATTTAAACGTTTTTAAACTATTATATTTTTACTCAAGCTTAACTAAATTAATAGTTACTTTATTAACCAGGTTATTATTATTATTTAATAATTATAACAGTTGCATTTCATCCTTAAGTTCTGAATGGATAAAATGTCAAAGAAAAATATGTAACCAAAAACTTAATATACTGGAAATGTAAAAAAAAAATTTAATATTTCTCATCGGATGAATATTTGATACCAACCTACAAGAAACAATATTCTATTAAAACACCAACTTAAACAAATTTACAAAAGTACGAAGAATATTCTCTGACTACCAAGTATATGAATTCATGAACTATATTATATTTATATCGTTCAAAATAAACTTTGTTATTTATTCATTTTGTAAATATTCTTATTTTCATGCTAAAATTCAGTCTTAAATAACGAATTGCAAAATTGAAAAACTGTTTGCCGTTCCAATTTTCATATAATGGTTCTATAAAGCGATTTGTAAGCAATATTACTAATACACAGTGCGTCAAATAAGTTTTAAGACTGGGTCTGTAAAAAGAAATGGAAACAAGAAATTAATACCTGTTTTGGTTTTTTATTCAAAATAGGACCCTCCGGCTTCAATGCACTTTTTACAGCGATTTATTAATGAATCGAACGCCTGTTGTAAATCACTTTGTGGAATGGCCTGCAAAGCACGCGTCGAAGCTTCTTGTATGGTCGAAATATCCTCAAAATAATACCCTTTTAACTTCATTTTAAGTTTTGGGAATAAGGAGTAGTCACAGGGTGCTAAATCAGGTGAATACGGTGGATGGTTCAACATACAGACATTATTTTTTGCCAAAAATCGACGAACAATAAGGGAGATGTGACTGGGTGCATTGTGGTGTAAAATTCAACTGCTTTCAGTCCTATAGTCTGGACGAATGCGACGAATTCTGGCCATCAAACGCTTTAAAACAGCTAAGTAGTATTGACCTGTAATTGTTTGTCCAGTTGGAACAAATTCTTTGTGGATAATACCTTTACTATCGAAGAATGTAATGAGCGTTGTTTTGATTTTGGATGGAACTTTTCTTGTTTTTTTGACTTGCGGTGAATTTGGTGACTTCCATTCTGCACTTTGTCGCTTTGTTTCAGGATCATATTGGAAACACCAGGTTTCATCACCTGTAACAATGGACTTCAAGAAGTTTGGATCGTTTTCAGCGGCTGAAATGATGTCTCTGCAATGTGCACTCATTGCTTTTTGTTCAGGGGTTAAAGTGTGTGGAACAAATTTAGCACACACTTTTGTTTTGCCCAAATTTTCATTCAGGATGGTTCGAATTGTTTCTTTGTTGATGTTTAAAGAGTCTTCCATCATTCTCAGTGACGCACAGCGATCGTTTGTTACGAAATTTCGTACTTTTTCAATAACTTCAGGTGTCCTAGATGAAATTGGTCTTCCACTACGCTGATCATCTTCTACCGAATCTCTTCCGTCCAAAAAACGTTTGTGCCACATAAAAACATTTGATCTACTTAAACAACAGTCACCGTAAACTTGTTTCAAGAGTTGGTATGTTTCCGAAGCACTTTTACCAAGTTTTGCGTTAAATTTAATTACAGCTCTTTGCTCCATCTTAAAAAATCAACATGAAAAAAATTCACTTCTGCAATGAACGCTCGCCTTCTCTCAGCTGCTTAACGAAATGTGCACAACTTGTTGGCAGTGTGTCAGCAGACGATGGACGTTATGACGCATGCGCATTTACACTCACAGCGCCATTACAACCAGCGCTCTGGGACGAGTCTTAAAACTTATTTGACGCACTGTGTACATGATTCTATAAAGCGTTAATAAAGCTATGTAGTGAATTTTGTGTGTATATTTGTGCCAAAGATTTCAAATGTTGAGCCATATAATTAGGTTGCTATGTTTAGAGACTTAGACAATCACGGATTCATTTATTTTTAAATAGAAAACTTACCTATAATACTTTTATCGTATTCAACTTCTCTAGTAAAGATATTTATTTCCCAAACGGTATGTATCTATTTATAGTATGCAATAAAATAATATTAAGGCAAAGTAATTCTCTCAGGAGGAAGGTAAGTGTAGAAAAAAATGGATTGCTAATCATTTTCACAAATTGTGAAACAATCTGGTGTTTAGCTTTGATTAATACTTCTTCAATCTAAAGATTTGTATCAAAAAAATTGAATAACAGTGGGTGCTACTCTAAAGTGTTAGCATTTGTTCTCTAGAATTATGTATTATGGAGGAAAAGATGGTAGAAAATTATATGAATAAATTTAACTTTAATTTATAATTTTAAATAAGAATTTATGAAATTAAAATATATATGAAATGTAAATGAATGTAGAAAATATAATACCTCTGAATAGTATAAACATCATTTTCGTTATATTTGATTAATATATTTTGAAAGAAAATCAGTTTTTGTTAAATAGTTATATTTGCTCACAATACTGAGTATCATTTAATTGTTATAATTTTCATGAGACATAATTTTTTCCCTTGAATTAGTGCAGTACTATATAAATATTAAATTCCTTAAACATACTGTTATTAATCCTTTTTGAATTTATAAATAGATATTTGGAGACACTTGAATTAAAACAAAGAAATGCAGAAGTATAACAATAGATATATGAACAGAAGAATATCAGTATTTATTATATTTGGATTGATATTCCATTCAAAGGGTATTATATTTAATTAAAGCCAAGGAAGTAAAGTAAAATATACAATTCTCCTTTCTTAAATCTGTAATTTAAATTGAACTATTTTAAATTAAATAAGCAGAATTCATTGATTTCTCTTATTCTTTTTCGATATTGTAATATAACCATAGCAAGATTTTCTTACAAAGTACCAGTGAGAATATATTTAAGTTTTTAAAGGAATTGAATAAATTTTAAAAGGAATTAAAAGGAAAGGAAATTCTACTTAGAATAATTTTGTTTAAATATAACAAATGTAAATTTGAAAAATTATATGAATAAAGTAGGTTATATTTATAAAACGGAATACATCTTCATTTAAATAGGAGTACTCAACTTCAACTCGATTGAATTTATTATAATGAAAGTACAGTAAGTTCAAATGACCAGATTTTGCAGAATTTCTTTTAGTGTTTTTCGAAACTGTATACGAAATTTCAACTATTCTAAAATCATCAAACTTTTTCTTATGGGTATATTTTATTTCACTTTACATTTAAAAATGATAGCAAAGCACAAATTAATTTGAGAAATGAACTACTTCACTCTCATTCTAACCCACACAAATAGCTATTGTTCAGAAGATTATTCATATAAATGGGGAAAATCTGATTGAGTGGACTGTCCTTCTTTGATTCAATCCTATTAAAAATATCTGTAGAAAATATTTATTATTTAAAATTAACTCCACTTTTCAATTTTATTAAAATAGAAGTGAAGCTTTTACAAAGATTTCAAATTGAAGAGTACTTTTTAAAAAACTTCGTTTTCTGATTTGCATGAAACTTAAGTCAGGTATATTATGAATTGATTTAGAGGAATAAATCGTGTAAATACGAAAAATGGCAGAAGAAAAAAGAAAAGGTACTAAATATACTCTTTAGTTTTAGGGATTTTTGTAAAAGAATTTTCTAAATTGTTTAGATATTGCTAGAATTACGCATGTACTATTTTGTTTCAAATTAAAATTATTGCATAAAACCTATTAGTCGAAAGGAGACGTTTTTATTCAAGTAGAAATGCAAACGTTTTCTTACGAGAGAGTCAACTTCTGAGAAATCTGTTATTCTATAAAATTTGTTTTAACTTAAAAATACATATTAAAGAAATAATTGATAAAATATATTTACATGGAACTTTTGTCTGTTACTATGCAATTTGTCAGAAACATCACTTGAAAACTACATTGGAAACACACATTTCTGGATTTATATAATTTAGCATCAAGGTTAGATATTAGGTTCTAATACAGTGTCTTATGATTGAATAAGTAAACTGATCCTTACATACGTGACTACATGTATTTTAAAGGACTCGTATAAATAATTTTGACACATTTAATGAAGGATAATAAAATAAAAAGAGAATAAAGCAATAATTGGAATGTCCAAAAAGAATCTCTACAGCAAAACCCGGCACAAGAGAAAATCTGGTAATAAATTTATGAACGACTGAATCAATGTTACAATTGAAGTCTAAAAATAGTATCACAGAATGAGTTTCTCGTTGTATTTACTAAGAAATGGAACTGAACAAAAATTCCATCTCAATTAACCCTCTGAGAATCATGCACGCATCATTCTAATGTAACCTGCAATTTTCTCTGCATGGCTTCAAACCATTAGATTTTCTGACTAAATAGAACTTTTCCTAGAATTATTTCAAACAAAAGGGTAATAATTTTTTTATTAAATGCGTTGAAGGTTAAAAGCAATAGCAATTTTCAGCAATTTCATGACGCTTTGAGGGTCAACACATTGCTATCGAACTTCTGAACCTAACATTTTAACCCTCTAAGCGTCACGTGATTTCTACGTAGTGTAGTATTGCCTTCCCCATCCCTCTCCCACACAATGTCTAAATAATCATATCTATTGGTTGAAAGAATTCTAGTAATAGGTGGAGCTAGTAGAGCTTAGTTGGAAGGTCAAATTTGGTTGAGAGGTATTCAGGAAAGACTGCAGGTTATGGAAGGGATATATACGTGTGAACTGATTTTGTGTGCCTAATTGTAACGGAATCAATAAAGATTTAGACAAATTATGAATAAAATTAAAAAGTACAGCACACAGCTAAAATCAAAAAGGTGAAATACATCATATGACCGAAATTCACATCACTAAGCATCAATGCTAAGAAACGTCCTAAGAATTTTCTGCACGAAACCCAAATTTCCGTACAAACTTATTAATGACAGAGACCATGCTACACTGAAACTCAGAACAATATAGCAGAATAAGTTTTTTGTTTCATTTAATGAAAACAGAACTGGAAAAAACAGACATGGGTCACACCACTATCGAGATTCCATGCATCTTAATAACCGATGGTTTGCTGCTAATAGTCCCAACAACATAAGTATTAGATGAAAATAATTATAACATAATAAATGAAAGATCACAGGGTAAAACTGTGAAGAAATAAAACTTCGTAATGCTCAATTAGAATTCCAATGGCAAAATAGGTCATAAGAAATAGATCATAAGGCCAAAATTTCGAAACACTAGGAAACACCACATTTAGGGACAGTTTCGAGAATTCCCTGTAAGAGAAAGAATCCCTTCGCAATTAATTCAAGCGATAGAAAAATGACACACTTAAACTCAAAACATTGCGTAGGTTTTATTTGTTTCTGAGAAACAACTGAGCCCCAAAATAACTACTAATTATATAAAACAGGCCCCTTTCGTACTTTCCGGTGCTACATAAAGTTTAACGAAGTGATTTCGATAGCCTATTTGTGATAAACTATGAAAGAACACATGTAAAATTAGAATAAAACAACAATTATGATGTACAATAAGAATCAGAACAGCAAACTAGATCATACCGACCATCACTGTTTTTAATAGTTTCCGGAATTCCCTGTATCCAACAAAATCAAGTAATAAATTTATGAGGAGCAGAAATAATGATACACTTAAACTTGAAATAGTAACCCGAATAACGTTTTCGTTCCATCTACTGAGAAAGAAAACTGAGAAAAAATAACATCCAAATATAAAAAACAGATCACTTTCGTACCTCCAGGGATAACATACAGTTAAGGAACGGATTTTGAGTACCGATTTGTTACACAGCGATGAAAGATCACAGATGAAATTAGAAAAAAATAGCAATGCACAAAAAGAACTTTAAGGGCAAACTAGATCATGTGGACCGTCATCGTTGGTAAATGCTTGGAGAAATCCCTGTATCAAACAAATTCACGCAATAAATTTATGGAAACAGTGATATACTTAAACTCGCAGATAAAGTTTTGCGTTTAATCTGATGAAAAACATAATTGAGCAAAATAACATCCAAATATATAAAAAGTGTCGTTTTCGTAACTCCCCGATCTATATACTTTTTAAGGATACGTGTGGCTAATTGTGACACAATAATGGAAAGTCATAGGTAAAATTAGAATTGAAAAAACTACAGGGGAAAAAAGAATTAGAATAGTAAAACAGATCATATGGACTACCGCTGATGATAAGAATTTAGATTCCCTGTATCAAACAAAATCAAATAAATTTATGAGTGACAGAAACAATAATAAACTTAACCCTCCATGTGGTTTCAACGAGTTATCTCGTCCATCAAGATTTGAACATTTTTACTAATGACGAGATATCTCGTCATCAAGATATTGCCTATTTTGGTATAATGACGAGATCAAAATCTGGTCCGTTTTCTTCTAATGACGAGAGACGACGAGAATCTTGATGGACCAGAGTAATCAGTTTTGGTAATGACGTGATACCTCGTCGAGACGACCACCAGGAAGGATAAAGCCAAAACAGCACGTGTACGGGTTTCACGAATCCAGGTACTCCAGCGATCTATTCTTTTTCCATGGGATTTGCTGTCTCTGATAAACATGGAGGCCGCGACCCCAGGATGTCTAATCCATCTTTCTCCTCTCAATCCTTTCTTTTCACAATTCCTTGACATTGTTTGGCTTGTGTTTGGTTCAGCGTGGCGAAATATGACCCTTGCGTTGTGAAACCCCAAATAACCCATCCAACTTTGGAATTATTGCATGGCTTATGCAGTACTGGAAAACTTGCAGAGGTTCAAGCAATCGTTGAAGCATTGAAAGAGAACAACTTAACAATTGATTTCATTTTCGTTCAAGAGCACTGCAGAATAGGAGAATACGCAGAATACGGTTTTCATTTCATTCCATCCTTTCTTTTTACAATTCCTTGACATTGTCCATCTTGTGTTTGGCGCAGCTTGGCCAAATATGGCCCTTGCGTTGTGAAACCCTAAAACAACCAACCAACTTCGGAATTATTGCATGGCTTATGCAGTACCGAAAAACTTGTGAAGGTTCAAGCAATCGTTGAAGCATTGAAAGAGAACAGTTCAACAATTGACTTCGTTTTCGTTCGTGGGCAGTGCGGAATAGAACACGCAGAATGCGTTCTTCGTTTCATTCCCAGGGAAACAAACCCTCCAAAAATAGCAGCCACATCAACAGATCACTCTCGAGTCGAAATATCTTTCGAGGTTACATCTCGAGGAATCACTACTGTCGTGGCGCGTGCACTTTAATCTTTTTAAACTTCCTTCTTCCTGGAGTGAATTTTAAGTAATCGCATTAATTGAACACCGACTTTCTAACCAAACTCTCTCCAAAAATGACTGCTGAAGGGTGCCCCTGACTGGCGGAGCTTTTAACGTTGTCAGCACTCCTTCCCGAGTCGAGGCGGCATTTCTTCTCTCGCAGAATACCCCTAGGGTTACGTCGATCATGAATTATGTTTCGCCTCCCCTGCCACCCTTTGTGTTACCGCTGATTGGAAGGAGTCAGCGGTCACGATAAATTTGAATTTATATTCGTTGTCTCGGATGTGGAGGCAAGATCCGAAGGGAGGATGTGTGAAATAAGGGATTTATCACGACTGAGAGCGCGTTGGGTGGTGATAAAATGGAAGGCTTCATTCGAGAGGATGCTTAGGAAAAAATAATCAGCTGTGAGTGTGCGTGCAGGAAGGAAAGGTCTGTTGGATCTGGAAAGATCCGTGGTAATGCTCTTTTTATGACTGGTTCAAGAAGAAGCCTCTCTTTAAGAATTACTTTATTCGCCTTTTAAGGTAGTTATATTTTTTGAAAGAATGGGTCCCCATGGGTCAGAACATGAGGATGTAGCTGAATTTGTTACAGTTGACAAAACAATCAGTTGTATACGTACATGCAGAAAGGAAAAGTTTGATCTGGAAAGGTAAGTGATAATGCACTTTTTGACTGGTATGTGGCTCGAGAAGAACCCTCTCTTTAAAAAATTACTTTATCCGCTATTTAAGGTACATATATTTTTGATATTTGGGTCCCCATGGGTCATAACATTAGGATGTAGCTGTGAATGAGAGCAGTTAAAATAATCAGTTATGAATTTGCATGCAGGAAGGATAGGTCTGTTTGATATGGAAAGATCCGTAGTAATGTACTTTTTGACTGGTATGTGGTTGCAGAGAAAACCCCTCTCTTTAAAAAATTACTTTATTCACCGCTTAAGGTACTTATATTTTTTTAAAGAATGATACCCATGGGTCGGAACATTAGGATGTAGCTGAATGAGAGCAGTTGAAAAATAAGTTCTGAGTGTGTATGCAGGAAGGAAAAGACTGATCTGAAAAGATCCGTGGTAATGTACTTTTTATGACAGGTATGTGGTGTGAGAACTCTCTTTAAAAAATGACTTTTTAGCGTTTAAGGTACTTATATTTGTTGGGTTAAGGTACTTATATTCGTGGGAATGCATTGCTTATAACTTTTATGTGCCTTAACAACTTCAGTCGAGAAAAATCCTCTCTAAAATTATTTCATGGGCTATTTAAGGTACTTTGCGACAAAGAAAGAATACATAAATGTAATATATTTTTGGAAGAATCGGTCTCCATGGGTCAGAATTTTAGGTTAGTTGATTGGGTACTGTGGAGCGAGGGCCATATTTGGCATAGAAAGGATGCATAAATGTAATATATTTTTGGAAGAATCGGTCTCCATGGGTAAGAATTTTAGGTTAGTTGATTGGGTACTGTGGAGCGAGGGCCATATTTGGCAGAGCTGCGTCAAACAGGAGACAGATAACGACAAGTAAATGTACATCCACACACAAGGAGAGTTTTAATGACATAGAAGACAGAAATACACCCAGGATAAGTAACTGGAATCGAAATAGCACTGCCTACAACTCGAAGGTTGCTATCTCTGAGGACAATCCAACTGAGTAGATCATTAGGATGCAGCTGAATGGTGACAGCATAAATTAATAAATATACTTAACCGTTTTTGAAGGTAAAAAAAGTTATTATTTTAATGTATCCAAACGGGAGGGGGGGGGTACGCCAGGAATGAGGAGTTTACAGAAAACCGCTAGTCATCCGTGCATAATTTAATATCAATAGCAGCTTTTAATACCATTTTAATGAAGTAGCTCGAATTAATTTGTGTTTCTTTTAAAATTTAATGAGCTAAAATGAACAGAGCATGGTTCACTTCAGTTCACATAAATAATTCCTACAGTTTAACCTCTCCACGAACGTTGGGACGTCTGATGTGTGAAGGTAGTTTACATAAATATTATATGTACATTACGGCTAAGAGATAAATATCTTTCATTTCATATTCTCATGACCAGCTGGGATTTAGCACATATACGGTGCCCCACCTTCCCTTTAGAAAACTAAAAGTGCTAAATTTTCGGTATGGACAAAATACATTCATATAAGGGGATATGTATTTAACAGTCAAGTTTTCTTCCAAACGATTTTATTTAGCATAGAGCCCATCAATAAGTTAAGGGTAAATATGTATAAAAATTTTGTATTATGGATGGCAATAAAGGTATTGATTCCAAAAGTGCAAACAAATGAGCTACAGATAGATCCAATAAGTTTCAGTCAACAGGAAAATCCTTGAAATGCTAGTTTTGAACGCTTTCTTTAATCTAAATCTTAATGTAATATTTAGTATATTTTAAAGAATATATATATATATATATATATATATTTTCTCTCAAAACATTTATCTCAAAAGCCATCTTTTTGGACTTTTTCTTTTTCTTGAGACACTCGATGTAGTTTCAAGAAGTTTCTTCCAAAGAGACATTTCAATTAACCGCTCGTTACAGGGGAGTATATAAGTGATAATTAAAATTCTAAATTTCAATTACACTGTTGCAACATAGTCAGCTTAAAATGCATAATTCATTGAGCTTGTTTAGTTGACTTTCTAAGAGGATTGTTAAATGATGTTACTCTCTGTCTTGCAACTAATGATTTCATGTAATTCTAACCGAATTATTGTACGGAGAGCATTTCCTTACATGACTTGTTAAGAAACAATACTCTATTCCATTCTTGGAATCCCTTCCTATAGAGTTTATCATTGCAGAAATAATTTTAAATTTTATTAAGATGCTTAGAGTTTAAAGCATGGTAAGTATGTGTAAAAAACGCCAGTGAACTGAAAAACTAATTAATTTTAATTGACTGTCTTTGAATCAGCTTAAAGTAAAGTAATTAAAATTTATTCAGAACGAAATGTTTGATAACAATTGTTAAAGTAGAAAATAGCTAGATAAAGATAAATGAGTCTGGAAATAATGTAAAATTAAATTCGTATGCTTTGGAATTTATCTTGTTCGTATTAGCAAATGATTTTGATGTAATTTTTAAACATTTAAGATTTTAAATCAATATATGTTTTTTAATGATAATTAAACTTTTTTATGACTACCATATTTTATAGATAGAAGTTTTAAATATTTTATTTCTGCTAAGAAAGTTAAATTGGAAACCAATTATTTATAATTCTAAATATCAGTTAATTGTTTTTCTGTTCAATACATAAAATATAAGAGATAGTGTAATGATGGATACATCGACAATGAAAATAATTTAGAGTTATAAGCAAAATTATATTAATCTAAAAATGTTTTAAAACAATAGAATTGAATGTGTGCTTCAATTGTAGTATTTCAGATGCTAGGTACAACTAACATTTAATGAGCTAATTATTTGAAACATGTTTGAAAATCATTATTCAATACAAAGATTTGTTTTTAAAAATTGACAAAATAATATTCAGAATGTTTTGATTTTTTGGGGATTGTTTAAAATATATTGCATGGATAACGGTATGGAAAATTCACTTCTAAATTCCATTCATTATGTTTAAAATGTTTGGTGTTTCAGACATAACAATGATTAGATTGTTTAAAATATAATTCTTTTTCCGAGGTTTATAGATTTTAATGATTTATATTCAATAAGTAATCTGCTTCAATGATATGTTTTGTTTTTCTATCTTATTTAACTATATTTGTGTACGGTTTTTTTTTCTTACATTTTTTGGATCATATATGTTTAGTTCTCTGTGTAATTGGGCAGTTTTCTGCAGAGAAGCAACAATTAAAAATAATTAAACAATTATTTTTCAATTTTACTACAAATGTTGACATTGGTAGCAACATAAAGGTTCATCTTAGTTATTATTCTGATAATATTTTTCTTTGCAATATGCATATTTCGGATAAATGAGAACTTGTTTTCAATTATTAGTGAGTTAAAAATACGTTACGCAAGAGGCCTTTTAATTCTTTTTGTTCAATTTAAGTATCTCTAAAATCAGGCATGCTTTTGAATCCGATAATAATTACAAAATTTTATTTACAGATATCTTTTAGAATCATAACCATAAAATCAAACAGTTTGTATTTTAATTCAACTTGAAAAACATAAGTTACAATAATATTTAGAAGCAAAATCTGGAATCATTAGCTAGACGTCACCTGAAGTTCATAAGAGACTAGATTCACAAACCTCAGGAAAAGTTTCACAATCAAATAAATTTTGCAATAAGAGGTCTAACTGAATTTAAATTGCATAACTATCAATCAAACCGTATCTAGTTTGTTTCTTGAAACCATTCTTCGCTTCCTGCTTTATACTGGTGCATTGCACTTTGCAAGGCAGATGAAAACTGACAGCATCATTTTCAAACTCATTATGGAATGCATATTCTTTGGGACGATTTATTAAAACTCTGTGGAACAAAGTTCAATAAATATCGAAATCGGAAACAGTTTAAAATAATTCATTGAAATATACTGGGTGTATTTAAATCATCATTTTCTAGCTTCGGATATTTGAGCTTCATTATCAAATTATCCCTGAATGCTGGACTACAACATCACCTCAACAAATTAGACTATGAATCTCACATTTAGTCATTCAATATCCCATCCTCTAGGAATACGTGTATAAGCATTTAATATTCGTGCCCAGCTATTTAGATTTAATCTGAGTGCAGAGAATTTAAAAGCATTATTTACATATTTAATATCTCCCCTGTAGTCTTTAATGTAATCAGCCTTACTCATTTATTATACGTTTCATAAATTATACAGTTAGATGTTTTAATTAAAAGAGGCTTGTAGATTCCAGTCGAAAATATAATAGTTTATTTTGTTTCTAAGTACATGGTTCAATAGCTGCATTATGAAAAAATTATATTTATATTTTGAAGCACAAATTTCAATTATAAAACGAATGCACCGAAATTTACAGTACCCAAACCACGTATCCATATTAAAATTTATTTTGCAAAGAACAACTCAATTATTTGAAACTATCCCCATATCCTCCATTCTTTTATTTGTATTTTCTATAAGGGGAGTGTATACTTTTATCATAAAACAAATACATCGAAATTTAAAATATCAAAACCAAGTAGCAATATTAAAATTATTTTTTCAAAAAACAATTCAATTATTTGAAACTATATATCACACATCCTACAATTACGTCGATTTGTATTGATCTACAAGGGAAGGATATACTTTAGTCATGAAACAAATGCATTGAAACTTAAAATATCTAAGAAATATTAGAAAAACTATAAAAACTCGTGTATCTAAATTTATCCAATAATTAAGTCGATTCATATTACTATTCAAACTAAAGCATCAAAATTTAAAATATATAAACCCTGTATCAGTTTAAAATATTTTTAATAAAAAAACTAAATTATTTGAAACTATCCTGTAATTAAATTGATTCGCATTGCCTCTACTAGTAAAACGTATATTTTAACCATGAGACTAACGTATCGAAATTTAAAAAATCTACTCCATGTGTCAATATTAAAAAATATATTTCGTGAAGTAAAACTCAATTATTTGAAACTGTCCTATATTTATGTAGATTCTATGGCAGGGTATAAAGGTAAGTAGGTAAATTTTGAAGGGATCGAAGGAAACATACTTTAATCATAGAGCTAATTTATTATATCCTAAACATGTAGCAATACTTAGATTTTCTTACAAATAAAACTCAATTACTTGAGTCTATCCTACAATTAAATCTATTCGCATTTGAAAGGTATAAAGATAGGTAGGTAAATGTAGAAAGGAAAAAAGGAAACGTATACTTTAATCATAGAACTAATTTATTATATCCTAAACATGTAGCCATACTTAGATTTTCTCACAAATAAAACTCAATTATTTGAGTCTATCCTACTATTAAGTCATATTGCTCTTCGGGGAAAGCAGACAAAGCAAATGAATTGCAGAACAACAGAAACAAAACAACTTTTGCATGTTTTCATAAAAGCCCTACCGATTTCCCCGAATAAGAAATCTATTCTCCGCGCTCAGATACAGTTCTGCATATCACAAGGCGTATTTCTCAACACGCGCGTCAACATCTGCACAAGCGCGTTTTGTTTTTGTGAACGCAATCTCGAACTCTTAATTGGAAACAAAATAAACAAAATCTTCCTTTCGCAGACGGTGCTTTCGCTTGGCTGATGCTTTTCATTTTTCATCCCCCGGATCAATATGCACTCTGAGATGTCTTATAAATATCGGCAGAGATGTCTCCTCTTCTTCCTTGCCCGTCACATTTTAATTTACACAACAGACTCAAGCGGGGCGTTTTTTGCACGCTCCTGTGTTTGAGTAGCCTTTTAAACCAATACCCAATATATATATCGTTACATCCCATCTTCGTTTCTTAAAAAAATGATTCCCTTTGCCCCCTTTCCCAATCGTCCTTTTAAAGCTTTTTAATCAACCAATCGGGGCATGCGCAGTCCGTCGCGGAAAATTTTGAAATCATGCACTCCTCCGAGCGTAAGAAATGACGATGACGATGCAGGCTCGCTGCTATCGATCATCGACATTGTGTAACACTGAATAGCGGGGATTAGAGAAGTAGCTTCTCGGGGGCCCAAAAAATCAAAATGTGCTTTTTACGGATGTATGAGGCTCTTCGAGTAGGATGCCGATGGTTATTTTGGAATGAATGCGTCGTAGAAAGGAGGAAACAAATTTGGCGACAAATTTGTACCCACAATGGTATGGATGCGGCGGATGTTTTAATGCACTCCTAAAGCGAATTGTGCGATGCTTTATTAGTTTCCGAGTTAGGTTAATTGGTCTGTTTTAGGCAACGGTTGCAGTTTTCATCATTGAGATAATTTTACAACAGAACAGACAAATTCTACTTCATGAATGACGTTACTAGCTCTCTTGGGACAAAAAAAGGTCAAAATATGCTTAACAGATGTATACGGCAGTTCGAGTAGGATGCCGATGTTTATTTTGCAGTAGCGTAGAATAGAAAAGAGGAAACAAATTTGGTGACAAATTTGTACCCACAATAGTATGAATGCGGTGGATATTTTAATGCACTCCAAAAACAAATTATGTAATGTTTTTTTAGTTTCTGAGTTCGGTTGATTGATTTGTTTTGGAACGATTTCGGTTTTCGTTATTGTGATAATGGTATATACTACGGTATGAATAAAGTCACTTGAATCATGTAAATTAGTCACTGGTGCATAGCAATTGAAATTTCAAAGTGCAAAGTAGCTCCTCTGGACCCAAAATATCAAAGTGTGCTATTTACGAATGTATAAGGATCTAGAGTAGGATGCCGATGGTTATTTCGGAATGAATGCTTCAAAGGAAGGAGGAAACAAGCTTGGCGGCACATTCATAGTCACAATGGTATGAATGCGTTTGATGTTTTAATGCACTCCAAAAACGAATTACGCAAAGTTTTATTACTTTTTGTGTTGGGTTAATTGATGTGCTTTAGCAACATTTTCAGTTTCAGTAATTCAGTTACAATAAGAGCAATTTTCAGCACATGCCTCTATCGATTTCTATCGAGATATTGCAATGAAAAATTCTACGGCATCAATAACGTTAATCGAAACACATTGGTAAAGAAGTCACTAGTGTTTACTAATGGAATTTCAAAGGGAAATGCTATTTTAAAGAAATGGATTTAAAAGCTTAGTGATAAACGAGTTTTAATCATACGAATCTACGTAATTTTGTTCCTGTTTTCCCTACTATAAAACTGATCGTAAACAATAATAAATGTAAACGCGTAAATTTTTTCTGCATTCAAAATTAAAAATTAAATAAAATATTTTAAGGTTTTTTAAATAGTGAAACACTGTGTAACGGAAACTACAATGGTGATTAAGAGATGTCTCGTAAATTTTTATGTCTTATTTTTATACTTATGTGATGACCTCATGTATTATTAAAACCGGACTTTTCTTTGGTTGCTCTAAAGAGTTCTGACAGATGTATGCACAGAAGGATTCATGTCATGGGTATGACATGAAAAACTTTCTGATGCGTTCAATAAAAGTATCAGTATCGAACAGAAGAGTTCTGACAGATGTATACAATGATGGCTTCATGTGATGGGTATGGTTTCAATAAAAATAATCAATCAGGATTGAATCGAAGAGTTAACAAATGTATACACTGAAAGATTCATATCATAGGAACAAGTAGAACTTTCTGATGTTTTCAATACAGATAATCAAGATTGAAAACAAACCGAGCATTTAGGGAAAAAACGCTGATCAACGTTCATCTAATCAAATTTTAAGTTGCGTTATCGAATTAATCAAAAGCAAAGTACGTCGATCACGAATCCCAGGGCATCCGAGCATTTCTAAAACACATTTAATCGAGTTCCTTTTTTAAATTAAAAGTCCGACCTCTCCCCTAAGATAAAAAGGGATATCTCCCGAGGTAACTCCAAGTCACCAAGACTCTTTTCCGGAATTTTAAATTCTCATCTATTTACCGTGGCTCTTTCAAACGAAAGACTGTTCCTACTTTCGCCGCCTGAAGTTTCTTGCGAAAGTCTTTGGGTCAAACATTCGATAGTAACGCCATTAGTATTGATTCCGATCTCTTTCTAAAAGAAAAAAGTAAAGAGAAGTAGGAAAGAAAAAAATCGACAATGAAAGAAACACAAATTTGGAAGCGCGGGCTTTTAGCAAGATGCTGAAATTCAATTTCACTCTGAGTTCAGCCCTTGATAAAGGCATGTTCGGGTCAGTAGTTTTCTTGCTTTTAGATCTTTGGACAATACTGCCAGAGGAGAAGGAATCTCGTGCAAAAAGCTTTTCGCACAGATTTATTCTTCCTTCCTCTTCCTTTATATTTCACTGATTACTTCACGGTTTACTTTTCGGTTTTTCCAGGTTTGAGTTGGTTCAACACAGGTGCTGTTTATAAATCGCGTAATTCCTTCTTTGCTCCTTACAACACACGGATTTATAAAGGAATCCATTTAGTACTGACTTCATAAATGCATCTTTCTTGAAATTATTACAATAAGAGAAGTTAAAACCATAAAAATGCCCTCCTGTGACATAATTCTTGTTACATTACGTGATAGATTCAACATTCCATTTTTTGAATTTGTCCATCAAGCTGCCAACATCGCTAACGAATTTAATCTTCCGGCTTTTGTTCTCCGGCTAAGGATAGAATTTCGATCAGCATAAAATGACCGTAGAGCGATAGACCAAACCATTAACAACTTAAGTAATCACAAGACCAAACCAAATAAATAAATAGTCGCTGTGTCCCCATTAAGGATATAACTTTGGTCACCAGTTTCTTCAATCTACAACCAGACAAAAACATGACTGCGCGCAATAATGCTATATTTGATAGCTCTATAGATAGAGACGTATCAAATATCGATATTGACATATCAACATTTTTACACTTTTGAGATATAAACTCTAGCTGCAAGCTTCCAACATACAAAACTTAACAAAAAAAGACGAACGTCATACTGAAATACCTCATTGTTACCTACGAAAGCTGCTAAATGTTCAAGGAAGAGCGCTGTCACTCCATTCATCTGTAGGGCATCTTTTATGCTAGGAAAAGAATATCTTCCCTTGACGAAACAGCTTCAGTGAAATTCATTTCAAAGATTTTCGATTTCCTAAACCCTCTATGCTTCTTGCATGATAGAAACTCGCACACTTCAAAAATATATTAGAAACGTTTTTGTCAACGTAAAACCGACATTTCCGGTTTCTTTCAAAGACAGATTTCACATAGATACTATGTGGTACTAATAGTTGCATGCAAATATCTTAAATATGCAGCCAGAAAGAAGAATCATGGTTCTTTCTAGATGATGACGATGATATCTTTTACAAAAGAATGCTTTGACATATTTCTCGGAAATTTCAATACAAATCGCTGAAAATTGTGTGACTTAGAACATTTTGCAGGATATTGCATAGTTAATAATATATTATAAATTAGGGTAATCTTATTTTCTCTTATAGTTGATTGGTAAATTGTTTCATAAAACTCGCGAAAATATCTCTTCGTTTAGATAGTGAATGGATAGATGGGATATTTATGTACAATTTTAACAAAATATTAGATGAGTGAAATTTAAATATGATTAATAATATATGATTATATGATATTTAGTAAATATATGATTTAATATATGATTTTCAGTAAAAGTTTTCTATTATTTTTATCAATATAACGTTTATTCAATGTGTCATTTCAGCTAAGTCCGCTTAAGCTGTTATTACAATGAGAGTTTAGATCATTATTAGTGTGTTATTATTTTTATGAAAACAATCAACTGTAATTTAAAAAAAGGTTGGAAATACTGTATTAGGACTCGATAACAACATATGCAAAAGAACATTATTGTAAATGTGCTTGCAATGGACAGTAATACAATTAAGATGTTTGAATCATCAGAGAATTAATATTTCAAGCTTCTCTTAAAGAAATAACTATATTTTAAATATTTGCTCCACAATGTTTTAAGATTTGTTGAGTTGAATTTTCGTATAATTTAATGTAATATGTGATGGCTATCAGACATTTTTGTTTCTTATATACAAAGTTTGATTGCTGCTTTCAAACATTTTAATTTCTTATATAAATTTTGATATTGCTTACCTGGATACTCAGTCACTAAATAATTTTGAAAATTGTATTAAATGTAATTTTATATTATTAAATGACTGTCTTATAGAAATCACTGCCATTATTTATGGTATTCCCTATAAATAAACAGTCAAAGTATTTGAGTTGTCGTAATTTCAATTAAAAATATTCCCCACTAAAGTTTAACTTAGCTAAATTATGGGGCATATTTCTTTAATAGAATATGGAACTTCACAATGCCCCAAAAGTTGAAAATTTGTATCATCAGAGCATGAAAATTGTTGGCAAGCTTCTTTTAAAGGAATAACTACATTTTAAATATCTACTACAGTGATTTAGGATTAGTAGTTGAGTCTAATTTTCGCACACACAATGTCTGGTGCCATCAAACATTTTAGGTGCTATCAAACATAATAGTTGCTTATCTGGAAACTCAATCATTAACCACTTTCGAATAGTGTATAAAATATAATTTTTGTTATCAATGCCTGTCTTATAGAAATCACTACCGTTATTTACTTGGTATTCCCTATAAACTGAAAATATTGGAGCTGTAACTTTAATTAAAAATCCATCAAAGTTTAACCTACTGAGCTACAAAGTTAACCACTGGGCATATTTCTTAGAGGTTAAGAAACTGTATTTTGACGGAAAAGTCGAAAAGTATCACAAAGCATTGGCAAGATACAGTGATTTAGGATTAGTAGTTGAGTCTAATTTTCGTACATACAGTGCCCGATTCCATGAAACGTTTTCGTTTTATATGCAATTCTTGAGATTTAATTATCAGGCTTATTTCACTAGTCATTAACCAATTTCGAAAAGTGTATCAAATGTAATTTTTTGTCATCAATGCTTATTTTAAAGAAATCACTACCATTATTTTTCAATATTACATGTGAATAAACTCCGCAAATTTGTGAGTTGCTTTTAATTTTGATTAAAAACATCACCATCAAAGTTTACCCAACTTAGCCAAAATATACGAGCGGATTTCTTGAAAAACAAAAACTTCGATATGTCAAAAAAGTATTGCTTATCCCCCAATGCAGCCCCAAAACACAAAAGGATTTTGAAATACTCACATGAAAAGAACTATTCGATTTTCAAACCACGTACAAGGAGCATTCTAAGGAAGAAAGTATACAGGAGTCGTCATTAACCAATTTCGAAAAGTGTACCAAATATAATTTTTGTTATGAATGCCTATCTTAAAGAAATAACTACCATTATTTTTAATATCACCTATGAATAAACTGCTAAAATATTTGTTTGAGTTATCTTTATAATTTTAATTAAAAACATCCCCACCAAACTAAGTCTAAAATCACTGCAGATTTTTTGAAAAATAAGAACTTCGCAATGTCGAAAAAGTATTGCTTATCCCCAATGCAGTCCAAAAAACACAAAAGGATTTTGAAATACTCATATGAAAAGAACTATTCGATTTTTCAAGCCATGTCCGAGGAACATTATAAGGAAGAATGTACACAGGGATTGTCTAGATTTTATACCTGATCCAGATGATGAGTAGGTAGTTTTCCATTAGCGAAAAAAAATACAGAATTCAGGGATTTAAATTACGTTTTGCTTCTCATAAAAGAGAACAGAAACTTATTAGTGAATAAGAAACCTGTCTCTCTTTCCGCAGATTCATTAAATTTAAATTCAGAGTTGGCAAAGCAAAAAGCAATTTAAATGCAACGCTCATTTCCAGACAGGGCCCTACTTACATCAAGGGAGATAATACCAGTCTGCTCATGTTTCCTTATTTCTTTTTTTGCGGATTTTTTCCCGTTATTACTTTCGACGTGTTCGTTAAATCTAAATGTAGCCCTTGAATGACAGTGATAATTACATCCTTCCTCCCTAAGAGACCGCAAACATAATAAAAGCTATGTTAATGAATACTCTCCGATTTTTTCACCGAATTTCAGCCTTGATTCATGTGTACTGTTTGCTCAGTATTCTTCCAGTATATAATTAGAACCCAATGGAACAGCTTGTAGTGTAGTGTTATTGGGGAATTCCAAATGGATCCAATATTAGCAGTGACTATCAATTATACAATTCCGAAATTTATTTTCTTTATACAGACAAATACTTTACGAGTTTCTGCGGTAGACTATTGCAAGTTTAGTATTCATCAAATACTTTACTAAAGTGTAAAGGAACGGCTAATTATGTAATGTGTTTCTTAGAATTTTAAATGGAAAAAACAGCAGTTATAATACAACATTGTATTTTTCAGGATGTATGAATGTTTCCAAAACTCGGGGAGTTTTGGTTAATTGTTAAATAACACTTATTAATACAAGAATTAAAATTATAGTACTTTATAGTATAAATTTATAGTAATACAAGAATTAATTTATAGTACTAGGTTATGCGGCATATTGTGCCGCATAACCTAGTATATTCATTATAGAATTTGTCTATCACTAGTTCCCGGGTTCGAAACGGAGTTTTCAAGTGCATGGAAGTTGGTGATTCTGAATGAATTTCAGAATTGATTCATGTGTACTGTTGTTTGCTCAGTATTCTTCCAGTATATAATTAGAACCCATTGGAAACAGCTGGTAGTGTAATGTTATTGGAATTCCAAATGGATCCAACATTAGCAGTGACTGTCAATTATATAACTTCGAAATTTATTTTATTCACACAGACGAAAACTTTTGGAATTTTTGTGGTGGACTATTATTGTTGTAAGTTTGTATTCATCGATTATTATACTGAAGTGTAATGGAACAGCTAATCATGTAATGTTATTAGATTTTCAAATTAAAAAAACATTAGCTGCTATAATGCAATATTGTATTTCAGGATATATGAATATTTAAAAAAATCAAGGGGTTTAGGTTAATTGTTAAATGACAATTATTAATAGAAGAATTAAATTTTTCTGTACTTTATTTTGTATTGTGCCACTTAATCGATATATTCGTCATAGCGTTTGTCTGCCACCCTGTAGTTCACGAGTTCGAATAAGGGTTTACACGTGCATAGATGTTGATGATTGTCCTTGTTAGAAGTACCAGTGGTTTTCCACTGGGGCAGTTTTACAATAGCAGTCAGTGCACATCTTGTAGTGCGGAAGGTTGAAGCAGTCAATGGTCAGGCCTTAGAAACAATCATATTGTGTACATTTGCTTCATGTAATTCGCGTAATAGATTTTGAATTCCTCATAATTAAATTTAGTTTAGAAGTATGTTTAAAAACTTGAAAAAGGTACCGTGAATTTATTTTTGCTCGTATGTTTTTCAGTAAAACAATTTATTTTCCTTTAATTTAGCAGAAGGTTTTGTCATGAGAATTCCATACCATATGTTGTCGAGCAGGTATGTAAATTTTTGAAGTAATTACCATGAATACATTTGCTGATATTATCTTATACAAAAGTTATAGGAGAATGCAATTTTGAGAAAATCGAATTTGAATGGTAGGTGTAATAAAACTTTGGAGTGTAATGAGCTCAGTTCAGATAAATACATTTGAATACATTAAATGATTTTCTGATAAAACACATTTAGCCTATATCTTTTTCTTCTTCATTAAAGACATTTACCAGTTCAATTATCATACATATATATTTAAGTTTAAGGAGAAATATCTGGGAAAGTTATTTCAGCAATAAAAGGGCCAAAGATTTATGAGTTTGTAATGAAGAAATTACTATTTCTTTACCCGCATAAAATGTTATATTTACTTTTTGGTGAATATATCATCGGAATACAAGTGAAACACACCAAGTCAAACTTTTCAAGATATGAGCTTTTCAGCTTTTCTAGACGAGAAATGTAGCAATCTTTAAATTGGTGAAGTCTAGTAAGATATTTTCTTTACATGAGGGTTAGGATTTCTTCTTGAGAAACACATTTAGTGAGTAAAATTTTGTCTCTCGTTTTCTCAGACCTATATTTCTTTACTAAGTTTGTTTCACTTGTAAGCCGACGATATATACTTATACTTCCATTCTACTATTTGTAATTTAGTTATCAGTTAGGGTATTTTAAAGTACATGTGCTATATGTACTTAATGAAATTGCGTACATAAGTTAAACTAAAAAGTGATATGACACAGAAAAGGGACATGACACAGAAAAGTGACATGACACTAAAGAATACATGCCACTGAAAATGTTCAGCATGTCAGTAATAAAACCATCTGTTTTTGAAAAATTAAATTTTTTTTTAACTGAACTCACATTTAGTTAATGTTAGAAATTCTTTAACACATCCTTACCCTTAGTGTATTTTTCTCTTCTGTGTCTGTAAGATTTCCTTGTGTGCATATCCACTTGTTCCTTTTGTGATGTTACTTGCCTGTCTTGAGTTTTTGACGAAGCTTGACCAAATATGGTTCTTGCCTCATAAACAGCAACCCAAGAAACTAACTAACTAACCAACCATTTATCCAACCAACTTTCGACACATCAACTAAGCTGACTTCAAGCCACCTCTAAGTTACAAGAAATTTAATTTTAAATCCTTATCATTTGAGGTAAAAATTACATTTCGTACTTATATGTGTTTTTAAAAGTTTATTTTATTTACAAAGTCACTAAATACCCAAGTGCACACAAATTAATTTGATGAGTTATGATGATCTTCCGTTATAATGTTAAAGTTAGCATTAATCGCCCCTGCAAATAAATTGTGATTACTTTTGTTCATACTTTGGCGTTTTTGATTGCTTCCTAAACATACCTTACTTAAATCTTCATATTTGATTAAGCTGATAAAAAGTAGCAAAATGGCCATACCTCATCAAATTAATTCGTGTGCACTTATATTTAGCAACTTTGTAAGGAAAACAAACTCTTAAGACATATAAGTACGTCAAAGCAGTGACTAAAAAGTAAGAAAGGGGACATATCCCAGAAGATCATCTGCATGTCAATTAATAAAACCCACTGTTTTTGAAACATTTAAAAAATTTAATAGATCTCATATTTATTAATGTTAGAACCCCTCAACGCATCAAATGAGCCTACTTCAAGTTAACCTCCAAATTTAATTTTGAATCTTAATTTATTTGAGGTAAAAACTACACGACGAACTTATATACGTTTTTAAAAGTCTGTTTTATTAACAAAGTCACTAAATACAAGTGTACACGAATTAATTTGATGAGTTATGATCCTCTTCCGTTAATGATAAATTCAGCATTTATCACCCCACGAATAAATTGTGATTGCTGTTTCTCATACTTTAGCGTTTTTGATTGCTTCCTAAACATACCTTAACGTAGATCTTCATATTTGATTAAGCTGACCATATTCCTCCACTTCACAGGAATTACGTTACCGAAATGAAAATTGTATCTTACTCAAGGTGGAAAGACTTTGAGAGATTAAAACTCATTTAGAGGGGAGAGCTGTTTTCTGAACAAGGAGAAGTGCTTTGTTTGTTTTTAATAAACGTTTGCTGCTCGAAGTTATTAGGGGCTTTACGCACTTCTTAAAAATGCTCGCAGTGTACCACTTGAAGGTTCATTCACTTTCACAAGCGGCTTAAATATATTTAATTACGTAGTAAATTGCGAATAATGAAAGAAAACTTCACTGAGAATCGGTCTTCTCTGACGCAAAATCTTGTTTTATATGTTGTTGCTTAAGGAAATAAGGAGCCAATGCTTTAGGGAATATGTATACAAAAGATGAATTGTGTGCATAGATTTTCACTTATGACGCAGTTTTTTAAATATTAAATTAATTGTTCCTTTTGTAAGAATTGATTTTTGAAGAATTGTTCCTTTTGTAAGCATTGTTCCTTTTGTAAGGATTGAAAGAAACCTTAATAGAGAAATTACCTTTCCAGAAGTATAATCTTCAGGTTTTGTATATTGTTGCTTAAGGGTAGGAAAATAGTTAATCAACGTCGCTCTGGAGCAACACAACGAGCTATTGACTACGGTTCGGGTTCCATCCCTAAAGGAAAGCACCTCGTAATTTTGAACCATGGTCAGATGACGAGGTCAAAACCTGAGCTAATTGTTGCTTATGGGAATAAGGAGGCAATACTTTCGAGATAATATACGTACAAAGAATGAATTGTGTGTTTAGATTTTCCCTTTGACACAGTTTTTTTGTATTAAATTAATTGTTCTATTGATAAAAATTGATTTTGATGATAATAAAAGAAACCTTCACTAGAGAAATTTCCTTTCCAGAAGGGCAATCTTCTGGTTTTATATATGGTTGCTTAATGGAATAATGAGGCAATGCTTTTGAGAATATGCGTACGAAGGAAGAATTGTGTGCGTAGATTTTTACTTTAACACAATTGTTCAAAATGTTAAATACATTGTTTTATAGGTAAGAATTTATTTTAACGACAATGAAACAAAAATTCATCAGAGCAATGGTATTTCCAGGCATACAATCTTCAGGTGAATGCAACGTTGCTTAATGGTTGTTTGGTTGAATTGAGTTTTATGGCGCAAGGGTCATATTTGGACAAGTTGTGCCAAACACAAAACAACGTCAAGTAATCAACAAACGCACACATTGAAAGTTTTAGTGACACAGAAGAGAGAACTACACCCCAGGGTGGATCGAACCTGCGCCGCCTTCAGCTCACAGGTTGCTAGCGCAGTGATCAAACCCACTGCTCCATGTCTGTTTCTTAAGAGAAAAAGGAGACAATGCTTTAGAGAATATGCATATAAAAGATGAATGATATATATAGGTTTCCACTTATGAGACACTGTTTAAATATTTAATGAATTTTTTTATTGGTAAGAATTTATTTTGATGATAATGAAAGAAATCTTCACAAGATAAATGGCATTTCTACACGTATAATTCTCTGGTTTATATATTGCTACTTAAGGGTTGGGTTTTTATGGCTCAAGGACCATATTCGGCCAAGCTGCTCCAAACAATGCTAGTATTGCTTTAAGGAATAAAGAGGAAATGCTTTAGAGAATACGTGTGCGAAAGATAAACTATTACTTCAAAAATTTATCCTGAAAATGAATCCTTCAGAACGTTAAAGCCAAAGGTTAGATCAAATTCTGACACTGAAATTTCCCCAATGACATTAACAGATATGCATAGGATTGTCATTAATATTTACAATATACCCTAATTCATAATCGTTAGCAGTACTATTTACGTAAATATACTTCAAACATTTTTTTGAAAGAACAATGGTTTGGCAGTATACGAGAAATCTGAAGTCAAATAATATCTAACTTCACACATTTAAGCTTAAAAAACTTAAACTCTTGGAAAAGTTTACTAAGTGATTTTTAAAACTGATATTTTTTAATTACAAAAAATATTAATCATAGGTTTGACATTTATTCAAAGTGGCATTTTTTCTCATTTTCTTCTCGAAACTTAGTACAGTTTAGAAATGAGAAGAAAAGAAATATATCAAGGTTCATTCATATCTGATAAAAAATAAAAGAGGCTTAACATTTCGAAAATGTTTTATGGAGAACAAAAAACTGATCTTAAGAAAAGTATTTAATAAATCTAAGTAGGTAGAAAGTAAAAATTGCATTACATCAAATTAATAGCTGTGTTATAAAAAAATGGCACAAATATAAATTATGTAGCAAAAAGTGCGGGACTTTATTTTGTGAGGGAAAAACATTTTACATATTTGCAAATTTTCTATTGATCACTTATGGAAGATTAGATACCGATACTTTAAAAAAAATTGCTTATTTTTAATATTTTCTTTTTAAGTTGTATGTAGCTTATTTTCTTAACACTCTAGGGCTCTTATACAAAATTCCTTATATCAGCATAGATATAATAACTGCATTGAAATACACTGCTATTTATCGGAATGCAGAAAAAAAATTAAATGCTCATAGCGTATGTCAAAACTTCTCCCTTTGTTGGTTTGAAAGCGATTAAAATACCATTTTTAAGATTTGTCAGAAATGATAAACAGGTTATAAAATAATTTCTGACAGGCTCTTTCTGCGAAGCTGGTGGTGGTGGTAGTGTTTTTGTAATAGAATGTGTATCTTGTACGTTTCATTCTGTACTGGCATGTTTTGCGAATACGATTTCAGCACGTCGCCATTAAAAACTTCATGGAATGAATTTCGAATTGATAAATTAATTGGACAAAGCCAACTAGATTAAACGCCAGACATCGCCAAAATGGTGATAAACTACCTGTTAAGGTAATCCCATGTAGCGGAAGTAAAGTCTGTTATTGCGTCTGACTTGTCCGTTTTGTGGGTACAGCTGCAGTACAAAGACATTTTGTGGAAAAACTTTTGGCTCGTTTATTGGCGTGCTTCTTTATGTCGCCAAGGTAGAATCTCTTAGAAATAAAACACCGTTTTAGGCTTAGCGGGAAATAATGAAAAAGTTTACGAAAATAATTTTAAAAATTCAAAAAAAATTCCCACACATAACCCATTATCGTTTTTAAATTTTTTCGCCTATTTTAAACTCCTCCCAATCAAAATCCATAACAACTTCTAAAAATTTATTAAAACAATCTATTTTTCCCTCACATGAATTTTTAAACAAAAATGTAGCTAAATAAAAATGAAATCCGGTTTGCCTATTGTGATAGAAGCAAGCTTTTTACATGTGTCCACATGGTTTCGATAGAATTGATTTGTACTCCGTACGTACCTTATTATCGAGAACACTTCTACAAATCCAAGCATAACTGTCAAACATAAGCATAACCAAGCAAAGGAATTTTTTGCAGCAAACTTCATGAGAACATTGAATTTCTAGCCCCAAAATCCCATTTAGTTAATCCCGATTTATTAAGGAAATAAAAAAAAATCTGCTTATCCTGACATAAATGCATACAAAATAATCGATTAGCAACTTCCGCATTTCCTAAAGTTTCTCTACCACCAGAAAAACTACATTTAAAATTTCGCGAATGAACACCCCCGGTAAGTTCTCTACAACGCTAAATACAGAAGCCATAGTAAAATAAAAAGAGACAATGATTTACAAAAATTACAAAGAAAGATTCAAATAAAAGCAAGAACCGGTACGACCTGATGCGACAGCACTGTAGTGTTTAAAATACAAACTGAAAGTTTTAATTCTTCAAATTTACAGCAAACGGAAAAGAATTAGAAAAATATTCAAAAGGACTAATAAAATCAAAGGAAAATAAAACTGAAATGAAAATAAAATCCAAAATAATCAAGAACGAAAAAGAGCCGCAAATGAAAATTTTAACTTCTCCGATAATTTTCTCTTGCCATAATCCTAATAAAGCGGGTTGCCTTTGTTACCACAACTCGCTACAAAAAGCACGCAAAAAAACTTGCCAAAAGTGTTGCTACAAAAAGTCTTTATATTGCAGCTGTACCGTTTTGCGTCTGATTACATTGAAAATTCCTTTTCCAAGATGATATACGATTATTTTGATAAGTTTGATAAATTTATATGAGATGGTGACACAATTAATTTGGTGACGTCATGGCTGGCAGGTAGTGATGCATGAGTGACAACAATAGCAAAAATTAAATTTTATCCAACACATTAAACATGACCGATGCATTATCATTTTAAGTTAAAAATAAAATCGCTCAACTGATAAAAAATCTTTTGAAAAACTAGAAACTGCGATATAGGAAGTATTTTCTGCGACAGAACCGTTTGGCGAAATTCGAAATAAAATTCCTTGACACAAAATAATTCCGATTTTACCAGCCAAACACGAGCTAAAATTTCCATGGCACTTTGTTTCGAAATTACGATAAATAAAGACACAATGGACGACACATTTGAAATTGAGTTTACAGCTCATACCAGATTATCCGAGAAAACCATAACCTCGACAGCCTGTAATAAGTTTCCAAAAGAGTTAATATTTAGACACTTTATCGACGGCATAAATAGTTTTTTACGACTCTTTTATGAAGCTTTCTTTAACTCCCGTAATTTTACACCTGATAGCAGGATCCTTGTACGAAATAATTCCTCTCACTCTTGCATCTTATTTCATCCTTTTTCTGACAACCCGCTCATTTATACTTTACATCTACGAAAACAAAAGTGCTTCGGTAACAAAAAAAATGCAATATGAATGGGTAAATCGGTCTTTAAATCAAACCTACGCATAAGCAATACCTCGCATACGAGAAAGCAGATCTCCACAATGGAGATTGCCCTTAGGTTTCGCATCACGACATCACCTCTGCATAAAGTTGAGGTCGAGTCTTTATGGCCGAGAATACAATAGGTGAGCTACTTCTGAGACTTGCTTAATTAGGGATTTCTGTGTATAAAACTTTGAAGTCATGAAAGCAGATAGGGCTCTTACGTCATAGTCTTAGACAAAGTGCTCGCGCGGCGTGTAAGGTATGTTCGCGAATTTACCGTCTTTCACAACGATTCGCGAAGAGCATGAAATATTGTTGCGATATTGTTCTGCGGATTGGAGGTGATGGTATTCATGTTTTAAATATATCTCCACGCGCTCACCGAATGGAGGTTGTAGCACTGTAACAATTCTGAAGGAGTTGAAACCTGATTTTCTAAATTTTAACACTCTGCTGGATTAACATTTATTAAGGGTAAGTTTATGGTTTTATGTTGTTTAATTCTTCTGGTACTTTTATTGCCATGTTTTGGTAGGAAAAATTATAAATGATTATCAATCGGGATTTTGTAAAATGCCACAGATTAAATATACTAGATTAACCCTCCAAGTAGTTTCGACTAGATAACTTGTCCGTCAAGATCTGGCCAATTTTGCTAATGACGAGATATCTCGTCTTAAAGTTGCCGATTTTTTATGATGACGAGATCGATATCTGGTCAGTTTCCTTCTAATGATGAGGTATCTCGTCCATCAAGATCTGGTTAGTTTCTTCTAGTAACGAGATACCTCGTCGAGGCAAATCACTAGGAGGGTTAAAATATCAAATTATGGTATTTACTATCAACTAATTAGAGTTGAACTGTACTTAAACAACATAAACCTTAGCTTAAAATTCAACTATTGATTTAGCAGAGTACATTTTCTAATGCAGTTCTAATGTTGATTTTTGAAAATGGGTTGGTTTACTACATTGACTACAACCAGTTAAACTGAGACACCGTGTCGAGACAGCAATCAGGAGGGTTAGTAACATATCTACTTTGGTTCTTTAGAATTGGTAGAATTAGATAGATTAGATTGGTAGAATTTTGTATACTTTAATACTATGAACGTTATATCTGGACATATGCATTTCACTTTATTCTGACTCTTATGGATGAAATTATTTTCTAGTAGACATTTTTTTTAGAATATATATATATATATATATATATATATATATATATATTTCAATCTCATGGGACAGAGATTAAAATAAGAAATTATAAATTGAATATGAAGCATAAATTTCTAAAATATGGCAAAATATTAACACAGTATATACAATTAGTTTGCTAAGAACGTTATTTCATAACATAAGTACGTCATTTTATACTCGAGAGAATTTACTCGTATGGATGAAATTACTATCTAGAAGTCATTTACTATCTAGAATATTTTTTGACCACTCATGTGACACAGATTAAAATAGTAAATTATAAATTGATTATGAAGCATAATGTTCTAAAATATGGCTAAATATTAACGCATTGAATAAAACTTAAAAATTAAGTACTAAAAACATTAAATTTATTTCTTTGAGCGAGATGATTGAAATTTATTTTTTAATGAGAGCGTATGTAGCAGAACGTATGTACTTCATGTTGACTCTTATGGATGAAATGATTTTCCAGCAGTCGTTTAGAATCTTTTCTAGTCATTCATGCGACGCCGACATTAAGAATAATTTGTGCTATCCACACTTCAATATTTTCTTTGCCCATTTAGTTATGATGTGTAAATATCACCGATATCTTTCAATTTTTATTCGCATTAGGCATGTAGAACTGTATCTTATACGATCGTAAGAAGCAATTATTAAATTATTTTTAATGTTTCGTGTTTCAATTCGGAATGTAAAAATACATTTAACTTATGAATGTTGGCACTTCTAGAGTTTTAAAGAGATATGCGGTTGTCTATATGCATCAATAAACTACCTAAATATTTATTTCATGTTCGTTTTAAATATTCTATGTGTTTTGAATTTGTTTATTATTCAAAAAATATTTACTTATAGTTCATGTCTAGCGTTTCATCTTGATAGCATCCCTAAAATGAAATCCTGAAAAAATGTTTAAAAACTCTATACACAAAAAAAAATTTATAATCAGAATTTAAGAAATAATTTATATATCCTTCAAAAATAATACTCACATTCATAGTTTACTGCGATGCATTAGCTATAGATGTAACATTTTTATACAATGTCTTCTCTTACTCAGTGTGTCACATGACTTCCAGCAGGCTGGAGAAGAAAGATGTTATTGTCTTGCCCTTACCTCATATTGTAGGATCCATTAAGCCCATACGTTTATTATTTAGTCTACCACCCACATATCTCAGTTTATAGCTTATTGACTAGTGTTATATTAATTTTTCAGGGTATGTCATAAGCGTATATAACACATTAAGTCGACGCATTAATTTTTGCTATTTAAGGAAGCCTCCATGGTTCGATGTAATTTTAGATATAAAATAAATCCACTAGGCTATTTCCACTTCCAATCTCAACAGTTGATTAAGAGACATGCCGCGCTTACGATAATTCGGGTGAGATTGTGAACTGAAGACCGTCTTCTGAATTAAATATAACTGAATCATATTAAACCAATGTGCTATTAATAGTACTTGCTGCTATTTATTCTGTATCAGCCTACATCATAACCCTTGCCAAAAAAGTGTCTAATTCCTTTGTAATCCCAGTATTTCGGGATGAAGATTAAAATGGTGCATTTTCCCTGTCGTAATTTTGAGAGCTTTAGCCTATGGAACAAATTTGTTGGCTTTAGCTTATCAGTATAACTTTGCGAAAGTATAACTATATCAGATAATCAATAGTTATACATGTTCAGATTTTTTTAAAACGAATGCAGTCGTTATAAATCTTATAGTTTATAATAATCCCTTGAAGGCACTGAATATTTGAATAGTACTTGGTAATAGTCCGCTCACTTCTATCTTTTATATATGACAATTTTAAGAAGCCTTCCCCCATCCCATGTTGATTGTAAATTACATAATCCCGATAAAGATTTTAAACGGATTTATAAGCGTACGAGTTCGTAAACTTTCTTTCCATTATAAGTTTAATTCGAATCCTTAAGTAGGGATTTGATATTGAAAAAGTAGTATTTTCATGAACTATACTTGTTATGCTACACTAGAAGCTATGATAAACATACGATTTAAAACTTTTTCTTGCGTTATGAGTTTGTAATTCGAATCCTTAACTAAGATTTAATTTTGAAAAACTAATATCTTCATGAACTACACTTGTTGTATTACACTACATAAGTTTGCTTGTTTAATTAACTGGAATCTCCAGAAATAAATTTCAGACCAAGTAATAGAAAAATGTAGTAACTAAGAATAATTAAATTCAATCCTTTTAATATCGTGCTTTATGGATTGATACATTTTCTAAATGAAGCAAATTCGCGTTTTCCATAAATAATAATTTACACGTTCCTAAAATAATTGCACACTAAATAATACTAAACTTTGGTCAATGGGATTTGTCTATTTTTTTAAACAATCAACCTATAGACCGCTAAAATATTTTGATCAAAGAGTAGAGAATGTCAGTGATATAATAAATTTGCACTTGATTGATCTTCGAAAGTCCAATAATGCATCTTCGTACCATGTACTTTTTAATTGGTAATGTTCTTAAATAGAATCGCATTTCTTCATATGAATCTATATATATATGAATTAATATTGTTTTGTAGGAGTAGGAAATTTTCGAGTACAGTTTTTTCCAAGACAGTTCAACAAATTTTAAAGTGGGCCTTATAAAGCATCCATTGTAAATATAGGAATTTCAAAGAAGTAAGTTTTTATAAAAGTACGTAAAACGAATACTAATAAAAATTACATAATTTTTGCGCTGTATACTATCATTACATTTATTGTAGGCATTAAAAATTCGTATTCAAAAGAGGTATATTGAAATCTTTCAATATTATGAATTTTATAAAATTTACATACATAATACACATGATTCTTTCAGGTTTCAAATTATTTTTATGTGTACTATAAAACACTAACATCAGTTCATCTAGATTCTTTAAGTCAACTCAAAAAATAACTTTACATATTTGGAGCAAGAACAACGGACACAAGAAACGAATCGTAAAAATTTAGACATTTTGTCGAACCTTATCCATATGGAAAATGTAAATTCGAATAGTTGTATAGAGAGATGGCAACTATTTTGTTTTAAATTCATATTTCGGCGTTTTCCAAGGTTTTTGAATGGATAATAAATATCCAATGGAAAGTTATACGCAGCGTAACTTCAGAAGTACAGCCATTTGAAGAAGTCGAAGAAGTCTAGTAGCACTCCAGTATCACATTTCAGTCTTCAATTCTACTCGTTAACTCCACACGCGGAACGAGTTTATGTTGCATTAATTTATTAATTATCCCTAATGCACTATTTCTGCTTCTTTTATGCCGCGAGCAATTAAAGAGACAAGAGAGAGGACCTTTAGCGTAAAAGCATTATTCTTGGCCATTATGGGGATGGAATTTAACAATTATCTTGTTAGATCTTCATCACGCAGCGAATTTCTAACATTCACACATAATGAAAAACGGAATCTTCTTGATCTAACCCTTTATATCCCAACACAATTACGTTCTTTTCAGTATTGGCTAAGTAGATTAAAATTATGCGAACTAAAGCATTATTTAATTAACTATAATTAATTTGTGATTACGAGCTCCTAAGAAAACTTTCGCATAATACGATAATACAAACTGATGTATGTTGATCAATCACCTTTTTTGATTCAAGGAAGACTTTTAGTATTGCGTTTTTGAGTCGAATTTATTTATATTTTACTTCGTAAGTCTATTACACCAGCATTTTAAGACAATGTCAATCTATAAAGAATCAACTCCATAGAACACTGATTCACGGAGTATGTCACGAAAAAAAATATACTTTTAGGATGGGCCATTCTTAGGCAAGCTGAGCCAAACAACGTCAAGTGGACATTCGCACACAATGAAAGTTTTACTAACACAGAGGAGATAAATACATCCAGGGAGGAGTCGAACGTGCGTCGCCTACAACTCGCAGGTTGCTAGCGCAGTGGTATAACCCCCTAAGTCAGTGCGATCCTAATATGCTTTTTGAAAGCATATTAGCATAAAAAAAAGAAAGATTTTTTGCATAAAAAAAGAAAAAAAAATGGACATAGAATTTGTTAACCTTATTTTCAATGCATGAACAACGAATTGCATATGATACAAACAGAAATGAATAAAATTGTGATATATGTAAATAAATATAGTATTTTTTCAGTAAGTAGAACACCATTTTCATAATTCAATGTTACTGTTTACTTTCGCACAATTATTTTGTACAAAGTAGAATCTTAAACAAATGTAAGCTAATTGATCAAAATTCAATGACGAGCAAGGCTCGCAAAGTTTATCAAATCGCTTCTAACTGTTTTGCTCTCCTGGTGGTTGTCTCGACGAGGTTTCTCGTCATTCGCAAAACTGGCCAGATCTTGATGGACGAGATAGCTCGTACATGTCTCTCGTCATCAGAAGAATCCAGATCTTGATCTCTTCATCATACAAAAATTAGCAATATCTTGATGACGAAATATATCGTCATTTGCAAAATTGGTCAGATCTTGATGGACGATAGATCTCGTCGAAACCGCTTGGAGGTTTAAGAGTGTTCGTGTGGGCTTGCGAGTCTTCTTTTCTTGGTGTAAAGACAAGTGTAATTACATGACTATTTTTCAGACTTTGAATCTTTACTAGTCATATTTTGAAGTTTTGCATTTTTACTCGACTAGGTATTGTTTGCGTACCATCTGTGCAAACTGAAATAGAATTAATCCGCACTGAAGAGCTTTATTTGAGCGTAGTTGTCAAAACTGAATGTCTAATCCAGTTTACATCGAAATAATTCTGCACGTAAGAACTGTTCAACTAGGTAATCCCTTCTTAAGACTTTGTACAGCTCGTAGGTTTGGCTTATGCCAGTTGATTCATCCAGTGGTAGTGAACTAATTTAACCCTCCTTGTGGTTGCCTCGACGAGATATCTTGCTATTAACAAAACTGGCTACATATTTATGAACTGGATATCTCGCCATTAGAAGATGACTGACCAGATATTGATCTCGTCATTATCAAAAACCACAATATCTTGTGATGACGAGTCATCTCGTCAAGTGCAAAATTCCTTAGATCTTGATGAACGAGCTATCTCGTCTAAACCACTTGGTGGGTTAACTATATGTATGTGACTATTTGTTTCTGGGTGGCAAGGTGTCTTGGTTACAAAAAGAAATAGTATCATCATTCAAAAAAGAAAATTTTGATACATCCCTTTTGACAGCTTATTTATGTTGTCATGTTATAATATATAAGTGCGGATTGCTCTGGCTATTATTTCAGAAGCATTATAACTCATCACTTGCGCCCCTTTCTGTAATTGTTATTATTTTCCCCTCGTTTGGGCTTAGGCCGGAGGATTCATCCAGTAAAATAAACTTCTTTAACCATAGGTATGACTATTTCTTCTGGGTAGCAGGACGCGTTTATGCAAGAAAAAGTACCTATCATTCGACGAAGATAATTTTGATAGAGTTCTTTCGATAGCTCTTATTTATGCTAAAGTATATAGTTGTGGTTTGTGCTCTGGTTTTTGTTTAAGCCTCATATAATTAGCCCTGTTATATCAGCCACATTATAACTAATCGCTTGTATCCCTTTCTCCAATCGTTGCTACTTCCCATTGATTTGACTTGCGTAAATTGAGAAGATAGTAAAGGAATGAAGTAGACTTTACAATGAATAGTATTGTTTGGCATTAAAACGTTTCTTTACCTGCTTCATGATTTGTTAATTTCGCTTCCCATTTGACTCTTACAAAAGAGGCTAGTGCTTATCAAAAATATGTGCTATGTCTAAAAAACGGACAGATGTCCTTTTTAGACATACACCTTTGTCCATTTTAATGTGCAAGAGACTATCAGTGGAAACAATGCTCCCAAGGCTTCGAGAATAAATAATGAGCAGTGTCAGAAATAATTGGACGGAATTTCAGCTTGACATCTGGGAATACAAGCTCAAGATTTACGTATATTTCACAGAAAAAGAAGTTGATTACTTTCTTCATATTGCAAGATGGTTTTATTTAGAATCGCCAGCACGTATTAATGCAGGAAGGAGATTGGACATTATTAAGGTAATAAGGTAATTATTATGTAATTAGTGAGTTTTTGTGTGGTATAGAGATTCAGATATTAGCATTGTATGCCTTTTAGAACAGTAACATCGATGTCATCTTATTCTTAATCTTAACATTTCACTCTAAATGACTACATACAAGGGCAAGTATTTTATTGAAAACGTCGAAAAAGCAAAAGCTTACATAAAACTTTCTTATTTTAGAACCTAGAAAAGCGTAGTACTCTATTTGTTAAGTTTTTCTGTTAAACTGAATGGGAAATACATCTGTGAGAATTCCGTGCTATGAATGAGATGAGATGCACTTAGATTTGCTAACAAGACACGTGTTAAAGTATCACCTATAAATCTTAGTCATGTAAGCATAAGAAAGAAACATTTTCAACTTCAGATGCATATTTTCTTCTGGTTCTCCTCAAAAAATGCAGAAACAAATATATATTTTCTCAAACCTTTTTGTGCCATTTTTAAAATATTACTCTTTTCATACACGCAGTTTATATTGAAATTCTATTTGGTATATTTAGAGCAGAAAAGTCTATTGGGATATCGTTAACTGTGGATGCCTATTCTACTGTTACTTCAAACTCTGTCTAAGGTATTCAAATGCTGATCAAATACCTTAGAAAATATTAACTGATTTGTTTATTTGCGTAACCAAAGAAAGTAATATTCGCGTGAGGCACAAATAATTTTAAATAGCTTTGCCATTGGACACCAAATAGCAACGTTTTCAAAATAAGATTCGTGTTGAAGTAATTAATTCGTAACTTTATAACACTAAAACACTATTTATAATTATCTGTTTAGATCATATGATAAAACTGTGTTTCCCCAACATGTTAATTATTAATTTTCTGTATAAATGGAGTATACTGCATTTTGAAATTTAATTCAGTTTATTTGTGAAAATAAAAACAAATATTTGTAAAAACATTTAAGTCAGTTATTTGCTTAGGTTTCAAGTTCCAATTAATGTGTTTTTGGAAAATCGAGCCAATGGTCTTAGTTGTAAAAAATAATTTGCTTTCTAACGTGTTTTTGTAAAATATTTGAACTTTTAGTTCCAATTTTCAGTTATTAGTTTACAATTTTTCCCTTTACCTAAGCAAAGACACGCAGTTTTAGAATCAACGCATACATTAATACTTAAAAATACTTTTTTATTTTACACTTCTGAGGTATGGAGATGCATGTATAAATATTCTATTCTCTTACAGTTAAGTGAGAAATCCCCCAAAATAAATACATTAAGTAATACATAAGAATTATTAACGCAATACATTAAATAACAAGGATAGATCTAAGCGTACTTGGGTAAGAATTGATTATTTTTTATCATGATTTTGCTATAATTTGAATTCTTAATTTAAATTTATCAATATTTATTAATTGTCAATAGTAAAAATAAATTAAAAGCAAATAACAGAACAAAATATTCTTTCCCTTGAGGGAAAAATATTTTGTTTTCGTCAGATTTCTACTTAAGAATCTAAATGGGGCGATATTTTATAGTCGAAATGTTTAAAAGCAAGACTTTGGCATACATTATTTGGCTACATAATTCGTACATACCCAAGAAAGTAGTCTCGAATATCTTTCAGTATCCCAGTATCTCTTAATAGCTACAATATCACATCAATATTTTAAAATCAAACTTCAAGAGCTACAAAATTCGTAAAAGCCCCAAAACACTCGTAAAACACAGCATCCTATCTACACTATCTTATATTTTATAAGCAAACTTCGAGCGCTACATACAGTATTTGTACATTCCAACCAAAACCGTCCCGTATCTACTCATCTACACTAAATCTACACTACATCTCATTAATTTTGTAAAATAAAACCTCGAGCTCTATATACAGTATTCGTGCATACAAACAAAAACGCACTATTATTTATACAATCTCACCAAGATTTAAAATCAGACGTCAAGTACTACATACTGTATTCGTATATACCAACAAAAACGCTCTCGTATCTACGCATCTACATTATGTCATCAACATTTCAATATAAAATTTAGAGCTCTACATACAGTATCTGTACATACCAACGAAAACACTCTCGTATCTACACATCTGCACTGTCATCAATATTTTAAAGTTTAATTTAGAGCTCTACATATAGTATTCATACATACCAACAAAAACGCTCTCGTATCTAAGCGCATCTACACTATCTCGTCAATACATTAAAATAAAATTTAGAGCTCTGCATATAGTATTCGTACATACCAAGAAAGTGCTCTCGTATCTGCATTAGCTGGTCAATATTTAAAAATAAAATTTAGAGCGCTATATACAGTATTCGTGCATACCAACAAAAACGTACTTTTATTTATACAATTTCATCAATATTTAAAATCACACTTTAAGTACTACATACTGTATTCGTATATACCTACAAAAGTTCTCTCGTATCTACGCATCTCCACTATCTCGTCAATATTTCAAAATAAAATTTAGAGCTCTACATACAGCATTCGTGCATACCAACGAAAACTCTCGTATATACGCATCTGCACCATATCACCTATATTTTAATCCTCCTGGTGGTTGAATAGTTCGTTGTGTTGCTCCAGTACGACGTTAATTAAATACCTACCTACCTTCTGGTGGTTGTCTAGACGAGGTACCTCGTCATTAGCAAAACTGACCAGATCTTGATGGAAGATATATCTCGTCATTAGGAAAAACTATCCATATCTTAATGGACGAGATATCTCATCAGAAGAAAGCTGATCGGATCTTGATCTCGTCATCATAAAAGAAATTGGTAATATCGTGATGACTCACCATTTGCAAAATTTGTCAGATTTTGATGGACGAGATATTTCATCGAAACCACTTGGATGGTAAAAATCAAACTTCAATTACCACCATACTGTACTCGTACACACCAACGAAAAAGCTCTACGCATACGCCACCTCATCAATATTTAAAATCAAACTTGAAGCGCTACATACAGCATTTGTACATACCCACGAAAGCAAACTCGCATCCACATATCCCCAGAGAACGAAGACACTTCTCACGAAGCCCAGAAAAACCAGCTAATATCTCCTGCAGCCTTTTTTTACGGGATTAATTTACGGAATAGTCTTTTTCCTAAGTGAAGTAGTTTGTACGGGAAAAAAGATCACCCTTCAGAAAAGTGTGAGTTCCTCTCTTCTCACGTCTTCTTAAAAAGGTATCGTATAGATTGATGGCTTCCTCTCGTCCTCAATCAATTTGTAGTTATGGCTTGTCAAATTTAGATCTGCGCCCGTTGCTGCTTGTAGAGAATGTCCTCTTTTCTTGTTGTCATTATTTGCCGAACGAGCGGATGGCCGGCCCCTCAGCTGAAGGCAGTGATGACATCTCAGATGAGTTAAAGATCTGAATTCCTATTTTGGGAAACGAGGAACAAATGTTTCCAGATCAGTTTCTGAATAAGCGTGAGTAAAATTTGAATGGATCAGAAGTATCTTCGAGATATTCTTTCGGGTGGTTTCCGTATGCCATCTGTATGGGGAGAATAGGAGCATTGTGCAATTATGTTTGGGAGGGAAGGTTCTGTTTTTTGTGGTGATAGATTGTTGTGGGTGAGATGGCTTGATTTTTTTTATCTGAAATGCTTGTTTTGGGAACGTGATCTTGCATCTGTTCTGCGTTGGATTAGCTGAGGTTTGGTTTGTTCTCCTTTATTTTCTGCTTTATTGGCCCCGTAGGTAGGTATTTTAATTAACGTCACACTGGAGCAGCACAACGGGTTATTGGCGACGGTCTGGGGTCAATCCCAAAGTGAAAGATCAGAGGACAAGACCACGTAATTTATTGGCCCGGTGTTTATTGAAAGTAAATTACTACTTTTCTATAGTTGAGATTTTAAAATACGACTTAGTAAAAGTATTTAAAACAATGAAAAAATTCGTTTTGTTCTTATTTCATGGGTAGGTAGATATGTAGTTTAATTAAAGTCACACTGGAGCTATTGGCGATGGTCCGGGATCATTTCCTAAGGGAAAGACCGAGGACAACACCTGGTAAGTTTGAACCACTGTCAGATGACGAGGTCAACACCTGAGCTGGCTTACCACTCTCCAAACTACCGCACCCCGCCGCCAACGTAAGGACATTTGAAGCCACGACAGATTAAACGTGCATCGGACCCCACGCATATGACGGTCTGTTGGTAGGATCGAATTTCAAACTAGCAACCCTCCGGTTGCTAATTCGCAACTCTTCAACCGGGCTATCAAGGCACCTCTTATTTCAGATTAAAATAATAATATATGATGATAAGAAGTGTACTTTTAAGTTCCCAATAGGCCCACTGCACTAGCAACCTGCAAGTTGTAGGCGGTACAGGTTCGATTCGTGTCAGGTTTCAATTCCGCCTGGGGTATATTTCTATCATTCGTATCAGTAAAACCCTCCTTTATATGTCTGTTTACTTGACGTTGTTAGGCGCATCTTGGCCTAATATGGCCCTTGTGCCATAAAACTTAACCAATCCTGCTTTGGGACTGTTACTCCTTCAAAACTGTTCAACTAAAAAATGTTTGTCTCAAAGAATTAGATTGGATACTTTTTCCTTGTGATCACTCGGTCACGCTGCATCGAGGTCCCAAATTGCGTAACACCTAATTTGCATACTTAAAATTACCAAATTAAACATTTCTCTTCATGCATTCATTTTTATAACTGAATTCGACTAAAAAGCAGTGATTTACTATTAAGTAGTCTATTTAAAGCTAGGGTCTCAAGAAGATATAAGATTTAAAAAATGAAATACACAGAAACATAAGATCAATACCAAACATAACATATCAACATTACCAAATTCATAAATAAAAAGTGTTAATTATGTGTATTTTGATGAACTTTACCATGAATGTGAACTGGTTATTTTGTTTTAAAGCAACATTTAGTAATTTTATCTGACAATACTATAACAAAGGGGAAAAGTTCCTGTTTGCAATGTAATTTAGTGTTTACGAGCATTAGAAAATAGTTTAGTCAATGAATAAAATCAGTACTAAGAAAATTTGAAATGGATCCATACGTATTCACATAATCTATTTACCTTATGGGTACCGATTTCTTATTGAGTGCTGATTTTGAATACTTTGTTTTATGATCAAACGCAAATTTTAATTAAGTTAGGGTCAACGTTTCCACATATATTCAATTCACAAGTTTGTTTCCATGTAATTCAAGCTCTCTAATGAAAGTTTAGGAAAAAGCTTAGATTTATAGAAAACAATTTTTTTATCCAATTCCGTCAAATCAGATTACTGAACACAGATACTTTGATTTCACAGCAGCGCTTGTTTATGAAATATAATTAGAAAATTTTTCATCTAGTATAAATTTCTACCCTGTCGTTGCAAATAAAGTAAAATGCTGTAAATTAATTAAATCTCGAGCCCCCTTTTACGTTAGTCAATTCTTTTTGTATCGAGATTTTTTCCTGTTTCATTATATTTGCTTTGTTCGCACTACAAAGCCAAGGAAGAAAAAAGCAGAAATAAAGCGATACAATGTTTCAATTTCCTTAAAAAATAAAGCAAACAATGCGAAGGAAGATGAATCGAAACAAAGCGCAAACTTTAAGCAACGAAAAAGGAGAAAAAATCTTCAAGTTAAGTGTACATTAACTTAATTTTCCAGGCATAAAATTCCTCCTTCAGACCTTTGAATTACACTAAACAATCAAAGAATAGCGCATACGCTAACACTTGAGGAGTAATTAGAAACTCTAAGGTTCGATGTAATCTGATTTTTATCTGAAATTAATACTCTTGGATTAGTTTTTCCGTTATTAAAAATTTAAAAACTAATCCTGAGAGAGTAACATAACTTTACTCACAATTCTAATTTGAAACGTATTTTCTCCTTTTTTGTTTGCAATCAATCTTGAGCTTATCTTGATTAAATGCATTTTGAGTATTGTATTCAATATTGCTTTGACAAACGATGAACTTCTCGTATAAGTAATGAAAAAGATTGATTTTGTTTTTTATTATATTAATTTCTACATTTTTTTGCCCCTATAATTCATTTAGAAAGTGAGAAAATTATACTTTACAGTACTGTATTATAATGAATAATAATTTATTAATACCATGTAATAAAATACTGAAAGAATACATTTGAAATTGTTATCTTTAAATAACATGCTAGAGATATATTTCTTATGGGATATTATAAATAAAATGAGGAGCATATATATGAGAATAAATTCTAAATCTGCCATAACAGATATTATACGTCAAAATTAACAACTTCTTTTATGTCCTTGCTTTTTTCACATTTCACTGGAATCAAATTAACAAACATGTCAGTTCACTCATCAATGACTAAAGATTCAAAAATCATGTTAACACTACTTAAACAGTGACACAATGTTAACAGAAATTATATACTATACCATTATATAGTAACCATCATATAACCCTCACTAATGTTCATTGAGAAATGAAACCATTTATTATCATAAGAACTATCCTATCAACAACTGTTACTCCAAAATGTGTGATAAACTGTTAGTGAAAGATTTAGTAATTGATCTTAATACTTGTATGACATCTTACGTCTTGTAATAACCATTTCAAACTACTAGCACCAACAATGATTATTCGTGAGTTTTTGAGGTAATACATGAATGGATAAACACAATATGTAGCAAAATATATTACATTTCATTACATTAATTTCTATAAGCATCTTCCAAACATTTTAATCTTTGATGATATGAAAACAAACATCGTTTTCTATAGAAAAAGCAACTTTCATATTTTCGTTTCAAAATTCACCTTAGCTGCAATGCTTCAAGAAAAGATGATTCAAAGTTTTTCATTTTATAAAATTGAAAACTTATTTGTTCGGTTCAACTTCAATTCTTATGCTTATGAGTTATCCTCCTTTTGGGGGCAGATTGAGAATAGTGAAATGGAAACAATAAGATTGAAAGTATACTTTTGCAAAAATTATGTTTTTTGACATAATATATATATAACGTATACTTTATCTCTTATGCTTAAATCCATCAATTTAAACTTATGTTAACCAAATATGTAATAAGATTAAAAATTCAACTAATATGAATGCATAAATTAATATACTAAATACTTTAATAAAATAAATTCAGTACGTACGAACGACATAGCGCTCTTACTTGATAAGAACTCATTCCTTTACATATAAGTAGGTTAAAAATTTTTAATAGGAACTTAACCCTTCTAGTGTTTAGGAGGAGATATTTCGTCCATCAAGATCTGACCAATTTTGCAAATGACGAGATATCTCGTCATCAAGACATTGGCGATTTTTTTATGATGACGAGATCGCAATCTGGTCATTTTCTTCTAATGACGAAATATCCTGTCCATCAAGATCTGGTCAGTTTCCTTCTGATGACGAGATATCTCGTCATCAAGATACAGCCAAGTTTTCGATGATGACGAAATCAAGATCTGTTCATTTTTTAATGACGAGATATCTCGTCCATCAAGATATAGTCAGTTTTGCTAATGAGACGAGATGCCTCGTAGAGACAACCACCAGGAGGGTTAATGTTAGCAGCGTTAAAAATATCCATCCTCTTCAAAACGAAACTAACAATTTTATCCGCATTACTCAGCAACTGATATTTTGAACAAAATGAAATGCGAGCATTTTAAAATTATTTCTTACTCTTTCCGAAATGGCAGCGTTTCTTTCCTTCTCACAAGGTCTTTGTGCTCTTCGCATGAGCTAATGATAAGGTGATTAGCTAATTATTAATTCTGCCTCAATCAAAAACAAATTTTTCTGTCTTTTCTCGCCGACTCGGAATCTTTTGTGTCAAAAGTTCTTCCACAGAGAAAAAGATCCAGAGGAAACCCATACCAGCATTTTTCACTCGATAAATATTCCGAAGTTAGAAAACGAACCCATGCCGCTCTTTGATTAAGAACCTCCTAAATAAAAATTTAAATCATGGATGGGTATATTCTTTTCATGTCCTGAGTAATAAGCGGTGCAAAGGGTAGTACAACGTGTCAGATAACAAGGTAAGAAGATAAAAAAGGGGAAAGTGATTTTTCATTCCACTTTCTTCAGCTGAAATAATCTGTTTGTCTAGGCAACCTATTCCTGGAGTCAGTTTGCGAAGTATAAAATATGAAAAGGTTATCCAGTTTTGCTTCTCAGCATCGATTTCCAGGTGCCAAATTGCAATCGATTCTATTATGGACAGTGGTCGACATATCACACCGCAGTAGATCCCCAGTCATTGTGGTGCTCATGGCACTGAATTAGAGGATGGCTTAGCTAAAATTACTCCAACCATGTTCTCCAATTGAAAACCATGCAGTTTAAAAGATTATAAAGACAAAATTAGAGCACTCTTGACTTGATAGTTACAAAGGCATATCTAAAGAGAAAGGAACTCCTTGCTAAGGCTCAGTTGTCACAGGATCTTCGTAGAACTATAGGAGTCGCTTGTTTTCCTCTTCTGACTGGACACGACTACATACAAAATCACCTATTTCGAATTGTCTTGTCAAACTCTCCAACTTGAATATAATTCCAGTACTTACTCTGTTCTCCTATACTGCTTACAGGGGGCCTTACAGGTATACATAAATTCATATACACTGCAGTGCTAATCATTTGCATATACTTCATGACTCTTGTAAATTTCAAGAATATCCGATGCATCCTTCATGTTGGGGGCCGTCGTGGCTCAATGGTTATGCCCACTGGGTAGGTTGAATTCCTGTCAGGTGCATTCCCTCTGGGTGAGTTTATATCTTCTGTGTCAGTAAAACTTTCATTGTATGTGTATGTCTATTACTTGATATTGTGTCTTGTGCAGGTTGGACAAATATGGCCCTGGCGCCATAAAACCCCAACAAACCAAACCTTCACGTTTCATTTTCGATGGCCATCAGTGTACAGTTCCCACAGTCAAATTTTCGCAGTCGTGTTTCAATGTATTGAAGCATACAGTAAGAATGACCAATAAATAATAGGAGATATGTTTTGTGAGAATTTCAGTTTTGATTTCCATAAATAAGAGGCTTTTAAAGGACCTTATGAACTTCAAAAGAGAATATTTATCCATATCAAAAATTTGTTCTTCTATACTCTTCAAAACAGATTTGAGGAGCAATACAAAAATCGTATGTCCGATGCATTAATCATACAAGAAGAGTGACAGCCAAAGAATAGCATAGATGTTTTGTGAATCTCATTTTCGATTTCCATAAATACGAGGATTTTAAAATACCTTATAAGCATTACAAGAGGATATTTATCATATTAGAAAATGTTTCTACTCACTTTACTCTTCTTTACTTTTACACATAGATGTTTTGTGAATCTCATTTTTTATTTCCATAAATATGAAGACTTTAAAGTACCTTAAAAGAGGGCATTACAAGATGATATTTATCATATTAGAAAGTTTTTCATTTTTTCTTCACTCATCAAAAGAAGTAATAGTACAAAAACTTATCAATGAAATATTACGTATAGAAGTAGAGTGATAAGAATAAAATCTATATTTGCACATTTCAGTTTTGATTTCCATTAATACGAACATTTTGAAGGACCTTATGAGTTCACAAGAGGATATTTTATCCACATGGAGAAAGATTGTCCTTCACTTTACTCCTCGAAATGAATTTGTTTTGAAATTGTTGGAGGCAAAGTGCATATATACAGTGTACGATACTTAAAGCATTTTCTCTTGATACACACAAATGCGTATTTATCACCTTTTGCTCCGTCAGTCGAATTATCCTTTAGTTCTGATGGAGAAAAAACTTTTGTATCGAAGAGTCATCCGCAGAGAATTCCAAAGACGTCGCCATGGATATATATAATGCTAGGTACATAGAGCCTAAAAGGGAAGATAGTTTTTCTCTTTTTGATCTGCATTCCTTTCTGATTTATTCTCCCATCCTTTCATTCGGAAAAATATGGTGGATCATTGTTAAGAATGTGGGAAACAGGCTTTTAATTGAAAAAATATTTGCTCCGCGGTTTCCGAAATTTAAGCGAAAATACAAGCGCTATAGAAACGTAATTCGGTGGTTGCAGCTTGCTGATTGCTTATTGGAGGTTTTCACATTTGTTTCGAAATGTAACTGTTCTAGTGTCATGTACTTATCTGTTCATATGTTGCATATATTGATGCATAAATGTGATTATTAAAAGGAAATTAAATCAGTATCATACTTTTGAAATCAATTAAAGAAAAAACTGAAACTAATCGTCTGTCATAAAGGATCTTGCCATACAACTACAGTTACCTTAACTATCTGAGGGGTTCACACGCATATATCCGCTCTATTGTACAATTGGTAGCCTTCCCTGCATGACTTCCAATCACGTTTGCTCTTCTTGACTGATATAGTCTTTCCTACGATTCTTTCAACCAATAAGTGCAGTTATTTAGGCATGTGTGTTGTGAGGAAAACAAGACAACACTACTCGGAAATCTCGTGACGCTCAGAGGGTTTATATTAGACTTCAATGTCAATATGGGGGAACTAAATAACACGTAGGAATATAAGCAACCATCCGAACCAAAAATTACTACTGAATAATTTTTAAGTTAGAAAAATATTGTACTTGAAAATTGAGATGATTAAATTTATTAAATTTCCTTGTTTATTTACGAGTTGTCCTCGGATCTTTCCTTTCTTGATTGACCCCAGGCCATCGCCAATGGCCCATTGTGTTGCTCCAGTGCAAAGTGAATTCAATTACCTACCTACGTATCTACCTTGTTTAATTTTAATTTTAATTTCCTTGCTATTTTGCCCAGAGCTGAGTGTTCACATAAAAGTACTAACCCATATGAGAACCCCACATAGAAGTTTTAACCCATGAGGGTTTCACATATATATATCCGTTCTGCAACCCACATTCTTCCCTGTATACTTCTATGCAGTTTTAATCTTCTTGACCAATAGAATCTTTACTAGGATTCTTTCAAACAATAGGTGTGGTTATCTATTCAATGTATATATTGTGGTGGAAACAACACTTACTCTACTCTTAAATCTCATGATAATCAGAGGGTTCATATGCTACATATACTACTACTAAGTATCTGAGCAAAAATATGTGTCAACATAACTATTTAACTTTATAAATGTATACTTTAATATCCCTATCTTATACCTTAAATTATACATACCTTAAATTACCATTAATTAACCTTTGAGTCGAAAACCTATTCGCCCTGCCAAAACTGTCACCAGTTCTGGGCAAGAGACATTGTGGTTTTCCTACTTGGATAGTCATTCCCCTTGGAGTAATAGGGCAGTTTTGTCTAGACGAGATATCTCGTCCTTAGCAAAATTGATCATATCTTGGACGAGGTATCCCGTCTAAGCACTTGGAAGGTTAAACGCTATATACTTTAGATTAGAATCAGAATGTTTCGGTTCTATACATATGAAGCCACTGAATGAAATGAGACTAATTTTAGAGTGGCTATTAATCACTATGTGACGGATTCGTACTATGAACACATTATAAATCCTCTACTACTCTAATACTTGACTTATGTAGATATTTCGTAGTTATAATGTATTAAATTAAATGCTCCACAATGTCACCATCATTGTGTATCTCTGAAACTGAGTGAACTCCAACTTATCTCCAGCTAGAGTCATGACATTTATATGAAGTATACCTCAAGCTCTACCCACTCTGGTCCCCAGGGGTGGTCGTCAAAGCATTCAACGTTACAATTTTCAATCGAAATGATTTCATCGATAGCTGTTTGCGTTTTACAATTTCAATTGATTTTTATTTACACTTCTCAGGATCCTTGAATTTTCTTCAATCACAAGTTTTCTAAGACAGGTGTTTATAATTTAAAGCAAGGATACATAAGTAAAAATGATACAAACTACGAGACTCAGCTAGAATTAAGGTTTTATTTCCACTTCTCATGATTCTTGAGTTTTCTTTGATCACAAGTTTCCTAAGAATGGTGTTTAGAATATAAAGCAAGGATAAATAAGTAAAAATAATACAAATTATGAAACTCAGCTAGAATTAGGTTTTATTTCAACTTAATACGATCCTTGAATTTTCTTCAATCACAAGTTTAGTAAAACAGGTATTTAGAATTTAAAGCAAGGATACACAAGTAAAAATGATACAAATTATGAAACTCAGCTAGAATTAAGATTTTATTACCACTTCTTATGATCCTTGAATTTTCTGTGATCACATGTTTCCTAAGAATGGTGTTTTGATAATAAAGAAATGATACATAAGTAAAGAGAATGCAAATTACTGAACTTAGCTAGAATTAAGATTTTATTTCCATTTAATATGATTTGTTCAGGCCCAACTTATATTGGTCATAGACTGTAGCCGTCTCTATGTGGCTTAGCAATAGAGGCGAAGGTTGACAATATCGGAGCCATAAACCTCAACAGATACAAGCTTGAATTTAGAATGTTCTTTAATCTGACCACAAGAAGTTTTTTGGAACATGCTAGATGAAGTTCGACGCTTTTAGTAAGAAAAATAGGTACGATAAAGTTTGATTCTTTTGGATACTTCTCATTTTTTGTTGTAGACTGCTGTAGATGTTTAAACTATTAAGTAAAAATAAATAATTAAAGATCAGATCATGCGAATTATTGAACTCAGCTAGAATTAAAATTTTATTTCCGCTACTCATCATCGTTGAATTAGATTCGATCACAAGTTTCCTAAGAATGGAGTTTAAATTATAAAGTAAGGATAAATAAGTAATAAAGAGTACAAATTATGGAACTCTTCTAGAATTAAGAGGGCCATTTCGAAACTATAGCTCTCAGAAGATCTAGAAGCATTCGTACATAATTTATGTCGTCTCCACGTCTTTTGGCTGAATTGAAAAAATATACCACGTATATTTTTTACAAACTATCCATTCTTTCTAGGACCATTAATCTATTGCTCAGACATATGTTCCTATAAAACATAAATGTTTTTACCATTGATCTGGATGAATAAATTCAATCTTAATTCATAATGTAACGAATTACTTAACATGTGATGAATCCATAATGCGGGAATGAATCAGTAATGAAGAATTCGATGGATGAATGTTCCTCCATGGAATATTTTTTATTTCCTTAGTTTTATGAGACTGAATTAATATGGCTCTTGGCTCTGTGATCTTATCTTATTATATTTAGGAATCTTGGAATTAAGTCACTGTTTTCATGGACGTTGACTGAAATATTTTAAAGGGGAAAAGCAGCTCGAAAGTATTAAGTTATGTCGATTAAAGTATGTTCTTATTTTCGTCTATACGGCAGGAATTTCAAACAAAATTATTAACGCATATTAAAAACATTGATCGAATAACAAGGAACGAAAATTTTATACGTTTATTTCGTTCATAACATTAGGTTTTCCATCTAATGTATTGTATGTTTTTAATATTGCAAATGCAATTGGGCCGTAATAGACATTACGGCCCAGTAAAAAAATCTAATTTAAATAAATTACAAAGACAATTTATAACAATCAAAATGCTACCCACTTTTCTTATTAATTTTAGAAGTTCATTAACATTTATCAACAAATGCTTAAATCTTAAATGCATGATTCCTCAGCAAATGTTCCCCTTAAAATGTTTTTCACCTTGCAACCACCACTTGTAAAGTAAATGAAGTACCAATCTTCTACAAGAGGTTTTTTCTGTCGAGCTAAATGTATATGGTAGTAGTGTATGGGGAAGAACGGGATACTTGCAGTATTTTTGTTAGAAATGATATAGCAGATTGTAAAATAATTACTGAGAGACTCTTTCTTCCAAGCAAAATCTAGGTAATGGTAATGTTTTGAACGTTTCCTCCTGTGACGCCACTTGACTTTTCGAATGCGATTTCAACACGTCACCAACAAAAATGTCAAAGAATGAATTCCGACTTGACATGATAATTGTTAAGTCGGAATTCGACGATTGAATTGATTAGTCGACGCCTATTAGATCAAACGCTAAATATCTCCAAACATTTTAAGGTAGAACCAATATGGTATCATGCGAGAGCATTTATCTAACAATGAAGTCTCCATTTTCAGCCTGGTTCTTTTTCGTGCACACTGAAAATTCTTATAAGAATACAACATATTTCCTAATTTGATGATTTTTTCGGTCAAAAGGTTAAAAGATAATTGATGCTCCCTAATCTGAATCACATGCATGAGATGGATTTTCAATGTAAAAACAAAAAAACAGACGAGAAGCGAAGATTTTACTTTTATAGCATGATCTCGCATGACACGTATCGGGTTACCATAAATTGCAGTTTATCGCCGTTTCAGCTACGCTGGCGTCTAATCTAAAAGAGGTTAATCCCAACCATATCACTTCAGAATTTAATCTTTAGAATTTTTACTGGAGACGTGCTGTAATCATATTAAAAAACAAGCCAAGTACTGTCAAGTTCGGAATACGTAAGGAAACACGTTCGGCCGCAGAAATACTACCACCTCAACTATATTTCACTTGACAGAAAAAGCCTCTCATATCAAATGTATTATTATAATAAACTATAATTGCATAGTACAAATTAAAAACAAATCTGTGAAGTGTTGGTTAGTGCAATGCAAGTACCACCAAGATCACCTTTTAAGCACAAAAACCTCTGGAAACTTATGAGAGCAAAACTAAAAATAACTATTGGATTTGCCATGCACGCATAACAGGTAATAGGCAAAATGGCTATCGATTCGCAAGTCTGGAGACCCAAATAAATTCATCAAAACTGATGCATTTACTTTTCATGTCTTGTGGGTTTTTAAACTAAAAATTACAGCCTCCTATCCAAACACTGAAAGCCCCCTACGAATCGCTAAGCAACGTATGTTCAGAAGTAGGCTCCGTTTGCAAGTAATAAAATACCTTTTTCTGCCCCATACATTATTAATGCGAAATTCGAGCCCTCCGATTCGTGAGAAGATGCGAGAAATAGACCATAAATCCACCTAACGGCAGTTATTGCCGCTACAGCATTAGAAAATTTTGATGCTAGATGTTTCAAACTGTCAGAATAATGGCGGAATATCAGCTGTTGTTTCCTTCCACGCTGCCTTTCATCCTTGCGAGTGAGCTTCTCCGAAGATTTCTGAAATAAATAGTTTTTAAACTTTTCACTGGGGGTGGTTTGAAGTAAATGATGCTACCGCCAGAGACCGCGATGATCGTGGAAATCTAGAAGTGAAATAAATGGATATGGTTTATTTCGCTTGGAGTTGGTGTGTGTATTTGGTTTTATTTCCACCTTTCTCTCTTACACGAAAGGTCAGACTATTGAGTTGAGTTTTTTGAGAAGGAAGTACGGTTTATAAGGTTGTTCCTTGAGGGGATATTGAGTTAGATTTATGGTTTATGTACTTGTCTGTTCTAAATAATGACGGAACATTCACCGATAACGCTTTTCAGAAATATTATAATTAATCACAAACATTCATGTTCACTTTTTACAGTTTGATCTTAACTTTGATACACATGTCTAAAAACTAAGGATAATTCTGAATTCATATCAAGCAAGGTCACCTGATCTCAATTCAATAGAGCATGCTTGGGATGCTATGGAATGTCAAATTGCATCTTACACAACACCACCAAGGACCTGACAAGAGCAAAGACGAGTTCACAGTTTTACTTCTTTAGTACCCAGTAGCATCACGAAGCGTGAGGGTGTTCTTATTTTATTCCACATAACTTGTGGAATATTCATTTGTCTTATGAGGTACTTTGGTGCAAGTTCTTGGCACGGGATTCATCTCGGATTATATTATCCTTAATTTTGGGGCATATATTTGGTTAACCCTCCAAGTGGTTTCGACGAGATATCTCGTCCATAAGGACGTGACCAATTTTGCAAATGATAAGGTATCTGGTTCAACAAGAGCTGGTTTGGTAAAGACGAAAAACCTCGAGTCGAGACAAATATGCCTTATTACTCCAAAGGGAATGAAGATCCATGTAGTAAAAACAAATTGTCCCTAGCCTAGATCTGGAGACATTTCGAACAGGTTTTTGCATCAGAGATTGGCTACTACGGGGCAGTTTTTGACGCAAACATAAACCACCAGGAGGGTTAATCGTCACAGATGTTAGATATCTTCTATAAATTGTGTCAAGAATATCAGAACTATTCTTGAATACGAGTATTATCGTAAGATATGAGTTTAATCTTTGCAATGCTAAGTGAAAATGATTCAGGATTATCATGGTATGCAGACAGCTAACATAATCACAAACATCATGAGTACTTGATTACTATAGTGGAAGAGAAAAATCTAACTTCAAGTAAGGTAGAGAAGAACAGACAGCATTATTAAGGTGTAGAACTGGTCACACATCAAAGCTATGAAACACGTGGCCGGAAATAAGATTTACCCTGACTGTCACAACTGTCAGGGTAACAGCACGACTAGTTCTGACCACGAAGCGCAGTGTTTCGGGGTGTCAGAAGGACATTCATGATGATCCACGACTTCTTTTGGACATTTTTCGCCGGGGGACATCAGGGAACTGATTTAATTTCGATACCGGGATAAGAAAAATCAAAAGGGAATTGGAAAGTGACACTTCACAATCAGTTTTGTATTTTTCAATGTTACACTCTGTTCCAAAAAAGTCCATCCCTACCGAAGCTATTGTTTGATCGAAATGAAACTTAGCATGAGTGTTGGTGCTAAGTTTATTTCGAGCATGAGCGTTGGTGTTAAGTTTCATTTCGAGAATGAATGTTGCATGGTACGTTTCATTTCAAGCATGAGTGTTAAATGCTAAGATTCATTTTGAGCGTCAGTGTTGCATGCTAAGTTTCATACTAAGATGTACAAGATAAAGAAATTAATATCAAATCTAGAGGATTCTTTATTATTATAGTATTACATCAGAAAGATTATAATTTAATAAATTGTAAAGCCACTATGCTGGTGATACATGATATGCGGCGCGGCAAAGAATCAAGCAAAACCATTATGCTAGGCTGAGGCAAATTATTCCAAGCATTGCGCAGCTGTTACTCTAGATGCTTTATATTCTGGGGTAGTTTAATTAGATGCCTAATAGACATGCTTAATTGGGGATAGATCTGGGTATTTCGCTGGCCAAGGAAGGGTTTCAGTACCAAGGAGGCACTCTTGGAAGAGGGGTGCCGTGTGTGGTCGGGAGCTATTGTGCTGGTAAATAGCGTTTGGACATGAAAGACATAATTATAGGCAATAGAATTTTCTGGACGAGTCTATCAAACTAACTTCATAGCACTACAAGAGGGGACCAACTGTCGTAAGCGATGGCTCCCCATACTAATACACTAGGAGTTATGATCTGCCGCTTGACAGTAAACTATACTTAGTATGTATCACACATGTTAAACTTCATTCTCATCAAGCACTGTCTTCGTCACGATTCTTGGAAGGTATAATTGAATGAATGCGGAATATATAATTGAAAGTAGGTTCATCAGCACTCATTTGTACTTATTTTTTATTTAATTTTTGTTGCTATGGACCTTAATTGGAGTAGCTAGATTATAAGGAAACAAAATAAAAAGAGGGGGCTTCCACATCGGTAAGTATTTTTAAAGGTAAGTGTTATGCATCTCGAAAGTACTATATGCATCGGTATATGTACATATTCATTCTAATTGCAAATAAAAAAGTTCATACGCACAGTTTCAAACTATATAAATAAATTTCAATTCAACAATCAAAAGAATTTCTAGTGGCAGTAAGTTGTTAATTATTTTGTATCGAAAACCAATATCTCTCTTGTATCACTAAAAACTAAATTTTGCTACGTGAATATCAAACATAAATAAAGTTAATGTTCGAATTTTCAGAGATCTGTAACGTATGTATATATATATGCAAGCACTGGGAAGGAAAATCTTCCTTATAATATAGTTATGTTTAATATATCCTCAATACGTAACAAATAACCATTATAAATTAAAAAAATAGCAAAATAGTTTAATGATTTTTAACGAATTAGATTGATATTGTTTGAAAATATTGTTCATCAATATTAATGGGTAAAGATAGTGTGTAATATGGATTCAAACTTCTGTAAAGCTCTCGTTTTGAATGCATATTATTGATTTTTGTAAAGGAATGTATTTTATACTTTTGTTAAGTATACTTTTGTTTGTAAGTTATACTTAAATCAATTGAAACGATAAATCCATGATATTTCGTAAGATGACCTTTGAAGCTAAACAACTTTTCAAACATAGAAACTCCAATTTTAAGCTTTCGAAGCTTAAAAATATTGATGCATTAGGATCGGAATGTTTCGAAAATAAATCTGAAGTTTTCGTTATCATCAATACATTTTTTTAGCCCCATATTTATCCATTGATTTCCCCATTCAATACATTCAGTCCAAAAGTAACGGAAAGTATTTTTTCGTTCTTCCTCTCAGCTAAATGATATTTTATGTTTTCTCACTCACGTTCCGTGTCTATATGTCAATACTATCAGTTAGAGATTTACCCATTTACCAATAATCCTTTCGAATTCTCGGCCCGTGGAGCTGTCAGTGAAGCTTAAAAACCTAAGAAGCGAAAAATCGGACGTTTCTTTCAATGCAGTCATTTTCGATTTCGGCCATCGAGTTTCGGTCCGGCGACCGTACAGGACAATCCTGCGAGCCAGTCAGAGCCATCATTTACGCCCGATTAGTGGGAAATCTTCTCGACAGCGTCAAGTCTCCTTCCGTGGACTGAATGCTCCCTAAACGTGGTTACCTAGATGGGGCTAAAGGAATAAAGACCCGGCTTAGATCACTGTAAAAGAGTAAGGCAACGAGAAGAAGCAAAACAGAAAAAAGGAAGATACTGAGAAATAAAACAGGCTCGTGCCTGGGTTGAAAAAAGGGGACTTCAAATGAAAGTCTGAAAGCCTCACTTGTTGTTTTTGCCTTATTCTTACCCGTGGTTTTATCTGATTTATTAGATCTTTGTAAGAGATGCCTTAGCAATCCAATTACATACTCCACTCAATTCTGTTGATGGAGGAAGTGGGACCAGTAAGAAAAAGGGTTTCGGAGAGTGCGGACAGGGGGTAATGCAATCGGTGTTTGTCGAAATTCAAAGTATCGATTAAAAGTCAGAATTATTCTGCAACGATCATGTAGTGGGGCTTTCAGGGGAGCGTTAAGAGCTGTCGCAAGGCAGAACTTTTCCGCTTTCAATCCCAAATAAATGCCGGGGAAATGCCTCCGGCGCCCGCTTTATTAAGAGATAGAGTGCTTGTTTAAAACCGAAACATTTGACTGAAGAACGGAGTTTATGGATGGGAAAAGTATCTCTGGTTTTAAAATCTTCTCTTTAGTCGCGGGGTTATTTGTTTAAGATGGAGAAATAGTTTCTCTAACACTTTAAGATAAATATTATTTTGAGATGGAGTACAAAGAATGCTAAAAGTGGAGGGGTTTTAGAGGGTTGGCATTCATAAAGTTTTGGAGCTCTTTCTTTTTATCACAAATATGAATAGAACTAGTACCACTAAACTGAATTTGTGTCTCGTAAGAGGCATTTATCATTCTTCATTATGCTTTACGTTGTATTAAATCTGAACCTCGGAGGCTTATGACACTGTGTCCAGAAATTTTGTAAATAGATCTTATACAGTAATTTAACCAACTTTGTTTGCTCTTTCAATAGTATTATGACTTAATCTACTAAGAACTGAGATAGAAGAATAAGTGTAACCCTCCTGGTGACTGTCTGGATGAAGTATATCATCATTAGCGAAACTGACGAAATACCTCGTCATTAGAAGAAAATTGACCCTCGATCTCGTCATCGTAAAGAAATCGGTAAGGATCACGAAATACCTCGTCATTATCAAAATTGGCCGGATCTTAATGGACGAGATATCTCGTGAAAACAACTTGGAGGGTTAAGCAAACATTTTTATTTTTGGCCTTGAACACAGCAGCACTGACGGAACACGAACATAAGCGAAAACAGAATCTTTACTCGACAGGAGACAGAAATATATATGTACAAAATAAAGTGACGTCAGGGCATAAATGTACAAATCCCAATACGAAGGTTCAATACATCAAAAATAGTATAATACACTATGTGCAGTCTAAATACATAAGTAGGATCTGTCTCTTTATAAAATAATTGAATAATTGAGGAAGTAGTAGAAAAATATTTAAATTCCTCTCATGGAAAATGTTATAACTTTTTTGGCACACATATGCATCCAAGGTACAGAATTATAACCACAGATAATTTGCATGATTTTTCATACTTTAAGTTAAATAGTACGACAAATGGAATTATATTCCAATTAACTATAATCCTATTGTTGTAAAGTCTATTAAGTCAAAAACACTATCTGAGGAATTTTATGTTACGTGAAAGAGACTATCGGTATGAATGGAAATACATATTAGCAGGTTTCTACTTTTTTAATCATAAATTCTATTGCTGCAAATGAGAGGAAAATATTGCAGGGTTGTAAGGATTAGATACATCTCACATTTGTTGCAGCAGTGGTACAACTAAGAAAATAGGATTCTTGTAATAAATATCAGTCGAAATGTGAAAAATTGCATTTTTTCCAATAGTAGACTTATAAATTTCTAGATTCAATACAGGACCTCTAGATGCTTTGACGTGAAGATTAACCATCCTGATGGTTTATTTTCGCATCAGAAACTGGCCTGTAGTGGCCAGCATTTGGTATAAAAAATGTTACAAACTGCCACCAGTTGAGGGCAAGGGACAATTTGGTTTTCCTACTAGGATCTTCATTCTCTCTTGATGAAACAGGGCAGTTATGTCTAGACAAGGAACCTCGTCGTTAGAAAAACAGACCAGATCTGGTTGACGAGATATCTTGTTAAAACCCTTAGGGGGTTAAAGCATGGTCTGTATTTTCAAAGTAATAAAGGGGTAGTAATGGTTCAGTGGATTTGCCCATTGCTCAAGCAACCGCCAGTTGTAGGTGATGCAGTTCGATTCCTGTCAGGTTTGATTCCTTTCTGGGTGTATTTCTCTCTTCTGTGTCAGTAAACGTTTCCTTGTATGTATATCCATTTACTTGATATTGTTTGGCGCATCTACGCCAAATATGATCCTTGCGCCATAAAAACACAGCCAACCATCAAAGCAATGAAAACTTTAAACCCATTTTATCTCAAAATATGATTTTTTGAGTTGTGCCACTTTTACAGCCCCTGAGCGACATGTTTACTAAAGTCAAACTTTAGACAACCTGTAATTAAAATGCACATAAATGTGAGCAGCATGTACTCAAAACATTACAAATGATATAACTGTTCGATCAGTTTACAGGTTTAAGATGTATGCATAGTTGAAAATTGAATGAATTTGGGAAAGTTTTATTTAAACATTTTCGTTAACAATTTTCGTTTTAACGCCTCGTACACCTAGGATTTTATTAAAACGCAAATGAACGTTCAGTTTTCTTAACAGTACTTTTATGTTAACTGTGCGAAGCCGAAAAAAAGTAAATTCCTGTGGTCTAAAAATTAAATCCAACAGCCGGGACACGAATATTTAAAAATAATAACAATGTATGAGGTCATTACAGAACTTCAGGATATCCCCGAAAACAGCCAACAGCTAACTGCTTCTTTATACAAGGCAGTTATGTCCTTTTCAATATGTTCCGTCACCTGAAAAAGAGAGACGCTAAGAAAAAGGTGAAATAAAAAGTCACAAAAGTTATTGCAACCCGAAATAAGTTTTTAAGAAATTGAAAGGTAGACGCTTCCCCCTTTAGAAAATGAGCTATCCGACCACGAAGAAGGTGGAACAATACCAAGAACAACATTACTAATCTCTTTTGCGAGAAATTTCTTTTCGAAAATTTCGGTTCCTTCACAATTTTTATGCACCGCTGCAACTGTTAACCAGTTCTATCACCCACAGCTGTTAACATATTCAAGGCTCTTTCATTAAATTTCCGCAAGAAAGCTTGGATTGAAACGAGCTCCCCTCCCCCTATTTTCTAAGGCCTTCGCACCCTATGCATATATGCGTTGAAGAGGACGCGGAAAAGGAGAAGCTTCTAAACGAAATTAATAAAATAGTGAATTCTAAAACGCGAGCTCTCGACGCCGCGGCACGAGTGCTACTTTGGCGGTAATAGCGTCATTTTGGCATATAACATTTCATTCACTTCCGACAAATATCCATCTCTGACGTTAGGTATTTTATTGCTCGGATTCGTGAATTAATAATTTACTCGGGTTGGTTTCGGCGTGTAATGATAGAAGAGCGTTTATATCAACGTTGCAATACGTGGACGCTTTGAAGGTGGCATACATTATTAAATTAGTACACTTTTCGAAATGCGAGTGTGTGGTAGACTATTTCGAAGAACTTTTAAATTAATTGTCTTTTGATTATCTAAACAAGTTGGAGCTTATTATTTATTTAAACAAGTTAAGACTAGAGGTTTCAGCGACTTTGAATAACTCCATTTGTATGATGCAAGTAAAATCAAGTAGTTTACTTCAAGTATGTCTATAAGAGATTAAGTTAGTGTTATTATTTTTAGTAGTAATGTAATATATTAGTACATTATTATTATTAATTTATTTGAATTGGTTTTTGCGTATAGTGATAGAAGAGCGTTTATATCAACGCTGTATTACATAGACACTTTGGAGGTGGCATACATTATTAAATTAGCGTACTTTTCGAAATTCGAGTGTATGGTAGACTATATTTCGAATAAATTTTAAATTAATCGTCTTTTTATTATTTAAACAAGTTGGAGTTTATTATTTATTTAAACAAGTTAAGATTAAAAGTTTCAACCACTCTGACTAAGTCTATTTGCATGTTAAAGGTAAAATCAATAGTTGCCAGGTCTTCAAGTATGGTCGTCTATTAGGACTAGGGTAGTGTAATATTAATATATTATTTTCAGTAGTAGTACTAGAGAAGTGTAATGTATTAGAATATTATTATTAGTAGTGGTGTAATATGTAAGTATATTAAGTAATTGAGCATGTTAGTGAATTATTATTATTTGTACAATATTAGTAGTTTAAATTAATATCATCCAAAAAGTTACAAAACTTGATGTTTCAACGATTTGAATTAACTACATTTTCACGATAAAGGTAAAATCCTGTAGTTGTCAGGTATGGAATCAGGTCTAGGGTATGTAGTATTAGTATATTATTATTAGTAGTAATGTAATAAGTTGTATATTATTGTTACCATAGTATAATGCTAGTGTATTATTAGTAGTAGAGAGTAGAAGTAGAGATATAATTAGCGTAATTTAAGTTAATATTAGTCAAATTAACTCTTACACACAGAATAAAATATCAGTATGAATACAATAATCTTACTGTAGATGAAATCAATGAAAAGAAAAATTGAATTTTTTTTGTCACATCAAGCTGTTTGTTAGATGCGGCATTTTCTTCAGCTTTACAGAATCGAGCTGTATCAGCTTTACTTCATTTATTTTGTATGTATGAATTTATTTTTATGTTTTATTGCTCAGAGCAGAGATATATATGCCATACAGCAGTGAAAGCAACATAGAATTACTGTACAGATATTTTTAACTTTCAATTTTTAGACTCAAGATCTTTGAGTAGGAACTTAATTTTGCTTTTGCACGGTATATTAAAAGTATTTTAACTAACAAAAAGTATTATAATAAGTTGGGACAGTCGTGATAATACTTTTAATGATGGAAATTGCAGACAGATTTAAAATGAAATCACGATAGTTTAATACAGTTGAAAGGATATTTTAGTCATAAAGATACTTTTACTGGTATTATTAATAAATAAATAAATATATATATATATATATATATATATATATATATATATATATATATATATATATATATACATACATCAATGTTTCAATAGATTTCATTTCTGTAAAGCCAAAGGAAAATAATTACATATACTTTGTCCTGAGAGGTATTGACATGCAAATCTGAAATGATTAGGATTTAGACTACGAATTGGTTTGAAAGTAACTTTATAAAAGCAGATAAATGTTCAGATGTTCTGATTAAGAGTACTGTGAGCGATACTTATTAGTTTCCTAGAGTAACTGAACATGTTTGTGAAGTAAACTAAATATCAAGTTTCATTTAATGTTTCCTGCAAATGTTTTAATGGAATTGAATACCACATTAAACAGTTAGATTTCTATTTACTCTTATAATAGCGTCGAATTTTCGAAGATAAAATAAACAAAAAAGATACTTTTACTCAGAAAATAAGATTTGTTATTAAAATAGCTTTGGAAAGCATTTCAGTTTGAAGTCTAAATCGAAAGAGACTATTTTTCCAATGCCACCCCCACACCATGCTGCACCCCTCATCTATAAAACCGGATAAAGGGGAGGGGGCCGTTTGACGTGGTCCCCTGATCAATAAGGTCTCGAAGAAATCCGCAAAATGTTTATCCGGTCACCTAAATCTCCCAGTCACCCGGCTGGACTGAAGTTTACTTTGTCTGAGTAACGCCGGCGTTCGCAGCAGTGTCACCCAGAGAGCACGAAGAAGTGAAAGAAAAGTGGCTCCTTTCCAGTTCCGAAAGCGTTCGCCTGCTTCAAGATACACTTTCTCTCTTCCCCTTTCATTGATTAGCAGCGCCAAAACCCGAAAGATAATTTGTTAAATCAACACGGGATGAATCGGAATTTCGCCTAATGCAATTTGAGGCTTCGATCGATCTTTAGGAGGGATAAATTGAATAGAGGATACGAACAGATGGGGAAACAGGGACGGGTGTGCGAGCCCCCCATCTCTTTCTTTCTCTTAACCCAGTTCTTAAAAAAAAGACTCCTCAACTGATAAATTCAAATCAAGGATAATTAACTCTGGCATAGTGAAGACAAATGTTGATGTTCCTTGATGAAAGAAAAAGTTCACTGATAAGGGGAGATTTTCTGCGAACCAGGCTGCGAGTTTGAGGCATTTCCCGTGGAAAGCCTCAGATTCGACGTCGGTTTAGGAACGCACACGGCACCGCCGGAATATTTCTTCTAATTTGTATCTTGCAAAGATTTTCAATTTGGAGCCTTTTGTGGAAGGTCGCCGCGGAGGGGTGGGTTCTATGCAAGGCTGCCTGAAGAGATATCTTCAACAAAAGTGCTTTTAGGAGTTGGAACCCAAAAGTTTGGAAAATATTGATTTTGAGAGTTTTAGAGATTTGGACGGACTATTTTAAATTTTGTTATGATATTCCGTATTCTTTTCTCCTCATGTTGCGAAAAATAACCTCGAGCAACCAACCAAACCGAATCATATTTGTTTCTGTAGTCCTGTTTGACGTTATAAGAACATAAATAAAGCTTGTAAAAACATAATTAACCTTGCGAGTGGTTTTTACAAAATATCTAGACCATCAAGTTCTGAATATATTTGCTGCTGACGAGATATCATTGTTGACAATATCTTGACGATATCGCCGATTTTTGATCAGTAAATCTGACCCCAGAGCTGCATAAATTTACTTTTTACCACAGATGACAGCTTAGAGAGCAAGGTATTGCAATGTATATACTACCCGAAATAAAAATTGTTCAACGGTATATTTTTCTAAATGACCATGAAAGAAGAATTAGAAAATTTAGTTGGATCATGTAATAGATGATATTTTAAGATATTAAACTACTTCAGTTTATCATTTCTTTAACACAATTTAATGATAAAATATTTAAAATGGAATGGAACATTACTATTACACATGTATTCATATGCAAATAAAGTATTAGATCATTTGTTCAAAATAGCTATTTTTAAATCTATAGAAATTTTATTATTTCAGATAGCATTTTATTTTGATTATATGTTACTATATTATGTTAACTAAACATTTTTATTCACATCTACTATTCAAGAAAACTAACATTTTAAATTATGGCACATTTTATTTTCAGGTCTTGAAATTAGTTATAGCTCTAGATTGGTATTACTACTTTAAAAGTTATTTTCACTAAATTATAAGCTATTATTACTTTCTTTGTAATAACTATTTCTTAATTTGCGTCGGTTTCATGAAATAATTTTTGATTTCAAACAATTCATGGGTTCAATGATAGATAACATACTTGAATTCTTATGATTTGCACACTAACCCTTTTACTTAATCTTGGATCATTGTTCACATACTTTAATCCATGTATTTAGAAACCTAAACCCGAGTTTGAGCCTTTTCGACGTATAAAATTGCTTTCAAACCCCCTCAAATCCTTAAATAGCATCTACTATCCAATTCTCAATCAGCTTCAACACTTCGAATTTTGTATTTACCCCGAAAAATCCTTTCATCTAGACAGGCAGCAAATAATTATTTACGTTGATTAATTCTCTGGAATTTGGGTCTGGAATAAAGTAGTCATTCCGTATTCATAGGAAAGCATTCTTTTTGCAAATGCCGTTCCAGTTCAATGTGAATTGCTCCAGGACAAATGGATGTCGGATTTGAGATCACCGTTAAAAGTGGGTGATTTATTATTTATTTTAAACGGAATGAGTTCCACCTGAAATAGAACCCTTTATTTTCTTCGAGAGCGTTTAAGGGAAATTAAAATGAGATTTTTTGTCTGGCGGGAAAGTTAAATGAGCTGGGCACTCTGAGTTTAATTTGTGGAAGATATTTTTGAATAATGTGTGCAAACTCGTTTTCACCACAACGGATAATTCTTGCTGTTTGTGTTTATTTAATTGTTTTAGCTTCTGTTTAAAATCGCAAATGGGATAAAGATGCAAAGTTTCGTATAACATTAAAGAAATACGCCTTATCCATTGTTTACAGCGCAAGAGAACGCGTTTCAATTACTATTTTTTACGATATAATGTTTCGAATATAAAGGCATGATTCCTTTAAATATTTTGCAATAGATCAGCCATCAAATTATGACTCTTTCCCTTTTATTTGTTTGTATTTAACGTCTTTCTTCTATTTTCTTATACTAAGTAATTATACACTTTGATAACAAATTTACATGGAATATAACTTCAATAATAGTTACATTTTGTAACTTTATCATGTATGCAACGAAATAGTATTATCTTGGCCACAGTTTAAATGAGAAAAATCAATTCGGATGTCCAAAGCTTTAACTACAAATAATTTTTAAACGCTGGAATTAAAAGTCAAGTTCCTATAATCATTTAGTGCTTACATTATAAATGAAGTATAATGATTAGAACTAAATTTAGTTTCTAACTGAAAGGTTTTTATTAACAATCAGATCCCATATTTAAGACATTAAATTGATCATCAAGTTTGAAACCGAAATACTCTTTAAAATCTCATACAAATGGTGTTTAGAGCTGTGAAAAGTAGGATTAATTCTTAAAACACTGTAATTTCAATTTAATTAAAAGTTGTGAGGCTGGCAAATATTTTTTAAAACGATATACTGGAATTTTGAGAACAATAACATTTTTATTCTAATGACGCCATCTGATGGACAGTTTTATTCTAATGACGATATATCTCGTCCATCAAGGTCTGAGTAATTTTGCTAATGATGATGTATCTCGTCCATCAAGATCTGAATAATTTTCTTAATGACGAAAAGTCTCGTCATCAAGATATTGCCGACATTTTTATGATGGAGAGGTTATGATTCTGTCAGTTTTCTTCTAATGACGATATATCCCGTCCATCAAGAGCTGGTTCGGTTTATCTAATGACTATAAGCATCGTCGAGACAACCACCAGGAGGGTTAAAAGAATCCTAGAAATGATTCTATTGGTCAAGAAGTCCAAAGCTGGTTAGAAGTCATGCAAGGAAAACTGCAAGCGCATGGTGTAATAATACGTGCATGACCCTCAGGATTAGCAGTCACGGCACCCTCAAAGATGCATATCATACGCCACGGGGAATGTTTCATCCCATTCAAAGGTTTGACTAAGTAACACAGTTCGTTTTATAGAGCCACTCCTAAACACCATCACGTTTAAAAAAATTAAAAAAGGAAGAGAAAGACGCACACAAAAAACATCCCAACAGCAACGAAACCACAACGATGCACGTACAGCCACTTACACAGGCAAAAGCCATCATAAACGTGTGCCCACACGTCCCCGTATTAAAACACGAATAAAACATGAAATAAAAGAGCCACCAAATATCTAATAAACGCCAACAGCCCCTGCGTTCCCACTTTGTCAACATCTCCAGGGATCGCGGTGTGGAGGGGGAGAGAAAGCGAGGCAGAGAGATAGGGGACAGACAGAAAAGATGTAGCTCGGTATTAATGTTAAGCCATCATTTACATTTTAAAGCGGAAAATGAAGCTCGCCCTTTGAAGAATCCACATCCGAAAAAAGAGTCGTCCTGGAAGAGCGAAAAAAGCACTGGAATGAGGGAGGAGTACTTTTAGTAGTTTTGTATTATTCTACTGAAGGTGGTAAATCGAGAGAATTGAGTTCTCTTGCAGAAAAAGGATGGATGTGCTTTGGGATTAGAGGAAATGAGAATCCCTCACGGGGAACTAGCCGCTCGATGATCCTGCCCGGAGGCTTCCTTTTATGCAGTCGGGGTATTACTTCGCCTGGACCAACAGTTTAATTTCCTTACCTTAGATTGAATGGTTTTTATTTCTATTAAATCTGATTCTTCTTCACACAAATATAGGAAGTATACTGGAGGGCATACTATAGGTGTTATGGCTCGTCTTGTTCTTGGTGTGTTTTGTGACGGGAAGAGCTGGAATTGCATTACGAATTTTAGTCCGTGTGTTGGAGTTCGAAGTCTTGCTAAATCCTCGTTGATTTTTTATGTTTTTTTTGCATTTTAATAGTGCTTTCGGTGGTAATATGAATTTAGCTTTTGTGAAGGAATGGTGCGAATGGTTGATATACTAGGATGGTTAGCTGGTTTTGAGATTTTTATGACGCAAGGGTCATATTTAGCTAAGCTGCGCCAAACACAAGGCAGACAACGCTAAGTAATGAAAATACATGCATAAAGAAAGTTTTATAGACACAGAAGAGAAATACACCAAGGGAGAAATCAAATCTGCGCCACCAACAGCTCGCCAACTCGCAATAAGATGGATGGGTACATAAGAGAAAATGTAGCTCATGCAATCCAAATATTTCTGTCAACTACTTTGGCGAGGGGTAATTTTACTGCATGTATTTTATTTCAATATTACCATACGTTGGGATTCGAAGCCTTGTAAAATCCTCGCTGATTCCCATGGCTTGTTGCATTGGAATAGAGTTATCGGTGGTAACGTGAACTGAGCATTCATGAATCGATGATGCTAATAACGAGATGATTTATTGTTCTCGGGATTTCATGGCATATTTGGCCAAGCTGTGCCAAACACAAGACATACAACGTCAATTAATGGACATACACACAAGAAAAGTTTCATTGACATAGAAGACAGAAATATACCCAAGATAAGTAACAGGAATCGCAATATCTCTACCTACAACAAGGTTGCTAGCTCAGAGGACAATCCGACTGAGTAGATAATAAGAATGTAGTTGAATGGGGACAGCAGAAATTAATAAATATACTTAAACGTTTTGAAGGTTAAAAGTTATTATTTTAATGAACTCAAACGGGTACACCAGGAATGAGGAGGTAGGCATTTTAATTAACGTCGCACTGGAGCAACACAGCGGAAAATTGGCGGCAGTCCGGGATCAATCCCCAAGGGAAAGATCCGAGGACAGCACCACGTAATCCAGGAATGAGGAGAGAAATACGCCAACCAGTATGGGTACATACGAGAAAATGCATCTCATTCAACTCAAATATTTCTGTCAGAAACTTTGACGCGGTAATGCAACCTAGGGTTGCATGTGAAATACACAATTATAAAAACAAAATATAAAAGTATATATTTTATTTATTAAGATAATTCTAATTCTTAAATATCATTCAATAATCACCGAATCGTCTGCTCTCTTCACAAACTGGAGTCACCGCGGCGAGGGTCAGTCGGTTGGATTTTTGGGGGTTTTATGGCGCAAGGGCCATATTTCGCCAAGCAGCGCCAAACCACAAGACCGAAAAATTTTCGAATAATTTTAAAAATAAAAATGGCTAGTTTGTTTTGATTTGTGTATTTTGGGTTTAGCATGCCCTCTTAAGTGGAAGTATGTGCGTGTGCATGTGGTTTGGTATAGTAGTTCTTATTACATTTCTCTGAATTAAAATGTCAGATATTAATTAGAAGTAAAATTCAGCATAGTTGTAATAATGCGAAGTGCGCTGATAAAGTATATAGATTTTTGATAAAGACGAAGTTTATCATCTCCTCGTGTGTCACAAAGAGGTTACAGAAGTAAGTAATTATCAATCAGTAAGATATAAAACAGAAAAAGTTCAAAGAAACGAAATATAACATAAACAAAAATAGAACAAAATGCAGTTGCAAAACAAATTAAGACTTAGACATTACATATATGTAAGCAAGAATGCATTTGTTAGAGTTGAAGAAGTTAGAATTTCCAATTAGACATTTCCAAAATAAATTTCCAGTAACCTAAACAGTAAACAGATTCCTAAACAGTAGCTGGATTTTTCGGCGCTCGCATTGTTGTTTAGACTTCTATTTGGCCACGAACAAGACAAAACTTTCCGAGGACAGAAAATCGGATGATTGCTTTAAAGAGTATAGTAGATTTTTTATAAAGATTAATTTCCATATCCCCTTGTGATTCACAATGAGGTTTGTAGAAGCTGGTAATAATTTAATGACCTAAAGTAGAAACAAATCAGAAGGGAAAGAGAAGGAAAGTTCAAATAATGAAAATGTAACATTAAACAAAAATAGAACAAACTGCGAGCTGTGGCAAAGCAAATTCAAACATATACATAGTGTAACTATTCCCTGAAAAGTAAAAATGCATTGTTAGTATTGACAAAGTCACGATTTCCTATTAGACATTTTCAAAATAAATTTCCAGATGAAAAGCACGCTCAAACGAGACTGACAAAACGATTGACAGGCACGTAAACAAGGCATTTTCAACCGCACATCATTCATCAGTATGTGATTCGTAAAACAGTAGCTGAATTTTTTCGGCCCTCGCATTATTGTCTAGACTTCTATATGGCCACAAACACGACAAACTTTCCGAGTTCAGAAAATCAGATGACTGCTTAAAAAGTACACTAGATTTTTTTGTACACTAAGTTTACCATCCCTTCGTGATTCACAAAGAGAATTGTACAAGCAATGATAATTTAATAAAATGCAAAAACAGAAACAAATTAAAAGAGGGAGAGAAGAAAATTTAAAATAATCGAAATATAACATAAATAAAAATAGATAAAAACAAATACAAACTTATGCATTGTATAACTATTCCTTGAAAGTAAAAATGCATTGCTAGTATTGACGAAGTCAAGGTTTCCCCTATTAGACATTTCCAAAATAAATTTCCAGATGAAAAGCACGCTGAAACGAGGCTGCCAAAATGATTTACAGGCACGTAAACAAGGCGTTTTCAACCGCACATCATTCATCAGTGAGTGATTCGTAAAGCAGCAGCCGAATTTTTTCGGCTCTCGCATTGTTGTCTAGACTTCTATTTGGCCACGAACACGACGAAACTTTCCGAGACCAGAAAATCGGATGGCTGCTTAAGTACTCAAAAAGGCAATTACCGTGACATATTGAGAAACGTCGCATTCTAAATTAGTAGAAAGCTAATGGGTGGATTTGCATTCGAGTGGTATATAAATAAATGCTTTATTAATATACGAGTCACAATTAGACCGAGCGTGAATTTCCGTTTCTGAAAACTCACTTTGAGTCCCGTGCACACTGCATCAGGAAATCAGTGTGAATTGCCTCGCAACAATTGCACATTTTTCAGATTTGTTTCGGTTGAAAATTAGCATCCAGAGCGAAACGAATTTTTTGGCGACATCTATTCAGATTTTTCGAACCGGTCTGGAAGATTAATTGCGGATGCTGTTAGCATGAACAATAAATTAAAGAGGAAAGCAGCTCGAGGTAATTAGCCCGCCGTGTCAAGCATAGCCTTTGGTTTTTCAAAAAGTTTTTAATTAGTCGGTAATTATTTTTATTTTATTAACAGCGCATAACATAACGTTATTAATGAATGCGCAGGGCATTGTTGTTTTACGAATATATGGTGTTTGGATTTCGTCTCTCACGTTAAGATTGGCAGCGAATGTCTTATACGTACTTCGTGATTGATCTTTTGGATTTTAAAAACGCTGTTTTTTAATTAACCGCTTTTTGAATAAAACACAATTTTATGTTGATTATTTCTCGAAAGAAAAGTTCGTAGCTTAAGAGAGGACTAAGCAGCTTATAAAGTCCAGCTTATTGGCTCGGCTTTAATTTAAAAGAACTTTTTAAGTACCCTTATGCCATGTTTATGCCCTGTAGTCAGTGCGGAATGCCATCAAAGTGTTTTTATTACTCTTTCTTTTTGATGTCAGTCACTTTTTATCTTCTGACCGTAATAATTTTCTAAACGAAACTGTTTAAATTGCTGCACTCATATTTCGCATTAGGTCAGAAAAGAACGGAAATAATTATAGAGTTGGATTCCCCAAACTTCTTTTTGAACATACGCGTCATTATTTTTCTCTCTGCTATTTTTTAAAAGGTAGTAAAATATTTTATCCAGAACTTAGTATTTATAACAATCAAACGGTTAAAATAAATTTGTACGTATAAAATCCACTTTAATGACTATCAACGTTGGGGTAATATTTGCTCATTGTGAACTAATTTTTCCTTGAAACCTAACTGATTATCGTTGAATGAAGAGGGATTAAGGGTTAAGGAAATTAAGTTCGTGACTATTGTGGAGCTATTGAGGAATAAAGACGCTGAATACTCATTTTAGAAAGTAATTTTCATCCAAGCCATTTGATTGTTTCAAAAACATTTATAATAAATAAGTACTTAAAAATTCCCTCAAATACACGAATCAACGTTCAGGTACTATTTACACATTGTAAACTAACTTTCCTTTGAAACCTAACTGATTATTGTTGAATCAAGAGGTACTCAGAATTAAGGAAATGGAGTTCATAGCTTTTGAGGAATAATGACTCGAAATACTCATTTCCCGTCGTAATTTTCATTTTATGATTGTTAAACTATTCTATTCTCTAAGAAACATTTAAAATAAATATATGCCTAGAAACTCACTCAAATGCATGAATCAACGTTCTGATATTAGATAGACATTACAAACTAATGTTTTCTTAAAGCCTTGAATTTAAAGGGACTAATGAATAAGGAAATGAAATTTATAATATTGCAGAGCTATTGATAAATAAAAACTCATTTTCGGATGTAGTTTTCATTTGATGATTGTTGAGTCATTTAATTGTATAAAAACATGTAAAATAAATAAATACACCGAAATTCGTCAAATACATGCGTAAACATTAAGATCCAGGTATTGCTTAAGATATTATTTGCACATTGCAGACTATTTTATCCTTTAAATCCAACTGTCTATTGTTGAATAATGAGATACTAAGAATTAATCAAATGTAATGTAGAAATATTGAGACGCGTAGCACTATTTTGTGAAGAAATTTTCATTCCATAATTTCTGAGTAATTCGGTATAGGAAAGCTTATACTGGTTTAAAATATAACCTGCCTCTCGCATTACCTATGCATTTCAAACGTGATCTATACTAGAATGCTCAGCATTCGATGAGCAGTTGGTGAAACGAATTGAACTATTTAAATGGTTTCGCATGACCTAGATGCGATTCCTCAAAATTAATTTAACCATAGAAATATACAGATGCGAATATAGTATTCTTGAAATATACCGTTCACATGAATCAGCCTCCTCTCATTATCGATGCACTTGAAACGTGATCTATGCAGCAATGCTCAACCATTAATGAGTAGTTGGTGCAACAAATAGTACTATTTGCATGGTTTAGTTGACTGAGATGTACTTCTTTTGAATTAGTTTAACTGGAATTGTGCAGATCGGAAGTAACATTCTTGATATATACCGTTGGCTAAGAATCAGTCACCTCTCATTATGGATGTTCTTGAAATGTAATCTGTACCGCAATGCTCAGCATTTAATGACTACAAATAGACTTATTTACATGGTGTAGTTAACGGAGATATGCTTCTTTTAAATTAATTTAACCATCTAAGTAGTTTCGACGAAATATCTCGTCCATCGAGATCTTACCAGTTTTGCTAATGACGAGTTATCTCGTCTGCCACTTTTTTATAGTAACGCGGTCTAGATCTGGTCAGTTTTTTAATGACGAGATATCTCTTCCATAAAGATATCTGGTCAGTTTTGCTAATGACGAGGTACTTCATCGGGACAATCACCAGGAGGGATGGTCATCCAAGTGGTTTGGTCGATATGTCTCGTCCATCAAGATCTGACCAATGTTGATAATGACGAGATAACTCGTCATCAAGGTATTGCTGACTTTTTGATGATGATGGCCAAGGCTCGATCCCACCAAGATCAAGATCTGTTCAGTTTTCTACTGACGAGTTTTCTCGTCCATAAAGATCTGGTGTGTTTCGTTAATGACGAAATACCTCGTCGAGATAACCACTAGGAGGGTTATCTGTATAATCCATAAATAGTATTCTTGAATCCATAAATAGTATTCTTGAAATATACCGTTGACTATGAATCAGTCTAATTATGGATGCACTTCAAACGTGATCTGCACATTAATTCTCAACATTCAATGAGTAGTTTGAGCAACAGATAGCATTTACAGGGTTTAGTTGACTGATCTGTGCTTCTTTTAAATTCATTTAACTGTAAAATAATGCAGAGGCGTACATAGTATTCTTGAAGCATACAGTTGACTTAGAACTCAAATTCCCAATTACATGGAGTAAATAGCAAGGATGGCTATCAATCCATGTTGATCAGAACTTCCTTGGTTCATACCCCGACTCAGTAATAAGTTGGAATCGATTCGTAGGATTTTTACCAGAAAATTAAGCCCTCCTCTGCACTCTCATGCGGAACAGTCCCCAAATATTTTTTGAAGTCCAATCAAGTGGCGCGCATAATGAAGCTTATGAGTATGTATCTCATTGAAAATTCGGCGGGCAGAGCAAAACGCGTCTAATGAGTTACAGAGTTTTAAAAGGTTGCAGTGATTTGTCCGCCGAATCTCTTTCTCTTCCGAATAAACTTTCTTTTAATACCTCGGCTTTCTTGAGGCTCATCAGGATGACAAAGGCTATAAAACAAGAAAAGAATGAAAATTACTGCCGGAGTTATCTAAAGTGAGATGTTGTGAGAAGAAGAGGGGGTGAAAAGTTTCTCGCTTCATTAAACCGATGGCTCGAAAATGGGAAGGCCTTCCATCTATCTCCGTCAACAGCTTCCCAAGTTTTCTGAGTAATTGAGTCAATCAGTTTTCAGTGAACGTTGCTCACTAAAGGAGGGGGTGAGGTAGTGAGTTGAGGGGGGAGTTCGGGGGAGGGGTGAGAAAAGAAAAAGGGAAATGTACTTCTCCCCTTTTTCATTTTTGGGGGTATATCCCCGTCTGCTATATCTGCAGCGATGCATAAGGGCTGGGAATGAGCGATGAGGCGCTTATGGACAAAAAACACAGATGCAACCGAGGCGAATCTGTTTCGAAGAAAATAGCCTCACACGTATTTGAGGGCCATTGGAAGGAACTTTAGATGCTATAAATTCAAATAATAAGGGATGAGAAACGACTGTCGAGATTATCCTTATCTGCCTTTGCGATGCTGAGCACCAGTTTTGCGCAGATTACAGAATAAGGGGCTTAGTTTTGACCCTAGGGATGGTTCATCTTCGAGTCGAAAACCACCCTGTAGTTACCAGCCTTTGGTGCAAAAACCTATTCCAAACTGTCACCAGTTCTAGGCAAGGAACGATTTGTTTTTCCTACTTGGATCTTCATTCCCCTTGGAGTAATACGGCAGTTTTGTCTCGGCGAGATATCTCGTCATTAGTAAAGTTGACCTGATATTGAACGACTGTGGAGATTATCTTTGTCTGCCTTTGTGTTGCTTAGCACAAGCTTTGCTCAGGTTAAAAAATAATGGGCTTGTTTTTAACCCTCCTGTGATGGTTTATCTTTGAGTCGGAAACCACCCTGTAGTTACCAGCCTTTGGTGCAGAAACCTGTTCCAAATTATCACCAGTTCTAGGTAAGGAACAATTTGTCATCTCATCTAATATATCTCATTTGAGATATCGTATCTGAGATATCTCGTCATTAGCAAAATTGACCAGATCGTGGAAGATATATCTCGCCATTAGCAAAATTGACAGATCTTGGGCGAGATCTCTTCATTAGCAAATTTGACCAGATGTTGGACGAGGTATCTCGTCGAAACCACTTGGAGTGTTAAAATTTGAACTATTTTCTGTGTGTAAAGAACTGTAATGTAAGAAGCAGCGTGATCAGAAATATGTTTCAACGTGAGCTTGAAATCTGAAATCAAAATTATTTTAGATATGTAAAAATACGAAAATTCGTGGTTGTGAGAAACGGTTTCATATATCATTCTGATTTATACTGTGTGTGACTAAACTTCAAGTAATAAAAACGTGAAGAAAAATGACTAGAGATTATCTTTAGTAGCTTATTTGTTGCTGAAAAATAGTTTTGTGCAGATTTCAAAATGAAAGCTTTGGTTTTAAAAGTTTGTAGTGTTTACCTCTAGAAGATAAATGTTTCAACGAGTAAATTTAAATTTAAAATCGAAATCATTTTAGTTAAGTAAAGGTTCGAAAATCCTTTCTTGTGAAACTTCTTTTGTAAATTCAGTTTCGTTCTGTTATGATATGCTAGATAATATAAGTAACTTTAGTATTATCTTATAATTTGATGAAAACTTATTCAAATGCTTTGGAGACAGTTGAATAGAAGTTTCGATGCTATAAAATTAAAATTAAAAAATGTGACAAAGAACTATTCCCGAAGATTATCACTTGTCACAATTTTACATTGATTGCAAAATAAGTGTTTTGATTTTAAAATTTGCACTGTTGATCGGGGAAATATAAATGTGTTTTAATGTGGTAAGGTTAAAATTAAAAATCTAAATATTTTCAAATGCCTAGAAATTTGGAAATTCTTAATTATAAAATGGTGTTTTGTCATTCCAGTTTTGTTTTATAATTTGTCTGGTAAGAGAGATACAATAAGTATTCTAAGCACATTTTTAGAATTACTTTTCTAACATTATCATTTTTCGGCTATGGTTGGTTAGTTGAGTTTTATGGCGCAATTGTCATACTTAGTCAAACTTCGCCAAACATCTTAGGGACTATGAAATTATCATACAATCAAGTTATTGTGTTTTTTACTGTGTTCAGCTTTTGTTTTGTAAAATTGTAGAGAAATAACACGTTTAAGACATCCTTTGTTTCATGAAATTCAAAAACGAAGTAAATTTCAATATCCATTTTTGTCCTTTATTGCAGTTTAAAAGTATTCACTACGCAGGATTAAATAGGGATTTTTAATTGGGTCGATCAATTCTATACTCGTGATTAAATATTTATCATATAAATTACTTAATTAAAATGCTTAGTTTTTGCATTAATGGTATAATACGGCACAATAAGGTATTTAAAAAGTCTTTTCATGATTTGATCAAATAATTGGGGTTTAAATACATTGCAAAAACAAACAGATAAAGGCTGTTTGAGCTACAATTTTTTTCAAAGAATGTCTCAAAGGAATAGAGAATACAACATAAATAGAATTAAAAACTGGTTAGTTTGAAATTTCAAACAAAACCAATTGCTCCGGTTATAAAACAGGTACACTATTCTATTTAAAAATAAACAAAAACTATTTTTCAGACCACGCCATTCTGTTAAAAGTAAGTTTTTATAAAAATATTTTTATGCCTGGTAATTTTGAATTCTTTAAAAATTATTCTCTAAACATACATTCAGCCTTTGTGTAATAACCATTGCTGGTCAAAAAAGTATATTTTTATTAATATGCAAAATTCTGGAAATAAAATTATCCATCGATGTGAAAGGTCTAAAATGAAAGTGACTATTTTTTGGAGAACTTTTCTCATGGTTCATGGAATTTCACCTTTATGGAATTTGGCGAATATTTTGAGAAAAAAAAATCAAGGGATAAAGTCTTCTGGATGTTTTTATACCCTGAATTTTAAGAGTCGTTTTTGTAAAATCTATTATTGTTCTTCATGTATGTGAAATGTGAAACTTTTTCGTAAAAGGGCTTAACAATGTTTACTTCTTTTGAGGTTGTTGAATTCTGTTTTTTATTATTCGTTACAATAAGAAGAAAAACGTCATCGGACTATAAATAATAGTTATTAACTTTAATTTCATTCTCATTTTTATGTTGCACGCTAATTCGAGAGATATCCTATTCCTACAACTCAACAAAAACTGTATTAATTGATGGTTAAAGTCATTTATGCCTATTAAACAAATGACTACTTCAGTGTGTAATTTCAATACACATCAAATGAGAAATTCAGTCTTAAATATTTCAAATAATTATATGAATTTTGAACTCTTAAATCATGACATTTTAAAAAGGAATATGGAATTACGTGGTCTAAAACCATGGATTAATTTAGTAAGTAAATTATTTTTAAGGTATTAACTATTATTTATTTAAATGGATATAAAACACAACAAATTAACACATTCAATTGAACTCTAATGGCGATTGATTGAAATTAAATTTTGAATATGGGTGTAATTTAGAAAGCTAATGCAAAATATAATAAATACATACTATGATATGAAATATACATACTAGATTGAATATATTTGATTTACCTGTCAGTGTATTCAATTTGTTATTTGATTTTATATATATTAAATTATCTATGCAAATAAATTTATATATAGCGTTCTTTTACTATTTTATATTATTTTTACTGTCACTGTATTTTGCTAATGCCCTGCCAATTGAACTTAACACTTCAAGTGGTTTCGACGAGATATCTCGTTCATAAAAATCTGACCAATTTTGCTAATGACTAGATATCACGTCCATCAAGATCTGGCCACCTAAGATCTGGTTGTATCTAATTTGTGAGAAACCTCATCGATACAACCACCAGGAGGTTTAATCATTGTGGCACCACGGGGGTTCTTGTACACCTCACAAACATTCACACATTCTAGGCACAAACTATTTATTGAGAGGCCACACATTCGTTCATGCCTTAATGTCGGATTCGAACTAGAACCTTTCGATCCAGAAGTCAGTACCCTGACCCCCACACCGATGGGTTGGGCATATTTTCATTATAAACTAAGCAATAGTAGTATAACAGTTAAGTCTTTTTACGTTTTCTCGGTTTTCAACCTTTTAGACTTTTATATTTCATTATTATTTTATATTTTAATCAAACAGGTTTACGGTATTTTCAATTTTAAAACAAAACTGTAGTTGATCGTATTTTATTAAATTTGGTTCTTTGAATATTCTTCAGAAACCTTAAGTGACTTAAGGAAATGTTCCTTCTAGTCACACGGGATGAGAAATTCAAATTACTTTGGTCTGAGATAATAGGCTTATCTTCGTGGTTATCTAGAAACTTTATGGTGTTTATCTCCATGCACATGCTTATTATCAATCATCGTCCCTTGAAAGAAAATTTCCTAAAACATTCAGGAACTGCATTGTTTTACCCAGAGTAGAAATAATGATACTTATATTTCACATGAGTTGCAGAATGAAAAACAGCATATTTCTCTTTATTAACCCTCCTAGTGGTTGCCTTGACGAGGCATCTCGTCATTAAGCAAAACTGGCCAGATCTTTATGAGCGAGATATCTCGTAATTGGAAAACTGGCCAGATCTTTATGAACGAGATATCTCGAAATTGGAAAAAAATGACCAGATCTTGATCTCGTCATCATTAAAAATAAGTAATACCTTGGACGACGAGATATCTCATAATTAGAAAATTGGTCATATTTTGATGGACGAGATATCTCGTCGAAACCACGGGGAGGGTTACTGAAATATATACTAATTTCTAGCTGACTACGCAGCGTTTTAATGATATAGTATTTTAGATTAACTGAGCGATTCTTGGAATATGAAACAATATTGTGAATTTATCATAGATTTACACTAAAACGTTTTTACTCTGAAGGAATTACTTAAATTCCTTAGTTAAAATAAGTTAAATAGACGCATGGTTAAGAAAAAACTTTCATCCTGGAAGTCAATATATAACTTGATTTCTTTTGTAAAAGTCAATTATGTCGTTTTATGTATTTATGGAAATATAGTTATATTCAATGTAACTATTTAAATATAATAATCGATATTTTATGAATAAAAACCCGTAAGTATATTATAGGCATGGAGTGGTCTGCTTAAATGCCAGAAAGAGTTTTGAGAATCCAAAGTTAACGTAATATGTGGAGCATTTTACCATGACGTTATAATGATTTCAAAAGCATTATACGAGAAATTTGACTCACAGTTTTTCCACTTAATTATGAGAGGCATTTTCTGTCAAGCGAAATGTTGGTAGTGGCAGTGTTTCTGCTGCGATAAATGCTTCCTGTACGTATTCTAAACGTGATATCAGTTAACTTGTTTTTGAATTCAATTTGAGCACATTGCCATTAAAAATTTTAAAGACTGAATTCCGAATTGATATAAGATAGTTGTTTGGTCAGTACCAATTAGATTAAACGACAAACGTGATCAAAACGACGATAAATTTCTTTTTAAGATAACCCCGACAACATCATGTGAGAGCATTTGGACAACAGAAGTAACATCGTAGACCGTCTAGTTTGCTTACATTGAAAATTCTTCTAATATCAATAATATAATCTTGATCAAAAGAAATATATATATATCAAAACATATCGTCCTTTTACTGTCAAAACTTCGCAGGCCCAATTTTGTTAGACTTATGAGTTTTTAACGTCATTTGGCTACAAATATGCTTATCAATTTTTTTCAAAAGCTCCTAATTACACATCAGTTAACGCCCTCTATCGGAGAGTTTTTGAACCTCGTATATCGTTCTATCGTTACTGAAAAATTTTGATTCTAAGACTTTTTTGCGACCTTGTTGTAGTAAAACGACGATATTCAAATTTAAAAAATAATTCAGCAGCAATCTAAATTTACATCAAAACTAAACCAATTTAAAATAGTAAGAACAAACCATCACTTTTCTTATTTAATTCCATAGACGTGAATTATAAGTAGACTGAATATTGCTATAAGCAGAAGCCTAAAAAAAAAGCGACCAGCATGTCGACTAGTAGTCATGTGATAGCTCTGTGAAAAATTGACTTGATGGAAATTTTGGCCTTTTATAGCCTCGTTTGACGATATAACAGCTTATGACAGGATAGATAGATATGCGAATGCGTATTTCTATAGTGGCGAAAAAAATGGTGAAATCGACAAAGTTTACTATGTTGCGTTGGCCAATCAGATGATGAATCAGTGGATGGTCGTCCTCTCCCTCACCGAGGACCAATCAGATGGTGAATGTTCGTTTCCTCTTGGCACACGAAAGTAATCTAAGGGTCATGTTAATAAAAATTTTGATCACATGATCCTCGGCACATTACAAGGTTACCATTACTCACTCTGCTTTTATATTTCCTCTGGTCAATTCCCGCACACTTTAATAAATAACTCTACTAAGCACATCACAATGCGAACCTTACGCATTTTTATGTGGGGAAGATCGATCATTAACAGTTAATCCATTCTTATCCGAAAGCATTTCTATAAAATGAGACAGAAGCGAAAACATTTCTTATTTCCAGCGCTCTTGTAAATGTTATTCTCCCCTCCAACAAAAGACGCATTCAAATCCATGAGAAACGACCACATGCATATAATTAAAGATAAGACCTGAAGTCCCATCGCTGTTTCTTCGTAATTGCTCAAGCAAAATGGGTTGTTGTTCGTACGTGTATTTTAGAACACTTTCTTATTTAATTAATTTATGCTTAATTGAGCGTAGCATAACAGATGACAACACAGGGAAGTTTAATAGACACATATCATCATGCTGCCCCCGACCTCACTCGATTAATTACGGGACATCTAATTGTGCACCATTAATCACCATACCATTTGTAATAGACTTTGATCACACTGTAATGGTTCTACGATGATTATGTAAATTCATTCCCTTGCTTGTTATATATGATAAAAGGTCATTTGCCTAGAATGGACTTCGGTTAAACTCCATTTTCACAAACACAAGACTTTCTACTTTAATCTTTGTTTCTCGTACAGCAGCATTTCTTCTCCGCTGATGAATAAACCAAATGTAATTGGGGTGCACACACGAGATGACTAACTGAAAATACTTCGATTCCACTTCAATTGGATTTTTCAACAAATTTCTCTTTTAAACATATTCAGTGTGTATCTCGTTTTATTTCATGTTTCTACTTTATTCCTAGACCTTGATATCGCTGAAATGTCATACGCGAAATACTTACAAAGAAATTCGGGGTAGCCGGGTTGGGAGAGTAGGGTTTAACAACCTGAGGGTTACTAATTCGAAACTCGATCCTACAAAAGACCGTCGTATACTTGGGAGATGGTGTGCGTTAAATCTGTCGTGGCCCCAGTCATCCTCACGTTAGCGTGGTGTGGTAGGAGGGTGGGGTGCCAGCTCAGGTATTGACCTTGTCATTTGATCGTGGTTCGAAATTATGAGTCTTCGGATCTTTCACTTTGGGATTGTAGCCAATGGCTGTTGTGTTGCTATAATGCGATGTAAATTTAACTACCTATCTACTTAAGAAAGAAATTAGGTTAGATAAAATATATTTTTTATGTTTACGAATTTGACGCCGTTCCTTTTAATAATTTAACTTACTCTCAGAAACATACGTAGAACATGATGTTGGAGTATACAAAAATATTTGATGTGTATAGAACGGTAAACTAAAAAATCTTATATATATTTCCAACTATACAAATGTATTTGTGTTTACAAATCTTAAATTCCGAAATGGTAGGTTATTAGTGCTTACTGAAAATTACCTACAAATTGTTGTTTTAAATTCAAATCTCGTAAGCTCAATTTTCTTGGTTTGTGAGGTAAGCAAATAAGCTTAAATTTGTTTCTAAAGCTTCCAAGTCTAAAGCGTTTATAAAGCCCCTATCATCGAATTTTTAAACCTCGTATTTCAACTGGTTTGGAATTTGATGTATAGTTTTTGTTGAGCCTGTAAATCTTTGATTTCAGGGGAATTGCGATTTTTTGATAATAAAACAACAAAATATTGGTTACTTTTTAAAGTATAGAAACATTTTTTTAATAGTAACTATTATGCATATTTATGCTTATATAAGTACTTGCATTAATATTAAAAGAAATACTTTTTTAATTATTGAAATTAGATTTTGTAGAACAATGTTTTTAAGAAATACCACATGTCAAAAAATAAGTGATTTGTTAGTTTTTAATATTAAGTCCCAAGATTTTTTACCAATTTTTTAGTATAATCGTCAGCAAAAGATAAAATATGACATAGTTTGAATTAAGACTTTTGAAGAACAAAATTCTAATATATCCTCTTTGCAAAATATAAATGGTTAATAACTATCACATCAAATTGTTATTTTTCTATAACAATTCTTAAGGTCCTGTGTTTTGAAACATATACATGATTTCGTACAAAACTTCGTGTCTATTGTTAGGTAAATTAATTATACCACCTAAAATTTTTTTAATTGATATTTTGTTTAATATTTTTTATGTGTATTTGTAATTTGATAAACTCCCTAAGGTGTCTTCGTTGTGCCGACGACCCGTTTTTAAACAATTAATATGATTGTTTTTTGTTGACTTGAATGAAGCACTGAATAAAAATTAATGTTAATTTTTCTTTGTAGGTTTTATTATGATATTTTGATGAAATTTAAATACATTTAATTATTTCAAGGATGACCTTTATGAAAAAATGACTAATATAAATTAATTGTTTTCGGTTTTATGTTAAAGCAACCGATATCTAAGATAAACTAGTATCTTAGACAAATTTTAAGCAATTAGGGATAAACTCTAATTATAGTTAAATAATTAGGGATGCATTCAAATTCAATTTTAGTAATAAGTAATACATTCTAATTTTATTGTCCATTTCAAGTCACTAGCAAAAGACGTATAGCAGATTCAAAATAACACGTAATTCCGAGCCACGGTCAGATGACAAGTAGCATCGCTTTGAAGTAATATTGTATTACATACGTGTAGTGTTCAAAAGCATGAATCCAAATAAAAATACAAGTTTAGTTTATAATGTTTAATTCTATTTTTACATTTTGCATCAAATTTCATTCCACCGCCCAGCGTCTTTTCGCGATGTTAATCAAAGTACACAGGCTCTCCAACAGAACGACTTGATTGCTCCGTCGCATTTCTTGGTCTTCAGTGCTAACCAAACAAACCCGATTCCACATGGAAGATCCACACTTCTTGCTGAAACACAAGTTAAAAGGATTGCCCCGATATCAACGCGGAGTAACCGGATATCCGTAATGCGCTTCAACACAACACGTACGCAGGAAGAGCGACCACTAACAAGATCAGGCTCGAGAACTAACCCGAGCCCAGCGATGGCACAACTATCGGAAATCGTCGAGTTCCGATTCCTGGCTGGATCCCATCATGGCCACCAGCCTGGCCAGGACAGGAGAGGTAGATAAAAATCGCCCTAAAAATAACCGGCTCCATCTCCGGCTATCATCCCCTCTTCCATGTGGGGTGGGGAAAACGTAATAAAAAAAGTGTTTGAAAATGCATTCAGGATATCCGATCCGGCACAGTTCTCGTTATTCGGAACAAGTACGGTACTTGAGCCGTAAAGAGATGAACAGAGCTCTCCGATCGAACACAAAGGGGGAGAAGCTTTTCTGAGCCAGGGATTGGCCTATGACGTATTTCGTTCTGCAGTGTCCTAATGGATAATTAATGTTGCGACATGGGTAGTGTGACGTCACTGACAGCTCTCCGAGACATTAGTGTCCAGGACAAAAGGATAGGATGAGTTAAGTAGGATTCGCCCGAGAGTGCTATTATGACGAATGCGACTCAAAATTACACTAATGTCCAACGGTGGGCAACGAAGCTTCAATTGGAACGAGTCCAGCGGTTTGCATCCAAGGTTGGCACTTGCTAATTAGGATAGCCCCTTCTTTCAGAGTGTTGGATTCTTTCAATCTAGAGCTCTGGAGGGGGCTTCTTTCAAACGTCAGGATTACTTCCGATGTCTTATGTTACCCCTGGTTCTTTTTTTCTCGCTTCATGGGTTAGCTGGGAGTTTCCTAATTTAAAAAAAGGGGTTCATTAGTATTTTATGATTGGGTTTTGACGATCTAAATGAGTATGTGGAAAAGCATGGCGTGCGGAGTGTGATTACCTGGAGGTAATCAATTTTTTAGATAATTATGGTATTTTTTAGAATTTAACAGGTAATCTGGTTAAATTACTCGTTGTTTTTTTTCGGTGTTTAATTATTTCGTTAAAGGGATTTGGTCAATTTTTATTGAAATCTACGGAGCGAAATTTCAATTGGGTTAAGTACAACGTACTGTATGACTTACTTATTTTTTATTTGTATTGGTTCATTAAATGTAAAATTCGACAATAACTAATTTTATTAAAATCTACGGAGGAAAAAATAAATTTGATTTGAGATACACAGTATGATTATTGTATGACTTGCTTATTTTTCGATTTGTATTGGTTTATTTAAGGTAAAACTATGCACATGCTCTAGTTTTTTATTGAAATTTACCGAGAAAATTTTTAATTTAGTTTGAGATACAGCACATGATTATTGCATGACTTACTTATTTTATATTACTCAATTGGTTTATTAAATTTACATTATTCAAATGTAGATAATTTTAAGCAACACGGTAACTGTTTCAAGTAGGTTATTTTTCCTTTGATATAATTTAGAACACAACTCATCGAAATTTCAGCATTTTTGATTTCATCCTTTACTTTATGTTTTTAGTGTAGTTTCAGTATCGTGAATTTATTGAGATATTTGCTAAAATTTCAATAACGTGAATCTATTGAGAAATTTAGTATAGTTTCAGTATTGTGAATATATCGAAAAATTTAGTATCATTTCAGTAAGGTGAGTTTATTGAGATATTTAGGTATAATTTTAGTATCGCGAATTTATTGAGAAATTTAGTATAATTTCAGTATTATGAATTTATCGAGAAAGAAATGGGCAAAAGCTTAAACCGTAAACTAATCTCGACTATCTTCTCAAGGGTTGGATGTCACAGTCGCCACTATATTTCAGCGAGTGGCCATAGCGAAGCCATTAGTTGCGCTCTACTGCATTGGTGAATTACACTCGAATCTCGGCTTAAGAGTCTTGCTATTAAATGTAATGGCGTCTCTCTTGCCCTTAAAATCTTCCTCTTTTAGCCGCGTTCCCCCATTTGACGGTTTCTGGTTCATATTTCCAGGAACAGAAATCCGCACCATATAGCAATTGATATTTGCATCTGCTACTTTATAAGAATCCTATTCACAACTCCACGCAACTTATTGATAACCTGTAGAATATTGGACACCAGTACATGGGATAAATTATCAGGGATAGACAGTGATTTGATTAAGAGAATTTTGAATTTTGTACGAATAAGTTACCTTAATTTTATTTTGAACCTTCTTCAAATCTCATGTGAAAGTTGCTGCAATTAAATACATAGTTTTAAATTTAATTTACTCAGATTTTAGTTTCAACTCAGCTGTGCTAAATTATTTCTGAAGTGTAAAAAAATTGAAAATATGTTTTAGAAATGAATATTATTAACGAACACACCTTACGGCTCTGTATAACTTCCTATAATGATTTCGGTAAGCTCAAGATATAACACATCGAGTATATTCAATATAAATGAAATTTCAGTTAGAATCTTAAAATTATAAAAGTTGTGCATAGTATAAAACTTAATAAATTGTGATTCTGAAGTCAAAGTAAAAGTTTCAAATGTAGTTTATAAAACCGATGTCTGAGAAATAAAAATGCATTTGGATTTGGATCATTCTAATAGTATTATAAGCTTAGATTAGCAGTACAATAAATTGTTTTTGTTTCTTTAATTAAAAAAATAGACATCCGGTCAAATTGATATAATAATACAACGGGGTACCAGCATAGTAAATGTCTGAGAGTAATATGTGTAACTTGTGGAGTCACAATTTGACATATTTTTTGTTTAAACGGTTTGGTAAAAAATTATGCTACGAATTCAGTGCGTAAAGTTCATTAATTACTCAACTGCGACAGATTGCAGCACTCAATTTTACAGCTTAAATCCCACCTTTAAAACTTAAGCGTAGATTTACGCGTTTAGAGCATTAACTTTTTAAGCCTCCAACCCGTTTTTATCGGAATTTGTTGTGGATATTTTTAAGGCCATCTCTCTGAAATTAGTTCGTAAATCTAACGGTAAAAAAGCCCCGTTTTATCGGCAGCAAATTGCAACGTCACACCCTCTTTTAAAATGAATCGAAGTTGAGTGACCGTCGCAGTTTTCAGTATCATCGGCTTTTAAGAGCACAGAGAATGTGGAGTTATATTTTGCGACGCAATTCACTTTTACTTCATTACCTTCTCATCTTACATCTACTTTTAAAGCCCTCGTTTTTTATTATCGCGTTTTTTTGGCTTTAAACGGTCAATTATCTTATTTTAATATTCCCATCGGGACTGTTTTATGGCGCAATATTTCAGCTCAACATTTTTCCTCGTAAAAGCACATTCAGGGCTTGAATAACGAAGTTGTGCCCTAATGTAATGGGAGCGCTCATCGTACAGTTTCATCTCTTGTTTGATTATACTGGATTGACGCTAATGGGAACATAATTTTATTGTCACATGTTTTTACTGTCGTTAGTATTTTATAGATGGATGGAGGGAAAGAGATTGATTTCAGTTCCGGTTTAAATTCATCACTAGAGTTTCGCCAATTTGCCACCGTATACCTTTTTAACGCAGCAATCAAACAGTAATTGATATTTGGATTGGAAGTATGTTATTGGATTCACTCAATCAAAATTTAATTGATTTCAGTTCCGGTTTAAATTCAACACTAGAGTTTCGCTAATTGCCACCGTATGCCTTTTTACTGCAGCAATAAAAAATAATTGGTGTTTGGATTGAAAATACGTTATTTGATCAAGCAATAAAAATTTATTTTCATTATTTTATAGATGGATAGAGATTGATTTCAGTTCCGGTTTAACTTCACTAACTTTTCGCCAATTTACACAGTATGTATTTTTACTGCAGCAATCAAACAATAATTTGTGTTTAGTTTGAAAATGTGTTATTTGATTACGCAATCAAAATTTATTTTCATTATGATGGAAATGAATCAAAAATCTGTATACATTTTTATGCGATTAAGCTTGATTTATAGAATGCATCTGTTGGATAAAAGGGGGATGCTTCAGTTTTCTTATTTAATTACAGGAATCCAATACACTTTTAATAATTTTCTATGGGGTTTGAAATACTCCATTCAGCTTTTCGAGTTTAGGTATTTTTATATTTAGGTATTCAATTTTATCTGCATACTGGGGGTAATCAAATAATATGCTGATGGTTTATGTCATCGATTTTCAACCTTTTTCATCTCATGACGCACATAAACTAATTACTAAAATTCTGCGTCACACCAAAAAAAATATATTCTTTGCGGATTTGACAAAAAAAGTAGAAAAATTTGGATGGATTCTCAAAAAATAACAACGCTGAAATTTGAACACTTCCTCATTATTTTATTTGTGAATACCGTCGGAATCTGATGCTAAGTTAATTAGACAAGTAATTTGAGTTAATTTGATTTAAATAAAAATATTAAAAATAAGAATAAAATATTTGCATCTTTAGAATTTCAAAACATTCAATAATTCATAAAAAGTTAATTATGTATCCAGATGAGAAAAGTCCAAAATTTAATTAACTTAATATTCATACTAAGATTGTATGTTTGATTAGTACGTAATAATGAATCAAACTAAAAAACACATAGAAGCTTTCGTATAAAAAATACTTATAAGATATAACACAAAAATGTAGCTTGAAATGATTTCGAAGGGAATTCTTTTAAGTTAGATATAATTTCACCAGATTCCAATTTTTGATAAGGTTTTCAATGTAATAAATTACATGGGGTATCAATGGTTTTTGGCTTGTTGCGTTACGGTCATTTTTTCTACACGAGGGGTAATTGGAATTGGGCCTACGGCTTAAAGTGAATTCCATATCACTACGAACATCCATGACTATAATTGGATCCCAGATACTGTAGAATCGTGAACTACAGCGCTAACCACTTCAGAACGGTAAAGTTCCAATGAACAAATAATTGTTTAGATTTTAAAAGTAAAATGTTTGTCTTTCGTGCTTGTGAATACATATTAATTTGATCTGTTTTAAATTATCGGTTGGGAGAAGCAGAAAAACATAGCGTATTGGATTGATAGTTTGCTTTTCATTGCTGTACCATTCATTACATCATATTTTCCATTGAAGTATTTAAAGTTTGGATGGGTTTTATGGAGCAAAGGCCATATTTAGCCAAGCTGTGCCAAACACAAGATAGATAAAGTTTTTGTACAACATAATAAATAGACCCTGGATAAGTTACAGAAATCGAATCTGCGACGCCTGCTATTCGCAGGTTGCTAGCGCAGTGGATAAACTTACTGAACCACATTTAAACAGATATACCGTTATTTTCGCGTAGTTTAATTTACAACTAATATATTATTTACAATTTTCGGCAACTTTTATCGAATATATTAAAATAGTTGTGTATAATTTTAATGGCTTGCCACCTCTTCCTTTCTACGTTTGTCTTTAAAGAGTAATTTTGCTATGTTTAAAGGCAGATAGTTGAATTTACGTTGCACTGGAGCAACACATCGGGCAATTGGTCCGGGATCAATCTCGGAGGAAATGATCCGAGGACAGCACCTCGTAATTTTTAACCACTGTCAGATGGCGAGGTCAACACCTGAGCTGGCACCCCACTCTAAAAACACACCATTTGAGGATGCTATGGTTAGGGATATGATTTATTTGTATTGGATAAGATTCTCAAATGCTTGTATTTATGCATATTAAATAATATAAGAACTGTGTAAAAGCAATTACACCAAGAATATTTATTAAAATAAATAAAATAAATGTTACGTAAGTTATCTTAGTTTCGATTAGTGGACGAATCTTTATCTGGATCTTAGGAATTCCTGAATACCCACTAATCTTTCCATTCAATCCTTTAACATATAGAGCATCTTTATTTGAGTGGTCTGAAACCATTCAGTTATTAAACGAAACATTCCTTTTTGTATGTTTTGAGATTGGGCTGTTCAATTTCTGAACTTCAGAGAGATTGATTTGAATGTTCGAATTCCATTTCGTTATTACATGAATAGGTATTATTACCTAAGAGAAGTTTTACATATGAATTTCATACTTATAAAGAAAACAAGCTTTAAAGAAAACTTCAAATCTCAGACATGGAGAGTTTTTTCTGATGAACAAGTGCATTAAACGATTAGAATGTCTTCTTGAAATCCATATTCAATCTCTTAAAAACTTTTCTTGAGTTTCGAATCGACATTATGTGATACAAAATAAGAACTGTCGATATCAGTTTTCAGAAATGATGGAAATAAGACTAAATGTCAAGAAAAGTATGATTGTCCGTAACTGTTTTTTGTTGTTTTCTATTGAAATCATACTTTGTTTTGTTTAAAAAATAATTTTTCCGGATATTTCATTTGTTTCTTTAAATGTATTAGGTTAATCAAATAAAATATACCTAAATTGTATAAATACAGTTAAAATAAATTCGTATAGACCACTATGTTATGATCGAAAATACACTCATGCAGATATAGACCGACGCTTATATGTATATGGCATACTTGCAAAAATCAGTAGATTTAACATATTTGTTACTTTAAAATTTTCAATACTAAAAGGATCGAATTTGTTTTGCATTAGCCGGTAAATTTAGCGTCCTAGAATTGAAAAGTAATATACTTACAAAAAGGATATGCTTAATTAGTCCTGGAATTGTGACGTATAATATGGGATTATATGGGGACTGCGACAAAAATAGGTCTGAAATGAAATCTTTGTATCGTCAAAAATACGAGCCCAACTGTGATCGTCTTAGCATATTCCTAAACAGCTTAGAGTCTGATACACATACTGAGCAATGCATCGCACGCACGACGCTACCCTCTCTCGATGTGAGAGGAGGAAACAATGCAATATTTCTGAGTTTGACTCAGTCTATCTCGGCAACCGTGTGCGCAACACGACTGTGAGTGGTACAGTTTTAAAGCCCTTCGCAAGATCTGTTAATATATATAAATAACATTTTACATTGGTTTCAACAAAAAATTTTAAACTTGTTTTCCTACAAACCGGTAATCCCTTTTATAAAAATTAAATAAACGCTTTGAAACAATGCTCTACTAGCTCATTTCATTTCTCCGATTTGCACAACGTAGTCTTGACAACTGAGCTTACTTATTTTTTATCATTTAATTAAACAACTTTGTATACAAAAATTTAGCTTTAATGCTTCATTGCGGAATTATATTTGGAAAATAGTTTTTCGTAACGTATATGTAAGAAATAACCCTTTAAGGAACTATCATTTGAAGTCGAGTTCTTAAATGACACCACTTCACTGACTCGATTCTTCCTATAGACAGCAGTCTAATAGAGTCGTATAGGTTAGATTCCATTTTAACACAGGACTTTTAGGCCAGCGAATGGATTCAGAGGCTATCATCCGAGGAAATGAGATAAGCTTTCTGAGGCTAATAGATACTTTTTTCTGCACTTATCCTTTAAACCCATGGGGCCTTTTCAGGATCGTTCCATTACCACCTGGGTTCGATCGTTCAAAGAAAGAATACTTCCTATTTTCCCCATTGAATAGACTTCCTATTACATTCGGAATAAAGCATACAAAATGGATTAATCCCGGCAAAAATTTCAAAATAGTTTTTGTCATTTGTATTAGTGGATGTAGTGGGTGACATTCTTTGGGTTCAGTAACAAATTTTCGCTTTACCCGAACATAAAATTTTCCAATAAAATGTAGTGTAAGTTATTTGATTGAAACTCGATTTTATTATATGTGTTGAATTGAAGAGTAGGACCAATACGTGTTGGATAAACTACACAAGAGCTGTTTCATAAGTTCAGATGTATACAACAATTTAAATTTTTTTACTTATTTACTCCTTTTCGTATTTATAAATTTTTTATTAGAATTTTATGGCTCTTCGGAGGTAAATGTACAACAAAACTGTGTTAATATATTTAATTTCTTTTTCTCTAAAGTAGTAGCGGATGGATAAGACTAAGAATGGATGGATAAGCCTCGGATGATAAGCCTAAGAGCTATTATTTTGTTCTCTAACTTTATAATAACCATCTTCGACGGCTTCTGAAAGAGAATTTGATAAATATTCTTGTATATTTTTAATTTTAATATTAATGGCTGTTAGATATTAGAATTGATGAATTTTAATGACAGAAATTATGCCGATATGGTACAGAGTGTGGAAGATAGTGCAATCAAAAATTAGTCTACAGAAAAGCACTTCATGGTTAAGTTTCGTAGCACTTCTATATATAATATTGTACTGAAAGTTGGTTATTGTAGCGGTGGATAAGTTCACCTCAAATACGCACCAAAGTCCTTCGAAGGAGATTTTCACTGTAAACAAAAGCTAACTACCAGAGAAGAAATATTTCCGGTTAAGATATAATTGGTTTATGCCGTTTTGCCGTTATTCGACGTATTCGATTTTCACTGTAAACAAAAGCTAACTACCAGAGAAGAAATATTTCCGGTTAAGATATAATTGGTTTATGCCGTTTTGCCGTTATTCGACGTTAGTTTTTGATTTAAGAGACATGCTGAAATTGCATTTGAGTATCACGCCAAGAGTTCAGAAAAGGATTACCAAAACACTAGATCCTCTACACTCAGCTTGTTAGAAAGAGCCTCTTATATTGCAAGTACAAGGTGGTCATAAAATAACTTCGCCTGTTTATGAGACTACAGGGATTTTTGAAGAATACGATTCAACGTTATTTAACTTCAGAATATTCTTTATATTACATAAAACTGGTTAGTCTAGCTTTTTTAACGTATTTAAATAAGTCTGATGATATGCTCATTACTTTTATCTGATTACTTTACCTGATTACTTTATCTGGCATACGTGTAGATTGGGGATGAAGGTGGAACACAGCAGTCAACTTTTGAACGAAAATATGTATGAATAGCACGACGAAATAGAATAATTATTTTTATATACTCTCGCATCAATTTTAAGAAAAAGAAATATTTCCCATACAAAGCACCTGATATTTCCCCATTTAAATAAGTGGTAATGGATAGTCTTTAAAACTATATTTACTCTACAGATGCAATGCGACAGGCCAATCGCAAGCATTTACCCAAGATTTTCATGCAATTTCGAGCTCCAAATCAGATCCAGTTTTATAAGCAAATGTTCACTTGAGAGCATATTTATTCACCTGGAAAAACATTTCGGATTTCTTTTTCGAAAGTGTATTGCCCACATGCCTCGGCTTTAATGGGGATCATTCTTCTATCAAAGCGCGATACGTGATCAGAGCGATTTGAAGCGGAGTAGAATCGCTTATCTCTCTCCGTGATACTTCGAGTTAAACAACAGCAACAAAAAATTAAGATGAATACAGTAGTTCTTTAGAGGCAAGAGCATTATTTGGCCCTTCCGGAGAGCAATTTTTTCCCTTCAATTGCATCATAAATGGGAGAGAGCACAATCTCTATAGCGTTGACAGGATATCATATTTTCGCTGCCATTACTCTCCTCGTGTGTATTTTAAAATAACTATCAGGTACCATTAAGTTCGTAATAACTGCCTCCTTCTCGACAGTGATTGCCATTTTCCTGATTCCCTCGAAAACAATGTAAGGTTTTATTTTACTGAGAGATATTTAGTTCCGAGACGTTCTCGTGAAATTAAGATAGGACCAGCATGTTTTTTATTCATTTTATGAATCCTTATGTTACATCGCATACAGTAGAACAGAGGTTTCGGGATTGTACCCAAAGTTAATAGGGTCTAATCTATACAATAATAAATACGAAATTAAAGCATTTGTGTGGTTTAAAATACATGTCGAATGCCATTGAGTTCGTGATATTTAATTTCCGAGATGTTCTCTTGAAATTAACCCTCCAACTGTTTTGACGAGATATCTCGTCCAAGATCTGGTCAATTTTGCTACGGCCGAGGTATCTCGTCGAGACAAAATTGCATTATCATTCCAAGGGTATGAAGATCCAAGTAGGAAAAAAATTGTCCCTTGCCCAGAACTGGTGACAGCTTGTAACAGGTTTTCGAACCTGAGGCTGGCCACTACAGGTCAGTTTTTGACACTAAGATGAACCACCTGGAGGGTTAAGATAGGACCAGCATGTTTCATTCATTTCATGAATCCTTATGTTATATCGCATAAAGTCGTACAAAGGTTTGGGAATTATTTCAAAAGTTTCGAATTTCTAATCTATTCAATTAAAAATACGTAACCAAAACAATCTTCTAAAACCCAAGTGGTTATCTAATTAGTCAAACGCCCTTACGATTGAGTTATCAAAGTTATCTGTTGTAAAACTATTTGCTAGTGAAGGAAACTTATATCTAACAGTGTTTTGTATATTGCAATTGTATCGGAATTTAAATCTTCATACGCACTGAATTGGAACAATTTTTAATTAATTTATTTTTATACATGCTGCCTGTTAATTGTATATTCTTTATATTTATATTCAGTGTATTATTTACGCCTGTATCAATTAAGAATGCATTGAAAATTTGCAGAGATTTGGGGATTATATTTAAAATTTGAAGTTTCTAATGTTTACAATAATGAATACTTAATGGAAACAATTCACTGAAACTTGAAGTGGTTATCTAAAACTAATCAAACACACTTTCAATTGAGTTATCTGTAGTGAAACTTTTGTTAGTGAAACTTATTTTTAACAGTGGTTTTGTAATGCAATTGTATCTGGGTTTAAATCTCCATACCCATTAATGGGGACATTTTTAATGAATTTATTTTTATGCACGCTGCTGGTTACTTATATGTTCTTTATATTTATACTTTGTGCATTAATTATTCTTGTGTGAATTAAGATTGCATCCACAATACATTAACATTTTTATCGTTATTTACTTCCTATATGAATGTTTGTGTGTTAAGCATAATATTGAGGATGAAAACTGTACGAAAATTCTGTAAGAAATTATGTTAAAAGTGTTTAGTGATGACTTATTCATTTTCTGTTCTGATTTTAAATGTGAGATATACTTCTAAATGTTTTCACAATCTTCTTAAGTCTACTTGAATACGAATACTTAATGTAATTAGTATTATTTAAATACGAATCGAAATATTTGAATGGACCTATCTTTGTTGGTTGAATACTTTAAATTTAATAATCGTGACAAGCGTAATTTTAATCAAAGTCAAATTAAAAGGTATTGTAACTTGGAAAAAGTAGTTATTTAAATATGTAGCAGATAACATGAGGATTTGGTTTCCTTTGTGAATCGCTTTGTATACGCCATTCATAAAAACACCCTTAATTAACTTCATTAATTACTCATTTAAGAAAACACATTCATTTCTGAATCCTTTTAAATTGTTGCTGGAATTCATGTAACGAAGATGGGAAATTGAATTTTAACCAAGGCAAACTCATTTTAGTTTCATTATGTATTTGTATTCAATTTGCAAATCTATGTGAAATATAACTTGCAAAATCACGTAGAAATATAAATTAAAAGAGGCCCGTAAATAACTTCTGCGTGGTACGTAACAATAAATCTCTCATGAGCTCATAAGAAACTTCTGCCAATCACTAGTAAATGTATTTTCTAGTAAATGTATTATGTAAAATATGTATTATGAATTATTTCTATATGCGGGAATAATAATTTATTTATTAATTAATTCTTTAAGTAAATCATGAATTGGAAAAGATAGAGAAAAATCTAAAATAACTGAGGTCTGTAAATTACTACCATTGCGTGGTACGTCACATTAATTTTCTCACGAACTTATAAAAACCTTCTGCCAATCACTACACAACGAATTTCTTATTCATGGAAATGATTATTTCTCGTCTTATATGACGTATTACTTCCAAAAATGAGGATTGAAATAAAAATAAAAAATACTCCCCTTGTGGAATCAGCAGATTTTATAAATGAACCGAATAAATATTCGGTTCATTTAATAATCGAATTAAAATGGTGGTGAAATATGAGTGGTAAAAAAGAAAAATGTTTCAGTATTTTCAGAATAGAACGTAAATATGGCTTATATTTTATATTAAAACTGATTTGTTATTCATAACTGAGGGTGAGTTCTCGGTGCACTGTAATACATTTGCATCGACAAAAAATATATTACGTCAATCTGTCACTTTTATGAAGTGCTGTGTGTGATTTGTTTCACCATTATATCTCAGTAGTTTGAGTTTATAGTTTAGTATTAATTAGACATTATATAGTGGTGCACCTATATGAACAAAAACTCCGGATCAAGAGAAACTCACCGCTCAACTCCATAGAGGAGATATAAAAGTAGATAAAGAAATACTATCCTTTTTATGTAACCATAACTAGTAGTAACGTGACCCTTAAATTCCTTTGTCTACCGGGAGAGTACGAATATTCATCATCTAATTGGTCCACGGAACAGAAGACGACCATCCATTGATTCATTATCTGATTGGTCCACGAGGGCCGCAGTAACCCAGTTGGAAGATTAACTACCGAAGAGTTGTGAGTTCGAAACTCGATCCGACCAAAGAGGCTGGGACTAATGCCCGTTAAATCTGTCGTGGTCTCAAATGTCCTCACGTTGGCGTGGTGTGGAAGTTTGGAGAGTGGGGTGGGTGCCAGCTCAGGTGTTAACTTCATTATCTGACGGTGGTTCAAAATTGAGAGGTGTTGCTCTATGATCTTTTCCTTAGGGATGGATCTCGGACAATCACCAATAGCTCTATGTGTTGCTCCTGTGCGAAGTTAATTAACTACCTACCTGATTGGTCCGCGTGACATTTTGGTAGACTTCGTCGATTTCACCATTAATGTATCCACTGTATAGAACGAACACATGTGTACCCTACCATAAGATGTTATGCCATAAAATGAGAAATCGACCAATCAAGTCAATTTTTCACAGAACAGTCACGTGACCACTAGTCACCATGCTGGTCACACTTTTTGAAGCTCCGCTCAATAGCAATACTCAGTCTACTTATATTTCACTTCAATGCTCATTTCGCGATGTAGATGAGTTATGAGTATGGATTATTTTCTGGAATTCAATTCTCAACTTCAAAAGTATTTCAGATATTCTGATTTGCGTGCAAATTATCCCACCAATCGTTTGAAAACCAAATGCAGTATCTCTCTGGCCTGAATTCCGTCTGTACTTTCTCTTTGTGTAAAGTTTAATTATTATAAGTACAATGTACAGGAAACAATGTAATGAACACAATGGGAATAAATTGATAAATTTTTAAGTTAGAAAACAGACTGCACATTGCAGTACTAACTTTCCACACATTTCCCGGACCCCGGTACCTAGGTACCAGTTACCACTTTTAGGAGGCTCATCTGTAAAAATACTTTTTATAAAATCTAAATTTACCAGACTTATTGATCGATGAAGTCTCAAACCGCGGAAATCCTTAAGATTGTACAAAGCTATTATACGAAAGACTTAATAACTTTAAAAAACTATAAGATATTGACTTTACTATTTTAGAGATATTGAGAGGATTTCAAATTTTATTTCTCATTGATGACGGACTCCGGTTAGCTGCATTATTATCCTAAACGACTCAATCCCAGCTTACGTGAATGTCGAAAGGGGCTTTTGAAGCATGGATGGCAAGAGACAGGGATGGTACCAAGATCTATGTTGCGTCTGATCGGACTAATATCTCGGCTAACAAGAGACATCTGGGCCGGTTTTATATATAAGAGAACTTTTAGTTCTAATCCAATTCCCTTAAGACTACGCAACCGCTGCAGTTTCTGCTTAACTGTGCTCTAACGAAAGATAATTTAGTTACCCCTTGGTAACTAGGTTAAAGCAAGCCTTGCGTGAACTTTGGTTAAGTCCATCCTCTGAATCGCAGCTTATTGAAGCGTAATTTTATATAAAATGTATTGTAGCGGGGCTAATGTCACACGGGAACATACGTTGTATTGATATGACTTCATCTAGGCAGTCTGTGTGCTTTAGTAACTACAATTCGGCAAAAAACCGTCGTGTATGTCAAAAGAGAGCTTGTGAAGTCTTTCACTTGCGTGCTTGAATTAAAAGTTAACTGTGTCCCGAATCGCTCCGAAAGGAAATACCATAGCGTGTGAAATAGTTCGATTGCAATATAATTTTTACGAGTAAGGAAATAACACGCAACCACACACATCAAGAAACTACAAGGCGTGTTTCTTATTTTCCGGTTTTTTTAACTATGATATTACGGTTTAAGTAACTATTCGTACCTAATATATTGAGAGAATTAATTAGATTCCTGCAGGTAAAGGTAGGTAACCTCAAATAAATGGTTTCGTATAATTTTTGTGTGGTTTTTATTAAGAACATTTTTACAGAATATTATTTTCGTGGCTGTTTAACAGAATAATTCAAGTCTAAGTAAGATTTGAAATTGTTTTATTCCATTTTCTAGTAGTTATATCTAAGAAAGATTTAAAGTGGTTTTATTCCATCTTCTAATAGTCATATCTAAGTAAGATTTGAAGTGGTTTTATTCAATTTTCTAATAGTTATGTCTAAGTAAGATTTGAAGTGGTTTATTCCATTTTTAAATAGTTATGTCTAAGTCAATATATCTCACTCCTCGGGGAACTTACGAGTTGTAGACTGAGCAACCTAGAGATCGTGTAACTTATCCTTGGGAGTATTTCTCTTTTATGTATTAGTAAATATTTTCTTGTGTGCTAATGTCCATTACTTGACGTTGGATGTCTTACACTTGCCTCAGCTTGGCCAAATATGGCCTTTGAGCCATAAAACCCTAAACAACCAAACTTGCCGAGAAAATGTCAGTAAAATCTACATTTTACAGGAGGATCAAAATATATACTTACCACTTATCACTTGGAAATTTGTAGGATTCATTATAGTCTTTATTTAAAATTTGTAGCAACATTTATTTTTAGTGATTTTTCCAATTCAATAAAATCGTTTCTTAATTAAAAAATAATATTTTCATTTATGTAACTTTTGCCGAGAGTGCGATAGGGAGAAAAATAGTGAGCTATTTTTATTTTACCACCTCAATTAACAAAACAGTTACGTATATTTTCTAAAATAAGACTACAGATAAACTTAAGTTTCAATAAATTTTGGTTTACGCAGTGTTGTTTTAAAAGTATTAAATTTTCATATGTAAATTGTCAAGTTTCTCTTGTAAAATGATAAGCAGTATAATTGCACATGGGCATGGGGAGCTATTTTTAAAGTGACCCTTTATAACCCGTTATGAATTCCCGAATAAATATTTTAGTTCCGTATTTTGTATTCCCTGAATTCATCGCCTGCGTTTAAAAATAAATATTCAACACCCAATAGAATTTGAGCTCGAGCGTACGACATATGTTAAACTCGTTCAAAGGTGCAACGAGCAACAATAAAAACAATGATGGGGAAGAAAAGCTTTTCAAACTAGCGAAGAATTTTTTATGTTCAAAATAGATGGTTCCTACTCTTCAGTTGACGTACTCTAAACCTAAAATACCTGCTCAAAACAATCGAAAGAATCAACAACACACATGAAAAATACACAAAATTATTTTATTTCTTTCTACTGGATTTGGTATTCGAAATATCTTCAGAGAAAGAAGTCTTTGAAGGAGTTAGACGACTTGCCTCAGGGAATATAAACAGGAAACGGAACGCCTGGAGCAAATAATTTCGCTCTGTTTACAAACACCTTTTTCTTTATTGTGTCATTTTTACGGAATTTTATTCCGCTCTCTCATTGTAGAATGATTTTATTCTATGGTAATAAAAGATTCCAAATTTACACAACGAAATTGTATGTTTAAATGAAAATAGCACACATTTTAAATATCCTCGTATACATAGTTACTCAAACATAACTGAATATACGTGTAATATATTGCATATGATCTTAATCTTTATGTAGTATATTATTTATCTTTTGTAGGACATATTTATTCCGTGGTGACAAAATATTCTAAATTTAGGCAACAACTTTGTTTAAATAAATGTAGTACAAACATTTGAAACATCCTAGTGTACATACTTATCCAATCATAACTACATATACACATAATAAAAGATACATGATATATTGCAGATTATTATTTTTTTAACTCTTTGTAGCATATTATTTATCTTTTTTTTAGGACAAATTCATTCTGTAATGGTAGGAGATTCTAAATTTAGGCAACAAATTTGTATGTTTAAATGAAAGTAGCACATTTTTTAAACATCTTAGTATACATATTTAAGCAAACATAACTTATTATATTATAACATATTGCATATTATCTTAATATTTATGTAGTATATTATTTATCTTTTGTACAAATTTATTCCGTGGTAATAAAAGATTCTAAATTCAAACATGGCATTATGTTAACAGCTATTTATATTTTGACGTATCATTAAAAACAAGAAACACACTTAGCTTTCGATTTTTTTTAAATTATTCTTAGACAAAAGAGATATGCCCTTTTATGTATTTAAAAGTTCAATTTGACGTATATCCTAGCCCTTCGCAAGCATTTATATAAAATATGTAGAGAATTAAAAAAGTATTTACGTGTTTTTTTCTTACAACAAATGAGTCTTAGAGCGTATACATAAGAAACGTTGCATTGATTGGAAATATTTTTTAAGGTGTGGCACAACTGCTCGAGAAAAAGCTGTCACACTGCTTGGATTTATAAAAAAAACGACGAATCGATTTATCGATTGTTTTTTAATCTCGTTTATAAAAAAATAAGTCACTTTTTTCGAAAGTAAGACACTTAAAAAAATAATTTTCCCTCTGAATATGGAATTTAAATAAACATGGTAAAAATAATACAAAGCCCACATTAAAATACATTTTGTAAGAGCGAATTTTCTTTTATCAACTCTTAAATAACCAATTTCTAAGCAGAAATTTACAAAGTGCACCTAATTAAAAAGCCTTTGTGTGACAAAGCGTTGAGGTTAAAGTGTGATAACAAATACATCGCTATTATAAAAATCCTTCACTGTAAAATTATACACAGAATATTAAGACTGTTTAATAACGCATTGTAAATACTTTTTTAGAGTCTCAATCTAGCTTTTTAAATGCAACGCATCATTGAAAGTAATATTTTTGATTCGCAATAAATTTCATTTCAATACGTGATGATCTCATAAATATTAATCAACTGATTTTAAAAACATCTCGCGAAGAAAACGGCTCCCATAGAAAAGGAATATGCATGTAGAAGTTTAACATCTTCCTTGTGTGTACACATTCCGAGTTCCAGTAATGCATAGGAACTTGGCACCCTTCATGGTGCAAATGCTAAATGCGTGAATAATTTATCACTAGATGAATAGTTTAGTTTTCATGAGCTGAATCGCTAAATAAACTTTCCTGCTACAGAACTGAGCCAAGTTTAGTGTTTCGGCAATCCTAATTATATACACCACCTTTTAGGTCCCTAATCTGATAATTGAAAGCTTACAACAGTAAGTCCCTCAGCTTGATGTATTAAATCGAAGTAGCAAGCCGAAAGCGGAAAAATTACCAATTCATTTTGTGCGCGTATTGACAGAAAGAACGCCATTACTGGGTTTGAACCAGCCAGAGAAAGCCTTTGCACTGTTTCAGACATGTTCCCTACACGTTTACCGTTAAAGACTTCGACAACAAGAATGATTGGCAAATTATTTTAATACACAAAACAGAATCAGCCAGTGAAGTACCGATTTGGAAAAGAAAATGCGTGTCTCATGTTGGTCATGCAGCTTAATTATTCATAGAACCCACCTCCCGCCTAATGATGCGATCAATACTTCTCATTAGTTTCAGCTGCGAAACTTTCTTGCAGCAATAGAACAAGAACAGTGATTGTTTCAAACAAATTTGCTATTAAACTTAGGAAGTGAAGGGGCAAATGCTCCAAAACTTTTCTGAATAATGACTGTTACATGCTCAGATCACATTCTGCTAAGTTCGCCTTGACGCTCGCTGAGCGACATCTTGATGAGCGTAATAGCTCTGCACCACTTCGGTGGATTCAAAATCGTTACAGCCAAATACTTCTTGCTTATCGGATTTATAACGTTGACAGTGAAAAATTTCGATGCATTTTTAAATTTTGTTTGAGAGGGGCTGTTTGGTGGTATTTTTGGAGTTTAGCATTATGCGCAGAATTTGCTGATGATGTAAATTGCACGGAACTCTTATTTCAAAAATACTTTGAATCTGCAACTATTTGAGGCCTTAGAAATACTTGAAATCTTCGACATGCAAAGAAGACGCATCATGTTTTCGAGTAATGTATTTAGTTTACTTTGTACTTCACTTTAATTTTCTAAGTATCATATAACTATACTTTCGATGTTGTTCTAGGGATTAGCGTTTAAATACACTAAGGATTGAACTGGTTGTCGCTCTAAAGTCATTTTTTGCATCTCAAGGGAAAATTAGAGACTAGAACCTACTAAATAGACAAATATTGAACTCTATTAGAAGAAACTAGCATATTTAGTAAAGAGCCTGTTACTCTAATTTAGTTATTCAAGTTATTATTTCTGTATAAGATTATTATTTCTTTCTGTACTTAGCAACAGACTGTCTGCAAATTGTTAAATTACAACTAACCATCTTAGGGGAGCTCGCGCTTTTTATGTTCTGTAATGTGTAGTCTTCCTTGCATGACTTCTATCTTGTTTTGACCTTGACAAATATAATGTTTCCTAGGGCTCATACAAGGCTCAACATACGAGGCGTATTTATATATACAAGGCGCTTTTATTTAAAGGATGCGATGACGCAAACTTTTATCTTAAGCCATTTTTTCCATATAGATAATAATTTCATTAAATTACTTTTAAAATAAGTTTACTTGTAAATAAATATGGCTAACAGCTATTTTTAAATTCAAAATTTTATTTGATTTATGAGATTGAAGGAATAGGGGTGCTATGAATGTACATAAATTTGTATCATGTGTTAACTGAGAGAAATATTTCTATCGACAAGTTTTATTGAAATATATTAAATTCAAATTTTAGATACATATAAAATGCAACACAGCATACGTAATATTACTCACGGTAATTATTTTGCCCATGCAAATGACTTTCAAAAAGACATTTTTATAAGTAATTTATAGACCTCCTAAAATGTTTCTGGAGAGAGAGAGCTCTCTTTATCGTAGAGTTAACTTGGGGTGTACTTTGCATGTATTTCTTAAATTATCAAACGAAACCAATTTACTCTAGAAAATCCGACTGGAGATTAAATGATGTGATAACGTAAATTTTTATTTTAATCAATATTTCTTTCTATACAGATTGCAATTTTATTAAATTCAGTTCAAAATAAATTTGTTTGGAAATAAGTATGGCGGACAGTTATTTTTAAACTTAAAATTTTATTTGATTTATGAGATTGAAGGGATAGGGTTGCTATGCAATGTACGTAAATTTGCATAATGTTGATAGAGAAATATTTCTAACGACTAGTCTTATTGAAAAATATTAACCCTCTAAGAGGTTCGACGAGATATCTCATTCATCTAGATCTGATCAATTATGCTAATGACGAGATAGCACGTCATCAGGATATTGCCAATATTTTGATGATGCCGAGACAAGATTTGGTCAGTTATCTTCTAATGACCGAGATTGTATTTTTTCTAATGACGAGATATCTCGTTCAACAAGATCTGGTCAGTATTGCTAATGACGAGATACCTCGTCGAGAGAACCACTAGGAGGGTTAAATTAAAATTTCAGATACATATAAAATAACAATGAAATATTAAAATTTTAGATAAATAAAAAATGACATTAATGAAATATTATAATTTTAGTTTCATATAAAATGACATTATTGAGTCATTAAAATTTGAGATACATATAAAATAAATATGAAATCCAACACTGTAATAATACTAGCGGTAATTATTTTATTCATTGAATTGACGTTCAAGAAGACATTTTTATGATTAATTTATAAACTTTTCTGGGAAAGGACTCCCTTTCCAACTCGAGTACTTTGGATGTATTTCCCATTTATTTTCCCGTTACATATCAGATACATATAAAATGACATTAATGAAATATTAAAATTTTAGATAAATAAAAAATTACATTTAGAAACATTAAAATTTTAGATATATATATATATATAAAATGACATTAATGAAATATTATAATTTTAGTTTCATATAAAATGACATTATTGAGTCATTAAAATTTGAGATACATATAAAATAATATATGAAATCCAACACTAATAATACAAACGGTAATTGTTTTATTCATTAAATTGACGTTCAAGAAGACATTTTTATGATTAATTTATAAACTTTTCTGGGAAAGGACTCCCTTTACAACTTGGGATGTCTTTTGCATGTATTTCCCATTATATTTTAGATGCATATAAAATGGCATTAGTGAAACATTGCAATTTTAGATACATATAAAATAACATTAATGATACATTAAAATTTTCTGTACATATAAAATGACATTAATGAAAGATTAAAATTTTAGATACATATAAAATGACATTGATGAGACATTAACATTTTAGATACATTTAAAGTAATATAAAACGCAGCATCACAATACTGCTAACGGTAATTATTTTATCCAAGCAATTGACGTTGAAGAAGACATTTTATGATTAATTTCTTTTCTGGAAGAGGGCTCTTTATATATACAACTCGGAGTGTACTTTGCATGTATTTCGCAAATGATCGAACGAAACCAATTTATTCCGCAGAATCCCATTGAAGACGAATGCTCCCATGCTTACCATTTCCTATGCCCTACCCTCCGCCGTGTCTTCGGAGCAGATAGAGGGGACCCTTATTATAGCCTCCATCTCACAAATGAAATGATACGAGCGGTACCTGATATATTTTGAAGGCCTTTGATTGATTCCAAACTGAAACTGACATCTTTGGCTCGAAATTAGTTTCCAGGATACAATATGAATTGATGTTATATTAGTCTCATCATCACAGCCGCATATCAGGGCTGTCTTTGGGGCTGCTTGTGATATTGGCCACTCACCAAAGGAGATGCGTTATGATGCGGCTAATAAGGTGTTTCTGCCCTCCAGCTCTTTCTCAAATTAGGTCCCTTAAACATCGAAATTGGGCACCAGGACTAATTCAGTTTTAAGATGCTTACTAATCATTACTTTCCCAGAAATCAATAGCATTACCACACTTGTGTCCTGGAAACTTTTATTACAATGCAAGGCGCAATCAGTGCAATGTGTTGTAAAGCTATGGTCTTGCACTGATACTTGTATGTATCTATGGGTATACGTGTATGTTGATTGTCATATCCATATGAAAATGTTGAGTGGTTAAATGAATAGAGGCAGGTAAAAAAGTAACTTTAATAAAAATTCACGAAAATTTGAATGAATATAATAAACTGACTAGTCACCAGCATAGCTTCTGTTTTCTCAAAGTAAAAAGGCTTAGCAACTTATTCTAATTATCTCAACCTTTGATCTAAGTTCGAATCCAACCGAAGACCATAGTATACAAGGGAGGCTGGTGCGCGCATGCGCAGCACGACTGGAAGGAAGCGATAATTTAGTTTGATCCATTGCCAGAGCCAATAGACTAATTTTTATGCTTGGACTAATGCCACCACATACCTATCCATAACTAGGTACATAAGTAATCTTGGTGTTTGAGTAATGTTAGTTTTCTTCTGCCCTGTTCTAATACTTTTTTTTCTATTTTTGTATTATAATACTTGGATGTCGTATGTTTTAGTTTGAATCCTCCAAGTGGTTTCGACGAGATATCTCGTCCAAGATCCGATCGATTTTGCTAATATTGAGATATCTCGTTCATCGACAACTGATCAGTTTTGCTAATGACGAGAAACCTAGTCGAGACAAAACTGTCATACTACTATAAGGAGGAGTGAAGATCTAAGTAGGAAAAATAAATTATCCTTTGCCCAGAACTAGTGGCAGTGTGGAACAGGTTTCTTACATCAGAGGCTGCCACTACAGGGCAGGTTTCTACGATTGTATTGTATCTAGTTTTACAGTACTTAGGATTTCTTTAGCTAATTAACGTCACACTAGAGAAACACAACTGGCCATCGATCTAAGGATAACACCTCGGGATTTTGAACCACGGTCAGATGACGAAAACAACACCACTCTACAAACTTCTACACCATGCCAACGTGAGGACATTTGAGGTCCCGTCTGATTTAACATGCACCAGCGCCCGTGTGCGCGAGTCTTTCGATGGACCGAGTTTCGAACTCGCAACCCTCCGGTTGCTAATCCGTTTCTATTCCAACTGGGCTACCGCGGCTCTATGACTAAAGAAATTAGCGGACTCACTACTCGTTCATTTTTATCTGAAAAAAATGTAATTTGAATACTTTTAGCGTTTATTTTTAGATTTCGTAATATTTATTTTTTTTGAGAATTTTAATCGCATTTACTTTTTGATAATTTTTATAACATTTATTTTTTTGAGAATTTTGATAACATTTATATTTTGATAATTTTGATAATTACTTTTTGATAATTTACGCTACTTCATTGGTAATTTTTATAGTTACCTTTTGATAATTTTGATAGTTAATTTTTGATAATTTTGATAGTTACTTTTTGATAATTTTGAAAAAAATTCACTTCCTTGATAATTTGGATAATTTTAATTTTTGATAATTTTGAGAGCATTTACTTTTTTCGATAATTTTGAAAAAAATTCACTTCCTTGATAATTTGGATAATTTTAATTTTTGATAATTTTGAGAGCATTTACTTTTTTCGATAATTTTGACAATACTGTTTGATAATAATTTTTGCTGGTAATATATGAAATTTTTTGATAAATCAAACCGAAAACATTTTAGAGCTAAATACTCATTTCTCTAGTTCATCAATAATTTATGAAGGCATTTGAAAGCATACTTATATATCGTCTTTTTGACTTAAAGGCATTTCGTTTGTATAACTAACTTACTCATCCTAAACCAGAACGTCCCGAAACATTTTCTTTTAAAATTTTATAATAGCATCATTACACCGAATCATGTGAATGCATGCAATTGGATATCGAGTTAGTTGATTGTCCGTAAGGGTTATAGACGAAGCTTCTGCCATCTGGATCGAAATTAGCGTCACACTGTGTAAGTAGAAATACAATGCAGGACACGAAGACCGGTTGCTTGTCTTTGTAGTTAAGTTATTTCAAAACGGTACGTGCGTACTGATGGAGGATGGACCTCTGGGATCTCTTCCAACTCTTGCAGGATAACGAATTCACTGACTTGTATTTGACTTCGGAGAGACCAGCGTCCCTTCGGTCGTAAAATGAGACGTCTTTCGATCTGTCATCGGTATTTCTTTTCTGCGAGTTTTGTTTTTGGGGCTATCTCATGTGCTTTGGTGGGATCTGTGCACACGGCTTCCTTGGCTCTGTTTATGTTTTCAATATCTATAAACGGCCTTCTACGGATATAGCTGGATTCAACATCAAGCTACTCAACTTAGTTCTTCAAGTGTAATAGAAAAAATTTCTGAACTGCATTTAAGTTGTGAATCCGAAAGCAAATATTGTACAATTGTTTCCTACATATCCTCTGAGGAGCATCTATATCAACTAACTCCCTTCTACAGATGAAGTTAGAATCTACATCCAGCCACCCATCTTAGTTCTCCAACTAGAAGTGAGAAAGTTCTGAAATATATTTAACCATCCAAGTGGTTTCAACGAGATATCTCGTCCATCAAGATCTGACCAATTTTACTAATGACGAGATATTTCGTCATCAGGATGTAGCCAAGTTTTTATGATGACGAGATCATGATCTGGTAAGTTTCTTCTAATGGCGAGATATCTCGTCCCTCAAGATCTGGTCATCAAATGACGAGGTATCTCGTTGAGACGACGAACAGGTGGGTTAAGAGTCATGTTAGCCAAATACTCGAGCATGATACCATATTGGGTAACCTAAAAATAAGATTATTGCCGTTTTGGCGACGCTTGGCATTGAATCGAATTGTCATTTACCAGTCAACTACCTCATATCAATTGGTAAACGTGAACGTTGTAGCAAATATTGTTTCCTGCATTTTATTGGAAGTGGTCACGTTAAACAAATACTAAATACAGTAGTTAAATGATGCGTTATCTCAGTAAAAAGATAAAAACACTTACGAACATATTTGAAATGAATTTTGGAAAAATTGCAAATCATCTTGCGTTTGAAGTGCATCGAAGTGCAATGAAAAGAGACCAAATCGAGCTTTGCTTAATGGAGAGAAATCCTATTCTATACACATTAATTTATAAAAGTATGAGTAATTTATAAATTACAGAACCTCGATACTTTATACTACGGCACTTGGTTTAAATGTTTCTTACAATGAATAAACATGCTTATATATGATATTGTATCTAAGTAATTAAGTTTGTTGTATAAGAAATAAATACTCAAAGTGTTTTAGTATTTTATATAGTTATGGGTGAAATATTTTTATCTCATAAACTGAGACTGCAGTTTGGATTATTATGAATGTTTTATAAATTATCATTTCATTTAACTGTTTGAATTTTAATTTAGCAAAAGTTATGAATGGTTTGAATTATGTATGAACTACTAAGTGATGCTGCTACTCTTGGAAAACTCAAATGAAAATTTTCTATTTTTTCGTAGGTTTGGTGTGACTTTGTTCTTCAAATGTTCTCGAGATTTCTACCTAAAAGTTTAGAGGCCTTCTACTGTCTGTAACCAAATCTACTGGGCAATAAAGGTATGGACTTTCATTCTACAATACTAGAATGTATATCAATTTGATTTATAAACGATATGAAATAAGTCTCGTAGAATATCGAAAGACGTTACTTAAAGTTTTAAAACATAATAGCATGATGTTTTTGGACCACGAGTATAAGCTTCATTTGTTTGAACAAAATAAATAAGATGTATCAACTGTACACTTTGAAATAAGGTAAAATTTTATCCAATTTGATTGTATATATCTCTGCATTGCACATTTACCCGCTACCAAAATTTCGTCCTTTACTCCATAGTAGAAGTATACCCTGGAATTTCTAACAATGGCACTTCGAAAAGGAAAAGGGAAATTTGTCCAACAACTCGAGTTAGCGAAAAAGTGTATTTCTATTTTTAAATAGATCCATAAAATATAGTTTTGCGTCTAAAAGAGGGATTTTCAGTGTAAACAAACAAAGCAGACCAAAACGGAGGTTTTGCTTCCTGTTACCAAAATATTCTCGCATGATACCATATTGGCATTGACCAAACAACTATTATATTTCAATTCGGAATTCATTCTTTGGAATTTTTATTGGCGACGTGCTGAAATCGTATTCGAAAAACAAGCCAAGTGAAATCATGTCCAGAATAAGTACAGGAAGCACGTTCCGCCACAAAAACACTATCGCCATTTAAATTTGTGCTTGAACCATGACTTTGCAGACAGTCTCATAAGTAGTGCAGACATTAAATTCACTACGACTAAAAAGTAGCTTGGAAAAATAAAACTATTTTAAATGAAAATTTCCTCTATCTTTCGAATGAGACGAATAGTAAGATTTCATTTTTCGAGGCAACACATCGCTTTAAGTTTTAATTTTAAATAAAAAATAATAAAATTTAATATTTGATGAAATCAATAATTGATTAAAGTAGAATAATTAGTTAAATGTAATTTAAACATAATAAATATGTAATTTAATTTAAACACAGTAATTAATTTCATTTGATTAAAATATAATAATTAATTAAATTATATCACAATTAACTATTAATAAAATTTGATAAAAATACATATTTCAATAAGCTTGAATAGAATCACAAGCACGAATAAGTAAATCACTGAATGTGCCTCATACACGTATCGAAAATATAACTCTTTGCCTTTGGCCAAACCAGTTGAATGTTAGTCATCATGGTACCACAAGAGTGGAATTGTGAACTATTTGGCGTCAAATACATACCATACATTCAAGTTTTCCCCGTTCTAAAAATTATAATCTCACCCCTCAGTTCTTAATATTTAATTTCTAAAATATAACAATGGACAGTATTATTTCATGTATATTGAAATACATTACACTGGTACTAAAAGAAATCATGGAAAGAGAGATTAAAAATCTTCCAAGATTTTACATTCTGTAATATTTATTTCAGTACATCAATAATAATTATATTTGAGTATTTCTAAGCTCAATAAAAATTGTAGTTACAATTCCTGCCATTTTTAATGAAAACTCAAATTTAAAAAACATCGACTGATGTAGTTTATTGATTGAATCCATCAATAGCTCTCACGCTCCGTTCTTTTCTGTTCATCTCTTACTGAATCTCTTACTTTCTACATTCTGTAATACGTATTTCAGTATATCATAATAAATAATTATATTTAAGTATTTCTAAGCCATTTCAATCAAAAATATAGTTAAAATTCCTATCAATTTAATGGAAATTCCAATTTATAAAACATCGACTGATGTAATTTATTAATTGAATCCTTCAATAGTTTTCACGTTTTGTTCTTTTCTGTTCATCTCATCGTACTAAATACATATTACAGAATGTACATTGACGTACTGAAATACATTCTGTAATATATATTTCAGTGCGTCAGTAATAATTATATTTGAGTATTCTGAAGCCCTTTAAATCAAAAGTGTAGGTAGAATTCCTATCAATTGTAATGAAAATGTCAACTTATAAAGCATCGGATGATGTAATTTAATGATTGAACCTTCTAATAGTTCTCACTCTATTCTTTTTTGTTCATCTCATCGTACTAAAATAAATCTGTAATATGTATTTCAGTACGTATATATTACTGAAATACATTTTGTAATATGTATTTCAGTCCGTCATTCATAATTATATTTGGGTATATCTAAGCCATTTCAATGAAAAGTGTAGTTAGAATTCCAATAAATTTGAACTAAAATTTCAATTTATGAAACATCGACTGATTAATTTATTGATTGAATCCTTCAATAGTTCTCACACTGATCTTTTCTATTTATCTCATCCAACGAATCTTCCTTAACGAAATTAATACAATTCCAATTTAATTACGGATACAACTTGTTTGTGTGGATTCAGATGCTCTAAATCTCTTGACGTATCTTCCCATTCTCGTTGAGGCACTCCTTACATTGCACCTTTTACATTAAATAAATAATGCATCTGCATAGATTTAAATCCATCCTCGTCTTTAGGTTTTCGTATTCATTAAGATTGCTTTTCCTTTGCTCTTTTTTGTGATCATTTCAGAAAAAGGATGATGGCAGTAAGTAAACTTTGTACTGTTAGTTCCACCACGCATTTGAATGGATTTCATTCCTCGCAGCACAGTTTCCAGAAGATTATTTCATTACTGAATTACTAATCGCAGATTACCAGAATGCTTCCATTCTCTCCTTAGCGGGGGACTTCGGAATCAGCTTTGAGCATCCATGTAATCTTTTCGAGAAAAGTCTTCATTCAGTAAACCTTAATTAATAGAAGGCTAGGGCAATCCCCAATTAGTTACGAAATGTTCTCTCAGATTCACTTTAATTTAATTTAGTGCGACTGATAGGAACGAAAACAACTCAAAATAAATCAATTAAGTTACATGTGCGCGGTGAGTGCAAGTGATTGATTTTTCATCAACTCATGGAAAATGTATGCTTTATTTGTCGTAATTGAATGAGAGTTTACTTGATTAAAATCAAAATGTTAGTGCAATTAAGTGCGTATTAAATGCGCATCAGAAATGTTATTTTATCCAAATTTTCTAATTCTTAATTTGGCGCTGCTCATTTTTCTTTCTAATTACCGTTTAAAATGTTTTAAAATAGTTCTTTACTACTGTTAACCCATTACCGACATACGTGTTTTCAAAACGTTAATCAAAAATATTTGTGGCAAAAAGCCATATTCTCATTAAAATTTTATTGAAACATTATTCAGTTCAATTTAGGTAATCAGAACGTGCAATTCGTATAATTCTTTAAATATACAATTAATAATTTTCAGTCAAACCTTTTCTAGAAATCTTTGTTCTGCAACTTTTCTCGGGGTCGTAAAGGACATCAAATGCCAGTGGAATAATTTAATCCCTCTTCAGATTATTTTGAATGCACACGAAAATGGGCGCCTTAACGTATAGAATTTATTTGTACTTTGGCAAAACTAACATTTTCCAAAATTATTGCGAAGACAACTCCAGCATAGAAAATACTCCATGAATCATTTCTTATATTTTTCAAGCATGCTCAACACGTATATACTTCCAATAATTGCACTAAATTTCATGAAGAATTAGAATGCTTGAAATATATAATTTAAAAGTGAAGAATTATCAGATTTCTTCTAGGATTATGAACCTAACAATAGCAAAATTGATTGAACCAAATTTACCGAATTATTGCACCTGATTCAGAGGTCTTCACAGGTGAAATATTGACGTTAAGGTATTAGATAAACTTCAGTTTTTAAATATGTAACATGTTGCGAGTAAGGTCGAAATTCATCTTGCTACCGACAGTGGAATTATAATTCAATTTTCATTCGATAGAAGTATGAACGCAGAGGTGGTGAGAACGTTTTTCGAGAATCCGTGGTAGTTTTTTAATGGTTTGCGATCGTATTAACTTAAATTGATCTGCGAAAATATGTTTCATTTGATTTATGAATGAAATTTGAGAATACAAACAGGTGAAATAATTTTATGTTGTTAGGAGGGAAAATGTGTATAGAAGTATATACGCTTATAAGATATACTCAACAAATACCGTTCTCGTTAGAGAAATTTTTTATATTTTACTTTTTGTACTTTCTTAATTAAATTTCTGTATTTTTGTACGAAATACATCGTCCATCAAGATCTTGTCTCTCGTCATTAGAAGAAAACTGACCAGATCTTGTCTCTCGTCATTAGAAGAAAACTGACCAGATCTTGATCTCGTCATTATAGGAAAATTGGTGAGATCTTTATTGACGAGATATCTCTTCGAAACAATTTGAAGGATTAAGACCATGTCAATATTTTTGGTGGCTAATAATGCATTTCATAAGTGCGTGTTACACACCGTTTTGATCCTCTTTTGGGGAGTAGTTCAAAAAAATGCAACTGCTAAAACTAGATATTACACTTGGTGAGTATCCCTTGAATGTAGACTTACGATCAGGATAGGAAATTGAACACGATTTTAATCTTTGTCTATTAAATACATTTTTTAAATTTTTTAATACTGCATCAAATCAATATTTAGATACATTTATCTTGAACCCACCTACCCAGAAAATTTTAAATCGGACAATTTTGTTAAAATGAATATTAATCACATTTTCATATTTTATACATGGTAAGTCAAAATTGTTAGATTTCATTTTCCCCATCAATCATTAGACTGTTGATTGGTATTTTCTTTTGAAATAGTTCTATTATTTATATATACCTTCAACACGAAATTTATTTACATGACTCGAAAAACGACGCAAAAATTAATAAGATAGAGCGCAAGTCACAGGAAAAGCTATCTAAAAGCTATTTAATTCGAAATTAAGGAAATAAAATTTTAGTTTTTGAAGTCAATAATAGAAATTTTAAAAACTTCCGATTTGTCTAGAATTGGTATAAAAAATATGCATCGTTGCCTAAGAGCAGGAACACATCAACTGAAATTTTTTCAGTGTTCTATTAAATTACTATTGTGCTATTTAAAGAATATTCGTCTGTGAGTCAAAAAATAAAAGTTATAAGCATTTTGATAGTATTGTTTGCCTTTTAAATACATTACAATATGACTGTATTTCTAATAATGAAAATAAGCATTTAAAGTCTCCTAAAAATACACTTAATTAATTTTTGCGCTAAGCGCCAACAATGTCAACTTTATAAACTGTAAAAGCGGTATTTTTTAATAACTTTTGAAGCAAAATGTACCTTTAAAAATTACTTTTTTACGTGTATTATATGAAGGCATATAAATATATATCCCATATAATTAGTATACACTCCCCACTACACAAAGTATTTACTATATACTCATTTTATTGTCTAGAACAATTATGATTGCCACGTTATAAATCACAAAAAATTATATTGTAAGTTAGAATTTGCATAATATTAAAAAAATTAAAAATAAGAATTTCAATTTTAAAATTGCAAGGAAACTAAAAATCGTTTTGCCTACCCCATCCATTCTATTCGTGGCAATTTCAAGCTCCTTCACAGTAATTCATCTGGGAAGCTAGGATAAAAATGCTTTCTTCCTTTGCACGGGGAATTTTAAAATAAAACCCAATTCTTTGGTTACAGAAGGGACGTTCCGGAAAATGTTTATTACATCAGACGAATCTCCCTACTCGGAAGCATTCAGGCCCCTTCGAGGCTCTTTTATTTAGCACTCCTCCCCTTCTTTTTATTGTCCAATTGATATCTCCCCCGGCTATTGTACACATAACTTTTATTACGAACCAATTCACCAAACATCAGGCGTTTTCTGATGAAGTAGAAAGCGTACTCCTCATTAGTTTTTTCCTGGTCCGTCTCTTTTTGTACACCAGTTAGGGTGGAATTTTTACCTTCCCGGAAAGAAAATTTTCTGAGATGAATGGAGTTAAATAACCATCATGCGCCGGAGAGGTTGTATTTTAAAAAGTGGAGGGGAGTTGTTTTGAAAGGACGGATTCTTGGAAATCACAGTTGTGTTAATAAATCTTCTAGGAAGAAAATTGGTTTTGGTTGAAAGGGAAAAGGGAATCGAAAAGGAGTCGGGTGGTTTTTTTAAATACTTATCACACTGTTCTCCTATTCATAGATATATTTTTGTCTAAGGTATACCAGACTGAAATGTTTAGTGAAGCCATGCGTTCATAAAAACGCATAAAATTAAAACTGCGTTTAAATATTCATTATATCAGAAAAATATAAAACGCTCGGATATTTGTGTTCAGCATGAATTGGAGTTTCACAGAATTCTAATTAATGTACTGAAATAGATATCGTGTGGATATACTTCTGCAGTTTAATGTGTTTTAAATATATGAACACAGTTGAAAGGAGGAAACATATATATATATATGATATATATATATATATGATATATATATATATATGATATATATATATATGATATATATATATATGATATATATATATATATATGATATATATATAAGGTAGTATAGATTTACCCTAATCAGTCAAACTACAGATATGATGCAACACCAAATGCAATTGCCATTTTTCCAAGAGACCATTTTGGAACAGGAACAGTTATTCGAAGGAAAAGCTATTTGCTGGAGGATAATTACAAATTAAGTATTGGTTATCAATATAATATTAGACATCCTTTCTCCAAGGCTATTCCCAAAAATCCACAAACAGTGGCTATATGACGTGAAATGTTTCCCATCTGCAGATATATCTATTACCACAGAAAAGGAATATAGTAGTGACAATAATAAAGAAGAGAAAAAAGAAATACAGGATTTCCGCGCAAAGTCATTTTCTATCGTTGACTTTGTTCCTGTACCCAAACCATTCTACAGTTCATCCTGTGCCTTGATCCCTCAGATATTGGGTATCGACATTTCTCCCTGAGGCCCGGCCAAACATTGAAAGGGACCAAACAGCAAAGCTCGTCTTTCAGATCAGGCCTGAGTTGGGGGATAAAGTTACGGAAGGAAAAATATTAGTTGTAGGAAGAAGCGATAGCACACACACACATCGGAAGTGGAAAGAGGTCCAGGTCTACCTATGGGGCAGCTGTGTTCTCTTTGTTTGACTAGCCAGCACCGACTTTTCCACAACAAAGCAATAGTTAGGGAACGTAATTTAGAAAGTCGGAACATTTTTGTACTTTTGTGTAGTCCACTTGAATCAATGGATGCCTTCGGCTGATGTAGGGTTTTGTGATGTCAGTATGATATCATACGGACATTACTAAAATATGTCTTCCGTGTCAGGGCAAAAGGAGTAAGTCTGAATTTTGAAGGATCCAAAGGAGTCAAATGCATCGTTAATTTAAGGAATAATGTAATGTACTTAAAATCAAAACTAAATAAGTTTATTAGTCTAAATTGCAATTATTTGTATTATGGCATGATTCTTTTTCTTACTGAATATTTGTGAGAGAGTCAAATATTCAGCTTATGATTCCCAGAAGTAAGCATTTTGACTTACCCCCCAATTGAATGGGTATGTACTTGATCCGGAGTAACACTAACACTCACACAAACCTATGTGAAAACACTTCAGTTTCAATTTATTCTCATAAATTTTAACAGCTTTGTAACATTTCACATACTCTTCGTTTACATATAATGCAAGACAACTGAACGTCTTACGGCGACAGTGGCCAAACTCACATTTTGTAAAAACGGGAAAAATAAACTGTTGCGGTCACGGGTGACACACATCTAGGGATAGATAGGTAGGTAGGTAATTGAGTTTGCTTCGCACTGGAGCCCAACGGACTATTGTCGACGGTCCGGGATTAATCCGAAAGGTAAAAATCCGAGAACAACTTGTAATTTTGAACCACGGTCAGATGGCGACTGCAACAGTTGATCTAGTACCCACTCTACAAACTTGCACACCACGCCAACACGAGGACATTTGGGGCTACGACAGATTTAACATGCATCAGCCACCATGTACACGACGGTTTGGGGTTGGATTGAGTTTCGAACTCGCAATCCTCCGGTTGCTAATCCGCTACTCTTCCAATATTAGGTTAGCCCACACTTGGTCGTGGGGCATTTCCACCAATATAACAATTTTCGCTACGTTGCGGGCTAGCCCATTGTTACAGTTATGAGAAAGGTTTCAATTTACCCTTTAAAAATAAAGTCGCATTGGAAAGTTGAGTTCACATTACAACTTACCCAATTTCAGGAGTGCTTTAATATTTTTATGAAAACAAGGCAATTCTGGGATAGTTTCATAGGTTCTTGTGACACGGCTATACCTCTTAATCGCGATTATCGTGACATATTTGCATTGAAACTCATTTTTGATTGAAATTCTTTTTTATTGCTTGGTATTTGCTTATAAGATTTATATTTAGTTGGTAGGTAGGTCATTAACGTCACATTCGAGCAACACGCCGGGCTATTTTATATCTGGTTGGAAACTAATCATTAATTCAATTTAATACCCTTCTACAACTCTTCTAAAGTTTATTGGTTCAGTGAAATTAGTTTCTTACTACAATGTGGGAATTGATCCCGGGCCGTCACCAATACCCTGTTGAGATGCTCAGTGCGACGTTAATTCAACTACCTACCAACTTCAATGTGGGGCAGTTGAAGAGTTCATTAGAAAATAGTTGCGAATTCGAAACTCAATCCAACCAAATATCGTAGTGAACATGGAGGACGGTGCGTGTTAAATGTTAAATCTGTTGTGACCTTAAATGCCCTCACGTTGGCATGGTGTGGAAGTTTGGAGAGTGGACTGCCAGCTCAAGTGATAACCTCTTCATCTGATCGCGTATCAAAATTACGAGGAATTGTCCTCGCTTCTTTCCCTTCGGGAATGATCATGAATCGTTGCCAATAGCCCGGTGTGTTTCTCAGAGTGAACTAAATTCAACTACCTACCTCACTTTAATGTTCATATTGTTTTAGTTTAAATACCTGTAAATAAGTTTATTAAATGGGGACATATTGGTTGTAGATTACTGAATGTTTGCTAAACTGATGCACATTATAGGTAAGCAATTATATATATTAATTGCAATTTAAAATATATCGGTGTACCCTAATAACCGCTTAAAATATTCATTAAAAACAAATGTTAGGTTCTTAAGATATTGATTCAATCAAGAAACAAACAAAAAAATCCGCTTTTGTTGCCATAACTGACTTGGCTCACGAGCGCAACCAGTGAAAAGTGGTCAATCCAATCCAATCCATAAAATTAGTTCATCCATTTTCCGTGGTACAATCATTGTGATAAGCATTAAATCTAGGAACTCGACAATGCATTAAATGTGCACTTTCCTCATAGTACGGATGGAGCAACTCAGAGATGATATACCGTATCAAATCTATTCCCAGCACATAATGCCATAATCTGTATAGACAAATAAAAATACGCGCAGCATGCATCCACGATGGCTTCAATGAATTAACCCAAACGTGTATTCATCGCATTTGTATATTCATTCAGCATCACCCCTTCGCTTTTGACGCATAATACCTCTGCTCCAAATCCACTGCAATTACTCGACTGCTAATTCCGATACATTTAATGCTTTTCCTTCACTCGGGACAATTGGACACCGCTTGTGAATATACCCCCAAAAAAATTGAAAGTTTAAATATATAGATCTTATAACTTTCAGAATCGATTCAATTCCTGCCTAAGTGTATTTGTCTTTTCCGTCTCGGTAAATTCTTGTCCAAATACGGCCATAAAACTTAAAACAACCAACCGTCTCAGTGGAAACTTTCCTTTTGTCTTCTTGTCCATTTACTTGAGTTACTTTAGGCAGCTAGGGAAAATATGGCCACAAAAACCAACCCAACCAACGAGTCAACCAAATCAATTCGAATATCATGTCTGTAACCACGTCATGGAAAGACTATTGAACGGAAATACACACTTGAAAGGTAAAGGTAGGTAGATAATTAATTAATGTCGCGCTAAAGCAACACAACGGGCTATTGGCGACGGCTAGGGATCAATCCTGAAGGGAGAGATCTAGGACAACCCCTAGTAATTTTGAACCACGGTCAGATGGCGAGGTCAACACCTGAGCTGGCACCCCACTCTCCATACTTCTACACCGCGCAACGTGAGCAACCTTGAATGCGATGAAGGAAAGAAGGAGATATAATTTATTACTCTTCCTTCACGCTGGACAATTCGACACGGCCTATGAATTTTCTCGGGAGAATCACAATTTTAAATGCAAGAACTCTTAACTTTCGGAATTCAATTTCTTCCTTGGGTGTATTTTTCTCTTCCAGTACCAGTAAAAACTTTCCTTGTGTGTGCATGTCCATTTAAATGACGTTTTTTGACGCAGCTTGGCCAAATATGGCTCTTGCGCCACAAAATCCAACCCAACCAATGAACCAACCAAATGTATTGGAATATCATGCCTATAACCACTCCACGGAAAGACAATTGAACGAAATCACACCCTTAAAAAAGAGGAAAGGAAAGAAAGCGATAAATTATTACTCTTAATTTGCGAATTACAATTGGACATCCCTTATGAATATACCTCAAAAGAATTAAAATTTTAAATTCCCTCCTTGGGTGTCTTTTTCTCTTCCCCAGTACAGTAAAAACTTTCCTTGTGTGTATATATCCATTTAAATGACGTTTTTAACGCAGCTTGGTCAATTATGGCGCTTGGGCCACTAAAACCATCCCAACCAACAAGCCAACCAAATGTATTTGAATATCACGCCTATAACCACGTTACTGAAAGACTATTGAACGGAAATAATTCCTTGAAATACATGAAAGGAAAGAAAACGGTAAATGTATTACTCTTCCCGAATAGACACTGCTTATGAATACACATTGAACGAAATAAAATTTTAAATACATAGATCTTAGATGTATATTCCTAGACTTTCCGAATCGATTCTCGTCATCTGAATATGGTTCAAAATTACGTGGTGTTGTCCTCTGATCTTTCTCTTTGAGGATGATCCCGAACCGTCGCCAATAGCCCATTGTGTTTCTCCAGTGGGACGTTAATTAAATACCTACCTTCCGAATCGATTCGAATATCATGTCTATAACCTCGTCACGGAAAAACGATTGAACGGAAATACATGAAAAGAAAGAAGACGGTAAATGTATTACTCTTCCCAATTGGACACTGATTATAAATACACATCGAACGAAATAAAATTTTAAATACAGATCTTAGATATATATTCCTAGGCTTTCCGAATCGATTCGAATATCATGTCTATAACCTCGTCACGGAAAGACTATTGAACGGAAATACACCCTTGAAAGAGATGAAAGGAAAGACCAATACATCAAGAGCAATCATTCCCATCTGATGACATCATCCACCTTTACTGCATTGCACCCTCTTTCCCTCCAGGGCATCATAGGTCATCCCTTTCTGTACCAGCTATGTGCCCCGAGGTGATGATTAGTCTATATTCTGTGTTTTCTTTGTGTTTGGTTTTCTTCTTTTTTGGGGAAAACTATTATTTATTTGTTCCATTCCCACAAAAGACGCGGCATGTCCTTTTCAAGACACTATCCGTTATGTGTGGGGAATACGGCAGCTAATGTTTTCGTTTCAATTTCCCAGCTTTTATTTCTTCGAGGGTAGATCTCCATGACGGGAAAAAACGATGCTTTTTTTAATAGCTTCACTACCTGTAGGGTAGGATGCTCTTTGTGAGATATGTCATCGAACATGGGGGAATAATTCGGTGGAGACAGGACATTTCTTTAGGACCATTCGAGTTGGATATCTCTTATGAAGCTTCGCGAAAGAGTGAAAAAGAAATGAGTTCGATTGTTTATTTGTGGATCCGTGGGTTCTGAGTAAAGTACCTTAAGATTGGATGAACACCTCAAAACAATCAGGATGTACCTTGTGGAACTCCTTTTATAACATGTGCTTCACTGTCTTTATCTCAGGGAGGTATCTCGTCAATTGTAAAACTAACCAAATCTTGATGACCGAAATATCTCGTCACTGGATCCAGATTATCCAGATAATAATCGCATCATCATAAAAGAATCGGCAATCAAAATCTTGATGACGAGATATCTCGTCATAGGCAAAATTGTCGAGATCTTGATGGACGAGGTATCTCGACGAAACCACTTGGAGAGTTAGTACCCAACCGTCGCCAATAGCAATGGGTTGCTCCAGTGCGACTCAAATTCAGCTACTAACCAACCACTGTCGTTACGTTCTAGAGATTGCCGTCATAGTTTATGAAGTCGGCAGCATACGTTTATTTTATGAAATAAACTTTAGTAACGAAGAACATGCATTACTTTTACAAGCATAATTAATACTTTCACAAGAGCGCATAAGATATGTCAAAACCAAACACTAATAAATCTGCCATCACTTAATACTTTTGGTATTTTTTCCTAAGGACGAGATATCTCGTCCATCAAGATCTGGTAAGTTTTGCTAATGACGAGATACCTCGTTGAGACAATCTCCAGGAGGGTTAATATAAATACAACTCTGTCAGACAGGTTTTAGGCTGGGAAGATATGAATAGCACCGCTTCGCCTGATATATAAGCACTTTTCTAATATTACTGGGAGCCTTTCTTCATTTTGAACCAATTTTTTCTTGGAATGTAACGATTAAAATGTCCTTTTTCTTTTAGACTCATTGTATTGCTGATGTAAAAAGGCATTCTCAAAAGTAGTGTAGACTAAGCTTGCTAAAAGAAATACGGGAATTACATTTTTGATTATCAGAAACCCTCAGTAGAGAGAGAAAATAACACTGCTGCTACTATACACAACTATTACAGGAAGCTTTTATAGAAAAGCACGTGTCATTTATTGAAAAAATTACCCGAATCGAAGTGGTACATTACCAAGCTCTGGAAAGATAATAAGGATATAATTTGCTGTCTTTTATGATAACAACCGGTGATCGGCTATCCGTATAATTGGCTGTGATGAGACAGTCGCTTACTCTGATACTAATAAAAGCATTGTCTCTTTATTACAAGATATATTGAAGTGAATAAAATGAGTGATTTGTTTATTTCCTTGAATTGAATCGGTCTTTGTTCCGTAGTAATGGATGAAACGGGAATACCACAGTTAAATGCTTTGGTGCAGAATTAATAATTAAGTTTAAAACAATTATTACATGTCCAAAAACAACGAAAGTAAAAATTTCAAACTTAGTTGAGGCACCCTAAAAATTTCTTGCTTGATTGTTTTTTGACATTGACTACAATTGCACGTTTTTATACTTAAAAAATAATATATTAGAACATGTGTGTTTAAAAATATTCAATACACTCTACAAAATATCTCACAAAATTCAGTCTTGTTACATCTCGCATCTCAATGATCTGATGTATTCAGTTCATTCTAAATAAAAGGTAGTTTCAATCTTTATTAAAGTTTATTGAAAATTTTCGTAGTACAACACTTGACTGAAGAGCATTTCTCTTTAATTTCGTCTGTAATTTATAACGCAAGGATAAAGTATTTCTCTTAAACAAAATATGTTATAGTCCTATTCAATTTCCGTCTGATAAAAAGATTGATTAAACACCTATTTATCGTTCTCAATGCCTCTTAAAAATGTACTTTCATGTTTCAAAAATAAAATTTACTCTTATGGTTAAGCACTAGTCCCTATCAAAAATTAAATGCAATAAATAATTTAAAATATGAGCTCGTCATTAACAACATATATAATAGCTTTCGTGATGTGCTAGATGTTGCTTTTTATTTGAGCTGGAATCAGAATAAAATAAAAAGCTACCCGATTTATTATTTCTTTAGTGTTATACATAGCGCTTTTCCCTTTGAACTCCCATCTATATGGATGATTCCGAAATCAATTAACTTTATATACAGTTCCTTTTGGAATATCTTTGAAATGAAATGGCAAATGAGTTGCTCAAATGCTATTTTCTCCTCTATTGTATATCAGTTCATTTTTGATCGCTTTAATCTGAAGTAGAGAGTGTCATTAAAAACTAATCAAACCTAAGAGGCTTAAATCTAACAATTTTAATTTCCATCAGAATGCAATTTCTTTTCTCCATTTCCTTCAGCGTTAAAATTGATTTTGAAAATGTTGCACTTGATAGGTTAATTCATGTTATGACCTTTATTTCCAATTGTTGCCAAATATATACGCAACGCACTTGCACATTGCGTTGTTGAGTGGTGTCGATTGTTAACTGAGTAGACAAATTTTCTTATGAACGTAGCTTAATTTTTTTATTTTATGAAACATTATATCGTGGGCTTACAAGGGAAACACGCCAAGACAAAAAAACTGCTCTATGAAGACGAATGAGAAGGAATTGCATTTTTCAAGCAATGCGAAAATTGTAATTTTATCAGTTAAGCAATTATTAATTACACTTCATGTTTACTCAAATCATCAATTATCAGAGAAAATTCTTTCATTATGGTTGTTTTGCTACAGCAACCTATTAATAAATTATGATGAAGAATGTACACATGTTCATTTATTTATGTATTTCTCAAGTTTGCTTTCGAAAGATCCAAGAAAAATCGGACCTTCAGCAAACAAAAGATGACCTATTGAACTGCACTAGATTAAAGATTATCATATTCTAGAATATAAAAAATTAAAAACTCATATCTTCAAAATTTTACTTAGTGTGTTGAACTTGTAAGCCAACTACCGGGTCTCTTTGGATTTTATCTCCATCATTTGACCGTGATCCAAGGACTACGAGACGTAATCCTTCGATCTTTCCTTTAAGATTAATCCCGGACTCTAGCCCGTTGTGCTGCTTCAGTGCGATGTTACCTCAACTATAAGGTACCTACCTCGATTTGATCTCCGACTTTTCTTTCTTTTTCGTTTGGGCTTGCACAGTAGACTGCAGCATCACTTAAAGATAAACTATTTTTACTGCATCATAGTAGATGCAGTCTTACCTAAAGATAAAAGTTGGCATGGTTTGGAAGTTTGGAGTGCTAGCTCTTTTGTTGACCTCGTCATCTGACCGTGGTTCAAGACTAAGAGGTGTTGTTCTCGATCTTTCCCTTCGGGATTCATCCCGGACAGTCGCCAATATCCTTTTGTGTTGCTCCAGTGTGGCGTAAATTCAACTACCTACCTAAAGATAAAAAATACCAATGCTGTTGTATTTATATTTTTGTTGGTAGTATTTTTGATTTCAAGAGCATTACCTGGCAAGGTTTCTTGTCTTGTCACGGCTGCCCAGGTTTGAACAGCTCCATTGTCGTTAATTCGAAACTACCATTCTTTTGCACAGAAGAGTAGCTTTCCGAAATCTATTCTTTTGGTCTGAAGGTGTACCAGGTGCCAAAATGTAAGGAAGACTTTCAGCACACTACGGGCACACTCCTGCGGGGGAGACCCCACTCCTATCCTTGTGAGGATTTACCGGTTTATTGGTCTCCCTTGGGAGTTGATCAGTTTCAAAATCCCAGAGTCACTGCTGGGTTTTCTTTTGGTCATCTGCTGGTTATATGGGAACCGTGTTTATTTTGTTGCTATAAAGTCCTGGCCGTGGAGGTCCATCCTGGGGTTGGCCTTGCTTGTAAGCAGGACAGCTGGAGTGAGCTTGTGAGGGGACACCCTAAGGAATAAGGCATTGGTGTTTCCTCTAACCCACAGGAGCATTGGTTGGTCTGAGGTAATCCGAATCTGTGGAGATAGTTGGGGAATGGGCCATGACCCGTTACATACTGTAATAGACGTCTATCTTTGATTCGGGTATCCACGGAAACGTTTGGGTACAGTGTTTTACAGCACTGGAGGGTTTACGAGAGAATTGAAAATTTTTTAAATGGTCTTGCAAATGTTATGCATGAAGAATCCAAACTACCTTCTGCCACTACAGCTGCCAACAACATCGATTTATAGTGTACGTAATATGGTTCTGTTACACTGACGAATGACTATTGTTGATGGAGTGGCAAATTATGCATTCACCACTGACCAAGAACTTGAAAACTTTTTAAGGCATGAAAAGCTTCTGCGACTATGGAACAAGTGTGTTGAATAGCAAGGTGAATTATGTTAAGCCTCAAAGTAGTTTCGACGATATATCTCGTCCATCAAGATCTGACCTATTTTGCCAATGACGATATATCTCGTCCATCAAGATCTGATGGACTTTTCTAATGACGAGATATCTCGTCTATCAAGATCTGACCGATTTTGCTAATGACGAGTTATCTCGTCAGCAAAATATTGCCAATTTTTTGACGATGACGAGATTAAGGTCTGGTCAGTTTCTTCTAATGACAAGATATCTCGTCCATCAAGATCAGGTCAGGTTTGCTAATGACGAGATGCCTTGTCTAGACAGCCACCATAATGGTTAAGAGATGATGTAACTGAAAGCTGCACGTTTATTGAAATTAATTTTACAGCTGAGTTGCGGATAGTTTTTGATTTGCCCTTGTATATATCTTTCGAAATGCGTCACTTTATTTCCTGAGTCCACATCTGCGTTTAACAACTTGTGTAAAAATCATATATTATTGAATATAACATCACATTTATACCTTCAATAGTATCACCCTTAGCTAATAAACCTGTGATCCTTGCTAGGTACACGTTTCATGCTATTCATTTGCATGTGTATCGATGCAAAGCAAATAATATATTTCTCTTTGTGCAGTTATAGTCTTAAATTTTTTTATTAAAATTAAGTATAAACTTTGGCACAATACTATTTAATTCATTCTTGAAAATTATAAACTTTATTATTTTTGAAATGGTTTTCTCTCCCATCTCGTGATCTCAATTTAATTTCTGCACTGAGAGGAAATCTTTTTCTTGGTCTGGTTTGGTTGGTTGGGTTTTATGGCTCAAGAGGCATATTTGGTCATGCTACGTCTAACACAAGACAGACAACATCAAGTAATACTTTTTCTTTGGATATGACTTTCGTTTACCTGACTTGTACTCATAAAATAAACCTAGTAGCTAGAAACGAATAAGATATTAGATTTCTACCTGACTTGTGCTCATAAAATAAACCTAGTAGCTAGCAACGAATAAGATATTAGATTTCTACAAAAAAACCGCATGTTCTAACGGAATTTCTAAGCTTTAATAATTGTATGAATACATCTGTATAAGATTGCTCATCCTATAAAAATTTATGACGAGAAATACATATCCAACAATAATTAGTTTCTGTTTGATGCATATAAATAATAAGTCCTCTCTACCCCTTACGGTAAGCATTGCAACAATGCATTAATAAATACCTCATTACGAATCCAAAGCGCACACTGGAACTTAGTTAAGAATGCAGAGCAAATTAATGGTCCTGCCTAACTTAGGAAAGTTTTTGTTCATTGATCTCAGGTACTATTAAAATGATTACTAGTCAGCGATGGTCATAAACATATGACAGAACAGTAATAAGGTAGAATCTTTTAAATCATGATACTTTGTTGCCGAAAATTAATGGAGAACCGTAATAAATGCGCATTAATTCGGAAACAATCTTTCACCTATTTGGTCAGAAAAACGAGGTCCCCTCATTTTGAGGTGAAACTTGTTGAGAATCGATACAATTATACTTGCTATTCATCAAAATGCTAGAAAAATTAACCTATAATTATATTTGAGATTAGAATCTTAATCTTATTCTTAAAAGTAGTACTTAAGGTGGGGAAAAGTCATCGTTAGAGAGCAGTAGTTATAGAAATAAAAATTAATGGTCATTGCCGTGCTTGAAAGTGTATTAAAAATAACGTACAATTTATAATTATTTTTGGTTCTATTCATTTGTTTCTTTATTTTGTAATGATTATAATTTCTGTACTATATATATATATATATATATATACACACACACACATACTTCTACGCTTAATATCCAAATATGTAATATAGGGTGAATCAGCCAGTCCCATATTAGTTTTTAGCACTATTTTATATATTTTTAAACGAGTAGACGAATCTAGTCTATAAATAATCAATCCGCTTGGTATTCTTACATACACTGAACAACTAGGATGAATTCTATTACGCTAACCAACCTAACTAGTATCAGTTTTAGTATTCTTACAGCCAATGAACAACTAGAACAAATGCTAACCAATTTAATGAGTACCTGTTTGGTATTTTTACAGTGAATGAACAACTACACTGTGGCCAAAAAGTCGAGCATTTTAATATTTCATTGGATTATCTTTAGCACGAATTACAGCACGCATTCTTCGTGACATTGTGGCTATGCGTTTATACAATGTCTCAACATTTATTTTTGACCTAATTTGCATTAACATTTACCCGAGACCCTTTGTTGATGAAGGAAGAATGGAATAACTACGCAGAGGCTTCTCTAGTATATCACACATACCCTCAATTGGGTTGAGGTGAGGGCTTGGGTGACCAATTCAAGAGTGTAAATGATGCCTCTTCTCAAATTAGCTGTGTAGAATAAATGCTCACCGACCTAATAGATTGGAACTGGAACTAGATGTGTTGCTCAATTATTTGTCGAATCAATATTCTGAACTTAGAGAAAAAATTCTATTACGCTAACAAGTATCAATAATTATACTATAGAAAATTTTAATCACTTTCTTTATGAGACACTGAAAACAAAAATATTTTAAGTTGAATTACAAATTAGCTACGGGATAGTGTTTTCATAAATAATGTGCACTAATTGGTCTAGTAATTATTGGTTCATACGACATGAAAAGACTTCATTACATAAAATTGTGTGATTAAGAGATGATGATTTTTTCAACTTTCTTTCGGATAATTTGCTTCGAGCATGTTCGTAAAAGTTTCTTTTCATCCATGTAATATTAACTGTTCTTATTAAAACGCCCTTCGTGCGCATTAATTGTTTTTCTAACTTTTCCCTAACTCTAGATATACGCTTTACTTGTTATATTTTCAGTAAATGAAAATCTCTTATTTCCTGATTTATATCCACTCAAGGGAGAAATATAATTTGTAAACAACCCCTTTCCCCCAAGCAACATTATGGAAAATTTCTTGTTAAGTATACAACATGCAGAATATACCGCTGTTACCTCCCTCTTTTCTATATATAAGTATAATAAAGTTCGAAAGAAAGGGAGTTTAGCTAAAAGTTTGTCTTACGAATTAACAAATACCGGAAAACTTGAGTTACCATTTATTATTTTTCTCCTTAATTCTGAGCGTCTGAAACTTTCCGATAGAGCTTCTCAAAATGAAGGAGAATAAGCTTCTATTACGGCCTCGTCCTATTTCCTGGAAAATTCCGATAACACAAGCGGGCTTCGCGATAACAGGAACAGCATCGGTATTTAGGTGAGTTTATGGAATGTTATCGACAATGCTGCTTTTTCCCCGACTCTATAATGAGAGACTGATGAAACACGAAATGAATTGAAGCTGTTTTTTTTTTTGAACGGCGGTAATACAATATTTCAAATTTTAAAGCGTTTGAAAAACTGGGCTGAGAAATCAAATTTACGGGATGTCATATTCAACGTCTCAGGCAAAAAATGTTAAGAAAGATAATTATGTGTTTGAGGGTTTAACGAAAACGTAGTTGCTCTCTAGGCTTGATTTTTAATACTTTTTTCTTAAAAAGGAGACTGCCAAAATGCGGTTTCTAAAACAGTGGTGGAGGAGATGGATAAATCGAGTTGAGTTGAATTGTATACATCCTGCTCTCAAAGCAGGAGTCATCCCATTCAACTCAACTCCATTTCTCCACCACTGTTTTAGAACTCGCATTTTACTACTATTAACTATAATGAGAGACTGATGAAACATGAAATGAATTTATGTTTTGTTCTTTAATGGTGGATAATATAATGCTTCAAATTTCAAAGCTTTCAAAAACTGCGCTGAGAAATCGAATTTAAAGGATGACATATTCTACGTCTCAGGCATTTTTTTAAAAATATGATTATGTGGTTGAGGGTTTAATGAAATTTAGTTGCTATCTCTGTTTGATTTTTAACATAATTTTTCTTTGCTTGGGTGATAAAAACGAGCAACTAATAAAGTATAAATATTTAAATCAAGCTATAGATACTTTCCACTGAAAAGACTAGGGAAGCAAAAGTAAAGATATTCGACTAAAAAATACAATTTTAAAAGTTTTCCTTAAATCCAAAAAGGTTTCATATCATTTCTGTCGGAAAACACCAATCTACGGTATATTGAAATTATTGTTAAGGGTACATTAAAAGCACGTTAATTACGAGGAAATTAATAATCAATAATTAAATAACGTTTAATTGTGTCGAATTTTACTTATAGTTAATACTAATTATGTTGTGACACAAAGGACTGGATCAAGAGGATTCTGTTTTTCAATATGCATAGATGTTTGTAATTTTCGTGTGGTGAAGCTCTAATAGGATAATTGATAGTTCGTCTCCATTGTGGCCAAGAATAATGCTTTTACGTTAAAGGTTCTTGCTTTTATCTCGCCATTATCCACAATGTTAATTAACTTAATTTTTATATACCATTTCTCAGAATATACTGAAGACACTGGTTTGAAAAAAAAACTTCTATTAATTTAATAAGCATTTATTATATGCTGAAGTAGGGATTTTACTTTTCATAACACATAATATTCTTTAGAAATTCACGTCAAATTAACTTGAAAATTTCAAATTTTTTCTGTTTTTGCACAAAAAAAATTTAAAATTTATTCTAGATACAACAAAATGATCAATTCAGAATTACCTATGGTACATTTACTACATATTGAAAAAATTTAATTTCCTAGATTAAAGTAGTTTCTTAGGAAAGGTATTTCGAAAATTTAAAATGCTTATTTTCAAAAAATCGAGTTCGCCATGGAAATTTTGCTAAATATTTATATAGGTTTCATCTTCGTACTAATGACATGTGCGAGTGCTCTATAAAGCAGCCGCAAGATGTAGAGCATTTGCTTTTTAGTTGTCCTGCATTTAAAAATTCAAGAATGTGCCTACAAAATGATTTGAGAAAATTAGGTAAAACATGGCCAGTGAAACTCAACGTTTTTGTTAAATCTAATCTGCTTTGCTACTCATTTATCAAGTTCATAAAATCTTGTAATTTTAGTTAGTTTTCCACTGTTTCTTTGTTAAATCAACTTACTTCTGTAAGCCCCGTGTTGTTCTTCTGTGGCGCACGGGGAGTTTGCTTTTGTCCAATAAAAAAAGTACAAAATTTGACAGCGTCTATTTCATTCAGCTTCATTTACATATTTAATTCTTATAGAACAAGAATTAAATGTGATTGACTTGGTTCGTCACTCTATGGTAATTGTTTGCTATACGAGGAAAAAAAGTGTCTCAAAATCAATATTTTAAAAGAATTTTAAACGTAGAATTTTATTTTTTAAATGTTTATAAATAAAAATAATATTAAAATCAATTGAATAAAATAATTATTTTAGAATAATAGTAGTAAATTAAAAGTGGAATTTAGAAAAATTAAGGTTCCAACTCGCCTTCAATAACAGACTTGTGTTTCACATTACTGTGGCATGTAAGATAAAATTGTTGATTGAAAAAAATATTAGTTCTTTTCCAATTATCATTACATTGAAACTCAAGCGGATTTCTTAAGTTTTGAGTCTTTCAGATAAGTTACTAACATCGTGAGTCCATCAAACGATTATAGTTATAAGATCAAAATACGACTTCAAAACAATTTGTTAGTCAAAAGCTTATTAACTTTAAGATGCTCAAACGGTTTACAATTATACTTCTTGAATTCGCTAACAGAGATTCCAAATGATGCAGAGTATATTTTAAAGTCATGATATATTTAAAGAACTTCTGCATCTGCATCCCATTAAGTTGATCTCTAAATATTAGAGAGTAAAGTAAAACACTTACTAAGAATATTTTTAAGATTTGGATCTGTAGTCTTATCAAATTAACAGAATTTTCCATTCTACCTTATAAGTAGTCTTTCGCCATTAGATTGCATATGAAAATGTACATTTATACTAAGTATAATTTACGATGTATAAATAACGATAATTTATGAATTATACGAAGTATCCATTCGAAGTTGAAACAATTCTCAAGATTTGATTCATAGACATGATTGTTATGTTTTTAAAAATAAAACGATACTACTCAAAATGTAAAAATGTACTTCTGTCTAATAGTGCAACATTTTCCAGTTTTAGATAAAAATAGAAATCAGAGAAAAATATTAGATATATAATTGATCGGGTGCAAAATTTATACATTCTAATTCCGTTTTATATTAAGTTGTGTTTTTTATATAACATTTTAATAGATATACATATAAAAGGCTTAAATAATTACTAAAAACGAAAAATTAGCTATATTTGTTCAATAGTTCTACACCCGAATATCGTTTAACTTTATATTTTAAGTAAGAATTTAACGGACAAAAGTCTAAAACCTTATAACTAAATATCATACATTAACCACGGTGATAAACAAAAAGGTCTATCGCAGATATATAAGTTTTGTATCTCTACGTGAATTTTCCAAAATACGGCTTACTTTTATTTTGGAGTAAGAATATAATGTACTGAAATCTAAAAACTTATTAATAAATATCGCACATAAACCATGATGATAGATAAAAAGGTTATTCGCAGCAAAAGTACTATTTAATTTTATTTTTAAGTAGGAATATAACGGACTGAAATCTAAAAACTTGTAAATAAGTATCGTACGAAAAGCATGGCGATAGACAAAATGGTCTATCGCAGATATAAATTTGTATCTCTACTTGAAGGTTCGATAAAGTGTCGTTTAATTTTATTTCGAAGTAAGAATACAACGGAAAACAAAATCTAAAAACTTATAAATAAATATTGTACAAAAACCATGTCAATAGACAAAAGGTCTATCGCAGTGTATCTTTAGTTCAAGATTCGAAACAATACTGCAACTTTCTATTTCAGATTTGTTACAAGTTTCTAGTCATATCCTTCATCTGGGTATTAAACGATCAAAGCCTTTTCCTTCTGTATTATCGATTGTTTGTTCCTAGAATTGCATAAACAAACTTGCGTCTTTCGAAGACACTCTAAAGATTACATTAAAAGCTAGAACATATGTGTTCGGAAAACAATATAAGCTTCTCACTGGGTATTTTCTTGATGTTTAGAAGAGCACCAGGTGTGAAGTAATCCCATTCCGTCTTAGTGTTTGCTTCCGTTGCTGCAACTCGCCGCTAATACCAGCGGAAAAAAGAAATCGTCTATTGGCAGAATATCAGAAGTTGCACGTCCTCGTTTCGCTGCTTTGCTTTTGTACGCTGTAGGGCGATGCAAATAAATGTCGATTCCATCGAAAATTCGGTAGGAATATTGACAAAGATAACATTTTCTGACTGGGATTTGTTCTTTGTTTTAATATTATATCCAAAAATTCCCAATTAGTAGTAGAATTATACTAATCATGCCTGCATAGATGCTGATAAATGAATATAAGATGTGGATTGTATAGTGACAAATACAAAGCAGTTGTCTTTGAATCGCGCTCTTCCCCAGAGCTATTTAGCAATGAATCCTATTAGCTCTCATTACAGTCATACTAGTACACTGCAATTATAATGCAACCTATTGTAAAGAGTTATTTCCAAGGCCAAATAAATTTTGTTGTATACAAGTGACCATAAAGAAATGATAATCAAAAGATCACGTCCTATACTGCAATTGTTCAGTAGCCCCCAGAGACCTCTTAGCTAATAATCTTTCTTAGATCAATTATTTAGATACATAATTTAAGAATTGAGTTCTTCATTTAAGTTAACAGCATTAAAAGAACGTATGAACCATTTATAAAAATAGATGTTATCGAAAATCAGTAAATTCTTTTAATCTCTTTAATAAAGGAAAAAACATTTTTCACCCTTACTACATAAACTGATGCTCACTCTATTTCAATTTTCTTTTCAGAATCGGTATTACCATAAGACGTGCATTATGTAAAATATTTGACGTCAATAAAACCCGTTGACACAACAATTATTGTCAAAAAATCGTTTTGAGGACGATGATACTTCTCTAAAAGAGAGACCTCTTATCTGATAATCTTTCTTATATAAATTATTCAGATGCATAATTTAAGAATTGATATCTTCATTTAAGTTAACAGCATTAAAATAATCTATAAACTATTTATAAAACTCGATGTTATCAGAAATCAGTAAATTCTATTAATCTCTAATAAAGGACAAAATCTGCTTCACCCTTGCGACATAAACTAATGTTCACTCTATTTCCCATTTTCTTGTCAGAAGCCCTATTACTCACCATAAAACGGGCATTTTTATTACAGAAAATATTTGAAGTCTGATCCCCACTTACACAGCTATTATTGTCCAAAAATCGTTTTGAAAGTGATATTTCTCTAAAAGAGACCTCTTACCTGATAATCTCTCTTAGATAAATTATTTAGTTCGTGTTCTCCGTTCGTTTGAAAGGATTTCCTAAGGAAGATGATTCTCAACAGAGAGCGCAACAGCTGTTCGAGAGTCCTTCAGGCAGATTGAGATGCGATTCTCATATTAAATCGTGTGTGCTTGATCTTCCAAATATTTAATTTCGAACTAAAGCAGTTTCGATCTCTTTCGAGACAGTTTCTAAAAGATCTTGTCTCATCATCTTGGGATCAAGTTAAATGATTATTAATCTCCAATCTAAATTTAGTGGGTCGAAGTCTTGAAGTTTTGAATCCCTAGACTCTTGATCATTCGTCAGGATTTCGAAGATTGAATTATTGATGTTTTTATTTTACGATAACGTGCTACGACAGTTTTCCAACAAAGATTTTAATGCCTTTGTCTGAAATCATGGTAGTACTCAATCGTGCATGTGTTTACAATGGCAAGGAAGGATCGAATAAAAATGTGTATTTTGAATTATTTTAATGTTTATCAGCTATTTGTATGTGTGGAATTAAGTATGTACAAATTAAGTTTGAAAAGATTCAAAATGACTAATGGGAAATATACGTATATGGGCTATAGTAGATGCAACTAAAATGAAGTAAATCCAACTATTAGAATATTTAAATGAGTTCTCTCTTATATGTGAAATGATAATTTTACGCGGCAAGTTTTTCTAGGTGATTTTTTCTTAGCATAGTTTTTGTACTTAGAGCGTGGAAAAATATATTACCTTTGGACAAAATGTCAATACTATACAAATATTCTAAAGAAATTTTCTAACACGATCCTTTCTATTAATTGCTGTGAAGTACATACGTTAAAAATTCTGAATGCACTAAAATACTTAAATTAGTACTACTAAATACTCAAATACATTTAAATCTTTAAAAGTCTAGGTATACTAGGCGTGGCATAAATTAGAAAACAGTTCACGTAGTGATATATTAATTTTTTTATTGAATAAATATGGTGTATACATACAGAATAGAAATTGTTACTGACATTTTTTATCATCTTGTCTTCATCTTTTTTGGTCATTTTAAGTTTTAAATTCTGATTAAATATATTGTCTTTGAATTTCTATTTCTAAACCTTTTATTACGTTCTTTAAAGTAACATGTAAAGCTCTAGATTTTTCTCAATCTTGTGTATCATTTAATCTTCCTGGTATTTGTCTCGATGTGATATTTTGTCATTAACAAATCTGACCAGGTCTTGAAAGACGAGATGCATAGCCATTAGAAAACTGACCAGATCTTGAAGGACGAGATGCATAGCCATTAGAAAACTGATCAGATCTTGAAGGACGAGATGTATAGCCATTAGAAAACTGATCAGATTTTGATCACGTCATCATAAAAAAATCGGTTGTATCTTGATGGCGAGATATCACCTCATTAGCAAACTTGGTCAGATCTAAGTGAACTAGATGTCTTCGAAAGCACTTGATGGGTAAAGAAAGTATGCTTAAAAGTTTGATGGTTTTCAAGATTGTATACAGATATAAATATCACCATCATTTTCAGATAATCTTTTAAAATGATCTTCGATTACAAATATAATATATATATATTATTCATTGTGATTACCCTTTAGCTTATAGCTTAATTACAATTGTATAGTTAAACAACTGTGACACTATGCAGTGTAACTGCCATAAATACCAAATCACAATTAGTCGAATAACTTGAATGTTATCAACAAATCTGGTTTCTTGCTATAAATGTAGCTCTACTACAGCTCGAGCATACACAGAATTGATAGAAAATTACAAATACATCAACTATAAAACTTAATTTTACTTTTGTCCCAATTCCTCCATGATCAAGTTATACAGCTTAATCCAGTTGTGTAAATGTCCATGGTACTAGAGATCCCTAGGAATACCATGTGGTAATTTACCAAACTATTAAGTCATCTCCATTTCGTAATTTAGTAAGATAGAAATCCATTGTTTCAGATTGCTTACTCTATACCAATACACACATTTCTAGTAGCGCGATGGTATCTAAATCATGATTTATTAGACCAAACAATATGCTTTGAGTGTTCCTGGAGCAGTTGCTATGGGTTTTTACACTTTGAATCTGATCTTTAAGCACGTCATATATTAAAAGAAAATACAATGTAGAAGTATAACAATTCAAGTTTTTCTATGTTGGGACTTAGTTCCAAAGAATAGCATAGAAATTCGCATTAAATTCAATCTACAAGAAAAATTACCTCATACTTCAGTTTGCATAATACTATCTAGGTATGTATAATTTTGCAGTTCAAACGTATGTTATAAATATAGTTCTAATATTGATAAGCTGAAATTAAATTGCAGAATTATGAACTAAACTTAAAATTTTCGATTTTGTTCGAAATTTTTATATTACACCGTTTCTTCATTTATAGAACGCCGGAAATTTTGTCAAATAAAACTTCAATTCGCAGTTCTAAAGCACAGAATTTTGAAGTACTAGATTGTTTATCTTCCAGAATTATTTCCTACCTAACCCTTGTCGAAAATAAAGTTTTACGAATTCTTTCCGTTAGTTACATATAAACCTATCGCTCACATGGAAATAACATGATGTAAAAGAAAAACAAGATCCAACAACAATCCACAATCCAAGGCATCAAGGAAGAATACTAGACTTTTCTTCTCAGTTGGACTTACAGTCGAGCTGAGGAGTTAGCTTTAGCCAGAGGGCAGTCTTCCCTTCTTCGTAATAACTACTTATTTTGAACTTTTTCAACCGTATCAAAAGTAAAATACTCGGTAGTGCATCCCAGAAGCAAAAAGAAAACCAAAGTATCAATTTTAGTTGGATTCAGCTTCGTCTCCGCAAACCCTACGAGATATATTTTTTCCTTTCCTTTGCTGTGCCCTTTTAACATAACGGCCTTTTTTACAGTTCTCTTAAAAGAAAGTGAGTTTTTGACTTGAAGGGTTCGGTCTTATTCACGTGTGGGTTCAAAGAACATTGAACTCCTACTGCATTTTCCCAAATCATATTCATTCATTCGATGATGTTTCTCTACAATAAAATTATTTAATTATCCCGGCTTTTTTTCAAAGACAATTTCTTTACTGTATAATTTTTACTCTACTAATTTAAAATATTGTTTTAATGCAAATTATATATTTCGTAAAATTTAATTTTTTTTCAAATGTGAATTATTTTGACTTTGGAGAGATAAATTATCCCTAAAACATGGAACAAACAGTTAGTTATGCACATTGTAGGGTATATTTTCGTTTATTGAATTGACTGAAATAAAAATAATTTGCTGGAAACTTCCCGAAAGGTATCAAAACGCATATAACACTAAAGCAACTTAACTATAACGAACTATTTCAAACGTGGAAGGCAAGATATAAATGCGCTACTTAACACCATACCTGTCTCTACTTTTCCCTCCTTTACTGTTTCAATTAAATGACTACGTAAACAGTCAATACAACTGGATGTGATTTACTGAAAATCTGTCTTTCATGTATCTATAGTATGCACAGAAAATCCAAATTTGGTTCAATATTTTACTTAAGCTCATTGCGGATACAATTTTTATCGATACAACATTGAAGTGAAGAGCATTAAAACTTGATTATTCAATTAATTGCGAGTTTGGAATTAGATAAAATATTTTCTTTCTTCCTGCTTTCCAGCCACTCATCAAACGACGCGACTATGAGTGAATAATTTTGAAAGCTATTTTTAGAGTACCTAATTTCTAAAGATTTATGATCTCCAAGGTCATCCGATGCATCACCTGTAAATTTTTCTTTGGACTTAGGCAATGTCCATAAAAGTAATCTTTTCCATCTGTATACACCTGCGTTGCATAAAAAATAAAATGAAACTGTAAGGCAATGTATAAAAATGATCCTTTCAATCTATATAAAACCCCTGTTGCATAAAAAATAAAATGAATCTTTAAGGCAATGTTATGTATATAAAAATAATCTTTTTAAGATAGAACAGAAAATTACTTCATTTAAAGTTCAAAATTTTTCCACTTTGTTGTGCTCATTTTATTTGAGGTTTAAGGATTTCGATAACCTACATTGCCCATACAATACTCACTTGAACAAGTTTTCAATCCGTTCTTACACGTAAATTTGTTTGCACACTTCGAATGCAAACAAATTTACATAATGCACCCATAACCACATTAATTCATTTCCAGCTCTCAAAGTTTTACAAGTTAAAACTGATCAAACTGAAATATTCGGATAAATAATCGTATTTACTTTTAAAACCATTTAGAATTTTGTTAGTCCTTTTTTTAGCTTCTTTAATTTTTATTTGGTTTTTACGAATAGTTAATGTGTATAGCAATTAATATCCATAATCATAGTTGCACAATGAACTAATTCGATGGGAAATTCGAGTTAAAAAACTCTTGAAAACATAGCATTAGAAAAATCTATCTCGCGTACATATTTGAAAAGTACATTTTATTATGTACATATAGAAACACACCACGTTTTCATGCTTGTTTCTGAGTTTTGGGAGCTTATTACTTCAGTTTTATATAGATTCACGTGGAAGATTGAGTTATTTAACCAAAGTATTGAATATTCGAGACAATGCAAATACAATCAATGTACACACAACTGTCGATTACAGAGCAAAAATATAATAAATAAATTCAAATCGTTATCTTCTAATTAAATTTAGATCAGTAAGGTAAAATACCACTAATTATATACAAATAGAGTTTAGTGAAATGTTTTTATACAATTCAGTTTTACGAGATTAATGTCCCAAGAACACCCGCCTGGTGACTAGTGGTTGTTGCTCTGACCTTTAATTTGAGACTTTGGGTTCGAATCTCAATTTTGGCATAGATGTCTGTAGAGGGTTAGGAATCCCCTTCAAGACACTTGTCGGTCTAATTAATCCCTCTATGGTCAAAATATTACCGTAGACCGACAAATTGAAAATTTCGGCATGGTAGCTGTGTGCTTAGCCTTCTGGAAATTAGTTCAACATCTCTGGATTCCATTCCCAGTATAGAAATGGAGTTTGCAATGGTTTGCAATCTACTTTAAGCCATACGTCTTGGTCTAATTACCCTCCGTGAATCAAAAATGACCAACAACTTTAGCAATTTGGTTTAACCCTCCAAAAGTTCTGACTGGATTATTACTATCATTTATTTGTTGGTTCATCAGTTATTTGTAGTCATAATTTCTGTTCGAACACTTTACTAAGTTTTCCTACAATTTCCTATTAATCCTCCAAGTGGATTTGACGCGATATCTCGTCCATCAAGATCTGGCCAATTTTGCTAATGACGAGATATCTCCTCATCAAGATATTGCCGATTTTTGATGATGACCACATCAAGATCTGGTTAGTTTTTTTCTAATGATGAGATATCTGGTCCGGTCTAGATCTGGTCAGTCTTGCTAATAACGAGATACCTCGTCGTGACAACCTCCAGGCGGGTTAAAAGCTTGATTTTATACGTCTCACAAGTAGAGGTCCTCTAAATACCATAAAGTTAGCGCATTCATCACCATTTACGAGTATACTCATAGGAAAATTTCGTTTGAGTATACTCGTAGTTGGGAAGGTGTTCAGGTTTGCCACTACGAGTATTATCGTTATATTTTAAATGTGTCTAATGAAAGCTTTTTACATTGGCAAACCTATTTTGGCAATAGACGCATAAGGCAGTGCGCAATGCTGCAAATAATACTATAGGAAAAAACTATTAGAAAAATTCAATGCTTAAAACTCAATAACACCATTTAGATAAACAAAAACTCTGGTGGTTGTCTAGGTTGGTGAAATTTTTGCTAATGACGAGGTATCAAGTCATTAGCAAAATTTACCAGATGTCTCATCCTTAGAAAAAATTACCAGATCATGATCTTGTCATCATCGCAATGACCCGTCGTTAGCAAAATTGGTCAGATATTGATGGACGAGATATCTCGTCGAAATCACTTGGAGTGTTAATGTCGTCTGGACAAGCGATGTTCTCTTCCGGCAAGTAAATGGACATACAGACACAAGAAAATTTTAATGGTATAAAAGAAAGAAATGCTCCTAGGGTAGTTAGAGGAATTGTACCCACGCCGAGACGAGATATCTCCTCTAAACCACTTGGAGGGTTAAAACAGAAGCAGCAGCAGGGACAAAATCCAATTATTTGGTCTAGCACCGAATGGATTTGAGAAACATCTTAATTATCGCAGACAAAAACTTTATGAGTCAGTTTTCTTAACTTCCGCTCATTTCGCGTCAAATGTTTATCCGTCCACAACTTAGTTCACGTTTTGATTTCTGAGGCGAATTTTCCCCGTGGAGTTAAAAGCTTTTGAAAATTCCTCCACTTCGCCATCCACGGTCAATTACGCGATGTAATTATTTATCGAGTAATTAACTCAAATAAGGCTCAAGAAGGCAATCAATAATCGCCTGATTAATAGCTGACCTTTTAATTACTAAATCCGACGCGCAAAAACGGCCGCGCGTCGGGGAAAAAAAAGCACGGCAAAAACGCGCCTCGTGGCTCCGGCTTCTTCATTGCGGCAATTAGATAGAAGAGATTAGGGCAAAGTAATTGCATAGTCTCTAAAATAGAAAGGGGCCGGGACCAGGGCGCACTAAAGGGGCGCATCAGGCCCGGGTGAGGCAGTCCCTGATTATGAATGGGATGCGCACAATGGCCGAAGAACCGGTTGTCATGGTTACGGGGTGAAATCCCCGCCCACTTTTTCGTCGGTTGTGCGGCTCCGAGGGCCTAGTTGAAACTTCAATCTGTTTCCGCCTCAGCCGACTCAGCGAAACTAAAGAGCACTGTGGATGAAGAGATTTTCCTCTTTTTCTCTCTGCATTTTTAAATTTTATCAAGAGCCCTTTTTTAAAAGGAAGGGCTCCCATACAATTCCCCCCTCCTCTTCGAGTCCCTCGAAATGATGCGGGATGGGAAATTTCGGTTTGATGTGTTTGTGAGTGATTAGAAAGATCTCCCATCGCACACACAGGGTAAAAAAGTGGGACGGAAGAGTTCGGCGAAATGTTAGGATCGCGGTTTTTTCGTCTGGGTGACACTTTTTTGCCGCATTCGAATTGCGTGTCTGATGTGACAAGTTGGCTGGGCCTTAAATTGGGCGCCTGATTGGAATGCTCCATGTTCTCTCTCCCGTTTCTGATCCCATAACAAACTCTTTGAGAGAACTTAAACTTTTAATTATAATAAAATCCCTTCAAGGCTTCTTTAATTGAAATAAAAAAAGACGTGTAAATTAGTCTAATTCTGCATTCTAATAATAAAATAGATAAAAACCAGTGATGATTAGAAATGACCTTTAAACCCATGAGAGGTTCACACGCATATATCCGTTCTGCAACCTGTAATCTTCCCTGCGTCTCTTCAAACCAGTTTTGGCCTTCTTGACCAATGGAATCCTACCTAAGATTCTTTCCACCAATCGGTGTGGTTATTTATTGTATGCATTGTGGGTTAAAAGCAATACTACACTACTCGTATATCTCGTAACGCTCAGACAGTTAAAACTTTTGGAAACATTCAGCACTTTAAGTACATTAAAATCAGGTCGAATCTGTTTATTTGCAAAGAAACATTCTATCGAACTTTTGCGTTTAAATAAATATTCAGGTATGCATTTCTTAGACCATTTCTTAGACCAGATAAAATGTTTTTTAGCTGTGTCACTTTTCTTGAAAATATCAATGATGCGTAGAGTTCACTGGTACATATGTTCCCCCCTGATATATTACCTAATGATAAAATGTGTGTACACAATGTGAAAGCTTAATAAAAATGACTTTTTTCTACAATTAGTCTTTTAGTTTTGGTGCTAAAATAAAAACTATCTTTTTCGCTTCTTGTAGTTAGTTTATCCTTATTTGGATTGTCTGATCACTGGTTAGATAGTAAAATTGTTGAAGCGTTTATCGGAATACAGAACCGTTTTAATGTGTTTACATGGTTAAGAAAGACTGGCTGACTTTGATCCCAAAATTGTTTAATTCTAAATTCGTGTTAAACAACAGTTCCATTTGCTAATCTTTTTATTACATTTATTAAAATTTTTAAAGCACAGAAAGAAGACTGGTTTTAGTAGACTGTTCATGACTTATCCCCTCTATATGAAGGAATCCCATAAATAAAAATATAAGCCTAAAGGGATCATATCAGATTTTCTTTTTTGTCTTCTATTTCATTTTGAGAAATATTCCATTAATATTTTGCTCTATGCAGGTCCTACAAATCTGTTATGTATAAATAATGAGTTAGATTTTCGATTTAGGTACATTTCGAGGGATCCACTTCAAAGAATCCATGTAAGATCTCTCTGGAGTGGAGAAATATTTTCCTCAAACTCTAAATTCAACTGTGCGAACGAAAAAGGAACTTTTAGATATACAATTATTCCTTAATCTTTATAGTTTCATATATATCAATCATACAGCAAGTACTCTAAAAGTTATAGATAATTGTTTTGATAACGATTTAGTGACATATCTATAGGTTCCTAGTTTTCAAAACAATTATTATTTATAGAAGAATTAGTGGAATTATAAGATTAAAGGGAATTCTAATACGTAATTAGAGTTCAAAAAATAATTCATCAAGCAAAAAATATCGATACACAGTTTGCAAGTTTTAACAAACATTTATCGCCTGTCAGATGCATGTTTACCATTATATAAATATCAGAACTTTTATAAAACAATGTAAGCATTTTGTTTGGCAAATAAAAATCAAAATATCGAAAACTAAGTGTCATTAACTCAGCCCCTCTAAAACCATCGTTATTTTATGCTAATGGGCAGAGTTACTGCCCTAAATTTATTTCTCAAATAAATGAAATAAATGTAAAAGCTCAAAAGATCGAAGAAATTATCGAAAAATTGAAAACACAAAAGAGGAATAGAAGATTAGTGGTTGTCCGATAATGAAATTTCGATCGCTTGCTTCAAAGAATCAAAAATTAATTTCTCAAATGTTGGGTAGCATGCTTGCGTAAAGCTCTTTTGGGTCACGTATACATAGACTAATCACTTCAGTAAATATACTCTGGCACTAGCCGTGAGAAAATGAAAATTGATGGTAGGATCAAACTGAGGTGTGTTCCATGCTTCAGGCTCTGAATATTTCACACTGTTGTAAGAGAAGACTCAAGAATATGGAGTTTCAGAGAGAACTTTATACTGATAATTCGTTTTTTTTTATTCGCCTAACATAGTTAGAGTAGTTTACCTCTTAATCAATCCACTTGTGTTTTAGTACACTTAAGTTCTACGCATCTTTAATTGGATTTCAAAGTTTGTTTTAAATGTTAAATGCACGGGAGTATTTATTCTGTATAGGATTAGTCATTTCAAACCCTATGCAAGTACTCAAAGCGCTAATTCTAAGGGAGACATGGAAGTCTCTTATTTATAGTATACTTAGGTATTATACATGGATTTATTGGCTCCTCTCTGATTGCATTAGTCTAGTTTAAGTACGTGTCTTAATTAGAAATTCACAACAAATTAATATTACCAATGTATATTTATCATTAAAGCGCAGTATATTATCAGTAGTTATTCATTACATTATGGACGGAAAAGTTCCTGATATAAGACGTATAAATTTCGAGATATTTTACGATAGAAGAGCGATGATAGTTAATTTAATGATATGTTGTAAAAGCTCATACTACTCATACAGTGTAAACTAGAAATCTGTACCGAACGTCTTTTGTATTTGTTATCGAGGATTACAAGGTTCAGTTTTATGAATACAAGTATCCAAAATGTACTTAGCTAAAAGCACAAATATTTAACAACCAAACAGTTAAAAAAATTCATTTGATTTTTAAAAGTAAGAAATAAATCTATAAGTAGACTGGAGAGAGTTCAGCATTCCAAGAAGACATCGAATAATTATAAATACATCACTTAGAAGACAAGAGAATTTTTCAGTATCTTTCGGCAATAACTCGGCAATCTTTATCGGAGCATTCCCTTCTTGTTTTGCACTTTGATACAATTAACGTCTTAATCTCCAAGTAGTTTTGACGCGATATCTCGCCCATCAAGATCTGACTAATTTCCTAATTCCTACTGACGAGATATTTCGTCATCAAGATAGTACCAAACTTTTATGACGAGATCAAGATCTGGTCAGTTTTTGACCAGATCTTGACGAAATATATTGTCCATCAAGATCTGATCAACTTTTCTAATGACGATATACCTCGTTGAGACAACCACAAGGAGGGTTAGCCCTTTGAAATAAAAATTATTTTCGAAAAAATGTATGGATGAAGACACTTATCACCTTACATCCAAATATATTTTGCATGCAACAGAAATGTAGCCTTTTTAGTTTCTTAAAGGGAGTGGAGACCATTTATGTCTCAATGCATATACTTTAGCAGCTCGACATACCCAAAATAATTCATATCTATCCATAACCATTTCAAGGAGGTGTTAAAAAGTAATGTTATTAAGAACTTTAAATGTTGGTGGCTATAGTTGAGTCTTTAAATTACTACAGATGTATTAAAACCATAGGATGTGTGATATAATATACATGAATAATTCAATGCATACCTCATGTTACACTTCCAGCTATCCAGTCTAGTTTTGTTTAATCACAGATATTATCTATAGTCAAGGAAAAATTTCGAAGTCCTCTCAATTCGTATTTTAAACGGATTTAAGTGTCGTTCTTAAATCAAAGGGTGTAAGTGTTACTCTTCACGTTTAGTTCAAAGTACATTTTCTTTGCTTAAAAGGGGTCTCAGACAGCAGGTAAATTGATAATAGTTTTATAATTCAGACTATCATCAGATATTTTATTTCGAATCGTATTCGTTATTTAACTAATTAGATGTAGGAAAACATTTTTCTACGCAAAAATGCTTTCGTAACCTCAGACATAAATCAAATATCAATACAAGGTTGGAACACTTTTAACTAGAAGTATTATCTCAGGTTGAAAAGTAATCACCATCGCCATCTGTTCTAAGTCATCTTGTATAGTTTTGCGGACAGAAAAAAGGTCCAACGTCTGTACATGGTTTGGAAAATTTTAACTAGAAGTATTATCTGCGACTAAAGGTCATCACACACACACACATCATCTATCAACATCTGCTCTCAATCATTTATAGTTACGAAAAAATGCGTAATTGGGATTTTTCTTAAACACTCAACTCTCTTCTGTGTTAGTAAAACTTTTCTTGTGTTTGTATGTCCATTACTTGATGTTGTCTATCATGTGTCTAGCGTGGCCAAATATGGCTCTTTCGCCAAAATTCCCAATCAACCAACCTTAAACACTCAAAGCTTATGATATTTTATACACTTTAATAATTTAATACAATGTACTTTTTTGTTTTAACGAATATAGAATGCAGAACCAATCAATCGTCAAAATCGAGGACCAGAATTCAGTAATTCGTTAATAATAAAACAAATTGCATTGAAATATGTACGAGAACCATTCGAGTCAATATGTATGGAAGATCACGGATGTTTGATTTGAACCCGAAAAATGGAATATAGTAGTTGTTTTCTTTCAGAAACGAATTCGAGCCTTTCAATTCTAACCTTTTTTACTTAATTATTACAAAATTGTTTTAATTTTAAATTAATGAATGCCTCCAAAGAAGCTCGGCTTTCTCAGAATACAGAATTGCCAGCCATTACTCAATAATCAATGTTGAATTAGATCGGGTCATCAGATACGTGGCCTCTTGAATCGAGGTTTTTAATTTTGAGGTTCAAAAGATGACGTTAGTGTAGATTGAATTTTGAACTAATATTAGAACAGTATTCCCCCGCGCAACTGAAATTAAGCTCTTTAATTAATTGTGGTATTAGAACATACCATGCATTCTAAAGGTTTTAAATCGAGGGAATTAATTTATACTTTTGGACTGGCACATAGATTCGGAAAGGTTTTGAAGTGTTAATTTATCTTAGTGGGCCTTTGTGGGTTTAATTAAATTATCTTTCCTGCTAACTTGGTAATTTACTACCACTGAAATTTTCTTTTAATTTGAGTCTAAAACAGTGATCGAGAGTGCTCAGCGATTTTGTAATACACAATAAATCAGTATGTAGTTAATAAATCGATTGTCTTCGGTAAGTACATTGTCATGAAACATAAATATATTTTACACAATATACATAAGGGTGTGAATGTGGAATGCAAGAATAAAATATTGAAGGAAACTAGGAGGAATTATCGGATTTAAAAATTTATTGATCGTTAAAAGATAGCGATGCAACGTCGATCATTACACTGTTACAATATTGCAATAAAAATTGTAATATTCCATCCATTAATGCAGGGTTATCGTTTTTATACATTAGTATTGATCATATCATCATTTATATAACATAGTTAAAGATTTAATAACATTTTAGTGGCATCCACAGTTTACTTAATTTTTAACAAAATAAAAAACGTATCTAAAGTTTCTCGTAAGACACGATAGCATTTCTCATTGATTTATAATGTTATCTTGATTTAACAGCCGCAAGTGACTCATTTGTGGTCAGCTTCACTTTATTTTCGTGTCTGTTCAGTAGAGTAAAAATTGCTATATTAGTATGTATAGAATCGCCTTCTTTTAAGTAGCAATTCAATAAAAATGAGAATTTTAAATCAACTAAAAGGAATAATATTGGCGGTGTTTTATTTAAATACTCATCTGAATTTGTAAAGCATATCAATTAAACCTTCTTCCGTCATCTGACCGTGATTCAAAATTACGTGGTGTTGTCGGATCTTTCCCTTGGGGACTGATCCCGGACCATCGCCAATATCCCGTTGTGTTGCTCCAGTGTGACGTTAATTAAGCACCTACCTACCTCAAACTTTCTTCTCTTACCATTTATATATGATTCAATATCATTTATCTAGGTTTTCAAAAAGCACTGGCTAATCATATCTGGGTTAAAAATATGTTAAATTCTATAACATATACTCTGAACAGATTTTCTTCGTGGTTCAGTGGGTTTGCCCACTGTGCTAGCAACCTGTGGGTTGTAGGCGAAGTAGGTTCGATTCCTGTAACTTAACCTAGGTATGTTTTCTCTCCTTTGTATCAGTAAAACTCTCCTTGAGGGCGTGTATATTACTTTATTACTTGACGCTCTGTTTGATGTTAGGTGCAGGTTGGCCAAATATTGCTCTTGCGTCATATAACCCAATTAACCACCATAAACTATCTGAATAGATTTTTTTAACTCGCAACATCTATCTCTATGTTACTAACCTAAATCGGCCTCAAGGGAAAAGTATGATGAAGTGAAAAAGTTATTAAAATGCATACATCAGAAATAGGTAGGTAGTTGAATTAATGTGGCACTGGAGCAACAAAAAAGGCTATTATCAGAGAGGAGTAGCAAAGCACAATCATGCTTTTCCAAACAGTTCACATATTGCTTCATTTAAAGAGCACAGAATTTCAGAAAAATTAAAGGTAACCGATCAAAAAACTTAAAAAATTTCGAACTTAGCGAAAATCTCGGTACCCCTAAATTCGAAATAAGATAAAAAATACAGCTATAACCACGATTTTAAAATAACTTTATTTCCAAAAATGCATTGATATTTCTCATACCTCAACCCGTGAAAAAACTGCACAGATAAATATGTAGAAAAAAGCCCTGATCGTCTTGTCTTCGAAATGTATCATTCAAAACAGCGAGCCTTGCAGTTTATACTATGACTCTCCCCTTTCTACTACAGCTGCTGCCGCTTCGCTTGTCACACGACATCCCCTTTCTGTCCCCCCGGTCCCACGAAAATTCTCCCCATACATTTTGGCAGGCGCAGAATATTAATACGTCACTTTAGAAAATACCCGCCCCTCCCCTCTCCCCGGCCTTCTTCTCTATTACACTATTAACCTACGGTAACAGAGGGCTGTGGCTTCATGGGTCGTCGGCTCGGTCTCCCCCGTCGGTAGATTCCAGATTGAACTAGTCGGTTTTTTCAGCTGCAGGGTTTTCGTCCTCTGGGCTGGATCAGCATTGTGTAGGAAAATAAGCTCTCGGATTACAAATTGGTCCAAATGAAGAAGTATGTGTCTCGCTCTCGAATGAAATCAGCTGTTTCACGTGTGGTTTGAAGATTATGTAGTGTTCATATTCGGAATGTTTTTACCCACATTTAAAAAAAAGTTCCGTATATTATCAGTGGAAACCACTGTTTGAATCAGTGCATGTAGAAATAGACTTCCTGATGACATTTTGTTCTAAGTGAAAATATTCCAAACTGACTAGTCGGTCTTTTCAGCTGCAAGGTTTTCGTCGTTTGGGCTGGATCAGCATTGTGTAGGAAAATAAGCTCTCGGATTACGAATTAGTATTGGAGAGGTATGCGTCTCGCTCTCAAATGAAATTGGCTGTTTCACGTGTGATTTGAAGATTATTATGTAGTGTTCATATTCGGAATATTCTTGAACTCGTTTTTTAAAAATATTTCGTGCATTATCAATGGAAACCATTGTTTGTATCTGTGCTATGTAGAAATACAGACTTCCGGATTACACGTTGTTTTAAATTGAAAGATTCCAGATTTTTGTTTTTATCAGCTGCAGGTTTTTCGTCCTGGATAAGCATTGTGTTGGCAAATTAGTTCTTGGATTACAAATTTGCCTAAATGAAGAAGTAAAAGTCTCGTTCTCAAATGAAATCGGCTATCTCACCTGTGGTTTGAAGATTATTATGTAGCGTTCGTATTTGGAATGTTTTTGAACACACATTTTAAAAATGTTCCGGAAATTATCAGTGGAAACCTCTGAATCAGTGCTATGTAGAAACAGATTTCCGGATGACATTCTGTTCTAAATGAAAATATTCCAGATTGAACTAGTAGGTTTTTCAGCTGCAGGGCTTAGGAAAATAAGCTCAAATTGATCTAAATGAAGAAGTGTGTCTTGCTCTCAAATAAAATCGGCTGTTTCACGTGTGGTTTGAAGACAATTTCGTTCATTATTAGTTTTCTTATGAAGAACTTTTGTTTCTGGAATATTCCTAATCAGGTTCTTAATTGTTTGTACTTAAACCGAATCATTGAACTTCACACGTCTCCTGTGTCTCTTTTCTCTTTGGAAAGTATTGATCTGGTTCAGATATATAGTTAGGGGCTCTAAAGTTACACACACAACATCCTAAATGGAAATGCATATAAAGTTCTATAAAACAAAATTAATCGTTCTACCTTTATTGTAAAGGTAATTTTATTTATACAATCTCAATATTTAATCATTCTTATGTCTCAGGACTTGTTTTCATCGCTCTTCTCTAATGGAAGAATACAGATTGAACTAGCAATTTCTTTTGCTCTTCCAAAGGTGTTAGTCCTGAAACCTCTGGTCTGGATCAGCATTCTGTAGAAATGTAATCTCCCGGATTACAAATTGTTCTAAATGAAAAAGAGCGAATTCTTCTCTAAAATGAAATTGGTCGTTTTAAGTATTTTTGGAAGATACTTTTATTCGTTATCATAGAATTTTCTGAGAAGTAACTTTTATTCTGCGAATTTTCCCCATGCTTTTTTAAACTTTTAGTAAGCAGATTCATCATAGTATCTGCCGTATTTCTTTCAGGGTCTTCTTTCTCAGGAAACTATTGGTTTGTCTCATCATCGGGTGATGTTGTGGGCTCTTGAGTTACACTCACAAAGGTTTCTAAAGGAACGAATAAATAAGTTTTACAAGGAAATTGGTCGTGTTCTACATTTTCGATGGTAGAGTAATTTTGTTCAACAACGAAATCGCATTTTCAGTCTATGTACTTGTTTTGATATATTCTTAACGGAAGAGTACAGATTTAAACAGTAACTTATTTTCCACTCTACGGGGGTTTCGTACTAAAAACGTATTCGTCTGGATCAATGTTGGGTCGAATTTTAAGCGCTCGGATTACACAACTTGCAAAATTATACTAAAATAAAATGTCTTCAAATGAAGCAGGATGTTTCAGAAGTACAAGGCTATTTCACTAAAAAAATTTTTCGCTTTTCACGGTTACATCATTTTATCCCGGAATAAATATTGATTTGTAAAATCCTAGATAATCTGATACAAAGTGTGCCTTTCCTTTTTATTCTTTCCCCGGCTCATGCATTATGAACTTCCAGGTTTGAATTAACATGTCCCTTAAATAATTCTTAGTCCTTAGCAGAAACAGGCAAATAAGACGATAACTCCATATTTCATTCGACAACTGGAGTACAGCTGACTTATCCAGCAGCTGTTTACGTGATCTGGGATCTAAAGCTATTTGCGTCTGGCTCAACGTTGTGTCGAAATATAAGCTCTCGGATAACATAACTTGCGAAATCGTACTAAATTAAATGCCTTCAAATGAAGCAGACTGTTTCAGAAGTACAAGGCCATTTCCCAAGAACCATTTTTCTTTTGCTTTTTCACGATTACATTATTTTATTCTAGAATAAATATTGTTTTGTAAAATCCTAGATAAATCTGATAAAAAGTGTGTATTTCCTTTTTTATTTTCCCATAGATTATGAACTTGCTTGAATTTACATGCCCCCTAAAATAATTCTTAGCCCTTACCAGAAACAGGCAAATAAGACGATAACTCAGAATTTCATTCGACCACTGGAGTACAGCTCACTTATCCAGCAGCTGTTTAAGTGATCTGGGACATGACACTACTTCGCCCCTTTTCTTGCTTGATCAGAAAGTGGTCTTCGACAAGACAACTGAAAGATCTTACTTCTTTTTCTTTACTTAGTAACATCTCGTGTTTGTTAACCTCTTGAGGACACTGTGCTAAGAAAATTGAGTGAAATGTCTTTATGGACCACCATGACCACCATGTATGATTGCACTTTGAACGTAACACAAATTTAGTAGTTTTCTTTTTGTAATGGGAGGTGGGACACCGTCCTTTCACCCATCTATAACACTCCTTGACACCAAAATATCAAATGAAAAAATATCTATGTATTTTAGTCTCAGTGTACATAAAATATTATGTATATTAGCCTTATCACTTTCAAACGCCCCACCCTTTCTAAAAGGGTCAACTATCTACAATTAAATTCAACCAATAAGAATTAATTTTCACAGTACAATTTCCCAGAATTATATATTTTATTGGTACCATTCCTATATGGACAAAAGCCTTCGCAATTTTAGTGCATTTTTTATAATTATAGGTTCTTATGAGTCCGTTACTTGGCGAATTTAAGCGTATCTTCGAGATTAAGAACATGATGTGATCTTTTAACCCTCCTAGTGGTTACCTCGACTAGGTATCTCGTCATTAGCAAAACTAACCTTACCTTGATGGACGACATATCTCGTCATAAGAAAACTGAGATCTTGATCTCCTCCTCATCAGGAGATGGGCAATATCTTGATGACGAGATATCTCGTCATTAACAAATTTGGTCAGATCTTGATGAACGAGATATCTTATCGAAACCACTTGAGGATAAACAAGAATTTGAATGTAGTCTGAGACTCGTTTTGAGAAAATAAGGCCTACAAGTCTACTAAACTCTGAGTATTTTGGAATTCTGACTTCATTGGGCGGCATACATGATTCTAGTAATCCTCTTGATCACGGACAGTCGAGATACTTTTTCAACCTTAAATGAGGCAGTCATACTCGAAATATACTATTCTTTTGCTTTGTGGATCGAACCCAGGGACTCAAGAAGAACAATTTTCTCCTTAACCACAGTAAACGTCACCATCACCAAGTGCTTATTCAACAAGAGTGAAATTTAAAAACTAATCACATTTATAGAAATACTTTTGAAATTTAACGAGTTTTAGATAGAACTGTGTCTATATACATCTACTTCGGATTTAAGGCTATATTTCTGTTTATGTTTGATTTCAATGTGTTGTTGCTGATCCCGTTGGTATTAGCTGTATTTGGTCAAGTATTTTCTAGACCAATTATAATAGACTTTGTCATTCGTAAAGATGATGCGTATAGCCTCCTCTCGATTTCAAATTAGTACTTCTAAAGGGACACTTATGTAGTCTAAGATGTGAGTGTGAGGAGTAGCAGGCATGACAAAACCAAAGCAGAATGAGAAATCTCTAACCCCTAAATTGAATGAGATTGGAATAAAAATTTTCGAGTAACTATTAGTTTATTGTCTGTCAATTTGAGCTAGATTAATTCATAATTATTGGGTTAAAATTTCCATCCTGAATGAAAACGAAGATAATATGTAAAACAGGTTATTTTACTGGAATAGTGTCAGATTTGGATTAACTGTCTATGATTATTATTTGGTATTGGAAAGCTAATATGACTGGGATGTACAATTTAAATTAAATAGTCGGTGTAGTTGCGTTTTGAAAATAATCCACTGATAAGTCCATAGCAAAAAATATTCTCCTTTCTATAATTCATATTGAATTTTTGAAATGAGATTAGCTTATATGTGTATACATTATAAATTTATTATTTAAGGTGTAGAGAATATTCTGAATCTTGAAGAAATTTTATAAATGAATCGAAATCTAACAAACACAAACAAGTAGTTTGTATTCAAATGATTTTAACTTTCATATTTCTAAAATTCAATGACCAAATACAAAAGGTATCTCGTAATGAGTCAATAGGTCATAAGGCCGCCATATCAAGCAATACATCCCGCCAAACATGTGTACATCAAACATAAAAGGGTGCATTGGGTCTACAGGTTTCCGAAATGTTCGATTTTGAATCACCTACCATATGGTATTGACCAGGGTCCATAATTCATCTATGGGCGAATATCGGACAGAGGCTTCCATTCGATGGACAAAAATGCCCCACAGGTTCCTTCCCGATTCGGGAAATTACTTGCCAAGGAAGCAACTCTAGGGATTATCTGTGGATGTTATTTTGCACGCCTGTTCGTTATCGTGCTGAAAAATGGCATCTAAAATCACTAAAGATGGGATGGCAAAACGAGCCATATCACGTCATCGGCATATCGGTGTATTATCGTTGCCCCCTGCGAAATAGTGGTCATTGACTGCTATTGTTAATTCCATTCCAAACCATTACTCCACAATAAATGTCTCTCACATATGGCTGAAGAATCCGATTATATTATATCATATCCAGAGATAACCGGTGCTCAGAGAACAATGAGATTTGTCGCTGCACATGACACTGATCATTTTATCACATAAGATAGCTCTAGTACAATATTGCTACAATCTTTAAAACATTGGACAGGCTGAGTGGCAGATGTCGTAAATGGGAGACTACAAACCATGAATCTGTATTGCTGAATCAGTGATGGTTCATGTTTGCATATTGACTTGTGAATCTCATCGTGAATTCACCGCTCCTATGGACGTGATGAAAAAGTCCCAATCCTTCTACGAAGTTCATATTTCCTATTTAAACACTGGCAAAAATTCCATCCACAATACATTTCATGCTACCTCGCGTTCCGTTTTCGTCGTGGTTTGACGTTGGAACTATTCGGCTGTGTGTAGGAGCCTGTGCAATCTCTTATGAATGCTTCAGAGATTTCATAGGGTGTGTGATTAAAATGTCTTCATTCTGATAAGGAAAATATTGTAATAACTAATTTTGTATTAAGAGTCATCGAAACAGGGGCAGATTCCAGACTACAAAATATAATCCTGAGGTAACCAATCTATAAATGATGGTCCATGTCTATACATTTGAAATTTGCAGGAGCTGTAGATAGTGAGAATGCTACTACATGACTAAAAAGTCCCACTTACTCTATGAAGTTTCATTTCCTATTTAAAACACAGATTAAAATCCCATCTATGAAACATTTCATGTTGATCAGTTGTATGCAGGAACCTGTGAAATTTCTGACGAAAGCGTCAGCTCGATTAAAATAGTGCGAATTTTTTTGGTTTTAAATAGGACCACACCAAACAATTTGAAAACACTAGCATTTTGAATGCGAAAAAAGCATATTTTGCTATCAATAATTCACGCCAGCTAAATCAGCTAAAAGGTATGTATCAGAGAATACTTCTGAACTATTTATGCATTCAAGTAAACTGTTAACATATTGATTTTCTGCATCTTATCTCTCACCCTTATCAAGTGATTGATTCGATACGATATAATGATTTGCATAAATCACATGTTCAAATGTACCCTGCAATTTGCATACATTTCGGCAAAATCATAGCAGTGTGATGCTTTCCCTGCTATACAGTTTAATTTTGAATGCTGATTAATGCCTTAAATGGCTACGTTCAAACAGCGCAACTTAATAACTGACAAGTTGCTATTGTTCAGTTAAAAAGAATATGAAAATGCTATGGTAAAGGATTGATTTTCTTACAAAAGTAACAAGTACAAATTATGTTACAAATACTTCAGAGCGTGTGTATATAATTATTGTTGTGTAGTTTAAACGTTTAGAGTGTTTAGACAAGTAGTTTTCTTTTGGTGAATTCTCGTCTTCTAATCTGATGAAGTGTGAAATTTATTTCCTTTTCACTTTACGGCAAATTTATTTGGATCAGGATTAACCTAACTAAACATTCACACCCTAACAATATCCTACGATTTGTTTAGCACTTCTATAAAAATATCTATGACACTTCCCCGCCCAGAAGTGTACTTATAAATGCTGATTAATGTCATAAATGGCCACTTTCAAAATATACAACTTAATATCTGGCAACTTTCTATTGATCAGTTAAAAAGAATATCAAAATATATAGTAATGGTTTGATTTTCTTACAAATTCTACAAAATATTTCAGCGTGTATATTTAATGATTACTTTTATAGTTTACCAAGGACTAACGTTTATAATTTAGTGTGTTTAGACAAGTTGTATTCTTTTGGTGAATTCACGCAAGTATAAAATTTACTTCATTTTCACTCCGTGGCAAATTTACTTGGGCCATGGTTAACCTGACTAAACATTTACATCCTAATCTGTCTCTATGCTTTGGTTTTACGTGCGCAAGCGGAAGCAAATGAAAAGAGAAAAAGCGCTTTCTGTCCAACATATGACAATAATTGATTCGCCGTAGGTAAATATTGGATGAAGGCATTCTATTGTGCTTTGAAAGTACTGTTTTTCTCTATTTTATTTCCTTCCTTTCGCACTTCAAAAATAGATTGAATGCTTTGACATCATTTTTAAGAAGATTTCATTCATGGTTTTTTATGTAGAATTTGATGTTCACTTGTGCAAAGAAACAACGCTTTTGAACGAATTTTTAAAGTTCGTTGGACTGAATTTACATCTCGGATGAATAAATATTTTCCACCGCTTCGAGTTCGAAGAACATTAAGCTTTGTGCTACAGAATCGGGACTGTTTCCTCAGAATATACGTATGAATATATTTTATTCTCAAGAACTTTTTATTTCATTTCGGTTCTGAATAACACTCATGAATACTTAATTTTGTTTTATGCAACTCACCATTATTACTCTAGTGAATCCAAAGATATTGATCTTTATAGAAGACAGTAAAATTTCACAGATGTACCATTATATTCTCTTCAAATTTTGTCACGTTTCTTTAAGGCATGTTGGCTTCCAGACTATTTGATGATTTAATTCACAATGCAAGTATAAAAAACGAAGTTAAAGAATAAAGAAACTGAACAAACATATTTTATAAATACGAATTATCACAAAAGGTTAATTTTAATGTGAAAATTGTTAAATTTATTTTTACACTTAAAGCAAAATATCTAGTTCTTTTTCTCTTTAAATATCCCAGTTATTTTTGTAGTGTTTTTCTCTTTAAATATCCCAGTTATTTTTGTAGTGTATCTGCATATGCAAATGATTGAATATGTATTTCATTATCTTTACATATTTCCTACAAGTATATCTTTCTTTTATTTTAACCATTTTACTTTCAAATACGAGAGAATATTTAAACTAATGTATCTGGTTTATTGGCCAATCTGTGATAAAGTAACATCGAAGAACATAACTTTTAATTTATAAAAAAGAATATAGAATTACAATGTTATTCATGGAATATGCTTTAAGACGGATAAAAAAGTTTTGAAACCAAATCTTCAGTTAACCCTGCAAGTGGTTTCGACAAAATGTCTCATCCATCAATATCTGACTAATTTTACTAATGACAAGCTACCTCGTCATCACGAGATCAATATCTGGTCAGTTTTTTCTAATAGTGAGATATCTCATGCATCAAGATCTGGTCAGTTGTGATGATGACCTCCTCGAGACAACCACCAGGATAGTTAAGAAAAGTAATGACAAACACATAAAACAGTAAAAGCTCTCAACAGACACTTGTTACCTACTCGCAAGATATAGTTACAGTTCTAAAACAATGGCATCTATGGTAGTCCTGGATTTATTCTGCGAAGAGGGATAGTTGACATGGACTGTGACCATCTTTTAGAATGTTCAGCATTTTCAGGGGAAGACGGCCATTGGAACGCTAGAGAACTTATAAAACAGTTCAACACTTGTTGATCTTTACAGAGCATTTTAAGTTTGTTCCATGTTCTAATTTCGTGTGTCACTGTGTGACACATGGGGATTAATAGATTTATGCTTCAATGCCTTTGTAATAAAAAAATGTTAAGAAATTTTTAAATAATACGATTCTACAATTTTTTTATAAAATGAAAGGAAAGACTGATTACTCTTTATTATGATGAAGGTAGCGAAGCATGCAAAGCTTACCCGCAATTGCTTACTTCTGCAGCTTACATGTGCACGTTGCACGAGTAAGGGAAAAGGCTAGACTTATAGAAGTAGTTACGATGAAGGTATCAGAGTATGTAAACTTTACCAGTAGTTGATTACTTCTTCATTTTACGTATGCGCGTGTAAGTGGAAAGATTGGTTGATTTTTTAACCCTCTTGGTGGGGTTTATCTTCGAGCCGAAAAGTACCGTGTAATGGTGAGCCCCTGTAAAACCTGTTCCAAACTGTCACCAGTTCTGAGCAAGGAGAAATTTGTTTTTACTACTTGGATCTTCTTTCCCTTCGAGTAATAGGGTAATTTTGTCGGAACGAGGCATCTCGTCCTTAACGAAATTCCCCAGATCTTGGACGAGATATCTCGTCGAAATGCTTGGAGTATCAACCTTCCTAGGGATTGTCTCGACGATGTATCTTATTAGCAAAACTAACCAGATCTTGATGGACGAGGTATCTTGTTATTAGAAAAACTGACCAGATCTTGATATAGTCATCAAAAAAGCGACAATATCTTGAAGACGAATTATTTTGTCATTAGTAAAATCAGTCATATCATGATGGACGCGATATCTCGTCGATACCACTTAATAGCACAAGGGCCAGATGTGGCCAAGCTACGCCAAGTAATGCAAGTGAAAAGGCAAAAACAGAGTACAAGTAATTCCGATGATCATAGCGAGTTTGCAAACTTTATCACTAACTGCTTACTTGTGCTTCTTACATATGCTCGTATAAGTGAAAAGGCAATTGAATGCATGTAATTGTGATGAAATACTCAAACTTCACCAGTAATTGCTTACTTTTACTTCTGGAGTGATTAGTTCCAGAGTCTGCATTTAAATTAGCCAAGCAACTCGACTGGTGTGTTCTTCGTCTGAATACCCCCGATCTGTCAGAACAGCAGGCGAGGTGTCCCCTCCGAACAAAAATGACCTTCCCCTCGTCCTCCCTCGCCGGCTTTGTGCATCCATTAAACAAAAGGGGTTTCCAAAACTCTCGACAATGTCCGTTCGATTTCTGTCACAAACTGCAGCCGTCGCCTAATGTAGCCTCCTGTAAAGCGGAGGTCCGCCGTTGGTGGGGAGGGGCGGGAGGTGGTCTCTCACCTGCATCGGTTGGTGATTATTGACTTTGCCGTTTGTGTCCGTAATGGAGTTGGAAGGTTCCGCTCATTTCCGGCGACCCATTCGTCAGTGTATTGATCTTAAGTGAGAAGGAAGAGCCATTCAAGGACCCCCCTCGTCTTCATGACCACTTGAATAAAGCCACCGATAAGAGGTGATTAAGGAAATCTAAAATGTTCCAACCGGGGAGGAATTCTCAATTAAAATTTTGTCCGGGAAGTCGCGGGGCTTCAGGAGCAACCGCACAATTTAAGGGAGGGTTTTACAGCTATTGGAACGCGCCGATTCAGTCAATGGAAAGGCCGTTTTAAATACCGAGCGTGAACTGAAGTTGTGTCTAATATATCAGCGGTGACAGTTGCATGAATGGAGACCCTATTACAGTGCAATGAGTATTTCGAGATCCTAGGAAAATATTAAATACAATTTTTTTAAACTTGGGCTAGGTAAGTTGAATTAACGTCGCAGTGGAGCAACACAACGGGCTATTAAAAAGCTTAAGGTATCTCCAATACGGACACAAGGCCGCTTTATCCCGGTTGAAAGAGTAACGGACTAGCAACTGGAGGGTTGCGAGTTCTAATCCAACCAAAAGACCATCGTGTACAAAGGGAGCAAGTGCACGTTAAATCTCTCGTGGCCTGAAATGTCCTCACGTTGGCCACGTGGTGTGGAAGTTTGGAGAGTGAGTTGCCAACTCAGGTTTTACCTCGTCATTTGACCGTGGTTCAAAATTACGAGGTGTTGTACTCGGACCTTTCCCTTCGGGATTGATCCCGGACAGTCGTCAATAGCCCGTTGTGTTGCTCTAGTGCGACGTTAATTAATCACCATTACCATTACCGGACCATCGCCAATAGCCAGTTGTGCTTCAGTGCGACGTTAATTAAAATACCTACCTACCAATACGGACACAAGGCAAAGTGAAGCTGTGTCCTAATATAATTTTTGATAGTTCACATGAATAGAGCCCCAATTACAGTGCAATGAGTTTGGGATTCTAGGAAACAATTTTAAAAATTTGAAAACTTAAGGTAGAGGTAGATAGTTTAATTAACGTCACACTGGAGCAACACAACGCGTGCTGTTTTAAAAACTTAAGCTGCTTCTTAGCCCTTCTTGTTTTTATCTTCGAGTCGAAAATTGCCCTGTTCTGTCAAGCCTCTTGTGCAAAAACCTGTTCCAAACTGTCACCAGTTCTGAGCAAGGGACAATTTATTTTACCGTCTTGGATCTACTTCCCCTTTGAGTAATAGTGCCGCTTTGTCTCTACGAGATATCTCGTCCTTAGCAAAATTGACCAGATCTTGGACAATATGTCATCGAAACACTTGGAGGGTTAATATAAGTGGTGACAGTCATATGAATGGAGCCCCGATTATAGTGATTGAGTGTTTCGAGATTCTAGGAAAAATTTAAATTAAAATTTTAAAAACTTAAGATAGGGAGTTGATTTAACATCGCACCGAAGCAAACACAATAGGCTATTTTAAAAACTTAAGAACTTCGCAAGTGGAGGAGTTTGAATTTTTTTTACGGGAATTTCGGGAGAGCCATATGAAAGACCATTTGGAACTGAAGCTATGCGCTAATATAACGCAGGTGACAGTTCACATGAATAGAGCCCCGATTGCAGTGCAATGAGTGTTTCGAGAGTATAGGAAAAAATTAAATAATAAAATTTAAAAAACTAAGATGCTCTGAAGTGGAGGAATTCTCAATTTTTTATACGGACAGTCTCAGCAGGGCCATATGGAAGACCATTTTACATGTAGAGTATAAACTGAATGTTCCCTAATATAAGATGGAGACAATCCCATGGATACAGTCCCGATTACAGTACAATAAATGTTTCCCGATTGATAGGAAAAATTAAACGAAAATGTAAAAAATTAAAATATCCTAGCATGGAGGATTCAGTTAAATTATTTTCGGGAAGTTATAGGAAAGCCATGTGGAAGACCATTTAAATTGCGAGCAGAAACTGAACCTGTGTGCTAATATTGTATATCCTCCTGAATGACAATTCAAGTGAATAAAGCCCCGGTAGGTAGGTATTTTAATTAAAGTCCCACTGGAGCAACACAACGGGCTATTGGTAACGGTCCGGGATCAATCCCAAAGGGAAAGATCCGAGAATAAAGCCCCGATTATACTACAGTGAGTGTATGGAGATTCATAGGAACAAGTGAAATGAAAAATGTAAAAAATTTAAAATTTTCCAAAGTGGTGGATTTCTCAATTATTTTTTTCGGGAAGTTACAGGAGAGAACCATATGGAGTAGTTAAAGTACAAACGGAGGCAGTTCATATCAATAGCTCCTCAATTGTAATGCAATGCATATTTAGAGATTCATGTCAGGGAAATCTCTCCAGCGTTTTAACAGATAGAAATTTTAAATTAAAATTGTGTACAGGAAGTTTCAAGAGCCTCAGATACATCCACGCACTTTAGAGGATAATTTTATAGTTAAGTGCGTATTCGAGTAATCGATAGCTGTTTCTAATTAAACTGAAGCTGTGTGTCCTGGTATAAACGATGACAGTTGACATGAATTTGATTTTATAGCAATGATTTCGAGATTCATAGGCTTAGTGCTACAGAATGTTATTTCAATGTAAGGATTTTAAGCCGTCTGTTCCTAGCTACAATTTGAGCAAAGTTCGAAGTCATACAGGAGAGTTTTTCTCACAACTCTGTTTTAATCTGTATGTTCCTTGGCTTTTTCTGTAAAGCTAAATGTAGGTGGCGGTTGTGCTTCTGTAAATTAATGTGTTTTCTATTCCGAACGTGACTTCACTTGACTTGTTTTTCGAACATCATTTCAGCACTTCGCCACATAAAATTCCAAATGAATTCCGAATTGATATATGATAGTTGATAGGTCAGCCAATTAGCGCCAAATTCAATTAATTCAAGCGCCAAACTGTGATAAGCTGCATTTTAAGGTAACCCCGATGTGAATCATGAGAGAGCATTTGAATGGCAGAAGTAAAACTTTCACTTCCTGTCTGGTCTCAGGGAGAGTTATTTGAGGGAAATAATCAATATTCAGCAATCAAGGACAAATGGGATTCCTAGAAATGAAAGAAAAATTTTATTTTTCCTATCCCTCGCCTCTCTTCAAGTGCAAAATACACCAATAGCCATCCTATTCTAAACTCCAGAGTTAATTTTGCATTGTACAACAATATTTCATTCTTAAAAGTAAACAAATTCATATACGTGCCACTTACCAAATAATGTAAAATAAAATTAGACGGGAAATGCACTCAAATTGTTATCAGTAAAAATACAAATTGTGACATCCGCGCTTGTACTATGACAAAAATGCTCACAGCAATTATATGGATGTCAATAGCTACTGTTTGAAGGAAAGAAGCACATAATTTTTTTAAAAACTGATAGCATAATGTTGAGAATTTATGAAACAGTTAGAGTGGAGGCATCCCTGTGGGGTTAAATAAATAGAGCGTTTAACCCTTCAAGGCGGTTTTAATAAGATATCTCGTCCATCAAGATCTCACCAATTTTGCTAATGACGAGATATCTCGTCACCAAGATACTGCTGGATTTTTGACGAGATCAATATCTGTCAGTTTTTCTAATGACGAGATGGATCAAGATATGCTCAGTTTTGCTAATGACGAGATGGATCAAGATATGGTCAGTTTTGCTAATGACGAGATACCTCGTTGAAGCTATTAATCACCAGGAGGGTTAATGTAAATAGTGAAAGAAAAGCTCACAGAGCAAAAAACGAAAAGTTAACTTACAAAAACAGACAGATAAGAATGTAAATACATAAAATACGCAGTATTTAAGAAATAAATTAATCTTAAGCATTTAAAAATTTGAAACTTACTGAAGAAATAATTCTAGTTAAACATAGTTTAAAGTGTGTTTTTAATTTCTAAAATATTAAACCAAACAAGTCAGTTTGAAATTTATTTCCTCACTTTGCAAATGAAATTGTGTTTAAACTTTAATGACATATGCAGCATTATTAGCTACCTTTTCATTAAAAATATACTTAACAAACAGAAAAGTTTTGCAAGGATTGGTATGTTAAAGCAACAAGTATAAAAGAACTGATGTGCACTTTTATGGGCTTATATATGTGCGAAAAGTTATTCTAAACATCAGTTTGGTGCTTATTTTGATTTCGTTGAATTTATATTTGAATTTAATTGCAATTTTAACTATGTATGTTATGGGTGACAGACATGTAAGGATTATGTTTGTACTTAAAATCCCTCATTTCAATATTTACCTTCGAAAAGCAATCAAGGTGACAATGTTTAGTCACTTGATTGGTTTTGATCGTTGAGGTTAAATACCTGAAAGCTGATTTCGCATTCATTAGTAGCAAGTGCATTTCCGTGAACGAAATATTGAAACAGAGACTAACAATTTATATTTGAAGAGCTTAGTTTGAGATTTTCTTGAAATCTGATCTGCTAAAGCATTACTACTAAAAGCATTTTACTGTGTTAGATAGTAAAATGATCTTTCACTAAACTTAGAAGCATTTTACTGCGCTAAACAGTAAAATGCTCTTTTAGTAAAGCATTACTATTTAAAAGCATTTTAATGCGTTAAAAAGTAAAATGATTTCACTAAAGCAATACTACTAAAAGTATTTTACTGCGTACACAATAAAACACTCTTTCACTAAAGCATTACTACTGAAAGCATTTTACTGTACTAGACAGTAAAATATTCTTTCACTAAGGCATTATTACTAAAAGCATTTTACTATGTTAGAGAGTAAAATGCTCTTTCACTTTCGCTATGATAAATATTATAAAATGCATGCAAATAATATAATAGGAATGACTAAAACAATTGGATAGCTGCCATCAATATCCAAATAGACGCTACTCAATTTCAAACATCAGTTATAAATCCGTTATTTGAAAAAAGTGCATTTCATTTTACTTAAACTGTTTCCTTATGAATAACAAAACAATAAAGAACTAAAGTTGAAAAAACAATTACATGTCGCACAGATATATTATAAGTTCCAGAACGAACAAAACTTATTGGAGTTTATGGAATTTTTAGAACCATGGCTGATAAATAAAAAATAACTATATTGTTTTAAAACATATTTTCTCAATTTCCTTTGTACTATAAAACACAACAGGCAACAAATAATCTTCTTTCAAAGCGAGTATTATACCTAGCAGAATAAATACTTCCTAAGCCGCTTTATACCGGTCAAACTTCTATAATTATGTTTTAAAATGTTTAAATTGTTAGAGTTGCAACCACGAATTGATGCGACTTCTTAGAAACGCTTGCGCCACTCTTTTAGTACGCTTGCGCCAGTCTTTTAGTACGCTTGCGCCAGTCTTTTAGTACGCTTGTGCCAGAGAAATCAAATATCGTTAAAGAGAATGATTCTCCGCCAAGATTTCGTCGGCATGGTTATGAAGGTTTACACTCTCCTTAAAATGATGTTTCCTATTAGAATTACGAGTGTAACTTAATTTACCAACACATGGGACGAAAGTTTATTGAGGGGTAAGCTACATTTTTAAAGTAGTAATAAAATAATTATAAAAATGCCGGTTTTTTAGATTTTTCTCTGATATTAAAAAAAAGCATGTCTTGATATCCATTTACTACAGTTACATAGACACATACCAAATCTAAAACTAAAAAAGATTTAGTCGATATGCTTATGAAGATTTATACTCTCCTTAAAATAAATACTGTTTCCTATTAGGATTATGAGTGTAATTTAATTTTCCAACGCATGAGACGAAAGTTTATTGAGGGGTAAGCGAGATTTTTAAAGTAGTAGTAAAAACATTATAAAAATTATGTATTTTTTAGATTTTTCTTGATGGTATTAAGGTAAAGCATGTTCTTGATATCCAGTTGTTCTAAACACATTCAAAATCTAAATCTAAAATAAAATTTAGTGATAGTATTTTAAATAAAATATGGTGTACTGAAAGTATTTAAATAAGTAAGCATTACTGTGAAAAAGGTTATTGCAAATATCATTGTACATAATTTTAAAATTTTACCATATCTGTATCTGTATATCTACACATGTGTCTGCATAAATAAAATACCATGTCGTTTGAATAGAGTACATTACCTAAATACTACTTGCAAAAATCCAACTTAATAGAAAGTTGAATTCGTACGGATATGTAACCAGAATCCGAATTGAAGTGCAAAGTAAATATGTCCTTAATTTTATAGTTCATTGGAACTTATTTTTGTGAATTGAAAAAAATATCATTTAGTTTCAAAACAAATGCTATACAAGTACAAACTGTTTAGTATTACAAAATAGAAAAAGAAAAATACTAGTTCTAGTTTCCTTTAAGAGTTATCTAATTAATTTTCTTTCCCCAAATATATTTGAAATTCGATGTTATTTGCATATTTTAAATGCTAAATTACTGAATAATAATTAATTATTCGCATATTTATAAGATAAGTGAAAACCCTATTAATATGGAAAAGGGAGCGATCATTTGTATTCTGAGTAATCTGAAATAAATCAAAAACGTAGGTTTCTATATAGCAACATTTCACAGCGTTTTGATGATAGGGTATTTGAATTTGAATAGTGTTCATATTCTATTCAAATTTACTATCTATTCATACTTCATTACTCACTGCCGTTATTTATCGCCTTTGATAATTCATTACTTTTATTTATACTAAGGTGAGATATAGTATAGTTCCTTAAATCGTTTTGAAGATTCTAAATTACGAGGTGTTGCATTCGGATCTTTGCCTTCGAGATTGATCGCGGACTATCATCAATAGCCCGTTGTGTTGCTCCAATGCTACGTAAATTCTTACCTACCTTGCATTTTTTTTATTCTATTAGTTGATAACTGATATTTCAATTTTTAATACAATCATGGAAATCAGTAAACAACGCATGAATTTTACTTTTCCAATTTACATTTAAGCTGATCTAAATAGACTAATTATGAAGTTTCCTGAAATTTTCGAGAGTTAGCAGTAACAAAAAAAAAGGAAAAGTACCAACTCGCGTAAACACGTAACAATTGTAACGCATTTCCAGTAAATTTAATAAGCTTTATGTTCATAAAAACTCTCTTAAAAGAGTTAAAAGCATGCATGTTTTCAGTTTCTTTAAAAATTGAAGTACGCAATTAAAAAGATACAGTTTAATCCTTTGATTAAAGTAAACAAATACAGAGAACATCGTGAACATTAAGCACACACAGGTGGTTAAAAACAGCTTCATAAACAGAAAATGGAAAACAACACAAGAGTTATTTTGTGAGGATTTTGTTTTCAAGTCTGAACATCGAATAACACGCACTCATTAAATAATTTTACTCCGCAATTTACACAACTCACTGATTTTAATTATTTTCAATATTTTATTCCAGTGCTTGTACTACCTGAAGCATTACAAGCCATGGGAATTATAAGAACACAATGTTTTTATTGAAATAAACTGATTTAAATCATTTAGGGGAAATAAGAAAAATTCATTAATCGGAGTAATCTGGGAAAACATTTTTTTTCGAGCCTAATACCGAACAAGCCACTTCCAGGAATAAATTTCAGAAGAGGTGGGAGAATATTTTTATCAAAAATTGCTCTTCGCATCAGAAAAAGCGAATTTTCGAAGATACGCGAAAAAAAGACAGAATCCATATTTGAGTAACTTCAATTAAAATCCTTTTAAGTCTTAGGATTCTTTAAAACTGTTTGCAGAACTCGAAGTACGGTTACCTTTAATTATCAGGTTTAAAGTAAAGACAAACTTTCATTTTCAATTATAATAATTTTTAAGTAATTTGTATGTTCTTATTCTTAAGCAGTTTGGTTTTTATAAGTTTCCTGTTAATCAGAAACAATCAAACCTTTGAACAGAGATCTCAATCCGAGGAACTGTGTATACAGTTTGCTTTATTTATGGTAATTTAAATCAATTCAAAAGAGGAACATACAGGGGAATAATATAATTAAATATCGTATTTTTGAACTATGCTTTCTTCATTTGTATGCAGTTTACTTAGTTTTATGGTAGTTCAAATTAATTCAAAAGGAATATACAGGGGAATAATATAAGCAAACATGGTTTCCTATATATTCCTTCATCTATATGCAACTTATTTAGTTTTATGGTAGTTAAAATCAATTCAATAGGAAATATAAAGGAGAATAATGTAAACAAATATTATTTTCCTGCATATTCTTCCATCTGTATACAGCTTATTCAGTTTTATAGTCGTTAAAATTAATTCAATAGGGAATATTCAGCGGAATATAAAATAGGCAAATATATTTCCTGTACTAAGTTTCTTTCATATCATAAGTAGAAAATTAATGAATTATATATTTCGTGCTACACCTGTTTAAAGTTTTGAAAATCTAGTTACACAATTTTTCAGCTATCTCAATAGGCGAAATAAATAATAGCGAGCTTCAAAATGGGCATTTAAAGTTTATACGAAAGAATTTTATGGTAGATAAAATATCTGCATAATACATAACAGAAGTATAAATCAGCTCATGTCTTACAATTTCAAGTGTACGTTTAATAGACATTTCTTCATCTATGTTCCGTTATATTTAAAAGAGATATGCCTAAAATTATTGGCTTATAAAATATGGACTAGTAAAATAAGGACTAAAGTCATAGATTATACATACGATTTGAACAGTTTATTTATTATTGTGTTGGCTTTTTCAACATTCATTGAGAATTCATTTGAATGATTCTCATCAGATTCACTTCCTAATAAAACATAAATAGCTTTTATTTACGAATTATTTCCGACCGTTTAGGTAACAATAGTGTATATTCTTTTGTTTATGAATTATACCTACCGTTAAAGAAACGATAGGGTGTAATCTTAATGAAGCATAAACAGTGTTTTGTTTACAAATTGTACTGACCGCTAAGGTAAAGAAACAATTTGAATTTTAATCATTACACAAATAGTACACTCATTAAAATATACCAGAAACTAATTCTGTACTAATACAGTACTTACGATACAACATACGACATATAAAATCTATATTCAAATAACCAACAAAAATAAAATCTCTTGTATTTTTAATCCAGAAAATGCTAAAAGAAAATATATCCGTATGACAAAACACAACTTGAAAATCATTTAAGCTCTGGGTTAAAAAATAAAGCGGAACTAGATCGAAATGGAATCGCAAAGTCCGATTTCCAAGACTGCAGATTTATCAGCCCATTTGCCAATCACTTGTGTGTTTCCCGTCGTAGGAAAAAACGCGATTTTAAAATCTCGCTACAAATATGGCACACTTTGAGAAGTCAAGCGAAAGAAAACGAATAAAATTCCTCGAAAAGAAGGCACACTTAAATTTGATGATACAGTCCATAGCAGGCAGTTTGTTCTCGTGTTGGACGCAGGTGTTCGAGCATTCGAAGTCATTTCTGGAATAAAATTGGTTAGCATCGAAATGACTTACAGTATTCCCATAAGGGTTTTTATAGGTCTCTTCGTTCAAGCGGCACATAGTCTTGGATGAGAATATTCAAGGTTTTCCTTATCCGCATTCTGCGGTATGCTTAGAGCGAGTTTGTGGCAAGGCAAATTGTGTCTATTTTACACGAACTGGGTTTGACTGTGAGAATGGTTTGGAAAGTGAGGAGTGATTCGAATTTTAATAGCGTGAGAGTTTGCTTAAAAGGAACGGGATGGTGTTTCGTGTGGCGCAAATTCTGTTTCGAAAGACTTACGAAAATGCTCAGAAATGTTTGCTTCAAAGGAGTTGCAAGGTACAAAACGGACAATATAATTTACCTAATTTCTACGTATCTTTTATCAAAATGTACTTGAAGATACAGATTTTTTTCCTTTCTCGAAATTTAGATAGACATTTACTTATTTATCGAAGTGGAGGATTCCGTATTTAGTTGCATAACATTTTCCAAAAATAAATGTTTGGAAAACCACAAAATCCTTTTTTTTATCATAAAAATGGGTAAATTAATTACTCTTCATATAGGGAAACGGTCGTTTCAGTGCAATTTTTGCTGCTTTTGGAACATGTTAGGGAAGTTTTACTTCTCTGTTTAAAGTAGTAGTAAAGAATTTATCTGGTTAAAAGTAGAATTTTGCATTAAATAAAAAAATAATTTTTATAAAAAAAAAATTTCGGAAAACGCAAAATCCTACTTTTGATCTTAAAAATGAGTAAATTAATTACGCCTTATAAAAAATGGTCATTTCAGTATACTTTTTGTTGTTACTGAAACATGTTGACAAAGTTTTACTTATCAGTTTAGAGTTGTTTCTTAAAAGGATGCTTCGAAGATGGAAAATGTTGATTAGATACTGGATGGAAATTTTTTCTATACTCAAGATTATTTCTATACTCATTTCCTTCCATTCACTACTAAAGTGAGGATTTTGTATTTAATTGCATAACACTTCGAAAATTTATTGCTTGAAAATTAACTAGAAAAACAAAATCTCGGTTTGTTATCTTAAAATTAGTAAATTAATTACTCTTCGTATAACAAAAATTTCACTTCATTCATTTCAAAGCGTCATTTCAGTATAATTTTTATTACTTATGGAACATGGTAGGAAAGTTTTACTTATCAGGTTAAAGTGGTTGCTTATACGAATGCTTTGAAGATAAAAATGTCTACTTGAACAAATTAGAGTTAAAAGCTCAATATTTGAGTTTATTTAATTGCGTTCAATATTAGTTTTATTTGTATGTCTAAAACTTCTGAAATCTCTAATAAAAATGAGAAGTAACATTTGAAAGAGCATAAAAAAGACTTTCCAAATCTTTAAATTATCTTTAGTTATTAAAAATCTCGAAAACTTTAATTATTAAAAATCTCGAAATCGATACTTTTGAAAACTTTTGCGTTCCGATTCCCTTAATTTATATAACACATTTTTCCAATAAAAATTTCTAATTTCCTTTGTAAACTCTTTTGAAAAAACATGCTTTAGATCTGAGGTGAGATAAAAAAAATTATAAAGTTGAACGTTAATGACTTGAAAGAAGCAATAGTTGTTTCTAAATCTTTACGTTGCTTTTGTGTTCAACTGTTTTGAATAAAACACGAGAAAAGTTGCAGAAATCTTCCTTTTTTAACAGCTCAAAACAGTCATTCTCAACTGGTGTGCCTCAAGATTTCGGGTAAACGAGTGAAAAATATGAGCAATAAAAATGATTTCACTCAAAGATTATGTTGCTACTCATTTCTTGAGGCTGATCTAAACAGCTAGACCATAGAGCAAATATAAAGTAGAGTGAACAATGACAACCTTTTTACGTACCCAGGATCGTGTGACCAAAACTAGTAGTAACGTAACCCTTAGACTAATTTTGTCTGGCGGGTGGAAACAAACACTCACCATCTGATTGATCCACGGGACGGGAGAAGACGCTCATCCATTGATTCATCATCTGATTGGTCCGCGCAACGTAGTAGCAGACTTTGTCGATTTCATGACTTGTCGCCACCCTATAGAAATACTCATTCACACACCTCCACTGTCATAAGATGTTATATCGCCAAAAGAGGCGATAAAATGCCAAATTGGCCAACCAAGCCAATTCTCACAGAACAGTCACATGACTACTAGTCGACATGTCGGTCGCAATTTTGAAAATCCTCCCATTAGCAATGCTCAGTCGACTTATATTTCACGTCATGAACTAGACTAAATCTAAGCACTCTCATAAAGTCCAGCCCTATACCAAGACCATCATATCTACAGATTCTATCTTACCAGACCAACACAAACCAGTAAATGACTTACAAAGTTTATTTTTCCAAGAGCCATCGACAGATGTTTTTTGCCTTGGACTGGCGGATTAGTTTGTTTCATCACTCTACAGTTATTTTTTGCTGCATGAGGGCCAATTAAATGAAGACCTACGGCTTAAATTGGGCTGGCGGAGAGTATCCTAACTTAGTGAAGAAATCAACACCTCTTACTTTTCTTAAGCTTCTTATTTGTGTTGGTAATCCTTCTTAGCTATGGCAACCAATGGAATTAAAAGCAAGAAGTTTATGGCCAAAGCTTGAAGATTTACGTGCTGCGTTGTCAGCTGTATTTTTCCTAAGCTCGACCACTAACCTCTTCAGCCTTCTGCACTACAATGCACGAACTTGAGGCTATTTTAAGAATGCCCAGTTGGTAATGCTTGTCATTTATTAAACCTATTATAAAAGCATCATAAAAACAGTCTCGCATTAGCAATACAAAAAGTTTTGCAGGATCTCTCAACAATCTTATAGTGTAATATTGCATTAGGATTTCCAAGGTAGGTAGGTAGTAGAATTAACTTCGCACTGGAACAACTTAACAGGGCTATTAAAGATTTCCAAGGATCTATAAAATTTGGATAGATTTTTTCCTGGTGGATAAGTGATGTACTAGGGAATTCGTGGAAAGTAAATTTGACATTTTTCTGTAATACAGATTGTTTCAAATTATTTTTTTTAGAATTAGTCTAGTGGAGAACCTTTTCATGCTGGAAGGCCACATAAATTTAGTTGTTATCAAATAAGGCCGCATTCAAGAAATTTCCGTTAGATACACTTAAAAAAGTGCATTGTTTTGTAAAAATCTAATATACACTTAATAACTTAAAACATTAAACCTATTAATTAATTTTAAAGTTAACTAATATTCTAATGACTTTATTGTGACTGCTTTTGTTGGAAAGCATTTGAATATTTCGTTGCAACATGATCCGCAGTTTTAGTTGATGTGTATCCAGCTTTGTAACCTAAAGGGTGTCTTGATTTGGGTCAGGTAGGAGAATGTAGATTCGCAACAATACGTGGTAGAAAAGTAAAACATCTTCCGGGCAAGTTGCTGTAGACGCGGGTATTTTGTTGCATTTTTACATATTTCAATTTGATCTTTCTTAGCATCAAACAATGACTTTAAAATGTCATCTAAGCTCAATGAATTCCATCTGTCGTTCTTTAGGTGTCCCGCCTTCTTCGACATGACGGGCTGTTAAACAGACAGATTTAAAAAACACTGTCGAGCTGTGCAACTATTCAAATTCCACTTCAATCAGAAACACAGTGCACCGTTGCCAAAAGCTGGTAACAAACTGGCGTACTCGACCCCCATAAACTCTCGCCAACCAGCCTAGTGTGGTGGGGGATCCAGTCAAGCGGGGGTTATCAGACATTTTAGAGTCGTATGAGAACAAACTCATGAGCGTAGCAGCTGCCAATTTAGCCATTATGATTTACTATTGTTCTAACTGCGCCGGTCAATCTCAGGATTATTTCGTTGAAACTCTTCCATTCTTTGATATTCTGAAGAATATCAAAGAATGGAATGAGTTTAGAATATCAAAGAATGGAGAAGTTCGTCTTAAGAATAAAGTGAAAACACAAGACAAACAAAAATGTATTAATAAAAATAAAAGGATTTGTTCTAAAATTTGGATTTAGTCTAAAGGGACCGCATCTAAGGACAGCCTGAAAGGCTGGCTGCATGTGACCTCAACCCTCCTGGTGGTTGTCTCGACGAGGTTTCTCGTCTTTAGCAAAACTAACCAGATCTGAATGGGTGATGTATCTCGTCATTAGAAGAAAACTGACCACAAACTGATCACATCATCATAAATATATCGTTAATATCTTAATGATGAGGTATCTCATCATAAGCAAATTTGGTCAGATCCTGTTAGATGAGATATCTCGTCGTAACCACTATGGAGGGTTAAGACCTCAGGTTATCCACCCCTGGTCTAGTGTGTACATACACTGCCTATCAATCGGTCTAGTGGTCAGTGGGCTTATGGATCGAAAGGTTTATGGCTCAAATTCTTGGTTAGGTAGGATGTTTGTATGTTTCGAATAAATGTGTGGTTTCTGTAAGCGAGTTTGTGGTATGCATGTGAGGTGAAAGGTGAATCCACTCCATGGCCCACCAGGGTAACTCAAAGTGGTTACCCTGTGGCCACCCTTACAGTGCCACAATGAGTAATGTTCAATTGGCCGGGTATTAGAGAAAACAAGTGTACACACAGGATCTTTCAAAATTTCCTGTACAAAATATATACGGGGAGGTAAGAACAAAAAATTAAACCGCATTTACAAAGAAACATATAAGTCTACAAGAGAACCACGGATGTGCTGGAAAATACAAAGATGTGAAGAAAAGAAAAACAAGTATGCAAACATTTTTATTTGTCCTATTATTACAGTTCGAGAGTCGTACACTTACAGTTTCACAATAGGTACTCAAAGTTACACTCACCAACAATAATGCACGCTTGACAGATTGTATGCATGGAGTGCAGTACAAACTGATCCAGTGCCCTGCTGTCGAACAGCGACCTCTATCAAGTCCAGATGACGTTTAATGGATGCAATCCCTGTTTGAATACGGTTTCATTTTATGTTCCCTACCACCCTTTACAGTTTGAACTGGAAGCTTGGAAGCACCATGTATATCCCATTTTAATTTTAGAGGAATATTTTGTAAAACAATTCAATTTTTAACAATTGACAAAGATATATCAAGGGTGCTGTAAAAATTAAAAGGCTAAGAATATCTCTTAAAATATCGAAAGACAGCTTTTAATTTTTTCTTATCTTTTACATCATTGGAGATAAATAGAATCCAAATATCTGAAATGTATATGTAGTGATGAAAGGTTAACTGCGCCTAAAATCTTTCCGTTTTTCAGATTGATTCTGGTATAATATTGGACAATATCATTAAATGTTATAAATTCCAAGTACAACTAACTTCTTTTTGCTTGACCAAATATAGCCCTTCCGACATAAAATCCAACCAACTTATTTTCTTGAGTTTAAAACTAAGCATGGGAAAAACAAATAATTTACATTGATTTTGAAGTATTCAATGCATTCTAATACGAGCTAATGCTCGTAGCTCAATTTCTACGAGTTCTTTTATTTCTGTGACGTATGTGCTTTCTAAGCTCGGCGCAAACATATTCCACTGCACGCTTATACCAACATTTTTCCTCCTTCACTCAGCGAGACAAACCTATAAATCCCGAAATTGCTTGCCTGTCCGATTTCGGACCATGTGCCATAAAACACCAGCGAGCAAGCAGCCCGAAATTGCTTTACATTGTGAGCCCACAATTGCGCCATCAAAACAACGTTTCTTTCACTATATGCAAATCAACGGTCTACTTCACTGTCCACTTCAACTGACCTGAATTTATATTGAGTTGGAAAAATGCGGTGTTTACAAAGAAATAAAATGTTATCAGATATATGCCCTTAGAGAGAACTGTAGTACAGCTTTTTTTACATAAATTCATAGAAGACAAATATGTTATTAATACATATTATATTTGGAACTCCTGGTCATCGTGGTTATTTAGATTAAAAGATGATTTGTTTAGATATAAAATAACAGAACATTGAGAACGCAGAGGGCCCAGGGATGAGACATCGGAGATGCATAAGACTGGATTGGTTGTTTGGCTGGGTTTGCGTTTTATGGTGAAAAAGCCATATTTGAACAAGCTGCCCCAAACAAAGTCAAGTTATCGACATACACACGAGGGGGCCGCGGTATCCCAGTTAGTAGAGTCGCAGATTAGCAACCGCAGGGTTGCAAGTTCGAAACTTTATCCATCCAAAGACCGTTGAGGGTTACGTCTGGCCGCCTTAATCCTCCTGGTGGTTGTCTCGACGAGATATCTCGTCATTAACAAAACTGACCAGATCTTGATGGACGAGACATCTGGTAATTAGAGGTAGGTAGTTGAACTAACGTTGCACTGAAGCAAAACAACGGGCTATTGGTGACGGTTCGGTATCGATCTCGAAGGGGAAGATCCGAGGACAACACCTCATAACTTTGAACCACTGTCAGATGAGGACAACACCTGAGCTGGCACCCCACTCTCCAAACTTCTACACCACTCCAGCGTGAGGACATCGTACCCGGGTCTTTTTTAACAAATGAGATTTTTGCATATATAAGGTGCTCGCCGTTTTTTTTCCTATTTACACACGCATTAATTAATTATTTAATAATACATAGTATATTTTAGGACATACTAAAAATGAAATAACTGCAAAAGTGGGTTATATAAATTCATAAATGATACTTTTAGTCATTCTTTTCATTGAGTATCATTAAAAAGCTTTGAAAAACAGTCACCGTGCACTTGTCAGAAACAATGTGACCAACGGAGTGTTAAATAAAATGTATAATTATGAAAACAACGTATGTAATCCATCTTACCCATCCAATAAAAATAACAATACACTACGAACGCCGGATCGTAGATACGTTTCAGGAGGTATTAAAGATCAAATCACTAACGATGTATTATTTAAATCTACGAATGACACTTTTTTAGTTATTCTTTTCATTGCGTAACATTGAAAAGCCTTGAAAAAAAGTCACCGTGCGCTAGTCATAATCAGTGTCACCAACGAAGTGTTAAATAAAATGTATAATTATGAAAACAATGTACGTAATCCATCTCGCCTATTCATTAAAAATAACAATGCACTATTTACACCTGATCGCATATAACGATGGACCTAAGAAGAATTAAAAGTTTGGTTATTTTATTACTTCTCTGGGAGATTGGTTTGCTAAACAAGGACATCTATACGACCAAGATCTCCTTGTATTTAAATTTACATAAATAGGAAAGTTGAACAAATAGAATTGTTTTTTCCCTGTGTTCTAGTTGCAATTTATTCGAAGAGAATTTATACGGTTTAAATGCTTATGGGTTTAAGAGTTCCAATTAGTTAGAATTATCGAACTGTTTTACATGGCGGCACCTAATTCCCATTGGAGGCTGTAAGGGAACGGGAATCAAAATCATTCTTTCGTCTGTAAATCTCTCGAAGACTCTATAATTAAAGTATTCTACGAAAAGAAATCTGCCGCAAGATCGTTTTTTTACTGAGGAAAAAAGAAAAGGAAACGCTTGCAAACTGCAGAATTCGTTATTTCGAAAGTCTAATTAACAAATTCTATTGATTTCCTCTCCATTGGATCTTGGAAGGGAGTATTTATAGAATATCTTTATCTGTGGTAAAGCTAGACTTTGTGGGTATTTTTCCAGATCTGATCCCAAGTATTTTTTACTCTCGTGAAATCAAATACTTCTGCTTTTTTAATTTTATGTTAATTTTCGTAGCAAATTACTTGGAAAGAATGCTTGGTGGTAGGTGTCTTTTAATTTTCTTGGGGGAAAGAACGAGGGGATTATGAAGCGAAAGTGAAATTGAATATTTTCGTTAAGCAAATCGTTTGTTTTTGTTCTCAGTTAAGAAATAGTTTCATGGGCTAATTTCAACACCCGGGATCCGAGGCTTAATACTTTAAGCCGTAGGTCCGATGTAATTAACCCTCGTGTAGCAAAAAATGACTGTAGAGTGACAAACCAACCAAACCCGTATAGAAACTTTGAGTGCATTTAGTCGCTTCATAGAAAATAATTCATTTTTCTGTAACTGTCCAATTAACATTGGATGACTCAATTATTAATTTCCCGTAACAAACTAAATCTATTTTAATTTATACTGATTTAATTAACACCCGATCGTTTTAATTTAGATTGAGTGGTTTTTATTGTTTGGAGTTTGTAAAATCCATTATTTGGTCAATTCTTTGGTTACATAAATACACACATTTGGTTTGATATGTTGCATCATGTGTGTGCACGTACGTGGATTTGATTCTGCATTCATTCTGCCTTGCCTTATATCTATTAGTGTTTCCTTTTTGATCCGTAGTGTTATTGTCTGATTTATGATTTTTTGTTTTCCTACTATGATTCGAATTTTTGGGGGATAATTTGTGCGTTTGTTTAGGCTCTGCCCTGCACAAGTACTGAAAAGACATAGACTTTTTTCTAAGTAACTTCCATTTTACTTCTCTTGATAAAATAGCTAGGTACTGTTTCTTTATTTCTATTATTTTTCCATCCTGAGCAGTTTCCCCTCCTACATAATTAGTTATGCATAGTACTAGTTATAAAGTAGAACTTTGATTACCCGAACTCCGATTAACAGAGGGTCCGTGTTATCCGAACCGAGCTTCTTTTTTAAGCTTCAAATAAAGCTTCAAGCGCTAGTGTGCGCCCTTTGTATGAAAAGGTGATTCAGAAAGAGATGACCTATAAAGAATTTTTCAAGAGAGTTTAAATGGTACATAACTCACGTCCAGATATATCGTAAAATTATCACAATAAATATTTCTAGACAAATATATAAAAGTTTGGTTGATTTGTGTCACATACTGTGACACAAATCCGGATATTTTAGACCTAGTTTTACGAATCCTTCAGTAGCAGTACGTGTAACATGTAGCAGAGTAAATTTTTTTCTGCATTTCGTATAAGCAGCTTCATGTAACTACGTCCGTACTATCCGAGTTTCTGGTTATCCGATGTGGCCTCACTTCACATTACCTCGGATAATCAAGGTTCCACTGTATTATTATTTATGGCGTTTCTTAAACCCTTGTGGGGTTACTTCTATGAATCGTTACGATCAAAAATGCTTTGTCATAACCGAATTGAAAAACTATGAAAACATTTCATTCAGATTCTGTTTCCCTCCCACTATAGTTTCTACAAATTCACTTTTGAGGTATCTAGGCATGCTTAAAATACAATAAAGTAATGACAAGAAAATGCAAACTTTATTTTGGAGTTTATTCGCTGAATGAAAAGTGCACAGAAGTTCAGGGAAGTTCTATTACAGGATCACTTAAGCAAAGAAATGCTATAAAATACAATCCCCTTTATTGAAGACTACTTAATTAGCCAAGCCAATTGATTTCTGAGTTCCCTGCATTTCGTGAAAGTTCTTAGCGAACCTCGTTTGTCCTCAGATGTGTTGTTTAGCTACTTTATTAGATCCAACCTTAATTTGAGTTTCGTGCAAGAGGGGACGAGTAAAAGTCTTCCGTGTTATCTGTAAATTGATTGGGTCCTCTAATGAGACTTTACAACCGAGCACTGGCTCGGCAAGCTGGAAGTCAAACTTAGCGAAGCTGGGCTGTAAGCCATTATATAGTTTTTCAGGCTGTAAGTGGGAGCTGTTTAACTGTCTGTTTTTGTGCACATAACATTTACATGGTTTTTGCTCAAGTAAACAAATTCGAAGCAAATGAAAAAATAAAGTTTCTATTTATTGATGGAATAAAAATAAATTAAACCTTTATGTTAAAAGTTTCCAAGTCTAAGTGTAGTCTTAATCTGCTGCAGAGTAAATTATTGCTGATATCATATAGAAAGTACATATTTTAATTAAGTCATAATGCCCAAATTGTATCATGAGTTGAAACAAAACAGCGTCAATAAATATATATGTATACATATAATTGTAAGCTAATTTTAAAAATAAAAACAATAATTTAAAACTTATTCACAAAATAGTGAAGCATTACCTCTGATAGATGGCGCCATTAATCCTCATTGCATCGAGAATCACCTTGGTGATATCAGGAACGAGATTTTCTTATGGAAATATTTTTAATAGATGATATAGAATGTTTGGAACAAAATATTTTAAATGGCATGGGACTTTTTGAAACATATTTTATTTTTTATCCATGTCTGATTTTCCCCAGCAGCATCCAATTGTAACGTAGTGTAAACATATTTATATCTTACTAAGCTATCGTACATTCAAAAATATTTTTGGTATCTTTAGAAATTTTACTGTCTTACTGCCACAATTTAAATTATTTTACAGATAAATACTTCGCACAAAGGGAAATATACGCATTAGTTTTATGCGCGTTCAAACCTTTAAACAAAAACTCATATAAACTTTTTTATTTAGACAATTATCTTTTAGTTTTAGAATATTTAACCATTTTTCTAACGTTTAAGGTTACCTTTCCAAAGCTATTGCTGTACGGCTCATTGTAGGAAAATAAGTTTCGGTCTTTAAAATTTTTATTATACTTTGCATTTCTATACGCAAAGACAAATTGAATTGATACAAAGAGATTCGTTTAATGAAATTAAAATATAAAACTGTTTATATATGAATACTTTGAGAGTATTTGAATTATATTATTTATATTTGAATACTGCGAGCTGTAGGTGGAGCAGGTTCAATTCCTCTAACCCTGGGTGTATCAGAATTTCTTGGAGCAGTTTGACCAAATCCGTCCCTTGAACCATCAAAACCAACCAATCAAACTCTACTTTGTCTAGAAATGAAAATTCTATCAAGTATTAGAAATATTAGAAATAAAATTAAATATTTAAGAAGACACACATCCTTGCAACAAAAATAAATAATACGCACTATATGCTTTTCATAATTTCAGACAATACAGAGAATGTATTTTGAATGCGTATTACATTTCCAAATGTTTTGCCTTCGAAAATATTACTGTCTTGTGGAAGCTTTTCTACGAAGAAAGGAAGTACCCTTCAGAGTTGACTGCAAAAATCAACTTAACACACACACATCAATATTTCCCTCTGTCCGCACAGCAAAAATAAACTTTCAGACATTATATAGAATATTTTGAAGCGGTATTGCATCTCCAAATGTTTTGTCTTCGAAAATACCGTTGTCTTGTGGGAACTTTTCTACAAAGAAATGAAGTACCCTTCAAAGTAAGCTGCAAAAATCAACTTAGCACACACCCGTCGATATTTCCCTCCGTTCGTACAGTAAGAAATAAACTTTCAGACAATTCAGAGGATGTCTTTTGAATTGGTGTTACATCTCCAAATGTTTTGCCTTCGAAACTATCACTGTCTTCTGGGAGCTTTCCTACGAAGAAATGAAGTACCCTTCAAAGTAGACTGCAAAAATCAACTTAACACACACCCGTCGATATTTCCCTCAATCTTCTAAGGGAAATGTGAAGTTAGGGAAAAACGATTAGGCGCAGTATCACATTGCAATTGTTCCGAGTTGCTTAGCGGCTCACTAAGTGGTATCATTAGTTCCAGTTGAGGTACTCACGACCGATTTTTTGTTCTTCGCTCTTCTGTTCTCTCTTGGATTTCTTCTGTTACGGTTGCTCTCTACACTAAAGGGGAAGTAGCACGGGAGTGTTAGCAGGTATTTGTACTCCTGTCCTACTGCGGATTCAAGGGAGAAAAGCTTTCGGATCCCAATGAAACTAATGAAGCATGTTAATCATTTTTTCGAGCAGAACTGACGAAGCGAAAGCTATTGTTCACGATCATAAAGGTAATTCTTCACACCTTCCCCGCAACTGACTTGATAAATTGAGTTTTTAGATGGGTGAATATATTTTGTTTCAGAACAGATGGAAACATTAATTGTGCATCTTTACTTCTAAGAGAAATTTATTAGAGACGTCTCTTGTATAGTGTAGTTTTCCTTTCTAGCTTGTCTCACAACGAAACATACTAGGGATTATTTTCTAAAGTTAGCTTATTTTTATACTTTCCATTTCTATTTTTAAAGTGAATTCCACATTTCACAGATTGGGGAGAGTTGTGCAATAGAACATTTCCAAACGTTACGGAAACATTACGCAGCGGAATTAGAATTATTTTATTTCAGTTACACAGTTTTGATCATAGTTTGACTAGAATATTTTGATCCACTACTTTTTTCGATTCTAATGATTGAGGAAATATGCTTTTTGTAAGAGGGAATTCTGGAAAAAGTTTGCAAAATTTTTATAAGAAAAGTAAAAATGTATTTAAAAATGAGATGGAGTTTTTAAAGAGGAATAGATAAATCACCCTTCGCCATAGTCGCTTTGACAATTTAGGCATTTGTCAACGTGTTTCATCCGTTTATCAAGCCAACATAAAATCTAGGCCCTGTGGTTAAATAAACCTTTTTAACACACACACACTTATGTTGTGTGAAATGTTTATTTGACGTATACATTTGAGTCAGATAAATGATGAGACTCAATGGGAGTCCCAAACTGTGGAGGCTTTCCAAAATGCTTCCAGTAGGAATCGTTCAGCAAGTCATGTGTTTTCGGTTCAGTGTTAACGAGCTTTAATATTGCATGTGTTCCACAATACCAAAAATCAATCCCAAATAACCTATAAACTCTCGCAGAGTTATCCTCTTTGTCTAAGAAGATCTGGCAGACTTCGATTTTGGTTTGAATTTTCCACATTATCCCTGCCATATGCAAACGTTTGACACCATCTAGTAACTTGTTGGTTTACTCATTAAATTCACACTATTATATATACTCATCACATTATTAATAGCCCGTTGTGTTGCTCTAGTGTGACGTTAATTAAAATACCTACCTACCTACCCATCACATTATTACACTATCCAAGAGCTTTCGGTAACTCTCAGTTGCTGATTCTTTCCATGTGTCTTGCACCATAAGCCAAGCCAAACAATAAAGTGCAAGTATGAGGGGACTTCTATACGTCAGATACCTAAGTAGATCGCCCCTTCAAAATACCCTCGTGTGCTTCAATTACATGACGCGACATAAAACCAAACCAACCAAGAGAGCATGATCCTGAGCGAACCTCTTATACGAACCTAGGTACCTAAGTAGATCGCCACTTCAAAATACCCTCGTGCACTTCAACAATATATCAGAAAGGAAATAACTTGACAATTGAAACGTTTTTCAATTTCAGCATCAACTAACCTTATGATTTCTGCATAGGTGTATAATTTAGTAGTTGTAAACTTTTATTATCTACTTTGCAGATTCATTACAGTATTACCTGGAGGTTTAACGTGTTTCGAAAAGTAAAAAGGAAGCGTTTGAAATGAATACCGAACATCATTTTTATTTATGAAATATTTTTGTTGTATAATAGAATTTAGTAAAAACAAAAATTTGTTACGAAACAATTTGACTTTCGTGAGATTCTAGTTACATGTCAATTTAGTATTTAAAATTATATATGTTATTATATATTCCAAATTATACACACTGCATACATCTTCCAATTCGACAAGAACGTGTTTTAATTACCACTGAAATTCTTGTTGCAACTTTTGACCTTAACCAAACTACACGATGCGATTGATACTCGTGTGATTAATTATATGTATGGTCCCCATATTTAACTACCACCTGTATTACTTACCAAAAATAAATTTCACTCACATTTCATTCTTGATTGGTTTCAATTTAATTTAAAATAAATTTTAGGTCTTCATATTGTATCACCAATATTCTGTTTTCCAATATATGACAAATACAATGTAACGAATTGTTGATTTCCTTTTTAATAATCAGTACAAAAATGCGCTAATGCTTAACAGATTACAGATAATCAAAACAAATATTAAACGTGGGATTTATTTTTTCCAGTTAAAAAATGTGTTAAAAAAAGTAGCACGGGAGTTTGAAAAGAAATATTGTTTCAACTCTAATTACTTTGACAATCATTTCTGGGAAAGAGGAAAAAATTAAAGCTTCAAATCGTCCTAATTAAATATTTGAAAGAGCCTAGAAATTGAAAAATCTGAAAGCCGCTTAATTTAAAAAAAGTCACAATCATTCTTTATTTCCCCTGGCCTTAGGAGAGTTAACATGAAAAGCATCACCGCGAATTATATTTTCTTAGCTACTAAAGATTTACAAATATATACTCTACAGAGGATTCACTCAAGGAAGATATTTAAGAATTAATGTCTGCAGCTTTACGAAACCAAAAACAGTACGGATTATCTAGATCGAATATCTTCTTTGGCCACAAAAAACCTTAAAAAAGGATTAATTTTAATTGTATGATCTCTTCTCTGTCTTTCTCCACTGTATTTATAATAGAATAAACAGCAAAATTTGGCTTTTGAACTCCAAGTATTGTTTTGAAACAGAATCATTACTGCATTACCAAATAAAAGAAACCGATTAGAAATGAAAATCCCAGTCTACGAGTATTTTGGAGAAAGATGCATTTGAAATAATTAGTTTCGTCAGTAATTCTAGTACAAAGATCTTTGTAATTATACTTGAGATGGAAAGGTAGATAATTTGGGTTTTATGGCTCAAAGGTCCCTTCGGTTGGTAAAGGTATTATATTTGCTTGCATTTTAAATGTAATCATGTCCATAATTTCTCTAATATAGCATTGCATCTATGAATCTAAAAAAATTCAAGACAATGGATTCCTTCTCGTTGTCACAAATGGGATATTGACCTCTTCACCTGACCGTGGTTCAAAATTACGGGTTGTCCTCGGATTTCCCTTCAAGATTGATCTCGGATCTTTGCCAATAGCCCTTTGTGTCGCTTCAGTGCGATGTAAATTCAACTACCTACCTACCTTCTTGTCTGAAATATTTTTGTTTTATGCACTGTTTCTTTAAATTGTACAAAAACGTGAAAAAGTGTAAGCGGCTATTGTCCATTTCTATAACATCATTTTTAAAAGTATCAAATTTACAGACAATAAACTGTTTTATTGTAGAATGAGAAATGTAAAATTATTTTGACTTTAATTATGAGTTCCCAGCTGCGATTTAATAGCCCTTTGTGTTTTGCTCCAGTGTGACGTTAATTAAAAATACATACTACTTACCCAGCTGTGATTTAACTATCTCTACGATGTATTTGTTTTGAAAATGACACACAGTTGCATCAAGTATTTTACAATTATTTCCTGCATATCTATTGACGGGTCAGGTTAAATTGATAAAAGTATTGATTTTAATGAAACGGCTAAAAAATACTCGCTTTTCTGATAACATGTTTTGTGATTGAAAGTACACACATGGAATATTACTTTAATTTAACACACAATTCACACACATTTATTTACGTACAGTTTATGTATGTATATCCCTATTAATTCATTTACACGCAACCTTAAGTATCTTGCACCGGTATTGGCGAAAATATAACAAGATTTTTTGGTCTTGGTCTTCTAGGACTTTAACAGCTTGTGATTCAAATTGAGTGCAATTAATAATGAAGCAGTCTTATCAATTTAACACACAATTATTGACACGCAGTTTTTACATGTATATCCCTATCAATTTATATAATACGCAACCCTAAGTATCTTCCATCGTTAGTGGTGAAAATCCGACAAGACTCTGGATTTCTGGCTTCTAGGACTTCAACAATACGATTCAAATTACACAAAATTAATAGTAAAACATTCTTATCTCTCTCAATTTAATACGCAATTATTTACAGGCAGTTTATCTATGTATATCCCAATCAATTTATACAACATGCAACCCTAAGTGTCTTTCACTAGTAGTGGCGAAAATCTGACAATACTAGTGGTCTTAGTTTTCCATGACTTCAACAAAATGATTCAAATTGCACAAAATTAATAATGAAGCATTCTTATCAAACACATAATTCACACATAATTATTTACACGCAGTCTATGCATTTATATCCCTATCATCTAACACGCAGCCCTAAGTATCTTTCACCCGTAGTAGTCAAACATGACAATACTCTAAAAGACTCGGTCTTCTAGGATTTAAACAACATATGATTCAAATTGCGCACAGTTGAAGAAACATTTTTATCAAACACACAATCCACGCACAATTATTTACACACGATATATATTTATTTTATGATATATCTCTATCAATTTATATAACACGCAACCCTAAGTATCTTTCACCGGTAGTGGCGAAAATCTGACAAGACTTGTGGTCTCGGTCTTCCAGGACTACACCAATCTCCTTCTGTGTACGTGTTTACCGATTTATGTAGAAGACCATATAAACATATACATGCACGGGTATAGATAGATAAATGTGTATACATTCTCTCCATAGTCTATTTCATGCGACTCTGAAAAAAGAACTGTTTCTCTTTTATCTTCAAGGGAATTACAGATCGTGTTTACGCTCGGCGCAGTTCTCCTCTGAAAAATATTTCCAGTTCTTAACGCGGTCTCTTCCTTTCTATTCTTTCTTCCTTTCTATCGCTCCCTTTCGAAGACTGAGGCCATCCATTGTGCTGCTCCCTCGGTAAAGCAAATGGGGGAGTGGGGGCTGATAGATGGTGAATAGGTCCTGAACATTCTGCAAGTGGTTTGTCGTAAATCACAAATAGTGTAGTTATTGGGGCTTTTATGATAGTTCATAAGGTTTTTTTGTGTGTTCTGCCCTGTGTTTTATATTTCCTTTTTTCCCATTGGTTAAATTTTTAAGCTCTCAAAAAGAAGTGTGGGAATACACAAGTTTCTTTTTGTCTCATTCTTAATAAAAAATTACCTCGTTTTAGTTGGTGAGCAGTGGGTTAGAAATGGATTATAGCAGTAGTAAAGTGGAGTAGGCTGCGTTATTTAAGTGCAGGTACTACATGAAATGGCTCGATTTCTTATGCTTAAATTTTAGTTTGAAATGAGATCAAACAAAAGGGATTTCGATAATATATAGTTATTTATATCTTTGGATTATATATAGTTATTTATACATGAGCTGAAACACAAGTTTTATAATTGTTTCTTTTATCTCATTTTTAATAAACATTTACCTCGTTTTAGTAGGTGCGTTGTGGGTAAGAAATTGATTATTGCCGTAGTAAAGAGGAGTAGGATGCGTTACGTTATTTAAGGGCAGGTACTACATTGTACATGAGAGGGCTGGATAAATTATGCTTAAATTTTAGTTTGAAATGAGATCAAACGAAAGCGATTTCAGAAAAATATATTTATTGATATGTTTAACTTATATACAGTTATATGTAAGTTAACTGAAACACGAGTTTTATTATTGTTTCTGTTTGTCTAATTTTTAATAAAACAACTACCTCGTTTTAGTAGGTGAGTAGTGGTTAAGAAAGGGATTAGTGCCCTAAAGCGTACGATTTAAGGGCAGAACTAAATAAAATGTCTGAATTTTGTATGCTTAAATTTTAGTTTCAAATGGGATCAAACAAAAAGCGATTTGTGTAATAAAATTGTTTAATTGAATCTCCCAACGTATGCTATCTACGTAAAGGATTATTTTCCTCTATATAATTTCTAGAAATAGATTTGAATTGTTATTATCAACATTATATGTGGGATGTATATGTTCCACGTTTTAGAATATAAACACATTTGAAATACATTTTTGAAAAGATATTTCCGTAAACATCTTTGCAAAATTTTATGCATTAGAAAACTCGTTTTGTTCTAAATACACGTGCGTAGTTTGAAGTTTATAGCGGATCAAATAGTATTAAGTGTAAGCAGGTTCAAGGCAGAAAGGTTTCAGATTAAAATTTATTTCAAATAATCTACGAATGATTTAGTTAGAGGAATGAAATTGCTAAATTCCGGAAAATACATTGCACTTCAAAAACATGTAGCTAAATTGGCTAATTAAATATATTTATTACTTTTCAGAATTTTTAAATTAGACAAATTATTTAAAATTTTGCATTTTATATATAAACGAAGTTATATTCTACAAGCTTATACAGATTTCCGCCTACATTCATCTCTAAAATTGTAACTGGATGTTAAATAAATTAATAAGAAAAATGAAGATGGGCTTTTTAATCGTTATTGATAATTATCGCATCTAAATGCATATTCACTAAAATCGATTACTAGAATTATAAAATTCGATGAATACGTAAGGTATACAATATTAACAAAATAAAAACAATTATTTAAGAGCTCAATTCTTCGAAGGTGCATTTTCAAAAATGCAGTTTATTATATTTTTTTACAATTTCAGAATATGAAGTTACCGCTTTGATGTTTTTCGTATATTCAATTGTAATTTTTCAATTATATATCTAAGTGCATATTTATATAAAATTAACTAGAAAATCACAACATTCTTCTTAATTAGAAATTTGACGAGTGATACATATAACAAACCGTTCACTCCAGTATGATATAGATTCTTGTAGAATATATTGGGAAGTTTTACTTCGAAGGTTAAAGTAGTTAATGGATGCATAGAAAAAAAGTACCTCGAAAATAGAAAAGTTAGTTTTAAGAAAATCGATTTTATTATTCACGTTTCATATATTTATAAAATTTCTATAAGAAATTGAAACAGAATAAAAGCATGGCTGGAAGAGCACAAAATATAACGAATCCAAATCTATAATTCTCACAATCGATATTTTGGAAACATTTGGGTTACAACTCCCATTAACACACCAAGTGGTTTCGACGAAACATCTCGTCCAACAAAATCTGACCAATTTCACTAATGGCGAGATATCTCGTCATCAATACATTGCCTATTTTTTTACGACGACGAGATCCAGGATCTGTTAAGTTTCCTTCTAATGACGAGATATCACGTCCATCAAGATCTGGTCAGTTTTACTAATGATGAGATACCTCGTCGAGACAACCGACAGGAGGGTTGAAATAAGAATTCTTAAATGTGTAACTTAGCCTTCCTGGTGGTTGTCTCGACGAGGTATGTCGTCATTGGAAAAATATTGACCAGATATTGATGGATGAGTCGTCTAATGAGTCGATTGATATCGTCATTAGAAGAAAACTGACCAAGTCTTGATCTCGGCATCATCATAAAATTGGCAGCTTCTTGATGAAGAGATATTTCGTCATTAGTGCAATTGGTCAGGTCTTGAAGGACGAGATATATCGTCGTAACCACTTAGAGAGTTAGCTTTTTAGAGGCTTTCTCTGGAAACTTTAAAACCAACTCACTTGCAACAGCTGTGTTACAAATCTAGATGATTAACTTTATTTACGGTAGAGTTGAACTTGCTAAAATTGTCTTTTCTTTTGTTTACAGGTGTGAATGAACACGGGCCGGGGCCCGCCGGCCTCAAGTGCTCCATGATGACCAGAAAACTCAGTCTTCTGCCGGTCCTGGTTTTACTGGTCTTACAAGGAGCTGTATTGGTCTGGTATGTACCATATTCTTCCTGAAATTCAATTGAAGTTCATGTGGTGAACTTAACCCTCCAAGTGGTTCCGACGAGATATCTCGCCCATCAAGACATGCCCAATTTTGCTAATGATGGGATATCTCGTTATCAATAAATTGCCGATTTTTGATGATGGCGAGATCGAGATCTGTTCAGTTTTCTTCTAATGGCGAGATATCTCGTTAATCAAGATCTGGTCAATTTTGCTAATGACGAAACACCTCTTCGAGGCAACCACCAGGAGGGTTCAAGTTCACTACAAAAATTAATTTCCATATAATAGTGTCAGTGGCGTAGCTAAGGTGAAGAGACGGGTAGTGGCCTCCTAACAGTGGTATTCAGGGGCGGCATTTCAAAAATATTTATTACAAAGTTTGTGTGTTTCTCTTTGGGAAAATGCTTCCTAATTTTAAGCGCAATTTTAACCATGTGACAGAAGTATTTTCCAGTTATGTGTATGTGGATGATTGCTTTGATGCACTGCATCTTTAGAATATAATGCTTGAAAGTCAGTTCTTCCTTTCATGTAGCCTTCTATAATCACCCTTTCTGTTCAGAAAAGAGACAAAGCTGACTGAAGACCCTAGCAGGAGCCATTAACAAAACAGGGTTTCGTTGTTTTCATTCGTTGTTAATAATTAATTGCAATCAAAAATTAATATGTGTGGATAATTTTTAATAAATTAATAAGTGCCTAGTTAGTAATAGTGTCGTAATTATTTAATTGCCCTTGATCTTGGTTTTAAATGTGATTATATGGATTTCGCTTTGGACAGAATGCGGCATCAGTCACATTTGCCCAGGTCCTAAAACGTTTAGCTACGCCTCTGTACATAGCTGTTACTAATATCAACAATGGCGTACAAGTTGGTACACTAATACCTGCCCATGTCTCCTACCTAGTGCCGAATGGCGCTGAAACAGTTAGACAGCCATGCCCGGAAATGGTCAGAGCAGAACAACCGGCAATCTGCCATTTAGAAAAATACTCTCGAAACCACTCTCATAAAATCCGCAGCAATCGCTGTAATTGGCTTCAGGCCTTTTTATTGCTGACAAAAGTCGAATTTCAACAGACAGATACATTGGTGTCCGGTGGACATGATTATGAATGCTTTCAAATAAGTCAGATGGCGCTCACCACACCGACATATCACGCATTTCGATGGATGGACCATGATAAAAAATTAGAGTGACATCGTAAAACAAATCCCTCTCAAGAACTGTCTGAGGCCTTGTGATAAAGACACTGCTACTTCAATCACAGCTTCACTCTTTGTTTCCAGTCAGCCTCTTCTTCATACAAAGTTTTACACGTCATCGAATCCATAGACCATCATATTCTATGACCGGGATTTTCAGTGTAAACAAACCAAACAGACGGTCTGCGAAGAATTTACTTCTACTGTCGAAATGCTTTCGCATGATCCTTATTGGGATTACCTTAAAATGAAGTTTATTGCCATTTTGACAACGTTTGGCGTTTATCTAATAAATAGATCGTATTCTTATACTTATATATAGTTTTATGACATGTAATAAACTCATACAAGTAAATTTCTAGTTATACTTGGAAATCACAAAGTAAAATAGTCTCATAAAAAGTAATAAATTTACTTTGCATAAATTCCAAGAAAATATAGTCTCAGTTAATGTAGACGTATAAGAATAATTGCTTGAAAAATATAAACAGATTATATAATTTTTTTAGTCTAAACCTCACGTATTGATAACAGTTGCTATTTTGACAACGTTTGGCGTTTAATCTAATCAATCGTTCGCATTACTATAGTTATATTTATTCCTATGGCATCTATGAAACTCATACAAATACTTATCTTTTCTACATATAATTATAAATTGCAAAGGGAAATAGTCTTATAAAAACCAATAAATTTACTTTATATAAATTCTATAAAAGTTAGTCTCAGTTAATGTAGATGCATAAGAGTAATTGCTTGAAAAATATTAACAGATTGCATACGTTTTATGTTTAAACTTCATTGACCGATAACAGTTACAATTCTGACAACGTTTGGTATTTAATCTAACCAATTGATTGCATTCCAATACATATGTTTCCTGATACATAAGAAACTCTTACAAGTACTTATAATTTATAGTTATACTCAGAAATAGCAACGCGAAATAGCCCCATTAAAACCAATAAATTTACTTACTTTAATTGTAAGGTAATTTAAAGTCTCAGTTAATGTAGAGATGCATAAGAATAATAGCTGAAAAATATAAACAGATTATATGAATTTTTCATTTAAACTTCACGGACCGATAACTGTTGCAAATTATACTACGTTTGACGTTTAATCTAATCAATTGATCGCATTCCTATGCTTATATTTTTCCTATAGCATCTAAGAAACTCTTACAAGTACTTACCGTTTCTAGATATACTTAGAAATCGCTAAGGGAAATAGTCTCATAAAAACCAGTAAATTTACTTTACATAAATTGTAAGAAAATTTAGACTCAGTTAATGCTAATGTTAAGAATAACTGTTTGTAAAATATAAATAGATAACATAAATTTCTCGTCTAAACTTCACGGACCGATAACAGTTCCAAATGCAATTTTAGCTTTTACACTCCCCGGAAATCGAACAAATCGCGCTCTGTGGACTAGGATATGGAATAGAATAAAAATAAACTTATAGAGTACCACATCCCCCGTCCTGCATCCCTCACTCGCAGAAAGTCATCATTTTTGATCCGTCCTCCTCCGGAAACGAGAATTGTTTAGTCAATTAGCTCATCTACAACTAGTGGCGTGTTCTAATCATATTCAAACGATGGCCCTTAGCTTACCAGAACTGTGTTGTGATTGCACTGGAAATCATTAGCATAAATTTCTCTGAATCGGGGATGTTGATTTGTCTGTTAGGTGAAGGAATATCTTATTACTAATGATGATAACCCAGTAATGATACCATAGAATCATCACTTAGATCCAGTTATTGCTTCCCATGTAAATGCCGGCGCTGAGTGGGTACGGCTTTCCATGCTAGATTGCGAGCAATCTGCCCCCCCCCCAATTACCCTTTTCATTTTTTATCCCCATCAGTGTAATCAGTGCGTTGTTCTTTGTTTAATGACTGCAATAGAAATAACAATATTGGCTGATTCTTCTTCCCTTTGCATTGCATCCCGTTTATGAATGCATTGCATTTGGAAAAATTACGTGCCGTGTTCTTAATTAAATTGCGTGTAACGCTAACTTGCATGCGAACAGACATTTCGGAGTGTGTAAGAAACGTGTAGCTCTGTTTAACCGTCTTGGTGGTTGTGTCGACGAGGTTGTCTCGTCATTAGCAAAATTGACCAGATCTTGATGGACGAGATATCTCGTCGTTAGAAAATTGGTCAGATCTTGATGGACGAGGAACCTCGTCATTAGAAAAACTAACCCGATCTTGATCTCGTCATCACAAAAAGATCGACAATTTCGTCGAGACGAGATTTCATATCATTATGAAAATTGATCAGATCTTGAAGACTAGATATCTTGTCGAAACCACTAAGAGGGTTATAGCTGAAACTCATAGTGTCGTCAGTGATGCAGCCAGGGGGTCCAGAACCGTTTTTAAAAATAATTACAAATCAAATACTGTGAATGCGTGAAATATTTTTCTATTATTTAAATGAAATGATAATTTTCTTCATGAAGTAACCTACTTTATGAATTAACATTCACCATGTGATACAATAGTTTAATGATTTAATGAAATACTTGAAATTTAGTGAAATATTTTTTGTATTCTTCAAATGAAATAATAATTATTGCATTCTTAAAATAACGTGCTTCAGTAATTAACATTCTTTATATGAGAGATATAATAGTTTAATGAATAATTTTAAAAAAGTATTTCATTAACATTATGTATTTAATGAAGATAGGTAGGTATTTTTTAATTAACGCAACACTGGAGCAACACAACGGGCTATTGGTGACGGTCCGGGATCAATCCCAAAGGGAAAGATCCGAGGACAACATCACGTAACTTTGAGCCACGGTCAGATGACGAGGCAACACCTGAGTTGGCACCCCACTCTCCAAACTTCCACACCACGGCAACGATGTATTTAATGAAATGCTTAATATTTAGAAATATTTTTATATTATTTTTTATTCTTAAAATAACACTTACTTTATGGACTAACTTTCATTTATGGTTCAGCAGTTTAATGATTTAATATTTAATGAAATACTTAATATTTAAACTACTTTGTCATTCTTCAAATTAAATAATAATAATTTTAATTTTAAAATAAGTTACTTTGTGAATTAACATTAATTACACGATATAGTAATTTAATGACGTATTATTCAATGAAATACTTAATATTTAATGAAGTAATTTTTTATTCCTTCCATTCTTAAAATAGCTTGCTTGATGAATAAAGATTCATTTATGATACAATAATTTAATGATTTAATTTTCTTAAATACTTAATATTTAATGAAATTTTTTTTCATATTCTTCAACTGAAATAGTTATTTTATTTTTAAAAGAACTTACTTTATGAATTAACGTTCATCCATGATATAATAATTTAGTGACTTAATATTTAATAAAATATTTAACATTTAGTAAACTGCTTTTTACTATGCTTCAAATGAAATAATACACATTTCATTCTAAACAACATATTTTATAGTTACATTCATTGTACGATATAACAGTTTAATGACTTAAGATTCAAATATGAAAGTAATGATCAGGGATCATTTTTCTGCCCTTTCGCAAATATCTCACATATCGACGTATCGTATCAAAGTGATATAAAAGTAAAAAATGAATCTCCAGAAACAGTATTTGAGTATTTGCCCAATGCTATTAAGTGTAAATTATTGTGCAGAAACCACAGTAACTTCTAAGCTTTGCGAGATATCCCTTTTAAGGAACTTAAAGTAATCCCTTTTAAAGTTGTTTGGTAACCAAAAGTACAAAACCTTATGAAGAATGCGATACAATTTAATTTTGCATAAAAGCATCAAGTTTTAGCTTTGTGCGCCCCCACCCCGAAAACAAATAAAATTCCGACAAAGCTACTGCTTTAAGCAAATTATTCAGCTTAAATTCCAATTGCAGTGAAATAAATTTCGTTTTGAATTCTCCTTTATTAAGAAATACGTTATTTTTACCAATTTGTTACCAATATGTCAACGATAGCAATATTTTTTATCGATGACAACTAGTGAGTTTTAACACGTGAAAATGTGTACATTTTAGGTTAACAAACCTTGAAAATAAAGCACATCAAAACTCACAACTTGAGAATTCCGAAATTATCAAACGCACATGAAAGCATTTTTTCACTTGGAGGAACTTTAAGTCAGTGATTTTTTTAGCGAGTCTATTCTAAAGTACTTGCATCAAGAAATCCTATTTCTATTAATGTGGTTTCATTTTTCTATATGTGCGCTTAAGGTTTAACATTAAAGTAATAATGAAAATGACCCTTTAATTCCTAAAGTAGTGATATTAAATAATTAAGTTCAATGTTTTCATCTTTTACTTTTAAATCTGATTATCATATTGGATAAATGTAATCAGAACACATTAGAAATATTTTATTATATTTCTCTTAGAATGCTCGAACTTCATTATATATGTGTATTCAGTCTGATCTGAGCATAGTTAAGGATAAAGTGGATTGATAATTGAAATTTTTTAAAGATTTCACATTTTTAAATAGGTATAATTTTCGAATATTCTAGACAGCACTCGAACGATTTTGCCTAATTTATACCACATGAAACTTCATGCTTCTGTGAACCCGTTCTAAATAAAATAAATTCAAAGGCATCACTCACGATAAATTCAATATTCACTATTTTAGATATTTTTTTCAAAAACCAACTTCTACAACTAGGACAGAGCAGAAATTTAGTCGATTCCCATCCAAATATCAAGGTTGCTATGCATTATTATCAAACGTTAATTTTATACTTAATATTGCGTATTAAAAATAACTTAAAAAAGAAATATTATGTAGATTTTATTTGGGTTCTTTGATAGTGACATAGTAAAAATTTCAGCGTGATTGGAAGATTGTTTTGAAGATATGGGTCGAAGTCTGGGGAACTTGATTGTAGCATTAAGTGCTTTAAGTCTTTCATGCTCATAATCCAGAAAAGGAAGGACCAAATTATTTAGGATTTGGCGTGAGGTTAAAGTTGACTATTGATGCGAAATTTGGGGTCAAAATTGAATGTTGTTACTGAAAATTATTAATTTTATGTGCAATTGCATGTAAGGATGTCTACAATAGACCCATCATCAAGTTTGATGCATATGAATTTATAGAAGGCATTATATTGAGTGGTACCTTTGAAATTATTCTTTCAACTATACGAGAATAATGAGGTCAAGTTTAATTTTTTCCGCACCTGTACACGAAACTAATTTGACAGTTTAACCCTCAGAGGGGTTCACACGCACATATCTGTTCTGCAAACTGAAGTCTTCCTTCCAAGACTTCTAACCATCTATGGCCTTCTTAACCACGATTCTTTCAACTATTAGAGGTGATTATATAGTCATTATGTGTTGTGTATTATGAAGGAAAAGCAATACTAGACTAATCTGAAAAGTTGTTGCTCTCAGAGGGTTAAAACTAAAGTTTTTATTGCTTAAGCAGGGCGAACTGTCACCAAGAAAAAGTTGTTTTCAAATGTTCTTTAACTTAAGACTGTATGTCTTTATTTGAATGACACCTTTGAATTTGTTTTAATGTCAAAGACGTGAATAATGAAGGTTTCGTCTCCATTTCAAGTATTCTAACTTAACGTATCTAACTACGTTCGGAGTCCTTTTTTTAAGTGTTCCAATTCATCTATTTTTATCTTTTTATGGTAAAACACATTAAACAACAAAAAATCATTAAAAATTATTATAATTTATTAAAAAATTGGCAAAAATTGAAACATTTAGGTAAAAATGACTAACGAAAAGCATCACAATTGAAATACTTGAGTACATTTGCCTAAAATTTTGCGTACAGTAATATATAAACTAGGGCTTGAACTAAAAGATGCGCAATATTCCTTTCCACTCATGAGATATTGAGAATAATGTAGCAGAAAACAGAAATTTTCGAAATTTTTCCTTACGCCACAACGCTGAAATCTCTCTCTAAAGTTTTCCTTTCAAGATAACTCATATCCTAGTTCAGGCCCTTCAAAACAAATATAAAATCAGTACATCAAATTTAATTCAAAAATATATATTACATTTTGGTTACAATCAGAGAAAAATGCATTTAAAAATCTGAAAAAGAATTAAAAAAAAGCTGTCGGGATATGTAGCAATTTTAATAGATCCTCTTTTATTCACCGTACAGACAAAATAAAAACAGTTTTGTAAAGGAAAAAGTTAAAATATTAAGAGTATAAAACGAAATATAAAATTTTAGTCAAAATCGACTTTTCAAAAACTTAAGACTAAGATAGGAGAAATTTAAATGTGGATCCTATTCAATATTATCTTTGCTCGCACTTTTACTCAGCATGTAATGCCTTACAATTAAGATTGTCATTTCTTAAACAGAGTGAACCGCCACCAATAAAAAGCTAATTTCGAATATTCCATAACTTAAGACTATGATAGAACATCAAATGGCGGTTCCCTTTTAATATTCTCTCTCTGCTCGCTACATGAGTGCAATGTCTGATAACTAAAATTGTCATTTCTTAATCAGAGTAAACTGTCACGAATAAAAAGCTGATTTCAAATATTTTATAACTTAAGACTATGATAGGAGAAAACCAAATGGCGGTTCCTTTTAATATTCTCTCTGCTCGCTACTCTCAGTTCAATGTCTGATAACTAAAATTGTCATTTCTTAAGCAGAGTAAACTGTCACCAATAAAAAGTTGATTTCAAATATTCTATAACTTAAGACTATGATAGGAGAAATTCAAATGTGGTTCCCGTTCAATACTTTCTCTCTGCTCGCTCTATTTACCATGCGTGCAATATCTTGTTTGTACCCAAAATAACTGACTATTAGGGGCGCTTTTTTGCGAAGTGGCCCTGATGCTTCCCAGTGACATGTACAGATAAAACGATGGATTTTCACATGACATGTCTTCTGCAGCAGCTGCCGCGTATCTGGGAACGCTCATGGGACAGTTACTCGCTTCGTTTCATCGGATTATCGGATCACGTACTGTTTGCAACGCGCCATATTTCCATGGGGGAGAGACGCTATTGACGCGGATTGTGAGGCGGTTACCAACTATTTCCAAACGCAATTTCCAGAGAGGTGCCTGGAAAGTATTAGTGTTATTAACACCTACAATAACTGCTCTAAAAGACCGCGCTGAAAGGTCTGCGGTGGGCGCTTTGTTTGAGTTGGAAACCGGCACAGACGCTTCGATTATCACCGAAATGCGCTGATTTAATGTCTTTGTTCCTCCCTGGAAGTTGTTGCTCTGGGAATCGCTTCCGTTGGAGAGGGCTTCTTTTCAATAAATGGAGTTATTTGTTCTTGCCTGTGGGTATTGGTGAGTTATCAATATGGGAAAAATCGTGTACGTTCAGAGTCGCGTAGTATTGGTCGCTGCTAGGGGAAGTATTGTAAAACATATTCGGTGTCATGGAAATCTCAAGTAATCAAGTAACGGACTCAAGGGACAGTACAAGTATGATGAACAAACCTCGAGTTTGTTTTATTGCATTACAGAATATATGGATGTTTAACTGCATATAAGTTATTGAGGAAGGATATCTCATGAGATTTAGGTTGTTTAGATGGGATAAAACATTAATGCTTGCTGCAGAAATAGGGCAATAGTGCAGTAGTAGATTATATTAATCATTTCTCTCCATTATTCTGAACATACAATTCCGTATGTAAATGGATTTTTATCAGAACTTATGAATAAAACTTATTCAACTAACAAATGAATATGTTTCGTTGGATTGGGAATGGCTTCTATTGAAGAGGGATTTCTTTTAAATAGTTATTTGTCCTTTGTATTTCTTGTAGCAGTTGTTAGTAGGTTCCCAATGTGGGAAAATTGTGCACGATCAGAGTAGCAAACTATTGGTCGTTGCAAGTGGAAGTATTATTAAACCTATTCTAGTCAAGCAAATCTCAAGTAACTGACTCAAGGGACAGGATAAGTATAATGTTTAAAATCCGAGTTTTTTGTTACATTACAGGATATATGGATGTTTTATTGCATATAGGTTATTAATAAGAGCCCGTGAGATTTCGGGAGTTTACGTTAGATAAAACATTAATAATGCTGAAGAAAAGACCCAATAATACAGCATTATATTATATTAATCAGTTCTCTATTATTCTGAACATATAATCCATATTTAAATGGATTTTCTCGGAATGTCTGAATGAAAATTCTTCAAATTACAAATTAATGTTTTGTTATTTTGAGAAGCACTTGAGTGGGAAAGTTTTTTAAATCAATGGGGTTATTAATACTTTTTCTTGTATTAAGCGCAGTGAGTCATGTTCTCAATGTGAGCTATCGATGAGAAAAATTGAGTCACACAGTATTACAGGTGGAATAGTCTTCGGTTTCGTGTTGAAGTGTAGTAAAATTGAGCACAAGGAATTCGTGTCATGGATATGTCAAGCCATCCGGTAATATGTTCAAATGACAGGATGAATTAAATACTTAAAACGTCGAGGTTTTTGTTAATTTTAAAGCATTGCAGGATATATGGGTGTTTTAACTACACTGCTGGCCACCCAAATTGCAACACCAAGAAAGACAAGAGATATCACAACAAAATTTATTTTGTAGATAACATGTTGACCAAGTATCAAATGATTAAATTTATAGACTTCTGTGAAGTGTGGTTCCTGCCAAAATCAGTAGCCAGAGTAGCCGCCATTGTTGGAGATCACCGTTGCCACACGCCTCGGCATTGATTCAAAGAAACTTTCGATGTGTTCTTGGGGTACAGCAGACCAAGCAGCTTCCACACGTTGCCAAAGTTGATCTGGTGTGGCAGCTGGGGATGTATTCTGGGTCAATCGTTGAGCAACCATGGACCACATGTTTTCTATCGGCGAAAGATCCGGAGAGCGAGCTGGCCAGGGAAGCAATTCAATCTGGCGATTGACGAAGAACCCTTGGACAATGCGTGCCACGTGTGGTCGCGCATTATCCTGTTGAAATATGGCTGTGGGCAAGCCCTGAAGGTAAGGAAGGACAACTGGCTCCAACACCTCGGAGATGTAGCGCTGGCTGTTTAAAGTACCGGCAATGCGTACTAGAGGAGTGCGAGAGTGATATCCAATACCGCCCCATACCATAATACCCGGTGCAGGACCAGTGTGGCGGTGCATAACGCAGCTGTTCAGCATCCTCTCTCCACGGTGTCTCCAGACTCGAATCCGACCATCGTGGTGTTGCAGACAGAAGCGTGACTCGTCAGTAAAGACAATTTCATTCCATTCTGCCGTCCACATCCTTCTTTCATCGAACCATTGGCGGCGGAAACGTCTGTGGTTCTGCGTCAAGGGTAGACGAAGCAATGGACGTCTTGCGGACAGACCACTCTGCTGTAAACGGCGTCGAATGGTACGCGCAAACACTGGATGATGCGGTACAGACTGAATGTGCTGTGCTATGGTTCGTGATGTGGCTGAGCGATCCGTCACTGCCATACGCACAATATGCCTGTCATCACGTGAAGTGGTGCACTGAGGTGGATGCGATCGAACACGTCGGTCCGTCGTACCCTCCTGCATCCAACGATCACATATCCGCATTACAGTTGTTTGGTTTCGTCCAACATGACTACCGATTTCCCTGAAAGATAATCCACAATCTCGGTAGGCCACTATCCTTCCTCTGTCGAACTCGGATACTTGATCAAAAGATGATCGCTGTTTTCTACGAGGCATAATTGATCGTTTTTTTGAAAAAACCACAAGAAAAACACAATTGCTGTACTTGAAATCGTCGAAATCTCCAAGCCTTAAATAGCGCTTTGATGTGGCGCCACAGGCGCGCGTGATGTGCGTCTGCGCGGAAATTTTAATCATTTGCATATCTCACCTCCGCTAATGCATGTTGTAAATTTCATATTATTTGCATGCTTCCTTCAGGGTGTTGCATTTACGGTGGCCAGCAGTGTATATATAAATTGTTAGAAAGGAGAGCGGTGAGATTTATACAGCTTAGAATAAATAAAGCAAAACTTGGCCACACACTTAACAAATAATGCAGTAGATATTATTATCTTAACAATTTCTCCCATATTCTGTACATTAAATGTTCTGCACTTAGATAATTTTTTACGAGTGATTTATATTTAAACAGCAAACTATGCTTTATGTTAGTCAATAGGTTTAATAGTTAATTTCCTTAATCATCTTTTAAAATGACAGTAGAGTGAGAACTCAAACTTAGTTTTAAAAATAAGTTTCAACTTTTGACGTACTTATTTTTATCCCACTGTCTCATTTCACCCAATAATACGAGAACTAATGTTTTATAAATATATATTATCTATGAAAAACAAGTTATATTAAAACTAATGTGATGTCGCTGTATAAATGCCACGAAATTTAACTCACCAGAATAAGTTGAGAAAGAAATTATAAAAGTACTATATTTTTAGTACTAATTTGACAGTTAGAAAATGGGAAAACAAATTTAACTGTTAAATTTACACAATTGAAAATTGATATATACTGAAGGTATTTGAAAACTATTTAGTATTTTGAAATGAAGCCCCAGTGAAAATTTTATTTATCACTAAATAGAAATATATAAGTATCCACATGATTCATGATTAGATGGAATATGGGTTCAAGTAGGCAAAAAAGATGTATCTCTTATTCTACAAAAGTGTGTTACCTAATTTAGACATCTATTTACTAGTGGTTGACAGGAAGGCTTGTAATTAATTTAAAAATCATTCCTACGCGTGATATAAAAATATTATTATTTAGCTTTGATGTTACATGATATGAATTTGAGTTAATCCTACAAGAGGTTTTGAAGAGATATCTCTCTCCATCAAATTCTGGCCAATTTCACTAATGACGAGATCCAGATATTGACGATTTTTTAATGGAGGTGAGATCAAGATCTGGTCAGTTTTCTTCTAATGACGAGATATCTCGTCCCACCACCATAGACAACCACCAGGAGGGTTAAGCTATAGTTTAACATTAGAAATCGTCAAGCTTATCACTTTGAGTCGGAAAAGACTAACGACAGAGCACATATTCACTTGAGTGAAATAAACTTCAATTCAATTGATCACTTCAATTATCCAACTTAGCAGGTTAATACGCGCTTTTGGCATGTGCGTTGAAAAAAACTCATCAGAATTACTCAAATAAAAATTGATAAAAACGAAATAACGCCTTGCTGCTCATAGTTCCTCCTTCAGAGCGTAACTAGGAAAAATAAGCGAGCGAAATTACAGGAGCCGCTTAACAAAGAACAAAATAACGATGGAAAAGCGAAATACCGAGGGAACCATTTCTTTCGTATTGTCATGTTCTATTTGTATTCGTATTTGTCTTCTTAATTGACAGTTCAATTTTTAAAAGGGCACTTGTGTTCCGATAGAGGAATAGGAGTATTGTATGACCAAAGTAAACTTCTCTGACAGCGCTTCTCTTCGCTTTTTGTTGGGACGCAAATAAATAGAATCCATAAGCTTTTACTTAAGCGAAAAGGGACTATCTCCACATTTCCAGTACAATACAGCTTGATTGCATTGGATATGCCATGGCAACCTTGATCTAATTTCTTATCCCGAGTCAGCAATATTTGTCCGGAATCTTATTACTCATTTAGCTCTCTCCTGGAAGTCAGTCGGCTTTTATTTTTTGGTAGGAAATATTTCGAACTGGGGAAATTTATGCCACTTTCGAGGTTATGGTTTTTTTATTTTACAGTTGGGATCCCAAAGTGCAATTCTATTCCCGAAGGACGCTTTAGACGCGTTGAAACTTTTTCTTATAATCGAGGATCGAACGTTTTGGAAGAATTACGAATGTTTGGTAGCAATTTTTTCACTGGACCGCTGAATATACTTGCGTGTATATAAAAATAGTTGAGAATGTCCTTGTTGTATGAGAGACATTTTCTGTTCAATATAGGTAGTGGTAGTATTTCTGCAGCGAAACGTGTTTTCCTGTACGCATTCAGAACATGAAAACACTTTACTTGTTTTTCGAATACGATTTCTGCACTTTACCAATAAAAATTCCAAAGAATAAATTCCGAATTGTGATATCGTCGGCTCAGATTAGAAACTCATTAAATGACGAAAAACAAATTTTACAGCACAGCCGATTAAATGAAAACTATTAATTTTTAGATCAAAAATAAAAATTATAAACATTTTAATAGTATTGTATTTTCTTTCAAACCAAATACAAAAGACAATTTATTTCTCATCATCGTGAAAATAATAATTTCGTGTCAAAAAATGCCTTTCGTAAAAACTTCAGTTAATAAGATTCTGCTCTAAGCCGACGATATCTCCGGCTTGTAACAGAAATTTATTAACTGGCAAAAATATTCAACTGCACTGCTGTTTAAAAATTATCTATTAATGTTTAGGTCAATAAATATAAAGTTAGTCATTTTTATTGCTATATAATTTTTAAGCGGAATATAATATGACAAAACATTTCTCATCATCATGAAAATGAACATATAGTATCTCCAAAGAATATCAGTCAATGGGTTTGTGCACTAAGCAGATAATATAATTGATTGGCCAACGCCAAACGTCACCAAAATGGGATAAACTATATTTTAAAGTAACCTCATATATAGCATGCCAGAGCATTTAGGTAGTGAAAGTAAAATCTTCGTTTTCCGTGTGGTTTGTTGGTTTGTTTCTTTACACTGAAAATCCCTCTGATTGAGAAGTTGTATATTTGTTTTCAACCTAAAAGTGCTTTGAATTCATTCATAACAGAATTGAAGAATGACAATCAATTATTTGTTCTTATAACGTAATCAATGTAAAGAAACAGTAGTATTTAAGTGTAATAAAAGTTTATTAGCGTAAGTAAATCTATATTTGTAATTTTAGAAGTGATATGTCTTATATGCTTAGGAAGTATCTTGGCTTATCATTTTCATGCATTGATATTTTCGTATTTTATTCATCAGCTGCATTTGGAGAGTTAACCCTCCAAGTGGTATTGACGAGCTATCTTGTCCATAAAGACCTGAACAATTTTGCTAATGACAAGATATCTCGTCAAGACTTAGGCGATTTTTTATGATGACGAGATTAAGATCTGGTCAGTTTTTTCTAATGACGATCGTCGAAGCAACCACAAGGAGGGTTAATAAAAAAAGAAAGTGCCAGAGCTTTAGTGTTTTCAATTAGTTAGATAATGATATGTATGGCAAGAGTTAATTTCAAATAATGGTCTAAGTCTAAAAGACCTTCTCTTCTATTCCGAACCTGGCATAGTTGCATAGGAAGGTATGTATTTTGTAATATCGGTCAAGTGACATGACTTTGCATTTAGACTTATCATGCCTTGCATTTAGACTTATTATGCCACGAATATTCAAGCAAGGGAATAAAAATTTAGAAAGCAAGATAGTAAAAATAAAGTTTTATATTTAAAAGTAAATATTTGCCAAAATTATGCTTTTCAGTAGTAAGTTTCTTCAATATATGATTATTGGAAATTATTGAGATTCTGGATAAATTTCTCCCAAAGGCTTGAAAGAAATTAGGTCCTGTAGATTGAACGTGTAGACTTCATAATACTGGAGACCATTAGTAGTTGAATTGACATGTTCTATTTATAGGAAGTGAGATCGATTGAAGACAATCATTTTCCAGATACATCTCAGAGTGAAGTGAAAACGTGTGTATGGAACGTTGTTTGATTTACATTCAATACGATCATTTGTAAAAAATGTTGATTCCTTTCAATAATTTGTCACCAACTCTAGGCAAGGGACAATTTGTTTTTCATCTTGGACGAGATAACTCGTCCATCAAGATCTGACCAAGTTTACTAATAACGAGGTATCTCTTCGTCAAGATGTCAATTTTTTTATGATGACTAGATCAAGATGTGGTCAGTTTTCTTCTAATGATCGTGATCTTATGTTCTTGTTGGACGAGGCACCACGTCCAACAAGATCTGGGCAGATTTGCTAATGACGAGTTACCTCGTCGAGACAACCACCAGGAGGGTTAAAATTAATTTTTAAAGAGAAATTGTAGTTAAAAATGTAAAAACTCCTACATGGTAAGTCAAGTTACATAAATAAAATAAACATGTAAATGCGAGATTTAATCTAATTTTAGCTGTCTAGACGTATTTGTAACAGACAGCCACAATCGTTTTATATATCCAGCTTTAGACAAGGAACTAATCTTATCTGACATCCTTATTACAAACCCACACCCAACCCCTGATTTAACAGGTTTTAAGTATATCCCAAAACACGGAAAAGCAGACTGCCAGCGCAGCAGATCCCCATAAAAACTGAAAGATTAAGCCATAAAGCCTGAAGACTAGACGCCCGTCTGTTGGAATGAATTCCTGACATATTTCTGATTAATAATAGCACGGGCATTTACGTTTCCATCCACTGCGTCTTGAGAGTTATTTATGCTTTTCTTTTCGGGTGAGAAGACATCCTTGACCCAGTCGGTCTCCGTGATTAGTGGCCAGTAGAGATAGAGGATCACGGTGGTCAGAGGCCTTGGTCATCCTCGCGCGAAAAGGATGGACTAGGCGGCGGATCGCCGGCCCAGCTCATTAGGAAGGCGCACAAGCTCGGACAAATGTTTCTTTCTTTCTATTTTTTCACTTTTTCTTCCCCTTTTCCTTTCGTCGCACTTGTTTCTTGTCTTTTTCCTCCCTCTTTGTCTCCTGCGTACTACTTGAGATGATTGCTAGCGCAATAAGGGATCAGTAGACCGAATTATTTCAGGCCGTAGCTTCAAAACGTGGGCATTGATTTCCTTGTAAATAGCCGTAGCGAAAGTTTATTAACTGGGAGTCTGTTCTACTGACGTCTTATTTGATAAAAGATCATTAAGGAGCGGTTTCCTTGAGAGATTCTCTGGTACTTGTTTTGAAGGGTGGAGTAGGCCTGGTGTACATATTGGAGGAAGTTCGAAGAGTCCCAAGGGGGAAGTAGAAAGTCTTAGGAGTTCCACCTTAGATGCTGCGAGTTCCTTCAGCAAACTTCCCCTATAGAGTCCTAATTTATGTGCTCTGTTACTATGTTAACCGATACAGCAAAGGTTGGACGAGAGTTTTTCTGTTAAGCTAAATACAGAGGGCGCTAGTGTTTTGGCAGCCCCTTCCGTAATTTGTGACGTTATCAGCAAGCTTCCACTGTAGATTATTGATGGTAGCTCATTTTTATATGTTGTGTCACTAAGTTAACCGATACAACAAAGGTAGAATGAGAAGTTTTTGTGAAGCTAAATACACAGAGGGCGCGATGGAAGCTAATTTGCATATGTTCTGTTACTAAGTTAACCGATACAGCAAAAGTTGAATGAGAGGATTTTTCTGTAAAGCTAAATAAACAGAGGGTGCGATGAAAGATAATTTATAGTATATTATCTGTTACTAAGTTAACCGATACAGCAAAGGTTCGACAAGAGGTTATTTCTGTAAAGCTAAATACAAGGGGCAATTGTGTTTTGATAATTTCTTTCGTTATTCGTGACGTAATTTCACATATGGTATTTGAATTCAAGTTTCCCATATAAAAATTTGACCACAAGTATCTACAAAATAGCAATAAATTAAATTTGTCCAGGTAGTTGTTGATAGGTAGTTAATTAACGTAACACAATGGACTATTGGTGACGGTCCGTGATCAATCCCGAAGGGAAAGATCCGAGGACAACACCATGTAATTTTGAATCACGGTCAGATGACGAGGCCACACCTGAGTTGGAACCCCACTCTCCAAACTTCCACATCGCTCCAACGTGAGGACACTTGTGGCCACGACAAATTCAACATGCACTAGCCCCAGTGTGCACGACGGTCTTTGATTGGACCTAGTTTCGACCTCGAAATCTTCCGGCTGCTAATCCGATACTCTACCAACTGGGCTATGTTGAAAATTGTTCAGAACCGTGAGCATTTTTCTCCATCGGTAGTTCCTGTTTACGCTAAAACCCCCTCTTTTTTATATTGAAATCGATGTGCTCTTTAAATGCTTATTCAACTTTAAATTTTTAACAAAATATCTTGACGAATCCTGTGATAGTTAACTCTTTGAGCATCGCACGATTGTCGAGTAGTGTAGTATTGCTTTTTCCTCACTACACATGCAGGTCACCGTAGTTGCGAGGTATTGTCCTCGGATCTTCCTCTTCGGGATTGATCCCGGACCGTCGACGATAGTTCGTTGTGTTGCTTCAGTGCGACGTTAATTCACCTACCTACTACCTATCTACGCCACGACAAGCACATAGTGACTAAATTCTATTGTCTATTCATGTCCACTGATCATATCATCCATTCATATTGTCCATTGATTATATTGTCTGTTCATATTTATCAAAGATGGAAAGAATTTGAGGAAAGATTCTGTGGGTCAAGAAAGTTAAAACCGGTTAGAGGTCATGCTGAACGGATATATATGTGCGAACGCTTCAGAAGGATAAAGAACTTAGATAATTTGTATCAATGGAGTGTATCTTAATGAAGTTCAATGTAACTGTTTTCTTTTCGTATTGTAACACCCTACTAAGCCTTCCGTAACTTACTACTAAACAAAAAGGATTTATTCGTGGGAAAATAATCTCAAGCTACACACTTCGTTCTTGAACTAGAACACTCTACAAACTGTAAATAGAAAGGCATTTTCATTGTTTCACCACAATGCAGTATCGAAAGTTCTGCACTTTACTAAATCACTCTGAACACACACAAGTCACGCAACGCGGTATCACGTGAAAGATTGATATTAACAGTAGTTTGCCACCTAAAATAGTAGAATCCTTATGATCTGTTCTACTGTAAGTTTAATTCAAAATTATAAGTTCACAAAAAATTGTAGAAATAATACTGTTTTGTGCATATCAGTAAAATGTAAGTTGAATTCGCATATATTTTTAAATGAATTTTATACTGATGTTTTAATACATGTATGCCAATATGTTATGTATGTAAGTAATGTATGTTAAGAATTAACCCTCTTAGGGTTCATACGCATAAATCCTTTATAGAACCTGTAGTCTTCCCTGCATGACTTCTAACCTTCTTGACCAATAGGATCTCCAATGACAATAAGAATGACCAATAGATCAGAGGATTGACATAGAGTTGTTTGCCACCTAAAACAATAGAATCTTTATGTTATATTCTGTCATAAGTTTTAATTCAAAATTATTATTTCTCTGAAGAAGGAAGAAATTATGCTTGTTTATGTATGTAATGTAAGTCAGATTCACATATATCTTAAAAATGAATAATTTGTATTTACTTATGTTTTAATACATATATGTAGTGTGGTGTACGTTATGTATGTTACGACCTCTGAGTGAGTTCACAAACATATATCCGTTCTACAACCTGCAGTCTCCTGAGCTTGACTTCTAACCAATTTTAACCTCCTTGACCAATAGATCTTTAGAATGATTCATTCAGATAGATGCGGTTATGCAGTCATGTATGAGAGAAAAGTAATGCTACACTATTCAGAAATTTTATGACTCGGAGACTTGAAAAGCTGATTTATAAGGACATCATGAAACGGCATTACGAACATGAATTATGAATAGAAAACCCAGGGGTTAGAACTGAGGTTAAAGTCAGAATATATGGAGAAAAGCGTGTGAAACGGTCAGCAGAGAGAGCGAGATGTGCGCAATGAGCAAATTTAGCTGTTGGCTCGCATTCTTTTGAGAAAGTAATGCAATTGCATTGAATTAAGCCGGGGATCTCGATCCAGGAATGAACAGAGTACATAAATAAAGCGATTTAAAGATAAACATTTTCTCATCCCTTCTCTTTGGGTTCAAGTCTTGACTCTGAGCTGTTGGCTGTAAATCCTGCCCTAGATGGAGACTACACAATTCGCATCTGGCTCTGGTGACTCTACAATGTCTACAACACAAACAAACCAAGCATCTATTTTTCCCGAATTTTAAATTAGAAATCTTATTTACAAATTAAAAGTCACCTGGATTCCCACGCTTTGTTGGGACTATGAAATCGAAATGACGACAAATTGTCTTTTAAAACGAGTCTCTTGTCTTTGACTCTCAGGGAACCTAAATAAGATGAAAACCGATTTCAAACACGGTTGTGACACTTGGAAAAGTAATGGAGCGAGTCAACACTAAGAGGAAGTATAAAAGTACAGTAAGCAACGGTAACCTTTTTATGTGTCCAGGCTCATGTGGGTAAAACTAGTAGTAGCATGTCTCTTAGACTATTTTCGTCTGCAGTTGGAAACAAACATTCATCATTTTATTGGTCCACGGGACGGTAGAAAACGCTCATCCATTGATCCCATCCATCCGATTGGTCCACTCGATATAGAGTTTGGCGATTTCATCATTTTCGTCGGCACTCTATAGAAATGAGCATTCACACATGTACCCTGTCCTAAGATATTATGTAGCCAAACGAGGCGATAAGATACCAAATGGGCCAACCAAGTCAATTTTTCATGGAACAGTCACGTGACTACTAGTCGATATGGTGATTACACTTTATGAAGCTCCTGTCAGTAGCAATGCTCAGTCTAATTATGTTTCATGTCTATGGTCGACACCTTTTTTGTTTCCTACAGGAGCTTAATGAACTTGTCTATTTTGCGAAAAGCCTTCGCCTTTTAGTCAGATTTGCAGCCAAGGGCAGAATTGGCCATACCCAGGCCCATTTCCAGCTACCCAAGCTTATTTTCACAGGTGCATCTAATGAACTCAGACAAATGCCTTGTCTGCTCAAAGGAAGAGGAGACATTGGAGCATATTTTATTTCCCTCAACCGGAGTGAACTTTCACAGAGGATATTTGACAAGATTGTGCAATTCAGTCTACTGTTTATGTTTTATACAATCTCTATTTATGAACAATGCATTTCATGTATGTAGAAGGCACAGTGGAATCGGAGGTAATAGCTCTGGAAACACTAGTTAAAGCTGCATTGCAGATAGGTAGGTAATTAATTAACATCGCACTGAACCAACACAACGGGCTATTAGCGACGTTCCGGGATCAATACTGAAGGGAAAGATCCGAGGACAACAATTCGTCATTTTGAACTACGGTCAAAGGACGAGGTCAACGCCTGAATTTCACCCCACCCTCCGAACTTCCACACCAACGTGAGAACATCTGAGGCCATGACAGTTTTAACGTATACCAACCCCCAACACGACGGTCTTTGGTTGAATCGAGTTTCGAACTCTCAACCCTCTAGTTGCTAATCCGTTACTCTTCCAACGGAGCTACCGCGTAATGTATTGTAAAGTGGTAAGAAAAGTGTGGGATTTCGCCACATGCGCGCATTATTTATGCCTATTTCTTAGGTTAGTAGGAAGGTAGTTGAATCAACGTCGCACTGAAGCAACACACGGGCTACTGGCGACGGTCGTGGATAAATCCCAAAGGGAAAGATCCGTGGAGAACACCTCGTAACTTTGAACCACAGTCAGATGACGAGGTCAACGGAAGAATTGTAACGCTGTAAGAAAAGTGTGAGCAGCTATACAGATTATTTATGCCTATTCTTTGGGCATTAGTTTAAACATCTGACAGTGATTCATTACAGAATCAGAATAAACTTTTTTAGAAATTCCCCTCGTACTAATTCGCGCACACTTAACTAAAAGAAAAGTCAAGCAATTCCTACAAGAAGGATCCTTCCTCGGATGCTAACTGATTGATGCATGACTGTGATTGCAATGCTTACATCGAATAGTTGTCCTTCTCGAGGCGCTCAATTATTTCCTCGTTCTTGGGGTATACTCACGACACAAATAGATCGGAGCACATAAAGCGGCGGCGGAAATACTTTAAAAAAATTACCGATTCCTATCCTAAACGAGAAAATGATTGTTTTGAAATGGGTCACACAAGAAATGAAGAGAAAACGTTGCGTCTGGAAAACGCTGGCGAATTCCGAAATGCGCCTTTCGAAACATGAATATCGAAATTTCTATTATTAAATTTCAAATGTTATGAAAGTTGTTGTTTCTGCATTATGGTGAAAGTTGTATTTAGGACATGCTGTGCGAGAGTAATTTACTAAAGATCGTAAGAATTCGGTTAAAATTTTACGAACTGAATTAATGCTTGGTTGTATTAGAGACGTTTCTTCTGTTCAACGTTTCGGAGAATAGACGAGAAATAATTTTTATTTAAAGTTCCAACGTAAAATAGTTTTCTAAGACTTTGGAATGCTAAATTCTGGTTTAGACATCTATTTCTTTTGTAAATGCTGAATATTTTTATGAGTTAAAACATGAAATTCAGAAAAGTGCTATTATATCGTCTAAGCTCAAAGAGTGCTGGTGTAAAATTTCGTTCGCTATCGCTTACATCATAGAAATGAAATTTATTATGATTGAATGTGAATAGCTTAAAAACTATTAGTTTTGAAACATGAATATCGAAATTCCTATTCTTGAATTTCAGATGTTATGAAAGTTGTTTCCGCATTACGGCAAAAGTTGTATTTAGGACAAGCTGTATGTGAGTAATTCACTAAAGATCGTAAGAGAGTATTTGGTTCAGGGAGGAGTTTGAAATTTTACGTATAACTAAATTAATGCTTTGGTGGTATTAGAATTTTTCTGTTCAACATTTTGGAGACTGAAGAGAAATAATTTCAATTTAAAGTTCCACCTAAAGTACAATTTTCTTAGATTTTAGAATGCTGAATTCTGGTTTAGAATTCCATTTCTTTGTAGATGTCGAATATTTTTATTAAAAAATGAGATTGCTATAAAAACAATCGATTTTATAAAGGTGCTATTATGTTGTTTAAGCTCAAACAGTACTGGTGGGAAATTTCGTTCACTATCGCTTATATCATAGTAATAAAATTTCTGATGATGATTGAATATTAATAACTTAAAAACAATTTAATTTAAAAGTATCACCAAAAGATACGCAGTTTTCTAAAATTTTCTATTTATACATGTTTTACAAAATTTAAACTTTGGTACTCTTTTGTGTTATGCAATGCATCTATTTCTGCAAACACATACTAGAACGGGAAATATTCGGCTTGATATTTTGCAGTTTGAATAAACGTTAATTATATTCATAAATATCCATGGAAAGTTGAGGTACTTTTACTGAAATTTGATATTAAATATATTCAGTAAAATGCCCTTGACGATGCACAAAGAAGTTGCAACAATGTTTTGAAATATATTAAGTGCAATTCTCTCGAACAATGTTCCATTTCTTTTCATATTTGTGTGGCGAATACTTCGTTACTTTTTATTTAGTATTAGAATTTATCAATGAAATATGAAACTAAGGAATCAAACAATTATACTAAACTTTTGTGAGTTACACGGTGAAAGTTATCCAAATTTCAACTACAGTACTTCAAAATTATGACATTTTTAAATGTATCGTCGACTTAGAGCAGCAACTTTTTTTAATGGCAGAAAACATATTTTATAGAACAGCTGTTCAAAGACAAATTATTTGTGTTCAGGTAAAAAAATTCTTTTAAAGCATTTTGGTAGTGTCATTTTTTCGAACACAGGTTAGGATATGACAATGATCTCATAATCGAACGAGCATTTGATGTCTCCAAAAAATACCCTTCAAAGTGCTTCGACGAGATATCTCGTCCTTCAAGATCTGACCAATTCGGCTAATGACGAGATATCACGTCATCAAGATATTGACAATTTGTTTGTGATGACGGTTGAGCCAAAATTAACTCCAAGCATTGCCAAAATGACGATAAATCAAATTACTCTTTAACCGGAAGTATTTTTTCTTCTGCGGTAGTTTGTTTTGGTTTAGGTTGAAAAACACGCATAATAATTTGGCCATAATAATCATAATTGAGTAATTCTCAATTCATAATTTCTCACTATACGTTAAATTAAATTCTAAAAAGGGTGCATTTGACGAATACATTTCTTTAATTTACGAGACATATTTTAAAGATCTTATACACACGTGATTTCTTTACCTTCTGCACGCTTAAATGCATACTTGAATTTAATTTAATCTTTCTCCCAGTGTTGCATTCCAGGATTTTAGATGTCGGGCTCAGATAAAATCCTGCAAATATCGTCACTGTGCCATGTCAACCATCAGAGTAAAAGTCAGTTTCACAAGTCATTGTGTTCCTCGCGAGAACTTCAATCCATAGCTCTTCTCTCATCTATCATATTCCCTGACGCGATTTTATTTCCACCTATTTTCCATTCGCTTGTCTGCAAAGTTCTTCACTTAGTCTCCTTCCCGGGGACCTTGTCATTTTGGAAATGGTACAGTGCTAGGTACTATCCAACTTTCCTCGGAACAAATCGCTTTCTTTTTAAGGATTCCGCGAGCCTTGATCGATGTAGAATGAGCATTTTTTCCCCATCTGCATGAAACTGGATCTAGGAAAGCGTTTTTTCGAAAGGAATTCAAATCATTTCAGAATTGTTCTGCAGTTTTTTTTGTAATTTTAGCATTTCGGCCATCAGAGAATGCGATTAATCTGGAAATGAACTTGGCACATCGTGCTTGAATTTTATAATAACGAGGTATGAAACTTGAACATTTTTAAACGTCATTTACATTATGCATAAGTCAACTAGTTAAATCATCCTCTAAGATATTGCGAAATCATATTATTACATGTTTCATGGAGCATTGATGTGTCTTAGAATAGTTTGTTTAAGGAATGCTGAACGAAAAAGAATATTTATGCAAAGGAGACAAACAATTTCAAGACTTGCTTAGGAGGTTTTTATATTTGTACCATTTTAGCTATCCGAAAAGGCTATCAATCTGGAAATGAAGTTTGTACATCGCGTTTAAATTTACAAATAATAAGGTATGAAACTTCAAAGATTTTTAACTATTCATGTTATGCTAAGTACATAAATAAGCCTAGTAGTTACGTCAGCCTCCAGAATATTTGGAAATCATATTATTTCATGTTTCATAGAGCATTGATGTCTCTTAGAGCGTTTTATTTAAGGGAAACTTAATAAAAAAATATTTATGCAAAGGAGACAAACCATTTCAAGAATTGCTCTGGAATTTTTATTTTTGCAACTTTAGCATTTCGGGCATCAGAGAATGCGATTAATCTGGAAATGAACTTTGAAAATAGAGTTTAAATTTCCGAATAACGACGTATGAAATTTGCACATTTTTTAAAACTCTATTCATATTATGCTAAGTGCATAATCCATATAGTTAAGAGGTACTTGAATTTTCTTTTCCCATGGGGTTTACTGCCTCTGGTAAACACGGGGGGGGGTTGTGCTCCAGGGATACTCAAGCGATCTTTTCCTGGTTTCATCCTACAACTCTGTTCCACAATTCCTCTTTTTTCCCTTTTCACGACATTTTTCACTTGACTTTGTCTTGTATTTGTCGCAGCTTGTCCAAATATGGCCCGTGCACCACAAAACTCCAAAACAACCAACCAACCAAATAGTTAAATCAGCCTACAAAATATTTCGAAATCCTATTATTGCATGTTTCGTAGAGCATTGATGTCTCTTAAAACATTTTGTTTAAAGAACACTGAACAAAAATAAAATTTACTCAAGAGACAAACCATTTCAAGAACTGTTTAGAAGATTTGTCTGTAATTTTAGCATTTAGGCCCTCAGAGAATAAGATTAATCTGGAAATGAACTTCGAACATCGCGTTTAAATTTTCAAATAATATTTTCTAACTATTCATAAAATGATGAGTGCGTAAACCAAATAGTTAAATCAGCCTACAAAACATTTGGAAATCATATTATTACGTGTTCCCTGGAGCAGTGATGTCTCTTGGAACATTTTAATTAAAGGAACTGAACCAAAAAACATTTATGCAAGAGACAAACCATTTCATTAATTGTTTAGAAGGGTTTTCATGATTTTACCACTGCAGTGATTCGAAAAGGTGATTAAACTGTAAATTAACTTTGGTATCGAGTTTAAGTTTCCTAATAACGAGATATTAAATTTGAATCTGTATTTCGAGGATATTTCTTTTTAACTCTTCATATAAAAGCTGGCCAGTCATAGTACCATATATGTTGAACCCATCTTCAAAAAGCACATTTCATCACAGCTTATTCGAGTGAGTGAAATATATGCCTTTGTGATTAAGTTACACATACTTTAAAGCTCAGTTAACACATACACATTCTTTATTATTATTTATATTAAATTAATAGCTGATTATAAATTTGAGTTCTTCCTTTTCTTTTTATATATTTTACAATTACTGAGCTCAGTTACAGAATTTAAAAATTTGTTTTTGTATGGAATTATTACAATACGTAAAATGTTTAAATTATTTTTTTTAAGATTGATAGAAATTTCTTGTTATTTAGTTTCTTGTCAACTTATTTTTACATTAGTAAATTTGTTGTAGGAATAGTTATTAAAATTTTCTCTTCATAATCCATTGTTTTAGAAAAATTTGCATGATAATCAGCTTATTTGCTAGTTAAAATCAAAGTTATTTAAATGATAATGATAGAAAAATCCCTTTGTTAAAAAGCTTACATCATCCGTTATCACTATTTTTTTAGTGTTCATCGCGTTCTGTTATTAAATAATCTAAAATTGAATAAAATAAAAACATCAAAAGTCAGATTTTTTTATCTTATATATTTAAGAAGGATTAGAAATTTTAAGAAAATGTCAAAAGAAAATGAGATAATTTTGTTTTAATGCTGTTGAACAAGTTTTAGTACCAGTAGGGCTTAAAATTTTGCTACAGCATTGAAAATTTCATTTAGACTTAAGTTTGATTTGTATTTTTAGATTAAAAATAGGCTTTTTTAAACTACATCTATATTTTTGTGTTTAAAAGTGGCCTAGATGCTATGCATACAGATTTCTTGTTCCACGGGATCTACAAGTTCTAGGTTCAATTTCACTGAAACACCTGCTTGTTACAGTGGTTATGTGCACTTACACGAGTATGCTAACTGGTGGTTAGCACGTGATATGGTAAGCAGTCCTCGGAACGGCCCTGTGAATTTCTATCCAATATAGGTTTGTCTTTTTCGACCAAGCGGTTTCTTACGATTAGATCTAACAGTGGTTCAAAATTACGTGGTGTTGTCCTCGGATCTTTCCCTATGGGTTTGATCCCCGACCGTCGCCAACAGCCCACTGTGTTGCTTCAATGCGACGTTAATTAAATACCTTCCATTCCATATGATTGGCTGGTTGTTTAAGGTTTTATGGCGCAAGGACTATATTTGGCCAAGCTGCGCCAAGCCCAAGGCAACGTCAAGTAAAAAGTGTGAAAAGGAAAAAAGAGGGTTTGGGGAATAAAGTAGTGTGATGAAAACAGAAAATCATCGTTTGGGTATCTCGGCAACAACTCCTGTGTTTACTAAAGTCAGTAAACTCCATGGGAAACGAAAAGATCACTAGAGAACCTCGGATTTGCAAAGCCAGTACATACCTAAAGGAGATGTGTCCCAGATCTTTGAGAAAAACAGCCCCGAGCTCTAAGGCAGAGCTTGGATCATCGGGTTGCCAGGTTTGGGCGCGCCCTACAAAGATTTGTATTTTTCTGTATCTTAGGAAAACAACGGCGTGTATAGCTGAAGTATAAGATTTCGAAAAGCTAGGCATTAGGATTTTTTTGCTTTTGAACTAATCTCGACATTTCCAGTTATAAACCTTACGCTACGCAACTGGATCTCATATTACACCTCCAAGTGGTTTCGACGAAATGCATCACCCATCAAGATCTGACCAATTCTGTTAATGACGAGATATGTCGTCAAGATATTGTCAATTTTTTATGATGACGACATCAAGATTTGGTCAGATTTTTTCTAATGACGAGATACGTCATAAATCAAGATCTGGTTTGTTTTTTCTAATGACGAGATACGTCATAAATCAAGATCTGGTCAGATTTTTTCTAATGATGAGATACTTCGTAAATCAAGATCTGATCAGATTTTTTTCTAATGACGAGATACATCATAAATCAAGATTTGGTATGTTTTTTCTAATGACGAGGAGTCTCGCCCATCAAGATCTGACCAATTCTGCTAACAAGATATGTCGTCATTAAGATATTGCCAAGTTTTTTATAACGACGAGATTAAGATCTGGTCAGATTTTTCCTAAGGACGAGATACTTCGTAAATCAAGATCTGGTCAGTTTTTTTCTAATGACGAGGAGTCTCGCCCATTAAGATGTGATCAGTTTTGCTAATCATTTTGCTAATGACGAGGTACCTCGTCGAGACAACCAGCATCAGGGTTTACTGATATTTTGTTAAATGGCTTATGCTATACCCATTTTACGTTAGCCCAATTGGTTTCGTTATTGAACTAAACCAGTCACCATATAGTGCACTGTCAACCACTCTAAATCCCGAGAGATCTAATACTGCTGAATAAACTGACGAATTTCTGCATTTGACTCGTCATTGTGTGTAACTTCTGCCGAATGCTTTAATGAAAGCACTTAGTGGGATACTGCTCTGATCTACCCGGCTATCTAGATGCAGAATGAATTCTTCACACTCTGTTGAATTTTGGAAGAATTGCGAGTCGTTAACTTGGCAGAAAAATATCCGCATCCTTTGTTGGGTGCTTCAAAGTGCTTCCAGACTTTCAAGAATCATGTCTGTTCCTTGATCACACCATTTTAAGTTTTAAGGTCGCTTCTATTTGAAAGACTGAATGCTGTACGAGTAATTTCACTTTGTTGTCTCCCGTGAAGTTTTTGAGTTAGGGGATATTAAATTTTAGGATTGATATATTTATTTTACGTGAAAACACATAAGTACCTGTTTACTTAATATTATTTAATTCAGTACATAGTTTTCTATATTTAGTAAGAATGTCTTACTATCTGAAGTTGTAGTACACGATTTATATCCTATTCTTTTTCCACTCTTTATCTTTATCAAAATTTATTTTTCTTTGTTTACTCTATATCTCTATGTCCTTTTTTCTCTATCTTATCTATCCAAAGCCTGTTCATCTCTACAACTATATATCGATCTCTCTCTATATATATATATATATATTTAGTAAGAACTTTTTAATAATGAAGTTATAGTAAACGATTCTATATATCCTATTTCTTTTTCACTCTTTTAATCTTTATCTATAAATATAATTTTCTCTTTATACTATATCAATTTATATCTTTTTTCTCTACATATATATATATATATACATATATGTATATATATAATACATAGATATATATATACATACATATATGTATATATATATACATATATGTATATACATACATATATGTATATATATATATACAAATATAGATATTAGAGCGTGCTTTATTTAAGATCACACATTCGATTTTTAGTAGTTTAAGGACCATTTTCTTTACGCTGTAATATTGAAACATCTTAAATTAGCAACCCATGTCAAGCCCACTTTATCGGAAAAATAAAGGACCTACGCGTTGTAGAGTTTTAAAATAATTAAATGTCCTCTCCGGGGATAAATCCGATCGCAGTGTCCACTGCAATCAGTAACAAGCATTAAAGTAGGACAAATTGAATGAGTTCACGGAAAATATACGCATCGCAAATTTGAGAAGATTCGATTTAGACTTTCCGGTCTCCGACTGATTAGATAGAGAAGTTAGTTTCCAATGAATTGAGATCGACTTCCTCTATTTAGGTCAATATCGACATACACTCGCTTTGGAGCGGATGTCGAACTCTGAGCTTTAACGATAATTGGCCTACCGTTCAATTAGAGGAGTTCATTTCCATTCTGTCGCGGAAATAAGTTACATATTTCAAGAAAGTTCATCTTTCTTTTGGATGCTCCTATATTTATCGATACTATCAGTTTTTAAAGAAAATTAATGGATAGTGTTTTGGCAAGAATAGTTTTAACTGCCCGAGCCTGTTTATTTATTCTATTTCTACCAAGAAAGACAGTTTTTAAGTAAACGGCGCAAAATACACAAAAATGGAGCTGGAATTTCCGTAACCTCATCTAAGAACTAATTTGATTAATCACAGTTTTATCGATGTTTGGTGTTAATTTTTAACACCAACGACGTGCTGAAACTGCATTCGAGTAGCTTTACAATAAACATGTCTTTTGAAATGAAACAGGAAGTACGTATTTTCAGTAAAACACTAGCGCCCTCTACATTTAGCCTTACAGAAAATCCTCTAATTGTTTTACGATAAGAGCGCTAGATTTTCGCTTAGGCAGAGAGGATTTTTCAGAGTAAACAAACTATTGGAGAAGAAAAATGCTCCCGTTAAGAACTAATATGATTTATCGCCATTTTGTTGATACCTGGTATTAATTTTTAATATAAGCGGCGTGGTGAAACTGCATTTGAGTAATTTACAACACACATTCCTTTCGGAATAAAGTAGGAAGTATGTACTTCCACAAAAGCACTAGCGCCCTCTACATTTACCTTGCAGAAAACCATCTTACAGTTTTACGACTTGAGCGTTTGCTTTTCACCGAGGCTGAGAGGGTTTTCCTGAAAGGAGATCCACTGAAGCTGACATTTTTTTACCCTTAACCTCGATTTCGAAGAATTTTGCTTTTCGAATTTAAACTCCAGTGTTCTTCATAAGTTACTTGCAACGATCGTCGAACTCCGTCAGTTAGTAGGAATACGTGTGTGGTAGGTATTTTAATTAGCGTCGCACTGGAGCAACACAACGAGCTATTGGCAACGGTCCGGGATCAAACCCGAAGGAAAAGATCTGATGAAAACACCACGTAATTTTGATCCACGGTCAGATGACGAGGTCACACCTGATCCGGTATCCCATTCTCCAAACTTCCACACCACGCACATCTGAGGGCATTCGAGGTTATGATAAATTTAACATGCACTAGCCTTTTTACACTGCGATCTTTGGTTGAATTCTAACTCGCAACCCTCCGGTTGCTAATACGTTACTCTTCCAACAGGGCTATCTTGGCCCGAATACGTGTGGAGTCTCATAAAAACGCTGAAACTTTGAATGCCACTCGGGCACTTTGTTTCGATTTTGCTTGAACTTTTAACTGAGGGCTGTTAGTTATCATTATAATTAATGAAATAATTATAATGAAATAATTAACATTATAATGTAATGAAATAATTAATAGTTATTTATAAAATTTGTAGACTTATCTACACTAAAAAAATTAACACGCTGGTTATTAGTACGTGAAACAACCACACGTGGGTAAATAAGCAAGAGGCAAAGATACAAAGGTGTTTCCAGATTATACACACTTTAACCCTCACTATACATACATTAACCCTCGTGATGTTTTATCTTAATGTCGAAAACCACCCTGTAGGGTCCAGCCTCCCATGCATAAACTTTTCCAAACTGTCACCAGTTCTATACAAAGAACAATTTGTTTTTCCCTTTTGGAGTAAGTAGTAGGGCAATTTTATCTCGACGAAATATCTCGTCATTAGCAAAACTGACCAGATCGTGGACTAGATATCTCTTTGAAACCGCTTAGAGGGTTAACCATGAAAGTTCCCCTTCATTCAGTAGGATCGGAGAACCTGCACCGTTATATTCACCTTGCCATTGTATTTTTACTGTTCGACGCATTTTGACTGAATGTAGAGCTTTTAATGACCATAGACAAATCCGTTTTGGAGTTTCAAATCCAACCCTAAAAGACCTTTTGGGAAATCCTTACAATAAAATTGTGTTTTTAATCATCTCTGACATTGGTTTTGTGAATTTTATTTAGATTTTATACATTGGACAATTTCAATTCAAAATTGTATGTAGATAAATTTTGTCTTTATTTTGTCTAGAGTTTTTTCTGTCTTGTGCCTGGCGCAGCTTGGCCATGTGTGGCCCTTGCGCCATGAAAACCCAACCAACCATCTTCATTCCGTCGAAGTGTAAACAAACTACTGAGAAGAATACTTCCTGTTAAGAACTAATTTGTCTTATTGCCTTTTCGTCGATGTTTGGCGTTCGTTTTTAACATAAGCGACACGCTAAAATTTTATTTGAGTAGAATGCCAAATAACATCACAAAATACGAAAGAAGTTACCAAAACACTGGCAACCTCTGTATTCGCTTTCTCATAAGTCACAGCCCTGATATTCAGAGCTTTCGTTACTATGTGCAATATTTAATACCCAGAAGTAGTTGTTAGGTCATGATTTAATGTCGCAAACGGACATGCCTTTCTTGCCGGAATACTAATGCATGCATTTCTTGGAAAATGCAATGGTAATTGTTGGCTCAGGTCACCCTGTAGCGAGGCATACCGTCAAAAAAGCGACGCACATCATCAAACTATTTCAGAAAAGAATTCTTCGAGGCTTTTTCTGGCAACTTTCCCTCCTGGATGAGCAAAAGAAATAGTAAAAGTATTAGGGGTTGTAAATCAAAGGCTTTTGCAATGTCCGACTTCAACAAAGATATCTGATATATAGCAATATCATGTTGGGCTATTGGCCAAATGTGTCTTATTTCGAAAGTAGGAGAATTCGCCCCTTTTGTTCAAGCGATAAAACAGAGAACATTCTACCGATTGATACACAAATTTGAAGTCATAGGGAACAACGTATAACACTTGTAGGGTGAAGGGATTCTTTTATCTCTTTCCATTGTTTTGATTTTCCTGGTTCTGTTTTCACACAAGAGTTTAGGTTGTTCTCGTCTCTATTTTAAGAAATTTCTTTTACGAATGGGTATAAACAGGAATAACACTGTCATTCCGATTTTGCTGTTGGCAGGTGTTGGTCCCAAACTATTCTTGATACTTAAAGGACAGTTTTTATCATGCCGAATTTTATGATATTAAATGCATTATACTTATGCCAATCGAATAGTTTAAAATAATTCACAGCCTCTCGTATTAATTTAAAGTAAGATAACAATGTATCAGAAAGATCAGGCTAGATTTTCTAGATAAAGTGAAAACAATTTTTATTTTTAAGTATACAGTAGAACCTCGAATATCCTAGGGCTCTTGTTATCCGAGCCGAATTCAATATCGAGGTTTTTTAAAGCTTTAAATCAGCTTTAATCAATTTTTTTAGCACGATTGTGCGTACTTTGTCGAGGAAGACTGCGAAACCAAAGAACCTTAAGAAACTTTTTCAAGTTAGTTTAAAATGTACCTAGCACATGTCAAGATTTATTGTAAAATTATTACAATAAATACATGTTGTGACACAAATCATAGTACAGATTAAGATTTGAGTCTAAATTAATCCGTGGTATAGATCCTTATCCCCAGCTTTATGAATTTTTCAGTGGTAACATGTAGTAGATACAGTACATTTTTGTGTACTTCATATAGGCTGTTTGTATGCTACGTCCGTATTATCTAAGTTTCTGACTATTCGTGGTGCCTCTGTCCGCATTACCTTGTATATTCAAGGTTCTATTAAAAATCCAATTTACTGAAAGTGACAAAAGCCTCCTTTGACCTAAGCAAGTCCAAAGGGTCTGGGGGCCATTAGGGAAAATTTTTGCAACTCTATATCAACACTCCAAGTGGTTTCGACGAGATAACTCGTCAATTTTAAGATCTGACCAATTTTGTTAATGACGAGATATCTCATCAAGATATTGCCACTTTTTATGACGAGAACAAGATCTGGTCAGTTGTTTTCTAATGACGAGTTATCTCATCCATCACGATCTGGTCAGTTTTGCTAATGAGGAGATACCTTATCGGCGCAACCAACAAGAGAGTTATAAGTTCTTTGATCAAAAAGGCTCAATCAGTGAAAGGAAGGAAACATTCAATATATTTTTTGACTGCTTGAACCTTGATGAGCAAAGAACTCTCCTTAAGTCTCATGACGGTTTACCTTCGTGTCGAAAACTGCCCTGTATTAGGCAGCCTCTAGTGCAAAAACCCGTTCCAAACTCACTAGTTCTAGGCAAAGGACAGTTTGTTTTCCTACTTGGATTTTCAGAGGGAAATTTTGTCTCGTGGTTAGCAAAATTGATCAGATCTTGCAGGAGATATATAGTCACACCATTTGGGGGATTAAAAAGAGTTGCATAAATTTTGTACCTTTTATCCCATGTTCCTTCGGATTTGTTTAGGTTAAAGAAGGCTTTGGTCAGATTCTGAAAATTTGTATATGATTACTTTACATAATCATATGTTTTGTTTCTTTTTTTTATACTCTAATTCTAATATAGCCTTTCATTCTACCTAGATACTAGACCCAGTGTGTTATACTACAGGGTACACTGGTAGAAACATGTGTTCGCAAAAGAAAACTTACCTCACATTCATCTTACGCACTTAAAATGATAGTGTAGAGGAGTTAATTTTTATTGGTGGAGGTACTAATATCAACATGCTCAATGTAATACATGATAAACACACGTAACACGAATAGTTACATTGAAGTAGAAAGTAAAGAAAAAGCTAGTGTTCTCACAAGCTAATCTTGAATTTCAAAGTCAATGATTATTTAAAAGTGTAGGATTCCCATTTTTCCCATAAATTACTTTTTATTATTCACAGTAAGGCAATTAAAGCAGATTTCGGACTTTTGAATAAATCGTTCTCTTTCTCATTAATGCAAATATACTCTCAAACTCCACACCAATTCCGTGTGTTTTCTTTGCTTAGAAAACTGATTCATAGTCAACAGATGCCGGGATTTTGTTTAATTGGTAAAAAAACTTGTTGCTTCTAAATTGTATAACGTTTCATGGAGATTTTTTTTAACATTTTTAATCCTTTGCCTTGAAATGAAACAATATCACCTAGTAACTGAAAAATGTAAACATTGCAGTTTGATAATTTGTACGTAGTGAAAAATATATTAGTACTACTTAGACTATTATAAATACGATTTCATATTATATACCAATAAAGATGAGTGTTTAATACATATCTTTTAAAAACATTTTGTCACATACTACTCGTCTGAAATTCCCCTTAGACATTAAGCATGCAAATAAAAATTTTATATTTTGATAAATGTATACCAGTTCAAATGAAATAGTGAACATATTTTATTCAAACTCGAATGCAATTTTTATTCTTTATAAAAGTTGTGCGTTCAGGTATATTTAAATAATTTCAGAACATGAAACAAAGTTATTAGAACTCTCCGGAGCTTAAATTGTGTATTTTAATTTATGGAATGTATTCTTAAAATGCTATGCGTAGCCAGACGGATTTTTACAATATATTCCTTTAGCGGTGTAATAAACTGTACGAATCCTTTCTGTGTGTATAAATGTACTATATATCTATACAAAACACTTTGATACATGGTTATTAGAATAATAATTTATGTAAGTTAAAAAAAATTTCATTTCGAAGAACCAAGACGATAGCGAAGACAGCAAATATGAAGCAAAAATGTTTGTTAAGGTATTATCATCTATTTGAAACACTGGTTTCGTAATTGATTGAACAACTATATTTTATGTATATATACTCTCTGACAAGTCTTTACATTATAAAACAAGTAGTAATGTGGCACTTTAATATCCCATTGCAGCCACATCAACAAGTATTTAAATTTCTCAGCATACTTAAATAATCCTACAAACAAAGCACCAATTTTTCATCAAACAATAACATCAAGCAAACATTTATGTATTTTATCTTCCTCTCAGATTTCTCCGTATACATTATAAATATTGCAAATGTAAATTGAACTCTCCTTACATTAGCATGGACTTTACTTTTTGATTTGATATTTCGCAGTTTTATGTTTGAATATGTGTAAGAGTAATATTTGTTACAACTTACCATTGCTTGTACAAACTCATGGCGGAATATATTATGTCACATTCTCCCATTAATTTTATACCTCTGAATATTTAGTTTTGAAGAGAAATTTACTTGCTAATCAAGGAATGCTACACACTGTATTTTTGAGTCAATGTAATTCTGGCGTAAAATCAATGATAAAAGATTTTGTGCCTCTAACTTTAATTAAATATGATATATTTAAGCATTATATTTCATAAGCTGAAGTAATAACCATATACATTGTTTCATATTCCTTTTGAAATTTAAAGTATACAAATACTACGCGATTAATTATCTTATAGCCCCAATTATGCTCTAGAATATACTTCGTATTAATAATCATCGATAAGTAAATTATTGAGCTTCAAATTCAGTATAAGACAGAAATCATTTTCAGACTTTCCGCACGTTGGCGTAGTGTGGAAGTTTAGAGAAAGTGGGGTCCAAGCTCAGGTGTTGACCTCATCATCTGAACGTCGTTCAAAGTTACGAGGTATTTTCCTAGGATCTTTCCCATTAGATCGATCCCGGACCGTCTCCAATAACCCTTTGTGTTGCTCCAGTGCGACGTAAATTCAACTGCATACCTACCAAAGCTTTCGGTACTAAGCGCAAAATTTAAAAGTAAGATGTAGTCGTTATATCATAAATTAAAATCAAGATATATCAGTATAAACGTTTTCTAATACTTTATCCTCGAATCTCCAGCTGTACCTTTCATAAATTACCTGTTGCACATTTAAATTTTATCCACATAAGCGGAGATGAATATGAATCTAAATTCACAAGGAAACTAAAACTTCGATTCATCAATACCATTTTGAATATGTACCAGTTTTAATTGAATACATTCAAGTATGAACTGCCGGACTGTTATGTGCAATTTCATCTTACTTCACGCCGAATTAATCGTGATACCAAGTATTTTGCATAGTAAATACAACTTTAGATTAGAATACATTGATTTAAATAGCAGAGTGTGTCAAACAGTAAGCACGCATGTGCGGAATAACGATACGGTTGATTGAATTTCGAGTGAACCCCTTGTATTAAAGGCGATGAAGAGATTAGTATAATAGAATAAATCCGGGTTCTAACGCATATTTAAAGCAGGAACAGTTATGGTAATGTTTGAAATCTCAATATTATTTGAAATAACTACTAGATGGGTGCTTCAGTGCAAAGTACGAAATCAAACCCTTTCTCTGTCCGAATTTCCTTTCCGAAAATTAATTCGAGTAGAAATTGTGAAATAAAATATTAAAAAAATTAAAATTAATTTTGAATCTGAGTGTGCATGGTAGGTAGGTATTTTAATTAGCGCGAACTGGGGCAACACACCGGGTTTTGGCGATCAAACCCGGAGGGAAAGATCCGAGGATAACACCACGTAATTTTGAACCACGGTCAGATGACGAGGTCATACCTGAGTTGGAATCCCACTCTCCAAACTTCCACACCACGCCAACGTGAGGATATTTGAGGCCACGAAAGATTTCACGTGCACCAGCCCCCTTTGTACTCGACCGTCTTTGATTGAATCCGAAGCCTCCGGTTTTTAAGCCGTTACTCTACCAACCGGGATACCGCGGCCTTCTGAGTGTGTATGTAAAGATAATAAAAAAGCAGGTTATGTTATGTAAATATTTGCAGATTTAAGAGAATAAATTTATATTTGATTTCAAGATGTTAATGGCCTTCTCAGAATAGTGAATGATAAAATGCTTTTAAGATAGTAGCGATGTTTAGAAATGCAGAAGACTTCAACCAGATCGAAAATCTATTGGTAATAATCATATAACATTAATTTGGCCGTAACGAGCTCTGGTGATTAGCTTTGGACAACAGTTTATGTTACATCTCAATTAATAAGATATCATAATCTCTTACATACAGAATTAGTCTTGAGTCACTACAGTTTATTAATTGTAAAATATCAGATACAAATGTAAAATATTGCATAAAATTTATTAATCAAAGTTAATTATTTTGATCCTTTTTATTACTTACCATGTTTGTGACATTATTTAGTCAATAATTTAAAATGAATCCAATCCAGGCATTTTTTGAAACATCGTTCAATATTTCATCGAAAGAGGCACTCCTAAAGCGAATTTTATGCAAATGAATTTATAGAAGGCATTTTTCCCTTTTGAATGATTAATTTGAATTTTCTCTGTTATAAACTACACTGATATACAGAGGGTGATTGGATTTTCTTCTCAGCTGTACGGTTAAATTTATGCTATCTTCCTATTCAAAATGTTTAAATCTAAGTTAAATATAACATTTTCAACTTTTAATCCATCCTTTTAACAGAAAAAACAGTCGTTTTAATCTATCAGAAAAACGATCGTTTTAATCTAATAGAAAAACAATTTATTTTATTTTTTGAAAATAGACATCTATATTCATAATTCTATCTCAGCAGAAATTTCGATGTGAAAACGAATTTCATGCTATTTAGCATAAAGTCTTACACATCTTTTAATTCAAATCACTTTACAAACCCAGCTTTTCTCTTTTATATCATATCTTGAAATAAATGAACATATAATTAATTATTTTCAAATGCTGTCAAGCACGATAGCTCCTATTTAGTGCATGAGAACGAATTCCACGCTTTAATAATAACTTTTACGGATTAGTTGAATTTTAGTTTCATGCATTTATTTTCTTCAATTAAGACTGCCAGTTAAAAGCAAAAGGAATTCATTAATTAAAACTTCTTGTTAAAATTCTCAATGTCATTATCTTTGAAATGCAACATCATTAAAAGTTTTAAATCACAGACCATAGTATATAATCATGGCTTGCAAAAAATTACTCACAACACAAATGTAATAATCATCACAGATATACTAATTAATCTCCATCCTATTTAGAACTCTATACTAAGTTAAAACTATCTCTGTGTAACTGAGGCATATTTTTTCAATATGTGCTTTTTAATTTGTCTCTCACTGAATTGAAAAGCTATAAGTCCCTTAACTGTTCAGCGGACATAAAATTTACAAAGATCTCAAACAAGAAACTTATTTTCGTTTTTGGTGACTTATTTGAATGCATTTTATTATCTAGGAAAACTGCAATTACTTATGTAAACATTATTTGAAAACTCATGTATAAGTTGGAGTAATTTATTAAGCTGAATTGTTTATAAAATTATTCTTTTTATTATTCTCTTATTCCTTTATATCATGGGTGCACAGACCGCGTCTCGCGGGCCTCATGCGGCCCTCTGTTGAGTTGCTGGCAGTCCGTCGCACCATGTGGTATTTTAAATTTAACAATTCACACGATGCGTAATTCTTAAAAAATGCACCTGTGCACAACAAAGTAGCTGGCGTCAGGAGTGGTGCATATATCTGTGAACAAACTTTCCCAGTCATGAATATTAACAAATCAAAAAGTAGGAACCGCTTGACTAATGAAAATGTAGCATCAGTTTTCGCTTGGTTAATACAAAATCGATCCAAAAATTAAAACAATTGTTAAATCAACGCAGTGACACGCATCAAATTAAATTCTTTATTTACTTTTATTATCTTTCTTTGTAATAATATATATGAAAAAATAATATGTGATAGATAACTTTCATATTTTTTGGCGGCCCTCTCATAAATCACAGAGAATCTATGTGGTCCAAGGTATTAACAAGTCTGTGCATCCCTGTTTTATATCCCCAAACCTTCTTCCGAGATGTAATTTTTTATGAGGAATCAACACATTCGATGAACATCAGTCCTGCAACACTAAATTGTTTGAATACGCATGCGCACCGACGTGTTTTTTGTACAGAGACCGAGTAGAGTACGCATGCGTATGTCGTATTTTGTGTCGCATGCTTCTCCAGTGTTTGGCCAGGTTGAAGATTTTCTGCACCTGGATGAAAAATATTAGATGGGAATTACTAATAACTATAATTGAGCTGTATTCTTTCTTCATGGACTATGTTATTAAATATCGTAATTAAGGAAGCTATTTAATTAGATAGTAAATGCACCATGAGTAAAAATACCGTTTTCCGAATAGCTCGTAATTTCACGCATTATCTGACATTACAAACTATATGGGAATTTTTCTGGTTAAAATAACTCATACAAAGCAGTTAACTCTGCTTATACATTCAACAAAACTTCGAAAACCACAGTTCTGAACAAATGCACCTGTAAATATAAAATAAGTTTTTCGCCTGCTTTCGTTCACGTCTTACAAAATAATTACTCTTTCTCGGGTTATTATCTACAATTGTAGCCTACGCAATTAGTTATATACCAGACATATTTGGGTTAGAAGATAATGAGCAGAAATTATTCGTTTTTATAACCCATAGCAAACTTTATGTATTGGAATTTACAAACTCTATGCATTGTGATTCATAAACCTTATGTATTGCAATCCACGCAAATCTCTTTTCTGAGATGTTTCTCCTTTCAAATGTCAGTGGGAATATTTTGCTTAGGCATCGCACATTTTAGAAGTAATTAGTTTAAAACGAGAACGTCTTAAGCTGTCATTTGCTTCTTTATTCTCTAATTTAATGAAATTGAGAAACATTGTTGCTTTTTCCTGAGAGTTTCTTGATGTAAACAGAAATAAGCTATCGGAAGATAAAGAGAATGCTTCGGTTAAAAACTTTTTCCTTAAATTTTGAATTGTTGCCATTTTGGTGACTAATTTTGACGCTAATTTCCTCTGGCACTAAGCCGTTAGTTTGGAAGTAGGACTTCATGGATCAACGCATGCATTGGATATATTATCACTTAAATAAAAAAGGAACTCAAAAAAAATTATTTCATTTATGAATCATAAACAAGCGACACGATGAAATTGCATTCGAGTAACCTGCCAAGATACATCACTTTCGGAATGAAACAAGAAGTACGTTACTTCCACAAAAACACTAGCGCCCTCTATATTTAACCTTACAGAAAACTCTTATACTTTTACAACTAAAATAATGAAAATTGCTGTTTTTACGTCAAAAACTAGCTACCTTATATATTTAAATTTTTTAGGCTTTACTTAATTCCCCTTTCATATATTTTTACTCAAACAAACTTTGTGTCCCAAATTAAAAACAAGTCTACTTGACGCATCTTAACAAATATTAAACAAATTCTAGCTTACAAATATTTTCACGGGATTGCGCTTTCTGTTTCGTATATATTTGCAGAAATTTCATTTTGTCATTAAAAGTTTCCGAAATCCCACTTTAAGGAAATGAAAGTTTTGTTTTCTTGGATAATGTTTTTGTAAACAATGGAAACGAAACGTATATCTTTTTCACAAAGGTACGCACCCGAAGTAAAAGAAAGAAAGAAAGCTTACATATTCTCTAATATCTATGTAAATTTTCGTTTCCTACTCCCTCAAACTTTGACAAATATTTTGCGTTTAAATTATAGCCGCAAACCTTCGCGTGCTCTTCCCGGCAAGAGGGAGAAATTTCGCCGGGGAATTTATCAGCCTTGCGTGCATTTGTCACGTTTGGTATCATTCGAAATGAAACGAAACAAAAAAATTGCTCAGCACCACCGCGAGAAAGAAAACAGCAAAAAAAGCACCCACTCACTGAGTTTTTTGCACTTTATTTGAGCAGCGGAAAGAACAAATAAAGCAATCTGCTGCTCCCAAACCGCTTTAATTCATAAAACTTGAAACATAAACACTTGTAGGTGTCTTCTGTCTGTAGGTTGGGTGGGACATTTCTTTTATTTTTTGATCCGGGCATTGAAGGGGAAGGGACATTCCGTTTGCAATCTGTATTTTCCCACGATCCTCTCCATGCTGGGGAATCTGTGAGTCTCGAATCGACCGCCGCGCTGTGTCCCTGCCTCTCTTTATCTATTTCGCTTCCTGTGCCGGAATGTGGTACTGCGTGATGTTTCTGATTTGCACTCACGCAGCGCAAACATAAAATTAACGATAACTTTGCTCCCACTTTCGGCTCCAGTCTTCTCCTTTCTGTGATCATGTAGGCTCTGGGGTAAGCAAATGAGCTGAGGCCGCTGCTCTCATGCGCTCGCCGTGAATTTTCGGAAGGGAATGAAAATAAAAGACTGCAAAAAGCAGTGCTCTTGAGTAAAGATTTTCAGGTGACAAGAGGGTGAAAAAAAGAAGGAAGGAGTTTGTATCCCTGCACAGAACAAGCTATAAGTGTGGTAGATCATTTTCACACCAGTAATAGTAATACCTTATTCATTAGACATAGTTGAATTTAGGTTGAACTCCAGCAGCACGACTGTCCGGGATCAATACCGAAGGCAAAGCTCCGAGGACAGCACTTCGTAATTTTGAACCACGGTCCGATGACGAGAACAACACCTGAGTTTTCACCTCACTCTCCAAACTTCCACACCACGCAAACGTGATGACATTTGAGGCCACGACAGATTTAACGTTCACCAGCCCCTTTGTACACGACGGTCTTTGGTTGGATTCGAACTCGCAACCCTCAGGTTGCTAATTCGTTACTCTATCAACTGGGCTACCGCAGCCACTTTTATTTTGGAAAGAAATACAAATAGAAGGTTACAAAAGTACCGCTGTGGACTGAAAATATTTGAGATCAGAGAGGGGCAAAGAGGAAAGAAGGCTATTGCACTCTTTCGTGGAAGAAAGAATATGTGTAGTCCAAGATTTATACCCGTATTCGTAATCTGTTATTCATTAGACATGACTTGCCAAAGAAGGAATGATCATATAATTCTGCACAGTACAAGGTTGGTTGGATTTTATGGCGCAAGGATCATATTGGACCAAACTGCAACAAACACAGGACAAAATGCATCAAGTCAAACATACACACACAAGGAACGTTTTATTGACATAGAAGAAAGAAATGCACCCAGGATAAGTTACTGGAGTTGAACCTACACAGAGCAAGGAATAGGTGAATTAAATCATACAATTAATAGTAAATTTACAACCACATCGGATCCAATTCTCTCCTGTCTGTGCCCATGGAGTCATGCCCATGTGTTCTGGAGTCAACAAATGAGCTGACACTGCTGCTATCATGCGCTGAGAGTGTTTTGGAAGAAAGGAAAAAAAGATTGCAAAACGTAATGCTCTGGACTGGAAACCTTCAAGGGAGAAACGGGAAAAATAAGACTGGCTTTTATATCCTTGCACAATACAAGGACTATGTGCAGTGGACAGAAATACCGCAATTATCTTGTTCACTAGACACGACTTGAAAAAGGACTCCTTACACAAAACAAGCAACAATTGCAGTAGACCAGTGATACTCTGAACGCAATGCTCTCTATCAAACAACAATTCACTATTTAAAAGAAGGAAAGGTCAAATACTGTTGTACAATACGATAAATATGTTCAGTAGATCATATTATCGATAACCTTACCTATTTAGAAGGGCTACTTACAAGACAAGCAACAATTGCAGTAGATCAGTGATATCCTGAAAACACGATACTGTCTATTGAACAATTCACTTCTTAAATGAAGGTCTCATACTGTTGCCCTGTACGATGAATATGTTCAGTGGATCCTATTATTATCGATAATTTTACTTCCTCTTCAGCCTTCTTTCTGTCTATGCGAACTCTGTTTTGGGGAAGAAAATAGAATGGATGTGGCTGCTCCTTTCTGTTCATGTGCTGGTTTTCTTTCAATAAACAAAATAAAGAGGTTGTAAAATAATGCCCTCGACTGAATATTTACGAGTGAGAAGTGGGGCAAATCGATGAGGACTATTGTACCCTTGTACAATAAAAAGAATCACAGTACATCAACAATACTCTTCTTCGGAATGTCTTGTTCATTAAATACCCCTTGCAAAAGAAGGAACTTCCGAAATACGTACCGGAAACTCGTTTTGGTGCGAAAACACTAGCTCCATGTCCTTCAACATTACAGAAAAAGCAACACTTACAAGGCACTGTTATTTTACCATATGGTATTTTACACCTTTCAACAAGGTTTACCAGGTCATCGTAACTATTGCTAAATTTGGTGATATCCGTTGATTCTCTGTGTCTTGTGCCTCAGTGATGACAGCTCTTTATTTACTTTACGAGTGGATTTACCCAGGTACATATAAATTATCGGACAACGAAGGTAATTACTGGCTAAGAATCTTTATCTTAAAATTTGACTTATCACCGCTTTAAGGATGTTGGCGTTAATTCTTTCCGACACTAAATTATGCGTGTTAAACAATTAGAGTCAGGCTTCGTGGAAAAATATTAGTCCAGTATGTTTAAATTCAATAAGAAAGGAAACAAAGAATGCTAAATTTACGATTCGTTTTATAAACACTCTGAAATCGCAGTCGATTAACATGCCAATTACGTAATTTCTGGATTGAACCAATAAGTACGTTAGTGTCCATTATATTTACTAGCTTCGCATAAAACCCTCTTACTGTCTTAGCGGATGTTTACGCTCCAACCTTGCCAGAATAGGGTTGACTCAAGTATAGTAGATCGGTAATACGCGTAATCGTAATGTGTTATGCCATAAATGTGACTTGCCAGTAGTTTAGTACTTCGATAATTCTATATTGTCTACCGATAACTATTATTCGGTCGGCAGTTCTGTAACGACATATTGTCTACCAATATACCATACATATATATTTTGAAAGTGTTAAGCATTAACCCTTCAAGTGGTTTCGACGAGATATTACCAATTTTCGATGGTTAGATCAAGATATGGTCAGTTTCTTCTAATGACGATATATCTCGTCCATCAAAATAAAATAATGAAGAATAACATGATTCTTGTAATCCTTTGGACAGATAACGGAAGGTTATCTATTTCATTTCTTCCTGTTCAGTAGAGGCACAAGTATGCAGGTGATCTCAGCAATAGAATGTCTTTTAAATGTTCGGCCTTCATAGCTACATAATTAGATATGCTTACAAATAGTCACAGCCTGTCATAAATCGAAAATTATGTAAGCGAGATTTTGAGTTCTGACAGTTTTATTGGTGACAGTTTATTTGGATACCACATTCATATAGGGGCCCGCCATGACTCAGCGGGTTTTCCCACTGTGTTAATAACTTTTAAGTTGTAGAAGGTACATGTTCGTTTACTGTAACATACTCTGGGTGTATTTCTCTCTTCTGTGTCAGCAAAGCGTTTCTTGTATACGTCCATTACTTGACGTTGGTTATCTTGTATTTGGCACAGCTTGGCCAAATATGGCCCTTGCGCCATAAAATCCAACCAACCATTCATAGGATGTAAAGGTCTACGCCCATACTTACAAAAACCTTGTTTAAACCTGTAAATGGTTTTGACGAGATATCTCGTTCATCAAAATCTGACCAATTTTACTATTGATGAGGTATCTCGGCATCAAAGCATTGTCAATTTTTTGATGATGACGAGATCAAGATCTGGTCCTTTTTCTTGTAATGATGAGATATCTCGTCCATCAAGATCTAATACTTTTACTAAGGACGATATACCTCGTCAAGACAACCACCAGGAGGGTAAACGTAGTACCCTTCAAAAGGTGAAACAATAACATCATACAACGCATTTCGATGCTTATCAAATCTGTATTATAAAAATTGCTTTTCATATCGTGCTCGCTTATCGTGGTACTACAAAAGAATGATGCAATGTGTGCAGGACCCCTTTGTCGATCCTTCTCTGTGGGAGGGAGTTTTGCCATGTCGCACTTAAACCTCGGCGTAAATGTCAGGAGTAAAGTATAAATGTATCGAAAATATTCCCCCAGATGCTTCTCCCGAGCAAAGCTCCCATGCTCATTGCCTTGCTTCTGTGTCGACCTCCCTTTTTTCCTATCATCTTCTTCAGACCATTCCTGATGTCTAATGGATTGTCCTGATTCTTTGCCTCCGCATAGAGTGACCGTTAAAGTTTTCTATCAAACCAGTTTCACCGAAAGATGCATTTGACTTATCTTTTTGTTTCGAAAAAAATACATTTTTTTTGTGCATCCTTTTTTCTCAATCAATGAGGATGACATATCTTATTAAATCTACTCGGGAACATTAACTTTCTCGAGACATTCTGTATTTAAATAATTTTCCTCGCTTTTGCATTTTTTTGCATGTTCGGTTTGATAATTAGCAGTGTTTTAAATTTCTTTAATTTAAGAAAATTCCAAACCCCTTAAAAGATTGAGTTGAATTTCAAAAATTGGTTCCTAAATTTTTGAATGTATTGCTCACTTGTATGGGAAGAGTTCGAATCAATATTTTTATTTTACTGCCACCAGTTATTCTGTGCCAATTTCTTTTTTAACATCTTCCTTCTAATAAGTTAATTTTTCTACTAATGAAAAAAATTCTTAATTTATCCGGATGAATATATTAACCATAAAAACTATAATATTCTTAAATACAACAAACATTGAAGTTAAATATAGGTTTTATTATGAGTAAATTCATATTAATCGCATACAAATTTCAAGGTGTATATATGCACTAGAAATCACAAAAATCGTCCAGAATATCGATTTTTCTATTGCTTGGAAATATTTTCTAAATCATTAGCTTTAAAACGATACCAAGATCATGTAAATATTCGGAATGTTTTTCTAATTATAAGGGTTTTTCGTTAGACACTGTCAACATGTATAACGATGTTTTCAAAACTTAATACTCAGTTTCTGAAGAACTGTGTTTTTCAATAAGATGCTTTGTTCAAACGGTGATAACTCAGATGAATTGATCTATTATACTTACTTTTATATCATTAAAATTTATGTAACACAGTGGATGTTTTGACCCTAAATCAGAGTTATTAGTTAAGAAATGAAATTTTGTTGATTTTTAAATATTAAATTAATGAAAAAAATGTTGCTTTTTTATGCTTCCTTCGTGAAAAAAATGTACAAAAACCTATTCCCTCTACCACTTTGATTGAAGATCAAAACATGTTAGGAATAATTTCCAGATGTAATGTAAGAATAATGTTAGGAATAATTTCTAACAGGAATTGTTTTTTGAACAATTTTTAAATTTGAGATATCACTGTTCAAACACATACTAATTAGCTAATTATATTCTAAATTAAATAATTAATTATTATCTTAATCCGATTTTTTCGAACTAAACCGGTTTTAAGCATAAACCAATGGCTTATTGCAAAAAAAACTATTTTTAAAGACGAAATTAAAAAAATCCTTCTAATGTATGAATAGACCTTAAGCAGGAAAATACTATTTCATTATTTAAAGTTCCACGTATATAATATACAATTATAATCTTACTAGAAGATTTTTTAACACTAGAAAGGCAGAAGAGGCCCTCACACTGTTTGATAGCCTCTAACTCCCTTACCATTAAATTGAATATTCTAATATATTTTATGACTTTCAATTATTTGGTCCACACTTAATATGTATTTAATTATTTTGGCCTAGCTGAGAGGCATAGAATCGGAGATTATGACCATATACCTAGAAAGATTAAGAGGGGCCAGACTGTCCTCCCTATGGTATTTCGAAATGATGAATTTCAAATGAATGAAAATAAACCAACAACTATTTGGCGCAGTCGACAGGATAAATAGTTGTTTGATTATTCTTAGTTCAATCTTTGATGAATTGGCATCAGATTAAAAAAGAGCTAGAGCTTTAAGGACAGCCCGTTTAATTTGAAACAAGACGAGAACATTACACATGTACATTTACTATTTACAGAAGCACGTAAGCTTAACACTACTTCGGAGCAGGGGCAGCACATCCACACTGCTTTGAGCACAAAAGCTTGAGCTTTCTTTTTCCGCACACTTTTCTCCCCACACCCTGCTGTATCCTTTCGGTTGCAGTTAGGGGTGGTGATCCCACAGTTACCAAAAGTAATCTGCCTAGTTTGAGCCAGCACTGTAAAAAAGCGTGGGGCCGGAATGGCCCCTACGTCTTTCTAGGTATAATGCAACTTCTTGTCTTTCTAATGTTTAATGTAATTTAATTATTAGCTAACTTCACTGTCTCAGCACTACTTTCACTGTCTGAAGTAAAATTAAAAAATGACGGAAAACAGTAAAATTCAAAGCAGTGGGTATAGGTTGGTTTTCATTTGACAAAATGTTAAATTGTTATAATGAATTGTTTTTCCTCGGAAAACTTAAATCATTGACAACAAAGTATATTTTAAAAATACATTTAAAATTTTACTTAAATTTATTAAATATTATTTCGTTCAGCAAATGTAATTTATCTTTACGCATTTATTTATCTTGAAATCTTCAGTTAATTGGTACTTTTATTTGTATTAAATTAACAGTAAGAGTGTTATTTAGCGACACATTGCTAAATAAATCGGTTTATCTTGAAATGCTCCTGTTAATAAATCATGTTCAGGGTTAATCCCAGTTATTGGCAAATGGAATAATTAAAATGAACTGCCTTTGTCATCGCAGAAACTGTAATATTAATGACCGTCTCAAATGAAGCATTCTTCTCTCAGTTTTTTGTTTTGCTTTTAGTGACCATGTATACGCAATTTACGATTAAATTGGTGGTGCAAAAAATATATATGCATTTGAAATTATTACTTCTCACTTACGCATATTTAAAGTTACTGACATCAAATGCACAAACATTGAATGTTAGATAAATTGACACCTATATTCCTTTCACCATGCAATTTATATCGATTTCCTGACCAAGTTATATATGTATCTTTCTGTTCAGCTTAAATATATTAAATACTCAATATATATTGTAACGAAAAGGAAATCTATAAATAAATGATGACTCATTTAAATTTGTTGAAGCCAAACCAAGTTATTTCACTATTTATATTTATTTGCACACATAATTTTTCAAAAGCTGTTCTCTGAAACTGGATACAATTACTGATATCAAATGTATCAATCATCGAATGTAAGATAAATTGACACCCATATATTCATTAGACTGCAATTTAAGTCGATTTCATGACAAAGCGTGTATGGGCATGTCTTTCGCCGTTCAACTTAAATATATTAAATACTTGATACATAAAATTTCAGCAAAAATGAAAAGGAAATCTATACAAAAAATGAAAACTCAATTCAATTTGTTAAAGCCAAACCAAGTATTTCACTATACAAATCATATTTATTTGCATAAAGATTTTCAATCAAGATATGTTCTCTGAAATTGTGGATAATTCGAATTCAGGATGATCTTTCCCTTAACAATTCTTAGACTCTCTTTTAAAACATTTCAGAAAGTAGTTCAAAAAGCTGCTTGATGAAAATATGTGAAACATTTTGAATACTGTGTAGACATGAAAGGATATAGACAGAAATATACATGTATATAAATTTTTAAAATACTCATAAAGGCAACTAAATATTTTGACCTTTTTAAATAGTATAGTGATACTAAATTTTCACATAAAAGATCAAATAAAATATAAGTATTTAGCATGTCACTTTACGCAGAAATACTGGATATGTATGAGTGAGTTACAGTTTTGAGATGATAACCTGTTGAAAAGTTTATTCAAATGAGTTCACTGAGTGATTTTTTCATCATAAAACAAAGACATGCGCCTCTATTATTTCATTAAACCTCCCTATCCCTTGATAACGGCACTACATCTATGAGGCACAGGCGTGATAAAATTCTGAATTCAGTTCTTTTTCTACAACTGTTGTCAGTTTATAATTTTGTAAAGTACAATAAATACTGAGTTGCTATGTACAGAATACATGAGCAATTTCACTCTTCAAGAAATCGTCCTGAAAATATTTACGTTCTAGAGCCGAAGTTAATAGATCCAAAAATAATAAACACTAAAATGTTGTGAAGTTTTCGGTGCTCCGGGGAATTTAAAGAGATTAAAGACCTCCCAGCTTCGCGAAATTCCACTCCCAAAATCTTCCTGAGAGACAAACTAATAAACAAAACTGTCACATAGGATCCACGAAGGCTCCGCTTTTATTTCACATAGTTGATTTAAAGTCTTTCTCAACAGTCCTTAAAACTCGCCTGACAATACTTTTGCTACACTCGCTAACAATGCTGTCAACTTGTTGTCTAAATGTTACGGCAGGGCATCAAAATAAATGGAAGCGTGTTTTCGACCCATTTTTAGTTCAATGAAGCTCATCATAAACAGACCCCAGACCTTTCCAAGAGCAATTACCGGCGGGGAAATAACAAAAAGACACCGCACCATCAAACTAAATAACAGTTACCGGATATTTCTCTTTATAGAAGCGGTTGTTAGATTGGACACCAAATGGATAAATTGTCAAAAGCCTTTATAGACTAATGAAGATTTCCTTCCGCCGTAGAAAAGCTGCGAATTCGCAGAGGCAAAAAATAATCCGTAACGATACGATGCGAAAAAAGCGGCTTAGGTACTTTAAGTTGCATGTTACATAAAATGCATCCGCCGCCCGCTGTTAGCTGCTACGGGGCTATTCTTTTCTACAGGTATCCCCATCGCTTCAACAGATGGTGTCAACCATTTATCCTTTTTCCCCTACACGACAAGGAATCCTAAGCCTATCATCCTAGCTCTAATATCGAATCCTGAGTCGGCAGGAAAAGAAAAAATTAAAAGAAGTCGCGAAATAATAAAAAAAAATGCGCTGTAACGCAGCTGGGAATTGTTTCATTAAGATTTTGAGGACACCGAAAAGCAAAGAGAAAAAGGCGTCTTCCGTTTTTTGCTGATTTAATTTCAAATGTGTACATCTGCTGCGATTAAATAACCGATATTTATTTCGGTACATTTCCATCTATTAGGGCTTTTCAAGTATTCATAAGCAGTTGTGATAGTTCCTTTTACATCGGTAAAAAATTCATCAAATATTCAAATATGCTAAGATACATAACATTGCCGATCTTGAAAGATCTTTGAGTGCTTCGGAGTGTGTGTTTTGTTTATTATTTCTATACAAGTGTGATTATATTTTTTCAATACTCAGCAATAAAACAATGTCAGGTGTACTTTGCATTTTAAAGAGTATTGCTTTAATATGTGCTGAGTATAAATTTATTTTTCGTTATTCTTCAAGTTCTTAAAATTTCTCTATCCTATAAAAATAAAGTGATTTTATTAATAGATTTAAAATCTGTTTGGTAGGTTGAAGATCTTCCATAGATTAAACATTTAATCTTAGTAAACTTCTAAGAACTATGTTTAAAAATTGTTGTTTTTAAAGAATAAGATATTTTGAATAACGAGGTAAACATGTTTTGATAGATTTAAAAAACCCGTTTTGTATAAATCTTAAATAAATAATAAATTTACCTTACAAATTAGTTAAGCTACAAAACAATTACTGAGTTTCCTGACTACGTTAGCTATTATAGAAAAGATTTCTAGTTACTAAGGCAGCTTAAATAGAGAAAATGACATTGATTTTTATTTCGTTCTTTTACACACAAAAGTTTAAGCAGCAGAATGCACTCAATTATTTTCATTGATTTATCAATCAGATTGTATAAAGAACATCATTTTTGAGAGGGATTTTCAGTGCAAATAAACAAACCAGACTGTCTGAGAAGATTTTACTACCGCTGTCAAATGCTCTCGCATGATAAACAATGGCATCACCTTAAAGTGCAGTTTATCGCCCTTTTGGTGACTTTTATAGTTTTATCTAATTGGCGTTGACCAATCAACAAGCAATTATCAATTTAGAATTCATTTTTTTGGAAATACTGGCCACGTACTGAAATAGTATTCGATAAGCGAACCAAATGACGCCACGTTCGATTTACTTGCAGGAAATACGTTTCGTTGTAGAAACCCTACCGCCATCTACAATTATTTTGGCAGAAAATGCCTCTCATAAATCCACAAAACAGCTTTCAAATGTAGTCGAAAAGTTCAAAACTTTTCAAGTCTAAAAGCCGAACGTAGAAATTCTACATTTTCCAAAATCAAACTAGATTTATAAATATTTTAATTTCATTTCTGTGAAACTTATATTAAACTACGTCAATATAACGCCAAATAAATTAACCAAAAACGGCTACGTTGAATAACCGATGCGTAGCACATTTTAATTCCTATTTTAAACTGTTGCACCGAAAGGGAATATATTATTTTTGCGATGCAAAAGATATTAAAATACCCGACTCTTTGTAAGTCAAATTTGTTTTGAAAAATTGGCCATATTTATAAGTCAGTGCACGAAAAAAAAAAAGAAACATATTTCTGAGGTCATTACGATGCTTTTTTATTCTTCGCCAAAGATGATGAGGGAAAACACGATCCAAATAAAAAAAATTACACTCCTTGAATATAACGAAGATTTTTGTCTTGTGTTCCCACCCCTAAGCATCTGCTGCTGCTGCTCTGAATTGCAAAATTCATTCATTTTTTTATTTTTTGCTTTTCACTCTGACACTCGATTTTCCTTTTCTTTTACATAAGCAGATGGGATGCATGTCGTAACTAGAAAGGCAGAGACTTAGGGGAAAAAACGCTCCAAGTTTCGTCGAAGTAGGATAAGAATATCTAAGACTTTTCTTAACGAATTTCATTTAATATCTCAGCATTCAGATCTAATCATCGTGCTTTCCGAAATAAAATATGAATAGGGCCATTGTTTCGCCGAAACCTCTTCATTTTAAAGTTGTCCTTCCCTCCACTTTGAATGGTCGGATGGCTGTAAGGAATTTATTGTTACGGATACGGCGAGTTATTCATTTCCGAGCTGTGTACTGGAGCGAGAAGTGCGTCTGGGGACTAAGCTTTTTTTCCCGTCTTAGATCCCAATTAAAAGCTTTTTTGAAAAAAATAATTGTCGTTCGAGATGTTTTCAATCTTGTTTATCAAGAGCGCATAACAATGTGATTCTTCTGTCCGCTTTTGTGAGAATCGTTGTGATAGAAGTTTAGCGATGGAAGTATCGTTTTAGTTTCCAAAATATGCTCATGTGAAATAACTCGATAGGAACTCCTTCCTTTGAACTTTAAACAATGCTCTTAATAAGTACAAGATTATTTGTAACGCGTTCTTGAATTTCTATTGTTATGCTCGTCTCTTCAGTTTTATTGGTTTCTATTATTTTTATTGTCGGAGAACGAAGATAATTCATTTATGTGACTTTAATAGGTGATTTGGAATCGTGGACCTTGTAATCAAAAGAAAAAATTCTCGTTTCGCAGACTTTGTGCTTGTCTTCAGATTTCGTTTCATTGAAGTTTTGTCAAAACTATAATCACGTGTTTCATTAAGGAGGGGATAGAAACAAATTATTTGCATAACAGGTTTAAAAATGTACTTGAAATCACTGTTTATGATTTAATCTAAGACCAAGTTACACTCAAATTAAAAAAATATGATTTAGGGCTTTACTTTTTTGGAGCATGATTTGGTTTGTTCAAATTAACCATCATTTAAAATACCGTTAAGATTATAATGCCGGAAAATTCCAAGCTTCTTCAATATAAATTATTTATGTATGGAATTTTGAGTATAATTAATCATATAATGACTAGTTTGTTTTGTTGCTTAAAATATATAAACATTATTATATTATTTATTCTTGTTGAGTAAATTATCTTCAAAATGTTCAAATATTATTTGTAATGTAATTTAAACTAAGCAAATTCAGAATAAGTGTAATTTTGAAGAAAATAAAATAATTGTGGCTATTGCGCACACTATACACAAATATCAATAATTTGGCTTTGTTTCCCGCTCTACGATTATCTTCCTTTCCCCAGCAGTAATTATATCATAGATTCAAAGCAGTAATAGAAACAGTGCTGAAATTCATTAAGAAATACTGCACTGTTTCTATTACTGCTTTAGACGTAATAGAAACTGTACTTTAAACTTATATAAGAGAAAATATAAATTAATTCACACATTGGATAATTAATTATCTTTGGTTGTTTGACTTCACCCTGCTGGCATTGTCTCGACCGAGGCATTTCGTCATTAGGAGAAAACTGACCAGATCTTGATTTCGACATCATAAAAAAAATGGCGATTTCTATCTTGATGACAAGATACACGTCATTAGCAGAACTGGTCAGATCTTGATGGACGAGATATCTCATTGAAACCACTTGGAGGGTTAAGGCTATTCTTCTTCTTTTATGTAGACAATTAGAAGGGCAACCTTAGAAGCTTCTATCAACTCATCAGAAAATGTATCGCTCTCAACTGTGCAGTTTTAATTTAATTAGATCTTTAGTTCAGTTTTTAAAGTCTTTAATAGAAACAGTGCGCAATTGATTAAGAAATCGTACTAGAATTGGTATTTTAAACTTAGGAGCAAATATAAGTTAATTCGGCATCCTGGATAATTACCTTTGGTTGTTTAATTTAAGTCTATTCTTCTTTCATGTAGACAATTAGAATGGTGACCATAGAAACTTCTAACATCTGACCAGAGCCCAGCATAAGATTGAGGAAAATGTATCGCATTCAACTCTGAAGTTTTAATTTAAGGTGTATCAAATACACCTTAAATTCATTTTTGATGATAACAGTGTGAAGAAATGAGTCAATTCAGTTTGTGTTGTCTCCAATCTAACGTATTTTGTAGAACAATGCCTTAATAAACGCGCTGTAGGTTACATTCAACTATATCCTACAGTACTAACCTATATAAGGTAGGTTCGAATATAGCCAACCGAGCGTGTGTGTACTAACCTGTATAAGATAGATTCGATTATAACCTACGGTTCTAATATACATATGATAGATTCGGAATTTGGTAGACAATATATAATAGAATTGTACTGACGACTAAAACGTTAAATGATATCTGATATTCCTGATTTCCTTTATAACCTTTTTCATTTTGTTTGATTGTTGTATAAATGCAATATTATAATAGAATGATTTTGAAGTATAAATGTGTATAGAATAGATATATTTCATTAATATTAAAGGTAATTCACAGTAAACTGTTCATTCTAATAACATGAAATGGAAAATTGTCTTCGCTGTTCCCAGTTAGCAGTTTAACCCTTCAAGAACGAGATATCTCGTCGAGACGAAACTGTCTTATAACTCCAAGGAGAATCGATACCCAAGTAGGAAAAACAATTCGTCCCTTGCCCAGAACTAGTGACAGTTGGAACAGGTTTTTGCATCGGAGACTGGACATCTTAGGACAGTTTTTGATGCGAAGACAAGCCACAAAGAGGGTTAAAGACATAATTCGCCTTGAACTTAGCTAATTTTTAGTGTCTGTTGAAGAAGCATTTCTTAAACGAGTGAAATTTATGCATCTAAGCACTATTTTTAATTCCAGATAAAGGCAATAAATTCCCTCATTTTTAATTGAATCCAAGTTATTAAAATTATTTACTTAATTAATTCCGTATTGTTGCTCATTTGAAGGGAAGCGTTTAGACGCTTCAAGCTTTCAAGAGAAGTCACTTACACTTAATCTCACTAACAATTTTTTATCCGTCTTACTCTTTCCTACCCTACAAAGAAAAAAGCACGAAAGAAATAGAAAAAAGAAACCCAAAACGTAATTTCGTTAAGCAGTTTACCGAAGAATACGTTACTTTTTTTTGTTTAATCGTTGTTTCTGATTTCTATCGTCAAGCTAATGGTTATTGTTTTTGTTTGAAAAGGAGGAGAAAAAAACATTTTTTTCAATAATTTTTGGATAAGCATAAGTCCCCCGAATCGAAGAAAATCGAGAGAAGACTGCAAGGCCAAAAAAATCAATTCAGATATACAAAGACAATGAAAACATTTCTTCCTGCTCAGGAAAGAAGTCATTACTATAAAGCATCACGGAGAAAGGAAAGCAATGATTCGAAGTGGAAAAAGGTTCTGTTAGCCATTTCATGGCCCCGTTATCAGGGAAATTTTCAGTCATTGTCCGTAGACGACAGATTTCCGATGACAGCAATTCGTATGAACGGAAAAATTCAACGATGTATTAAATTAGTGAATTAACTTGAGAGCGTTGTTATTTTTGTCACGTGTCGTTATGCTCTAAAATGTTTAGTCTTGGAATGTACGGGAATGGAAGGATTCAGCGTTTTTCTGTTAGCCATTAGCCATTTTGTGCTGTTTTAATATGAGAAATGAAGTAGATGTTAATGGGATAAAAGGTATAAAACATAATTTTGCTTGGGTTTTTTCAGATTTGGTGATAACATTAATGGTCTCGTTAATTTATTTAATAAATGGGATCGACGTTTCTGTGTTGTTTTACTACGAGAAACATAGAGATTGTTGAGAATAAAGTGCAATTTTTGATTACATTTCTTGCTTATTTAGAGATAATATTATGAATCGATTTAATTTACTAAAGAAATGGGATCAAAGCTTTTGTGCCTTTTTAATACGAGAAATGAAACCGATGTTAACCAAGAGATTGTTAAGTATAAAATATAACTTTTGATTAAATTTCTTGCAGATTTAGAGATATTATAAATCGAATTAATTTACTTGTAATCTGTACGAGTACTAATCATCATTAAATTATTTTATTTGATTTGGATAGATATACTGTGCTAATATGTAATGTTTATCTGTGAAACAATAAAAGGATTTGTTCAGCGTTTTTTAATTTAAAGCTATGAGAGGTTCACACGCACATATCCATTCTGAAACCTAGTCTTACGAGTACTTGCATAATTTCTAACCAGTTTTGACATTTTGATGAATATAAGCTTTCCCACGGTGTTTTCAATCAATCTGTGTGGATATTTAGTCATAATGTGTGTTGTGGGTAAAAACAATACCACACAACTCCGAAATCTCGTAACACTCAGTGAGTTAGAATTAGAAATAAATGTGGCAGTATACATAACGTTTAGTTGTGAAACACTTATTCAAGGTTTTTGTGTTAATGTAAGAAAAAATAGACGGTTATGGGAAAGATAGATATGAAATTTTATTTCGAGCTGAACTCCTTTGCAGTTTATAGGTTTTATTTTTTAAAATCCATTTCTCGAGTATTTATTAAATGGTTTTATCTTAAGATCTCTGGATACGTGTAAAGACAATGTATAAATGTTTAGCTCTGAAACAATGAATGAAATGGTTCAACGTTTTTTAGGTTTGACATGCAAAATAAATGTAGCAATATACATATCGTTTGGCTGTGAAGCACAGCGAATGAATTACTTTAACGTTTTTGTCTTCAGATTAGGAAAAAATAGATAATTATGGGAAAGAAAGATGTGACGCATCATTTTAGCTCACCTTTTGCAGTTTAGAGATATTATTAATGATTCTTGAACATTAATCATCAATAAATGGTTCTATTTTAAGATTTGGATACTTATACAGTGGTAATATATCATGTTTAACTGTGAAACAATGGATGAATTAATTCAAAGTTTTTGTGTTAACATTTGAGAAAAATAGGATGATTATGGGAAAGATACACGAAACATCACTTTAGCTGAACTTGTTTGCAGCTTCCAAATATTATTTCTCAGCCCTCAAGTGGTTTCTATGAGATATCTCGTCCATCAAGATCTGACAAATTGTGCTGATGACCAGATATCTCGTCATCAAGATATTGCCAATTTTTCGAATGATAACGAGATGAAGATATGACTTGTATTTTTCTAATGACGAAATATCTCGTCCATCCAGATCTGGTCAATTTTTGCTTATGACGAGATACCACGTCTAGACAGCCACCAAGAGGGTTAAAATCTAATTCTTGAGTATTAATCACTATTAATTGATTTCATCTTATGATTTAGACGCGTTAGCAGAAATATATATGCAAACGTACATCTGGATGAATTCAAATATAGCCAGTCAGAAAATACTGAGAAGGTGATAAAGAGCGATGTGATTAAAACATAAATTAATAAGATAAAGAAATTTGAGAATGATATAAACAAATCCATTTCAGGCAGTTTGCGATATTCCTGACTGATTAACGTTAAAGAGAACGATAGCAGAGAAATAAAAACAAGATGGGATCCTTAGCGATAAAGACAAAAAAATATATCGCAGGAGAAATAAAGGATGAAAAAGAGGATAAAAATAAACGGATGGGAAGTTCTGTACGGGACTTTGGGATCTTTTTCCTAAGTAAAAAGTAGATAGTGGAATGTCTAAGATACCAATTTACGATTAAGGACACAAAATGTTTCTTTGGTCGAAGAAAGATGTCTCATTTCATCTGGGAGATTCGCAAGTCTATTTAGATTTGCAAGAAACAAAATTGGTACAAAAGATAAACACGCTCAATTGTACTTTCCTCGAAACAAAGTATCATTTATTGTATATTACATTTAACCCTCCTGGTTGTCTCGATGAGATATCTCGTCATTAGCAAAACTGACCAGATCTTGATGGATGAGATATCTCGTCATTGTAAAAAATCTGACCAGATCTTGATGGATGAGATATCTCGTCATTGGAAAAATTCTGACCATATATTGATGGATGAGATATCTCGTCATTGGAAAAAATCTGACCAGATCTTGATGGATGAGATATCTCGTCATTGGAAAAAATCTGACCATATATTGATCTCGTCACCATAAGAAAATAGGCAAAAAATCTTGATGACGAGATACCTCGTCGTTTGCAAAATTGGTCAGATCTTGATGGGCGAGATGTCTCATGGGAAAAACTGAATTAAAACTTAATTAATATGCTGTTTGTATCACAACACTTAACAGAATTCTTGAGAAATGGGAGATAAATTAATCATTTCTTCTAAGTTAATGGTTAACTCTCCAAGTGGTTTCAACGAGATATCTGGTCCATCAAGATTTGACTAATTTTCTTAATGACGAGATAGTTCGTCATCAAGATATTGGCGATTTTTTTTATTATGATGAAATCAAGATCTGGTCAGTTTTCTTCTAATGACGAGATATCCCGTACGTCAAGACCTGGTTAGCTTCGTTAATGATACCTCGTCGAGACAACCACCAGGAGGGATAATTATTCCCCTTGTAAATTTCTTCGATCATGTTTAAAAGTCTATACAACTGACTTGCTAACTAAACTAGAGTTTCTCTAACTATTTTCGCTTCCACAAAGACGTTCCTGTATTATTCACCGAACTGATAGCAACTATTAAAAACTCCAGTGTTTAAGACCAAAGAATTGTCTTTGCCAATTCGCTGCGACATGTGAAAGACGTCTCGATTGTTAGAAATCCACATACAATCGAACACACTTATTGCAATGCGCAAAAAGATGTATAAGATAACCACCCATTTCTTTTTCACTGTCCGAAACAAAAGACGATGCGCCTGACATATTACTTCAGATCAGTGGATGCATTTCAGCAGAGTACTAGCATTCAATTGAACACAAAAACATGAAATGAACAAAAGGGGAGTACTACTCCTAAAGGAAATGTAGGACATAGCGACCTCCAATCGTTAATTCGATTTTAGCGAAAGTGAACGGACCAGATCTTACTGTGGCGCTGTCATTTTTATTCAAAGACAGTTCCATACGCAGCCATGACAGCAGACTTGTTTTCTTCCTTTCCCTAGATTGTCCCGAACTAAAAAAATTGTATCCTTTAGAAACGTAATACTTATGCCTTTGTCTTTCTGTCAGTGTACGAGACAACCCAGCCCAATTCGAAGTATACGTCTCTCTCTTAACTCCGTGGGGGTTGTTTTAAGTAAAAAGGTGCCGAAAAATTCACTTTTCTCATGACAAGAGGATAACAGCTTTGACCTGTCTCACAAATCTTGATCGGTCTTGCGCCAGATATATATTTATATAAATAAATATCTATTCCTTAGACTGTTTCGGGCCTTTAATATATAGCATTTTTGTTTCGGTTTTCGAGAAAACTGCTGCCAACTTTTGAAGTGCAAATTAATATATACGAGATGGAATACATTTATTTATCTGAGATTGTGAATAGAAGTAAAGTGCTTGTTTTTGTGTAAGTAAATGACAATAATCTTTTATTTTTGAGTACGTTTTGTTAATATAATCACATTGAAAGTTGCGAACGAAACAGTTGACGATTTCATACATGAATAGGCTTCGTTTTGTAAAGTTAAATCGTCGAGAAAATTACCAGGAGTGTTATATTGGTTATATCTTTTTAAACGTTTCTTGAAGAAGTGTATGGAGAAAAGGAGAAATTGTTCATTTTTGCATTAGAGAGCTTTTTAGTGTAAAATAAACAAACGACCTGAAGATGAAAAAGTAATTTTGATGAAGAACTCTTTCCTTAAAATTGAATGTATCACCATTTTGGTGACATTTGGCGTTAATTATTCATGTGAAAGAATTAGAGCGAGACTTCTTGTAGCAGCCGCTTGCAAAATACATATTGAACATGTTTCCAAATAGATACAAAGATACTAAAAAATCCTTACATGTATGATTGATATCATAAGCGACATGCTGAAACTTGAGCTAAACAGATCTTGATCTCGTCATCATCAAAAAATCGGATATATTTTGATGACAAGATATCTCGTCATTAGCAAAATTAGTCAGATCTTGATGGAAGAGATATCTCGTCGAAACCACTCGAAGGGTTAACTGTTTTAAATCAATATGTACCAAAAATAGCATACTCTTACGAAACATTTATTTTGTAACTTTGTTTTCTAATTAAGAATTTGATTCCTAATGAAAAAATAAATTAATCTTAAAATTTGCCCACAAAAACGTACACATGAGACATTTACAGTGCATATATGTTTAGAAATATCATCTCCCTTTTGCCTAAAAATAAAATTCGTATTTAATTTTACGTCCTATCAAGAAAGATTCAGTAAATAATTTTTACTAGTTTTATTTAGTAAGTAGTAATTCGAATGCTTGTAATAAAAAAAATAAACACTTATTTAATACCTATATATTCGCTATTCATTTCTCTATCTAGTTCCCAGGATAGACTCATTAATAATTCAATGCCATTAGATTCCTCTCTCAGAAGCCTGGGAACTAACCCCTAAATTTGCTGATTGTGCATCCGTTTAACGACTCTGCCATATCATTTCGTACATATTTTCTCTAATCTGACTTTATCCTGTCCACAGCTCGGACCTCTACTCCTGCATTCGCTATTACAAATTAATGTCTGTAATATCGTTACATATCTTCATAAATCAGCTTCCTCACCACTAGGCTTGTAATGTCTAGTTCAAATACATGTCCACATGTCCTATCTTCATTGTGAGTCACCGTGTCTCATGAGTTTTCCCGCTGTGCTGTTGCGAGTTGTAAATGACATAGGTTTGATTCCTGCAACTTACGCTGGGTCTATTTTTCTCTTCTGTAGGTCAAACTTTCCTTGTGTGCGCATGTCATTTATTTGACGCTTTCCGTCTTGTTCTTGTCCCAGTTTGACCAAATGTGACCATAAAACGCAACCCCACCAATACTATTTCTCTCTTCTGTGTCAGTAAATCTTTCCTGGTGTGTACATACTTCACGGAAAAAAATTTCAGCTTGGCCCCTTAGGACATAAAAAATCCCAACCAGCCTACCTTCACCGTTACATTTCTGCGTTCATTCACGATACCCAGCAACACCTCTAAGTTCATTCATAACGCATTATTTTTCAAAAAAACCCATTCACTTTCTTCCTGCCTTTGAAATCCACGACATATTTAACAGTCACCGAATCTAACCAGTCCTTTCACGGCCTCCTCGCCAATTCAATCAGAGCTCCGCTGTCTTCGGCCGCCGCGAGCCATTGAACGAAGCTGAGATATTTCACACATATAGCATCGAATCGGAATGTAAGTACGCTGAATTGCTTTCGAAAAGAATAAACTAAGATCCCACTAACCTCGCGCATTTCTTTGGGTTGGGATCTTTGTAGAAGCCCCCTCTTGCCTCTTTCAGTTGTCGGATCTCCCAAGGGGCTATCATTGCTCGGGATTTAGCTGATTGTATTTGTTCCTCCCCTGGCTGCTAACTGATGGATCACCTGATCCCAAGCCTCTATATTGTGCAGATATATATTTATTTATCATCGTTTCTTTGCTTTCAACCTTGGTCGTGTACTATTTCCTTTACCTCAGATAGGGATGATCGGATTCTACATGCTGCTGGTAATGTTTTAAATATAAAAAGTGTGTTAAGGAATCCAACGTGTTACTATTTTTATTGCAGGAAATCCCTTAGAGTTTTTATTGAGGTACAAAATCTGTTGGATCTCCTCTCTCCCCTTTTGATGTCTCTAATTTAGGTATTTATCCCTCCTAGTGGTTGTCTTGATGATATATCTCGATTGGCTAAACCATTAACAGGTCTTGATGACCAGATTTCGCGTCATTAGCAAAACTGGTTAGAACTCGATGTACGAGATATCTTGTTGAAACCACGAAGGATAAGGCTGTAGGTCCCGGTATAACTAGTGAAACAAAAAATGGCAGTTGAGCTACAAACCAAAACGACAATAAGAATATGAAAATGAGTGAATATTAAATAAATAATAATATTTATATACCTGACAACCATTATATACCTAGAACACAATATGTTTAGTTATTTCCTTCAATGCTCTTTAACCCTATTGTGGTTGTCTCTCGACGAGGTATCTCGTCATTATCAAAACTAACCACATCTTGATAGATGAGATATCTGGTCATTAGAAGAAAACTGACCAGATCTTGATCTGGCCATCGTAAAAAATTGGTATTATTCTTGATGAGAGATTAGCAAAATTGGTCAGATCTTGATGAACGAGATATCTCACTGAAACCACTTGGAGGTTTGATCAGAAATATATTTTCATTTGCAATAATATTTTCTGATATATGTTATGTCTAAATAATATTTGTAAGTTTAAAGTGCATATAAATCACGTATCCTCCTGAAAACTAATTGAGTTATTCTTTTTTCAGTGGAAAAGCAAATTTCAGGCAAATAGAAAAGAAGATTTTGGACAGTATCATTGGACCCGGCAGATATGACAGCAGGATACGTCCACATGGTATCAATAACACAGGTAAGCTTTAAATTTATTGCATGATTAACAAGTACACGCCCAAATATGTAGAACATCTGTGCGCGATTCAAACACTTTCTAATTGGAAGTATATTTCTTTGAAATACTAAAATAATAAAATACATCATCACTACGTGACATTTGAATCATTTTGGACACAACGATTAATAAGTTTTTACTCGTAAATGGTTAACTCATAACTTCGTTGTCTTGCAAGCTTGTCTCTTCGTTGCAGTTTTAAGGTAAAAGTGTACTGCTATTTAATGTCAACCTTAACGAGGACAATACAAGGATGCAAAGGATAAATATTAGTGGAGTATTACAATTCCGGAACCCTAGATGTCAGTATTGGGTGTGGGTCTTTTTTGGGTACCCGAGGTAGTTAACTAATCAAAATTTTCTTAGACGTACAAAGACACAGTACGGTATTTTCAAGACAAAACCGAATCTAGACTTTGAATCATATCTATGATGTGACACAGTATAGAAAAGCCAATCACTTAATAAAGCAATCCAACTTTTTATATTGTACATTCATAGTTATTTTATTAAGTACATCAACATTTGAATCGGTAATTGCAGAAACCACAAGAGTCCTATTTCAAATTTAGGAAAAATGGGAGCAGGAACCGTATAAGCCAGTGACTCTTGTGGTTCCTGCACCCAACGCATATTTTCATGGCCTTATATTTATTCTCTTTCTAACCGAAGCCACTGACTAATTTGAATTCTTCACATGTTACATACCGACCAAAACCATTTAAGCAATGACAGTTTCCAAAATTTTCAAACTCCTGATTTATGGACTCTTCAATTAAATTTAACTGAAAACTCATAAAACTCATTTAATAAAATATATTCTTGATTGTCGGATATCTTTCAATTAAGCTTCGATTTGAAATACAACGCTCAAAACTGTTTACTCCAAAAATAATAACTTTTAACTAGCAACAAAGATCTACCTCTTGCCCTCCTTGAAATGAAAAATTGAATGATATCTCAAAAACATTTCCAGGGCAAGTTCTTGAAGAGTTCGTTATTTCTGCCTTAGAAGACAAAGAAAACAACTTGCAGCCTCTATTTTTAACAAGAAATTTCTGTAAGAAAAATAAATTATTCCCCGCAATTAAAATCTATGCATATCTGCGAATAATTAATCCCACGTTCCGGGTTTACATTTTCCCAGCAAAGAAAGATTAACATTTGAGATAATTAACTGCCTGGAATCGATTTTCTACTGAAATAGAGACAAAAATTTATCATTGGGAGGAAGATACTCTATATACAACTATTATATTTGTATTCTGAACAGCCCTTCTCAGAACGGTTAATTAAGATTCTTGAAAAATTTTGGGATAAGTAATTTCAGTAAATGAATTACCCCTGGCCAATAATTGCTCGAGTTTCAAAAGTATTTCCTGCTGTGAATGCGATTGCGTTGAAACGTTGTTAAGGTTCCTGAAAATTTCACAATTAAAACTTTTCAATGGCATGGGTTCATATGAGCAGATATGAGTACTCATATTTTGGTGACATATTTGCTAAGTACTTCCGTAATTGATTCCCTGTAGTGTAAAGTGGTTTGCACAAAACTCGAAGTTGAAGATCATCAAAAAGAGGAAAATGGAGGTATGCAAAATATTTTATCTCTTTTTGCAACGATATTGTATATATATATATACATACATATACATATACATACACATACACATACACATACACACACAATCGTTGCAAAAAGAGAGATAAAATATTTTGCATACATAAAATGTAATATAATATTCGCAAAATTATATAGTTCGTAATAATGCAGCTTAATACACATCTCGAAACAATGGAAATAGAAGTGATGCGATACAGAATTAAGGTATTTTACGGATCTTCAAAGCCCGTTTTTACTACAATATAAAATAAAAAAACGATTTTGTTCTATTTATTGTACTTAAATATACATGGCGGCTTTATTGTATTTAAGTGAAAAATTAAAAAACAAAAAGCATTTTCGTAAAAAGAAGGAAATATCCTGTGTAGTTAAAGTCGCTTAGCTCAAGGTGTAAAATAAAGACGATTAATATTGATTTCATCACTTTAAAAATAGAGTAATTTATAGGAAAGTATTTAGGTAATACATAAAACATAAAATTGCGCACGGAAATATTTGTCACATTTTATATAAATGCATGTAATTCTTTACATTAATAATTTCTTGTCGGTCAAATATCTTTCTTTCAAAAAATTTAATCACGACACATATTTCAAATGTATTTGACGTATACACATTTTTATATTGAAAACTATTCAGCAAAAAATTCAATTAAACTTCTCTGCCTGAGATCCTGACATTTTGGTTAAGGTTCCATTTCTACGAACCTCTCTATATTATTCGTAATAGGTACTTTTTATTTCTACATTATTTATTTCGTTAAATTATGTAGTCACAAATTGTTTACATGCATTTAACATTTATCTATTTTTGTATCAAAAACTGTATTCAGCAAAAAAAATTCGGTTAAACCTCTCTGTCTGATGATTCTGTTCAAAATAGACCCCATTTCCTATCATCGATTTATTTACTTCGAAAATAAATAACGCGACGTATTTTCCAAACTTATTTACAACATTTGCGTATTTTTGTATAGTAACTGCATACAGCATACATTCAATCGAAACTTCTCTGCCTGAGATCCTGCTTTCCCGGATAAGCTCTCATTTCTAGGAAACGTGCCGTACTATTCGTAATAGATCATTTTATTCCCGGGAAAAAAACGCCGTTACATATCTGAGTCTCCACAGCTTGAATTTGGCCGAGGATTTAGCTAAGTTTAGATTCACCCGATACTTATAGCTCATTTGTTTCTGAAATTCTGTAGAAATTTCTTTACCTAGCATCTCGAATTTTTCCTTCCCCTGTCTTCGGTTTTCCGAGCTCCTTTTTTTCCCGAAGACGTGTCCCCGGAGATTCTAGCAATGCACAGACAGAAGTCATAAGAAATGATTGGCTCAACAGGATTTCTTAGTAAGAAGCACATAAGGCTGAAAGCTCGGATGACCTCAGTGGTCCTCTCCGAGCTCCATGATTGGCTTAGTTGCCATAGAGATTCCTTCTTATAAGTTCTGAGTAGTCCTACGTTTTGGAATGCGTGCACATCCACCAAAACAACAGACCAGGCAAAGAATAATCCCTGGAAGACGAAGGGAAAGACAGAAAAAAGGGTCGCACTCGGTGGAGAAAACGAAAATCGTGGAGAAAGTGCTTCTCCAATACACATATAGGGACCATAATGGTCGGTCTTTTCTCCCTCTATTTCTTAAAGAAATCTATTATCGCTCTTGAAAAAAGTTCTTCCTCCTTTCTATAGTTCCTAAAACTATTTTTTATTTCTACAAAAGATAATTTTTTTTATTCCTGAATTAGTTTTAAGACGGAAGAAGCTTTAGATTTACTGAACATTTTTATCTCCCATTTTAGTTGGTATATAAAAAATCTGTATTAAGTTCTGTGAAGCTTCTTCGGATATAACAAAAACTGATTCGAATAACTGATTATAAAGTTATTTTGTCTGTGTAATGGTATTACGCAGTGAACAGGATATTTGAAATATCCGTGCTTGAAATCCAGGCCTGTTACATTTTATTTTAGGGAAATGATATTTTACTGGCATAAAATTTTCCTTGATCTTAAATGATACCTGTATAATCTTGTATCTAATATATAGATACCGCAGGTTTAGTGCAGGAATTCATTAACTAACATTTTTGGAGGCACTAAATACTTATTTTCATGAGAAATACATTGTCCTATTGTAATATGCTTGAAAGATAAATAAGACCTATCGAAATTTTATTTTCTGACATAAAAACTAAAATATAGTTTTTAAATAACTATACAGTAAAAGTTATTTTTGTCAGATGAGTTTCTGCTCTAGGTCAATGAGATCCATTATAAATCAGCTTAATCATTTCTCCAAGTATTTATATCTCTGTTTTTATTCACAGTTGACTAAGATAATTTTTTACATGTATTTGTTTTCTTATCTTAATTTGAACAATTTTTGACATACTGTTTTGCCCAAACAGGCTGGATGTATTAAAATTTATTAATATATTTTTATGTAACATCTTTTGTTATGATGTATTATTTAATTTTCCTATGCGCTTTCAAACTGCTACTGCGTACTAATTATAATTTATTTTTTAACTTCAAAACTAATAATCTTTAAACAGATATACAGTGGAAAAGAAATTTTATCAATTAATTAGTTAATGCTCTAAGACCTACGATATTTTCTTCATACCTATTTATTAAATTCGATATTTCTTAAATGATCTTTTACTTTGTAAACGAAACTATGTTAAAATATTTTTGATTGATAAACGATTATTCAGTAATACAATTGTTCAGTAGATCACATTGAAAATGACCAAATGGGAACTAATTGGAGATTCAGTTGTGGATTCATTGCAAAAAAGATAATATATTTTTTAGTTGTTTTCTAAAATCAAAAACCATTTCCACACTACAAATATTTTCCAAGGATCAAAGCTATCTATGGAGCTAATTTATTCAGTGATTTCTTCAGTCAATATTGTTTTATATTTGTGAAAGCATTTCCACAGTTTTTGCATCAAGAAACAAATAAGTAAACGAATATGTATACTCAGAATTAAATTGCATTGAATTTAATACAAAATTAAATATATATGCTATGAAAAAAAGTAAGGCATTTTCGATTAGGATACTGTCCAAAATAAAATTATTTCATTTGACACAATATGTATAAATAGTTTTAAAATGTTATCCATTACTTAAATTTTCCAATAAATGCACTCTAAAATTGGTTATCTAATCAAAATAAATTACATTTTGTAATCATAAACTCATCATAGAAAAATTACATGTCCTATATATAACAAAAATACGTTTACTAGTTTGCTTTCATACATTTATGCTTTTAAAGTTTTTTAAAATAAATACTTGACCATTTTTACTTAATAAAAAATTCATATTTTTCTATCAAATATTCAAATCCGACTTAAAACGTATTTGGCTTCGTACTAACATATATAACCTTTTTATTTGAATCTCATTTATTTGAAATCCATATGCCATTTAATGCGCTTATTCAAATGCTAAAGTATATTCTGATAAACCATTTATCTTATTGTGTACCCCTAAAATAATGACGTATTTAAATGTAAGAGTCTTGCAAAACCTTTCTACAAATGTGCTTATATTTACGACTTCATTATTCATAAAAAAAGCATTAGAACATAACAACATTTAATTACGGGAAAATTATTTGATTTACAAAAGAGGACACAGCTGACATTCAAATTTCCCCATTGTTTCTGTTAGTTTCGAGAAAAGAGGATTTTGTTTAACAGTAACACAATTCATTTATAAATAACAGTTTATGATCTTGCGAGCTTTGAGCTAACTAATGTGCGCCATAAATTTGTCTCGGATAACACGGAATTCCAACGCATCGTTAGAAAGTAATTCTTAAAGTACCAAGGGACTAAACGTAGTTATTGTTTTATTTATGTCGAGGTTTAAATGCCAAGATGCCGATAAAAAGCAAAACATAAGTTGTTTGAGTATTGTTGGGAAAGTATTCTCAACAGGTATTGTAGTTAACGATTATTAAATCCAAATTAGCTGTTTTGTTACAATTTATAATTCATAAGCATTGTATTCGAGTAATGCTTGTAGGAGTGGTATAATATACTGAAATGAGGAATGGCGTTGCATTTGTAGTTGTTAGATGGAGTGTAAGATTTATTATATAACATTTTGACCAGCACAAATCTAATGTACCATTTTGAGTAATTCTGTGTGTTCAAATGGGAATCATAAATAGTTAATGAGTTCATTCTTTTCTTTGACGAACAATGAAAATTGGATTTCAAGCTAATTACAGAAAAATGTAATAAATAAAACAATTTATTACGTTTATAAAACTTAGATGTGCATTTGAAATTGTCCCGAGCATTATAGTGATTAACCATAGAAATATGTTCCGTAATGAAAAAAAATTAAAAACGAAATATTCACATGAGGATTAAAATAATTTCTGATTGTTTGAACGGTTGGTTGCTTGTTTTCTGATTTTATGGTGCAAGGGCCATATTTGGCCATGCGATTGTTTGAACTAGTGCGTACTATTCGAAAGTTTAAGATAATATGACTTCTTGAATAGCGTATAAATCATTATAATTTTGAAATTTTTTGAAACTTGAAACATTCTAGCCTGAGAAATTTGAAAAGTGACTTATAGCTATGTTGCCCGATGCCCTTTATTGCTTTCCAAATCAGAAACTGCAACAATTATTTGTAGTTAAAAGTAATTTCGAAATACAAGTTTTAATAGCTCATTTGTAAAATAAAGTAATCGATCTATGTATTTTTGTATTTTTAAAAGAATAATAAAGAAAAAGTTATGAAACATTAAAGGGACAAAAGGGAAAAATTGAAAAATTCAATTGAAAAGTCCAATCGTTGACAACAGTAATATAGTTATTTTTAGAAGCCGAAGAAAAATTTCTCATTCTACTTTTACTGTTTCAAATTATTCAATAAGTTTAATTCAAACTGGACCGTTTGAAATATCCTTTAGAAGATAATTGATAGTCCCAATGTATAACGAAAATTCTTATACATGAACACAATATGTTTATCTTGAAATATTTTCCTTTGAACTTAAACAATACATTTCTTTTGAATAAAGCATGAACTTTTTCTTAAACAGTTCATGATAGCATAATTTTACATTTAAACGACATTTTGTCTGTTTGTCAACTATTATAACGTGCTTCATTAAAATGTTTATATAACAGTTAAAAACCCTAAGAAACGCCGACACTATTTCAGTTTTAAAACTAAAATACAAGAAAAAAGATTTCGATAAACACTTTTTGTAATTCTCATCAAAAATTTCAATGTGTACTTTGCGAGAAAATGCAAATTTCTGAAATACCCGAGCGTCTACATCTGGTTTTCCATAGGATAATCGAATATTTTCAGAAAATAGTTGAATTTAAATCTGACAACTTTTTAACTATTAAGCGTAATATTAGCTTCGTATCCTTTTCAAAATATGAACACACCTTTAAAGGAAGGGAGTATTTTTTTCTGATCAGAATTCTTTATGACCAAGATCTATTGTGCCTTAAGGGTGACTTCGCGTTTCCATCAAGTTTTTATTTGTATAAGTCATATCTCTCTTACAACGAAACAATAAGGCATGATGCAACATCAAAATTCCAATTTCGATAAAGTAAATATTTACTTCAAATTCAATGCTTTGAATGGGCTCCGATTCTTTAGAAACTCGTGTTCCTTTTTTTCGTTTCCTCCTTGTAAGTGTCTGTTTGAAATATATAAAAAAGTCCATCCAGTTTTGTTGCTCTAAAACACGATGTTTCCCACGTCTTAGGATTAATATCCTGCATTATGTTGAGGATGAGAAAACAAGATTGAAAAGATGTAGAGAATAAAGAAGTGCATTCTACATCGTGTTTTCTCAGAAAATATCAAATTTTTGGGGATGAGAGAAAGGATTACTTGGGAAATGAAGCTTTTGGTGAGCAGATCTTGGAGGTATCCCGGGATTTCATCGATAAAATAGAACAGCGTATTGACCTGTCACACTATACTACCTCTAAATTGCTCGTTCCCACATTCTTTTGATTTGCTTTTTTCTCTTGGAGAAGGATTTTTTACCGTTAGATTGAGCTATGTATTAAAATAGAAAGAGGATTGGAAGCAACTTTAAAACGCTGTAAAATATAGCAGTCATTGATATTCTACATGAATGCAGAATAGCCTATTTTTAGCTTTCACCGATTTTTAAAATAAATAATGTTCCCGAACTGCCTAGAAAATCAGATAGTTTGCAAATTTGCTAGGAAATCAGTTCTATAGAAATGAATAAATATTAACTGTTTAGCAGAATCAATCGAGCAGACGCCTTGTGTTTACATTGTTAAGAATGGATGAACGATTTTCAAAATAGATAAAAATCTCAATCAAAAACTTAATGACAGATATTAATAAATATATCAAAAGTATTAGGCATTAACTGTTTAGTAGAATCAGCTGAGCAGACTACTTGCTTACGTTGTTATGTATGTATGAAAAGTTTTCAAAATAAATAAGAATCGCAATCTGCTACAAAATCTGTTAATTCTGACACAAACGAATAAATATATTACCAGGATTAAATATAACTGTTTTGTAGAATCAACTAAGAAGACGACTTCTTTACGTTGTTAGGTATGTATGAGTAATTTTCAAAACAAATAATATTCGCAAACTACTAGAAAATTAGCTAGTTCTGATAGAAATGAATAAAGTATTAATTAGTCGAGACGAGAGACGAAGATTAGCTACTTAGTAGAATCAATTGGACTGGCGACTTGTTTACAATGTTACGTATGTATGAAGTTTATCAAAATAAACAGGAATCGCAAATTTCCTAGTTCGGATAGAAATGAAGAAATATATTAACCCTTTCCTCCCGAGCATACTTTTATTCAATCAACTTGGTGAAGTACCAGCTAAAATTTCTATGCGATTACTCGTTGCCTGTATTTGAACAAATTTTACGCTATTGATCAACAGATGGCGATACGATAGAGGACCTGTCGCCTGGTTACCCAAAATAACCACTATACAAATAACCTAGGAATTTTTAAAGTGCAGTTCCGTGTTGAAACTACTTCACTTGGAAAGGGTTAATAGGATTATGTAATAACATTTTTGGTTGAACCAATTGAGTAGATGACTTGCTTATGGTATATTTCAATAACTATATGAATTTATTTACGTATGTAAATGTTAGTTAATTTTTATTATGAATTGCACGTTCAAATAGAACCACTTCAATATTCGACAACATGCTATGTAAAGGAGTTAATAAACATTAAGCTTTCAGGTTACCAATATAGGTGATATTTATTATTTATGAGATTAAAGTGTTGTTTTCACCTGAAATATGTACAGAATATAGAAATATTGTACTGAGGAGTTTTTATAGTGCTAATAAATAACTCACTTTCAATATTTGCTATCAGAAGGCAAATTTGAGTACCTAATTTACTTCAAAGCTTTTAGTTTTCTTACTGAAGTTATTACACGATTGCATTATAACATAATGTGATTAATGGTAATTATGATAAGGTAATTATTGGTAAGGTAACTATGTAACACAGTGAGGAATTTTATTCTGATAATTGAATTTCATAGCATGAGTTTCTATTTTTGTTGTAATCTAACATTGCTGAGAAAAAGTGTCCACGAGACTTGTTCTATCGAAAGCATATCTTCCTAATTGAATGATATATAAGTCTTATAGAGATCATGCACCATTCATTATGTTGGTGAAATGGATAAAGATTAGACAAACGAGATTACTTCTGCTTGATATATTTTTTAAATAGATAAAAAAGGTTTATAACTTTGTTTATGTAACACAAGCTATTCTAAATCATGTGTTTCCCTTTGCATTAAGAAATCAAGTACAATTGAAGGACAACTGAAGATAACTTTTCAAATTTTTCGGGAAAGCAATTTTTAAGTTTTTAAAAATTCCGAAATTATAATGGTTTAGTCACTATTCAAGAGGTCATGCCATCTTAAACTTTAGAGTATTGAGCAATCATTCAGATAATTAGAAATTTTTTGATCCTCTTGAATATTTTGTTTTCAATTTCTTTTCATAACTGAACATATTCCTGTGGCTTATTGCTATGTCGCCCGGAGCCCTTTAATTTAATACATATCCTTCAATAAGATAGTAAATTTCATATAATCATCTTGCTTTCATGTTTCATGTTCTCACGACAACTGCTTCTAGGTATTTTGATATGCAGACTTAAAAATGTTAACGAATAGGAAAACGTTTAGATTCAAGTTAGCAACCAAAAAGTCAAACACTTTTTTAGACGGAGCATGTCTTACTCTGGAAACTAGGGTTGGATCTGGATCATTTTTCTAATAGAATTGTAAATGCTTCAGCATTTAGATTCAATGTAAAATGTCAAATATCTTTTCAAATAAAGCATATTTCATTCTGAAAATCTCTTGTAATAAGGTTAGAGATGGATCATTCTACGAACAACTTCATTCTAATAATTCATTCTACCAACAGCTTCATTCTAATAATTTATTCTACCAACAGCTTCATTCTAATAATGCATTCTACTACATTTTACTAATAGTACATGCTTCAGCGTTTAGATTCAATGTAAAATGTCAAATATCTTTTCAGACGAAGCGTATTTCATTCTGAAAATATGTTATAATAAGGTTGGAGCTGGATCATACTACCAATAGTTTCATTCTACTAAATTCTACTAATAGTACATGCATCATTGTTTAAATTCAATGTAAAATGTCAAATATTTTTTCAGACGAAGCATATTTTATTCTGAAAATCTGTTGCAATAAGGTTGGAGCTGGATCACTCTACTAATGGAATAGTACATACTTCAGCATTTAGATCCAATGTACAAACAAGATGGCACGAAAACCCAGCCTGTGTCAAAATTCAAATATTTTTTGCCCAAATTCCAAGCAAATAAAAATCCCTTTCCTCGTTCCCTATGTTCTCAAACACGTTCCTTGATATTAGAAATGTAAGGTGGCATTTTAAACTCCCTTTTCACTCAGGCATTTCACCAGACTCACCAAACAAAAAACAGAGGCGTCGGAAAAGAGCCTTCAGTTTCTACGTTTATTTTAGGGACCATACCCATCATATCAACGTACTATTAATCGATTCTTATTCAAACTCATCAATACCCATTTCCTGAAATATAAAAAGGCCTTCCCTGTATTTTTAATCAATAAAAAGTAGAAATGAAATCTTTCTTAATGAGAGTTAGAACGTAAATATATTTCAAAATCATCAGTTATAAATTTTTAGAGATTTGGATAGTCTATTTGATTCTTTTTAAAATGATGCTTCATAAAAAATAAAAAATAAAAATGAACTGAAATTTTGAATTTTACACTCGACTTTTCAGATATGAACATTTTCTTCGATGAACATTTCCTGAGAATCTACTATAACCTGATTAATAAGACTTTCCTAACAAGATTAACATAGAAGTATCATAGATTGTACTGAAGTGGTTTTGTTTCATTTAGAGTAATTATTTTTTTACTAATTTTAAGAACAATAAACAGAAACATTTATGATTCACTAGTTAATTTTGCAGAAATATATTTTTAAAACATTTCATACCACGTAATACTAAATCCTCGCTTCAGTATACGAGTAAGTCTATTGAACAAAAAATAATTGTTTTTTACAAATTTTAAGAAACAAAATTATAATTTGCTCTCAGTTTTACATAAATCTTTTTTGAAAAATTATGCACTATAATACTAAATCCTCTCTTTAATATACAAGTAAAAATTTATTGAGCACAAAAAATTGCAGTAATTATTTTTACATATTTTAAGAACAAAAAACAGAAAATTTATGATTTACTAGTTGATTTTTCATAAATACCTTTAAAAATTGTTTACAATATAATACTAAGTTCTCACTTCAGTATACAAGTAAAAGTCTACTGACTATACAAAAATAGGAACCAGTATATTCTCTATATTCTAAAATAAGACGAATAAATTACAAAACAGAAAAATTATTATTTACCAGTTGATTTTTCATAAATATCTTTAAAACATTTATGCGAATATAATACTAAATCATTACTTCAGTATACAAGTAAAGGTCTATTGAGTATACAAAATAGAAAACTATATTCAATATATTTCAAGATAAGACGAATAAAAATTAGGTACGTTAACGTTCTCAATATCGTAATTGTAGGTTTATTGCCATCTCGCCGAAAAATTGTAAACTTAATAAATACATACATGTTCCATAGAGCATTATAACACTATCAATGGTCCCTTCCTCAATTTGGAAGCGACCCCCGTAAGATTTCACTCTCAGATAAAGGGGTGAAATGAAGAGACAGGGCAGTGCGATGTCAGAGGTTTGAGATGAGATAATCATATTCCTCCAGGATTAGTTCCCAAACCGCCTCCCTCAATCTGAGTCTTTGCTATGATGGAAGAGGAGTTGAACCCCCCGACGATGACATGCTCGGCCCCTTGTTTTATCTCGAATATAGATGTATACTCTGAGCTCTTAATTATCTGTAAATTCAGCCGAAGTCGCCGTATTTTCATTGTTTCTTTCAGATTAAAATTCTAGGCACTCAACAATAGTTGTAACACGTGGAGTTAGGAAATTGGTCGATGCGCGTTTTAGTTCAAATATGTCAATAGGAAATGTGTTAAGGAATTTTGAAGTTTATATTTTGTTAGAACGGTTCAATATTAATAATTTATTTTGAATTTTACAGCCTCCTCTGTTGACAGAGGAGGCTGTTTCACAGATTCAAGCGTTTAATTTTATTTTAACTCTCCACGATTTTGTCGAGATATCTCGTCGAATATCAGATCAATTTTGTTAAGGACGAGATATCTCGTATAGACAAAACTACCCTCTTACTTCAAGAGGAAATGGAGATCTGAGTAGGTTGGTTGTTCGGGGTTTTATGGCTCAAGGGCCATATTTGGCCATGCTGCAACAGACACAATACATACAATATCAAGTAATAGACAAACACACACAATGAAAGTTGTACTGCACAGAAGAGAGAAATACACCCAGGGAGGAATGCACCTCACAGGAATCGAATTTGCGCCACCTACAACTCGAAGTTTCTAGCACAGTGGGCATACCCACTGAGCCATGTCAGATCTAAGTAGGAAAACGAATTATCTCTAGCCCAGAGCTAGTGACAGTTTGAAACAGTTTTTGTTCCAGAGGCTGGCCATTAGAGGTTAATTTTTGACCCGAATATAAACCACCTGGAGGGTTATGGTACGAATATGTGAGACATAAAATGGTATTGTTCTCATTTTGATTCTAGAACTGCCAGCATTCTCATTACCCTAAAATGTCCGTCCCTATCGCTACGACACCAATAAAGAAATAGAGTAAAATAGTTATAATATTCCGTAATAGTTATAATCGGTAGAACGAAAAAGTTATAAGAAAGTTACAGCACTTTAAAAACAATTACATTGTATTGTTTTTATGGAGTTAATTTTCAAATTCAGTATTTCATATAGCTTATTAGAAACAGGTCGATTATAAAATGCTTGAGTGGTATTTCATATCAGAAGTTTAATCTTATCAGTTCTAAAAGCATGCAGCGTTTAAAAAACAATTAAATTGTATTGTTTAAAAGGTTAAGTTTCAAATTCAGTATTTTGTACGACAAGCTTTATCAGTTAAGCTAAAAGATGAAAAAGATGGAGCTAGTGCATTTGTGGTAGATTATGTTTCCTTCAAGTATTCCGGAAGTGACAACGATTGACTGCATTTTAAAATTATTTATCTAAGGAGTGAGAGCATTGGACAAACGGAAATAAAATCCACGTCTTCCGGTGGTTTGTTTGTTTAAGCTGAAAATCCTTCTGATACCTTAGTAGCGACAGGTCAATTACAAAACGCTAAAAGTGGTATTTTATATCCGTTGCATGTCAGAAGTTCATTTCATCAGTTCTAAAAGCATTACAGAATTTTAAAAACAATTAAAGGGCTCCTTGCAACTTAGTGATAAGCCACAGAAATATGTTTCTTAATGAACAAAACGTAAAGAAACTTTTAAAGGTTCAGTTGTTTAATTACGTGTGGTACTCGAAATTTTAAGATAACATGACCTCTTGAATAGTAATTATAATTTTGAAATTTTTTAAAACTTGAATATTGCTAGCCTTGAAATTTTGAAAGGTGTCTCATCATCATATTACCCGACGTTCTTCAGTTGTAATTGATTTCTTAATGTGATGGAAAGTACTTGATTTAGACTAACCTGCATTTCATAAACTATTAGAAGTCTATATCTATTTAAAAAATATGTCAAACTGAAGTAACCTCATTTTTTCTGCTCGTTACCCATCTCACCATCATAATAATGTATGATTCCTAAGGATTACATATCGTTAAATTAAGAAGATATACATTCGATGGAATATCATGGATATTTTTCTCAGTTTAAAATAAAAATAGAAAGTCGTGCTATTAAGTCCAATTTCTTCTAGATCGATTTTGAAAAGTGGCTATTTATGGTACCCAAAGCCCTTCAATTGCATTGTTTTATAAGGTTAATTTCCAAACTCAGTACATTCGCATAGTTTGATAGAAAAATTGCCCTGTTATAAATTGCCTAAGCCAGTGACCAATATTTATTTTACTGATTTTAGCGCATTCATAATCTAGTTTAACAATCCTGGTGATGGTCTAGACAAGGTATCTCGTCATTAGCAAGCTGACTAGATCTTGTTGGACGAGATATCTCGTCCATCAAGATCTGACCAGTTTTGCGAATGACGAGGTACCTCTTCTTCAATATACTGCCAATTTTTTTATGATGACGAGATCAGGATCTGTTTAGTTTTTTAATAACGAGACATCCCGTTCATCAAGATTCGGTCAGCTTTGCTAATGACGAAATGCCCATCGAGACAACCACCAGAAGGGTTAATATAAAGTTCTCCACCAAAAACTTTTTCGTCGCCCTTGCTCATCTGTAAAACTATGTTGTACATTAGCAGGAATGTTCGCCCCAACCGCTAAAGCTAACTGCTTGAGGTATTTGGGGCGCTGAAATTTTTTCTTTGTAAATGAGAGAAGATTTGTACGCAAGGCAACGCGGTCTGAAAGCCGACTTGAAATTACTCCATCAGAAATGACGGTTGAGGTTGAAAATAACGCTCCCTATCTACTAGGTAAAGATATATAGCTTGTTTTTTGTCTCGTAAAACCTTTCCTTTTCCTAAATTTCTCAGCAGTTCTCCTCTATTTTATCAGTGCAGATTCTCTTACTTGTCAAAAGTCTTTTCTTCACTCCGTACGTCTCTCGAAGGATCAATGTCAGAATCAGCTTCTTGTAATGTGATAAAAGTCTGGTGGATTCAACAAGCGCATGAAAACTGCAATGGGTATCAGTTACTCGTCCAAATACCGGAGACTGCTCGTGAAGGGGAACTTGCATCATTTCGGAAAATGGCTCGGATAAAATACGTCAGCCTAAATACGGCCCCAGATTAAATTCACTCAGTATAGAATTGATGCGATAGACGAAGGACTAGGTATAAGGAAAGGGGTTTATATTTTTCTTTAGTGTTGAGGAAATTCTTATAATATCCTTATGTTTTTCTCGAAATACTCTTAGAGCATATAGGTATCAATTGCACCTCTCTCGAAGCTACTGAGTCGAAATTAACAACTATAACAGAAATCTACCTTAAATACATCTCTTCTAATGTTAGTGCTGTAAATTCGAATATTGGGCTCTGTTACCCTCCAAGTGTTTTCGACATCACGATTTTGCCAATTTTTTTGACGACGAGATCTAGATCTGGTCGGTTTTTTCTATTGACGAGATACCTCGTCCATCAAGATCTGGTCAGATTTGATAACGACGAGATGCCTCATCGAGACAACCACCAGGAATTTTATTCCGCTAAATCAAGATTTCAGTATTGGAGAAGGGTAAAAATACCCATTTTGTATCATTGTTTATCCTGAAGTACTATTTGAGCATATGGTCACACATTGCGCCGCTTTTAAAGCTACTGAGTTGGAATTAATAAGTATAATTTGGTCTTACATTAAATATTACTCTTCTAACTACGTACTATACGTTCCTACGCACGATAATTTCGAATATTATAATATCGATTCCCTGTGTCAATAATTTTATGCAGCTAAATTCCAAACTTCAGTTTTAAGAAAGGTTAACAAATATCCGTTTTACAACCTTTCGCAATTTCCAGTCTTCCATCAGCTCACAAATTGAGTAAAAAGGTACCGAGCTTTAGGCTTCGTGGCAAATTTTTATATCAAGAGCTTCTGTTTTAATAAATATAGGTGTAAGTTGGTGTGACGTCTGGAAAAGTACTGGAGCGAGTCGCCATTGCTTTCACCTCCTGTAGGAGCCTAATGACCTTGCCTAATTTCCGAAGGTCGCTCGCCTTATATTTGCCACATTTACAGACAAAGCTAGAATTGATCGTATAGTTATCCAAGCTTATTTGCCGAAGTTCCATCTTGTGGACTCGGACAAATGTCTTGTTTGCTCAATAGAAGAGGAGACATTGGAGCATATTTTATTTTCCCGAATCAGAGTGAGCTTTTACAAAGGATATTTGACAAGATTGGGCAACTCGCAGTCTGTTTCTATTTTATCCAATTCTTATTTCATGGCCATTGCATTTCATGTACATGGAAGACACCATGCATCTCTGGAAACACGAAATAAAGTTGTATTGTATATATATCGAGTTTGGTGTAGCTTGGTATTTTATTGTGTATTAGCGAGTATGAATAGATTTACAGCAAATTTTAGATTGATCACAGCCATGTGTAAATAAAATCGGAATAAAGGACACTGCATCTTTTCCTCTCTGCGACTTCGATGCTATTGTGAAAGCTGATCATTTAAGAGACTGAGAAGTTATCTGCTATTGCTGAGACCACCTTCCCTTGCAAATGGGCTGCAAACTTGTTGTGCCTCTAGATGGAAAAGAAACAAATGGATAGCCTCTTCTGGGATTAAATAAAAGAGGGTTTTGTGAAATATTCTATAAATTTCATTTCAATAAACTCTTAAATCGTTTCAAAGCATAATGAATATTAAAATGAACTCAATTTGTATATTATTCTAGTAGATTATCTGTTAATCGGATAATAACGACCAATTCCATAGGAAACATTTTCCACTTTCTCGTTGCTCTTGTTTTGTAGAAAACGAATTCATTTGAAGGGTTTCAAATCGCTAATATTCAATCTGAGTTGGTTTGCTCTTAACGCTCCTTGTGATTTATCTTCGAGTCGAAAACTGTCCTTTTGTGACCAGTCTCTGATGTAAAAGCCTGTTTTAAACTGCCACCAGTGCTGGGCAAGGAGCAATTTGGTTTTCCTACTTGGATTATCATTCCGCTTGAAGTAATAGGGCAGTTTCATTTCGACAAGATATCTCGTCACTAGCAAAATTGACCAAATCCTGGACGAGATATTTCGTCAGAACACTTGGAGGGTTAAATGACACAAGTGCCAGATTTAGCCACGCTACACTAAACTCGATACATATTAAAACATTAGAAGTTTTTATATAAAAATGTACCTCTATATACAAATTACTTACCTTTCACCTTTCCTTATACCACCTTCCATATACAAATTCTGAATAGAATTTAATATAAATACTGGTTAAAATACTAAGAGGAATGGGACATGTTTCGTGTACCATTTTTCAATTAGAAAAATGAATTTTTTCATTTGATAAAATGAAATAAAACTTCAGTCCCTTGATGATGACATGATTCTACCAAAATTGTATTCACTTCATTATTGAAAACAATATTCAAAAGGAACTTATTTTTATTCCAAATGTTTGATACAAGTATTATTAGATGAAATTTTACATTTTGTAATTAAAAGGAATGTAAATTTAAACATTCATAGTACGTCATAATTAGAATGATGTAAATTTATTCTCAAATAAGCACACTTACTTTTATTCACCACTTGATTACATTTTTTTTCAAATGTTTATCTATTTAAAAACAGATAGCTTTAAAGAACAATACGATTTCTTTTCTCAAATCATCAGAAAGCAAATGCTTAAGATCTTGTACCTTTTCATTTACCGGCATTCGGAGGTAGAGGTTGAATTATTTCCTTTATTTTGTAAGAAACTCAACCCAAGCCCTCTTTACAGTCTATGGTACGACTACAGAAAACGCAGCAGAAATGAAAATGTAATTGCATTTGGTAGCTTAAGTATGCATCTCTCCCTATCTTCTATTGAAAGACATTTCACTCCCAATGAAAGACAACATCTGCGAGTGACATCTTTATACAAATCGTATATTTATCATATGTAAGCAATGTCTAACCTCAGCGGTATGAATGCACTATCATGAGTAGGCAGCATTGTGTCACGTACCATCCGATTTCCTTTCCGCTTTTCTTATTGAGGTTCCATCGTACTTCAGCTGTGTTTCGTTTTCTCAATATTTGAGTATCTCTTTCTCTTTATACTTGTGACGCAAACACACTATGGAGTACATAACTGTTTAAAAGATACGCAACACATAATTGCACACATGTTTCATTTTCTCAATATCTAAATATCTCTATTTAGACTTATGATTCAAATACACTATGGAGTACATAACTGTTTAAAAGATACGCAACACATAATTGCACACATGTTTCATTTTCTCAATATCTAAATATCTCTATTTAGACTTATGATTCAAATACACTATGGAGTACATAACTGTTTAAAAGATACGCAACACATAATTGCACACATGTTTCATTTTCTCAATATCTAAATATCTCTATTTAGACTTATGATTCAAATACACTATGGAGTACATAACTGTTTAAAAGATACGCAACACATAATTGCACACATGTTTCATTTTCTCAATATCTAAATATCTCTATTTAGACTTATGATTCAAATACACTATGAAGTACATAACTGCTTAAAAGATACGTCACATATAATTGTGTAGAGCCGTATTTTTCTACAATACACAAAGAATATAAATGCACACGTTTCGTACTAGGACTTTTAAAAAGGACTAGGAATTTTGTTACTAGGACTTTTCGTACTAGGACTTCGTAGGAGCCAAACGGAATGCATATTCGTAATCTGCAATCCTGATAGGTATGTAGATAACCAACGTCGCACTGGAGCAACACAACGGGCTATTGGAGACATTCCGGGATCAACTATCCCAAATATTTGTATGTGATTTTATACAAAACAGTTTCTATAGGGCATTCCACTACTTTTGAGATTACAAACATTCGTGTCTTTGTACACTAGCTTAAAACCATTTACAGTGAATTCTCTGCATTCACACCTTTGTACGCTTAATTCAGTTTCTGTAACAAATGAGGTTGCGGAAGCATTTCACAACAGTAATAAGGTAAAACAAGTGAACGGAATATAAATATAATATAATATTTAAACATAAGTATTAACTCATAAATAACTGTCCCAAATATGTGTAGGTATTTTCATGCTAAATAGTTTTTCTAGGGCATTCCACTACTCTTGGTACTATAAATATTCATGTCATTTGAACACAAATTTAAAACCATTTTACATTGAACGGTTCACCTTACTGATTTCTGCATTCACATAATTTCGTCCCTTTAACCAGATGTAGTTGTAAAGTATTTCACAACGGTAATACGGTAAAATAGGTTAAAAGAATATAATATTTAAACTTATTTATCTAACTCAACGCATAAATAACTATCCCAAATAATTGTAAATGTTGTAATAAAAAATACTCGTTTTATGGCATTCCACTATTCTTGAGACTACATATATTCGTGTCGTTTCGTACTGCCACACAAACTAATTTAAAACCATTTTACATTGAATGATGCACTGTATAATTTTCTGTATTCACATCTATATACGCTTAACTTTACTGGTGGTTGTCTATACGAGGCACCCCGTCATCAGCAAAAGTGACCAGATCTTGATGAACGAGATATCTCGTCACTAGAAAAAAACTGACCAGATCTTGATGAACGAGATATCTCGTCACTAGAAGAAAACAGACCATATTTGGATCTCACAAATTTTTTCACAGATCACACACAAACAAAGGATTTTGATCATCAAAACTCGACAATATCTGAATGACGAGATATCTCGTCGTTAGCAAAAGTGGTTAGATCTTGATGGACAAGGCATTTCATCGATGCCACTTAGGCTAATTCCATTCCTCGAACGGTTTTCGAAAAAGCATTTCACAACGGTAATAAGGTAAAATAAGTGAAAAGAATGTAATAATTAAACTTATTTATCTAACTCAACGCATGAATTACTGTCCCAAATATTTGTATTTGTTCAAAAACAGGAAAGTTTTCTAGTACTCTTGAGACTACGAATATGTGTCTTTTTAAAAAATCCAAATCAATCTCTCCCCATATCCCCACAAGCATGTGCATAAAGCTATAATCGAAACCACAGACGAGTTGCACATAGCAACCGAAGGATATCAAGGGATATCTAAGTTTCAATTAATGGAAAGAACGCTGACGTATACCTAGCCGAACTTTTCGGTGAGGGAGGTCTATAAAGGGAAGAGGAGTAATGGCGTCTCCAACAACAGCAGAAAGAGAAGGGAGCACTTGCAATCCCTCATTAGCTTACTAAGTCCCCGAAGATCTTTTTGAACAAGAGATTGAGGAAAAAGGGGGATTTTGGAGGAGAACTTGGTTGTTCATCCCTTCCTTCACTTACCTTTTCATTATTTTTTTCAATGACATCCACAAATGACAAAAAAGAGGGAAAAAACGTGGAAACAAACAAAAATTTACTTTTGTTTTCTTTGTGCTACGCGAGTTATTGCGAAAGACGTAAAAGTCCTCTACAGAAGCAAATCTTTTTCTAATGATGGATTTTCTGTTTCCAATTCCAGCTCCCTTTCGCTGGTGTGCGCGCGCGTATGTGTGCATGCATGTCTGCGAGTGTGTGTTAATATCGGGGAAATACCGCCGGAAAAAAAAGACGTTAAATGAGTGCCATGTTTACAGAGAAAAACAAAGGATGAGGGGAGATAGTGGCTTAGTTAGCCAAGTTGTCGGTTTGCTTTCGGTTTTATCCTCCTCAAAGCTTTTTTAAAGAAAGGAAAACAAATTTTATTTCCTCACATATCATCTGGGGGATTTATTGGTTCAGATTTTGGCTTAGTAAGAAACAATTTTCATGCTTTCGTGCATCATTATACTTTGTATAACAGACAGAGGAGAGTACGTATTTCACTCTGGCGTTTCTTCTGTGTTTCATTTGAGTCTGGTTTCGGACTATATGCCTTTTACCCGAATTGCTCACATTTTGAGATCTTCATCGTAGCTTAACCCTCCTGGTAGTTGTCTAGACGAGGTATCTCGCCTCGTTAGCAAAATTGATGGACGATATATCTTGTCACTAGAAAATTGACCAAATCTCTATCTCGCCATCATAAAAAAAATGGGCAATTCCATGATGACGAGATATTTCGTCATTCGCAAAATTGGTAAGATCTTGATGGATGAGATATCTCGTCGTAACCACTTGGAAGGTTAATTGGATTGAATCATTGAAAAAACAACTGCAACCTATTCAAACACAATGTAGCCCATAAACACAAATTATAGTGTCTGTGGTTAAGGACAGATCCCTAATATCAACGCTGACTAAGAAATTTAGGTGAAATTTTACTTTACACTATATAAGCGGGTTTTTCTGTAAAGCTAAATAAAGAGGGCGCTAATCTTTTCGTCACCTCTTTGGTAACGTCTATTTTAGATGATTCTATTTTAGCAAGTCGCTTTTTTAATTAACGCCAACATTGCCAAAAACAACGATAAATTAAATCAGTTCTAATCCATTACTTTTTCTCTTGTATGCTTATATTTACACTGAAAACTTTTTTCATGTAAAGTTATTACTGTGATTTTGAGATAACCTACCCACGACGAGGGTTGTTCGATCGTTTCGACGAGATATCTCGTCCTTTAATAGCGATTATTTTTATAGCGTTATGTTATTTTAATAGCAGTACAACTTATTCTGAACCGGGCTACCACAGCCCTTATCGGTTTAAATTCCCTAAACAAGATTTCAAACGTTTGTGTTGAAGAGTACGTGTTTTCGTGTATTGTCAAGTTTTCACATTACTCGTATTACCCAAAATGAAATTTTAGCTGACATACTCAAACAAAAGGTATTCTTTGTCCCCCATATTCATTACTGGCCGGTATTTACTTACAATATCGCCATCAATCAATACAAAAACACGACCAGCAGCTACAAACAATTCAAAGTATCGTGGCACCCCAAAGCGGAAGCTGACGTGAGCGATAAGTAACAGTTTAGCCATGCATTGATCTCGACATGCATAAACTTTAATACAACATGCTGCTCCTCATCCATGAAGCAATCCGTTTTCCATCCTCCTATAGTCTATCACCCCTTTTACCTCCTCTTATCAGAATCCATCTTCTACGTATACATATTGCTCTTAGAGACAGAGAGCTCTATGTTTATTAGAGTTCAAAGGCTGTTCGGAGATGCCAGGCTAATCTAGTTATTGAACTCTAAGCAAAGCTCAACAGTTCCGGGATTAAATTAGTCCTGCCAAGTGGACGGTAGTCGCGGCGCCGGAGGTATTAACGGTCACTTCTCTTATTTGATGTTGTGCTGAGTGGTGGGTTAGAGCCAAGCGACGGTTCGGGGCGTGACTGGCATTTTGGTAGCCGTGAAATCCTGCTCAAATTGCAATTATTGTTATTAATTTAAATCTCAAACCAGTGCCAGAAATATGGATGTATCCGGCTTAGCATTCTGCACGCGTATGAGACAGTCGGTTGGGGATTTAAAACGGGAACAAAAGGGAAAATGAACGTTTCAGATCTTTTCGCAGGTTGCCTTGGGTTTAAAAGTTGGATTTGTAAAACGTTAGTGCTATGCAGTTTAATTTTCAGGCAGTTATATTTCTAGAGGTTCACATTTATTATACTGGTTCAATCTTTTATGATAAATTAACTTCAAATAAAGGATGAGAAAAGCAAATACACTTTAAAAGCTTGCTGCATTAGATTATAATGCAGCTCTTAAAGTGCATAAATTCACTAGAAAAATCATAAAATCGACCAGAATATCGATTTTTTATTGCTTCAAAATATTTCCATCTTCTTTACTTTCAAACGATACCAAGATCTTGTAAATATTTGAAATATTTTTCTGGTTACAAGGGTTTCTTGTTATGTACCGTCTATTTGTACAAATATGTTTCCAAAACTTTAAGTTCTAGTTCTGAAGAACTGTTTTTGCAATACGATGTTTTGTTCAAACGGTGTAAATCAGCAATTAATTTATCTATTATAATTATTTGTTATTATTATAATCTATGTAAGACAGTGGATGTTTTGACTACCTTCAATCAGAGTTATTAAGTAATAAATGAAATTTTAGTTGATTTTTAAATGTTAAAATTCCTGAAAAATCTTCATTTTTGTTTGCTTGATGAAAAAAGTGTTAGAGGAAAAATTGTTCCCTCTAGCAACTTGATTGAAGGTCGAAACATGAAGAATACTATATACAAATAATTTCCAACAGGAATTGTCTTCCTGAACAAATTAGAATTTGAGATATCACTGTTAAAAAACATGCTAATTAGCTAATTTCATATAAATTAGAAAATTAATGATTAGCTTAATCTGGTTTTTTCACACTGAAATGATTTTAAGCATAAGCATATTGTAAAAAATCTTTTAGTCAGACAGATTTTTAAAGTCAAAATTTTTAAAATTCTAGTGTAAACATACATCTTCAGATAATGTTGAAGCACTTCAAAAATAAAAGTGAATGGAGTGAATCAGTCAGTCCCTGACCAGTTTTGTTTCGACGAGATATCTCGTCACTAGCAAAACTGGCCGGATCTTGATGGACGAAATGTCTTGCCGAGACCACTAGGAGGATTAACCCGGTTCAGGCATACAGGATGAGGTGCAATTGCAAATCCGCTGTAGGATATTTTCTCATGAATAGCATGCATTAATTGGTCAGATACTGGCTGTTCCACCATACATAACATCAAAGTTTCATCAAACCTGTTTTGTTTCGACGAGACATCTCGTCACTAGCAAAACTGGCCGGATTTTGATGGACGAGATGTCCTGCCGAGACCACATAAAGGGTTAACCCAGTTCAGGCATAGATTGTGAGGCGTAATTGCAAATTCCCTGCGGGATATATATATATATATATATATATATATATATATATATATATATATATATATATATATATATATATATATATATATATATATATATATACACACTAACTGGTCAACCCTACATAAAATAAAACTCCCTGCGTTATCCCAAAACTTTTTTCAACCCAAATACTCCAAAAATCTCATTCTAATGTGAAAGAAAGCATGAATGGGAAGCTCCTTTTACCTGTACGACTGGTAAAGAGATAAAGTCAGGACGTATCTGTGTGAGCGAGTCATCCATCTTCTTTAATTACGACATACACAGAAACCAAGTTCTCCCCATGGGCCGCCTGACTGCGACAATCTTCATGATAGCCATCATTCTAGTAATTACAGTGCTTCTTAATTCATTTTAGCAGTAATAAACCGCGTTTTTGTCTCCCGACAAGTGTCTCTTTCTTTCCCGTGGAATTTGTCATGCGGGGACAACCGAAACATTCTCGGAAACTTTAGCTAAAGACATGGAAGTATGCAAGTAAATGAATAAGTTTCTAACTTAGGGTTTTGATGGTCCTGAAATAATTCATGAATAAAGCGATTCCAAGGGTAAAACATGCTTAAGTATCATTATTTTTATTCCTGCTTTGTTTCGTATATGTGCTCTGGGTTTTTATCCCATATATCTCATTAAAAGCTTCTATTTATCCTATCGTTTTATCTCTTTTTCTGTCTCTTCAAGTTTTAATTTCCAGTTTCCCAAAAAATATTTCTTCCGCCGTTTAAATGTGTAACAGTTTCTCTCGCTTTTTCCGCTTTTTTAATTGCTGGATAATTTTTCTATCTATTTGAGCTCCGTGTTTTTATTTTTCTGTGGCGATCTCGATCTCGCTCTTTACATTACATTACTTTCTATCGCTAATTTCTCTGAATGGGTCTATTAGCTCTATCATCGTTAATCTTTATAGAATGTTTCTTGGAATTCTTCGTATAGATGTCTTCTTTCACTCTTACGTTAGTGAAATTAGTTTTTATCCTAATGATATCTACCAGAATTAATTACATCATTCCATTTTACCTCTTGTAGACCCTTTCTGTTTTATATTTTCTTTACTTCTACTCTATTATTCATCATCAATCTATTTCCCTCAATATTTTTATCCCTACGATATCTACCAGCATTAATTGTATCATTCTATTTTACCTCTTTTAACGCTCTCAATCATCCTCCTGTTTTACATTTTCCTTCAATATATCTCTAGTATTCACTATGAATATATTTCTGTGAATATTTTTATCATCACTACATATATCCTCACTAATTGCATCATTCTATTTTTCCTCTTATTTTCCCTCGATGGCTGTCTTTATGTTTTACAAACATGTTCTTCACCTCTATATCTATTATCCACCATCAATCTATTTCTATCATTATTTTTAAACCCATTACATCTACCAGCATTAATTGTATCATTCTATTTTACCTCTTTTGACGCTCTCAATTGTCTTCCTGTCTTACATTTTCCTTCAATATATCTCTAGTATTCATTATGAATATATTTCTGTGAATATTTTTATCATCACTACATATACCCTCACTAATTGTATCATTCTATTTTCCTCTAATTTTGCTCTCAATCGCTGTCTATCTTTTACAAACGTACTCTTCACCTCTATATCTATTATCCACCATCAATCTATAACTATCACTATTTTTAAACCCATGATATCTACCCTCATTAATTGTATCTATTTTCTATCATGTTATTCTATTTTCTATAATTCTATCATCTATTTTAGCTCTTATAATGTTCCCAATCGTTGTCTCTGTAATGCAAAAACTTTTTTACCTCTACATGTATTATTCACTATCAATCTTTATCCGCCAATATTTCTCAACAGATAATATTAGAAGGGCTCCTGGTAACGTAGTGATCAGCCAGAAATATGTGTTAAATTATGAAAACAATTGGAAAACACAACATTCAAGAGAATCAAGAGTTTCTGATTGTTTGAATGAGTGCTCAACACTCAAACGTTAAGATAACATGACCTCTTGAATAATGGATTAACCGTTGTAATTTTGGAATTTTTTAAAACTTGAAAATTGCTCTCCTGAAAATTTTGAAGAGACGTTCATTAAGTTGTCCGAACTCTTAGAAAAATGTTTATGTACAATATTTTCACGTAATTGCAGCTTGCAGAACGGATATATGCGTATGAATCTCTCAGAGGGTAAAGTGTGAAATGTTCAATATGTAAAAAATAGAGAAATAGAGTGAATGTATTTCTCGTTTCAGAGTGAACCTCTCAGAGGGTTAAAGTGTTAAATATTCAATACGTAATGAAATAGAGAGAACCGAAGGGGATTTCTCATTTAACGGATGTAGGAGTTTGAACATCTCAGAGGGTTATATATCGAATAAGTAAAACAGAGAAAAAGGAGATAATGGACAGATATTTCTCATTTCACAGATATGTGCGTGTAAACCTCTAAGAGGGTTAAAGTGTTAAAATTTCAATAAGTAATAAAATAGAGAAATAAGGGAGAGAATGGACGGGTGTTTCTCACTTCACACATGTGAACCTCTCAGAAGGTTGACGCGTTTAATATTCAAGAAGTAATAATATAGACGAATAGGGGAGAATAGACGGTATTTCTCATTTTGCAGATATACGAGTCCGAACCTCTTAGAGGGTTAAAGTGTTAAATATTCAACCTGAAATAAAATAGCGAAATAGTGAAAACGGAGCGGAATTTCTCATTCCAGACCTTGTAGCTTTCTCGAATTGAATTCCTTCATGTTCCGTTGCTATTATTCCTCCTCGGCAACTTTATTCCAACAAAAGTTAAGGGATCGAAGTGACTTGAAACATTGCTGCAGTTTTAGGCCGTTGTTGAAATTCAGCTTTATGCACGTGAAATCCCAGCTTTGGGAAACATTTCCCACCCTCCCATTGGATACGCATTTGTGCCTGGATGCAAAGGCCTCACACTGCACGGGAGAAACTCTCTGCTGAGCCCAGAAGCCAAGGATCAGAAACGACACAGAGAGCGAAAAAATCTGAATCTTTGCTCCAGATTCATTTTTTTCTGCACGTTCTCCAGCCTTTTCTTTTTCTCTTCTGCCGACTCCTTGCAACATTCTTCTTCGTAGGCCCTTTATTTTTCTCAACGAGTCAAAAACGAGCGTTTATCGTGCGTCGTTTGCGATAAATGCCGCCTCTGTTCGATGGGATTCTTTCTCTAAATTGAGAGCAATTCAATCGAAATTCGAAGCGTTATCGATAGCTGCCGGTCAAATGGGATTTTTTGTGCACAGGGCTCCATTGGGAGTTGGGGAAAAAACAAAGGTACGATGAGGTTGATTTTTGTATAATGGGGTTACCGGGCGTTTTCTTTTTGAGCGGTGGCTTTAGACCTAAGGTTAGATTTATCCTGAAGACAAAGTATGGCTTGGCAGGCGGAGAACTTTGCATCAATTCCATGTGGATTCATTTTAATATCCATGCCATCGGTTTGGTTTGTAGCTTAACTGCCATTTTTTGCTTCACTAGAGCTAGTTAGAGCGGACCTACGACTTTAACAATTCAAGCGGTTTCGACGAGATGTCTCGTGCATCAAGATCTGACCAATTGTGCAAATGGCGAGGTACCTTGTCCGTAAATATCTGACCAATTTTTCTAATAACGAGATATCTCGCCATCAAAACATTGCGATATATTGACGCTGACGAGATCTGGTCTGTTTTCTACTAGTGACGACATATCTCGTTCATCAAGATGTGGTCAGTTTTAGTTACGATGAGATACCACATCAAAACAACCATCAAGAGGGTTTACCCTCCAAGTGATTTCAATGAGATATCTCGTCCATCAAGATCTGATCAATTGTGCTAATGACGATATATCTCGTCATTAAGATACTGACGATTGCTTTCATGATGACGAGATCAAGATCTGGTCAGTTTTCTTCTGATGACGACATATCTCTTTCATCTAGATCTGTTTAGTTTTGTTAATGACGAGATGCCTAGTCGAGACAACCACCAAGAAGGTTAAAGTGAATTCCGAACCGTTACGAGCCTGGACCTGGATTTGAACTCAGCGCCAGAGGGCTAACCATTCGGCTAAAAAATAGGATACCAGAAAAATTGAAAGAATACAATTTCTTCCAAGTTTCATTTATTTCATTGGCAGTGATCTAACTGGAATACAAGCTCCAAAAATACTTTAAAAGTAATAAATGATTTGTGAACAACATATTTGTCACTACATGATATTTAGTCTCATTTTATTATCTCGTATCCTGTTGTTTTCGCAAAACTCTCATAGTTTATCCTTTGAGCGTCACGAGTTCAGGTGTGACCTCTCTATCTGACCGTGGTTCAAAATTACGTGGTGTTGTCCTCGGGTCTTTCCCTTCGGGTTTGATCCCGCACCATCGCCAATGGCCCGTTGTGTTGCTCCAGTGCGACGTTAATTAAATCCCTATCTACCTACCTACCTCTGAGCGTCACGATATTTCCACGTAGTGTAGTATTGCTTTTATCCTACATTACATTAAATGACTAAATAACTTTTGGATGTAAAACTCATCACTCTTGGTTAAGGAGTCAAAACTGGTTAGAATTCATATAGGAAAAACTGCAGATTGCCGAGCGCATATAGGCGTTTGCGCCCCTCAAAGACTTAAAAAATTATTTTTATTATTAGTGTTATACTTATTATTACAGAAAATATGCACACATTAAAAGCACATTAGTCAAACACCTGTCTCATTCCTTCAGCTGTCTCCAAGATTCATTTCCATCGAGTTGGGTTAAGATCAATTACACCGAAAGAGTCATTTTAACCCCCACCAGCACATTTCCGTCCTGAAATGACCGTATATGACCTCTAACCAGTTTGATTCTTGACCAAAAAAATATTTTCTAGAATTCCTTCAATATTTGTTTATTTAGTCATTGTGTGTGCAGGGAAAAGTAATACTACACTACCCTGAAACCTCGTGTTGCTCAGTGTCAAATATGGTGTAGGGTAAAAGCGATAATGCACTACTCTTAAATCTTGTGACGCTCAGAGGGAAAAAGGTGTTGTGGGGGAAAAGCAATACAGCACTACTCTGAAATCTTTGACACTCGGTGGTTTAAGGTGGTGTGGGGAAAAAGCAATACAACTCTATGAAATCTTGTGATGCTTAGATGTTTAAAAGTATTGTGGAGAAAATGCAATAGAGCACTACTCTTAAATCTTGTGACACTCAGGAGGAAGAGGTATAGGGAAAGAGCAATACTGCACTACTTTGAAATCTTATGACACTCAGTGTTTTGAAGGTGCTGTGGGGAAAAAGCAATACTACACAACTCTGAAATTCTGTGATGCACAGAGGGTTAAAGGTGTGGGGAAAAAGCGATACTACTCTACTCTGAAATCTCGTGACGCCCAGGGAATTAAATAACCGCAATAAATACGTCCTGATAGCATTTTACTTTACACCCCAAGCAATAGAGTCAACATGGCTTTATCAGAACACCCCACGACACTCACAGAATGCGCACCGCTAGTTTTATCGCATTCCAAAGCGCCTACAGAGCACCGGTGAGAAAAGGACTCAAAAAATGCGACGAAAAGACGCGAAAAAAAGCAAAGCCTCAGTAACGTTACGTGAAAATCTTTATACACAAGCCTAAATAAATCTTAAAGCAAAACTCCGTCAAGTATGATTTTTAAATCTCGGTTAAAGATCTGTGAGTGACATCCAACGCCTGTCATGGGGAAGGGGGCCTTTCTGGGCGAAAAAGAGAGAAAGGATTCGAGAAATCTTTTTGAGCAAGAGAGAAAAATGAAACAGCTAAAAAATTCATTCGGAGATAAATTACGTTCGACGGGCTGTGAGCTACGAGCCTTGCCACGATTGCAAGGGGAAATATTGGGAGGGGGGTCAAAGGCACTCTGGCCTGACGTCGTTAGGACTGCGCATGCGTCGTTGCTCCTCCTGAAGGTATCGATTATTGGGAAGATTTTTTTTTACTTTTCATTTTTTACAGCGATTTTTTTTTATTCTTTTCTGGATCCTACTTCAGACCGGCTTTCTTTATACTGAAAAGGGAACTTCAGGTGTTTGAATTCATTTGGAAGCTTTAGAAAGCCGGAAAACCCCCGCGCTTGAGTTCCCGCTTCGGTTTTGTTGTTATTACTGGTTCTTTAATATTTTCGTGTTTGTTTATTTTCCCGTTTGCGCCTTCATATGCGTGATGAATGTGGTTTCGAGCGTAATTGGATCCGGGTTTGGGCTCAAAAGGATCTGTCAATACTCTGTTCCCTGAGGAACAAGTATGTATCAACTTCTGATGCGAGTACCATATTAATTGATACAGTATGCGAAACCTATCTCTGTTTGAAAGGTTGTTGTAATTGGACACTTGTCACATAGTTCAACAGGCGGCGTGATTTTGAGTCGTTATGAGGCTTCCTTGTCAATAACAGTATCATTTTTTGTCAGTGATTTCAATGAATTCTTATAAGTTTGAAGGACGTAATATATATTTATATAACGAGCATCTTTTTATCTTATGATGTATGTAGTTATTTTCAAAGTCTAAAGTTTCTGGGGTAATTTTTTTGTTAGCTCTACTGGGGTTAGTTTTCCTACTTGTAAATTTAAGTTACAGGAGATCGCTGAAAGGATTTTTACAGTAGATGTGTTTCATTAATTTGAAGTATAGCAATGCCCTATCCAACCATATTCTAAGTGTACTGCCTTTAAAAGTTATTTGAAAACAAAAAGTTCACATTCTTCAGTTTAAGAGTTTAAGACTTAATATAAGTTTGTGTACTTAAAAAATAAGTATTTCACTAGCGTCAAAACATTTAAAACGGAAATAGCTTCGATCTTAAATTAAATGTGTGAATGATATTATTATTTTTAACTGTGCAGTGGTAATCCTCTAAAAGCATTCATGAGATAAAATGTTTACCAACAGATTCGCTCACCTTTAGTTCTGAAAAATAATTTGTAGAGATATTAATTAAATAATTATGTACTTTCCAGTTAGCTTGATTTTTTTTGTAGTGAAAATATTTATTATATCTTTTTTTACTTTAAATTCATTTTTATTTCTACATAAAACGAGGTATAACTAGATATTTTAACATCAAAACTACAATACCTTAATTCATAGTCTATTCCCAGGGAAATGGAGCACTTTAAGTGACTTGCTTTTGTAAAAATAAAGATTGGAAATCGTTCAAAATATTAGTACGCTGACAAAAGAACCAAACAAAGGCAAAGGATGCTTCCTTACATAAATTTACCTATTCACTGCATAAATGGGTTTTACGTTTCAAACTGGAAAAAAATAAGAACCATATCAAAATGCCTTAACTCCAAATTTGGCATGCTTATTTCCGATAAACCTGGAAAATTCCTTGTGAAAACGAGCGAAAAACTAAGCGAATTTATTTATTCTAGCATAAGCCTTGAATGTGATCCATTGGTTCATTTCTCATTTAACTTTTTTATTACTTTCCGAAATGTTTAATACTTTCTACGCAACTTATTAAATGGAATTGGACACTTTAGGGGGCGCCGCTTCACCAATCCAGGTATTTACTCCACCTTACAAAGGTTTTATACAGATTTTCAAAATCTAGAAAGGCCAAAGCAAATCACATTACACGTAACAAGAGTTAGCAATATATATTACGCATACGAACATGAAACCAATCTTGAATTAGCAATGGGAGATATACTAATGACATTGAAATAGATCATGCAAATTGGTAAAAAAATCAGATGTGACACAAGATGCTTTAATCTTGGTCTAAAGAATGAGACTCCCGCTTCACAAAATCCATTATTTTCCCTCTCGAAACCGAACATCTTTTATTTTCTATGTCAAAACGCAGGAAATATTTATTGTCCTGCACAGTGCTGTTATCTTTTCGTTTATGTTTTCCCCGGCCATTTATTTATCTGGATCCAAGGGAAAAGTACCAAACCAAATTACGAAATAATTAAACCAAATTTAAATACGCTCGTCCGAATTCGACACTTTTTATGCATTGATAACCTACTTCAGTTCAGCCTCGGGACGCTACTATACAATTTCACTGAGAAGATGCGACACGGGATATTCATATAAATTTCATATCAAGCGGAACTGGAATGCTTCCCATAACCTATCAGTTCCTCCAGAAAGGAAGAGGGTGAAAATATGCTATAAATATCCGTCTCTAAAACCCCAAAGCTGAAGAACACTTTCTAAAATGGAAGGACACCATGCCCGGTTGTTTCCTTTATCTACAAAGATTCCATTTTGCAGTGTAGAGTGGAACAGAAAGATGTAGCGCCCTGTACAACAAAGACATCAGATGCAATGTAGCGCGGAACATTCCAAAGCATCCGAGGAATCTCCTATCGGACTATGAGTAAGTAGACGAGGTTGAATAAAAATGTGTACCTTGGTCTAAAGAATGAGACTCCCGTTTCCCGAAATCCATTATTTTTCCGCTCAAAATCGAACATCTTTTATTTTCTATGTAAAAACACAGGAAATATATTTATTGGCCTGCACAGAGTAGCTATCTTTTTGTTTATATGTCTTCGCTGGCCATTTATTTAGCTGGGTTCCAGGAAGAAAATACAGGCTGCCATCTTTCATAGTTTCCTCAAAAAATAAACTCGAGCTTCTTAAGCATAAGATTTCGGTTACCGTCGTTCTCCATTTTGCACACAAATGAAACATCGCATCTCTGTCTTTTAAGGCAGGTAGGTGTTTTAATTAACGTCGCACTGGATCAACACAACGGGCTATTGACGACGTTCCGGGATCAAACTTGAAGGAAAAGATCCGCGGACAACACCACGTAATTTTGAACCACGGTCAGATGATTAGGTCACAACTGAGCTGGCACTCCATTCTCCAAACTTCCACACCACGCCAACGTGAGGACATTTGAGACCACGACGGATTTAACGTGCACCAGCCCCCTTTGTGCACGATGGTCTTTGGTTGTATTCGAACTAGCAACCCTCCGGTTGCTAATCCGTTACTCTTCCAACCGGGCTACCAAAGCCTCTGTCTTTTTAAATCACTTATGCAAATGACAGAAAGAAGGAAAACTAAATTTAACAAGCCGAATGATGCATAAGTTTTCGGAAGAAACATTTTTTTGAAGTGGTCTGCTTACTTTAAAAGGATTTTAAATTTGAAGAGTTTAAGTTGGTTTATTTAATAAAACTATTCATTATTTCTTTTCCAGTTTTGAAAAGCTTTCAAAATTTATTATAGAAAAGCGTTGAGTGCTTAAAAAAGTTTGTTTTTTCTTAAAGGATCGGATAGTTTCTGTAAATTGCCTAACTTATCAAGAAAATCCTAAACTAGGAGAGTAAGAAGTGTTAGTTCTAAACCTTTGATGTAGACCTGGTCTAAACACACATTTTTAAAAGCTATTACACTTCACCTGTATTCTTTAAATGCATTACTTGTCCCATTAGTTTTGCAAATATAGTACATGTTTCTTTCCACATGATTAAAACGTCTTTTATTGGTTTGGTATGTAGTTAGTAGGCAGTTGAATTTACGTCGCACTGGAGCAACACAATGGGCTATTTACAACGGTCCGGGATTAATTCCAGAGGAAAAGATCAGAGGACAACACCTCGTAATATTAAGCTACGGTCAGATGACGAGGTCAACACCTAACTTTCCAAATTTCCACACCACGTCAATGTGAGAACATTTGAAGTCACGATAGAATTAACGAGCAGTATATATAGTACTAATTCTATACAAAATTGGATTTACACAAGCGAAATTGTAGCTTTGAAATAATAGGCGATTAAAAGAATCTATTAAAAGTATCACATAACAATAATATTTATTGAGTAAAATAATATTACTTCTATACTTTTACTAGATATCAGCTAAATCTCAAAATATACATATTTATGATGTTTCAAAATATAGTTGTAATACAAAGTACTCACTTCCCAGTTGCAATGACACATGTCAGGATTTACTGGTCTTTGTGAACTGTTCAGTAACATTTACATAAATGTATTTGAATTTATTTGTGGTTTAGACTGATCCTCAGATTCGACTGTAATTATAATTAAAATATCCTCCAAATCCTTTTTCCCAGTTTCATTTTAAAATCTTTTTCCTCAATGCAGTAGAGAATATGCGGTGTGTCAGAGTAATGAATGTTTAACGTTAAAAATCTTTTTAAGTTTGCAATTTAAAATTTCCTCCAGCACAATTACAAAGAAACGCTTATTAATTAATGCATTTTCAACTTCCGGGACAACTTTCTTCCCATTAAATGAACAACTCTCCCTGCCTGAAGTGGCAAGAGCTTCTTCGTTGTAATTAATTTACAACTTACTCTGGTTGTCTTAATTTCTGTCTGGATAATCAGATTCAGCATTTTCTTCTAAAAGCTTAATAAATATTCCAACTAAGTGAAATTTTCAAGAGCATTTTTATGAACTGGGTTGGATGGAAATGACTATGGTAAAGAGTTTGCAATACTTTACATTTGGATTTCTTGTACGTTGATTACATTCTTTCACAATGTGTAACCTTCATGGGCATTAAAAATTCAAGGACAGCGGATTGAACATGATAGCGAAACTGCTATTGATTAATGCGAAGAGAATGTTTCATGACTAATTTAAATAATATCAAAAGGTAAACTCAAAGTAAAGATGCGATTGCTCGAAAAGAACTTTTTATTTGCTTTTCTGATGCCAAATTTCATTTACTCTAAAGTGGTTTGACAATTTATTGAGATAGCGTTAATTAAATCAGTCATACATTCTTTAATATTTACAATTCTTTTCATCAGACAACAAAGTGAGGTAAACGAAGATAGCATTAGAATTTTTATAACGTTTATTATAAATATGTTGATATTACGAGGGTAGACGGTAGGCTTTTATTAATATACTACTTTTATTAAGAAAATGATGCAACTCAAAATGAATATTTAATCGTTTAAATAGCAATAAATCATATTAAACTTGAACAAACCCCTAGAATATACCAGGAAATAAATAAGTTACACATATTTCACAAAGGTATTTATTTTTAGCTTAATGTTAGCCACACATTTATGACTTATTAATTAATACGAAATGTCTTAAATAATTTTCATGAGAGCATTCACCATTTTTAATATACACTGTTGTGTTGAGGAGCTGTTCAAACTGTTCTATATCACTCACTGTCAACCATGTTTATGACTTATTAATTTACATCAAAATGTTTTAAATAATTTTCATCATAGCAGTCAACATTTTGAATACACACTGTCGTTTTGAGAAGCTGTCCAAGCCTTTATCACTCACTAACCATGATTGTGAATAATTAATTTTCATCAAACGTTTTTAAATAATTTTCATCAGAGCATTCACCATTTTTAATACGCACTGTTGTGTTGGGGAGCTGTACAAACCTATCTTATTACTTAAAGTTAACCACGTTTGTGACTTATTAATTTACATCAAAATGTCTAGCAATTTTCATAAGAACTTAAACATTTGAGCACACACTTTCCTTTTGAGGCGTTATTCATTGTCTGCTTTTAAAAATAGGTAAACACTGAGTTTACGATATGTAAATACGAACACCTTTAAGCGCATTATTGGTTCTGACTTTATAAGTATTTCAAAGAGGAGGTCATTAAAGAAAGGTACTGTCGTAAGTCCCTTGGGTATTTTATTGGATGCATGATTGTGTTTTCTGAAAGTTCCTGGGTGTCTACTATTTTTCAGATGTATGGATATTTGAATTTCAGCAACATGTCATTCATTACTTCTGTAAAATCTGGTGTAGCAATCAAAAGATATTGAATAAAAAATTAATATCTTCTACAAAATAGCACAAAAGAGAACCATTCTTTATATTTAGTAGCAATCATATTTACATCCCCTTTTACGTTTCTTATATTTCTTGTTCATTTGGACAGAAAATGTTTTGCCAAATATGAATTTAATATTTTGTGCCATTTTATTGTCAAGGACGTATTATGAGTTAGTACTTTATACCTTTTACTTGTAAGCCCAATACAAAATTTTGGATTTATTTCTATATCATTCATTGCCTTTGGGACCATGTCTTTAACCCAAAGATGTATTATGAGTTAGTATATAATACATTTTACTATAATCTGAATGAAAAACTTCGGATTTATTACAATATCATTAATTGCCTTTTGCATAACGTCCTTTCTTTGCTGCCACAGGATGTAGTAAATCGTAAATGCGTTTTATTTAACTCGTTAAGGACACAATATGATGCATGACAAGGCTTTGAAATCTTAACGAATATAAGTGTCTCCCCATGTGATTTTCGCAGATATGTATGTTGTCACATTTCCACCAGAATACATTTTTAAGGCTTGTTTACACGCTTTATCCTGAGCTAGATTCCATATTCTTGGTAATGTGCCCGAATTCAGTGCAACGTTATTTAATGATGGTGTCACTTTGCACTCCAGAAAATGCTTTTATCGGGCTCTTTATGTTCTATTTTGTGTCGGTTATTCCCAAGTTACAGCTGATTTACGATCGTCAGAATATGTATCTCATAAAATGCTAATAGGCACTTCAGATATTTTTAGCAACTGATTTTACAAATGCTGGCAAAGGCATCTTTCTGAGAATTTCAGCAATGTAACAAATGCACACAAGCATCTACATATTCACTACTATTGACGGAGATGAATACCCAATGCCAAATTGACTACGAATTATTAAACCAAAAATTCGTTTGCTTATGGACATGAATATTCATGAAGTGTTACAAGCTTTCGAAAAGAACGCATCGATATTATGTTTGGATTATTCCATACCTTGACTTATTCTTATCTTGGATGAACAATGGGTTGATTGTAATTTCCCGGTATTTTCGGGTTGACAAATAGCTTATTTAATTTTCTGTTTTCACATGCCAATCACAATACCTGCTAATAAAAAATTCTCTTAAATGTAATGACTTACTCAAATTTGAATGAAATGCTTAATTAAAATATGTGAATTCAATTATCAGAATAAAAAGTTCACATGAATTACATAAATTATATACGTACTGTGATAAAAAAAATCGAATAACCCTGAACATAGTGTTCAATAGGAATGAAACTTAGCATATGTCATGTGCATTTAACCCTCCTGGTGGTTGTCACGACGAAGTATCTCGTCATTAGAAAAACTGACCAAATCTTGATCTTGTCTTCATAAAAATTCACCAATATCTTGATGACGATATACCTCGTCAATATACAATTTATCAGATCTTTATGGATGGACGAGTTATATCGTTGAAATCTTTTGGAGGGTTAAAGTCAAAGCATCATTGATCACAATTGCAAAGTAAAAGACATTTTATTCTTGTAGGATTAGATCAGAAAGGTCATAAATTAGTAAGTTGTAAAGTCCTCTTTGGTTGTGATACATGCTGATATACGGCTTGGCATGGAATCAAACCTTATGCTATGCTACAGAAAATTATGTCAAGCTTTTTCTGCACCTGGTGCTCCAGATGCCTTATATTCTCTCCCCAGTAGGTATTTTACAATCAACTAATTTTTTGCTCTTCTGATTTAATTCTACAGTAATAAAAAGTCCTATAGATTTGATAAGGTGACCATTTCTTTATCTCTTCACATACATCACACATGCAAAATTTCATTCAGATCTAACCCTAGCTTTGAGCTGTTTCGATTTTTTTCTGCACAAAATGTATCGAATTGAAAAATCCCGTGAAGTTGTTTATCGTGCATATAAAGAGCTCTTGCTGAAAATACAGTTTTACCCAGATTTTCAAAAAGTAGTATTGGTTTCCTATTTATTCTTTTATGTTCTTGGGTCGACCAAGAAGGTTCGTTGCTGGACTAACATTACCATGCAAGGATACGCTACCCGAGTTTGTAAAGAATAATTTATCAGATTTCAGAAGTATCTCAGAAATATACAACCTTTAAAGATAATATTTTTCCTATTCTAGATCTATTAAATCATTATTCATATTTGTTATAACATAATGTTCAAATATTATTACATACGTATATTAAGTATGGTAAGCATGACTTGCATACGTTGTTCGTTGTTTCACTTATCAATCTAATATGCGGGCTGCCGAAAAGTATGTATTATAAAGCAAAATATTCTATTGGGGAGGAGATATAAAGCAGGATGAGGGCTTTATTTATTAATACACAGTAAAATTTTTCATATGAAAAATTACACTCTGTATTTATGAAATTTGTACGAAATGTTTCTTTCTTATAGAATATACACATTTTTGTATCATAAAATATCATTTTGGTAAGTAAAGTTTAGTTAAGTGACTTACCAAAGTAGTACCACTTTGGTAAGTTAAATTTTATTTATCAAAATGATAAGTAAAATTTAGTTAAGTGACGAAATTTTACTTAGTTATTTATACTTTTACAATTTAATGTGCCAAGGTATTAGTATTACCAAACTGTTTTTATTTCAGACAGGCTCTTATGATTTCCACGAATTTTTTTCAGACGGTTATAAAGTAGTAAATTGAATCTTATTGAATTCTATTGATCCTTAAAAATATACAGTCCATATTTCAAAAGTGAATACAAATTTTTACACCCAAAACAAACCGTAATGAAAGAAGACCATTCTTACGAAAGACATTATTATTGTCTTTGAGTATGTACTCAAAAGACAATAAGAATGTCTTTCGTAAGAATGTAATATTTCGATGTGATTATATTTGAAGGATCTTTGATTTATGGTTTGATTTGGTTGTACAAACTTTTCACAAAACATGGCTACACATCCTGCTGGAAAATACAGTTTTACAGCTTTTCAAAAGCTCTACGTATAGCTATTTATCCCGTTGTATAATGTCTTGGGAGAAAAGTAAATCAATATATTTCAACCGCACACGTTTAGTTAATGTGTTCTGAGATTAACAAATCATTCATAAAATTAGCACATTATACATCATAAATATACCATTTATCTACATATACCTTATACACCTATAACCACATATGCCGATCAAAAATCGAAAGCATACCTTGTGAACGAATCGTTATATACACACAGAGCAGATTTCAAGAGGGATTTAAAGGTTTTTCACAAGTTGCCGCCATAAATGAAAGTACTGTCAAATATAATAGCATCGAAATATATTTTTCCCACTCTCTAATTGTCTTTAACTGCACGGATACAGATCTTGCTGAAAATACAGTTTTATACATTTTCGAAAATTGGTGCCGTGTAATTATTTATCCTCTTTAATATTCTTGGGAGAATGAGACAGTATATCAATCTATATTTCGTTCTCTCTACTCAATTTATATAAAGCTTAACAAATAACTCCTCAAAATTAATACATTATGGGTTATAACTATACTATCTATCTCCCAACCACATATGTCGATCAAAAATCGAAAACACATACTTCGTGGACAAATCCTTAGAAACACAGCCCAGATTTCAGCACCTCGCGCCATAAAACCCCAACCAAATTTCAACTGAGATTAAAAGATTTTACACTCAAAGTTCAGCCATAAATGAAAGCACTGTCAAATATAATCGCATCGAAATCTCATATTTCTCCCACATTCTAATTGTCTTTTGAGTGCACTTCTACAGATCCAGCGACATTTCAGTAGCTTGAAACCCAGCAGCCATTTTTCGCCCATAATTCACCGTTCAATTGTTAGATCATTAGTCACTGTCACCGTTGGAGGGACACATGTGCGCGGTCCATGTTAGACCCCTTAATTACGCCTGCAAGGAATTCCCCTAGTTTTAAATCTTGACAACTACGTGACTTGTGGGGTAGGCGTATCGGTAACAGTTTGCGTCATGGCCTTCTTCAACTGCTGTCACTGGTTCCTGCTTTTGTAGCGAGCGAAAGTACCCTCGCCAGCAAGTGCATTAAATATTGAGGGCGCTCCAAAAGAGCACATTCGCGCTGCCGATTAATGATTATTTAATCAGGAACGCCGTGTGAAGACCTCCTTCGCAGCCTGGGATTCCATGAATAAGAATTGACTTTATGATCGTTAAGTGCAATCGGAAGGTAGCTACTGCAGATCGAGCCCGGCGTTTTAAGGATTGAGGATGGTGTTTCGCAAGCTTAAGTGAATCAGGGAAGAAAGGCAAATTGTTCTTGGGATTGGGCAAGAAAGTGAAGCAGGGCCATCAGGAGAGAGCATTTGAATTGATTTATGTCACCTTCGTGCCCTTACTGATTGAACATTTGACCTTTGGAAATGGTGTTTGGATGTTGAAATTCAATAAAAACCGATGAAAACTGAAGTAAAAGGGATGAATAAAATATACCCAAGTGAAATAGAATAAATAGAAACGCAAATCAAATATTGTTCTTACTAAACAAGAATGAGATGCATGCTCCAACACACACACTGAGAACTTTTCAAACAATACACTCTTTAATGAACAGCATTTAAAATAATATAATTTAACCTTCCAAGTGGTTTCGACGAGATATCTCGTCCACCTAAGACGCAAATCAACTATGGTTCGTACAAAGCGAGAATGGTGTGCATGCTGCAACCGAGAACTTTTAAAACAATACACTTTAATCAACAGCACTTAAAATAATATAATTCAACCCTCCTAGTGGTTTCGACGAGTTATCTCGTCCATCCAAAATCTCACCAATTTTGCTAATGACGAGATATCTCGTCATCAAGATATTGCTGATTTTTTCAAGATTATAATGACGAGGTATCTCGTCCATCAAGATCTGGTCAGAAATATATAAGAACAAGAACTCAGTAGAAAACGACTTTCCTCTGCATTGAAAATGATCGTTCCATATTAAAGTTACACTTAAGAAAAAATTAAATTACATTTATAAGTATACATAGCAGATTATTTGAATACTAGAAGCTTGTAGTGCTCAAATAAATATTAAATTTAAATACATTACTAGCAGCTTGCATGGAAAATAAATAATAAATCATAACATCAAGTTATATTAATAAATTTTAATACATAATTTTGGTGTTCCGCAGGATTTTAGTAATTAGTTTGTGTGCCCTGATATGAAAAAGGCTGAAAATCTCTGCCATATATAACTGTATTTTCATATCCATTTGACATAAACTGTAATTCAATGCGTTTAAGAAATATGTGGATTATCGGAGGATAGATTTTTAAGGAAATCAAAATACGGGATGGTTTATATTGTCCCTATACCTAACAAACAATCCATCAACAAAAGATAAACACATTAATAATTTTTTTTCTATCTCATCCACCCAAATCAAATGTTACCGGGTATCCCTGATTGATTCATGTCCCGCGATGTTCTTTAATGCGCAAGCGGAGTAGGTAAATGTTTCCCGAATGAAATATCGCTGCCTTCCCCAGCTGAGTGGCATTATAGGACCTACGAGAATAATATGTCATTACTATCTGATATCCTTTATTAACGACCTCTGAAGAAGGGCTTATGGTAGATGGGATGGGGCCTTCAGCCTTAATCCAACGTGGATTGAATAATTCATCAATGGTGTTATACAATGGCCCCGCTTGACCTCTGCATATGTATGCTATCCTGTGTGAAACAGTTCGCATTGCTGGACTTTAACAGATGCTGTGTTTTGCAACGTTGCGGTGATCATAGATTTCTGCTCCGTTTCACACGCACTTCTATCTTTCATACATTGTGTTTAAGTTGCGTTGCGTGATATATTGTTTCCTCGGCGAACGTTAGGTAATGGATTAGTGACACTAATATCAACGCAATTTTCTCACTCTTTCTCAGCTACGCTGGTGTAACGTTTATTACTTTTGCTTTGTAATAGTCTGAGATATTGGTTGGTTGGGTTGCGTTTTACGGAACAAAAGGGTTATGTTTTGTCAAGCGGTACCAAAGTCACGTGAAGGAACATACACTCAAGGAAATATAAGAGGAAGGTATTAAGTTGTATTCACGTTACGCTGAAGCAACACAACGGCTTATGGGCGACTGTCTAGATCGATCCCGAAGAGAAAAATTCGAGTTTAACACTTCGTCATTTTAAACTAAGGTCAGATAACGAGGTCAACACCTGTGAGCTGGCACCTCACTCTCAAAACCTCTACACCACGCTAATGTTTTATAATAGTGTGATAGATTGGTTGATTGGGTTTTATGGCAAGGCCATGCTTGGCCAAATTGCGCCAAACAGCCTCAATTAAATGAACATACACGCTAGGAAACAGAAGAGGAAGGTAGTAAGTTGAATTTCGTCACGCTGGAGAAAACAACGTGCTATTGGAAACGCTGCAGGATTTTAATTTTTTATGTTTTCTTAACGAGATACCTCGTCGAGACAACTACCAGGAAGGTTTAAGTAGACAAAACGTAATAAAATGAGAATTTTTGTTGAAATTCTCCTTCATTACAAGCTTAAGTCATGCACATATATTTTTATAAACAAGATGTGTTTTGATTCGTACAAAATGAACATTCAACTATTGGATCAACTGTTGAATAAGAACCAAGTTAAGAAGCGTAAAACGACAAACAAATACAACTTACCAGACATTCTTAATAAGTTAAGAAGATTTTAATTAAATATTAATAAAGTCCTTACATCGACTGGCCATCAAAATTATAGTAATATTAAACTGCACTAGCGTATAGTTTACGTGAGTGATACACATGTTCATTGATTTTGTGTCAATTCTTGGTTTAAATACTTAACACTTAACTTTCTCAATCAAAGCACTACGTTCTGCATAATGTGAACTTCGTACAAAAAGCAATAGTATAATTAATTTTAATTTCCAATGTGTGCTGTGAAAGTACAAAAAAAATTAATTCAAGCTAAACTTTTGATTTCAACCCGGTGTTTTTTAAATTAAAAATAATCCCGAAGAATAATTACTCGTTCGTATAATTAAAACCTGACACATTTGAAGTTTAAAACACTACATAAAATTATAAACTCATTCGTTCCGCCATTGAACCGTAAACAAGCCCCGTCATTTAATAGACTTTTGGTAAACAACTCCTCTACACTGGCTGTTTCTTCTCGCGCAAGGAAACTCCTACACGCGGAAACAAATAAAAACAACGGACTCCAAATAAATAACACTAGTTTAGTGTTTTTCTTCTGCCATTTAGTGCCACTTACTCTGTTTCAGTTACCGTGCTGCCTATAACATTAGGGACCTTCGTTAAAAATATATCGCTTTCTCCCCACCCAATGAACAATAAAGACAAAGATGTGGTCTTTTAATCAATACGGGGAGCAGGTGCATGGCGTGATGTTGGGGATTGGACCCCTGCATTGGGTGAGTGTACACTAATTCCTGGACCCTCAATCTCATAGCAGTTTCTCTTAATATTTTCAAATCCTTAATGTTTATTAGAAGTACCCTATGGAGAAAAGATAGATACGAAACAGAGGAAGTTATAAATTATGTCTAGATGAATATTGCACCTTAAGGAGACTGGAACGTAAACAGTCTCCGAAATCAAGTCATATCCAAAAATTCAGGGAAACAGGTGCATGGCTTGATGTTACGTATTGGTCTTCTGCGTTGGGTTAGTGTACACTTATTCCTGATATTTCAATCACACACCAGTTCTTTTAATCTTTCCACATTCTTAATGTTCATTATAAATATCCTATGGAGAAAAGTTAGATACAAAACAGGAAGTTATAAATTCTGTCGAAATAAATATTGTACTTTAAGGCGACTGGGACGTAAACAAAGCCCCAAAAATCATCTCGTCTAAACAATCAGGAAGCAGGTGTATGGAGTGGTGTTGGGGATTGGACTCCTGCATTGGGTGAGTGTACACTAATTCCTGGACCCTCAATCACACAATTCTTTTAATATTTCCACATTCTTAATGTTCATTCTAAATATCCTATGAAGGGAAATTAGATACAAAATAGGAAGGTATAAATTCTCTCTAGATAAATATTGCACTTTAAGGGGACGCAAACAAAGTCTCCAAATCAACTCAAATCCAAATATTCAGGGGAAGAGGTGCATGGCGTGATATTAGGTATTGGTCGTCTGTGTTGGGTGAATGTACATTAATGTCGGATCCTTCAATTGAATGACAGATTCTTTTAAAATTTTCACATCCCTAATGCTTATTAGAAGCATCGTATGGGGATATGATAGGTAGATACCAAACAGGAAAGTTGTAAACTACAGCTAAGATGAATCTTATACTTTAAGGAAACTGGGACCACCAATCTATTATTTTGCTTATTTTGGTATTTTTTAGAGAAAAGGCATTTTTAGATACATTTTCCTAAAACCCTATGATACACCTGTCAGAAAAATCTTTTCCTTGTGAAAATTCAGAAGATTAAACAAAGTGACGTGTTTTTTTATGTACGCCTGTTATTCCAGTGGAATGAAAAAGAACTTTTTAATATTTAAAACTGTTGGCAGACCACGTAAAATGGTTTTCTTTTGAAAATATGCAGTTGGTTTATGCTCTATTTTGCAATTCTAGATTAAGCAAAATACAAATATATGGCAATATAAATTTTCAGTGTAATATTTTTGCTTGTAAGTTTGAAACTGAATTTGATACAGAAATTGTCAGAAAATGTGAGTTGCGTTTGTATTTTTTCTTCTTTTTTTTATAAGCCCTGGTTTTCAGTAATGAAAGATACTCAGTTTGTCAAAGTAATAAATTGTGCTTTTGAGAGTATAAGGATATTTCGATTCTTTTTGTTGTGGTTTCAGGAACATATTTTTACAATCGTCTTGCAAAAAATGTACCCCCACATCATTTAAAGGGCAATATTGTGTTGAATATGTGCTCCATTAAATATGCTTATAATTGTTCAAGGCGAATGATTTAAGAATGGAGGAAATTATCACCAAACATTGTCAAAGCAGCTAAAAATAAAATTATTCTCGATGGTTTGTTTGTGTTTACACAAAAAATTATTTCACATAAGTTCCGAAAACAAACATTATTTAACCCTCCAAGCTGTTTCGACGAAATATCTGGTTCACCAAAATCTGACCAATTTCGCTAATGAAGAGATATCTTTTCATCAAGATACTGTCGACTTTTGGAGGAGGATGAGATATAGATCTGGTCAGTTTTTTCCTAATGACGAGATATCTCGTCATTCAAGATCTGGTCAGTTTCACTAAACACGAGATACTTCATCAAGAATATCGCCAGGAGGGTTAAAATGTGAAACTTCTCTGAAATCTTTCCAGTTAGCTTCAATCAGTCCCATTCACAATGAAGAAATTTTAGTGGCTTAAGACACATCACCACACAAGTGAGTTTTCTGCACCTGAACTGTATCGTGCGCAATACAACTGAAATACCGAATCAGGAAGGAAGCATTAGAAATTCCGCACACACACACACCTCGCTCTTACGTGCTAGGAGGGATTTATTCCAGGCAGTTCCTCACACATATTTAGTGGGAGCTTCAACCCTTTCGAAATAAAATGGAGCCCCCGAGAAGAGACCATTTACCAAAAGGAGACTGGAGTCGAGCCGGACGAACTTATCGTGAGACGTCAGCCCAACGCATTATGCAGAGTTAATGCTGTAGATAAAAGTTGGGACTCCTAAGATCCCGCAATACTCTTGCTTCAGTGATTTTTCTTCCAGCGGGGGAGGAGAGACTTTAGATGGGATTTCTTCTGCAGTAATTATTTTATTCGGAAACAGACTGTTTTGAAATTTCGGGAATTAAACTTTTGAAATTTCCCCCTCCTTTCCCGGGTGATTAATGTGTTCTTGAGGAAGGATGTTTGGGATGAAGGGAAATTTAATCGAGTAGTCTGGTTCAGATTTTTAGGGTCAGCTTTTAGCGCGCATTACAGGTTAACAACTGGCGGCCTTTCTCTTTTCCTGCAGAGCAGTCAAACGGAGCGGGGGGTAATGAGATTAGATTATCCACATTTCCATAAATACGGGACCGTTTTGGAAACTAAAAATAGGCACAAGTAGGGTTTGAATATGGTGGAGTTGGAAGGGTAGTGTTTGTGCTCCGCGTCATGTTTTCGTGACATCTGTGAACTTCTGATACGTTCGTATATCAAAAATTGGGAGTATGGTGAATCTATTTATATCTTTTATCTGAGATAAAAGGAGAGTAAATGTAAACGGGGTATATTTTGACATAGGGCTTTTATTTACTTACTTAAATCTTCAATATGCATCAAAAGACATCCGAATATGACTCAAAGGTAAATTCCCAGTAACATCTATAGTTGTTTAACATTTTGAGGGGCTACACACAAACGTTTTAGTTTTAAAAAATATATTTATCCCATACATTATAAACACCGTTTAACCCTCTTGGTGGTGGTCTGGACGGTGCTTCGTTTCTCGTCATTAGCAAAACTGACCAGATCCTTGATGGACCAGATATCTCGTAAATCAAGATCTTGTTGACTCGTCACTAGATGGAAACTGACCAGATCTTGATGTCGTCATTAAAAAATCGCAATATCTTGATGACGAGATATCTCGTCATTAGCACAATTAGTCAGATATTGGTGGACGAGATATCTCGTTGAAACCACTTGGGGGTTAACGTATAAAATAAAAAAAAAACGGTTTGAGTGAAAAAGTTTTAAATTCCATGGAATTTATTATTCTTTTAATGTATTCGTCCAAGGTCTTGTCAATTTTTCTAAGGACGAGAAATCTCGTCGAGGCAAAACTGTCCTATTAATTATAGTTTAATAATTTATAAGTACTATTTAAGTGATAAACAAATCTATAAGTATTGAGTTCATGAATCACAACTGAATTCATTTATAATTTTATTAAATTACTCAATTTATTACGCATGATGAACAGGTTCTTAAACTAAAAATGTCCAGATATTGTTTTAATCAAACAATTCAAGAAACATTAATGAATATACGTAATTGCAACAAGGAAAAATTAAAATGAACGTAATTAAGAAATTGTTAATTTCTATTTCTTAAATATATTCAGATGATTTCAAAGCTAAGAGGCTTGTGTCAGATTGGTTCTTGAAACATTTAGTGTCAAAACTATACATTTTTATTCACTTATTCTCTCTCTCTTCCAATTTTTATAGCTTAAGAATATTTCCAGCAATGTGCAATTGTTTCGGGTAATTACCGTTGATTATATCTGTTATATTTGAATTAACCTTATATTTAGAAATACAAAGAATCTTAAAATTTGAACATTTCTTTTGATAACGTAAAAGAGTTCAATCATGACAGGAAAAGAAGCAGCATATTTGAAATTGAACATAAATAATGAATATTAACCAATTTCAATTTTACGAGTTTTCAAAATTTTTACATTGATATTCTTAACTCTAACGAAAAATTTTAACTATTATATATCGGCGTATTATTAAATCTTGTAGTATTAGGAAAATGTAGTGAAAATACGAAACTTAATTTTTCAACAAAAATTAATAAATTTCAAGATTTAAAGAATTGCAATTCTTGGAACTAAATGCAAATCAAAAGTGAGAAATTTAATTTCAGTTTTTCTGAAATACCGACATTTTTCAGCACCTTCTAATACGATCCTTCTGTATCCAAGTAATTTAAAGTAACATGTCTCTGTGAGTTACCAATTATCTCTTATAATTTCATTTCCCATTTGTTTCAAGCACCCATTTCCTACTTGATAAACTTCTTCTGTAAATGTCAGTCTCTGAGCAATTTGACTTCGAAAAAAGGTATTTGCCTAGCTTTTGAGACGTTTGCTCAAAAAAGCTGCCAGCGTGGTTTTGACAATTACTTTAGCTCCTCTTTACTGCGATTGGTTTAATATTTATTGCAAAGAAACGAATGAAAATATGTCACTTGATCTTTTCGCAAACGGGGAAAAAGAGTTCTTTTAACAATGAAAGGAAAACATTTTATTCTCATTAGAAGTTTCGCTTTTAACCTTATAATCAAAAATGAGAGCATAAAAATATTCCCGATTCGACACTCTCCTAATGAGAAAATGAATAATTAAAATACAAGAAAAATGGCTCGCATTTTCTGTTTAAAAGAATAACATTCTCTGTGTTTTATTACCAGTATTTGTGCAAGATGAGCACAATATTCACGTGCATAACACGCGAAATAAACGCTCGTGAAAATTAGTTCGAAGCAAAATAAGAAAAGGAAAAAATTGCTGCCATATAAAAAAGTTTAACGTAGTTTTTCGTTTTAACCAATTTATTTATTTTTTATTTATTTTTTCAACACTCCCGCTAATTTCTTTCTACACGTGTGAGATTCTATGAATTAGAAGAGAAAGTCTTCATTTTGAACACATGTTCGGAGCAGGTAATTAATCTGTAATTGCTGTAAAAAGGCAGCTTCTTAATACGACGGAAGAAAGAGTGCAAAAAATCTTCTCGTAAAGTCATAAAGTTGGGAATCCTTTTTTCGCGGAGATTGCACCGTGAATTTTTGTTCTTTTTGTAAAGCAATTTTTGCCCGCAAACTTTAACAAGGTGATACTGTGCCACCAAGCATTCAATCTCATATGGATGAATGCAAAAGCTAATTTAGACCGCATAAGAAAAAAAAAGAAAGAAATGAATTAAAAGGTTTCTAGAGGAGAATTCTTTATGTATTCACGCTTGGTAATCGCTAAATTTGTCTCAAACAGTTTTGGACTCAAGAAAAAATGCATGAATATCTTCGTATATTTATTTGCAAAAAGTCTAAATTATCCTAGAGCTTGAATTAAATCTAGCTCAAGGGTCTTTGAAGAATAGGAATTACTCATTCGTTTCGTATCAAATATTTTTTGTCGTAAAAATATCTACCTGAGTCAAAGATATCGGATTGGTTAAATCATGTACCTTACAAAACAGCAAAAAAATTTAATAGATACTTAGATGCAATTTAAGTTTCAATAAAAATTCGTAAATTGAAGTTGGAAATGCTCTTTTTCACAGAAATATTTTAGTGCTTGTTTGCATGAAATGACTTATTTTATTAAATAAAAATTAAAGAAAATGAAAAAAGAATTTCGATATACGAAACGCTGCCTTTTCCCCTTCGTACTATGATACTTAATGAAATTGTGATATGTGATGAAAAAGGTGATAGGTTTTTATAAAGGGTGATATGATGTAACGAAAGGTGGGGATATATGACCATAATGAAAGGGTGATAAGTATTAAAATATACATTACGCAATTGAAATGGTTTTATTAACTTCATGAAAAACCGTTATTTACTTTGTGATAAAACTAATAATTTACTGTATATCAGTTGATCAAGTATGAATTATTTTGATACTCCAAGTGTTTTAGTTTTCCAAGATTGTATCATGACTAAATATACAGTTATAACTTTTAACTGACTTAATTGAGGTTTAAAGTTTAGATTATTACCAATTTACTAGCTACAATTAAAATAGATAATTTCTATTGCTACTGTGCAATCCTTGCCAAATTATACCACAAATTAGCGCATAGACTCGACCCAGGGAAAGAAAAGCAACATTCGTTGGTATTCGATAGTGATAGAGGGAAATAAATGAAGCTAGATTTAAAGAAAGAAAACGTAAGAACTCAAAAAACAAGACTGCAAGCAAAAGAAAAGATCAAAGAAAACACTCGCGAATCAAAATAATATCATGTATTAGAGTTTACCGGTTTTTCGTTCCTTCAGGTCAAACCTTAACCCCTTATCTGAGCTCATTACTTGCCTAATCACGATAATCCCACATTCGTCCTGCTGGTTAGTCTGATGTTTATTACTTATCCATAAGTCAAGTTTATATAGCTCCCTTATATATGGTCACTTCATAAGGTACTTATTTTCCTTTCACAACCTTTCCTAATCATCTTTGAGTAGGCGGCGCAGGTTCGATTCATCTAACTCAGCGATTTTCACCTGTGTGCCACAACAATGAGACTGATGTTCCTTACGGGTGGTGAAACGGTTTATTTCATTTCAAAGGCTTGGTTTTGGACTTTTGAGACAAGTGTGTTCACAAATAATTTCAATACCCGCATAACTAATTTTGAGCATTATTTTATATTATTTTATCTCATTTTAGCGGTTTATTTTGAACTTTTGACACGTGCTTTCACAAAAAGCTGCAATACCTTTACAAATACTTCTGAGTACTATTTTATGCCAAAAAATCATTAAATAAATTGCTTCAAAAATATTTTTTAAAGTCACTTCCGAGCAATAAAGGTAGGTAATTACTATAACTTTGTTTTTGCAAATCAATCAAAATTATACCTAACTTTTCTCAGATCCTCCAAAAAATAAAACATACTTTTTTGGTTTGGCGAAGAATTTTAGTAATTAGATTGTCATTTGAGATGAAAATGGTTGAAAATCGCTTCTGTAACGTATCCTGGGTGCATTTCTCTCTTCTATGTCATTATGGCTCTCCTTCCTTGTGTGTATAGACCATTTTATAATGTTGTCTGCCTTGTGTTTGGCACAGCTTGACCAAACTTGGCCCTTGCGCCATTAAACCCAACCACCCTAGTCATCTTTGAGTAGTTTTTAATCACCAATACTTTTCCAAAACGGATAACAGTTTAATTCTTGTGATGTTACGTTTGAGTTTCAAACAGGTATCATTCTCACTGCCTCACTTATAAAAGAGCCACTATGAGAAGCTATGCTATATATTAAGACTTGACGAGTCAAGGCCGCAGTAGCCCAGTTGGTAGAATTGCAGATTACAAACCAGAGAGTTGCGAGTTTGAAACTCGATCCAGTCGAAGACCGCCATGTACGTGGGGACCGGCACTCATTAAATCTGTCGTGTTCTCAAATGTCCTCATGCTGGCGTGGTGTGGAAGTTCGGAGAGTGGTGTGCCAGCTCAGGTATTGATCTCGCCAACTGACCGTGATTCAAAATGACGAGGTGTTGTCCTCGGATCTTTCCCTTGGAGTTGATCCCAGACCGTCACCAATACCCCGTGGTTTTGTTCCAGAGTGACGTAAATTCAACTACCTACCTACCTTGATAAATCTAAGCTTCATGAACTTTGCCCTGTTCATTAAAGTACCCGATGATTTAAACTTAGTTGCGTGAATATATTGCATCACTAGACGCAAAGTGGAACATTAGTATTGATAATATTGAAATCTTACCTGCTTCGATTGAATCCTCTCTTTTGATTGAATTCTTTCCTTTAAGACTAACCAATTTAGTTTTATCTCCGAAAACTAAGCGCATCCCTATTTCATTGCATAAACCAAGACTGATCGGGTAAGAATGTGATCTAGAATCCTGATCACGTAGACATGGTCCCGGAGGCTTTCCCTAATCTTTTAGAAACAAAATTCTTACATCCCAACACCCTTCCATCGCTCTCCTTTTTTAATATTTCCATTTTTTAATCTTGATCCGATACTGCGATGCGAGTCCCAAAACAAGAAACACAATAAATTAATAAACAAGAAGCGAATTAAAAACCTGCGTACTTATCTCGCGCGTAGCATTGCACCTTTCCTTAAAATAAAAGAATTGATTAAAAACCAGTGGGGAGAGAAGGAAGATGAACAATACTGGGGAGACAAGCCGAGTGTGGTATCGAGATGAAAAAATAGAAGTAAGGGTGTATGATTGTTATCTAAGCTCTTTTGAAAAGGAGGGTTTAGTCGGTAGCGCCCTCTGGTGGGTGGCTTGCTTTGCAATTAGCTTCCCATGCTATTGGCTTGCCCGTGATTTATTGTCTCTCCGTCGGAGGCGCCTAAGTATTTCGCCACTCGCCCGCTGCCGTCAAGTGTTCTGACGTAATTTAATTTATTAGACATGCCACTACCCTCCCCATTTTCAATCTCAGGGGAAGAAGTATAGCTAGTCTCCGTTTCTACTTTTTACTAATGGGGTTATCCCCAAAATGCTAGGTGACACTGACGCTCTCATTTGCATTTTGATTGCGAATGCTGCAGATGAAAAAAGTCGTCCACGGGCTTAGATGCGGCTGTGAATTATTACTCGCCAACTACGATCGTATGGATCGTTTTGGGGTATTTAAGAGGGATGTACGATGGTAAATGATTTTAATTTTGAAATATTTTATCGAAAGATTCTTACTTTTGATTGCCAATCCTCATGTTGTTTTATGTGGTACACGGGATTTTTTTCGTTTAACAATGCGGAATGTGTAAAAAAGTCATCACCGGTTTAGATGTGGCTGTGAATTACTACTCGCCACCTACGATGGAATGCGATCATTTTGAGGTGTTTCAGAGTGATTTTGAGTGGTAAATAATTTAATTTTGAAATATTTTATCGAAAGATTCCTACTTTTGATCCTTCCACATGTTGTTTTATGTGGTACACGGGATTTTTTTCGTTTAACAATGCGGAATGTGTAAAAAAGTCATCACCGGTTTAGATGTGGCTGTAAATTACTACTCGCCACCTACGATGGAATGCGATTATTTCGAGGTGTTTCAGAGTGATTTTGAGTGGTAAATAATTTAATTTTGAAATATTTTATCGAAAGATTCCTACTTTTGATCCTTCCACATGTTGTTTTATGTGGTACACGGGATTTTTTTCGTTTAACAATGCGGAATGTGTAAAAAAGTCATCACCGGTTTAGATGTGGCTGTAAATTACTACTCGCCACCTACGATGGAATGCGATTATTTCGAGGTGTTTCAGAGTGATTTAGTGTGTTAAATAATTTAATTTTGAAACATTTTATCTAAAGATTTCTACTTTTGATTGCCAGTCCTCGTGTTGTTTTATGTGGTACACGGGAAGATTTTTTTTGTTTAACAATGTGAGAAAAGTCATCGGTTTAGATGTGGATGTGAAGTATTACTCTCCACCTACGATTGAATGCTATTGTTTGGAGGTGTTTGAGAGTGAAGGTGAATGTGGCTGAAGATGATTTTAGTTTTGAAATATTTTTATCGGAACATTCCTACTTTTGATTGTCAGGCCTTTCCTTGTATTCTGTGGTTACACGGGAAGAATTTTTTTGTTGAAAAATGCAGAATGTGTGAAAAAATTCGTCTTCGATGCGTCTTTGAAGTATTGCTCGCTCCCTACGATTGATGGAAATCGTTTTCCGGTATTTAAGGGTGTGATGCATTTGACTGTAAATATTTCACTTTTAAACTATTTTTACCTGGAGATTCCGAGATTTGGTTTCAAATGGCGAATGAAAAAATCGTCAACAAGCTTAGAGATGTGTCCATGAATTGCTACTCGCCAACAACAATTGAACGGAATCGTCTTGTGGTATTTAAGGGTACGTGATGGATGTAAATTATTTTAGTTTAAAAAAATTATCTAAGATTCATATTTAGAATAATATGTAAACATGATTTTTTAGGATTTAACGTTATTTTCTAGGGTACATTTATTTCTAAGAATTAAAAGTATTTTGTTGGGAATATTACAAAACATTTAATACGTCATTCTTTTTGAAAGGAAGAAAGCGGTACTCTAACAAATAATAAATAATCGGGGTTTTTTCAAGTTTTCTCTAGAGTAGAAGGTCGAACTCTTTCAACCTTTTTGTATAAAATAAGTATAACTTTTTCTAAGAATATCAATTCTACATTAGCTAAAACATATAATCTATGTTCTGTGTTCCCTTATTTGATTGTTTGAAAATGGGAAATAAAAAGTGATAAAAGTTATGTTTACGTTTTATCCAATGAATGTATCTTACACTAAATGTCTATTTTTTGACAATTAATGGCAAAATTTGTGCTAACTATTAATAAGAAGGCATTCAAAATAAAGAAAGGAAATTATAATTTTTTAAAAAGCAGGTATGATCAAAAAATAATTTGATAAATAAACTCTAGAAAGGTCTAGATATATATTGTAAAAAGTATATCTGAAGAAGTATACACATAAGGCAAATTCGCTTTTTGTTTCTGATTACAGTTGGTAAGTGTAAACTGTAAAAATAGCGTTTTATTTTTTATTTAAGAGTGTATTTATTTGGAAAATTAAATTTTTGCATAGAACATGTTCTCTAAATATTAATATTCATTTTTGTATAAATGCCATCTCTTGGCTAACTATTTTCTCCCGCTTTTACTCAGCCAAAGCAAGTGCGGAGGTCAGTGCATTGAAAAACTTCTTGTTTCCTTTACAAGGTTTCCTTTATAAGATCAACTAAAGAATTCTTTGGAAAGCTCAGTGGGGAGAATGTGAAGACTTAACAGAAAAGTAAGAATTTTGAGGATCAAGGAAGTGGTAAAGCCGACTTTTGAAGTTTAAGGGTGACATTCAACATTTCACGTGAAAGTGCGAAGGCAGTTTTGGGGAATTTAAAAAAATCGTAGCAACTAAAGGATATTACATTAAGAACCCAGAAAATTAATTAGTTCTCAATTTTTTTACGAATTCAAACTAATTCAACTAATATAAACTTCATAACCAAGCTCATAGCCTGGCCAGACTGGAGCAGCGTGTGACTAAACATACGACATGCGCATGCGTGCTCCGTTTCTGTACAGCAAACTCATCATTACGCATGCGCATTTCAGCCAATTTAGTATTGTAGGACTGATGTCGGACCAATGTGTGGTTTGCTATAGCTTCTAAAATTTTTAATTTCTGTCTCTTTTTGATTCAACTTTCTCCACTCAAGTGTTCCTATCAAATTATTGAATTTTCAGTAGAAGACAGGTACCCAACTAGCACCAGAGGTGATTTTTCCGTCACTAAAAAGTCTCCAGTAGCCCGCTGTGTTGTGCCAGTGCGAAGCAAATTCAACTACCTAACTACTGTCTCAAAAAAGTTGCAGTTGTATCATATACGTCATAGTTACAGAAATTTTCCAACAATGATGTCTTTATCAGATCTTTTATGCAACGTGTTGCAAACGCATTGCGTTGTTGCAAAGCAACACCAGTGAAGACATCACAAATACATCGTTTATGTTTTTATATTAAGGCGAAACTATCAAGACAGCAGCGTTTCACTCAGCTTCTCCTCTGTTCACTAATTGAGCTGCTCATCTCATTCGCGATGCAAACAACGTAAACATGATAGGGAGAAAAAGGTAGTATGACATTGACATCTGTGTCACTCACGCACCTATGTGATAACTATCGATTATCGTCAACACATCTTAAATATGTGCCCTGTCCCTCTCTGATAAGAAGTACCCATTTAACCCAAAATCAATAACGTAGAATTTTAACCATGATTCGGTTGGGACACATCCTATTGAATTAGTGAAACAAGCTCCACATTTGTATCTGAGGTATAGAGGTCTGATGCGAGATACCAGATATTTCCCGAGAATTCAACGATTCACTTCATGATAAAAGTGATTAAACATGATGGTGGATGTTTTTTCCAGTCACGACAGTCAACTTGTAGAATGCAAACAAAGGCTCCAGATTTGAATCGTAAAGGGCATGCGTGGGATACTTGGAAGCAAAATCTATCTTGTCATCCACCAAGACTCGTCTTCTAAAGGAAGGCACTAATGAAGTAATGGATAAGCTGATAGCATGCATGAGAAGTTCTGATGTGCGTGGTTTCTAGGTGTAAATGCACCCTTTAGCAATCACACTGTACCGCGTTTCCGTTTAACGAATTCAAAATGAAAATCACGTTTCGTTAGCACATTTGAACATGCGTAATTAATTCAGCTTATTATTGTTGTACCTATAACGTTATTTAACGCATACTGAGTTCATCTTTTCAAAGAATGTTTATAAAATACTCAAAAATACATCGGTTATGCTTAACCCTCCACGTAATTTCGACGAGATATCTCGTCCATCAAGATCCAACCAATTTTGTTAATGACGAAAAATCTCGCCAGTACGATATTGCCAGTTTTTTTAGATGACGGGATCAAGATCTGGTCAATTTTTTCTAATGACGAGATATCCCGTTCAAGATCTAACCAATTTTGCTAATGACGAGAAATCTCGTCATTAAGATATTGCCGCTTTTTTGAGGTAACGAGATCAAGATCTAATATTTTTTTTCAAATGACGAGATATCTCGTCCACCAAGACCTTGTCAGTTTTATTAATAATATCCACAGTCGAAAAACCACCAGAAGGGTTGAGCTTTGAATACCTAGTGCAGTTGCTTTATTTTAGGTAAATATGAAAGTTCATAGCACATCTCTAATAGAAGCCGTTGAAATTTTATATTACAACCGTCCAAACCACGGAGCTAATTGTGATAGAGAAGGGTGCTACAAAATAGACGAACAACGACATCCTAGAAGCGAATTATGTCAATTAGACCATAAATGGTAACGTTTATGATGAGGGGTAGCTAAACAGTTGTGTCGAAGCCCTTAAACTTACATTTCATATAGAAGCCATAGAATTTATATATTGAATACTCACACAATCAGACCTTTCATCTACAACAAAGACCCTCTAAAAGTGTGAATACATTCAAAGCTCCGAAATTATTATTAAGAATTCTTGGAAGACGTTGACCCTCTTCTGAGGTCAGTTCATTAGTTGTAAGAAAATGGGAGAGTGCCGGATTTCGGAGAGGAGCGGTTGTAAACCATTAAGATAATTGGTGTTTGTCTCCTTATATGAGTCCGAGGTCGTTTCTTTAGATAATTAGTGTTTTGATCTACAGTGAGACAGAATTTCAGCGCCAAATGAGGGGGAGAATTATAATGTGCGTAAAACTACATATCAGAGAGATGAATAGTAGTAATGCCATTTTAAGGGGTAAAGTTGGCACGTACACCCTTTTAGCCTTATGCAGGGAAGTATAAGTTCTCATTATTCGTTCAATCCGTTCAGAATTTGAGGAATTTCTGAGAAAACGTTAAATAATTGCAATGCTTTTAACCATCCTGGTGGTTGTCTCCACTAGCAAAACTGACCAGATCTTGATGGACGAGATATCTCGTTATTGGAATAAAACTGACCAGATGTTGATCTGATAATCATCAAAGATTCGGCAATACCTTGATGACGAGAAATAGCGTCATTAGAAAAATTAGTCGGATCTCGATGGACAAGATATCTCGTCCAAACCACTTGGAGGGTTAAACATTAAATAGTTGTAATGCTAGTTGTAATGTTTTAAATTATTAAATCATTGCAATGCTTTAAAACATTAAATAATTGTAATGCTTTTAAGTATTAAATAATTGTACTGTTTCCAGTGCGAAATGAAATCTTACTTTTTCTGATCAACAAATCTGTATTAAAAATTTCACACCTGAACAATACTTTTAAATATTATTATTTCTGTGTTATAACTTTATTTTCTAGTTTTATATAAATTTATAATTATTACATACCTGTAAATAATATGTTTTGTATATAACTATTTGCATGAGAACGTTCACTGAAAAAAGTATCTTCGATTTAGATCAGAAACTCATTAACTGCGAAACTAATTTTTTACCATACAGCTGTTTAAAGACACCGGAGTTTAGTTTTTAGGTCAAAAATAAAAATTATAAGCATTTTAATAGTATTACATATATTTTAACCCCAATTGGTTTCGACGAGATATCTCGTCCATCAATATTTGACGAATGTGCTAATGACGATATATATCTTCATCAAGAATGCCAATTGTATTCAGTATTATCAAGATATTGCCGTTTTGGGATGATGACGATATCGAGAGCTGGTCAGTTTTCTCGAACTACAAGATATCTCGTCCATCAAGGCCTGGTCAGTTTTGCTTATGACAAGATACCTCGCCGAGACAACCACTAGGATGGTAAATAGATGATGACGAGAATTATATTTAATATTGTAATAATGAAAATAAACATTTAGTGTTCTTGAAAAAATGTCAGCTAATGAGTTTCTGCTCCAAGCAGACGAAATAATGAAATAAATTCCCATCTGAGAGAAGTAGGATATTCTCCATGAGTAAAATATCAGGATTCTAAAACAGTTTGGCTCTATAGTCATTTTTTACTTCACAATGTTTATTAGACAGCAAAATAACACGGAAGTCACCATTTTAATTCATTCTTGCCAAGTTAACCTCATAGTGCAACAAAATAAACCCCATAAAATATAATAATAAACTTTTCTGTTAACATAAAGCTATTTTTAATATAATTTTGTATTCTATTATATAATAGTGTATTAAAAAAATTGAAACGAAAATTTTTCTTAATACGGCGAATTACCTCTTCAGAATGAAAAAGCGGATTACAAAACTTTTAAGTGAAAAATTTTCTGCTTAGGATCTCTTAAAATGTTTCAAAAAGCAGTGCAAAAATGGCTACGTTTACGGTTTTTACGTTACGTCTTTTTAAAGTAAAATAATTAATTTTCGTTAATTTCCGACTTAGTCGTGTCGCGTTAATTAGATATCAGAGAAAATAATTTCATTTTACCTCCTCGAAAAAACGCCCTACATCTTTGCCTAACGAAACAAATGAAAATGTTCGCTCCTAGAAAATGAATTGAAAAACAAGCAGAAATCTAAAAACTTGTTAATTGAAAAAATAACCGTTAAGAGACGAAACCTTGAAACCAATTACTAAAATTATGTTTTTATAACATAAAAGTTGAGATAACAACTTTCGTCCAACATAAAATCTGAAAATAATTTGTAGAATGTTTTGCAGTCTAAGTCTACTTTGATAGGAAAAGGGACAAGTCGAAGTTCTGATTTTGAATAATGACCACCAATGATTTCAAGGTAATGAAAGTTATGACCAATGTCCTCTTGTCAATACACTCTGAAGGAATGAAAACATTGGAAAGTATTTTTAGTACGCTTGCATTAAAATTAAAAAAATAATTTCTTTAAATCACTGTTGCCAAAAACTTGCAACAGTCAATGCTAGAAAACATAAATACCACTGTACTTCAATGAATGAACTTTGAAAGAGTTTTGCATCTCAAACGCATTTTTCTCAATTTTATTCAAATTATACTATTTTTAAGCATAGCAAGGTTTATAATTTCCAACGGTTGAGCTCATTATTTGTAAGAATAATAGCTTAATTTGTATAATTTTAGTACATCTTTTTATAAATGATTCAAAGCTATTGTATTCCAATCAAACCATTGTCCATTAGAAGGACAAAGGTCCTTTTTATACGAAGGTACAGAAATATATTTTGTCGTAATTTGTTACTAATATATTCCTGGATCGGTAAAAGAATTTTTCACGGACAAAATTTTAAATTTGAGAACTTTAAAGTAAAATAATATTTGATTGGAATACAATAATCTTGAATCTTTTTTAAAAGATGTAATAAAATCATACAAATTAAGCTATTATTCTTACAAGTAATGAGGTCAACCGTTGGAAATTATAAACCTTACTATGCTTAAAAATAGTATAATATGAATAAAATTGAGAAAAATGCGTTTGAGATGCAAAACTCTTTCAAAGTTCATTCATTGAAGTACAGTGGTATTTATGTTTTCTAGCATTGGCCAAATTTTCAATCGCTTTTATTGCATTATTCCAATGACACAACTCTTGAGAAAGTAGCTATTGTTGATCAACAAAGTTCTTTTAAGTTTCAAATAAACTCGAGTGCATCAGAGCTAATTTTCAAAAGTCCACTAAAATCACGTATTGTACAGAACAAAAAGTAGGTCAAAACAGTACGTGATGCGGTTGTTCTTCTATAACTTGATTTTCAAGAAGTTTATAAACCTGAAACCAAACTACTAATGAAAGGTATGGTACAGGCATTTTATATTTTTATGATTCGTACTAGGAATATCGATTTTGTTTTAGATTTACATTCTAAATAATACTAATATGATAAACAGACGTGACGTTTTTTCTAAATATAGAAAATACTTATAATTTTTATATTTAAAGTTATGTTATTTTCAGAAGAAAACAAAATAAGACCAATCTTTACTTTTAAGTATTGAATCTTCACATATCTGGTTTTCTATACTAATATGAAGTTGAACTCTATAATATCTCACAATGTGAAATTACTTTCTTCATGGTATACTCTTGTACAATATAAAACATGAAATTCCTGAGATTATTCAATCAATTTTCGTAACTTCAGTTTAAAGATGAAAAAACTGACTATCAAAAATGAAAAAATTACTGTTGAAGCATGAGTAACATCAAGATTAATAATTTTGTTTTAAAACTTGCATGTCATGGATGGGATTATGAGCCTCGTAATTTTCCTTGGATACGCAGCACGATCAAATTATATTTGTAGTTTCTATAATCTGACATTGTGTCTCAGCTCAGTTTACAAAACATCGTACGTTCATCTTCTTTTATCACACACACATAAGCTGTAGTTATTTATATAAAACAGACATTAAAAACTAATCGTGTTGAATTATTAATTATTCATTATCAATTATCCTGTGTGTTCATCTTCTACGTTAATATAGCTGTAGTCATTTACATAAAGCAAATATTAATAATTAATCTTACTAAAATATTCAGGAAGATACACTTTGTAAATCATGTAGGGGATTTCCATTTTGGATTTTTGAGTTCTTATTACAAAATTTTGCTTTCAAATTTGCAGGTCATAAACTTCATTGTTACGCCACATGACCTATTTTACACAGGCATTGAAGTTTATATAATCTGACTAAATGTTGACTGTAATTAAAACTCTGTTTACAGCGGCTTACTTTCATTTTCTACTTTCTTCGTCTAACTGTAGTTATCTACATGAAACAAGCATTAACAATTACTCCAACTGAATAGATTCAAGAAAAACAATACATTTTTCAGATTTGGGAGGGGATTGCCATTTTTATCATTGAGTTTTTATTAAACATTTTGCTTAAAAAATTTGGCAGGTCACAACCCTCATCGCTATACCACATGACCTAATTAGACATTGCACTCGAAGTTTCCATAATCTAACTGAATGTAGACTGGAATCTCAATTCTGTTTAAAACGGCTTACTTTCATCTTCATCTAACTTCAGTTATTTACATAAAACAACCAATAATAATTAATCCAATTGAAAAGATTCAAGGAAGATGATACATTTTGCAGATTTTGGAGGGGAGTGCCACATTCTTGATGACACATTCTTGTCTCAAAGTTTGGCAACCTTCATGGCCACGCCACATGGCCTAATTAGGCATTGCACTCGAAGTTCCTGCAATGTGACGTAGTGTTGACAGGAATCTAACACCAGCACCCATACCTAGCGCCGAATGTTGACAGGAATCTCAATTCTGTTTACAACATCGCGCGTTCAAACTAGTGCATCCGAAGAATAAACAAATTTCCCCCAGTCTCGAGGACGAACGCGCAACACAGAAAATGAAAGTCGAAGGTGTCGCGCTTCACGGCTCTCAGAGCTTTTTAATATTTTTTTATCGCGTCCTCCTCAGCCCTTAACACGCCGAAGTGGTGTTTTCAGGCAAGAAATATTCTCGTCCTATATTCATCAGAGCAGTTCGGAGAGAGGCATCAAGTCCTATCTCTTGACACCAAATGTGACACGGTGATGCACGAGAAAAGGGGGAATCTTGCGGTCGAAATCCCAACTCGACTTTATACATAAAAAGAAATAAGGAAAGAGAAAAAAATCAGAGCGAAAGAAAGAATTTCCGGCTCCCCCTTATAAGGCCTTTGAGCTCCCCCCTCATCTACTCCATTCCGACATGGGGGGTCATCGAACTGAATGCAGGGGGAGAGGAATGACAAATTCGAGTGCGCTGGGACATTTCAGGGGTTTTCAATGTGGACCTGGGCGTTCAAAACAGAACCAACAGGCAATATAAAATAGGAAGTACTCTGTTTTACTTAGTGGTAGAGGTTGAAAGGCATTTCATACACCGCGTGATATATGAGGATAATAGTCATTCTACTGTTCTAGGGAATGCTGGTTTGCTGTGTATTTCCTGAGGCACCGATTTCTCGCCAGTCAGACCTAAAGTGATATGATTATATCCTATTTCAGGCCTTAGGATCAGACGTTTAATTGCGTGGAACTGCGAATGGTGCTGTTCAGTTCACTGAATAACTATCTTTTCCTCGTGCGTGTTACTGGAAGGATTTTGTTTTGTCTGAAGTATAAGGGGGTAATCTATTTCCCTTTCGTGCATTTATTTAGTACGGTTTTGTCAGATGGAATTGGTCGTAATTGAATAGTCATTGAACAGTTCTGTGCGTGTGTTTTGTCTTATCGTTATAATTATAATAGTGCACGGTACATTGTAAATGGTGACATTCAGTTTACTCAATAACTATCTTTCTTTTTTCGTGCGTGTTACTGGAAGGATTTTGTTTTGTCTGAAGTATAAAGTAATCTATTTCCCTTTTGTGAATTTATTTAATATGGTTTTGTTTTATAGAATTGGTCGTAATTGAACTGTTTTGTGCGTGTGTTTTGTGTTATCGTCATAAGTAGAATAAAGCACGGTACATAGTGTGTGAATGGTGACCTTCAGTTCACTGAATACGTATCTTTCTTTTCTCGTACGTGTTACTGGAAGGATTTTGTTTTGTCTGAAGTATAAGGTAATCTATTTCCCTTTTGTGAATTTATTTAATATGGTTTTGTTTTATAGAATTGGTCGTAATTAAACTGTTTTGTGCGTGTGTTTTGTGTTATCGTCATAAGTAGAATAAAACACGGTACATTGTGTGTGAATGGTGACCTTCAGTTCACTGAATACGTATCTTTCTTTTCTCGTGCGTGTTACTAGAAGGATTTTGTTTTGTCTGAAGTATAAGGTAATTTATTTAGTACGGCTTTTGTCCGATGGAATTAATCGTAATTCAACAGTTCTTGGCATGTGTTATGTCTTGTCGTCATAAGTAGAATAAAGCACGGTACATTGTGAATGGTGACGTTCAGTTCACTGAATAAGTATCTTTCTTTTCTCGTGCGTATTACTAGAAGAATTTTGTTCGGTCTGAAGTACATGGTAATACTGTAACCGCTTATGTGTTTATTTAGTGCAGTGGAATTTGTCGTAATTGAGAAGTCATTGAACCATTCTGTGCGTGTGTTCTGTGTTATCGTCCCAATTAGAATAAAGCACGTTACATTGTAATTTTGGAAATAATGAATTGATATATCCGTGAAAACTTATGGATAGCTTATCAAATATCGTTTCAATCGCTATTGTTTCGAGTACATTGTTTTAATTAGTGCTCAGAAGCCATACTTCGTCGACTTAATGTATTCATACTTTCATTTTCGTGGTTTAAAAAGGTTAGAAAAAACTTGGGAGACTGCATTAGTTGAAGGGCTCCGGACAATATAGTGATAAGTCATCGAAATACGTCCGGTAATGAAAGACAATAATAAAAAATTCTCAAGAGGATCAAAAGAATTTATGATTGTTTAAATGAGTGTAATACTTGAAAGTTTAAAATTACATGACCTTCTGAATTGAGGATAATCATTATAATTTTGGAGTTTTGTAAAATTTGAAAATTCATTTCGTGAAAATTTGAAGTGGCTTATTATCAGCTCTTCAGTTCTTAAAAGAACTTTGTTGATCCTTTAGACTAGAATGTTAAACACAATCGTGGTGTTTGATTAGAATGTTAAACACGCGTAGAGTATTTAACAATGTGATCAAAAGAATGTTAAGCACACGTAGTGTTTAACATTCTAATCAAAAGAACGTTAAACAGTGAGTTTTTAACATCCATTAAAAATAGAGTGTTTAACATTCTATCCCATCTCTGACAATGCGTTCTGTGCTGTACCTACAGGTGGGCTCTGTAGGCCCCAGCTCCTCCCGAAAGCGTTGGTTTCTTATTTATATATTAAAAATAAAATATTAAAATGCATGGAAAACTTTTGTGGTAGTATTAAAATAAAATAAGTTTATATATATCAATTAATAATATAGTAAATCATTTACTTGGAATATGAAAGTATGAATATTACTAATTTGTTTTTACTGGCATAACGATCCCACGTAGTATATCTACAAATCGTATCAACGATTCAAATGTGACAGAAAAATGATAAGGAATTTCGAGAAATAGGAATTTAAAATTTAATTAATATCATTTAATTGTCATACACATTTCATCTCCAACACAACCATTTTCAAATGGTTTCGGAACTCAAATCAACTGATGAGCCACTTTTTATTGCGTGCTTAAGTAATCTCTTACTTTAAAACTAATCTAACAACGAGATATAAAGTAGGTATTTTAATTAACGTCGCGCTGGATCCACGTAATTTTGAACCACGGTCAGATGACGAGGTCACACCTGAGCTGGCACCCCTACTCTCCAAACTTCCACACCACGCCAACGTGAGGACATTTGAGGCCACGATGGATTTAATGTGCACCTGCCACCTTTGTACACGATGGTCTTTGGTTGGATTCGAACTCGCAACCATCCGGTCGCTAATCCGTTACTATTCCAACCTGGTTGCCACGGCCCGACGAAATATAAGATACTAAGAATTAGACAAACATTTAAAAAAAATCTAGGTCCAGATCTTTATTTAGCATAACAATTATATTTCTAACGCCTGGGCCACCTCTGAAATAAAATAGCAGTCACCGTGAATCAATGGATTTGTCCTGCGGGTTGTGAGCAGAGTCCAAGTATGACTCTTGCGCTACAAAACACAACCAACAGAAATGAAACCCTGTCTACGATGCTGCGTGTTTGTTGGCTTTTTATTGTAATTGATTTGTTCGTTTAGTATAGTCGAAAGAGAAATTTGGTTGGTTGGTTGGTTGGATTAGATTTCATGGAACAAGGCCTGTGTTTGACCATACGCTAGGCAATGTCATATAAAAGAAAGATAAAGCTCAAATCGTCAAACGAAATAGACTGCGGAAAAGAAACCGGAGGGTTGCTAGTTCAAAACTCATCCCATCCAAAGACTGTCTTGTACGCTGGGCTGGTGCATTAAATCTGTCGTGGCCTCCAATGTCCTTTCTTTGGTGTGATGTGGAAGTTTGGAGAGTGGTGTGATGTGGAAGTTTGAATGCCAGCTCAGGTGCGGACCTCGTCATCTGACCGTGGTTCAAAATGACGAGGTGTTGTCCTCAGTTCTTTCCCTTCGGGATCGATCCCAGACCGTTGCCAATATAACGTTGTGTCGCTGCAGTGTGATGTAAGTCCAACTACCTGTAAACTATGTAATACATATCAGCCTATATTGTTTTATTATAATTTTGATGTTCAATTCGACTATATTTTACATCGAAAACAGCAAAGGTAAAAATCTGAAAATGTTCCTGATTTTCGTAATTATTATACCTTTAAAAAGCACTTATGGAATGCTTTCATAATGTCAAACCTTTACTTTCCTGGAGTAATATGTAAAATTTTAAGACACCGGATTGATCTAAGAGGAAAATAATTAATGCATTTGTAAATATAAGCCGTATCAAGTAAATTTTCAGAAATTAATCGGTCCTTCAACAATTCCCCTATTAACATGAATTCCATATATCCTTTTATTCTTGACATACCTTGTCTTATGGCTAATTTGAATAAAAGATCTCCAGTTTGTCATTTCTTATGCTTTCTTTCCTGATTTCCGAGATAAATACTATAAGAAAGTTCAAGATCTTATACCTCCATCCATGAATAGCAAAACTAAGATTTGCGTTAACCTTTTTAGTCCCAGAAACACCCCTAGCACCAAAAAAATATTTCATTAGTTATCTAAAGATACTTCGAAACTCGGAAATTATTTTATTTTAAGAATGAGTCCCCGTATCGGGTTATTTAAGGTACTTCGAGTCTCAAAAATTATTTTAAGTAATTCATTTAAGTTTTACAAAAATGGGTCCCTATATGGGATAATGCCCCCTATCTCCAAATGGTAATTTCTGCATTTGAGGACAGTACTTCATAGAGACCTTTCTCTCCATCATGTCCTAAAATGGGTAAATAAAACTCCTGCTGTCCCCATTCGGCTACTTCCAAATGTTCTGACCCATGAGGATAATACCCCAATTGGTAAGTTCCCCATTTCGCGCCATTGCCTCACATGGATCAATTTTTCTCCATAACGTCCCCAAACGCTTAAATAATCAAAGGGTAAATAAAGTTTCTGCCTTTCCCATTCAGCTACAACCTAGTGTCCCCATTCAACTACATGAGGACACTACCCATGAGGGTAGTGTCCTCAGATGGTGTGTTCCCCATTTCGGGACATTACCTCATGAGATCTATATTTCTCCATAACCTTTTCCCAAACGTTTAAATAATCCAAATGGATAAATAAAATTCCTCCTGTCCCCATTCACCTACAACCAAATGATCCGATCCATGAGGGCAATGTCCCCAAATGGAAAGTTCCCCATTTTGAGACATTACCTCATAGAGCTTTACTTTTGTCCATAACGTCCCCAAACGTTAAATACTTACATGGGTAAATAAATTCATCCTATTGTTCTGACCCATGAGGGTAATGTCCCCAAATCAATAACTTACCCATTTGGTTATACTACGGAGGAAACTGGGTCCCCGTGCGGTAATGTCCCCAAATGGGTAAATTACCTATTTGAGGACATTACCATTATGGGTCAGAACATTAGGTTGTAGCCAAATGGAGACAACAGGAATTGATGAATGCATTGGATCATCTTTTTCTTATTTGGGGGCTCAGCCCCTTCGCTCCAACTAGATGAAGTCACTGGGGATGTAGGGAAGGCACAGAGGATACATTGGGTCATTCCAAAAGTAATGTGGTTTTAGAGTAAGTTTTAAAATAGCTCACCAAAACACGCAGATTCAACTTATATTTACTACTTTTATTTACAACTTGTTCACTTCTTAATTATTAATACTCTGACGATTGAAACTCCTGTGTTTTGATCCCATGAATGAATTGAGCTATCTTCGGACATCATATTCCGAATTAAAACAATTTTCATTAGGGGCTTTGAAGGCTTCGAGAAAGATGATATTCTGCCGGATCAAAGGAAAACGATAAATCAGTCATAATTTCCCATTCAAATTGTCTTAATTTTTGAGTGTGAGAGGTTATATATTCCCATGATGAAAAAACACGTCTTTTCAATTGGCTAGAGCAGGTCTTTTATCCTCAATAATTTGCTTTAGCCCTGTCATTAGTCGCAATGCAACTCTAGTGATTGATCGATTTTCAGAGCACCTCATAATAGATAATGTTTTATAACCACAGTAAAAATATTTTTGTCACCCTTATATTCACGACTGGAAAATTAAATCCACGCACAACTATTTAAAACTCTTTAGCAAATTTTAATAAACATACGTATTGTAAGATTAAGCAATGTCATTACAACATTGTGCCTTTCTTTCGGGCAAGTAAGAAAAACACACATTACTTACAGGATGGCTCAATACTACAACGTTTTGAGAGTAAAACAGCTATTTTTTAACCCTCTGAAAGGCTCACATGCATATATCCACTCGTAAATATGTTGCTTTCCTGCCATGAATCCTGTCTAATTCTAGCTCTCGACTACCTATTGAATGCTTCCTAGAATTTTTTCAACAGATAAATGTGGTTATTTAATCATTAAATATGATGTGGCAAGTAGTATTGTGGTGTGGCTTTTAAGCCACACCACAATACTTAGGTGATGTCCAGAGGGTTAATGTACCCAAACGGATACTCCGGGAATGAAGAGGTTACGTAGCAAAAAGAGTTATTGTTCGCTTCATTTCCCTCCAGAAAAAAAATTATTACGATTTTTCAGATTGCATTGCTTTTTGAAAACATGAGCAATTTCTTATTCTTTTAACTATCTGGGGGATCACTTGCATATATCCTTTCGGCAACTGTTGCTCCAGAAATGAAGAGGTTGCCTACCAACAATTGCTAATGTTTGTTTCATTTCACTCCGAAAAAATAAATATAATGTTTTAGACCATATTGCTCTTTGGAAATGTGGGCAATTAACTTTATGGGTGACTTGCAATATTAATAATAGATATACCACGAGGCTTTTAAATCATAGGGCAACTGCATGCGTTAAAAGGTTGCATGGCAAAAAGAGGTAATGTACGTTTTATTTCCCTCCAGAAAAGTAAAATAACTATGACATTGCTCTTTGGAAAAGTGGGCAATTACTTTATGAATGAACTGCAATACTAATAATACCACGGGCTTTTAAATCATGGGGCAACTGCATGCGTTAAAAGGTTGCGTGGCAAAAAGAGGTAATGTACGTTTTATTTCCCTCCAGAAAAATAAAATAACTATGACATTGCTCTTTGGAAATGTGGGCAATTACTTTATGAATGAACTGCAATATTAATAATATCACGGGGCTTTTAAATCGCGGGGCAACTGCATGCGTTAAGACGGTACTGGCTGCGTGTGCATCCAATAAAAGCAATCTGGATCGTTTATTCATGGCAGGTCCCGATTGAGAAGGAGCAAGTGACGGGGGAGGAAGTCCCTGGGCTTCAATAGTTCCGGTCGAGGGGAGAGGAGACAGATAGAGGGAGAAACGGATGTGCGTCACTGGGTTCAAGCACTGCGGACCCCCGGTTTCCGCTTTTCATCGGAAGTCGTAACTCTTTGGACTTTCCGAAAGAATCGAATGGCAGAATGATTTCAGTAAACATTATACTGTTAATAGGTGTGAAAGGGGAGAACTTAATGCGCCGGTAGTTATTTAATATAATTTCGTTTCCAGATGGCCGTGTGGGATCGAATCCGTTTGGGTTCAATTTTATGTGAAGTGGGACGGGAAATTTCAGGGACTGAATTAAGGTTCGGCGTTTGGCCTTAAAAATAGCGACGTCGCTGTCCACTAGCGTTGGGGAAGGGACAATGCTGATGAATGCTTGCGAGTGATTGGGATTCGTTAACTGCCTTGATTAATTAAACCGATTCCGATTTATGTTATTCAATATTTGTCGTCGAAATTGGCGTTGTTATTGCACGGGAATAGAAATTATTCTGTTGAAGTCGTTACTGATAAATGCTTACAGGGATTTGAATGTGACGCTCATTGGAATCGAACCCGTTTTGATGCGATTTTAAGTGAAGTGGGATGAGAAAGTTTTGGGAGACTGGACTGGATTACGTTCGGCTTTTGGCCTTAAAAATAGTGACGTTGCTGTCCACTAGCGTTGAGGAAGGGACGTTGCTGATGAATGCTTGCGAGTGATTAAGATTCGTTAACTGTCTTGATTAATTAAATCGATCCCGATTTAGGTTATTCAATATTTGTCTTTGAAATTGGCGATATTATTGCACGGGAATAGATATTATTCTATTGAAGTCGTTACTGATAAATATCTGCAGGGTTTTGACTGTGACGTTCATTGTGACCGAATCCGTTTGATGCAATTTTATGTGGAGTTGGTGAGAAATATTTAGGGGAATCTCAACTTTTGGAGTTAGTTTCAACCTCCGAACTTAAAAGTAGAGACGTTTCTGTCCATTCCTGTTGAAAAAAGGACGATAAATACTTGTGAAGAGTGTTGCTATAATTGATCAGGAAGGTATTAGTTATATTTATTTAAGTTATTATTTTAAAAATGTCGACATTAGTGCCCTCTTGCATGGAGGTAATATTCCTGTAGAAGACATTTATAAGTACTTGCAAATTATTAGGAAATCATTAATTTTGTTTATTAATCAAAACAATCTAGCTTTAAAAATGATGACGTTATTGTCTATTTGAGTGGGGAAGGTATCTATTCTGAAGAGAGGACGTAGATGATAAATACTTTCAAGGTATTGTAAAGTCATGTCATTTGATTATTTTACATTAAAATTAGTGTCATTATTGTTGACTTGAATGGGGATAGTGTTTTCGTAGAGAATATCAATGAAAAATACTTGTTGGGAAGTCATAAATAGTGAATCAAGATTTTATGTAACTGCTGATCATTATTTTATATAACTGCTAAAATATCTGATTTTTATATATCTGCTGTCATCGAAGTAACAAAACTTGCATTCTCTTTCATTCCCGTTTGCATGTAGTAATCACTTGATTATTCTTTGTCCTAATTTTCTAGGTACCATGCCAAAACTGTTATAAAAGGTCTAATGAACACTGAACAAGTGGTGATAAGTTTATAAATCCATATTCAAAATCAGTGTATCCAATATTTCATTAATACGCGGTATATAAAACCATATCTTCAAAATTTCTAAAAATATATTTACGATTTAAGTGTTGCAGGTATCTCTTGAACGATGGAGCTTAAATGGTAGACAACATAACATTACAGAAACGTTATGCAGAATGAATTTGACTGTTCATGCAGTACGTGTGCTCAGTCATACGGGAATATAGCTTGAAGCTATCTTGAAAGGAGTGGGGTCAATTTGCAAACTGTCCGCAAATTGTTGCATGGTTCACAGACTCAATAGCCACAAGGCATTGGAGATTATTGCAACGCTTGTTCTCCTTATTAGAATTTAACTAACTGGTCTATCTGTACGCGTTCCTGGAAGGTCTTTATACACCTTCACTTTTAAACTATTAGTCGTAAGTAAATGGCTCTTAAAATATTAGGAGTAACTAAACATAACTCTAGATGTTATTATGTTGCAACTATGAATCTCTAAATACTTCAGATTCTGGTGTGTTGGAGACAGTGTGATTAAATTCTCTGATCTTTTAGTAAAATAAGATCTTTCATGAATGTAGCTTTTTCCAAACTGTGGGGCCGCAGAAATTTTCAAAAATAATTTACAATATTACCAAGCATATTATTTTTAAACCTATTGCCCTCAATGCTACACATCAAAAGAAATTTTATGAAGACAATTTTCAAAATAAAAATAATATTTTAAAAATGAACTTTAGACTTTCTCTTTATAGATTAAATTCAATCTATGGGAGGACGAAACGTAAGTCTGCAGACATTAGTTCTGCAGCTGAGAAAGAATTATCTTGTGACAGCGTATTTAAACATATGAGGGGTTTGAACAAGAAGGTATTGCGTTTCAGGAACGAGAGAAGAAATATTTCACCGCTTAATAAAGCTTTAGATATTTTTTATCTTATTACCATTCGTAACATCTTATTCGCGTGAAACGGCTTTCCTACTTAACTGTTACAAAGAATGAATCAGAAACAAATGCCAAGCTCTTGATATTACGTCATTCGCCATCTGGCTGTCTGAAATTTCTGAATTCTATTTCTAGAATTATTAAGTGCAGTGCACGTATCTAAGTGTTTATCCGTCATAGGTTACTATTGCATAAAATACAGTCAGGAGAGTCAACAATATTACAATGAAATAAGTGAGCACACACAAACAGTCATGCCCAGTCAGGAAACGAAGATCAGCAACGAAAGCCTTCCTTGGAGAGTCACTGCAGAAATTCAGGCATTCCTATGATTTATCCTAGTCTTTGTTTTAGGCAGTGTTTGAGCAACTTATCCAAAGTTTCAAAGCGTGAAAAGACAGAGGGTTTAACTACTTTTGGGTGATCTCTTGGTTCCCTTTTTCGCGAGATAGTCCGTTTTCTCATTTCCAGATTATAAAGGCAAAATATCAAACTTGTGTGATTAGGGATTGAATAAGAACTTAGAAAAATATCTTCACATGACATGACCCACGATTTGTCTACATGTGGCTAAAAAATTCACCTGTTGCACTAAAATATTATGTGTAAATATATGTGTGCGGGTATATATATGTGCATTTTTTGTTACCTTTAAAAATTACAATTCGTTCGACGCATTTTAAAATATAATGCACATATATTTTACGTATAGTTACAAGATTTATTTCTTCACATGTTTGCAAGATATTTTTTATTTCATGAACCAAATTATAATCTAAAAAATCTTTTATGAAGTAGACAACTATGAAAATTGGGAGGGGCGACAATTTTAACTGCAAAAAAGTAAAAATTACTGCGGGTAAAAAATTTGGAAGCCTCTGCTTTAAGGAGTCATCAGATCCTTCCACAGCGAAATTCCCTAGGGAATCATCAATTGCAAAACAGCCTGTCTTTCGATAGGTTTTAATTTATTATGTAGTTATTTTCTCGCTATCGTGTTTAGTTTTCGGTCCTAAAAAGAGAACTAATTAATCTTGATAATAATAATGGAAAATGTTTCAAATTTAACGGTTACGATGTATCGAGATATGATTGCAGAAGCACGAACGTTTAATGGTTTAATGTAGGAGAGACAGGAATTATAATCTATTCTTTACAGATACCCTAAAAACGTCCCGATACAGGAACTTCTGAAAGATCTATTCATGACTTAGAGATTTGGGTCATTAGTAATAATCATATTCACGCAGTTATAGAATGCTAATTATTCAAAATTACAACTTGTAATTACTCTAAGCACTTTCTGTATGTTTAATGTTACAATATTTGCATGGGGTATCTCTAATTATGTAGATGTCTTAATAACGTCTTATATAACATAACGGTATATGTATGATTTGAAAATGTAGTTGATTTCCAATCCGCTGGTTTTCATCTAGTGTCTTGATTAGAGATGAGTTAACCCTCAAAGTGGTATCGGGGACAAGGTATCTCGTCGATCAAAATCTGATTAATTTTTCTAATGACGAGATTTCTCGTTCATCAAGAATGCTGACTGAATTCCCGAATGAAGGTATTGCCGTTTTTTGATGATGGCAAGATCAAGATCCGACCAGATTTTTCTAATGACGAGATATCTCGTTCATCAATATCTGCTCGGTTTTGCTAAAGACGAGTTACCTCGTCAAGACAACCAAAAGAATTAATACTCTGAACTGCGGATATGATATCACTTAATGTATCTATGAAATGGTTGGTTTTTTATGGTACAAGGACCAGATCTGGCCAAACTGCTCCAAGTTTTTTCCGTCAGGACATATACACAGGAAAATTTGGCTGACACAGAAGCAAGAACTACACCCTGGGTAGTTACAGGAATCGTACCCGTGCCACTTACAGTTAGAACACTGGGCAAAACTAACGAGCCACTGTGGCCCTTTTAAGATATAGATAACTAAATTATATGGGGGGGGGAATTTCAATTAACGTCACACTGGAGCAACACAATGGGCTATTGGTGACGGTCCGGGATCAATCCCAAAGGGGAAGATCCGAGGACAACACCACGTAATTTTGAACCACGGTCAGATGACGACTAAATTATATGGAATTCAATTCGTAACTTGGAATAAATGACACAGCTCTCAGCTATATTTAGGTTAAAAGCTTAATTTTCATATGGAATTACACATAAGTACTACTTTTGAACCAGAAATCGTCATCTGACCGTGGTTCAAAATTACGTGGTGTTGTCCTAGATCATTCCCTTTTGGGTTGATCCCGGACTGTAGTTAGTAGCCCGTTGTGTTGTTCCAGTGCGACGTTATACCTATCTACCAATCTACCTCAACCAGAAATCAAATGTGGATGAAAAACCTGTGCTTTATTTAGAAACCTTTAATTTTGCGCTATAGCTCTAAAACATCCCCATTTAGGATTAGTATTTAATCTTTGAATCGAATAGACGATGCTGAAATGTATCAATATATAAGGGACTTGTTAACAAAAGGCAGTCGCTAAAAATAAACTTTCTTTCCGCTAGCCGAAGTCCTCATACTCGAAACGATTTTCCTGTGTTTTCCACACACAAAATACTTAAGATTATACTCGAAGCGTTTAAGAATGTTCCTCTGTTTACATTCCGTTCGAGCGGATTCGAATGATTTTCGAGAACGCCGTTGGCGAGAGTGATTCCCAAAAGATGTTGAGAGTTTTCACTTTCTAAAATTAGATTCCGATACTAATGAACTGCTGTGTTCTGTTTGAGGGCCTCTGTTTCCATGAAAACAATGCTCATGGAGGGTTGGGTGTACCACTATTCTCCGGAAAGAACATTTCTTGAATTCTAATGTTCCTTTTTTCATTCGGTTTGTTAGAGTTTAAAATTATGCGGAAAACATATTTTCTGTGGATTGATCGTCGGCAGAAATATAAATTCATGTTTAAGAATTATCCATATTTTTTCAATTTAGAATGCTGTGTTCTTGTTGTTTAGAGGGTTTTATTTCCCTGAGATGAAAGAACCTATTCAATTGGGAGAGTCGTTTTCTTTCGTGGATTGATAAATAAAATGCTTGTTGATCGATAATGAAATTTGTTTCATAGGTAACGGATACCGATTACTCAGTACGCAAAGCGCAGTCTGTAAAACTGCTTTCTGTGGGTTTTGCCCGTAAAAGGACCGAATTGAAGGAGCTTTACATGTTAATGTATGAAGAAACTTAGTTCGTAATTGGAAAATTTTACTGAGGGGCCATATAAAAAGTTAACTTTCTTAATTTTTTGTAAAATACATTTCTCCGTATAAAACTGTTATAGGATACTTTATTACCTTATTTGAAACATTTTTTTGTAATTGCATTTGATTTGATTTTACGGGAAACTATGCAAGGGTAGGACAAAATTATGTGAAATTTACATTTGCAGAACTTGCACCTAAGCGATGGTTGGTTGGTTAGGTGTCATGGTGCAAAATGCAGAAGCGAGAAATACAAGCAGGGTAAGTTACAGGAATCGAACCTCTTGATCTCTTCGTCATAAAAAAGGAAATATCTTGATGACGAGATATCTCGTCATAAGCAAAACTAGTCAGATTTGGATGGATGAGAGAGATATCTCACCATTAACAAAATTGGTCATGTCTTGATGGAGAAGATATCTCGTCGAAACCTCTTGGAGGGCTAAAGTTTAAACAGTAAATTTTGAAATACCCTGTATATTCCAAAGTGAAAAATCGAGAGTGTCTTTAACCAGCTGTCAAACCTGGGTGTGGTTCGCTTATGTTATGGGAACAATATCTTGATATTCAGTGAGTCCAATCGTTAGCCTAAGCGATCGTGTAACTCCTTGGCAATATTTGATCACTGCAGATGATCAGATTCATCTTATGATTCAAACACTGTTTTCCAAGCAAGACGTCATTTTTCAAAACGATTATGCAGTCAGACTCACTGCCAAAACGTTCAATCTCAGTTTGGTGATGGCCAAGATAAACTCCAACATCCAACTTGGGACAGTCCTGATTTGATATTCATCGAAATATTCTGGTATGTTTGGAAGGCTTTGGAGAACAAAATGGGCATACCCGCTTCCAACATCCTGATGCAATTCGCAAATATTTTAAAAGTTAAAGCTCAAAATTCATTCCATTGGAGAATATGTGATGGTTTTATGAATATTTCAAAAGTACATAAGAGCTATTCTGAGATCAAAAGGTGGCTCAATGCCTTATTAACAACGGATACATTTCCAAGATATTCGTAATTTTGTGTTCAACCTTTGTACATATGTTTAAAGTGTAAGCTCCATATGATTGCCCAATTCTAAAACAAAAACCATTTTCAATCTCATCCACAGTATTGAATTTGAAAAGCAGGTTTTCTTTTTAATTGAAGTCTTTCTATGTACAATATTGATACTTCTCAGAAAGTAGAAATTAATCAATTGAAAAATATACGGCTTAAGGTTTAATTAAGTACATCGTCGGGTAGGTAGTTAATTAACGCCGCATTGGAGCAACACCTCGGGCTATTGGCGACTGTACGGGATCAATCCCGGAGGCAAAGACCAAGAACAACGCCTCGTAATTTTGAATCGCTGTCAGATGACGAGGTCAACACCTCATCTGGCACCCCACTTTTAAAACTTTCACGCCACGCCAACGTGAGGATGTTAGAGGCCACGACATATTTAACTTGCACCAGCCCCGTGTACACGACGGTCTCTGGTTTGTCTGAGTTTCGAACTCTCAACCCTCCTGTTGCTATTCCCTTGCTCTTCCAACTGGGCTACCGTGCCCAGAGACATGATTCGGAAAAATTAAGTTCCACACTATGTCAGGTTTGAATACATTGAGAAAAGTTCAACTAAAAGTTTTAAAGGGGGTTTAAGTTCCACACGTTATGTCAGGTTTGAATACATTGAGAAAAGTTCAACTAGAAGATTTAAAAGGGGTTTGTACAATCATAAAAAAATTATATTTCTTATATATCAAAACAGACATTATGTTACGATAACATCATGAAAACTTTTACACAATTTCGTCTAATCATGTGCTAAACTTGCGTATTAATGTATTTAATACTATTATCTCTTTTAAAAATCAATGCAATTCATGAAAATATTTATACATACATGCACCGTATTTTGTAGAGAAGTCTTATAACAAAAGTTAATGAAAGGTTTTTAAATATGAGAGGCTTTTTATGTAAGACAAACTATAGACGGAGCAAGTTTTTTGTGGTATAACGTATTCTCTGTACGTATTCCAGAAAGGGTGTCACTTTCCCATGTTTTAAAGTGTTACTCAGTTGTTTACAAAGCCAGGGCATTGATAACTACAGTGAAATGCTCCTCTTTCAGTGGTTTATTTCAAATTCCTTTCACTTCTACTTGCTGTACACTTCGACAGTACTTGTATTGAATGCACTGCGAATTTGTGGAATGCCAACTGATTAACATCGACTTATTATTTCTTATCCTTGATATTGCTCTAGAACAGGGGTCGCCAAACTACTTTGACCGTCGACCCCTTCAAGAGTTTCTTGACTTTTTATCGACCCCTCTATTTGACTTACGTAATTATAATAGGACAAGCAAAAAAGACACTTATGTGAGTTTTTAGATAGTTTATTTTATAGTTATAGTGTTTATTGTATGTATAATAGTATGTATTACATATTGGCTTAACGTCAAAGGGATACGTTTTTGTTTTTGACCTCCTTCTTAACATTACATATTGGATAGAAGGGATAAATAATATATAAAATTTAATTTAGATAACAAAATAACAATAATACAATCTTCCTTATGTATATGAAAATAAGACTTATTAACTTAGTATACAATTTACTAATGTTGTCAATGTGAATCGTGACTCTTGACAAGATTAGCAATTTTGGGTTCAAAATGAGTAAGTTTCAGCCTTATATCGCCACGAAATTCTATATTCACTCTTAATTGCGTTGTCATTCAGGATACAGGTAATCCAAGTTAACCGAATTAAATATTACCCATACAATGATGTCATATTCTTCTATCGAGCCCTAACAATGTCATATCGACCACTGCTCTAGAATAAGATCATATAATTGATAGTTCGGTAAAAATATTAAATTTAAAAAATCGCAATAAAAAAACTATGTTCAGAATGCAAACATGATTCCTTAAACTATGCTATTTGAGATATCTAGTATCTCATCTAAAAATAGTATCTGTAAAAAACAAATATTTCTTTTATTGCAGTGTATCGAATACTCTAATTTCGTTGGCTTAGAGCAGGAATTAATTAACTGACGAAGAAACAAATTTTTCAGCACAGCCGATTAAAGACTGACTATTACTTTTCAGGTCGAAAATAAAAAATATGAACATTTTGATGGTGTTATAGTTCCTTCAAAACTCAAAACAATGTAATAATTTATTTCCTATCATCATGAAAATAATCCTTTAGTGTAAAAAACGCCTTTCCTAAAAATGTTAGTTAATGAGTTTCTGCTCTGAGTCGATGATATGCGAATTCTTTTTTCGGATTTTTTATGTCAAATACAATTACTCAAGTCTAAGCAAAATTCAAAGCATATTCCAAGCGACTTTTAGTTTCAATAGACTCGCAGTAAGCCAAAAATATAAAAAAACGACGTTTGAATTCAAATTTTTCTTTGAGAACTTTTCCTAAACCAAGTAACAGATATCTCAGCATCGACTCGCTCTGTTCTTTGGAGAAAAACTCAAATTAAAAACCCATCCACGTTTTGAAAAAGAAGTCGGCCTATGAGCGGCAAAGCACTAAATATTGAAAACACCTCAGGCTTTCTTAACAAGAGGGATTAAACTCGAAATAAATTGAATGTAAAGTGCATTATCATTTTTCGAAAAATTCTCTTTCGACATCTACTCTATTCGTCGCAGTCTCGCTTCTTTGGCCTTACATGGCATTTGAGACTCAAGCAATCAAACGAGGGTTTTTTAGATTATAATCCTATTTATAGGCATATGCAGATGAGGCCACTAGACAGCTATGTAATTAAAATTTCCATAAATTACACCCCACTACAGATTCCAAGGGGAATTTACCGTCCTATGACGAAATCACTCCATAATTAATGAGGACCTAATTTGTGCATTATTTGACATCACTCGAGTCAACTTTTGCTGACTCGGCGTTTTCAGAGCGATTTTCAGTGCTCACGCTCTTAGCACCATGTGGCATTAAATGATTTACTTCTGACATCGTATTCCTTGCGTTCGGGCTTTTTCAGGAGCTGAAGACAATCTTCCGCGTTGTTTCAATTAAAACGCGTCAATTAATTATAGTTGGATTCTACAGGGAGATAGATATCATTAAAACGAGCACTTAAATTTCGTACTTCAGGCAAATAACTCTTTTATATCATTTTCTCTATTTGTAGGATTTTTTAATACTGAATAATGAGAGGTATGTTTGTCAAGCTTAATGTCGGTGTCGGTAATGTATCCTGTACTTATACCGAACGTGACATCGTTTGGTTTGTTTTACGAATACGATTTAACCACTTCGACCAATAAAAATTACAAATAAATACCGAATTGAAATATGAAAATTATTGGTCAACACCAATAGAACCAAACGCAAAGACAGATATAAACTACGTTTTATGGTTCGCATAATATGTATCATGCGAGAGCATTTGTGTATCAGAAATAAAACCTTCACATTCCGTCTGGTTTGTTTGTTTACACTGAAAATCCCTCTCTCAGAAGTTTATGTGTATTATCTACATTATTATCGGATTATAGAGTACCTAATGTCTGTCTACCACGAGAATTTCCCCTCGCCACTGAGTCTGCAACTGTTAGTTACCATGGAAACGGGAGTTACCACGTTTTCCATAGGGGTTGCTTAAAGAAATGTTTTCCAGTTTGTCGCATTAAATGATTAGAGACCAATGAAATGATTTATGACCAACTGAAAATGTATTTTTACTTGTTGCGAAGAAGATCCATACTAGTGAACTACCTCTTTCCATCGCCAACATTCGTCAGAATTAACTGACCACTGCGCTAGCTACCTGCGAGTTGCAGGAGGCGCAGGTTTGATCTCTGTAACTTATGGACCTTGCGCCATAAAAACCAACCTTCAGAAAAAACAAGCAATATGATTTATCAAATTTTCAACATAAAGTAACATTTATAACTTGATATTTTCCTTATCTAACAAAACTTATAAAAGTGAACTGAATGTGTGTGTGTGTTCATCTAATTTTAAAACAATAGTGTACATAAACTTCAAGACTTCACAGAATATGAGTTTATGCTACACCACACAGAACTGTGTACATGCACATATATTGGCTTTTTAGAACCGAAGTGTATGCAGACCAATAATTTATCCTATACCCATGCTTCTGTATAAAGCCAACACATTATTTCCTTTTAACCAACAAAAGAGTAACGAATTGCAGAGATCTGTATCGTTCAAACCACACAACCTAAAACTGCGTAGAGTGCAATGGAAACGACATAAATTGGGTATTAAAGACTTCTAAATACCAGGGCAACGCCAGATCTAATCGCTGCAGGGCAAAGGGACATGAAATCCCAACTAATGATGAACTAATGAGTTCCATTTCCCTTGATTGCACATTTGCTTTCGTTCTCATCAGGTATTCGCAGCAGCTCTTTGGTCAGTTGGCCTAAGAAGAAATCTTTGGGTATTCTGAAGCTTTTCGTCCATAGTCTAATGCCGGCATTTCGATCATTAAGTACCCAGGAATGCGCGTTATTCACCGCAATTCAGCTCTTGGAATTCATTCGGAGATGGGGTGTAATACTGTATTGTGGTTTTAAGTATGGTTTAGAATGAAGGTAAAATATTTTTTATTAATCATGGGCTAGAATTCAGTTTTTTGCATTTTATTGATGGACTATCTTCATGATATTTTTAAGTTTAAAATACAGTCGTACTGTACTCTCTACTGTATTTTAAACTTACAGTTTCTACTTAATATCTTCTTACTTAAATATCTTACTTATATCTCTTACTCTTATATCTCTTACTTAAATATCTTCGTATTTGATTAACTCTGGTCGCAGTAAAGCACCTTTATGCAGTAAAGAATCTTCATATTCGATTAACATTGGTCACAGTAAAATGTCTTCACCCAGTAAAGTATGCTCATATTTGATTAATTCTGGTCGCAAGATAAGAAACATACAGTATCTAAATACAATTCATACAGTATCTATAAATACAATTCATACAGTATCTATAAATATTGTTCATACAATATCTGTATCTTCATATTTGATTAACTCTGGTCACAGTAAAGAATCTTCATATTTGATTAACATTGGTCACAGTTAAGTACTTTCACACTGTAAAGTATCTTCACACAGTAAAGTATCTTCCTATTTGATTAATTACGGTCACAAGAGAAGAAACATCCAGTATCTAAATACAGTTCCTACACACTATTTAAATACAGTTCCTACACACTATTTAAATACAGTTCACACAGTATCTATAAATTCAATTCATACAGTATCTAAATGGAGTAAAGTATCTTCATATTTTGTTAACTCTGGTCTCAGTAAAGTATCTTTATATTTCATTAACTCTGGTAACAAGAAAAGAAACAGAGTATATATATCTATATATATAGTTCATACATTATCTAAATACAGTAAAGTATATGCATACTTGATTAATTCTGGTCACAGAAGAAAATTTTAAAATGCTTTTGTGTTTTATCCTTCTTGTAGCAGGTGTAATAGTTTTGATTGGTCGGTTGGGCTTTTATGGCACAATTCCAAATTGTTCAGTTTTCTGCATTTTGTTGATAGACTATCTTCATGATATTTTAAAGTTTTAAATACAGTAAAGTATTTTCATACATTATTTTAAACTTAGAGAAAGTAAAAAGAGAAGGAAATAAAAAAATGCTTTTGCGTTTTATGCGTCTTGTAACAGGTGTAATAGTTTTGATTGTTTGGTTGGGTTTTATGGCACAAGGGCACATTGTAGCCAAGTTGCGTCAAACACAAAATATACAACGTCAATATAATGATTCTGAATTTCCTTAATTTCATTTAACTTGATAAAATTTTGAGGTTTTAATGGATTATATGCAATAAAATTTTAATTATATGCAACATTGCCAAAGTTAATTAAAAGTTCGTTATTTCAGATAAATTATATTTAATGCCGATAGTTTTAGATTTTAATGCGAGTTTAAGTATTAAACGGTTTACAAAAGTAAGCAAACTCTTGTAATTCACGAAGGATATAAATTGGAAGGGTTGGTTTTGATTTGGGATTTATGGTGCTAGGGCCATGTTGTGCAAGCTAAATTGCAAGGAAGAATAAAACATTAGTTAAAGAATTCATAAAAGCATCGTTCATAAAAGCATAAAACAGTTCAAACAAAACAAATTCAGGTATATTTTAAAAGCTTTTAAGATCTTTTAGACTCGGCCCTGATAAGAAGTTTACTGATTCTAATAGTAAAACTGGATTTCAGTACCTAAAAGGGTGTCATAAATTGTAATTCTTTAAGATAGGCATTTGGAGACATACAACACAATAAATAAAACAATCAAATATATGTTTCCATTCCACTTTTAATAAAATCATATTTTGGAATGCATAAATACACTGCTGGCCACCGTAAATGCAACACCCTGAAGGAAGCATGCAAATAATATGAAATTTACAACATGCATTAGCGGAGGTGAGATATGCAAATGATTAGAATTTCAGCGCAGACGCACATCACGCGCGCCTGTGGCGCCACTTCAAAGCGCTATTTAAGGCTTGGAGATTTCGACGATTTCAAGTACGGCAATTGTGTTTTTCTTGTGGTTTTTTCAAAAAAAAAAAACGATCAATTATGCCTCGTAGAAAACAGCGATCATCTTTTGATCAAGTATTCGAGTTCGACAGAGGAAGGATAGTGGCCTACCGAGATTGTGGATTATCTTTCAGGGAAATCGGTAGTCGTGTTGGACGAAACCAAACAACTGTAATGCGGATATGTGATCGTTGGATGCAGGAGGGTACGACGGACCGACGTGTTCGATCGCATCCACCTCAGTGCACCACTTCACGTGATGACAGGCATATTGTGCGTATGGCAGTGACGGATCGCTCAGCCACATCACGAACCATAGCACAGCACATTCAGTCTGTACCGCATCATCCAGTGTCTGCGCGTACCATTCGACGCCGTTTACAGCAGAGTGGTCTGTCCGCAAGACGTCCATTGCTTCGTCTACCCTTGACGCAGAACCACAGACGTTTCCGCCGCCAATGGTGCGATGAAAGAAGGATGTGGACGGCAGAATGGAATGAAATTGTCTTTACTGACGAGTCACGCTTCTGTCTGCAACACCACGATGGTCGGATTCGAGTCTGGAGACACCGTGGAGAGAGGATGCTGAACAGCTGCGTTATGCACCGCCACACTGGTCCTGCACCGGGTATTATGGTATGGGGCGGTATTGGATATCACTCTCGCACTCCTCTAGTACGCATTGCCGGTACTTTAAACAGCCAGCGCTACATCTCCGAGGTGTTGGAGCCAGTTGTCCTTCCTTACCTTCAGGGCTTACCCACAGCCATATTTCAACAGGATAATGCGCGACCACACGTGGCACGCATTGTCCAAGGGTTCTTCGTCAATCGCCAGATTGAATTGCTTCCCTGGCCAGATCCCGGATTACTTCCCGGATCTTTCGCCGATAGAAAACATGTGGTCCATGGTTGCTCAACGATTGACCCAGAATACATCCCCAGCTGCCACACCAGATCAACTTGGGCAACGTGTGGAAGCTGCTTGGTCTGCTGTACCCCAAGAACACATCCAAAGTCTCTTTGAATCAATGCCGAGGCGTGTGGCAGCGGTGATCTCCAACAATGGCGGCTACTCTGGCTACTGATTTTGGCAGGAACCACACTTCACAGAAGTCTATAAATTTAATCATTTGATACTTGGTCAACATGTTATCTACAAAATAAATTTTGTTGTGATATCTCTTGTCTTTCTTGGTGTTGCAATTTGGGTGGCCAGCAGTGTAATTCAGTAAGTTCACAGTATCGTCTATTATGGATCATAGGATGGTTTGTTGGTTTTTTATGATGTAAAGATCGTACTTGGCCAAGCTCCACCAAACACAAAACTGAAGACGTTAAGTAATGGATATACACACACAAGGAACGTTTTACTGATACAGGAGACATACATTCATGGTAAGTTACAGGAGTTGAATCTGCGCCATCTATAACTTAAGGGTTGTTAATGCAGTGGGTAACCGAATGAGCCATGGTGGACCTAATCATATAATGAAATAAATGCTAGTAATATGATCCACTTACGAAAAAAATACGCTATTTAACCCTCCAATGGTTTCAACGAGATATCTCGTTCTTTTCCCCACCCTTCCAATACAGGCACTAAATATCTGGCGAGTCTGATGGATGAGGGTAGAGAAGAAGGAGATACCTTGTTCATAAAGATCTGACCAATTTTGCTTAAAAAGAGATATATCGTCATAAAGAATGTCAATTGTTTTCAGAATGGTGAAGACTCGTTTTTTATGATGACGAGATCGAGATTAGGTAAGTTTTTCTAATGACGAGATATCTCATCCATCAAGATCTGGTCAGTTTTGCTGGCAACGAGATACCTCGTCGGGACAACCACCAGGGGTGGTAAACAAGATTGCGCATTTTCAATCAGACTTCTTAAAATCAATAAAGATCGATTAGCAGCAAAAGCAAAACAAGAAAGTACCACAAACAAGCAGCCGAAAAGAAGGACAAATTATCCCAAGAACTAATATTCGAGTCACTCAGATCTTGAAAAATGCTGATTTCAATTAAAAACAAGTTCCGCTCTAAGACGGACCAAAAATCTCCTTTTCACTTTAAAAATCCATTCAATTGTCTTCCCCGGCGGATCAAATCGTCACTCACACACAGTGCTAAGGCAGACACGAATAAGAGTTCAGAGAATCACAGTCTTCTTCAACGCCTTCGCCCAGCACAAAAAATATTTCTGGGAAGAAACTCCTTGGATTGGTTCCAAAACTAATGACTTCTAAGTGCATTCCCCCTCTCCGGGAGAAACCCCCTTCCCTCCAACGGAAACAAAATAACGACTGTGTCTTCAGCCTTGGTGGAAAGGTCTTATCCGGAGGAAGAGACAAATGAATAGGAGTTGTTATTTGGCGTCTCTAAACTGTTAACTCGGAACTGTGTTGTTCAATTTCGCTGCGCTGATACATTGTTGGCAGGTTTTAAACGGTCCTCCCCTTCTTCCTTAATCAGGCCTGCCTCCTATGGATCATCAAAGTGGAAAATAGAATAAGTGAGGGAGAGAACTGATGAAAGGGTTTTTGTAGTATTCAGGGAGTATACTGAGATAGAGTGCATAATAAGCTAGATATCTTTGTAGGTTAGATGCCGGATAATAACATTCCCTTTCGCCTAGAAACGTACATAATTCTTACTTTTAATCCATCCTACAAGAGTGAAACACTCAATTTGGAGGATATACAAGGGAAAAGAATTCTTCAATAATTATTTCATACAGGATAGAGACCAGATAAACACGATCGTTAACTTTATAATTTTGTAGTATTCAGTGATAAAGTGCATAAGTTAGATACCTTTGTAGGTTGGATGCTCAGATAATAATATTCCTCCGCAGTCTTAACCCTCCAAGGGATTTCGACACGATATCTCGTCCTTTAAGACCGATTTTCTTAATGACGAGGTACCTCGTCAAGAAAACAACCAGGTTAGTTGAAAAGTGCATAATCCTTACTTTCAATCCGTCTTGTAAAATATTAAATATAGGAAATATACAAGGGAAACGAATATGAGATAATTACTTCATACATGATAGAGACCAGGTAAACAAGATCTTTCACTTTATCATTTAGATCTTCCTTAAACAGACTTATTTCCTATGAATCATGAAAGTAAAAAATGTAATAAGCGGGGGATAGGCTTATGAGTGGATTTTTCGTTGTATTCAGTATGTGAGTATATTAAGCTCTAGCTATCTTTGTAAGTTTGATGGCAGATAATAATATTCCCTCCGTCTTGATATGTGGGACCATCGTGGCTCAGTGGGTATGCCCACTGCTCTAGCAACCTTCGAGTTGTAGACGGTGCATGATCGATTTCTGTCAGGTGCATTTCTCTCTGGGTGTATTTCTCTCTTCTGTGTCAGTAAAACTTTCATTGTGTGTATGTCTATTACTTGATATTGTTTGACTTGTGTCTGGAGCAGCATGTCCAAATACGGCCATTGCGCCATAAAACCCCAAAACCAACTAACCGTTTTGATATGTATCTAATCCTTATTTCCAATCCATCCTATAAAATCAAAATACTCAATATCAGTACAAAGGAAACGAACGTGTTTCAATATTTATTGTATAAGTGATAGACAAGTGAACTAAGGTATCCCACTTTATAATTCAGATCTTATAATCAGGATTCTATCCTGTGGATCATCAAAGTAGGAAATGGAATACACGGATGGGGAGAGAGATAACCGAAGATGAAAGTATATTTTTAGTATTTAATGAGTACATTGAGATAGAGTATGGAATGGTTAGCTATCTTTGTAGTTGGAACCCAGATATATCAACATTACCTCCATCTTAATATGTACAAATTCTTACTTTTAATCCATCCTTTAACTCTACCGGTGGTTGTCTCAACGAGGTATCTTGTCATTGGTAAAACTGACCAGATCCTGATGCAAGAGAAGTCTCGTCATTAGAAAAAAACTGACCAGATCTTGATTTCGTCATCATAAAAATATCGGCGATACCTTGATGACGAGATATCTCGTCATTAGCAAAATTGGTCAGATCTTGATGGACGAGATATCTCGTCGAAACCGTTTGTAAGATTAAACCTTTGAAGGGAATTATGCTAAAATACTTTTTAAAAAGATCTGTAAAATTAGAGATCTACAACCTTGTATACATGCATTTTGAACACATCAGAAATTTAGTATTTTTGGTACTTTAATGAGATGTACAGCACCGTATGTCCCACAGCCCATCTAAAACACTCATTGACATCAGGATATCAAAAAAATAATACTTATATATTAGCCTTAATATGTACCTAGAATATTTATTTATACTAGCCTTAAGAAAGTAAGTTGTTTACGAAAGTAAATTTTTGTTTTGTGGGTAAAAAGTTCTTGAGATATAATAAACGTAGGACAAGTACAATCTGACTATCGCGCTATAAGTGATACTAGCGTTAAAATTTATTTCTCTCCATAACTCCATTCTTAGCCACAGCTCTTTCAAACAAGTATGAAATTGGATACTTAAAGCACATTCAGACATATACTTCAATTATTCGTAATGATTGATATGTGTAATTCTTTATTTTCACAATTATGGTGATTAATTTTTGTTAGGGATCTATGAATGTTTTAAAAATTACTCTTTATCAACTAAAGAAAAACATTTCTCGATAATGACTCCATCTATCATATTATTAAGAAACGCTGCGATCCTAGTATCACTATATCCGTGTTTCCCCAGGAATTTTCTTTGTCCTTAAACTGTTTAGTTTATCGTTACGAATCAAATAGTAATATCTGTCGAGATACAGTAAAGCCTCTTAGCTTCCAAGAAAAATTTCCATTTCATATTTTTAAGAAAGGATTTAGTGTCCTATTTATCATGCACTCCTATCGAAAAATTGACACCACTTAAAATAGTGAAGTATAATGCCATCAAACTTTCAGAAAATTGCTTTTAAGAAGTCTGTGGTTTAAGTTTCCATGGTTTGAATGCTAATTATACTTTAAGTATACCAGAAGAATATCTTTCACATCCACATTTCATTCTTAAATCATTATAAGGATTTATTTCTGCAGCATAAATGTTCCGGTATCTCAATATTTAAAGCCCTTTATTTATTCTTGAGTGGAACTTATTTTGAAGGAGTGCAGCAAAATAATTTGAATTATCGATTAAGCACGTAATTGGTGGCTAGACTTCATTCCCATACAACCCCATATCTACTTAAAAATTAAAAACCCAATTCCTATTTCATTTTATGCACTACATTTATTCTGAAGGAGCGCAGACAAATAATTTGAATTATCTATTAAACATGTGGTGGGGCGAGATTTATCTCCTACATAACCCCAGTCTACTTAAAAAGTGAAAACAATGCCTATTGCATTTTTATGCACTGTTTATTTTGAAGGAGTGCAGAAAAATAATTTGAAATAACTATTAAGCATGAAGCGAGGCAAGACTTCTCTCCTACATAACCCCATGTGTATTTAAAAATTTAAAATATAACGCCAATTGCATTTTTATGCACTGTTTATTTTCAAATAGTGCAGAGGAATTATTTAAATTATCTATTATATATAAGAATGAAGCGAGGCGAAATTTCTCTCCTACGTAACTCCATGTCTGCTTAAAAATTGAAAACACAAAGCGTATTGCATTTTTATGCACTACATTTATTCCTAAGGAGAAATAATTTAAATTATATATTAAGCATGTAGCGTGTGGGGCGAGATCCTACATGCCCATGTGTACTTAAAAAGTGTAAAAACAACGCCTATCGCATTTTTATGCACTATGTTTATTTTCAAATAGTGCAGAGAAATAATTTAAATTATCTATTAAGCATAAAGCGAGGCGAGATTTCTCTTTTTTTTAAGTAGATAACCCCATGTCTACTTAAAAATTGAAAACACAATGCCTATTGCATTTTTATGCACTACATTTATTCCGAAGGAGTGCAGAGAAATAATTTGAATTATCTATTAAGCATGTAAGTGGTGGCGAGAGATTTCACTCCTACATAATCCAGGGCGCGAGTATTTTGTATCCCGGATACAAAACAAGAAGCCGATACTTTAATAGTCGTTAGGATAGCATAGAGGCGTAAGTTATGCAGAGGATTATGAGTCGGAAGCAATCGATAGCAAGAGAAGCTAAAATGCGGCCATCCAACTGGCACAACGCAAATGAGGGGAATCTTGCATTCTATTAGGGCTTTCCCCATACTTTCAGTCGTTAAGCGAAGCTCGGAAGCACTTGTGCTCCCTCATTTAGGAAAAGGGTGAAGGAAAAGCGTTAGTGACAGCTGTGAGCCTTATAGGGACGCTATTAATGTTTGTTGCGAATAAACACGTATTTCTGGATTCCTCCTGCAACGTTTCGGGCTCTAATGATAGTTATTCTATTTTATTCGGGCTCTTTTTTTGAATAAAATGAAACCGTAGAACGCGTGCTTTCCTATTGTTTCGGTGTCGGTTTCTTTTGACAAACTATCGACCAGCGCAATTCAACCGGGGCTTGCGGATGTGGAGACGAAAAAAATATTTTCCGCGGCAAAAAAGTGGCGAGATAAAATGTCGGCTTTCGCGTTGATGACAAATTGAGGTGACATTCCTTAGCATAATGAGTAGAATGATGGTGGTGTGGGAGCGGTTTTTTCCGTTTTGGTATAAGATCCATTCAGTGGGGTACGCTCAAAAATAAAACGTTTTCTTAGTAGTTCTTTAAAAACATTTTAACTAATGATTTCAGATCGAAATGCGAGATGTATAAAGTTACATCATTTATCCTGTCAGTTACCCTCCTGGTGGTTGTGTTGGCGAGGTATCTCGTTCGAGACAACCACCGGGGGTGGATCGTCGTTAGCAAAACTGACCAGATCTTGATGGACGAGATATCTCGTTGTTAGAAGAAAACTGACAAATATTGATCTTGTCATAATCAAAAGATCAGCAATATCTTGACGATGAAATGTCTTGTCATTAAGAAATTGGTCAGATGTTGATGGACGAGATATCTCGTCGAAACCTCATGGAGGGTTCATACAGTTAGAATTATAGTAAATGCATACGTACAGATTAATTTGCATGTTTTCATGAATGCCTACTTTAAAAAATGTTGTTTCTAGAAATATTTTTATGAAATAGACTGAAACGCAAATGTATGGCTAAAATGTCTTTTCCTTCCACTTCCTCGATTAGTAATGTTATAACCTTGATTAACCGGGCTCCGATTAACTGAGTGTCCGTGTTATCTTAACTGATTTTGATAATAAGTTTTGTAAAACTTTAAATAAAACTTCGAGTGCGATTGTGTGTACTTTGTGCTTGACTGGTATGGTGGACAGATGGACTGAGCTACAGATGGGCAGATGGACTTGGCTACAGATGGGCAGATGGACTTGGCTGCAGATGGACTAGGCTAGAGATAAACAGATGAATGGTGGGGTCCTTTACTGGTCTGATGGGGTTTGGGTTTTATGGCGAAAGATCCAAACATAAGTGGCGCAAAACTCAATTATATTATTTCAATTATCAGATCAGGCCAACATTAAAATCATGATAAAACATTTAAGTGAACAACATGAAAATTAAAACACACTTCAAAAGTAAGAAAAAGTAAACATATTGAAAACAACTCATCATCAACATGAAAAGTAAAATGTAGTTTAAAATGCACCGATGTGAAAGATAGAATGATACCCTTAGCGTGTTTGAAAGTGCTGCGAAACAGAATAGAGATAAGAACTTCTTCAAGAGAGTTTAAATGATACGTAACTCAAGTCCAGATTGATTGGAAAATTATTACAATAAGTACATACTGTGACACAAATCCGAGAATAGATTGTTCTTTGTGTTTGCTTTATGAATCTTTCAGTAGCAGTAGCAGTAATACATTGCACTGTATATTTTTTTGTATTTCGTATTCGTATAGGCTGTTTCGTGTTACTAAGTCCTTAGTATCCAAGTTTCTGGTTATTTGAGGTGGCCTTGGTTCACATTACCTTAGATAATCAAGGTTCTACTATACTTAATAATATAGAAATAGAAGTCTCATATTTATAACACCCCTTGAATGTTCAGGGTTTTTCTCTAAATGCGTAATTTATCCCCATTTTATCATTAAAATATTCTCAAGTACTAACTAATGTTGAACCTATCCATTTTTCTTTTGCTTTCAATTATTTCATGTTTTTTGTGAGAAATACAACAATAAATTAAGAAATGCTTAAGGTAGGTAGGTAGGTATTTTATTTAACGTCGCACTAGAGCAACACAACGGGATATGAAGAAATGATTAAAGAATGATTGTAAGGTATAATCGTATTCACAGACAATCAAATGCCACAAATAATAATATAATAGTTCTGCGATAAAAATATATTGATATATATACTTTTTATTTGTAGCTTATATTTTATAATTAAGTACACATTTTGTATACACTCGTGCAAATTCGCAATTTCATTTTATAACTTTTATATCGCGTATGAGCTGTATCGATTCGTTTATTTTTCAGGTAATTCGTCATTTATTTGTATGACAATCATTCAAGCATGACTCAAATAATGACATACGACGAATTCAATTAAAAAGTTACAATAGAAAAATACTTAAAAGAAGTAAATCATCAAACAATCCTTACGCTCTGGATTCGTTTTTCCTAGAACGATAATTGAAATGATATTAAACTGAAACGGACATTTTCTGACAAATAGAGTCGGTACAATTACATAAAAGTTATTCTGTTTCCTTTCACGAGACTTGAAAATTTTATGGAAAAATTTATCGAACCAAACCCATATAAAAGTAAAAATGGCACAGTCGTGCATAAAAGGTTGCTATGGTGACTGGCATTGTTCTAGGAAGATCGGAATTTCTCTAGGATAAAACACTGTTCTACGTAAAAGCTCTCTTAAATAACTGTTCCAAACTCTAGGATTCAGATGAGAAAAGAACATAAACTCAAATATTTCCATGATCATTGAAGACTTATTGAATATGAAGCATACGTTTTGAGGGTTGAATATAATTTTGATGTCTTTTCGCTCAGTTCTGTGTTTTTGGTATAAATAATTTATTTAACCTAAGAAAGCTTTCACCGACGTTTTCATTCCTTTCTTAAGAAATTTGATTTGTAGTATTTTTCCTGCAGAATTCTCGACATTGTCCAAGTTGGGTTCATTAGATGTGTGTAGATATAATCCCATTATATTTTGATGATTCATCACTTTTATTTTTATTATTCCTTTTCAATATTTTTATGTCATTGATTCAATTAACTTGTGATACTATTAAGAATACCTCCGATTAATCTGTTTAGTATATAAAATTTCAAAATCTGCAAGAGAGAGAAAGAACATTTTCACTGTTCTACAAGCGTATAGGATTTTAATACTATACGAGTATTTGTTATTTATTTTTCAGGCATTTAATTCTTAACTATCCAAGTAGTTTCGACGAGATAACTTGTCCATCAAGATCTAAACAATTTTGCTAATGATGAGATTCATTGTCATCAAGATATTGCCGATTTTTTTATGATGGTGAGATTAAGATCTGGTTAGTTTTCTTCTAATGACGAGATTTGGTCACTTTTGACCTCATAATAAATGACAATATGCTAATGATGTGATATCTCGTTGAACAACCACTTGGAGGTTTAATTCAAATATTACCTTAGACATTCATCTACAGACTTTTTACATACATTTTTTTCATGACGATATTATAAGATAATTTTGAGTTTGAATTGTATTTTAAAGTTTTCGTTTCACATTATTATAGATATTTTCTTTAATTATATGCTATCGTATCGATCCACACTCACCGACCTTAAAGAACTATGCGATAGCATCGGCATGCAATATGGTTATACTTTGAAGCTACCATACAAATAACTTGTACCCGGGTTTGGAATGTTCATACACAATAATCGTACAACAGTTCTAAAATTTAAGTACTTTATGTTTTGTGCAACGTCTATTATGATTAAATTTTTCTTTGAGAAAATGCCGTTTTGTATTGTAGTTACATTGAAATGCTTTGGAGAAACAATGCAACTATCTCGTTACGAATGATGCGATTGAATGCATCAAAAACAGTAATACACATGTTATTAAATCTCACCTTTTGATGTAAAATGAAAAGTACTTCAACACAAATATGAAAACTAAGTATGAATTGTAATAAACACTGGGAGTGACAAATTATTCCGACACATATAAACATCTATAAACGCATTGATGGCAAAGTAAAGAGTCAGTTTATTCCTTTCAACGTGAAATTAAATATTTAATGCATATTTATGAAAGAAGGAAAATAATTGAATGGATCCCTAAATATCTAAAATATTTATTCCTAGTGAAAAAGATATTTAAATTCGAAGTAATTTAAATAAGTGTTAAATGGAAAAAGCATAAAGGGAAAACAAATCATATTAATCTAATTGAAGATATCGTTAAAGCCTGTACTTTGTGGTGCAATAGTTCATCAATATATGTTTATGAGGAAATAATCCATAGACAATTAAATTTAGGATTTGATAGGGTTAGGAATTAAATATCGCATCAATTAAAATATTTTTCTTTGTTTAGAACATTTTATACATTTTCATGAACTTCTTTTGCATGTGATGAATATATTTTTCAAAATTATTTGAATAGATGCTGTAATGCCAGGAATGCACATTTATTTGTTTTAAGAACACGAAATGAATTCGTGTATTACAAATTATCTTTTTTAGATTTGGTATTAGAAAATAATATTGGGATGAACCAGTCTGTCACCTACCAGTAACGGACCGCTGTCCCATATTTTTCATTTAAGCAAGCAAACTAAGTCCAGTGCATCAATAATTACTCAGTTTCGTATTGAAATAGACAATAAACTAGAATTTATGTTAATCAACCTAACACGTTGGAACCAGAACTAGATTTGTCAATTTCCTATTCCAAAATCGGAGAAAAAGTTACAAAGCTATCAAGTATTAAAAATTATACTATAGCGCATTTTAATCGTCTTCCATACCAGAACCTAAGTACACCAAATCTTTAAAGTGAAATTACTACTTAGCTCCAGAGTAATTTTTGCATGGATAATGTGCATCAATTTGTCGATTACTGTGATTGGTTCACCAGAGTTTCCCTATCAGTTGTTAGTTTCAAATAAATACAAAAAATATTTAATCAATATCAAACCAATCTAAAGTTACAACAGCAAAATAACTGCACATCGGTTTTATGCTGTTCTCAGTGATTTCCTAATACCATGCGGAAATTGCTAGCGAAGAGCTTTTCTTTGATAAACATGCCAGCAAATTTATGTTCCAACTATTTCTCGAGATGTATGAGCTTCATCGTGTAGAAATAAACGCACTATTGGTAGAAGCAATAAGGAAACAACTAAGTATTGGTTCAGTTCAAATTCAATTTGTCCTACGTTTATCGAATAGCATCACATTCACCTCTATATTGGATTAGGTTGCGTGACTTTTCTGATGTTCTTCCTAACCGAGATACTTCATATATATGTAGTAATAAGAACCAGAGCATTTGGTATATGTAGAAAACTCTTTGTTTCTCAACATCAATTGCAATAAATAGTGATGGGTTTCGATTATAGAATTAGCGTGAGATCTACACGCAAATAGTTGTTGCGCATTTCCTTGAGTCTACACATTGGTGAGATTCCCAAATATTCTTTCTGGTTAAATCTTAGTATGCGGTGCTGTCAAAGTTCGCCAAGATATCATCTGATCATAAATGCTAATCATTAGAGATGGGCTTTTATTCCGGTAGCAGTTAAAATATCAGTGTTATTACAAATTGGCAATTAGTAACTGTTATCAGAAATACTAAGTTATAGTTAGTTGCTAAAAAGTATCTTTTAAAATAAGAAAAATTTATTACATTAAATTAAAAAATATTAAAATTCATTCACAATTTGGTAAGAATAAAATTTGAGATCACTGATGGTTTAAGCAATTACTAACTGTTTAAATAAAACATAAGGTCGATTTCTAACAGATAATGACAACTGCTACATTTATACACTAACTCAATTATTTTTGTCTTAATATTAGCAATTATTTATAACTGTTGTCACAAATTAGCAATAACCGTTAAGACTGTTATCGTAAAATAATAGTTTTGTACATCTCCAACCTTTACCATTTGAATTTTACTATTTTTTTATTTTATCGATAGAAATTCGCTTTTTTTGTCAGAGGCATATTAAACAAAGATATCATTGCGTTAAGAGTGAAATTAGCCCGGGGACATCTCAGATGAACCGTCAAAGAAAATTAAAAAAACTTCATATTGCTTTTCTTGAAATAATTCAAGGAGTCTCGAGAGACATTTTTTATCAAAATTTCAAGAAAATGCAGTCAAGTTTTAATTTAATTTAATTTTCCTCATGATATTTCAATGATATAGTTTTTCTAATAGTCAATGAATATTCATATCGATTTAGTACTAGCCTCGAATCGTAAAAACAATTGCAACTGAACTGGTATAGGCAATTTTCAGAATTTCAAAAACTTATAAGAAATTAAGCTATAAAATTCTGCAAAACATTTATTTTTAGGACTATAAGCGTGTAAAAAATTTAAGGATTTTTAGTCTGAGATAAACAGCATAGGTTAGCTGCTGGAAGAAGGCAGATGACACTGGCCGAATTCATATTATTTTCACCAACTCTTAATCATTGCTATTACTTCCGGCACCGAGCCACATAGTCCGAGCTACCAGTCCACTCTAGAGACGCGAATTGTGTAAATGCATTGTTTACGTTGATATGTCATCTAATTTAACGAATAGACTCGATAAAACCACGCGATTCATGTCATTCAGATTGCCAAAGCGAGACTTTAGTGAGCTTGAAACCAACTTTTTTAACCCTCCAAGTGATCTCGACGAGATATCTCGTCTATCAAGATGTGAACAGTTTTGCTAATGACGAGAAACCTCCTACTTCAAGATCTGACCAAGTTTGCTAATGACGAGATATCTCGCCAGCATTGCCAATTTTTTAATGATGACGAGATATATAGTACATCAAGATCTGACCAATTTTGCTGATGACGAGATATCTCGGCATCAAGATGTTGCCGATTTTTTATGTGATAACGAGTTATATCTTCATCAAGATAACGCCAATTTTTCGGCTAATAATTGGGGCTAAATAGTTGAAATTATGAAATAATTGAATGAAGGCTAAATAATTGTTTAGATCAGGGGTGTCAAACTGGCGGCCCCAAGATAATTTTTTGTGGTCCACGATGCTCTAGTTCAAATGTTGCTCCTTTTCACAATATTGTGGTAAAATTGAAGAAATCCAAAACGAATTCGATAAACGTTTTAATGATTTCAGAGTTACAAAAATGTTTTTCTCTTTATATTAGACCATTTTCTTTTGAAGTTGAAAATGCTCCCAATTCGATACAATTGGAATTAATTGATTTCCAGAATGATTAGGTTTTAAGACAAATATCGAAAAGTAGGAATTCCCAAAATATATTCTTATTTAGGTGAAAAATACCCGGAAATTAAAAAGTTTGCTGTACAAATTTTATGCTATTTTGAGAGTACGTACTTGTGTGAGCAACTATTTTCGTCCATGAAATTAAATAAAATGGCCTACAGATCAAGATTAGCTGATAAACATCTATCAGCCATAATTAAGATTGTCTGTTCTCAGTCTTTGAATCCAGATATTGGAAAACTAGTAGGAGGAAAGCGCTGACAACTTTCCGGTGAAAAAAATTAATTTTAGTTTTATAAATACATTAAATTAAATAAACGTTTAAATAAAATCAATAATATAGCAATACTATAAATTATTACCCTAAATTCACTTCATTACATAATGTGTTTCAATTATCCTATCCATATTCCTGAATCCTCACTTCAAAATATAATTTTAAGAAAATTTGTAAATGTGATGTGGCCCGCTTGAATCTTACCAGTTGCATTAAATGGCCCGTGTTTTAATTGAGTTTCACACCCCTGGTTTATATTAACGTTTCGATAACGCTATTAGGTGTTTAGATTAAAGTTTAGATAACGTTATAGATGTTATTAAATAAGGCTTCTTCAAATCGACAGTTCTGACTGGTTAACTTTTTATTTATAACTTGAAAGGATTTTTAATGTTTGACGAATTATCTATTCACATATGAATAGAAGCTAATTTTGTAGTGATTTCGAGTTTGATTCATTCAAAAACACCCATTTCCCTACTATTGACAATCTTTTAAAATTAAGTGTTCCATAATACATACCTTTACCTTACAGCAAATAAAATTATTGTTCATTTCAATGCCAAAAAAAGTGCTTCACTATTCAATATCGTTTTCTCAATTGTTTTGATTGATAGTAACAAATGAAACTTGAGTTCATACAATGTAATTGTTGAATTTACGCTACACTGGAGCAACACAACGAGCTATCGGCGACGATTCGTGATCGATCCCGAAGGGAAAGATCAAGGACAAGACCTCGTAATTTTGAATCACGGTCAGATGACGAGAGTTCATAAAATGAAGTCATTCTATCTTTTGAGACAATTCTTTTAGCAAAAAAAATATTTTTCTTAAAATAACCACAAAGTAACAGTGAATGAATATTAACCCTCCTGTGGTTGTCTTGACGGGGTATCTCGTCATTAGCAAAGCTGAGAATATCTTATTGGACGAAATATTTCGTCATTAGAAGAAAACACGCTCACGATCATTAGAAGAAAACTGACCAGATCTTGAACTCGTTCTCAAAAAATATCGGCAAATTGCTTATGACCAGATACCTTCCCATTAGCAAAATTGGTCAGATTTTGATAGACGAGATAACTCGTCGAAACCCCTTGGAGGGCTAAAAACATGGTGATCAAAATTAAACATATATATCTCAAAAATCACGAAGAAATAAATAAATTGATTCCGTTGCTTATTGAAGCAAATAATTTCTCCTTCATCACCATAATTGTAATAGGTTCCGGTGTATTAAGGAATCCTCAGCACAGTGATGCACTTTCAGAGGAGATACTCTCGGGCATAACTGTTTTGAGTTCAATAACCAGTGTATCTGGAATCTGTTTTAACTGGATTGAGAAACTCAGTAACGATCGCATTACTAAGTACTCCAAAATCAGTTTAATGCTTCAACTGGCATAGTGGTTAACACAGTGGTTGAAAGGCTTGCATTCGCAGCACTTGGGTTAGCAAGGGAAGTCAAATTAAGGAGACATTTAGATAATGCATTTAAATGATTTCTACTCACTATCAGGTCAAGGAGACCGAGGATAGTCATTTTGTCTATTTTATTGGTAAAAGCCCCATTTTGATCTTATAAGGATACACTTCAACATCGTTAAGAATATGCATCAAATGAGAATAAGTAAGGATCGTTAAAACTCTAATTGAATAATCCTGCTGTCTACTTAAGCTACTTAAGCAGCCACAATGTATAAAAATTGAACATAGTAACATATTCTATTCAACCGAAATATGTTGCCTTTGCTGAAACTGAGTTATTTGCAGGAATTCAATGTCAACAAAATCTCATATTTAAAATTTAAAACAAAAATGCGAACTCATACGCTATACCATATTTCTACAACTTTTTCGCTTTATACATTCTCGATTTTTAAATGCATAAAGCGAAAAGCATGTACAAGTAATATATTCGGCTTATGACCAACTATGAAAATTTATGCATCTAATGATTATAAGTAAACATTGTTAAAACTCTAACCGAATAATCCTTACTACTGTCTACTTAAGATTCTTAACAGCCCAATAGCCCAGAATGTATACAATTATGTACAGTAACATATTCTATTCAACCTAATGTATCCAGTTGTCATTGCTGAAACTGGTTATTTTCGGGAGTTTAATGTTACCAATACTTCATATTTAAAACTACAAAGATTCGTACTCTTACGCTATATCATATTTCTATAACTTTTTGGTCTCTATTTGTAAACGTATTAGGCAAAAGTCATGTTCAAGTAACAAATTCGGCTTATAACCAACTATGGAAAATATGCATCAAATGAGGATAAGTAAACATTGTTAAAACTCTAACCGAATAATCCTTACTACTGTCTACTTAAGCTACAGAAACAGCCCAGAATGTATTAAATTATATACAGTAACGTATTCTATTCAACCTAATCCAGTTATTGCTGAAGCCAAGTTATGTGAGGAATTTAATGTTACCAAGATCTCATATTTAAACTAAAAACAAAATTTCGTACTCTTACCTATACCATATTTCTACAACTTTTCGATCTCTGTTTGTAAGCGTATAAGGCGAAAGGCATGTAGTGGTAATAAATTCGGCTTATAACCAACTACGGAAACGTTTTTCTTCCACCAAATATTGCGCCATTTACATCTTGGGAAATGGCGCAAGCTGAATATATGAAAGTAATGCTTGATGTTTTTGATCTGCTTCTTTTCCGGTTGCAACTTACGTTTCGATCACATTTTGAGTACCCATGTATCATTACCTCTCTGCTTCGCAAAAGACATCAAATGCATAAGATGAAAGCTCTTTACCGTGTTTGAGTGTCTTTGACTGTCGATAGTCCCGTTATACCGTCGGTTGCACTATGATGCATTGACATGACTATTACTATAACTAAACTTTTAAGAGGGGAATCTGTTATTTATTCTATACTCAAATATTTTATTACGATGTTTTGGAGAAGTTCATTTCATTTTTTAAAATAAAGCGGTGCATAAATAGAATCAGGAAACAACTTATGTGTATTTTTTCGTGGTTTTGAAACCGTACTTAAATGTCTTATGATTCAGAAACTATTGACTGGCATGTATATAGTGTTACTTTGCAACACTAGGTAGCTTCTAATTGAAATCTGTCACTCAGAGTGAGCTGTTTAATTAACTCCATGAAAATAACAAGTGCGAAGCTGTAACAAGAGTTTCAACATACTCAATTCAAAAATGAAAATTTTTTGAATCGGGTTTTTTGATGCCATAAAAGAGATTGAAATTTCAAAATTTTTAGTATTCTAAAACATTTAGATGCCTTTTCAAATTCTGCAAAGACCAAGTGGTCGTACTTACCAAATAGAGAATTCAAAAGTATTGACTCTAGGATTTCGTGAATATAAATAAGAATACACATAGCTTTATAATTTTGCACAAATATCATTCGAGTAGTAAAAGTATGTATTACATGAATTTTCTAATAGAGATACAAAAGTGAAAGAAATGGTTTGAAATTAACCTTCATGGTGGTTGTCCCGACAAGGAACCTCATCATTATCAAAACTACCCAGATCTTTATTGACAAGATATCTCGTAAGAACCACTTGAAGGGTAAAAAAGATGTATAGTAGTAAATTATACAGGTTTGATTGCCTCAGACGTGCATAATTTATAACAATAAATTGAAAATTCTCAAATCTTAACATAAAGATTATGCTATAACTTATTGTTTGGTACATTACTTCAAAAGAGCAAAGGGGTTGCCATGACTCAGTGGGCTTTCCCACTGCACTAGCAATCTGCAAGTTGCAAGCAGCGCAGTTTCAATACCTCCCTAGATGTATTTCTCTCTTCTGAGGCAGTAAAGCAGTTTTATGGTGTGCGTGCATTTACTTGACATTGTTTGGAGCAGCTTGGCAAAAGATGGCCCTTGCGCCACACAACCCAAGAAATCGACCAGGAAGCAAAGATATTCACCCACGTATCTTCCAAAGTAGCATTAATAGCCCGTCGTATTGCTCCAGTGCGACGTTAAATAAAATACCACACCTACCAAAATAGTATTAGATTTCTTACTTGTTCTTGTATTAAAAGACCTGCTAGAATACCGATAAAAACTTCTGAAGCATTTCCTTTTCAACTCCTGGATCGTCTAAAAACTAAAGGTTGCAAAGGAAGAGTAAACTGCCAAACGGAATCTTCTTTGGCTGAAAGGGGCTAATGCGATTCAGTGACAAAAGCTAAAACAAATAGAAAAAAAATCCTGATTATGGTAATACCAGATTCTTTGGACAATTTCTCCAGCAATTCTTCTCTGTCAGATAGAGGCACACACTCGGCTTGTTCCCCCAATCCACATTCAAAGTCTGACTCCTTTCTTTCGACCGTCCTTTTTTTCACTATTTCATCCGAAGTCTTTCCTGAACTTGCGTGCCTTGCAGCTTCCCGCTGCTTAGTATGCAGCTTGGAAAAATTTATTGTAATGAGCGCCTATCGGCTTCTCAGCTATTTGTTTTTTGAACCAAATTGAAGAAGACGTTCTTTGCCAGCGCCAGGAGAGCTTGCGTTTGCCGCTGCTTTTATTCAAACCATCCGAGCAGGGACACCTTTGGCCTTATGCGCGTCATCAAGACTTCTGAACCACCGATCCAGATGGATCGGTGGAAACGAGTTCAGCTGTGATTTTTGGAAACATTTTATTGCACCGTGACGTAGTTACAGATCAGTTAAGTTCCTCGGGGTTTTTTCGCTGTTTCCCGATATATACGACATTTCTGTGCACAGTTTAGTGTACCCCTGCCATAATTACCATTCTATCAAGTTCCATTTATTGGGAGTAGTATCTTCTTTTTCTCAATGCATCAGCAATGTTTTGCATATATTTGATTACACTGTGCCACAATTACCAATCAAGTTCCTGAGGTTTTTATTCCTCCCGGAGTGTGTCTCTTTTATGTGTCAGTTAAAGTTTCCTTGTGTGTCTATGTCCATTTACTTAACGTTGTTTGGTGCAGCTTTGGACAAATATACGTAGTCCTTAACTCAACCCAATTAATCAATCTGAGTTTTTTAGGTCTATCATCTTTTTCGTAAATCTAACCGCAATGTGTTGTGTACATTTTAATGCACGCCGTGCCATAATTACCATTCAATTGAATTATCCAGGGTATTAGCATTTTTGGTATTAGCATTTTTTTTCTCAAGGAATCTGCAATTTTTGTTTACGTTTTACTGTACCGCGTGCCCCCAATAACCGTTCAATTAATTTCTTCAGGTAATCTCGTTGGGATTTATGTACATGTCTTCTTTTTCGCAATATATTATTCCTTTACAATAGTAGATCTTTCCCTTCGGGTTTTATCCTGGACCATCTTCAATAGCCCGTGTGTTGCTCCAGTGCGATGTTAATTGAATACCTACCAACCTACTTACCTTCACTTTATACGATGACTGACGTCGTTTCTCAGGATATATTCGGGTTGCTGAGGTAGAGATTGTTCAAGTATACATTTCCCATGATGTTTAAAAACGCATAGAAGAGTTATAAGCTGCGAGAACCCATCCCCATTCAAATGGACTAAAACGAGTGTAATTAAGTTACCGCACGTGGTTTATGGGATCGTGCACTAGATTTTTCTTATTCAAAGTTATTTGCGATTTCAAAACTAGGTCCAGACAAAGACAGTCTTGTACACTGGGGCTAATACACGTTAAATCTGTCGTGGCCTCACGTTGACTTGGTGTGGAAGTTTGGAGAGTGAGGTGCCAGCTCAGGTGTTGCCTCGTTACCTGACAGCGGTTGAAAATTACAAGGCGTTGTCATTGGATCTTTCTCTTCGGGATTGATCCCGGACCGTCGCTAGTAGCCCGTTGTGTTGCTCCAGTGCGACGTTAATTAACAATCTACCTACCATGTATATTTTTGGTTTCCAATTTGAAATCCGTCGTTTTATAAAATGCTCCCTATTTTTGAGTATTGTACGTAGCATAAAAATAACTTCTTCAAGTTCATTCAACGAATTTTACATAAAAAATAAGCTGGATTTAAATTACTCGACTCAAATCGAAATTGTTTCCATTTTTTGTAAAATAAATCTCACATTTCTAAAATTTTTTGTTCGCTTTCAAACTTTCGCCACAAAGAATCTTTGCAAGCATTTATTTGAATATAAATCTCGGCAATCGGAAAACTGCTTGTAAAACATGAAATCAATGGAAACTGATTCTATTACCCCTTAAAGATGATAATAACAAATTTAATTGAACAAATACCATTTTCTAAATTGCCTAATCTTAAACTGATTAATAAATAATAAAAAGTAAATGTGCATAATTGATTTAAGTATTTGAGAAAAAATCCCTTCGAGAGATTTGTGTATATTTTAAAATTGTTTCATATTTTTAAATATGGGAGTATATAACTTAATAAAAATATTTTTTTAAATTAAAGTTTCACCCTTAAATATTAAACAAAACTTGCTTAGTCACACCTATTAACCAAATTAACTAGTGTACCTTACATAATTCTTTGATAGGATAGTTGAATTAGACAAAAAGTACTGACCTCAAAAGACTTAGTGAACAAATTCCCTACTCTGCGGGAGTTGAGATGCAAGTAGCATCAAACATGTCTCTAAAGTAACTGTGATTTCCCAAACCAAATCGTATTGAATGAACTTCGCAATTTGTTTTATGCAACATAAGAATAAATTAATCAGCGTTCCTAATAAAAACATTTCATCAACTTCACAAACCGTTATATGCAACGTTAAAATTAACTAAATTTGTGTACCTTACATGAACCTCTTATAGATTCGAATTAGCATAGATTCGAAAAGTATAAACATCAAAATTCGGGAAAAAATTTCCCGCTCTTCAGAACTGTCGCAACATACCTATCTATAACGGAACTGTTATTTCTAAAAACAAATAGCATTGAATGAACTTCGCAAGCTGTTATATCGTCGACTTACGAATAAAACGCACTAAGTCAGGAAGCATAATTCTGAGAAAACAGAGGGGCAAAATTCTACTCTCTATCCTTTACCCACTAAGTACGTTTCTCAAGAAGAAATATAACATTCATGCAAAGAGAAAATGACTTAGTGGACAGATACCCACATTCTGGTTTAGAAAAACTAAAAACTCATTTGAAAATTTTGACTTAGTGTTTTTCACTTGTAAGCCGACGATATACAACATCACAAAAAATTAACCAGTGCTTCAACTAAAAATCTTTCATCAACTTCCCAAACTGTTACAAGCAAGATTAAAATAAATTATCCAGTACACTCAACAAAAACCTTCAACAGGAACTCAAAAAAATATCTCCCCCAATACTTTGGAAACGAACAAACCGTGAAAATCAGTCCATTGAAAGACATACCCATTCACACAGCCCAAATCTGATTGTTTCTAAATCCGCAACGACAGCGCCAGTGGACAGTGGTCTAACTCTCCCCCACCCGACTCAGAAAAGAATCCTTTCTCCCCCCTCGCGCATTCCACTCTAATTCCGACCCCTTCTGTATTTTTAGGGCCACTCAATCCGATCCAAAAAGTCGAAGTGATATTAAAAAAGTGCGAAATCCTCGGCTGCAAAGTGCCCTGTAGGTATTGTGAGGCGCGCAGTCTTGCAGATAATTATAGAATCATCTGGAGGAGGCGGATTGGCCTTTTTGCGCTGGCATGATGAAGCGTCTAAGCTGAGCTGAGGAGGCGTCCAAAAGGTGAGCCGAAAAGGCGGTAACTAGTGGAGCGCAATGATCCGCTTTCGGATGTCAGATATAAGCTGACGTCACACGAGTTTGCTCGAAGTCTTTATTTCACGGATGACCAGGCCGGACTTTGGGAGGCATTCTATTCTCCGAGCTCCGACACCTTCTATACATCAAGGCGTCTATTGTGTGGCATCCGGTTGCGATCGTGACGGCATCCTTTGGCACGTAGGGGGAGCAGCTGGTGCTCCAGAAATCAGCCTGCAAGAGAACAATGATGCGGGACTCTTCTTTTTCCACCTCGGATTAATAACGATCATTCTCTGCGCGACTAAGAAGGCCCTCGCTTCTTTTCAAAATGCTCGCCTTTTCAGTAAAACGCCCTTTCAGTAATTGTAGAGTAAATTGAAAGTTCCCAGACTGGAGGATATCGAGAGGTGTGTACAGGAATTCTTTCCTGTCCACACTTTCGAAGAAACTTTCGTGTACTTTGCATTTATAGAAACTTCCTCAGTCAGAAGATATCGTTCTCCGGCGTCAGTATCTGTTAAGAGGCTTTCCATTAGCATGTTCAAAACTTTCAGCACTTCGTAGAGCAAATTGAGAGTGCTCAGAGAAATTTATCGAGAGGTTTGTACAGAAACGCTTTCCGCCAAGAAAGAAATTCTCGTGCACCTTCAAAAAGTATCATTCTCCAAATTTGAAACTCACTATTCCTATAACGAGGCTTTAAATTATAGCATGTCCAAAACTTACAGCACTTTCAGTAATTGTAGAGTAAATTGAAAGTACCTAGACTGGAGGATATCGAGAGGTGTGTACAGGAATTCTTTCCTGTCTACACTTTCGAAGAAACTTTCGTGTACTTTGCATTTACAGAAACTTCCATAGTTAGAAGGCATCGCTTGATTTCTCTTATGAAGCTTTCAATTAGCATGTCCAAAACTTAAAGCACTTTCAGTGATTCTAGAGTAAAACGACTGCCTAGACTGGTGGTTATGGATAAAAACTCTCCTCCGAGGAAGAAACTTTCGTTAACTTTGCTTCCATAGAAAAAGTATCATTCTACGAATTTGAAACTCGTCAATTTCTATTATGAGACTTTCAATTGGCACATTCAAAACTTACAGCACTTTTGGTGATGGCAGAATAAAATGAAAGTACCGCCCTGGAAGATATCGAGAGGTGTGGACAGGAATTATTTCTTCCGAGGAAGAAACTTTCGTGTACTTTGCATTTAAAGAAACTTCCATAATCAGAAGGCATCGTTCTTCGGCGTCAATTCCTGTCATGAGGCTTTCAATTAGAATGTTGAAAACTTGCAGCACTCTTGGAAGATTAAATCAAGTGCCCAGACTGGTGGCTATGGACAAAAATTCTTTCCTCCCAGGTAGAAACTTTCATGTACTTTTGAATTTAAACAAGCTTCCATGCAGAAGGCATTGTTCTCCGGTGTTAAATTTTGTTATGATGCTTTAAATTAGCATGTTTAAAACTTACAGCACTTTCAGTGATTGTAAAGTAAATCGAGTTCCCAGACTGGTTGATATGGACAAAAGTTATCTCTTCCCAGGAAGAAACTTCTGTGTACTTTTCATTATAGAAACTTCCATAGTCAGATGGTATCATTCTCCGGTAATAATTGTTATGAAACTTTCAATTGGCATGTTAGAAACTTACAGCACTTTGCGGATTAAATTGGGAGTGCTCAGGGAATTTGTTAAGAGGTTCGTAGACTCACTTTCCTCCAGCAAGAAATTTTTGTGTACCATAAACAAAAAGTATTATTCGAATTTGAAATTCACCAATTTCTATTATGAGGCTTTTCAATTGACATGTTAAAAACTTATAGTACATTTAGTGATTGCAAAGTAGATTGAGATTGTCTAGACCGGAAAATATCGAGAGGAATGGACAGGAATTATTTCTTCTGTGACAAAAACGTTCGTGTACTGTGCATTTATAGAAACTTCTATAATCTAAAGGCATCGGTCTTTGGAATCAATTTCTGTCATGAGGCTTTCAATTAGCCTGTTCTTTCAGCAATTTCAGTGATTGCAAACTAAATTGATAGTGTCCATACTGGTGGTCATCGAGAGGTGTAAGCATATATTATTTTCTTCGATGAAGAAACTTACGTGTACCGTGCATTTAGAGAAAACAACTTCCTTAAATTTATGAGTAAAGTATCTTTAGCATTAAAAGGTATGTTCTCCAGATTTCAAGTTATCGAGAGAAAGGACAGAAATCCTTTTCTGCAAGGAAGAAACTTCCCTGTTGTATTTATGGGAAACGTCTATAACCTTTTTATGAAGCATATTTGTTTAAAGAATCATTGAGCATCAAAAACATAGAAATTATTGTTCTCTATGGCTATTAGAATGCTCAAAACTTAAACGCCCTTCGATGTTGCTAAGTTTAGAGACCAAATTGGAAGTTACCGAAAAGTATGGACAGATATGTTTCCTCCGAAGAAACTTTCGTACTTTGCATTTATATAAAAACTCACATGAACACGCTTCCTCAAATCTATGGGTCGAATTAACCCTAGTGTAGCAAGAAATGACTGTAGAGTGCCAAAGTAAACAAACCTCAAGTCTATGTCTAATTTGAGCCTGTAACCCTCCTGGGTGGCTTCCTCTGATACAAAAACTTGTTCCAAACTTTCACCAGTTCTAGGCGAGAGATAATTTGTTTTTCAACTTGCATCTTTGAATAACAGAGCAGTTTTGTAGCTACGAGGTATCTTGTCAATAGCAAAACAGATCATATCATGATTGACGAGATATTTCGTCAATAGCAAAACAGACCAGATCTTGATTGACGAGATATATCGTCAATAGTAAAACAGACCATATCATGATTGACGAGATATCTCGTCAATAGTAAAACAAACCCTATCATGATTGACGAGATATCTCGTCAATAGCAAAACAGACCAGATCTTGATTGACGAAATATCTCGTCATTAGCAAAATTGATCATATCTTGGGCGAGATATCTCGTCGAAACCACGTGGATGGTTAAAACTCACATAGAAATTGGCTACTGACAAGAAACTCGGGTACGTCGGATGATTTCGGCGGTCGTGTTAAATATCATTTCCGTCCATCGATTCAAAAAAGCATTATTCCCAGATAAATCAAGCAAGCAACGCACCCAAAGCTCAGAGTTGGGAATAATGAGGGAACGGCATTGTAACGTTTCTTTACCATAAATTATGCATTTAATTTACGTCCTCCCAAAGTTGGGGAATGCTCTCCAAGTGCGGGAGTTTTGTCAACACCTTCCGAAAATAAATCGCCCAACAATAAATCTCTGTATCCGAAGATTCTCCTCGGTGATACTCACCAACCTAATTGTAAGTAATCCATAATATAGCACAAAATGCGTACACCGAGCAAGCCTTTTGTGTTGGTCGCAGAGGGAGAGGAGCAGGCGAGAGGAAACCACAGCTGGTGCCTCTCAAACTCTTCTCAAAGGAACAGCTCTCCCCCGTCCTCTTCGATAACGATCATTCTTTGAGAATGACACAATAATCAGGCAATTGCTGTTGAGTTTGGAACCTTTGAAAACTGAATTTAAAGGAGCTCTTCGGAATAAATACTTTCCGAGGAAGATTCCCTTGGAGATGAAGAAATATAGAAAAAACCAGATCGCCACATGTTCTTCCATTTTAAACCGGAAGTTTTGAAAATTATTCGGTGGAGCGTGTTCTCGCGCGAGGACTACTTTGGAAAAATTAAACCCGTCGCGTTTCCGCTCGAATTATTTCTTTTCTTAATTTCTTCTTTTTTTCTTGTTCTCCCCCGTCCGAGCAATCAAGCCGTCCCTGTTTTCGTATCTTCTTCCTCCCCGAGGTCCTCAATCTGCGCTTCCTGTATGCAAATAACTCTAGGTTGCGAGCAATTCGAGTGGCCCGGTGTGGAATGTAAATACATGTGTGCTGTAAGTGAGCTATTAGCGGTATCCATTTTGGTTTTCCGCACCCAGAGCCTAGACCGCGGTGGGGAAAATGATGATATTAGTTTTTCTCAAATTTTAAGCAAACTGCGGAAAGAGATAATTATAAATAAGCCATCTTACTGCTTTTATTTTTTCGTGTCCGGTTAAAATCGTTTTGGGATCAGAGATATTTGAACGGCATTTAAGAGAAGATGTATTTAACCCTCCAAGTGGTTTCGACGAGGCATCTTGTCCATCAATATCTGATTACTTTTGATAATGACGAGACATCTCGTCATCAAGATATTGCATGTTTTTATGACGAGAATAAGATTTGCTCAGTTTTCTTCAAATGAAGAGGTATCTCGTTCATCAAGCTCTGGCCAGCTTTGCAGAGACACCTCGTCAAGACAACTACAGGGACGGTTAAAAGGTATGTGATATGCAAATGGCCTTCATTTAAGAGAAGCATTTTCTGTCAAGCTAAATATAGGAGGTGGTAGTGTTTCTGTGGCGGAACATATTTCCTGTAAGTATTCCGAAGTCACTTGGATAGTTTATCTAATGTGATTTCAGTCGCCAATCAAAATTCCAAAGAATGAATTCCGATTTAAAATATATTTGATTGGTCAATGCCAATTAGATTAAACTCCAAACGTTGCCTAAACGGCAGTAAATGCATTTTAAGGTAACCCCTATATGTATTATTGAAGAGCATTGCGTAACAGAAGTAAAATCTTCACTTTTCGTCTGGTTTGTTTACAATGAATTTCGTCTGTTTGTTTATAATGAAAATCCCTCCCATAAAAACTTTTGAGAATGTATGTAATCGCAGAGATTTTGAGGACATGTACTCGCAGATTTTAATACTGGATCATGATGTTGCTTTTCTTAACAATTGCAGCTTTTTCAGAAAATTCTTATTATCGCAGTCGAGTTTTAAGCATAGAAACACTTATTAAAAGGAAAATAATTTTATCAGGATTGCAAAATTGTGTCGAATCAATGACACTGGTGGCCATTGAAAATTCAACACCATCAATCCAACACATCACATATAAAAGAAACTTTTCAAGTAATGGTATCAAAAACCCTTAAATTGATAGAATAGTTTAAACAGTATTTATTGATAAGTACTTGTACTAGATGCACTCTCACTGAAAGTTTGTGTGTCTAACTATGACATTTACTGAAACGTCGGTAATTTAATGTAATTCAATGAAACACACACAAGTTTAATAATAATAAATTCATACATTATAATAATCATAACAAAATAATTATAGCTTTCTATTCCTCAAAACATTAAAACAAACTTTATAGAACTATTTGTTAATGCAATATTTAATCCCAGATTCCCTAAAACTATAGTACACATTTGCTACGTTAAGCTCTACTTTTTTATTCAACTGTCCCACTTTTGTTATTTATTATTATCGAACTCACAGATTCTCATCTAAAATAACCAAAGTCTAAGGATGTCAGGAAGAAGTGACTGAAAAATGAAATTTTAAATTTTAGAAAAGTCAATTTATTTTTAAGTTGCGAATTACCTTCTTGCGGCCAAATGAAGGGGAGGAATTTATATAAAATCAAGGAATATTTTAAAGATTAAATTACCTCGAGATAAAAAACCCCACCTAACACTGCGACCGTCGAGCACTTTTGTCGACGACCAACGGAGCCAGGGCTGTTTTTAACGCTTTTACTTAAGCGATAAAGATGAATTTCAAATTGACATCTTGATGGCTTATTTGAATATATATATGCTGGTTACAGGACCAATGCAGCGAAATCTCACACAAACATAGAATGCAATATCAGAAAGTTTAAAATATGAAATCGGATATTTTCTCACGAGCAGGTTCCTAGCGATTCTATTTAGATACGTACTCACAATTTAATATCGATTTCAGGTTAAAAAATATCTTAAGATATTTTTGCGTTGATATATATATCAGAATCTTGATGCATAACAACGTGAAGTGGTTGTCTGGAGTATCGTTCATTTTTTTCTTTTCGGAAACATCTAATATTTAAAATCTGGAGATCCAGCTTATCTTTATAACTTCTTTTCTAGATACCTTTATATGCTGTTGTTTTTATTTACACGTTCGAGTAATTTAATGTGTAAACTGCTTAATCTACCTGAACTTTAAAGTTCAAAATTGTTATTTAGCTAAGCCTTTTGCCTAGTTTAACTTTCAATGAATTGGATATAAGCTCTTTTTTCACCTTCGAGTGAAAGAATATCAACGCAGTTTATAGAGGTATTCTTCATGCTTGGACAGAATACAAAAGTTGTCGACGAAAGCACCTCTTCATGCAAAAGGGCTTTATGTCCATCAAATGCCATAGCTTAAGTGTCGACTTTATTTCTTGCATTTAATTTTTATGCATCACAGAGTAAATATATGGAAGATATCTGCTTCCGATCTAAAATCGGAAATTTTTGTAACTATATTTCATGCAAATAATTATTTTAAATAAATTTTGGAATGTCTTAATTTACATTTCAGAGGTTCACATATGAGGACCTTTGATTTTGCCTTTTGTAACCAAACTAAGGCAAAATTCTCAACTATAACCACGAATTCACATTTTTGAGTGCTTAAGGAACAAGTCAGTATATGAATCCTTGGTTACAATAAAGAATTTTGCCTTTATTTGGGTCTCCAAAGGCAAATCCAAATAACATATATGAAACTCCATAACAAAGGTTTCTGGTTTGAACTAGAAGTTTGAGTAGAATCAAGAATGAAATCAGACGGAAATGATGCGATTCCTGGAGTAACACGAGTTCAAGTTGTAACATTTGAAATTTTTTAAAGGAACCTATTGATCTTGCATTGTTTACGAGGCTCCCTCGGCCAGTTGTCCCTTTTGCAGCCAGGGTCAGATTAGGTCACATTGTTTCTCAAGTATGTATCTGTACTGGTCTCATCTTGTGGATTCGGGAAGGTGTCTTGTTTGTTTGACCGAAGAGGAGACATTGGAACATATCTTAATTTTCTGTACCGGAGAGAATTTTCTTAGAGAACTCTTGACAAGATTACTTACCTCCCAATCAAACTATCCTGGGTGTATTTCTCTCATCTGTATTAGTTAAACTTTTCTTTGTATGTGTGCATGTCCATTTACTTGAGACATTTCTTCGAACAGCTTGACCAAATTTGGAGCTTGCACCATAAAATCCAACCAACCTCATAATCGATTGTTACTGTTTTTCTACTCATTGCCTATGCTTTTAGATTGTTCAGCTGATACCTTAAAATCGTTGCTAATAACACCGGACTCGAGTAATAAAGTTGTATTTTATTATACATAGTGGTTAAATTTGGAGACTTGCTTTAATTTCGTGTCCAAGGTACAATTTCTGAGTCTTCTGGCTGAGAATAGCTAAAATGTGTTCAAAGTTTGAAATAAATTGTTCGAAAGTTCAAATGCTTATTTGTAATAATCTTCAATTTGTATTTCTAATCAGTTGTCAGTTATTTCCGAACTCTGAATTCTTTTTCAAACAGTCAAACATGATTTCTTTATCACGATTAAGTGACTTGTTTGACCTTCAATGATTGCCAATAGCAATTACCAGTAAGAGTACAAATTCCTTTACCGAACGTGACATCAATTAACCATAGTAAAACAATACTTCAGGCAGATGGATTGCAGTAATCAAATCAATTCTAGTTTCTGTTTTGGCTTCATTTCCTACATGTTTCTGGAAATGACTAGTCTCGTAATTTTTAACTCTATCTCATAAAATGGGCATTTAATCATTTTCAATTTGTGTTCCCAATTAGATGTAAGTTATTTTGCGAAATCTATGGCATATTCTTCAAACTGTCAAACAGGATGGCTCTATCGTGATTAGGTGACTTGTTTGACCTTCGATGATTACCAATAGCAATTACCAGTAACAGTACCAAATCCTTTACCGAACGTGACATCAATTAACCATAGTAAAACAATGCTGCAGGCAGATGAATTACAGTAATGAAATCATTTCCAGTTTCTGCTTCAGCTTCAGTTCCTACATCTGTTTCTGGAAATGACTAGACTCGAAATTTTTAACTCTATCTCATAACCGTGAGGCTGATTTTTTTCAGTTTCACGAGTCAAAGTAAGACTGTCGAGACTGTCAGATTTGTTCCCTGTCCTCATTGCATTAATATAATTTACCGACACTTCATTAGAGAGTCGTTATTTCGTTCATAATTACTAGTTCTGTGTTGAAAATAAGCATATGTTCCAAGGCGCGCTGGCAATGCATTGCTTTAAAAATCAATTTCAGTTCGAGTAAAAAAAGATTCTTAAAGTCGAATTTCCTGTGACAAGTCTTATGACGAATTAAAAATGTGTATGCTGCCATCTAGCGTGCGATTCGAGATTTACAATCTCCATTTCTATTTGACAGTGATAAATGGGAACGGGAAACAGAGGTGAAGAAAAAAGTGGACTTTTTCACTTCGCTGCTTAAGAATTTTGGCATGAAAAGATTCATTTATCAAGCGTAATTTTCTTTAAAAAATTAAGTGTGTTTTATAAAGTTTCCGAGCATTTTTGAACTTCTTTGGAATTCCGAACAATAACTCTAAGGTTTCATTCGTTCGAACACTGTCCGCTTTGTTCTTGTAATAACGCCCAATTTTGAGTCACAAATCTGAATCTGAGCTTTTGTAATTGGATGAGGAGATGAGAAACGTAAAAATGTATGGATGAAAAATGAAAAAGTAATGCGTTTTTTGTCAGTTTCCACTTGTAGTTTTTGTGCATATCTCTCTGATTAATTAATCATAAAATGAGAATGGAAGTTGTTAGATGAAGGAAAACTACAGCTTCTGACATATGTGGGAAATAACTGACATCAAAACTCGATTACTCTTTAGTAAAAGGTTAATTAATGATAGAACCGATGTGATATAGGGTAAGTGTAACACGAGTAGCTTCATAGCCATTGTTTATTCGCGCATCTAAATCCCATGAGATTATATTCTTGCATTAAAGGGCAGAGAATAAATGTTTGCATTTTTGTTTCCATATTTAACAAGTTCAGTTTTTGTTATTCTGATCGTATTAAGCGATGAATCACAGATTTTTCTGAATAACATTCACACATATGGTAATGAAAGTAATTATGTAGATAATGGTAATGACTAAGATACGTTTTATTTTGGAAAGTATAAATGAAACGAAGTAGTGTAAGTCGAGGGAAAGGAAAAGTGCAAAAACAAATCAAAATGCCTTCAATAAACAAACAAAAATGATGTGGAAGGAACCAGTGTAGGAAGATTGAGCCTGATATAACGTACTGGGGTATGACATAACTATCTTTTATCTGATGTACCATGCACCCGATGCATAGTGTGATTCCAGTCATAGAGGAAATATGAAAGTAGAGTGAGCAATGGTAACCTTTTTATGTGCCCAGGATCATATGACCAACACTAGTAGTAACGTGACCCTTAGACTACTTTCGTATGCTGGGTGGAACCTAACATTCATAATATGATTGGTCCACGGAAGGGGAGAAGACGAACAACATCCATTGATTTATCATCTGATTGGTTCGTGCGACATAGTAGTGGCGATTTCACCACTTTTGTCGCCACTCTATAGAAATGTGCATTCACATACATACCCGTCATCAGATGTTATACCACCAAACGAGGTGATAAGATACCAAATCGGCCAGCCAAGTGAATTTTTCAGAGAAATTACGTGACTACTAGTCGACATGTTGGTCACACTTTTCGAAGCTCCTCTCAATAGCAATGCTCAGTCTAATTATATTTCAAGTCTATGGTTCCGGTGAGAAGACAGATGACATTGAAGTCCATTTGTAGAAAGATGTAAAGCTTGTCAGGGGAAAAGACTGCCTTTCACAAAATTGTGATCACCTGGGTTTTCGCAGGTTCTTTATTTGTCTCACTAACTCGTAATCTCTGCTATCACTTCAGTCACCAAACGAAACAATTGAACCAGAAACTACGCGAAAGAAGACAATTGTGGGAATACATTGTGCGTTTAACCTGCCCCCTAATCTAATGAATAGATTCGTTCAAAACCACGTGATTCAAATGTCAACTCGCAGGATTTGGATTGGACTTGGGGTTTTATGGCGCAAGGTCCGAAAACGGACAACTCGACCGATGCAGCCTATGTTTCATGGTGCGCTCAACATAACCCTCCTGGTGGATGTCTGGACAAGGTATCTCACCATTAGAAAAAGCTATTAGCTGACTCGATCCTTGATGGACAAGATATCTCGTCACTAGAAAAACTAATCAGATCTTGAATCTCGTCATCATAAAATAACAGCAATTGACGAATGGCGAGATATGTCGTCATTATCAAAATTGGTCAGCTCTTGATGGATGAGATATTTCGTCGGTACCACTTGGAGAGTTAATAAATAATGTAATAAGTTTTAAGGGAATCACTTTAGAATTTTGACCTGAACAAAAATATTAGTTTAACACAAAGTGCATAGAAAATAGTTTTACAAAATTATCTAAAAAGATTTTCCAATAAGTTGTATGTAAAAACCTTTGAATGTCAGTCAATGTAAAAGTTACATTAGGTTAACACTTATTTCTGAGTCAAAGTATACGAACTTTTTTACATCACCGTGATAACGTGTCTCCTTTGAATTACTTTTTTCTCTTTTAACGGTTGAAATGTTTTCCGACCTCTTTTCACTAACATACAACAAATGAACGTCAGTGAGTTTCATAATTTCCAAAGTTTCGTGTATTATAATCGATAACTTCATCCCATTCGATTCAGCTCCTACCAAATTTATTTCGTTTCGAACTTAAATTCTTTGAAGAAAATTAATTGAAATTTGTGCATCGAAATAAAATAAATCTCCAAAGTTTTTCTCTAATTATAAAACGGACTGTGATTTGATTCTACCAGATCCATTTTGGGAAATTCATAATTCTCATAATGAATGCTTACATTCATAACTATGCCTCGATAATGGGAGCCGGCGTGCATTTTTACGTTCATTAAAAAGCTTAACAAGAGGAATTGTAAAACAATTATCCTAAGTCTAATAATTGAAAGGAATTTTTGATAGTTCTCAGAAAGCACAATTACATACTTGCTCTTTCCAAGAACACATTTCTTCTCTAATGACACTCGTTTATCTTGATCAATGTAATAAAATTAAAGTGCAATAAAATATATTTTACCTCAAATGTGATGGACATTTTTCGTAATTACTTTTGTAATCTGTGCAGAGATACTAATGAAAATTTTCCATTTCAGATGGCCCTGCCCTGGTTCGAGTGAACATTTACATAAGAAGTATCAGTGAGATAGACGATGTCAGAATGGTAAGCATAATTTTATTTGATTCAAAATGGAGATTAACGTTTTCATAGTAAAATAACTTACAACGTTGCCCGCACTCTGGAAAAGATGGCTCATCTAATTAAATCAAAGTGCTCAATCCAACTGACTAACATTTATATTAAACCCTGTTTGTGGATTCGTCGGACGAACATTTGCCAAAGGTAAGATTTATCACTAATCCACGCAAAATCTGATCAAAATTTGGTTGTCTTACCAGATTGAAATTAGGTGTCTTACCAGATTTGCATCTATCAATCCTAACCAATGCATCGTGTAATTGGTAGGCATTTGTTATTCTCAATGAATCTACTTATACAACATGGTTTCTGGATGCCAGTTGTCTTAAAAATAAGTAAAGCGAGTGTATATAAGGTTGATGAAACAGCCAAAAGACGTGAGGCAGCGGATGGTATATGTATTTTTTCTCTTAAAGCCTGTCAGATCTAAAATCATTCTCAACCACATACCAATGTAAAACTCTTCTCTAATTACGCAGTACTGATTTTCATCCATCAATTCGAACCATACATAATAATTGGTAAGCATTCTGTATTCACAATGAATCTATTAAGGCAAAATAGTTTCTAAATACTAGTTATGTTTTAAAAATAATAATTAAATCGAGTGCATGTAAGGTTAATTGGAACAGTCAAAAATACGTGTAGCACATCGGATGGCATACCTACCTTTTCTAATGAGCCTATCATATCTACAATCATTCTCGACTACAGATCAATGTTTGACTCTTCATTTATCTACGCAAAGTTTGATCAAAATTTGATGTCTTGCAGATTTGTATCCATCAATCCTAACTAACGAAATTAGTAGGCATTCGGTATTCACAATGAATCTATTGGCACGAAATGGTTTGTGAATACCAGTTATGTATTAAAAATAAGTTAAGCGAGTGTATATAAGGTCAATGGAACAGCCAAAAAGACTTGTAGTGTCTGATGGTATATCTATTTTTCACTTGGAGCGTATCAGATCTAAAATCAATCTCGACCACAGATCAATGTAAAGGTTCATTTACACTTGTACGCCAGTCCCAATCCGCTCTGCGTATTCCCATCCGTCGAACCAATGAGCAACTAGAACGAGAATAATTGACAGGTTTTAATCATACCCGTTTTCGTTGTTCACTGATTCGAAGGATCTGAATACGGAGAGTGGATTTGGACTGACGTACAAGTGCAAATGAACTTTGAGACTCTTCTTCACTAATCTACGCAGTCTTATTGAAATTAGGTGTCTTACCAGATTTGCATCTATCAATCCTAACCAATGCACCGCGTAATTGGTAGGCATTTGTTATTCTCAATGAATCTACTTATACAACATGGTTTCTGGATGCCAGTTGTCTTAAAAATAAGTAAAGCGAGTGTATATAAGGTTGATGAAACAGCCAAAAGACGTGAGGCAGCGGATGGTATATGTATTTTTTCTCTTAAAGCCTGTCAGATCTAAAATCATTCTCAACCACATACCAATGTAAAACTCTTCTCTAATTACGCAGTCTGATCAAAATTTGGTATGTGTTACGGATTCACATCTATCAATCGTAAACAATACACTACGTAATTGGTAGGTGTTTGTTATTTACAATGAATTTATCGACACAAAATTGTATGTGATGACCAGTTATGAATTACAAATAATAAATAATGCGAGTATATATAAGGTTGATGAAACAGCCAAAATAGCGTGCGGCAACGGATGGTATATCTATTTTTCTTTTGAACCTGTCATTATCTAAAATCATTCTTGACCACAGAACATTGTAGATATACCATATCCATTGTAAAACTCTTCACTAATTACGCAGTCTGATCAAAATTTGGTGTATATTACGGATTCGCATTTATCAATCCTGATCAATACACCACTTAAATTGTAGGCATTTGGTGTTCACAATGAATCTACCAGTTGCCTTAAAATAATAAGTAAAGCTAGTGTATATAAGGTTAATGTAACAGCCAAAAAGACGTGCAGTATCGGATGGTATATCTATTTTTTCTTCGGCCTTTCAGATCTAAAATCATTCTCGACCGCAGAGGCTTGCTGCCATAAATCAGAAGAGAAAACCCCATTGAGCCGTTATATGTTTCCCCCATAAATACGGACTTTGTTGTGTACTTGGATTACCTTTTATTGAAACTTCAAGCCTCACTTGACAAAAATAAATTCTTGATAAATTGCAATTTCCCTTCCAAGCAGAGATCTAAAGGCCTTTACATTAATTCACCTGAGCAGAAAATGTGACGTTCAATTAAGCTACGTCGATAACTCAAGATTTTAGTTACTACATACGGGAGAGTTTAAAAAATGAGACCGCTTTCAGTACCTGATTTATAGCCGTGTAGACTTTCACATTTTCTAGTTCGAAAACCTCCACAGTCTTGAAATTAATAATACACATGAGGGACCAACATCAAATTATCGCTGTCAGGTATGACGTTCGGAGCAGTAAAAAATAGTTTGTCGAGTCATTTCATATATAATGCTTTCTTTCAAAATAACTAGGTAATGATGTTTTAAATTTCTTTACGTTGCTGTGGAGTGCAACGTATTTTTTTCTTCTTTTGAGGCTTTAAAGCAAAATTTATGAAAGGCAGTAAAAATTGTAAATTAATCAAAGCTCCATACTAGTGATACATGGTGTTTTATACCTTCTTTTCCCTCAAAATATAAATGATTGTTCATGAAATACGTAAGATTGTTGATCTATACATATGCAATAGTTATTTTTAAATGATAATGCAATTAGCAATTTTTCATTAACCTAAATCTTCTAATAATCACAAGGAATTAAGCTGCAGACTTTCGCTTAATATTCATTTACAATCATTTATGTTGTTTATCTGTATATTGTTGGTTTAGAGCATAAACTCATTAACTGATATTTTTTCGAAGGCTCTAAAAGCTAAGTTTTAGGATGTCGACTATCAATATGCTTGTTATTCTTATTGTTTTACCGGAAAACTAAGTTTTTATACAACTGTATTCACGTTGCCGTTGTGTGGAAGTTTGGAAAGTGGGGTGCCAGCTCAGGTGTTGACCGCGTCATCTAACCATGGTTCATTATGAGGTGCTGTCTTTGGATATTTCCCTTAGATTGATCCCGGACAGTCGCCAATAACTCGCTGTGTTGCTCTAGTGCGAGGTTAGTTCAACTACATTAAACAACTGTACATTAAAAAGTTATATTTGCAGTTGATGAGTTTCTGCTCTAATCCGACGACATAAATAGCATGCGACTTAAATCTTAATTTCTTGGAATACCATTCAAAGTTTGATAAAATTATAAAACTATTTCCTATCTAAATGAAAAAGGATATCGTATTACCGTATATGTGAGGCATTGCAGGAAAAGTTCAAAGATATTTAAATTATAAATTTATTTAAATTGGAGCGCAGACCTTCAGCACACATTTCCGGGCTGTTCACATATTTTAAAGGATCAATATTTCATTAACTATTCTTTGATTTCTTGTGTCTTCAATCATTAATATTTCATTTAGTGATGTTAAAACGTGTGTGATGTGTACTAAAATAAAATCTAAAACCCAGATACTATGTGCATATTAAAACATACCTAACTCCCTTACAAATACCCATAAAGAATTTCTCTATCCAATGATTAATTCTGGGGATCGTCTTGAGATACACATGTGCAATATTTTATGCTTTATATAATTATGAAAATCGAGATAAGTATGTCTAAGAAAATAAAATCATGAATAGCTAAGTGTTCAGTAACTTTCTAAATAATGTTTAATATTTTCAATAAAAAATAAGGCAGTCTTGTTTAGGAGAAAGAATTGTTTTCTATCACTGAAAAGTAACATTTCAGAATAATGATGTGCGCATCTGAACTAGGCTTTTACCTGGGATTGGAAGTAAAACCTTGTTTATACGTCCTGTAGACTGAGCAAATCCCTAAGAATCTAAATTTATACTCCTATTTTGCCAAAAAAAATCACAGAAATCATATTCAAACTTATACATTTCATTGTAGTGAGCGATAATTTAATTAACATAGAGTTGTTCCATGAAATTTTCCTACGTCTTATAGATTTCTTTGGATATAGGCAACAGGGAGTTCACAATCAACCATTTTGAAATAATTCGAGAACTTCATTGGTGAAGATTATATCCTTGGGCCTACACTCACCACCTCGAGGAAGGGTTAATAATTGTGCGCATTGTTTGCGTCATCTGCTCTCAGACCATTCAATAAAACTGTGCCTTTCAGAAACTAGATTTTAATGAATGAAACATCTCACAACAGAGTATTAATCAATTCACAAAGGTTTAAATTTCCTGCATTTCGTATCCGATTGGATCGTGGTCTAACTAGATTGCTTATTCGAAATGTTAACTGAACGTTAGTGATATTACGTACACTTCTATCCATGATAGACTGAAGCCATTCAAACTATTTTTATTCAAAACTCTAAACTAGTGTTTGAATAGATTTCTTCGTTTTCCTAAACATGTTGCAATTGGTGATAGAAAATTAATTTTGCCATTTTGTTGTAACATGGTAGTGGTTTCTTGGTGAGAATAAAATTGACCAGACGAAATCAACCGTTCACAGAGCATTTCGCTCGCAGGGCTGTACCTTTTCCGACTGTGATATAGTTATAATTTTAACATGTCTCCTCCATAAACTTTGTATCAACTTCTGCATGTAGGCAATATTTCAATTAAGCACAAGAAAGTCAATTGTTACCTGAGCTGTTGTATAGCTGAGTTGTACTTTCTCAACAGTAATACATTTCTCAATTAATCATTACTCCGCCACAATTTATACATGCACGCAATATTTCAGTGTCCCTGACAAGGAGGACGTATGACATAACAAAGCCCTCATATTTCCCGACGAAATCAACCGTCCACAGAGCATTTCGCTCGCAGGGCTCTGCCTTTCCCCGACTTTAATATAATTATCATTTTTCATGACTCCAGCGCAAACTTACTCTCAACTTATGCATGTGTGCAATGCTTCAACTAAGCACTAGGAAATCAACTGTTCCCAGACCATTTTGCTCGCAGGGCTGTACCTTTGCCGATTGTAATACAGTTCAAATTTTACCATGTCTGTTCCACAAACTTTTTATCGACTTTAGCCTGTACGCAATATTTCATTTAAGCACAAGAAAATCAACTGTTTCCTGATCTTTTGTCTCACAGGACTGTACTTTCCCAACTGTAATACATTTCTCAATTAACCACGACTCCTTCACATTTTATATATGCACGCAATACTTCCGTTTCCCTGACAAGGAGGACGTATGACGTAACAAAGCCCTCCTTACCACATATTTCCCGAAACCAGACGAAATCAACCGTTCACAGAGCATTTCGCTCGCAGGGCTGTACCTTTCCCGGCTGTAATACAGTCCTCATTTACCATCAATCCTCCGCAAACGCCCGTGTATAAATCGGTTGACACAAGGGCTTAGCTTGAAACATTTCAACTGGAAACGGGGAGGAAAAGAACTCGATCTTGAAGCGGTTGGGGAGTGTCACTACAATCTGACAAAATCATACAGTTTAATCTTGACGAATTAGCAGCTCGCTTCAGTCACTATCCTTCATTATTCCAAGATTATCCTACATCTACATTGCATTCCCCCGTCCTTCCCTCCAGGAGGAAAAGGGTTTCCAGCACGGGAAAACGGGAGAGGGGAAAAGCGGGAGATTTCCCAAAGTGTCGTAATTAAAATTGGCGCTGCGTTATGGATATTTAATTTTAAGATGCGTGAAAAGGGTGCTCAGGGTTAATGAAGTCTTAATTAGAGAATGGGATTTTTGCGGTGCAGGTTCGCGCTTGCATTACCTCCCTTGCCAAGGTTGGGGAAAAGTGGGAATGCTGAAGCTCTTAAGCCCTCCAGAGGAAGTGCAGCAAGCGTCGACAACAGCCAAAATGATGTTGGTCCTTCGGAGATAGATGAATTGGTTCGGAATCAGACTCTGCTGTAGGGAAGCAATGAATCTAATGAAGGACGGGGCAGATCTCGAGTGGCGCCGGGATTGCTAAGCACATTTCCTTGTAATCGGTTTATAAGGTGTTTTTATTTTGCGCGTTCGGGAAATTTAACCTTTGAAGGGTTCATACACATATGTCCTTTCTGCAACCTGCAGTCTTCCCTGCATGACTGCTAAGTAGTTTTGATCTTCTTGACCAGTAAACTTTCCTTGGTTTCTTTTAACCCTCCAAACTGTTTCGACGAGATACTATCTCGTCCATCAAGATCTGACTAATTTTGTTAATAACGAGATATCTCGTCATCAAGATATTGACGATTTTTGATAAGGTTAAGATCTGGTCAATCTTCTTCTAATGACGATATATCTCGTCCATTAAAATCTTGTAGGTGCTGCTAATGATGAGACAACCAGGAGGGTTAATTTAAATGATTTCGATGAGATATCTGTCCATCACGATTTGACCAATTTTTTTTATAGTGAAAAGATTAAGATCTGCTCAGATTTTTCTAATGACAAGATATCTTGTCTATCAAGATCTGGACAGTTTTATAAATAACGAGACAATCACCAGGAGGGTTAACCAACAGATGGAGTTATATAGTCATAATGCGTGTTGTAGTATAAAAGCAAAACTACACTTCTCATAAATCTCGTGATGTCCCTGGAGTTAATGTAAACTGCTTAAGAAATCTAGCTGAACTCTAAAGTTCAAGATTGTAATTTTGCTGAGCATTTTGCTTTGCTTAAACTTCAGTGAATTACACGTTTCTTTTGCCTTCGATCAATACAGTTAATAGAGAGTCTTTACACTTGAAACAAAATACAAAAGCTGTCAACGAAAATGTTTCATGCAAAATGGGCTTCTTCTCTGCCAAATACCATCGCTGTAGTTAACCTTTATTTTTTATTTCAATGTTTAAGCGTCTTTCTCTCCACCAACAGTTTTAACGACTTGCAAGTAGAGAATAAGAGCCACGTATAATTTCTGAAACCAACATAAACATAGATATGATGCATCCCTCCTGTTACTGGTTCTATCTCCAGCCTAAAACTACAATACCACCGAATTACTAAGATCGATTTAAAATCTATATAAATATCTGTTTTAGACTCAAATCGGGAACAAAATTGTAACCATACAATGTATTCACTCCGGAGAAACTGCAAGCGTCGACAAACATAACCAAACTGATGTCGGTTCCTTAGGAGATAGATAAATTGGGCTGGAATCATCTTCGGCTGTAGGGAAGCAATGAATCTAATGGAGGAGGGGACCAATCTAGAGTGGCGCCCGTTTGCTAAAGTGATGCACCATTTGCCTGTAAAATGCCATCCTTGTGCGTTTATGTGGATAGATTATTGGCGCCGGATGGATTCGGTTACCAAGCAGAGATTTCGCGTTTGCATCGGTTTATTGCCAAGTTGAGAGGAAGTGAGACCGTTTTAATGCAAATTAATTAACTGTTAAAGCTCTATGATGGGGAAAGTTTCAAACGGTTGAAGCATTTTCTTTGGATAATTCTTCTGTGCTGGAATTGTAATCTTTGAGGTAACGGTTGTTTAAATGCAGCGTATCTAACACTTCATAACGCTAGAAAACGTTGGGATCACTTCATAGAGGAAGTATAAAAGTGAGTAATGGTAATCTTTTTATGAGCAGGTACCCTTAGACTACTTTCGTGTGCCGGGTGTAAACAAACATTCATCATCTAATTGCGCCATGGGACGGGAGAATCCACCCATCCATTCATTCATGATCTTATTGGTTCACGCAACATAGTAGCTTTTGGCGATTTCACCATTTTTGTCGCCACTCTAAAGAAATGCGCATTCACACATCTACCCTGTCAAAAGATATTATATCACCAAAGGCGATAAGATGCCAAATCGGTCAACCAAGGCAATTTATCAAAGAACAGACCCGTGACTACTAATCGACATGTTGGTCACACATTTCGAAGCTCCTCTCAATAGCAATGCTTAATCTACTTGTATTTCACGTCTATGGATCAACCAACTTGATGGAGTGAGTTATAGCATTAAATACTTTTATACGCAGCATTTTAAAAAACATTAATCCCCAAACAAACATGTCGGTAGCGCCTTCTTCACTAGCATGGCAGAGTTGGCATTCTGCAATTATTCTATGGAAAATTAAATTCCAGCTAGTATAAAAATGCTGAGATGTCTTATCAAGAAATGAAATATTGGGATTAAATCGCAAAGAAATTTTTCTATTAGCTTTTAGTTTTTGGCAAACTTAAAAGTAGATTTTTGGGCAGTTTGCAAATGCAAGCCATTCTGCAAGTAAATAACTACATAAGAATAAATTTAGATCCATTTTCAACTCTCTGAGCGTCACAGGATTTCAGAGTAGTGTGTTATTGCTTTTACCGTCCAACACACCATAACTAAAATTTTCACATCTCTGATTGAAAGTATCACAGAAAAGATTTTATTGGTCAAGAAGGTCAAACTTGGTTAGAAGTAGTGCAGTTAATCTGCAGGTTGCAAATTGGAATTACGTGAGTGAAACCCTCTGTGAACTAATTCTATTCGATCAGAATAATATATGTATATTAATAATTGATAGTTTTCGAATTCTATGCCTCACATTTGCAACTCAGTAAAGTACTTTATGCGCAGTGTTCATTAATAGGATGCGCATTTAATTGTTGCGAAATTATATTTACAATTGTAAATTATATTTAAATGCCAAGAAATTGTAAGTGAGGAAAATTGTCGTGGGATTTGGTGTTATAAAACATAAAATAGAAAATTCTTCAACAATGTTAAGTTAAACTTTTTACATTATCGCAAGAAAGAAACCACGAAATATAGTACATCGCTCTTGTTAAGGGTGAAACTGAAAAGTACACAATCAAATCTATTTCTATAAAATATTTTCTAATTAAAAAACTACTTTTAAAAATTGAACGAAAATAGAAATAGAAAATAGAAATAGAAAATAGATCAGTATAATAAATCTGAAATATAATAAAAATTCGATTATTTTCAATAAGTAAAATATTGAAAAAGCAATTGTTTATTACAGTAATTACGCACACAAAAAACTGTTACATAGCACAATATAAGGTAATAATAATTTTATGAAAATATCTGCCTAAGATATACATGAGTAATAAGTTCTGCAGCATTAGAAATAAGTCTAAGAATAATCTTAGATAATTATAATTCTTTCGAAACAAAACATAAAAGGATCATCTGAAGTATTTTTAAATAAATCGTTATTTTTTGAAATATTGCTTCTAACTCACGTTTCTACTCAAGGTCAGGTATAAGAAATAAATATCAAAGAAGCATCAGCTTTTATATATTATATAAATTGTTATTAAATACGACAGTAATGAAACAAAACTCATAAGGCCGTCTAAAAGGAACACTCAAAAACTATAGAAGAGCAATAGAACTTGAAAAAATCTCTAAAATGAATTAATCATCGACTTTTTCTCAGTACAAAAATGCGAACATTTCATAAAGCGTTTTTTTCTCTTCCCACAATTTCTAGAACTTAATTTTTCTAATCTCTTTGCTGTAAACTTCAATAAGATCATCTGATAGGGCAGGAGAATATTTTTTATCAAACAAACAGCGAAAGATAAATTACTTTTCACATGATTGTCGTACATACCATGGATAGCTACTTGTTTTTAATCAAGTTGCTATCTGCTTCAAAAATATATCACAAATGAATTATTTTAAAAGATGATTTTTCTAAAGATGGTTTTCCAATTTTTTTTCTCAGTTATATCTTTTTCTCCTTTGATCTTTCGAATAGTAAGATGAAGTTTTTGAAACGTTTTGTTTCTTCGACAGCGCTTTCACACACGTTTTTATCGTGTAAGTTAGCAAGCATATTATATTACGTTAGGTGTATTATATAAGCGAGATAATTTGGTTTGCTATTTCTCTGCACAGTCATATTTTGCTACACGATGATTAATTAGACCTAACCTAGCTCAAAGTACTCGTTAATGTTTCAAATCTAGTCATGAATTACAGATCTTTAACAATTTTATTGATTGGTGATAATTATCATTACAAAAATAATCATTACAGGTTTTCTCATTTGTCATATTTTATTATTATTCGAGCCCCTTTACTTTTAAGATCTTACCTCAGAGATTAATTTACACTATGGCAGTAACTAAAATAGCTTTACTTTCAAGATCACACTTCATAAATGAACATGATGACAGTAATAACAATAACCTTTACTTTTAAGATCATACTTCAGAAATTAACATGATGGCAGTAATTACGATAGCCTTTACTTTTAAGATCATACCGCAGAGATTAATTTACATGATGGCAGCAATTACAATAGCCTTTACTTTCAAGGTCAAACCTAAGAGATTAATTTACTTGACGGCAGTAGTTACAATAGCCTTTACTTTTAAGATCATACTTCAGAGATTAATTTACAGGACAGTAATAATATCCTTTACTTTTAAGATCATGCCTCAGAGATTTAGTAACATTATGACAGTAATTACAATATCTCTTACTTTTAAGATCATACCTCAGAGCTTAATTTACATGATGGTAGTGATGTCCTCATATACCAGTAGTGATATGCTTTCACTATCTAAATCTGACCCTCCTCTCAATAAGGTTAAAAATCCCTGGTTTATATCAATTTTAATAAATTTTGTTGGAAATAAAAACTGATTGTTTCCCTTTTTTAAACAAATTTTTGAACGAAAATAAATTTCGCCTAACATTTATATGTTAGCAAAAAATTGTGTCCTATTGCCTTCACAACAGCAAGTGCTGTAATTTCACAAATGGGTTAAAAACAACCCCCTGGGGTAGAAACTAGAACTTAAAACCGGTATTGAGAATTTCCATTTGTAATTGACTGGTAATAAGAATGCCTGGTAATTTGTAAACTCTAGTATTCATAATAGGGTTGGTATTTTTTACCATGATCCATCAGAATAAATAAAATCGTATCATTAGCTCATTTTGTCTTTATCTGGAAGATTCATTATTGAAAGCTAACTTAACATAATCTTATGATATAGTGAGCATTTGATATTTTAAGCTTAAATTTGATTATTTGAATCGGAATTCAAGTTTAATGTTATTGGGAGAATTTTTAAACTCATTAAAGCAATTTTGATGGTTTTGGACAGGGGAAACCGAATTTGATTATGGTGAATTAGAACATACTCTCTAAGGTTTGCAAATTATGAGTTTTTTAAAACTTGCTTAAATTACTTCAACATTTCTTACTTTAGATTTAGATAAAAGATAAAAAGAGTCAGTTGATTAAGTAAGAGTATTTTAACCCTCCTGGTGGTTGTTTCCACGAGGTATCACACCAATAGCAAAACTGACCAGATCTTGATGGACGAGATATCTCGTCATTAGAAGAAAACTAGCCAGACCTTGATCTTATCAAAGAATTGGCAATTTCATGATGACGGGATATCTCATTAACAAAATTGGTTAGATTTTGATAGACGAGTTATCTCGTCGAAACCGCTTGGAGGGTTAATTACGTAAGATAAGGTGTATAAAAAATTAATATCAGTATAGAACATACACTGGGATATTTTAGTTCGTTTTGAAAAATACTTCAATTCCATAATGTGTATTGCAAATGAAAAATAAGCTACAAAAATGCAAATATACAATTTAAACCCTCGGTTGATATCTTCATTTTTCAGTAAGATGAAGTTGAGTGAGGGGAACTTACAAAAAAAAACACCGCAACGTTAAACAAAGGGTTGACAATTCTCCCGATAACGGAATGAAAAATACAGAAATTCGGAAACCTTCTCTGTTTAGCTTCTGTGATCAATCAAAGTGTCAAGTAGCTTAAAAGGAAATCTGACAATCGATTTTTCAGCCTAAATTTATTTTCTCCTTAAAGACGTTGCCTAAATCGTAAGGGGAATATTCTTCCGGAAAAGGACTATTGCTGTTTTGATCATTAAAGCGGTCAATCTTAAAATTAAAACTATTCCCAAGGACTAAAAGATTTGCTTTATTACGGTGGAGTTTATTTAAATTAAAGTGAAGTTTGGGAAAGTACTCGAAAACTAAACATTTTGGTTGAAACCAAAATAAAATGGAGGTTTTGGAGCAACGCAGAAGAGGTGATATTATATTTAAATTGTTTTAAATGCTTTTATAATAGATTAGGATATCGAATTGTAGGTGATGCTACTGACATGACAGCCAATCCAAGTGTATCAAGTCTGGCGAGCAGCAACGGATTAGCAACCTGAGGGTTGTGAGGTTGAAACTCTTTCCAACCAAATACCGTCGTATACGTGTGGGCTGGTGCATGTTAAATTTTTCGTGGCCTCAAATGTTCTTACGTTAGCGTGGCTGGGAAATTTGGAGAGTGGGGTGCCAGCTCAGGTGTTCTCGTCATCGGACCGTGATTCAAGGCGTTGTCCTTGGACGTCGTCCAGTGCGACGTTAATTAACTACTTACCAACCTACCAAAATAAAATGAACGTTTTGAAGCAGTGAAAAAGAGAGGCAATATTACTCGTATATTTAAACTACATTAAATGATTTTATAATAGATTAGAAAATGGAATTATTATTAATTCTACTACTTAACAACCAATCCAAGTGTATCAAATCTGTATATGCAAGAGGCTCAGGTTCGATTTATCCATGAGTGTATTTCCCTCTATTATATCAGTAAAATTTTCAGTGTATATGTTCATTTACTTGACGTAGTTTGGCACAGATTTTTGCCCTTGGCCCATAAGACCCAACCAAATCACCCTATCTTAGATTAGGTTAGGTAGTTTATTAACTTCGCACTGAAGCAACACACCGGACTATTTGGAACGGTCCAGGATCAACATGAAGGACAACACCACGTAATTTTGAACCACGGTCAGATGACGAGGCAACACCTGAGCTGGGACCCCACTCTCCAAACTTCCACACCACGCCAACGTGATGACATTTGAGGCCCCGACAGATTTAACGTACACCAGTCTCCGTGTACGTGACGGTCTTTGGCTGGACCGAGCTTCGAATTCGTCACCCTCCGGTTGTTCTTCCAACTGTGCTCCTACGGCCCCCATATCTGTGGAAAAGAATCACAAAGGAAGCCAAATCAATGCTACCTCTTCAAAAAAAATCTCCCCTAAGACATCAATTTTAAACCTCAACTTTTATTCATACACAGATTTTACGATGTTTTACACCGTTCAACAATTTTCAGATATTAATTCATTATCCAGCTTTAGTCTCGTACATCCGGAAGAATGGACAATCTAAGTAGTGTTTACTTAATCGCTTAGTCATGTGGGTTTAAAGTAGACTTAGCAACTTTGTATCAACGCTATGACATTTAAGACGGAATACAAGTTTGCTCTCCTATTTTTCCCCCATATTCCTATATCGATCGCGTACACTGTTTACTTTTAAAATGTGGCTGTAAAGTAGACATAATTGACTCTTGAGAGAAATTTCGTTCGTTATATTCTTAGAGATTTTCTTATATTTCTCAACACCCTCTTCAAGTCTCATACGTAAATGTATTTGTTTTAATATAATTCAAATTTGATTTTACCTTGAATCAGAGTAAACGGTTCTTAAACCAAAATGAGAAAGTTAAAACATAAAGCATCTTTTGAAGAGAACTTGTATGCTTCATGTTAGTTATAAGAGCCTCTCTAGCGATTTAACGAATAGAAATGTAACGAATACTGCTAACATAACTGGTTGTTGACTTTCGAAAAGTAATATGATATATGTTACTTACCTTTAAAACTCAACTAATAATAACAAACAATCACATAAAATAAACAAAATTTGAAATCCTCTAGGAAAATAGTTTATATTCTTAACTTTTTTCATAAGAATTTCATGTTGTTTCTTTTAGGTGATTGGTTATACTCGTAAACCTTCTGAGGGGTTCACACGCATATAACTGTTCTGCAATCTAAAGTCTTCCCTGAATAAATACTAACCAGTTTTGACCTTGTTGGCCGGTAGAAGGATTCCTAGGATTCTCTCAACCAATAGATATGGCATTTAGCCATAATCTGTGCTTTGTGGAAAGAGCAATACTACACTTATCGGAAATCTATCTAAGGGTTAAAAGATAAAACACTATGCTGTATCAGGGTTGCCAAGCTCTAGGTATCAGAATCCCTTAGGTCCCTAGTATGTTTATGTTTCGAATCATGCCCCAAAACCCATAGGTGATACATATAACAACTACCCATATTATGTAGGTAGCTAAATAACTAATACAGATGAACTTCACTCACATTAACCTTCCAAGTGATTTGGATTTAATGATATCTCGTCAATCAAAATCTGACCAATTTTGCTAATGATCAGATATCTCGTCCAACGAGATCTGGTTAGTTTTGCTAATGACGAAATACCTCGTTGAGGCAACCACCAGGAGGGTTAACCCTCCAAGTGGTTTCGACGAGATATCTCGTCCAACATCTGGTCAATTTTGCTTATGACAAGACATTTCGTCCATCAAGATCCGGCCAACTTCGCTAATGACGAGACATCTCGTCATCATGATATTGTCGATTTTCGATGATGATGAAATCAAGGTGCAAGGCAACCACCAGGAGAGTTAAAAAGAGCAAAGCACAAACTCGAGTCTCATTTCAATTTCAGGCAGATCGGCACAATACACCCCAGTTCCGAGATTTCTTCACCCGATCCCAAAACTCAGTCGGAATAATCGCGTCTCCTTCAATGCTGAACGAGGTTCTTAGAGGACTTAATAGTTGGCCATGAATATTCACCAGGATTCTGAGTCATTGGGATTGCATCTCTTTCCAGAGCCCTCTCCGTGTTCCTTCCAATTGCTCTTTGGAGTGGAGGGAGCCTTCCGATTATGTGCATAATACCAAAACCTGAAGACGTCGAAATCACACGCACTGAATATTGGAATACGTTGAGAGAAACAGGATTCCTAAACTGCGAGATTATATTTAATTATTTCCTCTCTTGGTGTGATTGAGGGATTACAAAACGAAATCATTCTAAATATTTTCGTTTATAAAGCATTGGTTGATGGGATTCAGTTGAAGTACATTTCAGTGCAAATTTAGGACGGGTTACACTTGTGTAATTGTATGCGTTATTTTGTATTGGACTTTTGCAAATTTGGTTGTTGTTAGCAGTTTGTGTAAATGCGTATCCATTTACATTTGTAAATGCAAGCAATTTACATTTGTAAATGCAATCAATTTACATTTGTAAATGCAATCAATTTACATTTGTAAAGAAATATTGTTGCCATTTTCTGCGTCAGATATTTATAGTATTTTAATCAATAAATATTTTGGTTCATCTTTGATACCAATCTCGTCGGGGACACACAATGAGGGGGAAAATTCATTGTAAGCATACACAAAATTTTGTTTTAATTTACAGTCGACCTTGTAATATTATCTCACCAAACTTCGACGAAGTGTGAGGTAGGTAGGTACTTAAATTTACGTAGCACTGGAGCAACACGGTCCGGAAACAATCCCGAAGGGAAAGATCGTGAACAACACCTCGAAATTTTGAACCACTCTCAATGACGAGAGAAACACCTGAATGGGCACACCGAACTTTCACACCACGCCTACTTGAAGAAATTCGAGGGCAGGACAGATTTAACGTGTACCATCACCCGCATACACGACGGTCATTGGCTGGTTTGAGTTTCGAACTCGCCACCCTCCTCAAATTAATTTAGATTCCCATTCAAATACTTGAAGATTTGAACATTTTAAAGGGTCTGTGGGTAAGAAGTTTAAAACTCTAAGAATGTAGCGCCACACAGATTTAACCCATGTGTCGGTTTTATTAAAATAATTTGGGGCCATGGTGTCCCAGTTGGTAGAATCACGGATTAGCAACCGGAAGGTTGCAAGTTCGAAGCTCGATTCAAACAAAGACCGTCGTGTACTGAGGTCTGGTGTACATTAAATGTGCCGTGACCTCAATTGTCCTCACGTTGGCGGGGTGTGGAAGTTTGGTGAGTGGAGTGACAACTCAGGTGCTGACCTCGTCATCTGACCGTGGTTCAAGCGGAGGTGCTGTCTTCGGATCTGTCCCTTCGAGATCGATCCCGGGCCGTCGGCAATGGCCCGTGTAACTCCAGTGCGACGTGAGTTCAACTACCTACCATGGCTTGGTGTGGAAGTCTGGAAAGTGGAGTGCCAGAGCTGACCTCATCATCTGACCGCGGTTCAAAATTACGAGGTAATGTCTTCGGATATTCCAGAGCGATCCCGGACCGTCGCCAACAGCCCGTAGTGTTGACGCAAATTCAACTGCCTACCATTAAAATAATTTATCACTGTAACCTCTATAGGTAACGAAATAATAATGAAGGATAAGTGGAAAAGAAAAGATTTAGAAAACATTCGTTACTCCAGATACATCAAAAGACCATTGCCCACTCTATTCTTTGAAATCTATGAGCATCGTTTGAATTTGATGGGAACCGCTATGTAATAAGCTGAATTGTAATTTTCAGAACCCTTCCTTTATGCTTGTTCTTTCCCTTAAGAAAATAAGCTTCCTAATACTAATTTGAAACCGTTACGGATATTCGGAGAGAATCGCACTTAATGAGAATATCTTCATCCAACAATAATCAGAAACCGATGCAGGATTTCGGGGGAAATACATTTTCATTAATGAAAGGGCTTTTCACGAACAATAATTGTTTTGCTCAGACTTCCATGGCCCGGATTATTTACATATCTTCTGTGCTCCGGAATGGGCGTTGTTATCTTTGATCACTGCGTTATTGCCAAGTCCGTAAATGTCTTATTGGTGTCATTGGATAGCTTCAAATAACAGTTATTTAAAAAGATGGACAGCGCTCCTTGTTCGGTGTCTGAAGGTAAAAGTGAATACTGGTGTATAGTGAGTGAATACTGGAGTATTGAAGGGATTTCAATGTTCGGTAAAGAAAACCAGAAAGTATATGTGGTTTTTTGATATGTCGTTTTTTTATTTCCGTTAACTAATTAATGGAGAGGTTGAGAAGATTTTTATCTCAAAATTTTAACTTTAAATACTTTTGCAGAGTAAATTGCATTAATAAAATAAATAAATAAATGTGAAATTTTAATAACCAGATGCAGAGATGACAAGTGATTGGATACAGTCTACATTATTTATCTATATATATAAAGCACACACACAGAGTTGGCGTCTGTCTGTCTGTATGTTCTCTATACAAATCTACACCGTTTGAACAATCTGCACCAAATTTGGTACACTTATACTTTAGAACCCTGCGGGTAACATACGCTTCATATTAATTCCCTTTCTATTTATCGTAGGGGCTAAAAACAATTCGAAATCCCCATAGGAATAACATTGAGTATTGCTAGGGGGCGCTCTCTCCCGGTTTGGCTGTGCAGATGACATCAGTTAACTTCTACAGGAGTCGCCTCTCAAGGTGACCTTGGAGGTTTTTAGAATCTTAGAGTATGATGGAATCGCAGATGGTTCGGTTGCGCTGAAAATCGCTCAGTATCACATCGTTTATGTATCCCGTCTGTATAATGCGGGATGGAATTTACAAGCATAAAGTGTAATTGCTTGAAACGTTGATTATGTTATCGTATCAATAGGATTTGTCAGCCCTTCATAATGACGGTGGAATTCCGAAATCCGCACTCCTGGTGCTACAAATAAAAAATACTGAAAAGAAAAAACTGACTACAATAATACGATGTATGTCATTTTTTAAGAAAATGAACTTAAAGGGCATTCACAATCACTCCAAAACTCAAAATCGACTTCTGTATAGAGTCATCTCAGTATCAGTTTTTGTGGGTTTGTCTTACCTATAGTATGTGAAATGGATCTAATGTAAATTGTAGAAGTTATAAAAATCTCAGTTTTAAAAATTATATTGTACACGCTTATTTTTTCTCTATATTTGCGTTTTCTATGACAGAAAAATGATTTTTTGGATCACTTTCAATCGACGTTTAACCAATTAAACCCAAGCAAAGCCGGGTAGATTTAACTCGTATATTATATATCTTCTTAACGTTATAGCAGATAAAACATTCGTAAAAAAGAAAAGTAAATAACTTTTCATATTTACATGGATATTTATATGCAATTTTAAATGCATAATGACGATAGTTTACTGTGTATGGTATGAATGTCTTTTTTAAAGCTGAATACAGAAGGCGCTAGTGTTTCGTTAACTAGTTTCCTAAATTGTGGCGTAAAGCCGTGGTCAAATGGGATGCGCAAGTCGCTAAGCAATAAGCGAAGACCAATCAGAGGTACCCGCGAGAGCGGTGAAAAAGCTCTGATTGGTCTGCGCGTATTGCTTTGCACCTTTCGCTTCCTATTGACCACGACTATACTTGGCATGCTCCTCGATTGAAATTTCAGCATGTTGCTTTTATTAAAATTTAATGTCAAATATGATACAATTTATTGCCCAAACCACTAAATAGTCAAAACATTGATAAACCAAATTAATTATTAACCAAAGTATTTTTTCTTCTCCGGTAGTTTGTTTATATTTACACTGAAAAACCCTCTCGTAAAAGACCGGATAATTAATAAACGTCATAAATGTAGCAATTTTTAGGCAAGTAGATAAAATGCTTTGAACTCTGTACTTTTACTGTTTTAACATAAAAATCATAAAGTTCATCATTTATATCTTTAAAGAATTAGTTTTAATTAGAGATTTATCATTCAAGCACCTGAAATAATGTGAATTGTTTTTCCTCCAACAGGAATACAGTGTTCAACTAACATTCCGTGAGCAGTGGCGAGATGAGAGATTGCAGTTCGACGACATGGGGGGTCAAGTACGGTACTTGACCTTAACCGACCCCGAAAAAATTTGGAAACCTGATTTATTTTTCTCTAACGAAAAAGAGGGTCATTTTCACAATATTATTATGCCTAACGTCCTGCTTCGGATATATCCGAATGGCGATGTTTTGTACAGTATCCGGTACGTATTGAAATTTAGTTTTAATTTTGTTTACGTTAGGAATTACTTTATTTTTATTACTATATCATATTTCTTATAAATATATATTGTAACTTAAAAATTTGAAAGGGGCCCCTACAATAGAGTTATATTGGTTTAATCTATTTCGTATTTTAAAACTTACATTTTATTCTTAAAAGCTCTGAAAACTCACTGCCATTCTGATAGATATCAACATTCATCGGAGACTGAGGGTCCACTGGCCCAGGTTCTCCAGAAAAGAAACTACCGTTGCCATCGTTGCCACCACATTTTATTCTGAAACCGTGAAGGAAGCCAAACTAGCATGGGCGTAAAATATTTCTATTGTATAAACAATATAGTGTTAGCAAGTTTAAACTGCAATTTTAATCTGTTCCCTTAAATTTAACCCTCCAAGTGGTTTCGACGAGATATCTTGTCAATAAATAGCTGCCAATTTTACTAATGACGAGATATCTCGTCATTAGGATATTGCCGATTTTTTTATGTCTAGATCAAGAACTGGCCACCATTTTTCTAAGGACGAGATATCTCGTCGATCTTGATTTGGTGGGTTTTGCTATTGACGAGATACCTCGTCGAGGCAACAGCAGGAAGGGTTGCCTAATTTAACATATTGAAGGCCCTAATATTGCAGTGCTACCGAAACATAAATTATAAATTACTTTACTAATGAATAACTGAAATTGATATTTTAATTACAATGAATTTTTCATTAAGCAGAATTAACATTTGACTTTCTGAATATTTTTCTTACAGAATATCATTAGTACTTTCCTGCCCAATGGACCTAAAGTTTTACCCTCTGGACAAGCAAACTTGCTCTATTGTTATGGCTAGTTGTAAGTAGTTATTGATATGGTTCACCACACCTACATTTAAATTCAAACTAATTTGGGTTTTGATAATATTTTAAATGACGACATATCCTATAACCTACCACCAAGGAAGAATTTTTAACTTTCGGGCACCTACATTTTTGCCAATTGTTGAAATTTTCATTCAGATAGAAGGAAAAGCAATTATTTTTCAATAAAAACCTTTACTTACAAAAATAAGGTAAGGGGAAGTCTACACATCAAAATTATCATAAGTAAAATCAAGTAACGAAATATTTTTAGTTTATTTCTATCCAGGTCTCAGAAAATAATACAAGTCTCATTGAGTACAAATATCGCGCGAGCCAAAATATTTAATTATAATATAAGATATGTAGACAAAATAATTTTAATTATATACCTTCAGGTATATTAAGCAAAGAATTCTTTTATATGTTTATTTCAAAATTCTTTTCACGGATTAAAATTTCAAGATTCACGAACGGTATTTTTAAATTAAAAATGTAAATTGATGCTCTAGAGATTCGGAAAAAATTATCTTGAAAAGTCTAATATTTATTTTTCCATTCTTTCATTATAAACAGGTTTTGTACGGTTTTAAAAAATTTACTTTAGAGTCTGACTTTATTAAAACGTTTATCCACAAGTGACGTATTATAATTTAAAATACCGTTTATCTTTAAATACCATTTTTGACCAATTGTTTCCAAAAAACAAAGGGGCCCGGTTGGAAGAGTAACGGATTAGCAACCGGAGGGTTGCGTGTTCGAATCCCATCAAACACCGTCGTGTACAAAGAGGGCTAGTGCACTTTAAATCTGTCTTGGTCTCACGTTGGCGATGTGAGGAAGTTTGGAGAGTGGGGTGCTAGCTCTCAGGTGTTGCCTCGTCATCTGACCGTGGTTCAAAATTACGTGGTGTTATCCTCGGAGCTTTCCCTTGATGAGTGATCCCAGACCGTCGCCAATAGCCCGTTGTGTTGCTCCAGTGCGATGTCAATTAATTACCATCAAACATTGACTTATTCAAAAATAGAGCTTCAATCAAATCGTTTCAGTTTTCGCAGAAATTGAAATTTTAAAGTTTAATGGTTTATATGTTTGTCGTATCATTATTTCATCATCATCATCATATATTTGTGTTCAAATTAATGCTCTTAAAGAGTAGCTGTAGTCTTTAATTTGTGTATTTTCAAACAGTTTCTTCAAATTAAGTTAAAATGCGAATTTTCATGGATTATAAAAAGTGAAGCAAAGAAATCCAACCGGATGCAAATAAAGCCAGTCTTTTGGACGACTAAAAATATTTTTCTTCACTGCTAATTCAATTCAGGTTTACAAGTAGTCTCGACGGAATAATTTAAAAAATAAAACTGAAGTTTACAAATAAAATTACTGCATCAGAGAAGACTCAATACTTTTGTATGTGCTCTTGACAGGTAAGAAACATACTCTCCGAAGTAGCCATTTTCGTTATTTTCATCTTTTACATTTCGCCCGAATTCCTTTTCAAAATTTCAATCTTTTCAACCATCTCTATTTGTTTCCCCTTCAGTTGTTTTCTCTTTATTTGCATTTATTTATCTGTTTCTTTTATGTTACGATTCAATAAGACGAAGCTTTCTTCTGAAAAAGCTCTGCAGTCCCTTCTTAATGCATTTCTTATTTCTGAAGACATTTCGAAAGGTAGAATACGATATCTCGGCCGTATTATAAAAGTTCCGCTTCCATGTAAGAAATACAATCATAATACAATGCTATGACGTTTTCACTTCATTACTCTTGCATCAATGTAAAACAAAAAATACGCGTCTTTAATACGCAAAATACGTTATCAGTTAGTGTACTCAGTTAACAATATCGCAGTAGCCATTTTATGATGCATACGCTTGATTCTCAGAAAGCATATAAAATATCGACTTTTAAGAATCGAGGATGCTCATAAGATACTGTACTTTAAAAGCAAATTTCTTAAAGTATGAATAGCAGATATTTGAACTTAAATTTCTGAGAAATATATTTTGCAGTCAAACAAGAATTTTGTTTTATGGTTTCATATTTTTACCGAGTTTCCATAAATACCTTAAAATAATAGCAAATTTAATATTTGAGAAAAGGTATTAAAGCTTTAAAATAAATTTAAGTAATTTCGCCGAGCTTGTTTAATGTTAAATCGACATTTGATACCTAAACATGCTCTTTTTAAGATGTTTGGTTTAGTATGAAATATGCTTTATTATTATAATCTCTCGAATATACATTATTTTTGCAGTCATTTGAACATTTTTATTTCATATACTTCAACATACTTTCATATGCTTCATCGTTGTGCAATGTACATCTTTTAATGAAAATATGATCCCTCACATTTACAAAATATGAGCCTCCCATATACAAAATATGACAACAGAACGTCGAACTTAACAAAACTAACAAATAACTTTGTTTATGAAATTATGCGGGATTTAAGTTTCATGTTTTCAATACAATATTTTTAATATTTGAGGAACTGATCTTTGATTTTATATTCCCACTGTATAAATGTTTATTTATAATACATCGTTGCATTGGTTTAGTAAGAATAGACTGTCATTTGATCTCTCGAATACATTATTTCGCATTCCTTTGAATATTTTTATTTTATCTCTTCCATCGCTGTGCATCTTTTAATTAAAATATGATCTAAATAGTACTTATCCAATCTGATCTAATATAACTATAGAGTGACGAAAAACTAAACAAAATTAATGAACATATGGATGCATCCGATTTTCATAAACATTTTTGTTAAGAAATTATTCGTGGTTTAAGTTTCATGTTATATTATGTTTTAGTATTTTGGAGGTACGGATCGTAGACATGAGATTCCTACCTTGTAAATAGTTATTCAAAATACATCATTGCATTGTAATAATATTTTGATTTTGATGGAAATAATTATTGTATAATTTCATTATAATTTTCACTCTGATTTTCATTACTCTCTGATAAATGAAAGAATATCACGATAACGCGCTTTTGAACAACGTAATTATTATTCAGTTAAAACACTGATTTTGATTATAAAATGTTTCCTTGAGCTAACTCTTAAATTATTTCACTTGCGCGTAAGTGAAAACTAAGACGAAGATAAAATGAAATATTTTCTAAATTCAATACAGTATGTAAATTGAATTTTTATGAACTAAATTAAATGTTTTTCTCCTATTTTCTTATGCATTACTTGCAAACAACTCCTGTTCCATTTCATTATTTTCTCATTGTTCCATCCAAATTCCTTTACAAAAAATAACCGCGAAAAAAACATTGCTGCCGGGGCTATAAAATAAGATTTCTATAGCATATTTCAAATTTAACGTAATTTCCATGTCATTTAGCTCACGGCTCAATCGGAGGGTGCAAATCTATTTTTTTCCTTCAGAACTTGTTCTAGACAGAATTTATGCCGTTTTCTTTCGACTTTTACTTTAACAAATCGCAATCTTGATATTTTTTGCTAAACAGAACTTGAAGGAGTGAGGTCTTCCTTTTTCGTAATGTTTTCTAATTTGTTTAACAAACAGGACGGGCGAAAAATTATTTATAGGCATAATCTATTCCGAGCTTCCCTAGAAAGCGATAATCTCATAAAACCCTGTCAGCAAACATTGGCTCTTGGATTACTGATTGTTCGCCCTGCAGATGAGGGGGAAAAGTGGGTGGAAATTAAATTATATTACACCCGTTAATGACAGAATTACAATCGATGAAAAGCTCTCGATAACGACGTTTCCTTGTTAAAAAGAACTTCCACAGCGAAAAAAGCGCCCACTTGACTTTTTAGCTCCATTACAGTTAAAAGTCTTTTTCTTTATACGGATTTTCATTAAAGAGGACTTTTTCTCACGTTATGTGCGTGACTGTAATTAGTGCTAGAAACTTCTAATGAAGGTACAACAAGACGAGCGTGACATTCTAAGCTAAACACTTAATTTCTTTCTATTGCCGTAATTTTTCTTCAGAGGGTAAAAAAGCAATCAAATAAAGGGAGTAAAAAATGTGTTACAGCAGGTCATGCGTAGATCATTGGGGCTCTTCACATTTATGACGGCAATAATTTTTGAACTTTTTTCGAGTGCAATATGGCTTCTACAATTTTCGCCACGTTTTCATGCTCGGCCGAGAGGAAAACCCTAACTAACTAATCATCGTCCATAAATGGAGGTCACAAACCATGGTCGTACTACATTTCCCCTATGATCTTCGCCCGATTGAGCGTGCCGGTATTTATCGCTTCAATTAGGCAGCAATCGCTTTATTTTTAGGCACGGGGCATTTTTCAGAGAATTATTACTCGCATTTTTCTTTGCCAGGGATCTTAACGCGCGTGAGAAAAAATTTCGGCGCCCATTAAGCATGTTGACTCTATAATATTTCAGGTAATTTTAAAGAGTACAATATTAATTGGAAGGAGAACATGGAAAGTATGGCGCCCTCAAGAATAACCAGGTTAAAAATATTGAGGGTAGAAGAGGTCTGAAAATTATATAAACTACACTACAAAATAGTAAGCTGAAGAACAAGTAGCATTAATAACTTGTAGGTATAAAAGTGTATATTAACTACGAAATACAGCAATAATAATGATTCTTATTATTTAGCAGTAGTCGTAGTAATAACCAAAAAGTAGAGTTTGCAACCACAACAGTATTAGTGACCACAAAAGCGTCGTTAGAAACCCACAATTAGTAGAAGTAACCATAAAAGTTTTTTAGAACCTCATTAGTAGTAATAATAACAGTAACCACATTAGTAGTTGGAGTGGTAATCACATTAGTAGTGAAAGTAGTAACCACAAGAGTAGAGCTAGGAGCCCTATTAGTAGTAGTTACCACAAAAGTAGTAGTTAGGATCCACATTAGTAGTAATAATAGTTGTAACCGCATTGATAGTGGGAGTAATAATTACATCATTAGTTGTAGTAATAACCCCCATTAGTAGTGGGAGTAGTAATTACAAAAGTAGAGTCAGGAACCATAATATTAGTTGTGACCATAAAAGGAGTCGTTAAGACACAGAGTAGTAACCACTAAAGTAGTCATTAAGAACCGCATTAGTAGTAGTAACAATATAAATTGAAATTAGGACCACATTATTAATAATAATAGCAGTAATGACAGTAGTGGAAGTAATAATCACATTAGTTGTGGGAGTAGTAACCACATTCATAGGGGTGCAGTAAACCTCTTAAGTAGTAATTAGGAACGATAGTAGTGGTTGTAGAAACCACAAAAGTAGTAGTTAGGAACCACAGAAGTAAAAATACCACAAAACGCCAAAATTAGTGATAATGTTAATATAATACAGTAGAAGATTTTTCCTACATTAAATGTGTATGAATACTATCAGTTTTAACTCTCCAAGTAGTTTCGACGAGATATCTCGTCCATCACAATCTGACCAATTGTGCTAATGACGAGATATCTCATCAGCAAGATGTTGCAGATTTTTTGTTATTGGTGAGATCGCGATCTGGCCAGTTTCCTTCTAATGACGAGATATCTCGTCCATCAAGATCTGCTCAGTATTTTTCTAATGACGAGATATCTCGTCCATCAAGATCTGCTCAGTATTTTTCTAATGACGAGATACCTCGTCGAGACAACCACCAGGAGGGTTAAACAAATATGCAAGATTTTCTTGGAAACTTCGTGTACTTAGTGTTCCATAACAAATTATTCAATGGATTGGACACATTCCGAAACATTCTTTTCAAACAAAAATAATGAAAGAGAATATATCATATATGAGGAAGATTTATCCAAATCAGATGCTCCATTCAAGCTAAAATGTTTTGTTTTGTTCCTGCTTTTTTGGGCCATTGAATGAGTTCCATTTTCTAAAAGTTGAATATGTTCGCGTTACTTTATTTTCAACTAGAAATAAATAAAAAATAACTTGAGTATTCTTTGTAACTTTTGCATTCTTTGTAGTGATTTTCGATTCAACCTAATAATTCACTTGCAGATGCAGGATGCTACACGTCTCATTGGTGTCTGCAAGTACACAACAGTGGCTGTAAATGCCTTCATTTTATGACCCTTTTAAACTATTTAATGCTTCATAATTGAGCCTTGAGTACGCGTAGTTCGAATAATTCAGCTATTATTACTCGCTTCCTAAATGAGACACGAAACCAAAATTTATGGTATCGTTAATCACCAAACTCATATAATAAATCTACCGATTAAATCTCTTTAGAATTCCGAAATGGGTAAAGAGATCACTGTCGTCCCACACCTTTCGTATCTTTTAAATTTAAAGCTTTATAACTTACAACAAAATTAACTCCAACTTAAAACTTTATCACTCTATTCATGAAATTTAATGGCTTTTTTCACAGTCGTCTCGGAATAAAATTCAAATTCATTTTTGAATTTTGATTCGGATTCTTTGATTAGTTGGACTAATTAGCACTCCGTGTAGCAAATATTGACCGTCGAGAGGTTTTTCATTTCAAAGCACGAAATACAGATTTCTGGAACTTGAATAAAAGATTATTATTTTATCCTTGACATACAATTATAAATCCTTAAAATGTGACTTTAAATCGCTAATGGCTGTAAAGGTTCATAATCGCTGAATACAATCATATAAACAAGTATTCACAAGTTAAAAGTCTATTGATTCACATTTCATATAGTTCGTCTTTTTCTATTTGCTCTTATTCTATTAGCTAAATCAGTTAATTTAGACCAAACTAGAGAAAAAATGTTGGAAACAATCAACTAAACACTAGAAAAGAAGATAGATTCATAAATTTCATGCATATAAACATGTTTTAAGAGGACAAATCATCGTAAGAGTTTAAATTTTAAAAATTCATTTCTTTGTGTACTCTGTTCAATTTTAAATTCCTGAGGTTATTCTTAAACTAGAAAATATGGAAGTGGCAGAAATGGCCAATGGTATAGAATAAAGGTTATTCTAAAAACCATCATTTGCCAAACTGACTTCGCTTTACGTAGATTCACTAGGCCTCACTTTCATCCATGTTCCCATAACACAATTCCCTGACGAAATTATTGCGCCACAGTGTATAACATATTGAATCTACTCCAACTGATATAAAACCTCCAATAGCAATACACTGTTTCTAAAACATTTCAGGTTTGATGGATCCTTTTTGCTACACGAGGGCTAATTAGACCGCAACGTCAAAGGTGCTAGAATTATATTTTAGGTTGATGATTGATTAATAGGAAATGCATAACAATCAAGTGCAATTAAATAGCTGTATGTTAAGTACATTTTAATAGTGTAGTACTGATCAAAAGGACAGTAGTTTCAAGTTTGTTGCGTGCGAGTTGGCTGTTGAGTAGTAACACTTCAAAAGCTTAGTAGTGTCTGATATTTAATAGTGCACTAGATAACTGTATGATCACTCAGCCTAGTATTAATTGAGTGTATGCTGTTTTCAAGCCTTATACGTAGTATCGAGGTACGAGGTATCGTATACGAGGTATCAGATAGCCTTATATATAGCTTTTTAACAATCAAAATATAAAGAAAAATTTTAGGTACGGCAGTTTTCGACTAGCAGGCGGAATAAGGTCGATTACTTTTTAATGCTAAAATTTTAGATACATTAATGATGGATAAATAGGATATGCATAAGAATGAAGTTGAATTAAATAGCTGTATGTTAAGTAAATTTTAATAGAGTCGTGCTAATCAAAAGGTAGGTAGGTAATTAACGTCACACTGGAGCAACGCAACGAGCTATTGGTGACTGTCCGCGATCAACCCCGAAGGGAAATATCCGATGGCAACACATCGTAATTTTGAATCACGGTAAGATGACGAGGTCAACACCTGAGCTGGCACCCCACTCTGTAAACTTGCTAATCAAACGTTCAGTATATTCAAGTTTGTTCCTTGCGAGTTGACTGCTGAGCAGTAATACTTCAAATGCTAGTAGTATCTGATATTTAATAGCACTAGTATGATCACTCAATCTAGTAATGAGTGTGCGCTGTTTTCAAGCGTTTTGAGGCATCAGATAGCAGCTTTTTAACAATAAAAAAATTTAAAGACAAAATTTTCAGGTACTTCTTTTTTGACTTGCACGAGAAAAATATGTCCTATTCGTCTTTAATAGAATTCAAAGTTACTTTATTTTGACTATTTCAATTTCATATCCATTTAAATACACATTCCGGCATCCCGAAATAATCTCAGCTTACTATTTTTTCAACGGAAAAGCTCTTGACGGAAATTAATCTTACCAGCCGAACAAAAACTCTAGTGCATATTAATTACAAAATCTCCACCATTACCGAGAAAAATTGAACCTATTACGGAACAGAAACATCTGCATCGTAATTTGAAAAACAAAACTGAAGATGAATCGGGAGAATGGCGCATCGTTGATATTTATCGAATAAACCTTGAAAACTTGAGACTCACCTGAAGCAAGGAGGGAGAAAAAATGAATCTCTAGAATAAAATTACTTTGGCGAATCGATTTTTGGCTCAGCCACTCCTGAAGCTTAAAATTATATTCGAATTTATTTATTAAACGCAGAAGATCGTAATTACCATTCCCGAGTCCTCGATTCAACAACGATGATTATGATTCGATTTGTGGCACTTTCCTCCATGAGTGGTAAGGTGCAGCCTGAGAGAAAAGACTATTGGAAATCGAAATCCTGCCTAGGAACCTAAATGCGACGCCCTGGCGTAAAAATCGAACCTAGTTAAGACCTACGAGATTCTCAGTTGTCCTTCCCTCTAAGGGAGGTTTTTTATTTAACTTCACTGATTTCTTCTGAGTGCGAGCTCCCCTCTGCACTGTCGCCAAGTATGCTGGGGAGGCTTTTCTTTCGATTTGTGTCCCCCCTACCGCGAGGCATGTACTGGCGTGTTTTTCTTATGTGTTTGGATAAAGCGTTAGTGTCTACAGTCAACATATTGTACTTCTTTTCCGGAGCTTTGAAATTCGTAGCCTAAACAACCTTATCTCGCCGAAAGAAGTATGGCTTTAATGCGAGCGAAAACTGTTGTGGAATAAACTGCAGTCAGCCGAATTCTGTCATATTTAAAACAGATAATGGATATCTTTATGCGGAGAGATGAATTTAAATCATTTTATGAATCAGAGCAAAGTAAATATAAAACGTGAGAGATTTTCAGTGCAAACAAACCAAACTGAAAGTGAAGATTTTACTTCCGCTACCCAAATACTCTTTCATACTACAGATCGGGGATTACAATAAAATGCAGTTTATCACCGTTTTGGCGATGTTTGTCGTTTAATCTAAGTGACGTTAAGAGAGAGAACAATCAACTATCATTCCAACGAAAATTCCACATTAATTCTGAATTGGTAAGTGCTGAAATCGAATTCTAAACACATGACACCTAACGTTACATTCAGAATACGTACGGGAAACGTGTATCTCCTCAAAAACATTACCAACAACAACATTAGCTTGACATAAAATGCCTTTCAATGTCGTTCAATGAACAAGTAAAATAGCGTTTCAGTTCGTAAATAAAGTATATGTTATGGTCGATGTGCTATTTTTCTCTGTATCAATATTTATAAACTACATTTTATATTCAATGAAGTCGTACACTGCCTAGTATAAGCTAAGGAAGTAGGGTTGTATGACAGGTCCTTACAAACATGTTTTGTGAATACTTATTCAAAGACCAAAAAAATCCCTCATGAAAAATGGAATGTTTATTATAAAATTGATTTATAGGTTACACGCGCGTATTGTCAAGGTATTTTTTTAAAGTACGTACCTTATTTTACAACTTAGGGGCACTTGATACGAGAACTTGGTTTTATCTCTCCATTTGTAATTTTAGCATCTCTCATTGTATCTAGTCAAATCTGCAGTTATTAATTCCTAGATAAGCAGCACTTTTTTATGAGACCTGGGTGAAATATTATTAGCGTATAAAGTACTATTATATTTATCAATTGCTTCTTCAGCTCATCAAAATTAAAATTATTTTAACGAAATTTCTTAAAACCTTCTATTTTTGTGGCATAATTTCGCTTAGTACTTTTAATACTGTAAAAACATAAACGATTTTAACTTCATATTAGTAAAAATATTCGATTACTTAGTAAAAGCTCATTACGGTTACGTAATTATACACATATTTTATTATTATCAGTAAAAAATAATTCTTAGTTAAGTTTCTGAATAATATGAGACTGTTTAAACAATTTATTTAAATTTGTTTCTAGTCAAATGCTGTTTTTATTGAAACGTTTTTGTATGCTTTTTACTTTCGTATAGAGTGTGCTTTTAATTTTTATTAGACTCTTTTTCAATAAAAGTGAAATTCATTTCCTTTAAGAACATGCAAATTCATTTACATCAATTTAGCTATATGGAATTCTATTACAGTGTTTCTTCCTTTGGTACTATTATGAAGTCAGCATAAAGAATTCTAACATGTGTATAAGAAAATTCTTTTGTATGCTGTATCGAAATTTGTTGATTGAATTCTAAAGTTTTGGATTCTAAAGTGATTTTTGAGCGAAATTATAGCATAAAAAGTTTTAACACATACAGCTGAATGACTCACTAGAGCAATATCAACATTGCTTTGATATTTTTGCTCCATGTTAAATGCAAATGCAAAACTTTCTTCCTTTATATATGCAAATTGATCCAGCCTTTTAAGGTAAGTCGAAAATAATTAATTTCTTATTTTATATGCACAACACTACGTGTTGTCCTTTAAGTGCAGTAAAACTCTGATAAGTCGAATTAGAAATTCAAATATCGATAAAAACGAGTCACTATTCGCTGAAAGTTGCTCAAAATTGTTCTTGCCCGTGAAATTTAAAATGAAGAAATTTAAATGAAGAATTACTTCATCACAAGTATACTACGAGTTATCAGAGTTCGACTGGAGTTACTTTTGTATCTATTGGGAAATAAAGAACTCAGATTCGACTTAACGAAGTTTTACTGTAACTTTTTCTTTTTGTTTTAGACGGTTATACTACTGAAGATTTAGTTTTTCTTTGGAAAGAAGGTGACCCAGTACAAGTGACTAAGAATCTACACCTTCCACGATTTACTTTGGAAAGGTTCTTCACCGACTATTGTACTAGTCGGACAAATACAGGTGAGTTGAAAGACATGACATTACATTTAGATGACGATCTGTAGAATGAATATTAATAAGACAAATAGCGAAGTTGAACACATTTTTGATTTCACGAAACGTGTTTTCATGTCAGAAATTACCCGAAGGTAAGCATGTTGAAATTATTTAAGGCCAAAGCTTCTTGTTCTAACCCCAATAGGGTAAAGGACTTATAATACTGGTAAGCTCTGATTTTCTTGCAATTTCCGTTGTTTTTTATTGTAAAGTTATTGTTCTTGATTAGAAAGGAATGATCAGTGTAAGTAAAACGAATAATCCTTTTAACATTTTCTAAATATGTAAGTTATGTGTCTTGAGTTGATGTGCTTTATTTTCATTAAGAAAAAGTTATATTTAAGTAATAACAAAGATTAGCATGATTGCCCTCGTTATATGAGTCTCAAAATTCTATATAAAATTAAGTTATAATGATTTTAAGTTTTAAAATGAATTGTATTCATTTTCATCCAAATTTAAGCATTATTAAATTTCATTCCTCGATTTAACATAAATCTTTGCATTTTTTACTAATTTAGATTTTTGTGACGGAATGTCTAATTTCTCAGGTCCAATGTCATTCTAAAGCGCAGTTTAGGAAGCATTAATATGTGGACTGGAAAAATTCGATGCATAAAACTTTGATAAACCCATACATAAAGCTTGAAATGTGTATAAATTAACAATTACTCCTCGATTTATTCCAAGCACAACGTTACATGTTTCCCACTGTTACTACTTCATATAAGCCGATTAAAACCTTTTCCTGTGCCACTCTAAAGACTTAATACTTTAATGATTTCCTTTAAATATAAATCCAAATTATTCCCATAATATAGAAATACGTTCAACAATTATTAAACTACCTATTAGAAAATATTTTATATAGTAGTAGTATTCCGAGACTATTAAATTTTTATCTCAGCACTGAGACTGATAATGTACTAATTTTACCTCGTTTCAATTCACTAAAATAGACGCGAGAATGTATATAAAAGACATCTAAAGATTTCTGAATGCATCTAACAAATGCTAGTATGCCTCTCTTACAGGAGAATACAGCTGTTTGAAAGTGGATCTCCTCTTCAAAAGGGAATTCAGTTACTATCTTATTCAAATCTACATACCATGCTGTATGTTGGTCATCGTATCCTGGGTGTCGTTCTGGCTGGACCAGAATGCTGTTCCCGCACGTGTCTCTCTTGGAGTGACCACACTGCTGACCATGGCGACCCAAACGTCTGGTATCAATGCGTCCCTACCACCCGTCTCGTACACCAAAGCGATTGACGTGTGGACAGGGGTTTGCCTGACCTTCGTGTTCGGAGCACTACTCGAGTTTGCGCTCGTCAACTATGCTTCCCGCAGTGACGCGCACAAGAAGAGTGCTAAAGAACAACAGAAGAAGCAGTGGGAGCTGGAACATGCAGCTCTGGAAGCTGACCATCTAGAAGATGGAGCGACGACTTTTGCTATGGTAACTGCATCCATAGATTGTATGGGTACTAACCCTTTCAGTCTGGTGTCCCACCTCTCTGAAATGGTTAAGGCTAGGTCATACGAGAGCTAGTCAATAATTATACGCAATGTCCATGCGCCATTCCTAAACTAATTCCTCTGGCGGCAGCCCTTAGAGGCACATCTCCTTTAGGTGTTTACGGACCCGATGCACTCTAGTGATCTTTACTTTTCCCATGGGGTTTACTGTCTTCAGTAAAAACGGGTGTCGCTCACCAGGTATACCCAAGCGATTTTTCTGCTTCCATTCCATTATTCTATTCTTCAATCCCTCTTTTTCCATTTCACGACATTTTTTACTTGAAGTTGTCTATCTTGTGTTTGGCACTGCATGACCAAATATGGCCTCTACTCCATAAAACCGCAGAACAACCAACCAACCAACCTTAGGCGGTAATCTTGGCAACAGACACTTGCGCTTGTGATCGATTGGTTGGTTTGGCGTTTTACAGAGCAAAGGACCATATTTGGCCAAGTTATGGCGTCGACACAAGACAACGTCAAGTAAAAGTGCCATGAAAGGGGAGAAAAGAGAAGATTGGGGAACAGAGTAGTGAGATGAAATCAGAAAAGGATCGCTTGGGTATCCCTGGAGCACGACCCCCTTGTTTACTAAGACAGTAAACCCCATGTGAAAAGAAAAGATTGCTAGAGTACCTCGGATCCGTGAAACCCGAACGCTCCTAAGGAAGATATGCCCCTGAGGGTCTTACGCCTATGGATACACGATGACCCTCTCCGCTATGCTACATATTGTGCTCTCACGGAGCCTTTCCACCTGCGCAGGCTCACGATCATCCCCCAGCAGAAGGGCTTAACTTGGTCACTGGGCATAAACAGGTCAGGGCTAACATTTACGAATTGATGGACACCCTGGCAACGCGTTCATCGCAAAGGGGACTTCATCGCAACATCGTAGTCTAGGAGACTTGTAAATACTCGTCAAACTACATATAATACACAAGATCATATAGATGACTTGGCAGGCTTTCCTTGGTTACAGCTGGTAATTATATGATGGGATTCATGTCTCTCTTTGTAAATATGATATATTTACATAGTAAGATCGCCAGGGAGATTAAAAATACAACATATTATGTTATATTTCTAATATCTCAAATAAACGGGTCGAGAGAGAGAGAGCTGACTTCTGGCGAATCCTCAAAAGCATAAGGTTGAGGGCCCTCCTGATGGACAATCTAGGCTATCTACAAAATTTATTTTAATAAAATTAATAACTTATAATGTTATTTTTCGATAGATCCCTTTGTTTCTCAATGCACTTATTTCGTTGCAGAAGCATCTTTATTCTCAGGAAAATTGCATTTTTGGCGAAACAGCTAGTCATGCGTACACCGATTTCTTGAGTTCTTAGTCCAAAGTGAATGACCAATTCAAAGATTATTGGCCACTTTAATAGTATTGTTAAACAGAACCATACCAAACGTGCCGCCATCAATGTCGTTTGTTGTAGTACTAGACAAGCGCTCGTTCCATCATGCCTAACACCTGTGTGACAGATTTTAAACTTTTCAATCGATTTGCAGATCCGCCGTTGCTCTATTGTGCTGAAGTTTTGATGGATTCTGGTCCCTGTTACGCCTCTAGATCAGGAAAAACATATAACTGAACTTTCTTTTTGGTGCAAATGGAAAACTGAGTGGCCATGATTAATGTCATGGCAGCGTCGTGAACCTCCGTAACAACTTCTGTAAAGACAGAAACCTTACTTTGAGATGTACTCTAAATGTCACTGTTGCTCACAGAAACAAGTATAACTGCATTGGGGCGGATAATTATTGACTCGCCCTCGTATAAATTCTAGCTATTTTAAATTGATAGATATATAAATGTTATCGCATTTGGTATCATCACCACTCATCTAAGAAAGCTTTAGATGAGTGGTGAGACATGAGTGGGTCCACCCCTACCCTTCAAAAAATCTACATTTTTGGTATGAACAAAATGCATTATTAAAGGTGACTGGTCTTCATCCATAAAGTTTATTTTAAAAGACCATTTTTAGCAAAGCGCCATTCAAAGGGCTGAACTTAAAAGTAATGCAAATTATATTTGTTAATACTTATTTTTTGAGGGGCATATTAGTTTACTTAACCCACTGAGGTCTGTGTCCTAATGCTTGCATGACCTTCTGAGGATCACGTTGTAATAGGTGAATGACCTTCCGAGGCTTGCATCCTAATGCTTACATGACCTTCTGATGTTTGTATCCTAATGAATGCATGACCCTCTGAGGCGAGAGTCATGCATTGATTATTTATCCCTAATTGACAAATAAAGTGTTTTAAACAATTCTTTTAATTAAAAGGTACGGTTATTTAGCAAATGCGGAAAAAGCACTAATACAGTTCTAGAAAATATATTAGTTCTGCAGAGAAGGTTAAGTTTAAAAAAGATATTAAAATAAAATCCATGCCAAGTTTCGTTTAACGCTGAATGGTCATTTTGAGCTTAGTAAAGTGTAATTAGACTGAGGTCTAAGTCTTAATAAATCTCAAATTGTAGACTTAAAGTTTCAATTGACAAAAGGCTTCAAAAGATTTAAGCATTATATCCTCGTCCATAAATTAAAAAGAACATTTGTTCAAAAAATATGCCACCACTCAATATTAGTAAGACTTCGAATGCAGATCACGAAATTCTTTGGCATTATTGAAATTGAATTCCTGTACTTATAATGGAGTTTAGAGTGTAATTTTAGTGTAAAACGAATCAATAGCTTACAGAAATCTGCCAGATTTTGTCGAAGGCCTTAGATCTAATAATATATAATGCTCCAAAATGGCTATGCTTTAAATATTTTTGAACATTTCCTCTTTAGATACGATTTGGTTTTAAATTTTTACTGTATTTTACTGTTGTATTTCAACCAAGCAGATATTAGTTATTAGGTTAATTTACAAAAATTCTCACTTTACAAAATATAAGCGCTAATTGTTTTTACTTTTTAATATATTTCGAGTACTAAATACTAAACTGCTTATTCATAACTATGCGAATGAGAAAATATTGCAGACATGTAATATTTAGTTATTCCCGATAGTTCTGAAATAATATTGTACATTGTTAGTTGCATAGATTTGAACTTTTATAAACACCAATTCCCAAGCCCTTCGGTAGTTTTTAGATTGGACTATACATTTTCAAAGTGAGTAGCATGAGATATTTTCGATGTAACAAACCAGACGAAAAGTGAAGAGTTTACACCTGCTACTCGAATGACCTCGTATGATTCTCATGAAATACTTCGCAATAAATGTTTTCGCATTCGCTTAAACAACCTTATCTCGCCAAAAGAAATATGTTATATAAGCGAAATTTGCTGTGGAATAAGCTGCAGTCTGCCGAATTCCGCCACATATTTAAAATAGATCATGAATACCTTATGCGGATTTAAAATCAGCTTATAAATGAGCTCAAAGTTCATATAAAACAAAACTAATGAGATATTTTTAGTACAAACAAACCAGATGGAAAATGAAAATTTCACTTATGTCCCGAATACTCTCTCATGATACATGTCGGAGTTACCTTAAAATGTAGGCGACGTTTGGAGCTTAATCTAATTGACGTTGACCAATCAACGTATCGTAAATAAATTTTTGGAATTGTTGCCAAAGTACTGAAATTGTTTTGAAAGACGAGCCAAGTGACGTCAAATTCGGAATACATACGCGAAACACGTTCCACCACAGAAAGAGTACCACCACCTACATTTAGCTTGCCATACAATTCTTCTAATACTTGTGACTTCCATTCGATGAATTGATTGAAAATATTTGTATAGGATATTCGTGAATAATCAAAGGATCCATATGTATACGGTATAATATACGTATATTGTTCATCACATCGAAGCCTTATGCATAAAACTGGTCCCATAGAGCGCATTAATTAAAGTCTTCTACAATCGTGGAAATCAATGATCTTTGCTTTATTGGCCCCAGAGACTAAACTCGCTGCTTACATAAGATTCCAGATGAGAGTCACCCGTTTTCCTTCTTGAATGGCCATTGAGCAGCAACATCAGCATTAAGTTTATTTCTCCATGCTCAATATCTGCCGTAATGAGCTGTTTCAATAAAGGCTTCTTTCTTTTTATGTCTGTCGTTCATCAACTTAATCAGAGCAAATTGGATGATGCGATGTTTCGCTTTCTATGCTCCGATTTAAGAGACCGAAGGGGAAACAAATTATGAGGTTTAAGGTTCCCATACTGAATTTGTCTTGAAATAGGAAGGGTTCATTTCGTAAGTGAACGGTCCTTGTTGTTACATATTAATACACTCTATCTGATATACTCGTAATCTCGTAAAATGTCGGAATTTTGGTTAGAATTTCCAAGAGCACCAATATCACGCTCTGATTTCAGAGAAAACAGGTAGACGTTTCAAAGTTCTAGAAAACATTTATTTTAACATGGATTTTTTTACAAATTTATTACTTTTATAGTATGAATATTGTATTTAATCCTTTATATACTACTCCGGTATATCCGTTCTTCCATACACGACTTCCAACCAGTTTTGACCTTCTTGAGAATCAAGTCTTTCCTAGGATTCTTTCAGACAATAGATACCAACAATAGATACTTAGTCATTATATGTGGGTTGTGGGGAAGCAGCAGTACAACACTATTCGGAAATCTAGTGATCCTCGGGGGGTTAAATTGAAAATCACTTTAATTCTATCATATAACTCTTCTGTTTATAAACAAACATATAAAAACCAATTTTTCCAAACGCTATATTTAGTTTTGCGGTCTGCAAAACTTATTACTTTACAATAATGAAACTTTGCACACGTATAGGACTCATTACCTATACCTATAAAATTATCCTAAAATGTTCTGTTTTATGTAATAATATTCGGATATGCACAACAAACAATGGAGTAAGATTTTAACATTTGTAAATTCATAGCATGAATGATTGTGAATCTATCGTTACAATTATAAGCCATTTTACAGGTAATAGATCCTACAATAAGAGTTTAAGTTTCATTAATGTAGAATAATTTAGTTTTTGAGGTATCCTGCGGATTGCAAAACTATAAAAAGAACATTATGAAAATTGGATCTTGTATTTCTGTTCATAGATATAAAAGTTTTAAGGATATAATTTTGTGTGATTTTCTTATCAAATACGACTTCCATACTATAAAAGCTCTTATCATAGATAACGTTTGATACATGATAACTTTAATTTTTCCACTCTTAAATTCACGTGTGAAAAATTAAGCCTTAACACAATTATTTAAAACACTGCAAATTCTTATAAAGCGTACACATGTACCATTTCGTAATAACTGTATTTTACCATTCATTTTGACCCATAAGAAAAAAACAGCAATACTTATGGGATAGACCAATACAATACTAATAATACAAAGTCTAATACTATAATTATCTTTTACTTTGAAGAATATAACTTTATCCTTTCGTGCTTATCATTTTTACATCAATGTAATTTTTAGCAATTTCACTAACTGTGCAACGATCATGAAAACATTAAGGCTAGGTATACATATATTCTAGGAGTTTTAAGGTTGCTAAGGGGTGTAAATATTTCCTCATTGGATATTCTTATGCCTGGGAACTCTAGATTGTTGGTAAGAGGTAAGGAATTTCACCACCTTTTGAAAACATTAAGCATTTTTTCTTATGTGCAAATATGAGATGATCATATAGGTCATCACCCATAAAAGTTTTTTAAAACGTTTTTTGCGTAGCTCCTTTCTGGAGAGGGTTCAAAAGTAATTGACCTCCAACCAACAATTCGGCACATTTATTTTTTTATTCACGTTGAAATTTGCAACATTTTATTAAACATAATATAAAAGAATTTCGGTACGAAATTTCCTTGCGAAACACTACTACAGAGATGCAAAGTAACTAAATAGAAATTAGAGTTGGGCTGTTATTGGGATAACAGTTTAAATAATAATGTTACCTCAAATTAACAGATCGCAACTTCTATCGAAAACTGTTGCTAACAGAATTTAATAGCTTTAGGTAACTTACTATTAGCAGTTAGATACCAAAGATTGGCAGTCAAATTAAATCAGTTATATAAAAGACCCAGAGACACATTAAATTAAAAACTCAGATTCCTGTAAACCAAATATGAATAAGTAAATGAACAATACAATAAATAATAGAAATATGTAAAAAATTAAATAAAAATAGAAAGGATCAACACTTGTAAAACAATTAAACTAAATAAAAATTAGAGAACGTAGACCAGAAATTAAAAAAAAATACATCATAAAAATTAGGCAATAAACCAATTTAAGCAATAATAAATTATACATGCAAGATGTTTCATTATTTTTGAAACATCTTGCATCTTCCCCTTAAATCTACAATACGAACGCATCTTGTAACTTCCCCTTAAAGTTACAATACGAACTTTAAGGGGAAGTATGAAACAAAAAATTTAACTGTATTACATACACCTTATACAGTAAGAGCCACCGGGTTGAACTGAAAGGTACTCTATGGTGCAGAAATGAAAGACTGCAAGTATGCGAGCATTTTAACTAGTCCCAATTTTGTAGTTGAACAGTAGTCCACTTAGTTTCACAGTAGGATCTCGAATGTAAATGCATTATTACTGGAAGTTGCAATTGTAACCACCTGTAATAATCCAATCCTAATACGAGTAGTAACCACCAGTAGTAATATAATCCTAATACCAGTAGCAACCATCAGTAGTAATGTAATCCTAATACCAGCGTCAATGCAGATTTCCGTCCACTGACCAATTGCAGCTCTGTTGAATACCGCCTTCTTGCAAATCGCGGTAACGCTTTGTGGATATACATCACACCACATCAAGATGGTTTAATTTTGCGTTTCCTACATCCCTACATAACCTAAATTTTGTACATGGTGTTTACAAACACCTTCTATACCTTAAATACTTTGATTGGATTGGAAGCCGTAGGCGGACAGTGTTTCATCTGTGTGACTTTCCCTTATGGAGGCGTTTTAGGGATTAGGGAGAGCCGAGAAATCCACTATACATAGAAAACATTTAAGATAGTACATAAAAACATAAGGTAAGTGAAGGGCAAAGATGCAAGTACAAAAATACATTATGACGTAAGAACAGATCGCAACATTTGCTAAATTTACACACACATACAACAAATTAATAACAATATAAACCATATACAATAAACGGGAACAATACACAATGAACAAGGATACGTATTCAGAAAAAAAAATTCTGAGAGCAAAACGTCTAAAAAGACAACTATAAAATACAGATATACTAATTTCGTAAGAAAAGCTAGATTTTTTCGAGAACTTTCGACTTTTCAACTCTCAGATATAATCAATGTTAGAGCTGAGGAATTCCATCGCTTTAAGGATTTTATGGTGGCAGTTTATTCTTAGCAGTACTTTGGCACCAATGAGAGTAGTTTTGTAGAGAAGGTTTCACCAAATGCCACGGACTTGTGAAATTACAGTCAAAAAGGTAGCGGTGGGCTCCTTTGCAGATGCACAGCGCACTTGTTCGTAGATGGAAACGTACTAGATACGCCGAAAATGGATCATGGCCTACTAAAAATTGTACCAGCTTTGAGATCTGGTATACAAGGGCTGTTGAAATCTTCGGAAAAAATTGATAAGGTATCTCCCTTTCGGAAAAAAATCCCATTCTGCTTGCCATTGGTCCAACACCAACGTATCAATTGCACTTAATTTATTTTTAGGCCACTTTAAACTGGTTGATTGATGGGAAATCCCATTTGCTGCATATTTCGCAAGTCTACTTGTTCGTTTCTTTCAATACCATCGTGTGCTTTTACCCAAGAGATGTTAATTTGGGGGTTTTCAGTGGATTCAAGAAATTTTTCCTTGACCTCATTGATGACTTAGTTGTGGGAGAACAGATTACCCAGAGCGGTAATACTTGATGCAGTGTCTGTCATGATGTTGGCTGCTATTTTCTCTGAAACCCAAAAGTAGACTGCTTCATTAAGAGCAAGCAATTAAGCTTGGTAAACAGAGTTGTAAGGATGTAAGGTAGTGGTCCAACTATGACAGATTACGGGATCCTCAGATTACCTCTTCATTAGATATTCCAATTTTTTTTTATCTCTACTGATAATCTCAGACTTTTTACCCTCAAATCCTTTAAAAAATTGTCCAGCTAAGACCTTAGTGTATACGGGGGTTAGTGCACATTAAATCTGTCGTAGCCTCAAATGTCCGCGCGTTGGCTTTGTGTGGAAGTTAGGAGTGTGGGGTACCAGCAACATGTAAATTGACGATGTAACTAGCTGGCCAACTTGCAGCATTGGAGAACAGCGCCGTCTAGCAAATCCAATAGTTAATTACATACTTCTCGTTCGTAGTTGATTTTCGTAGAATCTTTGGTGGTTTTGACGATATATCTCGTCCCTCAAGATCTTTCCTATCTTGCTAATGACGAGATATCTCGTCATCAAGATATTGCCAATTTCTTTTTGATGACGAGATCAAATTCTGGACAAATATTTGAGGTTGGTTTGGTTTGTCTCTACAGTAATTTCATGCTACGCTAGGGTTAAAAGGACGCATAGATTTCAGAAAATGGTTCAAAACTTAACCTTACTGAAAAATAAATTTATTTTTATCTGCCTTAATTTTTTTTCAAAAATATACAAGCAAGAATAAAATTTCAAGACTTGATTTTCATAACCCAATGTTACAGAAAAACAGAAAACTCAGTTAAATTCCATATTTAAAAATATTTAGCTGGATTATCAAATGCCAGCAGGTCTAATTTGCCCTAGTGTATGAAAGAATGACCTCAGATTGATAAATAGATCATAGTCTGAAAGTCTATTGATGGTTGAATTTTTGAGTTTTTAGTGTCAAACGAAGCTTACGACTGCAACTGAAGTGTAAAATTCGTTGTTCACGTACTTGCTGTCTTTCATTTGTGACTTTGTCGATTTCATCATTTTTGTGGCCACTATAGGAATGCGCAGTCAAACATCTCTGACATCAGATGTTATATCGCCAAACGAGACGATAAGATGCCAAATCGGCCCACCAAGTCTAGCCTTCACAGAACAGTCACGGGCTTAGACGACATGTTGGTCACACTTCTCGAAGCTCCTCTCAATAGCAATCCTCAGTCTACTTATATTTCATGTCCATGGTCCGAACAACATCTCAGACCTTTCTGATTGGCGAAGGAAGAGAGCCGTAGCTGAATTCCGTCTTGCTACTGGCCACAACTGTGTTTGCTAAACACCTGCATCGCACACAAATACTAAGTAATCCTTTTTGCAAGTTTTGCGATCTTCAGGACAAGCTGCACCACACCTGATCCGATGTTCTGTGCTCTCTTCTATTTCACTAAGAGGGAGATACTGGGAAGCAGGGACCGAATGCGTTCATAGACTTCATCATATCTTGACATTTGTTTTCATTCGTTCTGTTTGGCATCAGTCAGTCTTGTAATTACCACCCGCCATCGGAAATGAAAAATAAGCAAAAAACTACAGGCCAACATGTTGTGTGTGTGATCCGCATAGCTCAATTCGCCACAGGGTCAGAGGGAAGCAGTTTTAATACTTAATCTGTGGAAGTAAAAGGCGATGAGCAGTTTAACAAAAAATTAAAAAGATATTAGTAATAAAGTTCTCAATCCGGGTTTTTCATGTAAGCAAAAGTCATATAGCGATGAGAACACATAAGGACATTTCAAAGATTACCAATTCAGTTTACTTCTCCAGGTGGTTTCGACGAGATATATTGTCCATCACGATCTGACCAATTTTTCAAATGACGAGATATCTCGTCAGCAAGATACTGTCGATTTTTTGATGATGATCAAGATTTGGTCAGCTTCTTCTAATTACGAGTTATCTCGTCCGTCAAGATCTGGTCAGTTTGCTAATGACGAGATGCCTCGTCGAGACAACCAGCAGGAGGTTTTTGTAATTGAATTTAACAAAATAATGCAGAATTGAGAGTTATTTACATATTATTTACAAAAATAGTTGATACAGTTTAAGTCACATAATAGCTCTGAGATCATCGTCTTTTGGAGCTCCCCATCTATTCCGCTGCTCAAGCCGGCAATACCCTTGCGGCTTGATAATCTGCTTGCTCAGTCATTAGTCATGTGTTTTCTTCTTGAATGTATTGTTTTCCACAGTAGGAGGCTAAAGTATTCTTCTTTCCAGAAGCCCTTGGTGCACCATCACGGTGATCTGCACGCCGAGAAGATGCGCCAGTGCGAAGTGCACATGAAGAGCCCGAAAGTGAATCTGTGCAGACGCTGGATGAACAGGTTTCCCTCTCGCTCCAAGCGCATCGATGTCATCTCACGTATTTTCTTCCCCCTCATGTTCGCGCTCTTCAACCTGGTCTACTGGACCACCTACCTCTTCAGAGAGGACAAGGAAGAGTAGTCTACGACTCAGATCATCCGGAAAAACCCGAACCGATACTTAGAACTTCTCGTAGTTCAAAGAAAAACTACCCGAGAAAGGAAATCACCAAAAAAAAAGCGTCGAACAATTGACATCAATCTTGAATTCATGTGAAAAACCCAAAATCGTTTACCTTTCTACAGTAAAGTCTTGAGAAGCATCGGAACAACAACTTATAGAATAAGTATTATTATGGTCTCTCTACTGAGGTTGTAGGATTGTCGGAAATTATATGTACAGTATGATTTAAAATGTTAAGATATATAAGAAAGTCTCTAAGAGAGCTGTTCAAGACTAAAAACGTTTTGTTTTTGATACGGGATGGTTAGGTTATATGTTTCGTAACAGATATGGATGATTTGATAAGAGAGGAGTGTACAATTTTATGAAAACACAAATGCTTTCATATGAAGTATATCCATGCTCCAGTTCTGCCAGTTCCAATTTCTGGTTTGTAAATTTGAGTTGTGTTAACATTCTGCCAACTTTTCGTGGGTTTTTCATATGAAGGATCAAGTGGTTACTCTCCTGCAGAGAAAAGTGGTAAAAAAAGGACAAACTGTAATTTAGACTATTTCATTGAACAACTGCTAAAGGAAGACACAGTTTAATAAACATTTTAGTAGACTTGTCTCATAATTGCTCACATTGGATTGAAATTATGAGAATGCTTATCAAGTCTTGGAAAGTCATCAAATAGCTATTTAATCATTGCTTTGGAAAGTCCAATGTTGTAGCTACGAACGGAATCCTTTTGAACGCAGCTTTCAATGACTTAGCTTAAGTTTAAGTATCTAACCTAAGTAACAATACAACTATTTAAATTCTATTGAATACTTAGGAAATCTGTTTTACATTATCCTATTCATCCAAAATACTAATAATCTGAACCCATTACGGACAGTATAAAGTGATTCTTTTCAAATAATTTTATGAAAGAAACTACTCATTTCTCTAATTTTATATTATGGTCCGTCAGGTGATTTTACTCAATGAATGAAATGTTTAAATCATTTATGCTTCACTCGGATGTATAGGGAAAGTGTCATATCTATAATACAAATTAAATTTCACAATTCATAACCTTTTAAATTCTTGAAATTTATTGAAAAACCAACAATATTGCGAAAAATAATCTTTTTAGATTAACTGATTCATTTATTCTCGATTGATATTTTAAGAATAAGTTAGCGATTTCATGAACTGTTTCACGGCATACTTTAAAACTTTTCACTCAGAAACTATAACTTCCATGCACGTTATATCTCTGCATTCGCCAAGTTTGGCGTGACACTTTTGTTTAAAAATTCGAATCATTCAAATATCTTTCACGATACTTTCAAACACACAATAAAAGTACTCTAAAGTATGATTAGATCAAATGAATTTTAAGCCCTATTTTCGATTTGACTCAATCTCATTTAATTTTATCTGAGTGAGTTGTCTAACGTCTTTAAAGAATGACATATTAACAGTCTCTACTTGGAAATAGTCGAGTAAACACTCACATTTGCATTATTTTCAGTCATTGCTCCCAGTTGAGATTATTGGTTACTTTCAAACACTACCTGCGATCCAATTTGATCTATTAATGACAATATAAAGAGGTATAAAAAGCATTACTTTGCTGTCAATCACTATTCTAATCAATAGCTTGAGTCATTCTAATTCCATAAAGAATTGAAAAGCGTCCATCGGAATCCGTTCAAAAGTGTGTAAACTTGTGCCACAGAAGAGGGATTATTCTATTGTTCTAGAAATTTCAAGACCCAGAGATGGTGACTGTTGTAGAAATATCAATTGAGTGCCAATTTTGTCATTGTTGCGAAGCGCTCCCTGTCTTAATGTGTATAGTCTCTGTTTTCCGTAGTAAGTTTCGTCTGTGCTAGACGAATGCGTAGATTTGAGATTTTTAGAAAATAGTAGAACGACTGAGTAGTTTTTGTATATCTGTCAAATCGTTCATCTGAAAATCCCTAACGTTCCTTCTTATAGTGTCGAAACAAGATCATATTCAGAACTCAAAACGCAAGTAAACGCGATAACTGCGCGTTGCACTTAGGAGGCCAACTGACTGGAGACCGCTCTTAACATCATCATCCTAATAGTTTTAAAACAGAAATTGAGAATCATATACTTGAGCTTTTCTTTTTTGCGCACACTTTTTAAAAAACTAAAATGTCTGCGCTTCAATGTGAGCATGAGTACGGACTCGAAACCACGCGACAATTTTTCTAATGTGTATGGTTGTTTTTATAATTCAGTTGTCAGATTTTCCTTTCAGTTTGCTCACTCGTGCGAAATCCTGAGAAACGCCATAAACAATAATCTTCGCCTCCAGTCAAGTAAACTATCAGATAATAATTTTAGCACTCAGCGTATTATTCAACGCTTTGATACTGCGCATATCTAATGCGTCTGTGGAGAAAACCGACACAGCTGTAGAAGGAATCTGATATACAGTTCTTAGGGTTTAGAGTCCTCAAATATATCTAACGTTGTTAGCCCTGCTATAGAAGTATGTTGATAATGTTAACCGAGGCCAAGTTTTACTGTCTACGTAATATAATACCTACAAAGTTCATACGAATCGTTTTATCGAAATACTTTAGTGACTTCTCATCACTACAAAGCGCCAACATTATGTTTTTTAAACAGTGATCTTTCTTTTTGCATATAAAATCTCGGTTACAAGATAAACATATCTAAGTCTCTATAATAAGATCAGGTAGTTAGTTTTTGATTATCCAGTCCACAATACATAATGCTACCTGCTACCGACGAAGGGATTTACTGTTGTTGCAAATGCATAAGATATAACTATGATAAATAACAGTCACAAAAGAGCCGATCCAATGTGTAACGAGGTCAAGATTACTACTACTTTATGTGTAACAACTCTAACTATCAAGTTGAAGATAAAAGAATGAATTATTCATGTAATCGAGATTTGATGCTATTTTTCTGATATTGTTGGCCACTGACAAAGAATAACTTGAAGAAAGTCTTTTGCCTCTAACTTAAGTGCCATACATATTAACGTACGTAAAATGAAAAGGACACTTATCTGAAATGAGCTTATTTTATTCTTTGTTCACAATTCATTTATATAGATGTGTCCTGATGTGTTTTTAAGCTTAAACATCATTCGTGTTAAGCAGATTGAATACTTTCGAATCGGTAATGGAATAAATAGCCCGTTGTGTTGCTCCAGTGCGACGTAAATTCAACTACCTAACCTAACCGGTAATGGAATAAAAAATTCAAAACAATCCACGTCAATATATCACATTAGAGTAATTCAACATACTACTACGTGTTGTTCTTTTTCAGTGGTCTTGTTAATTTCTGTGAACTCTTAGAATTCTATCTGAAAATGAGTGCATTGTTTATAAGTTGTACTATCATGTAGTTCTTTTAAGATTGCAGTCTTGTATATTGTTTAGTTTTATCTATTGTTGATAGCTATTGAATTAGTCCCAGTTAATGTTGAAAACCAGCTATTTAAAGACATGACATGTTATTGACTCCCAATGCGAAACAACTACGATGACTAAGATCTAACTTTTCGTTAGTGTGAGGACCTTAACACAGGAAATGTTTTCATTCCGCATTACAAGCAATAATTAACATGCTACATAGTTTTCAACAGTTCAGTTCAAAATTATATTTCAAGCTCATATTGCGAGAGACAATGGACCCTAGGAATTTTTCTAATCATTGAAAGATAAGACTTCTTACACATAATATCGGTTATACTTCAAAATCTGCAGCCGAATATTCAGCCTTAATTTATTTAAAGTTTGAGCTAAAACTGATTTCAAATCTTTGCTGCCCCAGATTTCTTTATACGCAGTTTTCCAGAAAATGAAAGATCACATACTATCTACCTCCATATTTTGTCACTGATATCAATACATAACAAATTTCTTGAGATTTAAGAGCAATTAAATAATTCTGAAATCCCAAAAGAAACATTCATAGTATCCAATTGAATTCTTATACGTACAATTCGAAAAGCTTTTGTTATTTAGAGCTAAGATCTGTTTTCTTGGTTTAGTAAGTTTCCGTTCCTTACAGCATTTAGTCATTCATCAACAAATGAAACGTTGAGATAATTTGATTTATGCCAAGATTCCCAGTGGAATTTCTGGGAAGCTTGAAGTTGCCTGGTATGCCGAGTATTGAATCCATTCTGTACCGTCGCATGCCTCGAGATCTGTGTTAAGGAGCTTTACCAAGGCCTCCTGTTCGAAGCACACTTTAACTAGAACAACTGTTCTAAATCTACTTTCATTGGCTGTGACTTGTGGCTGCATGAGTAGCTCCTACTTAACGTTTCGTACTTACATGCTAAGCCTAGTTTTGCAACTAAAGCGATTCTGCCAATTACTGCCTTGATACCGGATCAAGTTTTTTACCGACCAAAAATCACGTGGCAGGAATCCCACTGGTTGCAAAACTGGGCTTTCATATTATTTATAAACTGAACTATACGTTGTAATAGGAGTGATCGCCGACAAAGTGACGCCTGCTTTTCTGTTGCAGATAAAGCAATAAGTATTAATTAGTAGCTTAGATTGCATGTTACTTTGGAATCGAAACAGTATTGGAAGGTGATGTATTTTCTTTTTCGAGTTCTCTCCCTATAAAGTGAGAGGTTGTATTCTCATGATACGTATTGAATTTTCCGCGCATAGATATATCGTTTCCTTTCTACTTTATTCGTGAAAATCGTGTCCCCTCCTGATTTCCAGAGAAAGTGACTCCAGTTTTTGTACAGCCCTGTTACCCCTCGATTTTCACAACATTTCTTATCTGTAGTTCGTGTCTTCTGTTGTTATTGATTTGAAAAGCGTCGACTGACTGCTGCCGTGTGGTTGGTAGAAATCTTATCCGGTATCTCGGTGGTACAGGAGTCGGTCGCGCTGTCGCGCGATATATATACATATATATATAAATAGATGCAACTCATACAGTTTTCGATAGACAAGGAAGAGTTGTGTCAAAATCAGCCCAATCCCTTGCTCCTCTGTTAACGGAGCTAGATCTTGGAATCCGTCAAGAACTGTTATTGTATCGTCAAGAATCCGAGTTTCCTTTATAAAATCCGCTTGTACATAAAATTATTCTCATTGAGTGAAGATATTAAATGAAGCTCGCTCACCGTGAGCAGATGATTCAATTATCATTGTATGCTAGAGACACAGCTTCCGAGATCCCGCTTTGTTCGTTAGAGATACTATAACTATAATGTGACATATAGGATATATCAAAATGTCGTATTGTGCAGCGGTTTATAAGAACTGTCCCCATGTCCACAAGAGAAATGTAACTGTATAAAATTCTACGTCCTCAACTATGTATTGTGGATATTGTGAACAAAAAGCTTTTTTTCGCGATTATTAGCTTAAGTCTGTTTTATACCGGATGTAAGCAGATGTAGTTGGACAGTTATCACCTGCAAAGTACATGAATGTCAAAGTCATAAAATGCGCGAGCACGAGACTTTTATTGTAATATCACACACCAAAAATATGTTCCGAACAAATTACCGAACATAACAACTTTTTAAAAGGATCTTTATCAATATTCACTTGTGTTAGCGATTGGGTGTAAGTAGGAAATTCAGTTCCATGAGGTTTTCACTCGTTTATTTTCCAAGCTCTCGTCTTCTAGCTTACAAATGCCTCTTCATGATCAATCGTACACTAAAGATTTTACCTAAAGGTAATTTTATTACCCGAAGATATTTTTATTCCGAGAAGCTAATTTTAGAAGCCCTTGCTATTTTAGGAGTATGAGAGTGAATTTGTCGGTTTAATACAACTTTACAAAATATGAATTCTTAGATTACAATACATACAAACTATTTATTGCTCAGGAATATGATTTACAGTTGAGATGTAAATTGTGGTAGTAACTATTGCTCCCACACATTTGAAAATTGTTTTCTTTGAAAAGAGGAGAGAAGAATTTGTAAATCATTAAGTGCATATGTGCCAACTGAAGAACTGCTGAAAGGTTTAGGATCATCTTCAGAAGAAAGAAGTTCTGATGAAGTCAAAATGTAATGCTTAACTATTTGTTACTCATATTGAATATAATCGATCGATTAGAAATTTTATTTCTATTCTGTTACCATTTATTGTCATTAAAATTTTAAACTGTTAAAAACTTTTACATTTTATTTTTAGTTGATGTACGAATGTTGTGAAGTACTGTTTCAAATTTACAAAAACGTTTTGACTGTTTTTGGTACTTTATGAGTATAATTAAAATTTATGATTGTTATATATGTTAGGCATTTGAAGAGTGTTCAGTATACTGCTGTATGCATTTTGGTGTGTTAACTAAGCGATGGATTATGTGTTATAATTTATAATCATCTTCTAGGTCATCTTTTCCAATCATTAAAGCGATATAAAAGTTTACGAAACAGTGCATTTGTGTGATCGCTTAATGAATCTTAATTTATGGATCCATCCTCAAATTTAAATTACAAATAACAGGATTCAGGCAAAAGTGTATAAACAGTAAATAATATTTTATTTTGGTAATCTAAATTCGTATGTAACTATTCAAAATATCAATTATTATTTAAATTATATTAAATTACAGATTATTTCAACAAACGAAGGATCTGTATAACTTAAAAAACTTTTTAACCATGAACAATCTACGAATCCGTAAAATGTTATTTCGTTATTCAAAAGTCAAAAGAAAATGTTTTGTTATTTTTATTTAACTTCATAAAGATTGAAATGAAATGGTTATGCAGTTGAGTAATTGTAATTCAGTAAATATTAGTCATGATTAAATACTCAACATGCTCTATGAAATCAGCACTTTAATTTATAATATGAATGAGAAAGGGAATGTAACTGAAGGAAGCAACTACTTCATGAAAATCAGTATAAAACATGATCGGTTGCATAATCAAACAATTATTCTTAAAAATACTTTGATTGCTTATAATATTTGAAATATCGAACCGTTTAATATTAGGTATAAATTCCCCATGAAGAAAGTAATTGACGAAACCATAATAAGCAGAAAAATACCTTTAGTTGTATCAGAAGCCCAAAGTTCGGTTAAAGCTTCTAAATATTTATATATTCTTTACAAACCAATCAGAAACTTAGCAATTTTTCACTTACTGTGAAAATGCGCATAAATAAATTAATATAAAATTGTCACTATCATCTTTTCTACAATAACTAAAAAACCAAATAATTCCTTAGATTTTTTTAATGTTACACATTGGTAAATTTTCGAGATGATAGTTCCTTCACTGATATTAAAATATAAAATCTCATCTTTCTGTTCTTAAAAATTAAAATTTCTTTTTGCGTCACACCCATAGTAAATAAATTGTTTGTTTTTGTAAGCTGTAGGATATCTTATTCAACAACTCAAGCAAATTGATAGTCAGTCGTCCTTATAATATGTTTAGTGCCTCAGTATTGTCCTTATACATATGTTTAGCGACTCGCGTTTGTATTGTGCGTATTGTAAAAATTTCTTAGGCTTGATGTTAGTGTTGTATACATTCCTAACAGTTACTCTAGTCCATTTTCCAGTATTAGAACTTGCGACCCTGAAGTCGGGTACCAGGGTTCAAGTCCAGCCCCCGTCTGAGGTCTGCGTTTATCTCTTGTAGATATATAATCTTCAACTTTTACTTAAATCTCAGCTTTATAAAGTTTGCTGTTTAAATTGCCTTGCAATACATTATTTATATTAAATCAGAAATTTGATACTTTCACCTTAAAAGCTCAGAGAGCTTACATACTTCAATGCTTCTATTCAAAGATGAATTAAATTTTGCAAATCTTCCGTAGCGATGTAGGAATCAGAATTTAATAACTATTATTTAAACATTGCTTCCAGCATAAGAATTCAATATCTTTTTAAAATTAAAGCTTGAAACAAATTGCAACAAAATAATTAAAAATCTCAGTTTTACTCCATACATTTTATACTATATATTTGATATTAATTCCCTCATTCTTTAAAACATGCTTGATCAATCGTTTATGTACAGTACTATAGCGTTATAGGTGTTCTGCGGTTTTCATATAAAGCGTTTCGTAGCATATTAAATCGTATCTTCTGAAATGATTATTTATAAGTAAAAGTTTTGAAAAATTTTACTCGTATTCCGATACAACACTCAAAATGCAATGTGGACCACACGCAGATAATGAGACACAGTTTAAATAAGAACTCATAATAAATATGGTCGGGAATGATAACGAACCATAAACACATTATGCGTTCTAATTCTAAATCTCGGATACTGTAATACATGGTTGGTGATCCCTGCTGAAGAGAGAGAGAGAGAGAGAGAGAGAGCAAACAAGCATTTAATATTTTCAGAATCATTTTTAAATATGAAGCGTGTCCTTAAGCAATAATTCATATGACAGGAATTCTACAATATTGAACTAAAAATGCACATGTTGATCAATTTCCATGACATTTGGGTATTGGTTATTGAGCACAATAAATGTTTACCGATATTGACAAATCTATCTACTGACAAATTAAATTTTAGAGAATAAAAAAATTCAAATGTGATGCAGGTTATAAATTTTATAAGCTTTGTCAAAAAATGCTTAGAAGGAAAATTCACGTGTGTTATAAGAAATATTTTAGAAACTTGTCATTTCACAGATAACGAAATTTCTGAAAGATAATATAATGAGGTAAGGGAAATGTTTTGTTCATAGCAATCGAGCATTTACAATGGACAAACAAACCGGTTACCGGCTAACAAATTACCGGTATTAGCGATAAGTTTCCGACAAAAATTCTGAATACCGGTTTTAAGTTCCCAGATTTTTCCTCGGTAAATTGTTTATAAGCGCGTTTCCGAAATAACAGCAATTGATGTTGCGTTGAACGCAGTTTTGATATAATGTAAATGTTTTCAAAACTTTACTGCACAATTTATTTACTTACAAAAATTAGTTCAAAATAGGGAAACAATAACTGTTTTACTTCGAACAAATTATACCAAACTGATAAATTAAACAAGGATTCCCTAAAGGAATGGAGTGAATATCCACATTTGGGTATTGAAAAGCATACAACTACTGGTATACGACAGCATTTGAAAGTAATGCCGTCGTACAAACTGATCCCTGAAGTATGTCTTAAAAATAAATCTAAAACCGGTAATGATGCTTCGGCAACGGTAATACTCACCAACCTCCAAAACCGGTAAATATCGGTTATTCACTATCGATTTTTAACCCCAATTGACAGGAAATTGGGTTTCTTTGGGACAAATATATTTTAGTAATTTATGTTACCAAATAACTTATAGAACCGACTAAAACTGCATGCGCATGTTGTCAATAAGTGGAAATGTATATATACGTGTGTGTATATCTTAGGAAAACTATTTTGTAAATATGTAGTAGCTTAGTGGTATCGTAAATTCTTAGTTACCACCCGTAATATAACGTAGAAGTTTTATGATACTTTTCTTAAAGTTTTGAGTTGGCCAGAAGGCTTAGATTTATTTCAGTATTAGCATTGGAATACAATTTTTTTGCTGTCGATATTACGGTTTTTGTGTGGTTATGAACGAGATTTCAATCAAAGAAATCATCCTGAAATATTTGCTCAATTCAAAATTATAAAGGAGTAAAAAACTCTATTGTCTAATTAATACGACGTTTGAATATTATAATACGTTTAAAGTGTGTCAACTATGCAATAATTGTGCTTTTAAAGCTTATTTATAATTTTTAATATAACGTTATAGTGAAAGTTCGTATTTTACGTTTTTGTCCGCTCAATATTGTTATTCTCTTTAGTAAAAAAGACTATCCAGTTTGCTAAAAGTACACCGTATATAAAAATAAGTAATTATATTGTAATATACATTGAAAGTGGATGCGAACGAAAGCTCTGAAATATAAATTTTAGATTTAAATACATTAAATATAAATTACAATATATAATCCCTGAATAGGTATTTCTATATCAAATCAACTTTTCATTCCAAACATGTTTTATTGTAAAATAATGTTTTACGGTTTTTGTATTTAAATAGTAATTAATTAATAGGGGCACAGTAATGTTCTGTACACTCTAAACAATAAATTGACTCTGCATCTGTTTATAAAAATTAAATTGAATAAGCATTTAAAAATTATACGTACTTGCCAAAATTGCACACAGTAAGTCTTACTAACACTCTTCAAATTGTATTTAAGGAAAATGTTATATCTTTATTTTAAATCGCAAATATTTATCTTGGTTAATGAAGCTTTAAATTACTATTTATATGAAGTTAATAGATTTGCATTTTTATTCTGGTCTTGTCTTTCATAAAAGTGATAATCAAGAATAATTTTTCTTCTAGACAGTGTATGCATGTACAGTGTAAATATTGAATTAAGTGTTATTCAAGAATGGTATTTCTTAGTGTACTATTTTTCCGTTTTATTAATTCCTTCGGTTAAGTGAGTTAAAGTACAAGGTAATCGATATCACAAATGTAGCTTGTTTTTAAGACTTTAAAATGTTTTTATGAAGCGTAAAACTTCATTTTAACCTATGTCGCAAAAATGTTCGTTATACTTATATGTTGAAGTTTTGTTACTTGAAAACATGCTGAAAAATATATGGGTGTACTTCATTTGTTAAATTTTATTGTAATCATACATTATTCAGTATTTATAGCGATTTATAGAGATTTTATTATACTTTGAATCATTATGTATGTTGTTAACATAAACAAAATTATTCCCCAAATTGTTGGTAATATACTGAAAGAAGTTTATTTTTCCTTTAAATTTTTCCGTCGGTGCAATATCTGAAATATTTTATCTTAATTATAAATAATGAAAGCTTTACCAATACGCATCTTAAATGCTGTGAATGATTTAAAACACAACTGCTGCTGGCAGCTTGCTAAATTTCATTTAACATCCATTCTGCTTAAAGCGCACCATCTTCATTTTTAAAAAGTAAATAATTATATAAGGTATTAATTTCAGTGAAATCTCAGTTGAAATATAAAATAAGTGTTTTTGATCTTGCTAAATATGACTGCAGTTGCTTACGATTGTTTGTATAGCGTTGATGATTAAAGAAAAAGGCTAAATAAATACTAAAACTACATTTGTTCTATCGTTGTCCTTTTTACATCTGTGTATCATGTTTTAATCTTAATCAAAAGGAGTACTCAGACATTTCTAACATTCATTAATACATTAAATCCAAGAAAACAAAAGCTGTCTGCGAATCGAAAAAATTCCACTTCGTGCACTTAGAACTCTCGCTTATTTCTCGCAACTGATGTATCTAAATATGTGTAAAAATATTTTTATAGCTTTAAGATAGGAAAAGTAGGATATAAACACCGAAATTAGATTTTATTTGTACTCTATACCAGACCAAATCCAATTTTAATGAGAGTACTGTAGCATTTTCCAAACTTGTAATATATTTCATCTAAGAAGATAAAAATTGTGTGAATCGAAAACTATTCCAGTTTATACGTTTAGAATGTCCGCTTACTTTCTACACAGCTGATATAGTTAAATATGAGTGAGAAACATTTTTTACGAAAATAAACATTAAGACAGGAAATTCAGAATACAAACAGCAAATCCATTTTTAATGAGAGTAGTCTAGCATTTTTCAAACGTACATTTCATCTAAGAAAATAAAAGTTCCGTGTGAATCGAAAAATATTCTAGTTTCTGCACTTTGAGCGTTCTTTAACATATATTTTCTCCACTGTCGATTTATTTAAATATGTGTCAAGCATTTTCACGAAAATAGACATGACAGGAAATTTAGGATACAAACAACAAAATTTGATCTTATATGTATTTGGACTAGATCAAACCCAATTTTAATGAGAGTACTCAGAATTTTTTAAACATACATTTCATCTAAAAAATAAAAGATTTCACTTTTGCACTTAGAGTATTCGATTATTTTCTCCACAGCTGATGTTTTTTAAATAATGTTTAAAAAGCATTTTTACGGAAATAAACATCGAGACAAGAAATTTAGGAAGTGGACAACGAAAATGCATTTGATTCTTATATTTTTTAAAACGCTTTCTGAAACTTAAGGATGTGCATATAATTTCTCAAATGGTAATAACATAATTGAAATTAACATTTTTCAAAGCAGCTACTGCTTTAGACGGTCGTTTTTGTATTATTGTATACACAATAACGAACGACTCATTAATTATAAGGTAAAAAAGTGCAACAATAAGTAATACATTTTTTATGGCCGAAAAAAGCTTTCAATGCATAAAAAACAAATGATAAATTGAGATATTTGCTTAGCTCATTTCACTGATTTGAATTCTTATACTAGATTAACATTTACTAAATACCTTAACTCTCCTGGTGATTGTCTCGAAGAGGAATCTTGCTATTAACAAAACTGACCAGATGTGGATGAACGAAATATTTTGTCCTTAGAGATAAACAGACCAGATCTTAAACTCGTCATCATCAAAAATTGGCAATATCCTAATGACGAGATATCTCTCCATTACCAAAATTGGTCAGATCTTCATTGAAAAGATACCTAGTCAAAACTACCTAGAGGGTTAAATTCGATAAGTTCGATTGTTTCCAAGACCTTTTCACGGAATTTTTGAAAAAAGCAGTACGCAAAGTTAAGTCGTATTTATTTTGTTAAATCTTAACCCTCCAAGTGGTTTCGACGAGATATCTCGCCCATCAAGATCTGGCCAGCTTTACAAATGACGCGATACCTCCTCGAGACAAAACTGCCTATTACTCCGAGGGAATGAAGATCCAAGTAGGAAAAAGAAATTGTCTGAAATTGTCTATTACCCAGAACTGGTGACAATTTCAAACATATTTTTGTATCAGAGATTGACCACTACAGTCAGTTTTTGAGACGAATATAAACCACCATAATAGTTAATGAATTGATTTTTGGATTTAGTGTTCCAGATTCACATTCTTGTATCTAAACATAATAATTATTGAATTAATGAGAAATAATATTTTCGTAGTTCATTACTCAAATCTAATTATGTAAACTATTCAATTTAAATAATATATGTACCGGTAGTGATACAGTTTTGTTTAAATTAAATTTTCAGCATCATTTAGATACTTTTCTCCTGGAGTTTCGTGCAGAGATATAGACCGGCTCTGGAGAATTGGCATTTACGTCACTTGGTTTTGAACGAATCTAAGTGCAGATTAATCTTGAACATGCGTTTCCACACTTGACATCTTTAGACAAATTCAAGTTTCGAGTTTCTACGGGAACGTTAATGGTGCAATGGCTGTGATTAGGCGGCGAAACACATAATAAACTACCGCTATCACCCTATGCCTGATTTTTTCTTATTACCCTTGACAATCCTTACCACCTTTCTAGGCATGGACTAGACGACGGTCATTTGACTTCTCACAGAAGCCTCACTTTACTATTTTCAATTATTTTTGTAAATAAAGCGTACGAATACGAACTGAGTTAACCCTCTAAATGGTTGCGACAAGATATCTCGTCCATAAAGATCTGGCCAATTTTTCTGATGACGAGATATCTTGTCATTAAGATATTTCCTATTTTTGATAATGAAGACATCAAGATGTGGTCAGTTTTTCTAAAGAAGGATATCTCGCGTACATCAAGATCTGGTCAGTCTTGCTAATAACGAGAATCCTAGTCAAGACAACCACCAGAAGGGTTAACTCGTACTCAGCAAACAGATGCAATTGCATTTTGCTGCATATAATTTGAGTGTTGTTTCAAGTGAATAACTGAATTCATTAGGTTTACGCGTATAACTTATCCATTTCTAAACAACAAATAATATTACTAACTTTCAGCATAATTACTTACTTGGAATTCACACTGTTCAGAAGTGTAGCATAGCATTTACAACCAGATTGTATTTGCATAACTTCAACTACGCGTAAATAAAAGGGGTTGGTTCAATTTTCCCCTATAGCTGTACATCTGAACAGCCAAGGAAGCTTGTAGCAAAATGAAAGAAATGGAAGAAAGTAGTTTTGCCAGCAACCCTGAAGGATTGTTTAGCCTAGAATTGTTAGTAAATGTTTTGATTTTAAATCAACGCAATTCTTCATAGAGAAATAGGCGTATCAAAATTGTCACAAAAATCTAACTTTTCATCCGCTCTCAAAATATCACTCATTGTAAAATTAAAACATGAACAAAACATTCTATAAATAGGACACAAGAAATAAAAATATATCGCCTGTAACTCGACAATGGTAATGGTAATTAATTCACGTCGCACCAGAGCAACAAAACGGGCTATTGACGACGGTCCGAGATCAATTCCGAAGGAAAAGACCCAAGAACAACACCACGTAATTTTGAACCACGGTCAGATGACGAGGCAACACCTGAGCTGGCACCCCACTCTCCAAACTTCCACACCACGCCAACGGACATTTGAGGCCACGATAGATTTAACGTGCACCAGCCCCCTTTCTACAAGACTGTCTTTGGTTGGATTCGAACTCACAACCCTCCGATTGCTAGTCCGTTACTCTTCCAACCGGGCCACCGCAGCCCCGTAACTCGACAACGATCTGCGTGGCAAGGGTTGATGGATTTTATGTTAACCCTACGACTAGGTATCTTGTTATTATCAAAACTGACCAGATCTTGATGGACAAAATATCGCGTCACTAGAAGAAAATTAATCAGATCATGATCTGGTCATCATAAAAAATCAGCAGTATCTTGATGAACGAGACATATCGTAGAAACCATAGAGGGAATGTAAAAGTAGAGTGAGAAATGGTAACCTTTTTATTTGCGCAGGATCATGTGACTGAAACTGGTAGTAACGTGACCCTTAGACTACTTTCGTCTGCCGAGTGGAAACGAACATTCATCATCTAGTTGGTTGACGGGGCAGACTTTGGTGGCTTTGGAATGCGAAGTCACACATCTACCATCTCATAAGATTTTATATCGCCAAACGAGGCGATTAGATGCTAAATCGGCTAAGTCAATCTTTCAGAGAGCGGTCACGTGACTACTAGTCGACATGTTGGTCACACTTTTGAAGCTTCTCTCAATAGCAATGCTCAGTCTACTTTATAATTCACGTCTATGGTCGAAACCATTGGAGGATTAAGTTTCAGCAGACAGAAGACAGCCCACTGTCTTGAAGCGTGGTTGGGTGACAAGGAATCACATAGATCATGCGCAAGGACAAACTGCGCATATCAGCTGGTAGGTAGGTATTTTAATTAACGTCGCACTGGAGCAACACAACGTTCTATTGGCGAAGGTCCTGGATCAATCTCGAAGGGAAAGATCCGAGGACAACACCACAAAATTTCGAACCACGGTCAAATGACGAAGTCACACCTGAGCTGGCACCCCACTCGCGCATATCAGCTGGACTCAGGCTAGTATCAATAGGTCTATAGTTCAATGATGCAAGCATCAACTTACGTTTTTTTCAACAAAGGATTGTGGGATTCATTGGATCGCTACGCCACTTTTCTTCCAAAACACTTCATAGAAAAATAGTAAAGTTCCCGCAAAGAAACATAGAAAGATGAACACATTTTTCAACTTATAGATCCATTGTTACTGTTTAACAGCTAAATTTAAAGTTAAATGCATTGAAGTATAAAATCACATTTCTAAGTTTTCGGATTTAAATCTTGAATTTTTAATTACGGAAGGAAACAATCAAAATAAGAAATTAAAATGCTACAAAAATTCAAGGATATCTACCGATAAAACAATTTTTACTTAAAAAAATTTCGAACTCAATACGCATATAGTATTTCACACTGTACTGTGAAATATCATAATCGCCACTTCTGAATTCTTTGATAAACTCACTGAATAAATACAGAAATTAAGAAAATCTAGTTATTGTGTTTTCTTACATATAAAAATAATATCAATTTAAAATCTAGATTATTTGAAAATGCTTAAAACTCATGTATTTCGTAAAACTTTAAAGATAAAAACAAAAGAACCGACTTTCTAATAAACATGTATTAATATTCATTGTTTCCTATCTCTCAAAATTGCACATTCAGAATATAAATTTATTTATAAATTTGCCACACATATACCCACTTTACTCTATTGTATACAAAGATTATTCTTTTTATGGTATTTGCAACTACTCTCTGTAATATCGGCAAAACATTCTCGTGAAACACATTTGATCGCTATGGAAATTTAAACAGTGAAATCGTATTATTTCTCCATACCAAACACATCACCCAATAAATCATCCCAATGCAACGTTTGTTGTCATAAAACTAGTTTCTATGGTGATATTAGCTCCCGTGATATCAAGTCTTTAGTGCCCCATTTTTACATCACAAAGAAAATTTAACTGAGATTTTAGAAAGAGTGGCACATATTGATAGAAATTGATCGATTGTCTTTGTTGAAATATCACCATGTCGAAGAAATAAGAGGCTTATAATATTTCCTAAAATTATATAATCTAAGAATAATGTTGAAGGGTTTACATTTTGCATATTATTTTTGTCAGGTAAACAATTTCTCCTATTGGTCCTAAAGTGTTGAAGAATAACGAATTACCCCTAAATCGATTGATTTAGTGTCTGGAAAATTTAATAGGAGCCAGAAGTGACGACATAATTGAGTAAACTGTTTGTAAGAGTCAGGGAAGTGTTTACATTGAAGCCGCTCAACAACTCTTAAACAGTAGAAGACAGATTACAAGGCAGGGATGCTATTAATCACAGGCAGTCTTGAATGAGCTTCTGGCATAGCGGATATTGATTTCTAAATGATGTCTAGTTCTATAAAATAACGTGTTTTCAAATAAAAGGAGAATAGCTTTTGAAGAGAACGCAGAATATTTGACAAGCATTACTCGAGCAAAGAAAATTATATTAAATTAATTTTTATATAAGTGAGGGTCAAATTATATCATTGGAATCTATGTGACGTAACAGACTGAAGATATGAAACACAACAGACTGTAGAACCTCGGTAATAGCTATTGCTATAGAACTTTATTTCGTGATTCCAGAGTTGCTAGGTCCGATGATTTCTCGGTGTCTTCTAAACACATGAAATGCAATGGCCATAAAAAGAATTGAATGAAATAGAAACAATAGAATGAATTGCACAATCGTGACAAATGTCCTCTAAATATTCTCTCCGGTGCAGGAAAATAAAATATGATTCAATGTCTCTATTATGTCTTAATCTACCAAGAACTGAGCTAGTCGGATCAGATTAAGTAAACACATTTATTCGCGGCCTTGAACACAGCAACTCTGACGGAACGTGGGAATAAGCAGAATCATTATTCTCTCTCGCGAGAGAAAACAGAAGTACAAAATAAAGTGACGCCACGTGTAAATGTACAAATCACGATACGAAAGTTCAATACATCAGTGTCTCTTCCATTGAGCAACCAAGGCATTTCCGAGTCCATAAAATGGAACCTGTACAAATAAGCTTGGGTAACTATATATCTGGCCATGACTGAAAATGTGACTACAAGGTGAGGAACCTTCGAAAAACAGACAAGGTTATTAGACCCCAGTAGGAAGAAAAAAAAGAGGTGGAGACTTGCATCAGGACTTTTCCAAGGTGTCACACTGTCTAAAATCGGTTTGAGCTTGCTTAGGCTCCTTGAGAGTGACGTTCAATGCAAAGGAACTGGGCCATATTTTGAAGACAATGGTCAATCAGCCAGCCATTTCGTTGCCATGGAGCCAGCCCACAGTGCTAGGTAATCCATTGCAAAATGACGTCCTTAACATTTAATTTGTACATACGATTTCTAATTCTTTTAATTTGGAAAAAATAACTACTTAGATTGCGTTGTTGTAGATATTGGAGAGCCGCCATAGAATCGGTCAGGTTGCAAATTGGGCGGTCTTCAATTAGGGTGAGGCAACTACTCGAAGCAGTATTTATAGCCAGTAGCTCAGCGTCCAAACCTGAGCACGAAAAAGAAGGAATGAGAAAATATTGATTTCATTCTTGTAAAATAACTAGCCCCCGCTCTGGAGTAATCAAGGTCTGCAGATCCGTCAATAAAAAGCACTAGTTATTGCAATTATTCTTTTGCATAGGTATTAGTCCACTTGTAAATCGCAGGTAGTGATGTTTATTTTTTAATGTTTAAATCTTACTTTAAGTAAATTTGTTTTTAACTTTTAACACATGCGATAATTTGGTGATACCCCCAAAATAATATAACACCCCACATAAGTAATACCATTGAGCTTTCTTTAAAACTTAAAAGCTGTTATGATTGTTTACTGGGATATATATATATATTCATATTACCTTTCCAAATAACCGAATCCCTTAAAAATTTACTTTTCATCGTTTATTCTTCAATGACATAATGCGAAGATCCTCTGAAGACACTGACAAAGCGTTTTTTTTATTTTAAAAATAAGAAAATATAATATCCTTATGGCAATTACATTCCTAATTTATTTAAAATCTACTTGATGAGACTTGCCTTCACATATGTAGTTAGACCACTACATTAAAACTGCTGCGGAGTAAAACTGCTGCTTCAATAAATATTTTGTGGATTGGTTTGTCACTGAACTTTATTTTAACGGTACGTAGGTAGGTAATTAAAGTCGCACTGGAGCAACACAACGGCTATTGACGACGATCCTGGATTATTCCCGAAGAGAACAATCAAAGGACAACGCCTCGTAATTTGAACCAAGGTCAGATGACGAGGTCAATACCTGAGCTGACATCCCACTCTCCAAACTTCCACGCCATACCAACTTGAGGGCATTTGAGGTCACGACAGATTTAACGCGCACCAGCCCCCGTGTACACGACGATCTTTGGCTGGACCTAGTTTTGAACTCGCAACCCTCCGGTTGCTAATCCACAGATCTTCCAACTGGGACACAGCGGCCCCTTTATTTTAACGATGACGAAACAAACCAACTAAATGCATCACATTCAAATAATTCAACATGAAACAAAAATTTTATTAGACCCCTTCAAAAGGAAATAATATAACAATTATAAAATATTTGCAACCCTTGGAAAACAAATCCATTAGTGAATATTTCTACTTCTACCTACTTTTCTCACTTGGCATAAATAAATTACACCAAGTATATTACCCTTAGAGACTTGAGGCCTTCAAGAACCATCTCAGGATGGTTCTTGAATATGACGAAGATTTAACGTGCACCAGCCCCCCATGCACGCGACGGTGTTTTAGTTGGATTCTTACTCGCAACCCTCCGGTTGCTAATCCGTTACTCTTCCGCTACGCTATTGGGAAAGACAAAAGAAAACATTACTCAATGTAATTATATGAATCCATATGAAGGTAGGGGAATGAATATGATGAATAATATTTAAGATCAATTGATTAAAATTCTGGAGCCTTTGTTAAGCAATGATAGCCACAAAATAAGAAAAGAAGTATAGAGGAGACACAAAGAGTGACACATGTCACCGCGGCCATTCAAGGTTCTAGTCACGATTCCAACATTCCTAACGGCGATAAAACGTGTTTTAAATCAAAATGTAGGGAATGAAAAAGTGAAATGGACAAACGCGACTGCATCTGACGGAATTTTTATGCATTGATCCAGAAACAAGCATTTTTTCCGTTTTTTTCCCGGAGCTCATCGTTTTAAACTTATTTATGGAGTGTCTAAAAAAATACTTGCTCTCTGAAATAGCCACAAACTATTATGTACAGTCGAAATATTTTCTGATCCATAGAAGCTTTCGAAAAGGAAACTTGACGCTTTTGAAATAGGGAAAAATTGGAGAGGAAATGCGAACTTTTCAGATTTGGCTTTGAACAGAGCTTAAACACAGACTGCGAATGAATTTTTGGGTTCAGTAAATATTTGAGAATACACGAATGGATCCGTACGCATCCGGTTAATTTTAGAATTTTATACACAAACGTTAAATACATTTCAAGAGAACGTAACTAATTAGATGGTAATGGTAATTAATTAACGTCGCACTGGAGCAACACAACAATCTACTGGAGAAGGTCCAGGATCAATCCCCAAGGGAAAGATGCGAGGACAGCACCACGTAATTTTGAACCACAATCAGATGACGACGTCAGCGTCTGAGATGGCACCCCACTCTCCAACTTCCACACCACGCCAACGTGAGGACATTTGAGGCTGCAACACATTTAACGTGCACCAGCTCCTGTGTACACGACGGTCTTTGACAGAATCATAACTAATTGGAAGATACTATTTTCCATTGGTTTAGCAATACGAAGTATGGGGATTAATTGAAATAATTATTTTCTAAGATTTTTATATAACTAAGCTAGAAATAGATAATATATGTCGGAATGTCTAGGCGCCAACCTGCCCACGTTCCAAAAAGCGCGGGAAACATTTCCCAAAGACCAATCGGAGCACTTCCCGCCAGAAGGCGCGAACCCCGCAGACTGACTCCGAGCGATTTGATGTTAAGACGTGGCTTTGCACGAACGTGCCACCAGGATGTTAATCCCACTATGATTTGATGTTTAATCTGATATTTGTACATAATTGACCCCTGTAATTAACCCCCCTTTTCCCCTAGATTTTATTAAAACAATATTTAATTGTAACGATGCTCTCATCAATTCACTTCTAACATATTAATCCACAACATGGGGGCTCAGGCCTCCCGTTGCCTCTCAATCGTAAGCTAAATAGCTGTAAAGCTAAGTAGTGCAACGCCAAGTGTTAAGAAGATACGACGATCCGAATGGATAACGACGATGCCACTTTGCGATGCCTACAAATGGATACATTCTGTCTATGGTGCCTACAAGTGAACGAGATTTGACGAGCCAAAAACGACGGAGATTCTAACCAGGACTATATGTGAGTGTTTTCTGTTCACATTTTTTCGATTTCATTGCATTTACATTGAAAATGACGACTCTTGGAACAATTCCACATGTTGCTTTATCCATAAAAACGTCGAGCACGAAAAACGTGCAAATGCTGCATAAAATTCTATTTCCGAATACAGAACTTGATAGAAAATGTCGACAAAATCTTCGTAATTTTTCTGGTTTTTCTGATGATACAGACTTTGACTCTATCAAGAGTAAAATTATGGAAGATTTCTCACTTCCACAACTGATTACAATTTGCAATATTTTGCACATTGAAATTTTAGAAGACAAATCCCTTTGCTGCGACGCGATAATTACTTCTTTAAAAGATTTTTCGCTTCTAACTTCGAATGATGATTCAGGCGGTGAAAGCGAAACGGAACAAGAAAATCAAAGTTCTTTTTCCCAGCGTGAAAGTTCTGCATTCACGAATTTAAATGTGTCAGCAATTGGTCAAGGCCACGAGCAAATGCAGCGCTCATCGAAAAATACAAAACACATATACGAAACCGCTTTTAATTTTGAACCAATGCGGAATCCTTTTTCCAACGATTCGCGGTCTCGCAAAACAGAAGAAAATGTTTATCCTTTTGCGTCTGAAAATAAACAGAGTTTCAACATTAATTTTTCTCTGAAGGATTTAGTTGAAACAATTCGACCTTTTTCATCCGAAGATAATTACCCCATTGAATTGTTTATCCAAGAACTCGAAGAAGTGTTTTTATTTCATAATTTATCTAATGACATGCAAAAAATTGTTTTTACTAAGCATTGTCTATTGCACTCTGCAAAATTATATGCACAAACATTAAGAGGTATTGATACATTTGAAGCATTAAAACATTCTTTATTAGATGAATTTAAAGCATGTATTTCAAGTGTTGACTTACATAATCTTTTGCGTTCCCGTAAATTAAAACCTGGAGAAAATTTATTTGCATATCTAATAGCTATGCGAGAAATTGCAAGTCGTGGTAATATTGATTGTGCTTCAACCCTTGAATATTTTATAAATGGTATACCTGATAATTCACATAACAAAATTATTTTATATGGTTGTAAGTCTTTTGGTGAATTTAAAGAGAAATTAAAAGTGTATGAAAAGTTGTTTAATGTAAGCAACCATAAAAAAGATTTTATTGATCACTCTTATCGCCCAAGGTATAATTCTAATAAAAGTCAAAATTATCAAAGATCCAAGCAATCTTCTAATGTTGCAAAGTCCACTAATCACTGTTATATATGTGGTAGTAAATTTCATATTTCTAATGAGTGTGCACATAAAAGTAAAGGTTACAAATGTTTCTCCTGTAAAGTATTTGGTCACCGTTCTGCAGAATGTCCCAAAAAAGCTGCTCAAACGCCAAAATTTACAAACTATTCCAGTGAACCAAAAGCTCAAGTTCATTCATTTGCTATTGCAGAACATTATCCCATAAGTCCCATGGAAATTGAAGTTACCCTTGGAACTGTCACATTTCGTAGTCTAATTGACACTGGAGCACAAGCTAGTTTAATAAACACTGATGTACACAAAGAAATTGGATCCCCACCACTTGAAAAATCCCAAATCACATTTTCTGGAATTGGTAACACCACAGTTCACCCTCTTGGTTTTTTTTCATGGTGATATCAAAATTGAAAACAGCAATTTTCCTTGCAAAATTCACGTTGTTCCAACTCATTCAATTCCCTACAAGGCAATCTTAGGAACTGACTGTATCCAACAAGCTGAATTTAAAGTGGGTAAAAATGGTATTTCTCTTATCAACGATGAACCAAATTTCCTTCTTAATGTTGTTAATGTAGTAGAAGATGTCAACTCCTTAGATCTTCAACATATAAAAAACAAAACAATCCGACAGAAGGTTGAACACTTAGTTTCAAATTACAAACCAAACAAAACCGAAAGTACCGACTTACAAATGAAAATCATTTTGACGGATGAAACACCCATTGCACAGCGTCCACGAAGGTTGTCTATCGCTGAAAAACAAGAGGTAGACAAATAAATCGAACAATGGTTGAAGGACCAGATAATTTCTGAAAGTACATCCGACTTTAGTGCACCTATGGTTTTATGCAAAAAACCTGATGGATCAACGCGTATTTGCATTGATTACAGACTTTTGAATTCCAAAATAATCCGAGACAGACAGCCCTTACCGTTGATAGAAGACATCTTTGACAGCTTACAAAATGCTCAAATTTTTTCTACATTAGATCTCCGGAATGCTTTCCATCATGTTGACATACATCCAGATAGCCGCAAGTACACTAGTTTTGTAACTCACTCCAATCAATACGAGTTCAACAAGGTCCCATTTGGATTAAACAAAAGCCCTTTAATTTTCCAGCGATATATCCAAATTGTATTTCGTGAACTGTTAAAACAAGGAACTGTCATAATATACCTGGATGATATTGTTATTCCTGCTTCTGATGAAGAGGATGGTCTTCGTAAACTCAAACAAGTTTTCAATACCGCCTCAAAGTTTGGTCTTGAATTTAACTTCAAAAAGTGTAGTTTTCTCCAAAGAAAAATTGAATTCCTAGGTCATGTAATAGAAGATGGTACCATTCGACCCTCTGTAAACAAAACACGTGCAGTTCAAAATTTCCCTACCCCGAAAACTCAGAAACAAGTTCAAAGCTTTCTTGGTTTATCGGGATATTTCCGAAAATTTATTAAAGATTATTCACTAATTGCTAGACCCTTAAGTGACTTGTTAAAAAATTCTACTCCATTTCATTTTGGCCCAGAACAACGAAAAGCTTTTTTAATGTTGAAACAAGCTTTATCCTCCGATCCTGTATTACACCTATATCAACAAGGCTCACCTCTCCAACTGCATTGTGATGCAAGCAAACTAGGTTTTGGATCAATCCTACTACAAAAAGATTCTGATGAACACTTCCACCCCATTCAAAATATGAGTATGAAAACATCACCTCAACAGGAAAAATACTCCAGTTATGAACTCGAAGTATTAGCAATTATAGAATCCCTTAAGAAGTTTCGACACTATTTAACGGGCACTAAATTCCAAATATTCACAGATTGTCAAGCGTTTCAGAAAACAATGACCAAGAAAGATTTAACCCCCAAAATTGCACGATGGGCTTTATTCCTTCAAGGATTTGATTACGAACTATTACACAGATCAGGACAACAAATGCAACATGTAGACGCGTTAAGTCGCTACCCCGTTCTTGTGATTACACCTGACGAACTAACCCAAAAAATTAAAGAAACACAAGATAATGATGAGTTTATATCAGAAATTAAGAAAATGATAACAACAACCCCTTCAACTGAATTTTTCTTAAAAAATGGTATTTTGTTCAAAATGAACAAAGATGATGAACTCTTAGTTGGGCCACAAAGCATGCAAAAAGAAATAATTCAAAATGCACATTTAAAAGGACATTTCGCCTCACGCAAAACTGAATCAATTGTTTCACAAGACTTTTACATCCCAAATCTTACACATCAAGTGCAAGAAGTAATTTCGAATTGCATCCCTTGCATTCTATCCTCACGCAAAACCGGTAAACCGGAAGGACTGCTCAATCCCATTCCGAAAGGCGACGAACCCTTAAGCTGTTACCACTGTGATTTTCTAGGTCCCTTACCATCAACAAATAAAAATTACAAATACATTTTTGCAGTTATTGATGCATTTACAAAGTTTTTATGGCTTTATCCAACTAAATCTACTTCTGCTCAAGATGCACTTCAAAAGCTAACTCTTCAACAAACAACTTTTGGCAACCCCTCAAGAATCATAACAGATAAAGGTAGTGCTTTTAAGTCAACCGACTTTAAGAATTATTGCAACGAACAATCAATCGAACATATACAAATTACAACAGGAGTGCCACGTGGTAATGGTCAAATAGAACGAATGTTCGGTACATTAATCCCGATTTTCACAAAATTATCACTTAACGAAACCGAAAAATGGTTCAAATTTGCCCCACATATCCAGCGTATAATGAACAGTACAGCTCCCAGAAGCACAAAATTCACACCCTTTGAACTTTTGATCGGAATAAAAATGAAACAAAAAGAAGACCTACACATGAAACAAATTTTGGACGAAGAACACTTATGCTCCACAATAACAGAAAAACAAATTCTCAGAAACGAAGCTAAAACAAACATCTTCAAAATGCAAGAAGAAAGCCGACGACAGTACAATAAACACAGAAAAAAGGCCCACATTTACAAAGTTGGTGACCGTGTCGCCATAAAACGTACTCAGTTTGGAACACTCCTTAAGTTACGACTCAAATTTTTCGGACCCTACGAAGTTACAGCAACACACCCTCATGATCGTTATGATGTTAAAAAAATTGGTCAACACGAAGGACCAGATGTAACTTCCACGTCAGCTGATAACATGAAACTGTGGTCACGAAACTGATTTTGAACTTTAACTTTATTATCTTTGTCATTTTATTTGTATTATTTTTTATTTTTATGTCTACTTTTGAAAATGAAAAACTTTTTCTGAAAATTGTCAGCAAATCTATTGTGAATCTGTCAACAAGCCAACGAACTGTCACGTGAACATGTTTGCAAACCATGAGCATTTCCTTTGTAAATATTGACTGATGTCCACTCCTGTAAACGCTATCTACGATGTCCCATGGCAACGATGTATAGCTAAATTAGCTATTAACCATGACCAATGGTTACGATGTTATTACGATGAAAAGCACACACGATGAGCAGACCACGATGTTCTCTTTGCTGCACCAGTGCATTTATCAGTCCTTGAAAATTTCCCACAATGGAAGGCCGAAGCATCCCCAACATGCTCAATGTTGACAATCAATCTACAAATGCTGACATTGACAGATATTTTTTTTCGAACTTTTCCTCTTTTGTTTTTGCTTCTCGTTTCAGGTTTCTTCACTGCCCAGCGTGTCAGGAGGACCTGACATGTCAAGATGGACGAGTGTCGGAATGTCTAGGCGCCAACCTGCCCACGTACCAAAAAGCGCGGGAAACATTTCCCAAAGACCAATCGGAGCACTTCCCGCCAGAAGGCGCGAACCCCGCAGACTGACTCCGAGCGATTTGATGTTAAGACGTGGCTTTGCACGGACGTGCCACCAGGATGTTAATCCCACTATGATTTGATGTTTAATCTGATATTTGTACATAATTGACCCCTGTAATTAACCCCCCTTTTCCCCTAGATTTTATTAAAACAATATTTAATTGTAACGATGCTCTCATCAATTCACTTCTAACATATTAATCCACTACATATATTCTAAATAAGAATTCTAAAGAGAAAAAGTAAATGAATATTCTATTCAGTAATGCACCATAATAAGTATGCATGCACTGAAATGAAAAGTTTAAGAAAAGTTTATGTAACAAAACCAAATAAATAATTGATAGAAAGCCTAGAACTACTATTCACATTCTTCGGAGGTTAACACACATATCCGTTGTACAATCTTGTCTTCCTGCATGACTTCTAACCAATTTGAACTTGTCCAATAGTCTTTCCCTAGGATACTGTTAACCAATATTTGAGGTTTTTTAGTCATTATGTGTGTTTTATGAGGAATCCAAAACAACACTACTCGGAAATCTCGTGACGCTCAAATGGTTACAGGATATAAACTATTATTTCCTTAACTTTAACTTCTAGTTTCGGACCAAAGAATAAAATGCTTAAAAGAGGAAACAAACACTGAATTGTAAAGAAAGATACATAAACAGACTGTTTGTCTAGAGATTGAATAGAATATGTCAATATAAAATACCTTAACCTTCCTGGTGATCGTCTCGACGAGATATTTTGTCATTAGCAAAACTGATCAGATCTTGATAGACGAGATATATCGTCATTACAAAACTGACCAGATCTTGATCTCGTTATAATAAAATCGGCAATATCTTGATGACGAGATATCTCATCATTATCAAAATTGGTCAGACCTTGATGGACGAGATATCTCGTCGAAACCATATGGAAGGTTACGTTGTAACTTTTATGCGAGGTATTTTTTGTCAAGCTAAGCGTAGATAGTGGTAGTGTTTCAGCGGTGGAATGCGTTTCCTGTACGTATTCCGAACGTGACGCCACTTGGCTTGTTTCTCGAATACGGTTTCAGCACTTCGTCAATAAAAATTTCAAAGGATGAATTCCGAATTGATGTGTGATAGTTAATTGCCCAACGCCAATTAGTTTAAACGCCAAATGCCGCCAAAGCAGAGATAAGCTAACTTTTAAGGTAACCGCGATGTGTATCATGTGGGAGTATTTGGGTTACGGTAGTATAACCTTTTCATTCCGCCTGATTCGTTTGTTTACACTGAAAATCCCACCCATTCATAGGGAATATAACCCTTCAATAATGATTTAAAACAAGGAGCTCATAACTCGATTAATCCTCTTAGTGGTTTACCTTCGCGTTCAAAACTGTCCTGTAGTGCCCAGCCTCTGGTGCAAAACTGTCACCAATTCTGGGCAAGGGACAGTTTGTTTCTCCGACTTGAATCTTCATTTCCCTTGGAAAAATGGGGCAGTTTCGTCTCGCGTTCTCAGCAAAGTTGACCAGATCTTAGGAGATATCCAGTCGAAACTCTTGGAGGGTTAAGCGCAATGAGATTTCTTCCAAATCTCGACGCCATTACAATGCAAAACAAACACTTTCGGCATCACCTATTTAAAATAGCCCTCAGAGGCACATCTTTAGGTGTGTTCCGACTTCACAACCCCAGGGTAACCGAGTGATTTTCCTCCCTTTCATGTTGACCCTAGCCTACGCTTCTGCTTTGTGCTTTTTCTTCCTCCCTCATTGTGTTGTCTTTCTTGGGTTTGGCGCTTGATCAAATAAGGCCCTTGCGCCATAAAACCCGAAAACGACCCACCAGACAACCTATTTAAAATATTCATGAAGCATATTTCGTCATATACGGTATCAAGTGAATTCAACGCTCCACTCAAGCCAACACGTTAAGCTTTCCGTCCCCATCCAAGTCAGAAATGAACGGATAAAAATGAATACCGTTCTGTTGTTACAACGAATTGAAACCGAGGGACTGAAAGAAACATACCCTTGTTCGTGGAGATGAATATAATAGTTCAATATTGATTTAAAACAACGAGTTCTTAACTTGATTAACCTTCTTGGTGGCTTATTTTTGCGTCCAAAACTGTACTGTAGTGTCCAGCCTTTTGGGCAGAAACGTGTTCCGAGCAGTCAGCAATTCTGGGCAAGGGACAATTTGCTTTTCCTTGAATCTTCATTCCCTTTGGAGTGACAGGGCAATTTTGACTCGACGAGATATCTTGTCTCTAGCAGCAAAGTTCAGATCTTAGACGACATATCTTGTAAAAACATTGGAGGTTTAAGGACAATGAGATATTTATCCCAAATCTGGACGTCATTACAATTCAAAACAATCAGCTTCATAATTTTCCACATCACCTCTCATTTAAAACATATATGAAACGTATTTCGTCCTATACGGTCTCAAGTGAATTCAACGCTCCATTCAAGGCAACGCGATGAGCTTTCGATCCCCACCCAACAATAAGAGATTTATTTGAAATCCGGAAACCATTACAATTCAAAGCAAACACCTTCACCATTTTCCCCATCACCTATTAAAAATATGAAACATATTTCATCCTATACGGTCTCAAATGAATTCAACGCTCCACTCAGGGCAACGCGCTGAGCTCTCGGTCCCCATCCAAATCAGAAACGAACCGACAAAAATAAATACAGCCCTGTTGTTACAACGCATTAAAACCGGGGAAACTGAAAGAAACATCCCCTTGTTAGCGAAATGAGAACGAGCTTAAGTTTCTAAAAAGTCCAAGTCAAGAGAGTTATTCGATCTCCGAGAATCAACTTATCATTTCTTTTAAATTTAATTAATTAAACCAATCAATATCCTCATTAATCCAAATCGCGAACGAATTCAGCTCCATTAGGGGATTTTTGCATAGCCTCAGCGTCGTTCCTTTTTATTTAATAAAGTTCGAGTGACAGCACCGCACTCAATAATAAAAAGGAAACGTATTGGAAACCTAGACCAGGGAGTTCGGTTTTCACCAAGAGGGGGTGAGTCTGAATTCCGTCCAATGTGAGAAGAAGATAATTGGCTGCCGATACGCAGAAAAGTTCCATGTCCTCCTTTGATCAGTCTTCGGTGAAAATGGCCAGCCTTGCTTATGAGTTGCTATACTTATAGAGTTGCTCTTACTCGGGTGGCAAGTCCTCTTTGAACAGCATTGCTCACTCTAAGTACTACACACCTTGTTTGGAATGTTAGAATCACATATTTTATGGGAATGCCTAACGAAAGGTAAATTAAGTAGTCGCACTTTATTTAGTGCCATTTACACTTCGTTACCTGATTTTTGCAGACGTGATAGGGTTTAACCTTTCAAGTGGTTTCGACGATATCTCGTCATCAGGATATTGCCGATTTTTTTTATGATAACGAGATCAATATTTGGTCAGTTTTCTGACGAGAGACGACGAGATCTTGATGTGCAAGATAACTCGTTCATCAAGATCTTGTCAGCTTTGTTAATGACGAGATATCTCGTCAAGACAACCACCAGGAAGTTAACCATCTGAAGGGTTCACACGCATATATCCGTTCTACAACTTGCAGTCTTCCCCAGATGACTTCTAATCAGTTTTAACCTTTCGGACCAATAGAATCTATCCTAGGATTATTTAAACTAATAGATGGGGTAGTTTAGTCATGTGTTGTGGGGGAAAAGTAATACTACAATACTCGGTAATCTCTAAGTGCTCATAGGGTTAATAGTGTAATGTTTTATGCTATATAAACTGCATTACAGAAGTATAAAAGATACATTTGTCATATTAATATAGTGTCCAGATAGATTTTGGAAAATAAAGACCAGTCAGTTTAGCTGTTAACCCTGAGCGTCAAGAGATTTTAGAGAGACGTAGTATTGCTTTTATCTCCAACACATAATTACTAAATAACCACGTCTATTGGTTGAAAGAATCCTAGGAATGATTATATTGGTCAAGAAAGTCAAAACTATATAAGTTAGGCAGGTAAGACAGCAGAACAAATATATGTGTGCGAACCCCTCAGAAGGTTAATACGATTATTGCACATACTAGTATTTGTGGAGGTTGGGTTGAAAATATCTATATTAAATTTAGTATCTTCAACCAAGCATTGTTGCCACAATTTCTGATGGATATATCCAAAAAGGGATCATATTTAACCCTCCTGGTGGTTGTTTCGATGAGGGATCTCTTCATTTGCAAAACTGACCTGATCTTGATGGGCGAGATATCTCATCATGAGAAGAAAATTGACCCTTAATCTCGTCATCAATAAATCGTATGTATTATTCTTATGAATTGCGTATTCTTTATGAGTATTGAGCTATGATTGAGATACAGTGTCATACTTATTAAGACTATTATTTAATCTTTACTGTTTTAGAAACATGAATTAAAAAGTAAAAATGCAGTTTAATAGACGTAATATTATTTACTTTTGGATGATCCACTTGAATTCGCGTAAACTACTTCATAGAAATGTACAGGAAGGAAAGTGTCGTCGGAGTTTTTTGCAAAGCATCATTTGTCCCCTGGTCCTTTTCTGAAAATCAAGTCCAATTAAAGAAATACTCTACCTGTCCCTACGGCACCTAGTTCAATTTCACTTTCTAAGAGGGGAAGGTTTTGCTCAAGCGTTAAATTAAGTAAGCTTCACTGCGGAATTAATATTTAATTGGAAACATACCATGCAAGATGATCAAAAGATAAACATTTAATTTTTTAGACACTCAAATAATTGTGGATTAATCTCAGTGCAGACCGGAGCTCTCTAGGCATGATTACTTTCAGAACTTCCCGTAATGGAAGTAACGATTTCTTAATTGCACATTTGCTGCTGCATTCTAGGTTTACGGCAAAACAATCACATTTAATAGTGTGGCTCTTTGAGAAAATTCTGTCATCCGGTTCATATATGTACCATTGGATTCCAGTAAAGAAGCATGTATCTATATGCTCAGTAACCAGGGACCTTGTTAGCTCCATTAAATTGGAGAAAAAGTAATGTTAATAAAACTGAAAAAGCTATTGAAAATACAGTAAGTTTGTTGAAATCTTAAAACGCAAATTTATCGACATGCATTTTTATTGACTTAAATGCCAAAATGCACATTAATGTAAATGTAAATTTATTATTGAATAGGTATGTGAACAGTTAAAGTGATATTGTTAAAACGTGAAGGTTTGTTTAGCAATAAGCATTAATATTCAAATTATTAAATTTCATTCATAATTATTATTCTTGTTATATTATGGGAATACTTTGATATTTTTTATTTGAAAGGAAGCTTTGCAAGAATATTTTTGCGATGGATCATTCTAGCTTGATATGCTCGCACAATGTTTTATTTACAGCACGGTTATTATTATCATTTAACTTCTAATTAGAGAATTTCCTATAATTCAATTGAATATTTAATTATACTGTAATATCTGTAGAGTTTAATAATAATCTAATTTTGTTCCAATCTAGTTATTTAATCTAATGAATCCTAATCGAATTCTATACTCTAATTTAGTGCTATAATATAATTAAAATGTTTCCTCGTTATATTGACCTAAAATATGTTGTTTTAAACAATAAGGATCTTGCGTTGAAAAGATATAAATCATTGATGTTTTGATTTGAGTCATATATAATATATTAGTTTAGTCATATTTTTCTATCTATCTATATATATATATGCATATACTATATATATATATATGGCCTACACATTCTCTTTGATTTTAAACATCTTATGACATCTTATTAAATCTAAGCGAATTTGATTCTAATCTAATTAATTTAACTATAATATAATTTTAAACTCTATTTTAATGCTTTAAAATATTCTTAGTAATGTTGTTTTATATTGGCCAAAAATATTTGTTATTAAAAATAAAGGTTTTGTATTGAAAATATATAAATCATTGATGTCTCTATTTGAGTTTCATACATGTATTATATCGTTGGCTTAGAGCCGAAACTCATTGTTCGACATTTTTTGGAAAGGCGCTTTTCGACACTAAATAATTATTTTCATGGTGAGAAATAAATTGCCATATTCTATTCTTTTTTAAATAAATTATGACACTCAAAATGTTTATAATTTTTATTTTGGACCTAAAAATTAATAGTTAGTCTTTAATCGGCTATACTGCAAAATTTCTATTTTGTCAGTTAATGAGTTTCTGCTCTAATCCGATGATTTATATATATACTTTAGTGATAGTATTCTATATTTTTAGCTGTGTAGCCTACACATTCGCATTTTGGATTTTAAGTATTTTATTGTAACTTCGGTCGCTCAGTAAATTCTCAATACTAACTATATTATTTTAAGAAAGATTTTTACAGTACGTTGATTAATTATTCTTCAGTATTTAACTTATTAATTTAAACTTATATTACATAGACGTAATCAAAACACTATTATCCATCCTATAATCAGTCTAGGACGTGGTAATATTAAATGGAAACGTCTGCTTCTTGTTATGTAAAAATAGAACATTGAAAACAATGTAAAAGTAATCATAAGCACTTTATCTTTTTAACATTCAATTAACCATAAACATTGTTATTACGGGACACGGTATCCTAACATGACCGAAAATATCAAATTTTTTGTAGTCTTTTGTTAATTGTACACTTTAAACCATATGTGTGCAAAACTCCGTAACTCCCATATATATTATTTAGAGGTTAATGTTAGGAGTGAAACCGACTAAATTTTAAAATATAAAGTTCTTTTTTTTTAGCTTTCTGTTTTCATAACAATGTATTTAAAATGCTAAGGGTTTTTGTAATTAAAACCAGTTTTCATTAATTCTTTTATGATTTTTATGATGTTTTCTATAACTTGGTGCATGAAATAAGGATTTCGAAGAAAGTCAATTCTTAAAAACTCATAAAATCAATTATGACTGTTTTATACTGTTTTCCACATTGTTTGTTATAAAAGGATTTGTAAAAAAGTAAATAACTGTAATAACTGTAACCCCATGCATACAATTGTGGAAAACACTTCAAGGAATATAAAGAAAAATATTTTAAAAAATCAATTTTGCAGAAGTAGGAATTTTAAAATATTGAAATAAATATTTTTTTATTAAACCCTCCAAGTGGATTTCTACGAGATATCTCGCCCATCAAGATCTGAAAAATTGTGCTAATGACGACATATATCGTCATCAAAAATCCCGATGAATTCCGATTGATGAAAATACTGCCTTTTTGATGATGTCGAGATCAAGATCTAGTCAGTTTTTCTAGTGACGAGATATTTCGTCCATCAAGATCTGGTCAGTTTTGCTAATGACGAGGTACCTCGTTGAGACAACCTCCACTAGGGTTAAATTTTTAATTATTATTTATGTAATTTTTACTTTTGTAATGTATTCTTCATGAGGATTGGAATAAGATATATGAAAACACTTCGTTCTAAAAGTAAAATAAAAAAAAATAATTGTTCTTATGGTATTGTGTCTCTTTCATAATAATCCGTCATAGCAGTTGGATTTAATTATTCCCAGTATCTGATTCTAAAGAATCGAAGAATTCATAAACTACTTCTACACGGAGAAATATCCCGTCTTCCCGTCTGCAATAAATCATTCTCTTAAATTTAGTTAAAAAATTTAACTAACTTATTTTAGTTAACACAATTAGGTTACATTTTTAAAATATTGAAATAAATATTTTTAAATTAAATTTTTTAATTATTGTTGATGTAAAAACAATTTTTTTTTCTGTTGTAATATGCACTTCCTGCAGATTGGAATGAGATACAATAAAACATTTTGTTGCAAATTTAGCATAAAGAATAATTGTTCTTAGGGTACTGTACCCTAAGAACAGATTATTGCATACCTTTTGCAATAATCTGTCATAGAATCTGAATTTTTATTATTCCTCAGCATCCCTGAATCTAAGGAATGGAAGAATGTGCATAAACTACTTTCCAAGTCTACAACTCATACTCATAAATTTAGTTAACAAATTAGGGTAAATTTTTTTAATAAATATTTTTAAAATTAATTTTTTAATTATTGTTTATGTAAAAACGATTTTTTTTTTCTGTTGTAATATATACTTCATGAGGATTGGAATAAGATGCATTAAAATATTCTGTTGTAAATGTAAAATAAAAAAGTAATCGTTCTTTGGGTATTCGAACAAGAACCCGAATTTTATTATTCCCTAGTATCCCTGATCTAAAGAATCGAAGGATGTACATTAACTACCTTCTAAACAGATATTTCGTCTGCAACAACTCATGCTCATAAATTTAGTTAACAAATTTGGGCAACACTATTTAACACGATGCTCTCTACGGTCTTCGAAGTTTAAATCAGCACGAACTGTTAAGAGCAGCTAGTAAAAAATTATTCTGATAAAAAAACTAGAAGAAAGCATTAAAGGAAAACAAAGGTTCTTAAAGGTAAGGAGATTTTTTTTACATGCCCCTCGGAAAGATGTTATATTTTATCTTGGGCTTAATGTTCAAGGTTATGAAAAGCAAAAAAACTTTGTTTAATGAAGATAATTGATTGCAATTAGTGATTTCTTTCCTCAAGAATCTTTCAGGTTTTTCGTTTTTGTACTAAATTCTTCTCATTTTTCCGTCAATTCGGCTTTAATTTATGTTCACATTTTAGTGTTTATATTTGACGCTTTCTTTCTGGAGCACCTTTTCTGTTTTTTTATTGATATTCAAATCATCTATTAAAGTAATTTGCCGCATTTCGAACCCATCTCCCTACTTTAAGTTCCGCTATTTTCTCAAAATAATTATTCTACGCGTTTGATATAAAAAAAGATATGAATTAACTCCAGAACATTTTTTCTTATCTTGATAAGCCGATGAAATGGAAATATTTTGGTATGGTTAAGAGTAATTGATTTTTTTAGTAAGTTTTGGTCCTGATTTAATTATAAGTGGAGTATTTTCTTGTTCGTGTCTCTCTCCTATAGAAAACCATTTTCAAAGCCTTGAAAATATCGAAATCTCATGAAGTCCGTACTTACTGTAAAAACGTTTTTAGCTATTTGAAAAAAAAACAGTTTCTCTCGTCAGGATGAGGTTTAATCCTCCTGGCGGTTGTCTTGACAAAGTATCTCGTCATTAGTAAAACGGACCAGTTATCTTGATGGACGAGATATCTCGGCAATAAAAATACTACCCAGGTCTTGATCTCGTCATCGTCAAAAAATCGGCAATATCTTAATGACGAGATATCTCGTCCATAGCGAAATTGGTCAGATCTTGATGGACGAGATAACTCGTCGAAATCACTTGAAGGGTAAACCAGCCCGTCAATTAAAAACCGTATGCGTAAGATAAAGGACAGCACGGCAATAGGAATAAATTGTAGCGAATAGATTTTAGGTCCGTAGACCAAGGATCACCGACCCGCAATCTAGATACGGTCCTCCAAATATGTTTTTCAGTGGGTATGCCCACCGTACTAGCAACCTTCGAGTTGTAGGCGGCGCAGGTTCGATTCCTGAGAAAGCTATTCTAGTGTTTCATGTCCTGTAGGATTTAGTTGAGCCTATGCTGTAGGAAACTTAGAGGGCAGAATGTCTAAGTTTGCAGCACTTTCAATAGAGTAATTGTTTCTAAACTTTTGTAAACATGAATGATAAATCTAACAAATTATTTTACATTACAAAGAGCAGACGTTTTGGAAATGCTTCAACCAGAACAAAACTGTAAAGTTAATGCATAGATTCAATGGGGAACAGCTTGGAAACGAGAGAAATTCTAAAGTAAATCTAACTTTATTAAATGAACAATTGAGTTGACAAGAGATAACGAACCTAGCAGATCGCAGGAGAAGGGTAACACAGGTAGAGCGAATGAAAGTAATCTGATGGGAAAGCATTCTGGGAAAATCACACAATCTTGTCATCAGTCAAATGACTTTTAAGTGCAGTGTAATAAAATAAAATTTCAACTCTTTTGATGGAGTACTGAAAGCACAGTCGGGTCACCTTGTGCCAAAATCTCATGAGAACTGAGCCAGCAGGTTAACAGGTTTAATTCTTAATGAGATTGGTCTGGGAATCATTAGAATTACCAGGGAAATGGTGTAAGTTTAAGAATATTAATAGGGTATCCGAATGCATTACCATCTCTAGTAGCAGGAATACAGATCGACCTTTTCCGCTCTGTAAACTAGTAGTTTTATAATTGTCTTACAATGGTTTTCCAGTAAATATTTCTGCTCTGCTAACTAGTAGAAAGATAAATCTTTGTCTTATGTTTCTCTTGTGCTAACTAAAAGCTGGGCCTGAGGCATATTTTTCTGTTCTGCTAACTAGAAGTTGGGGGATCGTTGATTTACAATGATTTTCCAGTAACTACAGCAAATGTTTCTGTTCTGCTAACCAGTGGTAGAATCGTTGTCTTACAATTGTTTTCCTGTAACTGTGGCAAATTTTTCTGCTGTGCTAACTAGAAATTGGATCTGCAGCATATTTTTCAGTTCTGCTAACTAGAAGTTAAGCCGTTGTCTTCTAATGTTTTCCCATCAATTGGGCATATATAAAGATCAACAGAAACATAAAATAGGATAGCTGGGAGTAAAATGAACTATTCAATTAAATCAATTTACCATCTGCTAGAGGTTTCACTGATATGACCATATCATAATTTCTGATCTTCTCTTATACCCCTTTTGGGGTTCTTAGATTTTAACTGTACACGACTACTTTCAATAGCACTTATTACAAATTGAATGAGTAGCTTTTTACTATGCCCACTCTGTATAGAATGGATCTGGTCCTATTTGGTATTTTCGATGTGAGATTGTAAACTATACTCAAGATTTTGCATGTGGCCAGTAACAGGAGTTATCAAAATCCATTAAAAATCTAATCGTTCCGAAGTTTTGACAGCAATGTCCGTTACTGTTATAAGTATGATCTGTCAAAACAATTACAAATGGTATTATTGGTTTCAACTTGTATTATTGATTACAAATGGTACTATTGAGTTTGATTAAAAGGGTACATTGAAACTTAAAATATGTTTAACCATTAAAATTATTTTGCAATGCTTTCATTGCACCTACTGAAAATTGAACTTTTTTTTCACATAAAAGTTAAACTCTTAGTAAAATATTTATTATTCTTTCTATAAAAGTATTGAGAGGAACAAAAAATAAATTAACTTTCGCAAAGTATAACAGGATTGTATAGCTTTATTTTACATATAACATTCTTATCTTGAATATTATCATTTTTTTAAATACAGTAAAAATTTAAGAGTAAAATTATTTTGCTTTCTGTAAGAGCATAAGCAATGCATGTACTTTATTTAAATAAATTTTAGAATTCTTACCTTTATTAAATCAAATCGTGACTTGAGAAGAATAAGCAAATATATTCAATATTAATTGAAATTGTGATTTAATATAAATTTGAGAGCATCATTTTTAGTTTTATAAAGATTCTGCTTTAGAGGATCTTTTGATGCATTTCTGAATCGCTGTTCAATCAAAAGTTCACATTGATTCCTTTTGAGTCACGCAGTCTGAAGTATTACGTGTGAAGTAAATTCTTTTAGTTCGATTTTAAACCTTGTGTTTGTGCATGAACTCATCCTTTTGCATGATCTATGAAGATCACCACGCAATAGGACCATAAAAGTGAGCTCTCTTAAAAAAGCTTCCTTTGACAGAATCAGTTCTTTCATCACGGATTTTCTGAATCGCTGAGGACTAGATCAGCACACAGTCAAATCTGTCTCCAAAGAAAAGAAGTTTCTCTGAATTTTTTCGTCGGGGTAATTTTTTTTCAAAACTTTTCGACACCTCCCAAGTGAGTTCTGTATTTAATGTTTTTTTACCAGGGATAGATTATTTTTTACAATTTGGAAACACATTCCTTAAACTAGTGTGTTCAAAGAACTACAACAGGTTTTTAAATTCCGTTCTAAATATTTGCATACGAGTCTACCAAGATAAGAACATATTATTAACCCTCCAAGTGATTTCGACGAGATATCTCGTCCATCAACACCTTACAAATTTTTCTAATGACGAGATATCTCGTCATCAAGATGTTACCAATTTGTTTATTATGACGAGATCAAGATCTGGTCCGGTTTCTTCTAATGACGAGATATCTCGTCCATCAAGATCTGCTCAGTTTTGCTAATGACGAGATACCTTGTCGAGACAACCACCAGGAGAGTTAAATATAAATTCTAAGAACACTTTTACGAGACTATGCATTTCTCATACATTCAAGTCTTGATACCAATGTCATTTTTTTATTCTCTTGCCACCATCAAGACAGTTAATCAAGATCAATTTCAAGGTGCCAAATTGCAGTAGATTCTATTATGGTCAGTGATCGACTATCACACTGCAGTAGATTCCCAATCACTGTGATGTTCATGGCAATGAATTGGCGTATGGCTTAGCTAAGGCTGGTTCTCAATTACCCCAACCATGTTTTCCCATTGAATACCATACAGTAAAAAGGATATTAAATACAAAAATCAAGCACTCTCGACTTAATATTTACGAAAGCATAACTAAAATCAAAGTCTGGAACTCCATGCTAAGGTCTCAGTTGCCAAAGCAGCAGTGGGAATCGCTTGTTTTCGTGTTCTCAACTGGATATGACTACTTGTAGTTATCTATTTTGGCTTGTAGAGCTAATCAACTTGTCCTCGGTGTGGCCTCTCAGACATGACAGGAGTCCACCTCAATAGTTGCCTGATCTTACTGACTTCTCAGTGAATAGTATTGCTGATAGATTTACGCATTTTATTTCTGTTTCTAGACTATATCGGGCTGACAGACGGATACTTATGGCTAAAAGGTCGAGGTTCTAAAGGATTGGCTAAGGCTGGATCTGAATTCCCCCAACCATGTCCTCCCATTGAATACCACACAATAAAAAGGATTATAAATGCAAAAATCAAGCTATCTAGACTTAGTATCTACAAAAGCATAGCTAAAGATAAAGACTAGAACTCTACTGTTAATGTCTCAGTTTCCAAAGGAGCAGTGGGAATCGCTTGTTTTCGTGTTCTCAACTGGATATGACTACCTGTAGTTATCTATTTTGGCTTGTAGAGCTAATCAACTTATTCTCAGTGTAGCCTTTCAGACATGACAGGAGCCCACCTCAATAGTTGCCCTAATCTTACTGACGTCTCGGTGAATAATACTGCTGATAGATTTAAACAATTTATATCTGTTTTTAGACTATAGTGGACTGACAGACTTATGGCGAAAAGTCTGAGGTTTGGCGTAAGATTAAAAAATTTTCGCATCAAACTGAGCAGTCCTTATTTAATCTTTTCTAAACAAACCTTGGTTAAAAAGGCACACTGTACCTTTTATAACTAGGTGGGCAATCCATATAAAATATTCAGCATTGAATTTCGAAAGGATTTAAGCCCGGAAGTCTTAATGTCTGTATATTCATAAACAATTGGAATACAAATGGCCTTGCGAATATAGTACATCTCTATGTGAATACGATATGATTTTGTGTTCTTAAGTTTTCTTAAAGCTAGTGTAGGAACTGTTAAAACATATAGTGTGATTTTGTATTTTCATTTTTTAAATATATTTTTCACACTTTAAATATTTGCTTTTGAAAATATCAAAACTTTTTTAATTTGTTAATTAATTTCATTAATTTGTCATAAAATGATTGCTTCATAAAATTAAAATTAAAATTAAATTTATCGCGCATTGTAAAATATAGAAAAATAAATCTTTATTGAGATTTTTATAAAAAATCTATATGCTGCATTCTTGCAATTTAATATTCGATATTATTTTTCAATGGTGAATTTCTATGCACTCTCCAAAGTTTTAATTTTCATTATAAATGCCTGTTAATTACTTTTGTCTATAAAAGTGAAGTCGTAAAGTTACGTACTGTAACTTTTCTCAAAATTAATTAGAATTCTTTCAGTAGGGACTATTTCAAGGATTAAAACGATGTTTATAGTTTTTGATTTAATTGTTAGTAAATGTAAGCAGAATTCTAATTTTAGTATTTGATGCTTTTTGGGCTAGATACTGAATTATAGGAAAAATTAAAGCTTAATTAAAATTAAGTACATACAATTTCTAATTCTTAAAATAGCCTCACTTTGTATAGTTTCGCTTAAAGGCTTCGATTAATTTTGAAATGTTGGAAGACTGTTTTACTCTTCTTTGCAGGAATAAAATTAAAGATTAATATATAACCTAAAATTTAAGTACAGCAGACAGATAGTAACAAAATCAAACAATAATATTTATTTTTAAAGAAAATAATTAACTCACTGTATTTGGTTTTATGGCAGTGTCTGTTTTACATTTCCTGTTAGTAAAGTTGTTATCGTAAATCTTCATTCAGGACATTTGCATACTCTCCAAGTATTACTCCTTATTAAAATTAAATTTATGTATTAAAGCATGCACAGTACTTATTCTGTTTATTAAAATACTAAATAATACTATATTAATATTACATCACCTTGATGTATTATGTTTTCAAATTATTTTGCAATTATATTTTAAAAATTAAGTATTTACTACTTTACACATATCTATCTTCAGAATTTCAAATTCCCTTGATAATAAGCTGATAGCTGCATAAAGTATATATTTGCTCAAAACTACTACAAGCTTGAAATACCTTTAGTAGTATATTTTTAGCTTTGGAGTTATTATGGCTGCTTGGAGTTATTTCTTTAAATTCAGACATTTGTCCAAATTAAGATTTTCCATTATGATACATTTTAAACTGGACGATTCCGTCCCGGAGTATCGAGATTAAATTGCATCTTCTGGACACAGCTCTGTGAAACAATCATCTCGTACTAGTGATAAGAATAACGAAACATTCAAAAAGTGATTTCGCGTACTAGAGGGTGGGCTCATGTACATGAAATATACGTAGACTAAGCATTGTATTTTGAGAGGAGATTCAAAAAGTGTGACCAACATGCCGACTAGTAGTCACGTGACTGCTCTGTGGAAAATTGACTTGGTTGACCGATTTGGTATACATATATATAATAGGGGGACCCATAACTAATGAGACCTGCTGTCACATATGATGGTTCCTCACACCACTGCACTAACAGTTACAGCTGTGTGCCAATGTAATATGACACCTGCTGTCGTATTACATTCTCACACCTGCTAATGAGACCTGCTGTCGCATATGATGGTTCCTCACACCACTGCACTAACAGTTACAGCTGTGTGCCAATGTAATATGACACCTGCTGTCGTACATGATGGTTCCTCACACAATTGCACTAGGAGTTACAGGGGTGTGCCACAGTAATCTGAGAATGACTACCGAACATCGTCGGCTGGGCCTGAAGTGGTGCCGTGCCCGTGTGATTTTAGTATCTTGTAATTTTAGGTAGGTAGGTATTTTAATTAACGTCACACTGGTGCAACACAGTTTTTTGGAGACGGTCCAGGGTTAACCCCCGAAGGGAAATATCCGAGGGCAACACCACGTAATTTTGAACCACTGTCAGATGACGTTTCTAATTTTAGAAAAATCTCCACTTTGATGAATTATTCTTAAAAATGAAAGACAAGTGAAAATAAAATAAAACTATGTTGCAGTAAAGTTTAAGAAGTTAAAACCTTAAATTTTTGTCACGATTAATTTAAAGCGATGCATGGTACAAACTATAAAGTTAAAAATGTTGCACAATCAATTGATTTCCAAATAACACATGCTTTTGAACTTTTCTTAAAGAATTGTGCAATCGATATCCGAGTTAAATTTTGTTTACAGCTTACAGCAATTTAGAACCTAATGTTCTAAACAGTTGATTTCCTAAAAGTATTCATCGCTGCGTTATACTGATTGCACGAATATATATGCCCCGGTGAAGGGAATAGATGCATTCCTGGATACAAAGCTGTTTGAATTCAATTTGCTGACTTCAATGGGAGTTTCTAAGAATAGGAATCCACTTCTCTTACTTGGGAACTGCGGACAGCCATTTACTTTTTACCCTTCAAATCTGCTGATCAATATTTCAGAAAGTCGTTGTAACGAGATTCAAGCTTTTTTGCGATCGTTATATTAATAATAAAATAGGGCGTTATATTTATAAAGAACTGCTGAAACCTTCTCAATTGGCCTTTATATTGTAAAGTTGTTAAAGTAAGGGTCGCTGTAAAGCGCATAGTCAGGCGATGTAAGTTTGTAGAGAATTCTTGTTACCTCTGCTTCGTTTAACCCTCCAAGTGGTTTCGACGAGATATCTCGTCCATTAAGATCTGACCAATTTGCTAATGATGAGACATATCGTCATCAAAATATTGTTGATTTTTTCTATGAGATCAAGATCTAGTCAGTTTTCTTCTAATGACGAGATACCTCGTCCATCAAGATCTGGTCAGTTTTGTTAACGCCGAGATACCTCGTCGAGGTATCTCGGGAGGAATAAACTCTACCACCAGGAGGAATAAACTCTAGAAAAAATCCCGAACGATCTTTTGCTTCACAGTACTTCCACACACGTTAACACTAGTGCCAATTAAAAACTTCATAAAGACTTGGTACTTACAGGCATTCACGTATATATTTTCGTAATAATTTCTCCTGATTCAGCGTAGATTTCAAAAGGTCAACACGCAAATAATGAAACTTAAAAGCTGGGTAGTTAATTGTAACCATGATAACAAATAAAACTAATTATTTTCATGTTTCTCATTTGTTTGTTGGGAAATGCTAGGTATTGTACATTTTTATGGAGAAAGGTCATTGTATCACTGAAAATGCTTTTCTTATATACATACAGCGGCTTCTGCCCACAAACTATGGCGCACGAAATGACGAGCATTTACACAAGCCACACATTGATCGGATATGCTACCGTACATTCAATATGCGAATGCGTACTCCGTTTTTGTACAGAAAACACATGCGTATTTCTACCTATTTAGAGTCGCAGGGAGTGTTGGACCAACGTGTGGCTTGCCAAAGAGCGTTTCAACAACGAAATTATGGTTAAATGGGGCTTCAGGCAGCATAAAGATAAGGAACACATCAATTTTTTCGAGAGAAACTCTCAAGTTCAAATTTAAAAATATATTAATGGTTTACAAACTATTCAAGGAGTGCAGGAAGTGTTGGACCAACGTATGGCTTGACAATGAGCGTATCAACAACGAAATTATGGTTAAATGGGGTATAGTTCAAGGGCTTCAGGCAGCATAATGAAAAGGCATACATCAAATTTTTCAAGAGAGAAACTTTCAAGTTCAAATTTAAAAAATTATTAATGGTTTAGAAACTATTCAAGGGGTCATGTTATCTTCAAGTATTATCAAGTATCATGTTATCTTCAAGTTCACGTTCAAGTATTACGCATCATTCAAAAACTCAAAATTTCTTTGATCCTCTAGAATATTTTGCTTTCGATTTTTTCATATCGGATTTTTTGTTGAAATCAGTGTGCAGAATATTTTTTGAGTAATTTAAAATCACATTTTTCTAATTAAAATTACAATAAGCGGATCTGTTAGTACCCATTTCTTTCCATTCATGCAAATTACGTGGATATATATAATACCAGACAGTTTTAAAATGCATTTTTATCGACAGAGTACATCACAAAATAAATCGATTTAAAATGTAAAGCAGTCACATATACTAAAATACAGTACAAAGTACCACGTGTTCTTCACCTTAGTGAATCCTCTAGCACAGGGATGCAGACTTGTTAAGACCAAGGGAACATAGATTCACTGAGATTTATGGGAGGGCCTCCTAAAAAACATGAGTTACTTATCATATATTATTTATTCCATTTATATTTATCATATATTTTAACAAAGATAGTAAAAAGTAAATAAAGAACTTAATTTGATGCTTGACATCGCCATAGATTTACCGATTCTTTTAATATTTTAATCGTTTTTTGTAGTAGCCAAATGCGAAATTGAATCTAAACTTTAATTAGTCGAGCGGTTCTTATTTTTCGATTTCTTAATCATGAGTTAAAAAGTTCGTTCACAGATGTATGTTGAATCAGAGGCTTGAGCATTTCGATGCATTATCTAACAACGTTTTACAATTGCTTTTATCGACACAGAAGTTAAATACATAGTCTTTAACTTAATTTAATTTATATTGCAGGTTCTCATCGTTTTGCATGTCGATGAGTTCAAACTGTACTGATTCAAGTGCGTTTTCAAGCAAAATAGCAAAAGGGTTGCCAAATAAATCTAGCAACGGTTTTACTTTTTGATAATTAGAAAAACGATCCTTGAACTGATATCAAATTATAAATCCTTCAACATAGTCTTGAAGTTGGCGCATTGAACTTTTCAGAAACTTTCCTGTAATTAGGTAAATGGACGCCACAGCTCCTTTGTTATGGGCATGTACATTTTTTAAAAATTACCTATAGATTGGCTTGTTAAAGTTAAAATAACACATGGTGAGGCGGGCCGCTAACAAATCAATGGAGGGCCACATGCGGCCCGCGGTCTGTGCTTCCCTGCTCTAGCAAATATGGATGACATTTGCGGATATAGATTTCGCGTAAACATGGTTGAACCTTCGTGGTGGTCGTTTCGACGAAATATCTCGTCATTAGTAGAAATTACCTGATCTTGATGGACGAGATATCTAGCCATGACAAGAAAACTGACCAGATTTAGGTCTCGTCATCATAAAAAAAATCGTCAAAATCTTGATGACGAGATATCTCGCGATTTGCAAAATTGATCAGATCGTGATGGACGAGATATCTCGTCGTAGGAGGGTTAAAATTTTTTAGTTCTTTTGAAAAGTGACAGTTTTCTGTAAACAAAAATCCAATATATTAAACATACATCATGGGTACTTTTTGAAGTCAAGGATTGCATATTATTTGAATCATGGATTTTGATCTCAAATATGAAGATACAATTGTAAACATATCGCCTTTATTACTAAACACTGAATCAGAAAAACCACGATAAAAACAACACGAACCTAAACAAAAATCGGCAATACCTCGATGTCGAAGTATCTCGTCATCGTCATTAGCAAAACTAGTGATGGACGAGATATCTCGTCGAAGCTACTTGGATGGTTAAACACCCGAGAGAAACGTATGGCATTTATGCTTCTAAATGGCATTTATGCTTCTAATTCTACCCACAAGCTTTCAAAATGCCTACTAACAAGCACTTTGTGCAGGTTTCCACATCGTACAACTCCGACTTTTTTTAATGGGATTTGCAAGTGGAATAAATATTTTATCCACCACCCTTACGTCTACTAAGTGGTCACAAATCCTCCGAATAGTCCTCGTATCACGGGGTCCTGAATAAGGCTGCCGGACTTCCTGCTGCTGTCATTTTCGCACTGGCCATCACAGGCCGGACTGTCGCCCTCGCTTGCTCAGCCATTTCCGACTTTTCTTCTCTTTCCGCCCCCTCCCAGGTTGACCACCTCCCTCCTCTCATCCTTCCTCTCACGGACTTCATCAAGTACTCTCCCGACGCGCATTTTTTCCTTTGCTTTTTCTTGGAATTTGCTGAGTTTTCTTCCCATTGTTCAGCCGCTTGTCTTGGAGATCAGCGGAGGAACGATTGTCTTCGTTGAATAATGATATTTCCGGCTCGCACAATACAACTAATTCACTAAACAGCTTTTGTCGAATTATGCGATAAGTCGCGCGCTCCTGTGGGTGTGATTCTTGAAGATAAGGGGACTTTTAGAGTGCGTCCGGTTGCCCTTAGGGACATTGGGAGTGTCTTTAATATGGTACGAGAGAGAAGGTCGAAATGTGCTGTGGTCCAATCGATGGTGTTTGATTTAAGTATACCTTTTTCAATAACCCTCCAGGTGGTTGTCTCGACGAGGTATCTCGTCATTAGAAAAACTGACCATATCCTGATATACGAGATATATCGTCATTAGAAAAACTGACCAGACCTTTATGTCATCTTCAAAAATTCGATGATATCCTTATGATGAGATATCTCAATCATTGACAAAATTCGTCAGGCCTTGATAGTCGAGATATCTCGTCGAAACCACTTGGAGGGCCAATCTTTTACCTAATACCCGGTCAATAGCCCGTTGTTTTGCTCCCGTGCGACGTAAATTCAACTACTTACCAACTACATCTAATGCCTGGTCAATTGAACATTATTCATACACGCGCTTATTTGTGAACCACTTTGGTTACTCTGGTGCCCCATAGGGGGTGGGTTTAAGTTACACCTCACATGCATGACACATTCCAGGCCCAACCTGTTGATGAAGAGGCGACATATTCATACCTTACCCTGGATTCAAACTAAGAAACGCTCGATCCAGAAACCTGATCACTAGACCGATTGGATGGTTCATTAATCTAAGTAATATCATTTATATCTAGCTAATTAGCTGCATAATATTACTATGGCTGTTCCTTAGCTCTCTAATATGAGCTACAACAGAATATAAGTGATGAGAAGTGGTAATTAAGTACTGTAATAAGTTAAATGTTTACCTTGTGCAATTATTACAATTATGATGTTTAATTCCGATCGATCACTGACGTTGGAGGTTTCGATTTTTTCGCACCGATGGTATGTCGTGATAGAAAGGTTTAGGGTTAGGAATGTAAGAGATTGACATGCTCTATCTTCTAGTGATATAACTACGAAAGATACCCACAACAAAATTGAAATTACTGAGCGAAAGTCTTCGAAGCCTGCAATTGAGATAGCGGTGTATGAACCTTTAACGTACCAAATACAGAAGATCCACTTTACAAAGACACTGACGGGATCATCTGGGAAGTCATTATCAGATGGCTGTTGTATCGAACTTTCCTCAAAATGTTTCAGTTTTCTTCCCATTCTCCTGCTGTTTGTCTTGGAAATCATGGTTGGTTGGTTGGTTGTTTTGGGGTTTTATGGCACAATGTGCCAATATGGCCAAGCTGGGACAAACACAAGTAAACAACGAGGGAGGAAAAAAAGCAAAAAGCAGACGTGTAGATCAGTGAAGGAACGATTGTCTTTGCTGGATAATGATATATCCGGCTCGCACAATGCAACTAATTCACTAAACAGCTTTTGTCGAATTCTGTGATAAGTCACGCGCTCCTATGGGTGTGATTCTTGAAGATAAGGGGACTTTTAGAGTCTGTCCGGTTGCCTTTGGGGACATTGGGAGTGTCTTTGATATAGGTTTGGGTACGAGAGAGAATACCGAAATGTGCAATGATCTAATTGATGTAGCTTGATTTTAGGTATATCTTGTTCATTAACCTAAGTTCTGTTATTTACATCAAGGTAATTAGCCAGATAATATTATCATGGTTGTTCTTTATGGTCTACTACTCGCGACAACAAATTGCAATTAATGGGGAGGGATAATTATGTCCGATATGTTAAATATTTATATTGGGTCGTTATCGCAATTATAATGACGAAAGATATTATTTAAAAATTTCAGATTATATCTATAGTTATGTTTCGGAAATTGCTAAAAGGATTTATTGGAATAAATCTTCGATTTAAGTTACGTAAGCAGATAAAATATACTCGCATTAAGTTAAAAGCACACCCATTTAAAACTTCTTTGTTCTTACTGTTGAAGTAAAAGAACTGTCTTACTGGAGAAAATATCATCTTCGCATATACTACTTTGTTGGGATGGTAAAAATTTTATTAATTTTAGAATAAATTTAATAACCAACAATAAAACTGAATAATATTTATTAAAAACAGATAAATGAAGCAAATCTAGGAATTAAAATGAAACGTTACTGTTTCAAACCATTTACCACATCAGAAGAAACTGACAATAGCCATCTCTTTTCTATCAAAAATTAATTTGAAATTCTTAGGAAATGAGATTAAAAACAAATACCGCAAAAAATTAATTTCAATATATCCACGTGATTTTAATAACACAGCAAATAAAAACAACAAAGGGGTACACACCTTAGACAACACAAATCGACAGCAGTTTGTACTGCATGTGAGAAACAATACTCCTTTTATTTTCTATTTGTAATTACTGAAACAATTGAAGATTTTCTATAAAATGGGGAAAGGAACACTTACAAACTAAGTTGTCGGAAAAAATTAATCCACTGATAAAATATCAAGAGTTTATAATTCTTTTGGGAACATTCTTCTTACTTTTAATTATGATGCACTCATTGCATCGCAATCTTTACAGTGTAAAATCTAATGAATGACCATTATAACGCACCATTAAGGACTTAGTTTAAGCCTTTGTTTGTTTTATGTAGTAGCATAAATCTTATTTAAATAGCTTTCAAAAAGCAGTTGAAAACACTGGATAATTCTTGTAGCACTTATCACTAAAGAAAAAGGCTTTTCTATCCAAACTAATTTATTTTCAAAACTAAAATTTACGTTTCTTAAATTTTGGCAAAGAAACTGGATTGCTTTTCATACTTCATTTATATATATAACACCTTCCTATTATTCTTTATATATAATTGCTTTCTAAAACGAGTGTTTATATATGCATTATTTTGCTCTAAATACCAGAATAAGACAAAAATAAAATATAAAAATACTTATTGTCGGCTTTGAGCAGAAACTCATTAACTGATAACAAAATTTACATTAATAGTTTAAAGTCTTATAGATTTTAGATCCAAAATAAAAATTAAGAATTTTGATAGTGTTATGTTTTTGTTCAAACTTATTACAATACGACAATTACAAAATGTATTTCTCCCATCATGAAAATAAGCATCTAGTGTCTAAAAACGCTTTTCCGAAAAATGTCAGTTAACGGGTTTCTGCTCTAAGCCGGCAATATATACTTTGCTATATACAGAGCTTTCACTTCAGAGCGGTGAAACTCAAAACTTAATTGAATCTTGAATTGAAGTCTTCACAAAAAAGATAAATTCAAATCGAAATATCATCTCGTTAAATTACTGAAACTTATATACCATTGGAAAACGGAAATAGCCAAAAGCGAAACAAACCCAGACTTCCCCAATACGGCTCAATTCAGCCTCGATATCGAATTGCATCACCCTCAAAACAAATCACTTCAAACACTTCCCAGCACTTAAATCAAACAAAAATAGCGGGTTGTTGTTTACCAAAAGAGCAAAAAAATTATAACGCAACGAAGAGTACAACAAAGCGCGCAAAAGGAAAGAGTGAAACAATACACAAAACTAATAACCCGACCTTGCATTAAAGTTGAAGTAAAAACCTAGGTGAGAAACAAACAGCCAGGATCTATTTTTTCCTGTTTCTCTGAGAAACTCAGAAAAGGGAACTTCTTTCAGAGAAGAAACAGACTGCTGAGATCTGAAGAATTTCTAAACCCAGAATTCTCAATGTCAGCGAGGTAAAAAGAGAAACTCAACGATTTTCTCCAATCAATTCAACGCCAGGGGATTGGGGACTGAGAAGAAACGATAAAAAACATTTTGGCAGACGGAGTTGTAGATAATGCAGCGTTTCCCGCAGGCACACGTAAGGAATGGCACGCTTCCACTTCCGGATTGAAAAAGAATTGTGAATAAATTTACAACTAGAAGTCTAGTCTTGTTTGGTAAACTAAAATCAATGGGTTAATTCGGGACTCTAGATTTTATGTTGAAACTTTACGTAGCAAAACTGAATTGCTTATTTTAGATTGTTAGAGATGAAACATCCCGTAGGTCATTGCTTTCTCACTTAGGGAAAACTGTGTCCTAGTAATGAACATGGATTGTTAGAGACAAATATTTGCAATGAAACATAGGTCTACACGTATTGTTGCATTTTCATCCTGTCCTAGTAAATTATGAATATGTTTATACAAATGTGATTTATGTCCAAAAGGAGTAAGAGCATTTGAAAATGCTCTTTTATCCCGGCATTGTGAGTTTCGAAAAACTCAATGCATTAAATAATGAACCATTGGGAAACTCAAATTTATTCATTTTTAGCCGAGGGGGTTTACACGCATATATCCAATCTGCAACTCTCGTCATCTGACCGTGATTGAAAATTATGTGGTGTTGACCTCGGATCTTTACCTTCGGGTTTGATCCCGGACTGTCACCAATAGCCCGTTGTGTTGCTCCAGTGCGACATTAAAATACCTACCATTCTGAACCTTAGTCTTTGCGTGAGTTGTAATCAGTTTTGACATTCCTGACCAATGGAACTTTCCTAGAATTTTTTCTAATGGTGGTTAGGTAGATGAATTTACGTCACACTGGACATCTCGAAAGGAAAGATCCGAGGAAAACACTTTGTAATTTTGTACCACGGTCAGATGATGTTCAACCAATGTATGTGGTTACTTATTGACGATGTGGTTACTTTTGACGATGGTCCGGGATCAATCTCGAAAGGAAAGATCCGAGGAAAATACTTTGTAATTTTGTACCACGGTCAGATGACGTTCAACCAATGGATGTGGTTACTTAGTGTGTGCTGTGGGGGAAAAGCAGTACTACATTACTCGGAACTCTCGTGACATTCAGAGGGTTAAAGTACTCAGGGTGGCTGAGTGAGTTTTGCCCATTGCACTACCAAACTGCTAGCTGTAAGCGGCGCAGGTTCAATTTCTGTAACTTACCCTTTGTGTATTTCTTTCTTCTGTGCCAGTCAGTAAACGTTGACCAGTCTTGTGTTTGGAGCAGCTTGACTTCATATTGGCCTTTGCGTAATAAAACATAACAAACAATTTGTATATATATATATACTGCACAAATTGTCTGTGTTATGATTTATTACGCAAGGCCAATGTGGCCAAGCTAAACACAAGACTGGTCAACGTCAAGTGTGTGTGTGTGTGTATGTGTGTGTATGCGTGTATATCCCACCTTAATAGATGCCCTAATCTTACTGGCTTTGCAGAGAGTAATACTGCTGAAATAGTTTCACATATTTCATTTCTGTTTCAATACTTTATTAGACTGTTAGACAGAGATTTGCGGAGAAAAGTCTGAGGTTTGGCTTAGGATAAAAAGATTTTCTTAAATTATTGATTCATTATCGTATAAACGGATACGAATCTTGAATAAAATACACTGAAATATATATTTTAGTTTTTCCCGATCAATTCGGTAATTTTAACTCCGTATAGCGGCGGTAATTTCTTATTTCAAGAACCCAGCAAAGATTTACGGGAAAATAATTAATTACTGTTGAAACACGAACTACCCCAGCCTATTCCCCGAATCATACGCAATAACAAGTCGAAATTAATCGCTTAGATGAAAACTAAGAAATAATCCTGCAATAAGACTCTTAAAAATACCAAAGATAGGAAGGAGGTAAGCCCAATATCCTTTAAATATACTTACACTGTAAAAGATACTAATGCGAGCCAAAAATGTACACGTGATAGCATAAATGGCCATAATTAAAAATGTCATTAAAGAATCAAAACACAAAAAAACACTGTTATAACCAGAGCGAGAGAGTAGATTTACGTAAATTATTTACGCGTGTTCAATTAACAAATAGATAGATAAGCTTATCAAAAAATTCCCTTTCTTTCATCGGTTTGATCGATTTTTCTTCTGGGATCGTCTATGGCGAAAGATGCCATCCTGGAAAAGACATACATTGTTTTCGAAATGAAACGTTTTGAAGATGTCTCCAGATCTTGGGCTAATCAGTGCATTTTTCCGTCCGCGAACAATTTTATAGATCTTGTAACCGATTACACGAAGTGCGACACACCCTGACTAATGCGAATTCTTCTAATGCGGCTCCCCTAAAATCAACCATTCCATTAGTTTAGCGTATTTCAAATGACCATCTGTTGTGAGCATCATTCTTCTTAATAAAGGGGATTTTCTGTGACGTGGTTGAAGTAGGCCAATCCAAATACGCGATTGACTTGGAAGGACAAAATGGGACAGGGAATCGTATATTTTGTATACGACTTACTTTAACGTATTATGTATTGAAAGGCTTTACGTAGAGTTTTATGTATTGAAAGGATGAGCAGGGGTTCGTTCATGAATTGCATTGTTTCCTTTATATTTTCATGCTGTATACATGTTGTATCAGAAAAATGTTCAGTTTAATCCTCCAAGTGGTTTTGACGAGATATCTCGTCTATCAAGAACTGCTCTCAGTTTTGCTAATGACGAGACACAAAGACAACTACCAGGAGGGTTAAGCATAACAAACTACTGGAGAGAAGAAAGGTTACTTGTAGTGAAGACATTTTTTATCGCCATTTTGAACGATGCTTGTCGTTACTTTTTAAGTGGCGTACTGTAATTGCATTCGAGTAACATGATAATGTACGTTGCAAGTACCAAGTGTGGAGTTGAAGTAGACCAATCGAAATACATGATTAACTTGGAAGGACAAAATGGGAAATTAAATCGTATATATTTTGTTTAACATATTATGTATTGAAAGGTTTTAAGTAACGTTTTATGTATTGAAAGAATAAGCAGAGCTTTTGATTCATGAATTACATTGTTTCCTTTATTCTTCCATGCTGTATGCTTTCCTTACATGTTGTACATAAAAAGATCTCCGGCTTAAACATGAAGAAACTACTGGAGAGAAGAAAAATACTTACGGTTAAGAAATAATTTGGTAATTTGTTTGGCGTTACTTTTTTTAAGCAAGCTCGATCTTCAATGGTATTCGAGTATCATGATAATGTACGCTAATGTTTGACGCTACAAGTACCAAGTGTGGAGTTGAAGTAGGCCAATCCAAATACACGATTCACTTGGAAGTACAAAATGGGATAGGGAATCGTATATTTTGTTTAACATATTATTGATTGAAAGGTTTTACGTGAAATTTTCTCTTAAAAGATTGGTTAGTCGAATTGGATTATTTATGGCGCAAGTGCCATTCTTGGCCATGTGTATTAAAAGGATGAACAGGGTTGGTACGTGAATTATTGTTTCTTTTATACTTTCATGCTATATACATGATGTATATGAGAAGTTTTTCAGTTTAAACATGAGCAAACTACTGCAGAGAAGAAAAAGATACTTACGGTTGAGAAATAATTTGGTTCTTTGACATTTTGACGATGTTTGGAGTTAGTTTTTAAGTAAGCGACGACGTACCCTGCAATTGCATTCGAGTAACATGATAATGTACGCCACAAGTGCCAAATTTAGAATTGAAGTAGGCCAATCCAAATACAAAATTGACGTAGGACAAAATGGGATAGAGAATCATACATTTTGTTTAAGTTACGTATTGAACGAACAATTAGGCTTTGAATTCATGAATTATATTGCTTCCTTTATTATTTTTCTTGCTGTATACATATGAGAGGGAATTTCTCTCAAGCTAATTGTAGGTGACGGTAGTGTTTCTGTGGCAATACGTGTTCCGTTAAAGTATTCCGAACGTGAACCTCATTTCACTTGTTTTTCGAATACGATTTCAACACTTCGCCCCTAAAAATTCCAAAGAATGAATTCCGAATTCATATATAATACTTGCTTGCCAAACGTCACTAAAACAGCGATAACCTACATTTTCAGGTAACCTCAAAGTGTGTCCAAGAGAAAAAGTAAAATCTTCACTTTCCGTCTGGTTTGTTTACACTGAAAATCCCTCTCATGCAGTGTTTTTCAGTGTAAACCCAAACAAACTTCAGGAGAAGAAAACATACTTATGCGTTAAAAATAATTTGTTTTATCACCGTTTTGACGATGTCAGGCGTTAATTTTTAATATAAACGACAAGCTGAAAGTGCATTCGAGTGACATACCAAATTGCTCTACAAGTTGCAAAAGGATCTTCAAATTACACTTCTGTATTTAACTCTAAAGAAAAACCCTCCAATGAGCACATTATTTAAATTTTGATAACGTACTAAAAATGCAGCCACTTTTATGTAGCCACCTATTAAGTGTTAAGCCACGAAAACATTCCATTTTTTAAAATATGTCACTTGAGAAAATATTAAACGTATTACAATATTTATTTTTATTTTGGTACAATTAAATGTATCACAATAATTTATTACAATAAACGTTTTGGAACCCCTTGTTATAATGTATGAATATATATCAAGCACAGATATCTAAAACATACTAAGTCGTTAAAATCCCAAGCTTAGTAGGACGGCGCTAGCCCGATTGGAAGAGTAACCGGGTGCAGCTCAGGTGTGAACTCGTGATCTGACCGTGTTTAAAATTACGAGGTGTTGTCCTCGGATCTTTCTCTTTGGGTTTGATCTCGACTGTCGCCAATAGCCCATTGTGTTGCTCCAGTGTGATGATTACTAAATACCTACTCAATCTTAGTATGCAATATTAGTGGCCCAGTCAGACACTAGTTAAAAAATATCCATATCGTCTAAACATGAGTCTAAGATAAATTAAAATGTCCTTCGTAATTAGTTTAACGGTTGTGTTAAACCAAATTATGAATTACTTTATTATGATGTATTGATAATTTTATCTCATAAACCAGAGGAAGATTAAAAATGGCATTTAAGGGAAATTAATTTCTGATTTCAAATAGCAAAGATGACAATGAGTAAGGTTTACATTTTATTTTAGGTGGTTGGTTCTACGTATATCTACTTTTTTGGGGGCCGCGGTGGCCCGGTTGGAAGAGTAACGAACTAGCAACCGAAGGGTTGCGAGTTCGAATCCAGCCAAACACCGTCGTGTACAAAGGGGGCTGGTGCACGTTAAATCTGTCGTGGCCTCAAATGTCCTCACGTTGGCGTGGTGTGGAAGTTTGGAGAGTGGGGTGCCAGCTCAGGTGTTGCCTCGTCATCTGACCGTGGTTCAAAATTACGTGGTGTTGTCCTCGGATCTTTCCCTTTGTGATTGATCCCGGACCGTCACCAATAGCCCATTGTGTTGCTCCAGTGTGACGTTAATTGAAATACTCCTCCTCCTCCTCCTCCTACTTTTTTGGGTTAGATATTTTATAACCTTCAAGCTTCCATTCAATACATCTGTTAATAAATTGAAATATATTTATATTTTATTACATAAAACTTTTATAATGTTATTATACTACGGAATGCAATAAATCATAAACCCAATAGATACCAGCTATAACACTGAACTCAAATACGAGCCATCATAAGTTTAAGTACTTAATTATTTCAGTGTTTAGCAGTAAAGGCGAGATTTTTACAAATGTATCTTCAAATGTGAGGCTAGAATCCATAATTAAAATAATATGCAATCCGTGACTTCAAAATGTTCCCATGATGTATGTTTAATAGCTTGCATTTTTTTCGGAAAACAGTCACATTTCAAGAGATAAAAAATTTTAACCCTCCTAATGGTTTCGACGAGATATCTCGTCCATCAGGATCTAACTAATTATGCAAATTGCGAGGTATCTCGTCATCAATATTTTGCCGATTTTTTATAACAAGATCAATATCTGGTCTGTTTCTGCTAATGACGAGATATCTCGTCGATCAAGATTTGGGTAAGCTATGCTAATGACGAGATACCTCGTCGAGACAACCACCAGGAGGGTTCATAATAGTTGTAGTACTTTTCTATTTTACTCATAATGAGCAAAAGTAAAGTAATGCATAGTCAGGGCATGTACATTTCTTGACATTCACTCGTTGGTTAATGCGGTTAAGTCAAGTCACTAACTAAAATAAGTGTTTAATTTGCACTATTTTAAAGGTAGGTAGGTATCTTAGCGTAACACTGGAACACCACAACGGGTTAGTGGCGACGGTCCGGAATCAAAACCGAAGGGAAAGACCCGAGAGCAACACCACGTAATTTTGAACCACGGTCAGATGACGAGGTCACACCCGAGCTCGAGCCCCTCTCCAAACTTCCATACCACGCCAACGTGAGGACATTTGAAGCCACGGCGATATTTAACGTACACCAGCCCCTTTGTACACGACGGGTGGATTCGAACTAGCAAACCCTCCGGTTGATAATTCGATACTCTGCCAACCGGGCTAAAGCGGCCCTTTTTTTAAAGGACAATGAATTTAAAAAGAAATTACATTTTATTATTTCATTTTTAATTTTGTAATAATTTTCATTTCAACCCTCCAAGTGGTTTCGACGAGATAAATCGTTATCAAAATATTGCCAATTTTTTGATGATTAGAAAGTGATCAGAACACGATCTGGTCAATTTTCTTCTAATGACGAGATATCTCGTCCATCAAGATCTGCGAATGGTTTTGCTAAAGACAAGATAGCTCGTCAAGACAACCACCAGGAGCGTTAAATAAAATAAGAGGAAGTCATCAGTACTGGAGTTATGAACATTCAGTATTTCATGTCTCATTTCAAAAGTATGTTTTAAAATATTATTTGTTTGTACCTAAGAAACATTGGTGGGCCTCGGTATCCGGGTAACTGATTAGTAACCGGAGGTTTGCGAGTTCAAATCCAACCAAAGACCGTCGTGTACAAAGGGGCTGGTGCACGTTAAATCTGTCGTGGCCTCAAATGTCCTCACGTTGGCGTGGTGTGGAAGTTTGGAGAGTGATGTGCCAGCTCAGGTATGATCTCGTCATCTGACCGTGGTTCAAAATTACGTGGTGCTGTCCTCGGATTTTCCGCTTTGTGTGTGATTCCGGACCGTCGCCAATAGCCCGTTGTGTTGCTTCAGTTCGAAGTCAATTAAAATACCAACTTACCTAAGAAACGTTGTTAAATAAATACCTCCATTTTCAGAGGAACCGCACATTGACTAGAGAAATTTTAGTATTCAAATTCCAAAAACCGTAATTATTAATAGATATTTCGGAGCCGCTTCTAAGCTCATTTACTTTGACACTTTGGTGTAAAAACTGAAACAAGTCTGAAAACGCTAAGTCTATTGAATTAACGCATTGAGTTTAACTCGCGGAAGGCATTAATTGAATTAAAATGGAGGCACTGATGATAAATTTTAGGTCTCTTACATTCGAGTAGTCATTTCGAATTAGCAATCGCACGCGATCTTGAATGAAATTATTGAAATAACGACATTAATATGAGCAACTACATTTGTTTCCGAGTCGGGGGAAAAAATAAACGCTGAACTTCATTATGCCAGCCATTCGTCCATCCTACCCTGCTTCTCAGATGCAAATGATCTGTCTGAAACAAATAAATAAATGCCCCTCAACTGTAGAAAATGTTCGCTAATGAATATTCATCGCCCAGAAGCCAAGTTGCATGGCGTGGTATAATGCCTCACAGTTTTTAAAAGCCAATTATTTCACTCCAACTCTCCATATCTAAGAGCGAATGACATTGCGCTCTCATCCGTTATTACCTCTCCTTGAATAGCACATCCAGCATGAGCAATGCTCGGGGAGCTTAGGGTGCCGTTGGAGCGGGAAATTCATAATTTGTCGCCACTGTTGTGTGAAAGGAAATAATCCGCCATCAATCACATTAACGACGTGGCGTGGTCACCCGGACACTTTTGGACCTCTTCCAAAAGAACTCGAGATTGGATCGAGTACGGGATTCCATTCGATAGATCACTATGGATAGCTTTCAACGCGGAGGGATGGGGCTCTATTCCATTGATCGCGGACATAGGTTCGGATCACAAAAACTTTAAATTTAATTGTCGATTTTGAGCTTGGAATGGAGATTGAAGGAATGATACGATACCGGGAGATTCAGGAGGGAAGGCGTTCAGCATATTCCGCTGCTGTGCCATCCACATCAATCAATGAGGCCGTTGCTAAAAGTGAAATATATATGGAGATCTTTATTTTTAACGGTTTGAGATACATTTGTCTAGAAGTATATAGTTTCAAACATAAAACAAAATCATGCGGACATAGGATTTAAATTTATTCGTTGATTTTGAGCTTGGAATGGAGATTGAAAGAATGATACGATACCGGGAGATTCAGGAGGGAAGGCGTTCAGGGCATATTCCTTTGCTGTCCCATCCACATCAATCAAGGAGGCCGTTGCTAAAGGTGAAATATGTATGGAGATCTTTATTTTTAACGGTTTGGGAAATGTCTGTCTAGAAGTATATAGTTTCAAAATATGAAACAAAATCTTGCGGACATAGGTTCGGATTACCAAAGGATTAAATTTAACTGTCGATATTGAGCTGGGAATGGAGATTGAAGTATATAGTACGAAACCGGAAGGTTCACAAAGGAAAGTTTTGAACACATTCCGCTGTTGTCCCATCGACACCAATCAAGATCTTTGATGGAAACAAAACGGCATTTGTAGATATTTATTTCTTTAACCCTCCAAGTGGTTTCGACGAGATATCTCGTCCATCAAGATTTGACCAATTTTGATAATGACGAGAATCGTCAATACGATATTGCCCATTTTTTTATGATGATGAGATCTGGTCAGTTTTCTTCTGATGACGAGATACCCGATCGAGATAACCAGTAGGAGGGTTAAGAGGTGTTTGAAGGCTCAATAACAATCTTCCATTTTCCTAATTTTAGTGTACGTTTTTCGGTTTTGGGCGCTAAGTCAAAAATCGGAAAAGCTGGTTATTGCTTGGTTAAATTGATGACTATTTCTAAATGAACGTATCAAAAGATTCGAACAATAAGTTTCAAGAATATATATACCTGGGGTTAATATGCAATGCTTTACGAAAGATGATGGATATGTTCCGTCAGAGCAAACCTTCGTATCGAGAAAATCTCCAATAAAGTTAGGGGTGGTCGTAACTCAGTTTACTACTTGTAAAATATAATCTATCCAATTGCAGGAACTCGCTGGATGGCACAGATCTAAGTGTCCAACAATCAAATATTATATTTCTGCTTTTTTATTTAATTGTACACGAAAAATAAATGTATATCAAAGCTTAACTGAAAATTGATAAATTTGTTAGTGGGAGAAAAAGTTCAGTCTACAAATATATTTTGCTTTTGCTTTTCAAAGTGTTATCAAACTATGTAAACATTTTGTTCTGTGAGTAAATTTTAACAATTTTGTTTTGCTTTTATTTCGAAATCAGAATTGGGAGTTCGAATTAACAAAATATTTTTTAATTAATAAAAATGCAAAAGAGCAAATGCCAGTTTTCGTTCTGTACAGATCAATAGCTTAATTTAGGAACACCCCCATAAAACAACGTTCAGCTTTTCTACAATTAATTTGATATAGTACTAAATGTAGTTTTGAAATATTTTGCAATCGTCGGAATTTCAAATTCATCAAAGCATTTCATCAGACCTGTTACTCTAGGATTAATATTTTACGGCCTACAGTTATCAGGTTGCTAGCACAACTGGAAAACACACTGAGCCATGACTAAAAATTAGAATTTTATTATATTGGTAAAATGAAAGTGTGGATTAGGATTAGAGCTATATGAGTGGGATTTTCAAGTGCAAACAAACGAACCAGACGGAAAGCAAAAATTCCACTTCCGCTATATCCAAATGCATTAGCATGGTATACATCGGATTGGTTGATTGATTTGGGTTTTACGGCGGTCCAGTATTGGACAAGCTGCAGGTACATATCGGGATTACCTCGAAATGTAGTCTACAGCCTCTGGGGGGCGTTTGACGTTTAATTTAATTGGCATTGACCAATCAACTATCATATATCGATTCGGAATTCATTCTTCGAAATTTTTATTGGAGAAATGCTGAAATCGTATTCGGAAAACAAGCCAAGTGACGTCACATTTGGTACACGTACAGAAAAACACGTTCATCCTCAGAAGCACTACCACCTACATTAATCTTGACATAAAATGTCTCCTACATTAAGACAATTTCATTACAGGTAAATCAATATAATAAAGAATTATATAACGGCTATCACACATTTCGAATATCAACTTCATTAAACAAGTTATCCCTAATCTGAAACCACGTCATTGAACGTCTTTATTATTTGGGGTTTTTTTCGTAAAGAATTCCCCAGAAATGATACTTTATATTTTTTGTTACAGCGCATACTTCACAATATTTCAGACTGCTTTTATAGAATCTATTTTAATAACGGAAGGCCATGAAAGAGTCTATATTCGTTTATCAATTTCTATGGGTCCGTTACCGTCGATTCTTGGTGGGGGAATCATAACCACAGGAATATAAAGGAGGGCTGGCAGTGGCAGCTTCGAGATAAACGGCTTAGATTTGGATATTAGCTCCCCTTACAATCAATCACAGGAAGGCTACTCCAAAAGAGCTACGCTTTCAGTAAATAAGTTGCTTCCCATCACCAAACTCATACCAAACGCTGCTTAAAGTATAGTTTATGTATACCTCATAGGGTCGGGGATCCTTTTTTATTTCAGACTATCGGTAAAAAGGCAGACCCAATGCATTGCAAAAGCCAGACTGGCATTTCAGAAAAACGTTTCTCTCTGCGAGCTGCAGTAATTTTTTTTCTGCAAGTTTTTTCAAGTCAGTATAGAAACCCCGAACCTTATGTCAGTTGTTTGTGACACTATTAAATATTTTAATTTCGTTTACTTAGTGGTTGGTGTCAAGAAGTATTTTCTGCAATAATTTAGCTAATAGTTTTAATTTCTTTAGGGTAATAGAAATTAAGATTCCAAGATAACTTTTTGCAGAAAATATTGGTTGGTTCAGTTTACAAATAACCAAATCTTAGATCAGTTGTTTGTGACACCGTAATTAGGGAAATTTTAAATATATTAATTTCGTTTACCCAATGGTTGGTATCAAGAAGTATTTTCAGCGATAAGTTAACTTAGAATTTTGCTTTATCTAGGGTACTAGAAATTTTAAAACTCTAAGATAACTATTGCAAAAAATATTTCTTGATACCAATTACTAAGTAAATGAAATCAATAAAGCTAGTATTTTCGGAGAACTTCATACCTCTGTGACTTAATAAGTAAAGTTGTAAGTATAATATTTCGATGCGAAATTCTCGAGCATCAGAATTGTTCTATATGCATTCATTGGTCAGGTTGACTTTTTAATTCCAGACTTTTATTGGTCAGCATTATATTCATTGGATAATTAAAGAAAAAATAGGTTTTAACTAAATATAATAATAGTAGATATTAGTTGAGAACTCTTGGCAATGAGATATGGATTTGAAATATGACATGAATATTCTTTCTATCAAGTGAGGTCAAAATATGTATCAATGAACATCACTATCCATGTAATTTACAGATATATACGTGTATATACAGATATATACGTTAACTTTATTCATCATTTAAAAATTATATGAAAATAATTGCATAATATATACAGGGTAAGAGAGCTTTAATTGAGTAATATAGAGCTTCTTTCACAAGTATAGAAAAAATTATAACCCATTTTATAATCTGATGTTATTAAATAAAATACTAATGCATAAATAAATAGCAAATTTTCTAGCTAAAATTTTCAATGTTCATTGTAAATAAATGCAAACAATTTGAAGATCTAAGCATAAAGCTTACTTTTAAGATTTGTTGGTATTAAAAATACTTATTTTTAACGCAGTGCTATATAAATCATTTCTTTAAATCCTATTTAATGTTATTGTTAGAATAACATCACAAAATGTCAGATATTTCTTGAAAAGATAGAATTTAAAATATGCATGCATTTATTGAAATGCAATATCAAACATAAAAATTGTATTTTGAAAATTAATTTCAATTATATTTTTGACGCTGGATGAACATTAAATTATTTAAACACAAAGAACTTTATATTCAATATTTTAACATATTTTACATTACATAAATGAAGTAAATTTATAATTCACGGAACAGTTATCAGACACCATTTCTTCGTTAGAGATGTTTGCTTAGAATATTTGTTTCATGTTTCTTAGGATATTTGTTTAACTACCTATTCAAACAGTTTTTATTCTTTAGAATTCTTATACTGTCTTTTCAGTTTAAAAGTTTAACTGTAGGGATTAAAAGGTTTAAAGAATTATTTAACTTAATAAGAGTACCTTAAATGTATCACAAAATATTCTCTTTAAATTTTCTGTATTCAGTATCACAATGTTATATCGTATTTGTATCTTTCTACCTGTTACAATGAAAGAATTCAGTTATTTTTAAAGCTTATAATGTATCACAAAATATTTCCTTATTTTATTTTCAAATACTCATAATTTTTAATTAATATAAAGTTGAAAGGAAACACTGTTTTAACGTATGAATTATATTGATAATATCTGTCATTTCAGTGGTATAATGACTTAAAACCGATAATTCTCAGTTTTATAACATATTTTATTTAGGAATAATAGTGTATAGAATAGTGCAGTAGGGGTAACTTCTTAATAGTGTTATAATATTCTTTATTAACCCACTTGGTTTATCATCGCATCGAAAACTGCAATGTAGTGGCCAACCTCGGTGCAAAAACCTGTTCTAAACTGTCACCCGTTATGGTCAAGTGACAATTCTTTTTCTGCTTGAATCTTCATTCCCCTTGGAGTAATAGGGCAGTTTTAACTCGACGAGGTATCTCGTCCTTAGAAAAATTGACCAGATCTTGGACGAGGTACCTCGTAGAAATACTTGTAGGATATACTTGGAAGTTTAAATAGTAATGCTACAGCATATGGGATTCTCATATTTGATTACAAAAATTACCTGCCCATTCCTTGAATAAAATACCAGTTTGCTTCTTTAGAGGTTTTCATTTTTTATTTTACTAAAAAACAAATTTATTTTGCATTATTTGTTGGTTAGAGATAACTTGTTTCATTGAATATATAAGTATTTTTTTATTAAAGGTAAGCATGAAGTGCACTACTTCTTTCATAGCATAATCAATCGTAAATAAGTGTATTCTCACGACTGGTAGATCTGTTTAGGATGAACGATTCCATGCTTGTAGGATTCGCTACTTGTTACTTAATTTTACTCTACTATACTTGATTTTACAGTAGAATCTTGATTATCCGAGGTAATGTGAACCGAAGTCACCTCAGATAACCTAACTCAGATAATACGGACGTAGTAACATAACACAGCCTATACGAAATGCAGAAAAAATTTACTGTACTACATGTTACTACTACTGCTACTGACAGATTCATAAAGCAGCAAAGATTAAGCATACTCAGATTTGTGTCACAGTATACATTTATTGTGATAATTTTACAATGAATCGGGACCTGAGCTTCATACCTTTTAAACTCTCTTGAAAAAGCCCTTAACGGTCTTCTGTTTCGCAGCACTTTGAAACCACTCAACCTGCATCCTTTCATCCTTCACATCAATGTATTTAAAACTGCATTTTACTTTTCAATGTTGATGAGGAAACGCTTTTGATATAGTTACTTTTCATATTTATGGAGTTCTTATTTCGTTTTCATGCTGTTTACTTAAACGGTTTCTTATGCTTTTAGTGTTGATCTGGTTGTTAATCTGATATTTCAAAATCTGATTTTATTGAATTTTTTATTGTCTTTCGTTTGGCGCAGCTCCTCCTGTTTTGTCCTTCCTGTCCCTGTCTCTGCTGCTTGTCCCATTATCCTGATCTATGTAGCGCCATGAAACCCAAACCACACAACCATCTGCTCGTTAACCCTCCAAGTGTTTCGACGACATATCTCGTCTATGATCTGGTCAATTTTGCTATAAACGAGATGTCTCGTCAAGACAAAACTTCCTGTAACTCCAAGAGAAACGAAACACCAAGCAAGAAAAACGAATTGTCTCTTGCCCAGAACTGGTGAGTTTGGAACAGGTTTCTGCACCAGACGCTGGCCATTACAGAGTGGTTTTCGATCCGAAGATGAACCACCAAGAGGGTTAAACAAGATCAGTCTAGGACAAAATGCGCACATTCGTGCTGAAAGCTTTATTTAAATATTTAGAAAAGCTCGGTATTAAATTCTGCTCGAATACCACGGATACTCAGCTAATCGAAGCTCGGACAATCAAGATTACACTGTACTATTAAGCTTACATTATATTTTTATGCCATTAATCTTTAAGAAGTTCAATTGTTTTCTAACCAATAAGTAAGAAAGTATAAAAATCATTAAATCTGTAGGCTCTCAAAATTTAAATAAATATAATCTAAATATTATTGCTTCCCGTTATCGATTTCCTCGCAAAAACTATTGAGATGATTTTCTTAATTTTGCCTCAAAATTCCCGACCGCATCGATTTAAATTTATTAACCATTACCAAGTATTTTAAATGAGGGAGATAAAAAATATTATTTTCAAAGTACCATTAAACGCGACCGCGCTCAGAAGAAATACGAAGTTGCGACTTCGGCAATAACCTCTGTTCAGCGACCCTAGAAGAGATCATTGATCTTCCCTCTTGGGGGACGAACCGCGGCCTCATAATCCTTACCTCCATCTGATCTGATTCCATTCTTTCTCATTTATTCTCATCGATGCGACATTATCAATTGGGACGTCCACAATGAGGTGTTTAGAGTTGGGATTAATTAACCGACCTAAATTGATTGAGGAGTTTTTACTTTTCAAGAGGTTTCCCCGTCTCCCCACTGAGTGAAAAATACCAGAGGTTAATCAGTTTAATGGATGAAGGATGTAAGTTACTTTTCACCAGAGGCACCAGGTCCTCAGGGTCCTAACCCTTTAGGTTTCTAATATTTGTATAGTTAGAGTCTCCCTAACAAAAAAATTGTGGGGATCAGTATTGTGATTAAAAAGATGATGTAGGTAGCCAAATATAAAGAGTCCCTCGAGATCTCACTCTTTGTATTGTTGTAGATTAGGAGACAAGAGATGGTAAGTCCAAGGTGCCCGAACCCTTTGGGCCCCAATATTTGTATGGCTGGAGAACCCCTCCCAAAGAATCGTAGGGATCAGTATTACGTTTACACAGGTGATATAGGTGGTCAAATATGAAGGGTATCGATCTCACTCTTAGTATGGTAGCTATATCAAAAGAAAAGGTGTCAAATCCTAAAAGCTTCCAATATTTGAATGGATGGAACCCTCAAACAGGGGAATCAGTATTACGGTTACACTGATAGCATAGGTAGCCAAATATGGAGTGGTTCGATCTCACTCTTAGCATGGTCGCTATATTAGGAGACAAGGTGGCAAATCCAAGGAGACCGAATCCGTTAGGTCCCCAATATTCGTGAGGTTGGTCCCCCTCAAACATGGTGATCAGTATTACGGTAATACAGATAATATAGGTAGTCAAATATGTGTATGTACAGGAGGGGCTCAACCTAACTCTTAGTATAGGCATTACACAAGCCATCAAATCCTAGGGCCTCAATCGTTTGGGTCCCCAACATTTGTATGGTTGCGACACATGAAAAACACGGGAATAAGTATTAGTCATACAGATGACATAGGTAGTCAAATATGTAGTGGCTCTATCTCACTCTAAGTATAGTCCTTATAGCAGAAGATCAGGTGACAAGTCCTAGGGTTCCGAATCCTATGGAACAGCCCAGTATTTTTATTGTTGGCCCCAAGAAATGACATTTAGTATTCGGTATTTTAAACGAATTCCATATCATGTCCTCGACTATTATTTGTATTCAGATTACGTGACTAACAATATCAGTGTCTCTACAATATTCCAGTATAAATAGCGAGGTCTGAGTTCCTTGTTCGTAGGTACAGTCTTGCAGTCAAAGTTTTACCATATATTTACAGCAATACCAAACAGCTCTACAACGTGAGGTCCCAATTTACGTATCTCTATAATACATCCATACATAGGTATTCCAAAATGCATTTCCTAACCGTGCCACAACATATTTCGATGAATATCAAATACCTGGACTCCATGGGATCCTAATTAGATATCTGTGTCGAAACATATCTGTATGCCTCATTTAGCCCGGTGCATCCCTAGTAAAACAGATACAGAAAAGACCCGACTGCTCTCTCTAGACTTTGCAGTGCACACTTGAAGCCAATGAAGATCGAATTGGATTGCAAGCATTTTCCTGTGTCCTATACGCAATTCTGCCCAGGCCTGCCCGAGCACGTCATCTCTCTCGACTGTCAATCAGGCCAGATTATTCACCATCTTAAGATGGTTCTTGAGGTCCTCAAGTCTCACAGGCGAATAGACGGTGTAATTTATGTATGCCAAGTGATACCAGTAACAACCTTTCTCTATATAAATTCACCAAAATTCACTTCCTAACCACACCACCTTAGTGGTTAGAAATTAAACATTGAAAGCATATCTTCCGTGTCAGGGCAAAAGGAGTTAATTCTGACATTTAATGGGTCTAAAGGTCGGTTGGCTTTCGGTGTTTTATGGCGCAAGTTTGACCATGCTGCGACACAAGGCATACAATATCAAGTAATAGGCCTACACACAATGAAAGTTTTACTGACACAGAAGAGAGAAATACACCAAGGGAGGAATGCACCTGACAGAAATAAAACCTGCGCCACGTACAACTCGAAAGTTGCTAGCGCAATGGACATACCCATTGAGCCACGACGGCCCCATGGGTCCAAAGGAGTCAAGTCTATTATAATTTAAAAATCATTATAATTTAAAAATGATATATGCTTAAAGTTGAAACAAAATGAATCTGCGAATCTAAATTACAATTATTTGCATCATGGCATGGGGCCGTGGTAGCCCGGTTGGAAGAGTAGTGGATTAGCAACCGGAGAATTGCGAGTATAATATATGTTTCGAATCCAACCAAGTACCGTCGTGTACAAAGGGGCTGGTGCACGTTAAATCTGTCGTGGCCTCAAATGTCCTCACGTTGGCGTGGTGTGGAAGTTTGGCCAGCTCAGGTTTGACCTCGTCATCTGACCGTAGTTCAAAATCACGTGGTGTTGCCCTCGGTCTTTCCCTTCAGGATTGATCCCGGACCGTTGTCAATAGCCCGTTGTGTTGCTCCAGTGTGACGTTAATTAAATATCTAACCTACTTAACCTTGTATCATGGCATGCTTCTCTTTATTCCTCAATGTTCGTGAGAAAGAGCAAAGCATTCAACTTAAGATTCTGTGAAGTGACTTGACCCCTTTTACCCAGACACGGAAGCTATACTAATCACTAAAAAGGCGATAGTATCGATTTTTATTCACAACCATATCAAATAGGCAGTTTCTCAAACAGAAAGGGTGCAAAATCTCCTTATAAAGTGCACTGAATAAGTGACAGACCTAATTATTCGTCAGAAACTGCAGACCAATCATATTTAAATTCGACCTAAAGAAATATGAACATCCGCTAAGCAGAACATAAATTTCTGGACACATAAATGTAAACACGCCCAGAAATGGCATGCAGTCCTCGACATGCATAGATACACTATAGGATATTTAAAGCAATGCAAGGAGAAAATTCTGAGCTACCAAACGTTTATCATTTTGCAGAGTGATCATTTATACAAACGTCCCTTTTGAAGCTCGGGCTCGTATTTTTCTTTCAAGAAAGATTTCAGAATCAATCGAAGAGAAATTGAAGATTCTCGAGTAAGGTGATTGATCTTGACAAAGAAATGCCGGAAATAAAATTGGTTGAATAAGAAATCTATCCTTCAGTTCAGTGAAGGAAAGAGATTAATTGCCCGTGTAAAGTGCGTACTAAAAGGACTCCTTCTCTTGCAAGGAATAACTATTCCGGGAAAGAAATGGGAATCCAGGATTCGTTTTTTTGGGCCGAGAAAAAATCTCATTCCGGTTATTCATCTTTCTTTCGACAAACTTGAGAGTGAAAACAACACGAATTCTTTGGTTTCGAATGCTCTGTCTCTTGTAAAGTGGAGCATTAATTAAAATTGGCTTCCCTTTCTTAGATTTTCTAATCTAAAAATCTAGTAAAATAAAAGAGGAGTTATTTTGAAATGAAATAAGAGCTGAGTGATAAGAGAGAAAGAATCGGTTTAGCGTGCCTTACGAAATTAAAATATTTTGAGCCCTTTTTATTGGTCGGTGATTTTATTTTCAAATTCCATCCCTACAAGGAAACCTTCCGCAAATTCACTTTAAAAAACGTACTTTCTTTTCAATATTTTTATAATGATGATGTTATGAACATATTTTCTTCTAGGGATTATATTATTCATACTTCTCTTACAATCAAGATGACTTACCGCAGCTCGTTCCTCTTGGATCTGGGACTCTTTTTGGGTCGAGAAAAAACCCATTCTAATTATTCATCGTCCTTTCGACAAAATTTAAATTGAAAACAACAAGAAATCTTCTATTTTAAATGTGGTCGATTTTTAAAAAGGGGCATTCATTTGAACTTTTTTCCCTTTTTATATTTTCTAATCTAAAAACTAGTAAAATAAAAGGGGTTATTTTGAAATGAGCTCATAAGACCTGAATGTTCTGAGCGAGAAAGAATCGGTTTAACCCTCCAAGTGGTTTCGATGAATATCTCGTCCATCAATATCTGGTCACTTTTGCTAATGAGATATCTCGTGGAGACAACCACCAGGAGGGTTAAATCATATTCGTTATGAGTTGCGAACTGAAAGTATTTTTAGTGTGTTTCTTGTTTAGTGGATTTTGTCTTCAAAATGCACCAACCAAGAAGCAGATATAAAATACTTTGGTCCTAAGATATAAGCTTACAGCACATAATACCAAGAATCACCTTGTTCATGAGAAATGCATGATTAATAAAATGCGAGGAATGATTATAATGATTGTGTTTTTAAAATGTTTCTACTCCGTATTTTGTTATTCATATTTTGCTTACGACGAAAATAAAACTTACTGCCAAATGCTGGTATGCCTATCTCTAAAATGTTAGAAACCATTTCAATATACACTCATGTCCAAAATTATCTTTACATACATAAAATCACGAATTTCTCAGAAACTGTGAACTATAATTTTATGAATTTGTGTGAAATGATACATAACATCATAACACATAAATACAAAGGAAAAAGTTTAAGAGCACTGCATATAATATAAAACTGTAGCTTGAAATAATAAAAATGGCAATAATATGTGACAAGGAGAGTTCAGAAAAAAAAAGAATCACTCAGAAAAAAATTAAGACTTATGAATTTAATATGGAATGTGGAGGAGGATGTCTCCGTGCAACTGCTTTTCCAAGGTAGTCCCATAAGTTCTCTATCGGGTTCAGATCAGGAGATTTTGCTGGCCTCGGTATTCGCTCAATGTCTTCACATTCAAGGAATTCATAAACGAGATTTGCTCGATGTGGACGAGCATTATCGTCCATAAATAAAAAGTCAGATCCATAAGCACCTCTGAAAAGTCTTACATAAGGTTCCAAGACATCATCCGATACCTCTGGCCGGTCACAGATCTGCTGTTGAAAACGTGTAAGGAAGTACGTCCATCGATCGTTATTCCTCCCCATACCATCACACCTGCACTACCGAAACGGTCACGTTCCATAATGTTCGAAGAAAAATTTCGCGTTCCTGACTCCTTCCAGATGTAAACATGTTTAGAATCAGATGTTAAACTAAATCTCGACTCATCAGTAAAGAGAACATGGGTCCGCTGGTGTTTACTCCAGTTCTGATGTTCTTTGCACCAATTAAAGCGATCCCTCTTTTGTTGTGAAGACAGTGAAACACATACCCTTGGCTTTCTGGCATAAAGGCCTTTTTCATTAAGCCTTCTGTATACAGTTTACCGTGATACAACAGTTCCAGTGGAGGCTGGAACCTCTAAACTTAACTGCCAAGCAGTAGACTTCCTGTTACGACGGGCAGCTATTGCCAGATATCGATCTTGAGAAACAGATACGACCTTGTCCAGGCCTCCTTACAACAGTTCCAGATATCTGAAATTGTTTCCATAGCGTAGAGACTGTCTATCTTGAAATATTCACACATCTCGCTGCTTCCATGATTGTCTACCCTGCTTCTAAATGGCCGATAATTCGCCACTTCACTGATTTTTCCAAATGATACTTCGGAGCCGTATCAAACCGTTTTGAGTCCTTACACACTGAAATCAAACGCTGTATTGCAGAAATTCTCAGATATTCACTTTGCGCAAAGCGCTTGATTCAGTGAGATGACGTAACGCCTTGATTTGCATATCAGAAACCGTTTGATCACTTTTGATTCGATAATGGTAATTAGGCTTGTCTTTCACATTCCCTGCAAAAATGGATTACATCGATTGAATATTTCATGGAATATCATTATTTTTGGGTATGTAAAGATAAATTTGGACATGAGTGTAGTTTGACCATCCAGGCTTCAAACTTTTGTATTTGAACATGAAATAGCTTTTGGCAATATCTTAGTAGCCAATTGAATACAATCTCACTCAAATAGTCTTTTTTATGTTAAAACACATGACAGAGGTATTTGTTCCATGTTTGATTCTGATATATTCCGAGAAATAAGCACATTTCGTGTTATGTAATTAACTTAAGTGTAAAATTTCTAGTACATATTTGTTTATGTATACAACCCCTCATAAAATAGAGGATACACCCTACATCCATTTAAAGTGTCCCTAATTCTACGGTAATCTGTCATATCTATAATCTGCGTATCATATAATTTGAATCCTCTATGCACCTATGGATGCCAACTATGATATTATTTTTCTTCTACAGTCTATAGCTGATAAATATAATTGTTGGTCGACATTATATGATCACCAATGACATGTGTTGCCACCAATGACTCGTGTGATCATCAATGGCATGAATGGTCACCACATGTACGTTTGATCATCAACGACACGTGTGGTCACCAATGAAACGCGTAGTCACCAATGAAACGCGTGGTCGCCAATGACTTCAATGAGTTTACAATATAGAAATTTAGCATTCCTAAATTTTTATTCCGTGTTTTATGTAGTAGCATAGCATTAAGTGAGGAACATAATAAGAAACGACCATTGGAGAACATTTACTACTCGATAAAATATCTCGATTTAACAATATTAAACAGTCACGAGTAATCCTTGGTCCACTACAACTCCAATATACACTTAAATTAGCCTTCCGCGAAAACGTAAGAGGAAAGCACGTTATAATAAATGGCATTCTCTGAACTAAGAACACCATTTGTTTGACGCAAATATTATTGCCCGAATGATAAATGGCTAATGAATGTTCTTAACGAGCCAGTAAATTTGTATTTAACGAGAAATATCCATCATTTTCACATTATAAGTACATGAAAATGTTAGGGCTTCCTCTCTCTCTATTAAAGCATCTCAGCGAAACAAAACATGTGAACTTCGATTCCGTTTCATTAACTACGGTTAGAAATAATACTTCCCTTTCTTTTCCTTTAAAGATGGTTATTTTAGTACCGATTCAAAAGATTTTAATTTCATTTCAGAATGAACTGGTAGAAGCAATTTAAATTTCTGGATTCGCGGAAAATTCGGAGTAAATATATCTGAGAACAGTGAAAATATATTCTCGGAAGGGCTATATTCCGTTTCGGGGAAATTCAGCCAATCCTCACTTAGCGAAATTTCCTCATTAAGATTCCTTTAAGCAATGTGTCTAAGTTTTAAATATAGAAAGATTACATAAAACGCAGTTCATGTACAACTTTTTGTTTCGGGATACAATATTCTACGATTTCCAAAATATAAGCATTTTTATTAATTTTTTATAAGCTTTAAATTTGGAATTGGATACCAGATACTTAGTTAAATCTTGATATTTGCACTGAGCATATAGCGAATTTCCAGATAATTAGAATATTTAATTACTGCAATTTTTCTTGATGTTTAAGATCCGAAAGTAATGAATACCAATTAGTAAATATTGAAATATTATATTGTGGGCTTAACAAAGTAGAAAGGATAACATTAGTTTGATTTAGTATTCTTATAGAAATTGAAGGACACGTTTTCATGCTCACAGACAAATCTTACCTATAAATATATATATTGATACGTACTATATATCGTGCTTCTTGTGGGTCAAGAAAAAAGAGATATAGCAATGACCAATAACAAATTACTTATTAGAAATGAAAAGATAAAAATTATGCATTAACCTTCCTGATGGTTCTCGACGAGGTATCTCGTCATTAGAAGAAAACCGACCACATCTTGATTGACGAGATACCTCGTCATTAGAAGAAAACATACCATATCTTGATCTCATTCTCAAAAAGTCGGCAATATCTTGATGAAGAGATATCTCGTCATTTAAAAATTGGTTAGATCTTGATGCATTAAATATCTCCATCCACTCCCAAGGACTACTTGGAGGGTTGATAGGTTAAGCATTCCAAGTTTTGATCTTAGGAATTTTACTTTACTCTGACTTTTACAGGTCACCGAATTCCCAGCCCTCTAGTAATCCCAATAACTCCCCTTTATAATCGGTTACTACTGTGATCATAGCTGCTTTTTTAAATACCACATGAGTATAAACTAAATTGCATGAATCGACCAGATGTTTTTGAAAATCATATAAATGAAACTAAATTAAATAAATCGACCATAGCTGCTTTTTTAAGTATCACATAAATATTAACTAAATTACAGAGTCGACTATAGCTTCTTTAAAAATCACATGAATAAAAACTAAATTACAGGAATCGACCATAGATTCTTTCTCTAATATCACATTAATTAAACTAAATTACACGGATTAAACGTTCCATAAAAATGCAAACAATCCCACCTAACCACAGCTAATAATATTTACATGTTAAAACTTAAAAGATAAAGACTTTAGTATTCGGTATCTTCATTCACCAGCATACCACTTCATGCCATAAGGCAGCTGTGGGAAGGTGTTAGTTACACAGATGCAAGTTTCAAAAATATCACGAACATTTACCATTTTCGCTGGATTTGGCTCTATGCCACTATTTCTATCCTTGTAACACAAAATGCAATGAAAAAGAAAATATTCCGAGTTTAAATTCGTTGTACACATCTGAAAGGCTTCACATAAGTCCTTGACATGCACTGTAACCAAAAGTCCATAAATAATATGTAATAGACAGGACATACTACTCCAATGGCTCAGGAGGAATACATTTAAAAATAATTTTACGCTTACATATTTAACTAAAATGAACTTTAACTTTTGGGAAACAATATTTAACAGATAAATATTTAAAAATATAGACTGCCAAATTGCTCATTTGTTATTCGTCTCATGACAGAGAAATGTTAACAAAGTTTAAGTAACCTCTTTATAATTATACTTGTTGAAAATAATTTTGTAAGCTATTATGCTGGCTTAAAATATTTAAATTCTAAAATTATCTAGTGTTACACATGAGGTACGTTTTCGGTTTCAAATATGTACATTTTAAATTGTTTATATTTAATAGTGTTAAATATAATCAATTGTTTATATTCAATAGTGCTAAAATGAACGACGCAAAGAAAATAGCCTGTTTTCAGAAGTCCAAAGAAGTCATCTAAAGTTTATCTTTTTAATGATAAATCAACACTAGGAAAAAAATATATTTCAAAAATTCATTTAACCCTCCTGGTGGTTATCTCAACGAGGTATCATCTCATTAGCAAAACAGACTAGATCTGAGTGAGATGAACGAGATAGAAGAAAAATGACCAGATCTTGATCTCATCGTCATAAAAAAATCGGCAATCTCTTGATGACGAAATATCTCGCCATTAGCAAAATTAGTTAGATCTTGATTGACGAGATATCTCGTCGAAATCACTTAGAGGGTTAAATGTTCTAATAAACAGTTGGAGAGAAAACATAACTCACCTTGTATTCGTGCGTCATTCAAAGAACAAATTCAAATGTCTTCTCTAGATTCATATGCCTACCATTTGCTTGAGGGGTCGTCTTCCTATAAAATTGCACAAATTTCAGAATTTTCAATGACCCCACTCAATTTTGATGTCAAATTTTAAATCTATCAAATTTTATGCACGATAGCGAAGTTTCAAGTGGGTATGGAACATTTGAAGCACCTAATACAAAATGAGTTTTCCAGAATTTTATTCAGTAACCATCAGCTATTTGTGTTGTTCCAGAGCCAAGTTAATTCAACTACCTACCTACCAAATTAATCTTCCTATTGCGTTGAAGTTTTTTAATGTTACTATGAAAGTGCTTATACAAAATCTAATCATCGTTTCGAATCAATTTTTGCATGTAGTATTAATTACGAAATTAATATTGGAAAACATCATGAATAGCAACCTTCATATATTTTATCGAATTCAATTCACGATGTACCTGTAAATAATTTTAATGTTTATGGAACTATAAATTGAATTGTTTTAATCAATATACTATTTACATGTATGTAATCAGGGATATTTATAAGTTAAATAATATAAGCACGCAGTACAATTTAACGTTAACGTGTTGTTCGAAACATAAACATACCTTGTATTATATCATGCAATTTTTTACTCAATGACCTTCTAGAGTTTAAAATCCATTGATCTGATATGCAGTAGCAAAAGAAAAACCTTTATTTTTAATTTCACATTCAGTTTGAGCTATTTTAAGTACATTTTTATAACTTAAACTTATGCATATAAAAATCATATTTCAAAATTTATTTTCCAATATTATATTTCGTATTCATAATTTTTAGTTTCAAATTGTTTCATATTCAGTATCTAATCTAGGGTGTATTAGAAAACATAATGATTACATACGAATGCTAATTTGAAAATGAATATGCATATGAAAAATATGCTGGACTTTAAACGTATGGAATATTTCATACATATACTTTCTACATTTGGAAATACTTTATCCATATGCTTTATACATACGAAATACTTTATGCATATACTTTATACATATGAATACTACTACCTGAAAATAAATATTTGAAAGCCATCATTTGAAATGAATTTCCAAACCTATCAAATGGTTCCCAGCAATACATAATTTATTAAACTGTATCAAGAATACGCTACATCGTTTCAAACACCAAACTTTTATATATGTCTAACACACTACGATTTATTAACAAACCAGCCTTACTTGTACGAAGATTCAAACATTATTCTTACTTACGGAGCCCATTCTGCATACATTTTATGCTTAAAATACTTGGTAATCGCTTATCTACTGAAAAGTCAGCAGCAAAATGTAGAGTAATGCATAAATTGCGATGAAAGTAATTACTCTCCACATATTACCTATGTTAGAATATGCAAGTGAAAAGGTGGAATCATATTTTACAGACTTAATCAACCAAGTAGTTGCTACTTAGCAGAATTTACGAAACAATAATTCTTGACTAAGATAATGAATTTACTGACAGAGGTATCAACTAGGGCTAGAAGGATCAACCAGTTTAATCAAAGTACGTGACATCTGAAGTGTGAATGTAAGTAAATTTTTAGACCGCCTTTAAGAACATTTCTGAAATGTACGTGAATCAACACACAACATGAATGCGTCTCATATTGGTATATGTTAATATTTTATTCTGGTAAATAATAGTATTCTCACCATGTCTAGTCGTTTTAATAATAATCCTTTTGTAATGTGTTTTTGTTCATAAATGTAAAAGTGGAACACGAAAATACAGGATTTGCTATCTTTCTAACTCGATAAACTTTGAGTTTTTACTGCAGTGTTGTCTATTAATTTAATTCATTGATTAACGCTGAAATCGGAATCGAAAGTATATACTATTGAAAACAGTACTGCGAGTACATATTTCTCTTATTTATCTAGGCCATATTTAAATAAATCTGAAATGTGCGGAAAGCTAATTTATTAATTACACATCAAACATAGATGGGTTTTAAAGACAAGATTCTAGATTTTATCTTTTACTTCTGTTTCGTTGCATAAAGTTGAATGAAAGGTAGACGCGTGCTTTTATTATTGATTTGGAGTTACAAAATCTGATTTGATTCCATAGTAACCTTTCGAAATTATCTGAGTATTGACCTCTGCTCCTATCCTACATCTGGTAATTGAGATAAGTAAACTAACAATGTAATGTATAATTAAGTTTACGTGAATTATAATGATAAGGAGTAAATGTAATTTGAGAGAGTAAACCCCCTCTCTTCTCTCTCTCTCTCTCTCTCTATACTGTGTGTTTCTAAAATATCTGGTCAAATTAAAGAGGTGGTAGAGGGGCCCAAAATAGACATTTTTTTGAACAAAATGTGTCCGGAAATGCCGCGCTTAGGTGGTAGAGGGCGTTGCTTGGGTCAGTCTATAACATATTTTCTGTGGCGTAAGGTCTCACTCCCCGCCCGGATTTTCCACGTCAAGAATCGCTACACAAATTCGGAGCTTGCCATTGAAAATCGAATGACCTAAACAGCACCATATGAGAGTTATAATTATAAAAGTACATTTTTCGCTTAATTTTGACTATAGTTGATTTAATCTTCATCCCATTCATATACAAATAATCCCCTTTAGTTGTTAAATATGTGTTGTTACACAAATTCGATATTTTAAAACCTTAACACCTATTGGCATGATGGCTCCGTTGTAGGACTTATGTAAATGATTCAGTTCTTTTTAACAAAATCTTTAATAAAAATAAGAACTGTAACAAAGGAATGGAAGGACCGTACACTCAGCTAAGGGAACTTTTCTTCCGCTCTCTCAACTTTCGTCTCATAAATACTCATGCGCTCACACAGCGCCCTCTACAATATGTGGAAGCTGTAACAGCGCCATTTTTGATTTTCAACAAAACAATTAAGCTAACAAAATTGTAAAATCGTTTACAAATAACTGTGTTACATGCATTACATTCAGTACCTTATTTAAGAATATTAAAAGTGCAACACGATTGTAAATTTAGAGAGCGAGTACATAGATTGAAAGATAATTGCAAGTAGACTACTATACTTTTTCCCAGTCCATGTTGAGCCGCGGTAGCCTAGTTGGAAGAGAGTAACAGATTAGCAACCGAAGGGTTGCGAGTTCGAAACTCGGTCCAACCAAAGATCATCTTGTACATGGGGACTGGTGCACGTTTAATCTGTCGTGGTCTCAAATGTCCTCAAGTTGGCGTGGTGTGGAAGTTTGGAGAGTGGGGTGCAAGCTCAAAATCGTGTTTCAAAATTACAAGGTGTTGTCCTCGGATCTTTACCTTCGGGATGGATTCCGGACAATCGCCAATAGCCTTTTGTATTGCTTCAGTGCGACGTTCATTAACTACCTACCCAGTCTATGTCAATTATATCTCAAATGTAACTTTCATTAAGGGTAATGTAGACTTCCAAAATCACCAGTCAATTGAAAAATATATTTTTTTAATTTTGGCGTTAAAAATCCATTGCTATCAAATTCTGTACATAGCAAAAAGAATTTTTCAATTATGATCATTTTTTGGCGGAGTAACTTATACAACATCAAAGATATAGTAGACAAGTATAGCCAGTCCATAAAAATGCTTTTCTCAAAGGTTTTTTGACATTTTTCTGATTTTAAAATATTCCCTGAGATTTTTGTTATAATTTTGCTGTACTTGAAATTTGTGTTTTATTATTAAATTCTCTTGTACATATCTAAAAGCAAATGAAAAATTCATCATGCTTCCAAATCTTGAAATTTTTGTTTAAAATGTTGATTAACCTATGCTTTTTTCAAGCGTTTTGGGGTTTTAGTACAAAAATATTTTTGCCTTACAATTGAACGATACACTTACCAAATAAAGTTTATTTGATTTATATGTATACAAACTATTATTGTACATGAATTAAAACTTTGACAATACATGGCAAATTAATTTTCATGGGGCCTATTACTATTTGCTATTATCAAAACGTTTGACCACGTTTTATGTAATACCCTCCTAATGTCTTACTATTTTAGGACCAAACTTAATATAATATATATTTTTTTAGTAGAAAACAGTATGCGTACAATATAACAATCGGGTAATAGCTGCAAAAGTTTGTTTTGAAAGTCCACAGTCCCCTGAAGCAGAATAGATTTCAAACAAAATCTATTAACAAGGTTTGAGCTTCCCGTTTCAGTGTGAAATATAAGTAGGAATCACACTCCTAATCAATTACCGGAATTCTTAATATAATTAAACCATTGATAAGAAACCCGCGAAGGATCTCCCTCGAGAGCTTCGTTCCTTGATGGATGAGTTTTTCTACTTGCATTATTGAGCAGGCTGTTAATCCTTTCAGATCGAAAGGTAATAACGGTGTTTTACAAATGTAATCGATTATGAAAAGGTTGTTGGAATAGGATTTGGTGGTTATTTCCTTTGAGTTGATAACGGATGAAAAAGATTCGTTTTGATTGAAAGAGATAAAATAGTTCATTTATCAATATAATTAGACTTGTAAGGATACCACCTGGAGGATTGGGTGAAGTACATCAAGAGTTTTTCTCCTGATAGGGTCTCTCGAGGGCTAGTCCCAATTCCCAGCTAAATGTTAACTTCCGAGGTTAAGTCAGACTTCAGCCTTTATGTTAGCTCACTCAAATGAAGCTGCAAATCTATTCCTATGCCTCCAGCAATTCTTTCTCGCATTTGAGAATTTATTGGTGCGGACGCTCTGATGATCAAGAATTGGTCGCTGCGACTTTTACGACAAGGGGTTTTGAATTCCTTATAGGTAATACCTTTTTATATAAGTTTTAGGTTATACCTCGCTGTAAGGTCCTTATATGTTCTAGGTTGTACCTTGTTGAAAGGTTGCTATAAGCTCTAGGCTATACCATGTTATACGTTCTAGGTTAAGAAATTGGACTTCAATATTAAAACGATATATTGGTACATTAAAAACAACTTGCTGCAAAGTTCTAACGACGAAGATATGTGATACTTTAATCCTCACAGTGGTTTCGATGAGATATCTCGGCTATCAACATCTGGCCTACTTTACTAATGACGAGATATCTCGTCATAAAGTTACTGTCGATCTTTTTTATGATGACGAGATCAAAATCTGGCCAGTTTTCTTCTAATGACGAGATATCTCGTCCATCAAGATGTTCAGTTTTGCTTATGACGAGATATCTCGTCTCGACAACCACCAGGAGAGTAACATTAATACGTTTCACATTGCCGGCAGACACTGTGTGCTAGGAGATTGACAACATTGTACACAGATAAAAAAATGAAAAATGATAAGCACAAAAGAAAAATGAAAGAAAAATGATATTAAGCACAATTACTATCATATTCAAAAGAAAAATGATAATAAGCACAATTACTATCATATTCGACTTTATATGGTGGAACGTGGTAGCCCGGTTGGAGGAGTACCTGATTAGCAACCGGAGGACTGCGAGTTCGAATCCAACCAAAGACCGTCGTGTACAAAGGGGGTTGGTGCGCGTTAAATCTGTCGTGGCCTCAAATTTTCTCACGCTGGCTTGGAAGTTTGGAGTGGGGTGCCAGCTCAGGTGTTACCTCTTCATCTGACCATGGTTCAAATTTACGTGGTGTTGTCCTCGGTTCTTTCCCTTTGGGTTTGATCCCGGACCGTCGCGAATAGACCGTTGTGTTGCTTCAGTGCAACGTTAATTAAATACTTACCTCTACGTTATATGGTACAAAAAGTGTCCCATTCGATTTAGCATCCGCGCCAATATTACCCCTTTTCATAATATCCCCATGAATTAGAAAACTTAATGTCACTTAAAGTATATAAAGAAAATACGCTGCGTATTATTAGCCCTTCTGGTGGTTGTCTCGATGTGGTATCTCGTCATTTTCAAAGCTGACCACATCTTGATAGACGAGTTATCTCTTCACCAGATCTTGATATCATAAAAAATCGTCAATATCTTGATGACGAGAAACCACTTCAATTGTAAAGTCGTAGGTACCGGTCTAGCTAGCACCCGTGTAGTAAAAAAGGTAGTTGAACTACAAACAAAACTGAAAACATCAATATGAAAATTAAAAATGCTTACATTATTTATAAAACAGAAACAGTTGTCTAAAATCAACCAATAATGCAAAATGGATTTGTTTAACGCAACTGGTGGTTCTCCGGATGTATCTCGTCATTAGAAAACTGACCAGGTCTTGATGGGCGAGATATTTCGTTAGTAAAAAACTGGTCAGATCTTGATGGGCGAGATATCTTGTCACCGGGAAAAACCAACCAGAACTTGATCTCGTCATCATAAAAAAATCGATAATGTTTTGTGATGACGAGATATCTCGTCATTAACAAAAATGGTCAGATATTGACGAAAGATATATGTCGTTGAAAGCACTCGGAGAGTTAACACAACCACATCCGCACTAGCAGAAACACTCGAAAAAAATCCCGCACAGTTAATTAGTCTCACCAGAGAGCTGTGTTTTTTTCTTTCAATAAGACACAATGCGGTAGGTATTGAATTGTCCCTTTTCTTACGGAGCTCGCCAAATGAGGTATAAGTCAGCTCCCTCCCTTGAAGAGGAGAGGATGTCTTCACTGGGGGACTGTTGATGAAAGATCGAGGGGAACTTCATTAGAGCTAAAGTAAATGTCAAAAGTGAGGAGCCGAATCGTCGTTTAAGTTCACCTTTCACTGTTCATTCACAGCTGTTTATCTTGCCTGTTGCCTTCCAGAAAACAGCAACCGGGACGAAAGCAAACATTTGCCACAGAGGCTCTTGTGAATTAATGGGAAACAGAGGTTCTAGAGCGCGTTTAGTTTTGTCCTAGACAAATATTTGTCCTCAGATCACCGTCGCATTGCGCATTAGGTAAACACGGGGAGGAAAGCTATAGGACCGGTGCTCAGTGTAAGCATGTTAATGTATTCAAATTGCTACCATAACTGTTATTACAGCGTATAGAGCCACTTGTCCTCGTATTCAAGGTGCTGTATGGAGGTGGAAATGGAAAACAAAGGCTTTTTTAGAGTTTTAAGCCGAATTCGAAGAAATAAGCAGAGCGGAAGAGGGAAATCTTAAATGTTTCTCGTGTCCAAATTGTTGAGAAAAGGTCGGTCGAATGCGAAAGCAAGTTTATAAGGTTATCAAATTATTTTGGTCTGTTCAAAAAAGTTAACAGGTTATATTTAAACTTTTTCATGTCCAAACCACTGAGAGACTCAATCGAATACGAAAGTTAAAGAGGTTGAGATTATTTGGCTGTTTGAAGTTAAGAAATAAGTTTTCTTTAACGCTCCTTGTATGTTTGTGTGCAAACAGTTGAGGAAGGCTTGATGAATACGAAAGAAAGCTTAAGCGGTTATCAAATCATTTTGATGTTCGGGAAAGTTAACAAATTATCTTTAACGTTTCTGATGTCCAAACAGTTTTTATATTTTCCATACATGTGCTATTTTGCATTTTAACTTGTAGGTACCATTTTCATTAACTTGATTTCAAATTCGACCGAATATAAAAACAAGTTTAAGAGGTTATCAAATTATTTTGGTCTGTTCGAAAGTTTAAATCTTTTCATCCCCAAACCGCTGAGAAAGGCTCATTCGAATACTAAAGTAAGTTGACATTCAAGAGTTGAAAAGTTAATAAACTTATCTCTAACGTCGTTTCTTATGTCCAAAACTTTTTCATATTTTCCATACAAGTTCCATTTTGCATTTTAATCTAATATTTTCATAGACGTTTTTTTCTTAAACTTGTTTTCAAATTCGACGGAATACGAAATTACGTTGAAGAGGTTATCAAATTATATTGGTCTTCAAAAAAGTTAACAAGTCATATTTAAATTTTTTCATGTCCAAACCTTTGAGAAAACCTCTTCAACTTTATTACTCGATTGAGCCTATCAGATTATTTGTCTGCCCAAGAGTTGAAAAATTAACAAATAAGTTATCTTTAACGCTTCTCGTATACAAACTGTTAAGGCTTTATGAATACGAAAACAGGTTTAGTAGGTTATCAAATAATTTTGATCTGCTGAAAATGTTGAAAAGTCAACAGAAAGTTGAGTTTTGCATGCTTGAAAATAGTTTAAAATAAAGTTTTTAAAATATTGTATCATTATTAGGGAATCTCCTGAAGGGTTGTGGCGGATTAGCAGTCAATGGGGCTGGTGCACGTTAAATCTGTCATGGAATCAAATGTCCTCACGTTGGAGTGATGTGGAAGTTTGAAGTGGGGCGCCAGTTCAAGTATTAAACTCATCATCTGACTGGTTTAAAATTATGAGCTGAAGTTCTCGGATTGTTATCGGGTCGTTGCCAATAGTCCGTTGTGTTGCTCCAATGAAACGTAATCAACTACCTACCAACATTGTTGGTAATGTTTTCACAAATAGCAACGAATAAGTTATAAAGATTTATTCTTAAATATTAATGCAGATAAAAACTGATGAATTAAATTAATTTAATTATTTGTGATAAATTAGGGGATAGTATTAATATCAACTGGTTATTATTTTTTTTTAAATACTAATCTAAGTTATATTTATTATTGTTTATAAGTAATATTAATTTAACTTAATATAAAACTAGATAAGCGCGTATATTTATATATATAATATATTAGATATAGTTATATTAAGTATTTATCTCAATTATGGTTAGTGCAATATTCATTTACCTTTGGAGGAGTGATTGATCCGAAAATTGACTTGCCACAAGGTTTTCATGTGAAGAATTGCGTTTTAACCCTCTGGATACGGGGACCGGCCCAAACGACCGAAAGTTTCGAGTCCCGTCATAACGAAAGGTTCGAATTCTTTCAGACCTCAAACTCCTGAAGAATCGCTAAACCCATTACGATTTCCAACCCCTATTTTCTGTGCTACAGAGACCCGCGCGTGAATAGCCTTAACTCCCCGTTGACAAAAATGTCAGGATTATCGACGGGGAGTCTAACAAAAATTGTTTATCCTCGAGCATCTAGTCTGTGAGAGATTGAGAAAATGAAGAGATGCACTTAAAAAGTCACCGCAGCACTTTCAGTTTACCCAGGAAGAATCTGCCCCTTCTAGGCATACCCACAATAGAAACCGGCACATTAGGTGATAATGGGACGACACATATTCCCTCTCCTCCTGGGGGAAAGCATTGTAGAGGCCGTTTCGGCCAGTTTCAGTAAGTTGCCTGTAAAGCCGTTGGGCCGGCTGCCGTAATGCCAAAGAAGGAAACCATATTTTGCTCCGTCGTATGCAGAGGGTTAAACATTAGTTAATGGTGTGCACATTACAATATTTCTTTAGTTATACCAGTTAAGGTATTACGAACCACTTTTGGTGTCTGAATATCATAAAAACCCCAATATGAACCTCCTGAAAAAATGAGATACTTTTGTAAAATAACAAGTTACAAATTTATAGTAAGCACCATTATAAGATGTTTTTGTCACTTTTCTGCAGCATTAATTTAAGTATTTTTAATTTAGTATTTTTTTATTAATCTTTAATTTACGTATTGGTAAATTAGGCTCCATTGGTGACAAATTTTTCGTTGTTTAACGTAAAACCAAATTGAGCGACATAACAGATTTCGTTTGAAAATGGAACTTAATCATTAAATGGACTAATAAAGAAATTTGAGAAATAGCTTTTTTATTATAAAAAGCATGGTCGCATTTAGAAAATCATCCACAAATATCGACAAACATTACAAATCGCAAATACTCCAGAAAAAGATAGCAAACAACAAATCCTTGACAATACATAAAAGGGAGCAATAATTCACCCAATCGCAAAAAGAACCAATGAACAATGCTTCAGAACTCTTAATTCATTGGACTTCCTCTGACTTTTGTCAGTGTTTGAAGGGAAGATATGGATCATGCAATTAGCCTTCACTTTCCAGAAATGCATTTATTATGTGTTCGTGAATCTCTTTAAGGCATTCGTTTTTGTGATTAGTTGCAACTTTATTGTATACACGAGTTCATTATTCACCCAAGACTTGAATCAGATATATGTCTCCTATTTCAAGATGGGTTTCTTCAAAATAAATTACTTTAACCCTCTGAGAGTCACAGGATTTCGAGTAGTGTGTAGTGTTGCTTTCACCCCACAACATACATAAAGACTGAATAACCCCATCTAGATTGAAAGAATCGCAAGATTCTCTTGGTCAAGAAGGTCAGAATTGGACCTTCCCTGGTTAGAAGTCATTCAGAAAAGACTGAACTTTATAAGCGATATATGAAGTGACCCTCAAAAGATTGACCCAAGTGGTTTCGACGAGATATCTCGTCCATCAAGATTTGATCAATTTTGATGGCGAGATATCTCTTCAAGATATTACCGTCAAGATTTTTTTTATGGTGACGAGATTAAGATCTGGTCAATTTTTCTAATGACGAGATATTTCGACATACCTCGTCGAGACAACAGGGTTAAAAGAGCTAAGGGTTAATTATTTATAACATATGTTGAAAATTCCGACATAAATACCATGGTTATATGTACACACATCTGAAGGTTGTTCTCTTGGACGGATTTGCACCAGGAATTCCCATACCTTAATTACGAAGGATTTACCTTGGTTAGACATATCTTCGGCTTAGAGTAGAAACTCATTAAATGACATTTTTTAACACTGATTTTTTTCAAGATGATGAAAAATAAATTGTCATATTGTATTCGGTTTGAAAGAAACTATAATACTATCAAAACGTTCATAAATTTTATTTTTCATGTAAAAATGCATAGCTAGTCCTTAATCAACTGCGCTGTAAAATTTGTTTTATTTATCAGTTAACCCTACTGGTGATTTATTTTCGCATCGAAAACCATCCTGTAATGGCCAAGCTGATGCAAAAATCCTGCTCCAAACCGACACCATTTCTAGGAACAATTTGTTTCTCCTAACCGTATCTTCATTCCCCTTGGGACAGTTTTACTAATCATAATATTTTTACTAATGACAACACATCCAATACATTAGCAAAATTGGCCAGATCTTGGACGAGACATCTGGTCATTAGCAAAATTGGCCAGATCTTGGACGAGACATCTCGTCATTAGCAAAATTGGCCAGATCTTGGACGAGACATCTCGTCATTAGCAAAATTGGCCAGATCTTGGACATCTTGTCATTAGCAAAATTGGCCAGATCTTGGACGAGATATCTCGTCGAAACCACTTGGAGAGTTAATGAGTTTCTGCTCTAAGCCAACTATATGGATACTCCTGTGAATTAATCTGACGCGAATGGACCATGTGCACTCATTGAGAAATTTAGACGAATGAAGACAAATATGTGTATTAATCGCCGAGAACCAGGAATGTACCAAGACGCCAAACCAATAAAAATCAGCGGCAATGATCGGGCTCACAACCTATCACTCCATTCTATCGTTTTTCTATGAAGTGTTTCAGCCTCTTGAAAATTGGAGGACCTTCATTTGATTGGAGTGATTTCACATCTGAACTCGAGGAACTACACTGCACAGCTTACGGTAAAGTAGCATTTCGAAACATACCCGTGTCTTATCTCAAAATTGATAACGGATCCTTGACATTGTATTAAAACTGGAGAGGTATCTAGTTTTAAAAGTAAATATTATAAAGGATAGATTGATCAGCCGAACGTTCACATTTAAATCATATCCAACAACTTTGAAAACAGAAGAGTAAACCTCGCTGCAAAATCTCTCTGGGAGTGAATTCAGTTGAAGACTGGGGATGTTCTAATACACATCTCAGAAATTGGTAGAAAGCATGCCCAGAAAAGTCAAGTAGTGATTAAGTTCAAATGTTCACAACTTTTTGTAAAATAAATTCAGATTTTTCAGTCAGATTAGCTAATAATTTTACTAAAAGAAGAAATGCTGCTATTATAACTAGTCTTACTTAATCCGAAAGGGCTTGGAGGAAATTTAAAGATATTTTACTGTCGATCAATAAAAACGTTAATGTGAAAGTGTCAATGCATTTCTTTTTGGCTCAGAGTTTACTTGTGTTGTTGATCGATATGACAGCTAGCTACAAGGAGAAAAATGTGAACACAAAATTGTCATGTAAGAATCTCAGAAATTTCTTGGCTCCTTACGGAATCAGTCACATAAAAATGCTATATAAAACTATAATATAAAAATAACACAAATATTGCAGGCCGCTAAGTGCATGTTTATGCGGTTTCCTAAAATGGGAATGTCATCAGAAAGTGGTAGAACTATTCGTCAAAACTTAACTAACAAAACAATCAAGCTTTCAGCCGAACAACTTGAACAAAAGTTGGAAGTAAACTTAACAGATGATTATACTGCCAGACTATAACTCTTCATTCACTTTTAAGTCTTAAGCTTATCACTCAAAGGATGTACTTTTGATTCAAAAATTAAATTCAAGGGTGCATTAATGAAATCCCTGGAAAATAGCTATAGAAAATCATTCTGTAATTATCTTTACTATTATGTTTGAAATTAGATGCGATGTAAATCAATTATATTTTTGCTTATTCTTTAGATACTTTTACTTAGTATAACTGAATATCTAATTCAATGTTTAAATAACTGCTTCTGCATGCTTTTACACACAATCGACTTAAAATGTTCTTACTTTCGTTAGTACTTTGGTTTCTAGCAGTAAAGTAGTTCCGAAATGAACTCAGTAAAATTGATCCCAAAACTTAACTGGTTGTCTGGACGAGGTACTTAGTCATGAACAAAACTGACCAGATCTTGTTGGATGAGATGTCGTCACTGGGAAAAACTGACCAGATCTTGATCTCGTCATCATCAAGAAATCTTCAATGTCTTCATAACGAAATATCTCGTCAATAGCAAATTGAACAGATCTTGATGAACGAAATATCTCGTTGAAAACTCTTGGAGGGTTTTGGAATTAAAGTAGACACTTTAATTCCAAATAAAGATTTAATACGATATATGAAATCTATAAACAATCATTTAAAACATTTTAAATATTGGCGAGCATTCCATACAGTGGCCTATCCTGAATTCAGACATACAAGACCATGGAATTATATATGCCGTTAACTAAACCTACACTTACACAAACATATTCCTTCACCAAAGCAATAGTTGCTCCAACGAAATGATCATAAAACATTAAATTAAAATTATAATTACTCATATTAACTTTTAAATCTTAAACAGTTAAATCATGTTCTGCAATTACTGAGTTTTTGGTTACATAACGTTGTTATCCAGTTAATCTTCACTTAGCTTCATTTGTTTTGACTCTTAACCCTTAAAGTGATTTCGATGAGATACATCGTCCATTAAGATCTGACGAAGTTTGCTAACGACAAGATATCTCGTCAAGATATTGACGATTATTTTAGGATGATGAAAACTGACCAAGATCTGGTTAGTTTTCTTCTAATGACGAGATATCTCGTCCATCAAGATCTGGTCAGTTTCCGCCTAACAGTGTGGACTGGTTGGTGGTTTTATGACGCAAGGGCCATATTTGGCAGTGCTGTGCCAGACACGACATACAATATCAAGTAAGACACACACAATGAAAGTTTTACTGACACAGAAGAAAAATACACCCAAGGAGGAATGTACCAGACAGGAATCGAACCTGCGCCGCCTACAATTGGAAGGTGTTGGCTTTGATCGATTGGGGCCAAAGGACATTAGTTTACGAGACATTAAAAATTAATTTTATTGAAACCAACTCGCAAACGTAATATACATTCAAAATCAAGACGTCTCGTCTATCACTATTTCTTCTATCTTTTATATACACTCAAGATTAACATAACTTTCTACTTTCATATACACCATACGGCACTATAATTTCAAGCCCTCAGAGGTTGAGACTGATTCCAACATGCGGCCCCATCGGTTGTAAAACCTCTGCAGATGTATAATTCAACATGAATTCAAGTTGAACAAATATTTTTCTAATATTTTTTAATTTATTTAATAACAAAGGCTGTCGTATCTGGTTCTATTTAAAGGGTTATCAGCGAATCTCAGGCAATGCAGACAGCACAAACATTTATTATATAACAAAATATTTACAATTTACCAAGGAGCGTCCTACACGACCACTCCATGACCATATCATCCGAATCTCTGCTTGTTCGATCGTAACACACTCTGACGGTGCTTTTAGCGCCATCTGTAGGGTGATTGAATCCCTAATACGACATCTCCCCCGCAAGATATGGGTTTGGGGTTTTCTCAAAACATAAACACAGATCTGAATTTAAATATTATGGACTCAATCACCTAAATATTATTACACCATATCAACAGTAAAGAAAAATGCAAAATAAAAATATATATACATATAAGAATAATAATGCTAATAAAATACGAAAGCATATAATAACAGACATTATGCTTAAAGTCACAATAATAAATTTGTCACTACTTCTCTTCAGAAAATAGTCTGGATAATGCATCAGCATGAGGCATTTTGACTCCTGGACAATGTTTTATTGTTAAGTTATATCTTTGAAGAGCAAAAACCCACCGCTGTAGTCGTGAAGATTGTGGAGCACATTTTGTAAGGTATGACAAAGGGTTGTGATCAGTGTACAGTTCTATTTTGGACCCGAAAACTAGAGTTTCAAACTTCTTCAAACTCCACACAATAGCGTACGCTTCTCTCTCTATTGTAGACCAAGCTTGTTGAGTTTTATTCAACTTCTGGCTCACATATGCAATAGGTCGGAGTAATCCTTCGATTCCTTGGGACAGACAAGCGGCGATACCATACTGGGATGCATCACTGTGTATTATGAACGGTTCACTCATAACTGGAGTGTGCATAGCTGGAGCTTTCATTAGAGCAGATTTCAGTTTGTTGAAGGCAACTTCGTGTATATCCAGCCAAGGTAAATTTTCAGGAATCCTCTTTTTTGTTAACTCTGTAAGAGGTAAGGCAATCTCTGCATAGCAAGGTATATATTCCCGATAATAATTGCACAATCCAAGCATGCTTCTAAGTTGTTTCTTGGTCTCAGGTACAGGTATTTGAGCAATTGCTTTTATTTTGTCTGGATCTGCTTGATGCCTTCCAGATCCGATAACATGACCTAAATATTTGATTTCAGGTCTTGCAAATGTACATTTGTGTAAATTCACAGTAAACTGTAGTTCTTTTAATTTTGAAAGAATAAGATCCAAGTGTTTTAGATGATCACTCATGTTGTTAGAAAATATAGCTATGTCGTCAATATATGCACGACTAAAATCTCTGTATGGTGCTAACGCTTTGTTCATTTCTCGTTGAAAAGTCGCAGCAGCATTTCTCAAACCAAATGGCATTACTTTGAATCTATACTGTGCTCTGTGAGTCTTGAAAGAAGTAAAATCACGACATTTTTCTTCCATTGGGATAGCCCAATATCCCTTCAACAAGTCAAGTGTAGAAATAACATTTGCTTTCCCTATGCTGTGAAGTAATTGAATGGCATCTTCCATAGGAAAATCATCAGCCTTTGTGACAGCATTGAGGGATCGATAATCAACACATAAACGCATGCCTCCATCCTTTTTGTTTACACACACAACAGGATGAGCGATTTCTGCAGAACTTTCTTCTATTAAGTCCAATTCAAGTAGCTCTTCAATTTGGGTATCTACTTGTGATTTCAAAGATTCTGGTATCCTATAAACATATGGTTTTGTCCTTTCTTTGCCTTCCTCAAGTCTTATTTTGTGTTCACCAACTTGTGCAACTTTCAATTTTCCACTAAATAAATCTTTATGCTTCTGTAATATCTGAATCAGTTGACTTCTTTCTTTCTCATGTAAATCGTATAAATTTATTTTCCAAATTTTATCAGACAGTTCTTGTTGATATACAGTTCTAGGAGAGGCATGAATTTCACCAAATTCTTCATCATCTTCAAAAACAATACCAACTGCATTCATTCTTGGGTAATATCTCCTTATCTTATTTACATGGCAGTGTCGTACTTTTCCTTCAGGAAGTTTCACTTTGTAAGAATGTGGCGATGGATGCTCGACTATCTCCCCAGGTCCGGTCCATCGTGCATATAACTTGTTGGAAGAATCTGGAATTAGTAAGTAAACCTGCTCTCCTAATTTAAATTCTTTGGATCTTGTGCGGCGATTAAAATAATCCGTGTAGGCTTGTTGTTTTCCCGATGCGATAAGTAAGGCTTGGTCGGTTGCTCGTTCGAGATTTATTTTGAGTTCCTGGAGATAATCTACGACTGATTTGTCCATATTCAAAGGTATAGGAATTTCTCCACACCAGCTAGATTTCAACACACTCAGAGGACCTCTTGCTTCTCGGCCATACATCAACTTGAATGGAGATACTCCGGTAGTACAGTTAGGAACTTCTCTATAAGCAAATAACAGAAACGGAATGTATTTATCCCAATTACTAGGATCTGTTCGGATAACATGATGAAGTGCATTTTTAAGAACTTGATTATATCTTTCTACAAGTCCATTACTGGCTGCATATCCTGGTACTGAAAATCTAGGAGAGGATCCTAAGCGATTCATGAATTCTTGAGTAAGTTTCGATATAAAGTTCGTACCTTGATCACTTGCTATAGTATTTGGTATTCCAGTTCTCATGAAAATTTCCAACAGTGCGTCACATGTCGCCTTAGCAGTTAAGGAACGCAAAGGAATTGCTTCCGGCCAGCGAGAATGTTGATCAACTAAACATAACACATATTTATGACGACGAGCTGAGGGAGGCTCAATAGGGCCTATAATGTCCACATTAACACATTCAAATGGTAATTCCGGTCTGAGAACAGGAGTAATGGGAATTTTATCAATCATTTTCTCTGGGCTTCGGAGTTGGCATTCTTTACATGTTTTACAAAATTCGGCGATTTCACTAGTCATGTAAGGCCAATAAAAACTATATCGTATTCTTTCATTCGTCTTTTTCATTCCCATGTGACTTCCAAAAACAGATTCATGAGCTAATTTTAAAACTTGAGCTCTTCTCTTTTGCGGTAAAACCAGTTGCTGAACGGTCTCTCCTAATATTTTATCTTTGTGGAATATTAATCCATCGATAAAAAAGAAGTTTCCCTTTCGAAGTGATACATTTTTTCTTATTTCTTTTAACGTATCACAACTGTTTTGTTCTTCACGAAGTCGAAAGCTTTCACTTTTGCACGATAGTATTCCGCTTTCTGGTGATTCTTGTTCTGATTCATCATTTCCGGTTTCAGCGCAGACTAAATAATCCTTTTCTTTCACTGGAAAAACACAATCCAATCTGTTACATTTAGGAATACATGTTTCTTTTCCATCTTCTGTTGAGCATTTTAGTAATTCATAAATATTTGGGGGTATAATGCACTGACCATGAACTTTGTCCGTTACTGCTGCAAGTATTTCAATCGGACGGCAAAGTCTATTTTCATCTTCGTTTTTTAATGAAACTTGGAATTTTGCTAATCCAGCTTCAATTTTTTCTCCGAAAGCACTAGTTAAAATTATTTTTCCCTTTTCAGTTTTTGATTCGGAAATAAAATTTGAATTGAAAACTGGGATTTGAGCTCCAGAATCGATCAGGCTTTTCAGTTCTCGATTATCTACGAGAATGTTTACATATTGAAGAGAGTTCATAGGAACATTTATTTTTTCTTTCACCAGATGCTCCGATCGTATTTCAGCAGTTAATATTTCATCTTCTGGTTTCTTTTCTTTCTTGCTAATATTTGTTGATCTGCTGTATCTTTTAGGACAATCTCTTGCGAAGTGCGATAAACCACATATGTAGCATTCCCTTGAAGTTGTATTTCTAGTGCTTTGGTAATCTTCTCTCGTCTTGAATCGATGTTCTCTGATGTGAGGGGGTGCATATTTCCGGTCTATGGAATTTTTCGTTTCTTCTCTGTTGTAATTAAAATTCTGATGTTTGAACGTATTCGTTTGATTCTCCTTCCAAAATGTTTCCTTCACTTTTTTGTTTACGCAATTTCGAACGTTTTCGTAATCATCTAGTTTATTTGCAATTTCTTCTGGTATTTTGAATCGAGACCATTCGTCGATGAAATGATCACGGATTTCCGATGGCACTTTACGCTTAATCTGATCAGTAATAATTAAATCAGACAGTTCTTCAAAAGTCTTTACATCCAGTCCTCTTATCCATTCTTGATAATAATTTTTAAGTTCATAGGCGAAGTCACACCACGTAATTTCGTGTTTCTTGTAGTGTTTCGTAAACAATTGGTGGAACCTTTCAGGAGTAAGTTTATATCTTTTTAGTAAGAGTTCTTTCACTTTTTCATAATCATCCGTCACTTCTTCGTTTTCTCTGGCAATTATTTGCGCAACGTCATAGGGTAGGAATCCTATTAGGTATGACACCCAATTTTCTTTCTTGATTTCCGTTCGTTTCACTTGACGCTCGAAGAGAACTAAGTAGAGGCTTATATCGTTAGTTTTGGGATCAAACTTCTGTAAAATACTTTGCAAGTCAAACCTCGGCTTCATGTTTACATCAGTTTGTTGAATTTCAGACCCATTCTTCAATCTTTCGTTTTCTAGACGCATCTTCTGCAACTCGAATTCCATTTCTTCTTTCCTTCGTCTTTCTTCAACTTCTTCTTTCCTTCGTCTTTCTTCAACTTCTAATTCTTCTTTCCTTCGTCTTTCTTCAACTTCTAATTCTTCTTTCCTTCGTCTTTCTTCAACTTCTAATTCTTCTTTCCTTCGTCTTTCTTCAACTTCTAATTTTTCTTTTCTCCTTCTTTCTTCTATAATAGTATTTAAGAGTTCCTTCACGAACGGTTCATCATAGTTTTTATTTTCGGTTATAACTTTCTTTAGCTCAATTACAACCATGTTTTCGGTATTCAATATCCCCATTTCGGTAGCAACAGTCTTTAGAACTTCCTTTCTTGCTTTCGCCAAGAACGCCATAATGGGATCACGAAACAAAACTGTTCGATTTAAAACGAAAGTTCCACAATAAAGTTCCGAAAATCAAATTCAAAATTCACTTTGAAGCATTTCAACAAAAATCTTTACACCATTCTTCAATGTTCTTCAAAAGTAGTATTTAGCAGGAAACAAATATAAAAGTTCACAACAAGGAGCAGGACTCACCATGAAAACGAAAGCATATTTCCTCATTAAAATCCTGTCGACTGCGCCAATGTCGTATCTGGTTCTATTTAATGGGTTATCAGCGAATCTCAGGCAATGCAGACAGCACAAACATTTATTATATAACAAAATATTTACAATTTACCAAGGAGCGTCCTACACGACCACTCCATGACCATATCATCCGAATCTCTGCTTGTTCGATCGTAACACACTCTGACGGTGCTTTTAGCGCCATCTGTAGGGTGATTGAATCCCTAATACGACAAAGGCTTTGTTAGAAAGTCAGCCAAATTATTTTCCGATGAAATATAATTTAAGTTGAATAGTTCATCCTTTATCAATTTACGAATTAATTTGTATTTGATATCAATGTGTTTCGTTTTCTTGGCTATTTTTCGAAATATATAATAGATAGCAGATTGATTATCGCAATACACAAGGGTCTTATGTATAATCGCAAACTTATTTCATTTATAATTCTACTAAACCAAATAAAACTTTAATGCACAATCGGTTAGTGCAACAAATTCGGATTCCATTGAGCTAAGAGCTATGCACTTTTGTTTAGATTTCCATGATATATTGGAATGTTACCAAAATAAATTAAATAGCCGCTGCTTGAATGTCTGAGATTACATCCTCAATTTGCATCAGATAAAGCAACCAAATTTGAACTTTTTACATTGGAAAGATTAATTTTAAAATCCTTCGTAAGAAAAACAGTTCATAGCATCAGCAACGTAAGACCAGTATTTGTAAGTATAACAATTTCAATATTGCGACATTATGTTAACAGCAAATGCAATATCTGGTTTGGATCTGTCCGATAAAAATGATAAACATCCTATTAAAGAACGATAGGGAAATTTTCTCATTAGTTGATTTTCGATTATTTCTTCCTCTTTAATCTTGGGTAAGTTGCAACCCCAACTTCAAAAGGTAAATTCACAAAACTTTTAGGAAGATCTTTGAATTTTAACATTAATTTTTTTCAATATAGGTAATTTGATGTAAATAAACTGAATTTTCAATCTCTTGAAAGTTTACGGCTAACAAATATTTAGTTTTACCTAGGACTGTAAGATTCAACTTTTTGTCCAATAAATCGATTACTTCATTTGCCAAATGTTCTTTTTGAAAAACCATATTTACATAAACAATTAAAATTACATCTTTAAATTTGTAGACAGAATTACACCAATTTAATTGCGAAACCCCTAATTTAGTTAAAATACCGTCTAATTCCAAATTCCATTCTCTGCCAGTTTGATGCAGACCATATAGAGTTTTTTCCAATAGATACTTTGACCCTTGACACAAAACTGACCCTTTCAGCACAAATCCTTTTGGTTGTTTCATATAGTATCTTTAAGGCGTCCATACAAATAACACTTTTCACGTCAACTCTTGACAGTGATACCAACCCAACATAGAAATCAATAGTACAAACAATAATTAAACAATAGACAAATTCACAACTGGTGAAAAATATCTAAAATCAATCCGAGTTTTTACTTGAAACTTGAGCAACAAGACGAGCTTTATACCTTTTAGGTACCTTTTTCTCGTTCATTTTTAAGATATACACCCACTTACTTCCAATTATGGTGTATTTTGGGGTGCGTCCACTAATTTCCATATTGCCTATCCTTCATTATTTGAATCTTCATTCATGGCAGCATTCATTTAATTTTATCCTTACTTGTTTGCGTTTCATAACTTTTGGGGATTTCGATACTGTAACACTGATCATACATATCGTACAGCCGCTGGTCTAAAAAGTTGGATTCATCAATAGAAATAGATGGCACATTAGAAATATCCACATTAGGATGTTCAGTCTCGTTTAAAATTAAATTTACAGGATCAAACCTAAACTTATTTTTAGTACAATACTTTTTAATATCATTTAAGGACCTCATTCTCAAATTTTCAGGAGAATAGTATACATCAGTCCTATTGCTTTTATTTCTAGGTTTTTCGATTTTTCACCAATTTGAAATTTTAAGAGATTTCAAGTTCTCAGTTTTAACTAAACTTTTAAATTCTAAGACATGAGTTTCACTTTCTGATTTTACTTTTATATTTTCGTTTGATTGATAAATAGGAGTATCATAACTAAGATCAAAAGAAACGTACTCCACGTTTTTACCAAATAGTACATTAACAGCTTTCTTACTTTCGTCGATACGCACATGGACAGCTTCAACTATTCTCTTCTCGTTAGGAACATATTCAGTTTTCAAACCATATCCTATCAAAATACCAAGTTTTACTCTGGGTTGTAATTTATTTCTGTATTTTAGGAATATGAACATATGCCAAAGAGGCACAAATTCTTAACTGTGTTACTGATGGTTTGAAACCAGTTCATATTTCGTTAGGTGATAAACCCTCAGTTAATTTGTGTTCGCATCTATTTTTAGTATGAATAAACGCTAAAATGACCAAAATCATGGCTGTAAACCACTGTCCTGAAGCATAGCTCTGACACAATTCATGGCTGTTCTATTGAACCTTTCTGCAATGCCATTTTGTTCAGGGGTATAAGTTGATGTTCTTTCGATTTTTATTCCAAGATCATTTGAAAACTTTTTGAATTCTTTGTGACAAAACTCTAAACCATTGTCAGTTAGGACACATTTTAACTTAACATTTAGCTGTCTTTCAGCTTTAACCAAGTATTTTTTTTAAATAATCAAAAACTTTATTTTTATTCGAATAATATAAACAATTACTTTACGCGAAAAATCCATCAATGGATAAAAAGTATTTGTTTCCACCTAGAGTTAACTGGAGTAGGACCCCATAAATCCATGTGGACCCTTTCCAAAACATTTTTAGTTTTCCTTTCGTACATAGTTTCTTTTTAAGGATACTCTAGTGGATTTAGCAATAACACAAATCTTACAATTTTTATCTATATTTTTACAATCAAGTTTTTCAATTCCGTTTACACAATTAATTTTACTCATATTTTCAATTAAGGGCATGTTAATGACAAAACCTACCTAGATCTAAACCAGTTACATATACATAATTTGTAATCTTGGGATAACCTTTTAAGATATATAATTTTCCAATTCTGGGAACAGTGAACAAATATTTATAACTATTATAAATAATCATTTTGTTATTTTCCCATTTAATTTGGTTTCCCACAGGATCATATGAGCACCACTAATTAAATTTCTTTTAATATTAGGTGTGAATATAACATCTTTCAAAGTTACATCAACATTTCGTACTTACGTATTAACCGCATGCCAGCGATTAATCGCCAAATCTGTTGGAAGGGGTATAAGACGGAAGAACTGGAACAATCTGGTTATATTCACTGCTAAATGAACCACAAATACAATTTCATTGATTCTGAAACTGGCACGCACACACAGAATATACAATGCATCTTGGGAAGTGAAAAATGGCGAAATAAAAAACATCGAGGAACATCTCGCCACCACCTCGATTCCCTACCTCGCAGAATTTATAATGATAACGATATGTTTGATGCCATCCTAAGGGCAAATTGCTAAACATTTTCCGCCCGAAACAAAACTTGGCTGATATTCGCCAATGGTAAACAAAACTTGGCTGATATTCGCCGATGGCATGCGGTTAATACGTAAGTACCAAAACTTATATTTCTATCTAAAACTGTAAATTGAATATCAACCATACCCAACACTTCCGAGGTGCTGTCCTTGTCTCCGACTAGGATCTTCTGTGGTGGCAGTTCTTTGAATGTTGTAAACATATCGCTTTAGTTGCAGCAGAATCAATAAGAAATTTCCTCTTTCATTTTTAAAACTTGAAATTGCATAGGCAATTTGAGGATCAGTTCTCGGATCGTCCTCCTTGTAGGTTTTTGTTGATTCCATTTCTTAAAGCATTTCGATTCGAAATGTCCCGACTCTGCAGTAGTTGCAAAATTGTCGCGGCCCCATGCGATCAACCGTTGACTTTCTTGGGCTTGAATGAATTAATTTTGGGTCCAGTACGCATCTGCTGTGATCGGGAGTAGACGTCTGTGTCTCCTTGTTAGGTAACTTGCTTCTGGTAGCATAAGCATCGGCCAAGATATTTAAGTTTTTGCCTTCATCCTTCCGCTTCAGCTCGATCCAGCTGGATTCTGTCACCAAATGTTTAGACAAATTGTCTAGCGTGAACTCATTGTCATCCATCCTGTATAGCAGTTGTACCAGATTATCGTATTCGTGAGGTGTCTTATCAATTGGAAACAAACTAATAGATCTGGGAATTGGAATGCACCTTCTTTGATTTGCAAGTTTCTCATGAACTCGTTTGCAGAATATTCCAATGGATTCGTCCTCCGGCTGGTGGTGGATTGAAAAGAACTCGTCCACAAGACCTGCCAATCGTACTCTAGATGCTGGTTCAAAGTTGATCTTCAATCTATCCCAAACTTCCTTACCGTCCTCAGTAGATGAAATCAAGACTTGATATTTTCTATCTGGTGATATGTAGGTCTTTTCAGGGAGCCTAGCCCCGGAGGGGCTTTAATCCCTTATCTGCTCAGAATAAAAACATCACAAAACATATATTGGGCGAGTTGAACTTAAATGGAAAATGCTCTGGCATAAATTTTAAATATTAAATAAATACATAGAAAGCATAATACAGATGCATTAGGAAGAATGAAGGGAGGAGGAGAAAAAGGGGAGAAATAAAAAGTCAAAACACCGCCCTCTACTGAGGGAGATTTCAGAATTTCTGCAACAAACGCAGGTTTTTCATTGGGAGAAGTTGGCTTCTCCAGTAGGCTTGGGTGATGGTCAACAATGCAGCAGTATAAAAATTAATTAGATTTGTGAATAATAGTAATGGGTCTCTTGCTTCTTCGATTATTATTGTGTATGTAATCTTCAATATCGTGAATAGTGGGGTTATTAATGTTAATTAAGTTATAATGGAATTTTTCAGAGAGGTAGGTAATTTGGTTTTTGAGTGTTCTGATTTTAATTTCTCTCTATATATATATTTGAGTCTAGAACCATGGTGATCGAGTAATCATCTGAATCGTGCTGTTTTGTTCTCTCTGGGATATTAATGTTGGATACTGATGCACTGCCCCATGCTTGACAAGCATAACAGTACTGGGAGCAAATAGGTTTTAGACAAGTAATCTGTTTTTAATATTTAACTTAGAATTTCGGGCAAGTAGTGGATAGTTTTCTCTTTGAATTTCTAAATTTTTGGGCACACACACAGTGTATTTAATGTGGCTGTTCCAGGTGAGGTGATGGTCTAGCTTTACCCCTAGGTACATTGTTTCATATTGCCACTTAACTGCTGGAAAATTTAAAATGACGTTGATAAATCTGTTGCAATTATTTTTGGATATAAAAAGAAAAAATATAGATGTGTTCAAATCTATAACCAAGTGGTTAAGCCAGGATTCCAAATATAAAATATGGTTGGTGAGTGCTTTATGAATCTGGAAGTTGGTTTTTCCTTTGGCTAGGATGCTGTGTCGCCTGCGTATATGGAGATTATTGTTTTGTTTGTGTGGAATGTCATTGACGTGTATATATTGAAGAGTGCTTAATATATATTTTCTATCTATTTCTTCTGCTGTCTTTTATATACACTCAAGATTAACATAATAACTTTCTACTTTCATATACACCATACGACACTATAATTTCAAATCCTCCTCAGAGGTTGAGACCGATTCCAACAGAAGGTTGCTAGCGCAGTGGGAATACCAACTGAGCTACGACGGTCTCGAAGTTTGTTGAATGTGGCGCGAGCTCAGGTGTTGACCTCGTCATCTGACCGTGGTTCGAAACGACGAGGTGCTGACCTCGAATCTTTACCTCCACACTAAATCCCAGACCATCACCAATGGCAAGTTTTGTTGCTTCAGAGCGATGCAAATTCAACTAGCTACCTACCTCTGTTCACAAATCGAAAATTCATGAAGAGCAAGGTATCTGAATGCGCCATATATCAAACCAGTATACGACGAGGATTCTCTGTTCTCTCTACCCTGTTCGTTCTCCCTCCTTTGCCTTTTTATTTTGACCGCGGAGGCCCGGTTGGAAGAGTAACTGACTAACAACCGGAGGGTTGCGAGTTGAATCCAATAACGTGAATTAAATAACGTCACACGGGAGCAACACAACGGGCTATTGGTGACGGTCCGGGATCAAACCCAAAAGGAAAGATCAGAGAACAGCACCACGTAATTTTGAACAATGGTCAGATGACGTGGTCACACCTGAGCTGGCACCCCACTCTCGAAGCTCCCACGCCAACGTGAGGAAATTTGAGGCCACGACAGATTTAACGTGCACCAGCTCCCTTTGTACACGACGGTCTTTGGTTGGATTCGAACTCGCAGCCTTCGGGTTGCTAGTCCGTTAACATTGTAACCGGGCTTCCGCAAATTGTTAGAACTCGGATGAATTAAAAGGAATGTTTTCAGAACTTATTGTTTGGGGAATATGTCCGAAATATAGAAACTACATATAGTTATATATATTGTTTGCATCGTTTCTATGAAGCATGAGAGAAATATATACAAAGTACTTCAATGCACAGTATTTCCAGGAATACAAAATCCACTACTTTGCTACACGTCTAATAAAATTTCATTACACAACTTAGGCAATATTCCACGAATACATTAGCAGAAAACGCAATCCCTTTAATATTAGATTCCTTACTCAAAACAAATCACAGTTAAGGAAATCTAATTCGATTTAGCACGAGAATTTTTCTCAATAAATTTAATTCCACATTTCAAGAACTCATTCAGTATTCCACACCACCAACTTGCCCGCTACACATCAAACCATACTCGAGTTAATCCAGTTTATCTAAAAATACTTTGCAGAGTGAGAAAGGGAATATTTGAACTGTTATATTTACTCATTAGCAATGTTTGAAAGCGGTTCTCTTAACAAGACAGTTGTAATTCCTGCATTTATTAATGGATTGCCCTTCTCCCAGACGCTGATTAAATTTCCTGGAGAAAAATATTTCTTGCACAAACCATAATTCATTTTCAGACGTGGTTCTTGCGGTTCGCACAGAAGAAAAAAGACACACACATATATACATATATATATATATATATATGTGTGTCTTTTTTCTATATTATTCACACTATATTATTATATTCACATTATATATATATGTATATATAATGTGTATATATATATATATATGTATGTAGCGACTTTTTCTTAAATATTTACTTTTTATAAATGTGTATTCTGTGGGAATGTGTGATGTGCGCACCGTGTAAACCTTTTAGGAGGGCCGTATCTCACCTGCTGGTCTAATTAAAACATTTTGAAGGTAGTATCTGAATTGCGGTCTGGTTAAGCCTGTCCGGAGAGTCGTATCCGGTATGCGAGCCTTATAATAATATTTGGAGGGCCTTATTTGATCTGAGGCAGGTCAGAAAAACCTTTTCGGAGAGTCATATTTGTCGGGTGAATCTTTTTGGATGGCCTTATATGGACGGCGGGTAGTGTAAACCTATCTGAAGGGCCGTATCTAGTATGCGGTTGGGATAAAAATGTTTGGAGGGCCGTATCTTTTCGGAGACCCATACTTGGCCGGCTGGGCAGATAAATCTTCTCGGAGGGCTGTATCTGAACTGAGAGCCCGTTGAATCTATCCGGTGGTTAGTATCTGGTATTCGAGATCGATAAAAATATTTGGAGGAACGTATCTGGCCTGCTGCCAGGTAAACCTGCCGTCGTACCTGAACTTCAGGCCAAGTAAAACTGTCCGGAGGGCCATATTCGGTCTATGGGCTTTGTAAACCTATTTTCGTTATGGCGTATCTGGCCTGCACGGCCTGATTAACCTGTCCAGAGGGCCGTATCTTACCTTCAGTGATAAAAGTATTTAATGGGCCGTATCTGGTAATGCAGGCAATCTCAATCTGTTAGCTGAAAGTGCTTTATCTTACGCGCACAGCTTTTGTGGACGGGTTGGTTAAGCCTGTCCCTCACGAGAGCTATTTCTACAACTAAAAGAAATACCCAAAAGAGTCGCAGAGCAGCAACGAGAGCAGAGAACTCGAGTCTTCTAATGTGAACAATCTATGATAATGAGGATCATTATCGGGGTATTCAAAAAAGTAAAATAAGAGTCTGCGAAGTTCATTTGGTCCACGGGCCTGATATAAGTATTTGGAGGGCCATATCTGGTCTGCGAGTCTGATAAAAAATATCTGGATGGTAGTATCTGATCTGCAGGTCTGAGATCAATCTATTCGCTGAAAGTGCTTAATCTTTCGCGTACGGTTTTTGCGGGGTTGGTTAAACCTGACCCTCACAAGAACAGCTCTTTCTCAAACAGCTAAAAGAAATACCCAAAAGAATCTCAGCGCAGCAACGAGAGCAGAGAACTCGAGAGTCGTCTAATGTGAGCAACCTATGATAATGAGGATCATTATCGGGGTACTCGAAAAAGTAAAATAAGTCTGCGAAGCTGATTTGATAAGTTATGTTTTTGCGCTAGACAATCCGCGGAAAAGGGAAACTACTTTGGAAGAGAAAAAGAGAGGGGACGTACAGAAAAGAGAGAAGAAAAGAACACAAAGGAAAATGAAATAAAAAGTACGGACAAAACTAATAATTTATCTAGAAGATTCGATAAAAAATTTTGTTGTTTTAGAAATTACTTTTAGCGTCTTTCAAATACTTTTTTTGCCGCTTAGGCTGTTTCACTTTTTTGTAAATTCTTTGATGCGACCGTCGAATCGAACTTTTCTAAGCCCTAACGATTCGTTCTTCTGTAATTTTTGTCTTTCTTCCCTTCATATGTCTCTTTTTTGTTGTTGTTCTTACGTTGCAAGATTCATCTCTGAGATCGATTTTTTTCTTGCTTTTTTATATCCGTCTATCTGTTCAAGGTTTACTTAAGGAAAAAGAAATGGTGCACTTGAAGAAATGTTTGCTCCAGCTCGATGCTCTGCTTTCGATTGCCCCACCCTATTTTAATTTTTTTTCCTCTTCTCCCATTCATGGTTTTTGTGTTCTTTGTCACTCGGTTCGGCTGTGCTTTTTTCTGTGTGATTGTGAACAAAATTAGGATGCATTTTAATAGGAACAGTACTGCTTTGCATGGATAAAACAATTTATTGCCGGAAAAGAGTAGAATGCAGTTCTGTTTATACTAACTCTTTCTACTTGAGGAGCAAGTTTTTGTACTCGTTCTTAAGCTTTCTAAAGTAAAGGACGTTTTTAAAGTCATATTTTATACAAAAATAATCGGGTGAATACTTTGTCGTGAAAATAATTTTTTCTCTCCCTCAATTCTAAATAGAATAACTTGTTAGAAGAGTACTGGATGGATGCATAACTGGATATGTACACTGACACATACATATAAAATTATTCATGTCAAACACTAATTCATAAAATTTGTATTTGACAAATACTTTGGATTAAACCACATAAGTAACTCTTTTATTCTATTTAACAACTATTTAATACATTATTTTAAATAGACAGTACATCATTTATATTATATTATTAATTTATTAAAGGATTATATAAATACAAAATAAATTTTTCATATTTACCTTGAACGTATTTTTAATTCTTACGATTTATTTTCTAAAATGTATCTAAATCATCTAATTTAATTTGTACAACATAATATTTTTTCTAAGCTAGGTAACGGAAAACAGAATCACTTCAACTCACTCTATTATACTCGCTACTCATTTCCTATTGTGTTTCAGCTCCAGATTCATGTAGCGATGTATGCCGTTGAAAATCCGAGCGGAGAATGACGCCTTACGCCACAGAAACGATGTTCATGACTGACCTAAACAGCGCCCTCTACCACCTAAACGCGGCATTTCTGGACACACATTCTTTGAAAAAGAATGCTTATTTGAGCCCCTCTACCACCCTTTACAGTTTAGCCAGATATTTTCGAAAACCACGCAAGTCTCAACAGATTAACTTTCTTAAGTATCACTTTACTGTTTCTATCAAATGCGACATCTAAGACTATGAAAGATCAATTAAATTTATTGATTTGAGAACAGTAAAAGTTCAAATACAAGTAACCAAAATTGGAATTTGGATTAATAAGTATCGGTATCAACTTGTGTGTCAAGATCATTAAAAAATTTGCAATTATAGGTTTACATTGAATACTAATATGCGGGTGTATTATTGTTACTCAGAACTATAGAAAATCGAAGAGACAAGGATAATTTATATTTGTCATAAATTAGAAATGTTGGACATAAAGAACAGATGAAAGAATCTGTTATATAGTTATCTGTTTTATTATATTTTAAAAAAGAATGGAATATATATATATATATATATATATATATAATCAACAATCAAACATAGAACACTAAAACGCAAAGCAGCAGAAATGCAGACCAGCAAAACGCCAAAAGGTCAAAAACGTCAAATGGCTAGAAAGCCATTATTAGTTTGTTTTCTCTTCTGTGGTTTTGATTTTCTGGTTTTTGTTTTCTGTATATATACTGGGTGAGTCTAAATTGTTTTTACAAAATAAGAGGGGTGATAGTACCCATCCAGACGAGCAATAATTACCACGGAACATAGGGTCGCATTCCACTCTGAGAGGCAGAAAATAGTAAAATTAGAATTTCAACATGAACTTATAACAGTGTTGGGAAAGCGAATGAACGATACCAAAAGTTGCATAATCTGATTTATTGATCAGAGATTGTGCTCACAGCAAGTGCTCAAAGTCGCTGCCACGCGTGTCGTTGCACAGCTCACACCGGCGAAGGAATGACTGGCGCACCCTCGAAGATTCCTGGTGTTGTGTTAATTTGGTCTCCGGCAACACCGATTCTCGCTACGAGATCTTCAGCCGAGTCCACAGGCGTCTGGTACACTAAAGATATTATGTACCCCCAGAAGAAAAAGTCCAGTGGGTTGAGGTCCGGTGAGCGAGGAAGCCAAGCCACAGGTCCGCCACGTCCGATCCATCGTGCGGAATATGTGGCATTCAAGAAGTGCCGGACCGTGCTGGAAAAGTGTGATTGCAGAGTATATATATATATATATATATATATATATATATATATATATATATATATACAGCACATCAGCTGGAATATCGCCATAGCTATAGAGGAAATATAAAAGTAGAGTTAGCAATAGTATCCTTTTTATGTGCCAACGATAATAACCAAAACTAGTAGTAACGTGACCCTTAGACTACTTTCGTCTGCCAGGTGGACAAGAACATTCATCATCTGATTGGTCCACTGAAAGAGAGAAGACGCCCATCCATTGATTCATCATCTGATTGGTCCACGTGACATGGTAGTAGACTTGCGATTTCGCCATTGTTTTACCATTCCATGCAAATGCGCATTCGCTAATCTACCCTGTAATAAGATGCTATGTCGCCAAACAAGGCGATAAGATGCTAATTCGGCCAACCAAGTCAAATTTTCACAGAGCAGTCACGTGACTAGTCTACATGTTGGTCACTTTTTTGAAGCTTCTCTCAATAGCAATGCTCGGTCAGTTTATATTTTACGTCTATGGATATAACTCAAAAATTGAGTTTCTCATTTTACAATATGTGTAGAAAGATTAAATACATACTTCTGTTTGCTGAAAATTTGCCACACGTTCCCTCTACTTTAATACATAATAAGAATCGTAGGAGAGTTATTTTCAGTATAAACAAACCAAACGGAATTTTTTTATAAGCACCAATTTTCAAGCACTTCTTTAGTTTTAGAGTGAACTACAAACTCTCAAGGAATCAGAATTAGAAGGATTTTCTGTTTAACCATACGAACCAGACGAAAAGTGAAGATTTTACTTTCTCTACCCAAATGCTCTGGTATGACACAGATCAGGATCACCATAACCTTCTTGGTGGTTGTCTCGACGTGATATCTCGTCATTAAAAGAAAACTGACCAGATCTTGATCTCGTCTAAAAATCAGCAATATCTGGACGTGATATCTCGTATTAGCAAAATTGGTCTGATCTTGATGGACGAGTTTTCTCGCCGAAACCACTTGGAGAGTTAAAATATTTCTTACCTCCATTTTGGTGACGTTTAATATAATTGGCGTTGAGCGATAAACAATTAGGAACTCATACAATATATCAATTAGGAACTCATACAATCTATCAATTAGGAACTCATACAATCTATCAATTAGGAACTCATACAATCTATCAATTAGGAACTCATACAATATATCAATTAGGAACTCATTCTTTGGAATTTTTATTAGCAAAGTGCTGATCGCATTCGAAAAGCAAGCCAAGTGACGTTCCTCAAAAAATAAACTCGAGCGTCTTAAGCATAGGATTTCGGTTTTCAGCGTTCTCCATATTGCACACAAATGAAACATCACATCTCTGTCCTTTTAAAGTAGGTAGGTATTTTAATTAACGTCGCACTGGAGCAATACAACGGGCTATTGGCGATGGTCCGGGATCCCATACCCGCGAACAAGACCACGTAATTTTGATCCACAGTCATGACGAGGTCACACCTGAGCTGGCACCCCACTCTCCAAACTTCCACACCACGCCAACGTGAGGAGATTTGAGGCCATGACGGATTTAATGTGCACCAGCCCCCTTTTTACATGACGGTCTTTGGTTGGATTCGAACTCGCAACCCTCCAGTTACTAATCCGTTACTCTTCCAACCGGGCTACCGCGGTCCTAAATACTCAAAGGAAACACGTCCTCCGCAGTAACACTAACGCCACCTACATTTAGCTTGCCGCAAAGATTAAATGAAATCAAAATGTAGATAAATTTCTGTATAGTAAATATATAGTAAATAAAGTAACTTCTGTATGTTAAATGTATAGTAAATAAATTAGTTTCTGTATTATAAATGTGTAGTACATAAAGTAATTTCTGAATATAAAATATATAGTAAATAAAGTAATTTCTGTATAGTAAATTTATAGTAAATAAAAAGTAATATGTATCTAATAAATGTGTAGTAATAAAGAAATTTCTGTATAACAAATGTATAGTAAATAGAGTAATTTCTGTATAACAAATGTATAGTAAATAGAGTAATTTCTGTTTAGTAAATAAAATAATATCTATATATAATAAATGTGAAAAAAAGTAATTGCTGCATAGTAAATACGTAGAAAATAAATTATTTTTATAATAAATGTATAGTAAACAAGAGTTAATTTCTGTATAATAAATATGTAGTGTAAATAAAGTAATTTCAATATAATAAATGTGTAGTAAATAAAGTAATTTCGTATAATAAATGTATTTCTGTGCATAAATGTAGAGCACGACATTTCGAAAAACGTCCTGATTAAACTAACTTTAAATTCATGCAAAAATAAATGGATTGCAGAGATTACCAGAAGCTATCGGCAATTAAATGCATGGAAGTCCAAATAATCACGTCTCCAGCTGTTCCGAAATAATTTTATTCCAGAAACAGTCATTCATTCCCGAATTAAAAAATCATGCAATTCGCAACAGAAACTTGACACCGGAAGATGCAGAGGAAATGTATGAATGGAAAAGTTTTTAAAAACATTAATGGCCGCGTGATATAGTTTTAATAAAATTGTTTTTCCACCCTGGCCCGCCATTCAGGTCTGTGTTTTTCCCTTATCATTATAACCCTTCCTTGGTAAAAAGCCAGAAAATCCAACATTTTGTGACACGAAAAAAACGGCTTGCAATAGAAAGGAAAGAAATCTCAGATACGGAAATCATCGATTAGCTTTGTTCGAGGTGGAACTATTTTTAACTCAGGAAGAGAGAAATTTTGCATTCTTCTTTAGAATACACCGTTATGCAAAACACTTGCAGCTTTAAAAAAGTATTTTTAAGACTTTTCCATTGACGAAAAATGTATTTCTGACCTCAGAATCCCGCAAAAAGTGAATTTCGAAGAGGGAATAGAAGAATTACATTACCGAACTCACCGAGGTTTCCAGTTCATGGGAATGGTTGCTGCTGGGAAAGGGACAGGGCTGTGTGATGAGTGTAATGGACTATGCATTTGTGGAGTCACGTAAGATGACCTTATATGGAGATTCTGTATGAGTTATTGTGAGGAAGATGGGTACTGATTTTATTTCAGAATGGGCGACACTATTTCTTCCTGGCGCGTTGTTTACTTTTCCGGGAGCAACGAAGGTGGGATCCGAATTCGAAACCCTTTCAGCGTAGGAAAAAACTGTGTATGTGAAATTTGGTAACATTCGAGACTGGTGTCTAGTAGCTATTGGTTTGGTGTTCGATCGATACTCAATCCCAAGTCTGTCTCAAAAGAAAGGTGAGTCGGTTGGGTCGAATGTCTTTTTTACTTAATCGTAGAGGGTTGGAAAGTATGTTACTGCAGAAATCGGATGGGAAGGCAAACAATATTTATTTCAAATATTTGTGTTATTCTGATGTCAAATGAAGCAACCAATATTTAACTCTCCATGTGGTTTCAACGAGAAATATCATCCATCAAGATCTGACCAATTTTGCTAATGAAGATATATCTCGTCATCAAAATATTGCGGATTTTGTTTATGACGAGATCAAGATCTGGTCAGATTTTTTAATGATGAGATATCTCGTCCATCAATATCTAGTCAGTTCTGTTAATTACAAGACAACCACCAGGAAGTTGGTACTGGTAAGTACATAAGTATCTAAATTTGCTAAAGTTTGAGACTGATGTCTAATAGCTATGGGTTTGGTGTTCGATCGATACTCAATCTCAAGTCCGTCTCATAAGAAAGGTGAGTCGATCGGGTCGAATGTCTTTTTTACTTAATTGTGGAGAGTTGAAAAGTCTATGGTACTGCAGAAATTGGATGGAACGGTTAACAATATTTTATGCTACGCTGAATGAAGCAAGCAATCTTTAGCTCTACTGGTGGTTGTCCCGACGAGGTATCTCTTCATTAGAAAAAGTGACCAGATCCTATTGACGAGATATCTCGTCATTGGAAGAAATCACGATCATTAAAAAACTGATCCTGATCTCGTCATCATAAAAAAATCGGCAATATATTTTTGACGAGACATTTCGTCATTAGCAAAATTGGTCAGATCTTGATGGACAAAATATATCATCGAAAACACTTGGAGAATTTAACACTGGTACACAAGTATGTAAAATGTAGTATAAAGTTTTGAGAGTGGTGTCTAGTAGCTATGGGTTTGGTGTTCGATCGATACGCAATCTCGTCTGTCTCATAAGAAAGGTGAGTCCGTTTGGTCGAATGTCTTTTTTATTTAATCGTGTGAGCGTGAAAAGTCTATGTTACTGCAGAAATCGGTTTTATTCAAGGTCAGCAATATTTGCTTAAAATATTTTATGTTATGCTAATGTAAAATGAAGCAACTAAACTTTAAACACTGGTACATAAGCTATAATTTAGTTCGAAAAACACTTATAACAGATACAAAGAATAAATTTCCGTTATTAATTGCTAAGAGTGATTTTCAATACAAACAATCCACCAAGACGAGGATTTTACTTCAAGTTATCCTATGCTCTAGCTCCCTATATAAATAACGGATTTACCTTAAGTGGACAACGGATATAGCCAAGTGGTGTTACTTCTGAAATACGTTTAGGAAACATGTTCTATCATGAAAATCCTAGCGCCATCTACATTTTGCTTTAAGAAAAAATTCGCTCATACAGAATGTAATAGTGATCTGTTTAATCGTTTGCCATGAATCATATTTTAAATTAGCAAAATGATTAAAAAGGATGTATATGTGGGATGCATCATTTGTTTTACTTATGAAAATTCTAATTAGAAATGTAATTACTTACCACGAGTTTAAAAATTGTAGGAAGGAAAATTGTAAAACTTAAGCTTCTAAATGAACTATTTCTCTTCATGTAACTTTACATTTTATGATTGAAACAAATTTACCTGCTTCTTTTTCAGTATGATGCGGTTTTAGAGTACTGAACGGTAAAATGAAGTATTAATTTAGTCCTCTCGGCATTTCACATTTTTCAGATGATCCCGAACGCTGGAGAAAAATATTAAATTTTAAATGCATAACACGGTGAATATTTCCTTTAGAAACACAAAACTTCATTTGACAAACTTGATCCTGGACATTTGACAAATATGGTCCTTGCTCCATAATACTTAACCAATCAACCAAATTTTTAAAAATCGATATTTTTAAAAATGTTGTTTTCGAACTTCCCTCAAAATATACCACATATAGAATATCTAACTGTGTGTTGTTGAAAGGTTTTCAACAAACCAAAGCTCTCTCCCTTTTAGCATCTAATTCTATGTCTCATTCTTGACGTTATATGCCTTGTGTTGACTCAGCTTGGCCAAATATAGCCCTTGCGCCATAAGGCTCAACCAATCAACCAAATTTCCAAAAATCAATATTTTTAAAATGCTGTGTTCTAGTTTCCCTTAAATATACCACATATAGGATCTACAATCGTGTTTTATAGAAGGAAATTTGGCAAACAATGATCTCTTTCTTTTAAAACATGATTCTGTGTATACTTGTAGTAAGTCTTATGTTTGGCGCAGCTTGGACAAATATGGTCCTTACGACATAAGACTCAACCAATCAACCAAATTTCCAAAAACAATATTTTTTAAAGCGTCACGTACGGAATACGTGCAGAAACACGCATTGACACAGAACACTACCGCCATCTATATTCAGATTTACAGAAAAGGCCTATCATGTTGTCTGTCTTCTATTTGGCGCAGTTTGGACACATATGGTCCATACGCCCTAAAACTCAGCCAAATATCCAAAAATCAATATTTTTTAATTGTGTTCCAACTTCCATTAAATATACCACACTATCTGTTTTTATAGTTGTCCTTTTAGAGGTTTTGCTCTTAGAATTTTTTTTGTTCTGTATTCGTATCTTTGTTCATTGTGTATTGTTGCCGTTTATTGTTTATGGATTTTATTTTATTATCATTTTCTCTGTAAATTTAACAAATTGTGTAATCCTTTTCTTACGTCCTACTCTATTTTTGTGCTTACATGTTCTGCCCTTCACTTATCTTATGTTTTTTATGTGTATTATCTTGAATGTTTTGTTTGTATAGTAGATTGCTTGGCTCTCCCTAATCCTTGAAACTCCTCCGTGAGGCGGACTTTATGGCTGAAAGCCGCACAGGTGAAATAGTGTCGACCGGCGTCCAATCTATTAAATATACCACATATGGGATACGCGATTGCATTTTGTAGAAAGGAATTTAACAAACAGCGTGCTCTCTCTTTTAATATCTAATTCCACGCCTCATACTTGGCGTTGTATGTTTTGTGTTTGGCTCAGCTTAGCCAAATATGGCCCTTGCCTCATAAGACCCAATCAATCAACCAAATTTCTAAAAATAGATATTTTTCATTCTTGGGCTCCAACTTCCCTTAAACGTACCATATATAGGATATGCGATTGTGTTTTGTAGAAAGAAATTCAACCAAGAACCCTCTTTCCCTTTTAACACAGAATTCTATGTCTAATACTCGTTATGTATCTTGTGTTTGGCGCAGCTTGGGCATATGTAATGTCTTTGCGCCATAAGCCCAAACCAATCAACCAAATCTCTAAAAAATCGATATTTTTTAAAACGCTGGGTTGCATCTTCACTCAAATGCATCGCATACGTGACATGAGATCGCGTTTTGTAGACAGGAATCAAACACAAGCCGCATTCTCCCTTTTCACATCTAATCGCACGTCCTTTGAAACCGAGAGGCCTCACAAACAGTGGATCATCAGAATTAATGCCCGGAGACGAACGCGGTGGTGCTAACAAAGCAGAAACCGAGAATCCTTTTCCTCAGCGAATAGAAGCGGATCGATGATTCGTGCAACGCTTTGTTTTCTTCAGATGGGGAAGCTGACTCTGGCGACACCCCTCTGAGCGCTACAAACAGGACTGCATTGTTCCATCTGCGAAGAAGTAAATGTGCTACTTTCAGAAGGGTTGGCCCGCTGCTTGTGCTATTGATTTATACCAACTCAGGCATGTCTGCAGAGATGGCCGCTGCAAGGATTCACGAGCAAGCGATGCAGTTGGGAGATGGAGGTCCATACCTGTCGCTGGAAAGCGTTGCTCTCGTCATTCATCCGTTGGTGGGAGTAATGTACCTTGCTGTTAAGCAATTTAGAGATCCAAACCACTTCACGGGGGGAAATTGAGTAGAGGAACTGAACTGGGCTTAGCTTTCTGTTTTTAAGGGTACAGGAATTTCGGAGGGAAAAATGCTGGAACCGAATCCGGTAAAATGACCGTAGAGTCGATGTTCTCCAATAGTTTGTCAGTTTCGAAAGGTTTCCATTTCCTGTCGCGATTAGTATACAGTTGTGTAAAGAATTTCAGATCTATAATCCTAGAACACTGTAATACGAAATATTTTTTAAATAATTGTTGATATTGAGTTGTGGATTAGACGCTAAGCATGAATATACTTATGTTGTGTGAGAATTTCTGCCAAAATTGAAAAGGAATGACGTTTTTAGCATGTTCTTTTAGATATTCCTTAATTTTGAATAAATAATATAGTTTACCTAAAAATAGTTTTTCTCTTTTGATTGAGAACTATCATCAACTGGCTCAAGTGAGTAACATGATTAGTAACGTAGTACGAAAGCGCCAACGTAGTATTAAAGAGAGTAGTGCACGAGTAGTAAAGCGTAGGTAGTACGAAAACACCAACGTAGTAGGAAAAATAGTAGTGTAACGAGTAGTAACATGTACGTTGTAGGAAAGAGAGAAGTGTAATGAGAAGTGTACGTGTAACGTAGAATGTACACGAGTAGTGTAACGAAAAGTGTGTGTGTAACGTAGTACTTAAGCAAGTAGTGTTCCTCTAACGTAATATGTAAGCAAGTAGCGTAACGAGAAGTGTACGTGCAAAGTAGTACTTAGGCAAGTAGTTTAACGAGAAGTGTATGTGTAACGCAGTACGTAAACGAGTAATGTAGCGAGGTGTGCGTGTAACATAGTACGTAAGCTAATAGCGTAGCGAGAAGTATACGTGTAACTTTTTACGAAAGCTAGTAGTGTAACGATAAGTGTACGTACAGCGTAGCACTTAAGCGAGTGGTGTAATGACAAATGTACGTGCAAAATAATAAAAATGGACTCTCCTTTTATAATTCAACCATAACTGAAAAACTAAAATTGCACTCGATTGTTCTTTTGATTACAATAGTTAATATGCTAGAAAGTATATTGTGCTATTCTCTCTCTAATAAAGATGCACAAAAAGTGAAAAATTATTAGTAAAAAGTATTTTATAATTATAAATGCGTTAGGAAAAAGGGGGGTGTTATTTCTATCTTCAAAACACATAAACATCTTTTAAACATACAATAATTTATCATGCAACAAATTATTAATTCAATACATTTAGAGATGTATTAATTGAACCTAAGCACGAAGTGAGAAACGAAGTTGAGGTTAACATAAGTTATTTGATCTTCAAAATTGAAAACTCAATAAACGAAAATCTCCTTGTAAATAACTTGTTTTTCACCTTAACCTGCACAAAGCATGTTATTTCGAAAAATTTTAATTGCATTTGCTAAAATTCAGTTTTGGAGATATATATTTATCAATATAATTAGTATTTTTTAAATATTGGACTTTCGTTTCTAATATAATTGATTATATTTAATTATAAGGAACCTAATTAGAAAAGGTAAAATATTTTTCTTCCGATATTAAAAATTAGTCAATTTATTTACTAGGCGTAATAAAATGTTTCCATCTTTATTTCTTTCTTATCGTTGCTGTTTGGTTACATCATTATTTCAGTTTCATTCCAGAAAAGTTACACTTTGACATCTTTAAAAATATGATAGGGGAAGAATCTGCAATTTTATCCGTAATTTTTCAGAGTTATTGCATTGCTTAATCACTTTATAGTATTTTAAACTAACCTCTCTTTCCTACAGAAAATTTAGTTGTGGTTATATGAATTATTTATTATTTACTTGTAATTTGTTAATTTTTCAATTAATCATTTCGGTTTGAGTCCCTAATGAAAATGCTTTCATGACGCGTATTGGAATTTTGTATAAACTAATTACAATTATAACTAAATTGAGCTACATTTAATTTAAGACTTATCTTAGGACATGTAAGAAACGTTTTAGCCTTAAAGAATGTTTTAGCCTTAAAGAAAGAAAGTTTTAGCCTTATAATTATAAATGTATTCACACTGAATCATTTGAATGAAAAATACTTTATATAAGTCTAGAAACAAGATAACATCTTTAATATAATAAGCGGAGGAAAAGCGTTCATTAATTTTTAAGCACATAACTGAACTGCTCATATTTTAAACACTTGTATACATAACTGATTTTATTTAAACTTTTAAATAGCGATATGTTATGACTTAAATATTTTATTCGTTTGACTAATATAAGTTCCCCATAAAAATATACTTATATATTAAATAATTTGGAAACCATTGACTCGCTAAACGTTAAACAAGTACACTAAAAGGAACGGTTCAATTATGTTACTTTTCCCATTCATTGCTTTAATACGTATCATTTCTTAAGAGAGTTGTACTAGTTTGCAACCAAATCCTTCCTGTAAACTAAATTGTATATGACTTTGGGGACATTGTTTACAACGACAGTGGTATTTAAAATGCTGTATCTCTCACCGGTTAAAAATACTTTTTTTTATGGAAAAATAGGCAGTTTATTTTTAAAAGCTAACAAAGCGCTGCTATTGAGATAAAATGTCTTATGAGTCAAGTAAAAAGGTATACTATAATTATTTTAAAAAGCACCATACAATATTTACAATGTTGATTCATGCTTAAGATGTTACCCATGATCTGCGTGCAAGCTTTCTATAAGTGCAAGGAATAATAAGTTTTTAATTTTACATTTTCAGGCTTTTGAATATATCGCGTTCCTACCTTTCAAACGTAAGTCCGGTAACTTCAACTACAAAGTTGGTGGACATCCCTCCTGGTGGTTCACTGTATCTCGTCTTGTTTCTCGTCAATAGCAAAACTGGCCAGATCTTGATGGACGAGATATATCGTCATTAGAGAAAACTGACCAAATCTTCATCTAGTCATCATTAAACAATTGGCAATATCTCGATGACGAGATATCTCGTCATTAGTAAAATTGGTCAGATCTTGAAAAGGATGAGATATCTCGTCGAAACCTTTTGGAGGGTTGAATCACTATAGCAGTGGGTTTGGTTCCAGAACTTCGGTAGGGAGGGTGAATTGTTGGTTGGTTGATAGTTGGAATTCTTTTGGTTTGGTGGAAACCTCATAGTCACGTATATGACTTATTTTTGCATCATTTCAATACAATTTTTCGTATATCTGAATCCAAAACCAAGTATCTCTCTCAGCAATAAGCTTTTTCTTATAGGGATTCTACACAAATTCCACGTGCATGCATCCTTAAACCATAATCTGAAGAATTTTTTTCGAGAAAACGAACCATCACGATGATGTTACAGTTTTTGTCAACTTCAAATAGTCCCCTAATCATACAAGTAGAGACGAATGACACTATATGAACTTTAATCTTATAAAATAAAAACACGCTTGATTTACAACTATAGAATCGTGGAAAAAGTAGGAAAAAAGATATGCATTCCAGAAAGGGATAGACTACTTTTTTCAACTTTCTTTTCAATTGGGATTGGTAATTTAGTATACTGTTATGATGCTAAAGATTGATGACGGAACTAAAGCTGTATATCTCGGAAAGTTTGACACTTTTCATCGACTCCAGAATAAATTCAAAAACAGGTTTACTTCATTTGCTGTGCTTCTATTTTATTTATGTAAAATACAGATACATTACGTCGGCTTATCTGAGACATTGTCGGCGACATGGTTCTGAGAAACCAAAGAGAGGAAAAGCAGGCTCACTAAGCAAGTCACTAAGTGAGTTTCTCAAAACGCCTTCTACATTTCATACAAGGAAAACATGACTTAGCGTGGACTTCAGTCTAAAGATAATCAGTCTAGAAAAACTGAAAAACTCATTTCTTGAAAATTTTGATTTAGTTAGTTTCACTTGTAAGCCGATGTGATCATTTAAAAAAAATGTCCACATTTAAAGTGTTTCTTTGTTCAAAAATAAATATTTATTTTCAAGTAATATTTTAATTTCTTGTTCAATCCTTTTACCTTTCCTTAATATACCAATTTTGCTAATGACGAAATACCTCGTCAAGATATTGACGATTTTTTTATGATTACGAGATCAAGATCTGGTCAGTTTTCTTCTAACGACTAGATATCTCCACCAGGATCTGGTCAGTTTTGCTAATGACAAAATACCTCGTTGAGACGACCACCAGGAGGGTTAAAGGATGGGGTGAATTGATATTGTAAGGAAAGCAAATGTCTTTTTTAAATTCCCCAGTGTGAAACAAAATCTGTAATGAAACTATAAAACTAAAAAAGCTACAAAGATGAGAAGCTTATACGTTATAGACTAGGGTGTAGTTAGGTGAAGGTAGGAAAGTTAGATGTAGGTAGTTTGATTTCTAGTGACTTTCCAAAAGAAGCAAAATTTCATGTTTAACCCTCATGGTGGTTTTGTCGATGAGGTATCTCGATACGATGTAAGAATCAATTATATTTCTGCTTATTCTTTTACATACTTTTACTGAATACAGCTGCATATCTGATCCACTATTCAAATTACTGCTTCCACATGTTTTTACCCACACATAATCAACTTCATTTTTTACTTTCGTTAGTATTTTAGTTCCTTGTAGTAAATTAGTTAAAAATGAACTGTGCGTGCGTGCGTGCGTGCGTGCGTGCGTGCGTGTGTGCGTGCGTGCGTGCGTGCGTGCGTGCGTGCGAGAGAGAGAGAGAGAGAGAGAGAGAGCAATTATTTCCAAACCTTAACCCACCTAGTGGTTGTCTGGTCGAGGTATCTCATCATTAGCAAAACTGACCAGATCTTTATGGACGAGATACCACGTCATAAGAAGAAAATTGACCAGATCTTGATCTCGTAGTAATCAAAAAATCAGCAATATCCTGATGACGAGATATGTCGTCAATGGGAAAATTGGTCAGATTTTGATGGACGAGATATCTCATCTAAACCACTTGGAGGGTTAAAATCATTTGTAATTGCAAAAATATCCAAAATCGATTCTCAATTATAAATCTGAAAGGCGAATCATAAAAACTATTTTCCTTCAAGATAAAATGTAAAACACTAGCTAAGAACTTTGTAAGGTAAAACTCCTCATCGGAAAAATTCGGACTGCCTATCAATAAAATACTGGATTCAATTGTAAATAAATCTAATAACTCCCCAGATACAGTTCACAGCATTTAATTTTCCTTTTCAATAGTACTTATTTGTATGTTGTGTCAAAAGGAGCGGCACTTTTGAGTTCGCATGCGAGCTGATTGCACACAAGCGAACCTATTTTATCACAAATCATTATCTCCCGTCCTCTTTTTAATAAGCGACGAGATTACTCAAGATGAAAAATATTCAAAATATGTAACTTGCAAAAGAAGACCGGAATGAATTATGCAGCTGCATTTTCGGAGCAGCGTGATTCATTGCTTTGGAAGGGGACGCAAACGAAGGAAGGCTAAAATAAGAGTTGAACATCTCATTTGTTCTGCTTCTCTCGCGGAATAAAAAAAGCTGCATTTTGATGCATTATATGACAGTCTAGATGAAGCAATGCGTTATCGTTACTTATGCGCTGATTGTCCGCTACAAATCACCATCGGAACGCGTCAAATCTTTCAAATGCTCGATTTTGAAGCGCCGAATCCGATAGTGCAGTTGAGAAGTTTTCGATTGAAAGAAAACTTTTTTATATTCCGGGGGAGAATTTTCAAGAAAGAGAAAACGGAAAAAGAAACTTTAAGCACACAAAGAGAGTTCGATTCCTTATTTTATTTTTTATAAATCCAATTTAGGTTCAAAATGACACCAAGTTCGTTACTTTCTTTTTCAAACATATGAAAACCTCGCAGTACAAGGGAAAAGAAAGAGATTGCGCGTACAATTCTGTTACTGATAGTTGCCATGCAATTTCTTGTAGGAAAATTAGAAAGGTACCAAATTTCACGCATTTAAACAAATTAAATGTCATTTTTAATAATTTGTAGATCGTCGACTTAGAGCAGAAACTCGTTAACTGTCAAAAAATTAATTTTGCGATACAACTGTTTAAAGACTAATTATATTTTTTAGATAAGAAAATTAAAAATATTAGCATTTTGATAGTGTTATACTTTTCAAACATATCACAGAAAAGCAGGCAGAAACGCATTAATTGACAAAAACAATAGCTTTGCATTACAACTGTTTAAAGACTAGCTATAGTTTTTAGATAAGAAAATAGAAGTTATAAGCATCTTGATAGTATACTTTTTCAAACAGATTACAATACAGCAAGCAGAAACCAATTAACTGACTAAAAGATTAATTTTGCAATGCAACTGTTTAAAGACTAACTATATATTTTAGATTAAAAAAGTATAAATTATAAGCATTTTGATAGTTATACTTTTTCAAACATATACCATGGCAGGCAGAAATTAATTAACTGACAAAAAATTAATGTTGCTGTTCAACTGTTTAAAGACTAACTGTAGTTTTCAGATAAAAACTAAAATTTGTACTCATTTTAATAGTGGTATACTTTTTTAAACAGATTACAATTTGGCGGACAAAAACTCGTTAACTGACCAAAAAAAATTAATTTTGCAATACAACTGTTTACTGCATTTTACAACGAAAACTAAAATTATAAGCATTTTGATAGGCTTATACTTTATTCACAAATTATGACATGACAATATATTTTATCCTGAAAAAGTGTTAAATGTCTCCAAAAGATGTCAGTTAACGAGTTTCTGCTTTAAGCCGATAAGTGACGGTCTTTAATTATATTTAATCGATTTTTAATATCTTACTAGTTTGGAAGTTATTCTTTCTGAAAATAGTTTAAAACTACTTTTGTAACAGTTGTTTTAAGTAACAACTGCTGTCTTTCGTCGGAATACTGCATAATTAAATTTCTAAAATAGTAATACTTATTCTAAAAGCAACTCAATAACAGTTAAAAGAATTACTACATAATAAATAAACGCACTTTCCTGTTGAAACTGTTCTGAGGCCATTTATCCAAATATAATACTTTATATTACTTATTAATTCCCCAAATATGTATAAAACAGTTTCCCTTCACTTGGATATTCATAATTCATAAAGATAAAACACCAAAAATGTTTCAGTTATTTACGTTTAATTTATTATTAAACAAGTGAATACATTTTAAGTCGGGTTATTCTTTTTGACCCAGACTACGTCTAACTCTTCGGATAGTATTGAGCGACTGTAACTAAAAGGTTCCAATTGAAATCATTTATTTTATATACGTGCCGAGCAGTAATTGTGTTGGCATATTCGTGAGCACTATGGAATTTAATTCGTATACTGTTCAATACATCGTGCTCGGGAAGTTTCTCTCCCACCCGTGGGAAGGGGAAAAGATGAAGTACTGAGTGTGCTGCCGTGTTTGAATAGAATCTATCTCGGCAATCGTGAGCGCAACACAACTGTGCGTGGTATCGCTTTAAAGCTCTTGACACGATCTATTGAATTATGGGAAGAACATTTCGAAATGTTTTGAACTGAACATGCTAAACCTCCAAGTGGTTTCAACGAGGTATCTGGTCCATCAAGATGTGAGCAATTTTGCTAATGACGAGATATCTTGTCATCAAGATATTGGCGAGATTTTGATGATGGAGAGATCAAGATCTGGCCGGTTTTTTCTAATGACGAGATATCTCGTCCATCAATATCTAGTAAGTTTAGCTGTTTACAAGATACCTCGTCAACCAGTAGGGTTAAAATGTCGTAGTCCTACCCTCCAAATGGGCTGCTCATCAGAACGGAGCCCATTTGGTTTTTTTATGAAGATCAGTAATTCCATATAAAGATTTTGGGCTTTGAATTCTTTATCGATGTATTAGATTTTCTATTTAATAAATATGGTTTTGTCCACAAAATTGTTGCGATGTTGAAGAAATAGATGCTTAATCCAAACTTTAATGGAATGAATTCCAGTTTTCCTGCTCATCCATTCAAATCAGCAATTAGAAAACAAAATACAAGACTCAGATCGTACATGTTATTTTCTTATGGAGTAGAAATAGTACGCATAACAGAACCAATACAAATATAATTATAAAAAGTACATGTCACCTATGAGAGGGATTTTCAGTGTAAAACTAACAAATCAGACGGAAAGCGAAGATTTTACTTCGGCTATCTAAATGCTCTTGCATGATAAATATCGAGGTTACCATAAAATGTAGTTTATAGCCATTTTGGCGATGCTTGAAGTTTCATCTAATTGGCGTTGATCAATCAACTATCATACATCAATTCGAAATTCATTCTTTGGAATTTTTATTGGCGAAGTGCTGAAATCGTGTGCGAAAAACAATCCAAATTACATGTCGGATTACGTTCAGGAGACACACCCCGTTCCGCCGCAAAAACACTTCCACCAGCTACATTTAGTTTAACAGAAAAAGGCCTCCATTAAACTGTCTGTGAATCTTTCTTAATATTTTTAAGATTTACAAGTTAGAACAAATGAAAGTTAGCCGTGATAAATCTGAAGCGAATTTAAAATGTAAACCTCTATTATTAACCCTAAAAGATAAATAGCGCCGTTGCGTAAAGCTATTTACACAACTTTTTACCACTAATTGCAGAACAAATTAATTAAATTAACATTTACACAATTAAATTTATTCCTTTGAAAAAGCCACTGTAAATATTTGCTCATTAGTTTTAACACTGGTAGTAAAAGTAAAGGCTAAAACTACTTGTTTGTATACATGTACCTTCAAATATACTAGATTAATTCCTTAAAATAGAATTTCTTTGATCTATCAGTCAAGGAATCCAGCGTCCCAATATAATGCACATCCACCCAGACGACTTTGAATTCAGATTAATCTTTCATTCATTCAGCACTATAGCCACGAGACCTTTTGACACTTTCCATTCTTGGCGATATATTCTGCCAGGCTCTCCAACCTGAGAACTAAAAAGAGCGAAATTGAATTAAAAGGACTTTGAAGTGTTTGCTCGGAGAGAATCCGCTTTGCTGCTAAAATCAAGCAATAATCGGTAACGGGACTAAATTTAGATGTCAAATTAAATCAGGCACAGATTGATTTTGGAAATATTTTCACGACCTTTATTCTTGAAAGCACATTTACTTTCAGTCAAAAAAGCGCGGGTGACTCGAGACTTCAAGCCGGTTTAATCGGAGTTGAAGCATTAAAAAAGGATGTAAATACAGAGCAGACATTTTAATACATTAATGTCGGGCAGAGATGAAATGAGATTACGCTTTTTTGTTTTTGTATTTCGATAAACTTTTTTGGCATTCAGCGCAGATTTCCAGCAATCTTCAGCTGGGTGAACAGAAATGGGAGTTTTTCTTTTAACTTGCATTTGGAGCAGTGTCTATCTGCATCGTAACACATGTTCTGAGATTTTGAAGGAATATACTTCTATGCTTAACTTAATAAACACCTTAATAAAAATGTTTTTCAACAATCGAGTAGTCCACTTTTTAAATAATCTTAAGCCATTTCAAGATTTCTTAAATTTGTTTTGTAAGCGTTAATTCATTAACGCTCCTGGTGGTTGACTTGACGAAGCATCTCGTCATTAGTAAAAATTGACCAAATCTTGATGGACGAAATATCTCGTAACTAGAAGAAAACTGACCAGATCTTGATCTCGTCGTAAAAATTTGGAAGTATCTTGATGACGAGATATCTCGTAATTAGCAAAAGTGGTTAGATCTTAACCCTCGTGATGGCTGTCACAATGAGGTATCTTGTCGTTAGCAAACTTGAACAGAACGTGATGGACGAGATATTTCGTCATTAGAAGAGAACTGTCCAGATCTTGATCTCGTAATTATAAAAAAGTTAGCAATATCTTGATGACGAGATATCTCGGCATTAGGAAAAGTGGTTAGATCTTAACCCTCGTGTTGGTTGTCACAATGAAGTATCTTGTTAGCAAAACTGACCAGAACGTGATGGACGAGATATCTCGTCATTACAAGAAAACTGACCAGATCTTGATCTCGTCGTCATCAAAAACATCGGCAATATCCTGTTGACAAGATATTTAGTCGTTGGTAAGATAAGATATTTAGTCGTCATTAGTAAAGTTGGTAAGATCCTGATGAGTTAAAGACAAATTTGTTAGTTGCGTTCTTTAAAAGAGTAGAAGTGTTAAATTTACTAACAATAAATTTAATACTTCTATTTCATAATTATTAATTTATAGTTTGGTTGGTCTTATGGCGCAATGGCCATATTTGACCAAGCTGTATCAAACAAAAGATCAAATCAAGTAATGGACATACACACATTTTGAAACATATGGATGACAATTCATCTTAACATCGCAGCACATATTCTGAGATTTTGAAAGAATGTAGTTTTGCAATTAGCTTTAAAACACCGCTATAAATACGTTTTTAAATAATATAATGGTCCGTTTTGTAATAACGTTCATCCATTGCATGTTTATTTTTTTGACGTAAACTTTAATTCAATAAAAATAAATGTTTTAGTTGCGAGATTCTACGAAATATTTTTATTTTAACGCACAAAATAAATTTAACGCTATTTTTAATGATCAAAATCACAATCAGAGGAAATGTATTTAAAGATTTGAAAACGAATTTAAAAAACAGCTGGTTATTCAAATTGCTATAAATCCACTATATACAGAAAAATAAAAACAGTTTTGTAAAGAAACAAGTCTAAATATTGAGAATATTAAATAAAATGAAGTAGAAAGTTAGTCAAAAATAAACTAATCAACGTCTAATATGAAGATGACTCCTTAAACATATTTTATGATAAAAGACGTTATACCCTATATTGAATGGGCTAGCACAGATTTCTACCGCAGTGGGCAAACCCACTCACACAGTGGTTACAAAAGTTTATTGGAAACTACTTGAGAAAATTCTAAGACAAGTGTATATTTTTATACTGTTAATTGATGGTCTGTTATTCCCATAACTGGCATTTAGTTATCAAGCTACTCTGAAACAACAATTAAATTAGAGAACAGGTTTAATTATTGAACAGAAAATTTACTTTGGTATACCTATTACCTATGGGCCGTGGTAGCCGGTTGGAAGAGTAACGGCTTAGCAACCGGAGGGTCGAATCCAACCAAAGACCGTCGTGTATAGAGGTGGCTGGTGCACGTTAAATCTGTCGTGGCCTCGAATGTCCTCACGTTGGCGTGATATGGAAGTTTGGAGGGTGAAGTTCCAGCTCAGGTGTGACCTCGTGGTTTGACCGTGATTCAAAATTACGTGATGTTTTCCTCGGATCTTTCCAATCGGGTTTGATCCCGTTGTGTTGATCCAGTGCGACGTTAATTAAATGCCTACCTATTATCAATACTTACCTTACACCCCTATATTATATAAATATATATTGCCTATACGAGTTACCTATTTTATTATAAAGCTTGTTTCATTTGTTGTGTAGTTTCACAAATTGTTCTAGAGATATAAATACATTTTAAGTTTTAACATTTTTAGAAGCACTCAGAAAAATGAAACAGCTATTTCGAGACATAAAGTAAGTTGAAATTCTTACAATAGCTATTCATCACATTTATACACAGAGATAGCAACAAAATAAAGTGCATATACTTCAGCTTTTACCGATGACTGCAGTAAGAAATAACGCACAATTTATGGTTAACACACACACAAATAATCATGGTCATTACAGTCGGTTGCCCGATTCCCAAGACTACGCAAAGATTTCAATTGAGAATATTGGAAGTTTTTTGCTGGATAGAGCAATGATCTTCTGTATAAGTAGAATGTACCAGGGAATATTTATTTCACCAGACGGGGATGATTTATGAGCTAAATAAAAATATATTTCGTTAAATGTATCAAACTGAATTGAGTAATTATTTTGCTTAGTAGTTTTGGAACGGGATGAATCGCGAGACTTATTCAAATTTTCATACTTTTAACAAAAAAAATGGAAGAGAGTATTGTAAAAGATTTAATTTAAGTTCAATGAGAGAGACGTTAAATTTTTAACAAAGGCACCGTTTTAATCAATGCATTTCTAAAATTACTGATGACGCAGCTAAGCCAAGGAAATCAACATATAAGGAAATGAAAAATTAACAATTATTTTGTATTAAGCTGTGAACATTGTACTCGGTGTTAAAAAAATTTCGCAAATATTAAACATTTTTGCATATTTGTTTACTTAACTGAGATGAATTGACAATTCTGTATTATCAATATCTTTGAAAAAGAATAAAATATTGTATTATGAATAAATTGTATCCGTTACTACTAAGCTGAAATCCTTTCTCTTCAGTATGTTCAAAAACGATATGGCGAATATTGATCTCGCGTAACATTATTGTGAACTTAAGATGTAACAAAAGTTTATCATCTGTGTTCAGCTCATTGTTTACATAGCTCCTATATCCTTTATATCATTTGACCCTCCTTGTAGTTGTCTCGACGAGATATCTCGTCACTAGCTAAACTGACCAGATCGTGATGGATGCGATATCTCGTCGTTAGAAGAAAACACAATCATGATCATAAGAAAGTGACCAGATCTTGATCTCATCATAAAAAAAACTGCAATATCTTGATGACTAGGTATCTCGTCTTTAGCAAAGTTAGTCAGAACTTGATGGACGAGATATCTCGTCGAAGCAACATAGAGGATAAGATAAGATTTCAACATGCCAGAAACTGCTGAACACTAGATTGTTTGAAATGGAATTACAACAGAATTTTTGGTTGGTTTTGGGTTTTATGGCTCAAAGGCTATATTTTCTAAGCTGCTCGGCTAAGCTATCTCGACATTAGAAAAAATTGACCAAATCTTGATCTCGTCATCATCAAAATATCGACAATATCGAGATGGGCGAGATATCTCGTCACTAACAAATTTGGTCAGATCTTGTTGGAAGAGTTATCTCGTCAAAACCACTTTAAGGGTTAAAAGTTTAAAGAACTCATCACTTCTTTCAATATAGAGTTCATTGCAGTCCATTCATCAGTGTCACATTTAAATAATGAGTATCTATAAAAAATATTTTTTTACAATGAAATGTTTGTGAGATATCTCTTAAATGTGAAGCATGAGTGAATCTTCAAATATCCAGAGTGCTGCTGAAACGTTATACGAATGATTAAAATATGCATGACATCATTAAATGCTTTCTACTCCCATTAGAAATTCGAAAGACTAATTTGTCTTGACATCAGTAAAAATGAAATTCGTCGCGTGAAAATATATATATATATATATATATATATATATATATATATATATATATATATATTTATATATATATATATATATATATATATATATATATATTTATATATATATATATATATATATATATATATATATATTTATATATATATATATATATATATATATATATATATTTATATATATATATATATATAATATATATATATTATTTATATATATATATATATATATATTTATATATATATATATATATATATATATATATATATATATATATATATAGTATGTATATATATATATATATATATATATATATATATATGGTTCCATTAATATAGACCGTAATTTAGGAAAGAAGAACTATTTATTTTTAATCTTCAGTTCTTAAATTTAAAATGCTTGCTAGAAAAACAAATACCCTACCTTGGAGGAAATGAGTTTGTAATGGCGTTCGGTTACAATCGCATTTGGACTGACAACACTTCAATTCATTCGCCCCAAGTTTAATTTTTTACCTGATCCAGTCCTGAAACCCAAGATAAAAATAACGCATTTCTTATTATAAATCCATCTTCCTTCTGCGTGAGCAAATCTCAGCATCGGCCATTCTTTTGGTTTAGAGAATAACTTCTTTCATTTTGTTTTGTAATGATTGAAACAGTAATTTTATCTGCTTTTCAGTTTACCCCATTTTTCCGCTATTTATTTCATTTTGTCTTAAACTGGTATATCTTTTAGATTGCTTCATTAAACGCAATGCCGCATCTTCTCATGCGTCAGAGATTTGAAGCTCTTTGATAACGTCTATACTTGAAAATGGGGATCAACTCCAAATGTAAAAAACGTATTTTGGGGGCATGGTCCTACAACAGGTTTGGAAAGGTTTTTCATTAGAGATGGGAGAATTCTAATACAAAAGTACTGTTATACTCGATTCTTAAAAATACTCGTGTACTCGATTCGACTATTCGATTCCTAAAAGTACTCGATTCTGCCCATCTATATTGGAAATGGGAGAATTCTAATACAAAAGTACTGTTGTACTCGATTCTTAAAAGTACTCGTGTACTCGATTCGAGTATTCTAAAAAGTACTCGAATTCTGCCCATCTATTTGAGCACAAGATAATCGATTTGAAATTATTGGATTTCCAATCAACTAGTTAGATTTAATAAACGCTCGAGAAAAGTACATTACTTTGTAGTAAATACAGCTGAAATGAGTATTTTGGGGACATGGTTCTACAACAGGTTTGGAAAGGTTTTTGATTAGAGATAGGAGAATTCTAACACAAAAGTACTGTTGTACTCGATTCTTAAAAGTATTCCTTGCACTTTATTGTTTCTCATTGTACTCGATTCTTTTTTGTTGTATTCGAATACGAACGTATTCAGATCCAATCACCTGATACAAAAGTATTCGTAGCCTTACATCGGAGAGAGAGAGAGGGAGAGAGTTGGTGGATTCTTACTATCAATAAAATAGGTTTCTGTATATGTATTCGAATACTTATTGGATACTTGAAAGTACTCGAAGTATTCGATTCTTAAAAGTACTCGATTCTGCCCATCTATATTTGAGCCCATCTTTTCTGTCCATCTATATATACTGTCTGGGATCAAACCCGAAGGGAAAGGTCAGAAGACAACACCAAGTAATTTTAAACTACGGTCAAATGACGAGAACCTGAGCTGGTACCCACTCTCCAAACTTCCACATCACGCCAACGTGAGGACATTTGAGCCACGACAGATTGAACGTGCACCAGCCCCCTTTGTACCCGACGGTCTTTGGTTGGATTTGAACTCGAGTATCGCAACCTTCCGTTTGCGAATCCGCGATTCCACCAAAAGGGCCACCGTGGCCCGGCGAGGATGGAAGCAAATAAAACTAAACAATCAAAACGCAGCTTTATTCGCGCGATTATAAATTTATTCATGTCACATCCCGCCTCATTGAAAAGTTATTAATTAAAACACCCCGCTCTTCAAACTCTCAACAGCTCTACCTACTTCTATATTTCTTTTCCTGCTAGATTGTTCCCTCTCATTGATATTCACAATGAAACCGATCCTTTTTTTCTATCGGATTAGAAAAAAGAACCCTGTCAATAAAAATCCCTGTTTGAATTGTCGGAAACACTCCGCACAGCCTCGAGGAGATTGAATTTGCATCTATACTGTTAGTTCTATTGATATGGGTACACATTTAAATTTCAAATCAAGGTTGTTATCCCTCTGAAAAGTAAAATACGACGACAAATTACCACCTCAATTTCACTTGAGGAGTTACAATGCACCCATCTCCATATCGAAATCAATGGAAAGGGGCACAATATCCGAGTATTTTAATTGAGTCAATATTAATGAGAATATTATTACGATAGTTTTTTCAACTAACGTCAGAAGCTTTATAGCATATATGTAAAAAAACGAAAAATTGAAATTCAGCTCAAGTATACTTGAGTATCCATCGAGAGATAGGAAGGACGTGGTAGAACAGTTGGATGAGTGGTTCGTTTGGAGGTTTTATGGCGAGGAGAAATATTTGGCCATGATATTTGATCAAGATATTGACTATAATTTTAGGAGACCAGATCTGGTCAGTTTTCTTCTAATGACGAGATATCTCGTCCATCAAGATCTGATCAGTTTCCGCCAAACAACAGTGTGGATTGGATGGTTGGGGTTTTATGGCGCAATATTTGGCCATGCTGCGCCAGACACGACATACAATATAAATAGACACACACAATGAAAGTTGTACTGACACAGAAGAGAGTACACCCAGGGAGGAATACATACTGGACATACTGAGCCATAACGCTGAGTGACCCACTGAGCCATGACGACCCGTAGCCCAGTTGGAAGAGCGACGGATTAGCAACCGAAGGGTTGCGAGTTCGAAACTCAGTCCAGACAAAGACCGTCGTGTACACGGGGGCTGGTGCACGTTAAATCTGTCGTGGCCTCAAATGTCCTGATGTGGACGTTTGGAGAGTGGGGTGCCAGCTCAAGTGTTGTTCTCGTCATCTGACGTGGTTCAAATTACGAGGCATTGTTCTTGGATCTTTCTCTTCGGGATTGATATTGGACCGTCGCCAATAGCCCATTGTGTTGCTCTAGTGCGACGTTTATTAATTACCATTACCACCGCCACCCAGACGTCGCCAATAGCCCATTGTATTACTCCCAGTGCGAGGTAAATTCAACTACCTGCCAACCTTATGCAATAAACTTATGGTTGGTCCCGACCGCACATGTCATAGAACCAAATTGTTGTCTTGCTCTTATCCAAAAGTAACAGATCCTTGATTTAAAACAGCATTCAAAATTATTGAGAAATGCAACACTTCTGGTTTTTGATAAGGCAATTGGAACTATCAATTTTAATCAGGAGTTGCTACTCATTGGAATTGACATGCATTTACACTTACCGTGAAAAGAATGAAACAGAATTGCAAGTTTTTAGTATTTGATTTATTTAAGGAAAAATTAAAAAAACAATGGAGGCAATAAGCATTAACTAAAAACAATCAATCAAAAATAAAATTGATATCGAGTTTCGTACAGCCAGTTACAAAAAATTGAGTTGAAACTTAAAATCAATAACTGTTTTGAAATATTCTGTGAAGTGGGGCTTTGGATTTATTTTGCTATCATTGTTATATATATATCAATTCTTGTATGTATGCTTTCCATTTCGTTTCACCCATGCGGTTTATATATTATTGTTGTAGTTAATCGTACGGAGTGACACAACGGAATATTGTCGACGGTCCGGGATCAATCCCAGGACAACACTATGTAAATTTTGAATCGTAGTTAGATGACGAGGTGCACCTGAGCTGGCACCCCACTCTCCAACCGGGACCTGTTTATATATTAATAATAATTTGAGCAGATCAATAAAAAATTCTCTGTTGAGTGATAATCGGAAAATAATCTTTTAAATTATGACATTCAGGGCACATCTACTTTAGGTTTTTCCGGGCTTCTCTTTTCTGTGTTACTTTAAGGATTTTATTTCTTCGCTTAATTTTAAAAACCACTTATTTAAAAATGGAAAGCATTCTGTTTTTAATGAATTTGTTTTTAATTATTTTACATTGTCTCTTTTTGCTACCCTTAATTTTTTAATAGTTAATTAAGGAGAAGTAAGATGGCGGTAGGGTAATTAATTAACGTCGCACTAGAGCAACACAACGGGCTATTGTCGACGGTCCGGGATCAATCCCAGGACAACACTAAGTAAATTTTGAATCGTAGTTAGATGACGAGTAACACTTGAGCTGGCACCCCACTCTCCAACCGGGACCTGCTTATATATTAATAATAATTTGAGCAGATCGATAAAAAATTCTCTGTCGAGTGATCATCGGAAAATAATCTTTTAAATTATGGCATTCATGGGCACATCTACTTTAGGTTTTTGCGGGCTTCTCTTTTCTGTGTTACTTTTAAGGATTTTATTTCTTCGCTTAATTTTAAAAACCACTTATTTAAAGATGGAAAGCATTTTGTTTTTAATGAATTTGTTTTTAATTATTTTACATTGTTTCTTTCTCTAATTTCTCTAATAAAAAGTTCTCTGTTGAGTGATAATCGGAAAATAATCTTTTAAATTATGGCATTCATGGGCACATCTACTTTAGGTTTTTGCGGGCTTCTCTTTTCTGTGTTACTTTTAAGGATTTTATTTCTTCGCTTAATTTTAAAAACAACTTATTAAAAATGGAAAGCATTTTGTTTTTAATGAATTTGCTTTTAATTATTTTACATTGTTTCTTTTTGCTACCCTTAATTTTTTTAATAGTTTATTAAAGAGAAGTAAGATGGCGGTGGGGTAATTAATTAACGTCGCACTAGAGCAACACAACGGGCTATTGACGACGTTCCGGGATCAATCCCGAAGAGAAAGGTCCGAGGACAACATCACGTAATTTTGAACCAGATGACGAGGCAACACCCGAGCCGGCACCGCACACTCCAAACTTCCACACAACGCCAACAATGCGAGGACATTTCAGGCCGCGACACATTTAACGTGTACCAGCTCCCTTTGCACATGACGATGTTTTAGTTGGATTCGAACTCGCAACCCTCCGGTTGCTAGTCCGTTACTCTTCCAACAGGGTTACCGCTGCCTGAGAATCACTTCGTATTGCAACTGCTTTTGTCCGTCTTCAATGTAAAACTTAATGAAATCTGATAAGCGCAATCTGGAAGGTGATCTCCGATATAAAAACGCAAAAACTATTTTTAATTAAAGATTATTTGAAAGAATTTCCGATTTTTCCAACGGGAAGTATTGTCGGCCGATTCTCCTTTTTCTCTACCCCCCAGGCCTCGTACCCGGGCAGAAGAAGCGAAAGGCCTTAAAATGAATTCTTCCGACTAAGTAGATTCCTGCTTTGCAGGAACACACCTCCGTGTCCCTGTGGTAATGAATCCACCCGAAGGCACTCCAGTTTTCAAAATTAATTGAGCGTATTGTGTTTATAAAAATCGCAGCCCTTGCTTTAATTAGAAGAAAACTGAAGAAAAGGAAGAACTTCTCTGTGGCACTTCCTTTGTTGTTTTGCGGATGCGATATTGATCGGAGCGATTCCTCTGGTTATTGGCACGGTAGCCCGGTTGGAAGAGTCGCGGACTAACAATCGGATGGTTGCGAGTTCGAATCCAACCAAAGACCGTCGTGTACAAAGGGGGCTGGTGCACTTTAAATCTGTCGTGGCCTCAAATGTACAAGGATATATCAAAAAGTAAGGCGAATTTGTCTCTAAAACTCAGAGTTTTTTGTGTAGCTAATTAATTTTTTTATATGTTGCAAGTACCAAGGTGATAGAAGTGTGACGGCTTGTAGAAACTTCTACGTCAACCCGTCTGGTGCTTAGAGCAAATCAAAGATGGCGCATCTACTTGAGCATTACTCCAAGGAGGAGGTGCGCGATGTCATTCGTTTTTTATGGGCCAAGGGGAAAAACATGTGATATTCATCGAGAATTGTTGGAAGTCTATGGAGAGAGTGTTATGTCGCAGAAACAAGTTTATGTGTGGTGTAACGACACGAATGTGGCTGTCGTCGATGCCATGATTCGTGAAGACAGAAGAGTGAGGTTGCATGATATTGCAAATGCATTGAATAGCTCTTATGGTTCAGTGAGCAGTATTACCATTTTGGATTACCATTTGTTTGGCCCCTGAAGAAACACCTCCTTGGGCAGTGTTTCCATACACTGGAAGAGGCACAACACTTACCTGGTTAGGGAACCTGGAGCAAGATTTCTTTGAAAAGGGCATGGATGATTTGGTGCCACGTTGAAATAAATGTTTAAACCACTATGGTTCCTTTGTCGAATGATAGTGTGATACGATTTGTCAAACATAATAAATTTTCATATATTTATCTCTCTCTCTCTGCACGTTTTTCTGTCAATCAAAAATTCACCTTACTTTTTGATACTCCTTTGTACCTACGTTGGGGTGGTGTGGAAGTTTGGTGAGTGGGGTGCCGGCTCAAGTGTTGCCTCATCATCTGGTTCAAAATTGCGTAGTATCGTCCTCGCTTCTTTCCTTTTGGGATTCATCCCGGACCGTCACCAATGTGTTGCCCCCCTCCAGTGCGACGTTAATTAAATATCTACCTACCTAACTACCTGGTATTATGGATTGGAGGTAATTGAATTGACGTCGCCACATAACGGGCTCCTGTGTCCGGGTGACGGTCCGGGAAGAATCCCGCGGGGAAAGATCCGGGGACAACTACTTGTGATTTTCAATCACCGTATGACGTGGTCAACACCTCATCTAGAACCTCACTCCAAAAATTTCCACGCCACGTTTTTGCCGTTTGACCGTGATTCAAAATTATGAGGGGGTATCCTCGGATATTTACCTTCGGGATTGATCCCTGACCGCCGGGGATAGCCCGTTGCGTTGATTCAGTGCGACGTTAATTCAACTACCTACGGTACCACTCCAACGTGAGGAGGCTTTGGAGGCCACGACAGATTTAACGTTCAGTAGCCCCCATGTACTCGACTGTCTTTTGTCTTTGCGACGTTAATTACCATTACCATTGTCTGCTTTCCAGTTAGTTTTGTCAACGTAGTTGATATATTAACACTAATTGGAGCAGATGAATACAAAATACCCTGGTGAGGGATCATTGGTAGGTAGATAGTTAATTACGTCCTACCGGAACACACAAAGGGCTATTGGTGACGGTCCAGGATCAATCTCAAAGTTAAATATCGGATAACAACACCTCGGTAATTTTGAACCAGGGTCAGATGAAGTCACACCTAAGCTGGCACCCCACTCTCCGAACTTCCACACCACGCCAACGTGAGAACGTTTGAGGGCACGACAGATTGAACGGGCACCATCTCCTTTGTACACGGCGGTCTTTAGTTGTATTCGAACTCGCAACTCTCCGATTGATAATCCATTACTCTTTCAACCGGGCTACCGCGGCCCATTGATATTAGTTTGAGCACTTTAAAACATTTATAGAACCATTCCTTATTTGAGTATTTGTCTTGAATCTCACCTTAAGAATGTGGTTCACTGGGTATGCCCACTGCGCTATTAACCTTCGAGTTGTTGGTGCACGTTCGATTCCTGTCAGGTGCATTCCCCCTGGGTGTATTTATCTCCTCTGTATCAGTAAAACTTTCATTGTGTGTATGTCTATTACTTGATATTGCATGTCGTGTCTGGCGCAGCATGGCCAAATATGGCCCTTGCGCCATAAAACCCCAAACCAAACTCACAGTAAGTATAAAGTTCGATACCCTAATCCATATCCCTTATTATACCCCCTCTTATACCCTATCTCGTAATTTCTTTTTAAATTTGAAGTATCAAATTAAAGGACAAAGCTATGAGTTCATCAATTCTACTTGGAATTTGGAAATAAAAATTGGCTCGCTTCTTCACTTCGTTGACATTACAAACCGAAAGCGCTCGAGAGTGTCAAATTCTTAATCAACTCCACCAAACAGCGAATTATAAAGGCATAAACGTCAAACGTAAATTGCAGCCCATTTGAAATCCTTGCAGAACTTGTCAAACCCTAGGCTGTGATTTCGAAATCCGAAGATCCTGATTAACACCAATCTTACCAGAAATTGAATAGCCGAAGTTTAATCGCACATTCTTCTTCCATTGTCCGATTTCAGCGAGAGCGAACATCTACTCGTGCATAAACGCAGCGCATTCTAACCGCTAAGAATTTTCTTGATTCTTGGGATGAGCTTTAATTATGGTAGATAGAGGGGGCGAATGGTGCACTTATCTCAGAAGAACATGAGACCTTTCCGTCTCTAAAATTACGCTTATTCCCCTGAAAATGACCCTGACATAAATCAGGGTAGCCCTAGACTTCCACCTTAATTACTTTTCCATCAAACTTCGCTTTTGAGTTCTAAGGGTTACAAATGACACTAAGGCATAGGGATGGGGTGATTTGATCGCCAAGCTCTTCGCCAAAGCACATCCCCTTTTTCCAACTTTTTGTCCGGTTTTATTTTTCCTCTGGTTAATTCTAGCGTAATATGGGCGATGAATAAAAGCGCCCTATTTTGTTAATTAGAGTGGTGATTTATGGGAGAGGTGAAAGACCAATCAACAACTACTTTGAATGAATGAAAACATTTTGACTGCGAGCAGGTCGCAGTTGTCGAGCTTAATAACAATGACATCACTTTGCCATCAATCTTTCATAATCTATTACACCTTGTTATAGTAGATTGGAGAGCACCCGACCACTTAGAAAAACGGGTTAGATAATGTTTCGAACTAAATCTATTACCGGTAGTGCTAAAAAGGAGTCCTATTTAAATGGGTCGTTCTGTTTCATGAAAGAGGATGTTCTGCGACATCATTAGATTGGGATTAAGTGTGACGTTTAATAGTGTGTGAACAATTTTAAATTGCATTGGAATGATAATTGATTACTTGAATTATTTTATGTCAAGTTATTACTTTGATTCCAATTTGCTTACGCTTTAATTATAAACATTAATTCAGGGTGATGATTTATGTGAGAGGTGAAAGACGAACAAAAACTATTTTAAATGAACGAAAACGCTTTAATTATGCGTATATCGCAATCAATATTCAGACAATATTTTGTTATCCTGTAAATATTTGCAAACTTTTACTGAGAGACAGGGTATAGATATCCCTTTTCACAAAAACCATGAGAACAATTAAAAGTACAACATAATCGCTTTATGTGGATATGGCATATCTTTACTATAATAGCTCCAGTGTGACTTTAATTAACTACCTACCTACCATCGAGAGACAGGAGGAATGAGCTGAGTAATATGAGTCTAAACTCAGGATTATAAATAGTAAGTCATTAACCCTCAAGTGCTTCCGACGAGATATCTCGTCCGTCAAAAATGATGAATTTTGCAAATGACGATATATCTCGTCATCGAGATAATCGTCACGTTACTCAAAATAACTACCTACGTACCTAAATGCTTAATAAGTTTAAAATAGTTTAATTTATATTTCGATTGACTTGCAGTAATCTTAAAATGTATTCACGAATTACCCGAAATGACAACCAAATAAATTTATACAAAACCAGAGAGAGACTTTTGCGATTACAATTCAATTTCTTTACATATTCCCAATTTTCTCTATTTTCTAAGAGATACAATAGCAGTTGCTCACTAATCAATCACTCAGGACCTAATGTGTGCCATTCCAATGTATGCAACGGACACACTAATGTTAGTGTACAACGTAACAAGCCCGGAATTTTCTGAATCCCCAGCGAAGAGAGATCTGTGCGAAGTACAAACTGCTTCAATAGCTTCTAGCGATTGTTCGTTGCTTGTGTTATCTGAGCCTCATTCCCTGAATCCCAGCTAAGGCATTGTTGCAATGCAGCCCGAATTTCTCAATACAATGGCGATGAAATGCAAGGTAGTGTTTCGCACGGAAGGTAGCGCACTCTCCGGGAACACAAGAATTGATTTCAAAGGTCCTCGTAAAATTGTTTAATTTTATGATACGCTGTATTTGGGAGGGACTAAAGTGCTTGGCACAATATCGAAAGGATTGCTTTCGTGACTTAGCCCTCCAACGAGTTATCTCGTTATTAAGATATTGCCGATTTTTTAATTATGACGAGAGCAAGATCTGGTCAGTTTTTTTCTAATGACGGGATGTCTCGTTCATCAAGATCTGGTCAGTTTTCTTGAAATGAAGATTTTGTTTCAAAAGAATACTCGGTGGGTAAAATTGCTTAATTTTATGATGCGCTATAAGTTTTGGACGAACAAAAGTGTTTGACAAAATATCGAAAGAATTACTTTAATGACTTAACCCTCCAACTGGTTTCGACGAGATATTTCACCCATTAAGATCTTACTAATTTTGCAAATGACGAGATATCTTGTCATCAGGATATTGCTGAATTTTTGATGATGACGAGAGCAAGATTTAGTCACTTTTCTTCTGATGACGAGATATCTTGTTCATCCCGATCTGGTTAATTTTCTTCTAATGAAAAATTGATTGCAGAGCATACTCGATAATTTTTTTAAATTTTATCATACCCAAACATATATTAATATATGTTTGGATGGACAAAGGCTTTTGACGCAATATCGGAAGGATTGTTTTCATGACTACCTTCCAACTGTTTTCAGCTAGATATATCATCCATCAAGATCTGAAAAATTTTGCTATTGACGAGATATCTCGGCATCAAGATATTGCTGAATTTTTCATAATGACGAGATCAAGATCTGGTCAGTTTTCTTCTAATGAAGAATTGGTTTTAAAGGGTACTCGAGGGTAAACTTGCTTAATTTTATGATGCGCTATATTATGTTTTGAACGATTAAAAGTGTTTGACACAATATCGAAAGGACTGTTTTCATGACTTAACTGTCCAACTGGTTTCAACGAGATATTTCATCCATTAGGATCCGACCAATTTTCCTAATGATGAGATATCTCTTCAAGATATTGACGAATGTCTGATGATGACGAAATCAAGATCTAGTCAGTTTTTTCTAATGGCGTGATACCTCGTTCATCAAGATCTGATCAGTTTTGGTAATGAAAAAATATCTCTTCAAGATAACAACACCAGGAGATTTAAAAACATCACCATTTAACAAGACTTAGAAATATAGAAACTTATTCTTTATACTTAATAGGGATTAAACTGGGATAAAACTTTCGACCTTTAAACTATCTTTAATATTTTTATGGTCTGTAAAACTGCAAAATTAGAATACCTTCAAATATATCGTACCCCGTCGTTAATAGAACCGTACTGAGAAAATGGATTTCTAATGCAAAAGCATGTATACATGTTTTGTGTGTTGCAAATCTGCCACAACTGCCCTCTACTGGAGCATCAACTACCCTCTACTGAAATCTACATTTGTGGCGATTTTGAAGCACGCGGAGGCACGTATTTAGTCCTACATTTATCACTAGAAATTCATTTTTTAGTTATGGTGGTATTGCAGCCAGGGTGCGATCGGTCGTATTAAAACGAAGCTGTGTGTCATGGCCCTTTGAACCATGGAATTAGCAAAACTGGTTTATTAAGACATAACATAGCGACATTATGTACATGAATTATGAGTAAATGAGCTGAGGGTGAAATATCTAAACTGTGTTTAGGTTAATGACAGAAGAAAGAGGAAAGTATGTGCGAAAAGGAAAACAGAGTGCAAGAAAGGTGAACTGTAAGCATTGAAGAACAAGTCGCGTACATTAATCTAGTATTTGAGTTTTTTATATCTTTGAGTAGTAGTCTTTGAATTATATTCATTTTTGTATGGTATACTAGAATACGCTGTACAGACCAACACCACAGTTTTCAAACCAAATTCGTCTTGTTCCTTCTCTTTGCAGTAGGTCCTAGTCCAGTTAGCTCTCGTGTAGCCAAACCAGATCAAACCTTTTTAGTTTCATTTTGCCTCTTTTACAACAGTAAATTGTTCAGTCCTCTTGTAGGCTCAGGCTTGCCATGATTATAAGAAATAGGACTAATAAAAGGACCTCAGATAATGCGAGATAAGTAGTTATCCTCATTATATCACTGCTATTTTTTGTCTGGAAACTGCATTACACCATACTTATGTTAAAGCTTTTCATCAACTTGAATTTGAAATTTTTGAAATGGGATAACCTAGCTTAACTATGTTGTCACATACTCGGGTGGTGTGGTATCCATGAGTGCACAGAATAAGTCTTTTCCAAGATGTATTTGTATGCGTCAGCTTAGCGGTTAAGATAGCAGAAGCCAATTATTACGGATGCTTGGGTATCTCTCGAGCAAATATTGTCCTTTAATCGGATGTTCTCGGACTGTCACCAATAGCCCCCTGTCTTACTACACTGATGTGACGTAAATTCAACTACCTACCGTTGTCTGTTAACCCTTCTGGTGGTTGTCTCGGCGAGGTATCTCGTCATTAACAAAACCAACCAGATCTTGATCTCGTCATCATAAAAAATCGGCAATATCTTGATGACGAGATATCTCGTCATTAGCGAAATTGGTCAGATATTGATGGACGAGATATCTCGTCATTAGCGAAATTGGTCAGATATTGATGGACGAGATATCTCGTCGAAACCACTTGGAGGATTAAAATTTATTGCTTTACCAGTAATTGGCCAACGGACCTCATTGAGGCTTCATAGAATCAAGTTCAAATAATCTATATAATCTATGGTGATTCCCAATGAGAAATGCATTTCATGTATATAAACGAGCCAGGCTCTATAGCTCGTAGTTCAATCAAATAATGCAGGTAGATAGTTGAATTTAGATAGCACTGGGAGCAACACAATCGGCTATTGGTTACGTTAAGGGATCAATCCCTATGGAAAAGGTCTGAGAACGACACCCCTAATTTTGAACCAAAGTCAGGAAGCAATCAAATAAAGTAAAAATATAAATAAATGATACTCTGTGTGTGAATATTTCATTCGGTGTATTTCGTTTTCCGGGATATAACTGCCCGTTGATAGTTTCCTCCATTTACTTTTAAATAAATCTTATATAATAGCATCAACCCGTCAGTGTAAACTATCTCCTTTAGCAACAAGCAGAGTAACCATACGGAAGCTATTTCATCAATTATGCTGAAGTGAGAGCTTTTGGTAGCAGGTATGAAAATAAGGGTTGTTTAAAGAAGCCATCCATCACTCTATATTGCTCTTTCCGCATTGTGTCAAGTATTTCCCAATAAACACTCTAAGGATATTTCTGGGTTATTTTTCCGAAAATAAGCAACAATATGTATATACATAAGAGTAATTTCATTTAATCTACTCTCTTCTAACCCTCTTTGATGATATAAATTTTAAACTAAATCATCAATAGAGGTTGAACTAGAGCGATATTTTCTTTTGAGACCTCTTCAGAGAGAGGTAGTCATTTTTATAGAGTATTAAACATTTATATATATAGTTACTGCTTCAGAGGGTTTTAAGATGCTAGCTGCTTCAAAATTAGAGTTGCTGAATTCTTAGAGCTGAAAAAGGATTTTACTGAAGTTTATTCGGATCTCACGAATTTTCTGTACCATTAATTACGAGACAAAATAACCAGGGTAATGTTAGTAATGTTTAAAACGAACGTTGCTAACAGGATTTTAATTCAATTTTTCCGTTACTTATCTTCAACCATAAAAAGCTTTTATTCACATAAATCGCCACATTTTTCTTAACGAAAACTCAAAAATGCTTTTAATGGAAAAATATCACTCATGTATCTGAGTTATCGATAAAATTTTAAAAACAACTTATTTAAAGAGCACATGTAGATCGTTTAATTTCGGAGTGCCTCATACCGACGAGTACCCTTAACATCTTCAGTCTCGAGAAAACTCTCCCTGCAAAATTTTATTTTAGTGTTTTACTTAAGGGGGAGACTTAGAGATGATGGAAAAACATTTCTAAGATGAACAGGCAAGCAATGGTTTTCCGTCAATTAATTGGACACTGGAAAAGTTTTACTGATACAGAAGAGAGAAATTCACCCAGGATAGCTGCAGTAATCAAACCTACAGCTCGCATGTTGCTAGTGCAAAAAACCCACTGTGTCATGGTGGCCCCGCTGCCCAAAAGGAGTACTCCAATATTGAAAAGGTTAGAACAGGTTTTATTCTGTACCTTGGATGACATCCGGCACTGAATTCCATTGTATCCTACATTCATACATAATGATATCGTTACCACAACGCCAAAGGCACCAATCTACAAAATTGACGTTTCTACAAAAAACGCGTTCATAGTTTTGATGCTTCGGGAAAAGTCGAGTTACGACTCAAAGGTTGTTTTCTCTTGAAAATCGGCATTTCTACTAAGAATCTAGATGATTCGTGGCTTTGTCATAGCATAAAACATGAAATAGTGACTCGAAAAATGCAGTTAGGTGAAAATCGCTAAAATGCAGATTGGTGCCTTTGGCGTGGTTGTAACGATATATGTTTCTTTATATGCAATTTAAAGAGTTGAGTAAAATTCTCAAAACTTTTCCCCTTTTTAAAGTTTTATATTTCCATTAATGTTTTTCTTCATTAAATCTTTCATTTACGCGATGAATATTGGAAGTCTTCATCCTCATTTAAACAGCATGCTAGAAGCCACAACTTCTTTCATACAAACAAATCTGTACTCCTATATATATTTCTCTGGTTACAGAACTACTAAACCCTTCAAGTGGTTTCGACGAGATATCTCGTCTGTCACAATCTGATCTATTTTGCTAATGACCGGGTATCTCGGCATAAAGATATTGCCGACTTTTTATGATACCGAGATCAAGATCTGGTCAGTTTTTTTCTAATGACGAGACTTCTTGTACTCAAAACTAGTAACAAAAGCATATTAACTCTCCAAGTGGTTTCGAAGAGATATCTCGTCCATCAACATCCGTCCAATTTTACTAATGACGAGGTATAGCGTCATCAAGATATTTTGACTTCTTTATAAAGACGAGATCAAGATCTGGTCAGTTTTCTTCTAATAACGAGACATCTCATCCATCAAGATCTGGTCAGTTTTTCTAATGACGAGATATCTCGTCCATCAAGATCTAGTCAATTTTGCTAAGGACGAGATACCTCGACGAGACAACCACCAGGAGAGTTGAGGTACTCTTTACAGTTGGCAAGAATATTAGTTGCTTATTTACTCGTACTAGGTAGGTAGGTATTTTAATTAACGTCACACTGGAGCAACACAACGGGCTATTGGTCCGGTATCAATCCCAAAGGGAAAGATCCGAGGGCACTACCACGTAATTTTGAACCACTGTCATATGACGAACTCATACTAGGTGTTTTGTGTTGAATTAAAAACTTTTGACTTGAATTAGTGAAGATTTAAACATTGTCTAGAAGGGGAGTCCAACCCAAGAAATTTGTAAAAATCTGTGCTAGAATTATTATTATTCTCCTTTTGTATTAGGAATGCTCTTTCTTTTTTAAAATTGATTTCCAGGGGGAGAGTTCTTGGTCCTGACTTTTTCTTATTTTGTCAAAAAAGCCCTTTTGCAAGTATGATCTGATAATGAAATTCATCGAAACGAAATACGAGATTGATTGATTGACTGTGTACAGATATAATCCGACTTGTGCTTGATCTCTAGGATCCACTTATAAAGATAATAGATTCACAAAGTTTCTAGTCATATTCTTATTTAAAAGTCTAATATTCTCCTTATAATCTCTTTTTTCATACGTTCTCTGATAAGTGATTCCAAATTACAAGGTGTTGTCCTCGGATCTTCCCCTTCAGGGTTGATCCCGGACCGTCGTCAGTAGCCCAATGTGTAGCTCCAGTGCGACGTAAATACAACTACCTACCTTTTTTCATAGCCCTGTTATTTTGAAAAGTTTTGAGTTCTTGAAAAACTGGAATCTTTCACCGTAAATACTGCCCTTAATTCCCTGATATACATCTGAGAGTTTTAAGTAACAAACATGTAGTTAAATCTAATTACAGATATTTATTTGAAAAATATATCAAAATTCCAGTTTTTATTTTTAGAAGTTGTGAATTATGTGTGGAGTGTGTGCAAAAAACTATTGTAGAATCTTTCCCCCTCCGAATATATATCGTATGTAGCTCCTTTTTCAATTTCAACTCCTGTTCAACTGTGCACAGCCCGGTAGATCACAAAATCACAAATTCATCAATTTTTTTATAGTCTAGGCTCGATATTGTCTAGCTTCAGAGTTCTTTGACTCTGCATTCAGATAAATGGATGCATTGATAAAATGTGCATTTAGTTCTAAAATGTAGCAATGCATATGTCTATTTTTTTCATCGAAATCCTTAATAAATTATGGCCACTACTTTAGTACGAGTGTAGAAAATATTGAGTTAGACCTACGTTCTAATTCATGCACTCATTTGTAGATTTGAAATATTTATTTTCGACAGCCAGCAAAACTTACATAGAATAAATTAATGTGAAACATGAAGAAAGACAATCTGCACCTAAACGGAATAATTTTACTATTTTATTAACTCATTTGTAAATTCAAAACACTTATTCCTTTTCGGAAGTTGGCTAAACTTACCTAAAAAAATTTTGTGAAATACGAAAATAGGCAATCTGCACCAAAAAGGAATAATTTTACCATTCTATTAATTCATTTTTAAATTTGAAACACTTATTCCTTTTTGGAAGTTGCCTAACCTACATAAAACAAATTTATGTGAAATAATGAAAATAGGCAATCTACACTAAAACACGGAGTAGTTTTACCATTCTATTAACTCATTTGTAAATTTGAAACATTTAGTCCTTTTCAGAAATTGGCTAAACCTACCTAACATAAATTTATGTGAAATACGAGAATAGGAAATTTATTCTCGTATAAACGGAATAATTTTATTCAATTTTAACTCAATTGTATATTTGAAACACTTATTCCGTTTTGGAAAATAGATAAAAATTATATATAATATATTTATAAAATTAATAATATATAGGGGTAAACTAGACAGTTATTGACACCCTAATCTTGAATTTTAAAAAATAAGCTTTCATGTCAATGTTCAGTTTGAGGCTTTGCATAAGTCCATTTATACTGCAAAAATAAAATAAATAAGAATGAAGGAATGTCAATAACTGGTGTCAATTACTCATCCATAGTGTCAATAACCGATTTTGCACTATTTATTCTCAATATATTGCAAAATATCTTCTAGGGATAATTTTTTGTATGAAAACCTTTATTCAGCTTAAAGTAGAGTAATTCAGGAAAAGTTAGAATGAATTTCAACTTGATTGAACTATTTTAACTATTTTTTTGCATGAATTTATAGTATAAATATTGCCTTAAGGGTGTCAATAACTGTCTTGTTTACTTAAGAGTGTCAATAACTGTCTTGTTTACCCTATATATTTATAAAATATGTTTATAAAATAAATTTATGTAAAATTTGAGAATAGACATCCTGAACCAGAATGTAGTAAGTTTTCTGTTTTAAACTTACCTATACACGCAAATCTACAAATAACTTCGAATTTTAAATATAGGATGAAACAGCCCGTAGGAACTGAGAATATATCCCAGAACGTAACTGAAGCAAGATTCAGCAGTATCGGGAAAATGTTTACATAGATCTATTTCACAAAATAAATATTTTGTATAAAATATAGGTCTCTTTTTAGTGATCTCAAAATAAAGTAAACAGATAACTGAAATCGATGTCCTTTGCAGCGGAGACAGAACAAATATATATTTCAAATATTTCCCGATAAAATATCTTTTGATTTAAAAGCTGTTTAAAATCGTGATATCCAATATTTCCTTGACTCCAGAGTTTGAGTGGACAGTTTCGTTTCGAAGTGTATCAAGTAACATATTTCTATTGATCCTTTTTTCGTTTAATTGTATCTAAATAATCACAATTGAGTTAGGAAAAGTATGGTTTTTGTATAAAAATAGTAAATTATTTATCCATCATTCCAACCTTACCTCCACATACAACATGGGAATTATATTTAAATAATTATAAAGACTTCTGTATACTTATAAAGCGTTAGATAAATGGAACGGTATTTTTAACATGAAGTTTGGGATGTAACATTTGTAACATGGAGTTTGTGTAACCCGGTTATACGATAAAACCCGAAATCGCAAACCTTTATCCAAAAAAATGTCCAATGAAAGTTTTTCCTCTAAAAAATATGTAAATATATGTTTTAATGACCGTTCAAATAAAAATAGATGCGAAAGTATTCAGTTTAAGAGGGAAATAATTACAATAACGTAATAAATTGCGTTTATAGAGTAGATTTCAATCAGTAGTCGTTTTATTAGTGTTTTTTAGCATTACAATTGAATTTTAATACATTCTACGAAACGTTTTCCTCTTTTGTATTTGTTTATAATTAACCCTCCAAGTGGTTTCGACCAGATATCTTGTCCATCAATATATGATCAATTTTGCTAATAGTAGACCTCATCATCAAGATATTGTCGAATTTTTTATGATGACGAGATCAAGATTTGGTCAGTTCTAATTACGAGATCTCTCGTCCATCAAGATCTGGTCAGTTTTGCTAATAACGAGATCACCATCGAGGCAACCACCAGGAGGGTTAAGTTACCTTGCTAACAAAAGTGGCATAGCCAGACAGGAAAGCCCTTGGGGCCCAAGATCCCCACAAAAGTGTTGGTTTCTTACTTTATATAATTATCAAAGAATAATATTAAAAGTGCATAGAATCTTTTTGTGATACTAAAATAAAGTACCATTTGTTAGATTAATTGTTTATTAAATTATTTACTAGGAAATATGAAAGCATAAAACTTCTTTATTTTTCACTACATAACTATCCCAGTATTTGAATATATATTTTTAAGTAGTATATCTCTAATGCGCTTCAAAGAAGCAGAGAAATAAAACTGGAATTTCTGGAAACAAGATTTGAATATACATTTAATCTTATTTAATTGCGATGATGTTTTTGGCCAGATGCATCAATTTTTAAATAATTTCTTTGCTAGGATCATCTGAGATGCGTTGCTGTTTAAGATTACGCAATCCCTCACTTTAGTATTAAGTGACTATACTATTGATGAAGTATGAGATATAGGCACATTTTTAGCGATTTAATTCTCAGTATTTTTAGCATAAAGGTGGATTTGAACTTTTGGCTCCTCGGAAATGAAATCGTAGCTACTCTACAGTGGGCTTAAAACATGACATCTATTCAATGTGTCCAACTCAGAGTATAACATGCATTTAAACTGAAATGGTACACGCGTTTAAGTCGAAAAAATACCAAATAATTATTTCAAAGAATATCTTCCGAATATCTAACAGCCCTGTATCATTTTAGCATCACGATTACACTCCATTTCATAAGCAATTCATTCCATCGTGTGAGAATTGGGGAAATAATCTGCTTAAGTACTCACGCTTAAATTGATAAAATACCAAATAACTTTTAAAAAACCTTCATAATGCGAAAAACATTGCAAAGTCTTTGGTAGATTAGAATTTAATACCACAGTACAAAATAGCAGATTGTCATTTATTTCGCCCTATCAGAATTTTTAAAAAGATAACGCCTAAATTGATAAAATACCACATTACTACAAAAATCGTTCAAAATGCGAGGAACTTCGAAAAGTCTTAGATGGATTAGAATTTAGTAGCACAGTACAATATAGCAAATAGCAGGGTACAATATAGCAAATAACAGGAAATCCCAACTTCCAAATATCTAACAGACCTGTATCATTTTAGCGTCACGATTACTCTCCACCATTTCATAAGTCATTCATTCCGTTGTATGAGAATTGGGGAAATAATTCGCTTAAGTACACCGCTTAGATTGATTATAAAATACCAAATAACTTTTAAAAGCTCTTCAAAAAATGAGGAACATTGAAAAGTATTAGATGGATTCGAATTTAATTGCACAGTACAATATAGCAGATTGCAGGAAATCCCAATTTCCAAATATCAATAGCCCTGTATCATTTTAGCGTCACATTTACTCCACCATTTCATGTCATTTATTCTGTCGCATGATAATCAAGTAATCATGTCGCTTAAGTACACACGCTTCAGTCTATAAAATTACGGCAAAACTTTGTTTTAGAAAACCTCCAAAATACTAGGAACATCGAAAACTTTAAGATGGATTAGAATTTAATGGCACAGTACAAAATAGCAGATAGCAGGAAATTCCAACTTCCTAATATCAAATAACCCTATATCTTTTTAGTGTCACGATTACTTTCCAACATTTCATAAGTCATTTATTTCGCCCTTTAAGAATTTGAAAAAAGATAACGCTTAAATTGATAAAATATCACATTACTATTACAAAAATAGTTCGAAATGCGAGGAACATCGAAAAGTCTTGAATGGATTAGAATTTAATAGCACAGTGCACAATATAGCAGATAACAGGAAATCCCAACTTCCGAATATCTAACAGCCCTGTATCATTTTAGAGTCACTATTACTCTCCACCATTTCATAAGTCATTTATTCCGTCGCAGAAGAATCGGGGAAACATGCCGCTTAAGTACACACGCTTTAATCTATAAAATTCCAGCATAACTTTATTTAAGAAAAACCTCCAAAATACTAGGAACATTAGAAAGTTTAAGGTGGATTAGAATTTAATGGCACAGTACAATATAGCAGGCTGCAGGAAATCTCCACCCTCGAATATCCAACAGCCCTGTATCATTTTACGCGTCACGATTACTCTCCACCATTTCATAAGTCATTTATTCCGTCGTATGAGAATTTGGGAAAGATGCAGTTGCTCTGGACGACAGTCTGGCGATATTGACACTTACGTACGAACGGAAAGAGTCCTGCCTCTTTATCGCGATCCGAATATTCAATTCTCGATTGGGTAATCGATTTTACCCGATTCTCTCTCCGTACTATCGTCTACGGCGAGAAGTGATAGGGCACATTTGTGGCAGAAACGGCTCTCACATTCGGGGATTCCGAAATCATTCCTTACTGCGTTTAATGGAGCATTTTCGTGGCAATAAATCCTTTTGGATCCTTGAGTAGAAATGGTACTTAGTATCATTTTTAAGTTATGAAGAATTCAATGATTCTTCTATCAAATTGGGTTTATTAAGTCGCTAGTTTGAGACTCAACTCATTTTCTCTATAAATCTCCTAAGTAACCCTGAAGCTGTATTAAAAATTAGCGTTGCCTTAATATGCGGTATTTAAAGAAAACGAAACTTTTAATTTACGATTAAATATTTTTCTTTTACGTCTTTTTACAAATGTGACAACTATTTCAGAACAAAATGCAAGTGTTAAATGCGACACTTATTTTGGGACAGAAGGAGTGTTAATGGATACAGGAAACTTAGTACGATTCGCTCAAAGAGAATAGCAAAAGAGTAGTAACTAAAGTAACGTTTAGCTAATTTGGAATTAACCAAAAACAAACTAAAAATTTGATGAAAACGAATAATGTAGACGTTTCACAAAGCATTCCATAGCACTATCTATTTGAACATTAGTTAAAACAAATTTAACTCTTAATATTCTTGTGCAAATGTACAATGCTGTCATAATTCAGACAAATTTTTAACTAGATATGTATCATTAATTATTAAATGAACAATGCGACCGCTAAATATTTAGATAAATTGAGTGTCTTCCATATATGAAACTACTGAGAGGGGAAATTACATTTAACGTAATTTAACAATATATTTTGTCACTGTTGAATATTTTCCTGTTTTATTTATTTTTGCAGGGTGAATAATCTGAAGCCACATTCAAAGCAGTGCTTAATTCAAATTATTTATTTTTCAATTGCACAAAATTAGAATTTAACTTTAGGCTTAAACTTAATTAACTTTAGAATTTAACTTTAGGCTTAAGTTCAATCATTGAGCTAAGCGCAAATAGGGTTCAATCATCTAAAACTTCAAATCTTGAGTTTGGTTATCATAACCAGATATAAAAAGAAATTGAAAATAATATAGAATTTTTTTTATCTCATTTATTCCTCATATTGGACACTGAATCCCAACTACAAGAGCCAGTTGGTAGAGTCGAGAATTAGATTGCGAGTTCGAAACTCGATACAGACCGTCGGCTGGTACAAGTTATACTGGTACAAGCTGGTACAAGTTATACTGGTCGGCTGGTACAAGCTGGTACGATACTGCCGTCGCCTCAAATGTTGGCGTGGAGTGGAAGTTAGAAGAGTGGGTTCCAGATCGTGTGTTGACATCGTCATCTGACCATGCTTCAAAATTACGGGGTGTCCTGATCTTTCCCTTCGGCATCGATCCCGGTCCGTCGCCAATAGCCCGTTGCATTGCTCCAGTGCGACGTAAATTCAACTGCCTACCAATCCAACCATAAGTACACTACCTGTTCCAATAAGTTCAGGACCTTAATAGTAAGGACCCCTGTTTCATGGTGCAGCGGACATATGGCCAATAAATTATCTTATGTATTTCACTACCATAGTCTAGAGTACTTCACCCCAGCCATATAAATATTGAGTGGAACTCAAAATATCGGGTCCCTATTAATACCGATATGTTCTAATTTAGCAGCCAATCTACCTATTTACCCTCCGTGTCTTTCTGAGGAGATATTTTGTCCATAAAGATCTGACCAATTTAGATAATGACGAGATATCTCGTCATCAAGATACAGCCCATTTTTTTATGATGATGAGATCAAATCTGGTCAGTTTTTCCTAATGACGAGATATTTCATCCATCAAGATCTGGGCCAGCTTTGCTATTGGGACGATACCTCGTCGAGACAACCACCAGAAGGATTAAATCTAGTCCAGATCCCTATATGGCTACTTATACTATCGGAAATTTTGTAATATATATCCCTCCGGTCTCACATTCTGAATATAACCACACAAATATCAATACTACCGAGTTTTTGATGATGACGAGATCAAGATCTGGTCAGTTTTTCTATTGACGAGATATCACGTCCATCAAGATCTGGGTCAGTTTTGCTAATGTCAAGATACCTTGTCAAGACAACCAATAAGAGGGTAGTCCAGTTGAGATCCCTATATGGCTACTTATATTATCGAAAATTTTGTAATATATATCCTCCGGTAATAATATTTGGAGTTCCAGCACAGAGAGGAATACGATCAAACCATGGAACCAGCTCTGAAGGATTGATTTAAATGAGCACATTCCGCATATGGAGGGAGCACGCTGTGACCCTGTGTTGGCACTTACGGAATGCATTACCCTTTATTCTATTTATAGCGATATAATAGAGCAGGAGGTCTAATTTTCGATGTCACACCGACCCCTGCATACGATGCGTCAAACTCTGACGCATGAAATGATCGATTAGAGGGATAAGCGCTCAACCTATCGCTATGACGCCCGATCCTTCAATTATGAAAGATAAGTTCTATCGCGTGCAAATAATCCGACAGCATTCTTGGAGGACCGAAATGAACTTTATCTCCGACACAACTTCATAAACGTCTGGGTAACTCATCTTTATCGGTCGACAGCCGTATTTTTTCTCGGTGGTTTTTCCTTGAATGGTGGAGCACTTCGGAGTGCTTTGATTTAACTGAATTTTTTCAAATGAAAATCTGGATAGTCTTAGGTTGTTCTTTAGTTTTGTTTCGGTTTTGGTGGTGGGATGCTTCGGTGCCATTCTTCGAATTCGATTTATATTTCACGTTGGTTTTTTTTGGTTAATTTATTCTTCCGAGTGTATGAGTAATTTCCGGGGCATGAAAACAAAATGGTTTTCCTTTGTATTTTAATTTTTGATTGCTATATTATTCATTTCTATATAACCCTCCTGGGAGTTGCCCCGACGAGGTATCTCGTCATAAGCAAAACTGACCAAATCTTGATGGACGAGATATCTCATCATTAGAAGAAAACTAACCAGATCTTTATCTCCCATCATTATCAAAAACATTATAAATATCTTAATATGTATGGCAATATCTTGAACGAGATATCTCATCATTAGAAGAAAACAAACCAGATCTTGATTTCCATCATCAAAGACGTTATGAATATCTTAATATGTATGGCAATATCTTGATAGGGGACAAGATATCTCATTAGAAGAAAACTGACCAGATTTTGATCTCCAGTCAATCTCCAGACAAAATTTATATTGTTTTGTGGATGATCTCATAATCAAAATTAATATAAATATCTTAATACATATATATATATTTGTATGTATTATACCTACCATATATATATATATATATATATATATGTTAGGTAGTGAATTAACGTCGCACTGGAGCAACACAAGGGACTATTGGCAGCGGTCGGGGGTCAATTCCCAAGGGAAGGATCCGAGAATACCACGTAAATTTGAGCCATGGTCAGATGACGAAATAACACCTGAACTGGTACCCCACTCTCCAAACTTCCACACCACACCAGCGTGAGGACATTTGAGGCCACGACAGATTTAACGTGCATCAGCCTCCATGTACACGATGGTCTTTGGTTGGACGGAGTTTCGAACTCACAACCCTCCTGTTGTTAATCCTTTGCTCTTCCAACTGGGCTACCTCAGCCCAATATATATATAGAAATATTTTAAAACGTGGCATGGCGTCATTAGCAAAATTAGTCAGATTTTGATAGACGAGATATTTTTCAAAATCACTTGAAGGGTTAATAGTCAAAGTTCTTTGGAATTATGAAATGGTATTAGATGACATGGTTAATTCATACGGGGGTGATATATTTGAAGGTATTCTAATTTTTTCAGTTTTCAGAATCAGAAAAAAATAGTTTAAACCTCCTCGTCTGACAGTGGTTCAAAATTACTAGGATTTGTCATCAGATCTTTCCCTTCGGGATTTGTCCCGGACCGTCACCGATGGCTCGTTGTGTTGCTCCAGTGCGACGTTAATTCAATTATCTACCTCTCTACCTAAAGTATATTTCAACTTCTGGTATATTTTCTACAACTTATCCTTGCGAGTATATGCATGAGCAATGCTGATTGCAGGAAACGATTCATTTGTTTTGCTGTTTTACACTGAAAATCTCTCTCATAGTACAGCAAAAGTTATGAGTCATTTTCTGTCTAGTTAAATGTAGATGGTAGTAGTTTTTCGGTGGAGATACGTGTTCCTGTACGTATTCTGGACGTGATATCAATTGGATTGTTTTTGGAATACGATTTCAGCACTTCAATAAAAATTCCCCATAAAAATTGAATTCCGAATTGATATATGATAGTTAATTGGTCTCATCAGTTAGATTAACCCTCCTGGTGGTTGTCTCGATTAGGGATCTAGTTATTAGCAAAACTCACCACATTTGTATGGACGAGATATCTTGTCTTGGTAAAACTAACCAGATATTGATCTCGTCACCATAAGGTAAAAATCGCCGATATCTTTATGACGAGATATCTCGTCATTAGCAAAATTTGTCAGATCTTGATGGACGTCTTATTTCGTCGAAACCACTGGGGGTTGAACGCTTATTGGATAAATTTAAGTTAGACAAATTACAATAATTATAGATTTGGCGAATCTAATTCGACATTATTTTCGACACCAATTTTATTCTCCAAAGTGGTGTTAAACTACATTTAAAGGCAACCTCGATATGTGTCACGAGCGAGCATTTGGATAGCCCTAGTGAAATCTTCACTTCCCGTCTTGTTTGTTTGTTTACATTGAAAGTCCCTCCTATAAACGTCCGTATAAAATCGCAAAGAATAAAACTCAGTTGTTGAAGCGAAATCACTTGCTTTCTTTATCTTTACTTTAATTAATATAATCTCGAGAAAAAAAATAGCTGAAACCCCATGGGACATACTTTTATTTTTGTGAGGATAAATCAGCTCTGTTAAAATTAAACTAACACCGTGCCGTAAGACATTGGGGAAAATTAAGCTATTTCCGATTTAAACGAATATGTATGTACCATACACCGGATTCTCAGCTAATTAATATAATTCTCCGGTATTTCTCGAAAATAACAGATAATGATAACTAAGCACCCTTATTAATTTTAAAGCATAATCTGATGCTCCAACATAAAACGCGCATGGCTCCCTTGGACGTAGTTCAAAATATTCCTTCCAAGATGTTAATCGATTTCCGGAATTTCCCATTAATGGTCTTTTTCTCAACTCGGAGCCCAAATTTATGGTGGCAATTACATTTCGGAGAAAACTCAAAGTAAAAAGCTGAATACGCTGCAATGGCAGTTAAAAGCGATCATTCTATTTAGAAAATCAATCTGAAATTGTTACACTTCAACACGGGACGGAAAGTCGTAGATACAATTCGAGGACGAAATGGCTTTTACTTCTTTTGGCTGTAGTTTAAGTGATACTCCTAATTGCAGTGCCATTTCTAATGAATTTCCCTCTTTTTCGTTCGGTTTTGCTGCTAATACGATACATTCTTTATGAAATTGGATAAAAATGTCATAGATTGAAATTCTGCTTTTAATTCTCGCTTTTCAAATTACATTTTACTCTTTTTATTTTAGTACATATTTTTACATGAGCTCTTATCTTTCCATATCTGCTATTCCAGTATAATATATACATAGTTGATATAAATCGGAAGACTTATCAGGTTTTATGCATGCTTCTGGGACCATTCAATTAGGTTCAACCAAGATGAAATTGTGTGTTCAATTTGCAACCTATACCAGTGATAGACTTAAAGATAAGAATTTAATGCAGTTTTAGGGTCTTTAAAACAGGTTAAACCGAGATTAAATTGTGTGTTCAATGTGCAACCTTATAAGAGGAATACACTTAAATACCTTAATTTAATGTATGGTTTTAGGATTATTAAAGCAGGTTAAACTAAAATGAAATTTTATGCGTTCATAGTGATTGAAATTCATTCTCACTTTATATAATAGCGTTTATCAGCATACTTTCAAATGGTAAAGTGTGATTCAAAACAGCGGTTTTTAAGAGTTTCGTCTATTGTGTAACAATACCTGGAGAAATAAGCAACAAATGGATTTATTGGATTTTGGGGTTTTATGGCGCAAGGTGGAGAAATATACAACAATGCAAGCATTGTAAGTTACACATCAATCATGAAAACTGTATGATCTGTTGAAAACTAGGGACTGAAATGTGTTGATTCAATACACAACTTTTATGTTCATCATTTATTTATTCTACCATGAATATTTTTCTTAACATAAAATGCTCATGTGCAAAGAAAATCACATTGTAACGTTTCATTCACGAGTAAATGATCCCACAGGAGATAGTTACTGGTCACGATAGGAGACAAAGTTTACAACGAGTCATGACGGACATCATTGAACTGGTTATAACTCGCTAGCCCTATAATTGGACACGTCAACCTCAATATATTTACCAGGTGCATGTGAACGTCATATAACATTGCTAGAACGCCTACTGTAAGTTACTCATTGCGTGACTTGCTTTCTGGTCCTTAACACAGTTAATTCTAACTGGTGGTAGGCTAGCTTTCTGCGTATAAGGCTGAAAAAGGCTCTCTAGATCATTATCATTATAAAACTTGATATTAGCTAGAATAGACTTCTCACACAATCGATTCGCTATGACATGAAACTACAACTTCATTAACTCGCTTGGATCCTTATTGCGGTGATGTGTTATTACTCGCCCCTGCATGTAAAGTGCATTATTGCCAAACATGTGAACGAAGCTTTGGAAACTGAAGTTTTACGTAAAAGTAAAAAGCGTAAACAGTAAGAAAATATTTACATTTACAAAAGCTTGAAAGTAGATATGTTCCGTACTTTTGTTGTCTTTTTTTGTCCTATAACAAACTTATCCCAGAGGGTTGTGTAGAGAAGTTTAGAGGAATGGATCATATAGCAGGTATTTTGAAAACCGTTAACTCAATGTCACTAATCTTTGACTAAAAATAAAGTACAATCATCGTACACTATTTTATTTGAATATCAACTACGAATCCTTATCACAATTATGTAATATGATGAATCGCTCCGATAGTTCAATTCTATTTTAATTTCCTTAACCCTCCTGGTCGCTATCTTGACGAGGTATCTTGTCATTAGCAAAACTGACGAGATCTTGCTGGATGAGGAGATATATTGTCATTAGAAGTAAACACGGTCACGATAATTAGAAGACTGATCACAGCTTGATCTCGTCATCATATAAAATTGGCAATATTTTGTTGTCGAGATATCTCGTCATTAGCTAAATTGGTCAGATCTCGATGGACGAGATATATCGTCGACACCACTTGAAAGGTTAAATGAACTAACAAGAAAAATCCGTTTAAGTCTAAGTTACGGAACATGAATATTAAATGCATTATTACATTCAAAATTGTATGTGCAAACATTGAGTGTATTCAAAATGTTCAAGCCCATTTATGAGTATTTAGATGAGTTTGCTTGGTTTATATATATATTATAATAAACAATGCAGGCCAGCAAAACGCCAAAAGGTCAAAATGCAGAAATGCAGACAAGCAAAAGCCAAATGGCTAAAAAGTCAAAATACTGGGGGGTATAAAAATAGTCAAACAGAAGTCAGAACTGGCTATTGGTGACGTTCGGGGATCAATCCCCAAGGGAGATCCAAGTAATTTTGAACCTCGGTCAGATGACTAGAGCTGGTACCCCACTCTCCAAGCTTCCGCGCCAACGTGAGGACATTTGGGGCCACGACAGATTTAACAGGCAGCCCCCGTGTACACTACGGTCTTTGGGGGACCGAGTTTCGAACTCGCAACCCTCCCGTTGATAATCCGTTGCTCTTCCAACTGTGCTACCGCGGCCCCTCCAGACTGTATTTTATGTAATAGTATGACGGCTTTACATAACAATAGACAACCTATGACGGCTCAACACTTAGACAAGTTCCCTGCACTTAGTTTTAGTAAAAGAGCACAGAAATACTGAGAAGCCAGAGGCGAATGAAGTAAAGTGTCTGGTATTTGTTTCTTTCATTTTTTGGGAGTAAATTGTAAGTACAATGGCAAATTCTGAATACTTTTTGTTGAGAATAACCAACCTCAAGAACTAGTAAAAGGAATAGTGATTCAAAACTACTTTTGAGACAAAAAATGAATGCTACGTCACCTTAGTGTCTAAAAAGTATCAATTCCCATCTTTTATTCCCCCAAGTTTTATTTAAGAAGTGTTTTGCATAGTATAACAGATGTATTGATATTCACTGCCTTGTCATAAACACATATCAAATAAAGATAAGAAAACTCTTCCTAAAGAACGATAAAGTTTAGGCCACTTGGAAAGTATACTCAAAATATTACTCCAAAACTGAATAAACAGCGAAAACTGCATCTCATATATCAACATACCTCCGAAAAGTAGCGCAGCTTGAAAAGGCTACTTTCGAAAACTAAAGAAAAGAAGCGCCTTAGTTTTTTACTATCCATAAAAAGTATCATTTTAAGACTTCTTTTGTTCTTCGTAAATGAGGCGACACTCATTCAAAAATATTTCGGGCGACAAAGGCGACATAAAAGCCCCCACTTAAAACTGCTATCATAAGCAAGCTCTGAAAACTCAAGAATGCGTAGATAAAATTTCGAAGACTTCGAGTTTCTACTTTTTGTCATTTAAAGGAAAGTTATTGACTTTTTAAAATGTTATTAATTTTGGCTTCTGTCGTGCGCGTGTTATATATAGAAACAAAGTATGGGGTAGATTCTATTTATATAGAAAGAATTTCCCCGAATCCCTCTATAGTGTTCGATATAGAAAAGAGATAGCATTTCAGTACAGTCAAGAGACGAACATTCATATAAATACACCCCCAAATATTCACAAATTTCAATAGCAACTTTATGCTGTTGAATTTTTAATATCCAAGAACTATAGTGAGTAAAAATAAAAGTTAATTAACAAAAACTATGTTTTAATTAGTATTCAATAAAATTAAAAAGTGGATTTATACCGATTAGAAAACATAAGTTCACGAAATCAAATTAATATTCAGACTTTGCCGTTCTAATTTATATCTTTAAACATTCTGTTTGACTTATTATTTTTGGCATATTATTTATTTTTCAATGCAATACTATTTCACTGCGTTTGGGTAACAGCTCTAGAGATAATTTTTGTTTTGGTACTGAGAATTATTCTGATAAATTTTCTAGAGATAATTCATTATTGGTTTTCCATTGGATTTAGATCTGGTAACGTAGCTGGCCATAGCACAATTCCAATATTATTTTGCTGTTGCTTAATCTCCACGTCTAGCTCCAGCTAGACCAAATCCATGAGTCCATTCACTTGCACAAAATCATACACCAAAAGAATTTCAGAAAACCAGTCGTCTCGGTACAACCCCAGGCACTCGAGAATGTGTACTGGAGAGGCCTGGTCAGAGGGTAAACATTTAGGGTAAACAGGATGAATCTTGCGACCACAGCAAAATATGAGACACCTCAGAATATTATTTTGTACAAACCAAGAGTGGGTATCATATGTACGAAGACATAATAATGCTGAAAGCATCACCACAAAAAAACTACAGCTGATAGAAAATTCTGACTATTTTATTGAATTTAACATGAAAATTTGTTTCGGACATCTTTACTGTTCTTTATCTTGAAATTCGTGTCAACTAGCGTTATTTTAAACGAGCAATTAGTAATTTGTTGAACATGTGCCTGTTAACCCTGCAATTGGTTTCAATGAAATACCTCGTCCATCAAGATCTGGTAAGTTTTGCTAATGACAAGATATCTCTCCAAGAAAACACCAGAAGGGATTACTTTAAGATATAGGAGCAGCCGTGGCTCAGTGGGTTTTTCCACTGCTCTAGCGAGCTGTGCAGGTTCAATTCCTGTAACTTACCCTGGGTGTATTTCTCTCTTCTGTGTCGGTAAAGCCTTCCTTGAGTGTAAGTCCATAAATTGGCGTTACATTTTGTGACAGAAGAGTACATGCGTTGTAAAAGTTAAATATAAATTTAGGGTTGCGGGTTTGAACTCGATCCAACCATCATGGACATGGAGGCTGGTGCACGTTAAATCTGCCGGAACCTCAAATGTCCTCACGTTGGCTTGGTGTTGAGGTTTGGAGAGTGGGGTCCCAGCTCAGGTGTGACCTAGCCATCGGACCGTGGTTCAAAACTACGTGTCGTTATCCGCTGATCTTTCCCTTCGGGATTGATCCCAGACCTTCGCCAATCAGTTGTGTTTCTCCAGTGCGACGTTAATTCGACTACATAACTACCTAAATATCAATTTATTCATTCATTGCAAGTTATGTATATATGCAGTAAAATTATCGTAACATTTCAGGAAGGGTGGCACACGCAAATCTAGTTTAATAGAATTGTACACAGCAATCACAAAAGCACTTAGTACGTGAATAATTCCTATTATATGTTGTATTGGGATCGCCATGGATATTGATATAGTGAGGGGTAAAATATGTGTAAATGGGTAGTTCAAGAGAGTGTTACTCACCCCGGCATTGAACGCTGGGGTGTCGCTGATGTCACGACTATTCAATGAGGCCCGGAATAGCTTCGGACGTTTTAAGTTCTGGGATTGTCGACGAGTTCGCTCTTCAAGAGTCACGCCATATCAGCGTTTCCAAGATCTCTGTGCTTCCCGGGAAAATCCAACTTTCTGCCCTTTGAGGGTTGCTTCACCCCAATAAAATCCAGCTTGATACCCAGTGCTCTGACCGATACCAGCAAGTCCATTCATCCCATATTCAATCAGGTCCGATTCCCCCATCTGGGTGTATTTCTCTCTTCTGTGTCAGTAAAACTCTCTTTGTGTGTGCATGTCCATTACTTGATGTTATCTGTCTTGTGTCTGGCGCAGAATGGCCAAATATAGCCCTTGCGCCAAACAAACCAACAACTCAGATTCAATCACCGTGGCTACTTGACCCCTCCCAATTCCTAATATCCACAACAACCTAAGTCCTTCCATTTAGTATTAATTATTTATTTTATGAGTTGTCCTTCAATTTCCAACTCGTCATGTCACGGTGACACCCGCCTCGTGTTTCGCGCGGCATGGTCAAATATGGCCCTTGCGCCTTAAAACCCGACCAACCATCATTAACATATCTAGGTATCAGACGAAAGTGAAAAATACTTTTTGGACAAAAGCTTCCCCGACGTACTGTGAATTGATCATGCCAATTTTTTTTTTGGAAAAAAGCTACCGTTTCGAGTGTTAAAATTCTCCCTCAATTTCTTGCATTGAACCAAAAGGCAATCATTCTTCGTTACGTCCTTCGGGGGGAAGCGGCACTTTTTTCCTGTCGCCAATTACAGCAGCTAACCCGCCAAAAGAGTTCACCGCAAGCAAAGGAACTCGATGCCTGTCAGCAAAAAGGGAGATGTTCTTCAAATGATTAATGTCTGAAGCCGACAAATGTTAAGGGTGGGGGGCGTTAAGGATTTGAGCAGACTGGGATCACTTCATTTTGTACTATCTCCTTCCTCCTAAATTTCTTTCCATTTCACAATGCTCCAGGAAAGACCCAAATAATGCCCTTTGTCGAATAGGTTATATCCAGCGAGAGCATTTCAAATCTCTAAAGGTGATAGTTTGTTAACCTGAAAGGAGAGAAAACTCATTTCTGAACCCTTTTCTCAATGTACTTCATAAAAATAGGCATCGCACGTTTTTTTATTCAGCTACAATAGCTCGTACTATTTTGTTTTGAATCGCCGATGTAAATCAAAGCATGCGAGCTCTTAAATCCAAGTAGGCGTCCGAATTCGGAAATTGCTTATTTCCATGCCCTTGAAATAAATTAGATTAGGGGACTGAAACAGAAAGTTTAAGTTAGGAAAATTAAATTTAAGAATCTCTTGGTAGGGGGGTAGGTATTTAATTAACGTCGTACTGGAGCAACACGACGGTCCGGGATCAAACCCAAAGGGAAATATCCGAAGAATCTCTTGGATTCAGAATGAAATGTTCAAATCATCATTCCAATTCAAATCAAAAATTAAAGAAACTTGTTTTTTCATGCACTTGACTTTTTTACTTTTGATTACATCCTAATCCTGAAATTTAACTTCATTTCATTATATCGATCCCTCTTAGGGGCGCATCTTTATGTGTGTACGGGCTTCACGAATCCGAGGTACACTTGCGATCTTATATTTTCCCATGGGGTTTACTCCCTCTTGTAAGCAGGGGGATCGCGACCCATGCCCAAGCGATCTTGCTTTCTCCCCTCCTTCCTTTCCTTTCTTAACAGCTTGACATTGTCTGTCTTGTGTTTGGCCAAATATGGCCCTTGCGTCAAAGAAACCAAAGAGCCGTGGTAGCCCGGTTGGAAGAGTAACGGATTAGCAACCGGAGGATTGCGAGTTCGAATCCAACCAAAAGACCTTCGTGTACACGGGGCTGCCCGTTAAATCTGTCGTGGCCTCAAATGTCCTCACGTTGGCGTGGTGTGGAAGCTTGGAGAGTGGGGTACCAGCTCTGTTACCTAGTCATCTGACCGTGGTTCAAAATTACGTGGTGTTGTCCTCGGGCTTTCCCTTCGGGATTGATCCTGGACCGTCGCCAATAGCCTATTGTGTTGCTCCAGTTAATTAAAATACCATACCAAACCAAAAGAAAAACCAACCAACCATTATATGGATGCTTTATTTCTATACCAAAATACTTAGAATATAAGGTTACTTCACTTCTATAGCTCTTGGATTCAACTTAAATAAGTTATTTCCAAAATATCCTTTATATTACATTTATATTGCACATAAACGTAAATTTTGTTACAATGAACGGCAAAATAATATTCTAAATTGACGGCTTTTAATCAATTTTTAATATATTTAAGGAAGTAAATAGTGCGAGGCGAGGCTTTCGTGAAGTAAGAGAGTATTCTACATATAAAACCGTGATTGAAGTAGGAGCTGTCACCTACTGGAAATGTTTGAAGGAGTCGTATAAATTAGTTTCATCTCTAGAGCGCTTCGAATTTCGGTACGGAAGTTTGGCACATCAATGATGCTTTCTTGTACCCGTCATCTATCGCATTGCAAACAGAAAAACAGTCCACGTTATGTACTTGACCCATCATCTGGGACATGTGCGATCCCGTAAAATAGCATTGGAAAGTATTTTTCAAATTTATATCAGAGGTAGATTTAACCCTCCTGGCGGTTTTCTCGATAAGGTTTCTCGTCCTTAGCAAAACTGACCAGATCTCGATGGACGATATATCTCGTCATTAGAAGATCAGATCTTGATCTCGTCGTTGAAATAAAATAATCGGCAACATCCTGATAACGAGTTTTCTAGTCATTAGAAAAAATGGTCATAACTTAATGGATGAGGTACCTCGTTGAAACCACTTGTTTGGTACGTAGAGTAGGGTTTTAGGGAATGGAAAACTTAGGTCATTGTGAACATTAGGAATTGGGAAGGGTCACGTAACCACGGTGATTGAATATGAGTTGTTGGTTTTTCGGGTTTGTTTGGCGCAAGGACCATATTTGGTCATACTGGGCACCTGACACCAACTACTTGGAGGGGTAAACAAATAAGAGTGTAAGCGATTGTTAGTAAAGGGTCTGCTAGAGGTATGGTAAAAATACAATTTCTTTAAAAATTACTGGGACAGAGTAGTAATTGATTCAATATGAATTTTGAAAATTTAGCCTCGCACTTTCACCATTACACCAATAATCTACAACCCTTTATACCTACCTTTATGACCTTTTTATAGTTTTGTTTTCTAACTGTAGATGCTATACTGTTGTTTTAGCAATTGAAGCAAACTGGAATGCTGGTGACTGAGTGAACTTCATTATATCATACTGAAACGGCTTATGGCTTTGGATCGGACAATTAGACAATTTCCCCAGAAAAATTCACACTGACTTTCTTTGGATTTGGCTTTTAAGACAAGATGAAAGAATAGCAATATTCATTGATTGTAGTACAGATTCCTACCTCCATCACCATCCACCGTTCATTGATTTCTGTGGAAACCTTATTTGCCATTTACTGAAACAAGGGAAGGAAATTGTCCTCAGTTATTCTTAGCTACTGTGAGATACCGGGCTATGACATTATGGACAAATTGGCATCGGATGTCTTGTAAACTCGGTTACTTATTCTCATTTCTTTTTGTAATGCCAAACTTTAAAAAAAAAAGAAAAAACATTGGGAAAAGGTCGCAGTATAGAGGTTTCTACATGAAATACTCTTGTAGACAAGTAAAAAAATTCCTTGTAAACTTTCAATAAATAAGATGCTGCTTGAGTCCGTCTTTACAAGAGATACCTAATTTTCTCTTAGAACACCTAAAACACATTATGACTATATGACCAAAGGGAATCCCTCAGTTTCGAGTTGCTAATTCTTCCTTATCCTATTTTATTTTAATATTTACGTTAAGCATAATATTGAAACAGCGCGCTCATGATAATGAGCTTAGTTCAACATGTTTAAGAAGTAAATAACGCATAGAAAACAATTACTACGTGAAAATCATTAAAACTTGAAGTAAGCACAAAATTTCGTGTTTTTTCTGCTACCAAAGAGGCAATTAAAGAAAAGGTAAAAAAGTTTATGTAAAATATTATTAATTTACTTTAACAAGGTTACTCTAGTAATCAAACAAAATAATTATTTTTAGGCTTTTTATGAAAAACTAAACATCCTTTTCTGTTTGAATAAATATGGTGAGGGTGAAATCGATTAATTTTTCTTCTACTTCTTTCTATATTTGTCACTTAATTAAAGTAGTGAATTATTCGACAAGTGCATGTGATACAAATACTTTACTTTGTACATATAGTACAATATTATCTACAAAGGAATTTAACACATCATATGAAACCACGTAATAACCATGCAAAAACTGCCTCTCAAGAAAATCAAAATGGAATTAAAATTAATGCATATTTTTAACGGATGATTTGCAAATAGCATGTAAATTATAAGAGTAAAAATGCTACCGAGGATTTACGAGGAAAACCACAAAAACTTCGACTTCTGTAATAATAAAGTAAATTTATTTTAAGCTTACGATTTTAAACAGTCAATACAAGTAAAACAGCCCAACGTTAAAAAAATTTCAATCTCGTTTTTTGTAATCGATCTTAAAATCGCACGATATTAATCTATGTATTGAACTCTGTATGGAAATAATTATATTTTCATTCCATTGAATATATTGTAATATTAGAAAATGAAGCTTCCTTTGACAATGTTATATAGAGCTTCAAAACGAGGTAATTTTTTATGCAATAAAGCATCATTCCTGTAAAGTAATACACATTAAAATTCCATGCACCATACCATTTTACACGTCATGATTATTCTTTAAATTAATTAAATACCTTCAATATTGTGTCTATTAATACTCCATAAGTAAGAATTATAACCTCATGTTAAAACTTATTTAGGATCCGAAGAAACGATTGTATCATCATAATTAGTTCAAGGTTTTCTTAACCCTCCTGGTGGTTGTCTGACAAGGTATCTTATCATTAGCAAACTGACAAGACCTTCATGGACGAAATATGTCGTCATTAGAAAAAAACTGATCAGATCTTGATCTCGTCATCATCGAAAAATTGGCAATATTTTGATGACGAGATATCTCGTCATTATCGAAATTGGTCAGATTTTGATGGACGAGATGTCTCGGCGAAACCAATTAGAGGGTTAAAGGCGAAATATTTTGTTAAAATATTTGTCTTGCGAAAAACACTTATTAGTACATGATTTTATTTATTATTCATTTATAATTAATTTTATTATTAAAGCAATATGGGCTTTTCACTATAATATTCAATAGCAAGTAAAAGATAATTATCTTATCACCTTTATATTATATTTTATTTTGAATTTCTGTAACCATATAAGCATTCGTTCGAAATCTTAACTTCCTTGGTATTCTTGGGGTTTAATAATTCTCAAAAACTTATCTGTGTTTTTAGCCTTGATTTTAATAAAATGGATAAAGAGGTACTCACAGAATCACATTGTTCCAATTTTTTAAATATTGAATCAGGTCTGTCCAAGTTCCATTTATAAGATTTATTGAACTATTAAAATCATCGATTTTAGAGCACAATAAAAATTTGGAAATTTCAATTTTCTTTGTTCTCGTTGAAAATGTACTAAACAACGCCTATTCTGCACTTCTTGGAAAATTTACCATATTTCAAAGTTTGCTGTCGATAAGCATCTGAATGTAATGTAGCGTAAAAAATACCAAATGCTTTTTTGACACCCTGCAAACAGAGTTTTCAGTTTCGTTAAATTACTTTCTATCTCGAAAATTAAAGAGCCATTTGTCCGCCTTTGTTGAACGACTCATTTGTTTGTAGTTCCGCCCGTGCATTACCAGGCATGTCCCCGTTTTTTTCAAGGAACTGCCTAAGCGTCCTTCGAACAAAAACGGAGCGATAAAAAAACTCTCTCGTCGGTCGTGTTTTTCTAATACATATGAAATTTTTTTGCAATTTTTTTTATTATTCGGGAGACGCTCTTTTCCCGGGAAGCACGTGTCAAAAAGAAATTTTCCAGGAATCAAAAGTGTAGGGAGAGGGAATCGAAAAAAGTAAGGTGCTATCGACGCCTTCCTTGCAATAAATAAAAGTTTCCATTGACCAAATAACGGATGAAAGGCGTTTAAATTACGAAGAGACTCAAAGTGAATGACTGAATTTACCAAAATATAAAACATAGTGACGTAAAAAAGGGAGGAAATAAACTAAATAAAAAAGGCAAGTGAGGCATCAAAAGCAGAGAAAAAAATGGCGACCCATGGGACTTCTCTCCGGGCCTCCTTTTGGGCTCTAACAATGGATGATTCAATCGAAAGGTAGAGTTTTCGCGTCATCTGTAGCAGAATGTGGCATTAAAGTGAGTATGGCCGACTAAATGAGAAAGAGATTCGGTTTATAGGAACCATTCGTCAAGTTTACTATTCCACATCGTTTCAAACGATGTTGTTTATAAACAAATAAAGGAAGAATGGTTACCTTGCTGGATACGGCATTTTTGTTTAGTGGTACTCGGGAAATTCAAAGGAAAAGAAGAACACCGGTTCAAGGCCTCGCTTCTGAAATTTTTCCACTAGATGGAAGTCTATTTCACTATCCATAACACACACAAAAGTATTTATTATATTGGTTTACACTGCTTTGGCCAGTCTGAAGTTCAAGCTTGGTCTTTTCGAGTTGACAATTGTTACTTGCTGTATCTACAACGTGTTTCAATACTTCTGGTGTAAACTTTAACCCTCCTGGTGGTTGTCTCGACAAGGTATCTCGTCAGTAGCAAAACTGACCAGGTGTTGATGGACGAGATACTCGTCATTAGGAAAAAAACTGACCAAATCTTGATCTCGTCATCATTAAAAATTCGGCAGTATCTTGATGACGAGATATCTCGCATTATCAAAGTTGGTTGAATCTTGATGGACGGGATGTCTTGTTGAAACCACTTGGAGGATTAAGGAGATACAGGCAATATAAAATTTAGCAGTATTCATACAAGAAAAATATCTAAAAGCGCCTTTTGGATTTGATAGAGGATACATAAAGGTGCAGATATGAGAGACAGCAAATATACACTGCTGGCCACCGTAAATGCAACACCCTGAAGGAAGCATGCAAATAATATGAAATTTACAACATGCATTAGCGGAGGTGAGATATGCAAATGATTAGAATTTCAGCGCAGACGCACATCACGCGCTACTGTGGCGCCACTTCAAAGCGCTATTTAAGGCTTGGAGATTTCGACGATTTCAAGTACGGCAATTGTGTTTTTCTTGTGGTTTTTCAAAAAAACGATCAATTATGCCTCGTAGAAAACAGCGATCATCTTTTGATCAAGTATTCGAGTTCGACAGAGGAAGGATAGTGGCCTACCGAGATTGTGGATTATCTTTCAGGGAAATCGGTAGTCGTGTTGGACGAAACCAAACAACTGTAATGCGGATATGTGATCGTTGGATGCAGGAGGGTACGACGGACCGACGTGTTCGATCGCATCCACCTCAGTGCACCACTTCACGTGATGACAGGCATATTGTGCGTATGGCAGTGACGGATCGCTCAGCCACATCACGAACCATAGCACAGCACATTCAGTCTGTACCGCATCATCCAGTGTCTGCGCGTACCATTCGACGCCGTTTACAGCAGAGTGGTCTGTCCGCAAGACGTCCATTGCTTCGTCTACCCTTGACGCAGAACCACAGACGTTTCCGCCGCCAATGGTGCGATGAAAGAAGGATGTGGACGGCAGAATGGAATGAAATTGTCTTTACTGACGAGTCACGCTTCTGTCTGCAACACCACGATGGTCGGATTCGAGTCTGGAGACACCGTGGAGAGAGGATGCTGAACAGCTGCGTTATGCACCGCCACACTGGTCCTGCACCGGGTATTATGGTATGGGGCGGTATTGGATATCACTCTCGCACTCCTCTAGTACGCATTGCCGGTACTTTAAACAGCCAGCGCTACATCTCCGAGGTGTTGGAGCCAGTTGTCCTTCCTTACCTTCAGGGCTTGCCCACAGCCATATTTCAACAGGATAATGCGCGACCACACGTGGCACGCATTGTCCAAGGGTTCTTCGTCAATCGCCAGATTGAATTGCTTCCCTGGCCAGCTCGCTCTCCGGATCTTTCGCCGATAGAAAACATGTGGTCCATGGTTGCTCAACGATTGACCCAGAATACATCCCCAGCTGCCACACCAGATCAACTTTGGCAACGTGTGGAAGCTGCTTAGTCTGCTGTACCCCAAGAACACATCCAAAGTCTCTTTGAATCAATGCCGAGGCGTGTGGCAGCGGTGATCAACAATGGCGGCTACTCTGGCTACTGATTTTGGCAGGAACCACACTTCACAGAAGTCTATAAATTTAATCATTTGATACTTGGTCAACATGTTATCTACAAAATAAATTTTGTTGTGATATCTCTTGTCTTTCTTGGTATTGCAATTTGGGTGGCCAGCAGTGTATAATCAAAGAAAGGAATAGTGTTTATCTTGCTGGTTGTGACATTTTTGTTTGGAGGTGCTCTCTGGAAATGCAAATTGAAAGAACACTGGTTCAAGACCTCGCTTCTGAAATTTTTGATCCACTAGATGAAAGTATATTTCATTATCCATAACACACACAAAAGTATTTATTATATTGGTTTACACTGCTTTGGCCAGTCTGAAGGGCCAGGTTTGGTGTTTTATAGTTGACGATTATTACTTGTTGAATATAAAGGGTGTTTCAATACTTAGCAGAATATGGCATTCAAGTGAGTGCGGTGTATTTTACGCCTTATGAGGTGTATTTTACTTCAGTTATAGGTTGGTTGTGTTTTATGGAGCAAGAGCCATGTTTGGACAAGCTGCGTCCAACAAGATTTGGTGATAGGAAAATACTTCTGAGGATTTGGAATGATATACCTTATATGTCCAAATATCATATTCAAATCAATATTCTTAGTACAACTTACGCCATTCAAATCAAAGACACTAGTTAGAAAAGACGAGTTTTTCGAACCGAGGTGTTACTTTAATTGCAAAGCAAGAAAGGTTATAATTTATATCTTCATAAACTTTCGTGGCTGTAAAAAATTAATGTTTATACAGAATCTTTATGTCCAGCTGTATAACCTATGTATTAATTTTAAATTGCAAAATTTGATGAAGGAAGAATGATTGATTTCAACGCATAAGTGGAACTATTAGCAATAAAAGCAGCAGGCTCGTATTTTTGTCACAAAACAAGAGATTTCAACGTAAGGAAATACAGGCTGTGTGGAAAACAAAAGTAAAGGAATAATTCAGACCTAAACCACTATCCAAATTTCGCAAACCTTAGTAATCACAAATAAGCATGAAAAGAATGAAAAAATATTAAATAATTTAATACATGGTTGAATACATAAACCGACCTATTTATAAACTACTTCAAAGAACAGAGTTTTTTACCGAAAACATAAATTTCGTAGAAGCAAATATTGCTATGGATAAATATCAAACTCTACAACAAAGGCTTTCATATTTGCAGAGTTGATATTTCTATAAAAGATCTCGGTATCTTTAGTCACAGAACTGTTAGTGTTCTCCTACCTTAACATTCAACCCCATCAACAGGTAGTTTTAAAGTTTGTTCTACATACTCTTCAGTTTTTATAAAGTTTCATTCACGAGAAGCATTCAGAATTATTTATATTAGTAATCATTATTGTTTGCTTACGCCCATCTTCATAACATGTGAACTCATTCAGCCGCTAGCTCCCAATTTTTATATAAAGAAAGAGTTATAAGAGGCATGTATGTATATCGTCGTTCAGAATCCACTTTAAATCGTAGGTTCCTTTTCATATGGGGCCGCGGTAGAATCGGACCAGGGAATCGGTTTCGAACTCTCAAACCTCCGGATCTCTAACCGGAGTGTTGTGAATTCGAAACTCGATTCCAATCAAAGACCGCCTTGTACGTGGAGGCTGGTACACGTTAAGAGTTGTGGAAGTTTGTAGAGTGGGGTGCCAGCACAGGTGATATCTTGATCATCTGACCGTGGTTCAAAATTACGTGGTGTTGTCCTCGGTAGGTATTTTAATTAAGGTCGCACTGGAGCAACACAACGAGCTATTGGCGACAGTCCGGGATCAACCCCCGAAGGGAAGGATCCAAGGACAACACCACGTAATTTTGAACCACGGTCGGTGTTGTCCTCGGATCTCTCTCTCTCTCTTCAGGTTTGATCCCGGACAGTCGCCAATAGCCCGTTATGTTGCTCCAGTGGACGTTAATTAAAAATACCTACCGTACTAGTTACCCTGTGTATGTATTGTAATTAGACTATGTGAAATCTCATTCATAGAAGTTGCAACTGCGTACCCTCTAGTGGCATTATTCACAATGAAAAACAGTAATCACAAATGTAAATTTCTTTCAAATTAACACGAGATTTCATTTCAAATTATAATGCATTTCAGAAACTGTGCTCGTCGTTTTATCCATACAATCCATACTTTTTAGAAAATGCCATCTTTCATATAAAATGTTGAATTTTTGAGCGTATTGGAACACAATTAAGAGTTGTGTATTTAAGCATATTGAAATGCTTAAATACACAACTCTTATTGAAACTCTTAAATACACAAGCTTATTGAATTTCATTTGCGTTCATTTGTAAGTCTCTCAAATAAACATTAGTTTAGATGTTTTTCACTATTATTTCCATAGACACAATCTAGGTTTTTATTGTGACATTGCTTTTATAATTAAGTGGACTCATTAACTTTTATTAACCATTTACTACCCTCTTTATTAACTCATTAACCATTACTTATTAACATTAATTTTTATTCTTACGTTTACAAAATCTTGTGGTGTACTTTATTTCAATATACATGAAATACACATTCCTAAAGAAAAAATTATCATGTAAAGAATAATTTAAAAATTCCTTTTTTTTTGCAGTATTTTAAATTCATGCTACTTCTGTAAATCTAAATATTTTTCAAAACATTTTTCTCTTCCTTATCCTTGAAGTGTTCCTTTCATTTCTTGTATGGGTTTTCCTTTGCCATTGCTATTTATTTTTCATATTTTTTGTCTCAGACACCATGAAAAACAGTGAAAATTCAGACATAATTTATTTCATTACTTTTTTAAATGTTAACTACCTTTTCAAGTCATTATTTCTCTCGGGAAGTTATCAAATCTCTCATAAAAAACAGCTACAAAAACTTTCGAATATCCGTACTGATTAGAAAAAATAGCACCTTAATTGCGTGGTAGTCATAAAATACAGCAAGTTGAGAAAAGGGACTTTAAATTTTGAAAATTAGTCGGTTTTACTCCTGGCATGCGATGGAAAACTTCAATAATTCGCTTTATTATGTAGCTGCAGATTCTGAAAACTATAATTAAATAAAACAATAAAATAATTTCTATATTTTGGGTATTCTTAAGATAATCTGTCCCCCTTAAGCGCAGCAACAGTTTAGATTAAAACTTATTTTCTATTGTTTTATTGCATGTTATTTTATTTTAAAAGATTGTAAAAGCCACACTTTTGCTTAGTTAAATCTACAATTGGTTATATTAAGGTTAGCTGGTTGTTTTGAGTTTTATGGAGCCATATTTGGCCGAGCGGTGTCAAATACTAAACAGACAACGTCAAGTAATGGACAACCACACATAATGAAAGATTTACTGGCATAGAAGAGAGAAACAACCCAGAGTAATAAAAGAAATCGAACCCGTGCCACCTGCAGCTCACAGATTGCCAGAGAAGTGGGCAAACCCACCGAGTCACGATTAAATTATGGGAAATCATTCATCAGAATCCCAAAGCATCCGTCGCACTCCCGGGATACCGAAGATATCTTTTTCTGCTCTCATTCCTTTTTTGCTCTTATTCCTTTTCTGCTCTCATTCCTTTTTCTGCTCTCATTCCTTACTGCTCTCATTCCTTACTGCTCTCATTCCTTTCCTGCTCTCAATTCCCCAATCCCTCTTTTTTCATTTCACGACATTTTTTTACTTGACGTTGTCTTGCATTTGAAATAGTTTGGCCAAATATGGCCCTAGCCTCATGGAACCTAAAAACAATCAACCTAACGCATCAGTGTGAGAAAATTTCTGTAAGAAAGATTGTTCAAATAAAATATGCTTTCCCTTAGTTTAAGTATGCACATATATAAATAGTATTAGCATTTAAGTAGTACAATGTGTGTGTGTTCACTATAGGCTGTTCATAAAGTGAGATAAGCGCAGACTTCGTTGATTAATCCTAATTAAGCTTGAGTTTTAATTCTGAATACATAATACCAAAAGCATTTTTTCATCTCTCCAATTATCATCCATTCCTAGCAAGAAGTAAATCGCAAACGAATACGATCTGCTTTGTACTCTTTCATTCCGTGCAGTTTAATGAACTTGCAGGAGAGAAGGAGGCTAAATATTTGTTAAGCAACATGCAAAAATTGGATGAGCAATCTAGATAATAAAGTACTGTGGACGTCTAGACAGGATGAAGTATTTTTACTTCACTCTGATTTAATGAATTATTTCTTTCTGGTAAAACTTATTAAATAAACGTAAGCGGTACAAAGAATCATGTAGAAACGACTCTCACAATCATTCAATCTTTTACAGTTACAAGCAAGAATTTCATCTCTGATCTAATGAATCACTGCACAAACTTGTTCTTTTGATGATTAAAATGAAAAATTCTTTACACATGCAGTAATTGCTATGCAAGAATTATAAACATATATTGTCATCTGAATGCAAGAGCTAAGTCACTCAATTTTGAGATAAAGAGGAAAACAGTTTGCAGCCAATCCTAGTTTCATGTGTGCCTACATTTTTCATTAGCCTATAGATAAAGTTTAAGTTTTCAAAAAGTTGCCAACTGCATTGAATTCTGTATGATCTCAGATTTACTAATTACATATAACTCAAAATACATAATTTTTTAGTTACCTTATTCGTGTATTCAGGTGACGATATGTGGCCAGCTGTCATGAGCCTAGTGGTTAAACAATAAAAAAGGTTGGTTTAGTGTTTCATACTCTAACATTATAACATCAATTTCGAATAGCAAACAGCTGACCCAGGTGGGAGACATCCTTGAAGCATGGAAGTTAGACGATAGAGAAAGTATGTAAAACGGCGAGCAGAACCCCTGGAACCCAGGAGTGAGACGTCCTAGAAGAGCAGAAGTTAGTCATAGAAGAGAGAATATGTAAAACGCGGCAAGAACAGAGCGCATGAAACCTATATATGAGACGTCCTAGAAGCATGGAAGTTAGCTGTTGAAGATTGAGAAAAGTATGTAAAACGGGGAGCAGAACGCATGGAACCCAGGAATTAGACGTCATAGAAGCATAGAAAGTGATAGAAGAGAAAGGCATGTGGAACGGCATGAAAAAGCATAATCAGCAGTTTTAGGTTTTGGTTCACAGGGTTCTGATTGGAAAATTCAATGGTATTGAATAAATAATGTTCCATTTATCATGGGAACTGTATCTAGAAATGAATAGCGAATATAAATTGAATAAGTATTGTTTCGGGGGGATTTCGCCACATATATGTATGCGTAATAATTTGAAGCATTTATTGAATAACATTTTTATATATTTTACGTTTTTATTTCATCAGGAAGAGTATATATTCGAATTTAACGTTTTTTAATGATATCTCGGTCATTTAATATTAGGCGCTTCAAATACACTTACTCAATGTGTTTTGCTTTTTGGTGAGACATACATATATAATTTGGATTTGGTTTGCTCTACAATTTTTTGCTTCGCTAGGGCTGAGGGACTTAAGTCTTAAAGTCGATTCCAAACCAATTTAAACATTAAAACTATACGCATGAGAACAAATGAAAATGCGTTCAAATCAAGCACACAAAAAATTATGGTATATTTTGCAGCAATGAATGCAGCGATTCATGAAGGTTTTGTAATAAAAAATTGGATTCCTTATTTTTGCTATTTTTGGGGAATTTATTTTTACTTTCTATCCATTTAAGAAACATCATATAAACGCAATATAAAAAAATTAGTGCAATAAGACATTCAAACAGTAAATTCAGTTTTATCCCCAATATAGAGTTACGATCACAGTGATTTTTTCAATTTTTAAGGTTCTCTCCAAATGTAAACCAGCACTCATAAAATTATAATCAATGACGCCAGAACGATGTACACGCGATACTTTCTTAACAACGACACAGTTTCAGTAGTATAATAGCCTCCAATTCCTCAAGCCCTGGTCGTACATCGCACGTCTCCAAACACCTCGTTTAACGAGAAATATTAAATCACGATCAGAGTGCACGGCGGATATGGCTGGAAGTTCAATTCTCGCTATGGTTTAAATAGAGCGACCAGCAACAATACCGAAGAAAAAAACATCACATATATCTTTCCTTTGTTCTACCCAACAGTCAATATCGCCCGGTGTGTGGTTACAAAGCTTAGTGATTGGTTACAGAGTCTTACATTTTCTCCTTTTGTGCCTCAGATGTCAAAGGAAGTGTTATCGGCTTGAACTAAGAGCGAGCTCATGTTATGCCTGTCAATAAACCTCAGCACACTTAAAAAGGGACCATTTGTCCTTCCGGCTGGTGAGTGTATTTATCTTAGTAAATCACTCCGACTCTACTTCAAAGACACTCTCAATTCTTGTGAGCGACGGGTAGTGTTACAGCCTGGTGGAACATTTAAGGCATCGGTTTCATTCACAGAACCATGTAGAATATACCTCAGCACATTTTTAACCCTCCAAGTGGTTTTGACGAGAAATCTCCTCCATCGAGATCTGACCAATTTTGCTTATGTTGAGATATCTGGTCATCAAGATATTGCCGATTTTTTATGATCAAAATCTGGCCAGTTTTCTTATGACGAGATATCTCTTCCATCTGGATCTGGTCTGCTTCCTTCTAATGACGAGATACATCGTCGAGACAACCACCATTTAAAAAAAAGAAACCATTTGTCCCTTCTGGCTGGTGAATATATTTATATTAGTAAATCACACCAACACTACGTCAAAGACACTCAATTCTTATGAGTGGTTTCATTCACTGAACCATTCAAAATGCAGAACATACCTCAACATACTTAAAAGTAACCATTTGTTCTTCCACCTTATATTTATCTTAGCCAATCACTCCAACCCTACTTCAAAGACATTCCTATTTCGTATGTGGCGACTGGCAGTGCTACAACCTGATGGGATATTTAAGGTCTCACTTTCATTCACTGAACTATGCAGAATATACTCAGCACTCTTAAAATGTCTTCCAGCTAGTGCGTGTATTTATATTAGAAAATCACTCCGACTATACTTCAAAGACACTCTTAATCTTTGCTTGAGCAATGGGTAGTGTTGTAGCCTGATGGAACATTTTAGGTCTAATTTTCACTTACTGAGCCATGCAGAATGTAGAGCATACCCCAGCACACTTAAGATGGAGCCATTTATCCATCAGCCTGTGGGTATTTATCTTACTAAATTCCTTTAACTCTCCTTAAAAGTAATTCTTAATTCTTACGTGGACGATTACAGCCTGATAGAACATTTGAATCCTTTGTTTCATTCACTGAACCAAGCAGAATGTAGAGTATGCCTCCCGCACACTTAAAAAGGAACTATTTGTACTTACACCTAGTGAGTGCATTTATATTAGTAAATCAATTCGACTCTACTTCAAAGACACTCTTAATCTTTGCGTGAGCAACTGGTAGTGTTACACCCTTCTGCAACATTTGATGCCCTCACTGAACCATGCAGACTACATGTTTTTGATAAATATATGCAGTATTTAAAAGACGTTAGCTCCCTTTGTTGAAAGATTAAATATCGAATTTATTTAGATATGAAATAACAGAACATTTTTTGACGAATTGCAAACCCTGGGGTAGGACGTCTGCGTGAAATCGGAAGGTACATGAAATCTAAGAGGAAGAAAGGGAAAGTATGAGTGAAACGATAAGTAAGGCATGGGAATGCTGCATAAACATCAAATTTATACGTTAAGTCACAGACTTCTGAGACAGAAATGCAAAGACGTTGAAAGAAAAGTGTGTGTTTCTAAATTTAACCATATACACGCATAAAATCCCTTAGAGGGTATTAGAAGTACTTTCAAACTTACATCAATTTATACTTTCTTTTTAATTTAGCGATTTAAAAGTAATATTAAATATACTTAACCCTCCAAATGATTTTGACGAGACATCTCGTCCATCAAGATCTGACGAATTTTGCTAATGACGACGTATTTGTCTTCAAGATATTGCTGATTTTTTGATAATGTCGAGATCAAGATATGATCAGTTTTTCTCTAAAGACGAGATATCTTGATCAAGATCTGATCAATTTGTAAATGACAAGATACCTGGTCGAGACAACCACAAGGAGGGTTAAATTATTCACCAACCCTCCAATTCTATATGAATTTATTGCTTCTCTGATGACCCTATAGGAAGTAAATATAAGCGTTTGTGAATAATGACTTATAAGCTAATCTTTACTTCTGCTTTATCATTAAAATTATTTAACTAGCCAAAGAAATTTAATATCTTGGAATATGAAACATGAAATTTGCGAAACACTTTGATGATATACAAGTTTAAAAATACATCTATGCGTTTGATAAATTCAATAAGATTCTCTCACGCATCTGAAAGTTTTGCTTAAAATAGCTTTCTCATTAATTTCAATGTTTTTCAGGACGAACAAGGAATTTTTAATTGGATGATATAAGAAAAATGTTTCCCCTAAACCCAAAAATTTTAGATGGCGTAGTAAGAAAAATGTTAGGTTTCAATTGTATGTCTCTCAAAATGCAGTTTCCTCTCAGAAGTCCTTTTGCCTGCACTGGACTTCTAATTGGAGTGTTTTAGAGTTGCAGATGAAGTCTTTATTAGAGCAATGTATCGAAAATGACGATACGTTATCGATTGAGAAAGTATGCACGACCTCCACCACAACTTGGACAAATTCGGATTCTTATCTAGAAAAGAAATAAAATCAGAGAAAATATTCAGTCGCAAAGTTGTAGAGCTATTTAGTTTTTAAAAATGTGCTATATTCGCATCGTATATACACAGCCGATAAAAATGAAAACGTCTCGTTTACTACTGTGGCCGCTGAAGCACGGTTGGAAGAGTAACGGATTACCAACCGGAGAGTTGCGAGTTCGAATTCAACCAAAGACCATCTTCTACAAAGGGGGCTGGTGCACGTTAAATCTGCCGTGACCTCAAATGTCCTCAAGTTGGCAAGGTGTGGAAGTTTGGAGAGTGGGGTGCCAGTTCAGGTATGACTTCGCCATCTGACTGTGGTTCAAAATTGCATGGTGTCCTCGATCTTTCCCTTTGGGTTTGATCCCGGACCCTTCACCAACAGCCCGTTGTCTTGCTCCAGCGCGACGTTGATTAAATATCTATCTACATCGTTTACTACTGATTTATTTCCGAGTGAAATAATGATAAATTCTCTATAAAAATAACTCGTCTAAGCCAACTTTAATGTATGAATCTAGAATGGCTTAGAACAAGAAATAAATCTATTGCAGATACTGTTCAAACGTCCACCATCATAAGTAATGCACATTTTAACGCGAGACAAATTGCTATCTTGAGTTTGACATAGAATTGTTAGAAACTCGTCTATGAAAGCTTCGGTTATTACTTCGGGGAGCATTCTGATAATTCTTATGACGTGTAAGAATGATTTCTTACGGTAAAAATGTGCCTTTTTCTTGGGAAGGTTGCTAGGTATAAGAATTCTAACACGAAAAGCGATTAAAAGAGTACATAAAGGCTAGTCTACCATTTTCCAGAATGTTTGAATCCGAAAAGAATGCATTACTTCTGCAAAACCTGAGTATTTTTATTTTAATTTTGGAATAGTTCCAAGCGTTAGTCCTCGCAGAGGAATATTTACTTTTGAAATAAACCATCTACCAGCAATAGCTCATTCGAAAAGAATTTTAGTCTGGATTTTTTGTTGCAAATCATACTCTTTATTTTGAATAGAAATTAAGAATTATTTTTAATACACCGGAAAAAATCGAGGAAAGTTCAAAACCCAAAGCACTGTTTATGTTAAAGTTTTAAATGTAATAATCATTTTTTTCACATTTCCTGTTCTTTATTTGTACTCATTTAAAAAATTGTTATTTCTCAATAGCTGTTAAACTCTATAAAAGACTTTAGTCTTTCTTGCAGACCTCGTCTTGTTATTCGACTCCACACATACTCATGCAATCAATAAAACATCATTGTTTTTGACAGGAAAAGAAACGAGGATTCTTTCAACAATTACTGTTGGCAAGTAACAATACACGTAGGTATCAACGTGCTTATGGTTAACAGAATTCAACAGAAACAAACTTAAGCCAGATAGCATCTTACAGATTGCTTTCAAATGTGAAATGTAAATAAAAATTTGTATTGAACTCTTCCCATACTCATACAACCGATAAAAACAACATTGTTTTCTGAAAGAAAAAGAAACGAGGACGTTTTCAACAATAACTGTTGGTGAGTAACAATACACGTAAGTATCAATATGTTTATTGACTCTAACAAAACTCCACACAAACTTAATTTATATCGCATCTTATACATTGCTTTCAAATGTAAAATCAAAATGAAAATATATTTCTTCGACTCCACACTTACCGATGCAATCTGTAGAAACATCGTTGTTTTTAGAGGAAAAGAAACTGGGGCTTTTTCAATAATTAATTTTCGCGAGTAACAATACACGTAAGTATCAATATGCTTATGATTAACAGAACTCAATGGAAACAAACACAAACTTAACCCCCAATCACATCTTATACATTGCTTTCTAATGTAAAATCAAAGTAGAAATTTTGTTCGATTCCACATACTCATGCAACCGATAAAAACAACATTGTTGTTTGACAGGAAAAGAAACGAGGTAAGACTTTTTCAACAATTACTGTTGGTAAGTAACAATACACGTAAGTATCAATGTGCTTATGGTTAACAGAACTCAACAGAAACAAACTATCGGAAAAGTGTAGCGGTCGATTGCATTTTTCGAAGCGGCCATTAACAAGGTTTAATCGATTCTTTTCGCTTGTCAGTCAATGGAGGCGGCAGAGCTTCGAAAGACAAGCTCCTGGGAAGAGAAGTGGTGTAAATCGATACCTAAGTTCAAGTAAAATCTGTTGCTCGATCACTGTAAACCACTCAGTTTTTCCGCTGAAAACCTTTAGTTGTTGCAGATATTTATAAAATAGGCGAAGAAATGCCTTGATGCATTATATATAGTACATACTTCCCGAATTGGGATATTAATGAACTTTAGGAACATGAATTTTCATTTAAACTTTTCAGGAAGTTACAGAAATTTTACTATTAAATTTATTGAGTAATTCTGCAAGTTTTTAACCTAATTGCAGATTTTTTTCACATTGTAAAATTATTGAATTCCATATTTTTAATTCAGTGAATGATTTCTTCAGTTCAAAGTTCTATTTATCCATATTTGATGCTTTCAATAATACATAACTCAATATAATCCATGGATTTTATTGAAATATGATTGAATAATTGATGACAGTATACCATGTTCAATATTCAATAATTCAATGAAATAGCTATGCTGATTTCTGAATAATTTATTAAAAAGTCCATTGGTGATTATCATTTAGTATTTCAGTCATAATTACCATTAATTATTGAAACTCAGTGAATATTGGGATGATTGTTCCTTTATCTGTGTTTAACGACTCTACCAAATCGAATAAAGGATATTTACTTAATGAAAACTTTCTAACGCAATCGGATATTAAATTTTAAATCCACACTTTTCCGCGAAATTGATCAAATGTTTTAGGAAATAGTATATACAATTTAAAATTAATCCCATTTGGTATAACAAGCATATATATATCCTACCTTAATGTGTAAAAACGCTTTTGGCCTCTTGACATGCATGGTTTCTATATTTATTAATGAACTTAAAATTATATTAGCGTGTTTAAATTCATTATAATATTTTTAGTGTATGGAACGTACATATTAAAAGTTAGAAGATATCTAACACTTATCCCTGTGTTACTCTCAAAACCTACCGACGTTTTCCAGAAAGAAATCAAATAAGTAAAAGGCTATAGAATTCAGAAATGAATAAATTCGTTAACGTTTCATCTTGGAAACGCTATTATTTTCATTTGACGTGATTGATGAATCATAAAACAAATATTTAATAAAAGATGTTTCTAAGAGATGTGCTTTATAAAAGGAATTGCTCGATATTTAGAAATATCTACTCCATATCTCCAAGGCAACGACCAAAAATGACTCGGGTACTCTGATTTTAATAACTTTTAAAAATCCCAATTTAATTTAATCATTTCGGAAGCCTTTTGAGAGTCTAGAGTGTGTAGCCGTATGATCGTTTGTCACACAAAAAGATCTTATAACTGGCTTCCTTGCGGAAGATTATTAGATTTGTCGGAATTAAATATTTACTTCCCGTTTACGGAAATGTCAATTGCAATATTACGCAAAACACTCAAAGCACAAAAAGGAATCTGAAATCGAGTGTCTAAAGCAAATATTGAACCAGATTTATAGTCTGTTATTTAGCGGTCTGCACATATCGGTTAAAACACTTTGAACTATCAATCGTGATTGAGTAAATGGGATTTATTGTCCTATTAGAATAATCAATCACTTATGTAATCCCGGATTAATTTAAATTTTACGATCGAGGGCATTGAACCTTTAGAGAAGTGTACTCCTATAAGGCATTTAGGGACTCTTTCGCAGTTTCTTGCGTGGTTCTCTAATTTAAGGGGGGCAGTACTTTAAACACTTACAAATTACTTCAGTGAAAAGAATTTTCAAAGTTCTGTAAAAACAATTTATTTTTCGGAGGGGAGGATTCTTTTTTCATTCTTTTACAGAAAGAATGCTATATTAGAAAAGTAAATAACTTTAAAGCTTCTACATTTAAACTTTATATTTATGAACAAAAATATAAGAATTAGTTTTGGTCAAGTGGTTGTTTTTCGCAGACTGCAAGATATTTAAAAAATAATTACTCTACAATATTGAAACTTTTCACACTTATTATAGAACCTATGCTTATTATAGAACCTATCAAGGATCAGTTCACAGTTGTTTTATTTATATTTATCGATTTAGAAATGTTTAAATCTTGTCTCATTGATGTACATATTATAATATTATTGCAAAAATCAAAGCAAATTGCAAGCTAAGATTCTGAAAATAAGTTATTTTAGAGATAATGAATCATATAATAAATGTATGTGTACAAAGTTCATTATAGTAAAGTAATCAGTTCTTGAGTTATCTTGCGAACCGTAAAACAACACTTGACCGCAATTGGTTCTTATGTTTTGTTCATAAACATAAAAGCTTTAAAGTAATTTTCTTTTTAAAAGTGACATCGATACTATAAAATAACTAGACTTGAAAAAAGGCACCAAAAATACATATTTGACGGATTGGTTGGTTGTCTGAATCGGGTTTTTATGGCGCAAGGTCCATATTTGGCCATGCTGTGCCATACATAAGACAGACTATGTTACTTAATGGATATACACACAAGGAAAGTTTTCCTGACACAGAAGATGGTAATTGGCAATTAATTAACTTCTCACTGGAGCAACACAAAGGGCTATTGGCGACGGTCCGAGATCAATCCCTAAGGGAAAGATCCGAGGACAACACATCGTAATTTTGAACTACGGACAGATGACGAGGTCACACCTGAATTGGCACCCCACTCTTCAAACTTCCACACCACGCCAACGTGAGGACATTTGAGGTCACGGCAGATTTAACGTGCACCAGCCCCCTTTGTACACGACGGTCTTTGATTGGATTTGTAATCCTGACTCAGAAGAAATAGATACACCCAGGGAGGAGTCGAACCTAACGGGAAACGAACCTGAGCCGCTCTGCAGATCGAAGGTTGTTAGAGCAGTGGCATACTCAGTTATTGCGACGACGCCAAATATTTTACGGAGCATTGAAACTTCTACCTCGTTTCACTTAAACGAGAGTTTAATTCCTTAAACTGAGTCTTGAAAGTTTGGGGAAAAGTTTTACTGATTGAGTATAATTATACATTTGTACTGATTTACTGTATACCAAATATTTTTATCTTATCTTTTCCATAATTTACCCGTCTTATATTTGTGATATTTTAAACAAACCCAGATTCCACACATACGAGCAATATTGCAGCTCTTGAAAATTGTAATTTCTCGTTATAAAGATGAAATAAATGTTTTACTTTGTGACTAATCCATCGTCGATACCATGGCAAACTATCAAATGTGAAACAATGCTTTTTATCATATTGCTTACTGTTGCATTGAACAAGATACATCTTGTTCAATGCAACAGTATAGGAAGTGAGGAAATGGCTAGTTGCGAATATACACACTTATCGATTCCAATTAAAATGGGTTTTTTTCTCTCCTAAAAATGTGATACCTTCATATTCGATAGTTTAATCGACGATCAGATATGACTATAGTCGTACGATGCTTCCTTTGCCTAGAATCAGATTAACTTGAATTTACATTCAGAATTTGCTTGAGAAAATTTCCATAATCAATTAGCACTGATTTTGTGGGTAGTAAAACAGAATAAGTAGATGGTATTGGTATTGGTATTTTCAATTAACGTCACACTGGAGCAACACAACGGGCTATTGGTGACGGTCCGGGATCAATCCCAGAGGGAAAGATCCGAGGACAACACCACGTAATTTTGAACCACGGTCAGATGACGAGGCAACACCTGAGCTGGCACCCCACTCTCCAAACTTCCACACCACGCCAACGTGAGGACGTTTGGGGCCACGACAGATTTAACGTGCACCAGCCCCCTTTGTACACGACGGTGTTTGGCTGGATTCGAACTCGCAACCCTTCGGTTGCTAGTTCGTTACTCTTCCAACCGGGCCACCGCGGCCCCAGAATAAGTAGAATAATAGTTATAATAGAAACAGAAGTATCAACTATAACATTAGGGCCACGGTAGCCCAGTTGTAAGAGCAACGGATTAGCAACCTGAGGGTTGCGAGTTCGATACTCGATCCAGCCAAAGATCGTCGTTTACGCGGGGCTGATGCACGTAAATCTGTCGTGGTTCAAATGTCCTCACGTTGGCGTGGTGTGGAAGTTTGGAGAGTGAGGTGCCAGCTCAGGTGTTGACCTCGTCATGCGCCGTGTTTAAAATTTTCGAGATGTTGTCTCCCTTCGGGATTGATCCCAGAACGTCGCCAATAGCCCGTTGTGTTGCTCCATTACGACGTTAATTAACTACCTACGAGCTATAACATTATAAAAAATGATATTTATTATTACCTAAAATAAGTCCCAAATTGTAGAATTTCACTTAACGTAGCCTATGAGTATAGCTTTGCTCAATTCTAACGCTTTTATACAAAAAAGTAAGTATTTTTAAAAATAACTATCAGCTTCATTATTTTAAGTGTTCATATTAAGCCCCGTAAACGGAACGCGTTCACTATAATTACTAAGGATAAACGATTTTTCAGTGTCGCCTACAGAATTCTGAAACCATTATCCCATTCAATTATCCCATTAAAAGGAGCAGCAGATATTATTAATTCGAAACAATTATTAAGGTTAATTAGTTTAAGACTGAAATTGGGTATTTAATTTAGTATTTAACTAAAAATATAAAGAGAGAGACACTACAAATGGTTAGCGTTCAGGGTTTCAGATTTGAAAACGTTTTTCAAGCTCGCTTATATTTTAGACGCTATGCCGTTGGTGTTAAAGTTTCGTTGTTTTTAATGTTCGATTGCATTTAGTTTACGTAAGTAATGTAATGTGTGATACGGTATGACCAAAACACTATGTTACTTATTTACTATGTTGGTTAGGTTTTTTATTCACCGGGACCAAATTTTTTGTTAGATGAACGGAGAATTTTGATGATATCGTCCTTGTGACAAATACTTCTTAATGATATATTTCAAACGTATAAAAAAAAACATTTGACTTTGCTGATAGTGAGAGCCTTTACCCCTAGCGGGTTTACTGTCCTTTTGGAAATGGACTTTTCCAAAGTCATCTGCCTTCACACGAGAGTCGAACTATACTTCCAGTTTTATGAACTAATTTAATTTTTTCACGACTTTGGTGATGTTTGTAATTAATTTTTAATAAGCGACATGCTAAGGTAGTCACGAATTAAGATAAAGGTTACCATCGTTCTTGTATATACTACATTTTATTTTCAAGTATTACATCTTCATTTTACTTCTAGTAAGTGATCGATTACTAAATTTATTATAAGTGTCTGATTAGTAAATTTATTACAATTGATTGATTAGTAAATTTATTACAAGTGGTTGATTAGTAAATTTACTATAAGTAATTGATTACTAAATTTTATTTTCAAGTATTTACAACTTCATTTTATTCCAAAGTAACAGCTGTTTTAATTATCTCTATATGAGTTTTAGATTGTTAGCTATTAAATTCATTTTCAACCATTTTGTCATGTGAGTCAATCGTATATACGGTTCAAATCAGCAGCATTTGTATAATTAATATGTCAATGTTTTATGTAGTAGACATTCAAACAGATAAAGTAAAATATTACACATACAAGTTCCTCGATTAGGTGCTTTTGTAATCTCAGTTCTGAATGAGTTAACCGGCGAATGTTTTAAATTTATTGAGTGACTCTTCCTGCAAAACCCAAAATTTATTTTAAATATTAATATTTCATTTAAATATCACTTTGATGTTCAGGGAATAGTATTACTTTCGAGCTCAACTTTAAATAGAAGAAATAGGTATAATCTGAATGAGACCCGAGTAAATGACTGATTCATTTATCTTGTGACTTCTATTTAACTCTGAGCGTCACAAGAATCCCGAGTAGTGCAATATTGCTTTTACCCACAACACACGAAATAACTGAATAACTACATCTATATTAGAAAAGCTTCTTTGGAAAGCTTATATTGGTAATTTCCAATAAATTAGAGGGCCGCATAACACGGTTAGAAGAATAGCCGATTAACAACCGGAGGGATGTGAGTTCGAAACTCGATTCAACCAAAGACCGCCGTGTACAGGGGGTCTGGTGTACGTTAAATCTTCGTGGCCTCAAATGTCTTCACGGTGATGTAGAGTGGAAGTTTAGAGAGTCGGATGCCAGTTCAGATGTGATGTCGTCATCTGACCGGGGTTGAAAATCGCGAGTTGTCCTCGAATCTTTCGCGTACCCGTACCGTCTCTAATAACCCTTTGTGTTGAGGCAGTGTGACGTTAATTCAACTACCTACCTACCTTAAATAAGGATCCTTTAGAAATTTTATGCTGTCCCTTTCCTTAGAATAAAATCTATTGGAAATATTATATCGGCCCTGAAAGTCATGCAGCGAAACTGCAGATTGCAAGGTGGAATTCTGCATATGTGCAGGCATCGTTGGTTTGTTGAAAAATAATACTTCAGCTTCTGTGTTAAAATTAATATTTCAACCGGAGAACAACGATGCACACAAGAACAAAACAATGATCATCAGATTAATTTAGTCGCCAATAGCCCGTTCTATTGCTCCAGTGAAACGTTAATTAACTACGTACCTACCTACCGATTAATTTATTTTCGGAATTCTAAGATTTCTAATCCTACGCGAGAGAGTGCCAGAGTTGCTGCTAACTGATCGTGTCGATTTAATAGACTTTTGGTGTTTAATCTACACTCATGTCCCAAATTATCTTTACATGCATAAAATCACGGATTTCTCAGAAACTGTGAACTATAATTTTATGAATTTGTGTGAAATGATACATAACATCATAACACATAAATATTAAGGAAAAAATTTAAAAGCACTGCATATGATATAAAACTGTAGCATGAAACAATAAAAATGGCAATAATATGCGACCAAGGAGAGTTCAGAAAAAAAGAATAACTCAGAAAAAATTAAGGCTTATCAATTTAATATGGAATGTGATCTCCCCTGACGTGTACACACATATAACAACATGTTTTAATGCTGGCAATAATGTTGTTAACCACAGTTTGGGGAGTTAAGTTCCACTCCTCCAGCAATGCGGTCTTCAGGGCATTTATATCTCTAGGAGGAGGATGTCTCCATGCAACTGCTTTTCCAAGGTAGTCCCATAAGTTCTCTATCGGGTTCAGATCCGGAGATTTTACTGGCAACGGTATTCGCTCAATGGCTTCACTTTCAAGGAATTCGTCAACGAGGTTTGCTCGATGTGGACGAGCATTATTGTCCATAAATAAAAAGTCAGATCCAAAAGCACCTCTGAAAAGTCTTACATAAGGTTCTAAGACATCATCCCGATATCTCTGGCCGGTCACAGATCTGCTGTTGAAAACGTGTAGAGGCGTACGTCCATCGATCATTATTCCTCCCCATACCATCACACCTGTACTATCGAAATGGTCACGTTCCATAATGTTCGAAGGAAGATTTCGCGTTCCTGACTCCCTACAGATGTAAACACGTTTAGAATCAGATGTTAAACTAAACCTCGACTAATCAGTAAAGAGAACATGGGTCCGCTGGTGTTCACTCCAGTTCTGATGTTCTTTGCACCAATTAAAGCGATCCCTCTTTTGTTGTGAAGACAGTGAAACACATATCCTTGGCTTTCTGGCATAAAGGCCTTTTTCATTAAGCCTTCTGTATACAGTTTGCCGTGATACAACAGTTCCAGTGGCGGCTGCAACCTCTGAACTTAACTGCCGAGCAGTAGACTTCCTGTTACGACGGGCAGCTATTGCCAGATATCGATCTTGAGAAGCAGTTGTTATTCGTTTACGACCATGTCCAAGCCTCCTTACAACAGTTCCAGAGTTCTGAAATTGTTTCCATAGCATAGAGACTGCCTGTCTTGAAATATTCACACATCTCGCTGCTTCCATGATTGTCTGCCCTGCTTCTAAACGGTCGATAATTCGCCACTTCACAGATTCTTCCAAATGATACTTCGGAGCCGTAACAAACCGTTTTGAGTCCTTACACACTGAAATCAAACGCTGTATTGCAGAAATTCACTCAGATATTCACTTTGCTCAAAGCGCTTGATTCACCGTCGGATGACGTAACGCCTTGATTTGCATATCAGAAACCGTTTGATCACTTTTAATTGGATAATGCTAATTAAGATTGTCTTTCACACATCCCTGCAAAAATGGATTACATCGATTGGATATTTCATGGAATATCATTATTTTTGGATATATGAAGATAAATGTGGACATAGTGTAGAAAACGCGCAGGTGCTATATAGTATATAGCATCGACGCAAGCTATACTTATGTATTAACCCAAGCTATATGTATGATCAACGTCATTGAAAGCATGTCACAGCATGTAAACCCCTCAGAGACTTAACCCTTCTGGTGGTTGTCTCGACGAGATATCCTAGTCGTTACAAGAAAGTTAACCAGATCTTGATATACGAGATATCTCGTCATTAGAAAAGTACTGACCAGATCTCGATCATCATTAGAAAATCGGCAATATCTGGATGACGAGATATCTCGTCATTAACGAAATTGGTTGGATCTGGATGGACGAGATATCTCGTCGAAACCACTTGGAGGGTTTACTTTGTCATGTCACATTTTATGTAGAAAAAATGAACTCCTGCGAACTAAGACTTATCGGGAAAAGACTAGTCATTATGCGACCGAATCTAGTAATTGTTAATGATTAGCCGGATTAGTGCCAAATCCAGGAGCTTTAGACTTCTAAGAAAACAATCTATACACATTGCATTAGGGATTACTGTACTAAAAAAATATTAAAATGATAGCCATCAGAGAACTGTGCGAAAGATTTATTTCGAGACAGGGTTTAGTGGAGTGTTGACTTAGGGGATTCTGCTGCGATTTTGAAACGCAGCTTTCGTCTTCTTTCTCTATTAGTTACGCCTTTTCCAGAGTTAGCTGCTGCTTTGTGCGGCTTTAGGGGAAAAGCCTGTTTTTCTAAGATTCCGATGAATTCGGGCATTCACCGGGTTGAAAAAATTCAATAGAGGTGTCAAAATTCTTTTCTTCGTTGAATGGTTGAAAGATCTAATCTCTTTTGGAGAAGTTTTTTGAATGCTTCGCGTCTCGAGGTTTGTATCCCATTCGAATCTGCTTTATGTACATTTTCAACGCAAACACACATACCAACCGAAAAATATTCCACCAAAAATGTCTAACATAAGAGAAATAATTGCCGTTGAATTCTGGATTTAATAGAATATATATTTCTCCAATACCGATTTAGTTTATTTTGCTAAGGTATTGAATATTTTCCATCTCAATAAGAATTATTTGTCATCTCTTGTAATATACGGGAAACAATTTTCATGGTTCCAATACCGATTTAGGGTATTTTGATAAAGTGTCGTATGGTTTTCCATCTCAATAAGAATTATTTTCCATATCTCTTATACTATATAGGAAACAATTTTCATGATCCCGATACCGATTTAGGGTGTTTTGATAAGGTGTATATTTTCCATCTCAAAAGAATTATTTGCCATCTTTTTACTATACAGGAAACAATTTTCATAATCCCAATACAGATTTAGGGTATTTTGATAAGATGTATATTTTCCATCGCACTAAAAATTATTCATCCATTCTCCTACAATACAGAAAACGTTATGTGTTGCCAATACAGATTTAAAATGTTTTGCTGAGGTGTATATTTTCCATCTTAGTAAGAATTGTTCGTCATTTCTTCTACAATACAGGAAACTATATGATATGTATCTCCGCTACCAATTGAAAGTATTTCCCTAAGGTGTCGAATATTTTTCATTGAGAATCATTCCTCATTTCTTTTACAATACAGAAAACGATATATGTGTTCCTAACACAGATTTAAGGTATTTTGCTGAAGTGTCGAATATTTTCCATCTCAATAAGAATCGTTCGTCATTTCTCTACAATACAGGAAACAATACAATGTGTCTCCGATACCGATTTAGGATATTTTGGTAAGGTATCGAATATTTTCCATCTCAATACGAATTTTTAGTCAATTCTTCTACAACACAAAAAGAGATTTAATATAAGTCTCCAATACCGGTTTTGGCCACGGTAGCCTAGTTGAAAGAGTCGCGTATTAGCAACAGGAGGGTTGCGAGTTCGAAACTTTATCCAACCAAAGACCGTCGGGTACGTGAGGGGTGGTATGCGGTAAATCTGTCGTGGCTTCAAATGTCCTCACGTTGGCGTAATGTGGATGTTTGAAGAGTGGGTTACCAGTTCATGTGTTGATCTCGTCCTTCGACTGTGGTTCAAAATGACGAGTGTTGTCCTTGGATTTTTCCGATCTATCCCGGACCATCGCTAATAGACCGTTGTGTTGCTCCTGCGCGACGCAAATTCAACTGCCTATCAACTACCTACTAATACAGCTTTAGGGCATTTTGCTAAGGTATCAAATATTTTTTCCATCTCAATAAGAATTATTCGTCATTTCTTCCTGTATATAGGAAACTATGTGATATGTGTCTCCAATGCCGATTTAGAGTATTTTTGGTATATAATGTGGAATATTTTCCATTTCAATAAGAACTATTCATCATTTCTTTTACAATACAGTAAGAGGTAAAAGTAGGTTTTCAACGTACATTTCGATGGAATTTTTTAGTTTATTTGAAATCATTTTTAAACGAAAGGCTTCGGACAACAGAATAAGCCACTTTTCAAGTATTTCAGTCTAGCAATTTTCGAGTTTAAAAAAAATTCCAAAAATTTAATGGTTTTTGAAGAGGTCAATTATCTTAAACGCTCAAGGCTCACGCACTCATTCAAACAATTAGATACTAGTTTAAATCTCTTGGATGTTTCGTTTCTTATTTTTTCATTTGGGAACATATTTCTGTGACTGATCACTGTGCTTTCCGGAGATCCTCAAATGTTCAGCGCTTACTCTATTTTTGAAATCTTAACCCTCCAAGTGTTTCGACGAGATATCGCGTCCAAGATCAGGTCAATTTTGCAAAGACTGAGATATATCGTCAAGATAAATCTCCACTATTACTCCAAGGGGAATGATGATCCAAATAGGAAAATTAAATTGTCCCTTGTCCAGAACTGGTGACAGTTTGGAACAGGTTTTTGCACCAGAGACTGGTAACTACAGGGCAGTTTTCGACCCGAAGATAAACAACCAGGAGGATTAAACAATGATTAAAATTACTTTAGCCCGTGGTCAAAATTCACGTAAGACTTGTCCAAAGAGTAAAGAACTGAAAACAAAATCAAGTTTGAAAAATTATTTTGGTTGCTGAATGTTTCCCATTAATTGAATATATGCACTACGAATTAAATAGTTACATGCACAGGATATTTCTCTAATGTATCGAATATATTCTCAATAAGAATATTCTACAATATTTCTTCAATAAATTATTATATATTTGTTTTATAAAAACCAACGTAACATAAAAAGTAGTTTTTGACCCACATTATGATACAAAATAACGTGAGTTTGTCACCTAATAACTTATCTGATAATCACATTATTTTCTAAGTTGCTAGGAAGAATTTAAAAAAGAAATCACATATGTATGAATAATCCCACCCAGATGCTAAAGACACCCATTCCTTCCAGCAGTAGAAGTCACGTAGCGAAGCATTATTCACACCAGTTCAATTGTCTAACGATTGGCAGTTAAGGATGTTACAAAATTAGCCCATAAAAATTACATTGGTGAATGAAAGAAGTCTCAACATAAGATCTGAGAATTAAGTAAGGAAATAAACTACGGACGATCGTTTGCTTGTCTTTTTTCCAAATGGTGTAGAAAATTATCCACGGAGTCTCTCCTGAAAGCATATTTAACTATTCTAATTGACCGTAATATTGTTGTATTTTACAATAATTTATGCTTAATAAATTCGATAACTTCTGTCAGTGAATATGAAATTGATGGATTGGTTGATGGTTTGAGGGTTTTATGGCACTAGGGCCATATTTGGCCATGCTGGGCCAGATACAAGACATACAATATCAAGTAATAGACGTACACACACGAAAGTTTATACTGACACAGAATAGAGAAATACACCCAGGGAGGAATGCACCATGAAATTGATGGAAAGACTGTCTTTTGCATTTCGAATGCAAATATAAGCAAAAATTACCCTTTTTAGTTGATTGTTCGATGTCGTAAGTGATTGCAGCGATTACTAGTGGGAGAAATAATAATCTCCTATGGAGATCGCCATACATAATTTGCGTGAACAGCCTTTTCCTCGAGCGGGTTTACTACCATTTTAGAAATAGACTTCTCCAAGGTCACCTGCCTTTACAACACAGCCGCATAATGCTTCGAAATAAAAACTCATTTTATTTATATCGCCGTTTTGCTGTTAAAGTTGAAATTGTATTCCAATGACATGCCAAGCTAGCCACGAGTTACGAAAGGGATTCCCAGAACACTAGCGCCATCTGTATTGAGTATAACAGAAGAACCCTTTCATGATAAAAATATGCAATTAAAGCGCATTCCATATTTTGAAAATTCTTACAAAAATTATATCTCAATTTTACTTTGAAAATTTTCATTGAGTATCCATTAATTTTAGTGAGCATTTTGTTTTGTTTACGTGGAAGAGTTACCAAACAAATGTTTGATAAGATGCTAGTGTAGTATGTGAATAGACAAAATTGTTAAAACAAAAATTCCAGGTACAACTTTTTCTTAACCCTCCAAGTGGTTTTGATGAGGTTATCTCGTCCATCAAATTCCGATCAATTTTGTTAATGACGAGATATCTTGTCATCAAAATATTTCCTACTTTTTTATGATGACGAGATCCAGATCTGGTCAGTTTTCTTCTAATGACGAGATATCTCATCCATCAGATCTGGTCAGTTTTGCTAACGATGAGATTCAAGACAACCACCAGGAGGGTTAAGGTCCTAACCCTCCTGAAAATATCAAAAGTGCTAGTAAAGAGGCATATCTTAAAAAAGCACGGACATTTTATCTGTATCTATGAGAAAGTTTGTAAAGCTAAATACAGATGGCACTAGTATTTTGATAATCTCTTTCGCAACTTGTGGTGTAACTTCGAAAGCTACTGGAATGTAAATTCAGCATGTCGCTACTAACCCTCCTGATGGTGTATCTTCGCGTTGAAAATTGCCCCGTAGTGGTTAGCCTCTGGTGCAAAAGCTTGTTCCGATTTGTCACCAGTTCTGGGCAGGGGACAATTTGTTTTTCTTACCTGTATCTTCATTCCCTTGGAGTAATAGGGCAGTTTGTCTCAACAAGCTTCATCGCCATTAGAAAAATTGACCAGATCGTGGACAGGATATCTCGTCAAAACAACTTGGAGGGTTAAAAAGTAGCGCCAAACATCGTTGGTAAATCAACTTGGTTCTTAACCGGAAGAATTTTTTTCTTTTCCGGTAGTTTGTTTAAGTTCACATTGAAAAACTCTCATACTGATCCCTAACAAGCTTCGTTGATGGATGCTTGGCAATAATTATTTTTAAATGGAGAAGAAAGAATATGGTACAGAAACCGAATATTAAAACTCGAATGAAAATGTAGTTTTAAAGCTCTTCCCCATAAATTTTAGGAAATCCCGGATGCGCTCTCGCCATTGGTCGTAAATTTGAGGAGATTTAATCTTAAGATTCCAATTTCTTTCGCGAAATCTCGCGATCTTAATCGGAATGCGAGATTTCTAGTCATATTGTTCGATAAAAGCACATAATGACTCGCATATTTCCCCATCAGAAAACAAACTGTGAAATTATGCCCTGGTCTTGGAACGAGGCGCCGAAGTCCCACACAAAAGGCCCGCGCAGAAGGAAATGAAAAATAATAAAATATATTTTTGTTATGTTTGGGATTAGGGGCAGGCGCTTTGTACGCTTTGGTTCGGAGATGTCTGAAAAAATAATCAAGTGGAGAGACTCCTTTTATCCTGCGAGGAGAGCAGAAGAGTTTCAAATAAGATTTGTTCGAAGAAAGCCACTATTTTAAGAAATATTCAGACTGTTTTGGGTGCGATAAAAACTCAAATAACTTTCTTTTTAAGTTTATAACTTTGCTTCTCCAACCAAAGGGAGCACTTTGCATCAAGATTATGCACTCAGTAAGAGATTGGTGCATTATAAAATAAAACTGTAATTTCGGAATATGAAAATATTTCACTTTTACCAACTCTACTGTGTTTAACCTCCAAGTGGTTTGGACGAGACATCTCGTCCATCAAAATCTGACCAATTTTGCTAACGAAGAGAGATATCTCGTCCTTCAAAATCTGACCAATTTTGCTAACGACGAGATATCTCATCAAGAGATTGCCTATATTTTGACGATGGTCTGTTTTTATGGTGGTTTCAAAAGTCTGATTATTTTTTCTAATGAGATATATCGTTCATCAAGATCTGGTCAGTTTTGTTATTTTCGAGATACCTCGTCGAAGCAACAACCAGGAGGGTTAAACAATTATTCATATTCCAAAAGTTTTGTAATAATTTATGGGACATCTTACTGATTCCTCATACGACACAATTAACTTTTTTATTCAATTATTAATATAGTACAAATATCTTATGTACAGTGTGACCATAAAATAATTTTCACTCGTTGGAGGCATCTGTAACTAAATTGATTAAACGGTAGGTAGGTATTTTAATTAATGTCACACTGGAGAAACACAAAGGACTATTGGCGACGTCCGGGATCAAACCCGAAGAGACGTGTACAAAGAGGTCTGGTTCGAGGAAAATCTGTCGTGGCCTCAAATTTCTTCACATTGGCTGGTGTGGAAGTTTGAAGAGTGGGGTGCCAGCTCAGGTGTGACCTCGTTATCTGACACCGTATTCAAAATTACGTGGTGTTGTCCCCGGACATTTCTCGTCGGGATTGATCCTAGACCGTCGCCAATAGCCCTTTATGTTGCTCCAGTGTGACGTTAAGTAAAATACCATACCATTGGTTGGATTCGAACTTGTAATCCTCCGGTTGCTAATCCGTTACTCATCCAACCGGGCTACCTCCGCCCCCGAATAAACGGAATGGAACCAAGTTTGGTATTGAGACTTGAAAACATGGGAAGATGTATTCCTCGAAATATTTAGCATCATGAGTGGTTGGTATGAGCTGTTGTAAACATTGAAACATTTGCATTCAACGCAGATAAATTCAAAGTTCTGATGAATAAGAGTGTTTTCTGTGAGTTGAGAATCCATATTAATTTGTGTGTGTATTGTCAATTTATTTTAATTCCAACGCGTCACATATTTAGTTGGAATTAGTGGCGTGGTTCTTGCTTAAGCAGTGGAAACTTTGCATGATCCATTTTATCTGAATTTAATGCAAATGTTCGACTGTTTTAAATTTCAACAGAGAAAATTTTCCCCTATCGGCTAATTTCGGTACTAATTTTCTTTTTCCGCAGAATACATCTCCCCATGTCTTCAAAAATCTCAATGCCAAATTTGGTTCCATTCCGCTTATTCAAAACAGCTCCGATGAAACCGTTTTAGTTGTCTATAATATTATCGTCCAACTTTAAATTGTATCTTATTATAAAGGGTATCATTCATGAACTGATATATTTTTCCGAATATAAGGAGTCAAACCTCAATTACCATGTGATACCTAACAATACCGACTTGCTTTTCCATCTTAAACTACGTTTTCTATACATGGATTACAAGCTGCTTTTATTATTCTTTTCCATTAGACCCCGGTATAAAAAATCGAAATAGAAGGTCAAAGAGACATTTGTGAGACACATTGACGCATGAAAAAAAAATGACTTAGTGGACTTTACCAAATTATCATTCCTTATTCTGGTCTAAAAAAGATCAAAACTCATATTTTGATTTTCCATGTTTCACTTGCAAAACCGACGACATTTAGGTATTAGATTTTTTATTTCGAGTTGTATTCCGATAAAAAATGTTATAATCTTATAAATGGTACCACTCATGAACTGATATACACTGCTGGCCACCCAAATTGCAACACCAAGAAAGACAAGAGATATCACAACAAAATTTATTTTGTAGATAACATGTTGACCAAGTATCAAATGATTAAATTTATAGACTTCTGTGAAGTGTGGTTCCTGCCAAAATCAGTAGCCAGAGTAGCCGCCATTGTTGGAGATCACCGCTGCCACACGCCTCGGCATTGATTCAAAGAGACTTTGGATGTGTTCTTGGGGTACAGCAGACCAAGCAGCTTCCACACGTTGCCAAAGTTGATCTGGTGTGGCAGCTGGGGATGTATTCTGGGTCAATCGTTGAGCAACCATGGACCACATGTTTTCTATCGGCGAAAGATCCGGAGAGCGAGCTGGCCAGGGAAGCAATTCAATCTGGCGATTGACGAAGAACCCTTGGACAATGCGTGCCACGTGTGGTCGCGCATTATCCTGTTGAAATATGGCTGTGGGCAAGCCCTGAAGGTAAGGAAGGACAACTGGCTCCAACACCTCGGAGATGTAGCGCTGGCTGTTTAAAGTACCGGCAATGCGTACTAGAGGAGTGCGAGAGTGATATCCAATACCGCCCCATACCATAATACCCGGTGCAGGACCAGTGTGGCGGTGCATAACGCAGCTGTTCAGCATCCTCTCTCCACGGTGTCTCCAGACTCGAATCCGACCATCGTGGTGTTGCAGACAGAAGCGTGACTCGTCAGTAAAGACAATTTCATTCCATTCTGCCGTCCACATCCTTCTTTCATCGCACCATTGGCGGCGGAAACGTCTGTGGTTCTGCGTCAAGGGTAGACGAAGCAATGGACGTCTTGCGGACAGACCACTCTGCTGTAAACGGCGTCGAATGGTACGCGCAGACACTGGATGATACGGTACAGACTGAATGTTCTGTGCTATGGTTCGTGATGTGGCTGAGCGATCCTCCACTGCCATACGCACAATATGCCTGTCATCACGTGAAGTGGTGCACTGAGGTGGATGCGATCGAACACGTCGGTCCGTCGTACCCTCCTGCATCCAACGATCACATATCCGCATTACAGTTGTTTGGTTTCGTCCAACACGACTACCGATTTCCCTGAAAGATAATCCACAATCTCGGTAGGCCACTATCCTTCCTCTGTCGAACTCGGATACTTGATCAAAAGATGATCGCTGTTTTCTACGAGGCATAATTGATCGTTTTTTTGAAAAAACCACAAGAAAAACACAATTGCCGTACTTGAAATCGTCGAAATCTCCAAGCCTTAAATAACGCTTTGAAATGGCGCCACAGGCGCGCGTGATGTGCGTCTGCGCTGAAATTCTAATCATTTGCATATCTCACCTCCGCTAATGCATGTTGTAAATTTCATATTATTTGCATGCTTCCTTCAGGGTGTTGCATTTACGGTGGCCAGCAGTGTATTTTGCCGAATATATGGAGACAAACCTCAGTTACCATGTTAAACCTAACAATCCTGACTTGCTTTCCCTCTTAAGCTACGTTCCCTATGCTTGAATTCCAAGCTGCTTTTATTCTTCATTACCATAAGAACCCGGTATATGGTATGGTTTGCCGAATATATGGAGTCAAACCTCAGTTATACCATGTGAAATCTAACAGTCCCGACTTTTCCCTTTTAAACTATGTTCCCTATACATGGATTCCAAGCCGTTTTTATTCTTCTTTTCCATCAGACTCCGGCATAAAAAATCTAAATAAAAGGTCAAAGAAACATTTGTGAGACTCTTTGAAAGAGCACTTAACTAGTACTTCACTTTTGATTCGATTGGCGCAAAGTGGCAGACAGAATTTTGCACTTGTTGCCACCCGCTTTCCGCTCAATCGAGTTTCGATTGACGAATCTCTCGCCATTTGTGTTCAAAAGATTTTCTTGGGAAACCTTTCCCCCTGTGATTCAAAACACACTTCGAGACACTGATTGCAAATGAATATCTTCCAAACCCACCGAGGCCTTTTTTCTGGGATTAATTAGTCTTGACAGTCGGCCCGTTCTCCCCCGACTCACTGGAGGATGAGAAAGCATTAGATTGTCTGTTGATATTTGTGTTCTTATCAAAACCCATTTGCGTTCCATGAGTGACTTTGAAAAATATTTTTGTTTACGAAGTCTGAATCGATTTATATTTCTCTGAAATTATCAAGATGGCGTAAGGAACAAGATTGTGATTTCGATTATTGTCAAAAGGACCACTGTGTCAAACTATTGCTGAAATATGAGCGAAATAACGTAATCCAGAATACGTAAATGAAGGAAACGTTCAGTTAGTCAGTCAAAGTAAATGAGTTCCCAATACCATATTTCTTTTCATGTTCCTTTTAGTTTAACCCTCCTGGTGATTATCTCGACGAGGTATCTCGTCTTTAGCGCAACTGACCAGATCTTGTTGGATGAGATATCTCGTCATTAGAAGAAAACACAATCACGATCATTAGAAGAAAACGGACCAGATCTTGATCTCGTCATCATAAAAAAACCGGCAATATCTTGGTGTCGAGGTATCTCGTCTGTAGCAAAATTAATCAGATCTTGATGGACGAGATATCTCGTCGAAACCACTTAGAGGGTTAAGATAAGATTTCAACATGCCGAGGCTGCTGAACTCTAGATTGTTTGAAATGGAATTGTAACAGAATGTTTGGTTGGTTGGTTTTGGGTTTTATGGCTCAAGGACCATATTTGGCTATGCTGCGCCAAACACACGACAATGTCAAGTAATGGCGAAAAGAAAGGATGGAGAGAAAGATCGCTTAGGTCTCGGTACAACAGAATGAATTAGTAGAAGAGAGAAATGAATTAGAAGAGAGAAGGGATTTCTAGTGTAAACAAATAAACAAGATGTAAGATTTATTTCCGCTACTCAAATGACCTAGTACAGAGATGGGGAACATTTTCATCTTGAAAGGCAGCATCAATTTAGCGGTAATCAAATAAAGCCGCATTCAAGGAACTTCAGTTAGATATGAGGCAGCGTCAGACCAGTGGTAGCGTAAAGGATTAGCAACCGGAGGATTGTGAGTTCGAAACTTGATTCAACCAAACCCCGTCGTATATGTGGGAGCTGTTGCACGTTAAATCTGCCATGGCCTCAATTATTCTCACTGTGGCGTGGTAGTGAAGTTTGGAGAGGGGACGTGCCAACTTGTTATCTGACCGTGGCTCAAAATTGCAAAGTGTCGTCCTTGGATCTTTCCTTTCTGGATTGACCCCGGACCGTCGCCAATAGCCCGTTGTGGTGTTCCAATGCATTAATTAAAATACCTACCTACCGTCGTGTACGTGGGAGCTAATGCACGTTAAATCTATCGATGCTTCAAACGTCGTCATGTTTGCGTGGTATAGAATTTTGGAGGGTGGGATATCAGCTAAGGTCATCTAACCGTGGTTCAAAATTATGAGATGTCATAGACATGACATAAGTAAATTAAGTATTGTTATTGAAAGGTGACCCCTACAAAAAGTGTGACAAACATGTCCAATGGTAGTCACGTAACTGCTCTGTGAAAATTTGAAGTGTTTGGATGTCAATTACAATTTTGTACCAACCTATCCAACAAACCAGTCAGATATACTTAAAAATGTGCATTATTTTGTAAAAACCTAACTTGTACGCACTTAATAATTTCAAAAAATGTGAAAACTGTTTATGGTCCTTATGAGTGTTATAATGCTGACGTGCATTGAATTCCTTTAATGTTGTTATTGCAGTATCACAAAGCAAGCGAATCGGCTTATCTTTAGCAGAAACAAGTTAATATTGCAATTGCCGATCCACTTTTAACAATCTGTTTTCTTCTTTCAGCGTTCTCTTGATCTTCTTTGATACGATGCGTTTTTAAGCCAACAGAATTAAAAAATACTGTTGAGCTCTGCAACTATTCACAAATTCCACTTCAAACCGCAATACAATGCACCGTTTTCAAAAGCTGATCGTAAAAAGCTGACTTGCGTACTAGTCCCACATAAACTCTCGCCGCATTACCTAGAGCGGCAGTAGTGCCAGTCAGTCAGGGGAAGTCATCAGACATTTTACATTGCATTAGAGAAATAAGCCTCCTGATGGTATATTCACAAAGAGGTTTCTTGCCATTAAACTGTTAACATTTTCTTCTTTCAGCGCTCTCTTGGTCTTCTTTGATACGATGGGTTGTTAACCCGACAGAATTCAAACTACCTTTGATCTCTGTAACTATTCACAAATTCCACTTCAAACCGCAACACAATGCACCGTTTTCAAAAGCTGATCGTAAAAACCTGACTTACGTACTCTACCCACATAAACTCCCGCCGCATTACCTAGTGCGGCAGTGGTGCCAATCAGACAGGGGAAGTCATCAGACATTTTATTAGACATCAGCTGCATTAGAAATAACCCTCCTGGTGGTATACTCTCAAAGAGGTATCTTGTCATTACACTGTTTACATTTTTTTTTCAGCATTCTCTTGGTATTTTTTGATACGATGGGTTGTTAAGTCGGCAGGATTAAAAAATACTGTTGAATTATTCACAAATTCCACTTCAAACCTAAACACAATGCACCGTTTTCAAAAGCTGACATTCGTATTCGATCCACATAAACTCTCGCCACATTACCTAGTACGGCAGCGGTGCCAGTCAGACCGGAGAAGTCATCAGACATTTTACATTTGCATTAGAAATAACCCTCCTGATGGTATACTTTCAACGAGGTATATCGTCATTAAACTTACCCGATCTTGATGGGCTCGTCACTAGAAGAAAACTGGCCAGATCTTGATTTCTTCATAAAAAATTGGCGGTTTCGTTATCAACGTTTCGGAGACGTTTGGCGTTTAATCTGATTAGCTTTGACCAATCAACTATCATATATCAATTCGGAATAATTTTTTTTTAATTTTTATGTGCTGAAATGGTATTCGAAAAACAAGCCTAATGACGTCACATTCGGAATGCGTACAGGAAACACTTTTCGCAGCAGAAGCACTACCGCCACCTACATTTAACTTGACAGAAAATGCCTCTCATATGGTGTTAGTCTTTATGAAATTTAAGTTCATTGGCAGGCATTTCGTGGTATAGTTTTTGGTTAAAAAGATTTCTACCCGCCTAAAACTTGATGATTAATTTAGTATCTCAATTAAAAACACAACAGAATGAATCGGACCAAGAATTAAAATTGTTTTATTTGTTCTTCACTAAATTGTGCTCTATTTAATCAATTGTTTCAGGATACTTCTAGTTAGAAATTGCTACTTGCACACAGACGGTCTTCGGTACTTTAATTTTTAAGTGTTAACGTGTTAAACATAAAATGTTAAAACGAGCGTTTAACATGAATAAAAAACCGAAAGCAGGATATTAATAATTTTCGATAACGACACAACAAATTATCCAAATAAAGAAATGAGAAACTAATTGATATATGTGTTTGTCCTATGTAAATATTCAAGGTACCTAATTTATATCGAATTTCATATTTTAATGCGTCTATTTAAGATCTTGTTAATGGGGGAATAGTTCTAAATATTCAGATCCACGGACAAACAAGAAAAACACACGAAGTTCTTAAGCAGCCGTTTGGGATTTCTTCTATCGCCTACAGTTCTAGAACATTCCTCATCTAAATTTCATTCTCCTACCCAACGCAAGAGGAGGATTTCACGGTTCATTAAAGCTCCCCAGGACAGAAAAGTCTGCAGGCCGTTATCGCTTTTAGTTTCCGTCGTGGCTAGAAAGTTTCAAAACTCCTGATTCAGTGCAATGCAATTGCTTTGTTGTTCTGCATAGAACACCTGCCTTGTTACACATCCGTTTTCAGTAGTTACTTTCTCCTTTTTGTCGAGGTTTCTTTCAAAAGACGCTGCGACGTCGCTCGTTTAGCGTAATTTTTGAGTCTTTAAATAAAGTAACATTCCTCCAAACAGTGTCAGAAATATTTTAATCTAAGTTCCGAAAATATATTACATCCTGTGGACTTTAAAGGACTACATCGTATGAAATTTGAAGTGTTCAGTGTACACTGTTCCGTGATTCACTTGGTTTTCTACGAAATTCGTATAAGAGACTTAGCTATTTTGTTGTCAGCATAGAACAGTGGTTCTTAACATTTTTAGTCATCGGCAGCCCCTTGAATCTAAAAATAAGTTCCCGCACCCCCTTGAAAAATGTGTTTCTATTTCTCTACTTCTATTACAAGATACTTCTATTGCAATATAATTTATTTAGTGAAAACTATACATGTACATATAAAACAATATCTCAATTTTTAATGCATACGTTGTTGTTTATTCATAATACTTTTGAAGCGAGGCTCATTTTTTGAGAGAGCCTCGCGTAAGTCATCACTTGCATTTAAGTGAAATCTGGCTTTTGTTTTTATGTGCAAAAGTGATGAAAATCCCATTTCACACAGGTAGGTGGTGGCAAATGTTACAAGTGTCTGCAATGCTGCTTTTTCCAGCTGTGTATAAAGTTCTGTGTACACCAGAATTGTTCTAAGTTCAGTTTTTCAAATTCTATTTGAATATGTGCATTGCATCGTATTTCAATAAGATCGTCTTTTATTAAATCGCTGTGTCCATCGAAACTTATCTCGCACCCCCAGGGGTGCACACACACCAGGTTAAGAACTACTGGCATAGAACAACATATTCGTTCTCAGTAGTTATTTTCTACCTTTTTTCACAGTTTCTTTCGAAGGACGCTACGACGTCGTTCGTTTAGCGTATTTTTGAGTCTTTAAATAAAGTAACGTTCCTGCAGTGTTTTAAATGTTTGAATCTAAGTTCCGAGAATATATTACATCATGTGGACTTTTAAAGACAACATCGAATGAAATTTGAAGCGTGCATGTGTACATGTTATTGTGAATCACCCGGTTTTCTAAGACCGTATGAGAAACTATTTCGTTGTTTTGCACAGAACACCTGCCTTTTTGAGCAACCATTATCAGTAATTACTTTCTACTTTTTGTCACAATTTCTTTAAAAGGATGATGGGACGTTACTCGTTTAACGTAATTTTACTCGTAATTTTTGAGTCTGTAAATAAAGTAACATTCTTACAAACAGTGTTAGAAATGTTTGAATCTAAGTCCCGAGAATATATTACATCATGTGGATATTTAGAGACAACGTAGTAAGAAATTTAAAGTGTGCATGTGTGTACATGTTTCCGTGAATTACCTAATTTTCTAAAATCGTGAGAAACTCTTATTTCGTTGTTCTGCACAGAACACCTGCCTTTTTACACATCCATTTTGAGTAGTAACTTCCTACTTTTTGTCACTTTCTTTCAAAAGATACTGCGACGTCACACTTTTAGCGTAATTTTTTATTCTAAATAAAGTAACATTTCTCCAAACAGTATCAGAAATATTTTATTCTAAGCTACGAGAATTTATTATATCATGTGGACTTTTAAGGACTACGTTGTATGAAATTTGAAGTCTGCATGTGTGTACATGGTTCCATGAAACACTTAGTTTTCTATAAAAACCGCATGAGAGTTAATGAGAATCGTCTTGGTATTCTAAATGATCACTGTCTAAGAATAGCAATACTTACTGGGAAATTGTGTAAAAAACCCATATTAAGATTAGGTCCATTTTGAATTAACTGCATGCATATATACTCCAAAGTCTGTTCTTGAATTCATGGGTTCGATTAAATTTCATCTCTAGAACAAAACAGAGGCAATGTAAGATTTTACTTGTACTTTAAAAGAAGTATATCCACACTGTGAGAAAATTGTAGCAGCAACCACCTACAGCATCTCCGGACTAACAGAAGTTATATCCCTTTTATTTTTGCTACGGCCCTTTTCAATTTGAATGCTGATACCACCTTGAGCTGGATTTTGAGGATCTTAAGTCTGACTTAGTGTAATTTTACTTATGCCAAGTGAGACAAGTAAAAGCAGCTTCAGCGCGTAGTTTGTTAGCATGGTACTTACTATCTACTTCGAAAACCTGCTCCTCCAGCTACAGGAATAAGGCGTTTGCTATAGGAATACGGTGCATTTTGAGTAGGGATGATTCAAACTAGGGGGAATTATACTTTTGCGTGAATGCTGGTGGAGGAAAAGGGTGGTTTACTACTATAGATTTTCTCACCAACAAGTAAATATAACAAATACAACCTATGTCCAAAATGCTCCAGTACTATTGCTAGAAAAATATGAAAATAACATACTTGCAGTTTTAGCTTGTTTCCTTCAAAATAACTGCCTTGTGACGAACTTGAATGCATTTCTTCAAGTATCTCCTATGGAAAATGGGGTAATGTCCGTTTCTTCGGCACCTGGTTGGGTGCAGAGTTTGACCGGGCCAGTTCTCGTTTTAGGCAGTAGTAATATTAACATCAAACCATGTAAACCTCATAAGGAAATGTCTTGATTTCATTCTTCAAATAAAAAGTTTAGTAGTTCTCTTTCGTGTTAAAAATCCTACGTCTGTCTCAAGTTGTCTCTTTATCCCATATAAATGCATAAGTGATAACAAAAGTAGAAAAGTAGTTTTTCTCTCTTTTATAATAATACATTTTTTATACATTTTCTACCTATTTTAAAACTATTATCAAACTTTAAACAAACATAAAAAGTACTAAACTCATAATTCAAATGCATATCTTAAAGAAGTTTGGTTTTTGAGAAGTCACACATAAAAATCAATTGATTTTCTTTTTCAAATTGAAATATATCGATACGAATTTAGGTACTTTAAACGGCCTGTTTAATAAATTATAACACTGATTTCAATTTTTCTTTGCCATTCCCCTATTGCCTTCTCTCTCTCTCTCTTATATGGTTCATTGTTCGTTAAACTACATCTTGAATATCTCAGAGAAAATTGCTTTGTATTTTTCTTCTATATCTTAGAGAAAACACTTTGTATTTTCACTTCCCTCAAAATTCTAAAGCTGTTGTCTCTCTCTCTCTCTCAATGCTACATTTTCTATAACCTTAAATTCAATTTAGTTTCAAAATCATACTTTTACATTTTTAGAATTTATTGCATATACTTTTACAAAAGTTTAAACTTGAGGATTAATATTTTAATCGCAGACTCATACCTAGACAACACAGAAAGTAAAAGTTCACAATTTCACAGATAAAAAACTTACAATTTGAAACGAAAATTATTCCAAACTTTAAAAAGCAACTCTTATAAGTTTGTATAAAAACTACGTACGGGGTGGAAAAGCCTCCTACTCTTATTTCCTCGCAGCTAGCTGTTGGTATGTAATTCCAATTATAAACTGTTTCAAATAAAAAATAATTTATCTTATAACAATTTTAAATCGAGAACAATACTTGTTTGAAAAATACAAAATCTAATTTATCATTTAAAACAGATTTTTTCGAACAATTGTCTCGCGTGCATTCGTTTTTATTCAAAATTTAACTAAAGCTAGTCACTACTAAGTAACAGTTGATAACCAGTGATTTTAAATCTTTTTCAGCTATCATGGTTAAATTTGCCATTTTATCAAAATACCTTTTTATCATTTTTGTAAATAGTTTTTCCGGACAGAATATCTCTTCTGCAGGTAAAAATCTAATTTAAATAATGTTTGAAAAATATATTTTAACTATGTGTTAATTTAGATATTGCTCTAAAAATATTATTTGAAAAATGCGAAATCAATTTGTTACGATCCTACATTTAAAAGAGATTTTGTAGAACAATTGTCTCATTTTCATTCATTTTAATTTGATTTATCTAAATCTGGTCACTACTACTTAACAGTTGAAAACTAACGATTATAAATTTTTTCAGTTATCATGGTTAAAATACCTTTTTATCATTTTTGTAAATAGTAATATTTTTGGTCAGAATTTCTCCCAAACTAAAACATTTGATGACTTTTCTTTGTTTTGTTCTATAGTCATTTTTACTGCACGAGGATACAACTTTTATTATAGCTTTATATAAACTGCTTTAGCTATACAACAGCTCGAATGAATAAGCTTTTATAATAATCGTGAGCGAAATAGAATGTGACATCAAAACCTCAATTTATTTTGCTTCGTGAAGCATGAAACACTTTCTTTTAAATGTATTATCAGTGCAGTAGCATTTACAAATTGGAATATTGGAAAAGGAGAGCTTCTAAGATTCTAATAATGCTTCGTTCAAAATTCGGAGAAACACGCCGTTCGGGATATTTTCATTTTTAGACAATATTGATTAATTATTTCGGTACAAAAGTTGAAAAGTAAAATACTTTAAGATTAACATTTGGACATATATCATTAAAATTATTTTTAACGAGATCTGTGAGCTGATCTCTGAGCTATTCGTATGCAAGAAGAGTTTTAACAATGCAAAGTTGATTTAAAATAATAAACGCATACATTGTATAGGAAAGTGCGGGTGCATCTGGGTTCTTTTCTTAACCCTCCTGTTGGTTGACTTGACGAGATATCTCGTCAGTAAAAAACCATCAGAAGTTCTTGATGGACGAGATAGCTCGTCATTAGCAAAATTTGTCAAATATTTGTGGATGAAGTATCTCGTCGAAACCACTTGGAGGGTTAAAATCGATGCTGTCTAAGCACTCTTACCTTTCTTCAAAAATAGATTGAAAGAACTTCCAAACGGGTGTCTGTGACTTCTTTTCCAACATTTAATCAGTATTTACATTTATTTAACCATTCAGGAATGAAATGTTTTAGAAATGCAATTATTTTTAAATAAATTCCAGTTTGAGATAGACCCTCAATTTTTCAAATTCATGGACAAGTGACGTTTCAATAAGTTCTAGACTGTTCTATTTCTGAGACATCATACAAATTACGCTATTTATACTAAGTACAGATAAAATTTACAGCGTAAAATTCAATATTCACTCTTATAAGCTCATGTACAATCCTTCGTTTCATCTGATCCAAGTGGAATCTGAGCCCAAATGTATCAGAATTAATACTGAGCTAACCAGGGATCAAAATTTTATTTTAAATTTGAACTATGAAAGTATTAGTTCTCCTATACTGCATAGCCCAATTTTGACATATACACCTATAATACACTGCTGGCCACCGTAAATGCAACACCCTGAAGGAAGCATGCAAATAATATCAAATTTACAACATGCATTAGCGGAGGTGAGATATGCAAATGATTAGAATTTCAGCGCAGACGCACATCACGCGCGCCTGTGGCACCACTTCAAAGCGCTATTTAAGGCTTGGAGATTTCGACGATTTCAAGTACGGCAATTGTGTTTTTCTTGTGGTTTTTAAAAAAAAACGATCAATTATGCCTCGTAGAAAACAGCGATCATCTTTTGATCAAGTATCCGAGTTCGACAGAGGAAGGATAGTGGCCTACCGAGATTGTGGATTATCTTTCAGGGAAATCGGTAGTCGTGTTGGACGAAACCAAACAACTGTAATGCGGATATGTGATCGTTGGATGCAGGAGGGTACGACGGACCGACGTGTTCGATCGCATCCACCTCAGTGCACCACTTCACGTGATGACAGGCATATTGTGCGTATGGCAGTGACGGATCGCTCAGCCACATCACGAACCATAGCACAGCACATTCAGTCTGTACCGCATCATCCAGTGTCTGGGCGTACCATTCGACGCCGTTTACAGCAGAGTGGTTTGTCCGCAAGACGTCCATTGCTTCGTCTACCCTTGACGCAGAACCACAGACGTTTCCGCCGCCAATGGTGCGATGAAAGAAGGATGTGGACGGCAGAATGGAATGAAATTGTCTTTACTGACGAGTCACGCTTCTGTCTGCAACACCACGATGGTCGGATTCGAGTCTGGAGACACCGTGGAGAGAGGATGCTGAACAGCTGCGTTATGCACCGCCACACTGGTCCTGCACCGGGTATTATGGTATGGGGCGGTATTGGATATCACTCTCGCACTCCTCTAGTACGCATTGCCGGTACTTTAAACAGCCAGCGCTACATCTCCGAGGTGTTGGAGTCAGTTGTCCTTCCTTACCTTCAGGGCTTGCCCACAGCCATATTTCAACAGGATAATGCGCGACCACACGTGGCACGCATTGTCCAAGGGTTCTTCGTCAATCGCCAGATTGAATTGCTTCCCTGGCCAGCTCGCTCTCCGGATCTTTCGCCGATAGAAAACATGTGGTCCATGGTTGCTCAACGATTGACCCAGAATACATCCCCAGCTGCCACACCAGATCAACTTTGGCAACGTGTGGAAGCTGCTTGGTCTGCTGTACCCCAAGAACACATCCAAAGTCTCTTTGAATCAATGCCGAGGCGTGTGGCAGCGGTGATCTCCAACAATGGCGGCTACTCTGGCTACTGATTTTGGCAGGAACCACACTTCACAGAAGTCTATAAATTTAATCATTTGATACTTGGTCAACATGTTATCTACAAAATAAATTTTGTTGTGATATCTCTTGTCTTTCTTGGTGTTGCAATTTGGGTGGCCAGCAGTGTATAATTGAAGTATAAGAAATGTAAAATAAAAGTAATAAAACAAATTTAAATATAATATTAATATATAACTTAAGTTGTTTATTTATTCATTAATATAAAGCATATCGTCTATCTACAAAAAGGCACCAAGTCAAAAAACACAGCTGTGAGAAAACGAAGGGGAAAAAATTCTACTCATTATGTCAGTTTCTCAAGTAAAAATCTAACATTTAGCAAAGAAAATGACAGTGGACACTTCACTTGTCTAAAGATAACCAAATTCAGGTCTAGAAAGGCTGAAAATACTCATATCCCGAAACTTTTGACTTGGTGTGCTTCACTTGTAGGTCGACAAAATGTACTAATACATTTTAAAATGATATTTTTGTACTAAATATATTTGTCCTGAGAAAGAATATATGTATCAAAATATTTCAAAAATGTTATGCAAAATATCGGGTCGGTGCGAATGAAATGTCCGTTGAGAAATAGCTTTGGCAATGACCCCATACTGCTAAAAGTAATTACCTACAAGCTTACGGCATCTTATGTCACAGAGCTACTATAAATTGCTATCATGCGTGTGAAGTACAAGTTCCAGATTTCATTTGTTTGGGCATAAGGTGCTTCCAAATTCGACATGCAAAATTCAGATTTGAGAGTCATCTTCCTTTACGAATTTAAACTGAGACATTCTGCCGCAATTGCTGCTCGAAACATTAACACAGCATTTGGGGAGAATACAGCCAATTCACGAACCATTCGGCGATGATTTGCGAAGTTTCGAAGTAGAGATATGGACCTGAAAAACAAACCACCGAGAAGTTGCAGTTTCTGACGATGTACTGCTAAGTGCGGTTGAAGCTGAACCACGGAAAACATGTTGTGAGATAACGGCCGAGCTAGGTGTCCACCACACTACAATTGCTCGCCGTCTGGCTGCACTGGGTAAGATGAAAAAGATGGATTTTTGGGTGCCTCATGAATTGACCAATTGCCAACAAGATGAGACGTTTGGAAGTCTGTGCATCGCTCCTTTCACTTCTTTCCAGGAATGAAAGAACCTCTACTGCAGCGAATCGTTACCTGCGACGATAAATCGGTCCTTTATGACAATTGGAAACTATCTGCACAATGGTTGATCGAAGCACAGCCTCCTGGACGCCATCTCAAGCCACCCTTACATCCCAGAAAGGTTATGCTTCTTGTATATCAGTCTACAGCTGGAATAATTCATCGTAGTTTCCTGCCAATTGGCCAAACCATCACTTCAGAACGATATTGTGGTGAATTACGACAGATGCATCGGAAATTGATGGTGAAACAACCGGATTTGGTAAACAGGCATGGCGTTCTCTTGTAAGATAACGTCCGTCCTTATGTCGCACAATGGACGATGCTGACACTACGTGAGTTGGGCTATGAAGCGATGCTTCATCCCCCTATTCCCCTGACTTGTCACCTACACATTTTCATCTGTTTCGTCACCTGGATCGCTTTCTGTCTGGCAAACGGTTCACCCAGTATACGAAGGTTCACCGTGCAATTGATGACTTTGCATCCCAACCACAAGACTTTTTTCTTTCCGGGATCATGGCATTGTCAGACAAGTGGCAATATTGTGTCAATTCAAAGGGAGATTATTTCGAGTAGGTTAGGTATTGTATTTTTCAGTTATAAGCATTGAAGTGTGTGATGGTCATTTTCCGGACATTTTATTCACACCGACCCAATACTTTTAGTATACTATTCTTACGACTTATAATACGTTATATAAATTTTGTTTTTATCTTTTAGAGGACTACATAAAAAAATGTGTTTTCATTTTCTTCTCAGTCTCTAGATAATGAATGATCAATCTATTGGCGACAAACATACGCACACACATGAGTAAAGAACTTGAAGTAATCCTAATCCTCGACTTTCAACTTTAAAAAAATTTACAAAGTATTAAAAATGTAAATCCATGTTCCTGAAGATAAATAAAGTGGAAAAATATGGTGGTGAGATTTAGTGACGCTAAAACTTCTAAATGTCAATATTTTATAAGTAAATACGAATTCCGGAATTTTGATTTGATTCAAACGATACTGTTTAATGAATCAATTGCTTAATGTCTGTAACAGAAAATAAAATAGAATCAAATAATGTTGAAATGGAGATGATCCATTTTCTAGAATTGAATTTCAGATTTCTCAAATATAATTTAGATTTTAAAAGTATCTATACCTTTCGAGGCAATTTTTGAAATTATTACGGAACTTCGATTTTTTATAGATTTTGTTATTGATTTCTCCTTGGCAAAAGCATTTTATGGCAGAACGTATTGTGTGTTTTAAATTTATTTTTTATAAAGATGGAGTAAAAAGTGTAAAAAAAACCATCCAAAAATACCATTTCCGCAAAACGTCATATTTTAAAAAATTGTGAACATTTTTCCAGTTTGTAAAGTGAATTACCTTCTATGAACATTGATTCGCCAATTGTACTGCAATCATTGCTGTAGTGTTATTTAAATGAATTGTGTTCATTAACGTCAGTCATCCCTGAAAAAACATGAAAAAAATGCAAAAAATATTCAGGTTTCCTACTCAATTTTTTTAAATGCATATTTCTTAATAATAGTTCAAACCCTGCTTTATAATCATTAGAACATATATAGAAATTTCAAAGCAATTAATTGATGCATTCTGAGATATCGTGTTTTGCGGAGAGTAACGCTTAGCGAAAATTTCATTTCGAGATAAAGCTAAAAACAATATTAACCTCCAATGTCAAATATAGATGTCAATACTTCTTAAATTTTTATATCTTCAGTTCTAATGGTCGTAAAAGTAAAATCCAAAGAGGGATTTGCAGAGCAGAGTTATAGTAAAAAAACGTAAAATTTAAAAAATGCGAAATTTGGGTGAAAATGGCGTTTTAAACGTATACAGGATACTTTACCATAAATTAACGCAATTTAAATTATTTACGTATTCTATTTAACTGTAGAGTAATAACTTATGAGAGGGATTTTCAGTAATTCGTTTGTTCTAATTAGCGTTGACATACAAATGTTATATAAAAATTTACCGGCGGTAAACTAATTAGGAAATTTGACTAATTAGCGTAGCATTTATGCCGCTATCATGTATAAATTAGGAATCCTTTCTTTGAAATTTCAATTGAAGTGCTGAAATCATATTCAAAACACAAGCCAATTGATGTCACGTTCCGCAAAATATTATCATTATATAAGAGGTTTTCTGTAACTGTCGGTAGTGTTTCTGCTATCAACGTGTTTCCTGTATATATTCCGAACATTACGTCACTTGGCTTGTTTTTAGAATGCGATTTCAGTATGTCGCCAATAAAAATTCCAAAGAATAAATTACGAATTGATATAGGATGATTGGTCAACTCCATGTAGAGAGATTAAAAATTTGACCCTTGCACCATAAAAATCCAAAACCAACCAATTAAATTAAATGACAAAGATCGACAAAAAGGCGGTAAATTACATTTTAAGGTAACCCTAATACGCATTCTTCGAGAGCATTTGGGTATTGGAAGTAAAATCTTCACTTTATATTTGGTTTGTTTGTTTATATTGAAAATGCCTCATACACAAAAAGTTCTTCACCAAACCACAATCAACATTTTATTTATATTTAACTATTTAAACGGTTTAGAAAAGTCGTCCTTAAAAAGAGATGCAAAATATAAAACTAAATGTAGAGTACTAAAGTAACAATAAATCAGTTATATCACAAATATGAAAAGATCGCTTCTGTGTAGATGTGTAGTAAATGTTGTCTTGTTAGGGAGATAAAATTGTATCCCGCAGCAAATTAGCGTTTCCAGGAGCTTGACACTAATTCACGACAAAGCCATTTAAAGCTACCTTTATTGGAGATATAATCGGATTTTAATTGGAACTAAATCGGTCTAATTGCTGAGTTGATTCAACGGATAAATATTTTCACAACCTCCGCAGATCGTGTACTGCATTAAACGAAACTATTTAACGATACATTGAATTCGTATGCTCGGTAATTATTTGCCGAAGGATGCTTTTAACAGGAGTCAATGTTTGCCCGAATCAGTTCGGTTATCGCGGTTCTTAGCATCACGACAGAATGTGAATAGGGAAAGGGGGGGGTATTTCAATTAACGTCACACTGGAGCAACACAATGGGCTATTAGTGACGGTCCGGGATCAATCCCAAAGGGAAAGATCCGAGGACAACACCACGTAATTTTGAACCACGGTCAGATGACGAGGCAACACCTGAGCTGGCACCCCACTCTCCAAACTTCCACACCACGCCAACGTGAGTGAATAGGGAAAGAAATGTATGAAATGGATAACATGATTTTTTTGTTTTAAACGACGAGGCAATTTTTGAGAGGGTTTTCATACAAATTGATACGTGGCTCGTTGGCGTGGTGTGGAAGTTTGGAGAATTGGGTTCACCAGTTCAGGTGTGACCTCGTCATCTGACCGTGGTTTAAAATTCGTGGTGTTGTCCTTGATCTTACCCTTTGGGTTTGATTCCGGACAGTCGCCAATAGCCCGTCGTGTATTTCAGTGTGACGTTAATTGAAATACCTACCTACCGCAACCAATGTGGCTCAGTGGGTTTGCTCACTGCGCTAGCACCCTGCGAGTTGTAGAAGGTTCGATTCCTCTATAGGTGAATTTCTCTCTTCTATGTCAGTAAAATCTCCTTTGTGTGCGCTTCCATTTACTTGACGTTATTTGACTCAGCTTGACCAAATATGGCCTTTGCGCCATATATATATATATAGTATATATATATATATATATATGTATAACCCAACCAACCAGAAAACATACAATAGACTCATGTTATATGTATACAGTAGACCTTGAGTGGACCTTCGCTTCAGGGACGTTATTCGTCATCTGACCGTGGTTCAAAATTACGTGGTGTTGTCCTCGGATCTTTCCCTTTGGGATTGATCCCGGACCGTCACCAATAGCCCATTGTGTTGCTCCAGTGTGACGTTAATTGAAATTCCCCCCTCCCCCCAGGGACGTTATATCGAATGGTCGTTATATCGAATATTGTTCTTCTGGTTTGCCAAGCTGCGCTAAACACAAGGCGACAACATCAAGTAATGGACGTTGTCTACACACACAAGGAATGTTTTACTGACACAAAAGAGAAATACGCCCAATGAGGAATCGAACCTGCACCGCCTACAACTCGCAGGTTTACGTTTGTAAGTAAATGTCTATTTAGTATACAAAAAATCTCAAACCAGTATCTTTAGTTTTGTCTGAGAAAATAAGTAAATTAACCGTCCGGGTAGTTTATCTTGGCTTCGAAGACTGCCTTGTGTCCAGCCTTTGATACAGAACCTTTTCCTATTCGGATCTTTATTCCCTTGGATTAATAGGGCAGTTTTGTCCCGATGATATATCTCGTCATTAACAAAACTGACCAGATCTTGATATGGACGAGATATCTCGTCACTGACAAACTTGACCTGGTCTGATGGACCAGGTATCTCGTCGAAACTACTTGTAGAGTTAGCTTTGCTATTAGACCTTCCAACTCCCCTTGAGAATATGTGTCATTTTAACCCTTCTGGTGGTTATCTCGACGAGGTATCTTGTCATTAGCAAAACTGACCAGGACGAAAAATCTCTTCATTAGAAGGAAATTCAATCATTAGAAGGAAATTCATTCCTCCTCAAAAAATCGGCAAAATCTTTCTGACAAGTAAAATTGATCAGATCTTGATGGACGAGATATCTCGTCGAAAACACTTGGAGGATTAAAAGACTATTATAAAGCGTACTGACATTACGTATTCCACCTGAAGCACATACTTTTAAAACATCGTGGCCGATTAAACTTCACCTTAAACAGCGATACTTTACTCTTGAGCTTTCATTGATGGCAAATGCTTCCAGTTTCCATCTATAATTTAAAGAAAGCCGTGAAAACGCCACTATAATGAATGATTGCATCATCAAGAATTCGAATCCCTGAGCTCTAAAAATATGGTCCTGCATGTTTAAACATAACACCAGAGTGCAGAAGCAGAAGTTACTAATACGTTGTTTAACATAACTAGGCATGATAAAGACTGCTTCGGAGCATTAACGAACGTTAAAACTATGAGAGAGAATTATGAAGGAACATGAAGAGAGTTCCTCTCTCTCGCTCTGACTGGGTGGATAATAAAACTAGCAACACGCAAATACGTCGTTATGGTCGTCGCTGTGTCCTTGTAAGTATTGGTTAAGCTCTCGCTTTTCCTACGATTAACGGCATTTAGTGTCGCAAAGTAAGTGCACGAAAGGACCTATTAATCATGGCATCTTTTGCTGATATCTTTTCAGTTAACGATCTGGATTTCGTCTCTGAATTAATTGAAGGGCTCCGGGCAACTTAGCGATGAGCCACGAAAATATTTTCCTTTTCCGTCCTGGTGGTTTTCTCGACGAGGTAGGTAGGTAGGTCTTTTAATTGTCGTCTCACTGGAGCAACACAACGGACTACTGACGACGGTCCAAGATAAAACCTGAAGTTCTCGACGATGTATTCGAGGTATTGAAGATAAAACTGATCTGATCTTGTGCAAGAGATATCTTGTCGTTAAAAGAAACCTGACCGGTTCTTGATCTCGTCATCATCGAAAAATCAGCAATGGCTTGATGACGAGACGCCTCGTCGTAAGGAATATTGGTCAGTTCTTGATGGTCGAGATATCTCGTCAAAACCACTTGGAAGGTTAATGAAAAAATTAACGAAATATTCAGAAGGAACAAATGAATTTCCGATTATTTGAGCGAGTGCTTGATACTTGAAAATTCCAGAAAGAAGGGCTCCGAACAACTTTGTGATAAGCCAAGAAATATTTTCCGAAATGAAAAACAAAGTATTCAGGAGAATCAAAAGAATTTCTGATTAGTTGAATGAATTATTGATACTTGAAAGTTCCAGAAAAAGACTATGGTCAACGAAGTGATAAGCCAAGGAAATATTTTCTTTAATAAAAAAAATTTAATATTTAGAAGGATCAAAAGAATTTCTGATTCTTTAAATGAGTGATTGGTATTTGAAAGTTCAGGAAATACGACATCTTAAATCGTGGATAAACCATTATAATTTTGAAATTTTTTTAATTGAAAATTGCTCTCCTGAAAAATGGGAGAAGTTTGGCTTATCATATTTGCCTAAGACTCTTAAATTCAACTCTTTCCAAACATGAATTTTGCATATAATTTTTTAATGTTGTGCCATCGACGAAATAATCGGATTGTGGATAAAAAATAAGTCGGTCTTTAACAATATTTCTTTGTAAAAGGTACTAGGCCAGGAAAAGATTTGGTTTTACTAAGTGGTTACATTTTGCAATACATGGTGTTCCTAAAGAAACTATCCATTCCTGTGAAAAAACATTTTATCACCTTTTTTTGGGTTTCAGACGAATAAAACACAAGAAAGCAACAAATATCAATACAATTCCCCATGCTCTCCTTACATATCAACACACACATCTCAATATTCAGAGAATGCGCCATAGATCAGTGATTTTGCTCACTGCCCTAGCAACCTGCGAGTTATAGGCAGTGCAGCTTCGATTCATGTCCGGTTTGATTCCTCCCTGGGTGTATTTCTCCCTTTTGTATCAGTTAAAGCTTGCCTTGTGTATGTGCTTACTTGACTTTGTATGTCTTGTGTTCAGCGCATCTTGGCCAAATATGGTCACATTGCACCACAAAAACATCCAAACATTCAGTGGTAGCACGGAAAACTTTTTCCAAGATATTAGGTGTAATGTTAGCCACTGCAGCTGTGATCCGCTCCTGAAGTTTATTAATCCTGGTGATCGTAACTTTGTACACTTCTGCTGTGACAAAATCCTACACAAAAAATCTATAGGGGTGAGGTCATTTCACCGTTGGAGGTGATTTTCGGAATCTTACAGAGAACACGTGTCTCGCCTCTTCATCGGTTAAGCCTCACCAGACGCACTAAAACAATTCATATTCTTTCTTCAGTGACCAGCAGGATTCATAAAACGGAAAAGAAAATTACCACTCGACCTTTCACTAAAATGGATAGTTGCTTTAGAAACACCCTGTATAAGACCCCAATATCATTAGCCCCAATATATACAGTATCTTTAACCTGCCAAGTCGTTTCGACGATCTCGTTCATCAAGATCTGACCGATTTTGTTAATGACGAGATATATCGTCAAGATATTGGTGATTTTTTTAATAACAAGATCAAAATCTGGTCAGTTTTCTTCTAATGACAAAATATCTAGTCCATCAAGATCTGGTCAGTTTTGCTAGTGACGAGAATTTTATAAAAATGGAGTAAAATGTCTAAAAAAAAGTCAAAAATACCATTTACGCAAAACGTCATACTTTAAAAAATAATTAACATTTTTCCAGTTTGTAAAGTGAATTATCTTCTATAAAGATTGATTCAGGTATTGAACTACAATAATTACTATATTGTTATACACTGCTGGCCACCCAAATTGCAACACCAAGAAAGACAAGAGATATCACAACAAAATTTATTTTGTAGATAACATGTTGACCAAGTATCAAATGATTAAATTTATAGACTTCTGTGAAGTGTGGTTCCTGCCAAAATCAGTAGCCAGAGTAGCCGCCATTGTTGGAGATCACCGCTGCCACACGCCTCGGCATTGATTCAAAGAGACTTTGGATGTGTTCTTGGGGTACAGCAGACCAAGCAGCTTCCACACGTTGCCAAAGTTGATCTGGTGTGGCAGCTGGGGATGTATTCTGGGTCAATCGTTGAGCAACCATGGACCACATGTTTTCTATCGGCGAAAGATCCGGAAAGCGAGCTGGCCAGGGAAGCAATTCAATCTGGCGATTGACGAAGAACCCTTGGACAATGCGTGCCACGTGTGGTCGCGCATTATCCTGTTGAAATATGGCTGTGGGCAAGCCCTGAAGGTAAGGAAGGACAACTGGCTCCAACACCTCGGATATGTAGCGCTGGCTGTTTAAAGTACAGGCAATGCGTACTAGAGGAGTGCGAAAGTGATATCCAATACCGCCCCATACCATAATACCCGGTGCAGGACCAGTGTGGCAGTGCATAACGCAGCTGTTCAGCATCCTCTCTCCACGGTGTCTCCAGACTCGAATCCGACCATCGTGGTGTTGCAGACAGAAGCGTGACTCGTCAGTAAAGACAATTTCATTCCATTCTGCCGTCCACATCCTTCTTTCATCGCACCATTGGCGGCGGAAACGTCTGTGGTTCTGCGTCAAGGGTAGACGAAGCAATGGACGTCTTGCGGACAGACCACTCTGCTGTAAACGGCGTCGAATGGTACGCGCAGACACTGGATGATGCGGTACAGACTGAATGTGCTGTGCTATGGTTCGTGATGTGGCTGAGCGATCCGTCACTGCCATACGCACAATATGCCTGTCATCACGTGAAGTGGTGCACTGAGGTGGATGCGATCGAACACGTCGGTCCGTCGTACCCTCCTGCATCCAACGATCACATATCCGCATTACAGTTGTTTGGTTTCGTCAAACACGACTACCGATTTCCCTGAAAGATAATCCACAATCTCGGTAGGCCACTATCCTTCCTCTGTCGAACTCGGATACTTGATCAAAAGATGATCGCTGTTTTCTACGAGGCATAATTGATCGTTTTTTTGAAAAAACCACAAGAAAAACACAATTGCCGTACTTGAAATCGTCGAAATCTCCAAGCCTTAAATAGCGCTTTGAAGTGGCGCCACAGGCGCGCGTGATGTGCGTCTGCGCTGAAATTCTAATCATTTGCATATCTCACCTCCACTAATGCATGTTGTAAATTTCATATTATTTGCATGCTTCCTTCAGGGTGTTGCATTTACGGTGACCAGCAGTGTATTTAAATTAATTAGGGATTTTAGTCAGCATCCCTGAAAAAAGCATGAAAGAAGAGCAAAATTTAAAGATATTCAGATTTACATCCTACTCAATTTTTGAAATGCACATTTCTTAATAATAATAGTTCAAACTCTGCTTATATACTTAGTATTAAAATGATGTAGTAGGTATACTTAGTAAATGAAAGTGGTATAGTAGGCATACTTCGTAGATGAAAATGGTACATTAGGTATATTTAGTAAATTAAAATGGTATGGTATGTATACTTAGTAAACTAAAATGTATAAATTAGAATGGTATAGTATGTGTTCTTAGTAAATTAAAATTTGTAAAACAAAAAAAATGGTACAGTAGGTGAACTTACTAAATTAAAATGGCATAACGTGCGTAAATTTTATAAAAAGCGAATCCAAGTGTCACCAATTAAATATTTCTGATCTTGAAAGGAACGCCGTCAATAATGAGGTGGTAAAATCCGAGCCAAAGTTAAATATGTGCGTCAAAAGTACACTTCTTTCAAGCGTTTATTCGATTTCATTTGTGCTTAGAGATATTAAGCAATGGAACAGCTGATTCAACAAACGCGAGATAAATTATCATATCTTTGTTCCTTCGAGATTCTTTTATTGGAAGAATATGCTAATGACATCCAAAGCTTAGGAGAGATTTTTCCTCACATGTTGTGTTTTCGAGTTATTTAGCCGTTGCTTAACTTGATTCAATATTTCAATTCCTGTAAGAAAACTTTCTATTTTTCGAAGATACGAAGTTTATAATGAATGAAGCGCAAGTTTTATGTACGAGTGCGATATTAATCAAATTTCTAAGTATGCTAGAAATTGTTTGTGAAATTGTTTTCCTTTGTCGATGGATGTTCATTTAAATTCGGATAGGTTTTTTACGCTCACTTAAGTAGCTATCTTAGATGCATTTAAATATGCATTAAAACTCATTCTTCATGCCGGAGGATTACTTGTGGGTGCGTTATAATTCCAGTCACTCGAAAGTTAATTAAATTGCTCTGCTTGAAAAGATAAATGCATTTAATTTATTTTTAATTGAAAAAACAATAGAAAAACATAATGAATATCTGGCTTGCATTTAGTGCTAGTTTCAAATAAATTGTGAATAAGTGATTTTACTTCTGTTGATATGAAGTTTAATTTTATCTGATATTGTGAAAACTTTATTCATAAGATATATTTCACATTTGTGGATTTTTTACTCATCATATATCCTTATCTCCATCTATTTATGTTTAACCAGTTCAGGACCTTGAAAAAAGTTTGCACACGGATGATCTCTAGCATCAGTAATATTGGTTTGGGCTTTAAATATTGGTTTTTAACTTTTTAAATTTAATCATTTGGTTACAGATTTTAACTACATTTGAGAAAACAGAAAGCAATAAACTAACCATCGTATTAAAATGCATGCACAAAATTAACAACACGCTCAAATCTAATTAGTGTAAATATTGAAATACTCATAGAAAGATCATTTTAACTGTCATCAATGCTGGCAAAAATTTCTTTTCAGTACAACTAGTTTATACAATGGTTAACAATTGCTATTTATGAAGCAAGGAAACTAAATCAAGCAATTGATAATATGTCCTTATTTTATTAAATATATGTAGGTTTCACCACTTATTTTACTCAACACATGCCGGTTTCAAGTAGTGCATGCATCTCCATTAAATTCGTTTGTTTCTATCATAAATTCTTTTATGTATTTTGATTCGAATATAAAAACTGATAACTCTCTATACGTCTTAACTCGCCTGGTGGTTGTCTCGACGAGATATCTCGTCATCAAACAAATTAGTCAGAACTTGATGGAAGAGATATCGTCAAAAACCACTTAGAGGGTTAAAGTCATATAACAAATACAACCTCTTTTCGTAGGTTCACATATGTGGTCCTTTGTTTTACCTGTTGAAACATTAGGGCAAAATTCTATATTTTAAATTATTTAAAGCGTATATTCACAAATATGAACTATCGTACATTCTCATCATGAATTCGTCGTTACAATAAAGTTTTCCTTGGTTGGGTTTTAACAGGGCAAAGCCAAAGGTCTACATAAGTGAAACTTCGAAACGAAGTTGACTAAGTGGTTCATTGTAAATTCACATATATCTATCCTAGGAAAGTTCATTGTACATTCACATATATCTATCCGAAGAATGTTCATTGGGCATTCACATATATGAATTTATAATCACTATAAATAATTTTGCCCAAGTTGTTTTTCAGGACGTCAAAGCCAAAGGTCCTTAGGAACGAAAAGGTTGACTTACAAACACTCCACTTATTTTCCAATCGCAATCTCAAAATCTTTACAGAAGTAAATTTCTTTGACTTTGTACATTAGTACAAAAACAGTTTCACTAAAGCGCACTACAATTTAATGGAAAACATCCCAAAGCGCAGATTTACTACGTGAGTGGACACACCTAATAGTCAATTGAGATTCTCTGAGCTAATTACAATACACTGTAGTAAATAAAACTGCTTCAGAAATATCAGAACTAAACACGCAAGGGTATTAGGCCTTCAGTTCAATGTTATGACACACGATGATTAGAAACTTAATTAAATGGTACTCATGTGTACTTAGGTAAGTCTAGCTTTAATATAAACGCCTTAACAACCAGACAATTAATCGAAACCGGAACCTCAGGATGAGAAGATCCAACCGCTAGTTGTGCTAGGTCCTTGAACTAGTTATTCCGCAGGCTTCGTTTCATGCACGAGTTATACAGTTTGCACTAGTGTAGTTCACACAATTTTTAAAGATTTATATAGTTTACTCGTTTAAACAACTGTATCTTGCGTAATATTTATTGATTAATTGTACCCTCTCTCTCAATGTCTCACGTTATCGACTCAGTTAAGGTAAAACCAGTTGTTCCCGAAATTTATGTCGAACTTTGTATATGGTATATTGTCTGAATTATTACGCTATACTGTCCAATTTTACCTAAATTGCTTTATTTTACCTTAAATTGGCTATTTCGCAATCTTTGCATAGAGAAATCACGAAACGCTTTAAATGTAAAATTCTACATGGCATGTTTATATGTCATTCAAGATAAATCCAGTTTCTTATATTTTACCTTCAGTTGTAGACATAGACGTGAAATGTAAATAGACTGAGCATTGCTATTGAGAGGAGCTTTAAAATGTGTGACCAACATGTCAACTAGTAGTCACGCGACTGCTCTGTGAAAAATTGACCTGGTTGGCCGATTTTGGTGATATTACATCTTATGGCGGGGTAAGTGTGTGAATGCGCATTTCTTTAGAATTGAGACCAAAATGGTGAAATTGCCAAAGTCTACTACTATGTCACATGGACCAATCAGATGATGAATTAATGGAAGGCGTCTTCTCCCGTCCCATGGAACAATCAGATGGTGAATTTTTGTTTCCACCCAGCAAACGAAAGTGGCCTAAGGGTCACGTTACTTCTAGTTTGGGTCACGTTATTCTGGGCAAATAAAAAGTTATCATTGCTCACTCTACTTTTATATTTTCTTCATGGTTTTAGACTATAATTAGTACCTTATCATACTTACAGCTACTTTTCCACCTTCAGAAGGAGAAATCATAAAATGCTCTTAATGAAAAATTTCTACATGGGGAATGTTTTCAATTTTTGACTAGCAAACTTTACTTGAGTTTGTGAACCAAACAGAAAGCAATCGCTAAGGACTGATAAAAAGAAGTTTTGAATTCGCTAAAAATAAACTCAGTTTTCATTTTGACTGTTAAAGTTACATTTATGCTTAATCTAAACTACAGAAAATAGCCATCGCATGAATGAATAATACCAACCATCTGAAATTTAAGAAACCCGCCGCATGACTGATATTAAAATAATTCGACTTCGAAAGAATTCGCTCATTCAAAAGCGTAGATGATATAATAGCTGCAAACTCGGAGAGATGAATAGAAAGGAAAATTTTACATATTGGTGTGATACTTATAATAAATACATAAAACACATGCCTTTGCGTCGGTATGGACAGCAGTACGAAACGTGAAGAAAGTAGAATTGTCGAATTATAGGCCACTTAGTTTTGTAATGTCAATATGTTATGCTTACACTGTTAATATGTTTCCAGGGCCAGCCCATTCATCAGACCTTACACCCTTGGATATGATAGGGTGACAAATGCAACTTCTCAAAATTCATTATTAAATTTAGCACGAGTTCTAGTTCACCACTGGGTAAACTCCCACCATGCACCATAACACAGCGCAAAGCTGTCATACTCTTTCATTAGTGTTCTAGCTTGAAAGAGGGGGTTGGATTGCTTGGGTTTTATGGCGCAAGCGGTCATGTTGCGCCAGATTCAAAACAGACAATATCAAGTAATAGACTTACATACACAAGGAAAGTTTTTACTGTCACAGAAGAGAGAAATACACCCAGGGAGGAATCAAACCTGCCTACAACTCGCAGGTTGCTAGCGGATTGGACATAGCCACTGAAACACGACGGCCCCTAGAAAGAGGGAACTGTGTTGATCGTACTTAATTAATATTGTAAAAACTTCTAACAATGCATATTCATCAGTGATTCTTAATTAGCCTTCTGAACCCCATATGTATCATTCCTTGAAAATTTGTATCGAAATGGTACCAAGCGTTTTAAATATTGCAATTTTTAGATTTGTATATCCATTCAGTTTTCATATTTTTGGCTATTCAATAAATGCGTGGGATAAATCACCCTTTATTTTCCACTATTTTTTAATATCCACTTTTCTATACAGGAATTATTACAATTTGAAAATATATTGATTTCCAAATACATAGGTATACTATCTTGAAGAGAAACTTTAATTTGTGAAAATACTTTTTTTAATATTAATTCCGTTTCAATAATAATATAGCCCCTTGGTAAACCACGTAATAGAGAAAAAAAATCATGGAAAAGCCTCTCTTCAGATGTCTAAAAATCTCTCCTTTACAAAGAGGTCTACATCTTAAAATCTTTTATTCCAGATTGCATAGTTCCCTCTGAAACTGCAACCTTTCAAGAACAGAAGCCATTTGTCATGCATTCCGATGGAGGATGACTCTGATACTAGTGGTGCCATCTATTGATAAAACTTACAGAAAAAGTTTATCTTCAGAAATTCTAAACTGCTAGGAATAGAAGACATTTGATGTTCAATGAATATTTTTCCAATGGCGCATCTAGAGTGAGTGGGCTATGAACTTCAATCACTTCCAAATCTAAAAAAAATAATGTCTAATGATATGAAAACAGCATCAATTAAAGTTTAGTGAATTTCCTAAAAGTTATTCCACTGATTTCTAATGAAAGGTTGGATTAATGGGTAAAGTTAATCTAAGCTACGCTAAGTCAGTTTCGATGTCTTGTGGTTTCTCTTAGATTTCTTTGGATGTTTGACCGCAGAAAAGGAAGCATTAATCTTATCGTGAGTGGACCAATCACTTTCCCAGTTCTGGTGATGTAAAATTTCAGCCTTTTCCCGAGAGCACCAAAATGTCCCGCTATTGTATGGCAAAATGTATCGTGAATATTTCTGTCAATGGGGCATCCAAAGTGAGTGGACTATGGGCTTCAGTCACCTCCAAAGCGAAAGAAAAATTATGTCTATTGATTTGAAATCAGCATCAATTAAAGTTAAGTTGATTTGCTAAAAGTTTTTACATAAATTTCTAACGAAAGTTCAGATTCATGGGTAAAGTAATTCTAAGATGCGCTAAGCTAGTTTCGGTGTCTAGTGGTTTTTAGCTATCTTTAGACGTTTGACCACTGAAAAGGAAGCATTAATCTTATAGTGAGTGGGCAAGTTACTTTCCTAGTTCAGATGAGGTAGAATTTCAGCCTTTTCCTATAGAATCAAAATGTCTGGCTATTGTAAGTGGATATTTCTTTCAATGGCACATCCAGAGTGAATGTGCTATGGGATTCAGTCACCTCCAAAGCGAAAGAACAATAATATGTCTTGATTTGAAAGCAGCATCAATTAAAAAGTTAAGTGGATTTGGTGAAAGTTTTTACATCAATTTATAATAAAATGTTGGATTCCTGGGTAAAGTAAATCTAAGTTAGTTTCAGTGTCTAGTGGTTTCTTTTAGCTTTCTTTAGATGTTTAACCGCAGAAAAAGGAAGCATTAATCTTATCGTGAATGGACAAGTCACTTCCCAGATCTAGTGAGGTAAATTTTCACCCTTTTCTCTAGCACCAAAATGGTTGGCTATTGTATGGTAAAATACGTATATGGTATGATTAGAAAAGAAAGGGTGTAGAACAGGAAGTAGCACGAGGTATGTATTCTTTTAAGAAACCAGTGATTTTAACAACCTCAGTCTTAAACAGATAAAGTTGGTTAGTTGAGCTAGTTTTTACAGTGAAGCATTGTTCAAACTGAGCCAAACATGAGACAGACAACATCAAGTAATGAACATACACACAAAGAAAGTTTTACTGATACAGAAACGAGAAACACACCCAAGTTAAGTTACAGGAAACGAACCCAAAACAGATAAAAAAAAGTGTGATCTGTAAAATTTCAGAATTCTTCAACGTCCTTCATCATCATAAAATTTGTATAAATTTCACACGCACAAACTTCAGTTTTGTTTTTTAATTTTCTATAACCCACCTATAGCTCTAAGTAGGAGAGCTACTGAATCAGGCGATCGATTATGAAGTTTGAGGGGGAAGAATCCCCAAATGACTGAATTATTACCATGATGATGACCCTTTCTCACCCCATTCCAAAGAAAAAATTTCTTGTTTTGTACTTTCTTTTCTATCTTTTTGTCAAGAACTTACATCAACTCTCTGAGGGGCACGTATTGATTATTTTGCCATCCAACTTGCAGTTTTCCCTGCATTAGCTTCTAACCACTCTTAAACTTTTTCACCAATAGAATTGAATTTTTTCGAATGGTTGTGGCAATTTTGTCATTTAGTGTGTTGTAAGGTGAAAGAAATTGTAAACGTCTTCGAAATCTCCAGTGACACTTAGAGGGTTAAAGCGCACTTATAAAATTTACTTTCACACTCCTGACTGGTGATTAGTGCTGTAAAGAAAGCAGAAAAAGAGCCGAAATTTGAAATGAATTGAATTTTATGTAAACTTCTGAAATGTCTCTGGGAAGCGAGAAAGCTCTTTATACATCCCGAGTTTTCTACAAAACAGTATCATGTATTAGAGGAGTGTGCGGGTATTTAATATCTTTAGTGGCACCAACTTGGGAAAATTCTTGGGGGAAGGGCAAGTATGTCTGTAGTCTACTTGCCTATTCTTATTTATTTTGTTTATACATTCCACTATACATATTATCTATATAGTTGTGATATTTTTCTCATATTTTGAAGGGTGCAACTATACTAGGGGGCTCGAAACCACAAGGAGCTGGCCCCTGTCTAGTGATATAGTAGATATATAATCTAAGATAGATCATGTAGCCTTCTATGTTTATCTATTTATATTATCTATTGGCAAATTTCCACTCTTCATATTTGGGGACCAGCTCCTCATTATAAAAATATTGGGGAGGACATAGGGTTTTGGGCCTTTAGGTGTTGGAACCAATCTGATGTAGTAGCAATATGACCTACCAACAGGTCAAATTGCCCTCTATATTTGGCCACCCATAATTGTACATGTCTAATATCCATCCCTAATATATGGGGAGAACCAGGCCCCACCGTATAAATAAGAGAGCGATGCTTCATAATAAAATTTTGGTAGGATCTAGGGGTTCGGCCCCTTAGGAATTGAAGCCCGTGTTTCCTGATATAGTAATATGACCCACTCTGAGGTCAGGCTATCCTCTATATATAGTCACCCATCTTAAAAAACATGTGTAATATCTATCCCTAATAATTTATGAGGATCGGGCCCATCATAAAAGTAATGGGGCCTATGCATTTATGAAAATAGTCAACTTGTTTATGCCAATGTGTAAACATAATTTGATACATGATACAATGATTTCGTTATCAATTGGTCATTGTTTACTTTAAAATTATCTCCAGAATACAATTAAAAATACATTCCTATATAGTAGAAACGCACAATCTTCACGATAGCAGATAAAGGTCTTTATAGTTTCAGTGTAAGAGTTTGAAGTGCATGTTTTTGAAGTCCATCAACTAGTTTGCTATTATCTTTATTTTCTTTCTTTTGTCTTTATTATCTTATCTAACTTTATCATACCTAAGGCGAAAGTCGATGTTTAAACTATAAAAGTGAGAACAAATAATGAAATCGAAAGGTAAAATTGACTGTTAACAAATTATGTTTTTACAACTATTGTTCACTAACCTGAGGGAACTTCAAAAATAAGCTAAAGCTCACTAAAATAATTCAACAATCTACATTCTTGTAACATTCAGTCTCTTAAACAATAAACTGAATCGACATCTTTTGCTTTGAATCAATACCGACTGTTGAAGTAATTATAATTCATTACAACGGGATACTGAACTCAGAAAATTAATTCTTGATTTCCCATCACTCATTCCATTACTGCTTACTCTCAGAAAATATAAAAATACTCGTACATTATTGTCCATTTAAGAATCAGTGTCCACGAGCGTAGTAAAAAGACAACTGTTTTATATCAGACAAAAGTTTTCATCTGGTGCTCACAATGCCAAATTGGTCACTAATGCTGTTACGCTCTCTGTGGATATTGTTTTAGCAAGTGATTTCATTTATCAGAGAGCACTTAACTTTTTATTTATTTTCACTGAAGAAATTCCATTCCGTTTCGATTTCTTCATGATATAGTAAAAGGATAAATTGCTCATTCAGTTGTTTCTATCGGTCGTTCCTTCTTTAGAATTCTAAATAAGCATTTTCAATCAGAGGAGAATTCAGAAATAGCTATTTAAGAAATCTATTCATCAATTTCTGGAGAGCTCAAGTGAATCGTATAATTATGTCTCATTCAATAGTTCTATATTTATAACAACTTTGAGTGAAAATTTCTCGCTAATGAAGAAGTGTCAAATCTGCAATTCTGCTTCATTTCTCGAAATATTCAGTAGTAGAAAGATCGATGTGTAAGAGAAATATGCATTAGAAAAATAAGTATTTAATCCTTCTGATTCTAGTTTCGACGAAGTGTCTCGTCATTAACAAAACTGATCAAATATTGATGGACGAGATATCTCGTAATTAGATAAAACTTACCAGACCCTGATCTCATCATCATTACAAAATTGATAGTATCTTGATGACGAAATATCTCGTCCTTAGTAAAATTAGTCAGATTTTGATGGACAAGGTATCTCGTCAAAACCACTTGGAGGGTTAAGTAATGTGTACATCTGTTTAAACAATTTTACTTGATTCTAAACAGTGATGAAAATACGTGTTTATTATCCTCTATTACTCTGCCAGTGGTTTATGTATTCCCTAATAAAACAAATATCGAATCCTCGACACCAATTCGTAATGCCTATAGGATAACCATCAGAAAAGGATAACCGGCTACAATATTTTTTGAAGGACCTGATTTCAGTCAATTAAACGCGTGTTTTACTAATCATCCCATAATGTGTATACAAACCTGTTTTCCCCATTCCGTTAAATGGAATGTCTCAAATACTACCTTTGATAAAGTAATACTTCAAGTATTCACAAGTATTAAAAAGCTTCAAAAGTGGCTATTAAACATGAATAACTCAAAAAGAGATCTTAGCGACTAGTCTATTTTTGTGTACATCCTTATGTGAATACTGTTTAATTTTGAGTTCCCCACCTCATCTCAAATTTTATAAAGGAAGTTTGAAATCCCCTGAATATCATCAAAATATCGTTTTGCTGCAATTATTTAGTTTTCAGTTTTCTTTCTTTGAAACAAACATTTACACATTTGAAGATATAGGATGCGGGATTTCCGGTACTGAAATCATTCTATCATCTAATCTGGTACTGGGACATGTGAATTTTTGATTCTGTAACTACTTAGTTTTCTTACATCAGTAACACATTTTCATATTTACCTTCAGTTATAGGATGCGGAATTTTTGGTTCTGAAATCATCCCATCATCTAACCTGATACTGGGGCCTGTCGTGTATTTTGGATCTTCTAGATAATTAGTTTTCTTCCATCAGTAACAAGCATTTTCACTTGAAATAATAGAATGCGGAATTTTCGATACCGAAATCATCCCATCATCTAACCTACTACTTGGACCTGTTGTGAATTTTGCATGTTGTAACTGCTTAGTTTTCTTCCATCAGAAACACATTTTCATATTTACAGTCAGTTACAGAATGCGGAATTTTCGATCTTGAAATCATCCAACCTGGTATTGGGGCCTGTTGTGTATTTTGGACGCTGTAACAAAAAATTTTCTTTCATCAGTAACACATTTTCTCATTTACAGTCAGTTATAGTATGCGGAATTTTCAGTACTGAGATCATCCCACCATCTAATCTGGTACTGCTTGTGAATTATTGATGTTGTAACTGCTTAGGTTTCTTTCATCAGTAAATATTTTCACATTTGCAGTTATAACATGTGGAATTTTCGGTTCATTCCATCATCTAACTTGGGGCCTATATTGTAATTTGGTAGTAGGACCCTGTGCAGATATGAAGACCCTGGATAGAGGGATAAATTTGGTCTATATTTCTTACCTGTAGCTTTGGTTTTAGATAACCTCTACACCACTTTGATTTGTGCCTTGATTATAAAACAATCACAATTTCATGAAACTAAATGCATGAAATGATTACGAAACATTTAGCTTCAACGTTGATTCCGTAACTCGCGATAAAAAGTGAAAATAGCTATGAACTAAAATTTTAAATGTTAGAAAATGCTTCACTCCAGGACTTTAATCAGAAAACCAGAATCTCTCTTAAAGGAAAAATCTAAGCGACTCGTTGCAGAAACAAGCAATATCTCTTGTTTCTTTTAGAAATATGATCCTTTGAGCGCCGGTAGTTTCTGCCGAAAGGAATCGAGGCCCTAATTGCATCCCACGTTTTATAATAAAAAGGCCTCGCCAAGTTTGACGCCTAGTTTAGAAACTTTACCTCCAGAACTTTCTCATCGAAGTTCCTTCTCACTGTACAACAGCCCCATAATTAGAAAGAGAATTTTAAGGAAGGGAAAATGGTTTTCTTGATGCTAAGTTGTAACATTTTGGAGGCGATCGAGAGAATTCCATTGGGAGCTTTTAATATTCGATAAAATGAGGGGAATTTTTCTTTTAATTGAATGCGAGAATGAGATTTTGTGATTATTTTGTTAGCACATAAATGGCTTAGAAAAATTATGGGCATTAGTCGCGACTCGTAGTTTCCAAATTAGCGATGCTGTAGAAAGCTCTAAGGAAACAAGAAATTGTTCATATTGCACGAGCATTTCTAACTACTTAATATAAATTTATAAGATGTAATGTCGAGGTGGTCATATTGAGTTATAGTTGATAAAATACATGATGGAATTGTGAAGTATTTCGTGAATAACGCGTGAAATATCAAAAGCAAACAATTTTGAATGAAATGTTCACATTGAAATAGGTTATTTTATTAATAATATGATTAATCAATGGACTTTTTAATTAAGAATTATATCGAATATAACCGCTTCAAGTTGGAACAGATATTTTCATTATCGAATAATGCATTGTTAAGTCTATAACGCTTAGAGAAGGATTGATTGGTTGGTTTGGCGTTTTGTAGCACAAGGGCCATATTTTTGGCCAAGCTGTACCAAACACAAGACAACGTCAAGGAAAAAATTTATTGAAAAGAGAAACAGAGGGATTGGAGAATAGAAAAGTAGGATGAGAGCAGTTAAAGATCACTTGGGTACCCTCGCAGAACGCCCCCTTGTTTACTATGGACAGTAAGAACCTCGTGAAAAGAAAAGATCCCTAGGGTAACTCGGGTCATTGAAACCGTATACACCTAAAGGACATGTGCCCCTGAGGGAACTTAGCAAAAGAAACTAAGAATTGAAATTCTAAATTTATACCTAGACTTAATGCATTCTAAGTTTCAAGGAATATTTATTAATAAACTATTTAGTCAACAATATAAACGTTTCCAAAAATGACTGATAAAAATACTTATTGGTCAATTTTTGAGGCTTCTATATTATTGTCAATAAGTTTTGGGCTAGGGTTTTTACTTTTCCCTAATAAACTATTTTTTAAAAAATCAAGAGTAGCAAAAGGAAACAATGTAAAATAATTAAAAACAGCTCCATTAACAAACAAAATGCTTTCAATTTTTAAATGCGTAAGTTATTTTTAAAATTAAGCTCAGAATTAAAATCCCTGAAAAAGAGTATTCTAAGATTTCAGAAAAAGTTATATATTTTGCATCTCTTAGTAAAAAGTTAAGTGAAAAGATGTAACTTATGTTAGACAGTGTATTAAGGGGGTATGGTACCCAAATTGCAGAAATCTGCAATTTTGAAGTTATAGTTGTAATTTTTGGTTTTCAGGTAGATTTTAAGTATAGTATACGAAATGTGAATTCAAAATTTTAAAAATTAAAAGCAATTAATAAAAAAAATAAAATTTCAAAAATTTGAAGTTTTCTTTTTGATATAAGTAGAAAAATAATTTGTCTAAAATTTTTTTTGGACATTTTTTAACATAAAAATATATAAGAAATAAATTGTCTTCACAGTTTTTGTAAATATGAATCAGAAAAAATTAATAAAAAATAATGCAAAAGACGTGATTTTACACCACAAATATTGTTTTCAAAAATCATAATAAAAAAACAAACACATATTTCAACAATTGCTGAAGACAAATTAAAGAAAGGTATATATATATATATATATAACAATTGTTCCAAATTTCATTCATATCCGTGTAGTAGAATTTGACTTATATCAATTTAAATTTATAAAAATATCAAAAATCACTTTGAGAAAAAAGGCATTAAAGTTTTAAAATTATGCAAAATAGCTGTTTATGAAGATATTCATCTGAAAATTTTTTCAGTAATCTTTCACACACGAGAAGTATATTCCATGTTTAAATTTTAACAAAATGTTAATATATGTACAAAAAAAATAAATTTTAAAAATTGAAAAAAAAATCATCAAAATTTTTACATACAGAGAAAAATATGAAAATTGCTGCTTTGGAACATAATATATTATAAATAGCTGTTGCACACACAAATTCAAAGATAATACATTGTATTAAAATGTATAAATGTATATGTAAAAGCAATATTGCTGACTAACACAATTCAATGTCCCCAGCCAAGTAACCAGAATTCTGGTTCAGTTTTATTTTTGCCATACGCTGTTAAATATATTTTGTTGTTATATATATATATATATATATATATATATTTAACAAAATATATTTAACAGCGTATTCAATAACAATAGCCGTTTTCGAAATTGAAACTAACGTCAAATTTTTCACATCAAATATCCAGTTTACATTCAAAATAAGCTATTCAAAAGATACTATTACTTGACATCAATTCAAAGTGTTAACTAATATATTTTACTTCGCTTCTTTCATCCTACAAAAAGAAACACTATTTTCAACTGAGAGAAATAGATATGTAGAGGTTTTACTTTCGGTTTTCATGTTACAGTAGCAGACGAAAATGAGCGCAGCAAGTAACAGCTTCAGTAGTTCAATTTTTAACATTGCAATATAATCGGTTCTATTTAACATAGCAAGATGAATTTGGTGTCATTGGAATCAGAAAATTTTGAATTGTTTTTAAACAATAAAAAAATTGCGATTTTTCGGGATTTTTTGTGTACCATACCCCTTAAAAAATTAGATGTATAAGCGAACAATACTTTAAGTTTCTTTCTTTGATTTGGTACGTCGCTCTCTATCACTACCCGAGGGATAATTATGTATGTTCTTTATTTTAAATATTTATGGATTATTTTGTTTAACCCTCTTTGCCTTTGGTTCCAAACTGGTTTACCTTTGCTTCCAAAACTGCCCTGTAGTGTCCAAACACTGGCATAACCTTTTAACCTGCATAAACCTTTTCCAAATTGTCACCAGTTCTAGGCAAGTGACAATTTGTTTTTCTCACTTGGATCTTTATTCTCCATTGGAGTAATAGGAAAGTTTTGTCTCGACGAAATACCTCGTTTTTAGCAAAATTGATCAGATCTTGGACGAGATATATCGTCTAAATACTTGGAGGGTTAAGAGGTATAATTTAGCATGATTTCAAAATATGCGTTAAATGAAAGTAGTAATACTTTCACCAGAAGCACCTACATGGTCAAGTTTTTTATGGAATTCAGAGATCTCAAAATTGGTTAGCTGGTATTTATGATGCAAAGGCCAAATTTTACAAAGCCATGCCAAACACAAGACAGAAGACGTGAAGAAATCGACATACAAATACAAGGAAAGTTTTACTGATACAGAAGAGAGAAATATTCCCATGGTAAGTTACACAGAGATCTCAAGGTAACCAGTTCTTTTTTCAATGACAACTTGAATGGATAGTAACCTTTCAAGCACTAATTTTCGAGAATTTGGCAGATTCTGAGTTACCCCATAGAGAAAATATAAAAGCAGAGTGAGCAATGATAACTTTTTATGTGCCCAGGATCATGTCATCAAAATTAGTAGTAACGCGACCCATTGACTACTTTCATCTGAGAGTGGAAAAAGACATCCATCATCAGATTGGTCCACGGAACGGGCGAAGACGCCCATCCATTGATTCATCATCTGATTGGTCCACGTGACATAGTAGAGTTTGGCGATTTCATCATTTTTATCTCCACTCTATAGAAATGTGCATTCATTCATCCACCCTGCCATAAGATGTTATATCGCAAAAGAAGCTATAAGATGCTAAATCGGCCAACCAAGTCAATTTTTCACAGAGCAGCCACATGGCTACTAGTCGACATGTTGGTCACACTTATTGAAGCTCCTCTCAATAGCAATGCTCTGTCTCCTTATATTTCATGTCTATGGTTACCACAGGGCAACGTAAGAGGTTTCAAAAATGTAAAGATTAACCCTAAAAATGAGGGGGTTTCAACGAGACATCTTGTCCATCAAGATCTAACCAATTTTGACAATGATGAGTATCTTTTCATCAAGATTTTTCTATTTTTTGATGATGACGAGATCAAGATCTGGTCAGTTTCCTTCTAATGGCGAGATATCTCGTCCATCAAGATCTGGTCAGTTTTGTTACTGACCTGGTTGAGACAACCACCATATTGAAAGCAAGCCCTCTTTATATCCAAGCCTTAAATGAAGAGCATGGTGAGTTCGTTGACTATAGAGGTAGTTGAATTTACGTTGCACTGGAGCAACACAACGGGCTATTGTCAACTGGGAATTAAGTATTTCTTCATCTTTTTTCAACAGCATGCTATAAGCAACAGCTTCTTTCATGTATACAGATATGTACTAGATTTCGCTGGTTACTGAACTATTGTACTTAACCCTCCAAGTGGTTTAGACGAGATATCTCGTCTTTCAAGACCTGACCAATTTTGCAAATGACGAAGTATCTCGTCATCAAGATATTGTCAATTGTTTTATGATGGCAAGATCAAGATTTGGCCCGTTTTCTCCGAATGACGAGATATCTCGTCCATCCAGATCTGGTCAGTTTTGTTAACGACATGATATTTCGTCAAGACAAACACCAGGATAGTTAAAGTATGTGTCAAATTTGAATGACACATTTGGGGAGTCAACATTAACAATATAAACGCAATTATAATTCACTCTCTCCCAGTAATATCATTAAATAACAAAAATGGAACCTTCGAGCGGAGGATTAGGATAACCCGATTCTCTTCTTTCCTCCAAAATAGAGAAAATCTCATTAGCGTAATTACGATTTTCAACAAACTCAGCTCACGGAAAAATCTCCAGAAGTATATTTTTAGAACCTTTTTCAAATACATCGTGACATTTACAACTAGCGGTGGAAAAAAAGTTTATAAGAACTACATTAATGAAGAGAAATTATATTTTCGTGATGGGGAGAACGGCGTTTCGGAAGCAGTGTGGTAAAAAATAATTTTCCAAACTTTCTATTCTTTTACGTGGTAAATAGGAGATTTTTATTTTCTGTGAAAAATCAGCATAGATTCACTATTAGATTTAAAAATTTTACACGTAAATATATAGTTACAAAATGAATTAAATAATATTGTAGCAGTTCCGGAAAACTTGTCATTCATATCTCTGGAATCGTACAGTCAAACCTAGCGTCATTAAACTTGGAATAACGCTTGCTGCAAATAAATGTGCATTTATTTGCATAAGAGGCCGTATTCATATTTATTTAAGTATCATTTCCAAAATTTCAAAAGATAACACCCACTTTCAGCGAGCCGCAGTAGCCCAATTGGAAGAGCAACGGATTTGAGATCGGAGGGTTGGGAGTTTGAAACTCATTCCAACCAAAGACCGTTGTGTACGCGGGGACTGGTGCATGTTCAATCTGTCGTGGCCTCAAATGTCCTCACGTTGGCGTGGTGTGGAAGTTTGGAGAGTGGGGTTCCAGCTCAGGTCTTGACCTCGTAATTTTACCGTGTTTCAAATTTTCAAAGCGTTGTCCTTAGATCTTTCCCTTAGGTATTCTTTCCGAACCGTCGCCAATATCCCGTTCTGTCGATCCAGTGGGAAATTAACTAACTAATTACCCCTACCTACTTTCAGCAACTCGTAATTCCTCATAGATTTGACTAAAACAAATGTATTTTATATGAATTCGGGCTATTTTGATGCAGAAAATCAAAATCTTTAATAAAAAATTTTAACATGAAGACTGACCGTTACTGAAATGAAATGTACATTTATTTGTAGTAGGCATTATTCCAAGTCTAATGACACTTTTGATTTGTGATAAGAGGCGTTCGTATACTTGTTTTGACAGGCTATAAGAATTTTGGGTATTCAAAATTAAAAATATTAGTTTACGAATTTTAAAGAGAATCAAATGGTCCTTTATTAGTTAGATATACATAATATTTTAGTTACCTTTATTAGTCAGATATATATAAGAGTAATAGAAAGGACGTATAATTTATAAGTTTAAATGGGCTCAAACGTATATTGGTAAATTGTTTCACTCTTTTGATTTAACTTGTCCCATTCTATATTTAACCCTCCAAGTGGTTTTGACGAGATATCCCGTCCATCAAATTCTGACCAATTCTCCAATGACGAAATATCTCGTCATCGAGATATTACTGATCTTTTTATGACGACGAGATCAAGATCTGGTCAGTTTTCTTCTAATGGTGAGATATCTCGTCCATCGAGATCTGGTCAGTTTTGCTAATGACGAGATACCTAGTCGAGACAACCATCAAGAAGGTCAAGGCAAAATTTTAACTTTTTCTAAATTTGAATGAAATGAAGGAATGTCCAGTGTTTTAATACTCGATACTAAAAACTTACAATACACGATATCCAATTTTTTGTAAGCTAACATTTTAATCTAGTGTAGAGGCTCTCAACTTGGGGTACGCGTACCCCTTAGGTACAGTCGAACTAACTACAGACGTCGCCTCTGTATTTAGTTTCATGTTTTAATAACCTCTTTCGTAATTTGTGGCTCAATTTGCATGTTTTACTCGAATGCAATTTCATATTACCAAATATCACTCAAAACGGTAATGAATCAAATTAGTTCTTAACAGGTAATATTTTTTCTCCTCTGGTAGTTTATGTTTACACTGAATATCTTTATCTCCTTCGGTAGTTTATGTTTACACTGAAAAACCCTCTATCTTTCAGAGTAGACGAAGTGGAGATGTCTTGAGCTTGAATGATGTTTGAATGCATTTGTTTCTATTTAATAATACGAGTTGGGTTAATAAACAAATTAATTCTTTTTAAATCTCTGTCGTAAGTTTAAGATCCATTGGCCTTAATCACTCAATCCAAGCACAAATTAACTCATCGTAGAAAGCAACGTGAATTTTGTTGTACAATTAAATACTGGTTCTGGTAAGTAAACGTATTTTGTGTCAAAAGTCAATTTTATTTTAAGCAAGCTAATAAACACTTCCTCTTACAAATGTTCATTTAATTTACGCGTTCTCTAATGTAGCTATTTTCCCCTTGATTCTCCCGATTAGACGGTCTCTGTTTCGCTTTAAGTTTTAACATTCTCTTTTTAATTGAACTTCATTAGTTTTTCGATTTCTCTCGGCTTGATTTCTTTCATTCTGTTTTAGCTTTGTTCTTGCATTCAAGTGAACACATCGCGCTTTTTTAACGTTGAAACTTTCTCGAGATAAAAGGCAGACATCTTTGCTTACTTCATGCTACGTTCTTTTTTCAGTAATCAAAAAAGTGTGGTACATTGTATACTTTAAATTTAAGTCACAAATTTCCAACACCAATAACTTTCAACGTTTAGTGGCCTTATAGTATTAGTTTCTATCAATAAGTGTATATATTACGTTCACAAAAGTATTCAATGATAGGCTCAATGTTAATCTAACAACACATGGGAGCTGATTTAACTCTCCTTGTGGTTGCCTCTACGGGTTATCTCGTCATCTCGTCATTAGCAAAACTGACCAGAACTTGATGAACGAGATATCTTGTCCTTAGAAAAACTGACCAGATCTTGATGGACGTAATATCTCGTCCTTAGAAAAACTGACCAGATCTTGATATCCGAACTATCGAAAAATTGGGAATATCCTGATGACGAGATATCTCGTCCTAAGTCAAATCGGTGAGATCTTCATTGACGAAATATCTCGTCGAAACCACTTCGAGGTTTAAAGGTCATAAATTTTGCAACATCGAAGACTACAAATAACAGAACATTACATTTTTCGTAGCATGTGGAAAGACCAGTGTGATGCTGCCAAACATATCATCACAAATTCCATTGTATGGAGAAGGTAGGTAGGTATGCGATTAAGGTTTTATGGCGCAAGGTTAATAATAAGGTTTTATGGCGCAAGGTGGAGAAATTCTAGCCATCCGCTACAATATCTAGTACGGATGATCGCAATACTTATAACTGAACTCCATGTTTATAATTCACTCTAAGAGAGTAGCGAATCTTCTTTATGTCACTTGTCAGCTCTGCACCAAGATGAATCATTAAAAAAATATTAAATAGTGTCGATTGCAATTAATAAAAACATCATCGTAATTAATTGACGTCGCACTGGAGCAACACAACCGGCTATGGGCGACGGTCCTGGATCAATCGCCAAGGGAAAGATCGAGGACAACGCCTCGTAATTTTAAACCACGGTCAGATGACGAGAACACCTGAGCTGGCACCCCACTCTCCAAACTTCCACACCACGCCAACATGTGAACATTTGAGGCAATGACAGATTTAACGTGCACCAGCCCCGTGTACACGACGGTCTTTGGTTGGACCAAGTTTCGAACTCACAATAAAAAACATCAGAGTAGAACACTTGTGCATCAATCCTATTTCTTCAAATTGAAACGGTATTAATTTGCGATTAATTATAAATTTATTTCTTCGAGGTTTGTTCCATATATAAGGATTGTGTTTATTAACCTACTGTTCAGTTAGAGATACAGTAATGAAAAGTATAAAATAGAATTTAGGTATCTAAAATTCAATCTCGAGCAAGTATAAACCTGCAATTAACATAGGATCAAAAAATATACAGATGGTAAATTTCATCATTACTATTAACCCTCCAGGTGATTTCGACGAAATACCTCGTCCATCAAAATCTGATCAACTTTGCTAATGACGAGTATCTCGTCATCAGGATATTGACAATTTTTTGTTGATATCGAGATAAAGATCTGGTTAGTTTTCTTCTAATGGAGAGATATCTCGTCCACCAAGATCATTTCAGTTTTTTAATGTCGAGATACCTAGTCTAGACAACCACCAGGAGAGTTAATATTGAAAGAGGTTTGGATATAGGTTTGGATATAAACCCTCTTTATATCCAAACCTAAAATGAAGAGCATGCTGAGTGCGTTGAGTATATGGGTTGATTAGATCCAGTTTTTGAGTATCTAGTAGAGGTGTCGCCAAACTTCTTTGACCGTCGACCCCTTCAAGAGTTTCTTGACTTTTAATCGACCCTCTCTATTTTACTATTACGTAATTTAATTATAAGACAAGCAAAAAGACACTTATGTGAGTTTTTAGATTGTTTATTTTATAGTTAGTGTTTATTGTATGTATAATATAGTATATATTATATATTGGGCTTAACGTCAAAGGGATACTTTTTCGTTTTTGACGTCCTTCTTAACATTACATATTGTATAGGAGGGATAAATAATATATAAAATTTAATTTAGATAACAAACTAACAATAAGGTTCCTTATATGAAAATAAGACTTATTAACTTAGTATACAATTTACTAACATTGTTCAATGTGCACTCGTGACTCTTGACGAGATTAGCAATGTTGGGTTCAAAATTAGTAAGTTTCAGCCTTAAATCGCCACGGAATTCTATATTCACTTTTAACTGCGTTGTCATTCAGGATGGAGGTATAATCCAAGTTAACCGAATTTGATAGTAAATGTATAATGATGTCTTGCCGATCCGTATAATGATGTCTTGTATTTTCTATCGACTGACTCCTGGGGGTCGATATCGACCACTTTGGTGACCACTGATATAGTAGATTCTAAGTAATAACACAGAAAAATAATAGAAACTGAGTAAACATTTTCGTTCTTTAACCACTATGCGTATAATTAAAGATCTCACAGCCCAATGGCTGAGACATAAATATTATGTTGATGGAAGTGGATTAGTGACCCCTGAAATAAATTTCCAGAGATGGGCTTACCCAATGGTACATCTCTAAGTTTCTACTGGAGTACAATGATATATATCCGGTACGTTCTCTGACTCAAGAATTTATTTTCTCCTTTTTACAGAATGTGGTTTAGCGCGCTGTTGCCACGAGGTCTCTTTTCGAGGCATATTCAATTTGTCTTTCTTCACCCACTGGAAGACTTCCTTCCCCAAACTAGTTGAACTAAATTCTTAAAATTAATTTTCAAGCACGAAACGCGGGAATTTATTGAAAGATAATCTGTTAAATGAAGAACATGCTGAGTGTATTGAGCATGGGGTAGATCAGATCCCAAAAGCAATTGAAGAGCTCTCTGCAACAATGTCTAAAAACCAAATCTCATATTGGTGGAAGTGGTTTTTGATTGTACTTGTTCGAAGGTATTGGAAAGAAAGTGACTTAATTGCCAAACGCCTGGCTTGGTTGAGTTGAGTTTTATAGTGCAAAGGCCCTATGGGCCATGCTGCGCCAAAACACAAGACAGATAGCGTCAAATAATAAACACACACACACGAGGAAAGCTTTACTCAAATACTCCTGAATTTTGTGAATAAATAAATATTGGTAGAAAATGGATAGGTTGGGCTTACCCACAAAGTTTCTACTGGAGTATGCTGATGTCTATCCTGTACGTCTAGGTGACACCAGTTCATTTTCTCCGTTTTTTCTGAATGTGGTTTAGCCCGCAAGGTCTAGGAGGCATTTCCAATTTCGTCCTGCTGCACCCACTGGAAGACTTTCTTCCCCAAACTAGTTGAACTCAATCCTTAAAATTATTTTCAAACGCGAAACGCGGGAGTTTATTGAAAGTTAATAACCTGTAAGAGGTTCGCGAGTCCTGTGCGACTGTGTTCTTCCCTCTCGCCCACATTGGAGCTGTGCCCCATCGTCTCCTGTATCACGATAATGAAATTTGTTGTAATTGCATCGCTCTTTTACGGTGGCGTAGCTTTTAACGCCGACTTCAAAAATCACTTACTAGTCCGTTCGTCCTCTTTAATCAATTTTTAGCTCGGGTAAGACCCGCTGGAGGGCAGAGTGGATCGCGTCACCCCGGATTCAATTACCCCGCCGCCCCCGGCGGCCCCGAATCCCTCATATACATGAATCTTACTCGGTTATCATATCAAACGTGAGGACGACTCGAATTTCAGCAACAAAAACGCGGCCCCGCAAAAATTTTGCTACCCGAAATAAAATGTTCGTACTTTCGACTCTATTTGCTCTGGCAACTTATTTTTTCGCGACAGGGCTATCTGCGGTGGTATTTGGGAAATAACAACCTTTGTAACGCCAGGGGGTATTGGATAAAATGGCAGGAAATATGTACTGAGAGAGGGAAGGAAAGGTAAGAAAAGAAGTGGTCGGAAATCCATTTGTTTCCAACCAATGGAATCAATTTAAGAAACTGGGATCTGGGGAAACCACTAGAGGGCGCTGAGATCGATCAAAAACTCTCGAGCTGGGGTCCAACGTGGGGTGGAGTACTTCGGACATAATTTTCTTTTCTTCATTTTTTCCCCTCATCCGTCCTTCCTATACGATATCGAGTTTTAGTTTTCAGGATTATTCCCCTGCACATTTCTCTGCCAGTTCAACCAGAAAAAGCAGTTACGTTTTTCTCCCGAATATGCTCGAGATCCTCTTCGTGAAGTCGGAGTCGTCTCCTTTAGTTTTCTTAACAGAAATAACAATGAAAGTGTTTCCGTTATAGCCACAGGATATTAAACTTCTATGTTTTTGTAATGTTTATTATCTATTCAGGACCCGAGTTAGGTGGACTTTTGAGCTTTTCTGCAATTTTTGAATCGAGGCAAACTGTAAGTGGCGGATGAAATCGTTTTGCAAGGACTTTTGAATTTAGTTTTTTAAACTGCTGCATAAATATGATCATTGCCTTGGGCATATACTGTGATATAAATTGCATAAGCATATAATTTTTTGAAAAATTCCCTGCCTGTTCTTTTCTATAACAAGAATAAACTGGTTGCAAATTTGATGACAAGTAAATGTCTCCTCACTTCTGTTGATTGTTAGGAAGTCCTTAAGAAAATGGATACTATACATTTGTTTCTTAATTTATGATTTATGAATAAATTGAAATACACGAATCGCATGATGTCCAAGCAACATTCGTGCTTCTTAAGGTTTTCAGCTTTTGTTACGTAACTTGAATGTTTTATTTGAATACCAAAAATAGCATGGTAAAAAATTCAGCCTTAAATGGAATTTCAAAATCTTAAACAGACATTAGTTCCTTGTATGTGATGGTTTCTGTGAATAATTTTATTACTAATCTCTGAATAGCATCACGCTTCTATTCCCTTAGAAAGATAAATCGTAAGGTCTTAGCAAGGCTTGTGTTCCGTGTTCGTCTTTAACAGGATAATCTTTTAACTTAAGAAATTTTACAATTGCTGGTACTACGCTGCCTTCAAAATTTAAGCACGATTTCAAATTCTCGAATATCGAGCGCATGCTCGGATTTTCTTGGGTGAACTTTACTGTGGTTCTTAACCCTCTTAGTTGTTGTCTCGACGAAGTATCTTGTCATTAGCAAAATTGACCAGATCTAGGATGGACGAGGTATCTCTTCATTAGAAACTGACCAGATCTTGATCTTGTCATAATCAAACAATGGGAAATATCTTGACGAGATATCTCGTCATTAACGAAATTGGTCAGATCTTGACGAGATATCTCGTCATTAACGAAATTGGTCAGATCTTGATGGACGAGATATCTTGTCGAAACCACTTGGTGGGTTATGTGGAATATATACAAACACAAAATCACCAAAAATGCCAAATAGTAATTGCCTCCTGTTAAATATGGAAATTAGATATACGATACAAATGACGCATCCGTATCCAAGAGTTGTTATGGAAGGAGAAAATTTTTTGGTAAACTTTAGGGTTAATTTATATTGATTTTCTTCATTATGGATCTGAAAAAGTGTTTGGAAGATTCCTATCCATCATTGAGGGCATGCTGTTGGGAGACTTGAAGAGGACTATCCATCATTGAGGTGGTAATCTTTTCTGTGGATCACTGTGTCCTTTTTCGTTTTGCAAACAATTCCAAAGAAGTGGGACAGTCACCTAGAGTCCTGTTTTGGGACACCCTAGGGTTACAGCCTCTTCCAACGATGAGTATACAGTATTACTGGTGATCGCGGTCGCCGAGCGTCGGTCCTGGCTCTCCGAGTGCTTATAACCACAGATGCACAGCTGTAGGGCAACCAATATTCTGTAGTACTGTGAGGAGGCGAAGGCTACGTGTAAAAGGTCTCTAAGCACTGGTATCAAGAGTTTGTGTCTTTTTGATCCCCAAGGTCAAATGAGCGTGATTAAAGTGGTGTGAGGAGCATGGGACTTGGAACCAAGGCCAATGGTCCAATGTTCACTTCACAGTTAAATTCATATTTACCCTAGAGTCAGATAATAAACGAGTCAGAAGGGACCAAGGAATTGGCAACAAGTCCAGTAACATCATTGAAGAATATGTCTTTAGTCGTGGTAGAATGGTGATATGGCTCTGGATTTTCAGTGGAATACCATGCTAAGTTGCACGTAGTGAGTCAAGTACTGTAGTACTTGAATCATACATGACGCACGCATGAGTCAAGTAAAGTGATACTGTGACGGTATCGGAGTAACGTCCTTGAATTCCAGACTTTATAATAAATATGAGACTTTATGCTGTTCAGTCGGTCTAGATTTGCTTTGGATGGACGTTAACACTCGTCCATATATAGCAAAGCTTGTGTAAGAGTACCTTGAGGACAAGAGTTCGCATGCAGTGGCCGGCATATTTCTCCGATCTCAATCCGATCGAAAATCTATGGAATGGCTTCGAAAAAACCCTTCCAATTTCCCTCTTAGAGCTGCAAATTGCCGTCTAAGAAAAATGGCAATTATTGCCCTCTGAAGCCCTAGATCAGTTGATTAAAGGGCTGAGTCTTTGATGCACAACTTGCATCAAAGTCAAAGTGAGCCATATTCCATAATAAAGCTCACTTCTCATCTGTGCATCACAGAATTGTCTTTTCCCAAATGTACGAAATGTGACGTGACCACTTAAGAGTTAAAATAAATCTTAAATGTATTGTTTTTAATTTTATTGTGGCTTAAATGAATAAATAACTGAATCGTCTACTCTCTTATGAAGTTTAGAGTCAATCAAGGGAGAAGGTTAAGTTCACCAATTAGTTTAAACCTATAAGTGACATAGTTGCCAGCAATTGTCTTTTCTAATTCACCCGCCTTATGATATGACGATTTTAATAAATTAAATAGACCGAATAATAAGGAAAGAAAGTTTGCCTTTATTTCTTTCAATTTATGAATATAAGAAATAAAATATTAAGTAGTCAGATAAAAAGATAAATTTTCTCCAAAACTAAATTTTTTTTTTCAATCGCAAGTATCAAAATCCCCCACACATTTTCTTACATATATATAATAATTTACATTTAAAGTCAAGCAGGCCTAATTTTGTTAAGTGTCCAAAAATTATATTCTAAATTAAGTAGGCGTAAGAAGGTTTGAGGCATGTGCGTTAACATAGGGTTCAAAAATATGTTGAAAGCGGTACTACAAAAGCCAGCGAAAATAGCTACATCGTTTTCTAATTTTAAACCTCCACGAGATATCTCGTCCATCAAGATCCGACCTAGTTTACTAGTGACGAGATATCTCTTCATTAAGATATTGCCGATTTCTTATGTCGACAAGATCGTCCATCAAGATATCTGGTCAGTTTTGCTAATGACGGAATATACCTCGTCGAGACAACCACCAGGAGTGTTAAACCATATTCTTTAGAATAGACATTCATTGTGCTTATGGGTTCAATAAGCAACAGTAGTACCAACGAATGCATTGTCCCCGACCTTCCTAAGTTCGCGTGCACCGAAACGAGAACCTTTTAAGCAGGTTGAATGAAATAGAGATGAACAACCACCTGCGAAATTCGAGCTTATTAATATGACGGAGCGGATCTAACAATAATCACACACCGAAGAAGAAAACAAGACTGGTTTCGCTTAAGGGTGGCCGCTCTTGAAAAATGGGGTCAGTTTTTGAGACACCTGTGTGGGGCAATCCAATATAGTTCTGAGCTGTTTCGGGTGACGATTCGGAAGGGTTTTGGGAGTTCGGCATTGACCTTCAGACGCGTTGATCTTTCATCGCAGAGCTGCCAAAGAATGTTTATCGGATCTGAATTGATGATAATGATTTCCATCTTCGTATGCACTAGTGTGGAAAGTTATCCTCAGGGAGCTCCTACGGACTCATGCGAAACTATCAGTCCCATGAAAACGCAAGGTCTACCCCAGCAACTCAGTGATTCGCCCTATGTACTCCTACAAACAGCGATGTCTTACAAACAAGGACAAGTTATAAATGGTAAATATATTTCTTCAAATTTCAAATTGTGTTTAAGAAATAATAAACTCCATTCTTCTTTTATGATTATTTAATCCACCAAGTGGTTTCGACGAGATATCTCCTCCATAAAATCTGACTGATTTTGCTAATGATGAGATATCTCGTCATCAAGATATCACCGATTGTTTTATGATGACGAGATCGAGATCTGGTTAGTTTCCTTCTAATGACGAGATGTCTCATCCGTCAAGATCTGATTAATTTCGATAATGAGGAGACACCTCTTGGAGACAACAACCAGAAGGGTTACTTGAAAACTACTGAAGTATTTTACTTACTGCATGCGTGGCATTGTTTTAAATTTTAAATGTGGTGATAAATCTGTAGATAAATATCGGTATTGAATAAATGAGTGGATAGTTTATAAGGCGTTGAAATCAGTAGCATGTAATTACTGCCTTAAGTTATGGATGGAAAGTTTTAGTTTGGAAATTGTGTATATTCTCATTTTTGTCTGTTTTAGTGTTCAATTGTATTCCAACGGAGAATCAGTATCATTTGTAAATATAAGTAAACACACACACAAAGCTAAATTTTACATCTCACTTTTTATAAATATTTCTTTCAGATAATTTCCTTTTTTTTTTAATAATGTTTGGCGTATATCCCCCTACGGTCATTATTTTGCTACACAAAAAACAAATTAAACCGTCTTGGTTGTTTGGTGGGTTTTATGTAGCAAGGGCCATATTTGGCTATGCAAATTAGACAGACTTATGACTTAAAGAGTACAATAATGATTAGATACTAACTTTCAATCAATAATGGTATACGAAAATTGAAAACCTGAATTTGTATAAAAACATAAAAGAACATGAACATTTTTCGGTACTCTCGGAAAGATATACTAATTTTTTCTTTTATCCATATACATTTCCAATTTTCCCCATTCCCAGAAACCACAAACTTTTGTATTATTCCAATTTTACAACATTTTACTTTGGTTAAAAATTATCTAAAGGATATCACAATTAAACAGCAACTGCTATTGTAATTCCGTAATCAATAGATCAATATAAAATGTAAACTTCATCTTGTTCAAGATATTAAAGCACGGTGGTAAATCTAGTCCATAATTGTTGCCGATAGCAATCATGTAGCTTTACAAAATTTTCAAAAAGCGCCATTAATGCAAGATCTCGAAAAGTACGCTGCATTGTACTTTAAATTGACTTCCACCGAAAAATGCGAGGTCTGTATTTATTGTTATTTTTATGGCTTTGTTGACTTAGCTTCTGGATATGACGGTACGGTTAAAATGAAATGAAAACTTGCGAAAATAAGTGGTGATCAAGCAGAAACCAGGCAATTTACCTTTCCGAAACCTTCTCATTTATTCCATGAATTTTCAGAAGAAAATGAGGGTGAAAAAGTTGTGGTTTCGATCAGCGTTTTTTCTGATCTTACTTTCCCCGCTGTGCGGTTTCTTTTTAATAGTAAATATTCACTTATAATGACATAGGGTTACTTTCGTTATCTGAAGTTTTTTTATGACATGCGGCTGGCTTTGCATTTTTAAATCGATGTTTTTAGCAATGTACTCTGTCGATAAAAATGCATTTTAAAACTGCTTTGTGTGATCCACTTAATCTTGCATAAATGGAAAGAAATGGGTATTAAAAGATTCGCGTATTTTAATTTGAATTAGAAAATATGTTTTTACGCAGTATTCTGCACAATGATTTCATTAAATAATTCCTAATTTTGATTTCCTTAAATGTAACTTAAAGGACAAAATCGTAAAAATTTCGTTTTAGCTATTCTTAATTTCCTCTCGTAACCATCTTGGTGGTTGTCTCGACGAGGTATCTCGTCATTAGCAAAGTTGACCAGATCTTGATGGACGACATTTCTCGTCATTAGAAAAGAACTGACCAGATATTGATCTCGTCATCATAAAAAAATCGGCAATATCTTAATGCCGAGATATCTCGTCATTAGCAAACTTGATCAGATCTTGATGAACGAGATATCTCGTCGAAACCACTTGAAGGGTTAACTACTAACTTCATTGATAACCAACGGATACTTAATTAGTATTCAGTTGGTTTGGTTCGTCCTTCTACTGCCAAGTTTTGCTGCTGATTATCACCCGGCTTTTATTTTAATACAAATTATTTTCTCTAAATATCCGTTAAATAAAAGTTTAGACATATTTTCGGTCAAATAAAGATTTACAAGCATCTTTTCCGTCTGTTTATGGCGGCTTAGTAGGTTTTCCCACTGCGCTATTTGCAAGCTGTAGACGACGCAGGTTCGATTCCTGTAACTATCTTGGGTACATTTCTCTCTTCTGTATGAATAAAAAGTTTCCTTGTGTGTGTCCATTTACTTGACGGAAAAAGCTATGCTTGGCGCAGTTTGACCAGATCCGGCGCTTGCACTTTAAAAAACACATCCAACCAACCGTTTGTTTATATAACAATACTCATAGCATCTTTAACATGTGTATGTACCCTGCACTACATATTTATTACTTTGCTTATGAGCTAATAAACCCTCAGAGTGATTTCGACGAGATATCTCGTCCAACAAAATTGCCCTATTTCTTCAAATAGGAAACATGAATTGTCTCCTGCCCAGAACTAGTGACAGTGTAGAATAAGTTTTCGCACCAGAGGCTGGCCACTATAGAGTAGTTTTCGACGCGAAGCTAAACCACCTGAAGGGTTAAATCTCAAAGAACTTTCTATTAGAATTCGAATAACCAATTCATTATATTTCAAAAATCAATTCACTGAGTCTATTTGAAACACAACTATACTTAATTCGAAAAAACTGTAAAGCAGAAAACATTGAGTAATATTTAAAGCAACGAAACTAGTTCCTCCTTTGCACATTGACTTATGCCATGAAATGATTTCATTCTTCCAAGACGGTTACACTTACCAATGAATAGAGCCTGGACTGTGCTAAGCAGCGTTTTATTCTAATTGGGCAACGCCTTCAGAATTCTTTGACATTGTCTTTACAATCCATAAAAAAGTCTTCGGTACTAGCAAAAGATCCGTAAATCTTCTCACTGAGCTAACAGAGGGACTTTTTAAATCGAATTAGAAATATTTTGAAAGAAACTTTAAAGAAAACATTGAGTACCATTAAAAACAGCGTAACTAGTTTCGCCTTTGCACATCGATTTATTCTTCCTATACGGGTACACGTACGGTAGGGTATACTTACTGGTATTGTGTTGTTATTAATTTCTTAAAGCCTAGCTAAACAGCTAGGCTTTAAGTTCATGAGTCTGAAACACGTTCAAAAAGTTCAACATTTGATCAGGACTTCGATAGAGATTGATAGATCTTTCCAAATCAACACAGACCAGATGACTTGGGATGGCTAGTTCAGTGTTATATTTTAGGCAAGTTGGAAATGCCATAATTTCAATATATAAAATTACGGGTTTATTTAACAATCTCCATTCCATTTCTTTGGTGTAATTTCAGATTTGAAACAAACAAAATCATTTCCTTTTTCTTTAAGATACCCATTTCATTATGTAATTTTAAGACTTGTTTTGGCGCAGTATAGCCACGGTTAGTTTTTGCGCCAGGTGAATCCCAACCTACCAACCTCTTAGAAACGAGACTTAGCCCATTTTCTATAGGGGATTCTTGAAGCATTCGAGTTTGTCCATTGATGCACTTAGCGACAATTGTCTCTCCAGAAGTTTGTGAGATAAGAGGATATCACCCACCATCCCGTCGCCAAATCACCCGCCGCAAAATTCGCCAAAACCTCACCCTACTCTTCCTCACTCAAAATGTACGAGACCTGTTTCTACAATGACAGCCAGTACCCAGATTTTGTATCTGGAGTAGTTGTCCTAGTAGACACTGTCCCCCATTTTGGTCAAAGTGTTTTTATGTTAGCAAAAGTAAATGCTTGTATTGTATGCCCCAACGTAGTTAATAACAATAACTTATTAAACAATATGCGTTTAAGTAGAAATATTTCTTTACCAATTTAGACATTTCTCCATACACCTCATCCATTCAGCAATTTTTTAAGTAATTACCTCCGACGACAATCAAAATAATCCGACTAACACTCCCATAGAAAATTTGAGATAACCAAACATTTCCTCGAAACAATGCACAGCACAAAAGGATGGCCGCGGTTAATATTTATTTTTTCTCGGAATAAAATCACATCCACTTTAAAGGCGACGTTATTTCTTCCAGAATAAATAATGCATGACGACATTAATCCCATTTTGCATTCCTCCTTTATAAATCTTTCCTTGGGGAGAAAAAAATTCTAAGGGAGTCATAGAAATCCATTAGCGTGTTTCCCTTAACGACAACCCCCCCCCCCTCTTCTCATTTAAAACGGACTTTTGTACCTGACTTAATCACAGTCTTGTCCATTTGGTCCGAGTCTTCATTCCTATTTCTGATTGGAGGCGATTAACTCGCATTGCGGTAATAAACCGAAAGCGGTTTTTCGTTTTTTTCTTTTGTCCCTCGAGTTTTCTTTCTTTTCAGTTTTTTATAATATTTTCGTAATTTATTTCCGAAACTGCATTCGCTTGGGCATTACTCGCCTTTCGATTCATGTTGTCTCATTTCCCTAAACGATGGACTTTTGTTCCGATTGCTGGAGGTTTTCGTCATTTTCTTTTTCGTCATCATTGTGCGCGTTGTTCGTATAAAATAAAACCGACGAGTCCCACAATAGAAAAATAACAGGGAGCCGCGGGAACGAAAGAAGGATCAAATCGGAACTAACGCTCTCGTTGGTAATGTAAAAGAAGTAAGACGCTTTTGTAAATGGTTAGCCAAAGAAAGTGGAAGTTAACATTTCAGTACAAGAAAAAGATTCAGTTATAATAACCGGTTACTGTTTATATATGGAGCAATCGTAAAAATTAATATGTATAAATGATACAGAAACAGCACGCTTTTGTTATAGTACATCGCTGCTCGTATAAAACTGAACCGACGAGTCCCATAATAGAAAAATAACATGGAGCCGTGGAAACGAAACAACTATCAAATCAGGGCAAACGCTCTCGTTGATAATGTAAAAGAAATACGATACTTTTGCAACTGGGTAGTTAGGGAAAGAAAATGTAAGCAAACATTTCGATACCAGAAAAAAGATTGAGTTTATGAAAGTAGTGTTAGGAAAATAAATTTGTGTGAATAGTACAGAAACAGCACGCTTTCTTTATAGTACGGGTTCTTCGTATAAACGAAGCAGAGGAGCCTACAATAAAAGAAAGTCTTGAATAAAAAGAATCAGCGCTAACGCTCTAGTTCCTAATGTAAAAGAAATGACATTTTTATAAATGGATGGACATGGAAAGAAAATTAAAGTCAACATTTCAATATAACCCAACAGGATTGTGTTATAATAACCAGTAATACATTTGTAGGTAGTTAAAATTATCGTCGCACTGGAGCAACGTAAGGGGCGATTGGCGACGATCCGGGATCAATCCCTAAAGGAAAGATTCAAGGACAACGCCTCGTAATTTTGAGCCACGGTCAGATGACGAAGACAACTCCTGAGCTAGTATTACTTTTGCATAGAGCAGGGTAAGAAATAATGCAGCATAAGTATACAGCAACAACACGTTTTTCTATCTGAATAGAGGGTGAAGTACTTTGACAATGATTACTAAGAAATTAATTTGAACATAAATAAAAGCACAGATCATACCCCAAAAACTTTTACTTTATTAGATATAGATTAACAAAAAAATATCCAATGTTTCACTTTTAATCAGTTAATTTGTTTTGTTTATTTGACGGATTTTTATTACTGCCCTTTTAATTCACTTTTAAGCTGAATTTATTTATATGACTGATTTGAACCACCCAACCAAAGAATTATGATTCTATCAAACTAATTTTCAAGCAAAATCTGTTTTTACAAGTCCTTGTTGTCTCTCACATTCACATGTTTGATCATCATTTCTAATACAATATTAAAAACTACTTCGCCAATAGAAGCACCTGATTTGTAATTAAGAAAAGGAAAATTCAAATCTCAAAATTACCTTTGAAAGGCAACAAAGCTCTGAAACGAACAAAAGAAGCACTTATCTTCCTAAAACGTCTATGAACTACTGTTACACGTGCGTATAACCAGTTTATGCAATGTCACAAATTAATTAAAATGTAATGATATGAAAATGTTTAAACTCATCTTTTGTCTAAGAATTCCATCTTTGCCTTTTAACGTGGCTTAGTCAGAGAAAATTAAATTTCGTTCGACCTTTCTTAAGATGATAGAGTATGATGATAGAAAAATTCTAAAAAGAACACTGCTGTCATTTTAAGAAGCTCAGTGTGGTCTCTGCAAAATCCGCTTTCTCCTACTTTACCCGTTTCTAATTATGGATATTTTTTAATATAAGAAATCAGCCTCTTTGAATTCGGCTTCGCAATTATAAGATGAATGTAAGACGGGCCCAATCCTCAATACTAATTAAAATTCTCCATTGAAAGGACTCTTGACTTTTTCCCAGTCTACAAGCTCCCTTGTGATTTGAATAGACGGTGGAAACACGTTAAACAAGAAGCGAAGAGGCAGGGGAAATTTATACATAACCTGAGAATTGAAAATGTTGAAAAGCAACAAGAACGCGACGACGCGTTGCCGTAAAAAAAGCAAAAATAAAATTATGACAGCAAATAAATTTACCCAAACAAAAGCTAGTTTCAAGAATGCTAGCAACGCATAAAAAGCAGCAAGAAGGTGCTTCCAAAGAAGCAAAATACTTCCAGCCTCGGGCGAGTCGTGTTTATTGAATCACTACCAATTGCCAGGATAGCTACTTTTCACAAAAGAACAAAACCTCTTAGAATATTCTTCCTTGTGTGTGAAATGAAATAGCAATAGTGTTTGAAATTTACAGTGTGCTTGTTTTATGTTCCCTGCCGTCTCTTCTCTTGACTTATTTCATGGCCATTTTCACTTGGATTCTAAATGAAATTTTTTAGAGATGCTTCAGAATTTCATTTAGAAAACCCAGAGGAAGGATCTATTGTGTTCTAAACATCGTGAATGCTTTTTCCTGCTTTAGCTTAGTAACTTAATTTAGATTTCTGACTTAGACATTTGGTATTCTGATGTTAGCTGGGCTTTTTTAAAGCAAAATTAAAGTAGAGATCGAAATTTTTGACAGGTTGGGCTATTTTATATATTGTTGACTTAGAGCAGAAACTCGTTAAATGGCAAAAATTGTTTTTTACTGTACTTTAGACTAACTATTAGTTTTTAGATGAAAAATATAGATATTATCAGAATTTTGAATTATACATCATTTAATCATATTACAATATAGCAATGTATTTCTCATCAACATGAAAATAAGCATTTAGTGTCTCCAAAAAATGCCAGTTATACGAGATATCTCGGCATTAGCAAAACTGACCAGATCTTCATGGACAAGATATCTCGTCATTAAAAGAACTGACCAGATCTTGATCTCGTCATCATAGAAAAATCTGCAATGTCTTGGTGACGAGATAGCTCGTCATTCGCAAAATTGATCAGATCTTTATGGACCAGATATCTCATGGAAATCACTTGGAGGATTAAAGAGTTTCAGCTTTAAGGCCAGCAATATACACTCAACAAGTAGCTTCATGTTTGCGAAGAACAAACATGCTTTGACAGATTTTTCAGATTTATGACAAAGGAGTACAGTATATTGTAATATTAGTTTAAAATTACAAGAATATTTTACGCAGTTTTCGGTCTCTTATTGAATCGTGTTTCAGTAACGCAATACCTGATAAGAATGAAAAGGCACGACAGCTAAATCTAAGCCTGTAATTACGTTAGCGCATAATAGTCCTTTCAAATGTAAAATGTGCCTGAAATTTGACTGACATTAATTGGGAAAATGAGTTCTACTTCTAAAATAATTCAAGGCAAACTTACCTCTAAAATAATTAAATTAAGTTCGAACATCCCTTTAAATTCTCCACATCACTAATTGATTAAAAATGGTACACAGTTGGATTTACAGTGTAAATAGTTATTAAGACAGTTAAAGACAATAAGAAGAAATTATTGTTAATGAGTGGATAATAAAGAGTCTTAAATTTCTAAAGTGTCGGAACAAAAATCAGAATTGTTAACAGGATAAAAATATAAATTGTATAGCCTCATAGTAAGCAAATTCTAGTGTATTGAGAAATATTCACCCTAATTTAAATTGCATGCACATACTCTTTCTCTCTCTTTCTCTCTCTATGTCTCTCTCTGTCTCTCTTTCTTTCTCTCTCTCTGTCTCTCTTTCTTTCTCTCTCTTTCTCTCTCTCTATATATCTTTCTGTCTCTCTCTCTGTCTCACTCTCTTTCTCTTTCTTTCTCTCTTTCTTTCTCACTCTCTGTCTCTCTTTCCTTGTTTGTGTCTCTCTGTCTCTCTCTGTCTCTCAATTTCTCTCTCTTTCTCTCTAATTCTCTCTCTCTCTTTCTCTATCTTTGTTTCTCTCTCTCTGGCATTCTTTCCTTCTCTCTCTCTAGCAAATACTTTCAAATTATACCACAAAAAAGGATACTTATTCATAGGACATATATGTAATTTCTTCAATAGCACATTTTTTACAGGATTTATAATTTCACTACCTTCCAATGAATCTGCGCCGATACAAACATAATTGTTAATTTTTGGTTAATATTTTAAGGTTTTTCCACGGTCATTTACTTTATATTTCTTAAGAAAATAAGTTATAAATAAACTGTGTAATAAACACATTGTATTGAAGAAACAGACAATTTTGTTGAGATTTTAAAAATAACAGATCATTTACAAACATTCTTAAGACTATATCGACATTAATAAAAGAAAGTAAAATAGTGTCTTAATTAAATCTAAACTCTTATTTACTTTTATCGATAAGGCTGGTTGGTTTTTATGGCTCATGGGTCATATATGGCCATCCTATTGGCAAAGCAATGTTGTAGTTAACAAAAAGAGTATATTGTACTTTCTACAGAAGCATAAATATAAAATTCTTGCAGTCAGCAAAGGGCATATGAATAAAAGATGTAAAATTCTCATTAACTTAATGTAGCATTCAATTTTACAAAAAATGCTAAATTATGATCGTAAGAAAAAAATTTCTAATATTAATGAATTTCAAACTTCATTTTTGAAACCAATTTTTAGGTTTCAGTAAGAACTTTGGAGTCGCTTCTAAAAATATATTGTTTAACATGATCCCAAATTTTAAACGACGAAAATAATAAAATATAAATTATTGCACTTTCTATCTTTCAGAATCAAACACATATGTTGCATCACGAAGCTTCACATAGATGAAAATAGAAGGGGAGTTTCTACTAATCTTAATTTCAACATCCTAATTCCCATAATTAAGATTCAACATCCTACCTTGCCCTCATCACGATTACTATGGTTGGTTGTTTTGGCTTTTTATGGCACAAGGGCCATATTTGGCCAAGCTGCGCCAAACACAAGACAACGTCAAGAAAATGTCGTAAAGAGGGATTGGTGTGGAGTGAAAGTAGGAAAAGATCACTTGGGTACCCAGGGAACGCGACCCCCGTGTTTACTAAAGACAATAAACCCCATGTGAAAAGAAAAGATCACTAGAGTACCTCGGGTTCTGATCAGTATGGTAAAGGAATGAAAAAGGTTTTTACGACTATTTAAATTTTAAATAGTTAATAATTTAATCACACTGTAAAAGATTCAACATCCTTAATTGCCCTCATCCCAGCTCACTATATTAAAAAACAAAAAAGGTTTTGCGCGACTATGTTTATATTTTTGCTTAGCTAATAATTTAATGAGATTATAAAAGGTTCAACATCCTGCATTGCCCTAATCACGCTCATTATGTTAAAAAACAGAAAAAGGTTTTGCCACTATGTTTATATTTTTACGTAGTTAATAATTTAATGAGATGATCAAAGATTCGAATCCTGCATTGCCCTCATCACGCTCACTATGGTAAAAAACGGAAAAGGTTTTGCGACTGTTGTTCATCCTATTTAATGCATCAATTCAGCTTTAGTGGTTTCAAGTGTCATACTTTCACTCCTGTATTCCTAGGAATGTTATTCGAAAGGGAAGGCCAATTGGAAAAGTTTCTCCGAGAATATCGCTTCCTGTTAATGCATTTACGAAAATCACGACATCCAGGTTTTCTGCGTGTACAGAGTATTTGATACATGCGCATTTCATACATTATAAAAATGTTTATGAGGATAGTGTAAAATAAGATAGATAAAACAAAGCATTTTATGTCGAGAGTGAAAATCGGTATTGCAAAACGATGCACAAGAGAATAAGTTGGGGAAATCAGAATCACGAAATGGTATTGTTTCTCTGGGAAAAGGTTTCTCTGAAAAACCTCGGAAGAGTACTTTTGACATTTACCTTCAATTTTTATTATTTGTTTCCCATCTGCGTATTCTTGAGAATACAACTCTAAAACGCGTAAAGAGGTAACGATATAGAAGGGTTATGAAAGTAAAAGCATAAACTCGCGGATTCCCATCATTTTTGAAATGGTCTTCCATCTACATTTATCTCTGAAATCGAAACTCGTAATACCCTTTACTTTCACAAAATTTTCGTGTTTGTAAATGTAAGTTGGTTGGGTTTTATAGCGAAAGGGCCATATTTGGTCAAGCTAAGGCCAACACAGAACAGACAGGGTCAAGTAATGGACATGCACATGCAAAGGGAAGTTTTACTGACACTAGAGAGAAATAAACCCTGGGTAAGGTACAAGAATCGAAACTGTGCTGCCTTTAACTTAACAAACCCACTGAGCCACAGCGGCTCCTTACAAAATAGGTGGTAGGTAGTTGAATTAACGTCACACTGGAGCAACTGTCTATTGGCGACGGACCAATCTCTCAGGGAAAGATCCGAGGATAAAGCGTGTTAATTAATAACCACGGTCAAATGACGAGATCACCACCTGAGCTGGCACCCCCCTCTCCGAACTTCCACACCAAGCCAACTTGAGAACATTTGAGGCCCCGACAGATTTAACATGCATCAACCTCCATGTAAACGAAGGTCTTTGGTTGGATCGAGTTTCGAACTTGCAACCCCCCGGTTGTTAATCCGTTATTTTTCCAACTGGGCTACCGCGGCCCTCATAGAAAGTAGGAGTTGAAGCTATGCCGTAGAAAAGTCAAGTTTTCGTGTATAATCGCACCATATTTGCTTATTTTACATATTTCTAAATCAAATTCAATTCCCGTGCTTCTTATTAATAAACAGAATGGTGCCTTATCTGCATATTCACAAAAAACAGTTATGTTTCCTGATAGCAAAAGTAAGAACTTACGTACTGTGAATTGTCCTATGCATCATCATAGAATCGCCCCGTATATATATTGGATGGGTGCAAATTAAATGTCCCGAAAATGACCATCACACTTCTATGGCAATAACTGAAAAATACAGTCTACTACCTGACCTACTCGAAATAATCTCCCTCTGAATTGACACATTGTTGCCATTTGTCTGATAAGGCCATGATCCCGGAACGAAAGATTTCTTGTGACTGGGATGCGCAGAAGTCAACTGCACTGTGAACCTCCGTATCTTGGGTGAACCGTTTGCAAGACAGAAAGCGATCCAGGTGACGAAACAGATGATAATCTGTAGGTGACAAGTCAGGGGAATAGGAGGATGAAACATCGCTTCATAGCCCAACTCACGTAGTGTCAGCATCGTCCGTTGTGCGACGTGATGACGTGCTTTATCTTGCAAGAGGAGAACGCCATGCCTGTTTACCAAAGCCGGTTGTTTCACCATCAATTTCCGATGCATCTGTCGTAATTCATCACAATATCGTTCTGAAGTGATGGGTTGGCCACTTGGCAGGAAACTGCGATGAATTATTCCAGCTGTAGACCACCATACAAGAAGGATAACCTTCCTGGGATGTAAGGGTGGCTTGGCATGGCGTCCAAGAGGCTGTGCTTTGCTCAACCATTGTGCAGATCGTTTCCAATTGTCATAAAGGACCCATTTCTCGTCACAGGTAACGATTCGCTGCAGTAGAGGTTCTCTTTCATTCCTGGAAAGGTGCGATGCTGACTTCCAAACGTCTCATCTTGTTGGCAATTGTCAATTCATGAGGCACCCAAGAATCCATCTTTTTTACCTTACCCAGTGCAGTCAGACTGCGAACAATTGTAATGTGGTGGACACCTAGCTCGGCTGCTATCTCACGACACGTTTTCCGCGGTTCAGCTTCAACCACACTTAGCAGAACATCGTCAGAAACTGCAACTTCTCGGTGACCACGTGGTTTGTTTTTCAGGTCCATATCTCCACTTCGAAACTTCGCAAACCACCGCCGAATGGTTCGTGAATTGGCTGTATTCTCCCCGAATGCTGTGTTAATGTTTCGAGCAGCAACCGCAGCAGAATGTCTCAGTTTAAATTCGTAAAGGAAGATGACTCTCAAATCTGAGTTTTCCATGTCGAATTTGGAAGCACCTTATGCCCAAACAAATTAAATCTGGAACGTTTACTTCACACGCGTGATAGCTATTTATAGTAGCTATATGATATAAGATGCTGGAAGCTTGTAGGTAATTACTTTTAGGTGCTTGGCAGTATTCCCAAAGCTATTTCTCATCGGACATTTCATTCGCACCGACCCACTAGATAGATACATGGACGTCAAGCTAAAAAATATATACAAACAGGATAAACAGGAACAAAAATATGAAATGGAAATGTAGAAATGCGATCCCCTCACGCCTTTTCAAAGTGAAAAAAGGCACTAGTGCCTTAAATTTTTAGTCTTTATATTTGTGAAATGCAAGCCAACTGAAGATCCTATCTTTCCCCAAGACAGGAACCGAACGTTGAATACCAAATAGAAACTGAAGTAAAAGTAGTGCATAAACATATGTATGCCAAATGATCAAGCAGGAAATAAGAAACATTAAGCGAAAGTAAAGATTCCTACCTAAGTGTGTTTAAACAAGGCGAGATGCGAAAAGTAAGGCAGCACGAACTACAATTTAGGACAAAATAAATTAAAGGCATTGTATAAACGGTCTAAAAAGTATTCGAACACCTCTTATTATTCCCACCCCTGGAATGGCATAATCAAATAAAAGTGTCATAAGACTTACTAAATATACTGCCTATTACAAACAAATGTGAGTTTCATTTGCATAATTGTTCGTCTTCATATTTATTTAGAATAACCCATTGTGTTGCCCAAATGCGACCTTTATTCAACTTCCTACCTACCTACCTCATAGTTATTTAGAAATTATCTCTAAAATTTCAAAGTTGTAGGCGGGAAAATAAAGGATATTTTAAATAATGAAGTGGCTGTTGGTGGATCAGGGCATCATCAGGGAGGCCCAGACAACAGAAAATGGTGTTTCGGCGTGTGAGCAACGGCACGCTAAAAATTGCTCCTACACTCCCCAAACACCATATTGAACAAAAGTGAAAAACACGGCAAACAATCTGCACATAAAAATTTAATATATTATAATAAAGACATCCAGATTAAAAACAAATACAACGCCGTAGCGTATAACACCGCAAAAAGTATAAAAGAGAGCTTGCCCAATATTAACCAACGTTGCGCCAGCCAGCTCATTTTTTTTCATTTTTGGATTTTTAATATATATACTTATTTATATAGCCAAAAGCGTCATTTGACTTGGAACAATAACTATATATATGTTACAGTGAAAGACCAAAATTAGAGAATGTCAATATTTTCCGGGGTTAATGTCGACACGTACCAAATACGTCGGTGAAAGACCGAATATTTGGTTATATTCTTATATATTCGGACCATCGCCGGTGTATGTCGACAAGCACAGATAAGCTCTAGTGGGGGTCGAAACGAGAAGGCGGAGAGTCCACAGCCAAAGGCCTCTCCGCCTTCAGTTTAAGTTGTTGAAATAAATAAGATTGTATAACGTTAATCACATAATTTATGTGTGAGTTTATTATTGGTATAATTTTCTTTTCTCATTTAGAATGTACTGTTCGTTCAACAGTTTATTTACATGTGCTGCTACTTAAGCTTTCTCCTATTTTGACATATATCATAATATGTTTTAATAATAAAGTATGATTTTAAAAGTTGTAGTTTTGCCTTAACCCGAAACAAAAATATTTTTATTCAACATTCACCGTCAGTGCATGCTGAATGTCAACATTTGCCGGTGTAAGTGAGAAATAATGACATTTAGCAAATATTTCGTACATACACCAAGCGACTATGTGAATGCTGACATTCACCGGAGAATATCCACATTTGCCAGATATTTGTCTTTCACAGTAACATATATATACATATAGTCATTATTCCAAGTCAAATTACTCTTTTGGCTTGATTTTACGACTCCAGGGACTTGAATAACAAGAGGTGTTCGGATACTTATTTAACCGGCTGCACAATAAAATGAAGGACATTTTACCGTTATCAAAAAGGTATTGAAAGCGCAATCTTAACCCTGCTCGTGGTTGTCTCGACGAGGTATCTCATCATTAGGAAAATATTGATCAGATCTTGATGGACGAGATATCTCGTCATTTGAAAAATAATGACCAGGTCCTTATCTCGCCATCATAAAAAAATCGACAGTATCTTGATGACGCGATATCTCGCCATTAGCACAATTCGTCAGATCATGATAGACGAGATATCTCGTCGAAACTATTTGTAGGGTTAAATAAAATATAATGTTGAAACATAAATTTATTAAAGATTGAAAGTAAAGAACAAATCGAATAGATTTATTGGCGTCATCTAGTAGTGGGAAAATTAGCTGTGATTCTATGTAAATAGAATAAAGAAATAAAAGAAAAATGGGAATCATTAAACAATATTCAATATTTCCAGCCTTCAGAGCTTGTAAGACATAATGCTACTAAAAACAGACCTACATTGCATCTGTGGATATTTCTCAACTGAAACACAGTCCTCGAAACCTTGGACAAAAAAACTAGGTCTTAATGTATTAGGACGGTAATCGAAGATAATGCCGTCAATATAAGATGAATTACCTCGAGGTCGATAAGTACACATTTTTGCCTTGAGAGTAAAGGCAAAGAAAGAATAAAAAGCTGGCCTTTGTTTCACTTACCCCCATTGAAACTTGATTCTTTGTTCGAACTATTGTTACAGACTATCTTACTTTTAATACGAAATTTCTTATTTGATATATTGTTACAATTCTAAATGCATTCATCAATTACGCCCTGTATGGTTTAAAAATTAAAAGTTTCAATTTACATTTAAATGCTGAACTTAATTTTTGCATTTGAGAATTGAAACTTATTTTTGAATAATCCTATTGGATTCGTTTATTGGTTAAAAGTATACCAAATTCCAATTACCAATTCATATCAAAAGTATTTGGTGCTAGAATTGATACCATATGTTTAGTTAAGAATTGGTTGTTTGATCGTAATAAAAAATATACTTTTCTCGAGAAAAAAAAATTGTTTCATTGTTCCCATGCATAGCAGAAGTATTTTTAAAACAAAGCTTTGATAAAAATAAAGAAAACTAAGTTATTTTTAAGAAAAAAGCTCTCTTATAGAGTCTGTTTGCTTAACTATAACTATGAACTGACTTTATTCTTTCCTGATCTGCTCAGTCTCCAGATCTCAATTCTATAAGGCATCAGTGGGAGGAAATTGAATGGAATTTTTTATGAATATGTGTGCCACCGTTATAATTTACAGCAGCGGCAAGATAGAATGTTATCAACATGAAACAAAATTTGTATTGAACATGTACAATAGATTACAGGATCAATGTCAAACCGAATTAAGACTATTTATAAGGCAAAGGAAACTAGAGGGGTGACATTAATCATGCTTCGAATAATAGAACAATGTGTACACAATCTTATTTAATGCATTACTCCATTGTATACGTTGCCTTGTAGTTATTTTCTTGCAACACTTACAAGGAAATTCTAATTTATTCTCCTACATCGAAACTAAAGTATAAAACATTGTTTAATTTCTTTACTACTTTGATTTATTCCCCAGTGAAAAACTGCAACTGTTATACGACTTATGATTTTTAGGAGCTGTAATGAGGTATTAAAAAACAAAACTTCCCAGCAATTCACCTTCGCTCTAACATTTTAACAGAAATTCAGTGTGATTAAGTTCAGACAAAAAAATACATCTGAAAAACTTCGGATTAAACATATCATTAATGATTTAAATTAAAAAAAGCTAAACAAATGAAAGAATTTGCTGATGGATCAAAACGCTTATTTTTACGGAATAAATTTTGGAGCTCTTTGGGAATCAGTAAATAGGTGTTTTTCTGTCTTATTAGCTCTTGTTTTCGCTTTTTTATAAGTGTAGAGGAGAACATATAATCTCATCCAATTACTGCAAAACTCGGCAACAAAATTAATTCTTCAATCTAGGACATGATTTACATTTCTTTCAGCGTCTAATTCACATCACCAAGAATAATTTCTCTTCATTTATTATGCTTTGCATAGAAAAATAACATATTCATTTTGAATGAAGTAGAAGTTTGCCGATCATTAAGGGGTTCCTTAAATAGTAAAGAAACTGAAACGAGGCATCAGAAATGAAGACAAAGAAATAAACCCGCTGAATTCATTTGAACATCCAGGGATTTTTATTGAATTTCTGAATTGCCTCTAAAGTTAAAATGACGTCTTTAACACGAAACCAGTTACTTGTATTCAATTTTCTAAGTGTGTACTATTTTAAAGTAAAAGTCCTTGTGAGAGTGTTTCACAGGAATTTGGAAATACAGTAGAACCTTAATTATCCGATGTACTTGATTACCGAGACCACCTCGGATAACCAGAAACTCGGATAATACGGACGCAGTAACACAAAACAGCCTTTACGAAATTCATGAAGTTTTTTATAATAGGTCATTGTGTGTGGTTTATGCTTAATAATTTCATAATTTCAGTGTTGAAAAATCAGATTAAGCTAATCATTAATTATCTCATTTAGATATAATTTGCTAATTAGCAAATTTTTTGAAGAGTGCTATCTAATTTGTTCCGAAAGACAATTCCTGATGGAAATTATTCCTAATATTGTTCTTCCTGTTTTGAATGCCAATCAAGGTGTTAGAGGTAATAGGGTTTTTTACAATTTTTATCACCAAGGAAGCATAAGAAATCAAATTTCAGGAATTTTAACATTTAAAAATCAACTAAAAATTCATTTCTTAAGTAATTACTCTGATTGAAGGTCGAAACATCCACTATATTAGATAAATTATAATATGAAAATAACTATAACATATCAATTCATTGTCGAGCTATCACCGTTTGAACAAAGCATCGTATTGCAAAAACATAGTTCCTTAGAAATTGATTTAAAATTTTTGGAAACATGTTTGTACATGGTGATAGTATCTAACGAAAAATCCTTGTTACTATAGAAAACTATTCCAAATATTTACAAGATCCTTTGGAAGCTAAGGAGTTGGAAAATATTTTGAAGCAAAAAGGCATTGATATTCTGGTCAATTTTGTGATTTGTAGTGTATATATACCTTAATTTCTTTTTACCAACTTTTACACTTTTTCTGTTAACAAGTAATTTTTTTACCACAATCCTTTTGATTTACTCGTATTTATATTCTACTTAAGTAACTTGTTTAGCTTGGAAAATGTTTAAACGTAAAATGTAACAAATAAATTTTATTAAATCCTGTTGAAACAACTGTTTGAACAACAGCCTGTTGAGACAACTTGCTAGTTGTTGTCTCAACAGGCAACATCACACAGACCCTAAGATGTTGCCTGTTGAGACAACAACTGGCAAATTTATAATTGTTCTAGATCTCTAATGTAAAATTATTAATAGTGATAGGAATGATATATGAATATTAATAGTGATAGTGAACATGATAGGAATCAAACTATATCATTGTATTTTAATAATTATGGATGTCAAAATATCTTATATCTACTGACACACTTCAAGTAACGTTTCATTTATTTTTAACCAGAAACCAACTTTTAGACTTTTCTCTTTAACAAGTTAATTTGTTGACCTCTCAATCCTTTTAATTTACTCTTGTATTTATCTCCTACTTGAGTAACTTGCTTAGCTTGGAAAATGTTGGAATAAAAAGCATTACAAATAAACTCGAAAACTAACCATAAAATGCCAGTTAAAACTACTTACAAGTTATAACTGCTTAAGAACTCTGATGAATAATTATAAATAGCTAATGTCTGTACATGATACGAATTGAGCTACAACGAATTGACAACTTCGTATTTTAATAATTATAGCTCTCAAAATTTGAAAAACATCGTTTCATTAACAAGCAACTCGATACATTTTAGTATGAAATAATGAACTTAAATGCTTAACAGCTTATAAAGTAATTGCGACAGATCATGTATACGCTCTTTTGTTTCAAACCGAGCATTTCGTAGGAAATGCAAAAACTAATCCGTAGCGGAACTATGGAAGGAATGGATTTGATGTTTCTAGTGGTCCTGGTTTCCTTTTCCTAGCCCATTCCAATTTTTTCGGGAAAAAGAAGACATATGTTGCGATTCCGTACGCGCAAAAGGACGGTCGACATACGGCAAAAAGAACACACCCATATCCATCTTTGTAAATGGCCAAGAACTGCTTCGCCATTCAATACATTACTGCGGTAGATTTTACTTTCAAACAGTACAAGATTTCATTGAAGAGGAGAAAGAAAATACATTTATTTCCCCCCTAAATCTACTTTTGTTTCTCCCGAAAGCGAGATACTTAAGCGTATTGTTTGAAATGAAGAATTGAAACTGCGTCAGCTCTGTGCAATCTTTCTTGTTACTGTTGTTTTTTATTACTATTATTGTTCAGTTTTATTCTTTTATCGGTCAGTGTCGAATTTTTTCTAGAGCGCTGCATTCACAAAAGAGTTTCTTTTTAAGCAGGATTTTTACAATCTCAATCACGGAATATTTGAGGATCTTTCTCTAACCAAGAACTAAGCCTGCGAGATGAAAAAGTTGAATCTGAATAAAACTATAACAATGACTTATTTACGATTCTGTTAGAATGCAGACACCTTTCCAATTAGAAGGGTAAAAAACTTAAAATTAATTTATTCTCGTAATTATCAAAATAAAATTACTAGAATTTGAAATATCTCTTTATGTGTCAAATCTAACTAAAATTAATGATTTATAACCTAAGCACAAAGTTTACTAAACTAAACAAACTCTAAGCTAAACTAAAACATAAATACAGTATAGAATCGTACAGACAAAAAATTTGAACTAATAATTATTTAACGCATATACTTATATTGTTACTTCGATTTAAGTTTTCTTGCTTAATATAAACTAAAATCTTTATTGTCCTTACTAAATCAAAAATATTTATGGTCCCTTACTTTTTTAAATAAATAAAATCTTATTCAACTTGTCGGTTCACTCAAAGTTTACAAATCGGGTAGATTTACAGCATCATAAGCTATTGCTATAGTAACTGTCTAACACGAGAACTGCTCACTACACTAAGTTTGGGTGGTGGCGGTAGCTATGGAAACAGAGCTCGTTCATTTTGAGTAAGGGTGACTCGCAGGGATGACTTAATTTTGTGTTATGCTAATGTTAATGGCGGAAAGAAGTAGATTACTAGTTTAAATCTCGACAACAAGCAAATATCTCTCCTCTCCCTTTTCTTAGCAAATATACTTCCAATTCATCATCAAGTGCACTAGTGATAAACTTGAATATATTTTTCAAGCATCCCCTTTGGAAAATAGGTTAATGTCCGTCTATATAGCAATAGACAGGAGGAGTCGAGCAGTTTTCGTGGTAGACATACAGTATACATGTGAATTTGCAAATCTTGCTGTGGGGGTTTCAAATAATACCATATTTTAACTACTTCAATTTTACTTAATGTCCATAGGAATAATCAGGAACTGGATGTTAACGTCTTTAAATGTATAAAAAATGGCCTAAAAGTTTAACTCATATAACTTTTGACTAGCAAAATATTTTCTACTACAGACAAATGGTCTGCAAATGAAATGTTTTCGTGTACACATATATTGGCATTAAAAATAGTATTTCTTATAAAGGTATTAAAATCGAAGTGTTTTACACTTCTTGAAAATGACCTAAAACTGAGAGCCTCATCGAAGTTTTTCTCACTTCTTTACAACATGATCAAAAATGTGAGAACCACGTTGAAAGGTTTTCCACTTCTTGACAATACAACCAAAAAGTTGAAGGCTTCAGAGTTAATGTTTCAGAGCAGTGTTGGGGAGGGGGCAAAAGTTCAAATTATGAAATCTATCTACTGAGCAGAAGTGATCGTTTAAACAAGTAAATCCTTCATTGGATAAATACGATGCGTTTATGGTGCAATACCCCTGCATTCGATTTGGGTTGTACCCAGATATTTTTTACGAAATATTTTCTCACTACAGTAGCCTCGTTATAGCGTACCTCGATATATTGATTAGATCGTTTATTTTTACTTATCCTTCGATGAATTTTAAGTTTGCGAACTCAATTGTTAATCAACTCTGCCACAATATGCAATTTCATAGGGGCATCTACTGTCTGTGTAGAGCAGCTCCAGACACTAAGTCTGGGTAGTGGCGGTCGCTATAGAAACAGGGCTTGTTCATTTTGAGTAGGGGTGACTGGTAGATTATTTAAGTTTTGTTTTGTTTTTAGTGAGTATTCGTGGTGGAAAGAGTTTACTAGGATAGATTCTCGGCAGCAAAGACAAAAACATTTATCTTTGCAATTTGCCATCAAGTGCGCCAATGTGGCCAACTTGAAAACAATTCTTCAAGCATCCCCTATGGAAATCAAGATAAGGTACGTTTTTACGAAACATACAGAAGCAGTCTTTGTGGTGGGAGCAGATTTAGTAGACAGACAGTGCAGACCTTGCCAAGTTAGGGGGTTGAGATTCTTTGTTAGTCGAACCCCTAAAGGAAGGTAGGAAAATCGGAAATGATCTATCATATATGCAAAAATATTCTCTTGGTGGCGGTTTTACATATTTTAAATAAAAAGCGCATAATGTAATGTATAATTTGGGCTTCTCTTCTCTGATAAAATTTTTCTCAGCCCTTTATATAGAATCTGTATAAATCTAATGTGTTGGAAATTAAGACTTTCTGACAACTAAATTTTCTTCTAGCTTAAAGTAATATAATTTTTGTAATAAAACAAACAAATTACATAATAAACAAAGAAAAAAGCGATACTATCTATATTTCACCGTTTTTATTAAGAGTGTAAACATGATAGTGGATATTGAAAATATAAAATTCAACGAGAGAAACATACAGTTTGGGAGTACTATACAATCTGACTTACTTTTAAAGATTTGTTAAAAAATAAATTATCATCGAAAAGCAAATAACAAAATTTGAGAAACATTTCATTTTTGTTAAAAACCAATGGATATTTATTTTATTCGTTAGTGAATTAATTATATTGTGCATAGATGTTGCAACATCAGAAATAAAGTGTATTTTATGAATAACAGTCTATATTTTACGTAATTAAACACATATATAAGAAATAGCCAACTCCACGTTATGTAGAGAACGGACAGCAATTTCAAAATTTAGAACTGGTCACACCAAAGCAATGGAATATGTTGTCCGAAAAAAAGATTTACTTTGACTGTCACAAACGTTAGGGTAACGGTATGGCTAGCCTAGCCCCATGAACAGCAATGTTTAGGGGTTCTATAGGAGGACATTCATGATGATCCGAAAGATATTTTGGACATTTTTGACGCAGGAAGGATATCATGAACTGATCCAATTTTGATCCGGGATAAGAATGAAAACAGATATATATATATATATATATATATATATATATATATATATATATATATATATATATATATATATATATATATATATATATATATATATATATATATATATATATTAAGTAAAGATATTAAGGAATCCGTGGCTCAATAGCACTGTGGCTCTCTGATACGACCTACAAGGGTCAGGTTAGGTTCATACCCAGTACTTTCCAGTGCTGTGAAATTTTTTTAAACGCATGAATATTCACTTCTGTTATGCTTATACAACTTTATAAAATAATTTAAAACACTATTAAAATTATGGCATCAATATAATTAAAATATTTAAGTTTAATTTCTTCTATTCACTTTTATTTTGGGAGAAGTAAATGTACTGATCCGTAACAAACGAAATTAGACAAGTGCGCTAAATATTTTTAATAGTGTTCTGAAGAATTGCGAGAATCATCTGTACTGGACAAATTACGATATTATAATGTACAATACGCCCACCAGAGGGAGACAGGTTTGAGGACATCGTAGGAGGGTTTTCGTTGTTTTGCTTAATTTTTATATCTGTAATTTAACCATAGTGCACTTGCAGTGTGGAGTGTAATATTTTTTCGTTGTTCGTAAAAATTTGTACATTTGTCGATTATGCTTTGAAAAAAAATTTTTAGATTTCTCCAGAAAAAAATGTTCAATTTCATTCTCCAAGGGCTATCAAACCGTAAATGAGATATCTCGTGGCGCCATCTATCCACAAAACCTAATTACATACAAAAATCAAATTGCTACACTTTATTGAAGTTTTATACAGGTTTATTTTCTCTGGACCTTTTTATTCGAAAATAAAATTTTCTTATAGATCCACATGTAAATTAACTAAAGAGGGGACAGCAATTGCTAATGTTCCATTTTCATTGAAAACTGAAGCATCAAATTGTGTAAAAAAATATTTTTCAGTGGAATTTTTCAATTAGGACTTTTGTAAAGGGGATGTTATATTTTAAATGTAGTTCCTTCAATTCTTCCATCATTTAAGCTTTTGTTGTTATGAATAAAAATATGAGAACAAATTTACGAGTATATGAATTGCAAAATAAGAATTTTAGAATTTTACGTGCAAAATAAATCAAATTGTATTCTATCTACTAGATTTCTTTTAAATTTTAATTATATAATTTCTGTGAAAACCAACTATTTTCAGGCTCTCATCTTAAAATCATTTGTAATTTTTGGATTTTATTTTCTTTATTATAAAATAATTAGTGTTTTGGACACCTTGCATAATAACTATGAAAATAATATTAGACCAAAATTTGTTCTTACGTCTTTGTTCATAAACAGGAAAATTTAAATGATAGAAGAATTTTAAAGTAATGTTATAATGTCCAGATCTTCATTTGGCCTAGACAATTGCATTTCTAACTAGGGTTCCCTCCGAAATGATATTATGGCTTCCCTACTGAAGTTGATTATCCTACTGATCTATATTACCGAAGTTAATGTTATCACTCTCAGTTATGTTTAGTATAGATATAGGTTACAAGTGTAAATTGTATTAAAATGATTATTCATTTTTTTCTAATTGGACTTAAATCTCACTTTGAAATTAAAAATCTCCATTGAGTCAAAGCAATACAATGCTCTTAACATATATTCATTCAACATACAGGTGTTAGATTTTGTAATTTTAACTGTTGATGGCTCATTGGATATCACACAATTTTTCTCTTGGCAACATTCACAGTTTATGGATTGACTTTGAGTCATCAATACAAGTGTAGCAACTGCAAAGATCCAATACAGTTGATTTTTTATTATTTTAAACTTGCTATGAACAAAGGATAAGTAGTCTTCAAAAAGAAATACCAAAACTTTCCTCTTGGAAAGTTTTTGTAACTCTTGATCCCTAGTTCCTTCGAACTTAGAGAGAGGTCACAGAAGGCATCGTTTCCTTTTTTTTAATTTGCACATAATATTTAATCAATTTCAGAATTTTGAAATTATTTCTTTCATGACTAGTTTTGCCTAGTTGCTAGTCCTCGAGTTGTACTCTGTTGTGCAGGGGTAGTAACTTACGTCTATAAATTAAAAAATGACTACTGATGAAACATGGAATGAAGGAAACCTCTCAGAATAGTGTCCATCATCTTATAGATTTGATCATTAAGTTGAGGAAAATGAGATGAAATAAAATGTACATTTATGAGCCTAAATGGGTAACAATCAGAGAATAATTACTTAAAATCGTTGATTGTCATTATAAGATAAAACAGCTTCTCGAACACTAAAATATGCCCGAACGGTTTCAGAGAAAAGCATCCTTAGAATTCGTGAGAAGTTTATTGAAACAATAGTTTTCATAACAATGACTTTTTTGAACATTTATCTTTCTTCTTTGCATAGTTGCTAAACGTGACTCTCGCTCTAGTACACGGTTGGTGAAATTTGTCCTTTGAATATAAATGACTTTGCCTCCTTTTTCGCTGACATCAAAAAGAGTTGCGCTGAAAGTCCATATAAATTATTCATGTATGAAAGTATATTCCATTGTTTAGACAGAGACTAAAGAAGGAAGCCCGGATATATCGTTACACCATTGTATTTTTAAATTCGTGATGTCTTACTAGAGATTAAATAGTTCTCAAACCTTGAATTCCCACTCATGTACTCATACTCTTATCGATATGTAACAGATAAAATTCTTTATCGCGCTTCCATTTTTATTAGGAAAATGCGTATATTACCTCTTGCTTCAAATTGGAAGAGACAGGTTCGGATTTTTGTTTCTTCTGAAAGTCTTTCATTAGAATTTTTTTCTTTTCGTCAAATATATCATTTAAATGTAAAAAGCAACTACTATTTCACAGTCGTTTATTCAATTATACTTTCTTCTAATGTTATTTTGTTAATTACCCTGCTCGTGTTTATCTTTGCTTCGAAAACTGCCCTGTAATGACCAGCCTCTTGGGCAAAAACCCATTCTAAACTGTCACCAGTTCTGAACAAGGCATAATTTGTTTTTCCTATTTGTATCTCTATTTCCCCCTTGGAGTAATAGGACAGTTTGTTCTCGACGAGATATCTCGTCCTTAGAAAAATTGACCAGATCTTGGACGAGGTATATCGTCGAAACACTTGGAGGGTTAAAAGAATATAAGAGAAAATCTTTCAATGAGATATGAAAGATTTTCCCTTACTTTTTATATTACACTGCCTTCCAAAAGTTAAGCATGCGACAGTAAATTCGACATAACTGAAAAAGTTATTCATTGATTGACTCAAAATTTCACATGAAGGTAGGCAATTTGGTTAGATTCATGACTAAAAAATAATAGAAACAAAATATATTTAGGTATATTTTTAATGATTTATACATATATGTACAACACATTTCGTACATTCAAGAAAAACATTTGTAAGCTGTACAAACAAACGAAACGTACCTTAATATGGGATGTAACCACCCTTGACCTTCATACAAGCTCCACATTCCATTCCTACAATTAGATGATCGAGCTCACCAGAAGACAATAACTGCCATTCCTCTAATAGAGTAGTTTCCGGCTCTTTGGGAGTAATTGGAAGAGGTACGCGGGCAGAGACAGCACGTCCAAGGATTTTCCATCCCAAAGATTTTTGATGGAGTTGAGGTCGAGTGAATATGGTGGCCACTCCATGCGAGCAGTGCTTGCACTCTCATCCATCAAGTTTGTTCTATGTGGACGAGAATTATCTTCCATAAGAAGGAATGTTGGACCAACTCCTGCAGTGCGTAGTCTCACAATGGGATCAAGGACTTGATCCCGATACCTTTCAGCCTTCACAGTACCTCTGGCGAAGATGTGCAGGTCGGTGCGATAGCTCAAAGAAAATCCTCCCCACATCATTATATTGGCAGCACTAATGACGTGTTGTTCAATGATATTACTGAGCTTGTTCCGTGTTCCTTGTTCTCTCCAGATCCTCACACACCTGTTATCTGAATCCAGGGCAAATCTTGACTCATCCGTGAACACTACGTCGGACCATTCCGCTGCTTTCCAATTCGCATGCTCATGTCACCACTTCAACCGTGATCTTCTGTCTGACTCTTAAAGGGACGCAAACTCGTTGTACCCGGGCATACAGTCCTCTCATATATAGCCTTCGCCGCACAGTAGTGGTAGATATTGACCTTCCAATTGTTGTAGAAACCATTGCGCTTAGAGTAGTGTTCACGGATGAGTCAAGATTTGCCCTGGATTCAGATAACAGAGTTGCGCTTAGCCAATAAAGACATATACTTATCATCAGAGGGTGTGGTAACACTTGGACAACAAGGAACAGGACAGCTGACCCATTGGTTTGAAATTGTTTCCGTAGACGAGAAATCACTGAGTGGTCAACACCAAAGAAAATAGAGACGTCTTTAATAGATTGTCCTGCTTCAAGCCTCCCCACATCCCGCCAACGTTAAGAATCCTCCAGCCGTTTTCTTTGAGCCATAATTGACTTATCTAATCCACAAATTACCAAAATAGTGTTTTAAAAGTTTTCTATCAACATTTAAACTCATCTAATGAAAGGCATCAGAAAGAAATCGTCTTCAACCAATGCTTTATTTGCATATTTCTGAAGAGTAAATTCTGATTGAGCCCATCATATGATATTTGAATATTTCCTTCTACCATCACAGTGAGTTCCACTCAATGAAATTGAAGCCCGCATTTCAAAGCTCAGAATTTGTATCGCGTGCTTAACTTTTGGAAAGCAGTATAGAATAGGAATAGAATAGAAGAGTTAAGGAGTGAGTATTGAAACTTTAATATATGGGTTTTCTAATTATAATCTGATTCGTGTATGAGCTTTTCTTAGGCTTACGTATAAAATAGAATAATGAATATGTGGTTAGATAAGCAATAGATTTTAATAATAGAATAAGTGCTTTTTAGAACTACGACTATTTTTGGATCTTAAAAATTCATCCCATACACTCAGAAAATGTATAGAATTTTTTTTCCAATTATGTTTATGATTGTGTGAAGTATATGCAAAAGTCATTTATATCACATTTAAGTAACTTCAGTACGAACAAGATTGATTTGGGGAAATTCACAAATTCAGCCATGGATAACTAAGACCCTCTTATTGAAAGATAACAATTTGTTTCTCCTCATTCCTTTAATTTTGTCATTTTTAAAAAAGTTAATATTAAATACAGTATTTAGAAATCATAACTTGTATCAGTGATGATTAATCTGAATCAATTAACTCTGATTAATAACTTTTAGCGGAAAATGTATTTTCGTCGTTCAAGAACATCGCTCCTATCATTTATCATGATTGATTCTTTAAAAATAGTATCGTTAGAAATTTAGTGATACGTAGTTGTAATATCTACTAAAAAACTTTCTTTTCAAAGTTTTAGGTTGCCATTTTTAGTTTTGTATCAGTTTGGATGCGTTTTCACGCATCCAAACTAATACAAAACTAAAAATCTTACCTTAACAAGAGTTAGAATCAGTGCTCATTAAGCAGATAGGAACTTTCATTCTCTGTAAATACCATGTTCCGTTTAAAGTTTAGAATCCCTGATAAATAATATTTTTACTTGTCACAGAAGAGAGGTAAGTAAAAGTAAACGCCAGCTTGGTTTTAAAATATCATATTTTTTGCAATGACCACTGCATAATATTCTTTCTTTATTATAACCTTATTTCACATCAATTAATCAAACTGCATTTAGTCGAATTAAAATGCCTTGTATGCATATGACTTTTTACTTGTTAATTTTTGACAGGAACAGGTGTACAAACATATGTTTTTGCACCTGTCCCTGTCAAAAATTAACAAGTAAAATTTCATGTACATTATGATCATGAAATATGCAAATAAATGAGTTTCTTTATATATTGTACTGTGTTGATTTGAATACTTCACTTTTTGATTTCTTTTTCTCTGTGTTCGGGAGAATGTGTCGTAAAATTTAACGTCATATGCATTTGTCTTTTGAATCTTTGTTTCGATTAATGTTACTGATTTGGTATCTGGATGTATCGATATTTAAACTTCTTTTTACGTACAGAAGGCTCCCTTAATCTTTTACTCAGCAGACGTGTTCTTTCGGCAAGATAGGCTATTGCGGTTAGTTTAATTTAACTGTTAACCCTCCAAACGGTTTCAATGCGATATCACGTTTATCAAGATCTGACCAACTTTGCTAATGCGAACTATCTCGTCATCAGGATATAATCGATTTTTTTATGGTGATAAGATCAAGTTCTAGTCGGTTTCTTCTAATGATCCTTTTTCTAAAATGGTTTCGACGAGATATCTCGTCGTTCATCAAGTTGTGGTCAGTTTTGTTAATGATATCGAGGCAACCACCAGGATGGTAAATATAGCAGAACCTTGTTTAGCCGAGGTAATGTGGACCGATGCCACCTCGGATGACCAGATACTCGGATAATACGGACGTAGTAACATAAAATAGCTTGTGCGAAATACAGAAAAATTGACAGTACTTCATTTAACTACAGGTACTGAAAGATTCATAAAGCTAGTATTAAGAATAATTTGTTCTTGGATATGCGTCACAGTATTGTATTTATCATGACAATTTTACAATAAATCTGGACTTGAGTTACGTTCTTTTTAAACTCTCTTAAAAAGTCCTTAATGGTTTCCTGTTCCTCAGCACTTTTTCGCCACTTTTGACAAGTGCGCACACTTATGCTCGAAGCGTTATTAAAAGCTTTTAATAAGCTAAGCATCGAATTCGGCTCGGATAACAAGGACACTTGGTTAACCCTCCAAGTAATTTTGACGAGATATCTCGTCCATCAAGATCTGACAAATTTTCTAATGACGAGCTATCTCGTCTGTCAAAATCTGGTCATCATCAAGACAGCCACCAGGAGGGTTAATCAAGGTTCTACAGTATTTGTAATTTTATCTGTACCGTTTTTATGCTGAACAGTTTCAATAAATGTTAGTTTCTCTTTATCTAAACTATACATATTATTTTAATACGATTCAACAAACTTATTTAAGGCAATTGAGTTAACGTCATAAAAATAAAAATTATTAAATGGACCATTGACTAGAATCGCCATTTCACATGCAACGCAAACTAAAATAATAGTACAAAAATTCAAGCACTGTTTACGAACGTTAAACAAAACAGTAAATGCTCCGAGTTTTCGATTCGTTGCTTGACTTCCGACATTTCAGAGTACCATATAAAAATTTACTTTTATTATGTATCACGTGTTCCAACAATCCTTACGTCTATCAGAAGCCATCCATGAAGCTATTGTTTTTTTAAACATTTCCAGTGAAACATCCCGGACAAAGAAGCTTTTATAAAAAGAATCTAGAATATAGGATTTTCGATGCCAAATAAAGTAGTTGATCCTGTCTGAAAAGAAATAAATCTGTTGTATAGAATTTTGACAGTAAAAGAATAAACAATCTTACACATTTTGATATGATGTACGTAGGGTTCGATCATATGTGTGTGTTTGATGTTCAGGATTCAGGATAGAATCAATGTGACAGTAGAAGAAAAAAGTCAATTTATAATCTTGAAGAAAACAAGGTTATTTTTCTATTCCAGCCCGTTACTCCTTTCTTCCTTTTTCTTTCTGTTATCAAAATATTTTAGAAACCTCCTGCTAACTTTATTCTTATTTCAATCTCCTACTTTGTCATTTTCAAAAATAAATTGTAACAGCTAGAATTTAGCAATTCTGTAAAATATATTGTTCAACTTAGTATTTCAGCAAGATGGACAAACGTATTTTTTCTTCCTGTTTTATTTTGTCTCTTTTATTAACCCTCCAAGTGGTTTCGACGAAATATATATCGTCCATCAAGATCTCACCAATTTTGCTAATCACTAGATATATCGTCCATCAAGATCTCGCCAATTTTGCTAATCACTAGATATCTCGTCCATCAAGATATGGCCAATTTGTTGATGACGAGATCATGATCTGGTTAGTTTACTTCTAATGACGAGGTATCTCGTCAATCACGATCTGGTCTGTTTTGCTAATAATGACGAGATATCTCATCGAGACAACCACCAGAAGGGTTAAATTCAAACTGGGATGACGTAATCAAAATCATTTAAATAGTGTGGAATGCCAGGGCCTTACATTATTCTTCTGCATTGGAAGATCAGACTGAAAAATGAAAGAACAAGAAATACAGTAGAACCTTGGTCATCCGAGGTAATATGGATTCAGGCCTCGGATAAACAGAAACTCGGGTAGTAAGACGTAGAAACATATAACAGCTTTTACGAAATAAAATACTGCTGGCTACTGAAAAATTCATAAAGCTAGGATTAAGAATAATTCGTACTCGGTTTTGGGTTACAGTATGTATTTGTTGCGATAATTTTACAATAAATCTGAATGCCACTTGCATATCATTTAACCTCTCTTGACAAAGTCCTTAACAGTCTTCTGTTTTCAGCGCTTTCTCGCCTCTTGTATCGCCTCGGATAACATGGACACTTGGTTAATTGGAGTTTGGATAATCGAGGTTCTGCAGTACTTAGAAGGGTATATGAACGGGTGGTCATAAAGTATCTTCCCCTATATATGAGCCCCTAGCGACATCAATTTTGAACGAATCGGAATGAAACTTGAGATGTAGATTTCAAGGTATGAGCTCGAGAGTTATACAAATTACAAGAATATATATATACACTCATGTCCAGATTTATCTTTACATACCCAAAAATAATGATATTCCATGAAATATCCAATCGATGTAACCCATTTTTGCAGGGAATGTGTGAAAGACAAGCTTATAGCATTTTCCAATCAAAAGTGATCAAACAGTTTCTGATATGCAAATCAAGGCGTTACGTCATCCGACGGTGAATCAAGCGCTTTGAGCAAAGTGAATTTCTGCAATACAGCGTTTGATTTCAGTGTGTAAGGACTCAAAACGGTTTGTTACGGCTCCGAAGTATCATTTGGAAGAATCTGTGAAATGGCGAATTATCAGCCGTTTAGAAGCAGGGCAGACAATCATGGAAGCAGCGAGATGTGTGAATATTTCAAGACAGACAGTCTCTACGCTATGGAAACAATTTCAGAACTCTGGAACTGTTGTAAGGAGGCCTGGACGAGGTCGTAAACGAATAACAATTGCTTCTTAAGATCGATATATGGCAATAGCTGCCCGTCGTAACAGGAAGTCTACTGCTCGGCAGTTAAGTTCAGAGGTTGCAGCCGCCACTGGAACTGTTGTATCACGGCAAACTGTGTACAGAAGGCTTAATGAAAAAGGCCTTTATGCCAGAAAGCCAAGGGTATGTGTTTCACTGTCTTCACAACAAAAGAGGGATCACTTTAATTGGTGCAAAGAACATTAGAACTGGAGTTGAACACCAATGGACCCATGTTCTCTTTTACTGATTAGTCGAGGTTTAGTTTAACATCTGATTCGAAACATGTTTACATCTGGAGAGATTCAGGAACGCGAAATCTTCCTCCGAACATTATGGAACGTAAATGTTTCGGTAGTGCAGGTGTGAGGGTATGGGGAGGAATAATGATCGATGGACATATTCCCCTACACGTTTTTAACAGCAGATCTGTGACCGGCCAGAGATATCGGGATGATGTCTTAGAACCTTATGTAAGACTTTTCAGAGGTGCTTATGGATCTGACTTTTTATTTATGGACGATAATGCTCGTCCACATCGAGCAAACCTCGTTGACGAATTCCTTGAAAGTGAATCCATTGAGCGAATACCGTGGCCAGCAAAATCTTCTGATCTGAACCCGATAGAGAACTTATGGGACTACCTTGGAAAAGCAGTTGCACGGAGACATCCTCCTCCTAGAGATATAAATGCCCTGAAGACCGCATTGCTGGAGGAGTGGAACTTAATTCCCCAAACTGTGGTTAACAACATTATTGCCAGCATTAAAACATGTTGTGATATGTGTGTACACGTCAGCGGAGATCACATTCCATATTAAATTCATAAGCCTTAATTTTTTTCTGATTTATTCTTTTTTCTGAACTCTCCTTTTCACATATTATTGTCATTTGTATTGTTTCATGCTACAGTTTTATATCATATGCAGTGCTCTTAAATTTCTTCCTTTGTATTTATGTGTTATGATGTCATGTATCATTTCACACAAATTCATAAAATTATAGTTCACAGTTTCTGAGAAATCCGTGATTTTATGCATGTAAAGATAATTTTGGACATGAGTGTATATATATATATATATATATATATAATTTTTTTTATTTCATATATGCCCATATCTAGAAATTCATTGGTGTTCAGTCTGGAGCGTGGTTGCCACGGAACCGGAAAATGGCGGGAAATAAGTCTGTCACCGAAGTGCTGTTCTAACAAACGTTAAACACATGTTTCAACGTGTGTGGATAAGCCAACGGATGGTTGTCCAGCTGAATGTTTATTGCAAGTGCAACCCGTTTCTTTATATCTTCGCACCAAGTCACGCACAGATTGAACAGAACACGGGCCTCTTCGTAGGTTATGGCAGAATACACGCAATGGCTCTACGGTATTTTGATAGTTCATGCAATAGTTCTTGGCCGGTTCACCACACTGTTTAGCGGAAACTCTTATTTTGTTCTCCTTCAGGCGAATACACCCTACCGACTAAACTTCCAGCCTCCAGTTGTAAATGTAATTAATAGAACCTAATTGTAATGACATACTAAAAACGGTGGTTGCAATCATCATTTTGTGATAGGTGCTTGTGATTGATGCAAATTACGTGCATTATCACTGCTGGTTGTCTTCCATTCCTCTTTGGTAGTTCACACTCATCTTTGACAGTGCTCTTGCAGTCGCTTTCAGAGCTAAAGGTAAAATTTCAAAGCCAATTCTGTTTTTCCATTGTGTTGATCGCATTGCGATAAAAAAGTAGGCATTTCTATTCAAATTTTTGTAATTTGCTATCTGCTTCCGTAACCTTGAGAGCTCGATTCTTGTTATTTACATAATTCTCAAACGCATACCTGGAAATAATACCTAAATCTCAAGTTTCATTCCGATTCGTTCAAAATTGCTGTCACTAGGGGCTCGTATATAGGGGAAGTTATTTTATAACCGCCCAGTACATAAGAATATGGAAAATGTGTCTGCTAACCCATAACGGTGATAAAAAGAGCAAAAAATATCAACTTGTCAATATAACACGTCATATTTAAGACTAATTCCTCATGAACTTTTTGGGTTAAGAGGTTTAATTCTCACTCAGGAATAATCTTGAATCATCAAAAAAATAATGAAAAATAGAACAATTTAAAATATTAATGGGCGTAGGCCTTGAATCCATCCATGTGTTCTCAAATATCCATATTTATATTCAATTCTCTAATTTTGCGTGCTTTCTAATAGTTAACATACAGAGGACGAAACCTGATTCCAGCTTCCAAGGTTTCATGGTTCAAGCAATCGATAAGATATCTGGTCGATATATTGGAAGGTTCTTAGATGCAGACGGACTGCATTTGATGGATGAATGCTCTACTGTCATGCAAAAGGATAATAAACCGAAAATTGGAGTTCAATTGGCATGGGTTGCACCACTGAACCAGCGAGGCGATGTAATATTTCGGTAAGTTTCTTTGAACGCGGTTTGAGATTCAGGTAAAATTCATTAAACTAAATAATTCTAGCTGTTTTGTAACTGTAATAGTATTTCAGGGAAATGACTATGTCTTGATGAACGGAATGAAAAACGTGGAAATAATCCGAAATGTCCTATGCGTGAGCATCTATGACAAAGTTCTTTATTAGCGTTCAAGCGCAAATAAATAAACCTTAAGCTTAAGGTTTAAAAATTATTAACAAGAAAGAGCGTTATCACTGATGGTGCATGAAAAAATTTAAGAATACAAATCTGAATCACATGGGGTTCCGCTATGAGATTTGAGTTCCAGCTTTTGGCTTTCGATAGCACAAAATTTTGCCTTTTGGACAAGAAATTGCATTAACTTTCCTGGTGGTTGTCTCGACGAGGTATCTCGTCATTGGCGTAACTGGCCAGATCTTGACCTCGTCATCATCAAAAAATTGTCAGTATCTTGATGACGAGATATCTCGTCATTAGCAATATTGATCAGATCTTGATGGACGAGATACCTCGTTAAAACCACTTGGAGGGTTAAACTGCGTTCCAGTATCTTCGCTCTTGGTACCATTGAAGTCTCTGAAATCTATGGTATTGGGTTAAAGGAAGTCACAGTAACGGACTCCGAGCAACGAACAGCAATCATCTGTGCTGGCAGAACTGTGCTGGCAGACATTATGGATGTCGCGTTGCGATTCATCACAGTCATGCAAGTGCCAATCTTTCCTATCTGGAGTAGCCTTAGATGCTCCAGATTCTGTCTTCCTTTCTTCTGTCCATTCTGTGTTCATGTATGCTTAATTATTCTATCGTTTCGCCCAATGCGCTCAGAAGTATCACGATACGACAAACCGTCTTCTCTCAACCCAATTTGTTTAATACATTGTACAATTTTATTACTTTTATGTTTTATTGAATATAATTGCATAACTAAATGTGTTGTATGTATGAAGAAAGCGAAGGTGAGAAAGCTTCAAGCAAATGGACTATCATGATTGCAATGTATTTCGATGCATCAGTTTGATTTCTACAATCGCCTATAATCTAACTTACAACTGTACGAAATCGTGAAAGGGAATAAAACAGCACCAGATCCTTCCAGATTATAAAGTATTAGAAGTGGTGGATGCGTTTCTTGAACTTATAGCTAGAACTAATAAATTTGTACAGATTAAATTCATTTTCATAAAAGTGTCTTCGGGCAAAAAAGACAGCAAAGAAGTTTCAAGCCAGGGTCGTGGCTTGGCATTTTCTGTCATTCTCATTAAGTCACGCACCTTTATTAATTTAATCATTCTAAACTCTTTTTTCATGACCTACACTTTGGGAATCCCCTTGGTGTATACATTATCATGATTTAACTACTTTTCTTTATTTTGTCGCAAATTTTTATATGAATATTAATAGATTATTGACTATTAACCCTCTGTTGGCCTATCTTCACCTCAAAAACTGCCCTGTAGTAGTCAGCCTCTGTTGCAAAAACCTGTTTCAAACTGTCACCAGTTCTGGGCAAGGGACAATTTATTTTTCTACTAGAATCTTCATTCCCCTTGTAGTAAGGGAGTTTAGGGCACGAGGTATCTCGTCATTAGCAAAACTGGCGAAATCTCACGACATTTGACGACATTTCGTCATTCATCTGACGACATTTCGTCATTCATCTGATGACATTTTGACATTCACAATCTGACGACATTTCGTCGTTAGCAAAACTGACGAAATGTCGATGAACGAGATACCTTGTTATTAGCAAAATCGACCGTATCCTGGACGAGATATCTCGTCGAAATCACTTTGAGGGTTAAATAATGTGAATATTAACAAACTTTTGAATATTAAATTATGAAATATATATTAACAATTTTAAATTTTATTATTTTTAGGGGCACCATTGTTGAAAAGAAGACAAAATATTATGATGGTCTAATAGCTCGTCTGGAATCTCCAAGACAATAAATATTTATTTTCTTTAGGTGATCACTCTAATCAATATGAGCACTGCAAACAGTTTTTGGAAGAAGTAGTCTGATCACCACGAGAGAGACTTCGGCGCACCTATTCTTTGGACTTCACCAGAAGGGAAAGCTCATTTCCCTTCTGGTGCCCTCTAGGGTTGCAAATGAGAGAATCCTGCCAATATTTCATTTTCTGAGTTCGTGATATACCCGCTTATACCTGTGTAAAGGTGCTAAAAAACAATTCTTAACAAAGCAAGCTCCATGAGCCGAAGAACTGAGAATAATTTAAATTAAATACATTTAATACATCAATGTACAGCTAGTTATGCATAAATTGAATCTGGATATTATGATCTTCCAACAACTTCAAAACATTAGACCGAACACATCGGCCTCCAAAATCCTTTCTGCTTTTGACCCTCCTCAGAAATTCTTAACAGAAAAGTGTAAACACCAGATTCTTTCATAGGGGTGCCAGTCGAGAGGGGTCACTGACAGAACAGCCGCCACAACGTGCATTCCGCAACAATGTCAGCCATTCGTCTTACTCGAGGCTAAAAAGGTCACTAAGGATGGAATAGAGAGCAATCTATCTTGCTAAAGCTCAATTGACACTTCCCTAAAGTAAGGTAATCGAATCGCCAAGTCTCTTCTCGTTGGGGCCGTACTATATTAAAGTATCAACTTGTTTTATTTATGAAAAATATTATATTTATAAAGTGTTTTAGGGCAAGTTATTCTCTACAATTATATAGCTTTTCCCCTTCTTCGATTCATTGTAAACATTAACCCTTAGAGCCTTATAACTTAAATTTATACAGTGGTCTGATGACGATTAAGTTAAATTTGAAAAATATGTATAATTTGGAGGAAAGTGTAACTTCTCTTCCATCTTTTTAAAGACATTTATAATGATGCGCCTTTTATTTCAAAGATATTATTTCATCGGAAGTTCGAGTGCAGTGCCCATAATCAGTAGACATCATTTAGGTCGTTAAAAACTGTGGCACATCTATGGGGGCAACATTTCAGAAATATTAATTAAAATATTGTTTTTCTTATAAAAAATATTTTCTACAAATGTTTCGTGTATTCTCTTTTGATTTCTCAGAGAGGTTTAATTAGGGATAGTTACTTTTGTCGGGATTCATTAGACCCTTTTCATTATAGCTGAAAGTTTATATTGTACAATAAACATTATAGATACCGGATCCATCCGAAGATCACAACTATTTAGATAAAAGCACGGATAGAGAAAAAATTTATATGGGGAAATGTCCACAAGGGGATAACCTTCCGTTATGTTTCGCTTATCTAACTCAGTGCCCTTCAACTTGCCTATTACAACTCTGGAAAGAGTCCCTCAACTTGCCAGGGGTTCCTTTCCAGAGAGTTGCTATAGGAAGGAGCTTGAAATGCAGGAAGATCTTAATTATTTCAATCAGAGAGATTGAAGGTAGTCATTTCGTACTCCAATCAACCAAGGATTCTTACTGTTGTCAATGGCGACAGTTATTTAAACTCACAGGAGCAAGGATGGTACGCATTAGTAAAAAATATAGTGTAAAGGATAATTCGATCTAAAAAATATAGCAATGGTTACTACATTTTAAAACTAAATCTAAACAATTATACCGATTTAAGTTATGGAATTTGATCAACTAATTGTGATTTATCAGCACAGAAAAACACATTAGGAACCTCAAAAAGCATCCCACTCACACAAAAGTGGGATTATTCCGTAGATCATAGTTTCCTAAAGTGGGCGCTAAAGGAATCTTGGGGCAATGCTGAACCAGGAGAAATAGGGGGATTGAGGAGCAAAAGTTGACAATAAGAGCATGCTAAAAACATTTGTCTAAAAATGTTTTTAGCAAACACTTATCCATTGACTACAGACACTCATTACAATGATGCGCGCACACACATTATCATTAATTCTTTTAATTAAAACGAAAAACCTACTGTAAATAGTTGACTGGATATATAAGGATGCTGGGGGCTGACAAAAATAGAGCCTAATGTAAACAAATTGGTAGCACAACACCCAGACTCATCCTACTCATTAGAGATTATTTTTGATTGTACTGATTTGATTGATATTAATTACTAATAACAGTGAGAGATCTAGTGTGTTTATGTAATTTATTTTATTTAAATAAATAGCTTCATAATTTTAGTTCCAAGTTCTTTTATTTCCAAGCTAGGTTTTTGAAATTTTAAAATAGCACACACAGCTACTTAAATATTTTGGCGAAATTCAGAAATTATACTCATAGTTACACTTGTAGTTTATTGTAAATTGAGATAGTTTTCCTGAGGGCGCCGAAAAGAATTGTGCTTGAAAAGGGGCAATGAGTCAAAAAATTTTGGGAAACATAAGAACAAAACAGTTTTGTACAATGTCCGGAGTTTGTTCGAATCCAGTTCAGCTTCACTGACAGATGTTTCCTGCAGTTGTACTTTTATTTCTTAACAGTGCACCTTTTTCGTACTTAATTGTTTCTCGAGCAAAACGATGAGATTTACTTCTGAAATAAATTTAATATTTGATTTCTCCTAAGCTTCATTTTTCTTTAAGTCTTTTTTCGTAAACACTTTCGTAAACATACATTATTGATGATTAAATCTGATCAGAAGTGGTGGCAAAATGTGATAAGTCCCTTTTTTTGTCAAATTTGGACACATTCAGTTTTACCATCTAATCAAAGGAATATTTGTGAACTTTTTCAAGAAAAAGTTGAGCTTAAATTAGTTTAAATTTTGAATTTAAATGTGTCCATCAGTTTTTCGGTATAAATTTTGATTGAATTTCGTTTGGAGGGAACTTTTAATGATTTTGAAATAACTTGAATAATATATTGTATAGCACATTTATTAGCTATACAGGATTTCAAACCAATTTTAGGGAAGGTATCAGATTTGTATAGTATTGTTAATAAATAAGTTTCCCCCAAGATAAATTAAAAAGATTACATTTACATTTTTCATACATAAATTTTGTTTCTGACGAAGGGTGTAGCTTCGCCACTGGTTGAAAATCGTTGAAAGAATTTGACGAAATGAACAAACATGAAATGAAAATCAATATCAAATTTTCAAAGTAAAACCTTGAATGTGAGGATTACCATAAAAGCAAGGTTTTCCACACGCTTCTAAGGTGGAAAGAAGGCTGAGTCTATTGATTCTCACTTGTCACACGTGGGGGGGGGGGAATTTGTGGTTATAAATGAAATACTGTAGATAAGTTATGAGAGAGAGAAAATTTAAAAGAAACATTGAATAGTATTAGGTTATATTGATGGTATAACTTAAATCCAACATTCACTATGGTTCACGATATCAAAATTCAGTATCTGTGATTCAGCAAGCTACTTCGAAAAGCAGTAAGCTTCCCGAAGTTTTCAGTAACTCTCCTCGTGGTTGTCTCAAAGAGGTGTCTCGTCATTAGCAACAAAAATGACCAGATCTTGATGGACGATATATTTCGTCAACCATCATCGTCAGAAGAAAACTGACCAGATCTTGATTTCGTCATTAGCAAAATTAGTCAAATCTTGATGTACGAGATATCTCGTTGAAATCATTTGGAGGGTTAAAACAGCTTTGAAAATCAAAGTAAAATACAAAACATCTAGAGCATACGATAGTAAGTATAACTTCGAATAAGATAATACTTCTATGGCTAATGAATATACGTAGCTCAATAGAGGTGGAGAGAATATCAGACGTTTGTGAAGAATGCAAATGAAGGTATTTTGTTGCCTTCCAGCTGATTGGTTAGGTAAATTTTTTTATGTTGGTAGCAGGATTCAATGATTTGAGTAAAATTAGAAAAATATGCATAAGGTGTTGCAGTACAAATGCCAATGGAAGTCATTTTGGAAAAATATTTAAGTACATTAAAAAAGCCAAAAAGGTGGAATTATCTTAAAAAAACACAACCCTACAATTATAGACGAAATGAAAATTTAATATAATATAAGCTTTGAAAATTCTTACATCACCAAAATAAGATTTGCTAGTGCGTGAAAACTTATTTGAACAGAAGTATGTAAAGCCAGTTAATCCATGGGATGTAGTGCGTTTATAATAACACGAGATCTTTTTTTAAGTTTATTATTTATGAAAATAATGTATGAATTTGAAATAAGTTGAAAGAATTGTTTGAAAAATGTAAATGCACTCGAGGATTCTAAATGAATATATAAATAAATTTTTAATAACTAATTATCTAAAAATGTTTCGAGACTCAACAGAGGAGAACAATTTGGTTACAATCTAAAGAATTAACACAGAAAAATACACTACAGTTTGTGAAAATTGCAACATTATGAAAGAATCATCAGAAATAAATGAAATTTATTCCACATATTACTTATAGTATTATTAATAAACGATCAAATTTACGGAGCGATAAAACAAAAGTAATGCCGAAAATCAATATCTTGTGCAACCGCCACGCGCAGCGATGAGAGCCTGTATACGTCGTGGCATCATACAGATTCTGAATGTCATGCTGAGGAGTGGCATTCCAGATGGCCTCTATCTGATGCCAAAGTTCAGCCGCACTCTCTGCCCGACGAGCGGTACGAGCGAGTCGCCGTCGGATGTAATCCCAGACATGCCCAATGGGCGACATATCCGGGGAACGTGCAGGCTATGAAAGAAGCGGAACTTGTCGTGCACTGAAGAAGGCTTGTACATTCCGAGCAACATGTGGACGGGCATTGTCTTGCTGAAATACAGCTCCAGGAATGCGTTGCAGGAGGGGTAGGACCTCGGGCTCCACAACTTCCCTGATGTAGCGCCCGCTGTTCAGGGCCCCACAATTTGGAGTAGGCGGGATCGCCCATGATATCCAATAGCGCCCCAGACTATAACGCCAGGCGTTCGTCCAGTACGCTGAATAAGACACTCCGGGAGAAGGCGTTCACCTCTAAAGCGTCTGACGAGTACGCGTCCATCGTTATAGTCCAGACTGTAGCGGGATCCTGCGCAGGGGAATCCTTGCACGTAGCCCATGGCGCAGCAGACGTCGACGAACCGTGGGGGCAGACAATGACACACCTGTAGACGTGATCCAATGTTGTGCCAACGCACGAGAGGACGCTGTACGGTCCGTCACCGCCATGCGGATGAGGTGTCTGTCGTCCCTGGTGACGCCATATTGCGTGGCCGGGGTTTCTACTTATCCGGTTCTCCATGGTCCATCTCTTCCACACACGCATCACTGTTGTGGCATTACTCCCCCTGCGAGTGGCGATTTCACAATACGAAAGTCCACCCTCACGGAGGTCGATCATGCGGTCCCGTTCGAACTCCGTTAGTTGCTCGTATGGCACTCTGCGTTTTTGGAAAGGCATATTGACTTCTAATCAATCATTTACAACAGTCAAACGACGATACACACATTTTAACGCACATTTACAGTGCTTTTTATACACGGTTCACTTGGAAGTTTAGAGGGTGTTTCTCGGCGCACACATGCGTGATCGCTTTGTAATTCTAATCATTTGCATATCCTAACCTGTTTTGCATTTCCTGCAAGTTTCGTTTAATTTGCATGATTCCTTCATGGTGTTGCAGTTTTCACAAACAGTAGTGTACAAAATACAGATTGACTTTCTCAAAGAAACGAGATATTACTTAAGATTTTATAGTTATTCAGTATTCACTAATAAAACAGAAGCATATTGCTAACTATACTGGTAATAAATTTAGTTATGATATTTACGAACAGGATGGGTCAAGCCTGAGGCCAGGCACGATATTTTTTTCCTATCGGCATGTCACATGCCACGAAAAATAAAGTAAGCATAAGAAATGAAATACAGAATTATGATAAGACCTATTGTATGAAATCACACACTTACTACGACAGATCTTAAGATATACAAAACCCGAGATACTTAAATCAGATCAACAATTTTTATTTTGAACTTATCATTTATAAGAGTAGAACGTGTGGACCGTGCTTCTTGTATGTATACCGGAAGTGGCGTCACCTAGCTTGTTTTTCAAATATGATTTCAGCAAGTCGTCATTAAAAGTATCAGAGTGAAAACGGTGATAAGCTACATTTTAAGGTAACTTAGATATGTATCATACGAGGCATTTGAATACCAGTGGACTCCCTCTTAACCGGCCACCTTTTAACCGGCCTCCGCTTTAACCGGCCGCCACTGACCAATTATGTACTGTATATACAGTAGCCTACAGTAACATGTGTTTAGTTTTTTCCAACAAAGGAAGTTCTTCCAGGTTAAGTTTTCTTAATTATATATATCATATTACACTAAAGTAGGCTATATACTTAGTTTTATTCTAATAAAAACGATTTCGGGAGTGTATTTTAATGCTATTAAGGGAACGACGGTTTAACCGACCAAATTGTTATCCGGTCTGGGTCCGGTCCCGAAGTGGCCGGTTAAGAGGGAGTCCACTGTATCAGGAAAACAAATATACTCATTCCCTCTGGTCTGTTCGTTTACATAGAAAATCCTTCTCATAGAAGGCGTAGACCACAGACGTGAAATATAAGTAGACTGATCATCGATATTGAGAGGAGCTTCAAAAAGTGTGATCGACGTGACTGCTTTGTGAAAAATTGACTTGGTTGGCCCATTTGGCATCTTATCGTCTCGTTTAACATCTTATGAAAAGGAAGATGTGTGAATGCTCAATCCTACAAAAATGGTAAAATCGCCAAAGTCTACCACTACATCGCGGGGACCAATCAGATGATGAATCAAAGGAAGGACGTCTTCTCACTTCTCGTGGACCAATCAGATGATGAATATTCGTTTCCAACCAGCAGACGAAAGTAGTCTAAGGGTCATGCAACTTCAAGTTTTGGTCACATGATCTCGGGCACATAAAAAGATTTTGCTAACTCTACTTTTATGTTTCTTCTATACCGAGGACAACACTTGAGATGGCGCCCCACTCTCCAAATTTCCACATCACGCCTATTTGAGGACAATTGAGGCTACGGCACATTTAACGTGCACCAGCCCCCCCCCGCACACAACGGTCTTTGGTTGGATCTAGTCTCGAACTACCAACCCTACGGCTGTTAATCCCCGACCCTAACAATTGGGTTACCTCCGCCCGAATACAGTTCTGAAATTCCTCTGGTTTTAATCACAGATTAAACGAAGCACGTTGATTGATTGACTATACAAAACTCCTACTAGAGTATGGGCAGCGATAGCCCAGTTGGAAGAGCAGAGAATTAGCAACCGGAGGGTTTGAGTTCGAAGCTTGGTCCAGCCAACGACAGTTGTGTACAAGGGGTTCTGGTGCACGTCAAATCTGTTGTGGCCTCAAATGTCCTCACGTTGGAGTGGTGTGGAAGTTTGGAGAGTGGAGTACAAGTTCAGGCGTTGCCTCGTCATCTGACCGTGGATCAAGATTACGTGGTGTTGTCCTCGATCTTTCCCTTTGGGATTGATCCCGGACCGTCATCAATGGCCCGTTGTGTTATTCCAGTGTGAGGTTAATTAAATACCCCTCTCATATAGATGTTCGTTTCATTTCTGAATAATAAAAAATCTTGCTAAAGTGATATTCGTAAACGGTAGGTCTGAATCAAAACGAATAGCCCGTTGGGTTGCTCCAGTGTGAGGTTAATTAAAAATACCATACCATACCTGATTCGAAACGACTGGGAATCCAATGTCGCACTGGAGAAACACAATGGTTACGGTCTGGGATCAAACCCAAAGGGAAAGATCGAGGACAACACCACGTAATTTTGAATCTCACTCCGATGACGAGATAACACCTGAGCTGGCAGTCCACTCAACAAACTTCACCACTCCAACGTGAGGACATTTGAGGCCACGACAGATTTAACGCGCACCAGTTCCCTTTGTACTCGAAGGATCTGGTTGGATTTGAACTTTCACAATCCTTCGGTTGCTAATCCATTTCTCTTTAAACCGTGTTACCGCTGCCCAAGATGATGCACTGACTTAAGGTGGTGTTAAAAAATACTTGTAGTATTCTGGTTTACCAACGATAAATGTATTTTCCTTGATTAAACTTTGGAAAGTGAAAGTCTTTCACAAATCTTTGCAGAGTTCAACAAACGTACTTAATATAATAAAAACACATATAAAACTTTTATAAAGACGATATGAAATTTAGATTGGAAATAATATGCCTAAACTGGTTAATTATCTTCCACTGGAAAATACCTGGAATCATGCATTGGTGACAACAGAAGAAGATAATCATTGTTGTTTCTTTTTCTCGTTTCACGCGAAGCAAATCAGTTACTCATAACGCTAGAATCACCATGATTTTTGTTTTGATTTTAAAATGTAATTTCTATCAGATGGCGTGAGTATGATTATTTTTTTCCTTGATGTCATGTTTTCTGTTTTCTTTTCTCTTCAAATTCACGTGTATTATTCAGATGCAATGGTCATTATGTCACGAAAGGGTGTGATGCCGAATTAGTCATGGAATAAAATATTCTTTTTTCGATGATAAAATATAAGAAATCGATTGCCCTAGCAAAAATCGTGATACTACATTTGAGTTAACATCAGAAATGGATTTTAAAATATTTTTTATGTTAGAAAATTTCATATTTAATTTTATGATTACGTGAGAGTATGTTTCGTTTTTCAATATAAGATATGCTTTTGCATGTTTGGAAAATAATAAAATAATTTTTTGTAGGTGACTGATTATTTCTATCTCAAAGGTATTGAAGTTCTTTATTAAATTTTTAATTCTTTTGACATGTATATATGTTGACATTTGACCATTTGTGCGAAATTTATTTTTGTATTTATCGGTTATTATTTTAATCATACCTGTGATCAAATTTACCTACCGAGTTCATACAAGCTATCGGTGGATTATTCAGTAGAAGATGGTATGTAAATGTATTTCAAATATTAATTTTTAAGATTTCAAAAATAAATGGTCTTATAAAATAGACAGCTGTTTGTGTTATTTACTAGTATTTGTTGAATATTGATTTTATTATATTAGAAACAACCCAATTCATGACATTTATTTAAACAATCTGTTTTTGATTTTTATTTGTGGAAGAGACTAAATATAAAATACATTTATATTAAGATGTTATTGTTATTATGTTAGTCATTATATTTTTTATAAATCAAATTACTTATTGTTCTTGCTGCTTACTATATTCACAATGAATTTGTTATTAATCTTTGTTAGCATTAATGTATGGCAGGTTGGGAATTTATATTTTATGACCATACTATAATTTATGATCTGTTTTATTTTCAATATTTATTTAAAGAAGTAAAATGTACTTTATCACATTTTTCGATCTAAGTCATGAAATGAAAGTAAATGTATAAACAAGATGCTGTGATGTTTTTGTATTTGTTTTAGAACTTAATTTTTAAAACATGATGAAAAAGACTACCAAGGAAAACATGTAATTCTTTCTTTGCTCTACTATACTCTTTAATATCAAGGTATTATAAAAAAGACAAGGAATTGACAATAAAGTAAGATGCACATACATAACTTTAAGTTATGTATGTGCATGCACATACATGTCGAGGATGCAATCAATTTCAGAATGTAGGACCTCACTGACATTTTTAAGGTAAAGAGCAAATGATTATGTTATAAATATGAGTTTTGTGACAAGACAAATATCTTAGATATAATATATCTATAAAGAAAACAACATAAAACTTCATGTGGTGTGCACATGTAAAATCCCTTTTTTCTTATCCCTGGATCAAAATTATATTAGTTCCATGATGTCTCCATGCAGAAAATGTCCCAAAGATGTCGGATTGTCATGAATATCCTTCCATGAAACCTCTGTAAAACACTGCAGTACGGCGTCAGGACTAGCCATGTTGGTCGTGTATAGTCCCTTTTATTTAATTCTAATGCCACTAGCTAACTTTTGGATAGGAGCCACGTTTGCCACTATTATTTATATAAGTATTCATACAGTATTTTTGTATTAAAGGTGCCGAAATAAGTCTTACAGACAAATTTGTCATAAGTATACAAGGAATCTAAACAAATCCCCCAAAATAAGCTTTATATTATTACTTTGCTTCATAACTTTGATTGCATTGTGATTGAAGTGTTATGTTAATATGGTGTGATGCTTATTTATCAATATGTTTTGAAAGGTATGTTTAAAGTTATTGTTCAACAATGTATTGATTTAGCAAATAAAAATAGTCCTACTATTAAAAAAGCAGTCTCATAAGTACTTTGTATTCATTACGTCTTAGTGCAGCAAAAAAATGACCATAGAGCAACAAACCTAATCATACCTTAAATCCTTTGAAAGAAACAGTTTTGCTCAAATGTATCTTAGTTATATCAACTGCAGATGTGTTCATGTTAATGCAATTATTACCAAAGGTATAAATAATCATCAATTTCCCAATAGAAATAGCATCTCATTTGAACAATAATTTACTCATTAAATTCAATGCCTTGGAAAATATATGTTCTGCTAATGCTAGTAATGCATTAATTCCAAGCATACATCTGTATAGAATTGGTAATGAATAATTCTACCTTATATAATTGGTAATAAATTCTACCTCAAAGACTTGGCACTTGTTCTCATATTTCTTATTTATCAGGATTTTGCAGATGGGAGGGTCTATGTAAATGGAAAAAGGCATGGGCTCAAGGCCTTACCTTTAAGGCATAAGTATCCTTTGTCTCTACAACATTTAATGACAAATTTTACATGACTTACATACAAACTATGTAGTAATATTTTTGTTTAATAACCTTGTGTGAATAAACAGCAGAATTTCTTTGTTCCTAGTCTTATGCACTGGTTATATAAGTTTAAACTGGAATACACAGTAAACACTGTCCGTGATGTCCTTCAAACAATGTTCAAGATACATTTATCTTTCAATGGACAGCTTTCATTTAACTTTGCTTCTGATAAACATAGTTGATATATTTGGAAAATGATTAAAAATTCCAGTTTTTATTTTTCAGTAGTTTTGAATGATTGTAAGGAGAATGTGGTGCAGTATGCACTGAAAATATTTCTAGAATCTTTTCTCTCCACCAAATGTAAAATTTGGTGCCCTTTGTATTTCAATCTATCCCAAACCAGTCCAGTTCTCTGTATGGTCCTGTTATGGATTCTAGCCATGTTAACTTAGCACAATAAAGATAAGCTCTTATGTTACTGCTATTTTAAGCTGTAGGTCTTGGTTTGAGTAGCCCTCTTTTAACAAAAATGCTTGGATCAACTGGCATATGATTTTTCCTGATTTTCAAATTTGAATCACCAAATTAATTTAGTATTTAAAAGCCAGTTTTCGTCCCTTTGTGATTCATAATTAAACTAATGTCCTGACCTTCATTAATTGTAATACAAGTAAGGAGAGTAACAAAATGAATATTGATTGGTTGGGTAAACAGAATTTTGGGTATAATATGCAAGAAAATACTCTTGTAAATTTTGAACAAATAAAGATTTTTATAGTGTGAATATAAATATTTTTTTGAAACAGCTTATTTTATTTTTCCAGGTGTTACTTTCACTACCTCCACCCTAAGAAAATGTTTTCTGCATCATACATCGACAGTCATAGAACATGAAAGTTTATTGTATTCTAAATAATCTCAAAAGCACGTATCTGAGTCATTTCACTTCCAATGGCAAAATTTAATAATGCTCATCGTTTATTTTGTGGTACATTGGTTTTACTTGTTGTTGATATAATATGGGTAGCTTCTTCTGAACTAACTGAGGTAAGCATATCTTTATTCACTAAAATATTTTAATAGTTGCCAAAGGTTTATATATATTTTTATATACTATTTTCACAAATGCAATTATGCTACCTAATTTGGTTTGTATTTTTTCTATAAAATTAACAGGTCTTTGGTCTAGTTAAAAATTGGATTAGATAACTATAAATTGAGACATGTGCAACTAAGTGCTCATGTTCCTGTCTTGTGCAAATTACTAATAAAGGCAGCATGTTTGTATGTAAGCTCTATGTTTATTGTATATCTAAGGGAAATTATTTATTATCTTGCTCCTTTTCCAGTTACTGCTTTCAGTGCAAATGTATTATTTATGTCATTTTTAGATTTTTAATTTAGAAATACTAAATTTTTGGAAATTTAATTTTGTAATTTGTTGCAACTACTTTTTGAATACTTCCAATTTTTATCAAGCAAATCTAAACTTAAATGTTTGTAGATGTTGAGCAAATATTATTCATGTGAAAATTCAAGGGATACATACTTCTATTTTTAAGTAATAATTAATTTTATTTCTATTGAATTTCTGTTTTGTTTTTTAGTACATCTTCAAGGATGAAACCTTTAATAAGCCGTTCTTTAGCACATATCTCAAGACTACAATGTTTGTTCTCTATTTACTTGGATTTTTGTTTTGGAGACCTTGGCGTAATCAATGCTCTACTAAGCCCATGTATGCCGTAAGTGAAAATTTCTAAGTTAAAAGTGTCTTATCTGCATAAGATTGTTGTGTTTGCATTATCTGAATTCCATCAAATCAAATTATTTTAATTCATTTTCTCTCTTAATTCTTTACTTGTAGCTTGTAGATCCCACAAATGTGGAACCTGAGGAAAATGACAGTGTATATGTTGAAGCTGAACCTTTACTTGTAAGTAAAATGAAAATTTGTAATGAAGAATATCCTGCCAAATTTGAAATAATTTCATTTTGTACAGAATTTGCTAACTTTTTTAAAAATAAGTTAATTTTCCTTAAAAAAATTATGAAACTTTAAAAATTTATGGAGTCAAAATAATCCTTGCCCTGTGAAGCCAGTTCCTAGATTCATGTGCATTTAGATGAAACCCTTCACTCAGTTTTTGAAACAACCCATAGCCTAATATGTTTTGGTGTGAGTGTTCTGGTCACTTTTGGATATCTCTTTTCATTGGAAAACTTTTGGCTTAATCTCATGCATTCTAATGAACAAAACCGAATAGCAGTAAATGAATATCAGATGCTGCAATAGGTTTCACTTTATGTTTCTATTTATAACCTTTTTTGGTCTCTAAAATAAACTTAAATGATTGAAAATTAACATACCAATTCATTAATATCAAACACCATTAAAAATTTCTGTTTATAACCACTGTTAACTTTTTTTGAAGTTGCTTCGTATATGTTGTCTTTGTCCATAACTTAAATTAAGATTATTCTTTGTAATTGAAAATGGAATTTCAAATATGAATAGAAATTTAGTTGAGTATTGAGTAAACGTTTATTTAAGCATTTTGTAAGCAAAGAATTATAGGTAGTCTTGTCTATCAATCTATATTTCCCCTGTGTAAAAATACGCAATGAAATTTATTTATGGAAATAACTTACATAACAAGAACTTGAAACTAAAAACTTCCTTGATGCACTATCATACTATTCGATGCATCGCTTTTGCATATCATATTCGATGTACAAGAACTTTTAAGTTCTATTTTACACTGTAAAACAATCAACTAAAATGTATATATGCTTTTTGTAAAAATATTTTTACTCCACAAACATTTATTTCTGAAATACTGTCTTTGAATGTTTTGTACACGAGTCTAAATGAAAAGGCTTTTATAGCCTGAAAATTCTCTGGGTACTTCAAGATGAAAATAGTATTGGTCCAATAAATAAAAATATTACATTAACTGAGATGGATGATCCACTCAAAGTCAAAATTGTTTGTTTAGCTTACTTTTTCGCGCAAATATATGCTGTGTTTAGTGGGAAAGACGTATAGCTTTTTGAAACTTTAAATATCTTGAAACAAAAGAAAACTTAAAATGGAATAGTTCACAATAAAACAACTTCAACAAATATCTGTTATTCCCCATAGTGAACCACTGCTTTTGACTTTTGCATTAGTCCCTCAAAATATACATCTGTTATAAAATGTGATCCTACATGTTTCTGCTTTTATTCATATTATGCTGGTATATATAATATGTATAAACTTTGACTTTTGACAGCTTCTAACCACATGAAATTAATTTTGTTGTATTGATCATGGCATGATAAAAGCAAGAAATATTTGTTGCCTAGAACATAGAAATATTTGAAACATTACTTTTTCAGAAGGAATGGCATGCTTTCATTTTTTGACATGCTAATAATGCTGATACTGTTCCTCCTTGCATATTAGTGAAATATACTTTACATATTTATTTCCAATGTTGTAATTGAGGAGTTTAGAAATATAGTAGTGTTTGTCCAAAAAGGTTTTGAGGAATTCAAGCTTTTGCATAAGCTTCAATAAAAATCTATTTTGTGAACTTTTTCTTCTTGGTCAATTTTAGCATTACATTAATCTTTAAATTATATATTTTAACTTAATAATTACTTCAATTTTTTATAAATATTATTGAGTCAATTACCTGTGACACTGTTTTTATTATAGGTGGTTTTGAATGTATTGACTAAAATGAAGTACTATGCTGAATTTATTTATTTAAAATGAATTGCAATTCAAAGCTTTTAGATCACTAATTTTTGTAGAATTAAAATGGTACAAAAGTTTAAAAACCTTTTTATCACCCAAGAAAGGACCCATTTTGTCCATATTTGTTTAGCTTTTTGCGTTTCTAAATAAGTCATCAACTGAATGGTTGTATTGGGAAAAGCAACAAATTCCTTTTCTGTATGAAATTTAAATAGACATGCACGGTCATGCTGTTTTGTTTAGCATTATTCAGAAACATGGGGTGTCTTTCTTGGGTCTCTTGTATTTGGTACAACTTGACCTAATATGGCCCTTTTGCCATAAAATCTGAAAAACAAACTTCTTTCTTGTGTGTGTATGAGGGGGCAGTACCAAATATATTGAAAGTCAAGTCTTCATTTAGTGTCAGTTTATACTGGTGTAAATAATTTTTCTTTTTCATAATGCGACCATTAGTGGACAACCAATTGATAATTCAGTTACTCTTAAACTTATTGTCTATTACATCAACAGATTACTGTCGTGTCAACTTCATAATCATTAAAGACAGTTTGCTGTTTCGATTTTGACCAGAGCAGAAGTCACTGTAAGTTATGTGCTTTTTATGCATCTCAGTGTTTCTTCACACATGAAGTGATTTCTTGGGCATCTCTTGATGCAATCATTTCATCTCTGTTATACCATTCGGTTCTTTCCCTTTGGGATTGATCCCGGACCGTCACCAATAGCTCGCTGTGTTGCTCCAGTGTGACGTTAATTAAAAATACCAAAAATACCTGTTACACCATACATGACCCCTGATTATTTGCTACATCATAGATACCTAAATTATACTAGTAGATGTTCCTTTTATAATAGGTATTGAAACAGTCAATTTAGGAAATAAGCTGTTTTATCAATTAAAATTTAGTTTTTCATAAAGTTGTAAGTTACATAATATTAAGTTAATATTAACCTTCTCTCGTGATTCAGATTTTTAATAGTTTTCATTAAGAAAAGCTGGTAGTTTATATCATTATTACCACCATCACTATTCAAATTAATATAGGAACTTCGGATACTAGATTTTTGCTTATAGAAACCATGCTGGCCACAACAGATATACTGTTGGACTTTGTTAGACTACAAACTTGAAACAGTTGGAAGAAAAGGATAAGATTTGAAACCATGACAGTTGTTCCAATGCATTGTCTGTTGAAATGTGCATGAACTATCAGTTTGCCTTTCTAACAAAAACTATTATTCTACAGTTTTACTTTATTTATCAAAATAAAAACATGCTTTTCCTGTCAATCTAGCTAAAGACAACTTCATGTTACAAACAATACCAAACTACAATTAGATTGCAAATTAAGCCACTTTTAAGTTTTGTATAGTTTCATTTGTTTTTCTCTTTCTGTATTCACAAATTACAGTATTTTTACTCACTTTTTTAGGTTTTCAGTGATTGTTTTTCACATTACAAAGCCTTTCCGTGAGGAACAATAAATTTTCATGACATAGTTGAATTTTGTGAATGAGAAACAAAATAGCAAAATCATTTTTTCTAGTGATTGTTCTACAAAATGAGCCAATCAGGTTTCCTGCATAGCATTGACAATAAGACAACTCAATTTCTTTGGAATTTTCCATACCTCTTAGTCTTCACTTCTTTTTTGCCATTAATTTGCTGATATTGTAGATTTCATAAAATAAAGACTTATTTAGTGAGAAATATTTATCACTGGAGTTAGTCAAAGGTATTAATGAAGAGAGATGTTGGAATATGAAATTGTGGGTTAACTCAACTTTCAATTTTCGTGACTTACACCACTGTTTCTTGGTCTTATGATTGACTTATAGTTTCGTTTGATTTATTGTTCTTTTCAATTTTGTACTTTGGTATTTTTAACTCAAAAGCATTTTTCTTTGTCATTAATTAATAAAACCTGTTTATTAGAGTGAATCTGTTTGGATACCTATTAAATATCATGACGGTAGTGGTGAAAAAAGCAGTGGAAATGATTCTGATGATTCTGTTTCAAGACAAAGTAAGCAGTTTAAATAGTGATATCTTTACTGTGTGAAGCTATTTAATGTGTTAATTATTGTGTTTAATTTTTTATTAATTTGCATTGCAGGTATAAAATCGGTTCATTTTAATCAAGTCACCGAAGTTCGACATTTATCTGGCAAGTTTTCTTTTAAGCATTCTTTTACTAAAATGTTATGGTGGTTATGGGTAAACTAAGTAACTACAATGTGAGATGTTTTCAGACACAAAATATAAATTATTTAGCACAATACTCATTTCAACTTAAACAGAAATTTAAACTCTTTTGAATTCCTTGTGATTATTGTTTTACAAACTATTTACCCTTCCATCTTTAAAGGTGGTTAATGGTGCTGTATTTGCTTAAGATCCCCTGGGTGCACCAAGGTTATGTTAAGTTCACTAATCTGCCCTTGTAATGCCATAATGATTACGTTCAATTGGCCAAGCATTAACAAAAAATTAGTTGTATAAGAGTAGGATGTAACAGTATATATTTTATCTTAAATTTGTACTTTATTTCAAGTAAGTCAAGACCAATTATTCTTCTGAACTTAGAATTATTCTGATTATTTTTAAAATCAATTTATATTTATGGAAAAGTAAAAATAAGACAGCTGTAATTTGCATGATCCAACATAAGGATATGTTCATGAATAAAAATATAAACAATATATGCACATGAATGTATGTGAATTTTGCTTTTGGAATATTGAAGTAGAAATTTCAGGCATTACAAAAAAATTTATTTGATGTTTCAAACAAAAGTGTACATCTAATGCTTACTAATTTTTTTACTAATGTCATGTATAATTTGAAATAACGCATGGGAATAGTGCAATTATTGAAGCTAATGTAAAACATTTTTACTATTCTATTGACATGAGAGGAATCATACTTGGAAACAATGTGCAGCAATTTTCTTCCGAGATTGGTGATTGACAGTTTTTGTGTCTACTAACAAAAATGAACAAAATTTCTCTTGAATTATATTGTCACTTGTTCATACTGGAAGTAATATCTGTTAGTGTTTTTCTCTGTGTACAAAATGTGAATACAATGTGGAAATGCTTTAAATTAGTTTAATTGCCAATCTGTTTTGAAATAATTTTATTGCTGCAAACTTTTTGTTGTGTATTTATGTATGCATACTTTTCGATCATTTTGTGTAGAGACAGTATGTTCACCGTGCTACCTTTAAAAGTTTTATAAACATTTAATTATAATTACTGTTCAGACTCTCAAGCTGATGATGCATTACTGGCACGTTTATCATATTCTGCATCACTCAGAGCTCAAGAGACAGCCCTGAAAGCAGCAAACAAATTACCCATGAAGCAAGTGGCAAGGATTGCTCTTCTTTTCTGTTTATTGGTAAGCTTTTAGTACTTTTATGCAATAGTTTAAATCTATTTCCATGATTTGGATAGAATTTCTTTTATTTTTAGATATAGTGAATACATTTATGAATCTATTGAGAAAACAGAATCTAACAGCTTTTTATAAAACTAAATATTTCAATTATATTTGGGGAACTGATTTTGTTTAAATTATTTTCTCATGGATACTATAAATTTTGAGGTTTTGGTGCAACCCAGAGTACACTGCATTGTCTTGAATAAACAAATATGTTAACTATATTTAAACATTTTTATGAAACCAAAACTTGATACATGACAAAATTCAACTTCTGCATTACACACATTGATCATTGTAGCTGCAGTGTAGAACATAGCAGAAAAGGTACAGAATGAAAATATTATAGCCAGCCTTGAATAGAGAGGGGTGAATCATAACATAAGTAACAGTATTTGGCAGCAGTTGATTTCAGTACAGTCATGAACATTCAGTTCACATTTTACAACACATAAATTAACACCCCTATTAAGTGATAATTCTTTATTGTGACTACTTTTGTTTACAATAGAGTTTAAAATCAAGTTGACATTCTCATTTCCTTTCAATTTAACAATCACAATGGACTCTTAAACCCTTTTATAGGATCAGTTATTATAAAGCCAGAATGCTTATCCAGATCCCTTTCTTATTTCGGGGTTGCAGTAGCCTGGTTCGAAGAGTAATGGATTAGCAATTGGAGGGCTACAAGTTCGAATCCAACCAAAGACCACCATGTACAAAGGGAGCTGGTGCACATTAAATCTTTCGTGACCTCAAATGTCCTCATGTTGGCATGGTGTGGAAGTTTGGAGAGTGGGGTGCAAACTCAGGTGTTGCCTCATCATCTGACTGGTTCAAATTTACTTGGTATTGTTCTTGGATCTTTCCCCCTTCGGGTTTGATCCCAGAATGTTGCCAATAGCCTGTTGTGTTACTCCAGTGTGACGTTAATTAAAATACCTATCTACCCTTTCTAATTTCAGTAATTCATCTTTGTCGCGTATATGACATTGAATTTTCCTTTATGTGATGGGGTGTCATGGCTCAATAGGTTTTCCCACTGCGCTAACAACCTGCAAGTTGTAGGCTGTACAGACTCAATTCCTGTAACTTACCTTAGGTGTATTTCTCTCTTTTGTGTCAGTAAAACTTTCCTTGTGTGTATATGTCCATTACTTTATGTTGTCTGTTTTGTGTTTGGTACAGCTTGGCCAAATATGGCCCTTGTGCCATAAAACCGAAACCAACTTTCATTTGTGTCACCAATCTATCTGACCTATGTCCTGCTTTCATTCAGTGTCTAATTCCAGCTATGTTTCAGAATCAGCAATTATCAAAATAGACCAAAAGAAGTTTATTGCTAATTATGTCAAGGTCCAGAAGTAATTTAAACATAGCTCAGATTTCAATCTTCTGCCATTAAACTAATTCAAATACTATCTACCAGCTTTTTTGAACTAAGTAGAAGTAAATGTTTTAAATAGAAGCTTTGTTTATTTGAATTTTTTTATTACAGTGGTTTTTAGGGAATCTTTCATATCAGGAAGCTTTGGCTAATACTGAGGCTGGTGTTGTGAATATTTTGTCATGCTCCTCTGGTTTATTTACTTTAATACTGGCATCGATGTTTCCTTCCAACAATGGGGATCGTCTCACACTTTCCAAATTTTTAGCTGTAACCATGAGGTTAGTTTGTTCATTGCTTTCTGTCTGTTTTTATGAGTATAGATCTTAAAAATAAGTTAAATTTTTGTTTCCAATTTTATTGTACCCTTATTGCAACTTTATCTTTATTTTCAAGTGTGCAAATGTTCAAAATTATTAATAATTTAGGCATACTCAGGGTACTGTTCAGGTGATGTAGAAGCATCCAATTAAATCATGTTAAAAATTACATCTCTATCTTGAGTTGTTTTGTGCCTTATAAATGATTGGTAAGGGGTACCATGAGTACTTATTTTATTAAGTAAAGAGTGCAGGTAGACCATGAGATCTACCATGCACATGTGATAGAGTGACTTACTAGTCCCTCACATTGAAACTGGAAACTGATGTTGGTGTATTCACACAAATTAATGGTGTCATTTGTGAGCTTTATTTGAAAAATATTCTTTTTTATTATAACTTTTTTATGTCTGGTGTGAGTATAGAACTCATGATCTACCATTTGGCTTCATAATGCTTCATTATAATAAAAAGTGCACTTAGTTATGTTCAAATGACAATTCCTAGCAGGAGTTGTTACTGCTTTTATACATGCCGGATTGCAGTGAGGCAGCTATTATTCAGGCATCAGATTCTTATATGATGCTGAAATATAAGCTTTTTGTTCATAAAATTATTTTTGTGTACCAAATTTAACTTCTAGAGATATTTCATAAATGTGTCGCAATTAGTCAATTCTAACTCATTAATCTAAAGGTAAAAAAATACATATTTTACAAATTTTAAAAGTATAAAAACTTATACACTCATTCAGTATGGCGTTTTATAGTTGTGTAAAAAGGGTTTGTTAATCCAAGCTTAGTCTTTTCAGGGAAGGTGTACATCTAATTACTACTGAAAGGTTATTGCAATACCACTGAAGCTTTCTAATTTAGTGCATGAATGCTGCAGGGTCAATAATCTGGAAATCCTTGAAATGAAATATTCTTTCAAGATAATATCAAATTGTAATTAAATATTTCAGGTGATGAAATTAATTGTACAATGAGACTTGGTGAATAGTTCAATTCTGTAATGGACTGACACTATAAATGCACAAAATGTTTCATTGAAGTATGCAAAATACAGAAAACTCAATAACACGCGAAACAATATCTTGTTATAGAAAATGTTTTTAAATTTTTTTGCTAGTCATTTTATGTGTCAACTAAATTTATATAACCTATATCATATTGTTTAATATGGTTACTGTGTCTTTCTTACCTATGAAAAATTTGTCTTGAACATACACTGGATGCTGAAATTGAGTGAACTGTAAATGTTTAGAGACATCACTGAATTTTTAAACTATGAACAGTATCATTACTATGAATTATGTTTACCTATGGAGACCAGCTATATCAATAAAACCAATAATTGTTATTCACTTGTGAAAATACTGTTTAGTTTATTTGTATTTGCAAAATTTGGGAGTTTCGATCATTAGAAAAAACATTTTTGAATTAGTTATGTTTTATCTGTCTAGTATTATATGTACAGTGAACACATGCATGGTGAATGGTAATAAGTGAGATATGTTAATGAATAAAATTCTAATAAATCGCTTTTTATTTGTTGAGTTGTTTTTAAGAATTTCTTTGTTTTTAGTATTGTTGGTGTTGCAATAATATCTAATGCCGACAAAGGTGTTCAAAACTATTTTCCTCCTGGAGCTGTATGGTCTATTCTTGGAGCATTTTTTTATGCAGCATATGTTGTTCTACTTAGGCGTAAAGTTGATAACGAAGAAATGCTTGACATCCCCATGTTTTTTGGTAAGAAATATGTAATTTTATTTTTAAACTTTTTCAACTTTCTCAGCATAAAAATTTAATTTCGAAGTAACAGCTGCTCATTTGCTTGTGTGTGAATATAGTAATTATTTTGCAATACCTTAAGTTTAAGTAAATAAAGTACTGATTCTAAACTAAGTATTCATAGTAAATTATTATTGAATAAAATTTTTTTAAGTTTTTGTATAGATTTTTGTAACTACCTACATTTCTCAGATCATGAATATTTTGTAAATTATTTTCTTCTGTGACAATATATTACTCTTGCAAACATTTTATGATCCAATTCATGTAGTTATTCTTTTTTCAGGCTTTGTTGGTCTATTTAATCTTCTCTTCATGTGGCCAGGTTTTGTTTTCTTGCATTATACCAAAGTGGAAGAATTTCAGTGGCCAACTCAACATCAATGGCTTTTACTATTGTGTAATGGCTTGATAGGAACTGTGTTTTCTGAAATACTTTGGCTATGGTGGGTATTGCTATCTATATATCTACTAATTTAAGCTTGTATCCTTATTTTTTATGTGTATGCTTGTGAGTACCATTGTAAAAATGTTGAGTCAATGACATTTGAGCAGTTTTCTATATGCTGCAGAAAGTACAATTGGGCACTCTCAATTTATCTTATTCTCATTTGAGATCAAAGTTTTTCTTACAAAAATTACTCCTGTCGTTTACTTCAAGAAATCTTGTGTTGAAATTCAATGGTATTCAAATTTGCAGCTGAAATTTTTAGCATGGCGTAAAATACATAGCATGTGGTTGAACATGTTTCTTACTATACTTTAAAAAGCAATTATGTTATATATTCAGTTTACTATCCCTTCAGTTAGGTTGTATAAATATATGTTTGGGGATTTTTAGATCCATCTTACAACTGTTAACAGAATTTCTTAGATAATTTATCATCTAGCAATAAAGACCTCATGTACATTTTTGATTCTTCAAATTTCATTATTATATTTCAATTATATCTAAGTTTCTTAAACCTCAGAAGTGAAAACCAAGACTTAATTATTCTCTGAATTTGAGCATATGTTCTATTATATATTGGCTAAAAGATGTAAAAACATTGAAAAATTTAGCTTCAGAATAAAAGTTTGAAAAATAACGTACACTAGTGCACAGGTCAATTCTTAGGTCCATGAAGAAAAAAGATTAAGAAAAGCCGACTCTTTTCTACAGTTAACATGGTAAATGAATGCAATCATACATAAAGATAGAAGGATCTACAGAAGTGCAGCTAGTGCCATTTATGAGAGAATAAACAAATTAAATAGGCTTAGGTCTCTCATACCCAACATTTGCACTTGTATGTTACGAAAATTAGCACAGAAAGAAGTATTAAATAACAATAGGTCATTCATAAAAATATATATGTTGTATGAAGTGATGACTAAAAAGGATATGATGAATTAATTGGATGAGACACTAGTTCCTTCCATCATTTTTTATTCTTTTCAAAATACATCATTTACTGACATAAGTATGAAATAAGTGTTTCCATGGATATTTTGATGAATGATGTTTTCATAAAATAGTTTTTAAGAAAATATTTGCATTTTTAAGTCTTGTAATATTTATGCCAGTTTTTTTTGCTTCATTTTAGGGGCTGTTTCCTAACATCATCACTGATAGCTACATTGTCTGTTTCACTGACCATACCTTTGACCATATTCTTTGATGTGTTTTTAAAGAAGGTGAGAATCTTAAATCATTAAATATGTTCTGTTTGTGAAGCTCAACTTCGAATATATATATATATATGCTTGTAATATGCATTTATCATTATCTAGAATCTCCCTGTCTTATTTTGTACATAATTTAGACAATAATTTACAGAAACTACTTTATCAAGCTTTCTTTTACTTGTTGTTTTCAGCTAAACTATTACATTGAAATCATAAAAATTTCATCATATTTCTTAACACTATGAACATCTTTTTTTACTTTCCCTTATACATTTACAATGGGTTGAAATGAAATAGAAAAGATTAATACTCTAATCAAATGTTTTACGAATTTCTCTTAAATAATGTATTCACTTAAAAAATAAATTAGGGAAGATGACAGACATTACATATTTTATTTATGATTACAAAATGGATATGAAAATAGTGATATAAGTTCTTAAATATACTTTGTTAAAAGAAGCCACCAGAGACACCTGATTTGCTAAGGGAAAATGGAATTACCACTCACATGATCAGTACTCACAGTATAAAAGAAAAGCATTGTATAGATCAGGCTTCAGGGGAGACATTAGTATGAAAAATCAGTGAATTACTAAGTTAATATACTACCAGAGAGGGGTTTTCATAGGATGTCATTTGAGTAATATGCCTGTGTGGCAAAATTGCAGCATAATTAATCAACTGCAAGATGTAATTACTAAATTGGAGCATAAAACTTAATATTGAAGGAACAGGCAGACTAAAGAAATGATGGAAAAGGATAGAAGAGTTAAAATGTATTCTACAAAATTCTCCTTATTTATATAGCAAAGCGTTTCAAGATCCTCATGTATTTGTTTGCAGTTGGATGGTACATACAAAGTTGTTCTACTTGAATTTCCATGGGCGAACAGTTGAATACCAACACTGGTAATTTTAAAAATGAACTGTCTAGCTGATGCAAAGCTGATAGAAATTTGTAGTTTCATGACTCAGGTGTGGAGAATATGCCCTTGCCTTCTCAGAGCACCAAATTGAGTCTTAATAGAGGCCCTATGGGATGAACTCGAACGTTGATTGCAAGAATTACCAACACATTTTATTTCCATGTGAGAAGTAACTTTCTTGTCAACGGATGAGTGGTGCATAATACCAGCCATTCATGAACAAAAATAGTTCCAAAGAGCATGCTCTAAAAAGTACAGAGTAATTGTGGCCAAAAATGTTGCTAACACCCTATTGAAAGAAAAGCGACATTTTGTGAAACTCTGGTGTCCAGAGACTTATCAATGTTGTGTACATGAAATATGAATTTGTAAAGCAAGTGGTTTTTAAATAATTCATTCTGACATTTTTCACTTGAAGGTTGATTACCCACTGCAGTTTTTCTTGGGAACTCTTCCGATGTTTGTATCATTTTTTGCTGTGGCTTTTCTTACACATTATGAAAATTGGGACCCTGTACTTCTTGGTGTAAAAAAGCTAGTCAATTTGTGTAAAAAGACTCAAAGGTGAACATATTTTTAGTAATTTTTGTGATTATCTACATTTCTATGCTGTCAGGATTGTTAACAATAATGTGGAAGAAGCAATGACATTTGAAAGCTTGTGATTATGTATTCTATTTACTGATTACTGAGTGAATTTAGTAAACATCTTTACAAAAATAACCATATGGTATTGTTTTATGAAGTTTTTAAAAATTAGTTGCATAAGTAATTGCTTTCTCATCTCATTGTTTGAACCAATAAATTATTCAATATCTGGTATAAATTTTTGTAATACTAGATGTATGGTTAAATGAATTATTTAATCACATGTATGGTTAAATGAAGATCTAAACTTTATTTAATATTCGTTGTGTAAAATAACCACTATGCATGTGTAATGGCCATGTAGATTTTTTGAATTTTAAAAATTAACTGAAAGACAACTCTTGAAAATAACATTAACCCTCTGGCAGCCAAAGCGCCTGAAACGTCTTAACATCCAGACACCAGGTCCCTGCCTGAGACCGCCAAAAAAGTAACCTGCTTTTCTTCCCTTCTACCAGTGAGGAGGGTAATCGTCATCACTCAACAAAAGCTTCTCAAACATTTCCTTGTCACCTGAAGCATTGATAAATTATCATGTGTTAGGGGGTTGATTTCTAACTGCGTACATCTGTTAGTTCAGTCTGTCTGCAGATCGGATAAACTCTTGAGATTTTCGACATGAGCTAAAATATGCAAAATTGAAGCCTGAGATTCTTGAGTGAACAGTTAAGTTCGTGTTCATAAGTCAGCTCTTATATACAAAACCACGTGCTTCAACCGGCAGTCAGAAATAATTAGAACTTTAGCCCAGGAGTGGTAGCTTAGTGTATGCCCTAACCCAATACTAAAAAGCATGAAATTCTAACAATGTATCATAAGAATAGGATGACCTACCTCATTAGTAGCTTACTTTTACGATTTTCCTCATTGAGAAAACCAGTTTTGATCCCCTTTGGTCTTTTAGAATGGGAGTTCATGTACTTCTAACAAAAGGGTAGGAAATATCCCACATCTTTTCGTGTCTTTATTCTTGAACTCAAATAGAGTAAAATTGTAAGAATCTACAAATGATGTGTTGATGTCACTCAGATAATCTGCCCTTAAACATTTAAAACCATTTCCAGATGCCTCGGTACTTCATAATGGGAGTTCTCACAAATTTATAACAATAGAAGAAACTATCCTGCACTACTTTTGTGTAACGTATACATGACCATCGCTTTCAACACAGAATTTGACTGAAGCACATGTTTTGCTTGTCTTTTGTCACATTTAATTCTATATTTTTGTGCCTACGTATTTATAATAATTGCTGGAAAAGATGTATTATCTAAAGAATAACTCTGAAATTGAATTATGATCTAGAAATGCTAATTTCGCGATTTATTAGTGACAGTAGGGTGGTAGTACTAATGTGGGACTTCTAATAAGCAAATTTTCCTCACCTGTTGGCTTTATGCCCCCCCAAAGTGCAATACAGTGAAGTAGTGCGCTGTCACTTTCACTTAAAAGTGTGCCTATCTTAGTGTCTTTAGGAAAAGATATTGAAAAGTGCCACTAAACCACCAGTCTTCATTTCAGGAATATAATTGGGCTGTGATTCTAGTGAAAGTTCCTTGATGTACGTAGATGTTTTGGGTGTACAATCAGAAAAGAAAACCATTATCAAAAAAGTCAAGCTATTTGATAGATATTATTACTGAATCCCTTTCATATACAAAACACAACCTGAACACTAATTATTCTGATCTCTCCCAAATTTCAATGAACTAATACTACAATATCTGAAAAAATTATTATAAAGCTATTCTCTAAGACTTAGAATATATTTTTTAATATATATTTGTAAAATGTCATCCTTCTGATTGAGAAGACTACTCAATATGGAACAGAATATTTTAATTGTTCACTCTGCAACAAGCCTGTAGCTTAACTGCAAATTTATTATGAAGCTGTTGGAGCTGGGAGAGACTCAAAGTAATTCTGTTACATAGCCATTTCATTACTTATGGCAATTGGTGACAGGGTTGTCCACTGCAGTTCTAGAAGTTAAGTCTTACCTTTTCTCAGACATGAACAAAAAATGTCTTTGTTTTGCGCAATTATACCAAATTGATGAGATGTTTTAATAAACAATTATTTGATATCAAAGCCTTATTGTGGCAGTTAATTCCATAATCATGATGCAGAAGCTGGGACTTTCCTAGCCATATTGGAACAGTTAACTACCCAACTCTAAAGTATCAACAATATGCTAGATCCAAGTGAAAGTACTTTTTCCTTTGAATGGATAAGGCTGCTGAAGTGAAAACATTTAAGCATATTTTCAAATTTCACTGATACATGCTCTTAGGTTCAGGAACAATGCTTCTGTGACTAGTGCAGTAGATTAGTAATCTGTCCTCGGTTTACATTAATCCTATTTTCAACTAAATTTATTTTTGAAAATCAATACTCTTTTAGTTTGGGACAGGCATCTTACGAGATGAATATAGGTCAGTAGCTGACAAAAATTATACTTAGTTCGGACCATATTCAAGATTTCTATATTTATCGGGTTTTTTTGTAAATTTGTTCATTAAAATATTTGTTTAAGAGTATTGTACTGTTTTTAATTGACATCTAAACTATATAAATTGTGAATTAACAGAATACCACACTTTTGTTTTCAAAAACATTTAAGAACAGTTTAGCCTGATTTGTATTTTCTGAATTATTTTGATTTCTTAACTGCTTTTACTGACAGATATTGGTCTTTTCATTATTCTTATAGATTGTTTTTCATTTGTTTTTAATTTCTGTCTCTAAAATTCTTTTTTTCAATATGCATATATTGATTACAATTTTTTTATCTATTGCAGAGTACATGACATTGATTATGAACAGACTGAATCTTTGATTAATGTAAATAGTGAATATACATAACAAACTCATTTCATCTTCATTGTTTCCAGTGGCAAAAGTATCAACATTATGCTTTTAAGAACTAGAGCTTTTAATGACTCTAACATTTTGTCATTGTTCAGCCAAATTTATTTTCAAAGATCATATTTTCTTTTGTGTATATCATCATCATCAAATTTTATGTCCTGTGAAAAAGAATTTCATAGTGTTAATAGGTGAATCATTTCCTATTATAATGTTCTGTCATGCATTGTTTTTTATTCGAAAGCAGGAATTTGTTTGTATCTGTTAAACAATTATATATATTTTTGTTATATATGTTTTAGTTTTAATATAGTTTATATAACTTATTTTCGTATTCAAATACTTATTTGTTCAAAATGTTTTTAGAGAAAGTATTTATAAATTTTCATACCTTTACACACGCTTTTTTTATTTAGATTGATAAAAGTATTTTAGTAAATTTTTTAGAAATTTGTATGAGCTATGAAGTTTGTAATGCGTATTGGTACTCCATATTTTAATGTTTGCTGCTGAATCACATATTTATTCAAGCCAAAAGCTTCACAGTTAGCTGTAAAAGTGCAAATACAAAACAACTGAGTACCTTTTTATGTGACTGCATGTGATTGGTAAAATTTTGATGCTGTAAAGTGGTATACACAACATCATTACAAATTACTATGTGATAATAAATTTATATATCGTTGGTGTATTTTTCTTCATTGAATCATAAAGCTAAAAACTTTATTTTCACTAGTTAACAACTCACCAAAAGTGATAAAGTACTAAGAAATATTTTGAAAATTTTTTCCCCCTTGTAATAAAATTCTCGGCCTGTTTTACCTTTTACCAAAAAATTTACATTTTCTGCCATGAGCATTTTATTGTTATCATAAACAGCAATATTTTGTTCTTTAGTTCAAAAGTATTGTTAAATATTTATTTTTATATATGTATTCTAAAAATTGTGTTAGTATTGGATTACTCATAATATTGGTGTATCATGTATGTAAAGTTGGTGTACAGGAATGGAATGGAAAATTAGTTGTACAATTTCTCTACATGTGCACAAAACTAAAGTTTTGGAATATGACATACATCATAACAAATGTTTCTAAAAATGTCTAATTTTCTTATTTCCTTTAACTTCAGTCTGCAAATTTTTGTTGCAGTTTACCAAGCTTTAAAATTGAGAGTTTGGAGTAAACATTCTGTAACTAATAACGTGCCCTGTCAGATTGGGTTTACTTTAATATTATTTATTACCAAATAAGGTTCTATTTATTTTCCACAGAATGGAATGAATTTGAATGAGTTGTGTTTGTTTACCATTTTTGGATTGCATGAAATTCATTGCCCGAGCTGAACTCAAGGATGCTAGGGAAATTGTTGAGGTCAATTCTATTTAATGATTCTGATATTTATATAATCTGATCATACATCTGATGTTTTAGTGTTGTATAAATTTATACATTTCTGTATTCTAATATACAGTGAAACTCATGTCTGCGAGTAACTAGTGTTTCAAAGGATTGTATGGAAGACCTTATAATTAATAAATAAGGCACATATTCTATGACAATTTGTCTGTTGCAGTCAATCATATTAAGGATGAGAAAGCAAAATATTCAATGAAGTGAACCATCATTGCACTCATCTCATAAATAGTGCAAAAGACATTCCTCTTTTAGACTAAGCAAAATATATACCATCTGATAAGAAGCATAAAATATAATTAAAAATTAATATTTGATTTATTTAACATCCACACTGTATTTAGTTGGACACTTCTGTTTTTTGACATGTATACTGCCACATAATTTCTTTAGCAAAATGATACCAAAAATGTATAAATATCCTTTTTTATTCCTTATGTGAATACCTAAAATTTGCTTGTAAGATACTGGTACAAGAATTTTGTACTTCATAGAAAAATTTCTTTATTTTGTATCACTCAATTATTCCTTAGGCTCAAAAATGAGTTTAATTTGGATCTGTTAGATCATTCATTAGGTTTCCAGCCATGAATAATAATTGATAGTTTAAAAACCTTGAAATATCAAACAGTTATAATTCTCTGACAAGTATATATTTAATTTAAATGCAGTTTAGTTTGTCAGGTTGGTTTGAGGGTTTTATGGCGCAAAGGCCATATTTGGCCATGCTGCACCTGACATAAGACATACAACATCAAGTAATCGACACACAATGAAAGTTTTACTGACACAGAAGAGAGAAATACTCCCAGGGAGGAATACACCTGATAAATCGAACCTGCACCGCCTACAACTCGAAGGTTGCTAGTGCAGTGGACATACCCACTGAGCCTCTTAGTTTGTCAGGATTTGTTTTGTTTAATAAAAGAAACTAGAGGAAAATTACATGCTAGTTTCTAGTACATTTTTATTATTGCTTGAACATGTATTTCTAGTTGAAGGTTATTTGATACTTAAAACTTTCTCTTGTGAAATCGAAATTTGTTATTTACCTTAAATTCAACTATCAAAACCTTCAACATTTATGAAATCAAACCTGAGACATTATGTAGTAAAAGAAGCCTAATATGTGAACAATTTACAAAAAGAAAATTACAATTGTGTGTGTGTCCATTCGAAGGCTGACAATAAATCCCAAATTAAATTTATGAAATGGTGTTTTATAGGTTTGATCTTTTTTAGGGCCACTGTAGCCCATTTAGTCTCAGAATGGCAACTTGAGGGTTGCAAGTTTAAAACTCAATTCAACGAAGACCATTGTGGACATGGGATTGGTGCAAATAAAATCTGTTATGGCCTCAAATGTCCTCACATTGGCAGGGTGTGGAAGTTTTGATAGTGGGCTGCCAGCTCACAGGCGTTGGTCTCATCTGACCATGGTTCAAAATTATGAAGTGTTTATCCTGGATCATTTGCAATAGCCCGTTGTGTTGCTTCACTGCTACGTAAATTCAACTACCTATCTAAGTTTAATCTTAAGGATTCACTAAAACTCGTCAAGTAATTGATAAATAAAAGTATTGCTACCAATGCAGCAAAATTTACCCAGAGTACAAAAGATGGAAATGATCCATCAACCTACAGTTAAAAATCTGCTAGCATGATAAAGAAAACTTTCGTTTATATAAAGCTTTATTAATTTTAGGTAATAGGATTATAGTTTGAGCTAAAACTACTTTCTATGTAGTCATTCAAAAGTTTTATTTCTATCTTCAAAATCAACTTTCTAAGCATTTATTCATCAAATATTAATCCAAATGGTTATGTGAATGACTGCTACAAAGTTTCACTGTATTTTAGAGGACATTGCTCTATTAGTCTTGAGTAATCTAGAAGTGTGGAAAAACTTTCAAATAATTTATTTTTAAGTTATCTTAATCAGTTCAGTATTTCTTTTCCTAGAAATTAAATTTTAAACAATTTCATTTTTATTTCATGATAAAGCTACTTTTTGACTTCAGATTTATGTGCATGTTAATCTAAACATGTATAAGATATATTGTTAAAATGTAAGTGTTATTAGTTTTCTATAATTTTTATGCACTAATTTTATTTTTGTCAATGCCTTAACATAATTTTTGAACTTTAAGTATAAATGAAGGTTTTATAGAATGAATAAAAGTCAAATTATGATTTCTGTAATGTAATTGTTTTATTCTAAAAATTTTTTTCAACACACATGCATGTTTTCCTTGATATTAATAGCTTTGAAATAAAATTTTAAAAAAATGTTAGTCCTTAATAAGTTGTATCTATAACTTATTTAAAAATAAATATTTCAAAATTAAATTTCTAGGGTATCATTACTTGATTGTAATTGCCAGTACTTTTTAATTATTATGCATTTTAACTTCTGAATCTTTTCATATATATAAAGGATTAAATTACTTAATTTTGTTACAAATAAAGCAATAACTGCCTAAAATTGACTTAATTCACTTTATCCAAATTTTTAAGTAAAGTATTGAATAATTTTCTTTTTTAAGTAATTATCTATTTTAATGTCACGTTGAGAACTATTCCCATAATTTCTCTAATAGATTGTTTAGTCTATCCAAGTAGAAAGTTCTGCTTGAAACTTGTGATTTGAACTCGAGTTCATAAAACGTAGAGTGAACAAATTTGCTGTTATTAAGCAAATTCTTTCCAAAAATTAAATATTGTCAATATTGTTAAGAATTTACTTTTCAGCAAATATTTATTATTTTTAGATGTTGACTAAAACGTTATTACTTTCTAAAATGAGAATTAAAAGTAATATTTTTTATTCTATCCAAATGCTAGTAATTGTATTAATAAGTATTCAGTATATAATTAAGACATTTTAAGGTATAACTTCATTTGAGGCTTTATCAATTTAAGCATCCTTTCATGACTGCCTACTTTACTTCTTATTATTTAAATTATTATATGATGCAGTTCTCATTTTTATTCATAGCTTCTCCACAGAATCAGTTCACAAAATTATGAAACGAAACATCTGTATGGTGCGTTTTTAAATTGTGTATCTGGAAAAATAACGAGTTAGAAATTTGTATAATTGATCTGAATGTGTAATACTTGTATTGAAATGTATAAAAATTTATAAACTTTTGTTTAATTTGATTATAACAAATGCACGATTACTTAAATCTATTTTATAAACGTTTATATATTCCAATTATGAGCTTTGTTAAAACAGGAACATATGAAAGCTTATTCACTGATTAGATCAATGCTTAAAAAATGTAATGTTTTAATTATTTATACTTTGCGTAGCAAATAAAAAGGGATTAAATTATATAAATAGAACATTTTTAAAAATTCAGGCAATCTTATAAATTATAAGTTGTAGAAATTGTTGGCATTTGCACAAGTTATCTCGCTTTGATGGTAAGGTAAAATTTTTGTTAGAATGGAAAGATGAGTGCTAAAACTGATTTTCCACCATTCGTCGTTTGAAATGCTAAATGAAATAATAATTTATTTTTAGGCTTTAGGGAAATACAAATAATGACCAGTCTAAATTTACAACTTTCATTTTTCCTTAAATTTAAATTCGTAGAATATATACAAACTATTTTTAAAGCTCATTTTGATGAAGTCGTAAAATAACCAGAGCAATTTTCTATTTATAAAATAAAGATTTCGTAAATATTTGTAGGAAAATAAAGAATATAAATAAAATTTTATATAGCAGTCTGGATATAAAATTTTATATATCCAGTTATATGCAATTTACCTTAAAAACGAAAAACATGTTTAAAAATTAAAATATTTATTAAATTCAAGATTGTAAGAGTGGATTATTCGCTTGCCTATTACTAGAAATGCATGTGAATGAAAACATACTAAAAATTTTACCTGAAAGGAATACAAGGTGTAAAAAAATGTTACACTTTATTAGCTGGTAAAACGATGAATTTTATTTTGCAGATTTAACGGTTGAGAAATAATGGCCCAATCCAGATTAAGTTTCGAAGAAAGTTTGTGTTAAGTACTACTGGAAGTGGGAAAACGCGGTAGAAGTGCAGACGATTTCGGAAAAAATTTCACTGATCCACCTAGTACTCATAAGACGAATTAGAGATAAGTTTGAAGCAGATGGAACTTCAGAATATTCAGAGACAACGTTCCGGAAGACCAAGATCATCGCTTCGTCAGGCTACTCGTGAAGTAAGAATTCCAAAGGAGTGTCCATGGGGTTCTTAAGAATAAAGTTTATGACAGAAATGCATGTGAATGAAAACAAAACCTGCAACCGTTGAATTGAAGGTAGTCATCAAAAGGGAATGTGCTGAAATTCTGAATGAAATATTTTCAAATGGGTGCGATTCCATTCACGATGCCAGCGCTGTATAGATCGGAATGGTCATCGATTTGAAAATATGAACTAAGTATAAAAAATACGTTAATGTAGTTCATTATAAACATTGAAAGCAAATTGTACGATATTTAATAAACACTTTAAACAATCAGTAGGGTAACATTTTTTGCGACACCCTGTATTTTCAAACTATTTATTAGGAAAGAATCCTAGCATTCTTTCATTCATATAGCACTCCATTAGTTTTAGAGAAGGGTTTGACAAGGTCATGCGTTCCTTCATCCTACCCTTCTGACTGGACTGGACATCACTTACGGAGCATCCGCTGCAAAGCAGCTTATTTCCTTATAGCTATAAACTAAAGTGCTTGAATTTAAGATTTTAATTAAAACGTATGATTAAAGATCTGGATAACAAAATTTAATAGTACAAACGTTTGTACCATCTCCGAGTCGGGACAGTAGCTCAGTTACTCTCAAGTACTGACCACGACCAGAGGTGCTTTAACTTTTGGTGATCCGATAGGGGCTGGGTTCTACCCTTCTCTAACCACAGTAGCATCTGATGTAATTCATAACAAACTTGCATCTCAAGTTTAGTAATTAACTTGATGGCTTCGGTGGAATCCAAACGAAACGAAAATTAGAAGTGAGCTAGCATTTGGATGGCAGATGTTACCTTGGTAACAGAAGAGGGAAGAGTTGGCGTTATCTTGATACCTCTATTTATAAGAGTCAGAATCCAAATCAATATATTTTAAATATTGTAAAATTCTCAGGTATCGTTACCTAAATTGTTTGTCAGCCCCAACATAATTCAGTAATTATTTGATCGGTTTTTTAAAAGAAATTTGTGTTTGGATGTTTGTCTCGGTTTTGAATAAATCATTAATTCTACTTTAGCACCATTTTCCAGATAAGCTAGCGTTTTCTTTAAGATTTGTGTGTTAATATTTCTTGCAAATGTTCGAACATAGGTGACTAATTAGTATGCGTTTGCAATACCAAGACTGAAAACTAAAAAATATTTCAAATCGGAAAAAATAAAATTATTTAAAACCATCACCGCCTTTTCTACTTGATTGGAATTTCTCATTAGCCTTTTTCACAAACTGTTCCAGAAATTATATGGCGCTCAGTTTAAGTGTCTGTGTTCGAATCCGTCATGACAGGGATGCTCAGTTATTCGGAATCCACTCTAAGCCGTAGGTTCCAGTCAAATTAGCCCTCGTAAATGACTAGTGACAAACAAATCGAATTTATGAATACTAAAGGATTTTCAAAAGTACCTTAATTCGACGTCGTATTGCTCCAGTGCAACGTTAATTAACTACCTACCTTAATTCGATTTTTTTTATCAGCCTTTAATTTTACCGTTGTATTGCTTCAGTGCGACGTTAATTAAAATACCTACCTCTATTTTTACAATAAAGACGATCGAGTTTCATTCTTAGGTTGCATATACTGTTAACAAATACTGTCCTCTCGCTCGTAGTACATTTCAAAATTGGAAACTTCATATTTGGAATAAAAATGTGTGAATGACCCTTAATTTGGGTGGGTAGATAAGTTAATTAACGTCACAGTGGAGCAACACAAAGGTCCTTTTTTCGGCGACGGTCCGGGATCAATCCCGAAGGGAAAAGAACCGAGGACACTACGTAATTTTGAATCACGGTCAGATGACGAGGTTACACCTGAGCTGGCACCCCACTCCAAAGTGTGGACATTTGAGGCCACGAGATTTAACGTGCAACAGCCCTGTGTACATGACGGTCTTTGACTGGACCGAGTTTCGAACTCGCAACCCTCCGGTTGCTAATCCGTTACTCTTCCAACTGGGCAACAGCGTCCCTCCCTTAATTTGTGATAGAGGGAGTATTATTAATGTTACACATTTTAGGTAACTAAAGATGTGGATTCAGCACAAAAAGGTTAATTGAAAATCTTTAAATGTATACTTATTTTATGCAATATATTTTCTCTCCTATATTTCTGTACCTTGGTAGAAAAAGGGCCGATGGTAAGTTTTTGGAAACAGCCGATTTAGACATTTTAATTTTTTAAATTTTTAATACAACCTACAAAAATACTTTCCAAATGTTTTGATTCTTTTAGTATACTATGTAAGTATTTACTAGTACAACCATGATTTTCAATTTTTTTTCGCTTTCCTCGAAATTTTCCTGGACATTGACCTTACAGAAATTCCATGGAAGTGAACATTGGCCCTTTCAATAGATCTGAATGTTTCACAACGAAATAATTCATTTGAAGGAGTATGAACTTAGGGAAAACTTAAACTATGTAAATTATAGAAACAGGCAATATATAAAATAAATTAACACAAAAAACAATAACTGATATTGCCTTCATCTGCAGAACATTTTTTTGATTTGTAAGGTATTGTATCAACTTCTGCAATTGGTGATTGGTGGACATAACTCAAAATCAGCAAATTTGGACATTGGGCCCTTTTCTTACCCCAAGGTAGATTTATAATTAATCTTTATTCCTCAATAATTCATGTCTGAAAATAGCTAATTAATATTAACATTCAGCAGGATTTAACAGATTAGAGAATCACATGCAACTGAATTTAAATGGTAAAGTTTTATTTAAATGACAAAATGAAACAGGACCAATGACAGTTTATTCACATCGAAAATCATGACAGCATCTGAATTCTTAAGCTTTTATATAAAGTATTTGCTTCCAAAGCTAATTCGTGTAGTATCTTATATTTATGTAAATATATATTCATGCTGAACGTAAGCTTCAAACTAGTTTAAACATTTACAAAATATAAAAAAGAAAAGACTAGATCCAAGATTGTAGAGTTTTCCTCATCAACTGTTATCAAAGATCAAGTCTCACTGTCTCTAAAATCATGGAATGTTTACATCACAGATAGGAAGGACTTAACAGTAAATGAGAGTTGAGAATTGTGTATGAACAGGAACAATAAAAATATATTCACAGCTGCATATATCCCTTTCAAATTCAACTATTTACAAGGTCACAATATCCAGTTTTTGTATAAGCCCTAATACTTTCAGGCAATCATGTTATCACGTAGTTCAAGGATTTCAATCAATATCCGGCAGTTTCAACAGTTCTTATTTTGTCCATCGAGTTCAATTTTTCTGTGAAGGGGGATGCTGCTTTATTGACGAATCATTCCATTTATCATAATGTTAGCCAACGCATTCCGTCTCTTTCTCCAAGATCCCAAATCCTTCGCATGATATCTCAACTGCCGCAGCCACTCTTTCGTTTCTTTCTTGGTTTCTCCCTAAAGAAGAGATAAGCGATTAGTGAACTGCGGTTCTGAAAGCACATGTGGTATGTATGAAAGTGTCTTTCTGATATTTGTTAATTTTAATACTTTAGTCCTCTATAATTTTAGGTGTTTTTGCGAAAAGGTAAGGAAGAGTGCAAGTGAATTTTGCAAGTGGGATGGCTACTACCTCAAGTCCTGCCTGAGTGGTGTGTGGGGGAGACTTGCAGACAGAAAAAAAAGAGGCGGCCAACATTAAAGTTTAGTAAATAGAAATAAAGATGACTTCATTGATAAGGCCAAAATTTTTGGATTAAAATGTAATAAAATAGTTCTGTATTATTACCAATAGGCAGGATGCCTATGAATCTTAATATTTTGATCTTAAGTTTCAATTAAATTAAGAATTATTTTTCAAGGGCGATGCATTTGGAACATCAAATGATTTTGAGAATGCGTGTTGAGGTTTGCACGTGGCCATCAGGAATGGTCTAATTAGCTACTCTCCAGCAAAAATGACCGTTAGAGTAACAAAACCAAACCCCTCCTAAAATCAAACTACTTCTAGCTGAAGAGTCAGAAATTCTACGCAATTAATATACTTTAGATTTCGATCCTTTTCGCTTAGCCAGACTGAAAGCATTGATTTTTATAAGTTGTGCCGTTGATTTTATTAACCTGTAATTTTACAATGATATTGCATCGATTTGAATCCGTTCCTGGTTAACGGTTGATTTTATTAAAGGCGGACACTAGACAATCGTGAAGTCACTTATTTGATACGGCTAAGTGCTTGACTTAAGATATTTATAACTTTAAGAATTATCTTGCAAATTATATTTTTATACCTATACTTAATACTTTCAGCAACTTGTCTGCTAATATTTCAAGAAAATTTCGATAATGAAACATTTCTTTTTCAAATTAACTGCATGCCTAGATTTGAAATAAATAGTTTTATTTTCTTTCACTATATGCATTGGACTTATGCTTTAAAAATATGATTTGGTTAAATTGAGTTCTTGACTAGATAATATAAACATGAAGTTAGTTTTGTAAATATACATTAAAGTTATTTTGACAATTTGTATACAAGTTTCAATAGATATTGAATATTTCTCTAAAAAATCAGAAATTACACCCTATATTTTGTATCGTTAACTTAAGGATTTCATACATTATTATATAAGATATTACTTTTTTACTAAATTTAGAAATGGTTCAACTATAAATTACAGTACATTTTTTATTGTTCAAATACTTCTATAATTTTAGGGTACTTTAGGTAACAAATATGCAACATTCCTGACTTCAGATAATTATATATATTATGAAAATGTGGTTCTGTTGCTATTTAAGGCACAAGGACTGTATTTGGTTAAGCTGCGCCAAAATAAAAACTATAGAAAGTTCTTTCAATTGCTTTCAAGTGAATTTTTAAGCGGAATATATATATATATATATATGTGTCCCAATAGCTATATATAATTTAAACATTTCTTTTTAGTGTATTGTAAAATTTAATAAAAAATTTTATTGTCTTTATTTGACATACAAGTTCTTGCGATATTTCCTTAACGATATAAATATTTGTCTAGAATGAGTTTCATTTCTTGTTATTTTAAGTAAATTTTTTCTAATGCCGATCAATTTATTAAACATTTCCATCATGGCACTACAAGTGCGGATTTGTGAACCACTTTGCGTTACCTTGGTGCACCACGAGAGGTGGCTTCACTTTATACCTCACATTCTTTCCATTCATTCTAGGCACAACCCTTTTATAGAGACCACATTCATTTCAGACGGACAAACATCCATGCCTTACCCAGAATTCGAACCAGGAACCTTTCGATCTAGAAGTAAGCATCCAGACTACTAGACCGATTAGTCGGTTTTAAGTAAAATAAAACTTACAGCATTTCTAGTACTTACATTTACTCTTAAAATTACAACGAATTTGAAGGATGCGTATAGTTTGTTAACTCCATAATTATGCTGCTTTTATATTGTCGACGTAATGAAATAAGAAATTACTCACTTTAAGTAAATAGGCTTCTTTTGTTGTATACTCTTGGATTTCAAAAACATCATCACAGTCTGAATCGCAGCTTATCACACAGTTCCCAAGATACAGAGGTTCCTAAGTAATAATCAATTTCATAAGTTTCCTTAGAAAATATTAATATAAAAAATTAGTTGTATGCATTTTCGATTCATCAGTTGCTCATTTCTGTTAATAAGCCATCAATGAAGTATTTTCTAAATTTGTATTGTTAAATCCAATTATCTGAAAATATTGTATTCAAAAGTTAAATCATCCCTTTAAAATTATTAACTGCAATTGGATTAACTTTCAATAAAAAAGAAATATTTCTTTTCAATAAAAGGATTCATATGTAAAAATATTATCATTCTTCGAATATGTAGATAAATTATAATTAAAAAAAAATTAGATACGTCAGTGGATGGCGATGACATTAAATGAAAGATTGTTGCAAAATCTAAAAATACTCGCTTTTCAAGCTAGCCTTTATGAAGTTTAGGTTGGTTGGGTTTTATGGAGCAAGTGCAATATTTGGCCAAGCTGCGCACGTTAATACACACACAAGGAGTTTTAGACAAAAAGAGAAATACACCCAGGGAGGAATCGAAATGCACGGCTTACAACTGGAAGGTTGCTAACGCAGTGGCAAATACAGAGCCACGGTGAACCCCAAACCCAAGGGAAAGATAAATTGAAGTTATAATGATCAAACACGACCAGTACTATGAAAGATTTTGTAAAGGGTGTAACGAAAATAATAAACATTACGCATGAACTGACAAGGTTTCTTTTCAGCAGAAAATATTGCGCAAACAGATAACATAATAGACTTGTGCCAAAATAGTAAGGTATTGGATATCTAGAATTCAAGTCAACTAGACCTTGAACAAATGCTAGTCGCAGATATATACATAAGTAACGATAGAATACTCGTTAAATATTGCGCAAACTTGATGAACCCAACGAATTAATGAATTTAGAAATAAGTCCATATTTCTGGTAAGGAAAATATATAAGCAATACGAAACCTCATTCAAAGATTTTTAAAAATTTGCATGGATATGTCACTTTAATTTGTAGATTAACTTAATTATAATGTTAGCTCACATTTTCAACTTCACAGTATTTGTCTATTATACTTGGGGTACAATAAAAACAATGTAATTGTCTTTAGGCGATATGCAGATGCCTTAATTTCAAACAATTCTGCTTTTTTAGTAAAAAATGTCTCGGAAAATTTTTATTTCATTTACTATTAATCAAACTAATTGAAAAAATCATTTACTCTGTATATTCAACCGTGCTACAGATTTAAAAACGCAAAAATAATTTCACAAAAGGCATTTATTTAATACGTATTTTTAAAAAAAAATTCTTGGAATTTTCTCTATTAAGAATCATCTTTAAATATCTTTACTTAAATCACATGCTCGTTTTATAGATACTGACTACAACCATGACACAATAGTTATTTCATTCATGAGTTAATAGAATTGAATAGTTTGTAGACTTACCCTCACTGCTATAAAGCGACCATTCTTTTCTTTCATAAGAACTAAACTGGCATCACGAATTCCCGTGTTTCTTGGAAACAAAACAGCATTGTCGATGGACGAGCTTTCAGGTCTATAGTTAGAGTTAGGCTTTCCAAGAGCAATTAAAAGTGCATGTAGAGGAGTGAATTTTATAGTCTTGCCCTTTTTATTCCAAGGATAGTCTGTAATTTGCGTAAATAGCAATTTGCCAGCTATTACAAATCTTGTTTCATCTTGTTTCCAATTCAAAACTTCCAAAGCCATCTGTAAGAGCAATCCAAGTGTGTTAATGCATAATAATTTATTTACCACTAACTGAGAATGCGTAGCAAAGTCTAAATGATAAACATGCATATTCTGCACTATTACATTGGTTGGTTTATGGTTTTATGGCACAAGGGCCTTATTTGGCCAAGATGCTCCAAACACAAGACAACAAGTAATGACATTCACACAAGGAAAGTTAAAGGAATCAAACCTGCGCGGCCAACAATTTGCATGGTGCTAGCGCAGTGGGCAAACCCATTGAGCCATGTCGACCCCTTTGGTTGGATTTTTGTGGATCCACATTGAGCAGTTACTGAGACGAATCGGTCAACTAAACCACTGTGGTTCCTATGGGATTAAGATTTGAACTAGCTGGGCACTTAATATGAATACTCTTCTATCTCATTTTCTCCATATAGCAAAAGGATACGTCATGTGTAAATTGACTGGAGGTTTTTCGTTTTGCAAGCAAATGGGTGTAGAAAGCAAAATGTTCAATGTTTGTAAGCGGGTCAAATTGATGTATCCTCCAACAATAGAATTAATGTTAAGAATTAACGATGTAAACAAAATTCAATTTTCAAACTCAGTCCAAACATTTTTGGTAGAAAAATAATGCGGTGATCGTTTTATTTTAGCAGCAGATTATCTACTTTGTTTATCATATTTTTCGAAAAAGGAGAATATATTACCTTTCGGAGTTTAATGCTTCCAATATCTTTTCCTAAACGACGATGTGAAGCTGAAATGTTTGAGATTCTTCTCCAAATTTTTGTTCCTCCCACACCTTTTGTTTGCTAGAAGGTAATAAACAAGCATTATAGTTTACACATGAATAGTTAATGAACATACAATTAGAATACAAATAAACAGGTAAAACACAGATCAGTTAATTTCTTAAAGTTAGAATTAAAAGTTTGAAAATGAAGTTGACGAATGATTAACCCTCCTATAGTGGTTGTCTCAACGAGGTATCTCGTCATTAGAAAAATATTGACCAGATCTTGATGACGAGATATATAGTCGAAACCACTTTGGTTAAGTAGAACTTGAGGACAGTAGATCATATATATATACAAATTCTAATAGTTTTTAAATATATCTTAACCACAAGCTGTACTAAGTTTTCGTTATGTTTATTTCAGATTTAATTGAAAAGCTCCGGAAACACCGATAAGCCAGAAATATATGTTCCGTAATGAAGAAAATTTAAAAGGTAAAATATTCAAGAGAAAAGGAATTTCTGATTGTTTGGATGAGCGCGCAATACTTGAAAATTTAAGATAACATGACCACATGAATAGCGGATAAACTATTAATTTTGGAATTTCTTAAAACTTGAAAATTACTAGCCTAAAAATCTGAGGCGTCTTACCATGCTGTCTGAAGCCCTGAACACGCTTATATTTATTAGATTTTACCCCCAAAATTATTAAATGTCTGAGATTTAAGTTGTCGGAAGCATAAGACACGGAAAGCGATCAGAAGAATATCGAAATTTTTTAATGAATATAGGAGAGGACTGTCTGAGGATGGTGCAATATTGCACGTGGACTGATATTTGGGGACAGGAGCTTGAGTCGGCAAGCTTGAGAAAATTTATACAAATCAGGAAATTTACTAAATTTATTATTCTAATAAAAACATGAAAAACAGCTGTTTTGGTCTATTTATCATTTCCATTTGGCCTTTTTATCGACTTTGTCTGGTTTCAATTAAAAACAATTATGCATTACAGATGTATTTTAGGAACCTATCATCCGCTGTGTCTGCAGTAAAAAACATACACAAATTGTATTATCTTCCCACCACAAAAAGTCCGGTTCGGCCCCTTTATTAGTTCTATCCGGTCAACAATCCATTCAATATAATTAAAAATTATTAATAATATTTTTACTTAAAAGTGTTTTTTTAAATATTAAATAATTTCAAAAATCCGTACAAAATTAGATATTTAAAATTTTTATGTAAATTTTAAAACAATGGGCCGCTCAAAAATTTCCCACGTTAAATTTGGAAGCCAGTCTGCTTCCGAATGAAGATGAAAACTTCCTGATGATCCTGACAGGTTGGTTGGGCTTAGACTAGGTTTTGTGGCGCAAGATCCGAAATTGAATATCTGCGCCAAACGAAAGACAAAAATTCAATAAAAAATTTATTTAAAAATAAACTGACCGCCGAACATTAAAAGCATGCTAAAACATGAAAACAAGACAAACATTTTTTAAAAGTATGAAAATTTTAAATACATTACAAATATCTCATCAATACAGAAAAAGCAAAACGTAGAGTTTATAGCAGTGTATTGATGTGATTGATTGAATTTTTATGAGGCAACGGCCAGGTTTGATTGATGTGAATGTTAATTTGAAATATATGAAATGTGGCTAAATTATATAAAGAGCATATGTGATTGCAATGTTAGAAATAAAAACCGGTAAATCGCCCATTAATATGAATACTACAAGATTATCAAAAGCACAATGGGATGTCCTGATCTAGGCTGATTTTTAAAACAAGATGAATTTCAAAAACGGTAAAAGCCAGTTATGTAAAAACGTAAAAAATGACAAATATGGAGGGTAACCTCAAATATACAGGATATTCTCTGGTCTCAATTATGCAAAACTTATTACGCAACTGTTTTATTTTCCATAAACAGAATAACAACTTTCAATCAAATTACTCATTTCAGCATTCATAAGAATCGAACACAAATTTGATTGAGATTTTTAACCCTATAGGTTATGAAATGCCCAACATATATTTACGTTGTTAAAAGAATAAGTTATACACAGGGGCACGCGATCAGAAAGCGAATCTTAGAATGATCCCAGAACAGAGAATGAAAAAAGCTTCCAGGTAATCCTCAATCATGCAGGATATTCTAAGGTCTCAATCATGCAGGATATTCTAAGGTCTCAATCATGCAAAAACATCTAAACGTTACCTTGCGTCAGTCTACTCGAGGGAGAACTTAAAGACAACGGGTCTCAAGGAACAAGAAAGATTGTGAATGAAAACGGTTGGGGGTGTAGTTATATATACAAGAATACGGTTCAACCTCCCCTAGGAAGCTCTGCGAATAGCTTGGCGGTTTATCCTAATGCTTGGCTGGATGCCTCGCAAGAATGTTTCCCCGAACTGTGCATCACCAGTAAAGGTTACCATCGCATGCGTAACCAATGGGTGGGACATGTGGATTCAGACACGCCCAGTTCGAAGTTTCGTTAAAAACTCAAAAGCAAATTTTAATGGAGTAAAAATATTTTTTACTTTAATATAACCGGTACTGTTTTCTATGCAGTATTTAGATCCAGAGGGAGGTAACCCACCTATACGACTGAACGCTTTCCCCATACTTTTATGTTTGGTCCGGTCCGCCAAATTAAGGGATCAAAAATACAGATGGGTGGTATAAAATGAATAGTAATTGGATAATGCTTGTAGGGTAAAATGAATAAAGTAAATTGTGCCTAAAAATCTTTAGATTGCATCCTTCTCGAGAATAGTTATCTCGTCATTAACTGACCAGGTCTGGATGGACGAGAAATCTCGTCATTAGAAGAAAACTGACCAGGTCTTGATCTTGACGCTGAATTAATGCTGAATATATTCATGAGTTCAGAGAAGGGCTCGTTTCCCAAAAAACTTTATCATCTCAGAAAAGTTTACAGAATGTCTCAGTGGCACCAATTAGGAGAAATGAACAAGGGGTAACTGAAACCTCAAAATTTTTAACGAATTCAGGAAAAGGCTTGTTTCTAAAAACCCTTTGTCCTTTCTGAAAAGTTTATAAAGAACATCTCAGAGGCATCAACTAGGGGTAATTAAGAGAAGGGCAAGTATAATCCCAATTAATCCAATTGTGTTATCCTGAACTCTGTTTATATAATTACAATGTTATCGGTATATTTGTTATATGTACCCTCACGTTGGAGGTGTTTCTCTAAGTGTTTGTTTTGGGCACTTTGACACCCAATCTCCTGACAGATCAAACGAAGTTGGTTTTTGAATCTGAACTACCTTGAATATTTGGATACACATCTTATCTGTATGCATGTAATATTTAACCCTTATGTTTGGGGGATTCTTAAGTTTGTAGCCAAATATTGGGATCCAGGGTATTTCATCCCTAGGACTTGGTGCCCCTGGCATGGGTGTTTTGTTGAAATAGATTATTAAAAACATTACCTAAGGGTAACCAAATGTTTCCCATTCAATGAAACTATTGAAGGGAGCCAAAGGGGTTCGGGCCTCAAAGACTTGGTACCCCTGACGTTTCAACTAAGTACTGAAAAACAAGTTACAATTTTCATGATACAATATTAAAATAAATTGCAATGCAGGTTCAAACTTCCCCTATACTAAAATTATAAAACTATAGATTTTGAGTTATTATAGATACAGATTATTACAAAAGGAGACATTTTTGCTTCAGCACATTTCCCCTTTTTACTTCATTCATGCTTTCAACAAAGTTATAATTTTGGAAGGTAGGGGAGATTTAGAGTTGTACGATGAAAGGATAGCAACAAAGCCGATTTGATTTGATGCCAACCAATCATCTCTAGCAAAATCGGTTGATAGTTACATGCTAGTCCCATACCTTAAACAGCGAGAAGCGTTAACAATCTATAGGACATACATTAAACATTCTCCTCGAAGTATGGATCTTATTACAATGAAGGAACATCCAGATGCGTGTCCAGAGTAACATTTGCTTCGAATGTTGTGTTTTTATTTAAAATTATCTTTACACGCTGTCTCATGGTTTTCACATTAAAATTTTCTACCCAACTAGAAGTTAGATTCGTCTAGTACAGTGAAGGAGACAAAATCAAAAGCCTGACGATATTTACCAATAAAATTTCAGCTGCTCCCAGAAATATTAGACACGATTAAGGCACTTCAAGCTCCCGTGACTCTTGGCGTCGAAATTTGGCGGAGTAGCGGCCGAAAATTCCACGATAAAGACTGAACAAGAAAAAGCCAAAATACTTGTGACGTTGGGAGCCATATTGGGATTGGCGCGTTCAGTGAAGACAGCAGGTATAAGGATGAGTAGCTTCCTAGGAATGCTTGTTAAGAAACATCGGGTGGCCTTTTGCTTTGTATCTTTTTTAACCGTAGTGGAAAGGTTTCATTTGTAGTTTACAACCGCCATTCGGATTTGCTTTCTCCCGAGCTCTTCATTCATAGATTGGAGCTAAGTAACGGCCTTCTTTTTAAAGAGGACAGCTGATCGATGATTATAACTAAGGAAGACTTAGAACTCTTTTACTTAAGCCCGTTTCGAGCGTGAATGCAACCGAAGGTATTTCCCAGCGAAAATAAAACTGCATAATAAATTAAAAAGCTTTTCGAGAACTTATTCATACCGCGATGCATGTTTATTTGAGAGTAATTGTAAAATAATTGAGCTATTAACGCTTTGAAGGACACTGTTAAATTCTTTTTGGAAAAGATCTGTGTGAAGACCTATTATCTTATGAATATATTTTGTAAATAACAAAAATTGAGTTTTTTAAAGGTTGGTGGGTCCCCGTATTCCCCACTACCTACCAACAGCAGTCCTTGTCGTTAATCGATTTGGGGGTTTTATGGCGCAAGGGCCATGTATGTCCAAGATGTGCCACACAAGACAACGTCAAGTAAAGTCGTGAAAGGGTGAATAAAAGAGGGTAGGTTGGTATTTTAATTAACGTCGCACTGAAGTAACACAACGGGCTATTGGCGACGATCCGGAATCAATCCCAAAGGGAGAGATCCGAGGACAACACCTCATCATTTTGAACCAGTCAGATGACGAGGTCACCCCCTGAGTTGGCATCCCTTCTACAAACTTCTACGCCATGCCAACGTGAGAATATTTGAGGCCACGACAGATTTAACGTGCACCAGGCCCCTTTGTACAGGACTGTCTTGGGTTGGATTCTAACTCGCAACCCACCGGTTGCAAATCCGTTACTCTTCCAACCGGGCTGCCGCGGCCCGTTTCCTGAGGTAGGAGCTGCTCACTTGCAAACCTCAACAAGTCTCTTTTCAAAAAGATTTGATTTCCTAAAAGAACGCCTCTCAAGTACGTATTTGGAAAAAAATTGTGAACCGAATTGTCTCCCTCCCGCTTCTTTAAATGCTATCATGTTAACACTAAATTTACCAAATGACCATTTTAAAATTGACTTAAAATAATTTTTTAAGTTTTATCGCTCTTCCTCAATTGGCTTGACGACCTTTCCTGAAGTGTTTATCAAATAAACTAATTTAGTAGTATACCTCTTCGCCTTCCTGTATACGACATACGTTTCAAATATACCTATTTTTGATAAATAGGTATATAATACAGAGGTTGTTCGGACATTTTTTGAACGATTTTAATGGACTGAAGCTCAATTTTTTACATGAAATTTTTGTGTTTTAAATGTTCCATTTGATAGCCCTTATTGTTAACTATCTTTCTACACCTTAATTTCCATGATAATAATGACTTGTAGTATCGACAGTGGTATTTTGTCCCATTCTTGCTCCAGTTTTCCAGTCCTTGAATGGTTTTCGGTCGACGTTTCGATAATGCCTTTTTAAAAGTTCAAAGCACAAAAGTCCATGGATGAAACATCTGGAGATTTAGCAGGAATATCAGTAAAGGGTATTGTCTTGATACCAGTTTCTTGTTCCATTTTTTCCAAGAATTTAATAGTCGATTTAGATGTGTGGCTGCTTGCTTTACCCTGATGCAGTTCTACTGATTGATGGCACTGTGGGTAAAGATATGGTATTTCTTTTTTGAATATTGGGGATAAAATATGGTCTTGATAATATGTGGGAGTTGATTTTTACATTTTTCCCCTTTTTACTTTTAATTTTCCATTATATGCAAAACAGGCAACAATCATAAATCTCTAAGAAAAAGTTCTCACGTTCACTTTGCTATAGTCCTTTGACTTGGCGGATTCTCTTTTAAAATTAAAGATCTTACCTAACAAATATTCTCAGAAATTTTTCTTTTTTGGATACTTTTTTGGAAGTATTTTTGCACTTTTACGTTTTTTTCCTTTCTCATTAATAATATTACTTATCGTACCTTTAGACATCGAAAAACCATGACTTTTACAGCGTTTTTGAGTAATTGAATAAGCATAATTCTTTTCGGAAAGAGGAAACAGCCTTTGATTATTTAAAAGGGCCATTTTGAAAGTAAACAAAACTGAGTTAGCAGACGATAAGTTATACTTTAACTATTTAACTGCTGTGAAAATAAAATTCCTTCGTAGCATACAATCTTTTTACAGCTCATCAAAATCGTTCAAAAAATGTCCGAACAGCCACTGTATATGAAATAAATATACGAAATATGATAAATAGGTATATACGTATAAAATATACCAATTTTTGATAACGGGTTAAATAACCCGTGATGGTTTATTTAACCTATTTTTACATTGTCCTTTGTAAAAACAAACTCCTGTGCAAAATAATAAGCACAACACACCACTGCAAAGAGTTGCATGGATCACTGCATCCTAAGGGTAATAGAACAGCTCAACTTCGAACAGACGGAATAAATGCCTGGATGGTGCACAATGAAGCAGGTGAAAAATTTCAAATTTTTATTTCACTTAGAAAAACTTGATAGTGAATATCAAGGACTAGATAGGTATTTTAATTAACGTCGCACTGGAGAAGCTGTTACTGTTACTTGCATCCCCATATGGAAAAGGAGTCATTTAACTCGTTTCGGTAAAAATAGGTATTTACAATAGGTCGGCAAATTTAGTGTTAAATGAGCGTTGCGTTTAGTGACTTTTCGGCTGTTTTCAGAGCATTGACGAATTCAGACGTATTTTATCTGTAATGGAAGAAACTTCGATTTTATCTGATATAACTTGTGTCATGTTTAATTAATTTCAAAATCATTTCATGAAAGATTTGAGCCTCGTGGACTTTCAGGTTCAAATGACCTAGACATTGATAAGCACTTTGAATGTTGTAATGTACTCGTACATTAACAAAATAGGCAGATAAAAAGTATTTTATTACAATCGCAAAAGCAACCTACAAAGACAAAATAAGTATAAAATTAATATTGGGAATTCCATTGCCGCGCATTTTTATTGAAAGTTGGAGACATACTGGCGCATGTCTTTCGATTGGTTGTTTTCGGATTTCATGGCTCAAGGGCCATATTTGGCCAAGCTGCGCCAAACATAAGACAAACACAATGAGGGAGGAAGAGCAAGCAAAAAACAGAAGGGTAGGCGAGTGTAAAAATGAAACTGAGGTAAGATCACTCGGGTTTGTGATGCTCGTACGCATATTTTTCGGGCACGTGACTATGCGCAAGTGCCCCGCCCAGCAAACCACTCAGGTTGGTTGGTTGAGTTGGGTTGGTTTTTTATGGAGCAAAGGGCCTTATTTGGCCAAGATGTGCCAAACACAAGACAGGCAACATCAAGTTATAGACATGCACACACAAGGAAAGTTTTGCAGCCTCAAAAGAAACACCCAGGAGGAAACGAACCTGCGCCTCCTACAACTCGCAGGTTGCTGGCGCAGTCGGCAAATCCATTACGCCACGGCGTCCCTCCCAACAAACACACCACTCAGGAACAACCCTAAATATATGCAAGTATGTTTATCGTAAAAATTACTAACTATAAGCTCTTCATAAAAGAGAAATATACAAGGGCATTAGGGACGGTATATCTTTTCAAAGATTCCAGTTTTAACTTAGAAACTCGCTTTTTAACAAGGCTATGAACAAAGAAATTCTAGTGTATATTCAAGACTTAAATAAAAAGCCGACTTAACATCTTGCGAATTTTTAAATTTGATGATCAAAACATTCTGGCAAAAAAGCATTTAAGAAAAACAAAGATAACTGAGCCTTCTAATCCACCCCACTGCACAGCACTTTTAGCTATAAAAAATAACTTGCGTCATTTATTTCAACTCAAGCATAATTCTTGAAATACGCCCCGAAAAATATGTATGACATTTTAGCGTTAAGGATCCTAAATCCAGAAGAGTAATAAATCCATTTCAGACATCAACGGTGGCAAGGGCACTAGCGCGACATTATTGGATTGTTAACTCAAGCATCTGACTAAATTTTTTCAAATTTCATGATAAAAACATTCTTGCAAAAACGCATTTTTGAAAAAAAGACAATTGAGCCCCTCTAAGCCTCCCCTCTGCACAGCACTGTTAGCTATAAAAATAACTTGCATCATTTATTTCAACTCAAGCATAATTCTTCCCCATCTGGAATACTCCCCGAAAAATATCCATGTTTTTTTTAACATTGAGGATCCTAAGCTATCGGAGAGTAAAAAGTTTATGTCAGGCACTAAGATGGCAAGAGCACCGGCGCGTTTTTATTAGTTTGCATACTTAAACAGCCGAGTAGATATTTTGCAAATTACGCAATTTTTTCAAATTTCATGATCGAACCATTCTTGCAAAAAAAGACGAAGAGCAGGGGCCTGACCATCTGTAATCCTCCCCTTACATGGACCAGTTAGCCATAAAGTAACCTACCTTCGTATCTATTTCAACTCGAGCATAATTCTTCCTGAAATACGCCCGAAAAATATCTAAGATGACTTTTTCAGCATTAAGGACCCTAAATCACTGGAGAGTAATAAGTCTATTTCAGACACTAACGTGGCAAGGGCACTGACGCGACATTATTGGTTTGTTATCGTCTCACTTCGCGGCTTGCGGCATCAGACATATTTTATGCAAGCAAAAAGAACAGTTTTGAAACAGTTCCAGTTGACAAGAGAAAGCAGCGGGGAAGCGAAAGAAAACACATTTCTTCGCAGTGAAAACTGAAAACCGTAGGGAAAAACATGTAGTCGACGTAGTCTTTTTAGCAGATAATAAATATTTCCATGGAAAGTTTTTCGATAATAAACTACATGCTACAAGGTTGTTCTCGTAAGGGTTTGTTTAGAACTTGTTTATCTCTTGTTTGTTCTCCAAGTGCACTTATTTTGAAGAACAAAATATTTCAAATTATCTGTATTTAACAAAATACAAAGCCACGAAGAGTTATAGCGCATAACATACTTCAGTTTCCACCTTATTTAACTTCCTGATGAATGTTATGCAATAAACAATTTTGGGAAAAAGAATTAGGTTAAGAACTGCACTTAAAACACTCGAGACCAGACTGGACGAAATGGGTACGAAGTTTTCCCTACTTACTTAAGGTACGTAATGATATGGCACCACACAATTCTTTTTTTATTTTTACAAAATGTTTTAATGCAAATAAATTTTAATTATGCACTTATACGAATGCACATAGCGATTTAGTTAGTTTTTTAAGAGATGGGATAGGATACCGTACATCCCACAGCTCATTTACAGCACCCCTTGACAACAGAATATCAAATGAAAGAATATGCATATTACCTTGGCCTTAATATACCGAGCATATTATGTACTAACCTTAACGCTTTCATAGTTGGTTATTATGGCGCATATTTGGCCAAGCTGCACCAACCAAACACAAGACAACGTCAAGTAAAAAATGTCGTGAAACTGGAAAGAGGGATTGGAGTAGAGTAGTGGATAGTGACAAGGAATAGGGTAGGGACAGGTATCGAGCAGTTCACAGGCTTCTAGAGCAGTGAGCAAACCCACTGCCACTGCGGGTCAACAGTCGGTGGGATGCCAGACTTCCCACCATCCATGAAAAGGTTAAGGTTTGATTCGTAGGCCAATAGTAAACCGATCCTTTTATATTATTTATATTTACATTATACTCATTCATTGAAACAAACATGTAAAATAGCTCAGTATCCAGAGTTCATTGTTTGATTAAGCAGAAGAAAACCGTTGAAAATTACTGAAGCAGGTAATTGATGTAGCAGGCAGCATTAAACTGATGATGGAAAGGAAAGAAATAATTAGTCCAATAGAGTGAAATATATGGGGAGAAAGTATACACGGTTCGTATAACATTTCTTTGAAAAATATATGTACCCAAACATTGAAATAGATGTGGGGTAGGTTTGATTAAGAGTCTAGACCTAGTGCCTTGGTCGCATTAGAAATTGCTCTATGGGGTATTAAATGTTTCAAAAAGAACGAAACCTCATAGAATAGTCTAGAATTGGCTGATTAGAGGTAGTCGCGGAAAAAACCAGAACCACTCCTCTTCATTCGAGCATTTTAACAGTAGAGAAAATTCAAAGATGGCGTTTGACAAGAACTAACTTCTTCTATAAATTCAATTGCGTAAAATTTGCATAAGGGGCCGTCTTTATATTAAATTGAGTACCAACTTCATAAATTCCAATAGAAACCCCTATTTTGACATACAATTTCGAATCTATGTCAAAATTTAACTTCAGATACCAAATTTCATGTCATTAGGTCTTACCATTTCGAAGTTGTGAGTATAGAAAGATTGGTGGAGCTCCTAATGTTAAATCAGTTTTAGACTTTTATAGATAACTTCCTAAATAATATTTCTATAGCGCTGATATCTTGTACAATGTTACGGTTAAAGAACCCAAATAAAATCCACCTAATATTTTATTTTAAAAATAGTTTTTAATATGCAATAATTAAATTAATGTTTGAAAAAATTATGAATTGCAACCTTACTGTATTTTGATAGGAATCGATTCAGGACTTCTAATATGACCATGCAAAATTTCTGCGCATTCCAATGGTTACTTTTTGCGTTACATTAAATTTTCTTCCTTATGACGATGTCAGGGGGCAACCAAAAGTTTAAAAAACGTCTGACAAACCTCGGGATAATTCTCGGATCGTTTGCAATTGCATAATAAATAATAATTCTCGGATCGATTGTTTGCACGCGCTGACAAAATACGTTTGAAAAAGTGTTAAAATTTGAAATTCGTGTAACTATAACTGCAATTACTCTCGATGTACGAATAACGATTTTCGATGTAGAGATGATCCCTGAAATAGACAGAAATTTTAACATTGAATAACTCCGGATATAAATATAGTAAAGTCGTGAAATTTTATATTTAGACTAATTCAATGATGCTGAATCTGATTAAGACATCAAAACATGGTGGTTCCATTGGAAATTTTGTTGTTTGTGCAAAATTTGATATGAAGAGGTTCCCTTATAATTTTTTTGCATTTAAATTTGTAGAGGACGTTATTCCTTATTGAATGATATCTTTGAATTTGCCCTACTATTCAGTGCTCGAAATAAGGGGGTTCGTTTTTTTCCGCGACTGTACAACAAGTAAAATAAATTTAAAACTGAACTCAGAATGCGCAAACGAATGTGCGACATAATTCCAAAAATTTAACTGTATAACATCATTATTACGTCAAATCTGAGTTTTAGTTAACAAGATATTCAATTGAAGGTCACTTTTTAACAGACTCAGGTCGCCATTTCTGTGTGCGATCTTATGAAAAACTAAATTAATTAAATGAAAAATCTTGATTCAAGTATCCTCTGGGGAGACGTATTAATAAAATTTAATTAGAATCACATTTATACAAATTTTAAAAACATCTTGTTTGACAAAATTTTGAAATTTATCGACCAGTGCGAAATTTATAATAAAGCATCTTAGGCTTACTTGAAAGAGGCATAAATCAATTGTCATCATATCGCATCATTAAAACCAAAGAGGCATTCAATTTAGATCTCGTCACCATCAAAAAATAACTCGTCATTTAGAAAATTGGTCAGATCTTGACGGACGAGATATCTCGTCGAAACCACTTGGAGGGTTAATCAAATTCAAAGCAATCATGCAGCAACTTGAAAAATTTTAACAGCTGCAGATTTTTTAAGTGCACATTAATTTAATTTATAAATAAAAATAATTATTAGTCAAATGAAAAATTAATTAAGCATTATTTTTATTAAAAATACATTTTTAGCCGAGCCGTTAAAAAAATTTTCTCCTTAAATTTTCCAAGTCACCGTCGTGAGTTATTCAGCTCTATTTTACTTTTATTAGCGGAAAATCCCCGGGTTTACTTAAGTCACTTGTCGCAGTCACTTCACCTATCACAAAAAAGAACCGGCAAGTATAAAGAATCTGTAAAAAGTGGACGAAAACGAGAGAATTTTATGGATTCCTTTACTATGCCAGAGAATGACGCGTTTCCTGGCATAGTGCGAAGGTCTCATTGTATTACACAAAACATTTTTTTTAAACCTATCTCTGCTCTGAGTTAAGAGTACTAACTTGAATAGTTAAAATGTGGGTCAGGATCATAGTACTTTACAAAGATCTCAAGCCTCATCACTGTGATACAAGATGGTGTGGAAATTTCGAGATCTCCTGCCAGAGTGGAATCATGTCTTGATTCTTCTTAGGTTCGTTATTTGCCTTAAAATAGTACGGGAAGGGGTGGATTAAGGCTTGTAAAATGCGCTTACCGCTCGTTCTTCTACCCACGTGGAAAACACGGAGAATGTTTGTCATGACGTATACTACATTGTCGATATTCCTTCCGGATTTGTCAGAGAGGGGGCAAGAGGTTGAATGGGGTAGATTAGGTTAGTGGAAATTCTCGGATCTTAGAAGAAACTTTTTGAGTTGTGGTGGAGGGTACTAAGAACTCTTATTTTTACGGCTCTTTACCAAGATCCTTACTTAGGAAACCCTCAAATTAGCAGGATCATTTACGAAATAGCTCTGAAGTAATAAAATGCCATACCTTGTTTAGGTAGTTAATTAATGTCGCAATGGAGAAACACAACAGGCTGTTGGCGACGGTCCGGGATCAATCCCTAGGGGAACGATCCAAGGTAGGTAGGTATTTTAATTAATGTCACACTAGGGCAACACAACGGGTTATTGGTGACGGTCCGGGATCAATCCCAAAGGGATACAAGGACAACGCCTTGTAATTTTGAACCACGGTCAGAAGACGAGGTCAACACCTGAGCTGGCACCCCACTTTCCAAACTTCCGTACCATGCCAACGTGAGGACATTTGAGGGCGCAATTTAACGTGCACCTGCACCCATATACACGGTCTTTGGATGGCCTTGTTTAGGAAATTGATTTATAAGTTCATGCAGGTGCTTTTCAACGTATAATATCAGAAGACGCAGATCATTAACCTCTACTATCCGATAGCCCACAAATGCGGACATTTGGTTGGGTTTATAGCGCAAGGGCCATATTTGTTCAAGCTGTGTTGAATACAAAACAGACAGCGGTAAGTAAATGGACGCACACATGGAAAGTTTTACTGACACAAGGGTTGGTTGGTTTTGGGGCTTTATGGCGCTAGACACGACATACAATATAAAGTAATAGACAGACCCACAATGAAAGCTTTACTGACACAGAAGAGAGAAATACACCCAGGGAGAAATACACCTGACAGGAATCGAACCTACACCGCCTATAACTCGAAGGTTGCTAGCGCAGTGGGCATACCCACTGAGCCCCGACGGCCCCGACACAAGAAGGGAGAAATACACCCGGGGTAAGTTACAGTAACCGAACCTGCACCTCCAACAACTCGCAAGTTGCTAGCGCAATGAGAAAACACACCCAACCATAGGGAAAATTCTTTATTGTAACGATTCACATTTGCAATAATCAAGGAATATGCTAACATTTGAATCCATGGAAACAAAAGAGGCGGTCAAGCAAAAGGTCCACTTATGTGGACCTGCGGAAGGAAGGTTAGCATTACCAATGAAAAAGTGAAACTTATAAAATCACGTTTCCACTTGTTGCTGAAATGCGTTGACACAGGGGAATGGGGAATAAACCCATGCTATTCGAGCAGTGAAGAGTTTACTCTAATAGTAGCAACTTCGCGTGGGAAAAAAACCTGATCAGGTGTGCCAGGACTCAAAATTTTCATGCATCCCTTTACAGACTATTTGTTTAAACCTGTTTATGGACAGAATTTTCCTTTATGAACAGCTTTTATATTTACGATATAGTTAACTGAATCTACTTTGAAATGTTGCATGCAATACGCATGTACTTACACTGTTTAAAAGTGCGTCCGGAATAGTTTAAATTACTCGACTTTAAATTCATCATTAAGAAACGAATTACGTAGAAATATACAAGTTAACTTAAAATGTTGCTGTGGAAGCATGATTTATATAATTAAGACTTTCTATGCAGGTACAAATTAAGTCTATTAACGTTTTAGACTGCTTTAATGCGGTATTTTTCACTAATTGAAAATTTAAAACTAATATAAATGAAAGATAACTAGATTTCTGAGAAGTGTTAATTGTACAAATTAGGTAAGAAATATATACGTTTATCCTTTTAATCAAAGCGTCGAATGTCCCATGTCAACCTAGTTGATCAAAAATATACCCACATAATTTTAGTACCTATTTTTCATTAACAGCCAACGTAGAAACACAATTTTCAACAATCATATTTTGCGAATATCGATATAGTAAATGTTTAAGCTAAAATGTGCTTGAATTTAAATTTGCGAATTCTAGATAGTTCGCTGATAAATCTCTACTTTTATATGAGGGTTTTCTGCAAAGCTAAATACAAAGGGAATTAGTGTTTTTGTGACCTTTCGTAACTTGTGACGAAATTTAGCATATTTACTCGAATACAATTTACGTGCTTCGCTTATATTTAAAATTAACTCCAAACGTAGGCAAATTGCCGATAAATAAAATTAATTCTTCCCCGAAAGTGTTGTTCCTTCTCTTAAAAATATCAAATATTTTTAAGTAAATCGTACTAAAGGTTGTTCTTGACCCTCCTAGTGGTTTATCTTCGTAATGTAAACCACCCTGCATGGCCAGGCTTTAACGCAAACACCTGTTTCAAACTGTCAGCAGTTCTGGGCTAGGAGCAATTTATTTTTCCTACTTGGATTTACATTCTCCTTGGAGTGAAAGGGCAGTTATGTCTCAAAAGATATGTCGTCCTTAGCAAAATTGACCGGATCTTCAACGAGATATCTTGTCAGAACCACTTGAAGGGGTTAATTTAAAATAAGCATTACAAAACGATCGTGTGAATTCAGCATCAATTTAGACTACTTCACAAGTACCTCAAAGGTTAGAATGAGTAAACTTTAACGGATATTTAACTTTAATTTAAATTCAAAATTAGAAAGCGGGGAAGCATCTTCTGCAACTCGCACAAAATCCATCTCTCGACTTGTGTCTTTTATTATTGCTGAGTGGAAATTAAATGGATTACCCAAAAGCCGTTGAAGCTGAAAGGAGAAATAAGGTAGCAGGAAAATGTTATACATACTTGATTTATGTGTTCAAGGTGCAGCTCAACTTTCTGCTGAGCTTCTTTGAGTGCACCCCTGTCCTTATGATGGATTGGCGTAACCTTATGCAAGCGGCTGAGGAGCAATGGGTACCTAGAAATAGTGATCCTAATTAGTTTCCTGCTTCTTGCTTAAACAAACTTGGAGAGAAGTAAAAAGCAACAGTAAAAGGGAAGAAAACACATAACAAAGGTTTAAACAAGAGGGTGACGAAAGACGTGTAAAAAGCAGTCTGTTTTTATTTTAACCTATTCTTTTCCACGTATCAAATAAGGGAACCCGTGCGCGAAAGGGTTTCTTCTCCACCTAAATATACTTAAAAGCCCTTTCGTTTCTGAAGACATAAAAGAAAAGATGAAAAAGAAAGTGGTCTTTTTGCTTTTTGTAACTTTTCCTCTATCAACGAAACGTGGAATGCCCCCTTTTTAGTAGGATATATAAATATATTTATTTACTTATCCAGTGATTCTACATACAGTATCCAGTTACAGTATCACTGATTATTAGAAAATGGAAAGACAGATTACACTTTTATAAAAGATTCAAACGTATTCTTATGAACAGTGAATTATGAAAAATATCAAAACGATCGAAATAACTATTCTTCCGTGTCAGGGCAAAAAGGATGAAGTCAAAAATGGCTACTTTTTCAAAATCTTAATTTAAATATTTCACTCTTTCTAACATATTCAGGGGGAAAAGTAGCATGCCATGATACAAATAATTGTAATTTAGATTCGTAGATTCATTTAGTTTTTACTTTAAGCATATTATAATATTTTTAAAATTATAATGACGCACTTGACTCCTTTGGACCCATCAAAAGTCACCCTTTTGCCCTGACATGGAACAATTATACAAATCATAATACATTAAAAGCATTCTTAATGTAAAACAAGAAAAATGAGTTTTAAATAAGACTTTGTATCTTAAAATGCGACTATTGAATATGAAATTGTTGGATAGCGTGAAACAAATATAAAAGTCCACCATGAGAGTTCTATGTGTGTGTGCATACATAAACATGTACAATTTTCAGTGCATATATGAATATACATTATAGCGCGCTTTATGGGAGACTGAAAGCGTGATACATCGACGGGGGAGATTTAGTGAGGATCGGGCAAACTTATTGGGGAAAAGACAAATTGTACCTTAAATTAGGATTTTTTATATTTACTTGAACACAAAATTGATAGAATATCGCAAAATATCACAATAATCTCTATATATCAACGCTTCTTTGGTGACAAGGACGGAATATACTGAGGGGAGTGTTGGGGAGGACAAAGAAAAGCTTAGATATGGAAATAAAAAGTCATAAACTATACTTCAGAGCACAAGTTTATTTCATTAAATACATCGTCGGCTTATAAGGGAAACACCAAGTCAGAAATTTAGTTCTGAGAAAACGAAGGGGAACAATTCTACTCCTAAACTAAACTCACTTCAGAAATCTAAGCTTCATGCAAAGACAAATCGACTTAGTGGACTTCGCCAGTCTAAAGGTCACCCCATTCTAGAACAGAAAAGCTAAACTCGTATCTTGAACATTTTGACTTGGTGTTTGTTTCACTTGCAAGCCGACGATACGTAAAACTAAAAATTAAACCCAAAATCAATGGCAAACCCGTAAAACATTGTAAATAAAGTAGAATACTTTCTAAACAGAAATTTCTTATTCTCACTTTCGATGCATCCAAATCTTTTTTACCAATTCACTTTGAGATAACTTTGAACAGAGGAACTTCTGAACTCCAATTCTATAGAACCAGTGAGTTTCCTCTGTTCAAACCCAAAATTCAACGCGAGGGAGCAATTAGGAAAGAGTGATATAACAGAATGCGCGATATATTCAGGAAGGATATAAGAGATTACTGTAAGTTTTTTAAGTGGAATCCCACAGAGCAAAAAATATTGAATAAAAATTATTGTCTTTTATAATATTGAATTATATATTGAATCAATATATGAATTCTCAAAATAAGCAAACAAGGCATCGGGGTCATGGTCTTCGAAATTCGTTAAATTTAATATTGCTTTTCAGTTACATTATATCTTTAAGATGCTAACGACTAGGGAAGTATCGCACACAACTGAATTTTAGGTTTTAATTTAGACTGAAATCCTATTTATAATTTATTTAGACTGAAATCCAAAGTTACTAATTAATTACTACTTAAAAGGAACATTACAATTAATAATTATTAACCCTCCAAGTGGTTTCGACGAGGTATCACGTTCAAGATCTGACCAGTTTTGCTAAAGATGAGATATCTCATCAACATATTGCCGATTATTTTTATGATAACTAGATCAAGATCTGGTTAGTTTTCTTCTAATGACGAAATATCTCGTCCATCAAGATCCTGTCAGTTTTAAATGACGAGATACCTCATCGAGAAAACCACCAGTAGGATAAATAGTAAATTAAATCTACATAGATATTAATTTTTATTATTAATCAATGCAAAATTACGTTAATAAGTAGTTTACTTTTACTAAGTAAATTCATCCAAAAAATTGGATGATACTGTTTGTATCGGGAGAACACGCGATTTTTCATACTAAGAAATCAAAAGTAAACCTTAGAGTATGAAGTACATATTTTTCGGTTGAGGGTTTGAAAAATTGTCATTACCAGGTTTTGATCCTTATTATATTACAGTAATTCAGCATTTTAGCGGATGCTAAATTCTGCACTTAACTATTTTATAGAACACATACACATTTCAATGTTAATCATTGCTTATGTTTAAACAATATTTATATACGCTTTTATATTAAATTTAAATTGAAACATAAGTCATAAAATAAATATGATTTGCTCGATAATAGAGGTAAAATGTTTTCTTAAAAATATCTAGTTGATCTATTCTAAATATCTTGGGATAAAATAGAAATTTAAATGAAATATTCGAACCGACTTGAATTCTACTCTTTCTAAACCACAGAAAACATGTAGAAATATATCTTGTTTTTAAGTACAGAAAAGTATTGAATCTGAATAAGTCAGTTACTGAAACACGCTTAGAAATATTTTACCGTGTGACTCTTTGAACAGGAACCATAAGGAAAGCAGGTAAATTCATACGTCTCAGTAATGTATTTTCCATTTGTGATACTCTTAAGAAAATTCTCAAGAGCTCCTTTTCTTTCTCCAAACTACTAAGGAGTACTGACGCTGAAGCCTGAAATTTAATTAAGAGATTTAGCAAATTAGGCTGTTAATTGCAATACAATTTTATAATTCAAACAAAACAAGGATATTTTGAAAAGCATAGGTTGCTGATATCAGATTATGCTTTTATAAAAGTAATAATATGAATAGAAATGCAAAGATAGCAACATAAAACAATTTTAAAGGTGCTTAACTATTTGAAATCAGCTTAACTATTTGAAAAAGCTTTAAACTACACTTTGTACATGAGGATTTTTCAGTGTAAACATAAACAGGAGATAAACATTTTGATTAACTAATTTGATTTATTGCCGTTTTGGCAATGTTTGGTGTTAATTTTTAATATAACGGACATGCCGAAATTGCGTACGAGTACAATGTCAAGTTACGTCGCAAGTTACTTAAGAGATTACCAAAACACTTGAACCCTCACTATTTAGCTTTATAGAAACCCTTATGCATTGAAGTATTGAACATTGAGAATCGTGTAGTTTAAATAAAACATTACCTGAATAAGATGGCAAATCGCAAGAAATAAATTATTTTACTTACGTATCTTATTTTCTAATAGTATGAGATTTATGATTTGAAGTTCAATTACAAGTTTACTGATTGCAAAAGTTAAAGGTGTACAGCATAAAACATTGAATTTTAAGGGTGTGCTTCAAATGTAATTATCGCTGTTTCTTAGGCAAATTTTCTTAATTTCTTGTTTATTGAATACAGTAAATATCAAGCAGAATTCAGTGACCAAAATTACATAGGCTGCTGGAATTTCCTCCAACTTAAGAGGGTATTTATGCCAGGCATATATATCCCATTGAATCTCGTATATATTACTATCGGCTTTAGATCTACAGATTTTCAGAAGTGCAACTTCTGATTTACTATGCTGTTTTGTTTTGAGGATGCATAGGTTCTACCTCTCCCGCTGTATTGCTCTTTGTTTCTAGACTTTATGTACGATACTTGGAGAAGGCCCATATGAACTTAGATTTTATTTTCATTTTAGTCTTGTTCTGTGTTTTGCATTTTGAGTGCACATGTCTTTTTGCCTATTTATTCTATTATAACCCGCCACTGGAAATACTGTTTTCAGTATCATACTTCGTTGATTGTTTTTTTATGACGCAAGGATCAGATCTGATCAAGCTGCGCCAAACAACGTCTTTTCCATCGAGTAAATGGACATGCACACAAATTTTACTGATACAGAAGAGAGAAATAAACCAAGGATAGATACATGAATCGAACCTGTGCTGCCTACAGCTCGTAGGCTGCTAGTGCAATGGGCAAACCCATTGAGTCACGGATGGCCAGATGAAACTAAAGGACTAAACCAAAAGTATTACCAGTGAAAGTTACTCAATGCAAAAAATTCAAAAGAATGATTACATTAGATCCGGTATTCTCAAAAAAATATCACAACCGAACTGTTAATTAAAAAGTTAAATGTAAACTATAATGATTGAGCTTTCTCATTAAATTGTCCCAGGATTGTTTACAGATTGCGTCGCCACATTCTTGCTTTTGGCATCCACCCTTTAAAAATGAACGCATATCTAGACATTAAAAACCCTCAAAGAAACAAGAAAAAGCGATACAAGTTGCCAAATTTGACGCCACTAAATAACCGTTGCGGATTACGATCTATAAATATAAAAGCTGCCACTATTTTCAAGCTTCTCTTCAGAATGTGAAGGAAATAAATATTAAGAAAATCAATTTTACAGACACTTTATTTTTAACCTCCACTTCCAGTCCAATGTATATGAAAGCAAAGGGTAGCGAAGTTATCTACGAAAAGCAGGAATCGGAATCTCAGGAGGAAAAAATATGCTGATCCTTGTCTCTTTTTTCAGAAAGTTTGCGTCTTTACAACCGGTGAGGCAACTTTTCTCAGAGTTTCAACCTTCCCCCTTGGAGTATTCTCTGAAGAATTCTCCTTTCTTTTCATTCCTCTGTGCTTCACAGGCCCTTTTTCCTCAAAAAGACCCTCGCAGTTTTGTATTCATCGAAACATTTACAATACAATGAAGTAGTTTTAAACATTCGAGAAATCTAATTTCTTTGTATTGATTCAGTTCCAATGCGAATATTTATTATCTTATTAGAATATTTACCGAAATGTCTAATTATCTTATGCTACAAATATTTAAAAGAGCAGTGAAGACTCCAAGAAACGATAGGGACACTCAATTTGTTGGAATCGGTCTCAACCTCTGCAGAGGACTTGAAATTATAGTGCCGTATGGTGTAGATGAAAGTAGAAAGTTATTATGTTAATCTTGAGTGTATATAAAAGATAGCAGAAGAAATAGTGAAATAGACGAGACGTCTTGATTTTGAATGCATGTTATGTTTGTAAATACGAATTGGTTTCAATAAAATTAATTTTTAATAATGTCTCGTAAACTTTAATGTCCTTTGGCCCCAATAGATCAAAGCCAACACAATTCGCTGATCATGTACGGCAATCTCCCATCGACCTTCTAATCAAATAGACGGAGCATGTGCCAGCAGCTTCATGTTATTTCTCCCGATTGCGTGGTCATTAACCCTCCTAGTGGTTTATCTTCGCTTCGAAAACTGCCCTGTAGTGACCAGCCTCTGGTGGAAAAACCTGTTCCTAAGTGTCACACGTTATGGGCAAGGGACAGTTTGCTTTTCCTACTTGGATCTTCATTCTGCCTTGGAGTAATAGGGCAGATTTGTCTGGACGAGATATCTCGTTCTTAGCAAAATTGACTAGACCTTGGACAAGATATTTCTTGGAGGTTTAACCGAGAGGTTAAACCGATTAATGGATCATTATCCATTAATCGGAAACAAGCAGAACTCCGAATGCATGACAGTTAACTTGCGCTTCGATAGCCAATCGGCTCAAGCCGATTCACAAAAGCCCACGTGAGTTGAGATCTTAGGACAGCGACTCAGCCCACACGCTCCGTCTATATCATCGGAAGGTCAATGCAGTCTGGTCCCACTCGTAACCTGAAATAGGGGTGCTTTTACAACACCGATCACTCAAAGGTAGAATCCATCTTGATTCGAGTTATGTGATATAATAAGGAAGCGTTTGCTCATTAAGACAAGATCTGGAAGTTAATAATTTTTTTAACTAATTCTGAAAGCAAATGTTAAGATAATTTAGATATTGCAATGTGTTCCTCACCTGCTTCACGCAGTAAGTTTCGAAGGCATGCAGCATAGACGAAGACTCCAAGAATATTTTCCCCAGATTTACTGTAGTGTAGTCCTGTAAAAAAATTTTAAAACTGATATCATTCTTCACAATTCACTATATATAACATGTTTTGCAAAAGTAGTTGTGAACAGACTGGGTTGAGTTTAAAGACTATCAGGTCTGGAAGTTTCTGATAGTTCAAGTCTGTGTCCATTCGACAGACTATAGGTTGATTCTTATGGTGCAAGGGTCCTGATTGCGACAAACATTCAGACTATTATCGCTAATTCGATCCATATATATATATGATCTAACGGCTGGACAACGGCCCAATTGGGGAAAATTAGTGGGGTCTAACTGCAAGTACCAATTAATTCTATGCAACTTTTACCAGTCGCCACTGTCAGATTTCATTCCCCCATTCATGAAGTATAACCTATATACACTGCTGGCCACCCAAATTGCAACACCAAGAAAGACAAGAGATATCACAACAAAATTTATTTTGTAGATAACATGTTGACCAAGTATCAAATGATTAAATTTATAGACTTCTGTGAAGTGTGGTTCCTGCCAAAATCAGTAGCCAGAGTATCCGCCATTGTTGGAGATCACCGCTGCCACACGCCTCGGCATTGATTCAAAGAGACTTTGGATGTGTTCTTGGGGTACAGCAGACCAAGCAGCTTCCACACGTTGCCAAAATTGATCTGGTGTGGCAGCTGGGGATGTATTCTGGGTCAATCGTTGAGCAACCATGGACCACAAGTTTTCTATCGGCGAAAGATCCGGAGAGCGAGCTGGCCAGGGAAGCAATTCAATCTGGCGATTGACGAAGAACCCTTGGACAATGCGTGCCACGTGTGGTCGCGCATTATCCTGTTGAAATATGGCTGTGGGCAAGCCTTGAAGGTAAGGAAGGACAACTGGCTCCAACACCTCGGAGATGTAGCGCTGGCTGTTTAAAGTACCGGCAATGCGTACTAGAGGAGTGCGAGAGTGATATCCAATACCGCCCCATACTATAATACCCGGTGCAGGACCAATGTGGCGGTGCATAACGCAGCTGTTCAGCATCCTCTCTCCACGGTGTCTCCAGACTCGAATCCGACCATCGTGGTGTTTCAGACAGAAGCGTGAATCGTCAGTAAAGACAATTTCATTCCATTCTGCCGTCCACATCCTTTTTTCATCGCACCATTGGCGGCGGAAACGTCTGTGGTTCTGCGTCAAGGGTAGACGAAGCAATGTACGTCTTGCGGACAGACCACTCTGCTGTAAACGGCGTCGAATGGTACGCGCAGACACTGGATGATGCGGTACAGTCTGAATGTGCTGTGCTATGGTTCGTGATGTGGCTGAGCGATCCGTCACTGCCATACGCACAATATGCCTGTCATCACGTGAAGTGGTGCACTGAGGTGGATGCGATCGAACATGTCGGTCCGTCGTACTCTCCTGCATCCAACGATCACATATCCGCATTACAGTTGTTTGGTTTCGTCCAACACGACTACCGATTTCCCTGAAAGATAATCCACAATCTCGGTAGGCCACTATCCTTCCTCTGTCGAACTCGGATACTTGATCAAAAGATGATCGCTGTTTTCTACGAGGCATAATTGATCGTTTTTTTGAAAAAACCACAAGAAAAACACAATTGCCGTACTTGAAATCGTCGAAATCTCCAAGCCTTAAATAGCGCTTTGAAGTGGCGCCACAGGCGCGCGTGATGTGCGTCTGCGCTGAAATTCTAATCATTTGCATATCTCACCTCCGCTAATGCATGTTGTAAATTTCATATTATTTGCATGCTTCCTTCAGGGTGTTGCATTTACGGTGGCCAGCAGTGTACTTTATACATTCAAGCACTCAGACATCTGTACAGCACTTTCTAGTACACTAAAGCCAATTCGGGGAAATTATTGGGGCCACCACTTGTTTCTGTTTCGAGTGTTTACGGAACTCTATTTGCACAGATCATTACTGATATTATCGATAAATTTTTATATGCCCTGCCCCATATTTGAGGGGGAAAGAACCCAAACATAAAAATATTAGTACACAAGGTATTCGGTGTCCCCTAGTAACTTTCTCCCATCTCATAAAGAGGCCAAACGACTCAACCCTCCTGGTGGTTGTCACGACGAGGTATCTCGTCAATGGCAAAACAGATCAGATCTTGATGAACGAGATATCTCGTCACTAGAAAAAAACTGACCAGATCTGGATGGACCAGATATCACGTCGAAATCACTTGGAGGGTTAATGAGTGAGATAGTCATTCTGAATACTTGGTTACCAGTGCATTATCAGTATCATTATCAGTAATATTTATCCCTCATGTTTGAGTGTCGTAATCATAAAAATATCGAGGGTCGTTCAACCTTTTGTTGAAAACTATTACATATTGACAGTTTTTAATACTTACCTCTCCTGTTTCAGGAGCAACCTCCTCCATAAAAGTAATGAATGGATGTTGGGTTATGTCACAAGGGCTATATTTTGTCTACATGCGCCAAACAACGTCAAGTAAATAGACATATTACACACAGGGAAGGTTTTACTGACTCAGAAGAGAGAAATACACTCAGGGGAATCAAACCAGCGCCGCCAACAATTCGCATGTTGCTCGGGCAATGGGCAAAATCCATTGAGCCACGGTGACTCATAATGGGAAAGGGAAGCTAAAGGGGTTCGGGCCTCTATGAGTTGGCACCTCCCCACTAACTTTTCAGTTGACAGACCTCATGAAATACAAATATTTATTCATACTGTCAAGCAGATCACTCCAGTTACATGACAGAAAAACACAGGACAATTATACAAGAACTACATCATAAAAGCACAAAAAAGAATTACATAGAATACTGACAAATGAAAGAAAAAAAATCACCATCGAAACACCAACCAGAGAAAAAAAAAATAAAAAACTCAGTTTTCAAACGTTAAAGTTATAAAATTTCTAATATATAAAATCGTCAGAGAAAATATCAAAGGTTGGGGCAAGCTATTGATCGTTCTGACAAATTGGGCTATTAGATTTTTCAAATAATTTTCGATGGATAGTTTCCTGAAAAATGATTTTATTACGAGTTTGTAAGAGGGTACATGAATATTTATCTCGTTGAGTAGGCTGGTACAATTAATTAGTTATGCGACAAATTATACAATAATTGAAACAAAGACAGATTTACAGTTTAGAGAGGACATATTGTATCAGGATCTCAAATGGACAGTTGATCTTAACCCAGAACTTAAAAAATCCTTAGAAATAGTTTTTACAATTTTGTAACTGATATATTTATACGACGGGGTCCAGACTATGCAGCCGTATTTTAAAATATTGGTCTTACAAAAGAATTGAAAAGATTTATGTATATAAATAAATCATTGACAGTAAAAATATGACATGCGTTTCGAAAACTCAAGCCTTTAATGCCTTTTTGGTTACTTTAAATGTTAATTTGTATTTGTACCCAATTCTTAGGTTAGAAATATTGTTGCCTTGTGAAATTCCCCATTAATGTTATGAGCAGATATATATTCCTTTCGGTAAATAAGTTTTATGGTGATAAAGAGATGTACTTAGATGGTCTAATGAGCTGTAAAATGTTGTATATCTAAGATTAGATCTTACGAATTACGTATCTTAAATGATCTTCTGGAGCTAATGGCCAAGTAAATTACAAAACCACATCTCCTTGCTTTCTTCCCGTTCCTCCTATAAATAGACACTTACTCTTAGGAGGAAAATGTTTGCGGTTTTTCATTTGAGATCTACAAAAACTCTTTAAACTCTTCGTCACCTAAATGTTTTTAAAGCATGTCGTTACCCCCCATTCTTTTTCTATTTCTATTCGTTACTATTGGGTTGGCCAAAAAGTTCCTTCAGTTTTTAAATAAAACATTTTTCATTGTCACAAGCAACTATTGAAAAATGCATTGAGTTTTCTTCCTACATCTTCTACCAATTTTTGCAGGCCATCTTCAGAATTTCCTTCTAAAACTTATCTTTCCGAACAAAGAAATGTCCCAGATGCCTTTTGCAGTCTTCCAAGGAATTGAAAGTTTTTCCATGAACCCTCAAAGTGGTTTCGACGAGGGAGGAATCGAACCCCCACACTGATTGGACATGTGTCAAGCAAACCATTCGATAAGCGCATGCGTACTCTGGTTTCCGACAGAAAATTTCGCTGCGAATCAGTATTTCAGCCTTTAGCATCGCAGGACTGATGTTGGACCAATGTGTGACTTGCCGAATGACCGATTATCTCTAATATTTCATTTCACCTTATCAAGCATGATTGATAGGTAACCGCAATTTGCACGACCCACAACTAAATGAACCATTTCTCTGGGAAGAAATTTTCACAATGCGGCATTTTCTGTCAAATGTTCACATGAAAACTTTTTTTAACACAATGCTTTAAATGAAAAATAAATAAGAAAATAATTTGAAATCCGGCCATGTACGCTATATCAAATTATAGCATGTATTGTAACCAGATTTGATAGCTACCGAACAGGGCTCGAGAACAGCCTTATGCTCTAAGCTATCCGGCAAGTGACGAACATAAAGGATATCGAGATAAGATTGTGGGCGTTGATAAGAGTTCTTCGCTTGTGTGTACTTTAACTCGAATCAAGCATTTTTCCTTTTTAAGCACTAAAACACTGGATTCACCAGCTTGAGGGCACGCTCTGATCTCTGGATTGGCATGCTCGCGGGCACTGTGATCTCTGGATTCGCATGCTCGCGAGCCCATTCTGATCTCTGGATTCGTATGCTCGCGAGCCTGTACTGATCTCAGGATTCGCATGCTCGCGGGCACTCTGATCTCTGGATTCGCATACTCGCGGGCACACTGATCTCTGGATTCGCATACTCGCGGGCACACTGATCTCTGGATTCGCATGCTCGCGAGCACGCTCTGATCTCTGGATTCGCATGCTCGCGAGCACGCTCTGATCTCTGGATTCGCATGTTCGTGAGCACGCTCTGATCTCTGGATTCGCAAGCTCGCGGGCACTGATCTCTGGATTCGCATGCTCGCGGGCACTGATGTCTGGATTCGAATGCTCTCGAGCACGCTCTGATCTCCAAATTAACTTGCCTTGCGAGCAAGCTCTGATCTTTGGATTCACTTGCTCGTGAGCACGCTCTGATCTCTGGATTCTGCAGCTATGATCTCTGAATTCACAGGTACTATCGCATCAAGACATGGAGCCGTAAATAGTAGGCTTTGATATTCTTTTATGAACCTTGCATCATTAAACCCAAAGAACCAACGGATGGGGGAGGGGGTAGATGGTAGTGTTACCAAGTGCTATAACTACTAACAGCTAAGAGGAAATAAAGTATTGTAATATTCGAGGAATATTTAAAAAATACTTTTACAATCTATTAACTAGTAAGTAGCACCGGTACACAGACCTATAATTAATGAAATTATTTACTTGTACATGTTTCATCAAAAAACGAAATTGGGAATATCAAAGTCATCTAACCTCATCTCCATGCTCCATCGCAATATCTAAGGCATCTTGAAGCTTTTCAGAAAATTTAGTATTTGCTGTAGTCAACTCATCCAAGTTGAGAAAGATGCTGAATAGCTGCTCTTTTGCCAACAGACCAGCGATTTCCATTGGACGACAGAATTCCTATTGAGAAAATTGCAACGTTAGTGAAGGGTTAATCCAAGTTTATGAATAGTCAAACCAAATATTGACTGTAACTTGAGGCACAATATCGATTACTAATTACATATTACAAAAGACCAATATTTACTATTGCTGATAAGGTGATTTAACCCTCCTGTTGGTTGTATCGACGAGGTATCTCGTCATTATCAAATTGACCAGATCTTGATGGACGAGATATCTCATTAGAAGAAAACTGACCAGATCTTGATCTCGTCATCAAAAATCAGCAATATCTTGATATAGTCGCTAGCAAAATTGGTAAGGTCTTGATGAATGAGATATCTCGTCGAAACCATTTGGAGGGTTAATTTGATTTAGACTAAACTGGCCGGAAGACTCAAAGGTCGATTTTCGTTCTTTCACCTTCACTCAAAACATTACAAAATCGATATGATAATGAAAGCATTCGTAAAAAGAATGTAGAAAACTACCTGAATGCATGCACTTCTAAAATTATTTAAATCTAATTTAGATTAGAAGATTGTATTAAAGTTAGATATCAGTCGTTGAAATCCCGGAGAAAACTATATTAACTTAAAATTAAAATTCATTTCGAAACATGAAAGGTTAAAAAAATGATTGTACAACATCAGAAATAATAGAGGTTAACTAATCATATACTTTCATCCCTAATTTCACGTTTCCCATGCACGCAATTTCATTTGAATAAAAGCAATCGATATTTAAAACGATACATTAAATTATACACTGAGTAAATAGTTTTATAAAATTTAAAACTTGTAAAGAAAGGGGAAAATTGTTTGGATACATTTCATATGCAAAGAATAGTCTAGATAGGTTGGTTGGGGTTTTATGGCGCAAGAGCTATATTTGGCCAAGATGCGCCAAGCAATAGACAAACATAAAGTAATACTTTGGATAAGATTTCGTTGATATATTTGATTTGTTTCCCAAAAGATGACCATTTTGAGTATTTATGACCAAACGATCATGAAGATCAATCTTAAATAATTAACCACCGATTTTCTATTGGGACATTGTGTGGTGGATATGTACAATGGTATCATTCCAAAAAATGCTCGTGTTACTTCGACTCATACTTTACACTATTAAGTAAAAGAACGAAAAGCATGTTTTATTCTCAGAATAAAGAGGTAAATAATTTTGTGAGGAATTTTACACTTACCAAATTTGTATATATAGCCTTTGTATGTATATAAATGCGATGCTCAAATTATAAGCAAGATTTTTTTTATTAAAATTAAATTATAATTCTGGTAAATAAAAATTAATGTAATTTGCATAGGATTTGTCCATGGATTTAAAGGTTATGTGAGCATGAACTTAGATCAGTCAACCCAGCAACTTTTAATGCTCGTAAGATCAGACAGAAACTACGATCTGTGTGCGAAGTTCTTCCCTCCCTCACATTAATAGCACGTTGTGTTGCTCCAGTGTGACGTTAATTAAAATACCTACCTACCCTCCCTCACATTACTCCAGGTAGGTAGTTGGTTAACGTCGCACTGGAGCAACACAATGGGCAATTGACGGTCCGGGACCAATCCCGAAGGGAAAGATCGAGGACAACACCTCGCAATTTTGAACCATGGTCAGGTGACGAGGTCAACACCTGAGCTGTCTCACCCCACTCTTCAAACTTCTACAGCACGCCAATGTGAGGAAATTTGAGACCATGACAGATTAACGTGTACCAGCCCTCGCTTACACGGTCTTTGGTTGGACAGAGTTTTGAACTGGAAATCCACAGGTTACCAATCCGTTTCTCTTCCAACTGGACTACCGCGGCCCCACACCTTAATCCAGGATATCGTTCCAGCCTACCACCTACTTTTATTTTTACAAAATGTTAAGCGGACAGTCCGATCTTTCTATCCGTCCTTTCTACCCTTCTATTGGTACTATTGAACTCTTCTAATCATCTCAGTTATATATGAAACTATTGGGTTAAGGCAAAAGTTCGTCCCGTTTTTGTCCCTAGATGACATTGCATCGCAAAACCGAAGTGTTATCTTCTTCTCACGTGTAAAGTTGTGATGTTGTTTGAAAGAAGGAATTTCAGCGAGTACTTTGGTTGGTTTGGGGTTTTATGGCGCAAGGGCCATTATTTGGCTATGCTGCGCCAGACACAAGACATACAATATCAAGTAATAAACACACACAATGAAAGCTTTTACTGACACAGAAGAGAGAAATACACCCAGGGAGGAATGCACCTGACAGGAATCGAACCTTCGCCGCCTACAACTCAAAGGCTGCAAGCGCAGTGGGCATACCCACTGAGCCACGACTGCCCCGCGAGTACTTGGGGAAAAAAATTGTGTTATTTGGTTGTGTTTTTAAATTTTGCTAAGCATTAAAAATGGCAGAAAATAAGGAGTATTTTCGACATATGCTTTATTTCCGAAAAAGCAAGAATCCTTCGCAGACGCAAAAGATACGTGTTGTGTATGGTGAGGGTGCTGTTGACAATTCCACGTGCCGTAAGTGGTTCAGAAAGTTTCGTCACCTGGATCAGTTCTTTAGCCAGAAACCTCAGAACTTCTATGGGAGAGGGATTATGCAGTTACCGGTGAGAGAGAGGAGAGATGGAGAAAGGTCATCGAACAGAACGGCACATACTATATTGATTAAATGTCATTTTTAATAGTAAAAATTTTTCTTCAATTTTTGTCAAACAAATGGGACGAACTTTTGTATCAACCCAATTATTATTTATTTAAATTTTAAATAAAATTAGTCGTTCGCATAAAATTTCCAGTATATATTTTGGAACCAGAACCCCGTCTGTTGGACATAATTTCTCCCCTATTTTTCCGTACTGATATGGGAAATGCGTTTCACTGAAAATGCTATGACCAGTTCTGAACTTACTTCTTTTATAATTCGCAAGTCCCTTCCATATTTGAGCTCGGTGTCCACGAACTCTATGATTATCTCCTTCCTCTCGCAGCGGCGGAACTCGCATTTCCGACACACGAGGGGGCTGAAGAGCAATCCGGACACCTCATCCTCCACAGGCTCCACCTGGTGGTCACAATCCGCACATAACTGCTCCTCCCAGTCACTGGGCATTTGCTTCATGCGAGAGGGCTTGCTGGTCTCGGTCCCGACACCGCTGTCATTCCTCTCAACTTCGGAGATACGCGAACTCTGAAAGAAATAAGCGTAAACATTAGGGTAGCAGTAACCATAACTACAATAAACTGTAAACAGTACAACACAATTTTATAATTGAATAGCGCCGAGCAACATAAAAGTAAGTCACATAAATATCGTCGGCTTAGAGCAAAAACTGACAAAAGTAATTTTTTATTATACTGTCTGTTACTAAGTATTACCTTTTAGGTCAAAAATAAAAACCTTCATCGTGTTATATATATTTTTTAAACATTGCAATATGAGAATGTGTATTTCTCATCATCATGATTAAAGCATTAAGTGTCACCGAAAAAATGTCTGCTAAAACCGACGATATATTCCGTAATGAAAAAACTATTTAGAGGACCAAAATAATTTCGAATTGTTTGAAGTTTGGTTGGGTTTTATGGCGCAAGGGCCATGCTAGGCCCAGCTGCGCCAAATAACGTCAGGTAAATAGAAAAACACTACACACACAAGGAAAGTTTTACTGATACAGGAGAGAAATATACTCCGGCAGGAATTGAACTGTTTCAACAAGTGCTCGATGTTTGAATGTTTATGATAACATAACCGCTTGAACAGTGGATAACTCGTTATTATTTTGTAGTTTCTTAACCCTTCAAGAGGTTTTGTCGAGATATCTCATCCATCAAGATCTGATCAATTTTGCTACTGACGAGATATCTCTTTATCAAGATATTACTGATTTTTTTATGACATTACGATCCGGTTAGTTTTTCTAATGACGAGAAACCTGGTAAACTTGGAAATACAATTAAACTCGGAAATTGCAAGCGTGAAAAATTTAAAGGTGTTTCATCACTATGCTGACCGAAGCCCTTCCATTATATACGAAACTAAGGATTTTAAGCGTAGCCAGTTTTATTTTGGAGGGGCCCAAAGTTAAAAAAAGAAATTTTTATGCAAAGTTTAAATCTGGTCAGATTTTAAATGGGATTTTTGTTATCTTTCGTCGCCAGACTGAAGTTTGAAGGATTAATGTAAGCGTATAAAAATGAACTCATCTTGGCTGTGTGATCTAAGAACCCAAATAATTGCAATGGTTGGTTTTGAGTTTTATGACACAATACCAATTTGCCAAGCTGCGCCGAGAACAAGATATACAATGTCAAGTAATGGACATACACACAAGGTAGGTTGGTCTTCGGTTTTTATGGTTGGTTGTTTTTAGGTTTTATGGCACAAGGGCCATATTTGGCCAACCTGTGACAAACACAATACAACTTCAAGTAAAACATGTCACGAAAGGGAAAAAAGAGGATTTGGGGAATAGAATAGGACGAGCAGATAGATTGCATGGGAATTCCGAGACGCGACACCCGTGTTTACTAAAAAGAGTAAACCCCGTGGGAAAAGAAAATATCAATAGAGACCACGGGTCTGTGAAGCCCGTACACACCTAAAAGAGATGCGCCCATATGGGTGAGGTTTTGATGAAAGAAACTTTTTTGATGAAAGAAACTTATGAATATGCATATTTTGTACTTCATTATTTACAGTAGAATATTCAAAGAAATCAGCATAAGGATGATTTTTGAAGAAAATTAAACGTTTCTATGCAGAAACTGGTCGTTTATCGAGGAATGCAAGTGGGTAGCTAATGCCTCAGAAAGTCTTGTTGATAGTATACGTAAATATGAGAGATCGTTTTTTTCTACACTTGCCCTTTGTTTTTATACTTCCAAATGAATAAATTAATGAACTATATCGTACGCGAAAACTAATTCATAAAAAATTTAATAAAATAACTTTTATTTGAATATATAAAAAAAGGATTTAGTGTATTTATGGCATTTTGCTTATTTACATTATGGATATTTAAAAAATCAGAAACCAATACTTCGGAGAGGGAGGGGGCTTCTGGCCCCAAATCTGCATGTCTACGCCACTATTTCAGACAATACTTATTTTGCATTAACTATCAATACTTTACACAAAATAAGACATAATATACATAACTTATTAACAGCTGGAACCTCAAGATTTGATCTTGAGTTGTTATACATGAAACAAATCGAAAATACTCACCTTGGATTCATCAACCGCAGTATTTTCTATTTCAACATTTTCTTCTTTTTCTGCGTCTTCTTCTATTCTCAGTAATACTTCCTTATGATTGAAATTATTTTTTGCAATAACGCGATTCTGAAAAATGTATTGATAAATATTACAAGCGACATTCGTGGTGAAAGTAAAATAGCAATTACTGAAACGTGTTTTATTTTGAACACATGATGCTCTATATCATTCTTTATGCTCTATATATCACTATGTTTTTAAGCTAGAACCTGAATAAATATATTGTATAATCCTAAAGAACTTAATCCCCTCAAGTGGTTTCGACGAGATATCTCGTCCATCAAGATCTGACCAATTTTGCTAATCACGAGATATCTCGTCCATCAAGATATTGTCAATTTGTTGCTGACGAAATCAAGATCTGGTTAGTTTTCTTCTAATGACGAGACATCTCATCCATCAAGATGGGATCAGTTTTTCCAATGAGATACCTCGTCGAAATAGCCACCAGGAGGTTTAAACCAATAAGTACAAAAGTGATGCCTAACAATGACATTTTTAGTGATAAAAATAAACATTAAACCAGGAAATAAGTTCATAGCTATTCTACTACAGTTAAATAAGTCAATAAAGATTTTACAAAACGTAATATGCATGATTACAATAATGTGCTTACAATTATAAAATATTTCAAATCAAACTGGACATGATAAAATTTCCTACGAGCGATGACCTGAACATTTAGTGTTAAGTTGTTTTAAGTTTGAAATTACTTCAAAAAGCTAAAATAAGATAAAAATGTAGGTTTCTATGGAATATTTTTTCAATATTACGCCCATAGACAATTCAGCTTTTTGAAGAGGCACTCTTAATTTTAAACTAAAACACTTTACCGTTCAAATTCGACATAAATTTTGAGCTTCTTCAATTCATTTGTTTTTGCAGCGTGATTGAACATTTTTCAAATACCTAATATTTGCTTATTCAAGAAAATCTCAACTCGTTCTTGAGAACTTTTCAGATATTACAACATACGTCACACCAAAGTTGGTTGTTCTTAGGTTTTATGGTGGAAGAGCCAATTTAGCCAAGCTGCGCCAAACACAAGACAAACGTCACACTAGGGAAAGTCTAGTAGATGAAAACTAGACTCTTACTAACCTACTTAATCCTCTAAATTCGTTTTCCCCCTTACCCAAATTAAGTACCATAGATAAAAAACAACCATGGCTAGATGATACAAATACTACGATGCAAAACAGACATATAGAAGTTATTTGCTGGATTCACATTAGTAACGAAAAACACTAGACGCGTTACAGGTCCAATACTGACAATGCTCATTTATCTAATTTTTTTTGTACCTTTTCTCAAAATGTACTGAAAATACAGTTTAAATTTTTTGAATACTCTCAACAGGCATTTACTTATATACTGAAGTGAGGATTGAGTATCATATTCGATAACATTATTTGAAAAAATTGCGTAAACTTAACTGGAAACAAATCTGTCTTAAAAATTTGTAAAATATAATTACTTTTTTTATATGTAAAACACTCACTTCAATATAATCAGCGGTGCTTGTAACACATGCTGGGAAAGGTTCGCTTTCTAGACTAAATTAATTTCTTAGAAAAAGTACCTTGAAGATAAAGTTTATTTTGAGAATATTGAGTTTAAAATTCAAAATTTGAATTTATTTAATTGCATTTATCATAAGTTTCTTAGTTTTAAAACTTCTCTAATCGGAGTTTAAATAAAAATGAAGTATAAAAGCATAATGAAGTCAACAGAGCATAAAATAGACTACCCAAACCTTTCAAAATACATAGTTTAAATTTCTTAATGACAACTTCCCTTAAGTCTTGATTAAAAATACTTTGTATAAAATACTAAGAAACAAAGGTAGGATTTCCATTTTCTGAGAAGCACGTTTCATTTCCTAAATTCAAACACACATTTGATGATTGGTATTTTTAATTCTTATATAAAGTACACATGAGCAATGGCCTGTATCTACCAGGACCCCCTATCACGTAACTAAATTACTAATTTAGTTACGTGACTGACCAAAAGTAAGTCAACTAAAGACTGTGACTAAATTACTAATTTAGTTATTTACTAATTACTAATTTAGTCAGTCTTTTGTACATTTATAGTAAATATGAAAAGGATCGGAGGTTATTTAATTGATTTTGTTAACAATTTTATTTATATTTTTAAAACTTCCAATTGAAGTTATAACAAATGTATTTAAAAGAGTGTCTGAATCTATAAGAATCTTAAACTCGATATTTTGAAAAATTTGTGTTCAACCCTCTAAACTATTTTTACAATTCAGAGGAATGAAAAAGAAAATACCTTTTCACCCAGATCTTCCTCTTCCCCGCTGAGAACCTTCTGGTCTTCGTCCTCCTCTTCAATAATCACTTTCTCGTCCTCCGACAGTCCTTCCGATATCCCACGCTCCTTAGCATCCTCCAGGTAGCTCAGGATGTCAATTTTGGACGCACCCTCGAAAAATGACTTCTGGTTCGATTCCAGTGACGTCAGTCCTAATTTAAATGCAAATAACAGCATAACTTTAAAATCGAATTCAACCTAGGGAGCTGGATACATTCAAGTGGGGCGGAGTTGGACGAATACCAAACACCCCCAACCGTAAACTTAAGACGATCTCTCGGAAAGTAAACTTCAGTTTAATGTCTAGTCTGGAGTGGCTTAGAAAAATAAGTAGGTTATGAAGCATAACCTACTCCTTTGTGACAATTTTAAATGCACGGGAAAGTACAACATTATCGAGAATCCTAAAATTTGTTTAAACTGATTAATATTAATCTGATTAATTCTGAAAATTTCCTTTAATTAACCTACTAAAGCAAAATAACCAATACATAAATAACAAATTAGTACAAAAAATATAGTCTTAATGCTAAATATTAGCATTTAAGTATGAGGGATTTTCAGTATAAATAAGCCACCGGAAGACAAGGATTTTACTTCCGATTATCCAATGTTCTCGTCAATACGTAAAGGTAGATATGTATTTTGAATTAAAGTCTCACTGGAGAAACACAACGGGCTATTGGCGACGGTCCAGGATCAACCCCGAAAGGAAAGATCTGAGGACAACACCTCGTACTTTTGAACCAGTGTCAGATGACGAGGTTAACACCTCATCTGGCACCGCATTCTCCAAACTTGCACACCACGCCAACGTAAGAACATTTGGGACACAGTAGGTAAAGGAGTTACCTAAAAAAATTTAAACAAGTGACGTCACTTCCGGAAGGAAGTACAGGAAATGCATTCCACTACAAAAACACTAGAGCCATTTACCCTCCATTTAGTTATACAGAAAAACTTCTCACAGAAATCGGCGTTTCAAACGTGCAACTCCAGGTAACATTTTGAAGATTTCAGTACATATAAATGTAATAGTATTTGTAACAGCAACCTAAAAATTGGTTTTAAGGTTGTTTAAAAATTTTAAATGTTTAATTTATAAATATATGGTCATTTTTGCTACACGAGGACTAAACTGACTCAACTCCATCATGGGATACCGACCCTACGGAAGGTTAACGGTAAAAAAAATTCCCATAACGTGAAAGATGACTAGATGGGAATGAGGAATTTTTTTGTGATGCAAACCAGAAATCTAATGCAATGAAATGCACACGCAGGGGGTGCTGCTCTAAATATATTTTTTTGTGGATTTAAGAGGCAAGAGACTGAATTTGAGGGCTGTTATCTTTAGGTGAAAAGAAGTTAGCCACGAAGAAAATTATGTGCACATCAAAGTCGACCAAATTTAAACCGCTTGCTTCAGTTCAAACTCCCTGAAGACCCCAAATCCGCACGATTTGTATGATTTTCCTTTGTAGTAAGGGGTGAACAGAAGGCGTCATAGTGCTGTGTTGCTGGTTCCTTCATGTGTAGACGAGTTGTGATGGGGCAGGTGGTAACATAGTGGTCCGCGTCTGTTTCCATGCCACAGATGCAGGTCACTACAATGAGGACTAAACAGACCGGGACTAGGCGTTACAGGAATTGAACCTCGGCCGCCTTCGACTCGCAGGTTGCTAGCGCAGTGGACAAACCCACCGAGTCGCGGCGGCCCGTTTTTCTTGAATTTTAAATGGAGTCATTGCCTAAGGTTCTACATGTCAAATTGTCTGAAGAAGTGAATGATTTGCGAAGAGCATCGAAAGAGTAATTTGCTGAGTCACTAGAATTTTTTTTTATTATTCATGACTTTTAAAATTTCAATGGTATTGTCCAGTTCGAAAACATGTTTTTAATCTTGTAGTGAAAGGGAGTGAAGAACATCAGTTAAAACAATTGGCTGTTCTTCGATCGAATGAAATTTTGCTGACTTATTTTCCTACAGCGCAATATCGGATGTGAAGTGGCTTGTTTTGTCGGCTCTGTGGTCATTTTTTTGCCACATGAGGGCTAATTAGACCAACTGGAAGTGAAGGGAAAATTACTAGACGTGTAAGTCAAGATTATAGTGTAGTTCGTTTCCAATAGCAGGTAACGAAGTTCGTTTATAAGAAAGAAATATTTCTAGTGCTATTAGGAAAGAAATATTTCTTTTGGAGGTATTATATTTCTATTGGAAAAAAAGACGTGCTTATTGATATAAAAATATCTCACTTAATAGTTTTCATTGTGCATTTGATGAAACTGAGTTTTAATAGCATTTATTAATGTGACTCAACTATTTTATAAATTCCATTAGTTATATTGAAAACGAACATAAATATAGATGCAATAAAACTTTAATACCTGCTTAATTTGTTAAAAAATTCTTATTCCATAACACTTCATTTCCTTTCGAATTCTAAATTAGATATTTTTATTACCTCACAATAAAACCGCCCCGAAATAAAATGGTAATAAATATATTTTTCTTTAAAACTATAAATGCTGTTTATAGGCTGATTTACATTCTTGCATATTTAATCACCCTTATATTTACTATAGTGAACTATTAATGTTCTACATAAGCATTATGCTATAAAACTTTAATAGAATAAACGTTTTAGAATTTTGAGCAATTTCTTTGTGGCTATGAAGCATGGACATAACTTTATTAGATGCGATGCATTTTACCACTTTTATTACGATGTATGGCAACTGCATTCAAAGTTGTACTAAAACATGTGCGGCACACGGAGATAAATCAACTTCGGAAAACTAAATGTCATATTTCAAAGCAATAAAAGATGCTTCAAGACACCAAAACAAATGATTGTGACATCAAAAAATGGAAGAATTCGAATTTGCGATATAACTCCAGGCACTTTAAAACTCAATTGATTTTATGGTGATTTGATATTTTAAGATATGATTTTAACGTGCATTAGGTTTTTAATTTATATTCAATTTTATAAATTGTGATTCTTCATACTTTTGCGTGTGAAGCATTTTAGATTTTCCATAATTACTTGATTCTTGAGCCATCGATGTAAATACAGTATTCAAAAAATCATGGCTAGCATTGTTTATATTCAACAGTTTATCAACATTTTTTTGTCAATTATTTCCACCAATTCCAAAGGATATAATAAATATTAGAGATTACTTTAAAATTTAAAGCGAAATGTTTTTATTGTCCAGTAAGATTTAGGATCAGACATGGCTAAAATTTCCATTAACTCTAATTCTGATGAGACATGCAAACCTCAATGAAACATAGCAAGAATAGAATAATTATATCAAATATAGATTTTATGTAAAACAAGATATATCATTAAGTAAAAGGTGTTATATAAATTTAATTTTAAATGGATATTTTTAACTCGTCATGCAGCTTACAACTTACTTTTCGAAGAATTGGACACATCTGAAAGCTCTTCATAGATCGGATCTAAATTTTCATAATCATTCTCTAAATTATCCTCATCGGTGTCATAAGTATCTGGCGATAGATTATCATCGAGATCACAAATATCTGGCGGATCGTCTCTCTCCGTTGTAGTGTTGTATTTATTTCCGACAGATGGCAGCACCACGGGTGGAGCCTTCGATTCCACCTTCAGCTCATCTTTTGAATAAATATTGCTGCTTTCAGGAGAATCAGGAACTTTAGTTTGTCCGTTACTGTCTACGGACACGTAGAAAATAGATCTCGAAGAGGAAGGAACCTATTTGGGCAATTATAAAATTCATTAGTGGGGAGAATCAGTTAAAAGCAATCAAGTTCAAAAGGCAGCTGAATACGATGAAAAAAATTCTAAAATTTGTAAAACATGAGTTACAAATAAAACAGTATTTAAAAATGTCCTTCATATCTAAAACAATGTTTTACAATTCCATGGAATTAGTATCCTCTAGATTCAACTATACATTATATACATCAGACTTAGGAAGTCACCCGAAAGACTTGATTTTTTTATTTGTGTTCATATTGTTTTATAAACCTTCATATGTGGAATGTATTCGCATTATTACTTTCAAAAACAAGATAATCTTCTTTCGGCCTTATCCTATTAGATGCAAATTAATTTATATTTCATTATGCCAATGAAATATGTAACATTGTACAAATTTGTAAAGGTTAATTAATTCTTACACAAAATCATCAAAAAACATGGTTATTTCGTATTATTTCTTATTGCATACGAACTGATTGGACAGAAAGAAACGGGTATAAAGCTGTTTGGAATACATGTGGATACTTATTTTTATTTCTCGAAAGATTAGAATTAATTCTCATTAAAAAACTAAAACTTCAAAACCATCCAGAAGTTAATTATTTACCAAAAACATCTTCACTATACAAGATCTAGATTACACTGAGCTTTATAAATGTGTTTGTATAACCATAAAATTAAAAATAAACGCATTCTTTGATCCGGTGATAAAATGAATTTTTATCTTTTAGAATAATGCCTTGTTTCACATTGAACACGGAAAACTTGAGCACATAATTAGACTGATTCTAAAAATAAAACTATAAATCTTAAAAATACAATCCTATTAACGCGCACAATCAAAACATACATCGTTGATGAATACCGGATTAAAATTATGAACCACTTCCAGATCTCATCAGTGCATGTTCATTCAAGCGTCGTCAAGACTTTTCTTTCGTGTGATCCTTATCTCAGTGAAATTAAATTAGATGTAAAATCATAAGACTTATCGAAGGTGTTTAGAATGTCTCTGGGCCCATCTCCACTAAATAGGACTTGTTGATTACCCAGATTGTAATTTGTGCGACTTTGGACAGCCTGGTGAACATTTGGACGAGTGCCCTGTATTAGTAGTTTTTTATTGTACTGTGGAAAAATATTGGAAAGTACGGGGGTTAATGGCCTGAGGCCAAACGAAGGGATTTGTCAATAAGATGGTTAATTTAGGGAATGGTCTCTTTTGGGGGAGACGAAATTTCGTTAACAGTTCAAAACAAAAATACCGTTTCTGTTCGAGCAGTAGTTAGGTAGTTGAATTTACGTCACACTGGAGCAACACAACAGGCTGTTAGCGACAGTCCGGTATCATCAAGGGAAAGATCCGAGAACACCTCGTAATTTTGAACCACGGTCAGATGACGAGGTCAACATCTGAGTGGGCACACCACTCTCCAAACTTCCATACCACGCCAAAGTGAGGACATTTAAGGCTACGGTAAACTTAGCCTTTAGACTACGGGCAGTACAACAGTCGTACCGTATTCAGGTAGCGGAATAAAAGCGCCGTAGTGTAAAGGTTAATGTACACCAACCCGCACGTACACGATCTTTGGTTGGATTGAATTTCGAACTCGCAACCCTCGGGTTGCTAATCTGTTACTTTTCCAACCGGGCTGCCGCGGCCCAGGACGCTGGTAGTTGAATTTCTTATCTCTGATCTTAGGCATCCCATTACAATTGTTGAGCATAGATTATGGAATTATCACTCTTTAGCTGAAACATTTTATGCTTCTTATATCATTAACACCAAAGTTGGTTGGTTTGTGATTTTATGGCACATCGGCCATACTTGGTCAAGCTGGGCCAAACCCAAAACAATGTCAAGTTATTGTGAAAAGAAAGGATGGAAAGGATAAAGAGAAATATCGCCTGAGCATCCTAGGGTCGCGACCTCAGGTTTACCAGAGGCAGTAAATCCCATGGGAAAAGAATAGACCACTATGGTACCTCGGGTTCACGAAATCCATACACACCTAGTGATGTGCCCCCGAGGGGATGGAAAGTGAGGACTCAAGTGTTGTAGCATTCTTTGCAGCGTCATTAGTCCGCTCGTTGCCTGCAATCCCGATGTGGCCAGGAATCCAACGAAAAGAGACATCAAAGCCACGCCGGGCGAGTTCACGTTGGATGTTACAAGAGCTTGAGGATATTGCGGGAGTCTGATGTTAACCCTCCAAGTAGTTTCAGAGATATCCCATCCATCAAGGTGTTACCGTTTTTTGATGATGTTGCCGATGACGAAATCAAGATCTGGTCAGTTTCTTCAAATTGTGATCATGTTTTCTTACAAAGACGAGATATCTCGTCCAACAAGATCTGGCCAGTTTTGCTGATGAAGAGATACCTCGTAGAGACAACCACTAGGAGGGTTAAGCATTCCAGGAAGCTTTTTGAGTTTGAAATTGCCTCTCCTGAGTTGAGAAATATGTTGCAATGCTTCATACAACGTGAACATTTCAATGACTCCATGTTAAAAAACAACCCATATGTAATTCATACCATTAACACGAAAGGGGTTGGTTGATTGGGTTTTTATGGCACAAGGGCCACATGGCAAGCTGAGCCAGACACAAGACAAAAACTCTAGACAAAATAAAGACCCAAAGGGATAGAAAGCCAGTCTACTGCAAAACCAAACATTGAATTCCAACATACCTTTTCCTTAGATCCCTTTTCCAAGAAATCGAAACAAAACGACGGCACCTCGTCCAGTTCGCTGGGAGAGTCAGGCAGAGACCTGTGAGCTCGCTGCGAAGATGCTGTGAGGGGTACATCGTCGCTACTGCTGCCATCCCCACACAAGGAGGACTTGGTAGGGCACAACAGGATGTGCAGATGGAGATCGGAAAACCTGCGCTTCGGAAGTGTTGTCCTCCGACGCCGGCGATTTCCTTTGCCTTTGGCCTCCAGAAGGACGGCACTGCCCTCGCCAGCTGTACCTCGCACGTCCTCCAGAGAGGAGGAACGTCCCGGGGGAAGACTAGGGGGAACAGAGAAAGGAAGGAGTCCTGGCCCATTCGACAGGTTGGCTGATCTGGTGGTACTTGGGTGGCGGTGGTTCGCGGGTGTTGGTACCTCTGGAGCTGAGACAGCAGTGGGGTAGTCAGGTGGATAGGGATCACCTACAGAGGAAGAAAGAAATTAAGTTTGGCGGTTTAAGATGCGCATAAACAGATAAAAACTAGTCAAATGGGGAAACTTCAAAATAATGATTAATTAATGAAAAAATCGTCAATGGCCATTTTGACGACGATCAAAATTTGACCAATTTTGCTAATGACGAAATTAAGATCTGGTCAGTTTCGGTGATGACGAGATAACTCGTCGAGACAACCACCAGGAGAGTTAAGACAATACATAATTTAATATGTATCCACTTCAGCGTATGTTTATATTGAAGATAACTGAGTGCAATCTTCGCTTGCTTTCTTGGAGCTTTCTTTAAATGGAAATGTTTGGATGTAAATTCTGCATCCTAAAATTAACTTGATTTCAAGAATAGTTGTTAGGATTATGAACCGATTTCTATATTTCACGGACGATGCCGTTCACACCTCATCAATTCAGTATCATAACCTTTCCGGTGCACACACAAGATGTATTATAACTTCTTCATATTCTACTCCAAAAACGGGTGTGCAAATACTTTTAGAAATCAATAAATATCGTTAACAGTTATCTTCTCGAAAACTAGTAGCTTAATTATGCAATTTTGATTACGTTGTCCTTCAGTGTTAGCAATATAATAGAGAAACTGTCGTTTTGAAATCTTTTAAGAGTAATAAATACTAAAATTATTAGGTATGCTAATTCTATAATATTTGCAATACATATGGTAGTTGTGACATGATTTAATTGGCCAATTCCAGGAATATTTGAATAAGGTCTAAAAACTAAGTATTGGGCTAATTAAGGCTGTTTTATTACCTAAACCGAGAGTTCAGACAATTCCATTCATATTTATAGCAAAGTGAAATAAATGAATAGAAAAAATTTAATACACACGTCTCAGATCTTCAACTAAGCAGTAAAATTTAAGTGCGTGCAAAAGTAGGTCTTCAATTATTTTAATATCAAAAGTAGTTAAAAAAAGGCCGAGTGATTGTGCGTGAATAATTTATATTCCCTTATACCTTATGCATTTAAATCCCATTCAATCAAGCATGAAAATCACGCAATTACCAAGCTATCCCACATCCTCACCGCAACATCCATTAAATTGAAATATTCCTCCGAAATATACGGGCATCATCCTAACGCGTCTCCGGAAAAACATCCAAGCTCTAAACAATATTCATAAATTCACGCGATGCCCATTCACATTTCGGCTAAAACATCAACAAAAACGGCCGGTTCTTCGAAAGGCAATCGCCACCATTTCGCCCCAGGGGGCAGCACGTCATAAATAAAAAGAGAAAAAAATTATGCAGCATCGATTTCAAACACGCGCCTTAAAAGCGGAGTGCAAAACGAAACAATTCGGGTTATTTACGGAAAGGTACAGCAATGCACGATAACTCGTGACGTGATTTGTGCGTGCTGTAAACGGACGCGAGAGATATTTTCGGCAAACGAAGTCATCTTTTTTACTCTGATGGCGTGAAACTAATGTTTAATGCATGTTGATCCTACATCCTGGAGTAATGCAGAGATTGGAAAGGCACCGCTTCAATTGACAGATCGTATGATAATTTTTTGCTGGTCGGATCACAGAGGTTTTGTGTTTATGGGAGATGAATTAATCACGGAAACGTTGAACCCGTATTAACATCTGATCGCATTTTATGTCGTCGGATATTTCTGGTAATGTCAGAAACACATGCTGATTCAACTCATTAATATTCGAACAGCTTATTTTTGGTGGCTGGAAAACAAATAAAAGTCGGAACACTGGTCAACTGACCCAACTCTAGTTTGGTCAAGAGAAAATTGTTTGAAATGGGTGATATTAAAGTCGGTGTACTGGTCAATTGACCCAACTCGGGTATGGTTGGTAAGGCTTTACGGCGCAAGGGCCAAGCTACAGCAAGCTATTTGACCAAGCTGCGCCAAATATAAGACAGACAACGTCAATAGATATACCCACCAGGTTGGTCTTGGGTTTCATGGCGCAAGGGTCATATTTAGCCGAGCTGCGCCAAACAACGTCAAGTAAATGGTTGGTCAGATTTTTATGGCACAATGGGCATGTTTAGCCATTCTGCACCAAGCATAAGACAACGTCAAATAACGGACATACACACAAGGAAACCTTTACTGACACAGAAGTAAGGAATACAGGAATCGAACCTACGCTGTCTGCAACTCGTAGGTTACTAAATGTTGTGGGAATTCAGGTTTGATAACGGAAAAATTGTGCTTTATTGACAATAAGATTCATGTCGATGCACTGGTCAATTGACCCAACTCTAATTTGGTCACAGAAAAATGGTTTAAAATAAGTAATATGGGTCGAATATTACTTGAAATTATTTGTTAACACTTGCCACAAATTCAAACCTAAACTGTTAAAATGAAATAAATATTAGTTTAAGTCGTTTCACCATCTGTAAGGCACACCGGTTGAAAATCACTAAATATATTGAGCGAAGGCAAATAATTCACTTGAAGGATGTGTTTAATTTAATATGCATTGAAAACAGTAATCTCCAATATTCAATTGAAAAGCTATATAGAAATTTGCCCATTAAAACCGTCCAATTTGCCCACAAAAAAGCACCTACCTAATTTAAAGTTTTCCCTTTCCTTTAAATATGCATTCAAATTTTGTGATGGAAGAAGCAATCTTGAATGATTAGTTTTAGTTATATTTTTCTGAAATTACACCTTCCATTAAATCTAAATGCATTTAGAAAAGAAAATACTTTAAATTCGGTAGACTATTTCTGCCTAATAAAATGTAATAAGGCAAGCGCTTTCGCGGGGTTAGTGGGTTCAATGAACATAAAACGTGACCTTGATTAAAGTAGGGGCTACCAACTGGCAGAGTTTCGATTTTCAGTAGAGAAGTTGTGCAGATCAAAGATCAGGAAGAAAATGATATGATCTTGCCCCACTCACAATTACATTGCAGACAAGAAAACTTGACCCATTGTATGGGGAAAGTGCGACCCCATTAAATAGCATTCGAAAGTATATTTTAAAATTACATCAAATAAGAGTAAACATAGTTAGGGGTCTGAGAGCGTGTGGTAAAAATATAAAAATTTGATACAGCTTTGATATGAAGACTTGTTAGGAGGCAACGCTTTTAGCGCGTTTTTTGGTGTACTTTTTATGTCGCCAAGGAAGAATTTCTAAGAAAAAACGCCGTTTTAGGCTTAGCAAAAAATAATTAAAAATTAACAAAATTAATTTTAAAAATAGAAAAACCACAACTGATTATCTTTTTCAAAGTTTGACTAATTTAAACTCCCAATCTAAATCTCGAACTTCTAAATATTTAATGGTTGGTTGTTTTAAGGTTTTATGGCGCAAGGGATAAAAATTTAAATTAAAATGGAAACAATATATTCTTTCCTTACACCTTCCGCATCAAAAGTTGCTTATCCTGACATAAATATATACAAAATAAACGATTGGCAACTCCCTCATTTCCTAAAATTGCCCTATCACCAGAAAAATTAAACTTCAAATTTCGCGAAGGAACACCCTGAAACGTATGGCATGGTAAAATAAAAAGATACTTATTTACAAAAATTAAAGATTCAAATAAAAGCAGGAAACGATACAATCTGATGTGACTGCACCTGTGCTGGGTTTAAAATACAAACTGAAAGTTTTAATTCTTCAAATTTACTGGAATTAGAAAATATTCAAAAGGACCAATGAAATCAATGGACAATAAAACCGAAATGAAAAGAACAGTCCAAAATATTTAAGAATGAAAATGGGCCTGAAATGAAAATTTTGAATTCGCGAGGTTGCCATAATCTTAATTAAGCGGGATTGCCTTTGCCTGCCACAAAAGCTACAAAAAGCCAAAAAACGTACCAAAAGCGTTGTCACAAAATGTCTTTATATCAAAGCTGTATCAAACTTTTTAAAATTTACTGGTAGAGTAGAAATTGGTTCAATATGGACTTTGAATATTTGAGCTCGAAAATTTTCGTACTTAAACCTGTACTCCCTACAATCCAAATTTCAGTGAGTTCTCTAGACTCAGACATAAAACCTCCATCCTCATTAAACAGAAATATATCATTACCTAAAATATACGCAATAAAACTCATGGAATCGTACATATTAGAAGACTTCTTAAGGGTAAAAAGCCAAAATAGGTTTAAATTTAAGATTACCTATAGAAAAAAAACAATGAACACAAAAATAACGAAAATTGCTCCTCGCTTGCAAGCAATAAAGGAAAATAAACTTGAATTGTTGGAACACAAAAATAGTACTGCTTACTGAGTGCGGTGAAGCATGCGATTAAAATAGAGCACTTAAAAAATCCACTAACGTTACAAATGTACCCGATTCCGATGGTCTTAACCTTTAGAGCGTCGCGAGATTTGATAGTGTAGTGTTGCTTTTGCCTCAGAGCACACATCAATGACTAAATAACCATATTTCTAAAGAATCCAAGGATTCTTTTAAATTTAAGAAAGATTCTGTCGGACCTTTCCTTGGAATATAATTCTTTGGAAAGCTTCCATTAGTCCTTTCTTTAGCATTGAATACTTTGGAAAGGTTCCATTGCTCATTTCCTTACAATAGAATCCTTTGGAAAAGTTCCATTGCTCATTTCCTTACAATAGAATCCTTTGAAGGATTCCGTTGCTCATTTCCTTGCAATAGAATCCTTTGGAAAAGTTCCATTGCTCATTTCCTTACAATAGAATCCTTTGGAAAGATTCTACTGATCAATGTCAAAATTGATTATAAGTCATGCAGTGAAGACTGCAAGATGCTGAACGGATACACGCGTGTGAACCAATCATAGATTTAAGTATACAGTAGCACCAGGGACATTGAATTTCTTCAGCGATCCTTTTAATCCTGAGAATAAAATCACTTTGGAATGTGTGTGTGTTTAAAAAAAATTCCCTATTCTTAAATTTTTCATATTTGTAAAATATTGTCTAACATGTACAGTCGCGGAAAAGAAACATCCCCTTTATTTCGAGCTCTATTCATAGTAGAGCAAATTCAAAGATACCATTCAATAGGGAATAACGTTATCTACAAATTCTAATTCAAAAACATTGTATAAGAGGCTGTCTTCATATCCAATATTGCATCAACAAATTTCCAATGGTAACACCATGTTCTCATGCCTTAATCAAATTGTACATTGTCAGATTAGTCTAAATATGAAATTTCATCAATTAACTATCGTTATATCCGGAGATATTCAATGTTAAAGCCGTTGTCCATTTTAAGAATCATCTCCACATTGAAAGTCGCTATTCGTAGTTCCAAGATTATTTGTAGTTAATCAGGAACTGTTCACTTGTTGCTTGACTAAAAGGTTACGAAGAACCTTAACCCTCCTGGTGGTTGTTTCGAAGATGTATCTCGTCATTAGCAAAATTGACCAGATCTTGGAATTGATGGAAGAGAAATTTGGAAAGAATGATAATCATCATTTACTGTTTAATTTTACAGTCAACTTTAACAGTTATCATTAACTGTTAAAAATTGAACTTATTCACTGTTATTTTTAGAAACTATTAAATAAGCTTTTCATAACAGCAGTTAATACCTGTTATCGCAAGTTAGTAATAACCGTTGACTTAACGCACAAAATAGTTTTTCCCATCTCTAATATTGTATTGATCATTGTTCGGTTGCACCACATGATAGGAAGAAGGCAATGTCCGTTAGGTTACATAAATGATGTTTCCAAATATTTTTAAAAAATTTACATTCCTCAGGTTTGTCATAATTTTTTTGAACTTTTTAAGATGCCCCTAAAATCACCGTAGGGACGAAAATTTAAGTTAAAAGCAAAAACTATCCAGAGGAATGAGCTGAAATTTTGTATGGTAATATTAAGTCTTTCTGAATCGAATTCTGTCAAAATATATCAAGGTTCCTATTCATAATTTTTTCGAATATTAATTTAATAATTAATATTGCAAACTAAAAACTATTTAAAAATTAAAACATGTATATTTTGTTTGGGTGCCTTAATAGCATTATGCTACGAAATATCAGTGCTAAAGGAATATAATTTAGCAAGATATGCATAAGTCTGGGAAACTGATTAACATTAGGACCTCCAAACTTTCTGTACTCATAATTTCGAAACGGCTGGACCGAATGACATGAAACTTGGTATCTGAAGTTAAATTGAGATTCGAAATTGTGTCAAAATAGGGTGTTGCTATTGGAAATTATGAAACTGGTACTCAATTTAATATGAAGATGGCCCCTTATGCAAATTTTATGCATATGTATTTATAGAAGACGTTGTTCCCTGTCTAATGCAATCTTTGAATTTTGCTGTTAAAATTGTTTGAATGAAGAGGGGTGGTTCGGTTTTTTTCCCGAGACTGCATACTAAAAAATACTTAGAATATTGTTGGTAGGTAGGTAGGTATTTTAATTAAAGTCACACTGGAGCAACACAACGGGCTATTTTAAATGCGTTGAAGGCGTATTTGTTATATTTTCCATCAAGAAAAATGACTGAACGAAAAAGAGTCAGACATCTGCACTTAACAGATAAAGTTAGTTGATTTCTCTTATTTTGCTGTGGTTGGAATTTACAAAAAGAAAATAGATGAAGAGGTACAAGTTTAACTTTTTCCACTACAATCTCCGCATTTAGCTTTTAATATTTTGCTTTGCATCTTTGTATGTTTTAAAGAATCAAGGTTAGATCATAAAAATCCAAGGTAATGAACTTCCAAGTATTCTCAAAGTGGCGGTCTAAAAAGTAAAAAACACTTCTAAAGGATTTACTTTAAACAATTTCTCTCAAACCTTTTTACACCTGCATTCAGGGACCCCCACATAGGGGGAGGTCGTCCTAGGGTAAGACGGAACCAGCGAAACGTAGAAAAGTTGTCTACTTTACAACTGTAATATGTATTCCATATTCCAAGTTTAACAAGTTGTTTCATTCATAAGAATGTTTACAACACATGTTTTATTCATAAGGCTGTGCAATAGGGAAAAGCGAACATCTGTGCAACTTAAGCAGTACTTGGGATACCCATTTCTTATTTCATGAGGAGCCTGTCATCTCAATCTAGAACAGGACCCCATCATCTGACTTGGGACCGGAATCTCTCATTCTGACTTGGGACCGGAATCCCTCATTCTGACCTGGGACCGGAATCCCTCAATCTGGCCTGGGAACCGATACCCCTCAATCTGACCTGGAACCGATATCCCTCAATCAATCCTGGAACCGATATCCCGCATCTAACGTGGTATAAGAAACCCTCAATATAACCTGGTACCGAGACTCCTCATCTGACCTGGTACCGGGACCCCTTAATCGAGCCTGGTACCTAGGCCTGGATTGCAAGATTCGAAGGTCGTGTTTGCATTCCTCCTTTTATTTCAAGATTTATTTTCTTCCCATTTAATGCAGACCAAAGTACTACAATCGACTGCGAACACTCTAGGGGGTAAAGTCTAGTATGGGAAAGCAATCGAAGACCAGAGTAGTCAAGTTGGGAAGGATGATGAGATCTCAGCAGCCTTCTAATTAGTAAAAAATGTTTCCCAATCGGATGTGGTCCATTCTCACAGTACACAAAGTAGTTTTTTTAATTGGTTCCTATAGAGCACACTCCCTTCGATATATTAAGAGCCACGCCTTTAGGGCTCCAAAACGCTGCATTGCATTTGGGCCTCCTGCAAAGAATCCCAGCTGAAGAACCGTGGCAAAGAAAAAAGTAACTTCACGGAGTAAGATTTTCGATTCGTAACTTTTTAGGTTTCCCATTCGCTCCACACAGCTGGTTTGTAACGAAGCCACAACGAAAAAATATGTGCAGATGTTTTTATATCTTAGTAAAGGCAAAGATTCGATATGAATGAGTGATCCAACTGTTAGGAATATTGGTTCGAGTGTGACCAATCTGAAAAGGTATAAAAGAATTACACATGTTCAATTAATCCTCCTGGTTGTCTCGACGAGATATCTCGTAATAAGAAAAGACTGACCGGATTTTGATCTCGTCGTCATAAAAAAACGACACTATCTTGAAGACGAGATATCTCGTCATTAGCAAAATTGAGCAGATCTTGATGGACGCGATATCTCGTCCAAATCACTTGGATGGTTAATGTTTGATCTAGGGGTTTGTTTTTAAGTTTATTATCAGCACAGTTGATTGTTTTTTTATGGTGGGTTGGGTTGTTATGGTATAAGGCCTATATTTGGTCATGCTGCTCCAAACAGAAAACATAGAAAGATACATACAAGGAAGAGAACACGGAAGAAATACACCCAAGGAGGAATCGAACTTGCGCCGCTATAACTCGCAGGTTGCTAGCGCAGTGGGCTCAAAGTGGATTCCGAACCACTAAATATCCATGCCAAGACCGAGAATCGTACCCTTATACCATTGAACCGAGGGCCAGAACTCTAACCATTTGGCTATCAGACCGACAGTACGCTAAACACGTTATCTATACCTGCGAAAGTTTACATTTATTTATAATATACAAGTATAAAACATAAAATATAGCCTTTAGAAACAGGCATGACGAACTTTTAACTCTTTAAAGGGAACTGCTAAGAAATCGTTATTTTAACTTTATGGGTGAAGACCTGTCACTTTATATGAATGTATTTTGTAGAAAACAAGCATTCAGTTTTTTTTTAGGAGGGGACTAATGTCTCACCACCCGTCTAAAGCACTCCTAGGCATCCGAATATCAAATGAAACAAAATTTTTACCTAGGTCTTTATGTATATCTAGAATAAGCATGTACAGAGAATATTCATAAATTTTGAATATTTAAATACATGGAACATTCATATACGTAGAATATACATGCATCTGAATATTTATATACCTCGAATATTATACCATCCTTATTAGTGGACAGGTTGTTAGGTATTCGAATTAACGTCGCACTTGAGCAACAGAATGGGCTATTGGCGACGGTCCGGGATCAAACCCGAAGTTAAAGACCGAGGACAATACCACGTAATTTTGAACCACGGTCAAATGACGAGGTCACACCTGAGCTGGTACCCCACTCTTCAAACTTCCACACCACGTCAACGTGAGGACATTTGAGGCCACGACAGATTTAACGTGCACCACCCCCTTTGTACATGGCGGTCTTTAGTTGGATTCAAACTCGCAACCCTCCGGTTGCTAATCCGTTACTCTTCCAACTGGGCTACCCCTATAAGTGGGATTCGCCTTAGGACCTAACGGACATAAAAACTTACAGATCAGAATACTTTCTGTCTTAAAAATTAATTTGTACGGTACTTTTCTTTAAGAGGAAAGACGCAAAACAGTATCTGCAAAAGGAGTACGTTTACATGGAAAGACAAAACGCACACGTGGATATCATCAATAACCTTTTCAATGAATTTGTACTCTATTGGCGAATTTGTTCAGGCTGATACTCCAAATGTAGGTACTGACAACATGAATAGGAAAATGGACTTCGTGACATGTCAACAGCATCACCTGCCCAAATAAAGCGAAGAGCACGCTTGATCTAAAAATCTGAGAAACACACGAACTCTTTCAATGACAGAAAGTTACCCCACGCTTCAATATACCGAATTTGCTACTCTATAAAGCGCTGATCCATAAAAGTGGTGTTTTTTATTGCTAGCTTTACAGGGTTTTTCAAAACTTGTACCAACTTTACGAGGATGTTGAGAAACACAAAGTTAAGTTTTTCCACCGGGGATGTATGTTTTTTAGGGCAAGCTAGATGTTCCAGAGGGTGCTGCTTGGAAGCGCTGTAGTTGGCCAGTTAGTATGGCAATTCTTGCGTCGATGTAGTCAAATACGCAATTCTGTTGGTGATCGCAATTTAAACACTCCAAGTGGTTTCGACGAGATATCTTGTCCATCAAGATCTCACCGATTTTGCTGATGACGAGATAACTCGTCAAGATATTGTCGATTTTGCTAATAACGAAATAAATCGTCATCGAGATATTGCCGATTTTTGATGACCAGATCTTGATCTGGTCAGTGTTTTTCCTTTTAATGGTGAGATATCTCGTCCATCAAGATCTGATCAGCTTCGCTAGACAAGATACTTCGTCCAGATAACCACCAGGAGAGTTAAACACCTACTGTGAAACTAAGGGTACGACTACTGTCAAACTAAAATGAGAACAAATACAATGTTTTTTACATGCTGTCTTTCATTTTTGTTTCTTAGTGAACCCTCTAGCACATTTGGTTGGCGCATATGAACCCCTACCCTATGCTAATATGGTTTAATTTTGTGTTCCCTAATTCCTCTCAACCCTCCTGGTGGTTGTCTCGACGAGGTATCTCACCAGTGGAAAAACTGACCAGATCTTGATGGACGAGATTTCTCATCATTAGAAGAAAGCTGACAAGATCTTGATCTCGTCGTAGTCATGAAACGGCAATATCTCATCATGACGAGATATCTCATCATTAGGAAAATTTGTCAGATCTTGATGGACAAGACGTCTTCGAAATCACTTGGAAAGTTAGCGTACAGAAAGTTTTGAAGTACCCCGAATTATAACAAGCACATTTATTAAATTTGATTAAACATTGTTCCATGGTTTGAGAAGCACGGATCATCACGGCTGGTGACCAACCATCACTACAAAACGAGTAACCGAAACAGATTCCGTCCAAAACCACATATTTTGAAACACTGAAACGCAGACGGAAAAGTACCGCCCCTTGGCATCCGTTTCGAAAATCGCCACATAAATATTCAAATCCTGACAGTTTTAGATCAAGTACTCGACGAACACACCATAAATAAAAAGTTTTAAGCGCGCATTTCCGATTGCTCAGAAACCCATTCAAAAAAACGTGGCGCACGAAATCGTGTTCGAGCCGATATTGCAGAAAAAGCTAAAAAATTGACTATTCGTAGGGTCACACAAATGGAAATTGGAAACAGAGGTGAACTGAATTCCCCGAATCAGATCACATTCCCCACCACCACTTTTCCTCCCACTTGTAACTCAACTGTCAAATAACACTCTTTACATGCAGAAGTCATATGAAATGGGTCGCCCGAATCGCTTTTTCTTTTTTACTTCGATTAACCGAGATTTTCTGAAAGCATGACGGTAAGTGTAGGCTAATCCTGATGAATATTTCTGGCGACTATCGCTTCTCGTGGATTATTGCTGAGGACAGGAGTGGATGGGTATAACGGCACAGAACATGGGTAGATTCCTATGAAAGTCAATGACCTTTTCGATCACTGCTTGGAATTGACATTTGCTTTAGTGCGTTTTGGGTGGGAGAGATGTGTTTGTGGACTGAAATTCAACATGTAACAGCTATTACGATTCTCTCTCCTTTTCGACGGGTGTGAATTTTCTAAGCGATTGGAACAATAAGAATTAAGTTAGGTTGTTTGGGTTTTATGATTCAAGGGCCAATTTGGCCAAGCAACACCAAACATTAGACAGAACGTTAAGTGATGGACAAACGCGCACAAGGAAAGATTTACTGGCACAGAAGAGAAATACATTTATGGTAAATTACAAAAATCGGACCTGCGAAGCTTACAGGTTGCTAGCGCAGTGGGCAAACCCACTGAACCACAGAATTAACCCTCCAGAATTAACGAAACAATGCATATTAAATGTCAAATAAATCTGTTTATTAAATGTTAAAATAAAAAACTCAAAAGTAATTTATTAGTTTAGTATTTAGGGAGAAAAATCAGGTTTCGATCAAATCCTATTCCAATTGAAGACTATTATCAATAGATCTGATAAGCGAATTTGACTAAATTCGTACGAGGGCTGCGGTAGCCCGATTGGCGGATTAGCAAACGGAGGGTTGCGAGTTCGAATCCAGCCAAAGACCGTCGTGTACAAAGGGGGCTGGTGCATGTTAGATCCATCGTGGCCTCAAATGTCCTCACGTTGGCGTGGTGTGGAAGTTTGGAGAGTGGGGTACCAGTTCAGGTCAGGTGTAACCTCGTCATCTGATCGTGGTTCAAAATTACGTGGTATTGTCTTCGGATTTTTCCCTTCGGGATCGATCCCGGACCGTCACCAATAGCCCGTTGTGTTGCTCCAGTGTGATGACGTTAATTAAAATACCTACCAAATTCATACGTAAGTTTTCCAAAACGAGGGTATTGGTATTTTCAATTAACGTCACACTGGAGCAACACAACGGGCTATTGACCAAAACGAGGGATATTGCTTTCTTTATTAGACAGTGATATCTACAATTTTTGGTTTTGGAAAATTCTACTAAATTCTTTCTATCTTTTCTATCTACTTTTGATTGAAATTATTATCAGTAATTCGTAATTCTAATAAGCTGATTTGACTAAATTCATACATAATGCTTTTCAGATACGTAATATTGCTTTATTAGAGGGTGATGATTACAATTTTTTAAAAAGTGGATTTTCAGTCCTTAAATGTATATTATGATAAATGCCTTAAATTTATAAAAATTAGTTACTTTATAATCTATGAAATTTAAAGGTAGAATTATGTTAGATTTAACCCTCCTGGTGGTTTATCTTAGTGTTCAAAATTGCCCTGTATTGGCCAGGCTGATACAAAAACCTGTTGCCTCCTTGGAGTAATAGGGTAGTTTTGTCTCGACGAGTCATCTCGTCGATAGTAAAATTGACCAGATCTTGATGGACGAGATATCTCGTCGAAAGCAATTGGAGTTAAAAGTAGATACGAGAAAGCGTAATATGTTGGAATAAGTATTTGGAAATACGAAAATAAAACAAGAGAATTCGTAAAAAAGTAATTGATTTGCAAAACAATCTAGGCATACAACATGTGAGCGGTTGACTTGATACAAGAGATCCAATCAAAAAAGAGGGAAGTGAGAAAGTTTTTTATATCCAACATGCGCGCGTTTTGAAGCAGAGCAAGGAAAAAAAATTCACGAATTTTAAATCGCTTAATCTTTTTCTCTGAAATCCCTCATGCAAGACCGATGTGTTAATGCAAATGGAAAAATAGTTTTTTCTTACTTTAAAACATTTGAGGATCTTATTTAAAGAAAGTATTATTGCCCGAAGCACATAATAACCGAATGACGAAAAAATAAACCACTTCCAATTTTAATAGTTCACAGCACATTCAATAAGAACGATTATTTATGGGAAATTATTTCCATCTATAAACAACGAAACATGACTCGGAGGTTTAAAATGTGAAAAATGTTGGTTTAGTATGGGGTGTGGTTTATTATGGTGGATGAGGTATTACACGCAACAGTTTAACACTCTCTGCTATGAATTAAATCGTCCATTTCGTTTGGTTTGTCGATTGAAAATTCCTAGAGAAAGGTGCATCGTGAAAGCCGCCAGGCCTAAAATATATTGATGGGCTAGGACCAAAGTTTCTAAAACACTTCAATATTTTTTAGTTGAAAAACAGTTAACTCAGTTGTTTTACAGTAAACTCCAATAAATGAAATCAATTATGCATCTCAATCTTTCAATACTATGTTCTCTGTTCTTGAAGCAACTTACGAAAGCACATCTACGAAATTAAAGGACGCTCACAAGCTAAAATCACCTAACACTAGAAAACCTAGGACTTTTTAAATCTTTTTAAGAGCGATGGAATGCCTGGCATGCCCCTCTTTGAAACGTATAAGTAAATAAATATTCGATATACATATATCAAGGCTACTAAAGTATGTAAATACTCTTATTTGATATTCAGATTTCGTGTTTTAGATGGGCAGTGAGAGTCCACACCCCATCCCCAAAAATATTTTTGTTATGGAAAAAATTCATTCATGTGCAATAACAAGTCCTCACCCATAAAGTTTTTCAAAAAAATTCGAGCAGGGTGATTCAAAGGGTTAATTGATCCTTTGGGGTCAAGAAAACCGGTTAGATTAATATCTCAACTCAAGTGTGTTAAGAATATTTCACCGGAAAAATTCATTCCTTTCAGTACATGTCGAATTCAGCTAATTTAAAAGGCGACAAAAAGTTTCAACTAAAATTTTACTGTCAATTTTTCAATGTAATGGGTATTGTAAAAAATTTCAATGCAATGTGTATTGTAAATTTCAATGTATTTTCATTTTTTTTGTGTATTGTAAAGTTTCAATGTATTTTTAATTTAATGTGCATTGTAAAAGTTCAATGAATATTCATTTTTTTGTGTATTGTAAAGTTTCAATGTATGTGCATTATAAAAGTTCAATGAATATTCATTGTTTTGTGCATTGTAAAATTGCAATGCATTTTCACTGTAATGTGCATTGTAAAATTGCAATGCATTTTCACTGTAATGTGCATTGCAAAATTGCAATGCATTTTCATTCTTTTGTGCATTGTAAAATTTCAATGTATTTTCACTGTAATGTGCATTGTAAAAGTTCAATGAATATTCATTGTTTTGTGCATTGTAAAATTGCAATGCATTTTCACTGTAATGTGCATTGTAAAATTGCAATGCATTTTCACTGTAATGTGCATTGCAAAATTGCAATGCATTTTCACTGTAATGTGCATTGCAAAATTGCAATGCATTTTCATTCTTTTGTGCATTGTAAAATTTCAATGTATTTTCACTGTAATGTGCATTGTAAAAGTTCAATGAATATTCATTGTTTTGTGTATTGTAAAATTGCAATGCTTTTTACTGTAATGTGTATTGTAAAATTGAAATGCATTTTCAATGTAATGTGTATAGTAAAATTTCAATGTATTTTCACTGTGATGTGTAATGTAAAATTTCAGTGTAATGCATTGTAAAATTTGCTACTTTTGAAATTTTTTTACTCCTTTTGAATGGTTTAGTTTATCGGGAAATTACAACGAGCTAGTCCGTCAATGAATGTCCTATCATGGAGGGTATAGCTAGCATCCCAGGGACAGTTTTTCTTTTATTTAAAATAGTTCGCAGGACAAATTTCTTGATCTCTACCTGAACATCGAGTCTCTAGTAGCCCTCATACCAAAAGAGCCGCGAAGCAGAACGCTATTTTGACTTCAATGCGGGTCAAATTCTACGAAAGAAAAGCTGCGGAAGAAGAGAAAAGTGGAGACATATCTAGACTCGAAGCTGTGCAATCCGAAATGTTTATTCCGTTGGTATATTTTCAGTGTTTATTTCGCACATCTAAATCGGTTGTTCTTTTACTCGCTGTGGTTTAATGCATAAAATATTTTCGCCTAAAGTCATTACATAAATTATAATGCAACTTTGTGCGACTTATGTGCACACAGAATTACTTATTTAAGCGTTTTTAGCATCTTTGGCTAAGATTCAGCAAATGATTGAACTGCACAATCGTAGAATTTAGATTCAAGCATACTTAGAATAGATGAAAACATTTAACTCTTGAAAATAAGTTTTAATTTGAACGTTTAAAATAAATTTGGCAGTCAGTATATTAGGCGACATTTTCCTAAATAAAACAATATGCTGATATATAAAGCAATAAGGCTGATAAATGAAGCAATATGCTGATCTCTAAACAATTTATCAATACTTAGTTAAAAAATTAAACTTAAAGTTTAAATTAGCAAAACATGTCTTACGTTTTATCAGACTTACCGTAATACAACCATTATTTAAAATAAGAATTGTATTCAAGATAAATTCTTCGCAACTTCTATTCATTACAAAACAAGCATTTTTAAAAGCGTCATAAAAGCATAGGCGTTAGGTTTATTTTAGATTCTGTTTTCGATTGAACTATAAGATTATTGTTTATAATTCTTGCAATTAAATATACTCATAGTTCTGAAACGCAAGAAAAAAAGTTTTGAAGTTGAATTTAACATTTAAAGGAAAACAAATGATCATATTTCTAAGGTGTTAAATCTTCTGAAAACCATTCAATAAAATTTGTAGCGGTAACTTGTACAATAAAGACTTGTGGGAGTCAGCACTTATCATTTATGCTTAGATTTAGAAATATTCAATTAAAATATGAAATCCGTGTTGCATAGCTAACTTTCAAACATGTGTATCAAAATTATATAAATACTTTTCGCATTTTCCGAAAGACATGGATAACAATGCATTTCAAGCCATTAAGAGATGAATCAGAAAATTGCATAAGTTTCAAGATCTAGAGTAATGTTGATCATTTGTCTTCTATTCGTAAGTAAAAGAAAAAAAATATAGGTTGACCAGAAGGGTCAGTTTCACGGACAAAGCGCCTAGCCAGATTTGGTATGATGGTAAACTAGCAATTCGTTCTCATCAAAAACACACAATAGCAGAAAAAATGTTTTAACCATCCGAGGGGTTTACCTCGGATGATGGTTAACCAGCATTTATTCGTTCTTAAGCCTGCATGAGTTTTAACCAGTTTTGTCCTTCATGACCAATAATATCATTCCTAGGATTGTTCCAACCAATAGATGCAGTTATTTAATCATTTTGTGTTGTGGATAAAAAGCACAATACTATTCTCTGAAACCTTGGGACGCTCAGAGATTTAAAATTCACGAACTAAACGAAGTTTCGCAGTCAGTTTTGAATTATAAACAAATGCAACCAAAATTATGAAAATTTAAAGGCTTTATCGAATGAATATAAGACTAAATTTCAATAGTTCAATCTAATACGGACATATAACCCTCCTGGTGGTTGTCCCGACGAGATTTCTCGTCATTACCAAAACTGACCAGATCTTAATGGGCAAGATATATCGTTCACTACATGAAAACTGACCAGATCTTGATCACGCCATCGTCGAAAATTCGGCTATACCTTGTCGATATATCTCGCCATAAGCAAAATTGGTCAGATCTTAATGGACGAGTTATCTCGTCATTAACAATATTGGTCAGATCTTGATGGATGAAATATCTCATCGAAACCATTTGGAGGGTTAACTTGAATGATTAAAAATTATAAATTCTTACCTCCAGTAGCCTCAAATGCATCATTAATGATTCCCTCTCCGTTAAGAGAGTTCTTATCACTCAAAACCTCAGACAGTGTTTCATAGATATCACTGTTTATCACAGAGAGATCTTTTCCACTCGTATCGTTCACCTCTTCCTTTCCATTAATATTGCCTTCATCAGGATCCTGAAGCTTTGCTCCAGCCTCCTGTATTGAGATGCTATCAAAGAATGCTTCATCACGGCCCGGAAGAAACTGAACCTGCTTCTTTTTCTGTGCATCTCTGGACTCCTTAGAATTGTGAAAGACACGGCTGGCGTCCTCCAGTTCTTGAATAGCATTGTCGCGCCTTCGTTTCTTTTTCAATATCGACTTCAACTCATTGGAAGAGGACGACGTCCATGTTGGGTATTCCGAGGAAAGAGTCCCACCACTGCTGCTGCAGTCACTCGAGGATTCGTATTTAGAATCCTGTTTTGCACTCAGTACAGGATTTGGACTGGACGTGGGATGATCAGGTTCAAACCGACATTCTTCATAAGTGTCACTCTCGTTGAAGGTTTCTATGTATCGAGCATCAATGTAACTATCACAGTCTCGTGGCATAGCCACGTTCTTAATCTTCGCAGAAGATTCATCAGAGTTATTTACATTAATACTGGGAACGTACGTGTCTTCCGACAGCAAAGACGACATAGACTTAGATATCTCTCTAGAGCCATAACCTAGCCCGTTATGTGGCGAGCTGGGAGACTTTCTAGAGGGCGGGGGTGAGTAAGTAAACTTAGGATCCCTGTACTTACAACTGATTACAGTCCCTTCATCACTTTCATCGCTGTAGTCGTAATCAGGGTCCGGAATGCAAATGGATTCATCAGACACAGACATCTTTCTCCACCGCGCCTTGTCGGAGTTGCAGTTGACATCTATCATGTCGTCAGAAGGACCACATACTACATTCAAATCTGGAGACTTAGACCTGTGGCTGTCCGTGAAGATTCGTTGCCCACCAACTAAAACGCTGTGCGATTCGCTGTAGATGCAATTCTCGCTCTGCGATTTTTTGAATTTAGAAGCTAGTTTTTTGTTCGCGATTTGCCGCGGAGATCCACTGCACGGCAGCTTGGACTTGTTCTGGAGCTTCAGCCACCTAGCTTGATTCATTTTAGCAACAGCATTATCACTAAGATTGTCATCAATATCACTATCGTCTATTTCAGAGACAGACGGAGTCTTGGCAACTTTCTTAATGAGGTCGTAGGCAGTCACGTCACACTCCAGAATGGACTTTCTCGAAATTTTCCCCGAATCTTTGGTTGAATTTTTGAATACTGAACTTTTGAACTTGGAATTTCCAGCTATGCATTTCTTATAGCCGGACATTCGACTCGCCGATTCAGGTTTTTCATCTGCTTTCTCATCCGACACTAACGGCGGTTTCATCTTCTCGGAGTTGATGGATGACTTCTTAGACAATAATCCACTATTAGCGGACCCATTGCTAGGATAGATGGTAGCGCAATACTTGCACCGTGGCTGATGTCGGGAAGACTTCATATGAGACGAACCTTCGTGTCCTGGTCTCCTTCGTACCATACAGGCGCAAGCTAGTCCAGGAACAACTTCCACTTGAGGTGCAACGGCAAATACTGGAAAAAAGATTATAATAAAGAGGGTGTTTGAAAGCATTCAATCTGTCAAATAAAAATCCTAAAATATTAAATCGTAGATAATTTCTTTATACACATCTTTATTGATGTTTTAGCTATCTGGAGACCCAGAATTTATTTGAAATGCCATAAAAAAAACTTTTACCTTATACATTAAAAATTGACAGATTTGTCAAAATTAGATTATTTTTATTAGATTAGTGGAAATTTGTTCAACTTATACATGGGAAGAAGTTTTCCATCAGTCTGAGGTATGAATAATCAATTTAATGCTTTAAGTAAATTAATTTACTTTAAACTGAAAGTCAGCAAATAAAGAAAAGGAAAATGTTTATATGGAAGTATGTTGAAGAACAATACACGTGTGCCGCTGTAAAATAAATCAACTGGAATCATTTTACATATTATTCAGTGCCCTTAAAGCTAGAGAAAAATATATTTTCTCAAGACACCATAATACTATTTGAAAATGATAAAATCAAATTGATTAATCCTTAATTAATAAGCAAAATATCTCTAGATTTTCAATGTTTATTATTCTGAATTGTTTAACATAAGTACGCATCGAAAATTTCTGAATTTGTCAATATAAATATTTTCAAACACGCAAAGATTCTTCCAGATACATCATACAAAATATCAGTATCGGGAACATGCTAAGAGATATTGTAAAATGTACATACGAAATACCACAACCGTTTGAAAGAATAAAATATGGTAATATAAAGTTATTACATTTTTAATACGAAAGCATTCATATAAATGATTAGAAAATATGAAGTTCAATTTTTTTAGATTAATTGTACCTTAAATTTTCAACTACTTTTGTAAAGTTGGGAAAGGAAGATGCATAAAGCCATATTTAATATTATGCCGCAGATCAATTGTTCAAAACGACTTATTTAACCATATTCTGTTTAAACATTGTCTTTATTCAAATCATAAGGGGGAAAACATTTTAATAAAACATTTTGTTTTTATCTTTTTCTTCTATGCATATAGTGTGCGTGTGAGTGTTTTTTACACAAAAGGTAATATTCTTAAAATCTTTCTTGATCTTCTACCCAAGTCTCAAAACTATTTAATGAGGATTATTTTTATAGCTTCATTCTATGGTTTGTAACTTGTTTCAGCATTAAAATAATGAATTTCTAATGTTAACCCTCCTAGTGGTTGCCTCGACGAGGTATCTCGTCATTAGCATAGCAAAGCTAATGATCACCAGATCTTGATGGATAATATAACCAGATCTTGATGGAAGAGATATTTCGTCATTAGAAAAACTTATCTCATCGTAAAAAACTGCAATATTTTCATCCTTCGTAATTCAATCAGAATTATTGATGACGAGATACCTCGTCATTAGCACAATTTGTCAGATCTTAGTGCACGAGGCATCTCGTCATTAGCAAAATTGGCCAGACCTTGATGGACGAGATATCTCGTCGAAACCACTTAGAGGGTTAATGAAACCGTTTCAAAACATGAATTAGTTCACTGATAACAGCTTTATTTGGTTGAGCACATTTCTCAGTTGACAATTAAAACAATCCTCTAACATTACTCACCTTCTTTGGTAACGTCTTCGTATAAAGTTTCCCTCCATTCATAAGCATCAGTAGAGTACATCACCTCTCGAGGACACCCCCTATTCAGACTTCTAACAGAGGCATACCACATATTGGAAGGTCCATAAACAGCATGATAATGGGGTGCTCTCAAGGCTCCGTAAATTGCGCTTGTCGAATGCGCCGAAACTGATCCATACTTATCCTTATAATGTTTTGCATACGCTGGAATGTCGAAATGGTCCGTTTTTTTGTCAGAATCCTTATGCTTTTTCTTAGGGATGGCAGGTAAGTGGCGCTTGAAACGGGTCAAGGCTACACCTTTAGGTGGTGACTGAGCCCAGTATTGAGGCGGTGTAGCCTCATAGTGAAGACGTCGATAACGGTCTTCCATCGTCAAATCCCGATTTCTAGATAACGGCGCCTCAACCTGGTAAGCAATGCCGTCCATCGACAACTACATACTGAAATGGAAAATAAAAGAAAGTTAGCGGAGATTGTACGAAAAAATACAAGGTAAAGAGTTTTTAAAAATGGTCTTTATCATATTCCATCTATCATGCGAGTTCCAGTAATGAACAAGGATATACATAAAAATACACCCGAAAGCATTTTGCAAGTTGTACGAATAAAGAAATGTACACAAAACATGACAAATAAATTTCACAGTAAATGTTAGTTTTAACTCAGTAATATAAAAAGTCATTTTAAAGTCAAGGCAAGCCCTCGTGGGTTAGCAGTTGGTATTAATCTCAGGTGTTCAAGGAAAGGAGCAAGGGGCTCGAACCTTTCATGTAATATTTGGGTTGAAAATGCAATAAAAAATATACGATGATTGTTTAACCAATGTGAATCGAAGTTTCTCTAATCACAGGTTGGTAAAAAGTGAAAAAATCATTAAACAAGATACTCATTCAACACCACGACAGTCCCTTCCCAACACAACGACAGTCCCTTCCCAACACCACGACAGTCCATTCCCAACACCACGACAGTCCATTCCCAACACCACGACAGTCCATTCTCAACATTACAATTGCTTTAGTTCGTCACTCTAAGGTCATTGTTTTGTTATATCAGGGCTAATTATGTTGGGACCTACAACGTCAACTCTTTTGGAATAGGGAATCGGAAGGAGATTTGCCCACACCTAAATTATTTCCTGGATACTTGTCTGACAACTCGCATTTCTTCCTACTCGTGAAAAGATAAATGCAGCTCCTCTTCCATATTCCACTTGAACATAAAATTACGTAGATTCTAAAAATCATGGTTCAAGTAATATAACACAATGTACACTAAAAAATCATGTGGTAAGATTCAAGGACTCTTAAAAGCAACAATCTCCTGAAACGATTGTTTAGATCAGAGCCTTAGATAAACTTCACAATGTAAAAAAATGGGCAAAAGGTATGAACAAAACACCGGATTCTTCCATTTTCACGGACACTGGGTGTTTCCAAAACCTAGTAAGTTTTACAGACGGGTGTGAATTCTGCAATTATTTATAGTATCTACGATTTTTCAGATTTCAAGGTGAAAACACAAATACGAGAAGTTCCCGACAAGATTTTTCAGTAAGTTTCAGCAATTGAAAACTGCTTGTTTTCAGTATATTTCAATTATTTCGTTATCTTTCATGCGATAACTTGATCGGATCATACAATAGTGTGAAAATGGAAGCCTTTAACTTATTTAGTTTTTCGTTTGAATTTATAAGTCAGTGTTCATAATTAAATCTTAACGGGAACTTTGATTTAAAAAAATTTGGGCGTTGTTCACTTTCTTAATCTCCTGCAAGTATTAATGGATCATTTGATTAACTATAAAATTTTAATATTTCATATCTAAACATATTTCAGATAATTTCCAGTTCTTAAATACTCAAGCAGCGCTAATGAGCACAGAATGAAAATACATACCAGGCTTGGGTGAAAAAGCATTCAGAGTAATTTAATATGCAATTAGTTGAGACATTAAACATCTTAACTAAAAATAATTTGTGTTGCTACAATACACAAATTTATGTTAACTAAACATTTCAATATCGCGTACTCGTGTGAACAAATTTTGTGGATGCTCAAAATTTTCTAAACCTCTTGAATTGGTAAAATTTATTTAATATACTAAAATTATAAGTATAAGCTCATTATGAGTGCTAATTTCCTGATTTAATCCTCCAAGTGATTTCGACAAGATATCTAGTCCGTCAAGATCTGACCAATTTTAATAACGACGAGATATCTCGTCCATCAAGAGCTGGTCAGTTTTGATACTGAAGAGATACCTCGTCGAGACACCCACCAGGAGGGTAAAAGTGCTTAACCTTACGGGAATTGAAAACTGAAGACATCTTATAACATAAGAATTTCAAAAAAATCTTTTTAGAATCGTATACGTAGTAAAATGCAGATGTGTTTTCTGAAATGTCTCCAAGATTTTCCATTGTTAAAAATTTACTAAAAAATTATAACACAAACTTTACTAACAAAACTCAAATATCTAAAAGACTAACACTGTTCAGAAACTTATTTTTGCTAGCAAACTTAAAGAAACGTTTTTAAATATTAAAAAAGTGAAACAAAAAACAAGTGTAACCCAAACAATAGAAAATATACACATTACAAGGATGAAATGTTGACAAAAAGTAATTTTAGTAAAATAAGTAACTCATAAAACGAATAAGAGTTGGAAAGCAAAATGAAGTCTACTTTAGGGACTGAAATGTTTTAAAAATAAATTTTAATAAATTGAAAAGTTAGCCGGTGAGATTAGATTAATTCAAAGAAAATAACCAAAAAATGAAATCTCACGAGTATTCAATCTTCCAAAAAGCAATTGAAACCTGATTTTAAAAGTTATTTCCGAAAACGCCCTCATAGTCCCCTGTTTATTTAATTTTGCGTTTGGCACAGCATATACAATTTTGGATCTTGTGCCATAAAACCCAATGAACCAACCGTATTTGGTTTAATAAGTTAATTATATTACATTAACTTCAAAAAGTTGTTACACAAAGTTTGTCTCGGCACTTAAATTTATTTCATTTGTACACTGAAAATGTGTTGTTATAAAAGTATTTTGGTTAACTATCTTAACTTTTATTGTTTTCTGTTTAGCTCATTGTCTCGAGAACAGGCTAAACAATAGCCAACTAACCAAAAATATCTCCAAGATTTAAAACTAAAAACTCGCTATGCAGAAACGTCTTAAACGCATTGCTCTCCACACTATTTTGGGAACAGTGTACAAAAATGATTCCAATCATAATTGTTTCAGACTGCAAAACTAAGACGCCAGTGTCTAAATTTATGAAATTACCAATGGAGTTAGGTAACGAAGACCCACTATTGTGACTAAGAACAGCTTACGCGCGTAGGTTTAGTAGAAACATTACCCACGAAGCGTTGGACACGAATATAGTTCTTGTACCACATACAAGTACACTGGATTGTCGAACTGTCGGAATTATGGATGATCGTGACTGTCACACTGCTCTATTCTTAGTGGTCTTTTCTCTAATGCCATAACTCAGCCAAAGCTAAAACTGGTAGGAATAAGGAAGACAATATGCCAAATGCTTTTCCGTATTGTATTATCACGATCCGATCCAGGATCGTTCACCAAATGGGATCTACACGACAGATGCCAACACGCAAGGCTGTCTGATATTTCATACGCGTCGATATATTCCTTTGTAGACGAAAATTTAGCCTTACTGTTTTTAGTTTCTATTGTTTCCTGTTTATTGAAAGTCGAGCAAGAGAAATACATGTGGATGGGTGCGAGGGTTATCCAAGGTCGGTGACTAGCAGTATCCCACGAGCAGTTCCACTCCGTTTGTTTCAGTTCAGGTTACCGGCTCTGTGGGTCAGGTGCCACGGGTCAGCGCAGCATTTCCATTACTAATTGTCTTACTGCCGAGTGGGATGGACTAGAAGCTTTGTCTTCATTTTTTACAGGCCTGTATCGATAAGGTTCTTTGGTTTTGAACAGAGGGGACAATATAATGCATCAAGCTCACCGATCTGCAATTACTGACCCCTCAAACCAAATTGCCACGGCATAAGTTGCAGACTTGGGTTTCTTTTCAAACCTCTTGTTTGGAGATACTGAAAATGAAACAAGTTATTCGGTATTTACTACAAGAGGTTGTCTTTGTCCGAGATTTTCAAAATAAATTAGTTGGGCAAAGATTTGTAGTTTTCAGTTCGGTTGGTTGGTTTTGGGGTTTTATGGCGCAAGGGCCATATTTGGCCATGCTGCGCCAGACACAAGACATACAATATCAATAAACACACACAATGAAAGTTTTACTGACACAAGAGAAATACACCCATGGAGGAATGCCCCTGACAGGAATCGTACCTGCGCCGCCTACTAAGATTTTTCAGTCTGGAGTTCCATAAAGAAAAAACATTTATCTAGAGATTTTTTACAGGACTATCGATGAGGTTCTTTGGTTTTGAACAGAGGGGACAATGTAATGCATCAAGCTCATCGATCTGCAATTACCGACCCCTCAAACCAAATTGCCATGACGTACCTTGCAGACTAGGGTTTCTTTTCAAACCTCTCGTTTGGAGAACTGAGAACGAAACAAGTTATTCCGATATTTTCTACAAGAGGCTGTTTTGCTCCGAGTTTTTCAAAATAAACTAGTAGGGTAATGAAGGGTTGTAGTTTTCAGTTTGGAGTTCCATGAACATAATTAAAAAAATCGTTTATCTAGAGATTTTTTACAGGCATTTATAGATAAAGATTTAAATCTAAAATCACTGCTGTCAAACGAGTTTTTAATGCGTTTTAAAATATCTTTATATAAAGCGAGTTGGCGTCTGTCTATTTTATGTAAATCTACACCGCTTGACCAATCCACACCAAATTTGGTACTCATTCTTTAGAATCCTGCAGGAAACATGGGCTACATAATACCTCCCGTTCGGAGGATTTATCCTGGGTCTACAGGAGGCTAAAAACAATTGGAAATCCTCATAGGAATAACAATGAGTATCATTACGATCAATTACAACCAGTTCAACCCGAGCAACGCCGGGTAATTCTGCTAATAGATATATACAAGAAATGATGGAAAGACACTATCCACTATTTTCAAAAACAATCTGAATCAGCTTATGTATGCTTTTAGTACTTGTTATTTTTGTTCTTGACCCGTTCTAAAATTGGAGTATCTGTTGAATTTTTGAAGTCTGGTCCTAATGCGTTTCCGTAGTTTGCAAAATATGTATTGTGTGGTCAAGTGTCGATTTTGTCCGGTGAATATTTTCGAAATGTCCTGAAACTCTTAAAGTTATTAGATTAAGTTAAATTTCACAGGATTACCTGGAATATGCAACCAATTATGCTGAATAATGTCCTAAGAATTGAGATATTACTCTACAAAATTTTCTCATATGGTATATTTTCCTATAATATAATTTCCAATCGATTAAAAGGTTTTTAGTCAATAATAGCTTTTTATAAAAGAAAAATTTTGATAACGGAGGATTGTATTTTTCATTTTATATTTTCATCAAGAAAATTTTATATTTATTTAGCTTCATTTTTTAAAATACTTGTAATAATAGCCCAAAGCTTCCCATCTTATAACTACATTAAACACAACACAAAATAAATATAAAATTCACCGTTATTACCTATTTACGTAGAGATATTACTTTCTTAATGAGTGATATTTTCATTTTACTCATGTATTTTTATTCTATGCGCATTGTATACATAAAACTTTTCCCTTGTTATTTCCATATGAAATTTAAAAACACAAACTGTTTACCTTTAAGAGTGTATTTTAATTGGTGAAGTTAAATATTTTCATTAATAGTAAGAATTCGGGTTTATCTCTATATTAGGCATGGTGGACTTAAAGAGTATTTAGTTATTTCATGATTTGTATTGTAATATTTGTAATGCATATTGGTTTCAAGCACTGCAAAATCTTTCTGTAGTCACTAAGAATTTCTCTCCAATAGCATAACTTCTGCGTATTCAAATTTCACTTATTAGGATAAGTGGACAAGATATTTAGAACAGGTTAATTTGTAATTTAGATCATATACTGAAGTTTTTAATACGTTTCATGTATAAAATTAGGTTTGATTTAGATTGTTTAGGTAAGTGATAGCTAGCTTTCTAATATTCATTTATCAAAAACAAACTGGACCTTGCAGATTCAAAAATTTAATGGCTCCGTAAATTTCGAAGATGATATAGACAATTTACGTATTTATACACAGCAGTTTACTTATAATTTAGGCAAAATTAAAATAAAAAGTTTTCAAAATATACTAATATTTTATGTAGGCGTAATTTCGTTACGTGGATGGTTGGTTGATTTGAGTTTTATGGCGCAAGGTCCAGTATTGGACAAGCTGCGCCAAGCAAGACGAAATAAAAATCTATTAGTTTGGGTGAAAAATTTGAAATATCGAGCCAAGCCAACAATAAAAGGTACATTAAAAACAATACAAAAGCGCAACGTGTGAAAAAATTTAATTATTATTGGATATGACAAAGCATAAGATTAAAATTTGCCATCAATATAAAAACTATGGTTGATATGAATGGATGTTTTAAAACAAGTTGACCAGCAACAATTACGTGGAACATGACATAAATGGTTTTAAAATTGTCATAGGCTTTATTTAATATCATTATCCTATTTTATTTTAAGGAAAAATTGAGCACTGACCTTCGGTGACTTAAATCTTTTTTTTTACTTGGTGTAAGATAATTTTAAGGATTTTTAATAATTTAAGATATTCATAACACCTAAAGTAATAAACGAACTATGCATAACAATGAACTGAAAGGTCTGTCCTTAGACTTGTACATAAAAACAAGAAATTTAATTTCAGCTTTACGGTTCAAAGACCTAGTTTTGTTATATGGTAATTTCAAGTTTCACACTCCTTTACAAGTCAAGATGCATTATCATGAATTTAGGAAAGAAACGGGAAAAGATAATCTCAAACATCACTATTAATCCTCCAAGTGGTTTTGACGAGATATCTCGTCCATCAAGATCTGACCAACTTTGCTTATGACGAAATATTTCGTCATCAAATATTGAAGATTTTTTATGATGACGAGATCAAGATCTGGTCAATTTTTCCAATGATGAAATACCTCTTCGGGACAACCACTAGAAGGGTTAAATTAAGATGCTACTATAATTTATTCATTTCACGGAATTGACACATAAAACATCCAATCACGAAACCACAATCAACACAAATCAGAAAATCTTAAGCTCTACAAATTTCATTTCAAACTAATTACATGCTCAATCAGAAACACTAGTAAAAATTGACAAATCTAGCCTATTCAGTTCAAAAGCAAAACCATAAATCGGTTTCGGACACGAAGAAAATAATTAGATGCAAGCGTCCATCGCGCATCCTGACAAGGACATGAATATTGTCACACGATTATATGTAGAATACACATAAAATATTTATAGCGTAATCCACTTTGGAATGTCGACCAAAGGCTTAAGCTGGAACGTAGGTCATCTCCCCACTGCAATCATCCTGACTCAAAGAAACCGAGAGCACGTTGAGATGGGCAACCGGTTTAGGCCTCCATGATAAGGGAACTCCGCTAAACTTATTCCCCGCAGCTTTGGTTGGGACAAAAATAATGTTGTCAGACTTCCGGTGAGCCTGTCATCTTTGTATGCATCAAAAATAACGATCTCATTAACGAATTCAGTTCACGATTGGTACTTAACAGACCTTAACAAGAAAAGTCGTCAGCTCATTAGATAGTTCCTGAGAAATAGCTCAAGCCAAGCTGAGAGGTGGTACTGACATCCGATCAAGAGGTTTCTCTTCACAATTTAACTTATCTGTGTATTTAAATATTCCTCCAAAGCTGAAGGGAATACCAATTCAGATGGGGTTTATGCAACTTTAAATGGTTGAGCTTTCAAGTCGGTTCAAAAGGAGAATCTCGCAATACGCAAGAACTATTTTCCGGAGACAAGTCATAAAAACAGGTAAAATTTTCACAGAAAAGAAACGTGTTGAAAGTGATACTGACATCCGATCAAGTTTCTTTTCACAATTTAACAAATCTGTGTACTTAAATATTCGTCTAAAGCTGCAAGGAATACCAGTTCTGGTTGCGGGTGTAACCTTGAATGGCTAAACAATCAAGTTGATTGGAAAGAATACCCTAGCAATACGCAACTATTTTCACGAGAAAGGTAATGAAAAAAATGTAAAATGTTTACAGAAAAACGTGTTTTAACGGATGTCAATTTCAACAGTCGAGGTACATGCATTACACGATGTCTGAAAGAAAATTACAGTAATTAAGCATCCGTTTCACGACAGAAAGGTTAGTGACCAACCAAACGAATCAGATTCGGCGAATTTAAGCAATATCAAAGTTTGCTTTTCCTAAGATAATGATTATAGTATTTTGTAAGCATTCAACAAAACAAAATCACTGAGGGACATTAGTGACTGTCTAAAGTAATTTAAAAACTTATAGTAGAGTGGTGAAATTTATTTTATTCTTTGATTAATTCTATCGTAATAAATTTCTTAACATCCAACGACATTTAGTAAAATAACGTAACGTTATAACGTAACGTGATAACGTTGTTTCAAACTAATCTTACTGAAACGTTTTTATCGTCTAAGTTATCAAGCGAGCAATTTTTAAGTCAATTCTTTCAATCGGAGCAAAAATATATTCTTCATAGTTTAAGTGTGATAAGAATTAAATAGTCAAGCAGTTTTCGATTTATATTAGTACACACAAGTTGTGATATTCAGCGTGATAATTAAAATAACGTTAATTTAAACTGAGATCCGACTTCCAAGTTTATAAACCAACTCGGTATTTCGAATTGTGCTCACAACGAAACATAGTTGGAATAACATTTTAAAGTTAGCTGCAAGCTAACGTTTAGTTGCAACTAAAAAGTTATAACAAATTTAATTGTGCAAAATCAGAGATACTAGGTTTCCAATGACTTCTCTATTGCTCCAAGCAATTTTGTAAGATGTTCTTTGAGTTGCAAATTCAAAAAGCATGCATATGGCACTTTAAATACTAGATTAACATAAACCTAATCGAAAATATACCGAGAGCTATATATCAATTCTTAAAGATTAATTCTTCAAAAGAAAACTAAACTCAAAAGAACGAAAGCACTAGCTAAAATAGTTAGCCATTTATGTAGGTTGAATTTACGTTGCACTGGAGCAACACAACGAGTTATAGGTGACGGTTCTCGATCTATCCCGAAGGAACATATCCAGGGACATCTCGTAATTTTGAACCATGGTCAGATGAGAGATCAACACCTGTGTGCTGGCACTCCTACTCTCCAAACCTCCACACCACGCCGAGTTAGCTATTTAGGAAAGGTTTGGTTTTATGACATAAGGTCTCCTGAACAAGGACAAACTGAGCCAAACACAAGAGAATTCGAAGTCAGTGAAAAGAAATAAAACAAAGCCGTGATCTAAGTCACTATACAAGCGCATGGAAGCCAATATAAAACAATAAGAGCATTAATAACTAAAATAATGTAAAGCGTCCATGAGTAAAGTAGCAAACTATAGCAGCAATAAAAGCTATGATCTATAAAAAACACTACATAGCGTAAGCCAATGCAAAATAAAAATATTTGGATGAGAGGATATCCCAACCAAATCTTGCAGGGACAAAATCGTTCTGTTAAAATACCCGAGTCGATAAAAGCAAATATCTGGACTTGCAATTAAAATGTGTGTGTGTGATAGACAGAAAGGGGAATATTACAACTTGAACATAAGGGGCAATTTCACCAACAGTAAATGTCTATGCGAAATACGGGTATGCTTAATCCTCCTATTCAGAAAAGGAATATATAAAATCAATATGTATATAATCCAAGAATTTGAAAACATTATTGCTGATGTCGTTTTCAGAGGGAAATCGTTTCATGCATGACAAAAATATGATAATTTCCCTTGAGATACGAAAACGATGACAATAAGTCAATAAAAAGCCAAGTAATATTCCCAGAAATAAACACACGCAATTTGAAATTCAAATAGAGAATATAACTTTTTAAACTGATTTTTGCATGATCAACATTCAAAATACCTATGCATTAAAAGCCACAAAGTCCAATTCCAGACATCAAGCTCAAAGTCTGAATCGAGCCACTTAGTCGCTTTAAGATCCTAAGTGAACGTGAAACAGTCATATGTGACCCAATAATTCGCGGGCGGTTGTACGCTTGTAATGCTCCGTGGCATCTTTTTCTCTCCATTTTCCTCCTTCCAAATGGGAATTACACCGAAGAAAGTTAAACGTAACGATTACCACAATTGCGTTGTTCATTATCCTCGCTGGGATATCCTGAAGACTGATCTAGATTGCTGCCGAATAGCACAATTTCAACTCGTTTCAGATTCACCGGCATGTCTCGAACCGCGCAAGCATTGTTAGAGCCAAGCTCGCCTCAGAAAGCAGCTAAGCCCAGCAGTCTTCGGACAAGTGCATTATGATGTGGTGGCAGATTCACGAGCCCACTCGAAAACAATGGCAGATGGATAACAAACTGATGAGAAAATGGGCTGTTATTCTGTAGTCGTGACTTTTTCGCTGAGTTTTCGGCTTTGAGAGAGCACTTTATCTTTCTTTCGTGTTTATCTCGAACTGTCGCAACAGTTTCATGGTTTTCGGAGCAGGTATACGTGATGTAAAAAGTGAACTGTGGCATTGCAATCAGAGTTGGCAGTTTATCAAGTTGGGGAAATATCACACACATTCTTTTAGTTTTAAAATTTTAAACCTGTTTCGCATATTTCGGAGAAAGTTCGTCTTGTTAAAATTGGCGATAACTTTAACCTATTTTATAAGCTTAAATTAAAACAGTAAAAACTATTTTAATCAGACAGGAATAATATCAGTAGCGTATCCAGGATTTTTTTCGGTTGGTTGGTTTTATGACGTAAGAGCCAGTTCTTCCAACTTGCGTCAATCAGTTTTTTCCCCATAAAGTAAATGAACACATACATACGCACATAGAAGGTTTTACGGACACAGAAGAGAGAAATACACCCAGACTAGCTACAAAAATCAACCCGCGATGTCTACAGCTCGAAGGTTGCTAGCGCAATGGGCAAATCCACCGAGTCATGTTTTTTGGGAGGGGCTCAAAAATAAAAATGTAATTTCTTATGAAAAAACTTAAGGTCACGTTAGATTTTCAAGTGGCCATTATGACTCGGTAGATTCGCCCACTGCGCTAACTTGTCGATGCAGCTTCGGCTTACCGTAACTTGCCCTAGATGTATCTCTCTTCTGTGTCAGTAAAGCATTCCTTGTGTTGTCCCATTACCTCACGCTATCCGTCTCTTGTCTTGGTCAAATATGGCCCATGCGACATAAAATCAACCGTCAGATTTTTATTTAAGCTAACGCCATAAATTGTGCCATAAAAAAACTCAATGCAATCCGGCATTCAAAAAGAAAATTCAGAACTAATAACAAATGTTTCTATACAAATGTTAAAAGGAAGTACTAAAAATTTGCAGTATGCACAGAATATCGAATTCAGAACTGAACAATTTAAAACACAAGTTCTTAAGACTCAAAGAAAACTTTAGGAATTTAGCAGTTGGTGATTGTAAAATATGCCTTTGACAAATATGAATATTTTTAACCCTCCAAGTGGTTTCGACAAGACATCACGTTCATCAAGATCTGACCAATTTTGCTAATGACAAGATATTTAATTATAACGATAATGCCAATTTTTTTATGAAGAGATCAAGTTCTGGTCAGCTTTCTTCTAATGACGAGATATTTCCGCCATCAAGATCTGGCCAGTTTTTGCTAATGACGAGAAACTGCGTCGAGATAACCCCAGAAGGGTTAAGATTCAAAATGGAGACAAATATGAAAATACCCTAAACAATAAGGCATTACTTATAAAATGAAAATTTAAATTCTCAGATTTTTGAAAGAAAAGTTAGGTTTTTAATTTCGCGCTGTCAATGTAAGACACATTTTAAGTTGAGCTAATTATGATGCTATTCTGTGATTAGTTTCTCATGTCAGCAAAAATTAGATTCCATATATTTAAATTTAAGATCGTTCGAGATATAACAATGAAGAAAAACTTTTCTTTTCTTTGTAAACTTCGATATACAATCTGAACAGTTTAACACATGGAAAAGCTGATTGCAAGCAAAACTGCATCTAATTCGAAGTAGACAGAAAATACAATATCTTCATTACAGAAATTTATCATGTCTAAAATGCCCTGTTAGTCGTACAGTACTCTTAAAAGAAAATGATTCTTCTAAAAGATTGAGATCTTGTAAGATTGATTTGGTAGGTATCTAGGTAGTTGAATTTACGTCACTATGGAGCAACACAACGGGCATTGGCAACGGTCCAGGATCAATCCTGAAGGGATAGATCCGAGGACAACACAACTCCTTGGATACACAAGCGATCTTTTTCTGCTTTCACCCCACTACTGTTCCCCAATCCCTCTTTTTTCCCTTTCACGACATTTATTACTTGACGTTATCTTGTGTTTGGCGTAGCTTGACCAAATATGGCCTTGCAACCGCCAAAACAACCAACCAAGGACAATACTTCGTAATTTTGAATCAAGGTTAGGTCGGCAAGGTTGATTTGAAATTTAAGAGTTGAGTAACGAGTTTGAATGTGCAAAAGTGAGTGTCTGATTCACGTCATTAAAAAAGTTTAATCATTTCATTTCTTTCATTGCATTTATTTTATAATGCTTTTTAAAAATGCAAGTGTAATAAGTAAAAATGTAAAATTCTATTAATGAGAGTATACGTTAATATCTATACACTCATGTACTGACCAAACATCAGGATCATTAAAAATTTGTATACTTGAAAGAGATGTCCAAAATTAACGACTAAATACCAATTAAATTTTGTTCCGAAAGAAAAGGGTACATGTATCACAATTCAAAATTCTGACAAAGCCTACGATAGTTGAATGTATTAATAAATATGAAAGGTTGAATTTTGAACTATTGATGCTGTCTTATAAGTTAGAAATGAGAAAGTCGTTTGTATTCTCAATTCTTTTATGTAAAAATATTTAATCGTTTATTTATAATGCTTCAATTTCTTTTATAATTTAAGTTATTTCAATTTTCCTAATTGTCAAATTGAGAAGTTAATTAGGTCTACAGAATAAAGCATTGCAATTTGCCGAAATTAATTATTATCTTTGATAATCGAAATTATTTCAAAACAAATTAAGTGTATTCTAAATGTTTTGAGGTATGTCACTAGATCCAAAATTAGTTACCAGTAGAAACTCTAGGACTTAAAATTGTTACAAAATACCAGGAAAACGTGACTCTTAAACCTAATTTCGATGTAGAAATTTGGTCGCAAAATAAACTCGAAGCAAATATGAATGTTTGTCATAAATAGTTAATTTTTATGCTTGTAGTTTAAATTGTTTCAGGGTTTAGAATTAGAAGCAGACAGTCAGGCTCCTACAAAGGTACCTAAACACTTTCCTTCAGTCCCCAAAATGCTCTACTTGGGTACATTTTTAACCCTCCTGGTGGTTGTCTCGACAAGGTATCTCGTCATTAGCAAAACTGACCAAATCTTGTTGGACGAGATACCTCGTCATTAGAAGAAAACGCGATCACGATCATTAGAAAACTGACCAGATCTTGATAACGTCATCATAAAAAAAGTTGGCAATATCTTGATGACGAGATATCTCGTCATCAGCAAAATTGGTCGCATCTTGATGGACGAGATCTCATCGAAACCATGTGAAGGGTTAAATATATTTTGTTTTTCTGGATGGGTGTATAAACAGTGCAATAACTGTCACGACTCATTTGCATCTTGTAATCTTTTATAAGGGCAATACTTTGTTTAGGTCATTGTCTAGGGCTTGGACTTTTACATTGTCTAGGCGATGACTAGTTGCATTTGGGGTATTTTTCTTTTTGGGATCATTGCTTTACATTAACAGTACAGAGTATTAAATAATTGACAGGCAGATTGGTATACAGCTTATTGGAAGGAAAAATGAACGGTCGATTGGTTGGAATTTGTGTCATACAAGCCAAAATATCCAGAGAAAACTTAAACGTCAAAAACGACGACGGTCTAAAAACCATCAATCCTCGAATGAAATAGACGGAGCATGTGTGCGTAGATTCATGTAACTGTTACCGATCGCTCGGTTTGAAAATCTCAGGTAAAGGTCACGTGGTACTGGAAGAAAGCAAGAATCTTAATGTAGGACTAATTGACAAGCGCGAGGAAATGCACTAGTTTGTACTTCGATAACCAATCGCAATCAGCCCAAGTCGATTCCCAAGCACACGTGACCTATACTTTTGAGATCTTACGACAGACTCCGCGCGCATGCTCCGCCTATTTCTTTAGAAGGTTGATGCTACAAACTCGGCCGCCGAAACAAAATTTAAAGCTGCAAAATACGACTACCGACAGCTCATTTCGAACCGTCCATTGTTTATCTCTAATATTGAAATTTTGAATCCATTCCTTTAAATCGTCTTGATTTTTTTTTCATCATGATCTTCGCCATACCGTATTTCAAATAGCCTCTGGACCTTTCGCCATCTTCGAAACCGAGCACTGGAAAATCCATTGTTCGTTTAATCTACACAGCATAAAACCAAATATAAAAAACATTCGTGAACCATTTCGATTCCGTTCGTGGTGTTAAAACCTCTATTTATATATTTAAAGTTGCTTTCTATGGGAAATTGTGTTAGCTTTCGAGAACAATGACGTGTCCAGTAATTGCAGTGACGCTTCCATAGCCACACTCATTGCGAACACCGGTGCTATGCTCCACTGAATTCCCCAGTAGAACAAAGAGTCGGGAGAGGTTTTCACACGACATTGAATACTCACTTGAACAATATGAAATCTTTCATAAGAGCGTTAACTGTGGTTGAATGTCTTTTCTGAGGCTACAAACACCGACTTCGGGTTATTTAAAGTGAGCAATGTGGCCATTGACACTCTTAATGAACAAATATATCTGCTTATCTAGAAGAAAGTACTACGACCCGAGCTTTAGTATAGGGTCAAAAGGTTTTGACCAGGATATAATAAATCCCATAACTACTCGTACTCATGGCGGTCAATTCAAAGAAACGGAGGTTATCCTGTTGTAAAGACGGGATTTGGAAAGTAATTTATGGACGCGGACAAAGACGTCAGAAAAATAAGTGAATTCAGTAGAAATTTCAGCAGTTATGGGGCTTTAACCTGGTAGTCTAGGAGTAAATAGTAAGATTAAGAACAATTTTGAAACAGGGTTTATGAACAATAAACACCGCTTTGGAAAGATGTAGTTTTCAAATTCTAACAGGTTCACTGTAAGAAAAAATCACACCAAATCCTTTCAGCACGAGAACATTTCTTTGTGCACGAAGTGCTGCGCTGTGGTGAATTAGCTTTAAAAAACATAATTTAAAATGTTTAAAAAGTTATGGTTAGGTTATTTTTCTACATCCGGAACCAGGATTATGTACTTCAATCCACATTTTTATACCGAGTAAACAATAGTTTACCTTTCGTAAAATTCGTGACTTACGTTTATACTATAGTTGATATAGGAATTAAAGAAATAATTACATAGATTTCTCCCATTGTGTCAGAGAATAAACGAAACCTAAAACCACTGCAGTAAAAATTCTTAAGCATAATTGATTTAAGTCATGTACTCACGTCAACCAGATAGCAATTTTAATCAGATTTATTTTCGAGAGTTGGTTGGGTTTTCTATGGCTCAAGGGCCAGATCTAGCAAAGCTGTTTTCGTCATGGATAAATTGCATGCAGCTGCATAAAGTGATTTGAATTTTTTTCATTTAAAAAAAAATGCCATGCATCTATCTTCCTAGCATGGCTACTATGTCTACACTTAGAGCTTGTCTCAACTTGTATTGCGGTCCCTCGTGAAATACAATGTTTCTGTACCAAATATATGGATTTTTCCTTTTGAATTTGATCAGTAAGAAGCATTTTATGTCAAACTAAATAAAGGTGGGGTAGTGTTTTTCGGTGTTACGTTTTCCTTAACGTATTCCAAACGTGACGTCAGTTAGTTTGTTTCTCAATACGATTTGAGCACTTTGACAATCAAAACTCCGGAGAATAAGTTCCGAATTGATATGAGAGTTAATAGGTCAACACTAATTATATTAAACGCCAAACGTTGGCAAAAAGGTGATAAACTACATTTTAAGGTAGCCCCGATATGCATCATGCAAATAGCATTTGGACAGTCGAAATTAAATTTTCGCAGACCGTCTGGTTTGTTTGAATAAACTGAAAATTCCTCATAGAACTATTTATGAGAACACTTATAATTCTTAAATTTAGAAAACAGACTACCAATTAAGTACTTAAAACATTTCACATTTCCCCGGTCCCGGTACCATGGTACCGATAGCTTTGAAGGCCCCTGTTTACTAGAGAATACCATTTTCATTTTTTATAAATTAGTCTAAAAATTCAGCTCTACATTCAAAACAGCCTGTTCAGGATGGTGACTGTCTTAAATGAAAACAGACTTTTCCATTGCTTATTTACTGTTTTTCGAATTTTAAGAACTAATTATGAACACAATGAAAACACTTATTACTTTTAATTTAGAAAACAGACTTATTCAGTACCTAAAACTTTTCATATTTTCAGGGTCGTGGTACCCAATATCCCTTACTTAACGGCCCTGGCTTTCTAAAATTCTATTTTCGTTTCTTATAAATTAGTCTATAAAATTCAGCTCCACATTCAAAACAGACTGATCTGGATGGTAACGTCTTGAATGAAAACAGACCCTTCTTTTTATTGCTTATTTGATGTTTCTACTTCAAATTTTCATGTCGTGTCTACTTTTGGAACCCACCTTACTAACGTTTCGGATCGGCAATTTTATTCCGTTGCTTCTTTTATGTCTCATTCAAGAGCGAGTCGGACAGTAACATGATAAACGGCGCAACGGCTCGAATTTCTAATCTAACATCTAACGTAAAATAGACGTTTCAAATTCGACGCACATCCGTCCGTTGAATGGATAAAGCATTACAAGTTACTGCTATGGTATCGCATTATGCGCAGGGTACAGTTCGCCTTCGAATGTATCGCGTTCAGTTTCGTTATATTGTAAACCTAAGAAAACGATTACTAGGATTTCAAAGAATTGGGTCAAATATTGTGGGTTGGGTTTTATGGCGCAAGGGCCAAGCAACTTCAAATAAATGGAGTCTTACTGACACTAAAAAAGATAGAAATACATCCAGGGAGGAATCAAACTGCACATATTGTATAGATAAAACGTATTAACATAAAACGAAACACGAGAACTCGTGCAATACAGCCACAACTCTGAACAATATTCACGTGCATATTTAATTTCTTTAAAACTTATATGCTCGTGAAACTATCCCGATTTTCTTTTAAATTTTACATTGTTATTATTCATACATAAATAAACGGGTAACGAGACAAACTAATAACAAAGCATGGAAGAAACAGGATATGGAAAACGTGGTTGTATTCAAATATGGAGACTGCTAAAAAGGATATTTTACAAGTGTTTTGAGTAAGTTATTATGTAAAACTGTACTTTTTACAGGGATCAAAACGTGGTGGGCTAACTGAAAGTTGAAATAAAACTGTCAACAGCTCAGAGTAACTTTAATGCAAGAGTAGTCTTTCACCTATCCTCTTTTTAAAAATGCATATTAAATCATCCCTTCGATCATCCCTCATCCACCCTGTACAAAACTCATTCACATAGGGATTTATATTCGAAAGCTCCTCCTGATCTACCAGAGGGCGCTGTACTGCAGCGCAGCAATTGGCCAGTTTGAATGGGATTCATGCATCAAAGCAGTCAGGCGTGCATTACTGTTGGTGGTCGCAATTTTGAGCATCAACGGTGAAACTGTAAGTGTACAAAACTAAGGGTTAGTAAAAATGTCGTTCACATTCTTAATGTCTCATTTCTGCACCTTAGTGTACCCTCTAACACATCTAGTAGAGCTTGCGAAGATATAATATTCCTATGTGTTAGGTAGCTAGTTAATTAACGTCGCAGTGGAGCAATACAACGGTCCGGGGTCAATCTCAAAGGGAAAGTCCGAGAACGACACGTCGTAATTTTTGAATCAGGGTCAGATGACGAGGTCAACACCCAAGCTAATATTCCTGTGTGGTTGATTATTTTTTTTTGGGGGGGGGGGGGTTATTGCGCAAATGCCATATTTGGACAAGCTGCGTCAAACAGAAGACGGACAACACAATAACCGAGAATGAAACAGCAAAATGCGGAAGGGTAGGCAAGGGTAAAAATGAAGGGGAGGAAAGATCACTCAGGTACCTCAATATTCCTGTGATACAATTTGTTTGTGTTCCCCTTAAAGTTGATATTGAAGTTTTGAAACACCCTGTACATTCATTTCTATGAACAAAAGGTTTAGAAATAATTATCAACTACTAAACTTTAGAGAGAGCAAGGGTCTAAAATAAAATGCGATTCAACAAATACCTCATTGATTACAGTTCTTGAAACAAGCAGAAGAGATTTCAAAATATTCCTCCAAAGAATCGCATTCTGAGATTCGATCATTAGACAAAGTTCAAGAAAAGCGTCATTTGAGCGAGATAGGGAGTCATCTCACCTAGACTGCAAACTTACATAGGCCATACACCCAGCCAAAAAAATTTAATGCAGGATTATACAATGGGTGTCTTGTCAATCTCGAAGCAACTGGGTGGAGATGTCGAGAAGATTATGTCATTATTCTTTGGGATTTCCCTTCGGCTTAGAAAGTCATTCATATTAAATACATGGAAATGTCTGTCGGGTTTTATGTAACAAGTCATTACCTACTGGATACACAATTGACATTTGGGTTTTAAACTATTGTCTTGCTAGTAGTGGTAGATTCTAGGGCAGCCCAGAGCCACTTTCCCATCGTTGTTATTTTAACAGAAATTATTTAATGGTAAGTGTTCCGCTACTTTCGAAAAACTTTAGATGTTAAATGTATTTTATTGATTTAGAAGGATGTTTCTCAACCCGAGGTACAAGTACGCTATGTGCTGAGACGATGAGGGATAAGGGAAAGAAATTGTCCGAGGTCAGGAAAGAGGGACTTATAAATATTTACTCTGGATTGGATGATACGGTTTTATGGCGCAAGGTCCAGAAGCGGACAAGCTGCGCCAAACACAAGACAGAATATAACCCAATAAAAGTAAAATTTTTTAATCAATCCCAAGAAAAAGCTAAAAGATAGTTAAAACATAAAATGTGTAGATAAGAATAAAAAATATATAAATAGTTTGATGATAAAAACAAGACCACTGATTGAAGCACAACTGATGATTTAATTTACATATGCATAAAATTTAATGGTTGGAAATTTAAAAGAATTTGATAAAATAGATTTATGAGTCATTTTGAATTTGCAAAAAAATTAGATGAGACGTACAAAACCAATTGAACGTAAAAATGCCAAAAGGTCTGGATGGGGATTTTCCCCAATCAAATCTTGTAAGTTTAAAAGTTGTAATTAAAAAAAATTTACGATGATGATTAAAAGGACGTGTAATTAAAATATGATGAACAGTAAAATCTAAGGAGCACGAAGAACAAAAAGGGGGATTCTCACCCAACAAAAAATACATACTCTGAAGGTAAGCGCACACTATTGCGCATCGAACGGACGGCACGCATCGGATTAATTTAGTATACTGCGCACACTGCATTCGGAGCATCGGCATTTCACTTAGAAGCTGACGAGAAAATGTCGGCCACGTCGACATTCCTTTGGAGACAATACTTTCGTTTTTGTTTAGTATAAAAGGAAATATCTACAAAAAGATTAGTTACTATTGAAAAAATTAACAATTTTAAGAAAATCATGTTTTTGGTATCGATCTGATGTAAAATTTTACGCAGATTTGAAATCCGTTGAAATTTTCACTTTATCTTGAACCACGCAAACACTACTTGGAAATTTCGGATGAGTCATCCTCATTGTACGGACGAACGCATTTTTCTCTCTCCGCAATCATCATCGGAATTGCCGACGTCCGATATGACGATGCGCATAGGTGGGAGAAGTCTCATTCAAAACAATGTAAGTAATTCTAAAATACGATCCGTACGATGCGGACTAGTGTGCGCTTACCTTTATGTTTCTATTTGATTTGCAAGAATTCACGAAAGGGAAGGTTATTCTTAAATCTTCATAAATGTAAAACCTCGTTAGCTTATTTTCAGGTCTAGAATGGAGACTATCAGTTTCTGAAATGAGTCCAGTAGTTCAATCCGCTTTATGGAAAGTACTTTGAGTTGTAGATGGAAATTAGTTTCAATAGCTATTTTTCAAAGGACTAACTTCTATACTTAAAACGAGAGCTGAATTTTTGCATGATCGTATAAAATCTTAACAGAATTCCATCAAATTATATGTAGGTTGCTGTTCGTAATTTTTTCAAATACTAATTTCACTCTTAATGTCACATAGGTAAGTTTTGTTTGAATTCTTTAAAAGTAACGGAATACAATATTTCAGCTTGATGGGGATTATTTAAGATATGAATAAAAGTTTGCAGTTTAATTTAACATTATAGGAGTACAAAATTTTTCACTTATAATTCAGAAACGGCTGAACCGAATGACTTGAAACTTGGTGTTCGAGGTGACAATTTGATATTGTTTTAAAATGCTGCTTCCAAATTGGGCGTCGAAATTAAGTTTATACGCAATTTGATATGAAGACGGTCCTTTATGAAATATAAATTTATAAACACGTTGTTTCCTATTGCATGTGCATCTTAACTTTCTTTTCTCCCCATAAAACAAAATATTAGTTCACGTTTGCATGCATTTACATATTTTGACTATATTCAGAAATATATAAATTTTATATATATATATATATATGGAAGACACAAAATGTTTGCATGTGGAAGACAAAAATATTAAGAAAAAATAAAATTACATTATACTGATACGCAACGAAGCATTCAAATTTGAAATCGATATTTTTCGCTTTCTAACATGCGTTTTATTGCTTACCAAGCGGAAGTGTTACCTCTCAAAAATTACGCGCAGTTTACATTCAACTCAAAATCCTCGTTTGTATTCCTTGCTTTGCGATGGATTTCTCGCATCACCAGCGCAACGCAATAGAAAGAATCAACTGTTTCGCTTCACCAATAACGCTCACTCTACTATATGCAACCTGTAACAGTTCACCGATAAGACTCCGAACGTCGTATATATTCATTGAAATCCCAACACTCCACGATTATTTTAAGGAATGCACACAATAAACAGCCGTGGATTTAAATAATGAGTCCTCTGGTTCTGAGAAAACGTCTAATTGCCATATTCCAGAAAAGAATCCGAATTGATAAGAATCTGAAGGTGTCTAATATTCCTAAATCTATTTTTACACATACATATTTAAATTAATCGAGGTTGGTTGGTTTTGGATTTTATGGCGCAAATATTTGGCCAAGTTGCGCCAAACACATGACAATGAGGTAGAAAAAAGAAAAAACTACAAAGGTAGGCCAGGGTAAAACAGGACTTATCACTCCAGTACCTCGGAGTTGTAAGCTACTCGAGGAGAATGCAATGTTTTTGTATTATCGATATAGCTTACTTTAATAGTTTATAATCTGGGAGAATACGTTCAGCTTTAAATAAAAATGTAGCATACTTTATCTAAACATATGAAGGTAGTTTACTCGAACGTTTAAAAAAATCAAAATCTTGTCAAATGAAAAGCTAAGGAACACAAGAGCACTTAAACAATCTCCAAATACATGTTTGAACAGACGAACTGGAAAATGAAATTACCTATTTCTGCAATGCAAAAAGCGAAATGATCCGCTATCAGGTTCGTAAATCGGCTATTAAAACAAACGAAGCAATCGTAAGAGATTCGCTTTCTCTTACGGTATTGTAATCTGAGATGAGTTTAGTGATTATGTATTGCATTGAGTGATTGTTCAGTTACAATAGGGCCATCGCCAACTTAAACAGTGTGCCCCCAAGCTCAAATTCAAGGAAAAGAAAACCTGAAAATAATCATTTTTTTCATCCTGCCATTCATTCTTTTACTTAACAGTAAAAAGTATTAAAGACACGCAAAAGTATATGTAAAGAAAATCTGAAGTGTGTATTTTTTCTTACACGTGAAAGACGTAAGTATTTTCTTATACAACACACGTTAGTTATGTATAGAAGCCCCTACCGTTTACTCCTTTAATTAATTTGACTTTACGTATACCCGTTGTTCGTGTAGATTTCGATTTAACCCTCCTTGTGGTTGTCTCTACGAGGTATCTCGTCTTTAGAAAACCTGACCAGATCTTGATCTCGTGATAAAAAAATCAACAATATCCTGTTAACGAGATGTCTCGTTCTAAGCAAAATTGACCAGACGTTATTGACGATATAGCTCGTCTTAAGCAAAATTGACTAGATCTTTATTGACGAGTTATCTCGCTAATCCACTCGGAGGGTTAACTCTTTGATAGTCAGATTTCCGAGTAGTGTAGTTGATTTTCCTTCACAAAACACATGATTAAATACCCACATCAGTTGGTTAAGAGAATACCGGAAAGATTCTAATGACCCAGATGATCAAAACTAATTAGAAGTCATGCAGAGAAGACTACAGGTTTCAGAAAGGATTTATGTGTGTGAATCCCTCCTTGGGTTAAACTATCTCTACAAAAATACTATAAGTGCATGACATAATATAATAGTTTAATACTCTATATTGAATATTAAGTCATTAAGCAATTAGTTTTTTCTGCGTTGACAACCATTTTTTCTAAGCGTATTACATCAATCCCCTAAGAGAGAAAAATAAAAGGTGAATTTCTACAGGCAAAGTTTGAATAATTGCTTAATGCCATTTAATGTTTTGTTTGAATAGTTGCGGAATAACCATTCCTCAGTCAATAACAAAATATCCCTTTTTATGCCCGCTAACAATTGTCCTTTTAAAGGTCAGTCTGGTCCAGGATATGGTAGACTTTGGAGCGCGTTAAATTCGCCTAAATCAATTTGGCGTTGATTGCATCTCTCGATTGCAACCTTAAACGGGCCACGTAATAAAATAAATAAGAGAAACATGGAAGAAAACCATAGTAATAGGGCAATTCTGTAGAAGCGTATGTCACATAGTCCATACATCAAAGACATTCCCATGAAATTGCTTTTCTCCGTATGGTATAAGAAGAATAACAAATACCACACCAATTACAAACCGAAGCTATAGAAAACAAGGGAGATGGAGCGTTTCGCCGGGATATTGGGATCCAGTTTCAAACCAGTATTTACTCAAACTATATATTTGTATGTGACCTAATGTAAATAAGGGTGAAGTATCTCGAATTCCAGTTTGCTGCAATTGCATGGGAACGCAGCGTAGAAATTTTCAAATATAAAGAAATCCGCTTAAACAGCAGCTTAAAAGCAGCCTATAATTTACAGTGGCATCGATTTATTTGGTGCCAGTGTAGGCCAGAATTCGAGCGTTATTTATAAATCGTCTTGCGCCTGAGGTATGTGTTATGTCTATGGAGGTAAGAGTGGACGGTTTATAACCTTGAGCAAGAACTACCGTCATTATGCGATTCAAAAACTGGCGGAGCGTAAAAGAATGGAGACTGGCCGGCGCATCCACTTCTTCGGTCCAATGGTCATACCAGCCATCTTCTGGATCCCTATCAGAGGACGAACGGGATCTCGAACTCTGACCGATGCGCTGGGTAGACAATTAAAGATCTCGATGTCCATCGAAGCGGAACACTGCACCAATGTGATAATAGGTGCATGAACAGTTTACAATTAGACGCGAAAACGAGTCTAGCGTAAATTAATTAGGCTTGCAAATGCTACAAAGAAATCTATTTAGATTAATCCCCAGAAAAAATTAAGCAGTGGACCATTTTATTTTCCACTCAAACTGACTGTTAAATTCAGTCTTGCAAACGTTGAATTCACAAAGGAATGTATGAATTAACTTCGCAGGAAACAGAAGCTCTATCGGATATTTGAATTCATAATTATCAGATAAATAGCTTTTAAAAATTTATGTTTAATCGAAACCAATCAATCAGCTATTGCTTTTTCATGTCATGAAAATGAGATTTGTTTTAACACTTGTTTCAATTGTGTTCCTTCCTCAATTAGGGGATCAGAATATGAAAAAATGGTTCCTAATATTGTAAGAAAATTTACGAATCTCAATTTCAGTAAAGAAACTAATTTTTTAAATAGCAGTCCCAAAGTGAACGGATGTATAATCACTGCGTTGAAGGGACTGTACATGATTCCTTTTTAAACGTTTAACTTTTTCTTCGTTACGCTAATTTAAAATAAGTTATAATAAAACTGCATTCAGTCTTAAATTTGTAATCCACCCCTGTTTGATACAAGATATATGATACAAATAAGTTTGATACAGATCTCAAGCAAGTCACTAGTTTATTTCTTCCACGATGAAACAGATTTTATACCATCTCATTTATAGATGGATATACTGAAAAGTTGATTCATAAATTATCAATGTATAGGTAGGTAAATTTTACTTCATCCTTTTAAGAGAAGGAAAATTATTGAAACATTTCTTCACAAGGCATGAGAAATTAAAATTACTTTTAAAGATCTACACTATGCGGCAATATACCAGTTTTCAGTGGAGGGACATATAAGAGGGCTATAACGGGTTAGACAACCTTGAGTTCTCCCTGAAATATTTTGTTCATAAAACAATCAAAGGCATGCTGAAGTTAGCTTATTCAAATTATTATAGATCAAAGTTCCGCCATACACATGTAAAATAACGTAAATATGTCTGAAAGCAATCTAAAAATTTACTGAATGTAATGCTCATTAAACATAACAGCAATTCGAGTGGAATAGGAAACCAAAAAAGATTGGGAACCTAAAATTATTTTTAAAATACGTGCCTCTTTCAACCAATTATATTTTTTAAGTTTCGCTAATTTTAGTGTCGTGTTCCACAGAACGTGACTGTCGCGTGCAGACTTAATTGCCCATTGAGTAATGAAAAACGATCCGTTGAAGATGCTTTGAAAGGACTTTGCAGTACTAATTTAGGTAGCATCTAGAGTTCAATTATTAACTTCAGTCGTGTCGATTTGACGATAAATAAGTAAAAGTTATAAAGTTGCTCTTTAAGTTTAATACGTAACATCGTAAGAAATAAGCGCTTTACACTTTGTATGTTAATCTAAGCTAAATCTGCTCTCCTAGCCCAAGAGGCGGTGTCTTCAAAGTCCCTGGCGAGATGACGATTATTACCCCCCCCCCATGCTGTTTATATAAATACATACTTCATAACACTAGATAACATGATCACCAAAACAACTGTTTGAGTGTGCTCACTGTTTTCCAGCTCTATAATGCATCAGATACTTTTATACACATCATTTTGACAAGCGTTAACCCCCAAACTCAAACCAAGATACCACATTCTTGACAGGCAGGGTAGAAATAGGGACGAATCCAAAAGGCACGAAAATCTAGAGACATCTAGAGATTTAATATATTAGAATTTACATAACACTTTTATGCAGCCTTTTAACACGAGTTTATCTTAAAGACCAAAGGGGTTAGTTTACGGGTTTTATGCCGCAAGGGTCATATCTAGCCAAGCTGCGCCAAACGCAAGACTGACAACACAATGAGGGATTGGATTTGGGGGTTTTATGGCGCAAGGTCCAAAAGCAGACAGGCTGCGCCAAAACACGAGCGAATCAAAAATCAAAAAGTAAAAGGGTAGGCGCGTAGAGACTAATGAGATACCGCCTTCTTGACTAGCAGAACAGAAACAGACGAACCCAAAAGGTACAAAGATCAGAAGACATCGAGATTTAACATCAGTAATCAGAAAAGTACATCCGATTAACGTCAAATCGAGAAGGGATATCTATAATCCCTCGAACCCACGCAAACAGAATCAGCTAAATTTATTTTAATGCAAAAACAGGCAAGTGTCGAGTTTCTGTAAATATAGTCGCATTTTCAAATACAGAAAGAGAAAGGCGCAAAGCACATTGGAAAGATAACGACGTTTATCAGAATACTAATTGCAGCATTGCACAGCGCTTACGTTTCTTCAGGCTAACGAGCAAAAATATTAGGAAAGAATTTCCCAGGCTTCTTCGCTCAAAGAGTAACACCCGCAGCTAAGACAATATTTAAAGAATTGCCTCCCGTGTTTAACCAAGCGAGACCGGTTGGAGTACATACAACTAACTCAAGCCAGAAAAAGTCATCGGAACCCCAGAGACTTCACGCTGCGGACTCTTCATTTCCTTTATAACGACGGCAGTTGTATCGCGTGTTGCAAAACGGTGATTTTTTTTAATTAATGGAGCGGCGGGGACGAGAAAGAATCGAACTACGAACCTCTTCTCGTAGAGTGCACGGAGGATTGAAAGGAAAAGGTTTTGTTGGATCAAACGCGGAAGGTTCATTGATTTTAATTATATAATAGAAATAGACCGTCGAATTTTTAAATGACGAGGAAATGTTCAATCAGAGCATAAGAGGAAAACACAAGGGATGCATGATAGGGTTTTCGTTGAAAGAATGCTATTCCAATTAGATTTCCGCGTTTTGTATATACACTTAACGTTTTTAGTAGAAAATAATAGATGTATGCAGATACTCAATAGAATGGTATGTTGTTATCGATTATATCTTTAGAGCAAGATAGGAACATAAATGAATAAGGATATACAATCGGGTTACAAGTGAAACACACCAAGTCAAAATTTTCGAGATGATTTTCTTAGCTTTTCTAGATCAGAATGTGGTGATCTTTGATTTGGTTTAGGTATAGTTTTATGGCGCACAATACTGCTTCATATCCTCCGGAGAGGCTATACTGCTCCAAACACCACTGGTGATCTTTGGATTGTTGAAATGCACTAAGTGATATTTTCTTTATATGAAGGTTAGATTTCTCCTTCAGAAACCACTTAATCAGTAGAATTGTTTCCCCTTCGTTTTCTCAGAACTATGTTTTTGACTTGTAAGCAGAGGATATGTGAATTAAATCAAAATGCATACCTCATTAGAGCATGGATTTTAAAGCAGCGATTTTAAACCTTTTTCATCTCATGGCACACAAGCAAATTGCTACATTTCTTCGGCACACCAAAATAACAGAATACTTTTGCCGATCTAACAAAAAATAGGTATAATTTTGATCAATTTTATTTATTATTGTCATTGTTTAAAGTATTAAAAGTACCGGTATCACTTGAAATTATTTGTGAACACCTTGCCAAAAGTTCAAAACAAAATCGTTGAAATTATATAAATCCTGCACAACTTAAACAGTTTCACCATCCGTAAGGCAAACCATTCTTGGGGCACACCGGTTGTAAATCGTTGTGTGTTTTAGAGAGTAATAGTAATTGATTTCATATTGCAGGAACATTCTTTGTGAAAATATAATTTTTAAACATCTAGAATATCATCGTTATTTTTCCGATCACATTAACCCAAATTTGTATACAGGCATGCAATTCCGGTTGACAGAAAATCCTTATGCATTTTAATTTTACTGTGCTGGACAAAATGGCATTCTCTCCTAGCTTGTGCTTTTCGATTGTTAGTGTTGCCAGATCAGTATCTAATACTTCATAACACAAAATAACACTGATCACCCAACTTTTGATTGAGTGCTGTTTTCTACCATTAGGAAACTTAAGGTACTTTCATACGCAGCATTTTAACCGTTAACCCTAAAGAGTAGTCTTTTCGATCGTTAACCCCTGGTGGTTGTCTTGACAAGGTATCTCGTCATTAGAATAACTCCAGATCATGATGGACGAGATCTCATCATTAGAAAACTGAGCAGATCTTGATCTCATCATAAAAAATAAATCTGCAATCTTGGTGACGAGATATCTCGTCATTAGTAAATTAATCAAATCTTGATGGACGAGATATCTCGTCAAAACCACTTGGAGAATTAAGGGGACAGTGGCCTTTCAATACAAACTTTTGAAGTTACTATCTGATTATCATAAAATGTTAGCACTGAATGTTTTATGCAAAGAAAGGATAAAGTTTGATACAAAAATATTAAGTTATGCGAAAGTTATTGCACAAAACGTGGTCAAAAAATGTTTTGAATTTGTAAATTCCACGCGGCATTAATCTTATATTCATTGTCAAAATTTTAACTTACATTATAGTTTGTACATATATAAGATCAAATGAACTTTATTTAGTTAGTGTATCACTTAATCGTTGCAAAATTTTGTACTAACACATCTAAAATTTTTGATGGCGCAAGGATCAGTTCAAAATCAGCCTTGCATCATAAAACCCACACTCAATCCAATCCAGTTCAAAATCGGAATATAAAAAAAATCTCAACCGGAGAAAAAATTGCGTGTATTGTAGATTAGTACTTATCTACTGTGTTTTATGTTCTAGGTTCCGTCAGATCGTAATTGAAAAATTCTTTTGCTATCTAGAGTTTGATATATCAATTTATTTTGAACGCTAAAATTAAAAAATAAATTTTTCGATCGATTTTGGTGATTTTGAAACACTTTCCCCTTAATGCTGCTAAGTATCTAATACTTCGCAACACTAATCACTCACCTATTGAATGAGCTTTTTTCTGATGTTGAGGCCTATAAGACACTTCATTTACGCAGTATTTTAAGTCGTTACCCAGTGGCCAAATCATTTTAGCTCTAAGTTAAAAAGAAGCCATATAAAAGCGCAATTGAACATAATCTTGGTAACTATATGGATGATCCAAACGCTGTCGAAGAACTTGATTGCAATCTTTTTAACAGGCAGGAAAAAAAGAATGATAGACCATGCGCAAGGACCACTGCGCATATTATCTAGACTAGATGATGGATTCAGTAGGAAGCATTGGTATGGGAGCAGAATCGGGTATTGAAGGTACCCATTGCGTATAACAAACATCAACCAATCATAGTAAGAATCCTTTTGTGGCAGAAAGACAGCATTCGCATTACCTAGTAGGCTATTTACGGTGAAAATCAACGACGTTAAAATAGAAACTTGTCTCACTCAGATTTAAGTTAGGAATATTGTTTGCATTAGGTTTATCGATTTTTATCACTTTTCGCCATCGAATTTTAATTTTTTTTATCAGGGGATGTCGGGGTTCTAGGTGGACATGGACGCTTACCTTTAACCCTTCTGTTGGCTGTCTCGACGAGGTATCTCGTCATTAACAGAACTGACCAGGTCTTGATGGACGAGATATCTCGACGAAACCACTTGGAGGGTTAAGTACCAAAATTGAAGATATTGCGTACTTCACTACGGAATACATACGAGGCACTTCAGAACTTAACCCTTCTGGTGGTTGTCTCGACAAGGTATCTCAGCATTAGAAGAAAGCTGGCCAGATCTTAATGGAAGAGATGTCTCGTCATTAGAAAAATGACCATATCTTGATTTCGTAATCATAGAAAACGATAATACTGTGATGACGAGACATCTCGTCATTAGCAAAATTCTTCAGATTTTGATCGACGAAATATCTCGTCGAAACCACTTGGAGGGTTAAGTATATCGCTTTTATTAGCTATTAAAACATGTGTGCTTCGTAAGATGAAAATTTAAATACTGAAACATGACTTCATATTAAAGATTCGTGCTTATTACACTGAAGTAAATTAGAGAAAACTATTCCACATTTGATACTTCAAGCGACGCGTTGTTTCCCTAATGATAGTTGGATTAGCGTTTCTGCTCTTTCACCAGCGAAGAGGGTTCTTCCAGCAGTAGCTAAATGACTCGAGAATATGAACATAATGGCATTCTTTGGCTGATGATGGTAGCGTGAAAAGTGATGACGGTGTCTAATATCACCAAATTTGTATCTATCCTCTCTCGTTGATGGTGACAATTGTAACAGCTTCATTGTGAATCGCCGCAGGATGAAACGAATCATTACTGTAATGATTCAATCGTTTTCTCTGGAGAAGCCCAAAATAGGACGTTGTCAATTAGAGCGAAAATAATTTGTATTAACCTGAGTACGAAAATCGCCATGTCTCTCGCGAACAGATGAAAATATTTTGTAGAATTTGAAGTTTTAAAATTAGGACAATAGCGGAAATATCCAATCGAAGAAATATTTTTTGATGCCCAAAATAGGACTTTGTCAATTAGAGCGAAAATAATTTGTATTAACCAAAGTAAAGAAAATCATGTCTCGCGTGAACAGATGAAAATATTTTCTAAAATTTTAAGTTCTAAAATTAGGACGATAAAGAAAATATTATGCAATTGAAGAAATATTTTTGAAATGACGTTTCTCCAAGGTGCGAAAGGAAATGTTTATATTTACTACATTGTGTTGTTTACTCGGTTATTGCAAATCACAAAGTAGCAAATTAAGGTACTCAAATTTCCTATAATTTTGATGCAATATTTTTCCGATTTAAGCTGGATTGAAGTGTTTTATAAAAACCATGATGCAATCAATTCCTAAGTGTACTGACAAAATACAGACAATATGCGGAATCAACTCTTGCCGAAAACTTCTAAAATTTGTATCATGTTACTTCAAAACACTCGCTTTTAAAAGTGCGCTCCTTGAGACGAAATTTTGAGTACTGGTCCTTTTTCGAGAAACGTAAAAATCAAAAATCCAAATAATGGATTCCCATTATTAACGGTCATATAAAAAATAACTTAATGCAATGCAAATTACAGTCAAAATAAGACTGAATCGAAATAAGCCCGATTGGTCGGCACTTAAAAACCGAATCAGCAAGAAAATGTCCAAACGAATATTAATACACTAATTTAGTAGACAAAGCGTTTACAGGCCACGTTTTGGTTCTATCCTGTAAAACGTAATTCTCCTATTCATGGAGTCTCTTTTTAAAAGTTTATGTTCTTCCGTTTAATAAAGCCTTGCGAACACAATTGAGATAAAAGCAAACCTCATCTCAAGGTCCTTACGCATTAACAACCCAAACAACATATTCCGATTCAATCCAATTTGCCTTGAGATTAGACTTCCAAGAACTATCGCTTAGCTCTACGAGTTGGTAATTAAGTAATCAACTAAAAGATAGAAATTGTGACACACGGGATCAACTTCCAGCGAGCAGAAAAAATACATCAATTAACTTCAAACAATGGAACCTGGAAACTCCTCAATGTCTTCCAGCTATTCATCGAAAGGCACTGCCAAAAGTCGTTGAACTGCACCAAGAGGTCAGAGGCTAAAAGAAACGACAGTTTGGTGTTTTTCTTCCCTTTCGAATACATATTCCAGTTTGTTTATAGCTCTAGAATTTAAAGCAAAGCCTTAATTTATGACTCCTTTCCACAATGTTTATCGCTTTGCAAGTTTTCCCGTCGCAGCAGCTGCAATTATCGAGATCGGTGTCACTTTCTGCAGCGATGCGTGCTGTGAAGCACCATACTGATTCTCTTCCTGATGCCTTTCGTGGAAAAAGGAAATCGAGCTGCGTTTTGTCGTTTTTCCAGTTTTGACAATAAACGGAAGTCCACCCAAATAGCAATGAAACTGAATAACGCGCATATATATCTACATAAGCATGCATGAATGGGCTGTGTAGGTGCGGGGATCTCATTTCCAGACGGGACTCAAATATTTCATTTACGGTTGAGAGAACTAAGGAACAAACTCGCAGTTTGACAAACTGACAAGCCTTCGAATTTAACGGGGCAAGTATGAAAACTGTCAAATTTACTGACAGAAAAATATTTTGGGGCTACGTTAGCATAATCTTTTGGTTATATTTATAGCTTATGAATATGGGTGTGGCAATTACTATTTAAAACTTGCACAAAACAGATCAACCAAATGTTTGGTTAGTCGCTTTACGATCATTTCCTGCTACACTAGGGCTAACTATACCGGTCAACCAAATGAATTGCAGATAATAGACCTGTAAAATAAGCGAAATCTTGTTCGAAATATTTTGATTGTAGATTGAAAATACGAGTGCTTTTACTTAGTGATTTTCACCCAAATTTTCGGATAAAAATATGCTCTAGCATAATTTGTATTCAAATGTTACATGTCATGTTTTATATTTAAATTCGTAGACGAGCTTTAAAAAGTCATAAATGAACTTCCCTATTAATAAGGCAAAATAAAAATCTAGGTTTAATATTAAGTATTACTTTCTTCAGATCACCGTTGTAAAATGAAATTAACATTTCTTCACGGATAAATTTATAAATTTAGCTAGCTAATTCTCAGTATATTCTGAAAAAATTCTAATGTATTTCAGTACTATTTATTTTCACTTACTGTAGCAACATGTAGTTATTTCAAAACTTTATGTACCCCAAATCCAAAATATAAAAAATAAATTGCTTTAAATTATACACTCGAAACCTGGAATGTCTTAAACATCGTCGTAAACGTAGAATCTCGATTTTTAAAATTTATTTTATAGCAAATTTAGACTTCAAACACCCTATCATTGGTTATACAATAGAAATGAATGCATTCTTAAGAGTAGAAGCAATGTTCACGATTTTTTGAGTTGTTCGTACAAAACTAATGTTTTCTGAATTCGTGTAGTATTTACTACATACCTGAATATACATTTTATCTCAAACAAAGCTGTAACCTATCTGAAGTCTAAAATTTAAATAAAATTGTTGTTTGACCGTCACAACTATTTACTCTAGCGTTTTGAAGTCAATGAGTTTTAGATTATAGCCCTCTAATGGTTAAATAAATTTGCATTTCCTTCCCTATAAGATTCAGTCACGCAATTACGGTCATTTGTCAAAATATATGACATTCTAAAAGCATATCGTAAATAACCTAGAAAATAACTGATACGAACGAAATTGTTCGGTATTATTGAATAATGTGTTGTTTACGGGATGTGACATTCTAAAAGCACCCTGTAAATAACCGGAAAATTAAATGATATAAATCATTCATTTTTCATGCGTATCATTTATCTTCCCGGTTACTTACGGGATACTTTTAGAATGTCATACATTTCGATCATTTTCCTAGTTATTTACGGGAAGGCTTTAGAATGCCATACATTTCAATAATTTATTTTCCCGGTTAGTTACAAAATGTATGACATTCTAAAAGCATCCCGTGAATAAACGGGAAATAAATGATAGAAATGTGATGTTTTAAAAGCATCCAGTAAATAATCGGGAAAATAAATTATAGATAATTTTCATTCGTATCATTTATTTTCCCAGTTATTTACGGGATGCTTTTAGAATGTCCATACATTTCGATAGAAATTTCGTAGGTCTAGAAAACCAGGAAGATCTCGCAAAAGTTAAACATGGTCAAACTCTTCAAAGCTAAGAAAACAAATATACCACTTTTCTCCCAACCCAAATAAAGACGAGCAAAATATTCATTTCTTTTTAGTTTATTTACTCTGAGGCAGCGAAACCCGCTTCACAATCACGATCTGGTCTTCCCAATTGTCCGAGACCAGAGATTCGGGCGTTAGCAAAGGAGCCCAACCCCTCGTACCACGAGCACACACACAGCCCACCTCTCCTCACCCCTTTCGAGAGCTGCACAAAGGGTCAGTCCGAACCCCTCCCTGAAACAGGCTGTTTTGCTTGCCCGCTTCTTTCTCATCACGCGATAACACAGTATTGTGAATAACACGTTGTATACAATAATCTTTTGAACTGAAGGAAAACATTTCTTCACAGCGATATAGAAGAGAGCTTCTTTGAAAATGTTAGAGAAACGCCAAGCTTAGAATTAAATTGATTCTTTTGTGTGTACGAAGACGAAGACAGCATTGTAGGCGGCGCCATCAAATTTTATTATTTTGAATGGGGAATTAAATCTGTTCTTTTTTTCGGGTGTATTTTTATTTGTCATTATACTCTAGGGATTCGCGAGCAAACAAAAGAAGTTGCTGTTGGGATTTGTGGTTTCTGAACGCTTCTCAAAAGTATGAACGCGTAAATACGCGTTAACCCTCCTGGTAGTAATCTGGATGAGGTATCTCGTCATTAGCAAAGCTGGACAGATATCTTAATGGATGAGATATCTCGTCATTAGAAGAAAATTGACCAGATCTTGATCTCGCTATCATTAAAAAATCGGCAATATCTTGTTTACAAGATATAATGTCATTGGCAAAATTGTTTGGATCTTGATGGACAAGATATCTTGTCGAAATCCACTTCGAGGGTTAAGGACCGACTTCTTGCCTCTTCTGCCGTGCTAGTGAAGCTTGTAACTAGAAAATTGGTCCTACTGAATTGACGGTTGTTACAGCTGTATATAAAATAATCCGATTTCTATTAACATTAAACAATCATGACTCATCCAGTTGTTGATTTGAGTGTTGAGTTCTAGCCGCCTAGATGCTTCCATACGCAAGATTATAACCTATAACTCTTTCGATAAAATTGGTGGAACCGCCTTCTTGATTAGTATGACAGCATTCTGAATAAGATTTCTAGTGAAGTTGGATGTTAAAAGATAATAGTTTCACAAAAGACATTTCAGATTTTTGTAACATTAAAATTTTGATTGACATAACGTTTTCAACTTGTACCTACGCAGCAAAGCTAATTCAGATTTGGGAGTTATCAATTTTAATGTTTCGGGGCCTTTAAGCAGAAACATGAGCAACGTGACAATGATGGTTAGTGCGGTCGGTTATGAGTTTTACGACGCAATGACCACATTTTGCCAAGCTCAGCCAAACACAAGACAACATCAAATAATGGACGTACACAAGGAAACTTTTACTGACACAAAAGTACACCCAGGGTAATGTGACAGTGATAATTATCGATTTGAATATAAGATGTTAAGCATGTCACAAAAGTACCACGAATTTTTAAACTAGAGCACGAAACCCCCTAAAAAGCATATTTGAATAAGTAAACGTCTTAACACTTAAATATTTGCTTTGTGCTAAATTTTTAATACATAAAACAATTTAAGCTCGTGGTATGAATATGTAACCAGAACCAGTACTCTTAATTTTCTAATCGGTATGAATTTTAAGTGCATATTTGAGAAAGCCCTCAACGTTTATCCAGGTAATAAAATTTTAAGATTTGCCCAGACACAAATAACAAAACTTAGATTGAATTAAACATTAAAATGTTAAAACTTACTTCTTTAGCTTGCTACTAAAGATGCTTATACAGTTATAACTAAGCACTGAAGTAATAAGTTACGTTATTTTTAAAGTTAGATTATCAGGAGTAAATGAACAATTGGCGACAAACTTTTTGTAGTGCCATTCTAGTTTCGAAAATTTAACTTGAGTTTATTCCTTAGTATCGCGCGGTACTTGCTTCAATACTAACAATGGTTATGATTATCAATATCCATCTTTGAGAAAGTAGTTTATTATAAAACTAAAACAAATAAAATTATTAAAAGAAATCCTTTCTACTTTAAGTCGTAGGCCCAGGCCTAACTGACCCCGTAGTAAACATGTACGCAAAGCATAAACCAAACTATGGTGTACATATTGAGTTCCTCTTATACTCTCTAACAGGAAAGTAACAGAGATCTCAGACCTTTCCTAAACAGATAAACTTACGAACAAAAGTTACTGGGAATTCCATACAACGGATAAGTTAGTTGATTTAAACAGGAAAAATGTGTTGAAATGCGAATCTTAAAGGCAGGTTAGATTCGTGAAGAAACAAATGACCCACCACTGAAGAAAACTTGAAAATTGTATCAATTATTCAGAAGCTGTAACATGTATCAATGAGGAAAAATACAAAATATCTTGACACCCATTTATAGTTACTAAAGTTATTAATAATGTCGATTATTCAAATATTCGAACACAGCTGTCTCGCTGAACATTAGAGTTAACTGACATTTTAGTATTATTATATCTACTTTAACACGCAAAAATATAAATTGAATCAGCACGCTTTATGAAATCATCTTTGTAAACTTGCTCAAGGACTAGTTGTGTTTGTATTGGCGGGAGTTATTTTTATGCTTTTTTCGAATCGAAATCAAACGAAAAACCATTTCAAAAATGCGCTTTCAATGGTATTTGTCTGTACACTGATTGAAAGGAGATTTCACTTAAAGAGCAAATAACTCGTGTCTCGAGGTGCGATTAAAATCACAGAATCTTCAAAAACTGACACGCGTTTGCTTTTATCATTAAAATTTCCAAACGCTTACGCATTAAGACAAAATAAGTATAAAAATAAACACAAATACTTAATAAAATGCAAAATAAAAGTAAAAATGCATATACAAATAGACGAAGATGCGTTAAAAGCAATTTGCGTTGCAGGAAATTGGTAGATTGTTTTACTAAAAGGCATTGCGTGTTTCGAAAGCCAACGAAAAAGAAATGCATGATAATAATGCAAATAAACTCATGTCAGAAACATTAAAAAGATAGGAAACACTTCCTTATATAAAAACAAGTCCTAGACTGGTATAGTTTAATGCTTGCGTATATAAACAATAGAGTGCGAAAAAACCGTGCATCCTATCAACGCAGTCATTACGCTGTTTATAACCCTACTCAGATTATAATATAGCTGAGTCACAATTTGAAGATCTTGTAACCTTAGCGCACACCACACTACTGTCCGGACGTTAGTCCTGAACGCTTCAGCGCATGCTCGTTTGTTCCGTAGGTCAGTTCTGCGTCCATGCACGACGGAGTTGTACTACCTCTATAGTGATGATATGCAAATGTCTGACTGCATCGTTGCGAAGCAACAATGGATTCTAAACAAAGAATATATATTTTGTCTCACGACTGGCCATCTCTGCGAGAAGTTATTGTTTGTCGCTAACGGAGCAGGTTAAACTTCTTTAATCGTAGACAAAGCGATACATCAATGAAACCAGCCAGCTAGTAAGTTAGAAACGCTATGAAGGGTCTACTAACGAAGTTAAATAGTGTTTATATAGATCTGCATACATGGTCTAAGAGTAGGAAAACTAAAATCGTGAACTCTCGAAACTACATTTCTGTTAAAATTTTCATTACAAAACCAAAAGCAGCTCCATTTAATTGCAAGTTGTAACGTTAAGTTGGTGGTAAGATTAAGTAATACATCCGACAAGTTAGGGAAACGCTATGTATTGTAGAATCGGAGGTCTACTGACGAAGTTAAAAATATTGTTTACTAGCAGTACCCGCACGGCGTTGCCAGTGACATCATTCTTGTTTGTCCTCACTGATTCTGAAAACATTAAAAAGAAAAAGCAATAATTTTAAGAATGAATCCCACCACCACCCGACATGACACGGACATGTCTCCATATGCAGGGTCTCTCTGCGCCAGGTTCGAACTTAGGTCTCCCTCCAGAGCACTAACAGCAACTTCAGTACGTCGCTTTACCCACTACACCAGTGGTGCGCAAACTATTTTCATTTCCGCCCCCCAATTTTGTGTACTATTTTGCCGCGACCCCTAGATAGACAATAGACGTTTTTTTTAATCATCGACGTAGTTAAAGTTTAATTCTTTTGGGGATTTGCGCTTATGTTTGTGCCTTATTAGAGGTCTGAATGAAACACATAATTTTACGAAGCAATGGTTTTATTTATGCATATGGGTATAAATATTTTTTAATGGAAAATACTTTAAAAAACTTACAACATAAAAATTCAATGTGAGGTAAGCGCTTGCAAAGAGCTCATGATTGCTTCTATGCTCGGATCTGTATTGGAAATCCTCTGGATCCAATCGAGATCGATATTTTGTTTTAATGGCAACTAATTTTGAAAAGCCGATTTCACATAAGTAGGTCGATGCAAACTGAATCAAAATATTAATTGTCTTTTTCTTCAAATCGGCATATTCGTTTCCAATCGATAACCAAAAGTTTTGGAAAGTCAGACTTAAATTGAATGCGCAGTGTTTCAAGCGCAGTGCGCAGTGCTTGAAACATCAATTAACTGTTCTTTTTCATTTAAAGATATAGTGGATTTAAAAATATCAAACGAAAATGGATCACGTATCCAACCTAATTCATTATCTGGAAATTTTTCGAAAAGTTTTCTCGAAATTTTATCATGACGGGAAATGGTGTTTTCAAATATCAAGAAATCTATATTCTTTTCTTTAGTAAATTTTGAAAAGCACAGGAACATGTCTGTTGTTTTTGTTCAATTCTCCTTGCCAAAGTATCAGCTTATTCTTAAAAGCTTCAATTTTACTGCTCTATGTTAAAATATGTTTGTATTCTCTCCCTATAGACTTAAATTCAAATCGTTAAGTTTTTCGAAAATGTCAACCATGTAACTGAGTTTTCCGAGCCAATCTTCATTAATGAATGAACTTGCCAATATATGTTTCTTTTCTACCAAAAAATGTAAGTTTCGTTTCTCAAATCGAAAATACGTCGCAGTATTTTGCCGCGTGAGAACCATCTGACTTCGGTATGTAGTAATAATGTCTCATACACAGAACCCATCTCATTACAGAGTGTTGACAAGAGACGACTGCATAGGGCGCTGTTGCTTTTAATGTAATTAATTACAGTAACAACATCCTGTAATATTTTGTGCAATTCTTCATCAATGTCTTTTGCAACAAGAGCTTGTCTATGTATCATGCAATGGTTGAATACTATATGTGGAGCAATTTTCTTTATTAACCCTCTTAGTCCTTTATTACTACCTGTTAATGCTGCACAGTGTGTCCAGGTAAGGTCAGTTGTTTCAAAATATCTATTAATAATTTCAAATATTTTCTCTCCATTTGTTTTTCTTTCCAATTTTTTACAATATAAAAAAAATCTTCTGATATATCTTCTTCATAAACGTATCTCGCATAAACAATTAATTGAGACAGTTTAGAAATGTCAGTAGTTTCGTCAAGTTGTAGAGCAAATACAGGAGAATTTTGTAATCGATTTAACAGAACTGATTCTATATTTATTACGTGATATGGCGGAAATTCGGCGAGAAACGGTATCTCTTGATAATGGTATCGTTTTTAAATCGTTACCATATTTTTCTCCATGCATAATTGATGTCATTTTAATTGCTGAAGGAAGAATGAGTGATTCTCCAATTGTATGTGGTTTCAAAATTTTCCCTATTAGATATGAAACTTCTAAGGATGTCCGTAAAGCCTTCTCAGAAATTGTGTATTTTTTCAAAAATACATTTAATTTTTCATACTTTCAGCTCGTTTTCTAAAAAATGTTTCAGATTTATTTGCTAATTCTTTATGCTTGGTTTCCAAATGTCTTTTTAATTTAGCAGGTTTCATACTTTCATTTGCTAATTTATCCCTGTAATTAACACACAACGGATATTCTTTCCCATTAACAACGCAATATATAAATCCATATTTAATAAATTCTTCTCGATATTTTCTCAATTTTTTATTAGATAGCACATTTCGTTCGATATTGTTTTATGTAGAAACAAAACAGGGCCATTGGATTCATTCACAGTTTTTCTAAGTTCATCGGATGTTGGTCCATCATTCTCATTCTTTTCATTTTCTGGACGTTGGTTACCAATTTTTAGCCATTTATCTATCATGAGGGTATTAAAACTAAACAAAATTATAAATATACAATATTTCATTTCTTTGGTTTATTCAGTCACGTACGGCTACCACGTGGAAAGAAAATAAAGTCCGGGATTACTCTGTATAAATCATGTTTATTTGTAGCTTATTCAGACGAGAATTAAAGAAAAGAAAACTTAATTATAAGAGAAACATCTCTTTATACCAATTGCACATACTCGCTACTTAAAATAAAAAATACAACGCTGAAGTAAAAATTTACACATGGTAAGCGAGGCAAGTAAATATCTCAACTGGTGTTGCCAGTCGAGCACACATCTATATTGTACCCAGAGGTTACAGTGAATCATAACATACAAATATTGGAGCTTACTTAAAAAATACAAAACAAGTACAAAATTAATTATAGTGATTTAATATAATTATGTTTAACATTACTTACTCCAAAGATGGGAAAATATATATTTAAAAATTACAATTAGAGTTTATTTTTCAAAATTCATCTTACTATGATCTTAAATTTTTACACGCACTTAAACTGCAAAAGCAGGCTTTCTTTAGTGCGCCGCAATCTGTAATCCAAAAACAGAACTAACTGTTTCCTTACACGTTTTAAAATAGTAACCACCCTGGTAGCGTTTCCAAGGAAATATCATAGTACTGCTAAACGTCAGACCTACCCAAGTTGCATATGAATCCCACCGGAGAACAGGTAAAGGGCATCTCAAATTGACAATTATCTTTTATCACTATGTCTGTTAGCCTGCCGGTTACCGAAGTATAGGTATTATATACTAATACAGACAATTGTTTTCGTAAAAAATATAGTTCTTTTTTTATAAATAATATTATCTCATTTCACTACTTTACTGGTACCTGGTACATGTTGAAGAAAAGCCTTATATTTTTATTGTCAAATAAATTTCTTTGAATTCGACGACCCACAAAAATTTTCAAGCGACCCCCAGAGGGGTCGCGACCCACAGTTTGCGCACCACTGCACTACACCATCATTTCAATGTGAGGAGTGTTTTAGTGAAGAAATAGCATGCGCGATAAGTATCTGTCAGATCGGTCTGCGCAGATACGTCATAGTGGAGAAGGGATTACACGCGCAGCACAAAATATTAATTAAAAAATTTTCTAGATTAAATTTTAAAATTCGGGCATCGAGGGACATTTAGTCACCTTTAGGCCTACCTGTGAGCCGAATTTCATGGCTGTAAGTGCTATAGATTCGTCTGGGCACCACACACAAACACTTCTTTTATAATAGTAGAGATGTAAGATCTGCATACAGTGTGGTCTATAAAAGGCGTCTAAGACTGAAATCGTGGGTCAGGGAACTGAAGTGTTATTGGAAGGGAATTTGAAAGGGTTTCTGAGGTTTGGTTGGTAGGTGGTTTGAATTTTGTGGTACAAGGGGTACTGAGGAATAAATACGATTAGCAACTTTAACAAGGTTGTTGAAAGCAAATTACGCATATAACTAATTTTATGAGCATCTCGAAACTACATTTCAGTCGAAATTTTCCTTTAAAATCAAAAGTAGCACCATTTAAGTTGGTTGTAAGACAAAGCGATACACATCAATGAAACCATTCAGTTAAGTTAGAAACACATTTAGGCATAAATTCCTACATAGCGACATTTTATGAGTATCGAAACTGCGCTTCAATCGATTTTTCCTTATAAAGTTAAAAGTAGCACCATTTTTGATTGTGCGTTTAAGCAGATTTAGTGTAAACGTCGAGGATGATGAATACTCAAACTTTTTCCGTTCTGATAGTGTAATGTTCATGTCAATGTTAAATGTATTCAAATTTCTTCTCCAGGATGAATGACAATATCCATGATGCTATACAAAGAACATTTTGTGCAGCTAAAGGAAATGTAACATTTTACACAAAATAGTACCATGTTTTGTGGAACGAATTCCATCCAAGTTAAAATAATTGTAGCAAAAATATATATTCTAAGGGTACCGGGCAATATAGTGATAAGCCAGAAATATGTTATATAATGAAAAAATTAACAAATATTCAAGAGGATCACAAGACTTTCTGATTGTTCGAATGTGTGAGTAATACTTGAAAGTTCAAAATAACATTACCTCTTGAACAGTGAATCAGTGAATAAAACATTATAATTTTGGAATTTCAATTTTAGATTTTAAAACTCGAAAAAAAATCTCTACTCTGAAATATGAACAATGGCTAATTATGTTGCCCTGAGGCCCTTCATTTTAGTTTAGCAAACCTCCTAATTGCATTTCTATGAAATCTAGGTTTTGGGCTTAAATAATTTGTAAGAAACTCGAAACTTTACATAAATACTTATTTTTGTACACGTTGATGTAGTAAGTTCGGAAAAGCAATATAACACACATCTAAAGTATTAAAAAAGCAGTAAGTTCAATGTGACCTGAGTAAACCTTTAACCACATTCTATACATGTGAACAATATTTGAAAAAATATTTCTACAACAAATAATCTTCCCTGTGGTTTCTTGTACGTTATTATAACCAAATTAAAATTGTATTTTCTTTTTGAAAGAACGTTTGTATCAATGGTTTCGTATTTATGGTGAAATAAAGATCTCATTTGGACTGGCTGAGTTCTCGAGTAGATAATTATCGCCGTAGGTACTCCGCGCAATGTTATTGGTTATTTCTTAATCAGCTTGCAACACCTTTAAAAACCGGTAAATAAAAGGAACTTTCATGCAATGCTAATTATGCTTCGCTTGCTCGAATTTTCGAACACTTAAGACGGTTCCACTCCAAAAGTTATCAGAATTTAAATGTGATCTAATGATGCTACCATTCTTACGTGAGTTCGAGAAAAAAAATCGAAACACGAGCTTAACCATGGAGAAACCTTGTATCAATTTAAAATCCATTTAGTAAACCAGGAAAACTACAGTAACTAGGAACCTTCTTTCGTGGAAAAACCCGTGGGATTGCTTTCAGACAAAATAGCATTTCAACGTTCTTACTTGAAAACAGTTTAAGTGAAGCTACATACTTAAAAATAATGTTGATTTCTGTTCAAATTAATATCGATTTTATAGTAAATTGAAGTAGAGAATGAAATCCTCAGCGCAACACTATTTTCTTAAGTGTTAGAGGAAAATTGCAGTGATAAGTTTTAATGTGAATTTTTCTGAAGAACAAATCACCGGAAGACGAAAATAATACTTTCAGTTAATTAATTAGGTTTATCGTCGGTTTGACGGGGATTTTTGACGTTAATTGTTTTAGACACTTAATTCGTGGGGAACAATCAGACAGATTTGTATAGGGTAGTTTTTCTGGTAAGTAAAAAAGAAAGCTCACAAAAATTAATTCATGATTGATTCTGTGAGAGGTATTTTCAGTGTAACAAATAAGCCAGACGGAAAGCGAGTAGTTTACATCCGCTACCCAAATGTTCTCGCATGATACACACCAGGGTTAACTTAAAATGTAGTTTACCGCCGGTTTGGCGACATTTGCCTTTTAATCTAATTTCTACTGGCCAATTAACTCATAATCAATTCGGAGTTCATTCCTTGAACTTTTTATTAGCAAAGTGCTGAAATCGAGTTCGAAAAACAAGTCAAGTGACGTCACGTTCGGAATACGTACAGGACACCACATTGCGTCCCATCTATATCCAGCTTAACAGAAAGAGTCTCTCGTAAGCAACATGATAAAATAGCAATCGGGTGAAATGCCAAGATACGTCATTTTCGGAACAAAAAAAAACAGGAAGTACGTACATCCACAAAAACACTAGCGCCTTCTATATTTAGTTTTACGGAAACCCCTCATATAAACGATGCAAAAGCTACCTTATGTGGGAAAAACAATTTCAATAAAAGCTGTATCACTTATAAATGCTACTGCGTTACATTTCACAATCGATTGCTTCGAAATCTCAAAATTGAACCAATAAAAACGATACATTTATGAAAGTAACCTTACCTGTGTAAGTTGCTTTTTAATTTAATCCTCGCCAGTTCAAATAAACGTAGCTGGCACAGTTATATCTGTAAAATAAACATGAAAATTATTTTCGTATATTCTACTTAAGCAGTTTCATAAGATTTATATATATGCTTCTAAATTTATACTTACTTCTAAATGGTACTTCTAAATTTATCAGAATAATATTACCAACGAAAATGTCGGATTTATACGTATTCTAACCCGATTAGACATCTGTCATCCTGTGTAATTAACTCTCGTATAACAGAAAAGGACCAGAACCATAAGCAATTGGAGTATAAAACGCAATCAAAATGAAAACTTTCTTTGAAAAATATAATAGTTGAACTATAAGAATCACGGTTCAGTGATTATTATATTTCAACTGCGTTTGATTTCAATATTATCAGCCTTTCAGGTGAAGATAAAAACTTTAATGCTGAAAGAATCGCACAAAAAAGTGTGCTAAGTATTTTAGAGCGTATGTATTCATACGAGCGAAAAAAGTAACCCATTATGTTAACAAGTTGGAGTGATCGAAAACCTCCCCAACCAGCTATTGTGAATCGCAGTGCCCTGGAAACACTTTTTAATAAGAGGAAACAAGCGAAAGTGTCGATAGTTCATTTTGTAATATTGTTCGCATTTGAAAGGAGAGGAAAAGTTTCTTGTGTTATTTCTCCTTTTGCTGCTTGCTGTGAGGCAACTACGACAGCTCTGAAAAACAAAGGTGTCACGTAATAATCATTACGAAAATATCACAAGAAATACCATTGTGTTTCACAATTCGGTTCTACGTTCTTAGAAGCTTTCTTTAAATCATTTCTGTTGTTAAGTAGATGGAATATCATGGTAATGGACCTCAAACACATAAATTAGATAAAACACAGGCGACGAATTTAGTGTTTAACCCTCCTGGTGGTTGTTTCGATGAGGTATTGAGGTAAAACTAACCAGATCTTGATGGGTGAGATATCTCATAAGAAAACTGACCTGCTCTTGATCTAGTCATCAACAATCAGCAATATCTTGCTGGCGGATATCTCGTCGAAACCACTTGGAGGGTTAAAAGTAGTCATCTGCCCTATATGAGCTTTAAACTTAACATGACAATTTTTGTAAACATTTTGGGTTGGTTAGACTTTATGGCGCAAGGGTCATATTTGACCAAGATGCTTCAAACACAAGACGGATAACGTCAAGTAATGGACAAACACAACCAAGGAAATTTTGATTGACGCGAGAGAAGTACATCCAGACTAAGTTATAGGGATCTAACCTGCGTCGCCTCCAACTAGCAATAAACATTTTGGGAACATCGCATTAAAAAATTTGAAATAAGGAATCAGATTGCTAATTTTTAATAAGGTAAAAATTGTATTCCTTGGTGAGAGAAAGAAAAGAAAATGGTGACCAGATTAAATTATATACAAAAAATATAATTATATTATTAAATACCTAACGTAAAATTATATTTAGTACTTGCAAGTACACACGAGTTCCACAACCCCGAGATGCTCGAATGAATTTCATTTTTTCATAATTTTTACCTGTTTTCCAGGCCCTAGCTCAGTTCGTGCCGTTTTGTTTAGGTTTTATGGCGTAAGGGCCATTTTCGGCCAAGCTGCGCCAAACACTAGCTAGACAACGTCATGTAAATGGGTAGGTAGGCATGGTAAGTATTTTAATTAACGTCACACTGGAGCAACACAACGGGCTATTGGTGACGGTCCGGGATCAATCCCAAAGGGAAAGATCAATCCCAAAAAGAAAGGGACAACACCACGTAATTTTGAACCATGGTCAAATAACGAGGTAGCACCTTAGCTGGCACCCCACTCTCCAAACTTCCACACCACGCCAACGTGAGGACATTTGACGCCACGACGGATTTAACGTGCACCAGCCTCCTTTGTACACGAGTCTGTTTGGATTCGAACTCGCAACCCTCCGGTTGCTAATCCGTTACTCTTCCAACCGGGCTACCTCAGCCCTCATAAATGGGCACACAAGTTTACTGATACCAAAGAGGAAAGTTGGTTGATCAAATTCAATGGCACAAGTACCAAAAATGCAAAAGCTGCGCCAAACCGGAGAAATGCACCCAGGGCAAGCTACCGAAATCGAAATCACTTGCAGGTTGTTACCGCAATGGACATACCCACTAATCAGGGTGGTCCCGTTCGGGTTTGAACTTACCAAGACTCAAAACACGCAGAAATTTTAATTGGTATTGGTATTGGTATTTTCAATTAACGTCACACTGGAGCAACACAATGGGCTATTGGTGACGGTCCGGGATGAATCCCAGAGGGAAAGATCCGAGGACAACACCACGTAATTTTGAACCACGGTCAGATGACGAGGCAACACCTGAGCTGGCACCCCACTCTCCAAACTTCCACACCACGCCAACGTGAGGACATTTGAGGCCACGACAGATTTAACGTGCACCAGCCCCCTTTGTACACGACGGTGTTTGGCTGGATTCGAACTCGCAACCCTTCGGTTGCGAGTCCGTTACTCTTCCAACCGGGCCACCGCGGCCGAAATTTTAATTGAAATATGTTGAAACTTTTCAGATATTGCTTGTTTTATCTTAACTACTCAAATTTTAGAATTCGTGGAAGAAACGAAATAATTTTAAGGTCACCCCACAGGACACTCTAGTCAACGCCAACGTGCATAGAATAACAGATTGGATGCATTATAATAGGTCAAAGGAATAAACTTTTACAAAACGTAGCAAAAAGTTAAAAAACAAAACAAAATAATTAGCTTCCAGTCATTCGGTTTTCAAGGAAGTTTCTCGGACGCCACTTCCGAGCGAGTCCGGATTTCGTAATCCTTCATATCACACTAGGGAAACTTGATAAATCTCCGGACGATTTATCACGAGCGTGTGAAGGCTTTCAACACCTCGTCGCCGCAGACGCACCTGAACTGAAAATCGGAACAGAACACGGCGGAGAATAAAGCTATTGTTATTTACGACTGGAAAGCAGGCACAAAGCTGACAATTGCGAAAACCAGCCACGTGATTTGACAACAGCTGACCGACCAAGGCCACAAGAGAAGAGACACGAGGAGAAATAACACCTTGCCACGCTTGAGGACACTACCTGTTGGAGTCATTAACTTTTAAATTGCGAAATTCAAAATTTAACGGAAACGCTAAGCAAATAAACCCATTTCACTTTTTCCGGCTTTTCGTTTGCTTTCAACGCGACCTTTACTATCGTTCGCGTAAGTGCTTTGTTTTCACGCTATTATCCATACATGTAAAGGCGAATTAGGTAGGGAAACTTTTCTTAAGAGGCCGTTTCATTAGTTTATTATGGAAGCAACGATAACTGATTTGATGGTAAGAATTTTCAACATCAAAGATGGACAAATGGAACTTTGTAAGCCAAGGTAAAAAGTCAGATTTAATAGAATAGACTGGATGTGTAGTGTAAACCTCGATTTAACGGGTCGCTGCGATATAACGATCAATTGAGAAATCTCTAGCAGTTCTATAGCTGTAATGGCATTTTGTGATCGATATAACGAACGCGGAAAATGGGTAAAATCTCGTTACAGCGACCTTCGATTAGCGGTGTCTACTGATTCATTGGTGATTTGGGTTTGGTTACGGTTTTTACTTTGTTTCATTTCAGCAGCGGGTCGTATTAAATTAATTTTTTTAATCTTCAGTGTTCAACTTAAATTATTTATTTTAAAACTATTACTGTTCATACTTTATTTGATACTGTCATTTATTAAGAATAGTTTCTTAAGAAACGGAGTGTTGCTTCTGAAATTGGAAAGATTTATTAAGTGTGAAAATCGGCATTCCTTTCATCTAAATAAACGGAAGAGGGTTGTTCGATAGAACTATAATTTGATATAACGTCCCTAGAACAAATGTCCTCTCGGGGTCTTTCTAACGTGAGTCTACTGTAATTCATAAAATTGAACAAAAAGATTTCGTACAAAGGTAGTTGGCAAAAATCGAAGGAATGTGAGCAAGTTGATGCATACAAACTACGTTTATAATTCAGTTCTTGAAACGTAAGAGGGAATTAAACTCATTTGGGTAATTTTCTTTAATTTTAGATTTTGGAAAAATTTAGCAATCTGCTCTTTGAAACATAGCTTGAATTTTCTTACTCCGTTGAGTATTGAAATATCATTTACTTACAATACATCTTAGTACGAGTCCAGTGCATTAGCACCGACATCACGATGTCTTCTAGAAAAATGAAAGGCAATATACATAAGGGATTTAAAAAAAAAGAAGGAACAATGGATTGCGAGTCACATAGTCCAGTCAAAATTTCCCTAAAACATTTCTCTCCGATACAGAAGAATATATGCTCCAATGTCTTTATTCTTCAGGCAAACAAGACATTTATCTGTACCAGAAAGGTGGAATTTGCAGAAGCCTGAGTAACAATATGGCCTATTCTAGATTTGGAAGCTTTCCTGGGGACTTTTCTGAAATATATGAAGTCATTTGGCTTCTGTTGAAAGAGAAAATGGCGCCGATGGACTCCAGCGTAATTCGGATTCGCACCATTTGTCTTGAGCTTAATGATCTTTTGGTCATATTTCAGCAATTTGAGTCATGCTAGATAAAGGAACTGGACTCATTTTTGTTGACAAGTTAAATTCTTGTGGATTCCTGCTCGTGGTACCCCTGGATAGCTGAATTTTATGGGCGTTCTAAACATCAGAAGCTGCTCATCCCAGTCCAGCCCCTCTATTTGGAATGAAATATCATTTACTTAACGGAGCTTAAATTGCTAGATGGAAAATAACAAGATATATTTACTGGGATACTTTACTCAACAAGGAAAAGTAACGTATCTCAGAAAGTATAAACATTTTCCAATCATAACGGAATCCCAAATACCCGTCCTTTCCCACCATGGCGAATTACATTCCTCCATGCAAGGCCATCAATGATCGCAATCAAGACCTCTATGTAATGTTGATCAAGCATTTTGAAATTATTCATTTCGAAAACTGTTTAACTGCAGCGAGGAGCGAAAAGGCAATGAACTGGAAATCGACTTGGTGGGCGAATCAGGAAGACGCGAACCGAACTTTATCAACGACTCGTTCTGCATACGAGAGTATTGCAACGCGTTATCCCAACCAAGACAGCAAGACTCGTCCGATTGCTTTGCACCGTTAAAAGAACTCAAGGTACTTTACCCGTCCATGGAAGAAAATCAATCATAAGAAACCGCTAGGACAGACAGGAGAGCGAAACTCGTATGCATACCTGAAAGTTTTACGAGCGATGTACCTAGTTTTGCTGAGTAAAGAAGCTTGGCTGATCGGGATTGAATTCTTTATCTCTGTCAAGAAAACAAAGGATACTCATAATCATGGGAGTTGTCGATCTCCCACACAAGGTCATTCAGATTCATTGCTACACTTTTTATCCGACTGAAATGACCGCAAGCGTAACCATAATTAATTACCAGTTGCAGCTCAAGCTTTACATGAAAACAATTATGATAGGACGCTTATTGTGGAAAGTTTTTTAACCTTCGATTTTATTATAAACGGTATTTTATGTAAGTCGAATCCTTGTCCGTCCAGTTTATTGATTGGTTTTGAGATTTAAGTATTTGGGGAAATAGATATAATGAATCATATCCATGCAAATAACCGTTCGAGTTGATTGCACATGCATGCACGAATGGCGTGATTATAGTCGGCAAAATTGTTTGATTGAAGCATTCTGTCCCTTTCTTTGTCACATGCTTATTTGTATTCTTAAATTGTGCGATTGAGTTTGGGGAAATTATTTTTACAGGGTTACTATTCTTTCACAAGGTCTTGTTTTCAGTCATTTCGTTAAGCTTAAAAATGATCGAAAAAGTTATTTTGAATAGAACATAACCAAGATAAGCAAATTAAGATGTGGTTATTTTAGAATTATCAGTTTAAATATTGTTTTTTGTATAATTTCTATAGTACGTCAATAAAAGAAGCCCTTCTACAGTAGGTATTATTTAACTACGCTCACAAATTGTTAGAACACGAGCATGATTCATGCAAAATGGCCCAAACCTATTCAGTTGCATATCTGGGTATATATATGCATAACTCCTACTGCGTCAAAATCAATAAATACCCTATGAATGAATATTTTTCTTGTATCTATTTAGTTTTGAAAACAAAAAATATATTCTGCTCAATCTAGATAGCATTTAAAATCAAAACTCTTATACAGGGTGTTTCTAAAGTAACTATCAATTGATGTGAAGAAACATTTTATTACATCTTTTTGTGTTTCAAATTAATAAAAACACATGAAAAAATATTAATACAGTTCAACATGGCACCCCATACATATCAACACAGAAATCCTAATATTCAGCGGTAGCAAGGAAACCTTTTCCAAGATATCAAGTGTAATCTTAGCCACTGCAGCTGTAACCCGTTTCTTAAGCTGATTAATGCTGTTAATCTTAATTTTGTACGCCTCTGCCTTAACAAATCCCCACAAAAACATAAAGGTACGAGGTCATGTCACCATTGCATGTGATTTTTGGAATTTTCCATAAAACTCTTATCTCATCTCTTCGTACATTGAACCTCTAAGTGGTTTCGACGAGATACCTCCTCCATCAAGATCTGGTGAATTTGTCAACGACGATATCTTGTCCATAAAGATCTGGTTAGTTTTGTTAACCCTCCAAGTGGTTTTGACGGGATATCTCGTCTTTCAGGATCTGACCAACTTTGCTAACGACGAGATATCTTCTCATCAAGATTGCCGAATTATGAGGATATTGCCATTTTTTGAGGATATCAAGATCAAGTCAGTTTTTCTAAAGACGAGATATCTCGTTCATCAAGATCTGGTAAGTTTTGCTAATGACGAGATACCTCGTCGAGACAATCACCAGGAGGTACGAAACTGCCTTATTACTCCAAGGGTAAATGAAAATCCAAATAGGAAAAGATTTTGTATCAGAGACTGGCCACTACAAGGCACAGTTTTCGACGCGAAGATAAAACCACCAGAAGGGTTAAACCTCGTAAATGCACTTTAACTAGTGATATTCTTTTTTTTTTCAATGCTCCAACATGATTCATAGAACACGTAAAGAAAATTATTCGTTTTTTTTCACTAAAACGTGTAGTTACTTTAGAAACACGATTAAAAACAGCGATGTGAATATCAAAAAGCAATTCACAAAGCGTTGCAATATTTCATAAATCTCAACTCAATTTGTCGAACTGAAAATTGTATTTGTTGATTGCAGCATAAAATGCAGAAGGTTGGTTGGTTTGAGGAGTTTTATGGAGCAAGGGCCATATTTGGTAATGCTGCGCCAGATCAAGACATACAATAGCAAGTAATAGACACACACAATGAAAGTTTTACTGACACAGAAGAGAGAAATACACCATAGAACAAGGAAAAGAACCGCCACTATATTTTCCATTGATATTTTTTTAATTGAAAGAATCAGTCATTAAAAAGAGTAGACTTTGAGGGAACTTAAAAGCTGCTATTTATCTTCGAAACAGGAATAACAAAAACTGAGTTTCAGCTTTTAAACCAGAATAATTATACGTTGAAATGCGCTTACTTTGAATTAAATTCCCACACGTAATCATTAAACTAGAACGCGCGAGAATCAGTACACACTTGAACAAAAGGTTTAAAATGTTTTGCAATGTAATGCATTATTTCAGTTTGAGCAGAAATAAAATATATTGCCATGCCCTGATTTAAAGAACATTTTAACCTGTTTTGGGATTTTTTATGGGTTTTTTAAATATTCACTATCCAAATGACAAGAAAAGGGTTTAGAAAAACAAAACGGGTTCACGCAAACTGTAAATTAAACTCAGATTTCAGAACACAAAGTGAAAATAGTACTGGAAAACTAATTAATTTCATACATAAAATTAAAGCAGGTCAAAAAATTTCATATCATTTTCAATGCTTGGTTTTTAAGCTTGAAATGAAATCATCCCGAGAAAATATTTAAATAATGGCACTTTTCATTATTAGAGCTACTCATCAGATGAGAATCAGAATTAAAAAACTAGTTTAATGATAATACGAGATAACAAATAAACGAAAGCGAAAAACACGAAATAGAAAATGGAAAAATATTTTCCAGACAATCAAGTTTTAAGTTTTCTCCTTAGCTTCCAATTTCATTTTCATGGAAAACAATTGATCATAATTTCGTAATTGAAATTAATCAAGGACATCTGGATAGATCTTTAAAAAACTTATTTTTGTTTGCGATTAAATACAATAAATCTATCTCAAATTTACTTCGTTTGGTTGAAGTTTTCTGTGGTATGAACGAAATACAGGATCTATAACGCTGGAATGGTTTTGACTCACAATTTCATGAACAAAATTAGTTTTGAAACTTGCAGTTCGTTGAATTTGAACTAACCGTACTGAAACCAAATCAACTTCATTTTTCTATCTTTATATGAAGTTACAAACAAACAATGCAACACTCGATAGTTTATCAAAGCGTAAATAGTTACAGATATTTTAAGACGAACTATATTGTTGTACTGTGCAAAACAAGCTTCCATAAGATGAACATTCGATTGAGTTTTTATTCTAAAATGCACGAATAACGTCTACTTTTTGAGATGCAAAAACGAATAGATTCAAAATTATAATTCAATGCAAGACCTATTAAACGTAATTTAAATACATCTTAAACTCCAAAAACTGTCTTTAGGATATCGCCCACTTTGTCTGATTTTTAATGTTGATCGTTCAAAACAAATAAGTATTGTTTTGTCAAAATTTATTTATTACCGCTAACCACTTGTTTGATGATAGCGACGTAGAAGCGTCAATAAGCCAACCAGAGCACAGTATTTTTAAAATTGTTCGTTGGTTTTATATTGATATTTTTGATTAATTTTTTTGATGGAGGTCCACATATATGTCGCTAAATAAAATACTTGTGATTAAATTCATTATTACTCTAGTTGATGACTTGTTTGATGATAATAACGAAGTAGCGTCTATAAACCAACCAGGGCACAGCATTTTAATATTTTTGATTAACCTTCGTTCCCGAGGAAACTCAACTCCCGCGGTTATTGTAACCACGGATTAACATACGGAAAACGTTCAACATTTACATTTGATAACGCATGGTTACAATAAAGAATTTTGCCTAGTTTAGTTTCAAGAAGCATAAAAAACATCTTGGGAAGGTTTGGTTTAAATCTTATCAGCTTTCAGTTACGAATTTTTAAATTCTTGTATTTAACGGTTTTTAATTTATTTTCAATTATGTTTATAAAAAATAGTCGTGAGGTTTATGAGTATACTCGGCTACCTCCTGCATTTATAAGGAGAATACATCAGCTAAATAACGACCAAAACGTAAAGTAGACTTGAGTATTTCCAGAATTATCTTCCCATTACGATTACTAGTCTACGATTGAGTCTCAAATTTCCCATCGTACAAAGTCACGTTGGTGTGGTGTGGAAGTTTGGAGAGTGGGGTGCCAGCTCAGGTGTCGCCTCGTCATCTGACCGTGGTTCAAAATTACGTGGTGTTGTCCTCGGATCTTTCCCTCTGGGATTGATCCCGGACCGTCACCAATAGCCCATTGTGTTGCTCCAGTGTGACGTTAATTGAAATCCCCCCCCATCGTACAAAGCCAATTGAAAATAATATCTAACTATTGTTTGGAACAGCAAGAAAGCAGACGACATATTGATGGCATACAATGACCCTGGGGAACAATTCTTTTGGTAATAACCCAGCCACACTGAAGGAAAAATATTTTTTTCGAGGAAATTCACTAGATTCATGGTTGCATCCATTGTTATTTTTCGAGCACACCATTTTGCCGTTTGGTTCCGCCTTCCGTTGGTGACATCGAAAATAACTGACATGCAAAATAATGAATGGTTTAATGGCCTTCAAATGGAGTTCAGGGATACGTTTCGGAAGAGGCATTATACCCCATTACGTGAATTCAGGAACTTTTCGTTAATGCAACTTTCCATTAAATTGAAAAATCTATTTTCAACAATTAACTACAATACAACTTATTCTTGCATTAGTTTTACATTAACCTTCCTGGTGATTGTCTCGGCGAGGAATGTCGTCATTAGCAAAACTGACCAGATCTTGATCGACGATGTGCCTCGTCGTTAGGAAAAAAACTGACCAGATCATGATCGCGTCATCAAAATATCGGCATTATCCTGATGACGATATATCACGCCATTAGCAAAATTGATCCGATCTTTACGGACGAGATTTCGTCAAATCCACTTACAGGATATGTTAAATTTGTTAGTTGAAGCCTGTAGTTTGTCTTCGTCAGGACCACGACTTAATTCTCCTGGTGGTTGTCCTGACGAGGTATCTCGTCTCATTAGCAAAACTGATCAGATCTCGATGGACGAAATATCTCGGCATTAGAAGAAAATTGACCAGATCTTGATATAGTCATCATCGAAAAATCGGTAAGATCTCGATGACGAGTATCTCGTCATAAGGAAAATTGGTCAGATCTTGATGGAAGAGATATCTCGTTGCAACCACTTGGCGGGTTAAACCTTTCGTTAGTCCCACTGGTCTTGGCAGGGGCACGATGACTTTCTTTCGATATTTTCCAATGCTACGCAATGAGAATAACTAAAAAATTCATCAGTTAAAAATTTAAATACATTGTTATTCGTGTTTCAGTATGACCTAAAATATACATTTTTTTAAAAATGAATACTTAATGCGTGGGAAACTGAAAAGAAACGTCGAGCGATTAGACGTACCACGTTTTCATTTGTTAAAAAAGACCCGCTAACAAAGGGCTAAAATTATAGAAGTCGCATAAGGCAATATCTACTGAATGATATTAGTTGTGGCTCTACAATCATTTTTGCTAAACGAGGGCTAATTAGACCGGGACCTGCGGCTAGAAATGTATTGCCAACGTCTACTGAAATCATTCTAAGATAAAATTTGGAGGGACACCATGTCCCACAGCCCATTTAGAGCATTCTTTTGAAATCGATATCAGAATATTTACATAATTTAGGCTTAGTGTGATTAGAATATTTAAGAAGTCTTAACTCTTTCAGATGGGTTTGGTTTAGGTATAGGTTTATGGCTCAACCGGATGGGCTCTACTGCGCCTAACGCAACAGAGATAGGGTGCCAGATATCCTATAGCTCGCGTAAATGGGATCATTTAAAACGGGATCATTACCAATATGAAATGAAGTAAAACAGTCTTTCTCAGTATCAAAATATACGTCTGACGATTTACAAAATTAATCAAGAAATTTAAAGATATATTTTATTGCGAAAAGCATTTCAATTTGTGCTATGGATTAAAAGTTTCTTAAAGCTCAACGTAAAATCAAAGCAGTGAAGGCAAAACATTTCCAGTAACAGTGAACATTTTGAGAGCAGACAAAACAACATTTACCCTATCGTTGTTTTTAAAAGAGTAGGCAACCTACAGTCCAGCTGCGCAGAGACAACAGACAAGTAAAATAACAACCCGCAATTATCTGGAATGGCAAAATACCGGCAAATTAATCTAATACTCCCTACGATTATCAGACCGGAAAGCATCATTTGCCTTCAGCCAAAGCAAGAGACAAAAAACCTTTAAATTGCGTCTGTTTCCTAGATTAAATTGGTTGTGCTTGAAAAACAGACGCATTATTAGTTCGCTACTTACTGCGCGCAGTTGAAAGAAAAAACACATCAGATCCACAAATTCAACGAACCGAACTGAGAAAAAGGAATCAAACCTTTCTGCTATGGGCATAAAAAAACGCAGCGATTGTGTAAAATTTGGTAGTGGAAATTCTAAAAAGAAATCAAACGAGGCTTTTAGATTAACGATTTATTCTGCTTGATTATAATAAAGTTAAATAAACGAACCAATTCAATTGTTGTTCGACTCACTTGAGTTAATATTGACCATATATTTTCCATCTTATTTAAATAAATTAACGTACGTAAAACAAAACTAACCAGTATTTTGGAAGACACACCGAAGTATTGCTTGACTTAGTCTTAAAACAAATTGCGAGAGAAATTCATGGAATCGACTGAAAAACTAATACCATGTTATTAGCTTCTTCAATAAGGTGGGTGGGTTTTATGATGCAAGGGGCAATATACGACCAAGCTGTGCCAAACAACGTCAAGAAAATAAACATACACACAAGGAAAGTTTTACTACCAGAGAAGAGAAATACACCCAGGGAGGAATGGAACCTGCGCCGCCTACAACTCGCAAGTTGTTAGCGCAGTGGACAAACCTACATAGCCACGGCAACCCCAATAAAGTAAAAGGATTAGTTTTAAAGATAGTGTAATTGCTTTTCAGTCACTCTAACACGACTTCGAAACATTTTACAACAGTAACTGCATTTTTAGAAATCATTTCAGTGATTTATATATGCATGTTTACGATAGAGAAATTTATAGAAAAACATTACACGTATTATAAAGAATAAACAAAGCGATCATCATAAGTACGGTTTTTGTCCGACATACAGCTTAGATATATATATAAGTGATGTATAGCATTCACGTAGTTGAGAATTTCAACTTGTATTAGATTTCAGTATCATTTTGATTTCCCCAAGTGATCACTTTAGGGTTGTTGAAAGCTCCTGGCATGAAAACTAAGTTTCAGTTGAATTATAAAAAATTTAAGCTTATAAAATTTAAGATTTTAAATAATTAAAATCAGAAGACCGGCTTATAAATCCTCGTATTCTAAATTTGTTAAATCGATCAACTTCAGTGAATTTTGAAATTTCCATAAACTGGGAGTTGGTTTGTCGCGATTTGGTGTTTTTTTCCTTTACGAGTGCTAATTAGACAGGGACCTATGGTTTAAAGTGGATTCCGAATCCTTGCGAACTTCCATTCCTAGATTAAAATTCGAACAAAAACTAGCAACAAGGGCTAGAGCTCTAACCATTTGGGAGACCATGCCATCATAAACTGAATGTAGGAGTATAGCATAGATATTATTATACGATAGTTCAAATAATATTGATGGTAGAATTGGTTTTATTGCAACATTAAACAGTTAGCATTTTTATGCATTTTGAGTACCTAGAAGTATTCGTAAATCAAGACAAGATCTTATTTCAACTTATAATGGGGTTTCTATGGCGCAAGGGCCATATTTGGCCAAGCTGCGCCAAACACAAAACAACGTCAAGTAATGGACTTACACATACAAGGAAAGTTTTCCTGGCATAAGGGAAAAGTACAACCAGGAAGGAATCGAACCTGCTCAGTGGTCAAACCCACTGACACAGTGGACCGACAACTTATAATGAAACGGAAACAGCTATAAAATAAAACAATGTATGAAAGTTAGTTATTGGGAGCTAATTTTCCCTCTAAGGGTTCACACGCATGTATCCGTTCCGCCACTTGCAGTGACTTCTAAACAGTTTTGACCCCCGAGCAATAATCTTTCCTAGGATTCTTTCAACCAATACATGTGGTTATTTAATCATGTGGGGTAGGTTTTGAGTTTTATGGCGTAAGTATCATATTTGGTCAAAATGAACCAAACACCAAATAAACAATATCAAGTGTTGTGAAGAAGAAATGCTACAATAATCGGAAATCTCGTGATTCTCAGTGTTAAATTGGGAAGGCTTGAAAATTAAAGGTTCTTGTACATCAAAGCTTTTTCATTGCCTAAAATTATTTTCCTGATACATCAATCTATCAAGGAAATCAATCAGGAAAAACAAGTTTCTCTTCGAAATGTTTATGAATTTATGATCAATAAAAGAGGAAGAATCACTGAATATTAAGATAAAAAGATAATGATTTTCCACGTGAATGCTCACGTCAAGAATCAAATATGCGATACTTGGAATTTGTGGATTTTTTATACTGACTGGAGAGCCTTGAATTTTGTTTTATTAAAATTTCCGTTACCTTGTACTGTAAATACTGAGGCGGTGTTCAAAGAAATAGTAAAGTTATCCAAATCTTATTTTACGCATGACTTCAAATATTCGCGTCCTGTAAAGTTTATGTTATGTAAGACAGCTGAAGGGCTTCGGGCATTATGACAAGCCACTTTTCATAATGTTCTGACTAGCAATTTTCAAGAAATTCGAAAATTAGGATCCCTTAGCCATTATTCAAAGAGGTCATGCTATCTGAAACTATCAAGTATTCATTCAAACAAGCAGAAGTTCTTTTAACCCTTTCATATTTTTTCATAACGTTCATTCTGTGGCTTACCACTACGTTACCCAGTACCCTTTAATTAAACCTAAAAAACATACAAGGAAAACTTAATACCGCTCGGTTAATTCTCCAAATGGTTTGGACGAGATCTCGTCCATCAAGATCTGAACAATTTTGCTAATGACGAGATACCTCGTCCATCAAGGTCTGGTCAGTTTCGCTAATGACCAGACACCTCTTCGAGACAGCCACCAGGAGGGTTAAGATACACTAGAACCATGAGAACTTGTACCATAAGTAATTTACTATCCTCAAGTTCTATACTTATTCATTCGTCACCCTTCATTTTTAAACTTTTAATTATATCTTTAAGAAATTAACAGGTCTATATGTTTTGCCTCTTTTACATTCTAATTGTATATATTCATTAACTATTCATGCATAAACTATAATGCCTGTTTATTACATTCTAGCAAACAAAAGGTGTAGAAGGAACAAAGATTTGGAGAAGGAATTGCAAATTACCGCAGATATATATTTTTGCCTGGCTTTAGTGCCTTACATTCAGAACCCTTTCACTTTGAATTAAAACTGTTCTAAATACTTTCAAATTCCAAGACACACAGAGAGAGCTAGTATATTTCTTTCATTTTTAAAGGATTAAATTATTTAAAATAAATATTAAGTTATTATGGAGAAATACACTAGATTTATTAATCGATTACTAATAATAAAATTGACCAGATACGAGTATTTTTAAGGTGATAAGAAAATTATCTACTAGAAAAGGCAACAGTATCTAACACTGCATTTTGGTTTCATATTTGTAGAGAAAACCACTCTCTGCGATAGGCTTTTATATATACTTTATAATTTCAATACCGTTTTCTAGATCTAAAAATATTTTAGGATGAGTAACTACTGCGTTCATGATCATTAGAGTAAAACTGAGTTGTTAACTTTTGTAGGTCAAAGGGAATTGAAATTGAAGAAAATTATTCAGAGTGAACTTACATAACACATTTCTTTATAAGCTTTGCCTAAATAATTAGTGAAACGCTAAAATTTATTTTGCGAGTGAGGAATTCTAATATTTTAAATTTCATTTATATAGAAACTCAATGTACAATACTTTATTAATCAAATGGAAAGTTAAATTGATTATGGTACATATCAATAGTTTTACCCAAGTTATTACACGCATATCCATTTATCTTTTCAGTCCCCAGAAAAACCATCTCCACGTGTAAACTTTTATTGCCTATTTTAAGATACTTATACTCAGAAATGATTAGAATTTATTTTATTCACTTATTACATTTACTCTAAATTTATTCATTCACGAAAATTTATTATTCACTCTGAATCGTTTCCTTTATCAATTCCATTTCTATTGAGTTCTAAAAAATTAAAAACTCAGTTTTATTGTAATGCTCATAAACAGATATTTACTTAGCCTAAAATATTTTTGGTCTGCTTTAAATGGTTTTCAAAATGTAAAACTAAAACCCTATCAATAAGTTAGTTTTTTTCTGTATTTATAAAGTTTTGGAATCAAGATTAATGCTAGATACTGTGGCTTTTTTGAGCAGAAAATATTTTTTGAAAATGTAAGTTAGAAATCATGAGGTAACTGCAATGTACCCCAAATAGGTAGTTAACTAACTAAACACGTTGCTGCAACTACAGTAAACTGAACACGTCGCTGTAACTCTACAGTAAACTGAACACGTCGCTGTAACTCTACAGTAAACTGAACACGTCGCTGTAACTCTACAGTAAACTGAACACGTTGCTGTAACTCTACAGTAAACTGAGCATGAGTGCATGATAGTAAACTGAGCATGGGTGCATGGCAGTAAATTGAAACTACAGCAAAACTGTAATGTACCACAAATGGGTACATTATAGTTAACTGTAATAGTACCTGTAATAGTAACTGTAATAGTACCTGTAATAGTAAAACTGTAATAGTACCTCACGAGTCAAAACATTAGGATGCTGCTGAAGATTGACAATAGAAATTAATGAATATTTTTAAGTTTTGTCAGAAAAAGGTTATTCACTTAACCCTCCTGATGGTTGTCTGGACGACGTATCTCGTTATTAGTAGAACTGACCAGAATTAGCACATAGCCATTAGAAAAAAAATTGACCACATCTTGAGATCGTCATCATCAAAAAGTCGTCAGGACCTTAATGACGAGATATCTCGTCGAAACCACCTGGAGGATTAATGCATCCAAACGGGTTCCCCAGGAATGAAGAGTTTAATTTCAGAATTGAAAAAACAAATGGGCATTGTATAGAATCTCTGAAAAAACAAGGGTCATGTTCCATAATCTTGATGCCAATCTGCATTGCACGAGTTTCAAAGTTTACTTGGACGTTTAGAACTTTGCTTTCCAAATATGAGAATTGGCCTATATTTCCCGATGCTAAAATATTTCAAATATGCAGTAGAATCACTTCGGAAAATGTCAATGAAAAAAAGAATACATTTCACAGCTCAGCCATCCGGAACGAGCGGAAAAAGTTTTGTAAAAATTGGACTGGTTTTGTTCTCCGAATAAACCGGTGGTCATGAAGGTCTAACACGTTCCTCGACCGGTCAGTCTCGTTCAGTCCAGGTTAGACGAATGTGTATTAAGTATGCTCGGCGGTGATTTAGCACCCCAAACGAATGATTGCGTCATACGCGCGAAACCTACTTAATCTTTAAATTTAACCGTTACTCCACGTTCTGCACAATTTCTCCACAGTCGGTGAACAGCAGATTTCCTCGCCGGAGAGCAGCTGCATGCATCGCAGTCTTTTCTTTCTGTTTTCATACGAATGAGAACAGAAATTACATAACACGCCGAACGGGTCCAGAGTTACTAATTGCTGCTTGACGCGTTTGGAGCAAAGTTTTTAATTCTCGAGTCTCTTGGTGAGCAGCGATGCGTTTTACTGGTGGGTTGGGTTTTATGGCGCAACAGTCGAGCAAACACAAAACAAAGACATTTAAGCAAATTCAAGACATATTTATCAATTTACTATTTCAACTTGAAATCAGTCAAGAAAAAGCACAAATAAAGTTCATAAAATGGTTGTCAGTAATACATTTTTGTTGTGAGGTTCGCCCAAAAGGTCTAAGGGTTTGATTTGAAACAGCAAATCAGATTCACTTTTTGTGGATATGGGTAGCTAAGTTTTATGCTACATTAGTAAACATTAAGATTGATTTTTGCCACGAAATCATTCAGAAAATAATTTCGTGGGTGAGCCTTTCTTAGAGTATGTTTTACTTGTATGATTAACCAGACTCCCATTTAAGCTGATCAAACCGTTTTCAACGCGTATTTTGAATTGTTTTTAGCATAAAATATATTTGTGGGAGAACTCGATCCTCATGAGCACTTCCCTTGAATACATCCCTGTATATAAGAGAAAAGCAAAGCAAGTATGGAACCGTTTTTCTTGATTTGTCCCATACCTTCCCTTTAAAGGCAGTCACATAGCACATAAATGAGGTATTTTCACTATAAACAGATGAGGTTGGTTGTTGGAGTTTTATGACGCAAGGTATAAACAGACAAGTTGCGCCAAGCGCAAGGTGAGAATAAAAAATTATAACAGACGAGATTTTACTTCTGCCCAAATGCTCTCGCGTGATACATACCGTGGTTACCTTAAAATGTAGTTTAACTCCGTTATGGTAACCTTTGGCGTTTAATTCAACTAGAGTTGACCAATCAACTATCATATGTCAAGTCGGTATTTATTCTCGGGAGTTTTTATTGGCGATGTGCTGTCATTGTATTCGCAAAACAAGCCCAACTCAACAAGCCGGTCTTGTCCAAAATACGTACAGGAAAAACGTATCGCCTCAGAAACACTACCACGAACGCTTAGCTTGACAGAAAATGCCTCTCGTAGGGGTAGGGTAGGGGTAGGGTATTTCAATTAACGTCACACTGGAGCAACACAATGGGCTATTGGTGACGGTCCGGGATCAATCCCAAAGGGAAAGATCCGAGGACAACACCACGTAATTTTGAACCACGGCCTCTCGTAGGCTTTCTTTACATCAGCAAACAATCGAATTGTTATAATACTAAATAATTTTGTTTCCTCATGTTTTCGACTATTTTCAGACCTGTTGCGTCTTTTCTGCTTATGAGTTTAACAAAGCTTAGATTCACACAGATTATGCTAACTTCATCATTTATTTAGTAAAATCGGGAACTTCTCGAGTCGCGCATGCTATTCTAACTCTGAATACGCCCGACATTCACGGGATTGATTTGCGCTAATTTGAAACAATTAACGACTCATCTTGCGCTTTTAGAATTAAACCGAAACTGGGAAAGTGCATCTAACTTATTAATCGAAATAACCTTAAAATGAGTTTTACACCGATTACAAAACTTGAGAATATTTATTCATAATATCATTGGCACAAGGACCTGAGATCATACTGCGTCAGTACAACGGATTAATAGATACATATCGAGATTTCAATGAAATTAAAGTCAAAATCTCAGTATAACTTAAAGTATGAACTTGAGTTTTACATAAGGATTCTTCATTTATCCAAACTGGTACAGGGGCGGATGTTAGTTTTACGTTAGGATATTGAACCTATTAAAGATAATTTCATTGGATCTACGCTTTGTTGCACCCACGAGCTCTCCAAACCGGAGTATAAGAGAACCCCTTTATAACCTTGAATTTTCCCAACACATTTAGCTAACAGTACATACAGCCAATCTGTCGTCGGATAACAAAGTTAACTCTGAGGGCCGCAAGATTTCCGAGTAGTTTAGTGTTGCTCTTACACAACACACCCTAATGACTATCTTTCTACAAAATCTTTCAACCTATAGAAATATTCCATTGGACCTTTCCTTAGAATATAATCCTTTATTGGAACGATTTTATTGGTTCTTTCTTCTTAGAATAGAATCATTTGGAAAGATTATATTACTCATTCTCTTATAATAGAATCCTTTATAATGATTCGATTCTTCCTTTTCTTACAATAGAATCCGTTATAACGATTCTGTTGCTCCTTTTTTTACAAAATAACCCATTTTTCGATTCTGTTGCTCCTTGTTTAAAATATAATCCTTTTTAGATTCTATTGCTCCTTTCCTTATAATATAATAATTTGGAACGATTCTATTGGCCCATTCTGTAGAAGATAATCCATTTGAAAAATTCTATTGGTGCTTTCTTTAGAATAAATATTTCCCCTGTAGAGATTATGCAAACATACCATAGATCATCCATTCTAGCAAAGATGCAATCGGAAGAAACAATCCCCCAAGTGATTTCCATTAAAAAATCATTGATTGAATTCAAAATTTTAAAGTACCTAACGTTATCAAAAAAGGACACGATAAATAAGTTATGAAATAGTTACAAATCAGATCTTTTTTATTATTTACTCTTTGAGAAAAACATTGTCTCCTCAATTTTTATTTTTAATGGTGAAAACCCATTTAGATTCTAGTGTTAGTTGCAGCAGGCAATGGCCATCACTAAAGCCACTACTTACCACCAGCTACTACTGTATTGTGAAAACATTTTAAACTATCGGTTCAGCTCACTTGAAATACGTTGGGTTAAGTTTTATGGAGCAAGGACCATATTTGGTCAAGCTGTGTCAAACAAGACAACGTCAAATAATGGAGATACACAAGGAACGTTTTACTGACAGAAGAGTAATTGGTTTGAGTTTTATGGTGCAAGGGCATATTTGGCCAAGCTTCGCCAAATATAAGACAACAAATGTCAAGTAATGACACAGGAGAGAAATACACCTAAACTTACATGAAACAAGTTCGGTAACAAAGGCAGCAATATTAGTTTTTCAGTTGTCTTACGTACACTGTTTATTATATAATGAAATTTAATATCTCCTTACTTAAGTAGTTGTTTATTTTTATAATATAGAATTTTTCAAGTATTACGGATTTTTATTTATATAAATAAAATGGAATTATATGCCAATAGCAAGTCATAAGATTAGCAAGCCTTGCATTCCCTTAACCTGTGTTAAATTTTTATAAATTGATTTCCAGAAACTGCTCTAACTTCAATGAAAAATAAATCCGATCATCTTAATTTTTATTTTTAAAAATATTTCACACCCTTCTAGACTTGGGTAACCTTAAAAGTGTGACTAAGTTTTCAAACCCTTCCTTTCGTTCCCTTAACCCCTCAATTGTTTGAAAAATTAGTCACAGAATTTCCTGACTTTTTAAGGTCAGGCCTCACAATTCCCTTACCTTTCATGTGTTATAAATTTTTAATAAATTTATTTCTAGAAACTTACTTGGTTAACTTGGGTAACCTTAAAAAGTCAGGAAATTATGTGACTGTGCATGCCTAAAGTATAAGCCGATTTAAATAAAATGAATCGGATCTTTTAAATTTTTTATTTTTAAAATATTTTTATACCCTTCTATAGACATAGGTAACCTTAAAGTCAGGAAATTCTGTGACTAATTTTTCAAACATCGGGCTTAAATGTGGATCAAAAATTATGCATGACAGCTGAATCAGCAAACCTTCCGGGCGGGTAGACTTGACCGGAAATCCGAGGCTATTCGGTGCGTGAAATAAACAGCCCTAACACATGGAAACGGAAATGATGGGCTTTTGTTGAGTTCCTCGTACAAGTTCTTCGCAGCACCTGTACATGCAAGTTTCCGGACGTCGGCCAGCAGATGTTCTTTGTTGCATCGCTCTCCCAGAGGACGTGCACCGCGATGGTAAAAAAACAGTATAAAAAGACAGTTCCTTCCCCTCTTTTTTTAGTAGGAGCCATGGGGATGTTCATTTTTTAAATCGTGGTGAGGTGGGAATAACTCAATGGGACTGCACCCTACTTTTGGACCTGTAGGCAGAGAGCAAATGCATTCCAGACATTTCGGGTAAAAAACTCGAATCGATGTATCAAGTAGGATTCCAAAATATTCGAAAGAAAATGGTTGACCTAGATTTGTTTTTTTTTGTTCGTCACCCTTGTGAAGATTTAAAAATAAAAAGTTCTTGGTGTGTTACTGTTTCACACTTAAAATAAACATTTTAATAAGATGTGATTTAATAGGGAGAGTTTGTGTGATTCCACCAGATAGCATGATGTACAAAATTTCAGCTCAGGTTAAGAAATTTGGTTTGCCGCTCAACAGTCATGTTTTGGTACACAAGTCGACACGAGGGCAACACAAGATGTCAAATTTGATTCCGAAATATTAAAAAATTAATGGTGGTCATTGTTTATTTTTATTTGGTTTGTTTCTCGTCCCCCTTGCGAAGATTTAAAAATGAAAATAAATAACTGGGTGTTACTGTTTCAAACTTAAAATATGCATACAAATAAAATAACAGGAACAGACATTTTGTGCGCGTGCGTAATTCCTCCAGATAAGCATGATGTACAAAATTTTCAGCTCAAGTTAAGAATTTTGGTTTGTCCCTCTATGATCATGTTTATGTTGAAAGTCAAGTAAGGAAAGTATTAATTACCAGTTTCAAGAAATGTAGGACAGATTGTAATGTGTTGCTTATTTGAGTTTTCAGTGCAAGGTCCAAAGGTACACAAGCTGCGCCAGATTATAATGGAAGAGCAATTTAGATGACAAAGTCTAGAAATGACTTAAGTGCTTAGAAAATTATTTTTCAAGTTATATTTGAGAATGTATTATACATCTATATTGAGCCCAATGTGGCATGATTTGTAGTTTAGCGGTCGTACAATTGCTGATTTGAGCTAGCAATGCTCATATCGTTAAAATCGTTTCGACTATACCAGAATGAAAGTGTAAATGTTTCGGAATAAATTACACCAATTCAAACCCAAAATGTCCCTTTCACATAGCTATTTACCATATAAAATTCACATCACTGAAAACCTTAGTTAATAGTTGAATAGATTAAATTTTTTGAATAAAATCAGGTTTAGTTTTGATGTGTTAAAAACAACCTTTTCAAATTGTGAAAATACTGATGCTTCATTCACGTACCTCCCACTACAATTTGTTTAAGTTATTCTAATTTTCAGTTTAAGTCACTTTTATATCTTAAAGGTTAAATTACACGCGTAATAAAGACCGGGGCAAACAATACAACCAAATATAATATATTAAGTGCTATATTAGTCATTCTGTACCCATTTTAAGTAAACTAAATTCACTTTAGGTTTTAACATCCCAGGTAGATCTAACATTTTGCACTTCATGTTGGAAAAAATTAGATTTGATTAAAATATAATATGCCACTAAATTTATGTTGTTGGCAATGCGTATATTCAATGAGACGTAAGCGTCTCCTTTGTAAATATTAGAGCTTTTTATTTCATTATAATGAACATTTTTTGTCATTTGAACGAAAACTATTCAACCTAAAATCTGAATAAAATGAGAAATTATTGAAACATTAATAACTCGAAAGAGCTAGGTAACAAATAATACTCGACATAACATTATAATCCAAAAACGCTGAGTATAAGACCTAAGAATGGATCTTCTATGCACCTATATCAATATTTATTTCCCTCGCTCAATTTTATATTAAGTTTACTACGAGTTATTGAAACATCCGATTTTATCACATAAGATATACAAGTAAAACAATTTTCAGAATTCCAATAGTAATAAAAAAATTAACTAGCATTATAAATGGTTGGTTGAGTTTAATGGCGCAAGGCTCTATTTGGCCAAGCTGCATGAATTGTAAAAAATTAAATAAGTTTTATCCAACTAAAATATACCTGCTAACAGTTAATAGAATTTATTAAACTCAGACGAATCCTATAATGATCGTCATAAATCAGAGCATGTAGAAAAGTTAATGAAAAGGTAGACTTAAACCTACCGAGATTGACTAAGTTTGGAATTAAGAAATTATTGTCGATAAAAAACATTAAATTTCAATTCAATAATTAATTCACTTAATTTTTATGCATGCGGTCCCAGTATTGTTTGTGTCTTATTGCGATATTCTTCATCCTTTAACCCTCCAAGTGGTTTCGACGAGATATTTCGTCCAAGATCTGACCAATTTTGCTCATGACGAGATATCGCGTCAAGAATGAAGTTTGAATTCCGAATGAAGATACTGCCGTTTTTTGATGACAAGGTCAGATCAGTTTTTTCGAATGACGATATATCTCGTCCACCAAGACTTGGTGAGTTTTTTCAATGACGAGATACCTCGTCGAGCCAACCACCAGGGAGGTTAACGATGCCGATATAGGCCATGATACAGCGACTGAATACAATTTTACAAACACTGAAATTTGAGCATCTCTTACCACGCAAAACAGAAAAAGTAAATAATCTAAATAATGGCTCATTACTACATTTTGACATGTTTAAAACCAGTCCTTTTACTGCTTCTTTCCTCCACCAAGAGGCTGCCAGACATATCTAAATTACAAGGCTCAAGGGAGATTCTTTACAAGCCTTTGACACGAACTTTAGATACATCTTGAGTTTATGGAGAAATGAAACCCGCTCACAGCTGGTAGGTAGCTGTTAACTCATCTTCCTTTAGGCGCACTCTCAAACTATCAAGATCGTGACTTTAATACAAGATAATAATTGAAAAGAGAAACGCAGAGCTTTTTTTTATTGTGTTTGGTAAAACTAAGCCAAAACTGGGAAAGCTTGAAAAAGTTTAGCTTTATAACTTGTTTAGGTGAAGCGACTTTCTAAACCTAAATTATCAAGTTATTTCAAACGTGATTAACTATAACAATTTAATATTTACGTATGTTTAGGTACTACGCTTCCTTAAGTATGCTTAATTCAGATACATACGCTTAACAAATTCCAACTGAAATCAACGTATTTTACAATAGATCCGTCCCATTGGAAATAGATTTTGAATAGGGTAAATAATATTGGGTTATAACCCGTGATACAAGTCCAATAATCCTGTTGAAAATGTTTTACGTCATGTTGAAAAAATGGGGGAAATTACAGCTGCCTTTCATGTGATGAGCTGGATCAGATTTTAGAAAACGTTTTGAATACTTTTTAACCCTTCTAGGGTTGTCTCGAAGAGGTGTTTCGTGCTTTTCAAAACTGACCAGATCTTAATGGAATTGATATCTCGTCATCAGAAGAATTACTGGCCAGATGTTGATCTCGCCATTATAAAAAAGTATCTTGATGACGAGATACCTCGTCATAGCAAAATTTGTCAGATCTTGATGGACGAGCTATCTCTCGCTGAAACCACTTGGAGGGTTTTAAAAGAAAAATTATCTAAAAATGGGGGGAGGGATAACGTTTTGGGGATTGGTTTTTTATGGCGCATGTGATCCATATTTGGCTAAGCTGCGCTAAACACAGGAAAGCGTAAAGTAAATGGACATACACAAGATAAGTATTTGGAAATTGAGTTAATTTTATTTTTATATTTTCAAAACTCCTAACAAAAATTGGAATAAGAACCAAGCACCAATTGAAAGAGCTTGGAATGGGACTATCCAAATATCTAAAAATCGATAATTTTGAAAATGCTGGGCTCCTCTCGTAAGTTAATTCTAAGAGAAAATTACATAATGCACTTTTCTTTTTAGAATTAAATTTAAGTCCCTATAGCCTCTTAAAGCTCTATTCCACTACTTTATATTGACCAACGAAGAGTTTGTTTGTTGCGTTGCGATCAGTTTTCGCTACACGAGATCTTACAAGAGGTTAACTGGATTGCTCGATGCGATTTAAACGAAAAGTAACAAAATCAACATCTTTTACAATTGAAGTGTGTATCTTTTATGTTCGATAAAACATCTAATTGCAATTGCTCATTCGTCATATTTCAATTGAAACGTCATTTCATCACTTAAAGAAAACAGATCAAATGGATTTCAAATCGTACGCTACAGTCAACCGTTTAAGAAAAAGCAGAAAGCCCGTATATCTACCTAGAGAACAAATTTTCTACAGGCTAAATACGTATCTTTCCGCACTGTTGAATGCAGCCTGCGTATCACTACCAGGGCCCTTTGGGTGTTCCTGGAAGGCTAAATGTACAGGTTCAACAAACTGTTCGATTAATAACAATACCACGAGATATTTTCCCTTCTCGGTCAGGTTTTAACCAGAACTGATATTTTTTCAAAATAAATTCGATGCGATTCTGTAAACAAACCGATAACGCTATGGTTCTTGGAATTTCTGCAGACAAGGGCCACTTAAAGCTAATTCGTTTGCGTGGATTGGATGTTGGGGTTTTATGGCACAAAGTCCAAGAGCGGACAAGCTGCGCCAAACACAAGACAGCATAACCCAATAAAAGCACAGAGCATTTAAAAATCAAGACAAATTTAAAACATGTCAAATGTGTAGATGAGAATATAAATATTTAAATAGTCAGACATAATAACAAGGCCATAATTGTCTACAGCATAACTAATGAGACTGACGAATTTAATTTACATATGCATAAATTTTGAAAGCGCGGAATTTGAAGGATTGAATTATAAAATTTGATAAAATAGATTAATCATGTTGAATTCGGAAAAAGTTAGATGAGATTTAAAAAACCAGCTGAACGTAAAAATGCGAAAAGGTTTGAATGGGGATTTTCCCCAATCAAATCTCGCAGAAATTCATCTGCATGAGATCCATTTAAAATCCATTTCCGATTATCTATTGCGAGTATGTAGAAGTGGAACTAATTGCTATAAATACGAGCAGGGGAGATGAAAATGTCATGCATACACAATGAATCGGTTGAAATTTATTCGTTGATATTTCAAAAAAATCGTTGAAGACAGTTCTTCGAAATCGCTGAAGTTTGACTTATAAACTACTTTTTTCATTTCTTAATTACATACTTTGCAATATCCATCAGAAGAAATCTAATTATTCATATTGTAAAATTCAAAATAGTTCCACTCCATCATTGGTGAAACTTTTTTGTGGATTAGATAGTATATTTTGCACTTTAATTTCTTTACATCTGTCTGTCTTTCATTTATAGAAAAAATATAATGCTCTCACCTCTACTAAAACCAATATGCAATAAGACTGACAAAAATCATATTTATTATTTAAACTGCATAAAATATTTTTTTATTTAATATTATTCCATAATATATAAATTCTATAAAACAAAACATTTTAATTATATTTTACACAAAATCAATCACATTACATTTAAACAACAAATAACGTTCCTCATGATTAAGTGGATTTATCGTAACAAACTTCTGCAGTTATCTGATTGTTATAAAATTTGTACTATTTTCTACTAAAGTCTATATATAAAGTTTGATTAATTAGCAAAAAAATTGATGGGTCCGTGCGCATTAATATTCCATCCGTTGTCAAAATTTTCATCCACATAATAGTTTGTTCACATAAAAATCAAATTAACTCCATTTGGCAAGTCACTCAATTGTAAAACAAGATTTTTTAAACACCCAAATTTTGCAAAAAGGCATATATATATATATAGATTAAGCAACATTTTAAACAAAAATTTCCAAGTTTGGAGGAATGATTATTTCTCATGTGAACTTAGATATATACAAAAAAATACTAAGTTTACCCAAAAAATTTCAAGGAAATCAATTAAAACTTAATACGCAAGGAACATTTTGAAATCAGAATTTCAAAAATTCTTAATTGGTTGGATTGGGTTGTTTTAAGGCCCAGTGGTCATAATTAGCCGTGCCGAAATTCTCAATCGGAGAAAAACGCCGTTTTTGTCGTTGTAGACTTACTCTTATCTACTGTATTGTCATTGCAAATCCGTCAAAAATTATAGCAATCAAAAAATATTTTTACTATTCTACAGAATTTGATATCAATTCATTTTTATCACTAAAATTATAAAATTGATTTTGGTGAAAAAATTGATGATTTGAAAGTCCACTGCCCCCTCAACAGACTGTTTTCATATAAAATTGGCTCAGAACTCAACACAGGTTGTCATCTACAATAACAATTCAACTTTTGTATCTCTCCGTTATGTTGTAACTTGATAGACCGTTGCATTCTCATCAAGGCGAAAAATTATGCAACGTATTAAATTATTGATTTAATTGATTAATTTCAACTTAATGACTTAATTTTTTTAATTCATTAAAACTTTTAAGCTGCAACCACTTTCATTTTGAATCGTATTGGCCGGTGTAAATACGTAGTTCAATTTATGTTGCATCTAGTCATCAAGTAACTGAAACCCATGAATTCCTGGTTTGGTGACTTAACACGTTTATCCTTTGTGTTTCACAACAAAGTTATTCTTACAAATTGGGGTACAACTATATATTCTACATCAAAAGTACATAGTAACGAAATTCAGAGTTAATCCTTTTCGCCGAGGTCCATTCAGATTTATCCATATTTAAAATTAAAATCCGTCTTAAAGTAGCTTTTAAAACATCTTAAAATTTAGATTTTTATTCCGATTTTCTAAATACCATGAACAAAGGATCACTAAATAATTTTACCAACATACATAGATTAAGATTAAAAAATAATGAATTCTATATTTTATAAATAGATTTAAGGTAGGTTGTTCAATTCTCGTCGATAGACTCGACTTGTAATTCAGTCGTTTCTAGAGTTTAACTATATTTGCACTTCGCTTGAAGTGACAACATTAGTTTCTACAATTAACCCTTCGAAGGGCGTATTCAAAAGTTTCCACGAATAAAAACTTTAGTTTTGCAATCATAAATGTCATCACTAGTTCTTCACCCAGTTTTGAAAAAAAAACAGAATGAGTGAAGACCTATCACCTTACACGAACGCACTTTGCACGTATATAAAAAAATGTAAGGGTTGGTGGGATCCCTTATGTCCCTTGCGTCAGACATCCCACCACACCTGAATGGGTTAAAGAAAATCATATCAGTTCCTTATGTTTAGCATGTCAACTCCTCAGCTATGAAAACATTCATTAAATCCAAAAATCTAAAATTATGATATATTACACGCGCGCGAATTTCATATTAAGATTTTTAAAATTGTATATATATGGCACTATGTCCAATCCCTCAAAAAAAATCAGCCATCGACCCACTCTTATCGAAAATACCAGTTCCAAACCATGATTTTTGTGTAAATCAGTCCCCACACCCAAGACTCAAAGATGAGATAACACCAGATAACGCAAATCCGTCGCAGTTCTACCCTACCTTGAATGTCTTGCAATTCTTATGAGAACAGCCTGTCATTGTTGATCAGAATCTCGGCAGGGGAATCGGACGACCCGAATCAGAACAATCACATGACACTAGGAACCCCGTATCTATACACACGAAAGGATTAATCGCTTGGATGAGCACTCCCTGGGAGATGGGAAGACACTGAGGTGAAGCCGTTGATGAGAACAGGTAAAATGTGCTTAGAGATGGCATTATCCACCCTGCTAGTCACAAAACCAGCATCTCCAAGTTGGGCCAATTCGGATTTGACGGTTATTGCATATGGCGTATTAACGTTAAGGGGTGCGTTTGTCGTTTAGGCAGAAACTCACAACTGGCAAAAAAAATTACAGTACAGCCGTTTAAAGACTTAGTTTTGAGGTCAAAAATAAGTTGAGAATTTTGAGTAATATATTTTTTCCAACAGATTTACAAGACAGTGTATTTCTCATGAAAATGAGCATTTAATGTCAAAAAACACATTTCCGCAAAATGTCATTTAATGAGTTTCTGCTACAAATATAAAATAACACAATGATATATGCAACATGGCCTCTTAATCAACCTGTTGATCTAGTGCTTACTGTTGTTTCAAGCCCTCATTATGAGGCATCAGTTTTTTTATGCGTAGCATGTTAACCAGGGCCCTACATCTATACTTTGAGCCCCTTGTGAAATGCAAAACATTGTTTAAGTACAATGTTCAATGTGCACAGATGTAATCAATTTGGTTAAATCCTAGTACAACGATGCGATCGTCAAAACTTCGCCAAGTTGGAATCTAATCATCATTGTTAACCATTATCATTTGGTATTGGCGACAAAAATGAAATCACCTTAGGTCGCACCGATAACTAGAATGTTGCTTGCATTTTTTCTTTTCCTCTCTCTCTCTCTCTCTCTAGGCCATTTCCAACTTTAAAAAATATTTCTTTAAAACTTCGACTGTAAACTGTATATTACAGTACAAAATATTTTTCACATATCCTGAACCCTTCATGGTTGGTTGTGGTTGTATGGCGCAAGGTTCGATAATGGACAAACGGACCCGTCATAGATCCGGTACCATGGTACCGGCGACCCCTCCTCCGAAGTCATGAAGAAGGGTTAACAAATGAGCAGCTGCCATGCCATGACCATGGAATGACAAGTTATTCACCACTTTACAAATTAGGTCTCAGGTATTAAGGGGCGGAATGCAGGTTTGAGCTAGATCGATCCAGTTGATTTTCCTCGAAAGCCGATTTCGAAACGCTGCGAACGTTCGAGAGTAGTGCAGTGGGGTATCCTCAGATTCAGAGGTCAAAGCGGTAGACATGCCTACAAGGAACTGACGGTAAAAATCTTGAGGACACTTGTCTAATTGCTACCTGCTTGGGGGCTTTGGACAGGATTTCAAAAAGTCTCGATCCTCCAGAATGTTACTCTCATGTGTGTTAATCTTAATTTTTACTAATGGTCAAAATGAATTGAGGAAAATAAATGTAATGGTGTACTACACAAGCAAATTTTTCTATTTTTATTCAATTTTCAACGATCCAAACTAAACTGGGAATGTTTTCCATTGAAGCTGGAGAAAATATTTTATAAGATAAGGTATAAACGGCTTATCAGATAAAGTCGAGTTGCAATTGTCATACGATGAATCTACAAGTTAAACACCCAAGGTCTGGTTTTGGTATAGGTTTATAGAGCAAGAGTCGGGGAGGCTATACTGAGCCAAGCACAAATGCACAAGGAACTCAGCTAAGAAAACACATTTTAAAAATATAATTTACGAAAATCGTGCTTTGGTAATAAAAGAAACCGACACATAAGGTGTACAATACACAAAACTTTCGAAAGCTGATCTTACCATTTTGCATACAAAGTACAATTTTAAAATAAGGACTCATTAAAAATGAATATGCGTAATTTAATACAATATTTAAGATCCGTTTTATGAATATTCGTCGTACAAACAATTTTCACTCTGATAGAAGTACAGAATTTAAAATTAATCGTGTTTATTTACTTTGATCGTTTTGACATTTAGGTTTTAGAATTGATATTTATGGGATGTGCCTCAAACATAATTTAAAAGTATCTTATCCGACCCTTCAAAAATGTTCGAGAATTAGTGTACAAACTTTGTGTAAATTCGGTTAAAATGGGCATGCTACAAGTAACGAAAATATCCTTTAATGCTTAAACATACCTACAGGCAAATTACTGTTCCAATTTACTATGCCCAATTGTGTAAAATATACAATCTGATTTGAACTGATATATAAACATACAAAATTAATAAATAAGATCAAGTAAAATTTTATTGCGCTCCAGAAATCTTGTTTACCCATAAAAACTCACCACCAATTAAGTCAATATTATTTATAATCTACATAAATATTTTTCATAATTCGTAAAAATATCTCTGGATAAGAACAAATACTTAAATCAAACATTAAATTGAGTGAGACTACTTGACTAATTATTTGAATGGTATAATTTTCAAGCATCTATATTGTATAAAATGATTTAATGTCAACCTGAACTCAGCATTAAAACTGATGATAAAAAGAACGAAATTTTAAAAACAAGGTACTTACCTTATCTCTTTTTAAGCGGTAATCCTAATTTAAAACATCATGTGCAATAATTAAATATTACTTGCCTTGAAAATTTGCTATCCTAGAAACCTTGTTTACATTCGACTTTTCTCATTTGTCATGTACAATCAAATAAAATATTTTAGCTCTATCTTAAAATTTATTAGATTTCTCTTAAATCGAGTTTTATTTTACAATCTAAGAAATAGTTCTCAAATGCACTATTAAAAGCACATTTATAATCACCTCTAGGTCATTGAATCCTGAAAATTTATTCACTAATACAATTTCTAGGAACAAATTGTTTCTGAATATTTTTTGCCTGTTCCAAAATTTGATCACATTTTATTATAGTTGTTGATAAAAAGATCAACAAATATTTAAAATATATCATTAATCTACTTACCCTTTTATTCCAATGTTGTGTTTTTCGATGATCAATCGACTTTTCCCGACAGGATTGGTATTTCTAGACTGGTCAAAGCTTTCGAATGTCAATTTTCACTTACCAAACGCCTTAGCACCTTTAATTTCAACGAACAAGAGTTATTTTACAGTTATTAATAAAATAGTTATATCTTACTGAAGAGCGTTAAAATCCTTATGCATCGCTTGAAAAACTATTCGGCTTACCCGAAACTCGAAGATATTCCAATATTATCCATTTGCGAATTTAAATATATTTCCACAAACACACATAATTCCGATGGACCGTGACCGACTGAGGGAATTTTCGATTTAACACAGCGGTAAGTTTCGAAGCTGCCGGGAGAAACTTCCAAACAGAAAAACCACGCGCAACTTCGCAACGTTTCGAGAGGTCTGCTCACTACCACCGTTAACAATGAACTGTCAACGGACTTGGTTTCTGCTGTTCCGCGGTGCAGCCAATTGAGGACGTGCTTCCGCTATGACGTCGGGGCCGGCTGCTACGTCACCGGTTTAGTGTACTACGATTCGAGATCGGAAATAAAGTAAAGAGCAGTCTCGGCTCAGTTTTGCGATTGAAACGAGCTTGTTTTGTTTTTCTCAAACGGATTCAACCGAAGCTGTTTCGTTCCTAAGCGCGGAGCTGTTTCGATTAAGCTTTTTCGGATGTTGTATGTGTTTAATATACTTCCTATCCTTTCTACTACTTCCGAGTTCAGAAAATAATTGTATTTTTAGACCGGTTAATTCTTTTTCGCATAGAATTTTTTCGCACTGATATTTTACTGCTGTTGAGTTGTATCGAGAAAATTGATGGTTGATATGATGAATTTTTGTCTTTAAACCCTCCTTGTGGTTGTTTCGACGAGGTATCTCGTCGTTAGCAGAAGTGGCCACATCTTTACGACGAGATATCTCGTCATTGAAAGAAAACTGACCAGATCTTGATCTCGTAATCACAAAATGATAGGCAATATACATCTGGAAGACGAAACACCGTCTTTGGCAATCGTCGAAAGCACTTGGAGATTTAATATAATTAAAAAGTAAGCTGCAATTAAATGGTTCACACGAAAAAATCAGCTCAGGTGTTGCCTCGTCATCTGACCGTGGTTCAAAATTACGTGGTATTGTCCTAGGATCTTTCCCTTTGGGATTGATCCCGGAACGTCACCAATAGCCCGTTGTGTTGCTCCAGTGTGACGTTAATTCAACTGCCTACCCATTTTAATGGGCCCTGTTTTTTATTCCGGATTCTGATTATTTGGAATCAGAGTAATCAGAATTTATACAAAATGCATTTATATGAGTGTTTGGAATTCAAAGGTCCTGATGTTAAACGTGTGCTTATCTTTTCTCCATATCAAAATAATCAGCTGAACAAAGGAATTTTTATGTTTAATTAACATATTAAATAACCCTTACAAAATGTAAGCAGTTCTAATTATGTTTTCTAATTATTATCAAATGTGTTTCTGAAATGTGTTGTCTAATTATTATCAAATAATAAATCCATAATTGAAATAATTATGAATTCAAACGTGTAAAATTTGAGTAAAATTAACCCAGCAGTTTCAAGCATAGATAGGTGTGCAGTTTTAGTTTTATTCCTTTCAGTAGTTAATGAGATTTAGTCCTCTATTCAAAACTGCATTTTTTTACTTGTGTTTCTTTTCTAAAATTGAATTTTAATTATTTGGAAGAAATGTTTCTATATCCCAAAATATCACGTCTAGATGTTCAAGGTTAAATGTTCAATAAAATGCCAATGCTCATCCGCAAAGTCGTCAATGCCGTATACAAAAAGGCCAAATTATCGAACTTCGCGTATCCAGTCAAAGCTTCAGATGCATTAACCCTCCAAAGGGTTTCGACGAGATATCTCGTCCATCAAAATCTCATCAATTTTATTAATGACGAGATATCTCGTCATCAAGATATTGCAGATGTTTTGTATGACGACTAGATTAAGATCTGGTCAGTTTTCTTCTAATGACGAGATATCTCGTCCATCAAGAACTGGTCAGTTTTGCTAATGACAAGAGGTACCTCGTCGAGACAACCACAGGAGGACAGGAGGATTAACCGTGTACTTCAAAACAGTATCTCAACAGTTTCTATGAGGGTAAACAAGTGCCTGCATGTTTTCATTAAATAGACCAGAAATGTATGCGAATCGATTTTAGTATCTTAGTTTAATAAATTCACTTTAAAAGACTAAGCACGGGGATGTTGGGAGTCAATATCGTAGTGGCCATCCGAGAGTAGTGAACGAAGATTTGAGTAGAGTGGTAGAGATGGCTGCAGTAAATTCAACTTGAAGCTTACAGAACCTCAACTCAACTCAATCGAAAATCTTCGGCAATTCGCATTTTGATTTGGGAGGAACTACCTCTGGTGTTCCTCCCAAAGGTATCAGCTTGTGCAGTTATCACAAAAGTTCAATAATCCACCAAGGGGTTTTGGCGAGATATCTCGTCCATCAGAATCTGACCAATTTTGCTAATGACGAGATATCTCGTTATCCAGATATTGCAGAAGTTTTTTATGATGACGAGATTAAGATCTGGTCAGTTTCTTCTAATGACGAGATATCTCGTCCATCAAGATCTGGTCAGTTTTGTTAATGATGAGAGATTCCTCGTCGAGACACCCACCAGAAAGGTTAAGCTCTGGACTTTTAGAAAACTTCAAGAGTTGGTCCCGTTTTATAAGCCGTTTTTGTTTGGTTTACCGCTGTAGGTCATTATATTTGGTACCAGAGGGCCAAGTAGACCGGGTCGACAATTCTAAATACAGCCAACCGCTATTCTGTCAACGGTTGGTTAACTACTAGTACGATGAACCTCCCCATTGTTATGACATTCAGTCCTTAATTGTTCCGAAAAAGGTTGTTTATTTTACACAAGCGCGCTTTTTTTTATGTGTCGACAAAATGATACGTTTATTCCTTAAAGTAAAACCACCGTTAGTTATTAATAAAAAGAGCAGTTTATGCTGTACATTAGTCATTGATCTTGTCTGGGAAGTGACCGTAACTGATATGCGATGCTGTTTATGCTTCCCAGAAAGAATTCGATCAGTGCGTCTATTTCTCGTATTCAAACTGGCACTTAAATTCGGGCAATACCCAGTCTGACATTCTTATTCTTAGCCTTAAAAGCTCGGATCAGTAACTCGACCACGGAAAAGGTAAGGTCAAATCGATTCCATTTTTTACATTTCAGAGTAGACGTCCCAGCCTAGGATAGCCCATCATACCTGAAACAAAACAAAAACAAAAATGGTGGTCCCACAAACGCCGTTAAAATGCCTCGACTCTGATATCTGACCGCGCAAAATAAATGCGTGAAGATTGTTTTCATAACTCAGACATACATTGAAAAATGTGTGAAATTATATCGTGAAATGAATTGTGCTTTCCGACGAAACGGGTTCCGTCTTGCAAAACTTAGCGTTTCCTTTGTTCTAGAGTAGATATGTACCCCTACCCTATCATGAACTCATGCTCCAGAATTACAGAACGGCCGTTTGGAAGAGAATGGACCTTTTTTTATAGTACCACTTTTGTCATTTGATTTATGTTTCAGTTCAGATGTGGCAAGTTGATTCGATGGCAGAATCGTGAACGCTCTTAAGAAGTTGTACCTAATAAGAATTACACGTATTGATTTACAAATTCGATGAATCTGGTAGGTGGGTAAAGAAACGGCCTACGGTTATTTGGTTAGGTTGGGTTTTACGATACTAAATGACGCAAGGGCCGTGTTTGGCCAAGCAGAAAAAGTCCTACGGAACAGGCGTTTATGAAATGCCTTTGAGATAAATGATACAGGAAAGTATATAAAGTACGTATGCATATGTTTTAATTCATAGTTCACACATGTCCGAAATTAAGGATTGTGCAATCCGAGATGAATCCAGTGATAATTATCTGCAATAAAGTACCTCAAAGGACGAATGAATATTTCACAAAATATGTGAAATAAACACCCACGCGCCTCGTGGTGCTATTGGAAACTAAATAATGACAAAAATGCTTACATGAACAGGAGTATGTTTTAGTTATTGCAAAAGAAACATTTTCCTCTGTTAACCCTCCTGGTGGTTACTTTGACGATGTATCTCGTCATTAGCAAAACCATTAGCATATCTTGATGATGACATGTCTCGTTATTAGGATGACGAGATATCTCGTCATTAGAAAAACTGACCAGATCTTAATCTCGTCATTTGCAAAATTGGTCAGATCTTGATGGATGAGATATCTCGTCTAAACCAAACCACTTGGAGGGTTAAAAGTAACCTAATAAGCAATGTATTGGCCTCTGACCCTAATGCAGACTTCACAACGTGCAGACATGCTTTACACAAGGCTGTCCAAGAATTCCTGTGTCAAAGAATCCCATTCTCACACTGGATCACGTCTTTGCTCTTGTGCTGTCCTTGGTGGTGGTGTGTAGACTGCAATGTGACGCCGAAGAGCATGCTCTATTAGATTGAGATAAGGTGACTTTGATACTAATTCAGTATTATCTTTAATTTTTGGACATGTATGTACTAACCGGACTGCGCTGAAAAAGTTTAAACGGGAACATATGTACTAAATTATGTAAAAATGAGCATTTAAGAAAAAGTAGCGAAATAATTGAATATATACACTTATACAATTGATTACAACCCATTCATAAGTGTCTGCATCTATATAAAAATATATTTTTATCACAAGACAAGTATCTGTATGTACATTTCATAACTCTGAATGGAGATATTATAAATGAAAGCAGCTTTCCGTATATCTTTTAATCGCCCTTAATTCATATTTGAAATAAAAGTGCCCACTGAGGCACGTTTTTAAGCTCCTTAACGGCGATTTCAATTACACTACATTCACTTATTCGAAAGATTCACTGTTTATCTACGCCTAAGTTTATTTTCACCTGCACTTTCTCTATCTTCATCTCATTCCCATTGCCCTTTCATCCAACTGATGAAGGGATTAATAAGATTTTTGCCTTTTTATTATTTTGTAGCTTCCATAGCTCGAATCAAGCACATCTGGACATCTAACTCGGTTGACTTTATTTGTTTACATCCGTCTGTAGCAATTCGACAATATATAAATAATAGATATTACTGTGGCAGATACAGCAGTCAGATATATGTAGGTAGATAGAAATTTAATTAACGTTGCACTGGAGGAACACAAAGGGCTATTGGCAACGGTCCGGGATCAAACCCAAGATCCGAGAACAATACCACGTAATTTTGAACCACGGTCAGATGACGAGGTCACACCTGATTTGACAGCCAACTATCCAAACTTCCACACCACGCCAACGGGAGGACATTTAAGGCCATGACAGATTTGACGTGCATCAGCCACCTTTGTAAACGACGAACTTTGACCCTCCAATGGTCTTGACGAGATATCTCGTCCATCAAGATCTGAACGCTTCTGCTAAAGACCAGATTTCTCGTCATAACAAATGTCGATTGGATTCCGGAAGACACTGCAGTTCTCTGACGATGAGATCAAGATCCGGTCAGTTTTCTTTCAATGACGAGATATCTCGTCCATCAAGATCTGGTTTTTCTAATGACGAAATACCTCGTCGATGCAACCTCCGGAAAGGTTAAAATGTACAGACAATTGCATATAACAGGTCTAAATAAACAAATCATGATCTTTCAAAACATTAAGTGCCTGATTCAATCAAACGGTCCGGGATGAAACCTGAAGGGAAAAATTCAAGGACAACACCATATAATTTTGAAACACGGTCAGATGACGAGGTCACACTTGAGCTGACACCCAACTCTCCAAACTTCCATACCACGCCAACGGGAGGACATTTGAGGCCACGACAGATTTGACGTGCATCAGCCGCCTTTGTACACGACGGACTTTGGATGTATACGAACTCGCAACCCTCCGATTGTAATCCGTTACTCTTCCAACCGGGCTACCGTGGCCCTGCGAGATAAGGAGTGGATGGAACTCTATTTCTCAAGACTCACCCGGCACCTGTTGTACTCTCACCAGAGGATGGCATGGACTCCGGCTAACGTCCGCAGTTGGGTCACTTAATACAAGCCCAGTTCGGTCGCTGTCTCTCTTCTCCCTTCGCTAGGCACCTCTTTTCGCCTCTACTCTCGCCAATCCAGCAGAAATCCCCAAGTTTTGGTCATTTATATGATCAAGCAAGGACCATAGAAGATCATAACATCCGACATATGCATGGGGCTCCAGTAGTTCGGTAGGGAGAGTAGCGGATTAGCTGCCGGAGGGTTGGGAGATCGAAACCAACCAACGACCGTCGTGTACGTGGGGACTGGTACGCGGCAAATCTGTCGTGGCCTAAAATATCCTCACGTTGGTGTGTTGCGGAAGTTTGGAGAGTGGAGTGCCAGTTCAGGTGCTGACCTCGTCATCTGATCGTTGTTCAAAATGACGAGGTGTTGGATCTCTCCCTTCGGAGTTGATCCCGAATCGTCGCCAATAGCCCATTGTAATGTTTCGTGCGACGTTAATTAACCACCTACCCGACATATGCATGACTACTTTGCACAGAAAACAGGTCGGTACACATGCATGTTTCAGCCCCTTTAGTGGACTGACGTTGGAGCAATGTGTGACTTGCTTTATACTTTTCTGTGTCGGGTAAACGAGTGCAAAATTCGAGCCTCGTATGGGGACGTCGTGGCTCAGGGGATTTGCTCACTGCACTAGCAACCTGCGAGTTATAGCAGGTTCGTCTCCTTCCTGGGTGTATTTTCTTATCTGTATCAGTTAAAATTTTCTTAGCGCGTGTGTATCCATTACTTGAAGTTGTATGTCTTGCGTTTGGGCCAGAATGGCCAAAAATGGTCCTTGCGCCATGAAACCCATCAAACAAAACCGCGCGGCCGTTTAAGTTATTGCGATGTCAGTTTAACTAAGTCATATTGTACATAGTGGTATGCTGTAAGGATATGCATGACCAAATATGGCCCTTGCGCCATAAAACCCCAAAACCAACCAACCAGCCGTAAGGATATACTCAAAACGCAAATCAAAGAGGAAATGTGCTTTGTGAAATACTATTTTATTGGTATAAAAGTTCGCATTTGAACAAATGTCTGAGGCAAAAATTGCGGAAATGTTTTTAAATACCATCTTATTAGAGTAAAAGTTCGACGTTGAATAAATGTCTAAATGAAAGAAATTGCAAAAATGTTTTCTTCTGGAATACTATCTTATTAGTGCACAAGTTCGTCTTCGAATAACTTTCTAAGAGATTAATTGCGCTATGGTGAATTTTCCATTCTCTTATCCTTTCAAATAATCTTATAAAAATAAATTGTATCACTTTTCATTTTATTTCAATTTCTACATTTTTATCGAACTTTAAAATAAGACGTTAAAGTAAATCTTTGTAAAAAATGTTTCCCCAATAGAACAATAACACACTAAGACTTGAGATTGAATGAAATGCTCAACTACAATACAAAATCAGCGTGCATAGCTTTGAGGTATAAATACTCTTTATTTGCACTGTAATGGTCTGAAACGACAGTGTTTAAGTTTGCCCTTGACCGCTTTTTTCTTGTCTAGAGTAGTAACATATTCCTTTAAGAAAAAAACCAGGAATACTTCCTTGCACCACCGCTTTCGTCTCAAAAATGTAGTCCGTAGTCTGCTAAGTTATCGTAAATAATGAAAAACGCCATCAGGACTTTAAGTGAGCAATTTAAGTTGAGACGCGCTACTAATCCTGATGTATTAAATATTTTTTAACAGTTCCAGACAATGCGTAATGTATTAATGGTTATAAATACTGCATGATAGGAATATATTAAATCCTGATCAAAACTGGGATACGATAAGCATAATACATTTCTCTACTTGCAATTTCCCCTTTTTTAATCTAGATCTTATGTAAAAATATGAGGGGTGTAGCAATATGTCAATAAACGAGTCACTTTGGTGTTCAATAAATAATTCCCCTAAAACAGAAGTATTGTCAATTTCTTCATCGCTTAACATCTTATCCCTTCTTCAAACTAATACACGAGGCCTGCTTTCTTCACAATCCCTCCAGCAGCACCAACCCCTTCACTGTAGAAGCAGGCCATCAAGTGAAGGGTTGGTTGGATTTGATGGTGCAAAGTCCCAATACGTACAAATTGGACTAGACATAAGAAGAGAAGACCCCTGGCAAATTTGATTTCGTGTCTTTGGAAAGACTGCTTTCGTAGAACTTGTGTAGTAATCCACAACCTGAGACAAATATAATTATCTCTGTGGTCCCTGTCTCTTGAGGCATCCCCATTATGGCCATCCCTGTGGAGGTTCGTTCGGTTGGGTTTTATGGTACAAGGCTGTGTATGGCCAATCTGCGCCCAAACACAAGGCATGGAACGTCAAGTAAATGTACATACATAAACAAGGAAAGCTTCAATGACACCGAATACAGAAATACACCAGAGGAGGAATCAAACCTACGCCACCTGCAAAGTGACCCTGTTGAGGACTAACGTATTAAAAGATTCAACTCTAACGAAAACATCATTAGAAGGAAAGATTTCTTGGAGTAGACCCCACATGTGATGATACCAATACAATCGCGGTCTCTATTTCCTGAGCTCTTCTCATTTGAAGAATCGATGATATTTGCGTGGACCACATGTAATGATACCAATAAAATTGCGGTCTCTCTCTTGAGCCCTCCTCATTATGGGAAGTTTTGATGAAAATTAATGAACTAAAAATATTTAACTCCAGCAACAAAATATTTCCTTATGTGGAAGGATAGATGATGATATTTGGGTATACCATATGAGTGATCCAATATAATTAAGGTTGTCTATTGAACCTCCTCATAATGGGAAGTTTTGATGAGAATTAATGTATAAAGAATATTTAACGCTAGCAAAAACATTTCAATAGAAGGATAGAGGATTTGCGTAGACCACGTGATAATATATTTCAATTTTCGGACCTGTTTCATTTTCAAAAGAAAAATTGAGAATTCCTTCCTCAGCTTTCCCTTGAAAATTGAAAACAATCATGTATTATAGTGGTGGAAGTACACGATTGTCTTTTGATAACAAAAGTAATGTAGAAAAAATGTTTCTTCAAACGTTATTTCTAACAAAGAGAAGACAATAGGCCTGAATAATAATAAAAAGTCATTTAAGGTGGATTTTCAGGTGATCCTAGAAGCAAAATAGGTACTTACCGACGCAGCAAACAATGAAATGACGGGATAGAGATATACGAAATATATTACATCCATTGTGTACTTACAGAGGAGAAAAAAATGAGATTATTACATGATTGATTTGTCTCTCTTGTACTTTCCAGTCCAAGCATTGAAAAATGATACAAAGGAAAGAAATATGTGTATTTTTATGGTATTATATCGACATTTTTGAAATTTTATTGAGATGTTAGATCTAAATTTATAACAAGTGAGGTCGAAGATGTTATGGCTATTTAATTTGGAATGTACCTTATGTACAACTATAGTCAGTGTAGACTAGCAGGAAGATGTTGGAAAATTGCTACTCTAAAATAACATTGAAAGCCTCGCTTTCAACTAAAATTTTTCTAACCAATATGTTGAGTTGGAGTGATCAACCGTAACTCCATCGTCACAGTGGTGAATTGGCCATGATAGCATGATACTTTTGAGATTTAAATAAAAGTAACCATAGTAAAAAAATGAACGCATCAAACGTTTTACTATGGGTTATGCAGCGTTTCCCAAATTTTTTACGACAGAATGTGCCACAATTCCTAGAATTTGAATGGAACACCTTGGTTATTTTGTAGGGTAGGTAAATATAATAATAAATCAAAATGAATGAGTAAATCTTATCCATTTACGAAAAGTGTTAATTGTTTGTAACTAAACAAATAAAAATAAGTAGGTAGGTATTTCAATTTAACGTCGAACTGGAGCGACACCAATAAAATAGGAAAATAAACTAGTGTATATATATATATATGTATATATATATATACAGGGTGAGTCTAAATTGTTTTTACAAAATAATAGGAGTGATAGTACCCATCCAGACAATAATTACCATGGAACATAGGGTCGCATTCCACTCTGAGAAGCAGAAAAGAGTAAAGTCGAAACGCGTCGAGCATGAACAAGTCATCGCCTCTGATGTCGTTTTGTACCTGCCTACGTAGCATATCTCCTTAGCAAGATGGCCTCGGCGCAACATACCGTATCTTCTTGGAACAAGTGCTTCCCAGTTTGTTGCAGGCTGTTCCGCTCTCCATCCAGAGGGACATCTGGTTGATGCTCGATGGAGCCCCAGCACACTTTTCCAGCACGGTCCGGCACTTCTTGAATGCCACATATCCCGCACGATGGATCAGACGTGGCGGACCTGTGGCTTGGCCTCCTCGCTCACCGGACCTCAACCCACTGGACTTTTTCTTCTGGGGCACATGAAATCTTTAGTGTACCAGACGCCTGTGGACTTGGCTGAAGATCTCGTAGCGAGAATCGGTGTTGCCGCAGACAAAATTAACACAACACCAGGAATCTTCGAGAGGGTGCGCCAGTCATTCCTTCGCCGGTGTGAACTGTGCAACGACACGCGTGGCCGCCACTTTGAGCACTTTCTGTGAGTTTTTCTCTGCTCAATAAATCAGATTGTGCAACTTTTGGTATCGTTCATTCGCCTTCCCAACACTGTTGTAAGTTCATGTTGAAATTCTAATTTGAATCTTTTCTGCCTCTCAGAGTGGAATGCGATCCTATGTTCCATGGTAATTATTGCTCGTCTGGATGGGTACTATCACCCCTCTTATTTTGTAAAAACAATTTAGACTCACCCCGTATATATATATATATATATATATATATATATATATATAACTTTCTTTTGCAATGTATTAATCTCATTAACACACTTCTTAATAATAAATACCCTCACTATTTTTATCAGATTATTTTTGAAAGATTTAAAAATACCAATATTATTTAACTGATGATTTACCATAATGGTTATTTTGGAGACTTCCCTGTTGACTATCAATTCTATTTGATATAATAACTATAATAGGACTGTTAATTTATTAAAAGACTGGATTTTAACACTATCTTTTCGGTTTCCGGTTCCAATAAACCGATTCGTTATTCCGAGTCGGAATCTGAATTCCAGTTCCGAATTTCCAACTGTAATTTTTGGGCGCTATGAATGGCATTTGCTGGCGGTCCTCATGTAGGTTGCGGCGGGTAGTTGTCGAGCTGAGGTTTATTAATGCGGGTAAGTTTGTATTCTCTTCTATAGTTTCGTATTGTACTTGTCTTTGGTGTGTGTCCTTGGATGTCCCCGGTTTTGATTTTCTAATTTTGCCTTTCTGCTTATGGTGTTTGGAGGGGTGTGAGGGCTACTTTTGGTGAACTGCCATCCACACGCAGAAAACACCATATCGTGTTGACTGGGTGAGGCTACTCCCTGATGACGCCCTGATCCACCAACACTTCTTCATTTTTTCGAAATTTTCTTGGTATTAATTTTAATTTCCTAAATTTCTCTTTGTTTTGTAATATTTAATTATATTGTTCTCCATGCTATGTCTGCAGCTTCAGCGCACATACATGGACAGTTCTGCTTTCTGACTTCTGTTTGACTAATTTTATACCCCCAGTATTTTGGCTTTTTAGCCATTTGACTTTTTGCTTGTCTGCAATTTTGACCTTTTGGCGTTTTGCTGGTCTGCTTTTCTGTTACTTTACGTTTTAATGTTTTGTATGTTTGATTTTTAATATTTTGTAAGTGCGTTGTGGGCCACTGTATTTAATAAATATAATTTGGACTAAGCGTAAATATTTTTATTACAAGAAGCCGGAAAAATGCAGGGTTTAAAAGTGATCTGTTAGACACTTAGACGTAGATCAACAGTCTTCTAAAATGTCGGGTTTCTCAAGCGTGCGAGACAAACACCTGCAGGTAGCCGAATTTCAATGCGGTTTCCTCTTTTTAGTATTATCCAATAGTTGAATTAATTTAAGCTATCCATCACACACTCACGTTGTTACAAGATAGAATTTAAACACTCTGGATTTATGTAATTGGCCTAAATTTCCTTTTTCAACTTGTGTGAAGAAACTGAGCCATTTCCTTGAAGGCCCTTCTTTCCTAGAAATGTTAGGAGCGCGGTGACACTAACACGCACTCAGCGAATTAATTACTAAACGATCCGTCTATAATGGGCCGATGTACTAATTTATTTAAGGTTATTAAAAGAACTGCGAGACGCTTAAATCATTAATGACAATGAATAAGAAAATCGAACGGAATTGGAGAAACATTCTGTTTTCCCAGGAGAATTAGTCAGAAACTGCTCTGTTATTGATCCTGATTATTGTTTATTTCCTTAGAAACTTCCTTGATAATACTGTAATTCTCGGTTTATCGCACTTCTTGAGAGACAAGAAAAAGCACGACGTAGTGTTGAGAAAAACTTGTTTATTAAAAATATCTGTTATAATATTTAAAAAATTCAAAATGTATTTCTAAGATATATTTCTTCTAAAAATCTGGGCTTTTGTGAAAATAAACTCTTATTCTTTTGTGCGATCCAAATGCAATCAGTCCTCTCTAGAATGTAGAACGGTCTTCGTGTTTAATCTTTTTATAGTTTGTTAATTAACCCTCCGCGTGGTTTCGACGAGATATCTCGTCCGTCAAGATCTGACCAATTTTGCTAATGGCTAGATATTGCCGATTTTATGTTATGATGACGAGATCTAGATCTGATCAGTTTTTTGCTAATGACGAGATATCTCGTCCATCAAGATCTGCTCAGTTTTGCAAATAAGGAGATACCTCGTCGAGACAACCACCAGGAGGGTTAACAAAATTAGCCGCACCCGTCTCTCTCTACTTAATGAGATATTCATGTACTCTCTTATAATACTCGCAAAAAAAATTATTTTTCAGGCAACATTTTCAGCAAAAATTATTCGGAAAATCAACCTATAGCCCAATTTTTCAGAACTATCAGCTGTTTATCCCAACCCTTGGTATTTTCTTTGACGTTGTAATACTTTTCCGTAATTTTGAAACTTAAACGTTTTTTTTTAATTGAACAAAAGCAAACTCCCGTGAACCAAATAAGTACAACACTGGACTTACAGAAGTAAGCTGAATTAACAAAAAAACAGTGGAAAACAATTTAACTAAAATTATAAGATTTTATGATTTAACAAATGAGTAGAAAGCAGATTAGATTTAAGAAAAACATTGAGTTTCAATGGCCATGTTTACCTAATCTTTTCAAATCATTTTGAAGGCACATTCTTGAATTTTCAAATGCAGGACAACTGAAAAGCAAATGCTCCACATCTTGTGGCTGCTTTTTAGAACACTCGCACATATCATTAGTCCGAAATGAAACCTATATAGATATTTATCAAAATTTCTATGGCCAGATAAAAATTGTGTAATTTTGAAGCTTGTGAAAATTAGTTCTGAGTTCAATCTGTGCTTAATAATAGGAAAAAATTTTTGATGTGGCCAGCTTTATTAGACGAGACATATTTAAACGTTTGAAATCAGATTTTAGCTGTTTTCTCTATGGGTATATGTTTCAATCGTGATTTTGCTAAGGACGAGTTATTTCGTCGAGACAAAACGGTCCTTTTACTCCAAGGGGAGTGAAGATCCAAGTAGGAAAAACAAATTGTGCCTTGCCCAGAACTGGGGACAGTTTGGAATGGTTTCCGCAGCAGAGGCTGGCCACTATAGTGCAGTTATCGACGCGAAGATGAATCACCAAGAGAGTTAATAGTTTTGTGTTCATATGATGTAGTTAATGTTGTTTAATTGTACTATTTTTTATTTGTCTGTTTCATGTTCTGTACATTTGATCTTTTCTCATTATCATTTAGCTGATGTAATCTGTTTGACAGGATGCATGAATAGATGAAAAAAGAAATCAAAGTGCAGACTAAAATTAGGCCTTTTTTATTTGAAATTATGTAAAACTATAAGTAAAAACAAATTCGATGGTTGGACCTTTCACACTAAAAACGGTGGAATATTTTTGAAAGCAAAAATTATTTTTCATCCACATTTCGAGAAGCCTAAATCTTTTTACCCATTCAGTTTCAGATAGCTGCTCAAAAAGTGAGTGACCTATGAACTCCCAATTCTAAAGAGATTCCTTCTGATGTTGGCGAAATTAAAATTAATCGGGAGAGTAAATAAAGAGCGATATAGCCGTATATCGGGGAGCGATACATCGAGGGGTCACTGTATCTTCTCGACAGAAAACATGGTTGTATTGGGTTTATGGCGCAAGGGCCATATTTGGCCTTGCTGCGCCAAACAAGACAGACAACATCAAGTAATAAATACACACAAGGAAATTTTTGCTGACACATAAGAGAGAAATACACCCAGGTTGAAATAGAACTTGACAGTAATGGCACCAACAGCTCACAGGTTGCTAGCACAGTGGGCAAACCCAACTGAGCCACGACGGTCCCACAGAAAACATGATAGGTAGGTAATTGAATTAACGTCGCACTGGAGCAACATAACAGGCTATTGGCGACAGTCCGGGATGCATCCCGAAATGAAAAATCCGAGGACAACACCTCATCATTTTGAACCACGGTCAGGTGACGAGGTCAGCACCTGAGCTGGCACCCCGCTCTCTAAACTTCAACACCACGCCAACGTGAACACATTTAAGGAGACGGTAAATTTAAAGTGAACCAGCCTCCATGCACACGATGGTCTTTGGTTGGACCGAGTTTCGAACTTGCAACCCTCCGGTTACTAATCCGCTACTCTTTCAACCTGCAGAAAGCATGGAAAATAAATTGGTTGATGTTAGTTGAGGTTATAAAACCCTTTCTAATAACACCAAATTATGGAAATTATGAATTAAAATGCAAAAATATTCGATCTAATAAATTTCATTCACGAAGTTTGTTAGGCATAGATAAATATAATCCTTTTCTAATTCTGTAATATGGGAAACGGTTTGTTTGGTATGCGAAAAAAAGAAAAACACATTTTTTCTTTCAAGTATCATGCACAGCGGGAAAAGAACCCGTCCTCACTAACAATGCATGCTTTGAAATTCCAAGCTAACCATATCCATTGTTGAACATCAGATTTCGAGTCTTCAAAACAAGTCCGAATACTCTGGGAAAAGAAAACACAAGAAAAGCACACAATAAATAATTTTATTAGGTTTTATTTTTCAATACGTGCTTCGAACCCGTGAGACTTTGTTTCATTTTTATTTTCGGCCTTTTTTTTAAATTTCATTTGCGCATGGTTTTTCCCCCTTCAGATATCGTATAATACACGAACTCTTGAGATCCCGAGTATTGCTTCTGGGGAACCAGTTTTGTTTTCCCTTTCTGACCTGACCCAGGATGATGACCTGCGAGATTTTGACCTACGGGCTGTTTATACGGTAATGTGGCGTCATCAGAAATGTTGCACTGAGTCTAGCGAATGTATAAACATTAGAAAAAACAGAAGAAAAAGAATTACATATCGTTTTAGAACTAACAATCGCATCGCTGGGAGAAAAAAGCGACTGAGCCCCGAGTTATGTTTTTAATGAGATAATAATTAGTTCTACAGACGGGTGAGTCTTCACGTAGTCGCGATTGTTTGAAAACTGAGTAAAAGGAACGACTTCTGTCTCTTGATGCACGGAAGGAAATATCTGCTCTATGCTGATTGGCATGAAGGTTCTGATGCGTGAAATTCATATAATGGATGTTATCTATTGGTATTTAATATTCATATCTTGGAAGAATTGGATGTTTCTTAGTTAGACTACTATGAAGTATACTGTTCTCTAGTCAGTATCAAAAGGTTGTTTCTTCTCGAGTTTGATCTTATGCTCTATGCTGATTGGCATGAAGGTTCTGATGCGTGAAATTCATATAATGGAGATGCTATCTATTAATATTTAATATTCATATCTTGGAAGAATTGGATGTTTCTTACCTAGAATGCTATGAACTATACTGTTCTCCCCTATGTAGTAACAAAAGATTATTTCTTTCTCCTGTGTTTGATTTTAGCTAGTTGACGATCTTTGCATGTTAATCTACCTCAGGGCCCTTGCATTTGCAGTTTGGACTCATGAAATAACAATGTCTTCCAAATACTCAATGTTTAACCCTCCTGGTGGTTATCTCAAAGAGGTATCTCGTCATTCAGAAAATTCACCAGATTTTGATGTCGTCATCATAAAAAAATGGGTAGCATCTTGATAGACGAGATATCTCGTCGAAACCACTTGAAGGGTTAACCTTCTGAAGACCGTGGACTTGGTGCCAGTCCTTATCTACACCTACAAATGTCTCAGTTCCTTTTTTTATATTAAACAATAAATAATTTATAAATGTCCCATCATTTGAAATAAAATCATACCATTGTTGCATGATTAGTGCCGTGTATAAAGGAAGTAACGAATCTCGGATCTGTTACTCATCAGTGAATAAGAAAACATTTATTTTTATTTCTTGTAGGAGACTTGATTCTCATCTGATATATTTGATATTCAATTTTGAAGGTGGAGTATTTGTTCATAAATTGAATTAGGGCGTAATAAGTAATGGGTGTAGAAGTTATGAAAACGCTTTTATGAACAATATTCCGCTACATGATGGTTGAGCAGAAACATGTTCCTTCATTTTTTCGAACACTAAGATTGCCGAACCTAGCAAATGGAGTGCAAAAGAATCCAATTGACAAGGACCTGCTCGTAAATTCTTGTTAACATCACCAAATGTAAAAATTGCAACAGATCTTTAAGCGCCATCCGACATTTTATTGAATTCTTCAAGGTAGAAAACCATACAAAAACATCTGATATTCTCTTATGTATCCAAAGGTTCAGACGAGCCACTGAAAAGCCTTGCTCGTAGAATTTCTACAATAGCTGATACGGGATATTCTATGCATGATAATTTCTACATTAGCTGAGTAAGCTCTGTTTTGAAGCGTTATTAGGCATAGGATCATTAAGACGGGTGTTCACAGTTGGAGAGCCTGAGCAAGAGCTCTCTACTTTCTTTCTACTCTTTTCTTTCTGTTCATGATTTATATAGAAGCTTATCAATCGTTGGGCGAATCTTCTTGAGGTCTTCTTGAGATAGTGGTCAATCAGAGTGAAGGTGGAGTCACACCAGCGATACTACATATCAAATGAGCCAAGGGTGTGGATGTAAACAGAAAGGGAGGCAAGGGTATGAGGGTTGTAAACAGAATAGGATACTTTTATATGTAGCTTATTAACAGCAAAGCATTATAACAAAGATCTACATTTGATATCGCATTTTATTTTAAACTTTGAAGGCCCTCTCCGAAATGGTAGTACGTGAAAATCCAAGCTTCTCTATCTCTAAAATGCTATGACCCATCTCACGAGCTCTACAATTAAACCGCGTTGAAAATCCACTTAAATCGCGACAACGTGACATTCTCGCAGTGGAAACAGCTCTAGATTCTTCCATATATGTCTATCACTTTATATATGCACTGGCAGACGCAAACAATGACGTGCTGGTGGTGTTTGCTATGTATTTTGATTAGACTTGTCTGTACCAACTTTTCTGGAACTTCAATGTATTTGGCCAAATTAACTATAAATAGGATTGACGTAAGCGTGTATAAGACATCGGTTATGTTGAAACTTGCAATCCGGTTTTATGTCTTTAATGTACCTGCATGTCAAGCCCATTTTCAAGGGTGATGTAGGAGTTCTTCCTGCAACTCAGCTGTTTCCAAATCACGGCCGTTTATGTAAGGGAGATACAGAATCCCATTACCCTTCCTTTTCATTTGTAACAAATTCCAATGATTTATATATGTCATTTCGCAATGTCATCGTGGTGTCAGCAGTTGTGAATTCGGTATGTCCTAGTGGTATTTGGTTTATCTGTTTTTCTATCTGTTCAGATACTCACCAGGTTGGTTAATTTGGGTTTAGTAAAGAAGGGGGTCCAAGAATGGACCCGTTGTGTCAAACGCAAGTTCAAATAAAATTCTAAAAAACACATATTATAAATATAAAACACATATAAAAACACATATAAAACACATATAAAAACACATTAGAAATATAAAATAAACCAACATTAAAAGGTGAATTAAAACACGTGAGTACACGACATATAGAGTAAAGTGTAATCAGGGAATATGAACATAGGAAATATATAAAATATGTCATCATCATAAAAGGTATAAAATGTAGTTAAAATACGATCATGTAATAGATGAAATGATGCAGTTTAATAGACAGTAAAAAGTGTAGGTTAAAATATGAAATGCATGAAAAAAAGTGGGTTACCTTTGAGAAAAAAATTATGAAGGCTAAATTGACTAAAAGAATGGCTAAGATGGAGTATTCTCATATAAGTTGACATTTAAAACTTTAATAGTGAATGTAATTAAAAGACGTTGCATTATAAATGCGGCAAAAATCCAGTAATGCAATAAGGTAAAAAAAAGATGAATGTAGAGGGTAACCCAACAAATTTGATTAAACAGGTGAAGATGCGTGAAAAAATTCGTAAGTTGTGTCGAGGACACAAACCGTAGTTTGAGGTGAATACTCTGGCCTATTGTTAGATTGTGGAATAAATGAAGCAAATATAGAAAGTTTGAACGATTGTTTATTGTGAATATTCAACAATTAATTTACAGTTAGAGCGACTAAAGTGCGTTATTAATATTGAAGGATAATTTTATTGATTAAAGGCCTGTGATTATATAGCATAGTTCGGTAGCACGTCAAAAAGCGTTGATAAAACTGTCTAAGGTCAGTACAAACTGTTAAACTATGACGAATGGTAGGTGGTGACGCTGGCATAATGCATGAGCCATCGGGTTCCAGAAATCAATTGTTGATTGCTTAAAGACTAAATTTCTGTATACACAAAACTAAAAGTAATAAACAATACTTATTTTACAGGTAAAAAACCCACAAAATAAGTGTTACCGTCTTTTTGTGATAAAAACTGTCACTTAGTGTTGATATGTGTGTTCCCTCCAATGGCCTTTGATGTGAATACGTCTTTAAAATCAGACCAGTCCTAGGTGGGCAGTACGGAAAACTGAGCGTTACGAAAAAATGAGCATCGAGTTTGGTCTAACAATTTCTGTATTGATAACGCGAACCAAAGAACTAGTGCCATTCGATAGCTGAAGGTTGGTTGGTTTCGAGATTTATGGCGCAAGGGCCATATTTGGCCAAGCAGCGCCAGATAGCTGAGGGGACAAAGACGTGTTAGTGACCTCGTGCGCCACTATTAGTGGGGAGGGGCGGGTTTGAGGGACTTTTCCCTGCTTTTTTTTCCAAACATCAAATCAATATAACTCGAGACTGCGAAGCATTACGACGTCGAAATTGCTCTCAAACGAAAGACAACTTCCAGATCTCTAGATTTAAGACACTGGAAGTAAAATCTAATGCAGTGTTGGTTGGGAAACTTTGGATCGTAGTTGAAATTGTTTAAGAATTTCGCAATGTCTGCGAATACTCGTCGTAAAAGCCATGCAGAGATGTATCGAACGCAGTCTACGCGGAAGAGCAACGCGTCAGCTTTCCATAAATACTGAATTGACTACTGAATTCTTCTCTCGTTAACTACACCCAAATGTTTGCAAACGAGACGCATTCACGAAAAACCTTTGTGACCTTGCTCCGATTTTATTTACTTAAAATCCAAATTACAATACTCTTTGACCACGAAGGGCCGTGGATTACTTATGGATTACACGTGGCCGTACTTATGGATTACTTCGCAACAGCGATTGATTAATGAAGGTGAATTCATACAATTCCCCGGTTGCAAGAGTAACGGATTAGCAACCGGAGGGTTGCGAGTTCGAATTCAACCAAAGATCGCCATGTACCGGGCTGGTGCATGTTAAATTTGCCGTGTGTCAAATGTCCTTACGTTGGCGTGGTGTTGAAGTTTGGAGAGTGCGGTGCCAGTTCCGGATGTGACCTCGTCATCTGACCGTGGTTCAAAATTACGTGGTGTTGTCCTCGAATTTTTCTCTTCGGGTTTGATCCCGGACCGTCGCCAAAAGCCCATTGTGTTGTTCTAGAACGTTAATTAAAAAATACTAATACCAATCATACCAGATTCGGTCAATAGGTATCAAATTAAGGAAATCAAGGTTAGTCATTCGTCATTCTCACTTGGATAATTTGAATTGACAGTGAAAAAAGGTGAGATTTTAGAGAAAATATCGAGCTTTTTAATAAATTGGCGGCTTTTATCCAAAAAATAAGTTACCATGTTTCTTTGCAATAAAATTCCGTTGCTTAGTGTTGATATGTGTTTCATCCACTAATTATTTTAGTTAAAAATACTCTTTATACTCCAATTACAGTGCTCGTTGACCCCAAAGGGTCCTTTACATATCGATTACTTCCTAAAGGTTATTGACTGATGAAGATGAATGCACACGGTTAGTAAATAGTTATCAATTCAATGAAATCAAGATTAGTTGCTTGTTATGCAAACATTTCCGGATTAATTAAAAAGTGGACTTTTCTCGGAATTTTTAAGAATATGTTGTAATTTTAATGATAATTTTGTCCTCGTTGCAGAAGCATTTTCTGATGCTATGCGTGTGAAACGAATGTGCTTTCATGAGGTAAGCGCACACTATTCCGCATCGGACGGACGGCACGCATCGCACGGATCGGATTAAATTAGTGTCCTGCGCACACTGCATTCGGAGCATCGGCATTTCACTTAGAAACTGATGGGGAAATGCCGACATTCAATTGGAGGCAATACTTCCGTTTTTGTTTAGTATAAAGGCAACTGCAAAATCTCTGCGAAAGATTAGTTGCGACTATTAAAAAAATAACAGTTTTTTAAAGAAATCATGTTTTTGGTATCGATCTGGCGTAAAATTTTACGCAGATTTGAAATCCGTTGAAATTTTCATTCTATCTTGAACCATCGCAAAGATAGAAACTTGGATTAGGGGAATAAAAACACAATTTAATGTATAATGTCAACATCCGGTGCCCACCCGACTCGGGAATTTCCGATGAGTCATCCGCATTGTACGGACTGAACGGATTTTATTCTCTTCGGAATCATCGTCGGAAATGCCAACGTCCGATAAATACGATGTGGATAAGTATGCGCAGTCTCATTTAAAACAGTGTAAGTCTAAAATTCGATCCGTGCGATGCGTGCCGTCCGTACGATGCGGACTAGGGTGAGCTAACCTATATACTCCATCTTTAGAACACGACATGCACTCAGCAATCATACGTCTGAAGAAAACAAAAAACAAAGCTTGGCCGTTTTCTAGTTTTTATGTGTAGTCAATAATTAATTGCAATAAAAAATTAATATTGGGAACATAAATATATTGATCAATTTAATGTAGTACAAAAATAGGACACATTTTTATCCTAATTGCCTTCATTTTAACCCTTCTGATGTTTGTGTCGATGAGATATCTCGTCATTAGCAAAACTGATCAGATCTTGATGGACGAGATATCTCCTCAATAGAAAACTGACCAGATCTTTATCTCGTCACCTTAAAAAAATCGGGAATATCTTGATGAGATATCTCCTCATAGCAAAATTGGCAAATCTTGATGGAAGATATGTATCGTAGAAACCACATGGAAGGTTAAATACGTAAATTTTGTTTTGAATAATTAATTGCAGTAAAAATAATATTGGGAACATTAATATATTGATAAATTTAATATTTGGCAGAAAATAGTACATATTTTTATCCTAATTAACTTTATTTCAACCCTTATGGTGGTTGTCTCGATGAAATACCTTGTCATTAGTAAAACTGATCAGATCTTGATGGACGTGATATCTCGTCAATAGAAAATTGACCAGATCTTGATCTCGTCATTTTAAAAAAAATCGGCAATATCTTGATGAGATATCTCGACATTAGCAATATTGAGAACTTGATGGCAATCTTGATGGACGAGATATCTTGTCGACACCACTTGGAGGGCTAAATACGTAAATTCTGTTTTGAACAGATCTTGATGGACGAGATATATCGTCGAAATCACTTGGAGGGTTAAATACGTACATTCTGTTTCGAACAGAGCGGCATCGGTCTCATATGCCCTAGGTCCCAAAAAGTAATTTCTCAGAAACGTTTAGATTATGCCATGGCTTCTTTTTTAAAACGGCTCGAGGACAAAAATAATTTCCACTCCTGGCATTTACTGATACGCAAATTTCTTTCCCAACTCGTCAGTGGATACCTTCTCGTCTTACTGCTTCATTTCATACATCAAAACTTCTATTAAAACTCCCACCGACGCTCACAATCTCAATCACAATCCATTCTCATGTCCAACGGCATTTGAAACCTGTATGCTGAGTGCGAAGTTCAAACAGGTTGAGAGAGAGACAGACAGATTTTCAGAGAGGATAAGAGACGGCATTGTCGCCTCGGAAGTCCCTCACAATCGGAACCCCGAGGGCCGTGCCGAGAAAGTTAATTATGATCGCGGGAGATACTCAATAGAAGTAATTAGTTATCTGATTAAAGTGAGGAGCAGTTATTTGGCTATTTACATTTCATCCCGGCGCTGCTAATAAGCCGTTTTGCAGGAACAGTGATGTAAACAAAAAAAGATCGAAAGTGTTTTACAAGTTGGTTGTAGAATGGTGCACTTGATCCTGCTGAAGTGTGGAGGAACGCGATGCATTTAATTCGTCGTAGGATAAGAGGTGGTACTCATTCTTTTGTAGTTGATAAACTTGACACATTAGGGATGGGTGTTAAGGTGTCTGTATACTACCCTCAAAGTTAATTTTTTGAAATTATCACGAAACTTAGATTTTTTTTATAGACTTTGTTATTGATATTTTTTAGAAAAAGTATTTTGTGGCAGAAAATATTGTGTTTTAAATTTATTTTTATAAAAATGGGGTAAAAAGCAAAACGTGGGAAGATGGTGCATTTAATTCGTCTCTCGATGAGAGCTGGGACTCATTCTTCTTGTAGTTGATAAACTTGACACATTCAGGCGCCAGGTTTGGATGTTAAGGTATCTGAATACCTTCGGAGGGCAATTTTTTGAAATTATCATGGAACTTGGATTTTATTTTTTTTTGATTTTGCTATCGATTTTTATAAAAAGCATTTTATGGCAGAAAATATTGCGTTTAAAATTTATTTTTTATAAGAATGGAGTAAAAATAAAAAAACTGCCAAAAATACAATTTACGGAAAACGTCATATTTTAAAAAATAGTTAACATTTTTCCAGTTTGTAAAGTCTTTTAAAAACATTCATTCAGGTATTGAACTACGATCCTTACTCTTTTGTTATATTTAAATTGTGGTCGTAAACGTCAGTCATCCCTGAAAAAAAAACACGAAAACAGAGCAAAATGCAAAAAAAATATTCAGTTCTAAATCCTGCTTAATTTTTTAAAATTATATTTCTTAAGGGGCCGTCGTGGCTCAGTGGGTATGTCCACTGGTCTAGCAACCTTCGAGTTGTAGGCGGCGCAGGTTCGATTCCTATCCTACTAAAGCAACGGTACCCCGGTGAAAAGACCCGCCTTATATCGAAACCTAAGATATCTTTAGGGAGTTTCTCCATCTCTTATTGCAACTCCATTAAACTCCTAGGAGTTACAATTGACGGGAAATTAAACTGGAGTGCCCATATGAAGTCACTGAAAGAGAAGGCCATAAACCTCCAAAGATGCATGAGGAGAATTGCGGGTCCAAACTGGGGATTAAGCACAGACCATAGGAAGACCCTTTACAAAGCCGTTACGGAAAAAACAATTATATACGCGGCTTCCATCTGGGGCTCCAACCTCACCCAGAGGAATACTAAATCACTAGCATCAATTCAGCGATACTTCCTGCTGAATATATCTGGGGCTTATTCTACCATCAGCGCTTTGAGTTGCAACGGGCATCACTCCACTTCATCTCACAGTTGAAGCAGAAGCAGTCAAAACTGAAATCCTTAGGCTTGACGAAAACATCCTTCTTGATGGCCAAGTCCTCAATTATGAGCAATACGAACCAAAGTAATGACGTGGACCTCCCATCCAGCCCTCCAAAGCAACCCCACTAAAGTATCATGGACAGGCACACCCAAAAGAACTGGGAAAAGTCAGAGGCCTACACTGACGGGTCCAAAACGGCTTCAGGAGTAAGAGCAGCATTTTGTCACCACCCCTACCACATTAGTGACAATAAATGGAGCTGCCGACTACCGGATGAGTGTCGTGTGTTGCAGGCCGAAGCCTTGGCAATTGGAGAAGCCCTAAAATCACTGCAGGCTTTCAGTTCAGCTGCTCTTCACACTGACAGTCAAGCAGCTATTAAAGCAATAGATAACAAGACCCACAGAAGTACCATCATCCGTGAAATCCAGGACCTCTTAAACTCACCTTCCATTTCTATCTTCTGGATTAAAGCCCATACCTGACAGGAGGGAAATGAGGAAGCAGACTCCCTTGCAAAAGCCGCTCCCATACCATTCCACCTCTCAAAACCTGCCAGCCACCTTAATTCCTTTTTGAGGGAGCGCATACGTGCGAACTGGAGAGATATGGGAACTGGAGGATACTGTACGACCCCTTTTCGAGGTCCTTCCAGTAGTATCTTACCACACTGCGATCCGAGACAGGAGGCTTATCATGTTTTTTACTGGCCATGGCCCTTTTCAGCAGTACCTTTTCCGTTTCGGACAAAGCGAAACAGATCTATGTGCTTGTGGGTCGGTAGGATCCCCTTTCCACTATGCTAACAGATGTCCCCTCACGACCCAATTTCAGTGCGCTGTCGCGAAAGTGGACCGGACAGCGCTTGGAGAAAAATTGCCTTTGGCTACAGAGGCAAAGAAGCAAATCTGTGGACTAAAACTTTTTCTGCTGAAGTACGGACACGAAATGGCAGCAGTAGCCTAGTCTTTAATTACAACCAACTTTACATTTCTCTCTTTCACTTGTTTTGTTTATGGACATGTTATTTTTATTATAAACTTGTTCCAGTGAGCAATCCCTTCTGCGAAAGGGGCTGTAATACCACAGTGGTGATTTTCTCGTTCATAATCCCCACTCTAATTTTTTTTCTTTTCCTTTTTTCTTTTAATAAAGTACACACACACACACACACACACACACACACACACACACACACACACACACACAGAGAGAGGAGTGCCCATTAAACTATTAAGTCCCTTTAAAGGACACGCTCGGGGACTCTCCTGGTAGTTATCTGGTAATCCTCCCTGGTTGTATTTCTCTCTCATACTGTGTCAGTAAAAACTTTTATTCTGTGTGTGTCTATTACTTATTATTGAATACCTTGAACGGGTGGCTTAGTCGGACTGCTACAGAGAATGCTCGCAAACCTTAGGATCCATAGCAGACGCTTTCTACCCATGTAAAAATGATATAAGATGTTCCTTAATAATAATAGTTCAAACCCTGCTTTATAATCTTCACAACATGCGTAAAAAATTTCAAAATTCAATTGATGCATTCTGAGATATCGTGTTTTGCTGAGAGTAACGCTTAGCGAAAATTGCATTTCGGGAAAAAGCTAAAAACAATATAAACCGCCATGTCAAATATAGATGTCAATACTTTTTAAATTTCATATCTCCTGTTTTAATGGTCATAGAAGTAAAATTCGAAGTGATTTTAAGAGCTATAGAGTTGTATAATACGTGAAATTTGGGTGAAAATGGCGTTTTAAAGGTATACAGGAGGGATACCTTAAGCCCAATTCATCATTTTCTTTATGGTTTAGTCTTGGAAAGAATAGAGCAGAGGAATTGTTGTGAGGGAAGGGGATTGACAGGGTCATACCTAACTGCCTTCAGAAATCTATTGGGTAGGGTATTTTAATTAGCTTTGTAACTAGAGCAACACAACGGGCTATTGGCGAAGGTCCTGGTATTTTTTAGATAACAAGGTATTTTAATTAACGTCACACTGGGAGCAACACAAAGGGCTATTGACGACGATCTGGGATTAAACCCGAAGGGAAAGACAACACCAAGTAATATAGAAATATATTGAAAAGCAAAGCTAAACGTTTTATTTCAAATCAATGCGACAATTTTACGCATTATTTGAGTTAGGATCCTATTCTGAATATCGATTTAGTAATAATTTCTTTGATCAGTTTGATTGAATCAGGCACTTAATGTTTTGAAAGATCATGATTAATTTATTTAGACCTGTTATATGCAATTGCTGCACATTTTAACCCTTCCGGAGGTTCATCGACGAGGTATTTCGTCATTAGCAAAAACCAGATCTTGATGGACGAGATATCTCGTCATTGAAAGGAAGCTGGCCGGATCTTGATCTCTCATCGTCAGAAAACTGCAGTGTCTTCCGGAATTCAATCGGCATTTGTTATGACGAGATATCTCGTCATTAGCAGAAGTGTTCAGATATTGCTGGACGAGATATCTCGTCGAGATCATTGGAGGGTTAATGTTATATGAATTAGCCTTGAAAAATATTTTAAATTTTCGATAGGTAGGTAGATATTTAATTAGCGTCGTACTACAGCAACGCAACGGGCTATTGGCGACTGTCCGGAATCAACCCTCGAAGGGAAGATCGGAAGACAACACCACGTAATTTTGAACCATGGTCATATGACGAGGTCACACCTGAGCTGGCACCCCACTCTCCAAACTTCCACACCACGCCAACGGGAGGATTTTTGAGACCACGACAGATACACTATATGGACAAAGGTATTTGGACACTGCGTGTTTTTCAGAAAAAGTGCTTTATTATTCTATTTAGTAACGGGTCGGCCCTCCTTTTGTGGATAGTTTTGACACTAACGGGGCTCCGCACATGCATTTCCAACCTCTACAGCGATCGCAGTTGCAGAAGTGCGCGACTTCTTGACATGTCATACCAAGCATCTTCTGTCACGTTCTGTCAGTTTATGCGGTCGACAGATACACTATATGGACAAAAGTATTTGGACACTGCGTGTTTTTCAAAAAAAGTGCTTTATTATTCTACTTAGTAACGGGTCGGCCCTCCTTTTGCGAATAGTTTTGACACTAACGGGGCTCCGCACATGCATTTCCAACCTCTACAGCGATCGCAGTTGCAGAAGTGCGCGACTTCTTGACATGTCATACCAAGCATCTTCTGTCACGTTCTGTCAGTTTATGCGGTCGACAGATACACTATATGGACAAAAGTATTTGGACACTGCGTGTTTTTCAAAAAAAGTGCTTTATTATTCTACTTAGTAACGGGTCGGCCCTCCTTTTGCGAATAGTTTTGACACTAACGGGGCTCCGCACATGCATTTCCAACCTCTACAGCGATCGCAGTTGCAGAAGTGCGCGACTTCTTGACATGTCATACCAAGCATCTTCTGTCACGTTCTGTCAGTTTATGCGGTCGACAGATACACTATATGGACAAAAGTATTTGGACACTGCGTGTTTTTCAAAAAAAGTGCTTTATTATTCTACTTAGTAACGGGTCGGCCCTCCTTTTGCGAATAGTTTTGACACTAACGGGGCTCCGCACATGCATTTCCAACCTCTACAGCGATCGCAGTTGCAGAAGTGCGCGACTTCTTGACATGTCATACCAAGCATCTTCTGTCACGTTCTGTCAGTTTATGCGGTCGACAGATACACTATATGGACAAAAGTATTTGGACACTGCGTGTTTTTCAAAAAAAGTGCTTTATTATTCTACTTAGTAACGGGTCGGCCCTCCTTTTGCGAATAGTTTTGACACTAACGGGGCTCCGCACATGCATTTCCAACCTCTACAGCGATCGCAGTTGCAGAAGTGCGCGACTTCTTGACATGTCATACCAAGCATCTTCTGTCACGTTCTGTCAGTTTATGCGGTCGACAGATACACTATATGGACAAAAGTATTTGGACACTGCGTGTTTTTCAAAAAAAGTGCTTTATTATTCTACTTAGTAACGGGTCGGCCCTCCTTTTGCGAATAGTTTTGACACTAACGGGGCTCCGCACATGCATTTCCAACCTCTACAGCGATCGCAGTTGCAGAAGTGCGCGACTTCTTGACATGTCATACCAAGCATCTTCTGTCACGTTCTGTCAGTTTATGCGGTCGACAGATACACTATATGGACAAAAGTATTTGGACACTGCGTGTTTTTCAAAAAAAGTGCTTTATTATTCTACTTAGTAACGGGTCGGCCCTCCTTTTGCGAATAGTTTTGACACTAACGGGGCTCCGCACATGCATTTCCAACCTCTACAGCGATCGCAGTTGCAGAAGTGCGCGACTTCTTGACATGTCATACCAAGCATCTTCTGTCACGTTCTGTCAGTTTATGCGGTCGACAGATACACTATATGGACAAAAGTATTTGGACACTGCGTGTTTTTCAAAAAAAGTGCTTTATTATTCTACTTAGTAACGGGTCGGCCCTCCTTTTGCGAATAGTTTTGACACTAACGGGGCTCCGCACATGCATTTCCAACCTCTACAGCGATCGCAGTTGCAGAAGTGCGCGACTTCTTGACATGTCATACCAAGCATCTTCTGTCACGTTCTGTCAGTTTATGCGGTCGACAGATACACTATATGGACAAAAGTATTTGGACACTGCGTGTTTTTCAAAAAAAGTGCTTTATTATTCTACTTAGTAACGGGTCGGCCCTCCTTTTGCGAATAGTTTTGACACTAACGGGGCTCCGCACATGCATTTCCAACCTCTACAGCGATCGCAGTTGCAGAAGTGCGCGACTTCTTGACATGTCATACCAAGCATCTTCTGTCACGTTCTGTCAGTTTATGCGGTCGACAGATACACTATATGGACAAAAGTATTTGGACACTGCGTGTTTTTCAAAAAAAGTGCTTTATTATTCTACTTAGTAACGGGTCGGCCCTCCTTTTGCGAATAGTTTTGACACTAACGGGGCTCCGCACATGCATTTCCAACCTCTACAGCGATCGCAGTTGCAGAAGTGCGCGACTTCTTGACATGTCATACCAAGCATCTTCTGTCACGTTCTGTCAGTTTATGCGGTCGACAGATACACTATATGGACAAAAGTATTTGGACACTGCGTGTTTTTCAAAAAAAGTGCTTTATTATTCTACTTAGTAACGGGTCGGCCCTCCTTTTGCGAATAGTTTTGACACTAACGGGGCTCCGCACATGCATTTCCAACCTCTACAGCGATCGCAGTTGCAGAAGTGCGCGACTTCTTGACATGTCATACCAAGCATCTTCTGTCACGTTCTGTCAGTTTATGCGGTCGACAGATACACTATATGGACAAAAGTATTTGGACACTGCGTGTTTTTCAAAAAAAGTGCTTTATTATTCTACTTAGTAACGGGTCGGCCCTCCTTTTGCGAATAGTTTTGACACTAACGGGGCTCCGCACATGCATTTCCAACCTCTACAGCGATCGCAGTTGCAGAAGTGCGCGACTTCTTGACATGTCATACCAAGCATCTTCTGTCACGTTCTGTCAGTTTATGCGGTCGACAGATACACTATATGGACAAAAGTATTTGGACACTGCGTGTTTTTCAAAAAAAGTGCTTTATTATTCTACTTAGTAACGGGTCGGCCCTCCTTTTGCGAATAGTTTTGACACTAACGGGGCTCCGCACATGCATTTCCAACCTCTACAGCGATCGCAGTTGCAGAAGTGCGCGACTTCTTGACATGTCATACCAAGCATCTTCTGTCACGTTCTGTCAGTTTATGCGGTCGACAGATACACTATATGGACAAAAATATTTGGACACTGCGTGTTTTTCAAAAAAAGTGCTTTATTATTCTACTTAGTAACGGGTCGGCCCTCCTTTTGCGAATAGTTTTGACACTAACGGGGCTCCCAGATGCATTTCCAACCTCTACAGCGATCGCAGTTGCAGAAGTGCGCGACTTCTTGACATGTCGTACCAAGCATCTTCTGTCACGTTCTGTCAGTTTATGCGGTCGTCCGGGACTGTTTTTTGCTGCTGTTGCTCCGTCTTGCTTCCATCGCTTGATAACATACGCTACACTCGATTTTGGAATATCCAGTTTGAATGCAATAGCTCGTACAGAAAGATTACACAAATGACATCCTATGAAGAGCCCGCGTTGGAACTCGGTAAATTCAGGTCCACGCGGCATAGCTCCACTAGAGTGAATAAATAGTTAATACAAAAAATGAGCTGCTTATTATTTTTACCCATGCCCTTCCTAGCATACCGTTCGCCAAACTCAGTACTTGCATATTTGCCGATTTTCTGCAGTGTCCAAATACTTTTGTCCATATAGTGTATAACATGCACCAGATGTACACGACTGTCTTTGGTTGGTTTCGAACTCGCATTACTAATCCGTTACTCTCCAACCGAGCTACTGCAGCCCCTGGAATGGTATCAGAGAGCATAAGAAAACAATAATCGGAAAGCACAAAAGAAAGAAACTCCATACGATAGTCAAATATGCAAAGAGCAAATTCACAAGTGTCGGAATAATTAAGCTAGACGTGACTTGCGTTAAACACCTTTCAATGAGATGCGAAATGCATGAAATAAATTCTCATAAAACGAGAATATATAACAGGTCAATTCAATTTATGGCCTCAGCTGAGTTGAGTTGTATTTCTTACTCTTATCATTTCGGAGGAGTGGTTTATCGCAATTTTACACTTGGGGATTATATAAATATGGAGATTTTTCGGTACACTGCGAAATATGGCATATCTGTAAAAACAAAACATTTCATGTAATAAATTGCATTTCTTTGTTAGTTTTTATCCTGTGCGAGAGGTTTAGGGATTCTTGTTTCTATGCAGCAAATTTCTTTCCATGTTATTCCACCTACTGCAGATAAACTATTAATAACAGAAACTCCACCTGTTAGAAAACTGAGGAAATAACTGTCAAGCCCCTCAGAATAATTTTTAAATACATTTATGTAGACGTTGTAATCTTAAATGAACTTATATACCCTATGAAGCATTTTAAAACTGTTCTCTCTATCTCTCAGTAGGGCCGCGGTGGCCCGGTTGGAAGAGTAACGGACTTGCAACCGAAGGGTTGCGAGTTCGAATCCAGCCAAACACCGTCGTGTACAAAGGGGGCTGGTGCACGTTAAATCTGTCGTGGCCTCAAATGTCCTCACGTTGGCGTGGTGTGGAAGTTTGGAGAGTGGGGTGCCAGCTCAGGTGTTGCCTCGTCATCTGACCGTGGTTCAAAATTACGTGGTGTTGTCCTCGGATCTTTCCCTTTGGGATTGATCCCGGACCGTCACCAATAGCCCATTGTGTTGCTCCAGTGTGACGTTAATTGAAATACCCAATACCCTATCTCTCAGTAAGCTTATTAAGTTGTTTGGTTGGTAGTTCAATTTACGTCATACTAGAGCAAAACAACGCGATATTTCATATTAAAGGCAGGTAGGTAGTTGTTTAAAGTCGCACTGGAGTAGCACACTAGCTATAATATTAAAGGGTAGGTAGGTACTTAATTAACGTCGCACTGGAACAACACAACGGGCTATAGGTAGGTATTTTAATTAACGTCGCAATGGAGCAACATGACGGGCTATTGGCTACGGTCCGGGATCAAACCCAAAGATAAAGATCCGAGGACAATACCACGTAATTTTGAATCACGGTCAGATGACAAGGTCGCACCTGAGCTGGCACCCCACTCTCCAAACTTCCACACCACGCCAACGGAAGGACATTTGAGGCCACGATAGATTTAACGTGCACTAACCTCGGTGTACACAACGATCTTGGGATGGACCGAGTTTCTAACTCGCAACCCTCCGATTGCTAGGCACCGCTGTAATTTTAAAGGAGAGATTAATGGGATTATGTAATATATAAATTTTCGAAATTTAGGTATTAACTCAAATTTAAAATGGGTCTTTTGATACTATGCAAGAATATCATATTGCAATATGTAACCTCATTTGATTCCTTTTATGGGCAGTTAACTATTCACATAGTAGCACCAAATTTTTTTTATAATCAATTTATATAAAACTCTAATTCTCTGAGGGATTCAGACGCATATATCCGTTAGGCATCATGAAACTTTCCTTCACGACTTCTTGATCTCGGACCATCGCCAATAGCCCGTTGTGTTGCTCCAGTGCGGCATCTCGATGACGAGGTATTTCGTCATTAGCAAAATTTTCAGATCTTGATGGACGAGATAACTTAATTAGTAAAATTAAATTATTAATTTTATTTAAAATTAAATTAATACTAAATATTTAAATTTATTTTTTAATATTTATTTTTATTTTATTAACTTTATTAATTTCATTTAATTATTTTATTTTATTTCCCGGCGGTTGTATAGACGAGGCATCTCGTCATTAGAGGAAAACTTTGACAAGATATCTTAATCTTTTCATCATAAAAAATTAAATTAATACTAAATATTTAAATTTATTTTAAAATATTGATTTTTATTTTATTAACTTTATTAATTTCATTTCATTACTTTATTTTATTTCCCGGTGGTTGTATAGACGAGGCATCTCGTCATTAGAGGAAAACTTTGACCAGATATCTTAACCTTTTCATCATAAAAAAAGTTCTTCAATATCTCGATGACGAGGTATTTCGTCATTAGCAAAATTTTCAGATCTTGATGAACGAGATATCTCGTCGAAGCCATTTTAAGGGCTGAGACAGCTAAATGTGAAATTCAATTGACCTACATGAAACTTCGCTGAAAATACGCCTTACGTTTCTTTAGCAAACAAATTTCAAATACTTTGTGGTTTTAATAAACGTGTTCCCGCAATCTTTTCTTCGGAGAACTGTTTTGAATAGCTGCGAAGATCCTGAAATCCTCAGATACGCTTATTATATTTTCAAAATGCGGCTCTGCTTTTAACCATAGGTTCGGGGTTCACAAAAGCTCTGAAAATAGAACACCGAATTTCTATCAACGTCTAATTGTAACTGAAGCGACTGGCTTTTGACCAAATAACAAGGGAGTCAAACCTAGACACAAACCTTCTTTATCTCATCAGCTTTGTTTTCCGAAACAGAAATAATAATTACCACAAAAAATTAACAAAACGTGGATAATCTTCCATGAGATCCCTACTTTAATTTGGCGCTCATTAGTAACACGATACTACAAAGGGGAACGAATTAAACAAAGAATGCTTTGAAGGGATTTTACTTCCAAAGCCCTAGTTTGACCAGACTAACATCCATAACCTGGAGGTCAAGTGTTCAAAGACAATCACTATTTCGAGAGCTCGAAAATCTTCTACCTAAATTCCAGTGTTTTCTGTAGGTGAATATGCTATCTCGCACAGAATAATCAGGATTACGTTGATGATGACGACAAAAAGCCCTGAATAAAAAGAGGAATGAATGAACCTAATCATTATCTGGCTCTTAAGAAATAATACAAGAGAAAAACTGGAATATTTTCAACATGGTCGCTCAAGAGTTCATTACACACAGCGCTGTCGTCTTTTCTTCGGTTCGAGTTTTGACCTAATTGGTATTCCGTTAAATACTGATTGAAGCGAAGAACCTCGATTTCCATTTGCGATTCTATTCATATTCCAGAAATATTTTTCCTTCGTTTTTATCAAACAACGCACTGTTTCTCTTGAAACTTGTATTGCGAGAGAACAGAAGATAAATTCCCTTAGCGGCGACTTTATTGCGCTTTTCTTTCGTTTTCGGATAAGGAACAATGGGCGATCCTTTCTGCAGACTGTGTTTTTGTTTTATCCCAAGTGCTTCTTGCAACTCCTTGCTACGAAACGCTTTTTACAGTTAAGTTGAATGAAGAAACATCGAATCGGTTTCCGCTTCGAAGTAATTAATGTTGAATTATAGGCATTGTTGATTACATTATGTATTTGTGTGTTTTCTTCGTTATTTCTGTGAATATTGCCATGCTAAATTCTGGAATAGTTTTATTTGCATTCTTCCTCATGCACATTTCAGGGTCGGTTGATAGGTACGTCGCGCTGGAGCAACACAACGGGCTATTGGCGACGGTCCGGGATCAATCCCACAAATGTCATCACGTTGGAAGTTTGGAGAGTGGGGTACCAGCTCAGGTGTGACCTCGTCATCTGACCCTGGTTCGAAATTACGTGGTGCTGTCCTCGATCTTTCCCTTCGGGTTTGATCCCGAACCGTCACCAACTCAATTTCTGAATAACTGTTTTTCAATATGATGCTTTGTTCAAACAGTGATAACTCAACAATGAATTGATCTATTATAATTATCTTTGTGTATGATTATAATTTATATAAGACAGTGGATGTTCTGAACCTCAATCAGAGTTATTAAGAAATTAATTTTCAATTGATTTTTAATTGTTAAAATTCCTGAAAATCTTGATTTTTTTAGACTTCCTTGGTGAAAGCAACTGTAAAAGGTTATTCATTCCCTCTAGCAACTTGATTGAGGGTCAAAACATGAAGAAGAATATTAAGAATAATTTCCAATAGGAATTGTCTTTCTGATTAAATTAGTATTTGAGATATCACTGTTTAAAAAACATGCTAATTAGCTGATTATATCTAAATTAGATAATAATTAGCTTAATCTGATTTTTTCTCACTGAAATGATTTTAAGCATAAGTCAATGACTTAGAAAAAAAACTGGATTTTTAAAGTCAAAATTAAAAAAATTATACCAGTGTATACGTACACCTAAGCTAGGTGATAAGTTAGAACGTAAACAAAGAAGTTCCACCACTGGCGTCTTTAGCGCGGTTCTAAGTTTATGGTTGGGTGTCCAAAGCGATAGCAGTGATAACAAGTTGGCACGAGTAAAATCAGTCGCGGTGCCATCCATCATGATTTTGGTATGGCAACCCTTCTCTAAACGAGCTTTCGCACCCATTCAAAAATCGACCGATCCAAGGTCAACTGCCTTCTCGTTGGAGCCACACTGTAGTTAGCTATTACAATTTACTTTTAGGCATAAAGTTCCTCCATACTAAAGATAAGCTTAATGCCCTCTCGACCTTCATGATCAAAACTATTGGATTGCACGAACCTAATCAACTGCCCTCCTCTTTTTATTTATCTCTTACTCTTTACAAAAATTTAAAGCTATTAGGGATAGGTTATCCGTTCTATCCCTAGTAATACCACCTGTAAGATTCCCGATGATCCTGATCTGTAAATGTTTTTCTTCTTTCAAATTACCTAAGCCGGGACAGTCTTCCTACTCGAGCCAACCAAACTGCTAGATCCTCATAAGATTAGACGAGAGCTTTCCTGGTGGGTAATTTGGGTAATAAGTTCCATCACTGGGCCTTACTCTTGCATTCTACAGTGTTCGTTAAATCTGTCATGGCCTCAAATGTCCTCACGTTGGCGTGGTGTGGAAGTTTGGAAATTGAGGTGCCAGTTCATGTGTTGACCTCGTCACCTGACCGTAGTTGATCTTTGCCTTCGGGTTTGATCCCGTATTGCCGCCATTGGCGACGGTCCGGGATCAATTCCGAAGGGAAAGATCCAAGAAAAGCGCCTCGACATTTTGAACTACTGTCAGATGACGACAGCAACACCCTGAGCAGGCGCAAACTCTCCAAACTTCCACACCACGCCAACGTGAGGATATCTGAGGCCACGACAGATTTAACCTGCACCAGCCCCCGTGCATACGACGGTCTTTGACTTTCAACACTAGTTTATTCTTTTTTAGACAATTCTAGAATATACGATGCCACTGAAGGCCCACTGTAGCCTAGTTGGTAGAGTCGCGGATTAGCAACCGAAGGGGAGCGAGTTCGAAAGTCAATCAACCAGACCGTCGTGTACGTGGCGTCTGGTGCACGTTGAATCTGACATGGCATCAAATGTCTTCACTTTGGCGTGGTGTGGAAGTTTGGAAATTGAGGTGCCAGCTCATGTGTTGACCTCGTCACCTGACCGTGGTTCAAAATTACGAGGTCTTCTTTTTAGGGATTGATCTCGGGCCAATAGCCCGATGTGTTGCTCTCTCACCCATTTTTTGACATAAACTTAACTACCTACCAAAAAACGAGGGGAAATAAAAAGTTACCTTCTCTTTTCGCAAGCGTCTAAATAAAGAATTAAACGAAGAGAAATATATAAGCCATACTTTTGAAGAAACTTCAGCTTGATTTCATACAAAGTGTGAAAAATCAGCGTTTATTGACATTTTCGTGGTATTTAACGTATTGCTTACGGTCAAATGCGATGCGGATGGGCAATAAAGGGCAAATATGCTATAAAGGGGAAAGTTCTTTTAGTAGTGATTGTTCATGGTATTATTATAAATAAATAAAAATTCTAAGAAAACGAAACTTTTACTTAAAATGACTCGAGCTTTCCTTAGTAAGTTACTTTTATCCTGTTTTACATAATCTTTTAAGACGATTTGCTTTTGATCTTTTTATAGGCATTTACATACCATGTATCTTTATTCACCGTGATGGTGTTGTCCTCGGATCTTTCCCTTTGGGATTGATCCCGGACCGTCACCAATAGCCCATTGTGTTGCTCCAGTGTGACGTTAATTGAAATAATAAAATAATAAATAAATATTCACCGTGAATTTTTATTCCCTATATTACAGGAATTTTTAGTATAAATAAAAAAACAGACGGTTTGTGAAGATTGTGCTGTCCAGGTGTTTGTGAAACTCATGTTGTCCAATTACATCTTGCATGATAAATATTGGGGTTATATTAGAATGTACGTTTGAGCAACCTTTCGGTATTTAATGTAATTGGTGTTGACAATCAACTACCATTATCAATTCGGAATTTATTCTTTGAAATTCTCATTGGTGTGAAATGCTCAAATCGTATTCGAAAAACGGGCCAACTGACGTCACGTTCGGAATACGTATAGGAAACCGCCGCAGAAACACTACCGCCACCTATACCAAGTTTGACAGAAAATGTCTCTGTTTCTATTTTATTTTATTTTAATTCTTCGATGGGCCGCGTTAGCCCAGTTGGAAGAGTAATAGACTAGCAACAGGAGGGTTGCGAGTCCGAATCCAAAAAAAGACCGTCGTGTACAAAGGGGGCTGATGCACGTTAAATCTGTCGTGGCCTCAAATATGTTTCCGTTGGCTTGGTGTGGAAGTTTCAAGAGTGCGGTGCCAGCTCAGGTGTGACCTCGTCATCTGACCGTGGTGTTGTCCTAGGATCTTTCTCTTCTGGATTGATCCCGGACTGTCTCCAATAGCCCCTGTCTTGCTCTAGAGCAACTTAAATTCAACTACCACGCCATCGTGAGGACATTTGTGGTCGTGACAGCTTCAACGTACACCAGCCCCCAAGTACACGACTATAGCACCTAGTCTCGAACCCCCAAACAGATTTGAAATAAGACGAGAATGGAAATTCTTTTACGACTTGAAGCGCCAAATACTTTTTCAGTATTGCAACACATTTTGAGGATTGCTTGTACCAATGTATAATTTATCTCGTTATATCATTCATATGTGAATGTATAAGATATATATTTACTGTACCTTTTCCGTGTAGTTAGCGAAATAAAAGTCTGAAGTGATATCGGCAAATGGTACTAGATATATATTATTCAAACGGACCATTTACTTGCAATGTCTTAAGATCTTATACATCACGAATAATAACAAAAACTGTAATTCAAACGCGTGCCATCTCATTTCCAAGTTGTTAGGAAGAGTCCTTAGACTAATCTTGAACCGAAACGAACATTCATTCGCTATTTATATAAATTCCAAGCATTTATTTGGAGTAAATAAATGACTTACATACTATACCAGTTTATAATAAAAAGCAAATAGATATTTCCAGAGTAGTGTATTGAATTCAATTACACGGTGCTCTGTTACTATCAGAGGCCATTTAGACTTGAAATTCTTATGTAAACATGGGAATGTTTGTATCAAGCGGTGCTATATCATTATTTCCGTTTACTGTTATTAACAACGTTCATAGCTCGATACGTGGAAACTCAACTGGAGTAGAATGTAATAGTTCGATGCCCTTTCGAAAGAATTCTAGATGTTATGGAACTTTGTGTGCATATTTTTTCGATGTTTTGAAAACATCCTGGGTAATTTTTTACTCATAGAGCGATCTCACTCTCTTCCAAATCAATAGAAGCGTTTCGCTCTGCTAGATGACAATAGAATGAATGAGTTTATTAGTTTGCTTTGAGTGTAGAGAAACTTTGTATCGCTCAGTGAATTTAAGGTGCTGCGTTAAGTTGGTTTCCTGGTTTTGGGTTTATATTTGTCCAAGCTGCGCCAAACCTTCTTGATCAATAGAATCTCTCCTAGGATTCTTTCATCCAATAAAAGTGGTTATTTAGTTATTGTGTCTTGAGGCTTTAAATCAATGCTACACTACTCGAAAACCTCTCGACTCTTTCACGTTGGCGTGGTGTGGAAGTTTGGAGCATGGGGTGCCAGATCAGGTGTTCCCTCGTCATCTGACCGTGGTTCAAAATTACGTGGTGTTTTCCTCGGACATTTCCCTTCGGGATTGATCCCGGACCGTCGTCAATAGCCCGTTGTGTTGCTCTAGTGCGACGTTAATTAGTTACCATACCATTCAGACATGCTTACGAGCGAAAGAAGTTTAAAATATGAGATTACTTCAGAGGTTTGCAATAGTTAAACACATGACAAAAAGACAGAAAATTGAGTAATTTTCTATATTATTTTTTAGTTTGTTTCAAAAAATTTAATCTTGAAACAAGCATTCGACGTCTTTGATAATCTTAAAATTTAAATGCATTCTCTTAAAGCTTCATTTTGAAATACTTTCGTATCCTAAAATATCCTTACTTAATAAATCGGATCTTTCCCTTGGGGACTGATCCCAGGATCGTCCCCAATAGTCCGCTCCAGTGCGACGTTAATTAAAATACATACCTACCTTACCTTACTTAATAAAAGCCTAGATAAGACGATGTAACAAAAACATAATTAGGTATCTCTCTTCCATATAATTAGGTATTGGTGGAGATGTCTACTAAACCATCAATCAAATCACGCATTACTTAGTTTATCTTAAAGTTAAATATAATTTATTTAAAATACATTCTCTCATCCAAAAATATCCTTTCAAAAACTTTCAAAAACAGTTTCTACGTTCACAACTATTTTTTTGCAAAAACCTTTAAGGCTGTCTGGGTTAAGTAGTAATGCGTGCTGGAACACTAAAAAGGTTCAATGACATCTATAATAAGCACATTTCGCACGCGTTGACACTTGCAGACGAGAAAACTTTCAGCGAGTTCGGACTTGCACTGAATTCAAAATCCAATAAACTGTCCTCTTCATGCCCTTTCTCCACTGTTCTTCCCGTAAGAGATGCTACTCAGAACTCTGTTGCCTTAATGGCTTTTCTGATGCACACGCTTTGTTGAAGTTATAAATAATTTTCAGCTTTTTAAGAGCTGCTATTCGGAATTATTATCCCTTGAAGATCTGAAACAAAACATTGTCCTCTTTTATTATATGTGATCATGGCCTGCGCTAATTGTTCAGAAGTCATCAATATTCCTAAGAAAAATTGCTACAGGCTTGACCTAAGCATAGTGTAAGCTCAGTAGGCCTCTTTTCGAGAGCCGCGATCGACTTTCAGTTCTGATTGAGGCTGATAATTTACCCGATAAGCTAAGGACAACTAGAAAGTCATACCGGCAATATTAATTTTTACCTAATATCTGTGCTTTTTTTTCAAAATATACTGAAGACAGGTTTGAGATTTTTTGTGTACATATACGATAGACTTTTAGTTCTGATTGAGGCTGATGATTTACCTCATAAGTTAAGGATAACAAGAAAGCCATACCGGCAATATTAATTTAGATAATTTCTATGTGGTTTTTTTTCTGAATATACTGAAGACAGGTTTGATATTTTTTTGTGTATTTATACAAACGACTTACAGTTCTGGTTGAGGCTGTTTTACCTGATACAGTAAGGACAACTAGAAAGTTAAACCGGCAATATTAATTTACCTAATTTCTATGTGCTTTTTTCTAAATATACTGGAGACACAGGTTTGAGATTTTGTGTGTACTTACATACTGAAAGGGAGAGAATAGTGCTTTGTTCCTTAATTAAAAAATATTTATATTAAATTAACTAGAAATTCACGAAATATTTTCGTTTTTTCTTAACCCACTGAGGGGTTCACTCGCAAAAAATACATCCTTTCCGAAACCTCCAGGATTTCTAACTTATTTTGACCTTGACCAAGGGCCGCGGTAGCCCGTTTGCAAGTAGGTACGTTGTTGAATTAAAGTCGCACTGGAGCAACACAAAGGGTCGATGGCGGAGGTCGGGGATCAATCCCGAAGGGAAAGATACGAGGACAACACCTCTTAATTTTGAACCACGGTCAGAGGTTTCCGAGAAGGAATCGCGTGATATGATTATTGTGCAGTGGATCTTTCCTCCCTGTAAAAGGCCGTACGTAACTGAATTACTAATTTAGTACTCTTGTGCGTTTGCAAAATCAAGTATGAATTTTATTTACATCCTTTTTTCCGTCAATTAAGTAAGGAAACGCATTTGCAAGGATTGAGATAAATGCGACAACATATACGATTGGGAGTGATGTAAAAAACGTGTTAAATAGTAGGGGTATTGAAAACAATTCTATTGTATTGTTTTCTAATCTAAATTGAAATAACCAAATTTTTCGTCCTTTCTGGATATTTTTCATTGTAAATGTTATTTCAAGTCTACAAATAAAAATAAAAAATGTATAAAGGGTGTCAAAATATATCCGCGTTTGGTCCTCCCTACGAGTAGCTATACGGGTAGGGAGGACCAAACACGGACCTACCTTACCCGTAGATCTACGGGTAGGTAGATAGGCAGTTGAATTTACGTATCACTGGAACAACACAATGAACCATTGGTATATCTATGGGATAAATAGGCAGGCAGTTAATTAACGTCACACAACACAACGAAATTAGTATCAGAATCCGAAAATTCAAATTTTCCGGCTAATAGTACCCTAATTTTTCCATAAATGGTCCCTTAATAATTGTAGGTATTTAATCAACATCGCACTGGAGGAACACAAAGGGCTATTGGCGACGGTCCGGGATCAACCCCCTAAGGGAAGATCGGAAGGCAACGCCACGTAATTTTAAACCACGGTCAGATGACGAGGTCACACCTGAGCTGGCATTCGTACTTCCACACTACGCCAACGTGAGGACATATGACGCCACGATAGATTGAACGTGCACCAGCCCCCTTTGTACACGACTGTCTTAGGTTGGATTCGACTTCGCAACCCTCCGGTTGGTAATCTGTTTCTCTTCCAACCGGGATACACTTAAATCTGTAGGTAAGTAGGTATTTAAGTACGTCGCACTGCAGCAACACGAAATTAAATCTGTAGGACTTTTTTAAAATTAAGGCATTTTGATTTCGAAACAAGCACTTACACACTGCGATACTAAAAAAATTAAGGCATTTTGATTTCGAAACAAGCACTTACACACTGCGATACTAACTGACGAAGAAACAACTCAGTATTACTAGATTTGTCCTGATCTTCAATTTCAGTGGAAAATTTTTCTTTATGCTTCCTTCTGATTGGTCATTGACATTTGTAACGGATGTTATTAAATCATTTTGGGTCTGAGCTTTTCGACACAGTCATGAATATTATTGCACTCAGAAAATTTCCACTGTAAAGATTTTATTCATAAAAATATAAATAAAACTAAAACTAATTCCATGAGAACCTCTCACGGCTTGATACAAATGATGCCAAGCGGGTACCGGCCCGGCGGTTGAGAAATACTGATCTAGGCTATTACTCCCAAATCAGTCTTCACGCGAAAACAGTTTTAGGTTTACATTAGTTTTGTTCACGCAGGTAGGTAAAGGGGGCTGGTGCACGTTAAATCTGTCGTCGCCTCAAATGTCCTCACGCCGGCGTGGTGTGGAAGTTTGGAGAGTGGGGTGCCAGAACAGGTGTGACCTCGCCATCTGACCGTTGTTCAAAATTACTTGGTGTTGTTCTCGGATCTTTCCTTTCGGGGGTTGATCAAGGACCCTCGCCAATAGCCCGTTGTGTTTCTCCAGTGAGACGTGAATTGAATACCTACCTACCGGACCTGATTTGGATTGTGGAATAAATGAAGCAGACAGGAAGTTTGAACGATTGTTTAGTGTGAATATTCAATAATTAATTTATAGTCTGAACGATTAAAGTGAGTTTCATACTAATATTGAAGGATAATTTTATTGATTAAAGGCAAGGATTAAAGTTGGTAAGCACCAAGATATCGCCAGCGTTCCTTTCCATAAACCATTTTTGTGCACTTAAAGTACAACAGCAATTTGAATCAATGTTAATAAATATAGTCACAGTCCACTAAAGTTTGATATTTTTATGTGAGCCATGACAATCGCTCTATTTTACTTGTCTCCCGATGAATTTTAAGTTTGTGAACATCAGAGCAAAATCTCAAACAGTTCTCTAGAATTTGAAGTTCAAAGGTCACTTGTGTGTTTGGAATAGTTGTCTTAAAACCCCGGTATAACCCAGTTAACCTCAGTACCAGGTTAGAAGTCAGGTCTCGGTTCTATGTTGAGGGACCTAACATACTGGGGCCGCACAGGTAGGATTTGCACTTAAATCCTTCGCTTGTCTTGGCCTTTTTAAAAGTACATGAACTCACGGTCTTAGACCGGATGGGATAAGAAACATCAACAACAGAAAAAGAGCACTTATGAGAGTCACTTTCTGCCAAACTAAGTATAGGTGGCGGTAACATTTCTGCGGCGATTCTGTGCTTAATGTACTGCAGTATTTCTTAAACTTATTCTGTACGTGCAGTACATTGATTGTTTTTCGAATACCATTTAAGCACTTCGCCAATAAAAATCCCAAAGAATGAATTCCGAATTGATATACGACAGTTGATTTAAAACACCAATTAGATTAACCCTCCTGATGGTTGTCTCGACGACATATCTTGTCATTAGCAAAATTGACCAGATCTTAATGGACGAGATGTCTCGTCATTGGAAAATCTGACCAGATCTTAATCTTCATCATCAAGAAAATGCAATATCTTGATGACGAGATATCATATGCAAAATTGGTCAGATCTTGATGGATGAGATATCGTCGAAACCACTTAGAGGGTTAAATCTGAAAAGTCACCAAAACAAGTATGAACTACACTGCATTACAAGGTAGTCTCGATATGTATCAGCATGCAAGAGCATTTGTACAGCAAAATTAAAGTCTTCGCAGACCGTTTAGTTTGTTGGTTTTACACTGAAAATCCCTCTCATAATCGAAAATAAAAAGAGCATGGTCTGTAGTCCTCCCACTCAGCAGCACGGTCCTGAATATGAGAATCGAATCTCAGTTCCCCAAAAGCAACGCGGGATTTTGAGATCGAGTTCAAAGAGGAAGAAAGTAATGGCCTGAACTCGGCAGAATCCGTACCATCAGTTAAAGACTGGGAATAAAAAACAAAGTGAAATGAAAGAGAGATAAAACTTCGTACAAACCAACACTTCCTTCCCCATCTTTTTTATTTGCGAGGCCTCAAAGCATTAAGGAAAAGGGAAAACGGATCAACGAGAATGGAGTCAGATTATCATGAGTTCCGGCTCTGGTGGGAAAACCTTTTGAGGACAAATAATTGAAATGCATGGGGCAGGTTTTTAGAGGGAGAAAAATGTTGATTGACATCACCAACGAAAGAGAAAAGATTCCTTTGCTTTTTTTTAATGTCAAGATAACAAAAATGTGAAAAATGCCGTGAAATTTGAATACCTGTGCTCGACTTTAAACATTTATATTCAGACATTTCAATAAATGCCCACTTATAAAAGTATTGTGAAGTACTATTTTATGTGTAGATCAAAATTAATCCTCCTGGTGGTTGTCTCGATTAGCAAAACTGACCAGATTTGATGGACGAGATGTCTCGTCATTAGTATGACTAAAATTTCCTAAGCGTTTCATTTTCCAAAATTTAAATTAGATTAATTTGAGTTTTCAAAAAGACATTACCCTAAATAATTTTCAGCTATACGTTTTAGTATGTAAGAAAATATTTTTAATTTCAAAATTCAGGAATGTCAAGATTGTGTAAAACTATATTTTTACTTTCACCCAATATTCAAAATGAATATATTATTTATAATGAACGTATATTAAAACATTTTTAACAAATATATTCATCTTAAGAATGTGGGTATACCCACAATAGACGTGAAATATAAGTAGACTGAGCATTGCTATTGATAGGAGCTTCAAAAAGTGTGGCCCTCAAGGACACCATCTTCTTTAGGTGTGTACGGGCATCACAACCCCCAGGTACCTGGGTGATCTTTCTCCCTTTCATGTTAACCCTCGCCTACCCTTCTACTTTTTCTTCCTCCTTCATGGTGTTGTTTGTCTTGTGCTTGGCACAGATTGGCCAAATATGGCCCCTACGCCATAAAACCCAGAAAACAACCAAAAAGTGCGACCAACATGTCGACTAGTAGTCACGTGACTGCTCTGCCGATTTAACATTTTATCACCTGGTTCGGCGATATAGCATCTTATGACAGGCCAGATGTTGTGAATGCGCATTTCTATAGAGGGAATTCACTCAACCGTCTCAGATATGTATTCATGGTATCAATCCTCCAAACTGAATCAAAAGAAAAAGCTAATTTTCATTCTTTAAATATTTTCTTAGTGCGCTGTGTTTAGTGTAACTCATTTTGAAAATTTTACGACAAAACCAATTTACACATTTTATGGGAGCGATTTTCAGTGCAAACAAACAAACCAGATGGAAGCAAATATTTTACTTCCACTACCAAAATGCTCTATCATGACAACTATCGGGGTTACCTTAAAATGTAGTTTATCACAGTTTGGGCGACGTTTGGAGTTCAATCTAATTGGTATTGACCAATCAACTATCATTTTTCAATTCGGAATTTATTCTTTGGAATTTTTATCAGAAAAGTACTGAAATCGTATTCGAAAACTAAGCCGTGATTTACAGGAAATACGTTCTGCCTCAGAAACCCTAACGCCACCTACATTTAGCTTGACAAAAAATGTCTTTCATAGAGTATCCGAGATTTGTGTCACTTTCATGCGACTACAGTAATCTTTAAAATTCAGTCTGGTTGAAAACAAAAAGAAACAAAACTTTCCAAAATGTGATAAGATCTTAGAGTTAAAAAATTCTACATTTAACGGTGGGCTTCCTCTGAAATTGACTCCTAGCTACGCTACACTGACTACGGTTCAGTGGAAAGACTTCGTGTATGATTCTATTTAGAATGGTGAAGCATTAGATATTCAAAGACTTCGTGTATGATTCTATTTAGAATGGTGAAGCATTAGATATTCAGATATGATTATTTCTCCCAAGTGAAAAAAGCTAAAAGAAAACCAAATGCGATAGTATCTTAACACGAGCCTATTCAAATTGCATCTGGACTAGAGCTCTGCAATTACGACTTAATGAATAAATTCATATCCCCTATATTTGCATTATTTTTTCTCTGAATCTGACAAATGCTCTCCTAACACTCAACTTGACCTCAAATTACTTAGAGAAGTCATTTATTGTAGCGGGAAATAGTAAACAGCCTTGGAAATTCCTTAAGACGCTTATGAGGGAACAAACAGGTTTTGTTTTGGAGGTTGTTGGATTTGTTTGCATGTTTTGTACATGCGGTGTCTACTTGTGTCATCTTCTAGATTTATAGAAACCACATATCGTCGGCTTAGGCAGAAACCCATTAAGGGAAAAAATATTTTACTGTACTGCTACTAATTATATTAATTTTTAAATCGAAGAATAAAGTTGTAAGTATTTTGATAATGTTATAAGTATTTTGTAAAATTGTAAGTAAATTGTAAATTATAAGAAAAATTTTAAGTATTTTGTAAAATTGTAAGTATTTTGATAGAGTTGTAAGGTATTTTGATAGTGTTGTAAGTATTTTGATAGTGTTATGAGAAGTATTTTGTAAAATTGTAAGTAAATTGTAAGAAAAATTTTAAGAGTATTAGTGTTATAAGTATTTTGCAGAATTGTAAGTAAATTGTAAACTGTAAGTATTTTGATAGTGTTAAAATTTCATAAGCGTTTCATTTTCCAAAATATGAATTAGATTAAGTTGAGTTTTCAAATAAAAGGCATTACCCTAGATAATTTTCAGCTAAATGCTTTAGTACTTTAAAAAAGATTTTTAATTTCAAAATTCTCCAAAACATTCTTCAAAATGAAAAAAAAATCCAAAGATTCCGGTAAACTCTGAATTCGTGTGTCGATGCATGCCGTTGAAAATCCGAGCGGGAAATGACGCCTTACGCCATAGAAACGATTTGATCGACTGACTTAAACTACTATACAACCTAAAACCAGCATTTCCGAACACACATTCTTTGACAAAAAATTTTTACTTTGGGCCCCTCTACTACCCAAACCAGACGTATTCAAAACACCTTGTATATCTTTCTAACAGATTGCTAACATCATAATGTATTTCTTCTCATCATGAGGTAGGTAGGTTGAACTAACGTTGCACTGGAGTAACACAATTGGCTAGTGGCGTCTGTCAGGGTAGGTATTTTAATTAACGTCACATTGCAGCAACACAACTGGCTAGTGGCGTCTGTCAGGGTAGGTAGGTATTTTAATTAACGTCACATTGCAGCAACACAACTGGCTAGTGGCGTCTGTCAGGGTAGGTAGGTATTTTAATTAACGTCACATTGCAGCAACACAACTGGCTAGTGGCGTCTGTCAGGGTAGGTATTTTAATTAACGTCACATTGCAGCAACACAACGGGCTATTGGCATCGGTCCGGGATCAAACCCGAAGGGAAAGATCCGAGGACAACGCATCATAATTTTGATCCAAGATCATAACGACGAGGTCAACAGCTGTGCTGGCATATCATTCTCTAAACTTCCATACTACGCCAACGTGAGGATATTTGAGGTCACGACAGATTTAGCATGCACCAATCCCCACGTACACGATAGTCTTTGGTTGAATCGAGTTTCGAACTCGCAACTCTGCTAATCCGTTACTCTTCCAAATAGGTCTGGTGCCGTGGGTGTATCAATAGCCCGTTGTGTTGCTCCTGTGCGACGTTAATTAACTACCTACCTACCCTGGGTGTATTTCTCTCTTCTGTGGCTGTAGAACTTTCATTGCGCGTATGTCTATTACTTGATATTATGTCTTGTGTCTGGCGCAGCATGGCCATATATGGCCTTTGCGCCATTAAACCCCAACAAACCAACCGATCATCCAAACAGCTACCACGACCCAATTCTGGTGATGGTTATGATGCGGAGTTTCAAAATCTTTTAGTCCTCACGTTGGCGTGGTGTGGAAGTTTGGAGAGTGGGGTGCCAGCTCAGGTGTTGCCTCGTCATCTGACCGTGGTTCAAAATTACGTGGTGTTGTCCTCGGATCTTTCCCTTTGGGATTGATCCCGGACCGTCACCAATAGCCCGTTGTGTTGCTCCAGTGTGACGTTAATTGAAATAACAATAACAACAATAACAAAATCTTTTGACTACAGCAATTTAAAATTAAAATTAACTATTCAGTTAGCTTAGAATCTCGGCTTATTTTAATTTTAAAAATGGCAAAACATTGATGTGATGTTACTGGACATCTGAAAAGGAAAAACGGATGCGATAATAATTTTGTATTAGTGAAATCTTCGTTCCCGTTATTTCAGGTTTACGAACAGGCTGGAATCATGCCCTCAGGCAGCTATGCAAATAAATAAATACATTCTTAAGAGTGTGTTTATATGGCCATTCCAACCTTCAAATGAAACATTTTAATTGTATGCAGACACATCAAACCGGTTTTTCATCTGACTAATTCTTTGTATTTTCAGAGATACTCCTTCTGCTGTCCAAACACCGTTTCATTTTCTGTTGGGGAGAATACAGTAAACGAAATCGGCTCTTACTGGAATCCTTTCGAAACAACATTCTCAGAAATTGATGGGCCGCTGTAGCCCAGTTGGCAGAGTAACGGATTAGCAACTCGGAGGGTAGTGAGTTCAAAACTCGGTCCAACTAAAAGACCGTCGTGTACACGAGGGCTGTTGCACGTTAAATCTGTCTCGGCCTCAAATGTCCTCACGTTAATGCTATGAATTATATACATGGATTATTTTTCTAACATGGAGTCATTCAAATTTTTACAATGCATGGAAGCATTACAACGTATTTCTCAACTGAGGAGCGGCAACTCCTTAATTTATACACTCGAAAACTGTTTTGGAATGCGTAACATCAGACTCATCCTGCGCCGAGGGAGTCTGGTTGAAAAAGTTGGGGAAACCGGAGTGTTACGAGTTCGAAACTCGATCCAACCAAAGTCCGTCGTATACTTGTGAGCAGGTGCACGTTAAATCTGTCGTGACATCAAATGCCCTCACGTTGGCGTGGTGTGGAAGTTTGCACAGTGGGATGCCAGCTCAGGTGTGACCCCGTCATCTAACTGGGGTTCAAAATTACGAGGCGTTGTCCTTAGATCTTTCTCTTCGGGATTGATCTAGGACCTTCGTCAATAGCCCGTTGTGTTGTTCCAGTGTGACATTAATTAACTACCTACCTCAAAAATTCATGGGGAATTCACTTGTCAGATGGAGTATTACATTGAAAGTTCACTTGCTTGCAGGTAAAAACTTTCCTTGTGTATGCATGCCCATTACTTGACGTTGTCTTGTACTTGGTACAGTTTGGCCAAATATGGCTCTTGTGTCATAAAACCCAACCAACCATCAGTTGCCAAAATGCTCTACTAAGTCAATTTTAAAATTTATTTTGTTTTCGAGGGTGTGTATAAATACATAATGTAATGACTTAGGCCTGATTTTTAGACTCGACAACCGCCTACTTAAAAGTAAGTTGGTTGGTTGGGTTTTATGGTATAAGGGCCATATTTGACCAAGCATAAGACAGACAACGTCAAGTAACGGACATGCACATGCAAGAAAAGTTTTACTGACACAGAAGAGAGAAATACACAGGAGTATCGATCCTGTTCCGCCTACAACTCAGGTTGTTAGCGCATTAGGTAAACCCACTGAGCCATGGCGGCCCCACTTAACTCTCCTAGTGGTCGTTTCGACGAGGTATCTCGTCATTAGCAAAACTGACCAGATCTTGATGAAAGAGATATCTCGTCCATCAAGATCTAGTCGTCTTTCGTCATTAGAAGAAAACTAACCAGATCTTGATCTTGCCATCATCAAAAATTGGCAATATCTTGACGACGAGTTATCTCGTCATTAGCGAAATGGGTCACATCTTGATGGACGAGATATCTCGTCGAAACCACTTGGAGGGCTAAAAGTAAGGGTAAAACTTGTTAGGAGGCAAACGATTGATCAGTGGTCGAAGTATGATCCAAACAGCAAAAAATTGTAGGAAAGTTATTCGTCAAAAATGACGATTGAATCCAAAAACTCGATTGTCAAAACAAAAGTTATATATGCAAAAAAAACGACAAACGGTAGCCAATTCCGAAGCTGGAATCGACGAAACCCTTTGGAAAACAAATGGCGCACTTCCTACTCGATTGCATTAATTGATACACATCTATTCTATAGCTGCAATCAAAGGAAAGCTCTAAATCAAAAGACTGTCGGAATCCTTGTTTGCTTTTTCGTATTACAATTCCCCAAAGACTGATATAACATCGAGCCGCCTGAAATAACATCACGTGCTCCTTCCAGAACTACGCGCGCTGCGACATCTGCAGAGGTTTCGATGGCGAAGTTTGTTTTTATAGTCAAAACAAGCCCGGAGTCCCGTTATGAGAGGTGTGTGACGAAACCGCAACGTCAGCGACTGACTGCAAGGTAACGGACGTCAGTGAGCATTTCTCACGTGATTCGGGATAAGGAAGATCGTGATAGAAGTGAAGTTTTGAGGAAGAGAATCGAGAGAGAGCTGGTGTGACCTAAATTTCCCGAAAAGAATTTAGGTCACTCATTTAGCCCTGCCCGATCGCGATCTGGTTTTGGATGACCGGTCCCATTGGTGTTAATACACGAGTGATGCAGCACCTTCGATTTCATTACGAAATCTCGCAAATTCGAAGCGACAGCTGAAACAATGGATGGGCATTTAGAGGGGTTTTCTTTCCTTTCGGCATCTGCTTCGCTGAGAGGTTTACCTTCGAGCTTTTGTTTTATGCATCGGCCATGCCGGATCTACGAGTTATTCATTTCTGCTCGCTTTCGTTTTGTTTTGCGCATGCAAATAAATGGGGAATTCCAGTCCTTCCTCGTTCTGATCTTCTTTCTGAGCTTAATTCGTTTTCGGAGGGTGTTCTTATTACTGGGTTTTACTTTTATTTGCTGCGAAAAACTGCTTAGCTTCCTCGACGGAAATTGTGTCATTTAATTAGAAAGCGCGACTGATGCGACAATCTGATTTGGAGGATAAGTAGATTAATTTGAAGTTTCGTCTGGTCCTAAATTCAATTGAAACCGGGTTCTGTCAACCGTTTCATAAATTGTCACTCTGAATAAATCTTGCCGGAGATTAATTTCTTTTCCTTGAGTATAAAGAAAATAAGCTCTTAGCGACTTTTTGTCCTCTAGTAGGAGAGCCGCTACATTAAAGGCACTCCTATTTGAAAAAGTATTGTTCTTAAGAATTAAAAAAATTACTAATTTTGCTTTTTTAATATTTTTTAAATAATTTATGCTCTGCGTTTGGTTAGATTTCTACGAAGATTTTCTCGTTGGTCAAAGGTCTTCTCAGTAGACAAATGTACTAAAGCATTCTATAAGGGTTTAATAGATTCCAAAAAATATTCATAAATATTCATATTTATTTAATTGTGTTCCTAAAAAGTATTAACAATATCTTACATCATAAAGATTTCTGTTGTCCGCGATACGTATATATTTTAATGTTCAGAATATAGCTATAGATCATTTGTTCCCAACCTATGCTCCGCGGAGCCCTAAGGCATCTGCGGCCACTCCAATAAAATAAAATAAATACAAATGAAATGAAATAAAAAATAAGAAGCAAAAAGTAGAATCAAAATAAGAACACTAGAAATTATATTCTGAATGGAAATTTGACAAGTTGAATTTCGTTCCTCCTCTAGCAGACGACGCTTGGTCATTCTGCTGTCTCTACCAATCATGTGTATCATGTGTATTGGTGGTAGTTGAAAATAAATTGAGGTATGATAAATTTCAAAGTTTTCAAAGTGTAATTTCATCACATTGGTATTGCGCAATTGTTTAAATATCTCTTTACTATCTATCCACTCTTCATCCCCCTGTAACACTACTCCTAAACGTTATTAACTTGTTAAACATAGGGTAGCCTTACGGGGCTCCGCCATAGAAATTGATTCTAAAAAGGTCTCCGCGAGTCAAAAAGTTTGGGAACCTCTGCTATAGATAGACAGTTCCATATTCTATCCACTGTATATTCCCCTTATTTATAAAATGAAGTGCCAGAAAAACTGGTACATCAGTCTAATATTTGGTAGGCCTCCTAGGGAGCGTAGAACTCTAGAAATACGACGGGCCATGAACTACTGCATATTCCCCTTATTTATGACCATGCATATTTCCCTTATTTATAAAACGAAGTGCCAGAAAAACTGGTTCATGAGTCTAATATTTGGTAGGCCTCCTAGGGAGCGTAGAACTCTAGAAATACGACGGGCCATGAACTACTGCATATTCCCCTTATTTATGACCATGCATATTTCCCTTATTTATAAAACGAAGTGCCAGAAAAACTGGTTCATGAGTCTAATATTTGGTAGGCCTCCTAGGGAGCGTAGAACTCTAGAAATACGACGGGCCATGAACTACTGCATATTCCCCTTATTTATGACCATGCATATTTCCCTTATTTATAAAACGAAGTGCCAGAAAAACTGGTTCATGAGTCTAATATTTGGTAGGCCTCCTAGGGAGCGTAGAACTCTAGAAATACGACGGGCCATGAACTACTGCATATTCCCCTTATTTATGACCATGCATATTTCCCTTATTTATAAAACGAAGTGCCAGAAAAACTGGTTCATGAGTCTAATATTTGGTAGGCCTCCTAGGGAGCGTGGAATTGTAGAAATACGACGGGCCATGAACTACTCCACGAGCTTAAGAAAGTATTATGTAGGCATTGAGTAACATACTTTCTGCAGAGGAATCTACAATTCTGTTGCATTCCGAGGTGTAGGATTTCTGTGTTCCACAGCGCGTTGCATGGCATCCCAGATGTGTTCGATAACATTGAGATATGGTGACGTAGGTGCGAATGGCAAGACCCCAAATTCAGACGAGTGTTCCTCTAACCATAATTTGACGTGTCTAGACTTGTGTGGTGACGCATTGTCCTGTTGGAAAAGGTCAAACCCATCAGAATGACAGCAGAACATGAACGGGCGTAACTCGTCAGAAAGGATGCACACATTGCATTCACCTGTCAAAGACGTTTGCAGACGTACCAGGGCTTCCATTGAATGCCAGCTTAATCCTCTTGGTGGTTGTCTCGACGAGGTATCTCGTCATTATCAAATCTGACCATATATCTTGTCAATAGAAAAAACTAGCCGGGTCTTAATCTCGTCATCCAAAAATCGGCGATATCTTAATGGTGAGATATCTTGTCATTAACAGACTTGGTCAGATCTTGATGGTCAATTATCTCGTTGAAACTACTTGGAGGGTTAACAAACCCCATATCATTACAGAGCCATCACCAGCTGTACAATCCCCTGTTGACATACGACATCTATGGCTTCATGGGGTTTTCACCACAGACGGATCCTTGGATCTGCCCGAAACAGTTGGAAACGCGACTCGTCAGACCAGGTTAAGATTTTCTAGTCATAAAAAGTGCCCAGTGGTTGTGTTCCCGAGCTCAGGTGAGGCACATAGCTGTGTGTCGAGTATTCATCAAGGAAACTCGAATTTGACGTCGGCTCCAAAAGCTCATATCTTTGAGGGAACGCTGCACAGTCCTCGCGCTGATATTTGTTGAGGACGTGGCATTGAATCCGATGTTATTTGAGGCAGTATTGCACGCCTATCGCGTGAAATGATTCTTGTCGTTCACCCAGTGCGACGTTAATTAACTACCTACCTACCATCTTCCAATCACACTGCTGTCGGTAAGTTACACGTTTTGATAGAATTCTCGTAATCACGGTATATCCTTGAATGGTAGGTGTGTAGTGTCTTATAGTTAGTATACATATAAGTAGTATATACGTTTGATGATTTTCTCATTAAAACTGCACAAGATTAAATTCAACACATATCGATAAAGGTTCATTAAAATAATATGCGAGTATTATTAAGTGTGTGAAATTAATTGTAATTATTTTAAACCAGCATATCTGAAAAATAGAGACACTCTTTACATAATGTACACATTTCTACAACTCACCAGGAGGGTTAAGATACCATTCACTGATCGATAAGGGAGTATGACGCCAAAGTTTATCTCAAAATGGCTTAGGAACCGCCTTTAAAACAGGTCTATAAGTTTTAACACCAGGAATTAACATGGAAACAAGTGTCTTTTAGAGACTAATTTTTATCAGTGATAAGAAAAAAATAATATTGATGTTCCAGATGGTTAGGCCTCATATTGTCATGATTTGAAGAGTCGAGAATTTTTACTGTAGGAGGTAGTTAATTAACGTCGCGCTAAGGATCACTAGTCTACTAGTTTTGGTCACATGATCCTGGGCACATAACAAGGTTACCATTACTCACTCTACTTTTATATCTCCTCTATATGTATAAGTGCCCTTTTTATGTTGCTTCGTATCCCGTTTTATCTAGACTAGCTAGACCAAGTCCGTGAGTCCATAAAACTTCCAAGAGTTCAAGAAGAGCGAAGGATTAAAAAGTAGATCCTACCTGTACAGCTTTTCATTTATAATTAGAGAGCATAAATTTTAATTTTACCAAGAGACGTTAAGTGAACTTGAAGACCTTGGTATGTTTCCGAGCGAGATTCAACTCCTTAATACATCGAATTCCACGGAAATGTGGTTTCATCAGAAAATACTTAGATATTACACTGGCTATCCGATCTAATTCCAATAGAAAATGTATGAGGAATCTTCAGCAGAAAGGTTTAATCATCATTCACAATTCAAAAACTGAAAATGTCGGTAGAAAAAATTGTATATATACGTCAAATCATACTCAACGCTAGTAACACCACAAGAATTCTTGTTTTTAATATCCAAAACTTAAATTGTGTCGCATATTTCGATTTTTTTCTTCAGACCATATATTTAATTACAGTTCTACATTTAGGATTTGAAAATGCAAAGAGCCTATTTTGCAAGTTAAAATGAACTACAATTGTTTTCATTTTTATGCTTATTATGTACCTTCAAGGGTGAAAAATTTTGAGAGATTTTTTTAAATTTCCATTTGTTAAACATCAATAACTAAATTTTGTAATAAAAAAAACGAAATTGTTTTTAGATAGCGAAACAGACAGAGTATATTTGGGATGAAATGTTCAAAGATGCATATAAAAACATTAGTTGCGTCTGACCCTAAATCCGTGTTAATAAACGTACCGTAACATTTCAATATATTTTTACTGCATGTATAAGGAAATTTTAGCCTCATAAATATTTTTGAATTGTTTTTCGCAGTTTATGAAAAGCGTCTATTATGTTGATAAACAATATTATTTTTACTCATTTCTTTCATGCTGCTTTTTCAATCCGTGTTTCTCTATACGTGTCAGTAAAATTTTCCTTCTTGTGTGTATGTCCGTTACTTGAAGTTGCCTGTCTTATGTTTGACGCAGCTTGGCCAAATATGGCCATTGGGCCATAAAACCCATCCCAACCAACCAACCATTATGCTTTTGCATAGATCAAGTGGTTTCGACGAGGTATCTCGTCAATCACGATCTGACCAATATTGCTCTAATGACGAGATATCTCGTCATCAAGAAAGCCAATTAAATTCCGAATGAAGATATTGCCATTTTTTATGATGACCAGATCAAGATCTGGCTAGTTTTCTTCTCATGGCGAGATATCTCGTGCATCAAAATCCGGTTAGTTTTGCTAATGACGAGATACCTCGTCGACACAACCACCAGTAGGGTTAATATGTCTGAACACGATCAATGCGGCCTCTGTAAAGACAAAACTACCGAAGACGAACGGAAACCAGAAAGAATGAAAGATCTACCTCAGCAGGAGACAACTTTAAAAGTTGGTGGCGATTACTGGACCATGACTCCAAGGGACCTTCAGTGCGACAGGAAAAGCACTCGCTTCAGTAGAGTGTGTGGCTGACATTTTCTTTATCCAAAAGAACCGTTCATCGGTCTGTCATTGAAATGGATGGGAACTCAAACGTAAGAAAGACTTTCTGAGTGATGATTTCGCGCTTTAAAGATCCAGGAGTGACTGTCGAGAAATTGTATTAATTATCACTAGTGTTTCTCAGCAGGTGCATTTCCACAGCGTGTCGCGTTTTCGTTAGATACACTTATTCCCTGATTTCATATCTGAAATTGTGATATTCGTATAGCTGTGATTGATATCTTTTGTCATTTCCTGAAGAGACATGGAGATAAATTTTTTTCTCACTTTTACTAAGCTTGAAATCGTTATTCAAATAAAAGGCGTTAACTAGTTTAGAACTATTTTGTAAAATATGATTTCCACTTTGAAAAAAATTAGCTCCGTAAACTTTCTGTTATTCTAATCATTTATTCCCTATACGTTTCTGAGAAATCATGACAATCTAAAATATCAACATTTTTCATACGAACAAAAGCTTTCTAATTTCTGCTATAGCATCAAATTTCTTTTAACTAGTTTTCGTCAACTATCCTCAAACTCAAAGATGTTGATAGTTGTTTACAAAAGGAAACTAATCTTTCTTCTTTATCAGAATAAAGAGTATTTAATTTGAAGAACAACAAAAGAATCGAAATAATGCCGCTTTTTTAACCCTCCAGGTGGTTTCGACGAGTTATTTCGTCCATCAAGATCTGGTCAGTTTTGCTATTGACGAAATATCTCGTCCAACAAGATCTGGCCAGTTCAGCTGATGACGAGATACCTTGTTGAGACAACCCCCACCAGGAGAATGTAACCATTCGCCAGTAGTCCGGCAGCAAATATTGACAGTAGAGTGAAAACCAAATCCCAATAGTTCTGTTTCACATAATGACCGTAGAGTGCGAAACCGAATCCTAAAACCAAATAGCCTTTAGATCGTTTAATTGATCATACGATTCTAATCACCAATTGGTCAAATATCAAAGCATTAGCTACTTTCCTAAGACTTCAGAGTACATTTCTTTTTGTTGAGCATGAAACTTGCAATAGTAAACAAGTTATTTGCATAGTTGTGATTTTAGTGGAAATTAATCTAAAATCATTAAAGATATTGAACTATAGAAAGATTAGCGAAATATTTTACATTAAAATAAATTCCAAATGGGGGTAGGGACAATAAGTAAGAATTTTAGACTTGTTTGTTCTAGTTAAACTACATTTAACAATAGTGCACCTATGTTAAAAATTTATGTTTAGTTATAATGTTCATATTTCTTAATTTTTGGGCCCAGAAATTATGCTCTGTATATTCTAATATTTCTAGTTTCATGTTTTAAAATGTTGTTTTAATAAAATCTAGTACCAAATTTTAGTACACGACACAGATATAGTACATAAAACTGTAAATTTTATAATACATTTTTGGGCAAAATTAAAATGAATTATTCATAAATAACTAATAATTCATAATTATTCATAATTAACTGATTATTCATAATTAACTACTTATATGCATTCCATAAGCATAGTCTAACTGCACTAATTACTGCCTTATATTTATTCATAATAGTTACCAATTGTTATTACGTTTCCATATCAATGAGTCAGGGTTTCACTCTAAAGGATTTTGTTTCACAGCAAATAATGACACGCAAAAGTTCTTCATCATTATTTCTTATTTATCCAACCTCTCATCCTTTAAGCAACGCCTATTTCAAATAAGCCACAAAGCATTTGCTTTCTTCGCAAATTTGAATAATTTAAAATTAGTCCTGAATGGCGTGGATGTAAAAAATAGATATTTGCAATTCTTTTATGCAATCACACATTATTCTGAAATCTTAATTTTTTGTTACTAATCTCAGACAGTGAAAGCGATGTGATACGATCTAATCATCGATTAAATCGTTAATTGAATAATCTCTTTCCTTCCCCTTTCTTTTTACCTTGTTTTCCTAAACTTGTTTACAAGTATCGTGAAAGTGATTCGGGGCGATATTGATGGTTCAGATAGTTCGGAGATCTAAACCAGAGTCATTGATGCAAGGTCAAATGCTCTGGGCTATTTAGCAATGTTACTGACCTCAGCAAAAAGAGCGAATCAGCTAAATGAATCTATATATTAGCTCCTGGGCATAGAAGTAAACAAAGAGATTGGTTTATTGTTCGAGATCCATGTATCAATAAATTGAATTCGATGTCACATCATTAACTGAGCCATCAGCGAGAGCGACACTTTCACTAAAGTTTCTTTTTCATTTTTGATTTTGTAGATTTTTCTTCACAAAGCATTATAGTGTAATCACTAAAGATGGTGTATTTGAATAGTTTCATAAAATATTGACTATTTCCATGTAATCATCATCATGGAATAGTGTTTTTTCAGTATCCAATGTTTACTTAACTGTGTAGTGTTAATTCCGTTTCTAGTGCAATATTCAATGGCGAGGGCTTTGTCAATGGCCAATGTTTATTTAAATATGTAGTGTTAATTCCTTTTTAGTGCAATATTTATGGGCTAGGATTATTTCAGTATCCAATGTTTATTTAAAGTATGTATTGTTAATTCCATTTTAATGCAATATTCAGTGTGAGGGCTTTTACAGTATGCAATGTTTATTTAAATACGTAGTGTTAATTCCGTTTTATTGCACTATTAAGCGGCGCAGCAAGATTTTTTTGAGACCACTATCTTCTGTTTCAAATCGATGCACATCTCATATACACTTTCTTATCATTTTATATACAATCATCAACATCCATACTCCTACAAACTGAGACCTTCTGGGTAGCAGACATACGTGACCACTACATCAGATAGGTCGCCACTACTTGACAGGTGACACCTACGTACGTAGGTGACCACTACATCAGGTAGGTGGCCAGTATTCTTCTGTTTTAAATCGATATTTATCTCATCGTTCTTATATGCAATCACCAACATCCATACGCTTATAAACAGGGACCTACTGGATGGAAGACAAACGCCATGACTACTATAGCAGGTAGGTGGCCAGATTAGAATATATCAAACTCTATTTCATCTTCAAACCAAGTCGAAATAAAATTCAACTGATACTCACAAGGTGAGTCATTCTATTTCAAATCACACAAGCAGCTTTCAGAGCTATATGCTTATTTCAGACCTTCTATCTAACATCCTTGTACAAGTTAGTCTATGTCCAGTGTAATTTAAAATACAGGAAAAATCTCTGAATGAGACAATAACTCATTCTATCCACCATTTTCTTCTGTTTCCAATCGATATTTATCTTTTCCACATAAATGAGTGGCAATTTCCGAATGCTTTTCAGAAGGAAATAACACTGGCAGGAGCTAACATTCACGAAAACCTGCTAATGACGCTAGCCACATCTTAGGGCGATGCATCCGATGAAATCTCATAGAGGTAACGTTTAAAAAGCACGTTTATCTCTTACACCCCACCACAAAGGGAATCACCTTATGGAAAGGAATTTTTCAGAAATACTATGGCAATGTGAAGGTTATCTCCTCTGGCTTTGTCAGCCCACCCATACATAATGAAGCTTACCTCGCTATCGGTAACAACAATGGGAAGATGCGAATAAAAGAGACTCGAGGTCCATTGTATTGCAACGTGAAGTAGCCATTGAGTCCAGCGCAAGGAAGTAATGATATGATCAGGAAATCCCTTTTTGTTATTAAAGCGAACATCGATATTTCTGCAAAGGATGAAGGGATATCTGAAGGGAACGGTATGGCAAAGATTCAGAATCGAGATTGTTATAATCTTCTCAGAACCTAACCAGTTTCATTCAAAGAAATATGAACTAGTTTTCTTTGCAGATTTCGGTCTGTGTTGCTGGTTGGAGATGATCGCATGTGATATGAGTTCATGCCTGTGGCATTATTCACATAAGGTACTTGCGGTCTGAAAAAGCAGCTCTTGCACGAAATATCTTATTCATGTCTATATTTCCTCCATGAATATATACGAAGCTATTCGTTATTAATTTGAAGGGTAGTTATGTGTTTTATCAATACACTGAATTTAAAAAAATTAACGATAAAGGGTGTAATATTTAGTGGCGAGGGCTTTTTCAGTACCCAATGTTTGTTTAAATATGTAGTGTTAATTCCGTTTTAATGCAATATTTAGTGGCGCAGCAAGATTTTTTGTGACCAGAGCAAATGATGCTGGGCAAATGGTGCTTTGTACTGAACAAATTGTATGTATTTAAAATTGTAAAAAAGGAAATATTTTTAAATAATACTAATAAAATATCCTAGTTGGTACCAATTAACTTTCATTAATCTGTTACACATGTCTGCAAAATTAATTCATAAAATTAATCCATAATAATAATAAACTTCAGAAAAATTGGGTACAAAAATGTTTAATAATTTTACTTACAAGCATAAACACAATAAAAAATGTTTTTCAACTATTTCTATCACGTCACAATTTTTTCAAAACTGTTTAGTGTGGTCAACACAAAATAACACAAAATGGTGTTTTCTGCGTGTGAGCAGCGGTATGCTAAAAATTGCTCACCTCCCCAAACACCATATTGAACAAAAGTGAAAAATAATTGAAATAGTCCATGCATCAATAGTTAAAATATCAAAAGACACCACAGATTAAAAAAACAGCAAAGATTGAAAACAGCTCTTGTACGAAACATCTTATTCATGTCTATATTTCCTCCATGAATATATACGAAGCTATTCCAGTTATATAATTTTAAGAGTAGTTATATACTTTATCAATGCACTGAATTTAAAAAATAACAATTAAGGGCGATCATTACTGGTAAACCAGCATACAAGTTGTTAAAAAACTAGTAAAAAGTCAAGCTTAACAGTAATTTCATAATATTTCCAAGATTTATTTGAAATTAACATATAAATACTTTTAAATTTATAGATTACATAGAGAAACGTGCATGTGCTGCAATCACTCTTTGAACAATAATATATCTGGCACGTAGGAAGTATTCAATCGCACTGGAGCAACACAATGGGCTAATGACGACGGTCCGGGATCAAACCCGAAGAGAAAGATCCGAGGACAACAACACGTAATTTTGAACCACAGTCAGATGATGAGGTCACACCTGAGCTGGCACCCCACTCTCCAAAACTTCCACACCACGACAATGTGAAGACATGAGACCACGACAGATTTAATGTACACTAACCCCCACGTACACGACGGCATTTGATTGGATCGATTTTCCAACTCAACCCTCCGGTTGCAAATCCGTGACTAAACCAACTGGGCTACCCTGAGATCCAATATATCTCGCAGAGAAAGAGTAAAGAGGGCACAGAGACTTGAGACACTACAAGTACAAACATACTATAATGTAAATGGTACCATTTTGTACAATGTCTTGAATTACTCTTATTTATTGCTAAATATTACCATCGGAATCGAATTGTTGCTCCTGTAACTATGTATTGAATATTAAGATCTTAGCTGTTGAGTGAATGAAAGATTAATTTTCTGTTTTGCTGTTCCTTCCTTTTCGGGCTTGTTTTTCTCGTCCTTCATAACTTACCGGTAGCCCAGTTGGTAGAGTCTCGGATTAGCAACCGGAGGGGGACGCTTTCGAAACTAGATCCAACCAAAGAGCGTCGTGTACGTGAAGGCTGGTGCACGTTAAATCTGTCGTGGCTTCAAATGTCCTCACGTTGGTGTGGTGTGAAAGTTTGGAGAGCATTGAGCCAGTTCAAGTGTTGACCTCGTTATCTAACCGTGGTTCACAATTACGAGGCGTTGTCCTGAGATCTATCCCTTAGGGATTCGGGGGCAGGTCAAACATAAACGTGCGTTTCCACAATTGATGTGGCTCCTGGCTTCATCATTAGGTGTCAAAAACGCTGAAGTGAATTCAATTGGAGTGATTTAATTCAAACAAATATTCACCTTCGACGATCGTCATATCTTATTTTCCTTATGGTTACCCGTTCATGGCGATCTTAACAACTTTTGTACACATGAACATCCCCGAGGTCATCTGTCTTCTCACTGGAACCGCACTAAATAATAGGATGACAACAATTTGATTTGAACTACGCAATTACGAAGTTAAAATAGTTTTATAAAAGTCAAAATAAAATCTTAAAAAATAATGAATCGAACTTCAATACTTTATGAAAACTTTTTTAGTAAGGTAATATGTGTAGTGCTATAATTACGAATAAATTCATTTTCCAAAATTCTCAAGCAGATATTTCGTGGATGAATCACAACACAATTTTTGTTTAATTTCATATTCTTGCGCGCGTACTTATCTACTACAACATTAAATTTATAGAATTAATCTCTAAAGTCATCACAAATGAACTCAGAAAAGACGTTTTTTCAATTTACAAAATCAAAACCCAAAGCGATTAATTATTTTCTTTTAATTAATTAGTATTTCTCATAAATTCTAAATTATTAAGGAATTAATAATATAGATTGCTTTCAAGTAACTAACTTTTAATTGCAGCTCAATTTTCCTCCTGCTTATGAAGGAATAGGTTTGATGTCTTTCGGATAGATGGCAGCACTGGTGGAGGGTTAAAATAAGAGCACCCGCGCGAGGATTTTAATAGTTTTAAGCTTTTGGGGATGTAGAAATGGTTTTTAAAACAAAAATGTTATGAGTGCTTTCAACGGGATGTTACCATGCATTTTAATAGCTCTTTGATACTCTTCTATTATAGCCACACCACTCATTTCCGTTTCTTTCCGGCCCAACTAATAATAAACAAATACAGAAAAAAAGGTAGTTTTAATTATTGCATCTTAAATGACTATATAACCTACACAAAACAAATTAACAAACATTGCAGTGAAAAAATGAATTATGACTGAACAGCAGGCATAAAATTAGAAATTGCATTTAGCATAGCAGAGAACATTTCCTCTTTAGATTGTAGCCGACGCCACATAAATTCAATTAGATAATTCTAAATGTTGGCGGGCAGTGTCTCTTTGGCGTTTATTGCGCCATTTTGCCTTCCCTGCATGAACGAAGGCTACATAACCATTTCGGCTTCGAGTCACATTTAATTTCATTAGGTGGTTATTCGAACACAATCTTTGTGTTCGAATAACGTGTACATTTCTTTTTTGAAGAAATAATATTGCCGCTTGTGCATCCCTTGCAAATCCCAAATCATGAAATCCGTTGCACTAACAAAGGAATAAGTTAAAATGACGCCACAAAACGAAAAACTGGCATAGAAACAAATAGCGCCCAAGAAATAAGCAAAAATGTGCCAAGTTGGCGCCTAAGGTTATTGGTATGGCTATAATGGAAAAGTACCCTTTTTTTCGCCCCAAAATGAGTCTAATATCTTTCGGTCTCATTTTAGGATATTTTTTAGAGCTACTATTTTACATGTTGATGTGTTTTCAAGATGAAAGAAATTTTTGGATAATCTTCTTGAATCTGCATTTTTTAGTATGGCAGGCGATTGAATAAAAATTCTCCCTTAGTGATATTTCAGGACTGACGTAGTTGGTTTAATATAAGCATCTGCATTTTGCGGAATGAAAAGTGACTTTTTAATGTATAAAACTGTGAAACTAATGAAAAACCAAACAGGCCATGAAAATCATTCGTTTCGGAAACTCTGCACATGGTTTTTGTTCTACTTTACACTTCAAGACTAATGAAATGAAACCCTCCCCCCCCCCCCCCCCCCAAGGTAGCCACAGTAAACTAAAAATATCCACTTAAATGTTTCAACAAAATTCAAACTTTTCATTTAACCTGTTGTTGTACCTGCATTTTTTGTTGTAGTTTCAATTTTTTATTAACGAAATAACGACTCAGTTTGGCAGAGAAATATATTTTTAAAAGGATTTTTTACAGCGTAAGGGATGTTTTGATTCTTTATTGTTGTTATTGTTTCTATGCACCGCTTTTTATAAAACAAATTTGTTAATCCTGTGATTGTTTAGGTAGTTTTTATAGTTTTTAAAAATTAGCTTCACACATAGAGCAATTTCAATCAAGCAATTTTCAGGACCCAAAATCCTATCCCCTCTAATGATACATCCAATCAAACATTTTGTTTATACCCATTTTAAACCGGTATATCACCCTTTATGCCGCTTTTCCTTCTTAGAAAGCATTTCCAACAAAAAATTAAAAACGCTTATAAAAGTAAATTTATTAGATGTTTAAGGATTTGGATAAGTTCTAAATCCGCTTATATATGTACGCAATTGAATCGTCGAGTCCAGGTCTGTAGAGTCATTATCTCCTCTACTTTAGTCATAGATACAAAATAAAATAAATTTTTGAAATCACACTTCATTTGAAAATTAAATACACTTTGTACTGTAATACCTTCGGATAAAAACCTGTTCAACTCTATTAGTTAACGCATATTGAATAAATTAAATAGTACATTATCTCTTGAAAATGTCGCAATTTTACAAAGGTTTAGAAAAATCGAAAGGTCTTAAAATTAAGTAAAATTAAACTCAATTAACTCTACAAGTTGTTTCGACGAAATGAGTTCAGTAAGATCTGACCAATTTTGCTAATGACGAAATATCTCGCCAATAAGATATTGCCTAATTTCCGATGACGGCGAGATCAGGATCTGATCAGTTTTTCTAATGACGAGATATCTCGTCCATCAAAATATCTGGTCAGCTTTTCTCATGACGAGATACCTCGTCGAGGCCACCACCAGGAGGGTTACAATTCAAAATGTAACTGTTTCATTGGGAGAGTTTGAGAATCTTTTGTTACAGGAAATGTGAGGTAGGTAGTTACGTAGTTGAAGGACTGGAGCAACACAACGTGCTATTGGCGACGGTCCGGGATCAATCCCGAAGGGAACTATCCGAGGACAACACCTCGTACCTTTAAACCACGGTCAGATGGAGAGGTCAAACCCTCCGGTTACTACTTTTTCAACCAGACTCCCGCGGTCCAGGATGCTGTGTCTGGTGTTGCGGAACAGTTTTCGAGTGTATAAATTAAGGTAGGTAGGTATTTAATTAACGTCGCACTGAAGCAACGCAACGGACGGTCCAATTCCAAGGGGAAAGACCGAGGACAACACCACGTAATTTTGAACCACTGTCAGATGACGAGGCAACACCTGAGCTGACATCTCACTCTCCAAACTTCCACACCTCGCCCCGACACATTTAACGTGCACAAGCCCCCTTCGTACACGTCGGTCTTTGGTCGGATTCGAACCTTCCGGCTGCTATTCCATTACTCATCTAAACTGGCTAACGCGGCCCTACATTACATTGGGAGTTACCGCATTCATCAAGCACACGACCTACTCGAGTGCTCTGAATTGATGGATGAAAGAGGCCCAAGAGTCCCATAATAATTGAGCAGCGAAATCCATCGATCACCTCATTCGACCGTTATGCTTTTGTGGTGGCTCCTATTTCAATAACCGTCTCTCGTCCTGTCAGCTTCCTCGAAGGCATGACTAGTCAATGTCGGAAATGGATTTCTAACGGAGGGGGATTTTAATTGCTTTATTAAATACTTAACACGATGGTTATATATAACTCGTAGTTCATCTAGGATAGAGATTGCTGTGTCATCATCACGTTATATTAAATTTTTCTTTCATAATTCCGAACAACTTGAACTATTAACCCTCTAAGTGATTTCGATGAGATATCTCGTCTATCGAGATGTGAACAATTTTGCTAATGACGAGATACTTCGTCGAGACAACCACCAGGAGGGTTAAGATACCATTCGATAATCGATAAGGGAGTATGACACCTAAGTTTATCGCAAAATGGCTTAGGAACCGCCTTTAAAACAGGTCTATAAGTTTGAACACTTGAAATTGACATGGAAACGCGCGTCTTTTAGTGACTAATTTTTATTAGTGACGAGAAAACGGATAATATTGAGATATCTTGTAATATTAAGATGTGATTAAAATATTGCCATGTACAGTGTTTCGAAAATATCTGGCTAAATTGTAAAAGGTGGTAGAAATGCCCGAAATAGGCATTTTATGTCAAAAAATGTTTCCGGAAATGCCGTGTTTAGGTGCCAGAGATCGCTGTTTAGATCAATTGATGACATCGTTTTTGTGGCGTAAGACGTCATTTCCAGCTCGGATTTTCAACGGCATTCATCGCTACCCGAATTCGGAGGTATGCGTTTGCTGTATGGGGCTGTGGACGGAAACGGGCGATTGCTTACTTTAAAATGCATTAAAAATTGAAAAATATTTTTAAATTTATTAAAATGTTTATTTTGGGTTCCTCTAACCACCCTTTACAATTTGGCCAAATATATTTGAAACACCCTGCATATTAAGAAATTTATATTGTTTGTGATGATGATGGAGATCAAAACCTGGTCAGTTTTCTTTTAACGACGAGTTATCTCGTCCATCAAGATCTGGTCAGTTTTGCTAATGACGAAATACCTCGTCGGCTAAATTATATAGGGGGAATTCCACTGTCACGTATGGGACAATCACACACAGATTTTAGTCAAAAATGGCTGTATCTTTTATTATTCTTTATTAATCACATTTTTTAAATTTAAACTATCTTCTCTTCAAGAAAGCTTATCCGATATTTTGGTCATTTTTTCTGTACAAAAGAAAGCTAGAATGAAACCGTCACGTGTGGGTTATCACTGTTCACATTGAGATGTCGCATACATGACGGCTTGCTTTATTAGCTCTTTCGGAAAACAAACTTTACAGGTGAAGACCTATCATCTCGTACGGAATGGAACGATCTTATCAATTACGGAGTACCAATTGAGTTTCAGCGAGCCTCCACATCATAATTAATAGGAGTTTATAATTTATTGACCAAAACGTTGAAAAGAATGAAATTAAGTATAAGTAACGTTAATTACCTCGGAAATAGGAAGTCAGACGAGGTTGGGTTTTGTGTGTGTGTTTTAATGGCGCAAGAGCCACATTTGGCCATGCTGAGCCAGACACAAGACAATGTCACGTAATGGACATACGCACGTAAGGAAAGCTTTACTGACACAGAAAAGAGAGATACACCCAAGGAGAAGTAAAAAGAGAGAAAAGGGTATAGAATTTAATGTAATTGATACAATTAGGAATCCAATTTACGTTACAAAGAAGCAGAAAAGGCAGACAGGTAATCAGGTCGGAAAGGAAGATGGAAAACGCACGAGCTGTGAAAGTGATTTAGGGGTTTGGATGGGAATAAGCTTGTGAATAATTTAGTCAAGGGGAGGGGATGGGGGCTAATTGGATTTCCATCAAAATCTCTAAATTCTCCACATCGTCTTTTCGGACGCTGTGAGAAGGTACTCTTTTTCCAAATAGGATCGCTCTTTGTCTGGACTTAATGATATCGGATTCAAAGGGGTATCATCTTGCATGAATGAGCTTCGTACAAACAAAACTTTATTTAGCTTTTTAATTTTAATGGAGTAGGTAGTGGGTCTCACCTCCCATCTAAAAACTCCCAGACAACAGAATATCAAATGGAAGAATACATATATACTTAGCCTTGAGCATTTTAAGGAGGTGCCACGACAGACGCCCCATCTTCTGTTTAACTCTCCAGATGTTTCGACGAAATATCTTGCTCAAGATCTGGTTAATTTTGATGCGGACAAGATATCTCGTGGAAACAAAACTGCCCTATTACTCCAAGTGGTTCTTAACCTGTGGTGTGTCACCTGGGGATGCGAGAAAGCATTTCCAGGGGTGCGAGAGAAGTTTCTAAATTTTGGATGGAAACTACCACCTGTGAGAAATTAGCGAATGCTACGTCGACTTTTGGGACTCCTACCCTCTCTACCTTTGCCTCAGCCACTGAGATATAAACTGGAGTAAGCGATGCTGCTTCGAAGATGGCAAAGTTGACCAGGCTAGAAAAACCTATTTACTAAGAAATATTTTAGTCTGCAGTAATAAAACCTTTTCTTTTGAATAAACACACATTTTTAGGTTGTATTAATTATTTCTTCCACGAATAAAATGCAAAATTATGTTTTTAATGGGAATTATCATAAGGGTAACATTTTTTCTGCCTTTCAGACTGAGTTTGTAACTCCAGACAAAATTTAAGGGGAAAGAGAACACCACTTTTGCACATAAAAACAAAAGCCAGAAATCGCTTAAATGCAAGTGATGACTTATGCGTGGCTCTTTCGAAAAAGGAGCCTCGCTTCAAAAGTATTATGAATAAACAACAACGTGGCCATTAAAAATTGAGATATCGTTTGTATGTATGTAAATGTATGTGTTTATTTTTCAATAAATAAATTATTTTGCAATAGATATAATTTCCTAAATAAAGAAATAGAAACACATTTTTCAAGGGAGTGCGAGAACGTATTTTTAGATTCAAGGGGGTGCCAATCAAAAAAGATTAAGAACCACTGCTCCAAGAGGAAATGAAGATCCAAGTAAGAAAAACAAATTGTCCCTTGCCCGGAACTAGGGTCAGTTTGGAACAGATTTTTTCACCAGAGGCTGGAAGCTACAGGGCACGAAGATAAACCACCAAGAGGATTTATGGTTAATGTAGTAGTCAGTTTATTATTTCAAGGAATCATTTAGATATACAGAATTGTATGTTAGGATGTTTCTTTCTAAAAATAGAAAGATTGTCATTATTTCTACTCCTTCATTTCATGTTAACCCAAGTGTTCGACGAAATATCTCGTCCATCAAGACCTGACCGATTTCACTAATGACGAGATACATCGTCATCAAAATATTCCCGTTTTTTATGACGAGATTGTCTAATGGTCAACAAAATCAAATTGGTTTTTCTCTTTATTTAGAAAACTTAATAAAGAAGCTCCAATGAGTTGGTACAATTAGCTCCCATGAGTTGGCATAATTAATAAACCGAAAATTCGTTATGAACCGTACCATAAACGGGATACAAGGAAGTTCGCTATGCGCCATACCATGAGCGGGAACAAGGAATTACTCAGTTTAAAATCGTAATGAGTCGGGCCCGTTCTCTGTTGGCCACCTGAGAAAGTCGCCAAACCACCAAATGTCGCCAAATCGCTGCTAGTTCACAACAGATATCAAGATCTGGTCAGACATCGCGTCCATCAAGATCTGGTCAGTTTTGCTTCTGGCGAGATACCTCGTCAAGACGACCATCAGGAGAGTTGGGGAATTCATTTTATTACCGTTTATTTATGAAATGAAAATAAATCCTTTTCAATTTCATATCAGTTTCACAGTATTTTTTATTTCGAATGGTCAGCGCAAGATGCAAACAAAACAAATACAACACAAATAGAAACTTCCATAGAACAATACAGACGGTGAGTTCTACACAACATAAAAGATAAAATACAAATAAAAGGTTATATTTCACAGAACAATTTGCATTAAATGCACGATGAGAGAAGTAATTCGTTTCAGATAAGTGTTGGTAGGATTGTCATTTCTAAAAGCGTTGCTTAATTAGAATTACAGGGTGACTTTTAATTAACCTACAACTTTTAACTGAAATAACCTCTCAGAGTGTCACTAGATGGCGCTACTAATGCGTGCAGTGAGAGGGTATAAAAGGAACTTGTTTCGTGTCAGTTCCACGCCATTTTGAAAATGCCTCCCAAAGTGTCTTATTCAACCGAAGATCGTATTTTTATTGTGAAAAATTGGTATTTATGTGGTGAAAATGCAACACTATTGCTAAGGAAGTGGTCTGCAACGTTCAGAAACCGACCTAAGCCTTCTAGAGCAATGGTAAGAGATCTGATAAGAAAATTTGAAAAGTTTGGTTACGTGAAAGATGATCTGAAGGGAAAAGCTGGCGCAAAGGTAATTGTTTGACACCATTAACAGTGAGTTTGGATCCCGAGTTATCGCCTATCAATACCCAAACAGTTATCCTGGTGCATTGCATTGGCCACCTTATTCACCAGATATGAATCCATGTGATTTCTATCTTTGGGGTCATCTGAAAGATTTGGTTTACAAGAAGCAGCCGACAGACCTTATTAGCCTCAAAAAGTCCATAACTGACTCATTTGCAAGCATTAAAAAAGAAACTCTTGAATTTGTACAACTTCTTTATCTGACAACTTTGTGACTAGGTTGCGCTATTGTATCACCTCTGAAGGTTATCACTTTGAAAAACTTATCCATTAAATTCCTTTTCCATGTTCTTTTCAATAAAAAAATTTTGTAGTGCTATCTGCAACGACTCAAGAGTTATTTCAGTTAAAAGTTGTAGGTTAATTAAAAAGTCACCCTGCACATATATGTGCTGAAAATATTTCTCAGGTATGAATCACAAAGGTTTTGATTTATTTTAGAACAAAACTTTCATGTGACTATCTTTCTAAAACATCACGCTCTCACAATCACAACTTAAACAGCACTACCAGAAAAGTATTTTTACTATAGATACGAGCAAGACGAAGCATTCCTAAAATTCTTAGGGTCTCGGTAACCCAGTTACAGCAGCTTATTACCAATCAGATGATTACGTGTTCGAAACTCGATTCAACCTGACCGTGGGGGCTGGTGTACATTAAATATGTCGTGGCCTAAATAAAATTGAATTATTAAAAACTGGAATAATAATCTTCCGGTGTTTAGTTTCTCGTTGCAAGCAAATTGTGGTTTTAAAGAGGACTGCTGAGTGACTCCCGTGAGAAAGCGGATGACCTTGGGAGAGTTCATTTGGAAAGGGGTGGTAACCGCCAGGGGAAAGGGCTGCCATACACAAAATCATGTATGACAATCGCCATAGGTGATTAAATTTTTTCGCCGACTCGTAATCATTGCGATCACTTCCTGCATAGAACGATAAATTCGGAGCCAGAAACCACGATAAAAACGCCATTACGGGAAAGAATTCTTTAACGTTCACTTGCTTCCTAACTTAATGAGCAGACTTGTACAAAACCACGTGGTTCTAATGCCAACTCGGCATCAGAATGGACGTGGGATAATATTGTAATTTATTTATTTTTTATGCTCAATGTACTCTTTTCACATGATGAGAGTTTTTATAAGACCAGAGTTTACTCTACCTATAGCGCAGATTATACTGAGATCATAATGAATTATGAATCCTGCTCAGCGTACAATAGTTCTGCCTATAACGTACAAGAAGTATAAGTAATAACTACAATTTTTTACCGTCAAGAAAATTCCGAAAATTACAGCTGAACAATTTAGGTGATCTAAAAATTTTTCATAAAGAATTTAAACTTGATTAGGATTACACCAAAATAATTTAGTGCACCCAGATTTAAGATACTTTAAATTTTCAACACTGGAGCGCAGCATTTCATTCTCTATCTGAAATTTCCGAAACAATTTTGAAGAGGCATTTTTCCAATAGATTTTCTGGCACTTCATTTAATTAAATTTTAAGGTTCTGAAGAAAGCAGTTCAAGCTTATTTCATTAGTTCAAACGCAAAAATTATTTATACCTCGCAATCCCTTTATTCAGAAATTTAGTTTTGAGAAAAATCTGATTAAAGTTTGAAAAGTGATGAAAAATGTTGCATTGATATATTTTTCTGATTTATATACTTATTTTTCATATATTCATATATTTTTTATTGCATAGCAATAAAATAAATATTGACTCACAAAGTTTTTCACATGTTAATAGGACGTTCATCTTCGAGTTCAAAGCGCTCATTTTTTTCTGTGTTTATTGGAATAAAAACTACTGTGTTAGCTGTCTTTATTGATAGGTTCTTACGTAGTATTCACATTAACAAATATATCTTCGCTTAATTGAAATAAATAGTTTTAAATAAAACCACTAGATGGCGGGACAAGATAATATGCGCTTTATTGGTGTGATTTTGATTAATTAAAAAAAATTCGCAAACTCCTTTTTGTTTCAATGTTTATTCAAAATAAAAATTCTTCACCACACAGTTTTTGTTGCTTCCGCGTTCATTTTCGTTCATTTCAATGATATATGGAGCAAAGATTGTCAAACATTTCTTGATACAAATATTACAATTTCAAAGAAATACACTAGATGGCGGCATGAGGGCCTTCTATTTCCTTTCTTTGGTGTGATATTCTAGAAGCTAAATGGAAAGATCGTTACTTTCTAAGGAATGGATCATTCCCTCTCCCCTTTTTTTTTTAAAGAAAAACAATACTTGTGAATAAACAGGAAAATATTATGAATTTACGAAATTAAGTTGAATGGAAATGTCTGATAATCAAGATACAATATAACTTAATTTCAAGTATGAGACGATAGATGGCAGCATAGTCCAAAGCAAATTTTATACACATTTATTTTCGTTTATAACAGAATCCTTTCAGTTTAATTGTATTAATTATTTGATTTTCCTGAAATCAACTGAAAGACGTTTCGAAACAACATTAGCGTCACAACCCAAAAATGTAACAACTTTCGCAGCCGGTAGGATTCGAACCTACGCGGGGAGACCCCAATGGATTTCAAGTCCATCGCCTTAACCACTCGGCCACGACTGCTTTGCGAACTACGGGAAGTAAATTTTACATATAACGGTAAATAATAGATTGCAAAATTTCTAACTGGGAATATATCTCCATTAAGCGAATATTTGTGAGAACATTTTACCTTTTAACACATCCTATTTTTCAAAAGTGGAGAAGAATTTGTGATCAATCCATTAATTTATTATTTTCGGTTTAGAGATTTTGGAGAAAACGTAGAGTTGAACAAGATGAATTCATTTCAACTTTGAAAACCCACTTCTCTACATCAAGCCAGGATGGATGCAACCTGTTTTTTATTTTGCCGACTGTTACGCAAAAAGAATTGTATTCAGATACTAAATCCTGCATAAAGCGTAAAATTTTCGAGTTTTTTCACATTTTTTAATCAAAAATTTATAATCTTTCATTTAGATCTGGTTATAATTAGATTGAATTTTAAATTTCACACGACTTTTGAATTTAAATTTACGTTAATTTTACTTGATTCCAATTTTTAAAAAAAATTTCTTTACAAGTATCCAGTCAGATATTTGAAAAGGTTTCAAAGGTTTCTTTTATGAAAATGTTTTCACTGATTTCTTAATTGTCAATTTTTGGTTACTCAGATTCGAGAAAAACGCATCCAAATCTTTTTGCTTTTTTATGCACTATCAGTTTTTCGCGCGAATTACTTATATTATATTTTACGCTACCTTATTTTAGCATCATAAATTTATTTTTAACTATTCGTGCAATTGATCAACATGTTTCAATTTTTTTAACCAAAATATTTTCTTCTCATGTTGATCTACATGTTATTGATTTCAGTGTTTCTGTAAATAATTCGTTTTTGTTTTGCTGGCAAACAGGACAAAGCTTTTTTTCTTTTGTCTCTTAAACTATAGTCTCATCTATTCTAAGTTCTTATTGAATGGTGTTTAATCTTGCGTTTGGCGTAGCTTGTCCTTGCGAAAAGATTTAAAGGGTTATTTTCTCTCTGAAATTCCTCACTTGTGAATTTTCGAAAAAAACGGGACATCTCTCCCTGCCCAACTTTAACCTTACTATAGAATCTCGTGAATACAATGAAATTACATGGATTTTAACTAATCTGACATCATATATCATTTTACCATTTTGGAGTCGTACCGCTCTTTGGAAGTGTCTCAGGTCTAATTTATATTTATTCCTTCTTTTATGCAAGTATTCAAAGAATAGTACATAGTCATAAATATTTGAAAAGATTTAAAGGATTTATTTTCTCTGAAAATGTTTTTATTCATTCCTCACTTGTCAATTTTCGGAAACAAGTGACACTTTCCTTTGCCCATCTTTTTCACACATCTTGCGAAAGAATCGCGTGAATGCAATCAAATTACATGGATTTTAACATTTCCTCGTAATAGATGTAAATACTTAATTCAGTTTTACTCTAACCTGCTATCATAGATCGGCATTTTACCATTTTGGAGTCAAACCTCTCTTTGGCAGGTATAGTTTATATTTATTCCCTAAGGTATAGTTTATATTTATTCCCACAAATATTCAAATAATAGTGCATAGTCAAATAATAGTGATAGATATTTGTAGAGGATTTAAAACGTTCTTTTGTGAAAATGTTTTTACTAATTTTTCGTTTGCAAATATTCGGTAAAAAAAAGTGACATATTTCCTTGCTCCATTTTTCCTCATATTTTACCATAGGATCGTGTGAATGCAAACTTCAAGGATTTTAAGTCTTCCTTATGAAAGAAGCAAATATTTAACTCAGTTTTATTCTAACCTGGCATCATATATCCTTTTACTATTTTGGAGCCATACCCCTATTTTGCAATGTCTGAGATTTAGTTGTATTTATCCCCCTTTTATACCCTTCAATTTTTCCTCTAACTTCAATTTTCTTGTTTTGAAATCCAAGGTTTCACGCAGAAAAATTCGTACCGTGATTTTCAAATTCCTTTAGCGAAACTTTTTCTAAAAGAAAGAGCCACTTTTCCAATCCATATCCACATAACTTTCCATATACAATTTATATTAGCTGAATCTATGGATATAAGCGGAATGTATGCAGACAGAGGAAGACACAAAACGAGCTAGAAACTCCCGATGCGAAATTTATTTCAGTTTTATTATTGTCTCATTCCGTCTACGAGAGGTTTGGATAGTCTCAACTTCCTTTCGATCGGAAATAAAAACTCATTTCCCATTTGATTTTATCGCCCATTTGATTTGATTTTATGCCTTGCCATCCATGCATGCTTTTCGTACCTATTTATACTCACGCAATATTTTAAAATATTTTTGAAAGAATTATATTCTCGCAAAGAGCGAAAAGTCATACCAGCTTTACAGAAAATGTATTCTTTAACCAGCTCTGATATTTGGGACATGCCATGGATAATGGATGCTTTGTTCTCTTTAATTGTTATATAGCATCGAGACAAAATGCTATATAACAATTAAAGTAAGTTTTTTAAATAGTGTTGACCAGCTTCGAAAAGTCTTGATTCGGGAATGATTTTAGTACTAAATTTTGTAATGTATGTGTGCGAAGAAAAATACTTAACTTCTTAACCCTCCCAGTGGTTTCGACGTGATATCCATCGTCGTCCAGCAAGATCTGACCAGTTTTGCTAATGACAAGATATCTCGTCAAGAATGCTGATTGAATTCCGAATGATGAAGATATTGCCGTTTTCTGATGATTATGAAATCAAGATTAGGTCTTTTTTTCTAATGAAGGGATATCTCGTCCATCAAGATCTGGTCAGTTTTACTAATGACGAGATATCTCGTCATCAAGAATGCTGATTGAATTCCCAATGATGAAAGTATTGCCGTTTTTTTATGATGACGAGATCAAGATCAGGTCAGTTTTTTCTAATGAAGAGATATCTTGTCCATCAAGATCTGGTCAATTTTGCTAATGACGAGATACCTCGTCGAGACAATCATCAGGAGGGCAAACCAATTACTTTTTCATTTCTTTTATTCTTTCAATATCCATATGCTCTTAAATGCTGTAAGGTATTGCAGCTGGAGATGTTTCACACAATGATAATCAGCAAGGTGTACAATTTTGAATTCTCAAATTCTTATAAGATTATTTTCCACGTTTTTCTGGTGTGGAAAACTTAGTTAAAATTCGGTTATCTACAATTATATTCATAATACAACAAAATTAACAATTCTTTTTTAAAATAGCTTTCACCAATGAATAAAATTTCACAAATCCTTCAAGAGGTTTCCACGAGATATCTCGTCTATCAAGATCTGATTAATTTTACTAATGACGAGATATCTCGTCATCAAGATATTGCTGATTTTTTTGGTGGTGACGAGATCAAGATCTGGCAGTTTTGCTAATGAAGAGAAACCTCGTCGAGACAACCACCAAAAAGCTTAATAATGGTTATTCCTATATATTAGTAGCTTCCTGCGTACACGAAGCATCCCATAAATCTTTCTGGCAAGAAACCTTTCCTGTAATTTAACTTTCTAGTATTAGCCCCTCAAAGATTTGTTTTCACTTGTTTATATGCATATCATGGAAAAACTTTGGGCTTCATTGTTCATGATGCCTGTGTTAAGTTGAATTCTCGACTCTCATTTTGTAATTCATTCACTTACTCAAGGGGATAAAATATCAGCGTTAATTAGCATTTCCTATGAAATTAGGGTGTTCATCAAATAATTTTATTGACATCACTCTTTACTAATTTGCAAGAAATGCTAAATACACTAGTCCGCATCGCCGGGACGGCACGCATCGCACGGATCGGATTTTAGAATTACTTATATTGTTTAGAATGAGACTGCGCACACCTATCCATATATTACGTATCGGACGTCGGCAATTCCGACGATGATTCCGGAGAGAGAATGAAATCCGTTCAGTCCGTACAATGCGGATGACTCATCGGAAATTTCCGAGTAGTATGGGCACCGGATGTTGACATTATACATTAAATTGTGTTTTTCATTCCCTAATCCAAGTTTCTATCTTTACGGTGGTTCAAGATCGAGTGAAAATTTCAACGGATTTCAAATCTGTGTAAAATTTTACGTCAGATCGATACCAAAAACATGATTTTCTTTAAAAAATTGTTATTTTTTCCGATAGTCGTAACTAATTTTTTTCAGATATTCCTTTTATACAAAACAAAAACGGAAGTATTGCCTCCAAGGGAATGTAAGTATTTCACCATCAATTTCTAAGAGAAATGCCGATGCTCCGAATGCAGTATGCGGAATACACTAAATTAATCCAATCCGTGCGATGCGTGCCGTCGGTCCAATGCGGAATAGTGTACGCTCACCTTAATTCATCGCTGGCAGAAAGATTCTAGTTAATACCCCGCCCTGCAAAAAATCGAACAAAACTTATAATGAATCGAATTCACACATACCTTAATTTTACTTTTTTATTGAAGATGGAAGGAAATCTATTGTTACTCTTAGGATCGATGGGAACTGGGCTGGGAAAATGATTGGGTTTTGTTTTTCAATAATTTTTTCTCTGTACTATGAGAACCATTTTCTGACAAGCTACATGAAAGTGGCGGTAGTGTTTCCGGCGGCGATACGTGTTTCCTGTGCGATTCCGATCGTGACATCGGTATAGGCATGGCTCTCGAAAACAATTTCATCACTTCTCATCACAATTTCACCAAAACAATGAATTCCGAAACGATGTATGATAGTGGATTGGTCAACGCCAATGAAATTAAAAGACAGATGTCACCAAAACGACGATAAACTACATTTTAAGGTAACCCCGATAAATATCATTTGAACGACTGAAGTAAAATCTTCCCACACCTTCTGGCTTATTTGTTTACACTGAAAATCCCTCTGATGGCTCTCGAGAAAAATTTCCAAATTCAGGTCACGAAATTATTTTCTCTGACTGATACGATTTCCAGGTTTTTTCCAAAACTTTTATGTAGGGGGTATTTAATTAACGTCGCACTGGAGCAACACAACGGGCTATTAGCGACGGTCGGGGATCAAACCCGAAATGTTAGAATCCGGGCACAACACAACGTAATTTTGAACCAAGGTCAGATGACGAGGTCACACTTGAACTGGAACCCCACTCTCCAAACTTCCACACCACACCAACGTGAGGACGTTTGAGACGTCAAACGAGAAGTCTGTAATACATAAGAGTTTTTACAGACTTCTCGTTTGTCGAATCTGAAAAATTATCAGCATCTTATCGTGGTTTCTACGAGATACCTCGTCCATCAAGATCTGGTCAAGTTTATCAAAGACGAGATATTTCGTCGAGGCAAAAATGCCCTATTACTCCAACGGGAATACAGATCTAAATAGGAAAATGTTTTGCATCAGATACTGGCCACTACAAGGCAGTTTTCGACACGAAAATAAACTACCAGAAGGATTTAAGTAGATTAAAATTGAAAACCTGAAACAAAGCAATACTCTGAGTTCCTTTGCAATTTCCTCCAGGATAGCCACACGCGCCGAAATGGAAATTCCTATTTCTGTGAATACTTCGTTAGGTTTCCATTACCTTGCATCTTACGCTTCTAATCTAGGGTATCAAGACTACTCCCGAACTTTGATGGCATTTGCATTCATTTGCATTTCAGGTCTCGGAACTTAAAGATGTTTAGTGTAACTTAGATTTGGAGACTAGAATCCCCATCGGGTTCGCTTTTAACCCTACAGGTAGTTGTCTTGACGAGCTATCTCGTCATTTGCAAAACTAACCAGATCGGGATGGACGAGATATCTCGTGAGTAGGGAAAATACCAACCAGATTCTGATCACGTCATCATAAAAAATCGGCAATATCTTGATGACGATATATATCGTCATGAGCAAAATTGGTCATATCTTGATGGACGAGATATCTCGTCGAAACCACTTCGAGGGTTAAAAGGGTGTGAAGGGGAGTGAACAAAAGAATTCAGAGTGTTTTTGTATCGAGGCATTCTATTGGCACGTATGGAACAATTATATGTAAATTTTAATCATGAAATAATTTTGTATCTCGTCCATCAACATCTGTCAATTCAGCCTAATGACGAGATATCTCGTCATCAGCATATTTTCAATTTATTTATGAAATCAAGATCTGGTCAGTTATCTTCTAATGCGAGATGTCTCGTCCTGGATCGACGTCCAAGACCAGGTCAGTTTTGCTAATGACCAGATACCTCGTCGAGACAACCAACAGGGGAGGGTCAATCAAAATATTTTTTCAACTTAAACTATCGTTTCTTCAAGTAACCTTATCCCAAATTTTTCGGTATATCTGTTATCTATCTGGTATATCTCACCGTTCCTTGAAGGAATAAAACATTCCAAACGAAGGTATGTAGGTTGTTCAATTAACGTCGCACTGGAGCAACACAAAGGGCTATTGGCGACGGTCCAGGATCTATCCCGAAGGGAAAGGTTTCGTGGTCAACACAGCGTAATTTCGAATCACTGTCAGATGACGAGGTCAACACCTGAACTTGCACCCCACTCTTCAAACTTTCACATCACGCCAACATGAAGACATTTGAGACCACGACAGATTTAACGTACACCAGCCCCCACGTACACAACTGTCTGGTTGGATCGAGTTTCGAACTCGCACCCTCCTGTTGCTAATCCGCTAATCCTCCAACGCGGCCAACATACGAAGGAAATTAATAAAAAATAAGGTAGTCAAATCTTATTACAGTGTATATCAAATTCAATAATAAATTTAAACGAAGCTAAATATATCTTGTGACTATAGTTTAATTTTATCTTCCCCTACACCCATTAAATTTTGTACAGGAAGTTTTGAAATACCCTATACTTAACGAAATAGATTTTACCGATTAGTTTTGTTTATAATTTTGAAATGAATTAAAAATTTCCTATAACTTGATCTGCCTTTTCGTTCAACTCGGCAAGTGAATTTAGTTGCTATAAAATTTGATAAAAGAAAACTGCTCATGGGATCCTAAAATGCCTATTTCTAACTTGGAAACTTTCAGGCTCGGAAGATTATTTTTGTCTTCTGAAGAAGTATCGGAGGAAAGAAATGAAATGATGTTCATCGTTTTTCGATAAATAGTTCTGCTGTCTGGAAGAAGTGACACGCTAACGCAGAAGTGAAATTTCGTTGAAAGTTTCTGTATGAAAAATTGTTGAAGTTAGCGTATCGAAGAAATGACGATGAGTAAAACAGATGTCAAAAGTCTTAGTTTTCCTCTTCAAGTGAATACCTTGTCGTTAAAGTTCACTAAATCGCGCTTTCCATTAATGAGACTGCCGGTATTATTAATTATGGGTGTACTTAAATGTAAGGTTGAAGATCATAAAATATAGCAAGCACTGCTACTTAAATCGTTTTAAGCATTATGTACAGGTAATTGGAAATTGTATAAAATACTCGAAAAATAACCTGCATATAAATATTGTTCATATGATTTATTAGAAAAAAATATAAAGGTGTCTGTCCATTAAATTAAAACGCGTCTCTTCCTCAATAAAGTAAAAAGTGTCTCTCACCCCAGTAAAGTAAAAAGTGCTTCTCCCCAATGAAGTAAAATGTATCTCCTCATAAAGTAAAAAGTGTCTCTTCTCCAATAAATTAAAAAGTGGCTCTCTTCCCTCCAATAAATTAAAAAGTGATTCCTTCAATAAAGTAAAAAGTGGCTCTCCCCCAATAAAGCAAATAGTGGCTCTTCCCGCAGCAAATTAAAACATGTCTTCCCCTTAATAAAGTAAAAAGTGTCTCACCCCCAATAAAGTAAAAACCGTCTCTTCCTTAATAAATTAAAAGTGTCTCTCCCCTCCGATAAATTAAAAGTGACTCCTTCAATTAAGTAAAAAGTGGCTCTCTCCATAAAGCAAATAGTGGATCTCTCCACACTAAATTAAAAAGTGACTTCCCCTGAATAAAGTAAAACGTGTCTCTTCCCAATAAATTAAAAAGTGTATCTCACCTCCGATAAATTAAAAAGTGAATCTTCCTCAATAAAATAAAGTGTCGCTCCTTTTCAATAAAGTTAAAAGTGACTCCTTCAACTAAAGTATATAATGGCTTTCCCTTCAATAAAGTAAAAAGTATGCCTCCTCTCCAATAAAGTACAAAGTGGCTCCATCAATAAAGTAGAAAGTGACTTTTCCCTCAAAAGAGTAAAAAGTGGCTTTCCCCTCAATAAAATAAAAAGTGGCTCTCCCCCAATAAAATAAGTAGTGGATCTCCCCACAGTAAATTAAAAAGTGTCTTCCCCTCAGTAAAGTGAAAAGTGTCTTCCCCTCAGTAAAGTAAAAAGTGTCTCAGCGCCAATAAAGTAAAAACCACCTTTTCCTTATTAAATTAAAAAGTGTCGCTCATCTCCAATAAAGTAAAAAAATGACTCTCCCTCAATAAAGTAAAAAGGGACTGCAACAAAATAAAAGGTGGCTCCCCTCAATAAAGTAAAACGTGTCTCTTCCCAATATAACTTAAAAAGTGTCTCTCCCCTCCTATAAATTAAAAAGTGACTCGCCCTCAATAAAGTAAAAAGTGTCGCTCCTCTCCAATAAAGTAAAAAGTGGCTTTCCCCTCAATAAAGAAAAAAGTGGCTTTCCCCTCAATAAAATAAAAAGTGTCTTCCCTCAATAAAGTAAAAAGTTCTCCCCGCAGTAAAGTAAAAAGTTCTCCCCGCAGTAAAGTAAAAAGTCTCTCCTGGCTAAAGTAAAAAGTGTCTTCCTCTCAATAAAGTAAAAAGTGCCTCTGCCCCAATGATGAAAAAGTGTTTCTACTCTAATGAACTAAAATATGTCACTCCTCCCAGTAAATTAAAAGTGTCTCTCCTCCATTAAAGTAAACAGTGTCTCTCCCCCATTAAAGTAAACAGTCTCTCCCCAATAAAATGAAAAGTGTATCCTATGCCTGGAAATTTACTCGGCACAAACACAGCCCACATATTACAATTTTCAATGCCCTTTATCGCGCTAGTTTTTTAAATGCAACTATAGTAGAAAAACTAAACTGTCTTCAAATTATTCGTTTAAATAAGACATCTACCAATGAAAATGGTTTCTCGGGGAGAAAAATGAATAAATAATCAATGTGAATTTCATGGACGCTGTTGGCTAACTGCCTAACGCTCACTGTGGCCAAAGAGAAATTTTGCGATATAATAAAATGTCTTTGTGTGATATCCAAGCAATTGAATCCAAATAAAATTATGTTGCTCAGTGCTCATAAATCCCGATTCTAAACATAATGTGCTGAGAATCTTCTAATATAATGTGCATAAATCCTGCTTCTAAAAATACACTAAAGTTAAATATTAATAAAGATCGATTTTAACAAAATATAACAAAATATAAGTCTCATTTACTCAATTTTCAAACTCTTGTTACAAAGCAAATACTTTGCAGGAAATACCCACACTGATAACAATACTTTTTCCTACTTGCCCTTTAGAGTCAAATGCCAGTGAATATAAATTTGAAAAAGAAATTGAATTCAAATAAAAAATTTCGTCTTCAAAATAATGAAATTGAGATTATAAAAGTTTCGGAATTAGATATTGGAGACCAGACAGTTAAAAGAAATTAACCACAGTATTTTATCTTGTAAGCAAAATAAAATACATAATCGGTTTGAATTTTTAATCATACGACACATACAGACGTTTATTCGGAATATTTAAATAAAGAAACTAATTTACGTTTAAAATAACAAAATATAAATTTCATTTTCACTTTTATTACAATACAAATATTAGGTAGAAAAACACACTAATAACAGTACTTTAATGCTTTTTTATGTTTGCCCTTTGGATTGGAAAGAGTGAATAAATATCTCACAGTGAATAAATATAAAAAAATTGAAACTGAAATCGAAAATTTCCTCCATAAAAATATTGACACTAATATCGTATTATGACATTTGTAGTACCAGGCATTAGATGTTAGTCAGTTTTAAAAAATATAACCACAGTATTTTAGCTTGTAAACAAAATAAAAAAAATTATCTTTCGGTTTGAATTCCTTATCATACGTCACACGCAGACGCGGATTCAGAAATCCAGGGGATTTATGTCAATTTTAACTTTCATGAGTTTGCTGTCAAGTGTCACTGCGATAGGTCATGTCTCGGATGGAGAGATTGTGTCATGTTATTTTCTCTGACTTATCTAAGCTCCGCAAAAGTTGTTGTCGATGTCAGAAGCAAAACTCGAAATGCGCAGCATATGTTTAGTCGAAAAGTAAAATTTATTGAGGGGTCCTTTAAAATAAGTCATACTGGATGCTTCTCTAGTTTCTTCAATGGTTCAAAAAATTCGATTGTGTTTCAGTTTAATAGAAAATGTATCGCTGGCTTAGAGTAGAAACTCATTAAGTGACCAATAAATGTTTTCACTGTACAGTGTCACCAGTTCTATGCAATGGGCAATTTGTTTTCCTACTTGGATCTTCATTTCCCCTTGGATTAATAGGGCAGTTTTGTCTCGACGAGGCTTCTCGTCCTTAGCAAAATTGACCAGACCTTGAACGAGATATTTCGTCGAAACACTTGGAGGATTAAATTTAGTTAGAAGTCATGCAGGGAAGACTGCAGGTTACATTACGGATATAAGCGTGTGAACCCCTCAGGGTTAATAAGATACTTTTATTTGTAAGTGCTATAATTGTAGAATTAAAAGATTTTATTTCTCAACAAATGTTCACAATACAAAAAAATGTCATAGTGCGCCAATAAAAGGGGGGGGGGGTATTTCAATTAACGTCACACTGGAGCAACACAATGGGCTATTGGTGACGGTCCGGGATCAATCCCAAAGGGAAAGATCCGAGGACAACACCACGTAATTTTGAACCACGGTCAGATGACGAGGCAACACCTGAGCTGGCACCCCACTCTCCAAACTTCCACACCACGCCAACGTGAGGACATTTGAGGCCACGACAGATTTAACGTGCACCAGCCCCCTTTGTACACGACGGTGTTTGGCTGGATTCGAACTCGCAACCCTTCGGTTGCAAGTCCGTTACTCTTCCAACCGGGCCACCGCGGCCCTGCCAATAAAAGGATAACGAGCATTCAAAGACGCTTCTATTGTTATATATACGGTTCTTATCTTCTATTATCCTATACTCACATCTCATACTCATTATTATACTTAGCTCGATCCTACTTTGATCTTACTTCGATCTTCATTTCCCCTTGGAATACTTTGGAATTGATCCCGGACCGTCACCAATAGCCCGTTGTGTTTCTCCAGTGTGACGTTAATTAAAATACCCCCCTTGGAATAATAGGGCAATTTTGTCTCGACAAGGTATCTCATTATTCTTAGCCAAAGTGATCCGACTTTAAACGAAATATTTCGTCGAAACTCTTGGAGGATTAAAGACTAACTTCTAGTTTTTAGGTAAAAAAAATGAAGAAAAATTACAGGCATTTTGATAGTATTATAGCTGGTTTTGAACATATTACAACATGAAATTGTATTTCTCATCACAAAGTAAGCTTTTCGTGACAAAAAAATGTCAGTTAACCCTCCTGGTGGTTGTTTCGACGAGGTATCCCGTCATTAGCAAATCTGACCAGATCTTGATGGACGAGATATCTCTTCCTTAAAAAACGGGCCTGATCTTGATCTCGTCATCATCAAAAAGGCAACATCATCTCGGCATTAGAGAAACAATGACCAGATCTTGATGATCGAGGTATCTCGTCAGTAAACTAACCAGATCTTAATCTCGTCATCCGAAAAAGGCAATACCTTAATAGCGAGATATCTCATCATCAGAAAAACTAGTCAGATCTTGATGGACGAGATATCTCATCGAAATCATTTGGAGGGTTTAACCTCTCCCGTCGAGAACAACAGCTATTTCTCAAATAGCTGAAAAGAAAAAAGTATTTTTAATTTAAATCATTTCCCTAAATTAAAAGCTCAAGCCGTCCCCCCAAAGCATTCACTTCTTCATAAAACTTCGATTAACAAAAAAGCGATTAAAGTAGAAATTTAGACCGTGACTAAATCCCAAATATGCAAAGTGATAATTCTCCGGTGAACAAAGGAATGCCTTTATTGAAAGGACACATTCCAGTCTAGGCGTCATTGGCACTTCAGAAGGGACAGAGATTAGTCGGTGTGATCGATAAATATGCGAGAAAAAATAAAAGCCTTTTGAACAAAAAGTTTGGAGGAAAAGTAGAAAATTTGGTAATGTTTTCTCGCATTTAAATTCTTAAGGTTTCTATTTAGGTCACATTTGCAAAGAGAATTTGGTCAAATACAAATTGATAATTGATAATGCACTCGTAATTTAACCCTTCACGTAGTTTCGACGAGATATATCGTCCATCAAGATCTGACCAATTTTGCTAATGACGAGATATCTCGTCATCAAGATATTGCCGATTTTTTATGAGGACGAGTTCAAGATCTGGATCGTATTTTATATATCTCATCTAACAAGATCTGGTCAGTTTTGCTAATGAAGAGTACCTCATTGAGACAACCACCAGGAGGGTTGAGTAAGATCTTCAAACCCTCCTCGTAGTCCTTGTTTCGACGAGGTATCGCGTCATTGGCAAAACTGACCAGATCTTGATGGACGAGGTATCTCGTCGAAACAACCTGGAGTGTTAATGCTAAAAATTAGTATCTTAAAATATTTGTGATTATAACAGAAGACTATTGAGAATATATTTCTACATTGGGTGATCAAATTATTAGAGCTACAGCGCAAAAAAAAGTATTTTTCCGAGTTTTGGGTAAAAATGGATGTCGGCTATTTGCCAGAATGTGAAACCAACAGTGTTGTCAACTATTTGGTTAAAAATTGTTAATATAAATATGTCATAAAAATACAAAGAATTCCATGTAAGCAGGTGTTCTTTTTAGTAATAACTGGCAGAAATGTAAATTGTTCATTCATAAAGGTGAATAACAATTTGATCACCACTGTGCACTCTACATATTTTAGTTCAACATTATCCGTCTTTAAAGAAGCCACAAATATAATTTGTAATTTATTTTTCTTATCCAAATACTCCACAAATATAATTTGGCCTCAATACTAAAAAATTGTCCAAAAAATTTGATTTTACAAATAGTTATATTAATTATTTAAAAAAAATTATAGGGTAATTTTTTAGGATCATAACACTTTTTTCTTCACGTATGAGTTCTTTTTCCTAAACGACCCTTTACAATCAGAAAATAAACCACACGAAGCGAAATTGCTCTTTTTACTGTGACTAGTTGATATAACTTTTATAGATTCTCTAGCTAACTCTACACTTTTTTAGAAATTTTCCTGGTGGTCTTAAATTTTAATGTATAAAAATCTTCATTAGACGTAAACACAGACAGTTGATAATATTACCTGTCTGTGTTTACTTCTGTTTTGATTTCTTCTTTGGATATTTAACATTGATGTTTTCAAAATTTATGAAACTACAAGAATGGTTACAAGAGTAAAAACCAAAATTGTGGGATAGAAATTGGGGACATGCTATTTTTGCAAATGACGCTCTAATGTCAAATTTCAACATTCTGGAAAGCTGCTTAAATTTGCTTAAAGCAAGAGACGGATAAAGAGGCAAGAGGGGGAATATTATGATGCAGAATGTTCAAACGAATATCACATTGATTTTATAAATAAGAGGAATTCATGGAAAGTTTAAGGCCTATTGTGACAAACATTAGTTACTTTATTCTTATTGTGGTGATAAATGTATATATTTAGCTTTTTATTCAAAAAGTAATACAGCTATCCAAAATCCGATACTTAAAGGATTGCGAGTTCGAAATTCAATCCAACCAAAGACCGTCGTATACGTGAGGTCTGGAGCACTTTGAATCTGTCGTGGTCTCAAATGTCCTCACGTTGGTGTGGTGTGTGGAAGTATGGAGAGTGGGGTACCAGTTCAGGTGTTGATCTCGTCATCTGACCATGGTTCAAGATGACGAGGCGTTGTCCTCGGTTCTTTCCCTTCGGGATTGATCCCGGACCATCGCCAATAGCCCACCGTGTTGCTCCAGTACGACGTTATCCACCTATACTTAATGTCTTAGATTTCATAATGAGTACATTAAAAATAAATTTTGTGAATACGATGAAATTTGTTGGAAGAGATGGATCATAAAAACTGTTACAAAATTTCAGTTTTTTAAAAAAACTTTACCCCTTATTCCTTAGAAACCAAAGTTATTTTTCGTAGAAATTTCTTCTACGCATTATCTCCAGGTACACATAATTGTACTAGCGTTTCGCCCCTACGTGTGCACCAATAAAACAAACCGCCTTCTTTCGAAGCAATAACTTTTCCTCTCTCAAACTCCGTCAACTGTTCAGAATGTTGTTTCGCTACGAGGCATGTTTACGTACTAGAAGGCAAATAACAATCAAATTCACCGACGCAATGTTTGGATTTGCTTTTTGAGGCTTTCTTCTATCCCTTCAGAGTAACATTTCAGCCTGTATTGCGCGCTCATCCTATTTGCACACCCAGCTGACATTTTAATCAATTGCATTCGCTATGATGAACTACGCGTCTGCAAAATTTTCGGTCTGTCCAAAAACTCCTCCTTGGTTATGCATCTTCAAGGAACAGTGTATTATTATTTCATGAAAATTTCTTTGGAAATTGTGCCGTTAACTACTTAATAATGTGTTATGTGGTGACTGGTTAACTACAGTTTGACCCTCCAAGTGGTTTCGACGAGATATGTCAATCAAGATTTTACCAATTTCGCTAAATACGATATATCTCGTCATCAAGGTATTTATTTCCGAGTTTTTGATGATGACGAGATCAAGATCTGGTCAGTTTTGCTAATGACGCGATTCCTCGTCGAGACAACAGTCTGGGGGTTAAACTTAATTTATGTTTTGTGAATTTTTTAATTTGTGTTATTCTTTTTATTTTTACTGAAGTTATAAATCTATTCCCGTGCTCCTGAATTATCTATCGTAAACAGGTAAAGAAACTTTGGATGAATCGATTCACTAGTTCTACTTCTACCATGTCCCACTTGCTCATCTTTTAAAATTGGATTCTATCCTCTTATAGTTTTCTGTAAAAGGATTGATTGGTATAAAGATTGATTGATTGAATGAAGAAATATTTTCCATATGTTTAAGGATTTTAAAATTTAAACGTATGCTCATAATGTATGCATAACTCAACATGTACTGTAATTTGTTACGTAATTAAATAAACTTATATTAATACACAATATTTTATTTCATAGATTTAATTATAGATTTTTATAACAGTGACATAGATCATAATGAGGAAAGCTTTTTCGAATTTGTATAAGTACACACAGCATTATACAACTAGAAATAGTTTATTTTCAATAAAGATAACCACAATCACATAAAATGTGCATAGAACAAAACATCATATTGCAAAATTGCATACTTGAAATTTTCTGATACATATACAGGGATAAATAAAAATTAATTAAAAAATAAACTGAGCTGATGTAATACAAATATAAGTACATTTGAAAGATTTCAAGAAAACGGATCGATCATAAAAATAAACTTGATAAAATATACTTTTTGAGATCTTTTCAGTTACGAATAACGAGAACAGATCCTGTCATTTCTTAAAATTAAAGAAAACAATGCTAATAACTACACAGCTACATTTATACCATTTGATACTTAATTCCAGGAAAACAATGGAAGATTTTCCCAGCATGCCAAAAAGAAGGTACATTAATTCAATGAAAGGGACAGCTGAAAGTTCGCTCTTCTCATGAAATACTAACTAAATTAATGAAACCTTGAACGAAAACTGTAGAGAAATTTACATGTATAATGATATAAAATATGTAAAATTTAGGTTTTTATCTTGAAGGAAACGTCTCTTGTATTCCTTCCTTCCACTGAATAAGCAAGGAAGTTAAAAAATTACTTTTGAACAGAAATATTTATATTAAATTTTTGAACATTGAAAATTGTAGTAAAATTAGCTTAATTTTGATGACTCCAATGAATTAGTCAAACAAATAACTTTCTCTCTGTTCTTACTAGTAACTTTAATAGTATTTCAAACTCCTAATCAACGGGACTAATTTAATGTCTTGCACTAATACAAACTGAAGTCGAATGCTTTACCATGATCATTTGACTCTTTCTATTTTCTAATTTTCGAAGGTATTTTTGTAGTGTTTCGTATGAAATTCTTTGGAAATCCGGAAAGTATTTAATTAAGTTCAAAACGGAATCTTATATCTTAAAGTATTCATAGTACGCTTTAAAATTGGAAACAGAATTATTTAATGAACTCAATAATCATACACGAATCGGTTTATAATTAGTGTATGCATATTCAATTAACAATAGTCGCGTAAAACGTTTACCTTGCTACTACAAAATACTTGAACCTCTTTATGTCCATGAAAATGGGAAACAATGTATTAATTTGTCCAATTGTCATGTTGGGTTTGATATTTCTCTTGCTAGCTCTTTTGAGGTTTCGACTGCATTTCTGATTTAGTTTAAAATAATTAAAATCTTTACGAATGTACTCAAATCGTCCACGTCAATAAAAAGACTTTACTCGGAATATGCAACACTTGTATGGGGTTTCTTACAAACAAGTGAACATCAAATATTCTTCTATTTAAAATCACTTAATAATTAATCAGATAATTGCTACATCTTCAAGATGAAGTACAAATGCATGCTTTTCGTTAATTTGTATATAATACTTTTATTATTCGTCACAACCGTACTCGGGTTATTTTCGCTTTCGAGTCTTCAAACACTGCTCAAAACCAGCAGCTAAACATACATATTATGCTAATATAATCTATGTTTAGTGTTCATTATAGATAACAATAATACAATACAAGTACTGAACACAGTCATTCAACTGCTCATTGGACATCTAACAGTGAGTAATAATTTGTACACATATGCAATAGTAAAAACATTCCAAAATCTCAGACTATGCTGTACGTCTTACCAAATACAATTTTAAACAAATTCATGTAATAAAAATAATGAAACACATTCAGTGTGAATATTTCGTTTTAGTTGGAGTCAGTTTTTAGATTCCCTCACAGATTTGCATAAATTTTTCATCCATCACAAATTTTTGTGAACGAAATTCCACATATATTTAACCCTCCAAGTGGTTTGGACGAGATATATCGTCCATCAAGATCTGACCAATTTTTCTAATGACGATATACCTCGTCATCAAGAATACCGATTGAATTCCGAATGATGTAGATATTGCCATTTTTTGATGATGACGAGATCAAGATCAGGTCAGTCTTTCTAATGACGAGATATCTCGTCCATTAAGATCTGGCCAATTTTGCTAATGACAAGATATGTCGTCGAGACAACCACCAAGGGGGATAAAAGCAGTAATGCATGGGACACTTCCCAAGAAATCACAATACGTTTGCATCAGTTTTATGCTTTCTTTTAGAACATAGTGGCAGATTTTTGTTGTTAAGTTCATATAAATGTCCCATAGTCAGAAAATATTATACAATTTCAAAGAAAATACTAACATTTTAAAGTATTTGAGATAAAACTTCTCAATATAAGCAAAAAAATTCAGGTTTTTGCTGGGTACTTGTATTTGAAAGTACATCATAGACTTGAGGTAAACTACAAAAGATAATAGACACTCTAAGAGTAATGGAACATCTAACTATAGTGCGCAAATAATCGATAGCACATTAAAAATTTTCTAAATTTGGCACAAAACGCAGTTAAGTCTCTTAAAAGCTTAACTATAATTATGACTTTGATTACAATTAAAAATTACAGAAATACGGATTATTTCTGCATTTTATCAAATTAAACTTGTCCCTAGTTATTGTTTGGCTAATATATTTACAAAAGATTATTCATGAAATAAACAATACTTTGAAAGTGGAATTTTATTATAGTACTTTTAGCCATGCAGTTAAGTACGTACTATCATGAAAGGACTGCTCGACATTTACTAGTGTAAAATTAATTTAAGCTTTTTTCAGAACTTTTCAATACAATTTGAAAATATTGCAGCATATAAAAATTAATAACTAAAAGAGAGTTTTTCTTATCCTAAACCTTTCACAATCTGCTTACTTATCTTAAAATATACATTATAATGAAAATTATTTTTATCCAAATGTTTCAAATTTTAAATTATACTTTTTGAAAACACTTGTGACAGTGTTAACACAATTATTGCAGATTTAACACTTGTTTAAATCTAATTCCCTATGCATATTTATTTTCTCTCTGATGTTTTCTGTCTTTTCTTAATATATGATATACAGTGGAAAATAGTAATCAGAGAATAAAATTATTAAATTACAATCTTTCAATTTAGTTATACTTTCGGTTATGCAAAAATATTTAAGAAAGGAATTATTTTGAATAATTTGTACGAAATTGAAAGAGAAAATATTCTTCTTCACACCATTTAAGAATTGATTTCTATTAAACTAGATTCAGCCCTACTGAAATGATTTAATTAATTGTTTTCACAACCCAAGTTTTTATATATTTTAGTTACAACAAAAAACCTGGAATGCAAGATCATAATTTAATTAATTTGGGCTCTAATAATTTCTAGATTAAATTAATTTTAACTTTAAAAACATTATCATTACACAAATGTTTTCTTAGAAAAGTATTCGCTTTAAAGCAGATTATTTCTATTTTATGATGCGACAAAGAATTTTGATTTAGATGAATATCTGAATATTTTTTGTGAGGGTTGTTTTGAAATACTTCCGCAGATGTTCCGCTTAATTTAATTAAAATTAACTTTTATTGAGGTGTCTATAATTATATACCAAGTAGTAAAAGTTATCGAATCAAACACGTTCAATGACTTTTTAACTTAGGCTTTTTTATTAATATATCCATTATAATAAATAAATATATATACACACACAGAAAATTCCATAGACTATTTTCTTCGGGCTGATATGGGATAAAATCTCTCTTCGCTTCATTTTTCAGTGATTATGAAATTGTGCATTTACACAATTACACAACACAATACAACATTACATAGTTTTCTAGAATGGAATTATATTTCATTAAAAATTCATAATCGATTTTATAACCGTGCTTTCAAAATATTGAAATTTAGAAACACATTTTAAGGATGTCGTTCGCTTTTTATGGGTCATGTAACGATGAATTTTAGTAAAAGCATTGAGGTCATTTTGAAAGAATTATACGGGTCAAATAACTAGATTTTATTAATAGAATTTTGTAAATAAACTTAAATAAACAATCTTTACATCTATGAATCTTTAAATTGTCTCGAAGAATAACAAAATATGCTGATTTGAAGCATCTCCAATGGAGCTGATATAAGACCAAGAAATATAACAATTAGTTTATTATAGTTATTGATGTAACAAGTTTAGGATATAATGTAAATAGGTTAAGCATAAAAATTTATATAGAGATTTTATTTTTATGAAAATGAATAAAATTTAAATAAAAGCCTTTCAATACTTCAAATATTAAAACTGATGTCAATTTTCGCTTATACTTTTGAGTGTTTAAACGTATTTTCTGCTCGGAATAAAATATTGACTGTATCTGTAACAAGATTCCTAAAACGTCAAATGTATGCGACATTTATAACACACAATATTTTTATTCACTAGGAATGCATTTTAATACTCTCCTCTTAAAGAAACTGGAGAACTTTGAAAATCCGAAATTCTGCTAATATTTCACAATATCAATACAAAGACCAGTAGCATAGCGTAACATTGATAATTGGGATGTCAAGGTTGGATCAAAAGCAATAATATAATGATTATTCTTTTGGAACCTTACTTTAAAGTCAACTATGTTCACCGCTGTTTTTTCCTCAAAGACAATACAATACAAATCATTTTTAGCCCCAAGTTAGAAAGGAGCACTATACAAAGACGAGAAATTGAGAAAACATTGAGTCGAAAATAAAACAAAATCTAACGCTTAGCTATTGAGAACCTTACTTATACGTCAACTAGATTCACCTCGTTGCTTCTTATCCTCAAAGACAATTAAATACAAATCATATTTAGCTCCAAGTTAGAAAGGAGCCCAAAAGGGCAAATTGCACCCAGTCCAGGCAACTCTAGAGTGGATGAACGAAGCGCTGTCCCCCCCCTTTAGAGCTTCAGGCTGTCATTTATTTAGGGGAAAATAGAACAGGGAATGATAGACCATGCCCAGACTCACTGTGCTTACTATCTGGACTCGATACTGGCCTCAGTAGGAAGCATGGGGTAGGGAAGAATAGTCTGTGCTGAAGGTACCCATTGCGCATGTGGTGAAGGTACCCACCATTAACCAATCATAGGAATCCATTTTATGCTGAAAGAATAGGGCATCAGAAGTCCCTAGTTGACTTCTTGCGGTGAAAATCTTTGACGTTAAAGCAGAAACTGATGTTTCGCTCATATTTACGTTAAAATATCGTAGTTTTTAATTTAGGTTTTGCAGATTTTTATTTTGTTTTTACCTAATTTTAATAATTTAATTCTTTTTGTTAGGGGATGTTGGGTTTCAATGAACGCTACGCCACTGGCGAAGACTGCATATTTTTAACATTCAAGGCAGGACTTTACTTTCCGTTTAAATCCATTTTGCTATCCGATATTAAGTGAACAAATCTGTCCCAACGCATGCGTATATATGACCAATTAAGTTAATTAAATGTGGTTTAACCTTCCAAGTGGTTTCGATGAGATATCTCGTTCATTAAGATCCAACCAATTTTGCTAATGACGAGATATCTCGTCATCAAAATATCGAAGATTTTTTAATCATGACGAGATCAAGATCTCTTCAATTTTCTTCTAATTTCGAGATATTCCGTCATCAAAATATTGACAATTTTTTTATGATTACGAGACCAAACCCTCGTCCGTTTTCTTCTAATTACGAGATATCTCGTCGAACCAACCACCAGGAGGGTTAAAAGAGCATTTTGAAAAAATAATATGAATGAGGATAGATGAAATGTTTCTGAACTTTCTTCAAAAACTGTATAAGCCTAATCTTGAATTATGTTTAACGAACAACACTATACAAACGAAACAATTTCAATCGAAAATACACTTACTTCTAAACATCGATGTTTTCCCTTACTTTACATTTTTCATCAAATTTAGGGAAAATTAAGCATTTTTCCTTTGAGCATTTACATTGTGTGCACACAAATACACGATATTTTTCACCGGTTAAATTATAATAGCTACACACAAAAATTCGATACTTTGAAACTCAACGCAACAAGTATGAACCTCAAAATGTATCCATTTCGAAGATCTTTCCATTAAAACAAAGTTATGAATCCTAAAATATTCAAAATTAAATACTGATGTACAATTATGACTCATAAAACGTCTCTTTATGATATATCTACATGTTTCCAACATGAGTAATGAAAGCATAAGTATGAAGTTGCTATGAGATAAAACAATATAATACACATATTTACTTATTACTTATGAATAAAATAATAGAACTTTGGCATTTACATCATAATACCCGAAATTCTCCGTCACTACAACAAACTGTTAATAGAATAATACACAGATATATCGGAAATACATGTACATCAACACATCTACATTCATGAAAACTAAAACAAATTCTTTATTCATCAAATGTTCCTTTTGATTACTTAAATAACTAAATGCAGAAAAACCTTTAAAACAAGATCACAAATTCGTGGTCTTCAAAACCACAATTGAGATCATTTTGGACGACGAACACACAACTCGCAGTTTCATGTTGGCCATTCTGAAAGTAAAATAAAAATAATTAAACTTGCTATAACTAATTTCAAATCTATCCACATTCTATTAAATGAATCAATACAAAATTAATACATCCAGATCTGGTCAGTTTTGCTAATGACCTCTTCGCGACAACCACCAGGAGGGTTAACAATACTGACCAGATCTCGATCTCACCATCATCAAAACATCAACAATATCTTGATGACGAGATATTTTATCATTAGCAAAATTGGTCAGATCTTGATGAACGAGATATCTCGTCGAAATCACTTGAAGGGTTATTGTCAATTCTTCCATTTTATGGAGCCCCCTGAACTTGTTTATTCAGAAAAGACATATGAGGGAAAGAAATATACAAATATCTTCTCTCAAACGTCTGCATAGAACAAAACATTACAGAAGGGACCTTTACTTATTTCCGTTAGGAGACCATTAGCAAGAGCCATTAACTAAGCCCAGGTTTTGTTAGTTTTAATGCATAATTAATAAATAATTGCAATAAAAGTAAATATTATAAACAATGATTAACAAAATCAGTCAGATTAAAACTAGGCCTCTTTGGGAAGGTCTTACAGTGGATACTAAATCACTGCGGGCAATGAACAAGATGACCGATTGGCTAGGGCTGGAGCACAGTTGCCCCAACCAAAGCCACCTTTGCCTCTACGTAACATCTATAAGGACTAATAGATTTTCAATCTACGTAGAGATAGCTATCTACACGAAAAAAGTGAAATATTTATTAACTCCTTCAAGCACACGATTTTAATAAAAAAAAACATCCAAGTTGCACAGCATTGTTTATTCACTTATTCAGCTTCAAAATTAGTATAAAACATCAAATTACATGTTTTATTATAAAATGATTTGTTCACTCAATACATTTTTTACGAAAAAAACAGCAACATTTACCGTTATGAAAGATGAAAATTCACTGCACCACACAATTCGCCAACCTTAATCACAACAGTGTCAACAACTTACTAATGCGTATTGACCTGTATAATTTTTTTCAGTCTATTTACACATTTAGCGTTAGTTCATAGCATTGCCAACTCAATGAAAACTTTAAATAAAATATTAAACTGTATGATTATGAGTAATTTCAACTTTTTGAGATGCTTTAAAAAATATCCCACCATGCATAAAAAACTAACTAAGTAAAAAAAAGGTGGGGCAGTTTTCAACCCACCTAACCCCAAAGAGTTAAGAAATGGAGCTCGTATCCTAGGCTCCTTGCCCAGAGCTGCTGGAGTCGCTTGCTTTCGACTTAATACAGGACATGGCTAACTACAAAGACACTTACATCGTATTGGATAATTGGTTTGAGGGTTTTATGTCGCAAGGGCATACTTGGCCATGCTGCGCCAGACACAAGACATCAATAGACACACAACGAAGGTTTTTACTGACACAGAAGAGAGATATACACCCAGGGAGGAATGCACCTGACAGGAATCGAACCTGTTCCGCCTACAACTCGAAGGTTGCTAGCGCAGTGGACATATCCACTGAGCCACGACGGCCCCTACATCGTGTTGGAGTAACAAGATCAGCTATCTGTCCTCTTTGCGAACAGGGCGAAATGACTAGATAACCCCTCAAGGAGTATCTTAAAATTCTTGACAATACAGTTGCAAATAGTGTAGAGTTTTTAAAACATATTTCATCACTTCTAGCCTCTACTGGGATGCTCGTCGACTGATGGTCGGATACAGGCGTATGATAAAAAATTAACAAAATTAGCAGTTTTAGTTAGTATATTTTGTTCTAATTATTCAAATACTTGTATTTTATCTTCATTTCGTATATATAATTTTATTCTGGACATAGGGTGACATCAAACTCAATAGCCCCAGGCTTCAGAAACTCTAGCTTCGCCTCCGCTTGTGATACAGAAGATGCCAGTAACTTATCGGGACTAAAATACATAGACCCAAGTAGCCGCCCTGATTATATGAAGATTAAAATAACACAGCGTCTTCAAAATGTTTCCCAAATACGCAACTTCACCACTTAACAGGTGATTCAATTAACCTGAATCGGCTGTTCTAAGTATGTGGTTGACAGTAGTTTATCTAGACTGAACCAGGAGAAAACAGCAGTTTTCTCTCGCAAAGGGTCCCAGCTTGAAGTTAACTCGTTTATCTAAACGCTACTACGGAACATAATTGTGTTAACATTATTTTAACAGAAATATAATTCCATGCATTCTTAACTGTTATCTCCCTTTTACAAAAATGGTATACTTACACTATTACATCTAGATTTCTTATGAGTAATCCAGATTATTCAGTCTCAAAAAAGTGTTTAGAAAAGGCTTACACTAAGTTTAAGAACACATGTCGAAATCGATTTCTCTAGAAGCAGCTTCATTTAAATCTGTTCTTGTCGGCACAAATAGCCCGGAATTCCTCCAGTAGCAGGGTCGCGTTAGCCCGGTTGGAAGAGTAACGGGATTAGCAACCGGAGGGTTGAGAGTTCGAATGCAGCCAAAGACCGTCGTGTATAAAGGGGCTGGTGCACGTTAAATCTGCCGTGGCCTCAAATGTCCTCTCATTGGCGTGGTGTGGAAGTATGTAGAGTAAGGTGCCAGCTCAGGTGTGACCTCATCATCTGACCATGGTTCAAAATTATGTGGTGTTTTCGTCTGATCTTTCCCTTTGGGTTTGATCCGAGGACATCACCACGTAATTTTGAACTATGGTCAGATGACGAGGTCACATCTGAGCTGGCACCCCACTCTCCAAACTTCCACACCACGCCAACAAATAATGTTCAGAAAAATGTGATGTATACGAAGGCTGCACCAATTTTTGGAAAATATGACGTATAAATTGTCATATTTTAGAGAGAATGACGCAATACACTACCTAGAACACTGTATTTGTACCCTTCTTTAAGAGACACAATGTCTATTTTTCTTTGTACATCTCAATGCCATTATTTCATATAGGGCGCCAATCGGCAATCTTGATAAGTAACGTAAGTTTTAGTAATGACTACAATTGCCTGCCCGCCATTTGAATTAAAAAACAAACCTCTAAATCAAACAAGGGTTATCCGCAAAGTAAGTGTAAATTTTATTTTTAGAAATAGAGAACGTATAATATAACATTATTTTCAAAGATCCCTTTGCAAAGAACCTCTTCCTTTGTTGTACAAGTTTCTTTATGCCTTCAGCAAACAAGTTTTGGGTTTAGCAGCTGGCAATACACTTACGCTTCCTCAAGTTCTTGGTTCAAGGTGAATGATTAATTTACAGTTAATTTTCTACTTGAATAGTAGCTCGTGTTTATTTAACGGAACCATGCCAAATACCCCGTCATCGATGCCATTGTTCGTGGAAGTGGACAAACTTCCTGTTCCTTCATGCGTAAACCTTGTGCGGCAATTTTTAAACTTTTCAATCGATTTGCAAACATTCCTTTGTTATAAAGCACCATTCCTGTATTATGCTGATAGCTTTGATACACACACATTTTCAGATGACAAAAACAGATCACTAAAGGTTTTTTGGTGCTAACGGATAGCGGAACAGCCATGGTATTGACTAGTGAACCGACCAAGCAACTTCAAATCTGGACAGTAAAGATACAACAGAAACCTTACCGTAAGATATATGCTAAAAGGACAGTGTTGCTTTCAGAAACACAAGTAACCCTGCATTGCCGATGCGTCTTTAAATTACAAAAAAAACCCAGATAACTAAACTCTCTTTGGTGCTAACGAAAAGCAGAGTAGCCATTAGTGAACCGACCTAGCAAATTCAAATCTGGATAGTAAAGATACTGACAGGACAAGATACAGAAAAGGACACTGTTGCTTTCAGAAACACAAGTAACCTTGCATTGCAGATTTCGGCCCTGATACGTCTTTAAATCACAAAAAAAAAAACAGATAACTAAACTCTTTGATGCTAACGAAAAGTAGTAGATATGGCTAAAGCCACTTGTGAACTGACATAGAAATTTCAAATCTGAATAGAAAAGATACGACAGAAAACCCTCTCGCCATAAGATGTATGTTAAAAAACACTGTTGCTTTCAGAAACACAGTGCATTGCAGATTATTAATCTTGCATTGCAGATTTCGGCCCCTGATACGTTTTTAAATCACAAAAACCAGATCACTAAAACACTTATCATTGGTTATAACCGAAAGAGGATAAGCCATGGTTGGCGTCACAGCAGTACCCAGCAACTTCAAATCTGGACAGTAACCTCGCCTTGAGAAGTATGCTAAAAATGAGTTGCTTTCAGAAACGCAAATACCCCTTACAGTGTGGATTTAGGACTCTGATACGTCTTAAAATTACAGAAACAGATCACTAAACTCTTTTTGGTTCTAACGAAAAGCAGAGTAGCCATGTTAACGTCACAGCCACTAGTGAACTGACCTAGAAACTTCGAATCTGCATAGCAAAGAAATGATAGAAACCTCACCTCGAGATGTACGCTAAAATGGCACTGCTGCTTTCAGACATAAATACGACTGCAATACGGATAATATGATGACTATCCAAGATTAACAGAACTCAAACATAAACGAAAGATTACCGTGGAAACTCCAGAGGGATTTGAGATCACAAAATATTTTTAGAACGCTCGCCTCGTTACAGCAAGGTATTGATTTGGCAATTTTGGCATGAAAATAAAATAAAATATAACGAGAGAAACTGAAGGATTATTGAATGTCAAAATAGAGAATTAATCTAATATCACATCGTTTATGTGACCTTCGAATTCACAGTTAAGTTTCGATGTTATTGCATTATATGTATATGTCATACACCCTACGATTAAAAGTTATCGCACCTAAAAATGTTTCAAAGTTTGAAAGGAATTGGACCAGATTATATTATTTTCTATTCCTACATTTTGAAATAGACCATTTAAGTAAAGAGGGATTGTGAATGTCATGTCCGATAAGCTAAAAAAAGCTATGATATTAGATCCAGTCGAGAGTGAAATTGAAGTAACTCAATACAACCAAAAGTATTTATCCATGTTAAGATAAGAAAACTGACGTCGAATGTCTGTGCTAGACCTATTCGGACATTTTTTGAAACTAATTTTTCACGGCTACATTATTTCTGCCATTGCTAAAGGGAACTTTTTATTTTATGAGAGAACTACTTTCTTAATGGTGTATTCTATAAGTATTAGTGTATTCTATAAGTATTAGTGTATTCTATAAGTATTAGTGTATTCTATTTTTACTCTCTCTAACATCCTGAACCATTGCATGTAAATTTAATTTACACAATGTCATTGAAATAGAGCTATTAATTTTTTACTTTAGGTTTCCAGTTTGTTGCAAGCTTTAAGAAATGTTTGTCTAATTTCTCATAAAAGTTATGCACTCTATGTGGATACTATTACGTTAAAAAATAATCACGATTTATACACGCAATTTTTTGCTTGCTAATGGCTTCCATGATTTTCACACACTCGACAAGGATCGCCATCATAGAGGAAATATAAAAGTAGAGTGAGTAAAGCTAACCTTTTTATGAGGCCAGGATCATGTGACCAAAACTAGTAGTAACGTGAACCTTAGACTCATTTCGTCTGCTGGGTGGAACTTAACATTCATCATCTGATTGGTCCACGGGACGAGAGACCATCCATGATTCATCATTTGGTTGGTCCACTGATTGATCATCTTATAATAGTAGACTTAGGCGATTTCACCACTGTCCGCCACTCTATAGAAATGTGGATTCACACGCCTACCCTGTCATAAGATGTTATATCGCCAAAAGAGGCGATAAGGTGCACCAAATCGGCCAGCCAAGTCAATTTTTCACAGGGTATTCGCGTGACTACTAGTCAACATTGGTCACACTTTTGAAGCTCCTCTCAATAGTAATACTCAGTCTACTTATATTTCACGTCTATGGTCGTCATGGCTCAGTGGTTGGTCCACTGAGCTAGCAACCTGCGAATTGTAGGTGGGGGAGGTTCGATGTCCTGTGAGGGTTCGATTCCTCCCTTAGTGTACTTCTCTTTTCTGTGTCTGTAAAAATTTCCTTGTATGTGTATGTCCATTACTTAACGTTGTCTGACTTGCTTTTGGTGCAGCTTCAACATATATGTCCCATGCTCCATAAAAACCCAAACAACTCACTCAACAATGCGAATTTGTAAAAGTATAAAAGGGCTCTTGTTGCTCAGTGTATTAGTCCACTGCTCTAGCAACCTGCGAGTTGCAGGTGGGGAAGGTTCGATTCCTCCTTGGGTGTATTTCTCTCTTCTTTGTCAGTAAATCTTTCCTTGTGTGTATGTCGATTTACTTGACGTTGTTAGGCACAGCTTGGCCAAATATGGTCCTTGCGACATAAAAACTCAACCAAGCAACTTATAAGTATAAAAAGTATATATACCAATATCTAAAGTATTTATTAATCACAGCTAATTATATTTATACAGCTAATTTCCAGATTGAATCATTTGTTACACATTCTAGCAGCTTATCCAATCTACCTAGTCCAGTGTTCTTAGAAATGATGCATGATGTTGTTTTCTTTTATCGACGTCAGAAATCTAATCAATAAAATTTTTATGCCAACTAAAGTTTAAAAGTAATAAGTAAAGTCGAAAGTAAAAGTCAAGTAAAGTTTAAATGGCTTTGTTCTGTTAAGAATTCTCTTACATCGTCTTATTAAATAAATCATATCAACAACTTATATCTATTTCGCTAAATTATTTCTGTTTTCATAAGAGAATATTTATAGTTTAGCTAACATGGTACTGTGGGAGCGTTTGTGGTACTGGATTACTAATCAAATCCAATCGTTCATAGCTATTCATGTGTATGGTATACTTAACTAAACAACGAAAGTTTCAAATTAATGTACTCTAAAATGTTACAACGTTAATTTATGGAATAAAAAAAACCTACACACAAAAGCACTTTAATGAAAATTTAATTCCCATACTTCAAATGATACATGTAAATGAGTGGAATTGATTTAGAAAACGTGTATATCAGACTACTTACTGACTGCACGCTTCTCTGATTCCTTTTCAATAGGAAAACATCTCCAGTAACATCAATTTGGGGGAAACAATTCTTGTAATAAGTAGGAAGCAAAAAATTAAATCATTTATCAACCTAAGGAGTATGTATTCCCTCTTTAACAGCATATAATAGAATTATTAAAGCATCAACTCAAGAGTTCAATAAAACCATTTTGCTGCGCTCAAGTTGAAAAAATTTAGATGAATTAACCAGAACTAAGAACAACGGGAGTTCGGAATTAGTTCTGGAAGTACTGATTCTAAGAACTAAGATTATTTTCAGTTTTCGAAGAAATTGCAGAGTTCAAAACTCGGTATTTGGATTGTAGCTCATAAATTACAGCTAAAATGATTATTATATAGTTAGGTTGTCTGTCACTTAAAGATATTAATATATTATTTCAATTCAATTCGACGCTCGTTTATTACATAGACGGATGTGGAGTATTTGTAGCATATCATTATTTAAACTAATCACTTAAGTTTTCTTTAATTTTGTAAAATGATATGACATGAGAAAAATCATAAATTACCTACTTACGGTTTTAGATGGCATGTATGTTTTTTCCTAAATATTTATATGTTTCCTTATAAAACTAAGTACTTCTATGAGGTTATTAAATGTCATGGTGATTTATTTGGACTAAAAATATACACACAGAACATTCAAATGACGTTCATGATGTATAGCAAAACTTAAAAAAATGTTTTAGGAACAAGTTTGTCTAATTAGCCCTGGTGTAGAAACAATGACGTTAGAGCAACAAACCAAACTAGGAACGAATAACTACAAAATAGGAACTCTAGTTTATCTATTTTTGTCTACAAATTCCAGGATTTAGGTATTAGTTAAGGTCAGGCTTAAGTCATTAGTCTTCTAGCTTACAATGGTTCTGAGCAATATAAGTAAGACCATTCAGTACAGTACATTTGTTGAGGTGTTCATAGAACGTCCAAAACAACAGAGAGCAGTGAGAAGAATTTTCGTGTCCAAAGCGAAACAAATAGACATGTGAAGACAGTCGTGACCAGTCAATAAACGAAACATAGCAACAGCTGAATTACGACAATTTTAAATTAGGGACTTTAGTTTAGCACAATGCTCCCAAGACTTTCCCTCAGTTTCGTTTACCATTTCAGTTAAACTCGGATTCGACTATGAATTTGGCATAACCAGACATAAGGCTATTTGGCTTTTGTAGAGTGCTCTTTTTTCGGAAGAAATTCAATTAACTCTCCTGGTGGTCGTCTTGACTATGTATCTTGTCATTAGCGAAACCATTAGCAGATCTTGATGGACGAGACATCACATCACTAGAAGAAAACTGATCAGATCTTGGTCTCGTCATCATCGAAAAATCGGCAATATCTTGATGACGAGATATCTCGTCATTAGCGAAATTGGCGAGATCTTGATGGACGAGATATCTCATCGAAACCACTTGGAGGGTTAACAGTCTGTCAAAGAGTTTAATAATAGTCTGCAATCATGGAATAGTTTTGGGTCAGAAGCTTTATGGTTATCTGTATTTAAATTATAATTTTGTTTTTGTTGCTGCAAGACGTATGGGGGCACTTCGTATTAATAGTGTGTGGACTTCGTTTTCTTCTTTATTTATAAATTCATTCTAGTTACCCCTTCACCGACCTTAAATCCTTTGTTATACTTTCCATTCTTTTCAATACCTTTCTGCGGTGTAATGTTGCAAACCTCCCCATAGAACACCCCGATCAAAACCAAATCTCCCACAAAGCTGCATTTGCTTCCTGTTGAATGATTCGATTGATTCTTCCATGATTTGTTTTTATCTCAAAACAAAAACCTAATTTATTGCTTTGGACGAACAAGAGATTCTTTAAAGCAATACTACTTTATAGAATCTCAAGCGAGAAAAATAGGACTATTCTAGAATACACACTAGCTCTAAGAAGTGCTATGAAAATATTATCCTGAAGCATTAAGCCATGTAAATATCCGTATGAGTAGTGGCTACATCTGTTAGTTACTTTTGCATTAGCACTTGTTGAAAAACATTACATCTAAATCTAACATTGTATAGCACCTTTGGGAAACATTATTCTCTTAACATACATAATAGAAATTAATAATCAACCATGACATAAGTATCAGAAAACTAATCAAATTATTTCTCATGCAGGCTTCAAACATTGGAACTTAAATGTTAATTTTATACAAGTTCTCTACGAATCTATTTCCATTCCCGTTCTTGTATCCCAAGTTGATTCCAAATTAATTCTTTAAAGAATTAATGTCATTTCACTTCTCTTTTATGTTTTATACTAGTAGGAAAAATAATGCCTTAACTGTTCAAATTAGTTGGTATATAATCATACATATAGCCGAAGTTATGTCTTGTTTGTATTCAAATAATATTTTCATAATGCTAAATTATTTCAAGTTCAGTTTAAATTCGTTTCAGAAAGCAAAATAATATTATTTCCACTATAAGGCAAGATTTAGGTCCCCTGCGCCCAGTATTTCATTCAGACTTTCAACAAAAATACCCCGAAGCTCTTTCGATTCTTGTTTTCTTAGCCCTAAGCAGGGGAATAAAATGTCCTTTATTAAAGAATGAGTATTAAATGTACCCGTCAATTTCTCTTTTATTGTCTCTGTGCTCGTAGAGAGATCGAGGGAAACCTTTCAGGGAATCAATACTACCCAATATATGTCTTCCAGGCTGAAGCAATTTCATGCGGAATAATGAAAACGAATGTGCAGAAGTTAATGAAAAGCTTGCTCCTAGACCTTCTGAATCAATAAACGTCCTTAACTTTCTGCGTAATAAGAAAATAAAACAATCAGCTTATCACTCCCACAGATTTCCTTGAACTTTAGTTTAAAACCATAAATTCTTGAAACGCAATCGAGCTGTTCTAGGTAAAGAAAATTAGCTCTTTTTGTTAAAAATGCACGTACATCAATTCGTAGTTCTTCAGACTACTGTCTTTTAAGTCTGTCGTCTCTGATAACACTCCAATTGTATTTCCAAAAGAAAAATTACCTCGTTTTGATAAAAATGCACGTACATCAATTCGTAGTTCTTAAGGCTACTGTATTTTAAACCTTCCCTCTGATAATAATCCTATTGTATTTCCAGAGGACAATTTTTAGTTGAGTTTACATTGTTTTAAGGGTTTCACTCTTTTAATTTTTTAATTTTTGTGTCAAATTTTTTTAATTTGTTAAGTTTTAATCTTTAAATTACTCATTCAATTGTTATTTAAGTTTCATTTCTAGATGATTTTCAATTAAATACAATATTTATTTCTTAAATAAGCACCCCAGTTTTAGTTTGGTTGACCCTAATGTAGCAAAAGCTGACCGTAGAGCGACAAACCAAACCAATAAGTTCCTTTTGTCTTGATAAGTAATGCATTGCGTATGCTTGATGCATAGTGTGTGAATGCTTATTTTTCTCATATATATTACAGCCTCCAATGAGTAATTATAAATTTTATGTAATTTCATCCAATTTCTTGGGTAAACAAGAAACCACACTTTTCCAAACTCGAGATTCTGTAAAATTGTTATACAATTCAGTAGAATAATGTGTACAACGATTTTGTTTGGTGCTCCACGAAAACAATTGAGAAAATGGCATTTTATTCCTTAGCATAAATTGAAAGGTAGAATATTTTGTGATAGTTTAAACACAAATGGATATAATACAAGGTTTAGTCTCAATATTACTATCTTCCTGGCAGACATCCGTACGTACCTAATAAATCATATAGTGCACTAGTCAGTCATACCATACATGTATAAATTTGACGTTCAACTTTCATAAATAAAGTAGAAATGTTTGTCAAGGACAAATCGCCCGATTTATCATATTTGGGAAAAGACCCAAATGGTCATCGTGCCAACACCTCTGAAACAACGAACTTTGTGAAATGTTCACGTACTTCAAGGGCGAAAGTCTATCAAGTCTAAACGAATAAGAGAATACTAATGTCCCGGAGGGCCGATTGCTGAATCTCGTGGTATTGATCCCAGAAGAAAACGTCAACTGGAACGGTTGGCTAGACCAAAGAGCGTGCTATCATTGATCAACTGACAGTCCAAATAAATCGCACAGCCATCAGAAAGATATCCCATGCGACAGTACTGTGGACACTGTTGCGCATTTTTCTCCGGAGCATATACATGGCGTGACACAACCTGCTGCTCATCGCAAAAAACGTCATCAATATGCACTGCGATACTTACATTAGACAGTGGCAGTGGGCGACCAACGAGTCACGGTTTCTGGATTATGCAACGAATAGACGATGGCCTATCAGGCGTGAAACTTCAGAGAACAGATGGTCAAACACGATTGTTGGCAGAAAGCAAGCTAGTGGAGGCAGGTTTGCTACCTGAGGACTGTTTCTTGGGGACCACTGATGTCTCTGAAGGACACCCCTGAATACAAATAGATGCTTATCGATTCTAGCTTGCTAGGTACGCCCTTACATATTACAATGTTCCCTAAAAATGTATCATATGTCAACTATGGGACGGATCATACTGTGATAATTTTCTGTGTATGGTTTGAAGAACACTAGGACTCCAAGCTGTTCCCGTTATCGCCTAATCACTAAATCTTATCCCAAATGAAAATTTGATACCAATTCGATGAGTTGAATTGTGGTCTTCATAGTCGCAGTAATCTGTAGAACCCTTCCGTGGGCTTGATGAATCCCTCCCTTGATCATAGGTTGCTGTATATACCACTTAGTGTGCTTATTTTGATGCATAGTTTTGACTTAGAACTACGTCTTATGGTACGATACAGAGTAGCGGTGAATGCGACATAATTGTGTGACTGATTTTACCTCGCAATAACTCCGGTATTATAGAAGCGTTTTCATAGCGCTTAGATGAATTACATTTAGTTACAATTATAAGGATGGGGCTGGTAAATCAATAGCAGTTTGTGTTTGCGCATTGAAATGGATGGCCATTTTTATGCTCTGTGATACGCGTATACTTTTGATTTCGTTTTCAATACTCTTGAACGAAAGCAGAACGAACATCGTTTTGATTCAATAGCAGATTAGTCGCGTGAATTGTTGGAAAATTTGGATAAAATTCCGACAAAATAAACATTTCCCACTATGTATTTCATTCACAATCTTATCAGACACAAGACAGGGTATAGGTAGTTCTACGTTTGAGCACAGCGGACCAATCCACTTCGGTCGCATCCATTTTTTAACAAAATTCTCTAGTTACATCAGTTATATTCATATCTAGTTTTTCCACTTTTCTATGGTTTTCATAGAATACATGAGCTTGTTTTCCTTTGTTTGACCGAAAACGGTTTCTCTCTGATAAGAAATTTTAAATATTCCATCCTTTTATTTTGTATAGTTACACAAAAACCAGTCGGCGTAGCCTCCACGGAAGTTCGGTGGCAAAAAATTTATAATAATCGATAAAACCCAAAAAGGGCAATTTTTAAACTTAAATCTGAGTGAGTCAATTTCTATTTTAACGTCCTTGATTTTTCACAGCGAAAAGCCAGCCAGGGAATGCAGATGACCCATCTTTTCAGCCTCAAATGGTTTCTTAACATAATTGAATAGTGGTGTTTGTCATACGCAATGCATACCTTCGGCACAGGAACTTCTTCCTTACCCCATGTTCTCTACTGAGGCTAGCATCCAGTCCAAACATATGAGCAATTGGTTCTTGCTAACAGTCTATAATTCTCTTCTTATTATCTCTCACCAGCGTCAAGCTCTGAGACAACGCTTGAATCAGTCAGAATCGCAGCAGTTGCGCCTTTTGGGCTCGTTTTTAACTTAGGGCTACAAATTATTTGCATTTTATTTTCTTTGAGGAAAAGAAGAAACACTGAATCTAGTTGACTTATAAGTAAGTTTTCCAAAAGCTAAACATTAGATTTTTTAACTTCCCCGACTCAGTGTCCTCTCTCAATTTCCCGCCTTTGTAAAGTGCTCGTTTCTAACTTGGGGCTAAAAAGGATTTTTTCTTTTCTTTGCGGAAAAGAAACAACAGTGAATCTAGTTGACTTATAAGTAAGATTGTAAAAAGCTAGACATTAATTTATCTTTCGATCCAATATCAGCATCACGAGTTATCGATGTTAAACTAAGCTTCTGATAAAACCCAAATCTTTCCATGAATATTGAGAAAGAGAGCAATAAAATAAATGTTTCAGAAACTCTGTGTAATCGCTGTGGATGATTACTAAGCCACAATTCCAATTTAATTCAGTGATTACCACATCTTTTCTGCAAAACAATGAGTTTTAATATTAATTCTTCCCAATAGATAAACATGGCGTTCTTGCCTCACTAATATGCCTTTGACAACTCAGGTCTGGACACTCGTTTTGCCTCCTTGAGAGCGTACCCAAAATATTATTTTCGAAGTATAAGGACTTAATCCTGAAAAGATGAAAATACTGCCCAGGGCATTCCACTTCAAAATCTGAAAATGATAAAAAAAAATAACACGAAACCCGAAACTGCAAATAAAAGAATCCGACCCGCAAGTTGAAAAAAGATCGAATCTCTTTTCGAAGGAAAAAATCGATCGAACCATTATTGGATAAAAATGTGAATTTTTCACATATTCAGGTCCTTTGAACTTTTTCCTTTTCCATTTTATTTCATTTTGTTTTAGTGGGGGAAAATAGAAAATAAATCGCCTCGCTCCCCCCGAAGTTCCGGAAGACTTGAATAGATGTGTCACGTCGATATATTTGTCTGAGTTGAATTAGGGAGCTCTACGGAGCAGCTTTCTGCATTGACGCGGAGGGGAATTACATTGGAGCGTAAGGACAGGAAATTACAATTCAGAGACGAGAAAAGATTGCGAGAGTTATGAGCCCGTGTATAAGTTTTCACATTGCGCTTTGCGGCGTTTTAGTGATTTCAGCTTAATGTACATCTGCAGGAACAATCGGACTATCCCTCGCTATTCGAGCATCGTTCACAGTAGAACAAATTCAGATTCCATTAAATAGGGAACAGCATCTTCTATAAATCCATATTTAAAGACAACGCCACATTTTTTCACCGAACTTCTAAAGGGCTGCGTCGATGTATTCGTCTGAGTTGAATTAGGGAGCTCTACAGAGCTGCTTTCTGCATTGGTGCGGAAAGGAATTACGTTGAAGCGTAAGTACAGGAAATTACAATTCACAGACGATAGAAAGGACAGTGAGAGTTATGGGACATGTTTTCACATTGTGCTTTGTAGCATTTTAGAAATTTCAGCCCATTGTACAGCTGCAGCCCAAACGAATCATCCCTCTTTATTCATGCATTGTTCACCGAAGAACAAATTTTAAATTGCCATTCAATAGGAAATAACATCTATAAATCCATGTGCATAAAATTTGCTTAAAAGGTGATCGTACTAAATTGCGGACAAACTTGGTAATTTTCAATGATAACACTATTTTTTGCAAAAATTCTGATAGCTTAGTCTCGGTTTCCAAGTTTCAAGTCATTAGATCCAGCCGTTTCTGAATTATCAGTGGAACGTTTGGACTCCTAATGTTAAATTGTTTCCCCCTAGACTTTTCATTTCTTCAGAAGAATTTGTTGAAATTTTTTTATGTCACTATGAAAGAACCCAAACCAAATCCATATAATGTCTTTTTAATTTAGAAGGCAATGGTAATAATGAATTTAATATTCTAAAAAATATGAATAATAACCTTCATATGCTTTGATAGAAATCAATTCAGCACTTCACTTACAATAATTCAAATTCCTCGCAGAAGTTAGTCGTTTCTTTTTTTTTAAATGGCTAATATAGTGGATACATAATTTGTTTTAACTTTCCTTGTGGTTGTCTCAACGAGTTATCAAGTCATTAACAAAAACTGACCAGATATTATTGGACGAGATGTCTCATCATTAGAAGAAAGCTGACCAGCTCTTAATCTCTTCAGAAAAAAATCAGCATTATCCTGATGACGAGTAATCAGCATTATCTTGATGACTGGACGGTTAATGAAACACTATCGAGAGGAAAGAGATGAAGTTGTGTATTTTCATAAAAGTAGTCTTTCTCTGAATCGATTTCTATTAATAAACTTTACGAAGATTGCAATACATAATTGTTCAAATAGGAATTTCAAAATTCATATTACGTACTAACTTAAAAAAGGCATTGCACAGATTTTGCTTAGGTTCTTCAATAGTAACATAATAAAATTCTTTAGCATGATAGGAAGATTATTTATGACGTACGAATAGTCTGGTAGGTAGGTATTTAATTAACATCGCACTGTAGCAACACAACGGGCTATTGGCGACGGTCCGGGATCAAACCCAAAGAGAAAGATCCGAGGACAATACCACGTTATTCTGAATCACGGTCAGATGACGTGGTCACACCTGAACTGGAACCCCACTCTACAAACTTCCACACCACGCCAACGTGAGGACATTTGAGGCCACGACAGATTTAACGTGCAACAGTCCCTCATGAACAAGTCTTTGGTTGGATTTGAACTCGCAACGTTTTGGTTGCTAATCTGTTACTCTTCCAACCGGGCTACCACGGCCCACGAATAGTCTGGAAAATGAATTTAACATTAGTGGCTCTAAAATTTCGACTCATAATTCAGACTAATAATTGGACTAAACTATTGGAAACGTGGTAAACAGTGTTAAATTTGGATGCAGATTTGAAATTGGGCATGATTCATTGATTGGAAATTATGAAGTTTGTACCCAATTAAATATGAAGACGACGCGTAAGCAAATTTTATATGCATGGATTTATAGATGCCGTTATTCCCTTTTAAATACTACTTTCGAATTCGCTCTACTTTGAACGATGCGCAAATAAAGAGGGGAGGCTCAATTTTTTTCCCGCAGCAGTACAGTAAAATTTTGAAATGTCATTTGCCTTCTGATAAGAATGCTGTTGAAGCCTGATTTTCTCCAGTATTTACTGACAATGGCGATGGTATGATGGCGAAACGGCATTTCTGCAGAAATGAAGTGACGGTTACGCGATGGTGAAACGACAGTTTTACGAAAACCAAATATTTAAATAAAAATACGAAAAAAGAAGCAAATCAGTCGTAGGAAAGGAAACGAAAAGAGTTGCCAAAATGTAAGTTATCTTGTGCTATCCAAAACGCGAATATTTTAAAGTAATGAATATTTCAAACAAGAGTTTGGAAATACTGCAACTGACGTTATGGACGAAAGCAAAAGTTAATTAGATTCCGTTTATTAGACAAAACAAATATATTTAAGAGGTTAAGTTTTATATAAAAATCTAAAACGAGTTCTCTCTCTCTCTGATAAATTATAAACTAATTTTGACAATTTTTGGACAATAAATGCTTGTTCGATCCAGCATTACATATTACTCTTGGTGACGGTAAACAAGTTACAACTATCATACGTAAGTGTATTGTCATCTATAAATAAAGTATTAGTACGAGATATAGATGATTAAAATAGCGTAAAATCATCTGTTCATATAAGAAGCAGCATTATTTTTGTATAGAAATACATGAATAGCGAACTATCTTAACGTTTCATAACCTTTATATATATGATTCGAGTGGGTTTAACCCTCCAAGTGGTTTCGACGAGGTATCTCGTCCATCAAGATCAGAACAATTTTGCTAATGACGAGATATCTCTTCATCAAGATATTGACGATTTTTTAATCATGACGAGATCAAGATCTCTTCAGTTTTCTTCTAATTTCGAGATATTTCGTCATCAAAATACTGACAATTTTTTTATTATGACGAGACCAAGATCTCGCCAGTTTTCTTCTAAGTATGAGATATCAAGTCGAGACCACCAGGAAGGTTAAGAGAGATCAAGATATTGCCGATTTTTTTATGATTTCAAGATCAAGATCAGATCAGTTTTCTGCTAATAACGAGAGACAACGAGAGCTTGATGGACGTATCTCGTCCATCAAAATATGATACGTTTTGCTAAAGACGAGATACTTCGTCGAGACAACCGCCAGGAGGGTTAATTCTGGTTGTGCCTTTCTACATCCTAGTTCATCTCGTCATTAGCAAAACTGAATAACAGATTAGCAAACTGAATCTTGTTGAACGAGATATCTCGTCATTAGAAGAAAACATAATCATGGTCGTTAGAAGAAAACTCATCAGATCATGATGCTGTCATCGTCAAAAAACTGACAATATCTTGATGACGAGATATTTTGGCATTACCAAAATTAGTCTGATCTTGATGGACGAGATATCTCGTCGGAAACACTTGGAGAGTTAAAGACAAGAGTAACGTCAAGGTATCCTACACAGCAGCATGAGCTCTTGAGAAAAAGTGTTTTGAAGTCTTTCTTTTTATGTGAAGATGAAATATTTGATAGAAAAATGAATACATCCAGCGGTAAAATGAAAACATTCCAGTAATTGAAACTTTAAAACCACGTATACATACATTTATGCATATATACAACATTGCAAAATCAGCAATATCTAGTATTTGTATTATGTGCACAGATGAGCATTTAAATTCTAAAATCTCTCCTCCGACTTCATTTCACGCATTTAAAATGTTATAATAAAAATTACACTGCAGTTCGATCGAAAAAGAACATTACGCACAGAATTGGATGAAAATAAAGAACCCAAATTCTAACTCCAAGTAGAATAACGTTCGAATATACGCTGACTGATCAGAAAAGCAATTTTATCTCCTCTTCCGTAGATTTGATTTCAAGGAGAAACTGGAAACCTACTATACACGATTTCTGTCAATCCTGAAATTGCTTTCGTGAAGATTAAACCTGAAATAGAAAACCCTTCAGTTTACTTTTGCAAAACTGGAAATATTTCACGGGAATACAGATTTCCAAATGATTGCTTCGACACTTTTTTATGATTATCAAAATTTGACAAATATTTTTTTATTTATATCGAAAAATACTGCTGTGTTTTGAATTATTCCTGTATGCACGAATTCTAAACTGTTAAAATAAGCGCTTGGATGTTTAACTGGAAAAGGACTTTCTGAGTTCTACAAAATTTCCAAGAGTGATATTGTTTGTACCTTACACATATAATGGCAAGGTATCCAGCTGCGTGGATTAACATTGTTAACAAGTGATGCCGAGGTTCGATAAAAAGTAAAAAAATTGCTTCAAATATTTTTTTGAAAAGGAAATATGTGTTTAATTTTAGACAACTCCATTCGCCTATGTTGCTTTTCCGCCAAGGCAGTACAATACATATAATATTTAGCCCTATATTTAGTCCATCAAGATTTGATCAGTTTTGCTAATGCGACGAGATACTTCGACGAGACAACCACCAGGAGGGTTAAAGTTTTTGATGGCATTGGCAACTTGAAATTAATGAACATCAAAAAATAGAATTCAGAGGGGTGCGCATGCGTCGGATAATTATCGTTTGCGCGCTCGCATTGATGTCTTGGCTCTCGAAGAATTAAGAATCGTTTGTAGTTTTTGTTTTTGTTTTTATTTTTAGAAGCCAGCAGTGGCAACATTTAAAAAGATAGCTTTAGAATTTGTGTTCTTGTCATCGTTAGAACTGTTCGTGTTGAGAATTCTTCGACTAGCTGTATGTCGATATTTATGTCTTAGCACAAACTTTGTACTGACACATAGAATCATTACTTCAGAGCCATGACTTCTTAATGTACATACAACTTCGTGAATAAATAAGTTTTTAAGTATACAGCCCATTTATTTAAACCTACTACATCTTACAATGCAGATCGGCGAAGGAAAGATCTATTCTTTTATTCTTATAGTATAATTTGCATCTTCCAACGATTTTAATTTTTACTCCTTATTCTTTGAACTTTTGCTTTATAATTAAACCCAAAACTTTCCTTCCAGTTATAAATACCTAATACACGAAATCTTGTTTGTTTACCTAAATTTTAAAGTTTCGGAGATAACAGAATACTTGGAATCGCTGAAGTAGAGAGAAAAATAAAGTTTGTTATCTATTCATTCGTTATAAGAGTATTTATTCATTAAGAGTTAATATTTGTATATGATACCACGCAGCAATTCATAATTAATCTATTTTTAACTTCTTCGAAACTTCTTGGAATAGCATTAATTACTTTTCAAAACAGAGATAGAGGAAAAGTTATTAGCTTATTGGGATATAAAGAATTCTTTTTAAAATTTATTCCCATTCTCATGAATATATTTTAATTGATATGCGAAGTTTCATTTCAATGGGAATTCAAACGCACTCGTTGCAATTAGTGCAACTGGGTTTAATACCTTAGGGATACTATTTCAAATGCGTCAGCTCATTTGTCTATTTAGAATCTTACTAGATTTTATTTAAGTGCAGTTCGCTATTTCGGGTTCAATTACTCCTTTCGTGTATTTTCTGGTACTCTTTCTCCAGTCATCTCTCTCTTATATATTTGTCAGGATTTTATTTACTTCCTGCACAACGCAAGTCATTTCCCGCAAGTGATAGAAAACAGATTTCATTTTGCAACCTATTTATTTGAGTTCTTTTTTATAATTTGTTCACAGAGGTTATTTTGTTCCCCAACCCTCGAGCGTGTCATTTGTGTTTCCTGTCTAGCTCTGAATTATTTCAATAACAAAACAGAGAATTCGTGATTAAATTAGAGATTTTTCTGCAAATATTAGATGCAGTTTTTCTCTTATTTGCGCTCAACAATATTAAGTGAATTTTTTAACGTACTACTGTAGAGAATACGTAAACCTTTTTAAGTATTAGAAACTAATTAGACAAGATATACACTAGTACCTACGAGAGAAAGATACCTTGGGGTATGTGAATACGTTGATTTTTGACTAAAATTTCATACTTCATTTTATTTAATATTATTAATATATAGACTTTCTTTATGATTTATCTTTATTTTATCTGTACGGTGAATAGGAGCGGGGATATATATCAATTTGAATAGATCTTGACAGCTGTTTTTTAACTAGAACTAGTGTTTGCAAAGGCTGGATGAAGTTTTGTTTTTGCTTTACTGTTTTATAAATTAAAACAGCGGAATTAAAAAATCATGTTTTCTTTTACATGATTCACTATATCTCATAATTGGATAGGAATGTTGCATATCTTTTACTTCAGACCCTAATTATGTTTCGGAGACTGCAAAATTTTAGGCAAATGTACTGATAAGTTTTCTAGTTGTAATGTTTTTCGTTAGCGTCATTTTTTATAAATTAATAGGAATGGTTTTGTATGGTGACTTTTTGTTTTAAAATGTGTTTTATAAGTTGTTTTACTACAAAGAGAAAAAAAACATAATTAGAACATTTAAAAAGGACTCCTAAAGTAGTCAGATACCTTAAGAAGCATATTTCGTTTGTTTAGAGCAAAATCTCATTAACTGAAAAAGATTTATTGATTGAAAAACTTTAAGCGCAATAATGAACGAATCCTCCAAAAAGAAAATTTAAGCCAAGAATATGAAATCTACATGTAGAAATATAACGATTTTATAACGCTGAATAGTTAAAATACTTTAAACATTAATGAATGAATTCTCCAGAATGATAATATTGAACTTAGGAGATTACTATAAACGCGCGCGATGATATTGCACTCGGCTGCATGTTCATCACTTAAGTCTCTCAAATTATAACATTTTAAGTTCCTATTTCTTAACCCTCCTGGCGGTTGTCTCGATGAGGTTTCTTGTCATTAGCAGAACTTACCAGATTATTATAGACGAGATATCTCGTCATTAGAAGAAAACTGACCAGTTCTTGATTTCGTCATCATCAAAAAATCAGAAATACCTTGATGATGACATATTTCTTCATGAGCAAAATTGGCCAGATATTGATGGACGAGATTTCTCGTCGAAACCTCTTGGAGGGTTGAATATGTTTACCATGAAAATTGAAGAAAGCGTTACACCACTATATGGTTATATGGAATATAGCAAAAATAGTCGCAGTGTTTTATCTGATTTCGAAACTTCCGTTATTCAGTCATTGGGTAGCGTTATGCTTGTGAGAATTACTGTTATATTTATGATCTTTTCAATTTTGAGTGAAAACGATAATTTAATAATCTAAAGATATATTTTACAAATACAACTATGAACTACTACAAAAATCCCTTACTTTTTTACATAAAATTTTATCATCCCTAATGCCATTTTTTAAAACTAATAATATTTTCTCTTCCCACATATACTCACAGATAAATGTTTCAGTCGTAATTTTAGTTCTATTAGAATTTCAATCTATGTAAAATTGAAATGTTCTCGAAATTTTACTGAAATAAATGTATTATATATAAGCTATGCAATGGTAAACAGTCTTCATTATCTTTTTGAAATCAGATTCCATGAAATATTTCAATAATATTTCATATTTACTACCGAATAATTATTTAAGTGCAGTTTAAAAACGAACAATCGAATATTCGTATTGAAATAAGCAGTGTAATGTCTTTATAAAGTACTGTATTTATTTCATAATTAATTATACTGGATAAGTAGAAGAATATGTAAAAGGTTTTATGTCCTAATCTATATATATAATAACGGTATAATTTTATCTGCTATTTTCTAACGTAATAGCGGAAGGAAACTTGGAAACGAGTACTTTTCTACTAGATAAGAACCATTGCATTTACTGTTTTACTTTTTGTTGAAACTGAACTTACATTTTGCACAACTCTATATTGATTTCCGATATGATAACAGAGTAATCAATATATATATGTAGTTTGCTCAACATCATTTCTTTCGGTAGTTCCACTTACATGATCGATTTTTGCACGAAATGTTTTCCAAATGATTAGACTTTAGGTAACCAATTATCTTCAAAGTATTATTTATTTGCTATAAAACACGATTAACAAGACGGACGTTTTGTATTGAATAGCTTTTCTCAACACGATTATACGTAAAATATTTATTCTATTTAACGATAGTTTGATAATCTTATCTTTAATTTTACAATACCTCTTGCTCTCATCTTTATAACATTCATGCGCGAAGCAAGATAGTTAATAATATTACAATATATCTATAAATACATACATACATACATACATACATATGTATATATATATATACATATATATATATATACATACATATATATATATATACATATATATATACATATATATATATATATATATATATATATATATATATATATATATATATATATATATATATATATATATATATATATATATATATATATATATATATATATATATATACTTACACTTCTTAAATCCTAATCAGTTTTCCCTTGCATAAGGATTAGATTTTTTCTTGAGAAACACACTTAGTGAGTAAAGCTTAGAGAGTAGAATTTTTCCCCTCTGTTTTCTCAGAACAATATTTTTTGACTTAGAGTGTTTCATTTGTAAGTCGACGATATACAACATTAACTCACAAAAAGTATAACTTGTAGCACTATTAACTTTAGAATACAACTTTCATTGATATGGATTTTTAACTTTCAAGATGGTAGCAAACCCAGCTTTCACAATATTCTTGTTATAATAATTTTTATCTTTTATTGCATACCTTATGTTTTCATCGTCAATGCTTAGTGCTATTAGTGTATTTTATAGGTACATTTTCTTAGTTTCTAAGAAATGTAATTTTAATTATGAAATGATTGAGACAATTTCAACTGCTGTGCATAAAAAGTCTCTTAAACTGCCAATATCTTACAATGAGCTAAAAATATTCCTGAATTTTCGAGGAATGAATTTCTATCCCTTTCAAACTTCTTTAAATACTTAAATATAGAATAAACGCTGCGATGAATCCACTCCAAATTCGTACACTAAATTTCTGTTATGTCCCAAGACCTCAAATAAAGTAATTTCTAAATGGATATTTCTTGGAAATTGCGAAGCTGGATAAGAAACTGAGCATTCTTGTCTTTCATCCACACACAGAAACTTTCTCAAAAGAGCTTCTCGGTACATTAAGGCTTCTTTTCCCGTTATACCTGTTCTATTGCTGAGAAAAAGGTTTTACAGAAAATCCTAGTCGGAATTGCTTTTCAGACATTTTCGGCGCTAGCTTGCAAGATGCAGTTCTCTAAAATTCGAAAAACAATTTTCAATCGCATTTTCAAATTTCTAAATAAAGTAAGTGGACTCAGTTGTGTAAACATTCATAGTTTTGTCATCCTCGATAAGCTCATGCAACAAGAATATTAGTCTTTTATGTATTAATCTTAATTTTTTATTGCATATATATATAGAGAGAGAGAAATATATATAATATAATAAAAAAATTAAAATACGTAAAACATTTAAAAAGCTAAAGAGCAAGTGTCATATACTATCTAAAATGCAGCTTATGTGGTATGGGTTACATAGGTCAAACCCAGTAACTCTTTGAACATACGTATAAACCTACACCGTTCGAATATTAAACACTGTAACCTCTATTCCCCTTTTAACCAAGAGTTCCATCATTTCTCATTACATGGTTTTAACAATGCAAAGATCACTATTCTTGAAATTATTAACAACACTAAATTAAGACTGGCTAAAGAAAATCTCTACATTCAAAAATATAAAATACTTGCTCCATATGGTTTAAATGATTAAGTTATTTATTTTAGTCTATTGCTTTTATACCCTACAACTCATATAACCCTCCTAGTGATTTCGATCCATCAAGATCTGACCAATTTTAATGGCAAGATATCTCATCAAGTTACTGCTAATTTTTGGATGCTGACGAAATCAAGATATGAGGAGTTTTTTCTGACAAGATATCTGGTCCATCAAGATCTGTTCAGTTTTGATAATAACGAGATACCTCGTTGAGATATAAAGATTGTTGGTCAAGAAGGCCAAAACTGTTAGAAGTCTTGAAGGGGAAAATTCAAGCTGTATGGTGGTATGAATGACATTCAGAAGGTAAATTTGAAAAGTTTGTTGGGACCAATAATATACAAACACATTAACTTCGGTCTAAAATAATGCTAAAAGGAGTCTCACCTAATGAAACTGAAAGGACATCTGTTAAACATCAATTAACCATCAGCAAGTGGTGGAGTAACCCATCCATATTTGTCGTGAGTTTTGACCAGACTTCGGAAAGAGGCTTCAGCCGACTTGCGGCTGAATTCTTTTCCATTCTTGCATTTACGAGCTATTCGGCCTTGGCCTTTGACCAGACTAGCAGCAAACTGCATGACGACAGCTTCAATAGTATATGCACTGGCCCAGCCTCTAGGGGTGAGGAGCTCCATACAGATGGCCCCACCTTCCATAACGAACCCTTTCTCCACATGAGGTGAGATGACACGCATAAAGGGAGGGGAGAACGGAAAGTTTTCAGGGAAGACCATGTTGAGGAGTACATGTCCGATATCTGCTTCCTGCATGTCATGGTAGAAATCAGATTCGGGGTCAATCTGAAACAGCTTCACATTCCATTCGTAGAGGTTGTCATCCACGAGTTCTACTACGAAAGGTGGCTTTTCTAAGCTTCTAGAGTACTTGGTGATTTCCTGGTACTCTTTCATCAGGCGGCGTGTTCTGACGTTTTGGGTGTGCTTGAGTGATGGACCGTCAGGTACAGATGATTGAGAAGTTGTTTTTGAAGGTTTGGACGACTTGAAACGAACACTACGGTTTGGAGAAGCAATGCTGCCGTTGGAAGAGACTTTGTCAGCAGCACTTGCGTTGAATGAATCGGAATGGCCGCTGGCACCACACGCACCATTCGACGATGACTTTGCTGGGTTGGCACCATCCTCCGGACTGATTTTGTTTGTGTCACGCTTGGACATTCGAGGGCTTGGACAGTGACCGAAGAATCGCATAGCTGCCGAATGATTGTGATGAGTTGGGGATTCCGCTGATCCACCCTTATTGCTGCTGTTGTTTTTTCGTCGCCATCCTCCAGCTCTGTCACCGGATCGGTGTCGGTCGGAACTTTTGAAGAGCTTTCTCAGTGCAGATGCCATCCTTGATCGAGCGATGAGTTATGATAATACTGATTAATACATCTGACTCGGTTTGCGTGTCACATGACATGCGTGGAGGAATAGTAGTCCGGAAACCTCCTTTGCAAAGACATGGTGACACGGAAAGGTGAGATAATTTCTCTACTCAGTGACTGTGAATACCTGAAAAGGAAGAAAAATGGAAATTATTCATCATACCATTTCAACTTTCTAACAACGATGAAAAATGACATAGTGTCGTTACAGTGAAAATTACAACGCTGCAAAAATAACACTTTACAGTGAAAATAACTATGTAAAAATAACGCATCTTTGTTACAGTGAAAACAACAACGCTGTAAAAACAACATATCGTTGTTACAGTGAAACTAACAACGTGGCGAAATAAACAAGTAAAATACATCAAGTCAAAAACAAAGTTCTGAGTAAACGAAGAGGGAACAATTCTACCCCATAAACTGTACTCACTAAGTGTGTTTCTCAAGAAGGAAATTTAACTTTTATGCAAAAAAATAACTTAGTGGACAAGCATTTCATCAGTCTAAAGATCACCACACTCTGATTTAGAAAAGCTAAAAAACTCATACCCTGCAAATTTTGACCTAGTGTGTTTCACTTGTAAGCCAACGATATATTAGTTACAATCATATCAATGAAAACTAACTTAAATTTGACCCGATAAGCAATCTTTACTTTCGAAATCGCATTATTATACTATTTCATGAGAAACCGTAGAAAATTTCAAAATATTAAAACCAAGTGTGCACAAACAATATATAATGGAAAGGTAGTAACGTTGACAAGAACACAAATACAGTTTCTAATTAACAACACATTTGATGCGTTAGCACTTGACGCAGTAAAGTTTTTAACGTATGCAAACAAATCTCTTATTCTGTGAATTATCTTTAATTTAATGTCTCACATTTAGAGAAAAAGATTACTATTGCTTCTTCATTGAGTTTAAATAATTTCAATACAGGCTTGGGTCACTTATAAAAAGTAACTAATCTACGTGTTCTTTTCATGAAGCTTGCATAAACATATAAGCTATCAAAAATGCATCATATTTCTGTCTTATAATACTCTTAACAATTCTCAAGAATTTTTAATTTTATACAGATTAAATTAAAACATTCATACTCCTATTAAACTTATAAATAACGCTCACTTTACGAGGCACGAAAAAAAACATTAACCCTGCTATTAAACTTATAAAACTGTAATAAAATCACCTGAACTTAAAAAACGATCTATTCAGTCTATTGCTTAAGTAAATTCCGATACACGATCAGAAATTTTGTTTCGTTGACCAAAAATACCCTTACTTAGGACTACATATTTTTACTAAGTTGTTTGTGTATGAGTTTGTGTTATTTCTTTTACCCCCAAGGGATGAAAACATCGGATTTTGAGCAATCCACAAAATACTCAACAACCTGGCGCAAAAATTCGGCCACAGAACCAATTAGTCGTCATGGCAACTGAAGCTGCACATTTTCATTCATTCTTGCGGGTTTCAGCTGTGGTTTGCGAACGCTCACTTTACGCCGCACGGAAAAAACATTAACGGCTCTTAATGGCCCTATTCTGAACAATAGTTTCCAAAGGGCGGAACGCCCCACTACAATTAACAAAACAATTGACTCAGGTATTGTATTGATGCAGACAAAAGCAGTTCAGTTGATCGAAAACTGTTTTGAACTGTGTTAATTGGGATGGAATAAAATATATTTATTACTGAAAAGATGAGCCAATTGTGATGAATTAATAACTCATTACCCTCTGAGGGGCTCAGACGTATAATCCCACTTTACAACCTGCAATCCTCTCTGCATGACTTTTAAACAGTTTTGACCTTAACCAATACAATTTTTCTAACGGATTCTATTTTAAGGAAATGCCCAACAGAAATTTTCCTAAGTATTCTATTCTAATAAAAGGATCCATAGTATCTTTTCAAATGATTGCATTCAAAGGAAAGGGCCAAAAGTAACTTCCCTAAGGATTCTTTTCTAATTAAAGGACCAATAGAATCTGTCCAAATAATTCTATTCTAAGGAAAGGACCAATACAATATTCCCAAACTCTGAAAGAATCCATGGGATTCTTTCTAAACTTATTCTTTCGCACATATTAATTGAAAGAATCCATGGATTCTTTCAACCAATAAGTGCGGTTATTTTGCCATTAAGTGTGTTGCTGGGTAAAAACATTACACTAATCGGAAGGATAAACAATCATGAAATATTAATCATACGAACTCTAAGGTTATTAAAGGCATTTTTATAAGAAAATTGCATGATAGTACTTTTCAACCTAAGGGGTGTACATTAAAATGACATATCGCTTAAAATATATTGTAATATGCCCCGTCTTTTTAGCCCATGACTGTTTGAAATAATCCTAGATTAAACTTAAATAGAGCGGGGCTTAAATATATACAGGTGGCAAAACGTTTCCTATAAACTGTCTGCGAGTAATTTAAATTACAAGAAGACAGTTTATATGCGTTAAACGTGACCAGGGTTTAAAGATATAATGTTTTCGGAAATTATTTGCAAAGTCGTCACCTCGTTCATTCATTTTATAGGTATACCCAATTACATCTCACCTTATTTCTCAAACCTAAGGGTTATGACCCAATGTCGTTTTGCAATCTTGCAAACCTATTTTGACGAGATATCGATTTAGTGGTCAATTCTCATGTTAATGTTTATTTATCTTTCACTGAATAGAAAATTAACGACGCCAAATTTTCCAAGCAAAGGTTTTAAAACAAGAAACTGGAAAAACGAAGTTGCGTAGTAAATAATACATATTAGTATTCAAAATAACTCGTAAAATATTTTTATTAAATCAACCACAAAAAAGCTCCGGTTAAAGCTACTAAATGTAAAGCAAAATATGTTCTCCCAAAGAGGGGGCCGCGGTAGACCGGTTGGAAGATTAACGGACGTTAAATCTGTCGTGGCCTCAAATATCGTCACGTTGTCGTGGTGTGAAAGTTTGGGGAGTGGGGTGCCAGCTCAGGTGTGACCTCGTCATCTGACCATGGTTCAAAATTACGTGGTATTGTAATCGGATCATTCCCTTCGGGGATGGATCTCGGACCTTCGCCAATAGTCCCTTGTGTTGCTTCAGTGCGACGTTAATTAAATACCTACCTCTTCCAAAGAGGTTCATGGATGAAACAAAATTTTTCAACAGCTCAATCATATGTTTTAAAATAAGAAAGTAACCACACTTAGATACTTACAACATGTGAAATCAAAAATATGCGCACATGTAAATTAAAATATAATTACAACTTCATTTATTTCCCAGTATATTTACTGCGCTAGCAACCTGAGAGTGAACCCTGAATGTATCTCTTCTGTGTCAGTAAAACGTTTCTTGTATGTGTATGTCCAGCACTTGACTTTGCCTTGTGTTTCGCGCAGCTAGACCAAATATGGCCTTTCCGCCAACCCAGTACATCTAATCGAGCATGGATATTAAATTCATATCAAAAAGAATTGAACTCATTTTATATCCCCATATAATAATTTTATGTTTTTAATTACAACATTTCATTACTGGAATAATTTGATGACTTAACATATCCCAAGTCATGAATTACGTGTCCGAGATCAAACATTCTTTGACGTCGACCAAAGTAAGAATGAAAATTTCATCCCAAGGCAAATTATCTAAGCTATTCTTCCCTTGCCTCATATTTTAATCATATGGGCTTAGATTTAGACAACGCTTTAATCAAAATTACTTATTACAAGCTCCGGTCTGTGCAGTAAACAAAAGATTATATTCCGATCGATAGCTTGCGGCCTTTGGTATTTTTCGGCAAGATCTCAGTAGAAACGTTGATTATAATTAATGAATTGATGTTTGATGTGGAGCATATTTACACGGAGAATCTCCTGTTTGTTAAGTAAGGGTACCAAACTGTTTGCTGAATACAGCGGTTCGTTTACTTTAAATTTACATAAGCGAGTAAACTATACATTTACTGTATGATTACTACAGAGGCTGTTCGGACATTTTTTGAACGATTTTAATGGACTGAAGCTCAATTTTTTGCATTAAATTTTTGTGTTTTAAATGTTCCATTTGATAGCCCTTATTGTTAACTATCTTTCTACACCTTAATTTCCATGATAATAATGACTTGTAGTATCGACAGTGGTCTTTTGTCCCATTCTTTGCTCCACAGTTTTCCAGTCCTTGAATGGTTTTCGGTCGACGTTTCGATAATGCCCTTTTTAAAAGTCCAAAAGCACAAAAGTCCATGGATGAAACATCTGGAGATTTGGCAGGAATATCAGTAAAGGGTATTGACTCGATACCAGTTTCTTGTTCCATTTTTCCAAGAATTTAATAGTCGATTTAGATGTGTGGCTGCTTGCTTTACCCTGATGCAGTTCTACTGATTGTTGGCACTGTGGGTAAAGATATGGTATTTCTTTTTTGAATATTGGGGATAAAATAGTGTCTTGATAATATGTGGGAGTTGATTTTTACATTTTCCCCCTCTTTTTACTTTTAATTTTCCATTATATGCAAAACCGGCAACAATCATAAATCTCTTAGAGAAAGTTCTCACTTTCACTTTGCTATAGTCCTTTGACACTTGGCGGATTCTCTTTTAAAATTAAAGATCTTACCATACAAATATTCTCAGAATTTTTTTCTTTTTTGGAAGTATTTTTCCACTTTTACGTTTTTTCCTTTCTCATTAATAATGTTACTTATCGTACCTTTAGATATCGAAAAACCATTACTTTTACAGCGTTTTTGAATAATTGAATAAGCATAATTCTCTTCGGAAAGAGAGGAAACATAGCCTTCCATCCATTGCTTATTTAAAAGCGCCGTTTTGAAATTAAACAAAGCTCTGAGTTAGCAGACGATAAGTTATACTTTAACTATTTAACTGCTGTGAAAATAAAATTCTTTCGTAGCATACAATTTTTTACAGCTCATCAAAATCGTTCAAAAAATGTCCAAACAGCCTCTGTAGTAAATATTTTGTTTATTTATGAAGAGTTCTTTGGAATCCTAAACTATAGATTTCTTCCTATAAGGTCTGTAAGAACATGTAACGATTCTACAGTTTCTTAATCAAGTATGCCAAAATATTTGGATTGGGGGAAATAATTTATTGAATTCTTAATATATTTCTTAGGGTGTACTGGTTGTTATAATTAAATGAATACTTTTTATTTTTTTATTATTTTAAAGTTGGTTAGTTATTTGGGTTTTATGGCGAAGGTTAATATCATATGACGAAATCCATTAGGTATAAAATAATTAAATAAGGAATATATATTTCAAATTGAAATAGTATAGGATGCTAAGACCTGATTCACAAGCTCCATAAGTGCTACTATAGATCCTTTTTCATAGTAAAAACAATTTCGGTTTGGTCTGTCACTCTACGGTCATTTTTTGTTACACGAGGACATTAGACATTTATTGCTGTTTAGACATCAAACTGTTAAATTTGGTTTGTTGTTGGCTTCGTTTGACGCCTTATGGTTTTTATTATACGAGGGCTGATCAGATCGCTTTTTACTGTTTGAAAAGTTTTGTTCTTTGTTAACTTTGGTTTGTCGTTGGTCTCGTTTGTTGCTCTACAGTTCTTTTATGCTACACGAAAGCTAATAAGAACGTTTTCACTATTTAGAGCTATTATATTCTCTGTTGAAAGTGATTCGAAATAATATGATTTTATCGATGTACCAAAACTGTGTGCCTATTGACGGGGCAAGAAATTTTACATGGGAATCGATGCAACAGATAAAGCATATATGAAATCACACATGATAGTCAAATTTAATAAATTTTATGCGAAATCAAAGACAGGTAGGTAGGTGTTTAATTAACGTCGCACTGGAGCAACACAACTAGCTATTGGCGACGGTCCGGGATCAAACCCGAAGGGAAAGATCCGAGGACAACGCCTCGTAATTTTGAACCACGGTCAGATGACGAGATCACACCTGAGCTGGCACCCCACTCTCCAAACTTCCACACTGCGCCAACGTGAGGACATTTGAGCCCACGACATATTTAACGTGCACCAGCCTCCTTTGTACACGATGGTCTTTGTTTGGATTCGAACTCGCAACCCTCCGGTCACTAATCCGCTACTCTTCCAACCGGGCTACCGCGGCCCTAAATCAAAGACAGAATTAAAATTATCTAAAACTAATGCATGTATAAAAAGTATCAAGGTATATCATAACTAACTCCTGAGAGCAAAAATGCTTTAATTGGTGTTTGCATTTCCCAAATATCTGCAAGATACCTCAAAATTTATAACCTAGTCAAAGATAATAACAGTCAACATTAAAAACGCTTTATAAAATGAAAATAAAACCCATCTCTGAATTTTTAAATGAGCAGCTCAAAATCTGATAGTCAATTTCCTTTACTTTCTAGAATACCTACTACGAAAGTTCTCGAAATAGTTTAAATTTGAAGTCTAAAGGAGACAAAATAATAGATAAGTATAGAGACCAAGTCCCTGTTTAATTAGTGCTATCCATGGAGATGATTTTTTAACATCTTTTAAAAGCGATCTGCTCTGAAAGGTGATCTCTAATAGAATGCGAACTTTCGACCACACCTCTAATAATCGAACAATGTCACACAAGCGCTGTATGATGAATGCTTGGACTTGAAAACTGGCTGAAAACCGGAACTTAAAAGATCGTTTTACGATCGGGATTCTAAGTTTCATCGATCTGTGTTAGTCTGGAGAAGGATAAGAAAAATTAGAGGCAGTAAGTATCAGAAGTCTGAACACGCAGAGGAAATAATACTATGTGATTTTGTAAGAAACAAAGGCGTCTGGTTCGATTACAATTAACATTTTGAAAACTGAAACTTCGGGCGCCATATTTTAGTTTAGTTCAGGAAACAAGACTGCGTTTATTCGCCCCCTAATGGTTTCACATTTCCTTTAAGTTGTGCTGACGGAACAAATAATAAAAATGCAAATTATCTGACTATTTTTAGGATATTTCGATATATTTTACGAAACTTTTTACAAATCGATATAGTATCGATAATAATTATTGATATATTATCGATTATAACGAATCGATTATTAATCGATATATATCGATTCGTAAAAACTTTCATTCTGAGACAAGAGAGTTATGGACATACAGATTTGGATGGATTGGACACCATAGGCGGATGCTGTTTCACCTTCGCGGCTTTCAGCTATATAGTTCCCTTTAACCCTCCTGATGGTTGTCTATATGAGGCATCCCGTCATTACAGGAAAACTGACCAGATCTTGTTGGACAAGTTATCTCGTCATTTGCAAATGTGGTCAGATCTTGATGGACGAGATATCTCATCAAAACCACTTGGAGGGTTAAAGAGGAGTTTCTGGGATTAATGAGGCAATTCACTATACATAGAAAACGTTTAACAAACAAAAAAGACAGTACATATGTAAGTGATGGGCTAAACTTGGACGCTCAGAAATATACTAAGAAAAGGATTACAAAATTTGTTAAATTTACAGAGAGCAAAACAGTACTACTAATAATAAAAACTATATATAATTTGGGGATATAATGCACAATGAACAAGGATACATGTTCAATAAAAGTTCAAGAGCAAAACGTCTTAAAAGATTATTATAAAATATGGATAAAAGAGGTTACTAAAGAAAAGCTCGGGTTTTTCGAAAACTTTCGATTTCTTAGATTTCACATATATAATCAGTCAGCTGAGAAATTCCACCCCTTTAAGAATTTTGGGGAATCAATGTCTGTTTTTGGCAGTATTTAAGCACCAATGAGAGTATCTACACTGCTGGCCACCGTAAATGCAACACCCTGAAGGAAGCATGCAAATAATATGAAATTTACAACATGCATTAGCGGAGGTGAGATATGCAAATGATTAGAATTTCAGCGCAGACGCACATCACGCGAGCCTGTGGCGCCACTTCAAAGCGCTATTTAAGGCTTGGAGATTTCGACGATTTCAAGTACGGCAATTGTGTTTTTCTTGTGGTTTTTTCAAAAAAACGATCAATTATGCCTCGTAGAAAACAGCGATCATCTTTTGATCAAGTATCCGAGTTCGACAGAGGAAGGATAGTGGCTTACCGAGATTGTGGATTATCTTTCAGGGAAATCGGTAGTCGTGTTGGACGAAACCAAACAACTGTAATGCGGATATGTGATCGTTGGATGCAGGAGGGTACGACGGACCGACGTGTTCGATCGCATCCACCTCAGTGCACCACTTCACGTGATGACAGGCATATTGTGCGTATGGCAGTGACGGATCGCTCAGCCACATCACGAACCATAGCACAGCACATTCAGTCTGTACCGCATCATCCAGTGTCTGCGCGTACCATTCGACGCCGTTTACAGCAGAGTGGTCTGTCCGCAAGACGTCCATTGCTTCGTCTACCCTTGACGCAGAACCACAGACGTTTCCGCCGCCAATGGTGCGATGAAAGAAGGATGTGGACGGCAGAATGGAATGAAATTGTCTTTACTGACGAGTCACGCTTCTGTCTGCAACACCACGATGGTCGGATTCGAGTCTGGAGACACCGTGGAGAGAGGATGCTGAACAGCTGCGTTATGCACCGCCACACTGGTCATGCACCGGGTATTATGGTATGGGGCGGTATTGGATATCACTCTCGCACTCCTCTAGTACGCATTGCCGGTACTTTAAACAGCCAGCGCTACATCTCCGTGGTGTTGGAGCCAGTTGTCCTTCCTTACCTTCAGGGCTTGCCCACAGCCATATTTCAACAGGATAATGCGTGACCACACGTGGCACGCATTGTCCAAGGGTTCTTCGTCAATCGCCAGATTGAATTGCTTCCCTGGCCAGCTCGCTCTCCGGATCTTTCGCCGATAGAAAACATGTGGTCCATGGTTGCTCAACGATTGACCCAGAATACATCCCCAGCTGCCACACCAGATCAACTTTGGCAACGTGTGGAAGCTGCTTGGTCTGCTGTACCCCAAGAACACATCCAAAGTCTCTTTGAATCAATGCCGAGGCGTGTGGCAGCGGTGATCTCCAACAATGGCGGCTACTCTGGCTACTGATTTTGGCAGGAACCACACTTCACAGAAGTCTATAAATTTAATCATTTGATACTTGGTCAACATGTTATCTACAAAATAAATTTTGTTGTGATATCTCTTGTCTTTCTTGGTGTTGCAATTTGGGTGGCCAGCAGTGTATAATAAAGGTTTTGCAAAATGCCACGGACTTGTGAGATCAGTCAAAACGGTAGTGGATATCATCTCTACCGCAGATACAAAAATTGTACCAGCTTTGAGTTCTAGTACACAAGGTCGGTGGAAATTTTCAGAAGGAATTGTTAAGTGTATCTACCTTTGGTAGAAACGTCCCATTCCCTTCGCCATTGGTCCATGTGACCGACGTGTTAATTTACACCTACATCTAGGATGGCAGAAAATGCATCTCATAATTCGATACATTTCCATACCACACGCACAAGGTGCTTTAAAACTTTCTGTACAAACTTTGAGGAGTGGTAGGAAATACAAAATTAAAGGTATTCACATTGAGTTGTGTGTCCGCAGGATCTACCTGAGTTTACTAGAGGGTGCTGTTCGGCCGTGCAGCAGTTAGCTAGTTTGGGGCATTTTAGACACTGACCTTCGTACGGATTACATATATCATTTTACAAATGCTGGGTATTGAATTTACGTCGCACTGGAGCAACATAATTCGCTATTGGCGACTGACCGGGATCAATCCTGGCGGGAAAGATCCGATTCTCGAATGCCGAGATGCCTGATATGCACCTAGCATATGATCCAGCCACGGACGAACCACTGTGAGATTGTATCATAAATGGTACTCCAGCAGACATTGATTTCTTCCTCTAAGAGCACATCAAAGGCATCGCGTACTAGATGCATAATTCGAAGCTGACCTCATCGCAAAGGTCGTGGCAGAAAATGCTGTGAAAGGACAGGAATTTTTGAACCATGAGTCGATGCTGTCAGGCGTGCATTACTGTTGGTGGTCATAACTTTGAGTACCTACTGTGAAACTATAAGTATACAACTATTGTCAAACTGTAAAACTATGGCTGATAAACTATTGTTCATGTACTTCCAGTCTTTCATTTCTAAAACTTAGTGAAGTATATCTTCTAGCACATTCGGGTGGTGCTTGCAGACATACAACCCTATGTGAATTAGGATTAGTTTTGTTTTTCTGCCTTCCCTTTGGGATTGTGCTGAAAATTCTGCAGCACCTTGTATGTAAAACTTCTGAGTCTATTTTGATTATTTCAATTCAATAAGTAATCTGCTTCAATTAAGAATTTTGCTTTCTCTTATCTAACTGCATATGTGTATGTTTTCTTTTTCTTGCATTTTTTGTTCATATATTTTCGTTCTTTTCCTTAATTTGACATTTTTCTGTAGAGAAACAGAGATAAAATTAACTATACTTAAAACTGGTAGACCAAAATGTTGAATGATTTAGTAGTAAATCAAATGCAAAAACTTTTTTGTACAACTTCAAATTTCATTTTACACGCAAAACGGAAGTTTCCTTCAGAAGAATAAGGTATTCTGCTCAGATATAGAAAAATTTCTTTTCATATTTCTCATGTTTATATATATATAACTTTTATCTATTCCTTTTTTCTAACATCGCCATAAATAGTGTCCTACTTGTTCTACAAATAGATGATTGAATTGAATTATCCATGAGCCTAAACTTATCATTTACTCTATATTCACATATGTGATACATTATTCTAATTTTTGGTTTTGTAACACAGATGAAGTATAAAGTGCACTGTATTTGATCCGAATATGTTTCATTCACCCATAAACGTATGTAAAATATCATCTAAAGTATGCAACGCATCTCTTTCTTTTCCTTTAAGAAACGATACTAAAAAACTGCTTACCATCATTTCATGTCACCGACAAAATAATTATTGAGTACATCAATTCCTAAAAAAGTTTTAACTTAATGAATTAAGAACATTAGCAATACCATCTTATTTGAATAGTTTTGAAGTATTTTATTCGAGAAATAAATATCCGGCATAGCTCTCATAAAAGAAATAGATTTTTCTAATCTAAAGAAAATATAAATGAAACAAATGCACGAAAATATTTTCATCAATAACTTTAAAATACCCCAATAACATTTGCTGACAAAGCATTATTCAGAAAATATCGTAATGTGAAATAATTAACATAAGATGGTTGATTGGATTTACCAAGCAACTCCAAACAACGTCAGGTAAGCAGACATATACACAAACTAATATTGTATAAGAATAAATAAGAATATAAATAAAATCTAATACGCAAATATTCTCGTTATAAGATAGTATTTTTGTTAAATAGAGCATTACTAAGTATAATTATAAATATGAGTTGTGAGTATACGGTAATAGAAGAAAAGAACGGTACATATAACAATAGTAGCGTCTTTGAATGCTCAAAATCCTTTGATTGGCGTACAATAACATTTTTGTATTGTGAACATTTGAGAAATAAAATCTTTTAATTCTACAATTACAGCAATTACAAATAAAAGTATCTTATTAACCCTGAGGGGTTCACATGCGTATATCCGTTCTGTAACCTGCAGTCTTCCCTGCATGATTTCTAACTTAATTTTAACCCTCTAAGTGTTTCATTGGCCCAGCTTGTCCGTTTTTGGACCTTGCGCCATAAAACCCTAACATCCAAGTGTTTCGACGATAGATCTCGTTCGAGATATGGTCAATTTTGCTAAGGACGAGATATTTCGTCGAGACAAAACTGCCCTTACTCCAAGGAGATTGAAAATCCAAGCAGGAGACAAAAAAACTGTTCCCTTGCCCAGAACTGATGACAGTTTGGAAGAGGTTTTTGCACCAGAGGCTGACCACTAAAGGGTAATTTAACAGATTGGGGTAAGATAAACCACCAGGAGAGTTAACCTTCTCAACCAACAGAATCTCTCCTAGAATTGTTGCAACCAATCGGTTATTTAGTCATTACGTGTGTTGTGGGGAATGGAAATACTACGCTACTCGGATATCTCGTGGCATTCAGGATTAAGAGACTGAGGACAATTTATACATCCTTAGAAATGTGCAAAGCCAAAACAAAATGTCTATTAGTACAAGAAAAAGAATCGTAATCATTTTAGTTTGATACGTTTATATAAGGAAAAGGAAATTTTTTTTATCTCATTTATCCATAGAAATCGTGATCAATGGTAGGTCACGTCAACTACGTTCCGATAAGTTTCTATAATTGTCTAAGCTTTCTTTGTCAGTGTTCTACTCTGGCTGTAGCAAAAATAATATGCTCCACACCCTCTAGCTAGAGTAATACCATAGCTAGGTTAAACAGTCCCTTGGCTCATTGATTACCAATATTCCGACATGACTCATGCTACCTGCCACAGTATATCGACATACTGCTTCATTGTTTTATCAAAGTATCGTACATTCGTTTTTTGATGGTGTTCTCATACCATTGAGGGGGCAATTAATTTTAATATTTAAGTGACTCATTCGATATGGAAAGAACGCATACTGTTTAACAAAGCCAATCATTTCTGGTTGTTTTAATTTTTTCACTTGGGATTCACTAAAGGCTATTTGTACGCCACCAAAAGCTGAAATTACTTTTATCTTCCAAAACACTTCACGAAACAAGGTGTCTGCTTTTATTGGAATTGCAGCGAAGCTGATTTTTGTGTTGTTTAACTGTAAGCAGATTAGTGCGTCTGGCTTTGTTTTGTTTGGTTTTTATTATAGGTTCTATGTGCAAGAGTTAAATTTGGTCCAAGCTGAGCCAAATAGACGACAAACAACATCAAGTAAATGAGCATATACACAAGGAAAGTTTTACTAACGCAGAAAATAAATACACCGAGAATTTAAGTTACAGAAATCGAATCCGAACCGCCTGCATCTCGCCGGTTGCTAGCGCAAGGGGCAGACTTTCTTTTAGACATGTTAACTTCAAGTCAATTCAAAACCATCTTTAAGCATGAAAATGCATTTGTCTGATAAAATGAAACTTACCTGAAGAGTTAATTGATTCATAAATTTTCATAACGTTAATTAATTCATCTCTAAATTAGTGAGCAAACATGACTGAGAAATGTACTCTAATTTGCCTGTGAATTTGAAGATTGACAATAAACATTGCTACTCGATAAATGGTTTCAAACAAAGCTTCGAAAGAGGAAATAAAATTATCGACACAAACTGAAAATAATTTAATACTGCAAGAATTACCCAAGTGACAATGTTAAAATAATTGACACAAAAGACGTTTACTGAATCGACTTGACTTGGGGCGTAACCAAAATTTTGCCTCGTAGGAGGCCAAGTAAATAAAGTAAACAATTAAAATTGTTTAAATTTTTAATTTTTTCAATAAAATAAAAATTACATTTTTTGAGGTAACTAATTAAATTGTAGATGTCGCATTTTTAAAAGCATCCGTTACTTCTAATTACAATTAGGAGAGAGGGGTGCCAACTCAAGTGTTGATCTCGTCTACTGAAAGTGGTTCAAAATTAAGAGCTGTTGTCCTCGGATCTCCCAGTTTTAAAACTTGTGGTGGTAATAACACGGCCACATGCATCCTTAATAAGTAATAACCCAAATAACCTGCAACTGATTTCCCTACCCGTAAAAATTTCCCCTTGCGTCTTATCTACTACTTACCTAAAGGTAAAATGTAACAAAATACTCGAGTGCCACCTCGACATATGGTGTTCACTTCATCCTTATCTTTTCGGGGGTCAAGACAACTCAGAAACCACTACAGATGGTTTTATTCTATAAACTGAGTTCAAAAATAATCAGTGAGATTCCAATTACTCACTTAGATTCGGTTAAGAATCCATGTTAAGCCGTAGGCTTCGATGTGAATAACTCTCCTGTAGAAACAAAAAAGACCACAGAGCGACAAATCGAAACGAATAAATTAGGTCCTCGTGGCTATAAATGGATCAGAATAAAAACTTTGGTCACTAGAATTAGGTTTAGAATAAATGTTAAGCCATAGGCTCTGGTGTGAGTGGCCCTTGTGTAGAAACAAAAAGGCCCCAGAGCGAAAACCCTTTGTTAAACAAATTAATTAGTTCCTGATGGGAGGATACATTAATAGATGAACGCAAAACAAACTTTAAATATATTTCATAAAAATGGAAAATTTTAAGCTCAAACGTTTCCTTTTATAAAGTATTGTGTCTGTGATGTTCTCAGAGTCACCCATATTGTGTGTATAAAAGAAAGCCAAGCACGAGGAAAAGCTACCCAGGTTCATTATTTTCGGAGCTGGTAATTTTCATACGGGACTGATTTTATGTAATTTTGTAACTTATACTCTTTATTTACAAGGGAAATGGTATGGGATTGTAATGTAATGTAATGTAAGAATCTAAGGGTAATCTGCGTAGTCTTTTGTGTCCGAATACTAGTATATACAGATCCGTACCACACGCTTATTTGAGCACACGTTTAGTAATCCGTACTACATGTATTTGAATACAAGTGTAACATAGATGCGTTGCATTAGAGTATACGCGTATTTATATATTACCCAGGTATTTGAAAATACGATTAACACAGAGGTATAACACATGTATTTGAATGCACATGTAGCACAGATGAGTTGCGTCAAGAATATACACGTATTTTTATTATACATATATTTGAATATAGGTGAGTACGGATGTATTTGAATACACGTGTATTTAATTACACGGAACACGTATATTCAAACTACGGGTACAAGGGAAATTACGAAACTTATTCAGATAATCCAGTTTAATTCTGTAAACAGTAGCAAATTCATACATTTGAAATACAAAATGGAAATAAAATAAAAATACTTGAAATACTTTCCATTTGCTACCCTGTGAGAGGGATTTTGCAGTGTAAACAAACAAGATATAAAGTGAAGGGTTTACTTCCATTATCCAATGCTCTCACATGATAGATATCGGGGTTACGTTTGGCATTAGATCTGATCAGCGTTTACCACTTAACTATCAAGTATCAATTTGGAATACATGCTTTGGTATTTGTAGTGGTGTATTCAAAAAACAAGTCAAGTGACGTCACATTCGGAATACGCACAAAAGCACTACAACTACCTACATTTAGCTTGATAGAAAAATCTTATGAGATTTTCAGTGCAAATAAACAAACCAGACGGAAAGTGAAGATTTTACTTCCGCTACCCAAATGCTCTCACAAGATGCATATCGGGTTACCAAAAAATGCAGATTTTCACTAATTTGGCAACCTTTGGCGTTTAATCTAATTGGCGTTGACTAATCAACTATAATATATCAATTCGGAATTCATTCTTTGGAATTGAAGAAGTAATGAAATCGGTATTAGAAAAACCGGCCATGTGAAGTCACGTACTGGAAACACGTTCCTCCGCAGAAACACTACCGACACCTAGATTTAGCTCTGGACAGAAAAACTCCTCTCATACTTATATAAAAAATTAAGATACATTTCTGTTAACAGGGTGCCAGTCGTAATTGTGAGCCAAATGTTGGCGCGAAATTTAACTAAAGGTAAGAATAATAGGAATGGCAACTCTTCATGAAAAGAATGACTATTTAGTTAAAACAATCATTCTTAGTAAATACAAAAATTCACAAAAATAACACACACACACACACAAAAAAAAATACATAATGGATTTTATCACAATTTCAGATTACTCAGAAGGCATAAAGTTGCTGATATCCTTTAACATCCCCTAACGATGTTCATTCTACCCGCTTATTTGCAATGACGTCATTTCATAGCTAATCGTCACATGAAATAAACAAGTTACCGCATTTAGCGCGCAATTACAACAATTGGCGCACACTTATGACATTTGGCGTTCAATTACGATATTTGGCGCACAATTACGACTGGCGATCCGTTAACCGAAAAGTACCAAAACTAATTCTGAAATTTATGACCTCGATACTTGGTTAAAATTCTTCATCTTGAAAGGTCTTTCAAAGTCTTCCAAAGAAGTCTCAACCATGATTAAAGCCCAATTCTGTAAATCGATGAAGATTACGCGCATCCCTACTGTCGATCATCGATCAGCTTACGGCCCTAATCCGATTGAAGGGATGAGCTACAAAGTACCTATGGCCCCCTGTTGGGGTAAAAAAACTCATCTTTGGATGAGTTCTACCGACTGATTTCCAGAGTCATTTTTCGACTCGTTCCCGAAGTCATTTCTCGACAGGCGTAGTTCGTCTGTCATACGGAAAAAGAGCAGTTTGACAATCGTGCGAACGCGGTCATTACCGAATACGTGAGGTGAAAGGAGGCTGTAAAGCATCCACTCAGGTAAATGGAAACCGGTGAAATTTTCGGAAGCCTCGCGAAGTTCACCCTCACCTATAAATCATACTTGCACGTAGACAGCTCAGAAGCCTAAAAGGGCAAGTCATCAAGGTTCGAGGTAGAAAAAATTCAAGGTTTTATATTCCCACGAAATGAATGCACCACATCTAGCGAACAGTTGTGCCTTGTTTTGACACATTTTATTGCTGGCTTTGTTTTTATATGAATGCAAACATTTTAACTCTCCAAGTGGTTTTGACGAGATATCTCATCTGTCGAGATGTGAGGCAGCGGTAGCCCAGTTGGAAGAGTAACGGATTAGCAACCGGAGGGTTGCGAGTTCGAAACTCGGTCCAGCCAAAGACCGTCGTGTACAAGGGGGCTGCTGCACGTCAAATCTGTCGTGGCCTCAAACGTCTTCACGTTAGAGTGGTGTGGAAGGTTGGAGAGTCGGGTGGCAGCTCAGGTGTTGTTCTAGTCATCTGACAGTGGTTTAAAATTACGAGGAATTGTCCTCGTATCTTTCCCTTCCAGATTGCTGGGGGAATAGCGAGGGACGGCCGGAATTTCCTGGCAGTCGCCACTAGCCCGTTGTGTTGCACCAGTGCGTCGTTAATTAACTTCCTACCGACAAAATAAATGCAAGTGTACCACATCTAACGAACAGTTCCGCCTTGTTTTGGCAGATCTTATTGCTGGCTTTGTTTTTCATACGAATGTACGCATTTTAACTCTCAAAGTGGTTTCGACGAGATATCTCGTCTATCAAGATCTGACCAATTTTCTTAATGGCGAGATATTTCGTCAACAAGCAGATTTTTTTATGATGACTTGATCAAGATCCGGTTAGTTTTGTAATGACGAGATATCTCATCCATCAAGCTAGTCAGTTTTGCTAATGATTTCGTTTTCGATAAGATAACTCGTCGAGACAACCACCAGAAGGGTTGAGCTGATTAATAAAATTGCGAGTTATCCATGGGTTGCGACTAATATTCAATTAATTTATCCATTTCTGAATTTTCATATGCATGAGAAATAGCCCGTGTGGTTGCTCCAGTGCGACGTTAATTCAACTACCTAGCTACCCATGTATGATAGGAACGTTTGTCACGCCAAATGTAGGTGGCAATGATGTTTCCTGTACGTTTTCCGTACGTGACGTCACTTAGAAGATTGTTTTTCGAATACCTTTTCAGCACATCGCCAATAAAAATTCCAACAAATGAATTCCGAATTGAATAATGATAGTTGATTAGTCAAGCCAAACGTTACATAAACGGCAATAAACATCAATTGAATGTAACCCCGGTATGCATCGTGCGACACCGTTTTGATATCGGAAGTAAAATCTTCGTGTTTTCGTCTGGTTTCTTTGTTTACACTGAAAATTCCTCTCACATAGCCTAAAAAACTCAATACTAAGTTCAAAGACAAAAATTAATGGTAAGTGGTTTCGTGTTGCATTCGATTTCTTTCGTCATTTTACGGGAGAAACTATTGGAAACGGATGCAATAAAACTGCTGTAGCTGAAAGGAAAGGCCTGGAAATGTTTTAACTTTCAGATATCTTTCTTCCATAAACGATTGTTTTGTCATCCATTTTGACCAAAAAAAACAAAGAAAAAATACATTTCGAGCTTTGATTTTGGGTCGTTAACATTCGCAATAGACAGGCATTTAGAAGTATTTTTTCATCTCTGTAGAAGCCACAAGTACAGAATAGATTTATTACATCATTTTAAGATAGAAATTGAATATATATAAACATTACAAATCTAAAAAAATGCAAAATTGCAAAAAAGCTAAAAAACGGGGAATAAACATTAATCAAATAGAACTCTCCATGTATATGCAATAAAGTCGTAAGACAGTATGGCGAATAAGATAATATAATAATTCAATTAATGTTTGGTTGGTTTTCGGGTTTTATGGCGATATTTGGCCATGCTGCGCCAGACACAAGACATACAGTATCAAGTAATAGACACAAACACAATGAAAGTTTTACTGACACAGAAGAGAGAAATACACCCAGGGGAGGAATGCACCTGGCAGGAGTCGAGCCTGCGCCGCCTACAACTCGAAGGTTGCTAGCGCAGTGGGCATACCCACTAAGTCACGACGGCCCCTTCAATTAATGGAAATTTAAAGGGAAATTATAAAGAATGTTTAAAGAAGGAAGTGGTGTTGGTGGATCTGGGCGTCATCAGGGAGGAGCTTGACTCAGACAGGAGTGTATGAGCAATTTTTAGCTTACTGCTGCCCATACGTAGAAAACACCATTTTATGCTGCCTGGGTCCGGATTCTCCCTGATTATATATAACTATATATAACAACTGTGAAAGGGATGAATAATTGCACAATTTGAAGTCTTGATTCCCAGTGAGGGGATAGTTTCAATTATTTATAAAAACCATAAAATGTGAATATAATATATTTATCTCAGTTACATATATGCGCACTAATAAGAATACTATTGTTTCAAAATTTAGTAGTTCTAAACTTATTTTCCATTCTACTTTCGGCATCGTAAGTTATTAATAATTATTTTAAGTTCATATCTATAAAGTTTTTAAAATACCTTCTGTGACAAAAAATTAACCAGATTTCGATTGGAACGAAGCAAAGATGTGTGATGTATATGAATAAATAAAGAAATGACCCCATTCTCTTTGATCTCGTGAACTATTACTGAAACATACTGTAAGGTAGTGGGCCGAATGGTGGATCAAAAAACACGACGACACATTAGTTACATTATTTATGTACTTTAAACACATATAGTATCTTTACTATATACCATCAGGGATTTGCTCAAACGACCTGCTCGTATGAGCACCAAAAAACACCTGTTCAGCTCGATCACTGCAACAGTTCTCTGTCTTGTCCCGTCAGTTTAACTGGGTGACAGTTTGATCCCAGGAGTCTCTGTGCACTCCTAAAGACCATCCGGACGGCAAGGAGACCACTATGGAAGACCACCCTATGGATGTTTCGGGATTTACGGCCGGAGGTCAGTGGTGTTAACCTCTGATCCCGAGTCGTTGCTAGAGACGTTACAATACATCAGAAGAGTCATAAATTTGTAAGTTCTAAACATAAACGTAAAATATAAGTAGACTCAACATTGCTATGGAGAGCAGCTTCAAAAACTGTGACCAACATGTCGACTGATAGTCACGTGACTGTTCTGTGAAAAACTGACTTGGTTGGCAGATTTGGCCTTTTATCGCCACTTTTGGAGATATATCATCCTATTCTGATAGATCGCTGATAGCTAGTATGAAATGCACTCATTTCATACTCGCTATCAGCCATGTCTTACTTATTGACTACCGTCTTCTTCTTAGTTGGGGGCGCAACCCCCTCCGCCCAGTCTATTGCCATTACGGAGTAACGGGAGAGGCCCAGAGAGTCTAGGCAGGTCGTCTCGCAAAGCACGGACGAAACTCGCATGTCATGAGGTCTTAATGACATTCGTCGGCACTCAACAACATGGGCTGAAAAGTAATATTGCGTCTCACGTCTAGTTAGTTCCGAAAATAGAATAGGCCTTGACCATCTCTTCCATCCAATCAGGACAGTCGGAGTACAATACATGCTTAGTGTTCGTGCATCGTGTTTGACCCATACAGAGGGTGGACATCGCAAATATGCGCCTATCTGTTAGAATTAGCTATCGAGCAAAAATGCTTGCTGGCTGAAAGATATAGTTTTGTGAGATATACGATTGCTCATCTTATTAGATGAAAACAGCAACCATCTCCTGGGACTTGCCTTCGCTGGAAGGTCTTTTAAACCAACCTGCATTCACATTACGTGGAACCAGCGAAACCTTCCATGGTTGGGTGATCAGGGACTTGCGTATGCTCAAGTGCAAACTTATTGACTACCCAACAATTCATATCGTCCGCTATAACGTCCTGTAAACTGCGAACCATTGCCAGACGGCTGGTGGAGGTAGAGACTCCATGCAAGGCACTATCAAGGCGGTTATTTTGACGCTTGTCTCACCATTAGTCTATCGTTTCTCGCATTTGCTCTTCTGGACCAACAAGAGCCTTCGTTACGTGCATGTGTAGTTTCAATGACCCACTGCTCCCAGCAGCTTGTTCACAGCAGTCGGGGCACGTCCCAGATGACTTGTAATTTGTCGACAAGACCAACCTTCTTCCTGCAGAGCCTTCGTTACGTGCATGTGTAATTTCAATGACCCACTGCTCCCAGCAGCTTGTTCACAGCAGTCGGGGCACGTCTCAGATGACTTGCAATTTGTCGACAAGACCAACCTTCTTCCTGCAGAGCCTTCGTTACGTGCATGTGTAATTTCAATGACCCACTGCTCCCAGCAGCTTGTTCACAGCAGTCGGGGCACGTCTCAGATGACTTGCAATTTGTCGACAAGACCAACCTTCTTCCTGCAGAGCCTTCGTTACGTGCATGTGTAGTTTCAATGACCCACTGCTCCCAGCAGCTTGTTCACAGCAGTCGGGGTACGTCCCAGATGACGTGCAATTTGTAGACAAGACCAACCTGCTTCATGCAGTCCCACAATGTGACCTCTTTCATTGTTGTTCAGGGCCGCGGTAGCCCAGTTGGAAGAGTCGGGGATTAGCAACTGGAGGGTTGCGAGTTTGAATCTCGATTCAATCATAGATCATCGAGTAAGGGGGCTGTCCTGGCCTCATATATCCTCACGTTGGCTTGGTGCGTGCGGAAGTTTTAGAGAGCGGGGTACCAGCTTAGGTGTTGACTTAGTCATCCAACCGACCGGAGTACAAAATTACGAGTTGTTATCATCGGATCTTTCCCTTCGGGATTGATCCCAGATCGTCGCCAATAGCTCGTTGTTGCTCAAATGCGAAGCAAATTCGACTACCAACCAACTTTCAAGGCCGTTCATTTGAGTATATGGTGTTCGAGTGAGTCGTTCAGGCTTTCTTGGTTCCAACTGATGGCCGTTCAACGGCAACATCATATCAGAATACACAGCGATGCGCACATCACATGTGATCTTTACTTTTATTGGAGCCCAAACTTTAATCACTTACATGTCCGGAACAGAGAATTTTACATACCGAATTTCATAGTTCATCGCTGAACATTTCTGGATGCTTAGATTTATTTGGGCAGTGTAATTTATTTTTAAAATAAACAAATATATATCAAGTCAATCAAATTTATACACTATCGATAGTGGGAAATCTTTCTTTCAGTCAAAATTATTTAACGTTAGTTAACTATTCTATAGCATTTCAAATTAATTTGTAGAATGTATAAAGCTGAAATCGATTTACTTCAATAGCAAATTTGCTAGAAAGTTCCCAGTAAAAAATACATTCGTGACCCAAGAAAATTAACAAATATGCCTTAAGAAACGAATAAAATTACCTAAAATATTGCATATTTCGGAAATTTTTTTGTAAAATGAGGTTCATGAAATAACAAAAATAAACACCCCTTTACGATAAAAAATACTCTTAAAATACTATGTACCTTATAACAATTTTTGTGCCTAGCTGAAGTCTAGACAAATACGAACGCAGCAGTTTCTGTGTCAAACTGAAAGTTTAAGTTTCACTAGCAAAAATATTTAACTGAATTTCTTAGTTTTACATAGTCCATTGTATCAGTCCAAATTTTCAAAGCAGAACAAATTAGATTTTCACGAGAATGGTTTTCTAAGATCTGCCAATAAAGTTTTAAATATTAAAAAGTACCTTTTCACTACTACTGAAAACACAGGATCACCCAGGGAGGAATGCACCTGACAGGAATCAAACCAGCGCCGCCTACAACTCTCGGGTTGCTAGCGCAGTGGTCATACGCGCTGAGCCATGACAGCCCTGAACATTTCTCACTGCAATTAAATATGACCACTTTAAGTGGTGAATACTTAACCACTCAGCTTCACCACTTCATATCAAAGCGGTGCTGATGGAAAACTGTAAAGGCTATGAACAAATTCTGCTCAAGTTTCTTGTACTTACAGTAAAATTTCCCAAAATTATGTGATGCAAAACTGAATGAAGGAATCTTTGTTGGTCCTCAGATGATGAAACTACTGAGTGATTCTGTTTCTACAGAAAAACTGAACAGCAAGGAACTCGTTCATTACAATCATTACTACTAACTACTAAAACTACCAACAGCTCCTTTGAAACCTTCTCAAGAACTATGAAAACCTTGGGTACCGAATGTCGTTAAAAATACATTTCCTAGATTTTCATGTAGATTTTTCCTGACAACCTAGGAGCAGTTAGCAATGTGTGAACAAGGACAGGTTCTTCCAAGATATCCGAACTATGGAGGATAGGTATCGAGGTAGGAGGAATCCCTCAATGATTAGTGATTACTGTTAGCTTTTACAGGGGGACAATATACACATAAGATAAAATCGAATTACGGGTATGGGTATACAAGTGTAAAATTAATTTTGTATTTATACATTTTATTGATCTATCTTTTTGCTGTCCAAGTTAAAGCTCAGCTTTGACTTGGAATTTAATAACATTTATTTCCACTTCCTAGATGTGTAAATATTGCATTGTATATATATTTTGAATTGTTAATAGACGAAAACTGTAAGTGGTGGAGATTTTTTACTGGCATATTTGCATTCAGTGCCCCCAAATTAGTTAGAAATACGTTATTTCACCCATGTTATGAAAACGAAGTCTAAAATTGTTGTCAAAACATTGAAAAAAACGTAAACTTAAAATTTTCCTGTGGTACAAGAAAATTCAACCAAAGTAATTTAAATGAAACCCTTCATGTTTTCAAGACTTTGTGCCATTAAACCAAACCAATCATGTTTTCTAGCACATTAAGAAAACTTTATCTCCATATAAAATTATCTTACGCTTTGACACGAATTTTTCCAAAGAAATAATAAAAACCATTGCTAAACAAAAGATTTTTTCATTTCACTGACTTCAATTAGAATGTGCCTATTTCGAACAGGTATATTGTTTCGGACTACATTTTAAGAGCATACTTCATGCACTAGGTAAACATCTTACTAACAAATGTACTTCATAAATTCAGGTAGGTAAATAGTTAATTAACGTCGCACTGGAGCAACACAACGGGTATTGGCGACGGTCCGGGTTCAACCCCAGAAGGGAAAGTTCGAGGACAACACCACGTAATTTCGAACCAGGGTGAGATGACGAATAACAACATGTGGAGTGGGTTGACAGGTTTAATAAGATACAGCAAATATATTGGAGAAATATATTTGAAGTGTCTAGACAAAAAAATTCGGATTGAAATATTCAAGTAAATCATAGTTTGATGCATAGGTATTGGTATTGGTATTTTCAATTAACGTCACACTGGAGCAACATAACGGGCTATTGGTGACGGTCCGGGATCAATCCCAAAGGGAAAGATCCGAGGACAACACCACGTAATTTTGAACCACGGTCAGATGAAGTTTGATGCATAGCAGAGATGTATTAACAACATTTAAAACAGATTAATGAGTCAGAAAAGTATCTGATAAACATTTAGTGTCCGGTTAAAATGTCTATGGTATTAAAATATTAAAAAACTTATTGTTTGACATACAGGGTAGGTAGGTATTTAATTAACGTCGCACTAGAGCAACACAATGGGCTATTAGCGACGTCTCGGATCAAACCCGAAGGGAAAGATCCGAGGACAATACCACGTAGATGTAACTTAGAAATGAATTTTATAACAGTATTTAAAATGAATTAATGAGACAGAAAGATTGAAATAACTCGTAGTTTGATGAAAAGGGAAACATTTGTTTCTAGTTGAATTAAAAAATTTACAATTAAAACTAGTGTTAAGGATCAGTCAACTTCTAGTGGAGCGTAAAGAAAATGGTTTGGAAAGCACAAGCAGTAACACATTGGTAACTCATACTATTTAGGTAACCATAAGTCAAAGTGAAGCTTAACTTAAACGTGCATTTTTGACTCTGTATCGTCAAATAATCTTTTAAAATATAGCTTATTAAAGAACATTATTTTTCAATGTAAACATATTTTTGAATTTTGACGATAAAGTAGGAGAAACGAGTATTGTATCTTATTACTTTAAGAGGAAGATTTTTGTATTATCTTTAAAAACGACTTGTGCAATAGCGTTTTGATATTTTTGATACATCAAAAAGAAAGTTTTTAGTCATCAAAAAATTCTTTTTACTCGGTTGTTCACTGAATCGTATGAATTATTCAAATTAATCATTACACATAAAAACCAACCATTATTTAAGCCACCTCATCAAAAAGGGAAATGAATATAATACAAAAGAGTAAATAGTTTTAATTTCTCATAATTAACTTCTGGAGCGTCTTATAATTAAAGTTTTTGGATGTGCCCAAATTAAATCGTCTGAGAATTATAGTTTTTGCGCATGCAACTTAGAGCTTTCATACAAGAGAGAAAAGGCTTCATTAAAAATATCCTCCTATTTTTTTAATCTATTACGATATCTTATATTTTTTAGTAATTATGAAATAAAAATCATGTATATAGACTTTCATTTCCTAATTACTAAAAAATATAAGACATTAGATTAAATTGGAGAATATTTTTAATGATATATATCCTCTTAACATTATTGAGAGAGAAATCAGTAAAATTTTCTTTTTATGAGCATAAATTGTTATGGTAATAAAATTAATATTTTTTAATTGAACTTAATTTGACAATTTTTAAGTCTAAAATATTTCCACTCTAATATATGTAGTAAAAGTTCATATTCTGTTGTATTTTAATAAGTAAAGAGAAATGAACGAAATTGCGATGGTTTAAAGTATGTTCTTGCTATATAAAGTATATATGTTAAAGTACCTACTTTTCATCCAAACCAACGTGATAAATTAAGGTAGCACGTTAGAAAATACACAGAAAGAAACATACATAACCATATAAATGTTATGGTTTAATTTTGTATGAAGGAGCTTAATACATCAGAGCTCTAACATTCACTGGATTTTATATTCTACGAATAAATGTAAAGTTTTGCTGCAGTAAAATGTTTTTCACACGTTTAGAAATTGGGGAAAACATGAAAAGTTTTGTGTAACATTTATGAGAGAAAATAAATAAATAAATATTTTTACATATATATAACTAGTCTATAAAACGCACAATTACCAAGTATCGTTGGTACGTTAATTTTTATTTAACAAGTCATAATTCGAATCTGGATATAAAAAGGGCTTCATGAATACGCACTTGAAACCATACGTTTAATCTTTGTAATTTACATTGTGTAACACTTTCTACACGTGAAACCTCATGATTTAACAAACCATGTGTTTTAAGATTCAGATTACTTAAGTATTGTAAAAATTTAAAACACCTAAATAATCTTAAAAATAGAAATATCTGATGATATTTAAGTGACGAGGCAGTATTATGAGTAATGTAGTGTAACTACATTAAATTCATTATGCTTAAAATCCCATTATTTGATTGGCCAAACGTTGTGAAAATTTCCTATCGAGAATTTCTCATATAGTCTACTTTTATTCACGATGCTGTTCCTATGATTGGTTGCATAACACTAAGTTTGATAAAATAATTGTTTATCAGGAAGATACCTTCTTATCTCCTTATTTCAAACATTATGAAACTAATTTTGAAACTTCGTAAACTTCAACTGATTCCGTTGCTTTGTAATAGGAATCGATTACATAAATCTGCTAACAGGTAATATATTCGTGTAGTTAATCCAATGCAAAGATCTGCAATAAATTACAGAAAACAATATTTAATGTGATTTTTCAGTATAATACGGACACCGTTCTGCGCGATAATTTCGTTTCGTCACATTTTATGGTATTTCTCTACTCCACATTGATAACAAACAGGATGAACTAGCCATCAACTGAATTTTATGAATGGCTAGCTACATTTTATAAATGATATTTAGTTAATTTGTTCATGAATAACGTGCAAGTTTTGCCTCCAGGCTCTTAAAACTTTAAAAATGTTTTTGACTTCAAAGATTTAAAAGTAATCACACACACACACACACATCTAGTACAGATGATTAAAATATGCTATGGTATAATTTTTAATATTTCGCAGCCTAATATACACTACTGACAAAGCCACTGGACACCTGGAGTAGAAACAAAACAGCATTTATTTCGGTGTCTGACTATAAATTTAAATTTTCAATTTCAGAGTCCACATCCACATGGGTGACTACAGAGTTAACTACTATTGAGCATAGACTGAAATTTAAGGAAGAATGTCGTATAGATGTGTGTAAATGTTTTATATCAAAATCTAAACACTGAAGAAAGAGTCACTTTATTATCTCTAAAAATATCCATATTTAGATGTTAAATACGGACCATCATGAGCACAAGTTCTGGGGTACTGTATCATTTTGGCTAGTCAATAATTTTATGAAGGGGCGCCAGCACAGTTCAGTCCCCTAGAACTTGTATATTTAGGGATAATAAAGTGACTGCTACACTTCAGTGTTTAGATTTTACATAAAACATTTGCACATTTCTGTAGGACATTACTTCCTTAAATTTCAGTCTATACTCGCTAGGAGTTAGTTCTGTAGTCCCCATGTGCATGTGGACTCTGAAATTGAAAATTTCAATTTATAGTCAGACACCAAAATCAATGCCGTTTTGTTTCTACTCCAGGTATCCCGTGACTTTTGTCAGTACAGTGTATGTTTTTCTCCAAGTTCAGAAAAATGATTTGACCAGTAATTGGCCAACACATTTCTAGTTCCTATTCCAAGACATTACGTTGATTAGCAATTCTGTATCTTGGAAAGGGTAATTTCCAAAATTCACCGATTTTTAGTTATGCCCACAAATCACTTCAAGGTAATGAAAGTTATAATAGAACAAGTGGCAATGTCCTCCTTTCAATACATTCTGAAAGAATCAAAACATCGGAAGGTATTTCTGTACGCTGTATTAAACACTAAAAAATAATAATTACTACATCAGCTGTTCCCAAAACTTACAAATGGACATTGGCCCTTTTTCTACCAAGGAACAGATTTATTAAAACTGTTCAATTTCTGTAATAATACCTAATTGGTTCTTATGAATGAACAAGACTTGTTTGCATGTTTGAATGAGAAATATGGGAAAGTGGTCAGTTACTAGTAGGTGATCAGTATTAGATGGTTCACCCTAGTATATACACACATATAAATGGAAAACATTTTAATACCTTTTCAACCAATCGTAGACATAAACGATGACAAATACGACTCGTTCGTGAAAGAAAGATAATTACTAAATCACTGTTACCAAAAACATTCAAAATGGACAATAGCTCTTTTTGTACAAGGTTCAGATTTATCGAAGTTGTTTCTTTTCTGTAAGAAGACCAAATTGGTTTCTCATTGATAGACTTGACTCGTTTGTTTCTTTAAAAGAGAAATATGGAAAAGTGATCAGTTCTAACTGGTTCGTTTTAGTATACACGATCACATATAATACAAAACATTTTAACACCCTTTTCAACCAACCGTAGACATGAATGGCTAGGATAAACACGACTTGTCCATGAATGAAAGATAATTACTGAATCAGCTGTTTCCCAAAACTCGCAAAATGGACATTGGCTCTCTTTCTACCTAGGTTCAGACTTATCGAAGTTGTTTCTTTTCTGTAAGAATACCAAATTGGTTTCTCATTGATAGATTTGACTCGTTTGCTTGTTAAAAGATAAATATAAAAAAGTGATCAGTTCTAGCTGCTTCATCTCAATATATACGATCACATATAAATACAAAATACAAGATATTTTAATACCCTTTTCAGCCAACCATAGACATGAACAGATATGGAAAACACGACTCGTTCGTGAAGGAAAGATAATTACTAAATCAGCTGTTACACAAAAACTCGCTAAATGGACATTGGCCCTTTTTCTACCAAGGTTCAGATTTATTCATGTTGTTCCTTTTCTGTATAGAAAATTCCATACAGAAAATTTTCCATATGTATGGTTTATATGTTATATGTTTCCATAAATATGGAAAAGTGGTCAGTACTGGCTGGTTCATCGCAGTATACACGATCACATAAATACAAAAAACAAATATCTAAAAAGCCTTTTTCAACCGACCGTAAACATGAACGGATATGACAGACACGACTGAGTCGTGGAGGAAAGGCAAGACCATCATTTCACAGTAAGAGACAAACACCATTTCAAAATGCGGGAACAATTCATTAAAGATAAAGATAACTTACAGGAGTCGTACGCAGACGCAGAACCACTCGGAAAATCGCAATTCGAAACCGCACTTTTTAACTATCCCGACAAAATAGTTAACATCCCTCGACTCGACCCGTAATCCGGAGCCAGGCTAAGCTGCCGGGGATAAAAAGCCATGAAGGTCAAATCTCCGGGATCAGGAGCGGGGATTAGAGTCCGGACAGAACCAGAGGAGGGATTAAAGGATGCACTGACACAATAAGTCAACGTGCGCGTTGCTCTGTTTACTCCTCTCCCAAATCAAATCTTCATTCCTCACACACGCTGTATCGGATCCACAGCGACTGCGAAAGGAAGAAAGAAGAGGGGAAATTAGTAAATACAAGGGGAAAACTGGTACCTGGTTTTTCTCCGACGAGGTCTGCTGGCTCTCCGTGTGGGGTTGTATCGCTGCTTGTGATCCCACTACAGGAACTGTGTGGAGCTCCACGGAGAGTCGCGGTGGGGGAAGACGATGGCGTCACGTGACGTCACCGCGCGCTATTCATTGGCCGGTCACCCCTAACGCTCTCCGCTGGATGAAGCTGAAGCAAGAGTCGATATTCAAATACGTGGTGAGACAGATGCCTTTTATCACTAAACGACGGAGAGCATCGGATCTCCATCCGTGCATAATTTTGAGTGAAGTCTACGGCCCCCACTCCCTTGTTTATCTTTTCGTTGGGAACAAAAGCGAGTGATGGACAGGTTGAATCCCCTGGAAAGGTTGATTTCGGATTTTTAAAATGTCCCTACGAATAGAAACGGTGAATGCATGAAATTTTTTTTTCTCCAATTCGAATAAGTTTTTTCATTCTCAAAATAACTTGCTTTTTCCGTTTCCAAGGGCAGGATTACAAAGACAGCTAGAGCTAAAACTACAATAAAACAAATTATAATAATACCAAGATCAGCTGCAGAAACAGTCTACTAACCCATATGGTCCCAGTGGCTACCCTCAAGAGAGTTCTTAACCCTCCAAGTGGTTTCAACGAAATACTTCGTCCATCAAGATCTGGTCAGGTATATCAATGACGAGATATCTCGTCCATCAAGATCTGGACAGTTTTGTTAATTCTGGGGGTACTTCTCCGAGACAAAAACTGCTCTATTACTCCAAGTGGGATTAAAGATCCAAATAGGAAAAGGTTTTCTTTCAGAGGCTCGCCACTACAAAGCATTTTTCGACGCGAAGATGAACCACCAGGAGGGTTAATGAACGTCATCGAAGTAGGTGATTGCTGTCCATTTCCTCCCGAAGATCGCACAGCCTGCAGAAAGAGTCAGGGGAGATGCAATTATGATGTAAATGTTTCGATAGACAGTCCTTGGCTTCCTAGTAGAATCCAAAAGTCGTTCTTAATGATAGCAGGGCAACGAAGTAGGTGATTAATGTTCATCTTCCGAAGGTCGCAGAGCCCACAGAACGGGTCAGGGGAGATATTAATACGATGTAAATGTTTCGATAGGCAGTCATGACCAATGCAAGGAGCAATTCAGCAACAGCTATAGGCCTTGGTTACTTAGAGATGCCCTCGATTTTATCCCTCTTAGACTTTTGAGAGATTCCATCTCACAGACTTTGATAAATCAGATTCCCGATTAGTGTAGCATTGCTTTTCCTCGCAATACAGATAATGACTAATTAATCTATTGGTTGAATGAATCCTAGGAAAGATTCCATCGGTCAAGAATGTCCAAACTGGTTGGAAGACTGCAGGTTGCAGAACAGATTGATGTGTGTGAACCCTTCAGAGATTTTTTATTAATAGTTTGATTGCATTGAAAAACACATCAGCAGTAGACGTTTGTAAAATCTATGCGCCTCTATTGGTCGGGGAATCAGCAACCCCGTTGCCATAAGCTCCCCAGTGGATAGGAATTCACTGCAAAATAATTTCTTTATCATAGTTGCATAATTTTTCACGAAGACTCCGACACTCTAGGATATCAACAGTGTAGGGGTCACAAAGGAATTAACAGTTTACAAGGCAGGTTATGAATCACAAAGGAAACCACTTTTGAGAAATAATCTAGATCGAATTGTAATTGAAAAGAGCTATACGAATGACGACGATTTCACCATTCAAAACGTTTCCGCTTCTTCCTGTCGGGGAGAAAAAGGAGAAAAGATCACAAAAGTGACTGCTCCTGGCATTGATGCATGCAAACAACTAGACGGGAACTATCAATATAGACAGTCATTCTGGTTCACGGTACAACGTATTAATGGTCTCGTAGGTTCTGTTTCTTCCTGTCAGGGCAGAAAAGGAGAAAAGATCACAAAAATAACTGCTCCTGGCATTGGTGCAATCGACCAGATGGGAACCATCAATATAGACACAGTCATTCTGGTTCAGGGTACAACGTACTAATGGTCTCGTAGTTCTACTTCTTCCTGTCGGGACAAAAAAGGAGAACAGATCACAAAAATAACTGCTCCTGGCACTGATGCAATCGACCAGATGGGAACCATCAATATAGACACAGTCATTCTGGTTCAGGGTACAACGTACTAATGGTCTCGTAAGTTCTACTTCTTCCTGTCGGGACAAAAAAGGAGAACAGATCACAAAAATAACTGCTCCTGGCACTGATGCAATCGACCAGATGGGAACCATCAATATAGACACAGTCATTCTGGTTCAAGGTACAACGTATCAATGGTCTCGTAAGTTCTGTTCTTCCTGTCAAGGCAGAAAAGGAGAAAAGATCACAGACTTTAGGCTTTAGACTAGAACGGAATACATAATGTAAAGCATGCATCATTCCCATTAGAAAAACGGGGAAATGTAAATAACACTTGGCTTAACGTTTATTGAAGTCAAGAATCTCGGCATTCCCTAATTTAAAAAATTAAAATTAAACGGCAAAAGATAAAAATCGGTAAAATACGAAGAAAAAACGACGCTATTGTTAACAGAAATCTGAGTGGGACGCAAGAAACCTACCAGGGACTGCTGATGCCCCATCCTTTCAGACTCAAATAGTGCCTTACTGCGATTGGTTAATGGATTTGCCAAGCGCAATGGGTCCCTTCAGCACAGACTTTCCCCTACCTCATGTTTTCTATTGAGGTCATCATCCTGTCCAGATAATATGTGCAGTTGATCCTTGCGAACAATTATCTTCGCAATCTCCAAGTTTTTAAAATACTTTATTGTTTTCGGATCAAACAACTTAATAAAATTAATTTCGTAATGAAACAAAGAATTGAATGTGAAACGACAATTTTAAAATGAAACAAAGAGGACTCCCGCGAATCGAAAAAGTCATGAATAATCTCAATACAGAAATTTAAATCTCACAAAAACTCAGAATAAATTATAATTCGGACTAAAATTTAAAACATACTAAGTTATCAGATATGGAATTGCAAAATTAGATATTTATTGTTAGTTTTATTAAAAGTATTATCTCTTGCGCTTTTCGCTGTGCTCGTTTTCTGAAACCTGTGCTTTGTTTTAAAATGTTTCGTAGTATATTTTTATAAAACGAAAAGCTGCAAACACAGGACTTTTAAGGAAAGATGATCGAAATAAAAAGGTTGCAAAAGCTCGTTTTCGTATCAACAGAATGGAACTTTTTTCTACATGGAATTATATTTTTGAAAATATAATTATAATACATAAAATAAAAATTGAATTATATTTTTGAAAAATATAATTCAACGCCTTTCGCATTTACTAATTCGCTTTTAACTGGTGTCGCGTACAACACTCCAAGTAACTAACTATTTTAGCAACTGCAGCCCGCGTAAACACAGCGCCCGTAGACATCGAAATTCGGGGGGATTAACCCATTGTTTCCCAAAGAGGGCGCTGGAGGATTCTAGGAGCAAGTCTGGCCCAGAGGCGAAGCTAGACTTTTTGGGACCTGGGGAAAATGAGGCTGATGCCGTCCTCTGCCTAAAACAAAATTTACTATTTAAAGTGATGATTGATAATGGTATTAAAATAATTAGTGCCCAAAATATACTAATTAGTAATTTTTAGAAAATTAATGTTCGTAATTTTTATTTTTTGGTCTCAATTTTTATTGAATATTCACAAAAACTAGCAAAATCCTGGGCTTTGATAATGACTCTTGTTAATGGGTTTCAGATACAGAAGTAAGGAAAGGCGCCCCTTTCTTTGTTTTGTGTCCTCCGGACATTTGAGAGAAGAGAATTTCGGTGATTTGTATGTTTTCTTCTTTTCTTAATAGCAATACAAATATGCAGTGGGATACATGACAACTAAAACGTATACAAGGAGCTACATGAAAAGAAGGTAAGTAGTTGAATTTCCGTCGCACCCTGGAACAGCCAGCACAATGACCTATTGTCTACTGTCCGGGATCAATCCCGAAGATGTGAAAGGAAGGATTGACTTATAAACGTTGTATCCGAAGATGCAATGCATGGAAAGCATTCACTTCACATGAACAGCACTGGAATCTACAAATAAAGCAGAGTTGGCATCTGTCTGTTCTCTATACAAATCTACGTCGTTTGACCAATCTACACCAAATTTGGTTCTCTTGCTCTTTGGAACCCTGCGGGTGACGTAGGCTACATATTAACCCCCGTTCTATTTGTCTTTGGTGTGCAGGGGTGTAACGTCCTGTCATCCTGGACAGAGCACTTGCTACGGGGCGCTCTCTGTTCAGATGACGTCAGAGTTAACATCTACAGGAATCGCCTCACAAGATGACCTTGTAGTTTTTTTAGAATCGTAGGGTATGATGTAATCGCGGTTGTGCTCAGTATCACAACATTCATTTATCCCGTCTGAAAATTCTTAAACTGTATCTTTGTTATTGGAATGTAAATTTTTTTAAATATAAGATTATATTTGTAGAAAATGGTCTTTTTTATCTTCGATTAGGTACAGGGGGATAAAGACAATTCGAAATCCTCATAGGAATAACATTGCATATTTATACGATCAATGTCAGACCAATTCACGCTAAATTTGGTAAATTCATCCGGTAGAATTCTGCGGGACACATAGGCTATATACTAACCCCGTTCGATTTGTCCTGGGTCTGCAGGGGGCTAAAAAGAGTTCGAAAACTCCATAGGAATAATACTGAGTAATATTGCGATTAATCATAAACAATTCAACCCGAGCAACGTCGGGAAATTCAGCTAGTTTACTTTTGTGACAAGGACAAAATTGTGCTTGAAATTATAAAACAATTTTTTTTCAGAAAACTATAAAGCGTTTAAATAAATGTTTTTGAAATGCCGCTTCTTTATAGATTGGAGCTTGTGGCCGCCGCCCTTGTCGCCCTCCCATAGTAATCCCACTGTGCAGACTCCAAAGGATATAGGGGGTGTCGAGAAGCAAGAGTGGACAGTAAGAAGATACGAAGAAAATTTGTCGCCTAAAATGCTTTACGATATCTATACTTTTGTGTGTGTGGAGGCAATTTTTTGAAATTATCACGGAACTTAGATTTTTTACATATTTTGTTATTTATTTCTACTAGGAAAAGTATTTTAAGGCAGAAAATATTGTGTTTAAAATTTGTATTTTATAAAAATGGAGTAAAAAGTGTAAAAAACAGCCAAAAATACCCTTTACGCAGAACGTCATATTTTAAAAAATAGTTAAAAATTTTCAGTTTGTAAAGTGAATTATCTTCTAAAAACATCGATTCAGGTATTGAGCTACAATCATTACTATATTGTTATATTTAAATTAATTGTGGACTTTAACGTCCGTCATCCCTGAAAAAAACATGAAAAGAGAGCAAAGCGCAAAAAATATTCAGGTTTACATCCTGCTTAATTTTTTTAAATACATGTTTCTTAATAATAATAGTTCAGACCTGCTTTATAATCTTCAGAACATGTATAAAAAATTTTCAAAAGAATTTAATTGATACATTCTGAGATTTTGCGTTTTGCGGAGAGTAACACTTAAACGAAAATTGCTTTTCTAGAAAAAGCTAAAAACAATATAAACCTCCATGTCAAACATAGATGTCAATACTTTTTTAAATTCTATTTCTCCAGTTCTAATCGTCGTAGAAGTAAAATCCGAAGTGATTTGAACAGCTAAAGCGTTGGAGTATAATAATGGAAACTTATCGGCATTAGGAAATTTTTTCAATCGAATGCAAACCATCACGCCCGAAAAACAAACGATTCTTCACTATAATCAGAGACATTCTAAAAAATTTCAGCATCGAAAAAAAGATAATCACCCAACAATCCATCACCAATCAAAAGATCCAACTTGAACATTTTTCTTGAAGAGCTTCCCTTTCAAAAAAATATTGCTTAGAAGAAATTATCAGTTATTATAGAAAATATAAAGAAGAAAACTGGAAAAACAGTATCATCATAGTAGTATCATCGTAATAGTATCATCATAGCAATCAGCATAAAAGCTGTATCATCATAGCAATCATAGCATAAAAGTAGTATCATCATAGCAATAGGTGCATCAAAGAAAGACTACAAAATATCGATTGCAATTATCAATACACTTATGAAAATCTAGCTAGAACCATCTCGGCGCATAAAAGCATTTTCACAGAAGCCCCTCGTAATCCTTGTTGCTTTAACCAATTTCATGAATTGCAAATAGGCCGTTGAATTAACGTCGCACTGGATAAATGAGTCTGGGATCAATCCCGAAAGAAAAGGTAGGTAGGTATTTTAATTAACGTCGCACTGGAGCAAGACTATTGGCGACGGTCCGGGATCAAATCCGAAGGGAAAGATCCGAGGACAGCACCATGTAATTTTGAACCACGGTCAGATGACGAGGTCACACCTCAGCCGGCACCCCACTCTCCAAACTTTCACACCACGTCGCGTGAACTGCTGCAGTCAGATCGTCGCATGATGGAGGATGTGCTGCACATCAACCGCGAAACGATCCGGCAGATCATGACAAGATCTGGGGAAAAGGAAGATTTGAGCGAAGTTTGTGCCTCATTCTTTGGTTGAAGAGCAAAAAGCTCAGAGTCCAGTGCTGCAAAGAGTTGATTGAGGCCGTGGCCCTTCATTGCTGAATCACACCGTCTCAGGCGACGAAACCTGGTGCAACAGAGGACCGCACAGGATTGTGATGGTAAAGGGCAAACAACCCAGCATTAAATGCCGACAACCGTTCTCTGGCCAGACCGTAATACTTTCCAAGCGAAACATCAGAGAATCGAGTTGCAGCCGTTCCTCAAATGACTGACTCCAGCATCCCACCAAAGTTCCCTAGACACCACAGGTCATGTTCATCATACGTGTTTTGTACGGACACCATCGACTTGAGGACGGAGGAATCCACTAAGAATAAATAGATAATGGTATAAAATGTGAAAGTCTTCAATGTGAAAGGAAATCTGATGCAACCATCAGAAATTAGTAATACAGGAAAATAGGTAGGTAGGTATTTAATTAGAGTCGCACTGGAGCCACATAAAGGGATAATTGGTGACGGTCCGCGATCAATCCCGAAGGGAAAGACCGAGGACAATACCACGTAATTTTGAATCACACGAAGAAATAAAAAAGTAGAGAAAACGCCATTTTGAATCTCACGGAAAAATAGAAAAATAAAGAGAAAAAGAATTTTGAATATCACGGAAAAATAGAAAAATAAAGAGAAAACGCAATTTTAAATCTCACGGAAAAGTAGAAAAATAAAGAGAAAAAGAATTTTGAATCACACGGAAAAATAGAAAAATAAAGAGAAAACGCAATTTTGAATCACACGGAAAAATAGAAAAAAAAAGAGAACACACAATTTTGAATCTCACGGACAAATAGAAAAATAAAGAGAAAACGCATTTTTAAATCACACGGAAAAATAGAAAAATAAAGAGAAAACGCAATTTTGCAAGTAAATGGATGCAAATACTCTTACGTACCTACATTAATGTACTGAATCGTTCTGAGATTGCTTGCAATAGCATCGGAATGCTCGTCATCTGACGGCGGTTCAAAATTCAGTGTTCTCGGATCTTTCCATTCAGGATTGATCCCGGACCGCCGCCAAAAGCCCATTGTGCTGCTCCAGTGAGACGTTAATTCAACCATCTACCTTCCTACCTATACAAACCGGTAGGTAGATATTTTAATTAACGTCACACTGAGAAACACAACGGGCTATTGGTAACGGTTCGGGATCAATCCCGAAAGGAAAGATCCCTGAACAATACCACGTAATTTTGAATCACGGTCAGATGACAAGGCAATACCTGAGCGGGCAACCCACTCTCCAAACTTCTACACCACGCCAACATGAGGATATTTGAGTCTACGACAGATTTAACGTGCACCAGCCCCCTTTGTAAACGACGGTCTTGGCTGGATTCGAACTCGTAACCCGCCGGTTGCTAATCTGTTGCTCTTCCAACCGGGCTACCGCGGCCCTCTCCGGAATGCGGGAGATCATGACTAATATATCAGCTGTAAATGGTAAGTAGTTAATTAACGTCGCACTGGAGCAACACAACGGGCTATTGGTGACGGTCCGGGATCAATCCCAAAGGGAAAGATCCGAGGACAACACCACGTAATTTTGAATCACGGTCAGATGACAAGGCAATACCTGAGCTGGCACCCCACTCTCCAAACTTCCACACCACGCCAACGTGATAAAGAAAGATTTCGGACACCTCGTCATTTTGAACTTGTACCAGGTCCCGTGCACACGACAGTCTTTGGTTGGACCGTGTATCAAACTTGCAATCTTCTGGTTGCTAATTTGTTACTCTTCTAACTGGTCTACCGCAAATGTAAATAGTAGTAAGTATTTTAATTAACGTCACACTGGAGCAACACAACGGGCTATTGGTGACGGTCCGGGATGAATCCCAAAGGGAACCAAATATTAATAGAAGGAACGATCTAAAATCGTTTTGCAAACCTAGAAGTAATTGCTATTGAATAGCATTCAAAAAATCGCTCGCTCAACAGAATCCACCATTTGTTAAAGGCCACGATAGTCCAGGTTGGATAGCAACGGATTACCAATAGGAGGTTTGCGAGTTCGAATCCAACCAAACACCGTCGTGTAGAAGGGTGCACGTTAAATCTGTCGTGGCCTCAAATGTCCTCACGTTGGCGTGGTGTGGAAGTTTGGTGCCAGCTCAGGTAGGACCTCATCATCTGACCATGGTTCAAAATTATTTGGTGTTGTCTTCGGCTCTTTCCCTTTGGGATTGTTCAGGACCGTCACCAATAGCCCATTGCGTTGCTCCAGTGGGACGTTAATTAAATTATCTACCTTTCGGGTCTGATCCCGGTCCGTCAACCTGGTTTGGAAGTTTAGAAAGTGGTGTGCCAGCTCAGGTGTGACCAAGTCATCTGACCGTGGTTCAAAATTGCGTGGTCTTGTCCTCGGATCTTTCTCTTCGGGTTTGATCCCGGACCGTCGCCATGGCCCGTTGTGTTGCTGCAGCGCGACGTTAATTAAATACCTACCTACCACCATTCGTTTAAACAAAGGTAGGTAGTTAATTAGCGTCTTTCTCACACTGGAGCAACAATTGGCAGTAGTCCGGCATCAATCCCAATAGGTAGGTATTTTACTTAACGTCACACTGGAACAACACAACGGGGTATTGGTGACGGTCCGGGATCAATCCCAAAGGGAAAGGTCCCAGGACCACACCACTTAATTTTGAACCGCGGTCAGAAGACGAGGCAACACCTGAGCTGGCACCCCACTCTCCAAACTTCCACACCACGCCAACGTGAGGACATTAGAGGCCACAACAAGTTTAACTTGCACTAGCCCTCTTTGTTCACGACGGTCCTTGGCTGGATTCGAACTCGCAACCCTCCGGTTGCTAATCCGTTACGTGTTGTCCTCGAACTTTCCCTTGGGATTAATATCGGACATTTGCGAATCGCCTGCGTTTTTTGAATCCAACCATAGACCGGGTGTAAAAAGGAGGCTGGTGCACGTTAAATCTTTCGTGGCCTTAAATGTCCTCACGTTGGCGTGGTGTGGAAGTTTGGAGAGTGGTGTGCCAGCTCAGGTGTAACCTCGTCATTTGACAGTAGTGCAAAATTACGTGGTGTATCCCCTGGATCATTCCCGGACCGTCGCCAACAACCGGTATGTTGCTCTTGTGTGACGTTAATTAAATACCTACCTACCATCGAGTTAGACATTAAACTACCCACGTTATTACACACCAAAAAAAATTCTGTTATTTAGAATTCAAAAAACAAGATGATCCATCGGAATCATTACTCAAAATAACAAATGCAAGAAAACATGCATATAAATTGAAATTGGTTGGTTGTTAGTGCTTTAATGTTCCACTGGAGCAGGAACTGTTAGTAACAGTCCGAGATCAATCCCGAAGGGAATGATTCTAGGTTGGTATATAGGTATTTTTAATTAACGTCGCACTGGAGCAATATACGTGCTATTGGCAACGGTCGGGGATCTAATCCGAAGGGAAAGAATTTGACTCATGGTCAGATGACGAGGTCAACAACAGTCTTCACCCGTTCCTTCGACCAATCCGTGGTTTAATGCTAGTTTTCTGCTGAGACCAAAAGTAATAAACAAATGTGTCTTTAAAAGATAAGAGGTCTATAAGATATTTGTTAAAAACTGAATATCAACCGTTTCCACACCATTTTGGTATTGCACTTAAGTTTCCGAAGGGAAATTTTTCAGTGCCTGATAATTGGATACGAATCAAAACTGTTTACATTGAAAGCGTTACTGTATCATTTAATCTTCATCCATTTATTAGATAAGTTCTACCACAAGATCAGAGGAATTTGAGTCAAAAAGACCCATTCACGGTCAAATTCATTGACGCGGAGGGGGATCCTTGAGTTATATCATTCCAAGCAATATTAGATGAAGCTCTCAGGTTGTATGAAATTAATCATAATTTAGAAATAAAGTTACACGTATTCCAGGTATGTCGCTTGTTGGGGAAGATGAAAGCATTTTCCGTCGTGGAGTAAAACAATGCTGTAAATATGCAGTAAGAGGTCATGAGTTTAAAGCAAAACGTTTCAAACCAAGAGCCTGCGACCACTGTTTCGAGCTAATCTGGTGCTTAGTCCAAGCTGGATTAAAATGTCGGATTTGTAACCTAACAGTGCATAAGAGATGTTACAAGGCAATCAAAATGCCTTGTAGAATAAATAGACGGTTCGAAACATCTGCTTTAGTAAGGAGGATGAAGGCAAGGGATATTTTCAAGGGGGAAGCTAGTCAAATTGAAAAATCTATCAAAGACAATTTACTGGAAAATGTAGATGAAGCTGTTAAGAATCTTGATTTGTTTGAATCATGTGAGAATTCACTGCAAGACTTCAATTGAATTAAGGTTATTAGGCAAGGTGCATATGCAAAAGTATTCATGGTGGAGCTTGAAACTACTAAATGTATTTATGCCATGAAAATCGTTAAAAAAAGCCCTAAGCTGAAACTGGGAGACACTACATTTCTCCCGACTGAGAAACTTGTGTTTACGACTGTTTCCAACTATCCATTTTTTGTGAGCTTACATTCATGTTTTCAAACTCCTAGTAAATTAATATATGTTATGGAATTAGTTAGAGGGGGTGAACTTGGATTTCTCTTGCAAGATAAGGGAAATCTTCCTGAAGCACATGCCTGTTTTTTTTCTGCTGAGATATCTCTAGCTCTGAATTTCTTGCATGAGCATGGCATCATTCATCGTGATTTGAAACTGGATAATGTTCTCTTTGATCATGATGGACATATCAAAATAGCTGATTATGGGTTGTGCAAAGGGGGTATGAGACCTGGTGATGCAGCACATTCACTTTGTGGCACATTCCATAACCGTACCCCAGAAATGATACTTGGATTGGATTACAGTTTTGGTGTTGATTGGTGGGCCCTTGGTATGATACTGTTTGAAATGTTAACTGGAAAAAGTCCTTTTTTAATTATGATTAACTCCTTTAGTGATGATGAAATTGAAAATTTCAATGAAACTTATGATCATGAAAGTGGAACTTATAAGGGCTTTTTTCAAAAAGCAATTCTGGAAAGCAAAATCTTCATTCCAACATTCATTTCTGATGAAGCCCGGTTGATCTTAAAAGGCTTTACCACCAAGAATCCCTTTGAGCGTCTTGGTTGTCACTCGCACTCAGGTTTCAAGGACATAATGTTGCATCCCTTTTTTAAGAGCATTGATTTCATACTTTTGGAATCTAAGCAGATACCTTCTCCTTATAAACCATGTTTAGAAACTGCTAGAGACATTGTATATTTTGATCCCTCTTTTATTTGTGAACCAGTTACATTAACACCAAATGATTCAAAAGAAATCGATAAAATAAGTCAAATTGAATTTGATGGCTTTGATTATGTCAATCCACTATATAAGACTGATTCAGATATTGAATTTTCTAACGTTTTGTAACTACAATTTTTCAAAATATTTCATGATCCATGTTTCAAATAAATTTTTGTTTCTTGAATTTTGGAATCTTTTATTTTAGCATTAACAAACATGTCATTTGTATGCTAATTTTGGATTTAAATATTCATCCAGTTTTCAGTTCGGAAAGTTAAAATAGTGGTTAAGAATGTTTAACTATTTTTGCATACTTTGTTATAACTGCTATATTTTTATTAAGGCCAATGGTATTTAGATCTATTTTAAATTGTGCTGTGCTTATGTTAAATGTTAACTGTTTACTATATTGTTAAATTTAAACCTGTGTTTTGAATTGTTTAAAATTTTGCATTATATGTTCTTAAGCTTGATTGTTTATACTCAAGCTTCTATGTAACATAAAATTAATTTTATTTTAAGAGATACGAATTTTTAAAATATATTTTGTCTATTAATGTTTCTATGTAAGATTTGCCTAATTTATTTCCCAACGACATAATTCCTATATTCCTTAGCAGGAACAAGAAATTTATGAATTGCATAAGTAAAAATGCATTTAAATTTTTATTTATATCGTGCAAATTTTAGTTTTAAAAGTACACAATATTCTTGATGAGTTGAAGGGAAAATTAAGTGGTGCAGTATGATTCGATAAGCTGTTTTATAATTGAAACAAGTTTCTCAATATTTCCATTTGCTTTTCACTATCAAGAATCATACTACATCTCTAATTTAATTAATTTACTTACATACATTTAATTGTATACAACGTGAAAAACCTAAATTTATCAATTAAATCTAATGGTTATGTGTACCTTTAAGATTCAGTACCCAAGAAACCCTCATAATTAAAATGTAAAGATGGTAGAGCCCACATTTAATCCAGTTTTTGAAAAAACAGCTTTTCATCTTAAAATTCTTTTTATCTTTCAGAGTTCCAGTGATTAAATTTTGTATTGGATAAACAGACATGGCTACTGGTAATCACTAGTCTCAGGAAACTGACCTATTAAAAACAGATATTTTTCCAAGTTCTTTGATGAGAAAAATAAAAGAAATGAATTTTAATTTGTCTTGAAATGTTGAGCAATGAGTTATGGTTCTTAAAGTTATTGTTTTCTAAATTGAAAATTTTGCTCATGCACATGATGAAACTTTAATTCGGTTAGAGAACAAAATATGTCTGGAACTGTTGCTGAATGTTGAAATAACCTGTCATTAAAGTGTTCAATACTATTCCTGACTTTCAATTCTACATTAAAAAATATGGGTTTAAAGTCTAGTTTCGCCTTTTAGTGTGAACTCTTTTATGTCAAAAACGTACCTTTATTTTATTCACTGATACTAGATATGCATCCACCATTAATATTCAGGAGTTTAACCTTCTGCACTCTGATCTTTCAACTGATTTTATTGGGTAGCACTTAATCTTGTGTTTGTCCACAATTGGACCTTGCACCTTAAAACCCAAACCAATCAATCCTTAAAATTAACTACTGTAATGCTGTCAATACAGCCAAGTGTAAAGGGTTAATATATACAATACAGTATGTTTAAAAGTTACTTAATGTATTTACATTTAAGGTACAGCTGTAGTCTCTGCCGCGCGCGGTGGCAACGCGTTTTTTTTGGCGCCGTGTTTGGCACACTTTTTATGTCGCCACGGAAATCTTCCAACATCGAATATATACTGCATACGTATGGACGAAATATGTAAATCTGAATGAAACAACATTTGAATAAAAAAACACTGCAAATATGGATGAAATGTATGGAATTTTGGCGTAGTTATAAGCGACTCATGCCGGTGAGGGTAACCCATTTGTTCTCGGATTTCCAACAGTGAATCGATATCATTCTCCACATATGAATGAAATGAATAAAAAAAATGTACATTAGTAGAATATAAGTTATTCTAATATTTTAACAGATTTCACACTGTAAATGAGAACTGGACGCCGGCAAGGTTGCCATAAAAATAGGTTAACCCTAACCAGGAGAAAATTCGAGAAAAAAATGGGTTACCATCAGCCTGCATGAGTCGCTTATAACTACGCCAAAAGCCGCGCCAAAACGCGTTGCCACCGCGCGCGGCAGAGACTACAGCTGTACCACATTTAAATGTTTATTTCTGGCATTTAATTGATTCAGATAATGTTTTACGATACTTTTGTGTCCCCATTCATGATCATCAGGATCATCCTACTCTTAGCCTATTCCTCCTAATGGGAGAGAAATTGGGCCCAATCCTATATCCTAGACCTTCAGTGAGGTCTAATCCAATATCTTGAGCTCTGCCTGGGTCCACTATTTTTGTAGAACTGAGAAATCAATTAAATTAATACAAAATAGCTCATAATAGTTTTCAAAGAAATGAACTAGGCAGTTTATAAGGAGTCGTAAACTACTAATAAAGGTGTGTAAGACTTGGTTAAAATAGAAACTCTCTTGCTTGATACTTAAAATAATTCAGGATTGAATTTAGCAGTTTTTTTTAAGTTAAATTGGACAGCTGGTTCAGTGAGCATAAGGTAACATGTCAAAGGCTGAGTATCCTTTTGAATAAACCCTAGCAAGAACATATTCACTCGTCAAGTTTTTAGTGTTTATGTATAATTTTTATTTGGAATTCTATCTGAGAATGTGAATATGACAAACAGTGTAATGTTATCAAATAGAAAGAAATATTCTTTTGAATAGTTCTTTTAAAAACAGCAGGCTTGAGATCTTACTTTGCCATATTCGTATGTTAATAAATAAAGTTCTTTGAATGTTTGAAAATTCGAATGTAGAATAAATAAAAGATTGAGTGAAAAGTGAGTTTTATACAGGCAGAGTTTAAAAGAAGAGTGAGGTGCCTCTCTAATAACCTGAGTTTCAATGAGGGCCCCTATCGAATATTCTGAGCATTGAGCCCCATCCAATGTCTTGGGCTTAGAGGGGGTCCAATATTTTATATGAAAATTGAGAAAAAAATTTAATACAGTATAGCTCATAATAGTTTTCGTCAAAACAGTGAAATATGGAGTTTATGAAATGTAAAGAAGTTATTTACTGAATCACAAGACTTGTTCAAGCCACAAGCCTTAGTTAAAAATAAAAATGCTCTTTCTGATACGCTATGCCTAAAAAGATTCAGGATTGAATCTAATTGAATTATCAGAAAAGTAAAATTGGCTTCCTGTGGACATAAGAAAAAAGATAGAGGTTATACATTCTTTTGAAAAGTTTGTAGAAAATATATTTAATTTTTGTCTTTATTAAAATTAAATATTTTTCCTCTTGATACTCCATTTTATATATTTCTGTACTTTATGAATTGTGAATATTACTTCATCATTCTTGGTTAAAAATCTTATCAATGCTCTTAATGTTAATATATTTTTCTCAACTCAAGGTAATTTCATTTTTAGCTATCTCGAATCAGACTCAAACAAAATTGGGATTCATAATTACTATAGTTTTATACAAAGCCGTTCAAGACCATTAAGAGATTGGAAAGACTGGGGCTTTCCAATATCTTAATCTCCATTGAGGGCCCCATCCCCAATGAAAGTTTGATTCTTGGAAGTCATGAAAGCAATTTGATTTTCTAATTCTGTAACTGGGAAATACTTGAAAAATACCAGAGGTTTGTTCGGTCCTTGAATTTTACCTTGTAATTTTAATGAACAAGTAAAATGAAGCCTCGGGAGGAAGAGTTATGATATGGGGTTATTTCTGTTCATCTGGTCTAGGCTCAGCAACACCATACTGCAATAAAATGAAGTCACCTGAGTGTTTGAGCATACTGAATGGCCAGCTTATTTGTTGGTTGGAATTTTTCTTCCCCTAAGGCAATAGCATGTTCCAGGATGATAGTACATCATTCGCTCGCTTCAATTGGCTACCATAAAGTCCTGACCTCAACCCCATTGAGGATATGTATTATATACAGTGAAACTTCGATTAACCGTCAGGGTTGGAACCAGGACGATTAATCGAATAGACGGATAACAGAAAAAATTTAAACAACCCACCCCCATTCATTGCATATGAACGAATGATAAAAAATGTACGTTTACGAACTGGAAATACACTGTACATGTATTTTATTTTACAGAAATATACAATTTACATTAAGTACAGTATAGTGTATATTGTTACATGAACTTATGTTCTAGATGTACATACATATTCAAATTTTAAAATAGTCTGTCATTTTCTTTTGTGTCTTCGAGGCTCGTGCTTTCTGAGCGGCAATGTTCCGTACTTTATGTAGAAGTATCTGCATTGCATCTGCCTCTTCTTGCCCCTCAAACCACTCAATGCATTTTGATAACATTGTTTCTGTGTGTGTGCTTCTGAAACCTTAACAACAAACTTACTGGTGTGAATGTCACTATCGTATGCCAAAACAATTAAGCCACTATGCAACAAATAACGTACAGCCCTGAGCACAACAGCTTCTCAGCAAAAACTGAAACTGACCACGTGTGGGATAGCTAGGCGGGCCAAGAACGTGACTCATTAATAGAACAATAGTGCGCCACTCCGGCGCCTCCTCCACTCAGCAGTCGAGTGAGGATGAGTTTTCGCAGCAATCTGGTTACTGTACATAGAGTACAGTATGTGTGTACGTACTAATAACGTTTAATTAATTAACTTTTAATAATGAACTGATGGTTAAAGAGTGATGGTTAATTGAAGTTTCACTGTACTAGAGAGGCATCTATGTTGTAATTCAGCTCTTTCTTCATTAACAAATGATCTTGTCAAAATACTAATTCAAATCTGGCCAAAAATAAGTGTTGAGACATTGATATGCAATACAACAAATCCATACTGTATTTTGTGTCAAACGGGGTCCAACAAAATATTAAATTGCATGACTTTTTTGCCACAGTGTAAAATAGGTCTGATATTTTTGACCACATAAATCATTTTCTTTTCGGTATTTAGATTATCATCTGAATTAGGTTGCCTAAATTTTGTAGTCACGGGGGAAAACGAACCACCCCCTTATCAAATTTTGCACAAACAACAAAATTTCGAATGGAAACACCATGTTTTGATGTAATCAGATTCTGCATCATTAATTTAATGTAAATATGAAATTTCATGACTTTACTATCTTTATATCCGGAGATATTCAATGTTAAAGTTGCTGTCAATTTCAGGGATCATCTTCACATTAAAAATAGCTATTTGTAGATCAAGATTAATTGTAGTTTATAATAGAAGTACTAGTTCTACACGAAGTAGTTGTAGTTAGTACTACACAAATTTCAAATTTGTCATCGTGTGCAAACGATCGATCCGAGAATTATATTTATTATGCAAGTGGGAATGATCCGAGGGTTGTCAGATGTTTTTTAAACTTTTGGTTGCCTCCCCTAAAATCGCCATGTGGAAAATTTAATGTAACAAAGAACTAACCATTGGAATCAGCTGAAATTTTGCATGGTCATTAGAAGTCCTGAATTGATTCCATCAAAATATAGTAAGGTTCTAATTTAATTTTTTCCAAATTATTACATACTAAAAACTATTTTTAAAGTAAAATATTAGGTGAATTTTGTTTGGGTTGTTTAACAGTGACGTGATACAAAATATCAATGCTGTATTATTTAGGAAGACAATCCATAAAAGTCTAAGAAACTGATTTAATATTAGGAGCTCAAGTCTTTTTGTACTCAACTTCGAAATAGTAAGACCTAATGACATGAAATTTGGTATATGAAGTTAAATTTTGACATAGATTCGGAATTGTGTATCGAAATAGGGGGTTTCTTTCTATTGGAAATTGTGAAGTTGGTGCTGAATTTAATATTAAGATGGCCTCTTATGCAAATTTTACACATTTGAATTTATATGAGAAGCTAGTTCCTGTCAAACGCCTTTGAATTTTCTCTACTGTTAACATTGCTTGATGGAGAGGGCTGGTTCGTTTTTTTCAGCGACTACCTTTTGCTCCTTACTGCAGTAGGAACAGTTCACTCGAAAGTCTCAGCTCTGCTGTGTTTGAGTGCAAACCTCATTTATAATTCTTTTCCAACTAGATTACAGTGGTTAAAAAAGACATTACAATGTAATCTTTACTCTTGTATGGACTGACACTGGGAGGCCTTGTTTCAATCTTAAAGAAGGAAAGGTAACTTTTCAAGTGGGATTGAGTTTTAAAATATTAAAATATACACAATAGCTAGAACTGATTTGTATTCAGATGCCCAAACTGCTACAATTTTAACATAAAAATTTTCATTTGTCATCTTTTTTACAAACGAATATTTTCCTCATTATTGGTTTCATTATAATAATCAATATCCCAATGAACAGAACTTCGCCTTATTTTTTTGTTATTTCTGAATTTTAAAATTTAATGCATTTTTAAATAATGTATCCTATTTTTTGGATGACTCATTTCTGCAGTCAAAGCACAGTTATTTCTCAATACAATATACAGGTATGAATTGTGAAAACATTAGAATGTTTTTCAATTTAGACACCATTGATAGCAATGCAATTACAAAAACACCACATTTAAAAATAAATCATTTTGAATTTATAAGATATTCACAGGAACTATTACAATAAGTTTTAACTTTTCAGAAATATTTTCTGTCTGCAATAAAAACCACAGCGCATTAAAAAACGCAATGGGACTGAAATGGATCCGTCTGCTATGTTTAAATAGAACTGCGTATGTATGCCCTATCTTTGTAAACAGTTGCAATTTTTTCAGTTCACGTGACTTGTCCATTATGTATGTTAAGATGAATTACAAACCAAAATCATTTAAAATTTATGTACACAGGGAAAAAATATTTCGGATATATTTGAGCTTCTACAATAGATTAATTTTTCTCTTTCAGCTTAATAAGTACAGTAGAGAACCTAATTTATGTATATAGATCTGGGTGGTATGTTGGATGTGTACTTGCACATCATAAATCAAGTATAAGCAGCCAAAACATGGCTACAGTATGCTCCCTAGTTTTAACAAAAATGTCATATTTCATTATATTTTATGGCTCTTTTTATGATTTTGATAAGACACTTATGAATCTGCATATTTTATACCTCATTTACTTTAGAATATTTAAAAAACACTATTAGGGATGATAATAGAAAATTAAGTGTGGATAAGGTAGCTTATTGAGGTTTGCACTTGAGCGACTAATGACTTAGGAATGATTCTGAAAAGAGGAAATACTTTGTTGTGTTTTATAGGCAAGAATGGCATTAGTGTGCCATATGGATAGTAAAATGGTTTAAATTGTGAGATTTATTTAATTTCAACAGGCTTAGTTTTGACAATTTTTACAAGTTCAAAAATAATGTCAAGTAATACTTGTAAAAATAATTTTGAGTGTTACTTTTTATTACAAAGCATTAAAGAAATTGTTACAAAAGATTTTTAAAAAGCAATTTTAGAGCAAATGGGGTAGGTAATTACTGTTTTGTAAATTAATCAAAATTATACCTAATTTTGTCAGATTGGCAAAAACAGAAAATAATTTTCGGTGTCCACAGAATTTTAGTAATTAGTTCGAGATGAAAAATATAGAAAATCGCTGCTCTATGGTTATTTGTTAATTAGAGCAATAGGGAGGAAAAAATTACTAAAGCTTCATTTGCTTGTGTTCACATTTTTTATTTCCATTCAAAATTCACCATAATTTAATTTAAACATATGCAACGATGTTTGAATCTTAAAATATCATTTTTAATTAAATTATTCTTCCTCCAACATTTTTTCTGATTTTGAACCCATTCAAATTGCTAAAACTCTAAATTAAGCTAAGTTTACTGATTTTGTTTCAGAAAATTTTTTTTTGAATTTTTATCCTTCGCTTTACCATTAATCTGTCTGACATCCCAATATCATTTTGAAATAAATAAATTATCACTATTTGTTGCTAAGGTAAGGTAGGGTAACTGGGTACCGATTTTACATCACAAATTTATTTTGAGTTTGAACATTTTTGCTAGCTATAATTTTCCTCTTTTGTACTATTGTAATATATCAGTGCTCAATAGATTTTACCCTTTAAACTGATATATAAAACTTCTTGAAATGAATCACTTGTTTAAGTGTAAAATTTCATATATATAGTCACAGGTACCCAGTTCCTCATATCTTCGGGGTAAGTGGGCACCCCCACCTAAAATTTAGACAGTAAAGAGACATTTTTTTTAGAATCTGGGGTGTTCTTTTTTATCTAACAATATTTAAATGCTGGTTTCATAGTTAGAAAATAAAAATTTTAATATTTTTATTGTAATTGTAAGTGAGGTACACTGACCTCTACCTCAGCAGTAGACTGAGAGCGACTAAGATACTCTCAACTGACTTGTAATGAGGCAATTATTTAATCTTATATAATTCTTTTTCAATTATTGTGTGTTCGTGCACATAGGCATGCATGTGTATGTGTGGTGAAACAGCAGGAAATATAATAACTTTGATTTTACCTTAGGTAAATAATATTTATTGAAAAAATGGGTTACAAAACTCTAAAATTAACATATTAAGTTATTTCCAGAAATCACTGACAAATGCAAATTGTTATGTATGTTAGCTAAACTTTCTTAAATCGAAATTAAACTTATTAACAAAATCTTTAAGAGAATTTGCAAAACATTTAATGTAACTTATATAGCATGAAAAATTTAAATTAAGTTCAGTGCTGAAAAACAATACGTTGTAACTAGAACATAATACTTAATATTTGAAGATTAAATAAGATAGAGCTAATTTAACTGAGTACTGTATGGGGCAACTGGGTCTTACCCGTACCCAGTTCCCCCTAATCAGTTTTGGACATGGGGCAACTGGGCACCTCTTTATAACTTTTTTATACTAAACCAAAAAAAAATTGAAATTAAATATAAATCTACTTAGTGTAATCTTTAAAGTGATCTAGTTATTTTTATTGTAATTATAAAATTATACTCACCAGAATAGCTTGAATAGAGTAGTGTCTCAAATTGTAAGCAGCATCAACTATTCCATTTGTGAATAACCTCTCGTCTCTACTGCTGGAGTGCCACTGGCTGTCTGACAGTTGTTTGGGGGAAAGACATCCAGTGTTGCTAATAAGTGGTTTGAAAATTCCCTCTATCCACGTTTAAAAAAATACAAAGCAAGTGCCCAGTGTACCCCTCCTTACTTTACACAAAAATCAAGGTGGTCTCCAGTCATGTCAGCAATGCTACACAGCAGAATCTGCCAAACCAATTCGATGAAAGTGCTTTTGAAGGTAATCATGGCCAGCCTTAATACGAAAACAAGCAACCCCCACCGCTCTAAGCAAATCTCAAGGAAGATGCATCCCACATAGAGCCCCAGACCTTTCCTCTGGTAATATCCCGAGATAATGTCTATAAATCTTGATTTTAGAATTTATAATCCTTATGATATTCAATTGGGATGAATGGCTGGGGCAATTCAGAACCAGCCTTGGCCAAGTTATCTGCCTGGTCATTACCATGGAGAACAGTGACTAGTAATCCACTGCAGGGTTACATGTTGACCACTGTCCAAAAGAGAATAGCAACTTGGCAGTCATAAACAATCCCTGAACTGGGAGTTACAGAAGAGATGAGATCGCTCTGAGAGCCAATGATTGACAACATCTAGTTCATCTCTACAACTAATCTCCGTTAGAGCCATAGAAATAATGTTACAATGTTTAAGTAGAAATAAGGGCAGATTTTTACACAAAAATATACTAATGAAGTCCTCAAAATGATAAATTGTACTGGTGTACCTGTTGCAATTCTTTCCATCTTAGAGATAGAAAGAATTGCAGCAGGTAGGCCATTTGAAGATAAATTTTTAAAATTACTTTTCCAGATACTCAAGTGGTAATAAGCAGCACATATGCATTGTAATTTAATGACTCCTGTCTACTTGATAAAATTTAATTAGTTCCCCACAATCCAAGAGATTTGGGGACATTTTTATCAAAAAGTAAATGCATTTGCATTTAATTTCAAGAAACATACCTTATGAATATTTTTCTAAGTTGGAAATTAGCTTTCCAAGTTTAATTTGCTTACCCAAATACTAGGGTCTATCCAATAAACTATGAAGTGAGGGGCACCAAGTGTTTGTTTCCAACATAACAAAAATGCTAAAAACATGTCGATTTCTTTGTCAGAAATACCAAATCCCCTTATGAGCAAGGTGTCAGTTGAAACATCTTAGATCATTCATGGAAAGTGTCAAAATAGGCCAAACATTGCATGGTGTATGGACAACTATATATGTAAAATAAAGCTACCAATCAACATGCTTGTGAGTGATCCTTATTAGTTAGTGGATAAAGTAGTGAATCAATTATTATAATCTCAATGAATGCTATTATTTCTTTAGTGAAATGTTTTCAAAGGGGAGCAGATGATTTTCAGTTGAAAAAATATTCTGAGTACAAACAAATTTTTTAACTTATTTGTATTTAACCCCTTCCGGTAAAATGACGAGTCTAGCTCGTCATTGGTTTTTCATGCCATACCGCACAATGACGAGCTACACTCGTCATGCGACTAAAGTTACTGTTGAATATGATCCAAATCAATATAATTTTAATTAAATCGTACCAGAAGGGGTTAACATACATCTCTTGTCCCAGGTTATTCCAATTTCAATAAAAAAATTAAATTTTGATAATGAAAAAAATTAAATTTAACAATGATTTAAATCAGTATACCCCATTGGAACAGTTGTGATTTGCCATTGGCCAAAATGTCTTTCTTTTACCTTAATTTTCAATGAACAATTTTAATACTGATATTTTCATCTTTTAATAATTATCTCAGATACAGAATGTCTATCGTCTCATCACAAAATGTGCACATTTCTTCGTTTTTACCTCAGTCCAAAACAAATCATTTGCAGACAAGTTTGACTTGCCTTTTCGCCTTTTGAATCTCGCTTTGACAAGAAAAATCTATCTTATTTCGAAAAACTGAAAGTAACTGCTTGAATTTTCTGTAAATTTCTTTTTCTGCATTTGCATTTACCATAGCCATTGCTTAACTGAATTTTCAAAATATCTCTTGAAATACAATTTCCCCAGGTAAAATACTAACATAAATGCACGTGCATCACTGGTCATACCAATTCAGTCTAGTGCCCTGAAATAGGCTGGTTGCATTTTACAGCACAAGAGCCACATTTGGCCATGCTGTACCAAACACGAAAGACAGCGGCAAGTAATGGACATACATAAATTTTTCCTGATACAGAAGAGATACACCCAAGGAAGAATCAAACCTGTACCACCAACTTGCAGGTTTGCTAGTGCAATGGGCAAACCCACTGAGCCATGGCAGCCCTGCCAAGTCTAATTTATATTCTACTCAACACATCTGAAATTTTTAATAACCAAACTAGTAGCTCTAACATAATATGCTATAAACTTTTACGTGAAGAGTTGAGAACTTTCAACCTCTTGTCCATGCTCAGCAATCCCAGAGTAACTCCTTCCCATATTTTGAATGGTATGTTTCTGGGACAGCTTCTAGGTGAATAGAAGTTGGTCTGTACGACTCATAAAGCATGGATTTGGTCTAGATTTTACCTTGACCAAAGGGTTGGTTGACTGTTTTTAGGTTTTATGGCACAAGGGCTATTTGGCTATGCTGTGAAAGGGGATTGGGGACTAGAGTAGTGCAATGAAAGCTGAAAAAGATAATTTGGGTATCCTGGGAGTGCAACCCCGTTTACAAGACATTAAATCCCATGGGAAAAGAAAAAGTACCTTGGGTCTGTGAATCCCATACACACCTAAATGAGATGTCCTTGACCATAAGATCTAACTTAGCATATCTGTTTAAGACTTTCAATAGTTTTATAAGTAGCAGTACTCAAAAAGCTATCTCCTTTGCTTAAATAACCAGGGTACTGGCTGAATGATACTGAAATTTGACTTCCAGCATTCCCTCATAGTTTTCTCTTAAATGGACACCAAAATGGCAGCCATTCTTTATTTTCACCAAACGATAGCTCTATTTTTAGTAACTTAAATTGTGCTTTTGAATTTGCAATAAACACAAAGAAACCTGATTGATGAATCAAATTGTCTTTGGAATCTCGTGACTAATTCTTGTCAAGTCTAACATTTCCATGTATTCTAGCCACATTTGAGTAAATTCACTTTTTGACTTCCTCATTGTTAAATGCTGCTTCCTTGACATTGTCAAATTAGTAAAATATTCTACTTCCTCAAAAGTCATAGTATAAAATTTTGTATTTGATTTTCATGGTAAAGGGTCAATATAGTTTTGTGTTATACATGTGACTTCTAGTAAAATAAATGATACATCCAAATCTACGTGAACACTTTATTGGAAGCATGTTTCAGTGACAATTGGCTATAAAGAATCTGAATTATCGTTTTGAATGTATTTTTACTTTATTTTAAGGGCAACAATTCTAATGATTAAAAACTCAGATTAATATAGCATATCCATAAATACCACCATCTTTTTATCATTGTTCCTCATGAAATTTACAACTACCAAAATAGTAAACCCACTGGAAGGTTTAATATTGCATTACACAAAAGATATTTCAAGAGTATTACATCAGATAATATCCATGAATTTAATATACCAAGATAAAAAAAAACCTTTCAGCTTTAACAAATTTAATTTTTAATGGCAGTAGCGAACATTAAAAACTTTTTAACCAACAATAAGTAGTTCAAAATATGAATTAAATAACGAATATTCAAAATTTGGTTAACATAACATGAATACATGTACAAACATTTAGCATGTGTCCTAAGCAATGTATATTATATAATTGCCCTTTTGAAAAATTCATTCTCTTATCAATGATTTACTTGGTCATATGGTTTTTAGGTAATAGAATATATTTTCATACACCACTTTTTCTTGTTAATAAAATTTTCTTAATTGTTTTAACATTTTATTCAGACACATGGAAGTTAATTTAATTGATTGTTCAGATATATACATGATCGAAGACGAAATTAAATAGATAACAGAACACACAATAATGTTGAAAAGTTAAGTACAAATGAATGTCAGAAGAAATAGTTTTTCATTAGAACTAAAGTTTTCTATAATTAGTTAATAAAGTTTTCCACTTAGATATCAGGATGTTGAGCAGTTGATAAATGCATAGTGAATTTAAAAACTTTAAACAGAAGTAAATAACAATGACGAACTCAGTCCATTTATATATACATATTGTTTCTTCAGATATGAAATGTTTTAAATTCTGTGAATAAAAAACATTTTTTCATTTACAAATACAATATTCTAGATTTGATGTTAGAATGCAGTATTAGAGAGTTCAATGATGTTTGCATCACGTAAAAATGAATTGTTACGTTCTATTAGTCTTTGTGTCTCATTCATAAAACCATCTTTCTTTTCTTTTTCATCAGCTTGCCAAACTCCAGTTTCAGTTTTCAAACTTTTCATTCTCTCCTGAAACAAGTACTAAATTCAGTACTTAAAAATCTATTTTAAGAGTGTATTGAGTGATGATAAATTGCTTTAAAAATGGCTAAGCTAATCTAAAATTCAAGATAAATTATTATTATGAATTTTTTCTATGAAATATTTATACCAATCGAATGAAGACAAAACAAGTAGCTTTTTAAAACAAATCTGGGTGAAGTGTTTCATTTCTGTACAAGAAATTTTAACTTTCATCTGTGGAGAACATGTCAAAGCAGAAATTGTAGATTATTCCGTTAGAAAAAGTTATTTACTCGTAAAATAATTCATGTATTGTCTAATTTCTTATGGGGAGTATTTCAGTTACTTACCTTTTATTTTACAATATTCTTGCTTAATAGCTATAATGTATACATAACCAAAATGTTCTCAAAAGCTTGGTGAATTTTGAATAATTTGCCCTTATGAGCTAAATCAAGAAACTGAAATTGTTATATGTATTATTTCTTTAAAGAACTTTTGCAACTGAAATATATTAATTATATAAATCCTTTATCTCACAAGTTATTTATTATACAAAGTATTTTAAAATGTTAAAGAGGACATGATAAAAATGACTTCGATGAAATTATATCCTTAAGGAAATGACTTCTCTTGATTTTGTATCTACATGTTAAGTTTTTGTTTGTATCTATGTGCATCAAGTTTTTGCATGTATGTCAAGTTCCCTACCATTGGAAATAAAAAATATTTTAAAATCAAGAATTTTTGGAAAGAAAAGTTTGTGAAGATAAATATTTTGTTACATACCTCGTCCTGCTTAATAAACTTTTCAAACATTTTATTGTAAATGCCTTTATCCTTCAATTTTTGCTTTTTGATTTTCTCTTGACACATAATTATGTATTGTTTAGCAGATTTATTTTCTGGATATACGCTGCATAGTATTTGGAAATCTTGTAAAGCTTCTTCACAATCATTGGTGAGCATCCTTGCCTAAAAAATAATAAAGTAAGATACTTAGAAACTATAGTTGGGTTTAAGGAATGAATATATATACAGTAAATCCTTGTTATATTGCACCTCGATATATCTCAATTCGACGAAATTGCTCTTAACTGATCCCCTGATGAATTTCCAGTTTACAGAAGCAGAGGAATTCTCAAGACCAGTGAAATGGTCTAACCTTTTCCCCATGGCTCTGCTCTCGCCATGTGAAATTCCTGTTACCTAGTCACATCGTCATCTCCGACTTAGTGGATTGAGGTTTTCATTATTGGACTCCAAAAGAAATTTAGAAAATCCCAAATGACTACTATTCAAAGTAACTCTTAAGATTGTCCCCACTGCTTGGGTAGTTATGCAAAAGAAAAATGCTATGCCTTCTCAGTGGGTTACTCCCAAGGGCCAGTATGTGCAGTCAGTAACATAGGGATTCAACTGATTTTCAGATATTAACTAAAATGAATAAGCCATTTTTAACTTTGTCTCAATAAAAAATCCAAGGTCACTGTTAGTGTAAATTACAGGATAGGCAATGGGAAGAACGGGAAGTTGAAGCCTGGACTAGGACATTCTCGAAGAATTAACTTTGAATAGATAGGTTAGCTCTTGTATATAGAACCACAGTCCCACAAGTATTCCAAGCACCTGGTGGGAACATTACTTGAGACATTATCCCAGTTGCTTGAAAAGGCTAAATTGAAATTTTAAAAATTATTTGTATGCACTGTAAACATGGATAAGAAATTTCTGCTTTAAAAGTATTTTACCCAATTTAAAAGAAATTGTTAGTCTTACCATCGATTTTGTTTAATCTTATAAATGTACATGATGAAAAACGCTTAATTTAATGTATAATTTATGTATTTTGATTCCGATAAGTAATTACATGAGCCTTGATATGTTACATTTATTTCATATCTCCCAAGAAGGCACAATATAGAGGAGTTATTGTATATATATATATATATATATATGAAAAATTTTATGTTCCAATTACAATTTTATGTCCACATTATTTATCTATGCAGAATACGTTTTTAGAAGCAAATTTAAAAACATGAGAAAAAGTACTAAATTATTTTAGTGACAAATTACTGTTAACAGATTTGTATGTGTACCTACTTTAATTGCTGTTAAGTTTGTACAAATACCGCGTTTGTAACTTACATTTCTATTTTAATTACATGTACAGAAACATTATAAAATAATATTGTGCACTGTTTCTGTGTGTATGAACACGAGACATCTATATTTTTTAGTGGAATCTTTTATAATTCTAAAAATATCAGAAAGTGCAATCATTTTTACTGAAGTATAAAAATGCTCATTAGAATAAAGTTACTTCGACAGACTGTTTAGGTTGAACTGTCTAAGTCAAAGAGTATACAATGAACAAAAGGAATTCAAAACCATAGATTAAAATTTTTGAGTATAGGTATAAGGTGTTACTACTTATACTCTATATTGTGTTGGTTGATTCAAAACTGAGTAAGGTACACTGTCAATAAAAATAACATTGATGAAACAACATCATGATCGGTTAGCTACCAACAAGTAAAAAGATTAGCTGCTCTAATCACTCGATCTCAGCTCTCTTTTATTGCTGGAAAAGAAATCACGTGCAGCACAACTGAAGAAATGAATGGTAAAATTCAGCATGGACTGATGCCGCAAGATTCAGAAAGAAACATGAAATCAGCAGTTGTCTTTCAATCACTTTCAGACACTATTTGCAGTAACTTTAGTATTGCCTTTCAGAAAAACGTAAATCACTGTCTAGAAGTTCAATGGTTCACAATTATTTTTGCAGCACTTCAATAATTCCTAATTTTCACTTCTATTTACAATTTGAAATCTTCCAATACAATGCAAGGCCATAAATTCTAAAACCTTAATCATTCTACATCTTCAGACAGAAAACATGTATATTTAGGACTTTCTGTCATCACTGTACATACAACACTGAACTTGCTATGCCATTTGATGTGTAACATACTGAAAATAAATATAATGTTAAAACTAGTAAAATTGAAGTCAAGACAACTCAAAATACAGTGTACTGTTATTTTATGCTCATATGAACAGAAGAGTGTAATGTCCAAGTATTTGCTTGAGCGCCTATTAAATATATTAGTATCATTATTAATACAGCTGGATTATACATTTATGATAAATATAAAATTTTACTTCTAAAAACTTGACACTGATAAAAAAAATCATAGTAAACTGTTTTGTATTTAATTGATTCTTTGCAAGGAAGAAATAAAAGTGTATTACCTGGCCTCTTCTGAAGAGAGCTTTTTCATTATCAGGGTCCAGCTTCAGTGCAAGAGTACAAAATTTTATTGCATCAGAGTGGTTTTCAAGTTTCAAGAGGCAAAGGGCTATATTGAGGTATCCTGAAAGGAGTAATGAATTACGGAATTCCTTTGACTCAGGAGGAACTCCCGGCTCATTTTCTAAGCATGCCAAAATCCATCTAAACTGTCTCAATGCAACTTTAAAGTGCCCAGTCTGAAATTAAGACAAAAACCCTAATTTTTTTTCGATCAAAAATACAATGGGTAGAAATTAAATTCAAGAAATTAAAGGTATACCTTTAATTTCTGATGATTTTTAGTCTAATAATTTATATGGCTTTTAAGAAACATTTCACTTTCTTTTAATATCTGTACACATTCTTTACTGTATAACACATGCACTTTTTCCACTTAAGAGTGGGATTTTCTGTAACAATTGAAAGACTTTGAAAGTAGAATTGATTAATTTATGTCCTTGAAGATATCTGAAAATGAGGCATTAAATATAACAAACTTTCTTAATTACAATAAGATCAATTAATAGTTGTGGCAACAATGATTTGTGATTGTGCCTATTTACTCAGTATGTCTGTATTTCTAGTCATTTGTTCAGTAGAGTAGATGTAGTTCAGTATTGTGGAAAGTTATATATTTTGAGAGAGCTGCATTTCCATCTGCAAAGCCTTGCATCTCTATAATGCAAAATCTCATTACTACCCTAATGAAATTGAATATACTGTACCGAAGTCTTAAACTGTCCCTCTACAATCCTAATTTGGTTCTACATGATTATGAGTTGCTTAGACTCCTAAAAGAAGCCTTGGGGAACTGATGCAAAATTGAATTCATACAGGGTTCCCATGCTCCTTAGAAACTCCTTATTTTTAGCTATCATTTCCAAGAGTCCTTAAAAACTCCTTAGTTTTTCCCAAAATTAGAACACTAAATTTTTCTGATGGAACAGTCATTTTCCGATTTCTCCCGTTTTCGAGCTTCGTTGTCTGATCTTGGATGGGAAGCAACAGGTTTCACTGGGAGACAAATGTCTATCATCCCCTCTTCAGAAAGGAATACAAAGAGAACCACTGATTGACCCTCCGAAGGGGTGTGTGACTGCGGATACCCTGCAAGGTTGATTGACGGTTAATGACCATTTAGTTCATTGGGTCTGGGGAGATAGATGGCTTCCATTGATAGATTTGCTCATGCTTCCTGTTCTCGCGTTTATCGGCTTTTTCCTAGATGTTTTCACATAGTTTTTGCAATGATAAAGTTTCTAAACATCTGAAGAAAAAGCACATAAATAACAATCTTTATTTCCATTGTCCCCACAAGCAAAATAGTACATGGCAGATGGGTTTGCATTAGGTGCTTTGAGGGGAATGAAGAACTTTGAGGAGAAACAACTTGGTTCCGTTAATAAGGAGTGGCAATTTCGGGCAGACTTCAATGCGGAAATGAAGCTCTCGGAGGGTTAAAAAAGTATGCCTGGGAAATGCGTTTTTAACAGCTTATGGACTACAAATGAAAAGTATCGAGAATGGATTGCAGCTTCAACTGATCACCATAAAGCAAAATGCTTATTTGCCAAAAATAATTTAATATTGGAAGAATGGGGAAAGTGCTGTTGAAGCTCATGACTGGTAAGTAAATTTATGAAAGTGTTGGTATTCGAAAAAGTGCTCCGATATAATTAGTAAATTAACGAACAAAAACGTTCCACTTAAAATGGAAAACAAATAGAAAAAACTCAGATGGATATATGATACATATGCGAATGGATCGTAAAACCATACTTAGGTTCGAATATAATTTTTAAATGATGCATGTGCTTGCGTCATTAGTCATTTTGCAATTGTTAGTGATCATTTTTACATGTAAAATAAAATTACAAATGTATTCACTAAATAAATTATTTTTAGAGCCTATTCCAAAAAATGCACCCTGATTTATTTAGAAAATTAAACAAAGATTCTTTGATAACGAAAATAAAAAAACTCAGATGAATGTATATCCAGATTTAGGTTCTAATATATTTTAAAATCATGAACAGTGCTGGGCGTAATCCATTTTACAATCGTAAGAAAACATTTTAACAAAATAAAATTTAAAATGTGCCCAAAATGATTTTTAAGAGTCTATACTCCAAAAATTCTCTGATATTAGAAAATTAACAAACAAAAAATTTCTTTTTGAAAATTTAAATAAATAGAAAAACTCAGATGCAAATGGATTGCAAAACTATTTAGGTACTAACATAATGAAAAATAACGCAGCGGCGTGCGATTATCATTTTCCAAAGAAATGTAATAATTTTCACAAAATGAAATACAATTTTTGAAAAACAAGAACATGTTCTGTGCATATATTACTTATTCTGTGTGCATTATTAAGATTCTCCTGCAAGGTAAGATTTCAGTAATGGTCACAGATGGCTGGAGAATGTACCAGTTGTAGAATGTGCAATTGTAATTTGGACTGATGTTATCAAATGTTAGAAGTTCAGAAATGGATACTTTGAACAAAGTAAATTGCAAGTCTTTTTTGACAGTATGAGACACTACAAAGGATGAGTTAATTCTGGCAAAGTTTAATTTTTTCTTAGCTGTGGTAAAAGTATTGCAACCACATTCCTTGAATTTTATCAAAACGATAAATCATTGTTGCCCTTTTTCGAGATCATGTTAACTTGTAAAGCAATGTGTGGAATACTTTAATCTTCTAAAACCAGAAAGAAAAGTTAATATAAGTATCATTCACAAGCTTTCCAAATTTGATTTTTCTGACTTGTTATTCTCCTGTGGACAAAATCAATATAAGGTTCATTGGGGAAAGAATAGTAAAGGAGAAAAATAATGCCTTGTTTGCAGAAGTTTGTTATACAAATGCTACATCTCATGGCTAAATCTCCTGCAGCATATTTGCTTGTTCGAAATGCTTCATGTCTTGATCCTAGACGTATGGTTAAAGATCAGACCAAGTTCATGAACTCTCTCCATGAAGCTTGCACTATCACACTTTACTCAGAACAAGATTATGATGATATATTACTTCAATTCAAAGATTTTATGGAAAGCACCATTTTCAAATCCACTTCATTGTTTCAGAATTTTGAACCAAAAATAATGCGTTTAGATAGTTTTTTAAATGACTTTCTTAGTATAGATGATACAAAGGGAAAAGTATAGGAGGTTATGAAAACCATAATGATCTTATCTCATGGCCAGGCTTCTGTGGAATGTGGATTTAATATCAACAAGTCCTTAGAAGTTGAAAATTGGAGACTCCTATATTGCAGACTTATTTATGAAAATGCTAATGATATTCCAAATTTAGTAATTACTGAAGAAATGAAAAAATTTGTTTCTTCAAGGCAGAAATGTTATGCATTTAGAACAACGCAAAAGTGCAAAGACACATTTAGAAAATAAAAGAAAACTTGAGCTACAAGAACTTAATTCCTTAAAATCAAAGATAATTTATCTTGAGGGTGATATGAGAATAGAAAAGTCAGCTAAAGAACTGGCTAATGAGGCAGAAGCTTCTGATGACTTTTCTGTTTTAAAAAGTGCAAATGCACTATGTAAAGAAATTAAAGGAAAACCAGCTGAAATAAAGGAATTAGACAAAATAATTTCTAAAAAATCAAATCAGTTCAAATTTATTCGTAACTCTTTTCTCAGGGACAATATTTAACAAGATAAATGTATTTGTATTTAAAATGGGAAAATAAATCTTTGTTATTAAAATTCTTTATTTACTAGAAAACATGCAATGATTTTTAGAATTTCATTTCTTCCCCCCCCCCTCGAGATGACATCCTTAAAAATTATAAAAATTAGTTTTATTGTAGTTAAATGGAGCTAGAAAGCTTATAGGTGTAAAATACATTCATCTTTTTTGTGCATTGTTTTTAGAAGTTAACTTCAAAACATAAAAAATTAACTTTTAAGTTACTATAAATCTGCCAACGGTCCTGCTTACATCCCTAATTTTTGTCCTACTAGGTTGACTCATACAATGAAGGTGCAATATGGTTTTTGATATATCTTGATTAGTCCTTATAAAAAAATTATTTGGGTCCTTAGAAACTCCTTATTTTTTATTTTGAAAAAATAATGGGAACTCTGTCATACTCATTCTGCTATTTTTGTATAAGAATAAAAATACTACTTATCAGTCAAAATGCAAAGAAATTAGTGGATGACATTAAAAGTAACCACATAAATTTTTAAGAGTATGAATCAAATAAGGATTTTTAGAAAGCCTTGTTTACATTTCATTTAACTGAGTATATAACTTATTTTGTAATATGTATTTTTAAAGAAAAATACAACATTAGAAAATTAAATTATGTGTTATTTACTTTAAGTTATAAAAACCATGTTTAACATAATCTATCATAAAACTTTTTAAAATACTAAATGTGGAAGAATATTTTTCTTTCACGTCTTTGAGGCTATCCAGTCTTTTTTACCAATTAATTTTAACCGTTTCACAGGGTCTTTCCCATATCCCTAATGTTCTTACCAGGTTCTGGAATAGTTTTGGCTACTGGTGGGAGGTATATGTTCTATATATGAGCTGACCTATCTATTCAAAGTGAACGGTTCATTCAAGAATATCTCAGGTTTCGATTCACCTGCAGTTAGAATTGTAGTTGACTCATTTCATGTTAATATACCACGGAACTCTTGTAAATAGGACTACTCTTTTCAGCAAGATTACTAACTACTTTAAAAGGTTAGAATTTCCAGTGTAATCATACTTCAGGGTCAACTTGTGAAAATCCATTTGGAAGACTTGATTGTGACAAAGTCCTCCAATTTTTCCCCACAAAAGCATTAAAGCACAATGAGCTTTATGGAATAATATCTTGCTTTTTCCTGCATAGCCTTTGTCATAAGTCTTATGCTATGGAGCACATTCTGGTTAAGAACAGCTAGAGCAGCAAAATTCTCTGACGAGTACCATGATGATTTGATAGCTTCTCTTTGGGATGTAACTTTTGATAGTCGAATCTAAATTTGAATAACACAGTAGATTGAAATAAGGTAAAATCATATATATGGTGCATTTTGTAATACAGGAGCTGTAATCCAAGCCATAAGATTTGTGTGCAAATGCTACACAATCCTTTTTTCTTTTGGGGTGATTTTGAACTCAAATTGAAGCATCCATATTAAGTCAATAAATTACTTTTGACATCCAACGAGCATTGTGCATAACACCAGGTGCCATAAATCTAATCCTGCAAACATGTATCTCCAAAAAATATAAGTCTGCTCTTAGCTGATTGTTTTTCAACAATTGATCGGCAAATTCAAGTATTGTCTATATCATGCATAGGAAAGGGAGTATTCACATTGCAGATACTTGTCTTATAATTTTCTTAACCAAACTTCCAGTAGGCTTGAAAGCATTTGAAGTGTACAACCTCTGGTGTTAAACAAAATCGTAAACTGTTAACAATATCATAGTACCTACAATAAGTTCCATAATATGGAAAAAAATGTAAAGTACCTTGTTCAATATCTGTTCCAATGTTTTGTAAATAAAACAATTAATCATAAAATATTATATTGAAAAAACTTCCAATATTGACAGATATGTAGAGTAAAACACAGGTCTAAAATTCTAAAACAAACTCAGAATAGATGTTCTGCTGCTATGGTATTCTTTTTAATTCACATGTTCTAGGCAAAGGTTACAGTGACTAATATTAGCACATTTTCCCTTTAAAAGTCTACCAGTCCAATCTATTTGAACTTTTAATAATTCCTCCATATTTTGAATGAATGGTATTATTTTCTACTGATACAAAGTTCAAGCTTTGAATTGGCTTCTTTTCTTCAGCTCCATAGATGTTGGAATTTTCATTGGTTTGTCTGATGATCTATATTTTTCGCAAATGAATAAGGTGGATTCTATTCCATCTAAGAAATCCATTCTTAGTTTGGATGATATAGGACAATAAAAAGTATAATTAAAATATTTATTGGACAGATGATACGTAGTTTAGATGAAAAATGATGTAATGCATGTAGGTCACCATTAGTAAAAACAAATAATGAAGGCTAAAAATATAAATGGAGAAAATTGTGATTAGATGGGGTATCTCCATTTCAGTCGACTTTTAAATTGAAATTAAAAAATAATTAATTATAAGTGTAAAATGCCACAGCAATGTAAAGCAAAGAGTGATAAATGTGGAGGGTGACCCAAAAAGTCCGATAAAATTGGTGATTAAATATTAAAAAATTGTCGATAAAAATGTCTGAGACCTGTACATGAAGTTAAAATGGTTTATGGAGAGAGGTTCTTGGCAATGCTGGCACGATGGAGCGGTTTCCCCAGCTAAAACAATCTATGTGACTTGTAAATGGCAGATGTGAAGACGTGTTAAAATTACATAGAATCGTTAAGATGCCAATAACGGTAGAAGTGAGATTGTTGATGTTGTAATTGTGAATTTGCCATATAAAAGTTTTAGAGTTGCTTAAAATCATTGATCATGTTCATCTTCGAATTTTCCATGGATGAAAATGCCATTGACATTGCAGACTCCTTCCAAACCAGATAGAATTTACGACATTCATTTTTGAAATAATTTGGGTGCTGATGAAATACTGAAAGAAAACCTTTTGAATTTATAATGTCCAAAAGTTGAAATAATTGTAGTCAATAATTGAATGTCTTCAAGTGCAAGTTGCCAAAATCCCAAATATGCTTCTAATTTAGAAAAATAATTTGCTTGTCCTAATTGAGCCAAAATGTGGCATAGGATGAATTTCTTTCTTGATAAATTTATTCAACCTGGATATATCAACACATATCCTGATATCTGTTGGTTTAAGGATTTGATATTTCATTGTGGTTTACCTAATCCAACCAAGAGTTGTGGAAATTTTTTAAATGGCTGACATTTTAACCATTTATTATCACTAAAATCAATCAATTTCAGACTTTTCACAAGCCCAACTTTTCACTTGTATTACATGATAGGAGTGATTTTTAACCAAGTAAATGTTCACTGATGTATTTGTCACAGTAAGTTAATTTTTCACAGAACATACCCCAGCAACATTTTGGCATCTGGCCCTACCAGTGTTCTGTCAATAGGCAGTAGCGTAATTTCAGGGAAAATAGACTCCACTTCTGAATATGGAATGACGTTAACATTAGCCTCAGTATAGTTTATTGTTATATTGTTTTTAAATACCATAGCTGATCATTTGTGATTACTTTTTCACTGACCCTAAGAATGTGGTATTTTTACAGGTTGTAATTTCTTACATCAGCTTTCTTTTTCATGATGAATGATCATTACATACTATACTGTAATGATCATTCTTTTTACAGAAATTGCATTGGTTGCGAGACACTTTCTCTTATCTTTGTGCCAAGAGCCTCCATATCAATAGCATGAGTGTTTGGATTGCTCATGCTTCTCAGTATTCAACTTATGGGCAGCTTGGTTTTCACATTTCTTACTGATAGGAACTTTGACTGTCAATTTTGATTTGTTCTGGATCTAGGTGAACAGTTGACTGCTGTAATTTAACCCTTTCCAATTGTCAAGTCATAGTAATACCTTCTAAGGTAAGATCACTGTCAAGTTCCATTTTCTTGGACAGATTACAGGGGACCAACCTGGATATCATTCTAGGGGCCACTCAAATATTTTAAGCTCTTTCGTTTATGGAATTAATTGAAATTATCAAAATTATTTATTAAAACAAAAAAAAGCTTTATCATAATTAATACTTAATTAATCTTCACTGATTATTCACAAAACTGATAATTGATTGCAATTAATTTTTAATTATACCAATAAACATTTATATTCATTCAATATTACCTTTGCAATGTATGCACTTTTAATTTAATTTTCAGAAAACATTTCTAATTAGTAAAACTGCAGATGATCTATTAGATAAAGAATAAATACAATAAGCATACCTTTAAACAGAATCAAGCACATTTTTATGAAGAATATTGCTAACAAAATTATTGTTTATCAAGGTGCATGAAAAAACTATTTCCTAAACACTGCTCTGCACAATTCAACCTGTCTTTTTATGGCTTTCCGATTGGGTGTGGGGTGACAATATAGATATAAACAAACAAAAACAAAACTTCTCCATTTCGGTGAAGCTTAGAAATCTTATGACATCATTTGAAAAAGTAAAATTCAGGATATCAGTGCCTGCCAAATTTTCCAAAAAAGGTTTTTGATAGATTTCAAGTCAAATTAGGTCTGTTTTTTAGCACTAACGTTGTTTAGGGGTTTGTAGGTTGAAACCACAAATTAGACATTTGTGTTTTAAAATTTCATATTGCATTCAGGACTTCCCAAATCATAGAAATCTAACATATTTGAAAGAGTGAACAGATCTAAATAGGTAAAAACCTAAGAATATGGGGCCTGCTAATGAGACACAGTTGGGATAATCCTACTTTTCAAGTGGGGTGGGAGTCCTCTGAGGTCCCAATGAGCTCTGATGATAAAGTAATTTTCCATTATGAACTTAGGGAATCTCAATGGAACTACACTCAACACATTAAATCAGAACAGTAATGGAAGTTTAGTTCCAAACGAATAATTATTACTGTACTTGATTGTATTCTCCTCTACTTCACACATTTTTACTTATCTGTGCAATAAGGAGAATACAATCTAACAAGTAGAGTAATAATTATGAGTAGGAACTTTGGCCCTGTAAGTTGCAACACAATAGATATCTAGATACTGGAAAACGGAATGACTATTCATCTCACTGATTGAAGTGATTAAGATCTGCATCTGAATGTCTTGTCCCACCCCAAGATTCTCAAAAGGAACCCCCAGTAAATCAATTTAACAAAAGGAGAATTGCACCTTTGGATATTCCCCTTACAAATGATCTTTCTTACTATTGTCCAAAATATTGATCAACCCAGTCTTTCCACGGTGGTCATCCATCATATATATCTACCTCCTTAACTCACTGTATAATGAAAATAGCCCAACAACATAAAGTAACCATCCTAATTTTAAAACATCTGAAAGTCAGAAGTTGTAATTTTAGAATACTTTGATAAATCAAATAAGAATCAATTCGGGTTTTTTTCGGGTTACTTCCTCCTGTGGGTGCACTTGTGAATTACGGATAATGCATTTTGGGGATCTGGGTGGTTTAACCCCCCATTGATTAGCCCATGTATTACAAAACATATTTGATTTTTCCGATTTAGGGGACTTAAGATGCACTCATGAATTAAAAAGGATATATTTGCCAATTTTGAGTCTATAAAGGGCTTAACTTAAACTCTCACCTTATAGATGCACCCACAAATTAAAAAAGGAATTATTTGCTTTTGTAGTCTAGGGTTTCAGTCCACCTTCACCTCCCATAAATGCCCCTATGAATTTAGGTGCACCTATGAATCGATAAGGATATATTTGCTTATTTTGAATCCAAAGGGCCTCCACCCCAAGGATATGTCCAATTAAAAGAATATATTTACTTTTTTACCCCCATAGCCCCATGATTGTGCCTATAAAGAAAAAGACCCAATGCCATACTTAATGAAGACAGCTTGTTACCACTTAATCTGGTTATAGTAGAACCAAGAAGGTAAACTTTCACTAAAGACCTTGTTGATGATGGTGCCATAATTGAACAACTCCGTTGTAAAAAGATATTTTCATTCAATATAATTAAAAATAATTTTAAAAAGGTGGATTAAAGTTATGTTTTGAGAAAAGATCATGCTTTAACTAACATTTTAAAACAAACTAACCATATTTACAACATATTGTAAGCAGTTCCAGTTAATAACTAATAGGGAGTTACAGTTTGTATGTCAGTAACAGTTGATAAATTTACAAAAAATCTGGGAAGCACTTCTAATCAAAAAGCCATTAACAGCAAATCAATATTAGATAAGATGTAGACAAATAATTCAATTATAACTGATTACATGTGTTTAGGTTGGTTGTTTTGATGTTTTATGGCACAAGAGCCATATATGACCAAGCTGCACCAAACGCAAGACAATGTCAAGTAAAAAGTACCGTGAAAGGGGTAATAAAAAAGATTGGGGAACAGAGTAGTGAGATGAAAGCAGGAAAAGATCGCTTGTGTATCACGGGAGATGTGTTTAAGAAACCAAACATAGTAGAATTATTAAATTGAAATGAATTATTAACTGGTTTTGACAGTGGCAAAATGCAAGAAACAATAGCCTCATGAGCTATCTGTAAATGTTCTTTAAATATGATCAAATTTGGCCAGGTATTGTTTAGCCTATTGGAACAAAATTAGAGGTAAGACTACAAAAAATTTTACTTTGCAAACAAGGCCTGCCCTAATTCATGCATATCTTTAAAGGTGTAAGGCATGAGAGGCAATTATATCCAAAGCACTCCTGTTATCCTAAAACGTCCACTGGTGTTAGGTACCAATAAATTGAGTAGAATAGTTAAATCCACACACACTAAAATGGCATTGCTACTATCTATTCAGTTACCTTTAGCTTATTCTACAATATTTTCATAAGCTTATGATTAGTTATGCCACAAAAACATACAGTAATACTAAATGGTTTGTCTAACTCATAAAATAAAAATACAGCAATAATATTTAGAAAATATGTTTTCTTACAGTACAATGTATATTTATACAGATTATCACCCTCATTTATCAAATTTATATTATGTACACACCTTATTTAAAATTGATACAGTAACAAGCAATTTCTAAGGCAGTTACAGGACACTCTTTACTTGACTGAACATGTTTTATGTATGCACTGGTTTGTACATAAATTACTTTTTAATTTCACTTTTCTATGTTTGAGATAAATTTACAACTCTGATTCGGATTTATAATTTTCATGCTTTTATTCATTGACTCTTGAAACTCCTGATGGACTCATTGACATCTTGTGTGACAAAATTAGTAAGAGGGTACTTTCATGTAAAATATTTCTAGCAGCAAATCTAAACTTCCATTCTGTGCCATCACGAATGATATAAATCCAAATTATTCTGGTTATTGCCATCATCATTCATGATCTGTCACATTCTGTAGGTTCTGATATATTTTCCTAAATCTGGTTTTTTCACCTGTATTTAAATCGAAACAGGGAAGATCACCATCAGATTCATGTTTGGATAGTTCTAGTAAAAAAATTCCAATTTCGCCATGACCTTTTCTGTTAGTCGTTTTTGTGTTTGATAGGATTTGAAATCGCCTGGGAATATAACTTATTGAAATAATAATTACTAATGATGCACAAACTTAGATGTGAATACATGAATGAGATTGATCAATTTCAGTCTTCAAAGGGGATGCTAATATATTCAATGCTGAGTAAATAAAAGATCCTATTAAATTAGTTGTAGTTAAAAATCTGCTTTGTTGGCTATTGTAAGGTCATTTTTTTGTTGAATGAAGGCTTTAGACTGGAAAATGTGCTAGGTGTCAAAAAGACACTAGAAGTTCTACACATATTTTCCAAATTGAATTAAATAAAAAAAATTATGCTGTGTGTTTATCCAGTAATATGATCAAAAGTCACAAGAACATGTCAAAATCTGACAAAAAATGTGAAAGGGGAGAAATTGACAAACATACTTCTATCTTGAAATGACAATGATGTATTTTACCACTACTTTATTTACAACCTTCATATAAAACTTCACATTATTCAATATTATATAACTTAATTACATCTATAATGTATTTTACTCAACATAATAAAATGCCTTACAAATTATATACAACTTTTAACATTAAATAGAAAACACAAAAAATACCTTTATGTAAGAAATTCCTTTTTCTTTGGATTGAATGGATTTTTCAAGTTTTTCATCAGTGTTCATCTCCCATACATCTTTTGCCTGAAATAAATAATTATTAAATTATCAAAGAAATAATTATTAAAAATTTATTGAAATGTAGGATATTATGTTTGAATACAGCCTGCTTTTGCAGCTGACATTTATACTTAGCTGTATCATGCTCTGATACAGAGAAATAAACTTACAGTATTTATGAAGTTGAGGGTAATAAATTAACAAAATATTCTTGATGCTTCATAATTTCAAAAACTTGTATTACAGATGGAGAAAAATAAAGTTATACTTAATCACACAATCAGTCTAGAAGCAATTCACATTTTTACATCATTGCAAACTATTTTTTTATTTCAGTCAAAAAAATCATGATCTAAAAATTAATATATAAAATTAGATTTATGAATATTGGAGGGAACATAGCATTTTTTATCTAAAATGTGAGGGAAGGTAGTCACAAAAAAACAAACCCCCTTAATTTCGAGCACTATTCACAAAAGAGCAAATTCAAAGATATTCAATAGGGAATAACATCCTCTACAAATTCAAATGCAAAAACATTCAATAAGGGTCATCTTCATAACAAAATTTGCATAAGCAGCAAAATTTCCAATGGCAACACCATTCTTTGATACCTTAATCGGATTCTACATCATTAAAACAGTCAAAATATGAAATTTCATGAATTTACTATTGTTATATCCGGAGATATTCATTGTTAAAGCAGTTGTCCATTTCAGGAATCATCTCCACATTGAAAATAGCTATTTGTAAATCGAGATTATTTGTAGTTAATCAGGAACTGTTCATTTGTTGCTTGACTAAAAGATTACAAAGAACAATAATCCTCCTGGTGGACGTCTCAACAAGGTATCTCATCATTAGCAAAATTGACCAGTTCTTGATGGATGAGAAATTTGGAAAGAATGATAATTAATATTTACTGTTTAATTTCACTATCAACTTCAATTTTAAACAGTTAATGATAACTGTTAAGCTCATTCAGTAACTACTAAATACACTTTTCATAACTGTTATCGTAAGTTAGCAATAACCGTTAAGACTTTTATCGTAAAAACATAGTTTTTCCGATCTCTATAATTAGATTGATCACTGTTCAGCTATACCACACATGACAGGTAGAAGGCAATGTCTGTTAGATTGCAAAAATGATATTTCAAAACTTTACATTTCTCAGGTTTGTCATAATTTTTTTAGACTTTTGGATGCCCCCTAAAATCACAGTAACAAAAATTTAAGGGTAGCACAAAAACTATTCAGAGGAAATGGCTGAAATTTTTTATGGTAATATTACGTCTGAATCGATTTCTGTCAAAATATATCAAGGTTTGTATTCAAAATTATTTCGAATATTAATTTAATAATTAATATTGCAACTAAAATTATTTAAGAACTAAAACATTATGTGTATTTTGTTTGGGTACTTTAATAACACCATGTTACAAAATATCAGAGCCATAGGAATTTTATTTAGGAAGATATGCATAAATCTGGGAAACTGATTTAACATTAGGAGCCCCAAACTTTCTGTATTCATGAATGACATGAAACTTGGTATCTGAAGTTAAAATGTAGATTCAAAATTTTGTGTCAAAATAGGGTTTTGTTATCGGAAATTATAAAGTTGGTGCCCAATTTAATATGAAGACTGCCCCTTATGCAAATTTGATGCATATGAATTTATGAAAGACGTTACTACCTGTCAAACGTCATCTTTGAATTTGATCTACTGTTAAAATTGTTTGAATGAAGAGGGGTGGTTCGGTTTTATTTCTGTGACTACATTAAGTTTAGAAACCAATGGTTTAAAGAATTTAATAAAAATGGGATTCACACACACTCTTTCTTATTAAAGTATGTATTTCGTGGAACAAAATTGGAAATGTCCATTAAGGTTTGGATTGATTGTTGGGTTTTATGGCACAAGTTCCCAAAAAAGGACAAGCTGCACCAAACACAAGATAAAATAAAATCAGTGTATATACAAAAATATTAAAAAATAGTGTTTAATGAGATAAGCACAAGAAATTTATGGTGCAATAAAATATATCGAAAAACATATTAATCACAACATGAATAGATTTAAAAAATTTAGAAGAAACATGTTGGATCCAAATTAGAAAATAAATTAAGTGAAGAAATATAATTTTGATGAATTGATGATTCAAAACATATCAGTCAATAGTACAACATAAAAGGTATGAGCAATGAAACTAAAAATTCATGATAGACAAAAATATTATATATAGCATTTAAAAAATCAATGGTATTTAAAAATGGGAAAAGATTCGGGGTTTTCCCAATCAAATATCTTGCTGGTTTTGGAGGTTTTATGGAACAAAGGGCCATATTTTGACCATGCAGACACACAGCACCAAGCAACAGACACACACAATGAAAGCCTTTACTGACACAGAAGAAACACCCAGGGAGGAATACACCTGACAAGAATCGAACCGCGCAGCCTACAACTCGAAGGTTACCAGCACAGTGGGCATACCCACTGAGCCACGATGGCCCCATCAAATACCTTGCATAGTTAAAATAGAGCTATTAAAATATCAGCAATGATGATTAAAATCAGGGCAAACTATTAGTGTGATTAATGGTAAAAGGTGTACAACCAGTATTGCATGAAGGAGCAATTTCTCCAACAAACGACGATGAATAAATCTGGTATGTCCAATGTGGAGGCAAGTCAATTTGACATCAATCTTCTGCACTGAAGCAACTGGCCACTGATTAATGAGATGAAATTCATTGTTGACTTGCAAGTTCCAGGACTCTTGCCATAAGCTGTGAATAAAATCCTTCATAGACATCTTAAAGCCTCAAAAGGGTACAGCCAGGGACAATGGGGTGGGGCAGTCTTTGCAGCATTGTCAGCTGACACATTGCCCTCGATACCCACATGGCTGGGGACCCAATAATAAAGAATATCGAATCCCTTTCTTTTTAACGTTTGAAAAATGTTAAATATGTTTCACACAAAGGGAAGACAATTGTGATTATAATGCTCCAGCTATTGCAGAATGCTCATGCTTTCAGTGTTTCTACAGTACGATGAGTGCTAAGGGATATTTGCTGAAATGCGCAACAAATGACGACTGCTTCAGCAGTGTAAACAGAGAGGAAGGATGGAGGCTGTAACTTGATGTAGTATTGTTCAAAACCACACCACAGCCCACATGTCTTACTGTTTTTAACCCATCTGTAACCACTGGTATATGAAAGGTGAGCTGACAGCGATGATGAGAAAAAAGTTGTTGAAAAACAGCTGGGGAATTTTAACTCATCATTATATTGAGTCAAGATGTCATATAAGGGTGAATCGTTGATGATGTGTTTTTGCCTTTCTTAAATGGGCGAATATTAGATGGTCCAGCATCATACAAATGATTAAGACTAGAATCAAGAGGCGTCATGGCCGAGATGTTAAAGAAAGGATCTTTAGGTAATGATTGGCAGGCAACTTCTTTAGCCTCAGCTCAAGTGGGAGCTGATTACATTCCCCATAAAGACTGGAAATAGGTGATGAAAGGAATGCACCAGAACATATCCTCAAAGCAGAGTGGTGGAGTTTGCTGTTCCATATACAACATACACGTAGTGAATGTGAGACAGGATGATGGCTGGGAGTGCATACATTTGGAGTAAGGATATTTGATCTGCCCCCAAGGTGTTTGAGAGCACTTTCAAGATGTTTAAAAAAATTTCACACTTGCTGCGTAAATGTAAAATATGGGGTAGGAAGGCGAGTTTGCGGTCAAATATCACTTCAAGGAACCTTATCTCATTGACTACAGAGATCTGTGAGTTCCAGATACAATTACAGGATCTGGATGAAGACTGTTTCTGCAGAAAAGGACACAGGCACTTTTGCTTGACGATAGTGTGTGACCCTTATGGTCGCACCCCTTGACCCAACTTGTTAATGGTTGTCATTCTATCAAGCACATATCCGATCCTTGACATATCTGCAAGTCATCAACAAATAGTATGCCATAAACAGATGGATGAAGTGAATTAACGATTAGACTAAATTGAAGGTTAAAAAGGACAACACTTAAAATGCTACCCTGAGGTACTTCCTCAACCTAATTAAATAAATTTGATAAAATGAACCATCAGGAACTCTAAAAGCATGTGATGATAAAAACACAATGTTCATGTGTGGAGTCACGACAACCCACGAAGTATGTGCCCATATTCTGCCCAACAACGGTTCTCCGTGAATGTATGGGTGGGTGTTGGTGATTACTTAATCAGGCCATACCTCTTACCACCCCAACTGGATGGCCGGAAATATCGCATTTTTCTGGAGGAGGTACTGCCAAAATTACTCGACATTGTTCCTGTGTCTGTTCGGCGTGCAATGTGGCTCCAGCTCATTTTTCCAGTGCCATACGTGATTACTTGAACTGAACATTTGCACCTTGATGGGTTGGGCGTGGTGGACCCGTCCCATGGCCACCACGATCGCCTGATTTATCTAGCATGGATTTCTTCTTGTGGTGACCCTGAAAGCCATGGTCTACGAGACCACCGTTGACTTACACTGACCACGTCGCAGCTGCAAACATCCGTGAAATGCCGAGTATTTTTGAAAGGGTCCAACAATCAATGTGTCGCCGTTGTGAACTGTGGATGGTAGGAACTTTGAGCACTTGTGAAACTTAAGCGTGTACACATTTTTGTCCTAGGTTAAAGTATCACTAAATAAAGAGTTTTTCCAATCATTATTGGCTTGTCATATCTGCATCTTCGTTTATCCTCCAGCTGATCAGGTTGGGGTTTCCGGTCATACATTCCTATGTGATTGTTTTGTTTTTGTGTTGTCAACCTCCCCTAAAAGTTTGTATGTTGAGTTTTGAATCACCCTGTATAGCTGATATAAGGGGAATTGGAACCTGATGCCAATCAAGACTCATTCTAGTATTCCACCACGGGGCCTGTCTCAGTTGAACTGAAAAAAAACAATAGCCAATATTTGATAGTTTTGTACTTTTATATTTTTTAATATATAGTGGCACTGCAGGTGTCACAACTTATCACCAGTTTGCATATAAAATCATAAAAGCTACTAAATTAATCAACACAAACTGAATTTCAATTTAAATATATGAAGGTTTGAAATATTCTTACCAAAACAATCAAAAAACTTAATGCTTTTAAAATTAAAGTAACATTTCACTCCAATTTTTTTATTAGTTAATTATCCATGAAATACATAATAAGCAAAACATTGTGTTTATTCACTACCTGATTACACCACTGAATTTAAAAAGTTCTCATATTAACACATTTTATTTATCAGAATACTATTCAACAGTATACTAAGCTAAAAACCTGATTTTTCAGTCAAGATTTTAAAATATTAAGGGTGAAATCACAAATGAATAGGTATGAAAATATTGAAATCTGCATTGAACATAGTTAAGAATGTTTAGATGGTCTATTCTCGGCAATATTTTATATTGAGTCCTGTTGACCTTGGGTACCTTAACTTGTCCCTAAATTTAATGTTGTCATAAATTATGTTTATTAATTTGATTAATAGATTTCTTACTTTATTGGATTTAGCAGAAGACTAGGTAATTTTTAAACAGTATTCATTTCAAAAAGTAATTCTTTTATTAAACCAGTTCAAGGTAAATAATAAAATATTTGTAACTAATACAGAAATTATCACCTTTTCAAAACTGAGCAGTGTTATCTCATATTTAACTTCGGTATCTTTTGGAATGCCAAGGGACTCTGTTCCTTTGTCAACTAGTGATTTACCTTTGAGATAAATAAGAGACTTTTCTTTGAGATGAAACTTGAAAATAGCTAGCTCTACTGCTTCCAGAATATTGACAGAGCAAGCTTCACCAAGTGTGAATTCTTTTTCACAATCTTCAAAAACTGTTTCATTGTAATAACCCACTAATCTAACTACAAATAAAAAAACAAAGTGAACAAATTTTATAGTACAAAAATATTATTTTGAAATATAACTTAAGTGGAAAATGTCAGATAAATTAACCAATTCAAATATATTTCATTGATGGAGATGAGGGAAATGATAAAACATTAACAATCATTATATTTATCCAACTGGGTCAGATCCAAGTGGGCTTTTTTCTGACTGACCATATAACTGGCATTAAAATATTCTAGGAAATATGTGCTCTCATCAATTTAAAAATTGATACAATGAAGTATATGAAATTACGATATCACAAAAAACTCAACTCAAAACTTTGCACATTACTTTTCTCTTCTAGCTTAGTACTTTCAATATCTTGTTTGCTAACTGCTACTAAATTCATTATGATCGGTTTCTGCAATAAATGCACTACATTTTTTTTAAATTGACCAATACATCCTCAATTGGAATGTTTTATGAATTAAGGCACCTTTCTTTGACATTAATTACTAAGGTCTATTCTTTCATAAACTAGCCTGTGACAAGGATGTTTTAATTGTAATATCATTCATGGGATAAGTAAACATTTATTGAATTCTTTTCTTGTCTCACTTACTGAGAAAGCCATTAAAACAAGCATGATATTAGAAAAATATTTATCTTAGGCAAACATTTGTTTTGTTTCTAGATGAGTTGCACTCCCATAAAACGTATATATAGCAAGCAAGTGAGGGGCATCCAGTACTAGGTATAATATTGCATGAAAGAAATTCATATTTTATATAAAAATTAGTTTTTAGTTCTCTCCAACAGTTAATTAGAATTTTTTTTCAAAAACAGGAAAAATGATAACATGAAGCTTTAAAGGGAATTCTCTTTTTTTAGATTTTGCTATGAATATATTCATGATTATCGATTTCAAAAATAAAATAACTAAGATTTTTTATAGTAAATTAAATAAAATGAGAAAAACAACTTATTTCAAATATTTAAAACACATTTTTAACTATTTTTAAAAATCAATACAATCTTTTTAATTTTATTATATTGAAGATCTGGAAATGAAGTATATATTTTAAATTTATATTGGAAATATGTCTGCATATTCACAACATACCTTTAACAAACGCTCCTTCATTGGGATTAACTGTACCTTCACCCTTTTCAACAACTTTTCTCAAAATACTACCATCTTTTTTAGAACTTAAATCTTCCAATTTCCATTCATAGAGCTCAACTTCAAATAATAATGGAGTATGTGCTGGAATGGTTGGGGGGTTTCCCATTAAACCATATGCATATTCTGGTTGAATGATAAAAAGAGCAACTTCGCCTTTCTTCATTGTAGCAAGGCCCAGATCCCATCCTTTGATAACCATTCCTATAATATAGTTGCAAAATAGTAAATATCAATCATTAAATTATTAGGTATTAAAATTAAAACTGAGATTTTTAATCCTGATCAAGGCACATATAGCAAAAGTATATATGTTATAAAAAAATATATAAATACCATGCTATTAAAGAAAATTGTTTAAGAAATTAGTTTTGCAGTCATGGATCAAACATTGGAAGGATCAATCCACTCCGTTACAACAGGCAGCTTGTTTGTGAGCTCCACACATGATGGTTATAGGGCAAAAATGAACATGTTTTTACATGATACATCCACAGAGTTGAGGTTGTTATCAAAGAGAGCCTGGAAGAATATTTGTGATATGGATTCGATACAGCAATCAGACCTTTGGCAATAGAGAAGTAACAATTATTAAGACAGAAATGTGCAAATGAGAGGGTTGAAATGGAGTACGACAGGAAATGAAAGACAAAAGTAAAGGATAGGATCAGATGTGGGTTAAAGTGGGTAGTCCATGTAAAAGCTACTTTATTAATTACAAACCCTGCAAAGACCAATTTAAGTTAGAGATTGGCCAACTAAATGTGTTTTATCAGCACTGAAAAACACATTAGGAACCACTGAAACGTTCATAGAAACAGCTGTGTCAGAGGTCAACATATGCACCACTGACTCTCGACATATCTATCAGGAAGATCTCTTGTGTTTTCCCATGATCAAAGGAATATTGGATACTTTTAAGACAAATAATATTTACCAACTGTTCCTGGTTAGTTGTGTTCTGTTCTAAACTGTTTAACTCTCAGTGCTTAATGAATATGCATTTATGGTTTCTTGGAAAGTTAATTGTAACAAGATGAATCTAAAAAGTTAATGTTATGAATTACCAAAAATAAATTGTGTTTCAATTAGATTAGAATTTGAATTTAAATGTTTGCAAACCATAAAATTTGTTGGATATAAAATATGATTGTAGATCTTTTGAAGGAATCTGATGGTACCTATTTTTTTCAAATAACTAAAATTTAAATGTAACTCAAATAATCGGAATTCTATAACATTTTATAAACTGTACAGAAAGATTTCAAACCAATTTTAGCACGATTTGTATTCTATTATTTGTACAAGTTTACCCATCAACATTCTATCACACACACACATAAAACTAGAATTATATTATGTGAATCATTTTATTATGAGTTACAGAAAAGTATTTTATCTTAGTATCAGTGATATTTATACTGATATTTGTAGCTTTATTTGTACTTCTTTTTCATAAAAGGATGTTCTACCATAATTAGTGCTTGATCATCTACTTTTCTGAGTTGAGAGAAAAACTATCATTTTTGAAGTAAATGATACAGATGTAATTAAAATAAGCAATTAAATTAATTTTAAAACTTTTGTCACATCAATGAGGTAAAATTTATATTTTCTACTTTTTGTTTGTGATGTGTTGCATGCTTGAACACCAGGTCAATTGTGCCATTGTCACAATGCTAATTAAATAATTGCATTAGATGTTTCCTATTAAAACAGGAACTACAAAACTCAAATGTTTTGGCACAAGGGAAATTCCTTTAAGCTCACAATTTTTTATGTTAAAAGAATGACTAGCGAAGTACAATTAATCTGCTAGCAAAATTGTTGCTAAACTCAATGATAAATTCTGTATAATTTTTATAGTTCTCTATTGTGCAGAAGTTGTAAATTTAGTTTTTTTAATGAGTGAGTAAAACCAGTTTCCACCAGTGCCAACATCAAAGTTATTAAAATAATTTCATTTTTCTTGAAAAAATTCATTCAAATATTTTGATTTAGAAATGAACTTCATGTGTAAACGAGCTTTCAGTAGAAGAAATCAGATCTGCTGATTGTACGTAAAATACTTATACTGAATTCCCCTTTTTGAATTTAAAATAGAGGTAAAATTGTTAATACACTAGATTAAAATTGCTTAGTGCTCCAATATTTTAAAGTCATGCAAAAGTAAATTCGTTTCATTAAAAGTAAGGTAACGGTAAATAGAAATTATATTAAAAGTAACCAAAGTAGTTACTTGTAATCAATAATTAATAACGTGAATAATGATTAGATAAAATGAAAATTAATACCGTACTAATTAGGTTCACTGGTTTGGGTTTTATGGCACATAGGCCATATTTGGCCAAGCTGTGCTAAACACAAGCCCACAACAAGGAAGGAAAAAAAGTAAAATGAATGATAAGCGTGGGTGAGACAGAAGAGAGGACAGATCATTCGAGTACCTCGGGGTGATGATACTCGTACATACCTAAAGATGTGCTCCTGAGGGCAGTACTAATTAGAATAACTTATCTGTACTATTTTAACTTTTTCAATACTCAAATTTTATTTCGGACAAAGGACAACATCAGCATCTATTTGCCAGTCTCAAAAATGTCTACCTACGCCAGACCGGAACAACTTGATAGCATTAGTTGACTTGGATTTTCCTTTCTTCCTTATGTACTAAGTGAGAAATGACTTCAAATTTGAGTATGTACATATAAGAAATGCAAAGACTGCAGTTTATAGATAATAATGAAGGAAGCCTATTGGAATCTATGGAGCACCTATTGTACCATGCATATTCTTAGTTCCTTTTCAGATATAGAAGAATCATTTGTTTGCTTAGTTTGTTTTCAGAGTGTGGGTAATGGGGTTGTAAATCAACCAATGAAATTGTGTACAAATGAATACCGTATATTTCCGAATATAAGTGAATCGTGTATAAGCCGAGGGTGCGTTTTTTCTTCAAAAATTTACCCAAAATTCAAAACCCGTATATAAGTCGAAATAAAAATTAAAAAAAAAAAATTTGTGACATTCAAACATAACGCCATGAGGGCATAAATGTCGCCAAGAAGGTAAAACGGGTGGAATATTTTCCAATCAAATCGCTGTAAAGTAAAACGCCACTCGCTAACGATGATAGTTTTAACCAGCTAATGATTTCCCCCAGTGTCCAGCCCCTGATATCCGACATCTGATGGGGTGATTGACAGGTGATGATGTACGGGACATTAGGATTCAAAAGGGGGAGGGGATTCATTATGGCTCTTGAAAGAAACTCAGGTAGGGTCTAAATGAGATTGAACTCTCCAACCGGTCGCCACGATTTAACTTGGCAGTAAAGATGTGTAATGACGAGCGTACTGAGCTTTAAGCTGCAGGTTTCACTGCGAGGTTGTCTAATTAGTCCCCTTTCCATGCTATTACAAAGGTGACCACTAATGATCTTCCCCAGTGTCCTGCACCTGATGCCGGACCTCTGACTGGGTGATTGACAGATGATCAGTTTAACAATAGTCAAGGGGAGCGGCTGGGGCTTGGGAATTTTTTTATCAGTGCCACTTTTCTTCGCCGTGCAGCCTAAAACATGTGTGGAACAAAGTTTCAAAAGGGGGAGCGGGCTCATTATGACCCTTGAAAGAATCTCAGCTACGGTAACCCTATCTGATTCCAGCACAGTTTTTCCATTCATTTGCTGTCTGCTGGAACAGCTGTTGGATTCGGATGGCACCAAGTAAAAAAGTAGGGTTGCTTTCCCAACACCCGTTGGAGTTGCTATAAAAATCGTTAATCGCTCGTAAAGAATTCGAAAATTTCGCCAAGTTGCTGCCGCCGGACGGAGATCTGAATCCAACAGCTGTATCAAAAAATATTCCCTTTCCAATTGTTATTTTTATGTGCTAAATAATTACGGTATTCAATTATTATTTTGTGTGCTATATTTGGCGATTTATCGTTTACGCATGGCTAACGGAAAAGTACCTTCGTTTTTTGCGAAATTAGCGAATCCGTATATAAGCCGACCCCTACTTTAGCTTTAGAAAAAGTTCCAAAAATTCTCGTTTTATACACGGAAATATACGGTAATTTATATTTTTGATGTTTCTCATTTCACTTTCAGTGGTATTTGAATACCTTGTTCCTAATTTGGATCTCAAGAACTATGAAAACCTGTTTCCATTTTTTTGGGGGGGGGGGTATTTCAATTAACGTCACACTGGAGCAACACAACGGGCTATTGGTGACGGTCCGGGATCAATCCCAAAGGGAAGGATCCGAGGACAACACCACGTAATTTTGAACCACGGTCAGATGACGAGGCAACACCTGAGCTGGCACCCCACTCTCCAAACTTCCACACCACGCCAACGTGAGGACATTTGAGGCCACGACAGATTTAATGTGCACCAGCCCCCTTTGTACACGACGGTGTTTTGGCTGGATTCGAACCCGCAACCCTTCGGTTGCTAGTCCGTTACTCTTCCAACCGGGCCACCGCAGCCCTGTTTCCATTTTTGGAAAAATACTTATTTGTCTTAAGGTAAAATTTTTAAGGAAAGAATTTTTTCAAAACCTTTATTTGGCCAAATATAAATGCAATTAACTTAAAATATTGATACTAGGATGATTTTGAAAAACCTATCATTTAGTAGTTTAATGGAAAATTTGAGTTGCTTTACAGGTAATTATGAGTTTTTAAATGTCTACAGAAGATAAAAATTTTTAAAACTGATGTGTGCCCTTTAAGTGTTCCAGCTTGTTACAAGCTATCCTAGTCATATAGAATTACAAATTCATCTATAGTAATAAATTAATATTAGAATTATTAAATGAAAATAAAAAATGACTGCAAAGTTAATTTTTAAAAGATTAACGAAGTCAAAATAGTAACCAAAGAAAAAACAGACAAAATATCCACCCAGATTTGAACCACTCACATGTCCAAAACTTCAGGTAGACATACTGAATTTACATCAAGCAAGGTCAGCTGCTCTCAATCCAATAGAGTATACTTGGGATGCTCTTGGACATATTAAAGTCTACAACACCCAAGATTGCACAATAGCAAAGATGTGTTCTAGTGCCTGAAGGAACCCCATGATAGCTTTGTGGGAAGCCTGCATTAGGTTCAGAGACCAGTACATTTCCTATTAGGTTGCTTTTAACAGAGTAAACATTTTTTCAAAATTTTGAAACACAATATGGGTTCACCTAAGCATTTTCTTTTTCATTTCTTTATTTGCCGGGAGCATTACAAGGCAAGTGGGTGTTATTTTAATCCACATAGCTAGTCTAATATTCATGTCAGTAAAGATACTTTGTAGCAGATACTTGGTCCAAGATTCCTTTCAGATTGCCGTTGCCAATAACCAGTTGCGTTACTCCAGTGACATTAATTCAACTACCCCTTTTGGATTGCATTATCCTTAATTTCTTGGACAAGTTTGTAACAGCATAAGATCTAATATAAGCCTAAAAGTAGTCAGTTTACTTGAATTCAGTTTGTTTACCAGTTACTCAATACATAGAAAACACAATTAAAGAAATATCCCTCAAGTTTTTACTATTTCATCAAAATGTGACATACAAATACAAACAAAAATATATGAAGAATTCAAATGCTAAGGTGTTACTTTTGCATCTATTCTATTCTGAATTCTGCATGAAGTTCATCAGTCTAGTTACAATATAATATTAAATTCGCATTGATATAAGATACAAAATCTCTTGCATGAGAAAACACATACCTCGACCAAGATTGAACTCACATTTCTCGCCATCACGGTTACTGTCAAACTGAACAGGTTTTTCTTTGGTTAACAGAAAACCTGTGTAATGTACACTAACACGATCTCCATAACCAGGGAATTCATCACCTTCACCTGGCTTAATTACTTGCTTCAACACTTCACCAGACTTGTCTGGTGTGATGTCGATTGTTTCCAATGTAATAGGTTCTTCTAATTCACTATTTTCAGACACAGAAATGTCCAATGAGCTAGGAAAAACAGTGTCATTTCTAGTTTCTAAATGTTCCATACAGGGTTGAATGCAAGTTTCATCCTCGTCTCCGGGTAAGCGTTTCATGGTGCAAGAGTCAGTATGGCCATTCTGGTCTTCAGATGTCGAATCGGTAGTGGACAGTTTGGATATTGAGTTTTCCAAAGACTCCATGAGGCGATAAGCTGTAACAAGTGTCACTACCAAATTATGATGTTAAGTGAAAGTTCATAGCACGTAGACTGAGGAGGATTATTCCCTGTAATTTCTATTTATATTGCTGTTAAGAATAAAAATACATGAATCCTGAAGAACCAAAGGGACTAGAATATATTTTTCCGAAAGATACAAGCCTCTCCTGAAAAGTTTATTTTCGTTGTCAAACACAGTGATGCAAGAAAGAATGAGCCAATAGCGAGCTTCTTGACGCCGGTTCCAAGTGTACGAACTTCCTGTTCACTTCCTGTTTTTAATCAATTCTAAATTTATAGATATCCTTTGCGAGCAACATTTCATCAATACTTCATTTGGGAGAAATTTAATCTCTGTGTCATAAATTATTTTTCATTAGGTTCGTGTTTGATCCAGAACAGGCGCCAATAACCCGGTGTGTAGCTCCCAGTGAGACGTTAATTAAAATACCTACCTCATTAGGGCCGTGGTAGCCCAGTTGAACAGCAAACGGAGAAGTACGAGTTCGAAACTCGGTCCAGCCAAAGACCGACGATAGGCAGGTATTCCAATTAACGTCACACTGGAGCAACACATCGGGCTATTGGTGAAGGTCCGGGATCAATCCCAAAGGGAAAGACTCGAGGACAACACCACGTAATTTTGAACCACAGTCAGATGACGCGGCAACACCTGTGAGCTGGCACCCACTCTCCAAACTTCCACACCATGCCAACGTGAGGACATTTGAGGCCACGACAGATTTAACGTGCACCATCCTGATAATAATATCTTTGAATATAAAAGGAGGGTTGTAAGCAGAATTTGACAGACATCATATTTTTTCTATTCCTGTCTTTAAAAAATTGATGATTTCAAACTTAACAAAGATCTTAAGAACTTCGCAATTTTCATGTCAATTGTGATGCGAATTGGAACTGGCCTCGAAAGCACAAATATTACCGTTTTATGAAAACTGAAGTGAATTAGATTGGTTGTTTTGTATACAAGACAAACGTGAGTGATAGGTGTCATGTAAATTAATAAGTTCCGAGAGGAATTTGTGTTAAAAAAATGAGCAACGTTTGTGCCCCTGTGTAAGAATCTATCGAATTCAGCGATGGATCGTATTTGTTGCACAACTGATTCATGGTAATGCTTCGCCGACGAAAATTTAGTATGAGAGTTTGCGGATTTCTTTTTTTAACTGTGCTTTTAGCAGGTATGTTTTTGCCAATATTATTCTGTACTTTGTGTATTTAAGAGTAAAACTTTTTCAACGAACTCTCGAATATTAAGGTTAGGTAGTTAATTTACGTCGTACTGGAGCAACACACGGGCTATTGATGACGGTCCACGATCAATTCCGAAGTGTAGGTAGGTAGTTAACGTAGAACTGACCAGAATAATGGGCTATTGGCGACGGACCGGGATCAATCCCGAAGGGAAAGATCCAAGGACAATGTCTCGTAATTTTGAACCACGGTCAGATGAAGAGAACACCTGAGCTGGCACCCCACACTAAACTTTCAAACCATGCCAACGTGATGACGTTTGCGGCCTCAACGTATTTAACGTGCCCCAGCCCCCGTGCACACAACGGTCTTTGGCTGGACCGAGTTTCGAACTCGCTCTCCTGTTGCTAATCCGTTGCTCCTCCAACTGGGCTACGGCTGCCCTTATGTATTATATTCCTAATTTTGCCGTTTGGTTTTTCCATTGCCCAGTTTAATAATTTCTAAAATTTATATCAGGGTATGCCGATTTAAATCAAGTGATTTTTATTTTAAATAATCGTTCATTTAAATCATATTTTAAAATTTTATTTTGCTTTCTGTATTAAATTTATAGGAAATAACTGAAAAAGATCCATGTTATTTTATTCAAATAAGTTAAGAACTATATCAAATAAGTTGTAGTTTTTTTATGAAAAAAATAAAGTCACTTAATCATAATGAAAAGGTTTCTGCAATATCATGAAAGTATTCCAATCTTGCACATATGTCTTTATAATTGAGACTTTCAATTTTGTTTTGTGCAATGCAATGTTGTTGGTTAATTTTCATTTAAATTTAATTGGGAAATTTTGTGAATTGATCCCTAGGAATTCTTTGCACTGCTAGCATAACTATTCCGTATTTATGGAATTGAAATTTGGAATGTAAGTTGTAATTTGCCCATATGATAATTGAGTGATTAGGGATTGAAGTAGAAAGCTATTTTAATGACAAAAATGATTTTTTTTTTCAAGCTCAAAATTCCATGCAATTGGCATGTTCTGGAAGAATGCTATTACACTTATTCTATGCTGTTCATAGAGAAAGTCTCCATTTTCTTGTATGTTATGTGTAAACCCTTTTTGGTGTGTGCTTGGAATATAACTTTGAAATACTTATAATGCTTAGAAAATTTGAAAAATAGGCATATTTGATTTCAATTTATGTATGTCTCATCTCATTTTTTATTATGTACTTACAAATAACATTTTTCACAAATAAGTACACACTTTTTGCAAGTTACTAAATATTAATGAGAAGTAGGAACGTTTTCATGAATTTTGTTACAAGTTCCTTTTATTTTATTTTCTATTGATGTTTTTTTTTCTCTCAAACACAAGTCTTTAACCAATTACTTTATATAAAATTCTATACATTTTATTCATATATAATAACTATATAAGGCAAAAAAATTCTGAAAATCGTCTGATCTTTGATTAATTTTATTCATTAATTTATATGGTGTTAGTGGAATCCCACAATCTTATTTATCTGGGTCCAAAATTTTTATGCCACTGGTTATGGGTTAAAATCAAACTAATTTAAACCACTCGAGGACCAGATGGGAAAACATTGGTTATACGTGGCATTTGTTGTGCTGTTCTAATCTCTATCATATGATTAACTTTGTTAATTCCTATATAGCGTTTTAATCTGTCAAAAATTTACACCCCCTGCTATATTTCCCATTTCATTAATGTTATTCATTGTTGAGTATTTTCCTACGAGATGGCGCACGGACAACCCGACCTCCCGGGGATGTCACCGCGCCTGCATGTTTATGTTCAAAGGGGCTGCTTAACCACCCCCCTGTTTTCTTGTTTATCTGTCACTTGCGAGGGGACTGCCTGCCAAGAACCAACCTCGCAGCTTCGCTCTCCGTTGTTACTTGTTAATAAATCTGTTATTTGTTAATTCTGAGTTCTATTCTGTTAACTCACAAAGCACAGAACGGGATCGATTGACGTGTCCAAACATTCATCATAAATATTAATGTTTAACATAAATCAAAACTATCTAGAAACTACACTGATGTGCTTGTCTCATGTCCTACAAGTTTAAACTTGAAGGGGCAAGGGATTAATATAAAATCCAATATAAATAAAAAATTCTGATTTAAATAAAATTAATCTGATTTTTATGATTTTTTCATACCCTGGTTTATATGTAGGTTTGTTACATCAGATGGCATTTTCGTACTCAAGACCTTCTCGATCAATATTCCCTATATTATTTCAGATGTTTCTGTGACTTCGAGGAGAATTTTCTCAAGATTAGTGCAGAAAACCGAACATTTTCATGGGAGAATTTCATATGATCAGAAATCTACAATTATAAGCAAACGTTGACAAGAGTAAGATAATTGATGTGAGATCAATATTCGTTGCAAAGTCTCCCTGAAAAATATTTTAAGTGAAACTTCACATTATGCATCTCTTGATAACTTTTGCACATACTACTTAATCTTACATTATCAGCCCTGACACTGATAAATCTACTCTTGGGATTTTCCCATGGAACCTCACTTTCATGATACTTCCCAGTTTCATTATTTCTTCCAAGAAGCCAAACATTTAAATGAGACTTAATACATTACTGATACTTAAAGTGCAAGAAAACTAGTTTGTCAATCTAAAATGTAACTGATTTTCACTATCAAACATCTTTATGATGGTACTTAATTTATATTTGGTTGTATGTTTGTTTTTAGATTTTATGGCAAGCAAGGGCCATTTTTTGGCCAAGCTGTGCCAAACACAAGACAGCTTCAAATTCATATTTGGGGAGATGGGCTTTTTTCTCTTTAAGGAATATTGTTTTAACTTAAAGTGTACTGTTGGGGTAGTAGGAGTAGATTGTTAGAAGGAATGATTGAGGTCTGAATTTATGTCATACAAGCAAAAATATTTGGAAAACTTAGTTGAGAAAACAAAATTTAAATCTGCAAAATATGACTAACTGCCGTTTATTTCAAACCCTGTACTAATTTACTACCTGAAATCTAAACTAATTTCAGTAAGCACTACCAAGCTCAAGGATCTCACTAACTTGAGGTTATGAAACTCGGTTGTTTTCTTGTGTCGGATAATCTTGGTTTGCTAAGCATACTAATGTAAAATTGACCTATTTTGACATAATGTGGTCAATTTAAAATGGCATTTATTAAATTGTTTTTGTAAATTTTATTTTACTCTTCAACACCATGTTTGTTTTATATAAATTAAGAGGCATAATTTTTTTCAGTATCAATGTGTAACATAGCACTGAAAAGTTTCTGAACCATCGATGTATATGTGATCTCTTCTATTCTTAACTGAAATAAATGTTTTGTCAATAGATTCCATTTCCAACGCTTCAGTAGAAATTCTTATCTCAAATTTTCTGAGCTTATTGATTATTGCCCTCTTAACTGGTTTAATTAGAATGAAACAATTTAATGGGTTATGTTTCTCCTTTTAAAAACTAGGAAACAGTGATATTTCTTGGCATGAATTTTGACACAAAAATTTTGGCATTACCTAGCAGTGTATTCTAAAATCTATTCCTTGTTTGATAAGTGAAAAAGAATTTGCTGTGAAATGATTTATGATGAAAATTGTTTACTGATGTTTTTGATAACTTAAAAGAAGGAAACTGCAATGTAAAAACTAAGGATTAAACACTAAAACTCCTGACCAGCTCTTTTGGATCGTGACTCAGTGGATATGCCATTGCACTAGCAACTTGTGAATCTTAGGCAGCACATGTTCGATTCCTCCTTGGGCGTATTTCTCTTTTCTGTGTCAGTAAAATTTTCCTTGTATATGTCCACTACTTGATATTGTCTGTCTTGTGTTTGGCAGAATATGGTAATTGCGCCATAAAACACAATCAACTTGACCAACTCTTGTAAATATAGCTGTTCCTTTTAAAACTTGAATCTAGACCTTAGACCTATCATTACAATTTATAAGAAAAATCAGTTATTAAGGAAACTTACAAAAATATGTTTTGGGAAAAGATTGTGCCTAGACAAACTTTCTATCCCCAGTTGTAAAGATGCATTACAGAATACTTTAATAATATTAAATGTAATTAGAGTATAAAGTAACGCCAAACCATACCAAGATGATGAGAGCTTTCTAACCCTTCAGTATAGGTGATATATGTCAGATACTACCTCTCCAGTATTTAAGTAGGGATTGCTAGACAACCAATGGTGAAACTATCTTTGCATTTAACTGCTTAACTTCAAGAGCTGTCTGCACAGCAGAAAGAATAGCTAATGAACTTTTGCTATGATATTTTAATATTTATACTTTTTGATTTTAGGACTGTTATTTAACAAATGCATCATGCCTACTCACAGTTTTTAAACTTTAAAAAAATGTATGTAATTTTCCAAAATAATCATTTATAATGTAATACAATGATTTTAAAGTTGGTGATCGAATGAATTAAATATAAGAAATCAGTCTGAATGGCGAACACATTTTGTTTCTTGTTTATTTCTTCAGTGATTTGTTAGTGTTTCTTTGGAAAAATTGACTATGTATGAATAATCGTGTCACATTTTCATCACACCTACCAAAGAACCAAAACATAATGTTGAAAAATGTGGTTGGGTCACATAAGACTAAACTTGGTCTGTAAGTTAATTCAAAAATGGTTAGCTATCATTGAATTTCATGAATCATAAGTTTCTTTCTTATTAAGGATAAAAGATGCCACTAACTTTTACTTTTCGTATTGGTAGTGTATTTCTGAATTATTTCAATTGCTATAAATTAATATAGAGATTTTTCTTTTATTTTCCAGCTGTCCTGAGCTTAAAATTCTTGGCTGATGCATTTGAAAATTCTAACACTCAACCAAGGTTTGTAAAATTGACTTTCATATAAAGAAATATGTTTTGCTTGGCAAAATACTTTTCCAAATGAAAATATTTTTCTTAAAGTTTTGTTCAAACAAAATAAACTTTTTCATGAAAAACATGCAAGTTGTAGGTGGTGCAGATTCGTTTCCTCCCTGGGAGTATTTCTCTCTTCTGTATCAGTAAAAACTTTCCTTTTGTGTATATGTCCATTACTTGATATTGTTTTTCTTGTGTCTGAAGCAACATGGCCAAATATGGTCCTTGAGCTATAAAATCAAAAAGCCAACCCAACCATGCACAAATTTTAATTTATTTCATATTTCAGAAACAATGTTTGTTCTTAGTAAGTACCATCTTTGGAAACATTTTTTGCATTGTATACTTTTCAACTGTCATGTATTATGAAAAAAAATTGTTTGCATTGTTTTACTGTTGTGCGTGTTTACTCATGTGTTGGAACTTTTTCTTTCAATTGAAAAGACATGAAAAACATTACAACTGAATTCTTCATTTTGCAGTCCTTTTTATATTTGCTAAAAGTGCTCTGTTTAGAATTTTATATTTTTTTTGCATGCCCACTTTTCAATATAGGCTAGTATGGCTTTGAACTTGAGTACCAAATCCTGTTTGAATTATTTTATTTGAATTAAATTCTTATTCATATTTGTATTAGTAAGTTTGACATTTGAAATTTCAGTTTGTTATATCTTTTGATATAAAGATTCCATGATTATAATTTTTAAGGTCATCTATGTCATATTTTATAAATGATTTGTGTTTTTGTAATGTATTTTAAATGCTCAATTGTTTCAAGAAAGATTTTATTTTATAAATTTTTATAACAATAAAGTTTATTTGTTGTTTTTGAAATGATTAAGCATTTCCAAATATATATTAAATACATTAATAAAAAATGGGGAAAATATAATTTCATTGTTTCAGGAATAATTCTGATTTTGCATTGTTGAATAAGAAAATTGAAAAATTAGCTTATCAAGTGCATAAATTGCAAGACATAACATCCAAGCCATACCCAAAAGTGAAAAAATTAGGTTACAGTGACAGAAAAAGAATTTTGGTAAGTACAACCATTATATGTATTCTGTAAATTTCATTGTTTTGTGTTACTGTAGGTAGGTATATAGTTGAAATACTTTCCTTTGATATCCAGGAAGGGATAACATTTAAACACCATTTAGTAATGAATACAATTATAACTAAAATCTTATTTTTGAAAATATTACCTAAATCTGCTTTCGCTTTTGCTTTCCATTTAAGCTTCTACACATTTTCTCGTATTTAAATCTCATTTTCTCTCTTGGCAAGAAAAACACTATATTTGATGTTTATGTAACAAATCGATAGGTTGCAGAAGAATCTCAAGTTTCAGTTTGGAACTGCTTTTCCGTCACTGCAGAGTAGTTTTCAACACAAAGAAAAATCACCAGGATGGTTAAGTAAAAGATTTACAGCAATTTTGTTTTTGCCAGTGTTGCAGGCTTTTATCTTTTAACAAGCTTACTTTTTATTTGGCATTTGTTTCTTGCAATATAAAAAATAATTTATTTTGGCACATGACTTATTTTGGCTATCTTAAAGGCCATTTTGTTAGCATTTGAGATAGGTGGCCAAAATTTTGGAAGTAATTTGGGTTCAGTTTTGACAACAGTACTTACAACATCAGCTGCAACTTTTTTTTTGCAATTTACTGTATTGATATGTCTAAATTTTCATTTAATCAGCAAATAAACTATTCTGTTTTTATGTTAGATCAATAACATACTCTTCATTTTACTTTGTGGTTGGGTTACGATACATAAAACTGCAAAGCTTTTAGATGACTACTTTTTCCAAGACTTTGTTGATGTGCTATTGAAAGTGTTATACTGTTTTAATCTTTTAATTAGATTACTGGGGGTGCTGGATTTGTTGGAAGCCACCTTGTTGATAGACTTATGTCAGAAGGTCATGAAGTAACTGTGGTTGACAACTTTTTTACTGGCAGCAAGAAGAATATAGAACACTGGATAGGTCATGAAAATTTTGAATTAATAAGGCATGATATCGTGAATCGCCTCTACGTTGAAGGTAGATGTTCATTTCTTTCAAATAAAATGTCATGCGTTTTGTTTTGAATATTTTAAAAGATTTTAATATGAATAATATATATTTCAAAATAATTCAATCAATATATTAATGTGCTTATTTGTCCTATACTAGGTTTTATTTTTGACACTTTATATAGAAAGTTTTGGGGAATAAAATAAAAATATAGCAAGTTTTTTGGGAGTAACTTGTTCCACTACGAAGAGTTATAAAAGAAATATGGAGTGAAAAAAGATTTAAACTGTACATTTTTAAGATACCTAAAAAGGAGAAAATTAGTCATTGCATGAAATCTATTTTAAGTTGACTATATCAGAAAAAATAATAATTTACATAAATATGTCAAACACTAAAATTTAATCAATACTTCTCATCAGATTTGTACGAGACAATTCTACATGACAATCATTTATGACAAAAGACAACAGTTCTTGCAACTTGTAAATTTAGATTGATTAACTTGGCAGCAAGGCAAGGGAATAACATGCTTTTGTAACAAGTTTGGATATATTTCTAAAATTATAATATAATCTAGGTAATAAAAAGTTTAATAAGTTTTGTAAAATCAAATTTTTAGTAATTACTTTCAGATAATGTAACAATTTGATGTAATAGATAAAATATTGACATTATATACAACTATTAATACAATTAAAAATTTTAATGATAAATTATCTAGTTATTTTAATAATTATTAAATTAAGTACTAATTATATTGTAATGACCACTTATATATGTACTATAATAATTTATTTTAACAAAATTATTTTATACTTCAGCTCAGAACTTTTCTTGACTTCCTTTTTACGTTAGTGTAAAAACATGCTTGTAGGTTTTAAGGCTTTGACATCTGTTTTGTAGCTATTGAGGAAATCAATAACATGTTTGGGAAATTAATGTAACAGTAATATTCATCTGGTCAAATCACTGTTCATAAGACTTGTGGAACTTTCCTTTTAATTCCTAGGGTTAATTGCTCTCTCTCAGATAGCTTATTTTTCTCTCTTAGATAGTAGATATCTTACTATTTTTAATTTTATTGATGTCTGATTGTGTATCTCATAATTATTCGGCAACTACATGATGTGGTCTTGTAAAATAAATTTGTTCCTATTCTCTTGAATGGTTTATTGTCTTACAAAAGAAAAGGTTTTGGGAATGGAATGGACATTGTATCTTTAGTAACAAAACCAGTTTTTGTTTTTATCAATGACAGCTTAGTACTTAGACAGTAGACACAACATGGCATCACCTCTTTTCACTTTGAAATATGTAATAAACATACAATTCTTCAATATTTTGAAACTTTTGCGTACTAATGTTTTACTTTTTTAAAATAGTGGATCAAATATATCATCTTGCATCTCCAGCATCTCCTCCACACTATATGTTTAACCCTGTGAAGACCATAAAAACTAATAGCATTGGAACAATAAATTTGTTAGGTATGTTAGTTACACTAAAATTTATTTTACTGTGTTTCAGAAATTATAGGATTTAAATTCAATGTGTATTGTATGTGATTTTGTTAATTTGAGTCAGCACCCATTATATTTACAGATAAAAATGAAATGCATGAGTGCACCATTAATTTATATTGATTGTGGATGTAATTTTAAATTTAACAATTTTGTTTTCCAAATTGAACTATACCATTATGATGAAGCCATGAGTGTTAATTATTGTGAATTGGTTCTATTCAAAAGAAAATTACAGAATTTTTGGTTGGGAGGAAATGAAGTATGATTTTGGCTTTTGCTACATTTGTCTTAATATAATTAATGTCTTCAGTTAGCATTCAAAGAAAAATGTTTACAAGCAATCAGTAATTTTGCCATTATCTTTAATTGTTTACCTGATCAAACGTTCAATCAAAGAAGTTATTTTGATTCCTCATTATCAAAATAACTTTGGACGTTTGATCAGGCAGATATTTGTCACAAAATTCAACTTGTGATAAAAATTAAATTACATTTCTTGTCTTGATAACTCTGAGCACTTTGGTGGTTCATGTTTAAGTTTTAGTGCATAAATGGTGCAAAAAGATAATTAATTTCAATTTTATTTATTCATATGGTAAAATGTATTATTTGACTTTATATTCATTTTTAAAGGTTTGGCTCGCAGAGTTGGAGCTAGAATTCTTGTTGCATCTACTTCTGAAGTTTATGGGGATCCTGAGGTTCATCCTCAATCTGAAGACTATTGGGGACATGTGAATCCCATAGGGCCACGTTCTTGTTATGATGAAGGCAAACGTGTAGCAGAGGCCTTAAGCTATGCATATGCAAAACAAGTAAATATTTTTGTAATGTCTGTACATAAAAGGGTATGGCAGAAATTTTATAAGTAAAATTCAAGTATCATAGATTGGGCCAAAAAAAAAACAGTTTTAAATTTGTTTTGAATGTTTAATTTTTTTATTTAGTTTTAAAGTTTTTAAATTTTTAAGATTTGTTTTAAAAATTTGTAAAAAATCAATCTCAGGAGGATAACCTTGGATGAAGAATTTAGGCATAACTGTAATGCATACTTGTAACGAAGTATTTTTCAAAATAGAAATCATGACTTTTTATTATACTGTTGTATTTAACATGAAATGGAGTTTCTGCAGTATTATAATAGTGTGTTATGTTTGATAATCTTTATAACTTAAACAGGGCCCATGCTAAATTTATGAAGTATATCCTAGTTTTTCATTGACTTACATAATTTTCTAAGTAATGTACTTGTTACAATTATTTTTAATTCCTGTTAAGAAACGCTATTGAACTTTTCATGAAATTTCTAAATTTGGATCATGTAAACTCATGCTTTCCATATTTTTCAATCACTGCTAAATACCTAAAAGTACTTAGCTTAATATAAATTACTTTTCTTAAAATACTTTAATTTTAATATACTTTTAGGCAACTAAATGTTTGGTACTTAAAATATTTTGATGCTTTGCTAATGAAGTAATTCCTATCTAGGAGAAAGTCGAAGTTAGAGTTGCTCGTATTTTCAATACTTACGGCCCAAGGATGCATATAAATGATGGACGTGTTGTTAGTAATTTCATTCAGCAAGCACTTCAAAATCATTCAATGACTGTAAGTGAAACCGTGTGCAAATTTTCATCAGACATTTTAGTGTGTTATTTCAATTTGATTTGTTTATATCCACCTTCCTAATTTAGAGAATTGCATAAACCAATAATTCTACTGACTGACATAAAATAAATGAAATAACACTAATTCATGGAAAAGATAGTATATACAGTTTTGTTGGCAAATTGTTGAAGATTTTCTGAGAAACTTGATTGGATTTTATTTCTAAGTTACATCATTTGTGAATTACTATTAGCAATTTTAATTGATATTATTAATTATATTAGTTTTGTGTCTGCTGTGTTCGTGGACTTTTAAAATTGTTTCTTAAATTAATTTGAAAAACATTTATACTTGTTGGACCCAGTAAAGTGGTTCACTTTTAAATAATTGTGGAAGTTTTGAGGATTTGTTTGTTTCAGAAACCATTAGTTTGACTTTTTAATGTATGTTTGTTTCTTAGATATATGGATCTGGAAAACAAACAAGGTCATTTCAGTATGTAAGTGACTTAGTTGATGGATTGGTGTTGTTAATGAACAGTAACTATTCTTCTCCAATTAATTTGGGAAATCCTGAAGAATTTACCATTGAACAGCTCGCTACAGTAATCAAGCAATCTGTTGGTTAGTAACATTTTCATATTATACTAATCAGTTCAAATTAGTTTACATCTAACTCCAACTTAATAATCTGATTTTTGTTGACACTTTAAAATTTGCATAGTGTTTACTAGCATAGAAGCTTTCATTGTTATTTCAGTATTGGATTTATTTGGTTTGAAAAATTGGGTTATCAATTCCCTCTTTTGATTAACAGGTGGCAACAGTCCCATTGTCAAGCAAACAGGAGTACAAGATGATCCTCAACGAAGAAAGCCTGATATAAAACGAGCAAAATTGTATTTGGGTTGGAGTCCAAAAGTATGTATATTTTTAATTCCTAATTTTTGAAAGAAAATTAGATTCAGCTGATGAAAATTATTAAAAACTATAAGGTTACACTGTGCTTCAAAAGTTAAACAAAAAATCATAGGTATCAAGTACGTGCATGATTTTATTTCAAGAAACTTGCTTTGGAATTTGACTAGAATATGCAAGGGTAAAATAGTGATCAGGTTCATTCTAATATGTATATTAAATATTTGATAAATTTCTTTGCATGTATAGTAATTTCAATGCACAATGAATTCAATTATTAAAATATTTGAAGATTTAATCATAATTAATCTATTAACTCTGACACCAGCACATGCCTGATGACCATGTTGTCAAAAACCCAAAACACAAAAAGAAATTGCGGTTAGAATAAACAATTTTACATATTCATTTAAGAGCATGTTGCTTTTGATTAAATGTAGTGCAAAAATAAAAGAATGTGCAACTACTTATAATAGAACAGGGAAGGTCATTACAATTTTTGGATTCAAAACCCCAACACTGTTCAAAAAATAAATTTAAATATACGTTTTAAAATGGAGCATTTTAATTCCCCTCTTTATCTTTTAACACAAATTTTTTCCTCTTACGTTCATTTTTTAACACGTTATCAGCTTTGATGGTTTGCAGGAACTTTCAATATGTGTCTTTTTTAAAAACACTAAGATAGGCAACCCCTTTAGAGCAAAAGTAACAGCGATTCCTTTCTGTATCGCATATTTTGGGAATCTAAAAAGTGCAATGCTGCGACAGGCTTGAACAACTTAGAAGTAAAAGTCACATTGTTACTATCACTTTACTGTCGTTAATGAATCGTAAAGTTTGCATTTCTAGCTCATAATTTAATTTCGAAGCTATTTTCGACACAAAATATCTCTTTCGGCTATTATGTGTGTAGTTACATAAAATATCAACTAATTTTCGCATAAAAGTTCAAGCAAACATATATTTCAATTAAATTCCATTTTGAAAACGACAGCCAAGTGTTTCGTTTCAGATAAAGGAGTACAGGATATTTTTCCTATTGTTATAAATTTGTGAGAACAGAACCATTCTGATGGCTAAGGGGTCTGTAAATGGTTTTTAAGGTTTAAAGGGCAGATAAAAATCGGCTACTAATGTGAAATCAAGACACCTGTGGAAAAGGTTTGTAGAATTTTGTTCTATTTGAGTTCAAGTATTCCGACAAAAAGGTGCATGAGTAACCTGCCCCTTTGTTACAAATCCTTTAAACCCAATTCTAAAAATGGAAGGGACTGAACTAGTTTTTTAGGTGAGGGAGAACAGAAAAGTCAGCTTCTAATGAGATCATCTCATTCTTACTGTATATATTCTTAGAATTTTGACCCATTTGAGGATTTGGGTTAGAACATAAACCTTAGAACCGTTCCTGGTTGTTCTCACCATTTTTGTGATTATTTTTGGCTACTAGGCAAGGGAAGTTGTTCTGAATTTTATAAAAGGCTGACTTATTGATTTGAAGTTAATTGTTCACTTAAAAATCTAAGTCACAGTCCTCAGGCTTTTACTTCCTGAAATCTGTTTACTCAAACAGCAGCACTGGGTCTTTTGCACGAGGTATATAGTAGTGAAAAGGAAAATAGACAAAAAATACCAGTTGAACCCTTTCTCCCAATTGTATACTATTCTCTTCAATATGTGTAACACCTTCCTTTGCACTCATCTTCATTTCGTATTTGAGCAAAAACATGTATTTGTCCCCAAACAGTGAAGAGGATCTGAGTGACTTAGTAAAAGTCATTACAATATTTCTATTCTTTGAGGGTCCGGATTCTTAACCCCTAACTGTGTGATGGAGATGTCCAGATGAAATTTCGTCTTATGGAAAATGTTAAAATAATTACTGGAAACCATTTGATTTGACGAGTGCTTTGTCTACAGAAACTTAGGTGAATGACTTAAAATGTTTTGCACAAGTTTGCAGTGACTAACTTTTGAATTAAAATGACTTGCATTCTCCTTTAGCTTGGTTTTCTATCAGATATACTAGAAAGATAATTTTTATGAGTGAAAATCTATTTTTATATATTCATCAATTTCACCCCCGCATTCCTGAGGGTTTCATTTTTGGACCAATAGTCAGTGATTCTGGGCATGGTGGCAGTACTCATTACAAAGAGAAAAAATATGCAGTTCTTTAATACAGGTATTGGGTTCCCATTTTGTATCTACAGATCATCTTGTTTTTGCACAATAGTTGGCATTCTTATTTGCATTTATTCTGATGCATTCACATCTCATCAGTCAAATTATTGGAGATATTCCAATGCTTAAAATTGCAACATGTGAATGGAACGAGAAAATTTTGTAAGTTGGGAACCGTATGATCTTGTTCTGAATCACATTTAATAGTACCATCGTTTTTTATATTTCAGGAATTTCTACATCTTTGGATTCACTATCCACCTGGATCAAATTGTTTCCTAATTCATTTTTTGTTGGCATTTCCAATCCATCATCTTCGTCTCCCTTATCCATATCTGATTTCTCAGTATCATTAAAGGGTATATCTCACATCAAAGTTCTCTGTTACCAAGGCATTTTAAAAGCAAAATTCTCAAGTCAATTCTACATTTTCGTATGAGATCCGAAGACAGATGGACGAAACAGTTACAAATCGACCTTACACATGATCATTTAACACTCCTTCAGGTGACAAATGGGATGTTGACCTTTGTAGTGCAGGGATGACTCATTACCTTTATCATGGGTAGAGGGGAAGAAATGCAGATAAGAATTTCGGATCTTGGCCTGGTGTCTGCATGCACAGCCGTTTTAAGCACTATGGGTTTCAGGGTTAAATAAGCATTATTTTTTTTCTTTTACAGGTTCCTTTACATCTAGGCTTAAAGAAAACTGTTGGATATTTTGAGAAGGAGCTACTAAAAGAATATGCCAAAGATTTGAATTTATAAAATTCATTCAAGAATCTTTCATTTTTATAAATCATATTGTACATACTAGACTTGTGCAAAAATCATTGTATTACAATTATTTTGTATCACTCAGTTAAATATATTATGTGTATATATTGGTGCTGTGCATATTTGCCTATCTCTTAATATGCAGTTCCATTCCCTTTTCTTTAAAATTCTTTAAACTGATAAATATATTATTTACAGAAAACTATTGGGATGATAATGCAGTAGATCTTATGAACAATGAGCAGATGTATATGAAATGACAAAAAGAAGAGTGTTTAAGGCATTTACAAAAGTATTTTATATAATTAATACTGTTTTTGTTCTGCACTTTGTTTTATAAAATCTCCATTCTTATTCTAAATAACTGAACTGAGAAGTTGAAATTGCCCTGTAGCTCCTTAGAAAATCCAATGAACATTGTTTTGAAGTCTGGTATTCAATAATGTTTTACGAAAAGCATTTAAAAAACAAAATGTTTGACTAATATAAAAGTGCTGTAAATTTTTACTATATACGCAAATTTTAACCTTTACTGTTTTATTTTAAGTAACAGAAGCAAAGGACATCAATAACAGTTAGGCAGGGGCAGAGATGTCTTATCAGATTGGGTGCAAATAGAACCCATGCTATTCTACTGCTGTGAGCACACTCACTGAATACACTTTTCTGTGTTGCATCAAAACAGTTGGGCTGATTTGCAGTTTTTGAGGACAATGTTTTGTTGCACATCACAAGTCTCCCTCTTGTTTTCTTTGCTCTTTTACTTTATTGATTGTGCGAGAATGCTCCAAATCCAGTGACCACATCTCCTGTCATCCCCACAGTATGTTTTTAGTGAAAACAATTGAAAATCATGGAGTTGTATATAATTCTGAACTTGATAATTGTAGTAATAAATCTAAAGATCGTTCATCCTTCCTCTTCATTGTTCCTCAGCAGATCTATAATGCTGTTGTCGGATTACTTGATTTTACCTCTTAAGATTTATTTAGTAAGGTGGTTTGAAGGCAATCAAAGCATTTCAAAGTTAATTTTTTTGTCTTTTGAACACTCTTGTATTTAAAAACTACTAATTTTCTCCATGGCAAAAATTCAATATAATTTTAGAAAAGAAATTGTTAAAATACAGAATTATCATTTTACATATGATTTCACTGCATTTTTAATGCAAATTAGTATCTTATAATATCTAAATTTATGAAACATTGTTTCTATGCATAAACTACTTGCAAATATTAAACATTGCAGAAATGTTTTTTTCTAATACAAATTGTATTTCAATATGGTTAAATTTATTGTTTGTGATTAACATTCAAATGTGTACATCTTATTTTCCTAAAAACTATCTAACTATTAACTGCCATGTGAGATTCTGTGAGTGATATATTCTTTTTCAAAACTAATCAGGGTCATTAACTGTAAACCAGAATGTAGCACACATAGATTCCTTATAGAAAATTTAAGAATAAAATTATCCTTTGAATTCAGTCATTTCTAGAGCATTGTTTTACAAGATGCATGGGTTCTTGGGAAGGAGACTAGTGTTTTTATTCTAAATTCAAATTTAATCAATGAACGGAATTTATCAATTTTCACAAAATATCAACTAATTTCAAGAAACATTTCATTGACTACAAATTTGGTAGTAATTTGAAAAAATTTCAAGTAAAGCACAAGTTTCTGTTTGTCTGAATGTATCACTAATACACATTTGTAGGGGTACAAGACGTATGGGGTTTATATTGAAATTGTGTTGTTTAATCATTGGAGTCAATCTTGTTTAACCATTTGTAGGAAACATGCATCAGTAATATGTAAAATAATTAAAGAGCACCATAAAGCAATATAAAGTAATGAACTTCGAAAAGATTGCACTAATAGAAATGAACTAATAAATATTAATGGAAACTTACATTATAGAGAGAGAGCATCATTTGTAGAAGTGTTAGTTCAATGTATAAAGTTACTATCAAACTAAAAGGCAGTAATATTTCTGATTTCTTTTATTGTTTCCAAAAATCTTTAGATATACAAATTGTAATGTTTGTTGGAAAACAGAAGTTTTTAGATATTTTTGTTTAGTAGTTGATATGTTACATTTAGCCTTGGAATCTTGTTTTATATAGATCTATATCTATTTGAGCTGAAAGCTCTCTTAAGATACCTTATCACATGGTAATTGGTTCTCATAGCTCATTCACCCACCTCTGCAGAAGTTCTACATACTGCTAATATAGATCACAAGAAATCCTGCCTTTTACGACTTGTTTTCAGCTTCTGTGATAGTCGGATGAAAAAGAATCTGTTCAAGGATTTGCTTCCTCAGAACATAACACTTTGAAACAATGCTCTAGTTAAATGTTTCCGATTTCAAATTATCATTTTATCCTCAAATATTCTACATAAGGAATCCATATATGCTATATCTACACTGCTGGCCACCGTAAATGCAACACCCTGAAGGAAGCATGCAAATAATATGAAATTTACAACATGCATTAGCGGAGGTGAGATATGCAAATGATTAGAATTTCAGCGCAGACGCACATCACGCGCGCCTGTGGCGCCACTTCAAAGCGCTATTTAAGGCTTGGAGATTTCGACGATTTCAAGTACGGCAATTGTGTTTTTCTTGTGGTATTTTCAAAAAAACGATCAATTATGCCTCGTAGAAAACAGCGATCATCTTTTGATCAAGTATCCGAGTTCGACAGAGGAAGGATAGTGGCCTACCGAGATTGTGGATTATCTTTCAGGGAAATCGGTAGTCGTGTTGGACGAAACCAAACAACTGTAATGCGGATATGTGATCGTTGGATGCAGGAGGGTACGACGGACCGACGTGTTCGATCGCATCCTCCTCAGTGCACCACTTCACGTGATGACAGGCATATTGTGCGTATGGCAGTGACGGATCGCTCAGCCACATCACGAACCATAGCACAGCACATTCAGTCTGTACCGCATCATCCAGTGTCTGCGCGTACCATTCGACGCCGTTTACAGCAGAGTGGTCTGTCCGCAAGACGTCCATTGCTTCGTCTACCCTTGACGCAGAACCACAGACGTTTCCGTCGCCAATGGTGCGATGAAAGAAGGATGTGGACGGCAGAATGGAATGAAATTGTCTTTACTGACGAGTCACGCTTCTGTCTGCAACACCACGATGGTCGGATTCGAATCTGGAGACACCGTGGAGAGAAGATGCTGAACAGCTGCGTTATGCACCGCCACACTGCTCCTGCACCGGGTATTATGGTATGGGGCGGTATTGGATATCACTCTCGCACTCCTCTAGTACGCATTGCCGGTACTTTAAACAGCCAGCGCTACATCTCCGAGGTGTTAGAGCCAGTTGTCCTTCCTTACCTTCAGGGCTTGCCCACAGCCATATTTCAACAGGATAATGCGCGACCACACGTGGCACGCATTGTCCAAGGGTTCTTCGTCAATCGCCAGATTGAATTGCTTCCCTGGCCAGCTCGCTCTCCGGATCTTTCGCCGATAGAAAACATGTGGTCCATGGTTGCTCAACGATTGACCCAGAATACATCCCCAGCTGCCACACCAGATCAACTTTGGCAACGTGTGGAAGCTGCTTGGTCTGCTGTACCCCAAGAACACATCCAAAGTCTCTTTGAATCAATGCCGAGGCGTGTGGCAGCGGTGATCTCCAACAATGGCGGCTACTCTGGCTACTGATTTTGGCAGGAACCACACTTCACAGAAGTCTATAAATTTAATCATTTGATACTTGGTCAACATGTTATCTACAAAATAAATTTTGTTGTGATATCTCTTGTCTTTCTTGGTGTTGCAATTTATGTGGCCAGCAGTGTATTAGAAAATAGAAAACATTTTGGTGTTAGGTCTTATAATTGACCAGTAGTTCACACTGTATATATACATTGACGTGCCAAAAGTCATGGGATAGCAGTATGCAAATTTACAAGTGGCGCTCGCATCGCTTTAAAAGAGTAGAGTCAGATGGTTATCAGTGCTGTCTGTTGAACACTTGAATGTCCTGTAAAACGTTTAATAACGTGATAATGGCTACCCGACTAGAATGAACTGAGTTTGAAAGTGGAATGATAGTTGGAGCTCGACGCATGGGGCATAGTATTTCGGAAGTTGTTGAGACTCAAGATTCCTCGCTCCAGTGTCAAGAGTATCGAGAATACTTCATGGAATGCATAACCTTCCACTAAACCACTCAGTCTGCTGAATGATCGAGGTCAGCGACGTCTGAGCAGAAGCGCCCGTGCTAATAGACAAACGACACTGCGTAAACTAACTGCCACATTCAATGAGGGACGCCCAAGAAGCCTGTCAGATCCGTGTAGCAAAATTTGGTTTTGATAGGATATGGCAGCAGAAGACCGACTCGAGTGCCTTTACTCAGCACATCGGCTTCGGCGCCGCACTTGGGCTCACGAACACATGCATTGGATCCTAGATGACTGGAAGAAGGTAGTATGGTCCGATGAGTCACGTTTCTAGTTGGTACGAGCTGATGGTCGAGTTCGGGTATCGCGCAAACCCCATGAGGCTATGGATCCAGCTTGTTAATAAGGCATTGTGCAAGCTGGTGGTGGTGGTTGCATAATGGTGTGAGGAGTGTTTACCTGGCATGAATTGGGTCCTTTGGTCAAATTGAACCTGTCATTGACAGGAAATCGCTATGTTAAGCTGCTTAGTGAACATTTGCAGCCCCTTATGGACTTCACTTACCCCAATAACGATGGGCTGTTCCAGGATGATAATGCTCTATGTCACCGGGCCCATTTTGTTCGCGATTGGTTTGAGGAGCATTCTGGACAATTCCAACACATGGTTTGATCACCTAGATCACCAGACATGAACCCCAAGGAGCATATCTGGGATATGATCGAAAGAGCCATTCGTGCATTAGATCCTGCTCCCAACCACACAATTATGGGCGGCTATCGAGACAGCATGACTTAACATCTCTATTGGCGACTACCTTCGACTGAGTCCCTGCCACGTTCGTATAGTTGCTGCATTTCGTCGAGCTAAAGGATGCCCCGCACGATATTAGAGGTATGCGTTTGACTCCACTCTTAAATGCAACTTTCTGCATTAACATATACTTAATATGGATGTAGATTTTTTCCCTGTATTGTTTTAATTTGATTATGGCAGCTCTTTAGGCATGTTACCAAAATTACGCCTCCTAGCAACAACTTGCATGCGGTATTACACGAAAAGTATACTTATTTGTTAAGTGTGTGTGTAACATCACATGTCATTAGACAATGACTCTAACTAGAAGTAACAAGTTGGGTACCACAATTGTAGTTGCTGGGAGGGAAGTATCCAGGAACAATTAAATAACTGATTTTTCCTGCAGATGTGTCTACGATTTATTTAATATTGTTTAGTGGATATAATCTTAGTTACAGATGCTCTTTATAGAGATTCAAGTGAAGGAGTAATGTGACATTTAAGTTTGGTTACCATTTTAAAAAATATTGAATGAATGCCTTGGGACTTTTGTATTTTTTGTAAACATCTATTTTAACTTGGATATATTTTTAGTGTTTTAGAACTATCATTAATATAAAAAATAGTAAGATTGTAACTTAAAATGTTGTATTGAGGAATTTAATTTCAATATTTTTTATAAAACTAAAAGTACTTATGTTGGCTAAAATGCTTCTCTAAGGTTTTTGAAATACACCTATGGCCATCGAAAATGCAACACCATGAAGGAAGCATCCAATAGCCTCGTAATCTGCATGATGCGTAGATTATGGAAGGATATGCTAAAGCAAATGCCTATATGCAAATCATGGGCGCCAGTAACGACCCGTGCAAGCAGTATAAAAAGGGAGAACAAAGCCGGTTTGAATTTTTGGAATTGTGTTTTTCGCTGCTCCTGTGTATAGGAAGCTTAATTATGCCTCATCGAAAAATATGGCAGCCATACGAGTACGTTTCTGAGTTGACAGAATGAATTGAGGCTTAGCGAGACTGCGGATTGTCCAAGGAATCGATGCTCGTGTTGGACGAAATCAAGCCACAGTGATATGAATGTGGAATCGGTGGATGCAGGAGGGACGAAAGGAACGATCACAGCAGCCTCGTCACACCACCGAACTAGAGGACAGACATCTTGTGCGCATGTTATTACGGATCATGCTGCAATATCAAGAACCCTAGCTCAAAAATTAGGGTGTGTTGTACAACAACCTGCGACAGCATGTCCTGTTTGACGTCGTCTGCAGCAGTGGGGAATTTTTCAATGCGTCCATTGCTACTAGTCTAGACTACACCACAAGCGACTGCAACGCAACGTAGAACTCAGCACATGGACAAACGAATGACATGACGACTTTTGAGACGAATCTATTCAATGTACAGCACCACGACGGTCGCATCTGAGCCTGGCGGCACTGCATGACTCTTGCATTATGCATCGCCATATCGGTCCGTCACCTGGCGTTATGGTATGGGGCGTCATTGGATGCACCCGTCTAGTACGCATTGCAGGTACACTCAACAGCACCACCGCTTCAATTCTCATAATTAGGAACCTGTTGTCCTCCCCTAACTTCAGGCCTTGCATGCAGCCAGTTTTCAACTGCACCATGCGCAAATTCAGGTGGCAGGCAACGTACAATACTGTTATGTTATGATATCCGATGGCACTCGCTTGATATTATGTATGAGACGAACTTGGGGATTTCCGCTAGATTGTCGAGGCGAAAGGGTCTACCTTGCCCGAACGAAGGAGAAGAGGAGAGACAGCGTGCGGAGGAGGACCGAACTGGGCTGTTGCTAATAGGCACAAGGAACCCGAACGTCAACTCCGGACGCGAGCCAGCGTCCATGCCAACACGAATCCTCTGGTAAGAATTCAACAGGTTCCGGGCGAGTCTATCCACTCCTCATCTGACGGAAAGTTCCGGCCTCTTGCCATATTTCAACGGATCCCCAGGTAAAACTGATTTGCCTTTACTGGGCCCCATCAATAAACGAAGAGTATTTGGAAATTACTGAGTAATAATTTACGAATGCTAACCACTACACAATAATATATCAATATCCCCCAGGTTTCACTTGTTCCGTCACCAAATTTGTCACCCCTACAGCACATCTGGTCGATGAACATCCAACGACTGGTATAACACAGACATCTGCGGATACGCCAGTTGAACTTTGGCAACGTATGGAAGCAGCATGGACTGACATACCTCAGGTACTCATCCAAAGCCTCTTTCAATGCCGAGACATGGAGCAGCAGTTATTGCTGCCCATGACGGTTACATAAAATACCGATTTATTCGTGGTGCATATGTCGAACGGAGCTGTAATTTTAGTCATTTCACCCTTGTGCTGTGTATTTGTATAATAAACATGGCTTTGATATCTCTTGTCCTTCATGGTGTTGTATCCTCGATGTCCAACAGTGTATATACAGGGTGACCTGTAAAGTTCCTTTAAGCCCTTTAAATTTAAAACAGCGTCTCGTATAGTCAAGGAAGTAACGTGTACCAATAGTAAAGTGACCATGCTGAATTTATTGAGACAGCTTACAGCGCTCCTGAACGAAATAAGAAAGTTAAAAAAATAACTCGAAAACTAAAGGAGATCGGCCAAAAAGTTCAGTTAGAAAAATGTGCGCAATACCATAATAAAAGTACAGAAAAAAGTTTCATGGAGTTATCTGTAAAATTCGCGGAGATATTCATGATACAGATACATTTACAGATAACGCCATGATTGAAATTTGAACTATTCCATTGAAAAAGGGGTCGTCCAGAAATTCCAAAACGTGTTCTCCGGTGTTAAACAGTTTTTCTTACCCCTCTCGATTTTTTCCTCTGGGGTTACATCAAAGATCGAGTGTATGAAGCTCCGTCGACAATTTTGCTGGATCTTCGGCAGCGTATCATCGATAGCTGCGCTACTGTCACACCGCAGATAAGGAATATGCATGCCGGCGTGCTTGATCGAATATAAATGTGTATTGTGGCTGATGGTGACCTTTTTGAACACATTCGCCATGTTTTTGTTTAGCAATAAATTTCTTGCTTTTGCTCATCTGTCTTACTTTTCCAATGTGCCACACTGAATAACGCGCATTTGTTTCTGACATTTTTGCATCTGCTCAAAGTTTATCAGGATAAAATTATTAAATAGTAAATCTGCGTTCGTGGCTGTATAGCCGAGAGTTGTTGCGCGAAATTTGTGATTTCGGATCGTCAGGTTTTTTTTTATTTTCCGAAGTGCGTTTCAAATTTTTTTTTATTTATCTTTTTTTACTTTCTTTGTTTGAATTTAAATTCGTCGTTGCCTAACTCAGAAAAACTGTATAACACCGGAGAACACGTTTTTGAATTTCTGGACGACCCCTTTTTCAAGGCATGGAATAGTTCAAATTTCAATCACGAATATCTCCGCAAATTTTACAGATAACTCCATGAAACTTTTTCCTGTGCTTTTATTATTGTATTGCGCACATTTTTCTAATTGAACTTTTTGGCTGATCTCCTTTAGTTTTCGAGTTATTTTTCTTAACTTCCTTATTTTGCCACTAGGAGTGCTGTAAGCTGTCTCAGTAAATTCAGCATGGTCACTTTGCTATCGATCTTAAAAGTAACTAGACGGACCAAGTGGACGGAGTAACGGTCGTAAGATCTCTGAAGCTTAGGCCACGTGGGTAAGGGAATTGACTCGGACAGATCAGCTATGTAAGCGCAGGACTTAGTGGTTTTAATCACATTCAATAATTGAATTTTACAAGGCTTTTAATGTGTCTCAATGAAAAAACCTTTTCATAAGAAAAGGAAAAATAATTTCTCGTGGTATGGTGCTGAGCGAATAAAAACAACGATTGAAATGGCACAATTGCGAGTGATTAGGTCATGCCTGGTAATTTGAAATACGTACCTTTTTATAAAGGGAAACACTAATAAAAGCGCGTTTTGCTAGCAAATCATCTCTTGAAGATTTCAAATTGATACACAGCACAATACTCTTTTTTTTTTATTTCATTACCAGATGAAAAATGACACTTCACTTTGATAAATCTAAAATATTTTGTAGCTACAAAATCACATTTGTAAAGTTCCTTGGTATTTTTCAATTTATAGTAATTTTTTTTATTTTATTACAATCAAAAATAAATCATGTTCTAATTTTAAGTTCAAACTTTAAAAAATATATTAAAACATATATGAAGCTCTATTAATTTCGAATGCAATATATTTATTAGGGTAAGGTCTAGTCTTAAAAATAATTTTCTTAATCTTATAAGTTATAATTACTTTTATAAAAATACTGTAATAATTGAACACTTCTGGAAACATTTTTTATTTACTCGAGACAAACATTTTTATTTACATCAAAGATATTTTTATTTACAAGACATTTTTGTTTACATGAAACAAACGTATTTTTATTTACAAGACACATTTTTATCTACATGAAACATATTTTTATTTACAAGAGACAAAACATAATTTTATTTACCATTCAGCTGGTTCAGAAGATTGTAACATTTTTTTCAGTTGATAATTTCCACAAGAACTTTTTAAAGTTTTAGCAAATTTGATTATCGAAATATTCTTTTTGAAGAAATTTTCAAAGTAATCATATTTTTTGTTGTAAGCCCCATTACTTTTGTGTTGTCTAGTAAACCTTTTTTGCAAGTTTTTAATAAAAACATGTTTGTTCATAAGTTTTAACCATTCCTAAATTGCTACACAAATTTTGATTGTGAGCATTGTTTATAAGGAAGCAATTTAATGCTCCAAATATGCTCTTAACAAATAGTTTATAGAAGTATACACACAATTATGAATATGCAAGTCTTTTTAATGGCCCTTAAAACCAAAAGAAAAAATAAGACTAGAGAGAACCCTGCACCACACATGCTTAGTTGATATAAAATTGAGTGTAACTAAATTTCAAAGGTTCATTATCATATCGTCCTATAAATAATTATCTTCCTGCATTTTCATGATCTTCAGGTTACCATAATCAGAAGTTTGAAACATTCTGACGATGAAAACAATATGATCGGAGGCTCTGAAATTAAATTGATCCATGCAACTTCTGAATTTTTATGACTATTTTTATAAGAATGTGACAATTTTAATTCATTACTTCTATATTATTCGTTTTTAAACAAAATCAATTTGGTGAACATTTTACGTATATTTTTAGCTTGTACGTTCTCATTATAGCTTAATGTAGCATGATGTATTCTTATGTTGAAATATTTTGCCACAATGGCTTTAATCAAAAGAACGAAGTGATTGTTTTCCGGCTCATCATCAAAGATATGGTTTTCCAATGATTTAAACAAACGAGAGGGGTCTATTTTCTTCATGACAGAAATGGACATATGACTGATAATATTTTTTTATGTAACCCATATAACTTCATGGTTTTCCTGAACACTATTTCCGAGTGTTTGCATAATAATACATCCTCTGAGGGCAAAATTAATCCTCTGCTATGTTTGTAATTTTTAAATGCAATTAATCCTTTTTTTCTTTGTCTGAAAACAAAGCAATGACACATGTGTTGCACTTGACAGAAGTGTAAATGCAACTTTTGGAAGAGGTATTAGTAAGAACTAGTTGGTTAAACAACACTTTATTGATAACGTAAAATTGTATAGAAATGTCATTTCACAATTAAAATATTACTTACTTATGAAATGAGTATCCTTCGCCGGCTTTCACCTTGCAATTATACGCAATGCAGTAGTTCACCATGCTGCAGCTATGGGAGAAATGGCGACGAGCTCCCACAACCACGTGACCTTCGCCAGGAGATCTTCGAACCAAGCAGTGAGGAGAAATAACACGAAACTGCGCGCACACGGTCCGTCTGGTTACTTTTAAGGTCGATGTTTGCTATAGGTACACGTTACTTTCTTGACTATACGAGACGCTGTTTCAAATTTAAAGGGCTTAAACGGACTTTACAGGTCACCCTGTATAAGAATTGTGTTGACGTATTCATGACTGAAGCTAATGATTGTATGATTAGTGACTAATTGTTAATGTTATGATTATGACTAATTTTTCAATCGTTTTTAACTTTAGTCATGATTGGAAATTTAGTTAACTAATCAATAAATTGAAAAATTAGTTGATTATCCCAAATCTGATATCTTTTTCTTGGAAATCTTATGATCTTAACCTTTTCAAGGAAATGGGTTCGTCCCACCGGCACTGAAAATGTTGACAAGTTTACTGAGTACTCTAGAACAGGTTTCAGCTGATTTCTCGTCAAAGGAAACCGTACATATGGAGCAACAACTTCAAAAGGATTTATTCTTAGACTTGTAGCACATGATTTTCCATTAAATACTAGTAATTTTCTCATTAGCGCACTTATTTAAATAGGTAATGTATATGAGGTGAGATTCCCCCTGGGAGTATGAACTCCGGCGCTGATGATCAAAAGATTACTTGAAAGTTTGTTTGTAGCCATCAAATAATTTTATAATAGCCAAAAGGCAACATTCAGAATTTTTATATCACATCTCAATTCATGCGATGAATATAATTTTATCTTGATATTAATGCTTTACAATTCGTGACGAGTTTGACTATCACTTAAAGAATGGACTCTTATTCTTTTAATACTTGCTAGAAAAATGACCGTAGGCGATATAACCAAATATCTTTTTTTAAGTATTTGCCACTATAAAATGCTCTCTAATTCTTGTAATACACTTTTAAAATCAAAATAAACAATTTTCTAACAGTTCAACTCATACAGGGTTTTCAAAACTTCCTGTACAAATTTAAGGGAACTAAATATAAAACCGTATTCGCATGGGATTGTATGTCCGCAAGCGCCACCTGGATTTGGTAGAGGTCGCTCGCTGTTCGGCAGTTGGCTAGTTTGAATGGCAATCCACGCTTCGACGCTGTCAGGTGGAAGCAACTTCGTTCACCCAATGTGAAACTAAGTGCACAGCTGTCGAAATAAAATTAGGGCTCATAAAAATGTGCACATACTGTCTTTATTTCTGCACCTTTATGTCTAGCACATCCATATGGTGGTCGCAGATATACATCCCTTTGTGAATACTGTTTAATTCTATGTTCGCTACCTCCCCTTAAACTTTGTACAGGCAGTTTTGATGGTTGGTTTTTCATGGCGCGAGGGCCATTTTCGTCCATGCTGCGCCAAACACGAGACAATGTCAAGTAATGGAAGTACACACAATGAGAGTTTTACTGACATGGTAGAGAGAAATACACTCAGGGAGAATGGAACCTGTGCCGCCTACAACTCGCAGTGGGCAAACCCACTGTTTGAAACACCCTCTATATGAATAAAACGAGTGATATTTCTTAACCCTGGGTTAACGTAGACGCGTGTATTATGGAAATATTAAAACTCTTCCCGAATTATGTAATTCGAGTTTGCACAATTGCTCCAGAACTGTTTGATTTAATTTGGTTTCAGCATGAAGGAATTGAACAGTTAGAACGCTGAAGTTATTTCAATTACCGTTGTACTGGAGCAACACAACGGACTAATGTCGATGGTCCGAGATCAAACCAGAAAGGAAAGATTCGAGGACAACACCACGTAATTTTGAACCACGGTCAGGTGACGAAGTCACACCTGAGCCGACACCCTACTCTCCAAACTTCCACACCACCCCAACGTGAGGACATTTGAGGCCACGACAGATTTAACTTACACCAGCCCCATTTCTACACGACGGTCTTTGGATGGATTCGAATTCGCAACCCTCCGGTTGCTAATCCGTTACTCTTCCAACCTGGCTACCACTGCCCGTGCAGCTTTAGGGTAGGTAGGTATTTTAATTAACGTAGCACTGGAGCAACACAACGGGTTATTGGCGACGGTCCAGGATCAAAACCGAAGTGCAGTTTTAGGGAGAATAGTACGAAGAGGAAGTTAACCCTCCAAGTATTTCGACGAGGTATCTTGTCCAAGATCTGGTCAATTTTTCTAAGGACGAGATATCTCGTCGCGATAAAACTGCTCTTAATCCAAGGGAGACTGAAGATCCGAGTAGAAAAACAAATAGTCCCAGAACTGGTGACAGTTGGATCAGGTTTTCCACCAGATGCTTGCCACTACAGGGCAGTTTTCGACGCGAAGATAAACCACCAGGAGGGTTAAATGTTTGAAAATTAAGATCGAATCGATTCTTATTGGGTCTTAGGTTCAATGTTTTTTATTCGTCCCCGCCCTATCAGAGAAAGCTCAAGCATGAAGTACCTCATTCAAAGTCCGTGTATAGTATGCAGTATTGTAAAAACTTTCTTATAAGAGTTACAAATTCAAAATATAGACAGTTTATTTGATTGTTAGCTCTAAGTTTGGCTGGTAATCAATCCCGTGTTCTTTGTTATGCTTAAAGAGCAAATAGGAGAACAGAGAATGTAATTCAACGGGCAACTAAGGAAAATTGTTGGGGGAGCAAGTGAAATCACAGTTGCTTCATGTATCGTTGACTTACAAGAGGATTGGATTGGACTGGATGTTGGGGTTTTATGGCGCAAGGTCCAAAAGTGGCCAGACTTACAAGTGAAACACACTACGTCAAAAAACGGTTACGAGAAAACGAAGGGGAATTCTACTCCATATGATTCCAGTGTTGTGCGTACAGGGACGTACTCAGGATTTTATTTTGGGCTACCCGGGCAGCGGTAGCTCGGTTGGAAGAGTAACCGATTAGCAACCAGAAGGTTGCGAGTTGGAATTCAACCAAAGACCGTCGCGTGCAAAGAAGGCTGGTGCACGTTAAATCTCGTGGTCTCAAATGTCCTCATGTTGGCGTGGTATTGAAATTTGGAGAGGAGTGCCAGCTCAGGTATGACCTCGTCATCAGTTGTTATTAACTGTTGACAAAATTGTTGACTGTGGCTCAAAATTATGTGGGGTTGTCCTAGGATCTTTCCTTTCGGGTTTGATTCCGGACCGTCGTTAATAGCTCGTTGTGTTGCTCCAGTGCGACGTTAGTTAACTATCTACCTTAAAATTGATAGACATACCTTTTAATACCACCGTCAGTCGCATTTTCATAAGGGGCCGCGTTGGCCCGGTTGGAAGAGTAACGGACCAGCAACCGGAGGGTTGCGAGTTCAAATCCAGCCAAAAGATCGTCGTGTGCAAAGGGGGCTGGTGCACGTTAAATCTGTCGTGGCCTCAAATGTCTTCACGTTGGCGAGGTATGGAAGTTTGGAGGGTGGGGTGCCAGCTCGTGTTGGCTCGTCATTTGACCGTAGTTCAAAATTACGTGGTGTGGTCCTCTGTCCTTTCCCTTCGGGATTGACCAGTCCAAAAACGGTATGGCATTACCGTCAAACCACTGCGTAACAGCCCTTGCTTTGTGACTGGGTGCGTTATTTTGTACGGGTGTCCCGTGACTTTTGTCAGTACAGTGTATTTGCTAATTTTGAGTCTAAAGGACTTAAGCCCCATAGACGCGCCCATTAATTAAAAAAGGATATATTTACTTATTTCAGGTCTTGGGGCTGAAGCTCCAACTCTGTAGATACGCCCATGAATTAAAAATGATATAGTTGCTTATTTTGTGTTCGAGGAGCTTAAACCTCATGGGTGCACCCATGAATTACAAAAAGATAGTTTTACTTTTTCGGTGTACGGCGCTTAAGCCTCCCAGTAGATGCACGCATGAATTAAAAGGGAGATATTCGCTGATTTGGGGTCTAATAGACTCAAACCGTCATAGCCCCGGTAGGTGCACCCATGAATTAAACAAAGCATATTTTCTTTTTGTCTAGACCCAAAACATATTTGCTTCATTGGATCTGGGGGCCTTAAGTCCCCAAAGCCCCCCGGGAAGCGCCTATGCGTGCATATGAAGCGAACGCTTTCATGCACTTCGGATACAACGTTTAAAAGTCAATCCTTCCTTTCATGAAGCTCCTTGTCGTATTACCTTTCTTGTAGCTCACCGCATTCGTATTACTACAGTCAAACCTCGTTAAGACGAATTTCTAAGGATCGTAAAAAATTCGTATTAACGTTCGTGTTATCCGAATTCAGAAAAAGCATTATTTCAACAATAAAATGAAATATTAATATGTATTTACATTACTTATTGTACAATTCCTGATTCATCACAAATATTATACAGGTGATTCTTGATTATTCAGATGATTCTTGATTACACAGATAATTCTTGAAGACACAGATGTTTCCTGATTGCGCAATTTTGTCTTTAAATAGTTCTGTTATCGATTTTTGTGTTTTGTTTTCTCGTGGAATTATTTAAGAAAACCTTTGATGCGGTCAAGGCTGTTTAATTGAGCAGATGAATTTTCACTGCCTAACAAAAAGCGGTGAACAATTTCTAAGCTACCATTAGCTCCCTTTAAAGAAGGCACTCTTATTCCTTCATCGGAATGTTCATTTATCCTTTCTAATTTCGGAGTGACTTAAAGTCTTCAGATGACTTCTGATAATACGACTGAAAAGAATCCGTTTGCCCTTAAGTTTCGAAAATTTGTTGGTCTTAAGAGATTAGTGTAACCCGAAATCTTAAACGAATGTTAACACTATTTGAATATACATTTTGAAGGGGATTGGAATTTAATTCGTATTAAGCGAGTCCGTCTTAATGAGGTTTGACTGCATTAAGAAAAATAAATCATCAAAATTCCCTTCTCTCCCCCGTCAATACAAAGAAAGGGGAGCCTTTTTCTACTTGCATGTCCTTGAAACCCATTAACAGGTGCCCTTATCAAAGCCCAGCCTTTTCCAACTTATATCACAAAAATATACCAGTAATTTTATAAAAAATATACTAATTAGAATATTTTGCACATAAATTATTTTAATAATATACCATATCACTATTTTAAATAGCATATTTTGTTTTGGACAGAGGGCGGTATCAACGTCATTTGTCCCAGTTCCCAAAAAGTAGATTTTCTCTGGGGTTACACATTTGTAATACAGTCAAACCTCATTAAGACGAACTCGTTTAATACGAATTACTGATAATGCGAACTAAATTCCGATCCTCTTCAATTTGTATATTCAAATCATGTTAACTCATTCGTTTAAGAATTCGGGTTACACTAATAAGATGAACAAGAGAAGGGATCCATTGTAAATGTATCCTAGGGAGCTCTGACAATTGCCTTAGTTTGTTTAGAATATCAATTCCAATCCTGTCTCCGATCTTGTTCTGGTTTTTCAAATATTAGATCGTTCCTCTCAACTAAAATATATCAGGAATAAAACCTACCGATTTTACGCTCATGTTTTTTGCGATTACACGATTTTATGGTTACCTCGACGACAGAAGCATAACTCTTCTCCGTTCGTAGTGTTGCGTTTCATCATAGTTTAGTGTTCGGGGTAGGTCGAAATCCTTGTTTCCCGAAATTCCTTACTTACATCCTTTGTAAATTATGACAATTGATGGGGCTTCTCCGAATGTTTGAAAAGTGGAAAATTTAAGACACCCAGCTCAACACAAACAATTACTCGTAACTTCACTGTGTACAAACTTTTAGGTAACTAAGGGATACCAGCTGAGCTATGGTGTTGATTTCGAGTACAGGATGGGATTGTGTTTCCATCTCAACTTTGGATTTGACGTGCATTTGCTTATGTAACTTAATGTACAAACCGATTAGTAACAGGTAAGTATTTTTAGTTTGCTTTTGGTTCATTAAATGCTAGAAAAAAGCACAGATGCATCTGTTTCACCATACCGTAAACTTACTGATCATGTTTGGGAATGTAGATTTATACTAAGCAAGTATCAGTGGCAGAACTTGAAATTAAACATTCATTCTTTTCGATAAGACTTCGATGCTGTTTGTATGAAAAAACAGTCAGTTTTAAAACTTGCTTGACTCGGATCTGTAACAGCATATTAGCAGGCAGTCATCTGATCAGTGTATGTGCCTACTGTAAGATCAGGGAATGATGAGAAACACTAGGTCAAGTGAAAACATTTAAGCACATGCGAGCTGTTCTTTTTGAAACTCTCGGTTCCAGTCTGCATTAGGTGGTGTTATAGTGATGTGCATGTAGTTTTCACTCATATTTCTGATCCTATTCTTTTGCCCAACGGGATTAGCGCAATAAGTAAAAGACCCCTCTGCAAGAGCAAGCGCACGTGAAGTGCAACCGTTACTTGGACGGCAGAGAATTAAGTTCTCTGATGGAAAAGGCTTCCAAAATCCCAACCATTCCATCAAGGCTATTGTTAAAGAATTCTTTAAAAACACTGACCTATCCTGTTTGTTTCGTTTCGATTCTCCCACCGTGCGTCCCCTCTCGAACGGATATCAGCTCAATGAATAAATCTTCCTGTCTACCACCTGTTTTCGTGACGATGGAAAACGAAAAGGCACGAAGGAGAAACCAAAAGCTTCGCACATGAAGGCCGAGTTGTTCGCGAGGTGGAGGTAGGGAGAAAATAAACAGGACACTAATGACGTCACAGTTAGGCTGTGTATCGTTCCGCCATATTGCATTCTGGTTTAATTTGCGATTGCGTGATTCGTTGGACGGGTTGTTGTGAGAAGCGGTCCTTATCACCAATATTTTGGGGTTCGTTTTGTCGACTGTCGCCCTTCAATCTCCGACTGATGGTTTCTGTGTCCACCACGTCGAATGACCGTTCGCGTCAAAAGTGGTACCGACGACGCCCATTCCTGGTAAAAGCTTTTTTTACCGACCTGCAAAATGGAAGTTATGTGGCTGCTGTTTATTCCATTGTAAGTTATTTTTGGAAATCCGTATTATTGATATTTTCTGAAGTTGCTTCACTCTGCTGTGTCTATTTTTCGAGTATCGGGATCTGATGGTGCGTATAAAGTTTCGAACTCGGCTGCACGTGCTTTGGACCACGCCTCTACGGCGCTGTGTATTTGTAAACAGACTTTGAAATGGGGCATAGTTTCCATTCTGCTTCCGTATATTGATTGTTTGTTTAGTAACGAATTTTCCCTGATTCTGAAGTCTCCGATTCCCTGAAATCATGTTTTCCGTTGTGTGAAATATTCTATCCCTTTTTTAAAAATAACCCAAAGTATTCCATCCATAGTTAAAAACCAATAGCGTAGCCAGGATTTCGATTCGGATGGGGCTCAAATCGAGATATTTAATGTTTATGCAAATTGAGAACTGTAATCAATACGTTTTTAAGTTTCATTTTAAGTCTTTTTTATCTTATTTTTAGATACTAGACTAAATGTTTAAGTAAGAAAAGAAATTACTATGAGCACTAAAGGGGATTTTCTCGAACTATACGAATAAAGAAATAAATTTTTTATTTGTTATATTCGCCAAATGATTAGGATGAAAATAAATAACACTAAGAGAAATAAATATTAAAATCTTGTTTATCCAAATGTACTTTTATCGCTTTTGTATTTCGATGCGATGCGTAGATATATGAGAATTGTGAGATGATCAGTGGAGAAAGAATACTTACCCGAACTTCGTATTTTCACATTTCGTAGTTCTGATTTATTTAATATTGTTATTTCATGAAAAGAAAAAGTATTTTCTTCATTTAATAATAATTAATTTGTAGATATAAAAATAAAAAACCCCGATTGTTTCGTGTGTGTGGAATATTGCCCTCAGCCATCTCTGACTACACTGTTGAAAACCTTGTATAAAAGTTTATGCTTGGTAAATTAGAGAAACCAAACGGTTGCCATAGAGTTTTTAGAACTTAAAAAAATTTAAATCTCAAATATGACTGTTAAGTTTTCACAAGACATACTTTAAAATTAGGAAAATATTTGTGATAAAAGGCAAAAGATAGAAGGTAATGACGCATATGTGTTTAAAAGTTGAGTCCGTAGTTAAATAATAGGCTGTAAAGTTTCAGGTTTCAGAATTTCAAACGTAGTTTCAATTTCTCTGTACGAAAAAATTTTGCCTTTTTTCAGTAACACAGTTCTGTTACTCACAAATTTGACGAATATACAAATTTTTTTTAAAAAATATAGAGAGGTTGGTAGTTAATTAACGTTACATTGGAGCAACACAACGGGCTATTTAAAAAATGTAGAACTGGCAAATCGTTGAAAATGTGTAGAATATGTTTTGCTATACTGCCTTATATTATTTATCTTATGCTGGTTTGGGTTTGATTCGTTGTTCCAATATCTTTTTTCTTGCTACACGAGTATTTCATTTGCTGGATAATTTTTTTTCAAATTTAGAGGCACCTAATTAATAACATTTACTTTTTAGTTTTCATACTGTGTTTCCGGTAGTTTAATAATTATACTTTTAATGTTCTGCCCTATTCTTTTAAAATCATTCTCCTGTAGACGTATTGTAATTCTTTTCGAAAAATCTGTAGTTTCCACATTCAATTAAAATAAGCGTCGTGTTGTAAAACGATACATTTTACATAGCCAAAAATGAATTTAAGTGCTGCATTTTATGATTTCTCATCAGCTTTTATAGTATTACTTGCAGAATAACTTAGGTGATGGGCAGTTTGAATTTTTGCACAGTAAAAGTTTTAAAGTCTATTCAATTCTAAATTATTATTATTTAATCTAAAAAAATTATAATTTTAAAAAGTTGCATGTTTATATATTTATATACAAACATGCAAAACTTTAGAAGTGACTTTTCGTTTTTTACCGCCTCTCCTCAAGGAAGAAAAGAAACTTTAATCATAAATATAGAAAACGTATATAATGGGTTCTTAAATCCATGTTACTGTTTCAACTGTTTTTGCCTATTCAAAAAAACCCCCTTTTTTATAATTCCTACAACTGTTATTCTGATATTTAATGAGCACAAATAACAAAATTGATAAAAAATACGATTTCTAACTTCAAATTTACCACTAAAGCATTTACTGGTCTTCATGTATTCAACAATTCCGCATTACCATTATCAGAAAAGAGGGAGTAATCATTTGTTTAAATGTTGAGAACAAATTAAAAATTTCACACCTGTATTAGGTGATATACTCAAGTATTTTCTCACTGCTCAGGCTACCCACTCATAAATTATTCTAATCCTCGATTTCAAGTGTAATTGTGTCTCAGTTACAACTTACGAAGTTCAGAATTAGTGTCGGTGTCGCTAAAGATACTTCCAGGACCTAAGCACAACTTGGTTATGAGTTCTTTCAAAGACCATCTATCAAAATTGAAGCTAATGTACATCGCTTATTAATGTTTTAAATGGGTAAAAATTAGATTAAATATATAAAATCCACAATCCGTTTTCAGTGGATATCATCTCACATTGACATCAGAGAAATGACATTGCTGACCGACTGGCCGAAGAGGGTTCTTCAGATGTTCTTGGGGTGTCTGATTCTTTAACTTCGCATGAGTTATCTGAGCAAAAATTTCAAATAATGCAATGTTGCGAATTTCTCTCAATCATGACTAGCACCCGGGGGAAATTCCAGGCCTATCCTTGTTTTACAAAGAGAGAGACTCAAACGGCTTTATCTAGATTGTGAAGCACGTGAAATCATGTGATTCCTACTAATTCGTGCAATGCAGCAAAGTGAAAATAGTCTGACTTTGTTAGTGATTGAGAAATTTCCTATTGTATCGAATGAGAATAGTCATGGGCAATGATTTCTCGCTATCCGTTAGCTTGATAATCTTGAATCGCCAAAGCATAGTGACATTTTCTAAAAAATCATTTGCCACCCTCAGAGCATGAAGAGAAGCATACGGAAGAATATGGATGGCAAATGAAATTTTAAAAATAGTTCTATGCTTTGGCGATTCAGGTTGGCAAGCTAATGGTGGGCGAGAAATCATTGCCCAGGATAATTCTCATTCGATACAATAGGAAATTTGTGAGCTAGTGTAATTCCTGAATGGTCAGAAATCTTTTTCAGTTCGTTCTAGGTGCAAAGGGGAACATGCCTTCAGTAATCACATACTTTCCTGTATTGGGATGAGCCATTCGGACTTATTAGATGCGAATCAAAAGTATATTAAACAAATAAGATTCATGTAGCAACGGAAATCTCATATTTATACAATACATCATTACTTTCTAGGTATGTAGCTGTTCTGTTTAAGTCTAATATGTATGACTTTTAAAAGAGATATTTCACTCATGTAGGAAGCTCTATTCAGAAGTTAAAGTATGAAGTACAATATGATAATTTATATAAATGGAACTCTTGTCAGAAAATCCATAGCAGACTTTCCAATAACTATTCCTGCTTCAAGTTTATTTGATTTAGGATGAAAAGTATAAAAAATACACAATCCAAACAGTTCGCTAATAAGGGTTGTCTATTTCAAGGGAGACACTCAACTTACACTTCACTGAGTAGGAAATTTTTAACCAAGGAAAAATAACTTTTTATGCAATTCTATTTGTATCATACATATTTTTAACGAATCAGTTATTTTACTTTGACGTCTTTTTTCGTAAAAATACTTTTATCTAATGGAATAATTATGTCCGAATCATTTTAATTTAGATCCAAATTTAGAACTTTTCTGGAACTTTCAAACAAGTTCTTGCACATTATGGCATGTACATTTCATTCTATAAATCTATTGGCATTGGTTCAGTTTCCTGTTTAAATTATCTTTTCTGTGATGTTTTATCTTTCCTATTTCTTCTCGAATGTTGCAAATTTAAGGAAACTGACAATTTAAAAATTTTCACCAACCTCAATATACCTATTAGTATTTAAAAAAACTTATTCTTGCGAAGAAAAAGGATGCTATTTAAATCAATGCCATAATTGCTTATCATAAATTTACGAAACATGTCCTATACTGTTTCTGAATTTAAAGGAAATGAATTCTTTTGCTGCTTCATAAGCATTTTTAAATAACACTTCTTGCTTGAGTAGAAATTTAAAATGATTTTAGCTTCGGTTCTTTTTGATTAGGGACGTATTTTTAAATAAATTCACTGCAACACAGGCATAAAAGTGGCAAACTTAATACACCGCTGACAAAATACTAATGATCTCAATATTTGTGGATAGAATATCAAATTTCCATCCCAAGTATTTCATTTATATGACATCACAATTTTCAAATACTACTCTCGAGAGAATCTCATATTCACTTGATGATAGTATAGGTTAATGTGAGTTATTCGTGAAATTTTTAAATTTGTTATTATGTTTAATCAATCAACTACATCGACAGAAGACATACCTAAGGGTACCTAACTTTCTTTTCCATCTCAACGGTTAACGGAGGTCATGTTTGATGAAATGTCTACATTGAATCAAGAAATCTTAAACATTATTTGATTAGTGGCTACTCGGAAACAATTAATAAGATAGGATCGGTAGACAATTTCGAAGGCAGATTTAACTTATGAATCAATTAATAGTAGTGTACGTTCATGAAAGTTATTCATAATTAAAAACATTTTCATATAATATTCACCAATTAACTACATGTGTACACACCACTACATCACACACACCTTCGGGTTGCCTAACTTTCTTTTCCTTTTTAACGGTTAACGGAAGTCATGTTTGATGAAATAAATGCCTGAGTTGAATGGATAAATCTTTGATTATACATATATAGTAGATCCTCGGAAACAATCAATAAGATAGGAATCGGCAGATAATTTCGAAAGCAGATTTAATTTATGAATCAACCACTAGTACAGATTGGCATAAATCATTATGACAGCCATAATTTATTATTTGGGGTTTTAAATATTACTTTTTATTTTTGCTCATTCCCATCATTTCGTTATTAATTGGAGATCTGAACTCCGCTGTGGAAATGTTTTTCTGTTGAATATCCTATTTCCCCCCTTTGCTCTTAGTTGTATGAGTTTGTATTTGGAACGCGTTTCTTTATTTTCTTTTTCAATTTATTTTATTCGTTGTCAGCAGTCGTCTGCATTTCTTTTCAAAAGTGAATGATGCATTAAACGCACACTGTTGGAGAATGTTGGTGATCGGGCCCTTTGCGTATTTCATCATTTCCTGTTATGTTGACTTCCTTCACTCTGCCCCTTCCCTTCTGGGAATCTGTGATATTTTTCATCATGGATTCGCTTGTTATTCCTAATACCAAGAAGATCCTAGGCTCGTGCAACCGTTTTGTACTCACGCCATTTAAATTTATTTTGCAATCGCTTCAATATACTTTTAATGTTCATTCGTTTCATCCCGAATACTTTGAGGTTTCCTTGTAAAACCGTTTTTATATTATTTGATTTCTGACATCATTTGGATTATACCTTGTTACGGAAGTCCACAACACACCCATATATAGTATAAAGCTAACTTTTAACCCTGTAGATTACCAGTTCTTGAATTTTCCATTGGCAAAATGGTGCAGAAATCAACCGCCGGTGAAAACAAGTAATTGACAGGCTGTCGTTAACTCTTATTTTCGAAACTGTAAAGCTTAAAACATTAGTATATGAAGAAATTTTAATCCTGAGAAATGGAGCACGAGCTTAAATAAGATTTATGAAAACGCAACAAGTATAAATCTGTACTTATGTAAAGAACGGGTTAATGTCCAAATTCACTAATTTTGAGAAAAGTCCGCAAATCACTTTAAGGTAATGATAGTTATTACAGAAAAATATGCCAATGTCCTTCTGTCAATGCATTATGAATGAATAAAAACATTGAAAAGTATTTTTTGTACGCTTTATTAGAAAATTTTTAAATAAAAATTACTAAATTAGCTGTTACTAAACACTTGTAAAATGGATATAGGTCCTTTTTCTACCATGGTACAGATATGTAAATCCTCACATTATAGTAGATTAAGTGCTATATGGTAGTCTTATGATACTTTCCCATCAACCGTTTAACATCTAACTAGTTTTAAATTATCTCATTAGTGGCAATATTTAAAAGCAACAGCATTCAGGTCTCTGGATGTCAAACCAATTCAAGTTGTTATTTGTGTTAGTCACTTGCTCGTTCCTTTGAAGGTAAGGATCTAGACCCTGAAGCTCAGCCTTCTGATAGGAACGCTTAACCCTCCCAGTGGTTCGACGAGATATCTTGTCCACCAAGATCTGACCAATTTTGCTAACGATGAGATATTTCGTCATCAAACCAATTTTTTGATGATGACTAGATCAAGATCTGGTTAGTTTTCTTTTAGTGACGAGACATCTCATACAGCAAGGTCTGGTTAGTTTTCTAACGACGAGACGTCTCGTCCATCAAGATCTGGTCCGTTTTGTTAATGATTGCGTATTGGTGAGATACCTCGTCACAACTACCGGGAGGGTTAAGTATCGAAGTTGAATATATATCTTATAACCTTGCTTCCACTTCCGGAAGAAAGGACACTCTCAGAAATATGTATGAAGTGAAAGTATTTGTTAGAGTAAAAATCAACGCAATCTTCAACTGAAGACACTTTTTAAGACAAAGAAACGCAGACTATCAGAATTTTCTTTTATCTATTTAAAAGCAATTTCTTTAATCCTCCAAGCGGTTACGTCGAGATATTTCGTCCATCGAGATCTGTTTTGCTAATGACGAGTATCTCTATATTGCCGATTTTTTTTATGATGATGTGGTCCAAGATGTGGTCAGTTTTCTTCTAATGACGAGATGTCTCGTCCATTAGGATCTGGTCAGTTTTGCTAATGAGACGAGATACCTCGCCGAGACAGCCACCAGGAGGGTTAACCTGAATGTCACGAGATTTCTTCCGAGTAGTGTAGTATTGCTTTACCCCACAGCACACATGATGGCTAAATAACTACATCCGTTGGATGAAAGAATCCTAGGAAAGATTCTATTGATCAAGATCAGAACTGATAAGGATTCCAACGGGGTAGACTGCAGGTTGGGAGGTGGAATTATGCGTGTGAACCCCTCAGAGTGTTGAGAATTTTTTAACTGAAGTTATAGTAGGTTTTCTAAAACTTGAGAACTTATGTGAATTAAAGTACAATTTTTTATTGAAACTTATATTAAAACTAAATTTATATATAGTTCTGGACATGAATACACATATGATAAATTGTAAGCGATTTCAACACAACTCACATTTTTTTGCCTTCTGCAATGTGTTTGTCTGAAACCCAAATAACTACTCCGACTGCGTGTGAATAACTGCGAAATGAAAATTAGTTATATAAATGTATCCTGAAAGTTAGTTTAACATTAATTTGGGTTAGTTGTTTGGGAGTTTAATGTCGCAAGGGCCATATGTGGCCACTCTATTTATTTCGGACACGGAAACAATATTTCTTAAAAGAACGTTGTAAAACTTCAATTTGATTTTTTAGGGTTTTTCTGAAAAAAATTATTCCTATCGCATTTCTTGTTAAGATTTAAACATATTCGATATGAATATTTATAACATGCAGCGACTTGGCATTTGCCCAGGTATAAGACTATTAAGACGAATTTCCGCATTTTAAAGAAGGATAGGGAAAACTCATTTATTCAAAATGAAATATGACCTTCGAATTAAGCTGTTGGTTTTCAACACACTTCTGTTACATTAATATTAATTAATTGCTTCGATATAAAAATACAAATTAAAATATACTATTGTATGTGTTTGAGGAAACTAAATTGTTTTAAAATTCAAAAATCTAATAAATAAGACATTTTAAAGGAGCTATATTTTTGGATAAATACTTTTAAACATTTTTCAGAGGAAATAAAATAGTTATCTCTGACTAAAAATTTAAGGTAAAGGTCATAGGAATAATGTTCAACGATGCATATATAAATTAACTGGTTTTAAAGACTTGTATGCAGCGAAAAGTATGAGAAACTTCAAGGCATTTATTTCCAAACAAGTATTACTCTGTCCGCTGAATGGAACCGATCAGTTGCATAGCGAATAAACTAATTGAATTTTGAGTAACAATTAATGTTTACGTTTTTCATGGAGCGTGATAAGTATTTCGAGGATCAAAATGTAGCGAAAACTCATTTGTTTTGATCGAGAGATGAGTGGTATATTTTTTCTGTTTGGCTTCCAAAAAAATCATCAGTGATACACTACATAACGCCTTCCGTGTTTCTTTTTTTCGACATTGAAATAGTCTCTGTTGCGGAACTAATGCGTATAGTGGCATTGATAGTACTGTTTGCTTTCTGGTGAATAAACTTGAAGATCGTTAACTTGCGATAAGTTTACTATCATGGGGAATTTTGGCAGATTTAAGCGTACCCCCATTCGCCTCTCCATATTTAATACATACAAATGATCGGTATTGCATTTTTATTTGCACTTTTACCCCTTGCATTATTGTTTCTTCGTTGGTAAGAATCATTCGATTGAAGATTTCTTTCCTAATGCCCGACCATTGACCTCTTCGGCTTTCGGCTCTACAAGGGGCGAACTGACGGTTATTTGTGAAAGATCATTCAGTATATGAGACGTCGTTTACTCATACTAGAGATTGTCACCAACATCCATGCGCTTACAAACCGAGATTCTAACTTTGGACCTACTTGGATAGCAGACCAATGCTATGACCACTATGAGAGGCATTTTCTGTCGAGCTAAATGCAGGTGGCGGTAGTGTTTTTACGACTATACGTGTTTCCTGTACGTATTTCGAACTTCGACTTTCCGAGCTTTTTCTTGGTTGGTATACGGCTTTTACTTGCACGAAAAACTTAGACCTTAGACCGAAGACTCAAAATACAGTCTCGCATAAAATCACATTTAACTGTAAATGGAAACAAACTTTTCTGTTTATTTTTTATGCACTGAGAACTCATCCTTATAATTACCCCAAAGTTCAGTCATAATTTTGCTTGCAATAGCTCAAGTTATATCGACGACGGTTGCATTGTCAGAGCTGTGCTGGTGTAGTAATTTTAACGCTTGATTTTCAGAATATCTCAAACATATCATGCATATCGCTTTCCTATTAGTGTTTCAACTAAAACAAATGTACATTTTAAGTTAGTTAACAGGAGGCTACCTAAACCGATATCTATGTAGAGGAATAATATCGTAAATCTGTTTAACCCTTGCAAAATCTAAACTAAACAAGTAGAATGGATTTTTCTTTCCTAATAAAAATTGTTTTTAAATTGTGACGGTGTTTTTCCAGGGTTCTGTACATGTCTCCCTTCTATAGCTTTCGTAACTTTTAGACATAACTATACAATAAAGTAAATGGTCAATAATTGTAATTAATAGTATAATTATTGGTATATTACTTTAGAAATTTCTTTTTACCAATACAGAAAATCTGGATAAAACACATACATCTTAGCGATAAAGCATACACATCTGTTGAAAGAATTACACGATGAACTTTTTATATTTATATAAATGAGAGAAAAAAATTCACTCACGCACGGTTTATTATCTTCCTCTATTGTTCTACATTAGAAGTTGAGCAATAGTGTAAATACGTTACTGTTTCCATAAACCTTGAGGTACCGTTTACTAGGAATGTGTGATCCAGTACCCATCCTATTGAAGGAATGGCCTAGTACCCAACCTATTCAGTATCCATTCCAATGAAGGAATCACCCAGTACACATCCTAATGAATAAGGGCTCGGTACCTAACCTAATGACTGAATGACCGTACCCAACGTAATGAATGAGCCAGTATCCATTCTAATGAAGGAATAATCCGGTACCCATATAAATGCAGAAATAACCCTGTATCCATCCGATGTAGGAATGACCTAGTATCCAGCCTATGGTTAAATAGGCACTTTTGGGGGGAAGCAATCTAATAGTCACGTTCTTTCCTGGAGGACTTTTAAAGGAGTCCCGGGCTGTATGTTTCGCCACGAGAGAAACCACGAAAACATCAGGCATCCACAAGGATTAAAACTCACAATCTAACTCTTAGATCTACATTTGTACTAGCAGCGATGCTTTCAGCCGGGTGGGCAAGCAGAGACTGACAAAAAAAATCTAGTCAAAATTTGAAATACAAATGAAACAAAAACATATTTTTCAAATAAAAAATACGCTATAAGAACTCAGTTGCATTCAAATAAATCATAAAATTCCAAACCTTTCACGAATAGTTTCGTTCTAAAAGTGTTCTCAATTTAATTCAAAATTCGTTTTTCTTTTGTCACCACAGAAGACAAATTTGGTTTCCTTTTTCTCTCCAGATACATACTGACACAATCCACTCGACATAAATCATGTCCTATTTATCATGCAACTTTTCCCACAGTCACTACGGAGAGCCTTGAAATTATGATTTATTTATTCGTGGGGATGGCTTTTGCATTCCGTTTCAAGCCAGTGCATACGGAACCCAACGGTAGTTTTCTGATTCGAGGAGTGAAAAGTAGTGTAGGAATTTCGCTTCAACGCTTTTCGTGTTAACAAATCGATTCATCACTATGCAAACTGTTGACCACAGAGGAAATGTCTTAATCTTGGATTTTGGAGTTTTGCGTTTTCTTACACTCGATTTAATAATACATTCCTAAAAGATTAAAAATATATATACAGGGTGATTCAGATAAGCGTGTACAAACTTCTGGAGGGGTAGGTTTCACAAAGACAAATCGTAATCATAAGCAATGCAGGGTCATTCATGCAGCCTTCGTCATCATTGGCCTGCAAGATCGTCGGACTTAACATGCCTTGGTTACTTCTTCTGGGGTTACATCAAAGAATTGGTGTTCGACACCCCCGTTGAAAGTGATGAGGACCTTGTAGCGCCCATCTCTGTACTGTTTGTAAAGTCCGAGACACGGCGGGAATTTTCCAAAATGTATGCGATTCCACGCGCTGACGATGTCAAGCGTGTGCTACTTCTCATGGTCGCGACTTTGAACATCCCTTCTGTAACCTCAAAGCATTTCGCAAATGCCTTGTTAAGAAACATTTGGTTCTCTTACGCGCTGCTCTTTCATTTCTCGTCCTCTCTGTACACTACACATGAAGATGACGTTTCCAACTCTGCTTTGTTATATGATTCCGATTTGTCCTTGTGCAACCTACTTCTCCCAGACGTTTGTACACGCTTAGCTGAATCACCCTATATAATACATGCGCTATTTTGCTTGGGGAACATATGTATATAGTATATAGTCTCAAAAGCTCCTATTTTCAAAATTTTGTCTACTCAAAAATTAAACTTTGAAAATTCAACAAAGGTCAACGAAAATTAAGTCCCTTTTTAAACTAATAGCGAACTGAAAAACCCGATTTCGAAGTTTTGGCTCCAAGCCGAGGCAACCATGAAGGAAAACATTGGAATCTGTAGTTACTAGAATGTCTTGAAAGCCTTATTAAGAAAATATGTAGTTTTTTAATTTTAAAATTTAAATTTCTTCAACGTCTGTTTTATATTTTTTACCGCATTTTTGCTTTAGCCGATTCATTTGTATCTGAGCAACTAAAATATGGTTTAAGAGGAGAATTTTGCTACTATTTTTAAAAATTTATGCTACATTTTCAAAAATGCTTTGTCTGTAGAAGCATCGTAAAAAGGATTTCCATACTTTCTGGTTTGACCGTTATTGTGCCGGTGTAGATGTCCCAGCCGGTTTGTCCTGATTATATCTGCAGAATTTACCTAGGATTACTCTCAAAATGCTTAATGGGACCAAAAGGGAAGCCCAATCTAAATGGTGTGAATCCTGGAATTACACTGGTGAACATAGACACCTTTTTCTTTTCAACAGAGCCGAATGACCTTATATATTTCAGAAAGGTACCCGAAAAGTTGCCACTTTTGCTGCAAAAACTATAATAGGCATATTGTCACACAGGCCTACTTGCACAGATTCCGCCTTGCTGATTAAGACAAGATGTCTTGTATACCTGAAGAACAAAGACCTTGGAGCACATGTTGTTCTTTTGTACTGGAGAGAACTGCATTAGGGAAATTTTGACTGGACTATGTGACTCACAATCCACTGTTCCTGTTTTTCTAATCCATTTTATGCATATTGCGTTACATGTTAATAGAAAACATCCTGACCAAGTAAAACAATTCATTTTAAACTTTTAGTGTAATATTTAAAAATATTTTGTGCAATTCGTCACGACCTTTCTTTAGAAAGTAACTTTTTCTTTCTGAGCTATTAACACTATAATGAAATTAGCATTATATTACACCATTACACATTCAGGTTACTAATCCCTATTGGGATAAAATCATAATTGGGGTTAGTTATCCAGACGTGTCATGGTATAATATAATGTTAATTCCTTAGTTAATATCACATGATCTGTGCTGAGTAATATACATAATTCCAACTCATTCTAAAACTTTCAGTCCAATATTTAAGAACATTTATTTTGATGATTTGGTCACGGCCATTCTGTGAATGTAACATTTTACTTTAAAAAGAATTAACGTTATATTATTTCATCACACGTTCAGGTAACTAATCCCATTAAGGGTTAGTTGCCCGGACCTTTCATTGTATAATATAAAGTTCATTCCTTTGTCAATATCACATGATCTGTGTTGAGATATATACATAACTGAACTGATTCTTAAACTTTCAGTACAATATTTAAGAACATTTATTTTGCTGATTTGGTCACGACAGAATGTAACATTTTACTTTCAAAATACTTAACGTTATTAATGGAATTATCGTTATATTACATCATCACACGTTCAGATAACTAATCCCAGTAGAGGTTAGTTACCGGACGTGTCATGGTGTAGTATAAGGTTCATTCCTTTGTCAAGATCACACGATCTGTGCTGAGATATACACATAACTCAACTGATTTAAACTTTTAGTGCAATATTTAGGAACATTTCGCTGAATCCGTCGTGACCATTGTTTAGAAAGTAACATCTTTTTCTAAGTCCTAAAATTTTGAATGAAAGGCAACCTCTTGAACGATGATATATAAAACAAAACTCTTCTTCGCTTTACGAAAAGGAAAAATGCAACCTGCTTATCGGAACTATGGAATCAAAAGTTTATTTCGGTACATCCGTCCTTTGAAAGTATCTCTGCTGAAAATCTCTTTGTCTGCTGAAATTGGAGCATCAGGTACTAAACTCACGCCGCTCTGGTATAGAATACGTGCCTCTAAATCTTTTTTATTAAAAACTTTCACAGTTGCCCGTTCTAGTCGGAAGACTTAAACAAAAACTCTAATGGGATATTGTGCGAAGTCAAGGGCCAATGATCGTCCTCAATCTCATACAGACACGCATCGGAAAGTCTTGTCACGTCTGCCATAATACTTACTAAGCTGCTGACAGATGTGTGTTATTTTTTTGTTTGATGCTCAAGTGAGTTTTTTATGTTGGACACGGCGATACCGTTGAAGCATACGGAAGTTAAAAATACTTTTATGTAGTATATGCTGTTTTTAGGTTGTTTAGGCTACGTTCTAAAACTACATTACGCAGCCATTGGAAAGATATTAATCCCTTGTTCAATTTGCAACTTTCACTTTGCATTTAGTTTAAATTTGCAAAAAAGTACGGGTAGAGAAAGGATTTTTTCGTGGAATTAATTTAAACAATGTGATGAAAATATCTGATATCATATTGAAAAATGTTTGGTTAATTTTTGAATGCTTTAAAAAATACTCTTTTATGTATATGCTGTTTTTAGGTGCTTTAGACTACATTCCAAAACTACATTACGCAGACATTGTATAGATATTAATCCCTTGACCAATTTGCAACTTTCAGTTTGCATTTGGTTTAAATTTAGTAAAACAAGAACTGGTAGAGAAAGGATTATTTCGTGGAATTAATTCAAACAATGTGAAGAAAATATCTAACATCAAATTGTGTGTGAAAAATTGTTGGTCAATTTTCAAACGGTTTTTATTATTTTTTGTTTCAACGTACGATTAAAATATTGAAGGGCTTCGGGCAATATAACGACAAGCCACTTTTCAAAACTTTCAGAACAATTTTCGGGTTTAAAAAAATTCAAAAATTATAATGGTTTATCCACTATTCTAGAGGTCACATGATCTTATACTTTCAAGAAATAGCACGCATTCAAACATAGATTCTTTCGATCCTCTTGGCTATTTTGTTTTAAATTTCTTTTCATTATAGAACATATTTGTGTGGCTTATCGCTATGCTGCCTTTGGCTTATTTTATAGCTTATTGCTATGTTCTTCAATTTTAGATGTTTGTTAATAAATTGTATAAAATTATTATGTATTTTTTTAGGTGGAATGTGTTTTTATGATAATATTGGCCATATTTGATGTATATTGTTTAGCTGAAGCTCAACCTGGTTCAATTCACTATAGATATTTTGGGATTAGTTTCCTATTTGTTTACAGTGGAAATCAACATGGTAAGTTAGTTTTTTCATTTATTTTTGATCGATAAATTATGAGTAATTACATTTGAGTAAAGATATGAAACAAAAATGATTTAATCTCAGACGAATTCTCATATCAGATTTTTCGCCACATCAGGAATTCTATAATGAATTAACTCCCTGGGCCTTGAAGAGACGAAAGTAACTCTTAGTAATCCTCATCATTTGTCAAATACTCTGGGATTGATCCCGGACCGTCACCAATAGCCCGTTGTGTTGCTCCAGTGTGACGTTAATTGAAAAATACCAAAAATACCAAATACCATTTGTCAAATATTTCTTCATTTTTCCAGATTTGAAGTTCAAATATTATTTAAATAAAATTAATGGCGAATACTCAGCGCAATGTTTCAAATTAAGTAGACAAAAAACATCGAGAAGCAGATGTGATAAATTAAAAATCTCGTATAAGATAATTATATGCTTTTAACAAAAAACATTTAGAAAGAGAACAACTTAAACTGGTATCTTCTCTATTGATATCGATAGCGCCCTCTATCGATTAAATTCTCAACTGTTTTTCTACTGACAAGAAACTCAATCCTTTTCGTGCAAATAGCATTTCATACAAACATTCTTCTAGTTTTTATGAATTTATAAAATGTCTCCAGACTTTTAGGACTCTTTGCAGTTACAATACAACTTTATCCGTGAGTCTGGATAGCTCCGATTTCATGGTGACTATCATACAATCTAAAAGCAATGGTCAAACAAAAACTAGAGAAAACAGTATCGAGCGATTTGGAGGTACCACACTGCAGATAAACAAGCATTTATGTTTCCCGATTCTTAAGTATATGTAGAGTATGTTTATATATATAAATTCGGTTAGTTTTCCTTTAAAACTTACCTTCTTACTTCGACCCCTTGTTATATTTGTGTTTTAGGGGTTTCATTTATCAAACATGTTCATAACTCGTTTTCTTTTGTTTGAATTGCTATGATCAGTTTCAATGTTTAAAAATCTTTAGTTTAATTTTTTAGAATACATTACGAAAAGCAGGGATTACAAAGCTCAGAAATAAGTTTTCAATAACTAAAAAGGAATTTTCTTTCAATTAGTACAAATGTTTGTTTATTATGAGTATATATATATCATACTTGAAACAAGACATGACTAAATTTAAAGCATTTTATTCTAAAGAGATTAATTTGCAGTCATGAGTCGAATTGTGGGTTCACGCACCTTAACAAGTGGCAGCTCGACTCGATGATGGTCACTACGGGGCTGAGAAGTAAACGAAGAGCGCCTGGGAAAGTATTTACAATTAACTCTGAGACAGCAACATTCAAATGACAAGTTTAGAAAAGAGCGTGAGAAAGGGGACATGAAACGGGAAATTAATATAATAAATACTAGGTGAATTACGCAAATATAAAGGGAAAGATTTTAGGCATGACGTATATTTAAAAAATTTCTCGGAAAGAGCATCATGCATTCAGAAAAAAAACGCTTTTATGTTTTACTGACCCCATATCAGGGAATTAAAAATAAAACCAGAGAAAATTATGTACTCGTTGTTGTAAAGCCTTATTGTGGTGTTTTAAGCTATAACTCACCATTTCAGTTATTTTAAACAGTGTTAAATCCCATGTCATACCATTGATGCTCAGAGAAACTAAGAATCATTAAACTATGTTGTATACGTTTTCTCTTCTTGAAGATGCTACAGTATTTTTACTGGGTTCATTCTCTGGACTTTTTAGATTCGAGAAATTATCCAGCACCAGTTATTTATAAACAGTATCAGAGAAGCTCTGCGAATCATTAAACTATGTTGTATGCATCATCTTTCTTGAAGATGCCGTAGTATTTTTACTGGGTTATTCACTAGACTCTTCAAAACTGAGGAATTATCCAGATTAAAACAATGTTAAATTGCATGCCATAGCATTGATGCTCAAAGAAGCACTACGAATCATTAAACCACGTTGTATGCATTTTTTTCCTTGAAGATGCTGCAATATTTTTGCTGGGTTCATTCACTGGACTTTTCAGAATTGGGAAATTATCCGTGCCGTTATTCAAAGCGGAACCCAATCTTTCACTTTCTAGTTCGGAATTTGTCATTGGTTGCAGTCACGGTGTCTGACTTTGACCTCTCCCTTGTTCCACTTCTCGTTAGAAACAGATTGAATCAGGGATTATTTATTCTTTTCTTTTACACTTGAACCGTGTGTTTAAGTTTGAATGTTAGAAGGTAAGTATACACATCGACAGACCGTGGGTGGTTGAACAAACGTGATTCGACTGAAAAAAGGTAATTTGGAAAGGGGACCGTGTACAAATTGCTATTTCTGAATTGTGGGCTTTTTGCTAAAAAAAGTGGGAAAAGAAATGCTCGTTTCTAGAACAGCTTTTTAGTGTTTAAATAACAATGTATTTTTATTTATAGATACCTCTACAGTTGTAATAAAGTTTTCTTAAACTTTGGTTTTAGTTTGTCTTATTTTTGTACTACACGAGCTCTTAAACTTGGCTGAACAAAAATTGTTACATTTAATTTTATCAGCTCATATGGATATGAGACTTTCTCTATCAAGCTAGTGGCGTTAGTGTTTCAGCGGCGGAACGTGATTCCTGTACGTTTTCCTAACGTGACTTGTCCTGTTTTTCCCAGTACGATTTCAGCCATTCGCCAATAAAAATTCCAAAGAATGAATTAATTACGAATTGACATATGATAGTTGATTGGTCTCAACACCAATTAGATTAAATGCCAAACATCGCGAAAGCGGTGATAAGCTAAATTTTAAGGAAACCCTGATATGTAACATGCGAGAGCATTTTAACAGCATAAGTAAAATCTTCGCAGACCATCTGTTGTGTTTGCACTGAAAATACCTCTCACATCCTCCATATATCCCAAAAAAGAAAGAGTCTAGATGTGTCATGCGAGACCGATAAAAAGCAACTCTTCGTACATATTTTTTGTTGTTTGATCGGTTTCGGTTGGTCCGTTGCTCTACACACACGGTCATTTCAAAACTCTTAGATATCGTAGCGAACAAAATCTTTTTCCAGTCTGTCCTAAGTGCATGAGTGCACAGGCCTTTCTTTACAACTTGCTTTCTTGAACTAATCCGTATCCACTCAATCTTTTACAGAATCTAGCAAATGTATTGAATGTTTGTGAACATACATTGAAGTTGGTCTAGCAAGGGATAGACCAAAAGGAATTAGAAACAATGGTCATTTTTCGCTACAAGAAGGCTGATTTCTCATTTTACCACAAACACTTATGTGTTTATCTGTATGCATTTTTACCTACATATTAACATCCAATATGAACCTAATTTGAATGTTTTGTAGTAAATGTAGTGAATGTTTTGTGGACGAGTAGTTTATTGAAGTTGGTCTAGCTTGGGTTAGACCCAAAGGAATTAGAAACAACAATGGTCATTTTTCGCTACAAGAGGGCTGATTTCTCATTTTACCTCAATTATGTATGAACTGTATGCATTTCACATACATATTAACACAAAATATGAGCATAGTTTCTCGTCTCGCAATTCAAATCCGCTTAATGGCGGTCGCAGGAAAGGAAAATACATAATAAATTGTTTAGAAATAATTCAATTAAAGTAGTCAATGGATGGCACGATATATGAAATACAGAAAACATTAACGCACTACATAATACTAACACTGCTACTGAAAGATTCATAAAGCTAGAATTAAGAATAATATATTCTCAGATTTGTGTCACAGTATGTATTTATTGTGATAATTTTACAGTAAATCTGGAATTGAGTTACATACCTTTAAACTCTTGAAAGTGTTCTTAACAATCTTCTGTTTCGCAACACTTTCTAGTCTCTTAGAACAAAGTGCTCAATCTTGTGTTCGAAGATTTAGTTAAAGCTTTAATCCTCCAATTCGACGAGATATCTCTTCCATCAAGATATACCCAATTTCGCCAATGACGAGGTATCTCGTCATCAAGATATTGTCCTTTTATATGATGACGAGATCAAGATCTGGTCAGTTTTCTTCTCATAACGAGATATCTTGTCCATCAAGATCTGACCCGTTTTACCTCAATCACCTCGTCGAGATAACCACCAGGACGGTTAAAAAAGAAACTCGATATCAAATTCGACTCGGATAACACAGACTCTCGGTTAATCGAAGATTGGATAATCAAGGTTCTACTGTACTTCAAGAATGTAATGACTTCCCATTGTTTTCTATTAATAGGAGAATGCATCGATCTTCGTAAATTTGTCAATCTTAAATTTAGACGTTATTTTTCATCTGTTTCCCAGCGTTAATTGCGTTCCATGAACAACTGTATCTAGCGTGTAAGATAAATTATATTTGTCTCCAAAATCGATTATCACTTAAGGAATTGGATCGAGGAATACGTTGGAAGGGAAAAACTTCGGAGTTGCGGTTTATTTTGCGGGGAATGAAAAATAGATGAGTCGTGAAACTCGAGGATTCGAGTTCTCAAACCAACTTTCATCCAAGAAGTGTCTTTTAACTTATGCTGTAAAAAGTTAAAGTTGTTTAATTTATGAAACGGATAATTTTTGTGATGCAACTTTTTGAATAAAAGTTTGGAAAACTTTCGCCCTCTATATTTACGTTATCAGCAGTACCAGTTAGAATGAATTTTGTGTTCAAGAAATGTTAAAATATTTCTTCATTAGATTTAAAGCTTAGGGTATCTAGAGTTGAAGATAAGATTGAGTTTATTTTTCTTAAATAAGTAATTGCACGTCACTATTAAATGGCAAGATTCAGGTATTTTAAAGTGTGGTAAAGTGTATGATATGAATTTTTTTGTTCAGGGTTACTCTTTTGTTTTATAAATGATCTTTTCTTTGTAAGTTTATATATATATATATATATATATATATATATATATATATATCTATATCTATATATATATATATATATATATATATATATATATTTCCCTCTAGTTATTTAAAAGTGAAACTATATATCGTTGGTTTACAAGTGAGACAATTAACCCTCCTGGTGGTTGTTTCGACGCGGTATCTTGTCTTTAGCAAAACTGACCCAGATCGTGTTTTACTTGGTATTTCGTCATTAGAAAAATTAACCAGATATTGATCTCGTCAGCATAAAAAATTGGCAATATCTTGATGACGAGATATCTCGTCATTAGCAAAATTGATTAGATCTTGATAGACGAGATATCACGTCATTAGCAAAATTAACAAGATCTTGATAGACGAGATATCTCGTTGAAACCACTTGGAAAATTGTTAAAATTTTCGAGATATGAGGCTGTTTTAACTTAGAATGTCACAATTTTTAGACTAGGAGTGTCCATTAAGTTATTTTTTTCTTCGCATGAGGGTTAAATTTAATCTTGAGAAACACACATAAGTAAAGGGCAGAGGGATTCGATTTTTTCCCTTCGTATTCTCAGAAGGATGTTTTTTACTTAATTTGTTTCACTTGTAAGCCGACGAGATTCTTTAACTTTGATATTTGTGGTTTTGTACAAGAATTAGGTCTGGTAAAAATAACAAAATAATATTTAGCCCTTTTATAATCCATGTAGACATTTAATAATTAACTACTTTATTACAAGATGGTTATTCATGCATTTGTGTATAGATAGTTAATCAATTGCATGTGTCCAACGCTTTTTCTAATATATTTTAGTCAGGAATCTCCTCATCTTTTGTTCAGTCATTTCATTCATCCTTGCTGTGTGTTTGATGGCCGGATCTATAATTCTCATGAGAGCTCTGAGAAAGGTGTGTATGCCATTTGTTTAGTGAAGTTTTCGTTCATAAAGCATTATTTATTAAATGAATTTTTTGGTGCATATTCTTTCTAAAACCGTGGAAAGAAGACTAGCTTCAAAAGGTACACGAATATATCGCACTTCAGCTGCAATATCTCATTAACCCAAGAAAATGGTAGGTTGAATTTACGTCGCACTGAAGTAACACATCGGGCTATTGACGATCTTCCGGGATCAATTTTCGAAGGCAAAAATCCGAGGACAACACCTCGTAATTAGGAACCATGTTCAGATGACGAGGTCAACAACTGAGTTGGCACCCTACTCTCCAAACTTCCACATCACTCCAACGTGAAGACATTTGAGTCCACGACAGGTTTAATATGTACCAGTCCCCACGTGCATGACGAATTTTTGGTTGAATCTAGTTTCTAACTCGCAACCCTACGATTGCTAATCTGCGACGAAAGACTGTAAATACATGCCTCTGCATGTTGTAAAACTGCCCTCTACTGGAATCTAGTCATGAATTTTGCAGCTTGCAGAAGCATGTATTTAGCCTTTCTATACATTAAGGGGTCGCCATGGCTGTGGGTTTCCCTAATGCGCTAGCGACCTGCGAATTGCAATCAGAGCCGATTCGATTCCTGTCAGATTCCATTCCACCTGGATGTTTTTCTCTTCTGTGCCAGTAAAACCTTTCATTATGTGTTTATGTCCAATTACTTGATGTTGACCCAGTTTGAACCTTGCGCCATAAAACCCAACCAACCACAATGTGGTGATTTTTAGACTCATGACGTCCACTATATCATCTTTTCTTTGCATGAAGGTTAGATTTCTTTTTGAGAAACACTTAGTGAGTAGAATTTTTTCCTCTTCGTTTTCTCAGAACTGTGTTTTTTGACATGTATGTTTCCCCTTGTAAGCCAATAGTATAAAATTAGGAATACTCCAAGGAACAAAGATGTAACCCAATTCCAATCTGGATGTCAAGTTGCTGTATCTTCGCACAAGTTTTAAATTGTGAAAGAATATTTCAAAATTTAAAAACGCATTTTGATCCCCATTCTCCCCAAAACAGGTCTATTAAGTCTGCTTCCTGACTCTTGAGAACACAACCAAAAGTTGCAAGTCTAACATGGTTTTTTAAGGTCATTAGATTATTGACTCCCCAATGTACTCATTGTTTGAACCAGGAAGTTAAATCTTTTCTTTTGTCTTTTGTTCACGTCCCCGCGTGGGAATATTAAACTTCTATATATTTTAATGGTTTCACGAATGATTGAAAATTTCCGCCGCATTTAATTACAAATTTTTGTTTGTGAGTCGAGGGGTTTCTTAAAAATTAATTTTTGACTTTTTTCTCAGATGTTTTCCTTTACGCGATGTTAACTTTTTGGATACATGAATTTGTTAATTTAAAATGCGCCGTTGAGGAAACTGAAATTAAATATATATAAATAAATATATAAAAAATAGCTTAGAATTTTGACTTGTATCAAAATATAACTTATAAATATTAATTTAGCTGTAAAACTGATATCTCATTTGTAATGCATTTAATTTATTTTGAAAATTTCAATCGTAGTTTTCTGCTTTTTGTAAATGTTCGCTTACATCGAGTAGATTAATAAAGAACAAATTAAATACAAAAAGTAAAATAGCTTTGATTAGTTAATTAGATTACAAATAAATTGATGCTTTACAAATGGCTGTTCTAAATTATTTCATAGTTATTCGGAAATCATTTTATCAACTGATTTTTTAAATGTTTGCAATTATTAAATCTGTTATTGATTTGAGAAAGCTTGATTATGTGTCCACGCTAAGGAAAGTTTACCAGTCCTAAAATAAATCATCATTATCATTATCAATAACATCTACAAATTAACATTTTTCCCCATAGGAACTGGAAAGGAAATTTCGACCATGGCTTTTATCAATGTTATTGTTCACCATATGGAGGCTTCTTGCAATCTTTTACAGATCCATAGTTAACGTAAGTTGTTTCGTTAACCTTTTGAGCGTCGTGAGATTTGCGTGTAGAGTATAGAATTGCTCTTTTCCCCACTACACACATAATGAATAAATAGCCACACCTATTGGCTAAAAGAGAATCATAGGAAAGATTTTATTGGTCAAGAAAGTCAAAACTTGTTAGAAGTCATGCAGCGAAGACTGCAGTTTGCAGAACGGATATATGCGTACGAATCCCTCAGGGTTAAATTAAATAATAAAGCAGGTGACTCAAAGTAAAATTTTAGTGGGGTGGTAAATTCATTGGTAAGTAACGTTTCGGAAGATATGTTCTTAGACTTCTCTATTTACCAAGCAATAATGAAATAAGCGGTATATAAGCTCCGTTTTCATACTAACTGAATCATTATTGCTATTGACATGCATTTTTAGTATTTACATGTGGGAGATGTTGGCAATTTATTGTAAATAGTATTTTAAAATCATTGGAAGCACATATTCGGCTTAAGAAGTTAAAGTATTTCCGGAATCAACTATTAGTGCCAGGAATTGTTGATACTCATTCATATCCGAATTATACTGCCGATTATCGGCACTGTGTATTTGAAGCTCTACAAATGTTTAACAAATTGACAAGATTTCTGAAGTTAATTTTTGCTTATTAACACTAAAACTTACTACCTTTCGAATTACATTTGAATTTATTGTTTGTATGTCGTTGTAATTGGTCTTTTCGCTTTTAAATTTTTATGTTATTTCACATTTGAAAATTTAGAATAGTTTTGTTTTTATTTTATTTAAATTTCAGACACTATGCACGATTTCGATAAACTTTAAAAACGAATTAATGCTTTTTTTTAGTTTTATTATATTGAGGATACGCTACACAGTCATGCGTTAAATGTAATGGATTATGGAAGAAAAACTTAACGTGGAATTGAATTAGTTTCAATCTGATTTCTTTGTTGGCACAAATGAACTTACCGACTCATTCATTTCTTTGTAATAAGATCCGCATAATATTTTATGGAATTCATTAAAGTGGATTATTAACAGATAGTATACCAATTGCGGCGAAATACATTCTTAACCTTCACTGCAACTTAGTCTAAGTTAATTTTTGAAAAAGTTAATTCCAGGGTTCAAAAAGGTTTTGTCACAATAAGTAAAAATGCCTTTCAATAATAAAAACCATCAACTCTGCCATTTATTTTTAAGCAGGCAAAATAATTTCTTAATAATTTGCGATACCTTTGAGAAACATTAGCAGATTTTTAAAAGACCTTAATTTAGAAGAAGATCCACTAAATTAGTTAACCCTAATTCTTTGACGAAAATGTAAATTAATAAATAGCTAACCAACATGGCGCATAGATTCGAGTCCGTCGGAGATTCATTCTCGAAGCTGATTGTTACGATAAGAGCCGATCACTAAAGGTGGAAAACGTCAAAGCAGAGAAACTATTGCTTAAATACTTTTAAAATTGGAATTCGTTTTTCTGAGACGGTATAAAATGATTGTTACCGAATAAAGTATCCTATGGAAACCGTAAATTATATCTAAATCGTAAATCATCTCACAATTTTTAGTAGTTTTTGGATTTCGCAAAATTATATACAGAATTAAAATTTTTAAATAGGTTGACTTTAATGGGGTTTCAGCTACTTGTTTTTGTTTCCTTTTGTTGAGATAGTACTTATCAGACTGAAATGTTTTCAGGATCTCTATTTTGGATACCATCAAGCGATGCTAGTAATATGGATTTTATTGATTGCAGTGAACGTAAGTGATTTTTATTTATGGTTAATTAAAATGGAAGGAAGCTAATTAATCACTAGTTTGTTATTGAGAATTCTCTCTGTAAGATATTATTTTAAAAACGTCAATGATAGCCTTCAAAAGAGTAAAATTTGTTTCATTCCTTATCAGGTTCCAGTCTCATTGAACCCTGTGTGTCTTTTGAAGGGACATAGTTTTTAAATTAAAAAAGTATGATTGAAATCTGCGTCTTTTGACGGAACAGGAATTTTAAGTTTTCAAGTCTCATTTCAACCGTCTTTTTACGGGAGTAATTTTAAAATAAAAATGTCTTAATTTAACCCTGTGTCTTTTGGTGTGATAGAGATTTTAAAATTAAAAAAGTCTCATTGAATCCGTGTCTTTGATGGGACAGGGATTTTAACCCTTCAGGTTTTTCGACGAGATATCTCGTCCAAGATCTGATCAGTTTTGTTAAAGACGAGATACCTTTGAGACAAAATTGTCCTATTGCTCCAAAGGGAATAAAGATACGAGTAGTATAAACAAATTGCCCAGAACTGGTGACAGTTTGGAACAGGTTCTTGCACCATGGACGGACCACTGCAGGATCGTTAAAATTTTTAAAAAGTATCATCGAACACTACATTTTAATGTGACAGGAATTTTAAAATTTCAGAAGTCTCATTGAACCATGTATCTTTTGACGGAAGGAATTTTTAAATTAAAAAGTGTCTCATTGAACCCTGTGTTTTTTGACAGGACAGGGATTTAAAAAGTCCCATAGAATCGATAGTGAACTGCGCCGCAGTTTTCTCACGCATCTATATCTTACTTTGGTTGTATTAAGACGTGCTGTTTGGGTTCTACATCAGCTGCTTTATCCATGTTCTTTATTCTCCAAGAAAAACTTCACTACTTTATGTATTCAAATTTTTTAAAGGGAAGGTGGACGTTGAATGTTCCAAAATCCCTTTTCAGCTTTTTACGGAAACAAATTCCACTTTCTTTTGTCTAGCAAAAAAAAGTTTTGCAATTCCGGCGATGACTCGTCGAGAAATCAGCATTTTTATATCTAAACAAGAAACTGACCGTTTTAAACCAGTTTTTCTCATAAATTTTTCTCCGTTTGTATTCACACAAAACATTCTTCCCGGTCTATTTTTAACTTACATACAATAATACAAAGAAACAATAAAAGATGGTATGCATTTTGAAACAAAGAATTTTTTCTTTTTAATAAGTTTCCTAAAATGATTAAATATAGATTATAAAGGGGAAAATTCTTTTTTATGTACATTTATCATTTCCCCTCTTTAATTACTAAAATAATTTTGTAAAACCATGCCGACTTTTGTTTGCATAGCTTGTCTGATTGTAGGGATATCATTTTTCTAGTTGAAAAACTAATCTGTAGAGCATTATTTTTTTTTCATAACGGGAAGATACAATTAATGTCTAAAAACTGCTTGATATATTTTGCTGCAATTTTATACATGAATTTTAAATAACTTAAGCAACTGCTCTACCCGATTTTGTCAACATGTTTTCAAAATGGGGAATTAAACTTTTGATGTCTCCCCGTCCACTTAAAGTCATTAATTAGTTTCGTGATAATTTTCCAGGCATCGATTATCTGAAGATAAATGTATTTACTAAATCTCGCGTCGAATCATAGAAGAGTGATGGTTTTATTCATACAGTTTTGTGTCACTTTCGCAACGTATAATCACTAATTGTTCTTTATTAGTACAACCTTCTGTCAATGCGAATTGCTTTCGCATGGACTGTAACTTCTATTTTTACTGTTTTAGATGTGTGTTGAAATGTTCATAAAAATATTACGAATAAGTATTTATTTCAAAGATTCCCAGGAAGGGATGAACTGTAAGAATATTACTACTTAATTTTTATTATTTTCTGTTCGTTAGAAATAAAACTGTAATTAAAAACTACTAGTATGATTTGATTTTAAAATGTTTTAAAGAATTTTTCCAATGAAATACAAAAAATATAACTTAATTTATTTTTAATATTGGATGTTGAACATTTTTATAAATTCAGGTTTTCATGTGGTTGATAGTCATGTCAAACTATCAGGAGCTTGCTGATATAACACGATTAGAAGACATGGCTAAGTTAAAGGTAATATAACTTTATTTTTCGAAAAATAATCTGAATTAATTACACACATTTTCAATAAATGAGAATAGTTTTGACTTATGATGATTTATAAGTTATTAACCATCGAAAGGTATTAGTTGTAAAAGTATGTACTTGATAATGTTCCACAGAAAGCCGTTGATTCATCTAAAAGTACTAAATCTCCTTTTCATTTTTAAATGTTCTCGTTTGCCAAACACAATAGATTATTTGCGTGCTCTGATTTATTGATTTGTTTGCTTTCGATATATCGATTTGATTTTTCGTTACATCATTGTGTTTCGTCGGTTTAGTTGCGTTCGTTATATCAGCACCTGAATACAAGAACTAGGTAACTCGAAAAATGGTATATTTATAGTTATACTTAAATTAGTAACGCTGATATCTCATACAGAGAATTTAACGTATGTGTGTGACTAGGTAATTTTTTAATAACCTTTGCTCTATCTATCGGCTAGTAAAAACTAGATATATATATACACTGAAGTGAAAGAAAAGCTGGTATACCAGTCTAATACTTGGTAGACCTCCCAGGGTGTGTAGAACTGCAGAAATACGACGAGGCATGGACTCTACGAGTTTACGGAAGTATTCTGTAGGCATTGAACACCATACTTCCTACAGAGCGGTCCACAATTCTTTTCTATTCCGAGGTGTAGGATTTCTGTGTTCCACAGCGCGTTGAGTGGCACTCCAAATGTGTTCGATAACGTTGAGATCTGGTGATTTAGGTGTGGGAATGGAAGACCCCAAACTCAGATGAGTGTTCCTCTAACTATAATTTGGCGTGTCTGGACTTGCGTCACGGCGCATTGTCCTGTTGAAAGAGGCCAAATCCATCAGAATGGACGCAGGACATGCAACAGGAGTGACTCGTCAGAAAAGATGCACACATAGCGTTCACCTATCAGAGACGTTTGTAGACGTGCCAGGGTCCCATTTAATGCCAGCTAAACAAACTCCATACCATTACGGAGCTACCACCAGCCTGTAAAATCCCCAGGTCACATGCGGGGTCCATGACTTTATGCAGTTTCTCCACATACTTATCCTTCCATCTGCCCGAAACAGTTGGAAAAGCGACTCATCAGATCAAGCCACACGTTTACAGTCATCAAGTGTCCAGTGGCTGTGTTCCCGAGCCAGGCGAGACGCATAGCTATTTGTCGAGTATTCATGGAGGGTATTCGAGTTGGGCGTAGACTCCTAAATTCCCACATATTTGAGGGAACGTTGCACAATCCTCATTCTGATGTTTGTTGAAGGCACAGCATTGAATTCCGATGTTATTTGCGGCAGTTTTTCACACTTATCGGGTGAAACGATTCTTAATAACCGATGCTGGTCACTTTCACTGTCTTTTTTCGGCCACAATTATGTCGTAAGTTACAGGTTTTGCCAGAATTTTTGTAGTCACAATACATCCTTGAAATAGTAGTACTTGAAAATTCAACTTTCTCCTCTACCTTCAAAGTACTATGAATTATCTCACGAGCTCTAATTATTAAACAGCCTTTAAAATAGCTTAAATCGTGATAACTTACCATTATCACGACGGAAACTGCTCTAGATGCTTCCACAGATGTCTATCGCTTTATATATGCACTGGCAGACGCAACCCATGACGTACAAAGGTGGCGTTGCTATGTATTTTTCGTAGGCTCGTCTGTACCAGTTTTCTGGCACTTCAATGTGTGAAACTGGGATTGGAGGCAAATTTTTCTCCCTTATCTCCAAAACCAAAAACTTGAGTTACATACTTCTTGCATTCAGGTGAAGATATATACTAAAAATGATAATTCACAAATTTAAACTGAGTTCTGGATTAAAATCAATATGAAGAGCTCCGGGCAGCGTAAATAAGCCATTTTTCTAGCTAGCAATTTTCAAGTTTTCAAAAATTCCAAAATTATAATGGTTTACCCACTATTTTAAAGAGGTCATATTATCTTAAACTTTCAAGTAATGCGCACTCATGCAAATAATCATATATTCTTTTGTTCCCTTAAATATTTTGTTTTTTATTTTTTTCATGACATAAAATATATTTCTGTGACTTATCACTGTGTTGCCCGGAGTCGTTCAATTCATATCACCAAAACACACCCTGTTTGTTTGATACCTGTTGTGCTTTGCAGAAGACAAAGATCGAGTTATTAGCTATTTGAGAAATAGCTGTTCTCGTTGGTGCCATGTTTAACCATCCCTTCCAAAAAAAACGCACGCGTAAGGTAAATAAATTTTAGTGAACAGACTTATCTCAAGCTTGGAGACCAGATACGGTCCTCAAAATGTTTTTATTAGGCCACAGTCCAGATATGGCTCTCCGGACAGGTTTATCCGGCCCACAGGCCGAATACATCTCTCTAAATATTTTGATAAGACTCGCAGACTAGATACGGCTCTACAGATAGGTTAAATAGGCCCACGGTCCATACACGGTCCTCCGAATACGTGTACACAGATCTGCTGCCAAATAAGGTCCCGCGAAAAGGTTTTCCCGACCAGATATGGCCCGAACAATAAGTTTAACCGGATTATAGACAATATATAGATACCAGATATTCCTAGAGAGTACTCACTCACAAAAAATAAATATTTAAAAAGTGGCAAATAAGTAACCAAGCTTTATTTCACAAATAGCTACGTTGAAATTCGCGCAAGCAGAACATTGTACTGCATTTCACAGATAATTTTAAATGTGCAGTTCGATTATTCTCACTAAAATGCTTGTTGTTATTTATATAGATGGGCACAATGAGTAGCTTGAACCAGTCACATTCCTTGTCACGTCATTCTGTGGATTCAGTCAAACAACAGTCATTTTCCAGACAATCTGAGGAATCCACCAAGCAGATGTCGAATACGAGATCTACAACACCAAAAAGCTCCACATCTACACATTCAGCGTGATTTCATCTGATTTACTATTTTTTAACTGTCCATAGTTTGTTCGGTTTTTAATTTGCTTAAGCGGATTTATTTCGTAAGGGTGGAAGGGAATTTGATGTCAACGAATGTTTTGTATTTGTGATACCGGGGAGTCGGACTACACCAATTTGTGTCTACTTGTTTGTTCAGCTTATTTTAAAATATATCAACTGAACAAAACATGTTTCTTTTGAGCTAGCAATTAGGTGCTTTGTAAAGTAAAAATTCTAGCAAATGAAAGTAATAATTATTGATTTGAAATATTAATTTAATCGTAAATAACAGGGTAATAATTATATATATAGTATATATATATTCAAAAAGTAAAACAATTTTTTAAACGGAGAAAGTAATTCTCAGACATTCATTTACTTGACAATCGTCTAGCCATTTTACTTATATGTAAAAGTTTAGTTCAGTGACTAAAATTTGTGCCTTGTTATAATATTTAGAAATAGAACATCGTGATTGAGATTACTTTTAAAATTTATCATGAGAAGTAAATCATTATCTAGATATGTCGATTGATAGACCAATGAAATTTTCCTTCAATTAATCTGCCTAAATCTTCATATTTTAGCCATCAATTTTGTTTGATGTTTTTAAAGGTAAAGAAAATATAGAATTTCTTTTTTTTTTTTCATCAGTTGATGTATTAGTTTAGGTGGCAAAAGGAGCAGACATTTAGATATTGGAATAAACATCTTTACACCCATAAATCTCGTTTGCTTCGATTTTTCACAATTTCATTATTTCAAGTCTACATCAAATGGCTTGTAAAAACTTGATTGAAAATTTCAGATTTTTATATTATGCCAAGAAATCTTGGTATGTTTTTTTGCTGTGATTTCATTAAAAAGTATTTTCGGTGGTTCTGGTGAGATGCTACCTGTCCATATACATATATTTACAAAATTATTTTCTAATCCGTATAATACATATTTACATAATGCATATTTTTACTACTGTTACTGTTTTCCATGAACTTACATTATTGTGTTTCGTTAAAGGTTTATTGAATAGCATTTATATTGCTGAATTCATGATTATCATGCTATATATATACACAAGTATTTTAAACTTATTGTTATTTTATGTAAAAAAATTGGTTATATTTCGGTAAAAACTGTCTTACTTCAATATTCAAATGCATTGTTATAAATTTTCGTGTTCAAAATTTTAAATTTTTAAAATAATCATTCATGCAAAAACATGAACTATCATACTGCAGTTTTATTTATTGTCCTATACATTTTTTCATATTATTTTATTAAAGTTATATGCATTTAGAACCATACTTTTTAACACGTTTTCTTACAATCATTTATACGTACGAAAATGCATTAAATGTTTTGCTTATATACTGACATTTAATTATGTGTTCAACAGCATTCGATGTGATTGTACTCCAATCTATTAATAACCAAATATTTAGCTTTATTATGTTTGTTTTAATTCAATATCAGGAACAATGTTATAGGTGTTAATTGAGTATTCCATTATGTTAAGACAATAACTTAAAACAGGGATGCCTTAAAAATGAGATAGACTATTGTTTAGTGTTCCAAGACTCGGTGATTTTTAGTGATATCTAAAACAAAAAATGCGATTTATATGCGGCTACAATAGAGAAACATTTCCAGTGGAATTGTACGATTGCTCTGATTGTTATGGTAATAATGCGCTAAAATAAATTTCGGGATTGATTATGTATGCACTAGATATTCTATTACTATTTTCTTTAAAGTAATCCCCAAAGCATTTGAAGTCTTTCCAAACTTTTTAACTACTCTTCTTATCAAAGAATTGTAAAATTGTTGCTTTTGTGATCAATGCTTAAATTCTATTCTAGATTTTTGATGTTTTGAAGAATTTGTTATGTTTATGTTTTGTAAGTGCATGTAGAGAAATGTTGGGTTGTTAGATAGTTTGAGCATTTTATTCCTGTGCAATAAGCTATAAATTCATTTTTCTAAAGGTTGTATGCTTTACAATGGTAAAATAAGTTCATAATCATCAAAAAGGTTTCCCACCTGCCAGTACAATTATCTGTATAAAATGTATATAGTTTTGCCAATGCTGTTTGTGTTTATGTGGTTTGATACCGGTGAAGAGTAAAGCATAATAAATAAAAATTTTATTAATTTTTTTATGTAGTTGTCTCGTTAATATGATTAATTGAATTCATCAGAATATCAGTTGTAACGATTATATTAATTCTATTTTCAGGATTTATATATTATTTTTGTGTACATTCAATTCTTTCGTGATTTTTTCAGACTTAATTTGTAAAAAATATTTTGAAGAATTTTAGATTTCTGTTTATATTTTTAGTAGCTTTTAAACTTTAATTTCTAAATTTTGAAAATAGAAATTTTTACTTTGCCCTCAAACAAAATCTTTTTCGAGAGACAAGTTTCACCGAAACTGAAATTAAAATAAGTTCATTGCAATGATAATGTTACAGTATCGTAAGTTAAAATGTTATATCCGTAACAATAAAATATATTTGCCTTTTTAATATATTTACTTTTAAGAAACATATATTTACTTTTAAGAAAATATTTTTTGACAAGGAAAATAGATTAAAGAGAATGTTAGGAAATAAGCAGATTAACATTAAATAAAGATGAAATAAAATGACGCTAGAACATTCAATATTCTCAAAAAGATATTTACTTTTTGGAGAAGTCATATTTAAAATAATTGTTTTTGCTATTAAGATTAGAAATTTTGTTATGCCAATAAGCGTTTTCTGAGGATTAAATAAAGGTATCTGACTAGTCTCACAGGGTTCTTATTAGCCTTAACTGATTGATATCTAAGATCTTCAAAAGGTGATCAACAAGATGTAAGAGAGCTCTTGAACCTACTTAAATATCCTCGTATCTCTTCCCTTTTCTATGGTTAAATATAATAGAATCTACAAGAATTAAAAAGTGATTAATTTTGAATTCCGTGCTTTTGAAGAAAAATAACTTTTAAAACGATATAATATGATAATAGCAGCAGACATTCAATACAATTCGTAAACATGAGAAAGAAAAATGTTTCAATTTCTTAAACTACATGCTTATAGCGTTGACGTCCGACTTACGAGTCAACTTGTAGTTGATAATTTTTGCAAGGACGTCCACTAACAGTTACCTAGTAAACTGAAATCTTTCGACTGGCGTCGTATATGAGTATATTAGATTTTACCTGCAAAAAAAATAGGTCACGGGTTTCTGAAATAAGCATAAAAATAGTTATGGCTTCACTGAACAGAATATTTATTCACAAAAAATAGTTACGATTTTAATAAATACTCCAGACAAATTATTTGGACATGCAGGATAAAAATAGTTGTTTTGTGTACGCGATTACTCGGATGATTCTGGTTGAGTGAAATAAAATCTGGGTATCAAGTTTAACTAAAAAAAACGGCAAAATTTTAAATGAGAAGTTAAATATTGCTCAAAAACCTAGTTGGCGTCTGTGGCAAAACGTACCATGATCAGGACTTTCATTAAATCCTATGCCTCGTACTAATACACGAAAGATTTCTTTATGTATTGAGAGATAATAGAATATCTTAATTGATTGATACATGTGTGAACACACACCACTGAAAATTAACTTATAATACAGTAGTATAGACTTTAACCTATCCCCAACATGAACTACTTTTTGGTAAAGTTGCAATGTCTTTCACGTCTTGCTAAAAACATTTTAAGGTAGTCACTTCTTTCTCAAGACTCATTAAATCGTATACCTCTTACGTTTACTACTCAAAAACATCGTGAAAGTCAACGTATTAATACAAATCTATAACATAGGGAATATTCCACAAATACTCATTTGAGATTTGACTTATGTAGGTAGGTCATGTTATAAGTGAATTAAAGTTCTGTTTGCAAGAGTGCAAAAAATATCGATTGCAAATAAGGAAACAAGTAAACATGCTATTTATCAATGTTGAGAACTCGAACTTCATTAAATTTTAAATTATCTACAATAATTGCGACTCGAAACTTCAGTACACAGTAATGTTTATTTCTGTAGCATTATGCTTCAATGTGGATCCGCACCCAGGATTATCATTACATGAATTCCGAATTACTATACTAAATGTTAATTACATTTTCCCTCGGCCATTTGAGGTTAGGGTTATGCAGGTAATTAGAAGTATATTAAAATTCTGTTTGTAAGAGTGTATAATATATATTAGAAAAATAAGGGAAAAAATAAGTATGCTATCCATCAATGTCTTTGAGAACATTAACTTTATTAAATTTTAAGTTAGCTACCATAATTGGGACTCGAAGACTGCGTCCCTTGAGTACGTTGCTTTCATTATTTCTGTAGCAATACACTCACTCTTGAATGGGAAAAAATATTTTTAAAACTATCCTAAAGGTGGGGTTCTAGCAACTTATAACGGTTGGAAAATTCGGATTCTAATTAAATAAATTTATTGCTGCGTAATAAAAAGCAATTTTTCTCCAAACAACATCCAAGCTTCTGAAAAGTTAGTGCTGTATTTCCTAAATAAAGTTGTAGAATTATTCAGACCAGTGCCTGAAGACTACTTTGCGACAGGAAGAAAGAAGGAAAATCCAGTAGGTCGACGGTTCGAGTATTAAATTTCTCAGCTGTATAAACGAACAAATTTCACGTGTTACTTTTATGTTTACCCGTCAGTCGTTTCTATTTCATTTAAAGTGTAATAAAGCGAAGAACACTTCCGTGATCAGGACTTCCATTAAATCGTATTCCTCTTACACTATTACACGAAAAAGACACTATATAGGGAGAGGTAATTAAATCTATTTCGTATATTGGCGAAGAGATACGATTTAATAAAAGTCCTTAGCAAGACGTGAGAGAACTTCCTTAAAATGTTTTTAGCAAGACTTGTGAAAGACTGCAACTTTACCAAAAAGTTGTTCATGTTGGAGATAGGTTACACTGCTGTCTATACTGCTGTATTGTAAGTTAATTTTGTAGTGGTGTCTGTGTTCACACAAGTATGAATCAATTGAGAAAGAGATTCTATCTCTCAATACATACAGAAATCTTTCATGTATAGATATAGGACGAAGCATAGGATTTGATGAAATTTCTGATCATGGTGCGTTTTAAGTAAGACTTGAGACAGTGCAGTTTTGTCTGCCAAAAAGTTCGTCATCGTGAATTGGATGTTGGGGTTTTATGGCGCAAGGTCCAAAAGCGGACAAGCTGCGCCAAATACTTCATGGTGGAGATAGGTTACACTGGACTGAACTGGAAATATCACTTGCGGAGTACCCGTGCAAAGCAGCTCATCTCATAATTTTAGAAAAATCAGAAGATTAGTATGCTTAAATGAAAAAATTGTGAAGAAAATATAATTGGAAGGGTTAGCTCAATTATTCAACGGAGCTAAAATTTTGCGCCGCACCCCGAGTGCAACCTAGTGGTCACCCTCCCAAGTACTGGTCGCGACCGAAAGTGCTTACTTTTAGTGGTCGAACGTTCATCCTCTGCGCCGCAGTTGCATGAAGGAAGTTAAAATTTTAATATTAGGGTCAAGTAAAGGTAGACGTAGTGGTTACACTGCCTTACATACTACTGCTTAATGTATTGTAAGTTAATTTTTGTAGTGTGTGGCTAAGTTTACCACAATACTTCCCCTCTAGAATTTAGCAGTGGCTGAATGCGATACACGCTACTACTAGTTGATAGATTGCCAGTTGCGTTAGATCGTGAGAGCTGTATTAAGATCACGGGCGTAATTCAGTATGCGCGGTCATGCAATGGATGTTTGCGACCGTGGATTGTCTTGTGTTGCCTTTTAGCAGCCGAGTGTTGAGCGCCGTGTGAAGAGAAGGTTGAGTGTCAACGAAGAGTGAAGCCGTGATGGGAATAGAAGCAGTGTCTGAAACTGTTATAAAAGGGCTTAAAACAGTTGTTGGAAGTGATTGGCAATTGTTCACAGTGGACCATCCATCGAATTTCAGGTCGATTGTTGTGAGCGTCATCTTGTATTTGTCAGAAGCGCCATAAGACTCGTGTTTGAAAGTGACCGTGTTCATACTCACTTCCACCAGTCACCAATTTAGCAAAACGAGTAAAAGACGGTGCAACTCTGTCTACCAAAAAGTACTCGGAGGAGATTGTTATACATACCACTTTATTGCTTGTTAATTTTTATAGTGATGTCTAAGTTCATCATAAATATATTTAAAAATCTTAATAGGGTTTGAAATAAAAATGAAGTGTGAAAATTTGAAAGATCAAAAGGAATCTTAAAATCCAAATTTTTGGAAGTATTCATTTATTCTCCAGCTCTTTCAAATATATGCGTTTTCATATAAAAATATGTAGATTTCGTAGAAAATAGACTGTACAAGTGTGTAAATATACGCCTTAAATATTCTTATCTTTCAACAACATCGATTGGTGCATTCCCAGCTTCCTCCCCGTATTTGCAGTATTATCATTCACCAGTCGAAATAAGCATTACCTTCGCTTCGTCATTCTTCAGCTTAATCCCCACCATTTGCATATTGTCTAAGTCCTGCTGCATTTAAGCTGATTTCTCGCTGAGTTACTCCAGACCATAAATCAAGGAAACCAGTGCATCCACAATGTTTCAAAGCAGCTTCCTATGCAAATATTTGTCCTAACCGGGTACTGAGGTCTTAGTTAAGTTAAATAATAGCTTTTGGAACTAATTTGCATACACGAAACTGAAAATAAAATAACTTTTGCTGGGGTGTATAAAAAATACTTCTAAATTTAATTCGAACCTGGCTGGCAATTTATATGCTCATTATATATTTATTTATTATATTACTCCAATTTATTTTATATATTTTTATTATATCGTATATATTTTTATTATATATATATATATATATATAATAAAAATATATACGATAATATATATATATATATATAAATATATATATATATATATATATATATATATATATATATATATATATATATATATATATATATATATATATATATATATATATATATATATAAACAAGATGATAAAATTGGTCTATAGCTATTTGGATAGAATAAAGTTCGATGTTCAACATCATCTGAAACAAATTAAACAGGAGGAGTTTTAAATTGGCTATATCTTTGAATACACTTGCTTTATTTGCTCAGTGGTCTGGTATGGTTAGTAGTAAGTGTGTCTTAGTTAATGAATACTGGACTTGAGAATATCATTTTAATATCAATAGGTTTTAAAAAAATATTGTCACATTTACTAAAAATCAGATATAAGCATGTTTTTAAATCTACCTTTACAAAAGGGTGCAAGTTCTAAGAAGACGCAGACAGGGTATTCATTACGTTAAAAGTCTTAGAAAGCTCTTTCGTTTCCTAGCAAGACTAGAGATCAGCGTTTCTTCAATCAGCAATGCATTGCCTTCCTCCAGCTGGAGATAATTGATCTTCAAATTCAACAATACGTAAGTCAAAATTTAAGGAGTTTTTGCATAATTGATTCCTACAAAAGTCCGGTAATGTTAATTAATTAACGTCGCACAGGAGCAACACAACGGTGACTGTCCGGGATCAATCCCCAAAGGAAGGATCGAGGACAACACACCGTAATTTTGAACCACGGTCGGATGTCGAGGTCAATACCTGATCTGGCACCCTACTCTCCAAAATTCCACACCAACGTGAGGACATGTGACGCCACGAGAGATTTAACGTGCATCAGCCCCCGTTTACACGACGGTCTTTGGTTGGACCGAGTTTCGAACTTGCAACTCCCGATTGCTAATCCATTGCTCTTCCAACCGGGTTAGCACGGCCCTACAAGACTGGAAATGGAAGTTTAAAAATTCGCAGAAAATGTTAATCAACTTAACAGGATCGTTTGTGTGTGAGCAAACATTTTCAATTACGAACTAAAATATATGTGTCAATTCACGAAACGAGAATTTGAAGGATATTCTTGAGGATTTCTACAACACAATTAACTTCCGACTACAAGTCTTGTTAATGAAAATAAATGTGCCACATTGGTGTTTAATAAATAATTCTCCCTAAAATGGATTATATTGTTGTCATTTCCTTCTCACACACCTTCCCCCTTCTTCAAACTAATACCTGTGACCCTCTGTCATCACAATCCAACCCATGTACTTGTGTATCCAGGGGCCCACCCAGGATATCAATCTGGAGGGGATACATCTTTATTGTAAGCTCCTTGTTTAAGGGGTGATTTTAAAATTTAAACATTTCTTTGAAATATAGAATAGTTTTAGAGTGCTAATCAGACTAGCTTTTTCAAAACTAGTCTAGAGGGTGTTACCTAGAGACTAGTTTTGGAGTGTTACCTAGAGACTAGTTTTGGAGTGTTACCTAGAGATCAATTTTAGAGTTTGTTACCCACAGACAATTTTTGAAGTGTGTTCCCAAGAGAGACTAGACCTGAAGTCTAGTTTTGAAGTATATTACATAGAGACTAGACCTAGAGTATGTTACTTAGAGACTAGTTTTTGAGTATGTTACCTAGAAACTAGTATTGAAGTGTGTTACCTAGAGATTAATTTTAGAATGTGTTACCTAGAGACAATTTTTGGAGTGTGTTCCCAACAGATTAGATTTAGAGTAAATTACCTACAGACTAGTTTTGGAGTGTATTTCAAAGAGACTAGTTTTGGAGTGTGTTGCCTAGAGACTAGTTTTAGAGTATGTTACCTAGAGATTAATTTTAATTAACTACCCCAAGACGAATAGAAGCTATATTGAAGGGAAATATACCAACATTTTAATGAACAATATTAAAATTTCCAATTATTTTATCCAACCCCAGTAAATAAGAAACGGAGCACTTTTGGAAATGGGCTAAAAGCAAAATGAACAAATATTAGTTGACCTGTTTAGAGAAAAATATCAAAACACCTTTATACACGGTTTTTAAAGAAACAGTCAATGAATTATATAAGTATATTTTTTCGCTTTTTATACGGTCTGGGAGGGGCTTAAGCCTCTATAGCCCATAGGTGCGCCCATGTGGTATAAATTAAACCACTTAAGTAAAATAAAGAAACGAACCCTGAATTACAAGTAAACTCAGCACAAACAAGCGTGCTGGTGAAACGTACGAGTATTCAGAGAGATGAAATCCATAATAATAATACCCTGACGAAATAACTGAAGACCTCTATAATATGGACTATACTCTCAAAAACTTCCAACATAATTTGAAATGGACTTTGCATTTGACAGCTTACTCGTATTTGCATGTTTCCCAGGGCGAGTGTCGAAGCGGCGTAATCAAGTGCGATCTAATAGCTAATAGCGATATCGCATGTTGCTGTAGAGCGCCATTTATTAACAGACTAATGAACAAGTCGCTCTGACATCTGATTTAGACGTATTACCCAAGTGCTGAATTCCCTAGTTTATCTCATTAGATAAGTCATTCAAATAGGTAATTAGTCCGAATAACCCGAATCATTAAAGGCGAATTACAGACGTCTGTAATCTCCTCTTAAAAGACCAATTCCTCATGTGTAATCCCTTTTAATTTACTGCTGGAAAATTCATGTCAGCCTGTAAGGATGGCCATGGTGAAAATGCAAATGAGGGTGGTTTGGTTTTCTATGGCGCAAAGGTCAAACCTGACCAAGTTGGGTCAGGCAATGCTTTTTTCTGTCAAGTAAATGGAACACAAGAAAAGTTTTTGCAGATAAAGAAGAGGAGAAAAGCAACCAGGGTAGTTACAGGAATTGAAATTGATTCGCCTACAGCGCGCAGGCTGCTAGATAGGCTATTATAGGTAAATTGAGCATTGCCGTTGAGAGGAGCTTCAAAATGTGCGACCAACATCTCGACTAATAGTCACGTGATTGCACTGCGAAAAATTTACCTGATTGGCCCATTTGATATTTTATCTTGTTTGGCGATGTAACATCATATGACAGGGTAGGTGTGTGAATCCGCATTTCTAGAGTGGCGACAAAGTGGTGAAATTGCCAGTCTACTACCATCAAATGATCAATCAATGGACCAATCAGATAAGGAATCAATGGATGGGCGTCTTCTCCTGTCCTGAGGACCAATCAGATGATGAATATTAGGTTCCACCCGGCAAACAAAAGTAGTCTAAGGGTCACGTTACTACTAGTTTTGATCACATGATCCTGGGCACATAAAAAGTTTACCATTGCTCACTCTACTTTTACAATATACCTATCTACCAACATCTATGGGCTAGAGCAGTAGGCAAACCCACGGTGGCCCCTAAAAAAGACAAATGAAAAGCATAGATCTTCATTCTTACAGAAGAAATGCTTCCCAGCAGGAATTAATTTCATTTACTGTCTTTATGACCGTTTGGCGTTTATTTTTAATGATAGGCATTTTCTGAGATGTTAATTGTAGATGGCCAGAGTGATACATGCTTACTGTACGTATTCCGAACTTGATGTGTCAACTGCGATTCATCCTGGGCGTATTTCTCGCTTCGGTGTCATTAAAACTTTCCTTGTATATGTCCATTACTTGAAGTTGTCTATCTTGTGTTTGGTGCAGCTTGGCTAAATATAGCCCTCCGCCGACATCAAGACATTTGAGGTCACGATAGATTTAACGTGCCCCCACGTACACGATGGTCTTTGGTTGGATCGAATTTCGAACTAGCAACCCTCTGGTTGCTATTCAACGACTCGTACAACTGGGATACCGCGGTCCAAAGATTTTATGGATAAAGAAGGCCAAAACTGGTTATAAGACATACAAGGAGACACCGCAGGTTGCAAAACGGATATTTGCGTGTGAACCCCTCAGAAATTCATAAATGGTTTCAGTGTATTTAAATTTCTAAGAATGACGTGTCTTTTTTAAGAAGTCTTTTTTAAGTGTTTTTTTTAATATTCTAAGTAATCTAAAGCAAAAAATAATTATTAGAATGGCGCCAAATTTTCAGTACATTTTAATAAGGCCATGGGAAAGAAATTCACGGCAAAAAAAATCAGTTAAAAAGTCATTTTCAGAGACGTTTTGCAATATTATTTGTACCATTACAGTGCAGTAGAGCGGCGATTTGGTACAGTTAATTCAAACATGCCCAATGTGTTGACCATCTTTATCTGTTACCATTTTAAATCTCAGAATGGCGTGTTCAACTGCTGAACGCAAGGTTCTCTGGAAATGTTTCTGTACTTTACGTAATATGCTTACTGTCAGATTTGCCAAGGTTGCTCCGTTATCACTATAGACCAGATCTTTGAGATACTCCCAAAGCCAAAAATCGCCTGGATTCAGATTCGGAGAGCGTGTGGGCCAAACAGTATAGAACTGACGACTGATGACTCGCTCATCAGATAAATGATTTCTAAGCACGTCAGCAAATTGAACACATGTGTGTAAGTTATGCATTAAGTACTTGCATATATTTATTTTTCATAAGAAATTATAATCTAATTTGTTACTGTAACTTAGAGTGCAGACGTGTGTAGGGAAGCTGAGTATATAAATTGAGTTTTAACCCTCCCGACGGTTGTCTCGAAGAGGTATCTCGTCATTAGCAAAAATGACCAGATCTTGATGGACTAGTCATCTCATCAAAACTAGGTATCCCGTCATCAGCAAAATTGGTCAGGTCTTGATGGACTAGAAATCTCGTCCAAACCAGGTATCCCGTCATCAGTAAATTGTTCAGGTCTTGATGGACTAGACATCTCATCAAAACTAGTATCCCGTCATCAGCAAAATTGGTCAGGTCTTGATGGACTAGAAATCTCGTCCAAACCAGGTATCCCGACATCAGCAAATTGTTCAGATCTTGATGGACTAGGTATCTCGTCCAAACCAGGTATCCCATCATCAGCAAAATTGGTCAGGTCTTGATGGATTAGATATCTAGTCCAAACCATGTATCCCGTCATCAGCAAAATTGGTCAGGTCTTGATGGACTAGATATCCCATTCAAACTATTTGAAGGGTTAAGTAATAAACACCCCATAACACAATTTCTACAATTACTTGGGATGATAAAAAGTTGTACAGAAATAAATTGCGATCGTATACTCTCCCCTCCAATAATTTCCTACTCGTAGCATCACATTTCTAGATCGGTACATGGTACAACACCGACATTAGATCGGGAATCGACTCATAAAAACGTACCTTCCTTATCAAAGTTGTAAAGTAACATAGATGGATGAAATGAGAGTACGCATGCGGAACAACCAACATTGTAAATGTGTAATGACCTGTCGGTGAACAAAATCCGAATTCGATAAAAGCTGAATAAAGTCGAAAAGTCCCCTTCCCTATTTGAAGTTTAACTCGTTTATATTCTCCATGAGCACGAGAGTGGAATGGGAAAATTGATCTGTAACTATTGGAGGTTGAAGGGCCGTGATGGGATGATAAAACCAAACATTTTTATGGATTCTGATCGATCAATGTAACTAGTCTTATTAAAACAATTCATTAGATCCCCGAAAAGGCTTTTAAGGTCGTTCATGTTGGATGGATCTTTATGTTCAATATTTATGGATATGAAATAAGACTGATATTTATTAGTTTTCGATTAGTATTTAAATTTTAATTTAAAATGTTTCTCCTTAAATGGAATCAAAATTAAGAGGTGTTGTCCTCTGATCTTTAGCTTCGGGTTTGATCCCGTTATGTTGCTCCAGTGCGACGTTAATTAAAATACCTACTTACCTTAAATGGAATTGCTATCGATATTTGCTAGTTAATCTATCTAGTCAAATTCACTAGTTAAATGCTAATTAACTAGCAACGCTAGACAGCATTTAACTAGCTAACTAATTTTCGCTATAGAAAACTACAATAGTTTTTCTCAAAAATGTTTTTATTTAAATGGCATACAATATCCCTCTTGAATCGATAGGACCCCGGAAGAGCAACGGATTAGCAACCGGGGGGTTGAGGGCTCGAAAATCGGTCTAGCCAAATACAGTAGTGTGCACGGGGGCTGGCACACGCCCAATCTGTCGTGGCCTCAAGAGAGGTCTCACTTGGCGCCATGTGGAAGTTAGGAGAATGGCGTGCCAGCTCAGGTGTTGCTCCTGTGCGACGTTCATATATGTCGCACTGGATATGTCGTTCATATATGTCGTGGTGGCCAAGTGACTGGTCCACCCCGGCCAATACATCGAGAAATAATCCCTACGCGAGACTCTTACCAGCAAAATAATCTACAATTGTACTTATTCAGCTTTAGTGTACGCTCTAGCATATCCACTTGCGGTCATACATCCCTGTGTGAATACGGTTTAACCCTCCAAGTTGCTTAGGTGAAATATCTTGTCCATCAAGATCTAACCAATCTTGCTAATGACGAGATATCTCGTCATTAAGATAGTGTCGATTTTTGATGATGATGAGAACAATATCTGGTCAGTTTTCTTCTAATGACGAGATGCAATGATATCCTGATGGACAACATATCTCATCCAGTAGGATCGGGTCAGTTTTGCTAATGACGAGATACCTCGTCGAAACAATGACCAGGAGGGTTAATGCTGAGTTCCTTACCTTCCCTTAGTCCTTATAGGAAGTTTTGAAACATCCTGTACTGTAGAGTCGTCCATTGGATTTCATGAATTTAAATGAATCATTGATTTAAAATTCAACTTTTCTCTTCTCATGGTACACCTAAACTAGTAATTAAAACTCTATGGTACACCAAAAATTGTATTGTATTTTCTGCCGATCTGATAAAATATAGATATAATTTTGATTGATTTACAAAAATAGACATAATTTGGATTGTCACAAAAGAAATAATGATTACCTTTCGCTCCATAGAACTTTTTGTAAAATAATTGAGGAATAATTTATTTATGATACTTGGGAATAAAAAGTAACCCTGAAAATTATTTATACGGCATTAAAAATATGAGTATTAATTGAAATGATTTGCACTTGTCAAATTCAAAAATAAGCCGTTGAAATGAAATAAATCTTGCACAATTTTACCCGTTTAGCAACCGGTGCACCGGTTAAAAAAGGTTGATTTAAAATTTTAAAAGTTTGAAGTAGTACTTCTAAAAGACAGTGTATGCAATCTCTAAACTTTTTACACTTAATTTCATTCCTTACATTCCTTAGTTTCAGAAATACGGCAGTATAAAATTGCTCAAACGTATCATTTTTATAGGAATATTATTCAGAAAAATATTTTACCACCATGTTCTTCGCCTCCCAAAAGCTTAAATTAAATTTATGTTTTGTTTCTCTTCGTGCAAGTACTTTTTATTAAAAAGGTCACAATCCAGAAAAACAATTTTTCTCTGGATGCTTCTCAGAGACGACTGCCGATAGCTCGAGATTCCACTGCTTTCCTCCAAAATAACATTAGGCTGAATTCTCGCGAAAGCACCAACGCCAGTCCATTTTGATGGTAAAGCTGTTTTATATGCTAATTTGGCTGCTGCAATATAAGGGACAAAATATATATGGAAGGAGCATTTCCGAATGGAGTTCTGATAAAGATCTATTAATAAAATTTGCATTTTTCTTTCGGAAAGCCGATAGAAACCGAGAAAAGAATAGCGAATGCACTTTGTTTTAAACTAAGTTTCGAAATACGTTTTGCATGGGACGGGTGTCTCGTAAATTTGGGTAATTTTAACATTTCATCCGCAAAACTGAAAGCCGAAGCAGATGACCATCTGATCCATGAAAAGTATTTATTTCATGCCAAACACGATTGAGTCTGATGTAGATTGAGTTAGGATTGTATTAGGTATGCGAAACAGCTTGCAAATAGATATATTGTTTTTAATTTATCTATCTGAATTACCCGGCGTTGCTCTGGTGGAAATATTTATAATTCATCGTAATATACTGAATATTATTCCAATGGAGATTTCGAATTGTTTTTAGTCCCCCTGCAGACCCAAGACAATTCTACATGATGAATGTACCAAATTTAGAGTGAATTGGTCTGACATTGATCGTATAAATACGCAATGTTATTCCTATGAGGATTTCGAATTGTCTTTTGCTCCCTGTATCATATCGACGATAAGAAAAAGACAGCTTTCTATAAAAATAATCTTATATTATCATCAAAATTTACATTCCAATAATAAAGCAATAGTTTAAGAATTTACAGACGGGATACATAAACGATATAATACTGAGCGATTTTCAGCGCAACCGTACTCAAGACTCTAAAAAACTTCCAAGGTCATCTTGAGAGACTACTCCTGTAGATGTTAACTCTGACATCATCTGCACAGCCAGACCGGGAGAGAGCGCCCCCTAGCAAGTGCTTTGTCCAGGATGAAAGGACGTTACACCCCTCTGCACACCCAAGACACATAGAACGGGGTTAATATGTAGCCTACGTTACCAGCAGGGTTCCAAAGAATGAGTGTACCAAATTTGTTGTAGATTTGTCAAACGGTGTAGATTTGTATAGATAGCAGACAGAGAGATGCCAATTCTGCTTTATATGTATAGATGTTTTATTCTGACAAAATGGCTTATGGTGAGATGTAAATTTGTAAGCAGTGAGTGAGATTAAAGGGTGAAATACATTTACCCCTCCAGGTGGTTGTCTCAACGAGGTATATCCTCATTACCAAAACTGTCTAGATCTTGATACACGGGACATCTCGCCAATAGAAGAAAAGTTATTCAATCTTGATCTCGCCATCATAAAAAAATCGGCAACGTCTTGATGACGGGATATCTCGTCATTATCAAAATTGGTAAGATCTTGATAAACGAGATATCTTGTCGAAACCACTTGGGGTTAAACACGTTAATTTAATGGGCGTAGAAATCTAATTTCATTTCGAAAACTGAAGCTTAAAAAGATAAAGTATTACAATAATTTGGGTTTGATATGTATAAAATTGACAATGCAGAGACTATTCGTTTCAAATTCTGAAAGTGAAGGAATCAGTAAATGGTATATTAACTCATTAAAAAAATATATTTCAATTTATATCTAAATGTTTTAAGTCCAGTCAGCTCTCGTGTAGCAAAAAACTATCGTAGAGCGACAAACAAAACCAAACTTAAATTGTTTAAGACCAACATAAATATTAAACTCACGTGAAAGTCTATTCAGACCGGTATTTCAGTATCCAAGAATCTCTCCCCATTTTAAAAACATCTATTCTAACAAGAGCTCACGAACTGTTTGAATTTCATAAAAAAATTTAAAAGTAAAATTAAAATTGAAAAATTGTGTTTCAATTCACATCTAAATGTGTGAAGTTTAATTAGCTCTCGTGTAGGAAAAACGGTCGTAGTACGACAAACCAAATAAAACCTAAATGTTTAAAGACAAACATAAATATTAAAATCACGTATATGAAAGTCAATCTGTTCAGAGAGGCATTAACAACACGATTTCAGTATCCAAGAATTTCTCCCCGTTTTTAAAAACAGCTATTCCAACAAAAGCTCACGATCTGTTTGGATTTATTATCAAAAATTTAAAAGTAAAATAGTAATTGAAAAATTGTGCTTCAATTCACACATAAATGTTTGAAGTCTAATTTGTCCTCGAGTAGTAAAAAAAACGACCGTAGAGCTACAAACAAAACCTAGTGTTTGAAGTCTAGCATTAATATTAAGCTCCTATGTGAAGGTGAGTCTCTGTTCAGGCAGACATTTACAGCAATATTTTAATATTCAAGAGACCCTTGACTTTTGGGACCGCGATAGTCCATTTGGAAGAGCAATGGATTAGTAACGGGAGAGTTGTGAGTTCGAAACTGAGTCCAGCTAAAGACCATCGTGTACACAATGGCTGGTGCACGTTAAATCTGTCGTGGCCTTAAATGTCCTCACGTTGGCGGGGAGTGGAAGTTTGGAGATTGGAGTGGCAGCTCAGTTCTCGTCATCTCGTTCAAAATTACGAGGCCTTGTCCTCGGAATTTTCCCTTCGGGATTGATCCTATACCGTCGCCAATAGCTCATTGCGTTGCTCCAGTGCGATGTTAATTAACTACCAACAAACCTTGTTTTTTGAGTACAAATTTTGTAGCAAGGGCTCACGAACTATTTTAGTTGCGTAAGTAAAAAAATTCGAAATTAGAGCTTGGGAAACCGATTGTGTCTCTGTAATAATTTAAATTTAATTATTTAAATTATTACAGAGAAATTTTAATAATTGAAATTAAATTTAAGTTTGTATATGGGGGGGAAATCGGATGCTATCAGCAATTTATTTTCAGATAATTCTCTCAAATCAAAGAAAACGGAATTCAAAAGCGGAACAGAGATTAAAGAATATGCGACTACAACTTTAAGAATCCGAAAACCAAGTTTCCATAGCACGGAAAACATTAATATGTAGTTTCAACATTTAGAAAAAATAATTTCTATATAGCAGATATGTTCCTTTTGAATTATAGTTATTGATACAACACACGTATTCGAATTATAATACTTCAAGCATCTAAGGAAATAACATTTTAGCTTCTCCAAGGATTTGCAGAATATAAAGTCATTTCTAAGCGTATATTTTATTTAGTTGCTTTCACGTTTATCGTCAATGGCAGTCTCCAGCTTCGACATGCCAAGGAACTAGCTATCATAAAAAGGAGGATATCCTCCAAAAGACGAAAAAAGAGACTGCTTTTCAATTCAACAAAAAAGTTCCCTCTGTTAGCTATGGATTGGAAGTATTGAAACTTTATTCGAGTATTTGACTTCATAAACATCGGAAATGAAACCAGTCAAGTAGCTTGTATACGTCAAAGAGGTTTTAGGAAAGGAGCTGCTTAATTTTCGAATACAAAATGGAGTTGATGCCGTAAGTGTTAGGTGTTACTTAGAAGAGTCAAATTCTGGACTGGATTTTATTAGAAATACTACATTTCTGGGGCTGCTGAATTGTGAGTGCAAATGGCAATTTTTGTACAGGTGCGGAAGAAAATCGAACCCTTCCCTCTTTATTCGCGCAACGTTCATTGCAGAACAAATTCAAAGGTACCATTCAATTGGTAATAAAATTTTTGTGATGTTTTTAATATACTTTTTTTTGTTGATACGGCTCGATATTTCAAATTTTCACATACTTAGTGATTTTCATTTCATTTTGCTTGTCCAATACTGTACCTTGCACTATAAAACCCAAATTAACAGACCAACCGTCCAATATGCGAACTTTTTGCAGTGGTTTGAACTGGACATTTTCAGGTGCTGCAGACAAAGCACTTGTGAAATAGCATTAGTAGCGTAACTTTTTAAAATAGTAGAAAAAGTCTCACCTTAAACTCTATTTTAGTAACAATTTTAGTTGCTTTGAAATGAATTGGCTATAACTTAAAATGTACGAAGCAGGAAACAGACGTTGAAGATATTGCCAAGAAATTTAAATTTTAAAATTAAAAAAGTAAATATTTTTAAACAAGGTTTTAACGATTATCTAGCAATCACAGATTTCGATTATTTTTCTTACGGTTGCTATGGTTTAGCTCCAAACCTTCAAATTGGCGTCCCTTGGAAAATTGTCATCCTTAGAAAAATCAAGAGGGCTGGTGTATACGTTAAATCTGTCGTGGTCTCACATTGGCGTTGTGAGGAAATTTGGAGTGTGGGGATCCAGCTCAGGTTTGACCTAGTCAAAATTTCGTTGTGGTGTCGTCGGGTCTTTCCCATCGGGTTTGATCCCAGGACCGTCGCCAATAGCCCGTTGTGTTGCTCTAGTGCGATGTTAATTAAAATACCTACCTAAAGAAAAATCCGAAAAATATTTTTCCCGTCCGTTATAAGTTAAAAAAAGGGAACTAAATTTGTGTTGACTTTCGGTGAATTTTCAAAAAAAGTCGCCAAAATTTTACGAAAAGTCGTCAAAATTTTGAAAATAGGGGCTTTCGAGACGACTTCGCTTGAAATGATACCCCCAGTCGCCAAGGTTGAAAAATAGTAGCAAAAATTCGCCTTTTAGTTGCCTGTGGCAACCCTACATTTTAAATAGTCATTGTCCCTACTCTTCAAACTTACTTCCCATCAGAACCGAACTTATTTTTATATAGATCAGTACTTTGACCAAACTGCACCCAACACAAGATAGAGAACATCAAGTTACGAACATACCACTCAAGGAAAGTGTTACTGGCACAGAAGAGAGAATACACCCAGGGTAAGTTGCAAGAATCGTGCCTGAACCACCACCTGCATCTCGCAAGTTGCTAGCGTAGTGGGCAAACTCACTGAGCCACAACGGCTCGTAAATCTTTGGATAGTTTGCTTCAAGATGTGCATTTTTAAAACAATGTAAACTGAAAGTGAAAGACTAAATTGTATAGTTTAAGCCATGAAAAATAGTCTCCTCTGTTAAAAGTTTCATTTATCTTACAGGAATAATTCTTAAATAAAAAAATATTTAATTAGACGGGAAAATGCTAAAGCTATACAATTAAGCAAAAAGTTTCTCAAAAGAAATCGTGACAGGTATTGTGAGAGAGTACTTCATTAATTTCGGGTCTTTCAAGAATTCCCGATTTCACGACTTTAAGCCTTAAGTAATCTTGAAAGTTAATGAACGAAACGAGAGACTAATGTATTATCGAGTAATAAGAAACGACTGTGAACTAGAGTTAAGAATTCATTCAACCTCAGAAGCGCAAGGAAGGAAGCTATTGAAGGATCCTTAAGATTCCTTGGAAACACATTTCTTCAAGGAATCCTTAAGATTTCTAAAAGAAATGTGTTTCCAGATTCCAAGAAAAGCGATAAATTAATTTGATTATTCTTAAAGTTCTTAATCAATCACAAAATATGTAAACGGGCATTTACCGGGATAAAATTGATCACCCCTTTATTCGTTAGTCGTTCATAGTAGGGGAAATTCAAGGGTAACATTCAATAGGGAAGAATCCAAGTCATTTGGTTCAACCGTTTTTGGTTTATGAGAATGAAAATATTGGGCGCCTAATTAGCTTCCTAGATTTATTCGTATCTACCAAAGTGATCTTATAATGCCGAAATATTTTCACTGTGTTGCTTTTAACCATCCAAGTGGTTTAGAAGAGATATCTCGTTAATCAGGTATTACCAATTCCTATAATGACGGGTTATCTTGTCAGCAAGATAGTGCCGATTTATTTTGATAATGACATGATCAATATCTGGTCAGTTTTCTACTAATGACGAGATACCTCGTCCATCAAGATGTGGACAGTTTTGCTAGATATACCTGGAGGTTGTATGACAAGATACCTTGTCGATACAACCTCCAGGAGGGCTAAAAACTCGACACAAATTCAATGCAATGTTAACTATTTAAGTTAATTTTCAATACCAATATTAATTGTAAATAAATATACGAAAACATTATAAACAGCAAACATATATTTTGATGGAAACGATTCAGAATGATCGTTTATATGGATAGGCACATTTTCAGCATTTTCCTCACTGTAGTATTCGCCAATAGTCCGTAATGTTGCTACAGTGCGACGTAAATTCAAACACCCGCCTACCTCTCGGTAGTATTTTTACTAAAGTGTACTTCAAATTCACTATTTTAGGCTCAAAAAAGGAAAAAAGAAATTACCAACTTTACTTCCACGTAAAGTTGGTCAAGACCATATAAAAAGTTGTGTTTGTTTAATTGTAAACTAGTTGTTTGTTCAGACTTAAGTTTTCCACTCATGTTTATTTTGATACGCATTGATTGTCTTGACGAAGTATCTCGTCATTATCAAAACCATTAGCAATCTCGACGGATGAGATATCTCGTCATTAGCAAAATTAGTCATATCTTGATGACGAGGTAACTCGTCAAACTACTTGAAGGGTTAATAGGTAATACAATGTTTTTTATTTATCTACAGAATTAGCATACCTGCGAATTTTATTTGGAAAATAAGTTCTCATACTTAATATTTTAGTCATACTTGGCTTATACCTGAAACTTATACCATAGCTTAATATTTTAGCCAACTTCGTTTGAGAATATTTATCAGCATAATTGGAGTTAATAAATAAGGATTGTGAGGGCAATAAAGGATACATGCAAGAATAAAAAGATCGATTGCCTATGCTTTAACGTCAAGAAGTCAAAGAAATAGACAACAATCTTCTTTTATAACAAGAGAAGTCGCACCGCGTTTCTTTTAGAACGCACAAGGTGCCGACAGTTTCTTTTATTGTCGTAGAGCTTTAGATAGGACCGTTCTATTCTCAGCGTCATTCGGTTGGGAGGGCAATCATTACATGGATTTCTCTTGATGTTGTCTGTGCTGAGATGCCATGTTCACCACTTAGAGTTTCCTGATTTCTTCAATCGATACGTAAATGCGGGTCAGCTTCTCCTCCAGGAAGTCATTGGGACCGTCCTGTGTTTCGGAAACCATTAATGTAGTTCGAATGGAAGGTAGGTATTTTAATTAACGTCGCACTGGAGCAACGCAACGGGCATTGGGGACGGTCCGGGATCAATCCTCAAGGGAAGGATCGAGGACAACACCCCGTAATTTTGAACCACGGTCAGATGACGAGGTAACACCTGAGCTGGCACTCCATTCTCCAAACTTCCACACCACGCCAACGTGAGTACATTTGAGGCCACGATGAATTTAACGTGCACCAGCCCCTTTGTATATTACGGTCTTTGGTTGGATTCAAACTCGCAACCCTCCGGTTGCTAATCCGTTACTCTTCCAACAGGGCTACTGCGGCCCGTTCGAATGGAAGATCACCGAGTCATCCAGAGTTAATTTCCGAGTTCTATTTCCATTCCAATGTGGACAATACAAAATAAATAATAAAAGGGGGATGAATTCAGAAAGACCAATGACCAGGTCCTGCACTTTTGTGTTTCGGTCAAGTGTCCTTCAATATGCCTTGATCGTGAAATTTGATGGAAACATTACATGATTTTCAGAATATCTGGTAGAGTTTGTGCTTAAAAGCCTCGAATATTCACCACAAAATTCCTTTATTCATAGCGGGATCGCCGTGGCTCAATGGACTTACCCACTAGCAATGTGTGAGTTGTAGGCAGTAGACTCGATTCCTCCCTTGGTGTATTTCTCTCTTCTGTACAAATAAAGCTTTCCTTACGTGTGTATGTCCATTACTCAATTTACTTGACGTTGTTTGGCGCATTTTGGACAAATATGGCGTTAGCACCATAAAACCCAGTCCAACCATCCCATGTGGATGATGCATAAATAATTACAGTGCCCAGAGAAGTAAATTCAAAACTACCAATGACAAGGGGAAGGCTCCAGAGATTCCAGTCTCTGCCCTTTTTTATTTGTGTCAAAAATGCCCTTTTGCAAGAATGACTGAAATCTTGAAATTTAATGAAAACCTTACACGACTTTCGAAAAAACCCGATAGTATTTTTGCTTCAAAGTCTTGAATGTTCTCGATAAAACTTTTATTCATATTGAGGAGTTCTATTTGATTTATATTCAAGGAGTTCTCTGCAATTTGATACCGGAATTTTCGAAAATGAATACTGTCCATTACATTTAGACACATTTAGCTCTTTTTCCCTCCAAGTGCTTTTGACGAGATAACTCGTCCATCCAGATCTGACCGATTTTGCTAATGATGAGGTATCTCATCCATCATTATTTGATCCGTTTTTCAAAAGACGAGATATCTCGTCGAGACAAAACTGCCCTATTACTCCAAATAGGAAACACAAATTGTCCCTTGTCAAGAACTGGTGACGGTTTGAAATAAGTTTTGCATCAGGGGCTGGCCACTACTGGGTAGGTTTTGACGCGAAGATAAGCCACCAGGAGGGTTAAACTCTGCACGATACTACTGGAGACAGACAAAAAGTCAAAATTAAAACAAGCATGAATAACTGTTTCAACGGTGAACGATTCGAAGTTAAACTAAAGACCGTAGGTTAGGCAGACGAATTTCGGAATGGAAAACGTAGTAACCTATCAATCACTCCCTTTCTTGTCACCCATTGGTTCGACGGGTACGAGTGGCGGATTTGTATTGACGTGCAAGTGTAAATGATACTTAACCCGGGGACGCTAATCGGGATTCCGTTAATGCAGCATCGGGGATATTAATCAATGGTAGTTGGTTCGGCTTAGGCACGTTCAGTCCACTCCTGGACCGACGCGTTAGTTGTTTTTACTAATGTTAGTTGATGTCATGCGTTGTTAGTTGGTGTTAGTTAATGTAAAGTGTTGTGTAGTGGTGTGATTAACTTTCATTAACTACTACACAGTTATTTCAAAACACTTTTCATTTATTGATGATTGCTGATGGTGTCCAGTTTATAGGTAAATCAGTTTTCAGTTTTATCTGGGAATTCGCTGAATCATGGCAAGAGGCCAGTGCTTTCCGTCAGATGAGGAGTGGATGGAACTCTATTTTTCAAGACTCGGCCGGAACCTGTTGTATTCTTACAAGGGGATGAGTCTCGGCATGGACGCTGGCTAGCACCAGGAGTTGACGTTCGGATCACTCCAGCCTCTTAACGACACAGCTCAGTTCTGTTTCTCCTCTTCTTCCTTCGTTAGGGCAAGGCAGAACGGGGCAAAGCGCTCCTTTTCGTTAGGACAAGGACCCCCTTTTCACTTCGACTCTCGCCAATCCACCGGAAATCCCCAAGTTCTGCTCATGCATAAGATCAAGCAAGGGCCATCGAAGATTATAACAGTTATTAATTGGTACTGTGTTAGTTGATATCTTGTGTTGTATTTGGTGTTAGTTGATGTCTTGTGTTGTTACTTGGTATTCTGGTGTTCTTGAAGTCGTGTTAGTTGGTGTTATTTAATGTCATATGTTGTTAGTTGGTGTTACTGGTATTAGTTGATATCGAATGTTGTTACTTGGTGTTACCGTGTTAGTTGTTGTTTTGTGTTGCTATTTGGTGTTATTGATATTAGTTGATATTGCTAGGGGGGGGGTAAAAGTTGATACCATCCTCGTACTTCATGTCTGTCGGTCCACGCCATATTTGCGATAATAGGTGCTCTCTTACGCCGAAACACAAATCAGTTCTTACAGATCACAACTTAGCACTTCATTTTGCTTCCCCCTATTTCTTCAGTGTAGTTCCGGAATTCAAATTTATATATTTCACCTTCATCTCTAACTATGTACATAATCCTAGCATAAGCTAATCCTGCGATTTGTATTTTCTTCCTCCTCCTTGGGATGGTATAATTTTTATAAGCAGTATCGTGTTTATTGGGTTGATGAAAAAGTTCGTCCCGTTTTTGGCTCTAGATGGCATTGCATCGCAAAACCGAAGTGTTATCTACTTCACACGTGCAAAGTTTTGATGTTGTTTGAAAGAAGGAATTTCAGCGAGTACTTGGGGGAAATTTTTTATTTGGTTGTGTTTTTTAAATTTTGTTGAGCATTAAAAATGGCAGAAAACAAGGAGCATTTTCGACATATGCTTTTTTATCTCCGAAAAGGCGGCAAGAATGCTTCGCAGATGCAAAAGAAGATATATGTTGCGTATGGTGAGGGTGCCGTTGACGATTCGAAGTACCGTAAGTGGTTCAGAAAGTTTCGTCACTTCGATCAGTTCTTTAGCCAGAAACCTCAGAACTTTTATGAGCGCGGGATTATGCAGCTACCGGAGAGATGGAGAAAGGTCATGGAACAGAACGGTACATACTATATTGATCCAATGTAATTTTTAGTAACTAAAAATTTTCTTCAATTTTTGTCAAAAAACCGGGACAAACTCTTGCATCAACCCAATAGATATTTTATTGAATATTTCAATAATCAAAGAAGAATTGCTTCTTTGATTTCAATATTTCCGCTAGCATAATTCAAATAATTCTGTGAGAAAATGAATCGGCATATCTTTAATTTCAGTGTTAACGATTACACTCCACAAGCCTGTTACTTCCGAGGCTTCAAAGAAACGAGCTCCTTCAGTTTGTTTCTAGAAATCAATGTACCTGAAAGCACGTATTTTGTATGAAGTCACGTAATCGTAGTCTCAAATCACGTTCTTGGTTAAAAAATGAGCAAAATAAGTATATAAATCTGAATTTTTTTTCTATTCTTTATTTATGTTTGCACCGAAATCAGCACGTGTTTTGACGCGTAAAGATTTTTTTCTTTCACTTAATGTGATTTTGAATTTTAGAAACACAGTCTTCATTTGATGTTTTCTGAGCGTTTTATCAGAGCCCTTATTCCAGAAAAGAACTGACTTTCAGGAAAAAAACCTGAAATTCATTTTTAAACTTCAGCGCTTTGTGTTATTGTTTGAGAGAAAAATTTTGAGTTTTTAAATTATATTTTTAGAAGAATATCAATAACATTGTCTTGAAATACATACTTTATTTTTTAATCTTATCAGAGCTCCTATTTCATTGAGCTTTTCAATAATCCATGAATTTCATTTACAATTTGTAGAACAATACATTAATTTTGAAACGTAGTTTCCAGAGGAATTCTTAAGAATTAAAGCTCATTTCAAAAGACAGTTCTGAATAATATTTCAGATTCAATTCATTGGGAAGAGATTTTTAATAATAAAAAATAAGCAAATACATTTGTCAGTAAGAAATGGTAGAATTTCGTCAGAATTAGTCTTTTCGATGTTTCTTATGGGAAATTGGAAGGTAAAATACCAAGACTGCTAATTCATATAATTTGTAGGTACTTTTTATTAAGATGCACTTTCTTCAGAAACAGACGATACACTTCATCAATTCATAACGCTCATATCAGTATAATCTGTGATCCTCATAGAACATTAATGAAAAGTCTTACCTAAGAGGTAAAAGCAATATTTTTAGGGAAAGCACTCGAAACTTGAAAATGTTTATTTCGAGAAAATCGAGTTTTGAATTTTAAACTTGACTTTATTTAATCCTCCTGGTGGTTGTTTCGACGAGGAATATTGTAATTAACAAAACTTAGCAGATCTTGATGGACGAGATATCTCGTCATTAGAAAAAACTTAATAGATCTTAATCTCGACACCAAAAATTGACAATATTTGGAGACATCTCGGAAATTGGTCAAAGATTAATAGACGAGATATCTCGTTGAAACCACTTGGAGAGTTAATTGAATTCATTACTAGTTTTATTCATTAAAAAATGTTCCAACAGGAGAAACAAAAGTAAAGTACCAGTTGAAATACCATAAAATAGACTACCAAAATATCGCGAAATCGATACGTATGAGAAATGTCGGTTCCCATCTCCGCTTAAAGGATCGCAGACAGAATGAAAATCACTCAGATAATAAAGTTCTGTTTTTAAATAAAATGAAAGGCAGCCGGTGAGGGGATTTGAAGTGGGGAATTTCCGGTGCCGATATACTCCTAATAACTTACGTTTAGAGCTCTTTTACATCCAGATCCCGAGGAAAGAAAGTTGGACGGGGAGTTCGTTGACTTATGGAATGCAATTACTGACTTTTCACCTGAGACCATGACTCAAGGGAGGGGTGAGCGGGGGGAATTACGAGGGGATTAATTATTCCCGTTAGGAAGAAGTGACCGTGATTAAATCTGATTAATTTTAAGAAATAGCACTTTGACATGAAAGAGCTAAGTGCACCAGTTATCAACTCGGTGAAAAAGGACTTTTCGCGTTTGAAAAGAAACCCCAGCATATTCGGAAGTAAAATATTGCCGATGAAATCGAGAATATTGAATTAACGCGGTTGTAGGAATTAGAGGGGGAACTTTTCGGAAATAGATTCGGTCTACTTACCAGTAACGTCTTATTTCATTTCTTTTCGTGATACCGCTAATATGAGTTTGAGGAAATTAATAGTGAAAATTGTATGGGGAATGCGTTTAGGGTGAAATTTAAACTTTGCTGAATGATTTTTATTGCTAATAAATATTTAAATCAAATATAAGCGCTATTCACGTATCATTCTTCATGGATGTTTTCAATTAAAGCGTGTTAATATGAAAATAGTTTTAAGGTGATAGTTTCAGAACTTCCTGTACGAAACTTCACCCTCTGAAGGGCACACACGTATATATCCGCTATGTACTCTACAGTCACCCTACATGAATTATAAACAAAAGGATTCTACTCGTAACTCTCGTGAAGCTCAGAGGGTCAACCCTCCTGCTGGTGGCTGTCTTCACGAGGTATCGCATCTTTAGAAAACTGTCCGGATCTTGATGGACGAGATATCTCGTCATTTGAAGAAATCTGACCAGATCTTGATCTCGTCATCATAAAAGTATGACAATATTTTGATAACGAGATATCTCGTCATTAGCAGAATTGGTCAGACTTTGATGGACGAGATATAACGTCGATACCACTTGGAGGGTTCAGAAGAGGCAGAGACCCGAAAATTAAACCATGTTGACCTTCGGATGTCATGTTCCCAGACTTATTGCCTAACAGCCCGTTGTGTTACTCCAATGCGACGTCAATTCAACTATGGACCTACTGTTGTTTCGCATAAAATTTTACAATTTAATACTATTGTTTAAATAGCAGAACTGATTAATTCTATCCAGACTATGCAAAAGAAGTTAAATTCCACACAAATACAATAAATGGGTCGAATATAGAACAAAAATACACGACTAGGATCCCGGACCGTCGCTATTAGCCCGTTGTGTTGCTCCAGTGCGACGTTACTTAAAATACTTACCTTCTCTAAGTTTTCCCAAGGAAATCAGACAGCTTGTCAAATTAAAAGACAAAGACATCACTTTGCAGTGGGTTCCTGCGCATTGCGAAGTGTATAGCAATGAAATGGCTGACAAGTTAGCTAAATTGTCAACCACAATAGGGCCCAGTTCTTTTGTCAGCAAATTACACTCTCTGGGTGAGGGGGTAGGGTCAGGAGAGAGGCTCGATCACTTTGGTGTATTTTATGGAGGGACACTGAAATGAATCGCCATCTTTTACAATTCCAGAGTGAGCCTAATGACCTTCATAACTTCAAAAAAACCTAGAGCAATTGACACTTTTTCTGCTAGAGCCAGGATAGGCCACATTGCAACTCGGGCCTACTTGAATCGTTTTCAACTTGCTGCTCCGACGGGTGCCTTGTTTGCCTTGACGAGGAAGAGACTCTGGAGCATATCTTGTTCGACTGCACAAAGAGAACTATTTTAGAAAATTATCTTTAAAAAATTGTGATTCATCTTCTATTCTTCGCTCTTTCTAGTGTTCATTTTAAGTACAGTCGCGGAAAAGAAACGAACCACCCCTTTTCTTCGAGCAATTTTAACAGTAGAGAAAATTCAAAGATGGAGTTTGACAGAAACTAACCTCTCCCATCAGTTAAACTGTATAAAATTTGCATAAGGGGTCGTTTTAATATTAAACTGAGCACGAATTTCATAATTTCCAATAGAAACCCCTATTTCGATACACAACTTCAGATACCAGATTTCATGTCTTTAGGTCTTAACCGTTTCGAAATTAAGAGTACAGAAAGATTGGAGCTCCTAATTTTAAATCAGTTTCTTAGATCGTTTGCAATTGCATAATAAATATAATAATGTAGTTCTCGAATCGTTTTCACTTGCATAATAAATATAATTCTCGGATCGTTTGCACGCGCTGACAAATACGTTCGAAATAGTGTTCAAATTTGAAATTCGGGTAGCTATAACTACAATTAATCTCGATCTACGAATAGCGATTTTCAATGTGGAGATGATCCCTGAAATGGACAGCAACTTTAACATTGAATATCTCCGAATATAAAAGTAGTAAAGTCATGAAATTTCATATTTAGACGAATTTAACGACGCAGAATCTGATTAAAACATCAAAACAGGGTGTTTTGACTATAAATCTTGTTGGTTTGTGCAAAATTTGATATGAAGACGTCGTCTCCTTATGCATTTTTTTGCATTTGAATTAGTAGAAAACATTATTCCCTATTGAATGATATCTTTGAATTTGCTATACTACGAATAGTGCTCGAAATAAAGGGGTGGTTTGTTTCTTTCCGAGACTACATTGCTTCTCTGGTTTATGGAAGACATCGTGAAATCCACGTTAATATCGAGTCTCACGCATCAAGATGAAATGTAAGAGTTCTCCCAAGAGAATATTACTTTTATCCACATCACACGCATTGTCCGGTTAAATATCCTCATCTATTGGTCAAAACCCCCAAGAAGCTTCGATCCGTCAATTATTTTAAAAATGGTAAGTATCCGTGCTGAGAAAATTGCAAGTGGAAGTGTAGAATTATACATCCCTAATGTTCAGGTGAATTACCTGAAAATTGTTAATTATTTCTATCAACAACTGTCAAAATTTATGTTATTTTTTTAGAAAGAAAGTTATTAACTTGTCTTTAGTGTTAGTAAAATGTCAAAATAATTAGTTATTTATATCCGTTTTTGACAGATTATAGACATACTAGTAATGATACAAACAATAGCCTAAATTCCTAGTCCGACAATAGAAATTTAAGGATCGCATATGCTTGCAGAAATTAGTATCCAGTTCAATTTTTTGAAGTTTCAAATACACTGGCATTTATTCGATGATACGCCGATACGTCTGTATTACAAATATTTTACTTATATGTGCTAGAACAAAAATGTGTTTGATGTTGCTGAAACAAACCACAAAAATTTTACCGATATGTGCTAATCTATAAATAATTTTTATGTTGATGAGTCAGGCAACAACATATTTTGCCTATGCGTGCTAGAACAGAAAAATATTTTAATGTGCTGAAACAGACAAAAAATATTTTACCAAAACGTGCTACAACAGAAATTATTTTGATGCTGCTGAAACAGACTATAACAAATACATTAATGAAATGCGCTTTTTCACTTCCTACCAAAGTTGATAAGCGGTAACGTAATAAAAACCTGTAGACATTTATAAATTTTCGGTTTCATGTGCTTAATCATAGGAATATGAATGTTAAAGAAACCATCCTCTGTTTATATATATAAATTGTTTTCTAGTCTGAATCCAATCTTTCAAATCTATTGATTTGACTCATCCAAGTAATGGTTTGACTATCGCTACATTAATAAAAGTTCTAATAACTATAACTGTACTGATGTCAATGTGTTTCTCTGGCCTATTTTTAATGTCCCTCGCTTTCTGTAACAAAGAATGAAATGATTAATCACCTCGAAGTCGGATCAATGACGATGCTGTCCAGATTCCTATCATAGAAATATCCGCCATCGAAGCAGAGAGCAGACTCCGAACACTCTTCTGAAGAGGGTGGGATTAAGCCCATTGACACTTCTGTAAGACTGACTCCTGTGTTTGACATCTAAGCTTAGACTTAGAATGGACCCTTATGGTACGATTTAACGCAAGATTGCTTTACTTTAGAAGTCTCCGCTATAGAAGTCAAAGGATTTTCATTCGATTAAGACTGTTTCTCGATATATTCTTAAAACTCATTACTAATACTAGTAATTATAATGTATAGGAGATCGTAATTAAAGTTAGCCTTTGAAAGCATCGAAGAAATGTATAAGTAGAATGAGCAGTTATAAAGTTTTTGTGCCCAGGATCATGTGACCAAAACTAGTAGTAACGTGGGCACTACTTTCGTCTGACCGTGGAAAAGAACATTCATCATCTGATTGATTCACGTGACATAGTAGAATTTGGCGATTTCACCATTTTTACTATAGAAACGCGCATTCACACGTCTGCTCTGTCTTAAGATGTTATATCGTCAAACGAGGCGTTAAGGTGCCAAATAGGCAAGCCAATTTTTCACAGAGAAGTCACGTAACTACTAGTCGACATCTTGGTCTCACTTTTCGAAGTTCCTCTCAACAGAAATTCTCAGTCTACTTATATTTCATGTCTATGTTTGAGAGGGACTTTCAGTGTAAAAAACAAACCACAAGGAAGAAAGGGATTTTATTTCCTGTTACCCAAATACATATCGAAGTTATCTACAAATGTAGCTTATCGCCATTTTGGCGTCCAATGTAACTGGCGTTGGCGAATTAACTATCACCATATTCATTCGGAATTCATTCTTTGGAATTTCTGTGGGCGAAGTGCTACAATTGTATTCGAAGAAAAAGCCAAAGTGGCGACACATTCAGAATTATGTATCTCTAACCAACAAGCAGATTGACGCCAAAATATGAAAACAAACTATTCAAAGGACGCAGGAAAGGATTCCGTGAGAAAAAAGTTCACAAACTGTCCGCTAAGTGGTACTTCACAGAAAAATACCCAACAAAACAACAAAAACAAAATGAATAAAAGCATTTATTCGTTCCATACGGGAAATGTCTGATGCCCAGACTGTTCACCAGTAAGGTTGGTTGGGTTGGGTTTTATAGCACAAGGGACATATTTGGCCAAGCTGCGCCAAACACGAGACAGACCAAAAATAATGGACATACACACAAGGAAAGCTTTACTGACACAAAGGAGAGAAATAATACACTTAGCGTACAGGAATCATACCTGCGTCGCAGGCAACTCGCAAGTGTTCAGCTGTAAGCAATATTTCTCAATGTGTTATCCATTGTTCAGGTGTAAAATTTGAAGGCGATGAAGAGTGTAATCAACGCTTTCCCGGGGTGCTTCGAACATGTAGCGTGATAGTGTCCTTGTGGTGAAGCTACTCACTACATTTATTGTTTACATAAAGAAAAAACTATACTTTCTTTTAACCCTCCCGATGTTTTACCTTCCCGCCGAAAACTTTCCTGTAGTACCCAGCCTCTGATGCAAAAACTTGTTACAAATTGTCGTCAGTTCTGGGCAAGGGAGACTGTTTTACCCACTTAAATTTTCATTCCCTTGGAGTAATAGGGCAGTTTTATCTCGCCAAAATATCTCATCATTAATAAAACGTCTGATTTTGATGGACGAGATATCTCGTCGAAACCACATGGAGGGTTAAGGACCTTAGGAACAATTCTGATCCTTCAACTTCCTGCCGATAACAGAAAATGATTCACTCCCAAATCTCTTGATGGCAAATGTTTATGCATCTGCATCCGTCATGTTTTCGTACTTGCCTACGTGCATATATTTGCGGATAATTCGATGCCATTCAACTAATAAGAAATAACCATTTTGTCCGTCCAAAGTTGTTGATTGGCTAATTACTCTCTCTATAAGAGTAACTCTCGAGATAACGGGCAGTTAAGATTTAAAACTTGTGTTTCTTTTCCCGGAGATAAGGATTTCTGCCCTTGTGCCACCCCGTAAAGCCGAAATATGAGTACATTAGACATGTGTAGGGAAGGGAAGTACTGTTCTTTTCGGTGAACAGTTCTTTGTTGTTCCTGTTCTCTTTAAAAGAACTGTTCTATAACCAGCTCTATTCCTCAACCCGTTGTTCTAAAATACCTCACTATAATCAAAATGTTCGAGCCCTGTCCCTTAATAACGACTGTCAACTCCTCAACTGCGCTGTGCCAGCAGTTTTTACGATAGACAGACAGGGCCTGGATTTCGTTAACTCGTCGTCTTTTTGTTGGTACTTTATATTATTTCGCTGCTCTTCCCACAAATTCGTCAAACGTCAGGGCTTAGGTTCAATTGAGAATAGGTCAAGAAAAGGGCGAGAGCAATTTGAGAACAGTTCAGGAACAGAGTGAGAACAGTTCAAGAAAAGGGCGAAAGCAGAAAAATTTTGAACAAGGAGCAGTGTGGGAACAGTTCAAGAGCAGAAAGCAGTGTGAGAACAGTCTGAGAGTAGGAAGCAGTTTGGGAACAGGGAAGCACTTTCAGAGCAGGGAGCAGTTTAAGAACAGAAGAATGGGTATGTATCTCAGAGCGAGGAACAAATTAAGAACAGGAAACGAAGTGAGTCGTGAATTGTTGGATAACAGCTGTGCTTCGAACTTTGCATAATTGAACAAAAGACGTATGGCGCAAGTTATTGCAGATAATATATAAGATAGATAGATAAAATTCGAGAAAAGATAAAAATGCTTTCTTTTTTTTAAATTCCAATTTTATTCCATAACATTAAAATCGAAGTAGAAAAAAAATGGAATGTTTCTTTTAACAAAAAGAGTAGAGAATAGGTTTTCGTGAAAAATAAGAGCAAGTTGTTCCTGTTCTTTTTAAAGAACATTGAAAAAATAACAGGTTGTTCTTTTTTCCCCATCCCTAAAAATGTGCAACTTTCTCTTCTGTCTTGTAATTTCATAAAAAGTTTTAGGGAACTTCCTTTACTTTAAGAAAATATGCATTTGCTTCTCTGCCAGTCCTTTCAGTTTTCCAAAGTTGAACCTTTACGTGGTAAAACATCTTTAAATAGCTCCAAACCAGAACTCACATGGATTAGTATAAAGAAAGAACCTTCACAATTAAAGCATGATCTGGATAACCATCATAACTAATAAGAATAACATTTCACTAATTCTTGACATTTTTATACCAAGACTCAGCTGCAATCTGTGTAGTTGTGAAAATCAATTATTTTTCTCTGCTTGCCGTGGCACAAGTGTCATTGTTTTCACTGTTCTTATTCATAATGTCTGAAATCCAAAACTAGAAGTTCAAAAATAAATTTAAGGTTGGACTTCGTTATTTACTGTTTTGTTCCGGGTATTTTGCTGTAAAGTGCCACCTAGCGGACAGCTATGTTATTTTTTGCAGAATCCTTTTCCGCATCCTTTGAATAATGGGCCGTCGTGGCTCAATGGGTTTGTCCACTGAGCTAGCAATCTGCGAGTTGTAGGCTATGTAGGTAGGAAGGCAGTTAATTAAAGTCACACTTGAGCTACACAACGGGCTATTTGCAAACGGTCTAGGATCGATCCCGAAGGGAAAGATCCAAGGACAACGCTTCGTAATTTTGAACCACGGTCAGATGACAACACCTGACGAGTCGAAGGCCGAGCAGGTTTGGTTACTGTAACTTAACCCGGGTGTATTTCTTCTGTGTCAGTAAAACTCATTGTGTGCGTATGTAGTTGGCGTTGAATGTCTCGTATTTGGCGCAGCTTGGCCAAATTTTACGCTTAAGACATAAATACACAACCAACCTTTGAATAGTCTGCTCAAATATTTTGGTGTCAATCTACTTATTGGTTAGATCTACGGAATGCTTTGAAGAAGCCATCTTTTATAACGATCATCCTGTAGTCTTTGAATTTAATTCTAGCACTTAAGGAATAATTTTGAGTTAAGTAACTACCCTATTAGGGAAATAGAATGCAAAAGTTATTAAAAATTCAGTAAATAGTTAGTTTTCTTAAACTATTTGATCTGCACACTAAAAGAACAAACATGAAAAAAATTAGAGCCTCATCAATTTTATCTTTTATAAGTCCTTTCGTGCAAATTGCATCTCGCACCATTTTCATAAATTTAATTACTCTCTTATGGACCGTAATACGTTTTTTATGGAAAAAAGCTTGACGTGACTGGTCTCCATTAGTATTATAACAATAAGGATAAGCTCTAATGTGAATTAGCTTCCTTTTACAACGAACGATTTTCAACAAGCAGGAATGTTTTGCTCAAGAAAAGAGACTGATGTAATATGACAAAACATTTTTTCTAATTGTACGAGCATATCAATGCTATTTGAAAGTTTTATGGCCCATTTTCTTAATTAGAGTGTCTCGGGTGGTTTTATGATTTAAAACTAGCTCTTACATCTCATCAAGTGTAATACAGATGGCCGATTAAGGGAAATTACCCCCGACGAGGTACACCCTTGTCTCGAAGAGGTATCTCGTCATTGGCAAAACCATTAGCAGATCTTGATGGACGAGATATCTCGTTATTAGAAGAAAACTGAACTGATCTTGATCTCGTCATCATCGAAAGATCGGCGATATCTTGATGACGAGATAGCTCCTCATTTGCAAAATTGGTCATATCTTCCTAATAGACGAGATATCGCGTCGAAAGCATTTGGAGGATAATTTTTTACATAAAGGTCATGCTGAAATTGCATTCGAGAAACATGACGTTATGCCATAAGTTACGAGAGAAGTTACCAAAACTATATCACCCTCTATATTCAGCTTTGCAAAAAACCTCTTACATGAAGGAAAATTACTTTGGATTGAAATCATATTTTGCATGTGATGTATGAATAAAGGAAACAAAACTGTTTTCTAAAACTATTATATTGCAGCAAAAATAAAACCATTTTCATATAATCATATAATGGTTGGCGAAACTTTTCGCGTGACTCTCAATAATTACTCAAAACTTTCTCTGATCCTTTTCCATCATACACATTTTCATTAACTGGGATTTAACTCCCAGACCGGCGATTTTTGGTTTACTTTGCTTTGGGGCGGTCATTTTTAGATTTTTAGCTAATTAGACTGAGACTCAAAGCTCAAAGCGAATTTCGACCCACTACGAACATCCCTGCCCAAACTAGGATGCAAACCCAGATGCTGTTGAATCGAGGACCAGAGCTCTAAGCATTCGGCAACGATGCCAGAAACTCATTCCTCTTTTGGAGCTTTGCCGCTCTACAGTCGTCCTTTTTGATACACAATGTCTAACTATACCAGGACATAAGACTTAAAAGTTGATTCCGGGAAACTACAAAGATCTATGGAATGACCGAGATTTGAACTCGAAGCATGTTCACAAAGAGCCAGAGCTGTAACCACCAGGCTGCCAGGCCGGAAAATTAAACTCATAGGGACAAGAAAGCTTCCAAGAATAACCGGTTTTTCAATAGAATATGTGAGAGGGATTTTCAGTGTGAACAAACGAGCCAGACGGAAAGCGAAGATTTTACTTCCGCTACCCAAATACTCGCATGATATATACTGGGATTACTTTGAAATGTAGTTTATCACTGCTTTGGCGATGTTTGAAGCTTTACCCTTATGGTGGTCTCAACGAGGTTCTCGCCTTTAGCAAAACTGACCGCATCTTGATGGACGAGATATCTCGTCATTAGAAGAAAACTGAGCAGATCTTGATCTTGTCATCATAAAAAAACTTGCAATATCTTGATGATGAGATATCTAGTCATCAAAATATGGATGACTGATCAAGACATATTGATTAAGATTATAACCGACCGACTGACCGCCAGTGCTTTGGCTGTGGCAACCCTGTGTATATATGACGTAAACATTCCTGGTCCATCAAAGGTTTCTCTACATACGAAGGGAAGTATATTTATATCAAAAATAAAAATATCTTTGTCCAACGGTTGAGAACCGAACTTTGGAGCGACTCTCAATAATTACGACCCATCTTTTTCGAGCTCCCGCATTTTCATTAACGGGACTCTAAAACCGGGATTTAAGTCCCGGACCGCGCGAGGGGAAAAAATGAGCGCCCATAAATGACGAAAACGTGGCCGAGCGAAAACACAAGCTGACGGAATAACTACCGCAAGTAATCTACAGCCGGGGGGGGGGGGGGCTGCGCCGAGCTCTCCCGAGTAATAACAATGATGAATAAGGCGACTCCCAGCGCGCATGCGCCCCTGCTCTTGGGCTTCCCGCGGGTAAGGGTTCGGGCGGAGTTGAGAGGGAAGCAGCCGAAGCGAGCACACCTCTCTGCCTCTGCTGCGATGTGGACTCTCCTCTTCTTGGTGACTGCTGGAGCCGCTCTGGTACAGTGCGTGAACCGCACCGAACGAGCGTCTGTGAAAGGTAAATAATTGTACCAGCCTTTCCGCAGTTTCGCTCTTGAGTAGTGTGAGATTCTGTGTTCCAGCGTTGAGATCGGGGAGATCCCTTTGGAAAGCAGACCGTAAACACTGGACATTGAAAACAGCGGTCGCTTTCGAAACGTGTCTCTGGGAAGGTTGTATACACGTAAAATAAGCGCGGTGTTTGTGAATGGGGAAATAAGGACTATAGAAATGTGGGGTGGAACTACAACTGTTTTTTGTCTTCGTGGTTGTTTTACAATGTGCCGCACGCAACATCTATTTTTTTATCTGCTTTGCTTTGTATTTTTATACATGTAGTACGAAGAGGTATTTTATACATGTAGGCCGAAGAGGTATATTCGCGAAAGATTAGCGATAACGTGGTAACGTTTGTCTTATGAAAAGATGGGAATTTTTAATGGGAATAGATTGAAAAGAAAGTTGGTCCAAATTAAATATATTTTTCTTTCAACAAGTATAGAGTTAAATTTCTATCTAAAATTTCTTTGTATTTTTATGCATGAAATCGGACCGAAGGTATTCGTGATATATTAGCGATAACGTGATAACTTTTGTCGTGTGAAAAGTGTAGGAATTCTTAACAGGAATAGGTTGAAACAAAAGTTGGTCTAAATTAAAATATATTTTTCTTTCAACAAGTATGGAGTTAAATGTCTATCTAAAATTGATTTGTAGTTTTATACATGTAGTGTGGACCGAAGAGGTATTCATGAAAAATTAGCGATAACATGATAACGTTTGTCGTGAGAAAAGTGTAAGAATTTTTAATAGGAATAGAGTGAAACAAGGAGTTGGTCCTAACTATAATATACTTTTCTTTCGACAAGTATAGAGTTAAATATCTATCTCGTAATATTTATCCTAAAATTAAAAGAAATTGCTTTGCATTTTTATTCATGTAGTGCGGATCGATGGTTGGTTGGTTTTGGGGGTTTTATGGTGCAAGGGCCATATAGTAGTGCGGACCGAAGAGATGTTCGTGAAAGACAGGCTATAACGTGATAACGTGTGTCGTATGAAAAGTATAGGAATTTTTAATAGGAATAGATTGAGACAAAAGTTGATTCCATTTGAAATATACTTTTCTATCAACAAGTATAGAGTTAAATATCTATCTCGTAGAATTTACCTTAAAATTAAAAGAAATTGCTTTGCACTTTTATTCATGTAGTGCGGACCAACGAGGCATTCGTGAAAGATTAGTGATAACGTGATAACGTTTGTCGTATGAAAAGTGAAGTGTAGGAATTCTTGATAGGAATAGATTAAAACAAGAATTTGGTCCAAGCTAAAATATACTTTTCTTTCAACAAGTTGAGTTAAAAATGTCTATTTCCCAGTATTTTTACCTAATTTTAAAAAATATTGCTTTTTTATGCATGTAATGCGGACTTAAGAGGAATTCGTGAAAGATTAGCGATAACGTGATAACGTTTGTAGAATGAAAAGTGTAGGAATGTTTTGAAACAAAAGTTGATCCTGACTAAAATACTTTTCTTTTAACAAGTACGAAGTTAAATTACTTTCTCCCAGTATTTATACTTAAAATTTTTAAAAATTGCTTTGTAGTTTTATACACGTAGTGCGGACCGAAGAAAGATTAGCGATAACACAATAACGTTAGTCGTACAAAAAGTGTAGGTATTCTTGATAGGAATAGTTGAAACAGAAGTTAGTCCAAGCTAAAATATACTTTCAACAAGTAGGAGTTAAAATGCAGTATTTATACCTAAAACTTAAAAAAATTGTTTCGTATTTTTATACACGTTGCGCGGACCGAAGAGGCATTCGTGAAAATTTAGCGAGAATATTTGTCTTATGAAAAATGTAGGAATTCTTCATAGAAATAGTTGGAAACAAAAGTTGGTCCTTTTCTTCCAACAATTAGGAGTTAAAAGTCTATCTCCCCACTGCATTTATACCTAAAATTAAAAACAATAATTACTGTTACTTCACACGCAAAATACGTTTCTCATATTTCATAAAATAGGCTAATTTAACAGGTTTCGTTTGGGTTGACCTAAAAATGTGTAAAGCTGACTTATAAAATGACCTAACAAATACCTCAAGTAGAATCTGGGGAAGGTAAATAATTGTACTAGCCTTTTCGCAGTTCCACTGTTGAGATTCCTTGTTCCTGAATTGAGGTCGTGGGAGATCCCTGAGAAAAGCAATCAGTGAACACTGGAAATTGAAATAGCGGTGGGAATGCTTTCAAAACATGTCTTGGGCAGATTGTAAAATAAGTAAAATAAGCGCGGCGTGTGTGAATGAGTAATTAGGGGTTATAGAAAAAGAAATTACAGTTTTGGGGTGAAGCTACAGATGTTCTTTGTTTTCGTTTGTCTTTGAGGTTGTCTTTCAGTTATTTTACAATGTGCCGCTTGTAGAGTCTATTTGGTGCTGTTTCTACTTTTGCTTTGTATTTTTATATGTACTGTAGGTGGATTCGTGAAGATCAGCGATGAAGCTTGTCGTATGAACACTGTATAACTCTTGATGGGAATAGTGAAACAAGAAGTTGGTCCTAAGTGAAATGTACTTTCCTTTGAACGAGTGTTGTGTTAGAAGTCTATCTCCCAATATTTATACCTAAATAAAAACAATAAGTTTGCTATTACTTCACACACATACAATTCTTATATTTTATTAACAGGTCCCGTTTTTGTTTGCGTAAAAATGACCTATAAAACAACCTAACAGATGCCTAAAAATGATATCAAAAGGTGAAAGAATTATCTCAAAATGTAAAAAAATGACCAACAAATTTAATTCATATACTTTCAATTGCAAAATATTTCCTTTGTTGAAATTACTTGCAAATAAAATATTGTTAATTCTAATACAAATAAATCATCTCTTTCAACGTATAGTCGGCTTAGAAATGAAATGCACAAAGTCAAAAAACATAGTTCTGAAAAAAACGAAAGGAATAAAATTCTACTCCCGAGACTTTACTCACAAAGCTTGTTTCTCAAGAAAAAATCTATCCTCAAGCAAGGAAAAAATAACTTAGTGGATTTCACCAGCCTAAAAATCTTCACCTTCTGGACTAGAAAAGCTAAAAAACCCACAACTGTAAAATTTTCACTTAGTGCGTTTCACTTGTAAGCCGCCGAAATATGAACGCATTATAATCCACTTCCTGATCAAAAGTGGGAACCGCCGTAGCCCGGTTGGAAGAGTAACGGATTAGCAACCAAAGGGCTGCGAGTTCGAATCCAACCAAAGACCGCCGTGTGTAACGGGAGTTGGTGCACGTTAAATCTACGGTGCCTCAAATGTCCTCGCGTTGGCGTGGTGTGGAAGTTTGGAGAGTGGGTTCCAGCTCAGATGTGACCTCGTCATCTGACCGCGATTCAAAATTACGTGGTGTTGTCCTCGATCTTTCCCTTGGGGATTGATCCCGGACCGTCACCAATAGTTGTGTCGTTCCAGCTTGAAGTTAATTCAAATTCTACCTATAATAAATTTTATTTTCAATTTTAATCACTTTCAATTCCATGATGGAGTTTGGTTGGAATTTTTGACACTGGGTCCTTTCGGGGCATATTGTGCCACGAGCAAGATAAATAATAAGAATCAAAAAACATTTTTAATTTAACAGTGGTATAATTAATATGGTACAATTACAGCTTAATAAAATAACAATTTCACGAAAAACCAGCTTCCCATTCCAGAAAGCTTTCACGTTCCTTGTTCGAAGAGATAAATGAAATTAAGTTGCGTAATTAAAGTTCCACATATTTCGAATTCCTTTATTTTTACAAACCGCTCTTGTCGCGAACTAATTTTAATTAGAACTACCCCGTGGTAAAAATTTCCGCACCTGGAAATGATGTAATAAAAATATGAAATTTTAAATTCAAAATTTCCAGGAAAACCTATTCAAATTCTCAAGTACCTTTTAAACTTACTGCAACCACAAATTCGTTGCGGGTGAATTTCAATTCAAGTGGTATTATAGTACTTTAGTGTGTAAGATGTCCTACTCCTTGAAATTACAAACCGTGGTAACCGTATTTGAATTATGGTCTCACTAGAACAACACAACAGTGGACATACCCACTGACCCATGACGACCCCCTCGTTATTTGGTATTTGAATTAACGTCGCACTTGAGCAACACAAAGGGCTATTGGTGAAGGTCCGGTATCAATCCCAAATTGAAAGAATGAGGACGTTTGGTGAGTGCGATGCCAGTGCAGGTGTGACCTTGTCATCTGACCGTGGTTGGAAATTACGTGGTGTTGTTGTCCTGGTCTCTTTCCCTTCGGGTTTGATCCCGGACCGTCGCCAATAGCCCTTTGTGTTGTTCAAGCGCGACGTTAATTCAAATTCCAAATAACGAGGGGGTCATCATGGGTCAGTGGGTATGTCCACTGCGCTAGCAACCTTTGAGTTGTTGGCGGCGCAAGTTTGATTCCTGTCAGGTGCATTCCTCCTTGAGTGTATTTCTCTCTTCTGTGCCAGTAATGCTTTCATTGTGTGTCTGTGTATTACTTGATATTGCATGCCTTATGTCTGGCGCTGCATGGCGAAATATGGCCCGAACAAACCAAATCAACCAAATAACGAGGACAACACCACGTAATTTTGAACCACGGTCAGATGGCGAGGCAACACCTGAGCTGGCATCGCGTGAGGACATGTGAGGCCATGACAGTTTACGTGCACCAGCCCTCACCTGCACGACGGTCTTTGGCTGGAGCGAGTTTCGTACTTGCGACCCTCCGGTTGCTAATCCTTTGCTCTTTCAATTGGGCTACTTCTGCCCCGTATCCCAGAGTAAAACATAAATGCATGATGAATCGGGTGATCGTGTTGGCCAGGCAAAGGATCCACCCCGGCTAATTCATCGAGTTCAAAAGTATCCTTGCGAGTCCCTTGAGGACAATATCCCTATGTGAGTACGGTTTACTTTTATGTTCTCTCCCCTTAAAATTTGCCCGGGAAGATTTGAAATACATATTTCATAGATTACATCTCAATGTTGGCTCGATGATGCATCGCACTCAAGAGAAATATATATCACAACTCAAAAATACAGATTTTCTGGGGGATTGTTTGATAGCAATGTTTGGGTTTATAGCAGATTTGTGTGGTGACCCTATATTCCTCCATGTATCCTTTCAAGCTGCCTGATGGTGAAAATTAATATATAAAACTTTATTTGTTGGACTATACAGTCTACATTGTAGGGTCTGCGATATATCTGAGAAAAGGAATCTTGAAAATACGCAGCTTTTGAAAGAAGTCCAAAAAAATCGTGGCTAATATAAAAATAAAAGAATCGAGACGAAATTTGTGATTAAATGACTAGATGAAAGTATTTTGTTTTGTAGTTAAAATTTGCAAAATCCATTTCAGGGTTTTCAAGATAAACTTGGAATGAGGAATTTACAAGGGATTGACGCCTTTACGCTTATTTTTCCTGGAGCACTCTGAAATACTTTCCTTGTGCCTAATTTTTTTATTTCTGAAAATTTCAAGTCATCTTAAAATAAGTACGTTGATAGAACCTCATGAATCCCGTAGAAATTATTCATTTATTTACACGTAAAAATACTAATTGCACTATAGTTAAATTTGTATGCACAGGAGAATATTAGCTTTTCATCATTTTATAACACAATTTTAATGTTGTGATTATAGCAGGTTTGTGTTACGTTATGCTTGCATTACAATTGATAAATGCATTGTGCTCTTTAAGGGGGCACGGATTTTTAAAACAAAATTATGCGATTATTATTCGATTGTTAGAAAATTTCCAGACTATTTCTGCTATAAGCCTAAGTATAAAGTTTGGACAAAACTATTGTCTTTCGGAAGTTATTACATAAAACGAGGTAAATTGTTTTTGAAAAATTAGCGAAAATTGATAGTTCTCATGCGCATAACTTTTCTATGCCTTATCAAATTTTAATTCACATAATAGTTTGTATACATATAAATCAAATTAACTCCAAAAAATATTTATTTGTACTAAAATGCCTAAAGTTTTGCAAGTATAGATTAAGCCACATTTTAAATCAAAATTTCAAGATATGGAAGCATGACAGATTTCTCTTATTTGTTCTTATATATACAGCAGATTTCAACGATTATCTAAAACTGGTTAAAATAAAACAATTAAAACCAGATGGGCAGAGAATAACTCCGTCAAAACCGATCGTAATTGAAGAATTCTTTTAAATATCCACTGAATTTGATATTCATTAACTTTTAACGCTAAAATTTTTAAAATTGATTTTTTCGATCGGTTTTGATGATTTTGAAAGTCCACTGTCCCCTTAATTAGTTTTAACTGTACAACTTTCTTCAAAAAGATCCAGAATGTTATGTTAATCGCATTCTATTACATCATATGCATATCCAATAGCTCAATGTCGTATTCCATTTACTACATACGCGTGAATAATTAATCCCTCGGATTATCAACTCCCGATGAATCCGTGAATTTCATCATGCAAATAATTTACATTAAAGCTCTTGTTAGTGCAATGTTCTTGATCCACACTATTTAGCCCTCCAAGGGTTTTGAGGAGATATCTCGTCTATCGTTATCTGACCAATTTTGCAAGTGACGAGATATCTCATCATCAAGGATTTGTTTATCTTTTGATGATGACGAGATAAAGATCTGGTCAGCTCTCTTTAATGGCGAGAGATATCTCGTTCATCCAGATCTGGTTAGTTTTGCTAATGCGGAATACCTCGTCGAGACAACCCCTAGGAGGCTAAAAGACGGACGATAGGGTTTCCCTATGCCATGACGTTGTTAACCCTCGAGGTGGTTGTCTCGGCTCTCCTCTCTTATCTCAGTGGTTGTCTCATCTCGTCATTAGCAAAACTGACTAGATCTTGGATGAAATATCTCGTCATTAAAAGAAAACGGATTAGCTCTTGGTCTTGCCGTCATAAAAAGATCGTCAATATCTTGATGATGAAATATCTCTTCATTAGCAAAATTGATCAGATCTTGATGGACAAGATATCTCGTTGAAACCACTTGAAGGGTTAAGAGGCAGACTTATCTAGTGAAGAGGTGTGCCATTTTCACCACAAGAGCAAATGTCCGTATTAAGTTTTCTAAACTTCTTCAGGTCCTTCCTTTTCCACCCTGGTTCAATCTGCTGCTTTCAGTGATACTCTTGGCAACACTTTGGGAACTGTCCTGCCAGTTCCCCACATCGCATTCAATTTGCCACTTACCAAACCGAGTGGTTTCGCTCTTCCAATGACTCTTGGGCCAGTTCACCTCATACACTGTAATCACAAAAGTCACCTCACACCTGGGGTAGACGCAAATTGGGGTCTGACTAAATTTAAATTCCACTTCCACATGGGTAACTACAGAACTAACTACTTGTACGTATAGACTTAAATTTAAGGAAGGGATGTTCTATAGAAATGTGCAAATGTTTTACATAAAAATCTAAACAACTGAAGTAGCAATCACTTTATTATCCCTAAATATCCATATTTAGAATGTTAAATACGTACCATCATGAGCACAAGTTCTAGGAGACTGAACCTTTTTGACTAGTCCATAATTTTATGAAGGGGCGCCAGCGCAGTCCAATTCCATAGGACTTACATTCTTAGGGATAATAAAGTGACTGCTACTTCAGTGTTTAGATTTTGATATAAAACATTTGCACGTTTCTATGGGGCATTCCTTCCTTAAATTTCAGTCTATACTCACTAAAACTTAGCTCTGTAGGTACACATGTGAATGTGGACTCTGAAATTGAAAATTTAAATTTATAGTCAGACCCTAAAATGAATGCTGTTTGTTTCTACTCTAGGTTTTCGGTGACTTTTGTCAACAATGCAGTGCACATTTGTTCTGTTCTGGTTGCCTCTTGTTAATCTACCTGCTTCTCTATTTTACCCATCAAGACCAGCATGAGCTTAATCCAGCCAGTCCTTCAGCTGTTCAATAACTCTATATCAAGTGGTCTCGGTGTTTTATTGCTCTAAATAAATTTGAGGTTCCAATACTTTTCTCATATGAGATACACCATACTATAATTGTTTCTAATTCTGGGTTGGATAAAGAATAATCTTGGTTTATACCCAAACTACGCTCTTTTGTTTTACAGTACAACATGCGGTTCTCAGCAAGTTTGTGGGGACAAGTGCTCGTTAAATCTGTCGTAACCTCAAATGCTCTCACGTTGGTGTGTTGACCTCTCGTCATCTGACTGTGGTTCAAAATTACGAGGTGTTCTCCTCGGATCTTACCCTTCGGGTTTGATCACGGAACGTCGACAATTGCCCGTCGTGTTGCTTCAGTGTGACGTTAATTCACCTACCTACCTAACATACAAAGCGCTTGCATTCCATTTCATTCTGAATAAAATGGTTCAAATTCAGCCTATTCTGAAAATGAATGGTTGACAATAAGGTGCACTTTATGAATGGTTGACAATAAGTTCACCTCTTCATCTATTCGTTCCCATTAGCTTTATTTTTTTGCTAATCTATATGCTTCATTTTCCCCATCATGACCCGCATGAGCTTTAATCCAGCCTAAGCTTTTCTCTTTGTTGATCAATAGTAAGCTCTATATCAAGTGGACTCGGTGGTTGGATGGTCTAAATAATTTGAGATTCTAATACCTTTTTCGCATGAGATGCACTTTGCTGTAATAGTTTTCAGGGGCTAATTGCTTCTTATTCTGGGTTTTACAAAAGAATAATCTCGGATTTATATCCATTTTGTTTTACAGTACAACCACGCGGTTCCTAACATACAAAGTGCTTACACCCCATTTCATTCTGATATTCTGAATGCTGAATAAAGTGGTTTAAATTCATCCTGTTTTAAAGTTGAATGGTTGACAATAAGGTGCACTTTATGAATGGTTGATAATAAGGTTCATCTTCCTTCCAACTTTATTAGAAGTTTTAAAAATTATACCTAATTAAACAAACTCGAATTTTGAATTTTTTTCTCAAGTTACTGTGCCTAAGAAACTACTTTCCTCTAAGTAAAACTTTCCCTTCTTACTGAATTGGTTACACTAAAGTGACCTTTTTATTGTATGCACTTATTTTTTACAAACTTTTAATAATGGAAAAACAAGAAATTTACAATTTTGTAGTTAATTTTATATAAGTATTTTTTTAATTATGCAGATAATACAGAATCCTCACGAATTGAAAAAAATAATTACTTCAGTGTATAAATAAATGTCTTAATGTACACGAAAATTTTTTATGATCAGTATATTCTAAGAAAAAGTACATCGAAAGTAAGATACCATTGTGTACTGGACCTTCTAACTCCTCCGAGTTACCAGCTATCTAAAACTTGTACAGAAACAATTATTGTTTACTAATCATTCAATATACCTTACCAAGAATTCACATGAATAGATTATGCTAACTGTGTGACGACATAACCCTATTATATATTAATAAAATCTATATACGTTATATTCAAATGTGTAAACTGAGATGGGAGTATTCGAATACATAAGTACTAGCGTACTCGATACTTAAAAGGAAGCGCTGTCTTCCATTCTTTCCCGGGTTCACATTCAGTAATATTCGTTCAAAGTATTAGAATACCAAAGAACTCGAATTCAAAAGTGCTTGAAAACAAAAGTACTCGGAAATCAAAGTAATTGGATACCAAAGTACTCGAATTTGAAAGTACTCGGATAACAAAATACTCGAATTTCAAAGTATCTATTTTAGGTATTCGAATACTGAAGTATACATCCAACTTTTTTATAAAAAGCCTTATGTAGCAGTTGATTGATTCTTACAATCGATCAGTCGTTTTTAGAATGTGTTCCAATACTTATTCGTTACTTCAAAGTACTCGAATACCAAGTATTCGATTCTAAAAAGTACTCGAATACCAAGTATTCGATTCTAAAAAGTACTCGAATATTAAGTGTTCGATTCTAAAAAGTACTCGAATACCAAGTATTCGATTCTAAAAAGTACTCGAATACCAAGTATTCGATTCTAAAAGTACTATATTCTGCCCATCTGATTTAAACTGTAGTAAGCAGGGTAACTGATTTGTTTATGTAGGCACTATTGGAGTCAGTGGTGTATCCCAGAAGCCGACATTCCTAATAAAAAAATTTTATTCGGTGGTAGAAAAAATCGATAAACCCGAAACAAAAATGACAATTTTTAAATTTTTCCTTTGAGTAGGACGTAAGTTTCTATTTTAACCTCCTTCCTTTTCACCGCAAGCCAACCAAGGAACGCAGATGCCCCTTCATTTAACACTCAAATCTAGATACGCTATATTCAATGTTTAGTAAACAGGGTAACTGATTTATATGCACTATTGAAGCACTGTAAGAGGCGGGAACTCTAAAATAGGGCAAAATTGTAATCCACTAATGATGAAAATAATTACGTTGAAGTATTAATCATCGACTATGATTCAAGATTAAAATACTTAATTAGAACTGTTAGGTTCATTAAATTATTCAGTTGTGTAGGTTACTTAAAACTCATCACGAAACTTTTAATCATAACTGAATTTTTGACGTTTTCGGGGGGAATTTAAATATTGATGACCACATTCTCGCTCCTTCGTTCCATTACATCGTTTATTTTAAGAGCTTCGCACGCGTAAGGTGAATAAACGAATGAAAAATTCGCTCCATTCTCTCGTTAAACTGCAGTGAAATATGAACCGCGAACTTCGTTGCAATTATTAGTTATAAAACTGTTACTTTTAAATGATTTTTTAAAATTAATGAACTTCAATCAGAAATTCATGGTCACGTAATATCAGCTAATCTGAATATGATAAGTTTTAAAAACGAATTGTCATGGAAATATGTTTACATTTTTCACACTAAAATTTAGAATTGCGTGCTACTTTTTATCATTACGGAATTGTTATACAGAAACTCGTGGGACAAACTTCAAGGGGTATTAGAGCACACTAAAATAATTATTTTTGTATAGCAATTTATGAGCACCAGTGATGCGTTTAGGCACAAACACAAGAATTGCGCAGGAAATGAAACAAAATGTTTATTTACTTCAGTATTTTAAAATTACTTATTTACAATGATTTTTCACCATAACTGCTCAAAGGTGCCACCACCAACATTAATGAAAACTTGGCAGAGTTGTTACATGGATTGGCGGAGTCTTTCGCTGCTAAAATACACTGTTTAGTTTGGCGCGGTTGAACATACGTAGTTCCTTTGCTGGAACCCGGTAATTGAAAGGCGGGTTTCACAAGCTTACCAAGCTTGTATTAATGGTGGTGGTGGCACTTATGTGCACTGTAAAGAAGAAATTGTAAAATAATGATGTAAATAAACATTTTAATTCATTTCCTGCGCAATTCTTGTGTTTGCGTCTAAATGCGTCACTTGTGTCCATACATTGCTATACGAAAAATGAATCTTTTGGTGTTCTCTAACACCCTTTGAAATTTGTTCCATGAGTTCCGAATCACCCTGTAGAATATTGAATAAGGTAATACTTTTTAAATAATGTATAAATTACAGTGTTAAATATATGCCTTTGAAATCATTTCTTTCAGATATTAAATGTATAAGGTAAAATCTATATCGTTGGCATAGAGCAAAAACTCATTAGGTTACAAAAAACATTTTTTCGATGCAGCTCTTCAAAGACTAACAATTCGTTTTGGGGTCAAAAAATAAAAATTTCAAGCACTTTGATAGAGTCATATACGTATTCTTTAAACAGATTGCAATGTGACAATGTGCTTTTCAACATCATGAAAATAAGCATTTAGCGTCTCCGAAAAAATGTCAGTTGATGACTTTGCTCAGACTGACAATATAGATATAAAACAACATTCTATCTGGTGCTAGTAAATTCATAAAATTCTTGAAATTCTATTTGAAAAACTTTACAAATAAGAGTGAAATTTGAATTCATCTCGAGTTTTCCCTGTATCTTATTTATTTTTGTGTTTTCTGTAAACATTTAATCTTGTTGGTACATATCTTTATACCAGACAAAAAAAAATATTTTTTAGCCGGTTCTCAGTTGCTAAATTTCCAATACTATCCCTGAAATAAGTGTCAATAAACTACTTTCGAAATTATTGAACTCATAGCTTTCGTAGATTCTAATACAGACAATAGAATAGAAATACAATAAAAAAGAGACGTTTTCATTTATGTGGATAACTCTAAAAGGAGTAATAAGATACCGTGGTTTAGTTTAAAAGAAAAACTAAAAGCACTAATAGTCCTAAAATTCATAAAAGTTCGAGCTCTTGTAGAACTTACAAATTCAAATTATGATACTTGAATTATTCCTAATATATCGAAAGATTTCTAAAATTCAGAGTTAAATTTGTTTAGAAAGTAATCCAATATAGTTCGTATAAGATGCCAATCAAATAATAAAGTTTAAATTTTCTTGAACTGAACGCATATTGTATACGATATTTCTACTATAAATTTAGTTACTCAAGATATTTTACCATTAAAGGTTTGCTAGTTTCAAAGAGGAAGAACTTATGGAGTATCCTGTAACTTATATAATGGGAGACTCAGTGATTCAGTTACTCAAGAGATTTTAGGATCAAAAGTTTGCTTGTTTAAAAGTAAGAGGAAGAACTTACGGAGTGTCCTGTAACTTATATAATGGGAGACTCAGTGTATTATCAATTTAAGGTTGATCAAATTTTTCAGGGAAACATGTTTTCCACACTATATGAAGTGTAAAAAAATTACTATTTTCGCAGTAAAACTAGGTTTTGAAAACTACTCTCAGATTTTCTCCTTTTCATTAGAAGCTCCGTAACCTTTTATTATTGAACCATAAAATATAATTTTACGCATTATTACTACTCTAAGAAAATAAAACAATTTATAGCGAAATGGAAGTTTTTTAATATTTTAAAAAGAGAGAAGCACATCATTAACTTTTTGCACTTCAAGAAATTCAAAATATATTAAAAAAATTTTAGTTCTCTACACTAGATTAAAATGGGTGAGGCATTTTCGAAACTCTTTTATTAGGACCACCATCAAATTTTGAAAATTATCTATGTTATAAATAATTCACGTCTTAAAAATCCTTATATTTTTTATTTTCATGTTAAATCTCAAAATATTAAGTTTTTTACTCAAAAGTTATAATGCTCAGTTTTAAATTTAAGTTTATACAAAAATCTAACCCGTCACAAGCTTATCGTAATCTCAATCGTCGTAATCTCACTTATTGGAAAAGACATATTATGCAACAGCATGAATAATTGGATTTTGATGTACGAGATATCTCGTCGAAGCCAATTGGAGGGTTAATGACAATTTATGGGACATGGCATCAATCAAATAACCGCTTCTGGTCGCGCTGCAAATACGGGCTTTTTCATTTCGACATCATGGATGCGTAATTAAACATAATAGTCGTTACTGGGACAAGAAAATCTAATGTTAATTCATGATCGACCTCAATCTCCGTAGAGCAACTGTTTGGTGTGCAATTCGGAGTGGAATCATTACTTGACCTTTTTTCGTGGATGTTAATGAAGATGTGGTTACTGTCAACTATGTAAACTATTGTGCGATATTGTAAAATTTCTTTCTGTCTGAAATCTGTCAACGAAGTTTACAGCGCATGTATTTTTAGCAAGATGAAGGAACGTGTGTTATACAACCTGTACAATCATGCGGATTCTAACGAACGTATTTCCTGGTCGAATAATGTCAAAATGTGGTGTTGTAGATTGTCCCCCTCGTTTCCCTGATTTGACCACTTCGAAATGTGTTCTACAGAGCTTTAAAGGAATGAGTCTACGCTAACAAGCCGACAACAATTTAACAGTTTAACCCACCAAGTGGTTTCGACGAGATATCTAGTCCATCAAGATACTGCAGATTTTTTTATGCTGACGAGATCAAGATTTGGCCATTTTCTTTTAATGACGAGATATCTAGTCCATCAAGATCTGGTCAGCTTTTGCTAATGAGAGATACCTCGTTGAGACAACCAACAGGAGGGTTAAGCAAAACATTCGCGAAGAAATTGAATAAATTACCCCGGAAATATGCTCAAGTGTAATAGAAAATGTGGCAGAAAGCCCCCTTATTTGCAACGCGACTGAAGGCTGTTATTTGACAGATGTCATATCCCATAAATTGGCATTAATTGAAAAACAATGTGTACAAAAGATAAAAAATTATTCCAAAACAGCGATGCCTGAATATATAAAAAATATCCTGTATTTCTATACATTTGCATTTTAAGTGGTTAACAATTTTTAAACTAATTTCGGACTAAAATATTATTGTCCAATCTATTCGAAGCACGCTTTTCAATAACTGCAGCACTATAGTATAACAACAGAAGCATGCGTGGCTAATCAAAAATCAGCAGGATTGGCACCATTTCCCTTAGACTATTCTATTTTCTCTCTCCTAATTGATCTTCATAAAACTCCTACAAGAAAAAGTATCATGCCTCGTCTGTCACACACAGCAAGCTTTCGCAGCAGACTTTGCGGGAATATGGTTCTTCCTGCTTTTCATCACGATTTCTTACGCTAACTAGCTTCAAATAGAACGAAACATCTGTTTGGTAGTGCTGCGATCAAACAGACTTATTTCTTATTGCATGCGATGAATCAATCTTAACCCCCTACTGTCAAGAAGCTATCTCCCGACATCTTCGCAACAAACACTGCTTTATACAAGACGGCAACAAGGTCAGTCTTTCAGTGGAAATGCATAAAACATTGCAAAAAATTATTTGTGAATGCTTCTCCCATCTTATTTCAGACGTATCCTAACCTTGGTGGAAAAAATATCGCCTTAAGTATGATGCCAGTTTATTATGTGCAAGATTTATACTTGTTTTATATGCATGTGTGCTTTGACATTTAGAATGTTCTCGAAAAGTCGAAAAATACTAGATGCGACATTGAGAATATTTAAGACTTTCTTTGAAGGGTTTAAGGAGGATAAAAATGGGCAGAAATTGGAGACATGCTACTTGGGAAACTTCCCTAATTGCATACTTCAAGTTTGGTGGGTAATTTGAAATGGTTTTGTATTTTGTAATCATTTTGGAGAGAAATCAAATTTGGGCATTGAAATGGAAGTAAAAATAAATGCAGATGCTAATTTTAGTTAAAGCTGTACAGTTCTTGTATATTTTTGTGTTAGATTTTTCTGTGTCTGAAAATTAACTGTAGATACTGACAACAATTTAAAATGTATAAAATTATTCGTTGATATCTGTTAGTCTCAAGATAAGAGATGTGTTATTCTTTTTACAGAAATTGAATTTGTGTAAGTGAAACCAAGTTCGATTCCCTCTAAAATATACGAAAATGTTTACCATAATTTATATACGTTACCATATTTAGTACGTTAACCTTCCAAATGGTTTTTCTCGTTCATCGAGATCTGATCAATTTTGCTAATAACGAGTTATTTCGTCGTCAAGATATTGCCGATTTTCTTATGATTTCGAGATCAAGATCTGGTCAGGTTGTTTCTAATGACGAGGTATCTCATCCATCAAGATCTGGTCAGTTTTGCTAAAGATGAGATACCTCGTCGAGACAGCCACCAGGAGGATTAAACAATTACATTTTCTAAAGCATTAGAGTGTAGATAAATTATATCGGTATTGAATTGGGGAAACAAGTTGCACAGATGTGTTTTTAAAACTGTTTTTGTTTTTTATGGACTGATTTTCTGAAATCTATTTTAAGCATGAAATTTCGATAAAAGACACGTTCGTTTATAAAGATACATATTCGTTTTGTTTATAATTAATTGTTCGCGGGATCAAAATTCAGCTTAATTGCATATTTAATGAAATGAAATTTTATAAATTAATTTGAAAAATAGAACAGAATGCAAAATATTCAAATTTTATGAACTACGAAAACATTAACTTTCCAATAACATGTAAAGTATCCAAACTTATGTGTTGTTTAAAAGTTTAGTTCTTACTGAGTATATGTGTAAATTGCTAGCCTAAATTACATGTTAGTGCATTGCTTTTACCTAATGATTGCTTGATGCTTCGCATATGTGTCGCATGCAGCAATAGCAGAATATACGCATTCTGTTTTCTTTTTGAAATTGTTTATAAAATTCCCTTTCTGGAATATGCAATTTTTTAGTAATTTTGTTCACTCTTTCCACAGCCCTTTACACAAAATTCGTCGTTTTCCCAAAGTGTTGCACTAATTATGACGGCCACTGTAAGTTATATTTAAAAATTGTGTTTTTGTTACTTCGTCGGCTTAGAGCAGAAACTCATTAACCGACCAAAAAAATTTTTACAATACAGCCGTTTAGACTTCGTTTTTAGATAAAAAAAAATTGTAAGCATTTTGATGGTGTTTTATTTTCGTTCAAATGGCTTGCAATATGGCAATTTATTTCTCATCATGGAAATCTAGTGTCAAAAACGCTTTACGAAAATGACGGTTAATGAGTTTCTTCTCAGTCGACTATACACTCTAATTCCTACTCTTTGTGTTCCTATGTATTTGGTGTTTCTTTTTATTCTGAAAGATACAATTGGAGCTCATTACGCTAAATATCTTTTATCACGGATGATGGATTAGTATTTGAATGAATTAAAAGAATACGAGATGCATATACTAAATTATATTATCCGTAAATTATAATTAGGGGTAGGATTTTGATGATTTTGCAACTCTTTCTTTTGGCCAGACTCAAATGTTATTCGAGGGAATAGAAATGTATTTTTTAAATGCTAAGCTGATTCAAGTGCCTTTTTAGGGCATTTTTCGCTTTTTTTACACAGAATGGCATTTTTTCGGTCCCTTTAAGGCCTTTTTGCTATATTCCAGTCATATCACATGTTTTGGTGCTTTTCAGGAAAAGGGCATTTTTGGATAATTTTCCCAAAAATGTCCTATTTTTCAGCTGTCAAGGAAAAACTTCCCTTCGTGAAGTTTCAGGAGACTAAACAAAGAGTGACGCAGTTTATTTAGAATATTCTTCCGTGATTTCAGCAAATCTATAAGGAGGTTTTTCGATGCAAAATCTCAGTTAGCAGACCCAGAAAGCTTATTTTTTAAAAATCTACGCACGAAGTTTGCTTCGCTTTACAATTATAGACTGGAATATAAACTATGGCAAACTGAAAATATCCAATTAAATATTTTGTCAGTAAAATTCAAACTTTCGATTTAACAAAGTAACTGTAAGTTGTATTTGTATATTTTCTTGTTTTCTAAGTCTTATTTGTTCATTAACAAAATAAAGACTCAATTTGGCAACAAAAAAAAACGCATAAAGTTAAATTGTGTTTCCAGATTATGTTTCGTCATGGGGATATTTATATATATTTTTTGGTTTTCGTTTCATGAACATTTTTTCTCAAAACACTTGACAAAAAATGCAATTTGTATGCCAATTTTTGAAGATTTTGTGTTACCAAAATTCAATAATATGAATACCTTTTTATTGGGAATTTTCTACCAAATTGTATGTGATTAAAATCCTAGAACTAGTAAAACATGCGATTGTCTATCCAACGTATACTCTGATGCTTAACCCTCCAAATAGTTTTGACGAGATATCTCGTCCATCAAGATCCGATCAATTTTGTTAACGACGATATACGTCGACATCAAGATAGTGCCAATTTTTGATGATGACGAGATCAAGATCTGGTCAGTGTTAGGAGGGTTAATTCTTAAATATCATTGCCTAGATAAAGGGTATGAAAGGCTCATGAATGTTACCTTCATGCTTGAAAAACAGGATGTTAACTGTTATTTTTAAAACAAATCCTTTAACAGCTAACAATCGATATCGCCACTTCATTAGTCACAAATAAAATGTAATTTATTTGATTAAATTAGAACCTCTAGAATAATTCAACACATTTATTTCTAACTGAATTGCTGACGTGAGAAAATATTGAATTCCTCGCATCAAATTCTCGTTACATTTCTATACTCCATCGGTTTTTCTTTTGTGTCTGTAACTTTCCCCCTGTATGTGCTTGTCCATTACTTGACGTTGTTTGTTTAGTAGCTTGACTAAATGTAACCTTTGAGCCATAAAAATCAAATCAACGAACTTAAATTTCTTAGCGAACTGTCTCAGATTAAATGAACCTCTTACGAATCATTATCAATCTGTTACATCGCAATTTCTTTTAACTCTTTGAGGCACACTATTTTAAAGAGAAAAAAAAACAAGTTGTACAGAATTGTTTGTTCACTTATTCAGCTTCAAAATTAGTATAAAACATCAAATAACATGTTTTTTATTATAAAACGATTTATTCACTCATAATAAATTTTTACGAAAAAAAACAACATTTACCGTTATAAAAGACAAAAATTCACTGCACCACACAATCCAATCTTAATCACAACAGTGTCAACAACTTACTAATGCGTTTTGACATGTGTAAATTTTTGTTTTCAGTTATTTACACATTTAGAATTAGTTCATAGCATTACCAATTCAATGAAAAACTTTAAATACAATATTAAACTGTATGACTATGAGTAATTTCAACTTTTTAAGGTGGGTTAAAAACTATTCCACCATGCATAAAAAGCTAAGCAAAAGTTGAGACGGTTTTAACCCACCTAACTCCAAAGAGTTAAAGGATGCATTACTTTTTTAATCTTCTAACTCAAACCCATTAAAGTTTGGAATAATGAACTCTCTCGAAAGTACATTACGAGCGAATCCAAACGGACGATCGTTATAGATCGTATTAGCTTAATGTATATGTTCCCTTTGCTGCATGGGTTAGTTTCAATGCATAGTAATGTCTCCCTACTACCGAGAGATGAGCCCTGGTACTACAGTACTAGAGTAGACTAGTAGTGATATAAACTGTTGTACTATATGAACTTGCATTATGAGCCCGTGTCTGCAGGGACGAAATCGTGACACCCTTCAGAAATCGCCCGCGGAAGCTTGAAGAGACACCAAACGATAATTCTCAGGACAATAAGTCTCATGACATTTCAAGGGGCATCAGTAATGGTGCTGCGATTTCGCTACATAGGTACCTGATACTAAGTCAAGTTATTTCACAAACGTCTAGATTCAGTGAAATTGTGAACATACAAGGGAAAGGAACCAAGTTCAAAACTGAAATACAGTAGAACCTCGATTATCCGAGGTAATGTGGACCGAGGCCACCTCGGATAACCAGACACTCGGTTAATACGGACTTAGTAACACAAAACTGGGTATACGAAATGCAGAAAGAAATTACTGTATTTCACGTTACTACAGAAAGATGGACAAAGCTAGGATTAAGAAAAATCTATACTCGGATTTGTGTCACAGTAAGTATTTATTGTGATAATTTTACAATAAATCTGGACGTGAGTTACGTACCTCCAAGTGGTTTCAACGAGATATTTCGTCCATCAAAACCTGGTCACTTTTGCTAATTTGCTATTGACGAGATACCTCGTCGAGGTAATCACCACGAGGATTCAACTCTCTTGATAAAGTCTTTAACGGTATTCTGTTACGCAGCTCGCTTCTTTGAACAAAGTGCGCACAATCGTTTTTGAAGGTTTCTTTAAAGCTTGAAAAGACCTCGGTATCAAATTCGGTTCGGATAACATAGACAATTGCTAACCATAACCCCAAGTATGTTTATGGTTAGCAATTTTAAAATGCTGCGTTTGAAAGTATTTGATGCCTCAAAACTCTTTAAAACAATTAAAGCAAACTCAATCAAAAGTTGGATGATTGATGACACTGTTATCTAGTGCTGTTAAGTACCTTATAAGAAACCATGTACAATCTTCAACTCAAAAAGCTTTTTTGACTAGTATGGCAGTATATTAAGCCTTCAAGTGGTTTCGACGAGATATCTCGTCCAAGATCAGATCAGTTTTGCTTATGACAACAAGATATCTCGTCGAGACAAAACTACCCTATTACTCCAAGGGAATGAAAATCAAAGTAGGATAAACAAATTGTTCCTTGCCTAGAACTGGTGACTGGAACAGGTTTTTACATCGGAGGCTGGCCACTACAGGGTGATTTTTGATGTAAAGATAAACCCCTAAGAAGGTTAAAAAGTCCAAAACTGTTCTACAAGCGAAAGACTTTGAGTACCTTATTAATGGTTGGTTGATTTGGGTTTTATGACGCAAGGTCCAGTATTGGACAAGCAGCGCCAGAGTACCTTATTTAAAGGCATAAAAGATGTACAACGAGCTCTCAATATTTCTTTTTCAATGAAACTCACAAGCTATTAAATTCATTTCATGTTATGCAAAATAGTGTTAGCGAAACAGGACTAAAATGTACGGTTTTATCTCAAAATTATCTCTTTGGACTTGGTGCCTTTACTTTGAGAGCCTACCAGTAATATTATGAAGAACTCATACAAAAGAAAAAGCACTGAATGATATTCAACTCTTACAAAATACAAAACAATGAACGATGCCCAACTCATATAAAAGAATTTTAAAAAACAACGCAAATAAAAACAGTATTACTTGTACATGGTACTAAATAGTACATATCATTTTCCACAGGAGATATTTTAGTGCTACTAACTGTTAAATATAGTCTTTAAAGAATATATATCGACAACTACTCAATACACGAGACACTTTTAAAAGAAAAATAGGAAGACTTAAAGGTAGGTTTAGATATTTTACGGAGCCCAAAACAATTGGATCAGGTGATGTTATCTTCTCGAAATCTTCAATTTCAAACTCCCGAAAAAAAATTATAGTTGTTTGAGACAATTTTCAAAACTAACAAAAGCCTTTTATTCTTCCCCGACGGCGTCTTATCGACACACTTTCCTCTGTTATTGTACTTTAGGGGTAGGAGAAAGACAATATCTAAGAAAATATTACATGTCTAACCAGATCCAGAGTGTCAAAAAACTGAATCTCGATCCATAGATTTTAGAATGCTAAATTTATGAAGCCGGTGAACGTTTTGCCTTTAAAACAATTGAATTAATTGTATTCACATTAATCAATACATTTTTACTATTAAATTAGAACTTGCATAAGAAATGCTTAAAGAAACCATAATTTTGAAAACTATTTAGTCACAGTATATTTAGCTACCTGTTTCGCTTGTTTCAACTACCAGTGTGGGGACCCTCGTGGCTCAGCGGCTATGTCCACTGCGCTAGCAACCTTCGAGTTGTAGGCGGCGCAGGTTCGATTCCTGTAAGGTGCATTCCTCTTTTCTGTGCCTGTAAAACTTTCATTGTGTATGTCTATTACTTGATATTGTGTGTCTTGTTTCTGGCACAGCATAGCCAAATATGGCCCTTGCGCCATAAACCCCCAAAACTAACCAACTTACAGTGTTGGGCATAATCAGCTAATTTTTTCAATCGATTTATTAGTTTACCAAAATTTCAATCATCATTAAATGATTAACCTTTTTTTTCAGTACACTTCTATTCAATTAACTTGGCTAAGTATCGGCTTAAATTTCTATTCAATTAGCCGTTGAACCCAGTCTCAAACTACCAGTGTTGGGCATAATCAACTAATTTTTCAATCGATTCGTTAGTTTACTAAAAATTTCAATCATCACTATATGATTAACCCTTTCAATACACTTCTATTCAATCAACTTGGTGAAGTACCAGTACCGGCTGAAATTTCTATTCGATTAGCCGTTGAATCTATTTGAGCAAATTTTACGCTGTTGATTGACAGGTGGCGGTACTATAAAACACCTATCGCGTGGTTACCAGAAAAAATCACTGCAATTAGCATAGGAATTTTTAAGGAGTGATTTCGCAGTGAAACCATTTCTCTTGCAAGGGTTGTAGTCAATCGTGATTGAAAAATTAGTTATAATATAAGTTTGTCAATTAGTCATGAATCATTCAATCACTAGTTTTAGTCATGAATGAGCTAATTAATTCATTTAGTAGAGGTACACAAAATTACTTGATGATATTTTTTACCCTTAATCTGCATTATTTTCTCGAATCGATTCAAGAATTGCATTACTACCAAACAAGCTAATTTAACCAACACATTTGATTCTTTACTTGATTTATTTTTGTTGCGTTATGTGAATATTGCTGTAAAATATAAATCTATAAACAGGTTATTCATAGGTCAGGTAACTTTGTCAGGTCATCTTTTTCACTTCATTGAATTTCCGTCTCCATTAAGTGATTTGGTAAGTATTTTGTCTCTTAAAATTTCACAGGCATGTACTAGACTGCTGGCCATCGAAAATGCAACACCACGAAGGACAAGAAATATCACGCCATATTTATTATACAAATAACATAAAGCACTAGGATGGAATGATTAAAAATAGAGCTTCGTCCGACTTGCGGAACGTAAAGAAATCAGTATTTTGTGTAGCCACCATGGACGAGAATAGCTGCTGCTACATCTCTAGGCATTGAAAGAAAGAGGCTTTGGATATGTCAGTCCCTGCACACTTTACCAAAGTTCATGTGGAGTTGACGCAGGGGTGTGTGGTGTTCCAGTCGTTGGGCGATCGTCAATCAGACGTGCTCGATGGGAACAGATATGGTGAACATTGAGGAATTGTACTTTGCATGCCACGTACAGTACAGTATATCCTGTTGAAAAAACTGGCAGCAAGCAAGCTCTGAAGACAAGGGCTCCAACGTTTCAGAGATGTAGCAGTGACTGTTGATTGTACCAGTAATGCGTACTAAGCGAGTGTTGGGGTAAAATCCGATGACACCCCATACCATAACGCCAGGTATCGGACCGGTATGGCGATGCATAATGCAAAAGTCATGCAGTCTGTCCCCACCGTGCCTCCAGAGTGGTGCAGTAGATAGAATCGAAATCCGTCTGAAAAGATGTCGTGCCCTTCGTTTGTTCATGTGTCCATTCTACTCACCATTGCAGCTGCAGTCGCTAGTGATGCAGAGTCAAGGGTAGTTGCAGCAATGTAAAAAGTTCCCCAATGTTGCAGACGACGTCGAATTGCATGTGCTGGCACAGGTTTTTGTGCTCTAATTCTTGTGCTCTTTCTTTCCTAATTTTGAACTAGTGTTATTGATGCTGTAGTACGATCCATAATAGCCATTCTCTCCAGATGTCTGTCCTCTCGTTCGGTGGTGTGAACAGGCTGATGCAATCGTTCGCATTGATCAGTTCGTCTCTCCTGCTCTCACCGATTCCATATTCGCTTCACTGTGGCTTTATTTCGTTCAATACGAGCCCCGATTTCTCGTAAGCAGTCTCAATAAGCCACAATTCTTCCACTGTCCAATTCAGAAACCTGCTCGTGTGATTGTCGTGTTTTTGGCGAGGCATAATTAAGCTTCCTATACACAGGAGCAGCTTAATAGCCCGTGTTGGCGGCGCAGTTTCGATTACTCCCTAGATGCATTCCTCTCTTTAATAAAACTTTCCTTGCGTGTGTATGTCCATTTACTTGACGTTGTTGGGCCAAATATGAAGACAGATGATATGCGATATCCAGATGATATGATGCCATATTGTGCCATTGAACCCAACCCATACAACCAATCTTTGTACTTTGTTCAGTAATTAACTAATTAACGTCGCATTTGATCAACACAGTGGGCTATTGGAGACGGTCCGGGAACAATCCCTAAGGAACGATCCAAGGACAACACCACGTAATTTTGAATCACTGTCAAAGGACGAGGCAACACCTAAGCTGGCTCTCCACTCTCCAAACTTCCACACCACACCAACGTGAGGACATTTGAGGCCACGACAGGTTTAACGTGCACCAGCCTCCGCGTACAGACGGTCTTTGGCTGGACCAAGATCCGAACTCACAACCCTCCGGTTGCTAATCCGTTACTCTTCCAACCGAGGTTCTGTTCAGTAAAGAAGTGTGAAAGCAAATTGTGATGCAAATCAATGCTTTGCAATCTTGTTCATAGATTAACTTGTTAACAGACTGCTAATTACGGAGCAATATAATTTTATTACATTTAAATATGAAAACGGGAGGTTAGCTAATTTTGGCGGAGTTTAAAATTAAAATCACTTGTATTGAAGTAGTTTATTACTCACCTATTCGCAAAGATAGAAATTCTAAAAGCTGGAGAGAAACTCTACTTACCAGAAATATTACAAATGGAAAATTATTTGCCTCGAAGTTGTTTATAATTCGTCTATATTTGTAAAGTTAAAAAATTCTGAATGTTGGATACCTTCAACCTTTAAAATTGGTGTTCGCTGAAAGATTTTTTATTAATACTATTATATGTAGATTATTTCTATTAAGTTTTGCAATGCAATTAAATAATTCCATCGAGAAAAATGCATTGTTCCTATTATGACGAGAGCCAAGTCAGAACGCGGAAGTTATATGCAATTCTGAAACCTTTTGCATCTTTTTAAATAATGAGACTGAAAAAACTCTGTCAATAAGAAAGTGTTATACCATGACTCATTGGTGGACTCAGAAATTAGCTTTAACCCTCCTGGTGGTTGTCTTGATGAGGATCTCGTCTCTCGTGAACAAAACTCTCGATCTCGTTGAACGAGGTATATCGTCATCAGAAGAAAACTGACCATATCTTAATCTCGTCATCATAAAAAAATTGGCGATATATTGATGACGAGATATCTCGTCCTTAGAAAAATTTGTCAGATCTCGATGGACGAGATATCTCATCGAAACCACTTAAAAAGTTAAATATAAAATTTCCATTCTTGGAAAACGCTTTTAAGTGCGTGCACAGAAAATTAGCATTTGTTAATATCTAAATTAATTTTTCAGAAACAGAACAACAGAAAATATTTGAAAGAATCAAGTCAATTTCTGAAGGCCGGTGTGAAGTTTATACTTTACAGTATTCTTCGTACAATACCCAACTCTATTTCAAGACACGTCTTATATTTTAAAATTAATCATTATTCATTCCTAATGACATCTAAGAGTAGCATGATTTATTCAACATAAAGTTTAGATATCTCTAAAACTTAAGCGAATTAAAGATTTCCATTAAATATTTTTACATTGAAATTAGCATTTATACTTAAACTTGAGTATAAAATGCATTAGCAATTCAAATCGCATTTAAAATAAAACAAAATAGGTAACATATACTTCTATTTAAACGAGTTTCAAATGGTTCAAATGGAAAATAGATGCGCAGTAAAATTATTTCATTTGCGTTCTCAATTTTTTAAATCATTAATTACTTTCAGTTTTAGGATTCAAATAGGCATGTAGACATACAGTAAAATTATTTTATTTTCGTTTTCAGTTTATATATATAAAATATGGATTACCTTCAATTTTTAATATTCATTCACCATCCTTCTGTTTACGACAAAAATTGTTTCGGAACACGTATCTATAAATACAGTGAAAAATTATAATTACACATGGAGTATATTTGTAACAATTTAAAATTAAACAAGTTACAATTAACAGACATGCAACAATATACCATGAAATAATATATCTCAAACAATGTAATCAAACATTGACATCTTATACTTTAACGGACAGATTGCAACTATATGTGAATAAATAACTTGCCTATTATATTGTTTAACGCTCCAAGTGGTTTTGACGAAATATCTCGTCCATCAAGTTCTGACCAATTTTGCTACAGACGAGATATTTCATCAAGATATTCCCGATCTTTGGATGACGAGATCAAGATCTGGTAAGTTATTTTCTAATGACGAAATATCTCGTCCATCAAGATTTGGTTAGTTTTGCTAATGAAGAGATACCTCGCCGAGACAACCACCAAGAGGGTTAAGTTTATTGTATAATGCAGAAAGCACATGATTCGGCAATCGTGATATTTCTGTAAAATGCTATATAACCCTCCTAGTGGTTGTCTTGACGAAGTATCTCGTCATTACCAATACTGACCAGATCTTGATGGACAAGCTATCTCGTCATTGGAAAAGTGACCAGATTTTGATCTCGTCATCATCAGAAATCGTCAATATGTTGATGACGAGATATTGCCGATTTTGCTAATGCCGATATCTCATCATTAACAAAATTATTCAGATATTGTTGGATGAGATATCTCGTCGAAACCATTTGGAGTGTTAAGCACATCCATACAGCCTTATTTTTCAAATTAAAAAATTTTTCTTCAAGCTAATAGACCATGGTAGTGGATTATTTTCATTCTCAATCCTTTGCAGCATGTATTTGAACTCTATAAACCTGATTATTTAGAGATTACCAAACAACCAACACCATATTCGCTACGATGGTTGAATAAAAAATCAATTGGTTGGAGAGGGTGTTCACGGAACAAGACATTGGCAAAATTTCTTAATTTAAAAACGAAAACACAAATTTCTTATCGACCTCCAGTACCTGAGGCAGTAGAGGTCACTCCCCGAAAACCTAAAAGCCAGGTAAAAGGATGGATCGATTCAGATATCAGTCTTGCTTTTTAGATTGAATAGAACTTTTGAGATTGCTTCCTTTCTCGTTCACCTGTACTGGCAAGAATCCAACTGACGCTAAATTATATAATTATTTAAAAAATGATCACTCGCCTTATCTTCTAAGAATCCGATATTTAACTTTTTTTTTGAAGTATAAGTAAATGATCTAAAAATATTTTTCTTAGAAACAGTATCATTCAAAGTATTTATGAGAGGGCTTTTCAGTATAAACAACCAAACCAGACAGTTTGTGGATTTCAGACCATCTTTCAAGATTTCACTTCTGCTGTCCAAATGATACATATCGGGCTTACTTTAACCCTCCAAGTGGTATCGAAGGGATATCTCATCCATCAAGACATGATTAATTTTTCTAATGACGAGATATCTCGTCCATCAAGATGTGACTAATTTTACTAATGGCAAAATATCTCGTCACCCAGATATTGCAAATTATTTTATGATGACGAGATGAAGATCTGGCCAGTTTTCTTCTAATGACGTGATATCTCGTCCATCAAGATCTAGTCAGTCTTGCTAATGACGAGATACCTCGTCAAGACAATCACCAGGGGGATAAAATGTAGTTTATTGCCATTTTGGCAATGTTTGACGTTTAATCTAATTGGCGTTGACCAATCAACTGTCATATATCAATTCGGAATTCATAGTTTGGAATTTTTATCGGCGGCGACGGGCTGAAAAACAAGCCAGCTGACGTCACGTTCGGAATACGCTCAGGAGACATGTATCGCCGCAAAAACACTACCGCCGCCTACATTTAACTTGACAGAAATGTATCTAGTAGGAACATTTCTATTAAGTTTTTCAGGCCACGGTAGCCCGCTTGGAAGAGTAGCGGATTAGCAACCGAGAATTGCAATTTCGAAACTCGATACAACCAAAGACCGTCGTGTATATGGGGGCTGGTACACTATAAATCTGTCGTGGTCTGAAATGTCAACGTTAGCGTCGTGTGGAAGTTTGGATACTGGTTTCTCAGCTCAGGTGTTTACCTCGTCATACGAGGTGTTGTACTCGATGTTCCCCTTGGGATTGATCGCGGACTGTTGTCACTAGCCCGTCGTGTTGCTTAGCGTGACGTTAATTAACTACCTACCTACTTCAATCTTAATTTATCTCAATTCTATTTCTTAATTTGAACTAAAATTTGGCATAAAGGTAAATAAATATCTCTAATTTTGGTATACATAGTAATTTTTTATATGCAATTCAAATGTAACGTTAATTCATCTACCTGCCTACCTCTTCAAGTTAATCTTTCTAAAATTCTCTTCTAAAGCATATACGGTTTTTGAAAAATCTACGAATTTCTTATACAAATGTACAGAGAATTCAAAATGGGTGAAGGATTCTTTCATTCCTTTTTCCGGGATTTTACAATAAGTGAATTTGTATGTTCGAATATGACTTTTTAGAGAAAGGATGCTGCATAAGAAGCTTTTCTTGTTTGCAAAATATCCTTTCGTTAAATCGCAAGAAACTGATTTTTCTCTTTGAAATGCTATTCAATAGGAATAAATTCAAAGGAAGCTCTTGCCGATATTCTGATATACTTACACTGAGTTTTGTATATCTGGAGATGAGAAAATGTGAAGTTCGCTGAAAGTTTTTCCAAATCAAATTTTCATGTTCTTCGCATTGCATAAAGTTACTTACACTATTTTCTTTTAGATAAATTTATTATAACAAATAACTTTATGTATTCGGAATATATTTTAAATGAAGGAAAAGTGGGGGAACCTGATATGAAGATTTGATTCCCCATTTCAAGTAAGAAGCAGATAGATTTATTCATCTAGATATGGAATGGCACAGTTTCGTAATCAGGATTTAGAACTATTTAACCCTCGAAGTGGTTTTGACGAGATATCTCGTTATCAAGATATTGCCAAATTTTGATGATGTCGAGATCGAGATCTGGTCAGTTTACTTCTAATGATGAGAGACGATGATAGCTTGATGAACGTGATATCTCGTAAATCAAGATATAATCAGTTTTACTAATGACAAGATACCACGTCGAGACAATACGAATTGGGTTAAGACAATGATGCTGGAAAAGTCATAAACTATAATGAAAGAGATAACGTTTAAATGAATAAAAATCATCGCTTGAATTTCTTTTACGCACTAGCCAAAAACTGTACGGTTTTATCTCCAAGGATATCTTAAGTGTAATCAATAATAGAAAATATTTCAACTTCACGCTCAAATGGAGTCGATATAATACTAGGAAAATAATGTATCGGGAATGAAAGATTTGGGACTATTTAACCCTTCGGGTGGTTTCAACGAGATATCTCGTTCATCAAGATCTGATCAATTTCACTAATGACGAGACATCTCGTCATGAAGATATTGCCAATTTGTTATGATCAAGACCTGGTCAGTTTTCTTTTAGTGAAAAGATATCTCGTCCATAAAAATCCGGTCAGTTTTGATAATGACAATATACATGATCAAGACAACCACCAGGAGGGTTAAGGAAATAATTCAGTAAGTTAGCTGGAATAGCTATTTTACTATTAATGAAAGAGATAACGTTTAATTAAAAATCATCGCTTAAATTTCTTTAGCGCTCTAGCAAAAAGTGTACGTTTTAATCTCCAAAGATTCCCTTAAGGTATCCGCATACGTTCGGAGCACTTTTTTAAAAAAATGCTATTCAGAAGCAATTTAATATTATTTTTATAACTATTTGTGGTCAAAATTATTTTTGCACTAGCACTAATTAAAATTAAAAAAAAGAAATTTTACAAAAAGTGAAATTTGTGAGTAAATTTGAAGTTTTTTTTCAAAATTTTGAAAAATGATACAGTGCGCACAATTTAAATTATCAGCAAAAAACCAAGATCAGAGAAAACTTCATGATGTTATCTAGGGCTTCCACTAGAAGTAGGAAGATATATAAAAAACTAAAGATTTTATAACTCATCGAAAAATCGTTAAAGGATTTTTGACCATTTTGCCACATCAATATTCAAATGCAAGCTCATAAATCAGAAAAAAAATAAAGATATCAGTATAATTCTAGTGCATGCACTAGCAAACACTATGTAGAATATGCACAGCAAATTTTATGAAAATATATCAATAACTTTTTTAGTTATCATTTCTGGAATTCAATGTTTATGCCTAAAATGTAATTCTGAGAAAAATGCATTTTAAGTATATAACGACTCAGTTTTAATATAAAGAATGTATTACTATACCTAAAATTCACCAGACTTATAGGTTATACCTTCCTCTTGCTCAATTTTAGCCATTTTACCTTTCTTGGCCTGCCTATTTTTTTTCTGGAAATTTTTGCACTCGTTAAAGAATGACGTCTCGAGTCATTTACTCGTTCAAGGTCATGCTCGACAAAACCTTTCAAAGTGCGGACACCAGGCATTATCCCAATATGTTCAAGAATAGTCAGTAAACCTTTGTAACCTTTGTTAAATTGAACAACAGCAAGGTTTACAGCAAATTTTAATGTTTCGCTCTCAACAAATACCTCCTTTGGGACAAACTTCCACACTACTCCATTAAAACTCTCATTTGAATTTTGGGTTAATCCATGCAAACATTTTGAGAGTAGTTCTCGGTCACATAGCTGCATATAAACTGGCTTTACAATATTTATTACATTGTTTGGCAGACCTCTGTTTCTGTCCTAGTAAACTTTCCCAGCAGCTGAGGCTTGCTGAAACTTACACCAGCTGTCAGGTCCAACGGGGCACTGGCCATGCATTGGTCTCTTTGCATTTGAGCAGCAATGAAAAAAAGCTGAAATTACTGCAGCTTGCATGCTATCTAGATCATTGATATTGCTTCTTATGGCAATACCATAATAGTTTTGCAGTTTATCGATGAAAACATCAGTCAATTTACCACGACCACCAAGTCCTTTTTGCTTTGCTTCTAGTTTTCGCAGCTGTTAAGAAATAAGCGAATTCTATTAAAAAATTGCAGTGGCCAACTTATAGCAACATTATTGTAATATATTTTAACTTACAATGAAAGATAACGGGTAGAAATCATGGTAAAAATGGAATATTCCTGTTAGTTCCGATTTCGTTTTGCTACTTCCGGTTTCATTTAGCAATTTCGTTCGAATTTTAAATTGACCTAACTTTTTTTCTATTGGTCACATATTAAAAGTTGGAACTGTTTTAGAAGCACAAAAGTACAGGGAATTCGTGAGTAAAATAAAAAAAATTTGAAAATTTTCGTCAAAATTGGCTTTTTCAACGTATGCGGATACCTTAAGAGTGTAGTCAATAATTGAGATTATTTCAACTTCACTCTCAAATGGAATCGATACAACACTAGGTAAATAAATAACGTAATGCAAACTGTAGATAAAGAAGGATTTTTACGAAACATTATTTCCCAGTTGTCGAATTTAAACAAATTATTTAAATTTCTGATGTAAAAGAATTAACAAAATTAAGATTACATTTTCAATTTGTATAGATGAGAGACTTTTACCTTTTGAACACCCAAGTTTCCCCCTTAATTTCAACCACTTTTTCTCTTTTCTTAATCAGCAGTGATGCTTACATCGAGGAACAACTTCCTATTTATTTACAAACACATTCAAAGCTTAATTTTATCTAATCTTAAAAATTAACTAAATTATAAATTCAAAAAATTTGTTTAAGGGTACATGATAGTCATGTACCTTTTAACAAACCCTCTTGTACCTTTGCGTGTGTGAACACAATACCATTTCAAGGTCCTAGAGGATAATAAATAACATCGGGAAAAGCATACGTACTGTTTTTTCTTTGAAATAATTTATTATAAAAATTTAGTAGGAGACAAAAGCAGTAAGCAAATTATAGAAATTGAACAAAGCGATACTTTTAGATTTACCATTTAACGATGCATTTGCTGTTGCAAAAATTAACTTTAAAAAACTGTGCTCTTTGTATATTTAATGTGTCATTTAAACGGTTTTGAAATTTTTAAAACTATATCGTCCTTCATCACATCAAATATTTCCTCGCTGTAATAAACACATTTTAGGATTGTCCAAAACCACTTTGGGAACTTCATTTTAAATTCAACAGTTATTATGTTGCATGTTTATGAAGTGCATTCAATTTTACATTGTAAATTTTGCATGCTTCACGGAGAGATATCTGTTTACTAGATGCAGTTACAGCTCCTACTACAACACTCACTGCAATTGCATCAATCGGGTCTCTTTTTTTTTGGACAGTTTTATTTGACATTTTTCCTAGATGACAAATAAGTCGATAAACAGAAAAGATTTTGACTTGATCGAAGTACTCAAATGATAGCTTTTTCCGTAACGTGCCTTTGAACAGTGTTCAATTACTCCTGCCGCGCATCAAATGTCCGTCTGTTCCTATGAACAGCGTTCAAAGTTACATGACGGACTTGTGTTTATAACATCCAGAGGTGTCGCATTTTAAAATTATTAATTAATTCCAGTTGAGTGAAACATAAAAGTAAATATGCGAAAATAATCGCGTGAAAAATCTTTATCTGGTAGTGAATTACAATTTCATGAAACCAGTATTAAAAGCTATTAAAAGCAATAATTCTCCCGATAATGCAGATTTTTGTAGCTCAAAATTACATACTCCAGGCAACATTAACGCTTCTGAAAAACACTTACGTACAATAGCAGTGCTCTGTACAACTGATTTCAAGAAGTTATTATGACTTATGCCACCAGAGAGCATCAAGAACTGCTAAACTCAAATGTGTGCTAAGGTACAGTCGCGGAAAAACCCGAACCACTCCCTTTATTTCGAACACTATTGATAGTAGAGGAAATTCAAAGATATCATTCAATAGGGAATAACATACTCTACAAATTAAAATGCAAAAAAAGTTGCATAATGGGACGTCTTCATATCCTTCATATCCAATTTTGCACAAACAACGAAATTTCTAATAGAAACACCATGTTTTGATGCCTTAATTAGATTTGGCATCGTTAAATTAGTCTAAATATGGAATTTCATGACTCTACTATTTTTATATCAGGAGATATTCAATGTTAAAGTTGCTGTCCATTTCAGGGATCATCTTCACATTGCAAATCGTTATTCGTATATGGAGATTAATTGTAGTTATAGTTACCCGAGTTTCAAATTTGAACATTATTTCATAAGTCAGCGCGTGCAAACGATCCGAGAATTGCTATCCGAGGTTTGTCAGACATTTTTTATACTTTTGATTGCCTCTAAAATCGCAATAATGAGGAAAATTTAATGTAACTCAAAAACTAACAATTGGAATTAGCTGAGATTTTGCATGGTCACATTAGAAGTCCTTCTGAATCGATTCCCATCAAAATATTGTAATGTTCCAATTCATAATTTTTTCAAACATTAATTTAATAATTATTATTGCATACTAAAAACTATTTTTAAATAAAATATTAGGTGAATTTTGTTCGGGTTGCTTAACAGTAACATGGTACAAAATATCAACGCTATAGAAATATTATTTAGGAAATATCCATAAAAGTCTGAGAAACTGATTTAACATTAGGAGCTCCAATCTTTCTGTAATCGTAACTTCGAAACGATAAGACCTAATGGCATGAAATTTGGTATATCTGAAGTTAAATTTTGATATAGATCCGAAATTGTGTGTCGAAATAGGGGGTTTCCATTGGAAATTATTAAGTTGGTGCTCAATTTTATATGAAGACGGCCCCTTATGCAAATTTTATGCATTTGAATTTAAAGAAGACGTAGATTGCTGTCGAACGCCCTCTTTGGATTTTTTCTACTGTTAAAATTGCTCGAATGAAGAGGAAGGGGTGGTTCGTTTTTTTTTCCATTACTGTACATTGTGTCAAAGGTAATAGCCTCCCCTATACTTCGATCAGCACTTCAGTAGTACTTGAATGCATGCTTCACTGAAAACGTAAAACGTATTATGCTGATTCACTCATACATATACCCATTTCCTTGGAATGGTTGAGGCTAGTTATATAAATATTCTAAGCATATTAAGGCTGTCATGGTATATGAATATTCTACGTTAGATATTTTGATGTTTAGGATTGCTTGAGGATGATAAGGCATAATGGGACCTACTCTTCCCCTTAAGAAACTAAATAAATGTTTTATGTGCATCACATACGACAGCGATTTCAATCTTTTTCATCCATGGTACACATAAACTAATTTATAATATTCTGCGGCACACCAAAATTTTTTTGCCGATCTGAGAAAAAATATGTCATTTTGCCTGATTTACAAAAATAATAATCGCCTACTCTTTCTCAAAGGGGCTTTTCAAGAAACCTTTTTGAAATAATTTTTATGACACTTCTTAATAAAGAAGCATTACTCAAAATTATACACTATCTGGCCATTCGTCACTGGACACCCCATACTATTAAGTTAAAGCGGACCCAGCACATCAGTATCGTGTAGGGTCACCTTTCGCCACAATGACATCTGTAACTCTTCGAGGAAGACTTTCCACCAATTTTCGATACGTTTGTGAAAGAATCTTGCTCATTCATCCTTCAAATTGGCAAACAACTCAGTGGTGTTTTTTGGCCGAGTTGGCCTGGCTCTCAACCGGCGCTCTAACTCATCCCAAAGGTGTTCCAAGGGGTTGAGATCTGGACTTTGGGCTGGCCAATGAAGTTTTTCTACACCCATTTCCTCAAACTACGTGTTAATAACACCTGCTGTATGACATGGAGCATTGTCTGCTGAAACAGGTATGGACCAATACCAAAGTGTTGCCACAATGTCGGTAGCGCAGAATTGTCCAGAAATGTAGCTGCTATAAGACTATTCTAACCGTTTAACGTCTTTTAGAAGTTGTATGACGTGTACGGATGATATTAAGCGCTTTCCGAGGGGTGTCCGGTGACGAATGGCAATAATAATATTTGATATATACACTATAGGTGTATATATCAAGTATTACATGAAGTTATTTGTGGACGCATTTGTCAAAAGTCCAAAATTAAGCCGTCGAGATGAAAAAAAATCTTACACAATTTAAGCCATTTCACCATTTATAAGGTACACAGGTTGAAAGTCGTTGATATAAGGTGAAAGGACTTCACCTATTAGGTTGAAAAACTTTTTTAGCATAATACCCTTTACAGCAGGGACGCCCAGATCGCGGCCCGCCTAACCATGTGTTATTTTAACCAACTTGTTATATATAATATTATTTATTTTGTTATCATTTATTATTTATTTTATTATTATTTATTTTGTTATTTTAACAACTGTAATCTTCACTGCATGACTTCTAATTAGTTTTGATTTTCCAGATCAATAAAATTTTTCCTAGTCTCGTGCACGCTCAGAGGGTTGAAAAACTACTTAACCCTCCTGGTGGTTGTCTCGACGAGGTATCTTGTCATCAGAAGAAAACTGACCAGATCTCGATGGACGATATATCTCTTCATTACAAGAAAACTGACCAGGTCTTGTTCTAGTCATCCTCGAAAAATCGACACTATCTTGATGACGAGATATCTCGTCATTAACAAAATTGTTCAGATCTTGATGGACGAGATATCTCATCGAAACCACTTGGAGGGTTAAATACAAGTCATAAAAATATTTTTATAGGAACTAATTCTACAAGAGAGGTAATTTGCCGTGCCTACTGTTTTAAATCTTAAACTCTTTCCAAAAATAGCATTATACCATCCTATAAATCCTCATGAATCTTAATACTATCGCTTTTAATGATAGACTAGTGTCGGAGTTGTATGCAGTGGGAGGGGAAGATTATTACAAGTACCATTAAGTAATGACTTCTATCACAAAAAGAATATTCCACTAATTATCAACCTCGGCATGTAATATAAAGTAATGAGAGGAATTTATCGACATATCGAAGGGTGAGGTTTCTTTTTTTGGTTTCACATTAAAAAGGATAGGGCAGATAGTTTGATTTTTATGGCACAACTTAACGCTATGCTGTGCTAACATTAAAAAAGATATCAAGACCTTTAAGTATTAAAAGCTCGCGAAGAAGTCTTCATTAGTTAAAGTAATCGAAGTTTAAGACAATTTAAAAGCTACAATTCGACTTTTATTGTGATGGTTAAAGAGGTACAAAAAACTACAGACGCTGCTTTACCCACCAGTTTAGCGAACAAAATAAACTAGAATTTAATTGAGTTAAGTACACTAAAAAAGATGTAATTCTCTAATCAACACTAGAGTAGTATCAAAGAATCAACGAAACTTACGCTTAAATATTGCAATATTTTCGTATTTTCCTTTCATAGGAGTTGAGATCCTGTGTTCTTTGAATTAGTAATTAGGCAAATACATAAACACATATTTTTATAATTCTTGTAGATTAGCATACGTTTTCTGTAAACAATAATTTTGTTTAATAATCAGGACTCCCGTAGTTTCGGGATTGAAGAAAAAAGGAAAGCCATATAAAGGTAGTCAAAAGTATAATATGTAGTGCGGCATAAAGATATTAACCATGTCGTTTGCGTAAATAAAACTTGTTGAATAATGCATTAAAATAAGGCTACAATGATGAAAAATGGGAACGGCGAATTAGATTTCCGTACAATAGGAAGAGGTAAAAAAGAATCGATGATTTAGCTAAATTTTCATTATGGAGCATCCGTTTTGCTTAGAAAAACGTATTCATCGATTTTTTCGGCTAAACAGATTTACGGTTTCAGCATTTGAACAAGAATAACCTAACAATATATTTCATCGAAAGTCCTACTGAAATAGTAGAACTTATGAAAGTAGTAGTATAAAGCCCGAGTAATCTCGAAAAAGGATGAGCATGCCTTAGCCATTTTGAAATCGTCGTTTTTATGACACGATTCTAACTTTTTTTCGTTCTAATATACGAAAGAAATGTTTGATTCTTTTGCGAATGGTTAAATCTCACATCCAAAACTGGAGATCAACAAGTAACTTGAGCAACGTATACAACAAACGCTCTTATAACAAGTACTTTTCAAATAGCAATCTGAAAATATGTCTGCCTACTTTTCTAGAGAGCTTTTGAACAGCTTAGCTTACACAGAATTTTAGTTCCAAAAACGTCTGGTCTTTTATTCAGTGATGAAAATTATTATTTTAAAACGAAGAATATAAGAATTTTATGATTCCGCTAAAAAATTGAAGGTTATGTAGTAATTTAGGTAAAACTATTATTTGAGGATTTTAAAATTGTGTTGCCCCAAAATAAAATCTCATTCAGAAGAAAAGGATTTGGGTAGTCTGCTTTAGAACGATACCTTAAGTGATACCCTTAAAAGGATAATAATTTTAAACTCAAATTCATATTACACGTTTTGTAATAAGTAGCTTCTATTTTTCCTGGATTAGCACAATTTCACTTCCAATTAAAAACTTTTTGCTATTAGATTCTTTTTCTGGTTTTTACATGGTTTTGTTACCTATATTTATTTTTAAGTCTAAAATTTCTTAATAGCAGAAAGCATTTTTAATAGCATGTGTTTATAGGATTTGGTTGGTTGCTTTAAAGTTTTATGGTGAAAGGGCCATATTTGACCAAACACAAGACAGCGTCAAGTAAGAAATGTCATGAAAGGGAAAAAAGAGGGATTCTGAATATAGTGTGATGAAAGCAGAAAAAGATAGCTTGGATATCCTAGGAGCGCGATTCCCGTGTTTACTAAAGTCAGTAAACCTCATGGTAAAAGGAAAGATCAATAGAGTACCACGAGTTTCTGAAGCCCGTACACACCCGTACAGAGGGGTGTTTATAGGAATCGTATATAGGAAATAAGACCTTCAAAAATTGCCTTGTTTATCGAAAATTGACGTGATTGTCAAAAATTGACTTGTATAGTAGTGAAAAGTTTCAACTAAATGTAGATACATACAATACAAATAAATTAAAACCTGCTAATGTATTCTATCATTTGGATCTACTTTTCCATAACACCGAAACAACTGGCTCTTGAAGGATATTTGAGGTATGAAATGAAACTCAAATATTAAAGAATAATTTCCAAATTCAGCAATCGTTTTATAGAATAAGGTAATAAGCATCAGCCTGTTTATCCAAGAGGTGTGATTGATTGTATGACGCAGGAAAGCTAATTAGACAGGAACCTATGGCGTAGAGAGGGGATTACAAGCCATTAAGAATATTCACGATCAAACGAAAATTAAAACCCTGGATTTCCAAATTGAGAGACAGAACATCTTGGCTACTAGGCCAGTCAACGGGTGTGAATTTCTGATACAAGGTTTCCGGAATGCTGTTCACCAATCTCTATTTTTCTAACTCGTACGCATCATTTGAATTTTAAAGCTGTATGGCAACAAGCAACAATATTTCAAAGCATCAATTTAATTTTAAAAGGGTGCCTTTTCAAACTAGCATCTATTTTAATTGTTGATAATTATTTACAATAACAATTGAATTCCAGGATCCTGTGAGCTTTCTAATTCGATTATTAATTCCCAAATTTAGAATATCCTTTTCACCTAAAATTAATCATACGCGTTTGGCACTTTCAGGACCAATAGGACCTTTGGAATCTCACCTCGAAACGATTAAATCTAAGTATATAAATATTCTAGGAATATTAAGGTATATAAATAATCTTATTATGGTAATAATTTGGTACATAAGGTATGTATATCTTGTTAATAATATGGTAACTAATATAGTTACATAAGAGATTATATACCTCATGTACCTTACGTTATACGTTAATAATATGGTACATAAGGTATATATACCTTATGTACCATATTATTACCATATATGTACCAGATATGTACCATAGAAAACATATATACCTTAGAGAAAGTTTATAAATTTTTTAGGTATGCAAGCGGGAGCAAGGGTAGCCCAGTTTGTTGTGAGCTCAAAACTCGATCCAACCAAAGACCATGTCGTGCGTGGGGACTGGTGCACGTTAAATATGTCGTGGCCTCAAACGTCTTCACGTTGGCGTAGTGTGGAAGTTTGGAGAGTGGGGTTGCAGCTCAGGCGTTGACCTCGTCATCTGACCGTGGTTCAAAATTACGAGGTGTTGTCCTCGGACTTTTCCCTTCGGGATCGATCCCTGACCGTCGCCAATAGCCCGTTGCGTTGCTCCAGTGCGACATCGATTTAACTACCTACCTACCTCAAAGGTAGAATCTGAAATATACTATATCAAAATATTTTTCCAGAAATAAATGGCCTTTTTAAGTAGATATTTCCAGTACCAGTGATTAAAAATTCTGATAATTGAAGAAATCATTTTGATTCTTAATATTTGTTGTAAAATTTCAAAGGCATGTCGGGGAACTAAACTTTATTAAATTTGAAAAAAACATTTATACACACGCTTAATACCAATACCCAACTTTTTTGTCACGACAGGCGAATTTCGATTTAAAAGTTTTTAAAAATCAACCCACCCGATCACGGCACCTCACCTCCAGGCCCAAAATACAGCGGGAGTTTATTTCGAGAAACTCATTTTATCCGGTGAAGCTAGAAAACCCTGCGAGGGTGAAGACCATGTCCTGGAAATGTATGTTTGTCATGAGACGGTTGTCGACGAAGTTAGAAGCCAAGCAGTGGGAAATTTTGCCTGAACAGATAAACACATTTGAGCGACTCGCGCTACAGGATTTCGCAAAATTCGATCGATGAGATACAAGGGTACAGAAGACGTTGGGGAGACTGACAGCGAGAAATTGAGAGGGTTCTTATCTGTCTCAAATGCTCATTTGGTTTCATGCGCTTGAAATGTGGAAATTGCGTTTTCCGAAATTTCGACTGGGCGCCGGTTTAATTTATTCCCACTCCCGTAAGACGCCTCGAAATATGCGTTTTGACGAAGTGCTTAAGTGATGTCAGAACTTAATAGAGTTGAAATGCATTGAATGATTTGTACAATGTGTTGTTATCCATTGTATTTGGGGAAGTGGGGATTTCTGGTCCTTTGCCAAAACTGTTCATATAATCAAAACAAAATAAAAAAATTGTATATGAAAGAGAGAGAGAAATAAAAGAAAGAGAGGGAGAAATAAAGAGAGAGAAAATAAGGAGAGAGAAAGAAATAAAAATATGGAAAAATAAAGAGAGAAAATAGGAAGAGAGAAAGAAATAAAGAGATAAATAAAGATAGAGAAATAAAGAGATAGAGAAATAAAGATAGAGAAATAAAGAGAGGGACAAACAAGGAAAGAGGGAGAAATAAAGAGAGAGAGAAAATAAGGAGAGAGAAATAGAGAGGTAGAAATAAAGAGAGAGAGAAAATGAGGAGAGAAAGAAATAAAGAGAGAGAGAAAATGAGGAGAGAAAGAAATAAAGAGAGGGAGAAATAAAGAGAGAAGTAAAGAGAGAGAGAAATAAAGAGAGGGAAAAATAAAGAGAGAAAGAAATAAAGAAAGGGAATAATAAAGAGAGGGAATAATACAAAGAGAAAATGAGGAGAGAGAAATAGAGAGAAAATAAGGAAGGATAGGGAGAAATAAAGAGAGAAAATAAGGAGATAGAAAGAAATAAAGAGAGAGAGTGGATAAATAAAGAGGAGAGAAAATAGGGAGAGAGAGAAACCAAAGAAAGATAGGTGTGCAATTTCAGGATTGTAACCGAATACCTAGTCCAATTGAGTTTCACAGAGATATCCAATACATTAGCTGCATTTACCTGTTTATTCGGTTCATACTCGCTTAAGCTTGTAGTTTCGGATTATATTAGGCATGGGAGGCACTGTATTAGGCACTGCTAGAGTGAAACGCATTGAATAATTCGTGCAGTGTGTTGCTACTGACTTTGTAAATGGTGATTTCCTGATCCTTTGTCAAAACGGCTTTCATACAATCGAAACAAATATAAATTTATGTAATATGAAAGAGAGAAATAAGGAGAGAGAGAGATAAATAGAGAATGATAAATAAAGAAAAAGGGAATAGGTACTGTGCAATTTCATGCTTGTAACCGAATATCTAGTCGAATTGAATTTCATGGGGCTAGCCAATGCATTAGCTGCATGTGTCTGCTTATTCGTGTCATACGCGCTTAAGCTTGTAGTGTCGGACTATATTAGGCTCGGGAGGCACAGCATTAGGCACCTCTAGATTGAAATGCTTGCAATAACTTGTGCAGTGCGTTACTACTGATTTGTTAAAATGGTGATTTCCTGATCCTTTGCCAAAACTGCCTTTTCATACAATCAAAACAAAATAAAAATTGATAACATATGATACAGAGACAGAGAAAGAGAGAGCCAGGCACAGTGAAATTTTGCGCAGGTATATATAGCGAATACCGAGCCGAACTGAGTTTGAAGGGGATATCCAATACATAAGCTGTAATGTTGTCTTCAGACTTGCCGTTTCGCAAATGCATTATTTGTGTCGGCTAGATGTGAGAATAAGAATGAATTACAAGGACGGTTTGAGCATTAAGTGTTGGAACATTCATGTTTGAAGTAGAATACGGGTACTCGTATTTGTAGAAGGACAGTATTTGGTAGATACTGATTCCGGATGGACTGATCACCCTCCTCGTTTAGCCTGTTTATTTCGGTCATACTGGTGGTGTTGGACTACATTAGGTTTGGGTAGGTAGGCATTTTAATTAACGTCACACTGGAGCAACACAATGGGCTATTGGCGATGGTCTGCATCAATTCCGAAGGGAAAGATCCGAGGACAACGCCTCGTCGTTTTGAACCAATCAGGAGACGAGGTCAACACCTGAGTTCCGCACACTCTCCAAACGTTCAAACCACGCCAGGGTGAGGACATTTGAGGCCATGACAGGTTTAACATACATCAGCCCCAACGTACGCGACGGTCTTTGGTTGAATTGAGTACCGAACTCGCTGGTTGCCAATCCACCCCTCCCAATCGGGCTATCGTGACTATGCAAGAGCATTGTAAAATACCCCGTTCATTGTAAAAAAAATGTAGAGTCTTCATTTCATAAGCACTTTTGGCACGAAGGTGTAAGCAGAATTAATGAAAATTCAGATTTTCAACAATCATGAGTTTCCGGAGATGCATTGGACTCTGACATCAACCCAGTTTTTTCACCGCCTGTGCATTATTTAATTCAACAATTCTTTCATAAAATATCAGCGATATACTTCATGATATATCACGAAATTCCAAGTTTTGACGAGCTGATAACTCTTTTTAGCCTTCTATAGCAATAACTTGCGCGATTGCTTCGATGGACAGATGCATTTTAGAAAGTGCTTGGAACCATCGAATATCAATAGGGATGTGATATGTGTCTGATATCGGGGGCCGCTTTCAAATCCCTTCTCAGTAAACCCTGAATGTACATATATAATCAATACTTTTACCCAAGAATATTTTCTTTCTCTGGTTTTGTTTATATACGAACTTATTCACAAGATTCTGAATTCCCCGATATTTACGAATCAATTTTTAAATTCGTATTTAGAATACGGAATTATTCTATACCAAATTACTGAAGCAAAGAATGTGTGTAATATATTAATAGAACTAGATATATAATGATTCTATAGGTAGAGTTGAATATGTAATCCTAAAGAGGGCCTCAGTAGCCCAGTTGGAAGAGAACCGGTGAATTACGAATTCGAAACTCGGTCCAGCCAAAGACCGTCTGTAGGCGGGGACTGGTGCACGTTAAACCTGTCGTGGCCTCAAATGTCCTCACGTTGGCGTGGTGTGGAAGTTTGGAGAGTGGGGTGCCAGCTCAGATGTTGCCTCGTCCTTTGACAGTGGTACAAAATTACATGGTGTTGTCCTTGATCTTTCCCTTCGGGATTGATCCCAAACCGTCACCAATAACCCGTTGTGTTGCTCCAGTGAGACGTTAATTAATTACCTACGGTAATCCTAAATAAGAGATGTTTGACGAAACCCGTTAAGTTCGGGAAAACTAACTTTTTAAATGAACGCCTTTAAGACGACTATTATTTTATCTTTCCAAGCGGCACGCCCGAATATGGTCGGAAAATTCTGGTCGAATACAACCCCAAAAAATTCCCACACGGCAAAGCAGCAGACCCAAAATATTCGGACATATCGTACGGACCCCCAGACATCTCGTTCCTCGAAATATTTTGGGTATGTCGCCCACTACGATGAAATTTCCCCGAACTTCGGGTATGCCGCTAGGAGGGTTAATATACAGAGTGGTCATGAAATAATTTTCACTCTTTGGAGGCATCTGTAGCTAAATCGAATGAACGGAATGGAACCGAGATTGGTATTAAAGCTTTTGAAGACATGGGGAAATGCAGTTTAGAGGGATTTCGGAAGAATACATCTTCACAAGTCTTCAAAAGTCTCAATACCAAGTTGGGTTTCATTCCATTTATTCAATTTAGCTACAGATGCCTCCAAAGAGTAAAACTTATTTTATGCCCACCCTGTACATTTATTGGTCAATTTTTAAGTATTTTACCGTAAAATAATTCGAAACAGTTCAAATTCAAAATCGGAATGAGCGATAGAAATCCACTAGTTATTTATAACCAAAGTCCGTCGTGTGCAAAGGGGGCTGTGCCTGTTAAATCTGGGGTGACCTCAAATGTCCTCACGTTGGCGTGGCGTGCAAATTTGGAGAGCGGGGTGTGACCTCGTCATCTGACCGTGGTTGAAAATTACGTGGTGTTGTCCACGGATCTTTCCCTTCAGATTTGATCCAGGACTGTCGCTAATATCCTGTTATGTTGCTCCAGTGCGACGTTAATTAAAATACTTACCTACTGCTAGTTATTTTTACAAAAATCAATGTAATCAAAAATTATAAGAGGAGCTATTCACGTCTGAAGGTAAAAGAAAAGTTTAGTTATAGCAAAACAATTTCGAGTGTATTTATCAATAGACGAAGTGCTAAGAGTTCAGTTTAATTCACCATCATAAAATGAATTTTATTCATATTTAACAATTAATCAATTTGTGCATCAATAACAATATATATTTCACACCCAAAATCTTTTTGATCGATGACTCACGTTTGCAATGGAATAATATGTAGATATTTTCTCGATCATTATGTGAATATTAACGATCGAGAAAATATCTACATATTATTCTATTGTAACTATGTAGAACTATGTACAAATTCACATACCCCTCTTTCATTAATGATGTTCTAACACTTAAAAGAATAAAATTAATTAATCTAATGTAAAAGACACTAAAAAATAAAGTTACTTAAATCTTAAATAAATACAAGTTCAGAAAATTTCTACGTGCGCCACTGGATAAAATTTATTTCCAAAATTAATGTAAATAAGTTAAAGGATTTTTAATTTACTAGAAAAGCTCAAGGCGTTTGTAAATTAATTTAATTTCAGCGGTTGGCTTATCTGCGAGCAAAAGCAATTAATTTAATGTAATAAACAGTAAATATTTTATGAAGTCAAGACAAGGATTAATCTCCTAATGTTTGTAGTTTTATCACTGTTTTCCAACCCCTTCAAATGATTGCAGCCTTAGAATCGCTAATGTCGTATGTTGAAACTACCAGATAATACGACGTCAAGCAAAGGGGAGTAAATCAATATTTAAATGCACTCCTAATGAAGAAATGAGTTAATTCATGAAAAATTAGTTTCTGTTCATGACATTGATAAACAATAATAAATAGAGGAACATGATTGTTCTTGAGACCACTATATGAGAAAAGTTACATTTAAAGTCGAAAATAGTTCATGAAAAATAGCGTTTTTGTGAAACCCTCAAAAGAAAAACATTTCTAATGACAGATGGAAATTCTAGTACTTTCTGATATTAACCTTACTGGTAAAAACCGGCTTTGAAGTTTCGTGTGAATTACGGTTACAAAACAACAGTTTTTCTTATAATCAGGATAAACTTATATTTATTTCTTTTATGCTTTTAAGGTCTTACGTCACAGATCAATTTATACGATAGTAGTGGCAAATGCGGTCAGAATGCGACAAACGCGGCTAGAAATCTAATCGGAATCAATTTTTGCGGTGATATTTAACCCTCCAAGTGGTTTCGACGAGATATCTCGTCCTTAAAGATCTTACCAATTCTGCTCATGACGAGATATCTCGTCATCAAGATATTGCCGATTATTTGATTATGACGAGATCAAGATCCGATCACTTTTTTCGTAATGGCGTCCAGATGACCACCAGGAGGGTTAACGGGCATCTTTAGACCAAAAGTCAAACGAGGGGTTAATTTAAATATTATTTTGTTGACTAATTAATCCTGATATAGATTTTTCTAAACTAAACATATATTCCTAAAAAGAGAGCTAGTGAAAAATTTGAGGTTTTACACAAAGCTACCTATGGTTGTATTCATAATTAAAGTGATATATTCAACTGCCTAATAGCATATAGGATGATATTGATTAAGAAATTAATAATGGTGGCAAAAATATCTTACATAAATGAAGGATACTCATTTATTCATAATTGTTTTACGATTTTTATTTATCGGAAATATTACTGCACAGTTTCTTTTATTTTCATTTCTACAAGGTCAAAAATAGAAATTAGCACGGTTAAACTAGTAGCATAAACACTTAAGAAGTTATAGGAAACGCACACTTTGTTTTGCCCCACTCGAATAACTATTTTTTGCATAAATTTCTCTTCAATGCAGGAGCTATATACTCTAAAAACAATTACTCATGATACGCAAATGTCATACTATATTTGATGTGATGTTGAAAATATAATGAGTAAAAGCATAGAGCCAATATCTCATAAAAATCTTCGAATCAAATAACCGTAGAGTCGAAACAAAGCTTTTATAAAAAGAAGACAGAATTAGTCGAACGAAAATCCAATTGTCTCGTAAATTTACATTAAAAGAAACTGTTTAATTCCCTAACTTAGCGAAAGAAAAGTACTCGGACCGAAGATGCAACCACAGCCAAAAGTATTCTTCAACTTGTCTGTTTATTGTGTATAAAGGAGTAACAACTCCATGACAAATAACGCTAAAATTTCAGCTAAAAAAGTCGATATTTTACTCACGACCCACTTTCAACCTCCGGTATATCTCCAACACAGTCGTTCTCTCACTTTTTCCCATTCATCAGAGAATGTCGGTTTCCCCTGAGATCGCATACAATTGCAGGGAAAAGAGTTATACGGATAATTTTAAGGAACTGCGTTTTTATCTTCCTAGTTCACATCATCTATCCAGATAATTGCTGGTCGTCTTGTTTTTTCCCCTCTGTACTACCCAGATTAAGATAATTATTCTTCGAGTCGATTAATGAACGTCTGATATTTCTGCTTTTATCCTCAATACTCTGCTAGCAGAGTAATTAATACCATTTTCCTATAGTTCTTGTATTGAAGTGAAAAATGTAAGTTTGCGAGAATAATTGCATTGAGTGAGATGCTTGATTTTAAATTGGAAAAAATTACAATTGAGAAGTAATGCAATTTTGCCAAAAAATATATAATTATTAATAAGAAGAAATTGGTATCAAGCAGATTTACATTGAAGTTTTTAAAGTTCTAACATCTCTTTGTGGCGAAGAAATTTGTGATTCTATTAAGTCTAAAAAATATTTTTTAGCTTTAAGAAATTATGACATATCTCTAACAGGTTAAATTAATTGAATATTCATTAGTTTAAGCAATCTTCTAGGAAAGTGTCTTGTCAATTTAATGATTAAAGGCTGAATTCGACTCCTGCTAAAATACTAATTGGACCAGTTAGTTTATAGAACACTTTTCAAAGAAAGAGAATTGTAGGGATAATTAAGATTATAAACATAATGAAAAAAATGTAAGAATTGTTTCTTCTGAAATCTTGCAGTCAGATTTCAAGTCTGACTAAAAGTTTTTTGAGGCCAACCTGCTTTTTTATATACAACGCGTTCTTAAGTGTTCGCTAATGGCAAAAGTTTAAAATGTCACTCCTTTCAAAAGTTCAAAATTTCAAGTTTAAAATGTCACCAATTTCAAAATTTCAAAATGTCACTAATTTCAAAAGTTTAAAATGTCACTAATTTCAAAAGTTTAAAATATCAATCCTTCAAAAGTTGAAAATGTCACTCCGGTTAAAATACTAATTGGACCAGTCAGTTTATAGAACACTTTTCAAAGAAGAGAATTGTAGGGATAATTAAGATTATAAACATAATGAAAAAATGTACGAACTGTTTCTTTTGAAAGCATCACGTCAGATTTCAAGTCTGACTAAAAGCTTTTCGAGGCCAACCTTCTTTTTTATATGCAACGCGTTAAGTGCTCGCTAATTTCAAAAGTTTAAAATTGAGCAAACAAGAATTCATTAACCTGTCTCAACTATTTTAGATAAAACATTTTTTGTATTCCTTACTTTAACAAATTGTAACATACGCTATCTTACAATTTGTAGGGGTCGCTGTGATTCAGTGGGTTTTCCCACTGAGCTAGCAACCTGTGAGGTAGTCTTTTAAAAGCGTTCACTTCGAAAAGCAGGTATACATGCACGATGAAAAGAAAATAAAGGGGGGTCGGGATTAGCAACCGGAGGATTGCGCGCTCGAAACTAGATCGAACCAAAGACCGTGGTGTACTTAGGGCTGGTGCACGTTAAATCTCTTGTCGCCTTAAATGTCCTCATGTTGGTGTGGTGTGGAAGTTTGGGAAATTTGTTGCAGCTCAGGCGTTGACCTCGTCATCTGATCGTTGGTTCGGAATTACGAAGCGCTGTCATAGGGTCTTTCCCTTCGGGACAGATCTCAGACCGTCGCCAATAGACCGCTGTGCTGCTCTAGTGCGACGTTAATTAAATACCTACCTACTATTAGAAATTAATTATTTTGAGCGGAACGTACTTGTTTGCTACAATTTAAAACACTGTATTTTAATTATAAGTAGATAATTAGCAAAATTATGTTAAAATTAACAATCTACGATAGTCAGAATAAATTACATGCATGTCACATACCTATCGCATTTAATTTGACACTCGCTGATATTCTACATCCTTCCATTTCCTTCATTTATATGATTTATTCAATCCATCATCGATACACTTCGAAGAATTGCAGGATAAAACTAAAAGGAGCAACACACGCATGGATCGACATCGCGGAGGCGTTACAATTCAAATACCAGCAAACAACAAACTGTTTTCTTTAATACTCCGCCAAAAACTGTCTCCCATCGCTACATATTGAAAGACCCCGATGTCAACAAATATTTCCTGTCGTCCTTATCAGCTGTAGATTCTCTCAATTGAACTAAAAACATCCCTCTCGACAAACTAACGCTGCAGAGAGAAGGCAGGGAGAAATTCGCGTGATAAAAAGAAGGAAGAATTCAATTTTATACAAAATGCGCCGTTGGAGAATGATTTCTGGACTCGCAGGAGCGGGCCTTTGTGTGCCAATTACTCAGACACTGCAGAGCCCGACTTCGAGGAATGAAGGGAAGTAGATCGCGTGACTCTGCAGACGGGGGAGCGGTGGTCGAAAAAAAGAACACCCCCAGTGGAGTTGTGATAAAAATAAAGTACACTATGGTGTGTGGAATAATAAAAACCAAAAACATAGTCTTGAAGCTGCAGTGGATTGTTATGACTGGAAATTCGTGCCGTTTTGAAAGACGAAGCAAAAGTTCAAAATGAAGAATTGCTCTTACTATAAAAATCAATGTCGGAAGAATGAAAACTTACAGTTGATACATATATATTCGAGACTAGGATTATGGATACTGCACTAATTTTGCATTCATTTTCTTATCAATCCTTTTAAAGCCACCATTCTAAAAATGTTTTCGAACGAAATTTTAAGGGTGATGAAGACCTATTACCTTATATGAACTTATTTTGCATTTTTCAAAATTTTGCTTTTGGGTTTTTTAAGGGGTTTTGCAATCCCTTATATTTCATCACCCGTCTATGTATAACACTTCTAGGCATAATAATATCAAACGATAGAATATTTATATACCCTAATAGCCTTAGTATGCCCAGAATATTTATAAACCTTAATAGGCTTAATATACCCAGGATATTTATATAAGTAAACTATTTCAAGAAGATGGAGCATCAAACGCCCCAGAAAGGGTTAATTATAAAATTGCACTTTTATAAATAGGAATTTTCATCCTAAATTTCTTTATAGAAGTGAATAAACGCAAATCCCCATCGTTGTGTACACTGCGTTACCCAACTACTTGTTAAAATTCAATATTTACTTCGGAGCAATTCGAGATAACTCTTCCCAGATTAAGATAAACTTCGCCAGAACTCTCCAAGATCAGACTCGTAAATAGATAATTTTTTAACTATCGAAACTCCGGGTGAGTTTTGGAGTTTACGTGTAATCAAATGTTGTGAGATCAAATGACTATGCCATCAAACGCGTAACGACCGAGCACTTCTCGGTCAATTGTTTATGAAGAAATATCCCTAGACTAGAAAATAGGCTAATCTCTAGGCAAGCATGAAACGAAGGGTGGAACTCAACTTTCATTAGCTACCATGTGTACTTAATAGAGAGGATAAAGTTCCTTAAATCCATGTCTGGTGATATGTGCCGCCTGAATGTCATTACCGACGTAACTAGGCAACCGGAATTAAGTCGGATTTTCGGGCAAATGTGAGAGAAGAAAGATACTCTTACGAGGCGGCAGAAATTAGAGCTTGCGATACGCGAATCTCTTCAATCTATCTGTCACTTGCAGTTATGTTCATGTTGAGTTGGGATTGAAGTTGTTTCGTGTACCTTTACACTTTGGAGTTTAAGTTTCGTGCTGGGAGGAGTTTGAGAAACTCTCTTCTGTGATTGATCAGTCCATTCTCTAGGAAAATTATTTATTTATTTAACCTGATCCGTTCAATGACATGCAGGGAACGATGTTTCTGCTTTAGTTTACAAAATTAAATACTATATACGGCTGAAATACTATATCTTCAGGGATAATTTTACGACGCTCCAGTAGTTTCTTGTCAGTACACCACAGGCGTATACACATATTGTCTTTTAGTAATAGTAATAATTACTTTAATGTAGATTCTACTGTACGTTATTGGATTATAACATTATGTAGTTTAGTGTTACTGTTATTATAATTGTTTGCTAGTATGGAAACTCGAGCTATATTTGTAAAAAGAAAAGAATGAGACAAAGTAGATTGGCTAGTATTGGAAATTGAACAATTAAAATTGGTACATACAATATTGAATGTAGCATTGCTGTGAATAAGATTTTTTGTTTTGAAGAGGAAAGTTTTATTTTGAGAAGCGTCTCGAAAATATTCCGAAATTTTCCAAAGTTTAACGCAATTAACCCTCCAAGTGGTTTCGACGAGATATCTCGCCCATTAAGATCCTACCAATTTTGCTAATGACGAGATATCTCGTCACCAAGATAATGCCGATTTTTTTATTATGACGAGATCAATATTTAGTCAGTTTTCTAATGGCGAGATATTACGCCCATAAGATCTGGTCAGTTTTGCTAATGATAAGATACTTCGTCGAGACAACCACCAGGAGGGTCAAAAGTAAATGTAAAAACATAAAATGTATTTATTTCTTTGTAATTGCTAGTTAAGTATACATTTTTCACATAAAAATTATGTTTGCTTGTTTATAACTAATTCGTAGATGTTCTACACTGCTGGCCACCGTAAATGCAACACCCTGAAGGAAGCATGCAAATAATATGAAATTTACAACATGCATTAGCGGAGGTGAGATATGCAAATGATTAGAATTTCAGCGCAGACGCACATCACGCGCGCCTGTGGCGCCACTTCAAAGCGCTATTTAAGGCTTGGAGATTTCGACGATTTCAAGTACGGCAATTGTGTTTTTCTTGTGGTTTTTTCAAAAAAACGATCAATTATGCCTCGTAGAAAACAGCGATCATCTTTTGATCAAGTATCCGAGTTCGACAGAGGAAGGATAGTGGCCTACCGAGATTGTGGATTATCTTTCAGGGAAATCGGTAGTCGTGTTGGACGAAACCAAACAACTGTAATGCGGATATGTGATCGTTGGATGCAGGAGGGTACGACGGACCGACGTGTTCGATCGCATCCACCTCAGTGCACCACTTCACGTGATGACAGGCATATTGTGCGTATGGCAGTGACGGATCGCTCAGCCACATCACGAACCATAGCACAGCACATTCAGTCTGTACCGCATCATCCAGTGTCTGCGCGTACCATTCGACTCCGTTTACAGCAGAGTGGTCTGTCCGTAAGACGTCCATTGGTTCGTCTACCCTTGACGCAGAACCACAGACGTTTCCGCCGCCAATGGTGCGATGAAAGAAGGATGTGGACGGCAGAATGGAATGAAATTGTCTTTACTGACGAGTCACGCTTCTGTCTGCAACACCACGATGGTCGGATTCGAGTCTGGAGACACCGTGGAGAGAGGATGCTGAACAGCTGCGTTATGCACCGCCACACTGGTCCTGCACCGGGTATTATGGTATGGGGCGGTATTGGATATCACTCTCGCACTCCTCTAGTACGCATTGCCGGTACTTTAAACAGCCAGCGCTACATCTCCGAGGTGTTGGAGCCAGTTGTCCTTCCTTACCTTCAGGGCTTGCCCACAGCCATATTTCAACAGGATAATGCGCGACCACACGTGGCACGCATTGTCCAAGGGTTCTTCGTCAATCGCCAGATTGAATTGCTTTCCTGGCCAGCTCGCTCTCCGGATCTTTCGCCGATAGAAAACATGTGGTCCATGGTTGCTCAACGATTGACCCAGAATACATCCCCAGCTGCCACACCAGATCAACTTTGGCAACGTGTGGAAGCTGCTTGGTCTTCTGTACCCCAAGAACACATCCAAAGTCTCTTTGAATCAATGCCGAGGCGTGTGGCAGCGGTGATCTCCAACAATGGCGGCTACTCTGGCTACTGATTTTGGCAGGAACCACACTTCACAGAAGTCTATAAATTTAATCATTTGATACTTGGTCAACATGTTATCTACAAAATAAATTTTGTTGTGATATCTCTTGTCTTTCTTGGTGTTGCAATTTGGGTGGCCAGCAGTGTATATAAGATACCTTGGTATATAAGGTACCTGCTTAAGACCTTGCGCCATAAAATAAAAAATACAAATCCAATCCAAATTAATTGCCATTTTTACATATCGACTATTTTGACTTTTACTTTTTTGGTATAAGATTAATACGTTTTCTATTCACATAGTCTTAGAGTTAATTTGGTCTTGATTTGGCACTTTAATTCATTCAAAAAAACCCATTCTCCTAATCTTGGAAATCCTTTAAATTAATTCCTTAGGCTTTTCTCCATTTTTCAGCAGCAATAATAACTAGATTACCCTTGCAACGGCTTATCCAAGACGTGTAGACAAATTATTTTACTGAATCGTAGACCCTATTTGACTTTTCATTTTGTTTTTCTTATTGAATCTTATCAGTATATTACACAAACTTTAAAGTTGGTATGCTATTCAATTTTAGACTTTAACCCTCCATGTGGGAAAAACGAGATATCTCGTCCATCAAGATGTGACCAATTTTGATAATGACGAGACATCTAGTCATCGAGATATTGCCGACGTTTTTATGATGACGAGATCAAGATCTCGTCAGTTTTCTTCTAATCACGAGATATTTCGGACATCAAGATTTGATCAGTTTTTCTAATGACAAGATATTTCGGCCATCCAGATCTGGTCAGTTTTCTTCTAACGACGAGATATTTCGGCCATCAAGATCTCGTCAGTTTCCTTCTAATTACGAGATATCCTGGCCATCAAGATCTGGTCAGTTTTGCTAAGGACGAGATACTTCGCAGAGATAACCACCAAGAGGGTTAAATCCATAAAAGTACTTTCCACTTTTCTTACAAACAAATGTAGCGTTAAACAAGAAAACGTGCTTGAATTAACATAGAAATTAAAAGAACTAGCATCGTTAAAAATTCCCCCTTTATGCAAAAATATGATTTACACATAAGATTAACAGACTCATTTAAGCTACCCCAAGACAATTAAACGTCTAATCAGAGGCTTCCTCCTCTATCGTTAGCATTCTGCTATACGTTACGTTGCAGAGATGCGCCCCTTCTCAATTCAAAATAATCCTTAAAAGGAGAAGTCAGAACAAAAGCACCCTCTCGGAAAATGCTTTTTAATATATGAAAATGGTCTTAACATTAGTTTCTAATGAGAACTGCTTTGTCCCTATTCTATTTAACGAGACGCCTTCATTAGTCTTTGTGGTTTTACATAAAAGATATGTAATTCTGCGGCTGCTAGGTATTTTGTATTTCACTGAATGTGGCTTTGTTCTCCACAGCGGAGGGATTAGCGTACATGTGCCTTTTGTTTTCGTGTATGGAACTGTGGAACAGACTCCAACTGCTCGTCAGCTTAGAAAACAGCCTGTATATGCTTCCGAGATTCTGGAGTCTGTTTAAAGGGACGTGAATGCGAGCAAACATTTTTCTGCGTCCCTTTTGTTGCGTGTTTTGAGACGCACTGATTAAAAATATTTTAATTGGAAAAAATAAATAAGGATTCGTGTGACTTCTCAGTTTTTGAACTTTGAATTATTCACTTTTAAAAGTTGGCGTGGTGTGGAAGTTTGGAGAGTGGGGTGCCAGCTCAGGTGTTGCCTCGTCATCTGACCGTGGTTCAAAATTACGTGGTGTTGTCCTCGGATCTTTCCCTTTGGGATTGATCCCGGACCGTCACCAATAGCCCATTGTGTTGCTCCAGTGTGACGTTAATTGAAATACCCAAATACCCAAATACTCACTTTTAAATTTCAAATTATTTGCATATTTTTGTTTTGCACGAGACGTTTTCACCATTGAAAACTTAAGCTAATTTTAAAAGTCCAAAATGAAAGAGATGATACTGAGTTTGTGTCAAGAAATGTCACCTGATCTCAATCCAATAGGAGAATGCCTGGAATGATCTCGGACGTCACATTGCAGTCTACACAACCCCATCAAGGTCCGCACAAGAGCAAAGACGTGCTCCAGTGTGTGAATGGGATTTCTTGTTACAGGAACTATTGTACAGTCTTGTAGAAAGCATGTCTGCACATTGTGAATTAGGGTTAGAAACCAGCACATTCCCTATTAGGTTGCTTTTCACAGAGTAAAAATGCTTTATTTCTTCCCAGTAGCACCACGAGGCCTGTGGGTGTTCTTATTTTATTCCACATAGTTTGTGGAATATTAATTTGTCATTTTAAGTATTTCAGCGCAGGTACTTCGAAAGGGATTTATTTCGGATTGCATTATGTTTAATTTTGTATGCGTTTGTTTTCAAGCAATCCCCTACTACATCTACTTCGAATTTTTTCCCTGATCGCTTAGTTCTTGACTTTTGCCCATACAGAAATTATATTTGTTTAAAAATAAATCGACAAGTCGGTGAAGTTTTTATTATTAAAAGTTTTGTTTTTCATTGTGACTCAACCTTTTTAATCCCTGGAACCAATTGTTTTGAAAATTAACTTAGGCTAATTTGAAGTGAAGGTTAACCATCTTAGGGGTTCAGATTCATATACCCCTTCTTCAACCCACAGTCTTAATTGTGTGACTTTTAACCAGTTTTGACCTTATTGACCAATACGATCTTTCCCTTGATTTTTCAATGCCTTCAATGGTTTTAATGAATAGTTGTACTTAATAAGTATTTGTGCTTTGAGGATAAAATAATACTACAGTATTCGGAAATCTCATGAAGTTTTTAGAGGAGTAAGAATTTTCATTCGCCACATATACTTTCCAATGTGGGTTTAGGAAAAGAATACACGTAATAGATTTCCTAATGCAATAACCTTTAGAAATAATATGATTTTTACGTTTGTGAGATATGTTACTCATGAATTGAATGATATAAAAGTGAAAACAAAAGTGTAAAGTACATTCCAAACAGATTTCTCCGCATTTTTTAAAAATTACCGATTGCTCTCATGATTCTAGTAAAACAAATGTAACTAATCTATTTGAAGTCAATGAACGCGAGTCGAGAAAATAGAGTCCTGTTCAGGGCACCTTAGAAAGAGGAACGAAAAGAGATTGAATGAGTCCTAAAAAAAGCTTGATTGGGTTGAACCAGTCACATGACTTAGACATCAGCAGAATAGAAATGAAAGACCAGATTCTTTTGAAGAACGGTGGACTTCGCTGAAAATGAAAAATAGTTTCTTACAAGACAAGTAAAAGGTTTGTTGCTTTAGGTTTCTTGGCGCAAGGGCCATATTTTGCCAAGCTGCGCCAAGCACGTCGATTAAAAAATCTCGGGAAAGGGGGAAATAAGGGATTGGGAACAGAATAGTGAGATGAAAGCAGAAAAAGATCTCTTGGGTATCTAGGAAGGGCGATCCCCGTGTTTACTAGACAGTAAACCCCATGTGAAAAGAAAAGATCACTAGAGTACCTCGGCTCCGTGAAGCACGTACACACCTAAAAGAGATGCGCCCCAGAGAGCGACAAGTAAAAGGAAAAATGGATGAATTCCTAACCGAAATTTGTCCTTAAATCCAACAATCTTATGAAAATGTGAGTAGGTTGCTAGGTTTAGGTTTAATGGCACAAGGTCCAACAATGGACAAGCTTCGTTAAACGCAAGTCCAAATAAAATTCAAGATAGGTGGGTATTTTAATTAATGTACACGACGGTCTTTGGTTGGATTCGAACTCGCAACCCTCCGGTTGCTAATCAGTTACTCTTCGAACAGGGAGATCGCGGCCCAAAATTCAAAATAGATCTAACCATCTCAGTTGTTCACACGCGCATATCCGTTCTGCAACCTTCAGCTTTCCCTACATGTCTTTTAACCAGTTCTGTCCTTCTTAACCAATATAATCTTTCCTATTGTTTTTTCAACCAATAGATGTAGTTATTAAGTCATTATGTGTGTTGGGGTAAAGGTATTGATACACTACTTGGAAATCTCTTGACGTTCAGATTAAAAAATATCAAATTAACAACCAAATCAATAGGAAATAAATAGGAAATAAGAGAAATGGGTGTATGGAGTTTATCATACATAAATTATAAAAGATGTAAAATAATAGATTATATTAATGAAATTTCTAAACAAAAATGAAAGACATGATAGTCCATAATGGTATTTTTTCGTTTAACAATACAAGGGAAAATTAAGAATTACAGGAATGATCGACAAAAACAGTTTCGCAAGGAATTTATTATTTTAAAACTTATGGATGGTATGCATACAAATAAGAAATTACCTTCATTTTTTATGTTAAGATATTTAAAATAATAGTTTTAAAAATGTCGCAATCGAAATCTTCCATTTCTCGAGCATTACATTGTGGCGAAATAAGGTAAATTAGTAAACTCTCCACGCTTTCTAATCTAGAAAGATAAAAATTCCCTTCGAACCCAGATCCCTAATTTGTTGGGAGCAAAGTAACGTAGAAAATCATTCCATTGGATGTACAACCAGATTTCGACATCACTACCTCAATCCTAACTTGGGTTCCTTGTTTTATTTGTCTTTACTCTTTGCTCTTATACAGTCACTGTGTTAAACTTAATTTACATGCTAAGTTCGGCTGAAAAGCTTTAGTACTTAGAATATAAACTTTAAGCCGGGAACTCCTTTACACCCGAAGTCAATAGGTAGTTTGATATGCAGGTTACAAGCTCTGAATTCTAATTAGGGGAACGTTATTTATCTATAGAATTTGAGGGATTGTTCCCAAATGGCGTCCGACACCAATGCTCATAATAATAATACAGTTTAATGAACATTGAATGAACTCACATAATATTATTTCATTGATATTGGCGAAAGGATATAGTTAAATAAAATAATAGGACAAATTGAGACTTTTAATTTCCCTTGAAAAAGTTTAACATATCAAAACTAGTTCTAAATATCGTCGGTTTAGAGCAGAAATCGTTGACATATTTTTGGAGATACTAAATGCTCGTTTTTATGATGATGAGAAATACATGTCATATAATCTGTTTAAACAAATATACTCCAGCACTCTTATGATTCTTATTTTTTGGCCCCAAAACTGTCTTCAATCCTCCAATAGGTTTCGACGAGATGTCTTGTCCATCAAGATCTGACCAATTTTGCTAATGACGAGATACCTCGTCATCAAGATAGCGACAATATTTTTATGATGACGAGATCGAGATCTAGTCAGTTTTCTTCCGATGACGAGATATTTCGTCCATCAAGATCTGGGCAGTTTTACCAATGACGAGATATTTCGTCGAAACAAGGACCACTTAAAAGGGTTAAACTACTGTACTGCTAAAATTATGTATTCTTTTGTCAGTATTGAGATTCTGCTCTAAGCCAAAGATATGGATTTGTCATCAGAATGGCTGCTTGAAATGAAAAATGTATTCATATTTCTTTGATGGGCAGGAATAACAGTACAAATCAGTTGTGATGTGTACAATTTTCTTGGTACGAACAGTACAAGTAACTTAATTTTGTCACAGGGCCACATCCAAAAATTCTCCTAATTTCCCCTTTAAAATTGTCAGACATAAGGTGCACAACTGATTTTATAAATTTTATTCATTCATAATATGGAATATTAAATGTTTCTACGTTCCAAAAAATGTCATTTTTTGACGTCTCTTATTCCTGCCTATGGAAGATTTGTTTTCTGGAAATATCCCCCCTTATTTTGTTTAAATATATTTAATTTATCATATTTCTTCTATTCCGAGATTAAAAATGATCCTAATGCTTAAAATTTCCCTACAAAATTTATATGGGGTTATTCGACTCTAATGATGAGGTTTTATACGTTTACGTATTCATTTATTTTATGTGTACCATAATGTGAATAACTGATGAGCGCAAAGTAAGAGATAAATTAATTCGTTCACATCGCAGAGAACATAAGTTACATTTGAAATAATAAAATATTCATCCCCCATTTATAAAGCAGAAGAAACATAATGCTCGGCATTAATTAATATGTAATGCAATTAAATTGTGATGGCAACCCACATAATGCGATTATCTGTGTGAATATTATTCCCATAAGTAATCCAATTACAAGCCTTAAAGAGCATATCGTCGGTTTAGAGCAGAAACTCATTAACTGACTCTAAATTCTTATTTTCATGATGATAGAAATACATTGTCATATTGTAATCTGCTTAAAAGATGTCTGACACTATTAAAATACTCATATTTTATTTTTTGACCAAATTTAGTTTTTAAAAAGTTGTTCAGTAAAAGATTATCAGTTAATGAGTTTCTGCTCCAAGACAACGATTTAAAATATCTTCTAAATTAAAGAGGCCGCGGTAGCCCGCTTGGAAAAGTAACGGACTAGCAACCGGCGGGTAGCGAGTTCGAATCCAACCAAAGACCGTCGTGTGCAAAAGGGGCTGGTGCACGTTAAATCTGTCTTGGCCTCAAATGTCCTCACGTTGGCGTGGTGTGGAAGTTTGGAGAGTGGGGTGCCAGCTCAGGTGCGACTTAGTCATCAGGCCGTGGTTCAAAATTACGTGGTGTCCTAGGATCCTTCTCTTTGGGATTGATCCCGGACCGTCGCCAATAGTCCTTTTGTGTTGCTCCAGTGCGACATCAATTAAAATACCAACCAATATACCCTAAGGAAAACCAGCAGCGAATTGATTTTCACCCCCTCCTACGCTTTGCTGGCTTAAGTTGTAATTAATTAGTAAAACTTTTATACCCCATAAAGCTAGCAACAGTACAGAAAAGAAGTCATCTTCAACAAAAGACAACTTAAACCCGATAAAAGATTTAATATCACATTAAAATGAGATACACACAAAGTAGCAAGGAGAGACAGTCGACGGAAAGCCGATCGACTAACAACTTTCTTCTAAACAGTTTTCCTTTGTTTCAAACAATAGGAATCCCTCTCAGTGTTTTAAAAAACCATTAATTTTCCTGCGAGCTAACACATTATTGAGTAGCGCATTGTCGAAGTATCGCTATCGTTACTTAACAAGCATTCGGCCCGTTGTCTTTCCTTCCTTATTCTTTATAAAAGATACAAAAAGTCCCCGTTCCCTATCTTCAAAACATGGATCATTACACGGGCTATTATTGTACAGATAAAATAATGCGAATAAGGAGCTGGAATCTGTATCAATAGCCAACAGCAGAAAAAGTGACTCAATCGAGCTCGTATGATTCCATTTATTATGCCTGTAAATAAACAGAATGTCTCGGGGGACAAAATCTGGTAGAATGTTTACCAGAGTTTCAATATTACTTGATTACTTTACTGGCGCCGGGCTGAAAAGGGACGACAGAAAGAATTGGGATCATAAAGCCCCTATTGAAAACTGGGGAGGGTGACAGAAAAAAGAAATTCAAACTTAGGAGAGAGAAAACTGAAAGTCTTTGTAAGTTTTCTTCGACACATATTATGACAGATTGATCGAGCTAACGCCTCCTCCTATTAATCTTGCGTAGTTTCTAAAGTGATGCCACGATAGCACGCAAAAATGTACAAGAATAAAATCTTGAGAAGGGCGGTTAAATTTAATAAGTAGTGGGTTTTTTAAGAGGGCGTTCGAAAGGGGGGTGTAAAGAAGGCGTTCGAAAGGGGGCGTAAAGAGGAGGGCGACGGGGGTAATGAAAACGGAATTTATTTCGTGGCTTTCTTTCGGAAGTGGAGGATTGAACTTGAAGGATTCTTGAAATTCTAATAGCTTTTTTGTGCCACGTTAAAGATGATGCACCGGCGGTTGGCGGTTTTTAAATCAAAAAGCGGATTTAAAAATCCATCCGTCGCAAAGGGTGTGATAATACCTGAAGGAGGTCGTTGTTCCATAAAAAATTGTATAAACATAACGAATAACAAGAATGATTTGCGTGTTTGCTTTGGTAGGTGGCATTCCAAATACGTCATTACAGAAGGATAAAGCTAGCAAAGCTAATTGTCTGTGGTATCGTTATTCGATATTCTAAATTCGTCGGGTTTTGTATAAATTAATATTGATTGAACAAATGAGCCTTGACTAGATAAACAGCTTCCTCTTGCTATATTTCACTTTGTGGATAGGTTGTTTGGTTGGGGGTTTGGGGCAGAGGGGATGTACTTGGTCAGGATGCTCCAGATACAGGACAGACAACATTAAATAATGGACACCTTGTAGAAGTTTAATTAACATCGCACTGGAGCAACACTCGGGCTAATGGCAACGATGCGGGATCAATAACGAAGGAAAAGATCCGAGGACAACATCTTGCCATTTGGAATCACGGTCAGATGATGGAAAATAATGGACAAACACACTAGGAAAGTTTTACATGCGTAGAATACATAAATACATCCAGTGTAAGTTTCAGGAATCGAACCTGTGCCACCTAAAACTTGCAAGTCGCTAGCGGAGTAGGCAGACCCACTGAGCCATTTTATAGTTGGTAGGTGAATTAGCGTTGCACTGGAGCAACGCAACGGGCTTTCGGCGACGGTTCAGGAACAATCCCAAAGGGGAAAGATACGAAGACAAACCTCGTAATTTTGAATCACGGTCAGATAGCGAGGTCAATATCTGAGTTGGTACCCCACTCTCCAAACTTCCACACCACGCCAACGGGAGGACATTTGAGGCCACGACAGGTTTAACGTGCACCACCCCCTACGTACACGACGGTCTTTGGTTCAATCGAGTTTCAAACTCACTCCGGTTGCTAATCCGCTACTCTTACAACCGGCCTACCACGACCGAGCCACTTCATGGATAAGACTGATTGTTTAATAACAGTATGAGTCGAATATCTATACATATAAAGCAGAGTTGTCATCTGTCTGTCTATCGGTTCTCTATGCAAATCTACACTCTTTGATCAATCCACACCAAATTTGGTACACTCATTCTTTGGAACCCTGCGGTTAACGTAGGCTACATATTAACCCCCGTTCTATTTGTCTTGGGTGTGCAGAGGGGTGTAGCGTCCCGTCATCCTGGACAGAGCACTTGCTAGGGGCGCTCTTTCCCGGTCTGGTTGTGCATATGACGTCAGAGTTAACATATACAGGAGTCGCCTCTCAAGATGACCTTGGAGTTTTTTTAGAATCTTAGAGTATGATGCAATCACAGATTGGTGTGGTTGCGCTGAAAATCGCTCAGTATCATATCGTTTATGTATCCCGTCTGTAAAATGCGGGATGGAATTTTCAAGCATAAAATGTAATTGCTTGAAACGGTGATCGTGATATCGTATCAATATGATTTGTCAGCCTTTCAAAAGGATGGTGGAATTCCGAATACGCATTCCTGGTGCAAGGTGCTACAAATAAAAAAATATTAATAAAAAAAAAACTGACTGCAATAATACGATGTATGTCATTTTTTAGAAAACGAACTTAGAGGGCCTTCACAATCACTCCAAAACTCAAAATCGACTTTTGTACATAGTCATCTCAGTATCAATTTTCGTAGGTTTGTCTTACCTATAGTATGTGATATGGATCTAAACTAAATTGTAGAAGCTATAAAAGTCTCAGTTTTAAAAATTATTTTGCGCTCGCTTATCTTTTCTCTATATTTGCATTTTCTATGACAGAAAAGTAATTTTTTGGATACTTTCAATCGACGTTTAACCGACGTTAACCCGAGCAACGCCGGGTAAATTCAGCTAGTTCAGTATAAACAAACAGATCACGGAAGATAGGGATTTTACTTCCCGTCACCCTAATACTCTCGTGATTTATATCGATGTTACTTTAAAACACCGTTTTAGACGACGTTTGGCAGTTAACACTAGAAAGACGGAAGGGGCTTGTGTGGCCCTTGCACTGTTTTCCAGACTATAACTCCCTTACGAATGAATTGAATATGCTGTTATTCTATGACTTTCAGTTATTTGGTCCACACTTATTGCGGATTTAGTTATTTCGGCTCAGCTGCATTGAACCGGAGTTATAGGATCATATACCTAGAAACATGCTAGGGGCTAGACTGCCCCTATTCTATTTCGCAATAATACCGCGAAATTCTACCCGTTTGACGACGGTTATTACATAGAAATGACGATCAAAGTACTATCGCATTGTTTTCTCCCCTTTACGTCTATTTAGAAACGTTATGTTTCTCGCCCCAGCTGTAAACAGACAGTGAACACTGTTGTGTTCACTGTCTGTTTACAATTCCAAACATTTAGAAAAACAATTACTGTCTGTCGGCTGACAAGTAATTGTTTTTCTAAACGTTTGGAATGTCTGACAATCTACACACGTGACAAATAGAATAGGAACAAATGGTCAATGTGATATAAATTTTCAATTTGAATTATGATCTATGTGATCTGTTACCGAACATAATCTGCCTAATTTGATCCAGCGATTTGTAAAAACGTGAGGCTACAATGACCTCCGTCTTTCTAGGTATAAGGCAATTTCCCGTCTTTCTAGTGTTAATCTAATCGACGTTAACCAATAAAGTATCAAACATCAGTCCGGAATTGAGTCTGGTATTTCTATTGGCGATGTATTGAAATCGCATTCGAAAAACAATCCAAGTGACGTCACGTCCGGAATACGTACAAGAAGCACGTTTCCGCCACAAAAGCAGTACGCCACCTACATTAAGCTTGACAGAAAAAGCCTCTCCTACTTAAGGGAGTTCCCTCAAGAGCACATTGGCACCGTGTTGAATCAGTTACTACCTCCACTTTCTATCCACACAACCACCTTTTAAAGATATTTGGTCCTAAAGGTAAGATACTTTCTAATCGACGCTTTTGTTGAAAATGGACTCTGGATGTACTGAACTTTGGTGGTTAATTCAGGCATAGGTGATTTCGTCTACTGTCACATAGCATCTTCTCAAGAAAAAACGCAACGCGATAAAGGGCATTTTACCGGTGCCAAAAATTGCAAATCAGAACTTATTTTACTTATCAATTTGAAATTTGCGAAATTTGTTCATATACTTTCAATCCTCCAAGTGGTTTCGACGAAATATCTCGTCCATCGAGATCTGATCAATTTTGTTAATGACGAAATATCTCGTCATCAAGATATTGCCGGATTTTTTATGATGACGAGATCAAGATGTGGTCAGTTTCTTCTAATGAAGTGATATCTCACCCATCAAATCTGGTCAGTTTTGCTAATGACGAGATACCTTGTCGAGACAGTCACCAGTAGGGTTTTAATGTTTATTGCATACTAGCAAACGCAACAGGGCTTGTTTAGAAAAGTAGAACTTGGCACAACGAATGAAATAATTTCTTATCTGTACCAGTTTCGTAATCACATTTATTATTGGTCCTAAACGAGAATGGGCGTGTAGTTATTTGGAGTCAACAGAACCTCTTTCGTTTATCAACATCTAATTAGTAACTGATGAAGTGTTTAGAACTTTGATATTTGCTAAGAATTCTTTAAACTTTGTGCACTACTATTTGGATAGTGGAGGGGGTGTTCTCCTTTTTTAAACTGTAGAAAGTACAGGAGATGGGGTTGGAATCGCGACGTACCATATACATTCCAGTTGGTTGTTTTGGAGTTTTATGGCGCAAGGACCATATTTGGCCATGCTGCGCCAGACATAAGATATACAATATCAAGTAATAGACATACACACACAATTGAAGTTTTTACTGACATAGAAAAGAGACATACACCCAGGAACTCGAAGGTTTGCTAGTGCAGTGGACATACTCACTGAGCGACAAGGCCCCCATATACATTCCGGAGATAAACACATGCGTACTTACAACTAATTCATCACTTCCCATCTGGAAGTGGCATGAGTTAGTTCCACTCGGCACAGTGACACATCTAGCATATTCTACAACCTGTTGCTTTGCCTCACGTGCCCAAAGAACTATTTACCAGCATAAGGCCCGGTCACACACGGCTCGTCTTCCTCAGGAGTGCCTCCATGGTATTGAAATCCTTATGAAATTTGCACAGACTTGTTTTCTACTAAAACCTTTATATAAAGTTTGGTCCAAAAATATTAAGTTGTTCATATTACATAAAATGTGATCAAATAATTTGATTAATTAGCAAAAACTGAGGTCTCCGGGCTTAACTTTCCATGTATTGCCAAAACTTTTATTAACATGACAATACATATAAATCAAATTGACCCTATTTGGTTTGCTTACTTCTCAATTGTAAAGCACAAAAAATTGCACTTAAATACCTAAAATTTTGCAAAAAGTGCATAGGTTAGGCAATATTTCAAACCAAAATTTCAAAATTTCTAAGCATGATGAATATCTCATGTACTTACATTATACTTATATACTATATCTTTTATGTTTGCTTAACTACGTCAAAAATTATCGTAATTTAAAAATTATTTAGCTATCCGTAGAATTTGATATCGATTAATTTTTAACGCTAACATTAAAAAATCGATTTTGGTGGTTTTGAAAGTCAACTATCCCCTTAAGATACAGGTATAAGATTTAATACATTAAAATTTGAATACTCTTCTAGTATCCTTTATTAAAATTTATCCATCGGACTGAAGATGAAGTAATATTGTTCGCTTGGTTTGGTAGAGACATTACGAAATGAAACATTGATCATATATGAGCGCGCGTATAACTTACGATGAGGCTTCCATTCCATCCGAGCAATTCAGTTTGATACTAGACGATTTTATGTATTTATAATCGTTGAATGAGGCGGAATTAGTTCCCAGAGATTCTCATTTCCATCCAAGTCCGAACACTTCAATGCTTAGGATATATGTAAATATCGCATTCTAAATATTGGAATAACGTTCTGTTGAGTAGTTTGAGAATCCTCTTTACCCTTTCGAATAAAATTGAAATAAAATACCAAATGCCAACGACTGTTTTGTATGTGCTAATTAATACTTCTACATTCATTTTTGTATTATATTGCAATATCTTCTTATTCAATGTTAAATATCAAATCTGCTCTTATTTACAAACGAAAGAGTCTAACACCCTTCATGCTTTTTCGTTTAATTTGACCATGAAAATAGAAATACCTCTGACAAACGTAGAAACATTTCAAAGGATTTTTCCTTTCAAATACATTTCGCTGACTATATTGGTTTTATCTCGTTACATAAAAATTCTTGAATACATGCAGAACTCTTATTTGTTGATAAAGGGATGAGAGGATACGTTCCTTACTATTAAATATATTTAATTGGAAAGAGGGAAACTATTAACAGGGCATCATCGTTAGATCACATGCACCTTCTTCAAGGTTCTCCAGCGTCTCTCTCTCTCTTTGAGGTCAGAGTCGTTCGACGGTCGATCTCTCTTTGGCCATTCTGGAGCTTTATCACTTCTTGGATTTCAGTAATGATGATGCTTTAAACCCCTATACCTACATACATATGTTACAATACCATAAACATCCAATTTAACATCCAACAACTGTCTGTCTACTACGAGAACTACTCCCGACACCAAGTCTGGGTACTGTCGGTCGCTCTAGAAACAGGGATAGTTCATTTCGAGCAGGGGTGACCTTGGGGAGGACTTCATTTTATTTTGTTTTTCGCGAATGTCGGCAGCGGAAAGAGGTTTACTGGTATAGATCTGGGCGACAAGTAAAAATTTTAAATACATTCCCCATTGGTACAGCAAGTGCGCCAATGTAACAAACTTTAAAACATTTTTTAAGCATCCCCTTTAGAAAATTGGGTAAAGTCCGTTTCTACGGCAGCAGAAAGTGGAAGATTTTGAGTCTTGAGCGGTTCTCGTGGTAGACAGATTACCTTATTCAGTGATTTGTAACATCAGGTTGAAATTTATTTCGGGGTTTCTATCCCAATATAGCGCTGAAACCTTTGGATTGTATGTTGAAGTTATACTGTATACTCTCTTGGTGTAATGCATGTGAATATATTATCTCTACAGCTCCTGCGTCTTGTGGTCAAGAAATCAACAGCGTGGGCTCTAAGAATGGAACTTTCACAAGCCCGAACTACCCCGATCCGTACCCATCCAACGTATACTGCGTGTATAAGTTCATTGGAAAGCCTCGAGAAAGGGTTCAGATCAGCTTCACAGATTTTGATCTTCATCTTCCTCATGAGCCTCCCAGAGAGTAAGTTGAAGGTTATTTGGATCATTTCATCCCATAACTACCGAAATTAGTTTGATTACAAAATTATCTCGCAATTTGAAGCCAACTTTTACTTTCCTTAATATCATCGGTTTCTTGTGATTTTACCATTTTCTCTTAAATGTTTCGTTTCGTGTAAATCTCCGTGATTCCAGATGTGAGGCATACGCCCCACGGGGAGCAATTTAAGTATGGAGGGGCAATTTGAGTATACAGAGGGTAATTTGAGCATGTAGGGGCAATTTGAGAATTTAGAGGGTAATTTGTGCGAGAATGTATAGGCAATTTGAGTATGTTGGAGCAATATGAGAATGTAGGGATAATTTGAGTACATCGACGGTAATTTGAGTATGTAAGGGTAAATTGAGTATATAGGGGCAATTTGACTTATTAAGAGGGTAATACTTGAGTATGTAGGGACAATTTGAGGATGTAGGGATAATTTGATGATGCAGGGCAATTTGAGTATACAGAGGGTAATTTGAGTATGTAGGGGCAATTTGAGAATGTAGGAGAAATTTGAGTATATAGAGGGGGCAATTTGAGAATGTTAGCGAAATTTGAGTATATAGAGGGGGCAATTTGAGAATGTAGGGGCAATTTGAGAATGTATGGGGCACTTTGAGTACATAGAGGGTGATTTGAGAATGTATAAACAATTTGAATATATAGAGGGTAATTTGAGTATGTAGGGGCAATTTGAAAATGTAGGGACAATTTGAGTATATAGAGGGTAATTTGAGAATGTAGGGGTAATTTGAGTATGAAAGAACAATTTAAGAATATAGAGGGCAATGTGAAATAAGTAAAATGCATCGTTAGTTGCGCAGATTCTCATCTTCATATTTGGTAGCATGTGGTTTTGTTCTCAAAAACTTGAGACAACTAGTATAGCAAAAAATTAACATTGAGCGAAAATCAATTTGAGACAATCAGAAGGGGAATTTTTTCTTGAATCTGATGAACGGTCTGCCGACTAATTCGAATTTGGAACATTCTTTTTAATCTAATATTGCAAATTTTTAACTCCAATACCTGTTTTAGGGTTAATTTGCAAATTGTAAGATGCCCTTTCTAGACCATGTTTGTTTTTACATCAATGGGCGACTATCGTATTGATGCGAGGTATAGTACAATAAGTCTAGTTTAATAAAATGAAGATATATTTATAAAAAGATAGACTTAAAAACTTCTTTTGTTACACTCGTACACTTTTTCGCTTCTTTAACAAGGTTAGTCGTGTTTGGAAAATGATGACACTACGAGGGTCCTTTGACCAAGTCTGGTAAAAAAATCAAATTAAACACCATTTTTGGGAAAAGATCGATTTTATTTCTCAATATAGTCTTCTTTGAGGACTACACACTTGGTCCAGCGAGTTTCCAATGTTTTCATCCCATCGGAAAAGTAGCTTTTGTGAGAGGCTGTAAAATATGCATTGATGACTGCGATGTGATATCCTTATTCTAATAGAATTTCTTCCCGCGGAACCAATTTTTCAAGTTCAAGAACAAGAAGTTGTACCGAGTCAATTTCGGAGAAAAGAGTGAACAAGGAATCAATTCGAAGCCGTGCATTTTTGCCATTGCAAAGTTCGATTTGTGCTATGGCACATTGTCTTGGAGAAAGAGCAATTTTTTGTGCGCCAATCTTGGCTTGTATGATTTCAGTTCTTTCAAAAGGTCCAATAACGTTGCATAATAGGCTCTTTGTTGCTGCTTTCCCCATCTCCAAGAGTCGATTGGGATGATTCCTTTTGTATACTAAAAAACAGTGTACATCACCATCCCAGCCATCAAAACGGTCTTTTTGACACGTTTTTTTTACCACTCGCTGTCCACTGCTTTGACTCCTATTTAGACTCAGGTGTGTAGTGGTGGTCAAGTGTTTCGTCCACAGCTACGAATCGACGCAAAAAGTCTTGTGGATTGCTGTTAAGGATCACCAAACACAGCTTTGAAATATCCTTTCACGTGCGTTTGTGGTCGATAGTCTACCATCACAGCACCCAACGCACTCAGCTTTTTCATCTGCAATTTTTCATACATGGTATTGTGCACTCTTTTTGTCTAGATGCCTACAGGCTCAGCAATATCGCGCACTTTCACTCGGCGATCCTATCCTACATAACGATACCATGGAATTCTTAACGATACACGTTGTAGCGTTGACTCAGTTGAGCGTCTCGAGAGTGTTTCATCTTTAGTGCTTCAACCAGTCCGAACTCATTTATGCTGAAAACAAATAATCCTTAATGATGATGCAGAGTCCCCATGAACTTTATGCAACTCCCCTTTGATCTGGGTGGCCATCCACTTCTTGAATTTGAAATATTTTATCACTGCACTGAACACATTCTTTATTCATTTTTGTCGTTGTTTCTACAATACTCGCTTCAAACTTCACTGCAGAACGCGAACGAAACCTCGTATCTGGCTGAAATTCGGCATAAGCTAGTTTGAAAGCTTTGCTCGTAAAATTGGGCTGCCACCATGGCGACAATATCGACAGTCGTCTAGTGATGGACACCACGTGTAGGCAACTGACATCCTCCTGTAGGAGTCGCTTGCTTTTGACTTCTTACCGGACATGACAACCTACAAAGAAACTTACACAGTATTGGATTAGCGAGATCCGCTATCTGTCCCTTTTGCGAACTGTCCGAAATGACCGGAGACCACCTCAAGGACTGCCCTAAAATTTCTGACAATAGAATTGCAGATCCTGTAGATAGTGCTTTAAAGCCATATTTTTCACTTCATAACTATTGGTCTGCTCGTCGATTGATGCCGAAGACCGGGCATAGGATAAAAAAGAAAATTATTAAAAAATTGATTAGTGACACCTGCCATCCTGACGTCATCAAATAAATTGTGGCGACATCTCATGGAAATTTACCAAACTTCTCAAACGACCCTCGTCTTTCTATTATCCAAGATGAAAACCAGATCACTCTGAAAAGAAATAACTTTTCAATGATTCCATTTCTTCTTCTGGAGCCGAGACTAATTCATAAGGTCCTACTAATGCTATCCATTAGAGAAATGTGCTTTGAAATTTTCTTTTCAGCTGCGAAGCGGTTGATGCTGTAATGATCTTCATCACCATCAATGGTCGCCGAGAGAGGTTAGATAATTTCTGTGGTAATAAGCTTCCAGCTCAGCTTATGTCGAACGGGGCAACCATGGAAGTTGAGTTTCGCTCGTACCATTCATCTCCTGAAGTAAAAGGATTTCGAGCTATTTATCGGTTCGTCACAGGTACGTGTGCACTGTTGAATAAACATTCCTATGTAAAAGCATAAACTTACAGTGTGGATTGTGCGATGCTGTGTTGAATGTTTAATTTAATTCATGAACGCTAAATTTCAAAACTGATTCGATATATAAACTACGTTAACCCTCCAAGTGCTTCGACGAGATCTGGTCAATTTTGCTAAGGACGAGATATCTCGTGGAGACAAAATTGCCCTATTACTCCAAGGAATCAAGATTAAGTAGGAAAACAAATTGTCCCTTGCCCAGAACTGGTGACTGTTTGGAATAGGATTTTGCACCAGAGGCTGGATACTGCAGGGCAGTTTTCAACGCGAAGATAAACCACCAAGAGGGTTAACTAAATTTCGATTGTTTATTTCACGAAATAATTAAATAACTATAAGTACTTTAAGCTTTTCCTTGTGAGAGTGTCCGCTGTAATTCTGTTGATAGAGTTAGGTATTAGCAACCGGAGTATTGCGAGTTTGAAACTCGATTCAAAGACCAAACGTTCAAATTTAAGAAGTGCTGCAACACAACGAGTATTGGTTACGGTCCGGGATCCTTCCTGAAGGGAAAAAACAGAGAACAACACCTCGTAATTCTGAACCAAGGTCCGATGACGAGGACAATACCTGAGCTGGCACACCACTGGTCAAGCTTCCACGCCAACGTGAGGGCATTCGAGCCCATGGCAGATTTAATGTGCACCATCCCCCCACGTAGAAGACGGTCTTTGATTTGATTGAGTTTCAAACTCAACCCTCCGGTTGCTAATCTGCGTACCACTGTAGAAATATCTCACATATGAAACTGAAAATTGAGCTTCAAATCTAGAGAACATACCATACAATGATGTAACAGAAATAAATTATGTGTGTTGTTATATATAAACCATTAGACACAAGGATGAGTGAACAATTGTATGACCAAGACAATAAAAATATTATTCGATTTTGTAATACCTCTCATCTTAACTTAATATGGAACTATTTTTATTGACATTTCATTTTGGGGGAAAAGAATTAAATCATTTTACCTATGGAATATTAAATTCGAAAAAAATTAATATAATATATTAAAATTCGGTGATTTAACGTGCACTAACATCTAATATACAAATATTTAAGTTGTGTCTTTTCAAAGAAAATTAATTCGGAGATGTGAAATTAATTTGGAGTAAAAACATCTGTTTTCTGCAGCATTTCCCTTTTTGTTATATATTTTTCAAATGGATTACAGTATATCTATGCAAGAACAATGTGTTTGTATAGCTTATAAACTTAATTAAATATTTAATTAAGTTTAATTTTTAAAACTCTTATTTCAGATTTTGGAATATCAGCCATGAGTCAAGATTCGTCTTCAGGTAAGAAACATTTGGCAGAAATTTTTATTTGACGCAAAAATGTCTAGTTTTAAAATGTCAAAACTCTGCATTTTTATACTAAACGCCTAAAGTGAGAGAAAATTTTTAATCACTGGCTCAAATGGTTGTATTATTATTGCTTGGTGATAATTAGAGAATAAGGATCGGTTCAGAGAGTTAAAATCATCTTATTACTTCTTACCTCATGTTAAAATCTTCATAGTTTATTTCTTAAGTTATGCGTGAAAGATTTGAAATATATTCAACGGAATGTACACTTGAGTAAATTTTAACCCGTTCAAATAAAGGATAACAGTTCCATTAAGAAGCTACAGTGCCTAAAAGTTTCGAAAAATCGATTTGTTTTTTCTTCGCAGTTCGATTTTTGGATCGATAAAAAAATCGATATTTTGCTGACAGGTTGAAGTTTTAAGACTATTTTATGTTTGGTACAAAGAAAAATTTTCTAAATTGATGAACTTATTGAAAATGGTTTGAAGCTCTATATTCATGTTTGCAGGTAACGGTAAAACAGAATCGTCTTTCCCTGATTACTTGCTTTTCTCTCTCAATATTAACCACTAATCCAATCTTCAACTTTTCATTTGTATTCAAACGCATAAATATTTATATTTACGCAGTCATCACAAATTTTGAATTCAGAATAACTCAAAATCTGCTATTGAGCAATTTGAAACAGGCATAATTCAATGATGCATAAAATTTTTTGGTAAGGCAAGTATGTCTATTATAGTGAAACAGTTTCTTTACATCCCCGATATATCACCCCATTAGGGGTTAAAAAAAGGTACTTAACCCTCCTGGTGGTTGTCTCAACGAGGTATCTGACGTAATTAACAAACTGACGAGATATTGATGGACGAGATATCTCGTCATTAAAAAACTAACCAAATCTTGATCTCGTCATCATAAAAGAAATCGGGAATATCTTGATGACGACATATCTTCTAATTAGCTCAATTCGTCAAGAGATACCTCTTCGAAATCACTTGGAAGGTTAAGTACCTGTGAAAACTGGTTTTAATAGTTTAGGGATAGTTACCGTTCCGAAACATCATTACCGTTTTCCTTATCATTTCCGTTCCACCACGGTAGCCCAGTTAGTAGTAACGGATTAGCAACCGGAATTTCGTGAGTTTGAAGCTCAATCCAACCAAAAACCAACCAAACCAGTCCTCGGGGCTTCCCTTTGGATATTGATTCCCGACCGTCTCCAGTAGCCCGTTGTGTATAACTACTTTATCGAAAAACAACAAATGGACCGCGGTAGCCCAGTTGGAAGAGTAACTGGAGGGTTGCGAGTTTGAATCCAACCGAAGAATATTGTGTACACGGAGACTGGTACAAGTTAAATCTGTCGTGACCTTGAATGTCCTTACGTTGGCGTGGAGTGGAAGTTTGTAGAGCGGGTTGTCAGCTCAGGTCTTGACATCGTTATCTGACCGTGGCTCAAAATATCGAGATGTTGTCATCAAAATTTTCCCTTCGGAATTGATCCATCATTGGACTATCGCCAATAACCCGTTGTGTTGCCTTTAGTGCGACGTAAACGCAATTACATACTTGCCTTAATCAGGTAAATTTATCTTAATTTCTCCTTTATGCTTTTAAGATCTTACTTCGGCGGAGATCCACTTATATGACCATTAAGGTTTGAAAATCGTACTTAAATACCGGTAAAAAACGGTTTTGAAGTTTCGTGAGAATTACCATTACCAGAGCATCATAACCGGTTTTTTTATCATCGGAATAAATTTATTTCTATTTCTTTTATGCTTTTAAGATCTTACTTCAGAGATTAATTATATGTCATTAAGGTTTGAAAATCGTACCTTAAATACCGGTAAAAAACGGTTTGAAGTTTGTGAGAATTACCATTACCAAAACATCACTATCGGTCTTACTATAATCAGGATAAATTTATCTTCATTTCCCTTTATGCTTTTAAGATCTTATGTCATAGATACATAATTACGATGTTTTAAATTTATATGACAGTAGAGGCAAATGCCGCCAAAATAAGACGAAACGCTGCTAGAAATCTGATTTGAACGGCATTTTTTGTCGTGATACTCAAACTTACTGACCGTGGTTTAAAATTACGAGCTGTTGTCCATGATCTTTCCCTTCGAGATTGATCTCGGATCGTCTCTAATAGACTGTTGTGTTGCTTCAGTGCGATGCTAATTCAACTACCTTCCAACCGGGCTGCAGTGGCCCCAGAGATTCACAAAACAGCAAGATTTAATCAAACCAGCAAGAAATTTCTGTACATTTATTTAATTCTAATAGCGTATAAAACGGTAACGGTCGAATTGCAAATTGAAATCAAATACATTCTTCTCCGCATTGCATTCCTCGAGTTCGGAAATCATTGCTGACTTATGGAATCACTTCTAAGTCAGCAGCTTCGCAGAGTTTACCCGGTCAATTCTGGTAAAGTACGAAACGGAGTTTAGATTCGTTGGCGTAAAAGTAAACTCCCATTTATTGACAGAAAAAAGTAAAATTCTTTTTCGACTGCCCACAGTCTACCTGAGTCAACAAAACTTCTTTTTCAAAAGCTCACTATCAATAATTTAAAGAGATATCGTCTTTTGAAAAACCTTCGTCATGAATTATTTATAGCTCTTCTTACCACAAATGCTTCCTGCATTGGAATAAACTAAAATCGAGTACTCTCAAATGAAAGAGTGAAGTATTTACTTAAAATGGAAGATTATTTATAAGGTACTAAACTTTTTTGAAATCTTTATTTTCAAGTATACCCCGGAAAAGTAATCAGCAAAAAACTCAATCGCAATAAAATATGTCATATTTAAACGAAAATTTCGTGGACATTGTGATTAAGGATTAAAAAAATAATTTTTATAACAAGAATTGTGAATAGAGAACAAGAAAGGTCAGGTTGGTTGGTTTTGGGGTTTTATGGCGCAAGCGCCATATTTGGCCATGCTGCACCAGACATGACTTACAATATCAAGTAATAAACACACGCAATGAAAGTTTTACTGACATAGAAGAGAGATACACACAGGGAGGAATGCGCCCGACAGGAATCGAACCTGTCCGCCTACAACTCGAAGGTTGCTAGCGCAGTGGGCATACCCACTGAGCCACGACGGCCGCAAGACAGGTCAGGAGAGGGTGAAAAGTATGTGTGAAATGATAAGCCAAGCATGGGAAATGTAATCACCAATTTAGGGGTGGGTCAAGGCTTCTGAGAGGAGGTAGATAGGTATTTAATTAACGTTGCTCTGGAGCAACACAACGGGCTATTGGCGACGGTCCGGTATCAATCCCGACTTCTGACAGGAATGCAATGATGTCGAATTGGAAACAAATCTATGCCTGGGAAAACAATCGAGAAATGAAACAAAAATTAAAATCTTAGATGAAAGATCGGATCGTTCCCTTCGGAGTTGATCCCGGACCGTCATCAATACCCCGTTGTATTGCTCCAGTGCGACGTTAATTCAACTACCTACCTTAGCGAAAAAAATTTAATCTTTTTTTATCCCACGCCAGACAGGGCCGCGGTAGACCGGTTGTAAGAGCAACGGATTAGCAACCGGAGGGCTGCGAGTTCGAATCTAACCAAAGATCGTCGTATACACGGGGCTGGTCCACGTTAAATCTGTCGGTGCATCAAATGTCCTCACGTTGGCGTGGTGTGGAAGTTTGGAGAGTGGGGTGCCACCTCAGGTCATATGACCGTGGTTCAAAATGACGTGGTCGCCTTCGGGTTTGATCCCTAGCCGTCGCCAATATCCAATAGTTGTGTTGCTCCAGTGTAACGTTAATTAAATACCTACCTACTCCAGACGTCAGCCTTTTGGTCACAAGTCTCTGTCAGTCCAAATAGTCTAGAAACAGAAATGAAAAATGTAACTAAATCAGTAGTGTTATTCACTACATCATTAACCCTCCTGATGGTTGTCGAGGGATCTCGTCATTGGCAAAACTGACCAGATCTTGATGGACGAGGTATCCTGCCCTAAAAAACTGACCTGATTGTGATCTCGTCATCATCAAAAAACGTCAATATCTTTATCATTCGGAACTCAATCGGCATTCCTAATGACGAGATACCTCGTTATTATCAAATTTGATCGGATCTTGACGAACGAGATATCTCGTGGAAACCACTTGGAGGGTTAAGATCAGGGCATCTATTGGGTGGGTTCCTATCATGTTTGAAAGGCCACAGAAGTGTAAGTTTGGAGAGTCTGACAAGTCAATTTGGTAGGTATTTTTTTATTCAGTCGTGTCCTGTGTGAACAAGCGACTCCTATAGCTCTCGGGGGCCAGTGGGTATGCCCACTGCGCTAGAAACCTTTGAGTTGTAGGCGGAGCAAGTTCGATTCCTGTCAGGTGCATTCCTCCCTGACTGTATTTCTTCTCTGTCAGTAAAACTTTCATACGTGCGTATGTCTATTACTTGATATTGTATGTCTCATGTCAGGCGCAGCATGGCCAAATATGGCCTTTGCGCCATAAAAAACCTCAAAACAACCAACCTACAGCTCTCGTTAGAGCCTGCGGTAACTGAGATCTTACCAAGGAGTTTCGGTCTATCTTTAGTTATGTCTCTGTAAACATTAAATCGGGACTGTTTGGTTTTTGTATTTATAATCCGTTTTACCGTAGGGTATTCAACTGAGGTATTCATGACTGGGGTAATTCAGAACCGGCCTTAGCTGCGCCATCCGCCGATTCATTGCCATAAGCACAGAAATGATCGGAGATCTATCGCGATGCGATATGTCGGCCACTGACCATAATAGAATGTATTGCAATTTGGCACCTGGAAATCGATGCTGACCAAATTCGAGAGGCAGATGTAATTGCATTGACTGGGGCTTGAGAGTCAATAAAAATGTCAACATTAGAATCGCTTCTTTCTCTGATAGACCCTAAGGCAATGGAAACAGCAGTCACTTGGCCGTCAAAATTGTTATAACACATTCCAAAGGTGGTACTAATCGAGTGCATGGAATGCACCCATCACCGGTATTATAGCTTCTGTGTGGAAGTGGAGCTAAGTTTCGACGGGATATCTCAGGTAATTGTTGCCAGGGCTGCCATCTTCAATTCCATCTCCACAAAATGTTTCTTGCCAACAGGAATAACTCAATCAAGTCTGCGGTCTGCCAGATGTAGGTTTTAGCAGAAATTGTATTGATGTACAGTGGCTGTCTGTCAAGGAGATGAATATCAAACCCAATCCACAGTTTCCCGATCGCTTCGAGGAGGGTCTCTAGATTCTAATCATAACTGCTCTAAGTTTCTGACATATATTTTATTACAAATTAAATCATAATCATATCGCTGGCTCAGAGCAAAAACTCATTGACTGACAAAAAAATAAACTTTTTTGCAAAGGTGATTAAAGACTAACTATCAGTTTTCAGGTCAAATAAAAATTATAAACTGTGTGTGTGTGTGTGTGTGTGTGTGTGTGTGTGTGTGTGTGTGTGTGTGTGTGTGTGTGTGTGTGTGTGTGTGTGTGTGTGTGTGTGTGTGTGTGTGTGTGTGTGTGTGTGTGTGTGTGTGTGTGTGTGCGTGCGTGCGTGCGTGCGTGTGTGTGTGTGTGTGTGTGTGTGTGTGTGAAGATCAGCGTCCAATCTGTCATTCCCTGTGTGTAATACGGGAAATGAAGAAGCGCCGCCAAGACGAACTGTCTTAAGACGATTTTCCCAGAGCGTCGAGAGACAGATGCAGAACGACGACACGAGAAGACGATGGCGTACGGCCATGTCTAACGATACTCGATGAAGTGAATTTGTTAACTATTCTTAATCTGTAAATATTCCCCCCTTTATTTATAAATAAACTCTTTAATTGTTAATTATGTCGCTTTTTTCCCTTTTGCTAAAGTAGAGACTCAACCTAAAGAGGTTAGAGTATCCTACATATATATATTAAAAATCCGAAAATACAAAATAGTATAAAAGCTACGGGGAATAAACATTAATCAAACAGAACTCTTCATGTATGTGCGCTAAAGCCGCAAGACAGCATGTCGGCGAGTAAGGTACCAATTCAACTAAAGAAAATTAAGGGGAAATTTTAAAGAATATTTTAAAGAATGGAAGTGGTGTGGATGGATCAGGGCGTCATCAGGGAGGAGCCTGACCCAGACAACCCAAGATGGTGTTTTCTGTGTATGAGCAGTGGTACGCTAAAAATTACTCACACACTCCCTCAAACACCATATTGAGCAAAAGTGAAAAACAAGGCAAACTATCTACGCATAAAAAGTTAACACATCATAAAGACACCACAGATTAAAAACAAACACAACGCCGAACCGTATAACACCGCAAAAAGAATAAAAGATAGAATAGAACTATCCAATATTAACCAACATTGCGCCAGCAAGCTCATCAACACCACTTCATTCTTTATAATATTCTTTAAAATTTCCTTTACTCTTAAAATTTCTCCCTTACTCTTCCCTTACTTTAAACAGATAACAATATTACAATGTATTTGTGATTATGAAAATAAGCTTTTAGCTTCTCCTAAAAAATATCCGTTAATGAGTTTCCGTTCTAAGCCGACGTACATAAACTTGTGATTATGTAAACACATACATGTCTCCCAATTGTTTCCTTTCTGCTGCACTTATTTTGCATACTTCCAGAAACAATCAGGACCGCGATAGCCAAGTTGGAAGAGCAACGGATTTGCAAACGGAGGATTGCGAGTTCGAAGCTCGTTCCAGCCAAAGAATTTAGAGGGGGCAGTTAAATCTGTCGTGGCTTCAAATGTCCTCACGTTGGCGTGGTGTGGAAGTTTGGAGAGTGGGGTGCCAGCTCGAAATTAAAGCAAATACATTCACATTCGCTAGCTAAGAAGTAATGTTCTTTGCAGAGTGCCGTTTCATATTTCGCAGCGAAGAGAGAGGGAACGGAACCTTCAGCTCTCCCAACTACCCGGGATTCTATCCGAGGGACACGGAATGCCATTACACTTTCCGTGGAAAAGAGAAGGAAAGAGTTCATATCACTTTTGCCTACTTTGATGTAGATGGAATTCCACCGTAAGTTGATTCATTTACCTCTACTCCACCCTTCCTGAGTGGTGTGCTGGGCGTGCACTCGCACCTACTCAGGCAAAATGGGGGCTACCGAAAAAAGGCATAGTATGCCTCCAACTTTAAATAACATGCAGCAATAAATTTCCTCTACTATTTTTGTACGTATTCATTCTTTGCAAGTTCTTCTTGCTATTGTAAAAAAAGATATTCGGGAATCTGGATATTTTGTTCTCAACCCTCCTGGTGGATGTCTCGACGAGGTATATCGGTATTACCAAAACTGACTAGATCTTGATGTACGAGATATCTCGTTGATAGAAGAAAAGTTATTCAATCTTGATCACGCCATCATCAAAAAATCGGCAACGTCTTGATGACGCGATATCTCGTCATTAGCAAAATTGGTCAGATCTTGATGGACAAGATATCTTGTCAAAACCATTTGGAGGGTTAAATGCGTTAGTTTAATGGGCGCAGAAGTCTAATTTCGTTTCGAAAACTGAAGCTTAAAAAAAGATCAACAATTACAATAATTTGGGTTTGATTAGCATGAAATTGATAATACAGAGAACTATTCGTTTCAAATTATTAACGAGATATCTCGTCATTTGAAAAAAACAGACCAGATCTTTATCTCGCCGTCATACAAAAATAGGCAATGTCTTGACGAGATATCCCTTCATTAGGAAATTGATCAAATCTTGATGGATGAGATAACTCGTCGAAACCACTTAGAGGGATGATTTACATTGGAATATTAGAAAATCACTCATCAGGGGCAGGGATGTATTTAGCGACAAAAAGTCTTGTCATCAAACAATCGGCAATATCTTGCTAACGAGATATATCGTTGGCAAGATATTGCCTATTGTACCGAACGTAGCAAAATCGGTCAGATCATGATGGACGGGATATCTCGTCGAAACCACTTGGAGGGTTAAAAACTAAAACTATTCAATCAATTTTCATTTGTCATGATTAATTTGTTGGTCATTAGCTTTCAATCATTAGTCAGATTAAACTTTGCTCAATACTGATTAGGGGCAAGCGTAAAAAAGATATTGCCGATGCGTGATACATCAAGGCATGTTATAACGGGGTTAATATATTAAGCTATTTGGTAGGCATATTTTGTTACTGAAATAGAGCTGGGGAAAAGCTTACTTATTAAAATAAAGATGGGAACGGCTTTGACGCTTAATAAACAAAGCTACTGTCGAGAATATGCCATCTTTTCAATTTTAATCCAAATTCAGTATAAGAAACGTATAAAATAAATAACTTTTTACTGTCCATCATTTTCAGAGACAGAAAAGAGTTATTTATTTTATACTCTAATTTTAATATATATAAAAGAGCTATTTATTTAATACTCTATAATTTTTGACAGAAAAGAGTCATTTACTTTATGCTCTATAATTTTAAGAGACAGAAAATAGTTATTTATTTTATACTCTATTTTGAGAGACAGAAAAGTATTATGTATTTTAGATAGGCGATTTAAAACTTTTATTTTTATTAATAGATGCCTTAGTGAAACTGCTAGTGACTACGTTGAATTTTCAAACTACAAAACAGTTGACAGAAAACTTGCCCGTCATTGTGGAAATCAAAGACCAAAGCTCATAGAATCCGATGCCGATTTTTTTCGAGTAATTTTTAAGTCCAACGACAAGTTTGATGCCACTGGATTTGAAGCATTCTACCAGTTTCGAAAACAAGTTGGTAAGTCAAAATATATTTTATACATTTCTTTTTATATTTCGCTCTTAAAAGATATATTCTTGGAATTCAAAGTATACTAAGTAAAGAAAGGTTGAAATTTGAGATGGTTTTAACAAAAATTTAACTAAAACCTTTCTGTTACTCAAATTTCTATTAATGTATAAATAGTGAATAAGCACTTAATAAAAACTAAAGGTAGTACAATAAGTTGGGTTCATTAAACCCATATTTTTGCCCTATTTAGAAACTTCAATAATAGAATTAAATTAATCTAAAAAGGTTTATGTGTGAAAAATATTAGATTTTAAAGTTTATACACACTTAATTGAAAGTTCCATAGAATAATTCATTGTCATTTATTCGGTAGTATAGCTAAACTGTAGGGATAAGGAAAATAATTTTTCTGAATACTTAATCTTATATTTTCAGATCCTTTCACAGTGAAAAGAGTTTCCAACATACCAAGAGATAGCAAATCAAGTACGTATGTATAATAATAACTAACCTTCCTGGTCCTACATAACTATACTATACGCACGTATATATAACAATAACTAACCTTCCTAGTGGATTATCTTCACGTCAAAAGCTCCCATGATGCAAAAATGCGTTCCAAATTGTTACCAGTTCTGGGCAATCGACAATTTGTTTTTCCTACTTGGGTTTTCATTCCCTTGAAGAATATGGTGTCAGTTGTAAAACAAGCCAGATCTTTGTAGACGAGATACCTCGTCGAGATCACTTGGAGGGTTAAAAAAATTAGAATGTTCATTTTAATTTTAAAAAATTAATTATTTTATAATTTTTAGTAATAAGCACAGTTTAAGTAATAAAAGTAAATTAATAAATATTTACAAACGTATTTTTTAATTAATATCTAAAAAGTATATTAATTCATATTAATTTGTAAATAAAAGTAATTGCCCTTTGCGTGACCTTTCTGACAAGACAGGAACTTACATCAATAGCCGCCCTGATCTTAATGACATTGTAGTGAATAATAATTATAGAATACGATAGAATTTGATACTTGATCTCAGTTTTAAGACTATTGGGACAGAAGCTGAGGTCTGGCTTAGGATAAAAAATATATTTTAAAACAGTGATTTTATAAATTATGTAACTATATCTATCCAGATTACAAGGTGTATGGCTCTAACTATGGCTAGTTTAACGTATTGTTTTTATAAATTGTAATAAATCAAACCGAAATTTAAAATGACATTTTCCGAAAGACGAATGGACCGCGGTAGCCTATTTGGAAGAGTAACGGATTAGCAACTGAAGGGTTGCGAGATCGAAAGTAGGTCCAAACAAAGAATGTCGTGTACATGGAGGCTGGTGCTTGTTAAATCTGTCGTGGCTTCAAATGTTCTCACGTTGGCGTGGTGTGGATGTTTGGAGAGTGGAGTGCCAGCTCAGGTAGAACCTCGTCATCTGACCGTGGTTCAAAATTACGAGGTGTTGTTCTCGGATCTATCTCATGGGGATTGATCCCGGACCGTCGCCAAAGTCCAGTGAGGACGTCTATTAACTACATACCTAGGAGATATTGGAGTAGAAAATTGTATGGCATCACTTCAGGCCATTCGAAATTTCAGCTCACAAACACCACACTATCCTTTTATGTATGAAAGGGATTTTCAGCGTAAACAAACAAACCAGACGGAAAGTGAAGATTTTATTTCCTCGGCCCAAATGCCCTCCCATGATACAAATCGGGACTGTCTTAAAATGTAGTTTATCATCATTTTGGCAACGTTTGGCGTTTAACCTAATTGGTGTTGACCAAGCAACTATCATATACCAATTCAGAATTCATTCTTTGGAAATTGTTTTGGCAAGTGCTGAAATCGTATTCGAAAAACAAGCCAAATGACGTCACGTCCGGTATACGTAAAGGAAGTATATTCCGCCGAAAAGTACTACAGCCGCCTACATTTAGCTTGACAGAAAATGCCTCTCTATTCATTGAAATAATCTGGTTTATTGTATAAACTTTGGTACACATCTCTTGACGAGGGATTTTCAGTTTAAACAAAATCAGACGGGAAACGAAGATTTTACTTGCTGTTATCCAAATACTCTCGGATGATACATATCGGGGTTATATTAGTTCATCTCCGTTTTGTCGAGATTTGGCGTTTAATTTAATTTGGTATTGACCGATCAACTATCATCGGAATTCATTCTTTGGAATTTTTTTGCCGAAGTGCTGAAATCGTATCTGAAAACCAAGCCAGCTGAAGTCACTTTCGGGATACATACAGGAAGCACGTTCCGCCAAATAACATACAGCCGCCTACATTTAATTTGACAGAAAATGCGTCCGATTTGCACATCTCCAGAATACCACGTCCAATCAAAAAACGGTCAACACTTTTGGGGATTGGTTTCGACAAGGAATCATGTGGTTTTACTATTGTGCAGTCAATTTTTACCACCCTTTTCAACCAATCACTATTATAAATTCAGACTTCGTTATTTTTTCCACAGGGGCCACGATTTCTGGACAACTAAATATCAGCTTCTTTATGATAACAACATTACTGTTACTTTCTTAAAGCATTATAAACAATTTTCACATAAAACTCCTGAGTAAAACTTCACTACATCCATGGCCGGTGCTTTGCTGCGTCAATTTTGGCCGGCAGTCTATTCGAAGATTTCAACCAAGCAAGAAAGTGAAACAACACAGCGAAATATTGATTTATTATTGAAAACATTCATATTTATATCTGATCTGCTCCTGATATTTGTAAATAATCAAAACGTTTGAAAGAAAATCTGACTATCGATTGCTTGAACTATTTCAAATTGTATACTACGTGAATCGAACTTTTCTCATTTGTTTGTACTATACCCAAAGTAAGTTCAGCTTGTCATGCCTTTATGTAAAAGGCTGAAAATGATCTTTCGGATGCTAATGTATTCTATTTCGTATTCCTGGATGTTGATGCAAAACTGTTTGAAAGCTGTAGCTCATCTTTGTTTTAGAATTTTAACATAGAGCGAAGGTAGTTTAGATTTTTAAACTTACTTTTCAAACATTCACCATCAAAACAAGTTTCATTGCTGCAAGTATTTTTGAATACTATATTGTCTAGAATGTACTGTACGAGTTTTTAATTTATTGATATTTGACTTCATAAGATGATTCTTCAGCTTAGAAAAAATAGCTAACTTTGATTTTAGTCTCTAAAATGTGAAAAAAAGTTTTATTTAATGATATTCAAATTTAATTCAATATGGTATTCAAATTTAATTTGTTACGCAAGCGAGAGAATATTCCGTTACAGATACACATGTAAAAATGTAATATTTAATAATTGATAAAGCAATGAATGCGCAGTATAGATTCAATAGATATGTATATTTTGTCAAGTGAAAACTGTTTTAAGCAAGATGAAGAATGAAGCCAGTTATTTGCCAATATCCTCAAAACTCATTTTAAAATTCTGTTGATTTGATGTTAACTTTTACATGCTCTTGCGCATTGTCCGCATTACTTATCCTGACTAATAGCACATAATTTGATTTAAATATAATTCTATTTATTGGATATTAGTGTTTTACATGCTATCCTCATTGCTTATTTTCATTGACTAAATGCGTATAATCTGGTTTAAAAATAATTCTGTTGATTGTATAATATATTATCTTTTCACATGCTCTTGCATGTTGTCGCATTGTTTATTTTCCTAAGGGCACATAATTTGATTTAAAAATAAAATACCGTGTCATCAAAAATAATTTTATTTAGTATCGAAACTTTTTTGTGTGCTTACTTTTTATGTTTTAATATTTTTACCCTCGGTAAAGGTAGCTTCCATGAATTCTCGATCATCAGAACGTTGGTTATTAGATGAGTGTATCATTTATGACCTAGGAAAGATTCATCCTCTCCAAATGATATGTCGGATGGAAAAACAATGTATTATCCCTTGACTCGTTTCCGTTACTTGAAGGATGAGAGACAAATATTGACCCTTCATAATAAAGGAGAAGTATATAAGAGTATCAAGGCTCATTTACACTTGTACGTCAATCCGAATCCGATCTGAGTATCCCGATAAGTCGAACGAATGAGCAACGAGGACAGGAATGATTGACTTGTGTAATCATTTCCGCTCTCGTCGTTCATAGTTAGACGGATCCGAATACGGAGAGCTGATTCGGATTGACGTTCAAATGTAAATGAGCCTTTAGATACATACATGACGGCTTTACAAAGGATGCGTTGTCGGGTTCAGCTGGCCAGGGAGATTTAGAGGACGATGTAATAGCTTCTGTATGATAAACTGTATTTGTAATGCATGTTGATGTTCGTCACAGTTCACAGAGACTGAGTGCCACAAAAGTTTCGACGATAAATGCACTTATTTAAATGGTTGTCCACAATTTGTGAATTCAGAATAAGGTGCAATTGATTATACTCTATTTAGGTCATTCCAAATGCTTCGAGAACCCGAAGCACTTCATTCCACGCTAAATGTGATTATTGGAGATTTACTGTAGTTGTTTCAAACAAACTTACTTCATAGACAATTAAAAATTCGAAGTAAGTTCATCAAAACGAATACTGTTTTGATAGTGTTAAACAAAGCCAATGATCGTGTCTGAATAAATTTAAAAATCATATCTTCTGATTAATTAAACTATGTAAGGAAAAAAACAAATATGATTATTTGCATACAAAAAAGGAATAACTCGAACTGAGGTGTTAAAAATATAAATAAATAATTTGACCTTCCCTTAAAAATTAAAAATCATTGCTTCCTTAAATTCAGAGGAAATAAATTATGCTGTAAAGAACTTATATAGACGTATTCTTCCGAATTATGTGCTGATGTTTATTGTAGGAAATTATATAACACAAGGATTTTAAATGATTGATTAATACTATGATTAACAAATCACCACTCCATCTTTCTCTGCACATATCTATCTAATTTAACTATTCTGAGATTTCAAGAAAATGGATGAGATCAAAAGCTCAAACAAAACGATCCAATTCTCATCAGATCACAAACAAGTAAAGGTCTAATGACAAAGATGCAAAAATTATTTTACCAGATGAGAAAAAATATATTTTATTTACATTATATATCCTAATTTTGAGATCAAAGATAAGTAAAAATAAACTATTTTTAAATGGAAAATAATTTTCCATCTATTTTTCACAGAAGTAAAAATAAGTATTGTTCAAATGTTGTATCACAAACTGGTTATGTTTTGCTGCAAAATTTACTTGGGAAAATTGTTACAAATAAAGCCTGTAAGTTCTAAAATGAAGCTTTGCTTCCATATTCATATATAAGTACTATGCGGAAATAAAATATATTATTTAAGCAAACTAAATCTGTGATATAGATTGTTATAAAGTAAGTAACGATTCTTAGTTTGGAATATGGATTATAGATGCTTGTAATAGTGAAGTTCGGAATATTATAATCTGATATGTATATATAGTAATAAAATAAAATAGTTATATTCGTTCCCTCTTTTGTAAATATCTACCTTAAAGCATTCATATTTAGTTGCAGAGAAAACATAGCAAACTGCTTTAAAAATAAATCACACGCGCATGACAAATTCGGTAACATTTTAAGAACAAAATTGTTGTTCATTTGTAATACTTTTAGTGTACACAAACGCTATTGAGCTATGTCAAAAAGTTGTACACAATAGTTGAAACATTTGTTGTGTTTAATAATGTGTCCAAATAAAAGTTTTGATATAAAATTGCTTAAATGTGTTGATCAATTTAAATAAATGACATAACCAACAATCATAGACAAACTTATTTTGTATTTTTTAATCCACCTTTGTCATCCTTAAACATTAAATAGGCTATAATTAGAGCTCACGAATTCTTAAAAAACAAAACGTCTGGAATACAGGGTGATTCCAAAGGTCTTAGGCAGCTATAAATTGAAGACAAAGGTATGTCAAAATAAATCAATTTTACATTGGAATGTATACCCGCAACCGCCGCCCCCCCCCCCCCGGATTTTGCTAGAAGTACAGGAATAATAAAATATAAAGGAATATAACAACATGTTTATTAGACATACGTTTACGAATTCAGAGGTGTTCAAAGTTCCTTCCACCAGCATCAATACATGCCTTGTAAAGTCGACGCATGGATCGGCGAACTAGTTCAAAAATGCCAGCTCTCACGGACACATGCTGCTGTCACAACGACTCTTGCGAGGTCTTCGTCAGAGGCTACACCGGTCTCGTAAACAAGGCCATTAAAGTAACCCCAGAGGAAAAAATCAATAGGGGACCAAGCGTGGTGACCAAGCGACATCGTTCAGGAAAGGTGCGGTTGAGATAACTCAGTACATCATCCCCGTATAGTACATTCGCGCGGCTTTTACGGCTATACATATATTCCTATGTAAATATGGCTTGTTTTTGTATTCCTGATTTACATTTAAAGTCTGTCTAAGACCTATATAATCACCCCGTATAATGCTGATATTTAGTAAAAGCGGATTGACAGTTGAACAAATTCTTCATAATCAATAATGTGCATGGCTAATGGCACTAAGTGACTAAAAAAATGAGAGCAAACAATTCCAAATAGTACTCTATTTAATGTTGTTTCTTAACTAAAAGGTATTACCTTAATAGAAAAACGATTAATAATTTAAATTATAAAAAAGGAACTGTATTATTGAACGTATCATAACATTTCAGCAAAAACTGATGATGTACAAATCAACAGTATCCAACTGAGTTTTACTGATGGAGACTTCAGCATTGGCAAAGTTCCAAAACTAATTCCTATTCGATTAGCATATGCTTTGGTTTGTGTGATAAAAGTATTTGTTTTTCGTCTCTTGTTGGAGACAAAACATATTCAGTGGAAAGACAAATCTGGGAGCTCTCTATCGAATATTTGTCGAGATTAAAAGGTGTTAGTCTATTTGATTTACAAACTCATATCGACGGCTTAGAGCAAACACTCACTAACTTAACAAAAAACAAATTTTATAGAACAGTCGATTAAAAACTTAATTTCTAGGTCAAAAATAAAAACTATAAATATTCTGATAGTGTTATACCTTCCTTCAAACCTAATACAATATGACAATTTATTTCTCATCACCATAAAAATAGTCATTTAGTGTCAAAAAATGCTTTTCCTAAAAATGTAAATTGATGAGTTTCTGCTCTAGCCGACGATATGATGATAGTTACAGAATTACAACAAAATCTTTGATAGCAGATTTTGGAAAATCAGAGTTTTACAATAAAAAAATATAATATTATTTTGTAAAGGAAAGCTTTCATCCAAAAAAATTTTCAAGGAACTCTTTCATCACAATAATAACAAAAGATTTCGTTCAAATGTTTGAAACAAATTAGTTTCAGTAATATAATTTTAACTAGAGTTTATTCACAAAATACCATTTCATTTTAAATATCTTAACCCTCCTAGATTGTCTCGACGAGATATATCGTCATTAGCAAAAACTGGTTAGATCTTGATCGACGAGATGTCTCGCCATTAGAAGAAAACCGATCAGATCTTGATCTCGTCATTATAAAAAAAATCGGCAGTATCTTGAAGACGAGATATCTCTTCATTAACAAAATTGGTCTGATCTTGATGGACGAGATATCTCGTCGAAACCACTTGGAGGAATAAAACGTAAAGATAAAAAGAAGGTAGAAGCTAATATTTTTGTATCATTCGTAAAAATGGGAAATTTTTTCGATGTTTCGATATTTGTTAAGTAAACTTTCAAAAAACTTAAAGTGAGCTTAAACTTAGTGAGCATATTTAGTTCATCAGTTTTTGACAGATGCGTATATCATGAATTTCACGCGTACATTGATAATGAACACTGATATTAAAGAAAAAATCTTATTCATTTTTTACATTTACTATTCATAAACAACTGCAATACCAAAATAGGTTCCACTCTTGATAAGAAAGATTACAATTGGAAGTCACGATCTTCATACGTCAGACCTCGACTTTGGAATGCGTGAAATCCTCGTGGTAAGAATCCTACCAACAATAGAGCGTGTTAACTAATTTAAAAATATTTTTCAGTAGTGTGAAGGTCAAAGCACTTGCTTTTGTAATTAACACAGTTAATTCGTCTCTGATTTATATGTACACGTGGTTTTGCCATGTTTATGAATCTAAGGAGCGAAATGCAAAGTAAGCAAGCATTGTAAATAGTAGAGCTCGAAATATAATGGTGTGCTTAAATATAATTTAGCAATTTTAATTGTACAGTATTGGCTTTGATAGAGCAAGGGAAGAAACGATGTATCGATAAGTGAAATGTCCTCTAAATAAAATGTCTTGCTTAGTTTATAAGCAGTTGGAGTGGATGAGTTTGGTTTTATGACGCCCATATTTGACCAAGCTGCTCCAAACACAAGACCAAACGTCAAGTATTGGAAAAATACACACAAAGAAAGTTTTACTGGCTGGTTGGTTGTTTTTAAGTATTACGGTGCAAGGGACATATTTGGCCAAGCTGAGGCAAACACAAGACAACGTCCAGTAAAAAATGTCGCGAAAGGAATAAAAGAGGAATTGGGGAATAGAGTAAAGTTTTTCTGGCATAGAAAAGAGAAATACGCACAGGGTTAGTTACAGAGACCGAATCTTTGTCGTCTATATCTCGCAAGTTACTAGCGCAGTGCTCAAACCCACTGAGCCACAGTGGCAGTTACAGTTGGAATATTCAACTATTGACTGGATGAAAGTTACTAAAAGTTTTCAAAAATATCTTGAGTTGTTTTTAAATATTTAAAGAAAGCATGAGCATTTCTTTAATAGACAGATAGTTTTATAAATGTCACCTAAAATACAATGAATACTACGTCATTTTTTGTACCAGGAATAATCCGTAGATGTAAAAATGCTGTTTTTATCTAAATCATTTCCCTATATGACTATAAAACCATCAAAAGTAAAATACATTTATTTTAGTTCCGTTAGTATTAAAATGTCCCTTAATAATTATGCTTAAAATTTTGAACTACCAAAGCGCTCGTATGATGCGGACCTTTTTGTCTCATTAAAATCTGTTTAAAACCATCATTGAGAGTGCATAAGATTTATAGGAAGAAATTTAATAACATTCAAAAGATCAATTAATCCCATTAAGTGTTATTTTAAAAAGTTCCATTAATCACATTCCATCATCGATTAATCGAATTAAACGTTTTTTAAAAGGCCGTAAAGCAAAATATAGGATAAAAAGGACTTGTTTTCTACTTACAACTTTCAATGTCTCTAGCGCTTTATACTACTTTGAACACAATTTTTATAAGGAACGCATTTTAACAGTCTGTTATAGCTAGATGTTTCACAATTATTTCATCACGTGATAAATATAATCAATTTTACGTTACCCAATTCGGATCTCTAGTTGAGTTAAGTAGAAGATACACTGACACCGTCAGAAATCTAATATATTTCAGATCTAGACAAATAGTCACTGAAGACGTGTCTTCAATATCTCGATCGATATTTGGAGATTTACGATTTCGGATCAACTAGAACTGAAGAGGAAAGTTAAACTTTTTTGAATGGTTTTGGGGTAGCGTTACCAATAGCTAGAAAATACCAAAAGAAGCATCTGGACGCTATATTTTTATATCAGTTTGATGCAATTATCAATAAACATTCCAATTTACAGTTATCAAGTTTGATAAAAAGGAACTCAAATGGTGAACTGGCGCAACTTGTCCGTTTGTGGACTATAAAACCCTGTATTCCATTCCAAATGGTGAAGGTCAGCTTTAAAATTAGAACTCTTACTGAGTTCAGTTTTCATTCATTTTTACATTCAACAACAAACTCAGACGTGTGTTAACGGGGTTGCATACTGTCGTAAAATACGTTATCTTATCTTAAATATAATCCCAACACAAGCATTGTTAGTTTTTTAAAGACAAACAAGATATAAAAAGTGAGATGGAAACAGTTGGAGTAACAGTCTGTATTCATTATCTAGGCGTTTGCGATTCGTGTCTTTTCAGTCAAGTTTTACCTCGCTTTAGCTGAGACTCTGCCTAGTTTCACCTTAGAGCAAGGGTTCTCCACGGGGAACACGTGTTTCCCTTGGGGTACATAGTAATAATTTTGAGGGTAGATCGTGAGAGCTCAAAAGTCGCTAGATCTAATACCTGCCTTCTACACGAAAACTTCTGTCCCAAGTCTGGATAGTGGTGGTAGCTATAGGAACAGGATTCGTTCATTTGGAGAAGGGGTGTGACTATGGTGGAAATCTAGTAATCTCATTGTTTTCTGGTGACTGCTGTCATCGGTTGGTTGTTTTTTCAATGGCACAAGGTCAAGATCTGTCCAAGTTGTATAAAGTAATATTTTTTGGTTTAGTAAATGGGCATACACACAAGGAAAGTTTTACTGATACAGAAGAGAGAAATTTTACTGACACAGAAGAGAGAAGTCTTACACAGAGAGGTCTTACAGATACAGTAGAGAGAAGTCTTACACAGAGAGGTCTTACAGATACAGAAGAGAGAAGTCTTACTGATACAGAAGAGAGAAGTTTTACAGATACAGAAGAGAGAAGTTTTACTGATACAGAAGAGAGAAATCTTACACAGAAACGTTTTACTGATACAGAAGAGAGAAGTTTTACTGATACAGAAGAGAAGTTTTACTGATACAAAAGATAGAAGTTTTATTGATACAAAAGAGAAAAATGCAGTCCATCAGGATCTGATTAATTTTGCTAATGACAAGATATCTCATCATGAAGAAATTGCCGATTTTTCGATGATGATGAGATCAAGAACTGGTCAGTTTTCTCCTAACGACGAGATATCTCGTCCATCAAGATCGGTTCAGTTTTGTCAGTTTGAAGAAATACCTCGTTGAGACAACCACCTTGAGGGTTAACCAGCTATACAGTAGAAACTTCTTTTTGTCAGTTATTGACTTTCTCCTCTAAGCCAACGATATATAGGAGAGTTAATACATTTCAAAATCCAGATAAATAAGCATTCAATGAAATATCGTTACATAATCTTACTGTTATATTTATTTTGCTTAAAACGAAATAAAATCCGAAATATAGCGAAAATAGCCCTCGACACGAAATGCACTGTTGATCTTCGGCTAAGCAACGGTGATTTAAGTGTCGAGACTCCACTAGTCACCATTGTGAATCAATAGATTGTTACCAGCTATAGAGGAATAGCATTAGAAGCTCATTTCTTCCTTAGAATGGTCAAATAGTGCCATGGGCTTTGTATGTCGCGTGCTAAATTTTGCGCCACAGAATAATTTTGCACTGAAATGGGGGTTTGTAATACTGCAATTACGGCACAGAATCAATTGAAGTAACGAAAACCTAATGATGCTTAGAAAAAGTTACATCGTATTTCTAGATGTACACATGTTGTTTCCTTTAGTTCATCATACTTCTAGTTGCATCGTGTTTCCTTTGATAGCATCATACGGCCAGTTGTATCATTTTCCCTTTAATAGCATCATGTTTCTAGTTGCGTCTTGTACCCCATATTTCTTGCTTTTTTTAATTGCCATTGCCTTTTTTATATTGCCTTTTTTAATAACATGATACTTCTAGTTGCATTGTGTTTCCTTTAGTAGCTTCATACCTCTAGTTGCATTGTTTTTCCTTTAGTAGTTTCATATTTCTAGTTGCATATGGTAGTAATAGTTCCTAATTTCTTAATAGTATAGTCAACAAGTCAGAAACTGACTTGTTAGTGCTCATCTTCCTTGAAAAACTTTTCCTAGAACTAATTTGCAATTACACTTTCAAGATTTTTATACTTAGTATATTGTAAAGATGGCGATTGAAATGAGCTAGAGTATAATTTTCAATATTTGATAGTTTTTAAAATTTTTAACTCAAAGTTCAGAATAGTGATTGGACCAGTAATTGGCCACCACTCATCCAGTAATTGACCCTTGCCCATCCAATAATTGACCCTTACCCATCCAGTAATTGACCAGTAGTTATTTTTTGCAATAAAATTCAAATTGAAACATTTGTGTAAATATTTTAGCGATCACCAGTATATTTGTATGAAATATAGCTAGGATAAATATTTTTATGATAATGATAGTTTAAGTAAAACTAAGTAAAAAACAAATTATCGAACATTAAACGCAACCATGGTTAGTACTAATATCAACCAAGTAAATTAGTTAAAAATTATAACAAACTAATATTAAACAAGTAAATAAATGTTGCAATAATATTAAAGAATGCTTTGGCAACAATTATAACAGAAACGAAAGTAAGTTATTGCAAATTCCATCAGGTTCTCCAAAACACAGCACAAATAGAATTGACATCTTTATTGTCATCTGACAAAAATCATCCTATCCAAACAGCAAAGCATGTCTGCTTAGAGTACATTTTATGTTTTGCACAAATTCACATTTACAGCACGTGCTTTTATATTATATTTGTTTCGGTTTTGCCAATCACCTTCATATTTTTCAAACATTCACTTTCACCAATTAAGTCTTTTGAAGTATTTTCTGTTTTCATCACCAGTTTGAAATACTTTCTTTTTCGGTTTGAGGTAGCCTGCTTTGATTCTTTTTTCTCATGACTTTTTCTCAGTTTATCCTTTCTTTCACAATATAATAACTACCTTTTAGATGCAGCTGCATAGAACAATCTTTTTTCTGTTTTACGCCTTATTTTAGGTAGGACTCATTAGGGTATAGCACATGATCTAGAATTAGAATGCAAGACTAAAATGAGGTTTTTTTGTAAACTGAGGTACTATCGGATTCCCCATATTAAAAATTTCATAGCTTCTGTATTTATTCGCAGTGCTTCATCACCTCTTCCAGTAATTGATCACCTGGTCAAATACTGGATATAAGCTCATTTTTTCCATTTAATTTACCTCAAACAATTGTCAAACACTTAATCACATCATAAAATATCTAACTTCATATTTAAAATTAAGTTTGCCAAAAACTTCACTAATTGGCCAGTTTGGTAAATTACTGGAACACATGTAGTTTTGTTCTACCAGTAGATGAGGCCGTGGTAGCCCGGTTGGAAGAGTAACGGTATGGTTGTTTTCGGGGTTTTATGGCGCAAAGGCCATATTTTGCCATGCTGCGCCAGAAACAAAACACACAATATCAAGTAATAGACATTTGATTTTCACATACACAATGAAAGTTTTACTAACACAGAAGAGAGAAATACACCCAGGGAGTAATGTATCTGACAGGAATCGAACCTGCGCCGTCTACAACTCAAAGGTTGCTAGCGCAGTGGGCATACTCACTGAGCCACGGCTGACCCTGGAAAAGTATCGGAATAGCAGTCGCAGGGGTGCGAGTTCAAAACGGTCCCTCCGGACCCAACCCTCTGGTTGCTAGTCCGTTACTCTTCCAACCGGGCTACCGCAGCCGTGGTGTTATTCTTGGATCTTTCAATTCTGGTTTGATCCCGGACCGTCACCAATAGCCCGTTGTGTTGCTCCATTGCGAAGTTAATTAAAAATACCTACCCTAAAGCTGCACGGGCAGTGGTAGCCAAGTTGGAAGAGTAACGGAAGAGACGGTGTATTTCTCTCTTCTGTGACAGTAAAAGCTTTGTCTGTGTGTGTGTCAATTACTTCATATTGTAAGTCATGTGTCAATTACTTGATATTGTAAGTCTTGTGTCAATTACTTGATATTGTATTGTGTCTGGCGTAGCATGGTCAAATATGGCCCTTGCGCCATAAAACCCCAAAAACCAAACCAACCAAACCCACCCAGACCGCCGCCAATAGCTTGTTGTATTGCTTCAGTTCGACTTTACTTCAACTATCTACCTACCTTTCTGTGTTAATACAAACTTTCCCTGTGTAATTTATCGTCATCTGACCGTGGTTCTCGGATCTTTCCCTTTGGGATTGATCCCGGACCGTCACCAATAGCCCGTTGTGTTGCTCTAGTATGACGTTAATTGAAATACCCCCCCCCTGACCGTGGTTCAAAATTACGAGGTGCTGTCCTCGATCTTTCCCTTTGGGATTGATCCCGGACCGTTACCAATAGCCCGTTGCTCCAGTGTGACGTTAATCAAAATACCTACCTACCCTGTGTAATTTCATTATTTGATGGCGCTTTGTAAGTAAATTCTGAGATCAAGCACACAAGTCGGAATATATATTCAATCACTTAATTTTGTGATACATTTCCATGCCAGCTCAGGCGTGACCTTGTCATCTGACCGTGTTCAAAATTGCAGTGGTGTTGTTGGATCTTTACCTTCGGGTTTGATCCCGGACCGTCGTCAATAACCCGCTGTGTTGATCCAGAGCCTTACATTAATTAAGTTAATTAAGTTAGTGAACTACCTACCTACCTACCATCGTCATCTTACCGTGGTTCAAAATTACGTGGTGTTGTCTTCGGACCTTTCCCTCAGGGATTGATCCCGGACTGTCATCAATAGCCCGTTGTAATACTCTAGTGGGACGTTAATTAATTACTATTACCATTACCACCTACCTACCATAATGAGATTAGTGTGGAAGTTTAGAGAGTGGGGTGCCAGTTCAGGTGTTGCCTCTTCATTTGACCATGGTTCAAAATTACGTGGTGTTGTCCTCGATCTTTCCCTTTGGGGTTGATCCCGGACCGTCAGCAATTGCCCGTTGTGTGTGGCTCCAGTGTGGCGTTAATTAAAATACCTACCTACCAAAAAGCGGTCAGAGCAACAACCCAACCCGAATAGCATGCCAAATTACGCCACAAATTACGAAAGACGCAACCAATACATTAGCGCCCTCAATATTTCATCTTTGCAAAGAAACCTCTTACTTAAAGCGTCAGTATAGATACTTTTGCACCGACTTATTAAGCGATTTGAATTGTGCCAGTCACGATTGTGTTGCTACTTGTGTGGAAAACGTTATTTCTCACCAAATATTGCAGTCGTGTCGATTTGTCTGAACTCAAAATTCGACGTTCTCGTCTCCTAGCCATACGTCTCGTTAAATACAATTTCATTTAGCTTATTTTAAACTGATATCAATGTTACCCGATAAATGCTTCATTTTCACCATGCAATTAATAGGAAATTAATTTAACTGTAAGCAATCCATCAATCGTCTATTTTAACGTAGCCATGGCTAGATACGACAAAGAAAGAGTTATCGGATCAGGAACATTCGGAAATGTGTGGCTGGTGAAATCAAAACTTAGTAGGCAATCCTACGTCCTAAAAGAAATAAACTTGAATTCCTTAAATGAAACAGAACAACGGCAAGCTTTGACTGAAGCTGAAGTTCTTTCGAAATGTAAGCATAAAAATATTATCCGTCACAAGGAAGCCTTTATCGACGAGAACAAATATTTATTAATTGTCATGGAATACGCCGAAGGAGGTAAGTCCTTAAAATCTTTAGTTTCAGTAAATTTATGACTAAGTAAAAAATCTTTATTCCATTTTTATGTCACGATCCCGAGGTGATCTTCCCTCCCTTTCATTTTTACCTTCGCCTACTCTTCTGCTTTTTCTTCCTCCCTCATTGTCTTGTGTTTGCCGCAGCTTGGCCCAAAATAGTCCTTGCGCCATAAAACCACCAAGCATCCAATCTGCCACACTTATGCAGCAGCATTAGTGGCAGTGGAAGTAGTAACAATTTGCAATAATAGTAACAGTACAGACGGAAATAGTAGCAATTTGCTTTGTAAGTAATTGAATATGCATATGAGCATTGAAAATATTTTATTCAAAATAGTAGTTCAGGTTGAGTTTATTTTAACTTAACTAGCTTTCTTTGTATACAAATATTTTCATTTTAAGTATTCCTTCATGTTTATATTTGGGCAATTTTTCCCACGAAAGAAATGCAACTAACACAAGACTGACGAAATGTTTTTAAGTATTCGCATTTAATATCCAAGTTAGTGGCCCAAGATTGCCCACTGCTCTAACAATCTGAGTCGTATGCGGCGTAATATTAATTCCTTTCTTGGGTGTCAGTAAAACTTTCCTTGAGTGTATGTCCATTTGCTTGACAGTATTTGGCACAACTTGACCAAATATGGCCCTTGCGCCATAAAGCCGTATCCAACCAAGAGTCGAATTTAATTGCGGAAATTTTAGACTTAAATTTACCTAAAATGAGTCGTTACGAAAAATACTCTAAAATAACCTAATTAATGGATATTACAAAATAGGATTTTACAAAATAATGGATATTCCGAATAATCTAAGTGATTTGAAAAACTGGATTTCCTGGAAAAGTTCATTGTATTGGGTATCTAGTCGGTAGTTAAAGTATTTCCATTTTAGTATTTTTCTTTTATCGTTGTCCAGATTTACAGCGAATGAAAACAAATCTCTTTTAGGTGACTTGTATACTATGATTCTAGGTCGGAATGGTACTTTCTTCACCGAACACGTAAGTAAGTTTTTTCTAGCTTTCTTTTGCAAGACCAAAAACTCAAATTGGAAAATATCTAATGAAGGACTTTTTCAGCGAATCATCACTTGGTTTATACAAATATGCCTAGCTCTCCAATACATCCACTTTAAAAACATCTTACATAGAGGTAAAAAAATAATTTTTTCTAATGAATGTTAATATGTATAAAGAGAATCTAAACCTATCCTTTTCCATCCACCTAAATTTAAGCGCACTAGTCCATATCGGACGGACGGCACGCATCGGATTTTAGAATTACCTGCATTTTTTTGAATGAGACTGCTCACACCTATTCGAATCGCACGTATCGGACGTCGGCAATTCCGACGATGATTCCAATAGCCCGTTGTGTTGCTCCAGTGTGACGTTAATTTGAAAATACCAATACCGACGATGATTCCGGAGAATAAGATCCGGTCCGTCCATACAATGCAGACGACTCATACGAATTTTCAGAGTTGTGTGGACACCGAATGTTTACGTTTTCATTAAATTTTTTATTCCCCTAATCCAAGTTTCTATCTGCGATGGTTCAAGATAAAGTGAAAATTTCAAGATTTCAAATCTGCGTAAAATTCTACGTCAGATCGATACCAAAAAAACATGATTTTCTTTAAAAAGTTGTTATTTTTTCAATAGTCGTAACTAATCTTTTTGCAGATATCCCTTTTATACTAAACAAAAACGGAAGTATTGCCTCCAAGTCAATGTAACCGGCATTTCTCGTCAGTTTCTAAGCTAGATACCGATGCTTCGAATACTGTGTGCAGTACACTAAATTGATCCGATGCGGAATAGTGTGCGCTTACCTTTATAGTGACATCAAGTCAAGATATTTTATTAAAACAACGTAAAAGTTGTATAATGTGAATGTGTTCGTAGATTTGAAGTCTCAAAACATTTTCCTGACTCTCAACAAAGTCATTAAAATTGGAGACTTTGGAATAGCTCGATTACTGCAAGGGCCTGAGGAACTGGTTAAGACTGCTATTGGTACGCCTTACTATTTGTCACCGGAGATCTTCCAGAGGAAACCGTATCCTTTTAAAGTTAATTTATTTTATAGCTGCATTTTAACAAATGAGTTTATAGGCCAGTTTTTAACCTCAAAGTGGTTTCGACGAGATCTCGTCCGTAAAGATCTGAATTTTGCTAATGACGAGATATCTCGCCAGCAAGATCAAAGATCTGGTCAGTTTTCTACTGATGGAATATCGTTCCTCAAGATTTGGTCAGTTTTACAAATGACGAGGTACCTCGTCAAGACGGCCACTAGGTGGGTTAATCTTGCAGTGAAAATTTAAGCCCAATGTTTTTTAGGTCTTTACAGGAAATCGATGCTTTTAATCTGAACTTTTATCTGACTTCGTATCGGGCCGTGGTAGGAAGAGTAACGGATTAGCAACCGGAGGGTTGCGAGTTTGAAACTCGGTTCAACCAAAGACCGTCATGTTCACGGGGTAGGTAGTAGATTAACTTCGACTGTCCAGGATCAATCCCGAAGGGAAAGCTCAAGAACAATGCCTAGTAATTTTGAATCACGGGCAGATGACGCTTTTACACGGGGAGGATGCATGTTCAATCTGTCGTGAGCTCAAATGTCCCCGTTGGCGTGGTGTGGAAGTGGAGTTCCAGCTCAGGTGTTGACCTCGTCATCTGACCGTGGCTCAAAATTACGAGGTGTCTTCGGATCCCTTGGGGATTGATCCCGGACCGTCGCCAATAGCCCGTTGCTCCAGTGCGACGTTAATTACCCTTTTTATGACGTATCTTTCAAACTTGTTCCGCGGAGCAGTTTCACCAAAGTTGGCTCTTGCTCCAGGTAAATTCCAAGCTACATACCTGGCAATTTCTAGGTGCCGAGTTTTATTGATTAGGATGCTGGTTAGGGTATAGCAGTACAATGGTGTATTTACATTCCCGTGTAGCAGTATAATAGATGTCAGTATTAGCAATTCTGATATGCTTTGATCAGTTTATAGACAAAGTAGCCGTTTTGCCAAGTATTTTAACCATGCCAAACACGATTCTCCAATTTTCGATGTCTTCACCAAAATCCGTTTTCTAAGCAATTTGTTTTATTCTATGCCAAAGGCACGACTTAATTCTCAGCCTGAACATTCGCCCTAACATCTTTTCCTATAAGGCCAAATCTAAATACGTTTTTCTCGAAATAACGATTTTAGATTCGTGCCTTAGGCGTGGTGCCCAAAGATATAAGGAATGGAAATTTTTACCAATCTGCAATTTTATATCCGTCCGGCTAGATATGGCTGGAATGAATATTTTTATTGATCGAGTATTGACTTTTATTGTATATTTGAGATGAAAAACTTGCAAACTTGCTATGGGAATGTTAATCATAACTTGGTTTAGATTGAAGATATCGGAACGGGAGTATATCTATATTAAATCTCGATTCCTTATAAAAATATATCTATATTAAATCTCGATTCCTTATAAAAATATATCTATATTAAATCTCGATTCCTTATAAAAATATATCTATTAAATCTCGATTCCTTATAAAAATATATCTATATTAAATCTCGATTCCTTATAAAAATATATCTATATTAAATCTCGATTCCTTATAAAAATATATCTATATTAAATCTCGATTCCTTATAAAAATATATCTATATTAAATCTCGATTCCTTATAAAAATATATCTATATTAAATCTCGATTCCTTATAAAAATATATCAATATTAAGTCTCGATTCCTTATAAAACTTGGGGCCCTGGTAGCCCGGTTGGTTGTGGATTGGCAACCGGAGGTTTCCCAGTTCGAGACTCGATCTAAACAAAGTCCATCGTAGACGTGGGGCCTTGTGCACGTTAAATCTCGTGATTTCAAATGTCCTCTCGTTGGTATGTTGTGGAGAGGGATGCCAGGCTCAGGTATGACCTCATCATCTGACCGCAGTTAAAAATTACGAGGTGTTGTCCTCGGATCTTTCGCCCTCAGGGGCCCATCTTTAGATGTACGGGCTTCATGATCCCGAGGTAATCTAGTGGTCTTTTATTTTTCAATGGGGTTTACTGTCTTTAGTAAACACGGGTTCCGCTAGCGGGATATCCAGGGCTGCGGTAGTCCGGTTGGAAGAGTAACGGATAAGCAACCGGAGCATTGGAAGTTCGAATCCAACCAAAGACCGCCGTGTACAAAGGGGGTTGGCGCACGTTAAATCTGTCGTGGCCTCAAATGTCCTCACGTTGTCGTGGAAGTTTGGAAAGTGGGGTACCAACTCAGGTGTGACCTCGTCATCTGACCGTGGCTCAAAATTACGTGGTGTTGCCCTCGGATCTTTCCCTTCGGGTTTGATCCCGGACCGTCGCCAATTGCTCGTTGTGTTGCTCCAGTGCGACGTTAATTAAAATACCTCCCTATGAAAATGAATGACATTCAAATGGACCAAGCTTCCTTAATGACTTATAGATACAACTATAAGAGTGACATCTGGGCTTTGGGATGCGTCTTGTTTGAAATGGCTGCTCTGGAACATGCGTTCAAGTCAGATGATTTCTTTCAACTAGCTAATTCAGTCCTATGTGGAAGACGGCGGGAATTGCCGAGGTAAACTTGATCATTTCTGTGTGCAATCGTATGCAATAGTAAACATCGACTGTACACCAATTATCTCACTCGACTTTCTATGCCAATATACATGGTGTCCCAAAAAGGTTGTTCGGCAATTTATCTTTTAAACATTTGGAGATAGGTAGGCAATGTAAATTGCAAAAGTGCACCAAATAAGGTAAGTAATTAAGATATGTGAATAAAATTATCACGTGATAACAATTTAAGCGGATACAGTTTTTAATTTGTATACAACCCCTCTAGATAAAAATCCGAGATAGCAGAAATGTTCCTTACCTGCATCCCTATCGTTAGCAGAAAACTGCATTTCTGTTGGTTGAACAGTAACGGAGGCATAAGGACGCAAAAAGTTGACTTATACCGCTTGTGCACAGCTGTTCAAGCAGTCAGATTAGGGACCGCATACACAATGCTGAAAAGCATTTTTTCGGTCAGAAAGTTCAACATTGTGCAAAGTAATGTAGTATTGCAACTACAGATGAAAATCGCAATGCGTAATAGTAGACAATGTAATCTTAAATAAAAATATTGTAGAAAAAATGGTTTAAATAAAAATAAAAGGAAATTTTTCCATCTGCAGCAATGCAGAACTTAGCTCTTCATTCTTGGCCATGGGTCAGATTCCGTTCTAGATTAGATACGGCCCCCTTAAAATAGAAACTCTTGTATCTCCGTTACTATTCAACCTACAGAAATATGATTTTTTACCAACGATAGGGATACAGGTAAGGAACATTTTTGCTATCTCGGATTTTTATCTAGAGGGGTGGTATACAAATTAAAAACTATCCGCTTAAATTGTTATCACGTGATAATTGTATTCACATATCTTAATTACTTACCTTATTTGGTGCACTTTTGCAATTTACATTGCCTACTTATCTCCAAATGGTAAAAAGATAAATCGCGGAACAACCTTTTTGGGACACCCTGTATATAATAAAGACTGCGATTAACTCTTAAAAATGGTTTCGACAAGACATCTCGTCCATCAAAATCTGACTAATTTTTCTAATGATTTGCAAAATTGCTCGATGACGAGATCTCGTCATCAAGATATTGCCAATTTTTTTGACAAGATCTAGATCTTGTTAGTTTTCTTCTAAAGACGACATCTCGTCCATCAAGATCTGGTTAGTTGCTAGTGATTGCGTTTTTGATGAGATACCTCGTCGAAACAACTAGGAGGGTTTAACCCTCCTAGTTGGTTTTCTCGGTGAGGTATCTCGTCATGAGCAAAACGGACCATATCTTTGTAGACGAGATATCTCGTCATTAGAAAACTGACCCTTGATCTCGATGACGAAATATCAAGTCATTAGCAAAATTGGTCATATCTTTATCGACGAGATATCTCGTTGAAACACTTGGAGGGGTAAATGTAATTTCCAAAAAACTATTAGGCGCACACAAGCTAGTATACACAGAACGTTAACTTCAAAAATTACGGAGATTGAAGTTAAAGCTTCTGAATAATAATTGCATTTATTTTAATATCTAAATACATTTAAATATCTAAATTTTAAAAAAAATTCAGAATATTTTTCCAATAATTATTTTTTCGTAATTACTGATAAGATTTTAAAGCATTTGACTGTTTTTCTATGAATTCCTTTTAATTAAATTACCGCTGGATTTGATTGTCGGCAATTACTTTCTGAACATGAAATTACATTCAACAATATATGATCAAATAACAGAATTTGATCCTTTGTAACTCATTTCATTCGTTTAATTTTACAAATATATTTGTTATACTTTTTAATCCAATTAAACAATGTTTCTCATGGCATTTGTCTTACTCGTATTTAGCATTGCAAAACTATTTTTAATCAATTACATTTTACAATGTTTCAATTTTGGCCCGATATTGTCGAAAGAACCTAGGTACTACAGAAGCTGTTCGGATATTTTTTGAACGATTTTGATGAGCTGTAAAAAAAATTGTATGCTACGAAACAATTTTATTTTCGCGGCAGTTAAATAGTTAAAGTATAACTTATCGTCTGCTAACTCAGTTTTGTTTACTTTCAAAATGGCGCTTTTAAATAAACAATGGATGGAAGACTGTTTCCGCTCTTTCCGAAGAGAATTATGCTTATTCAATTATTCAAAAACGCTGTAAAAGTCATGGTTTTTCGATATCTAAAGGTACGATAAGTAATATTACTGAGAAAGGAAAAACGTAAAAGTGGAAAAATACTTCCAAATACGTATCCAAAAAAAGAATTTCTGAGAATATTTGTAAGGGTTATATCTTTAATTTTAAAAGAATCCGTTAAGTCAAAGGACTATTGCAAAGTCATTAAAATGTTCAGTTTCAACTGTAAATAAAATAATTAACTGATTTGAATCTTAAAAAGGAAAAGAATACAATGTTCATCGTCTATCTTCACGACATTGCATAACGTAGAACTCGCTGTAGAATTCTGTATGAGAAGCATTTAGCTGGAGAAAGATGGAATAATGTGACAATAGACGAGGCGGGGGTGTATTTTAAATGATTGCAATAAAAAATAACAATTTATTATCATAATAGAGGAGAAAAATCTTAAAACGTGGTTCAAAGAATCTAAAGAAACTCTCTAATGGATTTATGATTGTTGCAGGTTTTGCATATAATGGAAAACTAAAAGTAAAGTCTAAAAAATGTAAAAATCAACTCCACATACTATCAAGACCATATTTTATCCCCAATATTCAAAAAGAAAATACCATATCTTTACCCATAGTGCCAACAATCAGAGTTGCATCAGGATAAAGCAAGCAGTCACACATTTAAATCCACTATTAAATTCTTGGGAAAAATTGAAAAAAACTGGTATCAAGTCAATAAATACCCTTTACTGGTATTCCTGCTAAATCTCCAGATGTCTCACCCATGGACTTTTAAAAAGAGTATTATCAAAACGTCGACCGAAAGGACTGGAAAACTGGAACAAGAATGGGACAAAATACCTCGACAAGATATCTCGTCCATCTAGGGGCCATGGTAGCCCAGTTTGGAAGAGCAGCGGATTAGCAACCGGAGGGTTGCAAGTTCGTAACTCGGTCCAACCAGACTCGTACTTGGGTACTGGTGAACGTTAAATCTGTCATGGTCTCAAATGTCCTCTCGCTGGTGTGGAAGTTTGGATTGAGGTGCCAACTCGGGTATTCTCGTCATCTAACCTTAGTTCAAAATTAAAATTAATTCTCTTCTGTCTCAGTAAAACTTTCCTTGTGTGATGTCCATTACTTGACATTGGGCATGTGGTGCCAGACCGAAGACAAACATAACCCTTGTGCCATAAAATACCCAACCAACCCTTAAGATGTTATACATAGACTTTTAGAAGATAATTGTATAGTCCTGGTGCGACACGAAATTGGATTGCGCTTTATTTACCCTGAGTACGCAGCCTTGATTACCAGGATTTACGAGGCGAGATAGTATATAATACCCCTGAATTTCCAAGCATTTCTTCTGAGTCTCCTAACATCAATCCAATCTAACATGAGGAAATTAGATGAAAAATTGGATCTGGAGACAATATCCAGTAAATAAGACTTTTTAAGGGCTCTTCCGTACTGGGACACTCAAATTGGATCACATCGAATTTGATTGAATGCATGCAAAAAAGCTCTTGCCCATTATCCTTAAAAATGATGTTTAACAAAGCACAAGATGAAACAATAGTAAAATTCTCAATATGTAGAGTACGAATACTTTATACACATGTCCACTTTCCAGTGGTGTGTATAAGATAATAAAAATCTTTATGGAATATATTTTATTAGTAAAAATTTAAATTCTTTTCAGGTGTTTCAAATGATATAGTTGTCATTTTCATGTTTCAAATGTGTATAGTTGTCATCAGTCATATTTTTAAAAATGCATAATTTCTTATCTTAAGGTTTTTAACGTTCATCTACCATTCTTTGTATTGAAAACGAAGAATCGTCCTGTATTTATACTTTTCAACTTCAACGTTTTTAACTTAGATTTTTTTTATAACATTTGAAAACTTAATTTTTGACTATTTTACTCCTTTGGCTGTTTCACCTGTTTTTTATTGGGTTTATTTAATCTTGCGTTTGGCGCAGCTTGTCCGCTAACGGAAAATAAACCCAAACCAGTCTTATTTTTCAGAACCGTTCTTAAACATTACTATTGGCGCATGAATACATTTTACACGCCTTGCATGTGTTCTAATCTTTAATATCCTTTTTAATTATAATTTATAGGAAATGCAGTCCTGTCATAAGAGAATTGGTGCACAAATTACTGAAAATTGACCCTGAAGAAAGGCCATCTACTGATGAAGTTTTGGAATTCCCTGCACTGCAACCTTATCTGTCTGAATACATGGCTTCCCAGAGTACACGGGATAACTTTCTTCCTGTTTTAACCGGGCAATCCGAGGTGAGGTCTTAACCCAAGTTTCCCCATGTCGGATCTGGGTTATTCCATGCAAACTGAATAAATCGGCTGTCGCTGACGTATCACCGATTTTCATGAAAATCAGTTTTTAAATAGGTCACATAGTATTGAGCATCTGCAAAATGTTAGGTTTCAAACATCTAAATTTTGTTAATTATTGACATTTAAAGTTTAAGGTCATAAATTTAGATTTTCTAGCACTAAAAGTGGCCTGTTTGCGACCCTATACTTCAATAAGTTATTGACACAAATTTAAAATTTTTATATCGTTACATTCTTCAGAAAAAGGTCTCTTAAGAAACGTCAGAATATAATTTAATAGCTGTCGTTGCTGAATCTGAGATCGACGAAAATAGAAATTTTGCCAATTTGCTATAAATTTCAAATTGCTCTGGTATCTCTGGAAATGGAAAGAAAATATTAAAAATTATTCTTAATGAAGAGCCTTTTCTAACTAATAGCGTGGCGTAATTTGGTGATTGTAGCTCTACTCCTTTGTAAATAAAAAAACATTTAAATGTAAAATTATAGGAAAATACGATTTTTCAATTTTTAAAAATGCGAATTTCACTTAGGAAAAGCTCCGGAAACATCAAAACTTTTCAACATAAAAGAGCAAGATGTCTATGTCCTGAAATTTTCATAATTGTAATTTGATTATTTTTGTCTCAGGAAAATTTTTAACTAGATTTACTTTTCTATCGCAGCTGATAATGAGTTATAACCTTCGATAATATAAAAAATGCGATATAAGAATGAAATGATTTATGGTACACGTTCAAAATTTTACACGAAATTTCTTTTCAAAGTCTTGTTTAATACAAGAAATGTTTCCATCGGTGAACTAATTAGGTGGAAATTTCATTTTGTTAGAAGTCTTTTCGATTTGCTTTTCCCTTTGGATACGTAAGTATTAAATACAACTACTTGTGAATATTAAATAGGTTTTGTAAATATTAAGCATTAGTCAGGTAAACATTAATTATGAGAGTAAAAAAATTTAAACATCGATGTTATACCCGATTCTCCCAAATGTATATAACTCACGAATCCAAGTTCCATATTTATCACAATCACTAGTGAAATAAGTAAAGATTTCAAGAATTTGGCAGCGCTAGGAAAATTTCAATTTAATCAACTACGAAATTGAACAAGAGACCTTTATCAGATTGAAAGTTAATTTGAAAAGACAATCAAGAATAAAGGTTTTAAATGTTTAAGCTTAATTTGAATGGGGTTGTAATATTCAGTGTGTAATGTACGAGTTCAGTCGCAGAAAATTATTTTCGATGCATTAACTCCCATAATAGTATATCCAACTAAAGACCGTCGTGTACAAAGGGAGTTGGTGCAAGTTAAATCTGTCGTAGCCTCAAATGTCCTCACGTTGGCGTGGTGTGGAAGTTTGGAGAGTGAGGTGCCAGATTAGGAGTGACCTCGTCATCTGACCGTGGTTCAAAACTACGTGGTGTTCTCGGATCTTTCCCTTCGGGTTTGATCCCGAATATCCGATCCCATTGTGTTAGTTCCTCCAGTGCGACGTTAATTAAACTACCTAACTACCCATAATAGTATATGGCCCTTGCGCCATAAAACCAACCCAGAATAGAAACTAGAACGAAATTATTCCGAGGTTACAAAGTGGAATCATTTTTTGACAATTAATTCTAAGTTGAATCGAAAATTTAAAAATACTTTTTAAATCTGACTAAAAAGGTATGACAAAATTTTAAATTTTTGAAACTTAACTGTATTAACGTTTGCAAATTTTCATAGAAAAACTGGAGAAGATGTTCTATGGGTTTCTCTCCAGTTCAAGATAATTCCGCAAAAAGAAGGGCTTCCATTTCAACGGCAAATTTGAGTAAGTATATTCTAAATTTTAGGCCTGTGCTATTTTAAAAACGAATTCAAACTTTATAATTACATAGCTCAGTTTAAAAAGCAAAGCACTTGAAAGTATACTTTTATTAAAGAATCAAATGACGCTGAAATAAAAATAAATGAAATTTAAAGCATTCAAGAGCACATACTGAAAGAAAAAATAACCTATTAAAAACTAATAATAAACGAATGTTTTGAATTACAAAACGCATTAAAATTCTAATATATCGAAATTAATAAAGTGAAAAGTGACCCTATTTTGAACTATTGTGTTTATCTTAAGCCATTTCTATATGGTGCCTTGTAACTTTCAGCTAGAAATTTTTCTGAAAATTCGTGTCTCGTCTTTCGCAAATTCTCGGCTCTACCAGGAAGTTCCCAAGAGAATCGGACATTTTCTTCTAGGATACTGAAACCAGAATGCTAAATTTGGCTTTCAGTAATTTTAAGTAGATTTTTAAAGCATTTATTTCCTTTTCCAGCACACGTTTTATTGTCTTGTGTTTGAAGCAGCTTATCCTTTTCTGGATCTTGCGCCATAAAACTCAAATCAACCAACCTTTTCCAGCACAACTTGATTTCTCCCTTCTACTCATAGCTAATTTTACTTCGTGTAGCAAAAACAATGACCGCAAAGCGGCAAACCAAGCAACCATCGAGTAGCGAAAAAATGACCGAAAAGCGGCAAAACAAACAACCACCGTGTAGCAAAAAATGACCGAAAAGCGGCAAACCAAACAACCACCGTATAGCGGAAAAATGACCGCAAACCATACAAGCACCGTGTAGCGGAAAAATGACCGCAAACCAAACAAGCACCGTGCATCGAAAAAGATGACCGCAAAGCAACGAACCAAACAAGCATCGTGCAGCGAAAAAGATGACCGACGTATACTGCAAATTCAGTCCCAAGGACTGAAATGTTTAACAATATGATTTCATAACATCAATCTGCACTTCGTTTTACTTTTCAGCCCTCTTAGCTCTAAGGCTTTGAAAACTTCTATCCTTAGATTCTAGAGAATTCCAGCCTATCCAGATGTAATTACATGAATACATCAGATCGACTTGAGATGAAATAACATTACCATTCATTATTTCGTGCATAAAATATTGGACGAGTTTCATCAAAGCAAGCAGTCATTCAGTAAATATGCGAAATAGTGAATTTAATTTAATAACATTTAATTGTTTTACATTAGAAAAACGATATATTATTCATCTATCCGTATTTTTGAAATTGCTTATATGAAAGCACATTGTATGTAATAGCTAAACTATATTATATACCTTATTTGGAAATACGTTTCTTACTCATTTCAGAGACACCAAAACGCGTGAATCCCTTGCCAAAAGAAACGGTAAGTATGACGCGGTTATTTGAATTTTTTCCATATGAAGTACACATGTTGGTGTGTAACTTATCAATTTGAGATTTCTCAATGTCTTCTACTTCCAAATTGCTACCACTAAATTTTTACAAAAACTGTATCTCATTTCTTAAATGCAGAAAGTATAGAAAAAAACTCATGAAAAATGTTTCCTGGTCAGATGGAGCTAATGTGATTCAGTGGGTTTACCCCATCTTTAGCAGACTGCGAGCGTTAGGAGGTTCTATTCTAATAACTAACCTGGCTGTAATTTTTCCTTCTGTATCAAACTTTCCTTATGTGTGTTCACCGTCATAAGTATTTTAAAAGACATATTTTAACATTATGAAACAAGATTTGATTGGGGAAAATTCCCATTCAAATCTCTTCTCATTTTTAAACTTCATTTGATATTTTTTACTATTCGTAACTATTTATTAATCATACCTTTTATACTATACACCTTGTTGCTGGTAAACATGTTTTAAAATATATCAATTCATATCATCTATGATTTCATACATTTTATATTAATTATGCCAAATTTTAATCGTATGCTTTCCATATCATTGATTAAATATTATTTCTCCTCCACGTATTACTGTTTTACTCTTTTCTTTATACACTGAAGAGCAATTGAATTAGGGATACTTGTCTAGTAGCGCGTAGCACCACCTTTCGCCTTGATGACTGCGGCGATTCGTCTTGGCATCGACTCGACAAGACACTGGAAGCGATGGGAAGCCATACGTATCCACGACTCCTGAACAATCTCCCACAATTCACGAAGATTAGATGGAAGGTGGTCTGAGGCTCGGACATCTCTCTCAATTGCATCCCAGATGTGCTCGATTGGATTGAGGTTAGGTGACCTTGATGGCCAGGAAAGCACGCGCAGGTCTGGAATGTTCATCCAACCATTCGGATACAATTCGGGAGCGATGGCACGGTGCCTTGTCTTGCTGAAAGACAATCTCTAGTGGGCTATCGTAAGCGAACATACGGCACAAGATGGTCGTCAAGGATAACTCGATAACGTTCACCTGTGAGAGACGATGTCACACGAACCAGGGGTCCCATTTGAGTCCATGTGAACATTCCCCAGACGAGAATGCCACCTCCACCAGCCTGAAGGATCCATCGCTTCATGTGGTTTACACCATACACGCACTCTGCGAATCATCATCGGCATGTACCAAAGTGAATCTCGACTCATCACTCCAGGCAACATTTTTCCACATCTCGACGGTCCATTGGCGATGTGCCCATGCTAATCGTTGCGCCCTGTGTTGTGGACAGGGGACTCTCGTGGGACGATGGCTTCTGTACCCCATAGAGAGATGGTTTTGGATGGTGGCAGCTTACACGTTGTTGTGCACCAGCGTTAAATCGACGGGTGATCTGTTGCACTGTGACCCGTCTATCCGCAATGCGGGCTAGCCGACGACGACCTCGCTCATCCACACGCTGTTGTCCGCGGTAGTTGACCCTGGCAGGGATGGTTTTACCGGAATCGAGGTACCCACGGTACACCCTTGACACAGTGGTGCGTGAAAATCCGAGTGTCTACTACTTCCGAGACGGAGTGACCCATTCGTCGGGCCCAGACTATTTGTTCGCGATCAAATGCACTTAGATCCGCACTCTTACCCATACTGCTTTTGACTATTACTAATACCGTGAGCAGCATGCCTTATCTAGTCAAACAGCTGCTTACGTCATTTGCAAGCCGCTTCCAGGCCTGCTCACAGCTCCAAATTTGTATGCCAGCTATCCCTAATTCAATTGCTCTTCAGTGTATTTTTTATTGCGAGTTTGGCTCGATTTTCCGAAATTGCATACACTTATTGTTTTTTATTTCACCTTGTTTGGCGCAGCTTGTTCAAAACTGGACCTTGTACCATTAAACTTAAACCAACCCAAGACAAACCATTTTTCTGTCTTTCCTTCTATGTCAAGCGTCTCATTTTCTATCTCGTCGATTTGGTGGTAGACAGGGTAGAATGTTCTCCAGTCTGAAAGTTCAACTTCAAACGCCGCAATGTTTTTACATAATGATCATGTAGTTTCGTAATGTTTTTATGGGAAAACTTGCGTTTCTGTCCTCTGAAACATTTTTGCTTTATTACTTTGCATGTGATTATTTTATTCTACCCATATTTAACATCTCCCGTCTGAGTTTTCAAGTCAAATAAAGTTTTCTCTCGACGGTTATTTCCACGTAACGGTTAATTCTCTTTCATTTCAGGTGAAGCCGAGACCACCCTCTAACGATCGTTCGTTGGCGAGCAAAAATTATCGAAAGCCCTCACCAATATTTTCTGGCAAATCAAAGCAAGTGTGCCCATTAGCATGCAATGCTGCGAATCAAACATTTAGCTTCAGATTAGACAAGCGGGAAAAACAGAATTTTACAATATGCGACACTTATGTGCTACCAACCATTAATCATAAAAGTCGTCCTAACCCCACACCTAAATTAACTGAATCGGAAGATTCTTCACTGAGTAGTTTCAACGGGTGTAAAAAGGCAGCAAAGCGCCTTTCAAACTCCGAATGTTGTGACAATTCCCACTACAATAGCAGTTTCTACAATGACACAACTAAGTTGGCTGCAGCGGAAGAGCATCTAGCAAATGGTACATGTTCAACGCTTACTGATAGAGACGACGTATTTGATTTCTCTGAATGCGAGAGCGAATATACGGTGACCAACGAGACCGATTTTTCTGACCATGATCATTGCCGTCATTCCCAATGCCATCAGTGCATGCTGGATACTCTCTGGAAAAACAGAATCCGTTGCTGTGTTGGAGTTTCAGTGAACAGAGATGAATATCAGAGGCTGCAAAATAAGCTACTCCTGGTGTATAGAGATGATCTGTTCAGAAAGATATACAAATCCTTAATTTTTGACTGGGATGGAAATGAAGACGCGTCTAAAAAAACCAAATTTCAAGCTCTTATGAATTCGCTGAACTACGATCAAGTCCAGAGTTTACCGCTGATGATGCAGTTTATACAGTTAGATCTTCTGCAATCTAGAAAAGGGAGTAACTAAAAAATATAATGTTTTTATCCTTATTTAATCTGATTCTGCAGGCAGATGGCTATTTATTTTTATACTTGTAGGAAATTTTCACCAGAAATGTGTAATTGGGATCAGTGTCGTCTAGTATTTATTCTGTTTTCATGTATCGAATAGTGATTCTTTTGTGATTTTTTTGTCAACACATATTTTAATTTTTATTTGTGGTATATTAAGTAAAACTTAGATTGTGTATTTTGTCTTAATATTTTTTACATAAATGTATAAATAAAAAGTAGTTGATACTTTCTCTCGGAAAAAATTTGGACTCGAAACTCAACTCGAATGAAACGGAATTTACAAATGCCAACAATCGATCTCATTGTTAGTGTACATTTTGATCCCATCCGATTGAAATAAGCTAATAAGCTTTTTAAGAAAATCAATGAGTTTTAGACATAGACGTAAAATATAAGTAGACTGAGCATTGCCTATATTAGTATATGTTGTCTATATAATTGGTATAATTATAAATTGACTGAGCAGAGGATATTCCAAGTGACCGGCATGTCGACTAGTAGTCACGTGACTGCTATGGAAAATCGCCTTGTTTGGCTATATAACATGACAGGTAGATATGTGAATGCGCATTTCTAGAGTGGCGACAAAAATGCAAAAATGCTAAATGCTCGCTAAAGTCTCGCGCGGATCAATCGGGCGATGAATCAAAGGAGGTCGTCTTCCGTTCAGCGGACCAATCAGATGATGAATGTTCGTTTCCACCCGATGCGGTAGCCCGGTAAGAAGAGTAACGGATTAGCAACCAGAGGGTTGCGAGTTTGAATCCAACCAAAGAACGAATACATATGGGTTGATGCACGTTAAATTAAATTTGTGGTATCAAATGTCCACGTTGGGGGCGTGATGTGGAAATGTGAGGGGTGCCAGCTCAGGATTTGACCTCGTCATCTGATCGTGGTCCAAAGTTATGAGGTCCGTTGCTCTAGTGTGGCTAATTAAATTGCCTACTTAATGCAAATTTGATCTGATTTAAACTTTCAAAATTGATTTAGACGATGAAATTCCAGTTTTGACGAGCCCGTTGTGCTGTTCCTGTGCTACGTTAATTAAAATACCTCAGTTTTTGATCAAATAAGATCTAAACGCTTCCAGGTGCTGCCTCGTTATCTGACCGTAATTCAAAATGACGGTGTCCTGATCTTTCCATCCCGGTTTGACCCCAAACCGGCGCCAATATCCCATTGAGTTGCCTCAAGTGCGAGACGTAAATTGAACTACCTACTTACCATGTGGACTCCGAACATAAGTCCTTCGGATCTTTCCTTTTGGGATTGACCCCGGACCGTCACCAATGGCCCGTTGTGTTGCTCCAGTGCGACGTTAATTAAAATACCTACCCAGTGCACATTACTCTGGTAAACATTGGGTAGGTAGGAATTTTAATTAACGTCGCAGTGAGAGCAACACAATAGGCTATTGGCGACGGTCCGGTATCAAACCCGAAGCGAAAGATCCGAGGACACCTAATTTTGAACCATAGTCAAATGACGAGGTCACACCTACTCTCCAAACTTCCATACCATGAGGACATTTGAGGCCATGGCAGATTTAATGTGCACCATCCCCTTTGAACAGGACGGTCTTTGGTTGGATTCGAACTCGCAACCCTCCGGTTGCTAATCCATTACGCTTCCAACCGGACTACCGCGGCCCCAGGATGCCCAAGCGATCTTTTTCTACTTTCTCACCATTCTTTTCACAATTTCTTGCCGTTATCTTGTGTTTGGCGCAGCTTGGCCAATTATGGCTCAAAACCAAACCAACTAACCCAGTACAGATTAATAGTTGATTATTTCCATGTAAATAGGTTAATCGCTTTGTGAAATGATTTGATCTCTAGACCCCAATTTGAATTACCTGATTGTTTCTACTTATTAATAAGGTAGGTATTTTTATTAACGTTGCACTGGAGCAACAACGGGCTACTGGCGACGGTCCGGGATCAAACCCGAAGGGTAAGATTGTAGGACAACACGTAATTTTGAACCACGGTCAGATGACGTCACACCTGAGCTGGCACCCCACTCTCCAAACTTCCACACAACGCCAAAGTGAGGGGGGGGTATTTCAATTAACGTCACACTAGAGCAACACAACGGGCTATTGGTGACGGTCCGGGATCAATCCCAAAGGGAAAGATCCGAGGACAACACCACGTAATTTTGAACCACGGTCAGATGACGAGGCAACACCTGAGCTGGCACCCCACTCTCCAAACTTCCACACAACGCCAAAGTGAGGACATTTCAGGCCACGCAGATGTAACGTGCACCAGGACCTGTACACGACGGTCTTTTGGTTGGATTCGAACTCGCAGCCCTCCGGATTTTAGTAAGTTACTCTTCCAACCGGTCTCTGCGGCATACGTTCTCCATGAGAAATCAGTTGGATCTTTCCCTTGGGTATTTTTCCCGGACCTTCGCCAGTAGTCAGTTGTGTTGCTCCAGTGTGACGTTAATTAACTACCTACGTGCTCCTTTTAACAATTTGGTCAACTATTTTCGAAACACCCTATGTTATTTTTTATAATTGATTTGCTATTATATAAATATGTTAATATTTCTCTGAAATATGAGCAATATTTCGTTCACAAATTCCAGATGAATAACAGCACTTTCAAACTCAAAGAATACGATACTCCACGGTACGTTTGGTCTTTAAATGTATTTGATTAAAACTTCCATTTGATACTTTGTCCGAAGTTTTGTTACGAAATTATTTTTACTTCAAATTACTTCGAGACCCGGAATCTTTAAAAACAGATTTATCGATTTATTGAATAAATCTCAAAGGCGGAAAAAGTTATAGCTCCGCAGTTATTACGACGGAATAAAACTATTTATTTCAATTTCACGGTAGCATGGATCAAGATCAAAATGGTCCGTGTTCATTTATCAATACTTAAAAGAAAAACTTGACAGTATAAAATAAGACTTTCATTTAATCCTATATTAATCTTTTTACTGCGAGTAAAATTAAGAGCAGAAATACCTCATTCCTGTTTCTAGGAGAAAGGATTTATTTTCTTATGTACTTCAGATACAAATTCAACTACAGTTATGCCTTCGCTTCACTTCTTAACGTGTTTATATGCGCTGTGAAAAGTCGTTTCACGAATTCGTGTTATGCTTAAGTGGAACTGAAGAGTTCAGAATTCCTTCGGAAGTAATAAAAGAATTAAGGGAAAGGACATTGAATTAAAATAAAACAGCATAAAAATGCAAAAGAATAAGAAAATCCGTTCCAGGAGAAGAGCCAGAAGATAATAAAAGCTTTTTGCAAATTACTTCTAACATTCTTTCTCTCCTAATACTGTTTTACGCCTTCCTTTTTTCATCCGTAAAAACACTCTTTCGTAATTATTTTTTGTTATCTTGCTTTAATTTTGAGAAGAGTTGTAACGGCTTGTAACACCAATTCTTATCACCCAGCAGGATAACATCGCAATGAATAGTACGGGCCCACGCTTCAAGGAAAGCTTTTTTTTCCTTTCAAAGATGACGGTCATGATGCTTGCATCTTAAGTGAAGAGATAATTCTTTGTATCTTTTCATCTTATTGGACTTCTTTCAGGTATTGAAGAAAAGGGAAGTTTCCAGATTCACATAAAAAATACCTCCCCTTTTGTATTATAAAACAAGTTTAGCGTTGGATTTTAGGAAGACTTATCGGAGGATGCTGATAATACGACTTTTGAGGAAGGTGATTTCCTTTGTCATTAACTCGATTACTATTAACATAAAAAATAAATAATAATCTCAAATTGGATTTTGCCGAGTCGGGATTTTGTTTCTTTAGAACGGTGATTTCCAACCTATTTGTTGACCCTAGTCTGACGTTTTCCGTGAAATGTATCGGCCGCGGTAGCCCGGTTGGAAGAGTAACGGATTAGCAACCGGAGGGTTGCGAGTTCGAATCCAACCAAAGACCGTCGTGTACAAAGGGGGCTGGTGCACGTTAAATCCGTCGTGGACTCGAATGTCCTCCCGTTGGCGTGGTGTGTAAGTTTGGAGAGTGGGGTGCAAGCCCAGGTGGGACCTCATCATCTGACCGGGGTTCAAAATTGCGTGGTGTCCTCGGATCTTTCTCTTCGGGTTTGATCCCGGACCGTCGCCAATAGCCGTTGTGTTGCTCCAGTGCTACGTTTATTAAAATATACTAATACCATAAAATGTATCCTTAGTGTAAATAAATTGAGATAGTGTTTACGTATATAAAGTATATTAAGAAATTGCTAGCGGGTATATTGAGATAATTTGTAACGAATATATTAAGAAATTGCTAGAGGGTATATTGAGATAATCTAACGAATATATTAAGAAATTGCTAGCGGGTATATTGAGATAATCTGTAGCGAATATATTAAGAAATTGCTAGCGGGTATATTGAGATAATCTGTAGCGAATATATTAAGAAATTGCTAGCGGGTATATTGAGATAATCTGTAGCGAATATATTAAGAAATTGCTAGCGGGTATATTGAGATAATCTGTAGCGAATATATTAAGAAATTGCTAGCGGGTATATTGAGATAATCTGTAACGAATAATTTGAGGTAAGTAGTTGAATTAACGTCACACTAAAGCGACAACACGGGCTATTGGCGACGGTCCCAGTTTAATCCAGAAGGGTAAGATGCGAGTACACCTCGTAATTTTGAAATACGGTCAGATGACGAGCTCAACACCTGAGCTTGCATCCCACTCTCCAAACTTTCACGCCACGCCAACGGCAGGACATTTGAGGCCACGACAGACTAAACGTGCACCAACCTCCATGTACACGACGATTTTAGGTTGGATCTAGTTTCGAACTCGCAACCCTCGGGTTGCTAATCTGCTTCTCTTTCACCCGGGCTACAGAGGCTCCGAATATATTGAGGTATTTAAAGGTATTTTTAATTAACGTCGCACTGGAGCAACACGACGAGCTATTGGTGACGGTCCAGGATCAAACCTGAAGGGAAAGGTCTGAGCAAATATATTGATAATATTGTTATATATTGAGAAAAATAAATATATTCATAGTATACTAATATAAAGGAAAAAATTGCGATAGATAAAATCAATTTATTGAGTTTTTTTCAAATCATTAGTTTTGTTTTTGCCGTTTTGTTTCATATATATTACATTATTTATATAAAAAATAATTTTTCATGAAGAATAAAGCGATATGTGAAAAAAATTTTAAGTCTTCATATTATATAAATAATTTAATATACATTTTTACCCTCATGTATTGTAATTGTGCGTGCAATATTTAGTGCCCACAGCTCTTACGACTTCACACTTCAATTGCATTCGTTAAATTATACAGTGGCGTGCATTTCGAAGTCAAAATGGTTTAAAATAAGCATATTGCTTACCATAACACGAGCTTTCACGTAGCAAATTTTTCGGACAGAAAAATGTCGAAATCGTTAACGCTTGAGAGTTTATACCCACCATATCCGTTCTGCAGTCCAGTCTTTCCTGCACTTTTCTAACCAATTGTGACCTCCTTCGCCAATAGAATCTTTCCTAGTATTCTCTCAACAAATCGATGTGGTTATTTAGCCATTAAGAGTGTTGTGGCAGAAAAGCAATGCTACACTAGTCGGAAATCTCGTGGCGCTCGAAGGGTTAATCAAAGCGGTGATAAAATGCTATTACTAAAATCTGTTTCCTGGATAAGTACAGTATAACACTGCTTATCCGAGGTAATGTAGGCCGAGGTCACCTCGAATAATTAGAAACTCGGATAATGCTTAGAATAACACAAAACGGCCTTTTCGAAATACAGAAAAACTGACTGTATATACTTCTAGTTGCTACTAATGCTACTGAAAGATTCATAAAGCTGGGATTAAGGATAATCTATACTCGGCTTTGTATCAGTGTGTATTCATTGTGATCATTTTATAATAAATATCGACGTGAAGGTTACGTACTTTTAATATCTTGAAAAAGTCGATTAACGGACTTCTGTTTTGCAGCACTTGCACACACCGATATCGTCTTCCACGTCAATACATTTAAGCTGCATTTTACTTTTTCGGGTAGGCGATGACTTGTTTTTAATGCATTTACCTTTTCCATACTTTTGAAGCGTTTACTTTGTTTTTGTGTTGTTTACTTAGATGTTTTAGTGTTCTTTTAATGTTGGTCTGGTGTGCGTGTTTGAATCTGATATTTTAAATATATATGTGGGAATCCATCCCCATACCGCCACCAGAGGTCGCGTCCAGCGCGCGGAGTAGAACTGTAACTGACTTTATTTTCCTAACTCAATTCGAGTTGAGCTGGACTTGTGACTGTGAACGGCTTCCACGCGCTGGTGGAGCGCCGTTTATACAATTCATGCATGTGCCAGCGAGTAGGCTGTGCCGGCATCCATGTAACCTTTCATGTATATACTAGTTCGTAGAATAATTAAATGTTGTGTTAGTCCTAATCTCCGTGTCATTCAGCTTCACTTCATCACACCCTAGACACCGTACTACATATATATTATCGAATTTTATTTTATTTTTTTGCATTTTGGGATCTTACGCTATAAACCTAAACCAACCATCTACCCGCCAAACCAGACTAGTCAAGGACTCGTGTTCGAAATTTAACCCTCCTAGTCTATCTTCGCGTCGAAAGCTGCCCTGAAGTGTCCAGCTTCTGGTGCAAAAACCTGTTCCAAACTGTCTTCTATTCTAGGCAGGGGATAATTTGTTTTTCCTACTTTGATCTTCATTCTCTTGGAGTAATAGGGCAGTTTTCTCTCGACAAGATGTCTCATTCTTATCGAAAATGACCAGATCTTGGACGAGATATCTCGTCGAAACACTTGGAGGGTTAAAGCTTATAAAACCTCGGTGTTAAATTGGGCTCGGATAACACGGACGCTTGGTTATTAAGAGCTCGGATAATCAAGGTACTACTGTAGCATAGCCCTCCAAGTGGTTTCGACAAGATATCTCGTCCGTCAAGATCTGACCAATTTTGCTAATGACGGGATATCTCGTCAAGAATGCCGATTGAATTCCGAAGGATGAAGATATTGCCGTTTTTTAATGGTGACGAGATCAAGATCGGGTCAATTTTTTTCTAATGGCGATACATCTCGTCCATCAAGATCAAGTCAATCACCAGATACTCGTCAAGACAACCACTTGGAAGGTAAATTTGTGCGCGGTATTTTCTTTCTAAATTCTATTTTCCGTTCTTTATTGCAGCGTCATCTTTTACTAGGAGAGAGGCCACCCATTTGCAACTCATGATCTACTCCATTCTCTATTCATCGCATTTTAATTGTTTGTCCTGTTTTTAATCATCAACGTATCAAATTTTTTAAAAGCACAATTTTAAATCTGAGATTTGATTGGGGAAAATCCCCATTCAAACCTTTTCGCGTTTTTACATTCAGTTGGTTTTTTAAACCTCATCCAATTTCTTCCATCTTTTAAATTTCACACTCACAATTTTTCGTGTAAATTAAGTTCTTCAGTTCCATTAGTTATGCTGCAGACGATGATCTTGTTTTATCATCTGACTATTGTTTGAATATTTTTATTCTCATCTATACATTTTACATGTTTTAAATGACCTTTTATCTTAATCTTGGACTATTAATTTTTGAATATTTCATGTTTTTATTGGGTCATATTCTGTCTTGTGTTTGGCGCAGCTTGTCCGGTTTTTACCTTGCGCCATAAAACCCCAACATCCAATCCATTCTTTATTGCAAAACTAACCCACTGTCAGCAATATGGTTGAATACAAACAGGAGGCTTCTAAAACTAGTCCCTCTATTTCTCTATTAGTTGTTTCTATCTCTCGTTCGCTATCTCACCAGTCCCAGTTTGGTCTCAAGAGCGTACTGAGCTAAACTACCCTTGACTCTAAATTCGCTTTAGACCTCGAAGAGTGTGGGAACAGAAACACAAAAGAACGGAGTAAATAATTATCCGCCCTATTCTTGAACTGTACTTAATATGGAAGCGCTAGTTTTTCTAGACTTTCGTGCTACTTAAAAGAAAAACGGTCGTTATTCAAATGGAAAGAACGTCGTAACGTGCCATTTTGGATGGTTGCTAAGTTCACGTTAATTCCGCTGGACGATAAGAGGGTGATCAGCACTCAGAGTCAGGATTACGCCAATTATTTCATATTCTCAGAAAGAGTCGATCCAATTATAAACACGCTGAAACTAATATGTGATCTCTTGATAATTGGCGGCTGAAAGTCGATTTTGGAACCGATTCTGGGGTATATTGTACCTTGTTTGCGCAGTAACTAGGGAAGTTTTTATCTAAATAACTTAAAAAAAGTAAAACTTTCCCATCTCTGAAAAGGACGGAGTTTCATTACGTTGTTAATCAAATCGCATCGTATTTCTTCTAATTAAAAATATTTTAAAGATACCTTTTGGTGTTGAAAATTTTTACGACTCGCTTTCCACTAAAGGTTTTGAACCTTTTTCAATTTGTAATTAAAATTATTGCACAATTTTGAAATACAATAAGGACGAAAGTTTCAAAAAGCATCATAAAATGCCAAACAATGAGACACTTATATTTTTTGAAAAATATGAATGTATAAAACGTTTTCTCAAACTCAACCCTCCTGGTGGTCGCCTCGAAGAGATATATCGTCATTAGAAAAACAAACCAGATCTTGATTTCTTCATCATCGAAAAACGAACCAGATCTTAATTTCTTCATCATCGAAAAACGGCAATATCTTCATTGTACGGAATTCAATCTGCGTTTTTTTTTTTCATTTTTGATGACGAGATATCGAGTCATTATCAAATTTGGTCAGGTCTTGATGGACAAGATATCTCGTAGAAACCACTTGGAGGGTTAAATAATATAAATACTCAGACTGGTTTGGCTGATTGGTGCATGGGCCATACTCGGCCATGATGTGCGAAAAAAATACCAACTTCAAGTAATGAACACCCACAGGGAATGTTTTACTGATACGGAAAAGAGAAATACACACAGGGTACTTTACAGGAATCGAACCTGCGCCGTCCACTACTCGCAAGTTGCTAGCACAATGGGTAAACCCACTGAACCACGGCGGCCTCAAACATACTCAGAAGGGAGCTTAAGTTTTCTTAAATTTAGAATTAATACTGTAACTAGTATATGTTCCTTACACTAGAGATAAAAAGTTTAGCGTGTAAACTATATGCTTATAAAATTTAATAAATAAATATTGGAAGGAGAAACTTGCAGAAAATACAAGGTGAAACAAATGTTTTGTTGTATTAATTTTGCAAATTCAAAACAAATTAACAAAAACATGAGTTGTACAAAGAATCCTGTTTAGAATACCCAAAAATGAGAAAAGCTGGTTCATTATGAATAACGACAGGTACCAGATGCCCATCCAGCATACCTTTGAGGAGGGACTGAAAAAGGGGTCATAATCGTGGTACAAATATGTCCAATTTCCTTCCCCTCAAATATCAGTGTTCTTCTGAATGCTTCCTTATCTGCTTTAGACAGGACATTAAGAGTTGAATATAGTTGGAAGCGAGTTCTGGTTTCTTAATCCTCCAAGTGGTTTCGACGAGATATCTCGTTCATCAAGATCTGACCAATTTTGCTAATGACCAGATATCTCGTCATCAAGATATTACCGATGATTTTTATGGACAAAATCAAGATCTGGTCAGTTTTCTTCTAATGACGAGATATCTCGTCCTCAAGGTCTGGTCAGTTTTGCTAATGGAGAGATACTTCGTCGATACAACTACCAGGAGAGTTAAGAGAATACACATGACACATGTTACTTCCAGTCTCTCACCTCTTACTTTCGGCAGTTTACCGCTAATCAATCACCCCATTCCACTGTACGTTTTGGTGCTAAGTTAACCCTCCTGGTGGTTATCTCGATGTGGTATCTAGTAATTACAAAATTGACCAGATCTTGATGGACGAGGTATCGTCATTAGAGAACTGTCCTGATCTTGATCTCATCATTATCAAAAAACGGCAAATTTTCATCTTTCGGAATTCAATCGGCATTCTTGATGACGAGATATTTCTTCATTGGTGAAATTAGTCAGATCTTGATGGACTAGATATCTCATCGAGACCACTTGTAGGGATAAAGAAAAGGGTGGAATTTTACCCCGTTAGAGCTAGGGATTATTTGTCCCCTCGTGGTAATGTTACAGTGGAGAGGCACACTAATGTAACTAGTGTAGGAGTGGGGAGTCATCAATTACGATATCTGGTCTCTATCCAGTGGCACGAAGAGTTTGCAGCGGATACGTCCAGCAGATCCTACAGCCTGTTGTTTTACCTTTCGTGTCATGGATCCATGGGGCTATTTACAAGAACGATAACACCTGGCCACACACGGATCATCTTTCACAGAAGTGCCTTGTCCTCGGATCTTTCCCCTCTGGATTGATCACGGACCGTCGCAAATAGCCCGTTGTGTTCTCCAGTGTGACGTTAATTAACTATCTATATACCCAGGAGTATCCCTTCATGGTGTTGAAACCTTTCCTTGACCAACCCAATACCGAGATCTGTGCCCGTCGAGCATGTCTATGATAACCTAAGCCGTCAATTACACCAACCCCTGAATTTAAGGGATCTGGAGTCGCGGAATACTTCGCATAGTTTGCCTTAAGATAGCATATGGACCCCATTTGACTCCATGTCACGCCGTATATTGGCCGCCAAAGGGGGCTTTGCAATATACTAATTTATGACCTTTCTGATGTAATTCTACAATAATAAAGAGTAGATTTGATATCGGGATAACCTCTTTATCTTTTCAAGTACATCACAGAAGTTTACTTTCTGTCCGATCGAACACAGGCTTCGGGTTGTTTCGATTTTTTTAAATGGAGTGTATTTACTGTTGCGTTTTGGTTAGGTAGGGTGTTTCACTTTAACCCTCCTGGTAGACGAGATATCTCGTCCATCACGATTTCGTCGTCTCTCGTGATTAGAAGAAAACTGACCAGATCTTGATCTCGTCATCATAAAAAAATTGACACTGTCTTGATAACGGGATATCTCGTCATTAGCAAAATTGATCAGATCTTGATGGATGAGATATCTCGTCCCAACCACTTGAAGGGTTAATTGATTTCGATTCAGTACATATATTGTTCGATTGTATGCTTGATCTCAAGGATCCGCTTATAAATCGTAGCAAATTATGGACATGTACACAAGGAAAGTTTTACTGGCATATAAGAAAGAAATACACCTATGGTATGTTGCAGAAATCAAGACTGCACATGTACAGTCGCTGAAAAAATAATGAACTACCCCCTTTATTTCGAGTACTATGCATAGAGCAAATTCAAAAATGTCATTGAATATGGAATAATGTTCTCTACAAATTAAAATTCAAAAACATTGAATAAGGGACCGTCTTTATATAAAATTTTGCATAAACAATAAAATTTCCAATATCAACACTGTTTTGATGTTTAAATCCTATTCTACATTGTGAAATTTGTCTAAATATGAAATTTCATGAATGTACTATCGTTATATCAGGAAATATTCAATGTTAAAGCCGTTGTCCATTTCAGGGATCATATTCACATCAAAAGTCGTTATTCGTAGATCAAGAATGGTTGTAGTTAATCAGATTCATTTGTTGCCAATTATTTAAAAGCTAAAACATTACGTATATTTTGTTTGGGTACCTTGATAGCAACTTGGCTACAAAACAACACCACTATAGGAACATTATTTAGGAAGATACCCATAAAAGTCTGGGAACTGATTCAACATTAGGAGCTCCGAACTTTCTGTATTCATAAATGACATGAAACTTGGTATCTGAAGTTAAATTATGATATCGATTCGAAATTTGTGTCATAATGGGGATTGCTATTGGAAATTATGAAGTTGGTGCTCAATTTAATATGAAGACGGCCCCTTATGCAAATTTTATGGATATGAATTTATAGAAGACATTATTCCCTGTCGAAAGCCATCTTTTAATTTGCTCTACTGTTAAAATTATTTCTATAAAAAAGGTGGTTCGTTTTTTCCAAAACTGTACGTAAGCTGTTAACGTAGTGGGCAAACCCACTGAGCCACGGATGCTCCATGTTACATTTGTATCAGCCTTTAGAATTACCCTAAATTGTTAACTGCCAGCAATTTGGAGACTAATTTTTCAGTCTTTTCGTTCCCATAGTTTTTAAAAACATCAGTTCAAAACCTCAACATTCTAATACTACAGAAATGTAACTCTGCTCTTGAGAAACAGTCCAGATCATCTGGAATTGTCGGAATCTTGGGTTCCTTCAATTCTATTCTATACTTCAATGAGCTCTTATGCTTCATCATGCTTCATTTCACTGAGTATCCGAGTCGGGTAGGGTATCGTTTTGGTCAAAGTTCAGTAAAGGTCGATGACTCCATCCTGTGATTTGTGGTGAATCAATGAGAGAACTGCTGTGCCTGGCGACAAAATTTCCTGGAGTATACGGAGGGGGCTGAGAATCACACGATGGCGATCTGACTTCTCTTGAAACTTCCCTTGAAACCTGAAAGATAGAATTCTTTAAAAAAATACTTGGCACATTGAAAATAAATGCATTTTCCTCTCAAATTTCTATTTCTTTCAGAGAGTCCGTAACAAAATAATCATTTACGTAAATGTTTAGGACATATCGTAGACTTAGAGCAAAACCTGGTTAACTGACAAAAACACAAATTTTACAGCACAGCAGTTTAAGCTTCCAAGTGTTTCGTCGGGATATTTCGTCCATCAAGATCTGATCAATTTTGCTAATGATAAGATATCTCGTCATCAAGATATATATTGCAGATTCCTTTATGACGAAATCGAAATCTGGTCAGTTTTCTTCTAATGACGAGATATCTCGTCGTAACAACCAACAGGAGGGTTAAAGACTGATAAGGGTTAAAACATAAAAATTCAGAGAATGAGGTGGCCTAGGCATATCATTCGAAGGCTCGATGAAATGAATACAAAATTATATTTGGCCAGTCTAATTGGAGATAGGCCTAAAAGACAGAAGATTGTAGACAAGGACTTTGGCATTTGCAAAATTAAGAACTAGAGACTGCTAATAACTGGTGAAGATGGAACAGAATCATCGCACATGCATAGTCCACAGTGGGCTGTCGAACCAATAAGGAAATTTGAAGACTTAGTTTTTAGGTCAAAAATAAAATTATTAGCATTTTGATAATTTTTTTCCAAATAGATTACAATATATCTGTGTGTATCACCATCGTTAAAAATCATTTAGTGTTTAAAAACGCATTTCCAAAAAATGTCAGTTCTGCTCAATCGACGATACATTTCTAACAGTGCAAAATTACTAAAACATAATCTAAAACCATCGTATTATATTTTTAGACAGTAAACTGAGCAACAGTAATAAAGAGAAACCTCGATTAGTAATGCAAGCGAAAACAATACTGTCAGCAGTAACACAAATACAACTGCATTGCGGATAAGTATTGCCTACCCTTGTATTTTATCCCTATATAAACAAATGTTTTTAAATTTGCATTTGAGGGCTTAAATATTGATTAAAAAGTTCAAATATTGATTTTAAAAAAGCAATAATTTAATGTTATATCAAGACACATTTATAGTAGCCCTTGAATTCTAATATATAAGAACTTAGAATTCGGTAAAAAAGCGATTACACAGACAAAATTACCCTCTTAACATATATACAGAAATAACCAAAGTAATCGCATATACGAAAGAAATGAAGGCAATTCGGAGCGCATCAGAGCAATAAATATCCTGTCGTGGGACATAAAATACGCGGCATTAAGAACATTTTTAAAGCTCCCTCTTATTACATTAATGTTATATTTTATGCCATGCAATATTGTGAGTCATTTCAGCGGTATGTGAAACTATACATGAAATTGTTGTTTTGTTGCTTCTACTACTTTAAATTATTCTAAGGTTATTTTTAACCATAAAATCCTTTTATGTTAACTTTAAAGTAACTCGAAAAGAAAATGGATAAAGCACTTCAATAAAATTAAACTCACATTTATTGTGGATATGGAGCCCAGAGAAAAAGTTTTATCAAACAAAATATTTTTCATCTCGAAAACTGTTAAGAGTGAAGTTTTAATCCATATTAAAGCAATCCATCGCAATATATATGGGGAAGTGAGCGTAAAACGGTATGATTAAGGTTTGAAATTTTTTGCTCCTCAAACATCCCGTGTAATCTAACTAAAACTCCGCATATAGTAGATTTAGATATTTCAAACCAGAATAAATTTCCGAATTAAGAATAAATTGTTTTGGACCAAAAATCAAATATGTAAATTTCCAATTTCTTATTTTATTCACGATTAAGGTAAGTAGTTGAATTAACGTTGCACTGGACAAACACAACGGGCTATTGGAGTCGGTCTGGGATCAATCCTGAAGGCAAAGATCCGAGGACAACACCTCGTAATTTTGAACCCCGGTCAGATGACGAGATCAACACTGAGCTGGCATCCCACTCTCCAAACTTCCACGCCACGCCAAAGTGAAGATATTTGAGACCACGACAGATTTAAAGTGCACCAGCCCCCATATACACGAAGGTCTTTGTTTGGATTGAGTTTCGAACTCGCAACCCTCCGGTTGCTAATCCGCTACTCTTCCAACCGGGTTACCAGGACCCACTGCTATTAAGGAGAAACGGGATATGGAATTCAAGTAAAATGCGCTACAAATTGATGTTAGATATACTACAATTATCAGATGTATAAATATTAAATATCGTACTAAGGCCGCGCTCTAGAATCATCAGCTTAGAGCAGAAACTCATTAACTCACATTTTTTGGCAGACATTAAATGCTTATTTTTATGATGATGAGAAATACATTATCATTTAGTAATTTGTTTAAAAAGTATGAGAAGCTTTTTCTGTCCAGCTAAATGTTGGTGGCTGAATGTTTCGTGTGGAATTCAATCAGACTGCAAAGAAGTAAAATTCCACACAAATACAATAAATGCGTCGAATATAGAACCAAAAATATACGTCTAGGCAAGGTATGCTCAATATTGCTTTACACTTCTGAGCTATAATAGAGACATTACACGTGTGTAAACACCGTAGAAATAATACGAGGAAGTCTTAGTCATAACGACGCAGATCATATAAATAAAAAACAGTATACTTATAAAAAATCTTAAAGTTGTTTTCAGTGCTCTCTGGTTATAAATCCGTAATGATAAAAAGCAAAATGCACTAATATATGCCAAGAAGTTTTTATTTGATTATTTTATTCTGAAACTTTTTCTAGATAATTAACACCATCTTTAATCAAATAAGTATGAAACCTTATTAAGAACTGCATCAGGGAAATTTATTGTCTGAAGTTTTCAACTTGGATACATATTTTACCCCTGTTATCTTAATTAATATTTTTCAAGAGAAACTGAAATTAATTGATTAATTCAATAATAAATTATATTAATAAAAATTATGAAATAAATTCTGTTCAAATATTTTGAATTCTTGAATTTTCTTTTATAGGACAATGTTTTCCTTGAATTCTGATATGGTTATATATGTATGTGGTGAAATCCTAAAACACTTTTCTTTAAAGCATTCTATTGATATATTCGTTATTTATTTCTCAATCGAGTTCCCAGGCACATGCTCCTTTTGTTCTTCAATTTTTTTCTTCTCTGTTCTGTGTCAGTAAAACTTTCATTGTGTGTGTGTCTATTACTTGATATTGTATGTCTTGTGTCCCGCACAGCATGGCTAAATATGGCTCTTGCGCCATAAAACCCCTAAACCAACCAACCTCTTAGAGGCCTGTGAAGTATCCCGTAAATTTGCACATTATGCATATCTCACACGTTTAGCCTATCGTTTCGCTCATACTTTTCACGCTCTTCCTGCTTTAACCTCGAAGCATCTCAGAAGCCTCAACCATGGGTACACTATTCAAGAGATTTTAAAGTATTGAAATTTTATTTTAAAAGATGGGCATCTGCATTCCAGTTTTATACCCTGGCGGCTTTTGTCACATTAAAACGAAGCAGTCATGATCCGTATCCTTATGGTTGACCGTCCATGTGGTTTCGACGAGATATATCGTCCATCAAGACCTGACCGATTATGCTAATGACGAAATATCTGGTCATCAAGATGTTGCCGAAATCTTCTAGGATGACCAGATCAAGATCTGATCGGTGTTTTTCTAATGACGAGATAACTTGTCCATCAAGATCTGGTCAGTTTTGCTTATGACGAGATATCTCGACGAGACAACCACCAGGTGGGTGAAAACTTAAATAGCTGATTCATTGAGACGTGACATAACGACATTGTGAACATGCATTATTGTACGGCTCTGGAACTGGCAGTCGAGTCACTTGGTTTTGAACGAGTGTATTCTTCAAATTAGGTGATAGGCTGAACCGTAAACAAAGAACTTACCAGACCGATGCTTTTGCGTGAATTCTGGTTCCAAGGTTATCGTTCAGTGACAAGAAGATGGTAGTGATAACGGGTTTGGTGAAGGAAAACCATCCACTTCTATCGATATTCATGCTTTTGCGTGTGTGGTAACGTTCTCCTAACGACCTTTCACATCTTTTAAAAATAGACTCACACTATGTCACTGCCTTCTCGTCGAAGGTGCACTATACGAATAGCGTACTCTGGGGTGAGACATCCAAGCTGCTTGGAGATTAAAGTCTAGAGGAAAAAAATATTTGCGAAACGGCAAAAGTATGAGTTAAAGATGCACCATCAGCAAATTTAGGGGCTGCTTCACAGGCTTCTGAAATAGGATTCCTGTGCCTGGGAGCTTGATCGAAGAATCAACAACGAATATTAATAATACAGTGTAAAGAAGAGGGTTTGGGCATTTCGCCACATACGAGTATGTATTTTTAAAATAAAAAGTAATTACTTACCGTTGTTGGTCGAGAGTTTACTACGTCGCGGTATCTTCTAAAAACCATAATGAATAGTGAAACCTGAAAGACATTAGAATGTTGTAATACATGGTACACCTGTATTAAAATATTTCTATATTCTGTAAGATTTTGAATGAGTAGGAAATTTTTAATTTATTGTTAGTGAATGTAGGGTGTGTGTTTACGACAAAGCCACTGACTTTAGACTGTAAGTTATAGAACAATAATAGTAACAATATGAAAGATTGCAATAAAAAGCTTCCTTTGCTAAAAAAAAGTGAGGTAATTCAACATAAAACCACCATTAATTCATATTGGATTATAATTTCAAATTGCAAAGTTTCGAAAAATGTGTTTGGCTAAAAAAATTTTAAAACATGCAAAATAATATACTTTTTGATTCAATAAGTATAATTTAATTTTAAATCCCCTAAATGATACATATACAATATTTTTTACACCTTACACATCCGAAACCATTTACAATGTATTCCTTTCCCTACCTTAAATAATAGCCCGTTGTATTGTTCCAGAGCGACGTTAATTCAACAACAAACCAACCTATCTTAAATAGGTTCCTCACGTTGACGTGGTGTGGAAGTTTGGAGAGTGGGGTACCAGCTCAGGTGTTGACCTTGTCATCTGACAGTAGTTCAAAATTACGAAGATTGTCCTTGTATCAATCCCGAAGGGAAGAACTTTTCAAAGTTTAAATTGTATAAACAAACGTTAAAATTATCTTAAGGCAAAACAACAGTAAAATAAGTAAATATATCATAATACAGATAATATACAAGATGCTAAAAGCCCTATCAATTTGTAGCAACCACTTCCTACTACCATGTAACGGTAAGGAAAAATACAAACAATTTCCAACCTCTTTTTAAAATTAATTAACAATCATCACGAAACCATAAAAGTAACTTAGTAACTACTTTAGTATATTAATTACTTTTACAAGATACTTACATTGATCGATGGCCAAAAGAAGAATATTCCTGAGAATAATGCGGCTAGACGAAAAAATGCTATCCTCTTCAGAGGGTCATACTGTGTAAAAATCAATTTTTTAGAAAATAAGTAATCTCTAAAAATAGTTATTAAAAATTTAGAAACTCTGCACATTTCAATGAAAATTTGACATAAAACTGTTCGTAAATTGCAATGAATTGTAAATCCGACATTTGAAGCCTGCATCAAGGTTTTTATCTCACCTGAACTTCTTGCAACTGAGAATAATCATCGTTACTTTTCAAATGCAAGTTCAATCGGAGAGTTGCGAATTTGAATCCAACCAGACCGTCGTGTACAAAGAGGGCTGGTGCACGTTTTATCTGTTGTGGCCTCAAATATTCTCACGTTGGCGTGGTGTGGAAGTTTGGAGAGTGGGGTGCCAGCTCAGGTGCGACCTCGCCATCTGACCGTGGTTCAAAATTACGTGGTGTTGTCCTCAGATCCTTCCCTTCTAGTTTGATCCCGGACCGTCTCCAATGACCCGTTGTGTTGCTCCAGTGCGACGTTTTAGAAATATTTACCAAATGCAAGTTCAAGAGCGGTGTATGAGTAGTGTTACCATACGTCCCCGAAGGGCCGCGGTGGCCCGGTTGGAAGAGTAACGGACTTGCAACCGAAGGGTTGCGAGTTCGAATCCAGCCAAACACCGTCGTGTACAAAGGGGGCTGGTGCACGTTAAATCTGTCGTGGCCTCAAATGTCCTCACGTTGGCGTGGTGTGGAAGTTTGGAGAGTGGGGTGCCAGCTCAGGTGCGACCTCGCCATCTGACCGTGGTTCAAAATTACGTGGTGTTGTCCTCAGATCCTTCCCTTCTAGTTTGATCCCGGACCGTCTCCAATGACCCGTTGTGTTGCTCCAGTGCGACGTTTTAGAAATATTTACCAAATGCAAGTTCAAGAGCGGTGTATGAGTAGTGTTACCATACGTCCCCGAAGGGCCGCGGTGGCCCGGTTGGAAGAGTAACGGACTTGCAACCGAAGGGTTGCGAGTTCGAATCCAGCCAAACACCGTCGTGTACAAAGGGGGCTGGTGCACGTTAAATCTGTCGTGGCCTCAAATGTCCTCACGTTGGCGTGGTGTGGAAGTTTGGAGAGTGGGGTGCCAGCTCAGGTGTTGCCTCGTCATCTGACCGTGGTTCAAAATTACGTGGTGTTGTCCTCGGATCTTTCCCTTTGGGAGTGATCCCGGACCGTCACCAATAGCCCATTGTGTTGCTCCAGTGTGACGTTAATTGAAATTCCCCCCCCCCTCCATACGTCCCGGGTTACGGCCGATTGACCGTTTTGTCCTGATCAGTAGAAAATGAAAATATTTTCTCTGTTCATCCAAACTGCTTTATGATAGGGATTATCAGTGCAAACAAACCACACAGTCTACGAAGATTTTACTTCAGCTACCCAAACCCTTTCTCATGATACATATTGAGGTTGCCTTAAAAAGCAGCTTATCGCCGTTTTGGCGACGTTTGTCGGTTAATCTAATTGGCGTTGGCCAATTAACTACCGTATATCAATTCGGAATTTATTCTTTGCAGTTTTGATTGGCGAAGTGCTGAAATCGTATTCGAAAAAGAATACGACTAACGTCACGTTCGGAATACGTACGGGAAGCATGCTCGACCGCGAAAACACTACAGTAACGCACATTTAGCTTGACGTAAAATGCATCTCATATGCGCATCTCCGGAATTCCACATCCAATCGAAAAACAGTCAACACTTTTTTCCAGTTTGTACAAATTCCCCTCAAGTGTACAAGTTTGAACCAATTCCCCATAAGTGTTCCGGTATGAACAAATTCCTTTCAAGTAATCCAGTTTGAACCATCCCATCAAGTGTCTAGGTTTAAACAAATTCCCTTCAAGTGTTCCAGTTTGAACAAATCCCCATCAAATATATATGTCCGGGTTTGAACAAAATTTCTCTCATGTATTCAGGTTTATACAAATTTCCTTCAACTAGCATTCCAGTTTGATCAAATTCCCATCAAGTGTCCAGGTTTAAACAGATTCCTCTCAAGTGTTCCGGTTTGAACAAATTCCCATCACGTGCCTCGGTTTGAACTAAAAGTAACATGCTAACTTTTTGTATAAGTAAAAACTTAACCATAAAATTCCAAGATTTGAAATTTGAAATTAATGTTTGAGTAATCTTCTGTAAAACTGTTCCACATAAATAACCAATTTTCTCAAATTAAAATTCTAAATTGAAGTAAATAATTTCGCTTATCTGATATTTTACCAGAAAATTTCATAAGAAAAGAATCAACAGGAATTAATCAAACTTACCGCATATGCATAAAGGAAATAAATGCCAATCAAAACGTTGAGCATAGATTTCAATAGGACAACTATGCACCAAGCGCTTATCCAGTCAGCTCTTAACTCCTATAGCAGAATTTTATTTTCATGAATTCAAATAACGAATACAGAACAATATAATTTTTCAATTAAATCAAATTTTACATGATTTACTTACCCGATTGGCTTTAAACAATAAACAGGAAAATATGAGCATCTGCACACTTGTAATGGCTAAAAGTATTGATATCCCATAGACCACTGAAAATATAAGTACATTGCAATCAGAAATCGATAGAAATGTGTGAAATGATTAGAAATGGGATTAACTATGAAGATAAACCATGAAAATCCGATTTATAAGGGAAATAAATTTTATAATATAGTTGTAAGAATTCCGTAGGACCTCTAATATTCAAAATTTAAGTCAAAAAAATGTCTTAAAAAGCATTGACATCAATACATAAAATATGTTTGAGGGAACTAATAAATGAAATGTAAAATATATAATTGTAAAATAGTTTTTAATTCGTGGGGTTTCTCTTTTCCCAAACGGAATAAAACATTAACGTATAGGATTAAAGATATAGACTCGTATCTGCAAAATCAACTGGAAAGTTTCGTAAATTATTACCTGCTTAACCCTCCAAGTGATTTCGACGAGATATCTCATCTCGCCCATCAAGATCTGACCAATTTTGCTAATGACGAGATATTTCGTCATCAAGATATTGCTGATTTTTATGATGACGAGATCAAAATCTGATCAGTTTTCTTCTAATAACGAGATGTCTCGTCCATCAAGATGTGGTCAGATTTGCTAACGACGAGATACTTCGTCAAGACAAGTATCTATTATATATACAGGGTGAGTCTAAATTGTTTTTAAAAAATAATAGGAGTGATTGTATCCATCCAGACGAGCAATATTTACCATGGAACATAGGGTCGCATTCCACTCTGAGAGACAGAAAAGTAAAGTCGAAACGCGTCCAGAGAGACATGTGGTTGATGCACGATGGAGCCCCAGCACACTTTTCCAGCACGGTCCGGTACTTCTTGAATGCCACATATCCCGCACGATGGATCGGATGTGGCGGACCTGTGGCTTGGCCTACTCGCTCACAGGACCTCAACCCACTGGACTTTTTCTTCTGGGGGCACATGAAATCTTTACTGTACCAGACGCCTGTGGACTCGGCTGAAGATCTTGTAGCGAGAATCGGTGTTGCCGCAGACAAAATTAACACAACACCAGGAATCTTCGAGAGAGTGCGCCAGTCATTCCTTCGCTGGTGTGAACTGTGCAACGACACGCGTGGCCGCCACTTTGAGCACTTGCTGTGAGTTTTTCTCTGATCAATCAGATTGTGCAACTTTTGGTATCGTTCATTCGCTTTCCCAACACTGTTGTAAGTTCATGTTGAAATTCTAATTTTACTCTTTTCTGCCTCTCAGAGTGGAATGCGACCCTATGTTCCATGGTAATTATTGCTCGTCTGGATGGGTACTATCCCCCCTCTTATTTTGTAAAAACAATTTAGACTCACCCTGTATATATTTATGTTGATAATTCATTAATGAATTTTCTATTCCTACTAGACTCCACTGAAAAGCGCACTTTACATAAACACGCTAATGCAAAAAACAAGTTTTAAATACAGAAGAAATCCCTCACTGTAATAATTTTGTCTGAGCTTATGCTAATCGAAAGATACATTAAGATACGTGAGTTCTGCAAATTACTCTTGCTTCTTATCAAACCCGTGATAATGAAGAGGAAGAAAAGAAAATTCCTTGACTAATTCCCCGTAAAATAGCTCCTTTAATATTTTTGTATTAGAATGATGTTTAAGAGGGGTGAAACTTCCTTTCAGGCACGAGAAAAAGCTTTAAAATAAAAGAGATGAGGTTTTCATTGTAGGCTTAGGGTTCAGTCAATTGGTCAAGTCATCATACCACGACGGACACAGACCTTCTAATGAAATAGACGGAGTATGTGAGCGCAGTAGCGTCGTAAGATTTCAGAAGTGTAGGTCACGAGGCTTGGAAATGGACTTTGGCCAATCAGTTAGTCAATTATTCCAACGTTAGGATTCGTGCTTTCTTCAATACCACGCGACTTTTGCCTGGAGATCTTCAAACCGAGTGATCGGATGAAATAACGTAAAACTGCGCACGCATGCTCCGTCTATTTCATTAGAAAGTCGATGAGTGACAGTGGAATGCATCAAGCAACTTTAAACTGGACAACAGTAATCAGACAGAAACCTCGCGGTAGAGGACATTACTTCCAACAGAAACACAAATACAACTGCATTGCTGAAAAGTATTGACTATTCTCGTATTTATCCATACGTATACAAATATTTTAAAATTTCCATTTAAATATTTCAAATATTAGTTTAAAAACGATAATTTAATTAATATATACACTGATGATCGTAGGAAATGCAACACCATGAAGAAATAATCCAATTGCCTTGAAATTTAGACGATGCGTAAAACAAGGAAGGATATGCAAATTATTAGCACTTCAAAGTATGTGCAAATCATGTGCGCCAGTATTGCCCCCTGTGAACAGTATGAAAAGGAGGACAGAGAGCCGTTTTATTAGAATTCCTGCTGTTCCTGTGTATAGGAAGCTTAACTATACCTCGTCGAGAAATACGGCAGTCGTACAGGCACGTTTCTGAGTTGGCAGAGGAATAATTGTGTCTTATCGAGAGAGAGACTTCGGATCATCCTTCCGAGAAATTGGTGCTTGTGTTGGACGAAACCAAGCCACAGTGATGTGAATATGGAATCGGTGGGCGAAGGAGGGACGCACTGACCGATTGTAGCAACCTCGTCTCACCACTGAGCGAAAGGACAGACAGCTTGTGCGCATGGCTATTACGGATCGTACTACAACATCAAGAACCTTAGCTCAAGAGTTAGGATATATTGCAGCATCTGTGCAGTTCGACGTCGTCTGCAGCAGCGGGGAAATTTTTCACGGCATCCATTGCTGCGACTACCTTTGACTCTACACCACAAGCGTCTGCTGCTGCAACGGTGCGCAGAACTCCACACATGAACAAACCAATGGCATGACATCGTCTTTTCACACGAATCTCGATTCTGTCCACAGCACCACGATGTTCGTATCTGAGTCTGGTGACATAGCGAGTCTGGTGACAGACGGCATGACTATGCATTGTCATACCGGTCCGTCACCTGGCGTTATAGTATGAGGCGCCATTGGATTCTACTCCCGCACCAGCCAAGTATGCATTGCCGGTGCCAACCTCTAGAAAAGCCACCTCTACATCTCTGAAGTTATGGAGCCTGTTGTCCTCCATTATCTTCAGGGCTTGCCTGCGGCCAGTTTTCAAAAGGATAATGCGGAATCGCACGTGGCATGCAACATACAACAATTCCTCACTGTCCACAAGGTTTCACATCATCCATGACCCGCCGTTCACCAGATCTGTCGCCACGTCTGGTCGATTATCGCCCAAAGATTGGCACACCACAGACGACCAGCGGCTACGCCAGGTGAACTTTAAAAAAGTGTGAAAGTAGCATGTACTGGCATACACCAAACACATATCCAAAGCCTTTCTTTCAATGCCGAGATGCATAGCAGCAGTCATTGCCGCCCATGGAGGCTATACAAAATACTAATTTCTTCACGTTCCGCAAGTCGAAAGAAGCTGTAATTTCAATAACTTTCCCCCTTGTGCTTATTGTTATTTGTATAATAAATTTCGTATCGATATCTCTTGTCCTTCATGGTGTTACATTTTCGATCGCCAGAAGTGTATTATGTCAAAGCACATTTTTAATAGCCCTGGATCTAATAAACATCTAAGAACTTACGAATTCAGTAGAAAAGACATTAGTTAAATACTGTTTAAGACAATAGTGCAACCCAGCTTTGAAGAATGAGTATTCTCATTCACTTTTGGAAGTGATTTTTTGAAGTGAACAGGTATTTCATATCCTAGTTTTATCTTCGAAGGGTTGATGATGCATTTTATAAAGAAAAACGAAATTCAGTTCATGAATTTTTTATTTGTAATTTTGAAAAAAATTCAATAAGCTACATTAGTTTTTCTTCGAATTTGGAAGGCACTCTAGAAATGCTTTTGATCTTCAACACCCGAAGCTTAGTGGCACCAAAAAAAATCTGAGCATATATATTTCCTGATCCAAAAATATAAATGCATACTTATTGTCATTCTTAATTTAAAAATGACGCTTCTAATACAGATAGCAATAAAACCGTCCTCTTATAAATGTTAAAACAATGCAATACAATTTCGTTGTTAATTGTAAAAAATTAACCAACGAAAGGAAAATAAGCTCGTTAAAATAGATATTTTTATTGTAAATGTGTAATTCTTGCGAACTTCTAACTTACAAAATGGATTTTCGAGCTCATTCACATTTACAGGAGTTAAAGTCAGCACCTCCGTCTTGTTCAAACTGAGCCCAACAATCAACGGTATGTTCCAACACAAATTAGTGAAACCCTGAAACTAGTGATACAGAATTAAATGTATGAAGCCATATTTCACATGTTCTGTAGTTCACATGTCATAGGATCCTAAGTAAAAGATTTGATTCTTCTGCTTAAGCATGTGGACTTATATGTTTCAAGCAAAGTTAAGCACGGCAGAAGTTCTCTCTAATTCTGCAGAGCCATAAAGAATATGTATAATAAAAGATATTTAAATATTCAATCATTTGATAGTACTATAAATTGCTTTATGCAATATGAATTCTTACTTATCCGTCTTTACAGATGATCAGAAAGAGCATGATTGGAAAAATTAGAGGTGGCAATACGTATTTATATAATAAGGATAATATATTTAAACTTTAGTTTCAGATAATATAGGGGGTAACACCTTTCTTTTTAGTTTTTTAATTGGTGGACGTTGATTCGCTGAAATCGACATTGTGTATTCTGCTTTTAACTTCTTTATTACTCACTTTTTCAAACTTTTATATAATAAACTACCTTTTTAGATAAGATTTTTAACTTTACTCAATAAATTCCTTTGTTATAAATTTTTCTTTTATGAGAAGGTTTTCCAATAAAGCTAAACATAGAGGGCGCTAGTGTTATGTTAACCTCTTTCGTAAATTGTGACGTAACTTTGGGTATTACTCTAATGCAATTTCAGCACGTCACACAAGTTGCAAATAACGCCAAACATTGTCGAAGCAGCGATGAACCAAATTAGTTCTTAGATCGGAAGTATTTTTTCTTCTGGTAATTTGTTTATATTTATACTGAAAAACCCTCTGAAATTATCTTTTATAAATATTTTCCAATTCGAATTTCGGATACTTCCCTTCGAGATTGATCCCTGACCGTCGCCAATAACCCATTGTGTTGCTCCAGTGCGACTTTAATTAACTATATCAACTTTAACTTCAGTCCTAAATAGTCATAAAGTCTGTTTTGTTATGAGAAAGCTAACACTGAAGACCTCCCCTTCTATTATAGAACAAACCTTAATGGTTCTCCTTAGTGGTTGAAATGTTTCTTGTTCGTCAGCTCTTTAATAAATGTAATTCTAGTTTCGTTATTTTTCTTCGAACTGTATATACATGGATATGTAGATGCGTTGCATTCATAAAAACGGTCTCACAAAGCCGGGCTATAAAAAAGTATTGCGCTCTCGCAGTCGTATGCGATATAGATGACGTGATAAACAGCTCAATGGTCGTAGAATAGCGGAAGGAGAAATGGGTATGGGAGTAATGTAAGCGGAATATTTTTCTTATGATGCGATATCGGTTTTTTTGCGCCTGAACTCTGACGTTTGCGGTCCCATAAAACTGAAGTATGCGGTGGATATAATAATGGATTCTGTAATAGAACCGAGTCGACGTAAATAAAAGGTAAAGCGTAGAACTCAGTTTCCCAGGCAAAAAGTAGATTCTTTAAACTTTTGTTTCATGGATTTTTTTACACGTTAGAATCCATTCTAGATTTATTAGAATAAATTTTACGTTTCTCTGATTTTTCGTCCTGGTGTTATAGTTAAGATGCTATACAAAGCATTATGATTACATGATCCAAGTAAAAATACGAAAGTATAGCCTCTAAAAGAATATACAGTGTACAGTTAAAAACATAATGATGGTGTTTGGAGAGACTTCTCTAGGAGATTTGCTTTAAAAGACAAGTACATTGAGATAGTAATGTGCAAACCTGCACAGTATCAAGTCAATTCACCTAAATACTGCAACAATAGAAGACAATATTACAGAAGTGTCACATGGGTAAAGGCAGCAATATGGTTTTACTCAGGCTGAAATGTGGGTATCAAGCAGACTTATATTTTTTCGGTTGGTTAGTTTTATGATTTTTATGCCAACTCCATCCATGTCTATAAACTATATCGCAATCCGGCTGTGAAACCACCATAACTCAAGAAATCAATTTCTAGTTTTATGTGTAAGAAAGAATGTAAATACATGCTTCTACGTGCTGCAAAATTGCCACAACTACCCTATACTGGAAATTAAAGTTGTGGCAGTTTTGCAGCATGCAGAAGCATGTATTTACTGCCTAATATTCACGTAAAATTAGAAGTTCGTACTTTTTTAGTTGTGGTGGTATTGCAGCTGGGATGCAACATGGGAAATAGGACGTTTCTAATTAAATGAAAAGATATGGTAGTGAATGTGCTACCGTCTTTTAAGATAGCGCAAACTGAATTGCATTGTTATATGAAATAAAACAGCTTTCTCAAATTTACATCAAAAGTTGTAAGTACTCAATTGATTTACATTAAGTACAGTGGTGGAGGACAGTGCTATCTCAAATAAACCTTAGGAAAGGCAGATACATTGGTCCAACATTCTGTCCTATGACACTCAAACACGTGCATGAATATATCACAGATATATGGTAGGTAGGTAGGTAGTTTAATTAACGTCGCACTGGAGCAATATAACTGGCTATTGGCGACGGTAGGGGATAATTCCTGATGAGAATGATCCGAGAACACCTCACAATTTTGAACCACGGTCAAATGACGAGGTCACACCCGAGCTCACGGATATATGGAAAACCTGGAAGGTAAAATGTTATATTTTTATATATTATCTGGCTTGGAATGAAGCAGAAAAGAGCTTTTCGCAAGTAGAATTAATCGATAAATAGAAAAACGGTGCTGCCATCTATATTATATCGTGATAATTTGCTTCACATTTGTCGTCGGGATATGTAAGCACGTCTGTGTGTTGTAGAACTGATGTTGCACCAGTGTGCGACTTCCCTTAGAGAAATGAATAGCTAGATGGTTGTAAGATACTCAAACAACCAAATGCAATTGAAAAATTTCTAAATTTTGTACTTCTATTACTAACTGAATTTTATACTCGCTGAGTTTTTAAAATGGCCTTATGTATCTTTTTCATCTTTTGTAATTTACGTGACCTGAATAACGTAAGAGTAAAATTTTCTATAACTTGATCGTATAACTTGATAGTTTTTATGTAAAGTTATTAATATTTAAAGCATATTCATAGCAGATCGTCAACGTTAAAAAACTACCAGTCTTTTTTATCTGCTTCTTATACTTGGAATTTGTTTCCCATAGTTACATTCTGGAGAGAATAAAGTACAGCTAATTTATATCAAATATAATTTAATAATAGAAACTTACATATGGCTCCCGACATTTCAAACAAAAAAGCATAGATAGTCCTCAAAAGTTTTTAATGTTCTACACTTGAACCGATCACACGAGCTTCTGCCTTCGCCTCCCGAAGAACGTATACATCTCGAAGCGCAACAGATTTGTGTTCCTCGCCGAAAATATAAACACAGTCCACTGGCGACGGTGTAGGATCAACTCCGAAAGGCTTCTCAGCAAAAGGTCTGGTCAGGTTGCGAAAATTAAATTTGTAAGTGTAAATAAACGTGAAATTTAATCAGCATTAAGTATAGAAAATTATAAATGAAAAGCTATCATTCTAAAAGAAAATATGGAATCTAATTCCAAATATTCACAAGATATTGTCCTCGGATCTTATCCTTCGGGATTGATCCCTGACCGTCACTAATAGCCCGTTCTATTGCTCCAATGCAATATAAATTCAATTATCTACTTATCTACCTACCAAATATTCACTCTTCGTCCATTTCTCCGAAATATATAAAATCATATTTTTAAATGAGCCCCACTGCGTACTACTACCACGTATATCATCCTGATAAGCGTTGCAAACCTGCCTTCAATTCAACATCCTGAAGACTGTCCTCCATTTTAAAGGTAAAAATAAAAATTAATTTTAAATCTTAATATAATATTTCCTATAAATCACTCGCACACATATCTACGTAAGAAAATATTTGTATATTGAATTCCAGCCTGTTCACAAACTCCTCGAAAGAAGATTGAATTTTATTGAGCGCCGTAGAATTGTATAGATATTTTATTCTTTACAAAAATTTCCATTCGATGTTAGAATGCATGCTATCATTTATAATTAATCCAGAAGAAAGGAATATAGTTTCCAATGTAAATGGAATTTTAGAGTTATATTTCATTTGTTCTGGCACTGGATTTTCTTTTAATAGAGACGATAGCTTTGGGAAAACATAAATAAGGCTCTAAATATAACTCTATTGTGTGTGCTAAATTCTATTTCTTGAATTTGGAAAGGTTTTCGGGGAGAAGCTTGATTCTATTCAATATTATTGCATAAAAGAAAATACACCTCTTAAATATGAATGCGTGAAATGTTGACAAGGGAATTCATTCCAAGATAAAAATATTCATTAATGGGACACAGTTTCCTTTGAATAATTATTTTTGATTTTACATTTACAACAAAATGTTTTAGTGTACCTTATTCCAATACACATGAAAAAAATATACATAACAAAAGAAAATGATTTTTCCATAAACAATAATTAAAATTTTCAATTTTGTATAAAATATTTTAATGTTTTAAAGTCCATACTCCTGCAAATTTTAATTTTTTTCAAATATTGTTTCCTTATTTTCCATGAAGTGTTTCCTACAATTTTATGCATAGATTTTCATGCACTACGGTTATTTATTTTTTACAGATATTTTTATAACATACACTGATAAACAGTAAAAAAATGTCATTTGGTTTTATCAATTTTTTAAAAACTAACTTTTCTTCTAAATCCTTAACTTCATACACAAAGTTATCAAATAAATAAAAAGACAACCACGAAAAGTTTCAAATCTCTGTATTTATTATAAAAAAGGCCTTGGCATTTTAAATATATTGTAGTCATGAAAAACAGACAACTGAGGACTTCATAGTTTAAAAGTTAGTCGTTTTCATTCCTGACATATTCGATAGACTTTAATAACTCGCTAAATAATGTAACTACAGCTATGAAATTTTGCTCACATATTCTTTAACGTACAATTAATAAAAGACAGTAAAATTGTTTTCAATATTTTGGTCATTTTTAGGGTACTGTGTCCCTTGAATGCAAATAATAATTTCATTCAACTAATACAATGCACTAACAATATGTTGCAACACATTTAAGTACACTTCTATGAAAGATAAATCTGAATGAATTCAAAATTTTGAAATCTAGCTTAATTGTATTGCATTTTTTACAATGAATTATAATGTGTAATAATAATCCTTTTGACACAAAATACGTTATAGAATCAGAAAACCTGTTATATAGATCTTAACACTGTTTAATCAAATAAAACCAATAGAAAGAAAACATGGCTAAAATACTTACAATACATAGAACACCTGCCACTATCGTGGCCACGTATGGTGGACAACACATTCTTTAACTTTATTGTATCACTAACAAGTATAATAAAGATAAACTAAAACAATATAACTCTAATGAACTATCAAACATTGAGGGAAATTAATCAATTTTAACTCGTGCTCCTAGAAAATGAACTGGAAACTGACTGCACCATGGTAAATATGGACTTTGCAACGAATATACTTTTTCTTTTAATTTTTTCTTTAGCTAGATATGGCGTTATCGAATATCGTAGCAACAGTATTTTATCATTCATCTTTTATCATTAAAAGAAAACCAGATCAGGAAGTCAGACGACCGTACCTACACTTATCGGGATAGTAAAACGTCTTTGAAAATATCAGGTATAAGTTTCTTTCTAAATCGTGTATTTGAATTACAAGTATACATATAAGCACATGAATTTTAATTCATATAATCGTAAATTTATTTCAATATTCACTTCCCTTCATACCAGTGCATGTACTTAGATTTCGATACACATTTATGAATATATTCCTTCTTTTGCAATCGGTTTGAGTCAATCATTGTTTACTACACGAGGGTTAATTATTCCTAATCACATAAACGTATTATACTCTACCTTCAAATTGATAACTATAAGCAACTAGTTATTCAACAATACTGATTGTTTTAATAATTAATTGCTGTAGACAGATCTGGTTAAAGAATTGAGAAGGATTTTACAACGAGGGAGATATGTTAATTCCATGAAAATGAATACTCAAGAGAATAATCATGTGACAAAAGAATAATTGTTAACATATTCGAATCTATTCTCCTTAACATTGTAAAATTTTCACTCTTTCCCATTAATCTTTAATGTTCTCAAACAGTCCACCGTAACAATTAGCAACGTATCCGCCTTGTTAAGTTCTCATGGGATTTCGACCACGTGGACTTCATTTAATTCATTACTCCTCGAAAAAGAATTGAACTTTTAATTATTCTGACTGGACACGTGACTAATAGAATACGTTCTCAACCTCATTTTCTATTCTATGGATTTCTCTAACCATTCTCAGCACGAGCTTCATATTTTGTCGATTGTTTCACTAAGATTAGATACTTATAAAGATTACTATAATATTACTTTACTTAAATATAAGATTACTTTAAAAATTACTTTTTTCTATTATCCCCGTCAGTATTTATGCTGTAGGATTCCATGAATGGCATTCGACTACTCAAATTTATTTCCATCAGAGGGTTAAATGGAAGCACACAACTTTAATTTAAAATTAACACATTTTAACTGCAAGAAAATTACGACATGAATCTACAACTGCGAACTGGTTGGTTTGGGTTTTATGGCGCAAGGGGTCCAATAGTGGACAAGTTGAGACAAATACAAGATTAAGTATTATCCAATAAAAGCAGTTAAAAAAATAGAGATAATACATTAAAAAGGATGAAAATTGTAAATAAAAAGAATGAAATGATTTCAACACAAAATAACCCTAAAAATAAGTGAAACGATGCAATTTAAAATGTGTGATAAAAACTCCATACAGAATCGGCCTTAAAATTTTTTAAATATTAGAGTATTCAATAAAATGAGGATAGGGCTTTTTAACTTTCCCTATTCACAGGGAAAGCTAAAAAGTACGATTCGATACATACCTAAAAAGTGATAGTTATATACATGTTAAAAATCCGGAATAGTGTAAAAATGAAAAAGTGCAGAGTGGGGAGACGGACAAATTAGAGAACAAATTAAGACGGACAAATTAGGTGAGGGAGTTTTAAAAAGTTGAATGTAAAAATGCCACAGAGACCTGGACAGGAAGTTAAAAAGTGAGAGATAGTTAGGTCTCCATTGCAATGGTGGCAAATAGGATAACTTTCTCCAGCAACGAGGGAAAATCAAAAATTATCCGCACTTTATTTTTTCAATTTATTTACACAAATGTAGGGGTTGAACAAGTTCGTCATTTTTCTATATGGTCTCCTCCCTTTCCGATGCACTTGGTCCAGCGGTCCACAAGTTTGCACATTCCCTCCAAGAAGGTTTTCGGTTGGTCGCCCAACTATTTATGCACAGTTTCCCCCACTTCTTTGTCCGTCTAATCTTCAGAGAACACGCTACATTGTCGATGGTAACTCGCCGGTTTGCCAGTTCCATTTCTCGAGCTTGCCGAATCTTCTTGTCAGTGGAGGAGGTTGACGGGCGTCCTGCTCCTTCTTCGTGCATCACGCTTGTCCGTCTTCTTTTAAGCTTCTCGATCCACTTGTACACACTTCTACGTGGTAGAGCACTGTCCTCGTATTCTGTTGTAAGCCTCCGATGAATTTCATCCCCTGGCATACCTTCCGACTATTGAAATCGGATCACTGCTCTTTATTCCTCCTTGGTGCATACTGCTAGCGAAGCGGCCATGTTTATACTGAAGCAGAAGCAAGAAAAATGACGCTATCACGGTCAAACTTCGGTACCTTGACCACAGTAGTATCAACTCTAAGCATGCATGTGCAAAAGGAAGTGTGACAAACCTAAACATGTATTATAGCGAAAGTGCCGATAATTTTTGACTTACTTTCGAAGGACCTATGGGTAATCCTTGAATGTCCAATTTAAAGTCTTGTCAAAATTACATCTAGACGACGAGGATACAAAGAAGGCCAGGGTGATATGGTCGGTTGAATCCCCCTATGAAATTTATTACCACTTTGCAACTCCCACTCTCTGCCATTCGTTCCATCGAATTCTGGAAGCAGAAGTTATTGCATTCAACTGCGAACTGGAAACATCCAGTTTAAAAATCTTTAAAATTTCATCGAATTTCTACGGTTCCTTTTCTCCACAATGTCTTAAGTCTTCGTGTATCTACGCAAATGCTTCAGCATATCTTTAAAAGCAAATTGAGCAGTATACGATTTAAAAATATTTTATCTTTTGAGTTGATTGTTTAGTATATTTTCCTTTTATATCAATCGAATATTAAATTATAAAAATTGCATATGCAAATTACACACGAAAATTTCTGTTGAAAAATTAAGCCTAACAGTATTGACGTATTGCGATTGAAAAGTATTTGCAAAGAAAAATTATCCCTACAAAGCATCAGATAATTTTTCTTATCAACTTTTCGAAAAATTTTCGGTTAGTAGTTTATAATATAACATTACGACTGGAAATTTTGAACTCTACAGAAACGCACAGCTTTTCTTAAATTGGAACATTAGTGTTTTTTTTTAAATATCAAGAAAATATTTTATTTTCAAGCCAATTGACATAATATATACTTAAATTGTCTTACTTTGTAGATGAAGAATATCACAGAAAATAAGGGAATTTTTAACGTTATTTTATTTTTACATGAGCTGTAATTTTTTACTATATTTCTTGATATGGTCGAGTTTTAATATATAAAGTCAGTTACAACAATAAGTTTTACCAAAATTACCAAAATCGAAGGTTTACCTGGTAATATTTATATGCATGCATACTTTAAAACGATGAAGATAGCTGCTTAAAATGGCTAATCGTCGGATTTTCATAACTTCCTTACATCAAGCGCTACTGAAACTAAACGATAGAAAATTCTTATTTTATTTGTATTTTGTTTTTCAGAAATGTGCGGTTCGAGTTCAAAGACCGTCGTGTACGTGGGGGCCATTTGTAGTGTTCTTTGGCATTCTTTCGCTGGCAAATAAATTTTTGAATGGTTCTGAGCTTTGGCGATTCAAGATTGGCCAACTATCATTTGGAGGAAAATCATTGCCCAGGACAATTTTCATTCGATACTATAAGAAATTTCTCAACCACTCACGAAACCAGACGATTTTCACCTTACTGCATTCCACGAGCTAGTTGTGTCACCACCCTTATTCATTCTCTCACCAGTGTGCATTTTCTCTTTCCTCTTACAGGGAGCTACATGAAGGTAAGAATTCGCTGCTTTTTAAAAAGCAATTTGTTCTACACGTAGTGCGGCCACGATAGCCTGGTTGGAAGACTGTCGGATTAGCAACCAGAGGGTTGCGAGCTCGAAACTCGATCCAACCAAAGACCGTCATGTCCGTGGTGGGCTGGCGCACGCTTCAAATGTCCTCACGGTGGTGTGGAAGTTTGGAGAATGGGGTGCCAGCTCAGGTGTGACCTAATCATCTGACCGCGGCTCAAAATTGCATGGTGTTGTCCTCGTTCTTTCCCTTCGAGATTGGTCCAGAATACCCCGTTATGTTGCATTGTGCGAGGTTAATTCAACTACCTACTTACCTAAAGATGTAGAGCAGAAAACATTTACTCCACCTGCATATCACTGGAAAATCCGTTTGTGACAAGGTCGAGATTGGGTTTAAGTTTTAAGTTTGGCGTTTCTATGAAAAACAAAGTTATTTTGTTAAATAGCTCCCCTTAGCCTCTTTGTGCTTTCAATATTCATATACAGGGTGCACAGTAAAGCCTAGATACATCCACGTGACTGTCAAAAGCAGATAGTTACAGTTATGAAACTAATGGATAAGTATAGCACAAAGTGACTATGCGCTACAAAATTAGACCATTTGCAGCGCCTCTAGTGATAAAAATCGGAAACTAAAATCTATATGATTGGAGGTACGCTGTATCCCATTAAGGTACAGAATTATTCTCAGGTTTGTTGACCAAAATATAATTAGATAATTTTAATAAATATTTATACTTAAAATTATACAACTACAATTATTAATAATAATTTGAAATAAATAATATTAATTCATTTGAAATAAATCATAATTAATGTGAAATATATATAAATAATAATTTAAAAATATATATGAATAATAATTTAAAATAAAGAGTATTAATTAATTTGAAATAAATAATAATAATAAATTAAGCGTATGTGGCTTTATATGGAAATTTAAAAATACTTGACATAATTATTTTTCCTTTTTGAGGCCCTTCTGTACCAAAACATTCTAGACATGTGCCTATTGAACCTAGTGGATGATCCAGCTACTGGACACAAGATCTTTGACGTTTTATGCAAAATAAACAACGCAGCTTTTGAATAGAATGAAAATAATCCAGATACTCCAGGAAAATAAGAGGGTCTTATTCGGGTTCAATATAATGAAAACGTCCGATTAAATCAACTTTTAATGGGACTTCTGATCGATGCTAGGTTATATTTAATCAAACTAGAGCTTCCATTATGGAGTACTCTCGTTAAAAGTAATTGAATTCGGTAAATCGAGAAAGCTTAAGGAATTGTGCTAGCGTTGTTGATTACCGGAAAAAAGAGAATATTTATAGAAATTCAAAACCCCATCTAGATCTAAAAATATTTTTAGAATGGATTCGAGAAAAATGCGAAATAAATATACAAACTTTTGGGTTAGCTCAAAACCACTTAAAAAGTGAATATTCAATACAGGATTTTTCAATTTTGGCTTATATTTCACAAATATTAAAATGGAATGGAATAGATACTTTAAACAAAAAATATTTAATCATAAAAATGTTTATGGTCGAGTGGGTAAATTTTCGGAAAAGTTATTAAACATTTTCCGTACAGGAGTTTAGAGAACATCTGTATGAAAATAGGCATGGATCTCTTAGCGAGTATGCATAGAGCACGTCTCAACATCGTGTACTACGGCACGTCGTTATTTTCGTAACTCTCCCTGCTTTTACAAGTTCTTTTCATCGTTCTGTGACTTGATTTTTCAGGATTGTTGGAAAAAAACTAATAATACAGCTCACAAATATACAATGGATAAATAAAGACATTAGATCTCCAACACTCTAAAAGACTATCGATGGCGATAATTGAGTAAGTAGAGCCGTAGTATAATTTTAACCTGCAGAAAACTATTTAACCCTCCTGGTGATTGTCTCGATGAGGTATCTCGACATTAGAAAAAAACTGACCATATCTTGATGGACGAGGTATCTCGCATTTGAAAAAACTGACCAGATCTTGATGAACGAGGTATCTCGTCATTAGAAAAAACTGACCAGATCTTGATGGACGAGGTATTTCGTCATTAGAAAAAGCCGACCAGATTTTGATTTCGTCATCATCAAAAATCGGCAATATCTGGATAAGATATCTCGTCATTTCCAAAATGTGTCAGATCTTGATGGACGAGATATCTCGTCGAAACCATTTGGAGGGTTAAATAGTTTTCGGAACACTACGTAAGAGAAAAAAAGAGAAAGCTAGAAAGATTGAAATGGACATTTTCAAATCGTTATTGTGAGTGGTCAAAAATGATAGTCTAGTCTCAAACAAATACAAAGGCAAAAAGTAATAAAATAAAAGTTATATTCCATTCAAAGACAAATGTTACGTTCGTTCTCGCATGGTTTTTAAAAACCTGGAATATTAATCATAAATACTTTATTAAATTATTCATTTTCATCAAACTTTATAAAACTGACATTTTTTACAACTCTTCGAAATAAATAAATATTATCCATAAATGCTTTTGTCTTATAAAAATATATTGTCTGAATTCAAAACATTAAGGGTCCGACACAAGCATTCAACGTTATTGAAATTTTGTTGACATTGTTCGCAAAAATAACCGTTTTCAGAAGACCAAAGTCTTACCACTTGTCGAAATTCTTTTCTACATAGTTTCTTATGATATTGACGATTGAGCTATAAAAATTCCTTCGTTTTGCCCATGCACATCTCAGAATTTTCTTGGTAGGTAGTTGAATTAACTCGCACTGGAGCAACACAAGGGGCCATTGGCGTCGGTCCGGGATCACCGACCGTCCGAGAACAACAACTCGTCATTTTGAACCACTGTCAGATGACGAGGAAAGTCACAAATGAAATTGGCAGTTCAACTATTTATGAGAGGTATTTTCTCTCAAGCTAAATGTAGGTGGCACTAATGTTTCTGTGACGGAATGTTTCACACACCTATTCCGAACGTGACGTCACTTGACTTGCTTTTCGGACACGATTTTAGCAATACGCCAATAAAAATTCCAAAGAATAAATTCCATAGTCGATTGCAAACGTCAATTATATTAAATTCTAAACATCTCCAAAATGGGATAAGTTATACTTCAAGGTAACCCTGGATATGTACCACGAGAGAGCAATTGAGTAGTGGACGCAAAATCTTCACTTTTCGTCACGTTTGTTTGCTTACACTGAAAATCCCTCTCACATGTTAGAAAATGAATGCAAGAAAAATAAAAACAAGACTTCACGTCTCTTTTATTTCATAGAAACATTACTGAAAAATCTCAAAATAATTTAAAGAAAATATTCATGATAAGCGTAACAAAATAACTGATGAAATCCGGCTATCAGTAAGGCGACACCGCAGACTGATCTGTATGAATGTTAATCACTGCAGGAATAACAGGCGGATCTGTGCTGAGAGCTCTTGCCAAAGCCATAGGTGTGCGGAGGCTTTTTCCAACAGGAGAAAAGTATTTCGGTGGTTCTTGGCTCATATTTTGAATTGCGTCGTAGCTGAGAGACCACTGGGAACCTGAGCTATCACTTCTGAGTACATCAGAGCATGGCATCTGGACATAGTACGGGCCATTGCTTGCATAGGCTGGAGGAGCTGCTGGTGGCCGATGGGAGAGCTCATTGGCACGATTGCAATGTGCCATATGCGAAATTATGTAGAAAGCCAGCTGTGGGAGAAATAAGAAATTATTTTTGCAGACAATGAACTTATCGCCGAATCATAAAACATGCGATATACTTCTTAGTTGGGGGCGTAGCCCCTCCACCCCGACAAGGTGAGGTCACTACGGATTAGCGGGGAGTTAGCCTAAGAGGTTTTGGCAGGTGGTCTCTACAGTAAGGAACGAAACTCGCTTTTCACTTGGTAGTCGTGAAAACGAAAAGGGCATTGCTCATCAACCCGAGGGTTGGCAAATTGTGATTACTCGTGTATGTCTACATAGGCATCTATGTCTTACTCTGGTGACCTTGAATTTTGACCTTAAGTGATCCTACTTGTCCTGGTCCTGATGCCTGAACCTGAGCCCTCGTAGGGGTCACTTTCCACACAATCTACCCAAGCGGCTTATCACTTGGAGACACTTTGGGTGTTTCATGAGTTCGTAGGGTCGATCTCTAATGAAACCGAGTCCTTCTCTGAGATGCGTCGTCAGCCTGCAGTACACGCAATATACTCTAGTATTAGCAGTAGCGCAGCGTAATGTTTACAGACTGGGAATGCCGAGATGGACACTGTTATCGTTAAATAACAGTTTTGCCCGTCTCCAGCATCGACCTTCTAATGAAATAGATGGAGCATGTGTGCGTAGCTTTGTTATTTTCCCGGTCGCTTGGTTTGAATATCTGTCACGTGGTTGTGGGAAAAAGCATGAATCGTAAATTACTGATTGGTTGAAGGGATTATCCACAGTGATCCAAAGCACTAGTCTGCGCTTCGATAGCCAATCGGCTAAGTCGATTCGTAAGCCCACGTAATTTACCCTTCAGAGATCTTATGACAGCGACTCTGCCCACATGCTCTGTCTATTTCATTAGAAGGTCGATGGTCTTCAGAAGACAGCATCACAACAAAGGAGGATAGGAGTGGTGTTAACCCTTCAAGTGTTTCGACAAGATATCTCATCCAAGATCTGGTCAATTTTGATAAGGATGATTTATCTCGTCGAGACACAATTGTCCTATTACTCCAAGGGAATGAAGATCCAAGTAGGAAAAACAAATTGCCCCTTGCCAAGAACTGGTGACGGTTTGGAACAGGTGTTTGAACAAGATTCTGGTCACAACAGGGCAGTTTTCGACGCGAAGATGAACCACCAGAAGGGTTAAGGGTAATTACTGAGCATGACAAACACCCCTAGTGTAACTCCGACTAGAAGGCAGTCGACCTTTGTTCAGTCGATTTTTGAATAGGAGTTAAGGCTCGTTACGCCAAGTTTACTTAGCGTGAAAATTCTCCGAATATGTAGAGGTATTTTTGAATTTCTTAGACATATTGATAAGATTCTGTACAGATGATTTAAAATAAGGTAAGACGGGGTAACTGGGTACACGGGACATCTGGGCACCCCCTCTGTATTTTGTTAAATATGGATAGAGAGAATTTTCAAACCATGTATTGGCAACACTGGATATATCTTTCCTCCAAAACAGTTGTCAGACCGCCAGTCAGAACTCCAGCAGTAGAGAAGAGGGGTTATTCATAAATGGAATAGTTTTTGCTGCCTCTGACAACTTGAGACACTAACTCTATTCAAGCTATTCTAATTAGTGTAACTTTATAATTACAATAAAAATAACTAGATCACTTTAAAGATAACATTAAGTAGATTTAATTAATAATTTCAATATTTTTGATTTAGTATAAAAGTTATAAGGTGCCCAGTTGCCCCGTGTCCAAAACTGATTAGGGGCAACTGGGTACTAAGGTTGGGGAACTGGGTACGGGTAAGGCCAAGTTTCTTCATACTGTACCCAGTTAAATTAGCTCAGTATCCTATTGTTCAAACATTAAGTATTATGTTCTAGTTATAACACATTGTTTTTAAGCACTGAACTTAATTTAATTTTGTCATGCTATGTAATAAGTTACTTTAAATGTTTTGCTGTTTAACTTAGCTTGAAAAATTCACTTAAATATTTTGTTAAGTTCAATTTTAAATTAAGAAAGTTTAACTAACATACATGACAATTTGCACTTGTCAGCGATTTCTGGAAATAACTTAATATGTTAATATTAGAGTTTTGAAATCCATTTTTTTCAATAAATGCAGTTATTTACCTAAGTTATAATCAAAAGATATTATATTTCCTGCTGATTCACACACATACACACACGTGCGCGCCTATGTTCACGCACACACAATAATTGAAAGAGAATTATATAAGATTAAATAACTGCCTCATTACAAGTCAGTTGAGAATATCTGAATCGCTCAGTCTACTGCTGTGGTAGAGGTCAGTGTACCTCTCAATTACAACTACAATAAAAATATTAAAATTTTTATTTTCCAGCAATAAAACCAACACTTAAATATTGTTAAATAACAAAAGAACACCCCAGATTCTAAAGAAAAATTTCTTTACTATTTGTAAATTTTAGGTGGGGGTGCCCACTTACCGCGACGATATGGGGAACTGGGTACACATGTGACTATACATAAATAAAAAATTTTACACTAAAGCAAGTGATTAGTTTCAAGAAGCTTTATATATTAGTTTAAAGGGTAAAATCTACTGAGCACTTTGATATACTACAATAGTACAAAAGAGAAAAATTATAGCTAACAAAAATGTCCAAACGCAAAATAAATGTGTGATGTAAATTTGTGATGTGTTGACCCAGTTACCCCGCCTTACCTTACGTGTTACTCGATTCATGAGATTTTTTATAAATCTTGTATCGTAAAAACACACTTTCAACTAAAATTGTCTTAAATCATGTATCAATGTGTGTGTTGGATATGCATTCCAAAGAGATTTTAGGTGTAATTCCATTTTAAATTATGGTTCTTTAGCATTTATTTGGTTGAAAAGAGTCGCTAACGCAGGAGGTTTGTGATGTTTCATAAATTATACTTTTAATGGTAGTCACTGCGTTATCCCGGGGCACCATGGGAGATTCTGCCATATCGTACCCACCTTGAACTGTGTGTCTTTTTAAATGACTTTAGCGGAGTTGGCCGGCATTGATACGTCGTCTCGTAAAACGAAGAGTCTTCAAGCAAGCAATCATTCTTCAACATGACGCTTGACTTCAACGCTTTGTTACGAGATTCGATCTCGTAACAAAGCGCTCCAGTATACCAGTTTCTTAAGAGTGATGCCTTTAGTCGCTTGGTCACTGGAGGGACACTTTAAAAATATTAATTTGTAAACATTTTATTTTGAAATATTGACTCCTTTAGAAAATCAAAATTTTATTTGACTAATTAGACGTAAGAAAACGTGTCGAGTTGAAAAATTATTGTTAAAAGACCCATATAAAATGTTAAATTTTGTATTTTTATGAAAATACAAATTATTTTTTAATGTTACAGTATCAATGTGTCTGTTTAGCAATTTCAACCGAATCTTTATTCTGAAATCTAGCACACTCACCGATGACGAAACAACCATGAAGCTCGAGACATACATTATCAGTTTCTACTTTATGCAAAGACGATAAAAAATTTTACGGCTCATAGGGTGGATACTACCAGTTATAAACTATTAAAAAATACAAACATGAACTTTCAATGAGACCTTACCGCAGAATGATCGTGGTCTATTTCTTTTCCTCTCAGCTTAACAATATGAGCAAGATAAATCTGAAATATATATGGATAATTAATGGCATAAATATTTATTTTTAAAATTAAAAAGTGATAATTCTGACAAAGCAAAAATTATTTTTGAATAACTCGTGTCTTTCTAAGATTAAACAAAATGTCTTAGTAGGAACAGCATTAAGATTAAAGTAAATTAATTGTGTCATAATGCTCAGTAGCTTCAAACAGTGTGACCAACATGTCGACTAGTAGTCATGTGACCGCTCTATGAAAAATTGACTTGGTTGGCCGATTTGGCATCTTATCGCCTCGTTTGGTGATTGGACATCTTAAGATAGGTTAGATGTATGAATGCACATTTCTTTATACTGTGGCGACAAAAATGGTGAAATCGCCATTCTACTACTATGTCGTATGGACCAATCATATGATGAATCAATGGATGGGCGTGTTTTACCGCCCCGTTGACTGCCAGATGATGAATGATTCCACCTGGCAGACGAAAGTAGTCTATGGTGACGTTTCTACTAGTTTGGGTCACATGATCATGAGTACATACGATAGAAGGTTACCATTGCTCACTCTACTTTTATGTTTCCTCAAAGGGTGTGATCAAGTTCGAGGTTCATAAAGAGCACTCCTTTTTATGGGACATTCTTTTAAACAACGCCTATTTTAAAACTAATAAAAATTATTCCATTAAAAACTGAATTTTACTGTCTAAACCTGACGTGAGTATATTGCAGGTGAACAGGAAGTGAAGCTTTCTAGCGAGATTAACTGTACAAAGAAATTAATGTATAGTTTAAAATACCAACGATTTGATAAGAAGTCATTGATATTGTTTATCCTCAGTTTTTCATGTAGTCTTGTTTGAAGACCAGACCTCTGATAGCCACCTCTTCACTGAACAGTTACTTGTAGATTTACCATCAATTTTACTATTTGGTTCTGAAGATATAACCAGGACAACACGACTAGTTTGGTTCACATGGGATACCCGGTCGGCTGGAATATCGGAATGAACCTTCCAAGCATAGACAATACCGATTATACTAAGTAAACGTATGATAACCCTTCTTGAAATGGATATAATTAGTATTCCCGCGTTTAGATACCGTTGTAGCAAGAGAGTATTCTACCACTGAACCACCGACAATGCCCTTAGTCACAGTTGTCAAAGAATTTAATATCTCACTCAAAAGAAATTGAAAAGAAACTGTGAATAAATAAGGCGTTAACTATAATCTTCCTACAAGTAGCAAAAAAGCTAAGGTCCATCCGATAGGTGGGCCGTGGTAGCCAGGTTGGAAGAGTAACGGATTAGCAACCGGAGCGTTGCGAGTTCAAATCCAACCAAAGACCGTCGTGCACAAAGGGGGCTGGTGCACGTTAAATCTGCCGTGACCTCAAATATCCTCACGTTGGCGTGGTGTGGAAGTTGGAGAGTGGGGTGCCAGCTCATGTGTGACCTCGTCATCTGATCGTGGTTCAAAATTACGTGGTATTGTCCTCGGTTCTCTCCCTTCGGGTTTGATCCCGGACCGTCGCCAATAGACTGTGTTGTGTTGCTTAGTGCGACGTTAATCGAAATACCAATACCATCCGATAGGTTGGCATATACTTATAATCACTCTTTAATGTCCGATATGGATGTTATTCATAACACTATAAATGTCAACAGTCCAAAAACTTCAAAAATGACAAATAAGTATGATTTTGAAACTTTTGAAGTCCAACAAAAAGTGCGGGTGATTTAGGAATCGGCATTGCCTGATCTTTAATTTCTTAAAGCGGTTGATGAATGACGGCAGGATGTTAAAAAATATGTAGTAGCAGGGAGCACAGTACCTCAGATAATAGCAAATACAAGAGCCCGAAACAGTAATAAGAGGAAAATATAAAACTTAGCCAAACAAGTAGTCAATTATCTAAAATCTTCAAAAAAGGACTAATAAATATTTTGAAATTTAATGACAAAAATTTAAAAATGATTTTTTTTTTTGAAGTTTTGGGGCTACTTGTTTGTGACTAAGGTTTTATATTTTCCTGTACTAAGCATGTAGAGGGTTTTAAACTTAGAAAAATGTTTATCTTAATTGAAGTCTATCTGAATCTATCGTGTTTCATGAATGGCATTTTTTTACTACAAATGCGATGAATTGTAAAAAGGCAACATCTCTCTAGTGTCCAGCTTTTCGGGTAACCAGTCTAACTTTCTAAACTTCTATGAATGTTGTGTGGAGCATAAGGAAATCCTGTTAATATGTAAGTGACCATAGATTTCAAATAAGGGCTGTCATTAAATTTTTGATGTCAGATTTTCTTTGTGATAGTTTTATCTTTGAATTTTCTACAAGTTATATTTGTTTTATAAACCGTTACAAGCGATAATCCTCCCATTTCGCAACTGTATCGAATTCAACACATTTTTCTAAGTAAGGCATTACATTCAATTCCTTTTTCCAGTTGACGTCATCTGACAGTGTTACGTCGTAAAATTACGAGGTGTTGACTTCGGATCTTTCCCGCCAATATCTCATTGTGTTGCTCCAGTGCGACGTAAAATCAACTACCAACAATCACCTATCTTATTTCACTTGAATATCACAAATTTTAAAAAAGTGTATCACAAAAACTGTTTTATTTTCATTTAAAGAAAAAGATCACAATTACTTACATTAAAGAAAAGCAAGACTCCGCCCTTCGAAAAGGATATCAAAAGAGTTAGATAAGTGAGTGTTTTCGTTGGTCTTGAATTTATATACAGTTCTGGAGTTCTAGCATAAATGCCCTGAAATAAATTTATGAGACATGGTTTTCTATAACAGGCTTTATATAACTACTTAACAAAATTTTAAACATCTAAGAGTGATACAATATTAAACTGACAATATAAACTCTAATAAACTGACAATATAAACTTTATTTTTGTTTTCGTGTTCTTGTTTTATCCGCGTGGTTGCCGGCCATTTGAATGGATTATATTTTTCCCTTTTAGCAGCGCCTACAACCTAGAGACACGAAACCCGGCATTGTGTAGATAATATACAGGATGTCCCAAAAAGGTTGTTACGCAATTTATCTTTTTACCATTTGGAGATAGGTAGGCAATGTAAATCGCAAAAGTATACCAAATAAGGTAAGTACACTGCTGGCCACCGTAAATGCAACACCCTGAAGGAAGCATGCAAATAATATGAAATTTACAACATGCATTAGCGGAGGTGAGATATGCAAATGATTAGAATTTCAGCGCAGACGCACATCACGCGCGCCTGTGGCGCCACTTCAAAGCGCTATTTAAGGCTTGGAGATTTCGACGATTTCAAGTACGGCAATTGTGTTTTTCTTGTGGTTTTTCCAAAAAAACGATCAATTATGCCTCGTAGAAAACAGCGATCATCTTTTGATCAAGTATCCGAGTTCGACAGAGGAAGGATAGTGGCCTACCGAGATTGTGGATTATCTTTCAGGGAAATCGGTAGTCGTGTTGGACGAAACCAAACAACTGTAATGCGGATATGTGATCGTTGGATGCAGGAGGGTACGACGGACCGACGTGTTCGATCGCATCCACCTCAGTGCACCACTTCACGTGATGACAGGCATATTGTGCGTATGGCAGTGACGGATCGCTCAGCCACATCACGAACCATAGCACAGCACATTCAGTCTGTACCGCATCATCCAGTGTCTGCGCGTACCATTCGACGCCGTTTACAGCAGAGTGGTCTGTCCGCAAGACGTCCATTGCTTCGTCTACCCTTGACGCAGAACCACAGACGTTTCCGCCGCCAATGGTGCGATGAAAGAAGGATGTGGACGGCAGAATGGAATGAAATTGTCTTTACTGACGTGTCACGCTTCTGTCTGCAACACCACGATGGTCGGATTCGAGTCTGGAGACACCGTGGAGAGAGGATGCTGAACAGCTGCGTTATGCACCGCCACACTGGTCCTGCACCGGGTATTATGGTATGGGGCGGTATTGGATATCACTCTCGCACTCCTCTAGTACGCATTGCCGGTACTTTAAACAGCCAGCGCTACATCTCCGAGGTGTTGGAGCCAGTTGTCCTTCCTTACCTTCAGGGCTTGCCCACAGCCATATTTCAACAGGATAATACGCGACCACACGTGGCACGCATTGTCCAAGGGTTCTTCGTCAATCGCCAGATTGAATTGCTTTCCTGGCCAGCTCGCTCTCCTGATCTATCGCCGATAGAAAACATGTGGTCCATGGTTGCTCAACGATTGACCCAGAATACATCCCCAGCTGCCACACCAGATCAACTTTGGCAACGTGTGGAAGCTGCTTGGTCTGCTGTACCCCAAGAACACATCCAAAGTCTCTTTGAATCAATGCCGAGGCGTGTGGCAGCGGTGATCTCCAACAATGGCGGCTACTCTGGCTACTGATTTTGGCAGGAACCACACTTCACAGAAGTCTATAAATTTAATCATTTGATACTTGGTCAACATGTTATCTACGAAATAAATTTTGTTGTGATATCTCTTGTCTTTCTTGGTGTTGCAATTTGGGTGGCCAGCAGTGTAATTAAGATATGTGAATAAAATTATCAAGTGATAACAATTTAAGCGGATTCAGTTTTTAATTTGTATACAACCCCTCAAGATAAAAATCCGAGATAGCAAAAATGTTCCTTTTACCTGTATCCCTATCGTTAGTAAAAAACCACATTTCTATAGGTTGAATAGTAAAGGAGATACAAGAGGTTCCATTTTAAGGGGGCCGTATCTAAATTTAGAACGGAAACTGACCCATGGCCAAAAATGGAGTTAAGTTCTGCATTGCTGCAGATGGAAAACATTTTGAACATGCGTTGTTAATTACCTTTTACTTTTTAATTAAACCATTTTTATACAATATTTTTATTAAAGATTACATTGTCTACTATTATTCATTGCGATTTTCATCTGCAGTTGCAATACTACATTACTTTGCACAATATTGCACTTTCTGACCGAAAAAAAATGCTTTTTAGCATTGTGTATACGGTCCCTACTCCGACTGCTTGAAAGCTGTGCACAAGCCAAATAAAGTAATTACTTACCTTATTTGGTGTACTTTTGCAATTTACATTGCCTACCTACGTATCTCCAAATGGTAAAAAGATAAATTACGTAACAACCTTTTTGGGACACCCTGTATAGTCGCGGACAAAAACGAACCACCCTCTTTATTTCGAGCACCATTCATAGTAGAGCGAATTCAAAGATATCATTCAATAGGGAATAATGTACACTACAAAGTCAAAATGCAAAAAAATGCATAAGGGAACGTCTTCCTATCAAATTTTTCACAAACAAAATTTCCAATGGAAACACCCTGTTTTATGCCTTAATCAGATTCCGCATCATTAAATTAGTCTAAATATGAAATTTCTTGACTTTACTATCATTATATGCGGAGATATTCGATATTAAAGTTGCTGTCAATTTCAGGGATCATCTCCACATTGAAAATCGCTATTCGTAGATCGAGATTAATTGTAGTTATAGTTACCCGAGTTTCAAATTTGAACACTATTTCAAACGTATTTGTCAGCGCGTGCAAACGATCCGAGAATTGTTATCCGAGGTTTGTCAGACGTTTTTTATACTTTTGATTGCCCCTAAAATGGCAATAATGAGGAAAATTTAATGTAACTCAAAAACTAACAATTGGAATTTGTTATACCAAGAGCTAACAACTTGGTTACCAGGCAGAAAACTCCGCAAGGATAAAAATACTGCAAAAATAACTGGTTTCATCCCACTGATCACTGGGGCCACAGTAGTCCGGTTGGAAGAGAAACGGATTAGCAACCGGAGGGTTGCGAGTTCGAATCCAACCTAAGATCGTCGTGTACAAAGGGGGCTGATGTACGTCAAATCTGTCGGGGCCAAATGTCCTCACGTTGGCGTGGTGTGGAAGTTTAGAGAGTGGGGTGCTAGCTCAGGTGTGACCTCGTCATCTGACGTGGTTCAAAATTACGTGGTGTTGTCCTCGGATCTTTCTCTCTTCGGGTTTGATCCCGGACCATTGTCAACAGCCCGTTGCATTGCTCCAGTGCGACGTAAATTCAACTACGTACCAACTATCTTACCAATAATATGCAATATATTCGTTTTCCTTTTCAAAGTTTTATTCCAAAGAAATATTAACTCTCTCTCTCGATAAATCTGGGCCTAAACAACAGAAATCTCTCTTCATGGTGATATATCTAAAGCAAATGTGAAATGTTTCATTTAAAAACAAAACCTTTATTTTTATTTGTAAACACTATGAAACAGAAAATCTTTTGACATATTTATATATAAATGGAAAAATTGTATATACATTTTGGACAAAAATGCATGACTTAATTTTCATCTGTCAATTATAGTTTTATTTACCAATTTTAAAATCAATCAAAAACTTAACTATTCCATCATTAGTCATTAGTTAGAATATATTATGGGTTTAAATAAGAATATATATCAAAAAGTCGCTGATATTTCTAATAAGAAATCACAAAAACTGAAATTCGAGACGTTCAGTGCGATATCACATTTTAGGTACGTGCACCACCTCATTGGCGTGGTGTGAAAGTTTGGAGAGCTAGGTACCAGTTCAGGTGTGACCTCGTCATCTGACCGTGGTTCAAAATTACGTGGTATTGTCCTCAGATCTTCTCCTTTGGGGATGATCCCGAATCGTCGCCAATAGCACGTTGTGTTGCTCCAGTGCGACGTTAATTAAATACCTACCTATAAATGGACGGTACAGTGGTGACGTCAATATCAAGAGAACAATTCCCTTAGACAACAGGCTGACTGGCGAAAGATGAACCAATTGGTTGATCTCTTGTCGTTTTTTTACCAAAATAGTCCATTCAACAAGCTTTGAACTTTTTAAAAGCTTATCGGTGACTGGCGAAAGATGAACCAATTGGTTGATCTCTTGTCGTTTTTTACCAAAATAGTCCATTCAACAAGCTTTGAACTTTTTAAAAGCTTATCGGTACTTCAAGACTAGGTTGGTATTAATGAAATCGGAATAGAAAATAATCCCATCTACCACCAAATCAACCAAAGACAGTCGTGTACAAAGGGGTCTGGTGCACGTTAAATCTGCCATAGTCTCAAATGTCCTCATGTTGGCGAGGTGTGGAAGTTTGGAGAGTGGGGTGCCTTGTCTGACCGTGGTGCAAAATTACTTAGAGTTGTCCTCGGATCTTTCCCTTCGGGATTGATTCCGGACCGTCACCAATAGCCCGTTGTGTTGCTCCAGTGTGATGTTAGTTACAATACTTACCTACCACCAAATCATATAGATAGAAATGACAATGGGGCATAAGTGATTACGACAGTACTCAAAGCGAGGATGAAAGCACAATCACTGTATTTCAATACGTGACAGTACGTGGATGCTACCATGACTAGCTCGTGAAAATCGTATGGCTTCGTAAGTGGTTGAGAAATTTTCTAGTGTATCGAATGCGAATTGTCCTGGGCAGTGATTTTTCGCCAACTGCGAGTTTGCCAACCTTGATTCGCCAAACATAGACCCATTTTTTTATTTCATTTGCCATCCGTATTCTTTCGTATGTTTCACTTCATTCATGATTTGTGGATGGCAAATTAAATGTTTTTTTTAATGGCTCTATGTTTTAGCGATTTAAGATTGACCAGATAGAAATCATTGCCCAGGACAATTCTCATTCGGAAAATTCTTAATAGGAAATTTCTCAACTTCGCACGAAGCCGGACGATTTTCACCTTGCTGCGTTCACGAGCTAGTGCTGCCATGACCAGACGAATTTTATCAACCTCGGACCCAGTGATTGTATACCGTCCATTGCATACCGTCGAGAATCGAAATACGATTTATTTTTGTTTTGGCAACTGGTCAACTTTCACCTATTTCACAAAACAAATAAAGCAGAAAATAGCATATAACACAATCAATACATTAGAGCAGATAACATGACCACAACAGATAACATAATCACAATACCTGTAGCTTGATTGCGAAAAAGATTGTTGTCCCTATATCAAAAAGGGTTATGATGTAAGTCAGAGCATCCCAAAACGCCATATGCCCATGACTCAGTGTCTGGAAATTACAAAAATGTGATTGTTACATTTATAAATTTTACACGCCTTATTGCTTCTCTAATTTTAGTGCATTTAAGTGATTATTTACATACGTTAACAGTAAAATTCTAAATCAAAATTGGAATTAAATGCACACAGCCGTGATCATAAAGTTAACCAATTAACTGATTGACACCAAATGTGGAAACAGATTATTCAAATGAGGTAAAGAATTCTTCACAAATAAGTTTAAAAACTGCTACGAGACGCTTTACAGCAAAATAAACAAAACAAAAACTCAGTAAATAAGCAGGGCTACTCTGAAGTGACATTTTAACCCCTTTTTTTCATTTACAAACATAAGGAATAAAATTAGTGAAAACGATGATAATAATGCCACTGAAGTCAAAGAAAAAGTACTCGGATTTGCATAAACGCATGTATTGCAGCTGAGTCTGGATGAAAAATAATCCCATTTTGAACGAATAAATGCTTTTTTGTTGTGCTTTTTTGTTGTGCTTTTTTGTGTGCGTTTTGCTGTAAAGTGCCTCCTAGGGGACGGCTTTCGAATTTGTTCTGCAGAATTCTTTTCCGAGCTTTTCAATAGTTTATATATAAACTTTGAGGTCAATTTGCTTATTGGTTAGAGTTAGAGCTACAGCGTGCTCTGAATAGACCAACTTTAATTACTATCACCCTGTATATATATTTTCTTCATTTTGATTTATGTAAACAAAATTAATTGTCCCGAGCTTCATATACAAATGATTACAGACATAAGTATATGAAATAATTGGGGTACTACTTCCCCCTAATAATGTCTTAACCCTCCAAGTGGTTTCGACGAGATATCAGATAAATCTGATCAATTTTGCTAATGACGGGATATCTCATCAACAAGAATGCCGATTAAATTCCGAATGAAGATATTGCCGTCTTTTGATGTTGAAGAGATCAATATCAGGTCAGTTTTTCTAATGACGAGACACCTCGTCCATCAAGATCTGGTCAGTTTTGCTAATGACGAGATACCTCGTCGAGACAACCACCAAAAGGATTAAACTGGCACTACTGAACCTAGACCTACGCTTTGGGATAAGAGAGAAAAACTTTTAGGGAATTTTTATTTCTTAAAATTCTTTTAGATCCTTTAGGCATCGGTTAGGAGTAATAAACGAGTAAGTTAATTTCAGAATCTTTTAAATTGAAAAAATGAGCACTTCAGGAAATCAGGATATGTGATGAAATTTTATTTTTAAGAGATACACACACGCTTTGGGGGCGAAATTAAGTTAAGCATAGTTCTGAACACGAGCGATATTCCCACGTTATAAACACGTAATAATATTGCATGCCAACGATCATTAATATGAAGGTCGCTGTTCAATCTAGCATACTGCATTTGCGAAATTATGCAACTAAAGAAAGCTCCCCAATTTCGCACTTTCAAGGATTCATATACAAAGGCAAAACACACACACACATGATTTTGCTTTTTCGTACTTTTCCGAGAAGCATTACAGGGAAATTAATTAGTCAACCAAATAAAAGTTGACTTTCAGTGTTATTATAATTCTTAGGAACTGAAACGAAAACTGTCCTTCAATACATAATATATTTATTGCGTAGATGTTATTTCATTAAATATATTTCTGATAAATTTTGACATGAGTAGCTCAAGTATAATCAAATATAAAATGCATTATAAAAGAATACTTTTATCAAATCAAAGGAGTACTTACAACATTTCCTCTAGCAGCAATTATAGCAAATATTAGCCAGAATAAATTTAATCCTATCGCAGCTAGCGTCAGGCCATGAACAACTATTATTAATAACATGTATAAGTACTGCATAGTAACATAAAATATTTAGAACTTTTCATATTTTTTAAAATCAATAAAAGGTACTTTAAACATCAATCAAAATTTTCAAAAGGATAAGAAACAATAAAACAGTTTAATAGAAAATATGGAGAACTAATTCAATGTACAGATTGAAGTGGAATTAGAATCAAAAACTAAAAAAATCCCTTTGGAAATAATTTCCAAGAATTTAAAGCTACATTCTGTGCTTATAGCTTATAGCTGCTTTAAGAATAAATGTCTATATGATTTAATTTTAATATCGTGAACATTATACAACAATTATATGTTATACGTATATATCATGAAATATAATGATACCATTAACAAATTGCAGCTGTGTTTTGCAATTACTGAATTTAACTTTACAAAATCAAAGAATTTGCAGCACTATTATATAAATCAAAATCTTTTTGTTTGACTTTTCTCCGTTTTCTAAAAAATAAAGTGGTTGCAAGGCAAATCATTAAAGCAAGTGCTGAAATTGAAACGTATATTGATATATAAGTACATCTAAATCGAATTGAACTCTGTGCACCATTTATATTAATCCTCCATGTGGTTTCGACGTGATATCTCGTCCATCAAGATCTGACCAATTTTGCTAATGACGAGATATTTCGTCATAAAGATATTACTGATTTTTTGATGATGACGAGATCAAAATCTGTTCAGTTTTTGTTTTATGACTAGATATCTCTTTACCAAGATCTGGTCAGTTTTAGTAATAACGAGATACCTTGTCGAGACAACCCCAGGAGGGTTACGTCACAAAAATAATGTTTCATTAAGCAAAGTATTCGTTTTGAAAAATCTTCACATTATAAGAATTCAATCCAATGTAAATTTACCAATTCCTTTTCTTATCTATATCATCTAGTTATGGAATCAAAATTAATAACTCTACTCAATTAGATACTTGACTATCAATTTTTATTAAAAAGAAATAAGTTTAAAGGCATTGTAGTCACTCTTAATATTTGGTTACCCATATTATCTGTATATTGGGAATATTTATCTCTCATGTTTTAGGGTTGTGGCCTCTTCTACAAAAATATAGGGAACTCCAAGAGGATCGGGCCCCAAAGACTTGGCCCGTGATATGGTGGGGTTTTTTGACAACTTGTGTGGTTACCATAGGTAATATTTTAATATTTATTCTCCCCTTTTCCGTTTGGTGTGCCACACCCTCCATAAAATTATTGGGGTCAGGAGATTGGGCCACTCTTGAGTTGGCGTCCGTGACGAGAACTCGTATCAGACCCTGAAATACATAGGTAACAGGTAGTTTTTCCTCAGTACTTCGAGTTCTTGATTGAAAACTGCTTCAGCAGTGGTCGTTATTTTATTCGCATTTTTTAGACGGATTAGTAGATAGAGCTCTATAATCAATAACTGTCAACAATGTGAAGTTCGCAACTTAAAATCTTCCATTGATAATATAATTCAAGGAATGCCTGAACTCAGAAATTGGGATCCAGCATCATGTAATGTTTGAAATTTGTGAGGAAAGTCATCTGCACTTCTGAATTTTTTTAATTTTTAAATATGTGCTGTGTTTACGTGAGTTTGCACACTTCCATCGACACGTCCTAATACAAACGAAAATAGATTATTTTGGGCCCGCAGCTCCTTGCATATACAACTTTTAAATAACAGTTCGAAAGAAAATATTACCATCGCAATATAACAAACAATAAATTCAACGAAAACTATACCTCCAAACTCATGTTTCATGGAATGAGTTGCTTAATTTAGAAAGTAATTATAAAGCAAGCATTTTTTAAATTCAAAGAACAATATACCTTCAAAATCATCTATTCGATCAACATTAATGACATCATGAAGAGGATTATTTGCATCGCTCTTATTCAGAAGCATAAGCAACTCAGTATTCCAAAGAAGTAAAATCATAGCTTGTATCTGTTCAAAGAAAAGCATTATTAGGATAGTTTCCAATCGACACTAACGTAAAAACCCGCTTGTAAATACAGCGCTAATGGATAGCTATAAAGTCGTTCATGTCGTTTTAATATTTAGAGGAATGTTTTCAATCATTAATTCTGTACCTTGGAAAAGGGCCAATGTCCATTTTGTAAGTTTTGTTACAACTGGTTTAGCAATTTATCTTTTTCTAATTCTTAATGCAGCGTACAAAAATACTTTCCAATATTTTGATTCCTTCATAATGAAATGACGGGAGGGACATTAGCACTTTTTTTATAACTTTCATTACCTTGAAGTGATTTGTGAACATAACTAAAAATCAACGGATTCGAACATTGACCCTTTTTCTACCAAAATTTGCACTTTAATACAGTTATGATACTGAAACTAAGTTAAGAAGGCTAATTAATCATTGCGACAAATATTCGAAGGCACAAATATTGCTTCCTTTATGTGGCTTTTTTGACATGATGGCCATAAATCTTTGTTCAAAGTCTTATATTAATATATTACAATGTCCTTCTCATTAACCAAATATTGCTTTTCAACCAATATTTGGTTAATCGTTTTGATTCCATCATGTCTCATCCCCTATAATGTTTATTGATTCGAGAATTTGAAACAATTAACTAATGAAACCGAAAGGAAGTAAAATTGACACATATTTTAACACAATATGAAACATTTTATTGAAATCGAAACAATTTAAATTAGTTCTAACATTTTGAATATCTAGTTTCATTAGTAGGTGTAAGTATGCAAATGTATATACCCATGGGGTCGGGGCAATCACAGTTTTAATTTGAACTCGAATTATTAACAAAATTTAATATTATTATGAAAACACTTATTATTTTCATTCGATTTAAAAATATATTGGTGACAAATGACTCACCGCACTTATGATTAGTGCGAATGCAGCTCCTGTACTCAAAACACAGCTCCCACAGCAACATTTTTGTTGCATCGTCTTTACCGTGCTTTCAAACATCGTGGACTGAGGGTAATTCACACTTTGACAGAATGCGTACTCTGACAATTGTTTCCCCTTTATCAGAGATAATGAATGTTATAGACACACATCGATCATGATTAGATATACACAGGTATTGCTCTGCTTTCGGTGATCGAATAAATATGTTTGATGTCAATCATTTTATCTCCAATTGTCATTAAAGCATTTGAAGTGTAATCTAGAGCAGAGCGTCAAATTCGAGATTATTTTGAGGAGCTAATTTAAAATTAGTTAATGGAGTTGGAGTTATTTCTATGAGATGGACATTTACTATTAGCCGGCAGCGTAACGTAACATTAACTGGGGATGCGTTATTCAATTTGCTATACTATGAACTATACGCATAAATAAAAAGAATGGTTCGATTCTTTTTCTGTAGCTGTCCATCTGTCAAACAAGAAAGCCTCTCTTACAATGATAGAAATGTCATTACGTGGGTTTTGCCCGCAACTTTGAAGGATTGTGAAGGTAGTCTTGATTTAAAACAAAAGTGATTCTTCGTAGGATAATCGGCGCACAAAAATAATCAAAAAATTTCCATCCGGTATCAAAATATCTCATTCCTAAAAAATTTACAACACTAACAAAATATTCGAAAAATAGGACACGGAATAAAAGAATATCTGTAACTCGACAACGACCTACGCAGCAAATGTGCATGGATTTTATCGAAAATTCTAAGCGCAGCATGCAGAAAATATCGCGCTGACTTGATGCTGAAGTCTGATAAATCATACCCACGGACCAACTGCACATATCAGCTGAACTGAGGCTAGCATTAATGGAAGATAGGTTTACGGGGGATTAAGGGTACCTACTTCACATGACAAACACAACGAACCAATAAAATACAGAAATCACCTAACGCCAAGGCGATCGGCATCAGCCGTGGGGTTCAGTGACAAGGAGGTCGCAGAGTCGCGACGATAGAGTGCAGGAGAAAATGCACATTTGAAACCGGAACGGATGTCTGCTAAGATTTGCGTCAAAAATAAACTTTGTTTTTAACATCATGTTTTCTTGATTCATTCGTTGACTTGAAATCTTTTTCAACGGAGAATGCGGGGTTTCTAGGTTTCAATGAACATTACGCCACTGCTATTAGCATAGCGTATGAGAAAATCACTTCATTCAGGAATCAAATACTAGTAGTACCTCTTACATGTATAATGCATAAAGAAAACATCTAGAACTGCTGAAACCTCTTCTAATTAATTAAAGCAAAAGCTTCTTTGTTGTGCATCTTGTCAAAAAGTATGCAAACACCTCTTGTTATCCATTGCACTGGAATCGCCCAGTGAAACTTAAAATGTCATTGACTTAGAAAAACGTCTATTTTAACCCTTCTGGTGGTTGTCTCGACGAGGTACCTCGTCATTAGCAAAACTGACCAAATCTTGATGGACGAGATAGTTCGTCATTAGAAGAAAACTGCCCAGATCTTAACGAACGAGATAGTTCGACATTAGAAGAAAACTGCCCAGATCTTGAACTCGTCATCATCAAAAAATTGACAATATATTGTTGACGAGATATCTCGTCATTAACCAAATTGATCATATCTTGATGAACGTTATATCTCGTCGAAATCACTAAGAGAGTTGAATAAGAACTGCTGCATTTCTAGGCTACGAGAGGTATTTATTGCAGCCATCACTTCCCCTACCTAAGCTCATCTTCGTCACTCACTATTCTACGACGGCTACTATGATGTTGACGTTCAATATTCCTTGCAATTCCATGCTTTTAAAGCTAGAAATAAAACTTGCTTATTTGTCAAAATGAAATCTTAAAATTTATATATTCGCATATTTACTTACTTATTTAGTAATAAACATTCACCTGTTCACCCACAAAGAAACTGTTGATATGCTGATTTGGAGCACACGGCTAATTCGTCTCAAGTTTCAGCTGGATTATTTATAGTTAAGATAATTTGGTCTTTTAGCACATTGTCTAATTCATACAGCACTGATGACAACGCGGTTAAATATTGACATTTCATTGAACATTTGACCTTAAAAAATAACTAGACGTATAATTTTTTTAATATAAAATTCTCATGGAATAAAATTTCTTCCCAATAAATTCAAAATTCTATTTAAGGACGACTGCAATGCACGTCAAAGTGATGCAATTTGCAATAAAGGATTTTATATAACCAATTGAAAAAGGTATAAACTAAAATTTTGTACACCTGTGTTTAAGATTGGCGAGTCGACTGAACTCAAAATTCATAACATTTCAATTCAGAATTTTTTTTTTCGATTATGAATTTATAAATAGAAAATATTGCTCCGAAAATAAAAGTCACATTTTGTTTGGGGTTGTTTAATAGTTTAACGTAATAGTTACTTTAATCAAGGGATTTCAGGAGGTAAGAGAAAAAGATTGGAGAGCACCTCATTTAACGTTAAGGACTTTGAATTCCAACTCTCATAACTCATCATAGATTTGATTACTTTATACGAATTCTGGTTATTTTAATCCAGAAAAACAGTAATCAAAAGTAGGGATAATCAAAAGTAATTACCCTTTAAAAATATTGAGTTGATACAAATTTTAATATGAAAACTGTCCCGTACAGCAAAAAATGACCGTAAAACTACAAACCAAATCCTCTTGGTGGTTGTATCGACGAGGTATCTCGTCATTAGAAAAACTGACCAGCTCTTGATGGACGAGATATCTCGTCATCAGAAAAACTGACCAGATCTTGATGGACGAGATATCTCGTCATCAGAAAAAACTGACCAGATCTTGATCTCGTCATCATCGAAAAATCGGCAATATCTTGGTGACAAGATATCGCATTATTAGCAGAATTGGTTAGCTTTCGATGAACGAGATATCTCGCCGAAACCACTTGAAGGGCTGAACATACCCTTGTGCAAAGGAGATGAACATTTATTTATAGTGGACATCATTTCAAGTCTTATGACACCTTCATTCTGATTGACTTCAGGGTCGGAAATAACAAGTTGTTTTGATAAATTGACAATGGTACATGTGATTGCGGGAAATAAAATTCATATCAAGCATATACATTTTAAAGTATTTAAAAAATGGTGCTATTTGGGGGTACGATTTTACTAACTTTCCACGAAACGAGAAACAAGACATCCAAGTAAACTTGTGGAAAACAGGGGTGCAAGGAACTTCCTCAATATTAGTAGAATTGCTATGGAACTAAGAATCTGTAGTTTGTACCGTGTACCCAGGCCAACCACAGCCACTTGTGAAATAGTATTAGGAACAGAAATTTTTTTAAATAGCCAAAAAGTCTCCTCGTAAATCCTATTTTAGTAGCAATTTTAATTGCTTGATACAAAATGAATCGTCCAAACACAAAATGTGTTCTTTAAGTATGAAACAGACGTTGAAGATCTCACCAAGAAATTTAAATTTTAAAATTAAAAAACGAAATATTTTCTCAATAAGGTTTTCATGACAATCTAACAACCACAGATTCCGATGTTTTTCTTTCATCGTTGCCATGGTTTGGCGCGAAAACTTCGAAATTGGGGTCCATTGGAAAAAATTTTCTCCAAAGAAAAATCAGGACAAATTTTTTCTGTCTGCTATTAGTTAAAAAAAGAACTAAATTTTTGTTGACCTTTGGAGAATTTTAAAAGTCGCCGAAATTTTGAAATTAGCTTTTGAGACGATTTTGCTTTAGGGGAGGGAGGGGGAATTTCAATTAACGTCACACTGGAGCAACACAATGGGCTATTGGTGACGGTCCGGGATCAATCCCAAAGGGAAAGATCCGAGGACAACACCACGTAATTTTGAACCACGGTCAGATGACGAGGCAACACCTGAGCTGGCACCCCACTCTCCAAACTTCCACACCACGCCAACGTGAGGACATTTGAGGCCACGACAGATTTAACGTGCACCAGCCCCCTTTGTATACGACGGTGTTTGGCTGGATTCGAACTCGCAACCCTTGGGTTGCTAGTCCGTTTCTCTTCCAACCGGGCCACCGCGGCCCCGTTTGCCAAGTGGGATCACTCCTTAATGCACACCAACTTTCTCTATTTTGCTGTATTTCTTGTTTTGGTATTTATATTTGAAGTACCAGGAGCATGTGTTGGTATTAGTTTATATTCAAGATTACTAACGGAGGGTTAATTGGGTTTATGGCGCAAGGGTCAAATTTGACCAAACTACGACAGCTTCAAGTAAACGGACATACACATAAGATAGGTAGTTATTTTAATTAACTTCGCACTTGATCAACACAACGGGCTATTGGCGACGGTCCGAGATCAAACCCAAAGGTAGATCCGAAGACACCACGCATAGTTTTGAACCACGGTCAGATGACGAGGTCACATCTGAGCTGGCATCCCACTCTCCAAACTTCCATACCACGCCAACGTGAGGACATTTGAGGCCACGAGATTTAACGTGCACCAGCCCCCTTTCTACACGACGGTCCTTGGTTGGATTCGAACTCGCAACCCTCCGGTTGCTAATCCGCTACTCTTCCAACTTGGCTACCGCGGCCCCCATACACATAAAGTATTGTATGTTATTTTAACGTCACACTGGAGCAACACAACAGGCTATTGGTGACGGTCCGGGATCAATTCCAAATCCATACACGTAAGGAAAGCTTTAACTGATACAAGAGAAATACCCAGGGAGGAATTGAACCTGTGCAGTCTACAACTTGCTAGTTGCTAACGCAGTGGGAAAGCACTAACCCACGACTCTTATCAATGGAGGGAAATTAGCTTTAATAAGTAACTAGTTGAAAAGAAATATTTTCTAGGTTTAGATCAAAGTTCAGGGGCAATAATGGACAGAAATGGTTTTGTGGGAGAATCCTTATTTGAAATTATTTTAAAGTAATTTTTTAACAGAGCGCCCAGAAAATTGCCACTGGGTAACCTCTCCAGTCATTCCACTTAGCTATGTCACTGGCAAAAGTACTTATATAAAATAAAAACATTGGATTTTTGATTAAAATACTATTGTTTTAACATATAAATGGATAGTATTTTTTATAAATAAGGTATTAACTATTTACTACCAACATGAGGTAGGCTAATTCGCCCTCATGTGGCAAAAATCCAATCCTTAAAAAGTTTTTACCTGACATACTTAGACTATTAGATTGTGACAATTCTACCTTAATTTTTGGTTTTCCAGACAGCAAAAATAAAACATCAATTTTTTTATGCCTATTGTAGTCATTTAGCTATTATCAATTAATGCAAAACAAAAATTATAAGAATTAATCTACATCCATATCCTTGTTTTTCCTTGAATGAGTTCCAGAACTGAGATGGGAAGTCATGAAGTATATAATCTCATGAATTTGGAAATCTTCATTGCATAACCAAAACTGGTACTAAACTGAATAATAAACAAATTTTCAGTAAATGCTTACGTTGAAATTCCTTTTAAATGTACCTAAAGTTATGTCTAAAATTTTTACCTGATAAAAAAAATATAATATGAAAGGAAAAAATAAACAAAATAACTTTCAAAACAAAATAACAATACTTTATTTTTGTGAGCATGGATACATTCAATATCGACAGAAATATTTTTAAATACAAAAAGTAACACTTAGAGTAGATATTCATTTACATACGTAATCGAAATCATGAATAATTTTATAAATTATAACAAACCTAATTTACATAAAACACATTCCATGTCTCAAATTGCTCATAACAATTGAAATGTACAATACTTTGCGTTTCAAATTATGTAAATCACTTATTAAAATTTAGATGAAATATCTAAATTATAATAATTGCAAAATACCCACTTTCTGAGTGGTGTATATGTTAGGAAAATATATAAGTACTTGTTATTAAATATACTCAAAATGTTGCATAGCACAAACATGTTATTAATAATTTCATTTAACAATCCAGTTGAACAAGAAAATCTAATTCTTCAGACACTCGCTAAATTCTTCAGGAGCTATAATTATATTGCTATTCCTAGATAAAACATTACAGGAGAGAATGAACAAAAGAATTGTCCTATTATGTTATAAATGTAAATGAGTTATAACACTGAATTAAAAGAATGACTTTCTGTTCATAAAAAACTAGAAAGACGGGCTCAGTTACACTTTTGATGCTGCTCATATAGTTGTGTATTTACATTACATTAAGTTGAGTATATAGAGCAAGTTATAATTTTAAAACATCTATTTAGGATTTCGTTTAATATATATGACCTAAAGTTAATGAACTAAATAAAAAATTAGGAATGAAAGAAATAGAACAATTTGAAAATAGTAATGCTTTTTCACATCTAAAATTAACGTTGCTTTATATATTTTAAACTAAGCACAAAATAAACTATATGCTTTGACAAGAAAAATTAGCTACAAGAAAAACTATTCAGACATAAAATAAGTCTAAACTATTAATGTATTTGAAGCAACTATTGGGTGAATTTGTAAATTCTAAAGAGCTACCACAGTCAAACTTGAAATGTGCATAGTATAAATAAGGGTAATGCATGTGTCAAAAACACAACAGCTGTCATGTGAGAGTATATGTTATAAAAACATTTCTGAGATTTATTTGTTCTTTAAATAATACAGGAGTAAAATAAATCAATACAAAAACACTAAACGCAAATTATAAACCTTCCAAGATTAAGTACACTTTTTAAAAGAATCTGGAATCTAAGGTTCAATACTGCAGAGAAACAATATAATATACCAAATCTTCTTTGAACAGGATTCCCACTCTCCAACATAAAAAAATTCAAGTACTTTTCAAGGACATTTCAAACTACAGAAAAATTTTCAAGGTTCTGATTTTGTTGATAGTGAGCATTCAACTTCTAAACAAAATTAACACACAAGAATAGGAGATAAAAATTAATGTAAAAATATTTGTAATTAAATTTCTAAGAGAATAAAAAGGACCATGCAAGCATCAGCAGTTTTATGTATTTAAAATACATTACATAAATTTTAGTTTTCATCATTATGCAAATACATTTAATTTTTTAATCAATCAGTAGAAAGCAATAAAATAAGAAAAATATGAAAAAAAGGCAAAACAAGTACAAATTGAGTTTTAGCAAGCATGCAACTTTTGTTAAAAAATATGTAAGGTACAAAAAAAATTCAGGGAATTGTTCAAGAACTATACGAATATCTTGTATTCTTTCTAGGACTTTTCAGGGTCCAAACATAGAAGAGTAAAATTAAAGTACTTTTCAAGGACTTTCATGGACTATGGGAACCCTGTTAAACCAAAAATATTCTGACAAAAAAATACATGAAAATTAAGAGACTAGATCAATTTCCTAACATGTGTTCATATAACATCCAGCACAAATAGAATATTGAGCTGTTTCAATAACATTAGGAATGTTTCTTAAATACAAGGCCTGAGTTCTAGTCTGATTATACAATAAGAAAGTAATTCAAAACATTAAATATTTTCTTAAGATAACCACTGTCACATAAACACAATCCTCCCAGAGTTGTCAAACGGAGATATAAAAATCACAAATATCTTTATAAATTAAAATCTTTGGCAGTGAGCTACCTACAACAAAATTGGTGTGAGTAACACAATTTAAGAAAAAACATTTCCTCAGTCAAGATGAAGATCATCCTCGCTCTTCGGTGATTTTCTTGTCATTTGAGCTTTACACATGCTACACAACTGTTGGACTCTTAAAGCAGCCATAGCTACATACTTTTCACCAGTCCAAACCACAGTTCCCAATGCTTGCAACACAAGTAGGCTTAGTTTTGTGTACAATTTTCCTATAAGGAGAGTAAGTGCAGCCTGGTGAAACATAGCACAAATTCGATAATTAGGACCAGAGAAGGGATCAGACACTGCAGGGCAAATGATGTTATTCAAATTTACTTGAGTAACCTACAATATTTAAAGAAATATAAACATAATCAACCAAAGAAAATGCACAGATAAGATAAAATTTTACCCAAAAATTGGTAAAATAAATTAAACAAATTTGACTCACAATACAAAAGAATTTTAAATAACTTTATCTGCTCCAAGTCTAAAGGAGAATGATTTGTGTTCAATATTGCTATATTCTTGAAACTAGACAAATATCTGAACACAAATGACACTATTACTTTTTGAACTTTGATTATTACTTTCATTAATTTCCTATAACTTATTTTAGTTTCTTCTAAAATTCATAGATGAAGAGGTAAGTGAATAGAAAAGTGATGTTTCAAAATGATACTTTGTTAAGCAATTGTCTAATCACTTTACTGTTATAAATGTTGAGATCAAAGATCATAAATTGATTAGAAAATGAAAGCGTTTAAGAGAAGATTCTAGAGCATTGGATAGATTTAGAAGCATTAATCAAATAATAAAACATTTATGGCAATTCACAACAGTTCAATTTTCAGTCTATTGTTTTCTTTCTTCTCTCGATAAATTTCTTGTAATCTACAACTCATTTGGCTCTCCACCACAAGAGATTAGCCTCAAGCATCAAAACATTAACCACTGCTACTTTTACGACTAAATATTTTTATCATTTTTTTTAATGCAAAAATTTCATAAAAACCAAAAAAAAAATTTACAACAGAGGAGGTTTATGCACGTATTTTTATTGGGCACAGCTAAACATTAAATGATGTTTTGTACACCTTATACAAAATTATTTTAAATCTAGAAAACACTTAAGAAACATGTGATAATATATATTAAATAACAATTTATTTAGTTTTATTTTTAACTGCTTGAAAGACAAAGTAATTAAGCTTAGTTATAATATTGGAAATTTAGTATACAAGCTGTGAATATTACAAGCTATAATAGAATATTAAAGTATTACCATTCCTAAGCCTTGCAGGATTATAAAATGATACAAAAACAGGAGACCTTGAGTTAATACTGCCCAGCTCATGTCACGTAAAGCTTCCACAGTATAAACACCTAACAAAAAGCAAGATTACAGTATATTATAAGACAACATCTAAAATACTTAAAGATACAATTAGATATTGGTACTTCAAATAAATAAGTTAAATCCATCAACATTTAGAAGATATAATAATGTATAGAAAATATTTTTCCTGATACATTCATTATGAATTAGTTGGGTTTTTCCTAATGTTTAGTCTAATTTGTGGTGGAATGCCTTAATTACACTAGCCAACTATGAAGAATCAATTTATTCTACCCTTCATTTAAAAAAGATAATGCACTAAAAGTGGTCTATAAGTTATTCATGATTAAAAGAGGTTGATATAACTAGATACTAAAGGTTAATACTCTGATCATCAAGGAAACAGCACTCGCAACATTAGAACCAAGGTTTAACCCTGTATTTGGGATGTATTTTTTATCCAACAATTTTACTTTATAAACTGGAAAACAAGTGCTATACAGGTACAATAGGATGAAGTGAAAAATCAACTTTTGATAAGTTGATAATGAATTTAGAATAGCAGGGGAAAGGTGCCCATTACATGTCTGAAGAATAAAATAAAAAGGGAAATTGTTTTAGTTGATGTTTTGAGGTGCCCCAGGGACTTGGAAGTTCTAAATTTTAGGGTCAAATTAAGAATTTTTTTGATATAAAGAAAGCAATGTAGACACTGGATTTGAACAATATTAGTCATATTCTCACACTATAAGCAATATAAGTCATATTTGCATAAATCTTCAACATGAATCATAAATCAGGTTATCATACATCCCTGTTTGAAAATTACAAGATGGGATCCAGGCTGATTAATTTTATCCCAGTCTACGTGAGGTAATTTGCCTGTTCTAAATGCAGTACTCTGAGCTGAACCTTTAGAAGTACTGTGGTTGGTTGTTAGAAGTACTGAGGTATTTTTCTAGAACTTCCTTTCCTGGAAATTTCCTACCAAGCTGGTGCACAACCTTATAGGTCCTAAGCAGAAGCAGGTGTTGATGAGAATGAAGAAATAGGTGGCCTGAAATTGATAAACCTTCAGAAAAAGTCAATGGAATCACTGATAATTCTGCAATAAACTTGGATGAATTGTTTGAAGTAGTAACTGCCAAAGCATTTTGGTCTTAAAACAGTAACACAAGGAAAACTGAGATTAAGCCAAATTCAATAACCAAATCCTCAGTCGATTAGATAGCGCATTTTCTGCATAAGAGGCACTTCAGCTCAACAGAGGGGGTTCTCAAAGATGAACAATGTTTGGTCAGATGAAAGAGGTAGGACAAGAAAATGATATTAACTGAGAAACATTTAATAAATTTTAGGAGAAATCACTAAAATACTTGACAATCATAACTATATATTTGAAAGATTTGAGCATTGTAAATGTTTTAGTTTAGAACATCGCAAATGTGAAAAGAATTCCAAAAAAGATAAGAAACAGATGGGAAAAGGCTCCTTTATTCAATAGATACAATACACTCTGGAAACTACCAACTTTGACAAATGTTTAAAGTGTTGGCACAGGCTGATGTACTGGAATTTTCAAGAAAACCAAATAAGATTAAATCTTCCATCTGCAGCTCTCACCTGCAACCATACTGGGTATCCATCGCTACAATGAAAGCATCTTCTCTACTTTAAGATGTAATAATTTAACTAGCTTCTGGCTTCAAAATACAAAATCAAGGGAGATCCATTGGATTCACAATTCTAATGCATACTCCAGCATAAAAGACAAAACATACTCAAGAGAATAAAACAGTCTTAAGACTTGTAAAGATATTGTTTCGGAAGGACACTATAAATTTTATATGCGAAGCAGGTATATTTTCTGTGGACATGCAATTGTAATCCGCAATTCAAGAAAAGCTGTAAGTATACAACTAACATTTTGGAATACCTGAATGATCAAACAATTAATCTGTTTGTATTTAATGTGGGTTGAGATGGCACCTCTATAAAGACAAGACCTCAAAATGATTCAACTGTCAGCTTCATGTAAATGAATTTCCTTTTAGCCATTTAAAATTGCACTTAGATGGTGCAATGGTAAATTCTTGAGATTCCAGGTCCTTTAAGGAAAGAATTGAAATTGTTCCAAAAGCTCCCTTTGATTTTGAGATAATCAAAGTATTGTTTGCTGTAAAACATAATGATCACAGTACAGGCATAAAATAACCACTTGACCATTAAAATGTGAACAAAATACATTCATAGGATTTAGCAGATATAACAGTCCCATATCAACTGAAGAGTGTTTACAACTACCAACATGACTTTGTGCCTATGCATTATGATGGAAATTCCTAATAGCTACCCAATATTATCCAATTCCATTATTCATGCAAATGGGTCCATGTGATTTACCATCAAAACAAAATCTTTGTACCACGGTGCTATTGAATACAATCGCTACATAAGTGATTAGAAAAATGTGATCAACACTGTTATACAACTGAATAGATATTTTGTCATGCTGAAAATGTTTTAAGCATTCTAGTTGATGAAAGAGTTTCAAGAACTAGGTTATTATTGTATTCTGAATGCAGTAAGTTCAGAAAAGTGTACAACGCTATGTCAGTTACTTAGTTTAAAATTTCTAGGCGATAGGGTATAGATATTATTTGGTAAAATATTAAAATTTATGAGCCACCATTTAAAATTAAAATATGTCTACAGATAAATTGAAAGAGATTACTCAAAGTTGTACTGAACCATGATTAAACACACAATGCATCCCAAGATACATCACTAATGAAGTTTTTGTCAAATTTTGGGGAACCCATAACTTTTTTGAAGAGATATAATATTACTAATTATATTAAAATAGAGTCAAAAAGCTATTTTATCACCATTTCATTACAAATATTAAATGACAATAAACTCCATACTTTAAAAAATGAGCAGTTTCAAATTCAATGCTCTGGGGCAAATCAAAGCATCAATCTATTAATTTCAAAATTTTAAAACATGATATATAACCTAATACACACTCTTTGGCAACTATCCCTTTTTGAAAATAGAGAAGAAACAAAGCTGCATAGTTTCACTCCACCTGAATGTGCAGTGCTAGTCAGAATCAAACAAAATTCACTTTGTAAAAGTATAGAACATAAAAAATTATAATAAATACTTTACAAAATAAAATTAAACATAGCATTTCTGGAAAAACTTAACAGCCTGTCAATCATGATATGGTAATAGGTCAGTTATCTATAACAGGTAGATAAAATTTTAATATGCTTAAATATGTGTGATCATTAGCTCAAACAATTTTTCTGGAGAATTTCAAATCCTTTAAAGAGATGCACAAACCTTAACTATTTCAGGTGGTGGGGAAGCCTATGGGGCATGCACATGAATTTTGTTCTGAAGGAGAGTGGATTGGGCAGTCCCGGGATGGGAACTTTTAACAGACTTTAAAAAACATTTCCCCATGAGCAAATTGGTTTCACAAGATCAGCAGCTACCAACAGAAAGCCCAATAATAAAAATCAACATTAACAAAAATAGATTTAAACACGAGATACATCGATTGCAGAAGTAAGATGATCGATCAAAAAAAGAAACATGTACGAGTCTTTCCACACTATGCAAAATACAAGAAAAGTGAAATTTTGACATATCAGTAATATAGAACCTGAATCTGATAGAAAAGAACTGAATAATTGAAAAAAAATTTAATTGAAGTACTATATTTTCAAAATCTAATTTAAAAATGCATACCTCCAACACCAGTTCTAATCAGATAAAATGGAGTGATTAAAATTAGGAAATGCTGAATCCAATAAATTTCCAATTCTAAAGTACGCTGCAAAAGTAAAAACTTCGTCAGATAACAGAAACTACAAAAAATAAAAACCATTATGTCAAAATAAGTACACAAAATTTCACATTTCAAAAACTTGAAGTAAGTTATACTAGTCAAAATTTAAAACATGAATAGCATCCAGATAAATTTTTAATCCATAACTGTTTTCATTTGGCACTACAGCAATCTCTCTCAACTATCTCAGGAATTCTAATTCACAAAAGTTTTAATTTAACTTCAATTATTTCATAACTCTATTTCTGTAAAGAGCAATATGTAGAACTTTAATCAATTATTGAATATGCAAGATATTGTTTTGTAAAAGTTGACAAATTTGGAGAACAAATGTCTTCAGCTAGATGAGATTTTGGCATGAGATTTTTGACCACATTAAAGCAATGTTTTAAGAAAATGTTCAAAGCCAAAAAAACTATCAGGAATTAATTTAAATCAAAATTAGTTCAAACAAATGAACATTTTACTCATAAAATAAGCTTTACTACTTACGAGATACTTAATTTAAATTATGAATATTTGAATTACTTAGGATAAAATTTTGTACTCAAGGAAAACTATAAGATAAATAGTAATAAATCTGTTTTATATTTATAAAAATAATTGGGTAAACAAATTTAGAATATTCTCACATTAACTTTTGTAACATACATAGTGATCCCTAAACCCTTTGAGCATCACACATTTTTACACCATGCAACCTGTAGTTATTTCTTGATGGCTTCTAATCAGTTTTAGACATCTTGACGAATAATCTTTCTTATGGTTCTTTCAACTAAATGGTCTTATTAACCATGTGTAGCAAAAAGTGACAGGTAGAGTGAGAAGACAAACCTAAACCTTCAACAAATAGATCTGGATATCTAGTCATTAAGTGTGTTGTGGGGTAAGAGCAAAAAACAGAAATTCTGTGATGCTCAGAGGGTCAAGCTATTTCAAAAATTCAAATAAAATAACCCTTGAGAAACATAAATTAAAATCAGCATAACATTAAGAAATGTAAAAACCCTGAAGTTTCAAAGCACACATGTTGCTTAAGTATAATAAAATTAGAAGAGGTTTTCTTCTGCAAATTTAATACCTAAGTCACTCAACACCTTACTTTGTTGTTAAATTTTAGTTTTGCTTACTTTACAGGTCACAAGATGCTGGAAGTTCAACTCTTGACTAGATATCAAATAATTCAATGGTTGTCACTGAGATTGTAAGCTGACCATCAATAAGCATGTAATGCAAAAGCTGTGCTATTTTTGAAAAAAAAAGGACTTTTGCTTTGAAAAATCCACAACCAGAAACCTTGAGCATAAATATTTGCTGATTCTTTTAACACATATACACACTTTTCAATATTTCCAAAGCTTTTAGAGTATGTCAGAAAATGTAACTTTTGACAGACGATCATTCTTTCCCAAGTGAGTTCTTTAAAACACATAAGCAATACATTCCTACAAACATTTTCAATAAATTAAATACTTCACTACAAATTTAAACAAGAATTTCCTCACATGTGTTTTGAAATATCAATACTTTTCAACTTGCTAAAACAATGACACTGGTTTTCTATGGTTTTTATTGTAAACCAAGAGATACAAGCAATTCATTATGGATTATCTAGATTTGAACAGCTTAACTGTGTGGTGGAACTGTGTAAGAATCATCAGATTGTTGATTGATCTAACATCTTGAATATTAATTTAAAATCGGTATGATATCGCATAGATATAAGTTATAAATACAAAGAACGTTTACATACTGAAAGAAGTTATTCATAAAAATATTTTTTTAATTAGCATATATTCTACTAGTAATATTTTATTATGTTTATTCACAATTCATATGGACATAATAAGATTAACAAACCTTTCGGGTATTTAAAACAGGAAATAAAATAGCCAAAACAGCACCATACAAACAATGCATTTGTATTCGAAACAAAACTGTAACTGCCTTTGAAGTTGGAGGTGCTGCAAGAAGAAATATCTAAAGAAGAAACAAAAGGCATTATAATTTGAATGCTGTATATATTTTAGAGATCAATGCTATTTTATATACATTCCTTTTAAACATTTAATATGCAAAGTAAATCAGAAAATTTTGAACATCTTTGATACTACACATATTCTAAGTTTTAAGATTCTGATCACCTTTCCTGCAAACTGTTCTCTCAATAGATGTAACCTTTCTTTAACACTGCTGTTTGCATTTTGCAATGTTACAATAGCACGTTTTCTTCCCAACGCAGTAAAGAAAAACCTAAAATCCATGTTAAATAGTCTAGTTTTTTAACTTCCCCTCAAAGGTCAATGAACTTCAACCCTTTATCTTGATAATATTGGTGAGTGACCCAGAGGGATTTCATCATATCATGTGAGTAAAACCGTAGCATAGCCCACGGGAAAAGTAAAGATAACTTGATTGAAATAAATTACTTTGAGCTGCTAATTCTTAAGAAACATATTCAGACATCCTTCTATTCTCAAACCAAATATTCATCAGGGACAAGAGAACAAGCTAGAAAAGTGTGTTACATTGAGGAGTTACAGTACATTTAATTAAATAATTAATACCACCTTCTTTTAAAAATTTTTTAATACTTAACTTTTATACATTTTTCATTTTCTGCTTTTCGTGTGGGTAATTTTTTTCCAGACATGGAATCATGTATTTTTGTCATGCTTGATATATTACCAAGTCTTTGTGAGGTTATAATTTTGACATTTTTTATTTAAATTGAACATATAAATTTTTCCGTTTTTAAAAACAGAACACAATATTCAGAAGGCAAACATTTTATATGTAAAGACAAAAGCGGTACCATCCAGTTTCGTAATGAGTACCAACAGGCAGCGGCAGCACTAGGGATATGCAGTCGGGTACTGCCTTTGGGGGACGCCAAAACCAAATACCGCACGGAGAAAATCATAGCTGTTTGTATATTCAGTTTTTTACTATATATAAAAACATCAATAGTAAACATTACTATACTACTTAAGTGAACATGTGATTTATTTTAATTTTTTAACACCAGATGTCGCATATCCAAATATTTCTCGCAGGAAAAGCGTACAATAGACTTAATAAGTGAAATGTGAAAATCATTTTATACATAAGTATAACTAAACTCACTAAAGTTTTAGTTGATGGTAAAATAACAATGCCGACTTATGAGTAGTGTACACGCAAGTCGTGCTTTTGATCGAACGAACAAATAGCAAGACTATCGAAATTGTGTCACGTACAGCATGGCACGGTGGAGGCACGAATGAGGTGAAGTTTCGCCCGCGCCTCCGTTACCCTTCCACCAGTTCAGTCAGTCTGGTAACACAGCTCAATGAGTGTGGGTGTATGTGAAACGCGTTTGCCAACAAATATGTCTTTTTGCTTTTAACAAACTCTTAAATAAATACTGTTCATGTGAAGTAACTTGTTATATTCCATATAAGAATAACTACTACAAGCATAATATTATCTCATATGGTATTATTACGTTTGCTAGGATAGCATTTAAACATTTTAGTAAATTGTATAAATACTTATTAAGATTTGTTTGAGTGATATGAATTATAAGCACAAACAAAGAACATTTATAAGTGATTTCACTTGAAACATTTGTCTTTCCAGAATAAAATCATGTCACAGCTTCCAACACACCATCTGATGCTTAAAATTTAAAAAGAAAACAAAAAAATGAAGCCATACAGGGTGCAGAACTACTTGCAAAATATAAGTTGAGAAGTCATCTGAATCATCATTACAACTGGTTCAGCTCGCAACGGAAGATGACAACCAACATAACTGATTTAGTCATCGTTCAAAAAAGTAAAAGTGAACATATACAAGAACTAGCTATTCTTGGGACATCATCTCAAATTTAAAATGCTCCGGAAGACAGATACACCGAGAAACCAATAACAACGGAGGATGTACCACCGCCATCATCTTTTCAAACTACAAATTACGACGACATTTCTAAATGGTCGCTCATTGACTCTGCCACAAGAGATGAATTAATTATACGAGGACCTATAACTAACAAAATGAGCAGCGAAAACTACCCAAGAAATAATGATGGACGTCACTTTTCTAATACGCACTTTCAAAGAGTAATGCCAAATGGGGAAACTTTTGAAAGAAGGTGGCTAGTTTACTCCAAATCTGCAGATAAAGTGTATTGTTTCTGCTGCTGTTTATTCTGCCGAAGCCCCCACTCTAATTTGAGCAATGAAGGATTTGACAACTGGAGGCACATACCAACATGCCTTAGAAGTCACGAAACACCTTCAGATCATATACGGGCTATGCCCAATTGGATAAAAGCGTCGAATAGATTGAAGCACTTTAGTGGAATAGACAAACATTTACAAAAACAAAATAAAGATGAGAAGTCACGGTGGGTTGCCAGCTATTTTGTTTAATAAGTTGAAGTGCTTGTAACGGCTCCGCTGATTCAGAATATTTTAATAATGGATTCAGGCTTAACAGTTCTTCAGTCAATTCACAACCAGATATGTCACGTTTTTCACCATCAGTTAAACTGATTTGTAAATCTGCACAAGATTTTATCGATTAGGGCTTTTCAGGAATTATTTTGACGTTACATAAAAATGACCAAGTGTCATTGAATTTGGACAGTTGTTCGAGTGACCAGTGCGTTGTCAATTGTATCGATCATAGGATAAAATACATTAATTTTAAACAGTTCTTCAGGATCTGTTGGGGTCTCGTCTATGGTCTCGTTCTCAAATACCCTCTTTCTTCATGATCGAACTGATTTAAAAACAGGTTCTATAGCAGCCTGAGAAGCTATTTCTTTAGCTGTTATTACAGCAGATGAATAAGTCCTGTACTCTCACAAATTCTGAGCATTTCTTTAGCAATTGAGATGCTTTTGGTAAATCCAGTTTCAGACTGCATAGCCTTAGTTACGATGTTAACTTGAAACAATATGTCATACCAAGCTACCATGGTAGGTATGAATTCAAATTGTTCCATGTGCTTGGATATTACTTCCCATTGCTTTGTTGATTCAGAGAATAGAACAGTCGTTTAAGAAATCTAAATAAGGAAACCGATTTAACTGATGTTTTGGCGGTATCTGCTATGACCAAATTCAAGCTCCAATTGGTATACCTGTTTAATGTGATCAGTTTTGCTTTCAAGCATAACGGAAAACTAATGCTGTTGTCATGGTATGATATACACAATAGGTTAAATTTTTTTGGTAACAATTTCCTGTCCTTTTAATTGGAAAAGCATTTAATTATTACTGTATGAAATAATCTGTTTGGCATTCTAATGCCACATTACTTATCTGTTGCAAGTCCACCCAGCCTCTTGGCCCTGTCTATCTCTACATATAAATGTAGCAAATAAGGTCGTACTAAGCACCTCTAATTTCCTTAAGTTGATGCCTTATAAGTCATCAATTATATAGTCTTTGCCGTTTCCTTGTGTGTATGGTCTTAAAATTAAAACTTATTTACATTCGACTATGTGTCAAAAAAGGCTTTCGGATCTTGCAATTATATCCATTGAAAACGATATTGCACAAAGTATAAATTATTCCAACCTAATACAGAAATTTGCCAGTGCTAAATCGAGAAAGGTGCCCATATAGTATGTTGAATTTTTTTTTATGTAATTGAGATCTGCTGTTTAATAAAAATCTACTTATCGAATAAAGGTTTTTTTAACCAAAACACTTATCATAATTCCTAATAAACAAAATGTAGCCTATGTCACTTAATTAATCGGTTAACCGACTGCATAGGAGGTGCTCTGAAATTTATGGTGTGGGGGTGCAACTAGGAGATCCCGCACCACCTAGAAAATGTTCTAGGGCCATCACTGCCAACAGGGAACCCTACAATTTTGGTTTTCTAGGAAAAACCCTTGTTTTATGCATCTTTGAAATAACCTAATAGTCTATATACAAAAGGCAACAAAAATTATGTGAATCAACAGAAGAAAGAAAATTTGAAATTGTAAGTTTCTATGGTGGTATAAAGGGAGAAGGGACTTACATTGATAAAACAAAAACACTAGAAACTTGATTATCCTAGCTCCAATTAACCAAATATCCAAATTTGTCCAACCCAAGCCAAATTTGATACTGAGTTTTTAAAGCTTTAAATAGCATCAAACACAAGAGTGCACACTTTGTCCTAAGAAGCAAGAAAGTGTTGTGAAACAGATGACCATTAAGGACTTTTTCAAGGTAGTTTAAAAGGTATGTAACCCGCATCCAGATATATTGTAAAATTATCACAATACACACTGGCACAAATTCAAGAATACATAATTCTTAATCTTAGCTTTATGAATCTTTCAGTAGCAGTAGTAATGTGAAATACAGTAATTTTTTTCTGTATGTTGTAAAGGCTGTTTTCTGTTACTATGTATAAAATTATACAAATTTCTGGTTATTTATTCATGGTGGTCCAGTTCACATTACCTTAGATAAGCAAGGTTCATACAAATGGCACAAAACACTGAACAGTAACTAAAAGTTGTCTTTTAGTCTTCTTAACATATGCTTAAATTCTTCTATTATTCTGAAGAAAAGCAGTCCTAATTCATCAGAATACAAGCTTTGGGTCTCCAACATCACTTATAATTATCACACAATATTTTTTTAATAGTTTGAAATTGGTTTAATTGATCATACTCTACAGAACATGAAGCAGGAAAAATAGTAGTGAAATAGTGCATATTATATAAGTGACATGCTTTCACTACAAAATACTCTTAAGTTCAAACAGTCTGGGATTACTGCAAAGGCTATTAACATCAAAATAGTTTTTGTATTTTTCAATGTATATACAAACATTTAACTCTAAAGTTAGCTAGCTTTCCAATGGTAAATGCATTTCATGTAAGTTTTAATCATGTGGAATAGATTTAAATGCACAAAAATTTGAGTAAAAAATACTTAGTTACAAACACAAAAAATGTAAACTTACTTGTATTGTTGTAATTACATGACAGGGATTGAGAATATATATAACAGTTCTTGATGAAAACTTAAAACCTATTTCAATTCCAAAAACTAAACACATTAAAACAAGAAGCAAGCGTTTTCCACCTCTGTCTTCCCTAGCTACCTTAGGAACTGAAGGTATAGAACATCGCTTAAAGCCCCAACATAAAGAAAACCATCCTATACTACAAGCAATAATTGTTTCAATAATACGCCTCTCTGTTGAGAGGTAATTGACACAATCTGGTCCACCATTTCCTTTTATGCTGTGATTGACTCCATGATAAGACCAATCCGCAACATCTGCAAGCATCCACGTCATTATTTACCTAGAGAACAAAAATTTCCACAACTCTTCATCACATTATTCAGATATTTTAAACATCAACTATAGAATACATAACATACACAAGAGAAAAACCGTGAATGCTAACTTAAAATTTCATGAACATCCCAAATTTTCAGTAAGATTTTATTATCTTCCTTTGCATTTAAATAACATTTCATGTATTTTGAAACACTGCATCTTGGTTGAAACACTTTTAAATGTTTGCAACTACGTATAGTTGGATTATACACACCTTTGATCCAAGGGAACAGGTTACTTACTCTTGCATGACCCTTACCAGTTTGAGAAAAAAAGAAATTAATATAACCCAGTACTTTAAAAGAGATGCATAAAAAAACAGAATTTTAATACTTTATTGAAATTTCGCATGGAACAGATTCTTTATAAGCAAGAATTTTAACAAATGTGGCTCACATTTAGCAAAAGTAAATTACTATAACATTAAACACAGAAAGTCAATTGATTTCAAGCCTCACAAAATATAAGTGTTTTTGAATAATACTTAAGATTGAAATATATCCATGGATAGTAAATTAATTTCATTGCACTAAAATTATACTGCAATATAATTTAAGTTTAACTCTTGTTTAAAGCAATTATTAAATTTGTTTGAAGGAAAGTAGTGATGCAAGTGTGAAGGTTTGAGAGTTAATTGACAATGCATGTTCAATATTTAATTTATTTATCATTTAAAGAATTACATTACTAGATGAAAGCTAGCTGTTAACATCTGACATTTCTATTTCTGATCTGGTTTTGGGGGAAACCAGAACTGCTCGACAATTAATACAAAATAAATGAGCACACGTGCACATGCATTCTAGATACACCGTTTTGGTTCATACAATATTCTGATTCACCACAAGGCAACATTGAACAGATAATTTTATCATCAATTTTGAAATATTTCAATCTCAAATTGATCTTTCAAATAACCAATTCAAATTCAGATATAGACAGCAGAAAAACAAATAAGACTTGTGTGAACTTCAATGTGATCTCTCAAAAGTAGGTTTCACTTAAAAGTGGATATCACTCATGAAAATTATTTCCATGAGATATTAAACAGTTTTGAACACCCTAAAACTATGTCTGTTCAGTGGTATGCATATGCATAACTTTAAGTGCTTAACATGGGTATGCATAACTTTTTCTGAGTTTCTATTGAGATGAATTCAAATCTAGAAACAAGCCGATTCGACATTGTCAGATAAACTGAGGATTACTACACCTGTAATGGAAGTGGACTACAAATCTGCAAAGAAATTTTGACAATACTCACCTACTGTTTGTATTAGTAACATGCAGAATCAGTTTTAAAATATAAATTGTTTTCTTTCAAATTATGAGCAAATGAGTTTTCAATGAATCTGAATTAAGGCTTCAGCAATTGACATGAATTTTTCTAATTTTGCTCCATGATGTTAACCTTTATTATATGATGGTTATATTAAATTGTGGTATGCATTTAACCCCCTCCATTAGTCACTGGTCTTTTTTAACAAATGAGATCACTGCATCTTTGAGGTGCTGGATGTTTTCTTTTTTAGCTACATACACTAATCATTCATTTACAAAATAGTCTATTTTAGGACATACTAAAAAACAAAGAACTGTAATAAATTATTTATATTTATAAATAATACATTTTTATATAGTTATTCTTTACATTGCATAAATTTGAAAAATATTTAGTGCACTTATTGGACCAATGCAACTAATGGAGGGTTAACTGACCATCACTGCTATCAATTGCTTATCTTTTGTATAGCTAACCTTTTTATTTTGTTAGGGAAGAGTTTATTAGATCTTTCTCAAGAGTCCTATTCCTTTCCATCTCATCTAAATAAACAAGGTTAATTTTAATAGTATTCAAAAATTTGCTTACGATAAGAATCTGGGGCAATTACACATCTTAAAACTTCAAACAGATCATTCTTCAAATTTTAGCCCAACGATGTTCAGAAACAAAACTTTAAAATACCCAAGTTCAAAGATTAAATTTTCATATTACCTACGTCGTAACAGGAAAATCGATCAAATAACAAAAAGTTGTCATAAATATACATTTTTCCGGTCATAAGAACCTATTCTTAACATAAAATGTGAAAGGTGTACTAGCATATCAAGAAACACATGAAATAAAAACATCAAATTTTACCTTGAGCAAACCGGGAAGAGGGATCTAGATGACTTCTTGACGAAAAATTAACAGTAGAATAGGTAAAAGAAAGTGAAGTGCACCAGATTTTATTTTTATATTCATAAAACTCAGCCAAGTGCGACCTAAAATTCGTTCACATTCACATTCGAATTCGTAACTACAAATATAAAATTTATAAATCGATCAGTACGCGCTAGATTTCAGGAAAATTTTGCGTACCACGTGACCGCAAAAACAAACTGATAGCGGTACACTATTGGCGACTAGAGGGAAATATTTTGGCGCGTTTATTTATGGAAAGTTATTCAATTTAGCTAATATTTCATCTTTGCATTCAAAATAAGATAAAATAATCCCGTTTTCATATCCCCAGTGAGCAGACATGACTAAAAATGAAAAAAAATGGTTGTGGGTCATAAAATAAGTACATTTTTAGGGACATTCTTTTGAAAAAAGACAGGCGTCAAGTTCTCCGTTCCAGGTGATGTTGATGAGGTGCTAAAAATAATTAAATAATATGAGGTATGTAGTTTAGTCAGCTTAAATTGGGGGTTTCGTGAATAACGCATCGGTACAATGCACATAGCTAAGTCTAAAAACTCATATGCTCATTCAACATTAAGGAAAGGAGAAGTTTAGGGATCGTTCATATAAGCAGTTATAGCATGTTACTTGAAGGATTCAACAATCTTCATTCTATTTCCAATTGAGTATGCTTAACTCTATTACCCTTTGATTAGATTATTGTAAGAGAAATAAATTCCAAATAATAATGGATTTTTTATAAAACTCAGTTGAAAAGCCAAGTTTTGAAAAATAGATAAAAATCATTTTCTTTCTTAACACGTGAACATGACTCAATGTTTTTAAAAAATTCCTTTTATTTTATCAATTAATCCAGCAATTTAAATTCATAACTTGAGTCGTTTATGTTTTAATAAGAGAGTTGTCACATAGTTTCTTAAAAGATTCACAAGGTCGCATAGCAAAATATCTCATGATGAATAAACGACTAACATCATTCACTTAATTCGAATTGCTTTTCTAAGGGCTATTGAAACGACTTTTTTTCTTGAATACTTTAAAATAGTTAATAGTAGTTAAATAGTCCACGAAGTTATGTATAAAAATAAACTATTTGACATGGAAATGAATGGGGGGTGGGGTATTTCAATTAACGTCACACTGGAGCAACACAATGGGCTATTGGTGACGGTCCGGGATCAATCCCAAAGGGAAAGATCCGAGGACAACACCACGTAATTTTGAACCATGGTCAGATGACGATGGAAATGAATGACTCGACACTTGAATTTGTAAACGTCAAAGAACGAAATTGGAAATGAACAGTATTCACCTTTTATTTTATATAGCAATTGAAAACTTCAGGAACATTTGGTAAAGTTTCTCAAAAAATAACAAGTCATGTATTTATACATTCTAAGTTTATTTAAATTTAAAATTTATTTGGAAAAACAGTTTCTCCCTACTTCAAAATGAACTCTAAAATGAAACAATGTTTAAAAAGTCGTATTTTATGTTTAAACGTATATTGAGCCATAATTTGTCACAACGGCCCTTCACAACAAAATATTTATTTTTTTTCAACGTAGTAAAAATAATCTGAATTTATGCGGCAACTTGGGAAGTGCCATCCGAGTGTAATACGAATTTTAAAAAAATCGGTTACGAATAAAATAAGTGAAAAATCGCACTCATGTATAAGATTAGAATGCATATTAAATCTGAAGAAAGTGTAAGCAATAGCTTTTTCAATGGTACTGATAAATTGAAACGAAGATCGGCTTCAGGTCACTTTATACGGATCACGTTTTAATGCATGCTCTGCAAGAAAGGAGAAGGAAAGCCTGGTTTTGTCTCTCATCGTTCGTGTTTGCTATACATTTTTTATACGGATGTTTAAGGTGGGGGATTATGAACCTGTATAATCAACAGCCATCGATGTCCAGACCGGGATACGAGCCCAGAGCCTATCAAAACTCTGGTTTACAAGGCTGGGAAGGAGAGGACGACTTGGGTAGGTAAGGTAGGTAGGTATTTTAATTAACGTCGCACTGGAGCAACACAACGAGCTATTAGTGACGGTACGGGATCAAACCCGAAGGTAAAGATCCGAGGACAACACCACGTAATTTTGAACCAAGGTCACACCTGAGTTGGCACCCCACTCTCCAATCTTCCACATCATGCCAACATGAGGACATTTGAGGCCACGACAGATTTAAATTGCATCAGTCTCCTTTATACACGGGGCCGCGGTGGCCCGGTTGGAAGAGTAACGAACTAGCAACCGAAGGGTTGCGAGTTCGAATCCAGCCAAACACCGTCGTGTACAAAGGGGGCTGGTGCACGTTAAATCTGTCGTGGCCTCAAATGTCCTCACGTTGGCGTGGTGTGGAAGTTTGGAGAGTGGGGTGCCAGCTCAGGTGTTGCCTCGTCATCTGACCGTGGTTCAAAATTACGTGGTGTTGTCCTCGGATCTTTCCCTCTGGGATTGATCCCGGACCGTCACCAATAGCCCGTTGTGTTGCTCCAGTGTGACGTTAATTGAAAATACAAATACAAATACATACTCTTCCAACCGGGCTACCGTGGCTCAAGTACACAAGGAATGGTTCCTGGAAAGAAACGCTGGCTCGGAAATAGAACAGTTTTTGATTATCTGTTAATTGAAAGTTATTAGCAATTAAATTTTCAAATAGACCTTCGAAAAACCTTGAATTTGAAATTGACCTTGAAGTTGCTCCAGTCATCGTATTTGCTTTAGAAAATTGGGAGTGGAATTTCTGGCAATTTTACGTCAGATTTCCAATCGCTTCGACTAGTATCAATAGTCATGCAATCATTTTTTGTTCCTTTTTAATTTACTAAGAAGGTAAGAAAGACTTAATATTCTCAAGGCGGTCATCCATAAGTTGTAGATCCTCTTCTACATATGTTAGGGCCGTATTTGGAAGTACGTCAAAATACTGCATTTGAAGCTCTTTCGTTTAATTTTTTAGTTCTTTTGTAGCCCTAATTTGACACCAAGTTCTATTACAGATTCTGGCACTTTTTGGCAAGTTCTCACGCAGGTATCTAACCTAATAACTGTGCCTTTCAAGGCAGTTTTAATCTTGTTAAGCTTATCATTTGGAGCTTCATTTCGATTCTCCGATGAAACGGACCACATGTCGGGGCTCGCACAAAATTTCAAACTTTAGTGGATTAATTATGTTTATTTACATTGATTACAGAACTATCCTAAGTACACAAAGCGTTGTACTATCCTTACTACACAAACACAAAGAATGTTACCTGGAACGAAACGCTGGCGATATCGTCTAATCGCGTCAAGAGATCAGGCACAAACTGAGAAGTTGGCAACGTTCTTGGCGCTCACCAAATACATAAAAAGTTACGCCAATTAAGGAGTAGCGCCAACAATTGTCACGGAGATACGCATGTAGCGAACACTATCTAAGCATCTGTTAAACATGAAAAATATAAGTCAGAAAACCACTTTCGCTTTTCAAGTTTTGTGGTGTGATGCTTGTTCTGAGGTGTCTTTTTCATTCGAAAAAGTTCTTAAATGAGATTACTTGTCGACTTATAGAGCATAATGCCCGATCCAAATCTCCATCCTTCACTGCGAAATTTTTCCATACATTTAAATTTTGCAATAGTACATTTGTTTGTAAAATTAGATTTCAAAATAAAGTTAAAAACATTGAAAATCGATAGAACAAGTGGAGTCAACACCGATAGACAGCAAAATCTTGAACAGTAATATTAAAAAAATCAAAAAAAAAATTGTTTGAAACTAAAAATTCATCTGCATGTCATTGCCTAACAATGATAAAATTTCACAATTATTGCCTGATCTTACAAATTCGTCAAGCGTCGGAGCTTATGTCCAGTGGAGTACAGTTCAAGAAAAGAGCGAGAGCCTTGAATTGCTTGAAGAGCAAAGAGTTCAAAAACGGTGCAGGAAAGAACAGGAAACGGCTTGAGTCGAGAATTGTAGGTTGAACAGCTGCGTTTGGAAACTTAGAATAATAGAACCAAAGGCGTACATGCTTAATGAGTACATTATTTCTTTTCGGTGAAGCTTTAAAGAAAGATACAACCTCTTTCATGATTCCAATTGAGTTTTGCACTGATTGCACATCAGAACATTTAGAAATAGACAAATTCAAACAATGATTCAAATAAGGGCTCGTTCAGCGTTATTACACTCTTTTTTTATTGTAGTGACTGCTCCTACAATCTCTGAAGTCATCACAGAGCATCCAAGTTGCAACACCGATGCATTTACCAAGATCGAGATTAAGGTTGCTCATATTGTTTAACACAGTTTTACCTAATTTTTCTCCCGTTGGCGTGGTGTGGAAGTTTAGAGAGTGGGGTGCCAGCTCAGGTGTTGCCTCGTCATCTGACCGTGGTTCAAAATTACGTGGTGTTGTCCTCGGATCTTTCCCCTTGGGATTGATCCCGGACCCGTCACCAATAGCCCGATGTGCTGCTCCAGTGTGACGTTAATTGAAATACCCCCTAATTTTTCTCCAGTCATTCGGGGATCATTATTGTCTTCAACTGGTTTATCTTTGTCACAGATATTGGCATTTTTATCATCTTCAAAAGAATCGTGCTCATCACTGTCACTTTCAGAAGCTGAAGAGAAATCTTCATTTTCATTATGTTTGAGGTCAACGTTGAGATTTTGTTTCCACAGATTTTTTTTCAGGCTCACGAGGAGAGAAAAAACCGATGAACCTCTGATCACAACTTGATAAACATATTTTTTTTGCTCTCGGGGGGGGGGGGGGGCGGTCGCCCCCACCGCCCCCCTCTAACCCGTCCTTGCTAGTGGGACATTAATTAAAATACCTACCAATATTTTCATACCTAATTAAATCAAGATAAGATTTATTTCGCAAATATGTGTCAACATATTTTGCTTATTTGTTCTTTATTATGAAATTAAAAGCCTTTATAAACAATAAGAAGAGTTATTTGCAATATGTCTCTCGATATTTCCTATTTATTAAGAAGGGGGCTGGTGCACGTTAAATCTGTCGTGGCCTCAAATGTCCTCACGTTGGCGTGGTGTGGAAGTTTGGAGAGTGGGGTGCCAGCTCAGGTGTTGCCTCGTCATCTGACCGTGGTTCAAAATTACGTGGTATTGTCCTCGGATCTTTCCCTTTGGGAGTGATCCCGGACCGTCACCAATAGCCCATTGTGTTGCTCCAGTGTGACGTTAATTGAAATACCCCCCCCCTTACTTAATTTTTTATTTATATCAAATCTACCGAAATTTTTGTCACTCTTCTCGTACGTAAGTTCATGGCATCACTTTATCAATTCAATACAATTCATGCAAGTCAGCTTGGTTTGGGTCCTTTGTTTTCACCGGCTGTTCGGCAAAATCGCATGAGATGGCAAGTGATTGTGTGAATGATTTTCCTGTGTGGGCCTTGTTACCTAAACGAGAAACTAATGTAACTAATTTTTTAAATAAGTATCCTGAATATGATGGTCGTGGAGTCAAAATTGCGATATTTGATTCTGGTATAGATCCTGGAGCCAAAGGTTTGCAGGTAATCTAATTTTTATTGAAAACTCCTTGCTTTTTAAGCATTTTCTGCGTTAAATATTAATTCGGTAATTATTACATTTATCAAACTTTTCTGGAAAGGTGAACTGAATTTGTTGAATTAAGACATTTATTTCTTTAATATTTGCTGAACTTGCTCCCATCTGATTGATGACATTAAGATGGCGGATTTAGACGTCTTTCGTTTGTTTTGTTTTCTGTTCGCATATATTTTCAGCTAAATAACTGAATGTACGTTCTGTTGTAAGACATTCACATTTTTACCGACGTAAAAATTGTTTTAACAGTTGGTGTTATTAGAATAAACTTTAAATGTATTAGTTGACGAAAAATATGCAATTCTTTCCACTTAATGATTATTCTTGTAATAACCAAAAGTGTACAAATATTTCTGGTGCAAGATTTAGTGGTGTAAAAACAAGGGAATTTGTGCACATATTAAAATTATGCTTTCTAATGAGTGATTACTTCAAGTTTAAAAATACAAACAACTACTGTACAACACAACTAAATATGTTGAATATAAACTTAACAAAGAATTTATGGCTCCTAATTCTAATGAGTGTCATTTTTATGTGTTACAATTATCCACTGCTGTGCACACTAATGTCTAATTGATGCAGAATAAAAAATAGGATTTAACTCTCAAAACTGCTGACAAAGGCTATATTCATGTGCAAATAAATTCAATATAATTTTTAATACCTTTTAAAAATTCTTGTTTATTTACAATTCTATTTATAACTTTGGAAAAATTCTATTCATCTCAGCAGCAGCATCTTATTTTTTTCCTTCACAACAATTTGACTGCAGTATTAATTTTCAAAGTAAATTATTTTATATAAATTGGTTTTAGAAGTTGCAAAGTAAAAAGGAGCATGGATCCTGTCAAGCCATGGGGATGATTTATACTTAAATTTTGTTTTTTTCTTAATTGTAATATTGTACTTAATCTAAATATGAGTTTCAAAAACAAATTTAATGTTTTATATTCAAGTTTTATGCATTTTGTATGTTACATTTTCCTTGCTTGTATTGGTTATTTAAAAATTTTACATGAGATTTTGCAACTGTCAGCAAAATTGTTAATTTTTTAGGGTTTTGTTACTATTTATTAAATATTTTGAAACAGCAAAATTTAACATAAAACAATAAAAATAATGGCATTAGAGTGAAATACATTAAATTGTTGATACAAAATCTGGCAAAACAATCCAAAAGTTTTCTGCATCTTCGACATAATTTTGTTTTTCTTTTATTAATTTAAGTTGTATGGATATATCAAGACAGTCAGCATTTGTGTTACGAAAGAAAATATCTAAAAATTATTATTTTGTAATTATTTTAAAGTATTCTTCAAGCATTTCAAATGAAACAGATGGATAAAAAAAATGACAAAGGGCTGTTGTGACTAAACCTGTTTTACTTTATTTAGAGGACTAGTGATGGAAAACAGAAGATTATTGAAATGATTGATGCTACTGGAGCTGGTGATGTAGATACCTCTTCTGTTGTAGAAATAGTGGATGGTTTTATAACCGGACTTAGTGGGCGTAAATTAAAGGTATGACTTTAAATTATTCTTGCTACTTGAATATTTAAATTTTTCTTTCTGATTTCATGCATTTGAATTAAAAGTGTCTTTTGAGATTTATTTACTTATTAATGTGTTTCAATGCTGCAAAAAAGAAATTTAAAAGACTTGAAAATTAACAATCCCAATGGACTGAATAGCCTAAAATTGACATCTCTTTTAACTCATTCAAATAGTTTGTATAATAAAACCCAAATATATTGTCAAATCTATTTGGTCATCCAGCTATAGTCACAGCTAAAAAGTTTGCATTAGCCCATTTTGAACTCATCAAATAGACATGCACTTATTTTACACAAATATCTACATTTGAAGTCAAATCTAACAAAGTAATTCTGCTTACACAGTAGCTAACCACTATTAAAATCTGATTAATAAAATTAGCTGCTGAATATTAACAAAATCAATTACCACCATTTATAAAAATTAATTAGAGTCATCTAGCAACACCAAACTGAACGAAAAAGATCAAGATCCAAAACGGTGTTCATTTCTTGCAATTTCTGTGACTTCAGCTAAAAGTAATGTTATAATTTTTAATGATGTTGAATTTTACTTATGGGGTCATTGAATGAAGTAATTGATTTCGAATGGGCTGTTGCAAAATATCAGTTCAAACAAATTTTATTAAGCAAGTGATTTTATTAAGCAATGGGTAATGTAGTGTTACTTTCTAAAACTCCAGGCTTAAATTATTAATTCATACTTTGCTTCATATAGTATTAAGATTGCTTATAGAATCAGTCAGGAAAAAGAGAATTTTGGTAATTTAAAGCCTTTGACTGATCTTTAGAGAAAGGATATTGTTCTTACAACCATGAAGTCTTTAAAAATGGAGAGTGAGATAATCCTCACACCAATTTGAGTAAGTGCTTGTAGTATTAAGTATTTGTAGTCTTTTGAACTTGTCTTTTTTGCACTAATGTTTTAAATGTTAAAATTGCTTATAAAAATTAATTAAAACACTTATAATTTTCAAGTCTCCAGTAGTAAACCAAATTTTTAACATGGGTGTAACAATTAATTAAAAGTTTATTAGATCAAAACAATAAAATAGACCAAGTATTTTTGAAGTTAGGAACTGATAGATGCAGATTATAAGTTACACTTGATTCCTCAGATACCAATGAATACTGATTGCCCAAGGAAAAATATAGAATCAGCAGTTAATTAAAATTTATGAGAGAATATTCACGCTTCAGTAATTTTTTGCATATGTATATGGCTGACTTAAGAGTTTCCAAGTATGCTTATTTCAAGCACTCATCTTTGAACTTAGCACTTTAGACTTTAGAAGAAAACGAAACCTTTTATGTACTGAAAAGGACTAGATTTATTGCAAAGATACAAAACCTATCTATAGAAGCATTTCAATGTCCTGCCATAATTATGTTTATGGATTTAGAAAGCAAGATGTAGAATTCTTGCAAGGCTAACAAAACTTCATATAAGAGAATCAAACACCTAATTTTAATGTGTTTAGGGTGTTACAGTTTAACATTTTCTTAATAAGATGTGCATTCAGGGTGAGGGATCAGTAACATTTGCAAAAGTTTGAGTGGTTTATTGTTATGGTTTTGGCAGAAAGCCATACACACACAGGTATGTCTGCCTCGCGACATTCATCCATTCATTAAAAATTGTGATGCTTATTAACTGCTTTGAAAATTTATAAAAGTGTAAAATGACTGAATAGATACTGTATTTTAAGAAATGTTCTGTAAAACTATCTTCATCAATCAAAAATAAATCAACTAGCAATTTTTAGTAATTATATTTTACATGAAATGAGAATTATTGCTCCAATAACTTTTAAAAATTTACAGATACCATCCCACTGGCAAAATCCTACTGGAAAGTTTCATATTGGCATTAAAAATGCATATGAATTGTATCCTAAGCAGTTAAAAGATCGCATACATGTAAGTATTTGAAATTAATATATTTGTGTATGTTTTTATTTAGTAACTCGTAAAATAATTGCCATAATATATTACAATTTATTTTTGATTTTGTGAAAAAAGACTTAATCCATGTCCATTAGTTTTTAAATGCTTGTCAGTGCTCTTCTATTTATTAGCTTAAAATTGAAGAATCTAATCAAAATTTCTCCCATTTCATTTGAGATCATGGAATAAATTAAAATACGTTAATTTACAATAATACAGTATTGTAACAATCCTATGTCAACAACCAGAATCTGAAATCAATTCCAACTTAATGTATTACTTATATTAATTTTGTGAAAATTTAGGCAAAACTACATTGATAAACTATTTATTAGGCACAAAAATTCATTTCACCATTTAATCTATTAAGTGTACTCTCCAATACATCTTGGGGAGCAGAATGATCCTCCATAATCACTTAAACTAATTCGTTCCAGATTAGACTGGTTGTGCAGCCTATGGCTCCCCCACCTATCAATCTGTGTTACGAAAACTTGATACAGTGCATCATACCTCACCGAGAATCTGTTCCGGTGCCTTCAGGACCTCATCCGTTAAAAGCCTGTATGTAGTTTGTCAAGAACTGCCTTTGGCATCCACATGTCTTTTGTCATTGCTACTATTTTATTACCGTTTATTGAGTCACTCACTGCAAAATTCACTTCTGGAAGAATTGTATGATTACCATTCCTACATATACCTTCCTTTGGGTTGCACATGGGTCATTCCATGCGAAATGAACAAATTGGCTGTGGCTGACATATCACCGATTTTAATGAAAATCAGTTTTTAAATAGGTCACATAGTAATGAGCAAATGCAAAATATTAGGTTCAAAAATCTATATTTTGTTAATTATTGACATTTAAAGTTCAAGGTCGCACAAATTTAGATTTTCTGGCACTAAAAGTGGCCTGTTTGCGATATATATCAATAAGTTATTGACACAAATTTAAAATTTTTATATTGTTGCATTCTTCAGAAAAAGGTCTCTTTGGAAACGTCAGAATATAATATTATAGCGGTCATTTCTGAATCTGAGGGATCGACGAAAATAGAAATTTTTCCAATTTGCTACAAATTTCAAATTGCTCTGGTGTCTCTAGAAATGGAAATACAATATTAAAAATTATTCTTAATGAAGAACCTTTCCTAACAAATAGCATGACATAATTTGGTGATTGTATTTCTACTCCTTTATAAAGAAAAAATCATTTAAAAGTAAAAATTATGGAAAAATACGATTTTCCAATTTTTAAAAATGCATATTTCACTGAGGGAAAGCTCCAAGAACATCAAAACTTTCAACATAAGAGAGCAAGATGTCTATTATATGTCCTGAAATTTTCATAATTTTAATTTGATTATTTTTGTCTCAGGAAAATTTTTAATTGGACGTAAATTTTACTTTTTATCGCAGCTGATAATGAGTTATAACCTCTGATAATATAAAAAATGCGGTATAAGAATGAAATATAACTACTATTATGGTGCACGTGCAAAATTTTATATGAAATTTCTTTTTAAAGTTTTTTTGCTTAATCCAAGGAGTGTTTCCATCAGTGAAATAATTAGATGGGAAGTTAATTTTGTTAGAGAAGTCTTTTCGATTTGCTTTTTTCTCTTTTGGAAACGTAAGTATTAAATACTACTACTTGTGAATATTAAATGCGTTTCGTAAATACTAAGTATTATTAGTCAGGTAAACACTAGTTTTGAGACTAAAAAAATAAACATTGTTGTTAAGCTTGATTCTCCTAAATGTACATAACTCACGAATCCTTTTCCCATATTTATCACAATCAGTAGTGAAATAAGTAAAGATTTCAAGAATTCGGCAGCACTAGGAAATTTTTTATTTAAACAACTACGAAATTGAACAAGAGAACCTTTATCAGATTGAAAGTGAATTTGAAGACAATAAAGTAAAGGGTTTTAAATGTTTAAGCTTTTTTAATTGTGATTTGATGTGTCCTGCTTTTTAAATTTCCTTCAAAAGTTAAAAATAATTTGGTATTTCATTGTTGATTTGGGGTTTCATTGTTTCCATTTCATTGTTGCCATTTGGAATGAGTAATATGCATGGAATGGGAAGGAAATGCTATGATTGGCGATAATAAACATTGCCAGTTAGTGCGATACTGATGGAATATATAGTAACCCGTCATAGAACATGCAAATAGTTGTTTGGCGACGAAACTTTCAGTCGCCAATTGATTGGAAGGCAAGAATGTGTTTTCGCATTTTACTAATTCTGTTATTACTTTGGGACTCAAAATACAATCCTGAATTTTTTTTACAAGTAATAGACATTAAACTATATTTTTTCAAAATATAGTTTTCGTCAGAGCTGTCCTTCATTTCATTTTGTGTGCCTATTTTAAGTGGAAAACTGTCATTTTATAATTTTCCTTTGCTGTTTGGAAGATGAAGGAAATGAAAGCCGACTTCCAAACTTCAGCAGTACTTTTATCATACCTAGCACTGTATCTGGTATGAATTTTAACAATGCATTTAATTTCCTTTAGCCTATAGAAACCTTTTTAATTCTATCAAAATCGACTATTTTCCATTTTTCGCTACTAATTTTTAGATTAAATATGATGTTTAAAATTATTGTTTTGAAATAGATAAAAAGAGAATTCTTCATAGATTACAAAAATGTGAAATATTGTTGTCTACGTTAAGTAGTTTTGAGAAAGATCTTCAAACATGCAACACCAAGCGATTTCACAACTGCTCTTCAAATTTCAAGTCCTTAAAATGCCCGAAACTTCAAAAATATTTCATTTTGAGCCAAAATAGTTTGGAAATCGTTATTTATGCATAAATTTAATCCCTGTAGCAAATTTCATGAAAATCCGTCACCCTACGCCACAGGTTTTTTCTGATTTTTGCTCATTTCACATGGAATGACCCACATGAGAAACGCCCTGAGAGAAACCCCTCTTAATTCTCTAAATATTTCTGAGTGACCTCTTTTTATCTTTTCGCCTTGGGAATCCTCAAATTTATCATTTTTAAATATATTTCACGGATACGAGGGGTCAAATACAAGTGCAATAATTTACTAAAAGCTTTTTAATCATTATCGTCATCATTTTAGTGATCACTCGGCTATTTACACTGATGGGTCAAAATCTTTTAATTATGCTGGTTATGCCTTTGTCGATGGTTCAATTTCTTTTAGTATTCATCTGGGATTTCAGTTTTTACCACAGAATGTTTAGCTATTTACAAAGCCTTAAACTATTTTTAACCAAACCGTTGGAAACTAATATACTGACTCGAAAAGCTTACTTGAATCTTTAACTTCAGAATGTCTGAGACATCCCCTGGCATTTGAGGTCCACAAAATTTATAAAAAGCTCTTCCTGTATGGTTTCGGTATCACTTTCTGTTGGATACAGGGATATGTCGGAATTGTTGAGAATGAACTGGTAGATGTTGCAGCAAGAAATGCTGTGACCCCATTAATTATAAACGTCCCATATGATCTCCGATAAACTGTCCAAGACATCATGTGCAGAACAACTGGAGCAATGAAAGTCACAAGCTCCACAGCATCCACCCAATCATTTCGTTTTAGCCTGTCTTGCCTTTAAGACACTCTGATGTACTTTTAACTCGTTTTGGAATAGGAGGCACACGTTTTACCTTAGGCATCTTTTGTTTGGAGAGACTGCACCTGTGTATAGCTCGTGTGGTCCCTTTTACTATCCAACATATTTTAATAGATTTTCCAATTTTTAACTGTCATCGTCTACCTTTGTTTCATAACACAATTTGAAACTTGCAAGATTTAATTAGGGAAATTCCTCACCCAAATACACTGCTGGCCACCGTAAATGCAACACCCTGAAGGAAGCAAGCAAATAATATGAAATTTACAACATGCATTAGCGGAGGTGAGATATGCAAATGATTAGAATTTCAGCGCAGACGCACATCACGCGCGCCTGTGGCGCCACTTCAAAGCGCTATTTAAGGCTTGGAGATTTCGACGATTTCAAGTACGGCAATTGTGTTTTTCTTGTGGTTTTTTCAAAAAAACGATCAATTATGCCTCGTAGAAAACAGCGATCATCTTTTGATCAAGTATCCGAGTTCGACAGAGGAAAGATAGTGGCCTACCGAGATTGTGGATTATCTTTCAGGGAAATCGGTAGTCGTGTTGGACGAAACCAAACAACTGTAATGCGGATATGTGATCGTTGGATGCAGGAGGGTACGACGGACCGACGTGTTCGATCGCATCCACCTCAGTGCACCACTTCACGTGATGACAGTCATATTGTGCGTATGGCAGTGACGGATCGCTCAGCCACATCACGAACCATAGCACAGCACATTCAGTCTGTACCGCATCATCCAGTGTCTGCGCATACCATTCGACGCCGTTTACAGCAGAGTGGTCTGTCCGCAAGACGTCCATTGCTTCGTCTACCCTTGACGCAGAACCACAGACGTTTCCGCCGCCAATGGTGCGATGAAAGAAGGATGTGGACGGCAGAATGGAATGAAATTGTCTTTACTGACGAGTCACGCTTCTGTCTGCAACACCACGATGGTCGGATTCGAGTCTGGAGACACCGTGGAGAGAGGATGCTGAACAGCTGCGTTATGCACCGCCACACTGGTCCTGCACCGGGTATTATGGTATGGGGCGGTATTGGATATCACTCTCGCACTCCTCTAGTACGCATTGCCGGTACTTTAAACAGCCAGCGCTACATCTCCGAGGTGTTGGAGCTAGTTGTCCTTCCTTACCTTCAGGGCTTGCCCACAGCCATATTTCAACAGGATAATGCGCGACCACACGTGGCACGCATTGTCCAAGGGTTCTTCGTCAATCGCCAGATTGAATTGCTTCCCTGGCCAGCTCGCTCTCCTGATCTATCGCCGATAGAAAACATGTGGTCCATGGTAGCTCAACGATTGACCCAGAATACATCCCCAGCTGCCACACCAGATCAACTTTGGCAACGTGTGGAAGCTGCTTGGTCTGCTGTACCCCAAGAACACATCCAAAGTCTCTTTGAATCAATGCCGAGGCGTGTGGCAGCGGTGATCTCCAACAATGGCAGCTACTCTGGCTACTGATTTTGGCAGGAACCACACTTCACAGAAGTCTATAAATTTAATCATTTGATACTTGGTCAACATGTTATCTACAAGATAAATTTTGTTGTGATATCTCCTGTCTTTCTTGGTGTTGCAATTTGGATGGCCAGCAGTGTAGTTAAATTTTTTATGAAGCATACAATTTTTTAATTGCATGTAATGTTTTTATCTTTCATGTCTTGAACTTCATCAAAACTTTTAACTAGGATGATGGTAATCTCATATTTCACCATTTAATCATGGAGTTTGAATATTTATTTTTATACTCAATGTACTTCAAATAATATATCTTTAATATCGACCTTTTATTATTGGTTGGACAAATGAACCATAAATTTTTCCTATCTTATTGGGTTACATTCTGTCATGCGTTTGGTGCAGCTTGTCTGCTTTTGGACCTTGCACCATTAAACCCAAATCAACCAACAATTTCACTATTAAAACTATTTTTTCATCATCCATATCCAGTATTGTCTCAAATAATTTCAAACATGAATTGAAGGGTTAATATTAGTTGCAATAATACATTGATTATTTGTAGTTTTTAATTTCTAATCTGTCAAGTGACCCCATCTTTCATGTGCTGTTCTTTTGTGATATATTGCTATGAATATTGATGTTGAAATAAAATTTTAATTACTTTTCATATTTTTGATCTGATTCCTTAGTAACAATTAAATATTCAAATTTTCGTGACCTCTGTTTTGAGTCATGGGATGCCTAGTCCCTAAAGAGTTGATTTTGCACATTCCTGCTTCAAGATCCATTGAGGCATTAATAGGTTGTACTCTGCTTGTACTCCACCTTATCTCCAGATGTTCATTATCCTTTTATCCATAATGTTCAGTGGCACAGCTTGTCCGCTACTGGACCTTGCATCATAAAAACCCAAATCAACCTAGCCATTATGTTAAGAGATGATTTACAGGGATTGGATGTGTTCTCATTTTAATGTTTTTCTTTATTCTTTTGATAAAACTTTTAATTCAACGATGTCTTGTTATGAGACTGCTTTGTACAGAGTGTTACATTTCTTTTATATAGAATGGTTCTGTATTGTATGTGTTTTAAATGTGTATTGCAAATATCATGATAGAATCATGAAAAATAATATTATTTTAATTTTGGTCTAAGTATTAGACTTGAAAGTTTTACGTGTTTGTTGAAGCAGTTTCGTTTTTACAGAAAGAAAGAAAGGAGAAGTTTTGGGATCCTTCCCATAAAGAGTTATTAGCAAATGTTACTCGAAGGATTCATGAATTCAACAATCTTCATCCTGTTTCCAATCAAGTATGTTTATCTGTATTACTCTTTGAATTGATTATTGTAAGAGAAACAAGTTTAAATATTAATGGCTTTTAATGAAAACTCATAGTTTGAAAACCAAGTTTTTGAAAACGGGACAAAAAGCCATTTTAATTCCTAAATCATGTGAATGTAACTCAATGCTTTAAAAATTGAAAATTTTCCAAGTCAATTCAAAATGACATAAATGTAAAACCTTGCTAATTTATTGAAATGTTATCAAAGATTGTTGGTTTATCACTTACACTTTTTTGCCACACTAAGGTACTGATTAGACCATGTAAGCAATTGTCTGAAAGTTAATTATGATAGTTAGTGCAGGAAACCCTTGTTCTGTTTTCTTATTGATCTGGACTAGCATGCATTATAGTTGACCAATAATTAAAAAAAAACAAAGGTTCAGAAGTATTATTCAATAACCTTATGGTTTTATGAAAGAAAAGTTTATGAACTTGAATTGTTCTACAATTCTTGATATCAAAAATCAGTTATTACAAATGAAGACCGTGTTTATACATTTCTTAATTAACATTAATTTTCAAAAATAAAATTGCCCAGATCACGATTAAAACTCACAAACTTCCAGAGTTGAAATAAATGACACACCTTGTAGTCTGATTTAAATAGGCCCATCTAAATGTACTTAAAAATTCCATTTACAAGACTTAATAAATATGTAAAAGAATTCGGAAATTATAAATTTTTTCATTGCTCTAAATTGTTAGAAACATTTTAATCATTTCGATTTTAAGCATACTGAAGTTCTCTAATCTGAAATTTTTTTGAATTAAATTTTGAGAAATCTATTTTTATCTTATCTGGCACATTTGCAACAATATCTACTTACTCTGTGGAAGACAAAATATTTGGCATTAGCAACCCTGAATAATAATTTTTTATAACTCATGAATTCCACACATTAATATTTAGTTTTAAAGAATAGTGGGCATGGGTGAGCATTTACTCCAAATGAAATGGCCATTGGACTCTACAATTGAAGATTTAGCTATTGTATGTTTTTGTGTTTGATTTCTATTTTAATTTTTCATCTTTGTACCTAGTTATGTACCTAGTTCATCTTTGTACCTAGAAGTAATACACTAAACGTGTATTACTTCTATTGAGAATAGTTTCTGAAAAATATGATAAACATCCTGCCTCATTTGGGAAAGTTCATCATAAAATAAAAATTAAAAATGATAAAAATTAGAAATTATTACTTTGAACTGTCAATTGCAGCAATTACTGTAGAAGGTAATTTTAAAAATAATCATGTAACCATTTGATTTGGAATTGAATGACGTGATATGAATATTTTTCTTCAAAAAGACAGGTGTCTCTGAATAAGAGCATTTGAATACTTAACATTTCTGATGGTAGTTAATTTTGTCTAGCTTTCTCATGACCAGAAACTGGAAAAAGAAGAATTGGATTCACAATTAGATGTTCTGAACTTACTAGAAAAGAAGTACCAAGATGTAGGTCCAACATATGATTGCATTCTTTTCCATGATGGTAAAACATGGAGGTATGTTATCTGTTTTTAAAATATTTCCCATAAAACTTATAATAAAACTAGAAAAGTTTAGCTTACATTTATTGAATATAGTACCAAGTTCTAACATCAGTTCTTATGTAATTTTTTTATTTAACATTGAATACATTAATATTTTCTTTGTTATTTAATCTTTAAATTTTTAGAGTGACTATTGATACATCAGAAAAAGGTGATTTGGAAAATTGCAAACTTATGGGCCCTTATTCAGAAACTTATGAATATGCCATGCTGAATCCTTTTGGTAAGTTACTAACCTTTATAAAAATATCTGAGGAAGTGAAAAACATTGTAATACAATAAAACTTCTCAGTAAATTAAATTAGTGACTCATATTAAGGTTTTTCTTTTCAAACATAAGTAAAATTGTGATAGTAATGCCTGATAAAATGGAATTCCTATGTAGTTGTCAATATCGCTTGTTCTATAATGACCACTGGAATGTGTCCATTGATACAATACCTGTTCTGTTCCTATTGATGGCCTTTCAGTATATCTGAAACTTCAGTTATGTGTTGAAAACAGTAGTAAAATGACTAAAGAATGTCTTATTAATTAGATTGAGAACTAGGAAGGTAATGTATGATTCCAATTTCTTTGGTTTGATTTTGCTCAAAAGCGCTAATTTTTCCAACTACCAAATAAAATTTATTGTTCTCATGAGGTATTGTTTTGACTAACAGTTTGACCTTGTATTTTCTACATAACTCAATATATTCAGTTGTTTTTTATCTAAAAGGGGTAATTCTTCTAAACTAAAGGGTGTTTTCAAAGTATTGGGTATATTATGAATGGAATTCAAAAGCATCTTTGGTTTGCTGACAATCTTTTGGCCTGCTACGTTAACTGCAGCAATCTATATTCTTTTGAACAGTCACTGGAAAAAACTGAACCACCCCCACCCTATTTCGAACACTATTCATAGAGCAAATTCTAAGATGGGCTTTGACAGGGAATAACGTCTTCTATAAATTCGTATGTTGCATAAGGGGCCATCTTCATATTGAATTTAGCACCAATTTAATTTCTAACAGCAATCCCCTATTTTGATGCTTTTATCAGATTTTACATCGTCAAAATAATCTATTTATTTTCATGATTTACCAGTATATCCAGAGATATTCAATGTTAGTGTTCTCCCTTTTCAGGGATCATCTCCACATTGAAAGTTGCTAATCGTAGATCGCGATTATTCGTTGTTTATCAGCAATTGTTCATTTGATACTTGATTGAAAAGAAATCTACAAAAGAATCTTAGAAGAAATGTTCATTCTAGACATAATATTCCTTTTCAAATACCAAAAGTCCTCAGATTTTCTGTTATTCAAACAGCAGTTTAAACAATATTTTTCATAAAATAACAGTTAGCAATTGCTATCGAAACTTTTAACAGTTAGCAACTTTATCAAAAATACTAATAACTATCGATAACTGTTATTGTAATAACAGTAAAGCAGATTAGTTCAGGGTTCATAACAGTTTAAGTTAACTATTCATGTCGATTTCTAAGTCAATAACAGTTATGTTTAGTTAACTGTTTGTGCAACTTGCTGATAACAAAACTTAATATTAACAGCTAATAGTATCTGTTATTGCAAATTAGCAATAACAGTTAACAAGGTTATCGTTAAATAACAGTTTTGTTAATTTTTTTCAATCTTTGGATGCCCCTAAAAGCACCGTAGTGACAAAAATTTAAGTGTAGCGCAAAAACTATGGAGGAAAGCTGAAATTTTGTAAGGTTATATTAAAAGTCCTTATGATTTGATTTCTATCAAAACATATCAAGGTTCCTATTCATAGTGTTTTCGAATATTAATTTAATTAATATTATGAACTAAAAACTAATTAAAAAATAAACCATTAGGTAAATTTTGTTTGGGTTCTAGCAATATATGGTACAAAATTTCACCTCTATAGGAATAGTACTTAGGAAGATATGAATAAAAGTCTTTGAAACTGATTTAAGATTAGGAGCTCCACTTTCTGTACTCAATTCCCAAATGGCAGGTCTGAATGTCGAAATTCGCCACCTGAAGTTGAATTTTATTATAAATTCTAAACTTGATATCAAAATAGGGGGTTGCTATTGGAAATTATGAAGTTGGTGCTCAATTTAATATGAAGATGGTCCCTTATGCAAATTTTATGCATACGAATTTTTAGAAGACGTTATTCACAATCGAATGCCATGTTTGAATTTGCTCTACTTTTAAAATTTCTCGAATGAAGAGGGATGGTTTTTCTCTGTGACTATACATGTACGAAATAAAAGTGTTTATTGGGAAAATAGGGTTGGTGGTTTATAAAGGTAAGATTACAAGTTATCTATTGTCTTGGAACTCAACAAAAGATATACATTGTCATATACAATAATAATGTATAAAAAAGAAATTAAATTGCTTATTGGTTTAACTTTAAGAAATCAATATAAATTTTTAGATGTGCTTTATTAAGCAATTAAATTGCTCTCCTAAGAAATGCATTGAAGTTAATTTACAAAGCACATTTTCCTAGTCTCCCTTTCACATTTGGATTGATCAATTGCTGCTAAGTCATGTCTTATGTGGTCCAACTTTATCAAGGCTTATTTTTAAATATACCTTTTCCTGAAACTGCTGGTGATTGTTTAATGTATTTGACATTTGTACATGGATAATTGAATTGTGCTATCTCTTATGTGTTTCAAAAAAGTAGAAATTTTGATTGGATTTAGCTAATTTTCATCTTGCATGTATTGTTTCTTTCAGATAGGTTAAATTATTGTGTAAATGTTTATGAAGATGGCAACCTTTTGGAAATTGTGAGCATGACCAGTAAGTTTATCATGTTTTTGTAGTCTATAGAAGGAAAGTATTATGTTTAAATATAATCTATTAGGTAAAGCAGAACATTGATTCTATGAACCCTAATTTAATGAATTCCCAATTCAATCAATTTCGATCAGACTTGCAACAAAAGGAATGTCAAACATTGAATTTTAACAAAAAATGATTGCTTTTCATTGAAAAGTTTGATTACAATCCTGAATTTTAAAACTTTTAGGCTGGTGTAATCACAATTAAAGCTCTGCATTCCAGAAAGTAATTTGACCTTTTAAGAATAGAAAGAACAGGGGTGTAATTAAACGCATTAAGTAATAATTATTTTTGTGATTATGTGTACCTATTGTTTTGTGAAGAAAAAAGCATTTGCCATATCCAGGATGTCTTGCCAATGGGCTTTCCCCAGATTTTATAATTCCCTTGAAATGAATAAAACAACAGCCTCTTCCAAAGTGAGGGGCCAAAATGCCCATTAGCCTAGTCCCACCTACATGATTGGGGACCTGGTCACTGGAAAATTCCTTTGGATTCAAGGGAATGGACTGTATGAGATATTTGATACAAACATAAATTTATTTACAGTTTGAAATTTATATACATGATAAATTGGATAGAGGCAACCCCCTTTATCCATAGTTAACAACAAAAAGGTTGGGAGCAAGCAGTAGTGCGTCTTATGAGATCGAATGCTATCTAGTGCCCACCACAGTGTGGGAAATATATTGGTGAAGCTATCGCCTCATTGGCGAGCTTGCAGCTTGCCAAGTCAATCATAGACACCAGGCTCTAACACAAAGTAATAAATTGGATTGTATCGATTCCTAAGTTGAATTTCTGCTATAAAAAGTACTGATGAAAATTTATCAATTATATTTTCAGCATTTTAATCCGAGTGCTTGCTAACAAATTGTAATGCACCATGTATTGGTACTGGTTTCACAAGTGAATACCTATCAAACTGGGCCCATGAATAACCTTGTAAATCTCAAAGCTATTTGCCTAGTTGCCAATTTTTGGGATAAACACAATGGGATCTTGTTAAAATATAATTAATGCTAATCAGGGAAGCATGCTCTAATCATTGTAGATTTGACTGCTTGTTGCATGTTACGAGGTGATTGCGTACATACTGCCCCCATCTATTACTATCTAGCTATTACATTACATATTACATTTTGGTAACGAGTACGCATCTTTATATAACTTTAAGGTTCTTAAATATCATGTAGTTCTAAAATTCCTCGAAATGTATACTTTGACTATCATTTTTTCAAGTGATTTTGTTTGACAACAGTAAATCTAATGTTAGCAAAGTTAACTGTTATACAGTATTTTTGTAGTCATATTCACTTTAAGTATTAGAATCTATTTGTTTTTGCAGTTTTAGGGTACTGTACTAAATTTAATTGTCTGTTTTATGTTTGCATATAAAATGAGTTATTTTTAATTCAGTTTTTCTTTTATTTACATCTTGTAGAAATGTATCCAAGTTCATATTTAAGAAATGCTTCTATACAGCTTCAATAAAAAAAATTAACGAATGCACAATTTTAGATTATTCAATAAACTTTGTAATAAATTGGTTGCTCTAATTTTAAGTATATTACTAACTTAGAGTATATTAGATACCATTTCATATTCTCTATCTAAATATCTAAAAATTCAACTCTGCTGGTTTTAGCTTCTCATGGGACCCATGTTGCAAGCATTGCTTCTGCTTATTTTCCTGATGATCCTGAAAAAAATGGAGTTGCACCTGGTGCTCAAATTATTAGCATTGGTATTGGTGATCAACGTCTAACATCAATGGAAACTGGTACTGGTTTGACTCGAGCTGTAAGTTTTTGGTATTGAAATAAAATATTACTGTACAGATTTATTGATATTTAATTATGTTGCCATGTATGCCATTTAATTATGTTGCTGAATACTCTTTTCATCTCCATCATTTTGAAATTAAAAAAATTAAAATTGTGATAGAGCCAGATGAATATTGGAAGAGGAAATTAGATAATAACTTATGAATTGTACATTGTTGAAGCATTTCATTGAACGATTGCAGTTCAACTGAATTAAACTACAATTCAACGAATTTTAAAAGGGGTTTTTAGTCCTGGAAAGACTAAAACACATAGAAATTGTCCTAAAATGCATATGAACCCTGTAAAAGATTTTTTTATAGGTGCTAATTCATATAAAATCAAACAATGCAAGTAAATTCGTCCACAAATTAAGTTAATTTATTAACCCTGTTCTATACGTGCTTGATTGTGATGAAGTGATTCAATAAGACAAGCAAGAAAGGGGATTGGAATTTCACAAAAAAGAATAACAGAACTAGAGCAATAATTTGAAAGTATATTTTTCTTGAATGATGCAACAAACAGTATCTCCAGCTGTTTACTTTCAACTGCTGCATATCATATGATGCATGATCAATTTGCCAAGTGATAAAAGATAATTTTAAATCAATTTAAAAGAATTAAAACATGGTTTGATTTCAAAATCAGCCTTCAACATTCTACAGATCCTGATGCTGTTTTGGGTAACTGACTTATAGACAGACATTTCACTTTTATTTCTACAGTTGGTCCTAAAATCAGGGTATATACCAAGAAATAATAAAATTTATATTGTAGATCACTACCATAAATATAGTGAAACCTTGATAAATCATCACTCAATTGACCAGGCAATTTTGAATGAACCCTCATGATGGGGTTCATTTTGGCGAATTTTGACCACAGAATGTACTTTATGCATTACTGTAGCAATCATGTACATTTTAAATTTATCATGGTTTTCATACCAATATAAATAAGCTTTAAAACTACTTTACATATGTGTTATAATACCAAGTACTTTAATTTTGTCTGAAACGAACACTCAGTATAATTAACTTCTAAAATATTTAGTACTTCGAATTTACCTTACGTTAGTTCAAGGTACTACATATGATAAAGTCAAATTGTTTATTAGGCTTCAAGGATGTGTTTTATTAGGTGGTGAAAGAATTTACTCATTTTCACTTTCATTGCTTGCAGTTCCATGCTATTCTAAAATTTCTGTAATTAAATCTTTTATGGTTGCTTGAGAACATACTGCAATATTGTTATAGATATCTAATCCTTTATGTCAGGAATAGTACATCCACTTTCATTTATGACTCCAAATAAATTCAATGAAGTCAGTGTCTTCAGTTTTGACAATTTTGTTTGCAAAACAACTGATTTAAATAAAATCCAATTTTTTTAAATTTAAAAACATGATTTTTTCATACTCTGACTGCAATACAAAACACTTCTACAAAATGGAGCAAATTTGACAGCTGATTGAATCAACAGTTCAGCATACCACTTGCTTGCTGGAATTTCTTATCTGCTGGTGATTTCTGTAAGAATATGCTACAGGTGCTAGAAAAAAGTATGCAGGAAATGCTTTCCCCTTTCATTTTCCTGGAATTTCCACTCCTCATCGCATTCAACAACTTCTTTGTGTGTTAGTTTGACTTATTTCAGAATTCTTTCCCTTGTACCATCTCATACCTTTTCCAGTGCTGAATTACCTAGGGTACCATTTGAATTAGCAGTGAGTAAACGAGGATTTAGTTACATTGCCATCTATGAGAGCTAAGCTAGACGGAAAAAAATGGATGACTTCTCAGGAGTGATGAGTTTATCCAGATGACATCGAGATTTTACTACATTTTAAGTTTGGAAAGCAAAGTAATGAACGGGGAAAATATGACACAACTTTACAAATGAGCTACAATATAAAAAGCATACGATTTTGTCAGTCATGAGTGTTTGGATTAATTTTTGCAGTTCTGGTTTATTTTAAGGATGGTTCTGGTATAAGTTTAACTTTATGTAGGAAATAATTGCAATTTTGCAGCAATAAAAAGTGAAAAAAGAGTTAGATTTACAGAATGCTGTGATATTTTCTCTTGCGTAATTAAGAAAATTGTAACAAGATTTGAAGAGACAAGCAGAATTCATGCACACCCAAGATCTGGAGTGCGAAAATCTACCAAGGACAGAAAGTGCCTATTGTCTAGTTTCATTAATCAGAAATTTTTGGAAGTCAACCAAAAAAATTGGCCATGAATCATCAATCTGTTATTTACTTTTGAAAGAACAAATTTTAGGATTAATTTTGTTTTGCATTTGCTACTCAGGAAACAAAATAACATTGAAAGTTCCTATCATAAAATGTTGGAATTAGATCAAGTTGTATGCTAAACTGATTTTTTGATAAAATACAGCTTTCAGTAAAGAAATCTCCAAAATTTCAATCAGCTGTTGGTGTAAAATTTGTCAAATGGATATACAAATTGTTATTGCAGTTGGAAACAAATAAATCTTCTGTTTTAAATTTTGGCACAGAATCATAGTTCCAAAATTAGGTAACCAGAAAACTTTTTTTTATAAACTAACAAGTTTTTCTAATATCAATTATGCTTCTGTCTTTTCTTTGTCAAAATATATCTTGGTTTGATTATTTCTTTTGAGCATGAAATATTTTTGAATTCTAGAACACTAGTAATATAAATGTACAACACAAATAATTTTTATTTTGTGTCTGGTAAGTTTAAATGTGCAGGCTTTTAATAAATCAGAATTATCTCTATTTCTATTTAAATGTTCTATTCTTTTCCAGCTTATCAAAGTAATAAACAGCAAATGTGATGTAATAAATATGAGCTATGGGGAACATGCTCATTGGTGTGGTGGGTAAGTTAATTTTGTTATACCAGACACTTAAAATAAAAGCAAATTGCTCCAAACAGCTTAGATACATGGTATCATTAATTCAATTCGCTTAATTTTTCTGCAGTGCATAATTGAAAGAAAATGCTCCTATATAAAATATTGACACAAAATACTCTACATGTTAGGTACAGTCGTGCGAAAGAAAAGCGAACCCCTTTATTTCGAGTACTATTCATAGAGCAGATTCAAAGATATTAAATAAAGAATAACATCCTCTACAAATTTAAATGCAAAACCAATGCATAAGGGGCCATCTTCATGTCAAATTTTGCATGAATAACAAAATTTCTAATGACAATACCATGTTTTGATGCCTTAATCCTAGTCTACATCTTCAAATTAGTCTAAATATAAAATTTCATGATTTATCATTATATCCAGAGATATATTCAATGTTAAAGCCGTTGTCCAATTCAGGGATCATCTCCACATTGAAAGTCGCTATTCGTAGATTGAGATTATTTGCAGTTAATCAAGAACTCTTAATCCCCTTGGTGGTTGTCTCGACAAGGTATTTCGTCATTAGCAAAGTTGACCAGATCTTGATTGACCATAAATTTGGAAAGACTGATAATTATTTACTGTTTAATTTTACCGTCAACTTCAGCTTTTAACAGCTAACTATTAAACGTATTCAGTAACTATTAAATTAGCTTTTCATAATAACAGTTAATGACTGCCTGCAATAGCCTTTAAGACTTATTGTAAAACCATAGTTTTGCCTATCTGCAATTAGATTGACCATTGTTCAGCATGGTAGGTGTACACATGACAGGTAGAAGGCATTGATTACATAATTGATATTTCCAAAATATTTACGCATTCCTCAGGTTAGTCATAATTTTTTTTCACCGTTTGGATGCCTCTAAAGTCACTAGTGACGGAAATTTTAAGTGTAGCACAAAAAACTATCTTGAGGAGAGCTGAAATTTGTTATGGTAATATTAGAAGTCTTTCTGGATTGATTTCTGTCAAAGTATATCAAGGTTCCTATTAATAATTTTTTCAAACATTAATTTAATAATTGCATACTAAAAACTATTTTTAAAATAAAATATTAGGTGGGTTTTGTTTGGGTACCTTGATAGCAACATCTTACAAAAATCCTACAAATCAGCACTACAGAAATATTATTTAGGAAGATATCCATAAAAGTCTGGGAAAGTGATTTAACATTAGGAGCTCCAAACTTTGTTTTCATAAATGACATGAAACTTGGTATCTGAAGTTAAATTATGATATCGATTCGAAATTTTGTGTCAAAACAGGGGGTTGCTATTGGAAATTATGGAGTTGGTGCTCAATTTAATATGAAGACAGCCCCTTATACAAATTTTATGCATATGAATGAAAAGATGTTATTCTCTGTCGAATGACATCTTTAAATTTGCTCTACTGCTAAAATTGTTTGAATGAAGAGGGGTGGTCCGTTATTTTTTCCGTGACTACATTAATAAAATTTTAAAATGCCTGAACAAAAGCACTTGAATCAGCTTAGTTTCTTACGAATCACTTTCTAAAAACTTCGCTTATTCATTTACAGTGGACTCCCTCTTAACCGGCCACCACTGACCAATTATGTACTGTAAATACAGTAGCCTACAGTAACATGTGTTTAGTTCCATGTTAGTAACATGTGTTAGTTTTTCCAACAAAGGATGTTCTTCCATGTTAAGTTTTCTTAATTATATATATCATTAGAATAAAGTAGGCTATATACTTAGTTTTATTCTAATAAAAACGATTTTGAGAGTATTTTAATGCTATTATGGGAACGATGGTTTAACCGGCCAAATCGTTATCTGGTCTGGGTTCAGTCCCGAAGTGGCCGGTTAAGAGGGAGTCCACTGTATTTAAATTTCCATTCTCAATTTATTCACAGCTTACAAGAATTGTGAAAACATGAAATTGCAGACTCAGGATGCAGTGAATAAGTGTCCAGACTGTCCCTTGTTAATGGGAAGTGACCCAGCCTAAGGTGTTAATGCATAGTGCTTGTTGCAAGTCAATCTGCCGTTAACAGTTGTAATGGTTTTACTCACCTTACAATGAATTTATGCCAAATGGTGTTTGCAATTTGACAATGTTGCTGATTAAAGTTCTGTTTTAAACTCAGCAAAACCACTATCAAGTGTTGGGAAAATACTTTTGGGGTATTAGGTTATGAATATATGCAAACTTTCTACTGCTTTTGCAATTAAAAAGTAAAACATTCTGAACATTGGACGAATTGCATTAGAATGTGTTCCCCTGTTTAGCATAACATTTTCCATCAGAATTTATTCCCATCAGCTTTGCTACATCTCATACTGCCCTTAATTTATGGCTGCTAACAGCATAAATATGGTAGCCCCTGCCTTTGCCAGCCAGATTTAGCTCTGGCATTAAGTTATACTTAGTCTCACATGAAATTAAGTCAGGCTGTTAAGACTTTCTAGACTGCTTCCAGCCTTGGCAGTTTGCTGGGACATTGTCTGACCTAGTTTGAAGGTGACACACGCAACTAAGAAGAATGTATTAGCCTACTTTTGTTTAAAGCATTCTGAAAACTTATTGGACTACATCTCATAATTTAGCTAAAGTAAAATTTATAAATCCTTTGAAATATTGTCCCTATTTTTACCAAATCTTAAAAATGAATTATTGACTTTATTCAGTTTGCTCAAAATGAACTCAATGTGAAGAACTTAGTTTTTTATTGTGACTTTAAAATTGTGAAAATTCTATTTACCTTTCATATATATATAGTATGTTGAACCCCATAAAAATATCACCTAAAGAAGTCTACATTTTTAGTATAGGCAGAAATGTTTAAAATTCAAGTTTTTTAAAGATTGATTATTGAAGGAAAATGACATGGATGAGAAAAAGTAGATTATTACCTTCATAAAGATGTAAATAGTTTGGAAATTTTTACTTCATCCTCAAATGCAGAAGTACGAGGAGTGTTCAAATGAAAAGGTACGAAACGTCGTAAAAACCAAACCGGTTAAAATTTGAATATGCCGCTTTGGGATAACGTAGTGAGACATCTAAGGAAGCGAATGCACGAGTACCCGCGTGGTTGTGCGCATGCGCGGGCGCCCGCACATGACACAGAAGAGAAGCATGCAGTTGTGTGTTCCGTCCAATTGACGCGGCAGTGCGTGTGAGGACATCATGGCATTCACATTGCAAAATTCGACGATTGAGGAGCAGTGAGGTGTTATCAGATTTCTGATTGCGGAAGGTGTTAAACCGGTAGGTGAGACACTCCGTAGCCTATTCAAGTCCATCAAGAGCAAACGGCCTGGGCTGCTCACGGAGGGAGTGATTCTGCTCCACGATGACGCGCGTCCACACGTCTCCAGGGTCACACAAAGTGTACTGGCCAAATTCAAGAGGGAGCAGCTTGAGCATCCGCCCTGCAGCCCGGACATATCGCCCTACAACTTCCATCTGTTTTGTCCGCTAAAAAACATCTCAAAGGGAAGCGCTTCAACTCGGCCGACGAACTGAAGGACACAGTGGAGGACTGGCTCTTGTCACAGCCACAGGAATTCTGGGAACAGGGAATCCTTCGGCTCGTGAAACAGTAGGATAGTTGTGCTCAGTCCTCTGGTGATTACTTTTGAATAAAGACTTCAATTATACCCACAGTGTCGTTTCGTACCTTTTCATTTGAACACCCCTAGTATATGTGTACATTGAGCTGACAATTACTAATTGTGTCAGTTTTCTTGCTCTATAACTTACAACTGAACACTTACATATTTAAGAAGTTTGCTTTCTTGATAAAAATAATTATATTTTATTACATAATTTCTGTTGAAAATAGTTTCTGATGGTAAAAATTAATTTTATTTGCAGAAGAGTTATGGAATTCATTCATCAAGTCATTGATAGACATGGTGTAATAATGGTGTCTAGTGCTGGTAATCATGGACCTGCTTTGACAACTGTTGGAACTCCTCCTACTATGCCTACTGACTCTATCATTGGTAAATGTAAAAACTTCATCTAAAATGTTATTGAAATGTAGTTGAAAAAAGTAAAGTTTGTTATATTAAAGCTGGTATAGTTAATAGGAGTTTTGTTTACAATCTCGAATAATGCAATTATGAACTATTCAAAACTAAATACTGGGAGCTGAAGTTCTATTTGCAGTTGAGATTATTTTCTCAAAATTACTGGCTGTGTTGGCAAAACCTGGAGATAGGTCGATTATCACCATGTAAACTGCATTTGTTTTGCATATTATAGTAATACATAAGTTTTAGAATAACAAATTTTGATTTTAATGTGATTTCTAAGTGATCAATAATAATACAATTATGTGGTTAGAAATCTTAGAATCTTCACCTGAATAAGGTTTCACTTTAATATTCTGTTCAATTCTACTGTTCAGCAAAGTACAGAGTATGACATACCTTTGAATTTTTTTATTCCAAATGTTTTTCGGATGACAAATTACCAAATTTACTGTTTTTGTGGTGCAGGGTTGTCATGAGACTTTTACATTATCAGAGCTAGGATTTTTATGATTTTGAATCCTTTTTTAAGACTGAAGCGCTATTCAAATGAAATGAAATGTGTTTCATTAAAATGCTAAGCCAATTTAAGTGCCTTTGTTCTGACATTTTTGTGATTTTTATGAAAAATTGCATTTTTTAATGGCATAACATTTGTAAAATGAATAATGAAGTTTAACTTGTTTGTTTTACAAGTAGAAAGTTGATCATATTTATGTTAAAATTTTGTCACATACATGCTTATGATCAGTGAAAACTGAGATCCTTATAAATTTGACATTTATATTTAATTTATCCAATTGCTTTGTAGTTAATGTTTTTATTTGATTTGATGATTCAGGTATAGGAGCCTATGTTTCTCCAGATATGATGCTTGCAGAATATTCTATGCGAGACAAAATGCCTGGCATAGGGTACACATGGACTTCTCGTGGACCTGGGTATGTTTGCGCAGAATTTTTAAATATATCTTATTTTTAAATATAATACTTATTGTAAGCTTAAATGTTAGGATTTTCCAGTGGAAAAATTAGGAGTTTTATTTATTAAAATGTATTGCATTTGATGTAATTTTTATTAGAAAAAGTTGAAAATATTGTCTTAAGGTTTTCTCTTCCTTTCACTCCTGCTTCAAAAGTACTGCATCTGAAGAAAAACTCAAGAGAATACAGTAACTCCTCATTATATCACACATTTGGCTATATTGCTTATAAGGCTGTATTGGCCCTTATGAATTTATAGTTGACTTGGTCAAAATAATGCTTTATAATCCACCAAATTGAAATTTATTGACCACAACAGTAACAATCTGTTTTTAAAACTCTAGACAACTTATATCTTGCTGAAAAAGGTGGAACTCAAAGAGATCAAGAAACTAAAAAGTGGAATCTATCATCAATTCATCCCTTCAATGTCTGGAGTTATAGTTACTTGAAAGAGCACAATAAAACTTTTGAATCATCAAACTGAACAAATCATTGTAATTAATTAATTTTCAGTGGTAAATAGAGAACTAAAGTTTGATCCTCTGAATCCTTTTTTGTATAATTTCCAAAATATTCTGTGTTTTGCATTATATTGAAAGGTTTTACCATGGAAATTTTTGTCATTAACTGGTAATTTTATAATGGAGATATCACATTGATTTCAGCCCATTTCTAACCATTAGAAAGGACCCATTCCCTGACTAATAACAAAAATTTCTGTACAGCGATTGGAAACCTGAAGAAATGCTATGCTATGTAAAAAATGCGAAAAATACTAGATTCCCTTGAAAAGGTACTTAAATCAACTTAGATAAACAATAAGTTTTGTGTTAAAAAAGCTAAAACCTTCGAGAGAGAATTTTGTCATGTTTTATACATTCATATAGGGAGTCACTGCTTACAATAATTTTTTTTCTCATGTTTGCTTATTTATTATAAGTACTTGAATAAAAATATCAATGAAAATAATTTGATAACCCAATTAATGTTGATCTATCTGGTTGGAGTTAAAATTTAATAGCAGATTTCGTTCATGCACAAATTTGTTAAAATTAATTCTAATGTTTCCTATTGCCTGTACTTGTTTTGATTTAATGTTTTATTTTATAGAGTGAATGGCTCCTTAGGAGTTAGTGTGTGTGCTCCAGGTGGTGCTATTACATCTGTGCCTAACTGGACTTTGCGAGGATCTCAACTCATGAATGGAACATCTATGAGTTCACCTCATGTGGCAGGATGTGTTGGTATGAATAACTTAATATTTGATTACAATATTACTAAGCATAGGCAGGATATGTAAATAATACAGCTATTAACAAAATATTTAAAACAATGAATACATAAAATCAGACATGCTAAATTTCAAAGATTATCCCTAGTTTTAACATGGTTTGAGGAAATTTTTGTGTTTTTAGACCTTTATAAAGAAATCATGTCTCATGGGATTTAAGGATTCATAATATTGCTAATATTTAAATTGATAAGAGCTCTCATTCAAAAATTGGAATGTTCAAATAGGTAGACTAAGGAATGGAGTAAATAGAAATACATTTATAGCTTGATTAACACTTTATTTTGATTTTGTTTTATTTTTGTCTCGAACCTGAGCTGTCTTCTGACTACAAGTATTATATTACAGTACTCCAATTAGCATGTAAAATATGTCCTATTAAAAAAAGCATTCATGTAAAAAGTGTCGCTGAGAGAAAGATGAAGCAAAATAATTCAATATTGCGAGTGTGGGGAATCTTGGTACAATCTTATATTTTTACTGTGCAAACTAAATACTGTAGAGTGTCATCTAATTACTCGAAAATTTATAATAGTGAAGCTCATCCTATTTTGTGTATCCCCTCAGTGAAATCATGGTGTACATTAGTATTAGTAGTTTAAAAGATGATTTTGACCTATGTGGTTAAAACAATTTCTAAGCTCTTAAAATAATTTCATTGGTCCTGATTGAAATGAAAATAACATAATAACATTCATTTATCAATGAATTGCAACTACTATTACTTAAAACTTGCAATAATTTTGCATACTTTAACAATATTTTATTGCCATTTATGTATTTGTCTTTGATATATACTTTAGGTGTATTGCTCTCTGGATTGAAGCAGAAGAATATTCCATATTCACCCTACAGTGTTAAGAGAGCTATAGAAAATACTGCTTTGAAAGTCAGCACATGGGATGCATTCAGCATGGGACATGGCTTAATTCAGGTATCTTTTCTTGTTTTGAAACATTTTTGACTAATTATGATGTACACCTGCTGTCTCTTGAAGTCTTGTGTTGTTTAAGCTCGATTTACCTATTTCATAATTAAAGAAACTTCATAATCTTATTTTTTACAAGTGTAACTTCAGTAAATTATATTCATTGTCTGAAAAATGTAACCCTTTGGGGGCACATCTTCCATAGGTGTGTACAGGCTTCACTATCCCGAGGTACTCTTGTGATCTTTTCCTTTACCCATGGGGTTTACACCCATGTTGGGAAACTCAAGAATCACGCTCCCGGACACCCAAGCGATCTTACCTTCCTTACTATACCACCTCGCCCCCTTTTTTTCTAATTTTTCACAACTTGCGTTTCGAAATTGTGCCATGAAAATATTTCAGCATAAAAATTTATACTGAAATTTGTATTTATTCAATTATGACTTTAAAATTTTTTATTTTGCTTATTAAATTATCATTTAATTTAAGAATTCATTTATTTCATTTTTATTTCACTTTTCTCAGTTCTTATGCTTTATAAATATGTCAGTACTGTTTTTCTGACCCATATGATTGCCATGTGCGGCGTCCTTTGGTCCATGCTTCAATATTGACGGGTGGCTGGAGTGAGCTTGCTCTGGTCAATCGGCTCACCTAACATCTCTGGGGTTCACCATGTCAGGGCACTTAGTCCCCCTGTCGTGATAGACTTCATTGTATTAGGTATTTTTGGGTTAGTGCTGCACTTAGAGATGCCCTGGGGAAACTGGCGGATCCCCATCCCAATGCTGTAGCACTATATTTTGGTGTAACCTCTGGGGCAGCTCCAAGATCTGTTGCTGTACAACTGTCGGATGCTGCCTCCCTGGTTGGGCTCCATAGAGGGTGGGGACGCATTAGAGTGAACAATTATTCCATCCTCATATCTTTAAATCTGGCTCGACTGAGGCCTTAACCTGTCAACCTCTGAGTCAATGAAAATAATAAGCATGTTTTAAATGAAAAGTCAATAGAAAATGAAAATATTGAGAATGTTTTGCAAGCTAATCAGCCTGAAAAATCAATTCTTAAATTTCTAATTATCCATAATTATTCTGTTCCCTTTGGGTTTGGTCCTGGACCCGTTCCAATAGCCCGTGTTGCTCCAGAGCAACATTAATTAAATACGTACCTACCGTAAATACTTACCTACCGTTCTAGCAAATTAGCAAATATGTCTTATTTTTTAATTGAAAAACAAAACATTCTGCTGGTGAAGTTAAAAACATAAAAAATTGAAATCTGGAGATCTTTTGATTGAATCAAATTCTTTTATAATTGCAAAATTACTCTTCGAGTTGTAGACTGCGCAGTTTCGATTCCTGTGAGGCGCATTCCTCCCTGGGTGTATTTCTCTCTTCTGTGTCAGTAAAGCTTTCATTGTGTGTCTGTCTATTGATATTGTGTGTTGTGTCTGGCTCAGCATGGTCAAATATGGCCCTTGAGCCATAAAACCCCCAAACCAACCAACCAACTGCAAAATTACTAAACAAAAATTTGATGAAGTAAAGGTTACAGTTTTCCAGCACAAGTCATTAAATTATACAAAAGGCGTTATATCTTTTTAAGAACTGCTAATGGTTTCTGAAGAATTCGTTTTCGAAATGAAACCGAAAAGTAATCTCTACCAAACTGATAATGTTCAGACACATACCATCAGAAAATGTGATTCTAACCTTTGACTCCTCCGTTATGCCAACGAGAGTAAAAAATGGGTACTTGGGCTGCGGGATTCGGGCTTTTGTCCTGAATCCTGCTTGGTGTTTCAAATACCAGCGGTTTGGGCACGCAAAAATCTCATGTCATGCATCTGTGCACACTGCGTAAAGCCTGGACATGACTGTTCAATCTGCACTGAACCTGAACATTGTTTCAATTGCCAGGGAAACCATGCTGTTTACTCTAGGATCTGCCCAAGTTGGATAAAAGAAAAAGAAATACAAGCATTAAAAGTAACTTGAAACCTTTCCTTCCCCGAAGCATGTAAAATAGTAGAATCTCACTCACCACGAATTAGCACTTCATATGCTTCTGTACTTAAAACCACTCACCTAATAGCTACTCAAACAGACAATACCCTCATTATATCAAACAAAATAGATGCAGAAACTCAAATAAATTCAACTCTAGATGTCTCAAACAGTCAATACAGAACCTCAATCCCATAGCTCAAAACCAGAATCAAATAAGAACAAAGCAAATGATAAACCTTCCAACAAACTGCCACCAAATCCTAAATCAACAGCCACAATTTCTCAACCAAATTCAAATTCAGTAAAACAAAAAAAATGAAAGGAAAATCGCAAGGGTAGACCAGCCAAATACCGGAAAACTGATAATGTATCAGAGGAAACAGATGACGTATTAGCCCTCCACCCTTCCGAATCAGATATGGAGTTCAATGTGGAGGAAGACGCAATAGACCCCAGTGCAGCTTTTTTTTAAAAAGGGCACTAGACTCCACCAAAAACCCTAAAAATACTATAAACATTATAATTTAGAATTGGCCGGTACTCGAGCACATTAACTAACTAAAAGATTAAATTAATACTTACAGCCCTGTGTCTCGCCTTACAGACTTAATCTCTGACAATTCTTTTAAAATTAAAAACAAATATAATTCAAAATGACAACACCAGTGGCACTCTTGCCTCTGGTGGCATTGCTTTAAGACTTTGAATAGTTATCCACAGGATTGAAGCTGTAGCTATCCAGATTGAAGTCAAACTTTTAGTTATTATATGATCTATTTATCTTCCACCGAACGATTGCATCAGTCAGCAAGACTTGAATAACATATTTATTCAGCTCCACAACCCTATTTTATCATTGGTGATTTTAATGGACATAACCCACTCAGGGAAGCAGCAATTTTAATCGTGAAGGACAACAAATTGAAAAACTGATGACCACTGTCTATATCCTGAACGACTCAAGTTGCATATTGTCATCAGCCAACCCGTTCTTATACACTTGATCTATGATTATGTTCACCTGTTTCAGCTCCCATGTGGAATTTTAAAGTTGATAAATGACCTGTACAACAGCGATCATTTTCCAGTGATTTAATATTTATAATTTTAATGACATCACTTCCTAAACGACTTCAGCGATTTATTTTAGACAAAGCCGATTGGATACTATTCCAAATCGGAAGCTGATATTTCTGACGATATGGTTGAAACACTAAATATTGACAATACCATACTGGCAATCACTGACACCATCATGGAAGCACCTGATATGTCTATACCCAAAACATCAGGAAAGATGCCGAGGCTTTTGGAATGAGTCGTGCTTTCAAATTACAAAGGAAAGCTTTGAGTAAATTCGCAGATATCTGACGACACAAAACGGTAGAATTTAAACGTTCAAAAGCAGAGGCATGCAAGATTAGGGGACAGTCAGAATTTCTTAGCAAAATTATATCAACTCTATTCATAGTCACATTTCATCTAAGCACATTTGTGACAAAGTCTGGCAACTTTCAACCATTCACAAATTTTATGCTTGTCTCAAATGGACAAGTCATCTCAGACATAAAGACAATTGCTGATACTCTGGAAGAAGCATTTCCAGAGTATCACATGAAAATTCTTACTCTTCTGATTTTATAAATTACAAAAGATGTTAAGAACTCGGGACATTAGACTTTCGGCCATCTACCCGTAGGTTTATAATCAAGATTTTACCATATTAAACGCAAAGCTGCACTTAAAAAAAATCTTATCCTACTTCACCTTCTCCTCACAGAATTCATTATGATATGTTAATACATCTTAACGAAAACTCATTTTATTAATTTTTAATCGAATTTGGAGAGAGCAGGTCTTTCCAACGATCTGGCGAAGGGCCATAATCATACCCATTCCGATCCCTGATAATGACCCAAAGAATCCCAATAATTACAGGCCAATTGCTTTGCAAGTTGTATTTGAAGCAAATGGAAAGGATGGGTAGTGCCAGATTAATTTATATTTTAGAATCAGAAAAACTTATTTTCAAAGTGGATTTTGTTTTGTAACAGCACCACAGACAACACATTATTGCTTGAATCCTCAATTCGAGATGCTTTCATAATGAAAAAACATTTAGTTTCGATATGGAGAAAGAGTACGACAGAACATGGCGTTATGCAATAAAGCGCGATATATATGAAATGGACTTATGGGGTAATCTCCCAATTTTTCAACATTTTTTACAGACAAGGTCTGCATCAATGATATTTTATTCAATGGCTTTCCATAAGAGGAAGGAGTCCCTCATGGGAGTGTTTTAAGCGTTATTCTTTTTAAAAATTAAATTAAATGGTAATTAATTAGCTTGTAAATTAATGGTATTATTCGACAACTTCCTTCTTATGTACATAAAACTATTTGTAGACAATTTCCAGATTTTTGCTATGGAATAAACTTACCTTTTATAGAGCAACAGCTTCAAACGGCTATCAGAATTATAAGTGAATGGGCAAATCAAAATGGATTCATCTTTTCTACGCAAAAAAGTGTCCATTTCACTCGACAACAGGGCTTATTCCCAGAACCTGAAATTTTATTAAATGGAGCTGCCATTCATATAGAATCTCATACTAAATTTTAGTCGTCACTTTTGACTCAAGGCTAACCTTTTGACCTCATTCATTTACTTAAATGAAAATGCAATCAGTCACTAAATATTAAAAAAATTGTATTGAATACTATTTGGGAGCTAACTCGTATTCACTTTAAAAATCTACAAAGCACTTGTTCGGTCGAAGTTAGATTATGGATGCATTGTTTATGGATCTACTGCCAGGTCTATTCTCCAAGCTCTGGACACGATTCATCAAGACCTCAGAATGTCTACTGGGGCCTTTCGCACATGGCCTGTCCAGAGTTTGTACATTTTGACCTGAGAGCCTAATTTAAAGCTTAGATGTCAGAAACTGTAATAAATACTATTTTAAAATAAAAACTAATCTGTCACATCCACTATTTAATAATATAACAAATCCCAAATTGGGAAGCTACTATTCATTAAAACCTATGCTCATTCCTTCATTTCGTTTTAGAGTTCATGATATTTTACCATTATTAAATATGGACGACCTAGAAGTATTTCAGAGAGAACACACCTCCACCTTTGGAGGTTCTCCGGCCAGCACTGAGGAATGTTGGTCGGAAGGGACCATTGGATTTTGAGGGATGTTTGCGGGGTTGTCCTTGGACAGTCATCTGGGTAAGAATAGGTAGGAGTGAAGGAGACTCGACAAGTGGAGACAGAGGAAGACTGATAAGTGAGGCTGCGATCTGCCTTTTTGCTGCGATCTTCCAAAGGATTTGGAATTGTACAGAGATTCGTATATTATACCTAGAAATGTGTAAATAAATGTACATTAAATTTACCTCATCAAGCGTCACTCTGGTAGATAAGAAAAGAACCACAAACACGCGTTTAAGCGTTTTTACTATAACACTCTCAGTAATTACTTAAGTATATAAACAATACAATTTTCAACCATGCAATTTGATGTTCAATATAATTTCCCCATTTACTCTTAAATGTTCCAAAAATTTCAATAAGTAACTAATTATATTTAAATGCATCTCCAAATAATATTACACATGCCACCACTTTTCAACCTGTTAAGAAATGATTATTAAAGTTAAGTAAATCAAGAGTGGCAACACTAGAATTGTTTTTATGTTCTGTATCTATGCATGTTTGATCTTTTAGTCCTAGCTGCCTGTTGTAGAATTATTGTTTTGCTGCTACCATGTTTTGTCCTCAATAAACTAATTTAGCCATAGACCAGTGTGTTGTCTACACTAAAAACCTTCAGGTTATGAGCCCAGATTATTGTTTGGTGGCTAATTTGAAACAAAAGTAAAAAGTTCCAGGCAATGAAAAGAAAAACAACTAAAAATGACTAACGTATTTGAAGATTTAAGCAGTGTTGAAAAACTGAAAAACCAAAGTAATTTTCTAGTGTGAAAGTTTCAAGTCAATATACTTTTTAAATCTCATTCTTTATTCCATATAGTAAACGGAACTAAATCAAAAGAAGTCTTAGCTGATAATGCATTTTCTTCGTGGATGAAAAGAGATGCTCAAGCACAAAGAATAATTGTGACAACTATTGATAAGAAGGTTATGATGCATATTTTAAATTGCGGAAATAGTTTCAATATGTACAAAAAACTTTGCAATATATGAACGGGATTCTGAGCAGCAAAAATGTAATTTGTTGCAGGAATTTTTTAATTACAATTATGATTCTGAATCCGATATTTCTACTCATATAAGTAAACTAGAAAATATAGCATTCCGTTTAAAAGCTCTTGACAAAGACATAGATGATGAAATGATAATATCGAAAATTCTCTCAACTCTTCCAGAAAAGTACAAACACTTTCAAAGTGCATGGGATTCCACAAAGATGACAAGACATTAGAAAATCTAACAGCTCGATTGCTGAATGAAGAAAATTCCAGTAAAATGTCTGAAATACAAGAGGAAAGTGTTGCAAAGTTAAGTGTTAAAGTTCAAGAAAAAAGATGCTTCATGTGTAACAGCGGAGATCACCTTGCCAGATCCTGCCTTAAAATTAAGATGCAAGAAAAATATGTTAAAGAAAGAAAATGTTATAAGTGTAACAGTTCTTCACATTTTGCTGAAGATTGTAAGAACCAGAAAAATCAACTTCATTGTAACATCTGTAAAAAAACTAATCATGTGGGAAAAGATTGCTATGTTAGAAAAAATGGAAAAACAAGTTTCCTTTCTTGCTCCTAATGGAAATTCTACTGAAATGTGTTGTCGACTCGGGATCTTCTAGTCACATGGTAAATCGCGAAACATTGTTGGAAAATTCTGAAAATCTCAACGGAAATTGGTCTTTCAAAGGATTCAGAAGTGATGGAAGCAAAAAGTGTTGGAAGTGTCAAAACAGACGGTTACATATTAAATCAAGTGTTATGTTCCTGAACTGTCTAAAAATTTATTGTCAGTAAATGCTATTACTAAAAACAAAGGAGAAGTAAAATTCGTTTAAGATAGAGTTGAAATTTTTAAACATGGTGAAATTGTGTTAAAAGGTTAAAAAATGAAATAGGACTCTGAAATTGATTTGAATAAATAAAATGAAGCATTGTTAACAAAAAGTAAAAATTATGCAGACGTATGGCATCGTAAACTTGGACATTAGTGTGAAAAGAACATGAAACTTCTATTGAAGCATTCAAAAGGCATGAAGCTATCAGAAAAAGAAATAAAAGATATGTCAAATTCTTGTGAAGTATGCCTAAAAGCTAAACAAGTTAGATTTCCTTTTAAAACTGAAAGAAATAGAGCTACAAAACCATTGCAAATAATACATACAGACATGTGGGCCTATAGAAGTAGAAACATGGGACAGGAATAGATATATTTTAACCTGTTTAGATGATTATACACATTTTGTTATGGTGTTTTTGATTAAAAGCAAATCTGAAGCTCTCAGTGTTCTAAAACAGTATGCAAAGGAAGCTGAAGCAAAATGGTCACTTCGTGTAGCTAAAATACGTTGTGATAATGGAGGTGAATATTCTTTAAATGAAATGAAAAGTTGGTGTAAGTCAAAAGGTATCAAGTTAGATTACACAATTCCATATACACCTCAATTAAATGGGAAGACTGAATGCTTGAATAGAACTTTGCTTGAGAAAACTCGGGCATTGATTTTTGATTCTGGCCTTAAAAAATTAATGTGGGGTGAAGCATTAAGAACTGCAGCATATCTAATAAACCGAAGTCATACTGAAGCTACTGAGGTAACACCAGCTGAAATGTGGTATCAAAATTAGCCTGATTTGTCTCAATTGCAAATATTTGAAAGTGTAGCTTATGCAAAGAAACTTGATCAACTAAGAAAATTAAATTGTAGAAGTAACAAACTTATTTTGTAGGATATACTCACAATGGCTATCAGTTGTGGGATGAAGAGAAAACAATAGAGATTTCAAGGGATCTGGTATTTCTTGATCCAAGAACTGAAGAAAGAAATATTATATCACTATCAATTGATGCTGAGGAAAATAAAGAATTAGAAGATTCCAAAGAATCAAAATTATATTTCAGACGTGAAGAATCACAAGAAAACAATGAGCAACTTGGATGAGGCAAAAGAATAAAGAAACCACCTACTCATCTCACTGATTATGTTTTACTTACGTATGAAGAAGCAGTAACTGGTCCTAATAAAGAAAATTGGAAAAAAGCTATAGAAAATGAAAAGAAATCTCTGGAAAAAAATGAAACTTGGCAAGTTGTGGATAGAAGTATGGCTGGAAATAAAAAGATTCAAAGTAATAATATAAAGCAAGATTAGTTGTCGGAGGCTGTGAACAAAATTATGGAATAGATTATGAAGAAACTTTTAGTCCAGTTGTGAACACATTACATCCCTAAGAATTTTATACGAATTTACAGCAAAAAAAAGGATATATTATGAAATTTGACATCAAGACAGCATTCCTGTATGGATAACTGGATGAGGAAAATGCCAGAGGGTTACAGTTATCAGTCTAAAATATGCAAGTTACACACACAAAAATCATTGTATGGTTTGAAACAAGCTCCTTTAAGGTGGAATAAAAGGCTAACTGAATTTCTGAAAAGTAAAGAGATTTTCGTCAAATTAAATCTGAACAATGTATTTTTGTGGGAAATGATTCAATATTAGCTTTTTATGTAGATATAATCTTAATTGAGCCAGATAAATCCAAACTAGTTAAATACTTGTCACTTCAAACTCATTTTGAAGAATTTCCATGATAAACCAGATTCATTTTTAGGAATTAATATGGGCTTAAATTCTGAAATATGGAAAATTCATCAAGAAGCTTATGCGAATCAAATACTACAAAAATGTAAAATGCAAGATGTTAAGCCAATGAACACGCCTATGTTAAAAACTTCAACAGATGATGCAGAAAAACTTGAAGAAATAGTTTTCCCTTTTCGAGAATCTGGGAAGCCTTATATTTTTCATGCAGAACAAGACCAGATTTGGCTTTTGCAGTGAATTCTAGCAGTTGTCATGTTGAAAATCCATCAAATAAAGGTGTAAATCTGAAAAGAACTCTTAAGATATCTAAAAGGAAGCTTAAATTCAGGAATAAGTACTCAAAGGAAATCAGTGATAAAGAACTTATTGTCTATTGTGACTGACTATGTGGGAGATAGTGAAACGCATAAAAGTACTACTGGATATGTGATTTATTTTTGTGGTGGACCAATAAGTTGGTGCTCTAGAAAACAGTCCATTGTAGCTACCTCAAGCACTGAAGCTGAATACATATCAACAGCAGAATGTAGTAGAGAACTTGTGTACCTTAAAATTTTAATTGAACTTACAAATGAAAACATTTTTTTTACTCTAAACATTGATAACCAGAGTGCTATAAGTTTAATTAAAAATGGGGTATTTAACAAACGTAGTAAACACAGATGTCAGATACCATTATATAAAAGAAAAGGCAGATGAAGGTTTAATTAACATAAAGTATTGTCCTACTGACATACAAATTGCAAATATTTTCACTAAAGCATTGAGATAAAATAAATTTCATAAATTTAAATCCAATTTAGTAATATAACTTTATTTCTAAAATATAATAGCTTAGTATTTATGAATGTAAAATTATGATTGATTTTTAGTGTATTATTTGTCTTTGCTATGTTTTATTTTATGTTCAGTAAATGTGAAAACTTTGATAATTAAGAGTTGTGTTAAGAAATAATTATTAAAGTTAAGTAAATCAAGAGTGCTAACACTAGAATTGTTTTTATGTTCTGTATTGTATGCATGTTTGTGATCTTTTAGTCTTAGTTGCCTGTTGTAGAATTATTGTTTTGCTGCTACCATGTTTAGTCCTCAATATATTAATTTAGCCATAAACCAGTGTGTTGTCTGCACTAAAAACCTTCACAATCTTCCATTTACTTAACGTAATATCTCAATAACTATCCATAAATGCTATTTATTAAACATTTAAATAAGTACACATCACAATACAAACAACATAATAAACATAAAAATACTACATTTCTCATACATTTGTGTTACCCCTGTGTATTTAATGGCTCACTCTCGGATAAATTCAGAAGGGACTTACCAGTACCCTTCGTGGTATATGAGTTGACTGCCATAGGAACACTTCCATCTTTCCTTGCTTCAGACAGTACAGTCCTCAACTCTTTCAGGTTTGATACAGGATCACTCTTTAGATGATGACACCCCTCGGTTCAGGATAGCTGTTCCCCCTTCGCAAGACATTCGACCACCCACTCTGTTTTCATCAACCCCTCATCGACACCAAGCGTGGGTCCGGGCCGCCATACTCTGCCGTATATGCTGCCATACTGTGCCATTGTAAAAATGCTTAAACTGTGGTTCTTTTGTTATCTACCAGAGAGAGTGACTTCTTCATGGGGTAAATTTACTGTACATTTATTTACACATTTCTAGGGTATAGTACATGGGTCTCTGCACAGTTCAAAATATTTTGGAAGATAGCAGCGAGGACCCTCGCATGTCCGCCCTCCTCTGTCTCCGATAATCGAGTCTTCTTCACCCCTCCCATTCTCCTTACCTGGATGACTGACTGTCTAAGGACACCCCGCTAACATCCCTCGGGGATCCAATGGTTCCTTCCGACCAACATTCCTCAGTGTTGGCCAGAGAATCTCATACATGGGTTTTTCATTGAAATTAAAGAAAAAAAATTCAGGGGGCAAAAAGAAGTTTATTATATTTGAAAGCTATCTAGGTCTCTGAAATCATTGATCATTCCTTTTTTTATCTCAAATGCATGTTAAATTTAATTTAAAATTAATGAAATATTGTCAGATATATCTCACTCCTGTACTGAAGGGAGTTTAAAAGAATTTTAAACTACTTTCTCCTTTTTTATGAAATATAAATAAGGTTTCAATTTTAGAAGTTTTACTTATGCAATTCTATCAGATCTTTTTCCTTGCTTGAAATTCCGTTGTACACTTATGTAGTAATACAATTTTTCTACCAAGAGGAAATGTCACTTAAAGTTGAAATCACTATAATAGTCCATCTAAAGACAGGTGATATTATAATTCAGTCTTTATAAAACCTTGAAACTACTTAATTTTGTGTGGTCTTGCGTTACCCAAAACCTTAGTTTTCATGTAACTTTTTCAGTCTCTGATTCAATTTTCAGAATATTTTCTTTGTTATTTCAAATGATAATAATTGATAAATAATTTCAAAGTTCATTTTAGCTTTTTGTTATTTTTAGATGCTACACATAAATTTGGAGCTAAATGATTTTTATTAATGTTTATAAATATTTGTAGAAAATTATACCTATAGGCTAGTACACATGTGACCTGTATCAGGGTTCATATACCTGAAAATCCTTAAAACCTCTGGATATGGATTATTTTCAAAGGGTCCTGAAATTAACTCGACACCTGGCAATTTGAAATACACCTGGAAATTTGTTAATTTGATTCTGTTTGTAGTCCAAGAAAATTATTTGAATTTTCTAACTGGTTTTAAAATATAATCGAGGAAAGAGTGATTCACAAAACAAAAGTAAATTAGTTCCCAATATGCTTCACATGTTTTTCAATACTACAGACATTTTTCATTAATATTGGCAAACTGAATTTAAAACAAAATCTGATGCGATTTAATGATGAATGTAATACCTGCCATCTATTGTGAAAAGCATTGCTTTGCTGGAAACAGAAAAGCCTATGCTACTTTTGTGGCACTGCAGTTAGATTGAGTGGAAGAGAATTAGTGATAGATTAAAACAACATTTTAATCTCTTGTTAAAGTTTCTAACTTTTTGGTTTATTTAATTGATTTGCTTAGAAACAGGAAGGGAAGCTCCTATTTTCTGAGCTATTAACTTAGCATGAAAAAACCACAAGCTAAGATCTATGATATTACGTTTCTGGTTGATATGAATGAGTTAAAGCTTATATAGGTATGAAAATTCTGTGAGATACTAGTATTTTAACACTGATTAGGAACTCCAAGAATTTACTTTTCCAATAAGTATGTATCCAGCACAAATTAATAATTTTAGAGTTTAAAATAATTTGTTTTTAATATGTAATTCTCAGTAAAAATGTTCTTGTTTACAGGTAGACAAAGCATTTGATCATTTGGTGAATTATTCCAATGCAATAGAAAGATCTGTCCGCTTTCATGTCACATGCAATCAAAAGACTGGTATTTATTTAAGAGAATCACAGAAAACCACTCGAGCAGCTACTTTTAATATTAATGTGGAACCTATCTTCTTGGGTGATGTATATTCAGGTAAAAATTTGTTTATAAATATTCATAATACACATACCCAGTTCATGAATGCCACAAGTCAAAAAGTGCCTTTCAAGGAGAAGTATTTTAAAATTTTCAAAACAATGGGAAAATAGTGCAAGACAGCATTGTTTGTTCATTACTTTTGCAAGCTTAGTTATGGTAATTTTTTATTGGAGATAGAGATTTGAGTGGTTATGAATGGGCATTCATAATCACTCAAAATCGATTTCTTTTCTAGTTTTGGCAGTTTTGCACTGAGGGTGTGATTTTATTACTTGGATATGTAGAAACACAGAAGTAAGCTCTGGTTAATTTGGGAAACATTTTTAAATTTCAGTTTGGCATTGCTTTTTTAAAGTAGTGGAAACAAAACTTTATAATTTCTTCATTGTAAAATATAACTTAAACTCATTAATATAATTCTCCCTTAATTTAAAAATCCTCTGTCATTGTGATTCTGTTGCAATCAATAGCTTGGTAAAATTATGATTTTGGTATCTATCTTCAAAACTGTTTTTACTGACAGTAATCTCAACCATCATTCGGGCAGCGATAGACCTGTTGGAAGAGTAGTGGATTAGCAACTAGTGGGGTGCAAATTCGAAACTAACTAGAGAATTCTATTAGAAAGCTCATAATTTTCTAAAAGCTTTAAACGACTTTGGTTGTCCTCAAACATTAATGATTCATTCAGTTTAAGATTAAAGTAATTGGGGAGTCTAGACAGCCAAATGCCTTGACAAGCTTTGAAAAACATTCTGCTTCAGTTAAAGAAAGCATCACACCAGCTAATGATTCCCTACAGATGAAACACATCTGCTGTTCCACTTCTGATCAGTGGAATTATTTGCTCAGTTAGCATCAGCATAGCTGATGAGTCTTGTATGAATTAAATTGTCATCAAGATCCCCTTAACTAGAGTTTTAAATCTTGAGGTCCTTTCAGATATTTAAGTAATAGTATTGTTAGTAGTATTGACTTTTCAGTATGAATGTATTATGTTTTGTGTATGTAGCACTAGGTTAACAGTAAGTACTCTTTATGTTAAATTTTATTTTTCAATTATTTTTTCTGAAGATGCTGAGAACAAAATAAACTTCAATATGAATTTGAAACTGACTTCTGATGTCCCATGGGTTTTTGTGCCATCCAACTTATGTCTTATGCATGCATCTCGAACTATTTGCATTAAAGTTGATCCATGTGGACTGTCTGTTGGAGAGCATTTTACATGGGTAGGTATTCTTTTTCTTTATATACAGGGTATTTGAAAAATTCCCTTGCCAAACTTTGAAAGGTGATAGGGTGCATCAAAATAAACATTTTCTGTCAAACAATGTGCAACTTTTGTGCATAGGTGCTAAAGGCCACTGTTTGACACATTTGTGAATCATTCTATTTTAAAAACTTTGTCACTTCTATGGATTTCCCACATGATGGAGCATTACACGAATTCCGAGATGGCTGAAATGCATAATGTACCAGACTCCCAATGGAAACGGAAGAGCTGCTCAAAGATTGTACAATGAATACTTCCCAAATAGGAGAGTGCTGAATCCTCATACAGTTTAATGTTTGAACCACTAGCAGTGTGAAACACATTTTATTCAGCTGGTGTGATGTGGGTCAACTGAGAAGTCCAAGCACTCTAGAAATGGAAGAAGACATGTCATCAAGAGCTATCCAGGCTCAAGCACACAAGCTATTATGCATAGAATTTTCGCTAAATCAACTTGGAAACAATTGCAATTCTAGTCTAAATTTTTGTAAAATGGTGAAAGGTGTTGATACTTCTAGACATCTTACCTTAGATGCATCTGTTGCTTATATTCCTTCATGACATCTATCCAAGTATCCATGGTTTTGCTTCATACTTTTCTGATCATCAGAACTTTCAAGTGCACTTTGCTTTTTTCTTAACATGTATTCTAGGAATTGAGACTTTTCTTGAAATAGTTTGAATTTTTGTCAAATCTCCGTTTAATGAAGGCTCATTGGCATGCTTTTTCAAATTAGCAATCTAAAAGTAAACTTGACTAGAAATATACTATACATTAGAATCCAAATTTGTGTATTCAACTTGTGAGAAGACAAGTATACTATGTGCTACAAAAATTACGTGAACAAGCAACAAACCCTATTTTCTGATTTTGAGTTATTCTCGTCAAATTGAAAGTGAATGAAGTTTTAGGAGGAGGTTTATCCAAAAAAAATGCTGTAGAAAACCATTTCTAAGTTCCGATTCTTTTATAACTCTGATCAGTGACATTTTCTACATGTATCTTTCATAGCACTTTCTACATTATACGTTTTATTTCTTTAGTTATTTGTTGAAAGTAGTGAAAAAAGGATTTTCTGGGATTCCGTGATAATGGTCGGTGATAGACACAATTCGCTAAACATGAATTAGCTCTTTAAAGGAACATTGTATTTCATGTATTCCATGAAAGTATTAGTATTTTAGAAAAATTATTGTACTGAAGAATTGTCTAAATAACTGCTATGAAAGGTAGTCTGAGACACTGGTAATTAAGAGAAAAGTATAAAATGTTATTATTTTATTCCTTAGTTTTTAATTAACATCAATTTACACATTCAGTATAGCCTTAAAATAGAAAATAGCCTCCTTGAAGATGCCTTATGTTTCCTTTGGGTTAAAACCTCGATGACCCTGATTTCACACAAGATAGTATTTTAATAACTATTTGTAGCTTTTAAATATTTAAAAATGTTTGAAATTAAGAAAATAGCTTCATTGTAAAACAAATACAATACTCTAATTGATTTCAATTGGAAACAAATTAAATTCTCCATTGGATTCCAAAATGCCTTTCACTGGATATGTTTATTATAAAGGAAGCCGTTATTTACATTTCACATCACACTAGTTAACAACATTTATGTATCTCCCTGTTACTGTATGGAAGTGCATAGTTGGTAAAGGTCATTAGTAAACACTCCGAATGATGTTAAACTTGAGTTTCCACTTTCGTTTATTGTTAACTGGGCCATTTCCTATGGCATCTTTACTTTCGGCATCTCCATTCGTTGAGCAGTCAGATTTTTAAGTGTCTTTGTTTTAGTCATTGCTTTTGGCCAATAATTAAATTGTTAAATTTTATTTTTTAAATATCACATTAAGTGAAGCAGTTACAAATATTGATCTATTTTGCAAAAGCAAGGCACACACCTGTAATGACTGTTTATTTAAACTGATCAAATTTTTTGACTAATATATTTAAATTTTATTTTTAAGATAAAGAACTCTTTCATAGCTTTCTACAAATTTGTAAGTAAAGAGGATTTGGCAGTCCTTCCGTTTCTGACGAATATGAATGAAATGGCTCTAACTTAGATTACTTTACTTGTCTTACTTTTAGATTAATTAATTATTGTCCTTAAATTTACTAAATTTTAACCAATAAAACTATTTAAAACAGTTCAATTAAAATAAAACTTTAGTTGGGTGTTGTGTTTCTGCTCCTTTCTATACAGCAAATGGTAAACTTCGCGATGTCTATCATCTATTTTTACTAATTAGAAGTAAGAACTGGATACGTATTCCAAGCTCTCCGTTAGCTCTTCATTAATTCAAAGTTAAGTATAACCAAGCATTACACATCTTAAAATGTAAAAGGTATGTGACTAGCAAAGACTAACTATGCCGTCCGTAGTTAAATTCTTGTCTCCTTGAACTTTTTATTTTTAGCACTGCTTTTGGAATTCTTAACTTTTGACATCTTTAAAATGGTTGTTGTCTTCTAAATGTTAGGTAAAAAAAATCACGTTCAAATTGTTAACTGAGGCAAATATTTAAAAATGGAATGAAAATTACATGCTATAGAGCCCCAAATAGATTGCGAGCTGACTGGCTGATTGCAAGATTTTGTTTTTGCTGTTTATTTTTGTTTCTATTTGGTTGAATTTTTGTTTTGCATCACTTAAAAAATATTTAAAACACATTTAAAGAGGAAATAAAACTGGAAAAAGGTCTTAGGTTCCAAAAGTCGTTTTAAGTTTTGGGTACTTAAGATCATTTTAGGTTTTTAGATCTTAAACCCTGAATTAGTTATTTTTAGGTGCTATAAAATTTACACAGGATATTTCAAATTGCAAAAACGTATTAACAGATTTGAAATAGAGAGCATAGAAGGCAATAGGTAATGCCCTTAAAATAAGATGTTACATATTTAATTCTTGTACAATGATTTTTTAATGATCTGGAAGAATATTTTTCAAGACATGTTTTTTACAGATCAAAGCATTTGACTGTGCATGTGTGGAGAAAGGTCCCGTTTTCTGCTTTCCTGTTACTGTGATAGTCAGTAGAAAGTAAGATAAATTTTGTTTTTATGTTTGAGTTTATTACTATTGATTAAATATAATTTATGGTGAAGAAATATCTATTTACTTCAGTTTCCTTATCTTAAATCTACTCAAATTACAGTGAGTTGTATTCAACATTGTGAATTATGGTGATTGGTTTCAGATGCGATAGTTTTTACTTTAACAGTACTTTTGGAAAAGCTAGTGTTGATTTGAAACTTATGCATTCTAAATTATTTTAACATAGGTGGGTTGGCTTTTCTTTTTCAGATTCACTGGTGATGAATTGGGCTTGAATGTTCCTTCCTGTATTTTTAAATCTGGAAAAGTTGTGCGAGAATTTTTGGAAGTACCTGCTGGTTCTACTGTTGCTAGTAAGTTTAAAATGAATTTTTAAAGATTTGATCTTTGTTTCAAAATATGAATTTTTAATAGTTGTATGATGCTTTATCACTCTTCTGGTTTGTACAGTCCTTAATTGAGCATTCATTGAAGTACCTGCTGACCCTATTGTTGATAGTAGGTATACAATGAATTAAAATTTGTTACTTCCTTTTTCAACATACATGAATTTTAAATAGTTGCATGATGCTTTACCATTCTTCTAGTTTGTAGTCTTTAAAAGTGTGAAAGCCCATCTTAAATTTAGAGCCATTATAGGCTCAAGTTATTCTGTTAAGATCCTTAATTTTCTTATTAACATAGACAAAGTTTGCATACTTTTAAAATTAGAATGAGATTAGGCAAGAGCGTTTGTGGGAGAAATGTGTCCATTAAATATAAAACGCTATGCACTATCTGTCTCATTAAAGTAGGGGTAGCCACTTGCTGCAAATGCTTAGAAGAGTCCGATAGAATAGTTTCACCACTAGAATGCTTCAAATTTTGACAGGGAACAACTAGTGCAGAACAAAAAGGACATAAATGAAATGATATGCTCATGCTCCAAATGAGAAAACAGCCTATACTTGCCTCATCTTATAGGGCAAGTGCGATCCCAAGAAAATATTTAAAAAATAAATCAATTTGTTCAGTTTCAACAAATAAAAGTGTAAAGGGTCTGGAAATGTAAAAATACGAAAATTTTTAAAATTAGACATAAATTTGTGTCTACTTGCCTCACCTTACTCTACATCATTTAAAAAATATTGGACCTGGTAAGTACTCACTTTTTAAGTGTCATTAAAAGTACTTATTTTTTTTATTGAAATTCTCTGATTCACAACATTTTCAGAGAAACACACTGTTCAAATATGCTCGAACTCCAGTAGGAAAGTATAAAAATTATTTTCCCTCAACATAGCACTAGCAACCATGTGTTTACAGCAGCAGTCACTTAAAAACAAATGCGGATATGCTTACTTGCACATCAGATAAAGATGCCTGTTTCACATAAATTCAGTGGTGGAAAAACTGATCATATGGCCAACTACAGGCTCTATTGACTTACCTTTATGGAAAATGATGGCTTATCATTATGGAAAATGATGGTTTACCGTTATGGAAAATGATGGTTTGCGTTATGGAAAATAGTGGCTTACTGATAAAGAGACTTTACTTCCCCCTGCAACAGTTTTTTAATATTGTTTGATGTTGAATAAAAATTATCCTGAAATTTAGCTTCAGTTAACCCTTTTTGTTTAGGCTTCAGTATAAAGCTTTCAGGTTCCACTGGGACTCCACTAAAAGTTATCTACAGCATGTAAAACTTCACGAAAGCAAGCTCCTAACAGGATGAAAATGTAACAAAAGTTGGAGAAATTCTATAATCGTACTGATAGACCTGGATATCTTCCAACATAGTTTAAGGATTGCATACTTTTGGGTTTGGAGTAACTTGTGCAACTAGATAACCCACTGTTTTAAATGTTTGACTACTTATGTTCAGTACCCCAAGGCCTCACAGAGGGGATTGCTGGGGCATGCAGGAAAAATGGGGCCAAGAGATGTGAACTTTAAAAAAATTAGGAAAGACTGCACTGTAATGTGCAGTCTCCTAATTTTAAATATTTAAGCAGTAGCGTCCATAAGCCTTGTCTAAGGTGTCTAGCTTTCACTAATCTAAATGAGGAATTCTATTTATGGTGATAATTTGGTATTTGATTAGTAAGGTAATACTCAGCTTATAAATTATGTTTGCTGTTTTTGTAAACAATAACTGTCTAAGCCTTTTTCCATTTATTGCTTTTAGAATTAATATTGTTTCCAATTGTGAATATAAATTGAGATTTTAAAATTTGTTGTAAGTGAGCAAGACAAAGAAGTTATCACTATTTTGAGTTTTTTCTTCCATAACTTAACATTGCTATTAAATGACTTTAAAAATATAGCAGTTGTAAATTTAAAATTGAACCATGATAATTTTTGCCCTTGGTTTAAGGGGTCATTATGTCCAGAAGAAATTGTAACTGCAACAATTTCTACTTGCGTTGATAAATTATAAAGAAAAACATGTTGGAAGTGCAAAAAAATAGTTTTGAAAAATGTAGAATATAATCAGATTTTTATTCTTGATCTAGATCAGTGCCTCAATATACAATGTTCTCATATGTCAGTGATAAACTAAAAGTTCTGTTCTTTCAGTCCCCTTCACCCCATCCTCTTCGTGAATCCTCAAATCAGAAAAAATCTTTTACTGAAAGAACACAAAAAATGAACTCGCATGAATCACAAAAACTTTAAGGCCCATCATCTCCTTTGGATTGAAAAACTGAAATACTTCAGATGAACATAAATATTTAGTGACTGATGCCTGCGACATCAGGCTATATTTTGGTTTGCTTGTGCTAAGCATACAAGTTGTTATTTTTTAGAACTGAAAACTACTTTTCTACTTAATGCTAATTTTGTTTATAGGATGCATCATACTGAACTCAGAATACAAATTATTTTTATGACCATTTGTCTTTAGAGGCAGGGTTGCTGTATTTTTTATGTATATAGAGTTGTACATGAAATGTAACAATTTCACTTTCATTCTGTAACTTCCAATGAAAAAAGCAATAAAAGAAACGGATTACTCTGATTATCACTTGAAGAAAATTATGTTCTATTAGTCCATACTAGATTTCTATAATTTTTAAAAGCTATTTTGCTAACATAATTTTTAAGCAGACAGCCATGCAATTGTAGAAAAGGGCTTGTTGCGATCAGTACAATGAACACCCAATTTAGTAGAAAGGTGATTCATATGCAAATATCAGGAGCAGGGCGTTACAGGTGACGTGAGGGCACTCAAAACGCGTGCAGTCAGACACAGTTTTATCCCACTAACATCAGGGAAAGAGACCGTTACGGTGGTCTTGGCGTGCTCGTCTGGGGAGGCATCATGATGAACGGGCGGACTGAGCTCCAAATTTTCGACAGAGGTACTGTTACTGGAGATCGCTATTGTCAGCAAGTGATCCTCCCCCACGTACGTCTGTTCCGAGGTGCCATTGGTGCAGACTTCGTTTTTATGGACGATAATGCCAGGCCACATTGGACTCTTGCTGTTGGGGAGCTGCTAGAAAGTGAAGATATCACTAGAATGGATTGGCCAGCATACTCCCCTGATTTAAATCCCATAGAACATGTGTGGGATGCTTTGGGGAGACTCCTTTCGGCACGATTATATCCGCCGGACCCAACAACTGAAACAGGTGCTCATTGAGGAATGGGCCCTCTTACCTCAACGACTGTTGGATAATCTAGTGTTGAGTATGGAGAGACGGTGCCAAGCAACCATTGCAATTAATGGAGGTCATATCCCTTACTATGGGGCATCTGTTCTCCCTCTTGGGCAGACAATCATTTGTACCAACGCTACTCTTTCGATAAAGCCTTTTTTGTTTGATTCCATACTGTATGTGTTCTATTCATTTTTGCGCTAGTATGCTTTCTTCATCCGTTAAGTACAAAATACTGTTTCTGTATTCTGAATTACATCTCTCCCAGGTGATTTCTTGCAGAGTTACGGCAAAAAAAAAATCGTTGCTTAAGTTTTGCACACCAGTGTATATTTAATATTCTATTTCAGATTTGCGCCTCAGCTCATGTGATACCAAGATTAGTTCTACTATTGTTGTTCATGCTGTTCAACTCCGTCCTCAGTTATGGTGCAAAGCTCAGGAGTTCTACAAAATGATTCGTTTGGGACCAAAGGAGGAATCTTCCTGTGTCTTTTCCGTCAAAGTACGATTTATATATTTGGTTTCTGAAATTGTTTTTTGACTTTAAGTAGTCTTATTGTGTTAGGTATAAACTTTATATTTTAGGTATATGGCAGATTTTTTCAGTTCCAGGATACTGCCTTTTCGTAAATACTTACAACTCTTCTGTTTTTGTTTATTTAGAAAATAAAAGTATCAAACCTCATTTTACAGAACAAAGACAAACAGGCCATGTCTCATCCCAATTTGTATTTAGTTGGGGATATCGAATATGTGTAGATTTTACTAACCAAACACAAATTTTTAGCAATAACATTTAAATGCAAATTTAAGCTTAATAAATTTAGAATATGTTAATATTTCAACTTTTATCATGGACTACTCAATAGTTTTAGAACACTGGTGTCATGAAATTGCTTTAAGGAATAGTTATCTTCTGAAATAACCTTATGAGTGTAATTAGGTTCTACAAATATTGGTTTTGCTTTACAACACAATTAATAAATGTGATTATGTGATTACAAGTTACCCTCCCGAGACAAGGCAATAATTTTTTTCATTATTTTGATAAAATCAAAATTTTAATTAGAATTAGCATCTTTAACCCTTCTGTTTATCTGGATAAACATGAGGTCTATATTAATTTTGAATTTGTCAAGAAAAGCAATTAGTTATCTATCTGAATGTATTATTTTACTTCCGTACAGGGTATGCTGGTTTAAATCATTTAAATAAATTAATTTTTATATTAAAAGAATCATTGATTTAAATCAAAATTTTTAATTTCATTTTCCTTTCTGTATTAAGTTGAATTAATAATGAAAATAAAATAACAATGAACAAGATGCTTGTTATTTTATGCATAAGGGGGTATGCTATGTATTCTATACAGGGTCAATGATTAAAAGCATTTTTAAATCAGATTTATTTGATTTAAATCAGATTTTTTTATATTTAAATAGAATTTTTATGATTTTAATTATTTTGTTTCCCCACAAGTTTAAATTTGTTGAGGACATGAGACATGCAAATCAGTGTAGTTTCTATTTATTTTTGATTTATGTTAAATATTTATATATCTGATGGTTTAGGAAATATAACAGTGTACATTCTTGAGTATCAAAGCATAGGAATTAGCCAAGTTAATCGGATGAGCATAAATAGAAAAGTGCTACAAATGCCAAGTGTCAGTAATGTTTTTCATCTGATTCTTGTGCAATTTAGATTACTTTGACCTTAACCAGTGACTTAGAATTTTTGGACAGATAAATAAAGTTATTGGGTCCTACAAACACCAAATTGTATAAAATTTGTCAAAAATTATAGAAATTTCAGAATTTCTTTACATTATATATTTGTGATATATAACAAAATATATATACAATTTCTTTAGGTATTTTCATATAAAGTAAGTTTTTTTTAGAAAAGATCATGTACCAATAGAAAATAAAATAAAAGGAACTTGTATCAAGTTTCATGATAAATTTCTACTTTTAATTTAGTAATTATTAACATTTAGCTAGCAAAAGTACTTTTTTGTGGAAAAAAATGTTATCTGTAATTAAACAGTTAAGAATGAGACAAGACATGGAAATACATTATGAATGTACAAAGAAATTAAAAATGCCTATTTTTCAAATTTTCTCTAAGCATAGACAAGTATTTCATAGGTACATTCCAAGCACACAAACAGGGTTTATACACAACATACCAGAAAATGAAGTGAATTCAGGGAATTTCAAGCTTTCAATGAAAAATTCATAATTGCAATCATTAAAATAGTTTTCCATTTCAATTTATAATCTATTTTGTCAACATAGTCATTTAATTATCAGATGGGTGAATTAACTTTTACATTCCAAATTTCAATTCCATAAATAGTTATACTAACATTTTTAAGAAGTCCTAGAGAACAGTGCGTGAAATTTCTCAATAAAATGTAAATAAAAATAAAACTAACCAACATATTACCCAAGACAAAATGAAAATATTAAAATTGTCAATTGAAGATTTATGTACTAAATTAAAATGTTTATGTGATACTGCAGAAAACCTTTTCGTTGTGTCTAGGTGTCTTTATTTTTTCATGAAGAGACTACAATTCTAAATAAATGACTAGAACATCTTAATAAAGAATACATGTTGCCACAATTTTAATAATTTCAGCATCTTCACCCATCACATGGTAAAGGACAGTTCAAAATTGGCCTCATGCAGTTTATAATTGTAAGGAATGCTTAAAACAAAACCCATGCTGATGAATAGGCTTCTGAGTGCCCCCTGTTGGTCAATGGCATGATGGAAATGCATACTTGTCTGGTAATTAGGGTCCCTGTCAACGAACTGTTATTTAGTGTTTACAAAGGGAGAATGATTTTCGGTTTAATTTTTGGAGTGAACTGAATTACATGCAAAGTTAACTTATTTGGATAAAATAACATGCATCCCGTTCAGCTTGTCTTTAAAATTTTGATTTAAATTAATGATTTTTCTAATAAAAATCACTTGCGATTTAAATCAGCTTGATTTAAATCGCCATACCCTGCTGTTCATAGAGAAAAGTTTCATTTTCTTGTATGTTATGTGTAAACCCTTTTTTGAGTGCTTAGAATATTACCTTTGAAATACTATAATACTCAGAAATTTGAAAAAGAGGCATATTTGATTTCAATTTATGTATTTCACGTCTTGTCTCAATTTTTACTGTTTACTTACAAATAACAATTTTTTCACAAGTACTTATTGCAACCTAAATATTAGTGAGAAGTAGGAATTTTTTCATGATACAAGTTCCTTTTGTTTTATTATTGGTTACATGGTGTTTCTTCAAAAACAAATTTTTAACCAATTAAATTATTTTTTATAAAAATTACTAAAGAAGTTACATAAAAGAAAGATGAGATGTACACATAAAGAAATTAAAGATACATTTTATTCATGATAAATATATCTTGCAAAAAGAATTCTGAAATTCGTCTGATTTTTGAATAATTCTATACAAAATTTTTTGTGGCGTCAGTGGGATCCCACAACCTTATTTATCTAGATCCAAAAATTTCACATTGGCCAAATATGGCCCTTGCGCCATAAAACCCCAAACACAAACCAAAAATTTCACATTACTTTGATTTTAACCCATAACAGATAATCTAAAACACTTTATAGAACCAGATTGTAAAACATTGCTTATGCTTGGCATTTGTGGCTATGTTTTATTTACTTTATCATGGGATTGACTTTGCTAATTCCTATATCATGTTTTAAACTTTCAAAAATTTACCCACATGTATTTCCTAGTACATTAATGTTATACATCATATATAGTAATATTTAACACATATCAAAACTGGAAACTACGCTGATATTTGTGTCTCATGTCCAATAAGTTTAAACTTGCATGGACAAGGAATTAATTAAAATCATAAAAATCTGATTTAAATAAAATAAATCTGATTTTCTTCATTTAAAAACAAATCATGATTTTTTCATGCCCTGCTTCTGTATATAATTACAGTAAACAGACATTACACAGTAAAACGTGTCTTTGTATGTATATGTATGTTTTACTGAACTGTCTGCTTTTCTCTAAGTTGTATGTATATTTTACTACTGTTGTATTTTGCTTCTATACCACCCATAATTTCTGTTCTCAACCTAGGAAAAAATTGTTTTGGAAATTGCAATTGTTCAGTGGTGGACCTCATTAGAAACTGCAACTATAAATTATTCTGTTTCTTTTCATGGTCTTCTTCCAGATACTCCATGTGTTACTATGGTATGCATTTCTAATATATTTGAGTGTTGAAAAAGTGTAAAATATTTAAAAAAATTTTAATTATATATTTGTGCTGTAAAACATCACTTAACCCTACATTTGAACTGTGAAGATTATAATTATCAATAGACAACTATAGAAAAAGCATTGTTAAAACACAGATTGCCATGTTTTGTTTCAGAAAATAATGATCATTGATTATCAATTAACTTGACATTATTTATATTTGCTCAAATAAATTTTTTGTGTAGGTAATTTAGGACTGAATTTATGTTACGCCAGTAGTGGCTAATGGCATTCAGTAAAACCAGAAATGTAATTTGTGCAGCAATTTCTGCCATGAATAGGCTACTACCCTTTCTAAGTGTTTGCAAGCAGTTGTCTAGAGACCAAAAGTCCACCTTTGTAACATTCAAGTAACCCATCTATGTACCAAAGATGAATGCTTTGAATTTCATCTTTGGTACATTCGCTGCAAATAGATTCCGGTTTTTCCCCATAAGATATTTAAGCAAGGATGAATTTTAGATTCTATAAATTATAAAAGAAACTTATTCATATTGTATTTGTTTTTTATTCAATTTTCTAACATTTCTTTGAAAAATAAAGTTAACAATATGCCATAAATAAACTCTTAAAGTGTTTAATTTAAGGAACTTAAAAATGTGGAAATTAATTATAGGAAAATTACAGCTAGCACAGGGTTCCATTGGCCCGAAAAGGCCCAATTTTTAACTTTAAATTTTGAAGGCCCTTAAAAAGCCTTTATATTTGCTGAAAGTCCTTAACATTTAAAAAAGCCTTAATTTTAAATGGGCCTTAATTATGAATGGGGTATAGAATACAAAGTCTTTCAAAAAGGAAACTTAAAAACATTTTAATTATTTTCTTTTAAAACTAACCTTGTTTCTAGAGGTGTAAAAATATCTAAGGTAACTTAATTCAAATAAATGTTAACATCAATTTAATAGAGATATGATGGATTACAAAATGAAAATAAATGTGCTGGCAAGAAATAAATAAAACAATTACTTTCTCATATATAAAATACTAGAATTGCAAGATAATGAATAAAGCTGTTCTTTATTATCATACCCCATTTTAAAGGGATAACACTCAAAATGTTTTATTTTCTATGTTAAGCAAATGTTTGTAAATGTATAAGAGTTTAATTGAAAAGGTACTAAGCAACAATGCCACCATATTTTCTTCCAGACAAGCATTTTAATAATATGCTATACATTTTTGAAATTGTGTTTTATGTAATACAATACTTTGTAAACTTGCTATGTTTTTTATGCAAATTTCTTTAATCTGCACTGCACATTTTGAACAAAATTTATCCTAATTTTATACTTATGTAGCATGGAGCTGATGGCATTCACCGTGTTGAAATACAATCATCTCATTCATATGAAGAAATGTTACCATCAGCTGTTTTAAAGACTCATGTAATGGCCCTGAGGTAAAACTCTTACACTAAAACTCTATTAAAAATTTAATTCTTTACTCTATTTAAAATTTTCCCTTCCCAGCTTAATGAATTTTGAGTTTAGATAACAAATACTTCATTACTTAATACAAAAATTAGTGCTATCAAAAGAATATTTATACAAAAATTATGTAATAGTAACAATTTGTAGTTCATTGAAGTTCAACTTACCCAGTAAAACTAGATTTCTGCAGTCTGGAACTAAAAATACTTTTGTTAAAATCTTTTAACTGTGTATTTATTTAGAATTTAGACTACATGTATTTGATTCTATTTTCAAATTCATTCATTCATTTAAAATAATTTTTGATTGATTTTTATGGTTTTTCATTTTTTGGACTTAATAGTTAAAATCGTGTATAAGTCATTTGTCACTACTCGAAATAATCTCCTGAATTGGCACACTTTGCCACTTGTCTGACAAGGCCATGATCCCGGAACGAAAAAAGTCTTGTAGCTGGGATGTGAAGAAGTCATCAACTGCACTGTGAACCTCCGTATCTTGGGTGAACCGTTTGCCAGACAGAAAGCGATCCAGGTGACGAAACAGATGAAAATCTGTAGGTGACAAATCAGGGGAATAGGGGGATGAGGCATTGCTTCATAGCCCAACTCACTTGTCAGCATCGTCCGTTGTGCGACATGAGAACGAGCATTATCTTGCAAGAGAACGCCATGCCTGTTTACCAAAGCTGGTTGTTTCACCATCAATTTCCAGTATCTGTCGTAATTCATCACAATATCATTCTGAAGTGATGATTTGGCCACTTGGCCCGAAACTGCGATGAATTACTCCAGCTGTAGACCACCATACAAGAAGCATAATGTTCCTGGGATGTAAGGGTGACTTGTGATGGCATACAGGATTCTGCTTTGCTCAACCATTGTGCAGATCGTTTCCGATTGCCATAAAGGACCCATTTCTCGTCGCAGGTAATGATTCGCTGCAGTAGAGGTTATCTTTCATTCCTGGAAAGGAGCGATGCAGACTTCCAAATGTCTCGTCTTGTTGGTAATTGTTAATTCATGAGGCACCCAAGAATCCGTCTTTGACCTTACCCAGTGCAGCCAGATGGAGAACAATTGTAGTGTGGTGGACACCTAGCTCGGCCGCTATCTCGCAACATGTTTTCTGCTGTTCAGCTTCAACCACACTTAGCAGAACATTGTCCAAAACTGCGACTTTTCGGTGATCATGCGTGATAGCATGATAATAAGATGCCGGAAGCTTGTAAGTAATTACTTTTAGGTGTATGGGGGGTCATTCCCAAAGCTATTTCTCATCAGACATTTCATTCGCACCGTCCCAATAGATAGAAGGCTTGATGAGTTTTTTATTAGGAGGTTAAAAGCTTTCATTTGTAATTCTTAAAAGGTAACTTTAGAGTACTGAAAATATAAATATTTTCTAATATTTTTAAGCCTCATTACTTGCTTCATTAGTTTAAATATTTGATTTTACGTATTCTAGACCACATGATTACAAAGTGAGACCCTTACAATCCAGAGATGTTATTCCATATGGTCGACAAATATATGAAATACAATTAACCTACATTTTCAATGTTGTAAGTATTTTATTAGTTTTTATTTTGTTTAATTTTCATGTCATTTTCAGAATTGAAACATTTGTGTTTCATTAATTAAAAGGAAGGGTGTTTACATTAATTAAAAGACCTAGAGTTTTTGGGCAATGAGAGTATTAAGGAAGTATAAAGACCTAGGAAACAATGTGAATTTCTCGAAAATAAGATTTACATATGGTAAACTTGAAAGGACTACGTTGTTGAAGTACACATGATACCAAATACCTGAGCAGGAGTACCCCCAAGAAAAATTACAATTAATTCCTTGATCTTACTATAATGTAAAGTGGACTGATTGTTCTTCAACAGTGATCAGTTAATTCCAGAATATAGTCCTTATTATCTTGCACTAGAAAGAGTGTTCTCATTGTTGATACCTGTCTATTGCAACCTCCCAACCCACCCCTGAAGACATCACTGCAGATGACTTGAACCAGAAGTTCTAAAAGCATACTAGATTTCTGTCAATCCAGTCATTCCCTGCACTGAGAGGCATCAGATTTGATTGGGAGTATTGGATAACTGAGTTTTGAAAGTAATTTTACAAATTCACTGTATTTATCAGTAAAAAATCAGACAAGCTTATGTTAATGGTATATTGATTCCATTTAATTTGTATTTAAAATACCTTTTAGTGGTAAAAGTTTCAAATTCAGTGCTATAGTGACAGCCATATTGCTATTTATGCAAGATAGTATGTAATACTTTTCCAAAATCTTATCCAAAGCTGCGGAATCTGATTAAATCTGCACAATTGATGTATTTAATTCTAGGTATTAAATTTACTTGTATTTGAAAAGCCTGGCATGGATGTGCAATTGTAAAAAATACATGTTCTAAGATACTGGTAAAATAACAAGCAATATATTCATATATACAGCAATATTGGACACAATAGCCTAAATAAACTTAAGTATTGCATAAATATGACCAAATTTGGCTTGAGTCGCCTATTTTATGCCCTATAAAATAAGTCCACAAAACTTCACTTTGTGGACTACCATACTATGTGCTTGTATATTTTAAAGGTTTTAGAAAATTTGAATATAATTTTTTTTATAGATTTGCTGATCTGAATGTTTTTTTTATATTTCGAATGCAGATGCCAAACAAGTGGACAAATGTCCTGCGATAGAGAACAAAAATACAAGATACAAATAATACAAGTAGTAGGTAAATAAACAAAACAAAAAGTCAAGTACAATATAAATTAGGCTATTAAGTGAAAACATACGGTCTCTACCCTCCTAGTAATGAGAGAAAAGAACACTACTAAACAGTGGGGCAGGTGAGAAGCGTCCAAGACAGTACCTCAGCTGAGGGAACAGGATGGACTATAGAAAAGAATCCAATATAATGTAAATGAACCACAAGACAGTCATGTCCAGTTCCATTCAAAAAGCGATAATAGCCTTTTACCTTAGATGATCCGTTAGATTGGTGAGCCGTTCCATCCATTGTTTGTCTTGTGTCGTGAGGTTGGACATGAAATCATTTTTTATTTTTAAATGTAGAGAAACATCAGATTTGAATATCATATCAGTCTGGACAACTTCTGTCTCTTAACAAGGGCATTTGAGGCCTTATTACTGGGGATTCCACAGTGAATGTTTAGTACGATTTTTAAAATTGCCTTCCAAACTTCTACATAAAAACTAGCTCTCTCATTCCATGCAAAATGAGCTGTGCCTGACATCACTAATTTTAATGAAAATCAGTTTTTAAATAGGTTACATAGTAAGAGCAACTGTAAAATATTAGGCTTCAGAAATGATATTTTGTTATTGACATTAACAGTTAAAGGCCATACAAGTGTAGATTTTATAGTACTAAATGTAGCTTGTTTGCGACCCTATATTTCAATAAGTTATTGACACATATTTAAAATTTTTATAACCTTACATTCTTTACAAAAAGGTCACCAAGAGAAAAGTCAGAATATAGTTTAATAGCCATCACTGCTGAAGCAGAGATTGACGAAAATAGAAATTCTGTCCATTTGCTACAAATTACTCTAGTGTCTCTGGGAATGAAAAGATAATATTAATGATTATTCTTAATCACACAAAATAATCTTTGCTTTTTATGACAAATAGAGTGGTGTATTTTAATAATTCCGTTTCTATTCCGTAGTAAAGAAAAAAATAACTTTTAAAAAGCGAAATTATGAAAAACTTCAATTTTTTAAAAATAAACATTTAACTGAAGGAAAACTGAAGATGTCAAACTTTTCAGCATCACACACTAAGATGTCTTGTATGTTCTGAAATTATCATTATTGCCTTTTGCTTATTTTTGCCCCAGGCTTATTTATTATTCTGCAAGTGCAAAATTTCACATGAAATTACTTTTGTAAACCCTGTTTTTAAGCAAGGAAGCTTGACCCAAGAAGTGTTCCATCGGTGAAATAATCATTTAGTCAGTGGAAAGTTAAATTTGTTAGTGAAATCTTTTTCATTTGTTTATATCCTTAGGAAATATAAGTATTAAATACTATTAATTGTGAATATTAAATTATTTGTAAGTAGCAAGTATTCATTATGTAAATGCAATATCTAATTTTGAGATTATCTTTGAAACTGATGTGGGGGAAATTTTGCCTTTTCAAAAAGCTGTGACAAAATTCACTTTGTAAAAATAGTTTAAAGTAACTTTCTGTGTGTTCAGAGCAAACCGATAAAGCTCTGAGAACTTGTATTTGAGATTGGGTAGGAAGTTAAAATTGTTTTTTCTTCGGTTATGAAATAGAAACATCAGAGAAGCAGTATGAGAAACTCAATAACAGTACCAACAGCTATTTTGGAGAAATCACCAATTAAAAAGGTTCTTAAACTCGGTATAAATCAAAGAAAGCATTTTGGCAAAAAAATTTACAGGAAATCGTCAACAGCAAAAGTAAGTCTGGCTACTGTCCTACAAGTAACCCCAATGAAATTGATAATGCACATGTGACTAACAGAAATAAAGATTTTCATATCTGTCAATGAAGATTTTCATTGCTTAATAGATAAACATCGAGTTCTTGTATGTGTCTTTGACGGATGTTATTCAAATTGAGTCTCAGCTTTCACAAAGGATTAATGAAATGTCAACAGCTATTATGGGAACATGTAACTCATTGTTACATCCTGATTCCCAATTGAATCCTTCTTTCATATTTAATGCAATCACTTAAGAAAGATTTTAAGAAGAATTTGACAGCACTCTCAAATTTCAATTTCTGCAAATGCTACAAAATTGAACAAGAGACCTTTGTCAGATTGAAAGTGAGTTTGAAATGTTAATCAAGTAAAAGTTGCACTGTTCATGATGCATGAGTTTAAATGTTAAACTTTTTTAATAGTAATTAGATGTTCTGTTTTTATAATTTACTTTTAAAGGTAAAAATAATTTGGTATTTCATTATTGATTTTGGGATTCATTATATTTAATTTCGCTGTTGACATTTGTGAAATGCTTGATATGCATAGAATGGGAAATGAATGTTATGGTTGGCTATGATAACCATTGCCAACACTTGTGATAATTTTAGAATACTTTAACTATCCAAATAGTCGTTTGGTGACGAAAATTTCAGTCGCTAATTTCCAATGGGCTTGTACCATGTTCTTGAGTGTTACCAATTTTGTTACTGTTGCTTAAGACTCAAAAGGCAATCCTGTGTGTGAATTTTTTTACAAAAATAGACATTAAACTTTTTCTCAAAAATATCGTTTTTGTCAGCTTTTCTTCATTTGGTTTTGTATACCTATTTCAAGTGCGAAAATCGTCATTTTGTAATTTTTCTTTGCTATTTTGAAGGTGAAGGCAATAAAGGCAACTTCAAAAGTTCAGCAATAGTTTTGTGATACCTAGTACTGTAACTGACATGAATTTCAATGATACCTTTTTAAATCACTTTAGCCTATAGAAACATTTTAATTCTATCAAAATTAATACTTTTCATTTTCTTGCAACTAATTTTTAGATTAAATGTGATGTTTAAAACTTTTATTTTCATAATAAGAAATAAAAGAAATTGTTTTACAGATTAAATTTTTTAAAAATATTTTGTGTACGTGAATTAGTTTTTGAGAAACAGATCTTCAAACTTGCAACAATAAGCAATTTCAGAACTGCTCTTCAAAATTGCAATTCCCTTATTAAAATGGCTCAAACTTCCAAAATATTTAATTTTAAACCAAAATATTTTAACTATCGTTATTTACTCAAACAAAACCCCTGTACCAAATTTCATGAAAACCTGTCACATTCAGCCTTTGCTTTTTCTTATTTTTGCTCATTTCACATGAAATGACCCTTCTGCTAATATAGTATTTGCTATTTCTTTCAAGGTTTTCTTTTCATTGCTTTTTAAAATTGATTTTTCATATTTCCCTTTAGTCTAGGTCAACAGAAATTACTCCTGTGTTTTCCCTACTTTCGGAGCTTTTGTATGAGTCTGAATTTGAATCACAACTTTGGATGTTGTTTGATGGTAATAAACAATTGCTTGCTATTGGTGATGCATATCCAACTAAGGTAATCCTTCTAAAACTGATGCTAAATTACATATTTACATTTGAATGTTGAAATAAATGCTTAAAACATGCTAAACGTAATGTGCAGTGTATTTTCTGTATTATATTTCTTTTAGTTTGCATGATTATTGCAATTTTTTATTTCATTTTTTAAGTGAATTTGTAAATTATGTTTATATGTTGAGCAAGCCAGTCAATGTATAGATGTAATTTTTGGTATTCCAATTATTGTGTTGAGTAACTCAGATTCACAATGCTACTGGCATATATTTTACACAAAAATAATTTGGGAACTTGCTTTTTCTAGAAGTGACTCAAAGTACTAGAAGTACTCAAAGACTAAGGACACTTAGCTTAAAAGTTAATAAAATTATGCATGAAAATACTCATACAAAATATTCACCTTGAGTGGAAGGACACTTCTTAGAATTTGAAGTGTGCATTTCCACAATTTCTAACAGAATACTGATTTTCTGAACTAAAATGAATGAAATGAAGCAACACCAAATTGTGAATGCTTAAAATACTGATGTGATATGTATCGTAAAACTGTTTTGACGTTTTCCCCAAAGAATATCGCATACAAATTGCTCTCAACTCGGTTTTCAAGACTATTAAATTGCAAATGTTATTGCTGTGAGAAATGATCTTTCCACATTAGCGTTATTTTCATTTTGCATTTAACACCTTATTTTCAGACTAATTTCTCCATGTATTAATTTCCTAACAAAAGTATTTTATACTATTCCCAAACTGAGAGGGGGCCGTTTTTGCCCAGTTGGAAGAGTAGTGGATTAGCAACTGGAGGGGTGTGAGTTTGAAACTTGATCCAACCAGACTCATGTTCGTGGGGGCTGTTGCACATTAAATCTGTTGTAGCCTCAAATACCATGGTGTGAAAGTTTGGAGAGTGGGGTGCCAGCTCAAGTGTTGACTTCGTTATCTGACTGGTTCAAAATTAATTGGTGTCGTCGTCGGATCTTTCCCTTCGGGTTTGATCCTGGACCGTTGCCAATAGCCTATTATGTTGCTGCAGTGCGATATTAATTAACTACCTACCTAAACTGAGGAGTGAAATTATATTTTCTTGGAATCTTCAGATCCCTTCCTATTGCTTTTGTTGTGATTTTTGTTTGATATTTGAAACCAGTGTACATTATAATATACATAAAAAATTCATATAGAAAAACCTGTTTTATTTTTAATTTCTGATTTTTTTATAATTCTAATTTATAACATAAAATTCTAAAAATAAATCCAAGTCTTGGGGGAAATAGAAAATTTCATATGGAGATTACAATCATGATTTCTTTAGAAGAGTTGAAATATTTTTAAAAGCTCAAACCTTCTCTCCTGCATTGAAAAAGGACAATTTTATGAGCTAAGTTTTTGGTTTGCATAGGAATTTTGTGTGTTAAAAATGTTATGTGGGCTTTGTTATAGAGCTTCTATACTGAATTATCAATTGAGCCACTGGGATTGTGACTGAGAAAAGGTTAAGGAAAAAGTATTGCTTTATACATCTTAATGCATGAGACTTCACACTCTGTTTTACCAACTGGAAACAAAATTTGAAGTTTTAATTTTATCTTGTCAAGAAACAAAAAAGTAATATATGTATTTGCTTTTAACTTAAAGCAGCCAGAATAATTGAACAGCTGGATAATAAAAATTGTCGATACAACAGAAGTACAGCTACAAGATTACACTTTTCCTAGAACGATTACCATTACAAATTGAGAACATATTTGTCATGGGACATGATTTTATAGTCTGTTTGATTTATATCATGTGATGTGTGATTTAAATATTTAACTTCATTTATTTCATTACAGTACACTGTTAAAGTAGAAAAAGGAGAGTATACTTTGAAGTTACAAGTCCGTCATGAAGATACTGCACAGTTAGAAAAGTTGTCTGATGCACCAATGCTGATATCTATAAAACTGCAATCAAATATAACTATGGATATTTATGATAAGCACTCTAATGCTCTAATTAATGGGAAAAAAGTATCTTCTCAAACAGTAGCTCCAGATTCAACTTTGCCAATTTTTCTTGTGCCTATTCCAAATGATAAGTAAGTTTAAACATAATATATCATTCAATGCATCAAAGTATTGATTTCAGTTTTCTAATGTATCAGTTTAAAATCCGAACATCTACTTTTTGACATGACTACATAACTAGTTATAATTTTGTATGAATCTGACTGCCTAGGACTTTTTACTAGCTCACTTTAATTCATGCTCTTGATTTACTATTAGAATTAGATTTTATTTAGATGCTTAATGAAATAATTGTTTCGATTACTGCACAACTTTTTCTCTCATTGGAGGCTGTCTCGTTTTATATTTTCATTAAACAAATTTGTTTAGAACTTTTAAACTAGTTTGTATTGACAACTTCTCTAAGAGGCCTAGAAAGGTCTTAGAATGAATTGGTTAAAAATAGAATTTTTCTTTTTGAAATGCTCTTTCTGCTGTATTAATCTATATTCTATTTCTAAAGATATCAAATAAATTATTTAATGTCTCATTTTAAACATTGTTCTTTGCTTTAAAATATTCCTATCTAATGCATGAGATTTGTGTTGTGAGTTTTAGGTACCAAAGTTATGGAGAACATTAAAACTAAAAGGAAAAATGTTAGTTGCTTTGGTTCCATCCAGTGTTCCATTGTTAACGTTTCTGGAGTTCGGAGGTTTTCCCATACACTAACTCTGAAGGTGTATATCCAGTACTTTCGTGAGTAACTGTTCGCAGTGCTGAAGTATAGATGGGAGATGCTTGTCCCATTCTGTACCTGATTCTAAGCATAAAGCCCGTAAAAGACGTTTCAATGTTCGATGAAACCGTTCGATAGGATTACTCTGTTGGTGATAAACAGAACTGTGCCTGACATTGATGCCAAATCTTTCAAAACACTCTGTAGTAAGAGTACTAGTGAAGAAAGTACCTTGGTCACATTGTATTTCGCGTGGAAATCCCATGTGACTAAAAATGTTTAAAAGTGCGTCTGACACTCACAGAACTAATATCAGCCACAGGTAAGGCTTCAGGGAACTTACTCGACATGCAAATTGTGGTGATAATATAACGATTCCCGTTATATGTAATTGGAAGAGGCCCGCATGCATCAATATTCAGTTTGGTAAAAACCTCTTGAATAACCGGAACTAACTTTAAAGGAGCTTTCTTTTTATCATTTGGCTTTCCAGCCCTCTGACATTGATCATAAGTTATCACAAACTCCTCCATATCTTTATAGCAGTTAGACCAGTAAAAATATCAGTTTAACTTATTTTTGGATTTTATACTACCCAATGTGCGGACTTTCCTTCATGACATAAAGATTTAATTCGTTCACGTAACCCCTCTGGTACTACTAATAGTTTCACAATGTCACCCAACTTATCTTCCCGAATTTTAACAAGTAATCCATTTACGAGAGAATATGCTTTACTTGTAGTCGGCGCTTGACTCGATGCCTGGTCATATAATGTTTTAAGATCATGACTGTCTTTCTAAGCCTTTATAAAATCATCCCTATCAATTTTCAAAAGTGCTAGTTCATGGACATCTTTCTGCAGAGCAGGGATTGAAATTTCTTCCTCTGCTTCTGAAGAAACGATAATAGCATCATCCTCATTTTCTCCCATACTAATTTTGCCCGTTTCATTTTCCCTTTGATCCTCTCTTGTTTGAGACCTTGTCTGGACTGCGTTAACAACTTCCGCTGGAAAAAAAAAATCGTATCCAGTTTTTTCCTTTATCAACGCGGCTGTTTTATTTCCTAACAGGTATCTGTGCTGGTGGTTTAAATGATTTCCGCATACGGCCGCTTTTGTTTGAACCATCCCGAAATCTCCAGAAACCTCCATGACCGCTAGGGGCAAACAAACCAAATCTGGACTTAGTGGTTGCTTTATCCAAATATTTTCACAGGAAAAAGGATTGATATACTTTTTGCATACTAGATCAATTGTTGCTCCCGTATATCTTAAAATATGAATTTTGCATCCATTCATGGAGCCTTGGCTAGTATAAGAATTCAAGCAATTTTGCTCATTACTTCCTTCAACATTATTTAGCGATTCTGTATCTTTTTGTTTAATTTTGGGCAAGCTGGTTTTATATGACCGATCACATTACAGTAATAACACCTTGGGGTCGCTCGTCTTTTAAAAGCTCTTTCACTGGAGTTAGAACGCCGGGGAAGAGAAATGGTCTGATGCTGGAGAGCATTCCCTAACTTAGTTTCCCTCCCTTTCATTCCGGATGTTGGCGTAGTCTTTTCGTTTTTATAAACTCTATCACTGAATTTCGGTTTTACTTTTCTTAAGTCCTCGTAATTATCGAAAAGTTCTGCTAGTTTTGATGGTGACTTAAGAGAAGCCCAATCATCTAGGAAGTGGTCTTTCATATTGAATTTTGCGTTTTTTCAATTGATCTGTAACCATTAGATCCTTAAGCTCATCAAAAGTTTCAACCTTTAACCCTATAAGCCATTCTTCCAAATAATTCTTAATTTCAAAAGTAAAATCCTTCCATGTACCATCTGATTTCTTTTGATGTTGCACAAATTTTTGGCGGAAGATTTCTGGACTTAATTTAAATCTTTGCAGTAATAGTTTCTTAACGTGATCGTAATTTTCGGCTTTTTCTTTTGGCTCACGAGCAATTAATCGCACTATATCTAATGGTAACAGGCTCAACAAATGCAATACCCAATTTTCCTTTTCTATTAGCGCTCTTTTAGCCAGGCGTTAAAAAATTACGAGATATAAACTAATATCGGATTGGTTAAGATTGAATTCTGGAATTAATTTTTTTTATATTTAACCGGGATGATATAGAATGGTATTTTGTAGAATCAGATGATTCATCTTTTTTTGGTATCCGTTTTCTAACTTTAACTTCTCTAATTCAAATTTCCTCTGAATTTCCTTTTCTTTTAGTTTATGCTCTGCTAGTCTTATTTTCTCGGCCCTTTCTAATCCCTCTAATCTTAATTTTTCAGCCCTCTCTAACTCCTCTTCCGTTTTTCTAGCTGCAAGAATAGTCTCAGAGTTTTTACAAAATCTTCATCATAATCATCATTACCAGTTATTGCATTTTTTATTTCAGGAACTCTCATTTCTGGAGTCGTATTTATCCCTAACTCATTTGCCAGATTCAGCAAATCCTGCTTTTTTTCCTTTACCTAAGAAAGCCATTTCTGAAGATTTAGCAATAATATTCCTGTCTAATTCTTAAGTTATAATTACAAACAAAATTTTACGATGCTCTAGAAAAAATGTACAACAATGTTCCCATACAAGAAAAAACACTAGAGCATCTCAAAACTTGTCAAACAGAATTTTAAGAAATTCTAACCAAACTGTAATTACCACAACTCAAGAAATATAAAAGTACTCACCCCTTTTCGTAGTACTCAACTTTTTGGCCTGACGGCGCACAAAATTTATTATCTGATTTTAGCACAAATACTGCTGGATGGCACAAAAACTCTTTGGCCGAAGAGCCCACAAATGGTCAGCTTGACCTTCACTTGGCTGTACAGCTCAACTTCAGGCAGTGTACAGCTCAACACTGCCTGATGGCACAAGCACTTTTTCTTCGGCTTAAAAGCCCACAATTGGTCAGTCTGATCTTTCCCTTGGCTAGATAGCCCCGAATCCGGTTGATTCACTTCTCGACGCCTGGCGGGTCGCTTTCCATGCAGTCCGTTCAACCACACTACAATTGGTCAGTTTGACCTTCTCTTGGCTGGGCAGCCCCGAATCAGCTCGATTCGATCTCGACACCTGGCGGGTCGTTTACCATGCGGTCCTTTCGACCACACTTAACTAACAAGTTTCGTTAGCACGAAAAACTATCTTGATGATAGAAGCTTTCCAATGAGCCAAAACCACCGCTCGTTAAACATTCCTGCAGAAAGTGGGTCAGAGACAACCCCCTCTATCTGAAGTGAAGAAAGAAGACTTGCATTCTCCCTGCGATAAACCAAACAGCACGAAACGCCTTCTGTCTCGGGATACTGTATCAAATCCCCACGCTATCCACCAATCATAATAAGCTGTACTGGATGAGATGGAGTGATGAAAGTTACAAATGGTAGCATAAAATAACTAGAACTTATATTCACCACTACAACATTTATTCATACATCCTACAGCTATTATATACAAATTTACAGATATTTTGTGACAGAAGGGTTCAGCTGAGGTTAGGAACGAGTGTCCGCTCACTTCTTGGTCTGGATCGCCACTCTGATTTTCTTCTGCAACATTTAAGGAAAAATCCACTTGAAGTGGAAGTTTGAGTGTAGTCAAGGGCCTTGATATTTATGAGATCATGAATGTCAGTATAACATCAGATGAAGATGCTTTATGTGAGTGCTTGGAACGTTAAAACCGATGTAATGTCAGATGAAGTGCTGTAAGAGTATATCCCTGGTAAGTTATGGACAGCTGGTTACTTGCGAAAAGAATTTTATGATCTCCAATTTGACAATTACGGAACATGATGTTTTGATCAGAAAAGCTGCCTTATTAGAGAGGGTTAAATGGGAAGTGTTACAGTGTCTATTCAGTCAGGGTCAGCATGCTTTACTGGGTTTGCCTACTGTGCTAGCAACCTGCAAGTTGTAGGGGACAGATTCGATTGCTCCCTAGACACATCTCTTCTGTGTCAATAAAGCTTTCCTTCCATTTACTTGATGTTTGGCTCAGCTTGGCCAAATATGACCCATGTAACATATAATTCAACCAACATTTCAATCACTCTGGTTAAGTGTTACATTTTACATTACAGATTAAGTATTGTCAACCCATGTTGTAGCCTTTTTGTATTTTCCCTTAAATGACTTTTATTTATCATTACATTTTCAAAAAGAGCTTAAGGATATTTTGATCCCTGTTCAGAATTTGTGTTTGAGTGTATTTCATGGAGAAATTTTGATAATATTTTGAAAACTATTGTTACTGATAGCTACGCGTGCTACATATCTTATTAGAAAAATATTAATTGTGAAATACAAGGAACTGATTCCATGCTTTATAAGATTGTTTGAAATGTTTTCAACCTTTAAAGTGTCTTGTTGCAAACTATAACAATTATTTTCTTCATCAGACTTCCTAAAAGCTGTACTCCTGGGAATTATCTTTTGGGCACCATCTCATTTTTTAAAGATGATGCTTCAAAGAAAGTTGTAAGTATTAAATAGAAAGTGTATATAGAATTTTGAAAATTCTTGTAATAGTATATAAGATCCTGAGTTGAATATTTACAGTTGTAATGTATGGAAATTATTTATAGCACACAATAGGTTAAACAGTCTCAGACAGGGCTGTCAAACTTGATTCAGATATCTTCATAGTAAGGCAATAGAAGATCTATGAGCATGTTATCATTACAGGCTTAAAGCATATTAAATTGAATTATCTGTTTTTGAATGTAACAGTCAACAATATCTTATGACCATTAGTTAGAATATTAGACCAGGTATATTGGTTACCAATAATAAAGCATTTTATTTCTTTCCATACTCTAGGTGTACAATTTTATGTATTCCGTTTACCACATCTTTTTAATCTTAAATTAGCCAAATTTTGGTAAATCTAAATAAAAAAACTGTCAGTTGGAAAATACATTTTTAAATTTATTGGGATGTTGAATAAATTCTCGCTGTTTTTTTGTGAAAATTACTGTTTTATTTTAAAAAATCATTAAAAAACATGTTACTGAAAGTATTGTCCATCGCTAGCCACTACTTTTCCCCATCTTTCTGGCAGCATTTGAATTCCACTTCGGAAAAACGACACGTCTTTTGAGGCTATCCAAGAGTCGACCCAATTTTTGGCATCTTCATAAGAACGGAAGTGCTGCTCAGCCAGGCCATGCGTCATCAACCGGAACAAGTGGTAGTCGGAAGGGGCAATGTCTGGTGAATACGGCGGGTGGGGTAGGACTTCCCACTTAAGCGTTTCCAAGTAGGTTTTTACCGGTTTTGCAACATGTGGCCGAGCGTTGTCATGCTGCAAAATGACCTTGTCGTGTCTCTGCTCGTATAGTGGCCGTTTTTCCTTCAATGCTCGGCTTAATCGCATCAATTGTAGTCTGTAGCGATCTCCCGTGATGGTTTCATTTGGTTTGAGCAGCTCATAATAAACTATACCCAGCTGATCCCACCAAATGCAGAGCAGAAGCTTGGAACCATGGATATTCGGCTTTGCTGAAGATGTTGATGGATGGCCGGGTTTACCCCACGATTTTCTACGCTTAGGGTTATCGTAGTGTATCCATTTTTCATCGCCAGTTACGATACGATGCAAAAATCCTTTCCTTTTCTGCCGTTGAAGCAGTTGTTCACAGGTGAAAAGACGCCGTTCGACGTCTCTCGGCTTCAACTCGTACGGCATCCAATGACCTTGCTTTTGAATCATTCCTAATGCTTTCAAACGTTTCGAAACTGTTGTGTGATCAACTTCTAATGATTCTGCAAGTTCATCTAGCGTTTGACATGAGTCTTCATGAAGTAATGCTTCCAATTGTTCGTCTTCAAACTTCTTCGGTGCGCCAGAGCGTTCTTTATCTTCAAGATCAAAATCATTATTTTTAAAGCATCTAAACCAATCTCTACAAGTTGTTTCAGACAGAGCATGGTCGCCGTAAGTCTCAACAAGAATTCTGTGAGCTTCAACTGCAGATTTTTTTTGAATAAAATAGTGCAGTAAAATTCCCCGCAAATACTCTTTTTTTGGCACGAAATTTGACATATTTAACGCAATGAAAAATAAAGTTGTTTACACTTCCGAGAAATAACATACACTGGATTTCAAGCTTGCTTATAGTACTTGTAAATAGATGCGTCACTATCATAAACTAACGCAACCAGTTCCGGTAACGCCATTTGTTGGAAAACAGCGAGAACTTATTCAACATCCCAATATATTAAGAATTTTCTATTGAATGATTGTTAATTAAATGAATCTTTCCATCAATAAGAGCATTTAAACCTGTCTATTCTACTTTTAATAGTGTTTCTTCCAGTATTGTCTTTTCTCCAGGAATTTGCATGCCGTTGCCCCTCGTACTGTACCACAAGAACTGTTCCTGCCACCAATGCTGGGTGGTGGCAGTCGCTATAGGAACAGGGCTTGTTCATTTTAAGTAGAGGCAACTGGTGTCTTAATTTTATTTACTTTTGGCAAATGTTGGAAAGAAACAGTTTAGTGTAGATCTTGGCAACAAGTAAAAATTGTAACAGATGTTTCCAATTTGTCATCAAGTACTCCAATGTTCGAAATTTGGATGTAGTTCTTCAGGGGGTATCCCCTACAGAAAATGGGATACAGTCTGTTTCTACAGCAACAGATGGGCAGATTTAAAAGCAAGAATAGTTCTGGTAGACAGTGGTATGTGTACATTAAATCTGTAGATCAATAAGCCTTGGTGGGTAGGATTTTTGAAAGTTGTTTGTTACCCCTGTTCTCAGTATTACTCCTGTCAGTCCTCAAGTTCCATTGGCTGCCTCATCATGGTCAGGGGTGTCACTGGGAGGATTGGATGAAGTACATCAGGAGTTTTCCTCCTGTAAGGTTGCCTTAGGCATGGAAGCCAGTTCATTTTCCTGGCTTAATGCCAATAGACTACTCCTGAGGTTAAGTCAGAATTCAGCTTTTATGGTACCTCACTAAAATAGAGCTGCAATTCTCGCCCTATGTGCCATGATGAAAATAGTGTCTGGATGATCAGGAGTTGGTCACTGCAACTTGCACAATATGGTTTTTAGACCTGGTCTCGGTTATACCTCGACCAAGGGGATTAATATCATCAACTCCTTTGAAAGGCAATCAAAACTGAATGCATTTCTAGTCATGTCTATCCAAATATGCGAATTTCCAAAGGATTTAGTACCAGGATGTGCAGATGTAAAGTAGTATCTGTTAACTGTTCATTCCAATAATAGAAAGATAGGTCATGAAATGCATTAAGTACAGAAAATTAGTTTTAATACTAGTCAATCTAGTGTATAAAGAGTTCAGGAGTTGAATAGAGCTGAACATTTATTAAACTTTCCTCAAAATGCTGACCCTCATGGCACCCTGAGGTACCCAAGTGATCTTTCCTCCCTTTCTTCTTTGCCCTCATTTACCCTTCTGCTTTTTGCCTTTTCTTCCTCCCTCATTGTGTTTTCTGTCTTGTGTTTAGCACAGCTTGGCCAAATACTGCCCTTGCTCCATATAAAACCTGAAAACAACCAACCTCAAAATGCTGATCTGTGAATTTTTGTACAAAAATATTATGTATTTCTAAGAATGTGTAATACAATGAATATTGCATGAAAACAATAATCAAACCAATTTTTACTTTAATTGTAGTTTTCATTATTGTAAACTGAAGAAATTTGCTGCATTTCACTATTTGTAATAACCTATTACATTTGAACCCATTTTTTGCAATGCATTCTAAATGTCCAACATCTCTTAATGTTATATTATTGGAAACAAAATCAGATGAGCTGAAGTGTTACAGCTAAAACTGTTTTTCTCTAGATATTAGTTATCAGGTGAATTTGTTTATATTCTTAAATTTTCAAAGTGCACTTACTGTTTAAACAGTAATTGATATTTTCTAAAAATGTTATTTCGTGGATCTTCATCCTAGTATGCATTGGAAATCAATCTTTGCAAACTATATGGAAAATATTCAAAAACTGATTGTAAACAGTTTTGAAACTTTCGAATTTCTTACTTCATTTTCCCCTGAATTTAAGAAATTCTAAAGTAAAGTCTTTTCTAAGAATAATGAAATCACATGAAATTTTACATGGCTGTGTCACTATTCATAATTGTTGGAATTATTTTTTCAAAATAAAGGCAAATTTAAAATGGGTACACAAGTCAAATGTTCAAACATTTTAGGTGACTACATTTTAATTTTTTATTCAAAAAAATAATTTTATCCAAAGTTTATTACTAGTATTTGACAGAATTCGAAAATTGTTAGAGGATGTAAAAAATTCACTATCTTATTAAAATCTATTTCGTATTAAACATTTAAAACTGACATCATCTGATCTACTAAAGATATTCAAATACATTTTTGCGTGAAATGTAAAGTTAAAGAAGGTTTACCATATACTGACCTCTTAAAAACTCAAAGATTAAAAATCTTTCAATCTGACTTCATATTGTATTAAAGAGTCACGCACACACACATATATATATAATTATTTTATTTTGATGTGCACGTGAAAAATAGCAAAAATTTGGAAGCATGTTTTAATCGTTTTCAAGTGGATCGACAGAAACATTTTGTGAATCAAGAAAGAGGCAAGCAATGTTTATGAATTTCTGGAAACAAGAAACATAGGATCAATGAGCTACTTTATTAGCATAATGTGCAAACAAAATGCTTCCTGGTACATATGAAGGTTGAAATTTTGTAGTTTCAAGAAGTATATAGAATTGTTAAGTTAATTTTGAAAGAGGAGTGTTTTCTTGAAAAGTACCTAAATGTATTACATTTATTTTTAGGACCAATATACACTAAAATACATTATGCCAGAACCCCCAAGAAAAGCATCTATTTCGAAAACAAATTCTGAGAAAGATAAAAGTTTGGAGGAAGAATTTAAAGATGATATGAAACAGATGAAAATTTCATGGATTTCAAAGTAAAATTAAATTAAAATGCATTTCTTGATTCTTTTTTATGTTGAAGTCAACACCTGCCTGTTCTGACTCCAGTTTCCCACTTTATATTGTACTGGTAACTGCAATTTTTTTTTATTTTCCTGTGTAATTTTCTGTTTTCAGATGCCATTTATTCAAATCCAAACTTCAACATATCTTGTCTTTAAAAAGGCAATTTACGTAATTTACAGTACTTTACATTACATGAATGACTCACTTAAGAAACCATCAATCTAAAAATGTTTTGCAAAAAATTAGTACTGCACATAGGAGGCAAGTTAATTTTGACAGTGGAGATGGACTTGCAATTTTGTTTATTAATAATCGATTTGAATTGAATAGGTTGAAACAATTAAACATGAAATTTGTTGTGAACCATTTGATGGAAACATTTCAGAGATCAGTCGTGTTAAGAGATTTGTAATGTCATTCATGATTTTGATTAATTTCTCTTGTATTCGTACATGCGACTTTCATGAGGCCCTTTTAAAAATTTTGGTAAATGTTCTTCAAATAAGAGTTTCTGAAATGCTGTGATCAAAGTGAAAACTGGACTGACCTTGTATGATCATTTCATTTTCAATTTAAAAACCTGCGATAAATTTTTCATCAAAAATAAATGTTTCAAGAAATAGATAACTCTTTGTAGCATGGACCTATAAAAATCAATGAAATTACTGCTTGAAATCATTTTTATTTTAAGCTTAGATCCATTTAAATATTTAGTTTCTTTTGTAAATTTAACTTGTGTAAATGATCGACACTTGGATCATATTTTTATTTTACTAAAAAATTTTCACATAAAAACAGACTCCAACAATTTGATTCAAAATTAAAAATGGTCAGAAATGTGGATATGTTGATACATTTAAGTCGAGAAACAAATCATGTTCATAACAAAACATTAACAATTTTTAGTCTATTTCTCTTTTTTTCAAAATGTTCTTTATACTTATCAAGTAAACTAATCTAAGGATTTCTGAAATGTGCACTAGAAATTACTAATTGTCAAATTGATTAATGCACCAAATTGTTATCAGATTGGGAAACGGACTATGTATTTCTTTACATTAAATGTTGCAAATTATCTAACTAAATTTATAGTTAATGAAAAAAACATTTAAAACTAGTACTTTTGTGTCAAAACAAATGTGAATCTGTTACGATTTGTTTAACAATTGCTTAAATTTGCTTTCCAAAACACAGTACACTTATTCCAAGTTTTCAAAACAGCATTTGAGTTAACATATTGAAAGTTAATTTCTTTGTTGTATTTATTTACATTTTATGTAATCATATTATAGGCTCTTAGGCAAGGCTTCAAAAGATCTGTTTGAGGACACTCTTCCAAAAGAGGAAAATAACACTTGGCCTATACTACAAGCTCGCTTACAATCTCTGGATAAAGAAAATGTATGTATGAATTGTATTAATGTGTGATATTATATTAACATACTGTATCATAACTAAATTACTTTGTCATTGAGTATATTATATTTTAAAAATATTTCAGGAGAAAAATCCCACAAATGATAACAAGAAAGCAAACTTGCTTGAAATGATCAAACTTGCAGATTCAATTTTAGATGCCATTGATACTAATGAAATTTTAGTAACTTTTGGCTCTAAAACTGACAAAAAAGAATTACCAAACTACAAAAAGTAAGTTCTTGTACTACAATATTTCTTCATAAACTTGCACAGTTCATAGAAGTCATAATTAATTTTTAATCACTATTAAAAAATAAGGGCATTTAAAGTCCCTCATCTCGTTAGACCCTTTATTATATACTAAGTAGTTTTCAGAAGTTATCAAAATTTTAAAATGTTCAGATGTTGAATAACCAAGGCTAAGTTTTATGTATATCCTATTTTTTAATCTTATTTTTTGGAATATATTTTTCTTTGGCATCTTGGTTTAGTGTTCATACTTAATGAATTGCTAGTCCCTTTACACTTCACATACATCCACACATTCTTGGCTCAATCCATGTATAAAGAGGCCACATATATTCATTCTAGACGGACAAACATCCATGCCTTATCCCCAGATATTGTCCTAGACCAGAAGCCTTTTGATCCAAAAGTCCTGGTCTATCCCTGGCCACCAGACCAATTTGTCTCCTTTTTTGTATTTGTTTATTACGTAAAAAATAGGCTGTACCAAAAATTCAGAAAACTGAAAGAAATTTGTTTCTTTAAAACCAAGAGTTCAAACATTTTATCTGGGAATATTTTTCAAAGGAATTCATTTGAAAGGTAGGAGCTTCATAGCATTTCCGTATGTTCTTTCTCTACAGCTGTAAAGCATGGATATTACCTATAAACATGAATTGGAAGCTATTAAATACTGTTACACTGTATTAACTAATGTTCCTGCAACAGCCAATCGATTTTTATTTCTGTACTATTATTAAGCCTTGATTCTCAATAGATATAAATGTCACAAATTGTATCAATCAAGATTTAATAGAATTGGATCTTGTTAAAATAGTTTAATTGTGAGATATCCAGATAAAAGTTATTATGAGCTTGAACAACTGCCATGGACAGTTTATGCATATTTTTTAAATTGTAAGATTGAATTACCAATACATTAAAGCAAAAACTTGAGATTTAATCTTTAAGTAATTGTCTTGAATATGAAGCTTAGGTGGTCTATTTTAAGATTGGGAAAAATATACTGTGTGTGTGTGATACACAACTGTTATGGTCATAATTACTTTTCCTAACTACCATTTATTTATTTAGAGATGTATAATATAAATTTGCAGTGAAAGCTGATTACCTATGCTTTATTTCAGATGAAGAATATGTATTGAGACAGTACTTACACACACAGGTTAATGAAATTCTGTGTTTCAGATTGATGTGTGGAATGAATTTAATCTGCTTCTTAACCCAAAATATTAGTGCAACAAATTTTTAAAAAGGTTTCTTTGTCATTCTTTGGGGACTAGTAACACTTGAATTCACAAATTATGAAGTAAATAATGTTGGTATGAATCGCAAGCAATCAAAAATAATTTTTTATATCAACTTTCCCTTTTGTGGTAGTTATTTGAAATATAAAACCAGTCTAGAATATGAATTACTGATCAAATCCAATTGTTTGACATAATGTACAGTATATTCCTGTTGTAATGTACTCCTTGGAAATGGTAAAATGTTTATTCACTAAAAGTAAAGCAATTTTAACTCACCGTATTTGAGTTTCATTAAAGAACAGTTGACTTATTGAAATATTTAATGCAAATTTAAAATATAATCTGTAAAATGACAGACTGGCCTAAATAACTTAACCAACTAAATTCTATCTAATTTCCAAGCATGAAATGGTTTTAGTTACAGATTCTTTTTCACAATTTTCACTTATAAAAATAAAATTTCTCAGTTTGTTTAAAAACATTAGCTTTTTAAAGACAGTTCTGCAGATCGTAAGTTACAGGTTGCATTTTATGACAGATCATGACTTGTCAAAATACTTAATATTATTGATTTCGTTTAGCGGATTTTAAACTGATGCTGTTAGATCAGTAAGATAACTGAGGATTCATTATTCTCTAAAGCATATGAAACTGTGCATCTTAGTGGCAACCTTGCACTCTTAATATAATTGCTTTTTTTTCAGCTGTTCATTATGATCTTACTATTAGTTCTTTTTCTTATAATACTTGTAGATTTCAATGTAGTACTTTGATTCAACATTCAATCTTTAATGTTGTATTCTACTTGATCACTTTTAGGTAAAATTAAATATTTTTACAAAAAATATTTTTATAAAAAAATTAAATATTTTTGACAAATAGGTCTCTGGTAACGGGTCTGTTGTATTAATTTCATTAACATTGTTTTAAATGTCAAGTTTTGGAATATTTTTATGTATCTTAAAATCATATTAACTATTTGATATAGTTAAAGCTTTAAAATTGTCTGAACATGAGATGTTAAAATACATTTGTAAGATGTAAAAACATGCATGATTTTTAAAAAACTAACATGCTTTTTCCAGACTGGAACAACAGAAGAATTGTATTATTGAAACTCTAGTAAAAAAAGGAAAAGCTATGTGTGAGTTTTTGTCCCTTGAGGAAGGTGTAGAAGGCGATAAAGAACTTAGTAAAGAAAATGAGAGCTTAAATCAATTTGAAAAGGTAGATGTAACTACACAGTCTGAAGTTAGTGCGAGCTCTGAGGTGAAAGCAGTGGAATCTATCACTTTAGATAAAGCTGATCAAGTACTTAGTGAACTTCAAAAATGGTGTGATCAATCTGATACAAAGGTTTGTTTTTATTTTATTATTTTTCTCAATATTAACTGGTTTTTGTATTTAATTTGCAATTAACTTGTGGGTATTTGCTCAAAAAAAAAGTAATAATCATAACCTCCTATTCATTTGTTTATTCATCTAGAAAAATAATTTTATTCCAGTTGATGTATTTTGAAGCAATTGGTCTACTTCTAAACAGTTGATATTACCACATTTATAAGATTTTTTAGTATAATGAATAGTTTATAAACTTTTATATTTTGAATAACTTATTCTGATTGCTACAATTTCTTACGAAAAATGTCATGTGTATTTATGCTTATTTTTAAGTTCTAGTATAGTATGCTTTCTTTATTTTAAAGGACAAATGAATTTTGATTTCATGCAATAATTTCATTAAGTAATCATTTGAAGTCGACTTTGAATGACAGCAGCCAGACAAATCCCAACCTCTTTACCTGTATGACAGTAGACTGAAGGAAATTACCAAAAACTAGTATTGTAGCGGATCAAACTGTTAGTGCATTGGAACTGAACTGAACTACTACTCACCCCATAACAACTCAACCCCTTCTTGGCATGTCGCCAAGTACGTCATCTAACGAATGACATTTTTTCCCCCTTAAGAGAAGTTCTGCCCCTTCCTTCCAGACGCGCGTTTGCGCTGTGGTCCTGTAATACTTTTTTTTTTCGTAATTAGTACCCAAAATGTAAATATGTAAATAAATGTTTGTTAATTTTACCCCCCGAGATGCTTAATTAATCAAACACCACTCACCCACCTTGTTATAAAAATGGCGTCCTACGTCGTGGCCTGGATTTAAACCCGATTTACGAACAAGCCTGTTCGAATTTGGATTACCAAATGCCTGAAGTTATCAACGAACTACGCAGTTGGAGTTTGGATTCCTGAATGACGATTCCAGCAGACGGAATTTTACAGATGAGTACTTCTTAATTACTATCTGAAAATGCTATAAGTTTGCTATAAAAATTGTTTTGTTTCTCGAGAAGATATAGTTACAAAAGTATTAGTAACTTGTAAAGACTTCTGTTTTCAATAGAATTAATGTCCACCGTTTCGTTAATATTGAAGTTTTGTTTTGAAATAGAATTCTATGGTGAATTCTGATTTGATGTAACTACTTATAAACAAAACAAAATTGTTTTGATTCTCGAGAAGATTTAGTTGCATAAGTATTAGTAACTTGTTGTAAGCACTTCTGTTTTCAATAGAATTAACGTCCACCGTTTCGTTAAATATTGAGAAGTTTTGTTTTGAAATAGAATTCTATGGTAAATTCTGAGTTGGAGTTTCTCCAGATTTCCGAAAACAGAAGTATTATTTATAAAACAGAAGAGAAATAGTTTTAACCATTTTAAGAAATATTTGATAGAAGTATTGATTTGGAATGATACTTAAATTTTGGAAAATTAGATGCTTATAAATGATACTGATAAAGTATTGATTTGGGGTAATATTTATGTTTTGGAAATTTAATGTTTGCATGTTATGATACTGCCCATTATGATTTGAAATATTATTAGTTTATTGTTTTGCATTATTTTGAATTGATTATGAATATAATGCATGAATATTTTGTTATGATTAAATTGTGAATGCCATCAATGTTACATTTTGATTTATTAGTGCTATAGTAGAATTGCTTATTTTGTATTACCCTTGTTTTAAATAAGTGGCACAATGGCATATTTGGCTAAGGGTAAGAAACAGGACTTGATTGCATTAGCAAATGAACTTGATATTCCTATCGATGATAATTTTAAGATAATTGATATTAAAGATGCTATACTAAAAAGCGCAACATATGATGAAGAATTCACTAAGGAATTACTTAATAGTATGATTAGTGAAAGGAAAGAAAAAGAACGTGCTGAAAAAGAAAAAGCTGCTTGCTGCTGAAAAAGAAAGAGAACTACTTGCTGCTGAAAAAGAAAAGGAGAGAATGTTGAGCTAGAAAAATTAAAATTGCAAGCAATTGCTATAAATATGAACACCGACTCACAATCTGTTCTGTCTACTGTTCACACAGATTTTCCTAAATTAGAGTTGAAGAGGCTAGTCCCTAGCTTTGATGCGAAAACGGACGATATCAGTTTATTCTTTAATTTGTTTGAAAAGCAGTTAACGTTTTTGAGGGTACCAGTTACGAAATGGGTAGTTTATCTGATTGGTCTCCTCCCAAGTGACATTGCTAAGTTGGTAGCACAAGAGACCAATGCGGATGCTCAGAATTATGATCACATTAAACAGATTCTACTTAAGCGTTTTAGAATGAGCGCTGAAAAATTCCGCCAACTTTTTGTACAACATCGCAGAAGTCTCGATAGTACATGGCGCGATTATTATTTCGATTTACAAAATTACTTTGAGGGTTGGCTTACAGAACTGAACGTAACAACATTTGAGCGATTAAAGGATCTAACGATTGCCGACCAAATAAAGAAACGAACTCCTCCTGACTACAAAGAACACTTCCTTGACCATTGGTCTGATTGGATCGATCCTAATGAGTTAGCAGACAAATTAGATGCCTATGAGGAAGTCAGAAGTATGAAACCGAGAAACGTAACTCAAGAACCTAAGAAAAAGGATTCTCCGAAGTTTCGACCACGAAATGAGCCTAGAAATGTCAAGTTTGATCCACAGAAAACGAAAACGTTTCATCCTAGAAACGACATTAAGAATGACGACCGACCTCAACTTAGTTGCTATGGATGCGGAAAAGTGGGAGTTATAAAGCCGAAATGTCCCACCTGTTCTCCAGTTACAACAGTGGAAAGAACAGAATTTGGCTCTTTGCATCTTCGTTCGTGTTCAGTTCGACAATCTCAAACAACCCTATTGAGAATCACAATAAATGGGATGAATGGTATAGCATGTGCTGATACTGGAGCGAGTAACTCGATTGCTGATGAAGTGTTATACACTTTTGAGAGAAAAAGGAATAAAATTTGAAGCAACAGTTCTCAACGTCACACTTGCTGATGGTTTTGAGAGAGAAACCGAGGTACGCAAAGCCCAGGTAGATATCAAAATTGATGGACGTTTGGTCAGAACCGAATTATTAGCTTTTCCAACAGCGAAAGACAATCGAACTCTGTTAGGGACAGACTTTTTTTGCGCAAAGCCAAAATAGTGTTGAATGTTCCAAACCACCACTGGTTTTTTAGTAACTGTCCGAGACGAAAGTTTCCCTTTGCTGAAGACACTTTCCAAAGAATTGTCGAAGTAGCAAAAGCAGATGTTGATGTCAATTCAATACATTTGAGAGACGATGAAGGAAGACACATCACTAGAGAACAAAACAGAATTAAACGCATTGTTAGAGAATTTCTCAGGTATATTCCGACCAGGGGAAGAAGCAACTCCCAAGATTCAACATTATATTAATACAGGAAATAATCCTCCTGTTTCGCTGCCACCCTATCGCATGTCCCCTGCCAAGAAAGAAGTTTTAAAAAAAGAATTGAATGAACTCTTGGCAAATGGTACTATAGAATGTGAATCTCCATACGCTTTACCTGTAGTATTAGTTCCTAAACCTAATGGGAAAATGCGCTTATGCATTGATTACTGAAAACTTAATGCAATCACAGTAACTGATAATTATCCCCTCCCCTGGATGGACGACTTGCTTCATGACGCAAAACACCTCATACATGTCTACAATTGACTTAAAGTCAGGTTATCATCAAATTGAAGTAAACCCTGCAGATCATGATAAGACAGCTTTCATTTGTCCTTTCGGAACTTACAGATATCGCAGAATGCCTTTTGGGTTAAAGAACACCCCTGCAACTTTTCAGAGATTAATAGACAATTTTCGGAATTCGTTGAAAGATGTGCTAGTTCTTTCTTATTTAGATGATATTGTCATATTGTCTGAAACCTTTCAAGAGCATCTTTATAACTTAGAAGCTGTTTTCAAGAAACTATAAGAATTTAAGTTGCATGCTAACCATGAGAAATGTCACTTCGCGTGTAACCGTGTTAAATATCTAGGACTTTACATAACAAAGTCTGGCCTGGAAGTGGATCCAGTGAAAACTGCTGTCATTCAAAAAATGCCACCCCCAAGAACTGTTAAACAAGTGCAGTCATTTCTATAGACCTGCTCGTGGTACAGGAGATTTATTCCTAACTTTTCAGAAGTTGCAAGACCCATAAGCAATCTTACAAAGAAGAATGTCAGCTGGAAATGGGGCAAAGAAGATTATGCATTTCAAACCTTGAAACAAGTTTTGATTAGTCCACCTATTCTTAGTCAAAATGATTCAACCAAGGCTTACACTATTCGAACTGATGCTAGTAAGTATGCACTGGGCGCAATTCTTTTACAAGGTGCTGGACCTGAAGAGCATCCTATCGAATATGCCTGTCGATTACTCACAAGTGCTGAAAGAAATTATTCGACAACGGAACGTGAAGCATTAGCTGTAGTATCGGCATTGAAGAAGTTCCGTGCTTACATTGAAGGGCAAGAAATCACTGTTGCATCTGACCATCAGCCTCTTAAATGGCTAATGAATTTAAAGTCTCCTACTGGACGATTAGCGAGATGGGCTTTAGAGGTCCAATCCTTCAACTTGAAGTTGGAATACATTCCAGGTAAAGCTAACGTTATAGCTGACATGCTGTCTAGACCTTTTTGCCAACACATGGAAGGAACTTGTGAAATGTATACCATATCCATTGATATGCCCTCGCGTAATCCAGGAGATATTCGAAAAGAGCAACTGAAAAATGAAAATCTCAAGAAAATTATCGATTCTTTTGATATTATCGAAAAAGACGAGAATTTTGCAAACTATTCTGAGAGAGGTTACCTCATGAACCAAGGAGTTTTATATAGATATTCTCCTGACTCTGAGTCGGAAGAGGCTCAGCTGGTTGTACCTATTCAAGAATGAGAAGGTTCTTAAAGAACATCATGGATGCACCAACAGCTGGTCATTATGGAATCGAAGGAACATATAGCAAAGCGGTACTTTTGGATTGGTATGAGAAGATACATTACCGAATATGTGAAGAACTGTACTGATTGTTGTCGGTACAAACCTAGTAACCAAAAACCCACTGGACTTCTTCAGACACTTATCTACTCACAGCGATTTGAAACTATTTCCTTAGATCTCCTAGGGCCCTTACCCAAGACAAAAGATGGAAAAAGGTGGATCTTCATCATAGAAGACTGCTCCACTAAGTGGGTAGAACTGTTTGCGTTAACCAACGCTACTGCTAAGGAATGTGCAATAATTCTGAATGAGGAAGTTTTATGAGATACGGGTTGCCAAGACGAGTCATTAGTGACAATGGCTCCCAATTTATAAGTGCCGTAACACAACAAGTATGCTACCTTTTAAATATTAAACAAACTTTGACACCAGTCTATCATCCTCAAGCAAATCCTGTGGAAAGAAAGAACCGAGATTTGAAACCACGTTTGGCAATATTAGTGGGTGATGACCACACCACATGGAGCGAAAAGTTACCAACTATTAGATTTGCTTTAAACACTGCCAAGTGCGACTCAACTGGAGAAACTGCTGCTTATCTGCAGTTTGGTAGAGAGCTGCGCACTGTAGATGATGTTTCGCACGATTTTCGAAGTGTTGTAGATAATGACAATTTTGTTCCAGAGATAACTCCTTATCTAAAAAAATTTGCCGCTTTCACGAAGCAAATAAAAGATCGTGTTGAAGAATGTCAAGACAAGCATAAACAGTATGCAGACAAGAATTATAAACCATCACCTCAGTTTAAGATGGGTGACAACGTTTGGGTTGCTTTGCACCCAATAAGTCAGGCTAAGAAAGGCAAAACCTCAAAATGTATGCCCCGGTGTGATGGCCCATATGTAATTGTGTCACAAAGGTCTCCTATCTCTTACACAGTTGCTGTTAAAGATGATCTTTCTTCACCTATAGGAAACTACCATGTGTCAGCCCTTGTACCCTACAACGGTCCTGATTCCCGACCTGTGGCGCCGATTCGCAGAAGGGGACGACCAAAGAAGTTGCCTGATGACCAGGAGAAGCAGAATCCTTCTGACGATGCCAGCAATTCTGACGATACACGTGGTTGTCCATCATCGAGGTCTCAAAAGAGACATTACCTTTCCGGTCCACCTCGCCATTTACAGCTGCCCCCCCCCCCCGAGGACGGTTGATTGCAGGTTGAGGGGAAGAGTGTAGCGGATCAAACTGTTAGCGCATTGGAAGTGAACTGAGCTGAACTACTACTCACCCCATAACAACTCAACCCCTTCTTGGCATGTCGCCAAGTACGTCATCTAACAAATGACATTTTTTCCCCCTTAAGAGAAGTTCTGCCCCTTCCTTCCAGACGCGCGTTTGCGCTGTGGTCCTGTAATACTTTTATGTTTTCTCGTAATTAGTACCCAAAATATAAATATGTAAATAAATGTTTGTTAATTTTACCCCCCGAGATGCTTAATAATTAAACACCACTCACCCACCTTGTTATAGTATCAGTATTGGGATAATGTGCTTCCTTTGAGCATTTTATACAGCTTTGTAGTAATAGCTGTGTTCTCTTAACCATATCCACAATACCATGATATGCCCTGTATATCATTCTATAATTAGCTATGTCGAATCTATTCATTTCCAGTCTTCCCAATTAAAATTTTATAAATATATTTTCCATTTTTGAACGTCTGAAGCATTTTTATGTATTGTAATTGTTAATGATTTTAATATTTGATCTCTAACTTATATGTAACACACTTTTAAAATGTGTCTGAGGCGCTTATTCGAAACATTTCAAATAGTAATTTTAATCCATTTCCAACTATTTAAATTCCATGATTTAATATCTATTCATATAATTTCAATACGAGCCTTGGGTGGCCATATAAGCGTGAATCTGAGATGTTGAAATAATTGTTTTCTGAGAAATTAAAAGAAGGATTTGGTAATTACATTTTTATTTGTCACAAAAACACAAGTAGATTTAAATACAGGAGCTGCTATTCCTTGCTAAATGTACAGAATTAAAAACAGAATCAGCTTGGCATTACAGCGCAGTGAGCTTTTTCCAACTGGATGAAATGTTTACCTGGTTTTCAATGGTGAATGGAAAGATTCTGAGTTTATTTATTGAATTAATTTAAAATGATTGTTTGTTGCCATTAAGACCTTATCAGGGAATGAGAGCCTTGAGGATATTTGGGTTAACTTTTATTCGAATCTACAAGTAATAATTCAAGAAAGTTAAAGAGAAATAGATTTAACTCATAAGGTTGTAGCATAGTGAAGAAGGAAATATTTCAAGACACTTAACTGTTTTGTCACTACTATATTGACAATCTTCCTCTTCCTTATCTTTGCATAATATCATTGCTCTGGAAAGAAATCAGCCTGTAAGCATTATATTTAATCAGAAATAAGTACATTTGTTATTAACATTTCAAAAATGCTTACTCAAAAGGCACATTGATTTGAATGTTATTAAAATACTAACTTTTGAAGCTCACCAATGTAGCATTGCACCTTTAGTTTGTTTGTACTCCTAGTTTTATATGAAGATTTACAGAGGCATTTACTTTAAATCTATTGGTCATCTTTCAAGTATTGAGTTTTAATATTTTTTTGCTATGCAACACATTTGTTTTATTAAGAATATTTGTTTGCTAAATTCCTGGAAAACATTCCTTTGTATTAACATGTGTACCAGTTAATCTTGCTGTCTAGGAAGATTTGAATAGAAATATACTGACAACTGCTATACATGTTTTTGTTGTATTTCAAAAGTAGGTGTGCATAGCTATCAAAATTATCTTTCTACCTGTGTGATCTATCTTGTTAGTGAAGATAAAAGGTTATATTCAAAAGTAATCCTAGGAAGCAATGTTTTTATGCAATAATTACAAAACTAGAAGAGATTTAATTTTTAATTCATGAGAAATATGAAAGAAAATTATAAAATTTTCTGTAATTGAAATACTAGTGTCATCAAACTTTAAGTTTTTGTTTCTAAATTTATAGTTTAGGAATGCTTAACTGCAACTATTATTTCAGACTTTAATATCTGATATTGATAAACCATCACTCATTGACATGTTCCCTGCCACTTATACCGTTTTCAGTACTTAAATAATGCTTGACCTGAAAATGAGCTTTTGCCATTGATAGATAAAAGTGCAGGTAAATGATTGTTGAATATTGACTATTACATGCGTATAATGATGCTTACAGCACTTTTTAAGCCATGCATCAATGACAGTACAAGCGTCGTAGTGAACTTGTCAGTTGCATGATGCTTTCTTTAGTTGTATACGTTTTAGTAAAAATGGCGATTATGGGAAAAGGGACGTGATTGTATGGAACTGAAACTAATTTCTGATTATAATTATGACAGATTTTCTGTTGAAGTGTCAGATCAAATGACAGCATACAATAACCCTCTACAAATATCTTTGAAATGGAATGCTATCAAACTTTTATTAAATACAGCCTTAGTAAATGCATAAGTAATGTACAATAATGCAAACTGTACAGTTATTTCAATTTTATAATATAAAAAGAAATTGGTTGCGTATTTTATGTTACTTAAGATGAGAGCTAAAAAAGGTTATGGCAATCCAGTGCCAAAATACTGTTACACTTGCTATAAGCAAAATTAAGACTTTCAGTTGCAAAATTGCAAGACCTACAACAAAATGGATAACCACATCTTGTGAGGATTTTTCCAAATAGCCCCATATTTGTCTTTGTTTTCATAAGATACATTGTTATATTCGATTATAAATGAAAAATCATTCTAAAATGGATATTATCTGTCCCAAACTAAGAGCTATACCTTTTAAAGATTCTGTTAAATGTTTTTTTTTACCCTTTTTGTTGTATATTTTCAATATGAAATACATATCTGCTTGTTATATTGTGTATTTTATAGGTTCAATATTTACTCTACTAAGAAATAAGTTTCAAGCTCTGAAAAAGAAATTGTTTACATATTTATTAAATTGTAACATGCTGTTTTCTGTACACATGGCCTAAGATCGATACTAAACAACAGCATGGCAGGGAACGTGTTTCAGGTCTAAAATTGTGGTTTCTAGTTTTGCCTTCATTTTTAAAGTATAACTTTTAGTTTGTTTTTTTGCTGTTTTATTCCTTTGGCTGTCTGTTTTAGTTGTTTCTTTTATTGGGTATATTTAATCTTACATTTGGCACATCTTGTCTGTTAACAGACCTTGTGCCATAAAACCCAAGCCTAACCTTTTTTAAAGCAATCCCATTTAATAAAATTAAATAAAATTTCTCATACAGATTAGCATGTAGTAATATTCCAACTTCAAAATAATGGTATTTTTTCCCAAAAAAACTTGTTACCATTTTAGTTTAACCACATGTTAGAATGGTTATATACTTAAAAATGTTTTGTTTAATTGAAGAATCAATTTTTGTTTTATTTTCAGATTACTAGTTTTACTGAGAAATTAGCTCTAGCCCATAGTCACTATGGAAAAGCTTTAAAACTTGTTCTTAAGCAATTAGATGAAAAGAAAGTTTTAGACAATGAGAAAAAATCTCTAGAAGTATGTATAAATGTCTTTATTTTAAAATACTGAAGGTAGAATGTTGTGTTATAAAAAGTAGTGCTCATTTCTCTTGTTTTAAAAACCAATTTTTTATGCATTGATTACTAGTCTTTTGAAAAGTATTTTAAGATCTATTTGTGTATACTATAATTTTTAAAGCTATAAGTAAATAAATTCTATTTTTAAGAATTATTTTATCCAATTTAAGAATACCATATTTTTAATTATTATTTAACCAAAAATCTAAATTTCTGGTATTCCCATAAAATGAAAAATTACTGTTTCTTGTCACAAGCCCATTACTCTTAGTGTATTATTTACAGCAATTAGCTATATTTGGAAGTTTTGCATTGATCTTTAAATTAACATAGATTGTTTTATTCTATTTATTTCCAAAAATGTGATTGATTGTGTAGTGCAGTTTAAAATTAAAATTTTAGTGTGTTGTCAGTCATTGGAGTTTTCAATGAAACTTAAGTAGGTTTTCATTGTTGAAGTATTGAAACACAAATACTTTTTAATGGTGATCAAATATACATTTTTATAAATTATTTCATTTCATTCAAAAAAATAAATTGACAAAATGTTATCCAAGACAAAATTTGGTCACTAATCAATCATTTTAACAAATTTTGATTTTGTTTAACCCTGACACCTGTACACATCTGAAGACCACATCGTCTTAAACCCATATCGGCCAAGTATCATTAGTACTATCAACAACTATTTCTTCCCTCTTTTCAACTTATTTTACACCTTATCGGAGGGCCCTACATCACTTCTGAAACCCCTGCTTGTTTTGATGGGGGCTGTGCATAAAGTGCTCTTTTCAATTTATAAGTCAAATTTGGGATTAGACGTGTTTGTGTTTGCTGATGTTTGGAAACAAAAAACAACTTTATTTAAACTTGTAAGGAAAATATCAATATAAAGAAATTGTGGTAAAAAAAACAGTTTTACCTATTTATGAGAGCATTTTTGTTTTGATAAAATATAGCATGAAAGTAAAAATATGTGCAACTAATAAAAGACAACAAATAATATTTTTAAATACATATTTTTCAATAAATGTTTTTAAAGAAAAATTTAATTTCTTTATTTCCCTTTGTCTTTTATTTCAAAGCTCTTGCTATCAGAAGACAGAAGTTCTGTTTTTCTATTGTGTTATTGGCAATGAATTTGTAATTCTTTACTTTATTTTTAAGCAGTGGATAAAAAATTCATGGTAATCTTTAAAGTAAAAATATATCTTGCTTTGAAATTGGTGTTAAAAAAATCTGAAAAATAATACAATGTGATACAATTGGTCATTTTTCAATAATTCTTCCATTAAATAGAATCTCAAAGCCTCATGAATGTTTTGTAATTGTAGACGATAAACATCTAGCTATATCAATGAAGTGTCACTAGAATCACACTGTATTATGTTTCTGAAGTGGAAGATTTGGTGAAGTTTGTGAAAAGTATTTAATGTGTGTATTTTTTCCTATAAACATGATAGGCAAACCTTTAAGTGCAAAAGTGTCAGAGCAATAATTTACTGTATCACACTTTTTGGTGCACAGAAAAGCTGATGGATAAGAAAAATTTGTTATAAGAAATAAAAGTCACGTTATTTCTATCACTACTAATTCGGATAAATCACGAAATTTGCATCTCTAGCTAGTAATTCAATTTCGGAGCTATTCTTTACACAATATATCTTCAGCAAAAAATATATGTGTATGCACAAAAATGTCATAAGAATCAAAAATTCACATAAGGATACAAGTTACAATGTACTTCAGTCAGATTCCATAATGAAAGTGATGATCATGTGTTGCATCACACAAAAAGAAGTGCAGGATAGTTTTTTTTGTCATAAATTTGTAAGTACTCCCATTCTGTAAGATTGAGGTGTCTAGAAATGATTTTTATTGTTAAAGGGCAGATGAAAAAAAGCATTAGCTACCTGTGACTTCAAGACACATCTGTTGTAGATCCTTAGAATTCCTTTCTATTTGAGTTCAAGTGTACGGACACGAAAAATACTGGATACTTCCTATTCTTTTTTTGCCTATCCATTAACGGGGCCACGGTGGCCGGTTGGAAGAGTAACGGACTTGCAACCGAAGGGCTGCGAGTTCGAATCCAGCCAAACACCGTCGTGTACAAAGGGGGCTGGTGCATGTTAAATCTGTCGTGGCCTCAAATGTCCTCACGTTGACGTGGTGTGGAAGTTTGGAGAGTGGGGTGCCAGCTCAGGTGTTGCCTCGTCATCTGACCGTGATTCAAAATTACGTGGTGTCCTCGGATCTTTCCCTTTGTGATTGATCCAGGACCGTCACCAATAGCCCGCTGTGTTGCTCCAGTGTGACGTTAATTGAAAAATACCAATATCAATACCTATCCATTAACTCCCTTTCTAAAAGACCAAGGGAGACTGAAACTGATTATTCAGATGAGGGAAATGTAAAAGTCAGCTACTAACAAGGTCATCCCATTCTTAGAATTTTGTACTTTTGAGTATTGATTAGGACATACAATTGTACCATACGCGAGCACTCTTAGGTTTATGTTCTCATCATTTCTTGAATTATTTCTGGCTACTCATTGAGGGAAGTGGTTTTGTATATAAGAGGAGCTGACTCTTGTCGACACAAAGTCAATTGTTCACTTAAGGATTTCAGTCAGTCCTTGGGCTTCAATTCCCTGTAACTAGGTTATGAATAAAATATTACAAATATATTTCGCCCTACTTATTACTGCATACCTTATTTATTTCATAGCTGTCATCTTTAATTTGAAATTTCTTTCCTTCAGCTTTTAAATGTATTTATTTTCTAGCTTTACCAGAAGCTTGGCTGGGAGCACTGTGTTACCTTTATTGAAAGAAGTCTGCTTGTGCGATATCCACCATCATATACATTGTTTTAAAATTTCCATAAGACATCTCATTGAAAAACATCTTGATATATTTAATGCACTTCATAATTCTAGTTAATAAATTCCTTTTTGTGTCTGTTAGCTCTTATCAATTTCTACCTTTTCATTTGTTACAAATATTCATTAAATATATATATTTAGAACATGTTCTGTGATTCAAAAAGTTTAATTGAGATTTATTTATTCGTTTTATATTTGTTGATATTCTTTCAGAAGATAAAGCATATTCCCAAATACTTTATGTGAGAAGTTAGTATTCTGATTTATGTGAATACATTGTCATGAATGTTCTATGAGCTAAGCATATAATGAGAGGATTAGTTGTGATTGTTAACTATTTGCTTGTATGCAAGTTTAAAACTTATTTGTCCGTGTAAAAAGTGTGTGTGTGAAATTACTTTAATCTCAATATTAAATTCTATGTGAAAGGTATTTCCCATCTCATAAGTATTCATTATTTCCTTGATGGTTCTTAATTAACATCCATATTGAGAAATTGACATTAAAATTGTTACCAGTGTGTTTATATGCCTGTATTGAGGGATAAAATATTGATGTCAGTATATTATGTTGCTGCATATGTCAGCTGATCAGTTTACCAATAATAGACTTGTAAGTATTTATCTTGCGTAAAAACTATTTTGTTCTAAGGAAAAATGGTTATGTTGAAATGTCAATCCTAATTATACATTTTTATAGTACTGAAATGAATCAAGTAACTTTCACCTTAATATTCTCAATCATAATTTTTTAAATGTTCTGTCAGGGAATTAAATTTCTTGGGTCAAAAGTTTATGCCACCTATTCTGTGCTTGTATATAATTGCACAATTTTAAACACAATTAATCATAAATGCATATTGTTGTGATTCCATGATTTATTTTTATTATTTTAACTTTAAAGCTGGAACTTTGTTTCCAGTTGGTATTAAAAATAAATTGTGCTATATCTAACTATTTTTATCTTCTGATATTTGGAAGAAACATTTTATAACTATTGCTACATTTACTAAATATTTTTCAGAAGGCTCTTATACTCTAAATACTAGTCTAGGTTTTTGTGGTCTGAGATTAGTCACAAGTCATAAAAAGTTTTGAAATTTCTGTGAAGGACATTTTAAATATAAAAGTATTATTTCTAGAAATGTCATTTATAATTTTCACCTAAAAATGTTCCATGTGCTTACATTTCTTTTTCAATTTGAATTCTTTTGTGAAGAAAAAACTTGTGATTTAGAATACCAAGAATATTTACATTATTTATTGTAGGTGATCTGTGAAAATGGTCTTTCATTTTCAAATCAATTTATATGCAGAAGTTGTACTCATTTTCTATATAAATTGATCCTAATGTATCCCTTAATACAATTGTATTTTACTATAAATTGTGTATTTTATCAAGTGTTTTGTGGTAAAACTAATAAAATCATTGCGAAGTGAAGATTATTGTAATTGTCTTCTAGTCTCTTTAAAATTAAACACTACTTATCAAATCAAAAATTTTTATCACTTAAAATATTTGAAACACTGATAGTTTAGAAAATCTAGATGAGTTACATTTGTGGAAAAGCCTACTTAAATAAAATATAATAAATATATACATTAGCTCTAATTTAGAAAATCCTACATTATAATTTACTTTTTAATGTATTTAACTCAAAATAATCATTTTTATAGCATAATTTGAAATCATAAATTTAAGAATTAAAGTTCTAAATTATTTTAAGTTGTCTCATTTGAAATAGTCCCAAAGAAATTAAATGTTTTGGACCTTGTGCCTTTAAACCAAACTAGGTAATAAATGCTATGAAAAATCATGCAGCTTGGTTTTTGAATTGCATATAATTCATTCGATCGTCCACTATGTTAATGAGGTTTTCATACATCATAAAGTGATAAATATTTGTTTGAAGAGTAGTATTTATGCTTTTGAGGATGCAAAAATTGAGTAATCTTATTCTTTTCTTTAGTACAACTTTATCCCCATTATTTCCAGCTTAATATATTAACAATGCTAACTTATAACTAAAACATTTGTCACTGATTTTCCCCACATAAGACATTTTGCGTGAACAGTAATATTTCAGATAAAAAATTTTGAAATTTAAGCAGAATATGCTAAAAACTTATCAGATTCACCACAATATTTTGACTTTTTATATCCTCGTCACCAAATATATCAAACCTATGCTCGTAATAAACAATATCCATTGGAAATGTAATGCTGAGGCTAGTTCAGCATGAGAATCTAAGATTAGCTTAATAATTCTGTAAATTCAGCTTTATGCCATGCAGAAGCTGAATGTTTGAGCCCATGGACTTGAGTTCCTTGTTCTACAACCCATTCATAAATTTCTTTTATAGGTGTCTAGTTTCAAGTTGTTATACCCAACCTCACCCCATCCATAAAATATTTTCCTTGACACTGCATCTTTTCCCACTAAAACCAAAATGTTTGAATTTTTAATCAGTTTATTTTGGTAGAACTTATAAATTAGTCAAATATTTGAGGTAGATAGTTAATGTCACACTAGAGCAACACATGCTATTGGCAACGGTCCAGATTATTTTGAAGAACACCTTGTAATTTTGAATCAGTCAGATGACGAGAACACCTGAGCTGGTACCCCTATCCAAACTTCCACACATAATTTTTAACATGCACGTGTACGCGACGGGTTTTTGGCTTGACGTTTCGAACTTGCAACTTCCATTACTTTCAACAGGGCTACAGCGGCCCGTCAAATATTTGAATTATAGCATCAGAACTAAATTATTGCAGATATGCAATAGCTACTGTGTCATACATAATATAAGGATATGTAAACAGGCTATTCAGAGAATTAAAACCAGGTGTTGGGAGTTCTTTGTATTTATGCATTATTTCATCCATTACATGCTTTAACTTTTTTATATTGATGCTTAAATAAATTTCCTATTGCTGTTGATTAAGTTTATTTCGTTTCATACTTGCATGTTTTCCTCTTTAATGTTGATTTAGTCACTCGTATTTTAAAAATCTTATGAATTTTATTTGGCACAGCTTGTCCATTCTTGGACCTTGCACCATTAAAACCCAAAACTAACTTTGTGCATTCTTAAGTGATTTCACTATAGGGAGAACTGAAAATGACAGAACAATGTGTGGCTAGTGGGTCACTGGTCATTTCTTGTTACATGAGACTCGAAGGAAGAATATTCTACTCAAGAAATTTCTTGAATTGGAATTAAACTCTATCAAGGCAATTAATATTTAATGAATGAAAGGAAGATATGAACACTTTAAAATAGGGTTGAAACATCCATTCACCTGAAATGGTCTGAAAGTTTATTTGAATGAAATAGCAATTCACACCATTTGGTATCCACTTAGTTGTTTCGGTCTGTCTGCACACCATTCTACAAACTAATTGTTGACAAAGATGAAATCCTTGCTCAAGTGGGCAAAAGAACAAAGAATCAGATAAATAAAAAAGATGGTATTTCCTTATAAACCAAAATTTAATCTTTACAACTCCAATTGCTGTCTATTGGTTGTTTCGGAAAATACATCTTGAGTGTATTATTGGAACTGAAGCTTCCAACCAAAGGCTTAGGACATTTATTTATGATTAGTAGTCTTTGTATTATGCAGCTATATTAAGTTATTCATGCTGGCAGGAGAAACATGGTAGTGTAGATTATCCAATTTATCATAAACTTCAACAAAATAATTAATATTGTATCCAAATTATCTAGTTCTAGATGTGGATAATTGATTCAAAAAATCTGGTTCTAGTAAATAAATATGTTCTTAATATTGGTAAGAAATATTTTTGTTACTAAAGTGCCAAGTGAACTGATAAGCATACAATCACATAAAGAATAGAACTTTTATTGCATAAAAACATTTTGTAAATATCAATACTATTAGCTAAAACCTGTTCAACAATGAAAAGATTTACAAAATACTGTACATCACAGTCAATTTAACCTTCCAAGTGGCAAGCCCGAACACAGTTCACAAAATTCAGTTTGAACATAGCCCAGAAAAATTACCATACGGCAAGCAGCAGACTCAAAATATTCAGATATCACCCTGACCCCAGGACATCTCGCTCCTCGAAATATTTGGATCTGCTGTCCACCACACAGAAACTTCTGAATCGAACTCAGGCATGCAGCTTGGAGGGCTAATCATACAATTTGAGCTGGATTGAACAACACATCTGTGGCCATTGGAATGATTGAGCTGGTACACATCCTGGATTGAGATTTTGATCAAAGGAGTTAAAAATCTTGATGCTTAGCACAATTTTCTTATGTTAATGAAAATATCTTGCAAAACAATCTTGGGGGGAAAAAAGGATACTTTCAAATTATAATAGTAGGAAGACTAATGCAAGTACAGCTTAGTATTTAGAATAAAGAAATGGGAATTCCAGACTTAATATATGCTTAACTTGTTACATCAATTTTATAGTGAAAACTTTATTCAAACAATTTTACAAAAGCTAAACAATTAAGAACTTGCCCTTTCTAGATCAGAAAATAGATAAGAGTGAAGTTTATAGTTCTAGAGAATGTTTAATATATATAGTATGTCTATACTATATTTTAATACCACTGATAATAGTTAAAACAAAAAAGTTTTTATAAAAATGAAACATTCACAAAGAATTTAAAATGTACATTTATGTTTCGTTCTAAAATATACTTACACTAACACACATAATAGAAAGCAATATCCAGACAATTGCAAGGTTTCAATGTTAGCAGAAGATACAACTTGTATTTATAACTCATTTGTTCCCATGATTTGATAAAATACAATTATAACTAAAAAGCACTTGATATTTATAGCAAATATACTTTGTTTAATCACTGGGAAGTAAATTATTCATAAAATTTACAATAAGATTCATAAAATGTAGATAATAACAGTATGTTACTTAAAATGAGAATTTTAAATTCAAAATATAAAATAAATGGAAATGCAGTCTTCTAGAATAAAAGCTCATTCAAGTAACTCAGTGTTTTGATTCTACCATTATACACTAATTTTTTAAAACAAAACCAATAGCAAGGGAACTTACATTACCAAGATAGGGTTACCATTTTATTTTTTGTCCCAACCAGGACACTCGATGGAAATTGGTTCACACAGGGCGAACCAGGATCGAGTGGTGGAGTGATGAATGTGTTCTTAACATCAGGGACTTGAAGCTTCTGTATACCTTTTTTCCCAAGATATTTTAAATAACATCTATCTATCTTACAATTATTTAAAAAGGCAATTTATTAAAACCTGAAATTAAGTTTACTGTTTAAATTAGACATAAATATGCTACAGAAAAACAAACTTTTTAGCAGGATATACTGTACAAATTGATGTATAGTTCAAAATGCTTCTATAATTTAGTTTAAACTTTTATTTTTCACTAGAATCAACCATTTTAGGAACATATTGTTAACTTTTTCATAGAACTGAAGCTAGTTGATTGTAAGCTCTTTTGCAATACAATAAACCTTTTTCTTAAATTGTTTAGCCATACCTCTTTAAACCAAATATTGTTCACATCACAGAGAACCTTTCAACAGGAGCTGAATCATTTCGTAAAAAGTATGCTTTATAGCTTGGCTGAAATTTGATACATGAATGCTCTGATCCTTGAAATTATTGCAGTTCTTTTTATTCCATGTAATACTGTTTGAAAACCAAAAATGCTACCAATCATAACTTCAAACAGAATTACTAGACTTCATTAAATTTTCTACAAATAGCATTTCAATTTCTGTCTAACATTGTGACTATTATAAGTATTCAGTCTATTATAAATAATATTGTGTTCATTCAAACTAGTAGCACCATGTCTCTATGCCTATTTGCTCATCAGCAATTTGGTTGGACAAAGGGAAAATTTCTGTTTTCTTTCTGACCGGGACAAAATGACCAACCAGCCGGGATCTGAGGACATGCCTTTCAAACTGGAATGTATGGCAACTCTACCCATAAAGAATGTAGAAATTTAAATGTTTTAAAGGGAGGTATTTCAATTAACGTCACAATGGAGCAACACAACTGGCTATTGGTGACAGTCCGGGATCAATCCCAAAGGGAAAGATCCGAGGACAACACCACGTAATTTTGAACCACGGTCAGATGACGAGGCAACACCTGAGCTGGCACCCCACTCTCCAAACTTCCACACCACGCCAACGTGAGGACATTTGAGGCCACAGCAGATTTAACGTGCACCAGCCCCCTTTGTACACGACGGTGTTTGGCTGGATTCGAACCAGCAACCCTTCGGTTGCCAGTCCGTTACTCTTCCAACCGGCCACCGCGGCCCTAAATATTTTAAAAGAAATTTTATTGAAAGAATATGCAGAATATCAGTAAAAAGCTGAATCTTTGAGTTGCATGTGCAAAATGAAGGATACAATATGCAAAGATTGAGTTTTCAAAGTTAATAAAACATAAAAATTGAATAGTAAGATATTTGTGTTGTTCAACAATGCTTTTGATTCAAAACTATCTATCAGAATTACAGTGGGCTGCTGCATGAAACATTTTATCAAAGTAAATACATAAAAGGTGTAATTTATTATAAAATAAATATTATGTGTTACAAAATTATTAGGAACCATTTAGCCTTATCAAACATAAATGTTTAGTGAAACAAATTGAAATTAAACACTTAAACAGAAAAACTATTACTTGTTTTAAATACTTACATTCTAATTCTTTTACTATGGTAACCCACACTTTGGTTCTGCATTTACAAGATCAATAATATGGTTCTTGCATATTTAGCCTATTTTGCTAAAAATCCAATATGAATAAATCCAAACTTATAATTCCATGAGAGGCAGGAAGTATTTTAAAGAAAGAACTGTGGGCATTGAGCTTAGATTTAGGGCATACAACACCTAAATACAGTCAACACTCATTTCTGTGAATCCCTTGAGATCAAGAAAAAGTTAGCAAAAAAAGAAAGTTCGTTAAATGGAATTAATGGACATATTTCAAAAATATAGCTTGCTCTATGTGTAACATAGTTTTATGAAGTATTTGTTAAAAAAAGAATGCATTCTATTTATAACGAAAAGAAAAACTACAATAGACAGCCTAAGTCAAAACTTCACTTTCATTTATCCATAAAAAATATCCAGATATCTTTGTTTGCTTTATGCAAGCATATTGAAAGTTTTTCAAATAGAATTTTCGAGAGTCAAGCAATAAGATTTTTCCAGCTATGGAGTAGTGTATTTAGGACAGGTTGTGTGAACAATCTGAAGTTTCTGCTGTTTAGATGAATGTTTCATAATACAGCAGAAAAGGAACATTACACCATTAACTTAAAGATTCTATTTAGTATATATAAAATTTAGTTTGGAGATTAGGACAAAAATTTTGTTTCATATGTTGTGTATAAATTTCATGCAGAAAATCTGTGATAAAGTACAATGGTAGAAGGGGATGTACTGTTTCCATGCTTTTTGTGTGCATAGGACAGAAAATATTGGAGTTAGAAATTTGTAAGCATGTTATATTTTAAACTAAATAATTAATTCTAATTTGTTTCTACCACTGTCTAAATATGAGGTTTTTCTAAATAAGAAAAAGTGGTTCATTAAAGGATTGGATTTTAGGGTTTTATGGTGCAAGGTCCAAAAGCGGACAAGCTGCGCCTGGGTTCATTAAAGAGTGTTGACAGTCGTATGATTATTGAAATAGCAATACAGAAGCAGATACTGTTGAGAATATTGTCTAAATTATGAAAAAGTCAGTCTGAAACTGTAGGACTTTTTATAACTAGAATAACTTACAATCCTAAAAGCAATTCTGTTATTGAATATATAAAATATAGAAATTGAGGCACTCATTTAGATAAGAGTTTCAAATAAAGCAGACATATCAAAAACTTTAAAAATACGTTAATTCAAATAGACTAACACAAAAAAGCGTGAGAAAGTATAGTAAGAAAATAAAATTTAAAAAATACTGAGAAACAATACTTAAGTATGGAAAAATACTATTCCGAAAAATGGCTACAGATTAAAACATTATGAGACTAAATATAAAACATTTGCTATCAAGATGGTATGAATTTAAGGATTTACTGGAATAATATAACCAAATAGGAATATTCCTACTTCCATGTAAACTTTACCTTTTAGAAATAAAAAGGTCAGTTTACCATCTGAGTATGAGATTCCAGGAAAACCTAAAAACATTTAATGACTAATACTTAAACACTTAATAGCTATGTGTATTGGTGAAAAGAATCTAGGAAAAGTCCAATTGGTCAAGATTAAAATTGGTTTGAAGGAATGCATAGAAAACTAGATTGTGATGTAGAATACACCCACACTCAAGGGTAACAGATACATAAGATAAAAATCCCTACCTTTTCTTTCATACTATATTTAAAGTTTCCTTATTGACAAGAAAATGATTTATACACTATTTCAACTTTAAAATAACCTAGGTAGTTCTGGACTTCAATAACAACATTACATTGCCTAACAGCTAATCAAGATTTAGGAAAATATAGTAAAAAAATTAAAATTTGATCAGAAGCCAACAATTTCCTTGTCATTCTAACACAAGAAATATCAGTGAAGTAAATCAGACATATCTTCCTCAAATTGTAAAATCTAGAAATGCATCAACATTTTATGCAGCATGACTTTTAAAATGCAGTTAGGCTTTATCTTGTTATTTCATCATCTTTTAAATTTTTTTTAAAAACTTGTTCAGCTTTAAAAAGTAAGTAGGATCTGAAATCCAAAGAAAAAAATACATTTTAGACAATGCAAAACACTAGAAGTTTTAGATAATATTTGCATACAAATAAATTTTATACTTAATAAGGAAGTTGAGGTATTTGGTAGCTCAATTGAAAATTGTTGTAAGTATGCTAAAATTTAAATGTTATTCGAAAATACTTTTCAAGCCAAGCACCAAGCTAACTGGGTTTATTTTTCTGTTTACACCATGAATTCTGCTTTTACTACACAATTGCAAAAGATGTTACAAAGACAATGAAAACGATTTAAAATGATTAGTGTTAGAAATTACACAGCAAAATTAACAAAAGTAGAAGTGCAATGGAAACCCTCATTATTGTTTAAAATACTTTAAACAGAATGACCACTGTGTATTAATATAACCATTTTATTTTTTAACCTTGGGGTATTTAACTAAGGAATTTTGATACCAGGGTATTTCCTGCATTTTATATTGTCAGTCACCCATGACTGATACAGAATGAACGAAAAGTTTACTTTCAGTCACAAACTGACAGTGCTTAACATGTTAAGTGACTGAAAATAATGACCAATGCAAACTTAAAATACTAAAAAGTCAATCTGAAGTCACTTTTCTATGTGTTGAACTAATCTATAGCGATATGCCATGGCACGTCTTAAAAAGTTCAGTATTATGAAAAGAAATTAGCATAACACTAAAAATATCAGATGCACAATTGTTTCTGTATTCATGGACTTCCCCATTTAACAATGATTAATGATGAAGGAAGTGTTTTTAGGGGCAAGGTTTTCATTCATTTCAATCCATTACAAATTAGCCTGCAAACCTGCCTAGTCAATATTTATCCAGTGAAAAATATCTCCTACTAATATCCTTCAAACCTATTGAAATTCTTTCATTGTGTTCACTAGTTTCACCATTGCTGGAGCTGCCTAATAATATGAGGCTAATTTTAATATTTTTTGTTTCCCAAGAACAGTATGTTTTCTGTTAAAAATCAATCATGGTAAATGATTTTGCAGCACTGATTCTAGCAAAATTAAGTATTTTTTAGAAAAGATGACAGTAAAACTTATTTTTCAAGATATACTTAACTTTCTATTTGAAAGCTATATTACAGCAAAAAGTGCAAGTGTTCTGGTGATGAGCACTGAACCAGTGTTTTGTGAACATAATTTGAAAACAACTAGGTTAGAAGCAAACCTTTTCACTGATTGTACTGCTTTAATAAATGGGATGCATTCACATAATTATCACTAGAGCTATATTTATATATAGAATATTTAGTCTACAACTTCAACTAACTGCTAACAGTTACTTACCAGTCTTTGTAGAACTTTTCAATAGCTCAATATATTTTTAACAGTATTCTCTCTTTTAATTCTTTTCACATATTCTGCAATAAATAAAATAGTTATGCTCTGTTCAACTGCAACAAAAAAGTTCTTTTCAATACAGGTTATAATTTTATTTTTTAAATCAATGCTACATATTTTAGAGTCGAGGTATATGTACCTTTTAGAACCTGAGTTAAAAACTTCACAAATGCCCACAATATGTGATGTTGTGTAGTATTTCATACGAGTGAATGTATTTTATACAAGTAAAAAGGAAAAGAAAATAATCAAAAATACAAAATTCATTGAAGCTTTAAATTCCAATCAAACAACACCTCAAATCATACTAGTTCTTTCAACATTTTATGTACTGAAAATAAAAAGTTTAAGTATTCAGCAATTTTACATTCTCATCAAAAATTGAGTACAGGGTTAAAGCTTTTGATACAAAATTCTGCATTACAGCTTCAACAATGCTTTGAGTTAGATATCAAATACGCTTACATACTAAAGCATCCAGTTGATTAAAATCATATCAAATGACTTCATTCAATCATACAAAGAAAAAAATGGAACCAGTAAGGTTTTTTGAGTTTTAGATACATCTTTCAGGTGAGATGTAACCCTTATGTTTAGAAACAATAAATTGACATGTTGACTAATAAATTTCAGAGAAAAACATTTTTAAAAAGTAAAAAATTCTAAAGAATGCATAAATACAACTTGAATTATTTGTAGTTTATATGCTAAGAGATTTTTCTTTTGTTTGTATCTAAATATTCAGAAAAATTTGTATCAAAAGTAGAAATATTGAAAATGCTAAATAAAACATTAACATAGAATTAATAAAAAAATCTGTACTTTCATCTATAAATTGATACCTACCTAACATCTGCTTCTCTTCTTCAAATTCCTAAAAAGTACATAGCATATTATAGTTTAGAAAATATATTACCAAAAGCATTACAGGTTACAAAAAGCAGTGAATTTGATATTAAATTTTTGTACTATTCAAGGAAAATTTAATAAAATTCTTCTCAATTTTCAGCAAAGGGTTATGGTTTGGACAATGCAATGTTCCTTGTATTGCATGTTCTTTGATGGAGCTTACACATGCATTTCCTGAGAAAAGAATTTCATGCTACTGTTCAAACACTTAGTACCCAAGTAAAGATTTAAAACTATGATTTTCGCTAACATAGAATTTTGAAAGCAATATTTTTACTCTGGAAATATATACTATTCCTGAACTGAAGCTCAGAATAGAACAGCATGTCTAGTCTAATATGCTTTGTGCAACATGTGTTAATTACTACTAGATGCAAATGCAGCTGGCATTGAAAATCTCATGCAACAATTACTTAAGGCAATGTCAAGAAATAAAAATTCAATGAAGTCAATTTCTCTAGCAATACTTACTGTTCTTCTACCCACCTCTTTCCATATATATTTGATGGGATCTAGACCATTGTCTTATTTACTTTAGAAGTTACTAGCCACTTTGGGTTTTTAGATGCATGAAATTTTACTTGTATGATTGTTTTCCTGACATATTTCAAATAATATTTTACAAATGTTTTACATTAGCTATCCCCAAGTTACATTTAGATCTCCCAGAAGACTACAATTTGATTATTCCATTAGTTTAATTTGAGACTTAAGTAAAACAGTGATAAATATATTTACATTATATCTTATTGTAGTTCTATACAGTGCCTTGTTGTCATCACTTCATTACATCTAAAACGGTTTCACATTTCTGATTAGACTTCCACATTACAAGTCATACATTCCCCAAATTTAATTTGTAGTCCATGTACTAAAATTCTCCTGTTATAAGAACTGTAATATAATAAATAGATTTCGTTAGGTGTGTTGGTAAACGTATCCTCCACAAAATAACAAATTCAGTTTTATTTAACTTTATTCTATATCAAATGTGTTTTAGTTATAACAAATTGTTTCTGTTTGAAGAAGGTAATCCTTAAGTTGCTTCCTGAAGTTTCCTAGTACAAATTGGAGGGAAGAATATTGTTGCTCAAAAATTGTTAATCAATTTACTCAAACACTGAAGAGTAACTAGGCAAAATGCAATGTTTGTTTAACATGATTTAAACTCTTAAGTTTTCAGATTTTCTGTCACTGACAAAATTTCTCGTGTCAGAGAGCAAACCCAATAAATTTCAAATTAAAATGAAGCATAAATTAGAATAAAATAATGTTACCCTTGGATGGTAATAAAGGAACTTGAGAGCATTTTTTGGCACCCAAACTGCAATATTTCTAATGTTTAATGGCAGCTTTCAAAGCAGTTTTCTAGATTTCTTTAATAATTGTTAAGGTTTTTGAAAAAGGTAAACCCAGAATGCTCCTTAAGTTTCTTTACATTTTTATAAATGCATTTCAATTTTCCTGATAATTTCACAACTTCCAGTGGTTTATAAAAAAACCTGTTCCATGAGTCTAAAGTTTACATTAAAAATGAATTCTGGACACTGGAGACATTTGAAAATTTTGTGCTGACATTTTGCTGGAATGAATTATTTATTCATTAAACTGCTGACAAAAGTGTTCTAAAACTAGCAATTTTAAACTCTCCCTTTCTTCCTACATACATGCTCAAATTCGTACATTTGATAAATTGTGAATGAGAAGCAATGTTTTCAAAAGTATCTTTTCAAACTTTTTGAAAATTTAACTTGTCATTTTACATAATTTAAAAATATAAAATTTAGGGAATAATTAACCCTCTTGTTTTCCACAGAATCATGTTTTTTTTCTTTTCTCCTCAAAAAGCACAATATATTGAGATGCTACTGCACTCAAAACAAAGCTAATAGACAGTTCTAGAAATAATCATAACATACTTATAGATCAGATAGATCGACAGAAAAAACATACTTTATCAAGGCTTTTAAGAACACTGTATTCTTCAAAAATATCTTTTGCCTCTTTAAACTTCATTTTTTCTTTCACTTCTAGAAGAATATTCTTCTTACGAAACTGCAATGTTTTAAGCATTTCAATATACCTTTTAATCTCGTTGCCAAAATACCATTTCAAACTCTTTTTTAGTCCCCAAACTCTGAAAGTATGTACAATAGGGTTACATATATCATTTATGGTTTCTTAAAGCATTTAAAATTCTTTCCATCTCAGGTTTAGTACATTGTTAGTAACTGCATTTCATAAAAAAATTAATAAAACAAATGTCAGTAGTTTGTAATTCTCTTTTAAAGTTATTAAATATTGTTTTTTGTTTAATCGATTGATTGATTCTTGGGTTTTATGGTGCAAGGTCCAAAAAAGGACAAGCTGTGCCTTTTGTTTAATCATGGAGACAACAATTCATATTTGTGTTTAGAAAATGTAATTTTATTAAATAATATTTTACTTCAAAATGGCTAATTAGATAATAGCAAATACATGATACAGTCAAAATAATAAGTTCATTATTTGAAGCATACATATGTATTTAAAAAATATTTTGTCTGACTTAAAGAACATAATATTCAAAGAAAATAGCTGATTAGAGTTAATTATTTCATACCATTTAAAGGCATGAGTATAAAAATAAAAATGGTTTAAATTAATTTTTAAGTTAAATTTGACAGACAAAAAATTAAGACAATTGTTTTAAAAAAATTGGATTGAAGGAATATTTTTTTATTAATTTACATATTTAAATTTGGTTGAAAAAGTACATTTGAAAATTAATGCATGGGTAAAAACATGTATTTAGCACACCAAAACATAAGAGAGAAATATGTAAAAATCCTAAACTTCTCAGAACTTCATTAAAACCATGATAGATAATCACATGCCCCCAAATAGCTATCAACATTTTTACTACCAAAAGTATATTTTGATTTACTAAACAGCAATATATAAACCAGAAAATTTTCTATTATTACGCTATTGTTAAGTATACACAACTGCTGCCCCATTAAATGTTTTCACTTACCTATTGGTAACAGAATCTTAATCCAAATTAAATTTCAAACTAGATTTTTCTGAATTCACATAAAAGCAATTCATGAGTTGAAAAAAATTAATCACATAGCAAATCAGTTTTCTCTAAAAATCCACACAGAATTACATCAATTTGTGTGTGCTACATTTGAATATATATTGAAAAGTTTAGATCTTTCAATGACAGAATTTGATTTAATAAAATAGGTCACTAATTTCCAACCTTTTTCTAACAGCAGAGTGCATTCTTTATTTTTTATAATTCTAAACAATTCACAATGAACAAGTATTAATATATTTACAAGCTATATTTTCAAAAATTGAATACAACAATATTAAAAAGATTATTTAGCGTATATTACAAAGATAATTTAGTATATATTAAAATATATTACATGTTAACATATTCAAGTATTTCTATTTGCAATTGAGCATGATGTTTTTAAAATGTTTCAAAAAGCCTTTTATACTACAGCTTAGATTCAATTTTTGAAAAATAAACAATACATATGAAAAGCAACCAAATCAGTTACATAATTAGTCATGTGGTTCACTGAATATATCATGTTCTAAATCTTTTTTATTTTTAGCCCTTATTCTTATTTTTAGGATTTCAGAATTTAGGTTCTACCATTTTTACCTGGGTACAAAAAGAGTATGATTTTAAGGGACAGTAGAAAATTTAACTGTCAATGACACACTAAGTGCACCATACGACTAATTAAGGGTTTGTTAGGAAAGATAAATACTTACAAGAAGTGAAACATTGCTATTGGTCCACAAAATAGAATGTACTCAACAAGTGTAGAGGGCAATGTAGAGAAAAAGAATACCAATGTTATCATAAAATATAGGAGTGTGGAATAAGTTACAATGAATTTCATTATCAAGTGATACTGGCATTCCAAAGCTGCTTTCTTTTGTTCTGCTGTGTAAATTTCCTAAAATGATAATAAATATTATTTGAGCAACTATAATATAGTACAATTTATCAATTTTTAAAAATAAATTACTTTAATTTAAATAAGGTGAAAACAGAAATCAGTACATGATTACTTAATATATATGGGTAAAAAGTGGGTAGTAGTTAGAGAAAACAAAGATTTTTTACCTTACTAATTCCTTCCAATTCCTTTTTATATACATCTGGACTCTGGAAATATGATTAAAATACACTTCTTTTAAAAATGACATTAAATATTAGTAATTAAAAATTGAAGCACAATATAACCACTGAAATTAAAATAATGTTATGTAATTCTTAAGTTTGAAATGAAACATGGAACACAAGAGTAGAATAACTAAGAAAGGATATCATTTTAATGTGACCGCAACACTATAATTGTCACTCTGGTGTAATTTGATTAAATAAAGATGAATTAATTGAGGACATCAATAGTAAGTCCTTACTATCCTTTCTAGAAAAAGAGTTAGGATTTTGTTTATTCCTTAGCAATGAAAGAATCAAAACAGTTGGTAGGAAGTAGTTAAATTTCATATGTATCACCAAATATTAATTTTGAGAAACATAAATCAAATAAATTATCTTGATTAACTTAATTTTTTATTGCATTATTTTCAAGTTTGACTTCATTAGAGGATTAAAAAATGTGTTTTAAGTTTCACAATGAAGCTGTATTCTGCACTTTTTCTGGTTAAATGAACAGAAATTCCTTATGGAATAAGGTTAATAAAATAAAATCCATTGTGAAAAGTCAATTACTAACATGCAATTTTTATATTCTAAATAAGTTAAACAAATTTTGAGCCACAAGATTTTTATATGTACATAAGCAGAATAGTTATTTTGTAGATGGAGAGTTAAAATAAGAACCCTTTCAGTGTTATATATGTGATCACAAAAAGGTTTAAGTTTGATAATCAGACTACAAGGCAAAAGACTCAGTACTTTTGATTGGACAAAACTCCATTTAATCTTGTCCAACTGAACTGAAACATTTGGGCCCCCTCCAAGATTCAGTGATATTGTTCACTACACTAGCAATCTGCATGCTTTAGGAGATGCAGATTTGATTCCTGTGTGTGCATATATTTTTCTATTTACTGTCAGTATAAATTTATCAAGAATATGCTTCTAATTTGATTGGTTTGGGGTTTTATGGCACAAGGGCCATATTTGGCCATGCTGTGCCAGATACAAGGCATACAATATCAAGTAATAGACACACAATGAAAGTTTTACTGACAAGAGAGAAATACACCCAAGGAGGAACCTCTAATTTGAAAACAATTTTTAAGTGGATTTGTGTTCTAGCACAGAAATTAGAACACATATTGTACTTTCTCAAGCGACAACTCCAAATGAAGATTTCATTTTTCACTTTTAACAAATCATTCTATTAAACTTAAACATACCACAGCAATTAAAAATAGAAAATACGCCACATTTTACGTAATTATGTGAGCAAATTCAAAAGTTGTCAAGATTTTCAATTCATTTTTGGCTCCGAAATTTACTTTTTCTGTATCTTAATAAAATTGTGTGTATCTAAATAAAATTTATTTTTCTCAAGGAGCAATTTGTATACAAATCAAAACTTTGTTTATGAAAATGTGCACAGGAAGAAAAAATTTTAAGCCATTTCATTGAATAAAAACGTTATATTGCCATTTTTTAAATATATCGTTATATAAACAATACACAAATGATATTGATTTTTCGAGTCTACAGTTGTGATTAAAAATTAGATTTTTGCTACATAAAGACAAATTAAATCAGGCCTCATAAGGTTATTCCTTGCTATGTGAAGGAGCAATCCAAGGAGTTACGGATGCTTGAAATGTGTGACAATTCAACATCAATGCAGTCTAATACTCTAAATAAATTTTTTCCACAAGGACATGCCATGTATATTTTTATTCTTGTATATAGGCGAGTTTGGAGCATTATTTTGGCTAAGGTCAACAATGCTCTTAAGACAGCCCTGCAACTGGAATTGTGCAGTCAAGCCCTTTTTATACAGTCAAAGCAGGATTTTAAAAGCTATTAAATAAGTATCATACAAAATTAAGGGATTTTAGACAAGAATAGGTTCTTAATACTTGGGAGAGTATGCCTTTGTGAAAACTCAAGTTTAATGACAAAATTCACAAAATCCAAATAAGATATTTCTTGACTGATAAATCAAGATTAGCAACTATGTGACAATCCTTGCCTACGATTGAATCTACAAATTCAGGTAGATATTCTACAAAATATATCTATACCGTGAAGGTAAGCAGTAATCGGAGGAACTTGAAGTTTTGTCAATCTCTATATGTGTATATAGAATCTATTGCTTTCTCTATATATAGATAGATTGACAAAATTGGGAGTTGACTATTTACCTTAGGGCACCGATAGATAAAACATGCAGAACTGTCAGTAAGCAGTAACTAATATGGGTATTTGATTATCGAAGAGCTTCAGGGCTAGAATGGCAGGTAGTGATGGTGACAATTTAAAACCAGATTGTTTTTTACCCTGTTGCTTTGTGCCCCTCTGTAACAAGCTATACTTTTGTTCTTAGTGCATCAAGTTCTAACATTTATGACTGCCCTACACATGGGCCATAGCAAAAACAAGCATCAATACAGATTTTCATGTTAACTAAATCAACAAATGCCAGAGTTCAAGTGAAATAATACGAAGTATTTTTATCTTGTCTGTTTTAATAAAATATTTTATAAGCAACACCAACTTTCTTTCATTAAGAGATTTCAGAAGTACTTTGTAAATTAATGACAGAACCTTCAATGTTTAATATCTATACTGTATTTTCTGGATGCAGCCCTTGGATTGAAAATTTCTTATTGTGGCCCTTGAATTGCCCCGAGTTTAGACAGACCTGGAGCTAACCATGATCAAGACTCAGAAAGGTACATGTCAAGAAACTCCTTTTTGCTTGTGATAAAAATAAGTAGACAATAGAAAAAAAACTAAAGAATAAACAATTTTTAGTACCAATTACAGAATTTTGAGTAGGATGCTTTTATAGTTTAAAACAAATAGCTTACAGATGCAATATAGAGGGAGAATCTTAATGCTCATTTTTCCTTAAAATACAAGTGAGAAATAAAATTAAACACAACATATAAAATATTCCAATGGTACACATTTTAATATTTTACTTTTGAAAGTTAATTTTAGCTACCATGACAGTAATTAAAATGGTTAGAAACAGAAAACTGAATTCTTCAAGAAAATACTATAATGAACCAAAAACATTGCTTAAATGGATTGAAATATCAAAAATATATGTAGCCGAATTAGTTTTCACAAATTTGAAGGCAGAAAACGAAAGAAACTATTAGTATCCAAGTTTCAGTCTCTTTTGTCACATGAAATGTAAATTGTACCAAATTTAAAAGTTCTTCAATTTCAGTATTTAAATTAACTGTCAGTTATAAAAATTGACGCACCTTTTTAAAGCTTAGTAGTTTTGTTATATTCGAGCCCATAAGACAGCAATCAAACACATATCCGATGCTTGGATACGAAACGGAAATAATGAATTGCGGTTTAAAACACCAAGGAAAAACTTGATTAAGAATGTCTACCGTAAAAGGAAAAAGGAAATCTCGAGGAAAGTTTTGATTTCTTCATTCTTAAGAAAACAAAACAGATCGAGCAAATGTAAGTGATGCCATTAGCTAATATTTAATGTTTAACTAAGAAAAATATTAATTAAGAGATAATCTCGTAAACGTATTTCGTCATCTGACCGTGGTTCAAAATTACGTAGTAGTCTTTGGATCGCTCCTAACGGGGTTGATCCCGGACCGTAGCCAATAGCCCGTTGTGTTGCTCCAGTGCGACGTTAATTGAAATACCTATATACCTCGTAAACGTATAAGTCGTTTTACTGAAGGTGTGATAAAAAATTTCCAAAATTTTTATTAAACTTTTGAGGCTCAATTTTTTAACTACGTCTCCCTCAAAATACTCTTTTCATTGCTGGTACTGTTCCCAACGATGTTATTAAGCTTGCTTTTCAACTTTGGATGGTAGGTATTTTAATTAAAGTCACACACACAGACGCAACGCAATGGGCTATTGGCGAATTGTCCGGGATCAAACCCAAGGACACACGGAATTTTGAACCACGGTCAGATGACGAAGTCACCTATTTAACATTGGAAGTAAAGTCTGCAAAGGCCAGATGGGCAGAAAGAATGAAGTTCACTGCATGCGCATGGAGGCTTTTTCTGTAAACTTTGTGGCATGTTTTCGGTGGCTCCGCGTGAGATTCATGAATACCCGACTCCAAGCTTACTAACGAATATATTAAATAAGCAATGAACGATTTCTACAATGAACCGTTTACATGATCATGCGTTATACACCTGTGCACGAACATTGAAATGTCAGGAACTTTATAGGCAATTGGACGGTCGCACACGTCACGCAGGATATTCGTAATTACGCATTACTGAAGTGCTGGATAAGTGCTCCCATGCGGCCACAAGCTGAATGTTTATGGGAGGGTATTTCAATTAACGTCACACTAGAGCAACACAGCGGGCTATTGGTGACGGTCCGGGATCAATCCCAAAGGGAAAGATCCGAGGACAACACCACGTAATTTTGAACCACGGTCAGATGACGAGGCAACACCTGAGCTGGCACCCCACTCTCCAAACTTCCACACCACGCCAACGTGAGGACATTTGAGGCCACGACAGATTTAACGTGCACCAGCCCCCTTTGTACACGACGGTGTTTGGCTGGATTCGAACTCGCAACCCTTCGGTTGCAAGTCCGTTACTCTTCCAACCGGGCCACCGCGGCCCCCTGAATGTTTATGGAAGATAGGTATTTTAATTAACGTCAAACTGGAGCAACACAACAGGCTATTCCTATATTTAAAGGCCGCGGTGGCCCGGTTGGAAGAGTAACGGAAGGGTTGGAAAAATTGAACGGAAGGGAACTAGCAACCGAAGGGTTGCGAGTTCGAATCCAGCCAAACACCGTCGTGTACGAAGGGGGCTGGTGCACGTTAAATCTGTCGTGGCCTCAAATGTCCTCACGTTGGCGTGGCGTGGAAGTTTGGAGAGTGGGGTGCCAGCTCAGGTGTTGCCTCGTCATCTGACCGTGGTTCAAAATTACGTGGTGTTGTCCTCGGATCTTTCCCTTTGGGATTGATCCCGGACCGTCACCAATAGCCCGTTGTGTTGCTCCAGTGTGACGTTAATTGAAATACCCCCTATATTTAAAGGAAACTGCTATCTACCCAAGTGATAGCATTGGATAATCAGAAGTAGGTAGATATTTTGATTAACGTCACACTGGAGCAATCAATGGGCTATTGGTGACGGTCCGGAGGGATTAATCTCAGAGAGAAAGATCAACCAGAAGTAAAATCCTCGTTTTCCTATGGATTATTTGTCCTCACGTTGGCGTGGCGTGGAAGTTTGGAGAGTGGGGTGCCAGCTCAGGTGTTGCCTCGTCATCTGACCGTGGTTCAAAATTACGTGGTGTTGTCCTCGATCTTTCCCTTTGGGATTGATTCCGGACCGTCACCAATAGCCCGTTGTGTTGCTCCAGTGTGACGTTAATTGAAATACCCCCTATATTTAAAGGAAACTGCTATCTACCCAAGTGATAGCATTGGATAATCAGAAGTAGGTAGATATTTTGATTAACGTCACACTGGAGCAATCAATGGGCTATTGGTGACGGTCCGGAGGGATTAATCTCAGAGAGAAAGATCAACCAGAAGTAAAATCCTCGTTTTCCTATGGATTATTTGTCCTCACGTTGGCGTGGTGTGGAAGTTTGGAGAGTGGGGTGCCAGCTCAGGTGTTGCCTCGTCATCTGACCGTGGTTCAAAATTACGTGGTATTGTCCTCGGATCTTTCCCTTTGGGATTGATCCCGGACCGTCACCAATAGCCCGTTGTGTTGCTCTAGTGTGACGTTAATTGAAATACCCCCCCTATGGATTATTTGCTTACACTGAAAATCCTTCTTACAGTCGTAGCTCAGTGGGTTTGCCCTCTACGCTATCCGTAGAGGAAATGTAAAAGTAGAGTGAGCAATGGTAACCTCTTTATGTGTCCAGGATAATGTGACCGAAACAAGTAGTAACATGATCATTAAACTGCTTTCGTCTGCCGGGTGGGAACGAACATCCATCATCTGATTGGTCCAAGAGATGGGAGAAGACTCCCATTCACTGATTTATCATTTGATTGGTCCGCGCTACATAGTAGATTTTGGCGAATTCACCATTTTTGTGACTACTCTATAGAAATCGCATTCACACACCTATCCTGTCATTGGATGTTATATCGCCAAACGAGGCGATAAAATGCCAAATCGGCCAACCAAATCAATTTTTCAAAGAACAGTCACGTGACGACTAGTCGACACGTTGGTCACACTTTTTGAAGCTCCTCTCAATACCAATGCTCAGTACTTAAATTTCAAGTCTATGCCACTATCAGCCTGCGAGCTGTAGACGGCGCAGGTTCGATCCCTGTAGCTACCTTGGGTGTATTCTCTCTTCTGTGTCAGGAAAACTTTCCGTGCGTGTGTATTCGTTGCCTTACTTGGTTCAAAATTACGATATGTTGTCCTCGGATCTTTCCCTTCGGGTTTGATTCCGGACATTCGCCAATAGCACGTTGTGTTGCACCAGTGCGATGTAAATTTAACTACCTACCTTGCGTATGTATGTACATATACTGGACGGAAAAACATTGTTGGGTGAAGCTTAACTAGATCTGGCCCATGCGACACAAAAAACAACCAACCCTCTTACAGTCGCGAGTTTCCAGATTTGCGATGATATATTGTTCAGTAATAGAAATTATATTCTAGTTCAGTTTTATCCAAACCATATCGCAACTACACACTTGCTTTATGCTTTCCAATGTTTATTTTCGTTTTTCTTTTGATTTGCGAGTGCTTTAGGTAGATAGGTAGTTAAATTTACTTCGCACTGGAGCAATATAATGGGCTATTGGCGATGGTCCGGGAAGGTAGTTAATTAATGTCACATTGGAGCAACACAACGGGCTATTGGAAACGGTCCGGGATCCATCCCAAATGGATCCAACCGAGGACAATATCTCGTAATTTTGATTCACTATCAGATGAAGAGGTCAACACCTGAACTGGCACCCCACTCTCCAAACTTCCACACCACGAGCGAGTGCTTTAGGAACTTAAATTTTGATGCTGACGGAAAAATATACATGTTCGTATGTTCTCAAGATCTATTCAATCTATTGCTGGTCTTTGTATTGTAAAAACTTCACTCTGTACATTATTCTTGTCTATCGCGTCTAAGTTTCAGTAAAAGATTTTGCGCTAGTTACTGTAAAGTTACATAAACATAAACTTTGCTGCATTTTTTAATTTTTTGTTTCGCCAAACTCTCGATTTTACATATTTTTCCAGTCAACTCTGAGTCTCCAGGTTTCATGCGAAATTATTTTACTGATACAAGTTAATTACGCATCAGCAATTGTCTATGCTTCGGGTGTCATCCTTTTGTTGAACCAAATTACTCCAATCAGTACCGGTTTCAATCACTACCAGTCAGAAGGTGGAAACCGTTAGGGTACTAATGTGTCGAAATTGGGTGTGTCATGAAAATTTTAAATTAAAGCTTTGATTAATGTGTTTACACACAAAATGTGTTACTAGCATAGGAAATAGAAAAAGTGCGAAAAGTTTGTTTTCTCTAAATAAGGATAACATTTCAAGCAAACAAAATATGAATTTCATCAACTGTTTTATTTCAATTAGAGAAATACAATTCAGTACGATCATTCGTCAAAATTGAGTTCATAATGTGAAAAAAGTTCCCGAATTTACCGTTAATATACCATGAAATTTGTAATGTATTGTAATACTATATCATTGCCTGTGCCAGCTTTTTATACTAGTTACAAGTAATTTTGGAGGAATTTTTAAGTATATTTTTGTGTGAACTGTTTTCCACCTCTTATTTTTTTTCTTCAACTTTTAAGTATCTTTTTATAAATTTAGAATGCAATGTGTAAAGATACTTTGATTTCGTAAAATTTTAAATAAGATTTTATGCGATGATTGTGTTTTATTTTGTATACTCGAATTTTCCTAAACTTAAAAGTTTTAAATTAAAAGCAAACCTACAAGATGAAGTTTAATATTGATAGTTTGTAATTTTTGGTTTCGTGTTTTTAAATTTTGTTTTAATTTAATTTGAGACTGAATATGGTTTAACAAGCTAGTGTGATTTTTGAAAAATATGACGTGGTCTTAAAGAATTGTGAGCTTAATAAAATCCGAAAATACAGGATGCTTAATGTTATTTGTTAAAAATATCTGACAAAATAAATGGAGGATAGAGTTTGAAAATAATGTTTAAGTTAGTATTTAGATTATGAAAAAATATGGATGCCGGATTCGGATTGTGAATCTGAGTTGAACAATTGGAGTGAATAAATTGTTTTGTATCGCAGAGATGTGTTATATACACATTAACAAGTGCTCTGCAGCTGTTTGAAAATGAGTGGAAAATTGTATTGCAACTTAATTTCATTCAGTACAAAGAATAAACAATTATATTTATATTATATTTCGCTTCATTGAAATGTATTTATCAATTCTTATATAATTCAGACTTGTGCAGCTTTACAAATCCTAAACAAAAATATTTTTAGGCAAATATTTGAATTGATTCACAGCTACATTAAATTGAGATTTGAATGAAGTATTCATAGATTTCAATTTTAGTGAAGTATTTTGTGTATTGCACTCTTTTATCTTGCTATTTCGGGCCAACGGGAATATTCATACATCAATAACCCTTGTGATGTTTGATTGGAATTAGATCACTCTTAAGGCATCCCTATAGGCCAAAATCGATCCAATTGCATCTAAACATCAAATCAGACAAAGAGTACACATTGTTAATTTCATTGTAATTAAAATATCTAAGCTGATTTAATTGATTTTACTTTTTATGCTAGTTTTAAATTGATTACTCTCTGGAGATCTTTATTTCCATACAGAATTATTCGATCATCATGTATCACGCCATTGAAAGCAAATCCAAATTTTTAATTATATTTGAGTTGCAGAGAAACCTATCATTCCTTTGATCTTGTCCAGTGGTTCTCAAAGGGTGTGCCCAGGCGCACCAGTGTGGCCGGTGACATGCCTAGGTGCGCCTTATGAAATCCTACATAGTATGTGTGGGGTTATTATAAAAATGATTTTGTAGTTATATACACTGCTGGCCACCCAAATTGCAACACCAAGAAAGACAAGAGATATCACAACAAAATTTATTTTGTAGATAACATGTTGACCAAGTATCAAATGATTAAATTTATAGACTTCTGTGAAGTGTGGTTCCTGCCAAAATCAGTAGCCAGAGTAGCCGCCATTGTTGGAGATCACCGCTGCCACACGCCTCGGCATTGATTCAAAGAGACTTTGGATGTGTTCTTGGGGTACAGCAGACCAAGCAGCTTCCACACGTTGCCAAAGTTGATCTGGTGTGGCAGCTGGGGATGTATTCTGGGTCAATCGTTGAGCAACCATGGACCACATGTTTTCTATCGGCGAAAGATCCGGAGAGCGAGCTGGCCAGGGAAGCAATTCAATCTGGCGATTGACGAAGAACCCTTGGACAATGCGTGCCACGTGTGGTCGCGCATTATCCTGTTGAAATATGGCTGTGGGCAAGCCCTGAAGGTAAGGAAGGACAACTGGCTCCAACACCTCGGAGATGTAGCGCTGGCTGTTTAAAGTACCGGCAATGCGTACTAGAGGAGTGCGAGAGTGATATCCAATACCGCCCCATACCATAATACCCGGTGCAGGACCAGTGTGGCGGTGCATAACGCAGCTGTTCAGCATCCTCTCTCCACGGTGTCTCCAGACTCGAATCCGACCATCGTGGTGTTGCAGACAGAAGCGTGTCAGTAAAGACAATTTCATTCCATTCTGCCGTCCACATCATTCTTTCATCGCACCATTGGCGGCGGAAACGTCTGTGGTTCTGCGTCAAGGGTAGACGAAGCAATGGACGTCTTGCGGACAGACCACTCTGCTGTAAACGGCGTCGAATGGTACTCGCAGACACTGGATGATGCGGTACAGACTGAATGTGCTGTGCTATGGTTCGTGATGTGGCTGAGCGATCCGTCACTGCCATACGCACAATATGCCTGTCATCACGTGAAGTGGTGCACTGAGGTGGATGCGATCGAACACGTCGGTCCGTCGTACCCTCCTGCATCCAACGATCACATATCCGCATTACAGTTGTTTGGTTTCGTCCAACACGACTACCGATTTCCCTGAAAGATAATCCACAATCTCGGTAGGCCACTATCCTTCCTCTGTCGAACTCGGATACTTGATCAAAAGATGATAGCTGTTTTCTACGAGGCATAATGGATCGTTTTTTTGAAAAACCACAAGAAAAACACAATTGCCGTACTTGAAATCGTCGAAATCTCCAAGCCTTAAATAGCGCTTTGAAGTGGCGCCACAGGCGCGCGTGATGTGCGTCTGCGCTGAAATTCTAATCATTTGCATATCTCACCTCCGCTAATGTATGTTGTAAATTTCATATTATTTGCATGCTTCCTTCAGGGTGTTGCATTTACGGTGGCCAGCAGTGTAGTTAAATACAGTACATTATAATTATATCTTCATTTCAGCATTAAAATGTTCCTTGTGGCAGATCATTATTATTCGGTTAAGAGCGGGGGAAATATGCAGTGCAGCAAAGAACAGTAGCAAAAGGTTTCATACGTGTAGTAAACTTGTTCAAGTGTGTTTGTACTGATGCATGCGCAGGCGCAGCCTCTCAAGTTGGCGCTTAGTGGCTGCACTCCGCTGCAGTGTAGCAGCCGCGTTAGTGGTAATAGGTTGTGCAAGTGGAAGTGTTGTGATTAATAATGCAACGTGTTTTCGTGACATATTTTCGGCTCACAGTTTATAATAATACAGTAAATATACCCATACAAAATGGATAGATTTATAAAAACAAAACATAGAAATGATGAATGTGATTCCGGACATGAGCACAGCTTAAGTGTAGGAAACAGTTCCAGCAAACGAGCCAAAGCGCAGCCTACTCGCAAATACGACGAAAGTTATTTAGGCTTTGGTTTCTATTGGACTGGAAACGTTGATGATCCTTTCCCGGATATGTTTAGTATGTGGATTTAAAATGTCAAATGAATCATTGGTTCCTTGTAAACTGAGCAAGCATTTTAAAACCAAGCTCTCTCATTTACAAGACAAAGCTATAAGTTATTTTAAAAGATTGATAGAACAGCAGACAAAAGCGGCACACTCTTTCAAAAGTATAATGACGTTTTCTGAAAAAGCTCAAATTGCTTCTTACGAGGTTTCTGAACTGATAGCACAAAACATGAAAGCTCATATTATAGGCGAGTCACTCATTCTGCTTGCATGTCAAAAGATTGTGGAAACATTGTTGGGAAATGAAACAGCCAAAAAATAAGTAAGATCCCTCTATCCAACGATACAGTTCACAGACGTATTTTAGATATGTTATCTAATATCGAGTTAATAATGTTTGCAGTAATAAACTTCAGTGTTCAGATTTTGCATTACAAATAGATGAGTCAACAGACAATGCCAACAAAGCGCAACTCTTAGCATTTATTCGTTTTATTGATGAAGATACAATTGTAAATCAGTTTCTTTTTTTGCAAAGGATTAATTGTGACTACAAAGGGTGTTGACGTTTTCAACCTTTTTAATAATTACCTGTGCAAATGGTCAATATCATGGAAGTCGTGTGTCGGCATTTGTACAGATGGAACTCCATCAATGGTAGGCTGCTTTAAAGGTCTTACATCCTTAGTAAAAAAAGGAAAGTGAAAATGTAGTCATAACTCACTGCTTTCTTCATAGAGAAGCCTTGATGGCAAAAGCATTGGGAGGCAATTTAAGACAAATTTTAAATTAAGCTGTTGAGATAGTAAATTTTATAAAAACTAGACCAGTAAAGACACGTTTATTCGAGCAGTTTTGTATCGATATGGATTCTCAACACAGACGCCTGCTTTTACACACCGAAGTGAGGTGGCTTCCAAAAGGGAAAGTATTTAATCGGGTATATGAGCTATGACAAGAATTACTCAAGTTTTTCGAAGAAATGAAACAAAAACACTTTTATGAGCTCCTTCGATGCAAATTTTGGACCACCGGATTAGCGTATTTGGCTGATATATTTCAACACCTCAATATTTTGAATACTAGCATGCAAGGAAAAAAAAGAAAATATATTGATATTTATTGATAAAATGAAAGCATTTCAGAAAAAACTAGTTATCTGGAAGAAAAAAGCTGCCGAGAGTAATTTGGAAATGTTTCCTTTGTGGTAAATTAGACCAGCATGAATGATATTTCCCCTATAACAATTGAACATTTGACAATTTTGGAAGATAAATTGAATTATTATTTTCCATCACTTAACCCTGAACACTACGCTTGGATTCGAAATCCATTCATAGACATTTCAGATGATGCTGGTTTAACATTAACAGAAGAACTGGCTGCAATATCCACCGATGGTGGATTGAAGATTAAATATAAGGAATTGTCTCTTGAAAAATTTTTGATTTCAATCAGAGAAGAATATCAGTCAATATCTAAAAAAAGCTTTGACCATTTTACTGCAATTTTCAACATCATATTTATGCGAATTAGAATTTTCCACATTCATCCCCATCAGGTGCAAAAAGAAATCAAGTATTCAGTCTATTGGCGAGGAAACGAGAGTTTGCTTATCACATATACGCCCCAACATTGAAGAAATCGCTAAGACACGTCAGGCTCATGTTTCTCATAGACAGAAATTAAGTGATGAATAAAGATACTCAGCATTTTCCAGTTATTTCTGTATTTCTTTGCTTTTTGCATCTTATTTATTAGCATTTTGTGTATAGTACGCCTACGATTTTTGTAAGACTTCAAGTGTGCCACGACTTCAAAAAGTTTGAGAACCACTTATCTAGTCTATACAACTTTGTAATATATTTGCTTTTACGAATTATAGACTAGTAATGGTAAATTATACACAATAGAGGAAAAGTATTTGGATAAAGCTTTTCCTCCTTTAACTTATTAATGTAACTAAATTTTTATGTAATAATGTTTCCCATTAACTAATATAATATATGGGAAATAGTGTCCAGATTGTGACCGATAACTTATAAATACCAAGATATATAACCCTTCGTGGGGAGGGGAATTTAAAAATATTTATAACTCAAAGTTCTACAAAAAGAAGAGCATTACAACAAGGTTTAATAGTTTGCAAAAACGCAAATGTAAATATTATCTAAAAAGCTTGTAAACTCCTTGAGTTTTCAACTATATTGTTCCCTTAATTGCTTTTTGGAATTAATGAAAAATTTTCATATATTTCCGAAGCAATGTTTTAAAATTCAGTTTTTGTATAAAACTTCTTTTTATTTTGGTTCAAAAATACTCAGATTGAGATCAGGGAATTGGGGAGGAGGTATGAATCTTTGGGAAACCTAACCCTCCAAGTGGTTTCCACCAGATATCTTGTACATCAAGATCTGGCCAATTTTGCTAATGACAAGATTTCTTGTCATAAAGATACTGTCGGTTTTTTATGATGACGATATCAAGACCTAGTCAGTGTTCTTCTGGTGATGAGATATCTCGTCCAACGAAATCCGTCCAGTTATGTTAATGATGAGATACCTCGTCGAGACAACCACCAGGAGGGTTAATACAACAAATACCCTTGAGACTAGTATGTTTCGTGTGTTTGCGGACATATTCGTGCATTCAAAATTCATTTGATGACAGTTAAATTACAAGCTCTAATGCATGCCAAATAGACTCATAACATAATACTGCCACTTGAGATACATTCGAGGAGATAGGACTCTTATTTTTCCTCCAAACAATATTGTGGTTATGAGATCCAAGCAGAGACTTTACTTTTATCGGTAAACAATACAGACTTCCAAAATTCTAATGTCTTATCGGCAAATTTCTTTCCAAACTAAAGCCCTTTTCATATATTCTTTTCACTAATGTGTGGCTCTTTCCTTGCAGTTTGATCGTTAAAGACTAATTTATGCAAGTACTTTCTCGCAGAATAAGGTATTAAAAACTCACAGAATAAGGAATAGGACACCTGACTCAAGGTCTCCCTACTATTTCCACACTACAAAAAATATATTTTTAAAATTGACTTTTAATGGCCTCGCACAGACTAGTATTGCAACAGCTCTAGGACGCCATGTCCTTTTCCTATTTTTTATTTTGCCAGTTGATTAAAATTTATGACATAAAAACTAATATATTTAAATTTTAACTACATGCTATTGACGAAACCAACTAACAATTCCACTACGTGTAACTAGAAACAACTCGCTTTTCATTTCATACATTTTTGACAATCCAATTTGGAATCGAAAATGTGCAATAATAATTGTAATTGTACGATCAAATGAGCTCACAAACCTTATTTTCTCCGTTTACATTTTTAATAGTTTAAGAATTCCTCATAGACTGTTCAAATACTGCTTTTTCCTCATGCAACTTTAAATATCTTGGAGTTTAAAAGTTGTCATTAAATTCTGTGGCCACTATTTCCCTTAGAAGTTTCTATAAAATTAATACACTGACTGTAAGATTATTTCCTAAAAGGCTCAGACATATGTCTTAAAAAGTATAAAAAGAGGAAAAATTTGGCACAGAAATTTACCAGTAACGATTTAATAATAATAAAAAAAGCTGAAAGGAACTTTACCTTTAACTAATATTCCTACGTGTTTCCCGTAAAGTTAAATAATAGTGATTATAAACACAGTGGTTTTTATTAAGCTATAAATATTTCCTTTAGAGAAACCACGGGAATAAAATGATTTATTTTTAAAATTCATTTGGGGGGAGAAGGAAACAGTTTAAGTTGCTGTAATGATGCTTTTCACAAATAAAAGAACGAAGTATCCCTTGGAAACTAATTGCCTACTCTATAAGACTGTTTTGAATTTATTGTTCCCTTTATTACTTGATATTTTGTTCCACTTCAATGCTAACTGTTTTCTTTGGTTTATCAAAAGTTCCCCGTGATGATTACCCTACGATGATTGTCAAATAAACTTCTTAATCCACTAAAAAACCGCTTCTTCACGGGTTCTCACAGTTGAGCTATAATCCTTTCCAAATCTGTTCAGTAGAGGTCATCTTGGATTTTCCTCTTGAGACTACTCTACTTATTCTGAAAGTGAATTCGGTTGTTTCGGTGAATTCGGTCTTTTTTCCGCTAGTCTTTGATTGCTGGTAATTGATCTTGAGGTAAAACGAAAACATGTGCTGCTATGTTCCATTTTTTCCTCATAGGTGTCTGTTGATAGCACAGTGCCCTCGAAATGCGTGGGATGATTTAATTTGTAAAAGAAAAGATTATAGAGTAAAGAGAAAGAAGGTGTAGAATATTTCGTTAAATTGCCATTTTCTTGAACACATTTTCAAAACAAAAGATTATGAACTAGTCAAGTTAGAGTTTAGGGTGAAGTGTTGAAAATATCTCGTTTAATTACCCTTTTTTATTATTCAGTCATTGTTTGACATAAGACATTTGATCTTTGAAGATTGAAGTAAGAAGTGGTTACGATGTAAAGTTCATTAATTATAAACACAGTTAATAATGCCATTTGAAGTAGGCCAGCCAGAATTTTCTGAAGAGGACAAAAGTTAAAAATGGAACTTTTAAATACAAAATTAAGATTTTATCACATCTTTAAAAATGTCTTTTTATGTTATTTTTGGCTACCAAATTGTGAACTTAAAAGATTAACTGTAAACTCATGAAAAGTGACATATATAACATATATAGGTTGATTTAAGGATGCGGAAGACTGTACAATGGTTAAAATAAAGTACATTAAACATCATTCAGAAAATATTCAAACATTGTTTCTAGAAATTCCTTTTCACTTTTGTATCACTGCTGTAGGGGGATGGTTGCTACGACACGTGATAAGTGAGAAGATGTTGGAGCTTCGAAGAAAAAATGAAGTCCATAATTATAGCTTTCATACTTTGTAATGAAACCATTCGTTACGAAATATGAAAACCTATCGCAATACTATTATATTTAGTTTAAGTATAAAATAGTATAACTATTATTTCATTAGGTAATAGCAAAATGGAAGTAGAACTTTTACTGCCATGTCCCTTAAAGTTGGATACTCGTACAGTATATTTATCCAAAAGTCAGGTAATTTTTTTAATTTTTAAGAGTCACTCGTGCGCGTACGATTTTTCTACATCATTAACATTTAAAGAGCCAGGGTCATTTTCAAAGGGATTCATAATCCAAGCTAATTTCTCAAAATTGTCACGAAAATGTATTTGAAACGGGAATTTTGCTTTGATAAATCATAAATGAAACAGCTTTTTAATAGTGGAGGAAACGTTTTGTCTTCAGTCTTATGAAAGAATGATACCAAAGCAGGAAAATAAGTTTTAAAATTAGGCCCGTTGGTATTGCTCCAGTGCGACATTAATTCACCTACCTACTTCAATTGATGAATCGATTTCTCAAAGGGTAATTATATGGCATACTGAAATTAACGGATTTACATATCCCTATAAATGGCATTAAGAACACATTTTTAAACTTTTGATACTTAAAATATTTATTGTAGCATCCCCCTTTGAGACTTCTAAACCAGCTTAGAGGTGCGTGTCCTACAGTTTGAGAATCACTGAGATAAGAGATTATCACAAATATTGAAAAAATAAAACTTTTTTACATAAATATTATGTTGTTTGTTAGAAGAATGCAAAGGTTGAATATTTGCATCATCACGAGCATCCAATTTCGACTTATTTCCGTTTAAAGTGATCAGAAAAATATAGTTGAAACCCGATTTAACATTTTGGAACGGAGATCGTCGGTTTTATTCATCATTTTAAGGAAATCCTAAAATAGGGAAATACCAATCGAGGAGACGTCGTGAAGTCAAAATGGATAAATCGTGAATAATGAACATGGATTAATACGCCTTAAAGCACGATACTACTAGCCAAAATGGTCTGTTTCCACCGCATAACATTGATGAATACTCAATCACAAAAATTCAATTAGTCAATTCCTTAATCAATAGTTACTTCTGTAAGGTTGGTTGGGTTTCATGGAGCACGGGCCATATTTGGTAAAGCTATGCCAACCAACGTAAAGTAAATGGGCATATACAAGTAAAGTTTTACTGTCACAGAAGAGATAAATATTGGGCCTCTGAAGACGTACCTAGTCCCTCATGTCTAGGTGAATAGACAACAGATTTTCTCTTCTTGTCAACCCCTTCCTTTTCAAACAGTCACCTAGTACTTAAATGGTTTCTTCACTTGCTTTAGCAATTCTAAATGAGCATTTTGTTCACAAATATATTTGATACATTTCAGACCTGTCCACGGTTTGTCTACTTATAGGCTTAATAAAGTTTTGATTTATATCAATTGAGCTAACTTCAGTATTTATTGTATAACAAACATCAAGAACATTTTGAGGAGGTGGTGCCTAGGCCTCCAAGGTCTCCCTCTGAATACTTCCCTGTGCTACATCACATGTACTATGTCCATGTACACTTTTCCAAAGACAGCATCCAGCTTGATATTTTAGGACTCGAGAGATTCGATAAGATGAGGCTTGTAATCGGCCAAAGTACAAATTCAACTATTTCAGATCTATTCACGATTTGTTTTATGAGCCTAACCCTCTTGGTGATTGTTTCGAAAAGGTATCTCGTCATTTGAAGAAAACTGACCATATCTTGACCTCGTCATCAAAAAATAAGCAATATCTTGATGAAGAGGTATCTTGTCATTAGCAAAATTGATCAGATTTTGATGAACGAGATACATATGTCGCAACCTGACCAGACTTTTTGCTGAGAAGCCTTTCGGAGTTGATCCTACACCATCGCCAGTGGACTGTGTTTATATTATTCGGCGCCGGCGAGGCGCACAAATCTGTTGCGCTTCGAGATGTATATACTTTCTTCGGTAGGCGAAAGCAGACGCTCGTGTGATCGGTTCAAGTGTAGAACATTAAAAACTAATGAGGACTATCTATGATTTTTCGTTTGACATGTCGGGAGCCATATGTAAGTTTCTACTATTAAATTATTTTTGATATAATTAGCTGTACTTTACTCTCTCCAAAAAGTAAGTAGGAAACAAATTCCAAGTATTAAGAAGCAGATAAAAAAACTGGTAGTTTTTGACGTTGACGATCTGCTATAACATAATCGAAACAACCTGGAAGGTTAATGAAACTCCGATTTACATAATTTAAACCAATTCTACATAATTTTTTTGTGTAACATCAAAAACATTTAGAGGGGGCTTCCGATGCCTTTGGAGAAGTGTACAAATCTATGTACACTTTTCAGAAGAGAGCATCCAACTTGGTATTTCTGGATGAGAGATTCGATAAGACGAGGCTTCTAATCGGTGAAAGTGCAAACTTTCTCGACACCTCACTCTAAGACCGGAGGATATTTAATTGATTCGTTGAGATCGTCGGATAGAGTGCCTCCAAGACATGTTTCTGAGTGATTAGAAAATGCTTCCTCTACTGTAAACGGGCTCCTCCCCGACTGCAAGCTACCAAGCCTTTCTTTGCGGTCAAATTTACTTTGTTATATTTTTTTCTCAAACTCACAGAAGTCGTTTCTCTGGCGTCCTACTCTTGCCGATTCTCCAGTTGTATTTTAATACTCGCTCACGGACAATTTCTGTGTTCCTGTTTTTTGTTCTACTTTTGTTTAGAATAGTATCGATGACGCTGCTAATAAAAGACACACCTATCGATCTGAGACACAGGTGGCGATTCAAAAAAAATATTAATAATGATTATTTTAGCCTCAGATCCGTTTTCGGATATCTGCTTTTGAATCAGGAAGTCACTATAAAAGTGAAAGGAGGGGTAGGTCACTGGAGAGTTTATAGTGTAGTAAGCACGTGAGACGGTCATCATGATCTTTATGGTAAGTCCTACTATGCTTTCACTTTTTACCCCCACAATTTCTTTTAGTGTTGGATTACCTTAGTATCGTATAATTTAATCGTAAGTAACGAAAGATATTCGCAATATTTTAATTGAATTGTATGCTGCACTTTTCAGTTCATTATTTAACACAGAAATGTATAAATTTTATTATAAGTAAGCAAAAAATGCTTTTAAAATAATAATTATTGTTTATTTTAAACTAAGGCAAGAGCAACTAAAAATAAAGAGCTTAAGATTCCATCATGTTAAGTTAACATCTTTTTAAAGGAATTCGTAAAACATTGTTTAGTTCAATATGTATTTTACGTAGCAAAAAATATGCTTGGGAATAGATTGAGTTATAACTTAGGCGCAAGATCTTAAATTACTGTAAAATGTTCTACGTGTGTGTTTGATATTTTTGTTCCTGAGAAAAATTCTTATACCAATTTCAATAAGTTGATTTTTTTATATAAATGAAATTCTTAAACTTCTGTGCTTTTTCAATGATCAATTTATAAAAAGAAAATTAAAAGAATACTTAATCTGCCTTAAAGTAGTTCAAAATATGTGACTAGTTTTTCTGCCATGATGGATTGCTGGGTAATTCGTTCTGAAATCTTAGCTGACCATCATGCTTCTCATTTTAAGACTAAGGAAAACGAAAACAAACTTCTAGAGATTGATACTAATGTAGTGAAACTTTAAGTTAACGTTATCCATAAATTCCAAATTTCATTTTTCATTTGCTTTAGGGGTGATTGAAATCTATCAGCCACCCCCTGAAGTCCATCAGCCTTCACTGGATGCGAATATTGAAACGAAATACAGTTGTATAAACTATTGCATTGACAATAAATTCCAAATTAACCGTTTTAAAAGACTGAACAAAAATATATTCTTGTTTATACGATTTTGACTCTAAAATATTAAGAACTGAATATCAATTGATATTTATGAACATTTTAAAACCGCGTGATTTGAACCTTTCCCCTTCTGTGAATCAATCAAATTCGAATTGTTGTTATATATGAAATAAGAGTACTTGCACAAAAACTTTTTCTACAATTAAAAATTACCTTTGTTTAGGTTGTATTCACCTTTCTTTGCCTGAAATATGGTGCAGTTGAAGGAACGTTTGGATTGTATCCTGAATATTCTGGATTATATGGATCTCAAGTTGGACACTCCTACAACGGATGGATAGGCGGAGGATTGGAAAGTTTATATAGTGGTCTTGGTCACAGTAGCTATGACACATTGAATTCTCAATACAGTCATGCTTTGTATCCGATCGGTCATCATAAGTACCTCAGAATACCAGTTAAAGGTGGTCTCACAGTCGTTCCAGCTCCAAAACATTTGGGATTACTAAAAGGCTATTCTGGTTATGAAACTCCTATACAGAGACACATTCCTCTTATTAAAACACTACCACTCAGTTATTATAGTACGTTGTTGAATACTGAGCACAAACATGTTTCGGAGGTACCTTTGGTATCATTGCCTCGAATAATAACCTCTCATTCTTTATCAGACAGTTTGCATTACAAAAATTCTCATCTTTCTAGTTATAGTTCTGCGCACTTAAGTGATTCATTGCACCACCTCGGTGTTCATGGCTATAAACCTTTAAAAAGCATTAAGAGCTTAAAAATAATTAAGGGTCACGGAATTTCTAATGTTAGTCCAGTAGTCAAAACACATAAGAAAAATTTGAGTCCATCGACATCTTCGCATCACGATAGCCACAAAGTTCTTAAGCACACTAAAATATCACACATTCACGAGTCTGGCGATAAGCTTGTTTTGCCACTTTCTCATAGCAGTGATATTGGACACGAGTTGCCACATGTTCATGACTCTTCTATTGGACACGAGTTGCCACATGTTCATGACTCTTCTATTGGACACGAGTTGACACATGTTCACGACTCTTCTATTGGACACGAGTTGCCACATGTTCATGACTCTTCTATTGGACACGAGTTGTCTCATGTACATGGCTCTTCTATTGGACACGAGTTGCCGCTTCTTCATGACTCTTATATCGGACACGGACTGACCCACATTCATGACTCGGATATTAGGCATCACTATCAACCTGTGAACATAGCTAATTCTGGTCTGCGAATCCATGGTTCATCTCATGGTATTCTTCATGATCATGATGATTCGGAAGAAGTGCTTGAGGAATATGATGGCCATCATACAGGTTCACTTCATGAATCTCATATAGAAGATCACGATGAAGACATCGTAGATTCGGATAAGGAATATGAACCAAAAGACGAAGAAGAAAATCTTAAAGATCCAGATTATTCAAATCAAGAGCACGTTGATGATATTCCAACTGAAAAAGCTGGTAAAGGCAACAAAAAATCTACATATTTACAACATGAACAAAAAGAAGAAATAAAGACATCAGAACCTAGTTACATTCAACAAAAACAGACAGATGTAACCGAAATACACACGCAACAAGATAATTACAAAAGTATTCAAACTGATGAATATAAAAGTACAGCACATAACAACAAAGAATATGGAAAGTCCCTTCCCTCAATCCCTCTAAGACGTCCAAATTATGATACGAAACATTATCCTCAATTTCCTCAAATTCAAAAGAAGCTTGAATCATACGATAAAGTTAAGTATGCTGGTGGACGCTACCCAGTTCGACCACTTAAACAGTCCTTCTATGAAGTTGATCACTCTTCGAAGACTGAAGAGCCAGTTGTTGGAAGACATCCCTCTTACGTCAATCCACCTAAAATCGAACAGCAAGAGCATGATCATGACTACAAACCAATTCCTGAAGTCGGGCACAGACCTAAAATTTTAAGTCACGATCATAGGCACTCATACACACAAAGTCAAGAACCGAAAAATACTCACTATAAAGCGGGATCTGCTCAGCCAAGAGGCAGAAGTAAGCAATACCGAAATTATGAGATGCCTCGTACCAGTAGCTATGAAATTGAGATATTACATTCAGAAAGTAGCGATAACACAAAAGATACTCCCGATGCTCAGTATCCTAATGAGGATAACTTTCAAGCAGATTCTTATGCAAACTCAGATAGAACTTTTGAAGAGGAAGGAGAGCATCAAAGCTTTGCACATCAAGTGAGTAATGATGAAGAGGATACATTCGAATATCAAGAAAGTCAAGATTTTCCTGTAAAGCAGAAAGATACCGAAGAATTTGAGGAAAGTTTCAGTGATTCGCAGAGTCAGGAATAAAATCAAAGTAAGATTATTTCTTTGTTTATGACTTTATAATCACAATTGTTCATGAATACGTTTTAAATTTCCATCTCCGAAACTATTAAAGGATAAAAAAAATTCAATTTGCTATTTTTTAAGAATTAAGTTTACACAAGCCTTCAGATACTTTTCAGGTTAAAAATGCTTATAACGCATAAAAATTTCAATTCCTCTTTTTTCTTTTATTGCTCTTTCAAGTTATTTTTATAACATTTAACATAACACAGTCGCGCATAATAGTTTGATTTATTATTTCATTTTATTCTCAATACTTAAAATGGATCATTACACCTAACTTATGGAATATTGATATTTTCTGTTAGTTTAACGATGTTGTTTTCTGAGTATTATAACAAAAGAATTTATATATGAATGAGTTATATTTTATTTTTGCTATTTATAATCTATTTTTAGAATCTATTATTAGAATTTTAAGTCCTCTATTATTATTTTAAGTTTTACCTTAAAAAATTAGAATTGTGACCCTTATTTGATTGGTTCTTATGAAATACTATAATATGGTAAAATATATTTAAAACAAATAATACATTTCAAAACACAATAATATACGTATATCTGTATTTAAATCTATGACTATCTATATATTTATATAGTTTTAAATAAACTCAATTGTTTATCTACAGTTGGCATATTATAGTATATATAACTATTTAAATTGCACTTCTATACTAATAATGAGAATAAAATTATCATGGTTTAAAGTTCATGTACGTATTTGAGTCAGGGAGCAGAAAGAAATGCATATACGATTTTATTCATTTCTTTTTATTCTCATAGTTAAAATTCTTCTACTTATTTGAGTCAAAGAGCAGAAAGAAATGTATGCACGATGATACACATTTCTTTCTTCTCTCATGCTTTAAAGTTCATCTACTTATTTGAGTCAAAGAGCAGAAATAAACGTATGTACGATGATACACATTTCTTTCTGCTCTCATGATTTAAAGTTCATCTAGATATTTGAGTAAGAGAGCAGAAATAAATGTATGTACGATATAAAACCTTTAGTAGTTATATGATGTACATTGAAGGAATAAGGAATTACAAGCATTATTTGTTATAATTCCTTTAAATTTACATTTATTTTCATACTTATTTTCTTTTGTTATGTTAGATTCATGTATTCAAATTAAAACTATTTGTGTATAATTTTATCAGCTTACCAACCACGCAAGGAATGGAATCTCCTATAGTTCTGTACATTGAAAATAATAAATTACTAAAAATGTTATAAAATTTTCTCACATGCGTTAAGTTTCGATTTTATCCTTCAGAACTAATCGAAAGCGAAACTACTATTGATCAAGGACTGCAATTAATTTTACTACGATCAATGACTTATGGCATGCAAGTGATTAAGATTGCATTACTTGTGAAGTGCTTGAAGCAATATTTTACTTTTGCCTTTTATTACAGTTAGCGTTAGAAAATATGTGTCAAAATCGATCCTTAAAACTCTTAAAAACAAACTAGTACTTGCTGATTGTTAGTCTAAATTCCCTTAGTCCAGAATAACAATATCGAATGAAGATGAAAATGTTAAAAGAATTGAACGAAAATGCAAGTCATTTAACAGGCCAAATTCATAGAAGAGGAAAATCTTTTCTTCCTATTTCTTAGCACGAGTAAAAATAAGAATAGATATTACAACTTTTTTTTAGCAATACCTTTTTTCACCTTTCGAATTGAGTGACGGGTACTTTATTATTTTATTATAAAACATTTTCCTAAAAGTTGTTTTGATCTTTCAGGAACCTGGACCTTTATTTAGAGAATGTAGGAATCAACTACTCTCTTAATAAGAAATCAGTACAAGAGTATACTCAAAAATTGGACTGTGACGGAGTATTCCTTTTATTTGTATAAGTATCTAGTAAGGGATTAAAATTGCAAAAACTTTTTTAATAAATTAAATGTAAGCTTGAATTTAAATAATCAAATTAGAAGTGTGAAGGGCTTGGAACATCAATATCACAAGCCACAAAATATAAATTGTTTAGTATATATATAGAGAGAGCTTTTAAGTTATAAATTTAAGTTTTAATTATTTTTTAAGTTCTAATTATAATTATTACTGTTGGTTTTACATTAGAGAAAAATATACTACTATAATGCATAGCAAGTAACGTGCTATTTCTATTAAGTGAAGAATACATTAAAAAATTGTTTGTAATGTTATTTAATGTTAAAAATATAAACAGCTCAATAAATATGAATTGAAATTAAGACTTTTCATCTTAAATACAAACAATTTAACCTTTTAGTACGTATTCGGAGTAATTATTTGATTGAAATAATCTAACAGATGGTTCTCTTACAATTTCTATTGCTAAATAATGTATTTAATCGACAAAAGAAATCTGAATTTTTAAAAAATGTTTCTAAGAACTGTATTTTATTTCCAAATAATTTGATACGTATTTCATGGACAAAGAGATAATGTTTAACTGTATTATGTGCTACCGGTGGAGTAGAATTAGTCTCACACGTAATATGGTGGTGAATGTGAGGTTCTAAAGGTCATATTTTTAAATGCATATATTTTTTATTATACTAAAGGATGTTATATTTCCCGTTTTGTTGAGTGACAGACGGTTTGGTATGTGCAATACAAATAACAGTGCGAAATGAAATAAAAGTTAGTTTTAACCATGTACATTTGTATATTGTGATATTTTATGGTGCAAGGTGCTGTTATATATATGAACACATTTTGTATAAATTCACTTAATTAGGACTTGACACAGATTTGCACAGATGAGTTGCAACTTTTTATTTCGGTATTACTCTCAATCGAGGTTTTTATATTAAAGACGGGGATTAACTTTTGATGCATGAAATGTGTTATGTATATAGAAATGTATGGAGTTTCATGAAAATCATTTTATGTATTAAATAACATCGCTTTGTATATTTGCAATAATCATTACTAATAAAAATTTTGTTCGAATTTTCATTTGCTTCAAAATTCTTTTTGCATCTATAAACAAAAAGAAACCTATACACTATGTCTATAAATGCATACCATGAGTCTGAAGTAATAAGAGCACTCATATTGCTTATTTTAAGATTCAGAGTATTTACATTTAAATAAAATTTAGACTATATATATTGATTAATCAGATTGATACATAACAAACAAAAATAAAATTACTGTTATCAAGATTTAGAAGATTTAGATGTTATTATTTACAAAACTTGATGCAAAGTAATGTATTATATGCACTTATCGAACATTTCTTTAATTCTAATATTTACAAATTTTTATTTTCGCTAGAAAAGCAGCTTTTAGTGACAGTAAGGTCAATAACAACTTTTCTCTGCGTTAAATATATTTTATATTAGGTGCTTTAGTGTTATTACAGTAACACTAAAGTGTTAAGCTTATTTTATTACTATGCAAATTTGTAAATTTATGTAAGCAAACTCAATTGAGCGAAATATTTCTGCCTAAACCTATTTTTTATTAGAGCTATTGCTTTTGAGAAGCAAATAGAAATATCATTCTTAGTAACACTTAGATAAAGAGTATTAGTAAACTATTTGAAATGAAAAGAACAGAAGTTGCAAACGAAATCAACTCTTGGATAACGCTTATTAAGATCAATGACCGAATGTTTTTGTGTGAGTTGGTTTTGTAATACTTTAAACACACTTTACCTAATGGGGATTAATGGTTGTTCAAATGTGCTTTATCATTTTATAGCCGGCTGTATGATTTTTTATGTACATGCTGTCAAGAAATTTAAGCTTACTTAAGTATATAGAAAATTATCAAAACAATAAAAAACTGAAAAATGCTTGTAAAAATTGATTTAATAGTGTTTTACCACGCAGAAAAAGAATTTTACAAAATTTTAGAAAAATTACATTTTAAATTAACGAATTATTTCATATTTTAACTTCCACTGTAGCAAAAGATAACCGTAGAGCGACAAACCAAACCACATTTTAGCTTCATTGATATTAGAAAGTATATTCCTTTCATGCTTACTTATGTATAAAAATAGTAATAATTCAAGCAAAGAATAGTAAATAAATTATTTATTATGAAACTATAATCACATACAGATTTCACTTGTATTAAATTCCAAGTTTATCCAGACTGGATGATAATACACATCTCTATTCACTTCAATGATAAAGTTGATACTTTGATCTCAGGTTTGCCAGTCATATGACACATAAAGAACAGTCCTAAATTCGAAAATGAAAACCAATGTTTTTCTAAAAGACAAAAACCTATACAAATGTCATGTATTTAATAATGGCATTCTCTAACGCAAAGTATTGAAGAACTTGCATCTTGATACATAGTTACACTAGAGCCCTTTTGTTAAGACAAACTACATTTCAAATCGAGGAATTGGATACAAAATAATATTGAAGATCCTTTTATAAAAACCTTTTACAGACATTCCCATTTCTTTGCTATTTTAGTAACTTTAAGATGACGCAACCTATCAAATTTAAATTACAACAATTTGATACAGTAAGCTGCAAATACAAAGGTACAGCCGTTGAAGGATGTTTCAAACACCATCTTCAAATTTATCACATCTACGACAGCTTTTAAAGAAATTCAATTCACATTTGAATACAACTGCAACATGTTGAATAACAAATTCATTCGACCTTTACCACCATCCCCCTTGTTCTCCGCTGTGTCCCCCATGTCCTCCCCCTAGACCTCCATGTCCTCCTCCTAGACCTCCGTGTCCTCCTCCTAGACCTCCGTGTCCTCCTCCTAGACCACCATGACCTCCCCCTAGGCCACCATGTCCCCCACCTAGGCCACCATGTCCTCCACCTAGACCGCCATGTCCTCCACCACCACCACCACCATTTGTGATAACTGTAACATGTTGAACTACTGGCACATGTTTTACAATGGGAACATGTTTTACAACTTTAACATTTTTAACGACTCGAACATGTTTTACTACTGGAACGTGTTTTACAATTGGAACTGTAATTACATTTCCTCCACCTCCGCTTCCACCATGCCCTCCATGACCACCATGTCCACCAAGACCACCTCCATGTCCACCTCCATGTCCTCCAAGTCCACCTCCATGTCCTCCAAGTCCACCTCCATGTCCTCCAAGACCGCCTCCATGTCCTCCAAGACTACCTCCTTGTCCACCATGACCACCTCCTAAATCACCATGACCACCAATAATTTCATGGCCTCCATATTCACCAATCTCATGAGCAATGAGCACTTTCCCTCCTCCGTGTCCTCCGATGAATCTGGCACTATGTCCTCCACCATGACCGCTTCCGTGACCGCTACCAATTCCACTTCCATGTCCGGAACCGTGGCCATCTCCAAATCCTCCTCCGTGTCCACCACCAAATCCTCCTCCGTGTCCACCACCAAATCCTCCTCCGTGTCCACCACCAAATCCTCCACCGTGTCCACCTCCTAAACCTCCTCCATGAGCAGTTCCGAATCCTCCTCCATGACTATCCCCGAATCCTCCTCCATGACTTGCAAAGTCATTATCATGAAGTATAATTCCATGCCCTCTTTCTTCGGTATTCTGAATAATTCCTCCAAAAGAAACGCCAGACATTAGCAAAACTAGTACCGAAACCTGCAAAGAAAAAGGAAAAGTGCATAAGAGTATACATATGCCGACATTATTATTTTCACAATGAGGCGAAAGCAAGTCTAAGAAAATGCCGAACGAAGAAAATTGTAGGATTTGTCTTCAGTTATCTCACGGCAAATAAAAAAAATTATTTGAGACTTGTTTTAAAGCTAATTAGTTTTGGTTTGATTTTATCATTAACCCTCTGAGGGGTTCACACGTATAATTCCACTTTACAACCTATAGTCTTCCTTGCATGACTTCTAAGCAGTTTTGACCTTCTTGACCAATAGAATATTTCCAAAGTATTATTTTCTAAAGGAAGTACAAACAGAATCATTCAAAAGGATTCTATTCTAATTAAAGAATAATAGAATATGTCCAAAGAATTCTATTCTAAGGAAAGGATCAATATAATTTTCCAATAGGTGTGGTTATTTAGCCATTAAATGGCGTTATGGGGTAAAACAATACTACACTTCTCGGAAATCTCGTGACGCTCAGAGGGATAAATAATTTAAATAAATTTATTTTTTGTCTGCTAACATATTGGAAAGCAACATAAATTGCAAGCATCAATTGACAGTTAAATTTGTAATAATTAGCTGTAAATTTACTCAGTTTGATGATTTTCTAAATATAGAAACTTCGTGCTATTTAAATAATACAAAACATCTTAAAATCCTGAATCAATCAGCATCTTTATAATACAAACTATTTCGTGTTTACCAAACTTCACTCTTTCGTTCGTATTTTAACTTAGATACAAGCGCATTTTAAAAAGACTCGTATTTAGTTCTCAATAAGGTTTGAAATTCATCGTAATCTTTCAATTGTATGAAGGAAATATATAATATAAGAAAGCAATTATTTGTTTTAATAAAACATATAATTACTTAGTTAACTGTCCTATTACCATTAAAAGCTATTTCCAATGCAATGTATATATGCGGAGATATTAGACCAAGACTGGTAATAAAACTTTGGATTCGGTGTTTTCAAAATGAAGGTTCTATAAATAACAGATTTTCCCAGATGACATGCAGCTCCCAATTTTTACGTATTTGTAATCTCTCAAAACGTTTTTACCCAGTATACTCTACATTTTATAAAGTATTTACTATTATATAATCCAAATTTAGATTATATACTACTAAATGCATTAAAGTTTAAAAAAACATTAATATTTGCATTTATAAAATTATCGGTAACTCAAACAATCCATTGAGATATTTGCTCGGAAATTTTCAATCTCTAATTGAGTTAAATTAAATATTGATAAAAGTATGGTTTCCAAAGATTGATTATCAGTATTTAATTACCTCAAACTCTAAAATACAGTTATATTTACTCAAAGTAGAATATTTTATCTTATGATTCTATACCGATATTGATCTGCATTCATTATATTCCTTTTCTAGTGAATGGAAATTAATTCTGGATTGTAACTGGTTTATATTATACTGAAAGTAATACTAGAGAGTACTTACACTTAGTAAAAGGTACGTACTATAAGCAAAAGATAGACATGATATGTAATAATTTATTTTATAAACTCAGTCACAAAACATTTCATAAACTTGACTATTGAAACTGCGCAATAAACGAGAATAAATAGAAAGTTGTTCAATTTGCTTTATGGTAAATTATTTGGAAGTTTCATTTATCAAAAGTTAATTCAGAAGAGGTAGTAATTTGACATTCGATATTTGTTTAACATTATATTAAAGATACTTTTCTGAATTTAATGCCTAATATTTATATATTAGTTTACAATAAAATAAAATTAAAAGACATAAAACGTTAGTCTAAAAATACACAAACTTATAATAAATATAAATTGTGAAACACATGTAAACAAAAGGAACTATTCATTTCAGCTGAGGAAAGAAATATTTACAGATATTGATCAATAATAATTGTGTTAATTTAAATTTTGCGTTATGATTGTCTCATAGTTCTTCACCAGTATAATTTTCAAAATGTTAATTTATTTCCAAAAGTGCAAGTAATCCCTGATACAGGAATTGTTCTTCATAATGCATGGAAATTGTACATTGAAATTCAGTTTATGATCTCGGCTTAATGTCTCAAGATAATAGCATGCTTTAGCTGCAAAGTAAGTTTATCTACAATTTTATGTATAAAGCTATAGAGAAATCTCTTTTCTATTAAAGCTAAAATTAAAAACAAAAGAGAAACAGTGTTTTAGCTGTATGTGTGAAATTCTATTAAGTTAACTTTAGCTATAAGAATTTTGATTCCAAGTACTCCAATGTAGCAGAAAAGCGTATTTGAAGAAGATACCTGACAATTTCAGAGTTTGTGAAGAATCATTTATCACTGGAAACCTTAAAAGATTACTTTGAATTAAGCCAAATTCTGTTATGTGTTTAAAGTTAGATTGCAACAAGTTTTCAAGTTTCAAGTTCTTTCAGCAGATTGATTCTAACTAACACCATCACACACTGCCATATCTAGTTCCCGTGAGACATTGTACCCGTTTAAAATCAGCTTGATTGAATCAACATAGACTAAAGAAAATGTACATCATTACAAGGACGCTGTACGTAAGACAGATAAATTCGCAATTTTAAAACCACAGGCTCTCAAAATACTGTTGTAAATATTGCGGTTTACATAATTTTCAAATCTCTGAAAAATTTACATAGCTTCTAAGAGAAATTTTTAAGTTTTCCAAAAGCAAATTATTTCGCTAAATCCAGTTTAGGGATCGGCTGTTCTGTTTTACTGCAAAATACAAAAATGTCCAAAAGCAGCCTCAGAGAAGCAATCAATTCGTATCAACCAACATCACCATTATTGTTTCATAATAAACAACACCTAAAATTAGAAATAATCTCCACAAAAATGTATTTGATGATAGAAGAGAGTCCGACGTTCCTATCAGAAAAGCTACGGCGTAACGTATGTTGAATCACATTGCTCAAAATCATCCTCCGATTTCAGTTTCACCCTCTAAGAAGTGACAATGCTCCAATTTCAAGCGACACACAAACGAGTGAACGACTTACCTTGAGAGTCATTTTCGGTTACTTTCCTTAAATCCTTTAGTTCTTAAGAATTGTGCTCGTTTTTGGAGATGAGAAGCTTTTATGATGACTCAAGGATTAGACTTTCAGTTTATATACTCCACGGATCCTCAGGGATATGAAGGAGCGTGAAATGATCCATATCGGAACCGCTTTTCAGAATCTTCCGCGAGATCTCTAGTAGCTACGATCTCACCATGCCATCCTTCCTGTCTTCAGGTCTTGGGAGCAGAAATAAAAAAAAGAAGCAAAATTCATAATACGGAACATCCAATGCTAATAGGTGATTCCATTCGTTATGCATAACGTGCAGAGTTTATGACAAAATAACATCAAGAAAAAGCAGGAAACATGAGATGTTATGGACACGCTCAATTTACTTACAACTAGTAATGGTTAACCGAATAAAGAAAATACGAGAAAGTGTTTTGGTAATTTGCAACCTGAATATTACTACACTTTCCATAGTAAATAATGGCGAAACTTAATATGTCGATGGAACATTACAGAAAGGTACCATTCTTAGTCGGATACGTATCGAGTTTTCCAAAAAGGTTTGGGAATTTTTCAGAAAATAATTCTAAATGCAGCACAATATAAGTATTTAATTAATTAAAATATTACTTTTTTATAGAGGAATCGACGAATACAGATCTGATGCAAATTTTCTGATTTAAATATTATACCATTACAAATTGCTAATATATTTCCAGCACACAACTTCTTAAAATTTATGTTACTTCAATGTTTAGCAGTTGGATATATACCATGGACTGTTTTCCATCTACCCTATTTATTAATTTATGAATTTATAAGGTTAAATTAAGAGTTTTATTATGTTATAACACTCAGTAAACTTATACCATAAAATGAGAATATTTCATAGAATAAACAGTTTTATCACATCTGAAAGTTCTTAAAATTTTCTCATTCAAACCTTTTATTAAACTATAAACAACTTTTCTTTCAATTAAACACTCGATTTTATGTTTCAAAACTCTTATGGAAATATTTAATTTAAGCATATATTAAGACACTGACGTTTTCTGGTCAAAATCTAACTTATGGTATCTTCATATACCTAATAAAATGTAAATTATTTTATACCTCAAATCAAATTAAATTGTTTTGTTGTATTTCAATATTAAGTGATAAATAACCTTATCTGATGTACTGGTACTTTTAAAGTTAGCAAAATGTTTGATTAGTAATAAAAAGGAATATAAGGGTTGAAATAAATAAAACTGGACGAGTGCTTTAAAATGTGTTCTCGGTAAAGCTATCAAACTTTCACCTCTGTAGCTTACTAGTTTAAAAACTTTGTTTCCATCAAGACATTTTTATATTTTGTTGCATATTATTTTCCATTTATTTCCCGAAAAATCATAGTTGTTTTATAGCTAAAAATTGTTTAACTTAATTTACCTTTAGAAATTAGAAAACAAATACATTAATAATCCCCTTGTTATAAGGAAATAATTCTTGAAGTAACATCTAATTTCTATTGATAGGATAGTTATGTATTCGATTCTCCAAATTAGTAGTATTTTATTTCAAATATTGAAAATAGACAGGATAGGAAATAGAATGTTTGAACTGAATTTGAGTATTTGAATGAATTTGAGTATTTTGTTACATTTTTTATATACGGTCTTAGAGTTACTGTCACATATGAGCATTTTATATTAAGTAAAAAATTTCGTTAAACAGAACTTAAAAACAGATAGAAATTGTAGTGTTAAAATCTGATAAAAAATGAGCTGACCGTTCGTAGAGGTGGTTCGATTTTTAACAATTTTTAAGTTGAAATCATCTGTGGTGGGAAAGTTATGCATTGGTATCAAACGTTTGTAATTAAAAAAAATTAAATTACATTTAGACCCCCCCCCATGCCCTTGAAGTTTGGCAAAAATATTAAGTAGGAAACAATTTGCTTATCAGAATTTTTAATTGTCTGTACTGGAAATGGTTGCATAATAAGGCCCTTTATGAACAATATTATTTTGATTTCGTATAATATTTAAGCTCCCGCCGGCCATTTTGGTAAGTAGATAGGAAGTGGAATTTACATCGCATTGAAGCAACACAACGAGCTATTGCAACTGTCTCGGATCAATCCCGAAGGGAAATATCAGAGGACAACACCTCGCCATTTTAAACCACGGTCAGATGACGAGGTCAACACCTGTCCAGGTATTTGAAATTTGAATTATTTACTGTTTTAAAGCCTTTGCATATTTTGCCATAATAACCTAGAATTCACCACAATGACGTGGCTACTACCGAATTACACCCGTGCCCACCCAACCTACCAATCAAATATGACCAGTTTGCTATTTATTCATACTGGAATATACTTATTTGAGAACTTGCTTGAGAAATTGGCTAAAACGGGAGCATTAATGAAAGTAAACTGTGGAATTTTTCATGTCATACACAAGCTGCCGAGAGTGCAGCAAAGTTAGTGATAGAGGTATTTATGAAGCAAAATTCCACGATTACTGTTTACGTACAACATTGGCATTCTGAAAGTTAATGCCCAATTTTGAAAAAGAAGGCAAATTACGAAGTGCGACTCCGGTATCAGTAAATAGAAAATTGTACCCTATTTAGCTGGTAGATTGGGTGAGTAGGGGGTGGAATTCTATAGTAGCTACCTCATTGTGTGATATGCCAAAATTTTGTCAAAATAAGCGAGGGCTTTAAAGTAGCAAATACCTAATTCATATTTCAAAGGCCTGGCGGTGATTTTAAATATTATACGAAAGCAAAATAATTTTTTTCACAAAGGTTTTTTATTCAACTATTTCCAGTAAAAGCGATTAAAAATTCTGATTTTTGAAAAAAATTGTCTTAATATTTTTTTGCGAAATTTCAAGTCTAAATATAATTTTATTTCAAAAAATGTTTTACAAACGTTTAATATCCCTACACAATTTCCCCACAACACACGCGATTTCTATTTAAATTAAACAAAAAATCGACATACGCTAACTGTTTGTCTATAAGGAAAACAACTAATACATTATAATCTGATAAAAAAATTAATAATTTCTTATTTTAATTCCATACTATTATTCTCACACAGATAGCAAAAATTAACAACTCATAAACACGCGAAAGCTATTTGACGGCTGGAAAAATGCTATAAAACAAGGAAAGATGAGTACTCAAGCGTTCCTTTGAGTCATGAAGAAAAGTTTTAACTAAAACTTGCACGAATTCATCTTTACCATTAGTCTTTCGTGCGTTTCAAATTAATTTTACACTTTAATTGAGTAAAGAATTTCCTTTATTTAAAACAAAATTATACATCGTGGAAGAAACAAGAGCAATGAACTTTAAAAAAAAATAAACTTTTAAAGAAATATATAACAATTGTAAAATAAAAGACTAATACTTTTATACATTATTACAGCTAAATGAACTTAGGAAAAAATTTAAGAACTTCGAAGAATTTCGTTGCACTATTTAGTAAATTAATCATCTCAAAACTTGGCATGGTGTGGAAGTTTAGAGAGTGGGGTGACAGCTCAGGCGTTGCCTCGTCATCTGACCGTGGTTCAAAATTACGGATCTTTCCCTTTGGGATTGATCCCGGACCGTCACCAATATGTTCTTGTGTCTCGTATCTTTACTTTCGGGATTGATTCCGGATGCAATAGCCCGTTGTGTTGCTCCAGTGTGACGCTAATTAAAATACATACATACATCTCAAAACTTGTTCCCCTTTTTGCTCAACAAAACATTAATATATACATAATTCACACATAAATATATTCAACTTAGTTTAAAAAATAATTTTCGGGTAAATGTGTTCTTTAAAAACCCTCTTTCCTGTAACACAAACTCGTAAAGCACTAAATAAAAAAGACAATTTGTGTTGATAGATGTATTCTTTTTTAACTATATCAAATTTTTATTATTTCTACAGAGAGAAACGTTAAATATTTAAACCTTTGTTAATTGTTATTGCATACTTCAGTATGAAATGTTTTCCTTTTAATACATTTAAATTTAATATTACTTTTTCGATTAACCCATTTTAAACAATTGTTAGAAAATGTTGCGAAACGTTAAACGCGAAGCGCGACAGATAAATGTAGAAATCGAGCGCTTTCCAGTATTCGTGAAAAACAAAATAACCAACAGCATGATTTAAGGTTAATAAAACACTGCTATTCATCTTTCAAATCAGAGCATAAAATCATGTTAGCTTCATTGAAATGGAGGGCTCAGAGGGTTCTCCCGCTGCACTACCAACCTGCGAGCTATAGGCGACTCAGGTTCGATTCCTCCCTGGGTGTATTTCTCTTTAGTGTTAGTAAAACTTTACTTGTATGCGTATATTCATTACAATGACGTTATTTGGCGCAGCTTGGCAAAATATGGAATTTTTTGTTTGAGGAAAAAAAATCAATATGTTGACAAATGAATACTTTATTTAAGTTTTTAAATAATTTAAATGCGTTAAATAAGTTTAGTGAAAAGAAGTAAGGATGGTACTTTTTCGTTTGATGCATTTACTCTCTGCGATGTGCTTTTATACGTACTAAAAAGAGGTAGTTGAATGACGCGACTTAATCAATATAAAACTATCAAAAAAAAACTCAACGTAAAATTTGAATTGTCTTGTAAAATTTGTCTTGCAAAATTTGAATTACTTTCTCCCCCAGTCATTTAACTTGTTTATGCTAAAAAATGTTTTAAAAATTACTTTATGCATGGTGACCTGTCACGTCTTTATTAAGTCTTTTAAAGGGTGGTGGGTTCTCTTATGTCTCACCTCCCATCTAGAGCCCTCCCATATGTGTGTATATATATATATACCACTAGCCTGCTGGATAGGGTTAAATGTGTTTGAGATAGGTGTTCATAATGCTATAATATTGATACAATCTAGAAATATTTTTCATGATGCTGTAATCTTCCACATTGAAACCTTTATCTTCCATTCCATGCAACTTCATCTAAAATTAGGAGACACATTTTTTCATTAGGCACATTTAACAAGAAACATTGACACAGAGAACAAGAAGCAAGATCTGAATTATAAAAAAAATTACTGTGTATTTTTCAAATATGCCTGTTTGAGCACGGAGATTCTAAGTACAGATGATATCCTTGGACAATATAATCTGCCTACCAAAAGCTAAACACGGAAATCAAATTCTCAAATTGTGAGCGCATTCTTGGATTTTATAGGGGGAACTTACTGTGGGTCTCTAAGTGGGATAAGAAAGTACCAAATCACCTTCAAAATTGTAATAATCACCACTTCAAATATACAAATTAGGCATAAAATACGCTCTCACATTCAATAGTTGTAATCTTTCGTTGAATTTTAAATTGACATGATTTAGATTTTCTTTATCATGGCTTTGAAAAAGCATTTGGAAGATTTAAAAAAAGTGGCGTGTTGTTGGGAGTCTCGAGACCGGACAATCAATTATAAAGGTGACAATTTTTCTTTTCTAAATTACTCTATCATTTCTCATTTGTGGAAACAATTCCAAACTATTGGAACAGTTACCCGGAGACCTGTTTTCGGAGATACAACATCCTAGATCCTTGGGATTACAACATCGTCCGGCATACATTACTAGAGCATACAAGAGGCATAGGTAGATAACATTAATAGAGACAGTACTAGGTCTTCAAGCGCCAGTAACCATAGCTATGGGGAAGCCGATATCCTCCAGCACAATGGTACCAAAGGTTTGTATCCCTTTGTGCCCCAAGATCAAAGAAGGGTGATTACAATGGTGCCCTGAGCATGTGACGGACCTAAGCACAATGACCTTTCGAAAAATTGATATGATGATTATTCTGTTTTTCAGATATGGTTCAGCTTCTACTTGATATCTAAATCTACCACCGACTGGCTCAGACAAAACCAAGTTAATATACTTCCCTGGACAGAAAACTTGCCATATTTGAATCCGATAGTGAATATGTAGGGACACATGAAAAAGTCTTCAGAAATTTCTTTGAAAAACCTTAAAGAACAAAAATGAAATTGTTAAAGACCTGAATGGGCTTTGGCCATATGGGCCTGTATTACTAAAGCAGATTGAAAAAAAAGAGGTTATAAACGCAAATGGATGCTTAAAAATAATATAAATTTTCACGTCAGTCATTTTTGACAAAATTAAATGTTTTATGCTAATTTGTACCAATTCATGCAAATCACGTTATTCAGAGACTAATGGTATGAAGTTTTTAAATGACGAACTTTAAAAAGGCTTTTTCTGTAGGGCATAATAATTAAACAGGGGGTGTTTTAAAGCTTTGTGAAAATAACTATTGAACAAAATGGTGGGAATACTTTACTGATTACGAGATATCGATTTCCTATATCATTTATTCCTATATTTCCTATATCGTTCCTATATCGATATGCTATATATGCAAAATATATCTTTCCGAGATTACTTGTTGTCAGAGGATCTTTTCACAAAGACTTTAAACCCCTGAATGAGGCACTGGTATTGTTGCTTCTTTGTTAAAATTCTACGTGTAATGCATGATTAGGTATATAGTGTGGCTCTGGTGAGAAAGCAGATACCATTGGATTGGACGCCGTGGACGGACACTGTTTAACCTGTGCGGCTTTCAGCTATATAGTCCGCCTTACGGAGGGGTTTCGGGAATTAGAGAGAGCCGAGCAATCTACTATACACATAAAACATTCAAGATAGTACACATAAAAAGCAAAAGGTAAGAGAAGGGCAAAACACGTAACCACAAAAATATAGTATGACATAAGAAAAGGATTATAAAATTTGTTAAATTTACAGAGAATAAAATGATAGTAATAATAAAATCCATATACAATAAACGGTAACAATACACAATGAACAAGGATACGTATTCAGAACAAAAAAATTTCTAAGAGCAAAATCTCTAAAAGACAACTATAAAATACAGATATACTAATTTCGTAAGAACAGTTAAGTTATTTCGAGAAATTTCTACTTCTCAGCTCTCACAGATATAATCAATGTTGGAGCTGAGAAAATTCGTGATAATTTTTTCGCCAACTCGCAATCACCACTATCGCTTCTGGCACTGAAAGATAAACTTGGAGTCAGAATTGGAGCCTAAAGGCGCCAATTGCGAGAACGCATTGTTTACGTTAACCTGCCCCCTAATACAACGAATAGACTCGTCCAAACTATATGATTTACATGCCAACTAACCAGAACCGAACTATAAGTATGCCCTATGATTTGTTAAACCAAACAGAAAAACAGTCGCATCCTTTTACACTGCTGGCCACCGTAAATGCAATACCCTGAAGGAAGCATGCAAATAATATGAAATTTACAACATGCATTAGCGGAGGTGAGATATGCAAATGATTAGAATTTCAGCGCAGACGCACATCACGCGCGCCTGTGGTGCCACTTCAAAGCGCTATTTAAGGCTTGGAGATTTCGACGATTTCAAGTACGGCAATTGTGTTTTTCTTGTGGTTTTTTCAAAAAAACGATCCAAAAAAGACGTCCATTGCTTCGTCTACCCTTGACGCAGAACCACAGACGTTTCCGCCGCCAATGGTGCGATGAAAGAATGATGTGGACGGCAGAATGGAATGAAATTGTCTTTACTGACACGCTTCTGTCTGCAACACCACGATGGTCGGATTCGAGTCTGGAGACACCGTGGAGAGAGGATGCTGAACAGCTGCGTTATGCACCGCCACACTGGTCCTGCACCGGGTATTATGGTATGGGGCGGTATTGGATATCACTCTCGCACTCCTCTAGTACGCATTGCCGGTACTTTAAACAGCCAGCGCTACATCTCCGAGGTGTTGGAGCCAGTTGTCCTTCCTTACCTTCAGGGCTTGCCCACAGCCATATTTCAACAGGATAATGCGCGACCACACGTGGCACGCATTGTCCAAGGGTTCTTCGTCAATCGCCAGATTGAATTGCTTCCCTGGCCAGCTCGCTCTCCGGATCTTTCGCCGATAGAAAACATGTGGTCCATGGTTGCTCAACGATTGACCCAGAATACATCCCCAGCTGCCACACCAGATCAACTTTGGCAACGTGTGGAAGCTGCTTGGTCTGCTGTACCCCAAGAACACATCCAAAGTCTCTTTGAATCAATGCCGAGGCGTGTGGCAGCGGTGATCTCCAACAATGGCGGCTACTCTGGCTACTGATTTTGGCAGGAACCACACTTCACAGAAGTCTATAAATTTAATCATTTGATACTTGGTCAACATGTTATCTACAAAATAAATTTTGTTGTGATATCTCTTGTCTTTCTTGGTGTTGCAATTTGGGTGGCCAGCAGTGTACATACCCGGAGGTCTTATAGCTTACGTGATAAGTATAATATATTGGTATGACGTTATCACCCAATTTCCCCTTGTGAAAAGGCTTTGAACTCTTTTTTTAATTATAGAAATCAATATACCATGGTTAGGAAAACGAGAATTTGATTGCGTATTTGATTGAATTTGATTCTATTCAGAGCTTTGAATACTTCTTGCTTAAATATAATCACCACGTCCATTAATTTTTGTGTTTCTGATAATTTATCTATGCAGTACATATATTTTGACAATGTTGATAAAATTTGTTCCAATTGCTTACCCTGAAATCAAGAACAATTTCAAATTTCCGCATTTAACACTTTGCTCTTAATATTTAAATTAGTTCGGTAAAGGTGAAAAACATTTCTAAACAATTTTTATATTGATTCGCACTCTTAACCGTTAAACCCAATATGGTTAAAGTTATAAATGTTAAAGAAAATACTTCCTCATGAATATGTCACGGAAAATAAGAAAAACACTTTTACGATGATGGAAGAGCAACTGTTCATGAATGATTGCATTCACAGCAGTTGGTGTCGAAAATGGCGTTAACAATCCTGCGCAAGTTTTGGAGAGAAAACTCCCTATCCTGGCTACTTCAGTTTAACGCCATACATTACGAACGGGTAATTGTCCTCTCGTTTGTAAACCATCATCACTTGAGTTCGAACTAGGATTCGATTCTGAGGATAAGATTAGGAAACTTTGAAGAGTCTCTGGCTATGCTTCATTGCTATTGACACACATTTCTTTCTCTTCTTGGTATATGGTACAGCAAAACTGCCGTAATAGAAGCTTGAGTGTAAACTCAACTATGATATCTGCATAAGTAGACCTGGAACTCTTGCTTTCAGCTTCTTTCTACTTAATGACCTTTAGATTATATGATCTTAAGTACTTTACCTTTCTTCAAATTCACAAATTATTCCTCGCTATCTTGATCGTGATTCGTGTTTATTTTCTACGAATCTTTTTTCTCTCATTCATAGATGCTGGCTGCGTTTAATACTGAAAAAAGTTATCTACATCGTTAAAAATATAATTTAAACAGGTGTTTAATCAAAAAATAACATTATAAAATATTATATTGTTACATGTATAATGTATTTAAAAAAGTAATTATATTAGAGGATGTCAAACGCTCAAAGTATAATACGAATAATCGTCATCTGTACATCTTAATTTATTCTCCATGTACTGTATTTACCACGAGAACTACTCCAGACAAAAAGTCTGCGGCTGTCTGTTGCTATAGAACGAAACTGCCCGTTTTCTTTAGGGGATTCTTGAAGCATTTGAGTTTGTCAGATTGGTTCAATTAACGACAACTGGTTCTCCAAGTGTTTGTGAGATAAGAGGATACGCGATTACAAGGGACGACGCTCTACATGTGTTTGTGAGATAAGAGGATACACAATTATATGAGGAAATTATTGGCTCTCCAGGTTCTTGTGAGATAATAGGGTACACAATTGCATGAGACGACAACTGACTCTGCAAGTGTTTGCGAGATAAGAGGGTATACGAGTGCAAGGGGACGACAATTGGCTCTGCAGGTGTTTGTGAGATAAGAGAATATCCATTTGCAAGGGACTACATTCAAAGCGTAGGCAAATCACCTATCGCCAAAAACTCATGCGACTCATCCCTACTCAAAATGTACGAGACCTGTTTTTATAGTAACCGCCAACCCTAAACTTTGTGTTAGGAGCAGTTCTCCTGACAGACAGACAGTGCTTTAAATTTGCTACATCTAATCAGGAAGGATAAGCTATGTCGTAATTGCGTCACTATTTATTTCATTGAGTTGGCCTGAATTTATATTAGAAAAGCATAATGATTTTTGTTCCTTTTACTTATTAATATAAAAGATAATTGATTACTAAGTTATTGATATAACGCTTATCAAGATTATTAATAATTTAAGCTCAGGAAGATATCCACCATTTGAATTAAAACAAATAGAAAAATACTACCCACAATTCCTACTAGCATATCAACCAATCTAGAGAACTGATTTTAAGATACAAAATGACAAAATGAATTCGCAGGGGCTAGATATGAAATCGATTGGGTCATCGGCCGCCTTTCGCTCGGTGTGGTGAGGAGGTCGTGGAAAAAAAGGAAAATAAGTTTCCGTATATAGAAATTGAATTCATAAATTAACAAATAATTAAAAAGCATTTGTATAAATTTGCTCATTATGCATATATACTCTCTGATCACGTAGGCATTACAGAAAACGAGAAGGCAGACTTGGCAACTAAGTGTGCAATGATGCACCTTAATTTAACCGTCTTTATTTAAGATATTATAGACCTATATTCAAACAGGCAATTAAATCATATCAGCAAGATTCCTAGAATTAAGAAGCTTATAGGCTCAAACACATCCAACCACCAATTTCAGGATTCCGCTATACAAATTTAAGTAGGAGAAATCAGGTTGGTTAGTTTTGAGGGTTTTATGGCGCAAGGGCCATATTTGGCCATGTCGCGCCAATACAATATTAAGTAATAGACACACACAATGAAAGTATTTACTGAAACAGAAGAGAGAAATACACTCAGGGAGGAATGCCCGTGACAGGAATCGAACCTGCGCCGCCTACAACTTGAAGGTTGTAGCGCAATGGGCATACCCACTGAGCCACGACGACCCCAACGAAAATCAGGTACAATTGACAAGATTTCGAATAGGCCATACGTATTTCAAACATGGACACCTTGGTAGGTAGTTGAATTAACCCTCCAAGTGGTTCAACGAGATATCTCGTCCGAGATCTAGTCAATTTTGCTAAGGACGAGATATCTCGTCGAGACAAAGTTTCCCTTTTACAACAAGGGGAAATAAAGATACAAGTAGGAAAAACAAACTGTCCCTTGGCCAGGTCTGGTGACAGTTTCGAACAGTTTTTGCTCCAGAAGCTGGCCACTACAGGGCAGTTTTCGATTCGAAGATAAACCACAACAACGGGTTATTGGCGATGGTCCTGGATCAATCCAGAAGTTAAAGATTCGAGGACAATACCTCATAATTTCGATCTATCAGACACCTCGGAGAACCTGCTTCATGATGCTCAACTTGTTATTTTGATGTTAAAATCTTTTGAGGGAATGTCTGGTTTTAACAACCACAAAAGAATCCGACTTGGAGAATCTAATCCAATCTTAAAAGACCTTAGAGATCTATCACACAGAAATATATTTTTATTTATCACTTGCTTTTATAAACTTTATTTAGACTTTATAGATTGATTAATTTCAATTTGAAGTAATAAATTATCGGAATATTTATATTTATTAGTTTTCTTAGTTTTGGTTTAAATGCTCTGGTTTTGTGACTGACGCATCTGGACCAAATGTGACCCAGATTATTTGTTTTATTAATAAACACTAACTCAGCCAAACAACATTATATGAGAACAAATTTAATCACATGTTACCTTTCTTTTCTTGGGTTTTTGTTAGTAAAATAAATAATTGTGTAAAATGTAACATCCGGAATAAAGGACAAAAATTCATACCATGATTTACTCTCATTTTAGACGCAAATACTGTTTGTCTACCATAAGATATTCTTCAGACACAAAGTCTATCCCTGTCTGATACTGTAGAAACAGACCTTATCCTATTTTCGATGGGGCGAGGTAGCCTATTTGGCACAGTCGCGGATTAGCAACAGGAGGGTCGCGAGTTCGAAACTTGATCCAACCAAAGGCTGTATAAGTGGGGGCTGATGCACATTAAATCCACCGTGGCCTCTAATGTCCTTTCGTTGGCGTGGTGCAGAAGTTTGGAGAGTGGGGTGCCGGCTCAGATGTTGACCTCGTCATCTGATCGCGGTTCAAAATTACGGGATCGATCCCTGACCGTCGCCAATAGCCCGTTGTGTTGCTACGGTTCGACGTGAATTCAACTACCTATTTACCTATTTTCCATAGGATGTACTTGAAATGGGGTTCAAGTTTGTTAGAAAGAAATAAAGTGTAGATAAGAAATAAATTAAGTCAACTCCGAAAGTCACCCCTACTCAAAATGAATGAGCCCTGTTTCTATAGCGACTGCTACCACCCAGACTTAGTGTTGGGGATCAGTTATGGTAGATAGACAGTACCTGACACGTGTTTAGCGGATTGCTTACGCTGTCACTTTCCGCTGCTATTGTAAATACAAATTTTAAATGTAATAATAGGAAATAAAATGGGAGAGAGATAAAATATTACCAATATTAATAAAATTATAATATACTATACCTATTCAATCAAGTGATTTTCTTTTGAATTTTACATTTAGTTAAATATCACGTTAAAGATTATTATGCCTCTTATGTTGGTGATTTTTATGTTTGAGATCGCTTCAAGTTAAAATATGTGAATGATGGTATGGTATCACAAGAACAAGTGTACAAATTAATTGCTTATATATCTTTCAATTCTCTCTTGTATGTCAGTTAGCTAAAAATCTAGAAAGATTATAGTACTTAATTACAATTATCACTTCATTAAGCTAAACTCCACTTATAAGTTACAAAGAAAACATAAACTCTTTTAATTATTAGATTTATTTAATTTTACTTAAGTATTGTTATCTTCATATCTTACGTCTAAATGAGATAGTTACTTATATAATTCCAACAGACAAGCTATATCAGCATTCACTTAGAAATTAATTCCACAGTGGTTTCGACGTGATATCTCGTCATCAAGGTATTGCCAATTTTTGATGAATGATGACGAGATCAAGACCTGGTCAGTTTTTTCTAATGACGAGATATCTCGTCCATCACGATCTGGATACCTCGTCGAGACAATCACCAGGATGGTCAATAAATAATAAAGCAGTTATAAAAACACGTTCTTATACACACTAAATTTTTATTTTATCTCTCAGAAAAATAACATTAGAACTTGAAACAGCTATCGAATTAAAGTTTGGAATGACTTTTATAAAGTAGAAGTTTGTGTTTGTGAAAAAGCAGCGAACTGCTTTCCTTTCCTCTGTTTCAGCCTTTCGTTGCTTTATCGTTAATCACCGAAGAACGAGTCTGGTTTAATCTGTAAATGGAGGGCATTAGTCCCTTCGGCCCTTTTCCATCCTAAAGAGTGATTCATTGCTTATATAATTACCTAAATTCATCTTATTACTTCCCAGAGCAGAATCATCAAATAGGTATCGTGGAAGATAAACTTGTTTATTTATATTACTAATTACAACTTCGAAAGGTTCTACGCATTTCTAAGTACGCGATTGAACATATCTTATACCTTTCTATAAAAAATTTAACCTGTCTACAACAGCAGAACTGTTGAAACATGGAACTGAATTATAGTGGAAAAGAGTAGGCATTCACGTGGAGCTGTATACTGTGGGACAAAAAGAATCTCCAAAATAAAGTGTCTAAAGCAAGACACTCTTGTCTTTTAAAATAAAATCCGAATATCAGTGACTCCAACTCCAATAATTACCTAAATTCATCTTATTACTTCCCAGAGCAAAATCATCAAATAGGTATAGTGAAAGATAAATTTGTTTATTTATATTACTAATTACAAATTCAAAAGGTTCTACACATTTTTAAGTATAGCGATTGAACACATATCCTATACCTTTCTATAAAAAATTTAACTTGCCCACAACAAAAACAGAATGGTTGTAACATGGAACTAAATTAAAGTGGAAACGAGTAAGCAGTAACGTGGAGCTGTATACTGTGGGACAAAAAGAATCTCCAAAATAAAGTGTCCAAAGCCCAAGACACTCTTGTCTTTTAAAATAAAATCCGAATATCAGTGACTCCAACTTGGGAAAATTATCGTAGAGTAAGCCAAGTTGTTACATATCGTTACCAGCTCAGATGTGACCTCGTCATTTGATCATGGTTCAAAATTACGTGGTGTTGTCCTCGGATATCTTTCACTTGGGGAAGATCTCATAGCCCATTGTGTTGCTCCATTTCGACGTTAATTAAAATACCTACCTACATATCGTTACCACCACGCCAAAGGCACGAATCTGCAAAATTGACTTTACTACAAAAATGCGTTCAAAGTTTGATGCTTCGGGAAAAATAAAGTTACAAAAAGTCCAAAGGTTGTTTTCTCATGAAAATCAGCATTTCCACTAAGAATCCAGATGATTCGTGACTTAGTCATAGTATAAAACATGAAATGGTGACTCGAAAAATGCAATTTGATGAAATGCAGATTCGTGCCTTTGGCGTGGCAGTAACGGTGTTTTTTCTCAGAAAAATCTCCAAATTAAGTATCCAAAACTAGACACTCTTCTTGCATGGTACTTGTCTTTTAAAATATAAACTGAGTATCAGTGACTCCTACCTGATAAAATTATTGGAGGCTGAGGTGCAAGTAAAACCCTAATTGTTTCATATGTATGTGTGTTTTTCGAGACATTAATTTGTTTTACTACCCATATCTTAAATCCTTCCAAAAGATAGGAATGGGTCAATTCTGGTTGTCAACTAGTTACCCGTATATTTGTGACATTTATTCTTCATGCTTGGGTTGATGTTTGGCGTAGTTTGGACAAATATGGCCCTTGAGCCATAAGACCCCAAACCATCCTCATGCTTGGGGAGAGCGACCATTAAAATAATGGGGGAACCTAAGAATATTTCTTCTTGGAAATAGCGGTATGGTGCGCTGCTTTCTTCTGGTATAATTACCATGTGACGTATCGAGTCAAGTCAAGTAACCCTTATTTGTCCAGGGGTCGTCGTGGCTCAGTATGTCCACTGTGGTAGCAACCTTCGAGTTGTAGGCGGCGCAGGTTCGATTCCTGCCAGGTGTACTCCTCCCTGGGTGTATTTCTCTTCCTGTGTCAGTAAAAATTTCAATGTATGTGTCTATTACTTGATGTTGTATGTCTTGCGCCTGGCGCAGAATGTCCAAATATGGCCCTTGCGCCATAAAACCCCCCAAACCAACCAACTTATTTGTCTACCCGTATTATCTGTATAGGTGTATAGCTTGTATCCAATATTTTAAGTTAAGTACATCATTTTTATGTAAATTGCGAGATTACTTTACAATACCTAATATTGTAAAATAATTTGTCATACTACCTATCGAATCAAGTTAAAAACCTTTATTTTTTCACCCATATTATCTGTATAGGTGTTTAATTATATCCCACGTGTACATTTTTACATATTGTGGGGGGAATTATTTTACGCATCTAATATTTTTAAGAACTAAGTGGCAAAACACAAATTCACAATTAAAGCATTACCGATTTAATAGATATACTTCAAATTATAATTTCATTTACTTTCATCTGAATTTATTTAATCAATGTCAAGTTTCTTCTATTACAATAATAAATTTTAATTCATTCAAGTGTTTTATTAAACGATGTAAAATAAAATGTATTTTACTACTGATGACGCAGAGATATTTTATAAAATAGTCACATGATTTATTTTTGAGACAGATATTTTCTTTCACCGGAAATATTAGGATTTTTTGTTCAATTTTCACCAAACCTTATAAGTCGTCTAACCAAAGGGTAAGGGGCAGGTTTTAAAATAGACTTCAACCCGTTTGTCACTGCAATTAGCTACTTTCTACGATGAAATGTGACAAAACCAGTATCTGTGACTAAAATAATGCACTTGCATCCAAACTGGTCAGAAGGGAAACTAGAACATCAGTTTATTGGCCTCACCAAGCGAAGTAATATGAAGTCGCGTTTGATTTATTGATGATCTTATGTTCCTACCATTGTATAGCCATTATGTGAATAATTGCTTCTGGCATTGCTTATTTTTCCCTTTGTCGCAATTTTTTTTGAAGCTCGATTTTGAAATTGGAGACCAAAGGAAAACGCATTAATCTAAAATTATGGTGGTGTATAATTATAGCTAATTTGGTTTCCTCTTCTCTGTATCTTGATTTCCAAATTTTAATTTACCTCCTTTTAAATGACTGTCTGATTACACTCATAGATGAAAATGGCAAATAATCGGTTCTATGTTGTCTTTTTATTGCTAAACCAGAGAAGAAATTCTGCAGATTTAAATGTAATGACTTGTATACTTGAACATATATCTCATATGATACACAATCTCACAAGGAGCAATAAAAATACGATATATCAATACTATAACGATCAATCCTAAGAAACACTTAAAATATTTATCTAAACTAAAATTGTAGTTTGTATAGGTGTGTATGTGAATTAAATAGTCGGATCTTTCACTTTGGGATTGATCCCAGACCGTCTCCATTATCCCGTTGCTTTGCTCCAGTACGACGTTAATTAACAACCTAATCTTATACCTGAACTAAAATAGTAAAGTTTTCCTATTTTCTTCGTTAGGTAGGTATTTAATTAGCGTAGCACTGGAGCAACACAACGGGTTATTGGTGACGGTGCGGGATGATTCCCCGAAGGGAAAGATCCGAGGACACCACCACGTAATTTTGAACCATGGACAGATGACGAAGTCACACCTGAGCTGGCACCCATTCTCCAAACGTCCACACCACGCCAACGTGAGGACATTTGAGGCCACGACAGATTTAACGTGCATTAGTCCCCTTTGTACACGACGGTCTTTGGTTGGATTTGAACTTGCAATCCTCCGTTTGCTAGTCCGTTACTCTTCCAACTGGGTTACCGCGGCTCCCTATTTTCTTCGGAAAAATATCATAACACCAATAAAAATTGCAATACAACAGAACTTTGATTATCCGAGCCAAATTTGGAACCGAGTTTTTTAAAGCTTTAAACAGAGATTCGAGCACGAGTGTACGTACCTTAGTCTTTTACTGGTCTTATTTGGTAGATTATGGTTGGTTTGCGTTTTATGCTACAAGATCCAAACAATAGATAAGTTGAGCCAAGCGCAAGATACTAAAATTCAATGAAAATATATTAATAACCAGACCAACATTAAAGACATGATAAAACATTTAAGCAAACATGAAAACAAAATAAACACTTTAGAAGTTCGCAAAAGGTTAAATATGTTAAAAGCATCTCATCAGCATGAAAAAGTAAAATGTACTTTAAAACGCATTAATGTGAAAGATGACGTGATACAGTTTGCGTGTGTGGAAGTACTGTGAAGCAAAAGCTCGTTCGGGATTTTTTCTAGAGTTTATTCCTCCTGGTGGATGTCTCGATGGGGTATCTCGTCTTTAGCAAAACTGACCACATTATGATGGACGAGATATCTCGTCATTAGAAGGAAACTGACCAGATCTTGATTTTGTCATCAGAAAAAAATCGGCAATATCTTGAAGACGAGATATCTCATCATAAGCAAAAATTTATCAGATTTTGATCGCGAGCTATCTCATCGATACCACTTGGAGAGTTGATAGGTACGTGATAAATGCAATGATAAATGCGTGATAAAACAATGATAAATACAAACTGTGACACAAATGATTTAGAATAGATTATTCTAAATCTTTGTTTTATGAATATTTCAGTAGCAATAATTTTTTCTGAATTTCATTTAGGCTGTTTTGTGTAACCGAGTCCGTATTATCTGAGTTTTTGGATATCGTAGGTGGTCTTTTTACCTCGGATAATCAATGTTCTACAGTAAATATGAAACCAGACCTCTATGATGAAAAGGAGACTGAAAACATTGATGAGTAGAATAATTTTCTAAGACGGTATAGGAATTACTGCCTTTTCAATCAAAGACGAATGCTAACGTTTATGGTAGTTTCCGTTTTCTGATATTTAAAATGAAATAAATAATATTAGCAATAATAGTTGTATATTACAATAATGAATGTGCAAATATATATACATTTTATGATTTCTAATATAAAATGGAAATTTTAACACTAAACTTTCCTAAATGAGTATTTGTATCTATACAGCGGACACCAGCTTTCACAGTGTTATTTAAAATATAGCATGTTATATTGGAATAATTTATTTCATTAATATCACACGTGTAGTTTGATGACAGTTGAAGTGAAAGACGAATTTGTGTAAGCGCCTTTGAAATTAAAAAGGTTTCGAGTTAAATTGTTACCCATTCAAGGTTTTTTATTGAACAAAAGCAAATTCCCCGTGCACCACAGAAGTACAACACGGGGATTACAGAAATAAGTTGATTAAACAAAGAAACAGTGGGAGAAACATTTAACTAAAATTACAAGATTTGATGTGAACTTAACAAACGAGTAGAAAAGTAGATTAGATTTAACAAAAACATTGAGTTTCACTGGCCATTTTTGTACCGAATCTTCTCAAATCATTTTGAAGGCACGTTCTTGAATTTTTAAATGCAAGACAACTTATGATATCTCGTTCTAACTATGGTCAATTTGGTTAATGACGAGATACCTCGTCAAGACAAAACTGCCCTATTACTCCAATGGAATCAAAATCCAAGTAGGAAAAACAAATTCTCCCTTGCCCAGAACTGAGCACAATTTGTAACAGGTTTTTGCATCAGAGACTAGCAACTACAAGAGAGTTTTTGACGCGACAACAAACCACCAGGACGGTTAAGTTACACATTTATTTGACATAACATTTTATTACCGAAATACAATGGAAGCAAAACGTGTGCAAATTTAAAAGGTATTAGGGATTTACTGATCCGTTACACATAAACTCTACTATCGATTTCATATTAAGGCAACTAAAGTTATAATTTAGTAAAATTTGATGTGCGAAGAAACTTCCATTTGACCGAGATTTCTAATAGTTTCCGGTTGAGAACATAATTTAAGGTTGTGTAAATTAGAAAATAACGCCTCTTGAGGAAAATCTCTGACTTTTGAAATATTAAGCTTCATAACATTAAAACTACATCATTTCAGTAATGACTTTTCCCACTGGAAGGCGGGAGAACGCTAATTGAAGGCTCATTGTCAGATCTGTTCACAGTCAATTACTTCTTAATTGAATAAGTTCATTTCTCTGACGGTGATTGGGAAACATCGCAGTGAATTTCTTAGTCTACTGACATCTCAGTGTAGTCTAGTTCAGAAAGCACTTTTCATTTTAATACGGCCGCGCCATGCAATCACCGATGCATGACGAGAGGTGAAGCGTAAGAAGGCACGCGAAGGGATTATTAGGACTGCATTGTGCTGCCAAGACGTTTAGGCATTAGAGAATTCTTTTTCTTCTCTAAACACTAATTGAAAAATCTGTTTTAAAACAGGATTTTGATTTCAGAGCAATAACATTAACAAAAAGGTTTTAATATACGAGAAAAGTGAATTTTAAAAAACTGGATTATATCTGAATACCCCTGTACCAGGTTATATAAATATATATATTCCCACGGAACCTTTTCCTTTCAAATTGCCTGAGTAAGATCAAATTACTTCTTTGTTAAATCAATGACTTCTATCTATGAACTTTCTTGATAGATCTCCTCCCCTGGCCCAATAATCTTCCTCTTAATCCTTATCCCCTTACGGCCGTCGTGGCTCAGTGAGTATGCACTCTGCGCTAGTAACCTTCGAGTTGTAGGCTGCGCAGGTTCGATTCCTGTCAGGTGTATTTCTCTTATGTGTCAGTAAAAACTTTCATTGTGTGTGTATGTCTATTTCTTGATATTGTATGTCTTGTGTCTGGCGCAGCATGACCAAAATATGGCCCTTGCGCCATAACACCCCAAATCAACCAACCAACCTTATCCCCATAGCGAATTCATTGTAAACTATATTCATTCTTTCACGAGCCCCTGAGAATAAGGAGCTGTCAGAGCCATCCCAAACGTTCAACCAACACCTCCCTGATGTTACTACTTGTTATTAAATAAAATACTGTTATGGAATTTTCTGCCTCCATTTGTGGAACCAACATTACACTCAATACCAATGGATCTTTCTCTCCAGGTGCCTTCTACCACTCTTGCTTATAATTTCTGGCAGGCTTATAATTTCTGTTATTATGACATATGTGGAGAATACCTCATGGGAGGCGTTACCTTCCACAAGGGATAGTGCAGTGGCCGGCCACGTCTGCTGAATGATCGAGACCAGCTACGTTTGAGCAGAAGCCTTCGTGCTAACAGACGAACGACACTGCGTGAACTAATTGCCACTTTCATTGAGGGATGGACTAGAAGGCGTGTCTGAAGTCCACGCAAGCGAAATTTGGCGTTGGTGGGATATGGCAGCAGAAGACCGACTCGAGGTGCCATTACTCACAAACATAGCATATATATATATATACACACACACGAGAAATTTAGGAATTTAAATTTAAGAATACCAAGAAAAAGAAATTTCTGGTGTTTTGTGTGTTTGATTTTTAATATTTTGTAAGTTTGATTGTTTATATATAATTGTTGAATTGTTATAATGCGAAATGAGCATTATGTTTTTCACTATTTTCAGACTTGTATGTGTTTTTTCTACTGTTGACGCGTAAATAAACCTCGACATACAATGATTAATCTAACTTCATCTTTTATTTTTTGAAACTCCGGCTCCTTTGCTTCCCCCTCTAAATACATGCCTGAATCATTAAACACGTATTTTCAAATAACTATAAGAAACTTTTGAAAGAAAGAAAAATTCGTTTCCTTACACCTATAACAAGATTTCTAAAAATTTGTTGATGGGAAAATATTTCTTAGTCTGTTTCTCCTGCTAAGCATTTTTCGTGTTTGTTGAATATTCCACGCAGCAGAATTAGGAAAGATAAAAAAATATTAGCTTTCAGTGTTTCGTTTGTAAGATTTTATAAACTGTAGCGAAGGACTTCCAAATATTTCGTGTGCTTTTTGATTTGATGAGTTTTATAATGCAACAAAAGCGCATTGAATTTTTATTTTCGTTATAAGCGAGGAGTCGGAACAATTAGAGGTCGGGTTGTGTTAATAAAAAACTTAATAAAATTTGGCGATAACACCATATTAACTTACGTGAAGATTTTGTGTTTTGAGCGACATAAAACTGAATAAATTATGCGGTGGATCGGAGATTGCCCCCCGCTAAATTTGGTTTACTGTCTGGAATTAATAAGCTAACCTATTAACCTAAATACCATTTCCTTTAAAATGCTTTAATTGCTTGAGAAACTGCAAGATTGTTTTACTTATGAGTGTCCCCCGATCACAATATTTTCAATGCATAGAGAAATACTCCCAATAACCCATCGATTGAATGAAAATGTTCACGTTTTTAAGAAATTTGCTTCAGAGAAAGTTCTCAATGCAACCCTCTGATCCGTCAAATCAGAAAACAAGAGTCCCAGCACTTGAAAATAAGACTCGTGTTTTAATATTACGGTTATTCTAAATAGGGCACACGTGCTTCCATTCATACTCTTCGTCTATTTTAGAATAACACCTAGGCACGTAAAAAACTGGTCTTTCCTTATCTGAATAAGTATTACCCCAGCGTCATCTAGTGGCATTTTCTCGAAAGATAAATTATATATTTCTGTTATATCTGAAGGTGTACGTATATACGAGATCTTTTTTAAAATTTTTACTTTAAAAATCCAGTTTTCTATAATAGGTCATTGGTTTGTGCTTAATATCATTTCAGTGTAAAAAACTCAGATTAAGCCAATCATTAATTATCTAAGTGAGATATAATCAGCCAATTAGCATGTTTTTTGAAGTGATTTCTCAAATTCTAATTTGTTCAGAAAGACAATTCCTGTTGGAAATTAATGTTTTGACTCTCAATCAAGTTGTTAGAGGAATTAGGTTTTTATACAATTTTTCACCTAAAAAGTCTAAAAAATTAAGATTTTTTCAGGAATTTTAACATTTAAAATCAACTAAAAATTCATTTCTTAGCTAATAACTTTGAGAGTCTAAACATCCACTGTATTATATAGATTCTAATGATACACGCACAAAAAATAATTGTGATAGATCAATTCACTGTTGAGTTATCACTGTTTGAACAAAGCAGCATATTGCAAAAACACGGTTCTTCAGAAATTGAGTTTAAAGTTATGGAAACATGTTTGTAGATAGTGACAGTATCTATCGAAAACTAGACTAATAAAAACTAAACTAACCTTGTAACTAGTATTTGGTATTTTTTCAATTAACGTCACACTGGAGCAACACAATGGGCTATTGGTGACGGTCCGGGATCAATCCCAAAGGGAAAGATCCGAGGACAACACCACGTAATTTTGAACCACGGTCAGATGACGAGGCAACACCTGAGCTGGCACCCCACTCTCCAAACTTCCACACCACACCAACGTGAGGACGTTTGAGGCCACGACAGATTTAACGTGCACCAGCCCCCTTTGTACACGACGGTGTTTGGCTGGATTCGAACTCGCAACCCTTCGGTGGCTAGTCCGTTACTCTTCCAACCGGGCCACCGCGGCCCTCCTTGTAACTAGAAAACTATTTCGCATATTTACAAGATCTTGGTATTGTTTGAAAGACAATTGTTTGGAAAATATTTTGAAGCAATATAAAAAGTATCGAGAGTGTGGTCGATTTTCGTGATTTCTAGTGTATACATACACCTTAAGGGGGCTCCGAGTATTGAAAACTAAATTTTTTACTTTTGTATTTAACACAACAATGTATTTGAATGTCTGTAGTAAATTTGAAAAATAACGTCGGATGGTTGGTTTGGGTTTAATGGCGCAAGATCCAGAAAAGGATAGTCTGAGCCCAACACCAGATTCCAATGAAAACCAATGAAAAAGTTAAAATATTTATAGTAGTCAGACCAATATATAATAGAAGTAGATAGGAAATGTCAACTAAGATTAAAATGCAATGAAAAATTAAGATTAAAATAATAACCTAAAAGTGTAAAAATAAGCTTTATATCGATGGTAAAAATAACTTTGGAATTAAAAGTACTATGTTTTTAAGAATAGAGATAAAATATATTTAAGAACTTGAATTTTCTTAATTTTTAAAAAAATTCATGTCCTTCCACATCTCGAAACTCGGTCCAGCTGAGGACCGTCGTGAACACGGGGGCTACTGCACGTTAAATATGTCGCGACCTCAAATGTCCTCACGTTGTCGTGGAGTATTTAAGTTTGGAGAGTGGGGTGCCAGCTCATGTGTTGGTCTCGTCATCTAACCGTGGTTCAAAATTACGAGGCGTTCTTTCGATCTTTCCCTTCGGGATTGATCACGGACCGTCGCCAATAGCCCGTTGTGTTGATCTAGTGATACATACATTCAACTACCTACCGACCTATCTAATCTGAATTTTTTTTAAAGAATGGCGATCTTTTGTAGATAGTTTAGTTTGAGTGATCGATAACTTACGTTTAATACCCAAACCAAATTTATCCTAAGCTCAGAGAAATTTATCAAATTTATTATTTATTATCAAATTGTATTTCAAATGCTAACATTGTGTCTCAATCCAAAACAAGCACATTCAAAGCTGTGCATAGATAACAATTTAAATAAGCTACCAGACAAAATGAAAGGAATGTCATTTTTGAGAAGTTTAATTAAACATAGATCTATGCTAAATCAATGCTAAAAACACTTACAGTATTTATCTAAACTAAAATTGTAGTTTGTATAGGTGTGTATCTGAACTAAAATAGTCGGATCTTTCCCTTCCTAGACCGTCGCCAATATCCTGTTGTGTTACTCCAGTGCGATGTTAATAAACTACCTACCTCCACATTATTTCATTTATTTACCAGTAGATTCAATCAAAGACCGTCTTGTAAGTGGGGACTGATACACAATGAATCTGTCATGGCCTCGAATGTCCTCACATTGGCTTGGTGTGGATATTTGGAGATGGAATGCCATCTCATGTATTGACCTCGTCATCTGACCGTGACTCAAAATTACGATGCGTTGTCCTTGGATCTTTCGCTTCGGTACTGATCTCGGACCGTCGCCCGTTGTGTTGCTGCAGTGCGACGTTAATTAACTACCTACCTACTTACCTTCCACATCTCATATGGTCACTGTAAAGTACTGTGTATCGAAATTCGGAAAACTTAGTTTCTTTTAGAATACAAAAATATGTTCATACTTCGCCTAAAATTGTGCAAAAAGACGACTCGGGCGTGCACTTTTATTTTAAACATTTTCGGTAAAATGATACTTATTATTAACTATACAATTATTAACTATAAATGGTAAAAGCCCCCAAAATTTCCCACAATTTCATGCATATTTAATAAAGCATTTGCATTTTGAATTCGCAAACACCTGAAAAATGAAGTAAGAGAAAAGTTGTTTAAAGTTTTTGAGTAGTACTATAATATTTGTCACACCTTGCCCTAAGACTTTTAACGAATTCATTTTGTTTTTTGAACAATAAGAAACATTCATCAGTACTTTACAGCTCCATATTGTCTCTCTTGTGTCTCGTATCTTTACTTTTGGGATTGATTCCGGATGCAATAGCCCGTTGTATTGCTTTAGTGCGACCTAAATTCAACTACCCTACCTACCTACCTCTCTTGTGTATTTTAACCTTTCTCTCGCTTGTTTGAGTTAATTTTATTAGCTTTTTAACGCGTCTAAAAATATGACGTTTGTGCGTCATTTACAAAAATATCTTTGTATATCCTCAAAACCCGCTCTAAATTTTCAGGTTTTGCTCTTGTAATTATTCCAATAGCTTCCTGAATTTTGTGAATAAACAGACAATTGGTGTTGCATTGAAATTTAAAACAATCAAGAAAATTTACAAAAATTGTAAAAAATACAGTTTAAATAAGAGACTAGGATAAGGGCCATCCCACATTCCGCGTTTTATTAGGCAGTTTTATGCAGACTTATCAGGACAGCGTAATTTTGTTCAATTATTAGACTTCTTAGCTCAAAAGCCTGAGCTCTAAACCGAACGACTTTGGTCTATGGAAATATTTTAAGAACCCCCAATACCTTTCATTCTTGAAATCTTCACTCCATTTTTATACTGAAACTCAGAACATTGCAGCATGTTTCCAACATGCCCAACGTTCAGTCTGAAATGCTTCAAGCCTTAAAAAAGCGTAAATGCAACAATGTGCTTTTAATTTCTATTGGACAAAATGGTGTCTATATTTAGAATTGCAATTGACAACTGCTTATTTATAGTATCAGAAGCACTCTAGGCTTAACCTCTGGTTTAGAATGGGTTTGTGCATTAACTTAATTATTTGAAATTATACGATATGCAAATTTGCTTATCGTTTAAGGACAAAGGTTGCTGTTCATAAGTCTTTTGTTGATAAGGCTAGGATTTTGATGACCTCAACACTGCTATAAATGCTGTGTAAAAACGCATTTATGATAAGTAGGTAGGTATTTTAATTAACGTCGCATTGGAACAACACAACGTGATATTGGCGACGATCCATGATCAAACCCGAAGGGAAAGATCCGAGGACTACACCACGTAATTTTGAATCACGGTCAGATGACGAGGTCACATCTGAGCTAGCATCCCATTCTCCAAACTTCCACACTGCAGCAAAGTGAAGACATTTGAGGCCACGACAGATTTAACGTGCACCAGCTGTCCTTGTACACGACTGTTTTTGGTTGGATTCGAACTCGCAACCCTCCGGTTGCTAAACCGCTAGTCATCCAACCGGGCTACCGCGGACCCGCATTTATGACAAAAACTACTCAAAATATTCCAAAAAAATTAATTACCTGAAAATTAAATTTTGTTAAAACCTTCCACAAAAAGAAAAGGTGCATGAAATACCCCCCCCCCCAAAAAAAAAAAATTCTTTACATGAAAAAAATACTTTTAAAATACAGTTTAGCTTTTTACAACTGATAAAAATATTCTAATAAAAGAAAACGTTTAAAATTCAATCGCAACATACATTTTGTGTCAGACTCTTTGCTTTGAATATTTCAAAAATGACTCATCGTCATCTGACCGTGGTTCAAAATTACGTGGTGTTGTCCTCGGATCTTTCCCTTTGGGATTGATCCCGGACCGTCACCAATAGCCCATTGTGTTGCTCCAGTGTGACGTTAATTGAAATACCCAAATACCCAAATACCCAAAAATGACTCTAAATGACCAAAAACCTGAAAACATTATTTAAATTAGCTTAATTTTTATGAAGTACATTTCTATTCACTCGAATATCGTTTCACTTTGTCCAAAATAATATATAAAATCACCAGATTCTAGCCCTATTAATTGATATTGTAGTGATCTTGAAGATTACATACCAGTAGAATCGTCATCTGGTAGTGAAAATTTGAACTAATTTTTTACTTTCACGATTTCTTTCCACGTACTTTCATTTATTTACCACTAGATTCAACTAAAGACCGTTGTGTAAGTGGGGGCTGGTGCACGTTGAATCGGGGCCTCAAATGTTCTCGCATTGGCATGGTGTGAAAGTTTGGAGATGGAATGCCATCTCATGTATTGACCTCGTCATCTGACCGTGGCTCAAAATTACTAAGGGTTCTGCTCGGATCTTTCTTTTGGAATTTATCCCAGACCGTAGCCAATAGCCCTTTGTGTTGCTCCAGTGCGACATAAATTCAACTATCAACTGTCTACCAACCTTTATTTCCTTTCAAGTTTCACTGAAATTCGACTCCTAGAACGTGTTTTGGGGAAATCAGTTTCTCATTTGCTGTTTAAATCAAAATTATCTGAATTCTCACTGCAACTATACTGCTATTCTTAAAACAATGTAATCAATAATTACTCTTATATCAATTAATAATTAATTTAAAAAATAGAATTTCGATTTACTAAATTAAAAAAATTCTTGCTCTTCACTTTTCATCTCTTTGCAATTTTAAGTGAATTGAAACGTGAAAAAAAGTTCAAATATTAGAAGACTTAAGAACCGAATGACCATAAAAGATAGTGGTAAAAAGTTGTCAAATGGTTTCACTAGCTGTTTTAATATTTATGATCTAATTATAATAGAAATAGATTCTAGACATTTTACCAGTAAACAACAAACTCATGGTCTTTCTATCGATAGAACACAAATGCGCGAAGAGTGGAAAAATGTAAAATTTGAGATGGTAAAGAGGTAAAAGGAAATTCATAGGAATGAGCAGGGAATTGATGGTTCTACAGCACGATTGGTATTTTAATGAAGCAATTACGTGAAGGGGGGGGGAATATTTTTAATGTAAAAACAAAATTGTATTGTTTTAAATAGTTACCTGTGTTTAACTCAAGTATTTTATTCTTTGGTACATGTTGACAAAAATGTTAATATTGTATTTTCAAGGCATTTCACGTATTTATGTTATTAGTGTACATTAATTTATTAAGAGTAATTTTATGTCTGTGCTAAATTGAATTGTGTTCAAATGTATTCAACAGCAATTAGATTTCTCTGATAATTTAAAACTATATATATATGATTCGTCTTTTACTATTTTAAGTACGCAAATTTTATATTACACAAAAATTAAGATGTTGGAAAAAACTTTCATTTCTTTATTTCAGTGGAGAAAAATCAGTATAGATCATGCCCATTTTCATAAATAAGTATATGAATTCAAATTTTGTTCTAAATTGCAATTTTTGAATGACCAAAAATTTAAAATATTTTATTTGTATCTGATATCCAAAAATATTCATGTTTTAAAATCTTACATGGGTGGTACTAATTCGAGTTTTTAAATAATTATAAGTGGCTTCAGTTTCGTTTTATTGTTAAATTTAAAAATACGTGTAGTAATAGTGGATAAAAATAAAAACATAGGTATATATGCTCCATATTCAATAAACATTTTCGAAGTTATTTTAAAGATTTAATGCCATTGGAAACTCCGAATTATGCCTGTGTTAATAACTGAAAAAGTTTTAAAACGTAATAATCTTCTTTTTGACAAAATTGTATAGAAGGTGTATTTTCCACCTAAAGAAAAACATCAAAGTTATATTAAAAAAACTAAACTTTATTCATGCTGCTTCTATACGTATATACATATAATAAATAGGTGATTTCGTTTGTAATGCTTGGGATGTTCCAAAGAGAGATCAATCCTCGTATACATTTTTAATGCCATTCGAGTTCATGGGGTACTAAACCAATTTTATATCTATTTATCTTCATAAGTTTCTTCGTGGGTTCCATATTCGTTACCATATCCTCCACTCGTATCCTCATCATTTCCTGCAACCTTTACGTGTTGTATTAAAGGAATGTGCTTTAAAGCAGAAGCATGGTTCACGATGGGAACTGATAGGATTTTGTCGTCGTAATCATTGTAATGTCCTGTTCCATAGGAATCTAGATTTTGTTCTTTTTCATATGAATCGGCTTCGTGACTTCCTCCATATCCTCCAGTCAACTCGTGTTCATCATAGTCTCCAGAAAGATGATCTTGTTGATATTCACCAGCTAATTCTGAGCTGTATCCTCCTCCTAATCCTTTTCCAGCCCCGCCTCCAATTCCCTTACCAAACCCGCTGCCAAGTCCAGTTCCTTTTCCGAAACCGCTACCAATTCCACTTCCGAGACCTTTTCCTGCACCGCTACCAATTCCACTTCCGAGACCTTTTCCTACACCGCTGCCAAAACCACTTCCAATACCAGATCCTTTTCCGATTCCACTACCGATGCCTTTTCCAACACCACTTCCAATTCCACTTCCTACTCCGCTGCCAATTCCAGAACCTTTCCCAATTCCACTTCCAATGCCGCTTCCAATACCCTTTCCGATTCCACTACCGATTCCACTTCCAACACCACTTCCGATACCTTTGCCAACTCCACTGCCAATACCGCTTCCAAGACCTTTACCAATACCACTACCAATTCCACTTCCAATACCAGATCCTTTTCCGAATCCACTTCCAACACCACTTCCGATACCTTTGCCGATTCCACTACCAATACCGCTTCCAATACCAGATCCCTTTCCGAATCCACTTCCAACACCACTTCCGATGCCTTTGCCGATTCCACTGCCAATACCGCTGCCAATTCCACTTCCAATACCAGATCCTTTTCCGAAACCACTACCTACACCACTTCCGATACCAGAACCTTTACCGATACCAGTTCCAAATCCGGATCCTTTTCCGAGCCCACTACCAATACCGGTTCCTACTCCACTGCCAATTCCCTGACCTTTACCGAATCCACTGCCGATGCCGCTTCCTAATCCAGATCCTTTTCCAAAACCACTTCCGATTCCACTACCGAGTCCGTGACCACTTCCAATCCCACTGCCTAGTCCATGGCCGCTTCCAATACCACTGCCGAGACCGTGTCCGCTTCCGATTCCGCTACCAAGACCATGGCCACTTCCGATTCCGCTACCAAGACCATGGCCACTTCCGATTCCGCTACCAAGACCATGGCCGCTTCCTATTCCACTGCCTAACCCGTGGCCACTTCCTATGCCTTTTCCTCCTCCGAATCCGGATCCAAGACCTTTTCCACCACCAATGCCGGATCCAAAACCTTTTCCGCCTCCATATCCTCCACCTAGTCCACTTCCTCCTCCATATCCACCTCCTTCACCTCCACCGTATCCTCCTCCCTGTGCGTGTCCTACGCCATATCCATCAGCTTCAGGAACTCCATATTCTTCACTATCGGATGAATATCCAGCTCTGGATGATGTTACCAGCAAAAATATGCTGAGGATAGACGGCTGAAAGACATTGAGAATATACAGTGTAATTAATGAAAAGTATATTTATATTTTAAAATTACTTGATATGTGAATTTGATTACGGTTACACTTAGTCTCGGAAGAAATTAAGTAATATAAAAAATCTGTGATCATGCGTGAAAGGGCATAGATTTTACAGAAAGTATGAATTTGTAAAAGTTCGTAATCTCTTTGTCTGCCATCTATGGTAACATCAAATACTACTTTGAGGTGTTTCTGATGAATGATGCGGCCTAGAGATGGCCAATTTAAGACTGATCGAAGGCAGCATGTAATAAATATGAATATCAACAGGCTAGATTTTTAAAATTTTCAAAAAATGATCTCTGGGATTCAGTAATATATACAGATCTTATAAATTTATAATAGTTATTCAGATGTTACTAACTACAATTACATTCTTAATATCTCATAAGATTATTTTAAAAGTGATTTTGCATTTTATATTAATATGAACAGTGGTATTGTCAAAATTTCTCCTAAGATTTGAAATATGTTCTCATTTCTAATGTAACCCTCTTGCGAATGTGACAATATCTCATTATCTAATCCTTTCTGGATTTTAATTGGACAACATTTATGACAGGAAAGGTTGTCCTGCACCTTTCCTGTACATAGTCTAAGAGCCCCATTTTCTATTAAGTTGGTGCTGATTTTGCTGAAATAATTTCCTAAATCGTATTCAGTTATTAATGTTGTGGAACAACTTGAGGAAGATAAAACAAATTTCCTGAAATTCTAAATATCATTTGGCCAAATGTGGCAGGTATTGAGTAGACATATTCAATTAAGCAAGAGGTAATGGATACTCCAGAAACTTGAGCGATCAATACGTCAAATTAAATGAAATTAGAGTAATACGTGGGCCACCATTCGTCCATCACCTGTGTAGACTATGATCTATTTTTATATTTCTGGCTGTATATATATCAAAAATCTTTTTAAAGCATACACAAAACTTTCAAAAATCAAATGGAAAAGCGAATAATATTTTTACACAACTTTAGAGTTTAATTCTTTTTTAATTTTCTTTAAATTATTTATCGGAATTTCCAACTTATTTATTTCAAATAGAAAAAATACATCCGTTTTATTCTAAATCAGAAACTGCAGTTCTCAAAGGCGATGAACTAATTGAATTTGATGGTTTTTAATCGTTTTCACAGCAGTATTCTCTCAGGTAAAAATATTTCACTTCGAGTACATTCCATAAAGACTGGTTGAATTCTGTACTGGAGTAAACTCAATACGAAACAAGAAAACCCTTTAAACATCATTTACTTTAAAAAAGATAGTGCTTTTGGCGAAACTATGCAAGTTTTATAAAAACATCTAAACGCATCCAGTTCTTGGATGAAATGTTCTCTTAACGGTAAGAAGGTAGTTAATTAACGTCACACTGGAGCAACACAACGGACTATTGGCGACGGTCTGGGATCAATCCCGAAGGGAAAGATCGAGGACAACACCATCCCACTCTCTAAATTTCCATACCACGCCAACGTGAGGACATTTGAGGCCACTACAGGTTTAACGTTCTCCAGCCACCGAGAACATGACGGTCTTTGGTTGGACCGAGTTTCGAACTCGCAACCCTCCGATTACTAATTTGTTACTCTTCCAAATGGGCCACCGCGGTTGCTTTTAGGTAAGAAAATAGCTCTTTTATAAGCGTTAAAACTCAAAAACTAATTATCAAACTTCTGAAACTTGAGTGTTTGTTTAAGTCTTTATAGTGGGCTGAATTTTGTGTAAGATATATTATTTCCATGTGAATTTTTTAACTTAATCAATAATTTTTTCAAAATTAAGACTTATAGAAATTCCTTTTACGTTGTCTAAGTTTAAAAAATACATGGTAATAAATTGAGACCAACTAATTCAATTTCATACCAAGGTATGAAATATTAGCCAGCAGTCAAACAATTTTGAAAAAAAGTTTTCACAAAGAAAAATTGAAAAATAAAGGAGGGGCTGCCACCTGCTGGAAATGATTGAAGGAGTACTATAGATTCGTTTTACTTGCATAGAGAGGCCGCGGTAGCCCGGTTGGAAGAGTAACGGATTAGCAACAGAATGGTTGCGAGTTCGAATCCAACCAAAGAACGTCGTATACAAAGAGGGCTGGTGCCCGTTAAATCCATCGTGGCTTCAAATGTTCTCACGTTGGCGTGGAAGGTTTGGAGAGTGGGGTGCCAGCTCAGGTGTGACCTCGTCATCTGACCGTGGTTCAAAATTACGTGTTGTTGTCCTCGCTCGGATCTTTCCCATTGGGTTTGATCCCAGACCGTCGCCAATAGCCCGTTGTGTTACTCCAGTGCGACGTTGATTAAAATACCTACCTCTTCCTTATTTTTTTCAATGATTCTAATTCTTATTATCAATTATTATTTTTCCTTACTCTTTACTTTGGAAATGAGTATTTTGAATTACGGTCTTCTTTCCAAGGTTATTAATCGCATTTGTATTTAAATAAATTAAAAAAATATATATTCTTGAACTGGAGGATCTTACATCTACTAGATACAAGTAAAACATACACACAGAGGACTAAAATCAATGATACAAGTGATTTTCAATCAATGAGATACACTGCTAGCATTGAAGTGATGAGCATTGAAAAGTTTTAAAACTAAACTTTACATTTTATAAAATAGATAGCAAACAATAAAGAATTTGGTTTACCAGCACTAAAGGTTTACACACATATATTTCCAAATCGTTAGAATAAAATTCTTATTGAAATATTGTAGAATAACCAACATGAGGCCCACAAAATCGAAATCGAAATGAATTTTGAAAGATAGTTAGAATATTCTTAATCTGTAAATCTTTTAATTTTTTTACATTTAAAAATATTTTTAATATTTACTCTTGAATATCCTAATAGTTTAAAAAATTTGTGCTTCAAATTTGCATACTAGAGTTTATTAATGAACAACAGCTATGAATTACACATTGACAGCATCTGGAAAACTATTTACCGTTGATTCACTGGTTCTCTAGTATAATAATAGCTTAAAGTTTTTGATTTGATTTTTATTGCTAGAAATGCTGGTTCTCTAATGTAATTATCTCTTAAAAACTTTTTATTTTATTCTTATTACTAAATATTTTGATTCTCTAATTTAATAACAGCTCAAAAATCTTTCCTTTAATTTTTATTGCTAGAAATTCCTATTCTAGATTTAAATGAATCGCTATTTTACTACTCATGCTTAGCACAAAAATATTAACTTGAGTAAAAATTAATGAATAATTTTGTGACTGGTCTTATATGATGCAGGAAGCATTGCTATTCTTGAAAAGAGTTTCGCCAAAAATTGAATTGATTGAAAATTGATTGAATTGATTGAAACGAATTTTGTTAAAATAATACACTTGGAAGACGATCACGAATTCTAGGAGCTTCTCAAACGCACTTTTATCCACATATCCATAGTTTATATGAGAAGTCCTGATATAAGATTTCTGCGTAATTTAAATCAAAGGTAGTCTTTGAAAGTCCGATTTTCCACTGCTGCAGTGGAAAACAATCGGTTAGATTTTGAAACTTACCAGTGGATTCATTGTTGTCACCAAAGGTATAATCCAAGAGATATTGTTGTGTTGGAAGTGTGTTCCTTTGTCTCAGACTCTTGGACAGTGCTCCTTTTATATATTTTATCTTGGAAATGTTGGAGTCATTGAAGCGTGGCTGGACAACGCCCATCTTCAGGTTTGCACATCTATTGGCGCATGATTCAGTTGGGGGAGCGGATTACTTAAGAAACAGACGTTGACCCGGAAACAAGAATTGATAATCTTAATGATACTCCAATTTCATCAGTTGCTGGACTGGATAACTCCGGTATGAGTTTATAACCACGTGCTAATGCCCAAATTATCGAGTCTCGTGACATACTTGGTGCGAGATCTGACAACTTAAAAAACAAACTCATTTTAAAATGCATTCTTCTTGCTTTTATGCTTATTCAAGCGAAAATCAATATTAGGAAGAAGACGCAGTGTGAATAACTATTTTTAAGGTTGCTTCCGTAGAATGCAAATGACATCTTGACATTATCACTCCGTTGTCGTACATTTTGCAGTGGGCTAGATGTGAATCTTATATTCTTAGTAATGGGAAGACTTCTTTGTTCAGTAAGAGTCCAATACTATTTTATGCTATTAGTAACTTAGAATATCCCGTGAAAAAATTCGAAAAGTTGAGTAATTTTTTTAAATAACTTTAATTAAGAATTCTGCATGGAATAGAGTATAAATAATTTCTCCCTACTTCGTCTGTTTTAATTTAGTTAAATGACTTGTCATTATCGAGATAATTAGGAATGAAATGACTCAATGCAGTTTGATTAAATTATTTTTTTCGGTTAATATTTGCGACCATTTTCTTAAAATTTTTAATTTGAAGGTATCAGAAATTTAAAAACAAGTATTGGTTCAGTTATGTATAAAAGTTTAAAACAGAAAAAGTGGTATAAAACTCTTTTATCTTCAGTTAAAAGGATTTTACTTTGTTATAGAAACTAAAATAAATATCTGCTAAAAAAGACAGCTTAAGTACTTAACCCTCCTGGTGGTTGTCTCGACGAGATATCTCGTCATCAATAAAGCTGATAAGATCTTGATGGACGAGATATCTCGTCATCAGAAGAAAACTGACCAGATCTTGATCTCGTCATAAAAAAATCACCAATATAGATTACCACCTAGTTTACAACCACTGAGATATCTCGTCTTTAAGACTAAATATCTCGTTATAAGCAAAGTTGATTAGGTCTTGATGGACGAGATATCTCGTTGAAACCACTTGGAGGGTTAAAGGTATAATATTATACCTTAGTATTTTACATAATTTTTATGATTTTTGTGGAATTCCTTTCATAGATTTTAAGCAATAGAGAAACAGCTTTAGTATAAATTCGAATTCTTTCTTACTTAAATTCGAATAAAGATTTTTTATTTTTAAATATTTGTTATCAGTTAAGCTTAAGTGTAATAGAATGTAAACAACAATAGTTTCACGTTTTAATCAGATTAAAAACTCCAATTTCTTTCTGAATTATGTCGTGTTTTCTTTATAACATTCCTAATCCATCATGGTTAGAGTGATTCTGTACACTGCTTTTTTCATTATATCAGTCGATAGTTCTGTACCTTTTTATCATTTTCATAAAATTCCTAAATTCCTAGAAACAAAACTTATTTTCTTTAGATTAAAAAATTGAATTTATTCTCAAGGAGGGTTTAAATTACTTTTATCTACTGCGCACGTTATAGTAACTGTGAATAGAATTTCCAAGTCTGCTGCTTATTTACAGATAGTCATTATCGTGTTTTCAATGAAATCTTGGTTCTTTCCTTTCGGGATTGATCCCGGACAGTCGTTAATAGCCCTTTGTGTTGCTCCAGTGCGACGTTAACTCAACAACCTACCTCTATGAAATCGCTTCCTAGTGAATTAAGATAACTTTATACTTTCATGATAAGAGTTTTGGGATATTTTTCATTCAATTGGTGATTCTTCTAAGGAATTTTAAAAAATTATAATATAATCCCGGAATAGTATCAATGGAAAATTATTAATAACGTTTTTAAATTTAGATTTTCCACGTTATCAGAAGATTTTAAACAAGCAAAATGAGAGAAAAGTATACACTAGTTTGCATAAAGTAGCGAAAATCAGAAAAATAGATTCGATTAAAATAGTGCTAACTTTTCTAATCCTGGTTAATATGACCAGTAAAGAACCAGAAGATGCTTAGGAAAAATCAGTATATTTTATGCAAATTAGTCTGGATTGTTTCTTACGAAATAAAATTATGAAAATAGGTTGAAGCAAGGTTAAAAACAAGTGATGTAACATAATTGATGAATATGAGTATTCTTTAAAATGATGCATCTAATGTTGAACAGGTATGACATTGACTTGTATTTTTAAGCTGATTTAGTGGCTTTGTTGTCTGAAAGATGAATGGCATGTTTGGACAGGGGCGCAGTTTCAGTGATTACCCTGGGTGCTAGATATGCCCACTGGTTCTGTTGTCCATATGATTGACGACATTGACTTGCATTTTTAAGCTACTTACAGCAATATTGTCTAAAAGATGGATGCGATGTTTGGACTGGGACACAGTTTCAATGTTTACCCTGTGTGTTAAACATTTCACTGGTTCTGTAGTCCATAAGATTAACTACACGGATTATGCCTTATGTAAATCTAAAACTACCACGATATTTGTGTTTACCTAATTTCATGAGTTTTTCTGACGTTTTTAATGATTCTATGAGTTTTATGAGAACACAAAATAAGTCATTCAAGATAGACGTTCACAGTTGCGTGCCTCCCGAGGAAAAGTTTTTGTGACAAGTTATTAATTGCAGAACACTATATAATCTGTTTATTTTACACGTGCTCTGAAATTTTTATTCCCTTTTATCAGTTATAAATTTTTCTTAAATAATTTATTTCCACTTTTTCAGTACTGTAGTAAGGAGGTAGGATAAAGGCACTTAGAACACCTGATTTAAAAGATTTTTAAAGGTAGGCGAATTGGGTTTCTCTAAATGAACTAAATACCAAATCACGGCAAAAATAAACATATTCAGAATTTAATAGATGATTTGTCAAACTTGAAAGGCTTTCAAGTTATTCTGAAAAATGGGGAAAAAGTCAAATCGATCATTTTAAAAAATGAGATCTAATATGGAATACTTACAGAATTTGTAACAACATACAAAAAGCTTAAGTTTTTACATAAAAAACGCATATTTAATTAATGCTTAAGTACAAAGGAATAAATACCTTTTATGTTTTGACATTTATTTTTAATTCATTAAACTTCTTTTACACATTGGTAAAGGTTCGAGATATTTTTTACACGCCATTTTTAAAATAAATATTTCCTTCTCAAACCAAAAAACTCTTATATATATTAATACTACTAGGCGAGCCCGAGTTAAAGCATTATGAAAATAAATCAATGTAGCATAACTGTTAATTGTGAAGCGAGATTTAATAAGTATGTAAACCCACGCTGTGCTTGTAGTCTAGAGCTTGTCCAGTTGGTCGATAGATCAGACATCTTGTACTTTGTTTTATGTTGTCTCGTGTTCGTCAAATAAATGTTGTGTTTAAATGTTCTTATTCTTTTAATCATTATATAACCAAAGTAATGGTGACACGAACGTGATACGAACACACTACCTTCTGATTTAACCAGCTAAAATCTCCGGCAATGTAGACTTCAAACCTAATGGTGTATTCACCAATATATTCTGGTTGTTCAACTTCTCCGTCTGATCTTAGCCAGAGAAGAGGAAATCATTCTTCGTCTCATTTTCTTTTCACAGGTGCAGCTTGAGTTTCCGTATGTGTAAACAATAATAACAACAGTATCACTAAACTACATGATATGTTATAATTCAATAAGGTACAGTGAATCTATGGTATCAAATACAATTCGTGTGCTGCCTGTGAAGTTCACAGAAAAACTACTGGACTGAGATTTTGAATTTTTCCATGGATGTAGTATTTAAACCAAATCCAATTTTACGAGTTCGAGAACAAAACACTAGCTATTTTTTCATTTAACTCAAATCATTAATTTACCATAGAGTATTTTCTATAACACGAAAATTCTATTTCATTTCAAAATATATTTCAGAATATGCAAAATACGTTCAATTTGGAACATGCTCCGTATTGCGAACAGTCGGGGGTTCCATTTTGCTTACCCGTGTATTTTGACGTAAAAGTTACATTAGTTTAAAGGAAAAGTTAGTAAGAAATTCAACAGACAATTAGTATTAAACATTCACAAATGAATGTATTTTATGATAGATCAGGCAGTAACATATTTTGAATCTATTTTCTCTTAAATAATTGACTTTTTAAATGAGCATTATAAAAGTTTTCTCAGCAATTTTAAATATAGAAACCCTCAGTAAATGGTGAAACATGTATACTTATATGAAATATGCTATTTCGTGCAATAGAATTATTTATCATACAATTTGCTTGCAAACTAAAAACGTCATACGACTATTACTATATCTAATAAATTCCTTTTTAAAAGAGAATAACATCGTAATAACATTTCCAAAAAACTTCAAATGAAAATTATAATGCAACTTTAGAATAAACGATGTGAATATATGATGAATATAGCTTTTATTTTGATAAGAAAAAGTTAATATTATCTGCATTTCTTTTACGTGACGTATTACTATTTAATTTGAGAATTTTTATTTAATTTTCCGAAACAGCAGACGTATTAGGAGCAATGACTATATCAAGTTGAGTAAATCTAATTAACCGCAATAAAATAATGTCATTATCCAATTCTTATACATATTCAGCATAATCTTTCAAAACATTTTATGCGAATATTTCTTCTTTGACGATTACAGACAAGATGTCTGTCCATTGTTTATGAGTTTCAACCTCTCGAATTATCTTATAAATCTGGTTTATCAAAGCTGCATAACAGGCATTGTTAGTTTAATTCTCTATTGTCTTCAATACCTTTTGCACAACCAAAACAAAAAAGGCACACACACAGCAATTGTGCAACTATGTGTCTAAAACTCTGTTCAGGATTTCTTTGATTGGTCACGGAAAATAAAATGAGTGGAAATGAACTTTATAATCTCATTTATTTCAAAATGTCCACCGTTACAAGACGCCTTATTTTCATAAGTGAGGAGGTATTTCCAATCTTACGAAATTAACGCAAATTTTCCATTTTGAGAAAGCAATATCATCCCACACGTCACTGGCGTAGCCAGAGGAAGACAGGAATTCCCACATGAAAAGGGCCGCGGTAGTCCGGTTGGAAGAGTAACGGATTAGCAACCGGACGGTTGCGAGTTTGAATCCAACCAAAGACAATCGTGTACAAAGAGGGCTGGTGCGCGTTAAATCTATCGTGGCCTCAAATGTCCTCACGTTGGCTTGTAGTGGAAGCTTGGAGAGTGGGGTGCCAGCTCAGGTGTGATCGTGGTGCTGTCTTCGGATCTTTTCCCTTTGGATTTGATCCTGGACAGTCGCCAATAGCCCGTTGTGTTGCTCCAGTGCGACGTTAATTAAAAGACCATAACCCACCTGAAAGTGCCGCTCTGATTTTTAAAATGCCTCAACAAATAAAGTGTTATAAATGCATGAAATACTCGTTTATATTCTACGAATAAACGAAAAGTTATTTATTCTTAAAATAACTATTATTTTACGAATTAATATTCATTATACTGTAGTATAATAGTCAAATGAAATAGTATTAATTTGTGTGGAATAGTATGAAAGCAATGGTAGGTTGGGTCAAAAATTATAAATTCTTCTATTGTACTTATAAAAAGCCGTACTTGGGTCCAAAAAAAGAAAATTATATACAAAATGTATAAAAGAAAATTGTATGCGCAGTTAAATATTGAGTGTTTGAACTGCATATTTTTTACTTCATGAGGAAGGCCCACTTGTGTTTTAGTCGTGGATTAGCAACCGAAGGGTTGCGATTTCGAAACTCGATCCAACCAAAGATAATCGTGTACGCGGGGAATGATGCACGTTAAATCTGCCATGTCCTCAAATGTACTCAAATTGGTGTGGTGTGGGAGTTTGAAGAGTGGGGGTGCCAGCTGAGGTATTGACCTCGTCATCTAACCATGGTTCAAATTATCGGGTGTTATATTCGGATCTTTCCCTTCGGGATTGATGCCAATAGTCCGTTGTGTTGCTCCAGTGCGACGTAAATTCGACTACTTATTTATCCTAGTACTGGGGCTCAGAATGCAAATGTGTGGGCCCTAAACCAGAGCCCTCATCTGTACTTCGGACCTCAATACCAGGTAAAATGTTGGGCCCGTCATAATAAAAATGCGAAGTACCAACTGAGGTATTGAATGTACTCAATGTTTTAGGTAGGTACTCAATGTTTTACTTGTACAAACATATAAATGTTTATCCCCTTTTCCTCTCCATACATGCACAGCTTATCATAAATACAACGAAAATATTTGTTGCTTTCTAAACATAACAGACTGCACAGAAAAGTATAAACATCTTCACATTTCCTTGAACCTCTATGCACCTCCTATGTAAGAACCTGGGTATTATAAACGTGAATATGGCAGCTTCATTAACCCTCCAAGTGGTTTCGGCGAGATCTAACCCATTTTGCTAATGACGAGGTATCTCGTCTTCAAGATATTGCCGATTTTTGATGATGACCAGATTAAGATCTGGCCAGTTTCATTTTGATGACGAGATATATCGTCCATCGAGAGTTTTGTTAAGGACGAGATGCCTCGCCGAGAGGAGGATTAAGCTTACCTTCAAGCGTATTTATGTGCATGTGCATTTTGTCATAAAAATGTGGAACAGTTTAAGAGGTTCTGCTTAAGTATTAACGCAATATGAGTTGGGTTTCATGCCGCAAGAGCCATATTTGGCTAAGCTGCTCCAAACAAAGACAGACACCGTCAAGTAATGGCCACACAAGAAAAGTTTACTGACAAACTAAGAGAGATATATACCCAGGGTAAGTTACAATGAAAGCAATCATTATGGACATTGCTTTTGCTGCGTTGACTCTCTTTATTATTTTCGTATCGTATTAATCCCTCCAACGGTGGGGCCGTGCTAACCCGGATGGAAAAGTAACGGATTAGCAACCGTAGGGTTGCGAGTTCGAGTCCAACCAACTCTCGTGTACTTGAATCAACTGAGATTGCGTCTCTCTCTAATGTTACTCACCCCTCCAAAATAAAATCCCAATTATTCTACTGTTACACATTTAAGGAAATTTTATACATATTACATCCAAGCATACGAATTCTCTGAACTGCATCATGAGTTTTTAGTTCTCGTCTCCGTAACTGAATGCCATCGTATATTATGTAATCTTATATTAATTAAATGAAAGCATTTCAGGAGAGGAAGTATAAGTACATTCATGTTAATGACACAAGATACATACAGACGGTCAGAAAAGTATCCGGACACCTTTATTTTTCCCTCCCTAGACTCGTACAATCAGACCAAAAGTGTCCTTCGACTTGGAATAATGTTTACTATAAGTAAATGGGCATCTGATTTGCATAAGTGTAGGTCTTAATATTAAAATTTGTATCAACTCAATTTTTTGTAGGGTATTTCCTACTTTTGATTATAGATTCCGATTTTCTAAATCAAGATAGGAATAATTCATATGAAATATGTTTATTTCAGTCGAATCTATGATGAGTTAGGAGTGGCTGAAATTCAAAGCTCTTAATGTTTAATGAGGGCTTCAAGCGTTCTCTTAAACCTTCCAAAATAATCAGCCGATCAAAGTAATTATTATGTTAAATTGAACTATTAAATAACTGAAACAAAATGTACCCCTTTTTATTTTAAAGGCAACATTTTGTAATTATATTAATTAATTGAATCATGATTGAAAAATTATGAATGGAAACGTGCATAATTTCGAGTGTAATAAACTCAGCAGTGAAGCTTAGATGCTCAGAATTTAACGAAAGCATAATATTAAATCAGTTATATAGCGAGCAATGCTGGATTGAGACAGACAAATGCAGAACTGTATTGCTGAATTGGTAATTTATTTTACAAATAAGTTACAAAATATGATACATATAAATAAATTAACAACTGTTAAACAGCCGTTGATCCCAACAATAACACAATCCATGATGGTTGTCGGTACAAAATCACATTTCATTACAGGCCATCAGAGATGAAGTCTCCCTGTGAAAAAATAAAATGCAAATTTGTTAAGTCTTATATAGATATTGAACAACTCGGAAATAAATTGTTTTGAGAAACATTTAAAAAAGAAGTATTCGTGTTGCGCAATAGCCCCGCGATTCAAAACATGTATAATCAAACACAAATTTTTTCTAGGAACTAAGTGCAGACCTACTGTAAACTACAAAACTAACAAGAAAACATATTAGTTCGATCTTTTGTCTCCCGTATTTGCGGAATATGACCACTTTGCATGAAGGTTTGAAGTTCATCTCGTCTGGCATTTTCTATTTTAGGTTTTGAGGTTATCAGACTCCTATAAAATTTTGGGGTGTTTAGGCATGACTGAACTCAATTTTTTACGTTATTTGTAAATCGATTAATAGGAAGGTTGTTGAATTGACGTCGCAATTGACTGGAGCAATACGACGAGCTATTGGCGAGCGGGATCAATTCCGAGGGGAAAGAACCGAGGATAACACCTAGTAATTTTGAACCACGCTCAGATGACGAGATCAACACCTGAGCTGGCACCCCATTTGAGAGATCTGATACAAATACAAACAGCACGTAATCGACAGATGCGAGAAATAGGTGAATGAATTGTAATTCCTACTAATTTATCTTGCAGTCTTCATGTAATTAAATAATGTTTTTTGGTTTTATCAAGTAATTTGTGAAGTTTTCAAGACTATTGAGAACACAATATTATTCAGACGTGACTGTCGTGACTGTTCTGTGTTTACTTATTCATGTTTTTTGAACAAGCAATCCAAAAGATTTAAATAATCGAAATTATTAAAATTCAGTCGAAAGAAATCTTTATAAAGGTAGGTTCTGAAGCAAGATTTTTTATTTTTCTTAGACTATAAAAATCTTGAAATTGGTTCTTTCATTTGCTGCTTTATACAGTCATAACTTTTATGTTATAGTAGATCTAGAGCTGTTGTAATGTTTTACACCATTCAAAAATCAAATTAACACGAAAGAAAATATATTTTACAGTTGTGTGTAGTAAGCTACTTTCTTATAATTATATAACTTTAGTTAACTTAGTTTTACTGTTTAAGCATTTTAAAAAGGCGGCACCTGACAAAAAAATAGCTAACAAATTTCGGGTAAAATATCTTCGATGTTTTATGCTTAAAACACGTCCCAACGTCTTTAACGATTTTATGCTCACTGGAACTTTTATTAAAGTAACTTTACAAGGAGAATTTTAGTTTGTACCTGAGTATATCTTGTTTTCGATTCACCATAGTCCTTTTATGTTGCCACCAAGTGAATAACCTATTTGACCACCACTTTTGGATGATCCTCCACCATGAGATCCTCCACCAGATCCGGAGCTACCGCTATTTCCTCCTTTATATAACCACCCTCCATAACCACCGCTTGTGCCACTTTGTTTGTTACTTGGCATCCAGCCACCTCCACTGTGACCTCCTCCAAACCCACCACTTATACTACTAGACCATCCACCATGACTACCACCACCATAGCTACCTCCTCCAAATCCACCTGATTGTCCACCTTTTTTCCCTCCTGTACCTCCGATGCTTGTAGTAACTACTTTGACGTGCTCAACAACAGGTACATGCTGAATAACCGGAACGTGTTTAATGACGGGGATAATGATAGTTTTTTCTCTTCCGCTGTCACCATGTCCACTTCCATAACCACCTCCATATCCTCCAGAGCCAACACCATGTACACTACCGTAATCTTTTGTGCTTCCACCTCCATAACTGCCCCCGGAACCTCCTTTACCAAATCCTCCTCCGGAGCCTGTACCATGCCCACTTCCATATCCTCCACCTGATCCACTGCCATGTCCGCTTCCGTATCCGCTACCTGTTCCACTGCCATGTCCGCTTCCGTATCCGCCACCTGATCCACTGCCATGTCCGCTTCCGTATCCGCCACCTGATCCACTGCCATGTCCGCTTCCGTATCCGCTACCTGATCCACTGCCGTGTCCACTTCCAAATCCACCACCATGTCCACTTCCGCTTCCATATCCTCCACCGGATCCTCCACCTTGTCCTTTGCCATATCCTCCATCAGATCCTCCACCTTGTCCTTTGCCATATCCTCCATCAGATCCTCCACCTTGTCCTTTGCCATATCCTCCACCAGATCCTCCACCTTGTCCTTTGCCATATCCTCCACCAGATCCTCCACCTTGTCCTTTGCCATATCCTCCACCAGATCCTCCACCTAGTCCTTTGCCATATCCTCCTCCGGATCCTCCACCTAATCCTTTGCCATATCCTCCACCTAATCCTTGGTCATATCCTCCACCTTGTCCTTTGCCATATCCTCCACCTCCTAGTCCTCCACTATGTTGACCTCCGTGACTAGTCTCATATCCTTTGAAATTTCCACTTCCTATTATAATTCCGTAGTGTCCTTCTGATTGACCACTTCCTCCTCCATAGCTATCATGCCCTCCTTTTCCGCCACCAAGGCCTTCACTTCCTCCATAATCGCCTTGAAATCCTTCCTCGTAGCTACCACCAAATCCTTCACTGTGTTCGCCTCCACCTCCATAACTTTCTAACCCTCCTCCATGATCACCTCCAAATCCATCTAGAACACCACCAAATACAAGTGTGACAGCGACAGCTAAAACACTCAAACGCACCTAAAAAGACAAAAGTAAAATAAATCGGTTATATATTCGAAAGCATACAAGTTTCAAACCGAAGATAAATAAAATAGAACTGTAATTTTAAAAGTTGTGATATATTTATAATTTAGTATGTGGTTAAATTATATTATATTAATTAGAATTGAAGCAAGTGAATGCACAGAGATTGAACGTTGTTTAAATTCTATGAATATAAAACATAAATAAATATATTTTACCTATTTTATTGAACCAGAATGAAACTAAGTGAAAGTTGGTATGAAAATAAGTAGATATTAAGTATAATTTCAAACATTTAGTTAATTTAAAAATTCATAGAATATTTTAGGCATTTTAGTTTTATTGAACCTTATTACATACGAGATATAGAATACAAATAATTTCATAATGAAATTGCATAATTTGAAATAGAAGTCTAAAATAAAAAACGCGAAACACTAAAAAGTCACACACAAAACCTATACATATAAATAAGTCCTATACAAAACTATTGAAACGAAAATTATTGAATGCCTACTGAAAAAAATATCTACGAATAATTTCCATATCAGTATATATAGAACAACAATATCAAGTTAAGTACGAACCATTATTAAAATTAGGTTAACATGTCTTTTAAATGTAGAGTTATAACGCTTAGATTAAGGCTAGTGTTATAAATTTAAAAGTAATGAGAACAAAAAATTTAGTCAGATAACTAATGGCATTTATACTAAAGATTTCAGATATAAAGAACGATCGATACAATTGAAACATCGAAAAAATAGCGTTACATGCAATACCAATGTAAATAACAGGAAACATTAATAGTTACATTAGAATGCTTTTGAATGAAGGCTTATAAAAAGTTTTCTAAAAACTCTCAGTGCAATTCATAGAATGGCGGAAAGATAGGTGGATATCACCTCAAGAACTGCCCTAAAATTCTCAACAATACAGTTGCAAATACTGTAGATAGTATTTTAAAAATATATTTTATCACTTCAGACCTCTGTTGGGCTGTTCATAGCAGAGAAACCGGAGACGAGCATAGGACAAAGAAAAGTTTACAAAATGAAAGAAACCAAACGAAAAAATTATATCCCACGAATATATCCATTCATAAAAAAGCTTTTAACACTTGATATTTAAAAAGGATTAAATTGAAAAGTAATCTGTCAGTATTAAAGAAAAGTTAATCGGCATCTAAAATAATATTATATAATATCACCAATCTAATTATATGTGTATATAATCTAATTATGTCATATCCAAATAAGGACCAAATACAAGACAAGTCGATTGTCTGCATCTAGTCGAAGTTAAGAGAAAACTTGGGAACAGAGCTTACCAAGTACTCCATGTGTGCTTGTTCAAGTGGTATCCAAACGTAATGTATTCAGTCTTTGGGCTCCTCAGCTTATATACCTGTTCTAGAAGTAAACAGATCATTCAGAATTAGACATCGATTGTTTATCGCTTTAAGTGTCCATCCGGATGGCGCAATTTGCCGCTTTGGGATAAATATGTCACCCTCGCAATGATTCAAGCCGCTGTCAAAAGTGAAGACATCTCTTCTTTAATTTTCCCCGTACCCATTACTGAAATTATAGAAGCATTCAAGAGGCACAAGTAAAAAGAAAACCGCATCTCTTAAACGCATGAGATGTAGAGGAGGAAAAATTGCCAAGAAGTATGGGGATTTTTAGGGGACACGGCGGAAGTGTAAGGCCAATCTATGGTTGCAGAATCCCTGGCGCGCGCGAGGCATGGGCGAACACATGTTAACTCAAAATCGGATGTTCTCTTTCCTTAGGCGTTTTCAACAATTTTCACAAGCACGCGATGAAATTGATCACAAATGCATTGCCTTGACCGCGTCCATGCGTAAAGTTGGAGCTTAGGCAAAATCTTATAATTGTTGGACACTTTCAAACAAGGCTATCCGTAAAGGTTATTTTGAAAAGTAATTTTGTGTTAACTCAATTATTTTTCGTAATCCATCCATCGGTTTGACTGCCTCTTTCCCCATTTCAACTAAGTAATTATCTTCGTTCTTTGTGTTCATCGAAAACGAAGATGAAGGCGAACCAAGTACGGTTAAACAAACAGAATAATTAAAATGTTTGTGAGACACGGCGATAGGCGAAGTTTGTCTTTCGACAGATAATCGTATTTAGCATACTTGCAATACTTCCCTGAAAGTTTTTGTTGGTTTCTTCGAATCAAAGTTTGGAAAATGTAAACTTTGTTGCACTCCAGTTGATATAAATAAGCGAATTTCTTTCAATTCCTAGTTCCTAACTTTGTCCTTTTATAATATTTGTTACGATACAGATTATCGAATACACCCACACAGACTAATTCTCAATCTTAAAATTTAGTCAATCTTTATTTAATTCAAACATAGTACTGGTATTTTAAAACGTTTGAGCAACCATTAATATCCACAAAATTAAGAATTAGTTTCACCGAATATGTTCAATGAACCAAACTGCTCACAAAAAGTTAGGGACGGTAGGTAGCCGGATAGCGGAGGGATCTAGGGGCCCCTAACACCTGGAAGTGATAATTTTTGAGTTTAAAAATATCTCTTTACAAATAAAATACTATAAAAAATTACCTTTTCTATGTTTTTTTTATGAAATAATAATTATTTTATTCTTAAATCGCTATGGTCCTCCAGTACGACTTGGATCTTTTTCTTTGGGTTTGATCCCGGACTGTCGCCAATAGCCCGTTGTGTTGCTCCAGTGCGACGTTAATTAACTACTTACCAAAGCATCCTTGTTAACGTACCAGGATAAGTTGAGAATATTCTGTTCCTCAAATGTGATTCCATTTCTCAAATTATAAATTCTATGAATATATTACGATCAGCTGAGTTTATATATCGGTTTTCAAAGGGAGTTTTGTTTTTTAAATAACAAATTTTGATACATTTTAATAATCATAGCCTCCTCTTATGGCTCTTCTGCACCCCTCCATATTGGGAATTGTTGATAAAACAGCATTGTTTAATATATTGGTAACTGCACTAAATTCTGAAACTAAACCATGTTTCAAACATGGTTCTTAACCCTCCTGGTGTTTGTCTTCGAGGTATCTGGTCATTAGCAAAACTGACCAGAACTGGATGGAGGAGATATTTCGTCATTAGAAAACTGACCAGAACTGGATGGAGGAGATATTTCGTCATTAGAATACTGACAAAATCTTGATCTCGTCATCATAAAAAAACGGCAATATCTTGATGACGAGATATCTCGTGATTAGCAAAATTGTTCAGATCTTAAAGGAGGATATAGTCGAAACCATTTGGAGAGTTAATCCTCTTGCTGGTATCCCGTATTCTGCTTTACAGGAAAGGCTTATTGAGAATTTGAATTATCGGGGGTATTGTTACAAGAACTTGTTGGGTTTTATGGCACAATGGTCATATTGCCCAACTAACAGTTCTTGTAAAGTTACGCAACTATTTAGAGTAAATGATGGATAAACAATTTAGAGTAAATTATGGACGTATACCAAAGGAAAGTCTTACTAAGCTTCTAAAAACTAGTGAGGCCTGCTGTCTGCGATTGGTTCAGTAAACCCAATGTATCGGTTGATGCAAAAGTTCGTCCCGCTTTTGGCTCTAGATGGCATTGCATCGCAAAACCGAAGTGCTATCTACTTCACACGTGTAAAGTTTTGATGTTTGAAAGAAGGAATTTCAGAGAATACTTGGGAAAAATCTGTATTATTTGTTTGTGTTTTTTAAATTTTGTTAAGAATTAAAAATGACAGAAAATGAAGAGCATTTTTAACATATGCTTTCCTATTTCCGAAAATGCTAGAATGCTCCGAAGATGCAAAAAATACGTGTTGTGTACGGTGAGGGTTGCTGTTTACGATTCCAAGTGCCGTAAGTGGTTTAGAAAGATTCGTCATCTGGATCAGTTCTTTAGCCAGAAACCTCAGAACTTCTATGAGTGTGGGATTATGCCGTTACCGGAGAGATGGAGAAAGGTCATCGAACAGAACAGCATATACTATATTGATTAAATGTAATTTTTAGTAGATAAAATTTGTCTTCAATTTTTGTCAAAAAAACAGGACGAACTTTTGCATCAACCTAATAATTTCATCATCGATGCCGAAAATTCAAAATGAATTCACGTCTTTTGTCAAATTCAACAACACATATGATCAGCTAATAAACTTTCGTAGAAAGGTATAAGACTCGTGCACGGTAAATAACAACGACAGGTTTTGGTTGATTTTTTGAGTAGACATTAGTTCTGACGTCTCTTGTACACCCAAGATCTGTGTTTAATTAAACTTCTCAAAAATGACTTTTTTTCATTTTGTCTAGTGGCTCATTTAAATTTTATATCTATTTGATTGTGCTTGTTTTGGACTGAGACTCGATTGTGAATTTGAAATATAATCTGATAATAAATAATAAATTTGATAAATTTCTCTGAGCTCAGGATAAATTTGATTGGGCATCCCAAAGGGGATCAATCTCGAAGGGAAAGATCCGAAAATAATACTTGGTCATTTCGAGCCACGGTCAGATGACAAGTTCAATACTTGAATTGGCACCCCACTCTTCAAACCAACGTGAGGATATTTGAAGTCACGACAGATTTAACGTGCACCACCCTCACGTATACTTGGTTGGATTTAGTTTCGAACTATCAACTCTCCGGTTGCTGATCAGTGACTATACCAACTCGGCTACCGCTGCCTCTTTTTCTGATTAGATGGTAGTTGAATTTACCTCGCACTGGAGTATTAGAAAGCAATATCTTAATGCCTTGCTTCTGGTCGGCACCTTTACTTAACGTTGTCTTGTGTTTGGCGTAGTTTGGCCAAATATGCCCCTGCGCCATAAAACCCAACCAACCTGGTCTTCGTCGATACCTGGTTTATCTTTGCTTAGTATGGTTTCTCTTTTTTAAATAATTCTTCTATTTTAGTATATTTTTTAAATACTATTGTACCTTTGAGACACGATGTACATTTGAACGCATTTCACTTTGGTAGCTTTTGATGCTGTTCTGGTGGCATAAAAGCCACATCTACTTCTTGAAATTAGTTGTAGAGATTACTGCTGTTGTACTTAAGTGTAGTTCAGAAGAGTTAATGGTACCTGGAGAGGTAATTTTGAGCTACAAAATTCCACGTTTCCTCGGAAAGTTATTTATTTTAATAATTTTTGAACACTGTTTTCATAAAAGTTTATCGTACCACCAGAAGCTTTTCATTGTGAGTATTACTGTACATTTACTTTAACGTTTCACTTAACTAATACGTTGAATTAACGAATAATTTCTAAATGTGACCCCTCTTGTACGCTGTAGAACATTTACGTATACCTTTTTCTGATGTTATTTATTTATTATCCCCTTTCTCAAAAATTGAAGTGGTAGTGTTCACAGATTCAAGATTCAAAGGTACATGACATTATGTACCTTTGACCAGTGTTTGTGTCTAGATAAATAGGAAGATATTCTTCTATGTAAGCGTCATTGCAGTTGAAGAAAATGGTTGAAATTAAGAGAAAATATGTCATGTGTTCAAAGATAAGGCAATCTCCCCTACTTTTTATCTTACATTTTATTTCCACATTCATTAAAAAAATTTTAAATGGTCATTATATTTATGTAGTTCTTAAATTTTAATGTTTCCTAACAAGATAGTTTTTTAAGATGATACATATGATATGGTTTAACCCCATTTATTAAATTTAGCTTCGTTTTCACAAATGATTATTTATTTGTAAAAGTGGCAAATTATTTTTACATTTAGAGAATTCCTCTCTTTAACTAGCAATTAAAGAACTCAGAAGAATGAAAGAAGGAAGAATGTTAAGCTGTTTTCACTTTCATGTCATTTTGATAAAGATAAAATATTATTTTTGATTGCTAAATAAACGAGCAAAACTCTTGCTTCACTTCCAGTAACTCGCTTTAATGCACACGATAGAGAATCTAACTGCAAATACAAATTCTCTTATTTATTTCGACGTTGGTTAATTAGATAAATACCCTTTTTATTCACATGCCTGTATTCAATTTATTACTCAAAGTATATACTTGAGGATTAACACATCGCCATAGAAAATAAAGATACAAATAGAATGAGTAATATAAACACATTTATTTTATACATTTTGTATTTTTATTTGTAACAAGGTTGAAAATAAAAGTTTTATTGATGAACGAACGGATAAATGATAATAAGTATCTGCGATTTGTTAAACATTTTCACAAACTTCGAATTTTTTAAAAATCATCCGATATCTTTCTGTCAAATGATCGAACACTGCTGCCATCATTTTATCTAGGCTTGCTTTTATAAACTGGATCAACCATACTTAAAATTTTCTTAGTTCAAAATTAATCTTATCACTACAACCGGCATTATTCCTGCCAAGAGCAAGCCAGTGTTCTATGTATACTATAATATTCTTGGATTAAAAAGGGTTAAAGCATGTTAGTTATGGCAAAAATAATTAGTAGCTATACAATTATTCTGGTAGTGCTGACTGAAAAAGAATGACCTAATTAACATAAGTTTGACTTCTTACTTCAAAAATACAAATACAAATGTTCATTCAACTTATAGATTGAAAACGATAAAACTAATTTTGATGAATGTAAGAATATATTTTATATAAAATTAGCATTATTTTATAGCTTATAGTTTTGCCTATCATTATATTCTCACTATTTCATAGTATGTTGTTTCGATTGAATATTCATGAAAAAGTTGTACTTATCCCGGAGAAACGGGAATTTCTATTTTTTAAACTTCTTTCGTAAGATCTATTTAGTCTTGGTTGGGGTTTTTATGGCACCAGGAGATAATTGGTCAAAAGTTTTACTGACACAGAGAAGAGAGAAATACACACAGTGAGGAATAGAACCTGCGCCATCGTCAACTCTCAGGTTGCTAGCCAATTTTGTCTCGGCAACATCCATTTGATATGTATCCATACTTACGTTTTACTTAAAACTCTTGAATTTTTCACTGAATTTACTCTGAAGTTTAATTTATTAATAAGAAAATATGTAATTTTCTCAAATTATTTAAAAATTAATAGATTGCATGTAAGAGAAATTGGGATACAACCACTTCCCTTTTGGGAACTACATTTTTATCGTAAGTTTTCTTTTTGGGATGCAATTTTACTGTGATTAAAACGTCACGCCAAGAGAACCATAGGTATGGAGATCATGTTTTTTAAAACTTAGAGCAGTATGGCTGATAAGTTAGCTAAATTGTCAATCACAGTAGACCTAGCTCCTTTGTCAGTAACTACCCTCTCTAGGTGTTTGGGGAGGGTTAGGAGAGAGGTTCGATCTCTTTGGTGTACTTTACGGAGGAACACTGAAATGAATCGCCATCTTTTTCAATTTCAGAGTGAGTCTAATGACCTCCATTACTTCAACAAAAAAGTTCCTTGAGCAGTTGCCACTTTTTCTGCTAAAGTCAGAATAGGCCACATTGTAACTCGGCCTACTTGAATCGTTTTGATCTGGCTGACTCCAGATCTTTTGTTCTCCATTTTAAGTTATCCACAAGTTATTAAAACGGGTAATTTTCTATTCGTTTCAATGAAATGAACCTTTTAAAAACTCAAAAAATTCTCTTTAATTTACCCCTTCCTCGAAAAGGAATCTAATGAGAACAAACAACTGAACATAAAAATGACATTAACTTTAAACTTCCACTCAAAATGTTAAAAATACAATCATGTAATTTTACACAGAATTAAATAAGAAAACTAATAGGTGCTATATACGAATGCGGAGTGAATTCAATAAATTTCCCTGTTTTTCTCCCGTGTGTTTTGCCTACTTACTGAAAAACCTTTTCAGAGCATATTAATACTATCAATAGTGGATAAATGATGAATTTTAATTCTTTAAAAACTGCAGAGAGAGATTAAGTTTTCATCAATTTCATCCCTTAACTTTTAGCTTTTTTGGACTGCAGAAAAATGTACTCGGCTATGTAGTGTCTTTGCAATGCATACCTTCCCACTGCGATATTCCCGGCAATGAAAAGGCAAACTTCCTGGCCAGGAAAGGGTACAGCTGTAAATTTTAAGCCTTGAAAACCCTTGTCCTTTCTCTCAACAAAACTTCGTATGAATAAAAGGATGAACTCTAAAAAGAAACTTGATTGCATCCGAGTTACTCAGGATAAGAGCTGGAATGCTCTTCAAAGAAGGAATCTCATCCCCTAGACGCCCCTAGATCTCATTTTAAGCTTTTGACTGAGCACGACTGTTTGTTTGCCTCTACATTGTTTTAATTTAATTGCCTCTGAATTATGTATTTTATGTGACTCTAGACAAGTTTTCGACACTGATCATTTGGACGGATGCACAGCACTTAACCCTCCTGGTGTTGTCTGAACGAGGTATCGGAGGTATTGTGGTAAAACTGGCCAGATTTTGATGGACGAGATACCTCGTCATTAGAAGAAAACTGATCAGATCTTGATCTCGTCATCATTGGTAATATCCTGAAGACGAGATATCTCTTCAGTAGCGAAACTTATCAGATCTTGATGGACGAGATATCTCGTCGAAACCACTTGGAAATTTAAGAATTGCAGTGGACTCGTAGAAATATGGGAGAGCTCGTGAGCTAATGGCATAGTTGCTAAATGTTTGGCATTTGCCAAAAATATATTTACATATTTATAAAAATAAAAACTATAAATATTTACTTTTAATTTGCTAAACCCCTTCAACCGAACATGCCATTTTCATTTTTTATATCATGCACGATTTCCGAGCTATGAAATGTATGACAAGAAAAAGATCTACTCTGATTGTCACAACAGCATCGCTAGTCCTGACCGTGTATTGCAGTGTTTCGGGGTGTCATGGAAGGACATTCATGATAACCCGAGACATATCTTGGTCATTTTTCGCAGGAAGGTCATCATGGTAGGTAGTTATGTAGTTGAATTTACGTCGCACTGGAGCACACCATGACCATCATGGAGCTGATCTAACTTTGATCTCTGAACTCTGGACAAGAAAAAGATGATTTTCTGACGATATCAAAAGTTGAACCTAGTAATTAGATATAAAATACTTTTAACGTTTGTGTTTGAAGGTATTACGCAAGAGTTCTTGTATGAAATATATTGTTGTGTGAACGGTATATATACAGGGACGCCAAATCCTAGGAGTCTGAACATCTTGGGTAAAAATATTTTTGTTATTGGGGCCCGGGCCTCTCTTCAACAAGATAATAAATATTACAAATATACTGATTTTTATCGATCTGTATAAACAAAATAGAACTCTGAAACACATACGAAGAAACTATGGTTTTATTTACTCCAAAATTCCCCATTTGGCGCTTTTGCATATCAACACACTCACAAGTTCTGATATAGTTTTTTTTAAAGATGTAATCTTTTAAAATGAAATTCATTTATTGTGCAGTAAAATGTAGACAATTCAAGGCCAATTTTTCTATCTTAAATGTTCAAATAGAAAATGTACCTTATGAAATAAATACATTCTTAAAACATTGTCGCACACACACAAGAAAAATAATTTTATTACAAAAATTGGAATAGGTATAATTTTTAGTATTTTTAGGCTAAAATCACACAAATACAAGCTTTCGAAGTAGTATAAATTTTATTTATATTAGTTACTTTTCTACCTCGATGCATCAATTAAAATATTTTAAGCTCTAGAATAATTATAATATTTTTATATAAGAAGTATCTTTGCTACAATGTGTACAATATCAATTTTAAACCTATGTTAAAAGAATTCTGGTTAATAAATACATATATTTACCTATTAAATCACTAATTGCTATTTTTGAAAAATCAACTATCCGGGAAAACGTTTATAAAAATGGAAATAATGAGGGCAAATGAAAGTAAATATATGATCCTCTAAGCAGTACATTAATTATTTTTATCATTTGATAAAAGCAGCAAAGAATATGGAAATTTTTTCGGTGAGGAAACACTGAAATTCAAACTAAACAAAGAAGAATCAATACAAAATAAGAATTTATTTCCCTTATAAATAAATATTCTTATAAAGAATTCATTTAATAAAAACAATGAAAAATAGCTAACCCTACTTTTCCAATTTGTAACAACTGAAATAAGATGCCACCATTTACTTTTGACTTCTGTACAAGTGTTTAAAATATACACCTCAAGTAGATCCTGAAATAAGTATCCAAATTTCGAAGATACAAATTAGACAACCCTTTCCGAACACCTTTAGGAAATATTTAACACAATTATCAAATTATGCATTCAAACACCATGATAATATCACTAATGAAATGACTAAATGAAACCACTTGTTTTACATGACTAATTCATAACACACTAGGAAACTAAGCCCTTCACCAAAAGCTTTCACCCCCAAAACCATTTGAATCTGATCCATCAGCATCTTTATTGTCAGAAGTCCCACTTCCACCATCACCTCTTTTTATAAATTTATTCTCTTTGTTTTCCAAGTCTCTTTGGTACCACGCTTTATTGATTCTGCCCTGAGATCCGTTTGGTTTACTGAATTCGGAAAGATGAGGTCTTTGCTCTGCGATTTTTGAATTGTTTTCCTTGTAATAACTTCCTTGGTCGGATCTGTTTTGCTTCTGTGAATGAGCTCCATTTTCTGTTCTGTCATTGTGAGATCTCGACGCCCAGTTTTTATCTAAGCCAGTGAATACTACAGTAGCATCATTTTTACTTGCCGAAAAACTTGCTGTTGGTGGATTACTTTTCACTTGAGCCGATTCAGCATTGTAGAATTCTTGATCCACATTCCGTTGGTTCGCATTATGTTTTTGATAAGAAAATTTCTGCTGCTGAGGGTGTGAAATAGCATCCTTCATCTGGAATGAGTCTGTGAATTGTCTTCGTTTAAGGTGGTTGTATACATCATTTGATACTGTGTTTGGATTCCCAATGATTAAGTTTTGAACGTGGCTTACTTTAGGTTCATTAATTATGTTTTTACTTCTATCAATGGCATAAAGTTCATCCATGGATGTTATGGCTACTGGGTTCTGATTGTTTTGAATAACGCGCCAATTATGTTCCTTGTTGGGTCTGTTAAAATTCATCTCCTTTCTAACATTTTTAGATTCAATGTTTCCCCTATAGGTGGGAATGTGATTAAAAGCATCATTTGCTTTGATTTCATTGTTATGGTACTCAGCATAGTTTGGATTTTGTTTAGAACGAAGAATGTGATCTCGCAATTTAATGACGTTTAAGTTATTGCTCCTTTCGTGAACCAAAGCGTTATATCGTTGATCCGTTGTTGGTTTCACGTCATTCGTAGGATTATTGCTTTTTACCATTTCATCGGAGTATTCCACATTTGAGTTTATAAATGGATACTTATTTTGAGGGGCTGCTGTACTTACAGGCAACGCTGATAAATCATTATGATTTTGTAAGTAGATGCCTGCTACTTTAAATGCTTCGTTGATTTGGGCATCACGGGAAAATTCTTGATTTAACGGATTTCCAGGATTGGTGTCTTTCACTTGCTGGGCTGAGTTGTGAGAATTAATATTTGGTGCTTGAACAAAAACGGGTTGCTCTGAATTTCTATTTGAATCTCCTTTTCTAAAACTTTGAAATGTTTTTGGATTAAGAATCTGAGTTTGTAAATGCTCTCTGATCTGCTCATTGTTGGGCATTCCACCGTTTCTTCTGTACTGATTTGGATGAATTAAATGGTTTTGATTGTTCAGTAATTGTGGATTTTGAGACTTTTGATTGTTTTGTACCTGAGTAATCCATTCTTGTGATGGTACGTTTGGAACAAAGTTTCCATTATTTGATACAGATTGCCCTTTTCTATCATTATATTCCTGTTTATGACTTGGTTGTTCATAACCTAAATTATTTGAATTGGTTGCAAAGTGGGGGGTTTGCTGTAACAAATGATGATTTGGGTTCAATCCATTATCAGCTCCAAGATTAAGATTATTTTCGTTGCTTGTTATGAAAGTAGTATGCTGCACTACCGGGATACTTTTTTCTATTACTACATGTTTAATCACTGGAATAAATTGACCGGAACCCTTGCCGTCTGGTGCTCTAATAACTTGAGTGAAATCTTGAAAATTGACAACTTTGGGGTTGAAATTCTGATTACTCTTGATTTGTTGAGGATTATTGTTAGTTTGTCGATTACTTGCCCAATATTCTTCTTGCGCGGATTTTTGATTGTGCACAGGTGTTTGGAGTGTCTTAGAATCTGAAGATTTACTAATTACTATAGTTTTAGGAATTGCATTACCTCGTGAAGGAAAAAGAGGATTTTCAGGAATTGGTCTTTGACTTTGAAAACTGTTCTTTCCCTTACTGTAGGAATTTGAATTGCTTTTATGATTATTACCTTGATTCATACGAATGTCCTGCTCTGAGCCAAAATTTTGGTTGTTAGAATTTGACCAGTGTTTACCGTGTTTCATTTGCATTGGTCTTTGAATTTGTGGAGTTACAGGTATATTTTGAGGCACTGCCCAAGCATTATTCTGTATATTATGATTTTGCCACTGTTCTCTTGTTGGAGGTTGTTGAGCAAATGTATGGTGTTCACCTGATGTTTTTTGTATTTGAAGCTGATAGGTTTCATCCCTCTGTCCGTTGGCTCCTGCTTGGTGCTGAAAGGCATCATTTACTATTACAGAATTCAGCGATTTATGTTGAACGTTATCGGAGACATCACGATTTGGTGTCTGTACATGTTGAAAAACATTGTTAGGAACACTGTTTTGATGTCTATTTAAATTATGTCCCTTCGTGGCACCTATTGCGTCTTCTGGCTGCATTTTATGAACGAAGACAACACCAATGAATCCGACCGCTTTCTTGTTTTCATCAGTGGGTGTATTTGTTATAAATGTGTTTTGACCAGAGTTTTGAGTTCTGAAATCATGTCCATTGCCAGAATTCGATGATTCATATACGGGTACATATATCACTTTATCTTGATATTCTGAAGAATCAAAAGCTGTATTTCCGAGTTGCTTAACGATAACGTTGTTATCATTAGAATTATATCCTGGAGTTGCATCATCATAGTTTTGGTTCGTTTGTAAAATATGTACATTAGATTCAGCTGCGATAGGAATAGGTGTTTCTCCGAAACTTCGAACGGCTTTCTGTTTGCTTGCGTAGGAACCTTTCGTTCTGCTTTTGTTGTTTTGTTCAACAGTACCATTCGAATGCATATCGATGTATCCAGTATTAGTTTTTTTGAGATCCTTCATATCATAAGTTCGTTTCGGAGATGAGTTTTGATCTTTTCCATCAGCGTAATCCAGAACGTCTGTATCATTGAATCGTTTTACCAATAACGTATCCAGCAGATTAATATCTGTCTTGAAGTCAACAGAATTCACTGCACTTTCAGATCCAATTTTAGGAAAAGCAGAGATGCTTAAACAACATCTTAGTACTAAGTAGCCCAACAAAAGAACCTGAAAGGAAACATGATTTATTTTAATAAAGCATTTATTTTTACTATCTCATCAATAATTTTATGTTGAAAGCATTCCCTGCTCATAATTTTATCTAGGATACTGAAGATTTTTTTATGTAGAAAGTAATGGGAAAAGTAGGCTCATCTACGTAGCAATGAATTATTAAGTAAAGAAAGATTATACAAAACTATACTTCAGTTGTAGAGTTACTCATATCAAATATTTCAATCATAATTTATTACAAATTTAGTTACGTTTAGTGAAAATGCATTTCTTGTAATTTTAATTTAAACAGACTGAATACATGCATATGTGAAGGGCGATTGAAAAACTTTAAAGACGTGTTTCTAACTACACCATATGAATTTGAGTTATGTACTTTAGGTTTTAGATACATTCTTACTACTATTAAGGATAAAAGTGACATTTTATAGTTATCGTTAGTAAATTTATGAAGAAATAACGTTATTAGAAGCAATTTTTTTGACAACCCTTTTATTTAAAATTTGTCAAGCATTCAAAAATGGCATTGGAAGTTAGATTATGATGGAAAAATATAGGTCCAGTACTTTATTTTATAGATTTCATAGACAGAAATAATAGTTATACATAAATTGCAATCCATAAAGCTTTAAATAGTGAAGCCTTAGGAAAAGGCAGTAATGCATTTTGAATACTATTTATATATCTAGTAACATATAGACAATAACATATCTATTAGCATATCAGATAACATTTAATCTAGTCACGTATTAGGAGTTCATTACTCTTACTCTCTCAAAAAATGTCATTTTAAAATACATTTTAAAACAAAACTACAAGATCAAAACTAAACCATTCTTTGAATATTCATTAAAACGTTCAAAAATATCCATATTCTTTTTTATTGCATTTACTGCCATAAACAACGTTAGATTATTTACTTTTAAATTGATGAATGGGGCATCAATAACATAAATATAAAACATTAATCAATTTTTAAACTGCTCAAAAATCTATTCATGTTACGTTTGCAGAGGCTGCTGTCCGTATGCAAGAAATGTTTCTTTTTGTCTACACCATAACATTTTACATGCAATACTCTAATACGACTTTCATTTTCGAAGAATTGTTATTAAACTTTTTCATGCATCTTTTAAATACTTATCGAAAGGAAGAACATTTAATTTGTTACATTAAAAATATTCTAGAGCTAAAACTCTTTAAAAAGTTACACCCGACTTCCTTAAAGGGTATTTTAATTTACCAGAACAAAAAATTCACCTGTGCTACTTGAATATTTATGACCAATCATACTTCAATTTATTTTAATAATACATATATGTATCTTTTAACATAATTATTATTTTATAAAATTTTGTTTAAAACACAGATATCAATCATATTTAAGACAAATATTTAAAATGCTTTTTTCTGATTTGAAACTAATGATTAAAACCCTTACCGTTGATGAGCAGCAAGACATGTTTTATTGATCTGAAACTTTGAACCATTTAAACTGTCATTCAGCACCGAACTCATCTTATATAGACCGAAACTCTGTATCAGCCTTTTCATAATTATTCTCGATTATGTGCGTGCCGTTATGGTCATTGAAGACACAGATTCAATACAGAGATCAGCGCGACCATTCAAAGGCCGAAAAGTCTATCTTCTTGAGGGCGACACCGGCATTAATTCGCCTGTTCCATTGACGGATTTCAAGTACGTGTATACGAATGCGCTTCTTTCATTGCATAAATCGGAAGAATGCTCCAAAAAGCATGAAGAGTTCAAGTTAAAGTAAAAAAGTGAAACCAATATCGACTTACATTTGGAAAGCACTGCAACAAATTAAGATTATATTGTTTTTCATAAATATGATCACAAACTTGTAGATAACTTATTTAAGGAGACACAGTATCCTAAAAATGATCAAATTTGATGTATGTATCAATCAAATTTGATGAATGTATCAATCAAATATATTAATGTCTTACATTAATTACCAACTGTATAATTAATATAAGACATTTTAATCTCTTGTATTAATTACATATTTATAAAAATATTTAAGCAAAATTTCCATTCTATGCATGCAAAATTTCAAGCACGCATATACCTGCACTTCTTTCACTGCATAGCTCTTAAAGCATGAAGAGTTCAAGCTAAAATAAAAAAATTGAAATAACTATCGACTCACATTTGGAAAATTAAGATAACAAATTTAAAGGGTCACAGTACCCTAAAAATGATCAAATATGCCAATTTTTTACCTGTCTTAGAAAAATTGTACTGTTGTAAATACATATATGCAAAATTTCATAGCTGTAGCTACATTATTTAGCAAGTTATTAAAGTTTTTCCATCGAATGTCAGGAGTGAAAAACGACTGCGAAACTAAATTCCTTTTTCTCGGCCTTCTGTTTTTTATGACTACAGTGCATTTTCTAATAACTAATATAGAGATTTGGACTTTTGGGGGTTGTTTTTCATGATATATTTTATACCTTTATGCGCATGGAATAAAAGATTTAGAAGAATAAATAGCTAATTTTGAAAATATTGATAAAAATCTAGTGAGTGCTTTTTTTATCGTTTTTCAGTGTTCTAAAAATATTTGCAAAAATAAATAAATAAATAATAATAGTACATACAAACTCCTGCACAAAATCGTGGGAACACTTCAAGGAAAATAAAAAACAAAAATTTCAAAAAATTAAAATTTTGCAGTACGAATTTTAAAATATTGAAATAATTTTTAAATTATAGTTCATGTTGTAAACGTAAAATCGAAAACTATTGTTCAAAGGGTGATGTGTCATCTTAAATCCAGAAATATTTCTTTCATTTACTGATAATTGTTAGTTTTCCAAATTGCGGGGCGCACTTCCTTAGGTTGTTTGGTTATTTTGCGGTTTTTGGCGAAAGGTTGGGAGTTCGAATCCAACCAAAGACCGTCGTGAACATGGGGGATGGTGCACGCTAAATCTGTCATGACCTCGAATGTCCTCACGTTGGCATGGTGTGGAAGTTTGGAGAGTAGGGTGCCAGTTCAGGTATGACATCGTCATCTGACCGTGGTTCAAAATTAGGTATTCCCCTCATATTTTCCCCTTCAGGTTTGATCCCGGACCATTGCCAATAGCCCGTTGTTTTGCTCCAGTGCGACGTTAATCAACTACCTATTTTGATTTCATTCATTATTTTATTTGTCTTTACGTCTAAACTCTAAGATTTGTTTGAACATATTTAAAAAATATTAATAAACATCTGTTTTAAGTGTTATGAATAAGAAAACGATTTGCTTTTACACATCCGAAAAACGCTTCATTTATCATGTATTAAATATGTCATGATCTAAGAAAATTACGAACTAGAATTTTTTGTAACGGGGAAGTATCAATGTTTTATGGGAAAAAGGGAAGCGGAGATCCTAAAGTCTGGAGAACCACTAGATTAAACCATAGTAATAATTTCTCGAAGTGATAAATCAACTATATTTTGTATATTCCTGATTTGTAACTATTAACTGAAACAAAAATTCATAAATTGAACCCTTCTACTCGATCAAAGGAATTAAAACCGAAGTTTTTGTTAAGAAAATAAAGATTTCTTTTTATTTGCATACTCATATATATATATAGGTCAAAATCATTCGAACATAAATTTTAGACCCTAATAGCGTAGCCAGATTAGAGATCAGGGAGTTCAAGTTGCTCATGAAAAGATTTTTTTTATTACTTTTTAAACTTAATAAGAATGCAATTGGAAAATGTTTAGGGAACAGCTTACTCTTGAAATAAATAATAAAAACTATTAAAATATATTTAAATATCTTATATAATATTCAATTCAATCTTTTAAAATTACTTTGACAAAAATTATATGATTATTCTTTTTGAGGATAACCAAAAATTAGGCGTAATATATGTACTTGTGAATACGCCAATTGCAATGCCTCTAAGATTGTTCCTTGTATGCTTCTGGTATACATGGCAAGCTTAATTGTGCTAGTGATTAATAGCAAGATTAATTATGCAGAAACAAATAAAATCCATTGCATCCACTATTGTGAATTCAAGTAATTACAAACTTAATTTTTCATGTTGAGTGCTCAAACTTCATAAAAAATGACGAATTATTATCAAGGTCCCCATCGAGGATGATGGCACCAAGGTACAGGGACCCTGGGTCTACGGAGGACCGGGGAAACATGAAACACTTATTTATGCTTAAATGTACCATCTAGTATCTAAGTATGAAATTTATAAATATTTATTTCGATGATAATAAAGCTGTACAAGTGTAAAAAGAGAAAGAAAAATATTTGTATTGGTTCAAGTCAAACTTTGAACAATACCTGGAATATACATTTTTAATTTCAAAATCTTTCACCAAAACTGGTACTAGGTGCATCATCTAAACTGGTACAAGAGACCATCGTATACCTGGTACAAGGCCCGTCATCAAACCCAGTACTGGACCGCCGTCTAACCTGGTACTGGACTCACCGTCTAACCAGATATTACGGCCCGTCATTTAAACTGACACTGAGATCGTAGTCTAATCTGTTACTGGGGCCCGCCATCTAATCAAATACTCAGCCCCTCGTCTAACCTGGTACTACAGCCATTCATCTAGACTAGTACTGGTAACCGTAGTTTAACCTGGTACTGGGGTCCGTCATATGACCTGGTACTTTGCCCGTCATCTGATCTGGTACTGAGATCCGTCATCTAACTTGATACTGGGACTGTCGTCTAATCTGGTACTACGGCCAGTCATCTAAACTGTGTATTACTGGGTACTAGTTACTGGGTACTATAGTCTAACCTGATACTGAGGTCTGTCGTCTTACCTGGTGCAGGGCCCGTCGTCTAACCTGATACTAGGCCCGTCATTAAACCTGGTACTGGGGTCTGTCATCTAACCTGGTACTGGGCCCGCCGTTTAACCTGGTACTTGGGAGCGTCATTTAACCTCCTACTGGGTCCCTCGTATAACCTGGTACTACAGCCCGTCATCTAAATTGGTACTAGGTACTGTAGTCTAACATATAACTGGGATCTGTCATCTAATCTGATACTGAACCCGTCGTCTAACCTTGTACCACGGCCAGTCATCTAACCTGGTACTGGGGTCCATTCTCTAACCTGTTACTGGGCCCGTTTTCTAGCCTGGTTTTCACGGCCTGTCATCTAAACTGATTCTGAGAATTGTAGTCTAGCCTGTTCCTGGGCCTGTCATCTAATACGATACTCAGCCCGTCGTCTAACCTCGTACTAGGGTTCATCATCTAACGTGGTACTAGGATCCGTCATCTAATCTGATACTGGGGCCCGTAGTCTAACCTGTTACTACAGCCCGTCATCTAGAGTGGTGCTGGGACCCGTAATCTAACTTGTACTGCTGCGTCATCTAAACTATAACCGGGGCCCGTCGTCTAACCTAGTACTGGGGAGAGGACTACAGATATGAGAGGGTGACTTGTCGAAATTAATATGAAATGATCGTGCAGCCACTCTAGCCTCTTGTCGATTTCTGATGCATCTTATGGGATATCCAAGAATTCTGTGGGTAATGCGTCCTACGGAGAAATAGCAGCTCTTCGGTATAGTCCCAGTTGGTGGCTAACGAGGTGCAATTTGCCTCCCTAGATCATGCCATACTTGCTTTATGGAAATCATATCCGAAACCCTTGCTAAATACAACGTGTAGAATGTCTTCACTTGAGAAAAATCATCAGAGGTCATATGGCTATTTGGCACCCGTATAAAAAATAAAATTCTTTGTAATGAATCCGAATTTCAGATACTTCATCACTGTCATCTATATCACTGTCATCGTTATTCAATTCTTATTCCTCTTTTGTTAATACTTTGTTTGCAAAAAGTAGAATTATACACATTCTAAAAAATCTTTAAAAGCATACATCTAAATTAAATTTTAATTTTTTTTTTATCTTTGTAGCTCACAATATGCGTGTTACTAATGGTGAAAAGAATCAGCTTTATGAATCAACGAACATTTCAGTTTCATATGAATTGCACGTTTCTTTTTTAGATCAAATGCATTTATTGTACCTAGTCAATTTCGCCCATACTATTCGTTTTTCTGACGATAATAGATTAGATCATATTTCTTAGAGATAGAACGAAAATTAATACAAACCAATTAAACTTTAAAAACTGCTCTACCTAAGTCTTTTAACATCATGTTACTGTTAAGGTAACAGCTTGTAGAATCATTGAATCACATGAATTCAAAATACTTTACACTGAATGTATTTTTCTGCGTATTGTAAAGTCAGCATTTCAGCAATTAATCTCAGGTTGTATTAAATTCGTTCGAACTATTATATGTCGAGTGCTAATATCATCACATTTCTTACGTTAATCGTTTTAAACTGCAGTATTGTTTCAATGAATTTCAAAAAATTACAAATTTTCCTGTGATTTTTGAACAACTGTTAAGTATACATAATATCGCACCTCATCTACAATACCTCTATATTATAAAAATGAGTTTCTAGTTTAATGTGTAGAAAGACTGTGTAAATACATGCTTTTACATACTACAAACCTACAACCTTCCAACCAGCTGCCTTCTACTGAAGTCTCAACTGCCCTCTACTGGAACCTTCAGTTTTGTAGCATACATTTAGTCATTCTACGCATAAAACTAGAAATTCGGTTTTTTAAGTTATGGTGGTATTGCAGCCGAGTGCTGTATATAGAATACATAGTGTGTTTCGTATATAATACATATACACATAATGGAAAAAATGCCGCCTATTTGATATAGTGGTCATAGTATTTGTCTGCCACCCAGTAGGCCCTGGATTTGAATGAAATTTTTTCCTCAAAATGGTTTACTCTAAGAAAGCTATATGCTTAGCAGACTTAACTGGTAGCAAATTTTACAAGAATTGCGTCTCACTTTTCATATGTTTTGGAATCATCTCCTAAGCGTAGAACAGACATCAATTGCTTTTATGACTTCAGTCTGTGACTACGGATTCGAGCTTTGCTATTTTTCTATCCCCAAAATGGTCTATCTAACGTCTTTACGCTAGATTAAATTTCTGATCAACAGTGATAATTATATAGTAATATCAAAAAATGAATAAAACGATATATAAGGTAATGCAAGTACTGCATTTATTGAACTACGGTACATTTTCACATCTGACACCATCTAATGATATTGAAATGCATAGCGATTTGCTTAGGTGTGTGATTAATCTACATAAAAATTAATACTCTGCTACTAGATTTAAGCCTCTAATTCGTATGTTCCAATGAATATACTTAACTTTATGACACTAAAATATACGCGTAGGTCTTCAAAATTTCAATCCCCTCAGTTTACAAAATTTAAGGGAAACCGAGGATGTTTCACTGCTCACTAATGACCTCTTTATATCGCGAGATATTAAGTGTTAGGTGATATAAATAAAGACAAATTTACAAATTATTTCCTGTTGAGAGTATTTTATAAAAAAACTGCTATGGAACTAATGATGGGTGAAATCATGTCAGTAAAAACCGAGGCTGATAATAGTTGAAGCGCAGCCGTGAAAAATTAGTCTTAAGCTAATAGTGGGATGATTTCGATTTAATAAGAAATTATACAAAACAAGAATTGCCATTCGAGAAGGAAAATAATATTTGTACGTCTTCTGTTTTCATACTTCCTGAAGTAGTAGATCTGCACTATGCACAGCATTAAAGCTCTTGTCTTGAATTTATACGATTTCTGGAGGAAAATATATTGATTTACTATTACCTTTTGTTTGTTCACTGACGTTAGTTACTGTTTTTACAATTTTTGAGGGTTAAGTTGGATACAACAACAAAACTGCCATAAGTTCAATCATTTAATTCAATTTAAATGCAATTTATTCCTTTGCATGAAAACAATTTTTATACAAAGAAATCACTGAGATTTACGTTGAGGTAGAGAGAGACGTGGACAAGAAAAGCTCGAAAAAGGCTATATTAAACAATACAATACAGTATAGACAATGCACTAAAAAAGACGTACATTAATTTGTACTTGTACTCATATTCAAATTGTCTGTATTGTATAAAAATTGTCACATAAAAGTATAGACGTATTCAAGGGATTACAAAAATAATTAAAAATAGAATCTGAAAACAGTTCAATGAGCGTAAATTGAAGTTGGTAAAACATACGTTAATCATACAAGTGTCTGAGGAAGAGAAGACTGGGCCACGCCTAAATTATTTTCTGAATACTTGCCTGCATAAAAGTAATTAGAAAATACATGCTATCATACACTACTGTTTGTGAAAATTGCAACACCATAAAGGAATCATGCAAATTAAATGAAACTTGCAGGAAATGCAAAACTGGTTAGGATATGCAAATGATTAGAATTACAAAGCAGTCACGCATGTGTGGGCCGAGAAACACCCTCTAAACTTCCAAGTGAGCTTGTATAAAAAGCAATGTAAAGGAGTGCGTTGAAATGCGTATATCGTCGTTTGACTGTTTAAATGATTGATTAGAAGTCAATATGCCTCGCCAAAAACGCAGAGTGCCATACGAGCAGCTAACGGAGTTCGAACGGGGCCGCATGATCGACCTCCGTGAGGGTGGACTTTCGTATCGTGAAATCGCCACTCGCACGGGGCGTAATGCCACAACAGTGATGCGTGTGTGGAAGAGATGGACCATGGAGAACCGGACAAGTCGAAACCCCGACAGTGGGCCACGCAATATGACGTCACCACGGGACGACAGACACCTCATCCTCATGGTGGTGACTGACGGGACAGCGTCCTCTCGTGCGTTGGCACAACATTGGAGCACGTCTACAGGTGTGTCATTGTCTACCCCCACGATTCGTCAACGTCTGCTGTACCATGGGCTACGTGCAAGGATTCCCCTGCGCAGGATTCCCTTGACGCTGAACCACCGACACCTCCGACTATAATGGGCTCACCAACACAGCCAATGGCGTGCCGGTTGGCAACAAGTAGTCTTCTCAGATGAGTTCCGCTACAATCTGGACTATAACGATGGACGCGTACTCGTCAGACGCTACAGAGGTGAACGTCTTCTCCATGAGTATCTTATTCAGCGTCATACTGGACGAACGCCTGGCGTTATGGTCTGTGGCGCTATTGGATATCATGGGTGATCCCGCTTACTCCAAATTGTGGGGACCCTGAACACAGGGCGCTACATCAGGGAAGTTGTGGAGCCTGAGGTCCTATCCCTCCTGCAACGCATTCCCGGAGCTGTATTTCAGCAAGACAATGCCCGTCCACATGTTGCTCGGAATGTACAAGCCCTCTTCAGTGCACGACAGGTTCCATTTCTTCCATGCCTGCACCTTCCCCGGATATGTCGCCCATTGAGCATGTCTGGGATTACATCGGACGGCGATTCGCTCGTACCGCTCGTCGGGCAGAGAGTAGGGCTGAACTTTGTCATCAGATAGAGGCCATCTGGAATGCCATTCCTCAGCATAACATTCAGAATCTGTATGATTCGATGCCACGACGTGTACAGGCTCTCATCGCTGCGCATGGCGGCTGCACAAGATATTGATTTTCGGCATTACTTTTGTTTAATTGCTCTGTAAATTTGATCGTTTATTTAAACCACTATAAGTAATACGTGGAATAAATTCCATTTATTTCTGACGATTCTTTCATAGCGTTGCAATTTTCACAAACAGTAGTGTATGTTGAAGGTGATAGGGTATGAAATATGCATGTAATAACATCTATAAAATATTTTGACTCCCTGGCGAACCATAGCGTTCTGAAAACAATTGGGAATTTCTAACCCTCCAAGTGGATGCTTCGTTCATCAAGAACTGACCAATTTTACTAATGACGAGATATCTCGTCATCAAGATATTCCCGATTTCTTTTATGATGATATGGCCAGGTTTTTTCCCTAATGACGAGATGCCTCGTCCATCAATATCTTGTCAGTTTTGCGAATGGCTAAGGTAGGACTAAGGAAAATTTATCCTTATAATCAATTAATGAAATCAGGGATCAAAATTAAAAACAGATTTTGTGAGTCAAAACCCTTTCCTTTGGTAATTTGCCAAATATAATAATTTCTTCCGCACACTCGTATGCAATTGCACAGCACTATTTAGTTAGAATATCAGGATTTCTAAATAGCATTTTAAGGTAAATCGCATGCTACAAATTTGTAATTTTTCTTTAACAGGGCTCAAATAATGTCTATGACGAACACACTTGAAAGAAAATTAATGCATGTTTAAAAATATTGCAGATTTAGTAATTTTAAATCCGTTTATAAATTGGAATACGTTTTGCAAAAATACGTACAACTAAAAAACAATAGTGTACAAAAGCAAATAAAAATTTGAAATCAAATTTAATTAACATAATTATCAATTTATAGCCATAAAACTTTGCGAAAATAGAATTGCTTTTTAAATTGTAATGAAACATTAAAAAGTTGCTATGAGATTAAAGAATACAGTATTACAGTTGTAACAATTCAAAATACGAGTTCATTATCAGTAGTGTGATTTAAGCAAAGAAAAAATTCAAGGTAATTGTGAAAAACAAATTTTCTTCTTTCCGTAATAGTGTTTTCTTTAGTGTAGAGGATGTCTAATTTGGTTAATATTAGATTTTAATATACATAATAAGAATGATGTATTTTGTATTGTTTTTCTCAACTTGAAATGTAAAATTTTCATTGATTAGTTTAATCTATTTTCCAGGGTCGAAACAAAAATTATTGTACAAATTTTTGAACGGAGGCATTTAAATCCTATACTACGAAAGCTTGATTTGGAATAGTCAGCAGTCTCTGGGGAGAACTGATTCTTTTGATTGTTGTCAACTTTTACTCCAGTTAGGGTGGGTTGAAAATCCTTATATTCATCGATATTCACTGATCATGAGCTCTCGCATTGAGAAACTGATTGCTGATATTCTTAATTAGAAAATTTGTGAATGTAATAAATACACATTCATGAATAAATATGTCATATATTAGAAGTAGGATAATTAAGTATATAACATTTATCTACCTCATGCATACTCATAATAAAATTTTATAGTTATGTATATACTAAAAGAAAATTAACGCATCACAATTTATAATTTAACTACCATATAGCACCATTGCTTAAATTTTGTTCACCATTATTTGAAGTTTTACTAAATACCTTTTTCCTTAAGTCCCGTGTTTCTTGAATGGGAAGAGGGGCGCACCTACAGAGGGGGCCATGGGGGTTAAGCCTCTACCAAATAGTATAAAATGAAAAAAATCCTTTTTAATTCATTGATTGGTTCTTTAGAAATCGTGTATAAAGGTGTTTTGATATTTTCTCCTCACAGCCCAACTTATATTTATTCATTGCTTTCAGCCCATTGACCGAAGTGCTCCGTTTCTTATTTACTGGGGTTGGATAAAATAATTGAAAATTTTAATATTAATACTTAATACGTTGGTACCTTTTCCCTTCGATACAGCTTCTATTCGTCTCACTCTGAAACTACTCTCTCGATAACACTCCAAAGCTAGTCTCTATGTAACACTCCAAAACTAGGCTCTAGGTAACTCTAAAACTAGTCTCTACAGGTAGCATTCTTAAAACGTTGGTACCATTTCCCTTCAATACATCTTCTATTGTGTCACTCTAAAACTAGTCTCTAGGATACACACTCTAAATCTACTCTCTCGGTAACACACTCTAAAACTAGTCTTTCGGTAACATTCCAAAACTAGACTCTAGGTAACTCTTAAACTAGTCTCCAGTTAACAATTTCTAAAACTAGTCTCTAAATAACGCACTCCAAAACCTGTCTAACACAAGAACAAGTCTGAGTGGTGGATGTCGCTTCAGAAACAAGGCTCGTTCACCTTGAATAGGAGTGACTTAATTTTATTTCGCTTTTGGAAAGAGATAGACGTTCTTGCAGACGAAATAAAAAATCATTACAATTATATTTCCAATTTACCATCAGATAAACCAGTGTGACAAACTTGATTTTCTTCAAGTATCCCTATGGGAAATTGGATAAGGTCCGTATCAACTGTAACAGACAGTCTTTGGGTCTGGAGCCGTTTTCACAGTGACCGACAGTACATCCAAGTATTTTTCACCAATATGTGGGAAATTGGTATCAAAGAAGTTTCACGTTTATCGTATGTCATGTTTCTTAAAAAGCTATTTGGATCGTTTTGTTAAAATATTTTAAAACACTACTTTTTACTAAAAATAATCAAATATTGCAAGTAAACTTTAAATAGTTTAACTTCAATTCATCACATAAAAACGTAAAAGGTACATTATATTTCGAAAATCTTTTGAGGTAGAAATTGTTACACGGAATTACATGCAATACGAATAATGGGAACTCTAAAGCAAACAATCATCATGAATGACTTTCAAAACAACTAATTTTCAGTAAAACATTTCATTTTCCTTTTTTACGTGTATCTAGTATATTCATAATCATATCAGTTCACGATGATCTTCCCACCATTGTGGTGAATAGAATGCTCCCTTTTTCTATTTTTCTCTACCCTTGTTATACTTCATGACACACATTGAGAATTACTTTCACCATAATCACTTGTATCGAATACGACACACAACTTTTCAAATACCCTTTCGTCCACTTAAATTAATAACCAATTGTTTCCCGTTGTTTATCGACAGATAAAATGACCAGTGTTTGTCAAACAAGAAAGAAAATAGTTGAAATTCTCAATTCCACGCTACATAGAGATCTCGATTTTACTTTCCATCTCTTCATTTTTTGTTTCATTCCACCGTTTCCATTCTTGCTCTACTTCCTGCATCACTTATGGAAAATGAGCGGTAATCGTCACGCCTCAGTAACACGGGACAGATGGAACGGTAATGGCGTCATGGGAAAATATCTGACTTTCGATCACTCCTCTAAGGGTGGAATGGACCTCCGAAAGGAGGCATTTGTGATTCTACTTTCTTTTTATTTTAATACATGCTGTAAATCTTGAGTTTTTTTCCTACTGAGAACACCGAGGAGCAACTCGGGGGAATTATTAAGGAGGGCCGTACCCCAGCTGCTTCATGTGTACTTGGGTGTGCTTTTGGAATTATATTTTGCTTTTCAGATCATTACAAACAGTATCGACATATTCCTTTTGCTGCAAAAGCCTCCCAATAGCGTGCATGAGCGCCCTCCCTGCTAATGCCGAACATGTGGTCACAGTCCATGCCAACCATCCCTTTTGCATAGGATACATTCGGAATATCATGGATGCCAAAACGATGCAAATGCTTTCCCGGGCAATCATGCCCTGTCAATAATCTAAAATCTTTGCATAAATTATAGGTATTTGTAATATTTTTGGTTGGGTTTAATGGCGGAAGGTCCAAAAAAGGACAAGCTGCGCCAAACGCACGATCAAACAATAAAATCGCTGTATTGATAAAACAATAGTAAAATTATCAAAATCAGAAACGAAATTGCTAAGGTCACAGGCGATGTGTGTGATTGAATTGAATTTTATTAATGGAAATATATCAAGCAATTAGTCAAGTTGTAAAAATGTCAGTTTTTTGGAGAGGGGTATCAAAACGATTCGGGTGCCTAGGAGTTGACACCAATGACTTGAGAATAATATTGAGAAGCTCAAGTAACACTCTAGTTGCTTTGTATACACATCAATGCGTTTTCGGTACCACTTATTTTAATTCTACAGATCTTTTCAACATTAACAGCACATTTATAACGTTTACCCCTCACGAATTTAGAGACCGGGCCCCAATCATAAAAATATCGAGGGGCACAAGGCGTTCGAGACCCATCACTTGGTTTCCCTGTATCCTGATATAACTGTATTAAGACCTATTGCGTGAGGTATTTTTTTGCATTTAATGTAAAAAAATCCTTTGACTCTAAAATTAGGTTATTTGTTATAACTTTAATTTTGTATAAATATAATTTTGTTCGAAACGCTTTCTTGAAAATGTATGATTATAACAAATAAACAATGATTGAATCCTCAGTTAACCCTCCTAGTGGTTGTTTCGACGAAGTATCTCGTTATTAGAAAACAACCAACCAGATCTTGATGGACGACATACCTCGTCATCATGATATATTCCGTCATATTGAATGACGATATATCTCGTCATTAGCACAACTGGCCAGATCGTGATGGACGAGATATCTCGTCTTGGATGATTAAAAACTTTTACCTTTTCAAATTCACAATAAGAGAGGGGGCCACTATTATTGTGAATTTGAATGGGGCCTGAAGTTTGAAGTTTGAGAACCAACGGGTTAAGCCATTCAATTCGGATGGGGACATCGCTTGGGTGGCACATGCCAATAAAAAAAATGCTAGTATACTAAACTAGTGAAAGGTAATTTCGGACCTATAGATTTTAAGGCTTATATTTCTCATGTACATGCGACTGAATCACTCGAAGAACGTGCCTGATAGAACATCATCCTGCACGGGCAAAGTTTGGGACTTAAGCTCTCTAGGATCACGGTCAGATTGGATTGTGATAGTTGTGACCGAAAAGGCAATTGATAATCCAATATTTATATTTTTTATACAACCCCTTTAAATAATAATAAGCCGAGTGGTTAGTGTCACTCCCCGGCAATCCAGATCTAATTAGCCCTCGAGCAGGAAAAAACGGCAAAGACAAAAATCTATAAGTATTCCTCAGTCATGTTTTCTGTTTTCCGAAAATGTCCAGACATGTCGTCTATCTCCTTCCGTCATATTATGTCATTTATTAGGTAGAGCACAGAATTTCCATAAGACACAGACGCATCAAATCATTAGGATAAAAAGTAATAGCCAATTAAAGCAAAAAAACCGGCGGAAGCTATGTCGGAGCCACGGCCGCAGGTCTTTTGGGCGTAGAATTCGTCGCGTGCTGCTGGGTGGGTATTAGAAATGAGTTTAGGCTTAAAGAGATTTATTTAATTATTTTTTGACAGTATAGAGAAATCTTTTAATGAGTAATGTATTTTGAGAGAACGGCTTAATTATTCCGGTTCTATTACGCTCTGCCTCAGAGATTTTGGGCTTGTTCGATTCCTTTTGACTCATTCTTTCTTCTCTGCGATAGACTCGAACCTTCTTTAAATCAAGATATTGAGACATCTCGGAAATTTTTCACAAAGCTCTCAATTATTTCACAATTTTTCACACACCTAATCAAGTTTTCTCACAAATAGTATTACAGATATCGATAGATCTTGCGTAGACGAACAGAATGACACCTTGCGGTAGGTGCTATCACGTCGCGGTCCCGAGTTATATTAGGATCTGGCTAGCCCGGTTTGAAGAGTAACGGACTAACAACCGGAAGGTTGCGAGTTCGAATTCAACCAAAGATCGTTGTGTACAAAGGGGTCTGGTGCATGTTAAATCTGTCGTGACCTCAAATGTCCTCACGTTGGCGTGGTGTGGAAGTTTGGAGAGTGGGTGCCAGCTCAGGTGTGACCTCGTCATCTGACCGTGGTTCACAATTACGGGGTGTTGTCTTGGGATCTTTCCCTTCGGGTTTGATCCCGGATCGTCGCTAATAGCCCGTTGTGTTGCTTCAGTGCGACGTCAATTAAAAAATACCAAAGAAAACCCGAGTTATATTAATTTTACCTCGCTAGCCTTGGGGCGATTTCACCACAAAATTACTGACGCGCTCACTATTGGGTCATTCCATGTGAAATGAGCAAAAATCAGAAAAACCTGTGGCCGTAGGGTGATGTGGATTTTCATGAAATTTGCTATAGGGTTTAAGTTTATGCATAAATAACGATATCCAAAATATTTTGACTCAAAAATGAAATATTTTGGAAGTCTTAGACATTTTATTGACTTGGAACGCAGAAGAGAAGTTGTGAAATCGCTTGATATTGCATGTTTGAATATATCTTTTTCAAAAACTACTTAACGTAGACAACAATGTTTCATATTTTTGTAATCTATGAAACATTTTCTTTTTATATATTTCAAAACAATAATTTTAAACATCATACTTAAGCTAAAAATTAGTAGCGGAAAGTGGAAAATAGTCGATTTTGATAGAATTAAAAAGGTTTCTATGGGCTAAAGGAATTTAAATGCATCGTTGAAATTCATGTCAGATACAGTGCTAGGTATGATAAAACTACTGCTGAAGTTTGGAAGTCGGCTTTTATTTCCTTCATCTTCCAAACAGCAAAGAAAAATTATAAAAATGACAGTTTTCCACTTAAAATAGGCACGCAAAATGAAATGAATGAGAGCTCTGACGAAAACTATATTTTGGAAGAATATAGTTTAATATGTCTATTACTTGTATAAAAAAATTCAGGATTGTATTTAGAGTCCCAAAGCAACAATAACAAAATTATTGTAGTAAAACGCAAAACACGTTCTTGCCCTTCCAATCAAGTGGCGACTGAAAGTTTCGTCGCCAAACGACTATTCGGTAGGTCGGGGTTCGACGGGTTACCATATTTCATCAGTATCGCTCTAACTGGCAATGTTTATTATCGCCAATCATAGCATTTCCTTCCCATTCTATGCATATTTCTCGTTTCAAATGACAACAATGAAATGGAAACAATGAAACCCCAAATCAACAATTAAATACTAAATTATTTTTAACTTTTGAAGGAAATTATAAAAGCAGGACATCAAATCACAATTGAAACCGCTTAAACATTTAAAACTTTTATTTGATTGTCTTCAAATTCACTTTCAATCTGATAAAGGTCTCGTTCAATTTCGTAGTTGTTAATTTGAAATTTTCCTAGTGCTGCTGAATTCTTGAAATCTTTACTTATTTCACTAGTGATTGTGATAAATATGGAACAAGGATTCGTGAATTATGTACATTTGGGAGAATCGAGTATAACAACGATGTTTAAATTCTTTCTTTTACTCTCAAAATTAGTGTTCACCTGACTAATATTGCTTAATATTTACAAAACGCATTTAAAATTCACAAGTAGTAGTATTTAATACTTACGTTTCCAAAGGAAAAAGCGAATCGAAAAGACTTCTTTAACAAAATGAACTTTATACCTAATTATTTCACTAATGGAAAACTCCTTGGATTAAGCAAAGACTTTAAAAGAAGTTTCCTGTAAAGTTTTGCACGTGCACCATAATAATATTTGTTTTATTCTTATATCGCATTTTTTATATTATCGAAGGTTATAACTCATCAGCTGCGATAAAAAAAAGCACAATTTACGTCTAGTTAGAAATTTTCCTGAGACCAAAATAATCAAATTACAATTATGAAAATTTCAGGACATAATAGACATCTTGCTCTTTCATGTTGAAAAGCTTTGATGTTTTTGAAGCTTTTCCTCACACTGAAATATGCATTTTTAAAAATTGAAAAATCGTATTTTACCATAATTTTACTTTAAAATTTTTTTTCTTTATAAAGAAGTAGAAATACAATCACCAAATTACGCCACGCTATTAGGGAAGGCTCTTCATGGAGAATAATTTTTAATATTGCCTTTCCATTTCTAGAGATACCAGAGCGATTTGAAATTTGTAGCAAATTGGCAAAATTTCTATTTTCGTCAATCTCTCAGATTCAGCAATGACGGCTATTAAATTATATTCTCACGTTTCCTAAGAGACCTTTTTCTGAAGAATGCAACGATATAAAAATTTTAAATTTGTGTCAATAACTTATTGAAATATAGGGTCGCAAACAGAAAAATTTTTAGTGCTAGAAAATCTAAATTTGTGCGACTTTGGTCAATAAGTAACAAAATATAGATTTCTGAAGTCTAATATTTTGCAGTTGGTCATTACTATATGTGACCTATTTAAAAACTGATTTTCATTAAAATCGGTGATGTGTCAGCCACATCCGATTTGCTCATTTTGAGTGGAATGACCCTATTGCGACATCTGACTTTGAAACCTATTTCCAGTGAACTCTTTACCCCCCACCTTCCTCTCTTCAACTCAGTTATCTTTTTGCTAGCTTGTATAGTTTTGAAATTATTGAAGGAAGTCTGGTGTACACACAAGAAACGATAGATGTATTGTATTTCAAAAAACTTGTAACAGACAGAATTACTTGATTAGACTGATTGGAAACTAATCTTTCTCCTAAATAGAAATGTCTTTAGAACTCTTATGCAGTGCTAACAATAAGTTTTGTGTTATATATAAGCGAATATAAGTCAGTGCTATATATTATTAACCTAGAAACATATATAGTATCTTACATTTGTAGAGATTCATACATCCAATACATTATGAGGGCATAGTACCGCCATTCTGTTATTCAATTCTATGCAGATAGTACGTGCAATATATTCTACGAACAGCCAAGATGTTAAAATATTTTCTATGCATATTTCTGATTCAACATGTCATTTAAAACTCGAAATGTAAAGTTTTCAATATATAAATTATTATTCTAGTCATTTTTCCTGTTGAAGGTAGGTATAGGTAGTTAATTAATGTCGTACTGAAGCAACACAAAGGGCTATTGGTGACGGGCCGGGATCAATCCCAAGGGAAAGATCCGAGGAAAACAACATGTAATTTTGAACCACGGTCAGATGACGAGAACACCTGTATGTTTGAAGGAATGAATAATACGTTTATCTTGTTAGTACGATATTGAAAAGCACAGGTATATTTATATTTCTTAGATATATTAAAATTATTTTTTTTTAATTCCTCTTTCCCTTCTTTTAATGCTAAAATTTAAGGTCTCAAATATTTCAAATCGAAACTATTGAATACTTTTTTGGAAGCTTATTTCATTCATTTTTGCATATAAATCGTTCTCTTGAAAAGGTATCTAAATTAGTCTTTGTATAGATATAGAGCGTATCTAAATTTCCGTAATTATGATCTGACCCCTAGAATTAACAATTAATGCATATTGACTTAACAAGAAATGCCTGTTCTCAACAGTCACGAACATACTGTAATAATTCAATTGGTGTCTATAAACAAAGAAAATTGATTATCTTTCTGTTAGTAATCGTAACATATATGAAGGATCGAAAACCTGAAACAAGATCATAAATATTTGCACCATATGAAAGTCATGAAAAGAGAAAGATCGTGTATATATCCTAGCAAATTAAGTGTCTGTCAATTCCGTATTCACTACCGAATACATGAATGGAAATGAGACGCTTGACCGATTACTAGCAGTCACGCTATTTCTTCGAACTGTAGTCATATTTATCTGTGTAAGAAAAAAAATTAGATAAAATAGGTAAATTGTAATTATCTTTGTCTAGTAATCATTAATGTCAAAGATTGTATCTATTCAAATTTATGCGAGGCATTTTTGATTTCGTGTGGTTTTCATCAAATTGTGACAGTAACTCCTAATGAAATTGAGTATTTCAAAATCTACCAGTAACACTGAAAAGTGAAAGAAAGTACCGCGACTAAACAGATGATGAAGGACAATTTATGTTTACCTTGTGTCGTGTTTCTTTATGCATTATTATGAGCTTATTTGACATGTAAATTTGCTCAGGATTTCAAGACGATTAAGAGTTTAAAAATTTAGTGATTTCTTTGTTTACTTAATAATCGAACGATTTTAAATATTTCATGTTATTTATGTCATAGTAATTTCATCAATCATTTCACAAAGTAATTACACTTTATTTCAAGATTGTCTTCTCAAATACAGATTAATTTTGCTTGTTTTCGTATGGAACAATTGTTCAGATTTCAGCACATCAAGCAAATCACTTCTGTACACCTGAAAAGATAAAAACTATTTTTAAAATGCCGTTAAGATGTTTAGAATTGTATTCTCATACATTTTCACGTTTCATTATTGAACTAAACAAATTTTATATCATATAGCTGTTTGTTTTTAATATTTTTAATAAAAGGATACACACACAAAAGTTAGTTCTCTTTCTATTTCTAGTTAAAATAATATGTTATTCGTTCCTTGCTGAAAAGGGAATTTAAAGTGCTGTTTATGCATTCAAATATTGTAATTTTATTGAAGTTGTGAGTGATTATTGCAGTAATAAGCTATCCATATTTAATGTATAAAATAAATATACAAGTCAATGCTATTGAATTAAATATCTATATTCTATAAATTACGGATATATCAAGTAAATAGAAATAATATCGTTAAATTTTGTGCTGTTCTTATTCAAGTATGCTCACAAAAGTTAGCTTTCATGAATCAGTAGAGATAGTAACTTATACCTAGTTAACATATAGTATATACATATAATATAAATCCATCCATTTTTAACTCTATTTTGAAAGACTATTTATTTTGTAGTGGAGAAATAGGTAGTATTATTTCTGAAATTTTTTTTTATGACAGAATTTATTGTTAATGAGTAAGTTCGGTTAGTTAATAAGTTCGAATAGTTAATGAATAAGTTCGGAACACTTGTACTTTATTTATATAGAAATTTTCTTTCTCCGAAACGTCACAAACGATTACTCTAGTTTTTCCATAGCTGTTTTTATGTTGCTATAAAATTTCTACGAAAAAACACAAAAACGATTAATTCACATAACTCAGGAGAGAGAATATGTGAGAAACTACACTTCTTTTATAATAGCAGCTATCAAAAGATTGTGTATACATACCGTCTAGAAGATGTATAAACCTTAATTACTTTAAATAAAGTTTTCAAGTGTTGTAAGATGCTTTATTTTAATATAAGTATAAAGGGAGTTTTTATATCTATTTAGTACGTTTTTCAGTCTTTGAACACCTTTCTAATTATGAAAAGAAAAGCATTTAATTTACTTCAATTGCGAACTATAGTATATATACATATAATTAATTTTACAGGGTTATTTTAAATGATTCATTGCGTTTTGAAGGCCTCTAATTTCCAGGTTATGGATCTCACTCGTAAGTGCAAGACCAAAAACGAAAGAGAAAATCTCAAAATTTAAAATTCGTGAGTGCAGACTTCCTGTGCTATACCAGGTGGGTATATCGTACCTCGATATGTTGCAAGTGTGGCTGTTTCTGAGACTGAAAGATGATACCAGAAATTTCATATTCCAGCAAGATGGGGCTCCACCCCATTCGCACACTGAGATGCGTCGTTACCTAAACGATGAATTCTCGCTCCGCTGGATTGGGCAATGTGGTGGGGATGACTCAGCGTTGTTCAGATGGCCACACATGTTTCCCGACCTTACACCCTGTGATTTTTTTCATTTGGGGTTGAAGTGCTCCCATTGCCAACAACTTTGGATGAGCTCCGGGATTGTATTTCACTGCTTTGATGGGAACGGGGAAATACTACAACTCGTTTGGGCCGAACTTGACTGTCACGTGCATGTGTAATTAGAGAAGCACACATCGAACATTTGTAGTGTTAAGACTGAAACTTGGACAATTTTCATTTAGCATCCATTGTTTTATGAGTAATACTTTACGAAATAAAGTGTTTTGAAACCCGATGGATCATTTGTAATAACCTTGTCTATTTCAATATATATAAAACTTACTTTCATGCGTCTTATTTCCAAGCACTTCCTTTGTTGTTCCCGAATCCAGGTCTTATGTTAAACCCTCCTCCTCCAATGCCACCAAAACCTCCACCGAATCCGCCTTTGCCGCCTCCAAAGTTTCCGAATCCCCCGCCGAAGTTTCCGAGGTTTCCAAAACCTCCCTTGCCGCCTCCAAAACCACCGAAGTTGTTTCCGAAACCTCCTTTAGGTCTCCAGCCACCACCACCACCAATACCGAAACCTCCGCCTCCAAGGTTAAAATCCCCGAAATTGCCACCGAATCCACCGAAGCCGGTGAGGCCGCCCTTTCCACCACCAAATCCACCTCCTTGTCCGACGACTTTCACTCCTTCCACGGGAACAACGATGGCCAGTCCTCCATTATTGCCACCACCATTTCCAATTCCACCTCCGAATCCACCATTCAGGATATCAAATCCACCTTTTCCCAATTGGCCTCCGTCTCCTCCTCCTCCACCAATGAATCCGCTTTGACTCACTTGAATCATAGCCAAAGCAAATATCGCAATAACCTAAATGAGAGATAATGAACTATTACCAAAATGACATTGAAACAACCTTGTAAAAAGATGATAAAAGGGTTTTCCAAAGAAAAATACGAATAAAGTAGCGTAAAATTGATAACTGTGGATGTCAAGATTCATTCTAAAGCAAAAAATAATCTTATGCCAGCTTTAGCTCTCCAGTTGATTTATACGAGATATTATCTCGTTCATCAAGATCTGACCAATTTTGCTTATGACGAGATATCTCGTCGTCAAGAATTACCGATTTTTTTATGATGACGAGATCAAGATCTGGTCAGTTTTCTTCTAATGGTGAGATATCTCGTCCATCAAGATGTGATCAGTTTTGCTCTAATGACGAGATACTACGTCGAGACAACCACCAGGAGGGTTAGGCAGCCTTATAAGTAAGCCCCTGATTCCTAGGGTTTACCTATTCAGTTCTACGTGCTCTATTTCAAATCTGTTAACATTTTTACGATTTTGGATGTTCTGAATAAAATATGTAAATTTTATAGCACCTAAAAACACCATTCGAGTTGTAGGCGGCGCAGGTTCGATTCCTGGCAGGTGCATTACGAACTGGGTGTATTTCTCTCTTCTGTGTCAGTAAAACTTTCACTGTGTGGGTGTCTGTCCTAGTACCATAAAACCCCCAAAACAACCAACCTAAAAACACCTATCTAGGGTTTACGACCTGTAAAAACTTCAAACGGCTTTAGTACCTAAAAACGATCGCAAATGACTTTTGAAACCCACGAAAAACCTTTCATGTGATATTTCGACTTCAAATGCGATTTTCTTTTTCGGTGAAGTGACGTCATCTTAGACAGCAAAATGTGCAGTTTGTGAATGCATTGCATATAAAAACTACAAAACACACGCAATTTTTTTGAAGAATTGAAAACATCTAAAGCCTTAAAAATCCATTTGGGGTTATTAATTAAATTTCATTATTTGCATAATTTTAAGATAAGAATATTCTAGTAAAATAAATTGCATTTCATGTATTGAAAAATTATGTCTATATATGTCACATTTAGCATGACCAAGAAAATTTAATTATATTCGTGCAATAGCCATTGAAAAAATACCCTTTTCATGTGAAAAATTCATTTTGAGGAAAAGCGAATTTGAATAAAATATGCTAAGATTAAAAAGTTCTTGCTACATATTTAGTGTTAGAGGATGCTTTTAGATAGTTTCATATTTAAATTTATTTTTATATATTCTTTTTTAATAATTTTTAATCTTATTGATATTTTTCTTTATTTCCTTTCCATTATGTTTACTGTTCTCCACACACATTCTTTTCTATGTCTCTGAAGTTTTATAATTTTTACTGTTACTGATCTTATTATATATTTCCATTATGTTTCCATTATTGTGTCAGTTTATTTCTTCAGTGGCGTTAGAAAATAGCTTGATATGACTTTTGTGAACGGGACAAAATTTCCGAGGATTGAATCTGATTTCTAAATGTATCATTTTTGGCATTGTCTCAGAAGCTTTGATTTCATTTATCATACTCAGCCTAATGAAAATATCATAAATATTGCCACTTAAAAACGTGTTCAAATAATATGTACAGACAAAAGTACTTCAACTTCGATGCCTACAGTTAAGGAAATTTCTGCAATAGGTAAAATATTTTAAAATTTCAGCCAGCTGGACAAATCGAATAAACACAGTATAAAACAATTTTACGCAACCATACAATGTAAAAATATAAATATGATTTCATGATAAATTTAAAGATGAAAGAGAAGTTGTATTTTTACTTTTCATTTAATTTAAAAATGAAATGATGTAAAAATATGTGAGCTTGATGCATTTGTTTCTTCGATTGCTCACTAATGTTTTTGGAAAAAGTTTGACTAATAACTTTGCTTTGTATTTTATTCTAGGTTACAGGATAATTCTAGAAGTAAAACGATTATTTGATATTTATTGAACAAAATGTTTACTAATGATTTATTTTGTCAATGATTGATTTATAAGTTATTTTTAAAAGTTATAAGCATTATTTTATTATTAAAAAATTCTCTTTTCTTCTAATTTTAAGTCTTATTTTTCAATAAGATTTCTTTTAAAAGTTATCTTTAAAAATAAAACAACACGAATTCAAACTAAAACTTTTAACTATGCAATTCATAGTACTTTCACTCAGAACTATATAAGTTCATACTATATAGCTACGCTATATAGCTTATTTATAGTGCATAAACTGTAAAAGACCAAATAATATATTTAAGCAACGCATCATTTTAGTAACAATCGATTTTTTCACATATGATTATCTTTAAACTTGACTAAATTGATTTAACCATTATGATACACTTAGTTTTTCTGCCTTTTGAAAAAAGATTAATTTGAGTCTAATTGACTATCAGTACGAAAGGAGAAAATCTCAAATCGGTGTAGGTGGTGTTTTAAATAGTTAACTAATTGATTAATCTAAAGCGTACTTTGATATAGCATTAAATGATTTTCTAAGAGATCTAATATCTTTTTAATCTAGCCGCTGGTCTCACAAATTAAAATATATATCAAAAGCTTTATTTATTAGACTTTTTGAAAGTATACACAAATGCAGAATTAGTGTATTTTTTGTTTGATATCTATACATGTATTTCTACAGTACCATGTGATTGATATCTATACAGATACTATTTCTACAGTACCATGTAGAAAGCTTGTTAGGGGCAAGGGTCCTTTTTACATCACTAATGTTTACTTGTATGTTAAAATTAATTTAGATGCCAAGTATATGCAATAATGTAGTATGCTTTAAATCCAAAAGTATAATAAAAAAGACTTAACCTCCTTGGTGGTTGTCTCGTCCCTAGTTAAACGACCAGATCTTGGTGGACGAGGTACCTCGTCATTAGAAAATATACCGTTTCAACCTTTCCTACCACTTATACAAATTTAAATATAGATATGTGATATGAAAGGCAAACTATACGACTTAAAATTATCATGACTTTTGCATCTACAAGAATTCGTCGCAATATACACAATTTGTAAGAATTCGTAAGGAACACTTTTTAAAATTGTCAACAGCTCAAATGTGTTTTTGATATTTATATGCTAGCATTTCTAACAAACCAGAAACGTTAAACCATTTAATGTGGGATTACTTCTGAAAGAAATAGTAATCTTTGTATAAGTAACATATTTCATAGATTTTACAAAACTACCACTTAAATAACTAAGCAAGCATTCATTAATTATATTTTAACAATTATTTATGATTAGAAATATTTTAGGAAGGCTTTCGAGGATGAAAATACTTATCTAATGCAGAAGTTTTTGAAAAATTCACTACGAAGTTTTATTTTCTTGCGCAATAAATATTCTCATCGCCCATGAAATGAAATTGCCACAAGATTATTAAAAGAAACGCGATCAAAAGATAGCTTCTATAACTCATAGTTTGAAGCTGTAAAGAATTGTACTCACTTTAAAATCCATTGGAAGTATGATTCAAGAGTTTCCGAAGAACATACACTTATTAACTTCAGGAGCTACTGTGAAGTATTAGGTCTGATCCATGTCCTTTTATAGGTCCGTGTAGCTTAAAATGTCATTCACTGGAACATGTTGAACGATCCTCTATAACAAAACATTTTAAGCTACATACATCAAAAGAATATCCCATACTTTGTGCCGAATGCATGTCAACTCAACTGATAAAAAACGAATCTCTTTGAATTTTAAAATGATCGGGGTGAAAAATAACTTTATAAATAACACACTTGCAAAGAGTGATTAGTTCCCCTCAGATCATACAACAATCCTAACATTACTGAACCGTTCAGTGAATGTCTTATTCTTCCGTTGAAAGGTGACTTAGACCGTGCAAAAATGTCATTCAAGTTGCTGTTAGATGTTTACTTCGTTTCTTTTTCTAAAAAGTGAAGATTCGAAAGATTTGTCATTTTGAGAGAATTTGCAATTATCGATAAATAACTTCCACTCCCATGACTTCATAAGAGGACACATTTTTCCGAAAAACTAGGTTAGACAAAAAAATAAAAATAAATTCTTATTAAAGATTCAGATGCTTTTGATATATTTATCAATGAGAAAAATATGGATAGATTTGGAATGAATCACACAGCTTAAACGATCGGATGCATGAGCTATTCCCCTACTTAAATTTAAAACTAAATTTGAACCCGGTAATAAATAATGAGTAATAATAAAATTGAAAGTAATTGATTCACCCCGAGCGTCTATGTTAAGATCCAAATTAAGCGTAAAGCAACAATAACTAAGCAATTGTAAGTACATTTTAATAAAAATTAACTAGTGTTTGACACGCGCACTTAAAGAAATCATATTTACTTACGTTTTGTACATCAAAAGTAAAAAAGTATTACATCAATATTGTATATCTTTAGGTAAAAAATTAAATCTTATGAATTTAGCTTCTCTAAGATATTGTTAAAGAAAGCTCATAAAAGGTGCTATGTTCAAATGTTTTATGTATTGCACTGCATTAATGTACATCATTTTCAGGTTAAAATAAAGTGACTCATCAGTATCAACAGCACTCACATTTGTACTCCAGAACCAGGCTAAATGACGGGCCGCAGTACTAAGTTGAGATGAGAGGCCTTTCATGAAATACCAATATGCATCCCAAGAATTCATTGCAAAACTCATAAATCTATTTTTTCTCTATTTACTTATACACTATTGTACAGATCGTCAAAAATGTTATCCCAATATCTCTTGTTATATTCACATCTCTTAAGTCATAGTCAAGCCAAAACTGTCATTAACCTCAATATAATGTCTACTACAAATAAATGTGCATTTACTTTGAATAAGACTCCGCCTTCATACTTGTTTTGGTATGATTTCCAAAATTTCAAATACAGCATCAAATTGTTATGTAGTAAAAAAATTTCCCATTTCATAATTACGTTACATAAACTTTTTGTGCAAATATGACAAAAATTGACGGAGATATAGGACAAAATCATTCGGGGTTCGTCTCATGAAGGAATTTAAAATAAAGGCCATACAGAATGTTTCATATTTTCTATTCTCTCTGCCCTCTATTCTCCAGTTGTCTTTAGACTTTTAGAGAGGTCTTACTTTCATTAATATAAATACCTCTCTCAATGAAACAAAGCGATACTTGAATATATCTGTTAATTGGTATTATTTTAAATTGTTAACTAAAAGATAGAACACAAAAATGCTAAGCATTGAAAGAGATCAAAGTAATTTTACTTTGGTTTATAAATAACTTTTTTTAATAAAACGTACAAAAAATATATTTGAATACTTTCTAATCTATTTAATAATCAACATTTATTCGCCCACAAACTATTGAGATACTGACTTAGAGTAGACAGGTAATTTGTCTGAAGCTCTCTGGCGGAGTCCTTAAGTTAGACGATTTGGCCCTTCGGCAAATTGTCTCATTCTCGCGGTATTGACGACTTCAAACGAGCATTGTATATTACAGAACACTTGACATTGAAAAACAGCTAGATTTGTGATATTTTGAAACATAAAATTCATATGGAAAAAGTACTACCAAATAAATTGAAAATCCAATTTTGGGAAGACTCCAATGCGATGATGCAGTTTTGAATCAAGGACAGTACTACGAAATTACTTAAAAGAACAAAAATTTTGCACTCGACATTTATACACTTCTCAAAAATGGCATACATTTAGGGTTATATAAGAGTTTAAAACAACAAACTAATTACTTTGATGGGCTGATTATTTTGAAGGAAAAAAGAAAAGACCGAAGCACTTATTTCCTATTTGGAGCATTGTCATTTGACCATGGTTCAAAATTACGTGGTGTCCTCGGATCTTTCCATTCGGGTTTCATCCCGGACCGTCGCCAATAGCCCGTTTGTTGTTCCAATGCGACTTTAATTAAAATACCTACCTATTTGAAGCTTTGAATATCAAACACACATGGCTGATCATTAGTGTATTTAATATGTAGACTGACCATGCGTACCATTTTGAATAGGACAACAGCATGTTTTTTCATTTTTCCTGACAATCCAGTTGTTTTAATAAAAACGTCAACTTTGTCCCAATTTTGATAAAGAAGTTTTTGGAGTAGACGACTAGTTACTTTCAATTATAATTATACTTTTAACAATAATTTATGATTGACCAATATTCAAGTGCATTTATATGTACTTTAATATTGGTCAATCATAAATTATTATTCACAACCTAAAATTGTATATCAATATTCCCCACCCCCATTGATGCCAGTAATTTGTATAACTATGGAGTCGCCTTATAATGAAAACATTCATGTATCTGATAGATGGGTAGATGTTTTCTGAAATGAGGCGAAAAATGCCTAGACTTTAGAGACGTCAAAGGAGAAATCTAGGTGTGAGGCAATGAATGGATGGATGTTAGGGTTTTATAGCGCAAGGTCCAAAAGCGGACAAGCTGCGCCAGTTGAGGCAATGAAGGCCCTATGTTAGTCGTTAGACAAAAGTTGTGTCATAGTATGTACGATTACTTCATCGGAGAAATATTTATGTATCATCATCGTGAAGTAGTCCCGGTCTACGCCTACCTAAATTTTTGTATGGGTTCTGTCTCTGAAGAATAATGGTTCGCTCAATGTGTTTATATAATAAACCTTTTTTTATCATCTTATTTTTTTCATGAATACAGGATATACCACAACCTCCGTTCGATTTTGCAATCTTAATGTCCCGTTCTTGTCAAAGAAATATGGTCAGCCTATTTTTCGAATTCCTGCAAATTTGGTCACGAAAATCAGAACCTAATCAAAAAGTAGGGATTAATTAAAAGAGTTGTGTGTGATACAAATTTAAATGCCAAGACGAACCATCATGCAAATAAGATGGATACTTATTTAGATATTATTCTAAGTCTAATGATACTTTTCGTTCTACTGTGACTTTTTGGATACTTTTTTGCTCAGATCTTGCACAGCTTTATTGCAATGAATGCACTGGTGATTTAACTCTTTAAACTTTAAAATTGGCTACACATCACAGTGCAAAATCTTTTCACATTTCTCGGATACCTCTTGTTCTCGGGTCACAACACAATGATACCGGTGACTCCTGTCTCATTTGAGGGTCCTGAGTATCAAATTGAAAAATGTTTTTATTCCCTTTACGAAAAGCAACTGGCATTAATAAAGAAACTATTAAGATTTGGTAGGATAAAAAACAGTATGAGTTTTAAAGAAAAAAATGACGATAATTACATTAATTTTAAAATTTTATTCAGTCTAATTCGACCCCAACCTTATTGCATACTGAAAATATATAAGAATACGAGAAGATTAGGTACCTCTCGGTCATTAGCAAAATTGACCAGACCTTGATCTCGTCATCATAAAAAATCGGCAACTTGATGACGAGCTATCCTGTCATTAGCAAAACTGGTCAGATCTTGATATCTCGACGAAACATTGGAGGGTTAAAACATGAAAGTAACTTATTAAAACTAATCACATTATTGCTCATTAAATCTGCAGAAATATCAGTATTAAAAGAAAGAAAAATTCGTGTAAGTTAAGAAGCAAAGAAACCATTTAATACATTGTAGTACCATCATTTTTGATTCCGTAACTTGACAAATTTTAAGTAACATCAATCTGTGTAACATGCTTTTGGAAGATTACATCATATCTATTCGAATGTTTTATAATGGTAAAACACATAATGGTATTATAAGTTAGGGGTTTTAAATTTTGGTAATCAGAAACATAAAAATAAACTTGAACTTAAATTTTAAATTTCATAAATTGTTTTCCCCAAAAAAGATTTCCCTTGTAAATTAAGGTGTGAAGAAACTCCAGGATTCAGTAGTAGTGGCTATCTGAAAATTATAATATTTCTATACTATCAGTATTGAAAACACTTGCCAATTGAACTCAGTACCCTACATTTTTGGCAGAAATTAGCTTTTAAATGCATTGAACACTTAGGTCTATGTAGTATGCTTAGTGTTAAAAAATACAAAAGAAATTATGTGCTTTTCAAAATCAGAATTAATTTAAGCAAGTACACAAAATACAATTCTAAGGTGGTGTGGATCAGACTATAAAATATTATTCAGTTCAATGAGGTATTTAAATGGCGGTATTTTTAGGTTGGTTTCACTAATTCTTATTTGAAATATTCTTTAACTTTTATGTGAAATAAAAGGACAAGGATTTCTAATAAGAGTATTTCAGCAGATTTTTTGTATCATTAGAATACCTCATATACAAGTCCTTCAGATATATCTTGTTTGATTTCTTAGATATTTGAATACCGTTTAAGTTACAAAAATATTTTTAAGTATTAAAACCATACAACTTGGTGATTCAGTATATTTTCAAGGAGTTTAGCAATTTATAAATTTACTACCATTGTCCAACGCATTTACTTATTTTAAACATTCTACTTTATGTTTATTTGCAAATAAATATTTTAAAGTACAATTCAATTTTTTAAAAGTACCATAGTAACTAGGAAGAGAAATAACTTTAGTATCTAATCAGATTATCAGAGAAATGACTTTTGGTACTGAAGATCAGTTGCCTATGTAAAAGGACAACACTTATGTACCACTTATTTCTAGGTGATTTCTTGATACTGAAAAACTGATTTTCTTGTGATAGTAGAATCTTCCTAAAAAGTGAATTGAATGAAAAAGAAATTAGTATATCACAATTTCTTATCTGGACACATCAGTTGATTAAATTAAACTGAAAATATAGAAATTTTTTAGAAGTACTGCCTCAGTATCATGTGCTATCTCCAAAGTTAAATCGATTTTAGAGATAGCACACATTTCTGCTCATTGTGTAATAAAACATACCGTTTCCTTTTCCCAATACACTCAGCATGTTTACAATTTAATTCAATCCGCCTTTAACAAAACATTTCAATTTTTGACCCCTAGCAATGCTTCAAAATAAATTATAATTTTTTTATTATTTTTCAGTCAGACAATTATCAAATACTTTAATTGCTAGTTTTCTGACTGAAAAATAGTTCAATTTAGTTAAATTGCTTTATAATATGATTAAGTTTCAAACTAAAATTAAATGTTTTTTAAATGCTTGTCATGATTTTTAATATAAATTTCAGTTTTTTCCTTCTAAATGAGCAATGAGTATCTATTCAATAAATCAGTGAAGCAATGTTTAATGAATAGAAGAGATTTTATGATTTTCCTTTCCAAAATTAAACCAAAACATTTCTTTAATGTTAACTTTTGGAAATGAGTTTCAATTTCTGCTCTTAAACACTAAACAAAATGCTTAGCTTTGTTAAATTTTCAATATTTTTCATATACTACTATGAATACCATTTATGGACTATGAAAATGGCAAAATATTTTAATTTTAAACTTTCATAACTATTGTGTTGGCAATTAATTCAATTAAAAATTATTTTCTTATAGTTCATTTAAAATCTAGTTGCATTAAACAGTTATAAACAGTGATTATAAATAAAAATCAGTATACCAGCAACATTAATTTATGTTGCAATATAATATAAAAATAAAGTAAAAGAACTCTTTCATTGTTTTTTATAGGTAATATATGAGTACATCATAAAATGAAGCAACAAAACAATTAAAAAGATATTTTTAATAATCCTATATTCAATTTATTACATAAATAAAAAATGGCAGTGAAGTATTTAACATTGTCTGAGTTATAATTGTAATACAAAAGATGCTGAAGGAATTTTAATATGCTCATAGTTAATGAAAGAGGATGGAGCATATTTATGAAATAAAAAATTTGAAAACAATTAATAGTTCAAACAACAGGACATTTACTACATGAAAACTGATAAAAATGATTTTTACAAACAACATGGTGAGAAAGACATTAGAATGTTTCAAAGTTCGTGATTCAGATCAATATGTCGAAATTAAAAATATGTATCACACATCTTCATCTTAAAATGTCATCAGTTTGTAAATCATACAAAGCATGCTTGTCCAATGCTAAAGCCAAATTCTTGATTCTTCAGTCCAACATCACGTGGAGCTATGTCCATAACTGGTAATCTTTGAGGCTTATCAGTAGAATAACTTAATACAGTATATGACCATTCATCACTACGTGACTATAAATAATAAAACAAAATTCAAAATTAATTCTGATACATAAACTAATGGATTTGAAATTTATAAAAACAAATACAAAGAAAATTTAATTAAAAATTGTTAAACCAAGTAAAAAGTTTTGTTTTACATAATACAAAAGCTATGAAACTTATAAATGGTATGCTTTCTATGCTTAATAATTAGAAAAATTATGTATAAATATTTATCTCTCGATGATTCTCAAACCAAGAAGATAACTGAACTTAAATGCAATTGATAAACAATCCACTAAAACTTAGCAATTTTTAATCTGATATTGCTTTACAAATGGAAGATTTGTTTGAATGGGCTGCTTAAATTTGAATGTCTAACAAAGGAGTTAAAAACTCTTTTTATGAAGATAACAATTATGAACAGTTGATTCCATAATAGAAATTTTAATAAAAACTACAGTAAAACCTATGTAGATTACTCATGTTTCTAACATTATTACAGTAAGGTAAAATCCCTTTTCCTTACTGCAATAACATATTAAGAACATTAGTTTATTAACCAGCTCCAACTCAAGCTCCACCCCCTCACCTGCTCGATTCCAAGTCCCAAGTTCACACTACCCTCTGAAGTTTTCTGAAAATCCAATGCTGTTATGAACTCAAGAAAGCTCAACTGGGAGATAGAGGGCCTTCAGCCCAGATGCTTCTGTAAAACGCCACCCTATTAGTTTAGTTGATTCCCATTAGTTTATTTGATTCAAATTTAAAGCACTTGGATGAGTGAACATTTAATATATTTCTCTATACATATTCAATTATTTTTTCACAAATAATATTTTATTAGTATTAATATATAATCATAAGTAAGCATTTATAAATGTATTTTCAAGTTCAATAGAAATATTAATTTAAATATTTAAAGTTTTTAAATAATTATAAAATTACCTGGCAACCATCAAATGGTGAACTGTACACAAAACGCTTGTTGCCATCAGCAGTCAGTTCCAGATCATTATAAGCCATAAGCTTAACAGCTCGATTGAAAAACTTTTTCTTTGAATCATAATAAGCAATAGAATTCCGACAATGGTATGTTATATTTTGAGAAGCCTTTTCACTCAAAAGCTGAAGGAACGTAAGTTGACCATGATCAATTTTGTAATGAAACTGTAAATAAAATATCCATTAGAGTATGAATTAAATTTTTCTGTGAATAATCAAAATGTACCTTTACTGAATAAGCAAAATGATACATTTCATATATAGATGTAATTCTCATTAGTCTACTTTTAGCAATATGGTAGGGATGAAAAACATACCACAGAACCAGAATCCATTTCACTGAACCAAGTTTTCACTCCACGACCCACAACATAGGTTCCTTTTGGGATCTACAGAAAAGTTAAGTATCCAATTACTAATTTTACTGAATTCAGATAAAGTTTTAATTCCTTTCTAAAAGAACAAGCTCACAAGTTTGATAAAACTTATTCTAATTGGTTTTAATTAAAATGTTAAAAAATACATATTTTCATAATGCATCCGAACTTGTCAATAAAATGCACCTTTAATAGATAAGTTACCTTTAAATTTCGATATATATTAATACTTAACAATTAGAACAACATATTTAAAACTTTTGTTAAGATTGATTTGTTACTCATTCTAAACAACCAGCCTAGAAGAGCCAAATTCTCTTCTATGACTGAAAATTTTTATTTAAGTTTGACTTGATTTTTATGCTGAAAATAACTTTTATGCGACATGCTATGCTATGTGTAATGCCACGCATTTTTCTAAAGATGTTTTAATTGAGTGAAGAGCACATATTAATTTCAGGAAAGAGAAATGTAGGTTTTTATTCTTTTGAATAATTCAAATTTCTAATAATTATATCATTGACATATCACAAAACACAGAGCTACACATTTATATACCATAGACTACCTTCTACTGTACAATACACACTTGAAGTGAGATAGTATATACTTAAATGTAAGCAATCATATTGTCTGTGATCTGATAGTTTTAAACAGATTTAACCTTGATCACATTTTTAGCACTGACACTGATCATGCAGGAAAAATCTTTAAAACTTTGACAGGAAAAATGTAGCTTGAAACTATTACAAATTCCTTTATGTGTGTTTACAAAGTGTTTTCTATGACTATTTGGATAGACACACAGCAGTTAAGTCTTTTCTAAGTCAAAACATAATCACCACTTGATTTCATAAAAATAGTTGACTTCACTAAAGAACTTGCATAAAGTTATGATATATGTAGAATGCATACGCTACGTAGTTATTATCTACATTCAAACTTAAAATTTAGCCTTTTTACTAACTAATTAGGTAGAGTTAGAATTATTATACATCTGCTTTAGGGTCATTCATGTCAATTCAACACAGTATTCAATTTGAATTTCTACAATTTCAACTAAAATAGGTGAGAAGGTAATCTTTTAGTAGTACATAATGGTACCAGCAAAAATGTTGCTTTTTCCTGCAAATTCTGTTCTTTTGCAGACGATATGTATGAAGAATTGTAGTTGACTCATTTCGTGTTAACATTCCACAGGTCTTGAATAAAGGCTGTATGAATAAATAAAATATTTTACCATGTATATGTACACTGAAATGCCAGAAAAAATGGTAGACGAGCCTATGCAAAATACATAGCAACATTTCCTATATGTCATTGGTTGTGTCTACCACTGCATATATACTAAGGCAATAGATATATGTGGAAGCATCTAGAGTTGGAGCTCGTGAGATGGGTCATAGCATTTCAGAGGTAGAGAAGTTTGAATTTTCACGTACTACCATTTCAAGGAAGTAGTGACTACAAGAATTCTGGCAAAACCTGTAACTCAAGACAGCAGTGTGGCCATAAAGACTCTGGATGAACGTGACCAGCATTGGTGGGAAGAAAAATTTCATGTGATAAGCATGCAACACTAACTCGAATAACATCGGAATTCAATGCTGGGCCCTCAACGAACATCAGTGTGAGACGTTCCCTCAAAGATATAGGCTTTATGAGCCAATGCCCAGCTTGAGTACACTTGATGAATATTCAACAGTTATTCGCCTTGCCTGGGGTTGGGAACACTGCCACTGGACACTTGATGAAAACGAGTAGCCTGTCTGACGAGTTGCATTTCTAACTGTTTTGAGCAGATGAACTACGTGAAGAAAACCCCATGAAGCCATGGATCCCACATTTGAACAGGTTTGTGATGGCCCTGTAATGGTACTGGATTTGTTTAGCTGGTTTCAATGGGAACCCTATACATTTACAAATGTCTGACAGATGAACATTAAGTGTGCATTCTTTCTGTCAAGTTACACCCGTTCATATCCTGTATTTGTTTTGATGAATTTCTTCCAACAGTACAATGCGTCACCACACAAGTCTTGACACGCCAAATTTTGGTTAGAGGAACATCTGTTTGGGGTCTTGCCATTCTCACTTAAGTTACATTATCTCAACATTATCAAACCCACTGGGATGCCATGCAATGTGTTGCAGAATGCAGAAATCCAACAGCTTGGAATTCAACAGAATTGTGGGCCATTCTGTAGGAATTATTGTGGTCAATGCCTACAGAATACTTACACAAGCTCACTGAACCCATATCATGTATTTCTGCAGTTCTACACTCTTGTGGGGGCCTACTAAGTATTACACTCAGTCAAACATTTCTGACACTTCAGTGGAGTATTTTGGAATTTTTTAATATGCAATATCTGATTATATAGATATTTTATGGTGTATATTCCGATGCATTGTTTCTCTCCTATAATGTCTAAATACTTTTTCTCATGCATTAGGAATTATCTGAAGCAGAAGCATAATTACACCAAAGTTGTCCTCAATTGCTGATAAGCAATTATTATACTGAAATTAAATTTACCTCATCAGGATCTGGCATTATACATGTTTCTTTAGTATCCATATTACAAAATACTTGAATAGCATCTTTTGGACTGTTTCCATTTGGATCAATCCAATATATACCTGAAAGAAAAGTTACATATATGCTAAAATCCTCAAAAACAAAAATTAATATAGATAATAAGTATAATATAATAATCAAGAATGGCTTTCCAAAAATGGTTATGAATGCAAGTTATCTTGGAATACAGTTGTCAAGAGAGAATATGTTAAGATATACATATGTGGTTGCGTAATAGAGGTGAGCTCTAACAGATTTCAGTGTAAAGAAGCATTTTCAATATTCAAAATAACTATCTATATTTTACTTACCTGTGATAAACTCTTTTATTTATATTTAAGTTGTGTACAATATGCAATGACTTGGATTCAATGAGTGATATATATATATATATATATATTACATTTTGGATTCAATAAATATAAAGACCAATTAATTAACTTTGGGCAAAAGATATCACTCATTGACAATATCACATGAGCAATAATATCCATGATACTAAGGTGATATATCCTTAGGATCATATACATTATTGAAGATTAGTCTGATTCTAAATTGCATTGGCTTGACTAACACACTTGGGTACTAGGAATTAAATATTGCAAAGATAAATGAGTCAAATGCAATTAATCAAAGCCAAAGGTTGATAAAGCAAAAAGGAAACTGAGTTGAAGGTATACAATTTGAATGTGCTAATTTTAAAACAAAATTCTTAAAATAAAATGTTGTGTCATATCTTTCATTGATGCCATGATGAAAAAAAAAACGTTATAAATTACGCAGAATTAGAAGTTTTATTGAAGAAAGAAAAGCAATTTTATTCTCATGAAGTTTCTCTCTCAATGGAGATAGAATTTTAAGATTCTGTAATAGTGTTTTCAACATTAAAAAATATTTTTTTTCAACTAAATTCGTTTTTTTACAGTATCACTTCAGCTAAAATGCTTCCTAGTGTATAATAAATAATTTTTCATGTTAAAATAGTAAATAAAAGAAAAAATTCAGTTGCATGTTAAAAAACGTACAATTGAATCCTAACTAGTTGAAAGGTTATTTGAGGAAGATAAACTGTGGAAACAAAATACTTAAAAATAAAGGGACAAACTTCATTTATATTTCAAACTCATTTGCTTTCTAAGAAAAAATTCGAAATCAAGCAATGTTATAACTAAATTCTTTAGCTCTATACAATTACAAGTTTATTCTATGCTCTCAAAAAACTATTGAACTGAATTTAGATAAACTACTCAAATACAAAAAGTTTAGAAAAGAAACTAATTTGTACCACTAGTTAAATCTGATTGTTCTTCTGCCAAATGTTTGCAAGTTTTTGCTGGGAATTCCTTGGTACCAGTAGGTTTCCTCAATTGTGAATATTCTTTGACTAATTTTTCATAAAACTGGAAAATCAATATTTTCTTATCTTCTGGTGAAGCAGAAGCAAGGTCTGGTTGATCTCCAAATGCCAAATCAGGACCCTAAAATATAATTATAAACACGATTTAAAATAGTTTTGTAATCCAATTACATGACTAACTTGATTTTTAATAACAAGGCAACTTCTAATTTTCAAACTAAAATCTATACAGAAAAGGAAATTATTATATTAAACATTAAACTGAAATTTTGTACTGCCTGAAATTGTTCCTGTACAGAATTTCATTGGATTACATTAAGTATCAGGTTATCTCAAAATGCTATCCTATACTTTACAAATTATCCTTTTTATTTTCGTTAAATGTTTTCTTTGGGAAGTCTAGTGATAATTTACTAAAAGCATTTAAAAACTACGATTCAGAGAAATACTTTACCTTAACTTGACCTTGTGACATTAAAGCTGCTAAAGCTGCTGCATCATACTGGAAACCAGACCCTGGTGGACCAGGAGGTCCTGGTGGACCAGATGGTCCAGGAGGGCCATCTTTTCCAGATTCTCCTGTTGATCCTCTTGGTCCTGGTATACCTAACATTCCAGGTTGACCAGTGTTCCCTGGATTACCTTGAGGCCCTTTAGGTCCAGGCGGTCCCTGCATGTAAATGATATTTTAGGAAACAGAAAGGCATTATTTGCACAAAAATGAATTATTTATTTCCCCAGAGCATCAGGTACATATTCTACATTCTAACCTGTAGTTCTCTGTATGGTTTAAGTTTTACTTTCTTTTAACCAATAGACACCAACAACGTAGTCATAAAGTATGGTACAAGATAAAAATAGCAGTGTATTTGGAATTCACAGATCACAGATGATTAATTATGAATAACTAAATATACAGAACAGAAGCAAAATAACAAGTTTTCAATTGGTATTTAAGAATTTCTAGAGGGCGAGAGAGAATGGAGATTTTAACTGTTTGAACTTTATTTTTAAAGTTCTCATAGTAAGTAGTATTTAGAGAAATTCTTAGAACATACGTTAAACAGATCTATGTTGTATTAGCCAAACATTAATGTTGCTTAAATTAAAACACATTACAGAAAGGACGAATAAAAATACCGTCCGTTAAGCATGATTTCAAATTAACAAAGGCAGACAAGAGCATAAATTCTCACAAACTTAAAAAACTTGCCCAATTTTTACAGAATGAAGACTAAATAATTTTTAAATCATGCAAAATTAAGTTATGTTGTATTTTCCAGAAGAATACTTTCATTTTTATATGTCAATATTTGAATAGTACATTTTTGCAATGAGTAACTTTGTATTTAAAAATTTTCAAATTTGAACTGAAATTAACAAAGTTTTTAGTATTATAGTTAACACAAGCGTAAAATGAAATTATTAAAAATGCTCACTTCGTTTATTTCAAAGTATCCCTAATGTCTCAGGAATGTCCTGTTTTTAAAATTTAAAAACTTATTTTTAGTTCTATGCCTGGCATAAACATTTTAACTACCTCAGACATGTAGTATTTTATTATTTTGATGTTTAATGATTTATGATGTTTGTTTATTAAAATATATAGTATTTTAGATAATTTTGATGTTTAACTTAAATCATTAATATTTTATAAAAAAACCATCACCTTCATTCCAGGTGGTCCAGGATCACCTGTCATTCCTTTATCTCCAGGAACACCCTGAAATTAAAATAATTAATTTTTGCTGTGCTTCTTTCTAAGTCTTAACTGCACTATAAAGGACAGAATAAAAACAATAAGATAATGATTAATTTGAGATAGATCACGTCAAGAATTTACCAAAGGACCAGGGAGTCCTTGTAATCCCATTATGCCTCTGTGGCCCTTTTCACCAGTAAATCCAGCTTCACCCTTGGGACCTTTATCTCCGATTGCACCAATGGGACCTGGTAAACCTCTTTGTCCATGAGGTCCTGCAGGTCCTTGAAGTCCCCTCTCTCCCCGTTCACCTCTCTCACCAGCAGAACCAATTGGTCCAGAAGAACCAGGAACTCCCTATAAACAATGTAACACAAGGAAGCATAATTAATTGTGTTTAGAATAGCAACAAAATAGTTTTGAAATAAAACAGTAAAAAATGTACCATATCGATGATTATAGACAAGTTGACATCATAAAAAGAATTACACAACATTTTGAAAATGGTGTATTTGAATAACAAAATCAAGTAATAATTGTCTGATCTTCTATAGATAAATGTATGTTTTGTGAATTTTTTTGGGGACTGAACTATTTTTAATTTTCTTACAAAACTGTCTTTAATGAGTCAAATGAGTTCTTCTTGTGATATAAATGCTTTCATGATTTTATTGTAAAACTTTTGAATATTGCAAACTTTTCTTCCATAAAAACCTGTTTTGTTATTGGAACTGGTTAATACATTGTACAAAAATTAAGCCACATTGTGTATAAATATTTAATCAAAATAAATATTCTTTCATGAAGTCGTTTTTTGGTCAGATGAAGGCTAAATATGTATCAACTACAAGTGATTATATCTGTCATGATTGTTGAATACATTGATTGAAAGAGAAATTTTCAATTATGGAAGTCTTGGAATACAGATTTTAACAATGGCAAATGATAATATTAATTAACCAATAAAATATTACCTTTGGAGTAAGAACCAATACTGAATGGTATAAAATTGTAGTAAAACAAGGTATTAAAGTAAAAAAATCTAGAATGACCAGAGAATACTGATGCACAAGTCAGTTAAAACAATGATTCTAAAACATCAGTGAAATCTCTAAAACTATTTTCCAGATAACTAGGTCTGTTATTATAAGAGATATTCTGCAAATTATAGCCACATTTTACAATTCAACTATTAAATAAAAATTATGAAACCAAACTCAAGTGAGGAATATTTTCCATACTGAAAACCATTACATTTTCACTGCACTTGAGTTTATGTATTGGTATGAGTCTGTGGTAGATATTAGAATATATAACTTTGAGAATATTTCATTCAAATTTATGTCATAAATTAGTCTTATTTATTAGTTATAAAACTGTTCATTTACCAAATCTCTCTCTATATATATACATTACAATACTTACTTGAAGACCAGGTAAACCACTTGGCCCAGGTAATCCAGGAGGACCAGGTGGTCCTTTATCTCCAGCTCTACCAGGTGCTCCAGCTTGTCCTTCTTTTCCTGAAGGCCCCTAAAACATTCAAAATTCATCCAACAATATAATGAATTTAAATTCAAAAATCATTTCCAGATGGGAACACATTGTATATTAAACAAACAGTTAAGAACTCTTAGCTTTATAATTTGTACAATAGAATCTTAAAGGAGAAATATTTTCTCACATATTCTTTTAAATCCATGTAACCTTTAATGTTAACTGCAAAATATTTAGAACTCTGATCAGTTTCTTTCTTTAATAGAGCACTGTTTGTCAAGATGTCACTTCTTGAAATATATTGAAAACATTTGTATCTCCGTGTTCTTTTAAGAAAATACCTCCATACGCTCAAAAACCCACCTAAATAAGGAACTGTTCAACACAAATAAAGTACTTTTAAAGAAAAGTTTATAAAGAATATAAATTACAGAAATGGAGTCCAACAAATTAGAAGTACAACTGTTTTATGAGACAAATAATCTTCATTCAAATAACATAAAGTATGAGTTAAATATTTAAATGTGAAATTATCTTGACAACCTAGTGATGAGATAATTATTTATGTATTGCCAGCAAGACAATTAAAGTGAGATGTAATTTCAGGGGCAAAATTTTCACCTTTTCCAGTGCATTTATGATTGTTATTTGAACAAAGAGCGTATTCAAAGGAAAGGTAAATGTGAATGCTTGAGAATGATAGTGGTTCACATAACATTTCAACTAATATCCTCAATCTAAAATTTAAATAACTTAAGCATTAAAAATTTAGGAAGCCAACAAAATTCTCACTTCCTGCCCACGTTCTCCAGGAGCTCCATGAGTTCCTGGTGGTCCTGGTAATCCTTGAAATCCAGGATTTCCATCTGCTCCTGGCTTACCTTCAGCACCTCTTTCTCCCTATAAGTTTAATAACAAATCATAAACTCTGCAATTTTTCATTAAATTATGAAATTCAAAAGCACTACAAAACCTAAATCTTCATATATCACATGGTACAAAACCTAAATCTTCATATAGCCATATTTTATACATGTAAAATATGGCTCAGGAACAAATATGTAGCTTTTAGATGTTCATTTCTCATCAATATGACTATATGATGAGACCTTATTTTAAGAATGAAAATACTGGTTCCCCTTCGCATAGTATAAATAGCCTTTACACTACAGCGCTTTTATTCCGCTACCTGATTATGGGACGACTGTTGTCCTGCCCGTAGTCAAAAGGATAGCTTCAAGTAATATTTTTTGTCCAAAATAGAGCAACAATGGATGAAATAAGTACTTAAAGTAGAATATAAGTCCGGTACACCTTTTTCTGATTGTGACTTGCAACATGGATTAAATTTAAGTTTTTTTATTTGAGAAAAGAATGTTTTGAGGTTATTTTATGCATGAAAGTGTGTATTAGTAGTGTTGATTCACGAGAAAAATATTAACACAAGTACAATTAGTAATTCCTTAAATCAATTTATATATCATCATTGCACGGCATAGGTCTAATCGACTTAACAAAAATGATGGAGTCACAGGAAGAAAGGTTTCTGAATGGACTTTGTTTAACTTTATTCTTAACTAGGAAATTAAAGGAAAAAATTTACTAGCTACAGTTAAGAAATTTTTGAATGTCTTATATCAAAGTTTCCAGTTGCTATTTTCTTTTATACTGTTTCACCATTCATTATTTCATGTAAACTAATTCTACAAGTGCAGTTCTCTAAAATCAATTATATTGGCTCTGCCAGTTGAAATTTTACATGACTATAAATTTTATACCTTGCTGACAATTCTCAGAAAAAGTAATATTTGTAAAATTGTTTGTGGAATAATGACTAAATTACAGATTTAGAAAAAATTGAGGATCGATTTTCAATTTATATAAGTGATTTTGTGTATAAAAATCATGATTCATCAAAGTAAAATGAACTTTTCATGCAATAATGTTGCAGTATTCTTGAGTTGGCAACCAGAAATGTATTTTAAAAGATAAACAAACTGAGATCCTAGAACATAATTTATACCTGAGACCCTCTAGGTCCTTGGGGACCTAACCTTCCTTGAAGTCCTGGTAAACCAGGAGGACCCTTTTCACCTACAGGGCCAGGTGGACCAGCAGGACCTTGAGGACCCTGTAAAGATAAGATGTAAGATTATTAGAACTATACTCAAAACTAAAAAATTACAAAAAAACAGAAAATACTCTAGCTATAAAATAAGAAAAACAAGAAATTAAAATTTGTAATTTTTCTTACTGGTCTTCCTTCAGATCCCACGTCACCTTTCGCTCCTGGAAAGCCAGGAATACCGGGATTTCCAGCTGGACCAGGAGGTCCAACTCTTCCTGATTCACCTTTTGGTCCCTATATCAAGTGCAAGATATTTTATTACGATAAATACAACAATTTTTAAATTATACATGCTCAAGAAGTTAAATTTGATCTTCAGAAATTGCTTACCTTCATCCCCGGAGTACCCGAGGATCCAGGAGGACCTGAATCTCCTTGTTTACCCTAAAAAGAAGATTCAATTAATTAATAAACTACAAATCATGAATTAATGATTTTAAATTGGGAGACCTATAATATGAAAAAAGAGATGATTAAAAAAACTTTATTTTAATTTTATTACGGAATCACTGAAATATGAATCATGATGTGTTTGTTTAACATAGCATTTCGTAAATTAGAAAGAGATTTACTATGAAATAATTAATACCTTTTCTTCGAAGGAGTAAAAATTGAATTCTATTATATCTATTAAAATGCAAGCAAGTCTTTAAAATTTGCATTCTTTACACATCATTGGATTCAGTTTGGACATTTGGATTCAAGCACATCATCATTACTGCTAGTTTTTGCTAGCAAAATTTTTTATGGATAAACTTGTCTAGTGTATAAAATATTTACATATAAAATGAAAAGTCAGTAAGAAAAAATAGTACATAATAAAAACACTACCACAAATAAATTAGTAAAATATAAAATATTCGTAAACAAAAAATGCAGTAGAATAACTAAAAAGTATATAAGTTTGGAAAAGTGAAAAATGATGACTAACTGGTACTCCTGCAGCTCCTGGAAGTCCAGGTGCACCAGGAAATCCAGCATGACCCTGAAAAAATTAGAACACTTTATGTTACAATATTTAAGAGAAATACCAAGTGAAAAGAAATAAAAGTCAAAAGTTATCAACCTTCGAAAGATTAGAAAATTTAGCGCAATAGGTGTCTAAGTAATCTCTTAGATATTGAAGAGAAATGGGAATTGAAATTATTATATTCCTCACATAATGATCTCTTTTAAAATACATATCACAACTGTAATTTAGAAAAAGGCACATACATTTATTAACAAATATAGTAAATTACATTGAAAAATAAAATAAAATTAATTTTATGAATTGTTTGAATTATGATTGAGAAGATAAAACATCAGAGCAGTAAAAAAAAGTCGGAAAGAAAGAAATTGCTAAATAAGTCCTTTTGTATCATTTTACTTTTTGAAGACTATCTTATGAACATAAAATAAAAATATTTTTAACTTCTTGTTTTGTAATGGTTAGTAACTGGTTGTGTAATGCTAAGCAGTCTTTGTATTACATAACCAGTTATAGATTATACACAAAAAAAATATTAAATAATTATTTTAGTAAACTTAATGAAGAAATGTTTATAGCTTACCTTTTTCCCTTGATCACCTTTTGGTCCCTTAGATCCACTAATTCCTTGCAGTCCCTAAACATGATACAATCACTTTAAGAGATTTCAACTTAAAAACAAATATTTGAAATAAAATAACAATATAAAATTAAAGATGGCATAATTTTGCAAAAACAGGTTGGGTTAAACAAGTATTTATTCAAATAACTTATTAAATGAACTTTTTTATAAAGCCTGTTTAAATATGTACTGAAGAAATGAACATAAGGAAACTAGTTGCTGGTTGAATAAAACTTTAACTGTCATATCGAGCATTTCCTTTCAGCAACATTTTATTAGCTTTGGTCTTTTAACCAACTATTGTTCTCATTTCAGTCAATTTATACTTACTTTGATTCATTGATCAATGTTTTGATGGCACAGAAGGGACAATCAACCAATTAAAGACAACACTTTTTTTAATATTTCTAATTACGAAAAACTGATCAACCCTTATCTCCGAATTTTTAATTTCTGATGTAATTCACTTTTCTTGTCAGTGTTTGTTTTTTTATAACACATACAGCTCTTGACCAAGGACAAAGCCAATAATGTAATATTGAATGATTTAAAAAATAAAACATAATTCATAGCCCACCATGCCAAACTGACTTCATCTGGGATTACATCATGGCTAGTCTTAAATTGTTAAGGAGCTGATGTCAGACTATACTAACTAGTGACTTCAATATCCACATGTAATAGTTTTATATCAAGAATCTTGGGTATTGTTGAATGAGAACAAATTCAAAATATTTTACAAGAGGAAAATGCATTGATAAATTTTTAAAATGCATGTAACAAAGACATGCAAGTTTTATGAGAATATTGTTTAGTTATGACTAACCTTTATATGGAAAAACCAGATGATTAAAACAAAACCTAATGTATTAATGATGCAATATATTAATTCATGAGTTTTTACATAAAAATAGAAATTCAATTTTTAATATTTAAGTATAATTTAAAATATCATTTTTAATTTAATGGAAATGTGATGCAAGAAACAATTTATGCCTGCCAAGAATATATAATGCAATATTAGTTCCCTCTATCAGTAATTATTATCCAGAATATTATAATTTAAATATGAATTATTGAATAATAGCATGTCATAAAAGTTAAAAGAAAGCACTCAAAAGCAATTATTTATTGATAAAACAAAAATCACCACGTTTTAATAAAAAAACTTTTAAAAGTATGTTATTAAATACTTAGTTTGTATTTCAAGAAAATCTGTATCAGAAACTAGAGACAATGGAATTAATTCATTTTATAGATAATCTTCATTTTCAAATAAAAGATAAGAAATGAAATACCTGCGGACCATGCTGTCCAGGAGAACCTTGAGGACCAGTATCTCCAGTTTCACCCTAGTGTGAAATTAAAAACACATAAAGTAATTTTGTACACATTGTATTTATAAATGAATAAAAAAGTAAAGCTATAATGCTAATATATGTAAACCACTATATTTGTTACATTCATGTATGAAGCATAAGACCTATACAACGTTTATTTCTAGTAAAGACTACTATATATTATCTTGGAATGGAATTTAAAACCTAGACTCAAAGTATAACTTTGATAAACAACCAGTTTGTCTGTGTTTACTATGAAAAACTTTCAAATAAATTATTTCCTAGAAAAAGCTATGACAACTTGCAGGAAATGTGTTGCTTTTGATTCTTCTTATACATTCAAATCTATTCCTGAGATTGAGAACCATAACCAAGGCAAAATTTCGATGCCTGCAGTTCAGCTTTTAACATTAACAGTTTCAAAAAGACATGAAGAATATACTAGCATCAGTGAGATTGCTGTTTTATTGCTGAGGCATATTTTTTCAAATGCACCTGTTAATGCACATAATTTTATTAGTATAATGCTTTCTTTTTCAAAACCTCCATATTTTTACTCTATGAATTGTGAGTGGTCACTTTGGAGAGGTCCCAGAACTACCATATGTTGACACAAACAGATAATATTCAATTTCAGAACTACAAATATCTTTAAAAGTTGTGTGGAAGAATTGAAAATAGTTTCTAAGAAGTTGCTGGTAAATAATTAGATGAAGTGGAAACTGTTTCAAACTAACATATGATCAAGAGAATGTTTCTAACTTTTTTCTTTGCTTACCTTGACTAGTTACATGAATAGAGTTAGGTAAGTAAGAAACATTTAGAAACCACTGTACAAGAACAAATAAATGCTAAAGTAGTAAAACACAATAGTGGAAACTGCAGTTGCATTGTTAAGTAAAGGTTAATGCTCTTCAGAATCTAGAAACATTTGGAAATCCTTTTTTAAAGGAAAGAATTTCAATATATTTCAGCATAAAAAGTAATTTAATTATAAACTATTTTACTGTCCACATTCGGAACATTTGACAGCACATTTTTCAGTGTAAAATACAAATATAATAAATAGATAAATTGATCATCTTTGGAGCTTAGTAATTAAGTCAGAAACAATATTAGTGATTTAGACAAAGCTTCAAATCTATGCACACTATTTCGATATTAATTAATCTCAATTGTTTTGTAAGTTGTGAAGAACAAACACATAAATTTTTGAACATTTAAGTATACAAAATTTAACTTACTTTTGCTCCAAGTAATCCTTGAGCACCTTTACTTCCATGAGCTCCAGGATGACCCTGTAATTAAAAAGAATTTTTAATTACAGTGAGTACAATCTTTAAAATGGCAACTACATTAACATATGGTAAAAATAATTAAATGGAGAAAATGTGTTACAAATTGTGGACAAAATGAAATTGCATCTAAATCTTTTTTGCAAATGACAATCATTCATCCAGCTTTAGATTGTTTGAGACTGTCAGATTTAGAACATTTTAAAAATAAATGAGTCAATTTAAAATGGGAATTAAGCAGCCTCAAATGAGAATTAAACTATGATAACATCAGAAGTTGTAGACTTTGTAATTAAACAACATTCAGCAACAGATTGTCAGAGATTCAGGACTTTCAGAGATACTAGTTTTCCATGTCATGGGAGTCACCATACCCAGTAGCATAGAAAGGATTTATTTCAGAGGGGGCTAAAATTTCAAAATTCAATTTCCTGACAAACTAGACCTTATCATAAACATCTTGGCTGACTTTAGTAGAAATAACCCATGAGTAAATAAAGGGTGTTTTGGAAAATATTTGTAATGACAATAAATACCCCTTATTAGCAAGAGTATTCGATTTTATTTCTGGAAATTCACTTACATTTGTGTCACTTGTTAAAATCAAACACATGTTCTTATTTCTATCCACACTGGTTAGCCTTCAACAGAGGTTAGTGTCAATACTATCAGTTTATTCTTGTATAAAATGACCATTAAGGAAATTGCTAACGTGATGCAATGGTTTATTTGATATTGTAGGTTGAGATGCAGTTAACTTGCTACAAAGTGGACTTCACTTAATTATGGATGAACATAAGTCAAATCATGTTCTTATCCCCAGCAGCTTATTCAAGATCTAGGCATGAAAATAAGTTCACCAGACCAAAAATAATTAGACTTATACCTATTCTCCAAAGTGAATAGCACATCATAGGAGTCAGTTTGCATCAAATACTGTACTGAATACACAAACTATTTAGATCAAGAAAAAATACTTTGAAAGTATGTAAGCATGTGTTCGCATTACACTTCTGTCCATGTAAAAACAGTCTTATTACTTTTTGAATGACTCTCAGAGATATACATGAAATTGAAAGTTTCCTGACATTATAAAACAAGTAAAACATTTTACGTTTGATGCAGGACAACCCATATAAGGATGTTTAAAATGGGATGCTTCTGAATCTAAACTTCAGTGGCAAATTAACAGGTAAAAAGTTAAGCTGCTTAAAATTAATTTGTAGTGAAAAATAATTGCAATAAATGAAAGCTCAGAACTAAAATGATTATCAGTTAAATACACTGCTGGCCACCCAAATTGCAACACCAAGAAAGACAAGAGATATCACAACAAAATTTATTTTGTAGATAACATGTTGACCAAGTATCAAATGATTAAATTTATAGACTTCTGTGAAGTGTGGTTCCTGCCACACTTTGGATGTGTTCTTGGGGTACAGCAGACCAAGCAGCTTCCACACGTTGCCAAAGTTGATCTGGTGTGGCAGCTGGGGATGTATTCTGGGTCAATCGTTGAGCAACCATGGACCACATGTTTTCTATCGGCGAAAGATCCGGAGAGCGAGCTGGCCAGGGAAGCAATTCAATCTGGCGATTGACGAAGAACCCTTGGACAATGCGTGCCACGTGTGGTCGCGCATTATCCTGTTGAAATATGGCTGTGGGCAAGCCCTGAAGGTAAGGAAGGACAACTGGCTCCAACACCTCGGAGATGTAGCGCTGGCTGTTTAAAGTACCGGCAATGCGTACTAGAGGAGTGCGAGAGTGATATCCAATACCGCCCCATACCATAATACCCGGTGCAGGACCAGTGTGGCGGTGCATAACGCAGCTGTTCAGCATCCTCTCTCCACGGTGTCTCCAGACTCGAATCCGACCATCGTGGTGTTGCAGACAAAAGCGTGTCAGTAAAGACAATTTCATTCCATTCTGCCGTCCACATCCTTCTTTCATCGCACCATTGGCGGCGGAAACGTCTGTGGTTCTGCGTCAAGGGTAGACGAAGCAATGGACGTCTTGCGGACAGACCACTCTGCTGTAAACGGCGTCGAATGGTACGCGCAGACACTGGATGATGCGGTACAGACTGAATGTGCTGTGCTATGGTTCGTGATGTGGCTGAGCGATCCGTCACTGCCATACGCACAATATGCCTGTCATCACGTGAAGTGGTGCACTGAGGTGGATGCGATCGAACACGTCGGTCCGTCGTACCCTCCTGCATCCAACGATCAGATATCCGCATTACAGTTGTTTGGTTTCGTCCAACACGACTACCGATTTCCCTGAAAGATAATCCACAATCTCGGTAGGCCACTATCCTTCCTCTGTCGAACTCGGATACTTGATCAAAAGATGATCGCTGTTTTCTACGAGGCATAATTGATCGTTTTTTTTGAAAAAACCACAAGAAAAACACAATTGCCGTACTTGAAATCGTCGAAATCTCCAAGCCTTAAATAGCGCTTTGAAGTGGCGCCACAGGCGCGCGTGATGTGCGTCTGCGCTGAAATTCTAATCATTTGCATATCTCACCTCCGCTAATGCATGTTGTAAATTTCATATTATTTGCATGCTTCCTTCAGGGTGTTGCATTTACGGTGGCCAGCAGTGTATTTTGAAAATAACAATACTCACAATAGGACCAGGAAATCCTTGTTGACCCTGTGGTCCTTGCATACCTTTCTCCCCTTGTATACCTTGAGGTCCAGGGTTTCCCTGAGGACCAATTTGTCCGATTGCACCCTGTTTTGAGAATTTTAAATGTAGTAAAATATAAAATAGATATTAAAATGAAATTTTAAGGACAAAAAATGGAGAGCACTGAAAAAGAGTTAGTCAATAATATGTATTCTTCATATAATTAAAATTTCATAAAGCAAATTTTTAGCTTAAAATACCTTTTCACCAGATTCACCTTGTGGGCCAGTTACACCACTTAATCCAATAGGTCCGGGTTCACCAGGTCTACCTTGTGGACCAGCCTCACCTTGTGGTCCAGAATCTCCACGTTCACCTTTTGGGCCAACAGGTCCAAATTCTCCTCTTCGACCAGGTAATCCCTGAAAAGATAATCAGTTGGTCACTGAACATAAAGAATTTTATTGAAATCCATACAAAATTTATGGATTTCATTGATAGAAATATTACATTCAAATGAAAAAGATGTTTTAAAGAAAAAAGACTTACCAATAAACCTGAAGGGCCTGCTGTTCCTTTACCACCCCTCTCTCCTCGAGGACCCTAGAATTACATACAAATGAAAAGCACTATGTAAAATTTATATTTACACATTTTCATTACTCAATTTATAGATAATGAAATCAAGGAAGACATGTTGCAATGTTCATTTAAACTGAGATCAAAACAGATATTATTAGTCTACAAATTAAGTTGCTAATTTGAAATGCAGTGGATTTAGACATTATGAAAATGAGATAGCTAACCTATTTTAAAAATTGAGTACACCATGTACTTCTTTTAGCCATCGAGTTTGAAGGATGACAGTATTTTATAATAGGAATTCACACATTGGAAACTTTGAAGCATGAATGAGTTAAATATTTTAAAGTTGGTTTTAAACTCCATTAGAACTTTTAAAACCAGCATTAATGCATATATAATTATATATTCAAGACATTTACTCATAACAGGCAAAATTTAATTACAAGTAGTTACATTTTCCTCTAATGATTATGTTTTTTTTGCACCTGATATTACATATTAAGATTTATTGAAACATAGTATCTATATTTAGGGATATGTTAAACACCCTTTCCCCGAAAATTTAAAGAAATATATGCCAATGGATCTGAAGTATATTTTTTCATCAATTGAAATTATATTTTTAAACTAAAACATTAAAAACACTAAGATTTTTTAATTATAATGGAAGGAAAATAAATTAAACAGCTATGGGGGTCAAATGTGAAAACTTTTAGTACAAAGTTTGTAATAAATCTAATGTCATACAGGACATGCGGTAATGCTGAAAATAAGAATCAACACATTTTTAGTAGAGAAACTTGCAGGACAAAATAAATCACAAATAAACAGATTTAGAAAAGTAAAATTACTGGAGAACCATCTTTTCCAGGTGGTCCTGTATCTCCACGAATACCAATTGGACCTGGAAGACCTGCTAATCCTCTTTCACCAGGAAATCCTCTTTCTCCTCTTTCCCCTGATGGCCCAACTTGCCCCGGTACACCAGCAGTACCAGGTAGTCCATTTTTTCCTGGTTGACCTAAAGCACCAGCTAAGCCAGGTATACCCTAAAGAAGGAGTTGGCTTTTTTTAGATTTCAAGGATTAAACATTTAAGCACCTTGCATACTCTTATTTTACACAGAATTACATTATCTGTGGAAAACTTAATAAAATAAAATCTCTGTACATGAAATCTTAAAAGTTATATAGATTTCAAATGTACTAGTCAACTTCTAAGTAATTCAAACAAAGTTGACCAATCCACTTTAACTAAATTCTACCGGAAGTTTTCATAGATGGATAGCTTATACTGTATGTATATATTTTGCAATCTATCTCAATCTGAAAAAATTATGTCCTATTAAGGTTATTTTCAATTCATGAGAATAGAGAATTATTATTGCATATACTATTTATTTAAATAATTAATATTGAACATATTTTTGCTAAAAAATATTTGAATTTTAAAAAATTACAAAAGCAATAAATTATATATCAGTATTTGAATTAATAAAGCTCACACTAATAAAAAATAATTGTTACTTGGAATCCACGTGCTCCTGCAACTCCAGGAGAGCCCTTAGCTCCTGTTTCACCAGGAGGACCTCGTGCTCCTTGAATACCTGGCAATCCATCTTTTCCAGAATCTCCACGTCTACCTTGAGGGCCAGGTAAACCTGATAATCCATCAGTGCCTCGTTCACCCTAAAAATTAAAGTTAAAATAATTAAAATGCAATGCAGTTATATCATACATTTTTGAAAGTAGCGTTAAACAGAATTGTAAATAGCAAAATGAATACTATTTATTTAGAATAATTTTCTCAATAATTAAGGATGAATTGACACATTTTATGTATTATGAAAGTCGTCTCTTTGCACATTTGTTGTAGAGCTTTATTATTAATTTTTTAAGCTGTATATAAATACGATGAAATATTTATAATTTTTTAAAACAGGAAACAGTCATGAATTATGAAACAAAGCTTTGAATACAACCTGCACCCACCCTTGAATATATGCCACTGTACCATATTATTACAAATGGGTGGGGGCTGGATAACCTGGTACACACATATTTGATTTTATAATCATACCAAAGTAATTGTAAAACTACTTTGCATAACCTGACTGATATTTAACATAAAGGTTCATGTACAATGTTTCATTATTTTCAACAATTCAATTTTTCACAATTTCAACTGAAACCTTTGTTGATAAACCATATTACACCCAGCAGTCATTGAATATAGATAGACAAAATACTTATTCTCATTCCTGAATCCAATTTGAAGCAAATATTACTAACTTTATTCAAATATACAGTATTTTCTGAATATATTCCTGAGAGCTTCATTATTTTCTTGGATTATCCAGCTTATACTTAAGATCATTGATTTTGAATTTTTGTTACTAGAGATTTAGTGGATCAGCTATCTTGTATTCGTAAAGCCTTTCTTTTTTGTAATGATCACAATTTTCAAATTTGTTCTCATAATCAGTTCTATATCATTCCCAGTGAAGCTAAATTAACCTTGCAGCTTAAAGACATCATTAAGGATCAACTTTAGAGTTCACTGATTCTGTCAATGTAACTAACCATTTTACATTCATTTCATGACACCACAATTTTAAGAATTGGAGATTCTAATATCTGAAGTTTACAGCTTTTACAGTTTTTTAGAATTTATGATTCTAAGTAAAAAAACATTTTGAGTTACAAACTAGCAAAAAATAAAAAATTCTTACCCTGTCTCCTTTAATTCCAGGAAGCCCAAGTAATCCTGGAAGTCCTTGAATTCCCTAAAATTTATAAATGACTGGTATATAGATTCAGAATGCATATAAAAATTTCCCACAAATTTACATGAAAGTTATTTACAAACTACACATTCTAAAATATGAATTCATGTTAAAAAACCCCAACATACTAAAACAAACTTTCAACTATTCAAGTGACTCAAAGTATTAAAAAATTAATTTACATGTCGATAGTTGATAACATTGTCACCAAATGTGTTCTAAAAGTAAATTAACATAAATCACTAAATAGAGTGAATCAGAGTAAACAACTGAAAAATAATTTCTACTTTACTTGAGATGTCTTAAGCAAAATAAAAATCATTTCATCATGTCATAAGTTCCTAACTACAAAAGTTGAAAATTTAAAATTTACGTTAACATATGTGCTTTCATGTTAATATGAAATGCTATACCTAGAGATTTTCAAAATTAAAATTCTAATAAAATATGCATATTATGAACTACTTTTATAATGGAACATCTGTGATGCATAAGCAAATTTAAAATACATACATCATGGACCTAATGCATTTATTGTTTGTACTTCATGTAGCCGAAGAAATTAAACAATTGCAATTCTCATATGAACAAAAATGAGTCAAGTGAAGACTGACCAATTTGAAATTTAAATGTTGAAATTTGTATCTGACATAAAATTACTGAATTTAAGTACTCATAATTATATTAATCCATAACTAGAAATAAACACTCTACCATTATGATTAGAAAAATAATTTAATAATTTGTTAAAAATACCTGTGGTCCAGCAGGTCCTTGTTTACCATCTAATCCTGGAGAACCCTAAGAGAGAGAAAACATATATATATATATATCAGGATTAAATAAGTCTGTTGCAGATAATGGAGAATATTGAATATGCTACTAGAAAACAAGATATTTATTGAACTTTTTAAAGTTACACAAGTCAGCTTGAATTCTAGTTATCCCTCTCACCTTTATGTTCACACTAAGAACTGGGACTCTGTACTTTCGATACAGGGGAAGTTTTCTCTAAGAAGGGAAAACATGGGGGTGATTGGTTTAATTAGCAGGTCAGGGTATGTGGAAATTTCCCAGAGTAGGAAAAAAGAGGGAGAGATGATCTGATTGGTTAGGGAATAGACTGCTGACGTTCAGTGTGTTTACACTGTTCAAAACGATGGCTTTAGTGTTAGTAAGATTAGTTTGGGCATTAAAGATATACACTCCAGTTGAAACTCTATTCATATAAAGTAGTACATATATACTTTAGTTGTGGTGTAATTATATTCAATTTAATACATAAAGCAGATATTTAGCAACTGTTTTGAAAGAAACTAAATTTTCCAGTTTCTTCCAAGCTAAAATACATTTTTAGTTTTCAAAAGTATTGTAGATCACAACATATAAAACAGAAGTAACTTTAGATGAATATACATAAAAGAATAGATTAAAGATGTGTCTATATAAAAAAGTCAGTAATTGAGATTTAATATTTTTATTCCAAGCTAAATTTAAATAAACATAAAAATTTCTCTAATAGACTAATAATTTCTATTCTACTTAAATTAAATTCTGTAATTTCTCTAACATAATTTCTCACGGACACGTTTGAAACAATAGATATATAAATCTGATGCAAATGATTTGTGATTACCCTATCTCCGGGAGATCCATCTTTTCCAGGGAATCCAGGAGATCCTGCTTGACCCTAAAAGTATATTGCATATGTAAAAGTGAGATTCATAAAAGGTTTTAAAAATTGAGCTACAGCGTTCAATTTTGAACACAAAAAATCTTATATAATATATAGCTGTACATTACCCTCAAACCCTGTATTCCAGGAGGACCTTGACGACCAGCTTCACCCTAAATTTAAAACAAGGGGAAATAAATTAAATCACCTTCATCCAGATTAAATAAAAGCAGTAAAAATGTCACTAAAATATACACAAAGAAAGAGCATTTAGTTATAATGGTAGTCAACACAATTACTTTGCTAAGATAATTGCAATTACCGAGGAGCCTTTAGGACCTGGAGATCCTTCTAATCCTCGATCTCCAGTAATGCCTTTCATTCCAGCAGCACCATCTGGACCTGGAAGACCTCGTAAGCCTGGAGCACCCTATTATAGAAAGTATTTCACTTTAAATATTCAAATAATTAATTCAGCATGAAACTAAACTTGTGTCGAATCAATGATAAGATAATGAAATGAGTAACTAAAGAATTCAGAATAAATTATACCCTTTCTCCAGCAACACCTTGAGAACCAACAGGTCCAGGAGGACCAGCTTTACCCTAGGAAAAAAAGAAATATATCATGTAATATATACATTACAGAAAGATAAAAAAGTGTAATTAAGCTTCTCAAATTTTGACACACTAAATGTGTTTCAGACTACGAAAGGTTTTGAAAATATTTCAATGCATATTCTCCCTATAAGGTTGAGTAGCAGTTGCAAAAACATTGAGGTAATTCATTGTAATTGAACAAATTGCATTGCCCTGGTTATATTTAAAAAATTGAAATACTTGATAGTAAGAGGATAATTATTTTATTAATTTTATGGTTACGACCATGAACAGCTTAGTGTTTTAAGATGAATAACATATTACACATATTGGATAAACTATAACAAACTTGAATCTTGTGATACAATAAATGAGAGTAACTTTGATCTTTTAGTCAAGAGCAGTAAAAAGTTAAGTTCTTCATTTAACAAAGGAAAATGTCAAAGATAACCTGCTATTGTTAATAATTTTAAAGAAATTTTGAATATTCATTTATATGGGTTGAAAATAAATGTTTTTCTAAAAGTTAATTGTGTTTCCAAGGCATTAAAAATTTTAATAGTCGATTGAGAATAAACTAACAAATATTTATTGAGACAACATTTATTTTGTAACACATGTGAATGAATATCATAAAACCTGGTTTATTAACTTATTTTAAAACCTTTCCATATTTGTACTTGAATAGGAGCACATCAAAATTATTTTTCGTTGTATTACTTCAACAAAGAATGAATCAGAACTGAGTTTTATAAATATATAGAAACAAAGAAAAGGAATTTTACTTACTCGTTTCCCTTGAGCTCCAGGTACACCAGGTAATCCACGGGGGCCAATAATCCCTTGATCACCTTTGCGACCTGATTCACCTCGAATACCTGGTTCACCCCTATTTCCCTAAAATTACAAATGGGAATTAAACAAGAAATTTAAACTACCCATTCTTAGTTTCAAAATGATCATAGTAAACAAAATCTATATCAGACAGCAGCCCCCATTTGCTTTTTAGGCTCTAGTACAGAATAGATGATGGGCTTCTTATCAAATATATATTCCAAGTATTCAATGCATAACTTGTACAAAAGTATAAATTTTTCTCTTTTCCTTTGAACATATGTACAGTAAAATATCATTTAAATTTAGAAAACAGATTGTTTATAAAATTTATAAAAACCTAAAATGACTAAAATTTATTCATGCCTTCACTAGGCCCTCAGGCACATTGCTTATATGGGGCCCCAAACACCAATAACAAAAACCTGAGTACAGCAAATCTTACTCTTATTACTAAACAATCAACTCTGATAGGTCATGTATACTTAAATCTGTTCAGAAGAAAATATGTTCAATAAGCATTCATGTAATACAGGTTTTCAGAACTATGATGATCGATAAAATAACAAAGTAAATCATTACTTACTTTTAAATGAATTCTTACTTTTTGCATAATTTAAAGTGATTAAAAACAAATCATTGAGTATTGTACATGTTAAAAGAATTATATTTTTGTAAATAAAACATCTATCATTTTATGTTAAAAAATGCATGACCTTTGGATTTAAATGGCATAAAATACTGATAGATATAAAATAAGAAAAAAATGGTGATCACAATTTGAATCACAAAAACGTAATAAAGAAAATTAAACTGTTTGAAAATTGCAAAAGAATCTATAAGTAAAAAGGCATAATGAATTATGCACATTTTTGTGTTCTTTTCAATGTATTTATGCAACTTAGGAATATTTAGTGTAGCTGATGAACAAGTTTTGTGTTTTCAGATTACTAATGAAATGTTCTTGGAATAGATGTTAAATGTTATCCTTGTGGATGGTGCTTATATTAAGGAAATGACTAACTGTAGACTTTGTGAGTTGAGAAAACAAGTTTTCAGTCATACAAGGTGGCATTTCGAATAATAATCTAGGGGAAAATAAAGAAAATGATAAATCTGTCATTCTTAAGGTTTTGGGCAATCTCATTTTGTATTTGAACATGCTAAACTAATATAATTTCTAAAATCTATTTTTGAAATAAATAAGTCATTTTAAATTTTAATCTCTGTTAAACATTAACAAAACCAGAGCTTTCCCATTGGCACACAGCCCAAAAAGGCTTACTTAGAAAAGTAGGTCAGGGTATGTAAGTTTAGTAAACTCAAGTATTTCTAATCTATTTGGTAGTAAATGATTATTATTCATTATACATTAGTCCCATCAAAATGATTATACTTTTTACTATGGATGAATTAATTATTTTATTTTTCATGTCTTTTACTACTTTAAAGGACATACTCCAAGAAATTAAAAAGTAATCAATGACTTGATTATGTAGGAAACATTTTCATTACTTTTATTATAGAAAATAATTACATTTTATAAGTCACACATACTTTTTGTCTACATTTTAAGTACAAGGACACAAAGAACTTAAAAAATTAATTTGTAAAGATAACAGAAAAAATATACACCTGCGAGCCCTTTGGTCCAGGAACTCCTTGACTGCCAACAAGTCCCGGAAGTCCACGTGCTCCAGGAAATCCTGGAACCCCTGAAGCTCCACGGTCCCCCTAATAATTTTAAAATATAACAAATTATCAAAATAAAGCTATCAAAAAGTTATTTAGCATTTACAACTCAAATTTTGATTGTAAAGATTATCAATAATTTATTGTTACATCAAATTAATCACAAATATTGTATCGAAAATTTATAAAAAATACACATTGTAAATATACACAATACATTTATACATGATTTACAAAAAGAATGGATTCAAATTCAATTCTTTTCATCAGTTAGTATTAACAATAAATGCTAAATATATCTGTGGGGAATGAAGAAAAATCTAATGGAACTATACTTTTAAGCATCTAATTTGTGCAATCTAGGAACCTAGAGTTTTTGAAGGAAATGAAACAAGATAACTGCAGAAGAAAACCTTCTGTAAATGAACTTAGAATAATCTGAAGCTTATAAGCCAATTTCAGACACTTCAGTTTTAAAAGTCAAAAAAATATTTTATAAAATATTAGAATAAAATCAACTTACAGGACTTCCTCTTTCACCAGGCAAACCATCTTTTCCATCTGGACCCTAGACAAAGTACACAAAAATAAATTTAAGTACTATAAATGCTCATTAATGTTAAACATAGTACATTAATATTTTGGGTATTTTTTGAAGGTTCGACAATCTGAAATTAAGTTTAAAACAAATGACAAGAAATATCAAGCATACTTGTCATATCAAATGAAAAATTATATATATATATATTTCTTTGTTTACATATTGAAAAGAACTCCTTTGAAAATAGGAAATAAGGAGATTTCTAACATTAATTGGGAAAGATAAAAGTTCAAAAATTGAAAGTAATCCATGTTTTAGATGGAACAGAATCAGATGGAATAGTATTCAGGTTATTTTTCTTATTTAAATTTCCATCTTTAATTAAAAGGTGAGTGAATAAAGATAGTTTAATATGAGCAATGATAAATAGAAATAAAAATATGGTATAAATTTAAAACTGTTAAATAAAATAATATGTACTTACAATTAGACCTCGTTCACCATTAACTCCAGAAGTACCTATCTCTCCTCTTGAACCTTGAGCACCTTGGTTACCTTTTGGCCCAGTTGCACCAGACTCTCCCTGAGAAACAATACCAGCAAATAATGTAATACATTAAGATAGAAATATATTTTGCAAACAATAAATGAGTGCTTGTGTATCCATTGTAAAAATAAACATCTAACTTATTTAGTAAATATGTTTACATGAAACAAATGTCATAGCTTACTTCAATAATACACATCTCACAAAGTCTTACACTATTTTCTTTCTTACTAATTTTTTGGAGTGCAGTAAAAACTCTTAAGTAATTTTTTCAGTTCTTGAAAGAATTTATTAATGACTATTATGTTCAATGGTAACTATGTACAATTAGTATAAACGTTTAGTAAACAAACTGTGTATTGTACTTTATGAGAAAAATGGGAAAACATACTGTGCACTCAATGTGTAAATAATCATAGTGTTTATTAGATAACAAGGATATGATGTAGTAAAATTAGAAAAATTGAATAGTTTAAATAAAAATCCACTCCAACAACCTAAATATTTTATGTTCATGCTTTAGGATTCAAACAATGTTAACAAATAGGAAACTGGTATCAAATAGTATCAGTATGATTTTTAAATGCAGTATAAGAGCTGTATTTGTCAGAAGAAGCTCAGTTACTAACAATGGTTTTTATAGAGTAGTTTGGCAGAGTTAAATTTAAAAAAGAGTAATATTGCCAATATTCTTGCTTACTTTAAAATACAATAAAGTATAATAGAAATAAGTTTCATTTCTATCTTTTAGAGAAAATTGTTATTTGAAGAGAAACATTACTTTTAAAATATTTCTGATTTGTACTATGATACAACATATCTTTTGTATTGATTAAAAACTTAAATTTTTTAATAAAACAAAAAATAGCAAATAAAACTATATTCACAAATATAAAACAATTTCAACATATGCAAAAACAAATTTTTATGAGCAAAAAAAGAAATCTTATAAAAGATACTTATTGTTGTACGACTTCTAAATTTTAAACATTTTCTTACTTTTGGTCCATGTGAACCTGGCAATCCAGGGCTGCCTTGCCTGCCAATAGGTCCCTGAAAATAATTTAATGTCATAATTAGCCCAAAATACAGGAATATCTCTCAGCAAGTGAAACTGCATTTGAATTCAACAACCCAAGTACAAAACTTTAAAACAAATTAATTTTTCAAAATTTAATTCATTTTCAACTATTACAGAATTTGATATGGACATTTTAAAAGAAAATTTAAGTTGGCTAACTTAAAAGTTAATTGCATTATTACCTCATAACACATCAATAAACAATAGCATATGCATTCTTTCAAGGAACACTATACAAGAGAAATTGACTAAAATTTACATTTTCCCTAGAAATAATTATTGACATTTGTGCATCCTATTTTAGAAGCATACAATGTTTTACAAATATAAATCATACAGAATTTGAAATTATAATCTAAATATTTGGAACTAATTGAAAGTAAAATATATGGTATGTTCAATGTTTAAATAGTAGCCTTACTCAATCCACAATAAAAATATTTTGACATTTTACACACTAAAAAATTATAGCATTTTAGAAAAACTTACAGTTGGTCCTGGCTGGCCTGGCAGTCCATCTACTCCTCTAAGACCCTGAAATATAAGTCAGTTAACAACTTTGTAATCAATATACTACATCAATCTGGTAATGATTATAGTTAAAATCTATAACTAATACCGTTTTAAATTAATGCTAGAAGTATGCACAAATGATAAAATACTTACAGGAGGACCTGGCGTTCCCTCTCTACCCCTTTCTCCCCTTGGTCCAGGTGGTCCCTAAAATGCAATGAATATCTAATTTTACACGATGAGGAAGTGGATCACTCAGAAATTTGTAACACTCACATAGTTTTTTATATCCATAAAGCATCAGTTTAATGATATAGGTTATGTATGAATAATGTTTAGAAAACAGATTCTACTTTTGAATTTTAAGTTTTAATATTGATAAAATATAATTTTTTATCAATATTTTTATTTCCAAATTTTTAATGCAGGATTTATAATAAATATGGTACAAATGCTGCTAATTAAAAGCAAAAGATACAGCAAATGTATATTAAAATTTACATCAGTATTTTAAAATTGAACTTTTTGTTTTAATTGCATTAAAATATTATTGGTTGGGTAGATTAGTAATTGATATGATAAAGTATATATATTTTTTCAAGGAAAGCGGATTTTCTGCTAAAATATAAATTTACCATTGGCCCGGGAATCCCCATCTTTCCAGCAGTGCCTCCAGCACCCTGCAATTAAAAGACATCCTGTTCAGAAAATATGCAAATATCAATATTTTTCATTCAGAAACAGTGTTACTGAACAGATTTGCTAAATAGAGAGAAATGCCATTTTTTAGTAAGAAAAAGAAATTAAAAATGCTGCACAGGTTATTTTTCTTCGATTACAATATTTAAAGATACTATTTGACATTCATGGAATCACTCAATGTAGGAAACAAATCAATAGATGTTAAATAATTTAATATATATTAATCAAATTGTAAATAACAATTTTCTTATGAATAATTAATTTAATCTCAAACATAGTTATGCTAATTCATTTGAGGCTTTGATTTAATACAAAGATACATTGACCAGAGTACATTTTAATTGAAAAACAAGGAGCCTGGACAGTTTGAAGTTAGTTACTTAATGATATCAAACTTGACAACAGTGGAACAATATTTTGACCAAGGTTTGAGCTATAGATATTGGAAGATGCCGTTCAAAGCTGTCTATGAAATACAATAACTTATGTGATTATTAGGCAATTTTAATCCATATTTTTTTAGGACAAGCCGAATATTTTTATACCCATTTCCCAAATACTTTGAAATCAGTTCAATAGCTCAAATGCGATGTCAGGAGACTGAAAAAAAATCCGAATTATTTCTATCAGCCAGAAATTAAAATACTAATAACTATAAAGATCAGTTGTTTAATTGCTGCTAAAAAATAAATAAATAAATAAAAGGTGTTAAAAATAATTTTTATGCAAAACATCACTTTAGAAGAAGGAATGATATTTAGAATTTTGTTACAAAATACTATAAAAAAGCTTTGGAAATTATCACAAAGGACAAGAAAACTCAAGATCAGATAGTAATATCAATAAATTAAATACCTTTTCACCAGAACTACCTTGCTCTCCTTTAGATCCATCTAAGCCAGGGAATCCCTACAAGAATTTACAAAACTTATTGATTGATCTTATTAATGTTTTGCATTTGAAATGTTTCATAATCAAGATTTAAAGTAAAACAAAAATGTTATTGATTGTAATTGGCAAGAAACATTATTCCAAAAGTAATTAAAACTAAATAACAAATTTAAATATCATGGTTGAAATGTGATCTAAGTATTTCATGTTCAATTAAATTGGAATATGAATAATACATGAAAGCATTTAAAAAGTATGAAAAAAATTAAAAACCATGTAAAATGATTTCATACACGATGCCCTTTAGCTCCTGGTAATCCTGGAAGTCCAGGTGGTCCTCTGGCACCCTAAAGGAATTGGAAGTATTAACAAAACTTGCATAACATTTTTGAAAACATGAAAATGAATTTGAAAACCTATAAAGAACGATTTATTTTGAAATTTTTTTTCAATAACTTGGTATATAAAATTAGATAAATTCAAATTAATAATTTTAATTTATCTGTGAAAATTAATAATTTTAAAAGCAGACACAAAATGCCAAACACATTTAAAATATATATTCATTAATTTGTAAAACATGGGATTGGATTGGAATTTCGGTTTTTAATGGTGTAGGTTCCAAAAGACAAGTTGAGCCAAATGCAAGAAAAAACTTGCATGTAAAACATGAGATGTAGGACCAAATATACAAGAATGAACTTAATGCAAATTTAATTTGCCATGTGAAGGGGATAGAAAAAGAATTGAGTAAATGACTCTTTTAATTTAATTGCAATATATATGCTGTCATATACTTTTATCTGTTTAGATGTGAAATGTAAGAAAGCATAAGAGAAGTTAAAAATTTTGAAACTCATTTAAGTTTTTTATATACAGTTTTGGGAAGGTTTTTGTGCTAATCACTCAGCATTTGTAAATAAATGTGGAATTTCAAAGGATATAGAAACATTCTTTAAAATCTGGCTATTAATGGCTTAGTCTACTTTTATAATAACCCTCACATTTCATTTTAGCACCTTTTACAAAGGACAATACATATATTATTGATCTGGAAAACACTTTTAATTAAATTTATAGTATAATATGTATGTTACATATAGCATTGGTTGATGAGCATTCAACAAAAACTCTTAAACTCCTCTATTTAAACATTCAAAATAAAATTCATACTTGAGGACCAGGTGAGCCAGGAGGTCCAGGTCTTCCATCTTCGCCAGATTCTCCCTAGTATAAAAATTTAATGAAACAAAATTTACCATAAAAACAAATACCCTCAATAAGTTTATTTACAAATTTCTTTAATTGAAAATGTGAAATTTAAAATCAGAAAAATTACATAAATTATATTTTCATTTTCTATGGATTATATATATATATTTAAAAAATTAATTCCTGATTATGATTTGATAGATCAAATATATATTAATATTGGTTTATAAACTTTTGTATAAACAAAAGGTGCTGACATGGTTGGTTCTTTTTTGGTTTTATGGCACAAGGGCCATATTTGGCCATGCTGCGACATACAATATCAAGTAATAGATAGACACACAATGAAAGTTTTACTGACACAGAAGAGAGAAATACACACAGGGAGGAAGTACTAACATGAATTTATTGTCAACATAGTTATAAGAAAATATCAACTGAAGAGTTTATTCCTATTCCATGCTCATTTTTCATTTTCTATGCAGTAAAAAATCAATCAGTGTGTACATTACTACCTTTTCAATTACTTCACAGAATTTCACTAACTTTAAAATTTAATTTTTAAAAAACAAAATTTGGAACCAAATACACAATATATTAATTAAAAAAGTGCAATCTACAATCTTTGAATTTTATAAAATGATCAATGTTTTCTCTAGTAAAAATATTAGTCTTGGACACAATATATGGAAATGCATTGATAAAAATAGTTATATTGATAAAAATATAATTATACTTTAAAGCAATATTTGAATAACGAAAATATCTTACATCTTTTCCAGGCAAACCAGGTAAACCCCGAGGGCCTCCAACACCAGGTGGTCCCTAAAATAAGCCATATTATGTTTTAATAAGACTAGTAAAATAATAAAATTTTTTACATGGGCATATAAAAATACCTGAAAAAATCAGTTTAAAAAGCTCCTTTTAGACTTTAATCATTAACATCTGTCTGACATCAAGCCATACACACCATATACATGCATTATTTCTTCCATATTACTGAAGCTATACACATTTGTTACGATTTTAAGAGATCAATTCTCAAACTAGTTAAAAAATACCATTAGTTTCAAGCAAATGTTTGTGCTACTACTTGATGTTAAGAGAAAATTTGATAAAATCTGCTTCAGGTTATAAATCACAAAATGTAAAAGTTCAAAATTCTATTCTATCACAAAGTGATAGAGCAGAGTTTTGGATGGAAAAGACAGAATTTTGGACAAAATTCTAATGGGAAAGTAAATCAGATAAATTCTGTTAATATGAAATACTTTTGTTATTTTTAATTAAATTTAAATTTACTTACAGAAGGTCCAGAATCACCTGTTTCACCTCGAATACCCTGAAATCCTTGAGGACCCTATAGAAAATTTAAAATGAGTTCAATCCTTCTAAAACACAAATGCAATATACCTATATCATTGAAAAGATCATGAAATTCAAGTTCACATTTTTGTGATTTAAATTTTATTAAAAAATAAAAGTACACAAGATTTGTATAAATGCATTATTTCGTAAATGGTATGCAGTAATTAAGAACTATGCAATCACAAGTATAATTTGATCTATCCTTGTTTCATATCAAGATAAGATCCTGCAGTTTTCTACATGGGCTATCAACTTGAGCATCTCAATACAGGTTTCTCTTGCACTTATCAATTTCAGTTAAGGTTGAAAGGTCAATTGAAATCCAATTTTTAGTTGATGCAATTTAATATCAAACATCCTACAATATTTAAAACCAAAAGGAATTGAGAGTTTGGATGTAATGGTATTTTCAATTTTAAAATTGATTCAATTCTTATTTAATTTTTAAAATTAAGGGCCGCACATCTAGCCCATTAAAATAGGTTTTTATAAATTATTCTAGTTCTCTCTCCCTCTCTGCAGATAGTTCTTTAAAATAAACTTAACAAGTAGGGAGGAAAGGAATTTATAACCAATAAAATATATAGCACGATATACGTACAGGTTGTCCAGGAGGTCCAGTTCCACCTCGAGGTCCAATGGGTCCCTGCAAATTAAAATTATATTATATAAAATAAAAACTGTTGAATAATTCTATAGTTTCTTTTTTAAACGTTCAATGTGTTATCTCCCAATTAAAGTTACATACAATAAGAAAAATACGAATTCATTATTTCTTTCTAGAATGAAAATTTCATTTCAGAATCAACTATAGTTAGTGGTTGCTAGTTTAGGGTCAGCCTTCCCATACTTTGTCTATAAAGACAAAAGACTCATTGCAGACTTCCCATGTGATGTCCTTGCCATATTTTTAAGACTTTCTAACATTTTTAATCACAAAAGTATTACAGCTAACTGATGGTTAGCAAATAGGTAAGGAATTGTAGGGAGAACAGAAATCAAAACATTATTCCTAAAGGGAAGCTAGATAATTTTTGTTTCACATTCATCTCAATGCATATTAGAAAAAGATACACTCAACAGTGAAATTCTTTAGCATTCCACAAAATTAAGAATTGTAAACAGTTAAGATCTTTAACTTTTCTTTTACATGTGATTCGACAATACTCTATGCATAATATAATTTTAACACAAACTCGAACAAGCAAATGTCTTAATTGCCTTCTAATCTGTGATAAAACCAATAACTTAAAGATTCCAATATATAGTACTTTCAGAAAAAAAGCTAGTATTTTCAATAATCGAAGTTAGATTTTGAATAAAATATTGATTTGAAGTACTTAGACCTTTGCAAATGATGTTTTTACTTTTATTTTAGATTCACAAAACTTTCTTTGACCAGTAAATGTTAGGAGAAAGAGTAGTCCATAATCACACATAAATTTTGAGAATGTTTACAATATTGTAAATGCTTGATTATTTAGACAAATATTATTATAACATTAAACATATATTTGTTCCATTTACAATTGTATTATTATGAATTGTTAAGACCAATAAACAAAATAAAAGTAAATTATCATGTAATAGAAGTAATGGGATCTACTTGACACTCACAACTTGAGCTTGCATAAAATGGAAAGCATCTGGAGCAGGACCTTTGTCTCCAACAAAACCTTGTTGAGCAGCTAACTGATTGAACCAATTATTCCACTAAAATAATATGTAAAATACAATAATTAATGAAAAGTTCACAAAAGATTAAAATTTGTAATTATACAAAAATTCTTATACAACTTATGGAATTGAAAGAAGCTTGAAAAAATGTTGGTTTTGAATTAAATTATAAATGTTTGATAAAAGTTAATATTTCGTAACAGAATATATTAATCAATGGTTGGTTGGTTTGATGGCGTAAGGGTCATATTTGGCCAAGCTACACCAAACACAAGACAGACAATATCAAGTGATTGTAAAAAAGGATGGAGTGAAGGAGAAAGTAGAGAAAGATTGCTTGGGTATCCTGGGGTTGTGGCCCCCATCTTTAAAACAGGCAGTAAACCCCATGGGAAATGAATATATCACTAGGGTACCTCGGGCTGGTGACGCAGATACACACCTAAAGATGCGCCCCCTGAGGGGTATTAATTAATGGAATGAATAATTATAAACCATGTGAATCAGGTAACAACTTAATAATTAGTTTATTACCAGAAGTATATCATGATAAAAACAAAGTAAGCAAATTTTTTACTAACCCCACCAGCTGCAGCTCCACCTCCACCTCCACCTCCAGGTGGTCCAGGAGGGCCTGGTTCTCCAGGTGATCCATGATAGCCAGGTTGTCCAGGCACACCCTGTGGCAATGTTTTCAGTTTTAATAACTTAATAAAATCATCAACATAGTCATCAAACATAGTTAAAGCATTATTTAAAATTATATTTTATTTTTAGAAACAATGGTCTTGCATACAAGAAATATTGTATTACCCTTTCACCAGGAGATCCAGGTATTCCAGGTTCACCACTGGTTCCCTAAAAATAATAAAGTCTCAAAAATAAAATTAGCAACTCAATAATTTAAGTTTCAATTGTTCTTTTATTGTTCATTTTAAAGCATAGACACTGAATAAGTCTCAATTTAAAAATAATTGCAAATAAATTCAGAAGCCAACAGATATTAATACCAATAGAAGGGTGAAGAAGAAACTCCAAATTTTTTCTTATCGGATTAAAATTAGATAGGTTCCATGAAGTCCTTCCTTCTTGTGAAAAATGACCAAAAGAAGCCTTGGATCAACATGAAAACCTAACAAATACCCCAACATAATGTAGAAAAATGACCAAAAGAAGCCTTGGATCAACATGAAAGCCCTACAAATACCCCAACATAATGTAAGAATATGATCAGGACTAGCCATGATGTTACTTTGACAGTTGTGAGTTATGGTAAATCATATATTTCCTGCTATATATTTCATGACTTTGGTGTGGCCAGTTCTAAATTTTCTGAATGCTGTCTGTTCTTTATATAACTTGAAGTTGGCTATTTCTCCAGATCTTTTTGTCCTCTGTATCAGCGATTTTCACCTTTTTTTATCTATGGCACTCATAAAGCAACTACTAAAATTCTGTAGCACACCAAAAATTATATTTTTTTACTTATCTGACAAAAATTAGGTATAATTTTGCTTGATTTATACAAAGTACTAGTAATTACCTACCTTTTTTGCTATGAAGATGGTTTCAAAAATTTTTAGAAACAATTTATGACACTTTATGATAAAAAACAATATTCAAAACTATTTATATGGTTTTACTTCTTATTTATATGGTTCAAAACTAAATCATTGAAATGAAATAAATGTTACACAATTTAAACCATTTCACTATCCCTAAGACACACCAGTGTGTCATGACACATTGCTAGCTATAGCATATCCATCCACTATTTCATTACCCAGTATCCCCACATAAGATAGAATCACATCAAATGTACTGGGAAATGTTTCGAAAGTCTCAAGTTTTCCTATTATCGTAAAATGGGAGTAGGATACTTACTGCATAGCAAGTTTCCAAGTGTGCTAATGCATTGAGGCTATCTGTCAGTAACCATATTTCCTCTTTGTGGATTCCAATGGTTTTAGGTGAAATCAAGATAGCTTCCAGTTCAGCTCTATAATTGGAACTATTGTTTGTTTCATTTGCTAATACTAACAAAATTCTTATTCAGTTGGAATATTATGGATCCACTTCCGCAGATGTCATATTCCAATTTGCTTCTATCAGTAAAATTCCAAATGGTCTACAATGTAATAGCAGAGAGCATCTCCAGGCCTAAAATTGACAGTTGTATCCAAAATTTGGTTGTCGAAATAGAATTTGTAAGTGCAAAATACAACTGACAACTGCTAATTTCAAACCCTGGTAACAACTTTACACATTCCAGAAGATAGCATTTCCACTAGAAAACTGCATAACTGATCTTACTAGATCAATAGGTCTTAACAAGTTGATAAAAATTATGTTCAGTGCTTAAAATTGTGAATGTGTTGATGTTCCTATACTTTGTGTTATTTGTCTCTTCATTTAACTTTAAGTGTTTCAATTTTACGAAAAGAAATATCTTATTCTTTAATAAGCAAATATAAAAAGAATAACTACATGACATCAAAATATATCACTTAAACAAAAATATGCTTATAGATTCAATCTTATTTGAAGGGTTGGTTTTGGGGTTTTATGGCACAAGGGCCATATTTGGCCATGCGTTATTTGAAGGGAATCACAAATCGGTTAAGATATTTCCAAATCTAAACCTGAATTCAGATCTGTTTGGAAATAAAAGGCACTTTGAATAGGTTTAATTAGTTTCAAAACTTACAGGAGGTCCTACAACAGGTACAACAATGTGATCAGGTGAACCTAGAGCTGGAACTCCATGATCTGTAAAGTCTGGTCTAGGTCTCTAAAATAAAATGTTCTCATGAAACAAATAGTTAAATTTGTATAAATTCATAATATTTTAGTTGCTTGAGTAGACCATTGTAAGTTTGATCCTTTGATCCAAGTTGATCTTTTTAAACATAATTTATTAGTTCATCAATTTTTAAGAAAAGAATGCATATCGAGGTGAAATAATTTAAAATACACAATTTTTCCCAAGAATACTTTAGAATGTAAGAAATCTATATGCAATATGCTATGAATGCATGCAATTTTCAAAACATACTTAAACTTATGGATCTCATTATTTATATTATAGAATCCTATTTCATAAGTTTGCATCCCATTTTAACAATGTCATACTAGAACCTTCTAGTCCTGAGAAAAGGTCTCACCTCAAAAAAAAAAATTTCAGCTGTTTAAGATGCTTGGAAGTATTCATAGAATAAATTCACAAAAAGTTTAAAACTAAGTCCTACAATAAAGAATGAGTTGTTAAAATCTAGAGATAGTTTCATAAAATTATAACTAATATTTGAATAAACTACATAAGTATACCAATGTATACTTATGTAGTAATTGATGTAATATATAGTTAATGTATTATGTAGTAATTGGTGTAATATGTAGTAATTGGTGTAATATGTAGTCATTGATGTAATATGTAGTCATTGATGTAATATGTAGTCATTGATGTAATATGTAGTAATGTATTATGTAGTAATTATGTAATACTACTGAAGTTTTTAAATTAAAATATTTTTCAACTATGTATTTTGTATTCAAATACCAGTGAACATCAATTTTGAAATAAAAAGAATAACTATTTTTCAATTTAAGTCTATACAATATCCCTTTACACCTGTTACGTTCAAAACTTTCCTACAATTATATAAAGAGCTTGAAATAATCTAAATTATGAAATGTCTGGTATGTATTTCTGTCCAATCTTGTAGAGTACAATTGTTAAATGTGTTGAGGGTACCTAAAGACCTGATGGGCCAACTAATTTGATATGGTCAACAAAGATAAAACGTAGATAAGGTTTAAGGAAAAACATGTAGGTTTGGTTTGTTGCACGGTCTTTTTTGCAACGCGAGAGCTGATTAGACATAGTTTCACTTGAAAAATATTTATGAACAAATTTAGTGTTATAAGTTGAGGAATGTGAATTTCTAAAAACATCCCAACTTTACTGATGAAGTATATTTGCCGAATCATACATGATCTGATGGGTATGTTTCAAAGTAAATATTTATGCACTGGAACCTAACAAGTCACTATAAAAGGTTTTCAGCCGAAGAACATGGTTGGCCCAGAACAGCCCTGCTCGAGCTTGATAGGATTTTCTGAGTTCAAATATTCCAGATAAAGAAAATTTGAATACTCATTTTTCATCCTGCCACCCGTAAAACTGGCAGAAATTAATCATACTTTCACCTACTATTTGTTTTCTTAAATTCAATTATAAGGACTAAAAATATGCAAAAAGGAGTAGGGGAAAATCAGATTATTTTTTATTCTACGAGGAATTAATAGTTTTTTGGAAAAGAAATTATCTTTCCTTTCGGAAGTTTTATTTTGTCTGAAAACATGCAACACGTTCAATTTACCAATTATTGTACGGCAATTGTAACTGACTTAAAAGCGCATCAAATGCACCTTTTCAAGAGCTAAACTGTCATTCTATGAGCCATGCGAGCACTTGATGTTTATTTACATTACGAATCTTGTAATTGAGGTTTGTTACTTTAGAGTTGGAGTATTTTATAGCGCAACTAAAATGTTTTAAATTTTGTTCGACAGATTGTTTTGGTTTAGTTCTGTCCGTCATTCTACGGATATTTTTTGCTACAAGACGAATTTGACAAGGCCTACTTTATCACCAATAAAGGCAAATCTCCCTTAAGATCTCGTCATCTGACCATGGTTTAAAATTACGTGACGTTGTCCTCGATCCTTTCCCTTCGGGATTGATCCCGGACCGTCGTCAATAGCCCGTGTATTGCTCTAGTATGACGTTAAATAATTACCATCACATTACGCCTTTAAGATGGGGCCGCGGTAGCCAGGTTGGAAAAGTAGCGGATTAGCAACAGGGGGTCTCGAGTTCGAAGTTCGATCCAAAGACTGTCGTGAACATAGGGGGGGGTATTTCAATTAACGTCACACTGGAGCAACACAACGGGCTATTGGTGACGGTCCGGGATCACTCCCAAAGGGAAAGATCCGAGGACAACACCAAGTAATTTTGAACCACGGTCAGATGACGAGGCAACACCTGAGCTGGCACCCCACTCTCCAAACTTCCACACCACGCCAACGTGAGGACATTTGAGGCCACGACAGATTTAACGTGCACCAGCCCCCTTTGTACACGACGGTGTTTGGCTGGATTCGAACTCGCAACCCTTCGGTTGCAAGTCTGTTACTCTTCCAACCGGGCCACCGCGGCCCGCTTTTCTATGGGTATATATGTTGTTTTGGGTTTTGTTGGAATCGGTCTCAACCTCTGCAGGACTTGAAATTATAGTGACGTATGGTGTATATGAAAGTAGAAAGTTATGTTAACCATGAGTGTATATAAAAGATAACAGAAGAAAGCGTGAGACGAGACGTCTTGATTTTGAATACATGCTATGCTTGTAAATACAAGTTGGTTTCAATAAAATTAATTTTTAATGTCTCGTAAACTTTAATGTCTTTTGGCCCCCAATCGATCAAAGCCGACAATTGTTATGGGCCTTAAACTAAACTTTGCCATCACAAATCGAATTTTTCGTGCAACCCGCTGGTACTTGTAAAGCTGAAGTTTGAAACCTGAATTTGCCGCTACCGGTATCCAATATGATGGGGACTCAAGAAAAGTCCATGTTTTCCTTCCTAAAGTTGTCGGACTTCAACTATGCCACTTGGAAGACTGACATGAAGGTATTGCTAATCGACCTTAACTGCTGGGAATTTATCACGAAAGCAGAGCCTCTATTGTTGCAAGATGCTCCAGAACAAGAAAAAAGAAACTCGTTGGAGAAAGCAGAGAGCATACACAACTATCTACCAGGGAATATAGAAAATATCAAGTCTTGATTTCATCTACTGAGGACGGTAAGGAAGCTTGGGATATATTGAAGACCAACTTTGAACCAGTATCTAGGGCACGATTAGCAGGTCTTGTGGACGAGTTCTTTCAATCTGCTACCAGCCGGAGGACGAATCCATTGGAATATTCTGCAAACGAGTGTATGAGAAACTCTCGCAATCAAAGGTGGGTTTGGAATCTCAGACTTAGTTTGCTTCCAATTGATAAGACTTTCCTCACGAATACGATAATCTGGTACCACTGCTATACAGGATGGATGACAATGAGTTCACGCTAGACAATCTGTCTAAGCATTTGGAGACAAAATCCAGCTGGATCGAGCTGAAGCGGAACTATGAAGGCAAAAACTTGAGTATCGTGGCCGATGTTTATGCTACCAGAAGAAAGTCACCTAGATACAAGAAGACACGGACGTCTACTCCTGATCACAGCAGATGTGTACTGGACACAAAATTCATTCAAGCCCAAGAAAGTCAACGGTTGGTCGTATAGGACCGCGACCATTTTGCAGCTACTGCCGGTACATTTCGAATCGAAATGCTTTGAGAAATGCAATCAACAGAAACCTGGTGGAGAATTCTACATGGAGGACAATCCGAGAACTAATCCTCAACTTGCCTGCAGTTTCAAGTTTTCAAAATGAAAGACGGAATTATTGATTCTGCTCACTTCTGTAACGAACGCGATGTTTACGACATTCAAAGAGCTGCCACCACAGAAGATCCTAGTCGGAGACAAGGACAGCACCTCGGAAGTGTTGGGTATGGGTGATATTCAATTTACAGTTTTAGATAGAAATAGAAATTTTGATGTAACTTTGAAAGATGTGTTATATTCACCTAATATGAAAAGAAATTTAATTAGTGGTGCTCCCACTGACCTTGTGGGAAACAAAATTAAATGGGGAAATAACAAAATGATTATTATAGTTATAATTATTTGTTCACTGTTCCCAGAATTGAAAAAATTAAAAGGTTATCCCAAGATTAAAAACTATGTATATGTAACTGGTTTAGATCTAGAAAAAGCCCACCGTAGGTTTTGTCAAATTAACATGCCCTTAATTGAAAATATGAGTAAAATTAATTGTGTAAAAGAATTGAAAAACTTGATTGTAAAAATATAGATAGAAATTGTAAGATTTATGCTATTGCCAAATCCACTAGAGTATCCTTAAAAAGAAACTAAGTATGAAAGGAAACTAAAAACGTTTCGGAAAGGGTCCATATGGATTTGTGGGGTCCTTCTCCAGTTAACTCTAGGTGGAAACAAATACTTTTTATCTATTGATGATTTTTCGCGTAAAGTAATTGTTTATATTCGAAGTAAAAAATGAAGTTTTTGATTACTTTAAAAAATACTTAGTTAAAGCTGAAAGACGGCTAAATGTTAAGTTAAAATGTGTCCGAACTGAATGGTTTAGAGTTTTGTCACAAAGAATTCAAAAAGTTTTTAAAAAAATGATCTTGGAATAAAAATCGAAGAACTTCAACTTATACCCCTGAACAAAACGGTATTGCAGAAAAGTTATGCCATGGATAGTGTCAGAGCTATGCTTCAGGACAGTGGTTTACAACCACGATTTTGGTCAGAAGCACTTTTAACATTTATTGATACTAAAAATAGATGCGAACACAAATTAACTGAGGGTATATTACCTAACGAAATATGGACTGGTTTCAAACCACCAGTAAAACATTTTAGATTTTTTTGCTCTTTGGCATGTGTTCATATTCCTAAAATACAGAAATAAATTACAACCCAGAGCAAAACTTGGTATTTTCATAGGATATGGTTTGAAAACTAAAGGTTATAGAATATATATTCCTAATGAGAAGAGAATGGTTGAAACTGTTCGTGTCGACGGAAAGTAAGAAAGCTATTTATGTACTATTTGATAAAAACTTTGAGTACGTTTCTTTTTTATTTTAATTCTGATACTTCTGTTTATCAATCAAACGAAAATATAAAAGTAAAATCAGAAAGTGAAACTCAAGTTTTAGAATCTAAAGGTTTAGTTAAAACTGAGAACTTGAAATCTCTTAACATTTCAAATTGGCGAAGAATCGAAAAACCTAGAAATAAAAGCAATAGGATTGATGTTACTATTCTGAAAACTTTAGAATGAGATCCTTAAATGATATTAAAAAGTATTGTACTAAGAATAAGATAAGGTTTGATCCTGTAAGTTTCAATTTTAAACCAGAGACTGAACATCCTAATGTGGATATTTCTAATGTGCCATCTACTTCTAGTGATGAATCCAACTTTTTAGTCCAGCAGCTGTACGACATGTATGATTAGTGTTACACTGTCGAAATCCCCAAAAGTTATGAAGAAACGCAAACATGTATGGACAAAATTAAATGGAATGCTGCCATGAATGAAGAGATTCAAATAATGAAAGATAGGCAAGTATGAAAATTAGTGGACGCACCCCAAAATATAACCATAATTGGAAGTGAGTGTACAGCTTAAAAATGGACCAGAAAAATATACCTAGAAGGTATAAAGCTAGTCTTGTTGCTCAAGGTTTCAAGCAAAAACCCGGCATTAATTTTAAAGATTTTTTCACCAGTTGTGAATTTTTCTATTAAATTATTTGTACTATTGATTTCTATGCGGGTTGGTGTCACTGTCAAGTTGACGTGGAAAGTGCTTATTTGTACGGACGGCTTAAAGATACTATGATACAACCAAAAGGATTTGTGCTAAAAGGGTCCGAAAACAAAGTATGTCTATTGGAAAAAGGCTATATATGGTCTGCATCAAAGTGGCAGAGAATGGAATTTGGAATTAGACGGTATTTGGGTATTTTAACTAAATTAGGGTTTTTTCAATTAAATTGGTTTAATTGTGTCTACAAATTTAAAGATGCAATTTTAATTGTTTATGTAGATGATATGGTTGTTTTCAAGAGAACATTTGATAAATGAAGTAATCGATGTATTGGTATTTTCAATTAACGCCACACTGGAGCAACACAACGGGCTATTGGTGACGGTCCGGGATCAATCCCAGAGGGAAAGATCCGAGGACAACACCACGTAATTTTGAACCACGGTCAGATGACGAGGCAACACCTGAGCTGGCACCCCACTCTCGATTTATTGGATAAAAAAATTGGATCTTACAGTCCTAGGTAAAAACTAAATATTTGTTAAGCGTAAACTTTCAAGAGATTGAAATTTCAGTTTATTTACATCAAATTACTTATATTGAATTCGTCATCTGACCGTGGTTCAAAATTACGTGGTGTTGTCCTCGGATCTTTCCCTTTGGGATTGATCCCGGACCGTCACCAATAGCCCATTGTGTTGCTCCAGTGTGACGTTAATTGAAATACCCAAATACCCTTATATTGAAAAATTCAAAGATCTTCCTAAAAGTTTTATGCATTTACCTTTTAAAGTTGGTTGTAACTTACCCGACAAGATTAAAGAAATAATAAAAAATCATGAGAATTTCCCTATCGTTCTTTAATAAGATGTTTATTATTTTTATCGGACAGATCCAGACCAGATATTGCATTTGCTGTTAATGTCGCAATATTGTAATGGTTATATTTACAAACACTGGTCTTACGCTGCTGATATGAACTACGAGGGCCGCGGTGGCCCGGTTGGAAGAGTAACGGACTAGCAACCGAAGGGTTGCGAGTTCGAATCCAGCCAAACACCGTCGTGTACAAAGGGGGCTGGTGCACGTTAAATCTGTCGTGGCCTCAAATGTCCTCACGTTGGCGTGGTGTGGAAGTTTGGAGAGTGGGGTGCCAGCTCAGGTGTTGCCTCGTCATCTGACCGTGGTTCAAAATTACGTGGTGTTGTCCTCGGATCTTTCCCTCTGGGATTGATCCCGGACCGTCACCAATAGCCCGTTGTGTTGCTCCAGTGTGACGTTAATTGAAAATACCAAAATACCAAATACTATTTAATTTATTTTGGTAACATTCCCAATATAATATGAAAATATAAACAAAAGTGCATAACTCTTAGCTCAATGGAATCCGAAATTGTTGCACTAACCAATTGCATTAAAGAAGTTATTTGGTTTAGTAGAATTATAATGAATAAGTTTGCGATTACAAAAGACCCCTAGTGTATTGCGATAATCAATCTATTTTTCGAAAATTGACCAAGAAAAACTTTAAAACAAATCGCATTGATATCAAATACAAATTCGTAAATTGATAAAGGGGGGGGGGGAATTTCAATTAACGTCACACTGGAGCAACACAATGGGCTATTGGTGACGGTCCGGGATCAATCCCAAAGGGAAAGATCCGAGGACAACACCACGTAATTTTGAACCACGGTCAGATGACGAGGCAACACCTGAGCTGGCACCCCACTCTCCAAACTTCCACACCACGCCAACGTGAGGACATTTGAGGCCACGACAGATTTAACGTGCACCAGCCCCCTTTGTACACGACGGTGTTTGGCTGGATTCGAACTCGCAACCCTTCGGTTGCAAGTCCGTTACTCTTCCAACCGGGCCACCGCGGCCCCAAAAATTGGTATTTGGTATTTTCAATTAACGTCACACTGGAGCAACACAATGGGCTATTGGTGACGGTCCGGGATCAATCCCAGAGGGAAAGATCCGAGGACAACACCACGTAATTTTGAACCACGGTCAGATGACGAGGCAACACCTGAGCTGGCACCCCACTCTCCAAACTTCCACACCACGCCAACCCAAAAATTGATAAAGGATGAACTGATCAACTTAAATTATATTTCATTGGAGGGCCGCGGTGGCCCGGTTGGAAGAGTAACGGACTAGTAACCGAAGGGTTGCGAGTTCGAATCCAGCCAAACACCGTCGTGTACAAAGGGGGCTGGTGCACGTTAAATCTGTCGTGGCCTCAAATGTCCTCACGTTGGCGTGGTGTGGAAGTTTGGAGAGTGGGGTGCCAGCTCAGGTGTTGCCTCGTCATCTGACCGTGGTTCAAAATTACGTGGTGTTGTCCTCGGATCTTTCCCTTTGGGATTGATCCCGGACCGTCACCAATAGCCCGTTGTGTTGCTCTAGTGTGACGTTAATTGAAATACAAAATACAAAAAAAAATATTTCATTGGAAAATAATTTGTCTGACTTTTTAACAAAGCCTTTATTAAATAAATTCAAAAATATTAGAACAATATTTTGTTAAACTTGAATCTGTTGAATTAATACATCTGCAGAGGTCTTACAACCGATGGGGCGGCATGTTGGAATCGGTCTCAACCTCTGCAGAGGACTTGAAATTAGTGCCGTATGGTGTATATGAAAGTAGAAAGTTATGTTAATCTTGAGTACATAAAAAGTATTGGGTATTGGGTATTTCAATTAACGTCACACTGGAGCAACACAATGGGCTATTGGTGACGGTCCGGGATTAATCCCGAAGGTAAAGATCCAAGGACAACGCCTTGTAATTTTGAACCACGGTCAGATGATGAGAATCTGAGCAGGCACCCCCTCTTGCATAGAGGAAATATAAAAGTTGAGTGAGCAATTGTAACCATTTTATGTGCCCAGGATCAATACCAAAACGTGTAATAACGTGACTCTTAGTTTCCACCCAGCAGACGGAATGAAAGAAAACCAATTAACTTACCGGACTTACTGTTTCTTCAGGTCCAAATACGGCTTCATCATCTAAAAAGGGATAAAACAAGCATAAATATAAATTAAAATTCCAGCTATTTTATCTAAACAAAATTTATATTTTTAACTTAGCCTAACATTATCATAAACAACATCACAATGAGATAAAAACTGGTTAATAGCTGGATCGATATTACTTATTTCCCACCGATTTTGTCGAATGAGTAAGAAGCCTAAGTTGGGAAACGCCACGAATCATTTGTACTGGTGACAAAATGTAGACCACAATAGAAGATAAATATCTGAAAAAGTAGTGCTTTTTACGAAAGCGATGCAAAACACCTGGGTCACAAATACTGAAGAATTGTTTGGGCCTCTTACGGCTAACGAAATGCCAATTCGTTTTCCTATCTAATTCATATCTTGAGACTGCTATAACCACCTCATATTAGCAGGACTATTCCTGAGGTATTGGCTACCCATATGCAAACCTCATAAATCCTCTCTTCTCAAAGCCCTCAGACACATCTCCTTTAGGTATGCTGGCTCAGTAGGTATGCCCACTGCTCTAGCAACCTTCGAGTTGTGGGCGGCGCAGGTTCGATTCCTGTCAGGTGCATTCCTCACTGGGTGTATTTTCCCTCTTCTGTGTCACTAAAAACTTTCGTTGTGTGTGTATGTCTATTACTTGATATTATATGTCTTGTATCTGGCGTAGCATGGCCAAATATGGCCCTTGTACCATAAAATCACAACCAACCTTTAGGTATGCAGGCTACACTAGTGATCTTTTCTTTTCCCATGGGATTTTCCCCTTTCACGACATTTTTTACTTGACGTCGTCATGTGTTGGCTAAATATAGTCCTTGCGCCATAAAACCTAAAACAACCAACTAAACTCTTCTAAAAAACAATTGAGTTTTTTAAATAACTCTCGTTATCAAGCCCATTTCAAAATATAATTTCGGTATGATCCGCTCTTTCACACGGTTCCCTAAGCAGCAGTGTTAAATAAGTATTGCCTTTAATAATTTTTTCACTATTTCAGTGTTTCAACGAGATATCGTGTCCAAGATCTGGTCAGTTTTGCTAATGTCGATAAACCTCGTCGAGACAAAACTGCCCTATTTCTTCTAGGGAATGAAAATCAAAGTAGGAAACCAGATTTTCCCTTGCCCAGAACTGGTGACAGTTTGGAACAAGTTGTGCGTCTGGCTGGCCACTACAGAGCAGTTTTCGACTCGAAGATAAACCGCCAGGAGGGTTAAGACGCATATTTTAACTATGATTTACGAGGCTTCGGTTTTCTGATATAACTAGCTCCAGCATGTATTTTTGATACCTTTTAAATTCCGAATTCATTTTCGGAAGGATTCAACCCTACGTGGGCGTTTTCTCTGAATACATCACTGTCCTTGAGTGCTTTATGAATATTATAATGTAAAGAACGAAATATACTGATTCATAAGAAATTTTTATTAAAATCACAAAAGGACCTACAAAAAATAAAGATGAAAATAATGTCACGAAATTTATTGCTGGACGTGTTTATTTAGCTGAAGGCATACTGCGTCTGTCCCTATTTTGGCCCCCAACCCCCCACATATCACTCAGGGACTGCTCAGTGTATTAGATATATTCTTTTTAAAGAAAGTTATCCACTAGTAAATCGGTGAGAACATGAAATATAATGTACGAATATTAACTTTACAGTATTTTTCAATAGTTTTATCTGAAGTACCAAAATCCATTTCTGTATTCTTCAGTTTCTGTTATGTGGTAAATTTGGATATTTCTATTTCAGCTTCAAGTCTCTTACTCTCACATGGTAAAAAATCTCCGCGGAGGTAGAAAGCACTTTTCTGAGGTACCAAAATCCATTTCTGTATTGTTCAGTTTCTGTTATGAGTTAAATTTTGATATTTCTACTTTTCTAAAAGTCTTCACAATACCTACTCTCCCATGGTGAGTAATCTCCTCGGTGGTAGAAAGCATGAACTGCCGGAAGTCTACCTTAGTGTTCAGGGGCCCTAAATCCCTGACAAATTATATTTATTTTGAAACTTATGCTTCGTAGTCCTTAAAGGCTGATTGACCGATATCGTCCTATGATCTGCAGTTAATGCAAGATGCCAGTCCTGCTGTGGGGTTGTAAACCTTCGAAGACTCATGCATCGAAATATTTACCAAAGTTTAAAGATGATACTTTTCTGGCACATCAAAGCTCTAGAAAATTCAGTTTCAGATTGTCCTGATGCAAGTCTTACTCTTCGAAAAACAGTTTAGTTGGTGTTTGTGTCCTATATTTAGTTCACACACATAATAATAGCTACTCATCTCAGGATGTTTGTATAGTGGAACACGATATTCCTGGTAAAGTAATCACTAGTGCTCTTATAAGTCCTAAAACAGGTCTTTACCATTCGCTCATTTGGAATTGTATTTCACAGGTGAAGTTGACGACATTGCACACAAAGAAATTCGCTAAATCTGATAAATGATCAAATTTCAAGTACTTTAAGAATTACTATTGAGAATTAAATATTGTCTACCTCGCTATACCAAGTTCTGGAATTTTTCTTGTAGCAACCTTATATGTAAACTCCTATTTTTCATTGAACGTCTAATGTGTCAATAATCTGAAAACAGTGCAATTAAATGCAATGCTCATTTAACAATATGGCATGTAAGGGACCGAAATAAAGATGACTGGGCAATTCAAAATTGGTTTTTGAATTCGTGTTTGATGGGAGGGCTTTGTGTAAGAAAATCAAACGTTTTTGTGAGCAATTTGCTGAGGTTTTCACGTTTGCAGTTCACATCACAGGAACGACCCTGGATACCTAACTACCTAAGAATATGCAATTTGCTCTTAACTTAGGGATGACAGTTTCTCCGATATGGATCTTCCTTGACCCTCAACAAGTATTTTCATAATTTGGATAATGTAATTTATAAAATACTTTAAAATTTATTTATAGACAGATTATAAATTTGTATATTTGTCATTATATATACCTGCACAAACTGGACAGCATTTCCCAAGTGGTATATATTTCTGTGAACGACATTCCAAATCTGGGCATTCTTCTGTATCACATACAGTATTCCCTAAGAAACATCGGCAAGAAGTACATGTATCAGGTTTCCATTCTTCTTGATCGAGGTATTTCACTCCGTCGAAGAGACATACGGTCACATCATCTGCAATAATAAAAACTTTATTAATCAAAAGTGATTACGAACCAATTCAGCGGTCTGCAATTCTTCAACCAAAGTAGTTTGAAGAATTGAAGACATCCAGAAATTGTTTAAAGCACTTTAGAGAATATCTAAGGGCCGCTTCACACCAACGGAATCCGGATCAATCTGAAACTGACTAAAGAAGATTTAGGAAAGCGGCCTTCCATAAGAAATATCGTTTTGCGTCTTAAAACCTGTCACTGAATCCGGAGCATTCCTCTTCAGTGCATGTTACGTTAGTCAGTTTCGTCTGGATTCAGATTGATTCGTGTTTGAAGCGGCCTTAAAATTTAAGTTTAAAAAATATTTTTTGCTGTTATTTGTTGAAGTTAGATCAACCTCTTAGTACCCGTAGTATCTCCCAGTGCGGTCTTTACTCGTTGACAATTGTTTCATGCTACGTACATTAGAATCTAATACTTTAGATAAAAGTATGAATCACTCATCGACTATTGATTGAGTGTATTTTTAACTGATTTTGAGTGTTATGAGGCATCAACTACATTTAAGCGCAACCTTTTAACAACCTTCAATCCTGATAACCGAGCTTGAAGATATTGTATTCTTGGCTAGACGGTAGATTAACACTGTCATCTTTCATAACTCAAGAGGAGGTTGATGCAATTTATGATCTTGATGCAAAATTTCATGGAAAAGACAATAAATAATCTTTGAATCCTAAAGATCTGGGTTTTTTTCAGTCTAGCTGCTACCAGTAATGTTTTAGTCTTTACTGTACGCTCATTATTGCCTTTTCATACCCAACTAGCACAAGAGGTGGTTTTTCCGTCGCAAAAAGATATCAAGTGTCTCATACACGTCGTGGTATCAGAAATATACCAACAGCTATGTCATGTCTTTATCACATCTTTTATGACACCTGCTACAAACGCATCGCGCAAGACACCCCTTAAGGCATCACAAATACATCGTTTATGTTTCTATCTTAAGGCCAACCTATTAAGACAGCTTCTCCGCTGTTCTATAATTCAGCTCAATTACTCACCAATTGAGCTATTCGACTTATTCGCGATGCAAGGAGCGTAAATATAACAGTGAGAAAAAGGTAGTATGCCATTGACATCTAATCGTCACATACCTATGTGATACCTATCGCCCGCGTACCTATATGATACGTGGCTGCTACTTGGGTACATGGCCTGTCTTGCAATGCAGTGCAGATGAAAATTACATCAAAGCAAGGTAGAATTCCAGTGACCTGCTAATGAAATAGACGGAGCATGTTCGCGCAGCTTCATGTTATTTCTTCCGATCGCCCGGTTTGAAGATCTCCGGGTGAAGATCACGTAATATTGAAAAAAGCCCTAATCCTAATATAAAACTAATTGACGAGGGTGCGATCTACACTTCTGAGATCTTACGACAGCGACGCATGCTCTGCATATTTCATTAAAAGGTTGGAATTCACAATGACGTCTCTAAATGCAGAAGATATTGCGAGATTCTTACTCTATTCTTATTTAATGCCCCAAAGAGGGCAAGTTGGAGCGTCGATCTGTCCAATGGGGCTTAAGAGTGCATATATGATAATGTCCTGCTGAAATTCTATGGCTCTTGGAAACTCAGATTTGAAAAGTGATTACCTTTTGTTCTGATTTATTGAGCGATTTACAGCATCAAAAAATGTATGATTAAATCAGAATAATATTTTACGCATTCTTTATAATAATAACAATATACTTTAGGAAATCATTGTCCATTGAATATACGGTCATTACATTGAACGAATTTAACAAATTTTTATATTTTTTCATGGAATGTGAGGAAATATAATAAAAAAATTTCTTCAAATTATTTGTAGTGGTGCTAAATTTTAAGAATACAATACTAAGGGACCTCTTCATTGGCTGATGCGAAACCGATGTTACCAGTACCAATAAACCGTTACCGGTAGAGACAAAGCAAGACTTTGGAATCTAGGGCAAATGAGGCTGATCTCCCTCCGTCTCCGACAAAATTTAAGTTTTAAAATGAAAGTATATTTATAAATAATTGAGGTAAAATATATTAATTAGTACTATATATATTAATAAATTACTATTCGCAATATTAATTTATGATTGCGTTTTTTGTTGATTATACAATAAAACTAGCGCAAAGATAGAACTTTGCAAATGGCTACTGTAACGGGGCTCAAGGGTTGAAGTAAAAAGAATTTCAATGCTTTGTCTCATGTCTCCTTTCTTGATATTGATTACAGGGCTACACGAATCGAAGGATAGACGTTTAGACCTTGAATTCTTAAGACGGAGTGCATGAAAGCCTTCACTTCACACGCATAGCTTTTGGAAATAGTTCTGTAACAAGGACAAAATAAAACTTGGTTATTTAACTTTTGAAGACAAACAACAAAACCTTTCTTTAAATTTTTCTGAATTGCCGCACTTTTAGACATTGACGTTCTCCCCTTAGTTACGTCTCTGGCAATCTGGACAACGGAAATATATAGAATGCTTTTTTATCTGCTGATACTATTCCGATTTATTAGCACTTCAGCTGTAGGTTCCTGTAGCATTAACCCTCGTGAAGAGAAAAAGATAATCAATGACCAATCAAACTGGATATGTAACGAAATCACTTTTATCAACGACGACATATTGAATATACAGATAATTCGTTTCATATCGAGCCGACTTTTTGCTAGTTTTGATAAAGTTTTGATCCTCCTTCTCGTAGAAACTGTCCGGTAGTGACCTGCCTCTGGTACAAAAACCTGTTCCAAACTGTCACCAGTTCTATAGGCAAGGGTCTGTTTAATAATAGGGCAAGGACTAATTGGATATTCGTTGCACCTTGGACTAATAGGGCAGTTATGTCTTGACGAGGTATCTCGTCCTTAGCGAAATTGACCAGATCTTGTACGAGATATTTCGTTGAAACACTTGAAGAGTTAATTGACTGGCGTGTATCGTAGAAAATGCGGGGTGCACAGCACACAGTCACAAACTTCAAATTAGATTTAGTTAGTTGAGCTTGTACATGAAAGATCTTGTCTGAAATAAAATGGAGATGAATACAAAACCAGGGTATTGTGAGAAAAATTGGATAGAAATAAACGAATTTTTTGATAATACGTGTGAAATCTTAAATGAGCGGTGTTATGTTTCTCAACCCTCCTGGTGGTTTTCTCGACGAGGTATCTCGTATTAGCAAAATTTACCAGATCTTGATGGACGAGATATCTCATCGAAACCACTTGAGCATTAATGTTATCCATCACATGATACTATGTAATTGAACACCTCTTATAATTATTTGGAAATAACTGCAATTTTGTGAATCGTCCTCAGCTTTGAATAAGGTAACGGTTTGTTAGGTTCAATTTAAGTCGCAATGGAGCAACACAACGGTCCGCGATCAATCCCTAGAATAAGGTAATGAATTTAGAGTTGCGGAAAACCCCCTCTAATCGTGCGTAATTCTTAATAGAGTAAATTAAAAGGTGGCCTAAGTGTCATCCCATTTCGAAGTAAAATTTCAAATCTATACCCTAAACTTAAACCTTTGATACCATGTTTCAAGTCATTGAGTCTTGCCGTTTTTGAATTATGAGTTTACAATGGTTTGGGTAGAATTAGTTTCTCCGACTTTTTCCGAAATAATCTCCCCATCAAGCTGATGCTTTTCATATTACTCTTAAAGAACACTCATCAGTACTATACAACATGCATAATTATGCCAAATTCGTGCATGTTAAGCGAAAACGAATGATATTTTTGATATCAGAGCATTAGATTTGATTTAAAGCACAAATATTTGTAAAAATTTCTCAGGCCTGTTTTATCTAAAAACCAAATAATAAGATTCATTAATACATATTGGTCATCTTTTAAATGAGTTTTTCTCATAAATAAAATACCGTTAACTCACTGAGGGGTTTACACGTATGTATCCGATCTGTAAACTGAAGTCTTCTCTGCTTGACTTCTAATCAGTTTTGATCTTTTTTGACTAATAGAATCTTTCCTAGGATTCTTTTAATCAATAGATGTGGTTATTTAGTTATATATGTTGTGGGGTAAAAGCAACACTACCCTATTCAGAAATCGCTCAGAGGGTCTAGTACATCTATATATAGAGTACATCTATGTCTAGAGTACAGCATAACGCGATTTGTACTTAATTCTTTTTAAATTCAAAGATGAGCACTGAATTAAAGGGTTAGTTAACAAGTTAAATACAATGTGTTCACTTTTCATTTTGTTTCACATGTTAAGATAAAGTTTAATAGTCTAGTGATTCAATAAGAAACACAGAACAAAAAGTACAGAGAAAATGATACATACAATTATTTACCCTGGGTCAAACAATTGCCAATCATAAAGTATTTTGTAAATTGATAATACATTCATAACTACCATATACAAATTGTAGTTATGTTATAGATCAAGTGTAATTAAAACAGAATAAATGTAATATAGCAAATATAAATTTTTTTGTTTCAAAAAGGTTTATAATTTGGAGAAATTTTGCTTCAAAATATATATTTACTTTTAGATATTCACACTTAGACTTTAAGAAGTATTATAAATTTCATTTATTTGATATGGGGTTGTCATACTTAATAACATTTAATTAAAAGTTAAGATTGGATGATATCAAATGATATCCAATCTTCAAACTAATTGCAATTTCAAATCTTAAAACAGCCTTTAAAATATTAAATTTTAATGAATTTCATGAAATTTTTATAATTGTAGAAAATGGGAAATCTACATCAACTCTTTCAGAAAGAATGAAACTCTCACAAACAAAACATGACACTTCAAAACAAAATCCGCTCAAGGAAGTAAATACTCCCTTTTCTTTTTAACAATTAAGGAAATGAAAGAAAATTATAACGTGATCCGGGATGAGTTGTCTGAGATTTGATCGCGTTAAGATTTTTTCTCACCGCTAAGGAGTATTTACAGCCCAACCTCACGTCTAAATCTGCTCAAACTATGAAGGACTTCAACACTAACGCTTAACAGATGCCTCTCTAAGCTTCGTTTTGTTAACAAAAAATTGCCCATTGAGTTCTTTTAAAGTAAAAGCGGAGAGCATTCGAAGGCAGTGCATCCGGTATTTTATTTACTCTTGTTTCGAAAGATGTTTTCAGATTGATTTAAATGCTTTAAGTATACATTTTAACAATCATAACCCACATGCAGTTCTCTTATATTTATTTTTTTAAAATCATTAAGTTCTGAATATTTTCGATGGAAAAGCGTATCTAGACTCCGATTTTTTTATGCAAACTACATTTCACATTTCGAAAGAATTTAAATATTTGAAGGGATCCCCGACAATATATATACCACAGAAACAATTTCCGCAATAAAAATATTCAAGAGGTAGAAATTGATTGATTCATTTTTGATTATTTGAATGAATGCTTGCTACCTACTTTAAAGTTTACGATAACATAACATGACATCTTGAATAGTGGATAAACCATTATAAGTGGAATTTTTTGAAACCTTGAAAATTGCTCTCTTCAAAATTTTAAAAGTGGCTTGTCGTTGTTGCCAGAAGCCCTTCATTTATTGTTTAGGGAAATTATATTTTCATCAAGATGTTGCAATAACGTTCTTTTGTATAACCCGTCATTGTAACAGCATTTTTTAGCAAGTATATCTTGTTATATCTTCTCTTAAATAACATATCCTACAAGTACTATAAAAGACAAATATAATTTTTTTCTGATGGGTCTCAATCATCAATGACTCCAACTTGATTGCTTATTAGTTTTTAAAATGCTACTGAAAAGAATACATATATTTTAGTTTTTAACTATTATTTAAAAATTTATTTTACTTTTAGTGCTAAAGCCACATTTGCTGGAAGAAGCAATATTTTCGCAGTATTATAAATACATCATTTAGAAAACAACTTATCGAATCGGTTCAAGTCTTATTAAGTAGTAGTGAATATTTCATAAAGTTCATAGATTTTGTACAACAAAGTGTATGGGAAAATATGTAGAAATCTTTTTGTATTGGGAAATAGAGCATACAAAAATTATGAAGTAACTTTTTAGAATTTATAGTTATGTTAATTTGCATTTCAAATAATTTGGTTTGTACATAAATAGAAACGATTAATACTTAAAGGTACATATTGTTCAAGCTGTGTGCATCATAAATGTGTATTTGTAACTACATACTGATTTTAGATTCTACTAAAGATCATAAAAATTAAAGAAATATGCATGAAGTACAATACGAGATAAAAAATTAGATTTGATTCTGTTTTTTAATGTATGGTTTGTGGTTGAATTAAATGCCATATTTATGAGTACCTTTAATCATGCACTTTAACAATTCGCATTGGAGGTTTGTAAAACATAACATTTTAGTATCTGATATGTGGAAGCAATTTAAATTAATTTCTTGGTAACAACTATATACGAGTAAATTAATTTTAAAAAATTATAAAATATATATTCAAATGAACTAAATTGGAAGTTTTAACAGTATTTCAATTTTTAATCATGCTTTTTCAATCAGATACAAGATATATTTTTAGTGTTTCAGAAATATTTTACGACCGAATAACTTTTTTACAACCTATCTCACCGCTTATAGAAATATGGCGTATATATAGAGATATGGAGTAAGAAATATATACATCATTTGGCACAAAACGACTATGAAATACGACTACTAGGTGAAAGAAATTTTGGACATAGAACGATGGAAATGTATGAGCAATGGTCAAAATATGCTAGATTCATAGTTATAAAAATATATTCGAAATAAATATCTCCATTGCTTAGTGTTACAAGAAATGGTTTTATTTTTAGAAAGATTCCTTCTATGTCTGAAGATTATAGTTATGTTTGAAGATTTTCTGATATCTTAACGACTTTGCTGTTTGAAGACGACAATTGTATAACTTTACTTGTAAATGAAGCAGGAGCTTGATAGTGTTAAGATTAGTTAGAAGCAAACGAACAACTAGATGATAGGTAGTTGAATTTACTCCGCACTGGAGCAACATAACAGGCTCTTGGCATCGGTCCGGGATCAAACACGAAGGGACAGATTCGAGGACACCTCGTAATTTCGAACCATGGTTAGACGATGAGGTCAACACCTGAGATGGCAACCCCAAACATCCACTCTACGACATTTAAGGACACTGCAGATTTAATGTGCACCATCCCCGTTCACGAAGGTCTTAGGTTGGGTCGAGTTTTCAACTCGCAACCTTCCTGTTGCTAATCCGCGTCTCTGCCTAATGGACTACAATGACCTTGGAATGACCAGAAAGCATTTAGTAAATTGATTTTAAAAGGCTCTGGAGAGAAGGACTCTTGTAAGAGTTAAATCTGTTACTCATAAAAGCAATCTTTGAAGTATTTTCTCCGTCACTTGATGATCTTAAGGAAAAGTATTACTTTGTCACAGAAGTATTTTTCAGGATCAGAAAAGGGAACAAATCAAGAATTTGGCTACTTTTCGAAGGATGTATATATAAATCGTGATCATCACAATTTATGAAACAGTTTGTTCTATAACAATCGATATTTTATAATAGAATTCAACGATGAAGATTTTTTTAGACGGAGTTTACTAACACAATTTCCCACAAAGTACTTTTAAAAAATTCATGGTAATCCATTACTGATTCATAAGCATAATAATTTTTTTTAGTTTTGTGTAGAGCTATAAACTGATTGAATAGATATAAATGAGGCTACTAATAAAAAATAAATGTTATCTTTCATTTTTTAAGTTAGGCAGACGAATAGAAAATTTATACAATTAAGTTTATTAGCTGTTGTGCTATTTTATGTAAATATTCAAAAACTCATAATGTTATTAAAAACCAAGGTGAAGATTATTGGATGTTTTGAATCGGGGTACATTATTTCAGAACTGATTAATATTTATTTAAATTTTCAGTCATCAGTAGATAATGTCAGTAAATTAGATCGACTTTATGTGCAGAACTATTGGAAGTTGAAAGTAATCAAACTTATTTGTATATTGTAATTATACAAAAGGCAGTTTTGTAGTCTAATTTCTTAGTATTTAACTTTTTTGTTACTATATAGGTTAGTTATTGCCTTTTTTAAATAGTAAGGTAATTTTAAACAGTAATCCTTAAAAATGCAATGTTTATCAGAATAATCTATTTAAACAGATTTAAAAAAGTTGAATGTACTTTAACATAATATTTTTAAAGCATTTTATGTAATAAAGTTCTTAGGAATCTATCAGATTGAACCTTTGATGTGCTTCCGACTATTTTCGATTAATAATTCTTTACCATGTTTAGAGAAAAAACTTTCAAGAATAAAATACACGAGAAATGTTTTGAATAGATATATACATTTTTATATGAAAGTACTTCAAACTTTTATTGATGAAAATATCGAATTTAGCTTAGATTTGTATACTCATGATCTAGGCCCCTGACTGATACAATCGATCACAATGATACTGATTTGCATTTTATGGTATAAATCCTTGGAAAGCGTTGTTTTCTTAAGAAAGAATACAAGAATTTGTATTCATCACTGCTAGTGACAGCTGCATCAAATACCATAATATTTGACACAATGCTATTTGATCTTTCTCAAAATATGCTTAAACAAAGCGAATTAATAGCTGATTCTAAGTCCCAGGTACTACTGATGAGAGTGACATTTGAATTTTATATCATACGGACTCGTATTCCTATTGGGAGTTGGGAATCAATTAACACAACTTGAATCTCACGATGTTTACTTACCTATATCATCTACCTCATCGTAGTACTGGGCCAAAGCAGCTTCTGATAAGAAAGTCCATAAGGCACATACGAAAATGATCTTGAACTCCATGGCACACTATCCGATAACTTGAGTTATTGCTAGTTGGTGCCGTTTTATCCTCGAGATGAACTCGGGGCCCGACACCATGCGACTCAAAGAATTAAATCGAAGACGATGCTTTTATGTGGCTGCATTACAGGGGCTGCGAAGAGATTTTGAGCGTGTGTGTTAAGAACGTTGGGAAAGCGTAGAGGGGCAGAGGCACCCACGCAAAGTGTCTCCTCATCCACAGATGTAACTTGATGCGTCCGATGGCAAGAGGGAGGTCATCTGCTGCTGTGAAGGAAAGATTTCTGTCGTCGACAGATATAATCAAGTGAGCCTGATATTTCTTCTCCCCACCACCCTCTTTTATCAACTACTTCAAGATGTGCCTGGACTTGGAGATGGTTTTGTTTTCGATGGGGCATCGCCCTGTACAAAGGTTCCGTCCGGGTTCTAAATGTTTTTTCCATTTTTTGGTTATTTGAGTAGTTAAATTCAGGTACTGTTAGGTAAAGTAAAACTTTCAACTCGTATGGAGTTGTCTCAGATCTCAATGGGGCATCGTCCTGCACATAGACTAGCACTAGACCTGCACTAGGTTGTTCCCTTTCTTTTAAATGGTTTTAGCAGATAAATTCAGGTGCTTTCTGGGTTGCAGAAAAGGTTTTTTAAACTTCTCGGTTGTTTAAGTCTGTTTCTCAATCGCCGGGCCCTGAGGGAATACGTCATTTTTCTTTTTTAAATATTTATGGATATAAATAATTTTAGTTGAAATATTCTGAGAATGTGTCGAAAATTTCAGATCTAGAAAGCCTAAATAACACCAGTGTGGCAAATGTCAGTGACCAATCAGTAAGGAAATATGAAGAAAAATTTCCAACTGAAATCGAAGATACCTCTATCCGGTTCCCAAATTTTTTCTGGATAGTGTTTCTGCGCAAGTTCGTGTTGCTGTGTGTAAATGCCTGTTTCGAAACCTGAGTGACGAGATTTTTTAAAAGTAATAGACAAACAGATTTAAATTTTAATATGAATAAGACAAGAGATTTTGTTTACTTTTGGTGTTAAGAAATCTCGTATTCAAGGTACTTATGACTCAACAAATATTAATTTTTGGTGAGTATGTCAATAAAAGGATGAGGTATGTCAATAAAAATAAGCACAAATTAACGATGTTGGCCTGAGGAAACTACAATCTGCTAGATGATCTCATTAGTCCAGTGATTGATAACTAAATTAAAAGTAATTTTATATTTGCCAACATGACACTGCATACTTAAATGTACCGATACTCTATGATTATGCCATAATTAATACTTATATTAGTTTATTGTATCAACGTAAAAAATTGGAAAGGCATTTATGAATAAATATTTGAGACCGGGCCCTCGTCTTGTATAAAAAAATTTACCTGCCCGCGGTATCATAAAGGTTGGGAACCACAAGTTTAAGTAGTTAAATTGAAGGGCCGTTAGGTAAAATGAAACTGAGCTTGCAGGCAATTGTCTCACCACAGTGGAGCTTCGCCCAGCATAAAGATTCCGTCCAGGTTGTGAATGTTTTTAAAATGGTTTTAGCAGATAAATTCATGTGCTACGAGTAGGTAAAATGAAACTTTATGGGAGTGTGAGTAATTGGCTCGAACTTCACCAAGCAAATATTCTTTGAGAATTTAAATAAAAGTTTCGTAAAATTTAAATGAAAGGTATAAAAATTTGACATAAAGGTATTAGAGACAGTCTTGTCTTTGTATGTAAATAAAGGTGCATATTACTATGTTAAAGCTGCCGCCTCTAACTCAATTTTCTCATCTTGAAAACTTCAGTTTGGATATAGCAAATATACTTTCATGGATGTCTAATATACTAAAGATTCAAATTTGATGAATTTTGAGATTTCAGTGATTGCACCCATTTTCCGTAATCATTCATACTCTAAATGACGATTGGTGTGTTATATTTCTTTAACTCCTAGTATCTATTGATAGTCTCTTAAGCTCTTACGCTTATTAGTTAAAAGGCTTATTCAACTAAATCGATTAACTTGCTAACCAATTTTCTAGATCAAATAGATACACATGTATAACTCTAAGAGTTCTGTACCCACCAAATACAATTAGTATTCTAATATTTTCCAAGATAAAATATTTCGTTCACTGGCAATTTTATACTTGTGAGGCATCATTAATTTAATGACCCTACATTATCTCGAATTCTTAATGAATATTTGAAGCATGTCTTTAGATAGATGATCACTGACAACATCTCTAAGAATAGTCTAATGTCCAGATATATATTCTTTGCAAATGCGTAATTTTCAGCCGCTTATATGTAAATTCGAATATGATTCTTAGTAAGCTATCTATTAAATAGAAAAATTGAGTGCTCACACATGCAAAGCTATTTATTTGCGACCATTACCTAATTGTTTCACAAAATAAGCAAGTTTTGAGTGCAAGTTGTACAAAACGAAATTTTCTTACGTTCATATAAAGTAAAAATGAGCTATCCACGGGCTATCTGGTTATCAAGCTAATGCAAATTTTTTGGTAACGAGATCAAGACTGGCCACTTTTCTAATGAAGAGATCAAGATTTGGTAAGTTTTCCTCTAATGAAAAGAGATCAAGATCTGATCAATTTTCCTCTAATGACGAGATCAAGATCCGATCAATTTTCCTCTAATGACGAGATACCTCGTCCTAAAGATCTGGTCAATTTTCTTCTAATGACGAGATATCTCGTCCATCAAAATCTGGTCAACTTTGCTAATGACGAGATACCTCGTCGAGACAACCACCATGCGGGTTAAAAATAATTTTTATTATTTCATATAAATTTGTAATTTTCGTAGTAATATAACAGTATAATATAGTAATATAACAGAATATATAGTTCAATAATATTTTATGCATTTATCGCATAAAATATTGCAATATTTTATCCATTTATCGCATTTATAATGTATGAAACAGCTATAGTACAAAGTATAAAATAATATAAATTGATTGAACTATATAGGATAACTTAAGAACACAACCAATACAAGTAAAAAAATACCAGAAGGTATTTTCACTTACGAGTTTGAGTAATCTTACTTTTATGCATCCACGAATGCATTTTCCTCTGCTAGGTTAATTATACAATAAAAATCTTTCGACTGCAACACTCAATCGTAATTTACCGCATTTCTCTATTTCGATTTTTTGATTTATAATAAAATTTCTTAAAGTATATATTCTCAAGAAGTTTGAAATTATAAGCATTACAAGCAAAAAAATTAAAATTATAAGTATTCTGATATTATTTAGAACAGATTACGGATTACTCATTTTGGAGCTTTAAGATTTTTAGATTACAATATGACTATTTCCATCATCATGAAAATTTGCATGCAGCATCTCCGAAAACATGGGTTTCTGATCTATGGCAATAATTAGAGAAAATTAAAAAATTCTTCCAACTTATATGCTTATTATCTTTCTTGTTGCACTGTCCATTTCTGAACCTTTCTATGAATTGAAGCATCCAAGTAACATGGAAAATATTTGTTTGCCTATGATTCAATGAACAATGAATATTTCAATAGGAAGAAAACTGTTTAAAGAGACGTTAATCGTGAAATGTTTTCAGTGTACACTTTGAGTAGGAATTAATTAGAATAACGGCCGAGCATATGCTTGTTTTATTTGTCAATTCTCAAGTTCGTTCTGTCTTTCTCCTGCTAAATATCACCAGAAAAGGTCCTTGAGGAGTGAAAAGTTCACCCACGGCATGTGGAACACATTGAGATTATGAATGTTTTCTTTTTCACCATGGACGAGTTCTAGCATCCTGTTTCCATTTAAGCGTTAGTTCTGCCTTCACAATCAAACGTACTTTTTGCAAGTAAATTGAAATCGAAGGAAACATCTTAGTATGAGTTTCCAGTCATCAAATATCGATATAGTTGCAATACTCATTTAATAAATACGGCAGTTGAAAAGTATGAGATTAAGGAATTCACACAAGAACATATTTAACAAAGTTACTTGAGAATTTAATTCTATATTTCTTACTTTTTCTAATATATCTGTCTCAACGATTCATTAAACTTTAATTTAGCCCAAGTATATAACAATTGTATTTTCTATCTTAATTTCTTTATCGGTACTTCCAAAACAAATTTGGATACAAACGGGATGTAACATTCGAGTAATTTAAAACCTTGTTTGAATTTGTTTGAATCTTGCATTACGAATGATGTCTTATCGAATATCATCTTAGAAAAGGTTATAGTAAATTTTTATTTGTTCTGAACCAAAACTAATGAATTTAAAAAGTATTGACACTATACAATTTCTTCTATTTCTTATGGCATTGTTTGGCTGTACTTTATTTCAATTCATGCAATTGTTTTACTGTATTTTCTAAGAAACATTTTTAGTGTGCAAGTATTGCGTGATTTTGTCCCTAGTATACACACATTTTTTCATGAAATTAATTCCATGTTAGGTTTCATGGTAACATTCCTGATAATAAGAGGATGATAGAAAAATGAATCTTTCTCTATTGAAAATTCAAATATTTAAATTTTGACACAGTAAATAAGTAGTAGGTACGTACAGATAATGTTTAATGTTTTCGAATTTTATTTGTAGTCTTCCAAAATAAAGATTTAAAACCTATATTTATATTGTGTAATTGTAGTATCCAGCATTTGGACAGCAATTCGAAACAAAAGATTATTGATCATTTGTCAGGCGCCTTCATTTCAATAAGAAAACAATGATATCTCGACAAATATTTGAACTGGGAGGCGTGGGACGTGTTCATATCAAGTTAACACACATGCACTATCCTGGCATAGAATCTTTCAAGTGATTTTCTGAATGAGTTGTAGGCGAGGCAAATTCGATTCCTGTCAGATTCAATTCCTTCTTGAGTGTATTTCTCTCTTCTGTGTCGGTAAAACTTTCATTGTATGTGTATGGTCATTATTTGGCATTGTGCTGAGTTTGGCGCAGCTTAGCAAAATATGTCCTTGCTCAATTAAAATCCTACGAACCACAAACTAACCAGATTTAACTTCGTACAATGCCACGCATCAGTATTGGCGTGGTGTGGAATTTTGGAGTGTGGGGTGCAATCTCAGGTGTTGCCTCGTCATCTGACCGTGATTCAAAATTACGTGGTGTTGTCCTCGATCTTTCCCTATGGGATTGATCCCGGACCGTCACCCGTTGTGTTGCTCCAGAGTGACGTTGATTAAAATACCTGCCTACCTAGCCACGCATCAGTGAAAGAAAACGTTATTAGGTCATAACGATAAATATTTGAGGAGTAAGTGAAGAATTGCAGTTATTAAATTTTTCTGTTATTTTGCCATTTATAATATTCGTTTAGAAAATTATTGTGTCAAAGTAGTTTAAGCTTAAATATCCATATTAAGGTTTGCAATGAGATGACAATCAGCAGCATTTATTTCGTCAAGTTACACAAATTCCCCCTTTACAATGTCTATTTTGTTTATTGTTTCCCTTTCTCGTAGAGTACTTGGAGAGGTAGGTTGGTAATTGAATTTACGTTGCACTGGAGCAATACAAGGGGCTATTGGCGACAGTCCAGGATCAATCCGGAAGGGAGGGATCCGAGCACAACATCTCGTAATTTTGACGAGGTCGACACCTGAGCTGGCTCCCACTTTCCAAACTTCTGTACCACGTCAACGTGAGGACATTTGAGGACACGACAAATTTAGCGTGCACCAGTCTCCACGCACACGACGGTCTTTGGTAGAGTATTCAGAGAAGAATTTTTGGGACATATTTTCAAAAACAGACAGGACTGTTCCTGAGGCATTAGCTGCCCAAGTGCAAATCTCAGCAAGTCGTCCCCCTTTCTCAAAAATATTTGATTTTGAGAAAACGAAAGTAGCCCTCAGAACTTTTTGAATTGTCTAATATCAAACCCTAAAATAAAATTTGTAGATTCATAAGTGTGTTTTATCACAATCAACCCTCCCTAAAATATAGACGAGTAAAGTATGAAAAACGAGACAACTATCGCAAAATTTACTACTAGACATTTTTGTTTTTGAGGATGGAAGAATAGAGGGGTCATCTTTCGGCCTCCGCTCTTTTTCATGTCGATTTGCAAGGGCCCAGCACACCACTCAGAAACGGCCCTGAAAACATACAACATTGAGTTTTAATCTTTTTTCCAGTGCATTAGCAGACAAAACAGTCCTATTTAACTTTAAAAAACGATGACTTCCTGATGCTTATGTACTGCTTGGAAATGAAAGTTGAGAAGCATGCGCTTTGCAAATTTAATGGTTGGATTATTCGTATCTCCGATTACTCTCATTCTCTGAAAATTTAACGACAGTATCTTCGTATCTCGATTCCTCTCCATCTGCTAGAATTTTTGTAGCAGATTTGTAGAGAGAATGTAGTTTCGTATAGTTTTTACAAAATAAAAATGTGTTTATTCCTCCTGGTTTAGACGCCTGCACCAAGTCCAACAAGTTATTTGGCCTAAAAAATATTGTCATCATGATTCTGGAAAAAGTCTGAAGGGCTCATTCCAATACAAGAAAGAATGATATCTAGAGGCGTGTTCCACTTCGGACAAACTAGAAAAACTTTTGTCCATTCAGGAATTCCATGCTCCTAAGGTGCTACGTGTGTCATCTAGATAAAGCCCGTTTGAGTTCCTCTTTCCCCTTTATAAAACGAGGAAATACCCGAAATTTTCCCCAGTCATGATTGAAAGGAATTCGCCTAATTGCATTATTTAAAATTTTTATATTCTATCTGTAAATGACGGGTCTTAGAGGTTTGTATTTAGACATTTTGAAAACACTGATACTTTCCTTTCTAGCTTCGTAGGTCGTTTCCCTTCGTGATTGATCCCGGAAGTCACCAATAGCTCGTTATGTTGCTCCAGAGAGATTTTAATTACCAAACTACTTACCTTTTTTAGCTTCGAAACATTTGGTAATCTTTCTGTAGTTAGTTCCTCTCATTGTCCCCACTTGATCTAGTTGCTCTCATTTCATATGTTGCCCAAATTTGGGCTGAATCAGTAGTTATACTAATTACAACTAGTAGCAATTTAGAGGTGATGGCAATGGACAATCCAGCTCAACGAATAATTGCAAAAGGGGCGAGTTTTGAATATTCCGATACATTTGAAATTCTCTGCTTCCATTTACTTTCTCTTTAAAACTAGGAGGAAGGTCAACTTCTCACTAAAGATGAGTAGTAGAAAACTTCCTGAAAAAATGAGAAATCCAACAAAATATTAAAGAAATTCTCGATACTACAAATAGGGTGACCAACTTACGGCCATGAATTTAAAAGAGATTTAGTCGACACATTTTGTTGGCGTGGTATACCATTAACAAATGTTTATGAAATGATAATATTAAAATAATTAATTTACATTGAATATGATATACAGGTCACAATGTTAAAAAATATTTATAAATTTGCATGTTTCTTAGTTCTAACCTATATGTATTTGTCTACTGATGCTACAGAACTAACGCTTTTTATCTTGTGCAAATTTCAAGGACTACAGTTGTCATCAATTAATTGCTACCATTAACTCTGACTTAATTAAGTCTAAGCTGCTTTGACTTTTCTAAGTCTATTGCCAGAGAAAAACGCTTTCAGTGTGGACATTTGAGCCTGGGATGCTTAATACAAAGCCCAACATCTTATTAAGGTTTGACTCACCAATTTGTTAAATCTCTGAAAATATTGAACCAACTTTATTTAGTACATCCTGTTTACGGTTCGGAAGCGAATATTCCCCTATCGATTAGTATATGCGAAACTTTCTATCGATTTATTGGTAATTTTCGATATTTATGGATGAGCACTTCCGTCTCCATAATAATGGCGGTTTATATCTGAATGTGTTTAACTGTAATTAAATTTAGCGATCTTGATTGCTAATGAAATATATGGGAGAAATAAGAGGTCAATAAGGGAGCTGGGAGGATCCAAAAATATTCGCTCCAATGCGGGAGAGTTGGTCACTCATAATTCAAAAAACCAATCGTACAATTTCAAGATTCGATAGGGACGCGATAGCCCGGTTGAAAGAGTTGCGGATTAGTAACCGTCGGGTTGCGAGTTCGAAACTCGATCCAACCAGAGATCATCGTGTACTTGGGTGCTGCTGCACGTTAAATCTGCCGTGGCCTCAAATTTCCTCACGTTGGCGTTGTGTGGAAGTCTGGAGAGTGGAGTACCAGGTGTTGCTAATCTCCACGTCTAGCTCCAGCTAGACTAAATTCCACAAGTCCACCCTCACAAAGTCACACTAAAAGAGGTTCAGAAAACCGGTTGTCTTGGCACAACCCCAGGCACTCGAGAATGTAGTGTGATGCCTGGTCAGACTGGCATTTAAGGCAAAAGCTCAGGTGTTGACATCGCCACCTGACCGTGGTTCAAAATTACGAGATGTCCTCGGATCTGAACAACCGTCAATAGCCCTTTTTATTGCTTCGGTGCGACGTCAACTACCTATCTACCAAGATTCGATAACTGAAGACCTATGATGGAAAAGGTGAAAGTACCAAAATATCAGAATAATTGTGGTGGAAAGGGTTGTATATGGGCTATGCATATGGAATCAAACATTGAGATAGAAACGTTTTTTCGTTCATAAAAAGATCTACAGGTAATTCAAGTTCAATGTTTCAAGTAGCATAGGAACATGAAATCCACTTGTATTGAACCATTTTCTTTTTGTCCATAATTGGTTCTCATTATGCTTACGATATTTACAATAGCGTAGCAAAGGGGTTGAGGCAGGGGCGATTACATATTTAAAAAATTTTGTGATTTTTCTTGAAAAATACTTTATAATTTTAAGCAAAATTTCGCCCTTGTCACAGAAGTAGTTTCCACTGCTATACATGTAAAGTGAATGTACTCCCTCTTAAAAGTACAATGCTTAAAAGCTAATTCTATCACGTAGTCCCCTGCAATCATAATACTATTCAGAAAAGAGAGAATGGAAGCAAATCGATACATTTTTCTTCTCATAAACGTCTGGAGGGCACAACTTGGAGATCCATTAACAAGAGCCATTAACAAAGTTGAGCTTTTTGCTCATTTCTATGCAAGTCAGTAATTAAACGCAAACAAAAATTAGCAGTGTGAATATTTAATACAGTACTAATTTATGTTAATTATTCAGATAATTATACTTCAATTTCATTTAAAGCACGTAAGTTTGGTTTTAGACAGGGCGGGCATCACGTTCGTTTGCCCCAGGTTCCAAAAAGTTTAGCTTCGCTTGAGGATATTTACACACATACTTGGTTGATAAAGTGATTTCTTAACTTACGTTCTCTAGCTACATAGTGTATTTTTATTTTTGTTTGATTTGATTTATTATTTAAATGCAAAATGACAATCAATGATGCCTAACGAAGATATTTTCGTAATTAAGTTCCCTGTAATTACGACCGAGATATCCATGAATATAGTGTTTCTAACCAATTAAGATTAGCCAACCAAGTAAAACTATCATGAGATTCGTTCAGAGTAACTTTTTACTCTATCAATTTATATGATAGGTAATCTGAGGTTTGATCAACCCTCCAAGTGTTTCGACGAGATATATCGTCCATGATCTGGTCAATTTTACTAAGTACGAGATATATCTCGTCGAGACAAAACCGTCCTTTTACTCCAAGGGGGACGAAGATCCAAGTAGAAAAACAAATTATCCTTTGTCCAGAAATAGGGACAGTTCGGAACAGGTTTTTGCACCAGAGGCTGGCCACTACAGGACGGTTTTCGACGCTAAGATAAACCACCCCAGGGCTAAGGATGTTATTGAAATCATAATTAAACTTTATTAAGAAACGAAAGGGGTTTTCTAAAAAGTGGAACTATTATCTCTAAGTTAACAGTTAGCTTGCTTTAATGAGTTGCTTTCAATTCTTAAAAGATGTCCAATAGGATTTGGTATATTGAGAAACTTATCGATGGTATTTTTGTATCCATTAAATATTATTGCAGTAAAACCAATACTCGAATTCCTTTGAATGGCCCTGGTACAAACGCTATAGTTTCTACATCACCCGGAAAATTAAATTCTGTTAAAATATATAAAGTAATAAGTTATTAAATAAAGCATAAAATCGACTAGTATGCTATTTTTTATTTTTGTAACTAGAAAATTTAAAATATGTTGTATAAACATCCTCTGGAAAAAAGGTGTCCTTACATTTGGGCTTATGAATTTAGGAGAAGGGAATGATTTACTTATTGCTGATGGAACTTGCTTGTTAATAAATGCTTAAAACGTTACACTCAACTAATAAGGTGTTTTAAACATAAATTTTCCGTAAATCTTCTGAAATACTTTATACTTTGTATTTCCCTTTCTAAATAAATTTTGAAATCAAAATTTAAACCAAAATTCGGGGAACAAATCGATAAAAACGTTTTGAATCCCAAGACTTAAACTCAGTCCTATAAATGCAAAATTACGTTTTCGTTATTTTCATCATATTTCTGCTACCTAAAAATGAATTAATTTATTTTAATCCTAATCAAAGAAACTTTTCAAAACTTTTGAAAATTATTTATTGAATAATAAACCACGAAATCACACTATTCTATATATATATAATTTAAATATAATTCAAGAAAGTTCCTAGTTTATTTCAAATTCTACCTTTAGCAACTAGATGGCACCACGCAGTACGAAACAAATTATTCTTACCCGTTACAGTTTAAGATAAAATATTTCATCTTCCTGTTTTAATGTCCAATTTATTCTAGTTTTGAGTGCGACGTTAATTAAAATGCCTATCTACTACACCTACCTATTCTAGTTTTGTTTTTGCCTCACATACAAAGTGGTACATATGAATATATCACGAAATGCAAATTAATTTGATAAAACATAAAAGTAAGCTCTTTTGTATGGAAAGAGGTAGTTGAATTTATGTCTCTGGAACAACATAACGGGCTACTGGCGACGGTCTGGGATCAATCCCGAAGGGAAAGACCCGAGGGCAACTCCATAATTTTGAAACTACGGTCAGATGACGTGGTATGGATAAAAAAATTTCCTTATCCAGATCTTGATGGTCCTTATGGTCTTATTTTAATGGATGAATATCTCATCAAAGCAGAGAACAAGGGTGGAAAGTTGGCGTTTCCTCCCAGTGTAATGAGGAACTCAAGTATTTGGGTGTCATCTAGGACTCAAACTTGAGCTTCAAAACACTTGTAAAAAGGGCGAAGACAGCACTGATGTTTTCTCTAAACAGGGTAGCACGTACACTTTACGTTAGAAAGCCCTGGCTGCTGAAAAGGATCGATTTAAACTTCATCGAACCGATAGTGCTATACGGTCATGGCGCATGGGGAGGACGTGAATTCGAAGGCATTCCGCGGTTACCTAGAAGTGATCCAAAGACAAGCCTTGATACACATTACAAGGAGTTTTAGAACTGTATCAACAAGAGTGATGCAAATCCGTGCTGGAATAATAGTGCCTTTGGATCTCAAATCAATTGTGTACTCACGCTTCAACCTTACTAAAATCGAGTCAGAGGTGGTGGTTAATGGGGAGGTGATCCGTCCGTCGTTCTTTGAAAGAAAGATAGACGTGTAGAAAACCCATCCGATAGATTTCATAAGCGTACCCTTCAACGTTTCACTTCCGGAAGGGACAGAGACAAAGATCTATACCGATGGATCAGGCATAGACGGGCGCTACGGTGCTGCATTTGTTGTCATGTATTTTGGAGCAATTATTGAAAAATACATGTACCGCCTAAGTGACAATTGCTCAGTCTATCAGTAGGAGCTGTCAGCTATTGAGAAGGCATTGGAATGGTGTGAGTCAAGACCACTATATAATGCAGAGATCACATCATACCTTCTCGGACAGTCTCATTGCTCTACAAACCCTCAAAGACACAAACAGCAACCCTATTGTGCAGAGTCAAGACTACTGGAAGGTCCTGAGATGCCAAGGTGTTCGCATGCACTGAATCAAAGCTCACGTTGGCTACCGAGCTAACGAGGCGGCCAAACTCAACAAGAGTGAGATCACGCTCTTAAAGATACAGAGATCTAGTCTAACAATGAATCGAATGCTATACAACATACAAAAGATATGGGAAGCGAGATGGAGCACTTCAGAGGAAGGCCAGTTTACAAGGTAATTCTTCCCTATCCCGAATCTCAGAATGCATCTGCACGACCCCTTTGCAATCCAACTTCTAACAAACCACGGAAGGTTCTCGGAATACTTCCGAATGGGATATCCGATGTCGGACACCTGTTTATGTGGTGAAGTAGGTGATTCTCTTCACTACATGCTTGATTGCAGGCTTACGGAGCACCTCGGACTAGAATTCATCAGAGTCAGATCCAGCGACATTATGCATCACCCGAAGTGTCTCCGAGTGATGGACAGCTTGGGTAAATTTGTGTAGAAGACTACTCCAAGCCCTCCGCTGAGGTTAAGGAGAACGGTTCAGGCATCAGAATCCAGGCAAGGCGTGTAGGTTCACGTAAGTCTAAAACAATGAAGGCCACAGGAATAAGACATAGATGCCTATGTAGAAATCCCCTTAGCCCTGCAAGCTAAAAAGCCATACCAGGCTATAAAGGTACGATGGAAGAAATAGGGATATAGCCCTATCCATTCCCCGACCGGATGCAAACGCTTCATGCAAAAACCTTTCCAGCCTGAAGCTGATGGGCAATACCCATTTCGTTTTCACAAGGACCAAAGTGAAAAGCGAATCTCAAGCAAGGACGAGACCCTTAGCTGAAACCTTTAGGGCCTTCCCTATATCCGTAATGACCTCAGATGGTCGGGTACCCCCAGTTAAGATATCTGGTCAAAGCCACTTGGAGGGCTAGATTAATTGGGTTTTATGGCGCAAGGGCCATATTTGGCCAAGCTGTGCCAAACACAAGACATACAACTTCAATTAAAATGTACATCCACACATGGAAAGTTTTGCTGGCACAGAAGAGAGAATACACCCAGGGCATATACACAAGGAACGTTTTACCAATACAGAAGAGAGAAATACACTCAGAGAGGAATCGAACCTGAGCTGTCTACAACTAGCAGGTTGCTAGCTCAGTGGACTAACACACGATGGAGCCACAGCGGCCCCTTTCCTTCTCTAAGGTGGATGTAGTTTTAAGTTTTTTGGGAGTTATAAGTCACTTTTCTCTAAAATGAAACATATTTCTCAATTCACAGAATATTGTTTATTCACAGAATATTGTTGAAAAGTTTATTTTCAAACTTACTTACAAACTTACGTGGGACTACAGATGCCATGCATGCTACACGAGCTGCGTTACCGAGCTGTCAGCATTTTCAAAAACTTGTAAATTTTATCTTGTAATAATTCGCGATGACATGATGGTCTGTATATGCTGAATGTTTGTTAAATGATAGCATCCTATTAAAATAAGATTATTTCTCTAAGCCATACATTTCCTTAATAATCCTTAAGGCAGGTTTACCTCTTTATTAAGCACTCCATTTTCGGAACATGATTTGTAAATATTATCTTGTTTTTTAATAGTTCTTTTACTTCGTATCTTTAGGTAGGTAGGTATTTTAATTAACGACGCACTGGAGCAACGCAACGGGTTATTGGTGACGGTTCGGAATCAAACTCGAAGGGAAAGATCCGAGGACAACACCACGTAATTTTGAACCATGGTCAGATGACGAGGTCACACCTGAGCTAACATACCACTCTCCAAACTTCCACACCACGCCAACGTGAGGACACGTCAGATTTAACGTGCACCAGCCCTCTTTGTACACAACGATCTTTGGTTGGATTCGAACTCGCAACCCTCCGGTTGCTAATACGTTACTCTTCCAACCGGGCTACCGCGGTCCCCATCGTATCTTTAGCTTTAATGCTACTATGAAGATTGATTGGATTTAATAATTATGAGTGGGATAGTGATAATTATTCAGTCTACAAAAATCGATTATGGTTAATAGCCGATTTATCACACTTTAGTGGATCCACAGTCTCTGGTTATGTTAATGAATTGGCGGATTGTTCAGCTACGACCGGTTCTGAATTACCCCGACTATGTCCTACCTAGCGCTATAGGGATCGCTTATTTACGAGTTCTCAGTGGACATGATTACCTGCAAAATCATCTCTACCGAATTGGCTTGTCGAATTCTAAGATTTGCCTCCTGTGCGGCCTATCAGACATGACAGGAACCCACTCCAATAGCTGCATTGATCTTCCTGGCGTCGCAGTGAATTATATTGCTGGTAGAGTTCCATATTTTATTTCTGTTTCGAGACTATTGGTTTGCCAGATAGACTTATGAAGAGGGGTCTGAGGATAAAAAAGTTTCAAAAGTAAGATATTCAGTCTGCTAAATGAATAATAGTAATAGCATAGCATTATCACACATGCGACTAAGAAATGTGCGAACCCACTGAAAGACAATAAAATCACGTAATTCCTTAGGGGCATTTCTATGTCAGCATTAATCCAATTAGGTAACTTTTCTTATAGATCACAGTCGTGATATTTTCCGATGCCAAAGTGGCTCGTTTTCTATCGAGTTTTGGACTCTGTTATTATATTGTGCTTTGCGAATGACTTGCAAGAATATCACGATCGTTGCAATTACTAAGCAGCCATGTCACCAATTAGAAGTCTATTGTTAGTCTTCGATGTTCATTACTTGCTGTACGTGCATATGAGATCACGTCTTTGAAATCCATTTATCGTACATTTCCCAAGGCAGCCCTGGATGAAATAGATCATGCCAGAGTTTCATGTATGAGGGACTTTTATTCGGGTAAGAAATGCGCTACCATATCTATCTCATAATCCCATGACTCAACGCCTGATGCTGTGTCATCGATCCTGTGATTTAGTGCTGAATTCGTATCCTTATTATTTTTTTCAGTTTGAAAAACTTCAAAAATTTAAGGAAACAAAACCATAAAAGTGAAAATCAAATGTGTATCCTGGGATTGAAAGAAGAAATAAGTTTGCTCAATAACAGAATGCAATTTTTAGGAAAGAAAATATAGAATTTAATTTTAACTTTAAAATGTTATTTAAAGGCTATTTTGTAAGTAATTTTCATACTAAGAGTCACCAATTAGAAATCTATTCTTAGCTCTCGTTGTTCATTACTTGCGAAAATCTATACATGTATTAAGATCACGTTTTTGAAACCAATTTCTCGTATATTTCCAAGGCAGCCCTGGATAAAATAGACCATATGAGAGTTTCATGTATGAAGGACCATTACAGAGGTATGAAATGGCTCTACCATATCTATCCTATAATCTTATGACCCAGTGATGCTGAGTCACCGATTCTATGATTTAGTGCTGAATCCGCTTCCTTATTTTTTCTAAGTTTGAAAATCCTTAAAGGCTTTAAACCTCTGGGTGTCACGATATTTCCTAGTAATGCAGTACTGTTTTTACTCCTCAACACACATAATGACTAAATAACCAAAGCTGTTTTGTTAAAGGAATCAAAGGAAAGATTCTATTGGTCAAGAAGTCTAAAACTGGTTAGAAGCTATGCACGGAAAACTACAAGTTGGTGGAATAATGCGTGCATGACCCTCAGAGGATTAGAGAACATAATTTTGAAGTACGAATTGTCATTGAACAAGTTGCAGAATGGATATATGCGTGTGAACCTCTCAGGGTAACGACAACAAAATCATAAAAGTTTAAATTAAATCTACACTTTACCTGGTGAAGATGAAACCTGGAATTGAAAGAATAAATTTACCGAATAACAGAAGACGATAATTAGGAAAGAAAATGTAGAATTTAATTTTGATTTTAAAATGTTATTTTAAAAACTGTTTTTATGTAAGTAATTTTTGTACAGAATAAAATAGTTTATAAAGGGCTAAAAATAATGATTCTCCTGAAATTTTTAGTGATTAATATTTTTGGAAATGAAAAATAACCATCTTTCCTTTTTATAGAAGTTAGACAGGAAAATAAAACATTGATACTCTCTTTTATAAACTAATTGACGTAATGTTAATCTTTCACAAACTCGAAACGCTTCTTATCTAAGAATTTTATTTTATTTCATTACATACAAAAGATTTTGTTTAACTAATTATGGTTTATAGCCCTTCAAGTGGTTTCGACGAGATATCTCGTACATCAAGACCTGACCAATTTTGCTAATGTCGAGATAGCTCGTCATCAAGATGTTATCTATTTTTTATGTTGACGAGATCAAGATCTGATCAGTTGTCTTCTAATGTCGAGATATCTCGTCCATCAAGATCTTCCCAGTTTTGGATAATGACGAGATATCTCGTAGACCAGGACAACCACCGGGAGTATGAATTATTCAATATACTTCAAGAGCTCTACTCGTAATTAAGTGAATGAATAGCATATACGAACTAAAAGTTGAAAAAGCTATTTTAGTGTTTATTGCTTTTGGAGAGATTAGTTTAATGCATGCAAATTTACTGAAAATACTGAAAGTTATTTTTCCACATTTACCTTTTAATTTGACACGCCTTTTAGAAAACGATGAACTCTATAGAATATCTTTACACAATCGAGACCTTAAGCAAGTTTACAATTCGCTTTATCATTGACAAGTTTTTATATCCCTGCTTGAAAAATTCATGAATATTTAGTACCAATACATTTTTGTTTTTATTCAACGAAACCATTTTTTATGCCCTTTAGATGAAAGCAAGTGGGATTTATAGTTGTATCGAATGGAATTTTCGGTAGCTTTCAGAATATAAATACTGGTTTTAAGTCGAAAATTAATTCATTTTTGCCCCAAATTAGCATATTTCAGTAGAAGAAATCGGGACTGAAGCGTTGATCTTAACAGTGTCCCCGCACCAAGAAGTGATGGAAGCATTCAACAGTTATGAGTTTCTAGCAGAATACAAACATTTACATATTTCCATTGCATTCTTATAAAGTCTCTTCTTCCTATGTACACAAAAAAATCAGTTTACTGAAAGGTTTATGGATATTTTATGTTAAACAGTTTGCTGGCTCCAACTTTGCTCATTATTTGCATTTCGTTGTATAATGCGGGCATAAAACTCTTTTTAGCGCTTCCAAGTCCTCATCCCTTGCTCTTAATTTACAAATTATTTCCGTATAGGTTTTGAACTCTTAAGCAACACCATAATGCACGATATGATATCGTGATTCTACCTCCCTTCTCAAGTAGCTTTATATTTTCTTGTGTTATTTAAGACGGTCACTAAGAACATAAAAATATCGAAATGGCACGTTCTGTACGGTTCATACTTCTAAGGAGAAAATCCCGATGCATGTTTGATGGGGACAAGTATTTCAGTCTCTTTTATGCTCTACTTAAATTTTATTTTCATAGAAATTATATCTTTAGAATGAAGTTTTGATCAGAGGAAGGATATAAACGTTGAAATAATTTTGGAGACGGAATAAATTCCAGCTTCTCTGCTTACGAATGCAAGCCATTATAATTCTGAAAATAATTACGTTTTCCTGTATGTTTCTTTGTAATGTACAGATTACTATCAAATAAGGTTTTGAAGGTGCTTGTGTGTGTGTGTGTGTAAATTGTCTATTTTATCACAACTCTAGAAAATTTCATATATTTCTTTTAAACTACTAGTTACTTTAAACACATCAATCTTTCATTTTGGAGAGGGAATAGTTACTATAGAGTAAGCTATTAAAACTGAAAAGAATTACTCTTCCCATACGTTTCTTTGTAATATACAGATCACTAGTAAATAAGGCTTTGAAGGTGCTAGTAAATTGTCTATTTTATCGCAACTCGAGAAAATTTCATATACTACTTAAAAACTACTAGTTGCTTTAACGCATTGATCTTTCATTTTGGAGAATGAGTAGCTATAATAGAGTAAGCTATTGCTAAAACTCTGAAAAGATTAACTTTCTATATATAATCACATCTACCAACGCATCACATCTACTAATCACCAATTTAACAAGACGAGTGTACAACAGTGCAACCTTGTCTACTAAAAAGTATTTCATGGTGGAGATAGGTTATACTGCTATCTATACTACTGTATTGTCAGTTAATCTTTGTAGTGGTGGTTAAATTCGTCATAAGTTAAACTCGGTGAATTTTTTCTCTTATGTTTGCTCCCTGCATATCACGATGGGAGAGAAGACATTTGAATACTTTAATCACGCGATGTTGGAAATACATACTTAAAACTCAAATCAATAAAATAAACGCTTTATTCCCCCCTATGCAACTTAACCCTCCTGGTGGTTTTCTCGACGAGGTATCTTCGTCATTAGCAAAACTGTCCAGAGCTGGATGGATGAGATATCTCATCATTAGAAGAAAACTGACCAAATCTTGAATCCAGATTGGCAAGATCTTGATTACGAGATATCTCGTCATTAGATTAACAAAATTGGTCAGATCTTGATGGACGAGATCTATCGCCTAAACCATTTAGAGGGCTAAACTAATTTGGATTCTTAGTATATGTTTAACGAGAAAACCTTTGATTCTGAGTATCTCACATTGTTTCCTACTTAATAAATTTGCTACAAATAGTTTCAAGTAAGCGAAGGGTAAAATGGGAACTAAATACCATGTTACTCATTTGCTTATGAATTGTCTTTTGTAAACACGCATTGTAATCAATTGAAAGTAGAAATAAAGTTCTGCGCTGTTTCGAAAATATTTCTTTTGATTGAATTGATACAATGAATGGCTTTTACTACACTTAGAGTGTACACTCTGATTGTATGTAAAAGAAATATTTCGATGTTTTTAACTTTTGGAGCTATTGAGAAGCTATTTGTACAAGCCAGATAAGTCCCTTCTTGGAAAGCTGTAAACCTAATGAATATCATACCGATAGCTATCTACCGTTAGAAGCTAATATTTTAAAGAATTTATGATAGTTTTTAATCCCCTGAGAGGTTCACACGCATAGAATCATTTCTAGTATTCTTTCAACCAATGGATGCAGTTATTTAGTCATTTGTTTTTTAATGATTATTTATGATTATGAACTCTTTCACGACCAAACGAATACCAATGAGCTATTGATTTACGCTCATCTTGATTATTTAATTTCTGTGGTCGTTATTTTGTATAAGTAATGCATACCTTTAACCCACATATTTTAAAGGTCACATCATGAAAGGGTAGATTAATTGTTTTGCTTGAAACTAGACATTCGCACATGATGTTAATGCTAATTACAAAACTTATAGCAGTGTCGCATTTACTTAGATACTTACCTAATTTAAATGATTTTGTTTTAAACAATTGTTGGGAATAGAATCTTAGGCTAGTTTGCGCATACCAGTCACAGATAACATTACATCTACTATACTGATATGTTTTGTCCTAGGCCAGAGGACGGAAGATTGTCCATTTCTTACAATGGCAGATAACTTCTCAGTCTCTCAAATGATCGGCTTTCATGATTGCATTGGAGTCGCAGATTGGACAAGATGCAGCGTTCTTTATTTCGATTTTATTTAAATGTGCCTGCAAATAGTCGTGACCTGTCATCAATCCAAAATTTGCTATAAAATATATTGGGACCTAGGTTGGAATTTGACTCACCAATACTTGCTTCCAAGATTTTCCAACAGTCCGAATGTTCGCTCTTTAAATTTTAATTAATTGTGTTGAATAATTTCTCTTAGCTCGTTGGTGAGTTATAGGTACATCAGCCCTTGGGAATCCTGCTCTACTCTTTCGTCACTTGGTTGGCACGCTCATTTCCAGGGATTCCGCAAAGGCTTGGGATCCAGTGCTAAACAATGTTCCAGCTTGATTCCATAAGGTTAGGTATAGTCTTTCAGGGTTATTGACTTTACATTCATCACTAGAGTCAACACTACTCAAAGAAATTGCAACCTGTGAGTCAATGAGGAAAATAGCTTTTTTTTATCAGAGTTCACTGTATCTAGGTTTTTAGCAGCTAGTTGTATGGCTGCTATTTCAGTATCAAAATTAGTAACTCTTTTCTAAAGAGGAAGTTTTACTTCGAGTAGGTAGGTATTTTAGTTAACGTCACACTGGAGCAACACAACGAGCTATTGGTGACGGTCCGGGATCAGTCCCAAGGGGAAAGTTCCGAGGAAAACACGTAATTTTGAACCACTGTCAGATGACGAGGCAACACCTGAGCTGGCACCTCACTCGCCAAACTTTCACACCACGCCAACGTGAGGACATTTGAGGCCCTTACAGATTTAAAGTGCACCATTCCCCTTTGTACACGACGGTCTTTGGTTGGATTCGAACTCGCAACCCCCTGTTGCTAATCCGTTACTCTTCCAACCGGGCTACCACGGCCCAAGTTTTACTTCAAATAGACCATGGCAGGTGTACACAACACTTACAATTGGTTTTAGAGGTTTTGCTGACCCATCCATACAGATGTAAATCTACCGTATTCTAAGATAGTTCGTTTCTATTTTTTCAATAGAGAAACTTTTTAAGGCTTCAATAATTGTTTCGGATGTTTTATTATTAAGTCCTATTGCTCTATACAGATATGAGATTATATTAAATACTACATCTTACTCTTTTCTTCCATAGAAAATCACAAATATAACTAACTACGATATTTTAAAAACGCTTTTAATTTCATGTAAAATATTTTTATTAGTCTTGTCATAGTTTCCAATTAACTGATAATCTTCACTCTAATATGAGTATAATGATCAGTAATGTACCTTGGTGGTTCGGTGATCTCAAATTGCTAATTCTGAGGATCCTGTTCACTTGAAATGTGCCTGAAATGTATTTCAAAGATAAATAAAAATTGTTTTAGAGGGTTATTAAAATATTTTCTTCAGACAAACTTAATCATCGAAATTTCAAACAAAGAATTGTGCTAGAGATGTGCTAGTCATTAAAAGTATGTTTCAGGTATTCTCAGACGAAGATTAATATATTTTGCTGTTGAAGCTGTCTAAAACTCTCAGATACACTTATCATCAGCATTATGCTAATGCATGTCTGCGAATATTTGCATGCCGTAGAATCACTCACACATTACACTAATGAATGTGTCAACATTTACCATGTCATCTATAGTGATATTTATCATAAATTCTCCACGCCAGCCTTTTGCTAATGTAAAAAGCCATTCTGATGAATAAACTTTATTCCAACAAATATCATTTGGGCAAGTTTTTTCTTCTAGTAAAAAGGCATTTTTCAAATGAATAAATATTTCTTTTTAACTTTGAGAATTACTTCATATTAAACCTCCTGGTGGTTGTCTGGATATCTCATTAGTAAAATTGACGAGATATTAATGAACGAGATGTGTCGTATTTAGAGAAAACACTGATCACATCTTGGTCTCGTTCTCCATCAAAATATTGGAAATATCCTGATGATAAGATTACTCGTTATAAGATAAGCAATATTGGTCAGATCTTTATTGACAAGATATCTTGTCTAAAGCATTTGAAGGGGTTAACAAAAATTCAAAAACTTTCTCCTCTCTGAAATCTGAAAACCTGTAAAACAATTTCTATCTATTCACAATAACAATAGTGTAAAATATGACTAGAACAAGACTTTTCATGACAAATAAATATCTATAAAGTAGCGCAGATTATACAGGCAAAACAAACGTTTTTCTTGTGCCAGAACACAGATGCCTGTAATTTTACCAATGCTTTCAGAGATTCTATCTTTGGCTATATAAGAAAGTCGTAGGGGTAAAGATATAGGATTTAATTTTCAACTAGCGTCGAATCTTTAAATAGTTTAACAATAGCTCAATAGATGGCAGCACAACTATTTTTGACTTGTTATATAAAGCTGTTGATTGTGCTGGTTATGATATTATGGATAACCATAATAAGCGTCAAAAAACTCGATCCACATCAAATTTCTTTCACAACGACTTTCACAGAATTGCAAAACGGACGGCGGCTGGATATTATATTGATGGTGAGAAGTGTAAACGAATGGGCATTTGGACCCGAGAGAGAGAGAGAGAGAGAAATTTTTGTTTTATTTTAAAAATAACTTTATTTATAGTATATACTTCATATTTCAGTGGAATTAATATTCATCACGGAACATGAAAGCAATTATTTTAGAATATAAAGCCAATAGAATAAACACTTATGCTCAGTAACTTAGCGAAAATTGTTTTTAAAAAATTCCAAAGTGAAAACAATTTTTCTTAGTTAAAGTTTGATTTGATGTTTTGGGTCATATTTTTACAAGATAAATAGAGCGGACTAATGGCTATAGACAGATTCATTCATGAAACACTATCAACGTTAAAAATTAAAATGTATCGTCTTTATATAATACATATTTCGCTACCCAACCCATGGATTTTACATTGGGTCCTCATGTATTTTTAAAAACGAATGTATCAAAAATTCAAACATCGCTTGGAAAAATTCAACAAAACTTACGAATCCCACACTCAGAAAAAATTCCATCATTGAGTTCGAAAATGTCAGTAAAGAGAATCAACAAATTGAAAATGATGCCAGAATTGTTTTCAAATACATAATTAAAAGTTTGACACAGAATACGATATTTGTTGATTAGAAATGCTTAAACTTTTTAACATCGTTTAACAGGATTGCAATGAGAGATCTAAAATTAATATTATGTTGCATTGAAAAAATTTTCTAGCCAAATACTGTTTTATAAAGAATGGTTATTGTTGATATAGAGCCCAAATAGTGTGGTTAGAAAGATGTTTTCGAGCTCATAATACAGATGAGGATTTTGAAAGGTTTGTTTTCGTTATCAAGGTAGGTATTTAATTAACGTCGCACTGGAGCAACACAATGGGCTATTGTGGGTCGGTCCGGGCTCAAACCCGAAGGGAAAGATCAGAGGACAACACGTAATTTTGAATCACGGTCAGATGACGAGATCACACCTGAGCTGGCACCCCACTCACCAAACTTTCACACCACGCCAACATGAGAACATTTAAGGCCACGACAGATTTAACGTGCACCAGCCCTTTTGTACACGACGGTCTTTGGTTGGATTCGAACTCGCAACCCTCCGGTTGCTAATCAGTTACTCTTCCAACCGGGCTACCGCGGCCCCTCACTATCAAGGATTTTGAACTTTTCGAAAACTTTTACTGATAAGTAATCTTTTACAAAAATTATAAATGTAAAATAGAAAACTAAACAACCTAAATACTTAGTTTTTGTGCCAAAAATTGGTTGCGTTGCAGTTCATCCGTTTTTGAACCTTACTCCATAAAACCCCAATCAATCACATTAACCTTCAAAGTGGTTTCGACGAGATATCTCGTCGATCAAGATCTGACCAATTTGCTAAGGACGAGATATCTTGTCATCAAGATATTGACGATTTTTTGATGAGATCAAGTTCGGTCCTTTTTCTCCTGAAGATCTATCTTGTCCATCAAGATCTGGTCAGTTTTGCCAATGGCGAGATACCTCGTCAAGACAACCACCAGGAGGGTTAAGAAATCTAAATATTTTACTCCCTATATTAAGGTGAAAATAAGGACCACAATGGTTCTATGCATGTCTACATATGCATAGAACCATTGTGGTTTCATTATATAATATCAAGGGGTTTTATTTATTATATTTATTATTTATATTTCAATTTATAATATCAAGGTGTCCACAAAATGTTTTAATTTTCAAATGGATCCGGTGAACTGAAAAGTTTGGGAACCCCTGATCAAATGTTTTTGTTAAGATGATTCACAATTCGGCAAGAAATATTTCTGTAAGAAAGAAAGGTTACAGGAAACAACAGATAATTCCTTATCCTTTAATCCTTGAATGGTTACACATTTGGTGGAAAAGGAAAAAAGGTTTCTTTAAGTTTGTTTTATTTAAAAATTGAAAATAATGGGCTTATGTTGCACAGCTGTGGCAGACGGATATAGCACTGGTATTACGATGCAAATGTGAAAAGAAAGTCTTCAGAGAGCAAAAATCATCAGAGAAATGTTAAACGTCAAAAGTTGATAGTCCCAGGTAGTAGTCCATAGGTCCACTGATATTAAAAGCTTACTGAATACGATGAAATTAAATCAAGAGCGATATTACAAATCTATTGTGGAATGTTTCCTAAAAAAGTATTCAGTTAATTTTATTTGAATTAAAACAAAAAAGTAATAGTATATATACTATTAATATACATAGAGCTTTGAGGGTTATTCAGTTTATTTTAAATATTACTGTCACCAATTCAAGCATGCATTTTTAATGAACACAGGTTAATTTATCTAGATTATCGGCATGAGGTATTTTTACTTGAATACATTTGATAGCATCGTGGGGCCACGGTTGCCATAGATGCGGAATAGCAACCGGAGGGTTGCGAATTCGAAACTCGGTCCGTCATGTACGTGGGAGCTAGTACACGTTAAATCTATCGGACCTCAACTGTTTTCACGTTGGCATGGTGTGGAAATTTGGAGAGTAGAGTGCCAGCGTCATCTGACTGTGGCTTAAAATTACGAGATGTTTTCCTCGAATCCGGACAGTCGTTGATAGCGCATTGTGTTGCTCCAGTGAGACGTAAATTCAACTTCCTTCACATCTTGACAGCATCGGGTGTTATTTCCTCCATTCGAGAGTATTTTGAATTGCTTAATGTCGTTTTAAAACAGAATCACAATTCCTTACTAATGCTATTCGATGAGCTTTAAACTCTTCTTTTAAAGCTGGGTAATGCAGATAAGACTCGAAATACTTTTGTCCCGTATGTGTGTGTGTGTTTCGTTTATATAATAAATTAACTTGTTGAAGTCATTTTTCATGGTTCGTATAATCGTAACCTTCTGAGGGGTTTACATGCATATATCCCTTCTGACACTTACAATCTTCCCTGCATGGCATTTAACCAGTTTGAACCTGCTTGACCAATAGAGTCTTTCATAGGATTCTCTCAAACAATACAAGAAGTCATTTAGTCATGTATGTTGTGGGGAATCTCATCACCTTCAGAGGGTTCGTTAGATGTTTGTCAAAAATTAGCAGTAATTCAAAACAAATGATTAATATTTGTAAAATTGAGTAGAGATAGGAGATATAAATTGAATATGAATTATTTTCTAAACTGTGCTTTAATATCTGAAAACCGCTTAGAAATGGTTGGTTGGGTTCGGTTTTATGGCGCAAGGCCATATTTGGCCAAACTGCGCCAAACAGCATCAAGTAAATGGACGTACACGCACAAGGAAAGTTTAACTGTTACAAAAGAGAAATGCGCCTAGGGAGGAATCAAACCTTACACGTTTAGAAATGGTGAATAAGAAAGTATATTACTGGATTACCTTTCAGAGAACAGCTGAGTAATCAAAGAAATATGTTACGAGTAGTTGAAAAGTTCAATATCTACAATGTTTATTTCCTAAGTTACATGTTCTTTTCTCAGACTATTGAAGATACAGGTTGGAACATTTTTGTACATTCAACAGACATTTATATACTGAAGGTGACAATTAAATACTATATTGAGTAACATCAAAAAATATTTATATAAAAATGACTAGAAAATCACAAATTTTTTCTCTTTCTCTTAAAAAGTTTTTGAGAAAGTAATTTCTCTAAGTATACAACTAAACGATTGGTTCAGTATAATCAAATGATGCTTGCTAAACGTGTTAGGAAGTTTTACTTAGGCTGAGGTGTTTTTTTAAAAAGTACCTCAAGAATAGAAAATGTTCATTAAAAAATCGAGTTTAAAGCTCAAAAGTTGATTTAAATTAAGTTTATTATTAGTTTTATTTATGTTTTTTAACTTGTAATAGGAGTTACAATTGTCAACAAAAGTGAAGTAGCATAGAAAAATCATAAAATAGACAATCCAAAACAAAAAATCTCAAAATCTATATTTTGAACTTTGGATTCAATTTCCCATTAAACATTTTCTCAGCAAGAGTAGCATATAAGTAATGATGTATTTAGTTAAAGAGCTAGTACCTTTAAACGCTCAAGCTTCAGTGAAAAGATGCAGAAGTTTCAAAACATTTGTTTTTCGGTGGATTATTTTCAAATTTAGTACTTTTGTAGTATGCATGTTTTATTTGAAAAAGAAAATAACTTAACAGATTCTATCATTTAAACTTTCATTTTTATGAACAAAAATATAAGAACCAATTTTGGCCAAGTGGTTGTTTTTCTGTCCCCAAAATATTTCAAAAATCAACTACTCTGCAATAATAAAACTTTCTCCACTTATTATGGAACTCTCCATTATCTGTAAAATAACCTATCATTATACTTAGCTATTCACGATTATTTGACTTAAGGATTTAAAGATGTTTAAATCTTACCTCTATGATGTACATATTAGAATATTATTGCAATTAAACAGAAAACTGAAGCTAAGATTTTGAGAATAGTTCATTTTAAAGGTCGTAATGATACCTATAACAAGAGTGCAAAGTTTCATTATTGTAGAATAATTAGTTTTCGAGTTATCGTGCTGACCGCAAAACAACAGTGAGCCAAAACAAGTTCTCATATTTTCGTTCATAAATATAAAAGTTTAAATGATAGAATCTGCAGTTATTTCCTTTTCAAATATAACATCCACACTATAAAAGTTCTAAATTTGAAAAGAATCCACAGAAAAATAATTTTGTTAAGAAACTTTGAAACTGCTGCCTCTTTTCACTGAAACTTAAGCGTTTAAAGGTACTGCTCCTTAACTAAATACATTATTACTTATATACTACTCTTGCTGAGAAAATGTTTAATGATAATTTGAATCCAAATTTCCAAATATATAGATAAATGTTTAAATGAATTTAAAAGTGATTTCCTTTTTAAATATAACATTCACATACTTTAAAAGTACTAAATATGAAAAGAATCCACCAAAATATGAATTTTTAACAGAACTTTAAAACTTTCCGCCTCTTTTCACTGAAACTCGAGCATTAAAAGGTATTGCACCTTCCTTAACCCTCCAAGTGATTTCGACGAGATATCTCGTTGATCAAGATCTTTTCAATTTTGCTAATGACGAGATATCTCGTCATCAAAATATTGCCGATTTTTTTTATGACAAGATCAAGATCTGGTCCGTTTCTTTAAAGTGACGAGGTATCTCGTCCATCAAGATCTGGTTAGTTTTGTTAGTGACGACATACCTCGTCCAGACAACCACAATGAGGGTTAATTACGCCTGTGTTTTAAGGGATGACCAGATCGATATGATCATGACCAAAGCTGTCAAATTATAAGTTCGAACACTGCTTCAGGGATTCATTCCCATACATCTAGAAGTGGGCTATATGCTTAGGTGCATTACCTTCTACTTTGATATGAGAGAATACATTTTGGGAAAGTAGTCTAATAATAGATCTCCACAGTCTATGCAATTATCCAATCCCCCAGAGACGTCAATGCCCCATTAATTTCCATGAAATCTTTTACTAAAACAGTATTGATTCTCCATCTTGCTTGATTGTGGGAATCAATCGGATTGCATTTTACGTCTTTTGATTGCCTGTACCACCGATCAAAGGCTCATTTCGGTAACAGCATTCTTTTTTGCCTTTAAACCTGTTTCCTTCTCAGTTACACCAAGGTAGAAACAAGGAATGGTTTGGATGCAGCATTAGATTACAATTTTACAGACTTTCAGTTTTGTACCAACTTTTGTCGGATTTAATCTATCCTAGGCTGACCATGTTTCCTTGAAACAAAAACCTAACATTAGGATAGCAATAACGAGATATTTGGTTAGCAAAAATGAGACTTCGGGTTAGCAAAAATGAGACTTCGGGTTAGCAAAAACGGGACGTTGGGTTAGCAAAACCGGAAAGTTGGTATAAAAAAACGGGACATTAGTATAGCAAAAACGCACATTGGGTTAGCAAACACGGAACATTGGGTAAGCAAAAACGGAACGTAGGGATACAAAAACGGGACAATGGGTTAGCAAAAACGGAACGTTGGGATAACAAAAACGGGACATTGGGATAGCAAAAACGGGATGGGGTTATGCAATATTCTGTATTCATGAAAAAGACAATAAATTCTTTCCAAAGACCGTAATTAAAACTATCGTTTCGCCTCCGACATTGCAAAGATAGACTTAAAGCTTTTAAAATATGAAATTTCAATCACAGGCAGAATAACGAAAACACCGGTTAGCATACAGACAAAACAAAAACTTACGCTACAGTGGATTAGATGCCGTGTCTGAGAAGCGTAAGGTAAGTAGGTACTTGAATTCAAGTCACACTTGGGGTGCAACACAACGGGCTAGTGCGAGAGATTAAGTAACACAACGGGCTAGTAAGAGAGTAAGATTCGAGGACAACACCTCGTAATTTTAACAAATATTTTCAAGACGCCCACCAGGAGGGTGAAACATTTTTCACTTTTGTTTGACTGATTGTTTAGCCTTAGTTTTGTTAGTCGTTCTGCGAATTTATTTTGTTACTGGACGAATTTGACACAGGCATACTTTATCACCAATTAAGACGATTCCTCTGTAAGAAGGCAAAGATCCGAAGACAATACCTCGTAATTTCGATAACGGTCACATGACGAGGTCAACACCTTAGCTGGGACCCCACTCTCCACACTCGCATGTGATGTCTCAATAAAATGCCTCTCTATGAACTCTTTGATTACTTCCACCTAAGATGGGCCTCGTATGAATTGATTTAAATGCAGTTTGGAGTAAACATGTTCAGTGATTTCCTATCTGAATAACAAGTTTGGTTGATTGCATCTATGGTAGCTTAACATTGATGTTAGCATCACCGTAAAGGAGTTACTGGTGTTAATGCATTAAAACTATTATATAATTTCCCCGATATATGGCGTCTTTATTATAATCATAACACCCATTGTTCCGAGGACAGAATTAATTGTGACCCTTATAATAGTTAGAATTACACGCATAATATGTATCGATACTGTGTTACATTCAAACAGGTTGATATCAGACGCTAATTTGATATGGAATATTGGATCAATTAACCCTCCTGGTGGTTATCTTGATGCATCTCGTTATTAGAAGAATTGATCAGATCTTGATGGCCAACATATCTCGTCATTAGAACAAAATTGACTATATCTTGACGGACGAGATATCTCGTCATCATCAGAAAATCGGTAATTTCTTGATGACGAAATATCTCGTCTTTAACAAATTTGTCAGGTCTTTATGGACGAGATGTCTCGTCAAAATCACCTGGAGGATTAATAGAGTATTGTTTTAAATTGCAAAAGTGGTTGTAATATAACTTAAATGAGTAATTTGAAAAATGTTTTGAATATTTAAAAAAGACTGGTTTGAAATCCTGACTACTTTCAATACTTTTTGAATGTACAGATTTCACGTGAACATATGCCGGCGCGAGCGGTGAAAACGCTTTGATTGGTCTGCGCGTGCCACTTTGGGCCTTGCGCTTTCTATTTGACCACGGCTTAAGGCGTGTGAAGGATAGCGCAATTTTATCTACCAAAAAGTACTTAATGGTGAAGATAGGTATCACTGCAACGTATACTACTGTATCGTAAGTTAGTTTTTATAGTGATGGATAAGTTCATCTCAATCTCCTTCCAGTACTTAACAGTGGCTGAATTCGACGGATGCTACCACTAGTTGATCGATGGCCAATCGCGTGAGACCGTGTAAGCTGTATTATGATACTTCCGTATACGTGGTTATGTGACGTATGATAGTCTGTGCTGCCTTTAGCTGCCCAGTGTGAGGTGCCATGTGAAGAGATGGATGAGTGGCAACAAAGAGTGAAGCAGTGAAAGGAATGGAAGCATTATCTGTTATTACAGGGCTTCAGACAGTTGTTGAAAGTGATATGCATCACATTCGCAATTCAACTGTTCACCGTGGACCAATCTTCGAAGTGTGTGCCGATTTTTGTGAGTGCCATCTGGTGTTTGTGAGAAGCGCCATCTGGAATGTTTTTGAAAATGCAGGTTTTATAATCGCGTCCGGGTCACAATGTAGCAAGACTTGTGAAAGTGGAACTTAATATACCAAAGAGTGCTTCATGATGGAGATAGGTTACACTGCTTTATATAGTACTAAGTTAAATATTTATAGTGGTCGCTAAGTTCACCACACTACACAGGTTTCAAGTCATTTTTCTTATTGAATAACGAGACTTGAAAATTCTCATTATCTACTAAAATGATTTTAAGTTCAAACAGTATAACATAAACACACATAATTTAAAAACATTTTTTAGTAAGAGCAAGACGAGCAACCTACAAGTAAAGGACAAAAGCTTTGTCTCACGATTCATTCAAAGTTATTTAACTTTGTAATCAAAGATCCATTAACCCCCGGATGGTTGTCCCCAAGGGGTACCTCGTCATTAGAAGAAAACTGATCAGATCCCGGTGGACGAGATATCTCGTACTTTGAAGAAAACTGACCTGATATTGATGTCGTCTTCATAAAAAAAATCGGTAATATCTTGATGAAGAGCTATCTCGTCATTTAGTGAAATTGGTCATATTTTGATGGACGAGATATCTCGTCGAAACCACTAGGAGTGTTTAAAAGATTTTGAATAAACTGTACGTCATGCTGGAGGTGAGCCTCACTTCGATGTTACTACATTAATAGCTCGCGTGTAGTTTTGCGCGTATCAGTGGCGTTTCGATTACCCTGGGTATATTTATCATTTAAATGCCGGTAAATGTTCACTTTGTGACCGTTACTCAACGTGAACATGCATAACCTATAAGCTACACGATAGGCTATGCAAAATGGTATAGGTATTCACATAATGTTTATATATTGCTCTCTGCTTCAGTGACGCAATTCCAAATTGACTGACTTTAAAGAGGCGTAAAAGGAAATTCATGCCTGTTAGAAATTTGTATTTATATTTTATCATTCATATTTAATGGTCTGTATTTCTTACACTGAAAAACCTTGAGACGTATGTTGAGGTAAAAACTGTTAGCTTCATTTTTTTCTTATCACGTATCAATATACATATTATACATTTCTGTAATATGCAATTCTTATCACGAATCAATGAGATTTAGAGCAGTAACTCATTAACAGATAAAAATAGTTTTTTAATGTACAGCTTTGAAACATTTTGGTTTTGAGGTTAAAAAATAAAAATTATAAATAAATATTTTGATATATCCTTTAAACATATTGCAAAACAACAGATGTAATAATTAGACAACAGTTGAACTTCCGCAACTGATGGCCGCTGGTCAATAAGATTAAGTCATACAGAATCTGGAGGTTGAAAATTATGCTTTAAGTTGAGCGTAGCTGCTGATATCGTTTTATAACATAAAATTTCTATTTCAAATTGTTTCAAATTATCAGTTATAGGTATAAGTATTGCTAATACATTACGCATCACCGGCTAAGAGCAGAAACTCATAAACTAACAAAACAATCATTTACTGTACAACTGTTTAAGGACTAACTAATTGTTTTTAGATTAAGGGATATGCAGATAGTTGAATTAACGTCGTACTGGAGCAACACAACGGGCTATTGGCGACGGTCCGGGATCACTCCCGAAGGGAAAGATCCTAGGACAATCCTTCGTAATTTTGAATCACGGTCCGATGACGAGGACAACACCTGAGCTGGTACCCCATTCTCCAAACTTCCAAACCATGCCAACGTGAGAACATTTGAGGCCACGACAGATTTAACGTGTACTAGCCCCAAGTACAAGATGGATCGAGTTTCGAACTCGGAACCACATGATTGCTAATCCGCTACTCTTCCAACTGGGCGACAGCGGGGCCCCAATTTTAGGTCAAAAAGTAAAATTTATAAGTACTGTGATAGTGTTATATATCCTTTAAACAGATTACAATATGACAATGTATTTCCCATCGTCATGAAAATAAGAATTTAGTGTCTCCGAAAAAATGTCTTTTAACGCGTTTCTGCTTTAATCCGAGGAATTATTAATTTTAAGATTAAGAATAAGGATATTACAAAAGAGAGAGAAGACAAGGTTTTGAATAAGAAATATTTAAACATTTCCCCCTTTTTTATTTCAGAAGTAACGTTCAGTTTTGAAAATGTGTTATTCTTGTATTGCCCTCTAAAAGTTTTTTTGTGAAAGGTATAATGAACTTAAAGTTTAGGTACGAAAAGAAATTCTAAAGAAATACACTTGCATGTGAGAAAATTTCAGATACGTGGTTAAAAATTTGAGTATTTTATTTCCCTCTCCAAATATTACAACTCATCCTTCCTTCCCGAATTCCAACTTGGCTGCTTTGCAATCGCTTATGTACAGTCGCTTATTCACAGAATGGTTGAATGCTCTCTGTATGCAAAACACTAACGCACTTTTGAGCCATTTGGATCATTTCCTCAGTCTATTCATCGGAATGGTAATGGGTATCTGAATGGGACAAGAGTAGGAAGACTTGCGCTTTCTTCTACCTGTACGCGTTTTGGGCCCAGAGGGGTGAGAGCAAGTTTCCTACATTTTGGGGTGCTTGGTTTTACATAACGTGAATTTATCTTTCAGAGAGTTTTGGCTATTACCATTTATTCAAACTTAGGAATAATTTTCTTTCAAACTCATTTCTCCTTTGTTTTCTAATTCTGATTTCGTAAAAGAGTAATCAATATTATTGTAATTTTGATTTACATATAGATTAAAATTAATCTAGTCCGGACTATACGTTGCCTGCCAACTGTGAACTAGAACAAAATTCATTTTTTTCATTCAGACTAAGTATTATTTAAATGTCGTTGTAAGTATCTATAAGACTCGAGCTTCCTTCTAGCCTATAAGAATTTTGGGATGATAGCAAATTTCCTACATTTTGGAGTGCTTGGTTTTACTAAACGTGAATTTATCTCTTTCAGAGCGTTTCGGCTATTACTATTTATTCAAACTAAGCAGGAATAGTTTTCTTTCAAAATCTTTTCTCTTTTATTTGCTAATTCTGATTTCATAAAAGAACAATCATTATTATTGCTGTTTCGATTTATATATACATAGATTAAAATTAATCTGGCCCGGACTATATTTTAGGTCGGCTGGATAGCCCAACTCCTCAACTGTAAACTAGTACAAAATCCATTTAATTGCGCCAGACTAAGCATTATTTAAATGTCGTTGTAAGTATGTATAAGCGGATGACATTGGCGCTTTTTCTACCTATAAGCATTTTGGGGTGATAACAAGTTTCGTACATTTTGGAGAACTTGGTTTTACACTTTCAGAGAATTTCGGCTATTACCATTTATTCAAACTTAGCAGGAATAATTTTCTTTCAAACTCATTTCTCCTTTATTTTCTAATTCTTATTTCATAGGAGAGCAATCAATATTATTGTAGTTTTGATTTACATATAGATTAAAATTAATCTGGTCCGGACTACATTTTAGGTTCCTGGATAGCCCAATTGTAAACTAGTACACATTTTTTTCATGCAAACTAATTGTTATTTTAATGTCGTAAATATCTATAAGGACAAGAGTAAGAAGACCTTGTGCCTTCTTCTACCTATACGCATTTTAGGATTAGTACGAGTTTCCTACATTTTTGGGTGATGGTTTTACATAACATAAATTTATCTCTTTCAGAGCGTTTCGGCTGTTACTATCTTTCCAAACTTAGTAGGAACACTTGTCTTAACTCATCTTTTTAACTTCTGATTTTGTAATTGCAGTTGCGATTTACATATCATTAAAAGTTACTATTTGAAAGATGCATTTGTATTTTTCTCGTTTTCTATTATAAGACTCAATTTTTTAATCTAAAAAAAGATAAATGTAGACATAATTGTGAGAACTGAACTAATACATAACTGGCATAATTGTAGTTTCGATTTACATATCATTAAAAATTATTACTTGACACATGCATTTGTAATTTTCTCGTTTTCCATTATAAGTTAATTTTTATCAACCTAAAAAAGGCTCAGTTTGGCAGATTTCGTCGTTTCTCGCACTTTCTTTTTAAAAATGAGTTTTGCAAAATTTTTAATTTCATAGGTCGGTGTTTTCGTTTCTTAGCGCACATTCTTTGTTTTGTGTACATAAATGCATTTTAAAGAGCACTTTTTAAGAATGCTATGGGTATCAAAAAATCCTAGCCATATCAATCGTTATTCTGCATTTATTAAACCAAAGAATCGCCATGTATACTAGTTAATTCACACCTTTGTCAAATATACTTACATTTACCGGTAAGCTAAAACGTTGTATTGCATTAAATACTTGAAAGAGACATAATTGTTGCTAAATGTCAAATATTATTAAAAGCATGATAGGGTAGAAAACAAAAACACCTGCCTTTTAATTCGAAAACACATACGCAGTCCCCAACGATCGAATTGTCGAAATATGTTAAAGTCTTTTTCTTGGCAGCACCTAAACTGGCTTAGGTGAAATCCTGTTTAGGCGATAAATCTAATTTAGAAATCGTTTTCTGGAAGTTGCCAATTATTTGCTTCGAATCGCTGGTTTCGAAATTTGACTGAACCGTTCCCTTCGCCAGATTGACGTGGACATTATACGACATCGCTTAGGAAATGTTCACCATTTTAGAAAAGGCTTCGCTGTCAATGAGCGTCTGACAAACGAACCGTAGTAATAGCAGCTACAGCCAATGAAATCGTAATGAATATTTTGCAATTCGCTGAAAGATTAACAAGACCATAAGGATTATGGACTCCTAAATGGATTGGATTTTTCGTAATTAAGAGCGAAGTTTTACGATGGAATAGGATTGATTATTATTTTCAAATATGATATAAGACAATGCGCACCCCCAAGTTTCTAAATTTAAAATGTATTCTTTCAACTTGTTTTATGATGATTCTTTTCCTGCATGTTATTTTGGGTTGAAACATCATAGTAAGAAATCGCAAGAAATGCAGTTCAAATACAATATTCAAATAGAATATAGAAATCAAATAGAATATTTTTAAATAGAATATAGAAATCAAATAGAATATTTAAATAGAATATAGAAATCAAATAGAATATAGAAATAAATAGAAATCAAATAGAATATAGAAATAAATAGAAATCAAATAGAATATAGAAATAAATAGAAATCAAATAGAATATAGAAATAAATAGAAATCAAATAGAATATACTAGAAATCAAATAGAATATACTAGAAATCAAATAGAATATACTAGAAATCAAATAGAATATACTAGAAGTAAATGGAAATCAAATAGAATATACTAGAAGTAAATGGAATCAAATAGAATATACTAGAAATAAATGGAAATCAAATAGAATATAGAAATCAAATACAATATAGAAATCAAATATAATATAGAAATAAAAAGAATAAATTTAGTGCTGAAAACAAAACAGTAATTAAAAAACGGATATGTGCACCTATCTCAATTTATTTTAAAGTACTAATAAATGTGAAACGTGGGCTTAATATGTTACTCCTTGATTTACATCAGGGAAATAATACCAAGGTTATGATTTCTGAACTATGTTATAAAGCTTTAACCCTAAACCCTACGAGCGGCCCAAACGCATCTATCCGTTTTGCAACCTGCAATCACCCCAGCACTTGTAACCAGTTTTAACCTTCTTGACCAATAAACTCGTTCCGAGGATTCTTTCAACCAATAGATGGAGTTAATTTGTCATTTTGTATGATGGGGTACTACACTACTAGGAAATCTGACTCTCAGAGGGTTAACAAAAACAAATAGAGGGGAAGGTAGGTAGATATTTTAATTAACGTCGCACTGGAGCAACACAACGGGCTATTGACGACGGTCCAGGATGAAATCCGAAGGGAAAGATCCGAGGACCTTATTTTGTTATTAAAATTATTTCGTTTGACTTAATTTGTTCTAATTTTCTGTCTTGTTTTCCTATTGCCTTTGGCTTAATGTAATTATTTATGACTGCTTTTGCAATTTTCGTATTTTTTATTTCCACACACTCTTCGCATCCTAAAATATTTACATACTCATGCGGTTTTTCACTAAAATGCTAAAACTCCATTCCCATATACGTGAATTACTTCTCTTACAGTTTGTCTCATTTGGGTTTGTCCACTGCGAGTTGTAAGCGGCGCAGTCTAGTGTTGCTTATCCTGGGTGTATTTCTCTCTCCTGTGTCAATAAAACTATGTGTGTATGTCCATGTACTTGACGTTGATAGACCCAGAAATATTGCTCTTTGTGCCATAAAACCAAACTTTCTTTTCTTTGGTAATCCTACTGGAATACAAATATCAGCTTTAATTTGAAGCAAATTTCTTTTATAATGGGCGGCATATATATATATATATATATATATATATATACTTATAATTTGACGGGACATTCGAGTTGAAAATTCTCGGATATAAGACTTTCATTTGTACATTCATAGCGTAACATTAATTCGTTTGCCTAGACTAAATACAAACGAAATTTGTTCTCAGTGTGAACGGTAAAGTATATAATAAGCTAATGCGACCAAGAAAATAAATATTACATAATACCGTGTTTCGTAATATTTACATAAACTGATTATAACCTTGAAAAGATTTCCTTCTAACAGGAAAATAGAACATGTCTACTATATACAAGTTTGCAAAAATAATCGACTATTTCACCAAAATTGAAGGTTTTATTTGTTCGTTTCAAGAGGAAAATGGTTATTAAATTACATTATTTCATCCAATATGAGCATAAGAGATCATATCCCAAATCAGTATTAATGCTAGAAGGTTAAAATAATATTTATCCAAGAATAATTACTAGGATACCTTGATATTGGTGTTGTAAATTTATTTCAGCTGTAGTATAAATATTCTATGAAAGGGAAGATATGAAGAGGAAGTCTGGAAAAGAGGTGTTTCTACCTTTGAAAAATCTATACATAGAAAGCAGAGTTGGCATCTGTCTGTTTTCTATACAAATCTACACCAAACTTGGTATACTTATTCTTTGGAACCCTGCGGGTAACGTAGTCTACATATTAACCCCCGTTCTATTTGTCTTGAGTGTGCAGAGGTGTGTAACGTCCGGTCATCCTGGACAGATCATTTGCTAGGGGTGCTCTCTCCCTGTCTGGCTGTGCAGATGACGTCAGAGTCTACAGGAATCGCCTCCCAAGATGACCTTGGAGTTTTTAGAATCTTGGAGTATGGTGCAATCGTAGATGGGTGCGGTTGCTCTGAAAATAGCTCAGTATCATATCGCTAAAGCTACAGTTTGAGAATTTACAGACGGGATGTCTGTAAATTCTCAAACTGTAGCTTTATTATTGGAAAGTAAATTTTTATGATAATATAAGATTATTTTTATAGAAAGTGGTCTTTTTTTTATCGTCGATATGGTACAGGGGAAATATCGATATGGCTAAAGACAATTCGAAATCCTCATAGGAATAACATTGCGTATTTATACGATCAGTTTCAGACCAATTCACACTAAATTTGGTACATTCATCCATTAGAATTCTGCGGGACACAGGCTATATATTAACCCCGTTCGATTTGTCCTGGATCTGCAGGGGGCTAAAAACAATTCAAAATCCCCATAGGGATAATATTGAGTAATATTGTGAATTATAAACAATTCAGCTAGTACGTTTTATAAAACTAATTCGTCGTTCGAAACACTGGTTATGAATTTCATGCTCTTCCAAAAGACATTTGGTAAATATTAATATCTGTATTTCCTCACACATATATGTACAAATGATTCATCGGTGCCTAACTTGACTATCGCATGTATTATTGCTACACATATAACACTTGTAGTGTTTGTAACTAAAACTTGAACAATTTCTAGTTCTTTTCATGATGCAATACACTGTTTTAGGTGTAATACTTTGCGAAATATAGTGTTTTCAAACCCGGTGAATCATTTGTAATAACCCTGTATAGATATCATTATCTCTATGTAACCATTGCAATGCAATTCCGATATCTTAAAGAAACTGATGATATTAGCTTAACCCTCCTGAACGAATTATCTGGTCATTAGCAAAACTAACCAGATCTTGATGAACCAGATACCTTGCCTCTAGAGGAAAAGCGACCAGATCTTGATCTCGTTATCATGAAAAAATCGGCAATATCTTGATGACGAGGTATCTCGCTATTCGCAAAATTGGTCAGATCTTGATGGACGAGATATCATGTCAAAACCACTTGGAGGGTTAAAGCTTACTGGTGTACTTAAAATTGAGGACTACAAAGTATAACGTTAATGAAAATGAACACATGGGTTTGAACCAGAAACCTTTGTGCCTTTCGTTGTTGGTTGATCAATAAATTATTCTTACGCGAGTTTACAATTAATAAATAATTCACATTGAGGTCAAAATTCTGTTCATCGCTTCCTAATATGCGGTAAGAGATCGACCTCAAATAAAATCTACAAAAGATCATTACATTGTACCTGAAAAAGATTATTGGAAGTTTGGAGAGGGGGTCGGCGTTGACCTCGTGATCTGACCTTGATTCAAAATTACGAGGTGTTGTTCTCGGATCTTTCCTTCCGGAATTGATTCCGGACCGTCTCCAATATCTTGTTGTGTTGCATCAGTGCGACGTTAATTCAACTACCTACCTGAAAAAGTTTAAGAAAATATATAAATACCAAGTAACGATATTAATGAATAATAATTAACGATAATTGATCTAATTTTAGCCGTTTATCATATGAGTAGATTAAATATATTTACAAATAGTACTGGTGGCAGACAATTCACAGGGCACAAATAAGTTTAGAGGTTTGATAAATACTCGACGAAGAATTATCTCATGGTTTGTCTTAACTTTCATATGCACACTAGTCATATAAGAGGAGACATAATGTTTAGAATATGTTTGGTTCTCAACCTCCCTCCCGACGAGAGATTAATTCCGAACTCGCGATTTGTAACTGCTTAAAATCCTTCGTATAATGACTGAGTTTTGACAGATTACGCAATATACTCAAAGGAAATTAATTCGTTGAGCAGAAAATTGAGGTTCGGAGGATGGAAGTATATTTCCAACCGTAAACAGGGATATTCGAGATAGAACATAGTCAAACGATCGAAACCCGTCTTAGGTCCGAATCGGTGAGATATAACTTGGCTGCTTGAGATGTGAAATGAGTGACTCAAGTAAGAGGTATATCTGATCTACTATCGTGTGAAGGGCTGGAATGGTATACATCAAAAGATTAACGTTTCATTTGAAAAAGCTTATTTCAAAAAGATATTTTTATTCCGATTTCAAAGAGCAATTTCAATTTATCTGTATTTAAAACATTTAGGATTCTGTATAAAAATAAAATATAACGTAATTCTAAATGTTTATTATCTTTAAAGGTCTTCGGTAAATCAGTTTTATTAATTCGCCATCCTGGTGGTTTATTTTCGCGTCAAAAACTGTTCTGTAGTAGCCAGCTTATACAAAAAGCTGTTCCGAATTGTCACCAGTTCTGGGCAAGGGACAACTTGTTTTTCATACTTGTTCTTCATTCCTCTTGAGTTTGTCTCGACTATATATCTCGTCTTAACAAAGTTGACCAAATCTTGATGGACGAGATAGCTCGTCACAACCACTTGGAGGGTTAAGAAGCAAAATTTAGATGGGCACTAGCAAAATGTAGTCAAATAGGAAGAGGAATTTCTATACTGTACTATTTTGTTCAGTACTTATATATTTGGCTCTTTCATTCAACATGAAGTTTAACGGAAGTTCCCTCTGAAAAGTTTCATGGTACACAAATCTTACAAAAGCTATTGAAACTAGCATTCTACGTTATCACACTGGTACCCCCCAAAAGCTTATCTCCTGTTAATTATGTACCAATGAAAACGGCAAGTTAGGTTTAGCCTGACTAATATTCCACAAAAAGGAAAGGAAAAATGACATCTATTAAAATCTGCCAAGAAAGCTGGCATTTTCGAAAAAAACATCCCGAAGAGTTTAAACTATAATTTCATAGCTGCAAAAATATTTGCTCGATTTATTGAAAAATATAGTTTGCTAAATTTATGCATTTATTGAAATCTCGCCTATTTGTTCTAAATATACGACATGTGTACCTTCTTATCAAGTATAATCATAGAAATGTACAATTAAATAAAATTACACGAAATCAAACTAATATTGATAGCATATATTTGCTAAAATTCGATCAGTAATTATATCATTTCCTATCAAGTGAAAGCATATAAAGGTACAATGAAATCAAATTACAGAAAATCAAGCTAATATTGATAAGATATATATTTGCTGAAATTCGATCACGTACAATCTGCAATAGAGAGTACTGCAAAGGGATTTCTAGCTGCTGAAGTCAGTCTTATACAACTGAGGAGGTAGGGAAAGCACAGGAAGTGAATATCTATTACCGGATTATCTATGCTTTACAATCCATTTCGTGAGGATTTGACACCTGCTCGCAGACTGTGTTCATCTCTAATGGTATAGCGGATAGTTGGTTATTAGAGAAATATCATCCGCACAATATAAACAGCTTGTGAACTAATATGTTTCCTTTTCACTAGAGATTAAGTAAGGAAATCAAGGTAATTTGATCAAATTTTTTGTTTCTTGGATGGAGTATTGTTTTTAAGTGCGTGTTTGGCAGTTTTTATTGTAAAATCATTTTAAACCAATCTAAAACATTATGCATCTTATAAGAATGAATAATCAAGGAGTGAAATGTCAAGGGTAAGTTTAACCACCACTTAAACGAAGTTCTATATAAAATAATGATTCCAATAGGTGCATAAAACCTTAATTTGACGAAAACGTTTGGGGAGTTTAATCAGTATAAAGTACATCTTTCATATAAAATTCTACTTGCCCAAATACGGCTCATGCGTCATAAAACTCGAAAACAACCAACCAACCTTGTAAAATTCTAATATTGTCTTCAGAGTTCATTGAAATATTTTTGTACAGCTTTTGAGCTTTTGTGAACACACGTGAATGTATACATGAGCTTACTGTCTCCAACTCCTAGGGACTTGAACCCCTTCCCCAATAATTTTATGGAGGGACCCCCCAAACGGGAGAGAAAAACTTTAAATTACCAAAAAAGTTCTTGTAAGAAAGTAATATAGTAAATAAGTTCTTGTCATGGGAGAGAAATTTCTATCCACTTTATTTAGTATGGCTTTAAAAAATTGTTTAAACAACAGAATGAAGAGAGCAGTTTGGGATAGATGCATGTTTGAGTAGCATATGTTTGTATAGCATCTGCGAATATTTGGGGAAATGGCTATATATCTTGTTTGTGATAACTATTACAAAAAATGGATTAGACAACAAAATGAAGAGAGCAGTTTGGGATAGATGCATGTTTGAGTAGCATATGTTTGTATAGCATCTGCGAATATTTGGGGAAATGGCTATATATTTTGTTTGTGATAACTATTACAAAAAATGGATTAGACAACAAAATGAAGAGAGCAGTTTGGGATAGATGCATGTTTGAGTAGCATATGTTTGTATAGCATCTGCGAATATTTGGGGAAATGGCTATATATCTTGTTTGTGATAACTATTAAAAAAATGGATTAGACAACAAAATGAAGAGAGCAGTTTGGGATAGATGCATGTTTGAGTAGCATATGTTTGTATAGCATCTGCGAATATTTGGGGAAATGGCTATATATCTTGTTTGTGATAACTATTACAAAAAATGGATTAGACAACAAAATGAAGAGAGCAGTTTGGGATAGATGCATGTTTGAGTAGCATATGTTTGTATAGCATCTGCGAATATTTGGGGAAATGGCTATATATCTTGTTTGTGATAACTATTACAAAAAATGGATTAGACAACAAAATGAAGAGAGCAGTTTGGGATAGATGCATGTTTGAGTAGCATATGTTTGTATAGCATCTGCGAATATTTGGGGAAATGGCTATATATCTTGTTTGTGATAACTATTACAAAAAATGGATTAGACAACAAAATGAAGAGAGCAGTTTGGGATAGATGCATGTTTGAGTAGCATATGTTTGTATAGCATCTGCGAATATTTGGGGAAATGGCTATATATCTTGTTTGTGATAACTATTACAAAAAATGGATTAGACAACAAAATGAAGAGAGCAGTTTGGGATAGATGCATGTTTGAGTAGCATATGTTTGTATAGCATCTGCGAATATTTGGGGAAATGGCTATATATCTTGTTTGTGATAACTATTACAAAAAATGGATTAGACAACAAAATGAAGAGAGCAGTTTGGGATAGATGCATGTTTGAGTAGCATATGTTTGTATAGCATCTGCGAATATTTGGGGAAATGGCTATATATCTTGTTTGTGATAACTATTACAAAAAATGGATTAGACAACAAAATGAAGAGAGCAGTTTGGGATAGATGCATGTTTGAGTAGCATATGTTTGTATAGCATCTGCGAATATTTGGGGAAATGGCTATATATCTTGTTTGTGATAACTATTACAAAAAATGGATTAGACAACAAAATGAAGAGAGCAGTTTGGGATAGATGCATGTTTGAGTAGCATATGTTTGTATAGCATCTGCGAATATTTGGGGAAATGGCTATATATCTTGTTTGTGATAACTATTACAAAAAATGGATTAGACAACAAAATGAAGAGAGCAGTTTGGGATAGATGCATGTTTGAGTAGCATATGTTTGTATAGCATCTGCGAATATTTGGGGAAATGGCTATATATCTTGTTTGTGATAACTATTACAAAAAATGGATTAGACAACAAAATGAAGAGAGCAGTTTGGGATAGATGCATGTTTGAGTAGCATATGTTTGTATAGCATCTGCGAATATTTGGGGAAATGGCTATATATCTTGTTTGTGATAACTATTACAAAAAATGGATTAGACAACAAAATGAAGGGTGCAGTTTGGGACGCATACACGTTCGAGTGGCAGACGTTCGTATAGAATCGGAATTTTTGAGAAATTTCGATCGATTTTTGTTACTACTGTCAAAAAATGCTTTGAAAACAGAATAAAGTTTGAAGTCTGAGATAGACGTACATTTGAGTAGAATACTTTAATATAGTATCTGCGAATGCTGGGGGAAATTTTTATTCTCTCATTTTAGCTATTATTATAAAAAGTTTTTAGACAACAGAATGAAGAGTAGTATATGGGAATATTTTGGGAAATTTCTATCCAAACACACATTTTAGCTACTATTGAAATAATAAAAACTGTTTGGACAACAGAATGAGAAATAGTTTGAGACAGATGGTATGTTTTTATACTATCTGGTGAATATTTGGGAATATTTATATCCATTTTAGCTATTATTTTTATAAAAAATTGTTTTGTCAGCAGAATGAAAAGTATAGTTTTAGACAGATGGTATGTTCTAATAGTATCTACGAATATTTGGGGAAATTTATATTAATTTTATTAGTGCTATGATAGAAAATTGTGTAGACAGCAGAATGAAAAGTGTAGTTTGAGACAGATGCATGTTTGCTTAGAACCTGCGAATATTTGGGGACATTTCTATCCATTATAGGCTATTATTATTATAAAATACTGTTTAGACAGCATAATGAAGAGTAGTGTAAGACAGGTCCACGTTCTTATAGTATCTGCGATTATTTGGAGAAATTTCTATCCATTTTAGCTATTATTATAAAAAGTTGTTTAGACAGCAGAATGAAGAGTATAGTTTGAAACAGGTGCACTTTCGTATAGTATATGCGAGTGTTTTGGGGAAATATCGATACATTTTAACTATTATTATTTAAAAAATAATTGTTTAGATAGCTGAATGAAGAGTAGTTTGAGACTGGTACACTCTCATATAGTATCTGAGAATATTTGGGGAAATGTTTACTCCTTTTATTATTACCATTATAAAAAATTGTTTAGACAACAGAATGAAGAGTAGTCTGAGACAGGCGCACGTTTGAGTGGCATAAGCTCGGTAGATAAGCAACGTTTATGGTTGCGTAGCATTTACGACTGTTCCTGCACATAAATAACCTTCATTGTGCACGCTTAAAATTACGCAGCGTGCAATTTCTATAGAGCAGCGGCTGACGATCGGTTTAAAAGGCCGGCGTCCGTAATAGAAGCATCTCGCCCTGTGTATCAGGGCCATAAATTCTGAAAGCCGCCCCATCACCTCGCTGTCCTTTTCAACAAGCTAAACTCAACGCCTCGCGGGAGATGGTGAACAGAGCCAAAAACCTCGGACTGAAAGCATTTTCTAATCACGATGAACGCGGCTAATCGAGGGGGTGTGGTCGGAAGTTAATCCCAGGTAAAAAAAGCACGACTTCGATAACCGACTTAATATGCCAGCAGAGCGAACGCCGTGCTGTTAAAAAGAAAAGTTCAAAAATACCGACAAAGCAACATATTTTAACCATTAACCTCCTTTTCTCAAATATTTTTGAGAAACAAAAGATTTTTTTGGATCTTTCGGGGGAACACCATTAATGGAGGTAATATAGAATTTTAACTCCCATAGGTATTCATCGCGATTTTTTCTTGAAGTAGGGATACCTAATGATGTAATATTCATTTTCATTGTCTCCTTACCATTGCAGTGCTCTCTCTCTCTTTAGCCCTGTGGGTTGGTCTGGATTTCTTTTTTAAAGTTTTAATGGTGAGTTATAGCGATGTATCGATCACTGGGTTTTAATTACTTAGGATTTGCCCCGGGAAGGAGCATTTACTACAATTGTGGAGCCATGTTGATGCAAGACGGAAGTCTTGTTCGAGTAATTAGATATTTGAGGACGCAGTTTCATTTACCGAAATCAAAGCGAGATTTTTGTTGTAGGTTTGATTAGAACAACGGAATCTCGGGAGGGCAGTTTCAAACTAGATCCCAAATTTGTTTAATTCCATTGACTTTGCGAGTAATGTTGCTTATTTGGAAATAAAAATGCTGAAATTATGTGCTCTCTAAGTAGTTTAAATATTTTTTTCCCACATAAATTTTTTTTTTTTTTAAGATCAAGGGGTTAGCAAGTTACATGTCAACTTATATTATGCATTCGTAATTAAACAAATTATAGTTAATTGCAGAAATAGTTTTAGGGGTATTAAAACATCTGAAATCGAAAGAAAACAATTGGCTACGAATACCTAATGTAATTTTCTCACATCTTTAATTGCATCATCTGTACTAACTTTTAGAATTATTAGATTATTAGCTCTAAATTCGTTCCCTTCCTTTAACTTTTATTTAGAAATTTTGCGTTTTATATTATTCTTAATGTGAATATAAAGTGCTTTTGAACACATTCGTCTTCAATTGAGCTCTCAATTGCTGATATCAAACTGTATAAACTTATTTTTGTGGTCCTTATTATACTTAATAGATACCTTACTATAATTAATGCAAGGAAATTATTTATTTTGAAGCCTTTGTTACAAAGAAAATATTTATAACATCTTATTTTTGTATATGCAATGGTTTACTTTCAAATTATTAGATTATTTTTTCATCTGCGTTTTGAGAGGAGACAAAACTGTATTTTTAATATTAAAATAATAGTTTTCAATCAAGGTAATTTATTACGTATTTGAGAAAAGTTTTTTGATTTTTAATCGTAAATGCAAACTGGAATATTATTAGCTGTTATAAAATAAATAAAGCACGATTGCCTATAACTCTATGAGCGAAATCAGCATATTTCACAACTAATCTTAAAACATTGTGCAATATTTTTATTTGGGAGATATATGTTTACTTATATTTATAATTTATTCATAATGCTAAACAAAAAATTTTTGTCGGTTATTTCATCCTGTTTTGGTAATTCGACAGGGACTTTTCATCGAAAGAATTTTACATTAATGAACATTGTGCAAACACTTCTATTTTCAAAGGTTTTAAATAGTGATTCATTTATACGTGGCTTTCAAATTACTGGTAGAAACATAAAAGCATTTCTAGGATTGTGGTTGAGTCTTTTTGCTAGGCTTATGGTGAATGAATCTATTTACATGCTAGTACGATATGAGAATTAGTCGAAAAGCTCGGAATTCAAAGTATACTATACAATTAACTTCACAGATGATTATTAGTTTCTTTTATCTTATTCCTTTGATAAAAAATACTACCCAAATTAGATCTTTATTCAACCAAATGGAATTAAAAATGAGCACCGAGATTTGAAAACAAGAGTCCAGGTGACTGGTTCGTGGATTTTGGTTTTATACAATAAATGTGAAGAATATTCTGCTAAATGAAATAATTTCGGGTACATGTGAGTGCTCATTTTCATTACACTTAAACATTACTTGGAATATAAATTTTTAGCTATTTTAGGTAGGCCCATTCAGGGATTTTCTGAAGTCAGTTTAATGTAATTCTAGCAAAACTCAATGAAAAAATCTAAATGACTATTTATTATTCAAGAGGAAAGAAAGAGGTAAATATAAACGGTCTTTGTAATTCTGGAAATTTCGAAAAAATGGAATTAACCCTTTTAGATCATCTTAAAATAAGATTTGTTCAAATACATTTATATTACAAGACATACGTATATAAAACGTGGTATAAAAAAGCGTCTATGACCATTTTTGAAGTTTTTGGTAACACCTGACTTAGTGTAAATTTTATATTTTAATTCTTAATAAAGTGTACAAAATACTTTCCACTGTTTTGATTCTTTCATAATGCATTGATAGGAGGACATTGGTACCTTTGTCTATTACTAAGTTCATTATCTTGTTAAACATTTATATTTTATCTTTTTGTCTCAAACATAGCACTTCTTTTATACTCCCTGTGTGGAACTTTGAATCTGGATATTTGAGAACCACGATTTTTCATCTTTAATCTTCTCCCAAGATACCCCCCACACACAAAAAAGCTTTTTTACGTTAGTAGTTGTTTCTATAATCTTGAGCGGTATTCATCTTCAAAAGTATTTCTTTTATCTGATTTGAATTCTTTCAGAACAATTGAACTTCGTATTTAATATATTTTCTGATTTCTACGCAAGTTCCCACTAATGTATTTTTAAAAAGAATATCTTCTATCTATCTATCTGTCTGTCTGTCTATATATATGTATATATGTATATATACCACAATAAAGATACATACAAGAGAAATTAAAAGTTAAAGTGTATTAGTCTATCTATAAATCACCTGAGCATTATTGAGAGAAGGATATCATATCTCAGAGTAGATTTCTCTCATAAAATTCTTGACGGAAAATATTCAATAAAAGAACGAACAAAATTTACGGAAGTAATATGAAAATGCGGTGGACAGATTCTTGTCAAGATTAAACAGCATTCATATTTTAATTACTTCTAAGCTTTCTTCAAAACTAATGAAATCATGATCTTAAGAGCTTATGCAGATCGTATTGTGCTAAACTGGAAGAGGTTTTAAGCAGTGTGTTGTAAATACAGGATCTTGGGATTTTTCATCTGAAAAGAGTATGCGTCGAAAGCTTTATTCTTTAGTGATGATAATAACGATTAAACATATTTGCAATGTTAATATTGTCTTCACGGGTTTCTTCATCTGTAGGCCTTTTATTTTCACCATGATTAAAAAAGTTACGCGATAAGCTGTTATGTTTCATAGGGTATGGGAATTCAGGTAGCTGGAAGCGCTGATACTTTTCTGCTTCAGAAATTTAACTTAATAAAAAATATCGAGACAAATTATTAAGAAAAACTCGTCGTTAAAATTAATGATTGAGAGAGAGAAATCCGTTTAGAGAACAAGTAAAGTAATTGATTCTGTATAAAATCATTTGATAGGTAGTTTGAAGTGTTTAAAATACCCCAATCACATTTCTAAAAAATTGAAAATAAATCCAAATGTTAGAGAAATATAGTTTTTAAATGAACCGCTATCAAAATAATTTGGTATCAAAATAATCACTAACTTTAATTCAAAGTGCACGGAATTTTTTATCTGGTAATTTTTGAAATTTTGTTCAGTTTGATAAACTATTGAGTATCTATACATTTATATGTGTAATTTATTCTTATACCTGTAGTTTTTACTATGTCGTCCATCAAGATCTGACCAATTTTGCTAATGACGCGATATCTCGTCATCAAGATAATACCGATTTTTTGATGATGACAAGATCAAAATCTGGTCAGCTTTCTTCTAATGACGAGCTACCTCGTCCATCAAGATCTGATCATTTTGTTAATGACAAGATACCTCGTCGAGACAACCAACCACCAGGTGGGTAAACGTTTAAATTTTGATTTGACTTTGAGTTGTACACAAAGGAAGTGCTTAGGGTTAATCCATAGATCAATTAACAGTTGGGTTAGCCGTAGCTCAGAGGACTCGCCCACGGTTGCTAGTTGGAATCCCGCTTCCAGGAGGAATCGAACCTCGAGTTGTAGGCATGGCAGGTTTGATTCCTTCCTGGGTGTATTTCTCTCTTTCTACGTCAGTAGAACTTTCCTTGTGTGTGCGTGTATGCCAATTACTTAAAATTTTTTTATCTTGTGTTTGGCGCAGTTTGGCCAAATATGATCCTAGCGCCATAAACCAAAAGTCAGCCAATAATTAAACGAGTAAATCAGCCTACTAGAAAACATCCTAATACGTAAGTTCTATACGAATGAAAAAGGACAAAAATTAATTTAAATACCGTTCCAACACTACATGTTCAAACAAGTCAACGGATAATGTTTTCTCATATCGTCATCATAGAGCAGAAATGCTTTAACTTAAAAAATAGTTTTACTATACAGCTGTTTAATCTTCCGAGTGTTTCGACGAGATATCTCGTCTAAGATCTGGTGAATTTTGCTAAGGCCGAGATATCTCGTCGAGACAAAACTACCCTATCACTCCAAGATGCAAAAACAAATTGTCCCTTGCCCAGATCTGGTGACAGTGTGTAACAGATTTTGCACCAGAGACTGGACACTACAGGGCAGTTTTTGGCTCGAAGATAAACAACCAAGAAGGTTAAAGGCTAACTATTAGTTTTTAGGTCAAAAGGAAATTACAAGCATTTTGGTAGTACTATGCATCTTTTAAATGTATTAAATATAACTATATATTTATAATTATTATGAAAATAAGCATCTAATGTCTACTAAAAATGACAGTTAATGAGTTCAGCTTTCTAAGTCGACGATATTTTCTATACCGAACTTTTTTCTTTCCATCTCTTACAAAAACAGAGGCCTATTTTGTTTCTAAGGCAACTTTTCAAAATATGTTTCAGAGCTAAAAAACAATTTGAGAAGGAGATCGGACTAATATAGACTTCGAATTTTATCACTTTATATTCATCTTTTTCCCATACATGCATATCTTATTTTAGTTCCTGACAATATTTTAATTCAAACTTTATCTTATTAAATTAGTTATTTTGTGTTTTGCAAACGTTTTTATGAAATGCATTCAAAATTTATTCCTATTACATTCGTCAATCTTAATACACAATAATATATATATATATATATATATATATATATATATATATATATATATATATATATATATATATATATATAATGAACGCTTAAGCTCTTAAAGTAGTTAAGAGTTTGAATAGTTTTTCATTACGTGAGAAGAGTAATTTTTATCATTACAACGGTATCTTATTTAGATGAAAATGTTTTTATTGCAATACCATAATGTTTTGCCTTTCTTAATTTTTTGAAAATATATAATTCTGATTTTACCCCTCGATCAGATTTTACACAAGAGACCTCGGCTTAGTCACCTACAAAATGTCTTAACAGGCTTTTTAAACAAAAAATTTGTGTACTTGCCTCAAATTTATTTGGCAGACTGAAAATTACGCGAGATTTAAATATGTTAATTTTCCCCACTTGGGTTATTATGGGGAAATATTGGACTATTTTTAATCTATTTAATCTATTTCAAGCACAAAACTGGTTTATTACTTTTAGATAAAAATTCAATCTTTAAAATACTTCCTTAGAAAGACTAGCCAATATCACTTGCAGCGAACTTATTCATTTTTGTTCAATCAATTTTTTCGTATAGCTACATTTAAGTACCAAATGTAAGAAATACAAAGCCTAAAATAAGTGAAATGGAAGTCAACTTCCAATTTAGAATCCTTAAATTATCTGTATTCCACAAAGCTAGTTCTACAAAATTAGTGGTATTTACAGAAGCTGTTTTAGTTGAGGCGTACCTGGTTTATTATTTTTAGATGAATTCCATCTTTAAAATACTCCCTTAGAAAACCTAGTCAGAACCATGTGCAGAGAACGAATCATTTTTTACTCAATCATTTTTCTCGTATAAACTACACTTAAGTACTAAATGAGATAAATACAAAACCTTATCAAATAAGTGAAATGGAAGTCAACTTCCAATTTAGAATCCTTAAACCATCTATATTTCACAAAGCTCTAGTGGTATTTACATAAGCTGTATCAGTCAAACCGTACCAAAGTAACTAAATTATTAAACTGAACCGATATGAATCTCACAGAAATAAGTAGGCGAAAATATTCTTTGCTCTTTAAAAAACTACTTTTCCTTTTTAGATGAAAGGAGATTTCAGGGAATAATCCCTGGTGCAAAACAAAGGATTATCAGAGCTAGCGAAAGGGGAGAAAAAAAATTCAATATTTTTTGTTCATTGTTGTGTAGAATATCGTGGGACAAGCAGGATTTTCTCTGGTGGATTGATGGTTGCTGTGAGAGGAAATATTTCCATCCTTTTTTACGAATAAAATAACGATGATATTAATAACTCGGGAAGGCGATTTTAATATAAGGCTTTTTGTTTGTGCTCTTTACGCTGAAAATTACAGTCAACATTTTAAATTTAAATAACAAAAGTGGGCGATAGAAAGATATCTAATAATTTAAAGAGCTCATCGAAATTAAAAGGAAAGTTTTCCACGAATCGGGGAAGTAACCATGGTGAACGTTTCGACTTTATTTTTGGAGTACTTAAAATATATTGAAAATATTTTATTTTTATTTAAGAATATTCATTGAGAATAAATTAAAGTATTTTGTCGGATAATGCATAGCTTTTCGTCTCTCTCTCTCTCTCTCTCTCTCTCTCTCTATATATATATATATATATATAGAATATATATATAGAGAGAGATTGTGAGTTGAATTTAGTCATGAAAACTTAAATTTTTGATAGAATTGAGCATAAGATATTCAAACCTAATCCAGCGCTGTTAGTATAAATCTATTTTATTTAAATCTAAATCAAATCATACTTTGATACTTTCGAATTTTATGAGGCTTGAACGTAATCTATAAAATTGAAATAAAAGTGAAACATCAAAATAGATTTTTCCATAGATTGGATGTTGAAAAAATTAGCTGTCTATTTGAAAACGATTTAACTTTCATGATTTTTGTAAATGCAATGAATAAATAAGAACATATGCACACAACTTTTGGTTGTATTATACTTTTGAAATAAAAAGGTTGGTTGGTTTGATTGGGTTTTACGGTGCAAGGACCCTATTTCTGCTCCAAACAACTTCAAGTAAATGGACAAACACACTAGAAAAGCTATACAGAGAGAAACACATCCATGGAGGAACCGAATCTAACAGGAACAGGAATCGAATTACCGTCTACAATTAGCAGGTTATTAGCGCAACTGGTGAATTCACCTGAAGTTATGAATACAATGTCTTCAATGTACAAGTACCTTATAAAAAGTATATAATTCGATTATATATGCATGATTAACATTACAAATTTAAAAATATTTGTTATGTATTTATTATGTATATGGTGAATTCTCAGACTAGTACAATTACAAATTACTGAATTTATTTTTTCGTTTCGAATTTCGAGCCAAAACTTCACTTGAACTTCAGTCTTGAGAACTTTCACCCTATTTCTGGCATCAGCGTAGCCTAGCTGACAGAAATTATAATTATACTTTGAAATTCAATAACAATTTAAAATATGCACCATTACTCTGTTTAATAAGCCAAGAATGATTACTATAAGTTTTATTGTGTGTCTCATTTACTGCTAAGTTTTGAACATTATTTTAAGAGAATATTGTAAATTTTATCGAACCATTAAAATATACAAATATTATATTTTTGAAAAGAAAATTTTCATTACAAGATGTTCAGTACTTGGAGCAGAGAACTATGGAATGAATCAATGTAAGAATAATAGAGAAGAGCTTCAAAACTTCAAACGCAACACTTCGCTTAACTATCTACAACAAAGAAGTACTATTTCCCACACCATCACACAATATCTGACATCAGCATAGCCCAATTAACAACTTCTAAGTTTTTAGAATTTTACTTCTCTCTTGAGCATTACTTTAAGACAAAATTGCTAATTACGTCAAACCAGTAAAATATAAAAATGCTTTATTTTGAAAAGCAAATTTATCTTGAACTTCTAAGTCTTGAGCATCATTTTAAGAGAAAATTGCTAATTACATCAAACCAGTAAAATATGCAAATACTGTATTTTTGAAAAAAGCAAACTTCTATTATAGAATGTTGATTATTTAAAGCATCGAATTATTGAATCAAAGCAGTGTGAGAATACTGGAGACGAGCTTCAAAATTTCAAACGCGCGACTGCGCTTAGCTAACAGCAACAGAGAGCTATAATTTCTCACACCATCACCATGCATCTGACATTAACGTAGCCTAGTTGACAGAACTTCTAAGTTTTCAGAACTTTACCTCCAAGTCTTGAGCATTATTTTAAGAGAAAATTACTAATTAATTCAAACGCAACACTTCGCTTAGCTAACTGCAACAAAGGAATACCATTTCCAACACCATCACCCAATATCTGAGTTATCATCAAAGCTGTAAAATATACAAATACTGGATTTTTGAAAAAAAAGTTCACTCGAAGTCTTAGAAACTCTATAGCTAACTCTTGAGCATTATTTTAAAGAGAAAATTGCTAATTACATCGAAGCAGTAAAATATGCAAATGCTGCATTTTTGAAAAGCAAACTTCCATTATATGATGTTCAGTATTTAAAGCAACGAACTGTTGAATCAAAGCAGTATGAGAATACTGGAGACGAGTTTCAAAACTTCAAAAGCACAGCTGCGCTTAGCTAACTGAAACAAAGAACAATCATTTCCCACACCATCACCCTGCATCTGACATCAGCGTAGCCTAGCTGACAGAACTTCTGAGTTATGAGAATTTTACTTCTAAGTCTTAAATATCATATGAAAAGAAAATAGCTAATTACATCGAAGAAGTACAATATACAAATGCTGCATTTTTTAAAAGCAAACTTCCCTTAAACTTCTACGTTTTAAGCATTATTTTAAGGGAAAATTGCTAATTACATCGAACCAGTAAAATATGCAAGTACTGCATTTTTGAAAAGCAAACTTCAATTGAACTTCTAAGTCTTGAGCATTGTTTTAAGAGAAAATTGCTAATTACATCAAACCCGAAGTAACATATGCAAATACTATGTTTTTGAAAAGCAAACTTCTATTACAGGATGTTGAGTATTTGAAGCAGCGAACTATTGAATCAAAGCAGTGTGAGAATACTGGAGACGAGCTTCAAAACTTCAAACGCACCACTGCGCTTAGCTAACTGCAACAAAGAGCTATCATTTCCCACACCATCACCCTGCATCTGACATCAGCGTAGCCTAACTGACAGAACAAAGGATTGGAATGTAAATTATTAATATCGGGACCCGTTTTCCGCTACTTGATTTGGCGTCGTCACACTAATCGCTACCTGACAACAGAGTTTCGCATTTATTTGGAAGCAGCCGAATCGACCATGTTTAGTTTCTGCCCAACTTTGGGATACCGTTAGTTATTTAAAAGGTTGAGAATCAGGTATTCAAAAATTGAGACTGCGTTCTTTCAGGGATTTTTGGAACCACCCAGTATTAATAACGATTCCATTCTTTTAACAGATTTTCGATGGTTAATTGAATTGAGCGGATCCGACGACATCCTTGAAACTTCAACTTTATAATAAGCTTAAATTTGTCCAGAGCAAGGAAATGCAGTTGGTAATTGGGTGATTGACCGATTCCAGCAGGCAATCCATGTGGCTCAGGTGAAGAAGAGAATTTCTGCTACACTTTTTTAATACGACAAACATCATTATAATACACTGGAAATACTCTGTTCCCTTTTACGAACGCGAAATTAGATTGCGAGTCGGAAGGATAGAGATGTGATTATTGTGGAAAATAAATAATATAAGACGATGGAGGCGAACCTGTTGTGATTTCATAAAGGAATGAAAGATTCATCCTAAAAATTACTTTCAAGCAGTTACTAGAATTCAGATAAAAATTATTCTTTAAGTTTTAAACAAACGAAATAATTTCTAATATAAATTTATAATTTCAGAGTTTTATGTATTTAAAGATACACGGATTTGTTTGGACTGATGATATTTTAGTCAAAATCAGCAATTTTTACCATTTTCTTCTCATGTCACACATACTCTAATAACTAAAATTGTGCGATTCACCAAAGGGAATATTATATTTTTTGTCAATCTTACAAGGAAATAGGTATAATTTTGTTTGATTTACAAAAACATAATAGTAATTACCTACCCTTTTTCTTCAAAGTGGCTTTTAAAATATCTTTTTGAAATAATTTATTTAGGACACTGTAATAAAAAAATAACGCTCAAAATTATTTATGCGTGTGTCACTTGAAATTATTTGTGAATACTTGCTAAAAGTTCAAATCTAAACGTTAAAATAAAATAAATCTTGCAAAAGTTCAGCTGTTTTACCATCCCTACGGCACAACAGTGCCATTCTTGCGGCACACCGGATGAAAATCATTGATCTAAATCTATACTATTTTAATAATATTTTTAATTTGTTTATAGAATTTTAATAGAATAGAATAGTACAAATTAGAGAAGAGTTAACAATTTTTCGAAACTTATTTTTCCGCACAATACATAACTTTCGATACGTACTTTAAAAAATATTCAGACAGCAAAAAAAGAGTTAAGTACCCTTGAAGTGAGTAAAAAGTCAAACCAAGTTTTTATATATATATATATATATATACATGTGCCCAAAAGAGATATTTACTATCAAATTAACAAAATAAAAACTTGTAAATGTTATTAAAGAATAAAATGTAATATCACAACGGAAATGTAGTTTGATTAGTATACCTTACTTTATATTGGAGGTATGTATCAACTTTTAAATTTTTTTATACATTTTTAGATAAAGTTATGAGTAAGAGTACAAAACTCATTATTTAAAAGAAAGTAAAGCATATATTTTATTTTTCATGGTCTTCTATTTCACATCATGGTCCTTAGGTTTCAAACCATGAATATCTTGCTGATGAACAGATGCACGTAATTTGAAGACAAGATTTGTAATGTTCAAGTTGCTATACATAATATGCTTTTACCAAAACATCACACTCTGTGGAACACGTTATTTGGGCTCTCGTAACCGGTAACCAGATCTGCAGATTTCGACGTATCTGATTGCTATTTGTGAGCACGTTTTGTACAACAGAATCGACTTCAGGTGGCACGCATTGTGAAATATCAGAAGTAAATTTCTAAAACTGCTATTACAATCCATTCCGTATGGATTCCGGACAGGAAAAAAAAAAGATCTGGTTGAAAAAAGGAAAAAACTTTACGATCCCCACAAACGCATTCGTTCCAATCCTATTCTTCAGCAATAGTAGGAGCTGCTTATCACTTCCATGGAGCCATTAGATGTCCCCCCGAGGTTTCAGCTTGAAGCTTGGATAATGCTCTTCGGGTAGAGATAAGATATATTCCTTGATATGTCTTAGATGGAGCTAAACAGATGGTTCCATGATTTCAGGAGCAATGGTATAAAGTGTTTTGGTACAGTTTCCGTAAAAGGTGTAAGAGTCTTTCCCCATTTTCACTCTTGCTTTTACTTCTCTGTAGTTCTTTTCTCTGTGGGGGACATTGTAGGTCTACCAGAGCGTGGGAAGTGCTGTATGTATGCCAAGTTTAGCTTTTATCGAGTTCAGCAGTAACACTAGAGGTAAACAAACACTTGATCAAGTGCAAGTATACTTGCTGGTACTAAGAGAACGGGGATTTTTAATTTAAGACATTTATATCTTTCTAACGGAAAGCTCTAGCACGATGTATTCTTGATTAACCCTCCAAGTGGTTTCAACGAGATATATCGTCCAGCAAGATCTGACCAATTTTGTTAATGACGAGATATCTCGTCATGAAGATATTGCCTATTTTTTTATAATGACGAGATCAAGAGAGATCTGCTCAGTTTTCTTCTAATGACGAGCTATCCCCTCCATCAAGATGTGGTCCGTTATTACCTAATCTAATGAATGGAGATACTAGTGTGAGATACATCGTCGAGATTAAGCATTCACCTTTATATAAATAAATCAAGCTAATATATTTATTATTTATCAACTATGGATCCATACTTATTTTTAGGCTGAATGTAATGTTGAAAATTTGAACTCGCGTAGAAAATAATCTACTATAATACCATCTTTATGTGGATTTATTATGGATGTAAAATAAAGGATTTATTTTGTCTTCCCCAATGACATCTTATGGATCATATTACCTTTCAATTACTAATTGGTGAAAACCTGACAGTCTGCGTTACCCAGGACATCATGATAGGTGTTGCCACAAAGTACCGATCATGAACTATGTTGACATGCCCTCCTGGAGGACTTTGGGGAAGCTAGCCCGTGCATCATTTTCTTCGAAAACAGTTTTTGCAATCATTATTATTCAAAGAGCTTACAGTATCTATAAAATCTTACATGTGTATTGGAAAAGTTTTGATTGAATTTTTTTTAAATTAATAAATTTGCTTGAATTAAATTCAAATTTTGAATGGTATTCTCTTCTTTGAACACATTTTAATTCTCACATTGAATATCCTCCAAAAAAAGATGCATAGAAATTTGTATTAAATTTATAAGACTTTGGGTATTAAAGTTGTTTGTTTTGCGTCATTAATCTTGATGCGCAGCTTACCGGAAAAACTAGACTATAGATGTTTCAATATTCTTATGTTCTTAAAAATTTAAAAATAATAAATAAAAGGTGATATCTGAAATAGCTATTATGTAGCGGAATACAGATTATAATAGTGGCTATTAAGTTAATTCTAACAGAATTGTGTTATACATCGTTATCAGTGCCTTATATGATTATGATTTCAATCATTACAGTCAATCTATTCCATACACAAATATGCCAGTGAATTTTCTAGGGAAAGGACAATGATACAATTTGTTTTCTTGTTTATAAAACTTCATTACCATTAGTTTTTGAGCAGGGGTCCCTATCGAATTAGCAGTCTTGTAGCGCAAAAAAGGATTGTTGAGTCACAACCAAAATTAAACAAAATCAAATCATTACAACTAATCTCAATTTAGCCTGGTATCACTCATATAGTATTTTAAAAAGGGCAATATATATCAAAACTATTTTTCTTCACAAAGATATCAGCCATTAGATTTATTATAAAGACATGTAGACATGGATCCGGAAGACAAAGAAATTATATAATGTTATAGATCAAAACCAAGCCAAGCGAACAGTTTAAGTTAATCCCGAAATCTCAAAAAAGTTCCATAAAAGGATAAGCATTTAAATCCAACATTTTTTATATGAATATCAAAACGTTCGCACAAATTATATAAGTCAAATATGAAGTGTTAGCATTTATAATGTTTGTTAACAACTACTGGTTACAGTTAGATGCCGATGTCAGATTCGATTAACTATTTGCACCTAAACCTACAAATATGTAACCATAAAAATCAGCATTTTATAGTGCGCACAGCAAAACCTCGTATTAGTTACAAGTCATATAAAGTGTTGGTATTTTAATGCTTGTTAACAGCTACTTGTTACAGTTAGATGCACGAAAGAAGCACGATATATTCAAACGTTGATTGCATAACGAGTATAACTTTAGCTCCGAAAATATACGCTCGATATATTATATTTTAAATAACCCAAACTAAAAAAAAATTCAGTTCTTAAAAACCAATTTTCATTCGATCGTACTTTTCTTGGCGTATTTTATTTTGCAAATGTGTTTCCCTTTTTACCGTTGCTTCGGCATAAAAAATGAAGTGCTTCATTAAAGCGATAAAAAAAATAACCAAAATCATCACAGATAATCCCAATTTAGCTTGATATCCTGCATATATTCTACTTGAAAAGAGTAATACAAATCTGAAGTTATTAGGTCTATAATAGACACGTAGACCTGGATTCATACGAAGGCATTATGTAATGAAAATTAAGCCAAGTGAACAATTTAATTTAATCTTGAAAATCGCAAAGAAATTCCAAGAAAGGATATAAGTATTAAAAAACCCCCTTTGTGGTATGTACATCAAACCTCTTTGCAAACAAACTTTATAAGCCAAACATAAAGTGCAGTGTAAAAAACATTTATAACGCTTGTTAACAACTTGTTACCCAGTTAGATGTCACGGGAACACATCCGAAATGATTGGATAATGAGTAACGTTGCCCTTACACCGAAACCAACTAAAATATAAGCTCGATACGCTATGTTTTAAATAAATCCAGTTCTCCCCATTGCAACTTTCATTTGATCGTGCTTTTCTTGGCGTATTTTATTTTGAAAATGTGTTTCCCTTTTTTCCCTTCACTTCAGCATAAAAAATGAACAGTGTTTCATTAAAGCGAGGAAAAAATCCGATCACTCGGCTTTCACGAAGGGAATTTCAAATTGTAATTCTTTGTGGGGGAACAGCGCGGCAGAATGTTTTAAATCAGTTTAGAATTCAGGGAATGATTTGCTTTGTGAACCGAGTGAGTAAAAAAAAAGATTAAAATAGTTTGTGTATCGGGGGAAAATTATTTACACCAGAGGAAAAAAACATTTTGAATTCAGTGGGGAAAAAGCCTTCCGTTTCTTTCTAAATGTTTCCGCCTTAAAGCTACAGGTCTCATCTGATGCACCGGAAATAAAAAATTGTCCATCTTTTTTGAAGTGTTACTTTGCCTAAAAATGTATTATTCTTCATTTTCTTCCTCTCACGTTTTAGCGAGCGCATTGGCTTAATTAAAAAATAGTTGTTCTAAATCCATACAGAAAGTTATCAAACACATCATAAAACAAACAGAAGAAGTTTCGAATATCTGTATTAATTACAAAAAAGCCTTAGCATTTGAATTATACTGTAGGCATGAAAAGCAGAAAGACAAGAAAAAGGATTTAGTTTAAAAGTTAGTCTGTTTCAGTACACACTCCCATATTCGATGGAAAAACTTTAATAACTCGCTAAATAATGTAGCTGAATCCATGAAATTTTTAACACGTATTTTTTAAAGCTGTATAATTAATGTGACAAAATTAAAAAATCAGTGTTTTTGGTAATATTTTGGGTACTGTCACCTTAAAAATGTAAATTGCCTTCCCAAAACTACAGCAATCCTTAAAAGAGATAAATATTGGCTCGTTGAAATATATTATATAGAAATCTCTAGAAAGTTAAGAATTATCAGATAATTAACCCTCCAAATGGTTTCGACGAGATATCTCTTCCATCAAGATCTGATCAATTTTGCTAATGACAAGATATCCAGTCACAAGATATTGCCTATTTTTTGATGATGGCAAGATCAAGATCTGGTCAGTTTTCTTCTAATGAAGAGAAATCTTGTCCATCAAAATATGGCCAGGTTTACTAATGATGAGACACCTTGTTGAGAGACAAACACCAGGAGGGTTAATGCGAAAATTGAGATTATAGTCAGTAAAATTCTGCGAAAGTAAAAACTTATGCTTAACCCTCTTGGTGATTGTCTCGATGAGGTATCTCGTACAAGAAAATACTGACAAGATCTTAATGGACGAGATATCTCGTCATTAAAAGAAAACTGACCAGATCTTGATATCGCCACCATCAAAAAATATCTTTATGACGAAATATCTCGTCATTAGGACAATTGGTCAAATATATCTAGTCGAAACCACTTGGAAGATTAAAGATTGTGGCAAAATCAAGTGACTATCCAGCAGGGAATAAATCGAAATTCTACTTTTTAACATTTATTTTACACACTCAGTACACATATATACAAATACTCGACTAATTGCCGGATCAATAGAAAAGCACATCCTTCATTTTAAAACCCAATCTTAATCTGATTCTCCCTGGGAGGGGAATATCCAAACACTTTCTTCGCTCTTAGGATTTCCATTTCAAGTAGAAACAAAGATATGACATGAATAAGTTTTAAATATATCTCTTTATTAAAGAAATTTGTTTTGCATTCGTGTGTCTAACATTGGAATTATAGGCCCACTTCCAATTACAGCAGGAGGCGCGATAGCCTAGTTTGTAAAGTCGCGGATTTTCAACCGCAAGGTTGCGAGTTCGAAAGTCGATCCAGCGAAAGACCGTGGTGTCTCAAGTTGAATCTGTCTTGAATTCAAATGTTCTCACTTTTGCGATGCGTGGAAGTTTAAGGTGTGGAGTGTCAGTTAATATAATTGACCTCGTCCCCTGATCGTGCTTCAAAATGACGAGGGTTGTCTTCAGTTCTTTCCCTTCGGGACTGATCCCGGACAGTCACCAATGGCCCGTCGTGTTGCTCCAGTGTTACGTCAATTCAAATACCTATCACTTACAACAAGCAGCTTGTCTCTGAGCTCCTCACATAATGGTGGTCATGACCAGAAAGAACCTACTATTACACAATATGTCTACGGGACTGAGGGAGACCCCATAGACATGAAATATAAGTAGACTGAGCATTGAAACTAAGAGGAGCTTGAAAAAGTGTGACCACCATGTCGACTAGTAGTCAAATGACTGCTCTGTGAAAAATTTACTTGCTTGACCGATTTGGCATATTATCGCCTTGCTGGAGATATAACATATTATGACAGGGTGGATGAGTAAATGCGCCTTTCTATGGAATGGCGACAAAAATGGCGAAATCGCCAAAGTCTACTACTATGTCGTGCTGACGAATAAGATCATGTATTAATGGATGGGAATCTTCTCCCGTCCAGTGGACCAATCAGATGCTCGTTTCCACCAAGCAGACGAAAGTAGCCTGAGTCATGTTTTGGTCACATGATCCTAAACACCGATAAAAAGGTTACCACTGTTCACTCTACTTTTATACTTCCTCTATGGGAGAGCCTGAGAAAGTGTTTGTGGTATGGATTTGTTATCACGATTGGCCTTATTTGGCAATGGAGAAGTGACAACTATCACTAAGACAATAACATTCAAATGAGAAGATTGAAAAAATGGAAATGAAAGGTAAAAAATAATATAATACTGAAGGATTTAAGCTGAATAAAAAAATCGGATAGGCTGTGTCGAAGCACGACCGTAAGGTTTTACTGAATATGTTTCGCTAGCGCATAGTATTTATTTGAGTGTAGTAAATGAACGAAAGACTAATCCAGTAGTCAATTCAGTGTTTATCGAAAGCTGATGAGTTGCTTTTATCGGTAGACTACGTTCCGTGTATTTCTGCTAGGCTTTCCGACGAGTATATGCCGACATTGTGAAATTTAAAAAAAAATCAACTGCGATCCAAAGTTTCAGAACCAACACTGCATTCGTTTTTACGTCTATTGTGTTAAATTGACAGATTCTGATCTTACGATTGAACCAGGTTAGACAGAACAGATAGGTTTGAAAACCAGTTTAGACGTCATAGTGCTTCGCAGTACCAAGTTATACTGATTTAAAGATTGCGAGGCGCAGCGGAAATTCCCCGAAACGTCACCCCTCCCACCCCTCTTATCGTGGTGCGCAAATTCAAAGTCACTAACAAGTCTTCGTTCCTTCAGCTATCGAATGACACAAGATTGGTTGGGTTCGCGTTGATCATATATAGAAATTAGTAGATCGAACTCGATCTCATTTTTTGTAACGCTCAACTTTCAGTACTGGTCTCATTTTAAAGACGTAGTCACGTGAAATTTGAAAATAAGAGTGAAAACTTTAAAACGAAAATAAGATGAAACCAAAATTACTGCTACATCACTTTCAACATGTACGGCATAAATCAGTTATCAAAACACATTATTCAAAACGGAGGAATGTAATTTATTTATTTTCTCTACTTTTCAATTAAGTTTCTGAAAGCTAGAACAATTAAAAATCATTTAACATGGGTAAGATGCAATACAAATAAGCCACAACTAATATTTTCAATTATGAGACAGATCGGTACTGAAAAATGGATGATAAACTCAGAGTATGCATGACTTACACCTTTGAAAGAAGCATTAAAATTTGATATTGAACCAGACTTCGGAACTAACGGTGGTTTTGAGAGGAAAGCACTTTCCGTTATCGAATTTTTCCTTAATAGTTTTAAACATCATCAGTGTTTCTTATTGCCGCTATAGGATGACCTGTTATTTGCATTCCATTAGCCTTTTTTTAATTTTAAACTCATTTTTGACTCCTTTTTAGATCTAAAAATCATTTAAAAATTTACTCAAGAAAAATGAATTTAACTTCACCATCGATACCGAAGATTGGATGAAGCTGAAATTCAAGTCACAAATAAATATTTCAATGGTATCATTTCATACTTTCATGCACAGATAAAACATTTATATAACAAACTAATTAAAAAAAATTACTCTAGAAACTTTTTTATTTCTAAGACAATTGCACAATTTCGGAATAAATCAAGATATACCATCATTAGTGGGGCCACGGTAACTCAGTTGGAAGAGCACAGGATTAGACCGTCGTGTACATGGGGGATGGTACACGTTAAATATGTCGTGGCCTCAAACGCATCCTTTTTAAATTTTAAACTCATTTTTGGCTCCGGTTTAGCTATAAAAAGCATTTAAAAATTTACTGAAAACGAATAAAATCTCGTCGATACAAAAGACTGGATGAAACTGAATTCAAATCACAAATAAATATTTTAATAGTAGCATTTCATCTTTTCATACATAGCTAAAATATTTATATTGCAACCCCAAGTAAAACATTTACTCTAAAAGCTTTTTATTTCTAAGGCAATTGCACAATTTCGGAAATAAATCAAGAAATACCCAATTCAATGTATGAACTGTCCCATCCTCAGAGATTTTTCTTACAAGCTATAAAGTTTTCTCTTAGTCATGCTTTTTAACCGGAGCTCATGCATTTCAGCAAAGTTGTTTACGAACTGAATTTTTCTTATTTTCGGAAGCTACTGAAAATACTTTATTTTTACTTTTGAGTTTGCTGAAGTCATTGTTCTTAGAAAAGTCAAAAAGCTGTATTTATCTTGTTCTGAGGTTTTGCTTTATTTTCGGAATATTGAAAAGAAAATTTATAGACAATCAATGAATATTTTCCCTCTTCCAAGCATACATTTATTTGAACAGAACATTTCTATAATGTTGGAAAAGATTATGGTTCATTTTTATCACTACATCTAAAAACTTTTCTTTTTGGCTTTAAATTAAAAATAATCTATATTGGAAAGCGTTAAAAAGATAAAAATTTGTATAAGTGAATGTTTTCGATATTCACTATATTATTATTGCATTGAAACAATATACGCTTACGGAATATAACAATATAAGAAAAACATGTTAACTACTTAGGAATATAAACAATATAGGCACATAAATGGGAATCTTTTTACAAATGAAATTCGCAAACTATTTTACAAATATTTTAAACTTATACTATATAAAATTTAAGAGATTGCTCTTAAATTTAAATTTCTAACTATATAAGTCTTTTCATAATTGATTATTTCGCTTACCCGAATTCATTCTCATTCTATATCTGTTGCCTTATTAACCTTCCTGGTAGTTTATATTCGGGTCTAAAATTGCCCTGTGGTAGCCAGCTTCCCGTGCAAAAACCTGTTCCAAACTGTCACCAATTCTTGGCAAGGGACAATTTGTTTATTCTACTTGGATCTTCATTCCCCTTGGAGTAATATGGTACTTTAGTCTCGTCAGGATATCTCCATCCTTAGCAAAATTGACCAGATCTTGGACTAGATATCTTGGCATTAGCAAAATTGACCTGATCTTGGCTTAGATAGCTCGTCGAAACACTTGGAGGATTAATATTTATGGCCTTAAAATTTTAAGGCCACATGATATAAAGCCACATGTGATATACATTGTTTATCACATCGAGAACTTAATGATCTAAAGAGTTTTTCACACTTGTATTTCTACTGTTTTAAAGACAATGTGAATGATATTAACGTTTCTTAAACTTAATGGATACAGCGCAAAGGCATATTACTTTATCTGAGAAAGGTTAATAATCCCTAAATATTATCGACTAAAATAAAGATAAATTTCAACAATTTAAAAAGGATTATATGATTGATTCGTAAATAGAATAGATTAATACGAAATTTGATTTTCAGAGCTCTACAGGAAGAAAATTATTTTTTAAGCTGAAATATGCTTGTTCAACGAGAATATCAAAATAAAGTTTTATAGCAGAAACGAAAGGAAAGTAACCTAACTAGAAGCAAGCATATCTAAGTATTCACATTAAAACTATTTATTTAATGTGTCTAGTTCCTTTGTAACGTAATGATGCAGTAAAGATAAGTATCACTTATCTAAGTAATCCTTTTATTAATAATTTTTTGTGATTGATTCGTAAATGAAAGTGAAGAGGAATATGGAATTATTATCGCGTTATCTTTTTCTTTCGAAATGTGCTCCTTGAAAGACAATTACAAAACGAGTTTCTACCTTAGAAACATAACCATTGTGAAGCAAAGTACCTAAATATTTGCATTCAAATCGTTTTTCCCTATAAGTTTAACTCTTTCGTTACCTAATGATGATGTAAAGATAAGTTTAATTGGACTATAAGCAATCCTTTCGTATTGATCATAAGTGAAAGGGATAAATGGAAAATCTGTCCCAAACAGGTAATTTTTTAACATTAGTAAGAGACTACCAAAACCACACACACCAGGAACCACAGGTTTTTACCACAGGAACAAAAGAAACGTAAACCGGCCTGAAGCATGCATACTCAAATAGTTATACTAAAAAATAATTTTTCATTTTTAAGTTCATTTTTAGTTACGTTATGGTGAAGCTAAGATAAGTTTCAATGATCAGAGGTAATCTCGGCATCATATTTTGACTGATGCATCAATGAAAGTGAGGAAGTTGAAATCAATCTCAAAACTGTAACTTTTTCACCCGAAATATGTTTCTTCAAAGAGAATACAAAAACGAGTTTTTACCACAGAAACAAGAGAAAAGTGCCCAACTCGAAGCAAGCATACTTATGTATTCATGAGAAAACCATTTACGCAATATGCCTAACACTCCTTCCTTATGTAATGTTGAAGTAAAGTTAAGTTTCACAAAGCAATTCTTTCGTATAATTTTTTCATTTATCCATAAATGAAAGTCATGAATGAAAAACCAGTCTCAAAGCGGTAATTTTTCACCCTTCTTGAAAGAATATCAAAACAAGTTTTTACAACAGAAAAAGAAAAACGTAACCGAACCAGAAGCATGCATAGCTAAATATTGACACTAGAATAATTTTTCCCTATCAGCCCAACTATCGTTACTTAATGATGAGATAAAGATAAGTTTAATTGATCTATAAGCAATCGGAATAAATTGGAAACTAGTCCCAAAGCGGTAATTCTTTGCAGAAATATGCTTATTGAAAGAGAATACCTTTTTACCACAGAAGCAAAAGGAAAAGCAACCCTAGAAGCGAGCGCACTTATGTACTCACAAGAAAACCATTTAAGCAAAATGTCAAACTAGTTTGTTATGTAATGGTAAGTTTCATTAAAGCAATCCTTTTGTATCTTTTTTATATTTATCCATAAATGAAAGTTATGAATGAGAAATCAGTCTCAAAGCGGTAATTTTTCACCCGGAATATGCTTCTTGAAAGAGAATAACAAAGCGAATTTTTACCTCAGAAACAAGGGAAAAGTAACTCAACTAGAAGCAAGCATACTTATGTATTCACAAGAAAACCATTTATGCAACATGTCTAACTCCTTCGTTTTGTAACGTTGAAGTAAAGTCTCATCCAAGCAATTTTTTCGTACCATCTTTTGTATTTATCCACGAATGAAAGTTATGAAAGATTAATTAGTCTCAAAGCGGTAATTTTTCACCCGAAATATACTTGAAAAAGAACACTAAAGAGTTTTTACCTCAGAAACAAGTGAAAAGTAACACAACTAGAAGAAAGCATACTTAAGTATTCACAAGAAAACCATTTACGGAAGTCTAACTCCTTCGTTATGTAATGGTGAAGTAAAGATAAATTTCACCAAAGCAATTCTTTCGATTATCATATTTTGTATTCAGCATAAATGAAAGTTACGAACGAGAAACCAGTCTCAAAGCGATAATTTTTCACCTGAAATATGCTACATGAAAAGAGTTTTTACAGCAGAAACAAGAGAAAAGAGTTTCTACAGCAGAAACAAGAGAAAAGCAACCGAAGCAGCAGCATGAATACCTAAATATTTACACTAAAATCATTTTTCCCTATAAGTCCAACTCTTTCGTTACGTAATGGTGAGGTAAAGTGTCTGACTGAAAGAGCCGGTAATGATATCATCTGACGATTCCTCCTCAAGCCTCCAGGCTTCACTATTTCCCCCAACAATCGCTCATGATTGATGGATATGCACTTTATCATCTAACTTCACGTTCCCCCTCGTTCCAAAAAGTTGCGTGAAAGAGGAAAATCTAATATCGAATAGTGTGTGTGTCTTCCTCTTTTTTCATACCTATCTCGTTTGATAGATATATTTTTAGTTCCTCTTTTATGTGCGTCGGTAAACTTTATTCTCTTCATCTATGAATATAAAAGTATCTCTCGAAGCATGGGCGTCATTTTCCCTACAGAAAGATAGCGGCGGGGACTGTTGATAGTCCGGGTTTCCGTTTCCCCGCGAAGTTGGAACCGCGGTATGCAGATTAGAGTTTGATTTCCGATTGTCTCCCTTGTAAACAAAGGGGTAAATGAATTACGAATTAATTCGTTTGTTTTATTATACCACATGTTGATCAAGAAGTTTGTTGATCACAACTAACTCCTGGGGCCACCGTAGCCCGGTTGGAAGAGTAGCGGTAATGACTATTAATTAACGTCACACTGGAGCAACACAACGTGCTATTAGTGATGGTCCGGGATCAATTCCCGAGGGAAAATTCGAGGACAACACCCCGTAAATTTGAACCACGGTCAGATGACGAGGTCAACACCAGAGCTCGCACCCCACTATCCAATCTTCCACACCACGCCAACGGGAGGACATTTAAGGGGCCACGACAGATTTAACTTGCACCAGCACCCGTGTTCACGGCCTGTCTTCAGTTGGACTGAATTTCGAACTCGCAACCCTCAGATTGCAAATCCGTTCTCTTCCAACGGGGATGGAAGAGTAGCGGATTGGCTACTGGAGGATTGCGATTTGGAAACTCGATTCAACCAAAGACCGTCTTGTACGGGGAGGTTAGTATACGTTAAATCTGTAGTGGCTTCAAAGGTTCTCACGTTGGCGTGATGTGGAAGTTTGGAGAGTGGGGTGACAGATCAGGTGTTGACCTCGTAATCTGACTGTGGCGTGGTTCAAAATTACTTGATGTTCTCGAATCTTTCCCTTGGGGATTGATCTCGGACCATCGCCAATAGCCCGTTGTGTTGATCCAGTACGACATTAATTGAAATACCTACGTTCAATAACTAATTCCAAGTATAAACATTGGTTGGTTGGATTTCATGGCGTAAGTGCCATATTTGGCCAAGCTGCGCCAAATACGAGACATTAAATGTCAAGTAATGATTATTGTCACCATAGCGTGACAAGTTGAAAAGTGTTTAAATGTGATACTGTATTACTCATAGTACATGAATAATCCCAAGTACAGAACTGACAGAGTAAGCAGTAGTCAAACCTCCGAATGGTTTCGACGAGATATCCCGTTCATCAAGATCAGACCAGTTTTTCTAATGATGAGATATCTCGTTATCAAGATACTGCCGATTTTTTTTCTAATGACAAGATGCCTATTCCATCAAAATCTGGCCAGTTTTGCTAATGACGAGATACATTCATGGAAAAAACCACCAAGAAGGTTAATAGTCTAAAAGCATCAAAAAAGATGACTAGTAAAGAAGATACAAACAAGCTGACAATACTGATCGGTAGCTGTTAGTGTAACAAAACGAACAACTTTGACTTTATTATTGTAACAAATATTGATCAAGAAGTTTGTTGATACCGACTTATTACTTGAACTCATTAAACTATGATATTGCCGAATTTTAGACGATGACGAGATCAAGATCTGGTCAGCTTTCTTCTAACGACGAGATATCTAGTCCATCAAGATCTGTCCAGTTTTGCAAATGAGATACCTCATCGATATAAACATCAGGAGGGTTAAATGGTTAAATAATTATTCGAAGAGAGTGATAAACTTTGATTACTGTTGTAAGCACTGTTCCACTGTTGCCCAAATGCAAAACCGGTCATCTAACCCGTTTCGTTAAAAACAGGTATTTGCAAAAGGTTGGTAAATTTCGTGTTAAAGAGCGCATCGAAGTTTTTTGAAAAGCCACTCCTCCAAAGTTTTATTACTTTTAAAACCGGGGAATTACAAAGCACTCATCCCTGAATAATGGTTTGTTTTAATGGTATGCAGACAGGTTAAATGCATAAGGTATAAGCCGAGATTGATCAGAGTAATTCGTCTTTCGGGACTGCTCCCTTTATCCTTGGTTTAATTTAACCGGGTTGTGGAGTCCCGAGCCGTTATCTGGAAACTAGACCCTTCAGTAATTCGCAGCCGATAGTGGCGTCTATAGAAGTTAGCTCTCCGTGCATTGGTTGTGGCGTAATGTCGATGAGGTTGCAACTAATAGGATGATTAAAGAATTAAAGGAATCGAACGCATGACTTCCTCTATCAGTGTGAATTCTGGTTTGCTACCTGTAGGGGAGGAGAGCGGACTCGACTGGCCCGTGTAATCCGGATTAAAATGATCGCAAATTTAATTCACTGTCTTTTGAAGAGTCGATGAAATAAAATGTAATAATCTGCTTTTAATTTTAGATCTACAAAGTCGCTGTGCTTATTGCATTATGCTGGGTTCGTTTGGTCGGGAATTTCGGGGGGCTTTTAGAGAAGAAAGCTGAGATGAGTTACTAGTGCGGGACAGTTGTATGTGGTGTTGCTTATGTAATAGGGAATTAGTAGCTGGAGTTCACGCATCACAAAGCTTTTTCTTTCAAATCTACCTTATTCTATATTAGATTGAAATAGTGGTTAAATGTATTTCATTTTAGAGACGTAGTTTTGAAATATTCCTTACACTATATTTGACCGAAACACAAGTTAAATGTATTTCAGTACGGAGACGTAATTTTTTCAAATCTACCTAATGCTATATTAGACTGAGTTAAGTGTATTTCTGTATAGAGACTTAGCTTTTAAAATCTACCTAATTCTATATTAGACTGAAACAGTGAGTTAAGTATATTTCAGTTTAGAGACGCAGTTTTTTGAAATATTCCTTATACTATAAAAGACCAAAACAGTCAGTTAAATGTATTTCAGTATAGAGAGACGTAATTTTTGTAGTTTTTCAAATCTACCTTATGCTATATTAGACTGAAACAGTGAGTTAAGTGTGTTTTAGTTTAGAGACGTGGTTTTTTAAATATTGCTAAAACTATATTTGATTAAAACACTAAGTCAAATGTATTTCTGCATAGAGACGTAGTTTTTTAAATCTACCATATGCTATATTAGATTAAAACAGTAAAATGTATTTCAGTGTAAACATAATCTTTTCAAATCTGCCTTATACTATATTAGTCTAAAATAGTGAGTTAAATGTATTTCAGTTTAGAGACGTCGTTTTTTAAAAAAATACTATACTATATTTGACTAAAACACTAAGTTAAATGTATTTCAATTTTGATACGTAGTTTTTCAAATCTGCCTTATGCTATCTTAGACTGAAACAGTGAGTTAAATGTATTTCAGTATAGATACGTAGTTTGTAGAAATATTCCTTATACTATATTTGACTAAAACACTATGTTAAATGCATTTCAACTTAGAGATGTGGTTCTTCAGATCTACCGTATACTAAAACAGTACGTTGTATGCATTTCAGAACAGAGACGAAGTGGAAACAGTTAAAATAATAACGTATTTCGCAATTTAACTATTTCCCATCCACCAAATTGCACATAAATCTAATTCGATTATTGAAAATACTTCAATCGTGGGTACAATGTATCTTGAATAGGGGGTATGATAGTTATAAAATTGTACTAACCTTAGTTTTCGGCAATAAATATGCGTGGCATGAAGTTAATAGATGTGATTCACATGAAATGGTTGGGGAATATATAATAGCCTAGGTTGATAGTAGGGTCTAACTTCACTTGCGAATATATTACATGGAGAGAGAGAGAGAAAGTTGGATATAAGAATATAATATAATATATAAGTACTCGTCGCAATCTATTCCCTTTGGAATGGCTTGTAATAAGTAACATTTGGCTGTTACCAAAGTATAATCTCTTCCAACCCCAGAATCGTTATACCTGCATCGAATAACTGAAGTAGCGCGGAGATTTCCTTTATCTAGAATTAGAACGCACCTGCATTTTGAAATTACTTGGGATGTGCGAGAGAGGGAAGTGGAAACCGTTATCTGTTTGAGAACGCATTCGTTGAATGAAAAAGGAAAGACTAGTACTACTTTAGATACGTATTATGCACTGTTGCGTTCGTACCAGGGGAAGCTCCGAGATTACCCTTTCTAAAACGCTCTCCGAAGAATTCTTCTGTTTTTTTGGTTTTTGTTTCCTTTCTCCTTTGTCTTTATGTTCCACTCACCTTATGTTTTTCCCATTTAGGACTCTAAAGTGACAATCTTGATGACTTTTCAGAGCTTTCATTTTATTTTTCAGTTTGCAACGGACCATGAAGATTTTTTTCGTTTGTTGGTAACGTTTGCCGCGTATGTGTTTACATCTGTAGCTCACATGCAGTTGGTCAGGATTTCAGTCTGCTTTGATTGCCGGCGTAAAGTAATATTTGAAAAATATCCACACATTTCAAGGATTTCAGTCTTTTTTTATCGCCAGGATAGATTATTTTAATGTTTGAAAAATATCCAGACGATTCAAGGATTTCGGTCTGTCTTTTATCACCAGGGCAGATTATTGTTAATGTTTGAAAATATCCAAACGATTCAAGGATTTCAGTCTGTTTATTTATCTCCATAGTAGATTATTTTATAATGTGTATGTACTTAAAAAATATACAGACGATTCAAGGATTTTTATGCTTGAAAAATGTTCATATGATTCAGGATTTGTCTGATTTTTCTCTCCATGGTAGATTATTTCAATATTTTTCAAATGTTATTATTTTAATATTTAAAGATTAATATTATAGATTATTTAATATTTAAAATTTTAATATTCACCAGTTACCTCTCAACATTTTCTTTCTGAAGATAAGGGAAACTGTTCCAGTACGCTTTGTAGATTAAGGCATGCTGAACTTAAATATATGCAGTGCATTTCTTTTTTCTCTCAGATTATTTGTGGCTTCATCTAGCAAATCGACGTCTTATACTCGTGGCGTAAGATAATATGGAACATAGTAAATATTTTCGTCTTGCTGCTATGTAACAGTTGTCCTCTTACGTTTTCAAATACAAGTTTAATCTGAGAAAATGTAGGTCTAAAGTATTCAAATTCTGTATAAATACCTTAACATCTTAAAGTTGACTCAAAAGTTCCTTATTTAATGAATCACTTTTATAATTCTTTATGTATTATTTAATTGTTGATGGCATAAAATATTTTATTTTTGAATGTTACAGGCTATTACAAATAACATATCCTTATAATGAGCTAAAATGCTTTTTACTTAGAAGAAAAAACGTGCATTTCAGTTTTCGATTCATGCTTTAGGATAATAGGCATAGAAAGTTCCCAAGTTAGTTTTTAATACAACTAACAATGCAAAGCATTTGGTTGCCGTCAACATTGTATTCAACAATTTTATGATACCTTGTATGATTAAGGTCAGAAATTCATAAAACTGTCACACAAGGTAATTTCTAGTCTCTTTTTGCTATCTTTTATCATTGATGCTTTACAAGAAAGGGGTTCAATAGACTTACCTTAAGGAAAGAAGGAACTTTCGAAGTTTAAGAATACCTTTTTTGCCCTAATTTAACCGTTAAGTAGACTTCTGAAAAATTAACTGCCAATATACTAAACAACCTAATACCTCAAATACATCTACTTTGTTAAATCACGTATAATCAGTTAATCACGTATAAGCAGTTTACGCCAACTTTTGGAAATTTAAGAAACCTTTTTGACCTTCCTTCTGAAAAATCTGAATCTTCTGCCACATTCTGAAAAATGGGTTGTCAATGTTCTAAACAGCCTAAACTCCGAATACACATACTTTGTTAAATCACATATAAGCAGTTTACACCAACTTTTGGAAGTTTAAGGAAACCTTTTTGCCCGAATTCAACCGTTAAGTAGACTTCTAAAAATAGACTTTCATTATGCTAAACAGCCTAATACCCCGAATATATGTACTTTGTTAAATCACGTATAAACAGTTTACGCCACCAAGCCAATCTGTTAAGATGGGCTCATCTCTCATATTTGAATACAAAAATGTGCTGATAACATATTTTCGTCATGAGACCTAAATTTGTTCACATCAAAAGTAGAGTACATCTATTGGGGAAATAAGGATGTTACTTTGTGAAAAATTCCTTTGAATTTAGTTGCTGAAGTTCTTTAACTCCTACTTTTGTCCACCATTAGTTTAAACATTATTTATTGAGAAAATCCATTAACTTTTAGATCCATTGTGTTGGATGTAAGCCAGTACCGATGTGGAATGAGCATAAAGTTGGCAGATACCCAGTTCTTTTAAAAGTGTGGTATAATATGCTATGGACAGTAAATTGCATCTTGCATCTCATGTATCTATACGAATGTTTAAAAATATGCAGGATTTCAAAGATGTCTTTCTCATTATATACTAATATTCATACAACCAAAGAAACTTTCATTTCGTCTTTAACAGAAGATTCAAGAAATGTAAGTTGATATGACAGTCTGAAGTCAAATATTAAAAATTACTTTTTAGGTTTTCGAAATGTTCTATTGGAGGTACGCTTTTTTCTATTAAATTCTTATTCATCAGGAGAGAGTCTCGACATTTTCTTATGTACTTGAATATTCCTTATCATCAAGCTAAAGCGTTTTAACCCTCCTGGTGGGTTGTCTCGACGAGGTATCGTCATTAGCCAGATCTTAGTGGACGAAATATCCCGTTATTAAAAAAACTCACCAGATTTTGGTCTCGTAATCATAAAAAAGTCGGCAATATCTTGATGACGAGATATCTCGTCATTAGCAAAATTGGTCTGATCCTCATGGACGAGATATTTCGTCGAAACCACTTGGAGGGTTAACAATTTTTTGAATAAAAAGTTTGCATTAAAACAATTGATTATTCAAAATAAATGTGATTGTTTTCCCTCAAATGTGTATCAATATTTGCAACACAATTATCTCTGGTTGAGACATGCGATTAGATGTCTTCCAACTTCCAATACTTGCTTATATAGAACTTTTATTTTTTAGCATAAATGTTTGATAGAATTAGTATTTTAAACACTTTGCTCATAGCAAAAAAATGAATGAGTCTCTTATGGCCATTGAAATCAGAGAAGTGTGATTCTCAAAGAGTTACTGTTATGAAGAATTATACACATTATCCAGAATCACCTTGATACTATATTTCTTAACCCTCCTGGTGGTTATTTAGACGAGTTTACCCAGTCAGTTTTCTAATGACGAGGTATCTCGTCATTCAAATGTTGATGGACGAGATATCTCGCCATTAGAAGCAAACTGACCAGATCTTAATATCGTCATCATAAAAAAATTGACAATATCTTGATGACGATATATCTCGTTATTAGCAAAATTAGTCAGATCTTGATGTATCTCGTCGAAACCACTTGGAGGGTTAATCTCATTGATGATGCACTTCAATGGAACTGAGCCTTGTGGGATAAAATGCAAATGAATTCAGACAGAGCGTTTGTCAAAAAAATACTAATCCAATGAAAATTTTTCTGTAACATTATCTTGGTGTGGAAGTTTGGAGAGTAGAGTGCCAGCTCAGGTGTTGACCTCGTCAGCTGACCATGGTTCAAAATTACGTGGTGTTGTCCTCGAATATTTCCCTTCAGATTGATCCCATACCGTCGCCAGTAGCCCGTTGTGTTGCTCCAGTACGACTTTAATTAACTACCTATCTTGTAACGGCTATCAAACTTCTGTACATCCAATACCATACTCATGCTACGAAACTGAAACGCTATTAAAGAGCTTTCTAGTTATAATTTTCAACTTCAGCTTAGCCTGTGGAGCAGGCTCCTGAAACTTTTATATAAGATACAATTTTGGAAATTCTCCGAACAGACAACAAAATTACAAATTTCGGCAATTCACAATGAGAAACCCTCTCGCAATAAGTGCCCAAACAATCGATGTCAAGATCAGCACAGGAACTAGTGTAATAGTTTTAGAAAATGCTGTCAAATAACCAACGAAAGGAACCTTTTTAAGTATATCAATGTTACTTTTGTTAGCAGTTACTACAATAAGTTAAAGGACTGTTAATTATCTTGTTTTATTAAATAAATTTTATCTGAGAAAAGAATTATTTTGTGCTAAAACCTCAAACTACGCAGTTGGAGTAAACTAGTTCCCAGATTGTTTAAAGATATGAAAAGAGTAAAAGGGCTAAAAGCTTTAGAATAAAGGATTTTTATCCGTAAAAAGTATTGTTTCCAACGAAACCTCAAAATACACAGTTGAAATAAACTAAACCCTACTTTGTTTGAAAGATACGAAAAATAGAGTGCAAAGCTATTCTTTGTGTGTGTAGATAACGTAGATGTTAAAGTATCCATTTTGAAATACACAAAACGCATAAACTGAATTAAAGAGGGGCAATTATTGTTTATTCGGAAAATGTTCTTGTTTTCGCTGGATAATTGCTATTGTTTGTTTTCTGATGGGAAGTGTTGCATATAATATTACAAATTTCACAAGACCGTTGCTGCATGAATTTGAGAGGGCTTAAATATTGGTGATAATCTAAAAATTAGTGTTTAAGTGTTTACAACACTTACAGAAAACACAAAAATTTTACACTTGAAATTCTACAAACTTTCCTTACAGAATAAAAACAAGTACCCATTTTTGTAAATATCCGATGTTTTTCAGTATATTCTTTGTCTGATATTCTGAGTTGCTTTGTGTCATTCAATGCAATTTACAAGTAATTGATCCTTGTATTATTAGCCTCTGGTGTAGCAAGAAAGATAGTATAGAGTGACAAAACAAATAATTAAATCCAAAATAAAGAAAAGGCAAGTCAGGGAAGTTTTTATTAGAAAAATGAGCCGCCGGTGATGAACCCATTGATATCGAGGATGATGTTGTATCAGGTAGTGGATGCATGAGAATTGTCGTTTCCTAAAAGAGTGTAAATTTTTTATGCTTATTGCTGTAAATTATCTCTTTTTCAATCTAGACAGACTTTTTTAGAGTTCGGAAATATGGTCCTTGTTCACTTGCATTTAACTGTTAAGTTTTATTACGTAGTTTTGAGATTCTTATAAGTATCAATTTAAATAATCTGTAGAAAATATTCAAGAAACTCACCATCACACATACACCATATAAATCTCTGGTAAAATGTAATGTGAATTGTAAAAAAGTTATGATGCCAATAGTAAAAAAGTTTATCTAAATTAGTTGTTTTTAAATTGTTTGGTAAGTCTTAAAAAACATCTCGGAGTTTTTACAGTGCAAATAGAATGTTTGAAAAATATGTGAATGGAAATTATAAGCCGAAAATGTCCAATTAATGGTCAATTCCAATCGAGTTCTAGACTCCATGCTAAAGATAATTTTCAGTTCTGACATATCCAAAAAAGTGTTTTGTATTTATGTATAAATTCACTTGTTGGATGTTCTATCTTTATCTCTTACCAACACGAAACAAAATTTGGATACGACCCCAAAAACTTAAGATATACTATATATAAAGACATATTTTAGAGCTTCAATTTTGTTTGAGAATCGTGTTGAGTGTTTAAATTCGTTTATAATTTAATTACTTCCTTCTGCTTGCAAACTTTAGAATATTTACCTTTTATTTTAGCTCAAATTTATCGAGTTTTAACCAATATATAAAATCTAGATACTTTCTACAAAAAACTCCTTTCTATCTTATAGCTTCAAAATGTGACTAAAAACTGGTATTCCTGTTTACATACACTAGAAGAATGTTTCATGTTATTGAACTCGTTCAAACTAAAAGCATAAAATTACGGATTTAATATTTGTTGATTACAAGAATTAAAAATGTAATCATGAAAGAGCTAAAGTGACATTTATTTCACAATATTTAAAGCTAAAATTAAACTGAACCAACTTTATTTGGTTTGTGTCACGCATACTATGCTTTTCTTATGATATAAATAATAACATTGCGCTATTGGATGAGTTTATAAAAGGTAGATGATATTACCTGAGTTGGATTGGGTTTTGTTATGGCACAAGGCCATGCAGCTCCAAACACAAGACAGGCAATATCAAGTAATGGACATACACAACATGTTTGTTAATTTTTTACGTTATATATCATCCGCATAATTTCGATTTGATGTTCATGTTTGGGATTGATTTGATTTCTTAAATGTCTATTAATGATGTTTTAAAAGCATTTTTCTAAATATTTTCACTGTACAAATATGAAAGTGTGTTACCATTTATGTACATCTAAAATATAGGTAGTACAAACTGCAGTTCTGTAAGGTGTAGTAGGTTGTTAAATTAACGTCGCGCTGAAGCAACACAACGGGCTATTGGAGACGGTCCGGGATCAATCCCCAAGGGAAAGATCCGAAAGTTCTGTAAGCAAACTTCTACTAGCTGATCATCAATGTCTACTCACTCGAAAAATAACAGTAAGGATAGTTTTTCCGAATCAACTTCATTTATGAATACGGTTTTACCAGATCTTCAGTCCTTATGCTCTGTAGAAACCGTTGTAGTCATTGAAATAAACCTGCTGTAAGAAACTTTTTGAAAACCTTAATTCTTGAATATTTTATTGATTTCATGCATGGATATAATCTGCCCAAAGATGAATAACTGATTTTTTTAATCCCCTTTGCCAATAATATGATTTTTTTAATCCAAAAGCAATTTTATGAAATGGGGATACTGCATAAATATTATTTATTTCTCAGTGACAGATATAGTCTCTGAAATCGATTAAGTCAAGATGAGAAAGACCGCTTCTGTTTTGAAAGGTTATTCCTGGACTACGATGATCAATGACTTCCACGATCGCTGAGAACAGGTCAGTTCGATGGGATCATCACTACTTTGAGTTTTTAAGACATTTGATGCAGTCTTACATCAACTAGCTATGAAAGCGATTAAAAAATATTCTTTTCTGAAATTAACTGAGATCTTTATTTGGAAAACGCATTTATCTTTTTTAAAGTTTATGTCACACGAAATAGTATTAAAAGCTCAAGAATGTTATGCATCAAAAATAAACTGGTCTATATCTTTCTGAACTCAGATTTCAGAAGAGTGTTAAGTAATATTTGATACTAAAACAAAATTTCAATCACAACTGTTATTAATTTTAATCAGCTTATACAGGAGAGAGATTATATTTTTATACAGGAGGTGGATTTTCTTTCGATGCATTTCTTCTAACTTGCTTTCAAAATATATTTTAAAAATAGTAGTATAATCCAAAGTTTGAGACAAGAAAAAATAATGTTTAAAGGATTACACATAAATGCTTTAATTAGTCCCATATAATTTATATAAATTCAGTATATGCAAGTCTGTTTCTGACGGAACACAAGGAAACTGTTTTTCCCCACCACAGATTTTTCTAGCATCTCAGGAAAATTATTAAAATTGAATAGGAATTTAGATTCGTAAAAAACCAACAGGTAACGTTTTACTGCAAAGGTACTCAGGCAAATACACGTATTAACCCCATGTGTCACATAGACACACGAAGTTACATCATAGAACAAAACCACCGCTAAAGATACTCAGAAAAATACATGTAATTACCCCATGTGTCACACAGTGACACATGTGAAGTTTGAGCACAGAACAAAACCATTACTAAAGGGTACTCAGACAAATGCATGCATTAATCCCATGTGTCACATAGCGACACATGTAGTTATACCATAGAGCAAAACAAAGCACACGAATCAGCAAAAGGTCCAGCAGCTTCAAAAATTCTGTAGCCTTTCAATGGCGTGCATAGATGCCTCCCCCCGATAATGCCGAACATTCTAAAAGGTGGTCACAGTCTATATCCAGGACAGGGCACATTACGGGTTATCATAGATACTAAAACAAAATAAATTCTTGACTAGGTAATCATGTTCTGTCAATAATTTAAAGCCGCCACGACTGTAAATATAACCTCCGGCAGGGATGTCGTAAATAGTTGTTGGTTTTGGGTTTTATGGGCATATTTGGCCAATCTGCGCCAAACACAAGACAGATAATGTCAAGTAATTGTGAAAAGAAAAGATGTAGAGGAGAAAGTATAGAAAGATCGCCTGGGCATCCTGGGGTCCCCATATTTACCAGAGGCAGTAAACTCCATGGGAAAAGAATCACTAGGGTACCTCGTGTTCGTGAAGCCCGTACACATCTAAAGATGTGCCCCGAGGAGGTCGTAAATAGAGTCCCTCCAATTTTTATGTTCTGTGTTTTCAGTCACTCTGGATTTATACCCATCTCTTAATTTATTTTTGATTATTCGATCTGCATATCTGAGGGGTCTATCAAGTTGATAAGTTGGCAGGGTCCCCTTTTTGTCCCGTCGGTCATATTTCCGTAGATACCGCAGTAGGAAGGGATCCTTTGCAGAGTAACTTCAATACCTGAGACCACAGAGTCCCCAGACAGTTCCTACATTTTGCACTGGTAGCAGTCTACGGATCCCAAATGGGGAAATAGCCTGAATTTCGGTGGTAGAGTCAGACAGAATCACCACTCTCTCAACTCCATCACATTTTTCAACCAACCCCCTTGGTGGTTGTCCCGACGAGACACCTCGTCATTAGCAAAACTGACCAGAGTTTGATGGATCTCGTCCAAGAGAAAAAACAACGAGATCTGGACCTCGTCATCGTCACGATAATCGGCAATATCCCGATGACGAGATATCTCGTAATTAACAAAGTTGATCAGATCTTGATGGACGAGATATCTAGTAATTAACAAAGTTGATGAGATTCCGATGGACCAGATAATTCATCAAAACTGCTTGGAGGGTTAAATATTGAATCGAAATCTTTACTACCTGTTTCGCTATTAAAATGAATAGTGTTTGGGCTAAGAGTGATGTAAAAAGAGAAAAGATTCGAGAAGATGCCAGATCCCGCTTTCTATTCAGACGAGCTCTTGCGCCATAAAACCCTAAAACCAACCAACCGATCTTCATACGAATTCCTGTCAGTACAGATATGATGCTACTCCGACTTAGGATATTTAGTGTAAGTAGTTTCAATAACATTTAATTCCCCCTCACTAGTCCAGGTGGTTCAAAATTACGTGGAGTTGTCCTCGGATCTTTCCTTTGGGGAGTGATCGCCAATAGCTCGTTGTGTTGCTCCAGTACAACGTTAGTGAAGTACCTACCTACTTACTACATTGGCCTACTACATTTTGCAGTTAGTACCCATCACCCTCATCTGCAATAATTATGCTTAAGAATGTCTATTTCTAGGAAGGTCTGACTACATGTCGTCGGATTACAAATGAAACATAGTCAACATTTTCAAGATATGGATTGGCTAGCTTTTATGGATCAAAAATATGGCGATGCTTAGACTGGGTGAAGTCCATTAAGTAATTATTTTTTCATGAAGATTAGATTTCTTCTTGAGAAAAACAGTCTTAGAGAGTTTAGCTTAGCTTTCCCCTCTTCACGTTTTCTATGATTTTTGACTCAGTGCGTTTCACTTGTCAGGCGATATATAGTTATATTCATCGGTAGGTAGTTGAATTAACGTCGCACTGGAGCAACCCCATTCGGGGTATTGGCAACGGTCCGAGATCAATCCGAAGGAAAAGATAGGATGACAGCAACTCGTAAATTTGAACCACGGTTTGAAGAGGTCAACACCTGTGCTGGCACCCTACTCTACAATCTTCCACACCACCCCAAAGTGCGGACATTTGAGGCCGGGACTGATATAACGTGCACCAGCTCCCGTGTACAACTGTTCAGTTGGATCGAGTTTCGAACTCGCAACCCTCTGGTTTCTGATCCACTACTTGCTATTCCAAGTGGGCTGTCGCTGCCCTATATTCAGCGGATATATACATAATGAATAGAAATTTCTAATAGTGGCATTGAATCAATTATAAAATTCCAACACTCATTCAGGCATCTAAATCAATCTGTCTTTGGGCCGCCGTGGTTCAGTGGGTATGCCCACTGCGCTAGCAACCTTCGAGTTGTAGGCGGCGCAGGTTCGGTTCTTGTGAGGTGCATTCCTCCCTGGGTGTATTTCTCTCTTCTGTGTCAGTAAAACTTTCATTGTGTGTGTTTTTCTATTACTTGATATTGTATGTCTTGTGTCTGGCGCAGAAGGGCCAAATATGGTCCTTGCGCCATATAACCCAACAAACCGAACCAAACCAAACCAATCTGTCTCTAGAGGTAGGTATTTTAATTAACGTCGCACTGGACACACAACGGGCTATTGGCGACGGTCCGGGATCCATCCCGAAGGAAAAGATCCGAGGACAAACCACGTAATTTTGCACCACGGTCAGGTGACGAGGTCACACCTGAGCTGGCATCCCACTCTCCAAATTTCCACGCCAATCTATGTCTCAAGAATACTTTTATTCACACACACATTGCACATTTAGAGATGAAGGAAGTTTGAAAAGAAATGAACAATTCATTTCATCCGCACTGAAAGCGATTGTTTGAGCTACTCATTTTTTATCTCTCCTAATTAGGTTTCGTACTTTCTCTTTAAATCCTCTTCTCTTTCATTGTGTGAAGAAAGCACTGAAGTACAGATCCTCCACAATACCGATGTAGGGAGAATAACAGCATTCAACATGACGCGTGTCAAAAATCGCACTTGCTTAAACATCAGTTAATTTACGCATTATAATGATTAATTGGATTACACTAATTGAAGTAAGTGTGTCCGTTGTAAAATTATCAACTTTGTCTACCACTTAGTTGGTCGAAACTGGAGCGTATAAATTAATTTTCAAACAATTAAGCAATTAAAAATTTCCTTGCTCATGAGTATTATTGGAAAGTTACTTAGTAAAAAATTATGTTTATACATTTTAGTTTTACATTCTTTTTCGCTAAAATTTAATTAACTGTCGGTTTTTTATTAATTAAATACGTTCACGTGATTAATATCAGGGGATGATTTTGTTTGATCTCCGAGAGGAGGATTAAGGTTTTAATTAAGCGTTATTTAAACGCCATGGTAGAAATTTTTAAACATACATTACTTTGCTGTTTGAGGAGTACCATGCAGTCCTTGGTTGGATAGAGAAAAAAAAGAAACTTAAATATCATTCAGAGTAAAAAAAGTCTCCGTCGTTACAACAAGGCCATTTTACTTTATTTTATTCAATTAAGCTTAAAGGATGTAGAGCAAAAATGGAAAATGTATGTTTAAGGGTTACTCACTAATTTTATCATGATTAGTTTCGTCACCTCTTTAGCAAATTTTTACATACCGCTATGCGCATTAACTTAAATTTATGTAAAATAATGATTCCCTATCAGTGAGCAGTTTCACTTGAAACTTGGATGTTTACTAAAATTTTGGTCTCACTTGAGACCAAATTTAGATTTTCATTATTTACTGTACAAAAGGATGTAAAAATCTAAAATTCATTCCTAATTCTAATGACACTGGTATATAAGGTTTCACAAAAAGAATAGATTTAGCTGTTTTCAACTAACTTTTGCGTGCTGATTTCAGATCTGACCTTCGAAAACGGCCACCGCGTCACTTTATGTGATTGTGCATTATTTATCCAAATTAACACTTTTAGTCATGTAAAAGGCCATTAGATTTATTTTCATATTATCCACCTGGCATTTTATGGGCGGCAACACTGATTTTCTCACAGGTAGAGAATATGTAACCACAACCAAATTATTAATATTGTTGCATTTTTCATTGAAAGAGAAAGGCCGCGTTAACTCGGTTGGTAGAGTAGTTAGTGGGTTAGCCACCACGTGTACGTGGGGACATATTTTTAACGAATTAAAAATATTTAATTTTCATTTCTACAAGGTACAAAATACAATAATGAAACTGAAAGACTAGTACAATAACAAAAAATCATGCACCCAGATGACGGAGGGATTATGTAATGCAACATTATATGAAATCCTAAACGTGTTTTCAAAACAAGAAATTAATAATTATGATTACAAAAGATTCTTGTTTCCAGCAGAAAATGTAACTTTGAATAAAATTTGAAGATACGTCGAGCTGTTGGAAAAAATGAATGTTTGAAGTTATAAGACGCATTTTTAATGAATTAAAAATATTTAATTTTCAGTTCTACGAGAAGGAAAAGAATTCAATGACGTAACTCGAAGGCTGACTCACACAGATTTAAATGGGACCTGGGATTTACCTATGAAATACAGATCACGTAATGCAATGTTGTATTACATCCTAAACGTGTTAAAAAACTAAACTATGAGTGTAAAAGTTTCTTATGTAGGCAGAAAAGATGACTGAACAAAATGTGAAGGTAATTCAGTTTTGGAAAATTAATGTTTTTGTCTAGCATCAAGCTATACACATTTTCAAAGAGAATTAAAAAAATTTCATTTTCAGTTCTACAAGAAGGCAAAATATACAATAACGAAACTCGAAGGCTAACAGAATAACACGAACTCGCAGATTCCAGAGGGACCTTGGATTTCCTATGAAATACAGATCACGTAATGCATTGTTGCATACTAGAGTGTTAAAAACTAAACTATGAGTATAAAAGATTCTTATATAGACAGAAAAGATGACTGAATGAAAATTGAAGGTAGTTCAAGTAGTACGGAAGTTTAGCATCAAGTTATACACATTTCAATGAATTAAAAATATTTAGTTTTCAGTTGTACAAGAAGGCAAAAAATACAATAGCGAAACTCGAAGGCTAACACAATAACACGAACTCGCACAGATTCCAGAGGGACCTGGGATTTCCTTATAAAATACAGATTATGTAATGCAACGTTACATTACATCCTAAACATGTTTTCAAAACAAAAAAATTAAACAACAGCTGGGACAACTCCGCTAGCTAAGTGCTTAATTTGGATCTCATACAGAAGTTAGATCACGCATCGTCATAAAAACGGAATAGCCCTAGAAAGGAAATAACAGGACTTTCTGTGGATTATTTTAGTTGGCTTTGCCGTCAGAGAAAGAGGAAAAGCGACTGTTACAGTGGCAATTCATTCCTACTCTTTCCTTCATTGATTTCTTTTTCTTTTTTCCATAGGAAGAGGTTACCGAGACCTAATCATTTGTATCGTCGTTCTTGTTGCTCTACACAAGAGAATGTTGTTGTCTATAAAGGCATCATTGAGTGTATATGCAAGTTGCATTCAATGGATCTTGATTTATGTATGACTTTCGGGTTAGTTTCCAGTTGTAGACTAGGGTTTAAGAACCGAATACCGGTACTGAATTACAGGTTTTGGAGATTGGTGGCAATTACTGTTACCGAAACATCATTGCCGGTTTTCTTAGTCATAATAATTTATTAAGTTCATAAGTTCAATTTTTAGGTGATGCTTTAGGAATCAAGTTATTTGACGGTAGGTAGTTGAATTATCGTCGCACTGGAGCAACACAATGGGCTACTGGCGACGGTCCTAGATGAATCGCGAAGGGAAAGATTCGAACAAAGCCTCACAATTTTGAACCGAGGTCAGATGACGAGGCAACACCTGAGCTGGAACCTCACTCTCCAAACTTCCAAACCACGCCAACGTGAGAACATTTGAAGCCACTATAGATTTATCGTGCATCAACTCCCCTGTATAAGACGGTTTTTCATTGGATCGAGTTTCGAAGTCGCAACTCTCCGGTTGCTAATGCTCTACTCTTCTAATCGGGCTACCACCATCCTATTATTCTCAGGATATTCTTGCGTGAAATGTTAAATTCATTTTTAGTCACAAAATATTGTGGAATCCGTCCATTCGTCAGAACATGAAAACAGCATTATTTGTTGAATAGAAATATGAGTTTGATCGAATCACATGAAATATCACGATGCAGTCAACTAGATGTGTCACCTAAAGTAATTAGCAGGTATCAAACATAGTTGTCTGTTGGATTTTGCCATAATAATTAATGACACTTCAGACTGCTATGCCCAAACCATGGTCAAATACTTAAACTAGATAGCTATCGATCACTGTTCAAAGTCGGAAGTAGAAGTCCCATTACAGTTCAACTGCAAAGTACGAAAAAGGGGTTTAGTGATATTCTCTCTCAATTTGTTTATAATTGAATTAAAGTAAGAATAAAAATACTTTATAATTTAAAATGAATTTCTCCAACTTAAATTAATAGATTCGATTGGTTAAAAAGTATTTATTGTCTCCTTAACCCTCTTGGTGGTTGGCTTGAGGTATCGCGCCAATAGCAAAGCTGACCAGATCTTGATCTCATCACTATAAAAGATCAGTTGTATCTTGATGAGGTAACTCGTCATTAGCAAAATTAGTCAGATCTTGACAGACGAGATATCTCGTCGAAACCACTTGGAGGGTTAAAGGTGCTTGAAAGTTCAGATAGAAAATATTCGATTTTGTAGGTGGCATAGGTTTGATTTCTGTAACTATTCTGGATATATTTCTCTCTTGTGTCAGTAAAAACTATCCTCGCGTTGTGTGTATGTCCATTTATTTGACGGAAAAAATTTTGCTTGGCCAGATCTGACCTTTGCGCTTTTTAAGAAGCCAACGATTTGAATTTTCTTTCGCACATTTTTCATCTTCGTTTTAAGTATACTTTGAAAAGCACTCGTTTAAAAAAATGAATACTTAAAAACGATCAATATCGCTTACTTGCTTTGAGTTAAATTGCCAAAATTTTCATAAATTCTTGTTTTATCTACATTTTGTCATCTGAAGAATAATATTTTTTACTATATAATAATTTATTACTTACTTTATAACTGTATAACAATCTGAAAAATATTCATGGGCGTAAAATATTGTGTTTTTTACCTTTGAAATGGTTTCAGTCTTAACCTTCCTGGTGGTTGTCTCGACGAGTTATCTCGTCATTAGTAAAACCTACCAGATCTTGACATACGAGATATCTCGTCATTAGACGAAAACTGACCTGAACTTAATTCGTCATCAGAAAAAAAATCGACAGTTTCATAAACATGAATCGGTCATCTGATCATATTTCAAAATTACGAGGTATTGTCCCAGAAATTTTACCTTCGGGATTAATCCCGCCAATAGCCCGTTGTGTTGCTCTATAGTGCGACGTTAATTCAATTACCTACCTACCTACCCGATGACGAGGTAGGCAGGTAGTTCATTAACGTCACACTTGTAAAACACAACGGTCTATTAGCGACGGTCCGGGATCGATCCCTAAGGGGATCCAAGGACAACGCCTCGTAATTTTGAACCACGGTCAGATGACGAGATCAACACCTGAGCTTAAATCTTGTGGAAACTCCAAACTTCCACACCACGCCAACATGAGGACATTTGAGGCCAAGATGGATTTAACGTGCACCAGCCCCCCGTACACGACGGTCTTTGGCTGGACCGAGTTTCGAACTCGCGACCCACCGTTTGCTAATCCGTTGCTTATCCAACTGGGCTACCACGGCCCCCCTGATGACAAGATATCACGTCATTAGCAAAATTGGTCAGATCTTAATGAACGAGATAAATCGCCGAAACTTTGGGGTGTTAAGGAAACGATGATAATTTATGCAATTCTTAAAAGGTAAACAAGATTACTCAGCAGATCTGAATTGGTCCAAAATTTTAACTTCAATTGGGGAATTGTTGAATTCAAATCGTTTACCCAAATTACTACAATACTAAGCTTGTTACTCTGCTTAGTTGTAGCCAAAACAAAAGTCGTAAAGCAATTTATTGCTATTTATAAAGATTAAAAGACAGTGTGATGTAGGTGTAATTACGTTTCGCTGTTCGTATCGGAAGCAAAGATTTATTAGATATTTCTGCAGCAATTAAAAAAGAAAATACCTTCGTACCGTAAAAACTCAGGTACTTTGCTGATGCATTTAACAAATTGCTTTTTCGCTCAAATAGTGGACGAGACATTCATTGCTCTTCTCTTTCCGACTGGTATACAAAGATCGAAATTGTTACCTTTCTCGTTCCTATCTGCTAGGTATGGGTATGGGGTTCTCTTTCAGAACTGCAAATTGAGGCCTGCTGCTCTCCTAAGTCCTTAGGAATGCATATCTTTTCTACCTGCTAAAATATTGGATGTACATAAATCTGAAGCAACGGAATGAATATAGTAACCGGTATATAAATACCGGTTTTGAAGATTGAGGAATAATATTCAGAAACACAAATACTGATTTTCTTTCAAATTACTTAAGAGTCTACTTTTGACATAGGACTACGACTAATTCCGGAGATAGTATGGGTTGACTTATGGCCGACCGAATGTGAAAAAATAGGTTCCGATTGAAAGTGTTATACGGCTAAAAACGTGCCAAATAGCAACAGTGTTAGCATATTCGTAAACATTATAGAGTCCAATTCATTCGAGTACTGCGTGATACATCGTATGACCCTCATTCCCAGTGGGCAGGGGAAAGCTGATCCAATATTTCTTGGTATGACCCCCGTTTGACTCATTCTATCCCGGCAACTGTAAGGGCAACACGACTGTCCGTAATATCGTTTCAAAGCTCTCGACGAGATCTATTAAAATATAATAAGAAATATTTCGCAACGGTTTGAACCGACCTTTTTAAAAATTTCTTTCTTGTGAATCGGTGAACACTTTTAACATCGCGGTTTATCTGGACAATATTGAGCGCTATATGATTGAGCGTGGCATCGTTTTAAAGCTCTTGACGACCAGTGATTACATCAATTATAATAAAATCAAGAACGAAAAACCGGTGGAAAAGGGTATTTATAATTTCCGTTAATTTCATGTATTTAGAATGTTTTTAATTTGCAAACATCAATCAGTATGTCTAGGCTGAATACGATACTCGAAAGTGTTCGTATTATTTGAAAATTTAACGAAAATTCTTAACAATTCTGATTTTGCGTGCAATTTATGATTAAAAAGAAGTAATAAATCCAATTTGAAAATTGTCTTTCGTAGTGAAGAAATAAAAGTAGAAGTAAAGATTGTATTTGAGGGCTTTAACGGGGGAGCTAAAAAGATAGAATATAGATGACTTAATACAATATTTCAATAGGTAATACATGTTTCAAAAATACTTTGAACAGTCTTGACTGAATTGGTGTTCTCATTTTCATTAAGAATGCCTCAGGATATTTGTATTATTTAGAAACATAATGAAAATGGGTAACTTTAAATGTATATACAATTCATCATGAAACAGCAGATGAAGTAATACTCGTTCTAACGTAAAGAAGTAGAAGTAGATTATATTTGAGTGCTTTTACGAGCAGAGGACGTAATACAATGTCGCAATCAGTTACGTAATGTTGAGAAGAAAACAGCACTTTAAAGGGTGTAAATTAATGCCCACACACCTTATCTATCGAGGGAGATAAAAGTTAAACATGACTAAATGGTATTCCATGACTAAGTCAATGCTGATTCCAATATATACATAGACATAATGCGAAATTGTTGCTAATTTAGTTTGGGTACAAAATACAGTCACAGGATACTAAATGCCTTTACAGGAAAGCAGGAACCAGTTTGAATTTCAGTCACGTGGTTTTGAATGAGTCTACTCTACAAATTAATGGAGGATGGGTTAAACTTAAACAATTCCACAGCTGGTTTAGCGTAATTTCTGGTTCCGAGCTCATCGTTTGGTACCAGAAACGATAGCAGTGATTACCCCGAGTTGGCAAAACAAATAATCATCTCTCTCTATGGTGGTAGCAATACATACTCTTGCACTTGTCAGCTCTTTCCTTTAGCGTGCTTAACCCCCTTCTACAAATGGACTCCCCCAAAGTCACCTGCCTACTCACCGGAGTTGCACAATGAGAGGCTTTTTCTGCCAAGCTAAAAGTAGATGGCGGTAGCGTTTTTGTGGTGAAAAGTGTTTCCTTACGCATTCCGGACGTGACTGCTCTTGGCGTGTTTTCCAAATACGGGTTCAAAGTGTCGTCAATATACTGAATTCAGTACTGATATATTATCGGCTTAAAAATGAAACAGACTAAGTCAAAATTTTCAAGATTAAGTTGTTTTTTCTTTGCATGAAGGTTAGGTTTCTCTTCTTGAGAAACCCACTTAGTGAGTAAAGCTTAGGGAATAGAATTTTTCTCCATTTTCTAAAAACTATATGTATAAAAACTAGTGTTTTTCACATGTAAAGCGATGCTATGACGGTTACTGGACAACGCCAATTAGATTGAACGCCAAACCTCTCTGAAATGGCGATAAACTACATTTTAAGGTAAACCCGATATGTATCATTCGAGGGTATGTGGGTAACAAAATTCACTTCATACAGGAGATTTAGGTAACACGATGTCTTCACGAGTTACAGAGTATGTCATTTTTAAATATTTTTCACCAAGTTAGTTTGGTTTCTCTCTTCGGACATTTTTTGGCCCTTCCCTGTTAAGGTTTTTAATGTTTGAAATTCCATTTCATCAACTTTTTAGTTCTTATTCGACCAACTTCCAAACAACATGTTTAGCCTATTAATAATACAAACGATCTTCAAACCTTCTGTGATCTAGTCGTTACTTTCTAGTGCAACAAGATTTGGTTTCAAGTCCCAATCAGGGCATGGAATTTTGTGCTATTCGAAATCAATTCTAAGCAGTATTTTCAGTCTAATTATTAAACATCCAGAGAAAAGACCATAAAAGGACCAAGCAATCAACTCTAAACCTTCTTTTCACTTTATTTCTAAGGGCAAAAAGTAATAAAGGGAATCTGTTCTGAAGTTTGTTTAAACGCTTCGGAAATTAAAAGAGGTAGGAAAGTTAACTTAAACTTTTAACGAATGAAATAAAATAGCTATTGGAGGAAGGAATAATCCTTCAGAAATCTAAACTCCTAATTCACCTACTGCTTCTCTCAAATGTAACTGAGTCCTTTAATATGAATAAGAGAAGGGTTTGGATGGAGGAAAATATCAATTGAGGTTTTTGGCTTATCGTTTTTAAGAGTAAAACAAAAGTGAAACAATGTGTTGTTGTAGAACACTAGTCGGTGCAAAATGTCCTCGTCTACCACATGAGGATTTTGTCTTTTGGTTCGTAAGTTAGTGCTACAGAGGCTTAAAATATGTTGCTAAAGTTAAATATCAAATTATTCACTGATTTGCAAGTTATTCATATCTTTATGTACTGTAAAATTATTATCACATTGAATAAAAGGTGCTGTATACAAATCTAGTTTGATTGACTTCCACATTGATCATAAAAGCATTAAGTCTGTGAATAGTGCTCCTTAAGGAATCCAAAATGAGGAAGTAACTAATATATATATACTATATATATGGCCTCTTCAAACATCGTAGCATATTCCCTGGCACATCTCAGCGGTGACCAAATACACCCCATCCCAAAGTTAGAGACAACAATCTGGTAAGAGATACCACTCTCCTAATAACTTTGCTCGTCATCTGACCGTGGTTCAAAATTGCGTGGTGTTGTCATCGGATCTTTCCCATCGGGTTTGATCCCGGACCGACGCAAATATCCCATTGTGTTGCTCCAATGCGACGTTAATTAAAATACCTACCTACCCAAAAACTTTTCCACGGATTTAATTTTAACCCCTTACAAGGATTGTGAAACTAGTGTAATGCGTTGTTAAAGTTAAATATCAATTTATATACATGTAAAATTATTATCACATTGAATAAAAGGTATAAAATTTAGTTTGATTGAGTTCTACACTGGTCATATAAGCAATAAGTCTGTGAATAGTTCACGTGATGTGTCGTATTGGTGTCGAAGGAGCATCGTGGTTATTAATAGGTATGGTGAGGGGTCAAATATGGATGTGGTACTCACCGACTGGTTTTGGCATCGGGCACTGGGGTGTCACTGATTCAGGTGTGATGACGGCAATTCTAAGGGGCCAGGGATAACTTTTCAAGGTTTCACTTGTGGTTTGTCAAGGAGCCTTCATTCTAAGCACTTTACATATATCTGTTGTCCCCCGAGAAATTCCCAGTTTCTATCCTTTGTCGGTTGCTCCACTCCAATAAGATCCAGCTACATACCCACTGCTCTGACCAATGCCAGCAAGTCCACTTATTCCATAGTCAATCACTGTGGCTGCTTGACCCTCCCAATTCCGTATATTCATTATGATGTAAGTGGGTCCATTTGGTATTGGTTGTTGCTTTTATGCACGGTCTTTCACCTTTCAACTTGTCACGCTATGGTGACTGTTAGGAGAATAAACAACTTCTTACTAAATAGCTTGATAAGACTCGCTTACCTCTATTTTTCAGTCTTCCCTTGACTGGATATATATTGCCGCCATTTTCAGTTGCACTCATGGAGACGAATACTTGTTAGGAATATTTAGACTTTCCTAATAAACTAAGAACAATGCAAACTACAAAGAACACAAAGAAATTCCTGCATTTACTACATACTCTATATTCCCTTTCTTCAATTATTATCTCACATTCCATATCATGGTTATAATTTGTACGTGCAAAATTAAAAACACATTCAGTAATATCACACATTGCCCATGCCTAATAAATATTAAAATCAAGACACCAACAAGGATTATAAGTGCAATAGCAGCAGTTTCAACCGCACAACAAATATTACCCATCCAAGTGGATTCGACGAGGTACCAGGTCATCAAGATATTGCCAATTCTTTGGTGATGGTGAAATCAAGATCTGGTTCGTTTTCTTCTCTTGGACGAGATATCTCGTCCATCAAGCAATAGGCAGTTTGCTTATGATGAGATACCTCGACGAGACAACCTCCAGGAGGGTTAAATTGAGATACGACACGACGATTCCAAGAATTTTCACACTCCATACCGACGAACTTTAATTCCTTTCAGCGGATATACAATTTTAATATAAAATTATCAAAACTGATTATTAAAGCTTTCATAACACCGAAATATTATCGAGTTACAGTGCGAAGTGTATTCAAATCTAAGCAAATATCCAAATGCCGAATTCCCTTCCCAGCATATAGAACGCGGAATACTTCGCAAAGAATTCTATACTTAGTATCGAAGTAAAATAGATTTTATATTTTCCAGATACAGTGTATTTTACTTATGCGCGGAACTCCAAATATTTTTTGACGGAAGATTTCGAAGCGAGGGCATCTTTCGAATAACGGCGAATCGAACTGAATAAAACGGCGCCATTCCGATCGAGAGGGGATATTTCTGGTAAACAAGCGCCATTCTTAGAAGCGCCATTCTCGCGGATTAAAACAAGCCCGTGCGCAAAAATAAATAATTAAGAGCTACAAAAGTAATTAAGCGCAATAACAATCCTTAGAACAAATGTCAAAATATTTCCGGACAGGGCGAACACATCTGCACCCTTCCCTTTCGCACTTTAGAATTATTTTCTCATATATTATAAAAGGAAACGGGTAAAAAATTGGATGACACTTGAAAAGTGTTCTACGGGTCCATTTGCTAGGGAGCAGCGGGAGAGGAGACTTCAAAAGTAGTTATTCGTGTTCCCGATTTAACTCGGATATAGCATCCAATTAGTACAGCAGATAAAGTAATTCTTTTTGATCTAAAGGCGGACCCCTTTGCTACACGTGCGGAGACAAATAAATAAGTAAAGAAAAATAAGTAGATAAAAGAATGAAAATATAAAAAATACAAAAACAAACAAACTGTGTAGTTTCATGTTGCTGTCTAAATGGGGTATGTTTCCGAAATACCTGATTTCCAGGCGTGTTAATGATTAATGGGATAGAGGTAGGGGATGAAGTAGCAAATGCCATCTGCACTGCAACGCCCCCGAATCTACCAATCGACAAATGACGGTTTCGGAGCTGAACTAATTATCTACCCATTATTCTTGCATAAACCTTCATCCCTTTCAAAATTTAGGAAGTGAATGTGCGGAACTGATGCAATCAATAACTAATTGTTGTCCTAAGTTGTAGTCATATCTGTTGATAATTGGCCACAACTTTCTACCCTCCGATGAATTATGAGTCACAAGCTCAGCAGCGGGAGATCCACAAAGGGTTGTGAGACAGAAAACTGGCTGCCTTTGTCATAGATATCTGAGCACTTTTATTCAAATCACATTTCACTCGAATTAAGAACCGGAGCAATCATTACGTATCTTTAATTGGTGTGATCATTACAATTTTTAGAGTATTATCAACAGCTGGGAGGATTAATACTTCGCTTGGTATAAATTGTTTCAAAAAGTATTTCCCGTTTTATGTCTTTTAGCAACAAAAAAACAGCCTATTTTTAAGACTTTATGGTATATTGAAGGTTGCGGCTATCAAAATTTTCTTTGATCAGATAAGTATTAAACACATTTTGGAATTTGATGCCAAAATGTTGTTAATACTTATTAAGTATTTTTTAAATAATAAAATGTTTACCCCTTTTATGTAGTTAGGAAAAGAATGCTTCCTTTGTCATATACATATATTCACTTTTATTCAAACCACATTTCACTTAAATTAAGTACCGAAGCAATCATTACGTATCTTTAATTGGTGTGACCATTAAAATTTTTAGAGTAAAAATTTTAGAGTACTTAACTTCTTGGTATAAATTGTTTCAGAAAGTATTTCCCATTTTATGTTTCTTGACAAAAAACAGCCTATTTTTGAGTTCATGGTCTATTGAAGGTTGTGCTATCAAAATTTGCTTTATTTATTCTTTTGTTAAGATGTTTAGTAATAAACACATTTTGGCATTAAAGTAATAAAATGTTTACCTTTCCTGATGTTAGAAAAATAATACTACCTTTGTCATATCTGCGCATTTTTATTCGAATCACATTTTAAGTTTTAAATTAACGACATTCACAAATCACATTCACACACAAGTCGAATTAAGTACTAAAACAATCTTTACTTGGAATGACCATTAAAATATTTTGAGTATTATACGAGTGAGGATTAATTGATATTGTGAGGATTAATACTTCGCTTCGTTTTAAATAAATTGTTTCATATAGTATTTGCCGTTTTATGCCTACTAACAGAAAAACAAGTGCCTTCTTTAAGATTTCATAGTATATTAAAATTGTACAATTCAAATTTGATTTGTTTATTCTTTTGTTAAGATGTCGAGTCTTAAACGCATTTTGGCATTAAAACAATCCCATGTCCCCTTTTATGATTTTTTCTCTTAAATTTATTAAAAATAAATATTTATAATTCTTTGAATAATATAGATTATTGTTGTTACTTATATTTTAAAATTATATAAATAACAGTTATATGAAAAGTTATGTGTTAATAAAAACATTAAGGTAATTTAAATATACTAGTCAACTCACCCAGAGCATCTACACTTAAGTGTCAATTGCTTATATTTATTGATGACAACATTAATCACAATTTGTTAGTTTTGGGTTAAGTTATATGAACAATGGAAATTAATTACTTATCACTATTTTATCATTTTGCTCTTATATTAGTAAAACGTATTTAAAAACATTTTTTCATGATTAATTATTTTTAAACTATGAAACAATTTTCCGTAATTATGACAAAATAATAACATTAGAATAAATAGATACAATTAAATTCGTAGTTGTGAATTCTATGAAAAAATGACAAACTTTTCAGCAAGCTAAAATAGTTGGTAAGATAAGAATTAGAAGAAAAAATTAAATCGATACACACATCTCAAGCTGATAACAAACCATATTCTAATCATGTCGTATTCGTCTGTATTTAAGTTTGATAAAATATGCATCACTCAATCATGTTAAGATTTTTAAAACATCATGAAAGGAATTTTTCATTTAATGTACAACAATTTGTTCATTTATATCATGCGGTCATAATTTAATAAGCTTAAATTAGCAAACAGATTTTATGACTAAATGTTTTAAAAATCTCAAGACGAAATTGCTTTGCGTTTTGTGCGTCTTAGAAACTTTCAAGATTTAGAACACAAAGTATAGAGAATGATGTATGAATGCTCATCAAACGCTTTAAAATAAATGAAAACGTGTTCTAGGAATAAACTATTTATTGAACACAAGTAAATATTTAAATTGTCTAGACGAGTTTTTGGCAAAATTGTTCTGAACATAAGTTCTGACATGATTAATTTATCATGCAACAATTTGTCAAGTAAACACTTCCCCTCAAGCAGATATTTTTCAGAAACCTGATAAATACTTGTCTAATCGAGTTGTATTTCACAGTTTTAAACTCGAAGAATTATCAACCAGAAGTTTCCTCCATTTTAATAATATTAGTAGAAATAATAGAAGCTATTTGAATATTTTTAAGATATAAACTAATTATATTAGATACACGCTCAATTCCTCATGAATTTATGAGTATATGATGCATTCAAAGTCTTTTGGACTTCTGTATGGAATACATTGAATATGTGCACAACACTGAAATATTTTAATTCGCCAATATACAATAGAATAGTTGTTCGGTTGTTATTAAAGAAAAAAATTATTTATATCAAGGATTAATTTTTAACATTCGCTTTTTCATTAAAGCAGTCTGGCACGCTTATTTTAGCAAACATTCTATAAGAAAATATGATGTTTATTGTTTAGTGTATTTAAAACTTTCAGATAAATTTATATTTTTGTTTATCTTTTTCTGTCTCAAACACAGCATTGTTAGAATTTTTTACCATTCTATAGTTCTTTTACATTCCCTGTGGAGCTTTGAATCTGGATAATTTGAGAACCAAGATTTTTATTTTTCACCTTCACTTACTGTACTAAACTTTTATCATTCTACCTTAGAAAATTTTTGTATATTACTTTTGTATACTTGTACTTGGACGTTATTCATCTTCAAAAGTATTTTTAGGTCTGATTTGTATTTTTTCAAAAGATTGAAACTTGATTTTTAATACATTTTGTATTTTTATGCAAGTTATGTATATGATACTAAAACAAACCGATATATCAGGGGGATTGTCGAAGGTTGCATGAATATGAGAAGAAAACACAAAAGACATGACACCCTAAATCCACGTGAAAAATACAAATTATCTTTGTATTATAGACCTTTAATTTTTTAAAAAAAGTTTTCTTAACTACAAACTATTGTATATAACATGAAATGTTTTCAGTGATCATTATAAATAGGAAATTGATTATCAGAGTCATAATGCATATAATACTTTAGAAATATTTCCAGTAAAATTGTGTTTTTTTGCATGTTGAATGGAAAATGTAGACTGCTTAATAATTGGAATTTAATATAAAATTTGCTACATCAATAAGCATTTATTACTGTAAGTCCAGCGTAGGCTTAAGGTAATTTTGGTTTAGGTTGTGTATATGTTTTGCTTTTCTATTTTTGTAAATATTTAAAAAATAATAACGCTATCAATTTACTGTAGAAAAGAACGTTTGGTGGAATATAAGGTAATAAATAAAATTATGAACAAAAATAAGCATAAAACTAAAGCGTAATTTTTTCGATTTAAATGTATTTATTATTTAAATCCAAATGAAGTAAAAGAATAATCTTAAGAAAAGTCTTTTTGCAAAAATTTAGCATCCAATTATTTTTGCATCGACTTTGCTGGTTAAGTTAAGTGTACAAATAGTGTTTTTAGGGAACCATTTCATCTTAAACGTCATTGGTTTTTCAATCTTATCATCGATAAAATTGTTATAATGGGGTCGGACAGATAAAGTGTCTTTAAAAGGTTTTAGTGGCAAATGTCTTAAAAAATCTTCTTTTGATACACAATCTTAAGAAAGTCGATGTAGGTGATACAGAAGCTATAATAGTCCACTTATAGTTTTTGAGATACTGCAGTGTGTTAATTCCTATCCAATTTAGAGTAAGTTAAATGGATTAAGTGCATCCCGTAAAATATCCATTTCTATGTCAGAAGTAATCGCTCTAAAACAATAATGAATTAAAGCAGAACAAAGATATGAAAACATTTAAATGTCATTCATTGCACTTTTCTCTGATAAAATAATCCTATGAAACGGTTAAATAACATACGCTGAAAAAACTGGAATAAATCAATTATAAATCAAAGTACTTCATGAATTGATGACCCTGTTGTTTAGCCCTCCGAGTAGTTTCGATGAGATATCTCGTCCATCAAGGTCTGATTAATTTTGCTAATGACGAGACATCTTGTCATCTCGATATTGTCGATTTTTTGGTGATGACGGGAGTTCTGGTGAGTTCTCGTTGTCTCTAACAAATTGACAAATGACGAGATACTTCGTCGAGACAACCCCCCACCAGGAGGGTTAATACCAAAGTTCAATCCAAAGTATTTAAAGTGATATCTAAAAATTAAAAAACCAACATTGAAATTGCAAGCAAAGGAAAAACAAGCACGAGTTGCTTTTCTTATATTTTATAAACATACGAGAATAACTTATTTTTAAGTACTAGACTGTTTCCTGAGAAAATAAAGTATCAAAATCACGAGAAAAATGTAAATAGTATTTTTTGTCCCAGCTGTATTTCTCTTTTTAAACAGAAAAGGATTATCCACATCTGTTTATTTTTCCTTGCTTGGTATTTCAGATGCTGTTTTTATTTCATTTTTGATATGTATGCAAAACAAATTTTTGCTTTCAACTCCAGCGAATCCAGCGCGCCTAGCAGTCTGCACAAGAAATAAACAGCTATTAAAAAGCGTTAAGATATTTGTTCACCTGTTTTATTGTGTAAACATTACAGGGCATTAAACGTTAGCTGTTTCATAAAAATATTATGCTTATAGAATAGAAGAAATGGGCTAAAACAAATTTCTATTTCCAACTGCCAGTTGCAAAAGAAACAATAGTTGCGATAACGCACGAAGCAAAAGCGATGTCTCTCAAGCATGCATATAAAGGGGAAACTATTTATCTATAATGATATATAGGGAGAGAGGAGGAACATTTTTAAGGAATGTAAGGATTGAAGCAGGCAAGAGACGGGTAAGTTTTTTTAACACCCTAGATCTCAAAACGCACGGAAGAACTGCGATGGGAATTTAACCCTCCAAGTGGTTTCAACGAGATATCTCGTCTATCAAGATCTGGCCAATTTTGCTAATGACGAATAAATCTGTCACCAGTTCTGGGCAAGAGACACTTTGTTTTTCCTCGTTGGATCTTCATTTCCATTGGAGTAATAGGGCAGTATTGTCTCGACGTGGTATCTCGTCATTACCGAAACTGACCAGATCTATATGGAGAGAGATATCTCCAGATCTTGGACGAGATATTTCGTCGAAACACTTGGAGGGTTAACATAGGTAATTCATTACACACTTGAATATTCACAACTCAGGGCAATAAACTCCATTTACCCGTTTAGAGCAAAGTTTAACTTCCACACAGAATGAATTTTTAGCGTCTTAATTATTAAACTGTTTTCAACATAGCGTGACAGGTTGAAAGTTGAAAGACAACGCATGAAAGCAACAATCAATGTGAAATGGAACGACTTACATGAATGTGAATGTAAGGAATTGGGAGGGGTCAAGCAGCCACAGTGATTGAATATGGGATAGGTGGACTTGCTGGCATTGGTCAGAACAGTGAGTATGAAGCCAGATTTTATTGGGGTGGGGCAACCGACTAAGGACAAAAACTGGGAATCTCTTAGGATCTAAAAAACGCTGACAATTAAGGATCTGTAAGGAGCGAGCTCCTCGAGAAACCGACAAGTGAAACCATGAAAAGTTATCCCTGGCCCCGTAGAATCGCAGCGTCATCACAGCGCGCCCTAAATCAGCGACATCCCAGCGCCCAATGCCATAGGTATTTTTTTATCGTCGATATGGTACAGGGGGCTAAAGACAATTCGAAATCCTCATAGTAATAACATTGCGTATTTATACGATCAATATCAGACCAATTCACACTAAATTTGGTATATTTATCCTTTAGAATTTTGCGGGACACATAGGCTATATATTAACCCCATTCTATTTGTCCTGGGTCTGCAGGGACAATTCGAAATCTCCATAGGAATAATATTAAGTAATATACGATGAATTATAAACATTTCAACCCGAGCAACGCCGGGTAATTCAGCTAGTAGTACATATATATTAGTTACTTCCTCATTTTGGGTTCCTTAAGGAGCACGTTTAACACAGGTCCATACCCTCCAGCCATGAGATTTCTTCATTTAACACTAGAAATTATCCTGGCTGGCTGGCTACACTTCACTGAATCACAGTTCCTCAATAAATGCTCTGACTAATGCCAGCAAGTCCATTCATCCCACAGTCAATTAGTCTGGCTTTTGACCCCTCCTATTTCCTAGTAGACACAGTGAAGTCAGTGTGACAAGCCTTCACATTTACATGACTTTAATATGTATTTTACTTTTCAGTGCATCTGTTAAAGTTTCATAAATTAAAAATGCTGAAACTGATTAATGCAGAGCTTAATTTAAGATTGCAATTCATGCGTTATGCTGATCAATAAAAATGTTAGCTCATCGCCTTATTTCACTCGCAGAAAACCCTTGACTTTCCCCTCGAAACTTCACGGTTGCGTGAATCCCAGTTTCTGAAACTTCTCGATTCTCGATTCCGAGTTTATAAGTTAACTGAAGAACTATTCTATTAAACATTTGTTCTTTTAAGAAAACTCTGGGATTATTAGCTGGAGGAAATGACGGAGAACGCAAATTGTTTTGGAATTGCTGCTACAATTAAACAATTGCTATAATTTGCTTAAGAGAGAATGAAGTGAAAAGGCATTATTAATGCTTCCATTGTTAGCATTTAAATACAGGTAGTAGTAAATTTATCTTTCAGACTGTAATAGCGTCCTTGACAGCAATACCTACTGTACGAGTGCAATTTACAAAATTTTAATTTAAATGTCAAGTACAAGATCTACGAATTTTTAGTTTTACACATAGTCGTGTTCCGATAATAACTCCTGAAAAATATAAGTTTAATTTTCATCGTTGACTGATGCATGTAGTTAGATAGTTAATTAACGTGGAGCAACAAAACGAGCTATTAACGACGGTCCGGGATCAGTCCCGAAGGGAAAGACCCGAGGACAACACCTCGCCATTTTGGACCTTGGTCAAATGACGATTTCAACACCTCAGCAGACAACGTTAGGACATTTGACGCCGTGACAGATTTAACGTGCCTCCATGTACACGACGGTCTTTTTAGGATCGTGTTTCGAACTCGCTATTGTCCGGTTACTAATCCACTACTCTTCCAACCGGGCTACCGCGGCCCTGATGATAATTTAGGAAGATATGTATAAAAGTCTGAGAAAGTAATTTAACATTTAGTGCACCACATTTTCGTACTCGTAAACCGTAAACGACTGGAGCATAGGGCTTCAAACTTGGTATTCAAGGTCGAATTTTGATGCAAATTCCAAATTTGGCGACTCAATTGGATGTCATCATTGGAAGTTATAAAGTTTGGCGCACTTTAATGTGCTCCAAACCCCTTAAGCAAACTGTATGCATATAAATGTATAGCCATTATTTCTTATTAAATGTTATCTTTGAATTTTCTGGGAGTTATTGCAATTGATCTCAGGAAATTGCTTATAAGTCGTAAAATAACGTATCCAAATAAGGAATATCTTTGCAGACAAGGGAAGAGAAATGCACCCAATTCAGTTTACGCGAATTGAACACTATTCATCTCCCATAGTATTTAAGTACCTAAAAGTACGATACGTACATTAAATGCGTGATACCTTTCAATAAAGTATCATGGGTTGATCTGTTACCAACACCCTGTTTTTGTGTTTTCTTTAAGTGTGCTATCTTTCTTTCTTTAGTGTGTTATTTTTTAATGCCCGAACACTGACTCCATAGGCCGACAGTACAGGGGGAAACTGTCGGGTATTTGTGTTGGAGCACTTAGTGGGTGCTACACCTAACAGGGACAACTATCAACAACCATGGGCTTACAAACGAGACATGGGCTCGAACTAGGGATCTGCAGGACGGCAGACAGACGTTGTGAGAGGGATTTTTAGTGTAAACAAAAACCAGACGGAATGCAAAGATTTTACTGCTGATACCCAAGTTTTCCATCATGGTACATACCGTAGTTACTTTAAAATGTTGTTCTTCGCCATTTGGCGTTTAATCCAATTGGTGTTGGCCAATCAACTATCCCGTATCAATTCGGAATTTTTATTGGCTGAAATTGTATTCGGAAAACAAGCCAAGTGACTTGATATTCGGAATAAGTATGGAAAACAAGTTCCGCGTTAGAAACACTACTGCCACCTACATTTTAGCATGGCAGAAAATCCCTCTTATATAAGTTAATGCTTAATTGTTATTCTACTGCCATCCTACTACCATTGTTATAAATTACTATTATTACTTTAGATGGATATTTTACATTGTAGATAAGATTCAGATCTGTAGATTTATGGGGTCATCTTGGCTCCGTGGGTTTGCCCCATAGACTTGAAATATGAGCACTGCTATTGAGAGGAGCTTTGAAACATTTGAACGACATGTCAACTAGTAGTCACATGATTGCTCTGTGAAAAATTGATTTGGCTGGCCGATTTAGTATTTTGTCGCCTGGTTTGGCGATGTAATATCTCGTGACAGGGTAGGTGTGTGAATCATCATTTATATAGAGTGGCGACAAAAATGGTGCAATTGCTAAACTCTATATGTCGCGTGGACCAATCAGATGATAAATCAATGGATGGGCGTTTTCCACCGTACCGTTGACCAATCAGATGATGAATGTTCGTTCCCCTCAGACGAAAATAGTCTAAGGGTCACATTACTACTAGTTTTGGTCACATAATCCTGGGCCATTTTCTATGCCAGTAAGGCTTTAATTGTGTGCGCCTGTCCGTTCACTTGACGAGGTTTGGAGCAGCTTGGCGAAATATGGTCCTTGAGCAATAAAATCTAACCAACCTGTAGATTTTTATGCGTATATGTTAATTTGGCTCGAATATTAACTATGCTTTCAATTATTTTTAATTATTTTCGAAATGTCAGTTTGAACTCGTCAAAGTTGAATATCGTTTATGCGGAAGAAATAATATTTTATTTTTACTTTGGGAGAGAGCGAAAACACAGGATACGACGCCCAATTAAACCCACGCATCGATATTTTCCCTTCAAAATTTCCACTTAAAATGAAAGTAAATCTCTTTTGCCAATAAAGGAAGAGAATGGTATGCATGAACATTTAATAACACGCCCAAGAGAATCAGATTTTTGAAATTAATTTCAGCTATTATTACCTGAGGAAATGAAAACTTTTTGAGAGTGCGCAGACTTTTGTGAGTTTTGCGTTTTTAATTTTATGTAGACTTAAATTCTTCGGATAACTTCTAGTCGAACGTTCTTTCGCACTTATAATGTACACATCAGAAATTGTGTTTTATTCAGTTTTCAAGTGTTTCTCGAAGCGTCAAAAATATTTGTTTTCACTTCAATATGTTGCGTTATATAATAACTAATAAATATGCTTTTGCATTTAAACTATGTATGAAAGTTTTGCAGAGTAAACATAGACTACCGGTAACAAAAAATACTTCTTGTTAAGAACTAATTTGATTTATCGCCATTTTGACAATGTTTGGCGTTAATTTTTAGAATAAGCGACATGCTGAAATTGCGTTCCAGTGCATGTACAAGTTAGAGGACATTAGGCAATCTGTATTTTACATAAAACATTCTTTATAGTGCATAAAATAGTTCTTTTATTATATGTAATAAAGTGTAATCGATGTGAACGAAAGGTTTTATCTGGATTTGAAGTAAAAGGTAATCGAGGAAAATTAATGTTTTACACTTATGATGAAAAGGGAAGACTATTAAAGATTTGTAAGTAGGTATTTTGTAAAGGAAATATTACGTGCAGTATATTTCTTAAATCAGGTAGTCAGTTGAATTTGCGTCGCATTGGAATAGCCCAACGGGCTATTGGCGTCGGTCGGCTATCAACCCAGAGAGGGAAGATCCGAGGACAAGACCTCATAATTTTGAATCATTGTCAGATGACGAGGTCAACACGAGCTGGTTCCCTCTCCAAATTTCCAAACCACTCCAACATAAATAAGGACATTTGAGTGACGGATTTAATGTGCACCAGCCCCCACGTACACGACTGTCTTTGGTTGGATCGACTTTCGAATTCGCAACCGTCCGGTTGCTAATCCGCGACTTTTCCAACTGGGCTACCGTGGCCCTATTAAAAATTTGTATAATTGAAAAATGTGAATTTAGTTTGTCTTTTATTAACTTATTGTGTGAATAAAAAAAATCCTAAATCTCGTCTCGAAAATTTCGAAATATGACGTGCTGTTTCTTGAATCAGGTAGTCAGGCGATATAGAACACTATTTAAATGAGGAACTAAAATTGAAGTTCATATTAAATTAACTCGTAGAATGATTTATTTAAATTGACAATTATTTGTTTAAACTCTTGTAATTAAAACGTGTGCTAAATTATTTGTTTTCTCAAACGCATGCTTTAATATTTAGAAAGTGTGATTAATTCTTCCTAACATTACCTTTCTAAGTGTTACACTTGTGCATATTGATTTGAAAGTTTCTATTTTTTAAATTTAAATTTCTGTTGTAATCATAAAACATTAAAATATGAACGCAGTTAGGTATTTTCTACGTGTGATGATAAGAATTAAACGTCCGTTCCATAATTACGCATTATTTGTAGCATGCAAGTTTTTCTAAACAATCCAAAGGGAGAGGATATGAACTTCGAGAAAGTAAAATGCAAAAACCCAAAATTGGGGATATTAAAGTTGAGGCAACAAGAAAGATAAGTGTATTCTATGTTAATAAAGGTAACATAGGTTATATGGTAATATGTCATGCATTTTTCAGATCTAGAGAAAGCATTACACTCGGAAATGTTTACGTTACCATATTTGTAACGATTGTTTATGCTTTGAAAGAAAGCAAAACAATAGAAATATCTTAATCATGGAGGCAATGAACTGTTAAGATGTTTCGTATTGCTTTGGATTATGCTCGTCGTAACTTATTTACCTGCAACTTCTTGTCTACATTGGTTACACCCATAGAACGTGAAATATAAGTAGACTGAGCATTGCTACTGAGAGGAGCTTCAAAAAGTGTGACCAACAAGTTGACTAGTAGTCGCGTGACTGCTCTATGAAAAATTGTCTTGGTTGGTTGATTTGGTATCTTATCACCCCGTTTGGCGATGTAACTTCTTATGATAGGAAGGTGTGGTGAATCCACATTTCTACAGAGTGGCGACAAAAGTAATGAAATCGCCAAAGCTTACTACTATCAGATGATCAATCAATGAACCAATCAGATGATAAATCAATGAAAGGACGTCTCCTTCCATCCCGTGGACTAATCAGATGATGAATGTTAGGTTCCACCCAGCTGACGAAAGTAGCCTAAGGGTGACTTTATTACTATCTTTGGTCACATGATCTTGGGCACATTAAAAGGTTATCATTACTCACTCTACATTTGTATTTTCTCTATGCTACACCTGAACACATAAATGACATACCAATGTCCCAAACATTTTATAGTTTAGGAGAGGTCTGGCGATATACCTGCGCTGTGCTGGTAACTGATATTTTCATTACTTCCATTCTATGAACCTGAACATGGACAAACATTATTTTGCTGAAAAATGTATTATTCACATCATATGTGTAGTTTAGTGCTACTGATTATTATCAGATTTCATTACAATACCAGAAAGGTATTAAATTGTCTGTAACATAAACATATAATCTGGAACTCTCATCGGCAATTACCACTCTCCAAATCCTAATATCTTGAGTTCGTGCAAACTAAGCTGTTAGTCTCAGTTTCCTGGATTGTTCAACGCTCATCCTATCGACTCTATTCGTCTACCTAGCCATCTTTGGGAATTCTAAGCCAAATAGGTATTCGACACATTCTGCATTCTATATTTCAATAAAACAACACACGTCCATGGACAATGTCTTGAGATCAGGAGTAAGTATCTCAATAGACGATAAGCATGCAACCATAATACCACAAATCGATTGGAAATCGTTCAACTGGTAACGGGTCGACGATTGACATTTATCACCTCTCATTTGACGGTCGATAGAGAGACTGGCATTAGCTTCGACTTGTAGTCGAATTAGACAATCATCGCACTCATTAGTTATCACATGTGCTTCAGGTTTGAGTGTACTGGTGTGGTGCCTTTGCTGAATCAATTCTGAGAGACAGCATTTTCAGCCTAACATTAATTCCTCGGCATCGAGTAACTATCAATCTCTTCTTGAAGTTTGTTATCTGCTGGTAAAAAATCAGAATTTTTTATAATCTTACCAAAGACATATACCTCCTCTGCCTCAAAATAAATGTCACATGGTGCTTGCCTTGACGAGGTATCTAGTTTTTTCAAAAAGAATAAGCAGATCTTGATGGACGAGATATCTCTTTACTAGAAGAAAACTAACTAGATCTTGATCTCGTCATCATAAAAAATCGTCAATATGTCGATGACGATATATCCCGCCATTAGCAAAATGAGACTGATCTTGATGGACAAGATAGACATATCATCGAAACCACTTGAAGGGTTAATATTCGAAACAAATATATGTGCATGTGACACTTATTTTGGGATATAGATGGAATACTATATAATATATTCCATACTTTTCTAATTTTGAAATCAATATTTTCACTGTCTATAGATTGTAATAAAAAACTCCTGTCCCAAGTCTCCACGCATTTTGTTTTCTAACATTTTCATACCTACCAGGTTAGTCTGTTATTATAATCAAATTCCCGTAGATACACCTGGATAGTCCATTCAAAATTACCATGAATATTTGATGGGATAGACACATGGCAACTTTTAAAGTAGATCTATTAGGGAAAGGTTAAGTAAACTAGTTCATCAAAAATTATTTTTAAATATTTTTGAAAGGTGCATATCTTCTCTCTCACTTTAGTTTTTAAAGTTTTGAATAAAAAATTCACTATTAAAGATGCAGAGTAGCTGATTAAAGGGAAATTTCATCATCAAACTTTTGTTTGAATTTTCATGACAGCATAATCCGTAAATTTATTTGTAAGTGGTTCTATAATGTTTGCGTGAACTTTTACGTACGAAAAGTAAAAAGATTGATGGCATAGAGCGCTGTAGAATGCAGTTCCGAAAAATTCATGTCTTGTTGATATTGATCGAACAAGCTCCGAACATTATAAATAATAAAATTAATAAAGGTTCTTAGTCTATAAATAAGGCGATAAGTGGAGCTAGGGTATATTCAGAAAACTATTGAACAGTGGTTCCTCATAGAAAAACATTGAACTTAGCTTGAAGTTTGTAATGAATTGTGTAAACTGGTAAAACCGTTAGATGTGGCTATACTTATTGTTCCACATCATTAGAATAAACAAAGAATTCTTATGCTAGATACAAAATCCCAAGGTATTCTCATCACTCAAAAGACGAGACCTTGACATTCACCACTTGGGCCTATAACTTGATATTTCATGTTTTTGACCTGAAAATGTACAAATACCTTTGAACTTTTAGTAATTTGTACGCAATCTCAATTAAATCAATCTATCATATAGAATCTAGGGCGACGGTAGCCCAGTTGGAAGACTAGCGGAATAGCAACCGGAGGGTTGCAAGTTTGAAACTCGATCCAACCAAAGACCGTCGTGTACTTAGGGGGGGCTGTTGCACGCTAAATCTGTCGTGGCCTCAAATGTCCTCATGATGGCGTGGTGGGGAAGTTTAGAGAGTGGGGTGCCACCTCGGGTGTTGACCTCATCATCTGACAGTGGCTCAAAATTATGAGGTGTAGTCTTCGGATCTTTCCCTTCGGGATTGATCCTGAACCGTCGTCAATAAGCCGTTGGGTTGCTCCAGTGCGACGGACGTAAATTCAACTGACTACCTGATTTAAGAAATGTACTGTACGTCATATTTCCAAATTTTCGTACTTACCCTTACAAATCTTTAATAGACTTCCCTTTTCTTCATAAGTGTGAAACAATAATTTCCCCCAATATTTCTTCTTCAAAAATCAAAATAAAGCCTTTCGTTCACAGCGATTAAGCTCTATAAGTCACATAATAAAAGAAACAATTTTATGCACTATAAGAAGGTTTTATATAAAACTAAATACAGATTGCACTAGTATCAGAGCGAAAATATCCAGTGATCTCTAATTCAGCAGAACATTGTTAAAACCCTATTATTGAAATCATAGTCAACATCCTTTCGTAACGGACATAAAAGATTTTTCTTACATTCAATACAATGCCGGAAGAACATTTCTTCCTAATAGATTTCAACAGCTGCTCTTAGATTCCTCGCGCCGGTTGACAGTTTGAGTTGGACACACATTCAAATCACTTGGTCATGTGTCACATAAATTTAGTACATAAACGCAGGTGATGAATCATGACTCCTTACAAATTTGTTTCAATAGAGACAGTTTATAGAGTGGTAGAATGGATCACGACATTATACTTTTCAAATTTCTCTACATGATTATTTTCGTTCGAGAGTGCTTTTTACACAATGATGTCCTTTTTCGACTTCGTTTAATTCCCTTACGGTATTTAAAAATTTACTAGAGCTGTAACAAAACTACTATTGATTAAAAGTTACTGACTAAAAAGTTACTATATACAGGGTGGCCCAAAAGTCACTAGACCATTTAAAGATAGAATAACTCTTTTATGTATTAAAAATTCACATTTAATTTTTATAAACAATAAACATACTTCTTGGAAACTATTTTTAACTAGTTTTGTAAATTATGTCCTTCAAATGGCCACCATTTTGTTCTTGATTGTGCTCTTTCTAAAGTATGCTCCATCACCTCTCGTAATGTTTCTCGGATTATTCCTTCAATTTCTTCACATATGTTGGCTTTCAATTGCTGGATGGTCCAAGGTTTGTTAAGGTATACTCTTTTAGATATCCGCACAAGAAAAAGTCTGGAGCTGTAAGGTCAGGGGAGCGTGGAGGCCAATTGAATTCAGAGTTTCACGAAATTATCCGCCGTCTAAAAATTTGCCTTTGCTCCATCGTCGGACGAGCTGTATGGGGAGTAGTAGATTCAGATGTATGGGGAGTAGTAGATTCAGATGTATGGGGATTAGTAGATTCAGATGTATGGGGAGTAGTAGATTCAGATGTATGGGGAGTAGTAGATTCAGATGTATGGAGATTAGTAGATTCAGATGTATAGGAAGTAGTAGAATTCAGTTTCCCTTCTACTCTGATAATTTCTGCGTTTCTTGAGATGGTATTAAGTGTTCCGAGATAAAATATCAAGAAAAAGGTCATGAATTCTTTGCTTGCTAGAATATCTTACAAGAAACTTCATTCGATTATGAAGTCAATGTTGCTTGAAATCACTGTAGGAATAAACCTAGGCAAATAGCTATTGAAGAGCTAGCTTTGAAAAACTGAAGATGATTCGAATGATAGGAGATAATATAATTTGATTTTAGCGAAGAGTATTCAGATATGGGTTACTAGGTTTGTGAGTACGGATTCTTTTTGAGATATTTCATTTGCGTGAGGCAGGATTTTTATCAAAGCCAGTCATCAAAGGTAAATAAATATCCCTAATAACAATGCCCTGCCGAATGTACCAGTTTCCAGTACACACTGAAACTCATTTTCAGGACAAGGGATATATTGTACCAAGGTTGCAATACCGTCATAACAATAAAATTAATTTCGAGTTTTATGTGTAGAAAAACTAGATATATGCTTCTGCATTCTGCTAACTTTCTACAACTGTCTTTTACAGGAACCTCAAAATAATTGTGGCAGGTTTGCAGCACGCAGAAATGCGTATTTACAATCTTTCGGCACATAAAACTAGAAACTCATTCTTTTATTTATCATGGTATTGCAATCGGCATGTATAATTTTGTATATTTTCAATATGTATTTTCAATAATTATTTCTTTGTTATATTGTTCCTTTTATAATTGCTATATATACTTTACCAATAAATAAGTTTCGAGCTCACAAATTACAAAAAATAAATGTTTTTACATATCCAATTCTATAAAGTATATCATTTTCGGTACAGATGGGCCGAAAATGGTACTTTCTCAAAAACGGCTTGAGTGGGAATGTAACCCTCCAGAAAGACATACAAATCGAATTCCCATTTTAAATTCAGATTTGAAGAACTGATAAAGATGAAGACAAATCCTTCTTCCTGTTCACTTATGCAAACTTTAAGTGCAGTTAATTTAATGGAATTAAAGGGGCAAGTAGTTTAACTCTCCAAGTGATTTCGACGAGATTTCTCTTCCATCAAGATCTGACTAATTTTGCGAATATTGAGATGCCTCGTCATCAATATATTGCCGATTTTTTGATGACAAGATCAAGATCTGGCCAGTTTTCTTCAAATGACCAGATATTTCATTCATCTATATCTAGTCAGTTTTTTCTGACGAGTTATCTCATCCATCACGATTTGGCCTGTTTTCTCCAACTGACGAGATATCTCGTCCTTCAAAATCTCTGATCTATTTTCTTCCAATAACGAGATACCTCGTCCATCAAGATCTGGTCAGTTTTGCTAAGGAAAAGACAGGAGGGCTAACATAATAAATCTAAATATTTAATTTATTTAAAATATAATTAAATATTCAATGCATTGAAATGAAATAAAATGTATTCAAATGCACGTTTGAACAAAAATCCGCTGATATGTATGTCTAAGTGGAGGGAGCTGTGCAAGAAATACCTTTGAAAAAGTTTATAGTTTAGTTTCTTTATAACTAAATTTTAAGATATTTTTCCTTATTTTTAACTCGAATAGCATATAGTAATTTTCTCTAAGTTAAAAAAAGAAAGGCGTAATATATTTTTGAGTTTGTACTCCTAACTCTTTACATTTTTTAACCTTTTCCGGTTGGGAACACGTGTTACCAACAAAATTAATTGCTTAATTTGGGGTACTACGACAGGTCACCATACTGAAAATGCTGAAGACTGCAGATTTCGACAAGCCAAACTAAATATTTCATGCATGAAGTATTCTAAATGGAATTTTTTTTAAACAATTTCATTACTAAACTCATTTTACTTACGTGGGTCTCAGAATACAGTAAATCTCTCAGATCAGTTGAGACTTGCTTAGATTGTAAAAATATTAGCGGCCTAAAATTAATTAGTCACTTCGATGCCAGATTTTAAAACGCAAGACAAATGTTAGGATCCATTTGAAGCAATTTCCTATCCACATGGAAATACTCGCAATCAATTAAAACAACGGGTACTCAAAACATAGCCTTCGTTGTTCCCACTCAGTCGGAAATGTTTTGACTTCTCTTCTCATTAAATTCTCCACATTTTAAAAGTGATTTTTCCACTTCCTGTTGAAACCAGTCTTGCAAGACAGTTGAATCTCATTATGCCTTGTTTTCATTTTCGAATGAAATAAAAAAAGAAGGATAACTTTAAAAGTTTTAAAATCACCTTTGAATTACACTCGCAGAAACGGGTGAGTGGAGTTTTAGTGAGCTTTTGGTTTGCTTAGTGACTCTTTCGATGATTGCTGTGTTTTGACAACCTGGATTTCATTGATCTTTTTCCGCCATAGCCTGGTGAAAAATAGAAACTTACATGGAAGTTTCAAACAACCAGTTTCTATTAATGAAATCCGTATCTATAAGTTTCGAAATTTAAGTTCATTGAGAATTTGAAAATTTCCTCTTACTCAGTCGTCGATATCGATTTTTCAAGGGTCGATGTAACATTGTTAGGGGTCGATTCGGGCTCAGGGGTCAATAGAAAAATATAAGACCTCATTGTACGAGTAATAATTAATTCGGTTAACTTGGATTACCTCCCTCCTGAACTCAATTAAGCGCGAATCGTGGAAACAGTAGGACCTGTAGGATGGAGCAAGATCATGAAAATAGTTGTTATATGTAATGTTAAGAAAGTCATCAGAAACAAATACGTAACCCTTGACGTTATAAGCCAATATAATAATATATACCATATTATACATACAATAATCACTTAACTATAAAATAAACAATCTAAAAACTCACATAAGCGCCTTTTTTGCTTGTCCTATTATAATTACGTAATAATAAAATAGGGTGTCGATATAAAGCCAAGATATTCTTGAAGGGGTCGACGGTCATACAAGTTTTTCGACCCCTGTTCTATGAAGGTGTGAATGTCGTAGATAAAATATCACATCGTGGATTACTCTTAATGTATAATGGATTGCTGTTTGAGTTCGTCTCAATATGTTAGTTCTCTGGAGATCATAACCTATTCAACTCTCTTAACCCTCCAAGTGGTTTTGACGAGATATCTCGTCAATAAAGATCTGGCCAATTTTACTAACAACACGATTCTTCGTCATCAAGATGTTGCCGATTTTTGATGATGACGAGATCAAGATCTGGTCAGTTTTTCTAATTGCGAGATATCTCTGCCATCAAGATCCGGTCAGGATTGCGAATAACGAGGTACCTCGTTGAGACAACCAGAAGGGTTAACCCTCCAAGAGGTCTTGACGAGATATATCGTCAATAAAGATATGGCCAATTTTGCTAACGACGAGATACTTCGGCATCAAGATATTGACAATTTTTGATTGTGACACGATCAAGATCTGGTTAGTTTTCTTCTAATGACGAGATATCTCGTCCATCTAGATAAAGTCAGTTTTCCTTATGATGAGATATATCTTCAATCAAGATCAGGCTAATTATGACAAGATACGTCGTCAAGACAACCACCAGGAGGGTTAAAAAGGCCGTGTAAATTTTTTTAATCACCAACCTAAATAACTGTTATTAAATTGATGCGACAAAGTTAAAAAATTTAATTCAGATGTAGGTAGGTATTTCAATTAACGTCGCTCTTTAGCAACACAACAGGTGATGGTCCGGGATCACACTCAAAGGGAAAGATCCGAGGACAACACGTAATTTTGAACCACGGTCAGATGACGAGGTCACATTTGAGCTGGCACCCCACTCTCCAAACTTCCACACCACTCCAACGTGAGGACATATGAAGCCACCACAGATTTAACGTGCACCATCCCCCTTTGTACACGACGGTCTTTGGTTGGATTGGAACTCGCAACCCTACGGTTGCTAATTCGTTACTCTTCCAACCGGTCTACCTAGGCCCATATAATTAAGTTATCAAACGAACTGTTCAAGTTACGATATGAAAAGCAATGAAAGACTTTTTCTGCTAAGCTAAATGAAGATGGTGGTAGGATTTTTGAGGTGGAACGCGCTTCCTGTATGCGTATTCCATACGTGATGTCCCTTGGCTTGTTTTTCGAATACGATTTGAGCACGTCGAAAATAGAAATTCCAAAGAATGATTTAGGAATTTAAATTTGATAGTTAATTGGCCAATACCTATTAGATTAATCGCAAAACTATAGCGATATACTATATTTTAAGGTAACCCCGATATGTACGATGCGAGAGTATTTGATAAGTACAATTATTGTCTTCCGCTGGTTTGTTTACACTGAAAATCCCTTTCATAAAGGCAGATGAACCATTGTAAGATTTCTTGCAATCCGGATTTTTTTCGACCAATGCGTGTTAAGAACCATTTGTCCCGATAAGTATTACAGTGCAAAGAAATTAAGTTGTACATTAGTACATTTCACACAATACACACACACATCAACGATGAGAAGATACGTAACCTGTGTGAATGAAGTTGGTTTCTAACGCAAATTGTTTAATAATATGCGATGGAGTAATTTAAAGAGTATAAGTGAATCTGAATGCCGAATAATCCATCACTTGTCCACTTTTATAGGACCTTCATGTGGGCGTGAATTCATACTGTCACGAAATAAAGGAATCTAGAGTATGACACAGGTTTTACTTGTATAGGCACACCAAAATATCTTACGTAGGACAAAAGAGTGGGGATATTAAATGAGGATGTTTCGTGTACAAACAGCTTGAGAATAAATTAAATGAATAAATCAAAATCTCTAAGATAAATCAGATAAGCAGAAGTAAGCCCAATTTGCTTTAAATTTGCATAGTTAACCGTCAAGTGGTTCCGACGAAATACCTCATCCATCAAGTTCCGATCAATTTTGCTAATGACGAAATATCTCGTTCATGAAGATCTGATCAAATTTGCTAATGATGAGATACTTCGTCAACAATATATTGCCGATTCTTTGATGGTGACGAGATCAAGATCTGGTCCTCTTGTAATGATGAGATATCTCGTCCATCAAGGTATGATCATTTTGATAATGACGAGATACCTCGTCGAGACAACCACCAGGAGGGTAAAGTTTAAAATAAAAATTATAATGGAGTTCATAAAACACACACAGAGATACACACTCCATTACTTTTGTTTCAATACTTCGATAATAAGTAATATCTAATATGCAATACCCGTTTCGAAACACTTAAATGAGAGATAGAGCTGAAATATTTTATTTTGAGGTGTTATCAAAATCTCATACATGCTCTCTCTATTACATTGGGTAGGTCTCGTTTGATTTTTCAGAGAATTTTAATGCGATGTTTCGCACTGTTTTGGGTCAAATAACGAAATGGGTAATTAACCCTCCTCTTGGTTGTCTCGACGAGATATCTCGTCATGAGCAAAATTGATCAAATCTTCATGGACGAGGATCTCGTCGAAACTACTCGGATGGTTAAGGGGCTCAAAACTCAAAGTAGTTGTTCAAAAAATTACAATACCAATATATCCCAACACTCAATCTTTAGCAGTCCAAAATTAAAGAAAATGCGTCAATTTCTAAGGATTTTACATGGTGTTATCCTTGCTATCGTAAGTGATAACTTTTAAAGTACATTTAAAACATTGTTTGCTTCATGGAATTAATTATGTACGTGTATTTTGTGAATAATAGTCTCTCGTAAATTTTAATAATTCAAATTTCTAAGAGAAATGCTACATCTAAAATACATCAGAATCTATTAATGATAATTAAACTGTAATACATTCAAACATCTCCCATTTTTAGAATTACATCGTTTTTGTAACTTTTTTATTCCGTATGTTATTAAAATGCCTAAACGTGATGTTTCCTCAAGCTTCTAAATGTAAAGAAAACAAGAAACTATATTCTTCTATGCAATGTAGTCTTAAATATTCTTTGTCTAGCTTTTAAGGTAATTAAATAATTCGTAATGAATTGAAAACTTCGATACATGTTTTAAAATTTCTAAATTTAATCTCGTTAGTTCCTGTTAAAATTAGAGACACTTTTTAAATTTAAGTGAATTTTAAATTAATAACGTTTCAGAGAATTATTGAAACTACGTTATTGAAACTGAGTTATGAAATTCCAAAATTTCTACATAGACATGTACAAAAGTTTGAAACAAAAATAATGTAAATGTATGACCTAGAAGTTTTGAAAAAAAGTAAACGGTGTAGCCTTTGTTTTTAAGCAGTTATTGTATTTGAGTTTCATGCTAAATGAGCAATAGATATTGACACATAACAGGAGGGATTTTATCCTTAGAGATAATTACTATTTCGAGGTATTTAGTTTTCAACCTTCAACTTTTTCTTAGATTTCTCAATGAGAATAGTTTGAAAAATTTAAATGCAAGTTAGAAAGTACTTTTTATGTTAATAAGCTCAAGAGTACTTAAAACCAAGTTCTTAGAAATGGTAATTCAAATGATTCTGTGCATTTAAATTTCAGGGATTCAAAGGGAAAGGGGAAACAAGCAGGTTTGAAACTAAATATAATATTCTTATGCACCAATAAAACTATAAAGCAGCAATGTGAGCGCAGTAAGTAATATGTAAGTAATATTTATAAGTAATATTTTAGAAATATTGCTTGCAAAACATTTTAGTAAACGTATTCCCCCCTAGGTGGCCTTGTTTATTAAAACAACAAAACACCCTCTTTGGAAAAAGAAAAATAAGAGTAAAATATTATCATATTTCAAATAGAAATATGTTTTGTGGAATTTTAACTTAAATACTGCTAAATGCTAAAATTCTGCTCAATTTAAATGTTTACTCGGAGATCACAGGTTATAGCACACAGCAAAATATCTCTGAATTTACTGATTATTCAGTTGAAATCAATTTCATTTGATGATGGTGTCAAGGTGTACCAGACGCAGTGCGTCATTTTAGTGAAAATGACAAAATTATTGCATCAAAAGTACACTGGTTTTGGGTGGTTTAAAGAGGCTGTGAGTGATAAAATTCTGGTTTTGAGTACATATTTAACAATTTTTAGTTAGTATTTGAATGCAAAATATCCTAAATTTAAAGAAATTTGTCAACTTTTACTTCATACATAAGATATACCTTAGATTAATTATTAACTGTATTTTTGAAGTTTGATATTAATGGACACGTGAATAACGGTCAGATATACCTAAAACAGTTTATTTTAAAACAAAGTATAGATGTATGTAAAAATAGAAAAACTCAAAGGAAAATATTTTTTTGAAGAATATTTACAAAATTATTTACTCAGAATCTCAACTGCCTAAATAGTCTACTGATGTATTTGAATCAAGTGAGGATTCTTTCAACAAATTCAACCTTTCTGGAAACATTTGGCTTAGCTTCAAGCCTAGCTAGTAAGCTTGCAATAAGTGGATCTGAGGTCATGAGTAATCTATTCATTAAATCTGTATTCGTATCAGTTCTTGACATTTTTCTAGTAAATATTTCCCTTATTGCCTATTATGTTTATTTCTTGCCTCTTGAGCTTCTTCTGAGAGCTGACTCATTGGAAGAATACAAGACGCAATATCTTTTCCATGGAGCAAGCAGTATTTTATGTATAGTTACGGCATTGTGTACCAAGAATTCTTTCTAAGGTATATATATATATACCTTAGAAATGTGTTGCTAATTAGCATCTAACGCTCTCTCTCTCCCTCTCTCTCTCTCTCTCTCTCTCTCTCTCTCTCTATATATATATATATATATATATATATAGCGTTAGATGCGTTAGAGCGTTAGATGCTAATTAGCAACACATTTAAAATGGTAACGCAAATTAATGAAGTAGTATTCAAGAAAATAAAAACACGTAAACATACTTTGATGAACAAAATATAATGTTAGTATCCATGAAATAGCGCTAAAGGAAATATAAGACTTATACTTTTCAATTAAAGTCAAAGTACTGATACGCATTGATCAGGGTGGTTTTACAGTCAACGCAGAAAGTAAGGTTTTGGACCCCTGTACTTCCTGTTAGGAGAAATTGTCGGAAGACCTTCCTATTCATGGACCAAAATTTTTCCATGGACCGCTGGTAAAATTCATTTTTTCCACACATGATAACATACGTCTGATGTTTGTTTTTCTTTACAATTACTAATTTTTAGGTATCCTTCACTGATCACTGGATTGTCTTTTGAAGTCTAACTCCGCGGATAGTATGGGGTGGCTTACGTCGGATCACCTGTGACAAAAATAGGTCCCGATTCAAATCGTCATATCGTCAACAATACGTACCGACAGTAATCTGGGTAGTATATTCGTAAACAGCGTAGAGTTCAATTAGCATGCTTCTCAACAAATCGTGCACACGACGCTCTCTTTCCTCCTCGTGGGCGGGAAAAACCATGCAATATTTCTGGGTGTACCACCTATTCCTGACTAATAAATACCTTTTCATTCGTGCGTGTACCAGATAGTAATGCAAAAAAAACCCAAAAGAAATCTAGCTTCGTTTTACGCATTTCTGCTTTTCGTGGGTTTTAACCCTCCTGGTGGTCTCGACGAGGCATCTAGTCATTAGAAAAAAACTGACCAGATCTTAATCTAGTCACCATAAAAAAATCGGCAATATCTTGATCGCGAGATATCTTGCCATTAGAAAAATTGGCTACATCTTGATGAAACCACTTGGAGGGTTAAGATCCATCGTAGTAGGCGATACGGCATGTTTCTTATCACATCTATCTTAATTTCTATTTACGTTGATTTCTATTTCTGTAATGGCTTTAAACGTGACTCGGTGTACCTCGGGTCGATCAGCCTGTTCACCCTGCGAACTTCATTAACAAAACACGATTTCAAAGAGTCTCATCGCAATTTGTGGCCGCCCCCTTTACAATCGCTAAGCACCAAGCAAAAAGGAGTGCTCCGGAGAACCTTCAAACTTGTGCTTGCCATTCGTACATAACGCTCGTTAATTATTTAATTGCGAGCTCGCTGCTTCCTAACCTTCGTTTTCGGCTAATGCCTCACAGTACGATACATTTGCGGTAAGCTTTTACCTAGATATACGACTCCAGACACTGGAATGGCTCGCTTGGTTAATAAAATGATGAGTGTAATGGGATACATGTCTGGAAAATAAGACCAAGGAGAATATTTTTTTACGCACGCTTAATCTATATCCCACTCTGAGACATATTTCAGAAGTAACGATTAAAGAATTCTGGGGATCCTTTGTTTGAACTTTTTTCCCACGTTCAGTCCATTGAGTCTACTTTTAGTAACTGAGGTTTTACGCCTGTTTCATTCATAGAATCCATTTTAATATTTTATATCGGTAGCATTAACGAATAGGTTTTCCGCGTATATATCTATTAATGTTATCTGTTGTTTTTAACCGTTGGGTTAAAATGATTGATCGAGTGAGCAGAATGCGGGGATAATAATCGAAGCTATGAAAGTTACTGCTCTCCTAGGGGTATGTATGAAATACTCACTGCTTTTGAAAATCTTTTGGCTGAATATTAACTACGTATAAAACAGCATCAATAATAGTTTTGTAAAGGAGTGGTATTTCATTTGTGCTGAGTTCAAACGAAATACATTACTAGTCAACTAGTATGAATACTACTCTGGAGAGTATAACATAAGAATAATTCAAACTATTCACTGAAAAGCTTAAGTTCGTTGACTGTATTTGAGTAGATTTGTAAGCAGTAGCCGGGTATATTCGAGCCTAAAAAGCGTTTGGCAGAATTTGGTTGTGAAGTGATATTAAACTGCTGGCAAGAAAAGCGAAGGACAAGAGATATCAGTCATTTTTATAATTCAAATATATATAAGACCCAAGGGTGAAATGTAACAAATATTAAACAACTTTTTCTACATTTTTCAATGTTTACGAAATTCGAACTTTTTTAAAGGCTCCTTTGAAAAATATGTATGAAATCTTAAAATTTTTTGTGGCCTTTTCTATTCATAGTTAACAATCGTGTGTGAAATTTTTTGGTAAAAATAAAAATATAAAAATAAATTAGTAACACAAATTCGTAATTATTTAAGTTCGTTGCATAATTTAAGTGATGTATGTACTTTTTTTATTGCGTTGTTTAAAAAGTAATGAAGTTATCCAAAATTCGATACTTAGTATCTTAAGACGACAATTTTGAGTACATTACCCCTCTTGGTGGTTCTCTAGAGGAGGTACTTCGTCTCAGCAAAACTGACCAGATCTTGATGGAGTATTTGGGTATTTGGGTATTTCAATTAACGTCACACTGGAGCAACACAATGGGCTATAATCTTGATGGAAGAGATATCTCGTCACTACAAGCAAACTGACCAGATCGTGATCTCGTCCCAATCCAAAAATTGGTGCCATCTTGAGGACGAGATATGTCGTCATTACCAGAATTGGTAATATCTTGATGGACGAGATATTTCGACGAAAACACTCAGAGGGTTAAATGTGAATAGTGAACAAATTACGAGATGATGACGAGATATCTTGTCATCAAGATATCATTAATTCTTTGGTGATAACCAGTTAAAACATCTGGTCAGTTTTCTTCTCTTGTCTAGATATTTCTTCCATCAAGATCTGGTCAGTGTTGCTAATGACGAGATACCTCACAGAGACAACCACCGGGAGGTTTAAACAATACTTACTTGGGATATATTGGTATTTCATGAAGGTCCCGTCATATAACCACTGGTACACGGTATTTGATAAGGGATGCTTCTTGCGATCTTAATTCATCTTTCAAGCTGAGTTAATTGTAATTTTTGGTAGCCCGTTGTGTTTGTATAGAGAGAATATTCTGTGTGACCACATGACTTACCTCAACTTTTAATCTTTTCATTGTTTTCTTCTCTGAGTGTTCTTGAATTTAAACCGGATTTCAAGACACAATCAGATTTAATATGCTTGAGACGCGACGCCTGAAAGCTACTGAATGATAAAAAATTAATATATTTCCCTGCATTCCATAAGCCAGAGTGCAAACACGCCTGAACATTACCATTTTAATTGAATTTTAATTTTAATGCTCATGAAAATGATGAAATGCTCTTGCTTCGGTTCTGTCTGTGAAGTACCTTATCGATTGCCCGGGTTCTGCGGTTAAACAGGCAAATCTTAACGGAGAGCAAAGTTTTTGAGAGTAAATTTAATAGCATGAATTTCCCTTGTCACGGTGTTCATTAAAAGGGCAAAATATTAATTCCGCATGTGAACAATTAAACGCACGGTCCAAACTAAGCAAGCAGTAATTTTGCTTAGTTGGATCAATAGCGAAAGACGCTTCTGTAGATTTTACATAAGTGGTGTGAGCAAGTCTTGTTGCAAACAGATCGATTAAAATAGATTATTAATAACTGATTGTTTAAAGGAACAAATTAAGGCATAGAAGAGTTTTACTCATACAAGATTATTAGCTGCATTTTACTATTTACTTAACCCCCAAGTGGTTTTGACGAGGTATCTCGTTCATCAAGCTCTGGCCAATTTTGTTAACCCCAAGTGATTTTGACGAGATATCTCGTCCATCAAGATCTGGTCAGTTTTGCTAGTGACAAGATACCTTGTTGAGACAACCACCAGGAGGGTTAATGACGAGATACCTCGTCGGGACAAAACTGTCCTATTACTCCGAGGGAAAATGAAGATCCAAGTAGAAAAAACAAATTGTCCTTTTCCCAGAACTGGAACAGGCATCAGAAGCTGGCCAATACAGAGCAATTTTCGCCGAGAAGATAAACCAACAGGAGGATTAAGGGATTCCTAGAAGAAACCAAAAGCTCATCAGTCAAGAAACATTTTAAGTTATGTTTACATGATAGGTTTATTGTGTGAAATTAAGCTGAATTTGATTGATTTTTAAGGATATTTAGTATGTAGGGGTTATATAAAAAGAAAAGTGGGGTTCGAATTGGGGTTGCTGGGGTTGTAAACTACGCTTCCAATTACAAATCACATGTGAATGAATGAAGGAATAACTGAAGGATCAGTTGACGCGAGAAGCGGCATTATAATTCTAGTGCCTGGGTATAGGCGATTCTTATCATGTACCAGTGTATTATCAGCATTTCTAGGGGAGGACGTTTGTATTTCTGTTTCGCCATATTGGACTACCAGACAGAGGCTTATGGCGAAAAAGCTGAGGTTTAGGTTTAAAAAGTGAAGATAAGAATTACTTTTAAATAAAAGCTAGATGTGTTTAGAATAAGTCCGTCATACAAATTTTATTGATCTGACTAATTTAGTATGTACTGTATATTTAATGAAGAGTTTAATTTTTGTTGTACTTCAAGTTGAGAGAGAGAGAGAGAGAGAGAGACATAGATAATAGTTGAAAGCATAAAAAATGTATCACGTAAGAAAATTTTACTCTTTTGATAATGAAAATTTCATTTTTAGTTCCAACATACTCGTTCATTACATTAACACTTGTACGACGTTAATCGAAATTTTTATTAGAGGCATTTTTGCCAAGCTAAATATAGGTGAGGTAGCGTTTCTGCGACGATACTTATTTCCTGAACGTATACATGACGTCAGTTGGTTTACTTTTCCAATACGATTTCAACACTTCGCCAATAAATTCCTCGGAACAAATTTCGAATTGCATGTATGATTGTTGATTGGTCAGCTCCAAATAGATTAAACGCCAAACGTTGCCAAAACAGCGATCAACTAGATTTTAAGGTAGCACCAATACCGTCAGATTAGAGCAAAACTCATTAATTGGCATTTTTAGAAAAGGCACTTTTTGACACTAAATTATTATTTTCGATGATGAGAAATAAATTGTCAGATTGTGTTTGGTATGAAGGAAATATTATCATATCAGAAAGTTTTTAATTTTCATTTTTGATTAAAAATTAACAGTCTAATCGGATGTTCTGTAATTTTTTTTGTCAGTTAATGAGTTGGTGCTCTAAGACGACGATATATATCGTGTGAGACCATTTGAACTGCAGAAGTAAAACCTTCTCAGACCGTTTGGTTTGTCTAAACTGAAAATCCCTCTCATAACGTGCCTGACGTGAACGATCAAAAATGATTCGGGATGATTGAGTTAAATTGAATATGCGTTACCATTACAACATGTGGTTATAAGTTTAAGCAATGACGAAAATTAACCATATAGAGTTAAGCTAATTATTTCTAGATGTGAGGCAGAGGTTAGTTTGTAGTACCAGGAACCACTCGACTGAAGTCCTTAGCTCAAACTTTAATGGATAATGTTCTCCTCATTGATTCATAAATTATTCTGATTATGCATCCAGGGTGTGAATCAAGGTATAGTGCCCTCATCTGTCAAGGACGGTCCCTTCTTAGATCGTTCAACTTAACCTGATTGCATTTGCGGTAGACTAATGAGATGCCCATGTACTTATACTCTACAAACTAATTAATACAGCTTGCGGTTAGGGTGCTTTTAAACTTTCATGCTGTGTTCGGAGTCATTCTAGTTTAACTTAATTTTATAAATATTAGGAAAATTAGACGTGTAGGTTTTCTCAGCTGACAATAAACTGTTTAGAAGGTGCATAGAATGAACTGTTTTAGGTGGAAATAACTTGAAATCAGAAAATTTCGCGTTTATTGAAAGTATATCGTCGACTTAGAAGTGAAAAATCCTCAGTCAAAAGAGAGTTCTGTGTAAACGAAGGGGAAATATTTATAATTTAAAGCAATGTGAAAATTGTAATTTTATCATTTTAACAATTGGTTGGTTGTCTTTTTGGCACAAAGACCAGAGTTGGCCAAGCTCGCAAAACGATATTCTAATAGAAGTGAATTCCTATTTCGTAAATTTTTCAACTATCAAACAAAATTAATTTATTGCAATTTAGAAATGGAAATAAGGCAAAGTTCCAAACCAAAATAAAGTTTAAAAAATTATGTTTGTAATGAATAAAAATAAATTTGTGTGACAGGGATCTATCAAAACTGGTCTCTTTAGATGGTATGGTTAACACCAAAATAGCAACCTTCGAGTTGTAGGCGGCGCAGGTTCGATTCCTGTCAGGTGCATTCCACCCTGGGTGTATTTCTTCTGTGTCAGTAAAAAACTTTCTTTTGTGTATGTATGTCTATTACTTGATATTGTGCATCTTGTATCTGGCGCAGCATGGTCAAATATGGCTCTTGTGCCATAAAATCCCAAAACAATCAACCAATCTATCAAAATATGAGGGAATATATTGGTAGCCCAGTTGGAATAGCAACGGATTAGCAACCGGAGGGTGGCGAGTCCGAAACTAGTTCCAGCCGAAGACCGTCGTATACACGGGGGCTGGTGAACGTTAAATCTGTTGCAACGAGTCATTATGTCCTATCCAGAACCTCGTCAATTTGACTTGACAGTTTCTTTAAATTTGTGTCATGCAATTCTCTAATAGATAGTTGAATTATATTTAATTTATTTTGAATTTCTTGATCCCAAACATTCCGCCACAATGAATTTACTCTCTGAGTTAAATGAGTTCGATATCTTGTACGGCAACTTTTGAAGTTAGAAATGACGTCGCATTTTGTAGCAACCAGGTATGCTTTCTCGTTACCTTGAATTCCCAAGTGAGCAAAAATCCAACAAATCATAATCTTAAAATTATTGTCTCGTAACATAGAATAATGTTCTGTTTTGAATATAAGTTTAATAATCGTTTACTATTTCGTACTTATTAAATTTATCAATTACTCAAGGAATAGTGCTCTTTCATTATGATTATTATTTTAATAAAATTATAATAAGTAACATAATTTATTTTTCCATTTATGCGTGTCAGAAGTGGTGTTTTCTTAGTGTGTTTATCAAGAAATCTAACGGTGCCGGTTGGAGGAGTAACGGATTAGCAATCAGAGTGTTGCGAGTTCGAAACTCAACTCGGTTCAACCACAGACCGTCGTGTATGTTAAATCTGTCGTGGCCTCAAATGTCCTAACGTTGGCGTGATGTGGAAGTTTGGAAAATGGGATGCTAGCTCAGGTGTCGTGGACCGTGGACCTCGTCATCTGACCGTGGTTCAAAATTACGTGTTGTTGTCCTTGAATCTTTCTCTTGGGATTGATCCCGGACCGTTGCCAATATACTGTTGTGTTGCTCCAGTGAGACGTTAATTAATCACCAACCAAGAAATCTAACCTTCAAGTAAAGAAAAAATAACCTAGCGAACTTCTCCAGCATATACATCACCACATTCTGGTCGAGAAAAACTAGAAAACTCATATTTTGAAAAGTTTGACTTAGTGTGTTTCTCTTGGAAGCCAATCGCCATCTGACCGTGGTTTAAAATTACGTGGTGGTGTTCTTTTATCTTTCCCTTCGGGTTTGATCCCGTACCGTCGCCGATAGGGAGTTGTATTGCTCCAGTGCAATGTTAATTAAAATACCTATGTACCTTGGAAGACGACGATATATGAGTCATTTTGCGATACGTATAATGAATATTCCTGCTTTCAATAGTGTAAATTTCTATAGTTAAAAAATATTAAAGATAGCATTAAACTTTTCCCTAAAGTTTTTAAGTCATGAACAATTTTTAAAAATTTCGGGACTGTCAAGAAGTGTGCAGGCTTGGTTGTGTACTATTTATGATTTTCATAAATTAGAAAATTGGTTGATTTTTTAACCCTCCTCGTGCTTGTATCAAGGTGGTATCTCGTTATTGGGGAAACCGACCAGATCTGGATGGACGATTTATCTACTCATTAGAAAACTGATTAGATCTTAATCATCAAAAATCAGCAATATCTTGATCTCGAGATCGCGCTAACCTGTAAGATATTGATGGCCAAGGTATCTCTTCAAAATCATTAGAGGGTTAAAAAATAACTCTTATAAAAATTACAGAATTTTATTAATAGCGTTATTGGGATCAGATACATAATATACTAAAAATTCTACAAAATGAAACAAAAGTTTTACAGACAATACATCTAAAACGTGATACATATTCAAACTGACTATAATATCGTCGACTTACAAGTAGGACACACTTAGTCAAAAAACAGTTAAGAGAAAACAAATGGGGAAAATTCTACTCTCTATTGTAAACTCACTAAATGTATTTCTCAAGATGAAATCTGACTTTCATATAAAGAAAAATGACTCAATTGACTTTAATCTAAAGATCACCATATTGGCCAAGGAAAACTATAAAATATGTCTTGATAAGTTTAACTTAGTTTGTTTCAGTTGTAAGCCAGTTAGTTTGTAAGTTGTAAGATATTGGCGTAATTTTATTTGATTTGAATTTATGTATGAAATTCTCAGCTTTTGAAATAGGATGTGAAATGAAAATCGTTTTCATTCAAAGTAAATTATCGAATTTCGAGATAGAAGGATACTGATTATCTGTGCGAATTGGATTCGATACGTAGTGGTATGGAAATAGCTAGTTTTGATCAGTTATTTAAATTTAGATTAAATTTCAAAATGTATCTCAAAACTCATTTAACGTAAAATACTTTCTATGGAATCAAAATAGTGAAGAATAAAATAATCAGGTTTAGTTGCAGTTCGGATGATAAATTTTTATAGCGGACATAAGTGAGAAAATCAATAAATAAACGGCGCAAATATAACTAAACTTTTTTCTATTTATGTAAACGCTGATATCTGAGCATAAGAAATTCCACTTTATTAAAGTAAACCCCTATAAATGTGTTTGCACCGAAAATATAGTACTTTTGTAGGTTAAACCAGATTTATAGTACTGTTGAGGAAGAGAATACTATAACGGCTTGCAGTAGTTGTTTTCTAACAAAAGATAAAAATGGATCAGAAAACAAGGATATCCTTTTTTATGGTTTAGATAGACACAATTCTTCACGATTTAAAGTGGGGAGTGAAAAAAGGTAACGCAATATGAATGGATTTCAAGTAGCATTGGATTCTTGAAAACGAGGTGCAAGAGGGATTTTCAGTGTAAACAAACCACAGGAAGACGAGGATTTTACTTCCTGTCACCCAATACGAAACACATACAGGAAGCAAGTTCTACAACAAAAACACTAGCGCTATCTACATTTTGCTTTACAGAACCTCTCTTACAATACAAATATGTGCGCCAATGGTAAAAGGATTTAAGTTTTCAGATGAGCGGCTTCACGAATATTATTAGCCAGAAAGCAGCATTTAACCCTCCTGATGGTTGTCTTGACGAGGTACTTCGTCATTAACAAAACTGTCCAGATCCTGGTGGACGAGATATCTCGTCATTATAAGAATACTGACCAGATCTGGATCTTGTCATTATCAAAAAGTCAGCAGTATGGGAAGACTAGATATTTTATCATTAGCAAAATTGTTCAGATCTTGATGGACGAGATATCTTATCAAAACCACTTGGAGAGTTAAAAACCATATATGACAAAGAAAAAATATGGTAGGTAGGTATTTAATTAACGTGCACTGGAGCAACACAACGGGCTATCGAAAAAATATGGAAGCATAGACGAAAATAGCCCCTATTTATGGTTTTCTATTGTTTAACTTGAAGGACAATACCGTGTTAACAAGAAATATGCTTCAGTAAATGAACAGTATATTATAATATATTTTGTTTTTTAAACTAAATTTCATTGCATCAAGACAATAGATGTAAAGTTTCAGGCATTAAAGATTATGTTTGGTTTGTTTTGACTCACTCTCTACTCTACGGTCATATTTTGCTATTCGAGCTGCATTAAAGAATGTACCCATATCTATTGCATATTTTCGATCATAAGCATTGAGTTCGTTTGATAGTCATAATAGCTTAATTTCATTTACAAAGACATTTTAAACTTGATAGAGTATTTTCGAAATGAATAGTCATTTAAAGACGTGGATATAAACATTGGGTTTTTATAGTTTGGAGTGGTTAACGACTGTGTAAGTCGAGAACTTATATTTTAAAATTTAATTGAAACGCAATCGTGAAAGGAATTTTAATAAAAATTTGCAATCGAGAAACAAAATGAAACGAGTGATTTAAATTACTTTTTAAAACTCCAAAACTAGAAAGAAAAAAAAAATATATCCTTAAAACTATACAATAAAAAATTAAAGCTCAGTTTGTGGTATTTATGTTAAAAATAATGATAGGAAGATCTGATAACAAAACTGTATGACTGACAATTAAGATGAATTCCATAGCAGTCAAAATAATATGTGTGTAATAATGTATATCTTTTCACACACACAATTAGTTCTTATCCAAACATAATATTTGTGTACCCATCCAATTATCAAATTTTCTTTTAGAGTACAGGTTGTAAATGTAATTTATATTTTTGTATTAACTTCGTGGGAAAATAGTGAAACCCTATCAGAATCAATATAATTATATCTTAACATGTGCTTATAATATGCATGAGGTGCATATGAAAATATGAATGAAACTTTTGCAATTTGTGGAAACTGCAGATTACGGACCATATCGCTATCATGTATCAGGAGCTACGGTGACTGTGTATTCTGATTAACTTATTCATGGTCCCTTCTTTAACCCTTCTGGTGGCTGTTTTGATGAGGTATCTCGTCATTAGCAAAATTGACCAGATCTTGATGGCCGAGATATCACGTCATTAGGAAAAAGTGACCAGATTTTGATTTCGTCATCGTAAAAAAATGGGCCATATGATAAGATATCTCATCATTAGCAAAATTGGACAGATCTTGATGAATGAGATATCTCATCGAAACCAATTGGAGGGTTAACCCTCTAATGAGATCCAGGCATATATACTTTCTCCAATCCACGGTCTACCCTGCAGGACCAATTTTGACCTTCTTGACCTAAAGAGCCCTCAGGGGTGCATCTCCTGTTGGTGTAAACGGGCGTCACGGACCCAAGATACCTGAGTGATCCTTTCTTTTCCCATGGGGTTTACTTTCTTTATTAAACACGGGGATTACGCTACCGGGATACACCCAATCCCTCTTTTTCTGCTTTCGTCTCACTACTCTGTTCCCCAATCCCTCTTTTTCTACTCTCTTCTCACTACTCTGTTCCCCAATCCCTCTTTTTCTGCTTTCGTCTCACTACTCTGTTCCCCAATCCCTCTTTTTCTGCTTTCGTCTCACTACTCTGTTCCCCAATCCCTCTTTTTCTGCTTTCATCTCACTACTCTGTCCCTCAATCCCTCTTTTTCTGCTTTCATCCTACTACTCTGTTCCCTAATCCCTCTTTTTCTGCTTTCGTCTCACTACTCTGTTCCACAATCCCCCTTTTTCTGCTTTCGTCTCACTACTCTGTTCCCCAATCGCTCTTTTTCTGCTTTCATCTCACTACTCTGTTCCCCAATCCCTCTTTTTCTGCTTTCATCTCACTACTCTGTCCCTCAATCCCTCTTTTTCTGCTTTCATCCTACTACTCTGTTCCCCAATCCCTCTTTTTCTGCTTTCGTCTCACTACTCTGTTCCCCAATTCCTCTTTTTCTGCTTTCGTTTCACTATTCTGTTCTCCAATCCCCATTTCCTTTCACTACATTTTTTGCCTGATGTTGTCTTGTGTTTGGCGCAGCTTGGTCAAATGTAAACCTTGCGCCGTAAAATCTCCCAAAATAACCAACCAAATCTTGACCTAAATAGTTTTTCCCAGGATTCTTTTAACCAATAGATGGGGCATATAATAATTGTGTGCGCTGTAGGGAAAAACAATGCTATACACTATTCGGAAATCCCGAGATGCCCAGAGGAGGTTAACTTAAATTCCAAGTTTCAGCTGTCCCACTCAGATGGTCGCGATCGACACCTGCGAAATCATTTCTTGTAAAAACGTTTTCGTTGCACGTCGGAAAATTTTCAGGTTTAAAATTTAAAAAATGGTTTCGATATTCCTTACAAATTGAAAAGACCTGTGCGGAATATTTTCGAATTTTAACAGAAGCCATGGAGAATGTTGCTTGCCGAGTACTCTATTGTTTGAATGAAATTACAAGTTCAGTGGAAGCAGATGACTGATTGAAATTGCTTGAAAAGATTGAATTTTGGTTCGAACGGTCGGAGAGATAATGAATTTTGATACATTGTGGCAGTAATCTTCGCAGCAAACTGAACATGACAAAACTATGCTCTGAAATTGTGCGACGTCTCAGTTTTCTGAAGTTCAAAACTTTAATAGATTATTTTTTTGAATTCACTTAAAGATATTTGCATATTTATATTTTTCACGAGACAAAGCTTAATCAAAGAGGTATGTGTATGAAAATTTGTAATTCATTGACGACTTGAATTTTATTGACGACGGTCCGGAATCAATCTCGGAGGGAAAGATCGAGGACAACCCATCGTAATTTCGAACCACGGTCAGATGACGAGTTCAACACCTGAGCTGGCATCCCAATTTCCAAACTTTCACACCACACCAAGGTGAGGACATTTGAGGTCACGACAGATTTAACGTGCACCAGCCGCCACGTACACTATGGTCTTTTGGTTTAATTGAGATTTGAGCTCTCATCACTCCGGTTCCTAATCAAGAGTGGGGTGTCAGCTCAGCTGTGACCTCGTCATATGACCGTGATTCAAAATTACGTGGGCCGCGGTGGCCCGGTTGGAAGAGTAACGGACTTGCAACCGAAGGGTTGCGAGTTCGAATCCAGCCAAACACCGTCGTGTACAAAGGGGGCTGGTGCACGTTAAATCTGTCGTGGCCTCAAATGTCCTCACGTTGGCGTGGTGTGGAAGTTTGGAGAGTGGGGTGCCAGCTCAGGTGTTGCCTCGTCATCTGACCGTGGTTCAAAATTACGTGGTGTTGTCCTCGGATCTTTCCCTTTGGGATTGATCCCGGACCGTCACCAATAGCCCATTGTGTAGCTCCAGTGTGACGTTAATTGAAATACCCCCCCTCAAAATTACGTGGTGTTGTCCTCGAACCTTTGCCTTCGGGTTTAATCCCGGACCGTCGCCAATAGCCCGATGTGTTGCTCGAGTGCGACGTTAATTAAAATACCTACCTGTTCCTAATCAGTGACTATACCAACTGAGCTACCGAAGACCCACACAAGACTTAAATCTGTTAGGAAGAATAACCTACTCAGCGATACTAAACGATCGATGTCAGAATTCGGGTGTGAAATATGACGTCACGTCGAAAGGCCAATGCGTGAGGTCAGTGATGATGAATCTGTTTTGGAAGTATCCTTCAAGTTTGAATATGTTTTTTAGAAGAGACACGAAGAGATTGGTTAAGTATTAAGATAACGTTTTCCCGAACACGATTTTGCTTATTTAAATAAATGGAGGATAAAATTTAGAAAATGATAAAATGTGTTAATTGAGTGATTGGATGGGGGAAATTTGTGCGAGTCGCTTTAAAATTCAACGGTCTTTTATAACTGAAAGAAAAACAATTTTATTCAATATGAACATTCTGTCAATTTCTGGGGTTGCCGTGGCTCAGTGGGTTTGTCCACTGTGCTAGCAACCAGAGAGTTGTAGGCGGCGCAGGTTCGATTTCTGTCAGGTTCTATTCGTTCTTCGATGTATCCCTCTCTTCTCAGGTCAGTGAAATTTTCATTCTGTGTGTCTGTCCATTACTTGACGTTGTCTGTCTTGTGCCCTTGTCTCAGATTAGCCAAATATGGTAATTGCGCCATAAAACTCAATGCAACCAATGATCTGTCAATTTTTCTGACAGGATTATATAACCATGAATGTTTCTTTAATTTCTTAAATATACTAGATTTTGAAGAAGCACAAGATCAATGGTATAAAATTAATAGTGATAAAAAATATTTCTTTCTAGTGACTTACTACATGCTTTGATTGGAATAAGGATTCAATTGGAGACCGTGTTAATTTCATATGCGTTTTACTCTCTTGCAATATTAGATATTAGTTCTCATAAATACAAGGATCTGATTCCCACGTGTAGCGAAATGTAACCTACAAACCAAACCAAACCAATACATAAATACAAGAGTCATTAAATATGGTTTGTTAGGAAGTACTACAAAGGGTTAATAATGAGCATATATAATATCTGTGGTAGGGTTTAAAGAACAAAATTAGTAGATTAATCCAACAACCATGAAATGCAATACTTTACAACAGTGTTCTAAGGAAATAAGATTCCACGAAGAGTGAAAGATCGGTCTATTTTGAATCCATATCTATTAATCCTCCAAGTGGTTTCGACGAGATATGTCGTCAATCAATATCTGACCAATTTTGCTAATGACGGGATATACCGTCGTCAAGATATTGCCGATTTTTTGATGAAGAGATCAAGATCTGGTCATTTTTCTTCCAATGAAGAGATATCTCGTCCATCAAGATCTGGTCAGGTTTGCTAATGATGAACCCTCCTAAGAATAAAATTGGTTATGATGTTTAACTTTTAATATGGGTGTGTGTAGTCATGACAATAAAATATTTTTTGTTTTTAGATGCTGGAAATTAAACATGATACAAAGTGAAAATCTTTTTTGAAAGTAGTTTTTCTATGTATAAAGGGCCGCGGTATCCTAGTTGGAAGAGCAACGGATTAGCAACCCGAGGGTTGAGAGTTCGAAACTCGTTCCAGCCAGAGACCGTCGTGTACACGGGAGCTGGTGTACTTTAAATCTGTCGTGGCCTCAAATGTCCTCACATTGGCGTGGTTTGGAAGTTTGGAGATTGATGTGCCAGTTCTGGTGTTGACCTCGTCATCTGACCGTGGTTCAAAATTACGAGGCGTTGTCCTTGGATCTTTCCCTTAATGCAAAATAAGTAATGTTTATACAAATATCTGTGTACGTGTTGCTCGACTCATCTCACAATTCGATCCCAATGAATCAATTATAATTTCCAATTTTGGAATCACGGAGGTGAGTTCTTTGCAAGCCAGCACAATCTTCCAAAATTGTAATCATTATTTTATATTCGATATTTTGGACATATTGACGACATAGATAAATAAAAATGTAATTTTCTTAAATTTTGAGAACCATGTATTCGAGTTCTTAAAATGCGCTCTATTTCCCCACAAATTCTATTGAATAATTACTTATAATCTTTTAGAAATATGCCTGATGGGATGCGAAGTAAAACATTATTTTTATACCAAGTTTCCCCTACCCTACCTTGACTCACCTCCCTATTCGGACCAATAGATCAATTATAATTGACAGCTATTCGGAATCACGGAGGCGAGTTCTTCACAAACTAGCGAAAATCTCCTAAAATCCTCATGCAAAACTGTATTATTATATATGAGATATATTGAACGTACTGATGCTAGAAATGAAGAAAAATGTAATTTTCATTAATTTGAAACATGGACTTGAGTTCTTAATATGTACTCAATTTCTCAAAACCCTATTGAAAAATCACTTATAATCTTTTGGAAATATGCCTCGTGGGGTACGAAGTGAAACATATTTTTATACCGAGTACCCCCAACTCTACCTTGACTCACCTCGCTATTCGGCCCCAATGAATCAATTATAATTGCCAACAATTTGGAATCACGGAGGTGAGTTCTTCACAAACGAGCGCAATCTTCCGAAATCCTAATGAAAAATCGCTATTATTCCGTGGGGATTTTCATCGAAATCAAATGCCCGGGGGAGACAAGGAGTGGAGAATAATTAATGTTAATCAATTAACTTCCCCTTCATTAGAACTCCCAGAGACGGAAGTCAGCCAAAGTTATTGAGATCTGGAATCATTCCGAAGCGGCTCCGTTCGAAAGTGAAAATAAATGTTCTCGCTCCCCCTTTCTCCGGCGTATCAAACTCCTGATTTGTTTCCCGTCTCCCGATCCCAACTCGGACGCCACCTACGGAAAAAGGGGCGCGACGATCGCGAAGGCGGGAAACCCTCCTTGTTTTGTTGAGGGTAGAGCCACAACGTGTTACTCCGCCTGAGGCGAGAGAGAGGAGGAGCCCACACTACTGGACGATTATAGCGATGGCCACGACTGACAAGCATGCTGCTGCGATGCCGCAAAAAGTTGGACGGACTTTATCCTGCGCCGTGCTCTGTTGGTTTACGATTCTGGAACTGGAAGTAATCGGCCAAGGTGAGTCGACCGGGGTCCCTTTATTTACGTTTGCAACTTGGTTTTGCGCTTTTCAAGTTCGAATTCTGTACTTTTTCCGGTTACAAACTTCGATTATCTGAGTATAATCAAACACAAAGTACTATTTTCAATAATTGAGAGAGTTTATATCATTCTATATATATTTATTATGTATCCAAGATAGTTAACTTGAAATATATCGTACGTATTTCGCTTTTAAACTTCGAATCCTACATATATTTCGCGTGCAAACTTCGATTATCCATGCATAATCAAACACGAAGTATTATTTTCAATAATTGCGTAAGTTTTATCATTATATATATTTATTATATGTCCAGATAGTTAACACTTGGAATATAGCGTACGTATTTCGCTTTTAAACTTCATTTTTCGCACAATTTCGATTCTGTGGATCAAACACAAAGTATTAATTAAAAAAAATAAGCGTAAGTTTATATCACCCTATATATATTTATTAAGATATTTAACTTGGAATATATAGTACGTATTTCGCTTTTAAACGTCGAATTCTACACATATTTCGCGTACAAACTTCGATTATCTATGCATAATCAAACGCAAAGTATTTCTTTTAATGATTGATTAAATTTAATAATAGTTTATATCATCCTGTATATATTTATTATATGCATGAAATAATTGAATTGGAATATATCGTACGTATTTAACTTTTAAACTTCGAATTCTATACATATTTTGCTTGTAAACTTCGATCATCTATAACACAAAGTATTACCTTTAATAATTGCGTAATGATTTATATCATATTGTATGTATTTATTATGTATCCAAGATAGTTAACTTGGAATATATTGTACGTATTTCGCTTTTAAACGTCGAATTCTATGCATATTTCGCTTACGAACTTCGATTATCTATGCATAATCAGACACAAATAATTAATTTTAATAATTACATAAAAGTTTATATCGTCCTGTTTATATTTTATCCAAGATAGTTAACTCGGAATATATCACACGATATATTCCAAATTTGATTCCTATATACACTATTATATCGAATCAACATATGTGATTAATGTCTAAAAATAGTATTTAAATAGTTCTTCATAATTTGGGAATATAAACACTTAAACGTTTGTTTACATTTAAAGTATAGGACAGCTATTTTCAACCGATGTGCCGCAAGAATGGGACTGGTGTTCCTTACGAATGGTGAAAAGATATAAATTGTGTAAGATTTATTTCATTTCATGGGTTTACTTTTGACCGATGACTTTTGATTCGTGTTCACAAATAATATCAAGTAATATCCGTGTTTTAATAGCCGCATAAATAATTTTGAGAATACTTTTTTAACAAAGTGTAAATAAATTTTTCCAAAATGACCTTTTAAAACCGCTTTGGAGCTAAATATATAGGGTATAACTACTACTTTTTTTAATAATATTATATATCCAAGATAGTTAACTTGGAATACATCGCAGATATTTCGCTTTTAAACTTCGAATTCTGCACATATTTCGCTTACAAACTTCGATTATCTATACAAAATAAAACACAAATATCACTTTTAATAATTGGTAATAGTTTATATCATCCTATATATATTTATAAAAATCCAAGATACTTTACTTGGAATATATCGTACGACATATTCCAAATTTACGATTCCTATATTCCATATTATATGGAATCAACGTATGCGATTAATGTCTAATACTAACGATTAAATAGTTCTTCATAATTTTGGAATATGAGCTCTTTATAAACGTTTATTACATTTAAAGTATAGAATAGCAATTTTCAACCGGTGTGCCACGGCACGCTCTTGTGCCGCAAGAATGGCTCTGGTGTCCCTTATGGATGGTGAAACGATCTAAATTGTGCAAGATTTATTTCATTTCATCGGTTTACTTTCAGCCGATGACTTTTGACTCATGTGTTCACAATCAAGTTTTATACCCGTATATATAATTTTCAGATAATTTTTTTGAAAAATATTTTTTACAAACCACTTTGGAGCTAAATATGTAGTTTACTACAAGTTTATTTTTATAAATTAATCAAAATTACATCTGTTTTTTATGTCAGATCGACAAAAAATGAATTTTTTATTTTGATGTGCAGCAGAATTTTAGTAATTAGTTTGTGTGCTATGAGATGAAAAATATTGGAAATCGCTGGTTAGAATAAAGATAATCAACGTTTGAAAGAAAAATACGAGTTGCAATAGTCTTCACTAGAGCAATTATTTTCATGTAATTAAAGACTTAAGATTTAAAAATCAAGCATCTTAATTCTTTTATCTAACTATTCTTCGGTTATATGAGTCTAGTTCGAAAACAGCTCTGTAATTATTGATACGAATATGTCGCTGTAACGGCGATTATTGTGTGGTAAGGTAGTTAATAAATATTCTTTTAAACCAAGAAAGAGTAACCAAATCATTTCAACCGAGGATTCAAGAGCAATGGGAAAATATCTGTACCTTGATTCTTTTATTTGTTTAAAATATAAAACAAATATTGAAAGTTTAAAAAAATAAGAGTTGCAATATTTTTCATTTGTATAATTTTTTATGCGGTTAAGAGTTTTTAAGGATTAAAATGAAACATCTTAAAACAATGTTTTCTACTTAATAATTCTTTGTTTATAAGTCTAGTTAAGAAACAGCCCTGTAATTATTGGTACTCATACATGTCGCTGTAATGCGATTATAGGTTAAAGTGTACTTATATACTAGAAATCATGGAAATCGACCAGAATATCAATGTTTTTTTATTGATTCAAAATATTTTCCTACTCCTTAGCTTTCAAAAAGGTACTAAGATCTTGTAAATATTCGCAATAGGTTTCTAGTTACAACGGTTTTCGTAAGGTAATATTGCTAATTTCGTTGTGTAATATGAGGCTTTATTCAAACAGTGATAACTCAACAACGAATTAATCTATTATAATTATTTTTGTATCATTATAATAAATATAATAAAATTATTAGTTAAGAAATGAATTTTTAGTTGATTTTTAAACGTTAAAATTTCTGAAAAAATATTGATTTTTTAGACTTCATTGGTGAAAGCAATTGTAAAAAACAATCTATTCACTCTAACAACTTGTTTGAGGGTCAAAACATGAAGAATAATAGAAATATATTCCAACAGGCATTGTCTTTCTGAAAAAATTAGAATTTGAGATATCACTGTTCAAAAAGCATGCTAATTAGCTTATTATATCTAAATTATATAATTAATGATCAGCTTAATCTAAATTTTTCACACTGAAATGAGTTTGAGCACAAACCAATGAGCTATTGCAAAAAATTGGATTTTTAAAGTCAAAATTTAAAACAAATATTCTAATGTATAAATACACCTTAGGAAGCCCTTATAAATGTAGTTTTAAATTTATTTTATTGAAATAAGAAAAGAGTAATTAAATTATTTTAACAGATGATTCAAAAGCAATGGAAAAAATCTTTGTACCGTAACTCTTTTATGAAAAGGGATATCAACTGACCATGACACGCTATTAGACTGAGAGCTGTGGAAATAAATCATTAGATTAGTGACAGTTATTTCGAGGTCATATTTCATCAAGAAGTTATAATGAACTATACTATTCCAAGGGTAAATAAAAAAAATTTAATATTTTGTTATTAGAATTCAGACATTCATAGGATGAATGAACTCTGTGCACATTCATACTTTCAAACGCAACTACATTTAAAGCAGTCACATGATAAAATGTTTTTCTATTACAAATTTTTGGTGACATTTCATCTACTTAAACTGGAGATTAAAATGTCAAAGTTTACACTGATGGTAGTGAAATGGTAAACTAATGACAAACAACTGTTAACAATTAAGTGACAAATAGCTGGTAACAAGTCAGCGATGAAAACCTATTACCATAGAAACGAATTTAGTGTGTGTGTTGTTTTGCGTGTTTGTGTGTTTCTGTAAAACGCACTCTTTTTTAACTTAAATTCCGAATGTTTAAAACTTTAGGATTGGTGTTGCATAAGTATAGTTGCCATGAGATCTCGTTCATGTCTGCTAATATATTTGGGGAACACTAGTGAAATATAAGTTTCTATACCGATGCTTATTTTAAAATAAGATTTTATTTAAAAAATTTATTAAAAAATATTTTAGTCGGTTGGCATATGATCATTTAGCTTTTTAATTATTTAGTAAAAATGAAACAAACCTAGAAATTTTGTCAAGAATGTCACATCAGATATTTTTATCTACTCATACACTCTCTTACTATCCATAAAATAGTATATAACACGGTCAATAGATAAAATAATCAAAAATAAAGTTAAATTAGTATGCACCTTCAAATATAAAATCTAATGAAGGAATTTTGAACTTTTAAAGTTGATTCTTTATTCATGAAGACGGTTTACATAATAGGTTTAAGAAAACATGTCATGAACTTTTATACACTAAACGTGTCACTTTGCATTTTCGCATTTTGTACTAAATTTACATATAAACGTAAATGGTTTCATAGCAACGGTGAATTTATTTAGCTTTCTAAGAAATTAGAAAATATTTACTACGTATTTTTACAGAATGTATAGCCATGGGTATATGGTAAGTGAGCCATCTGTCAATATTTCTTGTAGCACATATGATTGTGCTTTATAAGAAAAATGTGTTAGTGAAGGAATGAATTTTACACTTGAATGTGAGAGCAATAAAACTCAAAAATTAATTAACCATAGCTGTGTAAGCAAATATTTGATGATACATTAATTTGGTAGTTTATTGAAAAAAACAATAGTTTCGTTGCAAAGCAGTCAACATTTACTCAATTCACAACCACTTCATTATCACCAAACGTATGTAAAAATATCTTGTATTTTACTATTATTGTAAGTAAATATTTGATTCAGAGCCTTCTATAAAAGCATAAGGAAATTATGTATTTTAAATCTTCGCATTTAAACTGCTTGAGGTACGTACGGTAACTAATAACTACTCCCTGGATGCTTAGGTTTTACATATTCAACTCTATGCACTCTATCTGTCAGCATATTTTTACGCTTTCAGCTACTCTAAATAAAATATGTAAATTTTATGCCACCTAAAAATAACTAATTTTGGAGTTTACAATATATAAGAAACTTAAGGGGCTTTAGTACCTAAAAATGTATTTTGAAGCCTACAAAAGCATTCTTTGAGATATTTCGACTTCAAATACATTTTGAGTATCACTTTTTGAAGACGAATGGTTTATTGGATTTCATTTCGGTCAACAAAATGTGCACTGCATGTAAAAAGTACAAAACACATGCAACTGAAATTGAAGTTTTGAAGATATCTTTAGCAAAAGGTTTACAAAATCCTTTTGGGATGACAAAATCTATTTTTATATTTCATAGGTTTATTCAAAAACTGCTGGGAGCAATACGGGCTCCAATTGCACGGGTTTTACTATTACCAATGATAACGTCAAAATCTGTGTAAGCCCCTAATGAAGTGTCTAATTTTTATATTTGCGTTTCTTTGATAACTTATATGTTTGATTGTATCCAACCGGACAATAATAAAAAGACGGGTTACTAGAATAGGGGCCGTAACCGTATTTTGCCAAAACAGTATTTTGTTTGCAATATTCATAAAAATGTGTGGATCACTGGTGTATGAAGGTGCGTGGAATATGTTTAAATATTTTAGTTTGTTTCACATAAATGGAAATTTTCTTGATTAGAAAAGTTTCTAAAAATTATATGCGAAATATATCCATTCTGGTAGGTAAAGATATTGTTTTGAAGTTTCGTTATATCGCTTGATCGGGGCTGAAATGTCACGTGATTGCGTTGCCTGAATTACGTAAGTCCTACGGATAAATGGATAAATATAGGTTTAATGTAAATTCGATGCTTTTATTTATCTTTAACCTTTGACGAACGATCTGACAGATCTCATCGAAGATATAACCGATTCCTTTGTGAATGTGAAAACCCAGTTGTGTCCAGTGAATCTGAGGCTGCCCTGATAGAAAGGTTGTCTGATTTAAGGACAACTTTTCCTATGTGAGGGCTAATCAGACCAGGCAAGAATTCGTGACTTTGATATAACGGAGCCTGTGCATCATGTTTGTCATGTAAAAGTAGTGAATAATCCAAGGTAGACGGGTAACGAATTTTCTCAGATGAATTTTGCCCCTTTATATAATGTCCTCTTGTTGCACGCTTTCTTCAGGACTAAAGTTATTCCTCCCAAAGATGAATAAAAATTAATTCTTGTTCCCATAAAGATAAACATTGTAAAATGAACTATCAACTTTACACAAATTGAGAGGAGCAACTCTGGAGAAACCTTGATACAATGCTCAATGATCTGCTGCAGAGAATTCTAAATCTGTATTCTATCTATTATAGATGTTGAGTCCAAATCTTTAATCTTTTTAAGCGTCGCTATTGTGTAATTTGTCAAACTTCACTCGTACCGAAACAAACTAATTGCTACCTCTAAAGACACGGACCTGATTTTTTAAGAACTTTTAGTTATGTTTAATTTTCTGTATTCTTTTAACTCATTGGCGAATGAACAAAATAAACTCACAAACTCAAAAACCTGCCTTGTCATAACAACTCACTAAAGTGCAAAATTTCCGATTTTTCATAGTAAAACCTGAGTTTTTGCGAGCAAAATTGCCATTGCTAAGCACAAGTTAGACAATAGATAGAATAGAATAGAATTTGAATATAGGAAATAAAAGGCTTTGCATTGTGACGATGGTTAGCACTCAAAAAGTGTACTTGACCTATTGTGGAGAATATCATTTGGTGTAATTGTCAGAAATTCATCTAGCATAGGAAGACAGCAAGTTGAAATAAACTTCGTTGATTTCCAGTTTAGTATAAAGTGTTGGATGGTTGTTTTTTGTTCCACTGTCGTTATTTATTTCTTTAGGAAGGTTAATTATATGTAATGCGTAAAAAGGCTGTAAAAAGGCCTAACGAAATAATTTATTAATGGTTACTATTAATGTATAAAACAGCACTGCATTAGTAATTTAATTATTGCAGTAGTAGATAATTCTACAAAATATTGTAAAAATTTCCATAAACTTATCTAATAATTTAAAGTGAGATTTTTGTTAAAACCATTAACAACCTAAAATAGATTTTTGAAAACCTCTGAAGACCTAAATCAGGTTTAACCTTCCAAGTAGTTTTGACAATCTCTCTCGTCATCAAGATATAACAGATTTTTTATAACGAGATCAAGATATGGTCAGTTTTTTCTAATGACGAGATATCTCGTCCATCGGAATCTAGTCAATTTTGCTAATAACAAGGTACTTCGTCGTGACAACCATTAGAAGGGTTAAATCCTAATTTAAAATTTTAGCACCTAAAATTCCGGGGCCTTCCAATAACACTCAGAAAAGCGTACTTTAGTAGTTTACTTTGTTTAAATGAATAGATAATTCAAAATTATCCAGAGAATATTCTGAACTTTGCCAATACAATATTTCCTTTATCATAATAGGTCGATAACAAGTTAGAGAGATGCACAGAAAAATACTACTAAACACTTATATTATTTAGAATTTATTGTGATGGTAGTTGAAGTTGATAGTGTTTGACACATTCTTTTCGGAAATAAGTGTTTTACGATTTTTAGGTTTTTGAGTGGTGCTTTACGGGAAATTATTCATAGAAATGAAGCATAGGTGTTAGACGGAATAAAAATAAATTGAAAGGAGTGTTATTTATTTATCATAAAAAATACTCATATTACAAATATTTAACTTCTTTCCTCTTATTAAAAGTTTAAAAAAGTGATAGCTCAAAATGTTTGCGAGGACGAATTTTATTAGGCACGTGCAAAAAATGTTTATTTATGCTGAATTTATTAAAAAGTTCGCTTGCTTCGAAGTATAGCTTATTACTTAATTGAACACTTCATCATGCTATATTAAGAAGAACGTATTAGGTAAAAAATATTCTAGAATGTTGTATCATCAGTATTATGTAAATATATGTCAGGTATGTTACTTAATAAAAATATTTTTCTTAAAAGTAGCTTTAAAAATTTAATTCCATTAGAGACATATGTAAGATTAGTTTTAAATATATAGGAATCTTTTAGCCGGAAAATTTAAGAAAGAATTTTAGAGGATTTATTTATATTTAAGGGTACCCAAATTTTTAAATTTTTAATTTGGCTGTCTTTTTATGCTCTTTCAAATATTTGCATTTTTGTTACAACTCCCATTAGAAGTTTTAAAGACGAAAAGCTAAAAATAAATTCACATTTTGAAGCATAAACTATATTTTCTCATAATAAATTATTTGTTTCTATGACATTTTCTGCGAAACTATTTTACCTGATGGGAAAAACTATTGTTCCACAAGCATCATAGATTTAGCTGAAGTGACGGTTTTGCTTTATTCAATTATTTTATACAAATTACTTTAGAAAAAAATCAGAATTTCATGATTTTCTAGTTAATTTTATATAAATACTATCAGAATTACCTGGCGTTGCTCGGGTTGAATTGGTTAAATGTTGATTGAAAAGATTAGACTAATTACCCTTCTTTCACAGAAAAAGGAAAATATCATTTAAGTGTACGGAAAATAATTTTTTAACATCATTTTAACTTCATAGCTTCTACAATTTACTTCGGACGCAAATATGTATACATGATATATCCATCCATATAATCCATTTTATATTAATCGCACTCCTGCTGTAAGACAAACTACAAAAGTTTTTTAAGGCGATTACTTCAGAAGTCGATTTAGAAATATCTTTGAACTACAACGCATGGCTACCTGTTTTAACTTAAAGTAACCTATCTTATTTTGAAAATAATTTTATGTAACTTTACTGGTCATTTTAAAATAAGAAGTTACCCACATTACTTAAAAAGGTTTTGTTTATTTTATGAAACAGAATCTACAAACCATTGCATATTCAACCAAAGACTTAAGGAAAGTTGGTCGAATTATTTATATACCACCAAAAAATTACCCATGTCTAGTGATATTTCGCAGAAAATAGATAATAAATTAAAATTTAACTCCTAAATAATATATCTGCAATACGCAAAGTACTGCAACGCATAAATACAAACAGAAACGAAATTCCGATCATTGAAAAAATGCAGTATTCTGAAATATGAAAGATTGAAACGAGCGTGTAGAATTTCGACTTCCTGAGTATAATCTGAAATAGAACAATTCGAAAAAAGACGTTTGAAAAATACTGATAAAAACAATAATCATTTATTTACAAACCCCCACACAAAAATTTATAAAACTTAGAAATGCTAAAATATGATCGCATAATTTCGCTGTCTTAACTCAAATACACAAACACGGAATTCTAAATCAAATTTATAAAATGAAACATTAATTCTGGCGTTGCCAGATACCGAATAGCAAAATTACGCTTTTATGATAAATGAGTTTTTCCTTTGGGCTTTTCGGGTTCCATTACAAAATGTAAGTTATGTAAAATTAAATATTTTACGTATCCTTTTCCATCAACCAAATATTCATAAATTATTTATATTATGGGAAGAAATAAAAAATCAGTTCAAACATAAATATATTAGAATTTAATTTGTTTTGGAAAAATTGTTTTTCGAGCAATACTGATAAAACAATTTTATTGGAAAAGTTGTTTTTACATCAATACTGGTTAGACAAACTGAGTTGCGTACAGCAATCGTTTTATGCTCAATGTTAATTCTATGGGGATTTCCAATTGTTTTAGACCCCTCTGCACACTTTGGAAAAACAGAACGGGCGTTAATATGTAGTCTACGTTACCCGCAGGGTTCCAAAGTATAAGTGTACCAAATTTGGTGTGGATTGGTCAAACGGTGTAGATTTGTATGGAGGACAGACAGAAAGACAGATAGACGCCAATTCTGCTTTATGTACATCGATTTAAACAAATGATTAGCAAAAAATACTAAATCCTCGCTTCAGTGTATAAGCAAACGTCTATTGAGTACAAAAAGTAGTTGAAACCGGTATTTTTGGCATATTTTGAGAAAAGATGCATGGAAATTAGGTAAATTAACATTATTGCGTTGGACTTTTTAAGTCTTAAATAATTGAAACATGAATTAAAATAGCTGATACCTAATTTGTGATTTCTACACTGAAAATATTGACTACGACATTAAATCCTAATATTTTTAAATTCTGAATACATAAGGTACAATATAAATTGTAAAGTTGTATTCAAATATTTTTATAACGGTATCTTACCATATTCATACAAACAATTCCTCCTTACGGTATCTTACCTTGAAAGATTTCCTAATGTTCCGTATCTTACCATAGGCATACAAATATTTCTTCCTCTTGCGGTTATCACCTTCAAATACTTCCTCCTGTTCGGTATCTTATCATAAGCCACAATCTCAATAATTTCACATATAAATCTCAAGTTCAGTGTTTGCGACCGTTTTAGAGAAACTTCTAATTTTCGCAGATTTAATCATTTTTGAGAAAAGTCAATTTAGGATGAATAAGAGGTGCTCATTACGGGGGCATAATTGTGATTTAGAAGCGTTCCGACATTGTTAGAAGGTGCAGCTGTTCGTTGCATTCTTGCTACTACATTTAAAGAATTTCGCGTGACCCGAAACCTAGGCTATTATTTCCGGAGGACAGCTGATGGTAGTTGTTACTCCAGGTTCGAATAACTTTGTTCTTTAATGTCACCAGGGGGACTGGCTATGTGGAAAATTCAACATATATTGGAGGAACGAATGGGTCGTCATACTTGGGGAATAGCAGAAGATTTTTGAAATTTAAATTTCATTCCAGTCTTTAAAAAACATCAAGAAAACCGATGGCGTAACCATTTATTGATTCGCAGATCCTCTTATATTAATTATATCTGATCTTTCTTTATCGGTATTATCTATTGTTTCATTACACTACTCAATTATACAATATTATAGGATACTATAGATACCAATATTCAAAATTTACATGTTTCTTCAATCAACACAAAACAATATCAAATAAGTAAACAGTCCAGACATTTAATTTCTTCTATCTAGCATTCAATCATTGCTTTCAATGAGAGAATTTTCAGTGTAAACAAGCAAATAAGACAATTTGTGAAGATTTTACTTCTGCTGTGGAAATACTGTCGTATGATACATATCGGGGTTACCTTAAAATGTAGTTTATCGCCGTTTAGGTGACGTTTGGCTTTTGATTTAGTTGGCGCTGAACAATCAGCTATCATATTTCAATTCGGAATTCATTCTTTGGACTTTGATCTAATTGGGGCTGACCAATCAAATATATTTCAATTCGGAATTAATTTCTTGTAATTTTTATTGGCTATGGGCTGGAATCATATTCGAAAAGGAAGCCATGTTCGGAATAGGTACAGGAAATTTCCTAGGTACAGAAATACACAACAGAAGCACTTCCAAAATCTACCCATTTAGCTTGACAAAAAATACCTCTCATAGGTTCTTTCTGTATTAAATCAAATTAAATTAATGTATCGAATTTCAAGTTTTTTATTTCAGTAAAAAATGAAAACCAATTAATACTAATTTAAAACTTTGAATACATTACAATCATCAGCATTAGTATGAGAGACTTTTTCTGTGTTTCTAAATTTAGTGTTTATGCGGCGAAACGGCTTTCCTGTACGTATTCTGATCGTGTCAGTTACTTTGTTTTTCGAATAAGATTTCAGCACTTCGCCAATAAATTTCGAAAGAATAAATTCCGAATTGATAAATTATAGTTTATTGGTCAAAGCTAATTAGATCAAACGCCAACCATCGCCAAAAACTGCGATGAACTACATTTTAAGGTAACCTCGATATGTAACATGGAAGAGCATTTGGGAAGAAAAATCTTCGCTTTCCATCTGATTTGTATGCACTAAAAATCGATCTCTTATTCAAACAAGATATCAATGATAAAACATTTGGGATGTGACGTCCTTGGCTCGTTTTTCAGATGCGATTACTGAATCTTGCCAATGGAAATTCCAATGAATTAAATCCGAATTGATATATGATAGTTGATGTGTCAATGCCGATTAGATTAAACGCAAATCGTCGCCAAACGGTTATAAACAATATTTTAAGGTAACTACGATATGTATTATGCGATATCATATGGGTAGAAAAGTAAAATCTTCGTTTTCCGTCTGGTTTGTTTGTTTACACTGAAAATCCCTCTCATACAAACGATTCCCTGAGAATTTTTTAAAATAAAAATTAAAAATATTAATGAATTAAAATATGTATTAATTAAATAGAAAATCAAAAATATTTGCAACTTTGTGCAAATTTTAAGACATGGGCTGCTCAAAAATTTTCCGTATCAAATTTTAGATGTCAATCCATCTTGAATGCCACTTATTTCGCAAATCTACTTCATATAGTAATTTCTTTACATCAAACCCATGTTGATCCTAAAAAGCAAAATATAAATTAAAAAATGTGTTATAATTAGCATTTATCAGTCAGGTCAAGCTCAAGTGACTATAATTGACACATGTCTCTGTTCAGGTGATAGATTACATTCAGAACTGGCATACAGCCTGCCATATTACTTTTTGCGGATCACAAACTCACATAAAAAGCCAAGAAAAATAAAGTAAATAGAAAAAGAATAAAATTCCAAGAATTGAGACGAAAAACTGCACCTACCGCAACAGATCTTAAAACAAAATACCCAAGACAAAAATAAAAACTAAACTTTTATTTTTAAACTTATTCATAACACTTCTTTGCTGTACTCACGAAAGAAAGATGACTTATAACGAAGTTATATTTGGAGGTATGCTTTGCAAGTTATTGTAAATGTATTGCTTCAGAAACGAAACTTGAAATTTGCAGAGGTAAAATGTTATGCCCATCTATTCTCTTCAAACATTTTTGTTCTGTTTTCTGTTCTAAATTTGTCAGGATTTTGTTCTTTTTTTTACTTTTAAAAATGAATTGAGGCGATTATTGAAGTAGATCTAAAAATTGGAAATCACCAAAAAACACCCAATCAACTCACTGATAAATTTATGTTTGAAGAGTGAATGCAATAAAAAAATTATATATTATCTTTTAAACTTATTTATGTTATATGTGGATCGTGGGAAAATTGTACCTCGTCATAGTGCCCCACAGAATGATTTGGGTTGGTCAGGCTTGATAATACTGAATACCCTACACCGTATCAAACCACACACGTATAATCTCATACGGAATTACGATTAGTATCGTTGACAAATTAATCGGTTTCAAGTTACCTGACCCCTTTACGCTAGTTTAAGGGTTAAAACGGTCTAAGTACCGGTTCTGCTGTTCATAAATATGTCGTTTTGACCAATGCTATTTTGATACGTGATATGGGTTAATCTTTATGGTGATAATGCCGAAGCCGAGGTTTCGGTCGAATTAATTCACGCGTAGAAAAAATGGCAAAAGCTCGACAAATTAAACCAACTATTTTGATAATGATGCATGGTTTTGTTTAGTTTGTCGCTTTACCGTTATTTATTTGCAACACTAGGGCTAATTAGACCGATAATGATATATGAGGATACATCATAGAACATAAAGTAAAAATGCCCTCATTTCAATAACATTTCATAGAGATAAAAAACCTCTGATATCCGTGTCTAACACCTTAGAATAAGTAATACGGAAACATAAAAGAGCAGAATTTGCCACACATTTAAAAAACATTCCTTTAAACCATGAAAAACAGATATGTGTCCATATTCGGGTTGAATGAGCTTAATGTAAACTTGGATTGGTCATTACGTATTCATGATAAGAACTCAAGAGCAAATATGCTCTTATTAGAATCACTTTGAGCTGAGAAATTAACTTCGAAATGGTGTTTAAGTAATCTTACTTAACATGCGAGTCACGCTATTATTCCTCGTATGGCAGCTGATGAATAATTTTCTATTGAAACTAGAATAGCACGTTACTTTAATTTACAATTAAAGGTTTTCCGTTAGGTTTTAGCTGTTGGTTTCGTTAAAGGTCTGTCATATTTAGAATAAGGCTTTAGTTAACGAGTTTATTGTTCATTAAAACAACGCTTGATTTTAGAATGTGTGAAGGTCTGAATGATGAAAGTTTATTTCAGTCCTGTTGCACGCATATTTCTCACTCAAGATCTAAGTCCATCTATTGTGAAACTTAATTAAATTAAAAATAGCCTTGGTTTTTGTTGCTACATTTATTTGAACAGCGTACTATTTTTTTCAAGCGTGAATGACTAGAAATATGATTTTGTTCAGAAATATTATCTTAAGCTTGAAGGTATAAATTATTGATGATGTATTTCATATTACTTTATTTAGGTTTTTGTTAGAGTACCTTTTTATTGACGCGCGCGCGCGCGTAAAATTATGTATAACTCTACGAACAATATGGGGCTACTTACGGCTGATCTCCTATGACAATTGAAATCGGTATATGGTTAAAAATACGTGCCGAGCTTTAATCGAGTTAGCATATTCGTAAACATGGAGTCCAATTCATATACCGCGTAATGTTGTGTGCGCGCGACGCTCCCTCTTCTCTCCATGCACGGGGAAATGATGCAATATTCTGTATGTGGTGCTACGTTTGATTTAGTCTATCTCAGCAATCGTGAGAGCAACACGGCTGTGCATAGTATCATTTTAAAGCTCTTAGTGAGATCTATTCAAATATGCGAGGATCATTTTGCAGTGGTTACTGAACATTTTAAAACTGACTGTGAACATTTTGAAACTGAGTGGTAACTGAACATTTTAAAACGTCGTTATCCTATGCTCCGAACTGACGGCTCAATCAGAACTGAACCTATCTGTTTTTAGTGTTGAAATATAGCATATTGTTCGTTAGTTAAAGGAATATCTGTTTATTTTTTGAATCTGTAGCAGTCAACCCCACACATACTTACTACAAGAACTCGTCTTTATTTAATAAATTATATAAAGGTTTAAATTACCACGAAAGTGCGATGCAAATGCGGCTAAAAATAACCGTTTTGAAAATATTTAAACGAAATCTGAATCAATAATTTCATATTGATGTTTCCACTTGAAATTTACCACCAGGTTTCTTTGAATACACCTACGTAAACACGCATTTATTACGATGAAACCACTGAAAGTGGAAAAATTGAATGTCAGCGATGATTCCCCAACATTAATGAAGCTTGCCATTGAAGTTGATTTGAAGCTTTGCAAGCAAGAAATTCAATCCCCACTGTGGAGAAATTATTAATATTAGAGATCTTGCTTTTGAAAGTGTACTGTACAGTGAAATGATTCTGTCATTTTCGCTGTTGACGAGATATCTCGTCCATCATGATCTGGTCAATTTTACTAATGATGTGATACCCCGTAAAGACAAAATTGGGAATGAAAATCAACGTAGGAAAAGCGCACTGTTCCTTGCCCAGAACTGGTGACAATTTTGAACAGATTTTTGAGTCAGACGGAGCTGTTTTCGACACAAAGATAAACCATCAAGAGGGTTAAATTACTTGAAATATATGAGACTACAATCCAGTGGCAGTTTTCAGGGGAAGGAAGGGAAGTGCCACTTCCCCAACATTTTTCATCAAATTCATTTTTCAAATTACATTTCTCAAATTAGTCTTTTTTTCAGTATTTCACATACACTTTCAATATTTCTACGTAAAATTTCTCTTTTTTTTCTTTTACGATCTTTAAATTACTAAAGTACTTACAATATGAGTGAGGTTAATTTCGCAGAGCGCGTTATTCAATACACGGAAAATATCTTACAATGCTTACGACTGTAGACAGCGAAAGCTTAGCACGGAAGTTTTTGCAGAAAAATAGCTGCGCATATTCCGTAAGTCAGATGGTTCCTATGACAACACCGCCATTAGTAGCCGAAATGCATTTAGACTGTCGGCTCCGAAGGAAGGCAAAAGCTAGAAACGCGATTTCCCTTCCTCTATAGGGTTGCCGGTTTTTAAATCTAAAAATAGATGTCCCTCGTTTCCCGTTGCGAGCAGCGAGCACAGAAAATTAATAGAGGGAGCTTTAGAACCAAAAATTTTGCCAATCGCGCCGAAACTGCCGATATCATTACATGAAATAGAGCAATGATTTTGTTGACCATTTTGTTTTAGATTTTTCGACGGAATGAATCCAATTAATGATATTGTGTGTAATTTACTGGAAACTCCGTTTAGCCGGTGGAAAGACGAAGACAAAAGGGACGTATTACGTCAAGCACGTCCAACGGATTTATTGACGACTATGGCCAAAAAGAATTAAAAAGAGCGGTAAGTCGTGCAATATTAGTTTTCAAGAGTGTTGGTTTACTCAGTATAAATGGCTATGCAGTAGTATAACCTTAAAAAGATTATTTTGTTGGCCGTGCTTGCTTTTTAGTAATAAACATTCTGTTTGGAATAAAGACGGATTCGCAGACTTATTAAACATAACACGAGCACTCCATAGACACGATGATTCTGCTGAACATCTGAAGTGCGAATTAATGCTAAGAATTTTTTTAAAAAATCAGAACACGATTGCCGATGCCCTGAGGGAGAATGCTAGGCTTTTTAAAGTCACTTCAATGAAAACGTTCGTTTGAATTGATTGTTTCTACAAACAGTGATTGATGCAGTAATATATTTGAGCAAACAAGAAATGGCATTCCGGGGCCATGATGACTCCATGGACAGTGACTCCATAAATCGCGGAAATTTCAAGGAATTACTAGGATTGTTGATATCAAAAAGTCCTTTAGAAATTCAAAATCATTACAAAAAGATTAAAAACGTCTTCACTGGTGACTCCAAAACTATTCAAAATGAAATGATTGAATGTATTTCCGATTATATAAACGATCACGTCAAAGATGAAATAAACGGGGCTAAATTCTTTTCTATTCAAGTGGACGACACCACTGACATAAATCAAACTTCCCAGTGCTCCTTAATATTAAGATTTGTGAATTGTGAAGGCGTATTAATTGCGTGATTTTTTGAGTTTCCATGATGTGAGTGAAGACAGAACGTCAGAAATATTATACAAAATGTTGAACACAATCTTGGGTCCGTTTGTTTATGAACACAAATTAATAGGATAATGCTACGATGGGGCCAGTGTAATGTCTGGACACTTGAATGAGCTCCAGAAAAAGTCAAGGATAAAGCTCCTCAAGCCGTTTTTATCCATTGTCTAGCACATCGTTTCAATCTTGTATTGCAGCAAAGTTTTTCTAAAATTTCTAAGTGTCTAATTTTTTTTGCAAGCTTCAGCGGCATTCCTTCGTTTTTTCATCACTCGGCGAAGCGATCTTATGCTCTTACATCAAATTCCGCAAGACGCATACCAACCATAACACAAATTCGATGGTCCTCCAATTCGAAATTAGTGAATGTGATTGTTGAAGATTGGGATAAATTTAAAGAAATATTCGAATTTATTACAAACAGCGAACATTCAGACAAAACAACAATTCAAATTGCAAAGGGATTTTTAAATGATATGAACGATATTGAATTTACATTTTTGGCATTCAGCGAAATTTTGACCTTACTGATATATTATTCGAAATTCTGCAGAAAAAATCACTAGATTTAAACTATTGTGAATCTCAAATAAAATACACCCGTGAACTATTGAGTCGTAAAAGGGACGATGATGTTTTTAAAACACTGTTTGAAAACATGTGTAAAATCACAGAAATAGTCCAGTCTGAACGGGAATATGCCCCTCTTTCTCTAGAAACAATTTCTGAAATTTATAAACAGCTATATTTTGAAATTTTAGACCACATTCTTATGGAAATAAACACAAGATTTCAAGATTGTGAAAAACTTCAATTTATTTGTCTTGCTGATATAACGAAATGCGAACAATTTAATTTACATTTCCCATCTCAGGTACTTGAAAATCTTCAACAGTTTTTCGGCGATGTGTTTAAAAAAACCCAGCGCCTTAAAAATGAACTGTCTTATATATGCCGATAGAAAATTCAGGAATATATCGACGCAAGAACTTCTAATGTTTTATGATGATAAAGAAATTTTCACAGAAGCTTATAATTTGTTTTCTCTCGTCTTAACAATTCCATCTACAAGTGTATCAGTGGAAGAAGTTTTTCTTGCCTTAAAAGAATAAAAACTTACTCAAGAAATACTATTTCGCAAGATACTTTCTTCTTTAGCAAATATTTCTATTCAAAAAGACGTATTAGACGTAAAAAGACGCTTATGAAGAAACAGTCACTTTACGATGACATATCAGACAGATTTTCAGCATTAAAGGACAGAAGAATTGATTTTATTTACAGAAAATAGGTAAATCCTCATTAACTAATTTTCGGAACTGCTATCTCTTCATATCACTGGCGTAGCCAGGATTTAATTTCGGGGGGGGGGGGTGAAAATAGGGGGGCTTCCCCTATTTCCAACCACGAGCCGCCGCTGCTACAATCCCACCTGTCAAGAGTTTTCTTCTCCTACCACAACATGCGGTACTCGGGTGGTGTTTCCTACGGCACAGTTGTGTTAACTATTGTGATACAGGCGTTGTGAACAGTTGAAATCTTATTTACTCATTGCGAATTTTTATACACATTATTACATTTCTCATTAACGTTAAGAGATCTTGTGTAGCAATTTGTATTAAATAGGTTGTATTCTAAACTGTGATCCCTCAAGCATTCAGCCCGACAACAGTCTATATTGAATATCGTTGATTGTACAATTGGAATGTCATAGAGGTGGATATGTGTCGTGCGGGGTCAAAGGTGAACTGATGAGAAGTTTTTCGGAGAGTTGTACTCACCGACTGTTGAACTCTAGCATTTGGATGCTGGGTTGAAGTTGATTTCGGCTGCGACGTTCCATGGATGATGCTATAGGGCTCGAGTGGTACTGCTTTAACTTTTTACTACGAGCACATGCATCACAGGTCATGCACTCCCGTGTTCACAAAATCTGTCCCCGTTTTCCCGAGATATTCCTCTAGTCTGCTCCACTCTCAATAAAACCCAGCTTCATAATCAAAGTTCTGGCCAAATTTCAACAAATCCACTCATCCCAAATTAAATTATTGTGGTTATTTGACCCCTCCTAATTTCTTATAGACACAGTGGTGTAAGTCCTTATTTTGTATTGAATTGCTTGACATGATAACGTAAGTCTTTATATAATATATTAGATTGTGTGACGTCTTGGTGGCAATAATTTCTTTCTCCTCGTCGTCTACATATGTGCTTTCACTCATTGTTGGATTTTATGCAAAAATGGAATTCGTTATCAAAACGGTCTCTTGCAATTCAGGTAACACGGAACGATTTAAAGCAACGGTGATGACGGGTTGAAGCCAATGGTAAGTGGCGCAAAGGACGAGAGCATGCAAAACCGAAGGACGAATTGATTGGAAATCGCTTAGCGTGTGAGGAGTTTGACTGTGGTAATTATCAGTGTTTGTCGGTTGACTGAGTTGCTGAACGAGTTGTCGACGGCGATCATCGTGATGGCTGTCAGCCTAAGTGCATCTGTCATAAGACGAATGTTTTCTTGGCCTGAAGTGCTATTACGGCAGACTTTCTTTCCGTAAAGTCGATTGTAATGCTTTCAAACATGGATTCTCGGAATTCTGAATAAGCTGATAACCCTTCGGAACAAAATTCTTCAAAGCAATCGTTTGGTGGAGAGGCAGGAGACGTTAAAGCTATAAATTACCATGTTTTGTCTAATAAACATGAGGCTGATTTGATAATTTACTCATTTACCTTAGTCTTCTTAATGATCAAATGAATCCCTAATCATTGTTAAATTAATCCTCTTTAATGATTTTGTAAACAGATTTTAGACAAATCTATTCTTCATTGTTGTATTGCAATTTTTATTTTACCGAGGGAATTTTAAATATTTATGCGTCTTTAAGGTTTACTATTGATTTTTAATTTATTACTACTGATAATTTAGTTACTATCGATATACTAATGTATCCATGCTTCTGAAAGAACTGTGCGCTAAATGTAAATTTCCTTAACCCTCCTGTGGTTGTCTCTCTCACTCGGCGAGGTATCTCTCTTCATTATCAAAACTGACCCGATCTTGATGGACGAGATATCTCTTCGTTAAAAAACGAATCAGATCTTGATACCGTCATCATAAGAAATCGGCGGTATCTGGACAACGAGATATCGCGTCTTTAGCAAAATTTGTCAGATCTTGATGGACGAGATATCTCGTCGAAACCATTTGGAGGGTTAAAACTTTCTTTTTAAATTATACATCTATACAAGTACAATATAAGTAGAACCCATCCCCCATACCGCCACCAGAGGTCACGCCGAGCGCGCGGAACAAAACTACGCTTCCACGTGCTGGTGGAGCGCTGTCCATGCAACGTATACATGTGTCAGAGTGTAGGCTGTGCCATGATCCATGTAACCTTTTATGTACATAATTTTAGAATGATTAAATGTTGTGTATAGTCCTCATCTTCGTGTAATTAAGCTTCGCATCTACATCACACCCTAGACACCGTACTACATATATATTTTTTTAAACAAAATATCGATTTAAAATGTCTCGGTTTATGGTCAACAAAGAGGATGAGAGATCACAAATAGGCTGACTCTCTGAAGTTAATAAAATGATGAGTTCCCATGCATACTTCCATTCAGAGACCTGTAGTCTTCTTTGCATGACTTCTGACCAGTTTTGATCTGAACCAATAGAATCTTTACAAGGATTCTTCCAATCAATGGATGTGATTATTTATTCATTATTTTTGTGTGGTCGGGGAAAAGCAACACTACACTACTCGGAAATCTCGTGACGCTCAGAGTTCAAAAGCATTTTAGCATTTGATCGAACTTAATTTTTGGACACTCAAAACCACAAGGAAAATCAGACACGCAATGGGTGATAGTCCTTATTAAACAAGTACATATAATTAGCACTAATTTTAATTTCTTTCTCTTCCTTGTTTTCCGTTTGAGTATTAACATACTATCAAGAGACGAGGGAAATACATCAATCGAGGGATTAGATTGCTAGCTCAGCAAACTAGCTTTAAAAAAGCTAAGTACCGGCTTAGATTGTCATTAGGTATGGCAAAGGGTTTACCTAATATGATTATGGAAGACACCGTTGAGTAATACTGAGTATGATATTCGAAGCAACAGTTACTAGATTCCGGAAAAAGTTCGGAAAGCTCAGTTTCAATGTATTATAATCTCTTTCCAGTAGAATAATCCTTTGGAATGGAAGCCATCTCCATTTTCAAAATACGGTACGCTTTTATTATTTTGAAGTACAATTCTTCCACTTTGATTTTCACAAAATAATTACCTCAGTGACATATTCCCTACTGAAATCTTAGTTGGAAATATATATATTCGGTATTAATAAAGTATGCATGAACGCAGATGCTTCCAAAGCGCTAGTATCGAAAGTAAAGTGTTGGTATTACGTTGAAACTTAGGAATAGCTAATTAAATGTTTAGAAGCAACTACAACAGCTTTATTTTATGTATCTTATATACATAAATAAACTTCCTTCTCACTGAAACTTTCAATCATATGGCTACAGCCATGTGAACAGATTTAATTTTCTTACGCTTGGCGCTCAATCATATACTCATACCACATTGTCTTAATAATTATTTTGCTATCGATTTGCAAGCTTAACCCTCCTGGTGGTTGTCTCGACGAGATATCCCGTCAATAACAAATCTGACCCGATCTGGATCTCATCATCATAAAAAATTGGTGATATATTGATGACGAGATATCTGGTCATTAGCAAAATTGATCAAATATTGATGGACGAGATATCTCGTCGAAAACACTTTGAGGGTTAATAATATTATAAATCAAAATTTAATTTTCAAAACATATAATAGTATTTTTAACATAAAAATACCCTAGTTTTTTAAAAATTTACTATATATATATATATATATATACATATATAGGTTAATTAAGACTACATATATATATATACATATATGGTCTTAATTAACCAGAATTTAGTGTCTTTATGCATATAAGTAATGTCGTTGCTTGTCTGACTTCATCTATAAGCAGTTTCTTGTACCAGCTGTATCTGCAATTTCATTAGAAGGGTTTTATTGTGCTTTGCCACCTATATGAATCCTACCTCGTATTTAAACTACAAAATGCAATTCTACAAATGACACTAAAATTCAAACTATACTTATCAAAGGCAAGTAGAAATCATCGCAGGGAAACAGTGAGCGTTATTTCACATAGGCTGCACCTCTTAGAAATACATTTGCGAGCAATGAATAAAGGTGTCAAGACAAGAAACACGGCGAAACTTTTCATCTCCCAGATTAAATTTTCTATCAATTTAGCCAAGATACTTTAGATGAAAATCAGTATTATACCTGTACACATATTAAAGGAAGTAGAGAACATACAATAATACCGTGTTTACAAAGGGATGTATGTCCGCAAGCGCCTCCTGGATTTCCTAGACGGTGCTATTCGGCAGTTGGCCAGTTTGTATGACAATTCAAGCGTCTACACGGTCAGACGTGCATTACAATTGGTCGGGACTTCAGCAACTTCGAGACCTACTGTGAAACCAAGTGTGCAGCATTATATCCATGCGTCGGTACTGTCAGACGTGCATTACAACTGGTGGTTACAACTACGAGAGCTACTGTGAAACTAAGTGTACGACACAGTCAAACAATAAAATTAAAGGCTGATGAAAATGTTGTTCACATACTTGCTATCTTTCATTTCTCCACCTTAGTGTACCGTCTAACATCCGGGTATAGCTTGTGTAAGTACATCTCTATGCGAATACGGTTTAGTATTATGTTCCCTAGTTCAAGTTTTGAATAGCTCTGTGTTTATTACTATAAACTGCAAAGTTTGAATTGGATTTGCAAAACTAAGAAGAATTGAGAGTTAGTTCTTTTAAGTCAATTTTTATGACTGATAGATGGAGAAACAGCATATGAATTTAATAATCCGAGGTTTACAATAGATTTTTACTTAAACGTGTTTTCTTTTTATCTACATTTATTCTTTCCTACATTATGATTATATATGTACGTAAACATTTCTAGAATATTGTGTCCAATGAGTGTATTTATTATCTGTGTAGAGATTAAATTGCAACATTTTACCAGGGAAAAGAGAGTATACTTTAACATCAAAAACACAATAATTTTTATATGATTTTGTGTACAGTGAAGCAATTTACGTAGTTCGAAAAATAGTTTGGTGAAATTGAATGTATGGATAGCGCAGAAGAGCATAACACAATATTTTTAACATCTTAAAATCGTCGATAACATGTTTTGAAACAAATTATATTTATCTTATTACACTGAAAAAATGGACAAACGGATTAAAAAACATGGAATACGATTTGAAATCGGAACAAAATACACATATTCGAGGGTGGTAAAAAGTTGATTTATAATTGTTTAGATAAAATTCTACTTAAAGTTTTTAAAAATTTGAAAAGGAGTTCAGGTGAGAGAGAAGCTTAATTTTTATTTGACCAAAAAAATACGATTGTTTGATAGAGATAGAATTCTAAAAGTTGAGTGTAATTTTGCTTCCATTGTAAGAATTATAAGCTTTAGAAAATAAATCAGTCTACAGGTTCTCAGATAAAGATTGGTTGCTATATTATGGTATTGTCAGACTTAAAAAACATTTATCCAGATCCTAGAAAAAACATCTGGAAGATAAGGGAAGAGACTGGTTTAGGAGGGGAACTTTCGATTCGTCACAGCTAATCAAATCAAAATAAATTCGGGGTATGAAATACGACTCATAAATTCGTAGTGTCAGTATTAAGAGTCTACAAAACAAATTTTTGGCTTAAATTTGTTTTACTTATATTTCATACAGCACCAGAAATAATTTCATAAGTTCCTCAGAAAATTTGGATTTACATTTTAAGATAATTCGTATTTACCCACGGTTTTTAAGATTAAAAATAGTGTTGTCTATATCAAATCACAAATTTAGACTGCGGATAAATAGTGATCAAATTTGTGACTATAAATAAGACAGAGCTTTCACTCTGAAAAACATGCAACTAATTTAGTAGGTTTTTCAGTACGCTGATGAAATTTCATGCCATTTTAATAATGGAAGAATTCAGAGATGATTAAAAATTAAGACTTATGATCCGTATGGATAAATAATGAACTTAAAATGATACTTGATAAAATGAAAAATACAGACATAGGGTTTCATTTCTAAATAAAATTATATACCTTTAAACTTCGTACTACCCAATATGTTTCGTAAATAAGTATTAATCTTTCATACTTGCATTTTTATCTGTTTCAGCATTTTTGTCATTCTCAACTATTTTTTGTCTGATCATTCATGTGTGGGAAAGGTGTTTGTATCTTTTCTATTGATGTTGATGAAAAGAAATTTATTAATCGTTTGATTCCGAATAATTAAGCAAATTAGGATTTATTGTTTCATGATTTCTGACTCAGCGTGCTTTCCTTGTTCTTATATTTTTTCGAAAGTGCACGATAATCTTTTGTTTTCATTTTCCAATGTTTTGCTTATGAAAGCATTTATTATCTTAGTACCATTCTTCATGTAGAAATGTATTAGCGAAAATGAATCATCAAAACTGAAATTATTTTTTCTTGCTTAATAAAAATTTAGTCATCGTATCTGAGCTTTGACTAATGTTCACAGGTTTATGGTTTTACTTGTTAACATATTTTTATTTGCTCTTTTTCTATGAATCGTATTTATCTTCGAAGAGTAATTATAATACCCATTCTTCATATTAACCATTTTTAATAAAGCATTTTAACTTTATATAATTAAAAAAAATATGGTAGGTCACTGTCATCGTTATATTTTACGATTTTTAGATTTAGTGAAGATGCATTATATTAGACTGCGATTTTACATCAGTACTTCGTATCAAATTTATAAATCGAAGTGAACTAAATGAAATTGGCAGCGATTCGATACAATGAGGATAATGTATCAGAATGTTTGAAAACTGGTTGATGATATACATAATGCATGATTGTGATCCAGCTTGTAGACTGACAATTCATAACTATCATACTGCAATAGTGCCCTAAAGAGCAGCTGGAATTTTAGAGTAGTCTTATGCCTTTGTGTAACGACGAAATTGTACTTTGAAATGGCAGTCATAGAACCACGTATTCAAGTTCCAAACTGCAGTTTCAAAGTCACGAAAGTACTGTTCTCTACCTTAAACCTAAAATATCCTCGTACTGTGGTTGCAGAAATGGCGAAGAGGAGAACTGCAAAGGATAGTAAAATCCAAAGACAATTTACACTCTTCAGAGTTTAGTATTCCCAATAATAATGCGAAGTCTTCGTGTTTAGCCCCCACCGTAGCCTGTCAACTTTCTTCTACTACGATGGTGACTTTTAGGATGCTGTATTCCAGTCTAATAGATTAGAAAACGTTAAAAAAGATTAAATGAATTAATAAAAGATACAATTAACCCTCCTAATGCTTGTCCTCGATGAGATATTTCGTATTTAGAAACACTGATCAGGTCATGATGGACGACATACCTCGCCGTTAGAAGAAAACTGACCAGATCTCGATCTCTTCATAAAAAATCTGCAATCTGCACTGCCTTGATGACGAGATATCTGTCACTGCCAAATTAGTCAGGTCTTGATGGACAAGATATCTTGTCAAAACCACTTGAAGGGTTAAGCGCTTTGAAGAATAGCTTTTATATTTTTCTGTTTTTCATTTTCCGACAGAATAAAAATATTGGGATTAAACAATAAAGAATTTTAAACTTGCATTTATTAATCGCATTTTTACTGTCAACTAATTTGACGATATTTAAGAAAAAAATTGAGTTTGGGTACTAGTCGCGTATGCAATCTGGCATAGCTACATGTTTTGGAGAGTGTTCAACTTGTTGCAATACACGATTTAACAATTAATGTGATATACTTCGTATATTCTGCTTTAAAACAAGACACGACTCATTTAAAACTATATTGTTTTATTTAAGAGATTAATTTGCAGTCAAGAATCGAATTATGAGTCCACGCCCCTTTACAGGAGACAGCTGGACTTTGAGCTCCTTACATGATGATGGCCATGGTCAGAAGCAAATATTTCTAGGATATGTTTACGGGCTGTGAATGTAAACAGAGAGCCTTGGAAAATATTTATACAATCAACACTGAGATAGCTATATTCAAATGAGAGGGTTCAAAAGGAGCATAAGAAAGAGGAAACGAAAGACAAAATTAATATAACACTAAGTGAATCACGCTAAAATAAAAGGGAAAGATTTTAGGCATGACATATATATTTTATATTCTATTGTATAAGTAAAGTGTATTCATTTTTATTTAAAACTAATCTAGGACGTATTTTGGGAATGTATAACCTCATAAATTGAGTATAAAGTACTATATTAGCCTTCTCAATTTAGATTATATAATCTAAAAGTATAGAGAATTCTTTGAATATTAATACATTTATGTTTAAGCGTATAAATTAATATTGAAAATGAATATATTTTAAGAGTTATTTTTGTAATTCATTGTTTTCTTCGTTTATATTAATACATTTAATTTATACGAATAGAGTAATATACTGGAGAATGAATATATTTTAAAAGTTACTTTGGTAATTCATTGTTGTATTCTTTTTCGAGTCACTTATGAATCACACTCACCGAGGTATGATGATACTTCTGATATAATGAGAAAACTGATACTGACGAGTCTAATGTAAAATATATAGCAACGCCACCTATGCACATCATTGTTTGTGTCTGCCAGTGCATATATAAAGCGATAAATATCTGTGGAGTATCTATATCTGTTTCTGCCGCAAGAATGGAAACGTTATTACGATTTAAGCGATTTTCAACGAGGTTAGTAGGAGCTCGTGAGATTGGTTTTAGTAATTCGGAGGAAGAGAAGTTTGGATTTTCACGCCCTACTATTTCACGGGTAACAACAAGAATTTTGGAAAAAACTGTAACCTACGATAGCAGTATGGCCGTAAAAAGACTGGGAGAACGTGACCAGCTTCGACTGGCAATAATCGGTTCGCTTGATAGGCATGCAACACTGTCTCAACATAACATTAGAATTTAATGCTGGTAGCGTGATGACTGCAACATTTCCTTATAGGTATGAGCTTTAGAAGCCGACCTCCCAAATCAAGTAACCTTGATGAATACCCGATACACAGGCATGCTTCACACCTGGGCTCGGGAACACCGCCACTGGACACTTGATGACTGGTAACGAATAGCCTGGTCTAACGAGTCACCTTTTCAACTGTTTCACGCAGATAGAAGGATCCGTCTGGACAAAATCCAATGGCACCATGGAACCCGCATGTCAACAGGTGGTGGATGGTTGTGGATCCGTACTGGGTGTGGGATTTATTTAGCTGGCATTCAATAGGACCCCTGTTACGTCTACAAATGTCTCTGATAGGTGAACGTTTGTGTGCATTCTTTCTGACAAGTTACACCCAATCGTGTTCTGCGTTTATTCTGACGGTTTTGGCCTCTTCCAACAGGACAATGCATGGCCACACAAGTTTATATATGCCAGATTAAGGTTATAGGAACACTCATCTAAGTTTGGAGTCATGCCATTCCCATTTATCACCAGATCTTAACGTTATTGAACAAACATCTGGAATGTCATGCAAAGCGCTGTGGAAAACAGAAATTTTACACCTTTATTTTTGTTATATCACTGACTACCGACACCTTTCGAATAGAAAATGGTCGTCTACCACTGATGTAATTCTTCGCATCTACACTTGTTTCCTAAATATATTGATACGTGGAAGAAATGGGGTTAAATCCTTGTTGCTCGACCAGTGAGGTGTCTACATTTGCGGTGACAACATTCGGATTGATCAGAGAAACGCAACTGTGTGGGACGAGAACGCTATGGGGATGAGTCTGAACAATCAATCACTCTCCGGAACCCCCGAAATGATGTGACCATAGTCCATTCTTTGATATGTACCGTCTGGGCGGAAACAAACATTCATTATCTGATTGGTCCACAGGACGGGAGAACACGCTCACCTATAGAAATATAATCAGATTAGTCAATTCAACATCGTAGACTTTGGCGCGATTTCATCATTTTTATCACCACTCTACAGGAATGCGTATTCACACATCCATCCTATCAGATATTGGATGTTATATCGCCAAATGAGGCGATAAAATGCAAATCGGCCCACCAAGCCACCAACTTTCCACAGAGAAGTCACTTGACTACTAGTCGACATGTTGGTCACACTTTTTGAAGCTTCTCTCAATAGCAATACTCAGTCTACTTATATTTAACGTCCATGGTCTAGCCACATCGGTTCACTGACTTCAGAATTCCTACAACCCTTCAAACCTTTCCTCATTTCTGCGAGTTGTAGACTCTGAAGGTTCGATTCCTGTAACTTACCCTGGGTGTATTTCTATCTTCTGTGTCAGTATAACTTTCCTTGTGTGTATGTCCATTATTTGACGTCGTTTGTCTTGTGTTTGGAGCAGCTTGGCTAAATACATTTTTGCATCATAAAGAAAAACTCATCATTTGAATATTTCATTCCAATTATTCACAATTTGACTATGTCGCATTTCGTAAGACACTTCAATGTTACAATTTTCGGCACAAGCCATAAAGAATTACATTTTACATATATTATTTAGATTTCATTGAAATTACTAGCATATGTGCAAATTTCTTTAAAGTCACCGTCCAATTTTATGGAACACATGGCAAATTTACATCCTGACACCAGATATTACATTGGATAGAGCAATATTGCCATTTCTAGTTTGCTGTTTTAGAAGTAGTGTATTGATTTTAGTTTTTGCTCTTTCTTTATAAAGTCTTTATTAGTCATCACCAATCACCGAAAAATTAAAAGCCAGAGGAAAAAATCTGGCTCTAAATAAACGAACTAATATGCAACATCAATCTAATTCATCTGAGTTAAGTCAATTAAAAGTTTGACGTTGATTAAAAACTCCAGATTTCCTAAGGGACTTGTACAAACTTCATTTTAAAAATGAAACGATATCTCAGTTTTGTTTTTCAATTCAATTCCAGTGTTTTCGATGTAAATAAAAAACCTCTTCTTCTGTCATCATTGCCTTAGGAAACAATTAAAACAAATTTTGGTTAACGGTTGTTTTTTTTGGCTTTTAATTCACCGGAACTTTTTCTAATTTTTTTTATTAGCTCTGTAAGTGGACATGAAAAAAAGCTTCACTCTGCATGAGGGATCATTATTTTGAAGTATTTGGTCTCATTTATCGATAACGTTTTTCTTAAGCCCTCAGGGCGCAAGGATTTAGAAAAGAATAGAATTATTTTGTCCTGGCATGTAAACGTGGCGCGAGAAATCAGTGTGAAAATCGATTCGATGAAAAAATAAAACTCTTTATAAACTTGTAAATTATAAAAGTTTTAATATATCAATGCTCTATTTGGTACGTACGGAGACTAAAATAAATGATTGGATATACTAGGAATTATTTAAAGGATTTATTAAAGAAAATTCTCTTCTCTCTCTATTCACTTGAATGTATAGAAGAATTTATTCCCTAATGAATGGAACCTTTGAATTTTACTGTACTGTGAACGAAGCGCGAATAAAGAGAGTGATTAAAATTTTTTTTGCAGATGTACATTTCAAATTGCTTATCCTTATGATCCTTATTTTCAATGCTATAAAAACATGTGCGTGAATTTATTACCTTTACTACTCACAATACATAACCATTTGGGGAAATTTTATTAAGTACGCAATTAATCAAGATTTAAATTTTAAATATTTTTATTTCTCTTTATTTCTTGCTACTATTTTAAAATTTTAATGTTAAGGGTTTGTTAAAATATTTTCAATAAAACTGTATACGGAAATTTATATGCCACAAATATTAAATGTAGTTTTCAAAACTGTCCACATGTATCGCTTACTGGAAAAAACAGTTTATGTTTAAAGATTCTTTAATTTGGTATTTAAAAAATTGAGTAGATCACTTTGCCTCACATGGCACACAAATTTTTATTAAACACGTATCTAAACACATTTCTAAAGTTTATTTGAACACAAAGCAAACTTTATCTTAATTACACCTAAAGGTTTGAGCTATTCATGATATTCAGGGAGAAGAGAATAATCAGAAAAATGAAAATTTTTTAAATGTTGTAAAATAGATTTTAAGAAGCACACTGTTTGAAAATAGTAAACAAAGCTATTAAAAGTTATATACAAACTATTAAAACATTTTATTATTTTCTTAAGTTGAAAAATCTAAACAAAGGCTGGAAATAAAGACCGGTAAATTAATGGTAGAGAACAATACGAGTATTAAAGAAATGTGAAGAAGCCACAGGTAAACAAGCATAAAAGTTATTCTAAACATTTTCTTTGTTTCGCATTTCGCAGCTAAAGAGGAAAAATATGTTAATCCAACATTCCACGAAGGCATACATGGCTAAAAACACGACTATTAAGACCATTTAAACAGTTATTTTTAAATACAAAAAAAATAAAACATAACTACTTAAAAAGTGCTTTATAGCTCTAAATTTTTTTAACCTGGTTTCTAAAGTTGAAACTATAATTTAAGTCAGTACGAAATTCGATGTTTTAACCAATTTTACGATACTAAAACCCCATAAATATTAAAAAAAAATTTTTAACATTATATATTTTATAAAATACAAAAAGGGTGTACGCTTATTTTTCAACGAAATCATTTTAAGTACTGATTATGGAGACATTTGTCATTTAGAATATAATTTTAACAATTGAAATTGATTTATTTTTGTTTAAACCGCACCAACTGTTTATACGAAGCATTTGCCTTTCTTAAAGTATATTTCAAAATTTAAGCTACCGAAATATCTATATTATATGTTCTCATCTAATATGAAGGAAAGAAGAGCATAATAAACTTTTGGTAAAATACTTAAGCTTTAGTTAGTTGAATTCATATATGACCTACACTGTATTCAAGTAATTTTATTCATATAATATACCTATATATCTCCCCGCATTTACTTGCATAAGTAGTTGCCGCTTGTAGGAACCCATACAATTTACCCCAACTACATTATCACTTATACTACAAGCACTATTAAACCTCCAAGTGGTTTCAACGAGATATCTCGTTCATCAAGATCTGGTCAAATTTCCTCATGACGAGGCATCTCGTCATCTCGTACCTCGGACGAGATATCTCGTCATTGTTAATTTCTTGATGATGACAATATCAAGATCTGGCCAGTTTTAATCTAATGACGAGATATCTCGTCTAGCAAGACCGGGTCAGTTTTGCTAATGACGAGACGAATGATCTCATCGAGACAACCATCAGAAAGGTTAAATTATATATTTTGGAATATTTTTTAATATTTATGAAATTTAAACGTAAGAGAATAGAGCAATATTTTAATAGCAATACATGGAACACCTTCATATAAGTGAAATGTATATAGTTACTTTATGATTGTATGGGAATACAAATAATTAATGCATAAAATAAAGTTTTTATTGATTTCATCTTGCTGATATACTAAAGAAAAATAATATAAATTTAAATTGTATTTAGGAAATGAAAATTGGGGAAAAGATGTTAAATTAAATTACACACAAAAGTTTATTTCGGGATTTAAAGCTTTGAAGAGCAGGGAGAGAATGTTTAATCAAAAATTACATTCAAAGACACTTCATTTCAAAGAAAAATTTTAAAAGGAACTCATACAGTTCTCTTTGTTTTATTCATTAAGTTGCGGACTTTTCCTTTCCTCAGAGCAGAAGAATAAAAGAAACGAATGAATTTTTTAAAAGTAATATATGGTGTTTCTTTAATGTACGTGACATCAATTTAAAAGGAGATTAGTATTCAAATATTGGAGAGAGCGCTTTGAATTTTTAGAATTCAGCGTTTGATTGTTTATTTTTTAATTATTACGATTCCTGTTTTTAATATAATGCCTAGCGAACAGGCATTACAATGTTTTTCGGAATCAGCGAATTTATTTATGTGCATTTATTAAAAGAGGTGCATAGAGTTGTTACTAATGGTACTGAAAACACGATAAATTAAGGTTTTATAATGCTACTTTTAAGCGTGAAATTCGTATTTTATCTATTTTAAGCATAAGCATTTTATAATGTCAAACATAGGCAACCTGGTGACCATTAGTATAAATCAGCGATTTTCAACCTTGTCCATATCGGGCGCACATAAAGTGATTATTAAAATTCTGCGGCATACCAAAAAATATATATCTTTTTACTGATCTGACAAAAAAATAGGTGTAACAGATTGATTTACAAAAAAGAGTAATTACCATCCTATTTGCTCCAAAGTAGCTTTTTAAAATATCTTTTGAAAACTATTTATACTTTGTAATAAAAAAATAAAACTCAAAACTATTTATACGGGTATTTGTTGAAACTATTAGTGAATAGACTAGACTTGTCAAAAGTTCAAAATTAAACCGCTGAAATGAAATAAATATTACTTAGTTAAAGCCGTTTCAACATCCTTGAGGTAATCCAGTGTACAGTGCAAACTAGTTGAAAATTGCTGGTGTCTGCACAACGTCTGCGTTAAATATACTTCATTGTTTAAAATTCTACTGACAGACATTTACAGGGACTGATCCAGTCAACACAATGACTCCTTGATGACGCCCTGATCCACCAACACTTCTTCATTTTTTTTCCAACATTTTTTTCTTGGTACCCTTAAATTTAAATTCCTAATTGTCTCTGTTTTGAATTATTGAATTATATTGCTAGCCATGCTATGTCTGCGGCTTCAGCGCGCATATTTGGACAGTACTGTTTTCGGCTTCTGTTTGACTATGTTTATACCCGGTATTTTGGCTTTTTAGCCTTTTGGCTTTTTACTTTTCTTCATTTTTGGCCTTCTGGATTTTTACTAGTCTGCATTTTTAATACTAAACTAAATGAATCTAGGAATCTAAATTACAATTTTTTGTATCATGGCATGCTTCTTTTTCTTCCTGAATAATTTTGTGAGAAGAAATATTCAACTTAAGATTCTGAGAGCCATTACTAGCCATTTGGCTTAATCCCCGTTTGTCCTGACACGGAAGATACACACATTGACGTTTATCTATAATAGATTATAGAACATCAATTTTGATATTATATATTTACCTTCATATTTAATCTGTTGTAGCGCATAAGATGTGATAGGTTAATACAAAATTGTGCACGTGCGAACGTGAGATTAACCGAAATAACGATGCAAACAATACTATTCAAACGCCAACTTTGCTTGAATGTTTAATTCAGAATACCATGATGATGTAGCTATAAATTAAAAAAATTACATCCTTTGGTACAAGTAATTGGATTAAAATACATAAAAGCTCAGAACTGATATGTACTCTAAACTGAAAAATTTACTAGTTATTTAGATAGTAAAAGAATCGTTAATGAGGCAAAATAATATATTTCGGTGGGAAAACGGAATCCAAATGTGCACACGTATAGTTTCCTAAAGAACACTTCAAGGACGAAACAAGCTTTAAATAATGGACTTTATAAAAGAAATTCCCTAAGTGAGTGAGACTGAATCCCTTGATTGATCAAAGATGTCGATCTAACTAGACGAAGAACAATTCAAAGGCTGATAATCCAGTCAGTAGAAGCAAGTTTAGCTAGAAGGTACGCTCTTTTAGTAATGGGCTTTAGAAAAGACTTTCTTAAGTAGCAGCAAACAGAATGATGCATTTAGCGAGAGGAGAGCTGCAGAATTTTGGAGACAAACTTGAAACAATATTCCGATGGAACTATTTTTAGCTTCTTTGATCACGGAACAGTTTTTTATGCCGTATAAAGTAGCACATTTTGGAAAGGCACATTTTATTTCTAATCTAAGTTATGTTTTGAGCAATTAATTTTCCGGTGGAAACTTTTCCCTGTTGGTAAAATCATGATCATTAATGTTCCACTTAAGGTATCTCTGAAAGAGAAATAATTTCCTGGTCATGCTTAACATTTAAATTTTCAAGGAGCTCTTTCGGTTTTTTGGAAAAGAGGTATTACATTAAACTTGCGTACTTGTTTATATCCAATTTTTTTATTGATACTTAGGCTTAGTAATTTTTCTTTTGAATCTGAATATTTGGTTATCAACAAAGAAGCAACGGATGTCTTTTGGTTGGTGAAAGAATGCAACTTCTATAAAAAAGAACGTGTTTATCTCTAATACTTATAATGCAGTCGACTTTTGTATTTATTAGTCGTAGTTAAAATGTACTCTTGAATATTTAAGGTTTTCGTTCAAGTATTGAAATATAACTAATTTGTATATATTACTCATGAAATATTATTATTTTTAAATTCTAATGAGTTAAAACCATCAGAAAGTAAGTTTATGTGTTGCAAAAATGTGAGCTAAGTAACTTGTGGTCAAACAACTAAGAGTTTCACTAAAAGAACAACGATCTAACCATTAACAGAAGCTACAGTGTTTGAAATGATATCGATTTAAATATGCGATAATATTTAAAAAAATTAATTATAGCATACTTATAGTATTTCAGAAACAAGTTGGTACTCGAAATATGCCTTCATTGAAATGTACAACGTAAGAACGGATTACAATTTGTTTCCGGCTTATTCGATACCATTATAACTAGGTATATTATACATTTTTGTATCCTTAATATGAAGACTATCTAAAGCCAGGCCACACATTGGAGCACCATGCGACAGAACGTGCGACATGCGCATGCATATTCCGTTTGTATACAGGAAACATGTCGGTGCGCATGCGTATTTCAGCCAATTTCGTGTCGTAGGATTGAATGTTGGACCAATGTGTGGTTTGCCTAGTGAATGATAGTCGTAGAACTCGAAAGTTTAAAAATAGATGTGCTGCGAGGCTTAACCCTCCTGCTGGTTATCTCGACGAGGTACCTTGTCATTAACAAAACTGACCAGATATCTTGATGGACGAGATATCTCGTCGAAACCACTTCGAGGATTAAAATGTACAAACTAAGCCTACATATTACAAGAAAAAAATTTTAACATTGGTTTCTATCGTCCCAATTTCGAATAATGGTGCTTGACAAAATAAACAATATCGAAATTGCATTTCTGACGCATGAATACAAAATTTAATACCGCTTGATATTCTCTGATTTCCAAATGTATTTTGTTTCAGTGCTATAAGAGAGAGCATTACAGTTCATGACTAAAACGTGACTAAAATGCTTTAGTTAGCATTGAATAGAGTACATCCCAGCGAGTGAATGCCATGCGAGTTGCCGTTCGGCCTTCGAGGACTTTATTATCATCATAACTTCATTACCAATTTAGCTACGAATAGCGTACTGTTTCCAGTTATGCGTTCTGCTTCAAATATCAGCGTATATATACTCGTTTCATCCACATTGCCCTCATTACGGACACATTTCGATGCCTGTTTGACGTTGCGGTTTTTCTGCTATCATCACTAAATACACAAATTAACAAACCTTGAAGTCTATATTGCATCCGATTATAATTAATTACTTTAAAGGACGTTGTATAAGTGAGTCGAATAATGTTAATGCAAATGTTCCGACCTATTTGCATCATGACAATAGTTATGGCGTAAGAAAAGGTTGTCAACATATGGTGTTTATTTTGAATTTTATATGTGAATTTTTAAGGTTACGTTGATAGCTGTATCACAATAATTAGTGTTAAAGCAACTCAATTCTTAGTTTACATTAGAGATAGTTAATATTTATCTTCATTATTATATCCAGAGGGAAAATTAATCTGAAAAGATTATACAAGATTAAAGTAGTTCATCTTGTGTAGAATAAAAAATTTCTTTAGACTGATAAGGACTTGTAGTCTTTAAAAAACCCATATTAAAACTAAAAATTCCGGGTAAACATTTAGCCTGAATGATGTGTATAATGACAATAAGTAAAATTTTTGAAAATATGTTGTTTCAATCCTAAGTACGGATTCATTAAAATTGAGTCTTTTAACTTGACCCTCCTGGTGGTTGTCTTGACCTGATATCTCATCAAAACGCAATCATTATCAAAACTAACTCGATCTTGATGAACTACATATCTAGTCATTATAAGAAAGCTAACCAGATCTTGATTTATTCATCATAGAAAAGGCAAAATCTTGAAGACGAGATATCTTGTTTTCTGCAAAATTGGTCAGATCTTGATGGATGAGATATCTCATCGAAAAGACGTGGAGGATTAATGACATACTATAAATCTGTTCCTAGTACAAAAATGTTCAATGTCCAAATTCGCTGATTTTTATTTGTCCACAAATCACATGAAGGTAAAGAAAGTTACAATAGAAAAAATGCCAATGTCCTTTGAATACACCATGAAAGGATCAAAACATTAAAAGTATTTTTTGCGTAGTATCAAAAATTTCAAAAATAAAAATTTCTAAATCAGACCCTCGACCCTTTGTGTACCAAGGCACGGAAATAGTTCTTGAACAAGATAAAATGCAGGACTGAGATCTCTTTTCTATTTTAAATCACGAATATTCACCATACTAGAATCAAACTCGTTTATATATTAATACATATTACATTAGATCAACAAAAATTGATCTAAATAAAGCTTACCTTACTCACTCTGCAACAAATCATAAAAATCTGCTTTGTCACTCCACAGTCACTTTTGGTTGCATGAGAGCAAATAAGACCAATCTCATAAAAGGAATATTAATCATATATACATATTGTATATGGTTCCATCATGTTATATACCGTCTAAAGATACTGTCCAAAGTTTATTAATATTCCCCAAAATAGACTATGTCGCAGATGCGTGGTGTGTGGATACCAGTCCAATCACGAATATTCTCCATACTAGGACGAAACTCGTTTATATATTGCATATAGACTGTTCCAGATTATCGCGTTCAATTGGGTCCGTCTCAAGAAGCTTAAGCTACATGGAGTCTCAGTGCTCATGTGAAATGGAACTCTCTAATGGCTGTTACGCATCACACATCAAAGGAAGTAGTCAAAAGTAGATTACAGAATAGATAATATCCATCCAAGTTGAGGAATGGACTTTGACTGTTATTTTATGATCATACCATTGTTATAAAGATTGTTGCAAGTAGAAACAAAACTTGTTTTATTTTTAGATTATATTGACTGGTTATCCTTTAAGATTTAGATGTACAAGTTTTAAATTTACCTATCTTAACTTTTCAATTTTCTTTAAATACTTTTAATCATGCTGGTTAATAAAAATTGTGGTTAATACTTTTGCCGTGGTGGGATATATATGAAGGGAGTTGATAGCATGGAAAACTGTAGGCATCTCGAAAATTGTGAAGTATTTTAAAATGAAGGTTTTATTTTTCAATTAACAGTTTCAATAAAATTGTACAAATCATAAAAATTAAATCAATAAATATGCTACAAATTTTCAATAAGAACGTGAACTTATTCTAAACATTTCAAATTTACAAATTTAGAAATGAAATATTCTTAGATTTTCGTCTCTTAGTTCTGTAGAACTTAATTTTTTGAGTTGCTATTTTTTGTGAATATTGTTTGTTATGGCAAGAACAGTTTGCATAGAGCAGCTAGCACTCATGAAAATATGTGATGCAAGTGTATAATAACCCTTACCATCGGTAGAGATGAAATACTCTCTCTACTCAGATATTTTTCAGTAGATTTGTTATTTGGTAGTTGATGTCTAAACTTCAGTGTATAATAGTTTCACCTGCCGAAAGAAAAACTCGTACAACCCTCGTGTAAACGTATAGAGTAACAAACCAAACCTGAAAAAATATTTTTTTTATACACTAATTCAAAACTGCATTTACAAAGCACATTCAAGAATAATTTAAACAGATTTCACGCTCTCAAAAGCTAGTTGTTGATTTTTGGAGTGAGACAAAAGTTATTAGAATTTTAACATTAAAACATGACTCCATTGGGATTTATAGACGCTTATTCTTATATTCGAAAATGCGAACACGAAAACGTGAGTGTTGGATACTTGCTCGTGAAATTAATTTAAGAGATTTGGTTGGGTTTTAGGGGCCATATTTTGGCCAAACTGCTCCAAACACTGTACTCCAAGAAACTGGATGAAAGAATACATTTTTAGTAGAATTTCAGTGAAATTGCGTATAAAACACATTTAAATATAAAATATGTATTATTCTTCCTTTTTCGGATAAATATTTATATCAGAATTAGAATTAATATGCAGGTAGAAATTTCAAAATCTTGTGTACAGAAAGCTAATTAGAAATTTCAATATAGGAACCGTTATTCTGATTGACGAAAATTGTCTTGCGGGATCAATGATTCGGGTATATTAAAACGGAACGCTATGGATTCAAGCAGTGTGTAAGTTTTTTCGACAAGCAAACAATTTCGAATGGATGTCTCCAAAATCCTCGTCAGTCAGCTTCTGCTGGATTCAGATTGGCGCGGATTGATTCGAATTTTGTTGTTGTGAAGGGATCTTAACCGTTCCAATGTCGAAATTTATAATTAGCTTTCTGTACACAAGATTTTGAAATTTCTACCATTATATTAATTCAAATAATTCATGAGAAAAATCACTACATATTTTATATTTAAATGCATTTATATGGATTTTTCTGAAAGTTCTACTAATACTGGATTCTGTCATCCGATCTCTTCGAGGCTTTTTTTTGGAGCAGCTTGGCCAAACTATGGCCCTTGCGCCAGAAAACTCAACCAACTCAGTCGCTTCGATTGATTTCATGAGCACTTTTCATATAGTTGCGTTTTCGCATTCGTCGTTTTCGAAATGACGAATTAATTCCTACCATGCTGTCTAACGTGCAACAAAAGATGCTTTGATTCGGATATGTTGGTGTGAAAGGTACGAAGACGTCAGTTCGATTCGTCTGGATTTCAGATTGACACGGATTGATCCCGGATTCTTTTGGTGTATTTGCCTTCGGGATTGATCTTCGATTCTGTTGGCATGTTTGCCATCGGGATTGATCCCAGACCGTCACCAATGGTCTGTTGTGTTGCTCAAATGCGACGTAAATTCAACTAAGTTATCTGCTGGTAGAAGACAGCCTTAACCCTTCAGCTGGTTTCGAAGAGATATCTCGTCCATAACGATCTGACCAATTTTGCTAATGACGAGATATCTAGTCATCAAGATATTACCGATTTTTTTAATGATGACGAGATCAAGATCTGATCAGTTTTCTTCTAATGACGATATAACTCGTCCATTAAGGTCTGGTGAGTCTTGTCAACCCTCCAAGTGGTTTCGACGAGATATCTCGTCCATCAGGATCCGAGCGGTCTTGCTAATGACGAGATATCTCGTCATCAAGATATTGCCGATTTTTTATGATGACGTGAGATGAAGATCTGGTCGGTTTTTTCTAATGACAAGATATCTCGTCCATCAAGATCTGGTCAACTTTCTTCTAATGTTTAGACGCCTCGTCGAGACAATCGCCATAAGGGTTAATAGACTTGATTGAAAAAGAAACTTACTAGAAAGTGTCCTGTAAAGCATAAAATGAAATTCTTTTTCAATCATCCCATGCAGCATTTCTTATACCGAAGATATTTCCACAGTTAAATTACATACTGCCATCGTTACTCCGATTTTCACGATCTATGTGTCTTAATAAGGTTCGAATTCTTTGTCAACGAACTCAGGTTCTAAGAGGTTAGCCACTAATAATGGAGTCTCTTTTTCTACCAAATCACCCCAGAGATCTTTCTAAAGGCACGAGGGTTGCTTAGAGCGAAAATATTTCGTGATCGAGCGATATTTCTGTTCGCCCCGTAATGTGAGATCAATAATTAATTACACTCCTCCCCTCTTATTTAATCCAGCCCGACTGCAGTTTAATCTTTCATAAATACATGTTTTTTTAACGAAGCTCCCTTTTTATGGAACAATATATACAAATATTGAGTGTTGTTGAGCAGATTACTCATAAATGCGTCACAGCGGTGTAGCGTGATTAGTGATGTCATCATAATTAAATTAAAAGGTTATACAGCTCTTCTCTCTCTTCTCTCTTTGAAGAGCACTGAATCAAGTCCTCGGTGAGAGCCGAAATTCCACTTGAACTAAGTTACGAAGGTTAAAAGGTTATTTTCTTAATGAGGGATGACAAAGAATAAGAAAGATAAGTGAAACTAAGTCCAAATTAAGGATATGAAGGAAGTAGAACTTAATAAATCTTGCTTGAATACAGAAATTACGTAGGCAATTTTCCATCCGTAGTTCCATCTTAGAGATTATTCTTCTTACATAATTCTTTGTCAAACTTCCTTGGCACACGACTTCCTTAGTTCGAACGTAAATTTCATTAGTTCGTTTGTAAAAATATTACTTCTAATAAATTGTATCGAAATAAAACTAAGCAATCAACCCTCCTGGTGGTTTATCTTCGCGTCCAAAACTGCCCCGTAGTGGCCAGCCTCTGATGCAAAAATCTGTTCCAAACCGACACCAGTTCTGGGCAAGGGACAGTTTGTTTTTCTTACTTGGATCTTCATTTATCTTTGTAGTAATAGGACATTTTTGTCTCGACTAGGTAATTCCTCATTAGCAAAACTGACCAGTTATCGATGAAAGAGATATGTCGTATAAAAACACGATCTGATCTAAGATGACCTATCTCGTCGAAACCACTTTTGAAGGGTTAACCGAATTGCAGTTAAAATTATATCTAATTATTAGAAATTCCGTAAACAGTATTTAAAATCAGTGAATAAACACTAACAAACAATTTTGGTAAAACTGGTGTTTTTTTTTCCTCAGAGAAGTGAATAGATGCCAGTTTTTTACGGCTCCACATGGTCCAAGCCTATTGTTTCGATGAATACGATACTTTTGTCAATCTAACCAGATCTTGATGGACGAGATATCTCGTCATTAGAAAAACTGATCTGGTCTTGATCTCGACATCATCAAAACCCGGCAATATCTTCATCAATCAGAATTTAATTGGCATTCTCTTTGACGAGATATATCGTCATTATAAAAATAGGTCAGATCTCTTGATGGACGAAAAATCTCGTTGAAACCACTTGGAGGGTTAAGTAAATTCTAGCTTAGTATTATGGATTTAGTAGAAATAATAAAGTTCAAATCTTATAGTATTGCAAAATGAAGAGATTTTATTCGTATTAACTATTTACACTATGATTCAAGTAAAATACATCCAAAATTATTATTGTGCCAAGTTGTTTACACTCAAATAAATCAGAAAAGATTTTGAAGTTTATTTTTCCGCAGTGAATTATTTTGCATATTTCTTTCGTGAGGATAGAAGCGATGCTATAGAAAAAATTCAGAATATTATACACATCTGAGTTGTATAATAACGACAACGACCAGTTCTCTTTATTTCTTACCTGCGTGGGAGCCTAATGTTATCAATAAGATATAAATATCTATGAAAAGACGCGGAAGAACTCGCTGCAAAAGTGAAATTTGAAATTCAATCGGGATATCAAACTGTGGGCAATGCAGTTTTATTTAAATCATCTTGGCACTTCAGTAGAAAACCCAGAGAATGGTACTAGATGCTCTACCGTTGAAACGTATTTGTTATAACGGTATTGAAACTCGGTGTTCCTTAAAGGAGTAACTGACACAAGTTATAAAAACAATACTTTTGTGATGTAAAGGAAAAAATCCAACTGTTGGAATGCCTAAGATATTTCATTATAATATTCAAAATTTCATTATATTGCATTCGGATTTTGAAAGATCATTAAATATCGGACATGTGTACAGTACAATAGAGACACATAGTACAGTACAGTACAGATCGAGTAGAGTAGAATTTTGATTATCCGATCTCCGAATTACCGAGTGTGCGTGTTATTCAAGTCTAAATTTATATCGATTTATTTTAACCTTAATCCTCCTGGTGGTTCTCTCAACGAGGTATCTCGTCGAAACAGCTAACAGGAGAGTTGGTCATTAGCAAAACTGACCAGATCTTGATCTTGTAACCACAGGAAAAAAATCGGCAATATTTGATGACGAGATATCTCGTCATTAGCAAAATTTCTCAGATCTTGATGAACAAGATGCCTCGTAGAAACCACTTGGAGGGTTAAGTAAAGCTTCGAGCACGAATGTGCGCACATTGTCCTTTATTGGTTTGATTTGGTGGGCGGATGGTTGGGTGTTATGGCGCAAGATTCCAAGATGGATAAGTTGTCACCAAACTCAAGAACAAATAAAATTCTATCAAAATCTATTAAAAATATCAGATGAACATAAAAAGCATGATAAAACATTGGAGCAAACAAAATGGAAAACACTTGAAAAGTATGAAAAAATAAATTTACTAAATCATCTCATCATCAACATGAAAATGTAAAATGCAGTTTAAAATGCATTGAAGGGAATGATGAAATAATGCAGGTTTGCGTATGTGAAAGTACAGGGAAACAGAAGACCGTTAAGGACTTCTTCAAGAGAGTGTAAAAAAAGATACGTAACTCACGTTCAGATTTATTGTTAATTATCAAAATACATACAATGACACAAATTAGAGTATAGTTTATTCTTAATCCTTGCTTTATGAATCTTTCAGGCCACAATAGTAAGAGCAAATAATACAGTAAATATTATCTGAATACTTCGTATTAGCTGTTTTGTGTTGTTAAACGCGTCCGTATTACCCGAGGTGAAACATTACCTCGAATAATCAAGATTCTATAGTACATCCATATTTTAGGTTTACTTCATTGCAATAACGCATCCGGTATATTTCTGGGAAGTAAGAAACTTCTTAAAATGCGCGATTTTAGTTTTGCAATATCTGTGGTGAAAGTGACATTGAAGCGCTCCATTTAATTTGAAAACGAAAGATATATACTTATATTCCTACACAGATTTATATCCTTTACGACTTCCAAAATAAATGATACTTGAAACGAGAAATATTTTCCGAGACATTTTTATGACTCAGCTGATAAGAACACACAAGGATTTCCAATTTCCTAAAAACTAGCCACAGTATGCATAAGAGAGGATGACACTGCAATAAATATTTCTGAAATGTTTACTAGATGCCATATTCTTACAGAATCTGTAAGAATAGTTCATCGAGCGATGAAATTATGAAATTCACGAATGTATTGATCATAAAGTGTAAAATTGAACTCAGAGATCATAGTTGCTCACAAACTACAATATCAGATTGTTCCTTTGACATTTAGTGAAAGAAATTAATACTTGGAGAAGAAAGACCCTTTACAATCGAACCCCGGTATCGAGAGATCATTGTTGCTTACAAACTACAGTATTAGATCGTTCCATTAACATTTAATGAAAGAAATTAAAATTCGAAAAGCAAGACCCTTACATTGCACTCCGAGTTCGAGGGATCATTGTTGCTCACGAACTATAGTATCAGATCGTTCCTTTGGTATGTAGTGAAAGAAATTAATATCGGGAAGAAGGCCCTTTACATTTTCACTCCGGGATCGAGAGATTATTAACTCGCAAACTACAGTATCACATTAATTCATAGACATTTAGTGAAAGAAATTAATATTTGAAAGCAAGGCGCCTCTATTTACACTCCGATAGCGCTGTTCACTAATTCGTGTGTCAGTCGACCATTTGTGACTTAACATCGATTTACAAGTGGCGCCATCTGACGAACCTATTGTTTTCTTAGGTGGGTAACACACGGGGCGACCTGAGAAGCGCTATCCGGGACTGTGGAGCTGGTTGGTGAATACATTTCCGCTGCTGTCACGCGGGGTAGCTCAGCTCACTAAATCGCGTGCGACGGTCGACCATCCACGACTCAGTTGCCATTTACAAGTAGCGCCACCTAGCCAACCTACTGTATTTTTGCATGTGACCGACGGGACTATTTGGAAAGTGCAACCTGGGGGTTCGCTTTTTCTTCCAGACAGGAAAACAAACGACTGAACCGCTCGGAACGCGCCACCAGGCTCCGAGCCAAATAGCGACGAAAAGAAGATGCGAGACCTGGGTTGTGGTTCCCTAGTCGCCCCGTGTACCACCACTCTAAATCCTGCATGAAGTTCTCTCTCTGTGACCTCCCAATTCTTAACCCTCCAAGTGGACGAGATATCTCGTCCATCACAATCTGCCCAATTCTGATAATGACGAGATATCTCATCAGCAATATATGGGCAATTTTTTTGTTATTGACGAGATCAAGACCTAGTCAGTTTTCTTGTAATGACGAGATATTTCATCCATCAAGATCAGGACAATATTTTTTGATGACGAAATATCTCGTCAAGACAACCACCACGAAGGTTAAAATCAATAAAAAAAATTCGCAGAATATAATAATGAAAATACCAGCATAGCAGTTCCTGTTGGGTTCTGGTACCATGATACCGGTGGCTCCCTCCCCTATGTGAAGTGACCTTCCTTTTAATATAAGCACCAAGCAGTACTAAAGTAAAACTACTCTGCCTTGAATGATTAATATTTTAGTAAAAATGAAATAAATAATATGGGAAGTATATATTAATAATATTTTTGCTAAATTAAACTCCTGTCAATCCAGTTAAAAAATGTCAAATTCGTCTAAAATAAAATTAACTCTACATTACTGCAAAAGTTGACGATTTTACCCTGTCCTTTCATTTGAGTTCAGAGCGATTGGACTGTAAAGCAGTTTTACTGGAAGATGGCACAAAATCGACATTTAGAGTTCAAATACCACTACGAAATCGATTCGCCTTTTAAAATACTTCCTATCAACGGAACGTTTTCCAATAAAGTGACTAATCTGTTACAAATGTCACAAACTATATCCAACAATTTACAACTCCTTTCCATCGATATTGGCAGGTATCATTCCGATAAAAATAAATTAGAGCTCCTGTTTGTAAACGACGGAAGTCAATGAAACAGAAGTGGTCTGCCAGTCTTACTTTTGGGATTTTTCCAAATCTGTAATGAAAATGTGATTACAGATAGATCCGTTTTCATCCGAATCGAAGAATACGTATGGACAGCAGCGCTCACATGCAGTATACGTATGGCAGGGCTCTAATACGTTAAGTGAATCACCACTTGCACGTGATTTGAAGGTCTGATATTGTCAAGACATAACGACGGGGGAATTGGTTGCTTTCGGCAGAGCACTAAAAACAATTCAGATATGTTACAGCAATTCATTCTCATCTCGTATCAGGCTCCGATTCAATTTAAAAGAAATGGACTCAGTTATGTTCGCTTTTTTCTACGCTGATGCTTTATTCTGTTAGCGAATCCTAATTTATCCCAATGAATTAATCATTTAAGCATTGTTTGCTTTCCAGAATGTAGTTGTATTATTAGTTACTACATTGCATTTAAAATAAGTGTACAAAGCAACAGAAAAATATTTATTTGTAAAACCTAAACAACGATTATTTAGGATACTTATTGGTATTTCATGAGGATTCCATTATATGACATGGTACAAAGCAACAGAGAAAATATATATTTGTAAAACTAAACAACGAGTATTTAGTATAGTTATTGGTATTTTATGAGGGGTCCCTCATATAACCTGGAACTATATCTCGGAGTTCATACATGGGTACCTGTGGTACTTTAACTGTTATACTGTATTTTGCAGGCTAGTAGAAATTCTATGGCACATTTTTCGAGTTTTGATTGTCTACGGATTTATCTGTTTCATAGTTTATAAGATTACTCAACAGAGCAGAAAGACGCATCATATATTAATGTCTCGCATCAATATTCGTTATTAGTGGCGTTTAATAAATATTTTATTGTTCAATTACTCACCACAGGCTGCATATGCTTTATGAAATTCTCAGTTTATTAAATTCTGGGAATCATTCAAAATAGAACTCATTGTCTAGCATAGGAAGCGTATATTGAAGCCCCTTTTTCTTAACCCTCCTGGTGGTTGTCTCGACGAGGTATCTCGTCATTAGTAAAACTGACCAGATCTTGATGGACGAGATATCTCGTCATTGGAAGAAACCTGACCAGATCTTGATCTCGTCACCATAAAAGAATCCGCAATTTCTTGCTGACAAGGCATCTCATCCTTAGCAAAAGTGGACAGATATCATTGATGTACAAGATATCATTATTAGCAAAATTGGTAAGATGTTGATGAACGAGATATCTCGTTGAAACCACTTGGGGGTAAATGTGTACTGTAGTAATAAAGCAGCTACTTAGAATCAGTGAATTTTAACTCAGAATTTGCATATTACATATAAACGGCTTATTTATACACTGAAATGTTCTTTTTGATGAAAAAGAAGTGTTCTGTTTTTCTACACTCATAAAAGTCGAGATTTCAAAGAAATTTACATGTGAAAGTTGCAATTCCGGGTTAGGTTAATCTATATCAATTACAATAGTACATTGAATAGAGGTTTATTAGTAGAGCAAAAAACGAGTTATCCGGAAAAAAATTATGATCAGATTTAATTTCCGTATCTACGAGAGGAAGGTAGTTCAGGCGCTTACCTTACAACGGAAGAGTCATTAATATTAATAATTTTTCAATTAAAATCATCAATTTGTACAGAGAATCATTAATTTCATTCGCAGTTAATTAATGTTCGTTTGATTTTTTTCCCAATCTGAAAAATCGGATTTATTTTCCTATTAGTTACAAGGAATCAACTGAAATCTTATATCCAGTAAACTAATTTTACTCACATTGGCATCGCTTAAGTACTCATGGAAATATAAATAGATTTCGTAATTGAATTTGTATTGTTCTGTTTATTCAACCAGTTTGAGCAGTCGTCGATAAACATGTAAGTAAAATGCTCCTTAATTCCAATGCAATGCTGCAATTAAGATTTAAGTTGAGTTAAACACATTATTACGAGTACTTTCAGATCTACATGGTTTTAGTTGTACAAATATTTGTATTACAATGGTTAAATCATGGTAATAAAATTAGACATTACCTTTTAATGCCAATAACATCATCATTTTAATAGGGAATTAAATGATGGAACATACAATCTAAAAATGTGAAAAATATGTTGTGCCCATTATTGTTATTTTTTGAGTATGAGTTTTGAACTAATTCATCGATATTATTATCATTGCTATTTGTAAGTATTTCTCAGTTCGTGTCCCATAAAACCAGCTTTTATCTCAATACATAGAAATATGTTACTTGATTAGATGAAAGGTTAGTTAAGTAAGATTAAGGTAAGTCTAAGCTCATTCAGAACTCAATTTTATCCATTTTATTTCTATCCATTTTAGCATTCCGATTATTGATTATTGTTAGTACAAAAATGAACCTTTAAGCTGCATTTCATTACTTAGGATTAGTATATAAATCGTTGTACAATTGTCAATACACCCTATATAAAGAAAATCCGTTAAGAATGAGGCAAGAACATTCAGGGTTAATTTAAGACTATTTTAGTTAGTTTACATGCATTGTTCTCCAGTATAACTATTCACTGATCGTTGGATGCTATAACTTTACAGCATTCGCTTTCATCATTAGTTTATTTGCATTTCTAACCAAGCTCATAAACTTTTATTTTTAAGGTACTCCAATTACGAGCATGTAATCTTTGAGGTCTTCTCTACTACTCCAAGTGTTAGACGAGATATCTCGTCCAAGATTTGGTCAATTTTGCTAAGAACGAGATGTCTCGTCGAGGCAAAACTGCCCCATTACTCCAAAGGGAATAAAGATCCAAGGAGAAAAAAAATTGCTCCATGCCAGAAACTGGTAACAGTTGGAAACAAGTTTCTGTAACAGAGGCTGGCAACTACAGGACCGTTTTCCAGGCAAAAATAAGCCATCAGTAGGGTTAAGGGGTTTAGTGTCATATATGTTTCACAAAACAAAAATATCGCTAGAGCATTCGACTTGTCGGGAGTAGATCAAAATCGAGCTCTGGTCTCTTCCAAGATTGGTTCAAATGAATACTTCTTCATTCTATACTCTATTATATACATTAATGGAAAGCTATTTTCAGATGATACTACGTAGCAATATAAACAAGTAATTCAGTTTATTTTGGCGTAGTTAGCTTTTGTGTATTGAAAATGACAAAAGAGCGGCAAAACAAACAAGGCCTATTTGACTACAAAAGTTTACTTTTTGGAACCACCTATAATTTTATAATTACGTCTTTTAAGATTTTGATAAATTTCCCTTACCATTTGTTAAAAAGGAAAATATATAAGGATATGAATTTAATATTAACTATAAAAGTATGTGTAACAGTTCAAGCGTACTTGAATTATACGAAGCGTATATATAACTCGTATTATCTCTTAATATAGCTATATAATTCTTTAAAATTTGAAATGACAAGTGAAGGGAGACAAATTTGTTCAATAATACAAAATACAAGAATACAAAAGGTCGAAAATACAATAAGATGAACAAATTCAATATCCCATCATCAGACTTCTTGTATTTCAATACCTCTGCACCTCTACAACTCTATTCATCTCTTCGCATCGTATGATGTGTATGTTTTTTTATTGAACGAAAGCAAACTCCCCGTGCACCCCAGAAGTACAACACGGGGCTTAAACGGGAGGGGTAAGTTGATTTAACAAAGATGTTAAATCTCAACAACAGTGGAAACAATTGAAGAGGAAACAGTGGAAAACAATTTAACTAAAATTACAAGATTTTATGAACTTGACAAATGAGTAGAAAAGCAGATGTACGTTTTCTCATTCTTCCCATATAGGGGTCAGTTTGGGTTGACAAAAGCACCAATGCGGCACAGCAATGACGCCAAACTGTAAGTCTGAAACTTGAAAGAACTTTCTTGCGGAGTACATCTACAATAAATACTTTGAAAAAGCCTTTCAAACTATGAGAGGGATTTTCAGTGTAAACAAACAAATCAGATGGAATGCAAAGATTTTACTTCCGCTATCCAAATACTCTAGCATGACACATATCGGGGTTACCTTAAAATGTAGTTTATCATCGTTTTGGTGACGTTTGGTGTTTAGTCCAAAACCAACTATCATATGTCAATTCGGAATGCTGTGCTGAAATCGTATTCGAAAAACAAGCTAATTGATGTTACGTACAGGAAACACGTTCCGCCTACCGCCACCTACATTTAACTTCACAGAAAATGCCTCTCATATAACTACATAATTAAACTACTTAAATTGGTACATACATATGATACGATGGCCATTTTTGATATGTCGAAATTTATAAAAAAAATTAGGTGCTTTACTTAGTAAACAGCATAAATCACAGGATACTTAATCATAAAACTTTCTCTCAGGTCACAAATAATTTGCCTAGCATACACACGAGTCTGCTCTCACGCATACCTGAGCCATCGCCTAAAAGCATTTCTTCTAAGGAATAAATATTTTGCTCTAATCTCCAGATTCTGAACGTAATATAATTTTCCGCTCACATGTACGCATTCAGAGGCGTTCTCCCTTCGTTAGTAGTTCGCAAACTCTTTATAAGCCAACAAATATTTTGTTTTATACGTTCCCGATAGTAATAACCTCCTCGGATACAAATAATGCGTAAAAAAGGATAGCTGCTTCCCAGGAAAATGAAAAAGTAGAGGTAGATTGAGATACGAAACAAATTTCGCCGACCGAAATTAAGTCTTTTGATGCGCTTTCGATCTTAATTTGAATAAATTATTCCTGATTTGAAATACGTCTCCTTAAAAAACCCGCACCGACGGGCAGAATTTTATTACGTTATCATATAACTCCGAAATAAAATTCATAAAACAAAGCGCATCGGAACGCGCGGGGAGCGGTTATGTTTTTAAACTTTGAAGTCTAAAGTTGTGGAGTCGAATCTCGCGATTGCACGTGGAGAGAAAAGAAAGCAGGAACGAGAGAAAAGAAGGCAGGAACGAGAGACGGCAGAAAAAGAATATGCTAATTTCAGTTTGCTGGCGAACAGGAATATGTTTCATTCCTTTTTCCTTTCCAGTATATTTTGCTTCTCAGAATGTATAAATAAATATGCAGTTACCGAGAGCTACTCGCCGCCGAAGCAGTGGCAGAGGAATGCAATTGCTTATTGTCGTCACTTTTTGTTCGTCTGTTTTACTAAATCAAGTTTTATTTCGGTATACGAATGCAGGGGACCTATCAAATGTTTTAACCTTACGCACTTGTTTACTTTAAACTTGCGCGTCATGAGTGGTAAAGTGCGATTCGAAGGAGGATGGACCCTGGTTCCGTTCTCGAGAGTACCATAAAACAAACTCGCGTAAGTTGAAAGTAAGGTTAAAGAAGTATATACGAATATTTTGTTTGTTCCAGGATGTATTAAGCTCAACCACTTGGCTTTTGTAACTAAAAACCTTGTAACTAATAACATTATTGGTTTAGATACACAAATTAAGTCTAATTGCAGGTAATATCAATAAATACCTTACCTATCTTAACCCTCCTGGTGGTATTCGCCACTAGTAAAACTGATCAGATATTGATGGACGAGATATCTCGTCTTTAGAAGAAAACTGACCAGATGTTGATCGCGTGATCATAAAAAAAGTCGGCAACACCTTGATGACGAGACATCTCGTCATAACTAAACTTGATCAGATCTTGATGGACGAGACATCTCGTCGAAACCACTTGGAAGGTTAAACCTGCGCGTCATGAGTGGTAAAGTGCGATTCTAGGAAGAATGGATCCTTGTTCTGTTCTTAGAAAATACATAAAAAAATCGTGTAAGAGTTGAAAGTAGTTTAAATAAGTATATACTGTTGGATGTAAAATTCATCTTCCATTCAACATTGAAAATTAATTTTTTTATTATAACTCCTAACGTATTACACCTCTATTTTTGATATACTTCAAGAGTCAAGAATATTAAATATTCATTCAAATTACTTCCACTTCGCCGGATGTTTCAAATATGATAATGCATTCTGTGCTTATATAATCGAGTCTTTTTGTTTGTATACTTTGTTTCTTGTTCATAATATTTTGCCTGACATAGTAGAAGGAAAAATATAATTAAAGAAAACAAAGCAACATATAATGCATAAAAGGTTTTCTCAAAAATTGAAATGCAATGTATAATAGGTTCTCATGACAAACTTCATCCTCTGAATAAAGCTTTCCACCTCTTGTAGACATACTGAGTCTCTTGTAGACGTACTTGTCAACAGACTGAGCCGCAGTACCATACACTTAAGAGTATCCTGGAAGAGATAAGGCAATATTTAATTGTCTCCCAAAATAACAAAGCAACATATAATGCATAAAAAGTTTTCTCAAAAATTGAAATGCAATGTATAATAGGTTCTCATGACAAGCTTCATCCTCTGAATAAAGCTTTCCATCTCTTGTAGACATACTGAGTCTCTTGTAGACGTACTTGTCAACAGACTGAGCCGCAGTACCATACACTTAAGAGTATCCTGGAAGAGATAAGGCAATATTTAATTGTCTCCCAAAATAACATGATTCTGGCGACTGGATCATAATAGCCGGAAAATACTGATTTATTGGCTGATAATATGGGGCTAATTCCCTACCTAAAAGGGGGAAAGAGATAAATGCAAGGTAACCATCGGACAGCTTAGGTAGCTAAATAAGGCACTTTTCGACCTCATTCCTGTACCGGTACTCTGAACCGAAATAGATATGGGTATCTGGGAGAAATTAGATGTTTCGCTTTCCTATAGTTAGCTTAAAGTAGCTTTTAATCACATTGCCATACAGATAAATCAATTTACATGACAATTGGAAAAGAGTACAAAAGATAATAGAAATGTTAAGCATAATACAGAAAAAGGCATAAAGAGCAAAATATACTACCAATATAAAATTCAAGAATTAAAATGGAAGTTTTTAAAAGTTATAGCAAAATGTTTGAAAAATTCAGAACTGAAGAAAATGTCCAGACTTGGTGATTTGAGATCCTCCTAGATTTGAGAAAATGTTCGTAAAAAGTTTCTTTCGATATATAAAGTTTAAAATCTTTATTAATGTCACTATTAGGATAAATACATACCCCTCAATATACTAATAAATCAACAAAATTAAAAATGATTTTTGCTGATAATAACGCTAAAAACACTTGCATATTCACAATAACTGTAATATCGTCGCCTTACAAGGGGAACAAAGGGCAACGAATTCTACTCACTAAGTGAGTTTCTCAAGAAGAAATATAACCTGCATGCACAAAAAAACGACTTAATGTACTTCACCAGTCTACAGATCAGCAAAATCTGGGCTAGAAAAGTTAAAAAACTCATTGCGAAAAATTTGACCTAGTGTGTTTCACTTGTAAGTCGACGATATACTAAGTATTGTTTGAACTATAATACAATGTTACAATAAAATAATGAAAAAATGACAATAGTTAGATTAACTCAGACTTAGAAAATTTAAAAAGTGAAAATGAAAATTATGCTTGTAATAAATTAAATTTTCATTTTTTTCCATGTAGTAAATGCAATGATAAAATAAGCACCGTAAGTAAAAGATCGTTGAATTATCAAAAACGAAAGAACAAATTCCCGGACATAATAACAGCCCCCTTAACGAAGCTGCGTACTTTCTTTTGACAGGAGTTATAAATTGAGTTGCCCTACACTGTGGCAAAATAGTGTATACATAGTGTATAAAAAATCGGAAAAACAAATTCCTAGACATAACACCAGCCTCCGACGAAGGAAGTTACGTATGCCCTTCAGACAGGAGTCTCAAATTGAGTCATCACATACTTCGTGTATTTCACTTGCAAACCGACGATATGCTAAGTCTTATTTCAACTGTATTTCGATGCTACAGTAAAATAAGGACAAAATGATAAAACTTAGATCGACGCAGACTACGGAATTCAAAGGAAAGGGAAAATTAGTTACGCTTGTATTAAATTAAATTCGCATTTTTGCCTTATAGAAAAAAGTGATGAAATAAGCACTGTAAGTAACAATACGTTAAATTATCAAGTAAAAAAACAAAAAAACGGAAAAACAAATTCCTAGGCATAACAGCCTCCTGACAAGGGAAGCTGCGTACGCCCTTCATAAATTGAGGGGTCATAAATTGAGTACATACATAGTGCATACAAAAAATGGAAGGACAAATTCCGACACATAACAACAGCCTCCCGAAAAGGAAACTACGGGCACCCTTTTGACAGGGGTCATAAACTGAGTTTTATACTTAGTGTGTGTCACTTGTAAACCGATGACATGCAAAGTGTTGTATTTCAATGCTACAGTAAAATAATGAGACAATGACAATACTTAGGTTGGACGCAGACTAAGGAATTTAAAGAAAAAGGTTTAGTTACGCTTGTAACAAATTAAATCCTCATTTTTGCCTTGTAGTAAATACAGTGATAAAATAAGCACTGTAAGTAAATATACGTTAAATTACCAAGTAACAAAAATAGGAAGAACAAATTCGCAGACCTAATAACAGCCTCCCGACGCCCGATGGAAGCTCCTTACGCCCTTCTGACAGGAGTCATAAATTGAATCACCATACATAGAGTATATAAAAATGGAAGGACCGATTCCCAGACATAACAGCCTCCCGTCGAAGGAAGCTACGCACACCCTTTTGACAGCATTCATAAATTGATCATATACTAAGTGTTGTTTGAACTGAATTTCAATGCTACTATAAAATAATGAAAAAATGACAATACTTAGATTGACGCAGATTAAGAAATTTAAAGAAAAGAAAAGAAACAGTTACACTTGTTTTAAATTAATCCCTACTTTTGCCTTGTAGTAAATTCAATGATAAAGTAAGCACTACAGGTAAAAGTACGTTAAACCACCAAGGAACAAAAAACGGAAGAACAAATTCCCAGACATAATAACAACAGCCTCCCGACGAAGGAAGCTCCGTACGCCCTTCTGACAGGAGTCATAAATTGAGTCGCCATACATTATCTCGGCGACGGACGCCTGTTGAAAGCTCACCGAAAGAACACATTCATCGCCAAAATACCAATTTTCGCTTCAGATTAACCCACGTTATCTCACTTAGAACAAATCCTACAATCTAAGCTGATGCGTGACTCTCCGAAATTAGCAGTCACACAAGTTCAGACACGCAGGTGTCCTCGCTGGGGTAGGTTTGAGAGTTGGAGTGCCGCTGCCTTTTGTGAGAAAACATCCAGATGCGACTACACACTGGTAGTCTCTCAAGAACCTATGCCTATCACTAGAGGGCCTCATTACATAAACTAGTTTCCATTATGGTACTGTCGAGAGAAACACGCCACAGTGTACGATAAGAGTGATGTATTCTGTTTCCCAGTCTGCATACAGCTCGCTGGCTTCCACTCTGCTTTCCAAGGTACAATGACCAGGAGACTAATGCATACCTTCATCAGACATTGGTGATGGCTCGAGAATACTTGTGTAAAAAGACTCAAATATTTTTGATAAACTGGACAGCAGTTTTTAACCGGTGTGCCGCAAGAGTGGCAGTGCTGTGCCTCACGGGGGTGAATGGTTTAAATTGTGCAACGGTTCAGTATTGAACTTTTGACAAGTATGCTCACAAATACTTTCAAGTCTTATCCGGATTTTCAATTCACGTATAAAAAATTTGTAGAATTATTTTTTAAGTAGTACAGATAATTCTTGAAAAATATTTTTTAAAGCCCCTTTGGAGCAAAATGAGTTGGTAACTACTATTATTTCAACCGGTTAGCCACAAGAATGGCAGTGATATGCCTTACGGATGGTGAAATGGTTTCAATTGTGCAAAGGTTAATATTATACTTTTGACAAGTATGCTCACAAATACTTTTTAGTCTTATCCGGATTTTAAATTCACGTATAAATAATTTTTAGAATAATTGTTTATTTTATAGTGGTAAAGATAAATTCTGGAAAAATATTTTTAAGAACCCCCTTTTGAGCAAAAGGAGTAGGTAAATACTATTATTTCAACCGATGTGCCACAAGAGAGGCAGTGGTGTGCCTTAGGAATGGTGAAATGGTTTCAATTTGCAAAGGTTCAGTGTTTTACTTTTGACAAGTATGCTCACAAATAATTTCAAGTAATATCCGGATATTTAATTCACGAATAAATAATTTTAAGAATTATTTTTTACTACTACTAAGAAAATATTTTTAAAAGTCCCCTTTGGAGGAAAAAGAGTAAATAACTATTATTTTGCACTGACTATTTTTTACTACTATTTTTTACACTATTTTTTTGTGAATCAATCAATTTTATACTTAACTTTTGTTAGATCGGCAAAAATAAATTTTTTGTATGTCCCAGGATTTTAGTAATTTGTGTATGTGTGCCGGGCAACGGTCCGAGATCAATCCTGAATGGAAAGATACGAGGACAACGCATTGAGAACGAAGTTGAGGGACACACTTCAAGGAAGGTAAACAAATTAAAAAAAACCTAAAATTTGTGAAAAAGGAGTAGGAATTTTAAATCTTGAAATATTTTTTAAAAGTTGAAGTTTTTAATTATTGTTTACTTCAATGCTTTGCTTCAAATGCTTCATGCTTCAAATGCTTCTTTCTCTTCTAAATATATCTCATGTGTATTAGAAAAAGTACACTAAAATATTTTGTTGCAAATGTAAAATCAAAAATAATTGCTCAAAGTGTCCACATCAATATTACTTATCAATATTACATCAATATTATCAATATTACATCAATTATTATCAATATTACATCAATATTGATATTGATATAATATTGATAATAATATTATCATATTATTATTATCTATAATATTATCATATTATTGATAGAACTGGTACAGAGATATCCTAGCTCTCATAAAATGGTTTTTAGTCGCTGCACAATTACGATTAAAAGAAAAAAAATCACGCCACTTTTGTTACAACTCATTTCACTTCAATTCCGGAAAACTTTAAAAGTAAAATGAAACCTTGCTATACCAGTCTACTTTTGTAAAACACACCGCGCTCTTCGAAATCTAAAAATGAAAATTAAAAATTTTGGAATATGTTTTTATGCAAAAGTACTTAGTGGCCTTTTACTCTCCACCCACCCTGGATACTCTCAGAAAATTACTGATTCGAAAAAAAAAGAAATTTCGGTAAAAAACCAGAAATTCTTTCGCAGACACGGAAACGTTACTTACGTTGTCACAGAAAGTAAGTCTAAATGCGCTGAGAATCCTTGGAAAAAAGCCTTTTACTGGAAGAATCCACCAATGCAGTATCTTCGAGCTTTTTCCCATTTGAATAGCTGCGGAGTTAAGTGGCATAACGACTTTGAATGTGACGATTTATTCATAGTAAGTTTCCTTTTGTACCCGATTTGCTTTTAAAATATTTAAAAGCGGCGTTTTAGTGACTGTAATAGAATTTTGTATTTTAACCCTTTGAGCGTCGCCAGATTTCCCAGTAGTGTAGTTGCTTTCATCCAACAACGCCTTTAATGACTAAATAACCACATCTGTTGTATGAAAGAATGCCTTCTATTGGTCCATTCTTTAGATCGGATTTCCCTTCAGGATTGATCCCGGACCGTCGCCAATAGCACTATGTTACTCCAACGCGACGTTAATTAATTAACATTACCTTTCCTTAGACTAGAGGGACGTCGTTGTGAGTTCCGAGTTGTAGGCGGCGCAGATTCGATTCCTATCAGCTGCATTCATCCCTGGGTGCATTTCTCTCTTCTGTGTCAGTAAAACCTGAACTGTGTGTGTCTATTACTTGATATTGTATGTCTTGTGTCTGGTACAGTGTGACCAAAATATGACCCTTGCGACATAAAACCCCAACAAACCAACCAACCTTTGAATCGAATTCTTTGAAAGGATTCTATTGTCCCAATCTGTAGATGGTAGTTGGATTTACATCGCACTGGAACAACGCAACGGGCTATTGGCGACGACCCGGGATCAATCCCTAAGGAAAAGGATCCGAAGACTGCACCTATTAATTTCGAACAACAATCAGATGACGAGGTAAACACCTGAGTTGGAAACCTATACTTCCACACCACGAAAAGGCGAGGACATTTGACGGCAGGTTTAACGTGAACCAGTTCCCCATTCTGTAGGGTTGAATCCTTTTGAGAGATTCTATTGATTCTTTCCTTAGATTAGAACACTTTGGAAAGGTTTTATTACTCTTTCCTCGGAATATAATATTATGGAAATAAACTATTTGCCGTTTCCTTACAATAAAATTATTTGGAAATATTCTATTGCAACTTTCTTTAGATTACAATCCTTTGGAAATATTCTTTTAGTCAAGAATATCAAAATTGGTTAAAAACCATGCCTGGAAGACTGCAGGTTTCAAGATGGAATAATGCATGTGAACCCCTCAGAGGGTTAAGTGAAACATCGAAGTTCTTTCTTAAAAAATGAATATAAAACTCTCTAAATTAATTTGAAGGCAAACATGAACTGGAATCTGCTAAACTTCTAAAGAATGAAACTGAGAAAGTAATTGTTTTAGTTTAATGGTTTTATCAAAGATTATACTATATAAGTTTTAGTCAGAAGGAGCATTACAGTTTCTCAAGTTTTAGTACAAATTCATTACTGTACTGTATGTCTTTAAGTAAATAGATTTTGGTTGGATTGGGTTTATGGCGTAAGGGCCATATTTGACAGAGCTGCGCTAAACACAAGACACGCAAACAACTCGCTGGTAGGGAGTTGAATTTACTAGCACTGGAGCAACGCAATGGGCTATTGGTGACGGTCCGGGATCAAACTCGAAGGGAAAGATCGAGGACGACGCCTCGTAATTTTTAACCTCAGGGAGTTACGGGGTCAAACTGCACATCCTACAACTCGAAGGCTGCTAGCGCAGTGGGAAAACCACTGAGAAACGAATAACTCTTGCAAACTGTAAAAAATAATATATTATTTTCATTGTTTTCAGATTTTCATTGGTTTTATAGCTTTCCCTCTATTCAATTTGTACGGTAGCCCGATTAGAAGAGTAACGGATTACAACCAGAGGGTTACAAGTTCGAATCCAACCGAAGACCGTCGTGTACAAGAGGGACTTTTGCAAGTTAATTCTGTCGTAGTCTCAAATGTCCTCACATTGGTATGATGTGGAAGTTTGGAGAGTGGGGTGCCTGCTCAGATGTTGACCTCGTCATCTGACCGCGATTCAAAATTACGAGGGATTGTCCTGGGATCCTTCCTTTCGGGATTGATCCCGGACTGTAGATAATAGCCCGTTGTATTGCTCCAGTGCAACGTTTATTCAACTACCTACCGTCATCAGTGTTATAGCTTTCTCTCCGTTGAATTTAAAAACTGGAAATAATTGTTTTAAAATCATCAGGATTAGGGGTCCTTTAAATCACCAAATGTGCAAAGAGGACTACCAAAGGGTGGATAAAGCCCCTTTGCCAGATCAACCCTAGCCTTTGCAGAATTCAAAGAATTAACTATGGTGAATAATTTTATTTTCGCCCACTCGTGGTTCCCACACCTGGAGCTGGTTGATTTGTCATGTATGGAATTTAAAGTGGATAGGGAAAGGAAAACGGATAGCCAGATCATGATTGAATTCATTTCACTTCGCGGAGTTATGGGTGACATATTTGATACAAAAATTGCGTAATATGAAAACTGAATTTGGGAAGCGCCCGAAATCAAATCCGATCATAAAAAACATGGATTGAGAAAATGAATCAAGATAGCATATTATCGCTACTAGATAATTAGATTACTGTTACTGTACAATTCAGAAGAAACTACATTTTCTGTTTAAATACAATACTTTTGCCTTGTTAAAAGCTTCATATTTGTGAATATAAGTTATAAGAATATAAGAATATAAGTGTATATATATATATATATATATATATATATATATATATATACCATGGAAACGAATTCGATTACATAACAGTCAACAACAGTACAGGACGCGCAACGAAAACAATAAAACAGGTACAGTACAATTACATTACACAAACACAGTCGAACATTTATATTAAACGCAGGTAAAATGGATTGTATGTTTAATACACAAATGTTCGACTGCTTTTGACTCCAACAGCGCCAAATTTCCCCCTTTTGGCGACTCTTGGTACTAAAAACATTTCTCGTGGAATACATCTCACAATGTTTTCAAAAATCTCAATATAAATTTGGTTGAATTTCGTTTATTCCACTTAGGTATAGATGCCTCCTAAGAGTTAGTTGTTTTCCTTTACAAAATTAACAGCAGAAATGATTGAAGACTTCTGTTACCACAATGGGCACGAATGCCACTTACAATTATATACATGACTACATTCAAAGGTATCTATCCTTATGTTTCAAAGTCTGTCTGTGAATATAATAGAGGGGTATATTTTCTAGTCACTACTAAGCATTAAATGTGCAATTTTTCTGTCCTTTTTTTAATTTAATCTGTTAACAGCTGTACGGCGTATACCTTAAAATCAAACAAATGCAGTTGGAATATTTCATCCAAAAATACTTTGAAAATATACCCAATACCCAAAATATATATCTGATGAGTTATAGTACTATATGTGTATACGTTTCTCTTTTAGCGAAAGATGAAAGGTATTTTTCAGATAGAAAGTTTAAGAAGTCTTATTTTTAATTCCATTGTCTAATGAAAGTAAGATTGTTATTTAATTTCATCCCTCATAACTATTTAAAGTATAATATAAATAATACAAAACTTTTAAAGTTATGTATATACTGTGGTATACATGCGTTAAATAATCCTACAAAGAAGTAATAAGTAATAGTTAAATTTTGTCGAGACATACATAGCTTATGACATACTAATAGCATTTCTTAGTAGATAAAAGGAAATAATTGTAGAAAAATGTAAAAGTCACCAGCAACACCAGGAATTTGATATGCTTATTTTAACTAAAATATTAGAGCAAACTCTCATTTTAAACGTAGTAATTAATACCTTTAGAAAATTATAAAAAGATTAGAAATGTGTCTTCACTTTAATAGAAATGTAAAAGATACAAATTTCGAAGTTACCGTTCTAATTATTCAGGAAAATGTGTATCTACGATTTTACAAGAACATGATCTTATTCATTCGACCCCAGTTCGTAAGAGATTTAAATCCTAAATAAACATACTTTCTCTCAAATTTGTGTTTTTCTTCAATGTAGAACCGTATATTGAATGAGTGAGATTTAATGTTTTTCGCGATAAAATTGTCCATGAAGAATTTAACTACAACAGTTGGATAATCAAAACGCACTTAAATGAATAATTTATTATTATCAGGATTGAAGAACTAGGAGCTCTGAATTGACTAAATCGATAATTGACGAATCTGACTTAATAATTACACTTACTGGTGGGAAGAATCCCTGGAAAGATTCGTCAAAAACATGTTAGAAATCATGTTGAAACCGTAGGTTGCTTGATAGAATAAGGCGTGCATGACCCTCAGAGGGTTAGAAAAGCTAAATAACTAGTATCGGGAAAATTTTGACTTGATGTGTTTTACTTGTAAACTAGCGATATATAAGTGAACCACATTCTTAATAAGTTCCAAGTTTGTGACAGACTTTGATTGTGTTTTAAAGCACATTTTTGTCCTATTTTCGATTTTCCATTATTCGATCACATCACATTACCTTTAACTAAGTAAAAACTAATTACAGCACTACTATTCAAAAAGGTACACTTATAATTGTCCTTAACCCTCTGATCAACACAAGTGTAGTTTTGCCTTTCCGCCACAACACACATAATGACTAAATAACTGCATCGATTGGTCGAAAGTGTTCTAAGAAGGTTTCGATTGATCAAAACAGTCACACACACAAAACTGTTTAGAAGTCACACAGGGAAGACTAAAGGCTGCAGAATGGATATATGCGTTTCAATCATTCTGAGGTTAAAAGGAGATAAAAATTACCATTATAATTTTCCATAACCCGTTGAGCATCATAAGATTTCCAAGATTTGCCTTTCCCCACAACACATACAATGACTAAATAACAATATCTATTGGTCGAAAGAATCCTAGGAAAGATTCCATTCGTCAAAACAGTCAAAAACCAGTTAGAAGTTATGCAGACACAGCAGGTTGCAGAACACAGATATATGCGTTTCAACCTTTCAGAGGTTGAAAAGATAAAAGTTACAATCACAATTTTCCATACTCTTTGAGCATCATAAGATTTCGGAGTATTGTAGCTTTTTGCTTTTTCCAACAACACACAATGAATAAATAACTACATCTATTGGTCGAAATAATTCTAGGAAAGATTCCATTCGTCAAAACAGTCTAAAACCAATTAGAAGTTACTCAGGCAAAGCAGGGTGCAGAAGAGATCTATGCGTTTCAACCCCTCACAGGGTTAAAAAAAAATAAAAGTTGACCCACAGGGCCTTGTAATTAAATCTGCCGAGGGTATAAATTTCCGACTAAAACCACTAACCCAGGAAGGGAGCGAGCATTACAGGACTTTCAGTCAATCCTAATAACTCGACGGAAGATAATCTAGATACGAAATTGCGCTACCTAGCTTATTTTTCTCGCAACTTGGAGAACATATTTTCTTCTGCGCTCTTCCGTATGTTTTCCGGTTCTACGAAAGGAGGGGTTATTATTAACTCTCGACGCATTGCTTAAGCTTTCTGGAGTGGACTTCTCATTCCGGGATGTCAACGGGAAATGCCGGCAGAAAACTGGAACAAAGTGCGGACCCTTAACTGTAAAATCGAGATTGAGAGAATGATACGCCAAACGGGGAGTGTAATTTCACTGCACTTTACAGTTACTTGAACTGGAGGAATTGATGCGGAAACAGTAAGAAATGGAGCGTCTCTTTCATAAGGATTGAGAAGTTTTATGAGGAGTAAGGGCAAAGTATCAAAAAAATTGCATCCAATGCATAAAATGACGCGAGAAATGTGAAGTATCGCTCAGATGAATTTCGATACTTATTTTCATTCGACGTTACGGCGTCGACCAGCATTTGGGCTGTAGGACTTACTGGGATTTGGTGCGTTTCTGTCAAATATTCTTTCGTTGCACGTTATACAATACTTCAGTTGAACTAAAACGTATTAAACTCAATGAGAAAATTGTTGAATATCCGAAATACGGAGAGGTATTGCTATTTTGTCCATTAGATATCTCAATAAGAGCATTTAATCTGAGGTGTTAACACGCATATATCCGTTCTGCAACCTGTAGTTTTTCATGCATGACTTAGTACCAGATTTGACCTTGACCAATTGAAATGTTCCTTGAATTCTTTCAACCTATGGATGAGATGGTTTAGTCATTATATGTGTTGTGCAGGAAAGGCAATATTACACTACTCGGAAATCCCGTGTTGTTCAGAGGATTAAGTTTAGTAGCAATAACGTACGTGTTCAAGATATTTTGGTTGTGAGTTCGAATCCAAATGGCCAAATGGTCATGTCCTCACATTGGCGGGGTGTGGAAGTTTCGAGAGTGGGGTGCCAGCTCAGGTGAGACCTCGTCATCTGACCGTGGTTCAAAATTACGTAGTGTTGTCCTCGGATCTTAGCCTTCGGGTTTGATCCCGGACAGTCGCCAATATCCCTTTGTGTTGCTCCGGTGAGACGTTAATCAAATACCTAAATACCTGCCTAGATATTTTGGTCAAAATTTTGTCTTTTGTCTTCGTAAACACATCGCTTTATAAAGATTCATTGTACGGTTTAGAGGAACTAATATTTTAATTTGGTTAGTGTTATAGGGGGGGTCCACAAAAATAAACTGGTCAACAATGGTATACAGGTTGGTATATAACTGGTATACCGATCGTCAAAAATTAACTCTTTCAGAAAATAAAAATGTAAAATTTAAGTATTTTGCACCAAAAGCATTGTTATGTTTGCTAATCTGTTGTTTTTCTCATACTCTCACTGATTTGTTTTTAGATACCTTAGATCCGTATTTTAAATGAGGACCTGAAAAAACCAACCCGCTTCCTTTACCAATTAAGGTTCAATACGATAATCATCTAATGGAGGATAAATATCCTAATGTGCTGTAATACCGTTTAATACGTGGAGGCTAGTGAATACGTAATAAAGATAAATATTCCCACTGATTTGTTTTAGATAGCTTAGATCCGTATTATAAATGAGAACTTACAAAAATTAACTATTCCTTTACCAATTCAGGTTCAATATATTAATCACCTGAGGATAAATATCTTAAAATGTTCTCTAATATCGCTTAATAAGAAGGGGCTAGTGAATACACAATGAAGATAAATACTCCCACTGATTTGTCTTTATAAATCTCTCAGATTTGTTTTTGATAGCTTAGATCCGCATTTTAGATGAGTACAAATTCAGCCCGATTCCTTTGCCGTACATTCAGCAAGTACCGTCAGCCCTCCCACCGTAGAAGCTCCCTGTCAAACAGCTGAAGCGTCCCCTCCTTTCCTGCGGATTCTGATGTTAATAAATCAGATGGAAATAAGGAGGTGGGTGTTGAAGCCCCACAAGGGAATGCCTTTCAAATGATAGGGTAAATGTTGGTGCACTTTAGTGGCTCTGGTTCCGTAAGAGGAGATTTCTGAAAATTGACCGCAAGCACGCTAGAGCGATGCATTACGTTTGCAAAACTGGGCCAGAGTTTTGAAAAATTGAAATTGAACGGCATTTTTTAACCCTCCACGTGGCTTTGACGGGATATCTAGTCCATCAAAATCTGACCAATTTTGCTGATGCCGTGATATCCCGTCATCCAAGGTCTGGTCAGTTTCGCTAATGACGAGACAACCACCATTAGGGCTAAGTCCTAGAAGACTTGAACACCCTATTCGAATTCTAGTAAGCTGAAGTAAGAAATGTCAAACTTCAAGAAATATCTACTTAAGATTAAAAACCTATGAAGAAATCTTCAGTGATCTTTTCTGTGGAGTAGAGAACGTCCACCATCATCTCAATGTTACCTGAACTCACTTTTTTAATTAAGCCTTTCCAGGGGCCGTTGTAGCCTGGTTGGAAGAGTAAAGGATTAGCGACAGGAGGATTCCGAGTTCGAATCAACCAAAGACAGTCGTGTACAAGAGAGGGCTGGTGCGCGTTAAATCTGTCGTAGCCCCAAATGTCCTCATGTTGGGGTGGGGTTTAAATTTGGAGAGTGGGGTGTCAGCTCAGGCGCGACCGTCATCTGACTGTGGTTCAAAATTACGCTTTGTTGTCCTCGATCTTTCCCTTCGGGTTTGATCCCGGACCGTCGCCAATGGCGCTCTGTGTTGTTACAGTGCAACGGGTACCACCTATTCAAACGGTTTGTACCTCCTATTCAAACACTCTATCCGATTTGTGAACATGCACCTTAACCCTCCAAGTGGTTTCAACGAAATATCTCGTCCATCAAGATCTGCTCGTTGAGACAAGCACCAAGAGGGTTTATCTAACTAGCTACATTAATGCCTTTTTTCATTTTCACATTTTTTACTTGATGTTTTCGTGTTTGGTTAAATATGGCCCCTGTGTGCTATAAAATCTAAAAACAACCAAACAATCAACTAACTAGCTGTATAAAAATAATGATATAAGAAGCCACACTGTAGTAATTACTATATCTACGCAGAAAGAATAGACTGTTTTTAAGGCCAAAAATAATTTCAAAATCTGTTTTACAGATATGTGTGTGTGTGTGTTAAGCAACTCTGGAATGGAATTCATTCACGAATCAAGATTTGGTTTTATGGTCACATTTCATGAAGGCTGATTACACCAGGACTGCTTACAGAGAAATTTAAAACGATTGAACATTTATTTCTAGACCTGGATTCAAAGGCCTGCTGTACATCTAGTCGCTCCAACAAACCGGATATTAAAAGTTTTGACTTTTCTGGAGGCGAATTTCTGAATTGTCTGGTATTGCTTTTATCTCACAAGACTAAACATCTATTGGTTGAAAGAATCCTGGAAAAGGGTCTATTGGTCAAGAAGGTCAAAACTGGTTAGATGTCATTCAGGGTAGGTAGTTAATTAACGTCGCACTGGAGCAACACCACGAGCTATTGGTGACGGTCCGGGATCAAATCCCAGTTGGAAAGATCCGAGGACAACACGCAATTTTGAACCACGGTCATGACGACGTCAACACCTGAGCTGGCAATCCCACTCTTCAAACTTCCACACCACGCCAACGATAGGACATTGGAGGCCACGACAGATTTAACTTGCACCTGCTCCCGCGTACACGAAGGTCTTTGGTTGAACCGAGTTTCGAACTTGAAACCCTCCGTTTGCTAATCCGTTACTCTTCCAACCACGGCCCAATCATAGAGGGAAGACTGGAGATTTCACAACGGATATATGCGAGCGAACCCCTCATATGGTGACTAGGTAACTATCTAAGGATTACTTCCAAGTAAGAATCTACTTAGAGAGGTAGTACTTTAGGTAGAAGAGGTAGTATTTGATTATTCAAAAAATAAATTATTTAAGAGTATTGACATTTCTTTCACTGCTGTGCAGAAATACGAGATTGAAAGAAGAATCAAGTAAATCAACCTTTCTATTTTCTATACGAATGCGGAAATCTTAAATGGATCTCCGATACTTTTCGAAACTGATTTTTTTGCTTCTTTGCTTAATAAATATGACGATCTCAACCACCGCGTTTCGTATTTTCGTAGGAAGTCAGTTCTCTATATAAAAAAGAATGAAATTTAAAACGAAACCTTCTGTCGATTACTGATGATATATTTCTTTATATTTTACACATAAATATACATTTCCAATCGATTAGCAGTGAAATATAATTTAGCTTTCCTAGACATTAGATGAATTTATAAGTATGACGTCGTCTCTAATTTTATTTCTGAATGATTTATATTCGTGAAAAAAATACGACAAATGAACATTAGCATCGAAAACTGTTTTCGAATTCCAGCATATATGTCCATGCCACTTATTAAATATAAACAAAATACAGTTATTGTTTTTACATATTTTGAGAGAAAAAGAAGCAAACGCTCAGTTAACATAAATCATAGATTGCACTTAAATATGTATGCCGAAGACAAAAGAATAAATTTCCTTAACAACTGTTTGTTATTATCTGTTTTGAAATGTATATCACCTTTAAGTTTTGATTTATCTTGCCTAAGTAACCGTGATTATGCGTAGGACTCCATTAAAACAGATAGTCAATTGGGGATGAAACTCATAAATATGAGACATTGTTTTTTCAGTTGCATTATGAAAGGTTCTTTCCGTGTATATTCTCAGGAATTTAAACAGTAAAAAGTAAACTATGGACAAATGAAAATATGGTACATCAACCTACAAGTGGTTTCGACGAGATAACTCGTCCATTTCGCCAATTTTGCTAATTACGAGATATCTTTTCATCAAGATATTACTGATTTTTTATGATGACGAGATCAAAATCTGGTCTGTGTTTTTTCTAATGACCAGATATTTCATTCATCAAGATCTGTCAGTTTTGATGATGACGAGATATCTCGTCGAGACAACCACGAGGGTTACGGTAATTTCACCATCCTCCAAAGTATACATGAAGTGTGAATTCTCTATTAATCACACACAGAGCATATTACTGTGAATTGCATGTAGAATTTTGTAGTAGAATTTTGTGAATTGCATGTAGCAAGTACCAAAATTTCTACCGAATAGTGAAATGCTTCCTATCAAGGCAGCGAATAGCAAATCAGATGTTCATAGATAATCAACGCTTGTGTCTAAGTCTTTCATTGCAACAAAAGAATTGATTTGTGAAGCTTCGTACTTTATTATAACTCAAATTTCCTCCATACAAATGCAACGGTGATCATTTCGACGTGTTCACAGCACTAATAGACTAATCCGCTCGTGCAAAAGTACTGGAGAGCCTCTTGAGCAATGGCATCATAGTCAAAAGCTCGGCAAAGGTCAACAGGAATTCAATTCAAATATAATGGAAGATTCACAACGAAGGTTTGCTGCTGATAGAATAGAAGCTGGACAATCCACCACCTTTGGAATGAATTTCTTTTTGAGGGTATCACCTAAATTTACTACAAATGAGTTGTTTTCAACTCTGATCATTTGGATGTGTGAGACCCCGTAAGAACTAAAGCACTGGGAGTACATGAGACAGCGGCATCTTAGTTAAATGCTCGGCATTGGCCAACAACAATATAACCCAAACATATGTATGGATGATTCCCAACAATGTGCTTGCTACTGAGGCGAAAATCTGGACAAACCTGTACTTTCGCTATGAATTTCTTTTAAAGAGTACTATTCAGTTCGAGTTTGTAAACTCATTTCTTAAGGCGTGGAATAGAATTCTCAGAAGATTTTTCGACCCTAGAACAGATTTCCAGAAGTTCCCAGGGTTGACATCTCGCAATCGGCGATCTACAGCAGCAGTTTTACGCAGTTATTACTACAGTCATATGAAGATCAATATTGACCAGTACCGTAAAGCTGAACCTACATTCGAGAGTTGTTTACAAATACCAAAAGGGTTGTGTCCCGCTGAGCTTCAGATCCAGAAGGTTAAATTTTCAGGTGTTGTGATTCGATGGAATAATATTTCAATATTCTATTTTCAGATAAATTGAAACTAGCATAATTTATCAATACGAGTGTAAAAATCTAGAGAGAACAAGGAACATGTAACCCAGTCCACTTACACTGATGAACAAACGTTTTTGAAGCAGTCTAACTCCTCGTATGGTATGAGGTGACTTACTGCCGACCACTTATGTCAAAAATTGGTCCCAAATGAAATCATTGTGCCGTTAAAAATACGTGAATAGAAGTAATCGTGTTAGCATATTAGTAAACAGCATGGAGTCCAATTCTGAGTGTGCCACTGAGTTTGACTCAATCTATCTCGGCAATCGTGAACACACTATAGTAAGGGGCGTTCTAAAGCTCTCCGAAATCTGTTCAGATATTTAAAAACATATGGCAGTGGTTTAAACTAAATTTTTTAAAAATATTTTCCTGTGCACAGGTGAATATTTTCGACTAAGTCGAAGAATTCGCAGAATGAACGCAATTATGTAAGCTCTTCTCACATCATAGACCGGTGTTGGCGAAAACAAATTAAACAAATGCCTTGAAATAATACTCGACTAGCTCATTTCAACTCCATGATCTGCAAATCTCAACCCCACGCTAACGGCTCAATCAAAACTGAGCTATTTTTTGGTTCGGTGATATGGGTTATATGTCAAAGCATGAGCTGGTATTTTATTGATGTATCACATCGACTTTATAAGTTAGTTTTCAGGTCACATAACCATTACTACCCCGATGCAGCGGTATAACGATCAAGCGTTAATCTCGATGTCAGACTACGCAGATATAGCTGGGATTTTCTTAATGGGCAAGAACGGTTAGATATAGCAAACTCAGTAGGATATTACCATCAGAGTGAAGGCTATGAACGCATAGAGTGGTCTGTGTGCTCTTGACTCTCAATCCTACGACAATATTTGGGATGGCTTTAGAGTTCATACACATACTTCCTTCCACTACTCTCCGGGAAACTGATCTTACACAGGAATGGCAATTATTGCTCTCCTCAGTCCTGGATCACTATTACGGGGAATAAATCATAGGTGCCAAGTCTGTTGTACGCTCACGCGTTTTCAAGACATGCTTTAAGTCCATTCAACTTCACCCGCATTGTCGTTCTCTACATCTTAAATTAAAATATATATCTCGAAAGTACGGAGCACACTACTCTGATATCTATTCTAGAGTTGAATATCAGAGCAGCCTTATCCATTTCTATATCATCGAACACATTAGTCAATGACGCTAGTACTTCCCCACCTTTACAAGAGGCCTGGGAAGGCTTGGGTAGGTAGTTAATTAACGTCGCACTGGAGCAACACAACTTGCTTTTGGCGACGGTCCGGGATCAATCCCGAAGGGAAAGGTTTGAGGACAACATCATGTAATTTTGAACCACTGTCCAAGACGAGGCAACACCTGTGCTTGCATCCCACTCTCCTCACCACAACAACGCGAGGACGCTTGAAGCCAAGACTGATTTAAAGTGCACCAGCCCCCGTGTACACGACAGTCTTTGGACCAAGTTTCAAACTCGCAACCTTCCGGTTGCTAATCCGTTGCTCTTCCAACCGGGCTTTTTAGGGAATTTTTAGGGAAAAAAATGCGTTGGAAATTTTTCGATAGCATAAATCATTATTGGTTGCAAAAGTGTTTAGAAGAGAGAATATAGACGAGAATTTTCTGTAGCTAATATATGCTTTTAAAAGCTCGTGAGGTATTATAACGGATGTAGCAATTCAGAAATATATATATATATATATATATATATATATATATATATATATATATATATATATATATATATATATATATATATATATATATATATATATATATATATATATATATATATATATATATATATATATATATATATATATATATATAGAATATATATAGAAGGCGAACCAAACGAAATAGTCCAATTTCAAATTGGCTCTACTGTATAAACCCTCAGCTTGGAGCTGAGGGTTGTTCAATTTTGGGCTTTCTTAACCCTCCTGGTAGTTGGGTCGGCGAGGTATCTCGTCATTATAAGAAATCTGACCAGACCTTGATGAACGAGATATCGTCATTAAAAGAAAATTGAACAGCTCTTGATCTCGGCATTATGACGAGATATGTCGTCATTATCAAAATTGATTTATGAGATATCTCGTCAAAACTACTTGAAAGGTTAGTAAAGGAAATTTTGTTGCTAAAAACTTGAACCTGTCCAAGTTTTCCGTTCGATATTTTTGAAAAACAACATCTTGTACCGAATGGTGGTAAATTTACTAAGCGGAAGGATTATGATAAACGGTGAAATATAACCGGTGAAATATGACGGTAAATATAATTGAACCTATCCTATGTTTTCCCCTTCGATATTCTTGAACCACAACAGCTTGTACCGGATGATGGTAAATTTACTAGGGGAAGGATTGTGTTAAACGGTGAAATATATTCCTTGATGTAATTCCCGTGTAGGGCTGGATTGTAAGTACCAGCTACGTATTAATGGCACAGGGTAATAATCCTAAGACTATTGTTGAAAATCTTGATTACCTTATGCAATTAAGTGGCATGATCTTATTTATATGTAAATATACGTATTTCTTAATACACATAAAATCTTGTTTATGAGATTTTTATTGCATTTTCACGCCAACTTGAAAAGTTCAACTCTATAAATTTAGAAACATCTGTTTGAACTTTGATTAGTTATGAATGGTATAGAAATATGATCCAGTAATAAACATTAACATAATCCCACAAAACGGATGATGCTTCAAAATCTCAAACTTGACACAGACTTGAAGATTTCTTCATCTCTATCAGACATGTTCAAGCACCACGTATTGCAAATGTTAATCAAGAGCTCAAACCCCAAAACAGTCTTATGAAATCTGTAGAATTTTGAAACTGCAAGTGTATGTTTTGAGAAAACATTAAACTAGATCATTGTAAATTATTTAGAAATGTTATAAAAAGTTAAAATAATAATTTGTTGAAATTTCTTATTACTGCTTTACTTAAAATTAATTATTAACACATATATTGAGGGTATAATTGCAATGCACAATTATTTGATGAAAATACAAGCAAATAAAATCGATCTAAAATAAATTAATAGAAAAAATCATGCTGTATACAGTTTATAGAAATTAAATTTAAGTGTTATTTAAAAAATTAATTATTTTGTGCTACCTTTAAATTTGCTTCATACTCTACATAATCCTAGTAAATTCTAGTAATCCTAGTACAAAATCCAAATAAAGTAGCATTTTCAAATAAAAATGCACCAATTTTGATTAATAGAAAAAAGAAAATATTATCAAGCCGATCCGAAATACGAATATAATTTGGATACTATGAAATTGTCTTAAAATGTACGGCAACACACTTGTTCATAAAATGTTCATAAGACAAAAGAATGATTATGCAGTAGAGAACACTTAGGATTAACAAAAATATGAAATTTATCGAAAAACATTAGCCAGGACGTTCTTAGAAGTATAATACAATGTATGACACATTCAACGCTAAAAATCATTACGCCGTCGTAGTAATGTACGACACAATACATAATTCAAAAATTAATTTCTTTTCCCGGAATACTTATTTATTCATTATTCATTGGTTATACTTACGTTTGAAAATGAGAAATAATCAATCAAAGTATGCTCCTTTGAAATTCATCGATACCAAAGTCATTAACTCAGATACGTGAAAAGCTTCGAAGCAGGAGTTGACACCATTGGTAATAAATGTGTTGCTACTATGTTTTACAGAATTTCAGATCATGCTAGACCCGTAACATGAGCAGAGGAATTTATTTCACGTAATTTAGTTCAAGTTCGTTTATTTTGTTTCATTCAGAGTTACATTGTACAGTAACTTTTACAGAAATTTTAGAAATGTACACACGAAGGAGAACATTTCACGAAAAATATTCGTTTTGTTTGCCATCCAGTGTCATTTTTTGCTACATGATTATTTCAAGATAAATATTTCATGTACAGCAGTGAAAAGGTATTTTTCCTTTATCATAACCGAGAAATGGCTGAACCAATCGACTCGAAACTTCGCATTCGAGGTTAAAATTTGATACCGATTCAAAATTTGGCATCAAAATTGGGTGTTGTCTTTGAAAATTATGAAGTTTGTGCTCAATTTAAAATGAAGGCAACCCTTTAAGCAGATTTTATGCATATATATAGAAGACATTTCTTACCGAATGCTACCTTTAAATTTGCTTCATACTCTACAAAATCCCTTTGTTCACGCGTCGTTCATTGTAGAGAAAATTCAAAAGGGCCATTGAATAGGGAATACCGTTTTCCATAAATTTATGTGTATAAAATTTGCATAGGCCGTTTCATATCAATTCGTAAATAAAGTAGCATTTTCAAATAAAAATGCACCAATTTTGAAGCCAAATTTTTTTTTTTTGAATTTATATCAAAGTTTAACCTCATGTAGATTTTAGTCTATTTGGTCCAGCCGTTTCTGGATTATGAGTGAAGAAAATTTGGAGCACCTTATGGTTAAATCAATTTTACAAACTCTTACTCGTATGTTACGAAATTTATATTCCTACAAGCTGAACTTTTTATTGCGTTGCTATTAAAGAACTCAAATCAAATGAATGTAACGACTCTTTTTAACTCTGAAAATGCTTGGACGAGATATCCCGTCCAAGATATGTTCAGTTTTGCTAATGACGAAGCAGATTTCAATTTTGTTTTGAGGATTATTTAATAGAAACAATAAAAAAGTTCGTGATCGGAAGATATAAAGCCAGTTTAACATTAGTGCTCCAAATTTTCCATACCCGTAATCCAGAAACGGTTGGACCAATTGAATCGAAACTTGATGTTCCAGGTTAAAATTTGATATAGATTTGGAGAAATTGGGGGTGTTGCTATCGAAAATTACGAAGTTTGTGTGCAATTTGCTTTCGAGACGACCTTTTAAGCAGATTTGTTGCATATAAATAGAAGAGTTTATTCTCTACTTAATATTATCATTGAATTTACTCTACTTGAACTACGCAAATTAAGAAAGTTGGCTAAATTTCTTTTCTCGAAAATACATCATGGTACGATGATGAATGCTATTCTATATATTTCTGATCTATATTTCAAATTTGTTCTACTTTTCGTGACTTTTTAAGTTTAAGGTTTTGAATTATCTTTCGTATAGCTATGGTGGAATTTACGAATATTTTGATCTACAACTAAAATTTCAATTAACACAAGTTGTTTGTAAATAGTGTCATAAACTATACTTCCAAACTCTTACCGTTTTTATTTTTTCCTAACAGAGGAGTTTTCCTAACAGACGTATATCCGTGCAACTTTTTAACCCTCATGGTGGTTATCTCGACGTAGTTTCTCGTCATTAGCAAAACTGACCTGATCTTGATGAACCATATATCTCATCATTAGAAAAAAAATTAACCAGATCTTGTTCGCGTCACCATTAAAAAGACAATATTTTGATAACGAGATATCTTGTTATTAGCAAAATTGGTTAGATCTTGATGGACGAGATATCTCGTCAAAATCACGCAAAGAGTAAAGAAGCTAGAGTAAATCATTTCTATTTAACATTTTAACCCACCTAGTCTCAACGAGATACCTAGTCGTTATCAATAGAAAAACTGACCAGATCTTGATGAACGAGATACCTCGTCATTAACAGAAAACTGACCAGATCTTGATCTCGTCATCATAAAAAAATTGGCAGTATCTTAATGACGAGATTTGCAAAATTGGTCAGAACTTGATGGACGAGATATCTCGTCGAAACCACTTGAAGGATAAAGACGCTGGAGTAAATCTATTTCTACTTTCCTCTTTTTGAAAACTAATGCTCTCCACAAGCCGTGTGTCATAACATTTTTTTCCATCCCACAAGAAGAAAAATCCGTATAATTCTTCCATTTTTCACAATTCAATTCCGCTTGTAGGGATGCCTCGCCTCCGATCTTTCCGAAATAAGTGCATACATCTCATAGCAGCGTGTACCTAATCTTCACCCAGATTGATGATAGTGCAGAGTGCTAGTTTCGTTTTGGATTACCAACGCGAATTGCGAATAAATCGGACGTTAACATCTTAACGCGTTTTCTTTGCACTTCTGGTGCTAGTGGCGGAAAGAGTGAAAAGAAAATACCAAATCGACAAAACGATCCAGTGCCTTGAAAATCGGGAGGGATCTGGGATGGGACCTCCCTGAAGTGGTTACATTTGGCGCCTGATTTGCTGCTTTCAGCAAAACCCCTTACGGGACATTTTATTTTGGGCCTTGATCTTTTTAAATGATGCATTTGTCACTTAAGGAAGGCTCGTTGAAAAACAATCGATTTCTTCTCATGTGGTATCTTTTTCTAATCCTATTTTCAAGCAGACTTGAAAACCTATCTATCTATCATCCCTGTGCCTGTCTAGAGTAGTGTGAGGATTTCAGTTTTTACTCCATTGGTGTTGCTACCGATTTTTAAGTAATGCAATGCAGTAGCATTGCATAAGATCAGAGTATTTCATCTGGACATGAATCATGGAAACGGAATTGATGAATATAGCATATGGTATCACAAGTATAAAAACCGGCCGAACTTTATGATATTTTTGATGGTACAACAGTACAGAAGCGCAGTTGGCTCCATCTTGCCACACATCATATAAACAATTGATAGCATCAGGCACGAACACGATATAACAGGTATAAATACTTGCATACACGAACTGATATTTTGATTGTACAACAGTACAGAAGAGCAGTTGGATCCATCTCATCACAATGTAAATGATTGATTGTATCAAGCACGAACACTATATAACAAGCATAATCACTTGTAGCCTACTCTGATATGTCGACATTTTTGAAGGTACAACGTTAAATAAAAGCTGTTGGTTCCATCTCACCATAGATCATTCAAAGATAAAATATATAATAAATTATAAAAGATTAACTATGAAAAGATACACACATTTGCAATACATTAGTTCATAAAGAGTTAAAGAAATCAAAAGTGATCCCCACTTGTGTCTCATGAAAAGGAATCAGCACCTTTGTCTGATCAAAAGTTATCAGCATTTATGTTTGATCAAAAGTGATTTGTACTTATGTCAAATCAAAAGAGATCATTACTGCTGGAAGCTATGTTCTTTAATAAAATTTATTTAAGATTAAATTTTAGAGTTTAATTATTGAATATCTTGTCATCCCATTTTCGAAAATACCTTTTGATATGTGCAACTATATGTAAGGAAGCGTTTTGTTTATTATAGCATAGTTATACCGGGTATTTTATTTACATTACTATAATTATTCATACTTTTAAAAGTATATAGATTGTGTGAAAAATGTAGTATAATATTCATCACATTTTATTTGTTGTAAGTTTCAAAAGAAATATTTTACCCGGTATAAAAGCTACACAAAATAAACAAATAAGTATATTCTACTTTATCTTTGATATATATCACCTACCAGTCACACATGTTTATATCCATGGCAGATTTATCAGTAAATCGGACCATAATTTTCAACTGCAGGCAACAAGCAACTCAGCTAACCCCACTCAGTGTACTAAAGAAAAGCTATCAGATGTTAGCTTTCACTTTACAGTATTTTTTAAGACACATTGAGTTTTTCACTTCGTTTCTTACTGCGCTGTGTTTTTGTTTGATTTAACCCAATGATTTATTTTTCATCCAACTTATAAATGGGTAATGTGTAGGCTAGAATTATGTGTGTGCTGACAGAGTATTATATTTTATTTCTTCTCGAAAAATCAAGGAAAAGACATTTTATCAGATTGAACTTCACATCGACTTTTCCTTTTTCGCTTAATTTCTTATTTTCAGATCACAAACGAAATTTAATGCACCTTTTATTTTTACAAAGATTAAAGATCTTTTATGGGATTAGTATGTTCAGAAAGAGGTGTTTTCGTAAGATTTTATTTCCATACCATAGTAATAAATTAAGTGTATTAATATTAATAATGGTGTTACACATTTATAAAAGCTGTGTTACAGTTTAATGTATGCACATAAGGGCATTTGAGTGATACTCAAAGAGATAATCAGCAACTACTAAAAATAACTCTCATTTCCATAATTACTTTCTAATAAAGCATTACAAAGAACTAAATAAACTTTGCAGTTTAAATACATGAACTGCTTCTGAATAATATCGTGAGTGATATCGAAATGTGTTGGTAAGCCCTATCTATCCCTAAAATAGTTATGATTGAGGAATTTACAATTATTGTTAATTGAGTGTATCTGCCTAAAATAAATGAAGCTGAACCTTTAAACAGTCGATTTCTTGAAACTTTGGAAAAGGCAAAACAGGTATTTTCAGAAGGATTTATTTATCTGGATGCTAAATGTAACAACCATTTAAAATATCCCTTACCAAATTTCCTTTAATTAATTAAAATTTAACAAACAATTTTTGCATATAATTTAAAATTCCATTTTATTCTGATCATTATTTCCTTTTTGAACGTACATGCCTTTAATTATTGCTGTCCCCAAAGATGCACATAGTGCAAAATCTATCAAGACACGCTTTTGCGTGTCGGTTTGAATTTCCATGACCTTTTCGATAATCCTATGATGGTTTTGGACTTTTTAAGGTATCCGACTACCTTTAAAACACGATTTTCGGATGAAATTGCGATTTTCCAAATTTCATAAATGAAAGCCCGATTTCTTATCTTTCAAAATTTGTTTAAATTTTGTTCCTACCTTGGGGGCATAGAACGTAACCCCCTTTTTATACTTTAATACTACTTAGTCGACACTTTTTAAAACCGGAAGTAATTTTCTGCAAACAGGAAGTGAACCTAAGACTTTGTTTACATTCTTATTTTAACAAATTAAAGAGTTAAAATTTGCTCTGAAGTGTGGATTTTTTTATTAATTAAAAAATTTAACTAAAAACTACTTTTTACACAAAAATACATCTGGCAATCATGTTTAACTTCACTATCTGGCATCAAACTTGACTTTCAGTTTGTACACAATTTGAAATCGTGATTTTCGATCGTGCGTTCAAAAAGTTCTTACACAACTTGATAATTCTTTTTGTATAAAGTGATTTTTCTTTAAAAAATGGGAAAGAGTATGAGTAAAAATGAGAAGCAGAAACACCACTTCAAAGGTAATCAAAACTCTAAAACACTGAAGATTAACAGTCGTGAAGATCCAGTGAGCACAGCCAGTGCTTCAAAGCTGCAAGCATCTAGCTCTTCAAAATTCGAAGTTTTGAATGAGGAACTGTGTGGTAATCGGATTTTCGACCTGGAAACTTTAATAAATATATTTTTGGTTCTTCCTTGTCCCAAATGCTTCGCTTCTGGTTTGTATTTAGTTGAAGACTCCAGGTATGGATTGTGCTCACACTTCTCTTTGAAATGTCACAATTGTGACTTCGTAAAAGGCTTTGCCTCCTCCAAAAAGAACAAAAATGTACCTGAAATGAACTCTAGAATAGTTTATGTGATGAGGCAGATTGGAAAGGGATTTTCTTCAGCGTATAAACTGTGCAACACGCTGAATTTTCCACCAATTTCTAAAGCGCGTATAACATCCATGAAGAGAAACTTGAAAGTTGTGTCCGGGGTTGCTGAAACTTCAATTTTAAAAGCAGCTGATGAAGTTGGTTCAAAGGGAGAAGACAGTGAATGCGGCGTGTCTGTAGATGGAACGTGGCAGCGTAGAGGGTACACTTTGAATGGTTGTGTTGCTGCCCTTTCAATTGACACGGGAAAGGTTCTCGATTTAGACGTCATGTCCTCATACTAAAGAATTTGCAGAAGATTACAGAAACTGAAGAGAAACCCATCATTTGAATCGCAGAAAGCTGACCATATATGCCAGTGCAATTTTGAAGGGTCATCAGCAAAGATGGAAACTGTTGGTGTCGACAGAATTTTCAAGAGGTCTGTGAGCACTCGAAAGCTGAAGTACACGAAATACTACAGTGATGGAGATTCTAATGGCTATTTGTGCGTCCAAAATACATATGCAAAAAAAGTGTTTTGAAACTGGTATGCATTGGGCACATTCTAAAATGGGTAGGTACACCCGTTGCGAAAATTGAAAAGCAAAACCAAAGGTCTGTCTGGTAAAGGTCTTTGATGTCTTTATCGACAAACTACAAAATTATTATGGGATTGCGATTCGCTCTAACCTGGGCAACTTACAAATGATGCAGCAAAATGTAATTGCAGCTTTGTTTCATTGTGCTTCATCACCAAAGAAACCGATGCATGTCCAGTGCCTTATTGGTGTAGACAGTTGGTTCTATTACCAGCGAGCTGTAAGCGAAGGGAAAGAACCCGAAAAACTCAAGCATTCTAGTTTGCCCAACAATATTTTAAATGTAGTCAAACCAGTGTATTTAGAGCTTTGCACCAAAGAACTTTTGGAAAAGTGTCTGCATGGCAAAACTCAAAATGCCAATGAAAGTTTCAATGGTGTTACTTGGCAGAGAGTTCCGAAGGAGGTTTTCGTCAGCCTAAAATCTGTAAAATTAGGGGCTTATGATGCAGTAATTCAATAAAATGATGGATTTGAGAGTTGCACCAATGTTTTAAGCAAGATGAACATTGAAAATCTTGGTTACTTCACTTTAAAAGGTTACAAAAGCCATGCAGCACCCGTTTCAAAGAAGCGCAGGAAGGTTTTGAGGGCCATTAGGAAAAAAAGTAGTTGATTTAAAGGTAAGATTCATTATAGATTTTTATTTTTAGCTTTTTCTTTAAATTGTGTGACATTTTAGAACTTTGCTTTTACGCGAAACATGAAAACTCAAAAAGTTATACTTCAAATGTTATGAAATTTGGTAGGAATACTTTGAAAGAGTTGATAAAGGGAATGGGGGGGGGGAACCACTTCTGTAATTGTGCATTAATTAGTTTTTATTTTTAATGATAAAAGTTATGAGTTGCTATAATTTATGGAAGATTTTCTTGGTTGAACTTGAACATCTTCAGCTTTTAAAAGAACTGGTTTACAATGATGTGAGTGGTATATTCCCTAAAGGAGGTTTCAATCTTCAGAATAAAATTTACAAAATAAGAATATCTTAATTTAAATTTAAGTTATGTTTTGAGGTGGTGCTAGTTTTTGTCTATTCTTCACCTCTTTTGGCGGTTTAAATTTAAAAAAATATTTATTAATTTTTGTTTTTAGCCATATTCTATAATATAGTGCACAAAAAAGTCAAATTTCAAATTATTTCAAAAAATCCTATCCAAAGGTAGTCGGATACCTTAAAGACGAGTGGTTTCATGGATTTGGTCTAGACCAAAAGGAATTAGAAACAACATCCCATCAAGAGTATTCGCACTAAAGATGATTGGTTGGGTTGGATTTTATAGTGCAAGGGTCATATTTGGCCAAGCTGCGCCAGAAAGAAGAGCTCAAATAATGAAATTTGGAAATCCCCGACTACTCGTATGTGGTGATAAAAAAATCTCACTTCCCTTTCTAGCCTAGTGAGCGGGATCCCTATTTATCGTTCAGGGTATAAGGCATTTCCAACTTCCGTACAATGAAACAATGAACAAGCTTTCCCAAGCCATCTTCTGGTCTGTGCTGCTCTGGCAAGAGATGATCTCTATGAGTCCTGATGTAGTATTGGACTTTTTGAGCGCGTTCAGACTCATGGGCTTGGTCTAGCTGTGAAGCTAAGCCTTAAGGAATAAGTAACTACATAGTGCTGATCCATGTTCTCATGAATGTTTACAGTGCTGATCCATGTTGATACGAGTGTTTACAGTGCTGGTTCATGTTGATACGAGTGTTTACAGTGCTGATTCATGTTGTCTTGAATGTTTACAGTGTTGATTCATTTCGATATGAGCGTTTTATAGAAATACTATCGGTTCCGTACATAAAAAACAATATTTTTTATATATTGATGCCCACAAAATAACTTTCACTCTTTGGAGGCAATCTGTAGTTAAATTGAATAAATGCAGGATGGAGCACGGCCACACATTCACAGTTCGGTATAGCGCCTTCTACGCCTACATTTCAGTAATGAGAGGGTTATCAGTCAATTCATTTCGAAAGTTTGGCCGGCTCGCTTACCGGACATCCCTCCATATGACTTTTCACTGCGGAGTACTTGAAGTCCGCTGTGTATGTTGGTGGCGTTCCGTAAACTTGAATGCCTTGAAAGAGAACATAAAATGGGCTGTTATAAACATCCAACTGAACTCATTACGCTCAGATGTAGAGCATGCCGCACACCAGATGCAATTTGTTGTACACAAGAATGATCAGCACGTTGAAATTGAACTATATGAACAAGGGGAACATGATTCTGGTGAATAAAAGATTGTTTCTCCTGTGAGATGAATCTCTACATTCTAGAGAAGACTAACGAATTATCAACCGGAGGGTTGCGAGTTCGAATCCAACCAAAGACAAGGGGGATGGTGCACGTTAAATCGGTCGTGGCCTCAAATATCCTCACGTTGGCGAGGTGTGGAAGTTTGGAGAGTGGGTTGCCAGCTCAGGTGTGAACTCGTCATCTGACCGTGGTTCATAACTTCGTGTATTGTCCTCAGGTCTTTCCCTTCGGGTTTGATCCCGGACCGTCGCCAATAGCCCGTTGCGTTGCTCCAGTGCGATGTTAATTAAATACCCACCTCTACATTAATTCGTGTGTCTATTGCCTGTTTTTAATTGCAACGTGTCGCATATCCAGCTGGAATCAGAGGCGTAGTTGTTGCTTGGGCAGTCGAAACCTTTTACGATCCATTTTGACTGTATATAATGCCAATGTTCGATTGTTTTCGATTTCAACTGCGCCAAATTTCCCTCTATCGGCGACTTTTGGTACTAAATTGTTTTCGGGTATACATCTCCCTATGTCTTCAAATGTCTCTATACCAAATTGTGTTCCATTCAGTTCATACAGATACATCCAAAAATGAAAGTTATTTTATGGCCACCTTGGTATAAGTGGGGAAGGTTTCGGAGAAATACGTGTCTTCATATGTATTTGAAGAGTTTGAATCTGGGGAGCGTGCTGAGTTTCGATTAATATCGTCGGTTCTAAACTGCCTCGCAACTGCATCTCCGAGATTTACAACATTCCATCTCCGTGTGAAAAAATATAGATATCATTAGGACGCATTGGAAATTTCACGTTCTTCATTTCATTATTCCACGCAAATGTTAGTTTATAGCACCATTCTTCAACTCAGATATTTGCCTGTTTTAGTGCTACCACGTAGCACCTAATGATCCAAAAATATGCGTGTTTAACTCATTCTACTGAACTTCCATATGCGAATTTCCAAAAGCTGTTTGGCCACTATGTGATTTGTACGTTTTAAAATAACATTTGTCCTATAAGGCTTCGGTAGGTATTTAAATAACGTAATAATATATAATAGCAACACAACGGGCTATTGGTGACGGTCCGGGATCAATCCCGAAGGGAAAGATCGAGGACAACACCACGTAATTGTGAACCATGGTCAGATTACGAGTATAAGGTTTCGGATAACAGAGTAGAAAAATTCAAATATGCATGTGTAAGAGATCCAACTTTCATTCACAGTATTACTAATATCAACCCTCTGATGTGCTCACATGCATATATCCCTCTTGCAGCCTGTAGCCTTCCCTGCATGACTTCTAACCAGCATTAACCTTCTTGGTGAAAATTATCTTTCCTAAAATATTTTCAACTAATAGATGTGTTTATTCAATCATTATGTGTGTTATGAGGAAAATGAAGTATTACATTACTCGGAAATTTGTAATGCTCAGAGGGTTTAGTGAATTTTTTAAATATAATATACTAAGAACTAGAGATAGAAGATAGTAGAGATAGAAGATAGAAGATAGTTGATACTAGTAACTAGAGATAGTTGTAAAGATTACTTAGGTAGGCATTTTAATTAGCGTCGCTCTGGGAGCAACGCAACGAAAGGTTACTTGGGAAAAATCAAATGTGATGAAAGCTCAAACGTAATCATGTCATACAATTTAAATTCATGCAGTGTATAATATTTGAGTTATTTAGTGTAAAACGGTGAATTGGGTATATGTAAATAAAGAGCCTCTATTAAAGGAATCCTAATCATTTCACTATTAAGAACTCGTATACCATTCTTTAGGTTGCAAAATTTTATAACAATAGCTTATATATGATGCTTGATATATGGGATATGTGACAAGCAAAATATTAAAACGAGAAGGATATATGAATTACCCAACCGTTTTAAACCCAACAAAATAGTTATTTTACAATTTTAACCCATACAATGTCTAACATTTGAGTTATTGTAAAACCTGAATTGGGTATAAGTAAATAAAGCGCCTCTATTAAGGGAATCCTAATAATTTTATTACCTTGATGCGAAAGTTTGGAGAGAGGGGAGCCAGCTCAGATGTTGACCTCGTCATCTGATCAAGGTTCAAAATTATTAGGTGTTGTCCCCGGCTCTTTCTCTTCGGGATTGATCCCGGATCATCGCCAATAGCCCACTGTGTTGCTCTAGTGTGACGTAACTTCAACTACCTAATCATTTTACTATTAAGAACTCACATTATACAATTCTTTAAGTTGCAAAACTGAATAGCGGTAGCGTACAAATGATGTTCAACATCTGGGAAATGTGACAGGTTACATATCAGATATTTGAGACTCTTCAGTTGTAAGAAAGTACCATAGACATGCAGAAACAAATTTTAAATACGTCTAGAAGAAAATATTCCAGACGAAAGACCGATAAAGCAATAAAACTACATAAAGGAAGAAAAAGAAGACGAAAGTATATGAGAAGGTAAGGGTTTCATCTGTAGTGCTGTTTGGAAAATTCTCTGAGTTTTTACGAATGCTCTCCTAGAAATATAAGAATAATATAGAATAAATATGATTTCAAAATCATTTGCATTTCTTTTAAAGTTCCCGTCATCCTAGATAATTTGGTTTGTAATCTTATATATATATATATATATATATATATACACACATATAGCAGATTTTGCGTCTGTCTCTGTCTGTTCTCTATATTAATCTACACCGTTTGACCAATCCACACCAAATTTGGTACACTTATTCTTTGGAACCCTGTGGGTAACGTAGGTTACATATTAACCCCCGTTCTATCTGTCTTGGTTGTGCAGAGGGGACTAAAAACCATATTCGAAATTCCCATAGGAATAACATTGAGTATTTATACGATCAATGTCAGACCAATTCACACTAATTTTGGTACATTCATTATTTAGAATCCTGCGGAAACATAATCTAGATATTAATCCCCGTTTTATTTTTCCTGGGTCTGTAGAGGGGCTAAAAACAATTTGAAATTCCTATAGGAATAACATTTAGTAATATTGCGATGAATTGCAAACAGTGCAACGCTAAGTAATTCAGCTAGTAGCAAGATAAAGTAATACAAGCAACATAGACCCAAAAGTAAGTCTTGCTTCTGATTTTTTCCCGTCATCCTAGATATTTTGTTAGGAGACTACCAGAGATACACGAAGAAATTTTAAATACGTCTAAAGGTTTCGAACTCAGTCACATCAACCCTCCTTCGAAAGGGTCGCGCGCTTTTCTTTATTATTTCCCCGAACGGGTTATTAGTATGCCCCGCTCAAACAGCGCGAAAATGTAACAGTTTTGCAAACAGACTCCGTTGATTTCGAACGCACATAAAAGCCATATAAACGGAAATGGAAACGGAGTCCGGCATAAGGCCCGAGTCGGGGAGGAACAAAAGAAGGAAAACCATCCTCACTTAAAATTACCATTTCCAGTCAAAACGCCCGACCGTGAAACGGCCATTCCCCATCGATTGTTTGAACAGAAAACCTGTGATTTACAGAGATAACGGACGATTTTTATCGCTTGGGTATGAACTGTAAAAGTGATAAAAGGCGATAAGAAACGGGCCATAAAATGTCTCGGATTTTCCGAAAGTGAAGACACATAATAAACGTTATCGGGATGTTTTTATTTTATTTATTTATATTTTTAACACCTCATAAATACAAGGAAAGGGAAGAAAATATTTTGGACGGGGTTTTTAGGAATTCTGGTTTCAGACAACCGCTTTCAGGGTTCTGACCGGGTGAGGTGCGATTATCTATTGCTGGAAATTAGATGGAATATTTAGAAATATCGATTAATTTTACGTTAAATGGGTATTGGTAGAATTCTATTTTTCTTTTGTACTACAGAACATCGTAAGCTGTGTCTAAGAATACGATTTCACAATGTCCCTTAATAAGTGCGAGCATATTTTTGTTAATATTCCTTTTCTATGTGGAATTCCATGCGTCAGTGGGTTTGCCCCCACTGCGCTAGCAACCTGCGAGTGGCAGGCTGCGCATATTCAATTTCTGTAACCTACCCTGGATATATTTCTCTCTTCTATGTCCACAAAACTTTCCTTGTGTGTATACGTCCATTTACTTGGTATTGTCTGTATTGTGTGGCATTGTCGTTCCTGTCACAGCTTGGCCAAATATGGCTCCTGCGCCATGAAACAAATCAACCAACCCTATTCATAGTGCTGTTATATTATGTCTCGATAAATAAGTGACGAAATCTTGAAACATTGACTCATAATTAATTCAATACCACAGTAGTCCTCTCATAAACCCAAGTAACTGAATTTGTTGATTATACACCTTTCGCGCACTCGCCGTTTCGCACATACTTTTCCAGCCCTTTTGAGTCTAAACTTATGTAGGCCGGGCGTTTCACCTCTTGGGCCGCTATTCGTATTTCCTATCCATAATGTCGTTATACCTATAAAAATCTGCTCTTTTAAGTCTTAACCACAAGGACCACAAACTTTTCGTTTTAAACCTCCAAGTGGTTTTATGATGAGGTATTTCATTATTCATACAGCTTATTGCCGAATTTTATGATGATGAGATCAAGATCTGGTCAGTTCCTTCTCTAATGACGAGATATCTCGTCCATCAAGATCTGGCCAGTTTTCTCTAATGAAGAGATATTTCGTCCATCCAGATCTGGTCAATTTTTCTAATGGCGAGATATCTCATCTATCACGATATGGTGATTTTTCTAATGGCGAGTTATTTCGTCCATCAAGATCTGATGAATTTTTTCTAATGCCGAAATATTTCGTCCATCAAGACCTGGTCAGTTTTTCTAATGACCAGATACTTCGCCCATCAGGATCTGGACGTGCTAATGACGTGATACCTGTCAAGGCATCCACCAGGAGGGTTAATAAAACCTACACTGTGCCCGTAGTAATTCAACACAAATGCATTTAAAGCACGAAAAGGCTTTTGACTGCGCAATGCAAAACTACATACCCCGGATGCTCATAAAGCAACTTCCCCTACGCACGAGCCCCTAGAGACCGTAATTTTCAGCGAATCGGAATGAAACTCGATATTTAGAGATTTCAAGGTGTGGGCTCAAGATTTATGTAAATAACAAGAATCGAGCTCTCGCGATTGCGGATACAGTTACAAATTTCGAATAACAACATCCAGTTTTTTATCTCAATGCGATCGGCACAGTGAAAAACCAAAATTGACTTTGGAATTTTACCTTTAGCTTTAAAATCGACTGCGCAAGATCACTGAAAGAAGATGAGAGTGAACGACTAAAAGAGGTAGGTAGTAGGTATTTTAATTAATGTCGCACTGGGAACAACACAGCGGGCCATTGGGGACGGTCCGAGATCAAACCCGAAGGGAAAGATCGGGGACTCACCACGTAATTTTGAACCACGGTCACATGACCGTGTCACACCTTGCTGCCACCCCACTCTCAAAAATTCCACACCACGACAACGTGAGGAAATTTGAGACCACGACAGATTTAACGTGCATCCGCCCCCACGTACACGACTGTCTTTGGTTGAATTCCAACTCGCAATCCTCCGGCTGCTAATCCGTTAATCCTCTAACCGGGCTACCGCTGCCCACGACAAAAGAGGACGGAAAGCAACAAACAGCAGTGATATACACGCAATTTGCATAAATCACACGCACCTTTCACTAGAAGTCAATTGGTACTAGCATTTGTAATAAAGGTAAAATGTTATGGTTTCTTGTCGTACATACTCACCTTCACACAACAGTGCTCTTGCGCTTTCGTTTTTAGAGCTAAAATTTCAACTTCAGTCTTGGTTTTTCACTGTCCATCACATTGCGATAGAAAAAGTGGAATACTACTTTCGCCTGCAGATGGAAACGAACCTTCATCATCTGATTGTCCACGGCACGGTAGAAAACGCCCATCTATGGATTCATCATCTGATTGGTCCCCGTGACATAGTAGAATTTGGCAATTTCACCATTTTTGTCGCCGCTCTATAGAAATGCACATCTACCCACTCATGTGATGTTATATCGCCAAACGAGGCGATAAAATACCAAATCGGCCAACCAAGTCAATTTTTCAGAGCGACTACTAGTCGACATGCCGGTCGTACTCTTTTTGAAGCTCCTCTCAATAACATTGATACTTATATTTCACGTCCGTGCACGAAATCTAAATCTCAAGTTTCATTCCGATTCGCGGAAAACTGCGGTCGCTAAGGGCTCGTGTGTAGGCGAAGTTACTTTATGACCATCCTGTATCTGCGTTCGCTAGATTCGCATAAATGAGCCTTTTCTATTTATTCCGCCGATCTATTATTCCTCTTGTAATGCAACTCAAACGGCAAGTCTCTTTTGATTCTGGAAGCTCATAATTCTCTCCCAACAATACCCAAAGCACGAAATCTTCCTTCTACAATAATTTCCCAACCTGTTCAGATTCGGGGTTAACAAACTGTCGATTAACAATTTTGGTTAAGTTTTGCATAATTTTTAGAACTTCGGCGAGCAGAATCCTTCGGAAGGAACGCGTTATCACGAAATTCCTTCCTCTGTCTTACCCCAATTGTTTCGGATAAAGTTTCTACCTTTGTTTTACGTGTCGGGAATCATCGATTTGTTTGTTAGTTGCAAAGGGAGAAACTGAACGCTACTTGTTAAGAGCAGCGGTGTATACATCCCTATAAGGAGGATTCTTTCGCGACTGTTTACCACGGTAGGCTAGAGTGACTCGTGTTTACCGAAAGTGATTTCTCCAAAGGGCCGGGAATTTATCAAGTTAAGATCCCTGATGATCGTTCTATATACAAAATTGTCTCTTGGTTTGAGCAGGTGATGCCTTAGAAACAATCACTGATTAAGAGAACTATTGAAGTACTAAGCTCTTGTGTGTACTTGGTCCTCAGAGTTTTGAGGCATACTGCAATCGACACAAGCATCCTAGAAAAGGGACAATTGTATGTCATTGGCTCCGTAAGAACATATTTAAGATGTTAAGGAACCTGTTATTCCGAAATAAATTCATTGTTTATCCAGGTTTAAAGTTTCCCGTACAAAGTCTAGTATAAGTGTTATTTCATGGTTTATAATTTTAAAATGTGTTTGAGCTGCTCTCATTTCTGCTTCTGACCACCTGTGACTTAGAATCACTACACTGTAATTGCCATGAGCATTTTATCGTACGGATCAGCTCATAAATTACTTAAACATATTTGAATAATTTGGTTTCTAAAGGCTTACGAGGTCGCGGTATCCCAGTTGGAAGAATAACGGATAAATAACCGGAGGGTTGTGAGTTCGGAACTCGGTCCAACCGAAGACCGTTGTGTACACGGTGGGCTGATGCATGTTAAGTTTGAAAATTTTCGAGAAAAGTCTGGTATATTTATTACTTCATGGCTTATAATTTTAAAATTTGTATGCGTTGCTCTGGGTCTGATCACCTATGACTTAGAATCACTATACTTCAATTATTATGGGCATTTTATCGTACAGATTAGTACTTGTAGAACGTTTTTGAATAATTTGATTTTTAAAGGTTTTACTGCATTATTATGTATGTAGTTGATAAAAATAACAAGCTTCGTCACACACAAAAGCTTCAAAAAAATATCTAAGAAGGATGAAAACAAGATAATAAAAATGGTCTTATTTATTTTGATGAAGCAAAACGTTCCTCCTCATCAAAAAAGTGTGTGGTGACAGCGCTTTTCAAAAATTTCATGTCACCTTCCAAGTGGTTTCGACGAGGTACCTCGTTCATCAAGATATGGTCAAGATTTTCAATGACGAGATATCTCGTCTGCCTAGATCTTGTCAGGTTTGATAATAACGAGATACATAGTTGAGACAAATCTAACCTATTACTCCAAGGGGAATGAGAGGAAAAGGTTTTGGCATGAGAGGCAGTTTTCGAGCAAATATAAACCACCAGGAGGGTTAAACTCTTTTTGCCTACTTTGGATTTTATGATGGTGGGTGATTTGTTCCATCAAAATCTTACAGACGCTTTGAATCATCTTGATTTCCTCTTTATTTGTCATTTCCCAAAACTTTTGATGTTTAACCGCTACGCAGTTATTTCTCCACTGGATTTACATGATATTGAGAAGCAAACACTTTAAAAAGAAAAAAACTGAAAAACCGGAATCTAAATTTATGAATATTTTTTTTTTCAAAAATGAAAATTTTCAAAACTCTAAGTGAATAATTTGAAGATAAATAACATGGACTATTATAGAAAAAATTCGTAGCAAAATAGAAGCATGAGCATCCAGAATACAAATAAAAACAAAGATTAAATTTGAAGTATTCAAGAAGGAACAGAAAGATGAATCTCTATCTCTCTAATATGCAGTATGTAACAAGTATATTTTTTATCAGAATTATAGGTACGAATTTGGCTTAAAATAGGAGATATAGTTTGTCACCATTGTACCAAAATGTCCGATTCAATTTGTGAATAAAAGGGCGGTAACAAGTAAAAGCAAACAAATATCCAAACATAATGCATATTATCTTTTTTAATGGCTTGAATTCGACGAAACTATTTCAAAGACACTTTAGAACTAGTGTATAACATAAATTTGTTTCAAAATCTAAAATTTAAGAAAAATTTCTCTATTTTCTTTCTAGAAAGATTAATAGCATGTGCAGGTGATGGAAAAATATTCTAATACGCACCAAGCCTATCTAAAAGGATTGTAAAAATTTCAAATAGACGCAAAATACTTCTGTATTGTTATTAATCATGTGATTAGCATTAGATTTCCGAGTAGTGCAATATTGTTTTCAATCCACAATAAGTATAATGGCTAAATAATTAAATAACCGCATCGATTGGTTGAAAGAATCCTAGCAAGTATTATATTGGTCAAGGTTAAAAATGGTTAGAAGTCATGCAGGGAAGACTGTCGGTTGCAGAACGGATATATACGTATGAACCCCTTAGTGGGTTAACACAGTATTGCTCATTTAGTTAAAATAGAGAAAAGAAAAAAAATTAAATGCATCACAATTTTTTTCAATGTTTAGTGTCCATGCATATTGTTAAATTGTTTACTTTTTATTAATAATCAACTTTTATAACTGCTTTAAACTTCTGATTGTTCTATGAAAAACATTCTAAGATTGTAACAATAGGAACGAAATTCATCAATCTGTTCACTTTTCATTCTTTGCAATCAGCATTGCATACCCTACCTAGTTATGCCTCCTAATTTTATGAATTTAGAAACTAATTCCTATTTTACAGTAATATCGCTGAGTCACTAAACTATGCCTGAGAATTGGTTTAAGTAAAGAGAGTCTACACATTTTGGCGAAAAGGAAAAATTCGTAAATAATGATGGCAAAAATCTAAGCGAAATTCTGTAGAAAGAATGCAAATTTTAAGACTTAATACACAGAAATCTTTATGTGATCAAACGCTAAAAAGGTGAAACATAAGAAGCGTAAAAATGTCTTCCGAAACACACTTTTTAACGGAAAGTGGGTTGTATCCCCTATTTTCTAATTTTGCTGTAGTCTTGAGAGCAGACTCGATTGGCAAGAAGTTCAAGAAGATAAAACGAAACAAAACAGGAAAACCAAAAAATCCTACCACCCAGTTAATCATGAAAAAGCAAACAAGAGGGGAAAATAATCGATGTTGTCACCTTCTAGCTTTTAATGCCTCAATTTCTTATACATCTTTCATCCAAACCAAAGAAGTCAAGCGCACAAGCTCAACATTTGGCTTCCTGAACAATTGGTCAACAATGAGTCCAAAAGGAAATTCAAGTTAAGTGCAGAAACACGTTTTTGAAGACATGTTATTATTGAACACTCAGTGCTTGAAACGTAGTTTTCGGAAGAGAAAATAGCTGGTGGTGACTGCTTCTCTTCGAAACCATTAGAAGACTTTCTGTTTTCCGAGTTTCAATCGGTGGGGTGGTGTACAAATTTAGAGATTAAAAGCCAATTCCATCATCAGTTTATTCCTTTAACCCTCCTGGTGGTTGCCTCGACGAGGTATCTCGTCATTAGCAAAACTGAACAGATCCTGATGGACGAGATATCTCGTCATTAGGGAAAATCTGAACAGATCTTGATCTCGTGATCATTTTCTGATGACGAGATCTCGTCATCAGAAAAAAAATCTGACCAGATCTTGATCTAGTGATAAAAAATTGGCAATATCATGATGATGAGATATTTCGTCATAAGAAAAATTTGTCAGATATTGATGGACGGGTTATCTCACTTGGAGGGTTAAATTGACATTGATCATAGCGTTCAAAGATCATGAAAGTTCCTTGAAGTTACTCAAAACTCTTACACTGAGTTCGCTCCAAAATTAAACCGAATCCATATTAGTAAAAAAGCATTTTAATGTTTTTATCGAGTGTTACTAATTTGATAGCTTCTTTTTAAGAGCTCAATGTTCATAATTTTTTATCTATTTTGTTTTGTGTTGTCATTGGATATTAATGATGAGAAAGCAACTGCTTTATTAATTTGTAAGTTGAATATACGGAAGAAGGATGTTTCGCAAATCATCTATCACCATTTATCACTAGATGGGGTGGTCTAAAATGCCTTTCTCTCTTTTTTACCAAACGAGGCTATTGTATAGTTTTTATCAGTGTAATACTTTTGTGTTTTCAAGCTAGACGCACATGTTTGTTGGATAGTTGCCAGTTTATAGACGGGTTAAAAACTCAAAATTTGAAAATAAATACTGCTTGGATATCAGCCGTTTTACTAATAAGAATTTTTTAAATAGGGAAGGTGTCACTTAGGGAAATCAATTTTAGTATATAATGAAAAATGTTAAATCTATCTTACGAAGTTTTTACGTATAATAGTTAAGATAAGACACATATCAAATTATATTTTTGTTTAAATTTTAAAGGTAGATAAAAATAGTTTAATTAACGTCGCAATCTGGAGCAGCACAAGTGGTCTGGGATCAGTCCTGAAGGAAAATATCTGATTTAATTTTAGAGTTCCCACTAATCAGGCTACGGTAATACCGTGTGATTCTAAAAACTTTTTAACATTGGCCTTACATAACGAAAAAAAGGAGATTGGTGATGTAAAGTGTAATTGGAGAAAAAGAAAAATAATTTGGTGCGTTCCCCTATAATTTCAATATTTTATTTTCATTTAAACTTAAATAAGAAACAATAGTAAAACCCTTGATCTATAAACTTTTCTAAGAAATACATTCTGGATATTTTTTATTTTGAAAAATAACAAGAGTAATGCATCGCAGTTTTTCTAACATACATTATATTCATTTTACACAAAACATTAACACCTAACAGAAATTACAAGCGCATTATTTATAAAAGTATTTCATTCCTTTGTCAGTCGTAATTGCTTAAAAAGGCTTGTTTGGTTTTGGGTTTTATGGCTCAACGGCCACATTTAGCCAAGCTGCGCCAAACACAAGACAATAACGAGGGAGAGAAAAAAAGCAAAAAGCAGAAGGGTAAGCGAGAGTAAAACAGAAGAGAGGACAGATTATTCGGATACCTCTTTGTTGTGATGCTCGTACACACCTAATGAAGATTTGCTCTTGAGGACACTTGAAAAGGGCAGTTTGGAAGAGTAACGGATTAGCAACCGGAGGATTCCGAGTTCGAATCCAACCACAGACCGTCGTGTATATGGGAGGCTGGTGCAACTCCTGGCCTTAAATGTCCTCACGTTGGCGTGATGTGGAAGGTTAGAAGAGGTCCAGTTCAGGTGTGACCTCTTCACGTGACCGTGGTTCAAATTTGCGTGGTATTGTCCTCCGCTCTTTCCTTTCGGAGTTGATCCCGGACCATCGCCACTAGCCCGTTGTGTTGCTCCAGTGCAACGTTAATTAAATGCCTACTTACCTTAAAAAGGGATTTCAAATTCAATCTGATGTCTTCATAATTTGTAGCAGAAAACTAAATAGGGTGGACATAGTCAGATGGCAGTTTTTGTGCAGAACACTGAGCATTAGAACAGAAATTGAGGGTAGAAAAAATACTAAATGATAATCACGAGATAAGTATTAATTGTGACTTAAATAGAATTGCGAGATAAGAAGTAGAATGTGTTTGAATCTTCAACTTATGAAGTTTACAGCAGAAATATGGTTTCGAGTTACGAGGGTAAAATATATAAGTAAGAATTACGAAATGATAAATAACTTTGAAATTTTTAAACTCCATTAAGTTTTCTAAAAATTACATTCTGGATAGCTTTATTAGTTTGAACAACAAATAACAAGAGCATACATCGCAGTTTTAATAAAGAATTCCTAACATATATTATATTTATTTAAAATAAAAATCAACACTACATAAATTATAGGAGCATTGAACTTATAAAAGTATCCCATTCCTGGAAAATGTAAAACCGCGGTTAGTTGGTTGGAAGAGTAGTGGATTTGCAACCGGAGGGTTGCGAGTTCGAAACTCGATCAAACCAAAGAGAGTAGTGTAAGTAGGGACTGGCGCACGTTAGATCTGTCGTGGCCTCAAATGTCCTCACGTTGGCTTGACCTGGAAGTTTGAAGAATGGGATGCCATCTCAGGTATTGACCTCGTCATCAGACCTTGTTCAAAATGAGAACCTGTTGTCCTCGAAACTTTCCCTTCGGGATGGATACTGAACCTTCGCCAATAACCCGTTTTGTGCGGCGATAATTCAATTACCTTACCTTACCTAGCTAATGTGATTTCTTAAAAATATATTGAATTTGATCCGAATGTCTTCATATTTTGTAACAGAAAACTAAATAGGGAAGAAATAAGTGTGGTTTGAAGTTTTCATACAAAACAGTAATAAGAATTAGAAAGCAATTGAGTTTAAAATACAAAATATGAATGAGGGTAATGCAATAATAGTTAGAGCGAAGTATCTAAAAATTTATGAATACGTAATAAGTTAGGTAGTTGACAGTTGAGTTTATGTCACACTGGAACAAAACAACGGGCTATTGGCTAATATCCGGGATCAATTCCGAAGGAACAGATTCAAGGACGTCGCTTCGTTTTTTTGAACCACGGTCAGATGACGAAGTCAACACCTGAGCTGGAACCCCACTCTCCAAACTTCCACACCACGTCAACGTGAGGCCGCTTGAGACCATGACAGATTTAACGTGTACTAGCCCGCATGTACATGACGGGCTTATTTTCGAACTCGCAGCCCTCCAGCTACTAAACCGCGACCCTACCAACTATGCTACCGACGCCCCACAATGCTGACAAATGTATTCCAGTAAAAATAGCTCATGCCGATAATCTAGATAAATCAATCTATGCCCATTAAATTCATACTTGAATTGGTGTTAGTAATTTTTAAAATAAACTTCCCTCCTTAAAATAAACTGCCCTCGAAACTTTATTCATATGAATAGTATCTACTATTACTGCATGTTACTACTAAACTTATGAATATAAGTAGTATCTATAGTCAGATGACGAGGCCGACACCTGGATGACACCCCACGCTCCAAACTTCCATACCACGTCCACAACGATTTCTGGATGGATCGAGTTTTATCTCGCAAATCTCAGGTTGCTAATCCACGACTCTGCCAACTGGGCTACTAAGGGCTCTTCCATTAGTTTAACAAACGACATAACAAGAGAGTTTTGAATCTATTCATAGAATGCGGCACAGTATGGCGGTTCGGTTTTTAATAAAATAACTGAGCGAAGTAACAGGATCTAAAAGGAAAAACTAATAATACGAAAAGAGAGTAATCTCGTAAGCACTTTGAATTCCCTCTTTTTATCCACGCTTAAATTACTTTTAAATCCCAACAAAAGCTGTCACAGATTACATTTAGAGCCAGAAAATCACCTGCACTGTTTTCTGAATAATTCGAATTGCTTCTCCTGAGAACAATAAAAGTTGTTTCATTTGAGGAAAGTACTTACCGATGAATTCAATTTCCAGTAAATATCCCATAAATATATGATTAATATGTGTATGTATATATACATAGGTATATAAATGCCAGTTGTGAATGTAATTTTCAGCATGCATAATCCTGCATTATTCTCTTGCTTATAGAAAAATTTTAAATTGTACGAAAATTTAAATCGTTTAGTCTTCAAATAAATTTTGGTTTGGTTTTATTTATGAGTTGTTTTCTAATAGACATTATATCTTTGATGGGCGGCAATAACAGTACAAGTCAAAAAGTGACATTTTTTAGAACAAAAACCATTTAATATTCCATATTGTGAATGAATAAATTTTATAAAATCAGTTCTACACATTATGTCTGACAACTTTAAAGGGGAAATTAGGAGAAATTTTGGATGTGGCCCTGGCAAAATTAAGTTACTTGTACTGTTCGTACCAAGAAAATTGTGCACATCACAACTGACTTGTACTATTATTCCCGCCCATCAAAGATATATTGCCGGCTAAGATCAGAACTCATTAATTATAACTGACATTTTTAGAAAAGGCAAGTTTTGACGCTAAATGTTTATTTTCATGATGATGAGAAATAAATTGTCATATTCTATTGGTTTGAAAGAAAATCTACCACCATCAAAATGTTTATAATTCTTATTTTTTTATCTAAAAACAAATATTTAGTCTTTAATCGGCTGTGCTGAAAAGTTTAAAGCAGTTAATAATGAGTTTATGCTCTAAGCCGACGATGTAATACTTTCTGTATAAAACTGAGTTTCATGCTATTAACTTCAATAAATTCTTTATTTAATGAGGAAAATTTTTTATGGTAATGCGTGTAATTTCTTCTCAAAGCAACGAACTATATTGAAAACTGTGAATCACACGCACAAATACGAATAAAATGAAAATATTAATATGAATCAGAGAGAAAAAACGAAAACTATATTAACTTAGGTATTTTACATAGATATTAAAAAAATATTAACTGCACTAAAATAAGTTTAGTAAGACTACATTCATGGATATAACATAAATATATAAATTATTATGTAAGTTTCAACACCAATTATTTTTAAACTTTTGAACTTAGTTAAATTATGCTATAATACTTTGATCCCGGAGACCGTCACCAATAGCCCATTGCGATGCTCCAGTGTGACGTTAATTAACTACCTATCTACCTGTCCCGATATTTTATTTTTAATCTGTGCATTTATAAAAAGTATTTATTAAAATACTTCCGAAAATAGCAAAATTATATTTTATAATTCATTCTTCGTTAATGAAAAATTATACAATTCGTATATTCATGTTTTCATCAATTTGTAGGCAATGTGTCGTAGAAATTTCTGTATATGTTAATCTATTTACTGTTAAAAATGTTAAGGTAGGTAGGTAGGTATTTAGTTAACGTAGCACTGGAGCAACACACGGGCTATTGGCGACGGTCCAGGATCAAATTCAAAGGGAAAAGATCCGAGGACAACATCATGTAATTTTGAACCACCAAAAATGTTAAGAATGATGACACCACACACACTCTCCTCTCTGTCATTTTTTCATGAGCTCTAATAAACTGTATATGGTACTATTTAATTAAAGTTAATGTTTCCAAAGCCCCAAATTATGAAATAAAATTACTTCTAAATGTAATACATTTGATTTTAGATAAGTGTTCTAGTAATGACCATTTATACTCTACGCAGTGTATGTTAGTATTTCCCAAAGATGAATGGATAATCTTTTTATATAGCCGGTAATTACTTTAAACCAGGGAACCAAATTTTACTTAAGAATTACACTAAATATTACTTTGAAGTTAATATGATATAGCCAATATAATGTTAAATATAATGCATGATACATTTCAAAAGTTAAGTTTTTTAATAGTTCAATGTTTGGATAACTTTAACATCTTGTTAATCATTTGAGATATGATTATTACAACAAAAAGCAAACATAAAAATTAATGAGCTATTTCCTTTTGGTTAAAAAATAAACCAATTGACATCAAATAGTTAACTGTTAAAAATAACAGGATTGTAAAGTTATTGATAAAATGGGAATAAATACATTTGAATACGGAATGAAAAACAAGATTCATTTAAGAGTTAAAAAAATCAAATGTTTAGTCTTTGAATGACATTATGCAATAAATAGAAGCTGACTTTTTATTTAGAAATTCGGTTTTAGATTTACTTCATAAAATTGTTAAAACTGAAACTGCACGACAAAACATCTGCTATAAGAATAAAATGATTCCTAAAATCGAAATAATTTTGAATTTAGCCTCTAGATATCCGCAATGAAGCTCTCAACTCATCAACCGATCAAAAATCTCGTTAAACATCCTTTCCTCCTTTCATGGATTTGAAACTACCTCACTAACACAGGATGCAATTAAAATCATCAACCTTTTAAAGCCAGTTTCCTCTACATAAAGGAAGGTTTCTCGGAAACTTCTGCTGGATTTCCTTTCTTTCTCTTGAATCAGAATATTGCATTAAACTGTACAGCATAATTTCGCTTTCGGTAGCAGTTCCAGGGCTTGCATTGATTTAAGAAGAGTAATATAAAAGAATGTTATTGTCTTGATTCTGGCTGCTGGGCAATGTTAAGCTTGGATTTATGTTGATTTTAATTGCCGGAGCAAAAGCACTAAGGGTGGCAAGAAAGAAGTAGACATAAGGAATAACAACATGCATTGCTTTCTGAAACTTGGATTCCTGTAAAGAAAGCTCGACATTACTTCTCCTTGGTCATCAATTTTGAGGGGCTTGGATCTCCAGAGCGAAAATCCCTTTCCCTTATTTGTAGATACATATGAGATTAAAATGGAAGGCACACGACGGTTATATTTGAAAGAAGTTAAAAAAAAAAGATGCTTAACTCTTTCTCAAAAATGGCTTGAATTTCGTGAGGAATTGGATCGGATGCGTTACGAATTATTTACAATGGAGGTATTTTGCCTTTAATTTGATATGGGGCACATGCTGTGATTAATGCATTAACTCTCCTGGTGGTTGTATCGACAATGTATCTCGTCATTAAAAGAAAACTGACCAGATCACGGGATATCTCGTCATTAGAAAAACTGATCAAATCTCGATTTCGTCACGATTAAACAATTGGTAATACCTTGATGACGAGATATCTCGTCATTAGCAAAATTTTTCAGATCTGGATGGACGAGATATCTCGTCAAAACTACTGGAGGGTTAATAGAAAATTCAATAAGAATAAACTTCCATAAAAATAATTAGGCTTTAAATATAATAAGGGGTTTTAGAACTATTTCCTATGATGGTAGCATGTATACTTGAGGTTATTCTGCCTATCTGTCTTAAAGTAGAAGAAATTAATAGGAATTATCTAAATTCTAATGACCCGTCGAGCAATAAGATTGATCATTCTCTTCCCCTTAAAGTCTGGAAGCCCGGGAAAGACCTTCACTACTCATGAAATTAAAGCAGTCTGATTTTCGGATTTTCGGACGTCAAATCAATAGCTTTACAGGTTGCGCATTTATCTTCTTCAAAAGTGAGCAAATCATGAAAAATCAATTGAAACTAGATTCAAATTGTTTCAATAACCAAGCACAACCCTTAGCTATTTTAAAAGCCCTCGAATAGATAGAATCAGCAGAAACCTTCATCCAACTTACGTTGTGCTTTATACAAATAGCCAAGTGACACATGACCGAATTTTTAACAGAAAAACCATTGCCCAATAATTGAAAACATTAGAAATATTTTGTGGCGATTGATAGGTAGCGAATTAACATCGCACTGGAGCAACACAAAGGACTATAGGCAACGGTCCGGGATCAATCCTGAAGGGATTGATCCCGGACCGACAATTTGAGTAGTCAATTTAAAATTACGAGGATAACACCTCTTAATTTTGAATCACTGTCAGACGACGAGGTCACATCTGAACTGTCACTCCACTATCCAAACCTTCACACCACGCCAACGTGAGAACATTTGAGACCACGAGAGATTTCACATGCACCAGCCCCTACGTACACGACGGTCTTTGGTTGGATCAAGTTTCGAACTCGCAACCCCAATCCGTTACTCTTCCAACCGGGCTACCCGTCGCCCTTGAAAAAATTGAAAGTTTAATATGAAGTGCATTATAAGTAATTCTGGTATTTTTGAAAATTAACTGGTTGATGAATTTCACAAAGATGCTGTAAAATTAAATATGCCCATTTGTTTCGATAGACTTCTAAAATCACTAATAAAAAATGAAAACTACAAAAATTCATTAATATCTTGACAATAACTCTGGTTTCTGGTCTAAAAGTGGTAAAAGTTAATTACCAAAAACTTGTTACCATTCATACAAATACGTCTTGAAAGAAATTTTGAACTATGTTACAAACTCAAACAAATTTTTCCGGTCATGCTAGAATCAATTACTAGCTTCATCGTTTCCACCTTATCGATTCACCATTCTATAATCGTGACAATTCTGCTGTTCAAGACATCGATCACTTCCTCTTTCATTGTCCATTACTTAACCATGATAGAAGATTTCTCTTTCAACTTGCTTCTTCTCTTGGGGGACTCTTGGCCACACCAGTACGATCTGCTCCAAACTGATAACTACTTCTCTACAGTTAAGAACTTTGTTTCCAGAATAACTTCTTTATAAAAATGTTGACGCTTAGTAATTTAACCGATCTATACAGGCTGTTGTGCATGCAGAAATAAAAATTGTGAAAAAACTTTTGAGATTTTTAGAAAGAAAAGGAATCTGTCACATGTGAAATATTTGCAGAAACACAGGATGCAATTAAAATTAGCCTTTTAAATTTGCATCCCAGATTTGCGTTCTTTCTCGCGAATCAGAATATTGCATTATCCCTCCTGGTGGTTGTCTGTGCGAGGTATTTCGGCATTAACAAAACTGACCAGATCTTGATGGACGAGATATCTCTTCATTGGAAAACTGACCAGATCTTGATCTCGTGTTCATAAGAAAATCGACAATATCCTGATGGGGAAATATCTCGTCCTAAGCAAAATTATTCAGATCCTTATTGACGAGATAGCTCGTCGAAACCAACTGAAAGTTTAAATCGGACATTATAATTTCGTGTTCGGTAGCTGTTTCACGGCTTGCATCAATTTGAGGACATAATTGTAAAAGAGTGTTATTGTCTTGATTCTGGCCATATTAGGCTTGGATTTATGTAGACTTTAATTGCTGGAGCAAAGGCAGCAGGGGTGACAAGAAAGAAGGTAGACTTTAGGAATAATAGCACGCATTACTTTCTGAAACGGATTCCTGTAAAGAAAGCTCGACATTACTTCTCTGTGGTCATCAATTTTGAGGGCTTGGATCTCCAGCTAAAATCCCCTTTCCCTTATTTGTAGATACATCTAAGATTTTTAGAAAGATAAGGAATCTGTCATATGTGAAAGATTTGCAAATAATGTAGGCTATTTCTATCGAAGAATTGATTTTTCTTCCCCTCTCACTTCCTGTCCTTATATTGTTTTTTTTATCCTTTTCTCTCGCTTTTCTCTTTGACGGAACGGAATTGCGTATCAGTGTCACATTTCGTCGAGGAATTTTTTGCTGATCACTGCAGATATTTTCCCCCGGCCCTTACAGTGAAAGGAAAGGTATTTCGCGAGGTGAGATCAAGTAGACCCCTCCAGAAGAATAAGATAGAAAATAAAGCGATTGACGCACTATATTAAGTTTAAACATCTATGCTTCTTAGATATCCTAATACAGATTTTCGCAGCAGTGGAAACTTCACCGCACTTATAAAAATAGTCAAACGCACTATGTTTTACATCGATAATATTCGTATCCCTCGTCATCTAACCGTGGTTCAAAATTACGTGGTGTTGTCCTCGGATCTTTCTTTCCCTTGGGGGATTGATCCCGGACCGTCGCCAATAGCCCGTTGCTGCAGTGCGACACACGCGTTAATTATACTACTATTACTATTTGTATCCTCCGATTTTTGCATGAGATTGAATTATGCCTATTGTTCTACATTAACCCTTCAAGTGGTTTTGAAGAGATATCTCGTCCATTATGATTCTGAATAATTTTGCTAACGAGATATCTCGTCATCAAGATAGTGTCAACCTTTTTATGATGACGAGATCAGGATCTAGTCAGTTTTCTTATATTGATGCGATATCTAGTCATTAGAGGTCAGTTCTACTAATGACGAGATTTCTCGTCGATGCAACCACCAGGATGGTTAAAAAGAAACGTGAGATATTTTGTATAATTTAATCTAATGCCAAGTACTTCATTGAAATGGGGAAAACTAAGTGTAATAATTTAATTATAATCTCCGATCTTCAAAAAAATGTCTTAATCGTAGCCGCTTATGCCTTGGTCAAATAGGAAGAGCAAGGCTCAAAGTGACAAGCGTTGACCAATCAGAGAGTTTTCAATGATGCTCGCTCCGGCACCTCTGATTGGTCTGTGCTTGTCGCTTTGCGCCTTGCACTTCCTATTTGAACACGGCTTAAGCTCTTGCATAAAGATAAGCTTATTACTTCCATTTCGATATGATATTTCTTCTGCCATTTCTTAACGAGAATGAACTGTGCTTATTCTTTTATATTTAAAAAATGTTAGATTTTGAATAATTTTAGTTGATACGAAAGGCATTTTATTCAGAATATGAGATACAAAGTGAAGTAATTTTACTCACGTCGATCCTCACCAATTGTATTAAATTTATCCACTTACATGAATTTTATACAGAATTTAAAAAAAAATCTAGACAGAAAGACGAAGTGTGATCAAGTAGATCCCTTGAGAAGAATAAGATAGAAAATAAAACAATTGACGTACTGTATTAAGTTTAAACTTTTAGATGTCCTGATGGAGATTTTCACAGCAATGAAAACATTCCTTGGAGGGTACTCGAGATTGAATTATGCCGATTGTTCTCCATTAAAGGGAAATGTGTGAGATTTTATATATTTCAAGCTGTAATACTTCAAGGAGAATATGAAAAAGTAATAGTAAAGCAATTAATCCTGCTTTTTTGTCTCAAAGAGGTATCTCGTATTTAGCCTGACCAGAACTTGATAGACGAGATATCTTGCCTTTAGATAAAAACTATCCAGATTTTGATCTCGTCATCAAAAAAATCGGCAATATCTCGAAGACGAGGTATCTCGACATTGGCAAAATGGATCAGATATTGATGGACTATATATCATGTTGAAACCACTTGGAGGGTTAACTATAGCAGCCTGTCCTTTATTAATGTCCTAAACATATCCAATTGCTTGCTTACGGAGAAACTTGCTATTGTTTATTTCCATAGTACATTTAAACAGCAAGATTCCTTTATTCCTATTGTTTTACAATAAAAGGAAAATATTCTCTCTAAAATATTCGCCATAAAAATTATTTGATGGAGAGTATGAGATACAAAGTGAAATACTTTAACTCTATAATCGACCTTTAACAAAGTTCTAAATATATCCAATTTTGAATTGATACAGAATCCATATACATCCTTGAATTTTAAACAGAATCGGAATAAGAGCATTATACACCGTAAGACAAAGAGGGATCAAATAGATCTCGTAAAAATAAGAAAGTAGAAACGATTGACGCCTGTCTTTTAACTTCAAACATCTCTGTTACTTATATATCCTATTGGAGATGTGTAAAACAATGGAAAACTCCCTTGGAGTGTCCCGCAATGCAAAATAACTAAAGCGAAACTTAGCATTTTAGTTCGATGCTATTTTTTTCTAATTTGTTCACGAGATTAAACTATTCATATTGTCATACATCAAAAGGAAATGTGAGATTTGTATAATTTAAGCTAATGTCAAATATTTCATGGAGAATCTGAATATTTAAATTGTTTTCTATAATAAGAAAATCACAAGGAGTGGAAATATTCGGTTCGACATAGGGTCCTCGATCCAAAATTTACCTTCTATGTTTATTGAAAATGTGCTACTGAGTCTTAACACTCCAAGTGGTTTCGACGAGATACAACGCCCATCAGCATATGGTCAAGTTTTTCAATGAAGAGATATCTCGTGCATCGATATATGGTCAGCTTTGTTAATGACTTGATACATCGTGGAGACAAAACTGCCCTATTATTCCAAGGGGAATGAAGATTTAAATAGGAAACGGTTTTGTGTCAGGCTGGCTGTTTTCGACGTAAAAATGAACCTCCAGGAGGGTCAAGGAATATTTTTCGTTTTCAGTTACAAACCGATAGTTATTTTTTATGGCTAGGTGCAATGTTTTCTATTGTTTCGTGTAGTCTGTTATTTTCAAAATAGCATGAAGTAACGCTCGTGACTAAAAATTGTCGACTCTAAATTTTTAAACTTATTTCAACTATTTAAATTATTTTCTATATACACAGCAAATACATACGGCATTCACATTTTAGTCAAAATGTTCGTTCATACTTAAAATGGAAATAATTCAAACTCAAATGAACAAATGCTTTTGAAACCTATATTCTTTGTAGAACAATCGAATTTCAAAATCTCTAATATTCCTTAGATCACACATTTGTGTCCGGGGCAGATTCTCGTAGCATGTTCAGCAGCATTTTTGTGGCACGTCAGGTGTCATGCTGCTACAGGAATCGGAGAGGCTATGTCGTACATTCTTCGGTACGCTATACCTGTTCTTTCATCAGCTAGATGATTACAGAACACGCATCACACAATTTGCTGCTTTGTGACAGAAATAGTGATGTAGGAAATAGTCTAGACATCAAAACTTTCAAGAACCCATTTTAATTCTGAGTGTCTAACCCTGCAAGTGGTTTCAACAATATATCTCGTCCATCAAGATCTGACCAATTTTGCTATTGACGAGATATCGTGTCATCAAGATAATACCGAGATATCTTGTCATCAAGATCTTTTTACGATGACAAGATCTGGTCAACTTTCTTCTAATGACGAGAAATCTCATTAATAGATATCTGGTCAGTTTTGTTAATGACGAGATACCTCGTCGAGACAACCACCAGGAGAGTTAATGCAACAGAATAAGTAACACTAATTTTGAATCCTTACTGATAGCAAATGCGAACAATTTATTATTGCATAACGAACTATGATTCTAAAAAGGTACAGATATTTTTATACATTCACTCTATTTACAGAATACGATAATATAGTTATTATACCAATTTAACAGTAAGACCACCATTTTTGAGAATTCCTCTTTGTTTTAATTAATTCTCTTGGTTAATATCCTTGTATTGATCAAGAGAAAATTATGATTCACTTAATAAATTAACTTTTTTTAAATCCTTTGCATCATTTAAAGTAAATGAGACACTTAAAATAACTGAAGCACATATAGCTTTATATTACATAGGCTGAAGGAGATTATCAGAGCACCCGAAACAAAGGGTAGTAAAAGCAGGTAATAGAAAAAATGTGTATTAGATAACCGATTGCTAATCTGAAACTGGCACTCCATAAAAATTAATATGATGCAGGTTGGAAAACCCGTTTTTTAAAGAAAAAGTTACTTGCTTTTTATATATTAATTCTTTGTGACCGAGGATAAGCCCTCTTTTTTCCCAGGAAAATCGGCTAACGTCGCTTAGTCGTAAATGCGATGGAAATTGCAAATAAAAATTGGATACTGAAATCCTAAACAGTCTATAGCATTAAAATGGTTCTTGAAAGTATGGCATAATTTTTACTGCTCTGGTTTCATAACAAAACCTTGATTCAGCTTACAGTGATAAATATTTATTTTCATCCTTCATATAAGCCTTATACCTCTTTAGCTTAAACTTGACATTTAGGTTTCATAGGTAAAGTTTCTTGGGCATTCAGCTGCTATTCGGTGTCCTCGTTAGTTTTCATCTAGTAAGAAAAATAGTAATCACTGCGAGAAATTATTTTAAAATAACCATTCGATTTTTGAACAAAAATGCCTTGATAATAGTGCTAACTAATCTCCTTATAAAATAAGCCCCATTTAACATAAATTCAAACTTTTTCTAGAGAAATTTGGAACCATACTGTCTCCATGACGTGACGTGTTCCAATACAAAATAGAAGGACTTATGTTATTCTGCCTATAAAAAATTGGGAGGGGTCAAACAGCCACAATAATTGACTATGGTATGGGTGAACTTGCTTGTATTGGATTTTTTTGAGGATGGAGGCGACAAGAGAAGAGACTTGAAATTTCTCAATTGACACAGATCTTATGAAAGTCGGGAATGCATGATCTATTTATTATGTACGTACTCATTATTGAACCAAAAAGTTAAAGCAACACCTTCCGATACCCATTGCATCGTCCCTAGAACGCTGCAGCCGAAATCAACTACACCCTAGCGTCCAAATGAGCTAGAACAAAGTCAATGAGTACCATTCTCCTAAAAAGTTACCATCATTTCACCTTTGACCCCTCAAGTCACATATCCACCTACATGACATTACTACTGTGCATTTAATGATATGCGATATGGACTGTCGTTCAAATGAATACTTTAATGATTACTGTTTGGATAAATTGTTACACAAAAGATTTTAATTAATGAGAAATTTAATAATGTGTATATAAATTTGCAATGAGTAAATAAAACTTCACCTTAACTGTTCACTTAACTGTTTTTAATGTATCACGCATACATTAAAAATCTCTATATTTGGAAATTGCCTTCAAATTAAACCAAATGATTTGTATTTCATAATTCAACGAAGCAGTATAATGCAGATTAACCCAAACATAATAATAAATACATCTTCAAACAATACATAAAATGATCAGGTACTGATGCTTTCATTCTATACAAAATGCGTGTTTTATACAAATCTGGGTTTTTATATACTATCCTTAAAACACTTTCTTTCAATTTATTGGCGTTTCGTTTTTTCAGGGCTTTTTACTAAATCAGGCTAGAAAATTTAAAAGCGTTTTTCAGGCACTTTCTTCCGAAACTGATTGCCCGTTTTGACATAATTTGAGATATTATTCTTTCATGTCAGAAGAATGAATATATTAGTGTCAGGAAAGTAAACCTTATCTGATAAAGCACCTCTATAGGAAAAAAAAATCTTTCATACCTTAATTACTTTATAGCGTGTTAAATTCATATAAGAGTCTTGTTAATATTAATTAAGCAATACCGTTAGACCTGAAATTAACGGCAAAATCTGTTACCCTTAATCTAAAGTCACATTAAATGTTCCTTCCTAATTACATGTCTAATTTGAATTACAAATCACTTGAAACATCCCTTGTGACATAAACAACGAAAAGAAATTATGAAGCAAGAAAAATGAAGTTTCGGATTTTTTTAAGGGAAGCATTTTTAATAAAAAGCTTCGAGGATTTCGTAAGAATTCGAGTGGACTTCTATTTGTTTACAATTTTTGGCGGAATAAAATTTTCAGTAAATTAAAAATAATTTTTTATTTATTTTACACAAAATACCGAAATATTGTATATTAGTATGGAGTTTGTTGATGTGAGATATATTTAATTTTAATTGACATAAAATTTATGTTATTAAACATTAAAGAAAATAACATTGGTGTATTATTTAAAATTTTACTACAATATACTACTTAAATCTTCTATAAAAGTGTGCATATCAGGATTTCTTGTATTTTCGAATATTTTGATTGTAGTTTTATGTAACGTTAAATCCAATATTAAGTTACCAAGTTCAATATTCGATAATATTACAAATCAATCTACAGAGCATATACCTTGTCTTGAAAATCACTCATAATCTGAAAATTACTCTCATTATTTTTCAACAATTAAATGATGAAAAGCAACACTATAATAAAACTGCTTTAAATGCTTTTTCCCAGTTCAGTAACTCATAAGTGTGGCAAGAATTTTTGAAAACAAAATTCTGAACGTAATTCAAAACGTAATAACTTTATGTAGCTTGAAACCGTCTTGTAAGGTTACACCGGAACCAAAGTATAGTTACACATAAAATATATTAAATGTTAAAATCTTATTGTATATGATAGTTATTTATTTATTACTTAATTGCGTGTCAATTAAATAATAAACGGAAATTAAATATGCAAATAAATAACATTATTATGTGTTCCAAATAGCTTAAATATCTGTAAATATGATTCGTTGGTTTTATGGCGCAAGTGCCATATTTGGCCATGCTGCGCCAGATACGACATACAATATAAAGTAATAGACAGACACACACCGAAAGCTTTACTGACACAGAAGAGAGATATTCCCGTCTGTAAATAATGAAACTAATACTTATTTTTTCTACTGTAGGTCATAAAATTAAACTAAAAAAATCAAGATTTATGTTCTTCAATATCAATGCATCAAAAATTGAAAATTAATAAAAACATGGTGAACACGTTATTTGAAGGAATGGATTATATAGCTCAACTATTATTGCTTGCGATGATAAAAAAAGCAAAAAATACTTTTATTAAAAATCGAATTACAATACAGAAAGTGTTAGTTTTTCATTTTCACATCAAATTTTCATCGAATAAGACAAGTTTAAATGAAATTCTGAAATATTAAAAGCCCAACGCTGACATTCCAATACCCGTTCTTCGTTCAGCCAATCTGAAACAAAATCGGTTGACATTTTTAGTCCTTTCTGTGTATGTGATACACATAGAATTTTGATATGACTATAATTTACTCCGCTGGGAAAAATGAAGACAATAATCCAAATGTTGAAAACTCGCTAGTGAGTTGTAATTTTTTTCATCTTGAGACAGCTCGATCTTAGAACAGCGCTACTTTAACAAATGAGGTAGGCACATTGATTTATTTCTGAGCATACAAATGATGCATGCTTGTTATTTTGAGATTATCTCTATTCCACGTAGCCTATCTGTTATTAGATTACAAGAGAATTTTGATTTTAACATCCAATTAGGTCTGTGAGTTATAGTGCGTACAGCACCCTTTGGATAAGTTTTGAATTTGTAAGGTCCCATCATTTAGTATTGCGTGGAACTTACTCTACGGAAAGGTTCTTCGAGTTTTCACGGATGTCTCCTACAAATATAATACGAATAATAGAGAATAAATACGATTTCGAAATTATTTGCGTTACTTTTCCTTGCAACTTTTGGGGAATAAATCTTATCTTGTCTCTTCAGATATTTCCCGTCATCCTAGATAATTTGGTATGTAACTCTTCATCTTTTAGCAAAATATATTTATCTCTGTGAAATAGAAAGGTAATTGGGGTTTTATGGCGCAAAGTCCATAAGGTTTATTCCCCCAAAAGCGGACAGGCTGCTCCAAGCGCAAGATAATAAAAATAAAAGCAATATAGACATAAAAGCATTATAAAAGAAAGTGAAGGGCAGACGAGGGTAAATTGAAAGGGAGGACAGATCAATCGGGATTGTGATACTCGTGTTTACATAACTCTCTAAACGGTTTCGATGAGATATCTCGTCCATCAAAATGTGATCAATTTTGATGTTGACGAAAGAGCTCGTCATCGAGATATTGTCGATTTTTTTGATAATCTGAATCTGATAAGTTTTCACAATGACGAGATATCTCGTCCATCAGATATGGTCAATTTTACTAACGATGAGATACCTAGTTGAGTATGCAACCAGAAGGGTTAAAAAGTAAACTCTCTTAGAGTTGTAAAATAGGTTAATTCTAAGTTTGAATAAGTTTGGTTTCACAAAAATTGGCATTTAATATCAAAGATATTGTACCATTAATTTACGACTCCTCCATACTGTACTTACAGCGCACTTTGGAGTTCGGTTGATTGCTTTTAGGTTTCATGGCGCAAGGGCCATATTTGGCCAAGCTGCGACAAACACTTGACAACGTCAAATAAAAAGTATCGTGAAAGGGAAAAACAGAGGGATTGGGAATAGAGTATTATTATTAATAGAAAGTTTCTAATTCAACAGACGTTCTAAGTAAAGTGACAAAATAATATCGTACAAAATATATGCGTGTGTAAAATGAATTGTCCAAGAAACAGGTATTGAGTTAATATGAGGCTAGAGTGTAAAACGTATTGATTCTAATTATTACTTTGAGGTGGGACATCGAGTTGAAACATTATTGTGTACTATAAGTGGTGGTTGAATCAACTCCTCACTGGAGCAACACAACGGGCTATTGGCTCGTTATGTCAGGTCCGGGATCAATCCCGAAGGGAAAGATCCGACAACACCTCTTAATTTTGAACCACGGTCAGATAAAGAGGACAACACCTGAGGTGGCACCCCATTCTCTAAACTTCTACACCATGCCAATGTGAGGACATTTGAAGACACGACAGATTTAACGTCTACACGCTCCCACGTACACGGCTTCTTTGGATGGATCGAGTTTCGAACTCGCAACCTCCCGCTTATCCGCTATTCTTCCAACCTGGCTACCGCGGCCCCTTATTGTGCAAGGAAACGCGGTTACCTTAAATGTGTCGTGGCCTCAAATGTCCTGTTGGCGTGGTGTGGAAGTTTGAAGAGTGGGGTGCCAGCTCACAGATGTGACCTCGTCATTTGACCTTGGTTCAACATTACGAGGCGTCCTCGGATCTTTCCTTTCGGAACTGATCCCGGACCGTCGCCAATAGCCCGTTGCCTTGATCCAGTACGACTTTAATTAAAATACCTACCTATCTACCCATCCACTACCTCGGATAATCAAGGTTTTACTACATCATGTTATATTAGAGTTATTTTTGAAGGTAACATTCAGTAACACACATAATTCTGAGTGAGAACAGTCGTTTTATATATGCGAAAAGCTAATCCGTATTCACTGGTAGGTATAGGAATCATACTTTTGAATGCATTTGGTATGTACGTTACATTTTGAGTTAAATTTCGCGATTCGTATTTCAAATTAAGTCAAAAGAATGTCTACTGATATCCAACAGAGGTGTAATCCAATGTTTGGAGGACAGTCCTTCTTTCCTTGTACATACTGAGTGTTTAGCTAGTTGCAGCTGCGAACTTGATACGCGATGGTTGTTGTGGGAAGAAAAATATTTCCCTTTAAGTGTTGCAATGCTGTCACTTTTAATTACGACCATAGCGAAGGAATGTGTCTCATCCAATTACGTGCACAATGCATCACTCCACTACACCCGTGTGGAAAAAATAATTCCCGTGAACACCGTTTCGAAAAGGAAGTTAGACTGAAAGGAACTGATCTGCTGTGAAACACATGTCTGAAGCCTCCCATGTTTGGACATTAATCCTTTGGGCATGCTCTGCTTTACTGAATAATTTAGTGTTTCTGTCTCGGGTATTCACTGAGTCAATTTAAAATGGTTTTTCATAATCTGGCTCAAATTTCACTATTATGATGTCGCGGCAGTATATTGGTTTGTACACGGTATTTTAAATCTACAATGAGATATAAAATTTCGTCCTGTGTATCTTAGTTCAATATTGTTCAGAGTATCTCGCTCAGTGGGGTATCCAGAGTTTTATTTTAGGGGAGGGCTACGGTTAGAAATAAAACTTTTAACGCAAAATTAAGGTTTTATCAGACTTAGGCGTGCTAACCCAAATCTAACTTCATATTGAGTCACTTACGACTCTGTTTCCAGTAATTTTTTTAAATTTCATACTTTTACCCATTGTCCTAGAGTTTTTACTAATATGTTTACTCTTATTTCGTCTGCTTAGAGCAGAAACTCTATAACTGACAAAATATTTTTTTTATTGTACAGCTGCTTAACCCTTCTGATGGTTTATATTCACGCAAAACCTGCTTCTAGGCAAGGAAAAAATGTGTTTTGCCTACTTTTTTCCCTTGGTGTAACTGGGCAGTTTTGTCTAGACGAGATATCTCACAGTTCGCAAAAACAACTAGATCTCGATAAACAAGATATCTTGTCATTAGAAAAATTGACGAGATATCTCATCGACACATCTTGGAAGATTAAGGACTAAATATTAGTTTTTAGGTAAAAACTGAAAGGTTCTTAACACTTTGATAATGTTATATTTTATTTAAACACATAACATGACTGTATTCTCATCATCATGAAAATAAGCATTCTGTGTTTCCGAAAGAATGTCAGTTAATGAGTTTGTGATCTAAGCCGACGATTTGTTTATAATTACCAAATTGATATAATTTAAAAAATGCTTTCCAAAGCTATTTCATGAGGTCACACTTTCTTCATATAATGGGACGAGTGCATACCATTCTTGTCTACAACTTGAGTGGAGCAAGAGGCATATCATTCCATTCATGCCATTTTCTTTGGCCTTTGCGAATCCCCTGCCGAAATTCGAAGAGCTCTAGCGATGAAACTAATCTACAGGACTCCTCCAAGCATTTGCAGCAGGGTGAAGCCCCTATTTTAATCACAGACCGTTTTATATTCAGTGGGCGCACTTATCCCGAGAATGCATTTGCCCAACCTCATCTTATATAGAAAGGTATCTTTTTATGGACTGCAAAAGAATTACTGTAAGCACATGAAAAGTGACACGTCTCAGTTCACGAATGACTCTACAGTGATTTTCCCGCTAATTTACTGTAAGCACATGAAAAGTGACATGTCTCGGTTCACGAATGACTCTGCAGTAATTTTTCCGCTAATTTACTGTAAGCACATGAAAAATGACACGTCTCGGTTCACGAATGACTCTGCAGTGATTTTTCAGCTAATATTTATAAAATAATTAACATTAAACAGTGCCTAGCAAATATTCAAACTTTGTTTCTGGAATTATGCTTTGGAGTTACTGAGGGGATATGATACGCAGTTATGTGAATATGTGAGATAGTCGAGTTATGACCAAGAAAAAAGGACCTTAATCGTTCATTTCAGGCTTCGTAGTTAATATTGAGTCATTAAATTATTATGTTATGAATATTATGATTAATAGATGATAGTTGTTTAAAGAAATTAGCTAGCTATTCCTTTCTTGTAGAATATTAAAAAGTATTTTGTGTACTTATAGTATTTTGTTCATAAAGTATTTGAAAAGTAAAGCCAATACTTTCGGGGAAGTTCTGCAGTTTATCCTATTTTCCTATGCCATTAGTTTCTCCATTTTCAGTTCATTCGTTCATCGTAAAAAATGAAGGATGACTTATTTGAGAATGTGAAAAATTAAATTCCAACTAGGGGGCAAATCATCATGAAAAAAATAGAATGAATCATCATGAACGGATACTGTAACTAGCTGCAACAACTCGAATCATAAAAAAAATAATAATCATTAAAAAATCTGAAAATAATCAAAAAGTAAGAAAAAATGACGTTCATCTAAAAATCTAGAATTAAGGATTAATTAAAAGTGTAAGAGGAGATTGAGACAACTCGATTTATAAAACGTCTCGAATTGCTTAACCCGCGAAGACGCGCGCCGGGCCTATCAGGCCCGAGCGTTACAAAAACTTGGCACAGAAAATCAGCCCCTCAATGGAATAAATCCAGTTTCACAGTAGCTGCATTCAAGGTCATGTACGTCACAACCACAGGAATTTCAAGAATTTTCCCCCACTTGTTTTCTCAGAAAAACGGTGTTCGGGCCTTTGAGGCCCGGCGCGCGCGCTGGCGTTTTCGTTAAGATCGCGAAGGAGAACAGACGGATTGAAAATGTCTCGCTATTTGAGCTATGATGATGAAATGAAGAGATTACGGACGCTATTAGCTGAAGTGTCAACTGATGAAGAATCCATTAATGAAGAAGATGAAGAAATTATTGATGAAAAGGAGTTTAGTGATCATCAGTCAAATTCGGAAGATATTGATTCAAGCAATGAATCAGATATTTTTGAATCTATGGATCACTATCTTGGTAAAGATAAATTAACAAAATGGAGTAAAAAAGAACCAAGAAAAAATGTGAGAACTCTGGCTCACAACATCATGACAAAATTGCCCGGAAATGTTGGAGAAGCGAAAGCTGTATCCTCGCCTGTAAATTCTTGGCAATTGCTTATGAACGAAACAATACTATCAACTATTGCGGAGTGTACGAATATTTATATTCAATCGATTGCTGGTAATTTTGAACGGGAAAGAGATGCTCGCCCCACAAGTACCTCAGAAGTAAAGGCATTCATCGGACTTCTTTATTTTGGAGGACTCTACAAAGCTTCTCATGTAAATGTTCGTGATCTTTGGGCTACTGCTGGTACTGGGTTTGACATTTTTCACAGAACTATGTCATGTAAACGTTTTTTTATTTCTAATGAGGTGTTTGAGATTTGATGATATTAGAAACCGTTCTTCTAGAAGAGAATTGGATAAACTTGCTCCCATCAGAAATATTTTCGAAAGAGTTCTTGCAAATTGCAAAAAACTGTATAGTCTTGGCGAATATGTAACAGTTGATGAAAAGTTAGAGCCATTTCGAGGAAGATGCTCGTTTCGTCAGTATATCCCTAGTAAACCTATAAAATATGGACTCAAAATTTTTGCTCTAGTGGATGCAAGAACATTTTATATTTGGAACCTTGAAATTTATGCAGGAGCTCAACCTACAGGTCCGTACAGGATAGAAAATAGTCCCGATAAAATTGTCAAGAGATTAGTGAAACCCATCTTCAATTCAGGGCGAAACCTTACGGTTGACAACTGGTATACCAGTTACAGTTTGGCAAAGGATCTCTTAGAGAAGAAAATTACACTTGTTGGAACAGTTAGAAAAAATAAAAAGGAGCTACCAAAAGAATTTATTTGTGGAAAGAATCGAGAAGTGCATTCATCATTATTTGGATTTAAAAAAAACATGACTTTGGTTTCCTATGTGCCAAAGAAAAACAAATGCGTCGTCCTGTTATCTACAATGCATAATGATAGTGCCATTGATAAATCGACAGAAGAAGCCAAGAAACCAGAGATTATAACATTTTATAATCTAACAAAGGGTGCTGTAGATGTAATGGATGAAATGTCATCTACATATTCTACTGCTAGAATAAGCAAAAGATGGCCCATGGTTGTATTTTTCAGTATATTAAATATTGCAACAATAAATGCCCGAGTACTGCTGTTGTCAACTAAAACACCGGCGATTCAATACAGAAAACGAAGTTTGTTTATCAAAGAACTTTCGTTAGAACTTTTGAAGGACCACCTACAAGAAAGAAGTTTGCAACCAATGCTTCCACGTGAAATGCGAGAAAAACTAAACTGTAACCAGAGTGAATATTGTGAAGCACCCCCGACAAAAAAACAAAAGAATTCTTCAAGAAAAAGGTGCCATGTATGTTCCAATTCAAAGGACAGGAAATCATAAATTTGTTGTGCTAAGTGTGGAAAAAATGTATGTGGAGAACATAGTAATGTTCTCTGCAATAAATGTCAGTGAAATGTAAGTTTTATTTTCAATTTATTAATGTAACAATAATTTAATTTTTCATAAATGAATACTATTTCTAATTCGGTTTCTTAAATTTCGTTTTTCAGTATCAATGTGACATAATTATAAATTTAAAATGCATTTTAAAATGTAGAATTTTAAAAGCTATATTTATCTGAAAAATACTTTTTTTATTTTTCATATTGTGTTTTGATTAACTAAATTAATTTTAACGGTAAAATAAATTTTGTTTATGTTTTTTTTTAAGAAAATATTGCTTCGGGCCTACGAAGCCCGGCGCGCGTCTTCATGTAACAACAAGTAGCGCGCGTCTCCGCGGGTTAAGTACAGTATGGGAATTATAAAATGTTCATGTATATTTTAAGATAATTGTTAATTGAAATTATAATCGTTAAGAATCTTAGAGCAACCAAAAATGTAAGAAAAGTGAAATAAAATTACTTAATCAAAAATCTAAATTTAAGTTTTAATTAAAAGTGTGAGGAACAGCAATAACTCGATTTTTTAGAAGTATCGAATTTCTCAAGTCCCAGCAGAGGGAATCCCATGAATGTAAAAAACATTTTCATTTAGATTTTAAGATATTCTATTAATTGGAATCATAAAAAATCTTAAGGTCATCAAAAATGTATGAAAAATGAAAAAAAAGTGAAGTAACAAACGAAAATCTAAATTCGAAAATATCGCGGAAAACCTGAAAACTTTTACAAACTGATTTTAAAACCCTAATTCAAAGGTCTTAATTTTTGAAGTCGACTGGAATAATCACATAGACTGTTAAAAAATGCTTTTATTTAACGAATAAATTTTCCTAAAAGGCAGAATGGAACTTTTGAGGGAACTCAGGAAACTTAGAAATCCTATGTTAATGGTGTTCCAGTATTACAGATCAATATTCCAAACCGGTATTCAAATAATATTACTGTTATTTAAATACCGGTTTTGAAAAAATGCTCAAACGATTTAACTTTAGAAGTTGAATGGAATAAATTCACTTCTCAAAAACGAAATTTAACGAATAACTTTTCTTTGATGGGAATATATGAGTAAAACACAATGAAACTTTTAAGGCAACTCGGGCAAACTTAGAAAACCGTTTTTTTTTGTTTCAGTAACTGTATAACACACAAATATTGAAAAAGTTATTTAAATATCATTATAACCCTTTTTTAAATACCGGTTATGAAATCCTACGTCAAACGTCGTAATTTTTGAAGTCAAATGTGATAACTGCAGAAACCTCAGAGTTACTTCTATATAACGAAAAACTTTACCTTAAAAGGAAGGTCTGAGTAAAACAGAATGGAACTTTTAAGGCAACTCTGGAAAACTTAAAAATCCACTATTTATATTTCAGTAACTGTATTACACATCCGTCTTCGAAACCGTTATTTTTTAAATACCATTATAACCGCTATTTAACTAACGTTGTAACCGTTGTTTAAAAATACCGGTTTTGAAACCCTTCGTCAAATGTATAATTTTTCAAGTCGAATAGAATAACTGAAGATACCACCACAAAGCATTGCATGTATTTAACGAATAACGTTTCCTAAAAGAAAAGAACTGCGTAAAGCAAAATGGAACTTTTACGGCAACTCAGGAAAACTTAGAAAACCGGTACTTATGTTTTAGTAACGGTATTGTACATCAATATTGAAAACCGGTATTTAAATATTTTCCGGGGTATTTAAATACAATTATAACCTTTATTTATAAGCCGGTTTTGAACTTTTAAGGGGCAATACAGGAAAATCTTTGAAAACCGGCACATATGTTTCAGTAAGGGTAATTGTGCATCAATCTTGAAAATAGTTATTTAAGTATCGTTATAACCGTTATTTAAATACCGGTTATGGAATCCTACGTCATGCGTCTTAATTTTTGAAGTCGAATGAAATATAACGGCAGATACCGCGAATAGTTACTTCTATTTAACGAATAACTTCTGAGTAAATCAGAATTGAACTTTTAAGGCAACTCAGGAAAACTTAGAAACCCGGTGATTGTTTCAGTAATGGTATTACACACATGAGTCTTTAAAACCTTTATTTAAATACCATTATAACTGCTATTTAATCCTCCTAGTGGTTGTCTTGACGAGGTATCTCGTCATTAGCAAAACTGATCAGATCTTGATGAACGAGATACATCGTCATTGGAAGAAAACAGACCAGATCGTAATCTCATTATAAAAATACAGACAATATCTTGATGACGAGTTCTTTGTTTGCCATTGGCAAAATTAGTTAGATCTTGATGGACGAGACATCTCGTTCATCCACTTGGAGGGTTAACAAATGTTATAACCATTGTTTAAATACCGGTTTTGAAATCCTTCGTCAAACATTTAATTTTTGAAGTCGAATGGAATAACAGCAGATATATACCATCTGTTAAGCGTTACATCTATTTAATGTGTACGTATACACTGTAGGATTTATTTTTAATTTTGACTTTAAAAGTCCAATTTTTCCAAGAGGCATTGGCTTATGCTTAAAGTAATTTCAGTGAGAAAAAAATCAGATTAACCTAATTATTAATTTTCTAATTTAGATATGATCAGCCAATTAGCATGTTTTTTGAACAGCGATATCTCAAATTATAATTTGTTCAAAAAGACAATTCCTATTGGAAATTATTTCTAATATTATTCTTCATGTTTTGACCATGAATCAAGTTGCTAGAGGGAATAGGTTATTTTTTACAATTGTTTTCATCAAGGAAGTTTAAAAAGTTTAGATTTTTTCAGAAAGTTTAACTTTAAAAATCAACTAAAAACTAATTTCTTAACTAACTCTGATTGAGGTTCAGAACAGCCACTGTATTATATAGATTATAATGATACAAAATAATTATAACAGATCAATTAATTGTTCAGTTATCACCGTTTAAACAAAGCATCGTATTGCAAAAACACAGTTCTTCAGAAATTGAGTTTAAAGTTTCGGAAACGTGTTTGTACTGGTGACAGTACCTAACGAAAAACCCTTATAACTAGAAAAGTATTCCGAATATTTACAAGATCTTGGTATCGTTTAAACGATAAAAAATTGGGAAACATTTTGAAGCAATAAAAACAAAATCGATATTCTGGTCAAATTTCGTGATTTCTAGTGCATACATACACCTTAACGAATAACATTTCCTAAACGACAAGATCTAGATCGGCAGACTAAACCTTAAACTTAACTTAAAAACTTAAGAAAACTGGCATGTTTCAGTAAGGGGTATCACACGTTAATCTTGAAAATAGTTATTTAAGTATCACAATAACCGTCATTTAAACACCAGTTATGACACCCCACGTCAAACAGTTTAATTTTTGAACTCGAATAAAGCACCCGTAGTCGAGGTAAGCCGAACTTTGTGCATCAGAATCCTGGCAAAGGGTTAATAGCCTGCGATGATCCCGAATGGCGATGTTACTTTTCCTGGCGTCGCAATACCATTCAGGAGAAGACTGGACAAAGAGGCTTTCCCGGAGTCCCATCGCACTTTGGGAGCGAATGATGTGCTTGTGTCATTACAGCTTTCTCGCGTGACATTGCTCCATTTCCTCCCCGATGAACTTGGGGGCGTGGTAGACGCGTGTTCCTATACCCATTTCGTTAAAGAGTGACGAGCCAAAAGCATTGTCGGAACTTTGATCTCCTATCCGCGTCTCGCATGCAACGTCTAATACTTGGATCAGTGATCTGTGCAGTTATTTTACTCCCTTTTTTGATGGGGAATTTTAAAGGAAGGTTTTTGAAACTCCCCTAAACTTCAATCTTTCGCCGGGTCTTCGCGGCTCGTTGCTTGCGATTGCCGCTGGAGTCAAATTAAAAATTTATTCGGTACACGCATTGATTGAACTTGAGTTTCTAAAGGTTAGAAAAAGCACATCGAACCATGCTTTCGGTTTTGCGAGTTACATGCGTTGTTTGAACTTATATTTTTAAAGGTTAAAACATTTTTACAATTTAAATGTATCTGTTGAACTGATATACTGAGCTCCATGCATTGATTGAATTTGTATTTCTAAAGATTAGAAACGTTTGATTTTAATTTCAATGCATGGATTGTACCATAGTATTGATATTCATAGTTACATGCATGATAGAACTTTTATTTATAAAAGGTTTAAAAACATTTTCAATTTGAGTGCATCATTTGAACTTGCTATTGATATACTGAATTACATGAGGCTTGATTGAACTTATATTTCTTAAGGTTAAAAACCTTTAATTTTAATTTCAATACATTGATTGTACCATATTATTTATATTCCTAGTTATATCTTATATTTATAAAGGTTAAAAAATCTTTACGATTTAAATGTATTTGTTGAACTGATATACTGAGTTACACATGCATTGATTGAACTTGTATTTCTAAAAGTTAAAAAAGCACATCATACCATGCTTTTGATATATCGAGTTATATGCGTTGATTGAACTTATATTTATAAAGATTAAAAATATTTACGATTTAAATGTATCTGTTAAACTTACTATTGATATACTGAATTACATGCATTGATTAAACGTGTATTTCTTTAGAGGTTACAAAATCTTTAGTTTTGATTTCAATACATGGATTGATCAGCATTTACTGAACAATGTTGCGAGCACAGAAAAATTAGTTATTAAAACGCTTTTAACAATAAGTTCCCTTAAAAATAGAGGAATTGAGATTTTCTTTGCTTATGTGCGTGGTATGGGATGTGGGATATATGGGAATGAAAGAGCTGATTTTTTTAGCCAAAGACGCTTTGAATTTAGCAGTTGATGTACTTGAAAGCCTTATGCTATGACAAGCTTGTTGCTAAGTGAATCGAAGAGTATGTATCGTCTAAGAAAGCTGGTCACCAAAAAAATTCCTACCATTCAGCATAGATTGGCTCGGAATTATTTTCCTCTCACAAAAAAAATTAAAATTACGCAATTTTTATCTGACCAGGAAAAAAATTTACTAAATACCTATATACGAGGGAAAGTCAAAAATTATCCGCACTTTATTTTTTCAATTTCTTTTCACAAATGCAGGGGTTGAACAAGTTCGTCATTTTTCTACTGTCTCCTTCCTTTTCGATGCACTTAGTCCAGCGGTTCACAAGCTTGCGTATTTTCTCCTAAAAGGTTTTCGGTTGTTCACCCAATCATTTATTCACCGTATCTCGCACTTCTTTGTCCATCTAATCTACAGGGAACACGCTACGTTATCGATGGTAACTCGTCGGTTTGCCAGTACCATTTCTCGAGCTTGCCGAATCTTCTCGACAGTGAAGGAGGTTGACGGGTGTCCTGCTCCTTCTTCGTGCATCAAGCTTGTCCGGCCTCTTTTAAATTTCTCGATGCACTCATACACACTTCTACGTGGTAGAGCACCTCCCCGTATTGTGTTGTAAGCCTCCGACGAATTTCAGCCCCTGGCACACCTTTCGACCTTAGAAATCGGATCACTGCTCTTTATTCTTCCTTGGTCACACTGCTAGCGGAGCGACCATGTTTATACTGAAGCAGAATTAAGAAAAATGATGCTATCGAAGTCGAACTTCGGTAACGTGACCACAGTAGTATCAACTCTAAGCATGCATGTGCAGAAGGCAGTTTGGCGAACCTTAAGATGTGTTATAGCGAAAGTGCGGATAATTTTTGACTTGCCTTCGTAGGTTTAATCTTCGGACTAATGACCTGCACGATTGTTTAAAAAAACAGCTTCAAGATGCGGATAATTTGCTTTTCAGTAGTCCTGCATTTGATAATTCCAGATTGACCTCTAAAAAGATTTGAGATTGGGTAAAACAAGGGGCCTGTGGAATACAATGTTTTTGTTGGATCTAATCTGCTGTTTTTCATTTGTCAAGTTCATAAAATCTTGTATTTTTAGTTAATTTTTCTATTCCACTGTTTCTTTGATTAATCATCTTACTTCTGTAAGCCCCGTGTTGTACTTTTGTGATGAACGGGGAGTTTCCTTTTTGTTCAATAAAAAGAAATATATGGATTGTACGATAGCATTGATATTCCTAGTTACATGCATGATTGGAATTATATTTATAAAGGTTAAAAAATATTTTCAATTTGAGTGGGTATCAGTTGAACTTACTATTGATATACTGAATTACATGCTTTGATCGAAACTATATTTGTAAATGTTAAAAAATCTTAGAATTTCATTTCAATATATAGATTGAAAAAAACTACTGATATCTGGAGTTAGTTTATTTATTGAAATTATATTGTATTTATATGGGGATAAGAAAACGTTTTGATTAAAATACTTGGTTGAACCTACTATTGATACACTGAGTTAGAAATTGAGAAATTTAACTTTCCTTTAATATAGTCAGCAAATAAATATGTTCTGTAGTTTGTAAACAATAGTTGTATAGTTTTACATAGAGCTAATAATAAAATAAACTTTGAAATGCTAGAGAAAAATGTTTTTGCTGTTTCTAAGTATTTATAATTTAATGAGCAATGATTCTAAACATTTAAGTATACGTAATGGAAGTAAAAACTAAGATAGTTTGAGTAAAGCATTAATTTGCAGTTTATATACAATCTTTTTTTTTTGCTTTGAAGTTATACAGCTTAAAGTGGAGTAGTTTCATTTAATCTTTTTAATAGTCTACAAAAGTTAAAAGCCGTTGTAATACGTGGTAGTAATATGAACAAAAAAGGAGATTTATGAAATTATTCAACGACCTGAAATAGTTTAGATAATCACTTAAACGTCGTGATGTTTCACACATAATTTAATATTTCGCTATCTACAACTCAGAATTATGCTACGCTTTCATCCAGAATTGCATTCACATAAACATTATCTTCCAAATAAGTAAACGCCTTTAATAGCCCGTTGTGTTGCTCCAGTGTGACGTCAATTAAAATACTTACCTACCAAATAAGTAAAACAAATAATTGAGATAGAAAACTACTTGTAATTTTACTTAAAATTCTTTTCATTCCTTCACACAAATTGAATTACACTTTTGTTCCAAAACAAAAGTAAAACAAGAAAAACTGAGCAAAAGCTTTTATTTTAATGCAGATGATCGTTTCTTTCTAAAAATTCCTATTTTTATTTAACATTCTGAGGGGCAAACACGAATATATCCGTTCTGCAACCTACACAACTGAAGTGCTTTCCTGCATAGCTTCAAACTAGTTAGGACTTGCTTGAGGAATGGAATATCATAAAATTTTTTAAACCAATAGATGTGGTTACTTACTCATTATGTGTGTTGTGGGAAGGCAGTACATGGCAGTACAAGGCTACATGGAAATATTGAGACTCGGAGGTTTAGAATGTGCGCCTAATGCATTCAATCATGCTTTCATAAAATAACTCCAATTATTACAATATAAGAATTACTTCAACAAGTGATTTTTTTTCACGAATTTACCGAATAAAATGTTCCAGATACCCTGAACTGAAAATGCAATTTGCAGTTCAAGGTATCCGGAACATTCACAGAACCTTCCAGAGCATTCAGGTTTTGTAGCGCAAGGGCCATATTTGGAGAAGCTATGCTAAGAAAAGTCAAGTAAATGGATATACACATGCAAGGAAAGTTTAACTAAAATAGAAGAGGTAGGTAGAGGTATTTTAATTAACTTCGTACTAGAGCAACACAACGGGCTAATAAAATATAAATATACTATATATTGTAGTAAATAGTGGGTAATAATACATAAAAGTAAGTATTAAGATTTATTATTGATGAGGATTAATGCGACGAATGAGCCTGTTTCATTGTAACCAATTTCTATATGTCCTGCTTTATCTTCATTAATTTCAAACATAAGTCAGGCTCAAGTTGCAACCGTGTCCTATATTTATTTTTAATTAATAGCATGGCTGAAAATTCAGTATCGCAAAGACATGATGTATTGAAAGGTATTAAACATTTTATCGCTTTGTCGGAAATATACTTATATTCATCTCTTCTCTTTAACCAAAAATTGCATAAGTTATCTTTTTTGAACTCATTTATGAGATTTCTGTCACATGAAACATCTAAAAGCTGATTTTCTTTCTTGAACTGAAACATTATCTAGCACAGTATCCGAAATAGAAAACGGATCTCCTTATCCAACTTTCATTTTCTAAATTTTCAGGAAAGTAGGAATGAAAATTGTTAACAAGTCCTATGCAGTGTTTTTCTATATCTTCAATTAATTGTTCAGTCAGTGACAGGTTATTTTCCTGGAGATACTCTTCCAATGTTGGCATTGGAGCAACTTTCGTGCTTTTCGCGTCCTCAATTATGCATTCTAGTTTTTTCACAGCTGCGTTTATTTTGTCATGTACAGTAAAGACAGTTATATTGAAACCTTGTAAACTAGAATTCAGTTCGTTCAGTTTTCCGAAAATATCAGACAAATACGCTAAACGTGATAGCCAGATTTCATTAGTCAAACAATGATGGAGTTCAAATTTGGATTAAAAAATTAATGACTTATAAAATACTTACTTCAGCACTGTTAAAACTATTTTTTTTCGAAAAGAAATACTGATTTGATGAATATTACTATTTCTTTAAAAAAATGCTTATTATTTGAAAACTCAGTCACAGTACAATGTTCAGTAAATGGCTTAGTTACAAAAATGCCGGGAATAATTGGGGGGAAATTGATGGATTTAGCAAGAGCCCCTACTGTAGTTAGTAAGAAACACAATTTCATTGAAAAAGTTATCAATAGATAGCGGAAAGATGAAAAAAAAACTACTATGTATCAGATATGATACACTATGCATGTAAGGGTTTGAGCATTCATTTAAATCGTTTGTATAAAAATTGTACAACCAAAAATAATGTAATGTCCCATTAGTGGTACATGTATACCATAGTTTGAGAAACCCTGGGTTATACCATAGACGTGAGATGTAAGCAGACATGAGCATTGCTATGGGAGAGGAGCTTCACAAAGTGTTTACAACGTGTTGACTAGTAGTCACGTGATTCCTCTTGGAAAAGTTCACTAGGTAGGCATCTTATCGCCTCGTTTGGCGATATAACATCTAATGACAGTAGGTATTTGAATGCGCATTTCTTTGGAGTGGCAACAAAATTGGTGAAATCCCCAAAGTCTACTATGTCGTGCGGACCAATCGGAAGAAGAATCAATGGATGGGAATCTTTTGCCGTCTAGTGGACCAATCAGATGTTCAATGGTCGATTCCACCCAGCTGATTAAGTCCATCAGTCTAGGGGTCACGTTACTACTAGTTTTGGTGACATCATCCTGGGTACATAAAAAGGCTACCATTGCTCACTCTACTTTTATATTTCCTCTACGTCGCAAGCCCACTGAACCACGGCGGTTGTAAATACATCATGCACAATTAATATGTAAAGTTATTACTTACACCAAACAATCCGTTATTTTTAAGGATTACTTAGCCATCGTGTACCGAAAAACAATCTTAGAACTACATACCAAACCAACCCTGATACTTTTAGATGCATTCCTAAAGTGCTTATGTAATTCCTATGAAATAATGGACTCCTATATGTATCTGAAAGCATACAGAACCATCCCTTAATTGCAGACACTTATGCTCTCCCCTAATCGGTTCAAAAAGATTTTGTCCTTGCTCGTAATGGATAAAGTTTCGTTACTGCCAGCATAGCAAAAACAAACTTTCCAACAATTGTTTAAAAAAGTAAATGCTTCTTGACAGAGGAGTGCAACCTTCCATTGCAGTGTAAAGTGAACCAGATAGGAAGGCAGAGCCGGAGGACCCCACTTAGGCATCTGGTTTTCATCTTTCGAATTACACCTAATACCATATCCTGTTTTCTCAATTTTTTCCTCTTTCTACAGGTTTCTGTACACCACTTTCCTTGATACTTTGTTGGGAAGTTATATTTAGACTGCTTTTAGAAACATTAATAGACTTAGGATGGTTTCTCCGACTTCGGGGCCATTCAGAGAATCAATAAAGGGAGAAGCTTTTCCAGTATTGAAACGCATGGTGATTCCGGGAAATTATTTCTAAAGCGAAATGCATTTTCAACGAGTTTCTTAACTTCGAGCGAAATCGAAGTGTAGGGTTGTTCTCTATTGAAATTTTCACTACGACTTCGGGATGGAAACAGTGAAAAAGGGAAATGTTTAATCCTCTGGTAATAGTGGTAATGGTAATTAATTAACGTCTCACTGGAGCAACTCAATTTACCCTCCTGGAGGTTGTCTCCATGAGGTATATCGTTATTAGCAAAACTGATGAAATCTTGATGAACGAGATACCACGTCCTTAAAAAAACTGACCTGATCTTGATCTCGTCATCATCAAAAATGGCAATATTTTGATGTCGAGGTATCTCGTCTTAAGTGAAATTTATCAGATCTTGATGGACGAGATATCTCGTCGACACCACTTGGAGGGATAAGCAAAACGTTCCAACGACATAGTTCGTGTAGCAAAAAAAGACCGTAGAGCGAAAAACCAGACCAACGGTATAGTTGTGAAAAAAGCGTCTACTTTATAAAAATAGGTAGGTAGTTAAATTTACATCGCACTGGAGCAACGCAACGGGATATTCTGACGGTCCGGATCAATCCCGAAGGGAAAGACACGCGGACAACACCTCGGAATTTTGAATCACAGTTAGATCATGAGATCCACCTCTGAGCTGATACCGCACTCTCCAAATTTCCACGCCACCCCAACGTGAGGACATTTGAGGCGACGGCAGATTTAGCGTGCAGCGGCCCCACATACACGATGATCTTTTCTTGGGTCGAGTGTCAAATTCGCGACCCTCCGGTTGATAATCCTCTACTCTTCCAACTGGGCTACCTTGGCCCTTATAAGAATTTTTAACACATTTATTAAAATCCATGTTGTGGCTTACGGAATTGTGAGCAGTTTGTTGAAGATATAGAATCCATAAAACATTAAAAATGTTGTTTTAGAAATGTTAACAAATGGGGATGTGACTAATATTTTAGTTAAATATAGGGGTATAAATGCGCTTTACTTATATAAATAAAAGAATTAAAATAGTTCCAAGCATTTCATTTCTAAAATTTTAAATTATGAAGATCAAACCGCAAAATAGCGCCTTCGACATTTTTCTTCGAAACTATTATGTGTGAAAAAAATCGAAGCCTTATTTAACATGAACAAAAAAACAAGCCCCTGATAATAAAGATATGACAAGAATTACTCTATGTTGGCATTTATCAAAACTCTCATTAAAAATTAAATATTGAAACTGCCAAAATTAAAATGACAATTTTTCCTTTTCTTCCGCTTCATAATTAAGTGGGTTTTACACGCGCTATATTCATCACCAAATCTTGACAGAACTTTTAATTTAGAATTTCAAAGATAAAGTCGAGATGTTTAGCCGAGATATTTAATGCTTAAATTACAAGAGCTCGTAGCTAGTAATAGCATCATTTAACATCAAAAATGGTGCTTAAGAAGCTTCAGAAAGGCTGTAGAATGCTCAGAAATGCAGTCGTAAAAAATCATTCTCGTATTTAAAAGCTCTAAATGGGTGTTGAAACGGTCGCAGAGAGAGTGTTTTCTATGCTTTCTTAGATTTCGTTTCCTTAATGTTGTGTGTAAAAACAACTATAAACATCATATATTTCTATTTTGAAATGTTTTTGAAACTTTCTTTTGACACGTATTTCACTTGTCAGATTATTTTATAAAACTTCTTTTAACATTTTACTACGTCGTTTTAAGGCTTAGCATATATTCAACTGGTTTCTTCCTTAAGAGTAAAAATATTTATATTTAGAAGACCAATTCACTTTCACTATAAATTAATAATTTGTATGTAATAAAATAATATAGATTTATTGAGTTGCTTTTAGCTATAAAAAGTTATGCTTACTTTGCACTGTTTGAGCATCATACATTACTTAATCGTTGGAATATAAAATCTTAACCATTGTAATATAAAATTAAAAGCTTTACTCAATAAGTTTCCAGTTGCATTATAGTGGTAATTTAGCCAATCTTAAGACATAATTGGCCACTCATATTTCAGTGTATTCTGATTAAATTAAATTTACCATCACTATTTCCGCAGTTGGAAATAGCATTGATTTCAAGTATAGTTTTATTGTTTTTTGCTTTGTATAAATAAAATATAAATTGCAATTTAAAAACATCTTTATTAAAAAGCATATTTTTGAGCTCTATTAATAAACAAATATGGAAGCTGAAACTAAGCAGTTAAAACCCATTGTTATTAATCCAATATACCATTTGAACAATTGAAAATAATTGTTGAAACTGGAAGTAAATAATTAAATTATTTATTATAAAATGGAAAACTATAAATTAATTAAAATTATTATACAATAGCTAAATTAGAAATTATTAAATTAGAAATATGTGTCTAACAGAATTGGGTTAATGCTACTATGTACACTGCTGGCCACCCAAATTGCAACACCAAGAAAGACAAGAGATATCACAACAAAATTTATTTTGTAGATAACATGTTGACCAAGTATCAAATGATTAAATTTATAGACTTCTGTGAAGTGTGGTTCCTGCCAAAATCAGTAGCCAGAGTAGCAGCCATTGTTGGAGATCACCGCTGCCACACGCCTCGGCATTGATTCAAAGAGACTTTGGATGTGTTCTTGGGGTACAGCAGACCAAGCAGCTTCCACACGTTGCCAAAGTTGATCTGGTGTGGCAGCTGGGGATGTATTCTGGGTCAATCGTTGAGCAACCATGGACCACATGTTTTCTATCGGCGAAAGATCCGGAGAGCGAGCTGGCCAGGGAAGCAATTCAATCTGGCGATTGACGAAGAACCCTTGGACAATGCGTGCCACGTGTGGTCGCGCATTATCCTGTTGAAATATGGCTGTGGGCAAGCCCTGAAGGTAAGGAAGGACAACTGGCTCCAACACCTCGGAGATGTAGCGCTGGCTGTTTAAAGTACCGGCAATGCGTACTAGAGGAGTGCGAGAGTGATATCCAATACCGCCCCATACCATAATACCCGGTGCAGGACCAGTGTGGCGGTGCATAACGCAGCTGTTCAGCATCCTCTCTCCACGGTGTCTCCAGACTCGAATCCGACCATCGTGGTGTTGCAGACAGAAGCGTGACTCGTCAGTAAAGACAATTTCATTCCATTCTGCCGTCCACATCCTTCTTTCATCGCACCATTGGCGGCGGAAACGTCTGTGGTTCTGCGTCAAGGGCAGACGAAGCAATGGACGTCTTGCGGACAGACCACTCTGCTGTAAACGGCGTCGAATGGTACGCGCAGACACTGGATGATGCGGTACAGACTGAATGTGCTGTGCTATGGTTCGTGATGTGGCTGAGCGATCCGTCACTGCCATACGCACAATATGCCTGTCATCACGTGAAGTGGTGCACTGAGGTGGATGCGATCGAACACGTCGGTCCGTCGTACCCTCCTGCATCCAACGATCACATATTCGCATTACAGTTGTTTGGTTTCGTCCAACACGACTACCGATTTCCCTGAAAGATAATCCACAATCTCGGTAGGCTACTATCCTTTCTCTGTCGAACTCGGATACTTGATCAAAAGATGATCGCTGTTTTCTACGAGGCATAATTGATCGTTTTTTTGAAAAAACCACAAGAAAAACACAATTGCCGTACTTGAAATCGTCGAAATCTCCAAGCCTTAAATAGCGCTTTGAAGTGGCGCCACAGGCGCGCGTGATGTGCGTCTGCGCTGAAATTCTAATCATTTGCATATCTCACCTCCACTAATGCATGTTGTAAATTTCATATTATTTGCATGCTTCCTTCAGGGTGTTGCATTTATGGTGGCCAGCAGTGTATATTGCAAAACTGTCATTTTTCTGAGACATTAACTTTTAACTGCTTAGTTTCATTTCCGTATTTGTTTATAGAGAACAAAATATACATGGGGGATCTTTCATGAAGATAAGTTTTAAATATTATTTGGTTGCTAATTTACACAAAAGAAAAAAAACAGAAAAATACAATTAAAATCAATACTATTACAAAAAACTGAAATAATAGTCCAATTAAATTTTATGGGAATTAATTGAAATATGCGAGGCTGATTACATTTTTAAGATTGGTTAAATTAGCTAGAAATCGGGTAAAGCGTTTTCGTTTTTCTACCAAATGATTGTCCACTCATAAGCATATTTAAAGCTCGTAGCTTGAAATTAATTTTGAAGGCAAGCAGTTGCTTCGATTGTCTTCTTAAGAGATAAAAGAATACTGGCACTCAGGAAATCCAATATTTTTTATAATACTGTTATCATGTATTGGTCTTTGAAATTGATTTTAGTTTTGCTGTCGAAGACAATGTTCAACCTAATCGATAAAAAGATCACATGGCTCTATATGGTTTACATTATATGTGGTTAAAAGTTAACTCACCAGATCTTGATGGACGAGATATCTCGTCGTTAGAAGAAAACTGGCCATATCTTGATCTCGTCATCATAAAAAAATCGACAATATCTTGATGACGAGATAAAACGTCATTAGCGAAATTGGTCAGATCTTGATGGACGACATATCTCGTCGAAACTAGTGGAGGGTTCGCAACTTACTAATTTATGACCTTTATGATGTGATTCTAATTGTGATAATCTCTTTATCTCTTCATGTATATCACGAAATGTTAAGTTTCATTAATATCGGGTTCTAGCTTCGGGGTGGTTCGATATTTTTGTTACTGATTATATGCTTTAAAAACTGAAATTATGTATTAATTAGAATGTAAATAACGTCTAGAGATGCAAGATTACAGTGATGCTGGAACTCTATTTTCCATATTTTTACCCAAGATAAAATCCCTGTCTTATATATACCCAATTCGAACCACGGATCAGATCCTTTTCGAGTTATTCTGGTGTAACCTTCAATCGTCGGCTCGTGTCTAGGTATGACGATTTATCGCTTTGTACTAGTATATAAAAAAGCCGTCGTACTCTACCCCTTCAATCAATTTCTTGCTGAGCGTAACGCTACTTGTAATTTAATGATCGTAACTCTTTCATTCATGCATTCTTTGAAGAGGAAATTCAAATTCTATCAAAGTTACTTGATAAAAAATATTCAATCTATTTTTATCGCATTTAACTGCTTTATTGTGTAGTTAAGAAAAAAGACAGGGGAAAACTTCCTGCATAAGAATAAAAAGTAATTTTTAAAAAGTTCAAAAGCTGGATAGACTGGAAACAAGAGAAAAACCGCGCGTGAAACAAGAGAATTTATGTTTCATTTTTTCATTTGTTTTTTCTCTGGTTCCCGTGCGAGACAACTAAAATAAATGGTAGTCTTCGAATATTTTTTCTCGGGTTTTTTCATTCCTTTTTTCTTCGTCTCTTCTTTTCCCCCCTTCGCAGAAATTCGAAAGTTCTCTCCACCCTGCGTTGTCCCCACTCCCTCTCTCAGAAGCCTCAGCGATTTTTTTTCCCAGTCTATACTTTAAATAAAGGAAACACGGAGAGAAAATGAACGGCGGAAAAAAAGAACTCTTAAAATATCAAAAACGCGCAGTTTTCAGTTTTGCCCGTACACACGCACAAACATTTTGAGTGACTTCGCACAAAATGGACAGGTCTTTCAGGAGGGGAGGGCAAAAAACTAAATAACACCAGAATAAACTTGACAAAGCGAAATAGAAACTACTTGAAACATAAAAGCGCATAAAAATCCCTAAAGTAAACATAAAAAGTTTAGCAAGGAAGGGAAAGAAAGTTGCGGTGTTCTTGTACACTATTAGAATAGTCACAACAAGGTAAAGCGAATTTCTTTCAGAGAAAAACCCACAAAAATAAATTCTGTAGGTTTGTGAAACCTTAAACACGAAAATCAATATGTATTGTACTGAAAACTTCTAAGCACAGCCGATGTCGAAAGCAATTACTTTACCGAAAATGTTATTTATAGTTGTGTCGTCTCAAGATGCTTAAATTTTGAAATATTTTCAAGTGATTTTGTTTAGGAGTGTTCAGGCCATTAAGTCTTTTGCGGAGATTTGATCAAAGAAAACAAATTTGCGTTTTTCTGTCTGGTTTTAAGATAAAATCATGTGATATGTTTTGGAAGAATCTCTTTCGCTAGAAACTAAATTACTAGCTTCGATCTTCAGCAGTTGGAGGAGGGTAAGGTATTACATGCTCACTTTTTATTGTTTACTTTATATTACATGTGTTTTGATAAGTTTAATATGTATTCAGATACGGAGATAAATATGTTTACAAAAACGGGTATGCAAATAAATATTTAATTCACTTTAGGACACAATCGTATCGAAGATGAGAAAAGATTTAACCTAGCTTAATTTAGCCGAGCGATTTAAACAGTATTCAAAAATACTACAAAATAATTCTATACATATTTACTTCGAAAATAAATTCTTCAAACTAGCCAGCGTTTTAGTTTCTGTTCTATAAAAGCGAGCCTGTTCGAAAACTAATATTTTTTCCTATAACAACTAGAAATAAAAGTGTACTGATATAGTAGTTAACCCTCTTAGTGACTGTCTTGACGAGGTATCTCGTCATTAGCAAAATCATAAGCAGATCTTTATGGACGAGATATCTCATCATAAGAAAACTGACCGATTCTTGATATCGTCAAGGTAAAGAAATCGGCAGTATCTTGATGACGATATATATCGTCATTAGCAAAGTTCGTCATATATCTCGTCGAAACCGCCTGGAGGGTTAAGTTACATTACTTTCACGAAATAGTAAATAAAATTAGGTAGGTAGGTAGGTATTTTTAATTAACTTCACACTGGAGCCACACAACGGGCTTATTGGTGACGGTCCGTGATCAATTCCATAAAGAAAGATCCGAGGACAATACCGCGTAATTTTGATTCACAGTCAGATGACGAGGCAACACCTGAGCTTGCACCCCACTCTCCAAACTTCCACACCACGAATGAAATGAGTTCTTTTCAGATTCCAGACCTTTTTCTTTGAGAAAAGGATTCAAAAGATACCCATTCTGCAACATGTAGTTTTCATTGTATGACCTGTTTTGATCTTCTTGACCAATATAATGCTTGCTAGGATTCTTTCAATCAATAGATGCGGTTATTGAGTCATTATTAGGTGTACTGTGGGGTAAAGACTGCTGCATTACCGGAACTCTAGTAACGTTCAGAATGTTAGTATAAAATACTTACAGATTTTTGTACATAGGTAGGTTCAAATTATATGCCACGACAATTATAGTTTTTAATTATTTGTCGTACAAATATATTTCCAAATAGAAAGGTATACAAATAAAATTTATGTATTTCATATTACATTATTGCACAAGTAACTGAATAGCTACAAATACAAAAATTGACTTCTTATATTAGACACCTCAACCCCTCTGATCGTTTCTAATTAAAACTGATTTTCTAAATGTATTGAAATTATTGCATCAGTGCTTTTATTGTGTTAGCGTATTTGACTTATCAATTCTCATTACAAATACTAAAATGTAAATAGAGTTGATATGGATTGGTTATTGAATGCGTACCGATGGATTATGTTTAATAACACAATTTTTAATGCACACAGTACCTCACAAATTTCGAAATTCAACTATTAAATTTCAGATGACGATGTCACACCCCACTCTACAAACTTACACACCACGCCAACGTGAGGACATTTGAGGCCACGACAAATTTAACGTGCACCACCCCTTTCGTACACGACGGGTTTTCGCTGAATTCGAACTCTCAACCCTCCTGTGTGCTGTCTGGACAAAGCAATACTAGCTATTTGGAAAACTCGTGATTCAAAGGGTTAAAATATGAAATGAGCGCACTTCGAAATGCTCCTTCTGCAACAAATTCTTACGTGATCAGGTCAGACCTAACTAGACAGCTAGAGGCATGAAGCTAAGATCAAACATGAAGCAAGACTATCGGATCGAATCAAAATGAAATGAGCATGTTCTTTTGAGAATAAATCTTCGTCTTACGAGGAAAGGAGCTAAGTCCAAAAATATCAATTAAAATTAATTAAAATATTTACGTTAATTACGTTAAATAATACGTTAATTAAAATACTTACCTATCCAGACTGTACATATAAGAACCACATCTATTGGTTGAAAAGTCCAATGAAATATTATATTGGTCAAGGTCAAAACTGGTTTGAAGTTACGCAAGGAAGACTGGAGATTGCACAAATGATATATGCGTGTGAACCTATCAGAGGGTTAAAACACGCGTTTAACGCTCTAGGTGTTTTTGACGAGATATCTCGTCCATCAAGATCTGGTAAGTTTTGCTAATGACGACATACATAGTCGAGAAAACCACCAGAAGGGTTAAATTCTATCTTTCAATTAAAATACCTATACGTTTCACGGTTACCTAAAATAGCCTTCATTTCATTATATACCATCACACAACCCGAAAAAGTACGAGTCAGTAAATTTCCCTTTTAATTTTCCCCATTTCAATATAAGAGCTTGGAATGTTTTAGTTCAATAATTAGATGTACATAATCATTTCATGACTGAAACCTTTCTATTCGGCCAGTATATGACATTCAAATTTTTATTTGACTACATTAACAATGCCTATAAATAAATAATAAATGTCATAACTTCTACTTAGAAGTATGTTACAAACCAGGTTACAGATGCATTACTGTAACATGTGTTACAATTTTCTCATGTGTGTCGATTTATTCATATACATGTGAAAATGTCTCATCTTTCTGCTCCAATTGAATGAAAGTATAGAAATAATAGTAAACAATTTAACCATGAAACTGAAGTACGGAATTGTTACGCAGAACACACATAACTATTGAATTAATGCCTTTAGAAGTACGCACTTTATAATGTGCTATATTTAGGCACTTCATTTTAATTCCATACAATACTATATTAAATTGGTTTCATATCGGAATTTCGTTGATTGTGAAAGAAAACAACGATAGCTTTTGTACTATTATAAATTGTACCAAATAATCACTGAGTGAACCCTTTATCCATCCAACGTTAAACACACCATTCAAACGTGCATGTTGAAAGTGAATAGCTATTCATATTATATACATATATAAGTACATTTAGAGTATGACAATTGCTTACTTATTGTAGTTTGTAATTAATTGTAAAATAATTTAGATAATGAAGTTATATACAAACAGCAGTTACATTTATCAGGATTCAACAAAATATAACAACGGGATACATAATGAGGAAAATCAATTCAATAGAAGCATTTCATAGAATCACGTTTGTGATTTCTAGAATATTATCACAGTAACATTTATTCTTAAAACAGTTAATGAGGTTTCCTTGAGAACATATTTGGCATAAATACACTGTCAAAGATATTACAAGTTGTTTATTTTTATAATTTTGTATTTCCATACGAGGGATTTCAACAAAAACACAGATGGATTTGTATCACCATAATAATTTCTAAACAATGTAACAATCGTAGTACTTTTATTCTGCTTAAATTTAAGTTCGGTTTAACTCTTGTATTAACTGATAAATTCAACTGAGTCATTGGCAGATACTTTATTACTAAAATAAGCATTGTTAACCCTCCAACAGGTTTCGACGAGATATCTCGTCCATCAAGATCTGGTCAATTTTGCTCATGACAAGATACTTCGTCGAGACACCCACCAGGAAGATTAAACTGTTTTACAATCGTAATTAACCATCCTTGCGGTTGTCTCGACGAGGTATCTCGTCAGTAGCGAACCTGAGCAGATATCTTGATGGACGATATATCTCGTCATTTGCAAAAACTGACCATATCTTGTTTTTCATAAGAAAATATTTTAATATTTATATAATTTTATTTAAATATCGACAATATTTCAATGACGAGATATCTTACCAAAATTGGTCGGATCTTGATGGACGAGATATCTCGTCGAAACCACTTAGAGGGCTAATTTTCATGAGCATTTTAATTTTAATAAACTGGGTCTCTTATTTCCTTATCCCAATGCCTTGCCACTTAAGACTCTAAGGAGTTCATATATCTGTTCTATAACCTGCAGTCTCATAATATCGTGGGCCGCGGTGGCCCGGTTGGAAGAGTAACGGACTTGCAACCGAAGGGTTGCGAGTTCGAATCCAGCCAAACACCGTCGTGTACAAAGGGGGCTGGTGCACGTTAAATCTGTCGTGGCCTCAAATGCCCTCACGTTGGCGTGGTGTGGAAGTTTGGAGAGTGGGGTGCCAGCTCAGGTGTTGCCTCGTCATCTGACCGTGGTTCAAAATTACGTGGTGTTGTCCTCGGATCTTTCCCTTTGGGATTGATCCCGGACCGTCACCAATAGCCCATTGTGTTGCTCCAGTGTGTGACGTTAATTGAAATTCCCCCCCCTCATAATATCGTACTTTTGAACTTCTTGACCAATATAGCTTTTCCTAGGATCTTTCAACCAACAGATGTGGTTATTTAGTCATAGGGCGGTAGGTAGGTTGGTATTTAATTTATCGTCCACTGGAGCAACACTACGGGCCATTGGCGATGGTCCGGGATCAATCCCCAAGGGAAAGATCCGAGGAAAACCTCGTAATTTTCAACAACGAGGTCAACACCTGAGCTGGCACCTCACTCTCCAAACTTCCACACCACGCCAACGTGAAGACATTTGAGGTGCAGATTTAATGTGCACCAGCCCCCATGTACACGACGGTCTCTCAAGTTGCTAATCCGTTGCTTTTCGAACTGGGCTACCGCAGGTACGAAAACATTCAAATAGGTTCAAATAATTCAATAACACGATGCAGAGTAGGATTCTTTTTTCATAATTTTACTAACTTCATCTTTTCTAAACAATAGACAGTTGTTATTTTGAATAAGACTAAAATATTTTCTTTTCATATTTACGTTGCGCTTTAATCCTGTAAGTACTTTAACGTTTGATTCTTTACCCACTGTATTAAAATAATGAAATTATTTAAAGAAATGATTTAATTCAAGAGCATTGGTAGCAAGTGCATTAGATTTAGTAAACCATTTGTAATTTAAATTTCAGTATTTATCCCATAAGCGGCGAGTCTTAGAAACTCGGTTCATGATCCTGACCCTGTTAAAATTTCATTGATTCATTCAAATTATGTCATTTGTAGTCTGATATACGTGATTTTTGTCTGAGAACATCTGTAAGTAAAACTTTGGCGTGGTGTGAAAGTTTGGAGAGTGGGATGCCAGCTCAGGTGTTACCTCGTCATCTGACCATGATTCACAATTACGTGGTGTTGTCCTTGGAGATTGATCCCGGACCGTCGCCAATAGTCCGTTGTATTGCTCTTGTGCGACGTTAATTAAAATACCCACCTACCTCTAAGTAAAACTTAAAAAGGGGATAATATACATTGTGACAATGAAAAATAACAGTCATTATTCGTCTTGTGTTTGTTGTAGAAAGAAAACGAAGCTAATGAACTTTAGGGCATTAGTAATAATGCTTTAAATGACATCGAGTGCAATTTATTCTAGAAATGAAAAAATCAAACTTAAACTAACTTTAGGATTGTAGTTATAATATTTTAAAGAACACTTAATAAGAAGATTCCATTATTTGTAACATCCTATTATAATCAGATTCATTACGATAACTTTATTAGGCTTTTATCCTTATTTAAACGCAATTTCCAAAAACTATTTTAAAACTTATCTTTAAAATTGTTTGTCGTATGTTAAATTCAAACAGAAGCAACATTGGAAATCCTTTCTTAAGATTACATAAAATATGAGAGTTGAGAGTTACTTGTTAAAGATAGAACTAAACACAAACTTATAGATTTCTGTATTCATAAACGCCAAAAGCAAGACATGAGACTACCTTTCAAGCTCACGTCCCAATACTAAAATTGAGTTACGGAACATTAAGGACAATTCTGTCTTGAGAAATCTTCCGCTATCAACAAAAGGATGAGTGCCTGATGGTAGATCCGATAATCGTAATGTAATTCAATCGTATGTGTAAATGGAAGCCAATGCCCTGTGCATAAATCAACAATGCTTTCTTTTCTACGGCTATTCAGCAATCTGTAACACATGCTTGGTATAAATAAAGCCACTTTCGGGGATCATATTCATAATGCAGTACTTCTGACCTGAATCTAATGCTCAAACACCATCTATTCGGAGTAGTGGACGAATTTTGCAATGCATAATTCGCAGGACTTAACTGTACTGAAAATTCGTAGATGATAGAATTTGTAACAGAAGAAATTCCGTTACTATGAATTAAAGAAAGTCTGTTACTATGAATTAAAGAAAGTCTGTTACTATGAATTAATAAAATACTGTTACTATGAATAAAAGAAACTTTGTTACTATGAGAGCCGTGGAAGCCCAGTTAGAAGAATAACGGATTAGAAACCGGAGGGTTGAGAGTTCGAAACTCGGTCCAACCAAAGTCCGTAAGGACGTGTACACTGAAGTTGGTGTGGCCTCAAATGTCCTCACATTGGCGTGGTGTCGAAGTTTGGAGAGTGGGGTACCATCTCGGTGTTGACCTCGTCATCTCGCAATGTTTCAAAATTACGTGGTGTTGTCTTCGTATCTTTCTCTCGGGGATTGATCCCGGACAGTCGCCAATAGCCCGTGGTGTTGCTCCATTGCGAAATTAATTAACTACCTACTTATCTACCTACCCGTTACTACGAATAAAAGAAATTCGACAAGAATGTAAACAATTAATGAATATAGTTTTGAATAAAAAGTAATGTAGTTATGGAGCCCAAAAGCAGTATTTAAATTAAATTCTTATGAATTTCGTTGTGAGAGTAAAAAAATATTTTTGGAATCCTGGAGAATTGGAAAGACGACTTTCTCTTCTAAGAACAGTATGGTAATAACACATATACCATTGTCGTAGCCAAAGAGGGATCTAGGGACCAAAGCCCCCGAATGTGTTGGTTTTTTATATTTTTATATATTTACTCATAAAAATATTAAAATACATACAATACTTTTGTGATATCAAAATAAAATAAATTAAATTTAGTTTCTACTAGGAAATATGAAAGGTTATTAGCTCACAAACGTATCTACATATAATATCAAGGATTCAAAAGGGAGAGAAATAAAAAATTAATATCGTGAAACCAGATGTGAATATTTGTTATTTAATTGTCAGATTTATTTTGGGCGTAAAAGTGACTTCAAAATGATTTCGGTATCAGGTTCAATTGATATTAGTCCTCTTTTAAGCTTACAAGATTCTTTACTTTAAAATTAAGAAGTATGAGAGGATATTTCTGTCAAGCAAATGTAGGTGGCGGTAGTGTTTTTGCTGTGGAAGGTACTTCCTGTACGTATTCATGACTTTACATCAATTGGCTTGATTTTTAATGCTATTTCAGCACGTCTTTAATAATATTTAATAATTTTCGCAACATTTTAAAAATTCTTATAGAGTCCAGATCTTCGTTTTTCAAACTTTGGTTCCCTTCCGTAATGAAATCCTGCCTATGTTACTAAACCGCCCACGTGAGTGTAATAATATAGCAATAAACCAATGTGTATTTTTGATTATTAGTGAATCTTAGCCGTGAATGTTTTGTATTAACTTATACGTTTATTTTATAGTAAATATATATTTGCAATGTTTGACTCAAAGAAAGGCTCCAGAGATATGAAGTTTGACAATACTTTCCAAATTTTATATTTGCACGAAACCCAAAATCCAATCCAATTTCAATTTTGCCTCATGTCGCTTTTGTTCCATCTATCGGTTTTTAAGAGAATTTACAGCATATTAGGCAGGTAGGTAGTTAATTAACGTCACACTGGAGCAACACAACGGGATATTGGCAACGATCCGGGATCAATCCCGAAGGGAAAGATCCAAGGACAACGCCTCGTCATTTCGAACCACGGTCAGATGACGAGAACACCTGAGCTGGCTCCCCACTCTCCAAACTTCCACACCACAGAAACGTGATGACATTTTAGGCCACGGCAGATTTAACGTGCACCAGTCCCCATGAACAGATGGTCTTTGGCTGGACCGAGTTTCGTCCACACGATTAATGTCCGAAGATAAAAAATACCGCCATAGCAGCAAGCAAAATGCCTCTGCATTATGACTGTTTACAGGAACCTTTTAACATACCTGCAACTTCTTTATCTAAATACAAGTTCTACTTAAGAAAGCTTTAACCTTTTAATAAACCTACAACTTCTTAATCCAAATAAGTTCTAGTTAAGAACTCTAACCTTTTAACAAACCTACTTCTTAATCTAAATAAATTAGTGGCGTAACAAAAGATGATAAAAAAATGTGCTATCTTTTAATTTTTTATCGCATACTATCACGGAACAAAAATGAAGGAGTTTAATGTCCGAAGAGAAAAAATAACGCCATAGCGGCGAGCAAAAGGCCTCTGCATTATGACTGCTTACAAGAACCTTTTAACAAATCTACAACTTCTTTATCTAAATATAAGTTCAAGTTAAGAAAGCTTTAACCTTTTAATAAACCTACAACTTTTAATCCAAATAAGTTCTAGTTAAGAAGTCTAACTTTTTAACAAACCTACTTCTTAATCTAAATAAATTAGTGGCGTAACAAAAGATGATAAAAGAAATGTGCTATCTTTTAATTTTTTATCGCATACTATCACGGAACAAAAAGGAAGGAGTTTAATGTCCGAAGAGAAAAAATACCGCCATAGCAGCGAGCAAAATGCCTCCGCATTATGACTGCTTACAGGAATCAAAAGAAACAGAGGCGTCAGTCGGGGTATATTCTCCTCATGTGTCTCTAAAAGGATGAAAGTTGACTTTCGGATGGCACTGTCGTGACTGTGCTTTGTAATAGCATGCAGGGGCTAGGCACAGCCATTAGTCCATCTGGCATAAGTGCTGAAGGCAAGGTTGGGGGATTGTGTACTCATTGAATAAATAATTAAAATCTAGAAATGGCACTTGCAACTAGAATATAAATTCTTAGAAGTGTTCTCTGTGTAACATGTTTATGTGTTTTTCAGTTATAAAAAATAACCCGTCGTGTATGTAACTCTTACATACATTCTATGTCCAGATCCTTTGAAAAATCTTACCATGAGTAGAATTCTACGTTGCAGTATACACGCGTATATATTACACATTTACAGAAAATATCTTTTGTATTTCTATTACATCTTCATTCTTACAACGTATTTTTAAAATAAAAGTTATAATTTTTTTGAATTCCAATTTTTGTGAAAAAGAGAAATAATGTTATGAATTATATCTGGTGGCTCAGAAAAAAGTAGTGTTTGTTTTGAAATCTATAAAAATTAAATTAACCTTCTGAGAAGTTTCCACGCATGTATCCATTCTGCACCCTTCAGTCCTCCCTGTATGAATTCTAACCAGTTTTGACCTTCTTGACCAGATCTTTCCTAGGATTCGTTTCAACCAATCGATGTGATTATCTACTCATAATGTGTGATGTGAGGTAAAGGCAATACTCCAATTCTAGGAAATGTGACGCTCGGATAATCAAGGTTTCAATTAAATATTAAATTATGTGGACATATCAACGAATAAATATTTTTATTTGAAGTTAAATTTATCTGATTCTTCAAAGTTTGTCCCATCACCTGGTACACAGTATTCAACTTTCGGTTGCACCAGGAGTACCAGGGCAAATGAACGAATACACAAGGACACTTGAGAGGAGTATATTACTACTTTATAGGAAACTAAACACATCTATTAAAATATTAGTATTACATTTTACTGGGAGCAGGATACAATTCTACCACCAATGTTTGACAAACAAAATTTTTGCTTTACATATATCTTTTTTAACGGATGCTCTCTAACAAGCAATATGAATTAACCCTTCTGGAGGTTATCCCCACGAAATTTTTTGTCATTATGAAAACTGAGCAGAACTTGTCATAAAAAATGTCAATATCTTAGTTATCAAAGTCTGTCAGATTTTGATGGATATGATATCTCGTCGAAACCAAGAGGGTTAGTCCTCAGATATCACAAATTAATGTCTCCCTCCTTTTCATTCATCTCAGCTACTTTCAATGATTTGTATACAGATGCCTCATCAATGTAATACAACTTAGGATGTTAAAACTACTTTAAAACCAGTAGCTTAATGCTGGTGTAATACTCTACGGTTTTCAAATACTATTACCTGTTTAAAAATTAAGACTTGCTGTGGTACAGTTTCACTTAATTTAGTACCAATCTATATATAAGCAGAGTTGGCGTCTGTCTGATGACACGAAACTGATCCACACAAAATTTGGTACACTTATTCTTTAGAACCCTGCGAGAACGATTTGCTTATATTAACCCCCGTTCTATTTTTCCTGTGTAAGCATAGGGATCTAAAGACAATTCACAATCCACATAGAAATAACACTGATAATAATTACTATTACGGTTGAAACTCAGATTGATTTACCAGTATTGCTGAAAAAGCAATTTTTTCCGAAAACTTTTTTGCAGAATTCAAATTGTAATGTTTTATGTTTGAGCTTAGTTTCTATTTATTTCCAAAATGCAAATAATTTATGAATATTTTATTGATGGTATAAGAATATTTAAGTTTACATAATCTATATTTTTAGTATGGAAACGAGTCTATTTAACACGCTAAGCACTAGCGAAAAACCTACTAACAAAAGCATAATCTTGCTACTGCGTATCTGGTAACCCCAGGAATGTTGTTTTATTTTTTTAATGTTGTGGTCATGTTGCGAAATGTTGCGGTCATATTTCAGCATTTCTAAGGATTATAAATATGTGTTCTTTTGTAGATAAATCGTTATAGTTTCTATAAATAATGTTCAAAAGTCTTTTCTTTTGCTGAATATATTCGAGAAGTCGAAATTCGACAAGCTTGTCATATTTTCGTTTTTACAGAATTCTGTATTTTTTCAGTGATGGGAATTTCATTTCTGTTTGCTAAGCTTCTACTTTTGTATTTATGTGTTTTATTATTTTTAATAAATTATTTAGGAGATAGAATTTAATTAATTATTTGTTTTTGTAAAATATTGCTAAAGACGGGTTCACTTCTTGCAGCATGTGTATAATTCGACTAACTTTCCTTAGAAAGTCTCAATATAGTATAATGGTTTGTAAAATTCCGTTTCATAAAAATAAATAAAATATACAGAACAAAACCTTTTTAAATAAGGTGTGTAACTTCTTATTTTAAAATGACCTATATATATCTATAATGTTAAAATGAAGTCATATTAAAAATAAGACGTAATATTAAAATAAGTCTGATACCCATACGTTGTAATTCAAAAATGCTTTTAAATTTTGGCTTAGATTTTCGTTACTAGACGATTAGAATCAATTAAATTCACATTTATTTTTCATGTTTGAAATCATATTGGATATTATTGAAAGTTGTAATAGTCAAATAACTACATCTATAATTATAAATAGGTACGTGGTTTCCATTTAGAAACCAAATATCTGAATTGAAAAAGTTAAGACAGTGATAAAAAACTATTTTCCAAACATTCAAATGATGCTTGCATTTTTCTTTGAAAGAGAAGTGATTAGTCTGATCACTTTCCAATCAATACTCTCCAATTCAACCCGAATAACGTCGGGTAATTCTGCTAGTATTATAAATAGTTCTTATATATTTGGATGGACAATAAACAAAACTCCTAGAGAGCGACACTTACCCTAGAGTTTATACTCTCTTGTAACTTATCCAAGTTTATAATAAGATTGACTTATGTAAGTCTGAACAAGTTATGTTATCGCACAACAGTAGCAGCGTTAAATACTAATATAACACTTTTAACTGCACTCTTTAAGCATAAATACGAGTTGTACAATGCATTATATAAACTCTTTTAAGTACACACACATCTGTCAAAATTACTCAAAACTAACAACAGTTTGTTATTCCTATACTTTGAGCTCTGGGTTTTATTTTACACTTCAGTGCAAAAGTCAGTTTCACACAACAGCTTTTATTTGAAGAGAAATATTTAATAAAACAAGAACCGTCTTTAATATACTTAAAGATAGTATTTTTATTTCTATTATTCATCAATAAAAAACACAATATATGAACTCAAAATAAATAATGTAACTGTCTTTTTCACTTTATTTAAGATAATACAGATCTCTAAAAACACGAGAAGGTTATAACCTACAATTTAACATCTTTTTCTCCTTATTTATGCCAGATAAACGTGGTCCGATGCCAAATACTCGTGGCGGATAATTTTTGTCTTAGTAAAATGTCACAAAATGAAAGCACAAGCAAAAATACAGTAAGGTTTAGAAAAATCTGTTGTTTCACTACTTCGTTCGAAGGTTTTCGCATAAATAAGAAAATTAAATTCGCGAATGTAAAGAATGTAAAAGGTAATGGGTGACCAAATTCTTTTCGTGTTTTAATGTGGAGAATATTCTTTATCTGAGACAAAATGGCATAATGGCATTTTTTGGACTAACCACATAACTTCGGAACCACGTACAGTTTTCTTAACAGCATATGTATTAGCTTATTGCGCTAACAACCTGTGAGTTGAAAGCAGCGCAGGTTCGACTTCTCCCTTGGTGTATTTTTCTCTTTCTGTGTCAGTAAAGCTTTCCTTGTGTGTATGTCTATTTACTGAGCCTGGTTATATATGGCGCTTGAGTCTCCCCCATAAAAACCAACCAACCATATATTCACTTATTTTAGTGAACCACCTTACATACTATTTATAGGGAATTCAGATGCACTTAAAACCCAAATATAAATAGGCTTGAAATAAAGGACTTTAATTCTAACTTTTTTATGAATTAGTGACCAAATGTTCCGGTTAGCTCAAACTGACTCAATAAAACGTATGGCTATCATATCAAGAGATGTGAGATCGTCGTGATGGTAAAGATAACTCCAGATTACTTATACGACTGTCTGTTGCTCTGTAGTGTAACCAGGATTTTGTTTCTCAAAACTAAAATTGGAATTTTCGATACAAAATCAATACAATACATCACATACAATTAAATAAATATCTTTATATTAATTTTACTTACCAGACTGAATTTTATACGGATAACAGTAAGCGCACAAAAAGTAACACATCTCGGTTTGTCTAAGTATATGGATGACTACATTATTTATTCCTTAAATATTTCCAAAATAAATTTCATTAAATAGCATCAAGCAAATAGTCAAACATCGCTTCTGAATATTCACTTTTGACTTATTTGTCACTGATGTAGTAATTGAGATGATATGTGAATGTGAGAAAGATATGGAGTTTGGATCAGCGAAAAAGAACTTGCTGTGTCCATAATTTCTTCCAATCCTGTAATGAATAAATATTAAGGCATTAAACTATTATTTCGTATAATGAATATTAATTCATAAAATAGCAGTTATTTTAAGAATTGTTATTTAACACTTATTTTAAGAACTGTTAAGAACAAAATAACTGTTTTATTTTAAGAATAAAATATAAATTTCATTATTTGTAACATTCTATTTACATAGATATTTTAGAAATCAGAAACCAACACTTTCTGGGGTGGTTCGAACCCCATGAGCCTCCGCCCCGTCACTGAATGCGTTACTACTACTGATATTATCTTTTTGTGCTCGTGAGTCATACTGAAAAATTTCCCTGAATCTTCACCGAAATGGAGAGTCGCTGATTCCGATCGACATATTGGCATGCCACCATTGTATATGTAATGATACCATAGAGGATCAACTGTTTATTGCCTGCTGATGGATCATTGACGGTTGATAAACAATGACTCCAAGTTGCATGACGCTAGCGAATGGCCGTAGTATCTAGTGCTTACTTGGACACCAATTTCTCCATTGGAAATCATTGGCTCATAGATAGAAATGTAACTCGTCGTTGAATCCACTATTGATCCATCCGTCTACCTGGGATTTCAGGTATGACGTAACTACCAGTGTTTCGCGATGATGGAAGAGCAATCATTATAAAGTATGTCTGGATGGCAAAACTGCCTCAATGAGCCTAAAAGTAAACTGTCTGTATTGAGGCATTAAACCAACCTAATTTTCCTGTAGACTCCATGGAATATCGACTGTTATAGCTATTGGAGTTCCTGCTGTGTAATATCTGACGAGCTTATCAACGTGTTCTAACATCAAGGTGTCTCTCAATAGACGTACTGTTATTTACATTTCCTTCTAAATAGTGTCTCCAAATCGGTCCCACAGCTGTAGTGTTACGTCGTATACGATCAATGTAGGATCAACCAATTGGATGCAAGTCCAAATGAAATCTCTGGAAAGTGCAACTTTTGGAGTGATCTGTTCAGCGTTTGAAAGGCATTCTTAGACAGGAAACAGATATTTTTACAACAGATTATTTTTAATCTTTTATGTATATCTTGGTACAGGATTAGTTCGAAGTACTTCCAATAATTTTCGAAACTCGCCAATTTAAATGGGCCTCTCAACTTACATACCACAGAGTCAAAATCTCGAATGTGGAGTTTTCAACCGTCATATCATCGGCTTACAAGTGAAATAAACTAAGTCAAAAAATATAGTTCTCACAGAAAAAATGAAGGGGAAAAATTATACTCCCCATGCTTTACTCACTAAGTGCATTTCTCAAGAAGTCTAACCTTCATTCCAAGAAAAATGACTTCTTTTAGTAGATTTCACCAGATCACCACATTCTGGTCTACAAAAACTAAAAAACTCATATTTGAAAAAGTGACTTAGTATGTTTCACTTGCAAGCCAACGATAGAATAACAAATAACTCTAATGGGTTTTCGCAAAGAACATATATTCTTTTTTAAATATTCAATAATGGTATATTTTAGCCAACTACATTACATTTCGTTACATTTAGGCTACAGTAGCGCTACATTGGGCTTTCAGTTACAGACAACTGATTTCCCATTTGTTTTCATCAGTATAGTGGTTTATTAGACTTATTAGAATTAGAGGGGAAGTCTCATCGTATATCGTGTCAACAAGAGGAAGAGAGATATCTGGAACTGCGATGCTAACAAGTTCATAGTTGTTCATTATAATAAATATGATCCTTACATAAATAAGCACGCACTGAAATTACACAAAAATTACTTAACATTATTATATTTTGCAATCAAATATAACGTGCTACAGGCAGGAAATAGTAAAAATGTCAATCTTAAAGCCATTTAAAAGAACAAATAACGTAAACTAAAAAGCAAGCAAAAATACTTCAAAAGTTTTCTGTTTATATGGAATCGTTTTTGACTTTCCCCACGGAAAACTTTTCAGACATTCACATGAACCATATTTTTAGTTTTTAAGTCTGCAAATAGTAGCTTTTCACCTATAGAAAAACGCTGCCGAGATATATTCCAAAGATTTGAAGTTGCAGCAATTCAGAATTTCGTCCCAAAAGCATGAAGCTGTGGTTTTAAAAAGTGAGCAAAAGAAAATGTCGAAGTGAAGGCATTTTCTCAGTTTTTAACGCAAAATGCATGCCCTCAAGGTGGTTTCTTGTTCAACCAAAACTAAAAATGAACTCTTAACGTATCTAAAGATACAGCACTTAGAACAATTAAATGAAAGGCCGTATATATTTGCTTTTGTAATGGATAAATCTCAATTGAAACTTGATGATAAAAAAGGAGATATTTCTTTTGGTATGTATATATAAAATGTACAATAATAGAATGCTTTTTTTACTTTTTGGAATCTTTTCGTCTTTTATAGGGACACATGTCAAATCAGTTACATGCACTTTATGTATTTTTTATTTTTAATTCGACCAATAGTTAAGTTAATGGATTACTTTTTCGCAATTCCTTACAAGAAGTCAATTAGATCGCTAAATCACTGCTCTTGAACGAAGTTGGATATGTTTCGTGAATATGCTTGAATCAGGCTTTTTAAAAATTTTTTGATCAATGGCTCTCTTCACCTGAATATAAACATCAGCGGCACCTTTGTATAAAAATTACCTTTTAATTAAATTAAATACTTAAATTTATTGTACTTCAATTAAATTAAATATTCTAATCAATTGTATAATTTTTTTGGATTAAATAATTTGAATTTGAATTTTTAATGTAGAGTCTGATATTAAATTCCAACTACTTATTTTTTTAAAGACAAAATCGTATAAAAAAAGTTTGTAAATACGGTAACGTTCGTAAACAAAAGGAGAAACCAAGAAACGATTATTGTATGAACAGGGCTCGTTTCCCAAAGGCGTATAAATGTAAGATTTGACAATTGTAAGACCACATACGATTGTCCCAATAGCAAAGGATTTATGATTTTTTCATTTTATATCATGGAACATCAAATATCTCTCGGTTGATTTTCATAGAACAGGGGTCATATTTGGCCAAGCTGAGCCAAACAATATCAAGTACATGGACATACACACACCATAGACTTCAAATATAATTCGACTGAGCATTGCTATTGAAAGGAGCATCAAAAAGTATGACCACAGAGCAGTCACGTGACTAGTTGTCACGTGACTGCTCTGTGAAAAATTTAATTTGTTGGCCGATTTGGTATTTATCGCTTAGTTTGGCGATATAACATTTTATGACAGAGTAGATGTGTGAATGCGCATTTCTATAGAATGGCAACAAAAATTGTAGAATCACCAAACTCTACTCCTTTGTCACGCTGACCAATCAGATGATGAATCAACGAATGATCGTCTTTTCCAGTCCCATGGATTAATCAGATGATGGATGTTCATTTCCTCCCTGCCGACGGAAGTGCTCTAAGGGTCACATTACTACTATTCTTGGTTACATGATCTTGGGCACATAAAAAGGTTGCGATTACTCACTCTACTTCTATGTCCTCTATGAAATACACAGAGAAAACATTCCTGACGCAGAAGAGAGAAATACACCCAGGGTGAAATCGAATCGGCACAGCCTACAACTCGCAGGGTGCTAGCGCAGTGGGAAAACCCACTGAGCTACCAAATATCCCTCAGAACTAAGGTTTTCGTAAAGCAGTCAAAATTCTCTAGGGCTCTCTGGTGGAAGGCAGCGACATTCAATTGGAAAATCTCAGGTTAACCTTATACTTTTAACTTTATGCAGTTGAGAATTATTGACTAAATTTGATTTATTTGAAAACTATGTGACTAATATCCACTCATATTGCTCATATTTCAGACTATTTGATTGAATTAAAAAGTAAATTTAAAAAATGCCAGTTATTAATATGTTGCGTATAAAGAATAATCCCTCAGGAAAAAACTAAGAAATTCGTTGGAACAGTGACAAATCATAGTACACATGAGAAAATAACTTCTATATCTTGTTTTAATATTGTTATTAAAGATCCGACATATTTCTGAATATACAGACGCTTTATCCAGCATGCACATTCGAGCTATCGCAGAAAGCGAATCACGCTTAAGAGAGACAAATAGGCAGTTGCCCATTCTCAGGGGTTAACTGCAGGTGGACTATTAAGTAGAAAACTACAGCTAGGAATTGAATAAATTTGTAATGCATTATAATGGGGCTGAATAAGTCAGAAAATGTATGTGCCTAACATATCTCCCAGTTCTAGCTAAAGAAGCGTCGAGAATCGATTTGACAGAAGGTACAGGGAAAAAAGGGGAAATAAGTATATCCGTAGTCTAAAAAAGTCCCGTGTTACTTTTGCCGTATTACCTTTCCCTTTATTATATTTCCGATAACTTCCGCAAATAAGCACAGATTGTGTCTCTGGCATTGGATAGGTTGGGGGCTGAGTATCAACTCTTCACTGTTATGTGGAGGACAATTTTAACGCTTGCTACTAGATCAGTCTTCTTTTAAGGAATGTGAAATAACTTTTCTCAGCAAGGACTTCAAAAGAAATACGAGCCACTATTGGGATTCTTGAACGTTGCTTTTATTATATTTAACAGCGGATTTAAAGTAGACAGGTTATTTGGTTCTAACAGAATTTTCGACTAAACGGTTGTGTTTTTGTCTCGTTAGTGCTGTGTCTTGAAATCTCTTACGCATATCAATTTTAACTTTGGATCCTTTTAACCAAAATTACTCCTAAAGATCCTTACTATTTAGGTTCTAAGGTAATGCTAGTATTAAAGGTCCTAATAATAACACTGTCTTGTTTTATGTCGCAATCAATGAAATTAGCACGCACAAATGATGCGTTTAGAATCTGTTAATCTTTTGATTTTCTCGAAAGGGGAAAATTTCTTTAATTTTAAAGTACTGGGATTTTTTTCTTCGGGATTGATCCCAGACCGTCGCAAATAGCCGGCTGCGTTGCTTCAGTGTGACGTTAATTAACTAACTACAACTAACTACTCTTTTGAAAATGATTCGTTCTTTCATATACTAAATTAGATTTCTGATTTACAAATAAATGAATTATAGTGTCTATAACTTCTTTATTTGTAACATATTTGCAATACTTGATTTTATCTCGAAAAATCAATTAGTTTCATATTCAATAGTTGGACAAATTCAAGCTATAGTTTTAAACTGAACTATATAAAAATACTTGTCATTCCTTTTGGAAGTATAAATTAGGAAATTAAGACTAATTTGGAAGTCGAAGCTCAACTGGAATCTAAAAATGCGCCTTCTTGATGAAATCCACCACCTGTTTATCATGCGTCGATGTTAAATTGTTTATTAAAAGGTAAGCATATATATATATATATATATATATATATATGCTAAAAATATTATCTTTTACTTATATGGGCCGCGGTGGCCCGGTTGGAAGAGTAACGGACTAGCAACCGAAGGGTTGCGAGTTCGAATCCAACCAAACACCGTCGTGTACAAAGGGGGCTGGTGCACGTTAAATCTGTCGTGGCCTCAAATGTCCTCACGTTGGCGTGGTGTGGAAGTTTGGAGAGTGGGGTGCCAGCTCAGGTGTTGCCTCGTCATCTGACCGTGGTTCAAAATTACGTGGTGTTGTCCTCGGATCTTTCCCTTTGGGATTGATCCCGGACCGTCACCAATAGCCCATTGTGTAGCTCCAGTGTGACGTTAATTGAAATACCCCCCCCCCTTTTACTTATATATCTTAAAAGGCCCCAGCAAAATGGATTTTATTTTAAATAGGTAGGTATTATGTTTGATCATGTTTATAAAAATTATGCTGAAAGTAATTGTTTTTTAAAATCCTCACACTTATACAAAAACGTTTGAAAACGGGTTTAACCCTACTAGTGGTTGTCTCGATAAGGTATCTCTCGTCATTGGCATATATGACATATGTTGATGAACGAGAAATCTGGTCATTAGAAATAAACTGATCAGATCTTGATCTCGTCATCATAAAAAGATCGGTAATATCTTGATGACGAGATATCTCGTCATAAGCAAAGTTGGTCAAACCTTTATATCTTGTTAAAGTGTTTCTAATTCAACTGAAATACATTCCAAGAGCTTTTACCGTCATTTCGTAACTTTTTGGATGTCCCAAAAACATTTGTATTTGAACCGAAGAGAAAACTGTGGAAAGACTTGGGGAGAGATTTATAATTTGATACCGCTGTCATTTTACTTTATTGTTTATTGAAAAGTAAACGTGTACTATTGATAGATGAGAAGTTGCATTTCTTTCTTATAAAGATATCTGATATGGCAGATTAAGTCATAGAGTGAGTGTTTTCTCTTTTGTTTTCGTATCGATCAAATGAGAGTACAGAGAGATTTGGAACAGTATATGCCAAATTTAGCACATTATTTTTGCTACATTTCTTAAAACTAATGGAAGGAAAATCGCCTCGCACACTTATCAAATTTATGCGAGAAAGTGTATAAATAATAATTCAAAATATGAATATTGCCTATGATCATTTCTGAGAGATATAATGAAATATTTTCTAAAATATCCTATAACAATCGACACATTTATTTATTACCAGAAATTTTATTAAAATGCTGCTATATTATAATATACTGTTCAATTTTAAAATGGTTTTTATCCCAAATCAAAATATTAAAAATCTACAATTTAAATGTCTGGAATATTGTGTAGTTAAGGAATGGAGAATATTAATTTCATTTTCCTCAAATATCATATTTTAAGAATTTCCCTACATGTTTGAGATCAAAAGTGATTATATGAACCAGTCTGATTTTCATGGAAACGTAATAATCACACATTTTTCTTCGTTTTATTTCAAACTTCAACCTGCTTTTGCATTTATAATATACAGCTTTCGTGTCGGTCTTTATTTTCAAATGGACATACGAATTACGTTTAGAAGTGAAACTAATAGCTAAAATTGAAAAATAAGCATCTCAGAATCCAGTTTGATACTTAACTGATTTAAAATTTAACAAACATCTATCTGCAAGGCAGTCTCTGAATAATAACAGAAGCTTGGTTTTACTGCTTTTTAAAGTACTTTATTTAAGAGTTAAAGCATCTCAGTTGTATAAAATAAAATCGAGGTTTGGGAAACTTTGATGCTACATTCCTTAGGTAGAATGGTAGTATAGATTGTACCGTTTGCCCCGACACACAACAGAAGTTTGTCTTAGATGATGAAATTCCATATCTTTAAAATAACCGACTGATGATTTCAGAAAATAAAAAAAGCAACCTGAGAGCTTTGAGTATTGAAAATTTAATTTTATAGCATTTACGGGGCTCGTTTGGTTATTCAGAGATCATAATTTACAGAATGAAATAACAGTTATCATCAGAATTGTATCATTTAAGTATCTTTTATGATTTCATAACTAATATTGTTTCTACTTCATACGTGATAAATTCCTTAAAATATGTTACTTTTCAGTTCTGTCACAAACATCTGGTAACTAAAACTAATGGGACAAAGTAAAATATCGAAGTTAACCCTCATAGTGGTTGTCTCGACGATGTACCTCTCTCATTGGCAAAACTGACCAGATCTTGATGGACGAGATATCTGGTCGTTAGAAAAAAACTGATCCGATCTTGATCTCGTCATCATAAAAAATCGATAATATCTTGATGACGAGATAACTCGTCATTAGTGAAATCGGTCGGAACTTGATAGACGATATCTCGTTAAAACCACTTAATAGATACATGTCTCGTGTGATTTCGAAAAGGTAAATAAAATAAATATAAAATTTTGGTTCGTTTTTTATAAAGAAATACCACTAAAAAAGTTATTTTAATTAATTCCTTCAAATTTTTATCGTCTCGATAAACTGCTTTCAAATTCAAACAAGTTGAGAATGCATTACATCTTTTTTTCTACACAGAGCAGTAGAACTGTAGGAGTAGTAGGAGTTTAATACAAAGGCGAATAGTCTATTAAAGATCACTTTCCAGAGGGATTAGCGAAAATTAAATAGCGCACCTTAATTGACATTCCAGTCATATACTGGTAGGGTGCCAAAACCGTGACGTTATGGGCTTAATAAACCCTTCTGTGTCAATGGTACAGTAATTTGTTACATTTACGACATCCTATCACCATTAGGAATATTTTTGGATACTAATCAGCCTAGAATCACGTGGAACAGCATATTACGAGCTATTCAATGTCGTATATTTTCCACAAGAACTAAAATCTTACCTAATTTCCATAGCCAAATGTCATGATATATTGTTGAGTTATCCTGTTCCTTTTTGCACGAAAAATGTTACGAGAGATTAAATACTCTTGTTAACAAGTGATATATACTCATATGTCATGGATATGACAGTTTATCATGGCTACAAATGTATGAAAATATATTAAGCTCAGAAATTCTATTTTAAACAGTACGGATGGACTCGAACGCCCTAGAGAAAGTCGCATCCCGAAGTTATTTGCTAATACATTCACCAATGTTAGAAATGTTTTATTAAATTTCAAAAATAGGCTATAAAATCGGAATGTGTATTTTTTAAAGATTTCTTTAGACAAACGATTTATAAACGATCAATATTTTAAACATATTCTTCATATGTTTTATGTTAAGCAGAAATGGCAAGTTCATTTAAGAATTAAATTTGTGTTAAAACCTCCCCGAATCAACGCATGAAATATTTTGTTTTTCTCTTTTAGTAAAGAACGTACGTTAAAATAATATCAGATGGAAAACAGCTTACCTAAAACGTATGATGAAAAGCTTCATATCATTAGAAAATAATCAATACATGGTACGGAATCATTTGTACGGAAAGTTTATGAAAATGAACAGTGGATTGATTATAAGAGAAAAAAAAGCCTTTTCTGAAAAACCGATGTTTAAAATTTAATGTTTGAACAATAACTGAAATAAATGATTAAAATAAAATATTTAACTTTACAGCTAGCAATGTTAAACATGCACGTTATATTATCATTTTCTACATTAAAACAGCAATAAAAGTCGCGGTACTTTTTAAATACTGCATAAAACAATTTTATTAGTCTTCTATCATCACGCATAACTTATTTTTCACATATTAAGTTCCAAGAGGTAAAGGAAATAATAACTCTTGTAGAAGACCAACAATAAATTGTACTTGAAACGACCATTCAAATTAAAAGCACTGTATAGCCTAGGTTTCAAGGTATTCTTGTATTTATGATCTTTTCCGAGCGGTTTATGGTCTATTTCAGATGGTACACAAACATAAATGCCATTTTTTAGCTAGTTTTTGATTAAATAGTGTCAATTAAATAAAAAACATAGGTTAACTTCATTCAATCAAGATTCTGTCAAAACATTTCATCAAAACTTGAAAGTACAATGAAATCATCGTGATGTTCAAGTACTGTTTCAAGTAACGTTTTGGACACTCAGTCACGTAGTTTCATAAAACTTTAAATGTATTTATTGTATATATAAATAAAACAGAAATTTACGATTAATTGTTTACTTACGCATGATCTCCGTGTATTAAAACAAAACCATGCATAATTTATCTAGAAAATATTTAGTTTCGTGTGAGCTATCAGTGGAAAAACTTCATGGAATAAAGGATGTCCTATTTGGAGATATTTTCATAAGGGAATTCGCAAATATTTCTGTCTCATATAAAATTCTCTAAATAGATAAATTCGCAAAATAGGTAAGTTAATGTAGATTTATTTCTACTTTTATTTATTACAATAATTGGAACAAATCAAATCTTTAATTATATCATTAAGAACACACTTTACATGATTGCAAACAAAATTTTACATATAATTATTTCATTCTTTAAGGAGCAACAACACGAGTCATTCCCTTAGAAAGACTTATAGGGACATATCTAATATATTTTGGTTGTTTGGTATTTTATTTGTTATTATTTTGGTATTGCTTATTTTTGATATGTTTTACATCAAGACATGAAGATTGTGCAAGATTAATATTCCAGCAATTGTAGTGGAGACTGGAGAATATTTCTTGGCTATTGACATTGATACAATGTAGGATGTGATGTGGAGAGCCTGGCTCGTTTTTACATTTGTTCATTGAGGGAAAGATTTGGTACTATCGACGAAGGTCATAACCTTTAACGTCCGATTCACAGTCTTGTCAATACGGGAAAAAACCCTTTTCAACATGTTGAGATCTGAAATATAACCAGAAGATTTTTCCATGCACCAATGATAGTAAAGTACAATTTTTCTATAAAGGTTGTATTTTAAGCTGGACAGATGGTCTTCCTCTTAGAGGACAATGTCACCTTTTCTGGTTCTATGTAGCTCCTTTGCCAAATCATCAACTGTTTCGTTCCATGAGATGCCAAAGTGAGAAGGGATCCATTGAAAAGTAAAACCAAATTTTTTGTGGAAGCTTATTAGGAGATTGACAATTCCACATAAGAGTGGATCGTAGCTGGTGATGCATCCCTTAAAAGCACGGATACCTGCAAAGGAGTCGACACAAAAATTTGCTTTAGATGGACTGGTTTAGGGAAGATCGTTGATAGCTTCATAGATCATTGAGTGCTTCGTGGCTATAATTTCAGCATTAAATACGGAGAGGTATTGACAGTTCTTTATCTTGATGTCTTTACATCCTAATTCATCCATTGTAATATTGAGGAGATAGCCCCCAAAACCCTCCTTAGTTCGGAGTATTGTTGAAAAGTTCTAAATCTTGAGTGAATACATAAAAGTTGTAATCCGAAAATTTATGATATATGTGCTATTTGTATTTTAAAGTGTGCCTATGACTCAAAAATTCTTAGGTCAAAGGGTAAGAATTACTTCCTAGGATATAAGGAATTATAATCTAATATTATTTTAGAGAAATAATTTAGAAGTATGTTTTCAGATGGGACGGAAGCCCAAATAATTCATAACGTACATCCATACGTAATAATTCATAAAAAAAGTTTCGCGTTTCGAATTACTGAACCTTTCACGCAGATTTTATCCTTGTTTTGTTTCTTATGTTTCTAGCATATATGAGTATGCAAATTTCGAGTTGATCTAAGTGGTAATTTTTTATTTCGTTCATATTTAAGGTTTCATGACATTAAAAGATACTCCCGCTGTCTCAAAATAAGTGCCACATTTAACACTTGAATTAATAATTTCTACGTAGTAGTCGTCCTATTTGAAATAAAAGTTGGAAAAGAAAAAAAATGTAATCGTAAATTAAAAGGTTTATTTTTCTAGCATGGTTAAATATCACATTAAGTCAGGCTTGACTTTAAATATAGCTTCAGAATCATAATTAATATTACTAGGAAGGTGATTTTCACGTCTCAGTTTTTCTTTCCTAATGTGTAGAATTTTGAAAGTATTACTTCCAGATGACTCATTACACTTTTCATGCATGTTTTCAATGTAAAGGTAATGTTTTATAACTTTTTCCTAGAATTTCGAAAACAGTTCCTTTTTCTATTTTTTTACCAGCATTTGTTTACAGTAAAAAACGATAGAGTGGTATTCTTAGGTTACTTTATACTGATAATAAATGTTGCCCTCGTTGGTGCATTTCACTTCAAAAATAAAGAAAAATTATTATTATCCGAAACAAAAATGGGATTCTTATTTTGGGACAAGTGAGCACAATTTTATATAGTGTCTGATTTGACTCTAATGCCTATGGCCCGTAATCATTAAATCAGACGAAATAATTTGATTTGCACAATAGCCAACCATCCACTACACTAATTATATTTTAAAAATATGATTTGACTCATTTATATAGGTATGTCAGGTCGTTCCTTAAGCAACATTTAAATATAGGGGGCTATGAAATAACTTCCACTCTTTGGAGGTACCTGTACCTAAATCGAATAAACGAAATGGTGCCAAATTTGGTCTTGAAACTTTCGAAGACATATGGAGATGCATTCAGCGAAATTTTTAGTACCAAAAATCGCCGAAAGCTGGATATTTGGTGCTGCTGAAATCGAAAACAGTCGAACAATTGCGTTATACACCGGAAAAATGGATTATGCAAAGTTTCGAATGCGTACGTGACATCAACTCCAGCATTTCAGTAATGAGAGGGTTATCAGTCAGTTCTTTCTGACGGCATGACTGACTCCCTAGACTCCTCTCTCCTTGTGACTTATGGCTGTGGGAGTACTTGAAGTCCGTTGTGTATGGTGGCGGCGTTCCAAACATGAATGCCTTGAAAAAGAACATAAAACGGACTGTTATGAGCATCAACCCGACTCATTACGCTTAACTGTAGACACCGGTTGCAATTCGTTATACAAAAAGGTCAGCACATTGAAATAGGTCTATGTGGTCAAGAGGAAACTGATTCTGGTGAATAAAAGATTCTTTCATGTGAGTTGATAGTTGGAGTGAGTTTCCTGTGACTATTAATTTGTATGTCTATTGCCAGTTTTTTTAATTGCAACGTGCCACATATACATGCCACATATCATGTGAGTTGATAGTTGGAGTGAGTTTCCTGTGACTATTAATTTGTATGTCTATTGCCAGTTTTTTTAATTGCAACGTGCCACATATCCAGCCGAAATTAGTGACTTGGTTATTTGCCTAAGCAGTCAAAACTTTGCATAATCCATTTGATATGAGTTTAATGCAAATGTTCGACTGTTTTCAGCTTCAACAGTGCTAAATGCCCCCTACTGATCACTTTTGGTACTAATTTTTTTCACGAAATACATCTCCCCATGTCTTCAAACGTCTCAATACTAAATTTGGTTCCATTCCGTTCATTTGATTTAGCTACAGATGCCTCCAAAGAGTGAAGATTATTTTATGTCCACCCTGTAGAAGTGTCGTAACATTCTGTGATGGTATGCTACTTTGTATAAACTTATCATATAGATTTTGTGACAATACAGATAAACATGTGTAAATAATTAAAAGTTTACGAGTTCACATAACTTGCATAATACAAGGTGTGTTCGAAAAGTTTTGTGAATGGTCTCATAAAATAAAGGAAACAAGAGATACAAACAAAATACATTTACTGGCATTCAAAGTAATCGCCATTAGCGACAATACACTTTTGACATCGGTTGAACAGCTGCTGGAAACTGTCAGCAAACGCTTCTTTCGGTATCGCTCGAAGCACCGTTGTCACACGTTGTTGGATCTGCGCAATGCCAGAAAAGCGTAGGCCTTTCAGGACTCCTTTGAGGCGGGGAAACAAGAAGAAATCTGCAGGTGCCAGGTCTGGAGAATATGGAGGGTGTTCAAGAACTCTCCTGGCGTGAAGCGAGGAAGTGCCTTACGCGGATCGCAGTGTGTGGACGGGCGTTGTCGTGGAGCAGAGTCCACTGTCCACTCTGAAACAATTGTGGCCGAACCCGCCGGATGCGTTTCAGCAGCCGTTTCAAAACTCCCACGTAGAATTCTGCGTTGATGGTTGTACCCGTGGGTAAAAACTCATGATGGATCAAGCCCTTACTGTCGAAAAAGGCAATCAACATCGTCTTCATCCTGGATTTGGTCCGACGACATTTTTTGGGAGGGGGGACGACGATGAACACCATTTCGTGGACTGTCGCTTGGTCTCTGGATCGTACTGGTAGCACCACGACTCATCCCCTGTAATGATTGTTTCCAAGAACTGCTGATTCCGGTCACACGCGTCAATGAAATCTCCAAAGGTTTCCATCCGGTGTTGCTTTTCTTCGTCTGACAGCTTGTGCGGTACAAACCGGGCACAAATCTTACGCTTGTGCTAATGTTCGTGAACAATGGTGCTCACATTGTCTAGGCTTATCTGCAAATCTTCTGCTATCATTCTCAAAGACAGCCGCCGATCATCCGCAAGCATCCGTCGCACTCGTTCGATGTTGTCTGGAGTTTGCTTGTTGACGGTCGACCAGAACGCGGCTCATCTTCGACATCTTCCTTTCCGTCTCTGAAGCGTTTAAACCATTCAAAAACACATTTTTTACTCACTGCTTCCACACCGTACACTTTCACTAACATTTCATGTGTCTCTGTCTCCGTTTTGCCTAATTTGAAGCAAAATTTGATGTTCACGCGTTGTTCCATTTCGCAGTGACACGCCTTCTCACACTGACTGCGTTGCATTGGTCGTAGCGTGCACTTCTGTTTAACTATCGTGATTTGGACGCTAGGGGGCACTAGTTGCCATGTCTCTCACTGCGTCTGCGTGAGCGCAACATCCTAACCCGCATTGTTTTTTAAATATTGGACCATTCACCGAACTTTTCGAACACACCTTGTATATCAAGGTTTTGTATCAACTACTTTGATTCAAAGGAATATAGTTTCGGTGGTAGAGTCATATTTTGAATCCCCTAAAATTAATGTCTGAATGTAGTATACATATTAAGCTAGTAAATGTTGCGAGATAATTAAATATTAAATGTTATACAGATGTAGACAAGATTTAATAATATTTAATAATAGATCATTCGTCATTTGCAAATACACTGTGCGTATATTTGCAAATGTACTGTGCGTATATTTGCAAATGATACATTACAAAAATATTTTTTAAGAATAACTGCTGGACTTGTGCTCTAAGTCCTAAATGAGAGTAATTGATACAATGCTTAAAGATATTACCAAGTGATACGAATACACATACGCGAAGTATTGGTTTATTTTTAGAGATCTCGTGGTTGTGATTGTGAATATTAAAAAAGGTTATGTATATTAGTGAATTCTAAATCCGTTTTTAATACACCCGTATTTACTATCCATGTTGTCACCATAGCGTGACGAGTGAAGGACAACTCATAAAATCAATAATCCATAACAAATGGAATGACTTCTATCATTGTGAACATAAGGAATTGGGAGGGATCAAGCAGTCACAGCGATTGAAGATGGGACGAGCGGATTTGCATTGGGTATGAAGCTGGAGCATTGGGTTTGAAGCTGGATTTTATTGGGATTGGACCAACCAGCATAGGGCAGAAAGTTGGAATTTCTCGGGGAGGACAGAGATGTTGGAGATTCTGAGAGTACGCGACCGGTGAAAAGCGAGATCCTCGACAAACCCCGAAGTTATCCCGTGCCCCGTAAAATCGTCGTGACAACAACGTTCCTTGAATCAGTAACACACTTGCGTCCAATACCAGAGACCAGTCGGTGAATACCACAGACATGAAATAAAAGTATACTGAGCATTGCTATTGAGAGGAGCTTCAAAAAGTGTGACCAACATGTAGACTAGTAGTCACATGACTGTTCTGTGAAAAGTTGACTGATGGCCGATTTGGCATCTTATCTCCTCGTTTGACGATATAACATCTTATGATAGGGTAGGTATGTGAATGTGCATTTCTATGGAGTGGCGACAACAGTGGAGAAATTTCCAGTCTACCACCATCAGATGATCAATCAATGGATCAATAAGGAGATGAATCAAGGGACGGGCGTCTTCTCCCGTCCCGTGGACCAATCCTATGATGAATGTTAGGTTCCACCCAGCAGAAGTAGTCAAAGGGTCACATTACAAATTTTGATTACATGATCCTGGGCACATAAAAGGGTTACCATTGCTCACTCTACTTTTGTACTTCCTCTATGGTGAGTACCACTCCCTTGAAATTCCCATCTATTCATATTTGTCCCCTTACCACATCTATCAATAACCAAGATGCTCCCGCCGATACCCAATACGACATATAACATGAAGTATTTACGGACGTAGTGATCAATGTGGAACTCAATACACCGCACCGTGTCAATACTTCGGAATTGACCCCGGACCGTCGCCAATAGCCCGTCGTGTTGCTCCAGTACGACGTTAATTAAAATAGCTACCCACCTTGTCAATACACCACACCCACATTTCTTTATAAAAGTTTAGCTCGGAAAGTGTTCAAAGGAAACTTTTACACAGCCCCTTAAACATTGGCGTTAGCATTTGGCGACTAACACATAACGGTAAGGATTTATATATATATATAAATGTATCGAGAATCGTTGTTACTAAAGAGCGCATTCTCACGAGATAAACAAAAATTGAAAGAAAAAAGCGGAAAAAATCGTAAATCTCACTTTAATGTCTGGACAATGCTCTCCCTTTCGCGTATTTTTATTGATTAAAAAAGGAATACATATGTGTGCATACCTTTACTTGTATATCTACCCGGATATACGTGTAGGTATATGTGTGTATGTATATACACACACATATACGTATTGAAGTCAAATGTTTTAAATTAACTTCGTAAAATAGTAAAAGTAAATGGTTCGTTTAAGGGCGGAGATATCTATCTGCTTTCTGAAACAGAAAAACTAAATGTGCTATTGGCATTTCCCGTAATGCTTTTCCAAATGGAATGCGTTATCATGTAAGTTATTTTTAAATGTTTCGCAAACGAAACGTAGCGGTTTAAAACTCATAATAGCCGTTTTAGGCTTTATTGTCAGAAATCTTGCAAGGGAATTGAAATTCTCAATATCCTTATAGAATTGCAGAATCTCTCTCACAATCGAGGTTTCATAGTTGAGGTGTATTTAACTAAGAATTTGAATGAATCTAGGAATGTCACTATTGATGAGAATCGTATTGTGAAAGATTAGATTATGTGAGTGATTTAAATATTTTATCTCAAGCACAATGTTCTTATCTACTTGGTCTGTGTCGAGAAATTTCTATGCGTTGGATACATAGGAAAACATTTTTTGATAGGATTGTATGTATGTCTAAAATTAATTAGTTCGAACTGTACGAAGAATCAAATATTTAATTTAGTAATGTCTAATTAACATTAAAACTTTTTTTAAAGTCTGTTAGTTGTAGACTTTATTACGTAATAATCCCAGAGAAAATTCTATTCTCTGTAAGTTATAAGTTATAAATGTTATATATCTTACTGAATAATCATTTACCTCATAGTTTTAAACATGTTATCATTTCGTAGTTATAAACAATTGTTTTCCTCATAGACGCTAAATAAATTATTTGGGGTGGACTTTTTAATTTTTGTATATAAACTATATACACAAAGTCAAACTTTATTAACTTAGTAATGGCAAAGGTAAATGAATACGAAGTAACTAACTTTAAACTAAAATTAATTGCTTTTTAGAAGCATGTTTACTTTAAAGAACCTACTCAGGGTATCTCTTAATAAACGTGCTATGAAGTCAATTTTTCAGAAATGTTATACCTCTTTTCGATTTTTATTAACTGTTATATTACAATCGAAATACAAAATAGTAATTATCAACATATATACCATTTTAAACATTCAAACGTTTATTTAAATGTTTATAATGCAGTTTTAAATCAGTAAATTGTTGAGAGAATTTAAAATTAAAAAAGAATTTTGTACTCTTTTGGAGTCCCAAAAAGTTATTTCTTGTTTTACCCTATTATAAATGTATAATTATAATAACATATATATGCATATAATTTTACTTTGAAAATGAGGGATTAATTTTAGGCTGGAAGATTCTTTATTCCCCTATTTTTATTATTTATTAGGTTTTTATTAAATGTATTTTTAGGAAATGTAGTTTTATGAAATGTGTCGCATCAATAGTATTTACAACATTTACATTTTACCAGTATTATAGTACTTGTGTGTTTCTCGTGGAAAGCACAATAACTATGTTATATGAACTATAATAAATAGATTATCTCTAATAAAATTTGAGATCACTTTATATAATATAAAAATATCAATGAATAGTATTTAAAGTGTTAAATTGACAAATATTTGTACTATAAAGTAAAATTCATTACTAATTTTTTAAAAAGCTCTTTTCTGAAAGCATTTTCTTGAACATATCGTTACTCAAAGTGCAAAAGGTCGTATGTCTAAAAGTCCATCGTATGTCCATTTTTCAGGAGAGCAAAAAATCTAATTTTTTCCTTATGATTTGATTCTATTATTATATACTTTCTTTTTTATTATACATTAGAGATTTTTCCACCAGGTGGAAATAAAAAAATTCCACATATAGCAATAATAAAAGAAAAAAATGGAATTTTTGACATACGACCTTTTGCACTTTGAGTGACGATAGTATACACGACGAGTGACGATATATAAAATGACAATCATTCAGAATAATCCTAAATGTTGTAAAATTTAAAGTCATTCAATGAGCTATTTACTATTATTAACCTCACAAAAATGAAGGCTTAAAACAGCAGGTTATTTCAATCAGCAGAAAACACAATAAGAATATGCAAATCTAAAAGAAGGATTACACCAAAGCTGAAAATTATAAATTTAAAAATTCATTAAAATTTGATTCACAATTTTGAATTCTGTTCCCATCAATTCTTAGTTTAAAATAGTGCAGGTGAAATTGGGGTTTATTACATCTTTTGATTTGCGAGCATAGTTGACTGAAAATTATATTTAATATTTATTCCTTCACTAAAATTTTAAACATCGTGTAAGGACATTTTCTGTTAACCAAAAATCTTAAACATATTTCCCAATGCAAACAACTCACAAAAATGAGCGTATAGCGAAATCAAGTGCAAGTTTAATTCGAAATTCCTCATTATCTAAGCAAAGGGGAGTATATTAACAGTAATAAAACCACAGCTCCTTAGGCATTCAAATATCCAGTGAATTGATTAAATTTTCCGCTGTAGCATAATTAAACAGTGTCCAACACACATCACATCGGGGGCGAGCAACTTTCTAGGTTTAATGAGGTGTGCTGAATTATTGTCCAGTAGTGTTAAATTTTAGTAAACCGTTGAGAAAGTTGTGGACGACATGTAGTGATGTGATTTCTAGAGCCTTTTAAATCGGAAACTGTATTTTACCTTGTTCTGTTCTCTTGAAATGTGACAATTTCAATAGTTGATTTTTAATACTAAGCAGTATAAATTTGTGCTAAGATTTAATGCGATTTTGGATCGCTCAATTTGATGAAAGTTAAAGTTAATACAAAGTTATGTTGAACAAATTACGGATACAGCCGTTAATAATAGCCATGCATGTCTAATGGCGGAATACTTTTTGACTAAACTAAATGAATTGGTATTTATATACATATGTGGGGGATGGTTATTTGTGTAATCGTCGCGTAATTAGAAATATAAATACACATATATGCGCACAGAATGTAATTTAATTAAAATTATTATTTTGTAAAACTTTTCCGTGTAATTAAAATTAGCTTCATTTTTGGAAGTATTGTATTGTTAATACGATTTATATGTAAGGGGGACCATGTATTCATACTTTTCTGACCCAAAAATATTTATGCTCCTAGCATACATACACACTATTACATGTGTAGATTTCTTGGTGGTGTCTAGAAGTTAATTTTTTAAATGGAAAACACGCTAGTTGAAAACTTAATAAATATTTAATGGGTGGTTGAGACAATTGTACGATTGACAACGCCAGGCCATTTTCTTTCGCATCACTTTCCGAATGTCAATCGGAGATGCCACACAGGCTTCTCCCATGCTCTACAACAAGCATCACTCATATTTTGTGATGATGTGTTAGATATCAACTATGACATGTTATGAAGTCACAAAAGCAACCAGCGCCATCTAATGGCCAGGTACGCAATTAACACTTCAACACTGATTTAATATAAAAAATTCTACGTGTACTGATAAGAAACATCTTTAATCTTCTTGAACTTAACACCGCAAAAGTTCCAATAGCACATTGCGTTGCTCCAGTTCGATGCAAGTTCTACTTACCCGAAAAAGTCCAACTGCAAATATACCCAAACACCCAAAATAATACTCATTCTAGGTATAATTAAGTCAGTTGCAGCTAAAATGGATAAAACTTGAAAATTCACAGCTAAACCTCACACTTCAAAATTCGTTAATTGCAATTTAACAAAGACTACCTCTAATTACCATTATTTACATTCTCCACATAATCCGTAAGTAATTGATCTCGCGCCTGCAATCGTGAAAAGCGAATTAGTTCCGTAATCCTCCCATCAAATTCTCCATCCGATCTCGGCACCAGTGACAACCTCTGTTTTTTCCCATATTAAGACTCTCACCTTTTTCACGAATCCCGCTTCATAGTGCTGACTTCAGAGTACCAATTAATGATCCGATCGTTCACGCCTGCCGATCGCCTCCTGTCATCGATACACAGTAGGTAAGAATCGATATCGAGTGGAGCACGACAGTCTTATCTTTTTGACTGCCGTCTAAATCATTTAGTCGATGATCTCTTAATCCCGTCTGACAAGGCTTTTAATCAGGTTTCGTGACCGTTTTATGTGGGCAATAAGCGGGGAAGTTCGCCCGTACTTCGATACCCAATTGTGAGGCTGGCTATCGGCTTCGGTTAGTTTATCAACAATGTGTCGCATTGGTGAGGTAAATGGGGTTTTAAGATCCTTCGGGGAGCAAGCAATGGGATTTTGACAATCAATTAAATATGCGTTATAAAAATAGGATGTTGAAGTTATTTTCATAGAAAATGTTAAATTGCAGTGACCCATGGAAACCCCATCCCCTAATAAAAAAAAATTAAAATTTGTTTAAAAAAAAATAAAAATCGATTAAAACCTTTTCTACGTATAGTTTCTATTTTAACCCTTCAAGTGGTTTCGACGAGATATCTCGTCTATCAAGATCTGTCTAACTTTGCTAATGACGGGATATCTCGTCATTAGCAAAATTGTTCAGATCTTGATGAATGAGATATCGCGTCAAAGCCATTTATCCTTCAATTTTTTATGAGACTGAATTGTGCCTATTGTTCTACTTTAATCCTCCAAGTGGTTTTGACGAGATATTTCGTCCATCAAGATCTGTCTAATCTTGCTAATGACTAGATATCTCGTCAAGTTATTGCCAATTTTTTTTATGATGACGAGATCAAGATCTGGTTAGTTTTCTTCTAATGACGATATATCTCGTTAATCAGGATCTAGTCAGCTTTGCTAATGAAGAGATATATCTTCGAGACAACCACCAGGGGAGGGTTGAGCTTCTTTATTTTCACTGCTAAAGTTAACCAGGGATTGCCAATGTCCATCCTTTCACCCTCAAATGGTTTCTTACTATGACTGGATTATTGCGTTTGTCATGAGAAATGGGTGCCTACAGCTCAGAATCTTCCCCCAACACCATACTTCTCACTGAGACTAGCATTCAGTCCATGTAATATGCGCAGTGGGTCCTTGAACATGGTCTATCATTCACTCCCTATTCTCTCTTATTTTTCCGTCTTTTTAAAAGATAGCCTCAAGCTGTAAGGCACTGCTTGGATCATCCACATAGAGTTACCAGGATTGTCGTAATTACTCCTTTTGGGCTCCGTTTAAACTTGGGGCTGAATTATTTGTATTTATTGTCTTGCGGAAAATAAACAAAAGTGAATCCAGTTGACTTATATGGTTGTCTTAATCAAAGCATACGATCTTTTTTGTTCTCGATCCGATCTCGGCTTCCCATTTAGCAATGTTATGGCTTATATGGTTGTATAAAGCTAAGTATTCGATCCTTTTTGCTCTCGATCTGATCTCTGCCTCCCTCCCCCCCCCATCTCTAGTTATCAATTTAAGTTCTGTTATATTGTAATATAGAACTGGGGATGAGATTTGTGTATAACCTATTTATTCTGTTATAATCGCATCCTAGTAAATAAGTTTGCAGCACTGGCAGACATCACGATGTCTTCTATAAACTTGAAAGCAAAAAAAAGTGTAAAAACTTGAACGATGGACTTCATATAAAAATAATTTACATGACTGGAAAAAATCCACAAAAATCACCAATACAAAGCTCACTACACAAAATAACCATAGAAGGATAAATAAGCATAAAACACTGAAAAGGAACTCAAGTATAAAGCATACCAACGAATGAAATTTAAGAAATTAAGTTTTTGCTTTTAAAAAGTCAATGATAATTTTTAACTTTCGAATTGTCATAGAAAATGCCCAGGCTTGGTGGCAAACTATTTGAGATCTTCAAAAATTGGAAAATTGTTTGAATTTTAAAATAACTCTTGTTATGAAATGTCTCCTGAATTTTTTTACGTATTTTGGTATGAAGGTACATGAATATTTATCTCATTACGAAGTCCTGGTCAATTAATATGACTGTGGGAACTGTTTTTTTTTATGGCGTAAGGATCATATTTGACCATGCTGCGCCAGACACAAACAGATAATATCAAGAATCAAGTTTTTTTATGCTCACATTTACAAGTATGTTATATTATTTTTCTATGTTGATCTTATTTTAGAAAATAATATTTCGTTTTAAAATATATCAGTTATCTTAAGTCTTAGAAACAAATGGTAACTTATACACCATGATTTATTCGTTTGGCTTAAATAATTTATTTAATTATACAGAATTTATTTCAGTCTCTGAATCTAAACATATTTTGTCTGGATGAAAATATTTTATAAATTTATCTTTTATTTTAATTTTATCTGATAACCTATAAGATTGGAATATAAAAATATATTTATGATATTTTAAGACTTATTGAAAGGTATAAAAGATTAAAATACTTAAAAGCATTAATTCTATTAGGCTACATTAATGCGCACGCGTGCGATAAAAGGTTTATATAATTTTACTGTAGCTGCGTGGGCTCTTCCTAAACTCTTGCGATTTTCTCTTCAAATTAACTAGTATAATGTTTTTGGACAAAATTTACATCGTAACAAAGAAGATGAAGTAGTTCTAACACACACACAAGGTGTGTCTTAATTTATAAATTTTTTAAGTCGTAAAATTTTTCAGTTTATTATTTTACTATTATTTTATTTGTACAGTCCTTACAAATGAACCACCTTTTATCCCTCACATTATTAGTTGTATTTTTTGACAGATCTGAAAAAATTCTTTTTAGTTATTCTTTCCGAATGTTACCTACGAATTATATGCTTATATATTTTAATGAATTAATCAAGCGACTTATCATTTAAACATTCATACAAAATAAATAATAAAATCACACAAACTAAATTCATGCTCCTTAGAGTTCGGCATTACTTCAGAAAAATTTAGTGAAAAGCCTACATTAATTCATCATAATTAATGTAGGCTTCAGGGGCATATTGTTAATAAACTATATATAATTTAACTTTCCGTTCTGCAGCTATATGATACTCACACATTGTCTAGGAAAGTTCGTATTATTTCTGAAAAATTTGGTGAAAAACCTACACAAATTCATCTACTTGATGCATACTCGTAATAACTACAGATAATTTATTTTTCCGATCTGCTGTTATGATTTTCACGCATTATTTAGCAGAGTTGGAATGCATTAACTCAATAGTTCGGCATCATTTCTGAAAAATTTAGTGAAAACCTACATAATTTCATCAAACACTCTTAATAAATTATAAATAATTTAACAACTTTCTGATATGAAGTTATGGTTATACTTGGAATCATGGTGCCAGATGAAAACTTTCTGAAACTAACATGAATTCATCATAATACTTGATGCATACTTTTATTACTTTTTAAAATCTAACTTTCCGATTTGCAGTTAGATTCATGCATTGTCTAGCAAAGTTCGAATGAGTTAATAAAACAGCTTGCATTATTTCTAAAAAGTTATCAAAAACGTACATGAATTCATCCTAATACTTGATACATATTCTTAACAACAATATATGATTCAGTTGTCCTATCTGCAGTTTTGAGATTCATCCATTGTATAGCGAAGTTTGCATCATTTCCGTGTGTGAAATGTGGTGAAACCTAGATCATTTCATCATAATTACCTGATACATATATATAATACTTCCTAATAAACTATATATAATTTAACTCTCTGATCTGCAGTCATGATTATACTTGGAGTCACGGTGCCGGAAGAAAAATTATTGAAAAATGTGATGGAAATCATACATGATTGATACACACATACACACTTGACTCTTAATAAACTATATATAATTTAACTTTCCGATCTGTAGCTATGTGGTTCACGCATTGTCTAGCAAAGTTCGAATGCATTAATTCGGAGGCAGGTAATTCGATTTCATTACAGAAAATGTTTTGAATAGAAATGAGGTCGGACATATCTGCATTGATATTCATACGCATAGCCTGGCACACCCTACATAGCCCATATATACTTTGCACCTAAACACACTGTTCGCATGATTAGACTTCGAACCATGGTGCCGGAAGGACATGACAATTGCATTCATAGATGCACAACGTCAAGTTAATATTGATTCCCCCGTTTCAATTTAGCACGTTGTTGCAGAATATATTGATTCAATATTTATCTTAAACGGCCGAGTTAATTTCGTTCTCGAAATCACTCATTATTAGCCCGGTCCCTTCCGCAATTGATTTCGACGGGTCTCCCTCTATGCCGCTCCTTTCCGATTGTTATGACTACAGCGAGGTGGAAAATAAACAGATCCATAAAAAAGCCGATTCTGCGTTTCACGGGATCATGACCTGACGATTGATTTGGCCATCAAATTATTCGGAAAACGAGTGAATTTGATTTGTTTACTTTGCAGCGTGAAAAAAAGTCCTCACTACTAGCTCGCGGGTCTAATAATTGATATTTAATGACGGATTAATCGGAGGGATAATATTCTAATTAACTGGATATCTATGTTCTGTGTTATTGCGTTCGGAGTTATGACGGAAGGGCAGAAAAATAAGAACTTTTGATCGATAATACGAGAATACCTTCATTCATTTATTCGGGGATCTAATTATTCGTAATGTGAGACTGGTGAAATACAGTTTTTATTTTGGACGTGTTTCTGTGCGTCAAATAAAAGTTATAATTAATGGGAACTTCTGAATTGCTAAATATCAGATTAATATGAATATTTATGGTATTCGGTTGATTTATTCAATACTGCTGTCGAGTGAAATAAGTTACTTGTTTCATGTAAATAAAATTAATCACGACTTATGTGGAATGACAGAGTTCGATTTGTTTTAGAAAGAAACTTTTCCGTACTTGAGTTTAAGAATCATATAAAGTATGCATTTAGTTCGAAAAGGGTATTCGAGTTAGAGTATTCGAAAAATTGCAGAATCAATGTTCTCTGCTAGCATAATAAAAGCAAATTCCAGATAAACTCTAATGCATAGTATCTTTAATTTGTTTGATTTATTTACTAGAATTATATTAGATAAAATAAACCTCTGCTGGAGACAATCTATGAATAAGTGTATCCATTGCTTGATTTTTACATGTATTGCATTGTTTCCGTGATTAAAGTTGGTTTAAATGAGTTAATTTAAGCTTGCTGCAATGGTCAACAAGATCAAATTGGTTTTTCTATTTATTTAGAAAACTTAACAAAGATGCTCCAATAATGAGCTGGTATAATTAGCTCCCATGAGCTGGTACAATTAGCTCCTATGAGCTGGTACAATTAGCTCCCATGAGCTGGTTCAATTATTAAAACGAAAGTACATTATGGACCATACCATAAACGGATACAACAAAGAAGTTTGCTATGGACCATACCATGAGCGTGAACAAGGAAGTAATCAGTTCAATATCGAATGCGTCGGGCACACCCTCTCTTGGCGACCTAAGAAAGTCGCCAAACCACCAATGTCGCCAAATCGCTTCTAGTTCACAACACTTGCCATGTGCTGCTATGTTATAAAATGTCCTACTGCAAAAATTATTTTTTATTCAGTAATTTTTATATAGTAATCTGTTATTAAAAGTATTTTTTATACAGTAATCTGTTTTATAGCAAGTAACGTTAGATAGCATTCGCACACAAAGAACGTCAATGTTATTACTTTGTATATTATTTGTCAAAATGAAATAAAGAGAAACTGAACCCTCCTGGTGGTTGTCTCGACGAGGAGTCATTAGCAAAACAGACCCAGATCTTGATGGAAGAGGGAGGTATCTCGTCCATCAAGATCTGGGAAAAACAAACCGAATCTTGATTTCGTCATCATAAAAAATTCGGCAATATCTTAATGACGAGTTGTCATCAAGATATTGCGATGTCATCTGGTAATTAGCAAAATTGGTCAGATCCTGATGGACGAGATATCTCGTCGAAACCACTCGGGTTGTTGAAAATAAGGTAATAGAATATTTTCCCAAATTAAATCTTTGTAAACCAATAAAATTCGAATAATATCTGGGATACTGTTTTAAAACACTATATTACTGGATGCAGAATTTGAAAAGCAAAATCTAGCATATGCGTTGCGAATTTTAAAGTCAGAATTATTTAAAGTATCACATTAATCCGCACTCTGAAACGAGATTCAGCTCGCAATATAAGAATATGTGCGGGATTTCATTTGCATTTGCCAACATAACTCCGATTCGTATGGTAAATAATAAGAATTTCACACGAAGCGATGACCTCACATTAGGGTTTCACATTAGTTTTTGTGATTCATTTGGACTACACGGCACATAACGCAACCATGAACCACAATGATAGAATTCTTGCTCAGGAACTTCCAATGCCACTATACTCTAAATCCATTTCGTAAGAGCTCCCGTATGTTAATTTCTTCAGCGGAGGAATTGAATTGTTATCCGTTTTCCATTGTTTGGGGAGTGTACATATTCACTTTCCAGTAGACGAGGTTCATTAAATAACGGGATATGAAAAATGAACTTAGTAAATTTCGAGAATACCGTCAGCCACTGTCCCAGGGGATCCAACCACCATTACCCAGAATCGTAATAAACTCGCAGCCTTCCCCATTATTATTACAAGCGTTCGAAACTTCACACATAATTTATCAGACACGACGTTTCCTAAATTTTCCTACACAATTTACTTACATCATTCTGGTCTGGTAGGAAGGGTAAAATGTCGACGCCTGCGTATGCTAAGTGCCGTAATAATCGTTTGTAAAATAAAAAGAAGCAAAGTGATGAAAAAAGGCTTCGCGAAGTATTTCGCCTGTCACTAACTGTGTGCCGAAAATAAACCCACCTGGAATCCCATGGGCCCATCGTATCCAGCAAACTCGTCATAAATGATAGGATTCCAGAGTTTTGGATGTTGCCAGGGGTTACCAAAATCAAGCTGTAAAACGAGTACTGAGTTGAGATTATAATTTATGATTCTTAGAGGGGAGGAAGCATAGGTATAATAGATACGGGAGGCCTTGTAATTGTGCTGAGGGGCGTGTGGTCGAGGGAAGAAGCAAAGGAAATAGATGGAGATTTCAGCACCTGTCAGTTTGCAGTGTTTCAAATCAGGTTCCGTTGGGAAGGTGGGTTTGGAATTCACACAAACATGGCCACGAGTCGAACTAATTGGCTCGATGCGGTAATGTTTTGTTTTTGTGTTGCGGGAGATTCGAGATTTTACTTGGAAACTCAGTAGGCTACTTGCCAATAAGATCCAACCGATGCTCGTTTCTTTGTCATTTTAGAAAAGTAGTTAATGCATCAAAAAAAATTTAACATGGAAAATTCAGTAGGGTGTGTGCTTGCCAATAAGATCCAACCTCTGCTCGTTTCTTTCTCATTTTGTAGAAAAGTAGTTTATGCTTCAAAAGAGAACTTTAACATGAAAAACTCAGTAGGATGTATACTAGAAAACACAGTAGGATGTGTACTTTCAAATACACATCAGCCTCTTTATCCATGTGTTTCTTTCCAAATTGTTTAAAAACATTGTTTATGCTTCAAAAGAGAAATTTGACATGGATAACTCAGTAGGATGTATACTTAAAAGCTCAGTAGGATGTGTACTTTCAAGTACACCCCAACCTCTGTATATCTGTTTTTCCAATTCTTTTTCAAAAAATTGTTTTTGCGTCAAAAGAGGAATTTAACATGGAAAACTCAGCAGAATGTATGACAGAAAACTCAATAGGAAGTGTACTTTTTTAAATATACTCCAACCTCTATTTCCATGTATTTCTTTCCAACTTCTTTTAATAGTTCATGCTCAAAAGGGAAATTTAACAAGAAAAACTCAGTAGTATATGTGTACTTGCAGATAAACTTCAACATCTGCTTCCATGTTTCTTTCCAATTTGTTTTAGGGGCCGCTGTAGCCCATTTGAAAGAGCCGTGGTTAGCAACCAGAATGCTAATCCACGACTATTAGAGTGCTGCGAGTTCGAAACTTGATCCAATCAAATACCATCGTGTATGTGGGGCTGGTTCATGTTAAATCTATCATGGCTTCGAATGTCCTCATGCTGGAGTGGTGTGGAAGTTTGGAGAGTGGGGTGCCAGCTCAGGTGTTGTCCTCGTCATCTGATTGTGGTTCAAAATTACGATGCGTTGTCTTTGGTTATTGCCTTCGGAATTCACCAATAGCCCGTTGTGTTGCTCCAGTGGGACGTTAATTAGCTACCTACCTACCTACCTACCCTGACGGTTTCCAATAGCCCGTTATGGTTTCCCAGAGTTACGTAAATTCAAATACCTACCTACGAATTTATTTTTAATAAGCAGTTTTATGCTTCAAAATAAATTTCTTATTAATCAAAAATTAAAATTTTATAATGGGGTTGACTTTATAAATACTAGTGTGAATGTGTGAAGAATTATTACTGCATTATTACTAGTGTGAAGAATTATTACTGCATAGTATTTTTATTTACAGAAACATCAAGCGACTACGTTTCGAAAGTGTATTACCTTAAAAGTTTAAATAATTTTAAAAGTATTCAAATGAATCTAGATAAATCGATTTGTTTTATAATGATTTTAATTTATATCATTTTATTTTATAATATTATCTATTACACTAAAATTTATCCCATGAATTTCAGTCGTTCATAAATTATTTGTAGCCTTTTTATCATAGCATGCTTCATAGAAACAATAAAGTGCTCTGGCCACAGCACATAAAATAATTATTTCATTATAAAAAAACTTAAAACTTGAAATGCTGTAATTTTTTCAACTACCGTTTGGTATAGATTCAAGTCTGCCAAAGGAGCAATCTTATTTGATTGCATAAGTGCAATATTTTGAATTTTGTAAGATTCAATGTTATAGGAAAAGTAAGTCGAACATTATTTGGAATACATTTAGAACAATCCGGCTTTTTGTGCTGACAATCATATTAGAAAGAAGCTTCAGTGTTTATGTAATCACAATTGCTCTTATAATTATTGTTGAATCTATAGCTGTATTTAAAATTTTAGACTAAAATCACATTTGAGAAAGGTTAAACAATGAGTGAGTGTTTGCTTTTTCAATTTTTAATTATATTCAATCAGTCTCGAAATAATGGATGGAATTAAAGTCTATTATTTCTTTTTCAGGTAAGTGTACAATTCTTGTACTTCTGGAGTTCTCCCATGATAAGAGGATTTAGCTTAAAACAGCATAGTTTGCACACTTTTGAATACACTCTTACAAAAATTAATTATTTTAATGCACTACTTTTAATTATTTTAAAAATTTTCACGTGTAATTTAATGGCTATTTTTAAGAAATACAAATTAACTAATTTTAGAAAAATGTAATGCTATAACAAAGCATATAATATATTTCAGATTAAAATATTTGCGAGTTATTGCTTTTACAGTAAATTTTTATTCGCATCCATTTTTACACAATGCAATTCAAGTACAGTTGCTTAACATAATATAATTTCTAATTGGATACAAATAAGGGATATACGTAATGCAACATTCCTTCTAAAAAATTCTACATTGTTAAATGTAAAGGAATTGCACACAAATTATGAAACTAATTCTGCTGAATTTAGGCTATAATCCTCTGTAACCTGACATGCGTTCTGACAAACTGAAGAAAGCAGGTAATATGTTTCAATGCATAATATTTTTGTAATAGTGTGATAAATTAAATGAAACGTATTGACAATTTATGAGTAGTTTAAGGGTAAGTGGATAACTACAATATTCTTTTTTGTTCCAGTAGTGCAAACCAAAAATAAATATTTATCGATATGTAACAATTTTGAAAAATCAATTTAGGAAAGCAAATTAATTTTAAAGAATTATGTTTTCGTTTATGACAAAACAATTTTTTGCACATTTTATTAAAGTATGTTAGGAATGAAAGTTTGAGAATAATTATTTAAATTTAAAAACAGTTCACGTTCAGTCATTAATGGCCAATGATATATTAATAATTTTATTTATTATGTACATTACAGTTATTATTTCAATAAAAGGTTAATAATTTTTTAGAAGAATTATTTTAAGATTTAACTTAATCCTCAAATGTGTTAATCATATTGTGCATTTTAGATAATCATAAATCTTAAACAGTTTGCATTTAAAGGAAAATTCAAGACCCACATCAAATTCGAACGATTTAAACCATAAAAAGCATCGTTGTATTAAAAGAAATGTATTCCATGCCATTTAATCCTCAAGCCAAAGCATGAAATTAAAAAAATCAGTAATTAATTATTGATTTTATTCTTTATATTTCTTAAAAGGTCTTAAATTGAACTTTCAATTAAATTCTATTTTCACGCATAAAAAGTTTACTGATTACAATTTATTCCTCTTGAAAATATATATACATATATATCTTTGCATTGATACAAAAAGTAGTCTGAAAAATATAGATAATTACAGAATTTTAAATTTATACCTTTGCATTAAATTTTTGATCAACTTAAAATTATTCTTTCTGAAGACTTGAAAGAGTGAGATTATAAATACATTTTTAATGAAGTAGAAAGAACTCGTTAATTTAAAGTGTTAAATTATTTTATTCGACAGAATGGAGACTCAAAAATGATTATGTTTCCGAAAATATAAGTAAAATTTTTAATTAACTTTTCAAACGAATTTAAGTTTATAGCATTTTATTTTGAAAGTCAAATTAATAAGGAATGGGTGTATGTTGTTTTGTTTACATTTTAGGCTACTCGAAAGCAAAAAGAAACCTTTATTTAAAGTTTATGAATGCTTTAACTAAAACTTCTAACGTTTACCAAAGGACATGAGTTTTTTTTTTCAAATGATTTTTAAGAATTAATTAGCAAATTACTTTTATTATTTAAATTAAACTATTGCTTCATTGACTGTCGTAATTCTATCGTTGTGGTTTTGAGAGTTAATGAACAAGATTCTTAAGTTATAAATATTTTTAAGGGGACAATGGACTTTAAAAATTGATTATTTTATTCTTAGTTTAAAAATTAATTGCTTTCAAACTTCATAGATAGAGCAAAGAAGCTTCAATTACTATCATTTTTATGGAGTTACATTGACAATAATATGCAACGTATGGAATATAAGTAGGGTAGGAGTATATTCTACAAAAACACTTTTTTCTCCGATTGAGGTAGTATTTTGACATTCTTTTGATTTCGAATCCCTGCACATTAGTTTTTCTTAATTTCTTTAACCTTTTATCGGACAATTCTTTTAATCTATCGTATTTATCTAAGTGCAAATGAGAAGTACATCGTATTTCCTAGTTTTAAAATTTGGTTTAAAATGTTGTTTAACCTATGCGTTTTTTACAACATTTTAGGTGCTTTAGCACAAATGTTTTAGCTTTACAATTTAGTGGTACATTTGATAAATGGAGTTAATTTGATGTATAGGCATAAAAACTATTATGTGAACGAAAATAATGACCGTACATGGAAATTAATACGCATGGGGTTATTAATTTCTGCAAATCTATTAAAACGTTTTGATCACGTATTTTTAATGATTTCAGCACAAATTCATATCTTTAGACTAACTTTCATACATAAACTTTTAGAGAAAACCAGTCTGAAAATTTCATTATTATCGAATCATAACTCAAAAGTTTGTTTTGAAAGTCCATTGTTCCCTTAAAACAAATTATTGGAATGCAATTGAAACTTGTTCTAACGTGAAAAATATGTGAACGAAAAACAGCTACATCAAAGGGGTTTTTGTCTCAATTTCTTAAAAATAGTTTAAGTGTGCTTAAAAAATGATCTTCAACACATGACTACAAAATGTTGATTCATTCTCAATTCGCGTACAGAATCCTATTTCAGAGTACACTAATGTGCCTTGTCAAATGCAAAGCTGTAAGTAATTATACAGATTGACTTCTGAAACAGGATTTACGAAAATGCAAGAAATATCTACGCTTCCCTTCTATGTAAAAGTAAAAGGGTTTTCTTGATCATTTCATATTTAGTGCACCCATCCGAACGTGAAATAAGGTAGCAAGCAAGAGGCTTGTCATTTTTCTACTCGCTACATTTCTGCGACAAACTTTTATACTTTTAAACTGCATAAAAATGTGTTTTCAACAATGCAGAAAGACTGACAGCACCAAGAAATATCACCTAGGCTAACTTCTACTCTCCAAGGGAAAAGAAGTCTATATGACATGTTCTTACCTTTAAACCTCCCGCAACCTGCGTTTGATGATTACATGGGTGGGTGGAAAGGAGGTACATGTCAGTTCCCTTTGAGAAAACATGTTTTAAATTCTCGTCTTGCTTCTCCTGGGTGTTTGTAACGATCTCCGAAATTCGACGCGCGGATTTGTTTCATTCTTTGTGGTGAGCCATTCACGCACGCACCTACTTTAAAATAGGATACAACGAACTTAAAATACTTGTTGGACAATGAAGTTCATACGTCTTAACCTTACAAGTGGTTCGACGAGATATCTCGTCCATCAAGATCCTGTCAACTTTGCTAACGACGAAATGTCTTGCTCATCAAGAACTGACTAATTTTGCTAATGACACGATCTCTTGTTATCAAGATATTGCTGACTTTTTGATGGTGACGAGATCAGGATCTGGTCAGTTTTGTTCAAAGGAGTCCTATATCTCATCTATAGAGACCTGGTCAGTTCTGCTAATTACGAGATACATCATCGAGACAACCACCAGGAGGGTTAATACTTGTTGGAAATTCAAAATTTAAATACCATTAAGTTCCATCTGAGTGTTTGATTGAATTTAGATACGAAATATGACTGCTGCTATGCTACAGACTTCTTCAGATCAACTTCTGCATTGGCCAAGTACACTGGGGAGCAAAACCTAAAAAGCAGGTTTAATAAGATTTCCAGCTGCTACTTTGCAGTAGTGATCGGGTTGTCGGAAAATAAGGTACAAATGGTACTTCTAGATTATAAGACGATGAGTAAAACCAAAACGCTAGTAAGAGAAGTGAACAGTAAACAAGTCTTTGGACTGAAGTGGTGATACTGCACTAGGCGCCATGATATAGAAGGGTAACTGCGAAAATTTCAAAAAAGAGAGGAGGCGGTCCTTTGAAGGCTGTATGACTACCTCGAACACTGATACATGATTTGCATCACGTTTGCATGCAGAGAATGAGGCTGTGGATGAATTCCTCTGGTAGCAGGATCCATTCCTGTGTTAACCCTACTATTGATTGTCTCGACCAGGTATCTGATCACATTATCAAAACTGACCAGAGATTGAAGGACGAGATATCTCGTTGAAACTACTTGGAGAGTTAAAACCTCTGACATTGCGATTCCAAAATTTGAATAGGCACCTGCTTTCTACTGAATATTCTGTTATGCAAATCCATAGGTTATTTCGTTTGCTTTTGAAACCGCGAACGATAAAAAATGGCGTTCCTTGAGTTTTGCAAGCCAATGTACACTGGGCATTTCCCCTTGTTGCCATATAGGAAATACATTTAGAGGCCATTTTTAATAGAAGAAAAGTGCTCGAGTCGTGGTCCCACAGGAAACTAGGTTTAGTGTTGGCAGCCAGCCAAAAAACTTGTTTAGCGCTGCAGGTTTAAGGAGGAAGGATCAAGCAGTTCCCAGTTTGTTTCCCCAACGATTGTTTATTGTTCGGGAATACAGGGTTCCAGTTCCTTCAGGAAATAGAAAAAAATTCAGAATGAAATTTGGGGGCTTTAAACCTTAAAAGGTAACCATTCCTCATCCGCTTGTGAACAGTTGGAGAGAACCGGATGTATTTTGAATCTCCACTGGAGGTGGTTCGGCCACAAATGTTTATTGCTACCTTGAAGCTTATTGATGGTTTGCTGGCGTCTCCTTCAAGTCTGCGTAAATCTTTTGAAGAAACAGCTTTATCCCATGGTGCCAGTTAAATATAGCGTCATAAAATGGGAGGTGGAGCCATATTGTATTAATATAATCTAAGTGGTCTGGGATACAGATTTTAATCAACGCCTGAAATATTACCAGTGATTGAAACATTTGTTGGCTGTCAACTTTTCAATTTCTGTACCTCACTTGATTCACAAATGAGGTCTGGTTTCATTTAGCGGAGTACATAAATTCTGACTCATGGACCTGGGTCGCTACTTCTCATAATAATGCTCATTTCACTTACTAATTCTACCTTATTATCATTCTGCATTTACATTGTTAGTGTTTTATGGGGACTGTTCCAACAACGAGTTCATTTGAGCAGGTAATGAACACAGATTGGTATTTGGATGTTTTCAACGAACTTATCCATTATTTCAATTACTAAGCTTTTTTACAGGCAGTTAATTCAAAAGTAATAATGCTATACCGATTAAATCCACCCTGCTGAATTTTTTTAGCGTCCATTGGAACAAAAGGAGTATGCAACTAAACCCCGGACCATTGTGCTATTAGTAGATACCATTTGTTACTTCGTCGTGCTTCTTAAAACCTGAAAGGTGGTTAAAATTGTGCTTGGCAGTTGGAAGTGGACAATTTCATCCCTTACTATCTATATTTATGTGGTAAATTTTAGTAGTATCTATATTTATGTGGTAAATTTTAGTATCGATATTTATGTGGTAAATTTTAGTACCTATGTTTATGTGTGCATATTCATGACTTACTAACTATATTTACAAAGTCAAATATAAACTTATCGCAGAGAATTGGGTTTACGCTGCGAGTAGAGTAACCAGATGTTCGTGGAAAGTTTCCATCTAAAACTTTAAGAGTCTGATTACTTCTTTATTTTCAGAATTACTTTAAGTAATTAATACACCATTTTAAGAACACTTAGCCTTTAGAAATTAAAATGTTGGAGTGGAGAATTTCATCACTTACTATCTATGTTTATGTGGTAAATGTAATAACTTAGTATATGTATTTATGTGAGCATTTTCACCACTTACTATCTATATTTACGAAGTGAAATATAAATCTATCGCAGAGAATTTTGTTTAAGCTACAAGTAGAGCACCCCAGATGTAAATGGAAAGTTTTCATCTAAAACTTTAGGAAGCTGATAACTTCTTCATTTTCAAAATTACTTTATATAATTAATACACCGTTTTAAGTACACATAGCCTTTAAAACTTAAAATGTAACTGCGAATAAAATATACTTTAAAGAAAGCAGGGTCAGTATAAAGTCTTTTGATATTTGTAATGCTATTACCAGAGGAAATCTAAGTGTGTGAAGAAAAAATAATTCTCTAAATTTGTAAGCAAGAAAGAATATATTTACATTTTTTCTGAAATTTAGCGCATTGGGTTCAATATCGAAAAAGGAATTTTTCAATCTGTATAAGTTAAAGGTAGTATCTTAATTTCAATGTTTCAAACTTCATGATTTATAATCAATTGCTTACTACCAATTGCAATATTACTTATATCTGCTTAAAACTGAAAACAGCACTATAGTTCGCACTTTAATAAAAAAATAAACAGTTAGAAAATTAAATATAAATTTAATTAAAAGTGTCTGGAATAAAATATGTGAAAATTTAAATACATGAAAGCGCTATCTTTAAAGAAACTAAATAAAATTGTCAGACACCTAATAAAAACTCAGAATTAAATTTTAACCAATTATACTTCTGTATAACATAACACTTTAAAAATTACGTTATTTAAATATTTTACAAATGCTATCGTACTTTTATAGTGTTCGTAATTTATTTATATATATAATTACGAGAATTCGTATGAAAATAGCTAAAATTAAATAAAAGTATAAAAACGAAGAAGTACAAAAGTGATTAAGTTTCCTGCTGTTAAGATTCATCGGAATCCAAAAACATCATAACTTCCTATCATTACAAAATTAGTTAAAATTCCGTCTCAAGTATCACACAAAAGACCTATTGACTTCAGTCATTTATCTTCTAAACCTGCTTATGCATCTTTCTGAAAAAGGAAAAGAGCTCTAAAAATAAAAATTGAAAAAAAAAATCCCTCTAACTCCGCTGAATGACTTCCGAGTTATTTCTTAAAGCCCTTAACCCTTAGCAGGTGGGTTTTATGGAAAATATCTTTTTATGCTGCATATATCGGGGAATTCGCGAGAGGTTGCAAGCGAGTCTTTTACACTCCCCAGAAACAGCACCTTTTTTATTTGGATAAGGACTGATAGGTTTCTGTAATTCTAGCCTGGGACATTTCATAGTATCGTCTTTTGCAAAAGCTTAACAATCTCGTAAAAGATTGATGTGAGTTCAGTTACTTTTCAATGGAAGTCGGATGAGCTATAAAACTTGAGCAATAATTTATTTCACGCATAGAGCTTAAAGGTAAATTAGATAATGCAACTTCAATGTTTTCCAGAATTTAAAGGGTGAGTTTGCCTACTGCCCTAGTAGATTGCGAGTTGTTATTTCTCTCTTTTGCGTCAGAAAAACTTTCATTGCGCTTGTTTGTCCATTACTTTACGGTGTCTGTCTTGTATTTGGCGCAGCCTGGCCAAATATGGCATTTGCGCCATAAAACCTCAATGCAACCAACCAACAAACAACCTGCGAGTTGTAGGTGGTGGAGGTTCTATTTCTATAACTTACCCTGAGTTTATTTCTCTGTTCTATGTTATTAAAGCTTCCGTTTTGTGTATGTCCATTGCTGACCAAATATGGCCCTTGCGCCATAAAACCTAATGTAACGACTCTTTCAAGGGAAGTTTTGAAACGATGTTTTGTACTTTGAAATCAATCAGAGCATGTGAGGTGAAAGTAAACCTCCAAATCTAGAGCACCAAAAAGTTAGGTGTTGGCAAAATTAAATTCTTTAGAACTTTTTAGATCATCGAACATTTTTCATTACAGCATTTTGGACTGCATCTGGGTGTGGCGTCTCCTGTGCAACCAAAACATACTTTTAAAATTAACAATTTCTTTGTTTTACGTACTTCAAATATTCACTCACGAATGAATTGTAAATAGTCTGTGCATAAATGTATATATAATCTCCAAAAAGTTTGAATTATTTTCTCACACTAACGAACCCAAAATTTAAAAATATCATTTCCGATTATAATTTTGCCGGCTAATTTGCTGTTCCAAAATTTCATACTTTATCAAAACTTCATAACCGATGATGAAAACAAATATTGTTATGTTTATTTTAATATATTTTCTGTTTTAGATCCATACAATTGCTTGTTTAAAATTCATTGCATTTAATTAAAAAAGTATGTTCTTAATATATAATTAGAAATTTAGGTACAAAGATTAAGTTGATTCTTTGTTATGGGTGTCTTAAGATTCTTATGTGTTTAACGCATTAAAAAGTATTTCCCCATGCAAATACTCGATACTTTCAATTTACTATTTTTTCCTTATGTAATTATAGCCAATGATATTAGTTGGCATTTTATCTATACAAACTTGAAACGGTTATATTTTATGTATTCAAACTTGAAAGCGGTTCTATTTTAGCTATTCAAACTTGAAATTGAAAACATATATTATATTTTTTTAATACTTTTATTCTTTTATAGTATACTTTTATTCTTTTATTTTTTAATACTTTTGTTACTAGCAAAATTGCCTGACCTCACTCGGGTTGAATTGGTTAACTATATATTGAAAGTAACCAGAAAATCACTTTCCTCTTTCGTAGAAAAATGCCAAATCATTTAAGTGTGAGTAAAATAATTTTTAACACCTTTTCGACATTTTATAATTTCTACAACCTACTTTGGACACAAATCCTATACATGCATATCCATTCATGCAATACATTTCACATATATCGCACCCCTGCTAAAGGTACAAATTGGCCAAAGGTGAGACACTAAGGTAACTACTACAAAAGACGATTTGAGGGAGAAAACCCTTTCTTAAGTGCTATTCCTGTAAAATTGCTAATCTCAATTCGTAAAAATGACGAATCTACGGTAGATACTCTCACATAATTTACCTGCCAATATTTTTTTATTTGTGACACTCTTTTCGAATTTAGCTATCATTAAGGGAAAGATGACTAATTTGATAAGATATTTATCACCAAATTTGTTTTAAAAGCGAATACGTTTTTCTTGAAAATTCCGTTTCGGGGCACGTGCAATAATAAAAGAACTTGTTTTAAATTGAATATCTTGAGTACAGACAAAGCAAAGGTAACCTATTATCATTTTTTTTAATGGTAAATCAATTTGACAGCTTTTCTTCGGAAGAAACTCATTGTTTTAAACAAACTTTACCTATATAAGGTGCTTAAATATAGCTTCAATTCGTAAAATAAGCCACCTTGGCCATCTGTCGCTATGACAAAGAATTTGTAATATTTCAAAAGTCCTAGTTCGGATATATTTAACATTAACGTTCTTTCAATAACGGCAAACATCCACTTACAATTTGCTTTATTCTAACTTACATGCCGTTTTAAACAGAATACTTTGCGGTGTTGTTGCGTGTGATGAAAAGGAATTACAATTAAAATAATTAAATATTTAAAACAGAAAACTACAGAATAAAAGTTGTCGGGAAAAAGTTCTAAAGATATATTAATAATTCTTTTTATCTCTTAATCTCGCACAGTTGCCACAACTTACAACTGAAAATTAGATAGAATTTAAAAATACGAAATTAATTCGGAGCGAAAAAAATATCACTGCACGTGGCAAACGAACACGAGTTTCCGTTTTGTTGCAAAATATCGTCTGTCCCAAATGTTTGGAAATAGTTTATATTTTGCAAAGAAAATAAATAAGTCTCAAAATAAAAAAGTATTTGAATTTAAATTCTGCAAAAATAGTTTTTTAAAAAATAATTGATTTTTCAGCAGTACTGGTAAAACAATTTAAGTATTTGCAATGCTCAATGTGCAGTTCGGCTTCTCCAAAACTACCAAATTAAGGTTGATTTAAATAAAGTTACTCAGATGTTTTAACATGAAATTTACTTAAATACATAAGCAAAGCAATTTTAAATAATGATTCACTACACTAAAATATGGTTTATCAAATATAGGACATTGCATTAAAATGTCTTGAAAAAAATCTTATGTGATACTTGTACAAGCACACAGACACAAAATGGAACATAGAACCGGAAGACGGACAGACAGACTTACATAACCCAGTTCAGTCTCTAAATAAATGTAAGAACTCACAGTATGCAAAGTTTCATGAAAATATAATCAACCGTTTGGTCGTAGCACGAGCACACACATGCAAACAGACAGATGGATAGACAGATTAAAGAAGTGTATACTGCACTACACTGGATCCATAGAAGTAATATTAAAACTATGTATATTTGATGCATTTATACATTCGTAAAATATCCTGTTTCGTGAATTTTGAATGCATTAAACAAGATTCGGCCTAAAATGAGAGTATTTTGTAAACATAATACTAGTTTTATGTTGAAATTCTAGGTCAATAAAAGAAGGAACGAGATTTAAATTGTGGATATTTACGTACTGAGATCTCTTTTAGTAGAATTTTTGTAGGTTTTAAGTATTGTATTGGGGAAAATACTATAAGATACGAATGAGAGGTCTTTATTTATCTTACGAGGTGGTATAAATTGAAAAAAGATTGATCCTTGATCTCAGTTTTGATAAAATAATTTTCTAAAGTCTATATTTAAATTTACCTAATTTCTTTCTACTATTTTATTTGTTTAAATATTATGTGTGATGTATCTATTATTCATATATCTATTGCTACATTATTTACAAGAAGTATGCTGGAAATTATTGCAAAATTATTTTTGCTACCCAAATAATTTGATTAATTTTAAAGCTAAAAAAAATCGCTTTTGCCGATTTTGAAAGTCTAGTGTCTGCTTAAAACGATACAGTTTATGTGTTCTTACTGTGGAATATAATGAATTTCGAACAGATTCATTATTATAAGAATGTAAACATTAAAAACAGCAATATTTTTTTACAAAAATTTTAGTTCTGGATCATTAACAGCTGATAAAGGTGGGAATGTTTCTGAAAGTTTTTATGTGTAACATGGAATCGAATTGAGACTTGCTTTAAAAAATATAATCATTTCACGAGATTTGTCAAGTGTAAATACTGTACAGATTCATATATAAGAATGCTTTTCCCTCCTTAAGCAATTACTGACTAGGATTAACAAATAAGTAAGATAAGTAACACGCTTCAAATGGTCTAAGATCAGCTGTAGAACTAACGTAATAATATAAATGGAAGGAAGATAAATAGAACACTAAACATGCCTCGCAACTGCAATTGCTTTTGATATGGCTAACAATAAAAGAAAATTATCGTGCATAAAAAAATCAAACTTCGTGTAAGCTTCAGTTGTAAACACTAAAATAAATTCGAGAATCAAATATGGTTAGAATTCTCATGGTTCTCTATGGTTAGTCGAATGCGGCAGAAAACTTATTACCTTAAGCCAGTCTCCGGCCTCTAGGCCATTGGTCGACGTGCAGTTCCGTAAAGATCTGAGGAAATTAAGATGATGAAAATTTGGTGATAGAAACTTTAATCACACAGCCATTCACAAATAAGACTATTGAGCTACGATTAACCGGAAAGCACGAGTCACTGCTATTTAAAAATACGTTTAGAATAAAATTAAATGATGCTGTAAAAATGAGTTAACTGGTCACAACACTAATTAATGCTGAAATGTGGAAGCACCTACAATTTGTAAGGACATTTTTCTTTCACTTCAAGGTAAAGCAATCCTACGGTTGTTGCAAACAAAACTTCCCATTAGACTTATATGTAAGCAAAAGCGCTAAACTATTGCAAATGGGTAATTAAATGCATCAGTCAATCTCATCTGTTACTTATTTGTTCCTCCTCTATTGGCATCAATGAAAGATAATTTGGGGTTTATTCTCGATCATTCAAAACGGACTATTAAAATGCAATATTAACCTGAAACTATGAGTCAGCTGTACAGACTTAAATTTAGGATAATGTGTTAAAATAATGATGCATGAATACGTTAAGCCATTACAACATTCTTTATGACTGAGTTGTTGAAAATTATCATAAGGTCTCATAATTAATAAGCGCGTTTCTCTATCACCTCAAAGTAAATTGATCCTCCGATGATCTCAAACGAAACTTCCCAACCGCCTTAAGCAAGACGGCCAAACTGTTGCTAGCGCATAATTAAGTACGTCCGCCAACCTCATCTGTTATTTGTTTGTTCCCCCTTTATCGGTAGCAGTGAGAGATGATTTATGGTTTTTCTCTTACAACTGTTCAAAAAAGGACTACTAAAACTATACTAACCTAAAAGTATGCGTCAGCTATACGAAGACCTTAAATTTAGGATTTAGGTTGGTTGTTTAAGTTTTTATTATGTGGGACCATATTTGACCAATCTGCGCCAAACAACGTCAATTAAATTGATGTATACACAAAAAGCTTTATTAACACAAAGGAGAAAAATACACCCAGGGATGGATAGAACATGAGCCGCCTACCATTCGCAGGTTTCTAGCTTTGTGGGCAAACCCACTGTGCCACGAGAATCCTTTACACTTAAGGATAATGATTAAAATAATAATGCAGGAATAAGTTAACTGATTATAACACTGTTTATTGCTGAGTTGTTGAAAGTTGTCATAAGCTCTTATAATTAGTAAGTGCTTTTTTCTTCACCTAAGGGTACATCAATCTTTCGCTGGTCTCAAACTAAACTTCCAAACCGCTTTAAGTACGAGAACGAAACTGTTGTAAGTGCATAATTGAGTGAGTCCGTCAACCTTATCTGTTACTTGTTTGTTCCTCCTTTATCGGAATTAATGAAAGATGATTTTTGGTTTTTCGTTCACAACCCTTCAAAATAGTACTATTAAAATTATATTTACCTGAAAGTATGAGTCACAGCTATACGAAGACTTAACTTCAGGTTGGTTTGTGGCTTTATCATGTAGAAGCTATTTTTGGCCAAGTGAGCAAATCCACTGAGCTACGGCAACCCTTTTCAATTAAGGATAAGGATTAAAATAATGATAATGGAATAAGTTAACTGATTACAGCACTGTTTATGGCTGAGTTGTTGAAAGCTGTCATAAGCTCTTATAATTAGTAAGTACTTTTTTTCCTTCACCTCCAAGTAAAGCACTCCTCCGGTGGTCTCAAACGAAACTTCCCAACCGCCTTAAGTAAGCACGAGGGCGAAACTGTTGCAAGTGCATAATTAAGTGCGTCCGCCAACCTCATCTGTTACTTGTTTGTTCCTCCTATATCGGTAGCAATGAAAGATAATTTGTGGCCGTGTAAACTGCGTGGGCGTTATTAACCGCACAGCCCGACCCGGCAAACGACCTGTACTCTTTGTCACGCTACTTCTTGACGTTCCGCGACGCAAGATGCGAGTACGGCAACGCAAGAAGATGCATCGTGTCCGTATATTTTGCTTTCTCGGAGGGAGATGCAAAATGGACTCATGAATTTTGCATGATGGTCTCCCGCGGCGCGGGTGTTCTTTCCAAATCCTAAGTCCCTCTCTCCTCTTATAGAGAGTAATATACTCGACGCAGACCGACTCCCGATATCTCTGCGGCCGGAGAGGAGTTAGGGACTTATGCCTCACAATGAGTTAAGTGAAATTATATCCAGGCTGACACGAGCCGCCCATTGTGTTGTGAGCACCTATGGTAATTAGGCGCTTTGTTCCAGCCTTAGAGAGAGGTTACGCCTGCTCAGAACAAAGCCTTTGAAATAGAGGCGCTGTAGATATATTCAATAATCTGTTGACATTTACGAAAACAGCTGATGCTTGGAAAAGTCTGAGTCACCTGAGTTCGGGAAGTATTTCTCTCGAGATCTTTGAGCGTGAGAGCTGCTTGGGTATTAGGAAGATTGAGTTATGTAAATGGTGTGGGGTTTGTAGTAACAACTACCTCGAGTTCCTCTGGAGAGTTGAGGTTTTGGGGATTACTTTTGTTGAATGTCTTCTAATGCAAAATAATTACATTTGAAAGTTTTTCCATTCCGATATTTTCTATCCCTTCTCCGTTTTTTAAATGCAAGAGAGTCTGAAACAAAATGTTTAATTTTTAACCTACGGAAGGATTCGCACATGTATTCGCATATATATATGTATTCTGAAATCTGCAGTTTTCCCTGCTAAATTTTTTGACCAATGGAATCATCCCTAGGATTCTTTCAACCAAAAACTGTGGTCATTTAGTCCATAGAGGAAATATAAAAGTAGAGTGATCTATAGTAACCTTTTGTATACCTAGGATCATGTGACCAAAACTAGTAGTAACGTGACCCTCAGACTACTTTCGTCTGCCGGTTGGAAACAAAAATTTACCATCTGACATCCATTCATTGATTCCTCATCTGATTAGTCCGCGAGACACAGTAATACACTTTTCCGATTTCACCTTATTTGTCGCCACTCTATAGAAATGACCATTCACACATCTACCCTGTCATAGGATGTTATACGCCGAACGAGGCGATAAGATTCCAATTCGACCATCCTTGTCAGTTTTTCATAGAGCAGTCACGGGACTACTAGTCGACATGTCCTCACACTTTTTTTGGTTGGGTTTTAGAACGCAAGGGACATATTTGGCCAAACTATGCCAAACACAACATATACAATGTCAAGTAAATAGACATACGTACACACACATGGAAAGTTTTACAGACACACAGAAGAGAGAAATACATCAAGGTTAAGGTACAGAATTGAACCTGCGCTGCCTTCAACTCGCAAGCAGTTTTTGAAACTGTTGCAATATTTTTTAATGATCTTGACTTATTGTATCAATTATGTTTGAATCTGAAAGACATTTCTCAAATAGTATTGAAACACTTTTCAAGAAGTATACGCGTACACCCCCATACTGCATAGTTTACGATCCAAATATGTAATCCAACCGCATAGTTTATGATTAAATAATGTAATTTTTATTAAAATAAACTAAGATGAGAAATATGTTTATGTTACCATTTGACTTGCCTCTATATATGTGGCAAGCAAATTAATGTGTAAAGCTCCTCTTCAAAAGCGATGTTACTATTTCCCAGAACTGCTTAAAATATTTTTTAAGTGAATAGCAGCATGAAGATGGTAAAATTTGAATAAAGAATGAGAATTTGATGAACGAAGTACAAGATCTGGGATAAATTCCACACGTACAAAGTAATTTGTGCCTACGGTGATTTTACGAAGCCTATGTTGTGCATGTTATTCAAACCCATCTGATTTCAAGTTTTAACGTTTGAGTTTTGAAGTTACTACGAATTCCAGTTCAGAAACTTCCTGACGTCGTTTCTAATATCCTAATACCTTCAATAAAGTACGCCTAAGCCGAACACATGACTATTTTCATTTTTTGGGACTTTATAAAAAATACATGGTTAAAACGTTAACCGTTTTCATTAGTTCATCCCATAACGTTGCGTTCTCAGAAAAACGGACGACCTACGAGAGCTTCCTTTTAAAACGCTGCTTGATAAATGTAATTCCGAAAAGAAATAATTCGGAAACACTGCGGATCTGAATTGGCATCTTTCATCTCGCGTTCGGAAAATTCAATTAAACCGGGAAAAAAAACGGAAAAAAACACCACCCAAACTGAAAAAAAAGATAAAAATTTTCCCCAGACGAAACTTTTACTGGAAATAGTCAAACACGATTCTCTCCTAAAACGAATAAAAACACACATAAAAATCATAAACACACGCGAAAAGGAAACGCGGATTTCTTTTTTTATCATTTGAAAAAGACCTCAAAGTCATGAATCAAACAGAGTTGACGAAAATGTTACTCTTGTCTCCATTCCCCTTCAGGGACCCCCTTCAGTCAAAAGAGGGGAAGTCGGGCTCCAAATATACCTTAATGCTGTATTTCCTTTCCCATTGAAGCGATCACCGAATCGTTATTCATCATGTAATCCAGGGGTAGAGGGAAGGGTGATACGTATCGTCATTAAACGGACTCTTTCCTACCCCAGCGCAGTATAAGCCATCTTAGTTCAAATTGATCTGCAAAACTGAACATACTTTATCCATTTATACTTATCTCTGATGGTTGGAGAGAGGGTACAATATCATTTAGCCAAGCAGGGTGCTTGAGGGGGCCTTTGTCGGAAATTTTAAGATCTCTCCCTGCAGGGATGAATTTCTTTGTGGGGTTGAATTTTTTTTTTAATTTTTAGGCCGGTGGAGGGTTGTTTGCTGTTTTTATTTTCGCGGAAAAGGACAATTTGGTCTTGGTGCAATTTTTTTTAGATGTGAATCGTGGTTATAAAACTGTCATGTAAACAAGAGCTATTCGTCTTCATTCGAAATATATTTGCCCAGTGAGAAGCAATTTGTCCCGTCTAGTTTTCATACATTCACTGGATAAGTGATATAAATGGGATAGATATATTTATCTAGTATTTTTGGGTGGAGAAACTTCCGAATTTTAATACTTTTTAATGTTAAATGCATGTAATATGCAGCTTTTTGTCTGGAAAACAAAACACACTTTATTTCTGCAATCTTTCGTAGTAGAGCAAATTGGAAGGTATCATTCGATAGGGGAAACCGTCTTCTGTTTATTAAGATAGGTTCACCTCACTAAAAACGACCCATTCCTACGACCATGTCGTTAAGGAAGGAGCTTAATCCTTTTTTATTTTACCTAGTTTGTTTTAGAGGACTATCCAGACTTTGATGCCACTGAATAATCGTAACGGGAAATGACAAGTGCAGGGTAAGTAAGGTGCACCGATCACCAACAGTACATGCTATGAAACATTTCGACATCCGATATGTCAAGTTCAACTCCTCCTGCCGGACCGAGAGATATGTGAAATCCATCATTACATTGTATCCGGCTTTGACAATGTCTTCAGTTTACCTTTTGTGAGTGAAAACGGCCTAAGAGAGAGGATTCCTTGCTCTGTCGTTAAACAAGTAGGTCGTTAGATGAGGAGTGTCTGTATGCACAAGCTTTGCTTAGGGGATCATCTTGATAAAAGATTGCGTATTTTCAATCGCAACATCTAATTAAGACATCGAGTTTCAAATTTATTTCAAAAATTTTCTTGGTTAACAAATTTCAAGTCTGAATCAAGCCGTCCAACTGATTCTAGGTTATGAATAAGGAAAGTTCGGAGCTCCTACCGTTTAACTAGTTTCTAAGACCATATCCTTTGAAACAATCTTCCTATCACGCAGTACTTTGTTTTCGTTAACATAATAAAAACTATCAGCTTGATAGGATAAAAGATGTAAATTTTAAATTTCTCTTCAAAACTGGGTGCTACGGAAAATTAATAAGTTGAATGAAGACAGCCTCTTATGTCAATTTAATGGATATGAATTTATACACATTGCAACCTATCAAATAGTACCTTTACATTTACTCTATTGTGAAAGATGCACGAATAAGGAAGGGGGTTTCCTTCTGTACATTAAAATACTTTTCAACGCTAGGTATTAGAGCAAAATCAACAACGGTGTTAATACTAAACAATGTGTTATGAATATTTATAACTATATCTATTATTTTAAACATTTCTCTCTAAACTTGCTGACCGACACGAAAATTTTAACTCAAGTGCATATCCTAATGCTCCTTGATCAATATAAGACAACGGGCATATTACGACGAATTCTTCGAGCACTAAAGTACAAATAAAATTGATTGTCTAGAATACATATGATAGGCTTGACTTCCCACAAAAATTGAGATGAAGAATCAACTAGTTATTTCGTTTATTCTAGAATCGTATGAGCTAGATTTAGATGAATTATTTGATCTTCGAATAACTTCAAATGAAAATGATAATTCGCACGCTTATCCTGGTATTTCTTAATTAATACAGGACATGTATGTACTTAAGACAGATATATACGCTTGCTTAGAGCACTAAAGTGTAAATAAAATTGTGTTTCTAGATGTATATGATTGGTTTGATTGTACATAAAATTTGAAATAATTTGAATGAACAAATTACTTCGTTTATTCTAGATTTGTATGAGCTGGAATTAAAAACGATTATTTGACCTTCGAATAACTTGACATGAAAGTTACAAACCTGAGATGAATTTATAAGCTTTTTTGTGTACTAAAGCGTAAATAAAATCGTGTTTCTAGGATATTCTAGAGTGTAAGGACAAAACGGTATGTCAAAAAGCCAAATTATCCAGGAGACAATTTTTAAATATTTGAATTTTTTTACATATCCATTTTAATCAACTTAACCCTTTCAATCAGCATTTATATCTCTGCTTTTATTCATAGTTCACCAAATGAAAGGCAATTAATTTTACATGTACTCGTTACTTATCTCAATTTGAACAATTTTTGACCTATACTGTTTAGCTCAAACACGCTAGATATATTGTCAACTATGACGTATGTCCTTCTATTTAGAATTAGACCACGTGACGTTATGACATAAGTACTTCTATTTCACATGACTGATTTGTCTCCACATAAAAAATTCCGATGAATACTAAACTAATTACTTCATTTATTCCAGAATTTCATGAGCTAGAATTGAAAACGGTTATTTGACCTTCGGATAACTTGCCAGAAAAACAACACCGATAAGTATAAGGTTTGAAAACGAAAATAACACAAATGTCAATCGTACGTTAAACAAATTAGAATTCCGAAATGCCCGGCTATAATTACTTTTTAATAAGCATCGTTAACACCACATTATCTTCGTCTCTGCCTGAAACAGAAAATCTAGAATAAACAAATTACTTCGTTTATTCTAGATTTGTAAGAGCAGGAATCCAAAACGATTATTTGATCTTCAAATAACTTGACATGAAAGTTATAAGTTCACAAGCATATCCTGATGTTACTTAATCAGTACAGGACAAGTATATATCCAGGATAAATTATATGCTTTTCTTGTGTTCTGAAGTTCATATAAAATCGTGTTCCTGGAATATATGTTGACACCACGAATCAATTCCTTCTATTGGATCACGTGGCGCTATGATAGTATTTCTATTTCATATATGTGACTGATTTGTCCACACTCAAAATCTGCGATGAATGGTAAACTAATTACTTCGTTATTCTAGAATCGCATGAGCTAGAATTAAAAACGATTATTTGACCTTCGGGTAACTTGTCAGAAAAACAACACCGATAAGTATAAGGTATGAAAACGAAAATAACACCGATGTCAATCGTACGTTAAACAAATTAGAATTCCGAAATGCCCGGCTATAATTACTTTTTAATAAGCACCGTTAACGCCACATTATCTTTGTCTCTGCCTGAAAGAGAGGAAAAATCTAATTAAGGAGATGAAGTACCGTAAATTATGTCAACATATGGGCTTTACGAGCGTATCACATCTTTGTCAAGATAACCGCAGCAATACAAATGAGACCCTAAATTGCGATGACAGTGAAAGAAGATAATTAAGAACTTGCCAATTATTTCATGAATTAAAACACTTTTTTTAGTTTTTGCAGAAGGTTTTAAAGAAAATATTAATTGACCTGTTAACTTAAATAAAACACATACATGGGTTTTTTCGCTAATTTGATAAAAATAATTATCACAGGAATTCTCTCAAGTTATTCCGCTGTGGTTCCTTGAACATTTTCCACGTCTGGGTTTCGAATGAGCTCGGCCTATCGATCACGCTCGCAGAATGCAAAAAGTTGTGTTTGTGAATGTTTCTCTTTTTTTGCGATTTGTAATTAAGGAGTAAATCAATTTAATTGCATAAGCAATCAAAAAGGCGTACTTCAAAATTATTTCCGCTCTTAATTGAAAATTTTCGAAAATTTCAGTTTTTCATTGCAAAGTGAAGCGTCACTTTTAAAAGAAATTATAATAGTGATTTAATTAGTGTTTCAGTTTTATAATTGTTAAATTCATAATTATAAAATTAAAATAAAGACAACTTAAATTGACTGTGAATAGCTAAGTAGCATAAAATAAGGCCAGTCTATGTAGCGAAAACTTTTTAATCGCTTTGTTCTATAATAATATAATTTAAACATAAAATGCAGAATTTTATTTGATCATTCTTCTGGTTCTAAATTTATCCGATTGCATTTGATTTTTTACAAGTAATAATAAATAATTTAATTTAATTTTGAAGGCTTTATCTTTTATGTTATAAAATTTTATGACTAGTACATGAAATATTTTGATATAAATTCCTTCCTTCTTAACATTCAAAATTCAATTTAAAATTATTAATGTTTTTCGTTTAGTGGCCATATTAGAACTTAAAGCACATGAATTATTGTTTTCAACATAAGTTAAAATAGTTAAATGGTGTTATTTTTACTGTCCTCTTATGTCTAGCACAATCTAACAAAATATTTTTCTTAATATTTTCATATTCACTAATATAGTACGTATATTGCGCATTAGAGAACTTCAAAAATTTCTCAATAACCGTCAAGTCACTCAAATATGAGAGGCATTTCCTGTCGGGGTATTTATAAGTGGCGGTAGTGTTCCTTCGACCGAACGTATTTCCTGTACGCATTCAGAACGTGGCGTCACTTGGATTGTTTTCCGAATACGATTTCAGCAATTTGCCAATAAATATTCCAATGAATGAATTCCAAATTGATGTATGATAGTTGATTGGTCAACATCAATCAGTTTGAACGCCAAACGTCTCCAAAACGGTGACAAATCCCGTTTTAAGGTAACACTGTTAGGTGTCACACGAGAGCATTTGAATAGTGGAAGTAAAGTCTTCACATTCCGTTTAGTTTGTTCATTTACACTGAAAAATCCCTCTCATCTCAGAATGAAAAAAGTTTCTAAACATTGTGTTTAATTAAAGTCAAATCTTGACATTTTTACAAACTATATCACGTCCAACCGCTCAATTTCAGAGTCTCACACACGGGCAGCACAACTCCGAGATACCCCAATGATCTGTTCTCTCTTTCGTGTTACCCTCGTCTTACACTTTCTTTTACAATGCTTTCTTATCTATATCGATTTTATTATTTTATCTTGAGCTTGAAGCAGCTTGCCCATGTTTGGACCTTGCGTCCATGAAACTCCAATTACATACCTACCTCCAATTACATACCTACCTAAAGAGATAAATATGCTTTGCTAATAGATCAAGAAAAAATTTACAAATTATCTAGGTAGGTAGTTGAATTTACGTCTCACTGGAGCAATACAATGGGCTAATGACGACGGTCCGGGATCAATCCTGAAACGATAGATCCGAGGACAACTCGAAATTTTAAACCACGGTCAGATGACTTGCACCCCACTGTCCAAACTCCCACACCACACCAACGTGAAGACATTTGAGACACGACAGATTTAAAGTGCACCAGCTCCCGTACACAATGGTCTTTGGTTGGATCGAGTTTCGAACTCGCAACCCTCCGGTTACCAACTGAGCTATCACACACCACCCCACAAATTATCTAGGATGACGGGAAAAATCCAAGAAACGAGAAGATAAGATTTATTCTCCCAAAAATTCAAAAGATAAGTAATGCAAATAATCTTGAAATCGCATTTATTATATATTACTCTCGGAATCATGAAAACTCAGATCAACTTTCCATTCAGCACTAGCCAATACTAAATGATGGAACCAGAACTCTTTCTTTATCATATACTTTCGGCTCTCTTGTTTTCCTTCCTTTTATATTTATGTAGTTTTATTGCTTTATTCAGTCTTGGTCTGACCGAGCTTGTCCTGTTTTGGACCTTGCGCCATAAAACTCAAAAACCAACCAATCTTGTTTGGAAAATTCCGCAATCGTTCCTGCATTTTATAAATTTTTAGTGTACATAATTATGTTTCCACTACGTGTATGGGGAAGCTTAGTGAACAGAAACAAATGACTCGAACGCGTTATCGTTTGTTTCCCACTACCAAGTGACGTGTTTCGAATGCTGTTGACGACTCAAAGCGAAAGAAAAGTTCTGCAATGACCATTCAGAAACTCTTTAAAAATCATTCTAAAGTTTTAAAAATGTTCTTTATTCGTGTTATGAAAAAATTTAACGTGGCGTTTTATACTCAAAATCATTTTTCAATTTATAGTTAGAACTTCTTTTGTGTACGTGTTGTAAACATGTGTTACCACACTATGTGGACAGAAAGTTTATGAAAGCGAGTTATCAAATGCAATGCTTCTACAATGCAATGCTTAGTTATAAAAATAGTTCAAAGATTTGTTAGATCCACGTTACCATGGATACTTCCAATAAGCAATGGCACATCTGTATACTATTTGACGTAATCTGAAAAGTCACACGATACTTAGCTGGTATAATCGATTTTTATTGTAAGATGAGTCATTATTTATATTTTTAGCTTAGGATTAAATGTATTAAAAAGTATAATGGAAAAATAATCAAGGAGAATGTGCATGGAAACCAGACTTTAATAATCCTAATTTATTCTGAAATTTCTAGATAACTTGTCCTGATATGATTTAAAATGTGCAACTATTGAAGTCGTTTTGCAACTTCAAAAGTGAGAGAAAGATTTTAAACATCTTAGAAACTTACGATTAAATAATTATTTAATGCCTCTCATTTTAATTAGCAAGGTTTCAACTTACGAATTGAGAAATGTAATCAGAAACTGCCATGTTTAGAACACAATTTTAAAGCTGTAATGGTGTCAGTTAGCAATTTAAAGAGTTTTTTATATCTAAATTTTCATATATTTTAGTAGCAAGCTAATTCAATAAAAATTTAAAACGTCGATCTATGTAAACGGGCAAATTTTTCTATCTATAAATTTCAAGCTTTCCCACTGTTCAGTAATATTAGTGCGAAATTAATCATATAGTATTCAGTAACAAAAGTTGAAATTAACTTCTGTAGAAGTGAGAGTAGACGTGCATTAAACTCGTAAGACTATCGACTTTTTCCAGTCTGAGTACGATTTAATCACTTGCATTTGCTTTCAATTCATGTTATTCGTCTGAGAAGGATGAAAAATTGATAGCACTATTTCAATACTAATGGTTACAGAATCCATAAAAGCTTTTAAAAATGACCTATTCAATGTTATGCAATTACAAAGGAAATTGCAAACTAAACTGTGTATTAAGTTAAAGTGTGTATTTTGTTGAGAAACGAAGCATAAATTGTATGTGAAATATTTTAACACTGATTCATCAACGTCATTTCCTTCCTTCAATAGTTTATATTTATTTACTTCGTATTTAACCCTCTTATGATCATACACTCATATATTCGTTTTGCAATCTTCTGTCTTGGATGTCTTCTAATTAGCTTTGGAATTCATAACCAAAAGAATATTTCCTATAATTCTTTTATCCAATATAGGTAGACGTGCTTGGAGTTATGAAACTTGGCATCTGGATAAACTTCAATATAAATATTTCGAAGCCCTAAATTAACTTAACACTCCAAGTGACTTAGACGAGATATCTTGTTCACCAAGGTCTGTACAATTTTTCTAATGACGAGATGTAAAGGTTTTGCGGATTTTTCGCTAATAAAAGAGACCAAGATCTGGTCAGTTTTCTGTTAATGACCAGATATATTGTCCATCATAATCTGGTCAGTTTTCGTCTAATGACGAGATATCTTGTCCATCAGAATCTGGTCAGTTTTCGTCTAATGACGAGATACCTCGTCGAGACAACCACCAGGAGGCGTTTAACAAACTCTTTATCTAACAAAAAATATACTACTGCAGTTTGCAGACTAACTATTAGGTTTTAGGTAAAAAAAATTATAAGCATTTTGACAGTGTTATATTTTGTTCAAACATTACAATATGACACACTGAACTTATCATCATGAAGTCAAGAATTTAGTGTAAAAAAATATAGTCCAAAAATATCAGTTCACTGATAGTTTGGACTATATTTTTAAGGATATTTTGGACTATATTTTTATTTAAGATACATTATTCTTAATTGTCAATAAATGGCGTTTATGTTTGGTTACTTTTGCTACTTTTTACTATCTTCATAGTTGTCTCGATGAGGTATCTCGTCATTAGAAAAACTGACCAGATCTTGATGGACGAGATATCTCTTCAATTGAAAGAAACTGACCATATCTTGATCTCGTCAACATAAAAAATAGGCGATATCTAGACGAGATATCTCATCATTAACAAAAATGGTTAGATCTTAATGGACGAGATATCTCGCCTAAACCACTTGGAGGGTTAAGCTATATTCTAACGTAATAATTATGACCGCAGAGCAAATAATCGCCTTCATATACAAGGTTATTTAGTCAAGTAATGTGCTGTAAGTTGAAGTCCATACCACATTTCTCATAAATCTACTAGCGCTCAGGGGTTAATTAACTTATCCGACGATATATTCTTAATACTTAGTTGTCAATATATGGCGTTGATGTTTGGTTACTTTTACTACTTCTCATTAAGCTATATTATGTAAAACTGATGTAGACGGTGTAACGCAGCGATACCGTACTCAGGCATGCAAATACGCAATTCAATTCTAATACACCAATTTTTCGTTACAATTATGACCACTTAAGAAACACATGCCTACATATATACGGCTATTTAGTCAGGTAATGCGTTGTAAGTTGAAGTCCATGCCACACTTCTCTGATATCTTTTCGCGCTCAAGGGGGTTAATTAACTTATCCAACGATATGTTATTTTTAATTCTTAGCTGTCAATAGATGGCGTTGACGTTTGGTTACTTTTGCTACTTTTATTAAGTTATATTCGTATGTAAAACTGATGCAGACGGTGTAACGTAGCAATACCTTACTCGGCCATGGAAATATGCAATCTAATTCTAATAGACAAGTTTTTAAAGTTATAATTATGACGACAGAACAGACGCACGCCTACATATATTCGGCGATTTAGTCAGGTAATATGTTGTAAGCTAAAATCCATACCACGCTTCTGTGATATCTCTTAGCGCTCAGGGGGTTAATTAACTTATCCGAAAAAAACCGCGAACAGCACTTTTTATACAATGCCAGAAACTCATAGCAGTTGAGTGGAGGACTCTAAATTATTCCAAAATTTTGCGGACTGTATTTTTCACTTTTTCCCACTCAGAAGCAAAGAAAAAAGCAAAGCATTAACAAAGAGCAGAGGAAAGGAAAACTCCCATTTATCCAACGGAAAATATACTGTAAAACACCACTTTACCACAGATGAGCTGTTTCCGCATTGTTACAGCAGCTGACCCGTCGGTCATATAGCGACGAGTGCAGCAACTGTAACAATGTGTGCCGGGTCCGTGAGAGCTCGTTAGAGCCAACCTTGCCTAGGAATGGTTTTTTCTTCATACCGCCGCAGGCTTTTACTTTCTTATGGTGGTAGTAGTTGTTCTTTAGTTGTGTGTATTATTTCTTTCTCTCCCTGCGCCAAATTGACTGTATTTGGTATGGCAAAAGCGGCGAATATATCTATAAAAAGTTCGCCAAGGTGTAATGGAATGAGAATCCTAGTGTGGATGAAAACCGTAACTATATTTGAAAGATTCCGTCTGCCAGTTAAACTCTATTTTTCTATTTTCCTCTTTAAATTTATTTTAGCGACGTGTTTTTTATTAAATAAAAGATAATGCTTGGACTGCAATTGCGTATCAATATTTTTAACTGAGATATTTATTTATTTATAAGTGGATGAAAACCATAATTATATTTTAAAGATCCGTCTACCAGAGTTAAACTCTATTTCTCTATTTTCCTCTTTAAATTTATTTTAGTGAAACGTTTATAATTAAATAACAGATAGTGCTTAGGTTGTCGATTGGGAGTCGGTATTTTTTGGTTGACAAGATATCTCGAAATTAACCAGATCTTGGCCGAGATATCTCCTAGAAATAATTGGAGGGTTGGTACCTCAAAAAACCTTAACTTGTTAGAGTCACAAAATATTATGTTACATAAAAAACAATGTGTGTGAAATTATAAATGTTGCTTATTTTTAATATAACGACACCAATAAATGCAGTTATAACTGAAGGCATACTTGTTGCAATTAAACCAGTTGCAATTAAATGATATTATGTATCTCTTTAAATTATTTCAGTATTACCGTACAGAAAGTTGAAACATCCCAGGCTTTCTTACTGAACGTTCATTAATAAGAATCGTTTATTGCGTAAATAAAAATAAAAACAATGTCTCAAAAAATGGCAAAAAGCAAATCTCCCGTGAAACAATGTTGTTTTAATTTTATGGCCCTGTATCCTTAATCAAACTAAATTGTAACACAAAAGAGAAAAACCCTCAAAACGTCATACAATAAGAGAAGTTGAGTTAACATCTATTTCTTTCTCTCAGTCAATTTTAACCAACTTCAACTAATTTCATTACTTATTCACATTGTAGTCAAATTAAAGTTAAAAATTTGAACTGAAATGTGTGTGTGTGTGTGAGAATATACAAACTGTTTTAGATAATTTATTATTCGTCACTAATTCCATTACCTACCGTAATTCCATTAAATATTCTTTTCTAGATAGAGATAAATATTAATTGTATCAAAAACACAAACATGGGGGGATTTAACTATCTCAGAAATTATATTTAAATGTGGTCACATACTATCAGACAATTGAAGGCAATTGCTTTACTTTCTGCATTAAAAAATCTTTATTAAAATAGCAATTTCAGACTGGAGAAAAATTTATTCAAAATGGTTAAATTTTTAAAAACATTTACGAACACTTCGTATCTATACGGATTCGTAAAATTTGCAAAGATGAATACATTTCAATTTTTGAAGAATAATCGTTGTGGTATTTTCTTGAAATTTCTCACTTGATTTTAATAAATTCATTAGTTCGGGGTATTTTCAAGGAGTATGTATTTGCATATATGTACATACTCATACTACACTATCTACCAATAAGTATTTGAACACCTGTGATAGAAAAGAAAAAGAAAATTTATTCATATTTAATAGTTGGTAGAGCCTCCACGAGAGGCAATTACAGCCTCAACCCTCCGGGCATGCTTTCCACAAGTCCTTGTATGACGGCTAGTGGTATTTTCTTCCACTCGGCTTGGAGAAGACATGTAAGTTCCTTCACCGATTTTGGACGGTTGTTGCACCCCTTAATTCGGCGATCCAACTCGTCCCAGAGGTTCTCGATAGGGTTCAGGTCTGGGCTCTGGGCAGGCCAGTCCATTCAGTTAACCCCATTGTCACCATACCAATCCATGGTGGACCTCGCAACATGACAGCTGGCGTTGTCGTCCTGGAAGTAACATGGGTCAAACCCGTAAAACTGCCACAACGTAGGAAGCACACTGTCATCCAAAATAGTGCAGTAGGCGTCGGCGTTGAGCTTACCATGAATTGGGACCAAGGGTCCCAGTCCATACCAGGAGAAACACCCCCAAACCATAATTCCACCTCCGCCGAACTTTACTGTGGGCACAATGCATTCTGGCAGGAGGCGTTCTCCAGGCAGACGCCAGACCCAGACCCTGCCATCCGAACGGTAGAGGGTGAACCTTGATTCGTCGCTCCAGAGAACCCGTTTCCACTGATCTACAGTCCACTTTCGACGTGCTTTGCACCACATTAACCGATCAGCGCGGTTGGACTTTGTGATCAAAGGCTTACGGGCGGCAGCACGACCATGAAAACCAAACAGATGTGCTTCCTTACGGATGGTATTCATCGAAACAACACTCCCGGATGCCTGTTGAAATTCCTGGAGTATGTGGGCCATCGGTTGGATGCGGTTCTTCCGAATTTCTCTGGACAGCACCCGTCGGTCTCTATCTCCCAGTTTCGTGGGTCTGCCGACTCAGGGCACATTCCGACAATCACCGCTCACCTTCCACTTCTGAATCACATAGGCCACTGTCGATTTTGGGTAATTCAGCTCGCTAGATATATCCCTTAAGGATCGGCCATTTCTGTGATACCCGACGATTACACCTTTCTCGAAATCAGATAACTGCACTTCGTGGCATCTTGCATGCGACTAATGCCGATGTTGTTTCCTACACGATATTTAACGGCGGAGGGCGTGACGTATATCAGGACCGCAGATATCGTCATTTGCATGGGTGTCCAAATACTTATTGGTAGATAGTATTACTTTTAAACTCTATACAATCTATTATACAGTTAAATGTTTAAAGAATTCTTCACTAAAATTTAAAGCAACTTTAACTTACTATTAAAAGAGCTTCTAAGAGTTAATGTTTGTAAATAGTTAAAGCGTTCAAATTCATAAATTTAGATTATCTAACCAAAGATTGACATTGAAAAAAATAATTAAATTAAAAAAATGCTTTTACATTTAAATTAACATGCGTAATATTAAGAATACTACATTTTTAATAATATCAAAATATTTAAAAGAGTTAAAATAAATTTAGATAATCTAACACCTATAAAAACAGTTTAACACAATGTAAAAATAACTAAATCTGTTCAAATGTAGCAATTGCTTTTACATTTAAAGTAACACATGTAAGATTAAGAGAACATTACATTTTTAATAATCTTAAAATTATTTAAGATTATTAAAATTGTAATTATTCAGATTATTAAAATTGTAATTATTCAGATTATTAAAATTGTAATTATTCAAGACGTATTAAGACCAGCAACACTAAATGTCTTCAGTTTTCACAGGACAAAAGATTCAAGAATAATGCTATTCACTATATATTTTCAAGGTTAATCTTATAGTTTAGGATCCGATTATATACAGATACTGTTACTTTTTGCAACATTTTCAAAAACATTCTGATACAAATTGCAATACCGACTAAAAACTCACCTGAAATCTAACGCTACTGCGGTGGCTATCAGTACAACAAATACATCAACTGGAAAGATCTGAACAAAAAATAAGGATGACACTTTCTATGAGATATATAGTTCTTTACTTTTCCATCTCACTGTGAGGCGGGATATAAATTATCCCCGTCACTTAGCTCATGAAGAAGAGCCATTTAATTTATTACGATTCCCCAAACCAAAGGCATCATCATTCTTTATTATGTTACGCAAATAAGAAGATATGGCTTACAAATAATAGACTAGAGAGCGTTCCGTCTAAGTTTATGAATTTCTAGTAATTCGTTTTGTCACAGTTGAAGTTATGTTCTTTTAAAGATATTCATATTTACCTGTAAACATCACTCTTTGCTTTAGCGTAATTCTAAATCAAAATTATCGTCTGTAAGTTTTAGATGGTTCAGTTACACACGCGATAAATGTGATTGATTCTTTTATTGGAACATTTTTAACCCTCAAGTGGTTTCGACCAGATATCTCGTCCATCCAGATCTGACCAACTTCCCTAATGACGAAATATATCACCATCAGGATATTTCCGATATTTTATGATAACGAGATCCCGATCTGGTCAGTTTTTCTTCTAGTGACATCTCGTCCATAAAGATCTGCTCAGTGTTTTATTTCAATGACGAGCTATCTCGTCCATCAAGATCTGGTTAGTTTTGCTAATGACGAGGTACCTCATCGACGAGACAACCACCAGGAGGGTTAATCCCCAGAGGGGTTCGCACTTATTTATCCGTTCTACAACCTATAACCTTCCCCTCATGAGCTTTAATAAGTTTTGAACTTGGACACTAATAGAATTTTCCCTAGGATTCCTTCAATTGATGTGTTTTTTCCATTGTGTGTGTTGTGGGGCTAAAGCAAAACTACTCCGCTAGGAAATCTCGTGACTCTCAGAGGGTTAACTAGTCAATAATTCCGTTTCGTTTCATTCAACATTTGAAATAATAAAATTAAGTAATACGATTAACATAATTCTATTTCTAAACATCTTATGCGGCAAATTATTCATCGGAGATGTTAATATTTTTGTTTCGAAATTTTGAATCTAAGCTTTCATTCTTATTATAGAAATTAAAAAATCCAATTTCCATTTCTTTATGGTGAATTTTTAAAACGTATAATTTTTCCCCTTTAAACTTTAACAAATATCACCGCCGAACTAATTAATAAAGTAGTATTTCAGTTAAATGTTTTTCTTATGTGAATCATTGAAAAATATTCCAAGACGTGTTTTGCAATTCATTACATTTTGGTAACATTCTAAAAAAGTGTAACTTAATAGAAGTCAATGGGGAATACTGAAAGGAGAATTAGTTTTCATTTATAAAGTACAGAAAATTCAAAACTTGATATTTATGAATAACGTTGCTGGCATTTTTTTACATAATTTTACATTCAATTTTTAATTTAGGTGACTAAAAGAAAAAAATTAACTAAACATTGCTTTTTATAGAATGCTAGATATGGAATAAAACATACTTCAGGCAAATTGAAACATGAATTTAATAAAGCGAAAAAATAGCATAACTGCATAAAAAAGCAGTATTGTTTATTACATGTATATAAGGAGGCAATATTTCTTCTAAAACAATAAAAGCAATTTTCTCACTTTGTATCTTTTAATATATTATTTAAAAAGTTTTTGTTTAAGAATGTAGGATTTTATTTTTCACTCATATATTCTCAGTTTTTCTCTTTGTTACTGATTAATATTTAAACTACTTTATTCTCTTAAAATCATCAAACATTTTCTTTTATTTATGCCATGTATATAACGTTTCATTTAGAGTTTATTCCGTTTGACATATAATTTTGTTACAGTATTTTCCCTCTTTTTCAGCGCATGCAGCAGTAATGAATTTTTGTAAGTGTGGAATAATAAAAATGCTTAGAAACAATTGAAATATTGTGTTTAAATATTAAGAATAAAAAAAGAAATTTTGATTAATTCCAGACTTATAAATGCAATAATGCTTAATTAAAAATATCAGATCTCTATCTACTTATTCGCTCATTTTAGTCTTGAAATGATTGCTTTATTTCTATATACACATCGTTTCTAAATGATTTTGATGTTAGTTCTTCAACTCTAATCTATGATAGATGCTGATATGGAAGGGATTTTCAGTGTAAACAAATAAACAAAGCAGAATATGAAGATTTTACTTTCGTTACCCAAATGTTCTCGCATGATACATTTAAGGTGAAAGTAGACTCAAAATAATTACGTTAGTGTGGTGTGGAAGTTTGGAGAGTGGGGTGCCAGCTCAGGTGTTGTTCTCGTCATCTGACCATGGATTGAAATTTTGACAATACATGGAAAATTAATGTACAATGGACCCATCAATCAATTTTTCCTAATTCATCAAAACGTTTGACTATGTTGTTTATAACTTCCGAATGGCTTAATATTTTTGGACTAATCTTTGCATGGACATTTTAGTAAAAATTAAACCAAGTACACATTTCATAACTATTGGATAATAACTGCAAAAGTTTGTTTTGGAAGTTCATTGTCCCCTTAATCTAAATGACGTTGACCAATCAACTATCATTTATCAATTCGGAATTCGTTCTTTGGAACTTTTATTGACCAAGTGCTGAAATCATATTCGAAGAACAAGCCAATGTCATGTTTGGAATACGTACATGAAATACTACCACCGCAAATATTTAGCTTGACAGAAAATGCCTATCATAGATCATATTATTAATTGCCGATACATGTTCTACATTAAACAAGATATTGATATATTTCATCATGAGAAAAGAGGGCAGCGTGATACACTTTGCAATATTTTTAGATTGCAGAAAAGAAAGTGCAATATGTAGATCTGTGAGAGCAATCATGGAAAAAAAACCAAGAGCTAAAGTCAAAAATGGCTCATGCGATTGTGTTATATCAAACATATTCCGCTTATTTAACCTTCCAAGTAGTTTCGACGAGGTATCTCGTCTATCAAGAATTGACCAATTTTTGCTAATGATTAGATCTATCATCATCAAGATATTGCCGATTTTTTTATAATGACGAGATCAAGATCTGGTCAGTTTTCTTCTGACGAGATATCTCGTCCATCAAGATTTGAAAATAGTTTTGCCAAAGACGAGATACCTTGTGAAGGCAGCCATTAGGAGGGTAGGATTAACGTCCTACATTTCACAAGGGAATTTTCATTACTTTCAATTCACAAGCAGTTTCAGTTAAATTATAATTAAGAATGCATTTTTCATGCCCAAGGGATAGTGCTTTGTGCATAGCTGAATGGGGTTTCAAAAATGAATTCAAACGCTTTTCGATTCAATAATTAATTATTTTTGTAATTTGAAATCATCCATTCATATGTTTATTACGTACATAACTTTGAAATAAGGCTCTAAAATAAAAATTCGTGGAATGTATAAACTGATCTTTCATCGTTTAAGCTTTTTAGTTTGGAAAAAAGAAGCATTTTTTGATAAGTCACTGTGGTGTTCATGACAATGAATTGGTGGAGGGCTTAGCTAAGGCCAGTTCTGAACTATGTCCTCCTATTGAATGCCATACAGTAAAAAGGGATTAAATGCAAAAATAAGATATCTCAGACTTAATGTTTGAAAATATTATTACCAAAGAGAAATATTGAACTCCTCGTTATCAGGTCTCAGTTGTCATAGAATCTACCTATACCAATAGGAGTCGCTTGTTTTTGCATTATCACTGGACAACGACAACCTGCAAAATCATTTATATCGAATTGTCCTTGTCAGAATCTTTAACTTGCCCTCTGTGTGGTCTTTCTGAACTGATAACCTCAAAGTTGCCCTGATCTTACTGACATCCCGTTACTAATACTGCTGATAGAGTTTCATACTTTGTTTCTGTTTCAAGACTATTGGGCTACCAGACAGACTTATGGCGAAAAGGTTGAAGTCTAAAGTATGATGAAAAATGTATTTTTGAGACAGTTATATAGCCTCCAAAACTGCTTCCAGCTTATTACGAACTCGTAATTATAGTTTAAACACTGCATTTTATAAGGAGAGAAATCAATCGTAGCAGAAATATCGAATTCCCATCATCATTAAATACAAAAGATGTTTTTCCTATATGGAATTTAGGAGCTTCTTCTAAACAAGCATCTTCACGAGAAAGGTCCCCTTCACTCATAATAACCCGATATTAACAATAACAGGTGTGATAAAAAGAACAGTGAGATGTGAGTGTATTTTCTTTCATAAGCACTTTGTATCATCTATCACGCACTCCGATAGACCCCGAAAGCAACATAGTTCATTTAAATGTGTCTCTTTTTCGGCGAGAACCAAAGTAATCGACACTGAGAATCCATCTGTTGGAAGATAAACACGTTCATTTTCTCCATTATCGTTATAGGGGAAGATTAAGAAACAAAACTAAAATAAACCTTGACCATTCATCATTTTGAGAACTGCGCTCTATGGTTACTATGTGTTGGTCGATAGCCTTGATGGAAAGGAGACGTATGAGGACGGGATGGATTTTCACTCTTTTTCTATCAAGCGCAATAGCTGTTCTCTTGCTTTAAACGTATATAGTACCGAAGATAATTGAAAATTTGGAAAAAGTCTGATTATTTTCCTTTATTACAAGACGTTTCCACTTTCATATTAAAAAATGTCTGATTTGGCTTATTGAGTTAACCCTCTGAGCGCCGTGAGATTTCTGAGTGTAGTAGTGTCACTTTTACCCCATCTCCAAGTGGTTTCGACGAGATATCTCGTCCATCAATATCTGGCCAATTTTGTTAATGGGGAGATATCTCGTCATCAATAATAGCGATTAATTTCCGAATGAAGATATTGCCGTTTTTTGATGACGAGATCAAGACCAGGTCAGGTTTTTCTAATGACAAGCTATCTCGTCCATCATGACCTGGTCAGTTTTGCTAATGACAAGATACCTCATCAAGGCAACCACCTGAAGAGAGTTAAAGTCTAAATAACCACATCTTCCTAACAAGTTCATCGAATCTTTCAACCTGTAGAAAGATTCTATTGGTCCTTTCCTTGGTAGATAGGAATTTAATTAACGTGGCACTGGAGCAACACAACGGGCTATTGGCGATCGTCTGGGATCAATCCCAAGAGGAAAGATCCTAGGACAACGCCTCGTAATTTTGAACCACTGTCAGATGATGAGGTCAACACGCAAGCTTTCTTTCCTTAGTGTAGAATCTTTCGGAATACACACAACATTGTAACAACTATCCAAATTTGATCTTCAGGGTTAACGGTTGTTTATACATAAATGCAGTTAACAGTATATGGAGCCTCAAAACGCTTAAAATTAGATCATATTCAATCAGGAATTGTTTGAGCGATCATTCTTTGTAGTGCTATGTATGTTAGACTCTAATATACGCAACATGCAGTAATCATGCAAGTTGCATCTTTAGGGTTAACGGCTGTATAAATGCAGCGTATAAGTAGTATTTGAAGCCTCAAAATGCTTATAAACAGCAACTCAATCAAGAGTTTGAATTATCATACTGCTATCTAGCGTTGTGTATATTAAACACTAGTATACACAGCACGCAGTAATCATTCAAGTTTCATCTTCAGGGTTAACGGTTGTTGAAATGCAACGTATAACTGTATCTGAAGCCTCCAAATGCTTAGGAATAGAGCATACATCCTCAATCGAGAGTTGTTTGAGTAATCATACTGTTACCTAATATGCTGTGTATAATATACGCCGCATGTAACAATCGTATAATGGAAAAAAACGCTTAGGATATGGCCCTCTTGATTAGCACTGTAGTATTGTGAACTGAAAGTTCATTTGGGATAAGTGCGCTTTTTAAAAGTTTTATTATGATGTTAATGTTTCTGAAAGCATAAATCATTAGCACATGATCAAAGAGAGCCACATCATGTAGTAAACCTTTAAAGTAGCATCTTTTCAAGAAAAACAAACACAAAAAGCACAATCCATTTATTATCAAATGATACCCGGAAAATGATTTTGAAAAGACATTAAAGCTGTTTTTTATGCATGATAAATTATCTTTACGTTTCATATCATTATGCGACCTTCCATGAAAGGCTTCCGGATAAGTAAATCTCTAACGATTGAGGTATTATCGCTTTTTTGGAAAATAAAATTGCTTTCATAAGATCGTTTTACTACAATAAACTCCGAAATGTATGATTACTTTTGAGATAAAATTCTTCGCTCAATGTCTTACGCTTGAGTTTCTTTTCTCTTTCCAAGTTAAGGAAAGTAACTGGTTATTAAGTCCCTAATTCAAATAAAAAAATTTTGATAATAGAATTAATGTTTTGGCCTCTGTAAAATAGAGTATTCATTACTTTTGTTACCAAAAACAAATTAGTACTTTTTAAAACTATACATCGTGGAAAATAATTTGAGCTCATTCTGTATCGTGCATAGGGAATTTAATCCTGCATCTACATTCTCCATTTCCAATTTTTAACTGTAGTTTTATTGAAAGTGAGATGAATACATGCGTGTAGAGATTAGAGAACTGGATGAGATGATTTCATATCTAATAAGTAAAATTCTGAAGTGTTGAAATTAATATGAGCAACCCATGACTAAGACCAGTGCAAATAAAACAAATCATATTTTCGACTTATGAAAGGAACTTAGATTTTGAATAATTATGTTTCAAGCTTTCAAATTAAAGATACAAAAAAGATAGTAGCGCAGTAGCATTTGGAATGAAAATACCTCAAGATAGCAATCGAGAATTAAAAGTACGATGCTTAGTTTAATCTTTCTTATCCTTTATTCTTATTGATCAATGTTACACATGAACAGGATGTTGGAGACTTGGAATGGATCATTACATTTCGATATGAGAACTTCTTTCATTTATATTGAAACTGAGATACTGATATGTTGATCTTATAAAAGGGCCAAGTTGAGGGGAGAGAGAAATAAAATGCACAGCTTCTTGGTAGCTTTTGACAGATTAAAATATTACAAATTAATTACAAATAGAAAGGTTACGAAAGATATAAATACATTTCGATATGGGAGAAAAAATACTGGTTTAAGTCCAGAAAGCCATGTGTTGAAAATAGCCTAAGCACAAACAAGGTAAGTATTTTTACAAAATATAATTTTATTTGAAAAAGAATCTTCATAAATTGTTTCCTATCTAATTAATCCTTGTTCGTTAAGTGAAAAATTTGACCAGATCAAACCAATCATCAATTGTTTAACTTTAAGAAACGCATATTAGTTGTATCTAATAAAGTCGTATTAAACAATCTGCAAGCGCGAATGAAACCATCAAGAGCAGTTTACAACTTTGTTAAATTATACATGAATCTCTCGGTTCATTTGTATAAAATTCGTAATTATGCTGCAAATAGCTCCGTTATATTATTTTACAAATAACTACTAGATTCATTTTAATTATTTTTATAATTAAACTGCAAATAGCTACAGTATATTAATTTATTAATAACTACTAGATTTTATTTCATTTTCGTAATTACTCTGTCAATAGCTCCAATATATTCAGTTACGAATAACTACCAGATTTTATTTTATTTTCGTAATTATTCTGTAAATAGTTCCAATATATTCATCTACGAATAACTACTAGATTTTATTTTATTTTATTTTAGTGATTACGCTGCAAATAGTTCCAATTTATTCAGTTACGGATAATTACTAAATTTTATTTCATTTTAGTAATTACGTTGCAAATGGCTCCACTATATTCATTTATGAATAACTACTAGATTTTAATTCATTTTAGTAATTACGCTGCAAATACCTTCAATCTAAGAATAACTACTAGATTTTATTTCCTTTCCGTACTTACGCTGCAGATAGCTCCAATATATTCATTACAAATAACTACTGGATTTTATTTTACTTTAGTTTCAAGAACAGGCACTAGCATTCTAGGAAGAAGGATGAAATCACGAAGGTTTTATTCTCAATCGGAGAATTCGAAAAAACTGACCGCAAAAATTATAGTTTTTTATTCAGCCCATCAAAAACTCTTAGAAGTGTTCTTGTCTTCGAAACGTTACTTTGAAAAAAATAATACGAGTGAAAAAACTGTATACCGAAGAACTTGTTACTGTCCTAAGGGAATTTCTACAGAGGTAAAACAATTTTCGGCACACTTTTCCCTCTTTTTAACAGTAATGTGATGCTGGCGCCAGCTGCAAGTTACGGTTTTCGTTTAGGCTTATAGGAAGTGACGTTAAGCGTTCCGCATAAATCATTCTAACGGTATTCGGAAAATACATATTAGACGATTTACAGTTGCATCGATACTGTTCTGCTTATTTATAAGTCGGATCAGGGCGTTTTCGATTCATTCGAAAAGATCTTATGCAATCTGGGTTGTTTGCTTTTAATTAGTCTGGGATCGATACATCAAAACTGGTTAAAGCAGTAACCTTTCGATTTATATTGTTTCATGGGAAAAGAAAAAAGATGATATATCGATGAGAGGACTGTAAAACTAAATATAAAATGGCGATAGGTCAATGTTGTTTCTGTTTCGTAACTTTTTATTTAGGTGTATGTATACACTAGGAACCACGAAAATCGACCAGAATATCGATTTTTTTATTGCTTCAAAATATTTTCCATCTCCTTAGCTTTCAAACGGTACCAAGATCTTGTAAATATTCGGAATATTTTTTAGTTACAAGGGTTTTTTGGTGGTACTGTCAACATGTACAAACATGTTTCCGAAACTTTAAATTCGATATCTGAAGAACTGTTTTTGCAGTAAGATGCTTTGTTCAAAAACTGTCTTGTAGTAGCCAGCTTCTGGTTCAAAAATCTGTTTCAAACTGTCACCAGTTCTGGGCAAGGGACAGTTTGTTTTTCCTACTTGGATCTTCATTAGCCTTGGAGTAATAGGGCAGTTTTGTCTCGACGAGGTATCTCGTTTCTCTCATTAGCAAAACTGACCAGATTTAGATGGACAAGCTATCTCGTCATTAGCAAAATTGACCAGATCTTGGTTGAAATATCTCGTCGAAACGCTTGGAGGGTTAATGTGGAATGACACTGATTCAACCGAAAAAATAATCTCATGAAGTCTGATATCCGCAAGAGTGCATAGTTATCTTGTCTTATTGTTTCGTCTCTTTTTCTCTGTCAATCAGGGATGCTAAATCTCAGGAGCTATAATGAATCCCTTAGTTCCTACTATTTTTATGGATGCTCAACATAATAACAAATATAGCAAATATGCTGCTAATATGGGCTACCAAATATACAGAGTAACTCTACTTTACGTATTACGTTTGATGATCGCTATATCAGGAAATAGAGGTTACAAATTTTAGGGACCCGAAGTCCTTGAGGCTCCAAAAATTTTATGGTTCGGCCTCTCCTAAATAAGATAAAGTAATATCATATCTAGTATTAATTTTGGAAATTATCTGTATATACAAAGTAAATTGTTCTCCAAACATACCCATACATGCAGGGTAATACAGAACTTCTTGCACAAACTTCAAGATGTGGTAAGGAACACAAAACTAAACAGTATTCACATCGGGGGGTGTACGTCCGCAAGCACTGGATGGCTCCCCACTACCTGAATTTCTTAGAGGGCCTTGTTCGACAGCCTCCAAGTTGGTCAGTATGGGCCGTCGCCATTTTAAACGCTACCCTACTCACGGGTAACATATATCATTTAACGTCTTTCTCGGACCCTTGAAAATACGACAGTGACTCTTGCGATCAGGTCAGCTGGGATGGCTCACATGTGACTGACACATGGGACAACGGAAAGGATGAATCCCTGTGAGATTGTATCGTGGAAGGTATCCCAGCAGGCATTGATTTCTACGTCAGAGGATATCTCAAAGGCACCATGTATGAGAATCCCATCCACTCCGAAGCTGACCTGATCGCAAGAGTCACTGTCGTATTTTCAAGGGTCCGAGAAAGACCAGGAATTTTTCGACATTTACGACAATCCATGTGTTAACGCTGCCGAACGTGTATTACTTACTGTTGGTGATCTCTACTTTGAGTATCCACTTCGAAGTGCAACTTCTGTCAAACTTCACAATTAACCCTCTAAGTGATTTCGAGGAGATATCTCGTCCATCAAAATCTAACTAAACTTGCTAATGACGAGATATCTCGTCCATCAAGGCATTGCCGATTTTTTTTATGATGCCGAGATTTAGATCTGACCAGTGTTTTCTTATAATGACACCGAGATTTAGATCTGACCAGTGTTTTCTTATAATGACGATATATCTCGTCCACCAAGGTCTGGTCAGCTTTGTTAATGACGAGGTATCACGACGAAACTACCACCAGGAGTGTTGCCATAAATAAAAATGATCAGATTTACCTGCTCTCTTACATTTCTACACCTTAACGAGCCTCTGGCACATGCAGTGGCCTCTTGAGAATCTACTTCCCTTTGTGAATACAGTTCAACTTTGTGTTCCCTAAAATCGTACAGAAAGTTTTGAAACATCCCGTTTGTGATGCAACTGTAGTACAACTGTTCCCATCCCAATAATTTTCCTCTGTTGGTGCGACTGTTGTTATGTAAATAAATTTATCTACATGACAGTATGAATCAATAAACAATAATGCATACCCTCCATCTTATTCTCATAGAGTATAATGCTGCTTTATGCCCCCAGTAGCTGCTGCAAATGTTGCATAAATGGGTGAAAGCATGTTCTCACTCATTTGTTCTCTTTAATAACATACTCCAAACAGGTAATCCATAATAGATGAGGCGCAGCTAAACACAGAACTATTTAAGATACTTGACGACAATGGAGCTAAATTAACACAGTATTAGGTTGATGAGAAGCGACTAATCAACTAACACCATCACACATTCCCTTGCCTAGTGTTGTGAGACACTGTACCAGTTTAAATAAGTATGATTGCGATAAATAGACATGCCACCTTGGTGGCATGTCTATTCTATCCAGAATGTTAGGTGTTTGGCATATTAATTTCATCTATGAATTATTACATCTGTACACTATTACATCTATACATACTATATTCACTAGATATACAACATGTAAAAGAGACTGATGTAGTGCAGAGGTGTGCCGATTTCACCACAGGAGGAATTTTCCGATTTTATTTTTTAAATCTCTTTAGGCAAGATGGAAATTGAATCTCTCTTGGGATTATCAAATCCTGATGAGTCGATGAATCTAACATGGCCGGTAATTTTGACCCTCGAGTCCTTGTTTATAAGCAATAATCCTGAATAACGTGATTTTAAGGTAGTCGGTAGGCGTCTTCATATTGGCGTCAGGTGAAGTGATTTTTGAAACTTCTTTTGGTAAGATGGAAATGGGGATCAGTCTCTTGTAATAATCAAGTCCTGATGGAAATGGAAATCAATCTCTGGATTATCAAGTCCTGATAAGTCTCTGAATCTAACCATGCCAATAATTTTGACCCTCGAACCCTTTTTTTAAGCAATGCTCTTGAGTTACTTGATTTGGAGGAAGGTGTCTTCGTATGCCATGATGTAAGGGGGCAGATAGTGATGTAGTGAAAAGGTGTAGCAATTCCATCACAGGAGCAATTTTCCTAATTGATTTCTGAAATCTCTTTAGGTAGGATGGAAAAGGGCCATGTCCTGTGAAGAAGAGTGTTTCTTCCATGATCCAACTTGCTGATTTCAGTGACACTCTTGGCAACACATCATGATCCGTCTTGCCTGTTTCCCCAGCATACCATTCATTTTGCCACGTACGGAGTAGCCAGCGAATAGTTTCCCTCCTGCAATGAGATGAGATGTGACACAAAATATTACATAATGAAACACTTAAAGTAACTATATTGAGATTGTCTTAAGCTTATCCGGGGAGCTTATGCTCTTTCTATGGCTTAGAAAGAAATATGAATAAAAAGAAGTAAGAAGCAAGTGTAGCCAAAACAGTGATAAACTATATACATTTTAAGATGACCCCGATGAGTATCATGCTAGGGCAATCGGACAGCAGAAGTAAAATCTTCTCAGATCGTCTGGTTTGTTTATTTTTACACTGAAAATCCATCTCAGCGAACTTTTATTAAAAATTATCGGCATTGCCACCGATATAATATAACGATGGCAGTGCCTATAATTATTGTATTATATTATAATAGAATTTACTTTTACAAAAAGAGATTGAACTGCATCACATGAAATACAGTAAACCTTTAAACCTACAAGTGGTTTTCACGAGATATCTCGTCCATCAAGGAGATCAAGATCGGGTTAGTTTCCTTCTAATTACGAGATATCTCGTCCAACCAAATTTGCTCAGATTTCTTCTAATCGCGAGATACCTCGTCGAGACAACCCCCAGGTGGGTTAAATAAATCAGTGCATGCGTAAACTGTCTATTCAATAATTGCATACCATTTCGTTAATTGCACATGATACTCTGTACACTTTAACAATATTCCCTAGCTTTTCGCATTGCTAAGGGAAATACAATTGCTCAATTTTTGAAAAATACATTTATGTACTAAAAGACAGTTTAGAGCATAAATAGTGTTCAATATGAAAGTTATCAAAAAGGGTATAAATTCGCACAGAAAAAGTATTCTCATGACAAATATATCCTTTGATTCCCTCCTCTATTTGAATGTTCCTTTATCCTCGCAGTATACACACATCTGTGCATATAAGAGGGCAAAAATAAGCAAAAAAGCACGGGAAATAAAAAAGGAAAGTATAAAAGAAACGAAATTTTACCCAAAAGAAGCATTCGGAACATCTCGACTTTCGCGACGTTTTGTATAATGCAATCTGTCAAGTCAAAAGTCGAACCAAACTCCAGAGAGAATACAGGCTAGCGCAGATACACGTGGTACTAACTGAAAGACAAAAAATCTCAGTCTCACTCCGCTGCATTTTGATGCGAAATAAGATATAAAGAACGAAAATGCCCATTTTTAGTTCTCCCTTTTATGTAGGGACGACTCGAGGAACGAACAGAAAACTAACGATTAGTTTTTTACTGTATTTCAGTTACAAAGCGATTCGTTTAATTTTTGTACATTGACTTCGATCTCTGGTCTCGTTGAAAAAATAAGAAATGGAGGATAGTTGGAAACGTGAAGTATACAATGAGTGAGATAGAGTTGAATGATAAAGTCTCTAGTGGAATATAACAGGATAGTATAGCTTTTATATTTAAATTGTTTCATATAGGGAGTACTTAATCCTTTTGATAGTTGTCTCGACGAGGTAACTTGTCATTAGCAAAACTGATCAGATCTTGATGACGGGATATCTCGTCATTAGGAGAAAACTGACCAGATATTAATCTCCTCATCAACAGCAATTGTCAATGTCTTGGTGTCGAGATCATTAGCAAAATTAGTCAGAACTTGATGGACGAGCTTTCTCGTCGAAACCACTTGGAGGGTTAACCCCCTTGGTGGTTGTATCGACAAGGTATCTCTTGCCATTAGCAAAACTGACCAGATTTTGATGGACAAGATATCAAGTCAGAAGGAAACTGACCAGATTCTGATCTCGACATCATAAAATAATCCTCACTATCCTGATGACGAGATATCTCGTCGAAACCGTTTAGAGGGTTAAATGAGTACTATTGATGTGTCTGAAAGTTATATAATTTTGAGACAGAACTGCAAGATTTTTATTTATGAAATTTTGAGTATTGTGATTTAACCCTATTGGTGGTTGTCTCGTCTAGGTATCACGTCACTAGCAAAACTGAGGAGGTCTTTATGGACGAGATATCTCGTCATTAGAAAAACCCCGAACCAAATCTTGATCTTGTCATTATCAAGAAATCGACAAAGTCTTGATGGGCGAACTATCTCGTCATTAACAAAATTGGTCAGATCTTGATGGACGAGATATCTCTTCGAAACCATTTGGAGGGTTAATATTAATTTATATTTACTCCATTTTAAAGTTTACTCCATAAACTCGTATAAGACTCAAGTACTGTGTCCGAAATAGTTTGAGGTACATTTTTCAAAATAATTTTCAACGGCATTTGCGCGCATGAAATGTTTGATAGATTTAATATCGTATTTAACAATGTATCGAATACTGTGGATTATAGACACTGTGTGGAATTTGTATTAGTAGTATTCGTATACCAACAGTATAATCCATTGTAAATAAATTTATCAAAATAGATTCAGTTTCCTTATTCATGCAGTGTAAATTTTACTGCTCTTACAACTTAGTTATCAGCTGAAAAATATTTAACTCAAAAATGGTGTTTTTAAATTGTAATGATTGATCAAATGAATTTATTTACGCATGTGAAGTATATTAACAGAATTGAAGTGGTATGTTTACAGTAATGTTTTCTACACTTGTAGATGGATTTTGCTTTTAATTTTAAACAGAATAAAAAATGAATTTGCATCAAAATGTTATATACCAATACCAATTTTCATAAAATATTAACCTCTCGATAATGAATATAAAATATGTACCAGTGTTTTCGGTTATAATAAACTCTTAGGTCAAATTTTATCTAACAGCAAAGGAAGAAAACTATTCGTATAGTATAGAAAGAAGAAATAATTTACAATTATTAATAAAAATATTAGTTAGAATAAATGGGTAAACTTTCCAATCGTAACACCAAATCCAAAACTACATTGAGAATATTTTTAAACAGTCTTAATCCGAAGAGAATTTAAAATATATTTAGATCGGTCTTAAAGTCTATTCCATTGTTATTGTATTTGAAATATTTCCTTTCTTCCAAGAAAATATATAAGCTTTTATAAAAAGAGAAACCAGTGTTTCTGTAATAATAAACTATTAGATCAAATTTTTTCTAAAAGGTAAAGAAAGAAAAAGATTTCTACAGTTTGTGAAGAAACCATACTTTACAATTATTAGTAAAAATATTACTTATAATAAATGAGTAAACTTTCCAATTATAACACCAAATTCAAAACCCTATAAAATACTTATTCTTAATTTGAAGCAGGTTTGAAGTATATTTAGAATACTTTTTCTCTTCCAAGAATCCTAGAAAAGATATTAGCTTATATAAAAATAAACCAGTGTTTCAGTAAAAACGTTTTATAAAGAAAAATCTAAAAGTAAAGATAGAAAAAGATTTATACAGTACATGAAGAAATTCACAATTACTAATTAATATATTAGACACAATAAACTAATAAACATCTCTTTAATAATAACACCAAATCCTAAACTCTTCGTCGATAATAGTTTCGAATACTTAGCCTTAATCCCAAAACTGTTTAAAACATATTTAGATCGGCCTTAAGAATTATTCCTTTGTTATTGTACTTAATTTTTTCCTCTTTATTCATTCCAAGAAAAGATGTATGCTTACATAAAAACGTTTTTTTATCAAAGAAAGATACATTTGTTTATTTTTATTTCGAAAGGAGGAATTCATGTGTTATCACATCTAATCTCTGTTTCACAAATGCAGATCAAAAAATGATTGATGATAGTTGGTGGGTTCAATTTGATTTATGGTGGTCGAGGTAGAACAACTTTCTTGCGGGAGGATTTAGTGCCCCCTGCGAAGGCCATTCTGTGTAAAAATGAAATATATTGTGTATTCAGCATTGGAGTTTTATTGCCTACTTAAGGAAATTGAACTAATAAAAGTGAATGAAGATAGTTTTTCAGCTATGATATGTCATGCCTCATTTGAGAGAGATTCAAAGACCTTTTGAAATGAAATAGGAAATAGAATCCACATACCTTTAATAAATGTCAACTTAGGATTATAGATTTATTCCAGAAAAACTCACCAGCTGCGTGGGATACTTTTTATTTCGGGCATTTTATTTTAGTTATTGAATTCCTGCTGCGTGAAAGATAAGCACAAATCGGTTAACTGCATTGAATTAAAGTAAGTAGGATATAAATATGAGCCACTACATTTGTGAGTGTATTAATGCATCCACTATACATGCGGTCAATTTATATGCGATCTTTGAAACTTTTTCTCGCCATCAGATCGATTATCGTTGCTATTTTGTTTATGCAACTAGATCGGAAAAAGTAAAGTGATATGTTTCATTTAATCTCCCGTCTCTGATACGCATTTTTTGTCAAGCTAAGTGTAATGTTTCTGCGGCGATGCGCGTTTCCTGTACGTATTCCGAACGTGACGTCACTTGGCTTGTTTTTCGGACAGAATTTAAACGATCGATTCTACTCTAGATCCAATAGAACCTTTCCAAATGATTATATTTTAAGGAAAGGACCAGTAGTATCTTTCTAAAGGTTTACAGAATCCATAAATTCTTTCACTCAATAGATTTGGTTACTTAATCATTAAGAGTTGTGGGATGAAGGCAAACAAAACGACTCGGAGATCTCTAAAACGCAGAGGGTTAAATTCAAAGGTATAGTTGGTTGGGGGTTTATGGCGCAAGGACCATATTTGGCCCTACTGCGCCAAGCCCAAGACATACGATACCCAATAGTAAAGACACACGCAATGAAAGTTTTACTGACAGAAGATCTAGGGAGGTATTTTAATCAACGTTGCACTGGAGCAGCACAACGGGCTATTGGAGACTATCCGGAATCAAATCCAAAGGGAAAGATCCTAGGACAACGCCTCGTAATTTTGTCAGTTCAACAGTCAGATTTTGTCAATTCAACAGTCAGATGACGCGGTCGCTCCTGGGCTGGCACCCCACTCTCCAAACTTCCACACCACACCAACGTGAGGACATTTGAGGCCACGACAGATTTAACGTGCACCAGCCCCCTTTGTACACGACGGTCTTTGGTTGTATTCCAACTAATCCGTTTCTCTTCCAACCGGGATACTACGGCCCCTGACACAGAAGAAATACACGAAGGGAGGAATCGACTACAACTCGAAGGTTGCTAGCGCAGTGGGCATACCCTCTGATATACGACGCCCCATCAAGGGTGTGGAAAGCGACTCGTAAACGGTGATGGGCGAACAGAATTGAATTTATTCATCGGAAACATTGTCACATTAAATTGAAAGGTTGAAAAAAATAGTTGTAATCAGCGAAGGGGCAAATATAGGCTGGATGTAGGGGTGTTTTTACTTATACATAATGTATCGTATTCAAGACAAAGCCTTCCTTTTTCCAAATATCCGATCTCTCATTCTGTAAAGAAACTAAGTATTGATGGGCATAATAAAGCTGACATTCGAAACGCACGATTTTAAAGGAACAATGGAAGCTTCTTTGGCAGTAATAACATACTTTTCGACCGTCTCCACATCGCGTTCCGAACTGTAGAGCGGCAGGGTTCGAAAGCGTTCTATTTTAAGCCTAGTACCCGGCATGTTGTTAAACAAACAAAATCATGAAAAGAATATGCAAATTTCTGACTCAGAAAACAAACTCTTGCGCTTCCAGATCACGTGATGCACGAGACATATAAAATGCAGCCAGGCCAGATCAGAAAGGACATTATTTTATGCTCTGGATTTCTGTGGGAGTTGAATATTTCGGGTAGCTTTCAACGCCTCCGAATTGCACGCAGTTGTTTTGGAATATAAACTGAAGGGATGGGACTTCCTTTAAATTTGACTTTCTGTAGTATTGCATCGTGCTGTTGTTCTCCGCTTCTTTCCTGGGCTCTCTTTTGAAGAAAAAGGGCAATTCTCTGTCTGATCCGTTATTTATTTTGCTATATCAAAATAAAACTCGGTTTAACGAACCGATACAGGAATTTAAGAGAAACGCGACAATATCGCGGGGAATATTTTACAGGTGTTGGGGCGAATATTTTATGAGGGTAGTGCGAATATATTTAATGTAGTGCAAACGCAGTCGTGTAAAGGTGAACTGGCAGATTCTTCATCGATGCATTACTTACAAAGCAAACAAAAGTGGGGCACCGAGGAAAGTACAGTCGACCTTGGATCAGTTTTCTGAAAAGGTGTGAAAGCTCGTTAGCGCAATACACAAAAGCTCGAACGGCGATCTCCGTGGATGTTTTCCCCCGACGGCTCGTTATTGCCAGTATCCATGTTATTATGATACTACGGCTTTTGGAAAAAGGCAGTCAATCTTGGGTCAGTTAATTTCTAAATAGGTGTGTCTGCGAGAAAGCTGCCATACGCAAAAGCATGTGTTCTTTAAGTTTAAATAACACAAAGACGAATATGAATCGAATGTGCATACGAATAGATTTGGAATTGAATTGGGTTACTTACCCCTATTTCCCAGATAAACGATATGGAGAGGCAAGAATTGAATACTGGAGGCAAAAGAATAAAAACTCCACATAACAATTTAAAACTGGTTTGATTATATCCTTTACAAGAGATTTGATTCAGCGATTTAGAGTTTAGTTTGTAGTGGGTGTACGAATCCCACCATCCGACCTCTTTCAGCGTCCCAGCAAGAATGTGTACCCGTAGCGTCCTCCTTCGCGTTGACCCCACCGGACGGGGTGGAAAAAAGTTTCGGTTCGCAATCGGGGAGGGTTTTTTCTTCTTTTGTTGACCTCTCACTTCCTCCCTAGTGTCTCTCTGGCGTTACTCAACAGCATGACTGGCGATCTCCGTGTATGATTTCTCCCTGCCAACTCCTTATGATTACGATCGCTTTCGGCACCAAATGATTAACTTAGAACCAGAATCCAAGCTCCAGATTCCAATTGTGGAAAGGATTTGTTTACGTCACTACCTGTCCCATTATTTTACTAATGCTCTTTCAAAAGCCCATCACACAACTGCCTTCTCCCGGTAGCCACACTATATCTATGTACTTTGTTTACAAGGATAAATTTACGAGAACTTTGTTTATCATTCTACGTATCCACTTAAATACTATCTACGTACTTTGTTTACCTGCCTGCGTATTCGTCTGAGAGATATCTACATAAACCCTCAAGGTGACCTTGACAAGGTATCTCCTTATTAGCAAATTCATTACAGATCTTGATGAACGAGATATTTCGCCATTAGAAGAAACTGATCAGATCTTGATCTCGTCATCATTTAAATCCGACATTATCTTAATGACGATATATTTCGCCATTAGCAAAATCATGTTAGATCTTTATGGACGAAATATCTCTTTGAAATCACTTGGAGAGTTAAGTTGTGGTTGGTGTGTATTATGGTGCAAGAACAGTATTTGGCCAAGCCGGGCCAAACACAATAGAGACGACGTAAACTTTAACCCTTCTGGTGGCTGTCTCGACGAGGTATCTCGCCACTAGCAAAGATGATCAGATCTTGATGGACGAGATATCTCGTCATTAGAAAAACTGACCGCATCTTAAACGAGATATCTCTGCATTAAAAAAACTGACTAGATCTTGATATCTCGTCAGAAAAACATTGGCAATATCTTGATGACGATATATCTTGCCATTAGCAAAATTAGGTTAGATGGCACCAAAAGTTTGGCGGTAGCGCCGAAAGAAGTAAGGGGTAGGTAGTTAATTAACGTCGCACTGGAGCAACACAACGGATTATTGACGACGGTTCGGAATCAATCCCGAAGAAAAAAGCCAAGGACAACTCGTAATTTTAAACCCTGGTCAGTTGACGAACGAGAACAACACCTGAGCTGGCACCCCACTCTCCAAACGAAAGATGTATGGGGGAACAACCTCAAGAACCTGTGGGAAAGCATTGTGCATTGATGCAATTGTATATTTTAATCAGGGATTAGACACGGTTCCATATTTAAACTATACGTGACAAATATTCACTTTTTCAGTCAATTTTAGTTCCAATGATTCAATATTAGAGCTGTTAGTTTGATATTTTGTGCTACAAGAAAATCATTATAACCAGAATACGTTTCATGTTCATCTTATAATCCATTTTAACCCTCCAAGTGGTTTCGACGAGAAGGCTCGTCCATGAAGTTCTGACTAATTTTACTAATGATCTCGACACCAAGACATTGACAAAGTTAACATTTTGACGTATAATACGTCTTCCATTTCGAAACCGGGGTACTGAGTTTAATTTGTGAATTTCCCTAAAAACGTTGATCATGAAAAATTTAATAACTTAAAAACTATAAATGATACATAAATGAACGATATCGCGTTCGATAGAGCATTAAACAAAATATGTTTTATATTCCCATTGAGCTTGCGTCAACCTCATTTGCTGATGCAATCGCAGCGGAAAGTTGAGTCACGAAAACGTGATCTGCCACGCATATTAAATTAGCTAGCACCGGCCTCCTCTGTGCGAGCACGATGTTTGAGGTGACATTTTTTGGTCTCTGCGCTTTATAAATAATAATATAAATGAAACCTAAATATTTAATACTTGTTTAGATATTGGATTTCGAAGTATGGAAATTGCACAATTTTTTAAAATGTCCAAATATATGCATAATAAATACCAGAAGAATTACAGCAAACGTTTACAGGAAGAAAGATCGAGAGATGAGGAATCCAAGAAGACCCAGAGTGTGGAAATTGCACAATTTTTTAAAATATCCAAATATATGCATAATAAATACCAGAAGAATTACAGCAAACGTTTACAGGAAGAAAGATCGAGAGATGAGGAATCCAAGAAGACCCAGAGTGTGGAAATTGCACAATTTTTTAAAATATCCAAATATATGCATAATAAATACCAGAAGAATTATAGCAAACGTTTACAGGAAGAAAGATCGAGAGATGAGGAATCCAAGAAGACCCAGAGTGTGGAAATTGCACAATTTTTTAAAATGTCCAAATATATGCATAATAAATACCAGAAGAATTACAGCAAACGTTTACAGGAAGAAAGATCGAGAGATGAGGAATCCAAGAAGACCCAGAGTGTGGAAATTGCACAATTTTTTAAAATGTCCAAATATATGCATAATAAACACCAGAAGAATTACAGCAAACGTTTACAGGAAGAAAGATCGAGAGATGAGGAATCCAAGAAGACCCAGATGTCTGATGCTGAGCTTCAACGAGCTCGACGGGAGCAGTTGAAAGTTGAGGAGTCTCACTTTCTAGGTGGACATATAGCTGATACGAGTGCGCCAAGTACTTCTGCCGCTCAGTTCAACGTAAATAGCATATCTGATGACATAAACGTTTCATTATAGAGTGATGGAGTTGAACTCATGGAGGTAGGTAATGAGCCACAACCATCAACATCAACAGCGAGTGCACCAATTGTGATATATGTGCAAAGCGATGAATATGAGAGAATTTGGGTAACGCTAATAGACATTTTCGTGTTGTATTCATAAACAAAGAATTTGGATATTCGTGTAATGTTTGTGATAGACTTTGGTTTGAGAAGGACCTGAAGCAGTCACGAAACAGTGGAGTGATAAAATTGTTCCCAACGAGTTACCTCAGTCCAATGTGAATTTCATGCTGTGTATACATTGCAGAACAAATTTATCAAGAAAAAAATGTCACCGTTGTCAGCTTTCAATACCCGCGGAAGCCAGAAATCTGATGTACATACTTTGTCATTTAATTTGTAAATGCAAATTTGTACAAAGTGTTAGAAAAGTAGGCATTTGTAATTTAAGATATGGAGGTACTGATGAAATGTTGCATTTGTATTCTTTGTGACGAAATATAAACATTTGATGTGTGAAATTAAATGCTTTAAACTGTATTGTACTCAATTATTTCTTTCGCTCTCATTCGCCATGTGGCCTCACTGACGTATTCTACGCTTTAAACCTAGTGGCCGTGTCCCGACACAGCCCCTTCCGTTTTTTCTATTCATTTGTTGCTTTAAATAAAGTGTATTCTGAAAATATAAGTGATACCTTATCCTCCGTGGTAGTCAGAAAAACAATAGCCCCAGATTTGTATTCATGGTAAATGATTGTTAATATGCTGCGTAAAAAGTATCTTATGCCTAGAAAACAGTCGCAGCATCTTTTGTCACCAGTTGAGTAATAATACTATTATCTAAGCGCTGTTGAGTGTTAAATGCTTGTATATCAACAATTAAATATCTGGTCTCTTTGAATTAACGATTAACAATCATTAATTTGAAGAGACTAGAATAGACAAGGAGACATTCACCTTATTAACTAGAATTTTGAACAGTAAAGCTGACTCCTTATTTCAAATGTAATAAAAATTTGGCTAACCCTTCAATTTTTCTGCGTTTTATACCAATTAAAAATTAAATTTTAAAACTTGTCCATGAAGTATACTTGCAAAATCCAATGTGTCAATTTTGAAAGTTTTCAATGTGTACACAAGGAACTAAATTGTACGTTACAGTAAAGGAATAATTTTGCCTGTAAATATATAATAATAATACATGCCATAATCTTAAATGAATTAAGATCTAATTGATTATAACACATTCGACTATCCCTTAAATGTTTCTACAGTTTAATAATTGAACAAATTTAAAAATTAATATTTATGAACTGCTTACAAAGCATAATGTGCAGTTTGAAATTTTCGAATATGCACAAGAAACTGAAAATCGTAAATTGCAAGGTAGGGAGGTAGTTAATTAGCGTCGCACTGAGGCAACACAACGGGCTATTGGTCATGGTCCGGGATCAGTCCCAAAGGGAAAGATCCAAGGACAACACCTCGTAAATTTGAACCACTGTCAGATGACGAGGTCAACGCCTGAGATAGCACCCCACTCTCCAAACTTCCACCACGTCAACGGGAAGACATTTGAGTCCACGACAGATTTAACGTGCACCAGCCCTCGTGTACACGACGGTCTTGGCTGGACCGAGTTTCAAACTCGCAACCCTCTGGTTGAAAATCCGTTGATCTTCCAACTGGGCTGCCGCGGCCCTCGTAAATTGCAAGAAAATGAATAATCATGTCTGAACTTTATAGTTAACCTATAATCTTTCACGAATTTAAAATAAATTGCTTGTATGAAATATGAACTGATTTTGTAACCTGATTATATAAACAGACCATACTATTATTTATAAGATGCTTATTAAGATGAAATTAATATTTATACGATGCTTACAAAGCATAATGTGCATATTGAAATTTCCAATATGCACAAGAAACTGAAAATAGTAAATTACAAGAAAAGGAGTGATCATATCTAACCTGTAGGAGTTAACCTATAATCTTTCACGAATTTAAAATAAATTGCTTGTATGAAATATGAACTGATTTTGTAACCTGATTATATAAACAGACCATACTATTATTTATAAGATGCTTATTAAGATGAAATTAATATTTATACGATGCTTACAAAGCATAATGTGCATATTGAAATTTCCAATATGCACAAGAAACTGAAAATAGTAAATTACAAGAAAAGGAGTGATCATATCTAACCTGTAGGAGTTAACCTATAATCTTTCACGAATTTAAAATGAATTGCTTGTATGGAATTTGAACCGATTGCAACCTGAATATATAAAACAGACCATACTAACCTATGTATACTTTCTGCCATTCACAATTGTCATTTTTTCCCTGCATTGAACTAACGCTCAGTCTGTCACTTTTTGTTGTGGAAACGTCTTCCTGCGAATCTATATCTTGTTTTGACACTTCAATTTGCTCCAACACTTCACAAATCCACATCATGCATGCATGTTTCTCTTTCCTCTCAGCCTGAAAATGCACAATACCCTTCAACAGTTGGTGCATTTTATAAACTATGATTGAACTTAAATTCGGCTAAAAAAATGCGTCTTCTTTCTTTTCTTTCGTTATTACATTTTAGATGAAAAATCTGCTTTTCTTCTTGATTCTTAGGCTTAAGCTCCGAATACATCGATTCTCAAAAATTTTCAAAAATAAGGAAATATGTGGGGAAATCCAGTCTAAGAAGCATTCACCTTTCGTATTATCTAAGAAAGGAAAACACGTTTCAAAGATATTGCATATTGGAAGGTTGTATGGAAAGATTTCATGCAATATTATGACTGCACAATATATTATTTTTACTCTATTTCAGTATTCAGTATTGCTTATCTCATAAAGATTCAAATAATTTTTCTTCATATAAATCCTGCGAGAATAAATTTTAATTAAGTCTACGAAAAGAAAATACACACATTTCAAAGATATTGCATATTGGGAGGTTGTATGGAAAGATTTCATAAATATTATGACTGCACTATATATTTTTTACTCTATTTCAGTATTCAGTATTGTTTATCTCATAAAGATTCAAATAATTTTTCTTCATATAAATCCTGCGAGAATAAATTTTAATTAAATCTAAGAAAGGAAAACACACTCATTTCAAAGATATTGCATATTGGGAGGTTGGAAAGATTTTATTAAATATTATGACTGCACACAATATATTATTTTGATCCTATTTCAGTGTTTAGTGTTGCTTACTTTATCAAGATTCGATTAATTTTGTTCATAAATCCTGCAAGAATAAAGTTTTTACTTTTCTCTGAACAAAAAATCGTTTTCTATTTCAAACATTTCCGTTTTAAATGCTTTGCAGCGAATCCATACTTTTCGGAGCAGCATTAAGTTTTGTTTAAAATTTTCCGATATCAGCTGATCAGTGTGTTTATATGAATAATAAAGCAGTGTATTGGAACCTTTTCACAAAATCTTTTACCTTCGTTTACTGATTAATGATGCCTACCTTATAAATATTCAAATAACCTTTCTTTCTAAGTCCCGTAAGAATAAATGCTTTAATTTTCTTTGAACAAAGGGGTCGTCTTGGCTCTGTGGACTACTGCACTAGCAACTTGCGAGTTGTAGGTTGCTCAGGTTCAATTCCTCCCTGGGTGTATTTCTCTCATCTGGGTCAGTAAAACTTTTCTTGTGTGTGTATGTCTATTACTTGGCGTTGTCAGTATTGTGTTTGGCACAGCATGGTCAAATATGGCCCTTGCGCCTTAAAATCCAACCAACCTTTGAACAAAAAATACGATCTTTCCCTTTGGGATTGACCATCGCCAATAGCCCTTTGTGTTGCACCAGTGCGACGTTAATTAAAATACCTAAAAAATATCTTGAAAAAAATTGGTTTCTATTTCACCACGTAATTTTGAACCACGGTCAGATGACGAGGCAACACTTGAGCTGGCACCCCACTCTCTGACGGCATTTTTCAGAGCAGAAATTAAGTTTTGGTTAAAATTTTCTGATCGGCGTGTTTACATGAATAACAAAGCAGAATATTGTAACTTTTTCACAAAATATTTCCTCTAATACATTGGAATTAAGTTGGAAATCAAAAGTCACCTTAAAGGCTTTATGCAATTTATCTTTCATTTTAAATTTACTGCTTTGAATTCAGTAAAAAACAAATTGTCCTGTACACATAGATGGTAATACATCACTTGTATGAAAATCTACATTATCCTGTCATAACAGGGGCAGACTCAAATTGATAGTCATTTAACTAACGGACCTTATGGATGCTCTTAAAACGTAACGCTACCACTAACAGTATTTTTTTTAAATTTCACAAGATTACATATACGTGCATACAACGCAGTAGCTATATCACGTGACTTGAGATGCTATAGTGAATGCGAAGGCTACTCCCGCTTCGGAGACAATTGATGTAAGTCTTGGCGCTTGCGTGCCAAGTCTTGTGGGAATTTAAGCTCGAAAGCCAACATTTTTGACTGCCTGTTGATAATTGTCTGGAAGGTGGAAAATTAATGAATTATAAATAAAAATTAAATTATTTCAGGGCTTAGGTCTCATCTTGACTGTTTTTCACTGCTTTTTGATAAATTTCATGAACTGAGAAAGTAATTGGTAAGTTGTGTCGCGCGGACACAAACCGTAGTTTTGACGTGAATACTAAGGCCTTCATTTGTATTGTGGAATGAATGAAGACATAGAAAGTTTGAACGATTGTTTATTGTAAATAGGCAACAATTAACTTACAGTTTGAACGATTCAACTGATGTTTGATATTAATATTGAAGGATTTTATTGACTAAAGGCCTATAATTGTAGTGTAATTCGGTAGCTTTCGAATAACACCACTTTTACGCTGTCCTGACTTCACTCAATACCCTCCCCACGCTGAGTGCTCTTGCGTACTCAGTCCGAATGTCATGTCAGGTGCGGACCTCCTTTCTCTGCACGCCGCTATTTTTATCTCCTGGATGTTTCTTCTAGTTCTGAAATCATAAGACAAAATAGTTGCAACGCTTTTATGCAACTCTCGACTTTTCATCCATGGCCCTCAGTACTTCGATTTTAAAGACGTATTAACGTCAACATTGGGAAACTGATTGTGGGAAATTTACAGCATCGTATTGCGAGGCATTGTCGACTAGAATATGTTTGGCAATAATGATTTGGTGATGTTGCATTTGGATTTGTTGGAGTTCTTTTGATTGGAATATATTTTAAGAACACAGTTTTAAAGTTATTCTACGCGTGTACTGTTATGACAAACGTGTTTTAAGTTACCTCGATGTTTTTTATTCAGAAATTATCATTAACTTTAAAATATTCGTTTATAAGAAAAAAGGAAATTTCAGAAAAAAAAATTCATTTCATTGCATAACTCTTAATTTTAAGAATATACTAAGAAAAACTTATTCAACTAGAATCTAGAAATATTACTCATTTGGAACGCAGTTATTTTATTCAAGGCCCCATACGATTTTATTTGACTTCATTTATACGTAAAATATTTCCCCACAAAATTAAGCATCTGAAATTAATAAAACGATAACAGCAATTCTTAAGTAATTGGAGTTCACACCCTTCAATCAGATTCAAGGCATAAATCCTATATTATGCTCATTACTTCTCTTCAGAAACATGCATCTCAAGTCAAGAAAGCATTCGAAGAACAAGAACTTTTCGATTTTTAGTACATATTACGTCGGATCCAATAAACTGTCGATTTTTATAACGCCCCAAAAAGGTCCCCTAGACACACTTATAACAGCTTTCCAGGGGGATATATATACATATACATGGAATCGAATGAACAACTTTTTCGCACTTCAACGCTTTCTTTTGTGAGAAAGAAAAAGCACATTTTTCTGCAGACAAATTCGTGATTGAAATTCGATGTAAGGTCGATACTTATGGAAATGTTCCCTTGCCCTATTCACGGGCAAATATTTTCCAATATTTCATCATCAATTTTTTGGTACATTTACCAATATCTGGCATCGGTTGATTTTCAACGAGAGTAATGATCTTCGGAGGGTTAGCCAAAATATGGATGCCAACATCCAGCATTCGATCAGGGAAATCCGAATATGTTTCCTCGCAGAAATAAACGGAAATAGACAATGTGTCCGCCATGCGTAAAACATTTTTACGGATGTTCAACTCTTTGCGTTTCTGCATTGCATTGAAAAGAAATGAATTTAGTATCTGTTTGTTGACCTGCGCGCTCGTTTTGGTGAGGGTATTCTGTAGGAAAGGAATAATGGAAGGGCGTGACTTATGTATGGAGCATCTGAATTTCAACGGGATTTTACAACTATAACATACTATAATTTGAGATTGATTTAATAGAAAGGAATATATATTAACATTTTTCTTAAGGGGACAGTGAACTTTTAAAATCACCAAAATCGATCGAAAAATAGATTTAAATTAAAATTCAATTTTATATCAAACTAGATAGCAAAAATAGTTTTTCAATTACGATAATTTTTGATGGAGTTGCATAAACATAGTAGATAGGTATAGTTATAGATAGGTATAGTAGATAACATAAACGTAGTAGTAGGTATAGTTATCGATAGGAATAGTAGATAGGTAGATGACATAAACATAGTAGATAGGTAAGTCTGTTACAAAAACGCGGTTTTCTCCGATTGAGATTTTTCGATATTCTTTCGCATCAGGTTTCAATTGATTTCCTTGAAATTTCTTTTGGATAATCCTTTCAATCTGTGGTATATTTCTAAGTGCAAATGATAAATTCATCAGGCTTCCAAATTTGTTTAAGTATTGATGCAATTTGTAGATATACGAATATGCACGGTGATTAAGTAAACGAAGAAAAAAATTCTCTCGTAAACTTCACTTTCCAATTTCGTGGTGAATGATTAATTTAATAAATTGTTAATTAATTTAATAACAGTTATTTTACATAAAGGATCTAATGAACAAACGAAAACAACACAATATTACAAAAGCATCCAATGCACTTAGAGGGTTTAGCTGTGAAGTCAAATACATAGTGCGCTAATGTTTCGATAATCTCTTTCGTAACTTGACTATTCCGAAGGCAGATTCAGCACGTCGTATCCATGCAGGGAATGTAAAAATAGAGTGAGCAATAGTAACCACTTTATGTGCCCAAGATCATGTGACAAAACTAGTAGTAACGTGACCCCTAGACTACTTTCGTCTGCCGAATGGAAACGAACATTGGTCATCTGAATGGTCCACGGGAAAACACCCATCCATTGATTCATCATCTGATTGGTCCGCGCGACATAGTAGACTGTTGATTTCACCATTTTTATCGCCGCTCTATAGAAATGCGCATTCACACATCTACCGTGTCATGTTATATCTCCAAAGATGTTATATCTCCAAACGATGCGATAAGATGCCAAATCGGCCAACCAAGTCAATTTCTCACAAGGCAGTCACGTGACTACTAGTCGGCATGTGGGTCACGCCTTTTAAAGCTCCTCTCAATAGCAATACTCAGTCCACTTATATTTCACGTCTATGATCGTATCACATTAAACATTTACGCCAAACAACGCCAAAACGGCGATAAATCAAATTAATTCTTAATCAGAAGTATTTTTTCTTTTCGAGTTGTTCGTTCACCTTAACACTGAAAACCCCTCTCATGATATTTTATTTATAAAGATATATAAAAAATGAAGCCCAAGACTTTCAGGGGAGAGGGCTTAGACCCCAGAGACCCCTCTGGCTACGCCTCCGTACATTTGTGTCTTCGAGTATCCGTATGTAACAGTTAGAAAGAAAGTGTTAGAAAGAAATGCTCAATGTTGTACATCAACGATGTTGCCTGACTTGCGAAGTCAGTTTTAAAAATGGCAGTCAGCTCATTTTGTGAAGCATTTGAGAAAATTGTTGTAGTACTACGCTTGGATTTCGTGATTTCCGCAAGTTAAGGGAGAATTCCCATTCATAAGTGTGTGACAGAAGGAAGTGGGTACACATTCCCCTTTTAAATGTATAGAAAAAATGAATGTTAATGTGAGATTGTTTTCGGAATTCTTCAAACATATCAATGAAAGTGATGAAATAAATGTGTAAGTCTTAATAGCAATTTATATATCCTAATAAATGATTAAAATGATTCATTTTTATTGATAACATGATGGAACTAATCAGCATGTAGAAAAGAATTCGAAGGATAAGCAAATTATTGTTGAGATTATAATTAATGAAGTGAAATACACAGTCTAAAATACAACACTAAACTTAAAATATATAGGTAGGTAATTGAATTTACATAGCACTGGGAGCAACACATCGAGATATTGGTGACGGTCCGGGATCAATCCCGAAGGGAAAAATCCGTGATCAACTTTCGTAATTTTGAACAACGGTCAGATTACAAGGTCAACACAGAGCTGCCACCCCACTCTCCAAGCATCCACATCACGGCAACGCGAGGACATTTGAGGCCATGACAGATTTAATGTGCACCAGCCCCCACGTGCATGACGGTCTTTGGTTGCATCGAATTTCGAACGCGCGACCCTCCAGTTGGTAATCCGCGACTCTATCACTGGGCTACCGCGGCCCTCTTAAAACATATACGTTGCAGTAATATATAGATAAAAGTGCAACTCAATGAGTATTTTGATTCTTAATGCCATCTTTTAAGCTTTCTGAATCTTGAAAACTTTAACCATTTGTTTACATGCTCCAATCAAACAGTGATTAAAATACCCTAATTTTATGCTTCACAGTTGAAACATCTCCACCATTAATATTAAAATGTATTACTATGTATGTATGCATTACTATTTAATGCTTTCGTATTAGAGTTTGTGTGCATATGATTTTTTCAGTCATCATACCTGTTGTTTCATGATAATTTTTTTCAATCTTAAAAATTGTCGCTAATTGAAGCTTTTATAAATTACGAATTGAAATGTATTTGACTTTCCCTTAAGGGGGTACAAAAATCGATATAAATGACAGATTTTATAAATATTTCACACAAAAACATTGTAAATCAAGTCAGATGGCATGTCCTAAAGTTTATATGGGGACAGTGGACTTTCAAAATCACCAAATTGATCGAAAAATCGTTTTTTTTTAATTTTTAGTATAAAAATTAGTTGGTATCAAACTATAGATTAAAAAACAATTTTTTCACAGATCATTTTGCACTGGCAATAACATGTAACACATATTACATATGTATGGTAGGTCTGATACAAAAACGCGTTTTTCTTCGATCGAGATTTTCCGAGTTTTAATTTTGAAATGGTACCTGCGTGTTAGTTTTTCATGATTTCCTTGAAGAATTTTTGTATAATTCTTGTAATCTGCTGTATCTAAATGGAAATAAGAAATTCATCCTTGTAATTTGCTGTATGTATCTAAATGGAAATAAGAAATTCATTCCTACTTTCTAGTTTTGAAATTTCGGTTTAAAGTGTTGCTTAATACTTGCCTATACTTTTAAATTTTAGGTGTTTTTGCCCAAAAATTTTTAGCTTTACAATGGACTGATAAACTTTCCAAATTGGGAGTTAGTTTGACTAATAAAGTATAAAAACGAATTAAAATAATACGAATTAAAATAATAACAATACATGTTAAAATAATGCTCATGGGACCTATCAAGTTTTGCTAATTTATCAATAAATGTAAATATTGGTAATTTCATATAAGACCATTTTAGCAGAAAACATAGTCTGCAAGTCTTATAACAATCGGATCATAACTCTAAAAGTTTGTTTTGAAAGTCTACTGTCCCCTTAAAAAAAGTAATATGGCATAAGCTAAAATGTGTTATTGTGGCATTTTAGCAATATATATATAGTGTTATTAAGATATAACTCTGCTGGTGTATCTTCGTCATATGATCGTGGTTTAAAATTACGTGGTGTCCTCGGAAATTTCCCTTCGGGTTTGTTCCCGGACTTTTGCCAATAGCCCGTTGTGTTGCTTCAGTGAGACGTTAATTAAAATACGTACCCACCTACCTGCTGGTGTATCATTCAATTTAACTGTTAAAAGACACCAAAACATTCTTTGTAAAGAAAGTTGAGGTATAAAGATCGCTAGCAAAAACCGAAAATACTAGTTTTGAGCGAAATTTCAAAATATGTTTATTGGAAGCAATAGACAAAATCTAAAATTCATTGAAAAGACAATTTAAAAATTTGGAACCTCATCATCTAAAAAACTGCGTTATTAGAAAGCTTAAAGTATAATTAGGAAGCAGATTATTTTACTGATATGAAATTTCAATTTTAGATCGTGAACCTTTTTTAAGTGACTCCCTGCTTCATAAGATTAAAGGTATGTTTTAAAGGAGGAACTACCTTATGTTGTGAAGATTTTGTTATTTAATGTAGTTAAAACTTCCCAATTATGGTTCATTTTTTGTCGCTTTACTCCAATTGTTTAAGTTATTGCTCTGTATTTTAAAGCCATGCTTAAGATTTATTTTTTAAATAAAAACATTGTAACTAGCTAACTTACACGTAATATAATTCCATTCATTGACATAGTATAATTCCTCCATTCATGAAGGAATTAAGCTGTCCTTAAGATATCTAAGAGTAGCCTATTAGAAGATGTTTTTCAATTCATAGTAGTGTTCCTTCAACATAAGTAGTCATAAAAGACTACTTTATATTTTTATATTTTTGTGCATGATTATGGAACTATTTATTCTTTTTTGTAAATAGTTGTGTGTGTGTGTGTGTGTGTGTGTGTGTGTGTGTGTGTGTGTGTGTGTGTGTGTGTGTGTGTGTGTGTGGACCATTTTTTTGAAAATAATAATGAAACTTTTTATTCTCTTTTGTAAATAATTATGCAACTTTTATTCTCTTTTATAAATTCATTAACTCTTTTTATATTGCGTATCAAATATTCATAAAAATTATATTCTTTATTGTAAATATATTCACTAAGGCTCTTATATTTGATGATATTTTGCTCAATACATAAAAATGAAGCATAGCATCATTTTAATTAATGTCCAAATATCTTCATTTGTTTTAAAAATCATATACTACCTAAATCAGTGTTTTCCCGTTTGTGGAGATATTCCGTGTCAGTAAAACATTCTTTTTGCGTAGGTCCATTACTTGCCTGCCTTGTGTTTGGCGTAACTTGGCCAAATATGGCTCTTGCTACATAAAACCCAACTCAAGCAAACTATGGTACTCGATCCCCTACGGGACTGGAGATAATTTCATGTGGTTTGGGCAGCTTTTACCAAAATTACTATTTTTCGATGTAACTTTCCTGTAGACATATTTTCCGGTGAATGCACAGTTCAAATCGGTTTCGAGATAAACGGCATCAGCAAGACCCGTTACTTCCTATTGCTGAGTAATATTAAGAGATTCAGTATATGAAGAGTGAGAGAAGAGTTTTTAGTTTCGTCGTTTAATATGTAAGAACAAGATTCGTTTATATACCTGTAAATTATTTTGTTCTCCATTTTATTGAATAAATCATCATCCTAGTAAATTATGTGTGAAGTTAGATTGTTGTGAATATTGGGAGAGGTATTTTTTGCCCTAGGTCTATAAAAATCCCAACCAAGAATAAATCTAACCTTCATTAATGCCAGGTTAGATTTCTCTCTGGTTGTATTTCTCCCTTTTGAGTCAGTAAAGCTTTCCCTGTGTGTATATCTATTTCTTGATATTGTCTATCTAGTGTCTGGCTCAGCATGGTCAAACAGGGCCCTTGCGATATAAAAACCCAACCATCAAAAATAGATGTAGCCTTGACGAATGTCAGGTTAGATTCATCTCTGAGTGCATTTCTCTCTTCAGTATCAGTAAATCTTTCCTTGTGTGCATGTCAATTTACTTACTGACGTTGTTTCGAACAGCTTGGGCAAATGTGGCCCTTGAGCAGTTAACATTCAACCCAACCAAGCAATCAATTTTCTTGTAAAGAAAAAGTGATTAAGTGGACTTGGGCCAGTCTAAAGATAACATTCTGGTCTAGAAAAGCTAATATCTCATATCTTGAAAATTGAGACAACGTGTTTCACTTGTAAGCCGACAATATTAGATCCTGATCTATGTCTCCTACACGTGCTTACGCAACCAGCGAAACGCACTTAAAAAGCAATTTCAATACAATTCCTAACAAAATTTAAATATCGTGGAAGATTGAAGTACACTTTTCGGAATCCACATCATTTAGAAACGTTGCACGTTTTAAATGCACTCTGGTAAAACAAAAATCACAAAATTTCATGGTCGTTTCAACAAAGTAGTAGTTGATGAAACACGTAAGATAATAGCTATGCGGTCAGAGCGAAGGGCTATGAAAGTTTTATAGCCTCTTGGGGACAATAAAACCCTGAACGCTGTGTCCAAAGGCATCTTAGTTCGTTGCAGGGATGCATGAGAACTGTAAATAGACGGTTTTCCACCAGACTGTCTTTAAATAGACTGCAAAAGATAGCATTCTGTTCAAACTCGTATATGGCTCACAGTGTTCCGCTATTGCAGGGCGTGACCTTATCTTGAGAGAAACTCTTGTGAGATGAATGTAGAATTAGGGTACTACTAGTATAAAGTACTTATTACTGCTTACATATTCAAAGGAATTGGTGATAGTGCGCAGGATCCAATTTGCAAAAGTGGTGAATTAATTTTGAGCTATGCCACTTGAAGAGTAGTTAAATTAAACAGCAGAAATCAACATAGTTTCGTGATTCAAGAGTTGCAGTCAATATAGATAACAAAATCCTAAAGCACTTCTCTTTGGTGCATTCTGCACACATGTCCAAAAATGAAGGTCAGTGCGATATGAGATGAATCCAGTTTCAAGAACCTTGCATCGAAGCACCTCAAATGACAAATGAGTATTCCTCTATGTTCAATAAAATAAAAACACTCACATGCCTCGTGGTGCTACTGGGAACTAAAGAAACGAAATTGGTTGTCGAAACGCTGTTGTTTTAGTCATTGCGAAAATTTTTTTGCTCTATCAAAAGCAACCAAATAGGAAATGTGCTGGCCTCTGACCCTAAAGCGGGCCTCCGAACGTGTAGATATGCTTTCCACAAGTCTGTCTAAGAGTTCATGTAGCAAGGAGTCCCATTCATGCATTAGAGCACGTCTTTGCTCTTGTGCGATCTTTGGTGGTGTTGTGTAGGCTGCAATGAAACTTCCAAGTCTTATACATAATTTTTCGACATGTGTGTATTTATGACTTGCTTTGTCGCTCTACGGACATTATTAGCTACAATAGGGCTAATTATAGAGGAATCTACAGCTTACTGACACAAGAGGGAAACCCACCCAGGGTAATTTACAGGAATCAAACCTGTGCCACCTACAACTGGCAGTTGGTATCGATCTGAATAATAACATTAGATGTATCGTGAAGATATGGAGAAGGGACATCAGTATCTCACTCGTCTTTGTTTCGACTAATTTTTCATCTTTTGGTATAGGAAAAATATAAATGGCTTATTTTCAGTCCAAGGAAGGGTCACTGCAGTTAGTATATCAAAGTTGATTTTTCACAATAATTGAATCAATAACTTTCCCATGTAAATATCAACTAAAACTGCAACAAAATTATCGTCATCTGGTATTTGCTCGTTCAAGTTCTGTAGAAGAAATTAATTTCTAACGGGATATTGACTATTCATCTAATATGAACTTATTTAGAAATGTTTCGTATGAGGACAATAAAATATCTCTTTCGGTATAAATGTTTTTAATTATTTTAAGAGGAGTGTGCACCCAGTTTAAGATTTGAATGTATCTCTTCCAGGTTTGGAAGAGTACCGGATTAGTAACCGGAGGGTTGCGAGTTCGAATCCAACCAAAGACCGTCGTGTACAAAGGGGGCTGGTGTACGTTAAATCTGTCGTGTCCTCAAATGTCCTCACGTTGGCGTGATGTAGAAGTTTGGAGAGTGGGGTTCCAGCTCCATTGTTATCTCGTTATCTGACCGTGGTTCAAAATTACGTGGCGTTGTCCTCGGTAGGTAGGTATTTTAATTAACTTCCCGCTGGAGCAGCACAACGGGCTATTGGGGACGGTCCGGGACCAATCCCAAAGGGAAAGATCCGAAGACAACACCAAGTAATTTTGAACTACGATCAGATGAAGGGCGTAGTCCTCGAATGTTTCCCTTGAGGGATTGATCCCGGACCGTCGCCAATAGCCCGTTGTGTTCCTCCAGTGAAACGTTAATTAAATACCTACCTCTTGTTTATTTTGTTCTTGCTTATGATGCACGTTTTGTTCCACCGAGATAGCTACAGATTAGTTATACCATCTTGATTTATCTTTATCAGTTGTCTTTGGTAGTTTTTAGAGTATTGACTATTAATTTAAATAAGTTTTTTATCGGTTACTCTAACTGAAAGATTTGACAGCAGAAACTATTATTCTTTTAATGGGTAACTTGTATAATTTAAAAATAAAATATTACTTAAAATTGTTTTTAATCGATAAACTACTGAAGTATGTTCAGTTGTTAGTCCGAATTAAAATTTATGTTCGGTTAAATTTTTAAACTTAAATCTATTTTGTATTACTTAAAGTAATAGTAGTTAAATAATATTTATTCAGTAAAAACTAATAACAATAATCATCTAAAACTTTCACAGTGCATTTTAGATACGTAAAACTCTATCACGGAACCTTTTGCGAATGATATACTCTGAAGGAGGGGGTAATCTATAACACATGAGCACATATTTAAAAAAAATTGAGAGAAAATGCATTCCGACAAAATGCTCACATGAAAATTGGATCAATATTCCCATCAACATCTTAAAAATATTCTTATATTACAATTGTAAAAGAAACCCTTAAGGTTAAGTGTTTAATTTTATTACATTATATGATGTTACAACCCTGCTTAATGTACACTCAAACACTTGAAAAAAAGTCATATTTGTAACTTCTTTCTATATTGTTATAACTCTGCTTAATGCACACTCAAACACTTGAAAGAAAAGTCATAATTCTTTCTATGTGTACATGGCAAAGAAAGCTGACATGATGTTTAATAACAGGAAAACAGAATGCTTCTTGAACAACCCTCCATAAATAGTAGCCTAATATATATCCAAAACCTATCCTCTAAGAAAGCGAGGAAAGTTTTATGGCCCCACATAAAACTAATGACAATAATTATCTAAAATTTTCACTACATTTTAGATACACAAAACTATTTTAAAGAACCTTTTGCGATTGACATACTTTGGAGGTTAGCTGTAACACATCAGCATGTACTTAAAAAATTGAGACAAAATGTTTTTCGTCGAATGCTCACAACATAAAAATTGCTTCAATATTCTTATCAACATCTTAAATATAGTCTCATATTACAACTGTAGAAGAAACACTTAAGGTTAAGTGTTCAATTTCATTATATTATATGATGTTACAACTCTGCTTAATGCATACTCAAACACTTAAAAGAAAAGTCATATTTGAAACTTTTTCTATATATACATGGCAAAGAAAGCTGACATGTTTAATAACAGGAAAAACAGAATGCTTCTTGAACAACCTTCCATAAATAGTAGCCTAATATATATCCAAAACTATCCTCTAAGAAAGCGAGGAAAGTTTTATGGCCTCGCGGGTGTCATAAAATCCTGACAGCCAGATAGGATATAGACTAAAAGCAGGAACTAAAGGTAAAGTGCACTCCTTTACCCTAGAGACTTTTGGGGTTAAGGTTGCAGCCCCCTTCCCAATTTGTTCCCATTTATATCCGTGTGGTCACTCTCCGCGTTTAAACACTGTTTCGGATTCTTGTTACAAGGGATGGATTCCAGGTGTTGGAGGGTCGATTTGGAAAGGGAATTTACCTTCTGTAGTGAACATTCTAAAGTTTGCTGAGAGCGAGTTATGCTTTTTTGAAACTTTTGAAGGTAAACAGGAGATGATCCAAAGAGAAGCTTAACCGTGTAAGTAACTCTCAGTCAACTCAAAAGCACTTTAGTTGTGGAGGTCGATGAAATGATCAAGTTATGTAACAGTAGCTATGAGTTATACACGCAATAGTGAAATAATAAATGTCTCGCGGTTTCACTGTAACACTGTTTCGGATTCGTGTTATATGGAATGTATTTCAGGTGTAGAGAGTACGATTTTGGGGAAATTTATGTTCAGTAGAGAACAGTTTAAAGTAAAAGAGAGTCTTTGAAACATTTTAAGGGGAGCACAGGCGGTAACCCAAAGAAAATTTAACCATGTACGTAACATAACTCTCGGTAAATTAGAGAGGATTTTTAAAGACATTTGTGTTATACATGTCAATGTAATTAGCCAGTTAGGCTATTCTTGCGGTAAGATTCATATTACACACAATTCAGAAATAAAAATATATCTCACAGTTTATGTGCTGCGCTTATTATGGTTTTGTAATAAAATAGTGTCTTCTCCATCACAGTTTAGAAACCTTAATCATGAGTCTGTTATTTTAATTATAAGTCTATTTCTGTATATAAGTATATAATAATTACATACTTGGTATACAAATACATTTTCATCTTGCAAAGCTACTCTAATATTAATCTAATACTAATATTCATAATTCATTATGAGAATACTTCCAAAACATACCTTTTTGAAGTTTACACTATTCACACATTTGAATATCAATAAGCCAATTTGCATATCAATATAACTACTTAAGAGAAAATAACAACTTTCTATGCACATAGGGCTTTAGTTTTTATTGTTACAACTACGTTTTTCATATCTCGTCTATAAGTTTTTATGTCTTTTTTATTCATTTCACCTCAAAGCGTTCATTCACAAGTCATGAAAAGTTGATAACCTCGTATAAACCGAGTGTTTCAGCGATTTTTTAACTTGTGTTCATCTAAATTATTATATCATAATATGAGGATATTTTAATTATTTACTTCATTTTCAAATGAAAAATATCCCTTTCTGAAAAAGAAATAACTAAAAATTATCATAAATTTTATTTTAAAATGCTATCTATTTCATTCTATGGCTGTATAGATACAAAGCTATCATAAAGTAAATTTCCACATTTATGAGTTTAGCGAACGCAAGGTTTTAAGAATTGAAGTAAAATCGAGATTTAGCGTTTACAAGATATGGGCTTCAGAAGTATTCCTGTAAGGTTGAAGTCTTCTAAAAGCAATTTCAAATATTAATTTTATGTTAGGATCAATAATTACCTTGATTTAAAAGAGTAAGTATTTAGTAACTTCGTAGGTTGGGGCGCATTTCCTACCCAGAATTTTTATAAACTAGTTTTTGTATAACTTCTTATATTGAAAACTGGTCGAAAATATTCTTTGCATTAATTTCATAACTTCCAAACAGATTTAAACGAGAAAATGAAACAGTTTTCCATTCCAGATACTTTTTAATAACTGCCATCATGAGTGATATTAATATCAACTTTACTTTCTGAAATGTCCTACCAGTCAAAAACAAGTTTATCCGCTGCAATGCACTTTTAATTTTATTAAAAGTATCGATAGTTCATAAAACTAGAGCCAGGTAACTTATATTCACCAAAAGTACTCTACTTTTATCTCGGAGAAATCGAAGATCATTTTTTGAGAATAAATTGTATCCCCCAAAGCAATCAGGGCATGCATGCATATAATCTTCAATGCTACACATACGTGGTTTAGTGCACTCCGCTTAACACTATACCTCCTATCAATACGAAAATTGCAAGCAACTGTGTCAGGGATCTATGCCATTACTCTGATCTGATGAATTGTGGGAAACAGTGTCTCTCATTGTATATGACTGATGGTACAAAACGCGAGTGATAATTTCGGTTTGCGGTGTTACTAATTACACTGTGTTCTCTCTCACTTTGCAGAGTGACCGAGTTTTTTTGCACTGAATCGTCTTTCACCACATGAATCGCGCTCGGGATTATTTTTATCTTGGACCAGATCTGAAGCGTAAGTAGTGTTTAAATGGCAATTATGCAAATAAGCGAGACTTATAGTCTCATGGCTTCTTCCAGGTATGAAATAAGTCAAGCAAATTATTCAGGCAATTAATGGCCGTTGACCAAGGAAAATATTCTACTCTTGCGAAAGTTGTGGAGATGTAATGTTGCACTGCACACATACCGGGAATGTTTTCCGAGCGAAAAATTTAAGTTTTGGGGAATAGGTTTAGTCATTTATAACTGAAGGTTAAAAACAACCGGACTTGGCTAAGAAAGTTAAGATACGAGAAACTATTAAATAAACTAGAAATACGCATGACGGCTAGAATGTACCCAGATTTTCACGAATTTGGTTAGCATTATAGCTCATTATTGCTAGTATAATGGTCGGTGGATGCCTCACTTAAAATAATCAACAGAACTATAGGAAACTATACAAGTATGACAATAACACATGTAACAGATAAATATATGATCTACTCGTACAGAAGAGTTTGAAGGAGCTGTAGATCTAATAAATTACAAAGTTTATACGACAGGCATTTTCATTGAAAAAAATATTGAAGTCCAGATTTCACATGAAATTCATTTTAAATAGTGACATACTAGGATGTAAATTTTTGAATAATCAATGTGAAAGGAATAAAATTAAAAAATAATAACGGAGGCTGAATTTTACACGTGATGAACATTAAAAATTTCAAATTCAGCAAATTTGCAAATGAAAATTTTTTCTAGTTTATTGAAGCAGCAAAAGTATTTTACATCGTGTTCTTTTAGTTGCAAAGTGGGCCGCTGTAGCTCAGTTGGTAGTCATGGATTAGCAACCGGAGGGTTGCGAGTTCGAAACTCGATCCAAACAAGACCGTCAGGTACGTTCTGGTTATTGCACGGTAAATCTGCTGTTGCCTCAAATATCCTCACGTTGGCGTGATGTGGAAGCCTGGAGAGTGGGGTGTCAGCTCGGCGTTGACAAAGTCATCTGAACCTACTAAGTGAAAATTACTAAGTGTCGGCTCTTTCCCTTTGGGATTGATCCCGGACTGTTTCCAATACCTCGTTGTGTCGCTCCATTTCGATGTAAATTCAACTAGATAAATACCTACCTAATTGTAATATCTGGCTAAACGCTATCATTAAAAATTATTTATCTAGATATAAAATTAAGGCTTGTGTGTTGGCTGCAAAGGAGATAGTTGGAAGGCTTCCTCCACCTTGAATTCATATGTAAATAATTGAACTCTTTCTATCTAACTTTAAATTTTTAATGTAGTTAAAATATTTAACATTGTACACTTCAACATACTTTGAATGTTTAAATTATATTTCATCTATATTGTTACATTTATTAATAAATAGTTCTATATATAAACTAATTTATTATACAATTACTCACAGGCAATGTTTGCCTGATTTATTCACCAACATTTGTTGGATTTTTTGTATCAAAAAATGTATCATTTTATGTAAATATGTAAAATTTAAAGATAATAAATGGTTCCCCCTCCTACCATTAAATGCTCACGGTGAGTAGGTAGGAAGTGGGTCTACTGCTACTACCTAATTGTAAATCAAGATGCATTGAAATATACCTCCAAGTGGTTTCAACGAGATATCTCGTCCAACAAGATCTGATCACCTTTGCTATTGACGAGATATCTCATCATCAAGGTACTGCCGATTTTGTTATGATAACTAGATCAAGATCTGGTCAGTTTCTTTCTAATGACGAGTTATCACGTCCATAAAGGTCTGGTCAGTTTCTTTCTAATGGTGAGTTATCTCGTCGATCCAGATCTTGCTAATGAACGATATACCTAGTCGAGGTAACCACCAGGCGGGTTAAAACATTAAACACATGAAAAGTTAATATTCCCTTATCCTCAGTTACAGAATGTAGCACACATTCACTCAGAATGCAAAATTAACAAAACCGACGACACTATCTAAACTCAGACAGTCACGAATGAAAGATACAGATTATTTTCACTCTCGTAATGTGTTTAACATTTGTTGTCACCGTGGCAGCCTGAGCCTCGCGATTAAACTTCGCAAGAAGTTTGCTTGTGTTTCTGTGATGGATGTTCACCTGTTATGTTTCTTATGAGCGATAACAGATTCAAACCGTTCGCTTTTCCACCGCGATACGGCCCGAGTTTGCCGACTCGTCTGAACTGGGATTAATTAGCGGAATGCCAATGATCTTCTCTCACTCGCGGAATAAATTATCACAAATTCACAAAATGTACGTTTAGGGATGTTTGTCATTTGCGTTTTGATTGATGTTGCGCGGTGATCGATTAAGTGGGTTGGTTTAATTACCAAAGATGACTCGCTGCGAGGGCACAAGTTCCTCATCAACTGCCGTGAAATCAGCTAATAACAAAGTGCCAGGAAACATTTTATAATTAAAAATTAATGATTGCCCCCGTTTTAGTCGAGTTAACCAAATACAATTCATTGGAAATTTTGAATTTCTAGTACAATTTTAAATGGAAAACCTAGTTTAACCTAGTAAACCTAGTTTAGTCTCCGCGTCGAAATCTGCCGTGTAGTAGCCAGCCTCTGGTGTAAAAACTTGTTCCAAACTGTCACCAGTTCCGGGCAATGGACAGTTTGTTATTCCTACTTGGATTTTCATTTCCTTGGAGTAATAGGGTAGTTTTGTTTCAATGAAGTGTCTCTCGTCATTAGCAAAACTGACCAGACCCAGTAGCAAAATTGGTCTGATCTTGGACGAGATACACCGTCAATATGGATCTGACCAATTTTGCTTAGGATAAGATACCTCATCAATAAAGGTCTGACCAATTTATTTTAGGATGAGATATCTCATCATCAGGATATTGCCGATTTTCTGATGATGACGAGATCAAAATCTGGTTAGTTTTTCTAAGGATGAGATATCTCGTCCATAAAGATCTGGTCAGTTTTTGCTAACGACGAAAAACCTCGTAGAGACAACCACCAGGAGGGTTAAGTATTGAAATAAATGTTTGTTTATATGAAAATAGATTTATGATCCAAATTATGCATATAAAGACAATTTTGGAGGTTGCTTTACAACCCATCAGCTCGAATCATGACTTTAATCCCCTGAGGAGTTTACACTCATTTATCCGTTCTGTAACCATAGTATTCCCTGCATGATTTTCAATCAGTTTTCACCTTCACAAGTAGCACATTTCCTAAGATTATATCAATGTGGTCTTTTAGTTATTAAATGTGCTGAGAGGAAAAGCAATGATACACTATACTGAAATCTCATGATTCTCAGAGGATTAAGGCCACACAATTATGTTATTTTCTCACTTCTGTATATTAATTACCCCGTTTTACAACTCCATAAATTTACATTTAAATGTACCACTTTACAAAGAAGAGTGCCTTAAAAGTAGAGCTCTCTCTCTCTTCTATTCATTACATTTCGTATTAAATTAAACTTTATATCTTCCGGTGGAAAAGGAAAGCAAACCACGTACATTTATTTTTCTACTATGATTTTAATGTATTTGAATTCGAGGTAAACAATTTTGTGGCTGCCAGAAAAATTTATACATACAAAATAAGCAATAAGCAAAATTCTGACACATATGAATATATAAACACGACTTTTCCTTGGTTCACTTATGTACACAAAATCTCTCCTTCTGAAATTGTTATGAAAAAATAGTCATATTCGAACTCCTTTATTCATTCCACAATGTGGCATTTATATCGCGATTCGAATTGAAGGTACTTTTCCTTTGACAATTTTTGAGTTTAGTTTGAAACACTTCAAACATTATATATACTTATAATTTTTAAACGTGTATAGCGTCAAAATTTTTTAATTCTTTCACAATACTTTTGAGTATTATTAATTTACCTTTATGCCTTTACAACTCTTCATAAATATACATTTAAATATACCACTTAACAAATAAAAGAGTGTCTAAGTTTACTATTCATTGCATTGCATTTCGTATTAAATTACACTTTATATCTTCCGGTGAAAAAGGAAAACTAACACATGTATATTTTTATGTTGATTTAAAATTATTCAAATTCGTGGTAAAGCATTTTTGCGCCTACCAGTAAAAATTGCGCATACAAAATTTTGCAACAAGAAAGATTCTGACTCATATGAATACACAAGCACGACTTCCCCTTGATTCCATTCTCTCTTATACACATATTCCTCTTCCAGAAATTAGATTTTGAAAAAAAGCGTCACTTCCACACTTCTTCGTTCACTCCACAATGAGGCATTTTACATCGCGATATGTATTGAAGATACCTTTCATTTGGCAACTTTTTGCGTTTAGTTTGAAACACTTCAAAAATTATATATACTTTAGTTTTTTATAAACGTGTATAACATCAAAATATTTTAATTCTTTCACAAGAATTTTACACATCATAAATTACCCCCCTTTACAACACTTTATAAATTGATATTTAAATATACAACTTTACAAAGAAAAGAGTATCTTTAAGTCTCCTATTCATTACATTTCCTATTAAATTACACTTTATCTCTTCCGATATAAAAAGAAAACAAATAGGTATACATTTATTTTTTGTGTTGATTTAAAATTATTCAAGTTCGTGGTAAAGCATTTTCGTGCCTACCAGTAAAAATTACGCATACAAAATTTTGCAAAAAGTAAAATTCTGACTCATATGAATACATAAGCACAACTTCCTTGGCTCATTCTTATACACATATCCCTCCTCCAGAAATTAGATCTTGAAAAAAGCGTCACTTCCACACTTCGTTCACTCCACAATGAGGCATTTTATATCGCGTCCCTTATCCCATTCCCAAATTTCATTCTATCCATTTCCCTTTATTCCCTTCTATAAGATTCATTCGGAATCATGTGGCAGATTTCTGAAGTTGAGAAATCCTATTTCAATCTCTCCCCCTTTCCTCATTTGGGCCGTCTTGCTATCCAGGGATAACTTTAGAAAAGCTAAGAATTTGGTATAATTCAGAAAAAGGCGCAGTTAATGAATCCTGACTGGAATTTCCTGCGCCAAGTCGCGGGGAGAAAATTACAAACGTAGGCTGTTTTTCCCCGTCCTTTTTATATTATAAGCCTGTTATTATTTTTTGCAAAGGAGGGGAGAGCAAAGCCTTTCCCCCTTTCAAAATAATTTCCTACAACCGTTGCCTCGTGTCTCTTCTTTTACATGCTCCCTCCTATAGCGCACTGGAAATTGAATTCGTTATGAACTCTCGGAGATGTTCTCTAAATCGAAAATTATGCTAATTTTGAATCCGCGTCCTTTTGAAGAGAAGCTAAAGCACGTGTTGGCTTCTGTTTTAATTACAGAAGAAAGGAAACTACTTTTAGTTGGACTTGACCGAATGCGAGACCCGACCGCGCGGAAAACGCAGGGTTAATGCAGCATTTTCATTGATTTTGCAGGAGCTAAATTTAATCCGCTGAAAAGTATGCCCTCCCGTAAAAATGTTATTCTCACTGCCGTACTTTTAATGGCTCATGAAATGAACCCCTTACAAACACTTTTGTAATGTAAATTGTTGGAATTCTCCGAGCTGACTTAATTATGTTAGACCTGAATCAACTCTAACATGCGAGTGCGTGCCATTTTTTCTGTTTCTGATTGTAGAGGAATTCGCGCTTATGTCTGCAACTGAATACATTCAGAGCTGCTTAAGGCATTCAATTCCACTTACCTACTGCACAGGGAATAACAACTTTTAGTTACGCTTAATATTGCAGTACAGTTTTGAAGAACATGTTATCAATGAGACAACTCGAAACCTGAAATAAATCACTCTCAAACCTTTTATATAATTTTATTAAAATAGCATTACTTTCCTCATACGTCAGTCTATTACACCGTTTTTCATATGGTGTGCCGCAATAATGACGCTTATGTGCCTCACAGATGATGAAATGGCTTAAATTGGTCAAGGTTTATTAAGTTTTGAACTTAACATTCGACAAGTGTATTCTCAAATAGTTAAGCTATACCTGTAAAGATAATTTTGAGTATTATTTTTTTATTGCAAAGTATCATAAATAAATTGTTTCAAAAGTACTTTTTCAGTCTCCTTGAAGCAAAATGAGTGGGTAATTACTGCTGTTGTTTGGTAAATCATATCAAATTTTATCTATTTTCTTGTCAGTTTGGCTCATTTTTGATTGCAGAAGAACTTTAGGAATTAGTTTATTTGCCTTGGTATGAAAACGGTTAAAAATCTTTAATCCATTATGCTATTCTAAAATTCAATAACATCATTCATCAATTTCTGCATAATGCATTCGACGCATTTAGTTAGTAAGGATACACCTATGTCTCAAAGGAGCAAAGAAATGTAAAATATAAAATAATTTATTACGTTAGTATTTGTGTTTGAACAGAACTGAGAAATTTTAAGTTACACGAAAAATAAATTTGAGCTGTCTCTAAGATCACGATTTTTGTTTTAAGTTGGAATTATTCGAGTGCATTTCAAGGTTACACCTCCCAACAATGTTAATTTATAATTTTATTAATATAAAACAACCAATGGCATCAAGAAGGGGACATAAAAAAGAACAGGGAGCAAGAAAAAGTCCAATTGCTTCATATATGTGTTTTCGGTACGTTATTCTGTTTATACATATCATTACCACTATTATGCCATGCTCAGTTTCTAGTTGGGGAGGCTAGGCCCGAACTATAAAAATATTCAGGCAATTAGAATTATTTATTCCACCTACTTGAGGAGACCAGTTTCGAACTATAAGGGTCTCTAAAACCCGTATTTTCAGCTTGGACAAAGACGGTCATTTAGTTAATGTCATATTCTGTAAATAATATCTTTAATTGAGTAAATAATGTGTGTAAATTAATTGATTAAAATATATTTTATTTAAAAAATGATGCACTTAGATAAAAAGAACACCCTGTATTTATTCCGCCAATTTAAGGAGACCAGTCTCGAACTTTAAGAGCTTTTAAAACCCGTATTTTCAGCATGACCAAATAATAACATTAATTGAGTTAACAATACGTGAAAATTAATTGAATAAAATATATTTTATTTAAAAGTTATTACAAAACAAAATGTTGCCCTTACATAAAAAACACCCTGTATTTATTTCTCATATTTGGTGAGACCAGGACCGAACCATAAAAATATTCGGGCCCCTAGAACCTGGCACCCCTGGTGTGGATGTTTTTAAACAGTTTATTTGGTTATTCATTTGTACTATTCACCACTCTCGTTTAAGAGGCTCGACCCTCAATTTAATTATTTAAGAGGTTCGGGCCCCTAGTATTTGAAAATAACTATTCAAAACTATAAGTAGCTTATATTCAGTTAAAGCAGGGTTTCTCAAACTATGGTACATGTACAACTTATGATAGATTGCATTATTTTTGGTGGTACAATTTTTATACAAAAAATTTAAATGAATGTTCAAGCCCTTGCATGCATAATATATCATATCTGATACAAAGTAGTTGTTTTCATCTTTCCGCTATCTATTGATAATTTTTTTAATGAAATTGTACTAACTTCATTAATGAAAAAATACTAACTTCAGTAGGGGCACTTGCTAAATCCATCAATTTCCCTCCATTTATTCCAAGCATATTTTTGTAACTAAGCCATTTACTGAATATTGTACTGTGACTGAGTTATCCAATAAGCATTTTTTAAGAAATAGTAATATTCATCAAATCAGTATTTCTTTTCGAAAAAAAAATAGTTTTAACAGTGTTGAAGTATTTTTCATTAAATATTTTTTAAGTCATTAATTAATGAAGATAAAGCCCGACATATCGAAATTGGTTACAATGAAACAGGTTCATTCGTCGCATTAATTATCATCAATAATAAAACTTATTATTTGCTATCATGTATTATTAACCACTATTTACTATAATATATAGTATATTTATATTTTATTATAATATAATAGTTTCATTTATGAATATAATTGAATAATATAAATTTAAAATGTTTTATTTTTTTATTAAAACACTCCATTTAGAATGCATTGATTTTTAATCGCAAAATCCTTTTATGATGGTACATATATTTTCGATTCTTATTTGTGTGGTACTAAATTTAAAAAGTTTGAGAACCCCTGAGTTAAAAAGCATATTTCACTTATTAAAATTTTGCCTGAAATCGTTAATATACTCTTACACCTACTGTTTCGTATGCACTTATTAATTCTAAAATGTAAACCTTTTCGTCTATCCAACCAAATTAACAATCAATCAGAGGACTTACATGTATTCGGCGAGCCACAAGATGAGAAAAAGCGGTCATAAGCTCTGAGCTGTTTTTTGTGTAATTGACTGGAAAAGAAATAGGGGCTCAGTCCCACAGAATTTTAAAAAATGCATGAGTTATGTTTAGCTTAATTCCACCCCATTTATAAACGAATTATGTGGCATTACATATTACTTGAAAAAGATTCGGGATAAGTAACGACAGAGAAAAAAAAAGAGGCATGCAAACATAAAACGCAGGGTAAAAAATATTATATATATATAAAGGAAGTCATAAACAAATTTGCTATAATGTCCCACGATTCAGAATCCCTATGGAAAAACTAAATGTAATTTTCTATCCCAGGAAGTTAGAATACAACTTTAGACAAGCATAAAAATAAATGAAACAAACAGTAAAATATGTATGTGCTCCATCAGTTTGGAATACATCTGGCGTCTTGGTTCGTTTTACTTAAAGATACATTTTCGATTTGCTTTAAGGAATATTGGTGACTTCATTTAATACAAGTGTAGTGGTTTTCATAAAAGTTTTTAAAAGAACCGCTTTTGAAAAAACCAGATACCGTGGCAAGTTTTACTTTAGAGGACTGATGCATCGTATTAAATAAAATGTTTTCAAATTCGGTTTACTGTATTTTAATTTATCTTGCATTATAAATGTGCTACTGAAAAATTTACTTTTTCTCAGATTAAATTATTTGCTTCGAATGTTCAATAAAATGAGAGTAGACTCAGAATTAGTTGGATTCCTGTACAGGGTTGGATTAGTACACAGAGTAGCCATAAAATAACTTTCACTCTTTGGTTCCATCTGTAGCTAAATCAAATAAACGGTAGGAAGGTATTTAATTAACGTCAAGCTGGTGTAACACAACAGGCTATTGGAGATGGTTCGGGATCAAACCCGAAGGGAAAGATCAGAGGACAACACCACGTAATTTTGAACCACGGTCAGATGACGAGTTTACACCTGAGTTGGTACCCCGCTCTCCAAACTTCCACACCACTCCAACGTGAGGATATATCAGGCCACGACAGATTAACGTGCACCAGCCCCCCTTGTACACGACGGTCTTTGGTTGCATTCGAACTCGCAACCCTCCGGTTGCTAATCCGTTGCTCTTCCAACCGAGCTACCACGGCCCTTCGAATAAACGGAGTGAAACCAAATTTGGTAATGAGACTTTTGAAGACATTTAGAGATGTATTCCGTGAAAAAAAATTAGCACCAAAAGTCGCCGATAGGGAGAAATTTGGCGCTGTTGAATTAGAAAGCAGTCGAATATTTACATTAAATGCAGTTAAAATGGATTATGCGAAATTTCGACTACGTACGCGACAGCAATGCCAGCTTTTCAGTAATGAGAGAGTTATCAATCAGTTCTTTCCGACGGTATGACCGGCCCACTCTCCGGACCTCAATCCATATGACTTATGACTCTGGGATAACTTGAAGTCCGTTGTGTATGTTGGTGGCATTCAAAACTTGAATGCCTTGAAAGGGAACATAAAACGGGCTATTATGAACATCCATCCCGACTCAATACGCTCAGCTGTAGACACCGGATGTAATTTGTTGTACACAAGAAAGATCAGCACATTGAAATAGGTCTATATGGTCAAGGGGAACCTGATTCTGGTGAATTAAAGATTCTTTCGTGTGAGTTAAATCTATATTAATGTGTGTGTATTGACAGTTTTTTTTATTGCATTGCGCCACATATCCACTGGTATTAGCGGCGTGGTAGTTGCTTACACAGTCGAAACTTAGTATAGTCCGTTTTATCTGTCTTTAACTTTCCAGGTTGTTGTCTGGACGAGGAATCTCGTCATTCGCAAAACTGATCGGATCTTGATGAAGGAGATATCTCGACATTAGAAAAATTGACTTGTTCTTGATTTCGTCACAATTGCATAATTGAAGGAACGACAATATCCTCATCTTTCTGATTCAATCGGCATTCTTGATGACGAGATATCTCGTCGTTACAAAATTAGTCACATCTTTATGGACGACATATCTCGTTGAAACCACTCTGAGGGTTAATGCAAATGTTCGACTGTTTTTGACTTCAACAGCGCGAAATTGCCCCCTTCAGTCGAATTTTGGTACTAAAATTTAAGCGCCGATCAGTACCATATTTGGTTCCATTCCGTTTTTTCGATTTAGCTATAGATGCCTCCAAAAAGTGAAATTTATTTTGTGGCCACCATCTCCATCAAACGTAATAACCTAAAAGCTAGTTTTATACAATAAAGTGTCATTATTCCTTTCATCCGTTTGGTTTTTATTCCGTTGAACATTTTTTTCATCTCTGTCGAAAAAATATTTTCCATTCATCATGACTCTAAAACGAAAAATCACCAAAACCAACTTTAAAATTTTTTCATCAAAAATTCTAAGTTATAATTAACCATTCTTTAGTCACGAAAACACCACATTCTTTAGTAGCATAAAAATTATATAATTTAATAACATCAGATAACTTAATTGGAAGAATAATTATATTATTCTTGGTAAAATTTCCTTGAGAAAAAGCAATCAATATAACCTTGCATGAAATATAAATATTACTTCTCATTAAAGGAGCTAGTTTTCCTTTGCTGTTCTGATATTACATCGATGATTAACTTTCACTTCAAAAACCATTATTACAGCATTTTTTCCCACTTATCGGCAGCTTGACAAATTTACTCTGCTAACTTTACGTGCGAAAAACTGAATCTGGTTAATTTTTACGCTCAACTACCCATCCTAAAATCAAGATCTTGAATCGATTTAATTTTCCGTAAATGCATCTCCGGATAAGTTGCTATTCCAGTATCACTTCAGATGGGGCTTTGTAAAGAGATACACATTACACGAACTGATTTCCTATAAACCGAACGACCTGTGTCATTAGCATTATTAGTTGACTGGGAATATATCATTAGTTTGTACATAACAGTTTCAAAACGTGTGGAGATAAAAATACTGAGCTCAAATTTTTGAAAAGGAAGACTTCTGGTGATGAACGAGCCCAGTTTTTCTTTCTGATACTGTGTAATGTTAGGATACGTCCGATGTTTTTTAATTAAAAATCTGTAATCGATGGAGTTGTTGATATCCTAGCAGGGGTTGTTATTTTTTTATCGAGGTAGTGAAAGATTTAAGAATACTTGTAATTTCTTGACCCTCCTGGTGGTTGTCTCAACGAAGTCATCAGCAAAAGTGTCTAGATTTTGATGGACGAGATGTCTCATCATTAGAAGAAAAATGAGACCAGATCTTGATCTCTCGTGATGACAAAATTGGCAATGACGTGTTGACGAGGCATCTCGTCATTAGCAATATTGGTTGGATCTTGATGGACGAAATATCTCGTCAAAATCACTTGGGGGATTAAACGATATCCATATGCGATACTTCAGTGAAAATATGGACCAGTACGGCGTCAATTTTGTTGCGGAGAAATAAGAATTTTCAATAAATTTCATTTATAAATTAACTTTTATGCTTAACTCATGCAATTATATGATTTATTTATATTATAAATATTAAAGGGTATCAAATATTGTTTAGAAAAATATAATTGATATTTACTATACTACATATCGGTACTGTTTATTTTTGCTATATAAGGAGCCTTTATATTTTCCATTCTGGTTTTCGAGATGATCATAGTTAGTGTTGAATTTGATGATACCGCGCTCGCAGATTCTTGATGAATGCTATGTATTTCCTGTATATGCATAAATGCCTATGTATACATTATATTTACTTACTAAGAATAAATATTTTACAAGAAAACAATATTTTCTCTTCAATTATTAATTTAAGAATGCATAAATCCGAGTAAAATAATTTGAAATCAATTTATTATTTTCTATTTCAACATTGTAGAAGAGAAACGAAATTTTGGTCTTTTATCATTCACAAGTAAAGCAAAAATTAAAATTAACGTCTGAAAATATTTGAGTTGTGGATACTGTTAGATTCATTTTGGAATTATTTTCTACGTAATCATTCCTTTGGTATGGATACTTTTTCATTGAATCCCGAATTAATTAATTTCAACAATTAATTTAAATTTTAAATGATTAGATATATAATTTCATACCAATTAGTTTGATTTATAATTAAACTAATTAAAAGTTCGACAAAACATCACAGCCAAAGATTTTAAAGGTTGCCAGGAGAACTGACTCGCCAAAATGCAGCCAAAACGATATTCACGTTTTGTTTAAAGCATTATACGAAACTGTATAATCTTCTGATTCATTTCATTTGTGTCGTATTTCAAATGTACTTTTAGAAAAAAACTCGAAATATAAACAATTTAAAACTTCTGTATCCTAAGAATTGAGCTTTCAAAGCCATTGAGAACATTTGACTTGTACTTCATCGTCTTGGGAGAAGTTTACATCTCTCACACCTCCAACCGATCATTTTATTCGATTCATAATAACCAATCATAAAATATTTTACTTTATAATAATGACCTAATCGATGTGCCACCATAATCACACACAATATTCCGATACTTTCAAAAAAGCATTCTTGGCATTAGGTTAATAAGGCAATAGGCCATTATAAACAATCACGTAAAATATTTTACTTTATAATAATGACCTAATCGAAATGCCACCATAATCACACACAATATTCCGATACTTAAAAAAAAGCATTCTTGTCATTAAGTTTCTTTTATTTCACAGTCACTTATATTTAATATATTTTCTTTTCCAATAACTTCATCGTTAATTCATCTCAGCTACTGGCGAAAGATAAAATAAAATATTATTTTTCAATCCACAGTCCACACAGGCTATTATTTCATCGTTGCATCAACACGATAAGAAATAGTTTAGGCTGATAAGATTTGCCCTATGAAAGAAAAAAAATCTCAAATATTTTCCTTCCAATTGCTATATGTAGGCTATAATCCCTTAATTAAGTAAATATCTCTGTGGTTTACCTTTTGGGAATCCAAGGCAATGAAATTGAATCCGGGAAATCCCGTAGAAACCATTTTATAGCTGTAATTTTCATACTATTAAAGTCAAAATCTCCAAGTCGAAATATAAACTTTCAACGAAAATATTGAAACGAGCTAAAATAAATATATCTATTTTGCTAGTCGGAATTAAATTAAATTTACGTATTTTCTAAATTAAAATTCTCTCTATGCCGAGGTATTTTATGTTTGAAAGTTGGAAAGCAAATTATAAGCGAAAACGTATTAAAGAATACCAATTTATTTTCTTCTAAGCTTTATATAATTACCGCTTATAACGTAAGGGGAGACCTCGAGTCAATTATTTATTCTGGTTCTTAAAAGCTCGACGCTGAGCATGCGTTGCATTTGAATTGAAGTTTTTTAATTACTACCCTATTTCAACAAAAATATCCATAATCAATGAGGAGACATCAAAATTCAAATATCTTTATTAACAAAATATGTCTGTTTTGAGCCCTCTGCCATCCTTTAAAATTTGACCCTGTATATTGCCCAAATCTTATGATGCAATTTTAATCATAATTCAATATTATCTTAAAATAAAACATTTAGTAATTACAAAAACAGCATCTCTATATTTTGCCCACCTGAGGGGTTAACACGTACATATCTGTTCTGCAACCTGCAGTCTTCTCTGTGTGACTTCTAACCAGTTTTGACCTTCTTGACCAATGGAATGTTTCCTAGGGTTCCTTCAATCAATCGATGAAGTTATTTAGTGATGACGTGTGTTGTTGAGAAAAAACAGCATTACAATACTCCGAAACTTCGTGACGTTAAGTGGGTTCAACCCTCCAAGTGCTTTCGACGAGATATCTTGTCCATCGAGATCTGACCAATTTTGCTAACGACGAGATATCTCGTCATTATTATTACCGATTTTTGATGATGACGATATCAAGATATGGTCAATTTTCTTCTAATGATCGTGATGGTTTCTTCTAATCACGAGATATGTCCAACAAGATCTGGTCAGTTTTGCCAATGACGAGATACCTCGTCGAGACAACCACCAGGAACATTAAGCACTCCACATATTAACCCTCCAAGTGGTTTGGACTTGATGTCTCGTCCATCATGATATGACCACTGTGCCAATAACGAGATATCTCGTCATCAAGATATTGCCGATTTTTTGTGATGACGAAATCAAGATTTGGTCAGTTTTCTAATTACAAGATATCTCGTCCATCAAGATATAATCTGGTCAGTATTTTTCTAATGACGAGTACTTCGTCGAGATAACCACAAGGAGGGTTAATGCACATACAGCGCTTAGTCTCTACACAACTCAAACTATTCGAGTTGATAACTCAATGCAATTTCTCCCAATTTGCAAATTGAGCCCGCGCACAGTTTAAAAACTTTCCTTAAATTATAGGTTCCTGTACATTTTTTCACAGCAAGGTCTCATTTTTTGAATGTTTTCGGGTGAGAAGCGAGTAATTTGAGCCAAAGTGTGGCACTTGAATTTACATGATGTCATTATATTCCACCTTTGTGTACATCTCCTGCGGTATGGGCGTGACCGATGAGTACAAAAATGCAAACGGGTGGGGCACTGAATATTCAGCACTTATTGATCGGAAAACACTTGAACGAAATTAAAAACAAGAGAAAAATGTACGAACATCGCCGTAATTTTTTATCCGCTCTTAGTCCCATGAGACCCAGACTGGCGAAAATACTCATTATGGGTCGCATCTTTATGAGACATCTCTTCCAGTGAAATTCAAAAGTGCTTCGAATCTCGTTTGCAAATGAATACTGGCTTCGTATAAGTTTCCTGGAGTAATTTTTCCATCCCGAAATAGAGCTGCGTCGAAACACAAGTTTAAGTAAGGCATGCCTACTTTTGCATCGACGCGTGTCCAAGTTTTGCTTGTTGGATTGATTTCCCTGTCGTGGTGCTCTTTGTGTTAATTAGCCGGAATCTTCGTTATGGCTAATCAAGATAATCGCACAACGTGACATTAATTGTTTTCCTCTGCGATTTGCGATTCGCTGTTGTAATCAGGCGTTATTATTAATTTTCAAATTAATGTATTTCCATTAAGCGTACGTTTCCTCAGATAATGTCATGTATTTATATATAATACATAGGTATGATATATATGATGTTCAAATACAGTTGAAGCACCATCCGTAAGCCTATCTACAGATGTTTACACAGTAGAAACAATAGCTCTACTTGAATCAACCTTGACTTGACTGTTGATTGGTTGGGTTTTTATGGCTCAATTGACAGACCTGGACAAACTCCTGAAGACTGTTTCAGAAGCTTTTTTGTATAAACTTTTCCCGGAGTAATTTTCCGAAATAGAGCTGTAAATTTAAGTAGCGTATGCCTATTTCTGTATGGATGCTAGTCCAATTTTAATTGTTTGTATTGATTTTCCTATAGTGGTGCTCTTTGCGTTAATTAACAGGAATCTTCGTCATAGATAATCAAAATATTAATAGCACAACTTGAAATTAGTTGACTTCCTCTGTGATTTGCGATTCGCTGTTGCGATCAGGCGTTATCATTTATTTTGAAATTAATGGATTTTAATCTTATGTGGGCTCTAATAATTTCGTATATTTACATAGTATGTAGGTATTATAAACAGTAGACTCGCGTTATAATGACCCTGAGACCTTCGCTCCAGAGACATTATATCAAATGGTCGTTGTATAGAACACTCTTTACTATGGTCAAGATAGTGCTTTTAGAATGTTAATTAAGCAATTTCCGTTTTCCAAAGATGTTTCCATCGACGCTTTCTAAGGTTTTCTTTTTGGTCTCTATGAACAAATCTGAGTGTTTTAGTCTTGCATAGTGGTGTGCAGTTGCTAAGTGGCAAACATTTGTCTGGTTTCTACTGAAGTGACCTGTGATTAAATCGCATGACCGTGAGACCCGAAACGTGCCAAATCGTGCCTAATGAAAACCATGTATGAAACCCGAATCGTCTGAACGAATCAAAAGACAAAGCCAAATTGGAGGTCGATATAGCGAGACTTTTCCGATGTCATTGTATCGCCATAAAATAGAATTACATCTGGCAGAACTACCAGCACCTTCTCAATCGGTCGCTGTATTACAGACTCTCCTGGTGGTTGTCTTGACGAGGTATCTCGTCATTGACAAACCATTAGCAGGTCTTGATGGACGAGATATTTCGTCAATAGAAGGAAACTGACCAGATCTTGATCTCGATATCATGAAAAAGAATTGGTCATCTCGTGAAAATGATATATCTCATCAGAATCAAAATTGGCCAGATCTTGATGGAAGAGATATCTCGTCAAACCCACTTAGAGGGTTAAATCGAGAATCACTACAAAGCGAGTCTACTGTATATCGTCGGTTTAGAGCAAAACTCATTAACTGACAAAAAAATTTTTTACTGCTAAACTATCTAGACTACCTTTTACTTTTTTGGTCACAAAACGAAATTTATAACGACTATCATAGTGTTATATGTATTTTAAACAAATTACAATTTGATATATTGTATTTATCATTATAATGAAAACAAGCATTTAGTCTCTCCGAATAAAATGTCAGTTAATGATTTTCTGCTATAAGTCATCGATTTGTGCAGTTCAAATAAAATTGGAACTCCATCTATGGGTAGGCTGCGGTAGCTTGATTGGAAGAGCAACGGATGAGCTACCGGAGGGTTGCGAGTTCGAAGCTCGATCCAACCAAAGACCGTAGTGTACGTGGTGGCTGGTATAAGTTAAATCTGTTGGGGCCTCAAATGTCCTCAAGTTGGCGTGGTGTGGAATTTTGGAGAGTGGGGTGCCAGCTCAGGTGTTGACCTCGTCATCTGACCGCGATTCAAAATTACGAGGTGCTGTCCTCTGATCTTTCCCTTCAGGGTTGATCCCGGACCGTCTCCAATAGCCCATTGTTTTGTTCCAGTGGGACGTTAATTAACAACCTGCCTACCTAAACGTACGTATAAAATATTACTCAAATACGACAGTGAAAATTAATTTTAGTTTTGAATTAAGACTTAATCTAGAGGTAGGTAGGAATTTTAATTAACGTCGAACTGGAACAACACAACGGCCTATTGGCGACGGTATGGGATCAAATCAACTATATCTAGAGAGAAATTCGCTTTGGCTGAATTTTGGCGAGATTATTCTTATGGCAACCTTGAAAAAGTAGCAGTAATGGTTTCGTCAGGCGTGAATGTAAGTTAATTATAAACAGCACTTAATTGAGATAGATTTATTGATTTAGATATTTAAAATGTAATTAATTTAATTTTAAAAACAGATTATTGGAATCAGTGAGAAAAGTATCCAAATTAAGCGAATGATGATTTTGATAGTAATTCCAAAATGAATATTAAATACAAGCAACTGAAATATTTTCAAGCTATCATTTTAATTTCCGATTTTGCTTGTGAATAATAAAAAATTCAGATATCGTTTCGTTTCAGAAAGAGAATAATCAATTACTTCCAGATTATTTATTCAGATTTGTATATTCTTAAATGACATTGAAAAGAAAAAATATCGAAAGCTTGTTTCTCTTTAAATAAATATAACGTAAATAAGCTTTTATACAAATAAAGTATGTAAGTACCTTTCATTATTAAATGTGACAGTGCAAAATTATTCACAGATTTACCCAATTTCAACAATGGATCACTGGTAAACTTAAGTGAAGATGCAAAAAGGCTCCCTTAGGTAAATAAACATTGACGGGTTAGGGTTGATTTTAGTACAACCGACTATAAAGGGGTTTTTAATTAAGCTCCATTATCTAACAGATATACCACGCCTACTAGCGGTGATAATAATAATGCCGAGATATCTCGTAACCACTTGGATGGTTAAGCCCCGATCTAATTAGAACTTGTGTAGCAACAAATAACCGTAGAGCGAGATACGAAACCAGACTTGACCATGTGAATTCAATTCCTTAAATAAGTAAAAAAATTTTTAAAAGTCCCACCAGAAGGAATTTGGCTCTAATGTAACTTAGATATGGGTATTGCGTATGTTATGAAATATTCGAGTATATAAACGTTGCAAATAATTTTCTTCCATCTTAGATCAGCTGCAAGTATTGCAATGCCAGTGAATCACTAGTCATACAGTACCTGATCAATCATTGTTCGTTAAATTTTATCAAATAGAAAAACTTCTGCTCTCAAGAAATTGGTGGAGACTACAGTCCTTGCGAAAAAGTCTGCTAAGGAATGATAGTCTCTCAAAAACAATATAACAAATCTAAATACCAAGATCAGGAAAGGATGCACACAAAATTTGGTTGAATGTGGCTCAAAAGTATTTTTATACTGAGGTCTAAACGTATCCTGCTTAATTACAACCTTATACGCTATCAATTATTATAATACATTGTATCATGTGCTTCATCATGTATGATAAAGCACTTGTATTAGCTTGAAGTTTTGGTCTCTTAACTTCTCAGATTTATAGACTTAATCCTCGTAATATCCCCAAGAAGATTTAAAAAGACTATAAAATTTGAAGATATACTTTTATTCAATATAAAAAAGCAGTCCCCCTTAAACTTCGCACTTTAGAAACTTAAGTAATGGCTGTTGAAGGCTGTCAGGGAGGATTATTATAGATTTCTTTGAAGCAGATACCCATTTTATTTTCATCGTACTGAGAAGCTATCAGTCACTCAGTGTATCATGCAATGATACGCGTCGCCTCTTCAATGAAATGAAACAAAATTTCTAATAGTTTTTATCACCAAAAACCGTTTTATTGGTTCATTGCTCTTTTAAAAATGTTTGAAAAATTGTTCATAAATGTACTTAGTTTACGAAATTGCAAAATTTGTAACTATCATAAGTAACTCAAGGCAATAGGATAATGACATCAATTTAATTAAGCTTTAAGACATTCTTAATCAAATCCCTCGATAATTAAGCTCAGGTGTAATCTCGTCATCTGGCAGAGGTTCAAAATTACGTGCTCTTGTCCTCGGATCTTTCCCTTCGAGTTTCATCCCGGGCAGGCCCCATTAGCCCATATGTGCGACGCTAATGATAATTATGTCTCAAAAATGAAATACTTCTTTAAATCATTTTAATAATCCTATTCATTATTACACATTCTAAGTACCTTAAAAGATATTTCTATTTAGTCAATCTCATTTCTTTGAAATCTATTTTTAAACTATATTTTCCAGGGATGCGTTTCAAGTCAAACTTATTATTAAATATATTATCTATAATTAAAAAATAATTTTTGCTAGAATTCTCTATCTTTAAATAACGAGAGAAACTTTTTTGTGTAAACGTAGTAAATAGAACATTTTTTCTTCATCTCTTTACTATTTTAGATTACAACATAGTTACTGAATATACTTTATTAATCCAATATTTTTAAACCATCTTTTGGAAATGAAAAGTGATTTTTTATTATACTAAAACGTTAGTGCATCTTTCGACAAAATTTGAGCATTTTAAACTTTTAAAATATCGTTTTCTTAAAAACTGAATTAATTAAAGTAAAATTTTCAAGCAGAAAATGTACCATATCACTTAATGGTTAGCTATGATACTTGCTACTTGAAAATTACTCTGTAATAGCAAAATCCTCATTTACAAAATAAATATTGGAGACAGAAATATACATTCACAGAGCATTAATAAATAAATTGAGCTAAACACTGAAAAAAGTAAATTAGTACATAATAATTGTGTAATTGCAATAATAATGAACTGAAATTTAAAGATAATATTTTGACACACATTGAATTGAGGGGAAGCATAATCTTTGTTGCAATATATTGTATCACAGATATTAATATCTTATCAAATTAAATGAAGAATGATTTGGGGATTCAAAATCTCAGAATGAGAAAATCGATATGCTGTCTTAGGAAATTTATGCAGATCTATAAATTGTCAAGGGTATCCTAATAAATCCATTAACTTGCCCGCGGTAAAAATGCACTGTCCTAATATGATAATAACTGTTGTATAGCTTATTACTATATAACGCGTTGGCTTAAGTCAGGGCGTCTTAACTTTCTATATGCACGAGTGATTTGAGATCTTCAATGTGTCAGAAAGATTTACGCCTCCATTATCTAGTGGTGTGCAACCGAACGCGATTTATCAGTATCAGTCATCATTTAATGCTAGATATTTCGAAATACGTTAGAATTTGTGTTTTAGGAAGCAAGTCCAAAAGTGAACCCAACACGTATATCTCTTAATTTCCACAACCTGGCAGTCTTAGAGGACAAAATAAATGACCATTGCTTCAACTCAATGCATGAACCATTACTCAAAATGGAAGTTTCGTAAATGGGAAAACTATGTTCCTAAATTTAGATTCATGCTAACTAGGAGAAGGTGTCATGCATTAGGCTATGGATTCTCGGAATATTCCGTATTGATTTCTTCACGGGTTGTTTAAAATTTACTTTAGATTCCCTTATATATTTTTCCGGCAGACAAAAAGAAACGGGGAACTGCAGAACTTTGAACAGATGCGGTAGTTAAGTTGGAGGTAAAGTTCCCATTGAAACCCAGCGTGATTAATCGTTTTAATTTCCTATTCAAATGCTTTGTGATTAGAAGGGTGAATTTATTACTGCTTGCATTAAAAGGCACACACAAAATAAGTTTGATTTCTACTCGGTTGCTTTCTCACTTAGAGGGGAATGGGCAACGGGTGTTTAAATCGGCCTTATTCTGCGTTCGGATCAGATTAGTTTCCTTCCGCTGCGCGTGAAGCCATCGAGGCTGGGCTTTGCTTTGAAAACGAAAAATAAAACTTTGCCATACTTGTACCGCGGTATTTTTGAAAAAGGGGGAATTGATTGTTTCATTTCATTTATTTAAATTCGGAGTTGAGTCACTTTGAATACAAAATTACGGTATATTTCATTCATATCGTAGGCTTAGAGCAGAAACTCATTAGCTGACAACAAGAATAAATTAAATAACTTACAAATAATTTAATAGATAAAAATATTCAAACTATTAAATTTTAGGTCAAAAATTATAAGCATTTTGATAGTATTATACTTTTGTTCAAACACATTACAATATGTTAATGTATTTCTCATCATCATCTTATCATTTAGTGCCAGAAAACCAATTCCGACAAAAGTCAGTTAATGAGTTTCTGCTCGAAGCCGTCGATACGTTTCATCCTATGTAAGATAAATACTGTTGATCATATCGAAATTGGATACATTGTTGATATATGAGGAAATTTAAGGTAGTGTAGTTTTGCCTTCTTCTAATATCACATTTAATTACTAAATTATCATATCTATTCAGTTACAGAATCCTAGGAAACATTCTTTTTCGGAAGCAATGCAGGAAAGACTGCGGGTTGCAGAATGGTTAAATGAGTGCATGAACCTCAGGAGGTTAAACACGTTTCAAAAAATAGTTTAAGGCAATTTTTGCTAGTCTTTCAAAAGTTGGGAGATTGAAGCTCTTGTCCTTAACTCTTATAAAGTTTTAAAATAGAATATTTCTACGAATTACAATTGTATCGGAAAAAAATAAAACTTGAGTTTTAAGTGCCTCGATAAAATTTTAACTGCATGCATAAAGTACAATGCAAACTTTTCAATAAATAAAATGTGAGTTTTAAGTGCCTCAATAAAATTTTAACTGCGTGCATAAAGTACAATTCAAACTTTTCAATAAACGCATTAACTAATTCAATAAGAACAACTGCAGTTGTAAATTATTTAAAAATATATTTTCATGTTTTTATAAGTGTTTCATCCTATTTGAACAGGGCCTTAATCCTCTAGCCGCTTCGTGCTTAAATTTATTATTTTGATTTAAAGATACTATTTGTAGTTTTATTCATTATTGAGAAGTTACTGAGTCGGATCCATTCCAAGAGGTTTATTTTCTTGAAGAAATAGGGAGATCTGTAGGGCAGATCAGAAGAAAAAATTTGTCAGTAACGACTGTCTCAAAACATATAGATAATGAGATGTATCACATCATGTTCGCTGATCTAGAGAAAGCCATAAAATGCTTATGAAAGTCCATGAGAGAAAGGTATGAAGGGAAAAAAATTGTCAAAATGGTAATTGTGAATTCACTTTTAAAAAGCCCTACGAATTTAAAACGAATTTTTATTTTACCAGTGTGCCGAAACTTATAATCGGTTGGAACTGTTATTAGGATAAATTGACTTCAAAATTAAAAGTACATTTAAAAAACTGTAGTTTCTTTTACCTTCTCTTTCGTTAGTATTTTTATTTCCTATTCAACTATCCCACGTTAGTATTTCCAAGCAGCATTTTAAATTTTGTGTTTTACTTTACTCACCTAAGCAAATCCTCCTTTTTCGCTCCAACTAAAAATTAGGAACTAGGAAGATCTTGACATTTAGGCTTTGAACCTAGAATGATCATCTAAATCTGCTGAGGAAGGTTTTGACAGCTGGAAAAATGCCAACTTTGTTGCTTTGCCGTCTCAGAAAAACAGCGAGCTGTTGATTCTGCACTAGCCAATCAGGCATAACGTTATCTACGCTACATTTTAAAACTGCTAGAGTATAAAGTAAAAGTTGTAAATGTTTTGATAGAACGAGTGGCTCTATTCCTACAGGATGACAATGTTAACTTACCAATACAGAACAGTTAGAGATAGATGTGTTTGTTTCTTTACTATATAAGTTTGATATATTATTAGTACAGCATACAAGCCATCAACTACAAAGCCGAAAGTCATTTTTCATATCTTTAACAGCAAGTGAACCCTACGGAAGAAACACCTGAGATCGAAATATAAACGGCCGCGTGGGGTATATCTTACCCCAGGCTCCATTTGCATTAAGAACCCCAAATTTTGTACCTAATTGTTTGCCAAATTTAATTTAAATGTTATTAACTTAATTATTCAAATATAAAATAAAAGACACAAAAGGTGTGCGGGGTATATCTAACTCCAATTGTTACGAATTTGTGCAAACTCCCGAAGACCGAAGAGTCTGGAAATTGCAGAAATACCTTATGAATGCAAATATTCAGTCTAGATCTCATAACAATCAAGGTAAAAAATATGATAAAAGTATTATCAATCGATAAATAATATCACAAAAGCATTATCAATCACAAAATAATACCACAAAAGCATTATCAATCAATAAAAATGTCACAAAAGCATTCAATGCCTTTATAACGTTTAATTTGTAAAATAAAAACAATTAACCAATACTTTCAGGGGAGGGGCCCCAGACCCTATCTGGATATGTCATTACTAGTATTCACTCACCTCACGTGCAAAAATATCTTAAGAATAAAAATATGCAATCTAGATCACATTACCAATCAAGACAGAATTGATGGAGCGTATTTTGCACCCCGTTTATCCTATGAAAGATGCGAAGAAACTTTACTTCCAAGCCTTGCTACGTTTTTAAATAAAAAGGTCTGCACTCAAACGGAAGGAAACGCAATTACATCCCCATTTGCTATCTATAACCGTCAGAACTCGAGATGACGGTCATTAGAAAACAATGATGAAAAGAAGACAGACGAAACAGAAGTCATAAATTTCTCTTCTCAAAGTAACTAAACGATTTAACGAGAAAGCTGTTGTTTCCCTGTTCTCCTATCGGAAAAAACACTCAGAGGTCTATCTAATCGATATTAAAGATATATATCGATTGTTTTATTTCTAGACTGTATTTTTCGAATGTTTTCGTTTTCACATTCACCTGCTGGTAGTAAAAATTCGTTGCTGACTTCAAGAAAATTTAAGAGAATTTTTCGTGTACTTAAATTTTTGAAGAAAAGTACAATGCGAATGAAATTAAACTTTAAAAGTATTTCGTTTTTGGATTGTGCTAGCAATTCCTATTTACTTGAATGGACTGTAAATTTATTAGTGACTGGTGTCTTTAAATAATCTACCTGATATCTAGAAATTTATTGTAGTGAATTAGCAAAAATTCCCGTACTAAAAGTTAAGGTAATCAAAGCGATATAACTATTAAGCGTCTAATGCTTTGTTTAAAATACTAAATTTTCATACAAAATTATAAAAATTTTAAAGTAACGGATATTAAGTAAAAAATAAATCAATCAGTTAAATAACTACAGATATATTTTTTATCCTGAAGCAAATCCATGGAGTACGCAAGGGTCTCATTAATGGACAAAGACACAGAAACAAAGGAAGCCACCTGACGATCAAAACAATTGTTTTCGAAAATCAAGGTGTAGTTCATCACTAGCACTCTCCAATGGGCAAACTGTCGACAAGGAATATTAGCTGATAGTGTTAACCGATAACCAAGTGATTCCAAGTGGTTTCGACGAGATATCACGATCTGACCAATTGTGCAAATGACTAGATACCTCGTCATCAATATGTTTTTTGATCTGGTCGGTTTTCTTCTAATGACGAGATATCTCGTCCATCAAGATCTGGTCAACATTTTTCTAATGATGAGATACCAGATCGAGACAACCACCAAGAGGGTTAAATAAATATTGTTAGATGAAAGAAATCACGACTGCCATAAGACTGGATAGTCTAGATAGTCTCTCACAGCAATTCTTCGTCGGGAGCATCACACATTTTCCAAAATATTTTTGGCCAAATACGGCTATGTGAGGGGATTTCAATGTAAGGATTTTACTTTCCGTCATCCAATGCTCTCAGTAGATAATGGAGCTAAATTTAAGGTAACTACCTTAAAATTTAGCTAAGTGACGTCATTCCCGGAATACGTACAAGAAATACCTTCTGCCATAAAAACACTAGAGCCATCTATATTTAGCTTTACAGAGTCTCTTATACACAGGCTGGCAATGATATATCCATGATATGATTCCATGGGAATTTTGTCCAGTTCTCAGACTGAAGAGGACATTTAAAGAACAAGATTTCAGTACACAGAAAAAATCAGAACAAATGGCATGAAACAACTGGTGGATATCCCAAAAAGTGTCAATGAAAAATGCCTCCAACAATAGAAGAATCAATTGAAGAGGTGTGTTGAATTTAGAAAGAACCAATTTTTAAGGGGATAAGATTTGAACTAAATCTGTTAAATAGTTTTATTTTTCTGCCAAAATATCAGGTCGTTTTAACAGACATCAACCCTCCAATCTGATTAATTTTGCTAATGACGAGATATCTCGTGAAGATATTGCATATTTTTTATGACGAATTCAAGATCTGGGCAGCATTTTTCTAATGACTAGAATATCTCGACGAGTTGAATATCTCGTCCATCAAGCTCTGGTCAGTTTTACTAATGACAAGAAAGACCGCCTCGGTGACAACCACCAGGAGGGTTGATTGTAATGGCATACTACGACAGTACTATGGTAAATGCAAAATGTAGAAATATGCAATGAACTAAAAATTATAAGCTTTTACTCATAATATTTTGCTGTATAATTACTCAAGTATCAAGTAGTTGAGATTTCATTACTCAAGTATCAAAATGCTTCACGTAAACAAAAGAAATCATACTCAGTGTTGAAAACTCAAATGTTGATTTGGCATATACATATTTATATCGTTTCAGAAAATATAGGTGATATACATGAATACTCATGCACTTTATACGAGCTCTTGTGTGTATAAAAAATAAATAATTTGATGAAGAACCCATGAAAAAGTTTAGAAACAAAAAAATGTTGGCATCTTACAGGAATCTTGTGTTTATAAATACGTGTTAAAATATAAAACATAAACGTAATATTATAGATGTACGAATTACATTAATTTATTTTGTGGACTTCCGTCATTTTTTCGATTAGAGAAATTGCGTTTGAACATTTTCGAAAAAAGTTCTTCACCCACCTTTAAAACAGTAAGCTTATTGGAAACGAAATTTTTGGAATGGTCTCTTATTTCCCAAAACTTTTCTTCTCCTTCCGTTTTCCTGTTTTAAAGCTTTTTTCACCCAAAAGTAGCCAGGAAATTCAAAGATAAATTGCCTTACTATAAAACAACACAAACAGTCTTTTGATATACATTCCCGCTTTCTTTGACCTGCTTGCGTTTGCTTATTTGTTCCATCTATTGCCTTCTCTTGTTTTGAAATTTTTCATGCAAGTTTGTCATTTTTCGTTGCGTGTAAAATCCGTTGACTTTTCTTGTTTAGTTTAAGAATGGAAATTTTTTCGGTGATCCTCTTTTACGACCACGATTTTCAAACGTCATAAAAAACAAATATTTTTTGGCATATGCGGTGAATTTTCTTCTTTGCACTCCTTCTCTAACTGAAGTTGCGAGGAAGGAGAATCTTATTTTATGAGACGGGAGTTGAATTTCAAGTCTACGATGTTTTTTAAATACAAATAGACTTTCCTTTCCTTTATATCTTTATAAAGCTGCTTGCGCCCCTTTATTTCGCTTTAATAGTTCGGATAAAACAGCTCTGTTTTTCTAATTCGTTTGACCGATGAAAGGTATTCCTTTGAAAATAATGTTTTTTATTTCCAAAGTATTTAAAATACTCTCAATTTATTTGTCAGGTAAACTAAGTAATTACATATCGTCGACTTAGAGCAGACTCATTAACTGATGGAGAGACGTTTTTATTGTACAACTGTTTAATAACTAATTATTAGTTTTTAAGTCAAAAAATAAAAATTGTAGACATTTTGATAGTACTATATATTTTTTAAACAAATTACAACGTGATGATGTATTTCTCGTCATCGTGAAAGTAAGCATTTAGTGTCTTCGCAAAGATGTCAGTTAATGATTTTCTGCTCTAAGCCGAAGATATATGAAAATACAATTGAATAGGTGTATTGTGTACAGTTAATTAGTTGTAGCGTGCACCGTTGAATAGTTGTAGTTTATACAGTTGAATAATTATAGTGTGTACAGTTGAATAATTGTAGTGTGCACAGTTGAATAATGTGAATGTTTTCCCTTAAATGTATCACATCACATTTTAAACAATATCAATATTAAATTATACTTATGAAAAATTTCTTTTCGAATATGCAATTCATACCTTTTTAGCTCAATCCCATTTAAAGTTTTAAAAATATTCGTTCAATTCAGCGATGTTCAGCTGAAACGGATGCGTGCTCTAATAAAAGTTAAGTAGTTGTTGGCTATGCTTTAACATCACAAATAATTGTAAAATTGCAAAAGTAATAATCCGAAATAAATAACTGCTTTAATTTAAAATAAGGTATATTTGGACTTAGTATAGCGCAAATGACTGTAGAGCGAAAAGCCAAACCATTTATAATGGAGCACATTTAAGAAATTCCGTGACACTTTTAACTTGACATTTCTCAACTTCTGGGGAATAATTATTTAAATTTGCTGCGTAAATATTTAAATTTGTATACTTCAAACATTCAAGTTCCTTATTTTTGAAAGGTAGTTTTTGCAAACCATCAATGCTGACTTAACGCTTTCAAGAAACAATTTTAAACGAGGTGAATAGATTTATTGATGAAATTCGCTTATTTTTCTGTGAAGGATATGAATATTTTTATTCCACGCTTAACTTCGCGGTTTAAGCAATTTCACACGACGCCTGAAATCTAGCAAAACACAAAAAAATCCCCGGTTTAATCGCACATGATAAATTGCTTCCTGCGGAACTGACACCATCTTAATCTAATGACCGGGCTTTTATTTGCCCTAAATTAAAGGAAGTAAAAATTGCTTCCGGGAGGACTACCCAAACACCTACTATTGCATCGCATTTGGGACGTTCGTTGCTGACCAACAACGCTAGCTACGCAATTTTCGTTAATCCCGATCACGAAATGCAAATACTTCGAAACTTACCGTTCAGTCCGGAACTATGCACTGTTGGAGTTAATTCACTTTCCCAAATTAATCCATGTTCTCGAAGTCTAATACCCGATGCGTCTTTTCGCTGACAGATGAAAAGCTGAACTAAGCACTCCAACGGATACTTCACTTCTGCCGTGAGGAAAAGAAAATATCTACTAATGACTAGCAAAGTTAGACATGGTGTACTAGCATGGAATAGAACTCTTGTATTATTCCTTTTACAACGTATTACACTTAGCGACGCGTGATGTGAACAAGCCTTTAATATTCTCTTCGGTCTAAAGGGGACTATGAGTGTAAGCAAATGAAGGTGAAGATTTTACTTCCTCTATCCGAATGCTCTCTTGTGATACATATCTGGGTTACCTTAAAATATTGTTTGTTGCCGCTTTGGCGTTTAATCTAATCGGTGTTGACAAATCAGCTATCATATATCAATTTGGAATTCATTCTTTGCAATTTTTATTGGTGATGTGCTGATATCATATTTGAAAAACAAGCCAAGTGACGTCATATTCGGAATACGTATGGAAACAATAGTGTTTGCTAAGAGTATTTATTTCACCAGAATTACACGCAGCTTTTTAATTCGATAAAAATAAATTTTCTATGGATGTTTGCGTTCATACATCTTTGATAAGCATTAACAAAATTCTTTACGCTAAAAAGTTTGAGTTTTTAATCCCCTGGTATTGATGTGGTATCTCATCAATAGCAACTGACCAGATCTTCATGGACGAGATACCTCGTCATTAGAAAAAAATAACCTAATCTTGATCTCAGCTTCATACAAAATCAGCAATAGCTTGACGAGATATCTCGTCATTAGCTAGAAATCTAGAAAAAGGGAAATGTTTGTGGTATAGCTTGCTATTCTGCTAAAAATGTATTAAACGATATAAGTAAAAATAACAAAATATATAATAAAATACATTAAGTCAGTAATAATATAATAAAATAAAATAATAAGTAAATAAATATAGGAAAATAATAGTAAAAAATATTGAGAATAATAAGAAAAAAATAATTAAAAATTATGTACGAAAATAATAAAGTGCATACGAAAAATATATATCTAGGAATTTTGTGCAAAACATTTATAAATGTATTCAAAAATACTCTATACACTTCCAAAATATGATGGAAAGACTTCATAAGAAGGATAAAACAAAAATCTATCTCAGTCTTACTGACCTTAAATAGTCCAATACATTTCAAGAATTAGTGATTAATATAAACAGCATGACAGTTTTCATTAAAAGTCCATCCCTCCTCCATGCGCGTTGACAAACACTTAAACGAAAGAAATATCAGAATACTGTAAAGTAGAACTGAAAGGAATTTACTTAAGCTGTATAACAAATCGGGGACATTTGAAAGAAGCAATGAATTCTATTTATTGGTACAATAAATAACGCTTCGTGGACTCCAAAGAAAACACAGACGCCGATCTAAAAATGAACCCGCGAAAAGAATATAACGCGCATGCAATTTGATAAGACAAAACGTTGTTTGAACGTTTTAAAAAGCCTCCAAATGGATCCCAGAATGAAATAGAAGACACTGGAGAAAATACAGCAGTTGGAAAACACATTTTGCATTTATAACCCTCAAATTGAAACAGCAAATTCCAGACCATTGAATATAAATCAAAGATAGAGTCCGCCTATCTCTTTTCTTCTAATTCAAACGATCACTCTTTTTTGATTCAAAGTTTCAACTTTCAAAACCCAAGTTTTAATTACTATTATTTTTTCGTCTCTCTCTTTTTTGAAGGAGCTAACATTTCCCTGCGTTAATCCAGTGGACGGCCCACAGCTTCCATCAATTAACTCAAAGGAGGTAAAAGCCTCAGCTACAAAATTTTAATGAGATGATTAATCTTGATGGCGTACGGAAAATCGAATTTTTGTGACTAATTGATTCGAAATTAATGCTCCTTATTAATGAAGAGCTTTTAAAAATTAATTTCTGGGTTTGAATGCACTGCGAGTTTTATTTTTGGGTAGCCATCCGCCTAGACTAGCTGTTGACGCGGGGCTTAGCCGCCTAATTCTCCCTGATGATGATGAGTGAATTAGAATGCAGATGTAAATTAGTAAAACAGAATGGTTATTATGCGTGATGTTAAGATGTTAGTCGGCGAAGCAACCGGAAAGCCAGCTCCAAACAAAACCGTTTCTGCCGTAGTTGAGTGCTAATTAACCATACTTTAATCTTTTCAATCTTAACAACAGTAACGGAAGCTTTCAGCTTAAAACTAATCATTTTCAGGTGTACGTTTTGAATATTCATATTGGATTGTAATTAGAACTAAGTGCTACGAATTTCATTAAAAGTTTTATTTCGCTCTATGCCTCTTAAGGCATGCATAAAATGGAAGGTACATCTTATCACTTTAATATACTTGTAATGAAATTTATTATTTATGGAAAAAGTTTTGAGACCTACGATCATTAAAGGATCTGACTTTTTGCCCTTGAATGTACTTCGTCGATAACACTTACACCACATTCTTATAAAATTTAATAATAAATTAATTATTGTTCGAAGTTTTGAATGAAAATTAGTGGTACTCATAGAATTAATTACCGAAACTTTTTAGATGCATTATATCACTTCTTAGAATTTGACAAATAAAATTTTCAGAATACAGTTTAAGGACATGATCTTAGTTTATTGAAAACAAATCTTATTGTCGTACTTCAACAATATTTCAGCCCTTTTCTTTTAATTCCTCACGACTCCTGTAGTAGTGAATGAAAAGTGTGAATTGAATTTCATAGATGTTTTTTGAAATGCGAAATATGAAAATAAATCACGTCTTCAGTGCATAAATAAAAACAGCAGTAAAAAGTTGTAACCCTAATTTGTTAACACAAATGTAAAGGATAATTTTATCATACAGGATTATCGATATCTGTAAGTGTATTTTTAAGTATTGTCTCGATATTTTTATCCCTAGTGCAATATCTTTCATTAGCTAAACTTTCTTGTTTTTGAGATGTGTTTATATTCATATAATTTTTCCTATGCACACACATGTCCACAAATTAAGGTAGGTAGGTAGTTAGTTAACGTCGCAATGAAGCAACACAACGGGCTACTGATGACGCTTGCAAAAAAAACTATTATTTTTTGCCTGAATCGCTAGTTGCAGTGTGGGACAGTTGTCAATTTTTTCTAAATATTAATTAATTGTAATCGATACTTTATTTACGCATTGCCTTTATCAAGTTCTATGGGGAAAACTAAATAATTATACACTGTAATAACTTTGGTCAAAAATTTCTCCTGAAAAAATATGTAAAATACATGATTTGTAAAAGTGTTTTAGTATAAAAACAAATGTATCCCAATATGTTAAAAATATTTTATGTTAAATTTATACCATATATTGTTATTAGTGTCTGACCTCTAGTGATCATCTTTAATACTGAATTTACCAAGCGGGTCGAATGACCCGTTTTAAAATTTTAACTTAAAAATTACTTTTTAAATTTTTTCACTTTTCTTCAATTGACTGCGACTTTTTATAAAACTTTTATAAAATTAATTTAGTATGACTTATTTCTCTTTAACTTTCTGTATCCGACATGCGTATGAAGTATACCTATTTCTTCAGTGACAGGTCATTTGACCGTTTTGATATTTTATAAGTTTTTATAAAATTGTCAACTCTAAAACTATCCCATATAAATTCCTGTGCAAATTAATAAGGACATGCACCAATGTAAAGAGTTTCATGCTTCATTGTATCCTAACGATAACAGAACATCTCAACTTTGAATTTTTTCTTCTGAAATGAAGTAACAGTATTAATTCGAGATAAAACCGCCCAAATAATGAAGTTCCATTCTAAACCTTTTGTACCCATATACATGTGCCTATTACTTTTCACACCTGTGTATAGATGTCACACCATCTCAATTCTAAAATTAATATGGGTACTCCTCGGTTATCATTTTTTATTTGGATATTTGGTTGATATCATATTGCAATCGCATCAGTTTACTGTAGATCATCACAGTGATTGCTTCAAAGTGAGTTCAGTTACAATTACACTGTTTATTATTGTGAAAATTTGAATGTTGAAAGTGCCATTTTAGAGTAAGAAAATTCATAAGTAGGATTACGCTAATGATTAACGGAATTTTGTAATTTCGTTTATAATTATTAAATTATTGTTTAAAGATAATTTTGCTTATATTTCAAGCTCTAATTCCACTGTTACCTGCATTCAAATGGAAAATGGGTTATTTAACCGGTTATGGTAAAAATAGGTATTTACAAAAGGTTGGTAAATTTAGTGTTAATTAGCATCTTAACAGAAATTCTTCATTCCATATTATGTCATATTTGATGAAAATGTTATTAAATGAAAATGTTTAACATTTGTACATCCATGCATATAAATATGAAACACTTTTCATTTGCATTATTATTTTACATAAGTAATATAACAATGTATGAAATAAGAACATACATGAGTGTTTGATATATTTCTAAGCAAATAGCTATCTATAGAATTTTATACATAGTGTTTAGTAAGTAAATAAATATTTATTCATTTTTTATATAATACACTCGAAAATATTTCGTATTTAAAATGTTATCTGATATCACGATTTGATGAGATATGTGTATGCTATTTTTCATTCTATGAATGGAAGTAATATTATACGTACAAACAGATTTTGCATAAAGAAATGAGCGGTTTGTTTTACTTTTGATTATATTGTAGTTTGAAAATGGTCTCATACACTTTTGAGTGTCTTAGTTTAAATATCAAATATCAATAAAATTTAACTAATCAAGAAAAATGAAAGTAGTGTTGATTTTTTTCGAGTTTTAAGGTTTCAAAAGCTATACCTACACTCTTAAAGTTGGGAATGAAGAATGGAAGTGTAAAGCTTACTAACAAATTATCGCTAAAAGTATTGAGTCTCTAAGCATTAGTTCACTGTTATTATCCTCAGTTTCTAATCGTAAGAGAAAATTTCAAAATTTGTATTCTAAAACTAACCTTGGTAATTATGGCAATAAATTTACCAATGAAAACACTGTGCAAGAATTACCCCATAGCTATATTTTAAATTGGGAAGGTTAATGAGCTTGCATTCAAAAGGATTTGTAAGACTACGCGAGCAAATCCAAATCCGGAAGGTTGTAATTGCGGATGCTACAATTAAGAATTCAAAAGTTTTAGATTAGCATCTTGTTCTACTTTCTATTTTCGGTGGTATAACACATAGTGAGATACACAATCCGATTTCAGAATAATTTGTAGAAGCTGTGTGACGAGCAGTCTCCTTTGTTGCTCTAATCCTTTCTGTAAGAGAAACGAATGCCTAAAAGACACCGAAAACTCATTAAATTAGCATTATGTACATTAGAAAACAGATTACATTTGCAAACACTCTGTTTCAAGCATCGGGCATTTTCAGAGGGATTAATTCTTGACCAATGCTCTTACACGTTAATTAAAATGCATAATTCCAAAGATGCCTATTTATTTTTCACCTATACAAGTCTATGCAAAGTTGATATTTTATAATTCAACATAGTCACCAATTACTGCTATATACTTTTTCGCCATTCAGAAACAGATTCCTCCAAAGGAAAAATTCTGACTGGTCATTCATCCAATCGTGTACCGCCGCCCTGACCTCCTCATTACTAACGAATATTCGACACTTTCTTTCTTGAGTGGTCCGAACAGGTGGTAATTACTGGATGTAAGGACAGGGCTAAAAAGTGAATGTGGAAGAAGCTCAAACTTGATCTTTATAACACTGGGTCTTTGCCTTTAACAATGTCCATTCGTTGCTTGTGCTGGTAGACAATCTTCAATTCTAATTCAATGTCTTTATGTTGAAGTACCTAGTTTCGTTCGGAATTACTATCTAATGTAATGTATGTACAGTGCTTTACAAATGTCAAAATATTGAACTGTTTATGAAAATTGGAATTAATAACGAGCAAATATAACTTTTTCGGTCATTTTAGAAGCTTGTTCACAGATCCTAGGTAACGGATATGTAGTCAAAGTTACAAGCTTCAAAAATGACTAACGAAGAATATGAAAGCAGGTTTATATAAAATTGGTCCATGCAGCCATTTCGGTGGAACTAAACATTTACCCTCATCAGGACCAAAATAAACAAGAAAAAACTCGCGTTTAAATATATTATCTTTGAATGGTGTTGTCATCACACACACTAGTTTTTCTGTTTAAGCTGTCCAGGTCATGTGTAAAGGCATGAAAGTACTCGCATCATTCCCTAGTGTGTCAGATAAGGTAAAAATTTATAAGACCTCTGATAGATTAATAAGGTTACTCTAATAGGTCTCTAAAAGATTAATAAGGCTTCTATAATAGATTGAGAAGACTACTCTAATAGATTGATAAGACTACTCTAATAGATTGATAATACTACTCTAATAGATTGATAAGACTACCCTAATAGATTAATAAGGTTAATAATAGACTTATAAGAAGGGTCTAATAGAGATAAGGTCTAATAGATTAATAAGACTACTCTAATAGATAATGCTTCTCCAATAGATTGGTAACGCTTCTCTAATAGATATTTAAGGCTTCTCTAATAGATATTTAAGGCTTCTCTAAAAGATTAGTAAGGCTTCTTTAAAGCTTATCTCGAAAAAGTATCGAGATTGTAACACTTTCATGGTCCTGATGATAGTGGACGTTTTATTCCACCGAAATAGCTATAGACCAATTTTATCTTCATTAGTGAATTTTGGGCGCTTTTAGACTTCCTACCTGCTTAATATTTCTATCTTTAACTTTACCCATAGATGTGCAATTAGAGCTAATTTACATATCTATGTACACATTTTTTCATAATGTGAAGAAAAATCATTCAACTTTTAAGCCTCCAACTGATTTCAATGAGATATCTCGTCCATCAAGATCTGATCGATTTTGCTAATGACGAGGTATCTCGTCGTCAAGATATTGCAATTGTTTCATGATGCCGAGAACACGATCTAGTCAGTTTACTTCTAATGACAAGACATCTCGTCCATCAATATCTAGTCAGTTTACTTCTAATGACAAGACATCTCGTCCCTCAAGATCTGGTCAGTTTTCTAATGATGTGTTATATCAAAAAGACAACCAGTAGAGTAAAGAAATACGTTTTTTATTTTGCTTAAATGTAAGTACAACAAAAAGGTGTTGGTATATTCTTCCAAGCTAGCTGCAGAAATCCCTTGAAAACAAAAATGTTTTTGAATCCTGTGTAGACATTATACTCCTTTTAGAAATAGAAAATAAACCACCTAAAGATAATCTTGAACAATGTTTTTGTTGTTTTTGTTTATCCCACCTGTTCTTGAATTTTCGAAACACTTTACAAATGCGTTCTTAGGCAATGGAACTATATTGATCAGTTAAATAAATACCAATAATGTAATTCAATTTATTAACTCAACGCAGATTGCTTCTCTTCCACTTAAACGAATTGAAAGTCATTGTCACAGTTAAAAACACGGCCACTAAATTGAAAGAAATTAATCGATTGAAAGTAAAGTTTAAAGAAAAGCTTTTTCAAATAAAAAACGGCAACGAAAAATAGTGCATAGAGTTGCTTTAAAGTATTTGCAAGAAATGGATTGTGGAGCCTTTTTTCATCCTGGAGTAACTCGTATTTTTAATTAACCTATTCATCCTAAATTGGTTGTCTTTTTTATCTATGACTAATGTTTTATTAAAGTTCAAAGGACATCTATTATATTGTTTAAATTTATTATAAAACTCGTAGGGATATGTAATCCAATCGTTAAGTTCATTCTAAATCTCAAATTATCTTTCAAGATCTCTTAACTACTTTGTCTATTATGCTGTAAAAGTAAAAATGAGGTTATATGACGGACAACATGTAACTCAATTCTGTACATTTTTATAATTTATAACTGTTTTCAAACTAGAAAACAATTACTATAGTACTTTTGAATTTCATGCAATATTTTTTGTCTGAAATTGTATATCAAACACCCTTGATTTGATGTCGGAAAACAAATTCATTGCTAATACATTCAAATATATACAGAGTGTTTCAAAGATATTTGGCCAAATTGTATAGGCAGGTAAGGAGCCTAAAATAAACACTTTTGTCAAGGAATGAGTCCGGCAATCTCCTAATTCGTGTAGCGATGCATGCCGTTGAAAATCCGAGCGGGGAATGACGCCTTAAGCCACAGAAACGATGTTACTGGCTCTACAGCGCTCTCTACCAACTAAACGCGGCATTTCCGGACACATTCTTTAATAATTTTTTTTATTTTGGACCCCTTTACAATGTGTCGAGATATCTTCGAAACAACCTGTATAGGAAAATAAAACCGACTGATTTATGAAGAATGAGAGCACTACGTAACAGTGATAAGCCACAGAAATACGTCCCGCAATGGAAAAAAATTAAAACAAAGCATTCAAGGAAATCAAAAGAATTTCTGATTGTTTGAATGAGTGTTTAATACTAGAAAGCTTAAGATAATATAATCTCTTGAATAGTGGATAAAACATTATAATTTTGAAATTTTTTTTAATTTGAAAATTTCTGTCCTGAAAAATTTCATGAGTACCTTTTCATTATATTGTCCGAAGCCCTTCAATTGAACACAGATCTGTAGAAAAACAAGTGTAAAATTGGACCCTAAACGGAACACAGCTTTCTCTAAATCAATCAATCTGCACATATTAATAGCAATAACGCGTGATATCAGTTTACTAGATAAAATATTGTGGTTTTACTTGGCTTAAGAACACTTACGAATTTTTCTAGTGTATTATTTTTAATGTAATCAATCGATATTGACCGATGATGTTTAATTAATTTTTCCATCTCATTATTAAAATTTTTAGGAATACATTCTTCTTTTTCTGCATGAGTTCTTTTAATACTGTCTCAAGTTGATGCATATCTAATGTAAAGATAATTACTCTCACAGTTTCCAACAGTTTTGAATTTCGGATCGTAGTTTGCAGGTGTTGCTCATAGCTACTCTAACGATTTCAAGTTGTAATTTACTGATTATAATCTAAGGATATCCGACTCTACCATCAGCTAAATGTAGTTTTGAGGGAAGAGAGGTTCGATTGTTGTAATATCGTATTAAAACATATTGTTTGGATTGGAAGTAGTTCCTAGTCAGTACTCCCTCTACGTAAACAGTATGCTTATGAAAATTGCTTTAATATTATGTTTTGAGTGATTTTGGTAGTTTAAATATGAAAACTGCCCATGATGATTCATCCTCATTTTTGGATGATACTAATAACATTACGCAGATTCCGTCTTATTAGACACCCCATAAGCATTTGTTATGACCGTCTTTTGCCTTAACCTTGGTGATTATCTCGACGAGATATCTCGTCATTAGCAAAACTGACCAGATCTTGATCTCGTCATCATGAAAAGATTGGCAATGTCTTGATTACGATATATCTAGTCATTGAAGTATGAATTGGTCAGATCTTGATGAACGAGATATCTTGTTGAAAGCACTTGGAGGGTTAAGCAAAGCATTAATGCGATTTGGTATTGATTTCCCAAGATATTGAAAACTTTTTACATTAATATTGTTACTTGACAATAGAGAATATTCACTCCTATTGTAAAATAGTTGAAGACAAAGACATCGTCTGAGTCTGTTCTGTTTCATTCTACAAGTATTGGATAGAGATTCAAGGACTGTATAGACCAAGGAATCAGTTTGTCCCATGTCATTCCACTTGCATTGAATTGATATTCGAGGACTATATAAACCAGTGAATCAGTTTGCTCCATGTCATTCCACTAGTATTGTTTTGATATTCGAGGACTGTATAGACCAATGAATAAGTCTGCTCCATACCATTCTATTAGTATCGGATTGAGGTTCTAGGACTAAAGATCAAATAATCGAGGACTTTGAAACTGAGTTTTTCTTACATATTTGTTGGGATATTTCAATAGTACACACCAAATGTTTGATATCAACCTGATACATAAGTTTAGTCGTGGTCAACTCTAAAGTAGCTAACTTATTTTATGAACATCACAATTATATAATAGAGTATATACCCCAGAATCATGTTATATTGAACTGTTAAACATAAATGAAGCAATTATTTGCAGGTTAGCACGTTAATATGAGTTTGGATTGTTAAAAACATAGTACTGGTCAATAAATTTATATGTACTATATAATTAATACTATAGAATTAGTATTGTACTGTACTATGTGCTGATCTATATAATTATTACTATATGTACTATAGAATTAGTACTGTACTATACTTTATACTGATCTATATAATTAGCTCTAATTGTATTAAGTAGTTATAAAAGGGTAGATAATTTTCCGTCTCAAATATATTTGAAGTGCATTTTTTATTATTACACCCGAGAATCGAATATATCGGTATTATTCATAAAAGCGGTTAGAGTTTAAATAATGTTTATTCACTTTATGGTTCATTAAAATGTGGAATCTGAACTTGTTTTCGAGGTTTTAATATACTATTAAGTAGCCTAAAAATGCATGTTGAAATAGGAGGAGAAATTATAATATCTGCTCTATTTTGAAAGAAACTTAGTATTTTCCATAAACATTGCAGAAAGTACAACACTAGTCTTTAATATATGTTAGTGTATTTATGCGTCTCTAATACCACACCGGCAATCTACCAACTGAAAACTCGAGAGATCTGCAGAGCTTCATTCTTCGTGACTCGTTCTCTAATGGTTGTTTTGGTCGCAACAGATGCACTTTTTGAAATTTAAGACTGATAAGAGGTAAAAGAATGATCGGATGTGCACAAAGTTTTTCGTATCACCTTCGTGAGTACTTTCGAATGTGCTTTTTGGAAGTAAAGATTACGTTCGTGATAAAAATGTGAACGAAGTATCTGTGTGCGTAAAAAGATTAAAATAAAAGTCTATACTCATATAAGGGTATATTTTACTTTTTTTCGGGCAAAATGAATGCTTTTGTTTCTTATGCCGTGGTATTAGTTCTCGTAGTTTATTGCAGTCGTATCCACATCTACGTGACTTATGCACCGATGCCAAATTATGGTAGAAATTCAGTCATTAAACCAGCGAATTCTTGGTTATATTAGCGATTTTCAACCAATGTGCCGTCGCACACTGGAGTGCTGCAAGAATTACACTAGTGTGATTTACTGATGGTGAAACGGTTTATATTACGTAAGATTTATTTTATTTCAACGGATTAGTTTCGAACTTTAGAGAAGTGTGTTCACAAATAATGTCAAATAACACTCATATTTTTAATATCCGTAAAAATAATTTATAGCATTAATTTTTATTATAAAATATAAATAAATTGTTTAAAAATATTTTATATAAAGACACATTGGATCAAAATGGGTAGATAATTATTACTATTTTTGTAAATCGATCAATATGTTTTTGCTAGATCGTCAAAATCATATTGATGAGAAGTGTTGATCCTACTACTCTGGATAAGGAACTTAGGATACGAGCTTTATTCCTCAATAAAATATTTCAGTTCTCTTCCTGTAGACACTTCTTTGTAGGTTGAAAGTCTATTAGACCTTATAGACGAAAATATATGCATCTTGATATTACGTAGAGGTAAAGGGATTTAGGTTGGGGAAAATATTTATACCTATTGCATTACAAATAGTGAAAGAAATACTTCAATTCTATAACAAAGATGGCTGAAACTAAAACTGAATTGAAACATAAAATTCAAGAACTTAATTTTTCAAAATACAGTCCAAATATTCTATATTTGAACAGCTACATTCATAACTCCAAGTGTGTAACCTAACTTTCAGCTTTCTTCCAAAATCATATCGTTATTATTGTATTCGTGTATATTATTTGTACTGGTGGTGCTAAAATATTCCCCTTTTGCTTAAATTTAGATAATTATAGATTACTAGACTAGTTACATAAACCTAGCAACAAATTTATTAGAAACTCGTATGTGGTCAATACGAATTACTGTCAAACATTCACCAGTAATTATTTTGAAATGGAATAAACGTGGGAGAAAGTCGATATCTTGGGTGAAGGCTTTGTTTGAAAATAATTTCTAGTACCGGCAGCTGTGTTGTAAAATACTTGTTACCAGCTTAGTGATGAACTGATTTAATTCTGCGAAATATTGGACAGCGGCAAATTCCCCATTTCCCATTACGCAACTGATAGTCCTTCTGGAAAATGATACTAAAGCTCCCCAAAGACAGCGCGACTAGATTTGCTTTAAATATTGCTCCGACCACACATTAAAATCTCCGTCTTTGCGATTTAGCCTTCCCTGTAAAGTGTCCTTATGCTTTATACCGATCTATTCATTGCCAATCTGTTCAGATTGCTCTGTTCACGTGTGTAATAATCTTCAACAACCTTAGTCGACGATGTTAGCGTATACAGTCACAATGGTTATCTCTGAGCACATCGACTCCCGCAAATATCGGAGAACCAAATAATTAGAGAATATGCGAGTAAGACTTTAATAAGCGTTTACGGGATTACCGAGATGAGAGTGTTCTGATACGTCATATTAGGATGTGACGACAGCTTTCCTAATAAAGGGGCTGTGTATTAATAATCGTTAGGATCCCTAGTGGAATAAATGCACAATTGTGGAAACAACTAGGACCAAGGTTAAGTGCGTAAACTCTTTTCGAATATGTATGTAAATAAATATACCCGTCAAAAGTAAGAAAACAATACTCCAACAAAATTTTTCAAAATACAAAAGTTCTTTTAAAAAGCTACTATATAAAGCTACTACTATATATTTGTAGTTCTTTTTCCACTATACTCTGCCGCAATCAAATTTGATAACTTTCTTTTCAAATTTCTAAATGTATATATTTTGAACTTTTTCTTTCCCCGAATTTATAATTTTTTATAAAACTTTTGCCGAAAAATTTCTTAATCTGATTCAAATTTTAGTTTGAATCTATTTTGTTTTTGAAGTTCATTCTGTTTTGTTTTCATGAAGTTTCAATCTATGGAGTTGGCAATAATCTTGGGGTTTTTATATTAATTTTCTTTACTTATATTTGAGTTTTATTATTTTATGATTTGTAGTGTTAATTGGTGTTTTGTGCTTTTTCGTTTCTATATTATTGAGTTTTCAGGGGCGACTTGAAGGTTCTTTTAGGCTTTGCCTTGAAATACAGTACTGTGTGAGTGTGTCACCTCAACGGGATGCTCACTTTCCCATTATTTCTATAATTCTCCCATTTCCATTAGTTATTTTTTACCAGCATTATACATAGTTTTGACTTCAAGGTAATTAGTAATTAATATACAATCTTTAAGTACATTACAAATACTTATATATTAGAAAATTAACTGCAGATCAACAAATGTTTTAATATCTAATAAGATACTATATGGGTGCGGACAAACGCAATAACCTCAATATCAGGTACGTGGCAAAAAAGGTTCATAACAAAAATTAATAACTAAAAACATACAAATCATAAATGATCGATCACTAAAAAACAGAAATGATGTTTGAATTGCGGAATTCTCAACAATCTTCAAAACCAGCTTTTATCGGTAGTTCATTTCCGGTTTTTCAACTTTTGACATACAAATATATTTTCATGAATTCATCAAAACAATAGAACTGATAAAATGTCTTAACCCGCCAAGTGTTTTCGATGAGATATCTCGTCCATCAAGATCTGACAAATTTTGAAAATGACGAGATATGTCGTCATCAATATATTGCCAATTTTTTTATGATGACGACATCAAGATCTGGTCAGTTTTCTTCCAATGACTTGATATCTAGGCTATTAAGATCTGGTCAGTTTTGTTAATGACTAGATACCTCGTCGAAACAACCGCTAGGAGGGTCAACCCTCTCGGTGGTTTTGCCTCGTGTTTGTTCTATTCTCGTTTTCACCTCATCGAAACATTCACTAGATGGATTAACCCTCGTGATGGTTGTCTTGACGAGGTATCTCGTCAGTAGCAAAACTGACCAGATCTTGATGGCCGTGATATCTCGTCATTAGAAGAAAACTGACCACATCTTGATCTTATCATAAAAAAATCTGCAGTATCTAGATGACAAGATATATCGTCATTAGCAGAATTGGTCAGATCTTGATGGGCGAGATATCTCGTCGAAACTACTTGTCGGGACAAATAAGAGGGTATGAAAAAATATTTCAAAGACAATCTGTTTTGTCAATCTTCTGTCAGGTAAATCACAAGTAGAACAAGAAGCGTTTAGTTATATTCCCTCAACAAGACACTTTTAATTGCCGGATTTAGTCACTTAATGCTCAACTTCATAAAACATTCAGCTAATAAAGACACTCTACTCTCGCTTTCTCGCAGAAATAGTGACAAAGTAATTGACCCCATGTGTTTTAATTCTCCCTTCCTTTTTCAGTATTTTAATAACCACTAGGAAGCTACACGGAGCATCTTCTAATGCTATACGTAAAAGCCTTACACGCAATGCAGACATTATCTATGAAAGCACCTCATAATAACGCAGTGAAAAGATAATCTTTGAGTATAATTACGAATTTTCTTTCTGATTATTTATTTTTGGCGTGTTGAAGCGAAGTTTTAGAAGAAAAATCGCCGTAGAAGTAAATTAATTTAGGCTGGAGGGTCATAAGAAAAAAAGTAATAATTATCTCAAATCTTATTAAGAGAATTTTAATCAACTCGCTATAAAACTTAAGTGGTTTGTTTTCAGTAAAATGAGGTTTTAACGAATTGGGGTGTTGAATGGGAAACAGAATAACTATACCGGAAGATTAGTTCGCCTTCTTTTTTCGTTGGAGCTAGAATATGTGTCTGCTTAAGATTAATTTGTTTTGACACTTTTTATAATTTAATGAAGCATGGTAAATACGGTTTTTTACGAAGAGATTTACATTTCTTATTAAAGAATGGATGGATGTGCCGGTATTCAGTACATTTTTAATATAGCTCGTAATCATTTGAACTTCATGAAAGTTATTGTGAAAGGGTATTTATGTCACAATGACATCGAAAAACTAAACATAATCAATATGCTAGTGAATATTTCATAAATATATTATTAGTACAAAACAATGATAAGCTTGTGTAATAACGTTATCCGTGTGTGTTTTTATATCACTGAATGAATATTTAGATCATTTTTATGTATATTACCATATAAACAGGAAATATGAATGAAATATTTCATATCAAATAATTATTATTAATAACTGAATTTCAAATTTTGCCTTTTTCATGGACCTTTCATTTCTAGATCATAAGTAAATTTAATTGTATGAAACTGAATAAGTCGTCTCTCTTATTTCCTGCTATCTTTTATTCCATACAATGTATGAAAATGATTTTCTTAATTCATAAATTACCTAAAATGACCTAAAGATAATATATTCCTATTGAATTGTAAGATTTATACTATCACTAGCTGAATTACCCGGCGTTGATCGGATTGAATTGTTTATAATTCATCGTAATATTACTCAATATTATTCCTATGGGGGATTTCGAATTGTTTTTATCCCCCTACGACAAGTAGAAAGGGAGTTAATATATAGCCTACGTTACCCGCAGGGTTCTAAAGTATAAGTGTACCAAATTTGGTGTGGATTGGTCGAACGGTGTAGATTTGTAGAGAGAACATACAGACAAACGCCAACTCTGCTTTACATATTTAGATAAGTATTCAATTTTTCCATATTTTGATATTTCCAGACGTGTAGTGTTTTGCACTTGGTGAAAAAAGTTTTTGTGAAAGGTTGTTTAAAATAATCATTACAAAATGACACTTATTAAAAATAACCACGGCCCCTTAAAACATTTTTCATGCTGTTAGTTTTCTTTTTATTGAACCTGTCATTTTCAAATGCATGATTTTTAAGTTTCCCATCTTTTAAAAGAAATGCCCTAAAATAAGTCTACATTTACTGTTTTCGGAAAAGTAAATCTATTGTAATCGTCTTATCTTTAAGTTCCTAAATGTTTTGCTTAAACTACGCTTACGTAGCTCGACTTAAAAATATTATTTTATTTCCAATGTATTAAAAGAAATCGTGTATAAGAATTTACGTATCGTAAAATATCAAGGAGGAACTAAAATAAATATCTTGTAACATAAACTTGTTAAGTTACGGTTTTGTATAAAACAGTAACTGTTAGCAGTTGTCTTAATCTGGATAAGCTAAGTACGCAGAAACGTACAAAAAAAGAATTTTAAGCTTTGTCAAACGAAATGTCAAATTTTATTATTAGTTTTTAGAATACACAAATCTCACATACTCTTGGCAATTTTATTTTTTTAGAGAGGAAATCCTTTTAGGAAACTTAAATAAACCTAAACTTTTGAATAACATGGCTAGGAAACTGGTTTGTGTTATAAAGTTCATTACTCACCCACTAATTTAAAAATTTGATTTAATCCTCTGAGGGGGTTCAAACGTATCTATCCGTTCTACAACCTGCACTATTCCATTCGAGACTTTTTACCAGTTCTTGACCAATAGAATATTTCATACGATTCGTTTAACCAGTGAATGTGGTTATTCAGTTATTATATGCGATATGAAATAAAAGCAACAATACAATGCTCGGACATCTCGTGACACTCTGTGGCCGCGGTAGCCCAATTGGAAGAGTAACAGATTAACAACCGGAGAGTTGCCAGTTCGATCCCAACCAAATACCGTCGTGTATAAAGAGGGCTGGTGCACTTTAAATCTATCTTGACCTCAAATGTCCTCACGCGTGGTGTGGAAGTTTGGAGGGTGGGGTGCCAGCTCAGGTGTGACCTCGTCAACTGACCTTGGTTCAAAATTACGTTGTGTTGTCCTCGGACCTTTCCTTTTGGGTTTGATCCCGTACCGTTGCCAATAGACCGTTATGATGCCCCAGTGCGACTTTAATTAAAAGTACCTACATACCTACCTCGTGACGCTCATAGGGATAAAACTGATAAATACATTTATGAGAATTGTAGGAAACGTTTTGGAGGGTAAGTTAAAAGTTTGATAGAAGAGTGGAAAGTATTTTAAAAAAATGAAAAGGTTAAAATATATGTTATAGGGGTTAGGGGAAGCGACTGGCAATTAACCTCAATACAGGAAGATTTTTGACAGTATATTTCTGTGCGTGACACACGTATCAAAATACATATGGCCATGTGAGTATTTTGCAGTATAAAATCTTCGTTACTTTTAAGGTGTATTTATATTATACATTAGACGATCTTTTTAATTTTGACTTTATGAAAGTTCAGTTTTTACAATAGGTCATTGGTTTTTATTTAAAATCATTTCAGTGTGAAAAAAATCAGATTAAACTAATTATTAATGATCTAATTTAGATATAATTAGCTAAGTAGCATGTTTTTTAACAGTAATACCTCAAATTCTCAGAAAAACAATTCGTGTTTGAAATTATTCCTAATATTATTCTTCATCTTTTGACTCTCAATCAAGTTGCTAGAGAGAAAAGGTTTTTTAAAGTTGTTTCACCAAAAAAGAATAAAAAATCAAGATTTTTCAGGAATTTAACACTAAATTTAAAAATCAACTAAAACCTCATTCCGTAACTAATAACTCTGATTAAGGTACAAAGCATCCGCTGGATTATATAAATTATAACGATACAAAAATAATTATAATAGATCAATTAATTGTTGAGTTATCATCATTTGAGCAAAGCATCATATTGCAAAAACACAGCTCTTCAGAAACTGAGTTATTTTAAGTTTTGGAAACATGTGTGTTCATGTTGACAGTACCTGACGAAAATCCACTGTAACTAGAAAATATTTCCTAATACTTACAAGATCTTGGTATCGTTTGAAAGCTAAGGAGTCGGAAAATATTTTAAAGCAATAAAAAAGGCGATATTATGGACGACTTTCGTGATTTCTAGTGTATATACACACCTTAAGGTAAAACGAAACGGATATAAATTAACTATTATCATGTAGATTTCCTCTGTTTTAAATACGCTACCCTACGTAAGTGGTAAAAATGCAAATTTCTACAGGTATTGTAACAGAACTTGGAAGTCGAAATACGGAAAGGTAGAGTGAATTTCAACAAACGAATAATGAGAAAGGAACCCAGACTTAAATTAAGTACTACAAAAGAATAAAGTTACAAACCGAATTAATAAAAAATAACGATTGTACACGTGGGTGTAGGTGTAAAGGTCACAAGTCTGATAGCAAAGTTGTTTCTGTTGCGAAGGTTTTCTATTAGTTGCATCCTATTTTATAAAGTTTTAGATTTAAAAGCTTCTGGCTCTTAGACTGCCTATTTGATGAGTTCAATTTACAAAAATGCATGCTGTCATTTAGTATACATTGCATTTTATGAGTTGTTGTTTAAACTAATTATATTAATCGACGTTAATTATTTAACCGATGTTTACCTTTGCAAAGATAATATTGTTAATACAAATTAACTGGCCAAACCGTTCTTTTTAATCATTAAAATCATTTAAAGTCTCATGCACCGTAATGTTTTCTATTGTAACTCTCTATATGTTAAAACAAGAGTAATATACTTCTGAACCACTTTGCAAATGCAATATTGTTATTAAAACTTAACTGACCAAACAAACCCTTTCAATCATTAAAATCATTTAAAAATCTCAAGCAACACAATGTTTTCTATTGTAACCCTCTATATGTTAAGACACGATCAATATATTTCTGAGCTACCCCAACAATTTGTGTTACAATGTTAAAATTCAAATGAAATTCAACTCTGAAATACAATTAAATTTAGTTATAAATGTTTTTAATTCATGTGCGATAAATCCATTTCCGTTAAAAGTCTGACATATTTAATTGATAAAAGATGGGGTACATTAATCTAAAATCACTTCATAGTAATACGAAAAAAAGGAAAATAATTTCATAAATTAATATTTATGAACCCAAACTCCTAAGTAGACTTTCATAAATTAACTTTAAGAGCTTCGTTGCTAATTTTTGCCGAGAACGCCTCAAAGCCAACGTATATTCAGAGTCAGAACATACAGCAAAGAAGACTGGCGAATATTTGAAAATTATTAGACTGATATTAACTCCAGAAATAACCAGTTTTATCGATGAATCAAGGCGCAATTAACTCGAAGTAAATAAGATTGGCTTACGCTAATTTATTTTTCGAAATTAACCCATCAGCTCGCATTCTATAGTCAACTTGAAACTATTAACGAACACTAGTTAACTAGACAGCCCATAGCTTTGATCCCCTGAACCGAAAAATGCAAACCAATACTAATGCTGCTTAGCAAGACCTCCTATATTGACCGATATACGATGGTCTTTAAACTACGACAGCAACCATTGAATGTGAGTACCTTGCACCAAAACGTAATCCACTTATTGGGATAAAAATGCAACATTTTTCTGGTTCAATCAATTTTCTAGCCTCAGCAGATTATTATTAGGTATTCATATAACACTCGTATATATGGATGTACGTTCTAGTGGAATTCCAACTCGCACTACTATATTTACACACCAGAAACCTCGCGTGGCCGAATTGGTCATCTCGAATCACTAGTGATGTCGATTTGCATAGCAGCAATTGATTTCAGGGAATATAAATGAATATGTAATATCCGGAATATGTTTTCCCGGATTTTAATCATGAGAGATATTAAATTCCTACCACTCCTTGCCTCTTATTCATCTGCCTGTCACTGTTTTGGTTAGAATGGAGTTCAATAAAGGAGTAGCGACGGGGAGCTTAAATGCCTTTCTTGGAAATTCGACTTAACTTCCTCTCAGTGTAATCCAGCGCCGTTCTGTTAAGTAATGATGTGTTTGGTCTCAGTTTAGTACAAAAATTATAGATGTTTGCATAAAATGTAACGTGTATGGGTAAACATCTTATATTCTCTGAACTAAATGAACTGATGATGGTTAAGGCGTAAAAAGCGAAGAATGTCATATCTTAACTTCGGGAACCAAACAATACGAAATAACTTTATATAAATTGTTGATTTAATCCTTTTGAGAGCAGTCGATTTCTAGCGTCTCGGCTACTTAAAATGGTTAAAGCTTGGTATATAGGCATTTTAGGTATATTAAGTTAGCTAGTTTATACGTATCCTAGATATACTAAGGTTGCTAAAGTATATAAATATTTTATGTATGTTAAACCTCCCGGTTGGTGGTCTCAACAATGTCATTACCAAATAAACCAGATCTTATTGGACGAGATATCTTGTCATTAGAGGAAAACTAACCAGATCTTGATCTCAGAGTCACAAAAAAGGTTGGCAATACCTTGATGATGGAATATCTCGTCAGTATCAAAATTGGTCAGATATTGATGTACGAGATATCTCGTCAAAACCACTTGGAGGGTTAACCCTCCTGGTGGTTTATCTACATGTAAAAAACTGCCTGAATGGCCAGCCTCTGATACAAAAATCTGTTCCAAATTGTCACCAGTTCAAGGCAAGTGATAACGTGTCTTTCCTACTTGGATTTTCATTCCCTTGGAATAATAGGGCAGTTTTGCCACGACGAAATATCTCGTCATTAGCAAAACTGGCTGTATCTTGATGAACGAAATATCTCGTCGAGATCACATGGAGGGTTGAGGTTGGGTAGTGCGACAAAAGGGATTCCCTTTCCCCAAAATATACTAAAGTACTAATTATTCTTAGTTTTTCTTAAATCATATTTAGCACAGTACCCTTCAGAGTTAATTATAGTAGGTATTTTAATTAACGTCGCACTGGAGCAACACAGCGGGCTATTGGTGACGGTCCGGGATCAAATCCCGAAGGGAAAGATCAGAGGACAACACCACGCAATTTTGAACCACGTTCAGATGACGAGGTCACACCTGAGCTGGGATCCCACTCTCCAAACTTCCACACCACGCCAACGTGAGGATATTTTAGGTCAGGACGGAGTTAACGTGCACCAGCCCCCTTGTACATGACGGTCTTTGGTTGGATTCGAACTCGTAACCCTCCGGTTGCTAATCCGTTACTCTTCCAACCGGGCACCCCAGAGTTAATTACGGATAAGCTGATGATAAGACAATCTCTCTATATAGAGAGATAACGGGAGGTGCAGATTTCGTTGGTGATCTGATTTCTTTTCGAAAACCTACACCAAAGTGAGAGCATTCATATTTTGATCCAAGTATGTTGAAGTACAGCACTTATCGCCACTGAGGAGTAGTCACATTTATTATGCTTTGAGGTTGAGTTAGGTTGTTGGGCTTACGTCGCACTGGAGCAACACGACGGGCTATTGGTGATGATCAATCCCGAAAGGAAAAATCCGAGGATAACGCTGTCTTTTTGAACCACGGTCAGATGATGAGGTCAAACCAGAGCTGGCATTCCCTTCCCCAAATTTCCACATCACGCCAACGTTAGGAATTTGAGGCCACAGCATGTACTAACTTCCATGTATACGCCGGTCTTTGGTTGGATCGAGTTTCGAACTCCTTCTGGTTGCTCTTCCGCAACTCTACCAATTGGTCTACCGCAGCTCCATATTATGCTTTTGTACTTTCCCTCTCAATATGTATATAAAGTTAATTGTAGATTACATTTTTCATGTCTAACCCTATTAAATCATTCTGAAAATGTTGAACTCAATTGCCCGAATAATACTACCGGTATTTTTAACCCATCGCCACTTGGTTAACTGTACTGTAATTCAAAGAACTGTTCAATACGTTCAGCACTTTTTATGTGGCACAGTGGGTATGTTTACTTCGTTAGCAACGTGCGCGTTGTAGGTATCGCAGGTTTGATTCCTCCCTGGGTGTATTTCTCGCCCTATTCTGTGTCAGTGACAACTTTCCTTGGGTGTATGTCCATTTCTTGATGTCTGTTTTGTGCTTAGAGCAGCTTGGCCAAATATGGCCCTTGTGCCATAAAACCCAACCAACCAGGATTTTTATAATCTTCAATAGTAATGTAATTATTTTTGGCACTTAATTCCTCTTAGATTCTTTCATTGAACACCATCCATTGTTGATGTGATGTATATATATACACAAAGGAGTATCAAAAAGTAAGGCGAATTTTTGATTGACAGAAAAACATGCAGAGATGAATATATGAAAGTTTACTATGTTTGACAAATCGTATCAGACTATCATTCGACAAAGGAACCATAGTGGTCCAAACATTTATTCCAACGTGGCACCAAATCATCCATGCCCTTTTCAAAGAGATCTTGCTCCAGGTTCCCTAACCAGGTAAGTGTAGCCTGTTGTGCCTCTTCCAGTGTATGGAAGAGTGAAGAGTGAAGAACACCTCCCAGTGCCCACGGAGGTGTTTCTTCAGGGGGCCAAACAAATGGTAATCCGATGGGGCTAAATCAGGGCTATACGGAGGATGGTCAAGAAATTCCCACTTCGATACTGCTCACTGAACCATATGAAGTATTCAATGCATTTGCAATATCATGCAACCTCACTCTTCTGTCTTCACGAATCATGGCATCGACGACAGCTACATTCGTGACGTTACACCACACATACACCTGTTTCTGCGACATAACACTCTCTCCATAGACTTCCAAAAATTCTCGATGAATATCACATGTTTTTTCCCCTTGGCCCATGAAAAACGAATGACACTGCGCATCTCCTTGGAGTAATGCTCAAATCGATGGGCCATCTTTGATTTGCTCTAAGCACCAGACGGGTTGACTTAGAAGTTTCTACAAGCCGTCACACTTCTATCACCTTGGTACTTGCTACATATAAAAAAATTAATTAGCTACACAAGAAACTCTGAGTTTTAGAGACAAATTCACCTTACTTTTTGATATAACCTTGTATATACATATATTATGTTTTAAGATTTAAAAAACTGATTTGTTAGCTCTTTTGTAACTAAAATATGAACATGAATGACGAATAGGGGTGAGACGTTCGAGCTGCGTGGAGGTTAAAGTAAAATGAAAAAGCATGTGCAAAATGGCAAGCAGAGCCCCGTGAAAGGTGTACAATAAGCAAATTTAAAGTTAGTTCGCAGGTTTCTGAGGTGGGAACGCAATGGTATTAATAATGAATCTGTGCCTGAGAACTCGTTCGAAGCATGAAAAGCTATTGTAAAAAGTGATTAAAGAAAAGTGCTAAAGAGATTTTGTTACCGTGTATATATAAATATATATAATTCTATAGACTAAAATATCTATATGTCCTTTAGATGTATTTTTTGAATTTTGGAAAATGGATGTACTTTTATCCGTCCATTTTATAGAATTTATGTACCATAAATTGTCCTCTAAATGGTTAAAATTTTGAAACTTCTTTCAATACCATTAAAATTGCGTGAAATTTTCATCTTCAAGAACTCCACCTCGTTTGAAACTAAAGCGATGCGGGAAAACAGAATTTCTTCGCTAACTTTAAAAGAACTGCCTTAAACATCCATTACTTTGTTTCCGTAAAAAATTCGGAAAGAAAAATATTACCTTGTTTACGTGTGCATTTAAAAGCAAAAGGAAAGGAAGGGGGAAATATAAAAAAATTGTTTTAGTGATGGTGGAACTATTCGCAAATTAACTGATGCAATTAGTCTGAGGTTTTACAAAATTGAGTAAAGAAAGTTATGGAGGGTAAACTAAACTTAACTTAATGACACTCAATTAATCATGCAATGAATTGCATCGTGAATCACTTGACGATGCATGGTGTACCCATAGGCTTGAAATATAAGACTAAGCATTGCTATAGAGAGGAGATTCAAGAATTGTGACCAACATGTCGATTAGTAGTCATGTGAATGAAAAATTGACTTGGTTGGCCTATTTGGAATCTTGTTTCATCGTTTGGTGAAATAACATCTTATGACAGAGTAGATGTGTGAATGGGCATTTCTATAGAGTGGCTACAAAAGTGGTGAAGTCACCAAAGTCTACTACTGTCAGATGATCAATCAATGGACCAATCAGATGGTGAATCATTGAATGGGCGTGTTCTCCCATCCCGTGGACCAATCACATGATGAATGTTAGGTTCCACCCCTCAGACGACAGCAGTCTAAGGGTCACGTTACTACTAGTTTTGGTTACATAATCCTGGGCACATAAAGAGATTACCATTGCTCACTATATTTTAATATTTTCTCTATGAATATGCCACCTGTTGAACCAATGACCAGAACGCTAAACACTTGACTCCAAAGCAGGTTTGTCCCGAAGAGTTTTATGGATGGAAAATGAAAAGACTTTGCACTGTCCGCTCCCCTATAACAATGTTCTGATATGTTTAGTAATATTACCTTCGAGCACTTAGCATTGGAATTATATGAGAGTAATCTGAACATACCTAGTAGCTAACGCGCTACTAGTATACATACACTTTGTGGTATAGATATTGCGGTATAAACAAATTCAGGTATGCATAGGTAAAAATATTCAGCTATACATGACTAGTACTATCTGTTTACAAACAGTACTGTGAGGACTGCTCCAGATACAAAGTCTGCCACTGTCTGGCCGTGGAAATCATAGAGGAAATATAAAAGTAGAATAAGTAATGGTAACCTTTTAATGTGCCCAGGATCATGTAAATAAATCGTAGTAACGTGATCCTTAGACTACTTTCGACTGCCAGGTGGAACGTACATTCGTCATCTGGTAAGTCCACTGGACGGGAGAAGACGCCCATCCATTGGTTTATCATCTAATTGGTCCGCGCGACATAGTAGACTTTAGATGCTTCACTATATTTGTCGCCACTCTATAGAGTGCGCATTCACATATCTACTTTCACAAGATGTTATATCGCCAAGCAAGGCGACACGATTCCAAATCGACCAACTAAGTCAATTTTTCACAGAGCAATCACGTGACTACTAGTCGACTTGGTCACAATTTTGAAGCTCCTCTCAATAGCAATGCTCAGTCTACTTATATTTCACGTCTCTGATTTAGTCGTGTGTGTTACGGAGTAAAAGTAACGCTACACTACTACGGAATGTTGTGACACTCAGGTTAGATTTAGCACTGTTTGGTTGGTTGGGTTTTAGAACGCAAGGGACATATTTAGGGGTTTAGGGGTTTATCTACTGAGCTACCACCCGTCTATTGGTTTACCTGCGAGTTTTAACCGGTACAGATAAATTCTGTTACTTTCCCTGTTGTATTTCCCTGTTTTTGACAGTAAAACTTTTCTTGTATGTGTAAGGTTCATTACTTGACCCTGTCTGTCTTGTGTTTGAATCCAACTTGGCCAGGAAACCAGACTAATCAACCACCTTCAATACATATTACGTAGCATTAAGATGATTTGAAACAATAAACTGATATCTGGACATCGCGTTTCTTTTTCCGATTACTCCTAAAAATCTAACAAATTGATCACATCGATTCTTTTCTTTCACCGGTTTAACAAGACAAGAGAGTGGAAACGAAATAAAGCTAACATCGAATCACTCCGATCTTCAATAAGTAAATAAACATGTGTGTGTGTTTTGTTGGCTAAAAAAACAACTCAATCCACCTCCTCAAAATGAAATTTCCTGTTGATTCAGGAACTCAGATCTTGACCCCCTTCCTTTTATCTGTAATAGATAAACAGACCGAGTACAAAGAATCCTCGCAACAGTCTATCCCGACTTCTTCCGATTGAGATAATGAAAGCTAAAGCGCTAGTCTACCTATCCTAGAGAATTCTAAATGACTTGACCGACAATGTCTCGTAATGTAGCATTTCTCTTTGTATCTCGATATGTAGAGCATATGGTTTTTACCTTCGGATGCTACATTACTGGGAAATTCCTTCATATAAACGAAGCATTTTTTTATATTAGCTCACGTGTGTTACTTTTTAAATTAGAGTAAGTGAACAATATCCTTTACTTATCGGCGACGATATCTCGTTGCTATGGCAACAAAGAGACACCCTATAATCTACCATCTCCCCTGTTAACCACGCCCAAACAACCACGCCGGACAGTAATGTAGTTTTTTCTAACACCGGTATGCGACACAACACATTTCTGAAAATGCAACATTTCTTTCCTGTTATCAGCTGCTCTCACCAATGAAAAATGTGAATGACCAAATAACGCGCCTCTTGTGGACGGATAAAAGGAAGAGATTAAAAGCGGAATGTACAAATTGGTGTATATCGATATAGAAGCATACACCATGCTGACATGCGGCGAACAAACAATAACTCAGCAACATATAGAGCAACATCACGACACATGCTTCTTGTACGTGTTCCGATCGCTTGCGTTTCGAATACGACTTCAGCGCTTCGACAATAAAATTCCAAAGAATGAATTCCAAATTGATAAACGATACCAATGAAAAATGTGAATGAAGGAATAAAGCGGCTCTTGCGGACAGTAAAAGGTTGGTTGGTTTGGTTGGGTTTTTTTGGGTTTTATGGCGCAAGGGCCATATTTGGTCATGCTGCACCACGGATGAAAGGAAGAAATCAAAATCGGAATGTACAAATTGGTGTATATCGAAAGACGCATACCCCTTACACTCATACGAGAGAAACAATAACTCGGCAACATTAAAAATGATAACAGTATGACTGTGTTGTCTAGAAAATTTTATATGAAGGAATAGTGCAGACCGTATAAGAATAATTTTCTGTTAAGCTAAATCTTTTCTGAGGCGATATGTGCGTCATGTACGTATTCCGCATGTGACGTCACTTGGCTTGCTTTTCGTATACAATTTCAGCACTTCAATAAAATTCCAAAGAATGAATTCCAAATTGATAAATGATAGTTAATTGGCCAATACCAATTAGATTAAACGTCGCCAAACGATGACAAGCTACATTTTAAGGTTACCACGTTATGCATCATCAGAGTTTGGGGAGCGGCAGTAAAATCTTCACCTTCTTTTAGCACGAGGCCAATAAAAATTCCAAATTATAAATTCAGAATTGGTGTAAGATTGTTGATTGGCCAAACAAAATTAGATTAAACGTCAAACGTCGCCAAAACATTGACAATTTAATGTAACCTCCATAAGCATGAGGCAAGAACATTTGAGTAAAACTTCCATTTTCTGTACGGTTTGCTTTCGCTCAAAATCCTTCTCATCTACGGAACCGCGGTAGCCCCTTTGATACAATCGTGGCTTAGCAACAGCAGGGATGCGAGTTCGAAACTCGATCCAACCAAATACCGTCGTGTACGTGGAGGCTGATGCACGTTAAATCTGTTATGTCCTCAGATGTGAGGAAGTTTGGAGAGTGAGGTGCCAGTTCAGGTGTCGACCTCGTCATCCGACAGTTTACGAGGTACAAATTACGAGTATATGCACATTATAAAATTATAATTATAAAAAATAAATATAAAATTAAATGGGCCATATGAGTCCTGCAGAAAGCAATGGTGATTCGTATTTTTCACCTCAATATTGGGTAATTGGTAATTAAATAACGTCGCACTGGAGCAACACATCGGGCTATTGGTGACGGTGCAATCTAGAAGGAAAGGATTCGTGGATAACTCCACTTAATTTTGAACCACGGTCAGATGACGAGGTCACACCTGAGCTGCCACCCCACTCTCCAAACTGCCACACCCCACCAACGTGAGGACATTTGAGGCCACGACATATTTAACCTGCACCATCCCCCGTCTATACGACGGTCTTTGGCTGGACCAAACTTCGAACTCGCAATCCTCCGGTTGCTAATTCTCAGTGGGTATGCCAACTGCGCTATCAACCTTCGAATTGTATGCGGCGTAGGTTCGATTCCTGTCAGGTGCATTCCTCCCTAGATGCATTTCTCACTTCCGTGTCTGTAAAACTTTCATTGTCTGTCTTGTGTCTGGCGCAGCATGGCCAAATATGGCCCTTGCGCCATAATACCCCCAAAACAAACAATATCTGAAATTTAGATTTCAGAACATAAAAGAATCGGAAAATAATGAAATATTTTTTGGAACTATCGTGTTTGACTAGTGAAATATAAGTTTTCCGTGGCCCTCTGAAACTTTGTCGTGGACCCCTTGTCGTCCGCGGACCACACTTTGTGAACCACTGCTATAGACAACGGACTACTATATGCTTTTTTAGTTACGTAAAATATTATGTGTCCACGTTATTTTTAGCAACAACAGATAGATTAATACGCAAGCAAAGATTTCTGCTGAGTGCCGTTCAATCTCATTTCCTTCCACTCACGCATACGTAACTCTTCCATGATGAGAATTGAATTTGTAATTTCACGTACTCTGATTACACCGTGAAATTGATGTAGAATCGCACTAGCCTAGAAGTCGAACACTTCGCCTAGTGCTGATCATGAGTGACGTAATTCGTTGAAACGTCCCGGGATGTACTAGAGTGTGGGGTCGGAATCCCTCCGGAAGAGATTCGATTTTCGCACCCTAGGTGGTTCTGCGGACCTATAATTAATTACCAACCACTGTCATTTTGTTTGTTTGTTTGTAGCCTCTATCCTGTTTCTACCCACGGGAATTGCCTAAACTTAGGAGGAAATTGTATTTACTCCTTACATCATTTCATAAGAGAGCTATCTTCAATACCTACCTCCAAGTCTAATGACATTTTTTGTTTGACCGTGAGATTTCAGTTACGGGAGTAGCAAAAAGCGTTCGGATACTTTTTAGATCGATTGTACAATGTACATACAGTGGGTCACAAAACTATTCACCAACTCAGGGTTTCAGTTATTTTTATGAATTTTATACAGATGTAGTTAAAATAACGATTTAAAATTTAACCACATAAAAGCTCTATCTGTTTTGTTTAATTCCACATCAAAATAATCGAATAATTTATGTTTTGCTAAAAATATTTCAAATGCAACATAGCTTATGAAATAAGGCACACAAAAGAAAGGGACGTTTCTCTTCAGGAAATGACATAGAGCTGGCTAAGAAGGCTCCTTGTAGACTAATGTCACTGAACCTATTAACGTCGCAAGAAATTTTCACAAAAAAGTCCACGATCTTCAGTAAAAATATATAGAACTCCCCTCAGATTGGTATAGAACTCGCTCAGGCTATGCTTTGGTAGTGTTATGCGATCGAAAATCACAGACGGCTTTGTCGAGATTCAGAAGTGGTCATACTAACACTCAAATTTCAAAATGGACATAAAATTTTTCCTGTTTGTCCCTAAATGCACGAACTCACTTTCCCAGTTCACATTCTTTCGTGTGTCGGTTTGAATTCCCACTTTTTTAGAATCCTTTGATGGTTGTTTCGTCGCTAGCTCAGATAACACACACACGGACACACTTTACACTTTATTTGTAATTCTCAACTCCTTCAAACTTTGCCTCGCAGGGCACACTTCCTCGTTGGCGTTACGTCACTGTTCGCAACGCCACCTCGCGACAATAGTCAATACACTCCCCACGTTGAAACATGTGGGGTTTCAAACTAAATAACAAACTACAACTCAATTAACAGAAAATTAACACGTACAAATATAATCAAACACATTTCAATACAACTTCTTAAACATGTACAATAAATCAAATACCTTTAAATTTACAATTACCATCATATTTAAGTTTCTAAAGGCAGTATGCAAATATCACGGACATTTCTTTTTAATACATTTCCATTAGGAATTTTGATATCAATGACTCTTACTCTTTGGTCTGAACTTGGGTATATTTTCACTATTCTACCCGGAAGCCATTTAGTGCCAGGTAAATCATTTTTTATCAACACCAATGTTCCACAAGAGACATCGTCCTTACAAAATTCTCTGCCATTTGGACAATTTATTTTCAGTAATATTAATTAACTGAGGTTCTACAATATTTGATACAGGCCGACCAATCAGGAAATGACCTGGCGTCAATGTTTCAAAATTGTCGAATTCAGGAGATAGGGGTGTAAGGGGTCTCGAATTTAGAACTCCTTCAATTTCTAAAATCACTGTTAGAAATTCTTCTAACGTGAGTCTTGAGTTACCAATGACACGTTTCAAGTGAAACTTAAAGGATTTCACCCCTGCTTCCCACAAGCCACCAAAATTCGGCGATTTTGGAGGAATGAATTTCCAATCTATACCCTCACAAGTGTAGTAATTTGCCAAGGTTTCATCTGGGCATTTAACTAGACGAAATAATCTTTTCATTTCAGAATTGGCACCTACAAAGTTTGTACCATTATCACTCCACAACTTCGCAGATTTGCCCCTACGACCGAAAAATCGCTTTAAACATGCAATAAATGCATCAGATGTTAAATCGGAAACAAAGTCCAGGTGTAACGCTTTAGTGCATAGGCATACAAATATAGCTACATAAATTTTATTTAGCACACCTTTTCTTTGATTCTTAAACTTAATGAAAAAGGGTCCGCAAAAGTCAACACCAGTGAAATGAAAAGGAAAGGATGATATAACACGCTCACTTGGCAAATCACTCATGATTTGTTTCACTGCAACAGGCTTGTTTTTAAAACAAGTAATACACTCGTGTACTATTTTGCGACACATGTTTCTACCATTTAAAGGCCAGAAATTTTGACGTACATGATATAACAAGGAAGTTGGTCCAACATGCAAATATTTCAAAATAATACTAGTTAATTTATGATTAGCAGGTAACAACATAGGATGTTTTGCACTAATACTTAAATTAGAATTACTCAAACGTCCACCAATTCTAATAATTTGATCATTATCCAAAAAACAATTTAAGGAATGTAATTTGCCTGTAACAGGCTTACTTTTCTTCAAAGCAATATATTCATACTTGAATTCAGATTGCTGTAATAATCTGATTAAACTTACCTCAGCACCTCTCAACTCTTGTGGTGTGAGAGGGCCTTGCCTTTTTTCAGTTGGGTTTCTAAGATTGTATGAAAATCTAAACATATAACATATAACTCGCAAAATATGCACATAATTGTTACTTAAATCAAGTAATTTGTTTAAAAGAAAATTATCACAAACATTTAAATTCACTAAACAGTTACTGTTGTCCTTAGATTTTCTTCTAAGTTCTCTTTCAATCTCTTCATCGGGAGTTACAACTTCCCAATCCTCGGGAACAGAATCACCTGACTCGTGTAAGAACTCGGGTCCATGCCACCAAAGTTCGTTATGGATTAGCTTGTCATGATCAATACCTCGTGAAATAAGGTCTGCTGGATTTGCAGCGGATGGTACATGACGCCATTGGGTAACAGACGTCAACTCCTGAATTGTGGTAACTCTATTGGCCACGAAAGTTTTGAGATCGCAAGGTTTTCTTTGGATCCATGAAAGAACTATCGTGGAAACACTCCAAAGGTAGGTGTACGACACCTTTAGCTTTAAGGCCTTGAGAACTCTATTGATCAGTTTAGCTAGAAGCACGGCAGCACACAGCTCAAGACGAGGGATCGTCACAGGTTTTATGGGTGAAACTCTGGACTTGCTAGCCACTAAACTAACCAATATAGCACCAGTTGAAGAATTTGTCGATCGAAGGTACACCGCGGCACCATACGCTTTCTCTGAGGCATCAGAGAAGCCATGCATCTGGATCGAAGCAGGATGATCTGTTAGGATTCGACGATCGATGTGTAAGGTTTTTATAGCCGCAAGCGCTGCAATGAAATTTCTCCACTCCGTTACCTCAGTCGAAGGCAATGGATCGTTCCAACCCAATTTCAGCAGCCAAAGACGTTGGAGGAATATTTTAGCCCGTGAGATGACTGGTCCCAGAAGACCAAGAGGGTCAAAAATACGAGCTAGAGTAGATAACACAGCTCTCTTAGTGACACCCATATTCTCATCAAGAAGGTTGAACGAGAAATAGTCACTGTGAGGCTTCCAGGAGACACCCAAGGTTTTGGTCTCTTCTGGATGTGCGAACAAATACTCGGCACTTGATTGTACAGACAGTTCAGGACAATTGGCGAACCATTTGTGAAGCTCCATTCCACCTTTCTAAAGGATGCCAATTAACTGCTGCTGAAGTACTTTAGTTTGTTATAGGTCATCACCACCAGTCAGAATGTCGTCCATGTACACGTCTGTAACTAGGGTTGACGATGCTTCAGGAAAATCTTTCCTCTCATCAATAGATAGTTGTTTCAAAGTTCTCATAGCGAGATATGGAGCACTAACTGTCCCGTATGTGACAGTGTTCAGACGATAGGTCTTAAGTGGAGCGTCTATTGCGGATTTCCACAAAATCCTCTGCAAATCTCTTTGTTCCTCATTAATGAGAATCATTCTGAACATCTTTTTTATGTCTGCCGTAAAAACAAATCGATGTTTTCTAAAACGGCACATGATTGCAAAAAGGTCGTCTTGTATCACGCCTCCATTTAGCTGAATGGAATTTAAAGAATTCTCAGCTGTTGTCACTGTTGATGCGTTAAACACAACTCTTAGCTTGGTTGTTGCACTATCTGCTCTGTAAACGCTGTGATGCGGGATATAATAAGTAACCCGTGGTTGTTGTTCCTCAACTACTTCTGTCATATGACCTAAAGTTTCGTACTCACTTATGAAAGACTTATAAAGACGATAATAGTTAAGATCTCTAGATAGCTTTCTAATCAAAGAGTTTAACCTTTTTTGCGCGATCTCTTTCGATTCCCCTAAACAAGAGGGATCCTCTTTGAGAGGCATTTTCACAATATATCTTCCTTCACTATCTCTCAAATGAGTTCTCGCATAGTGCTCATCACAATATTCAGTTTCTTCGTTTTTTGTTAAGGACTCCTCAACATTTTCCAATTCCCAAAACTTTTGAATTTCTCGCTCTAAGTTTCCCAAATTGCTAATTAAGCCGCAATACGTTCTTTTCGTATCAAAGCTATCATACATACTCCCACTCATAGTGTATCCGAAAACCGTATTTTGTAGTATTAATTTGGAATTACAAAGGCTTAATTGCCCACACCTCAATAAACTCATAAAAACTTCCGATCCTAATAATAAATCAATTCTACTAGGTTTATTAAACTCTGGAAGAGTAACGAACTAGCAACCGAAGGGTTGCGAGTTCGAATCCAGCCAAACACCGTCGTGTACAAAGGGGGCTGGTGCACGTTAAATCTGTCGTGGCCTCAAATGTCCTCACGTTGGCGTGGTGTGGAAGTTTGGAGAGTGGGGTGCCAGCTCAGGTGTTGCCTCGTCATCTGACCGTGGTTCAAAATTACGTGGTGTTGTCCTCGGATCTTTCCCTTTGGGATTGATCCCGGACCGTCACCAATAGCCCATTGTGTTGCTCCAGTGTGACGTTAATTGAAATACCCAACCCAACTTATTAAACTCTGGATCAGCCAGATCTACGGTCTTTGGGATATCTAATTTGGAGATATCAATTAACTTCGCGGGAGTTATGTGCGTAATTTTAGGCACAATAAGAAACTCTAGTTTTTGCTGGTAACTACCACTTTTATTACTAACAACGACTGATGTTTTGGACTTTACATTTAATGAGGCGCCTGACAAACAAGAAACTGCCACATTAATTTTCTCTTTTGGAATCTGTAAGCACTCAATTAGATTAGTTGTACAGAAATGACTCATTGAACCGCTATCCAGTAAGCAACGGCAAGTAATAAATCGTCCATCTTTACTTTGAACATAAACAATTGCTGTGGAGAGCAAAACAGATTTACGAGTAGCTTGCAAATTTGATGCACCAACGAAAGTTTGATCTACTATGTTTGTTTCGAAAGGAATTGCGTTGGCGTTTAGCCTATTAGCACTCGGAGTCTCAACAACTGGCGCCGATTGATACTCCACTTCAGATCTTTCTTGAAAGGCTGGTTTTTTCTCACGCGAAAAGTGTAAACTATCATGGTGCTTCTTGTTACACTGCGGACAAGAAGTCGATGATTCACAATTCGAAACCAAATGATTAGCAGAGAGACAATTGAAACAGAGTTTGTTTCTTTTTACAATCTCAAGTCTCTCCTTCACCGATAACCTCTTAAAGTTATAGCACTTATGCAAAGGATGAGTTCCTGATTTACATAAATCACATTTTGATGATCTGAAATCTGAAAGGAAAACCTTTGGAACGTGTTTTGAAAACTTATCTGGATGTTTCGGAGGGAAGTACGACGTGCCTCGAGATGAGGAAAAAACGTCACATTCCTTTCCTAACTCTTGTGGTTTCATCCAAGATTCACCTTGTCTAATACGGACATGAGTAGCTGTTTGTTTATCTAAAATTTCAAACATTTTATCAGAAACTGTTAGCTGTTTTAAGCTTTCAAAATCAGTTACATTTCTCAGCTTAAGATAATAATCGAAATTTGTGGTTAATCTAGAAGCGAATTGCACGTACGTTTCGTTTGATTGGCGATTAGCAAGTTTAAAGTTTTCCAAGCATTTCTGAGGTGTCGGCTCAAACTCTTTTAACACGATCGATTTAATTTTTTCATAATCTCTTATTTCATCATCCTTTATATAAACTATAACATTCGAGGCCTTTTCTCCGAGTAAATTAAGTAAAATCTCAGCCTTGAATTGTTTCGGGACACCTTTTGTGTCAAATGCTCTCTCTAATGAATTAAAAAACATACCCCACGCTTCCGGTTTGCTCGGAACTTTAAGGGTCAACGTTCTGATACTTTTTATAATTGAATCCAACGATTCCGAAACTATTAAATTCGAATCCCTATCCACTTTTATCTCATACTGAGCTTTAGTAAGTTCAAGCTCAGCTTCTATCCTTTGCAACTTAATCTTTTCCAACTCAAGTATATAATTTTCGTCAGCTTTCCGTTCCGAAATTACGGATTCTAATAGATCCTTTACAAATTGGGGATCAGAAATATATTTATGGTTGGCTTTAATTTATCTTGGATTTCGGTTTTGGTCATTTCATCTGTTATGACCTCACCGAGTTCTTCGGCCACATAATAAAGATCTCTCTTATTTGCTCTAAACATTTTGCAAACTTATTAACAAAATACTCAAGGTAGGGAAAAAAGAGGTACTCACTCAGCGATCCCACTAATAAATTCAGGTATTCACTAAACCCAAAGCTCATGAACAACCAACCACAAGCACTTATTAATTAACACATCACTATGCACATGAAACAGCACACACAGATCCTATAAATCCATAGGACCTCCGATCGCTCGGACCATGTTTCGTCGCTAGCTCAGATAACACACACACGGACTGTAATACACTTTATTTGTAATTCTCAACTCCTTCAAACTTTGCCTCGCAGGGCACACTTCCTCGTTGGCGTTACGTCACTGTTCGCAACGCCACCTCGCGACAATAGTCAATACAATGGTTTTGGACTTTTTTAAGGGGAATGATTTCTTGGACTTGGTCTAGCACATGCTAGGACCAAGAGGAATTAGAAATAAAGTAAACGACTACCTTCCGTAAAAACTACAAAGGTTAAGCAGAAACATAAAAATCCAGATCTCTCGATTGTTTTCATCACTTTGCTTTATATCTGAGTTCTTTTGTGTAAATACCATTAATGGCACCAGATATTTCGTCAAACTGGAACCCAATTACATTCTGATCTGCTTGATGCTAGATTTAAAATGGATTTTACAGCTTCATGACAAGAAATTTGTACTTCCTTTCACCTTTCCTGATAAAAGTAATATATGAATCTTTAAGCTGGAATCAGATTTAAGTCATCTCGATCTTTTAAATACGAATCAGATCTCTGTAAGCAAGGAATTAGGTCTTGGATTATTGTCATGTTGGATCAAAATCTGTGCTTTAATTCAAATTTATAGCCAAAATGTTTCAAATTTCTGTTAAAAAATCAATATTAAACTTCAGGGAATAGCAATAAATCCAAATTTATCTACACCAGCTGCCAACATACATTTTTAACAGCGAAAACACTAAAAGTTTGGACGTTTTGTGCACTTGAGATTAAAATCTCAACTTACCCAAAAGTGTAAGATAGACTGAAGGATATTTTAATATATAAGGTTTGAAATTTCCGTGGCTATATAAGTAGTACAAAAGAACACTTGTTAGATTAATAATAACATTTTGACACACGTGTGTTTTTATACTACTTCATTTCATTGTAAATGTAAATACGTTATGTAACTTGGTTATAAAATCTCTGATTTTGTTCAAATGTAATAAATTAAATCAATTACATACGATATTATATAGGAAAATAATAAATTTTATGAATGATTAATTTTAAATCATATATAGCTACATTAATTTTAACATGAATGATAAGTAGCCGTAGGTAGTAAACAATGTAAACTTGAATTTTCTAACTATTTAGCATCTTAAGCTTTCTTGATTATATTCATTATAGCAATTCAAAGATGCAATACGACGGAGCAAATTGATTAACATTTTAACCCTCCTGGTAGTTGTATCGACGAGGTATCTCGTCATTAGTAAAACTGACCAGATCTTAATCTCATCATCATAAAAATAAACAGCCATAACTTGATGACGAGATATCTCGTCATTAGCAAATTTGATCAGATCTTGATGGAAGAGATATCTCGTCGAAACCACTTGGAGGGTCAATAGAAAATATATGACCATAGACAAAATATAAATGTTAAATGCTCATATTCAATATGACCCTAGACAAAATATAAAGGTTAAATGCTCATATTTAATATGACCCTAGACAGAATGGAAATGTTAAATGCTCATATTCAAAATAACCATTTTATTTCAATATGGTTATTCATTTTAGTGATTATTTCAATAAATAAAATATGAATGACAAAAAGCAACAGACAAAGCAAATTCTTAAATTGTATAGTACAGTGTGGTCATTAAATAACTTTTACTCTTTGGAGGCATTTGTAACTAAATCGAATAACCGAAATGGAATCAAATTTGGTATTGAGACTATTGGAGAAAGGCATGGGGAAACGTATTCAGCGAAAAAAATTGATTAGTACCAAAAGTCACCGACAGGGGAAATTTGACGCTGATAGAATCTAAAACAGTAGAACATTTTCATTAAGCGCCGATCGGCGACTTTTGGCACCAATTTTTATTTCGCCGAATACTTCTCCCCATGTCTTTAAAAGTCTCAATACCAAATTTGGTTCCATTCTGTTTATTCGAATTTAGCTACAGATGCCCCAAAGATTGAAAGTTATCTTATGGCCACCCGGTATATTCCCAATACACCAACACCTTCAAATAAAATCATTCTAAGGCGTGTCATATACTCCATCAACGATATCCTACTTTCTTCGTAACCAAAGTAAGTATCATTAAACTTCAAATTTGTTTTTTCAAGTCCTCGGGAAACTGTTGCGGAGAAACCGATAAGTACTCTATTCCTAAATTTTAAACTACGTTACTTATTACCTCTCTGACTTAAAAATGTATGTTTTGTTAGGAGGATACCCCACTAGAAGTTGATGTCTAATCAACTGCTTAAGCGATTTGGCGTGCAAGATGCTTATTTACTGCAATAGGTAGGTTTAACTAAAAATTATTACTTAAATTGGCCAATGGTGTGGGGAATGCTTTCAATAAAACTGTCACAAAATTGTGATCGAAGTCTGAATTTTGCTCAAATAAAAGGATTTATAAGCGTAATATTTTAAGATGAAATATCTCTGGGACGTACGAATTCATTTTGCTGAAGGGTACTTTGAGTCTAGAACCATTTTGTCATTTTTCAAAACTTGGCCTCTGTATTTTATCGTGCGATTCTTCAACATAATCAAATCAACAATTTACAGTTACAATATTTACTGTTCCATATATTTCTTTATTTTATCGTTCCGAAGCTTCATTCGTGGGGTAGTTTGATACTGGATCGTCTGCATTAAAATATATTCTGTAGAAAACAAGGAATCTGAAGACAGATATATGTCAAAATAAATTCTACGAGTAAGCGTGAAAGATGCTCGTAAATTAAAGAGCGCCAATCTAGAGGGATTTATAACTAAAAATCTTGGAAAATAAAATAGATTTAATAAAAATTTAATTGCAGTTAAAATAATAAATATATGTGAATAATTATTCCATTTCTCAGTGATTTTATCTCATATAAAAATCATTTGAAAATGCAGCATGTATTGAAATAACATATTTGATGTCATACGAAGAACTCCAACTCTGTACATCGGACATATTAACCCTCTGAGGGATTCACACGCATATATCCGTTCTGCAACCTGCTGTCTTCCCTGTATGACTTCTAACCATTTTTTATATCTTGACCACAGCAATTTTTCCTAGGATTCTATCAACCGATAGATGTGGCTATTTATTCATTATGTGTGTTGTAGGGAAAAGCAATTCTACACTACTGGTGGTTGTCTCAAAATTTGGTCAGTTTTGCCAATGACGAGATACCTAGTCATTGGCAAAACTGACCAAATTTTGATGGATGAGACACCTCGTCAATAGAAACAAACTGACCAGATCTTAATCTGGTCATCATGATATATCTCGTCATCAAGATATTACAGATTGTTTTGATGATGACGAAATAAAGATCTGGTCAGTTTTGCTAATGACGAAATATCTAGCTTCCCCTCCTATCACAAATTTCTCTAAACCTTACGGGGAGTAGATGGGAGGTGGGTCTAAAATGACGAAATATCTCGTCGAGACAACCACCAGGAGGGTTAAGTAGTTAGTTTCAAAATTTGCTTCGCCGGAGGGTTGCGAGTTCGAATCCAACCAAAGACCGTTGTGTAGATAGGGGGCTGATTCACATTAAATCCCTCGTGGCCTCAAATATTCTCACGCTGGCGTGGTGTGGAAGTTTGGAGAGTAGGGTATCAGCTCAGTCGTGACCTCGTCATCTGACCTTGGTTCAAAATTAAGTGATGTTGTCCTCATATCTTTGACTTCGGGTTTTATCCCGGACTGTCGCCAATAGTCTGTTGTGTTGCTTCAGTGTAACGTTAATTAAAGTACCAACCTACCAAATTTATTTCGAAAAAATCATCGAATCATATCTTAAGGAATACAAGTATTTATTTTTTAATCTAAGGCACTGTGCAACTGGTTTGGATTTAAACTCTTCAATACACTGATTTGTAATGATAACGAATTATTATATTTCACAAATGGCTTATTCGGAGCTAGGAACTACGCTAAAGATGCCAATTTCGGGAACGCATTATACAACGCGTTTGCACAAATGATGTGTTAGGGGCCGCTTAATCTGAACCCTAATTAACAAATACATTCCTGCAAAACCACTAGATTAAAATGCCAACTTGCCAGAGCCGAACTACCTAATTAATTTTTACTGTTAATTTTAATTGTTAAGTGGTGTAAAGAGTAGTATCATATCTCTATCTCTGAACAGTTTACTATAGTCAGTTTACTCTAAATGCCCAGTTCAGACTGAATTCTAAACAGCGATGGGGAAAAGAAATGATGTTGCGTTGAATAATTACTTAAAAAGGCTTTAGGTGGATTTTTAACTTTGACATCCCAAAATACTTGAGTATGATGTGAAATCTCTCCTCAATTAAGATCCTCTTAAGATGGAACGCGAATTATTCACTCAATTGAATAAAGGGCAAAACTGAGATTCAGGAATTCCTTTAAGAAACTACGAAGTAGGCGGATGATTAAGACTTAAGTCATGCTCGACGTGGATATTCTGATGCTGAAAATACAATTACAAAAAGTCTATTGCACTTTTTAAGAATTTATGTTCGATAAAAGGAGCCATTTTTATTGCGTGTTTGACGTTTGGAGCAGGAAAAATAGCTATTTATTTATTTGTCCATCGATAAAAGTGCCTAATTTGTGTGCGTCTGTTTTAGAAATATTCCAGAATAATCATTTCGTATCTCATTTCGTTCATCTGTTGGGACTCTTGAATGAAATAATCTTATTTATTTATCTTTTAAAAATAATGATGTTCAAACGTAGAAAGGAAACGTTTGTGGTAAGAAAAAGTAAATTTATAGTAATAGAAACATAGTTTTCTGTTTTTTTATTGAAAATAGCATCTGATCCAAATATTTACAAGCAACCATATGGCACACTTTTAAAAAGTAATCGTTTATGAATTTTTGAATAAAACCTTAACGAGATGTATTATAAAACATTTAAATACTAACAATCCATTCTAATCGTTGTTCAATCATCTACTGTAAAATGTAAGCTGATTTTGTGTAATTAAATTGGTCTAACTAAATTCAGATTTTAATCCAACAAAGCTACATTTTGTTGACTAATGTAACATTACATAATTTAAGGTTTAAATCCACAAAGGGTTCATAAACTTAGATCATTATCAATTATATGAAATAATTTAATTTTTAGTACTTATTCAGGGTGTAGATTTGTTTGCACGTTTAATAGGTTAAGAAGCGCTATTAACACTTGAGTTTCCACACCTTTATTGATATTTTCACATAATGTATACGGAATATGGTTTGTCTCGTTGTTCAACATTGTCTGTGATCGGTTAAATTTCAGAAGCAACTATTTAACACTTGCTTGCTTGTAACATGTTGAGGAATTTATTGTTAGGGTCAGCAGCTTACTCTGACTCACCAGAGGTTTAGAGTTCTAGTGTCAGCAGCTTACTCGGACTCACCAGAGGTTTAGAGTTCTAGTGTCATCAACTTGTTGAATTAAGTTTTTCATATAATGTATAAGGTATAGTTTTGAATCTTGGTTCAACAGTACCTGTGATAGAATTAATTTTAGGCGTGTTGTTCGTACTAGTACAGAATGCCTCTTGAGCGTCTTGGTGGTTGTATCGACGAGGTATCCCGTCATTAGCAAAACTGATCATATCTTGATGGACGAGATATCTCGTCATTAGAAGAAAACAGACCAGATCTTGATCTCGTCGCCATCTGCTTAAGAAACTAAGTAGCCCAAGCTAAAGATCTCTAACAATCTTTGTATCTAAATATAAACTATTACATACAGGGTAAAAAATAAAATTCATTTGATAAGGTTATTAAAGATTGGTATGTGTTAACAATTGTGGCAAACATCTGCATGAACTCATAGTACACGAAAATATATCAATGAAATACATGAGGTTTTCCATAAAGCTAAGTATAGAAAATATTATGGATGCTAGTGTTTTAGGTAATCTGTTTCATAATTTCTGAAGTAACTGGGCATGTTATACGAGTGCAGTTTCAGTATATCCATTATATTAAAAATTAAGGCCAAACATCTTTAAAACGGTAATAAATCAAATTAGTTCTTTACCGGAAGTACTTTTTTCTGCTTCCCCGCGTTTGTTTATTATTACACTGAAAAATCTCTCAGAAGTTATTTATTTAAGCGTATATTAATTTTTAAAATTAAATACTGTTCACCCCAGCTAGCCCCCTGACGGATGTCTGTGAGGTATCTCGTCATTACCAAAACAGACCAGATCTTGATGGACGAGATATCTGGTCATTAGAAGAAACCTGACCAGATCTTGATCTCGTCACCAAAAAAACCCCGCAATTTCTCGATGACAAGGTATCTTGTTATTAGCAAAATTGGTCAGATCTTGATGGACAAAATATCTCGTAGAAACCACTTGTAGGTGAAGAACCAAAATTTTATTAATCTTGAACTTGGGCTTCAATCGCATTTTTCTAAGATTGTGTAAATTTCTGGTTTTAGAATCCAAAGGTAAATTTCACTGAGAACATTTCTGGTTTTTAAATTCAAGGAAAATATTAACATTTAACTATAAATAATTAATATGAATGCGCAACTTATTTAAGTCCTTGAAAACACAATAACGTTAAACAAGTATTTTGGACAATATTATTTATAAATCGGTTTGAACTCTGACCTCTTGAAACCAACTGCAATTTTCATATTTACCCCACTTTCACAAATGATATCCTAACGATTCTCCCTTTCTTAAGAACATTGCCAAAGTTCATATCTTTAAGTAAAATTTCATCCAACCAGAGAGCACAAAGCCTCCCAAAAGGTCTTACGTAATGGCCTTCAGGTGACAGAAAGACAGCTAAATGTATGATTCTCAGCTCTTACCCTCTGCTCTCCTTTCTATGAGATGACAGAGATGATGGGGTAACTACAAGCATTGTGTTATCGCCGACATAAAATGAAAATTCGCCAAGAAGTCTCCTTCATTAAGCACTTAGTATACTAACTTATGGGACAAACATAATTTTCAAACCGCTTCCAAACAGGATCTTTTACTAAGGGATTTGTTCCTCTATATTCAGTTTTGAATATTTTATTTGGCCTAGACAACCTTGATTAAACAGAGTTTTCTAAACCCAACATTTAACCGATTTTATATTAAATAAAATTTCTACTTCTATGAAGACCCTCTTTCCACTGTTATTTGAATGATAAATAATTATAAGCCGATTTATTTTTCATTTTGGGCTAAACAGTGTGGTGCTATTAATTAAATGCTTTTTATATTCAGTGATATTTAATGTGATTCTCTGATTTTCGTTCACTAACAGTTTTATAATTTAGTTCGGTAAGCGTAATGAAATATAAATAAAATACAAATTATTTTTAAGCATGCTCTATGAGCAACTATGGTTTCTCAAAGCAGTTTGGAAAATTTTGTAATCAAAATTCAAAAAAAGTAGCTTATTAATTTATTATTTTAAGTTGTGATAAAGGAAAATAGATGATGAGGATAAAATTTATGAGGATAAAATTTAAAAAGTTGCATTGATATGCTGATTTTGCAATAATTTTAGTTAACATTTTAACAATAAATTTTTCAAAAATTATAAAAACCTCTCCATTTCAATTTTTCTCGTATCTAAACCCTAAAACATCAATGCAGTGATGTTTGATTTGAAAATTAGGTTTTACATCGTTGATTCATTGCTTTACGATGATTTTTGTACACAAGAAACCTGAATTAAGTTAAACAAAAACCTACTCCTTCAAATGGATTTCGAATCACTCAGAGCACCCATGAAGGATAGTAGATTTAGATTCGGAAATATATCTAAGTGGACTTAAGGCTGATTTTACTTAAAAATTTAATTCTACTCAAAAACTGTTTTTAAATGGTTTAAACTATTTTTAAATTATGATTGCAGTAATAAAGAATAAATAACTTATTCGAGTGCTATGACTTTGGTTTATTTCCCAGTTCCCATTCATCGATAAAAAAGTACTTTGCAAAATCTTTCTGTTGGAATCAAATAAACAATTAACCCCTTAGCTCATAAGTAGAATCAAATACCTTGAGACCTTGAAAACTATTTTTACTCGACAAAATGTTGAATGATCCAGCTTTTTAAATTCGTTTGTAAATGCGTTTAACTTCTACTCTGCTTTCATTTCATTGTCCTAGGATATCGACTAACTCCAAAAATACTGCTATCTAGACAAATATATTTGCCCTACGAGACTAGTCTCCCAAAATCACCTTATGAGACTTTGAAAGAAAAACATCATAAGCTATTATAGATCAGCCTTGTATGTATATTTTCATTCGAGAAAGTGTTGAAAGATTTTTTTAAAATTTGTACGTGCATTTAAGTTCCTTTACTCTCACTCTTAATTCACTGTCCTAAGCTGTATAACTCTCACCCAACTCCAACAATCCTGCCATCGAGACCAATATCTTTGTCCTACGAGAATCGATAACCTCCCAAAATCACCTTATGAGACCCTGAAAGGAAAACAACATAAGCTATTACGGATCAGCCTTATTATGTGTGCATTTTTATTTGAGAAATTTTTGGAGTTAGGTGAAAGAGTTGAAGCTTAGGACAATGAACTGAGAGTGAGAGTAGAGAAACTTAAATGCACGTACAAATTTTAAAAAATCTTTCAACATTTTCTCGAATGAAGATATACATACAAGTCTGGTCCATAATAGCTTATGATGTTTTTCTTTCAAGGTCTCATAAGGTGATTTTGGGAGACTAGTCTCGTAGGGCAAATATATTTGTCTAGACAGTACAAATTTTTAAAAAATCTTTCAACGGATTTTTTAAATTTATACGTGCATTCAAGTTTCTCTACTCTCACTCTCGGTCATTGTCCTAAGCTTTAACTCTTTCACCCAACTGCAAAAATCCTGCCAGCGAGACCAATATCTTTGCCCTACGAGAGTCTACAGCCTCCGAAAATCACCTTATGAGGCCCTGAAAGAAAAACTACCCCACAAGCAAGACTAAGACTTTAACACCCTTAAAAATAAGTCGAAGTAGAACAACAACAGGGCGACGTCGACTAAAAAGTGTTCTCATTTTGGAGAGATAGGAGTTTAATACTGCTCAATAAAGACCTCAGCCTAAGATAGGCAATCGGTCTTCCTTCAGATTATTTTCCGTTTATAATGTCCCCGTAAAGCCCTTCTTTAAACACATTAATCTGCCCATTTATCAAGATGTCGAGGACGTTGATTTTTAAGGCAGCCGGAACCCTCCTTAGCGATAAAAACCTTAAGTCCTCAGGTGAAGAATTTCGACTCATTCCCTTTTTTTCTCCCGGCGAGAACAGCTTTTTTCGTTCGAGAAGGGAATGAAATTGTCGCAGTAGAATTTCGCGCAGAATGTATTTCAGAATGTAAAGCGTTAAGCTGCGTGAAGTATTCTTCTGGCTCTTCAATGGACTTAGAGATTGAAAAGCGGACTTGATTATGCCGTAATAGGAAAGGTGAGCAGCCCAAGCTGGGACCCGGTGTTTCTTTACAATCTAATAAATCACTCGATTCGGCATGGGGAAGGAAGGTGCTACAGAGATGGGGCAGTAGTGGAGTTTATCTCACACGAAGAGTTAACTGAAAGACTCGCCTGATTGTTGGATTTCGTAGCAATGTGGAAAATATACGGTATAACTCGAAATAGATTGCGATTAATTAAATGCCAATGATCAGAATGAAAAAGAATGTACAGATTTTTGGTTGGTTCAATTGTTTTTGGGTTTTACGGCCAATAGCCATACTTGACCAAGCTGCGCCAAACACAAGCCATACACCGTTAAGTAGTTACGAAAAGAAAGGTTGGTTGGTTTTTGTTTTATGGCGCTAGGTCTGAAGACTGACAAGCTGCGCCAAACGCAAGATAATGCAAAACAGTAAAAAGAAGTAAACGGTTAAAATAGCATAATTAACAATAAAAGTATATTTGAAATTATATATTTTCTGTACAGATATGTATGTAGCTCAGATGATATAAAAGGTGCAACATAGAAGATCTAATGCAAGTAGGACACCATTGGTAAAACGAATTAAGAAGACTAAAGATATAACTGGAGAAAATTGCTATCAGATGGGGCGTCTGCATCTTAGTCGACCAGTGAAATTCTAATATGAAATGTAATTAAAAATGATAAATTGTAATAACGGTAAAATCCCGCAGCGAAGTAAGAAGGTAAATAACTTTGCATGTGGAGTCCCCCTCCACATGCAACATTATTTATGACCCAACAAGCCTGTAAATAGGTGTAATGAGGTTTTAAAAATCGTCGATATAAATGTCTGAGGCGTGTACAAGAAGTTAAAATATGGTTTATGGAGAGATGGTCTTAGCAATGCTGGCACGATGGAGCGGTTTCACAGACCATTAAATGCCTGTGTGTGACTCGAGAATGGCCGATGCGAAGACGAGTTAAGATGATGTCGAGATGTTAAAGACGGTGGGAGTGAGAATGTCGGGTGGATGTTGTGGAGTTTCTTATTGCACTGCTCACTCCTGAAAAGAAAGGAAGAGGGGAGGGTTTGGTTGGTTTGTTAGGGTTTTATGGCACAAGGGCCATATTTGGCCATGTTGGAAAGGAGAGGGAGAGGATCAAGCAGAGAAAGATCGCTTGGGCATCCTGGGGTCACGACATCCATGTTTATCAGAGGCAGTGAAAGCCCCATGAGAAAAGATTAGATCACTAGGGTACCTCGGGTTTGGGAAACATCTAAGGAAGATGTGCCCCAGAAGGGGTAAAGATTTTTTTTAAAGTTTTACGCGAACAAATTTTAAATGTTTCAAATTAATAAATGCAACGCATGTTTTCCTTAAACCTCCTGGTGGTTGACGCGACGAAATATCTCTTCATTAGAAGAAAATTGACTAGATCTTGATCTCGTCATCATAAAAAAGATCATCACTATCTCGTCAAAGCCACTTGGAGAATTAAGCTCTTACAAAAGATATAATCTAAAGCCATTACCTTTCCCTAAAATTAATGATTTAAGTAAATTTTAAAAGCAAATTATTTTATCAAAAATATAACTTGTATATTTGATCCTTTTCTTGTCTTTCAATGCCTTGTATGTACGCATACTTATGTTTTGCTTACTATACATCATTATATATTTAAGCTATGCATTTTGCAAATTTTCAATTAACTTCTTTTATTCAATTGTGCGATTGTTCGTGATACATAATAGCAACTATTTAGTGATAAAAGTCTGGATTGAATACGGAAGATTTGTCTCTAATACTTTCATGTTTATTTAACAAAATATGTAAGATAAAATTAGTTTTTTTCATATAGAATGATTTGGTGGAATCTTTTTGTTATTTTAATAAAGGTTCAAAAATTGTTTCGGAAGCTAGTTTTCAAATCAAAATATCTCTTTCAGAATCAAATGCCGCTTTACACACATTGCAAAAGCAAAAAATATATGGAAAAACGAATACTAAGGAAAATTGTAGTAAAATAATTTTATCTGTATAGCGTATAGTAAATCAGTTCTTATGTTAAAAATTCTCGCCTGACAAAAATATATTTCTGAATTAAATTGTTTTATTGATTTGAGTTTGAACTAATTTAAAACATAAGGACCGTGTTATTGAAAAGGATAGTTTTTAAGGAATAATTTTGAGTATAATTGAATACATTCTAAAGTATAAATTACCTACTTTGGGGTAATTTCAACATATCTATTAATGGGATTTAATTTTTTCTTCCAGTAAAGTAAATATCTTTCTGGTAGAAAATACATAGTTTTTACAAAATTCCAAGTACTACCAAAATATTATCGCTACCAAATATTTATCTTTAAACTTTATTTTAAGTTGGATTCTCGGAACCATAGTATATATCTCATATCGGAAATCAATGTGATTTTACTAATTCTAATAAACCGAGCATAGCCATATTTTATCAATGTTTTATGAAAAATATTAACATTACTTTTTTGACAAGATTTTAAATAAAAACGTGTTCCAAAACTTATTACCATGAAATATAATGAACGTTTAATGTATTCCAAAAATAAAGGACTTGCGAATAAATTAACAAGGGTAACAATGAAACAGAATATTTAAACTTATTCAGGTCTAAAACTCCTCGGCTTAAACTAGTATAAATAAAATTTACCTGTCTGGAAAATCGTGTGCGTGTTGTCTCCTTTACTAAACTAAAATAAATTGCGTTGTGTTAACGATGTATAAATGGCATGCAAAACATAACTACAAGTGCATAAACTTCTTTAACTACAGACAATATGATTTTATTACATAACTAACATCCATGTCCCTATCCATCAAGCAATCAATTAAAGGAAGCACGCAAAGGAACACCTCGGGAATTTAGAGTCAAAGCAATTTGTTGATGGTCCCTCGTCAAAATCAATTGTCGTCTCATAACTCTTAAGTGCTGTGTCACACGATGTGTTCAGCAACGTTCCGAATAATTAAGAAAGTAATTAGACTTTCAACGTGGTGTAAATCGGACCAGCAGACACTGGCTCGGTACAAAATCCTCTGTTTAATAACCGAGAAGGCAGCAATAAAATCCTTGACTCCCACAACCCTTGAGATCGAGGCTATGAATGATGTCACCACAGCTAAGTGATTCGGGGGAGGTATTTGGATGGTTCTAGATATAAGTGTTCGCTCGGAGAGACTATTTAAAATATAAAATTTCAGTCGTCTTTAATATTCGCTGGGGTGCACAACATACGGCCAGCAAATTGCTTCTATCCGGCCCGCGGAGGTCTTACATATAATAACACTGGACTAGACTGGGAAAATTATTTAAAATTTCATCGGCAAAATCCTTTGCTAAATAACTCTGAAGGTAGAAATAACATCCTTGACTCCCACAACCCTTGAGATCAAAGCTATGAATGATGTCACTACCGTTAAGTGATTTGGAGGAGGTATTTGGATTGGCTTACATATGAGTGCTCGTTTACGAGACTATTTAAAACATAACATTTTAGCCTTGTTTAATTCTTCTATAGCTAGGGTGCATATAGGGATTATGAGTTGCTTTTATCCGACCCACGAAGGTGTTATAGACTAGACTGGGAAAATTATTTCAATTTTAATCGACACATTTGTTTAAAAACCGCGAAGGTAGCAATAACATCCTTGACTGTCTCAACCCTTGATACCGAGGCAATGAATGATGTCATCACAGCTATGCGATACATTTGGTTGGTTCCAGATAATAAGTGCTCGTCCACCGGGAGATTATTAAAAATATAACATTTTAACCTTGATTTGAACTGTTTTCTCACATCATCAGATGGCGCTTCTGAGAATTACTTAGATAATAAATACTCAAAATGCATTTGAATTCGAATATCAAAATGATTTATCGTAGGTTTCAAGAATGTATGTTTATGTTGTGTGTGGTCATTTAGGACTTTAAGTATTAAAGCAGTGTTGAGATTTATAGGTTGTAAACCCTAAATTAAGCATTTTTAGATGCATATTTTATTCAGGGCAATCCAAATCACAAAAATGTGTTAACAGATTTAAAATATAGTGCATGGTTCAATAGGTGTAAACTTAAGAATTGGAGGCCTACTTATAAATATTATTTGAACTGTTTGGATGCACATACATTATGTTATTTTATGTTTCACACCTTAAGCTGTTTTTCAAACACTACTGTATTGGTCCGAAATTAATGAATATTATTCATTCCAGGTCTATCTATGGGACTTAAATTCGTACAACTAGATATACCAGGAGCGTTGCACAGTGGAGAGTCCACATGGTTGAAATGCCAATACGAACTTGGAGATGATGAGCTATATTCAGTCAAGTGGTACAAGAACAATGTGGAGTTCTTCCGCTACTTACCGAGCGACATGCCTGCTGGTCAAAATTACGAATTACTTGGAGTCTATGTTGACGTAAGTCAAATAAGATTTCATGACTAACATATTAACCCTCCTTGTGGTTGACTCGCATTAGGGAAACTGTTCAGATCTTGATCTCATAATCACAAAATAATTGGCAATATCTTGATGACGTTATATCTAGTCATTAGTAAAAATGGTCATATCTTGATGACGAGATATCTAGTCATTAGTACACATGGTCAGATCTTGATGACGAGATATCTAGTCATTTAGTAAAATGGTCAGATCTTGATGACGAGATATCTGTCGTTAGTAAAATTGGTCATATCTTGATGACGAGATATCTAGTCATTAGTAAACATGGTCGAATCTTGATGAACGAGATATCTAGTCATTAGTAAAATGGTCATATATTGATGACGAGATATCTGTCATTAGTAAAATTGGTCAGATCTTGATGGACGAGAAATCTCCTCGAAACCATTTGGAGGATTAAGTACTAATTATAGTGTGTATAATCCTTGTTTATATATGTGTGTATAAGTCTTATACACTCACGTAACTGTCGAAAGCAGATATCGACAGTTATGAAAGTGATGAATGGGTATAATAAAGTGACCATGTGCTACAATATGAGACTACTTACAGCGCTTTAAGGGGTAAAAATCGAAAGTTTGCTCTTCTATCTCGAAAACTATGCAAAATAAGGTAAAAATAATATACAAAGTTGTAGGGAGCATCAGATTTCTTGATCGTTGAGGGGGCGCAAATGCCCGTTGCTAAGTCCCGCCTACGTGATTGGGACCTGGTAGCTGGAATATTCCTTTGGATTCAAAGTAATGGACTATATGAGATATTTGATATAAACATAAAATTTATTTACAGTTTAAATTTATATACACGATAAATTGGGTAAAGGCAACGTCCTTTTTCCAGTTAACAAAGAGGTTGGGAGCACGGTAGTGCGTCCGCTGAGATCGAATGCTATCTAGCGTCTGACCACAGGGCGGGAAATATATTTGTGAAGTAATCGCCTCATTCTCGCCAAGTCAACCATAGACACCAGGCTCCAACAATCGTAATAACACATTGCATACAATAATAGCATGAATAGAAGACGTGAATTGTCGATGTTACCTCACTACTAGCAGCAAATTGTGGGATATTGGTAGAGTGACTCCCAAACCTGACATTTGGGAGTGATGTACAACACCTGCACAGAAAGTGATAAATGCAGCTCGGAAACAGGAAAATGATAAAAATGTTAAAAATAAACTCACGAGAAATGAATGAGAATATATGAGACTACATTTTATTATCTCTGCTCTCCCGTCAGCCACTATACTTATTTTTATAAGGGACAGAGCTTCGCATTGCACGTTCAAGAACATTTGAAGTTCCACACTGGCACAGGCATTGGTAATACCAATTCCTCTTTCTATTCACGCTATTCATGTACACAGGGTATTTCCCACTAAATCGGTGATGCTCTACAACTGTGCAAATAACTTTTTTCCGTATCTTGCGCAGTTTTCGAGATGGGAGCGCTATTTCCAGATTTTTTACCCCTAGCGTCTCATACTTTTACTGCAAACGCCCTCATTTCCTTTGAAAATTTCGTTTCTGCATTCTTCCTCTGCGATGCAAGGAAAATAAAAAAAACAGCAAAATTTAATATAGTGGAGCTGTCATTGAAAAGATTCTATCAGTTTTTCACAGAAATGTTTCTTGGTCAATCACTGTTCTTACTTCTAGGCTTTAACTATCCTTAATCCATCACTTAACCCTCCTAGTGGTTGTCACGACGAGATATCTCGTCATTAGCAAAACTGACCAGATCTTAGTGGATGATATGCCTCGCCGTAAATAAGAAAACTTATCCTATCTTGATCTCGTCATCATAAAACTATCGGAAGTATCTTGGTGACGAGATATCTCGTCATTAGCAAAATTGGTCAGCTCTTGATGGTCGTGATATCTCGCCAAAATCACTGGAGGGTTGAATCTGTGGGGAAATATTGAACTCCCCTTATTTATTCGCATGTTGTTTATAATACCGAAAATTCAAATATGCCATTCAATGGGAAATAATGTCTTCTATAAATTCATATGCATAAAATTTGATTGAGTGTCGTCTTCATATCAAATTGCGCTCCAACTTCCTAATTTCCAATGACAATATCCAATTGGGACGCCCCATATCGATTATGCATTAAAATTTAATTCTGAAAATCAAGTTTCAAATCATTTGATTCAGCCTATTCTGGATTAGGAATATGGAAAATTTAGAGCATGTAATGTTATATACAGTAGCTTCCCAGATTTTCATTCATATCTTCCAAAATAATCTTACCTACTATGAATTTTCATTATGCTATTTTTGAAGATAAAATCTACTTGATGTTCCTTTTTGAACTAAATTTTTAATATGCAATATCAATTATGAAATTAATATTCAAAAACATGAACAGCAACCACCACACATTTTGACAGAAAATCGATTCCGAAAGACAATTTGTACAAACATGCAAAATTTTAGATTTTTTCCTCCCCGTAGTGTGTTAATAAATTTAACATTCATCTCTTACAAAAAGAAATAGTTAATATCGCACATTAAAAATTAACTTATAAAAGGAACATTATGTAGATTTTGCTATGGTTCTTTAATAGTGACTAAATGAAAAACTTCGCTTTGTGTGTGTGTGATAGGAAGATTACATAGTGAGATGTAAAAAGTCAGCTAATTTAAAGCTGCAACATTAGATGCTTCACATTTTCCATATCCACACACGGTTGGATCCAATGACTTAAAACTTGGTATCCGAGGTTAAATTTTGATATTAGTTTCGAAATTTGGCCTCGAAATTGAGTGTTAGTATTTTTGAAGTTGGCGAGCAGTTTGATATGAGGATGGTCCCTGATATTATGCATTAAAAGTAACCCGTTATTCCCTATTTAATGATACCTTTGAATTTGCTCTACTATGAACGACGTGAGAATTAAAGAGCTGACAAGACATATTCTCTTTTTAGAATAACCGCGAGTGATACTCTAGAGATCTGACCTTTCTTTCGTTTTACCCTAGCCTGCCCTTCCACCTTTTCTCTTTTCCTCCCTTATTGTAGTATTGGTTATAGAATCTTGTGTTTGGCCCAACTTGGCCAATATCTGGCTCTTGCGTCATCAACCCTCCAAATGGATTCGACGAGATATCTCGTCCATCAAAATCTGAGCCATTTTACTAATGACGAGATACCTTGTCATCAAGATATCGCTGATTTTTTATAATGTCGAGATCAAGATCTGGTTGGTTCTCTTCTCATGACGAAATATCTCGTCCATCAAGATCTGGTCGTTTTTCTTCTAATGACCAGATACCTCGTCGAGACAACCACCAGGAAGAGTTAAAATTCAACCAACTCTTTAGAGAATACAAGCAATATATTAGGATACAACTTTTAAATTTTCTGATCTCAAATAGAGAAAATTTATATAAATATTTAGGTCTATACACACCGGAAACTTCGATACTTTGATTTTATGCGAATGGGACATCCCAGAATAGATTGTATTGAATTCAAGAGCCCTTATGATGCTAAAAGAATAAAGCCAAAACAATAGCTCTTTTTCACAGTAGCGTGTTAGCATAGACTAACAATGAATAATGCTCAATATAATATTATTTTCCAAATAAATTACAACTCATGGTTTATTCCGGGAACTGGAGTCCTAAGTAGTTCGAGTATGTATTCAGTCTCTGGTATATGTAGGAGTGGATACAATAGCGCCGTTTTATTGTACGAAGTGCCGTAAATTCTTTGTTGCCTCTGCGGAAATTAATTGGCTTTCTGTAACCTGCCTTAACCGATGTTATTTAATTAGGCTTTCCGCACGGGTCCAATAGAGCTGTAGCTTCAGGGTGAGTTGATGTTCTTGTGGTTTCGCAGAAAAGAAAAATGCTTTTATCTGCTGAGTCGGACTCACGCTTGGGAGATATTTACGGCTGGCGATGGATCTAAAGTGACTTTTCTGTGTTTTGTGGTTTCTTTAATGATATGGATGCCAAATCACGCCCAATTTATATCAATTTGGAGACATATCTGTTCTGGGGACGATATTTCACCTGTCTGGAGATGTAATAGTGCGTTGTTGAACCTTTAGAGGGTGCTATTATTTTGTTATTTACAATGATGGACACGTGATCTTATGTAAATACTTTTACGCGATTTGTAGAGTGGGCCAAATTGAGAAATGCATTTTTATCTCTTAAAAATAACGTGATGAAATTTGGAGGATAGATTTGTAGCAATTTCTTTTTGTCTGGAAACTACAGGTTTTATCACTGAAATGGACCACTTCCACGATGTTTCTTTACAAGCCTATTAATAAAGTTTTTGTCCCTTTTGAAATTCACCTAAAATAAATTCAACATATAAGTTTATACAGTTATGAAATATCTTAACCCTCTCAGCTTCACGGGATTTTCAAGTAGTGTCGCATTGAATTTACCCCACAACAGACATAATGATTAAATAACCAAATCTATTGGTTGAAAGCAACCAAGGAAAGATTCGATTGGTCAAGAGGATCAAAACTCATTAGAAGTCATGTAGTAAAACTTCAGGTTGAATAGTGGTATAATGCATTTTAGCCCTTTAAATCAATGTGATAAAATTTGGAGAGTAGATTTGTAGCAATTTCTATTTGTCTAGACACAGCAGGTTCTTATCACTGAAATAGATCATTTCTACGATGATTCTTACTTTACTAATCTATTAATGTTTTTCAAGTTTTTGTTCGTTTTAAAATTACTTAAGATAAATACAGCATATAAGCTATACAATTATGAAATAACCTAACCCTCTGAGCCTTAGCGAAGATTTCCAAGCAGTATAGCATTACATTTACACCACAACAGACAAAATGACTAAATGACCACATCTATTGGTTGAAAGAATCCTATGAGAGAACCGATTGGTCAAGAGGTGTCAAAACTGTTTAGAGGTCTTGCAGGAAAACTGTAGGTTACTTAGTGGAATAGCAGAGTTAGAGCATCACGGTAAATCTATTTTGTTCATAGAACAAAACAATTCTTGCTAATGGAAGGTGTTAGACAATATATCAAAACATACATACTCACAATTTACTGAATTAACAATTATGATAAAAGAATAACAAGGCTAAAAAGTATGCATAGGCCATATTTTTCTCAATTTCAGTCAATTCAAACATTCGTGGGTACATAACATTAACTAAAATAAATGCTAGGATTTATTATAATAAACATGTTAATTATCAAAATCAACATAAACAAAAGTTCATGCTAGCATGTTTAAATAGCGGTATCTTTTAAGGTTATAACTGCACTTGAACAACCAAATCGCACAAAAGTATTGATTGAATTGATAATTATTTGAAAGAGTTGAAGCGTTAAAAGTTTCATTATAATTTTCTTTAGGTCCAAATGTATCTGCTACTTTCTTGAGTTGCTTACATGATCTATAAATGTTTGTATGTGTGAAATCTTAGGAAACTTGAACGGTGTGGTTTTTATGTGTACGTGTATGACTAATTTTTATTAAAAAATTATTATCTTTACTCTATTACCCTTACCTTGAAATTTTATGCGTTTTTTTCTAGGACACCATTGCGTATACATTTCAGGCTTTAACATAGTTTTCCGCATCTATGTTTTGCTTATTTATTTCAGATATATTAATATTACATTAATAACAGTTATTTATTTTACAATTTTTCAGCTTTCTAAGTCAAACGCCACGCATGTCTATTTGTACAAAACAGATCTAAATACAGAAGGTACTTATGGATGTGAAGTATCGACGGAGGCTCCTTCTTTTCGAACCGTGAAAGCAGATAAGGAGTTACGGATTTATGGTAAGTTTAGTTACATATGACTTAAAAATTTATGATTAATTTTAAATGCTTCAATCCTATCAATATTATTCAGATGTAATCTATGCGCAATGTCTGAGAAAGTCTACTGACCTCATGTTGCCTTATTTCAGTTTTCTTTTAATATTACTGTGAAAATTCGATTATTTTTGATAAAATTTCATGCTTCGTTTTATTCAATATTCTTAATATTTAGACTTTTTCTTAACAAAACTGCTTCCATTTTGCCTGTATAGTGAATAGAAGCGGAGATATAGAAATTTGAATAGATCTTGACAGCTGTTTTTTAATTCGTTTTCAAATCTTCAAATGCATTTTTCTCTGATTGTGATTTTGAGCAAAATTTTTGCACGATAAATACAATAATAAGTAAAAATGTGCTATATATTTTTGAGTGAAACTTGGTTTACTGATTTTTATGTGTTTTGGAGGGTCCGAACTAGGATTTAAGAGTTATCTTGAAAGGAAACTTTTTAGAGAGATTTGAGTGTTGTGGTGTAAGCAAAAATTTCAAAAATTCATGTTTTCTTATGCAATATTCCCACTATTTTATGAATAGAAAGGAATATTGCATATCTTTTAGTTCAAGCACTAGCTTACATATTTAGGAGACTTTGTGCAAAAATTTAGGCAAATGTACTAAGTTTTCCAGTTGTGATGTTTCCCGTTAACGTCATTTTTTTACCTAAATTTGCAATCCTTGCCAATTTTTTAGTAAATTATAATAATTTTCAGTGACTTTTTGGTTTATAATGTGTTTTTGTAAGTTGTTTTTACCTTAAAAAGAAAAAATAGAATAATTTTAACACTGAAAAAAGGACTCCGCATGTACCTTAAATGAAAATTGCTAGGCCTGTTAGATATGGTAATTGAAGATGGACGTACCTGAAATACCGTTTCCGGTTACGATACATATCTCTAGTACCATACATACCCTTTTTAAATAATTTTCAGCGACTAAATATAATTTCAAAATGTTTCTAATACTTTGAAATCTTCAAAGACGCTTTCCGATTATTTTTTCTACTACCGTATGCAATGTGAAAAACAGGGATTACATAATCATGACATAAAACACCGATTAAAGTGAACTCTTTCATTTGACAACATTTCACCAATGCGAGACTTCAGATGTCACATTTCTCTGTCACAGTCCGTCAAGTTTCATGTTTCCATCCACTAAAATTTGCATAGCTGCTTCAAAAAGTAAAGATATAAAATAATACCTTCTCCCTGATTCGTTAAAATGTTCACTGAAACACGAAATAAGTCGGGGGAATATGGCCAGGCTTTCGTTGACACAACGCTCTTCGTTTGATTGACCTACCTCCTCTCTCCAGTACTCATAATGAGATCCAGAAGTGCACTGGATCTCATTATGTGACGCGCGGCAAGAAAGAAATCCTATTGTGTCCTCATGACCAGCAAAATATCTCAAGTTAAAAATCTGCCTGAAGACCTGAAGCTACGGAAAAGTCAAAAACGCTGATTACTTTTGAGGAGTCTGCTAATGCGTTCCCATGAAAACATTTTACCAACCTTGCTACTTGTATACGAGATTGTCGTGAATGCTCTAACCCTGTGGCTGAGATTTGCGGGTAGTATTTTGAAGTTAGAAATAGAAATGTGAACAAATAGAAGCCGTCTTCAGTGTAGTGACTGGAAAATTAGAAGATATTAAATGTTTTATAATAAAATGGTCATCGGTCGAAGTACAGGGTAAAGCCTGTCTTTAATCTAATGACTGAAAAATTAGAAAACATTAAATGTGTTTGATAGTAAAATTGTTATTGGTGGAACTATTGGGTGAAACTTGTCTTTAATGTAATGACTGAAAACTCAGAGACATTAAATGTTTCATAATGAAATGGTCATCGGTCGAAGTCCTGGGTAAAGTCTTCAATGTTCTGGGTCCCCTATCTTCAATGTAATGTCTGGAAAATTAGAAGACATTAAATACTTGATAATAGAATTGTTATTGGTCTAACTACAGGGTGTTTCAAATCTTTCCTGCACAAATTTTAAGGGGAGATAGAAAACACAAAATTAAAACGAATTCACGTATGGATGTATGTTTGCAAGCACTACTAAAGGGAACACAAAGGTACAGAAATGAAAGACAGAAAATATGTGTATAACATATTTAAGATCTAGTTTTAGTTTGACAACAGTTGTAATCTTCAGTTTCACAGCAATTGTTCAAAGTTGCGACCACCAATAGTGTTGCACTCTTGACAGGGTATGGGTTTTATAAGCATTACTTTTAACCTTCTGATGGGTTCGAACGCATATATCCGATCTGTAACCTGCCATCTTCCTTGCAGAAATTCTAGCCAGTTTTGACCTTTTTAACCAATTGGATGTTTCTTGGGATTCTTTTAACCAATCGATGGAGTGTTGTGAGTAAAAGTAATACTAGACTACTCGGAAATCTCATAACACTCAAAGGAAGGATAATTTGGTCTAAAGTTTTTATTTTTGAACTATTTTACTTGTGTTGGAGAGTACAATTGTTTTAAAAAATCACTCTGGGTGTCTGGTTTTCACTCTGACACGCTGTATTTGCTTATATTTTCGTTATTATTTGCTTCCCGTTAATTTAACCCTCCTGGTGGTTGTCTCAACGAGGTATCTCGTCGTTAGCAAAACTGACCAGAGCCTGATGGGCGGGATATATCGTCCAACAAGATCTCGTCTCTCGTCATTAGAAGAAAACTCACCAGATCCTGATCTCGATCATCATCAGGCAATCGGCAATATCTGGATAACGAGATATCTCGTCATTAGCAAAATTGGTCAGATCTTGATGGACGAGATATCTCGTCGAAACCACTTGAGGGTTGATTAAATGTAATCAGAATTTTGTATCAACTAGTGATGCTCAAACATACGAGTTATAACTTAAAATTAGCTGTCATGTTTTTCTCCTTTGAAAATACAAGGTTAAAATAGTTTGGAGAGTGGGGTGCCAGCTCAGGTCTAACCTCGTCATCTGACCGTGGTTCAAAATTACTAGGTGTTTTCCTCGGATTGATCCCGAACAGTCCCAATAGCCCGTTTGCTCCAGTGCGACGTTAATTAACTATCTGAAAATATCGATCTTACAACATTTACTATTGTAAAGATTTTTGATAAAGGTTGGCCTTTTCTAACTCAAGATTTCACAGAAAAGCGCACTCTTTTGTACAAAGGGATCTCAACAAATTTCATGCCATTCGAATAATATAAAAAATGAAGTTAAATCTCTTCCGAACGATTTCTTTTTGTAAATGGCTGAACTCACAAATTCTAAAGTACGCGATAATTATCGTCTTAATTTTTTACCCGATTGTTTAACGTTTTCTAATTATTAAGGTGCATTGTTCGACGCTCGAGCGAAACGTTATCTAAAAAAGCATTTTTTCTTAATTTTCGTCGATTTCGTATCTTTTAAAGGTGAATGAAATCTCTAGTGTTTAATGGAAGCTAAAAAACAACTTTAAATAAATATGCTTCGATGAGAAAAAGAACAGAAAATTAGATGCAAATGAGAATCGTTTTAAACGAGTTTGTTTTGCGAACAGTTTTAATCGTTCATTCAAGAAATGCAGAGGTCTTTTATTTTTCTGCAGGAAAACTGAAAGTCTAAAGTTTATCAACTAGCAGATGGTAGATGTTGATTGAAAATGGAAAAACCCTTTCAATTTTTAAATTCTAGTGATATCAATATAAAATGCCTAATATCGCGACTCACGCGAAAGTATTTGGGTTCAAGGATCACAGAAATTATGCAAAGCAAATCCTTTTTTTCTAAAACTGTAAATAAAGGCTTTTCTTGATAAATTAAATACGTGGTACTTCGGTGTTTAGGTTTTAACATTAAATCGTGTATTTCAGCTGCGGCCAATTAAGTCCAAATGTGTTTTGCATGAAGTGCAATTAACCATCGCTACTTTTTTCCGCAAATCAAAAGAAAGTTTTTAACCTGCATGTTGACACAAAACCTCAAACTCGCATATATGTCGAATATATATGCATTCGACTCGCAATTTGAGCTGATTTCTATTTTCCATACTCATGAGGGTTCGGTTAGTCGCTGTAGTTATTGTTTGCTACACGAGGGCTAATTAGACAGAGACCTAAACAAAGTTTATGAAGAATCTCGTATATTTAGCGTCCTTATATATATATATCACTTACTGATTTAGAAAGTTTGTTCAGGGCAACTTTGCACCAACAGAATCCGGATCAATCCAAATCAATGTGAATCCAGTAGAAACTGGGGCCGTGGTAGCCCGGTTGGAAGAGTAACGGTTTAGCAACCGGAGGGTTCCGAGTCCGAATACTTCACACTGCCTGAATCCAGGATGTTCCGCTTCAATGCACCCGAATCTACGTTAGTCAGTTTTTACTGGATTCAGATTAAATCGGATTGACCCGAATTCTGTTTGTGAGAAGTAGCCCACATTAGGCTCTGCAACAAATCTAGGCCTTGAGATCACTAGTTTACATATTTTAAATGAATTTTACAATTATTACGTAGGTAATTCAATGCTAGTATTTATGGATACTTAACCATTGCAGGCCTTACATAGTTTGCCGTTGCATTTGACTATTTAACTAAGTTATCAGATATACAAATTTAGATTCGTGGATATATTAAAACCTTTAAGGTGTATGTGTGTATATACTAGAAGATTTTTAAAAAAATTTTACTTTAAAAATCCAGTTTTTCCAAGTCATTGGCTTATGCTTAAAATAATTTCAGTGAGAAAAAAATCAGATTAAACTAGTTATTAATGGTCTAATTTAGATATAATCAGCTAATTAGCATGTTTTTTAACAGTGATGTATTCAATTCTGATGTGTTCAGAAAGACAATTCCTGTTGTAAATTCCAATTATTCTTCTTCATGTTTTGATCCTTCATCAATTAGAGTGAATAGGTTATTTTTTACAACTGTGTTCACAAATGAAGTCTAAAAATATCTCAAGATCTTTCAGGAATTTTAACATTTAAAAATATTAATTTTTTTATTTTAATATTTATTAATTAATAAACATTAATTTTTTACCTAAAAACTCTGAGGTTCAGAACATCCATTGTATTATAGAGATTATAATGATACAAAATCATTATAATAGAAAAATTAATTGTTGTGAGTCATCATCAGTGAGTTTCACTGGAGAAAGCATCGTATTGCAAAAACACAGTTATTCAGAAATTGAGTTTAAAATTTTGGAAACATGTTTGTACTGGTGATAGTACCTAACAAAAAACCCTTATAGCTAGAAAAGTATTCCGCATATTTACAAGATCTTGGTATCATTTAAAAGCTCAGAAATTGGAAAATATTTTGAAGCAATAAAAACAAAATCGATAATGTAGTTAATTTTCGCGATTTTTAGTGTATACATACACCTAAAGTGATAACTAAGTATTCTAAGAAAACAAACGAGGACACAGGGAAGGAATTTATTTACAAATTCATTTGACGCTAATACACAAAAAATGTCTCATTTTTGTTCCCTGTCACGATCGGTTCAAGTAAAAATAAACGCGAATAAAAACAAAGTCAGTGAGGATCAAATTAATAACGTCTTGCTATTAGTGTCAAATACGTCTTTCAATCCTTTTTATTCCATCTAAAAATGGTATTTCATTACTTAAACACTTTTAATCCTATATTTAATTAATTATGTGTATTTATTCACTATTTCGTGTATAGCATAATAAAGTATTTCAAGTACTTCAAAAAAACAAGCGACGGCAGATTTATTTAAATGTTTATTCGACGGTTAATGCACAAAAGCAGTTTTTCCGTTTATTGGACCTTGCGCCATAAAACCCCAACATATAATCCTAATGCACAAAATTGTCAAATTTTTATTTCTTGTAACGATCAGTTCAAGTAAATATAAAAGCGACTAAAAACAAAACAAATCAGAAAGGATCAAATTAGTGATGTCTTATTGTTAGTGTCCAAATGCATCTCTTTCAATGTATTTTTATTTCTCTTAAAACTGATATTTCGTTACATGATCACTCTAACACGCACTTTTAATTTATCTTTCAACGAATAGTTAGTGTGTCTATCCACAATTTCGGGAATATCATAATAAAGCCTCTAACGTTTTTTAATAAAACAAACGAAGACACGAGAAGAGTGATTTATTTAAATATTTATTTGACGGTTACTACATAGAAAATGTCACATTTTTATTTCGTGTCACGTTAAACGCCAAAAAAAATTCAAGTAAAAATAGACGCGACAAAAAATAAATTAGAAAGGATCAAATTAGTGATGCCTTGTTGTTAGTGTCCAATACATCTTTCAATCCTCCTTTATTCTATTTTTATTTTTCCTAAAAATGGTACTTTGTTACGTGATCTCGCTAATACGCATTTTAATCCTATCTTTCAACGAATCGTTTGTGTGTTTATCCACTATTTCGTGGATATCATAATAAAGCCTTTAACGTTTTTAAGAAAACAAACGAAGGCACGAAAGGAGTGACTTCTTTAAATATTTATTTGATGGTTACTACAAAAAAATCTCATTTTTATTTCCTGTCACGATAATCGCGAAAAAACATCAAAAAGATTGAAGTAAAAATAGCACGAATAAAAAACAAATAAATCAGTAAGGATAAAATTAGTTACGTCTTGTTTTTATTGTCCAAATGTGCATCTTTCAGGCCTTTTTTATTCCATTTGAAACTCCTAAAAATGATATTTCGTTGCGTGATAACGTACTTTTAATCCTATCTTTCAAAGAATTGTGCACGTTTATCCACTTTTTCGTGAATATAATAATAAAACCTTTAAAGTACTTTAAGAAAACAAACAAGGACACGAAGGAAAGAATTTATTTAAATATTTTTGCGATTAATCCACAAAAAATTTCTTATTTTTATTTCTTGTCACGATCAGTTCAATTAAAAATAAACGCGACTACAAAATAAATCAAAAAGGATCAAATTATGACGTCTTATTGTTAGTATACAAATACATCTTTCAATCCATTTTTATTTCTCTTAAAAATGATAATCCGTTACGTGATCACGATAGCACACATTTTTAATCCAATCTTTCAACGAATTGTTTTTATCCACTATTTCGCGGATGGCACAATAAGGCCTTTAACCCTACTGTTAGTTACCTCGGCGAAGTATCTAGTCATAAGCCAGACCAGATCTTGATGGACGAGATATCGCGTCATTAGAAGAAAAATGACCGGGTCTTGATCTTGTCATCATAAATAAATGGGTAATATCTTAATGACGAGATATCTTGTCAAGATTTTGCCAATTTTTCGTCATAAGCAAAATTGGTCGGATCTTGATGGGAGAAATATCTCCATCAAGATGTGACCGATTTTGCTAATGACGAGATATCTTGTCATTAGAATATTGGTCATAAGTCATAAGTAAAGTAACTGGACTAAAAAATAATAAACTCGACTAAAAAATAAATCGGAAAGGATCAAATTAGTGAGGTGATGTAAGTGTCCGAATACATTCTTTGAATCATTTTTATTCTATTTATATACCTCCTAAAAATGATATTCGCTACGTGATCGCTTTAACACGTACTTTTAATCCCATTCTCCAACGAACTGTGCGGTGTTTCAAAATATCTACTCCATCTCTTACTTTAGAGAAAGCCTGAATTAAAACCAATTTATCCGTTGTGAGGACTGCCACCGCAAAAAGCATCCTAAAACCCTAATAAACAAGAAGAAACATTTCATTGATTACTTTATAAATTGCTTCTTCCCTGCTGAGCCCATTACAAGACGACTGACAAACTTACCTAACACACTAATCACTTAAAAACAAAACCAAAAGCAGTGAAGCTCAACCATCCCTAGTATAAACGCTGTCGTAATTGCTATGCTATACGTGAGGCGCCTAGCTTCTTGCCCTTAAGTAACTTATGTACAGCCTAAATGGTTCTAGCTTTCACATTTAGCCGCAGCTATCGTTGGCTTTGTTTAGGTGTAATCAATAGGTTTGTGGGTTAGGAAAGGAAACGTCATTGAGGGTTCTGGAAGTTTCGGCTGAGGGACTAACTGTTGTTTCCTCTGTTAAACTAGTGTTGGCAAAAGAATTGTAGTTAGCATGCGGATCTTGCTTAACGTCTGATAGGTATTCTGCGCTTTCTCCTTTATATCCCATCATGATCGGGATGCTCTTTCAAGTTGCTCATGAAATGGCCATTTTATATCCATTACAAATTATTTCTTTCTTCACTTCAGCCACTTTATGGTATTAGATAATAAATTATATGAAAGACGTGGATAATTTATAACACTCATATATATTTATGCCTCTATGTACATGACACATTTAGATATATTACTAATTTTAAGGTTGATAGAGGTGGAACTTTTTAATTGGGGAGTAATTTTTTCCAGCCTTATATAGTGTGGTAAAAAAACAAATTCAATACTTTACGAGACAATTTTTAATAGGGGAAACTAAAAATGTATATTAGCTTCTATACATAACTAGAATATGTGTGTCTATACTTATACCTCCGTATATGATGCAATAATATTAATTTCTTAGATTTGACAGAGGGGTTAAATTAATTGTAAATTTTATTAATTTATACTGTTTCATTTAGAGCTATCCAATTCAATATTTTCTGTAAAATTTGTCATGTGCTATTTATACACAGGGTGTTTCAAAACTTCCTGTATAAACTTAACCCTCCTTGGGGTTGTCTCAACGAGGTATTTCATCGTTAGCAAAACTGATTTGATCTTGATGGACGAGATATCTCGTCAATAGAAGAAAGCTGACAAGATCTTGATCTCGGTATCCTAAAAAAATCGGCAACAACGAGATACCACGTCATTAGCAAAAGTGATCAGTTCTTGATAGACGAGATATCTCATCGAAACCACTTAGAGGGTTAAAGGAGAGGTAGGAATACAAAATTAAGCTGTGTTCACGTAGGGATATATATCTGCAAGCGCCATCCGATGTGCTGGAGAATACATTAAGGTGCACAAATGAAAGACAGCAAATATGTGAATAACGTTTTTACTAGCCCAATTTTACAGTTCCACCGTCGTTTTATGCCAACATTTTAACAAAAGTGTTCAAAGTTATGACCACCGACAGTAATGCACGCCGGACAGCGCGACGCATGGATAGCTGTATAAACTGGCCGACTACCGTGCTGCCGAACAGCCCCCTCTAGCAAATCAATATGGCATTTACGGACATAAATCCCAAGTGAATACGGTTTAAGTATGTGTTCACCTCTTTAAGGGATGTACAGGAAGTTTTGAACATCCAGTAATTCAAAAAGCCAACTATAACTACATAAATATATCTAAACTATAAAATCCTTAGAGTAAATTTGGCCATATATGACCCTTGCGTCATAAAACCCAATCCAACCAACCTTAGAATATATTTTAAATATATTTTTAGTTTTTCCTCCCGCATTCTTTCGTGCAATATTTCGATAAAAAGTATCTATATCTAGTAGTCACGTGATACCAAATTATCACATTCTTATATATAAATAATGTGATAATTATTTGCTTCGAATCATTTAATTTAATTTAATTATAATGAATATTCTATGATGTGGGTATTTTCTAGAAAAATTGTGCTTCCGTCTTTTTCCAACTTAGAAAAAAAGGAACTTTATAACTTGAATGTAAAAGTTATTTTTACTCCATTGATCATCACAAATGATGTGACAGTAGTAAAATAACTTGGTGATTTTAGAATAGACTGCAGGAAACAATTTTATGTAGTATGGAAACTTAAATTAGATTCTTTATTTCCGGCAAGTATTTTGTTGTTTAATAGTTATTTATAAGTTGCTTACGACGCGGTACACTTAAGGGTTCAAGAGTTGCAATTAATTAAATTTGCTCAAGTCCGAAATGTGATATTTATTTCCCCAATTAGTCTATAAGCCTGTATGTAAATGAAGTAACGAAGATTCAAAGGAAGACCTGAAGTGATGGTTTTCCTGTGAATTGGATGTAAGAGTTCGCGTACATAAAGGTACTACACAAGTGAGAAGTAGCGAAAATTTCACCGAGAGTTTTGAATGATACTCAATTAAAGTAGTCACGGAAGAAATAAACATTTTTCTTTTTTTGACAGTTTGAATGATGACTAACTCAGTGATTTTCAACCTTTTTCATCATTTCATAAACTGATAACTAAAATTCTGCCACAATCCCCCCAAAAATGTTATATATTTTGCCAAGCTGACAAAAAATAGGTGTAATTTCAATTGATTTACAAACAAAATAGTAAATACCTTACTAGTTTGCTCCAAAGTTAGCTTTTAAAAAATATTTTTGAAATAGAAATAGAAAAAAATAAACATTCAAAACAGAAATAAACAATCAAAACAAAAATAAACTGTCAAGAGAAATAAACTGTCAAAGAGAAATAAATAAAGTTAAATAAACAGTCAAATAGAAATAAACAGTCAAAGGTAAATAAACAATCAATACAGAAGTAAACATTTTTTTGTTTTTGACAGTTTGAATGATGACTCAGTTATTTTCAACCTTTTTCATCTCACGGTACACATAAACTAATAACAAAATTCTACGGAAATCCCCCCCAAAAAATATTGTATTTTTTGCAGAGCAGACAAAAAAATATAGATGTAAGTTTGATTGATTTACAAACAAAAATAGTAATTACCTAACTAGTTTGCTCCAAAGTTAGCTTTTAAAAATATTTTTAAAGCAATTTATCTATTTATTGTGATACAAATAGTATTCAATTATTTATAAAAGTAGTAAATTGCAAGTATAACTTGAAAATATTGTGACCACACGTGTTGAAAATTCAAAAAACAGATAAAAAATTCAATTAAAAAGAAATCAATCTTACAAATTTTTAAACCGTTTCACCATTCATAAAGCACAACAGTGCATTCCTGCATCACACCGATCGAAAATTGCTGCTCTAATAGAAAATGTCAAGCACATGTGAATTGTCTCGGAAAAAGCTTTGCTTCATTTTAATATAAACCTCTAAAAATATCTGCTTTATAATGTTTGTGTACCTGTTATATTCTTCACTGATTTCGAATAAAAATATTTTCGGAGAAAAGCACTTTAAATGGAAGATGCAGGAGTAAAATTACATATTTAACTCTTAAAAAAAAACCTAGCAAATTAGCATGCTTTAAATTGCTTTCATCGTACTTTTGTTTTTCATCTAGCATTTGAATTAAATCTTTGTTTTCTTCCTTTTTTCCGCCACTAGTTTAGCTTTTCTCATTAAGGCAATTGCTACGCTTGTGTTGCTATTATTATGAAGCATTACATTTCCCAACAGCAACGCTAATTCTTATGTTTCGGGAAGTTTTTCTAATTCACTTTATCGTTTATCCCTGTAAAGCCTTAGCCATTTGAGGGCTTAGAGTTTTTTGTGTAATTACTCTTTTGAGATTTTTCTCTGTTAAAAAATGAAATTGCGACCCATTCTGCGTTTTAGTGAAAGATTTTTTAAGCAATGTTTAATAGGATGCAATTCTGAACTCAATGAAGGAAAAGAAGTCACATTTACGAACCTAAGCCCTTAAAGTGAGATTAGTTGTATAAAAATAACTCAACCTCAGATCCAGTAGACGTGAGATTTGTGTTTTAGTCTTCAAATACGACTTAGATTGTTTTCAAACATGAAACAATTTGTAACGGTTATCAAATGAAAAAGTAAGAAATAAAGTAAATGCAGAAAATAAAATGTTTAACTTCTGAGAATCTCGTGGGCAATAAATTTTCCTTTTCCTTCAATGACTTAGGAACTTTCAATATCATGACAATAGTTTTTATTCGCACTTACTACAATTATTATTATATATCGCATACTCATAGTAATTGCTTTTGAAAATTATAAATTAGAATAAATTATCATTTATAAATTACATTAATGGATACTATGAATAGTTATAAGTATATTGAAAAAGAAATAAACAGACTTAAATTGCTTATTATCTATAGTTATATATATCATTGGCTTTTAGAGCAGAAACTCATTACCTGATATTTTTAGAATAGTCATTTTTGACACTAAATGACTATTTTCATGATAATGAGAAATAAATTGTCATATTAGGTATTCGGTTTGAAAGAATATTATCAAAACGTTTATAATTTTTATTTTTGACCTAAAATGTGATAGTTCTTAAACAGGTGTACAGTAAAATGTTTTTCGTCAGATAATGAGTTTCTGCTCTCGTCTATATATCGTCAGCTTAGAACAGAAACTCATTAACTTACAAAAAACATTTTACTGTACACCTGTTTAAAAACTATCACATTTTAGGTCAAAAAATAGAAATTATAAAGATTTTAGAATTATGTATATCTTAAAATAGATTACGATATGACAATGCATTTCTCATCACCATGAAAACAAGCATTTAGTGTCTCCGAAAAAATGTCAATTTATGAGTTTGTGCTCTAAGTCGACGATATATATCATATCTTTATTTGAATAATAGACAAATGCACATTTAATTCTTAACAGAATCTTCATGAAAATCTAAGAAATTTGCTCAAACTCTGTTTTAAAATTGTTCAATGCAAATTAAGGATTAAGTATTTATGTCCTAATTAATTGTGCTCTCCTTCAAAAATCTTTAAAACGTCATCTTGTAAATATTAGTCAGAATAGTGTAGGGGTATTTTGTCTGGTTTCAGTTTTAAATATATTTCAAACAAAGCTTTTCAAATTAAAAGAAAACATCAGATCAATTTTTATTTCCTCACAAAAAGCATCATACCTACTCTTACAACATTTATAAGAAATAAATTTATAAACATCAATACCTCGTGTTTTATAAAACGCTCTCCGAAACTTTGGAAACACTTGCACCTTTTACTCAGAGTACTTTTGGAAACTAGAAAAGTTTACACACTTTTACCAGCGTTAGAACGTTTCCCTAAGCTTTGAGGCCTTTTGAGTTCTTATTAGTATCCCTGGCAACTTAAACAGCATTCTTGGATCTCGTTGATACGACGTTTGATCGTTACCGCTGAAGCGGAACTATGTTATATTGTATCCAAGAAAGGCACAAACATTTCTTTATATTGCTTGAACATTTAACATGATACTAAAGTAAGGTATAACATAAGTGCAGTTATTCCATCGATATATAGTGCCTTCTTGGGATAAGAAACAAAACACACGATACACAGATAGTCGAAGAAACTTATTTTTAGAAATAAAAGGGCACAAATTATGCATTGAATTACGCGTTTTTTGTTTAAAGGTGCGTCATCTGCAAGTTTTGAAAATCGATGGCGAAATGTTTTAAATAATGCTGAATACGATTTAATGCTTGAAAACGTAAATTTCTTCTCCATTTAACCTTACAGGATACTCAAATAATTTACCAATTCAGTTTAGGATACACAAATAGAGGCACAATTTATGCATTACATTACGCGTTTTTTTATTTAAAAGTGCGCTACCCGCAATTTATGTGAAAAATCAATTGCATCGAGTTTTAACCCTCCTGGTGCTCGTATCGACGAGGTACCTCGTCATTAGAAGAAAACTGATCAAGTCTTGATCTTGCAAACGCCATATTTGACCAAACTACGTCAACCGACGTCAAGTAAAGGACATACACACATACAAGGAAAGCTTTTACTGACACAGAAGAGGGAAATACACCGGGGATGAATCGAATCGAACAGAAATCGAACTAATATAGTGCCTTATGGTGTGCCTTGTGGTAAGTATCTAAAAAAGCTGATATATTAAGACGTAATATAACGACATTTTACGTTAGTCGAATATTAGTCGAAATCGACTTACGAATAGTGTACCCAAGAATGACATGTCCGAGTTCCATGGAGTCTAATCATACCAGAAGGAAAATGATTTGAACATGAATGACGAATTGGGAACACAGGCGTGACATGTTCGTGCTGTGTATTGGTTAAATTCAGAAGATAAAAGTATGTGCGAAATTTCCAGCCGTGCGTGTGAAAGGTGCACAATCAATAAATTTAGGATTTCGATCAGACAACATTTGGTATTCTGCATTACATTACACTTAAATAGAGCTCCTGTGCAGCGAAATATTTTTCAAACCTCAAAATGTTAATTGACTGAAGCAAATCTTCAAATCTTCGTTTACGCTATTCTGCGATGTTTTTAGCTAATTACAAATTGTATTTTGAGTTACATCGTACTCGTCGGAAGACAACGATTTAGACAGATAAGACAGCAACAACTCTAATGGTCAAAAGCATGCTGTGATTTAAATCTGTAAATTATTTATTGTGTCTATACCTACGCATATGGCACAATAATATTCATTTTTTAGATTTGACCGAGAGGGAAAATTAATTATAAGTTTTATCAATTTATGTAGTTTCATTTAGAGCTATCCAATTCAATATTTTCTGTAAAATTTGTCATGTGCTATTATACACAGGGTGTTTCAAAATTTCCTGCATAAACTTAACCCTCCTAGTGGTTGTCTCTATGAGGTACCTCGTCATTAGCAAAAATGACCAGATCTTGATGGACGAGGTACCTCGTCATTAAAAAACTGACCAGATCTTAATCTCGTCATCATAAAAAAGTTGACGAGATATATCTTCAAGATACTGCCGAAATACGAGTATAGGACGAGGTAACTCGTCGAAACCACTTGGAGTGTTAAAGAAGAAATCAATTTTTTTATTTATATACTAGCAAAATTGCCCGACCTCACTCGGGTTGAATTGGTTAACTATAGATTGAAAGTGACCAGAAAATAATCACTTTCCTCTTTCGTAGAAAAATGCCAAATCATTTAAGTGTGAGTAAAAGAATTTTTTAACACCTTTTCGATATTTTTATTATTTCTACAACCTACTTTGGACACAAATTCTATAAATGCAAATCCATCCATGAAATACATTTCATATATATCGCACCCCTGCTAAAGGTACAAATTGGCGAAAGGTGAGACACTAAGGTAACTGCTACAAAAGACGATCTTGAGGGAGGATTAGGAATTCCCTTTCTTAAATTCTATTCCTGTAAAATTGCTCAACTCAATTCGTAAAAATGACGAATCTACGGCAGATACTCTCTCACATAATTTACCTGCCAATATTTTTTATTAGTGGCACTATTTTCGAATTTAGCTATCATTAAGGGAAAGATGACTAATTTGATAGGATTTATCACTGTTTTAAAAGCGAATACGATTTTCTTGAAAATTCCGTTTCGAGGCACGTGCAATAATAAAAGAATTTGTTTTAAAATTTAATATCTTCTGTAGTGATAGAGCAAAGGTAACCTATTACCTTTTTTAAAATTATAAATTAATTTGACAGTTTTTCTTCTAAAGAAAATCATTATTTTAAACAAACTTTCCCTGTATAAATTGCTTAAATATAGCTTCAATTCGTAAAATAAACCACTTTGGACATCCGTCGCTATGACAAAGAATTTGTAATATTTCAAAAGTCCTAGTTTGTATATTTTTAACATTAACGTTCTTCTAATAATGGCAAAAAATCAACTTAAAATTTGTTTTATTCTAACTTATATGCCATTTTAAACAGAATACTTTGAGGTGGTGTTTCGTGTAATGAAAAGGAATTACAATTTATTAAAATAATAAATATTTAAAACAGAAAATAAAAGTTGGCGGGAAAAAGTTCTAAAGATATAAATTCATGATTCTTTTTTTCTCTTGATCTCGCACAGTTGCCACAACTTACAACTAAAAATTAAATAGAATTTAAAAATACGAAATTAATTTGAAGCGAGAAAATATCACTGCACATGGCAAACGAACACGAGTTTCCGTTTTGTTGCAAAGTATCATCTGTCCCAAACGTTCGGAAATAGTTTATATTTTACAAAGAAAATAAATAAGGATCAAAATAAAAAAAACATTTGAATTTAAATTCTGCAAATAGTTTTTTAAATAATTGATTTTTCAGTAGTACTGGTAAAACAATTTACGTAATTGCAATGCTCAATATCCATTCCAGCTTCTCCAAAACTAACCAATTTATAGTTGATTTAAGTAGAGTTACTCAAATGTTTTAACATGAAACTCGCTTAAATACGTAAGCAAAGAAATTTCAAATAATGATTCACTACACTAAAATATGGTTTATTAAATGTAGGAACTTGCATTAAAATAATTTGAACAAATCTTATGTGATACTTGTACAAGCACACAGACACAAAATGGAACATAGAACTGGAAGACGGACAGACAGACTTACATAACCCAGCTCAGTCTCTAAATAAATGTAAGAACTCACAGTATGCAAAGTTTCATGAAAATATAATCAACCGTTTGGTCGTAGCACGAGCACACACATACAAACAGACAGATGGAAAGACAGATTAAAGAAGTGTATACTGCACTATACTGGATCCATAGACAAAATCAGACATAGAACCAGAAAACGGACAGACTTACGCAACCAAGTTCGGTCACTAAATGAATGTAAGAACTCAGAATATGCAAAATTTCATGAAAATATATTTAACCGTTTGGACGTAGCATGGGCACACATACATACAGACATACATACATACATACATACAGACAGACAGACACCAAACGCGCAAGAGACGGATTTTGCATCAGAAGGGTCCAAAACGGATTGAAATCTTGAAATGGGTCGAAAATATTCAGTGTACAAACACTCCATTCTAATTTATATAGGTTATGATATAAAAAACGCCTATATACGCATCAATAAAGATAAAGTAAATACATGAATGGATGGCCAGTATTATTAGGGTTGATCGACAGGGTTTATAGCTGAGGTCTAACATATGCCTGAATTATGTATAGATGGAATCATGCAATATATCGTCTAGTTTGAAATTGCCTGCATAATTCATTTCCCGTAAGAGACATATATGTTACTCGTAAATAAAATTTTCTTGTTGATCTAGCATACACTGTGTATTTCGAAACTTCCCACACAAATCTTAAAGTTAGGTCTGCAACACCAAATCAAACCGTAATCACATAGGTTTGATTCGTCACTTTAGACGCTGACTTCGTATGGGTAGTAAATATCATTTCACGAATGCTGAGATGACAAAATTACACCTAGCATGTGGGGCAGCGAATGGAAGCGGACGGGCCAGTGTGAGATTGTATCGTGAATGGTGCCCCGACAGACCTGTACCAAATCAACAAACGCTTGCACCAGACTGTGAAACCGGAACATTTCACGAAAACAGACATGATGCTGGTCTACTCTTCTTTCGGGCCGTGGTAGCCCAGTTGGTAGAGTCTCAGATTAGCAACTGGAGGGCTACGAGTTCGAAACTAGATCCAACCAAAGATCGTCGTGTATGTAGGGGCTGGTGATCGGTAAATCTGTCGTGGCCTCAAATGTCCTCACTTTGGCGTGGTGTGGAATTTTCGAGAGGGGAGTGCAAGATCAGATGTTCATCTCGTCATCTGACCGTGCTTCAAAATAACGAAGTGTTGTCCTCGGGTCTTTCCCTTCGAGAATGATCCCGGATTGTCGCCTATAGCACTTCTGTGCTCCTCTAGTGCGACGTATCTACCTACACATACCTTTCATGTCTCGATATTATCAGGTGTGCATTATTGTTGATGGTCGCATCTGTGAGCACATTCTGCAAAACAAATCATCTGTGCACAATTTCCGTCAAATTGTAAAATTAGGGCTACTAATAGCTGTTGACATACTTCATGTCTTTCACTTCTGTACCTTTGTGTACCCAATAACACTACTAGGTGCAGCTTGCAGACACGCTGCTGTATGAATGCTTTTTAATTTCGTATTCTTAAAATATGAACAGGAAATTTTGAAGCACCCTGTATGTTATATTTTTACTAGTTTGTTCACCACATATACATCAATTTAAAAATGTTCTTTAAAATAAACTAGATGTATGTAACAAAAATTAAAAGGGGGCATCTTAGTGTACCCTTTAACATGACAAGGTGAGACTTGCAGACATACTAATCTATACGAATTCTGTTTAATTTCGTGTTCTTAAAATTTGTACAGAAAATTTTGAAGCCCCCTGTATTTTATAATTTTTACTAGTTTTTTCACCCAGAAACCTGAAAATTTTCTTTAAAATAATGCATCAAAATCTACATTAATATTTGGTTTCTGCAATTGCATACCGCAAAAGGTTTTGAGAAGCAAAGTTGAGAACTGCTGGTCTGTAACAAAAATTTGTAAAACACTATAAAATCTCAAAACAGAGTCGAAAATTAGTTAAAATCACGAATTTTAATAAAATTTTAAAAGATAAAACTTCCGTCCAGTATGTGGCTTCGTACAATTTGAGGTTGAAGTAATTAGCACATTACTAATATACCTTAAGCCATTTGTTTACTTGAATTTGATTATTGGAAGGGCTCACACGCATATACCCGCTCTCTCTGCAACTTGTCTTCCCTGCTTTATTTCTAACTAGATTTGACCGTCTTGGCCAATAGTCTTTCCTAATATTCTTTCAACCAATAGATGTGGCTATTTAGCCATAAATTTGTTGAGGGTAAAAGCATTAGTACATTACTCGGAAATTTTGTGACCCTCAGAGGATTAACCCTCCTGGTGGTTGTCTCGACGAGGTATCTCGTCATTAAAAAATTGACCAGATCGTAATGGACGATATATCTCATTTCAGGATAACCACTGACTGAGATACTTAACATTATATTCACAATACTGGAAAGAACAACTTGTCAAATAAAATGAAGCCGCCGCCTTCCGAGTTTTGTGTTTTGTTACTGGTAAACTGTATCTTCTAGTCATTTGTATCAAAACCAATTATAAAATCTTTCTCCGAATATGTGATTTAATAATGGTACAATTGAAGACTAATGAAATTAAATTAGCACATTACTAATATTCCTTACCACATTTGTTTGAATTTAGCTGTTAGAAAATAAATTAAAAAGGCCCGTTGCTATCGCTTCGGCATAAACACACGAAAAAGTCAAACCCTTGATTAAAGTATTTCGCAGCATATTCGCGATATTAGGAAGTACAACTTGTCAAACAAAATGAACCCGCTGTACATTAACAACTTCCGTGTTTTACTTTTACTTAGAAGAAAAGTTTACAGAACTATCAAACTGTTGTTTGCTGATAAATGACTACTAGACAAAGAAAATACATTTTGACAGTAAATATTTATATCGGTCAAGTGTCTTGGAATCACACACACACTTATGGAAATCGGAATGAATTATTGTGCCTGTTTATTTTATATTCAATTCTTTTTTAAAGCGGAATATTATACTTTCGAAATGACAGGTGTCTGTTTATTAAAGTAAGGACCTTTTATGCAGTATCACAATTTTTTCGCTCTTCGATCTTATTCGTTAGAAATATGGCGAGACGATTCTGGATGCCAAATCACACCCCAGCGATCATTTATCGTCTGAAATGATCCCTTCTTTCGAACCTTGCTCATAAAAGTTTACTTCCAAACAGGGAGTCATTGAAATTTCTGTTTAAAACTCTAAAAGGATTACATAATGCGAGATCATCACTCATAGTGCCAGGGGGAGTAACAAAACTCTCTTGCTATGTAAATTTTAGATTGTCATCATCTTTTCGTAGTCCACAAACTTTTCCGCGCTAAGTGGTTGATGTTGTAAATTTCTCCCTGAGATGAGGTTTCTCTTATTGAATTTGAATAATTTTTGTAAGCATCTCTGTGCTGTGTGTGCTTAGTGTGGTAGTAATTGTTTCTGCATTATGCTCGGCTTAACATGAATGATGTTTCTCCTAAAATGTCTCCTGTGCTTTCTGGGGCTTACTTACCGAGATGGTTAGATGGCATGTCACTCATTCGTGATGAAGCTGGGTGTGTTTTGAATAATGCATGCCTTTACTTTTTCCATTGCGAAATAATAAATTTTGAAATAACATTAAACTAAGTATGTGTAGTTTAATGAGCTATGAGAACACATCAGTTACATTGCGCTTAAACGTGAAGAATTCATTTACTCCTTCGCTGACAGTCTATATAAGTAAGTTTCAGACAACGAAAGAGAATTTATTGTGTGTTGCATGGCTGTTCTAACTTACTCATCATTTACATTCCATTGAAACTAACTTTCTTTTAGGCTCTTGATGTATTTAATATTTAAATAAGTCAAGCTAAATAATTATAATGAAATAAAATATTTTCTGGTACTGACATCATAGAGTAACTGTTCACAGTTTTGCTGAGATCTTCAATACAACTTGTAAAAACTAATGTCATAGTTATGAAAATCAAACTCAATTCTAAACTTATCTTTCAGTGTTTTCTTTATGTTTAGTCAGGCACTCCTCACTTAACTAACGAGTTCCGTTCCTAACGACTAGGTCGTTAAGCGAATCGGTCGATAAGCGTGGAGCTTTACGTTTTGGTCAAATTATTTTAAGAAAAGAAACTCAATTCTAAATTTACTATCGGCCAATTATATTAATGATGAGATTTTCCGTCATTTAGAAATTGCCAATTTTTCATGATGACGAGATCAAGATCTGGTCAGTTTTCTTCAAATGACGAGATATCTCCGTCCATTAAGATCTGGTCAATTTTGCTGATGAAAAGATATCCATCGTCGAGCCAACCACAAGTAGGGTTAATAGAAAATGCTTTTGAGAAACACATTGTAGAAAAGAAATATACAGATATATTTGAAGTAAAAGTGTTTGATTATGACATTGGTAACCTCGTAATCGGCTGCGCAAATCTCGCCGAGACAATGACGAGATACCTCACCGAGACAACCACCAGGAGGGCTAACACTGAGACTGATACGTTCTCGCCACTGAAAGCTTGAAGGACTATAGTCCTTAAGCTAACATTGGTAAAAAAATAAACAATTTATAATAATTACAATGTTTACCAATTGTGAGGTTACCAATGCCATAATCAAACACTTTTACTTCAAATATATCTGTATATTTCTTTTTCTGCAAATGTGTTTCTCAAAAGCATTTTCTATTAACCTTTCTTGTGGTTGCTCCACGGTGGATATCTTTCTATCAGCAAAATTTACCAGATCTTGATGGACGAGATATCTCGTCATTAAAAATATGACCAGATCTTGACCTCGTCAATGTAAAAAATCGACAATATCCTAATGACGAGATATCTCGTCATTAAAAATATGACCAGATCTTGACCTCGTCAATATAAAAAATCGACAATATCCTAATGACGAGATATCTCGTCATGAGCAAAATTGGTTAGATCTTGATTGAAGAGATATCTCGTCGAAACCACTTAGAGGGTTAATTTGTTTGTAAATGCAACTGTGAATATATAAAACTGTGTCGTTTGATAATTAAAGACTACAAATTTAGTCAACAAATAAATTTGTCTTTTAAATTACAGAACCACCTCTGCGACCGAATCATGAATAAAATATCAACTGTCAAAACCATTGCCTAACCTTAAATAACACCTATAATAAGAATACAAATGGAGAGAACTAAAATAATATTACTCCAGATTACTCCTGAATACGAAACCAAGCACCCGAAAGACTTGTAATGCCAAAAAAAGTGTCTATTTTCAAACGTAACATTAATCATTATGAATCTCGTGTGATTCACCTGTTTTGTCTTACTCAAACTAATAAAGTGCAAATGTCAAGACAAAGAGCAATTATTCAATATATACTCATTTTAACTAAGCTAATTAGATTTGAGAAATCTTCATCCTCTATTGTACTCTTTAGGAGTAATTGATTTATAGAGATTAATGTTTGCTTGAAAGAATTTGATTACAACCGCCTTCAACTAAGTTTCTGTCAACAAATGGAGCTATACATCTGTAAAACAATTAGTAAAAATATAATTGGATTATTTCAACTCGCACTTGTTATTCAACGTGCTTAAGACACTGTTAATTGACATTTTGTGTTAATAGTCTACTAATAAATATTTAAAATGGAATATTTTGGTTAACATTTAGGGTATTTTTGGTTATATTAATTTTGTTTTACGCTGTTTTCAACATTTTATATATTCAGTTGAATTTATTTTTGTCCTTAAAATGTACTCTACTGTGTACATTTTAATGGTGAAAAATAACTAAAAATTTATTAAATTATATAAACACACAATTTTTAAACGAACAAGCTAGTGAAATGACCCATTATTGTTAAGCCTGTTATGAATTCTTTATATCATGCTAATTTGTATGTATAAACCCAACTATTTAGTGTATTACATGATTTATAGACATAATTATCAATATAAATGTTTGCAGTAACAATTTCGAATCTAAATTATTACATGCAAAATTATAAGATTCATTTCACTAAATATTTCCGTAATAACAAAACATCTTTTTTAAGAAATTGATAAAACGTAGCTCGTATAGTAATTGTTGAAAAACAGTATGTTTTTAAAACTGGTTATTTTAAATCTAAAATCAGCCAATTTAAAAGATGTGTTTTACACTTTTCCTGGATGTAACAGAAATAAATGAACTACTAGAAAAAGTAGTACCAAATTTAAAAACAGCAAATAACTTTAGTTAGTTTCCGAATGGAATTTTCCTCAAAGTGTGATAAAAAATACGTATTCTTATTCAAATTTGGTTCTAACCATACAAAAATGTAAAAAAATATATGTAAACATTGAAATTTTGAGAGAATTAGTACGAAAGTTTTGAAAACGTACTTCAAATTACGTAAAATTATTACCAAAAGACAGAAAATATTAATAAAAGGTAAAAAAGGTAGGATAGACTGAAATTCTTAGTCTTTCTAATAATTTAAATTTAGCAATTGAGTTAAAATTGTGAAGTTTTGTTCTCTCTATTAGCAAAACATCACACTAATATCATTTACGAAAAACAACAGGTGCATTTGAGTACAGAAGTTTTACATACATTTTGTGGATAATAATTTTTATAGGACATAATTTTCAATAAGAATATGAATGATTGGTTGATTTATTTCTTTGGGGTTTTTTTATGGTATTGGCCATACTGCCCATACACAAGACATACAATATCAAGTTGTACCAAATCGAAGGCAAAACCTACCCGGCTTCACACTCGTCGAGGAAAATTAATATAACTCGAGGAATATACCACACATAAAGAAAACGAAAGTATCTGCTAAAAACACAGCACTCTTTAATATTCCACTTCGACTGCACGCCGTCATTAGCACATACAGACTGACGATAGCATAACAGATACAAAACACATGTGGCGCCGTTGCCACCTCTGAAAACCCAAAAGAAAAACAAAAGTCTTTACAGCTAGACTGAACATTCTCCCACCTTGAGTTTACATCAACAAGTAAACTCAACAATAAAGTACAATAAAATACAAAATCAAAATATGGAAGAAAAAATTCAAATAATACATACATTACTAGAACACAAATGTACACTTACGTTACAAACTAAGTCATTACTTACGAGTAATCTCATACAATTTCTAAATCACCTGAAAATTCAGAGATATTATACATATTACGAAATGCAAAATAATACTGAAATTATTCTAATACAGAAGACACACTAAAGAAAGTTGAGTAACACATTTTCCTCAGTCACTTTGATAACTTTTAGGAATTTCAAGATGATAAAGTTTTTGAATTGGTTTTAGGGGAGTTCACCGCCCTCAGTCTTTACTCGAACAACTCTGGGACGGCCATCTTTTCTCGGAATCAACTCTTGTATACGAGCTAAAGCCCAATATGCACGTTTCTTGTCAGACTCTAAAAGAACCATATCACCAATGGTGAGTGGCTTCATAATCTTTTGAAGCACGTTCCGTTGTCGAAATTGCCCTAAGTATTCAATGCGAAACCGTTTTCGAAGATGTTCTCGCACTTGCTGCCTGTACTTCACTCTTTTGTTCAACTCTTTCGTGTCAATCGCATCTATATCTGTTACTTCTGAAGATCTTATTTCTTGTAGAAACATGGATGGTGTTAACGATGCTAGGTCGTTCAAGTCCTCAGTCACACAAGTTAGTGGCCTAGAGTTCAGAACTTGTTCGCAATCACAGAGGACAGTGATCAGTTCTTCATAGTTTAGTAAAGCCCTTCCTAGGACCTTTCTCAAAATGCGTTTCACAAGTTGGATCAGCCGTTCTCATCAGCCACCCCACCAGGCAGCGGTAGGCGGGTTAAATTTCCAGTTAATTTTTTGTACAGCTGCTGCAGAGATATTTTCCCAATTGATGTTAGAAAAGGTTTTGTCAGCCCCGATAAAATTTGTTCCGTTGTCTGAATACACTGTTGTGGATTTTCCTCGTCTCGCTATGAAGCGCCTGAAAGATTGGAGGAAGGCTTCTGTTGATAATGACGACACTAATTCTAAGTGTATTGCTCGATAGACTGCACAGGTGTACAGTACAATCCACGATTTTCTGCCGCCCTTTAAATAAAGGGGACCCGCCAGATCAACCCCAACTATTTGGAACACTGTAGCATCTTGAACTCTATCAGTCGGTAACGCAATAGGCTCTGATTCTATCTTCTGTGCACTGAATCTTTTATATCGAACGCATTTCTGAACTGCTGCACGAATTGTTTTCTTGGTTTTCAGGATCCAGTAGTTTTCTCGCAGAATTGTCATTAAATGAGCCACTCCAGCATGTAATAGTTCTTGGTGTTTCCAAAAAATCAGTCGGTGGACTACAGGATGATCCGATGGCAACAGAATTGGGTACTTAAAGTTGGCAGTATCTTCTCGATATATCACTTGTGTTTTTACTCTCATAACACCATCTTCACCCATCATTGGTCTTAGACCACGGATTTTCTCATCATCATACTAATTAAATGCATCTCTTTGTATCATTATCATTAGCTTCATTTCGGCTTGTTCTAATTCCGAGTACTTAAAATCAGATACTTCTTTTGAATTCACATTCTTGGAATTATTAATGAATCGTAATATCCAGGCAATCAATCGTACAATCTTCCTGTATGATGAAAAATGTCTATAATACCAGTCATCAGGTTTGATGCCCTTGTTGAAGACTGTGATTACACTCTTCCGCTTCTCAGCATTAATAACATCTTCGTCTGGTGATTCGACATCTCGAGGCCAAGAAGATTCTGGTTTAGCTAGCCACGTTGGCCCCTCCCACCATCTTAGCTGTAAGAATTGTTCAACGGAACACCCTCTTGAAGGAAGATCAGCAGGGTTCAGTTTTCCAGCAACATGTCGCCACTCGTCTTTCTGGGTCAGTGATCTGATCTCTTGAACGCGATTCCAGACGAACGTTCCCCATCTGTCGTCTCGTTGGATCCAACTCAAAGCTGTTGTAGAGTCACTCCAATAAAAGATCTTTAGGTTTTGTATTCTTAGATCAGCAATGACTCGACTTGCAAGTCTGGCTCCTATACAGCAGGACAAAAGTTCTAACCGTGGTATTGTTATGTTCTTAAGAGGAGCTACTCTTGCATGTGACTGTATTAACTTCACTTCAATGCGATTATTTGTATTCATCCTCAGGAAAATGCAAGTGCCATACGTCCTTCTACTCGCGTCACAGAATATGTGAAGACTGATATCTTTATCCTCAGGATGATCTAGACTTATATAACGCTATAGCTTAATGTTAGAAATTAAATCTATTTCCCGAACCCACTTTAAAAATTTTTTTGCCAAATGTTCAGGGATTATCTCATCCCACTTCAATTTCAATTTCCAACACTCCTGAAGAATAAGTTTAGGGATCAGAGACACAGGTGAAGTAAATCCGAGAGGATCGAACACCTTCTGAGCCGATGAGAGGAGAGCTCGCTTAGTAACAACAATTTTATCTTCGTTAAACGACTCGATTTTTCAAGAAAGTGTGTCCATCTTTAAATCCAATTTAAGCCTAAAACCGGTGTAACATCATCTGTTGGCACTTGTGTAAGAATTTCAGTTGAGCAGTTTGACTGTCATCCTCTAAGATTGAATTTTGCAGAGGAGAGTAGCATTCTCGATTCTATTATAAATTTATTTAATTCTTCAACTGTGTTAAAGCTGCAAACACAATTGTCAACATACAAAGATTCTCTTAATTTTTTCTGCTGTAGAAGCGAAATGATTGGGAGCATTTTCTAAATGATGATTCAGTGTGGCAGCTAATAAAAAAGGACTGCAATTGACCCCCAAAACCACACGTTTATGTCTGTAAACTATAAACTCCCCTTTAGCTTCATCTTTCCATAAAAATCTCAAATAGTCTCTATCTCTTTCTGTAATACCGATTTGTAGAAACGCTTTTTCGATGTCGGATACTGCTCCAATGGGATACTTCCGGAAACGATTTAGTAGTAAAGGAATTATTTCAATTAAGTTAGGGCCCTTATCCAGACAGTCTTTTAGTGAAGGGGACCCTTTGACGTGAGCCGAGGCATCAAAAACTGGTCTCACCTTCGTGGTCTTACTCGAATCTTTAAATACAGGCCTATGTGGCAAATAATGAACTTGAGACTCTTTATCATCAGCAACTACTTCGATAATTCCTTGCTCTAACCACGTATCAAATACTCCATTGTAAACTTTGGTTTTATTTGAGTCTGATAGCTTTCTTTGCGTGGTAGCAAGTCGTTTTTCGGCCAATTCTCTATTATTCGGCAAACGGGAATTATCTAGGACCCAGGGCAAAGCGATTTCGTATCTTCCATTTGGTTTCACTTTCACGGTATTCTTAAAATATTGCATGGTTTCTTCATGCATTTCTGACTTTGTTTTAGATTCTACCGGGTCCGTTATACCCATAATATCTAGCTTTCATAAATTAGCAATGGAACTCTCATTCCAAATGGAAGAAATAACCATAAGAGAGTCCTTGGTTTCAGGTTTAATTCCAGAAATTTTGCCCATCAGAGTCCACCCTAAACGGGTTTGTACAGCAACCGGACCACTTTGTAAAGATTTAACATTTCCGGTAAACAAACTTCCCGCTACGTCGGAACCGATCAATAATTTAATTTCATTTTCAACTCCCTGTACATTATTTTCAATATCTGTAACTTGAGTGTCATATTTATTCAATTCTCTTAACCAAGGCCCGTTCGGCACCTTTCTCATATTGGAACAAATTACAGGTGCATCCAAACAGTATATTTCACACTTATAACGCTTATCTATACTACTTAAATGAACTTTATATTTATAATGATGTGTTTCATTTGTTTCTACTCCTCCAAATAATTTATGAATTAATTTCACTTCACCACAATTTTTATAATTCAAAGATTTGATTACATCTTCCGATATATATGTTCGCTCTGACCCAGTGTCAATAACGGCACGAATTATCCTTTCTCTGGCGCCGTGCTTAATGCGAACATTCAAGGTCTGCAATAAAACAGCAGAATCGAACACTTGCGTAGTCAAAACATTGTCGCTAATACTTCCTGGTTCCCATGCTTGCGGTTCTCTGGCGCCGCATTGCATCCCTCAGCAGGAATATTCTGACTCATAACCGTAGAATGTTTTTTCCTACAAATCATGCATCGAACTTTAGCCTTACAATTGCGCGAGATATGATTTTTCTTTAAACAAATGAAACACGCTCCTTTTCTCAAAATTAAACTTCTCTTTTCCTCATCAGGAAGTAAACTTGCTTTAAAGCATTTTTCTGATGAGTGACATTTGTCACAAAATATGCGTTTCATCATATTTTTTAATAAAATGTTTCTCTTTAAATTTCTCACCAACAATTAAATCATGAGCTGTAGCAACACTGCATTCTTCAAAAATATTATTAATTTTGGACAATTTCTTTGTCCTATCGAAACCAAAACTAGAACGAGCTAATGTAACTCGTTCTTCTGACATAACTTCATTTTTTAAAAATTCAAGAATAGAATTAAGTTCGCTCTTACCTTGTGTTGTCTTCTCACGCTCTCTTTCCCATATTCTCAGAATAGCGTGAAGTAAACAAGATTCTACCAAAGGAAATAAAATACTTGCATATTTGTCCTCTGTAACACCTAGGGACTCCAAAGAACGAAGTTTCGTTTCTAAACTGTCATAAAGTGAAGATAAGTTAGCGTCCTTTCGGGATCCGCTGTTTCATAACACCAATTGTAGAAGATCTCTCACTTATACTTGTATAATGTATCTTCTCTGCCAAATCTGTCCCTTAAATGTTGGATGACTTTAGGATAGTTCTCTGCCGTTGTCGGATAACTATTCAAGATGTCATATGATTTTGATTTGGGAGTCATTGCTTGCATTAAGTACGAATGTTAAATGATCATCTAGAACTTTATCTTCGTGGATCTTCTTAAACGTATTCCAAAAGCTCAACCATGATCGAGGATCGCCGTCAAACTGTTTTAATGTTATTTCTGGTAGTCGCAAGGGCCGTACCAGTCCTGTAGTTGTACTTTCGATTTCGGGAACACTAACACTTGAAATGCCTTCCCACGAAGACGTAGAAAGAATCTTTTTAACCTTTAGTTTATACGCAATAAGCTTCTCACTATATTCTTCGCAAGACTCGAATTCCTTTTCATAGTCCTTTTGCTGTATACCCTTTTCTACCATAAAGTTCAATATCTCACTATCTATTTCGCGCAGCCTTTTTCCTTTATCTTCTAATTGCTCTAATAAAGTTTTCACCACATTTAAGTCCGGTTGAGAACATTTCGATGCTTCTTTCAATGAATTAAATGTTCTCGTAAATGTACTTCTAAGTGGAATCCTCTTTGTTTTTAACTGTTCCATGTTCTTCACAAACTATTTTCGCTTTTGAAAATTATATTCCTTCGAGTCCTGTCGCGGACGCCAAAATGTGCCAAATCGAAGGCAAAACCTACCCGGCTTCACACTCGTCGAGAAAAATTAATGTAACCCGAGGAATATACCACACATAAAGAAAACGAAAGCATCTGCTAAAAACACAGCACTCTTTAATATTCCACTTAGACTACATGCCGTCATTAGCACATACAGACTGACGATAGCATAACAGATACAAAACACAATACAACCGTTGCCACCTCTGACAACCCAAAAGAAAAACAAAAGTCGAATAGTTTTTAAAGCAGGACTGAACACAAGTAATGGACATACACACAAAGAAAGTTTTACTGACGCAGAAGAGAGAAATACATTCAGGGAGGAATGGAACCTACGCCGACATCATCTCGCAGGTTGCTAGCGCAGTGGGCTAACCCACTGAGCCACGACGGCCCCATAAGAATATGGAATTAATATTTTAGGGATTTTATTTAAAACAAGTATAAATGACGTGTATTAAATTATAAGTAGTTTTCCGCGGTACTTGGCGGTGGTCCGCAACTAAATATCTCCCAAACGTGACTGTTTGACATTCACAGACTATGTCTGTATATGGTCACGGAATTCACCTTGGAATAAAAAAATAGGTTGATTCTTGATTATCCACTTTCGACCACTTCACTTTATTTTGAAAAGAAACGTATCTCACTAATCGATTTATGCTTTTTTTATTTAAGTTTCCACATAAGCTATGCAAATCGAAAGTCATAGCAGTGCATTAAAGGGAATCCGGCTCCGGGGCAAAAAGCCTCCTTGCATTAAGCAAGTTGAAAAGAAATATAACTCCACGCTCGACGAAATATGTAAGGAAAGCAGCGAGCTTCTTATAAGAACACAGACTGTCAGAAACATATGCTAACCATTAAATTAGCCTTTCAACCTCGCGAAAAATACACGCAAAAAAGAAAAACAAATCGTGAGCACTCAACGTTTCTTTCAAGAAGTCATTTTTATCTTTAAACAGGGTATAATCAGAATCTTCGTCTTGGAGCATAAAATTAAATTTCGGGACAATCGCAAAAAAGGGAAAATTGCAGATGAATGAAATTAACGTAAAATAATGCTAATGAGAAACAATTCGGTTTATCACTTTCGTCGTTGCAATCGAACTGTTTACTAGAGAATAATTAATTCAAAACTCTATTAGGAAATCTTTGCTCGAACATAAAGGTAATTTAAGTCTTCATCAAATAACTCGGTTAATAAGACCTTCCATGCACCCTTCCTGTCAGCGAAAAGCTGGGTTAAGTCAGAAAAGATTAGTGCAGACTTAACATTTCTAGCAACACCACTTGCATCGCTCAACTAACAAAAAATTACAAACGCCGGGGTCTTTCGATGACTAGCGCATCGTGATGTGATTCGACTCCATTGTCTTGTGGCAATTAAGATCGCAGGTAGGTGTAATTAGGTTTTTTCAGTTACTGACCGCACCTAATTGTTTATCGAGATAAAATTAATGTAAATAAAAGTATATAATGGGTGGTAACGCAATTGGTGGAAATCAACAAAGTTAAACTAATTCTTCGGTAAAACGTATTGCTAACTCAATTTTAATAGATTATTTCATAATATTTTCGTTGTAAGATAAGCCGGAGAAATATTTTTTTACTGATCTTTTGGAAAAAAGAATTTTGGTTATAAATAATTCAAAACGGCTTAATAAGTGTTTCCTCAGAATTGCGAAGTTAGTTGGATATTTCTTGGAAAAAATACTGCTGACGTTTACTGTTCACTTTTTACATTAACTAATTTTAGTACCGATTTTTGATGTTTTTTCCGCAAAAAGAAAAAGTAACCTTTTCATAAATTAGTTGTTAATCCTATCTCAAGATTAAAGAAGCTAGCCTATTAGGGGTCGTCGTCTAATTTTGTCGAATTGTGTACGTTTGTCTAGGCACGCAAAATATTACTACACGTCGTTTTTAACTGCACTAACCAACCTAACCGAAGGTAGAATGGTAGTAGATAGGTAAGGGGTAGGTTGGTAGAATGGTAGACAATTCAGGAAGAATATAAAAAAAACCTAAGGTTGGTTACATTCTACCTTAAATTGTGTTTACATGTTCGCGTGCTTTTGAAATTGAAAGCGTTGATTTAAGCCAATACAGCTAACGAGTTTCAAAATTGAAGTAATGCAGATACAAATACTAATGAATTTATGTCTTTATGTTGGATTTTTTTGGCACAAGTGCCAGATTTAGTCAAGCTACGCAAAATAATGTTTTTTCCCTCAAGTAAATGGACATACAAGAAACTATTTTACTGATCCAAAAGCTCGCTACAGGCTGCTAGTGCAGTGGGCAAACTCACTGAGCTATGTCAGGCTCTTATGTCATTCGGAGAGGATGCTAAAAGAATTAGGAAAGGGAGGCAGTTGAATTGACATCGCGATGGAGCAACACATTTCAATCTCTAAGATGTGCGATATCTCTCTAGTAGGACAGAAAAAGAACTATACATTATGAACCTCTGCCACCTAATCAAAGCATTACCACTGATGTCTACTGTGAACTGTTGTCACGATTAGACGTAAAAATCAAGGGAAACGACTAGTTTTAAACAATTTAAAGTAAAATTACAAACTTTTTTCGTCTTTCTTATTTGAATTGGTATCATGAACTCAAGATATAGGTCAGCAAATTCTGAATTTGATAAGTGCAACTAAATTTTGAAATATCAGCTACGAATGAGCTGTATCTTATTCTTGACAAATAACAAGGCGTGGGACTACATTCACATTCTGGTTTGTAGAACAATGTCATCCCTGGTTGACCAGAAAGCCTTGCAATGGATCCCCGCCCGATGTGGTATCCAGGACAAAGAAAGGATTGTTTTCTTGACAGAAAAGAGAATCTTCCAAAAGCCTTCTAAGCTTTTCCCCTTTCGTCCGGCCAGATTGTTTATAACCAAAAGTTTTGAATCTCCAGATGGATCTTGATAACGAGATGTCTCATCATTAGCAAAATTTATCAGATCTTAATGGATGAGATATTCGTCGAAACCACTTGGAAGGTTAACCAGAGAGTGATATCCAGTGTTCTCCAATTCGCAGATGGTAAAAAATGAGGGCGACTCGCAGACAAGAGCAATCTCATCTCGGACTCCCCAAGACCTGTGGCAGTCGCCCATTTTAGACTTTCAACGAGTCAAGACTGTTCGACGAAATCGAACTTGCCAACTCACCTTCCTGTTTCTTATATGAATCCAGACAACCCGATTGTAGTCTCAGAAAGAAAAAAGAACACCGCCTTTATTTCGAGCGCATTATTCATAGTAGAGAAAATTCAAAGATATCATTCAATAGGGAATAACGTCCTCTACAAATTCAAATACAAAAATATTGCAATAGGGGCCGTCTTCATATCAAATTTTGCACAAACAGCGAAAAATTCCCAATAGAAACACCATATTTTGATGCCTTAATCAGATTCTACATCCTAAAATTAGTCTATGAAATTTCATGACTTTACTATCTTTATATCCGGAGATATTCAATGTTAAAGTTGTTGTCAATTTCAGGGATCATCTCCACATTGAAAATCGCTATTCGTATATCGAGATAAATTGCAGTTATTCAGGAACTGTTCATTTGATCCTTGACTGAAAGACGTCTACAAAGAACCTTAAAATAAATGTTTATTCTTGGCATAATCGTTTGGAAATACAAAATGTATGCAATTAAAAAGCCTACCTACAATTATTTAATACAATCGAACTGATATTCTGATCATCCAAAAAGTAAATGAGGCAGTCAATTGATTAGTAGAGTTCATCTATACAACACATAACTGGTAAAAGGCAGTGCATTTTAGATTACATAAATAAAATTTCCAACCATTTTCCAAAAATTTAAACATTCCTTAGGTTTGTCAAACGCTTTTTAAACTTTTGGTTGCCCCGTAAAATCTCCATAATGAGGAAAATGTAATGTAGCGCAATAACTAATCATTGGAATGAGCTAAAATTTTGTACGGTCACTAGAAGTCCTTCTGAATCGATTCCCATCAAAATATAAAAGGTTCCAGTTCATAATTTTTCTAACATTCATTTAGTACTTATTAATGTATACTAAAAATTATTTTTAAATAAAATATTAGGTGGATTTTGTTTGGTGTCTTTAACAGTAACATGGTACGTAATTTCAGCGCTATAGAAATATTATTTAGGAAGATATCCATAAAAGTCTGAGAAACTGATTTAACATTAGGAGCTCCAATCTTTCTGTACTCATAACTTCAAAACGGCAAGACCTAATGACATGAAATCTGGTATCTGAAGTTAAATTTTGTTATAGATTCGAAATTGTGTGGAAATAGGGAGTTTCTATTCAAAATTATGAAGTTGGTACTCAATTTAATATGAAGACGGCCCCTTATGCAAATTTTATGTATTCGAATTTATAGGAGACGTTAGTTCCTGTCAAACGCTATCTTTGAATTTGTTCTACTATTAAAATTGGTCGAATGAAGAGGGGTGGTTCGGTTTTTTTCAGCGACTGTACCTGGACGTGTGCAGCACTTAAAGGCTGTAATGAAATTGTGCAAAAGTGATTACTCCGTGAGCTAATGGCACCGTAACCAAACACTGCATTTACCAAGAACATATTTAACTTTAATTCCTCTATAATCACAAATAGTTACCTGAAAGTGGTCAAAAACAGATATGAAATCAAAACAAAAACAGACTTCTTGATCAAAAAACGGGATTTCTGTCTTTTGAAAGCCTTTTAGACTTTTGTCTTTTCATTCGGATAAATCGACTACCACCAAGAGTTCGAACCATAGGGTGATATCCAATTTTCCAACTCACAAATAGCAAAAGATGCCACTCACTGACAAGAGCAATCTCGTCTCGAACTCCCCGAAATATGCTGCCAACGCCTACTTTAGACTTTCGACGGATCAAGACTGTTTGTCCACCTCTTTAGGATGGGCCTTGGCCAACTCTCCTTTCTGTTTCTTATGTGACTCCAGACAAGTTTTCAACTCTGATCATTTGGACGTGTGCTGCACTTAAAGATTGTAACACTTGTGCAAAAGTACTGGAGAGACGGTAAGCTAATGGCATCATAGCCGAAAATTCTGAATCTACCCCACCCACCCTACTACGCATTAATACTTCAATAATTAGAAATATGTACTTGAAAACAATAAAGACTCCAATCTCTTGTATACCGTTTAACCCTCCTGATGGTTTGTCTTTGCGTCCAAAACTGCCCTGTAGTGACCAGCCTCTGATACAAAACCTGTTCCAAATTGTCACTAGTTCTCTGCAAGAGACTGTTTTTCTCAATACGATCTTTATTCCCTTGGAGTAATGGCAGTTTAATCTCGACGAGATATCTCGTCATTAACCCTCCTGGTGGTTGTTTCGACGAGGTATCTTGTCATTAGCAAAACTTACCCGATCTCTTTGGACGAGATATCTCGTCATTAGAAGAAAACACGATCACGCTCATTAGAACAGAACTGGCGAGATCTTGATCTCGTCATCATAAAAAAATGGCAATATCTTGATAACGAGACGTCTCGTCTTTGGCAAAATTGGTCAGATCTGGATGGACGAGATATCTCGTCGAAACCACTTGGAGGGTTAACTTACATCAATCTATATTTTATATTTTTAGCACACACACAATGATGATATCGATCTGACTTCAAAACGGAATTTAATTACTACTATAACTGTGTGTTTATTATGAGATCGAATTCAGTTTATTTTACACATTTGCTCTACTCGGAGAAACGAAAACAAAATTTCATATTTAACGAACAACTCCATCGTAGCGAAAACTTTTAATTTCCTTTCAGAATCTGAGGTTTCATTACGAACAAAAGTGCTTTCCTCGTAGGTAAAGTACGTTCTGTTTCATTTCGATCGTATCTGGCAACTTAAGAACGATACACCTCTAAAAAACAAATTTTACGGTAGCAAAGATGACATTTGATTCCCTTTAGCACAACAAATGGCAGTTACGGACGGATTATACTTTGATTAAAATTTCATGACGACTGTTATCCTAGCATTCATCTTTAACGCCGAATTTCCGAATAAAATAAAAGTAAAATGAAAACATATGCATCACAAATGGACAGTTAATTTAAAACATCGAGTTTATAACAGGTTATTAAGATTTTCTAAACAGAACATTTTTGATCTTTCTGTTTAAACAGCGCTTTGTTTAAATTGGATTTACCTTCATTAAATTATTCAAGATTTGATTTTTCGAAAGCTTTTGGTAATTGCACACGCTGAACTCAAATAGAGAGTATACAACATTCAGAAAGCAAAATTAGTGACAGTTTAGAGTTTTTCCGATATTGTTGCATTTCGAAAACATTAACTGACTCTCGCGAAAAATGCCAGCGCCTTAAAGTTAAGCGGAAAATAACTCATAAAAACTGATTCGTTTGTGTAGTTTCTCCATTAAAGTATTTTTCTCACACTTATAAATTAGACGTAATCGAAAACTAATTAGCAGACACATTTTCTTCCCAGAATCATTTTGTATTCCTGATTGTTCTTAGGTAAATATTTATCTCTTTCATTAACATTCATAAAAATATTCTTAGCTCATTTGTTTTGACGATCTATTCTCAACTGAAAATAAGTTCAAAGGTAGACGACATTAATCCATTTGTGTAGCTTAATTCAAGCGTTTATTTGTGGATTTTTGAAGTAGTTTTTCCATAAGTTTCTTAATGATGTAATGCCGAACTATTGAATATTTTTAACGAAACCAACCGACACCAAATAAAGTTGATTGGTTTTCCATATTTGGCCAAGCTACTCCGAACTCAAGACAACGTCAAGTAATGAACATACACACACGAAGAAAGTTTTAGTGTCACAGAAGAGAAAGATACACCCAAGAAACAATCAAATCTGCACATCATACAACTCGCAGGTTTCCAGCACAGTAGGCAAACCCACTGAGCCACGGTCACCAAATAAGGAGTCACAACACAGAGTGTTTGTTATGCAAGGGCACCATTTTGTTTTGGAATAACTTTTAAATAAAACATTTTTAATTTAATTATTTTACATATTGTTTACTCAGTTAGTGGCAATATTTATTGAATATGACATCGGCCAAATGACTGCTTCCGAACGCGCTCCAAATATAGGGCCCTTTCGATCAGTTTCTATTACGTTTGAGCATATTTCAATGATGATGATTTGTTCAATTTGTTCACCAAAGGTTTGCTGAAGCTGTCGAAAAAATCAGCCGCGGTCAAATCAGGGGAACTAGAAGGCCAATTGACACCACCAGATTTTGATAATATTTGTCTAGAAAGTGCGTGCTTTAGAATTAGCATGGTTGCATGAGCTGTGGGACATGTTTCCCCATTTTGTTAAACCTATATGTGCTATAAAAATTTTTTCGATCAATTTCAGACAAAAAATTTTGTAACGTTTTTTGATCCCCAATAACAATTGTTCTGTTTAACTACTATCTATGTATGGTAAAATGAAGCGCGAAGAAATTGAACAAATGACGTGGTTGAAAGAGACTGTATTTTACAGCATGACCAGAAGCGGTTATTTGTCCGATGTCATATTCCATAAACTGTCATAAATAGAGTAAACAATATGTACACAAATTAATAAAAATATTCATTTTCAAGTTATTCCAAAGCAAAATAGCGGGCCGCGGTGGCCCGGTTGGAAGAGCAACGGACTAGCAACCGAAGGGTTGCGAGTTCGAATCCAGCCAAACACCGTCGTGTACAAAGGGGGCTGGTGCACGTTAAATCTGTCGTGGCCTCAAATGTCCTCACGTTGGCGTGGTGTGGAAGTTTGGAGAGTGGGGTGCCAGCTCAGGTGTTGCCTCGTCATCTGACCATGGTTCAAAATTACGTGGTGTTGTCCTCGGATCTTTCCCTTTGGGATTGATCCCGGACCGTCACCAATAGCCCATTGTGTTGCTCCAGTGTGACGTTAATTGAAATACCCCCCCCCCCAAAGCAAAATAGTTCCCTTACATAAAAAGCACCTGCACGATGATGTAAAAGGAATTACACATGGCTCTATTAGGTTGAAATGCAAAAACCTTGGTTTTTATTTAGCTACAATAACATGTTAATAACCTTAATATTTTTCATTGATGTTATGTTGTTACTAATTCCCTTGACCAAGGTATAACCTAGACAAAGTCCCATTTCAATTCTCACAGCGACAAATCCGCTGTGGAGAGGTGAATAAATGAAGTTGCAATTTTCTCCCTATGCCAATTCACTTAGTGCTGTTAGACGCAGCTTGGCCAAATATAGCACTTGCACCATAAAACCCAGTCAACCAACCATCTCCCTATTCCATTGTTGGCGTAGTACGGAAGATTGGAGAGTGGGCTGCCAAATCAGGTGTTGACCTCGCCATCTGACCGAGGCTCAAAATGACGAGGTGTTGTCCTCCAATGCAAGTTTGCAATGTCTACGGGAGGTGGTGGAACTTACGTTCCTGGCCATAAATATAAATTCTTCACTGATACAATACCCTTGCATTAACTTCCATTGTTTAGTTAAAATCAACTATGGAATTACTGCTACAATCCATGAATTATCATATTAATTTTCATTTCTGATCCCACATGCTGCATGATCGAGAAATTAATTTTGAGCTCCACAAATCCCTTCTCCATCTATCCGCCGACGAGTGTCACTTACAGTGTAAATGCATTATCAGCATTATGACGCTATAGGCCGCTTCTTACCAACAGAATCTAGGTCAATCCGAATCAATGTAAATCCAGAAGAAAATGACTAACAACCGATTCGGATTGATATCTTTCATACTTCATCTTCACTATATCTGGAGGATTCCGCTTTAATATACTCGAATCTACTTTAAAATAGGAGCACACTATTCCAATCGGATCGGATTAATTTAGTGTACTGCGCACGCTGCATTCGGAGCATCGGCATATCACTTAGAAACTGACGGGAAAATTCCGACCACGTCGACATCCCCTTGGAGGCAATATTCCGTTTTTGTTTAGTATAAAAGGAATATCTGCAAAAAGATTAGTTACGACCATTGAAAAAATAACAATTTTTAAAAGAAAATCATGTTTTTGGTACCGATCTGTCGTAAAAGTTTACGCAGATTTGAAATCCGTTGAAATTTTCCCTCTGTCTTGAACCATCGTAAAGATAGAAACTTGGATCAGGGAATAAAAAACACATCTGAATGTATAACGTCAACATCCGGTGCCCACACAACTCGGAAATTTCGGATGAGTCATCCGCATTGTACGGACGGAACGGATTTTATTTCTCCGGAATCATCGATCCGGACGTCCGATACGTAGTCTCATTCAAAACAATGTAATTCTAAGATCCGATCCGTGAGATGTGTGCCGTCCATAAGATGCGGACTAGTGTGCTCTTACTAGTCAGTTTCCATTGGATTCTGTTTGTGTGAAGCGACCTTGATCGAGTGACCTGAGAAAATTAGGTTGGTTGGGTTAAGTTTTTATGGCACGAGGAGCTATATTTGGCCAGGATGAGAAAATCTGGAGTGGAGGTTAAAGGGTTGAAGTTCCTTTTCGTATCGTAGTTTTGTAATATTCTAGCTATTTACTTTATAAAAAAAATTAACAGAATAAATAATAACAATAAAGGCATCGAAGTGTGTGTAGAGAATGGTGATTTTTGAGCCTATTGAAATCCATATCTGGTTGGTAGGTAGGCAGTTAATATTAGTAGTAGTTGTAGGAGCAACACAACTGGCTTTTGGCGACAGTCCGGGATCACCCTCGAAGGGAAAGCTGAGGACGCCACCTTGTAATTTTGAACCACGGTCAGATGACGAGGTCGACACTTGAGATGGCACCCCACTCTCCAAACTTCCACACCAAGCCAACGTGAGGACATTTTAGGTCATGACATTTGAGGCCACCTCTACACGACGGTCTTTGGTTGGATTTGATTGGAATCCTCCGGTTGCTAATCCGCTACTCTTCCAACCGTGGCCCCTCCATATCTATTTGAAGTTATGTATAACAATTAGTATTTCAACGCTAATCAAAGTTTGTGAGGGAGGGTGGTTCGAAAGAGACTTAGGATGAATATGTTAAAGGTTTCCATAGAATAATGTTGCTGAATATCGAGCGAAAGTTAATAATGTTGCTGAATTCCTAGCTCTATCTTTTACGTTAAGGATTAAGTAAGTTTCTAAAGTATATAAATTGTATTCATAATTTCAAGGCTTTAACATTTCAAAAACTGATTTAAAGACTATTGGAAAAAGAATTCAAAGAGCTGGAAACTATCAGAGGTTTATGGTGATCATTTTACGTAAACTAATGTTGAAAAAATATGCAAGACTAAAGTAGAGCGAAAGAATATGCAAGACTAAAGAAGAGCGAAAGAATATGCAAGACTAACGAAAAGCGAAAGAATATGCAAGACTAAGGTAGAGTGAAAGAATGTCAGACTGAACCAACAGTTCGTTAACAAACGACCTGAATCGTTTGTGAATCCGTGGTTGTCCAACACAAACGTTCAACCCATTTTATAGGACGATTTCTACCTGACTTGAAAACATATTGTCAAATTTATGTCCTTTTCAAATAATATATTCATTCGGCTTAGAGCAAAAGCTCATTAACTGACAAAAAACAACAAATTTTACAGCACAGCCGATTAAAGACTTAGTTTTTGGTCAAAAATAAAAATTGTAAACATTTTAATAGTATTATATTTTCTTTCAAGACGAATACAGTGTGGCAATTTATTTCTCTTCACGAAAATAATCATTTTAGTGTTAAAAAATGTTATTCTTAAAATTGTCAGTAAAGGAGTTTCTGTTCTAAGTCGACGATTTATTATCCAAATAGTTTTAAGATATTTATAATTAAAATTAAGTTATTAATATATCCTAAATGTCAATACATTTATATATTTGAGATAAGTGTTATTTTTATATTTATTTATGCATTTTGTTATTTCAGTTTTGCCAACTAACGGTCCTATTATAGAAGGTATCGATCCACCGTATCAAATTGATGACGTCGTGAATATAACTTGTACCTCGGGACCATCGAAGCCTACAGCCCATATGAAATGGTTTATTAATGAAATGGAGGTAAAATAACCATTTCCTTCTAGTAATAAATCTTGAAGTAATGTTTACAATTACAAAAATTGTTTTGAATACTGAAATTTTTTTTTCAAAATATTCAAATGTAGAATGTTGGCAATTCACACCACACTGACATTTCCTCAGAATAACACATGGAAACCCTACGCACCATCCATTGATAAAAACTTAAAAATACTAGTAATCAATGAGAGGCATTTTCTGCCAAATTAAATGTAGGTGGCGGTAGAGTTTCTTTGTTGGAATGTGCTTCCTGTATGTATTCCGGATGTGACGTCACTTGGCTTATTTTCAAATACGATTTTAGCCCTTCGCCAAAAGGAATTCCAAAGAATTAATTCCGAATTGATATATGACAATCAATTTGTTAAAACTAACTAGTTTAAACGCCAAATGTTGCCAAAACGGTGATAAACACCATTTTAAGGTATCCCAGATATGCATCATGCGAGAGCATTTGGGAAACAAAGTAAAATCTGTCTTCCGTCTGGTTTGTTTGCATTGAAAATCGCCGCTCTCATCAGTCTTTTAAGTATTTATAAATGGAACTACTAAGATGCAATGGTTGTTTGAACGTAGTCGTGCCATTTGTTTCACTGGTTCTCAAAGGTCGATGCAGTTTTTATATATCCCTGCATATTCACTGCATTAATCAGTCATTAGTTTGGAGACGATCTCTGCCTCCAATGTTGAGTAAAGTTTAATAGGGTTAATGATTCAAAACTAATGACTAAAGAACTAATCATGACCCAAGTAGCATAATCACGTATTTAAGATGTGTTGACGGTAATCGATAGGTACCACACAGGTACGTGAATAAGATGCTCAGATATCAATGGCTTACAACTTGTTTCTCCACATTATATTCATACTGTTTGCATCACGAATGAGACGATCAGCTCAATTAGTGAACAAGCTGTGATGAACACTGCTATCTTAATACTTAGGCCTTGAAATAGAAACGTAAACGATGTTTTTACAATGCCTTTAGTGGTGGTGTTTTATGACGACGCGATGCGTTTGCAGCACGGGGCATAAAAGATGTTATAAAGATATTATTGTTGGTATATTTCTGTTACCATGACGGGTATGAAAAAGGTGCTACCTTTTTGGGACAGAAAAACCACCTCGTGTGATAGTTTGGGACTAATGAGTAACAATTGATTAGTTTTAGTCCTTCCACGTTAACTAATGATTGATTTAGTTTTTTATCATTCAATCATGACTAAAAATTATAATCAAAATGGGGCCTCCGTTGAGCATTCTGAATTCAGTAAAAATAATGTGTGCAACAAAATACCAAACTGCCACATATGGAGAAGAAAAATTATACTAAAATGTGTGTGAAACCGAGAATAACATGGTAAATTATTTATTAATTTACATTTTAAAGCGTAACGAAGTCAAGTAATACAACCAAGAATTAATAAATTTAAAATAAAATATTTTGCTCATGTAAATTATTTTGCTTTTTCGAAACACAATCACTTCTTAGAATTGGTTTAAAACTCGAATTCAAATGTATCGTCGTATAATTTATGAAATTTCATTGCATCGATCATTTTTGCAAAGGAAAACATTCTTTGGCATGTGTTTGTTGGCTTGTGTACTTATACATTGTTATGCTTGTTGGCTTGTGTACAATAATATTCTTTATTATTAGTTTACGCTGGAGGAGATTTGCATAACGACTTTCATCAGCATAAATGCTTGTCATGGCAAGGCAATTTGGTATATCTCTACTATAGGAATTTTAGTTAACGTATTCCTGATAAAAACTAGTGATTGAATCTCTAACTTGGTAGAAAAAGGCTCATTGTAAATTTTGCAAGAGTTTGGTAACAGCTGATTTAGTGACTTATATTTTTAAAATTTTGTAATACAGCGTACAGAAAATATTTTTCAAGGTTTGATTCTTTCATAATGAAATGACAGGACATTGGCACTCTCTCCATTGTAACCTTCATTACATTGCACTGATTTGTGGACATAACTCAGTATCAGTGAATTTGGACATTGACCTTTTTGCAACTTAGGTACAGAAATGATTAGTGACTAATTGATTTAGTTATCATTATTTATTTATAACCCAGACCACCCAGCCTACCAACGAGTGCTTAAAGCTAGTTAAGGGGATGTCGGATGGTTATGATCATGACTAACTTTTCAATCGAATTCAACTTTAGTCGTAACTGAAATTTTAGTTAACTAATCAATCGATAGAAAAAATTATTTGATTCCGCCTACCGTCAAGTATATATTAATTTTCCGATACAAGGTGCTCCTCACTCCAGATGGACGAGATATCTCGTCCTTAACAAAACTGACTAGTTCTTGATGGGCGAAATATCTCTTCATTAGAAAAATTGACCACTTGGACGAGATATCTCGTCTAAATCACTTGCAGGTGCAAATGATACAATTATGTTTTCACTAACCGGAATTCACATCTGTTTTCAGTTCCTGCCTACGTCGGAGAGCCGCTACCCCCAAATGCGTCACCAAAACGGACTGCAAACCACACGCATCGGTCTGGAGTTTAAAATTGACCACGGCCATTTTTACCGAGGGGAGATCAAGATCGTATGCATGAGCTCCATACCGCAGGTGTACTCCAGTACCAGCGAGGAGCTGGTGATTGGAGACCGGGCCTCCTCCATTAATCCTTATCACGGTGAGTGGATTGATTTCTTTTGTTGCGCCAACCCCCGCGCTCTAGAAATTGAAATAAATGCTCCGACTTCTTCAAGTGTCAATTTACATGCTGGAAACCCGCATCTGGTCTTCGCTTCCGAAAGAAGAGTTGGGACTCAGATGCGTTATCTTTAAAGATGATTCAGCAATTATGGTTTTAAAATGCATCTCAAGTACGATTGATCTAGTTCTTTTTCATATTTATGCGATTTAAGTTCATTTATTTGTATCTGAATAGCCTTTTGGGAGCAAATAATTTTTTTAAGTTCTTACCGCTTTTAATCGTATCTTTCCCATCCTGATTTAGGCGGCCGTCGTGACTCAGTGGGTATGCCTACTGCGCTAGCAACTTACGAATTGTAGACGGCGCATGTTGAATTTCTGTCAGGTTCGATTCCTTCCTGGGTGTATTTCTCTCTTCTATGTCACAGTAAAACTTTCATTGTGTGTATGTACATTACTTGATATAGTCTGTCTTGTGTCTGGCGCAGCATGACCAAATATGGTCCTTGTGTCATAAAACCGCCGTGATTGGTTGGTTGGTTGGGGTTTTATGGCGCAAGGGCCATATTTGGTCATGCGCTTAGTGCCGTGAGACACTGTACATGGTTGGTTGGGATGAACAGATCATGTCACAGAGGTGGCATGTCTATCCAGAATATTCTATATCGCATATCGGTTTAGATTGTATCACACAATCTTATATACTATATATAGATACAGGATGCATAGCAAAGAATTATATACCTACGTAACTACCAAATGCAGATAGCTAGTTATGAAAGCGATGTGTTGGTATAATAAAGTGACTATGCACTACAAGATAATACCGCTTGCAGCGTCCCTAGTGGTAAAAATCGGAAACTAGTGATATGCTATCTCCCTGTCGTTTGAGGACTTTCCGCTGCGCCGCGCAAACTTTAAATACGAATAACTCGGGACTGCGAAGCACTACGACGTCTAAATTCGTTTCAAACGCAAGATCAGGATCTGCCAATTTACGACAATAGAAGTGAAACCGAATGCAGTGTTAGTTATGAAACCATGGATCGCAGTTGAAAAATTTCCAAAATTTCACAATGTCGGCATATACTCGTCGAAATCGGATCTTTCCCTTTGGGATTGATCCCGGGCTGTCACCAATAGCCCGTGTGTTGCTCTAGTATGATGCTAATTAAAATACCTACCTACCATACTCATCGAAAAGCCAAGCAGAAATACATCCAACGTTGTCTACGCGGAAGAGCAACTCGATATCTTTCGATAAACGTTGAGTTGACTACTGAATTTTACTTTATTTCATGTGTTACACCCAAATAAATACTATGAGCTAATGGGACGTATTCCCGTAAAATCTTGCAGCGCATAAATACTATGCGCTAATGAGACATATTCACGTAAAACCTTGCAGCATAAATACACAACTGGATGTGAAAATTGCAACACCATGAAGGAATCATGCAAATTAAACGAAACTTGCAGGAAATGTAAAACATGTTAGGATATGCAAATGATTAGAATTACAAAGCCATCACGCATGTGTGGGCCGAGAAACACTCTCTAAACTTCCAAGTGAGCCGTATATAAAAAACACTGTAAAGGTGCGTTAAAATGTGTGTATCGTCATTTGACTGCTGTAAATGATTGATTAGAAGTCAATATGCCTCGCCAAAAACGCAGAGTGCCATACGAGAAACTAACGGAGTTCGAACTTGGCCGCATGATTGGCCTCAGTGAGGGTGGACATTCGTATCGTGAAATCGCCATTCGTAAGGGGCGTAATGCCACAACAGTGATGCGTGTGGAAGAGATGGACCATGGAGAACCGGACAAGTCCAAACCCCCGGCAGTGGGCCACGCAATATGACGTCACCACGGGACGACAAACACCTCATCCGCATGGCGGTGACGGACTGTACAGCGTCCTCTCGCGCGTTGGCACAACATTAGATCACGTCTACAGATGTGTCATTGTCTGCCCCACGGTTCGTCGACGTCTGCTGCGCCATGGGCTACGAGCAAGGATTCCCCTGCGCTGGATTCCCTTGACGCTGAACCCCCGACGCCTCCGGTTACAACGGGCTCACCAACACAGCCAATTCCGCGCCGATTGGCAACAAGTCGTCTTCTCAGATGAGTCCCGCTACAATCTGCACTATAACGATGGATGCGTACTCGTCAGACGCTACAGAGGTGAACGCCTTCTCCCGGAGTTTCTTATTCAGCGTCATACTGGACGAACGCCTGGTTCTGGGTCGCTATTGGATATCATGGGCGATCCCACCTACTCCAAATTGTAGGGACCCTGAACAGCGGGTGCTACACCAGGGAAGTTGTAGAACCCGAGGTCCTACCCCTCCTGCAACGCATTCCCGGAGCTGTATTTCAGCAAGACAATGCCCGTCCACATGTTGTTTGGAATGTACAAGCCTTCTTCAGTGCACGACAGGTTCCGCTTCTTCATGGCCTGCACGTTCCCCGGATATGTCGCCCATTGAACATGTCTGGGATTACATCGGACGGCGACTCGCTCGTACCGCTCGTCGAGCAGAGTGACGTTAATTGAAATACCCCCATGCTTTTAAACCTTAATTCATATCTTTTTCATCCAGAAAGTCATAATTCAATGTTCATCAATTTGGTTTCCTATTATTCAATTTGAAATAAGTATTCATCATAAATTTCTAGGAAAATATTTCATATAAGCAAACGGTAGAAACGCAATAATTTGAAAATATCTCATAACAAAAATGTTTTGGGAATTAAATATGGTATTTATAAAACACTACATCTCATCTAATTTGGTTTGGTTCTTTCACTTCGGCATTGATCCCGGACCGTCGCCAATCGCATTGGCAGTAACACCACAATGTATTTTATAAATATGAAACACAATATAACTAAAAAAAAGAGTTAAAGGAAACAGAAACGATGAATTGTGTGTCACATAGTCCAGTCAAAATTTCCTTAACATTGTTCTTTCTAGTACAGAAGAATAAGGTTTGCTCCAAGGTTTGTTCTTCAGGCAAACAAAACATTTATCTGAACTAGAAAGGTGGAATCTGCAAATAGGCCTGAGTGACAATATACCCTATGATATATAACTGTTTCCAAAACATTAAAAATTTAAAAAACTATGATAAAGAGCAAATGTTCTGTTCAAATATATCCTAAAATTATTTTTCACTCGCATATTTCTTTTCGGAAGTAAAGCTTTTAAAATATACCGATACTACTATATTATTATAACAGTCATAATTGTTGGAGATAAAAATGTACAATCAAGTGCGTAGGCAGCTGGATTATTCAAAAAATGTTGAAAAAGTAATCCGGTTTCTGCGACTCAAACGAAATAAACACGTGAACTATTTCATAAAATATTTAAGACGAAAAATACAAAAACCCGGCGAAAACAATGAATGACTTTCTTCACTTCTCTTTCACGATGAAAAGGTTTCATTTAATAACCTTCAAATTCTGAATGCAGGGAGAATTTGAGCCTATAAATTTACACTTGCGTGAAATTCATTTGAGACCTTCCTAATTCGTTTTATTACATGCATTACTTTTTGCAAAAATCCTCGAAAGATATCTTTCAAAAACACAGCTGCTCATGAATTAAACCATGACAGTTATTTTTTCAGAAATATAAAACATAAAAGGTAAAATAAAATTGAAACATTACGCGAAAAAAAATCATTTTTCCGCTACATTGCATTTCCATTTTTGAACGCGTTGGAAAAAGAGTATTTTTATGCGGAGATTTGCTTTCTAATGGCTAGCAGAAATATTCAGTATATTTTAATCACAGGCTACGGTGGGGAGATTTTTCCATTAATTTTAAGTTTTCAGACGCGACGCGGAATATTATTATATTTTTTTGTTTCTTTTTAGCCTTGTGTTTCTCCTGCACTTCGCTTTTAGATTCGGGAGAATTATTAATGTACACGAAGAGAGAACACACATTTACAATTGTTCACAGAAGGAATAATTGAAAGGGGGATTTTTACGAATGCACATGCTACTTCGCGAAACAAGATGTAACTAACCTGATTGAAGATACAAGAAAAGGAGCTATGGCGAAAAAAATGCATTACCCTCAAACGGGTGCAGAAAATAAAGTTCTAATTTTTGATTAACCTTGCATTTTTTATTTAACTCTCTCTATCTGAATTTAAATATAATTTGTGCTGTTTTTATCCTCCTGTGCTGTGAAATTATGGCGGTCAAGTTCGATATATTTCACTTTTTCCAAATTTAATTCACATGAATAATTTATCGAGGCATACTTGATTTAAAAGCAGGAAGCTTCTGGGTTTCTTTATAAGGCTGATGAAGGGCGTATCATTTTTCTTTTAAACAACATGAAAACAATTGAATTCGCATCTCCGTTCATATAGTTTAAGAAGCTTTTTCGTGGAGGCAGTCGGTATAGAAATCCTCTTGAATGAAAGTATTAACGTATTTAACACTCTGAGTGGTTTATACGCATATATCGAACTTACTTGTAGCAAAAGTATCCAGACTTACATTTGTAGCATATACCAGAATAACAAAAATGTTACCTTTTATGATAGCCATCAACTTAATCAAGATTTGTGCAGTAGGTATTACACAACACATTAGAGGTTTTGAACAAATTTATCATACTTGCGGCACTGTATTCTAATTTCTTTTCCGTTGTGTTGCTCCAATGTGACGTAAATTTAATAATCAACCAACCAACCATCTAGGTTTTTTGCTTGTTTTTACCGATAAGTTTTCCATCCTTTCCAACGATAAGTTCAGCATCTGAAGCGGAAGGTTGCATTACTTCGTCCTCATCGTTTCAATATTTTGAATAGTAGAGATTTCATTATCTGAATCGGAATATTGCATTATTTCGTCCTCATCACTTCAGTATTGTGATCAGTAGCTTTCATCATCTGAATCTGAAGGCTGCATTATTTCGCCCTCATCGTATCAGCATTATGGATCGTAAAGATTTCATCATCTGAATCTGTAGGCTGCATTATTTCGTCCTCATCGTTTCAGTATTACGGATCGCAAAGATTTCAGCTTCGGAATAGGAAGGCTGCATTATTTCGTCCTCGTCGTTTCAGTATTATGAACAGTAAAGAATTTATCATCTGAATTGGAAGGTTGTATTATTTCATCCTTATCATGTCAGTAGTATGATTAAAGAAATTTTAGCATATTTAGTCCCCCTTTTTACAATAGACTTTCCTCGTATTAAAAGTGATGTCCATAAATGTACGTTACACCAGAAGGCGTTAGGAGTTATCTTATACTTCTATTGTAACCAATTCGTGTTAACTCCCATTCCGACAGACCGAGGTGTCTGAAAATGGTTTTTAAGGTTAACGAGCAGATAAACGACAGCTACTAGTGTGACACCAGGGCCCACCTGGAGTGAAGAATTTCGTTCTATTTGAGTTCAAGTCTGCGTGATACGGAATGGCACGCGAGGTACCTCCCACCCCTTTGTTAAAAATCCGCGAGAACTCCCACTTCGAGAGACCGATGGGGGGTTGAAACTGATTTTTCAGGCGTGAGAGAGGAAAAAGTCAGCCTGTAATGAGATCATCCCCTTTTCACGGTAAACATTCTTAGAATTTCGTTCTATCTGAGAATTGGGGTAGGAAATACCCCACGCAACCACTCCCGGTTTTTTTCAGTGAATATAACAGTTATACAATTTGTGTGGTATAGCGAGAGAGTGATCCGTGTTTATGGTGTTTGTGATAAAATTCCACATTTAAGCTTAAATTGAACTTGAAATTTTAAATTTAACTTGATTCAAATTAGCGTATGTGAAAAATAAGTTCACAGTTTTAGAATGGATAGACAATTCAAAGGGGTAGAAGAAAAAGTTATCACTTCATAATAACTAGTTTTCAAACAATATGTGTATACATCGAAATCGATTACAATTTCAATTTGTGAGAGCCTCGGATAATTTAAAGAGCTTCTAGTTAACAGAATAATCAAATTTGTTTCTCAAGCCCTTCATACAGTATAAACTTCAAGCATCAGATATTCAGTTTTAGTTCTTGAAGGGCTGAGCTATTTGCTTTTAACCCTCCTAGTGGTTGCCTTGAAAGAGATATCTCTCATCATTATCAAAACTGAGGAGATATTGATGGACGAGATATCTTATCATTAGTAGGGCCCCGGTAGCCCAGCTGGAGGAGCAACGGATTAGCAATCGGAGGATTACGAGTTGGAAACACGGTCCAGTCAAAGACGCTGTATACACGGGGTCTGGTGCACATTAAACTTCTCATGGCCTCAAATGTCTTCACATTGGTGTGGTGTGGAAATTTGGAGAGTGGGGTGCCAGCTCAGGTATTATTCTCGTCATCTGACCGTGGTTCATAATTACGAGGTGTCCTTGGATCGTTCCCCTTGGGATTGATCCCAGACCGTCGCCAATAGCCCGTTATGTTGCTCCAGTTCGACTTTAATTTATTACCTACCTCCTCATTAGTAAAAGAACTTTCCAGATCTCAATCTCGTTATCATAAAAAATCGGTAATGTCTTGATGACGAGATATCTCGTCATTAGCCAAGTTAGAGAGATCTTAATGAACGAGATATCTCGTTGAAGGCACTTGGAGGGTTAGAAGTATTTACATACATAAGATCCATAAGCTATGAACAGAATATTAAAAATTACGCTATCAGGGGAACGTAAATTTTTACCGGGTATTTTTTAAAAATAATCATCGATACTCACCGAAACGAAATCCTGAGATCAGACATCTAATTAAATTTATAATTAAAATGAGTCGGGTCTGGGGGGTTTAGATTAGAAGTGAAGTATTTCATATTAATTTATCATCTGTTTCTTAATAATATAGTTCTTTGTTTACCTAATCTAGTTACATCAGTTATAAGACCTACACATGTTTCAAAGTCTAATAAATTCGGTCTGCTGCTTGAGCAAGTCACTAAGAGACATGCGTGACGCTATCTGATGATCAATACAAAAGAAAAAGCTCATGCATTTTTATGGGGAGAAAGTTTTTCCTTGGCTTATTCTTATGCGCGTAGTTATAAAAGTAGGCATGGAAACTATTCTGGAAAGGATGGTTTAATAGGGCTAAACTTTACTTTTGGAGTTAAAGTGAGTTCTGAAGAACAATTGTAGCTGAAGTTTTGCAGTAATAAACTTCTTTTGGTAAAATATTTTAAGTAAATACAAATATCAAGTCAATAGTTTTGAGTAGAAGAAAAATAGATGAAAATTTGAATTAAAAGAAGTATTATTTATATATTTATATGGAATTAGGGCAGAGAAAATTAGCACTATATTTAATATAAGTACATATCATTTACTTCTTGAATACATTCAAAGATGTGGTACATTCTGCAAAGTTTTTGTGGAATATATTGAAGAATAAATATATCATGAAGCTAGTGTAGGGAAAGAAGTACTCAATACCAGATTAATCAGTGAATCTTTTAAGTGTTAAATATTCAAGTATGCTGAAGCTATATTTTGAATTAATGACCTGTTGTTTCTATTGCATTAAATGCGTGGAAAACAGTTGTTTGGGGGAGTGTCGGTTTTAAAACTTTTGGAAAAAAGCAGTTATATTTTAGTGAAAAGAATGCAAATGTACGATGCAAATAATTACAAGATTTTTACCCGATTTGGTCAGAGTTAACAAGCTGTACATTGAAAAAGTTTGAAAGTCATTCCACTATGATTATGAAATGTTTTTATATTTTAAATGAACAGTAATTTTGCAGTCTTATTCTATATTTTTGAACTTCTTTACTGTGAGCTATTCCCTCTCTTCCAAAATAAGTGTTTATAAATAACAAGTGCTCCCAAATAAGTGTTCACATTTATGTCTCGAATATTAATAGCTTTCCTTCAATTTTGAAGTGAACTATATCAGCGAAGAGAGGTATTTGGTAACAGTATAAGGTAACCCGTAAGATATATTTTTCTTAGCATTGCAAACACGTATGAAGTGTGTAATTATGTCATCTGTAAATACTACCTACTAAATTGTACACATCAATAAAGAAAAACTGAAACTTGAAAATCACCTTCCAAATAATATTAATAGTGTGTTCCCGAACCTATATTGAAAACCAAGCAGTCTTGATATGCAATATTTAAACAATGGTAGAAAAACCAACCTTTTAATTTACGATGTAATCTTTTTCTTTTCAATCTTTTTTAGAAATGTAACAACTATTTCGGAACAAAATTCAAGCGTTGAATCTGACACTTGTGTAGAACAGAAAGAGTAATATTTACTTACGAAATGATAAAGACCATTTCAAACTAACCATTCAAACATTGTATTATTTTGATTATTTCTCAGCTGAAAAATATGTTTTGAATGAAAAATAAATTGAATCTTTATTAGTAATAAAAGAAATAATCGTTTTTAAGGGGATGAAACAATCGTGGTGAGTTTCGTATTGATTCAATAGAATATCTTTACAGTTCGCAAATTAGAGAAGTATACAGAAAAATTCTCAAAATCTACAAAAATAATTTACAAATCATTTAAAAGAAAATATTCAAAACACAAAGGAAACAGTTTTCGCTGTCAGAAAATTTCACAATTCAAAATATATGAAGCACAAAAGCTTTATTTTTGAAACGCCAAACAAATATTCAGTCAAACGCTCTTTGATTCGTTTTCTTTCAATTCGTTAAGAAAATAAGTCAAAACAATTCGGGCACATTCTCCCCTTGTTAACATCATAATTAGTTTAAAATGCTTTTGTTTCCATTTTGATTTGTTCTGAAGTTTTCCCCTCATACTTTCCCCCTTATAAGTAAAGCTCTAAAACCATCTTATGAATGTTTGGAAGATGAAAAACCCGAGTTCACAAATAATTTGTGCATTATTCTATTTTTTGAATTGTTGGACAAGCATTTTAATGCTCAAAACTATTTTATTTTGCGAACTCTTCAACTTTAACGTCTAGGTGTATGCTGAGCTTTAACCCCCTTTTAATCAAATATCAAACATAAATAATTCATAGTTTATAAACACGAATAGTGGATAAAATATAGCACGTCGCGTCCCTAAAATCCCAGTAAAAAAACGTTGGTACAAATTTGATTCCTCATACGCTTAAATTGATCAAGCGTGGTGAATTTTTCGGCATAATGGGCAATTTTTTTCATAAATAAAATGTGTGCGATGTTCATCACTGTTAAGAATTTATCCGCGCTTAAAATGACAAATTCACGATTTTTGCTATTTTTTCGAAATAAAATTTTGGATAAACATTTCCGTGAACATTATTGCTTTTGAAAACAAGTTTTCGTCTACACCTTTGATGAAAAACATTCCTTACCTTAGTCACATTAATAGTAGATTCTATTGTGTGGGTTCTCTTTGGATTTGTCATGGTCAGGAGCACATTCGGACTTTTTCTTTCGTCTGGTAACAGAACGATAATCTGTGTTGGAAGTAAAAGAAAATTTCGATAACAATTTTAAACAAAATTAATAGCTGTTTATGAATAAAGGATTAATTTTAGATACTCATAAGTTAATGGTAATTAATTAATTAGTGTCGCACTGGAGAAACACAACGGGCTATTGGCGACGGTCCGGGATCAATCCCCAAGAGAATGATCCGATGACAACACCACGTAATTTTGAACCACGGTCAGAAGACAAGGTCAACACCTGAGCTGGCACCCCACTCTCCAAACTTCCACACCATGACAACGTGAGGACATTTGATGCCGCGACAGATTTAACGCGTACAAGACGGTCTGTGGCTGAACCTAGTTACGAACTCGCAATCCTAGGATTGCTAATCCGTTACTCTTCCAACTGGGTTACCGCGGCCCCCGATACTCATAAGGAAACTAATATGCGCATCATATATAAACTACGTCTGTTTACTATTGTATTGTACAAAGTTGGAAACAGACACCGGTTCCTTAACCCTCCTGGTGGTTGTCATGACGACGTATCTCTTCATAAGCAAAACTGACCAGATCTTGATGGACGAGATATCTCGTCATTAGAAAAAAAACGGACCAGATCTTGATCGCATCATCATAAAAAATTTAGCAATATCTTGATGACGAGATATCTCAACAAGATATTGCCGATTTTGTTGATTAGCAAAACTGGTCAGATATTGAAGGACTAGGTATCACGTCAGAACCACTTGAAGGGTTAAAAGGATCCATGCACTTGTTACTTTCGGTCTCACACCTGTACTTTTAAATTATGAACGGCCAATTGGCCAATCCATTCCACTGTACATTTTGGTGTTATATTACAGAAAAGGGTGGAATTTTACTACTACAGAACAAGGATAGGTTGTCCTCTCTCCATAGGAATAATGTTTCTTATTCCCTCAATTCAGTTAACAGAAAATTTCTAGACTAAAATTTTATGCAGTGCATCTTTTCTTTACCTGTAGATCTAAATTTTCATTCCAGATTGGTTTAGAAATTTCAGCAAATTTATTGTTTTCAAATCAATAAAACTTAAACCTCCCAGCGACACACCCGTACACAGCTTAGACAGTCCAGTTTGAATACAGCCCGGAAAATCTGGACATCTCGCTTCTTGAAATGCTTCGGGTTTGTTGCCCGCTTCACAGATACCCCTCCGAGATGTACTCGCGCTTGCCATATGGAGGGGAATACAGCTCGGAAAATCCGATTCTAATACAGCCCAGAAAAATTCGCTCACGGAAAGCGGTAGACTTCAAATATTCGTTAAAACTTCTGTCTTCGAAATATTTCGGGTCTGCCGCCCATTGCACATATACCCCTCCAAATTGTACTCGTGCTTACCCGTACCCCCACTCATCTCACTCGAAATACTTCGGGTATGTTGCCAGCTGCGTAGATATCCCTTCGAACTGTACTCGGGTGTGCCGCTTAGAAACTTTATCTTTGGTTTGGTTTTGAGGTGATAGCACTCGTCTTTATGGGTATGCCACTGCTCATGTTGCTGTAAAATATTGCTTGAAAATATTTACAATAGGCTCAGTTCCTTTCCTACCCTCTCTATGGGTCTGAGTAGGGTCAGGAGAGAGGCTAGATCACCTTGGTGTATTTTATGGAGGAACTGAAATTAATCGCCATCTTTTTAATTCCAGAGTGAGCCTAATGACCTGCATTACTTCAAAAAAATCCTCAGATCAGTTGCTCCTTTTCTGCTAAAGCCAGAATAGGCCGCATAGTAACTCAGGCCCACTTGAATCGTTTTCACCCGGTTGATTCCAACAAGTCCCTTATTTGCCTTGACGAGGAAGATACTTTGGAGTATATCTCGTTCGACTGCACCGGAGAGAACATTTTTAAAATTCTCCTTAAAGGGAAAATTTGTGATTCATCTCCCCTATTCTTACAGTTCTTACTAATGTTCATTTTATGTATTACTTCGCTGATTTATCGAAGACATCGTGAAATTGGCGTTAATACGCCTGACCCCATGTATCAATATGCAATATAATGTACTGAAAATATTAGCATGGATATAATTTCTGTTTTCTTTTAGTGTCCCATTCAGCACCTGGTCAGAAAGGCCCAGTTATAGAAGGGAATCTTCCTTGGTACCATGTTGGCGATCTAGTAAACATAACCTGTTCATCTGCCAAGTCACCCATTCCTGTTCACATTCGGTGGTTTGTGAATGACATGGAAGTAAGTGTTCAAGTCGTTCATCGATCAATTCTATTATTCGTCAAGTAATCTAAATAAGATTAATTTATTGTGAAACTCAATATGACGAATCATGGTGCAATGATTAATCACATTCAATGATTGAAAGCTATTACTACATTTGGAGGATGGCAGGAAGTAGAATGCAGCCACGCACACCATTAATATAGAAAACCGAAACAATCCACTTGATTTCGACTGTAGATTTGAGATCAACGAGCAACCAGACTAGACTCAAGAGGGGTTTGCTTATTGGATTGAAACGAGTATACTAAGTTGATTGACTTGAACAATCTCGTTGTTCCGTCATGATTCACTACCGTGACGATCATAAACAATCTCTATATCCACTAATCAAGTTTTCCAGCTTATTTAAAAAGTAAAAATCCAAATATATGTAAAGTTCTTATCTTACACAAATTTGCAATTTATAAATATTTATTTAGAACAATGCTATATAACTTACAAATACAAATTCAGTCTCTATATTAATATACTAGTGGATGTTAGTATAATACACGCGCGCTACTACATTACAAAGCAGATAATAGTTTTGCAAAAAAGAATTTTGCTAAAATGCTATATTTAAAAAAATTCAGATTTTGATGTTGCTTTTAAAACTCTTTTTGCTGTAAAAAATTCGCTTTTGAATGTCAGTTCAATACAAAGAACTTTATACTTTATATAATGTGGAGGCACATATTAGAAATGTGTAGAATATTCTATAGAAAAGTATTTACACGCATATTGTGTAAAATTCTTTTCATTCCTATTAAAAGGAATTATGAAACTCTTCTTTGAACGTTCTTGATTGAACTGTCTGTTTGGTATAAAAGTACTTGAATTCCGTAAAATTGTAATTTAGGCTTAGACAATATGTATATATGTTTGTGAATGCATAATAACGTTTAGTTCACACACAACGAAACAGCCAGCTATCGAAGGAATTTAAATAATACATCTTTATTGATTGATACAAAGATGCTTAACAGAGCTAAATATATTTGAACTTCTCAACTTGGGTAAAAATAAATCAACTAATTAATTTCATTTTCACACTAATGCTTTTATAATGTGAAAAGGACAAATACCTGTAATACACATTACACTTTGGATTGATTCAAGGTTTGAAATACACTATACATATAAAATAATGAATTTGCTAGTGATCAGAACAACGATTGCTTAATAATTGTGTAATGAATTTACAATTTTTTAAAATCATTTTATTGAGTCATCCCAAAGTAATTCATGTTTTTTAAATAACACCAAAAACAGATGTAATTTTAATCTAAAGATGCATTTATAACCTATTATATTTACAACTTATTCCCACCTTAATTTCAGCACTCTGGTGACTAAAGGTCTTGTGTTTTATCCTAACTAATAAATTGGAACTCTCATGAGACGTTATATTCCAAATTCAAAATTTTTACATTAAGCCTTATCTGGGTCAGTTGTTCGCAATGAAGCATTTTCGTAATGGTTTGATTTTCAGGAAGCATGATATAGATAACATTTAATATATGAAAACATTAATTTTTTCACTCTTAAATTCATGCATGAAAAATTATACCGACACACTATTAGTTAACCCTCCTGGTGGTTTATCTTTGAGTCGAAAACTGCTTTGTAATGGTAAGCTTTTAGTGCAAAAACCTATTCCAAACTATCACCAGTTCTAGGCAAAGGGACAATTTGTTTTTCCAACGTGGATCTTCATTTCCCTTGAAGTAAAGTTGAATTCAAATAGGAAACGCAAGGCGCACACAGACACGCGCAAACCAAAGTTTAAATGATTTCAACTTGAGAAACGTCACTCGCGCCGGCGGCTCTGATTGGCTTGCGAGTGTCGCTTTGCTCTTTGCGCTTCCTATTTGATTTCAGCTTTATAGGGCAGTTTTGTCTCGACGAGGTTTCTTGTCATTAGCAAAACTGACCAGATCTTGGACGAGATATTTCGGCTTGAAGGGTTGAGATATTTTGCAAATTCTAATAAAACCTACACTTTTTTGTTTGATTGTGCAAGAACCGTAAAACACTGCATCACTCATTTTGACCAATGACATTGTTTTTCCTTCTTGGATCTTCCGTCTGGAGTAATAGGGCAGTTTTGTATCAACGAGGTGCTTCGTCATTAGCAAAGCTGACCAAATCTTGGACAAGATATTTCATAGATCCCCACTTGGAGGGTTAAAACACTTTGCGAGTTCTAAAAACTACACATCTTGCCATTACGTAAAACTGTAACGTAATAACTGCATTGTCATTAGCAAAGCTGACCAAATCTTGGACAAGATATTTCATAGATCCCCCCCACTTGGAGAGTTAAAACACTTTGCGAGTTCTAAAAACTACACATCGTGCCATTACGTAAAACTGTAACGTAATAACTGCATTGTCATTAGCAAAGCTGGCCCAATCTTGGACAAGATATCGCGTCGACACCCCCCCCCCACTTGGAGGGTTAAAACACTTTGCGAATTCTAAAGACTACACATTGTGCGATTATATAATAACTGTAAAGAATGCATCACTTATTTTGGTCAATAATAGCGCAAGGGCCAAACGCAAAACAGACAACGTCAAGTAATGGACATCCCCACTCAAGAAAAGTTAAGACAGAAATACATCCAGGGTAAGTAATCAAACATGCACAACCAACAGCTCGCAGGTAGGTAGGTAATTAGGGTTTATGGCGTATGGTAAGCCAAAAGCTCGCAGCATTACTTATGGGATGACCCAATATATAAACAGTTGTTTCATTGTTAAAGTTTGTAATACATGTTTTCACTTTTCAGGCAAAAATGGAACACGTCATCAAGTACCCTACAATACGCTATTCGGATGGCACGGAAATATCCAGCTTAGGGCTGCGCATGAAAGTGGAACACCATCACTTCAAGAGTGACGAATTACGCATCAAATGTACAACAACGCTGTACAGAATGCTAACAATGAGAACTGAGAAGACACTGTTTAGGTATAACCAGCAAAATTCTGGTTTCCATACAGCAGAAAATAGGGGAGCAGGTACGGAATGTATCCCATAAATCATAATCCCCATCGAACCCAACGAAAGAAACATTTAATTCTCTATTGTTTTAAATATCAGGATACCGAAGTTTTGATTACAGTTATAATAATCAGAGTAATTTATCTATTTTATACATCGTGATGACCAATTAATTCACGTGGAGCAGAATAATACTAACGAAATCCCAGTTTTCTTTAACCCTCCTGGTGGTTGTCTTGACGAGGTATCTCGTCACTAGCAAAACTGACCAAATCTTGATGCTCGAGATATCTCATCGTTAGAAAAACTGACCAGATCTTGATGTCTTCATCATAAAAAATCGGCAATATCTTAATGACGGGATATCTCGTCATTAGCAAAATTGGTCAGATTTCGATGGACGAGATACCTCGTTGAAACCATTTGGAGTGCTAACACTCTGTAATCACTATTTATCTCTCCATTTCATCCCATTTGCACGACCTTTGTCTTATCTTTTCGCACATACTTTCTGGGTCTTCTATCGCAAACTTCTATACTTCTCGGGCGTCTTACCCTTGAGTCCAATATTCGCAATTCAAGTTCATAATGTCCTTATATTATGTCTTGACAAATGGGCTTTTTAAGTGTTAAAACGTTACTAAAGTAAACACTAGCGCCCATGATTGCGTCGGTTTAATGCTACATACACACATGTCCAAAAATTTAAGGGTAGTTCTGAACTCGTATCAAGTAAGATCACCTGATCTCAATCCGATAGAGCATGCTTGGGATGCAACCTGCACAACCGCCCAAGAGCAAGAACGTAACTCGAATAAGCTCCTTGCCACAGGAACTCTTGGACAGCCTTGTGTAAAGCATGTCAACATGTGAGACATACATTAGGGTTAGAGAACAGTACATTCCCTATTAAGGTGCTTTTAACACAGTAAAAATGATTTTTGTAATAAATAAAACCTATAATGTTCACCTAAGCATTTTTCCCATTGCTTTGGTTCCCAATAGAACTACGAGGAGTCTTATTTTACCCTATAATTTCTTATTGCACCCTTAATTTTTGGACACGTGTGAATCTATGTATATACACTGCTGGCCACCCAAATTGCAACACCAAGAAAGACAAGAGATATCACAACAAAATTTATTTTGTAGATAACATGTTGACCAAGTGTCAAATGATTAAATTTATAGACTTCTGTGAAGTGTGGTTCCTGCCAAAATCAGTAGCCAGAGTAGCCGCCATTGTTGGAGATCACCGCTGCCACACGCCTCGGCATTGATTCAAAGAGACTTTGGATGTGTTCTTGGGGTACAGCAGACCAAGCAGCTTCCACACGTTGCCAAAGTTGATCTGGTGTGGCAGCTGGGGATGTATTCTGGGTCAATCGTTGAGCAACCATGGACCACATGTTTTCTATCGGCGAAAGATCCGGAGAGCGAGCTGGCCAGGGAAGCAATTCAATCTGGCGATTGACGAAGAACCCTTGGACAATGCGTGCCACGTGTGGTCGCGCATTATCCTGTTGAAATATGGCTGTGGGCAAGCCCTGAAGGTAAGGAAGGACAACTGGCTCCAACACCTCGGAGATGTAGCGCTGGCTGTTTAAAGTACCGGCAATGCGTACTAGAGGAGTGCGAGAGTGATATCCAATACCGCCCCATACCATAATACCCGGTGCAGGACCAGTGTGGCGGTTCATAACGCAGCTGTTCAGCATCCTCTCTCCACGGTGTCTCCAGACTCGAATCCGACCATCGTGGTGTTGCAGACAGAAGCGTGACTCGTCAGTAAAGACAATTTCATTCCATTCTGCCGTCCACATCCTTCTTTCATCGCACCATTGGCGGCGGAAACGTCTGTGGTTCTGCGTCAAGGGTAGACGAAGCAATGGACGTCTTGCGGACAGACCACTCTGCTGTAAACGGCGTCGAATGGTACGCGCAGACACTGGATGATGCGGTACAGACTGAATGTGCTGTGCTATGATTCGTGATGTGGCTGAGCGATCCGTCACTGCCATACGCACAATATGCCTGTCATCACGTGAAGTGGTGCACTGAGGTGGATGCGATCGAACACGTCGGTCCGTCGTACCCTCCTGCATCCAACGATCACATATCCGCATTACAGTTGTTTGGTTTCGTCCAACACGACTACCGATTTCCCTGAAAGATAATCCACAATCTCGGTAGGCCACTATCCTTCCTCTGTCGAACTCGGATACTTGATCAAAAGATGATCGCTGTTTTCTACGAGGCATAATTGATCATTTTTTTGAAAAAACCACAAGAAAAACACAATTGCCGTACTTGAAATCGTCGAAATCTCCAAGCCTTAAATAGCGCTTTGAAGTGGCGCCACAGGCGCGCGTGATGTGCGTCTGCGCTGAAATTCTAATCATTTGCATATCTCACCTCCGCTAATGCATGTTGTAAATTTCATATTATTTGCATGCTTCCTTCATGGTGTTGCATTTACGGTGGCCAGCAGTGTATATATGCGAGATATTTGCTACGCGATTCAATTAAGTAATTTGATTTTACCAAACGTGCAATCTTAGCACAGTGTATTAAGGTTAGACTGTATTCCTTAATAAAGTGACTTTTGTTGTTACTTTCAGCAATACCTTTAATTATACCTTTTGTAAATGATTACCAAGTATTGAAAACAAAAATTAATAAAACTTAGAGAAAAAGCATCTCACTGTAACGATATACGGATACTGCTTTTATGGGGGAAATAATTCAAAGCTGAAGTTTTGACTCATTTTTTTTGCTAAGAAATTCTAAGAAATTATGCTTTCAAACTAACGAATCCTCAAAATAAGATGTAATTTTATAAAATCAAAATAATGCATAATAACCAATCCCAGAACCTTCGCCGAGAATGTGGATTTTTTCAAGATTAAAGGCGCCATTTAATTTGATTTTTATCAGAGAAATAAATTTTACTTTATGCACTATAATGCCTAAACGGACTATCTTTTATTACGCGTAATTTAGAATACCATTTTCAGATACAAAAATATACCTAAGCCTTTTTCGGTTATGCCAAAGGAAGTATAAAAACAGCATATCTATAGGTATAATAGCCTTCTTAACTATTCAGTCCTTACGTGTAACAGGGCCGCGGTAACCAGGTTGGAAGAGTAACGGTTTGGCAACCGGAGGATTGGAGTTCGAATCCAACCAAAGACCGTCGTGTACACGGGGGCTGGTGCAAGTTAATCTGTCGTGGCCTCAAATATCCTCACGTTGGAGTGGTGTGGAAGATTGGAGAGGGGTGCCAGCTCAAATGTGACCTCGTCATCTGACCGAGGTTCAAAATCACATCGTGTTGTCCTCGGTTCTTTCTCTTCGGGTTTGAATGACGTCAATAGCCTGTTGTGTTCCAGTGCAACGTTAATTAAAATATATACCTTATGTATAACAAGTCCTAATATCAACATAAATTAGTCCAACGTAAATAATAACTTTTTCATTCAAATACGGGGCAATAAAATGACTCCATGTTTGTTTATTTTTGAACCAAATCAGCTTTGCAATGCGCAGGAGTTGAGTATTTTTAGCTCTTAAGATTTAACTTCAAATTTGAGGAATTTGATTTTTTAGAGAGAGCTCTTTTCGTTATAACATTCGCCTACTGTCCGAAATCTTTAGCACAGTCTACTTCCAATCCAATCAAATGCTTAACGATCTTTAGTATAACTACATATGCACTAAACTATGTTTCTCTGCATTTAGTACATTTAGTCATCTGCTGTCAATCACAAAAAGCCCATTACGTCGTTTAATTGTATTAGTCCATGAATTTAGAGAGAGTTTATACACCTTACACATAGATACTTATCATAAAAATATTTCAAATTAAATTTCTAAAGTATGTAATAAAAACACGTGCAAGATGGTAACGAAATTAATTTAAAAAGCTAGATATGTAGGTATTTGAATTAGCATTGCACTGGGGCAAAACAACAAGCTATTGGTAACGGTCCGGGATCAAACCCGAAGGGAAAGATCGAGGACACCTCGTAATTTTGAATCATGGTCGAATGACGAGGTCACACCTGAGCTGGCATCCTACTCTCCAAACTTCCACACCACGCCATCTTGAGGACATTTGAGGCCACGACAGATTTAACGTGCATCAGCCCCCACGTACAGGACGATCTTTGTTTATATCAAATTTCGAACAAGCAACCCTCCAGTAGCTAATTCGCTGCTCTACCAACCGGGCTACCGTGTCCACTGAGGGTCACGAGATTTACGAGTACTAGTGTAGCACTGCCCCCACAAAACATGACTCAATATATATAAGTTTCAATTTTTTTCTTGAATTTCATGTCGTATACATATAGACTATTCGTTAAAATATCAATCAAATATAAGTGAGTTTATATACGTTATAAATGAAGCATTGTCTGTATTTGTGCTATTGGATTTTAAGTTAGTGAAGGGGTACTACGTTAAAAACATAGCGGGGGTAATATTAAAAATTCCAAGAAGCAGAACATTATATATATTTTTAATTATGCATCATTACAAACGTATTACAAACTGAAAAATATGCAATTAGGTTACATTGCTACTTTAATGTACCTTTTTCTTCAGTTATATTGGTAACAAAAATTGCTGATGTGCCTTTTTCAAACGCTGCCATAAAACTACCACATACACAAAATGAAATTCTAAAATATACTATTAATAAGAGACCACGCGAAGTGATATATCAATTTGAATTATGGTTAGAATAATCAGAAGAAACTCAAATGATTCTTTTTCAAGCCAGAAATCTTGGGGAAACGGATTTTACAGTGATTTTTTTGCTATTTCCGTGTGTGAAAAATTAGGGATGGAGGCATCATTTCTAAAATTCGATTGTTCTCATCTTTTACTTCCTATACGTTCTTAAACAAAGTTTCCGAAGGAAAGCAGAGATGGATGGTTCAAAATATCCAAGAAATTCTTTCCAGGAAGATATTTCGCATAGATATCTATTGATTCTCAATCATTTCTCTATCGAAATCGCATTTCCTCATCGCCTGAAGTTTTTATGAAGCTTTTGAAATATACCTTGATAGCTAGAGGGAAAAGAGATGCTGAAGGTGAGTTGAAATATATACCGATATCTATAGACTGCTTTTAAAGACCAAATATTTTTATTTCTGAATATGTGATTAATTTCATGGGAACAGCCAAGCGATGCAAACAGGTTACAATTTTAAGGGTAGGTATTTTAATTAACGTCGCACTGGAGCAACACAACGGGATATTGACGAAGTTCCGGGATCATATCCGAAAGGAAAGATAAATTAATTTTAAACCACGTAATTTTTAACCACGGTCAGATGACGAGGTCACACTTGAGCTGGCACCCCACTCTCCAAACTTCTACACCACGCTAAAGTGAGGACTTTTGAGTTTTTTAATGTGCACCACCCACTCTTGTACACGACGGTCTTTGTTTGGATTCGACTTCACAACCCTCCGGTTGCTAATCCGTTACTCTTCCAACCGGGCTACCACGGCACCTTTAAACTTTTAAGTCAAAACTGATATGTTTATATGCGTGCATTTTATTTCCACGTTTTGTTAAGGTAATTTTTTGTAATGGGTAACAGATCTGTTACTTGAGTTAACGCTCCTGGTGATTGTCTCGACGAGGTATCTCGTCATTAGTAAATTTTACCAGATCTTGGAGAACGAGATATCTCGTCATTAGAAGAAATCTGACCAGATCTTGATCTCTTCATCATCAACAAATCGGCAATTTCTTGATGACGAAATATCTCGCCATTAGCAAAATTGGTCAGATCTTGATGGACGAGATATCTTGCGAATCCACCAGGAGGGTTAAGGCATGTTTAATGCATTTATACCGTGCTGTAAGAAACCATAAAATAAAAACTATCAATATCTGATGATTTCTTTTAAAAATCAGATATTTATTTAACTTGAGACCAATGCATGATTAATTTTATAACAGCAAGGGAAAGCAATCAACCCATGCAACTAACTTTGCAACGCATTTAGAAATTTAATATTATATCTCTGTGTACTAATATATAAAATTCGCGAATGTATCGTGTCATGTATAGCGTAGCGAACTTGTAGAAGAAACTTCAGTGTTGACGACATACATTTTATTTCCTTTTTTTTGTTGCTTCACAATTTTTTGTACTCGAAATACGATTTATATTACTTCAAATCAGACTCATTTTTAATTGCCTTAACAAAGAATTTTTTAAGTTTGAGAAACCCTAAAATAATACCATTAATAACAGATTACTATTGAAGGACAACTACTTTGATTTATATCAATGCTTAATTGCATGATAGCAAGGAAAACCAACCAAGAATGGAACTAATTTTAACCCTCCAAGAGTTACGACGAGATATCTCGCCCAAGATCTGGTCAATTTTGCTAAGCATGAGATATCTCACCGAGACAAAACTGCCTTATTACTCCAAGAGAAAAGAAGATTCAAATAGGAAAAACAAAATTCTAAGTTTAAAATAAGTTTTTAACTTACCGAAAGACTACAAATGTGTGGAAGTTAGTTTATATTGCTGTTAGTTTCGTGCTTTTTATCTTCTTTAGTTGATAAATTGGGCTACTTTAATTAAATTAAATTTAGTGAGGTATAGAAACATTTTATTTTGAGTTTATTTACATTATGATGATTAAAATGAGACTTCAAAGTTACCAATTATAGCTTGCATTTTATACATGTTTCCATACGTGTTTTTTCTTATGTATAAATTTTCAAACGGATCCTTTAGAGATTAATTCATTCGTTTTTAGAGTAGTAGATACATTTAACAACAATAAAACACATAATGGAACTGATTATTTTAATGTAAGAGTACACATCTATAACAAAAATACCATTTTATACTTGGAAACTTTTCTATAAGAATGTTAATGAGAAAAATTACGAACAAATTATTAAAGGAAGCCGATATTCGATAATATTCAATAAAGTTCGTAGAATTATGTGAATAGAAGGTTTTTGAAATAAAACCTTTTCCAAGAAATTAGTCAACAGCATTTACTAGAATTTCTCATGCTACACTGCTGGCCACCGTAAATGCAACACCATGAAGGAAGCATGCAAATAATATGAAATTTACAACATGCATTAGCGGAGGTGAGATATGCAAATGATTAGAATTTCAGCGCAGACGCACATCACGCGCGCCTGTGGCGCCACTTCAAAGCGCTATTTAAGGCTTGGAGATTTCGACGATTTCAAGTACGGCAATTGTGTTTTTCTTGTGGTTTTTTCAAAAAAACGATCAATTATGCCTCGTAGAAAACAGCGATCATCTTTTGATCAAGTATCCGAGTTCGACAGAGGAAGGAACCCCAAGAACACATCCAAAGTCTCTGAATCAATGCCGAGGCGTGTGGCAGCGGTGATCTCCAACAATGGCGGCTACTTTGGCTACTGATTTTGGCAGGAACCACACTTCACAGAAGTCTATAAATTTAATCATTTGATACTTGGTCAACATGTTATCTACAAAATAAATTTTGTTGTGATATCTCTTGTCTTTCTTGGTGTTGCAATTTGGGTGGCCAGCAGTGTACTTAAATGTTTGTACGATTTATTTATATTGATGAATTTCAAAGGCAATTTTCATCTCGTAGGTTCGTAGATGGTGAGAAGAATTTGGACTAAGAATGAAAAATACAGAAATTGATCGGAGAAGAATTATTATAAATTATATAATTTTCTTTTTTTTTTAAATAAATAGTTTTAAAAGAGATTCATTCGGGTTAAAATGTCTTTACCAATACTTGATATTGACGAATGCATCATTATCATTTTATTCTTTGTAGTAAAATTTATAATTTTGAAACAATTTTACATATGTATGGCATATTTTATGTTAAAAAGTACGTTTGTACTCTCTGACACTGAAGTTGTTTTTCTTTAGATTTACCTTACATCAAAGTTTTCTTTGAGCTACATGTTTTACAAAGAATAGGAACTGTCATTTGTGTTGAAAAACTTAGACGAGATGAATATTTATAGAAATATTGACACAATTTTAGTCTATAACATAAAAAGGACACTTTCACTAAAATTAGCTTTCTGAATTCTTAGTATGATTACTGTCTACTATACATCATCTTATGCTTTTATTAAAATTAAATTTTCGAAAAAAGCGAATTACACAGCATTATAAAATAAAAATTCATGTTTGAAAATTAGTGGTTACAGCTAAATACCATTAAATTATCAACGCCCTTAAAGCTCAATTTCTTAACTTAATTAAATTAAGCATTTTTTATGTAGCCTGAATATGTAGAGTATTTTATAAGACTTCTACTTATGGCACATACAGAATGCATTACCAAAGAAAGCAATGTTACCACATATGGCCCAAATTAAGATATTGCTTTTTCTTATAAATTTCTTTTTATAAGTTTCAAGGAAGCGGAAATATGTACTTTTGCACTTGAGTAATATATTTGATTAATTGATTGACACCCTTTTTGAATGGTCAACTAGGAGTCCTGCACCTGGTTTTTCCCCGGTGCTGTGACGTCACGATTAGTGGCTGAGTGCTGGTAACATAGCATTGTAGTTCAGTAGAGTGTTCAATTCTAACACAGTGCTGTTATTGATTTTACGGAAGTATTGAGTCTGTTTCTTGAAAAAAATTCAAAATTTTGTGTTCGAATTGTAATTGACCTAGCTTCTTGGAAATTCTCTCGTTTTAAGATGTACCTGATATATCGCCTAATGTGCAGTGAATTAGAGAAAATGCACTCAAGTATAGCCTTTAAGCACATGATGAAGTCTGTTTTTAAAGGATTCCTTGTCAAGGCCAGTGTTATTGTTGAATGCATTAACTTTCCTGGTGGTTAAAGACCCTGTAGTGCCAGTTTCTGGTCCAAAAAACCTGTACTGCCACCAGTTCTAGGCAATGGGCAACTGTTTTTCCTACCTTGGATGTTTATTCCCCTTGGAATAATAGGACAGTTTTGACTCCAAGATGTAACTCGTCATTAACAAAACTGAACAGGTCTTGATGAACGAGATATCTGGTCAAAACCACTTGGAGGGTTAAATACGCATATTTCATATAAATCAGGATATATCTTATGTAAATCTATGAAAACAGGTAGATTTCTGCATGATTTTGTTTAATTCGTTTTTCCTGCTCCACCAATGCTATCAAAAATTTTCTGATTCGATCAAAAGATTGAAGCGGCATGAAAGTGGGGAATTACAACTCAGCTTACTTATTTAGAGGACATTCTCTGAGATGCCTTTTGAGCTATTATTGATTCCAGACACAATTTTCAACATCCATTAATATTAAATAAAATAAATGAAAGCGCAAATTACTTTTCAGTGCTCCATAAACCTAAAAATATCTTCCTCTAATCATAAATTTGTCCCCAAGGATAGATTGAAAAAACGGCGACAGTAGATTGTAAGACCCCGAAAAACTGTGTGCTTCTAAACTAATTAACTTTCCCGGTTTTCCCTCGTCATTGTTTTGACGGTTCAGATGGCTTCACCAAAATTTTGTCTTGAACAGTGTCATGTTGGGGGAAACAACTGATTCATGCAAGATAACACAGTCGACTTTTGTTCCCAAAATATTTTAACCGCTGACTCATTTGTCATCTTTTTGCCTTTGTGACACCTTCTGATGGAAAATTTGAACTTCATTATCTTTCATCATTATCGCTGTTTGAAAGTAATCGCTAAAAAATTAGTTTGCGCCTCGGATTAGTGTAATTTGTCTTCTGAATAGGAATACTAACAAAGTTTTTTCTTCCATATTCGCCGCTTATCAAAGTGGTCGAACGCATCAAATCGATATTTTGTACAATAAAAGGTAGTGATTGTTTTGCTGCACAGTAATGTGATTGTCAAAAACGTGAGTTTTGCATTTTTTGATTAAAGTCGCTTTGAATGATTCAGATAGACTTATTTATCTGAAATTACCACAGATGAGAGAATTAATTGAATACAAATTTTTTCATTATTGTTCCTTTTTATACACCTGGTGGTTGTCTCAACGAGGTATCTGGTCACTGGCAAAACTAACTAGATCTTGATCAACGAGATATCTCGTCATTAAAAGAAAATTGACCTTGGTCTCATCATCATAAAAAAATAGTCAATCAAAATCTTTATGACAAGATATATCGTCATAGACAAAATTGGTCAGATCTTGATGGACGAGATATCTCGTCGAAACCACTTAGAAGGTTAATAATATTATATATGCCGTGTTCATAGGTTCTAGAAAGTATAACCTTACTGTGTTCTAATGAAATCCAACCTAAGACCGTCGCGTACGTGGGGGTTGATGCATGTTGAATCTGTCGTGACCTCAAATATCCTTAAGTTGGTGTGGTGTGGACGTTTGGAGATTGAGGTGCCAACTCAGGTGTTGGCCACGCCATCTGGCGGTGGTTCAAAATTACGAGGTGTTATCCTCGGATCTTTCCCTTCGGGATTGATCCCGAACCGTCGCCAATAACCCGTTGAGTTACTCGAGTGCGACGTTAATTACAATACCTACCTTAAAAACGTTTTTCACTCGTGAATTTTCAATACCTATTTCAAAATTAACACATTTTGTTCAAAACACGTTGTAAAACTCAATAACCTGTAATGAAACTCAAACTTACAACTTTTATATCTATTGGTTTGTTTATTGAATCACAGAAAATAATGTAAAGAAATTTTAATTCAAAACTACCAATATACTCTACCAATGGTAATATTTTCAGTTATTTTCGAATTTCTGCAATTGTGCCTGAGAAAATTTAAAACATCATCTATAAAATAATAAAAAATTCTTAGTATCACTCACAATTTAGTTATGTCAAGCAAATTTTTTTTCAGGACTTACATGGTGAAATACTTTTAAAATATGCCTTTTTTGGCATTTTAATACGGTTTCTCTTTCAGTTGTATAGATAAAAAAATTATTCTATTTTAACAGTAAATTGCAAACCATCCAATTAGCCTTAATTTTTTGTACTTCCGTAAAGTTCTGATATGTCCAGAGGGGAGTTGTGACACGATGCTGAATATTTTTTTATGAAATCTTAATTTGTGCGACTTTCTGTCAAGGCCCCCTATCCTAAAAGACATGTTTTTCTGCAAAGTGTTTCTACTTTTTGTATTTAAAGTTATTCGAACCTAAAAAGACAAAAATTAAAGTCCTTATTTTGATGCAAGCTTTTAGCAGAAAAAGTTAAATGCCATAGTTTTATTTTATGTATCAGTATTTTAATGTAATTGTATAGGAAAATAACAATTTATACACCACTGAAACAATCTTCATGGGATACGTCATTTGTATGCATCATTTTGATGCATCATTGGATACATCATTTGTATGCATCCTTTCTATGCATCATTTGGATATATCATTTGTATGCATCATTTTGATGCATCATTTAGATACATCATTTGTATCATCATTTGGATACATCATTTGTATGCATCATTTTGATGCATCATTTGGATACATCATTTGTATGCATCATTTTGATGCATCATTTGGATACATCATTTAGATGCATCATTTTGGATATGTTATCGGCAAAGTATGCAAAGCAGGCATTGTGTATAGAATGCTTTGGCAATATATAGAATGCCTGACGTTTTGGGTCAAAGTATGAAACGACTGTATTTTCACGCATTTCCTAAGCATTCTATGCAATGCCAAAAGACACACCGGTAATTTATAAAATACTCCCGCTAATGACGTTTCTAATGTCACGTGGCAAGGCACCTGACTTTCGACTCTCGCCTCAGACGGAGAATTCCCCATTTGCATTTCAGTCTTTGTTCGGAAATGAAGAAATACGATACTTTGAATTTGTTTAGCAAAGACTCTATCCCCTACTGTGCTGTATCGAACGAGAAGAGCAAGGTGTAGTGTTCGAGAAGGAATCATGGCATGTTGACATGCAACGAAAATTCTACGACGAACTTATCTAAAGTGCGAGCCAATGCTGCAAAAAAACAGTGTTTTCCTAACTGAAATTTCATATTTTATTTTCTCTTGTTTTCCTCAATAATAAAGTCCTATACTTTATTTCGTATTTCTTTTTCATATACGTCTTTTCAATAAAAGCCTTTTCATGACTCTCTTTTAATACTTTGCCAAAATAGCATTTGTCATTCTATATAATGCCTAGGGAAAGTATATATAATAATAAAATAATTCGGATATTTCATACTTTGCCCCAAAACGCCAGGCATTCTATATATTCCCTAGGCATTCTATACAATGTCTGCTTTTCATACATTGCCGGTAACAGATACATCATTTGTGAATATATGTATATGCGCCATATATATCATCCTGTTTAACTCTCCATAAAGGTGCGCCAAAGTCGATAGACATAACATGGTGAGGAATATATCAATTCAAGAAGTAGAAATCGGAAAGAAAGAATATTTTTCAAGACGAAGGTGATGAGAGTGGTGTTGGGTGGGGTCAGGGCGTCTTGCAGGGAGGAGCCTGACCCAGACAACACAGATATGGTGTTGTAGCACAAATGCTGGAAAATGTCCATACTCTCACCCAAACAGTACTGTGAACGCTGAAGGAAAAGCAAAGTAACCATTGCTTTATGAAATGTTAATAGGATCACAACTTATCATAAAGATGGTGTAGAAAGGAATTAAAAACCAGACATACCCCCATGACGCCGAGCTTACACCATATTTTTGTTTTGTCTTCCTTACGTTCTGAGTATTTTAATTTTTCGTATCGCTATCTACTTTGATTTCTCTTCATTGTTCACAGTGGTGTATGGGGAGAGTATGGGCATTTTTCTGAATTTTTGCTGACGTAGGAGACACCACCTTGTATTGTCTGGGTCAGGCTCCCCCTTGAAGACTCCCTGACCCACCAACACCACTCCCTTCAACTTCATTTTCAAAAGAACTCTTTCTTTCCAATTTCTACTACTTGAATTGTTATTACCTCCCTCATCATGTTATGTCAAGCGAGTTTAGCGCATATACATGGAGAATTCTGTTCGTTCAATTATGTTTTAATTTCGCTTAAGAGTTTCTCTGACGAGTCTTCGTTTCTCGGAATTTTTTATTCAGCGTTTTTAATCTTTCTATCTTTTGGTTTAAATTGTTATGCATGTTTCTTTTTTTAACCCTTCTGGTGGTGGTCTCTACGATGTATCTCGTCATTAGCAAAACTGACCAGATCTTAATGGACGAGATATTTCGTCAATAGAATAAAACTGACCAGATCTTTATCGCGTCATCATAAAAAATCTATACTAACTTGATGACGAGATATCTCGTCATTAGCAAAATTGAACAGATCTTGATGGACGAAATATCTCGTCGATATCATTTGGAGGGTTAAGACATACTTAATGCATTTACAGTGTGCTTTAATAAACCATAAAATAAAAACTAATAATATCTGAATATTTCTTTTAAAAATCAGATATTTGACTTGAGATCAATGCATGATTAATTTTATAACAGAAAGGAAAGTAATTAACCCATGCAACTAACTTTGCAACGCATTTAAAAATATAATATTATATCTTGCTCCAGTACAAAATTTAATATTATATCCTTTTTTGCTTTAACATGCTTTTCCTTTTTAATAATCCATCTACATAAACATTCTACCAGTATCAAAAGCGACATTTTAATCTTATTTACAATGGTTACACCAGGCTAACTATACATCTTTCTACACATACTCAGATACTAAAATTGTAGGGAACTACAAATTGAAAAGAATATGCAAGTCTACCTTTGAAATATTACTTCGAAGTCCATTTGCTCAGATCTGAAGCAAACAATATTCTGTACATTCCAGCTCTTGCATTTTCCTGAGTTTGCTCTTTTCTACAACTCAGAAACAGATGACATAGTCCGAATAAGACAATATTCTGCAATTTTTTGGATGTACTGCCTTTATGGAATTTTTCTAAGAGAAAAATGCGTAAAAGATATGAAAATAGAATATAACTCTCTGGTGCATAGGATTCGTGAAAAAGACTGGCCTGAAAAGAGAAATAATCTAGATTTCCCTGTAAGCCAGAGGAAGTAGAAATTCTTTTGCTGCGTAATTTGAGTCTCATTATATCATTCACAGAGAAGCTGAGTGATAAAATAGCATATCGAAAAAAGATGAAATTTGCCAAAATTGTGTCGAAAGGAAGCATAACTAAATTGAATAGTAAAAATCATACTGCTGAAGAAAGGTTTGATGATAAAGTAAAAACTTAAATCCATCCAGTGAAATCTGAGTTTTTTGACAAAATCTGCTTGTAGTTTTGAAAATAGACTTCTCAGTTATCTACATTTTAATGTTGCAGGTAATGGAGAAACACACTTATAACCGAACTGCAAAAGTATGCCACATTTTTCAGTACCATAAAAATACTGCAAAAGTGACTTACCATTTGCAAGACTAGTGCGTTGCATGTGTCAGAATCTCAAAAATCTTGCGAAGACCAATAACATTATTAACTCTCCAAGTGGTTATGACGAGATATCCATCCGATCATCCGAGAGTCCATCAAGATCTAACCAATTTTGCTAATGACGAGATATTTCGTCAAGATATTGCCGATCATTTTTTATGATGACGAGATCACGATCTGTTCAGTTTTCTTCTAATGGCAAGCGACAACGAGATCTTGATGGACAAGATATCTCATCCATCAATATCTGGTTAGTTTTGCCAATGACGGGATACCTCGTTGAGCCAACCAACAGGACGGTTAAATAACGAATACAATTTTGGTATTTTTAAAGGACATACCACGTTAAATCACTAAATAACGGTTACTGAGCCAGTTCTCTTGTTATGCTCTCACTATAGTGTTAGCACTCACTGGTAAGTAGACGAAACCGATTTTAGTTTCCCAGCTCATCTTAGACCTGTATATATATTTACTCGTTATAGCAAATATTCAAGTTTTCAAATATTCTAAAAACTATTATAACTCGAAGAACTTAAGAGTTAAACAGAAAAATGTAAAAATTAAAAATATTATGTCCTCTTAACACATTAATTTGTCGATGCACGTTAAATCTGTCGTGGCCTCAAATGTCCTCACGTTGGCGTGGTGTGGAAGTTTGGAGAGTGGGATTCCAGCTCAGGTGTGACCTCGTCATCTGATCATGGTTCAAAATTAAGTGGTGTTGTCCTTGGATCTTTGGGTTTCATCCCGGACCGTAGCCAATAGTCTGTTGTGTTGATCCAGTGCGACGTTAATTAAAATACCTACCTACCTACCTACCGAAATTTCCATTCCCATGTGTGTGATACATTTGCGCGTATTATTAATTGCCAAATTATTTGGTGTTTCTTTGGCGAATATTTTTAGTTACAAAACTGATTATTTAACATTTTAAACCTCTTGTTTAACGTTTTAACAAATCACACTTTCACTGTCGTGTGATTTGAGGGTTTGTTTTGTAGCTCTTAGTTCATTTTCTCGCTACACGGGGCTAATTAGACCCTGTGCGATAATAAAAGAAAATCAATAATCTTAGTTATCCTCATACGATATTCTGGCGAAACTATTTTTACATCATGAATGATCAGCAACCAACAGTTAAATTTTCTTGTGCATTTTCAACAACATCAATTTAATTAAATTCAAACTGAAGTGAACAATCAATGCTACGAGTTACCAGAAAATTAAAAGGCACACTTATTTTCTTTCAAAAAACTAAAATATAGCAAGAAACTTTTAATCATTTGAATACCCATGATTAAAATTTAGTAAATATAGTGCATCACACATTTTGTAGTCTTGTTTTTGCTTTTGTTGTTGGTAATTCAAAACAATAAATTAATCACACTAATCAGGAAGTTGAAATAAATTCTAATGATAAAAAAATGACTCATTATCCCCTTTAAGTTTTAAAACCATTCATCTAGAAGTACGCAAAAATAATTTCTTTTTATATAGAAATTTAAATCATACATTTTCTAGAAATTCTAAAAACAAATTTAAAAGTGTAAAATGTTTAAAAGTGTCTAAATTAGTGTAATTTAGTGTGAATAAATGAACATTTCCATTAAGCAAAGGTATATTTAAACCAACAATTTATTATTAAGGCATTTACGCCCGTGATATAAATAGATCTTTTATCTTTTTACCTGGAAGATGTTAATTAAAAGAGACACTAAATATGTATGATGTGAGTCGCTGGTAGATTTTTCTCTTAAGGTGGAAATTATTTAATAAATTTTAACTTGCCACTGTGTATTATCTTACCCATTAGTAACCTGATATATCACACCGACAGTAATTCATTTTTTCTCCTCCTTGTATTACGTCATATCAGTAATAAACTACACATTGTTTTTTGCTTCTCTTCACACACATTTGAAAGGGTGTGAGCATTTTTGTGTTCGTTGTTTTTAATATATATGGACGTAGTTGATGAAAAAGTTGGGCAATCTTCTTCATTCAATCTTTATTTTATTTTTCAAATAATTAACTCTCTTAGCGTCACGAGATTTCCAAGTTGTGTAGTATTGTTTTCCCATAGCACACGTAATGACTAAATAACCACATCGATTGGTTGATTGGTTGAAAGAATTCTAGGAAGGATTCTATTGGTCAAGAAGGCTAGAAGTCATGCAGGAAACAGCGTTCTGTAGTTTTTAGAACTGATATATGCGTGTGAACCCTTCAGAGGGTTAAAATAGTGCCTTTGCCCTTTTTCTTACTTAATAGAGTTGAGATTTCTAAGTATTTTGTGCCTTACTGTTATGCATTATGCTCCTCTTAGCTTCTTTAATATGCTGGGAGGCCCGCCAGAAACTCAGAGGCAAGCACATTCCCTACTAACCCTCCAAGTGATTTCGACGAGATATCTCGTCTTCAAAATTTTGCCGATTTTTTCAGTTTTCTTCTAATGGCTAGATATCTCGTCCATCAAGATCTTGTCAGTTTTGCTAATGACGATATATCTCTTCGAGACAACCACCAGGAGGGTTAATGATTCTTATGCATGAAACGGTTTACGAGAGGAATGATTATAAAAAGGGATTCACATATATAGAAATACTCGTTGTTATGTCAAATATATAACAAGACTAAAAGCTGAAATATAGATATTAAGTATTTTATTTAATTATTTATAAATAAGATTTTTACAGTATCTTTCAAATATATATATTTTAATTCCAATTGAAGAATCTTCAATGGGAGGATATTGTCTATTCCTTACAATTGTGTACGAAATTAATTTGAAGATTTTTCTTTATCTGTGAATACTAATAATCATGCAGTGCATACTGAAATTTAATTTATAGGGTATTAGGATAATTTACACAGGTACTTAAATTTGTATTATTAATTTTCATTTTTATTAAACTACTCATTTAAAATTTCTTTCAATTTTTGGTGTTCACACAGTCGAATCTAATACAATTTAATCTTTACCAGCCTCCACTAATTTTAAGGAAGCCAAGAAAAATATTTGTGTACAAACAAAATTGAAACAATGCTTAAAATATGTTTATTAGATTTGAAGATACATTTTCAAGTATCATATTATTTTAACTATCACAAGCATATACATTTTTATAAATCGAATCAATGAACTGTTTTAATTAAAATACTTTTTTTCATAGGTAACACTTTAATTGATGTTTATTTAAACGTATAATATGTTTACTATAATGTATATCAGCCTGATAACTAATAATAATAAATTTTCAATTGGTCAAAGCTAACAACTTTACTGGAAAAACATTAGCTTTTTGCTTCGAAATGACCATTTTGCTGCAAAAAACTTATTTCTGAAACATGGGTGATGTAACATTTTTAGATTAATTTTACAGTAAACGAGAAAATCGATTTTCTGAAATTTTAGAGAAAATCAATGTTATGTGATTTTAATATTAAATAGCTTTGTTACTTTTTCTTTACACACAACATCAAGAATTTGTTGGAATGAAGGACCAAAGCAAACCTGAATCAATAATCTTACAAAACTATTCAGTTAGTTACAATTATACTCTTAGATCAAAGCCTATTAAACGTGAATATAATTTGATAATGCTTTGTAAGTAATCATGTCAAGAGCGAGAACCGTAGATGTTTAACGTTTCATAATGGATTTTCTGTAATGTTTTATAAATCCACTCTCTTTTTACCTTGACGATTCATAATATAAACCATCAATTATATTATCACTGAAGCGAGGGGTGTTATACTATTTATACCATCAATCGTGAGATGCGTTCTTAAAGTAATGGGTTTAATTTGCAGACCACATTACAAAACCATTTCTCATACCTTGTAGATTCAACGCATAGTTTCAGCACATCACAAATCACATCTTGAAATATTTAAACTAAAAGAAAATACCCATTATGCAGGACAGGTCTAACTGCTGGCTTTCAGGCCGTATGTGACTCTTTCATTTGCAACTGCGCGGGCTGCTTAATTTTCTGTAGGTAGGTGAATTCACGTCGCACTGGAGCAACGCATCGGGCTATTGGCGACGGGGTCCGGGATCAATCCGGAAGGGAAATATCCGAGGACAATATCTCGTAATTTTGAGCCACGATCAGATGAAGAGGTCTAAAGAAATCAGAAATCGAGGAAATAATATGTGCAATATTTCTGCGAAAAGGTTTCCTATCTGTACAAAAAGTTATGGAATCAAAAATTGGGTTTAGTCTCTTGATTATACGGCATGTGTCATCAAAAGGACGAAAAATAGTATGGTAATCCATGGATTGTAACAGCAATTCTATAGTTGATTTTACAAAACAATGGAAGTTAATACAAGGGTATTGTACAAGATCTGGTGAAGCCCGTACACGCCTAAAGGAGATGCGCTCCCGAGGGTTAGTATTATATGAGTTTGTATTTATTTAATTTATTCTTTTCACAACGCATATCAATATATTTATAATTTTTGCCCATCGCTTTAAGGTAGGTAGGCATTCATGAAGATTATTATTAAGACTATATAATTGAATATTCAAAATTTAAAGATTATTGCTTTAATTTCTCCTTTACTGCATTTTAAAAAGTATTTTACAAGTAATCTAACAGTCCGATGCATCAACACAGTCAATTTATAAAATTAACACAACTAAATATTTATAACTTAGAAGTCAATAGCCTCTCATATACACGCATTTCAGAAAATATTTTGGTTGTAATCTAAGTCCAATATATCAATACAGTCAATTTCTAAAGGCCATACAACTAAGTACTTAAAAGTAAGAAGTCAATAGCCTCTCCTTTACGCACATTTTTGAAACTATTTCAAGGTAATCTAACGATCCAATACAGTCAATTTATAATGCAGGCGAAACAAGTCAATCCGTCTTGACACTCTCGAACTTTCCAGGCAATTTTACTGAAAGAAATACATATTCCATTGTCTACTTCAGTTAATTTTGATCCTAATCACCAATTCTTATTGAAGTCAATAGCCTCTCCTTTACAAGCATTTTTAAAATATTTTACAAGTAATCTAGCAGTCCAATATATCAATACAATCAATTTATACAAGCCATACAACTAAATATTTAAAACTAAGAAGTCTATAGCCTCTCCCTTACACACATTTTTTAAACTATTTCAAGATAATATAATAATCCAATGCCACATACAGGTGAAACAAGTCAATCCGTCTTGACAAGTTCGAACAATTTCTCCGCGAGGAATACACACTCCATTGTAAACTTCAGTTAATTTTGATCCTTATCGCCAATTCTTATTTTCCTGTGCCTCCGCGTTAAACCGTTACGTGTCCGACATTACACAGCACCTATGCCGTAGAGTAAAGCCGATAAAAGATACCCGCCTCTGAGCCCATCACCTTCCTAAAAGCTCCATTTACGCTATGCAACAGAATCTTTGATGTGCTCTAATTTCCAGTGCCTAAGGACAATAATCACATTTTGAAGCGAGCTTCTTCATTAACTTGTCATTAAGATTGCGGGAAGGAGATTGTACGGTGTTAGAGAACAGCATTCGGTTGCTAATGTCTCCTTAATATCGTTTAACGTTAACGAGAAGGCAACGAGTTTGCAAGAGTTCGTTTTTTAAAAACTCGCTTTGTATTTAGAAGAGTTCTTTGAGAGAGAGAGAGCAATGTTTTAATAGGGTGGGAAATGTCTGCGTATGATTTGGAGCGACAGCATTGCAAGTATGACCAAGGAGTGAATGGAGGACAAAATACCTGAGTTTTCAACACTCCTATTGATTGTGAGCGATATATTCTAATGTCCCTGTAATGTGGGTGCTAAGGATTACTCGTGCGATTATTTAATAAGGCAAGGGAGATAAATAAAAACAAATTAGTTTGTGCTTTAATTTTTCACTCGCAACTGCTATGCTGGTAACTATTGTCAACTGCTCTGCTGTGGTAACTACTGTAACTATCATTAATATAAATTGTTTTTAATTTTTTACCTTTTCAAGATGATGTCTATTGGTTATCCGGATGATTCGGTGCTATTGTTGAGGCGGAAAATCGTTGGGGGAAAGCAACACGTTTTTTGTCAGTAAGCTTGAAAAAAGTTTCCAATATTGTGTTTGTGCTCATAATAACGTGAGGTTTAGAATGAAATATGGAAAACTTCTGCCATTAAAGTATATTTAAAAAGTATAATTAAGGTATAAAAAAGTATAAAAAAAGTATATTTAAAATGTTCAACATAATTCATTATGGTACTACAAGGACGAATTTGTGAACAATTTTGCATTATCTGGTGCACCTGGTTATTATCCTGGTGTACCTTTGCATTATCTGGTGGTTATTATCCTGGTGCACCATGGGGACGGATTCATGTTGCACCTTCCATATACACAGCTTGTTTAATTCTTCATTCCAATCCTTTTTTCTAATGCCTGGTCGATTCAACATAATTCATTATGGTACTACACTTTCTTCATTATAGAAGAAATTTGAGGTAACGACAGATTTAAAGTGCTCCCTCGTGCACGGTGGCCTTTAATTGAATCGAGTTTCGAACTCGCAACCCTTCCGTTGCTAGTCCGCGACTCTACCAACTGCGCTACCGCTGCCCTCCAATATAATGTATGTAATAGTTCATTAGATTTACTTTTTCTCTTTCTTGGGAAGGATTATGGAAAATAAACCACTCTTTCAGTCTCAATTAGAAGATCTTGAGTTCAATTCCGTAAATGAATATCTTTCCTATCAATTTGACGTACCTATGTCTATGTGAACTTTAATGTCGGTTGTTATTGTACAGTTCGTTAGGTCTCACACTGCGGAAAAATACTTGTTAGGAGTACTAAATCTTTTCACATTTTAACTACACCCTAATAATTCAGAAGCTTATAAAATAGTAATTGCAAATAAATGAACTATTGTAATTAATTAAACTGACGCAAAATTTATTTGCGATCAGTAGTTATCCAAAGAGAAGTTTCAATTTTAACCCATCTAATTTAGTTTTTCACAATTCAAATTTCAAATGACGTCGCGGAAAAAATTAATGGTCTCGGAGCATGAATATCAAGTAAATCGTAAAAGTCCTTATTCTCTTGTGTTACTTTAAATCAACTTATTTGCGCTGAAAAAAAAAGTAATGACCGGATTACAATGAATAACACAACTTAAATAAAGTGGACGATCTTTTTAAAGAAAGCAACTATATAATTTAATTTGAAAACATTCGTGTTGAAAGTAGATTATTTTATTTTACGTCTTAGCGTTGTTGAATGTGTAAAATGTTTCTCTGCTTGAATTGGGTCTAGTCTATCTTTCTAGTTAATTATCGCCTACTTATATGTCTTCTTTAAGAAAAATAAACCTCAGTTACTGAAACATCAAATGGTGCAATTCTCAAAAGGAAAACAATGAATTTACAAATAAACTGAACTAAGTTTCTTCGACTGTGTAATAGCTACGTAAATAGCACTCTAATCCTTAATAGCTAGACCACGAATAGAAAGAAAAATGGATAGACTTTTTAAGAGCGCGTTTTGGTTGGAAGTCTCCAAAGGTCAAACTTTACAATAAATCAATCTTTAATGCGATGTAGTGACAGACCTCTTAGATAAACCACATTTCTAAATAAGTAATAAAGCTGTTATTTCCTTGTTGAGGATTTGATGTAGTCATACAGATTTGCTTATAATGAGAACAGATTTATCCTACGAAATGATGCAATTTAAGTGTGGTAAAGAAAGTTGCTTTTTCAGATCTTTTGATACAAGAACCAGTAGAAATTTCCTTTATAAATCAAACTTTAATTTATAATTAAATTAACACTTTAAAACTTAATCCACAAACTTACTGGAAGTGTATAATATCAGATACAATAAAATATATTTAGTTTGAACAAATGCTCTAAAACTTATATTTTTAATTTAAATTTTAATTGGCACTGACTAAGCTAAGATTGGCACAAGCTCATATAATAAGGTTTTAGCTCATATAATAATCAAATGCTTTTTACTAAACTATTAAATGCTTTGATAATTAAGTACTTTACACTAAGATTTTAGCTCATAAATAATGAAATGCTTTTTATTGATACATAAGCAACCATTCTGTATCAATAAAAAACATTTCATTATTTTAAGGTTGTTGTAATATTTATTTACTTGTGTATTATAGTTTAAAATAGATCTTTTTAAGCATATTTGTTTAATAGGAAAATATTATTATCAGAATGCATTCAAACAATGCAACATCCTCTGTCATCACTTCATTTTCTTAGTAAATAGAGTAAAATTCGCTAACAATATAAAAATTACATATTTTTGGAACAGCTTTTGATGCAAAATATTCACTGTAGCTTGGAAGTGAGCAAAAATGTTTTACTCATTAAAAATCAATGTTTTCATTTGAAATATAAATATAAGCTTTAATCATCATTATAAGAACGCATAGAATTTGAATAAAAACTCAAAATATACATTTGGGGATTTGAAAATTATAAATAAACTAAGATCATAGTTAAAACACTCATTTAGAATTTTCACTTGAAATTCTTTTGTATTATTTTCCAATTAAAGAATAATTGATAAAAATATCAACTAGTTGAAGTTTCGTGAATTATGTAGTGGCACATTGCGATTGTGTAAATTATTATAATGATTAAAATGTTTCTAAGAATAATTGCACATCTGAGTTAAATTCATGAAGAACTTTTGAAAACTTTTTAAGAAAATCTGATACAATTGTAGCCGTTTTAAGTGAAAGAACAGTTTTCCGTTTCGCTAAATACTTAACTTATGGTTTTGGATTAATAATCAGAAACTCCACTGTAGCTAAAATTTATAAAATAACTCTTCGGCTGAATATCTATTTTCAAAATTCTTTTAATCTTAAAATCTGAGAAAAATCTTCTATGGATTGTAACTACGAAGTATTTAATTTCTAGATGAAACAATTTTGAAATTGTGTTTTTCTGATGTATTTCTATTATTTTAAATCCTATAGAACTACTGCGTAAACTTATATTCAAACTTTTTAGTATATTTCGTGGTATTTCGAATTTATAAAAGTACTCAATGATTGAAAAGATTTAATTTCTAGATTCATTTACTCTTAAAATCGGGGGTATTTCAATTAACGTCACACTGGAGCAACACAACGGGCTATTGGTGACGGTCCGGCATCAATCCCAAAGGGAAAGATCCGAGGACAACACCACGTAATTTTGAACCACGGTCAGATGACGAGGCAACACCTGAGCTGGCACCCCACTCTCCAAACGTCCACACCACGCCAACGTGAGGACATTTGAGGCCACGTCAGATATAACGTGCACCAGCCTCCTTTGTACACGACGGTGTTTGGCTGGATTCGAACTCGCAACCCTTCGGTTGCTAGTCCGTTACTCTTCCAACCGGGACATCGCGACCCTTCTTAAAATAGGAGTAAAAGCTACATAATTTCTAGAAGAAATATAATTAAAAATGAGTCTTTCCAGGTTTCTTTCAATTTCAATCCTATAAAACTTCCGCATAAATTCAAATTCAAACTTTTTAGTACATGTTCGCGGTATGTTGAATTTATAAAATGTACTCTTTGATTTAATAAGATCTAATTTCTCGATACTTTTCTTAAAATCAGAGTAAAAGCATCTACAGAGCATGTAATAATAAAGTACTTATTTCTGGAGGAATATAAAATTAAAAATGTTTTTCCTAGGAGTTTCATTTTTAATCTTATAAAACTACTAGCTCAGGTGTAGACCTCGTCAACTGACCGTGGTCCAAAATTCAGTGGTTTTGTTCTCGGATCTTTGTTTTGGGGATTGGTCCCGGACCGTCGCCAATAGTCCGTTGTGTTGCTCCAGTGCGACATTAATTAACTACCATTACCACCTATAAAACTACTACATGAATTTGAATGCAAACTTTTTAGTATATTTCTGCGGTATTTTGAATTTATAAAATGTACTCTTTGATTGGATAAGATCTAATTTCTCTATTTTTTAAAATTCTTAAAGCTTCTACAGCAGTAACTATGAAGTACTAAGTTTCTAGATGAAACATGATTAAAAATGTCTTTCCACTGAGTTTCTTTCATTTTCAATCCTATTAAGCTACTACATGAATTTAAACCTTTTAGTATATTTCTGCGATATTTTGAATTTATAAACTGTACTCTTAGGGATGATTGAATAGGATTCAGTTTCTCGATTATTTTCTTCAAATCAGAGTAAAAGCTTCTCCAGCATGTAATAACGAAGAACTTAATTTCTAGACGAAATATAATTAAAAATGTGTCTTTGCACTGAGTTTCTTTCATTTTCAATCTTATAAAACTACTGCATGAATTTAAATTCAAACTTTTAGTGCATTTCTCTAGGCTCATCTCTACTTAATAATTGCTTTGGCTCGATTGGCTTAATATTAAGGGAAAAACACTGTGCAGATGTGTGTTGCCTAAGTTTCCACAATTCAAACCCGTCTTTATTCTCAGACTGTCACCGAAAAAGCTAGAGGAAATCTTAGTTTGGAAGTTAATATCACCAAATTATTTTCTTAAAATCAGAGTAAAAGCTTCTACAGCATGGTAACAATATACTTAATTTCTAGAATAAATATAATTAAAAATGTGTCTACACTGAGTTTCTTTCATTTTTAATCCTATAAAACTGCTTCATGAATTTAAATTCAAACTGTTTAGTACATTTCTCTAGGCTCAACTCTACGTAATGATTACTTTAGCTCGATTGGCTTAGTAGTAGGGGGAAACACTGTACAGGTGTGTGTTGCCTAAGACTTTCCACAATTCAAACCCGTCTTTATTCTCAGACGGTCGCCGAAAAAGCTAGAGAAAATCTTAGTTTGGAAGTTAGTATCACCAAATTGTATATGAAATTATTCCTGTACCTGCTGATGAGATTTGCGTTTGTTCAAAAAGAATCCGATTAAAGGTTCCAGAGAAAATTAAAATTCTTTATTCCCACGCGCTGCCAAGGTTGCAACTAAAATATTACACCCAGTAGTAACTGTGTTTCTTAATTTACGTTTCCTGCTCGAAATTTCTGTTCGAAGGTAAATAAATAATTGTCCTTCGCGTAGCCACCATGCACAGTAAATCTCTAATGAAATAAATGCAATAATAAAAGAGCATTTACACCGTTTTCTTAGTTTCAAATTACGTATTTTCATAACTACATCTTCGTAGACAAAAACGTTAATTTTGTTGCATGAATCAGACCAATGTATCTGGTCACTGACTGTCACAATGAAAGCATATTTCAGAAAACCAAATAAAATATCAAATATTCTGTAAATCAAACTCACTTTTCGGAAGATATATTTAAATAATTAACCCTCCTGGTAGTTGTTTCGACGCGGTGTCTCGTCATTAACAAAAGTGATGAGATTTTTATGGACGAGATATCTCGTCATTAGAAGAAAACTGAATTGATCTTGATCTCGTCATCATAAAAAAATCAGCAATATATATATATATATATATCTTGATGACGAGACATCTCGTCATTATCAAAATTGATCAGATCTTGATGGACGAGATATTTCGTCGAAACCACTTAGAGGGTTCAGTTCTAATTTAAGAAGTATTTTCAGTGATAAGGGAAAACTTAATGCCTTAAATATTTTTTCTTTATAATATCCTGTTTTTAAAACACTTTGTCCCCTTCACACTTACAGAAACAATTTGAATAAGTAGATACTGACTAACGAAGAACTTGACGAACAACGTGTCCCACCTAGAGCGTATAAATTTGTAAATGAGTAGGCGTGAAATTAAAAATATGAAATGAAAAATACTCACATTTTTAAATTAATAAACGAAAGATGTAAATAAAAGTGGCAAAATGCAGTGTTTGGTATTCATGTTTTTCAGTAAAAGTTGTCTAGAATATATATATAACCCTCCTGGTGGTAGCAAAACTGACGAGATCTTGATGGACTAGGTATTTCGTCATTAGGAAGAAACTGGCCAGATCGTGATCTCGTCATCATCAAACATTTGGCAATACTTGATGACGAGATATCTGGTCTTAGAAAAATTGGTCAGATCTTCATGGACGAGATATTTCTGAAACCAATTCGAGAGTTAATGTACAACATCGTAATTTTCCTTTTTTACGGAATTTTTATCGGAATAAGGATATCACGGTTGAAAATTTCGAAACCGTATGTATAAAAGCATATTATTAATTTTAATACCAAAATCCTTATTTTTTGACTGACTAAAATTATGCCTTGTCGAATTACTGATTCGGGTGCATTGAAGCGGAACGCTTGAAGTTCAAGTAGTGTTAAAGGTTTCAAGACGAAGTTATTTTCTATTGAAGTGGCTCGCTCGAGTCTATTAGTCAGTTTCTGCTTGACTCAAATTACTTCGGATTGACCCAGATTCTGCTGCTATGAAAGGACCCTTACAGAGCTTCAGATCTAAGTGGTTCACCATCAGCTAATTACGCATTGTTATTAGAAGTAAAGCTTTTTAGCATCCAGATTACCAAGATTTGCAGCTAAAGTGTACTTTAGAATATGCAGCGTTTCTTAAGTATGCTGCGTACTCAAAATCAAACTAATTTACGTTACAACTCAAACCCGGCGTGGAAGAACAGTCGTCACGTTACTCTTCGAAATCACATAAAACACAAATTGAAATAGTTTAACCTGTTAGGTAAGTAATTAAATTAACGTCACTCTGGAGTAACACAACGGGCTATTGGCGACGGTCCGGGATCAATCCCGAAGGAAAAGATCGGAGAACTACATTTCGTAATTTTGAACCACGATCAGATGACGCGGTCAACATCTGAGCTGGCAACCCACTCTCGAAACTTCCACACCCCGCCAACGTGAGAACGTTAGAGGCCACGACAGATTTAACGTACACCAGTCTCCACGTATACGACGGTCTTTGGTTGGATGAGTTACGAACTCGCAACCCGCCAGTTGCTAATCCGCTACTCTTCCAACCGGGCTACCACGCCCCCCTCATTCTATAAGGTACCACTAATAGTCTTTTAGCAGTTAGGTGGCAGAAATGAATACTCAAAAGCTCTTAGAAACACACTGTAATTTGTTATCGCATTTATAATAAATGTTAACGTGTCTTTCAACGCCAGAAAGCTGCATTTACTAAATACTTAAAATTTTGAAACTAGAATGGACTTAGGAATTATGCGATCGATGGCGAATGTATGAAAGCCTTTTAACCTCCCGTGCAAGACAAATAGGAGAAATATCTGTCAAACTGCTCATTAGCAACTAATTCAAAATTATCATGCTGTCTCTAATGTGCATTTCATGTTTTCTCTTCCACTCATTTGTCGCCGAATGGATAGTATCGCGTGTATTATTTTATTCGTCTCCTTTTATCCTTTCGTTTCACCTTTAAATAACGATCGTTTTATGAATAGCTCTTATAAACGTGCCATAAGTTGTTTGCTTTGTGCATGGGTCTGTCTAAACAGGTATTAGAGTTATTTCCTGCAGAGTTGATATTTGGTGGCGGAAGTGTTTCTGAGGCGGAACGTGTATCTATACGTATTCCGAAAGTGACGTCACTTGGCTTGTTTTTCAAATATGATTTCAGCACTGTGCCAATAAAAATTCCGAAGAATGAATTCCGAATTGGTATATGATAGCTAATTCGTCTCAACGCCAATTAGATTAAACTCCTAAATAACTTTACACTGAAAAACCCTTTTACATAGATATACTTCTGTACACTGATTCCCCATCACTTTTGGAGCTTTCGCAGATACACTGGGAAGAAAATGTAACTAAAATTACAAGATTCAATGAACTTAACAAATGAGTAGAAAAGCAGATTAAATAAAACAAAAACATTGAGTTTCACTGGCCATGGTTGTTTTATGTTGGAGTTACAAATTTCTCCAAACGGCTATTTAAATATGGAATGGTAGGTAGATAGTTCAATTAACGCCACATGGAGCAACACAATGGGTTATTGGTGACGGTCCGGGATCAATCCCGTGGACAACACCTCGTAATTCTGAACCATGGTCAGATGGCGAGAACACCTGAGCTGGTGAGGGCGCTTGAGACCACGCCAACGTGAGGGCATTTGAGGCCACGACGGATTTAACGTGTACGAGCCTCAGCATACACGACGGTTTTTGGTTGGACCGAGTTTCCGAAACGTAACCCTCCAGTTGCTAATCCATTACTCTTCCAACTGGGCTACGGCAGCCCTAAAATAGATAGGAGGGATTTTCATTACTAATAGACAAATCAGACAGAAGACGACGATTTTACTTCCTGTTTCCCAAACCCTCTCATGTGATTAATATCGAGGTTACCTTCAAATGTAATTTATCATTGTTGGGAGACGTTTGGCGTTTAATCTAATTGTTGACCAATCAACTGTCATATATCAATTTGGAATCTCTATTGGGGACGTACTGAAATCGTATCCGTAAAACAAGCCATTTGACATCACTTCAGAATACATACCGGAAGTACGTTCTGCAACAAAAACACTACCGCCACCTGTCTTCACCTTCCCAGAGAAAGCCTCTGAGTCAGATAAATAAAAAATAATTTTCCGTGGAATTTCCCTAACTAGAAGTTCACATTTAAAGTTTGATAATTTTATACCACTTTCCTTAGTACCTTAAAACTTTATCGTCTATCAAATGTAATATTAAAATTATAAAGCTTCTTTTAGTGGAATAGGATGTATGATATTTTATATCTTCCTTATGATGATACAAATTTTTGTAACTGATCTTAGATTAAAATAATAATTATAGCTATTAAAGGGTAATTTTTGAAACTGGACTATAATCATAATTAAATAATATAGCATTACTGGGTAATAAAATTATATTGTTTCTTGGCAATATAATTTTTATATAATATAATATACAATATACAATATAATTAGACGTAAATTCTGCTTGCAACATGGATTACAATGTCCTCCTGGTTCTTTTCTATTAAGCTTTTACTCACCACGGTCGATCCATGCGAAACAAATTCTATTCTATAAATCGTGTATATTGATTACTGACAGCTGAACAACTGAAATCTATCTTCATTGCAGTGGAATTTCGGCTTCCTTTTATGGAAAATATTCGTATTTTGTTCGTGTATCTGAATCATTGCATCATTTGTAAACTTGATTCAATATTTTGGGTCTTTAAGATATCCAACATTTTATTTAGAATATAACAGTTTTAATTGATGCTTAGGCAGCAATAGTAGCTCTTACCACTACTAGTCAAACGGTGTAGATTTGTATAGAGAACAGACTGACAGACGCCACAACTCTGCTTTATATACACCCATGTCCAAAATTAACTTTACATGCATAAAATCACGGATTTCTCAGAAACTGTGAACTATAATTTTATGAATTTGAGTGAAATGATACATAACATCATAACACATAAATACAGAGGAAAAAATTTAAGAGCACTGCATATGATATAAAACTGTAGCATGAAATAATAAAAATGGCAATAATATGTGACAAGGAGAGTTCAGAAAAAAAAAGAATAACTCATAACCAAATTAAGGCTTATGAATTTAATATGGAATGTGAACACCCTTGACGTGTACACACATATCACAACGTGTTTTAATGCTGGCAAAAATGTTGTTAACCACAGTTTGGGGAATTAAGTTCCACTCCTCCAGCAATGCGGTCTTCAGTGCATTTATATCTCTAGGAGGAGGATGTCTCCGTGCAACTGCTTTTCCAAGGTAGTCCCATAAGTTCTCTATCGGGTTCGGATCAGGAGATTTTGCTGGTCAAGGTATTCGCTCAATGGTTTCACTTTCAAGGAATTCGTCAACGAGGTTTGCTCGATGTGGACGAGCACTATCGTCCATAAATAAAAAGTCAGATCCATATGCACCTCTGAAAAGTCTTACATATGGTTCTAAGACCTCATCCCGATATCTCTGGCCAATCACAGATCCGCTGTTGAAAACGTGTAAGGGCGTACGTCCATCGATCATTATTCCTCCCCATACCATCACACCTGCACTACCGAAACGGTCACGTTCCATAATGTTCGAAGGAAGATTTCGCGTTCCTGACTCCCTCCAGATGTAAACACGTTTAGAATCAGATGTTAAACTAAATCTCGACTCATCAGTAAAGAGAACATGAGTCCATTAGTGTTCACTTCAGCTAAATACCGTCATGTACACGGGGACTGGAGCACGTTAAATCTGTCGTGGCCTCAAATGTCTTCACGTTGGCGTGGTGTGCAAATTTGGAGAGTCGGGTGCCAGCTTAGGTGTTCTCGTCATCTGACCATGGTTCAGGATTACGAGGCATTGTCCTTATATCTTTCCCTTGTGGATGGATCCAGGACCGTAGCCAATAGCTCGATGTGTTGCTCCAGTGTGATGTCAATTAACTACCTACCTACCGACGTTTAAAATAAATTGCGTTTATTTACAGTTTCCTAAAGATTTAACAAAGAAATCCGCTACCAATAACTCCATTCATTAACTATAATCACCCCGACGTCATCAGGGACAGACGCCAAGAGTCAACTAAGCCCGGCCTGCGGAATCCACACATCTCGGCAGTCAAAGTGAATCCATGTGAAAGTGAATCCTTGTGAAAGTGAATCCATGTGAAAGTGAATTCACGTGAAAGTCTCCCATAGCGCTTATTGATAAGCTGGCTAGATCTATCAGCGCATGTCATGAACTGACGACGAGGTGAAACAGTACTACAAAAGGAATAAGCTTCTATGCGGTTCAATAACTAGTCTATAATCTAAATTTAATGATATAGTACTATATTACATGGGTAAAATCGGATTAATATTTGAAAATTTTCTAAAGATGCCTTGCGACTTATATTTAAATACAAAAAACACATTCATAAAATTCTATTATTCGTACTGTATATAGATATTGTGGTTGACAAATATTATGTTGGCACACAGATGTTATTCATGTTATATTGAATTCCCGCATTGATCTTTCATACCACAACATTAATCGGCTTATATGTGGTCTGGTCAAAAAGTATCCGGCTTTTGCCAACAAAATAAAACTTTTACATATTTAGTTTAAGCATAGTCCCTTTCAGAATAAACCCTCTCTGAGTTTACATGCTTCTCTCAGTGGCTCTGCTGCTGGAAACACTTTTCAATATCACTCTTCGCAGGTTCAATTCCTCTAACATACTGAGTGTATTTCTTTCTTCTGTGGGTACTCCATGCGGAAGAGCAACGTATTAGCAACCGGAGGGTTGAGAGTTCGAAACTCGGTCCAGCCAAAGACCGTCGTGTACACGGAGACTGGTGCACGTTAAATCTGTCGTGGCCTCAAATGTCCTCACGTTGGCGTGGTGTGGAAGTTTGGAGAGTGGGGTGCCATCTCAGGTGTTGTCTTCGTCATCTGACCGTGGTTCAAAATTGCGAGGCGTTGTCCATGATTCTTTCCCTTAGGGATTGATCCCGGACCATCGCCAATATCCCATTATGTTGCTCCAGTGCAACGTTGATCAACTACCTAACTATTTGAAATTATTCCTATTTTACTGCTCGTCATTGCTCCAGTGAGACGTTGATTCAACTACCTACCTAACTTCTTGTTTTAGTGTAGATCCTCCTAACCAATAATAATAGCTTTATTATTTCTTTTAAATTTATAATAATGTCTTAATTTCTAGAGCTAGCTCCAAGATAATTGTCATTTCCAAAATTATGTCCATGAATACATCATAACATTCATTAATCTTTATTTCTGTATTTGGTTCTATAGATTATAGGACTTTATTTTTAACATTTTAGCATGGCGTTATTTTTCGTAATAGCTAACATCTGAATAACCAAATCTTAGTTCTCCTGGTGGTGATTGTCTTGACGAGTTATCTCGTCATTAGAAGAAAACTGAGCAGATCTTGATCTCGTCATTATCACAAAATTGGAAATATCTTGATCTCGCCATCATCACAAAATTGGCAATATCTTGACGACGAAATATCTAGTCATTATTTAAATTGGTCAGGTCCTAATGAACGAGATATCTCGTCGAAACCACTTGGAGGGTTAACAATAATTTAGAATTTTAACGAGTGTTAAATGAAGTCCTTAAAATCATTTCTGTTCTGAACGTGACGATAAAAAAACGCAGATCTTGTTGGACGAGATACCTCGTCATTAGAATAAAACTGACAAAAGTTGATGACCAGCTCTTGATCTTGAAACAATCTACAATATCTTGATGATGAGATATCTTGTCATTAGTAAAATTGTTCAAATCTTGATGGACGAGAAATCTCGTCGAAACCACCTGGTGGGTGAAGAGTAATTTAGAATTTCAACAAGCGTCAGATGAAGGCCTTAAAATCATCTGCTCTGTTCCGCAAGTGTCGGTGAAAAAAGCACGAAATAAATTTTGAAAGACTTGGAGATCATTCTATCGCAGACAGGTAATATCTTTCCCCGATTTAAATTTAATATTGTTCTTCCCAACACTTTTTGATGACACGCTTAGGGAAAGGATCCGTGTCAGAATACATTAGAAAGGAGTGATGAATATGAATGTAACTGGATAAGGTTGAGGTAGAATTAAAATACATCAAGCGCATGTCAGAGTAATGGTTTTCAAAAGGCTGAGAAACAACGGAACTATTAAATAAAGAAATAAAACGGCTTTCGAAAGGTCTCATTTAGTTCGAATTTTCTTTTTGAGTACAGAAGTCGAAGGTTAAATACTTTCGAAAGAAACTAAGTGTCAGGACTTTGACATTCTTTGTTAACGCATCAAAAAATAACGCTGACGTCAGTAAGATGGAGAGAAGTTCAAGTAGCATTGAAAAGTAAAGTGCAAATTTCGTTGCTTTTGAATATTCAAAAGGTAACGTTCTTTCCTATCCCTCATCATTCTACCCTTATTTCGCATCATTACATCCCATTCAAGTAAAAAAAATTGAAACGAAACAAACTGTTACCGTAATGGGTATTTTATAACATGTTTTCCAAGGCTCCATATATGAACGAGATAATAAAAACTGACAAATTTTGTATTTTGCTGCTGATAAAAACATCCATTTGACATCCTCTATAATGGAATTTCGAATTTGAAAACGTAACGATTCTAGTTAAATCATGTTTTTCTTGCATATATAGTTTGATGTAATTTGTGAAAGTATGGATTGCATTTTGAATGGCTAGATTACTGTTTGAATTAGACTCGTGAAACAATTGGACCTAAAAGTGACAGAGAGCTTTCTAATGATGTTTAAACGTCTCTTTTACATAAAAAGTTCCCTTACAGCAAAAATACTGCTTGACTTCAAATTTCCCTGAAACAATAAACGGTTTTTGCATATGCAAATGATGTTCGTGGACTTTCATTGATGATACTTTTCACTATCGCTATTTATGCGCAATGATTTTATTTTTATTTAAATTTTTTGTGATAGAAGTTTATCTTAACCCTCCTGGTAGTTGTCTCGACGAGTAAAACTGATCAAATGTCGACGGACGAGATATCTCGTCATTAGAAGGAAACTGATCAGATCTTGATCTCGTTATAAAAAATCGGCGATATCTTATCACCAGAATAATTATTCATATCTTGATGGACGAGATATCTCGTCATTTGCAAAATTTGGTCAGATCTTGATGGACGAGATATCTCGTCGAAACCAATTGGAGGGCTAAACATGTTTCCAAATGGAAAGAAAATTTAAATATTTTCTATGTGTACTTTCATTAACCTTGCATGCTTGTATTCTACCGTTTAATGTTATTAAGAATTCTAAGTACAAGTTCATAAATTTGCATCATTTTTATTGCAATAATTATACATAAGATAATTCAACAGAGAAAAATATGCTGTCTGCCAATTCATTTAGAAAATAATAAAAATGTTCTCTTACGCCAAAAATGCTGCTTTACTTCAAATTTCCCCGAAACTATGAAATATTTTGCATGTGTATATGATGTTCATGGAATTTCATTAATGTTACTTTTAATTAATGTTACTTTTAATTAATGTTACTTTCCATTGTTGCTATACTGTGCAATGAATTCTAGATTGTGATATGAATTCTAGATTCTAATTCTAAGGAAAAATTTTAAATATTTCCTATATGCACAATTCATTTAGTTTTGCATGCTTATATTCGACGTGTAATGTAATTAAGAATTTCAAGTTCATATTAATGCATTTTAATCATTTTGATTGCAATAATTATATACAAGATAAATCTGTAGAGAAAAATATGCAAACTGCCAATTCATTTAGGAAGTATTATAATTGAACTGAAACAATGTTCAAAGTAGTTTAATCCCTTACAAATAAAATGATGAAATGAAAGTTACGCAGTTCAATCAGATATTTATCTATGGTTAAAATGGTTACAAAATGATTGATTAAAATGACAATAATTTATAGTTTTTACTACGATTATTTAAAAACATGGAATAGGTATTTTGTGTACTTCGGTCCTCTTATATAATTGATGTAATGAAATATTACCCGATTCAAACTATTTATTAAGTGGATAATAAGCTGCTTATAAATTACAATTACTATAACAAAAGAAAGATTTTTCTTGCCCCAAATTATTTTAAAAGTTGATTAATTGAAGCTCTTCGGGCAAAATAATAACTTAAAAATTTAAAGGAGAGCAATTTTTAGAGTTTTAAATTTTTCAAAACTATTAAAGTTTTATCCAATATTCAAGAGGTCAGGTTATATTTAACTTTCAAGTATTTCCCACGCAGTCAAAAATTCCTTTTATCCTCTAGAATATTCAAGCCTCTAAGTGTTTTCGACGAGATATCTCGTCCATCCAGATCTAACCAATTTAATGACAAGATATCCACTAAAATATTGTCAATTTTTTATGACATGTTCAAGATCTGGTCAGTTTTTCTAACAACGAGATACCTCGTCCATCAAGACCTGGTCAGTTTTGCTAATGACGAGATACCTCTTAGACAAGGAGAGTTAAAAAATTTTCTTTCGTTAAGGAAGATTTATTTCTGTGGCTTATCTTACCCAGAACCCTTCAACTGATACATATTAATGTTTTTACCAAACAAAACATGCCGACCTTAATAGCAAAATTTTGTATGTAAACAATAAACAATCTCTTAAAACTCCTAACTTAAATTACGAGTGCCTTAAAGTAAACCATTTATTTATTTAACCATTTTTTGATGATTTTGATTTCTTTCAGCTCTGCTCAGAAACAGCTTTTCTTCCATGACTTCTCTGTGTATTTCGGCCTTCATTTTCCTGTTCTCTACAACAAGACTATAACGCTGTTGCTAGTCTTGATAACGAAAGAGATTATCTGGTTGACAATAGCGTTGAAGTAATGGCACAATTTTGATAATTATCCAGTGACAGAAAAGCATATAATTATCATAAATACCATAAATGTGGAGGACAATGTCTCACCCTTTCATCGCATTTTGGACTGCGGCACATGAAAGTGGTACTTTATACATGCCAGAGCTGGATTGACGCTAGAACAATTCGAGAGCTAAAAGGATATATCCACAGCCATGATACTGTGGTTTACAAGTACCGGACCAAAACTTCATGGCAAACTGTATTTTATTATCAGTGAAGAAAAGCGTCCTAGGAATTAGTTTCAAAGTGAAAAAGACAGAAGTAACGGTTTGCTCGTGTTTCAGCGAATACGTGCCTCGAGTTACGGCCTCCCAGATCACCCGAGCAAGCTCATCGTTTCCTCTGTCTGGACTAGGGAAGCATGGAGATGAATATGAAAGGGGTTCAAAATTGATTTTTATGTACGCCAACACTACACGCATTTATATGCTTCTGCACGTCATGTAATTAAGTTTTTATATTTTCTATTCCTAACCTTAGGACAGATGTTTATAAGAGGTTATATATTTTTAAAAGAATTATTCGTACCTTTAAAATATTAATTCTGCATTTGCATTAAGCGTAATAGTTTGATTTTGAAAAGTATTATTGAACTTTCTGCCAAATTATATTAAGGTGTATCTCGAAACAACATTGCTGAGAACCTCTTAGTATTGCTTATATGATTATCGTACTCTTTACTCTTCAAATACTACTTTCAATTTTTACACTAAATTTCTAAATTTATGTTGACATATCCAACATAAAGTAACAAACTTTGAAATCATGAAGTTTGTAGGAGTGTAAGCGTTTAATTGGAGTTAATATTCAGTAAGAACTTTGAACCAGTTTGTTAGAAACGTGTATTTCCTAAAGTGTTTTTTATTAATTCATACTTTATGACAATGGTGTACCTAATTCTGCATTAGCATCAAGCGTAATAGTTTAATTTTGAAAAGTATCACTGAACTTCCTGCAAAATTATTTTAACGGTACGTCGAAAAAACATTGCTGAGAACCTCTTAGTATTGTTTAAATGATTATCTTATTTTTACTTTTAAAATGATACTTTCAAGTTTACACCTAAATAATTTAGTATAAAATAACAAACTTTCAAAACATTAAATTTTGTGTATTGGGGTTTAATTGGAGTTAGTATTCAATGAGAAATTTGAACCAGTTTGTTAGGAACATGTATTTCTTTAGTGGTTTTTATTACTTCATACTGCAGTACTTTCGACGATGGTGTACTTGGGTGCAGCTACTTTCCATCTTCAACACAATATAAACAATGGATTTAAAATTGATTAATACCCAGTGAAGTCGAATAAAAACCTATGAAACGGTAGTGAAAGCATTGCAATTTGCCACACAGCTAATTGGAGCTAGGACTAAGAGAACCGTATCCAGGTTGAAGTCGAATATGAAACTTTTGAACCAGCGATAGGTATCCAGTAAAGTCCGAATAAAAAACCTATGAAACGATAATGAAAGCTTTGCACTTTGCCACAGAATTAATTGGAGTTAGAATTCAGTGAGAAATTTGAACCAGTTTATAGAAGCATGTTTTTCTAGGGTGATTTTTAATTACTTCATACTGCAGTACTTTCGACGATGGTGTACTTGTGTGCAGCTAATTTCCATCTTCAACACGACATAAAGAATGGATTTAAAATTGATTAGTATCCAGTGAAGTCGAATAAGGAACGATAATGAAAGCTTTGCACTTTGCCACAGAATCCTAAGAAGTTTCGACCAGACTCAAAGTTTTTACCCTATCTATCGAAATCTGCACTTTTTCTCATTCATCAAGAATTTAAACTAAAATTCACTCTTGCATAAAGTAATACAGACTCGATAAATTAGTAGAAAAGTTTCTCTCGGGTATCTTTTTCATGGTTTTTTTAACTTAAAAACTTAAATGTGGAAGTAGATCTTTTGAGATGTCATTAATCACTGAACTTTATTAAATTCGAAACTGTCTGACTTCGTTCTCTAGGGTAGGAGTAATGGCTGTCATTAAGAGAAAGTGAAACATTTTGGAATATTTTATTTTCCTATGCCTTTGAAGACTAGATAAATTTATATATTCTTTTTTCTCTTTTACGTGGTAACAGAATAGCTTAATAGATTTTTTATCTTACTAGGGCACTTATATTCATGAGATTGTAATATAAGCCTCTAAATACTGGTTCAAATGATTGCTGATTTTCTACAAGTCCATTTCATTTCGTGTCACATGATTTATCTATTATGAAGTAAATTCATCACTAAGTTTTATTCCATGTGAATGTGAGATCTTATATTATTACGAAATCTACATGAATATTTGCCATTTCCTCTCTTAATACGTTTTCCCTTATTCAGATGTATGCCATTTTTTAAACGAAAGCTTCACATTTCTGTATAAAATAGCAATTATTTGCATTTATATAAAAATAATTTGTAGATTTAAGTGTTGATCGAAAATTTGTAAATGCTAATGGCTCACAAAATTTATGCTTTGAGAGTTTTTTATTGAATAAAAATTTGTTATTGATCATATTACGTTTCAATCTGAGTACTGTACTTAATCTTATCTTTAACGAGTACTGTACAAAATGCAAATGCAAGGAATCTTGTTTCACTCATTTAAAAAATATTTATCTTACAGCACTAAGACCTCGGTAATATAGTGCACAATGCATTTTAGATAACAAAATAACGCTACTCTTACGTAATTTTATTTAAAAATATAACATCCGAAACTAAACTTGTTTCGGAAAAATAAACCGACTTCTTTTCTACTTAAAAATATGTCCTACCATTTAAATAAATACTTTTACTACTTTCCTCTGCCAATATAATCTTTGAATAGGAGACTGTTATCCACTGGGGTGTGCAAAACTTAGGGAACAGTGGAAATTTCAGCTGCCACTTTGCAGTGAAGTGACTTGGATTTGGTAAGAGAAACTATAGAACCGATGAGTAAAAACAAAACGGCAACAAGAACGTAAGCGAATAGTAAAAAAAGTTTTTAAAGTGATGTGGTGACTCTGCACTGTGTGCTATGAGACAGAAGGCAAATGAAAACTTAAAAAAGAGAGGTTGCGATCCTTTGCGGGCAGTAAAACCACCTCGAACACTGGATGCTTTGCACCACGTTTGAAAACAGATAAGGTTGATAATGAGCTCCTACAGTAGGAGAAACCATTCCTATGTTCAAGCCTCTTAAGTTCAAAATTTGAATATGCACCCTCTTTCTACCGAACATCCTCAGTTATGCGAATCACCACAGGCTGTGTTGTTTAAATTTGAGGTTGTAACCTTTGAAAATAATGGCATTCATTAAGTTTTGCACTCAGTGTATGTTTAAATATTAATAAATTAAAATACTTACTTTAATGTACTATTTAGATGACAAAATGCAGTGGGAAACAGTATTGATGGCGCCTAATGAAATATTTCAGCTTCGGTTAAGTTATAAAAGGTTACATGAAAAATATATATACATAATAAACTGCGCGGCAAAAGCATTAATGCATTAAAAGCTTTCTAGTTATATATCTGCTTTTATCTGAGAGTATTTTTTGTGCATCTGTAAATTGAGGGAAACATGAAAACCTTACATATGGAGCTTAATGTTTCTCTATTGATTAATCACTTCTTTAAGCACAAACTCATTGTATTATTGATACCAAACATTAGTCTGGGTTTTACAACGTTAATGACTTACATCAACCTAATGTATGTTTAATGAACACCATTCATCTATATTGTTGAAAAATTAAAATAACCACGTGTACATTTCTGGTTTTCTATTGTTCCTTTATTCAAAAGCATGCGCTCAGTTTTGACAGCAACTTATGGAGAATGGAAAATGCATGCCATTTATAACATCAGTAAAGGGCAACCAGACATGTAAGTGTAAAAAATCTAACTATGTTGTTTTAAACATGGTCAATAAGATTTTTATACGAAAAGAAAAACTTTTTAGAATAGTTAAATGTTTGTATAATTATGCACTGTAAAATACACAAAAATATTTCGTAAATTACACGGCAAAACTTTGATATATTTTTATGGATTACTACTCCAAATAATATTGCAAATCTGATTGCTTGACAGGAGCTTTTGGTAAATGCACTAAAATGCCTTTTGATTTGTATAGTTAAAACTGTATAGTATATTCTGATAGAAGATAGACAAGACGTTATATAGATGTAGGAAGGCTTCTGATCGCATTACAATTCTGAAAGTAATAATATGGTTAAATTTAATTCTTGTTTTCCCACAAGCATTTTTTGACTGAAACTTTGAAAATTAAAGTTTGAAGAAGTTGATTTTTCATTTCAAGTGCTGGCAAATATTTTATTTACATTAAATTTGTTTATGATCTTAAACCAGATAACTGTAGTTAGTTTATATAAAAACAGTACCGTGTAGAGTGAATTGTTCAACAGAAAAATGAAGTTTATGTATTATGAGGGAAATATTGTGCAAATAGAACACCTGTCCATACATTGCGCGTCTTTGTCTCCATTAAAATTTTCCATCCTAAATTTGTCAACGTATTAGTTTTGTTAACTAAGTTTTATCAAATACGCGTAAATAATAGTGTACCTTAGAAATAATGTCCAGCTTTCATAATTTTTCTCAGTGTTGATGCATTCATTCTACGAATTCCATGCAAATTAAATATTTGTAAAGAAAGCAAGTTGTAAAGCAAATGGATAAAACCACAGAAAATTAAAAGTACATTTAAAAGTAGAGTAACCATTAAGCTTATCATCTTCTGTTGATAACGAATGTATATTTCTTATTTGTTATTGTGATAAATAAGCTATAACCCACTTTTCAACATCGTTACAATAAACACGTTATCTTGCAAAAAGTTGAAGCAGAAGATGGTTTCAAAGTCAAAAGCAAATTATATTCCTTTTTCTACAATGCATTATGTTTCTGTATTTGAATTGTAGTGTTTTTAAGGAATATTGTGGCATATCTATCACTTTCAATTGACATTGCGAGCAAATTTTTAATATATTTATATTTGCTTTCATCCCTGCAATACTTAGGTTAGGTCAAAAATAGTCATATTCCTCCTTTTTGAATACCTGTTACATTTCAAACTTTTAACTATCTGTATTTGTTACTTGCATTCGAAAAACTGAATACATGATACTGTAGTACAGTATTTCAGTATGGATAAGTAGGAAAGAAAAACATCGAAACTAAGGACAAAGACACGATACCAAAAGTTAAATTAATTGCCCCAAAAACACTCTAGCAAGGTTGGTTTTTTTAGTTTATTGAGTAATGAAAACGGTAAAAATATTAATTTTCTCACAGATTCTGAATTTCAAATATAAAAGATTACCAAACACATCTTTATACCATAACACACTTTTGTAGTATTCTCACTCTCACAGCCATATACTGACAGTCTTTGGTGCACGTCTTTTCTGATTTTATCGATAGTGAATGTGAAGATTTTCTCAAATACAACTGATTGAAAGCTATGAATATGTAACTGCAATAGTTTAAAAAATGAGGTAGCCATAACTAACTTATCCCACGACCACAAGTGTTTTAATTCGTCTTAACTAAATTCCGTTTGTCGATTATTATGTAACCCAGTGCCAAGATATCTTAGTATTATTTTAATATCTTAGTATTATTTTAATATTTTTTTTCTTTTGAAATTTTGTAAATTTCAGAAGAAAAAGATTTTGCATGAGAAGTTTCATCGTGTGAAATATAAATAACATAAATATTCCATAATATGAGAGCAAATTTTTAATAACTTATACATAATTTTAGTTTTGTGATATATTCTTATACATATGGGGAATACGTATGTTACTCATTATGTATGTGACAAAATTTCATAGTTTAAATGACTCATTCATGCTTATTAGTAGTATTTCTATATTATTATTTAGTATTGTTTAAAAAATTTATAAATATCTATCATTTACGCATATCACTCAAAATCAGTAAAATATATTTTAGATTTTTGAATGGTAATTTTTATATTAAAAGTGCTAATCATATAGTAAAAATTATCTAATATGCCGTTTAAAACAACGCCGTTTTAAAACGGCAATTAAAAAATGTTTAAATAATTTTAATTTTCTAACACATCTTATAACACATAGTTATGGTTTTCAGATGTTTCCTTATTGTTCAGACTGTTAAATATAATATCTTTGATTTGGTAAATTTTACGAATATGCCTCTACAAATGCCTTATGTTATTCAAGCTGTAGGCAACTATAAATATGTTATTTTCAAACTAAAACACTGCTGTATTAATAATGATGTATCCAGAAAACATTTATGTGCAATAAAATTACCATTTTTCAAATTTGTATCACTTTATTTGAGTTCTGAAACTTAGTTAATTAATTTTAATCATTTTACATTACTGATTTCCACTGATTGACATAAGTATATATTACTTTAATGTAAAGGTAATAGTATTTACAATAAACGGTAATATATAATAACTTTATTTTAACTTACTGGAAATGTTTCGTATCTTAAAAATTTGTCATAATTAACTCACAAATTAATTATCTTTTCAATATTTTTCCAAATAACACATTTTAAATGTATGCATTCTGTTACGTTGAATATCAAATATAATATTTCTTAACTTGTAGTTTTTCCTACTATTTAAATAAACTGTTATTTAAAAACTACTTTCAAAGTTCAGTCCCCTTTTAAAATATCAAAACTTGAAAAGAAACCAAACAAAACTTGACTAAAATTTACATCAATCACCACGGAATAGTTCGTTTTGAATATTTTTAACAAGTTTGAGGAACTAAAAGCGTTTTATTAAAAAGAGGGACACTCGTAAAAGACAATATAAAGGAACCGTTTTATAGAATCAGCTAAACTAAACCATATGGTTTTCAAAAGTGAGTAAAGAAACATACCTAAGATGATAGATGGTTGAAGAAACTTAAAAAAAGTTGCATTATGCAAATATTTGAAAACATTTGTATTCTTTTCACATAAGTTATGAATTCGAATAACTAATGTTCAAACTAATATAATTTTTTATAAAAATAGAGGCACATTTTAAAACACAGGTTAGAAATACTTAAACTTTGCTATAAATAATGTCCAAAAAGATAATTTTGAACTAAAACAATTCGAACAAAATTTTAATATATTTCCTTTCTATATCTGCTGAGCTACAGGGCAATAACAAAGTTCGAATTCGAAGATCAAATATAGGTTATCCTTTGCGATGGCTGTTGCAGAACAAGTGGTCGAGATTTTAAGTTCTTAAATATCTGGCATTGAACACAAAGGGATTATACTTCAAATTTATTGTGAAGAAAGCTAACAAATGTTCTCCTTAATCAACAAGATGTTTAGAATAGGCTCAGATTTAAATCCAAAAAGTACTGACCGACATGAATGCATGCTTCAAACAGACTAGGAGTTAGTGAGTTCTAAAATTTATCATCTAAGCAGCCAAAGTTAGTTCGTGGTTCACTATTATTAGTGTCAGTCTACTGTACACAGCAGACTTCAATGACATAAGCTCATGAAATGGGTAAATATTGAAAGAAAATCTCTCTTTGACTCCTCTGCATATAGGATACAGTTAAATTGAGTGAACCATCCTGCCAACATTCTGCAAATGGATATCTTCTTTTATATCATGAGAAACTGTTCAATATCGTGGCTTCGATACTCTTATGTAAGCTCTTAAGTTTGTATTAAACATATAGGGATTATCCTTGAAATTTACAGGGAAGAAATTTAACAGACGTACTGCATTAATATTAGTGCCATTAACAATAATTTGTATTGTCTAAGTACTGTGTACAGTAGAAATGAATGTCAAACTTGTGAAATGACTAAAAATAAAAAAAAATTAAACTCCAATGCATAAATAATCCAGTTAAATTGGCCTAAATATCCTGCCATAGTAGTCAGTGAAACATCTTACAAATGGATATCTACTTTAATATCATTAGAAAAGGTTCAATATCATGGCTCCGGTAAGCTAATACAAGCTCTTAGTTCGTATTGAACGCAGGAATTATCATTGAAATTTTACGTGAAGAAATTTAGAAGATGTACTGCAATTATTATTAATGTCATTAGCAAAATTTATTAGTGTCTAAGTCTACTTTACACAGATGACTTCAATGTCACAAGCTTGTGAATTGGCTTAAAATCGAACAACCTCCAACTCCATTGCATTAAGGAATCCAGTTAAATTGGCCTAAACATCCTTCCATAGCATACTGCGATATATCTTGCAAATGAATATCTACTGAGAGAAGGTTCAATATGTCTCAGATTAGATAAAGTATTATTAGCAAGACTTACGAAAGACAATAAACCAACTTTTCCGTCAAAGACAAGCAGGTGATTTTGTAGCGGTTTGACTTTGCTTTATATGCAAAGGAATCTTACACACGCATTTATGTACATTTTTTCCCATTTTTAAACAAACTGGAAGAACCAAACTGCATATTTCAGCAGAAAATGCTATCCATACATCACATTCTACAAAAAAGTAGTTTAGTTTAAACAGTATTAAGCCTTAAAGTGGTTTCGATGAGGTATCTCGTCCATCAAGATCTGGTCAGTTTTGCTAATGACGAGATATTGTGTCGAGACAACCACCAGAGGGTTAATATGTGAATTGGTCACATTGAAGACATTTGGAGCGTGCCAAGAAAAATGCTGGAAAGGAGAAGGGCAACTTTTAGGTTGGTTTTGGGGGGTTATAGCGCAAGAGCCATATTTGGCCATTCTACGCCAGACACAAGACATACAATATCAGGTAAATAGACACACACAATGAAAGTTTGAATGACACAGAAGAGAGAAATACACCCAGGGAGGAATGTACCTGACAGGAATGGAACTTGCACTGCCTACAACTCGAAGGTTACTAGCGCAAGGGACATACCTACTGAGCCACGACAGCCCCAAAATGGCACTAAGTAGACGAGTATCGGAGAACTGAGTTCTAAGCACCCATGGCAAAGAAAATTTTTAAAAAGAGAGAATAGTGAAACTGTTTACCATTATTGGTAAACATTTGCCCAGAAACGTAGAATCTATAAACTGTTCCAATAAATTCATTTCTTCAAGATTATCAAAAGCATCAATTAATATTAAGATTAGCAATTCAATAATAATGATGAAAAGATAAAGCGCGACGGGCACTTGAGCAAGTTGTCTCCGACTTCACATTTAGTGTTAAGACAGAAGAATTTTGAGTCTCATTCAAACGCAAATCCAACATTAATCACTTATTCAAGTTATTTCGCAACCATTAATATGCTTGATCGTATTCCTCATTTGACTTCAAACTTTACAGTTCCCGCTTCACAGTCAGAGTGGCACTAAGCACGCGAGTACCAGAGAACTGAGTTCAAAGCACCCATGACAAAGGAAAAAAAGAGGGGATAACGAAACTGCTTACCATTATTGGTAAACATTTTCCCAAAGCGTAGAATCTATACAGTTCCATTAAATTCATTAATGCAATATTATCGAAACATTATGTGAATAATAATGATGGTATTAAAAGGATAAAACACAACGTGCACTTGATTTTTTTAAGTTGTTTCCAACTTCACTTTTAGAGAGTTAAAACAGTGAATAACCTATAAACTATTCCATTAAATTCGACTTCTAGAGTTACAACATTGAAGAATTTAAGTCTCATTTAAACGTAAATTCAATCACTAATCAGATTCAAGTTAGTTTGCAACCATAAAGATGCTTGATCATATTCCTCATCCGACCTCAAACTTCACAGCTTCTGCTTCACAGTCAGAGTGGCACTAAGAAGACGAGTACCAGAGAACTGAGTTCTAAGCACCCACGACAAGGAAAAATAAAGGAAGAGGGAACAAGATCTTTTGTCTTAACCTCTAACATCATCTTTTGCCGTCAGACGTCTAGCAGAAAAAGAAATAAAGTAAGTCAGCTTTTTGAAGTTTAAACGCGATCACGTATTTCATTCGGAAAAACGTGATGTTTCGTCAAGATTTATCGGCCCCGTTTTATGAAGGTGTACTTCCTCTACCTCCGTCTTGCTCTAAGTTGTAGGCCGAAGCTTCTCGTCACGATTCTCAGCGCAGAGCAGGAGCTTAAAGGAAAAATTCGGCGGAAAAATGAACAAAAAAATGGCGGAATAATGGATGAAAAAAGTCCGTTCGCATCTTATGAAAACTTGCTGATAGCTTAGGGATCGAGTATAAGGCAGGTTTTATTATCTTTCTTTTGCGCAGGGACAGATAAGGCACCCTGTAATGCAGTGTATATATCGAAAGAGAAAGTAATAGGTGCCTTGATAGCTGTTGAGTGTGACATCTATATTATATTGTTTTTATTATTAGCTGACAGAATCTGTGTGTCGGGAGACAGTGTGTCAACAATCAGATCATGTAGTGGAATGATATTATTTAGTGGCCTTACAGAGCACTGGAGATACTGTCTACACACATACTTGTGTGTGTGCATTCGTGCGTGTTTGTGTATGCAAGGGGAACTCAAGGACTGACACCGTAAGGATGCCTTTCCTGGTCTGTGACGCAACTTGAACGAGGTCTCTAATGTATGCGCTTGTATTGGTTGGTTGCTTGGGGGTTTTTTATGGCGCAGAGGTCGCATTTTTTTCGCCAAGCTGCGCCAAACACAAGACAGACAACGTGAAGTAATACACATAAGGAAAGTTTACTGACACAGAAGTGAGAGATACACTCAGGGTAAGGTGTGCGCGTGCATGTGTATGCAAGAAGTGTGCAAAGGATGATATGATAAGGACGCATTTCCTGGTCCGCGGTGCATCTTGAATGAGATCTCGAATGTATATATGATTGTATGTGTATGCAAGGAGAGTGCAAGGGTTGCACGCATAAGGACGCTTTTCTTGGTCTGTAGAGCATCTTGCACGTGATCTCTAATGTGTGTGCATGCATGCGTACGCTTGTGTATACTATGAGATGAGAATGATACCATATAATATACCAGAGGCTGATATCGTAGGATGTACATTACCAGGTCATGGAGCATCTTGAATTAGATCTTTTAAGTGTCCATGCATACATCCGTGTATGTATGTGCATGGAAAGTACAAGGGCTTATGCCATAAAGACCCAGTTCCTGGTCTGTGGAACATCTTGTATAATATCTTTAATGCGTTTATGTGTGTGTGCATGTGAATGCAAGGTGAATGAAGGGTTGATACCAATAGGACGTATTTCCAGGTCTGTGGAGCATCGTGTTCAGGAAATCTAATGTGTATGTACATGCATACGTTCTTGTGTGTATAATGGGATGGATACTATAGAATATACCAGAGACTGATACCATAGAGCATACATTTCCTGGTCTGGGGAGCATCTTATACGAGGTCTCTATTGTGCGGAATTGTGTGGATTGTTCCATATCGGAAACATTAAAAGTTGATCTGTGTGCGAACATAAAACAAACTGCAAGAGATCATTTCAGTGAATTCAGAGCACATACATATACTAAGATAATATATAGCAAACTATTGCTCAACACCAACTTGGAATGCAATTACTTTCCTGTTTACAGAATAACGACAGGAAATAACGAACAATAAAGGACCAAACCTTCCAGAGAATCAGAAATTATGCCAAAAGTGGATAAACCTATAAAATCGAAGACGCTTATGCTGGAACTGGTTAAAGAATGGACACCTTAAGGAAGCGATCTTCTCTGTTCGGAACATAATTAAGCTTAAAAGTTTTGCACAATACCTGTGTCTTATGCTTCATCAGAGATGAACAAACAGAACATACATTGTCGGCATTGTAATTATAATCACCGCTGTGACGACGCTATTGAAACATTCCGGATTCCCCAACTATGACTTTCATTTCGGGTGCCATAATCACTATCGACAATTCTCAACTTTGTTTTGAGTCACATATATGTCCAAAAATTAAACAGCTCAGCTTTACATCTGTTCGCACATCTTTCTTACACTGAATTCATACTTTTGACCAAGCTAAAAAGATAGCTCTGAAAAAACGTCTTTTCTGGATTTTCAAGAGCCTCCAAAGCACTTTGAAAGTGGAACTTGAAAGACTCATCTAATGTATCTAAACAAGATTTATGTCCCTTGTGGTAGCGATTTACTAGTGTACAAAGTTTGGGAGATGGTAAAAATCATTTTTAAACAGGTATGTTTTTAATTTTATTAAACTTGTCTGAGAATTAGATGACAAAGTGCATGTGCAATGTTTTCATTGTTTAGTGTCCTTATCTTTTAATAGATAAAACGTATAGTTTATGACATATATATTTAGGCTTAATACGCATACAAATATAATATGCCTATGCATGTATATGTGTGTCTCAATTGATTATAGACAAAAATGTATACAGCTATGAATATGTGACTACAATTATGAATCAAATGTAATTGCAATACATTGTAGTTAGAGCTTATTTCATGCTTCACGCAGTTAAAAAAATTTATACAACGCTATTATTCATTTAACCCTCCAGATTATTGTCTCGACGATGTATCTCGCAAAACTGGCCATATGGACGAGATATCTCGTCATTAGAAGAAAACTGACCAGATCTTGATCTCGTCATCATCAAAAAATTGACAATATCTTGATGACGAAATATCTCGGTATTAGCAAAATTGGTCAGATCTTGATGGACGAGATATCTCGTCGAAACCACTTGGAGATGGAGGGTTAATTATCTAAGTTAAATTTTCACCTCTAATTATTTTTATTAGCCAGTTTTGTGTTTCTCTCTCTCTCTCTCTCTTATATATGTATATTATACTCGAAGATAAATTACGTTTTATTAAATGTCTTTTTATTAAAGCATGATAATAAATTGTGACAAACACCGATTCAAGAGACCAAATTTGAAACTGCAGATGAAGGTAAATGAGTCATTTTAAACATCAAAATAGATCAAAATTATCCGTCCATTTTCCGTTGTGATTTTCATGGGTTATTAACTTCAAATATCACAGAGTGAAATCAATCATCAGATCGTTTTCTCGAGACTAATACAAGTATCCTTTCATAGTAGTAATATGAGTGCGAAGGTACGTTTACGTGCTATGAGTGAATAAATTAAGCCAACCTAACATAACTTCCATTGTATTAGAATCAATCAGTTTCATCAAGTTTTGTATTAACTTGCTTGCCTATGATGATAAAATTAATTGACTCCCTGAAAATGGTGTATAAAATATTTTTCATAATGGTTCAATACTTTATCATCAAACAACGATGCAATGAACCATGAATTATAGTATCCAACAAAGCAATCGCTTTTCTATATCAGACCTCTTGAAAAAAGTATTCTTACTTAGTGCGTTTGAAAAAAAATCATAAGTGGTTCTCAATGTATGACCAATCACCGTGATATTTATCATGCTCACCACTCACCAATAAAAGTCAATAGTTTTTGTCAATAATAATTACTTTCAAGACAAAGAAATTTGTTAAGTAAATCCATTGTAGGTTGGCTGGGTTTTATAACGCAAGGGTCATATTTGACCATGCTGTGCCAACTCAATACAACGTCAAGTAATAGACATACACACACAAGAAAAGTTTTACTGACACAGAAGAGAGAAATACACCCAGGGAGGAATCCAACCTGCACCGCCTACAACTCACAAGTGCTATTCGCAGTGTGCATACCCAATGAGCTACGACGGTCACCCCAAGTTTTTAAGGGATGCTTACCATACGAAATAGTTTTTCATGTAACTATAACATAATTTTTTGTTATTTGGTTGGGTTGAACAGTTTGAACTGTTGTCAGACTCTAAAAGATTAAAAAGTTACTGATAAAGAAGAAAACAAGATGACGAAAATGAGAGATGTATAGTTATTTAAGTGGAACAAAACGTTCACGATCATCGAGGCAAAGTAAACAGGGAAGAACCTGGGTTCGTTGGAATCAGGTTTTCCTCTTGTTTACTTTGGTCGTCATGACGATGAACGTTTCGTTCCACCGAAATAGCTCAAGACTATTTTTAGATGTTTGCGAAAAAGCTGCTGTCTTGTTTGGGATCAGGTGTCATCCACAAAAACACGTATGCATAAGGTAAAGGACCGTACGCATAAGATAAAAGACAATACGCGTATAATAAAGAAGTTGTAGAGAATAGGTTTACCCGCCACGAAGACCAGATACGGTCTTACGAGTAGATTTATCATGCCAGCAGACCTCCCCTCCAGCAGTATTTAATCCTCTTGTTTTCATCTCTTCATTTCCAGTCATTTCTGAAGTCTTAAGAGTTTGACTACCAGTTTAACTTAAGTTTTTATCTTTTACACTAGTTTGAACTGTATTTCGAGGTGAAAAAGTCCTCTCTGCACTAGAATCACCCGATTCAATTGTACAGAACAAGTTTTATTAAACCCCTTGGTGGTTTATCTTCGCTACGACAACTTCACTGTACGGGCTAACATGATGCCCGTTCCAAATTGTCACCAGTTCTGGGCAAGAAACAAATTGGTTTTTCTACTTGGATCTTCATTCCCTCCTTCGTCTCCACGAGGTATCTAGTCATCATGAAAACTGTCCAGATTTTGATGGATGTGAGATATCTTGTCACTAGATAATTAGCAATACCTCAATGGATGAAATACCTCGTCAAAACCACTTGGAGGGTTAAGAACGCGCTCAACAATTTTTAAATATAATCTCGTTTCATAGTTTAATACTAAAACAGACTCCACATATAAGTGGATAGCCAAATAGTTTACTTGGAGCTGTATATAAGCGGGGACATATCTAACATTTTGCAGTACTGACCTCGAAAGCATATCTGTAAAAGAGTAGGAACGTGAATGGTGTTTATTCAATGGTATAAATACAGCTTTTCATTCTAACTCTGTAGTCTAATATTTTTAAACACGAACTGGCTCTTACCTTAATGTTGGGGCCGTCGTGGTTCAGTGGGTGTGCTAATGCTCTAGAAATCTTTGAGTTGTAGGCGGTTCGATTCCTGTCAGGTGCATTCCTCCCTAGGTGTATTTCTCTCTTCTGTGTCAATAAAAACTTTCATTGTGTGTGCATGTCTGTTACTTGATATCGTATGTCTTGTGTCTGGCGCAGCATGGCCAAATATGGCGCCATAAACCCCCAAAACAACCAACCAATTTTATTGTTGTGTCAGCTGAAATCTGTAAAGAACATCTTGAGTATTGGACCTTTTCCTGCTATTCAAGAAACATGCTAAGATGGTAGCTAGAAGACTAGATTTCAGAGGTATCCCATTGATTGAAAATCTGTGTTAGTTCACCAGAGATCGCAATGATATATGCAGCGAGGAAAAGTGTTTTCTCACTATGCTGAAGTATTATTAGGTAAATATTACGAGGGTAAGTCAAAAATTATCCGCACTTTCGCTATAACATATCTTTAGGTCTGTCAGTTGCCTTCTGCGTATGTATGCTTAGAGTTGATACTATTGTGGTCACGTTACCGAAGTTTGACCTTGATAACGTCATTTTTCTTGCCTTTGCTTCAGTGTAAGCATGGCAGCTAATCTAGTAGTGTGCACGAAGGAGGAATGAAGAGCAGTGATCCTATTTCTAGGGTCGGAAAGTATGCCGGGGACTGAAATTCATTGGAGGTTTACAACACCATACGGGGAAGACAGTGCTCTACCACGTAGAAGTGTGTATGAGTGGATCGAGAAGTTTAAAAGAGGCCGGACAAGCATGATGCACGAAGGAGCAGGACGCCCATCAGCCTCCATCACTGACGAGAAGATTCAGCAAAGGTCGAGAAATGATACTGGCAAACCGGCGATTTACCATCGACGATGAAGCGTGTTCTCTGAAGATTAGACGGACAAAAAAGTGGGGGAAGCGGTGCAAAATGGTTGGGTGACCAACCAAAAACCTTCTTCTTGGAGAGAATACGCAAGCTTGTGGACAGCTGGACCAAGTGCATCGAAAAGGGAGACTAGAAAAATGACGAATTTGTGCAAACCCTACATGTGTTCAAATAGATTTAAAAACTAAAATGAGGGGTAATTTTTTACTTTCTCTCGTATATTAAAGCAAATCTCACAAGTATAATATATAAATAATTAACGACGACACATAACACTACATATTTTACCGACTACAGCATGTATCTCAACTATTGATATCAATTTTGCAGCATTTTTACCTACAGGTAGGTAGATAGTTAATTAACGTCGCACTGGAGCTACACAACAGGCTATTGGAGACGGTCCGGGATCAATACCGAAGGGAAAAATCGGAGAACACCGCGTGATTTTGAACCTAGGTCCGATGACGTGGTCATCACCTGAATTGGCACCCCACTCTCCAAACTTCCACACAACGCCAATGTGAGGACATTTGTGGCCACGACAGATTTAAAGTGCACCTGCCTCCATGCGCACGACGATCTTTGGTTGGACCGAGTTTCGAACTTCGCCTACAAGAGAATGTATTCATTACGAGATTTTTAAAAATTCGATTGTGTGATTTTGATTGATTTCAACCTGTGCTGGAATGAAACTGGAACTTTGGAGTGTTCGTATGCAAAATACAACCTGCAGCGGAAATTTATAATATTAATTTTATATGAAAGAAAACTTCTTAATTCGAAAGGCGAATCTCGTAAAACTTAATGTTGAATAAAATATTTCAGAAACTGTATTTTGTAGCACTGAGGACGGCACAGTACGGAAAAATATTTGTTGTGGAATACAATTACTCAGCACGTTTCCTTAAAGACAACTTAGGCAAGCTCTTCAATGATAGCTTTGCCAAATTATAGGGAATAGACTTCCTCACTTCGAAGAATAAGGCTCACTAACTACCACACACACATACAAGTCTATGTGTAAGCATCATGGGGACACAAACACACAATAATACGAAATAAAGTTGAAAATGCTGACAATTCTCACCTTGGATTTCATTCAAATAGATACAGAATTCCGGCGATATTATCTGTAAGAAATATCTAACTCTATTCAAAAGGAACATTTGCAAATTCTTCAAAACCTAATAAAGGAAATCTTCCAAGTTCGAGAGTCAACAACTATCCAGCTCTAGGTCAAGTGCACTCAAACATAAAAGCTCTTCATTGTCTTCATTTATTATTCTCCTATATTAAATACAAATATTTACTACCACTTCCGTTTTAGAATCTTATTTTTTAATCCATCTCAGGGAATAAATATTTTGAATAATCTTTACTACGCGTTTTCTAATTTTACATTTTGTGTTTCTAAGTAGTTTATAATAGACCGTTGCTATAATGCTCCAGTGCGACGTTAATTCAACTAACCACCAACCTAAATAACTCTATGCACCATACGACGCGTATAAACTTTAATTTTTGTAAAGTAGACACTTTTATCCCTCTGCCAAATAACAAAAATCCTAAACAAGTTTCGAGTGGGGTGCCAGCTCAGGTGTTGACCTCGTCATCGTACCGTGGTTCAAAATTGCGAGGCGTTGTCCTTGGATCTTTACCTTAGGGATGGATCCCGGACCATCGCCAATAGCCCGTTGTTTTGCCCCAGTGCGAAATTAATTAACTACCTACCTAAACAAGTTTCATAACAGTTTGGCTTCCCTTAAACACAGTTCTAAACTATTAAAGGGCCTCGGTGGCCCGGTAATAAATTATTATAGGGCCCGGTGAGTAAAGGAATAGCAACCGGAGGGTTGCGAGTTCGAATCCAACCAAAAGACAGTCGTGTACAAAGGGGGATAGTGCACGTTAAATCCGTCGGGGTCTCAAATGTCCTCACGTTGGCGTGGTGTGGAAGTTTGGAGAGTGGGGTGCCGGCTCAGGTGTTGCCTCGTCATCTGACCGTGGTTCAAAATTACGTGGTGTTGTCCTCGGTCCTTTCCCTTCTGGATTGATCCCGGGCAATCGTCAAAAGCCAGTTGTAATGCTCCAGTGCGAAGTAAATTCACCTACCTACCTACCTAAAGTTCTTGAGACTATCCTAAGGGCTTTCCGCTCAAATGTACAAACCAAAACTGTAATAACGCTGCCGTCAATCTGAAGGATAGCAGTTTCCCTTTTATTGAAATCCACGTAAGGGAACTTGCCTTATTTTCCCTTTCTTTTGAAGCAGCACTATTGTAAGTACATATTTCTGTGTACGTAAATTAGAGTGTAGTATATTATTTAAGGAATCTAATGTGTGTCTATTTAGAAATTGCTTTTTAATCAACTTCAATTCTATCTTACCCTTTACATCAGATTACTCTATCACTAAGGATGCTGGAAGTCTTCTTGGCTGTATGGAATTACTCACTACACTGGATATTGATTTTACGAATAAGATGAGATAATTGTTATCACATTTCATTCAGTATTCTGCGTTTTGGAAAGGTATAAAAATATTATCGAAAACGTTGTATATCCATCTAATTTTGTAATCGATTCCAAGACATTTTTAAACGAATGTATGTTACATTTTAATTCTATTAAAATCAGTTACGAATTTGATCTAAACATTTAAACGCAACTCAATAAAAAGAGATGTCAAGATTCCATTTTAAATTTTTGTTATTCTGATGCAAATTATCAAAAGAAACGAAAATGTTGCTGAGTTTTATATTTAAAATGCAATAAGAAAGCATTTGTACACTGACATTATAGTAACTAGCTTTATGAAAAATGTTGTCGGCTTAGAGCGGAAACTTATTAACTGACAATTTCTTTTGTACGGCTGCTTAAAGACTAACAAAATGTTTTTAAGTTAAAAAATAACTATAAGCATTTTGATAGCATATATCTTTCAAAAGATTCTAATACAATGCATTTCATCATGAAATAAGCATTTTGTGTCCCCGAAAAATTTCGGTTAACTCTCCCGGTGGTTGTCTCGACGAGTTATATTATCAATATCAGCAACCATATCTTGATGAACGAGATATCTCGTAATTAGAAAAATTGGTCTGATCTTGATGGACGAGATATCTCTTCCAGACCACTTACAGGGTTAATGAATTTCTACTTCAAACTTACGATATTTTATTTTTAAATTCATTATATTTATAACGTAAAATGATGTTGATCTTATGACAAATATACACTCACTGCCAAAAGTTAAGCACGAAGCGGTAAAATGCGAAAAAATCGACAAGTACAGCTTTGATTGACATGAAATGCGACAGGAAAGTAGTAAATATGTTTACGAATGAAACAAAACAAAGAATTACATACAAAGATGAAAACAATATTGAATTTTCATAAATTATAAGATGAAGTCATATTAGAGTCATTAACAAAATTATGTTTAAATCCAAAATCGACATTAATAGGGTATGCGACCACCCCTCATCCTCATACAAAGTTTACAGCGTGTGACCATGCTTTCCATGAGGTGATCAACCACCCCAGAGTCAAGTAATCGCCATTCCTCCTGTAGAGCAATCTGCAACTCTGTGAGAGTGGGAAACGTGCAGGCACAGCATGGCCGAGGGCATCCCTAAGATTTTCAATGGGATTAAGGTCGGACGAGTACGCCGGCCAATCCATACGCGTAATCCCCTCACTCTCCAGGTAGTCGTCGACGTTGTTGGCTCGATGGGGACGCGCATTATTATCCATTAAAACGAAAGCAGGACCAACTGCTGCAGCGTACAATCTCACAGCGGGTTCTAGGACTTCATCCCGATACCGGACAGCCGTCACAGAACCCCGTCTATAGATATGCAGGTCGGTGCGATATCCCAACGAAATCCCTGCCCACGCCATGATGCTTCCACCTCGGAATGCTTGATGCTCGATGTTGTTCTGGGGCCGATTGGGTGTGCCTTGTTCTCTCCAAACCCTTACATGGTTGTCATCTGGCTCCAGGGCAAATCTCGACTCATCAGTGAACATAACGTTGGTCCAATTCACATGCTACCGACACCACTTTAATCGTGCCCCTCTGGATTGGACGGATAGAGGAACACAAACTCGTGGTACCCGGGCGTACAGTCCATTCATGTGTAGCCTTCGGCGAACAGTAGTGGCAGATATCGTCTTACCAATGGATGCTGCAACCATAGATGTCACACGTGTGGAGGTCGCTCTTCGATTCCGCTTGACTAAAACAGCAATATATCGATCTTCCGCGGGGGTCGTAATCCTTGGGCGACCGGCCACAGGTCTTCGGACAACTGTTTGGCTTGTTTGGAATTGTTTCTATAATCGTGAAATGACGGAATGATGAACGCCGAAGAAAAGAGCAACATCTGTGATTGATTATCCTGTTTCAAGGCGTCCCACAGAACGCCAGCGCTCACTATATGCCATTCGTCTTCTGGAAGCCGTAGAAACAAGTCTGTCTTAAAAACTAATCGTACGAAAGTTCTAAGCACTTTTTATCAGCACTTATATGAAACTCCTCCAACCCTTCACAATGCTGGCTTCTTATATGACTGCCTTTTATGCATATTTCTCGACACGAAACCGTGATTGGCTGTTACAGAACATATTTGCATACTTCCATCTACCTCTGCAGCGAAATGCAGCCTCTCAAATTCAGATTGGCTTCCGGAAATTAACATTTTCCCCTCCGAGTTTAACTTTTGGCAGTGTAGAAGCTCAGCTCATCCTTTTATTTTTAGCGAGTTCGAATCCAACCAAAGTACGTCGTGTATAAAGGGGCTTGTGCACGTTAAATCTGCCGTGGCCTCAAATGTCCTCACGTTGGCGTTATGTGGAAATTTGGAGAGAGGGGCGCTCAGGTGTAACCTCGTCATCTGACCGTGGTTCAAAATTACGTGTGTTGTCCTCGGATCTCTCTCTTCGGGATTGATCCCGGACCGCCACCAATAGCCCTTTGTGTGACTCCAGTGCGACGTTAATTCAACTACTTACTACGTTTCATTATCTTAGATTTTCATTTATAATGCAACGTTATAATATAGTATAAGTATGTGGATGGAAATATAGGTACTATAAAAGTAATACAAAAGCAGTGCATAATTATATTTAAAGATACACTTAAATTAACTCTAATTCATTCATACAGTACCTTGCAAACAAATTTATTTTCATTCTAGTGAATCATTTTTTTGCCTAAAATGTGGAGACCGAATTCACAATATTTTGGCCTAAAATATAGAGAATAGTTGCCTGATTCTTAACTTGTATTTTAAAATGTAGGACATTATTTATTTCCTATGATTAATGGGCAGATTGGTAGGTAGTTAATTTACGTCGCACTGGACCAACACAACGGGCAAGATCCATGGACAATGCCTCGTAATTTTTGCACCACGGTCAGGTGATGAGAACACCTGAGCTGGCATCCCACTCTTCAAACTTTCACACCACGCCAACGTGAGGATATTTGAGGCCACGACACATTTAACGTGCCCCCGGGCATGACGGTCTTTGACTGGATCTAGTTTCGAACTCTCCGGTTGCTAATCCGTCACTCTTACAACTGGGCTACTACCTAAAATGCGGAGACCCAATTCTTTATTTGTATTTGAAAATGTAAGAAACTATTTATTTCCCCCTTTCAATTATCTCATCATTAGAAAAATATTGGCCAGGTCTGGATCTCGTCACCATCAAAAAACAGTATCTTTGTCTCGTCATTAGCACAATAGGTCAGATCGTGATGGACGAGATATCTCGTCAAACCACTTGGAGGGTTAAATTTATTCTAATTCACGTATGCATTAGCTTGCAAACAAATTATGTTTTGGCCTAAGATGCGGAGACCCAATTCCTTACTTGTATTTGAAAATGTAGGAAATTATTTATTTCCCATGATAAATGGGCAGGTAGGAAATGTTCCTAAAAGGGTGCAGACTCTCGAAATCCATACTTAGCAGAAAATATGTCAATGCCCCCTTTCAATGCCACGGCATGAGAAAGAACTTATGGATAAAAAAGAATATGTCCGGCCATCTGGTGATCCAGTAGATACAAGTATGAAAGGAAAAAGTACAATAAAAAACCTTTTCTTCCACATTAATAATAAAGCGAAATGATTTTTTCTATTCTCCTCCACTGTCCTTTCCTTTAAGTGGATTTTTTCTCAAGTATAAAAGGGATAGGAAGGCAGTTCATAAGCACGTTCTCTGACAACTGTAGTAAAGATGAGGAATTTTGACAAGAGCCTACTTTGGAAGGTATTTTATTTGTTACACTAAAGGGGGGATATCAGTCTTTTCAGCACGTGATCTATTCAGTGGAGTTTCACGATTTGTAAATTATAAAAGCACAATTTTACTATTCTTATAGATGTGCATGGTTCGTATGTTGGTGGGCTTTGAAAACTATGAGACACAAAAAGTTACTTTTGGGTAAAGCAAGCTGTGAAAAGACTATGCAACTACTATCATCGACCATTTTGCATGGGGTTTAAAAAAAGGTAGGCTACATATTCAATTGTTTAAAGTAAAAACTTCTCTTATAATGGTGGTACAATCTCTCTTAAAGTAGATTGAAGAAATACTTTCCGTTTATATTAAATGTAAAAACCTGCACTTAAACTAAAAGAAATTTAAATGTTGGAATACCATCTTATAATGGTACTGCCATCATCTTTAAGGCAACTGAAGAAAGATTTTCGGTTTAGATGAAATGTAAAAATCTACAGTACGCTTAAAATATTTTTTAATGTGAATGATTAGGCTGTAAAGCTGTAAAAACCATAAAACTAAAAAACTTTATTTGTGTAAAACATGCTGTCAAAAGATTATGCAACTGTTACCACCGATTTTCGTATGTGGTTCAGGTGTAGGCTTAACATTTCGATCTCCGAAAGTTCGTTAAAAGATTACCGCATTCCTGATTAAGATATTATTAAGTCTAACTATTAAAACATCAGACGAATAAATTTGTATCGGTAGCAACCTATATCTTTAAATGAAGTCAATTTTTATTGCTCAATACTTTTCGACCTAAAACTTTTAAATTCTCACCAAAAAGAGTTGTGGCCCATGATCGCTAGGTAAGCAACGCATTCTGGTAAATTTCAATTGCCTTCCGTGGAAACGGTATTTGGCTTATACTTCCGATAGACCAAGTTTAGATATTTGATCTAAACTTGGATTTCAAGTGCTTGCAATTACAGCTGTCTTCTCACCTGAAAAATTTTTCAAATGTAAAAATGTAAAGATCCTTATTGTATATTTTATTGCATGTTTTAATCATTCTCTTCTTTTGCAATTAAATTTTCTTTCGTTTGTGTTTCAATTAATATTTTGCAAAATTAAGTTCAATTACACTGCTGGCCACCGTAAATGCAACACCCTGAAGGAAGCATGCAAATAATATGAAATTTACAACATGCATTAGCGGAGGTGAGATATGCAAATGATTAGAATTTCAGCGCAGACGCACATCACGCGCGCCTGTGGCGCCACTTCAAAGCGCTATTTAAGGCTTGGAGATTTCGACGATTTCAAGTACGGCAATTGTGTTTTTCTTGTGGTTTTTTCAAAAAAACGATCAATTATGCCTCGTAGAAAACAGCGATCATCTTTTGATCAAGTATCCGAGTTCGACAGAGGAAGGATAGTGGCCTACCGAGATTGTGGATTATCTTTCAGGGAAATCGGTAGTCGTGTTGGACGAAACCAAACAACTGTAATGCGGATATGTGATCATTGGATGCAGGAGGGTACGACGGACCGACGTGTTCGATCGCATCCACCTCAGTGCACCACTTCACGTGATGACAGGCATATTGTGCGTATGGCAGTGACGGATCGCTCAGCCACATCACGAACCATAGCACAGCACATTCAGTCTGCACCGCATCATCCAGTGTCTGCGCGTACTATTCGACGCCGTTTACAGCAGAGTGGTCTGTACGCAAGACGTCCATTGCTTCGTCTACCCTTGACGCAGAACCACAGACGTTTCCGCCGCCAATGGTGCGATGAAAGAAGGATGTGAACGGCAGAATGGAATGAAATTGTCTTTACTGACGAATCACGCTTCTGTCTGCAAGACCACGATGGTCGGATTCGAGTCTGGAGACACCGTGGAGAGAGGATGCTGAACAGCTGCGTTATGCACCGCCACACTGGTCCTGCACCGGGTATTATGGTATGGGGCGGTATTGGATATCACTCTCGCACTCCTCTAGTACGCATTGCCGGTACTTTAAACAGCCAGCGCTACATCTCCGAGGTGTTGGAGCCAGTTGTCCTTCCTTACTTTCAGGGCTTGCCCACAGCCATATTTCAACAGGATAATGCGCGACCACACGTGGCACGCATTGTCCAAGGGTTCTTCGTCAATCGCCAGATTGAATTGCTTCCCTGGCCAGCTCGCTCTCCGGATCTTTCGCCGATAGAAAACATGTGGTCCATGGTTGCTCAACCCAGAATACATCCCCAGCTGCCACACCAGATCAACTTTGGCAACGTATGGAAGCTGCTTGGTCTGCTGTACCCCAAGAACACATCCAAAGTCTCTTTGAATCAATGCCGAGGCGTGTGGCAGCGGTGATCTCCAACAATGGCGGCTACCCTGGCTACTGATTTTGGCAGGAACCACACTTCACAGAAGTCTATAAATTTAATCATTTGATACTTGGTCAACATGTTATCTACAAAATAAATTTTGTTGTGATATCTCTTGTCTTTCTTGGTGTTGCAATTTGGGTGGCCAGCAGTGTATTTAAAATGGCAAATAATATTTTAATCAACTGAAAGAATACTGAGTTTATAAAATCTCCAAAGTTCGTTCAAAATTATCGCATTCCAAATCATACCAGTTTTTGTTCAGTCAAAATACAACAGCACGTAAATTTTTATCAGTAGCAAACCTATACTTTTATTTGCCATCAATTTTTATTGTCCAATACTTTCCGACTTAAAACTTTTAAATTTCCACCAAAGCGGAGTGTGACACATGATTGCTAGGTAAGCAACGCAATCAGGTAGGTTTCAGTTTCCTTCCGTTATTTGGCCCCCTTGTACTTCCTATAGACCAAGTTTGCATCTATTATCCTCTCCAGTGCTAGCAGCTACAGCGGCCTTCCTACCTGAAATTTTGCTCAACTGTAAAAATGTAAGGATCCTTATTATATATTTTATTGCATGTATTAATTCTCTTCGTTTGTAATTAAATTTTATTTAGTTTCAGTTTCAAGTTAATAGTTTGCAAAATTAAGTTCTCAATTATTCAATTTATTTCAAATGGAAAATACTATTTTGATCTACGGCTCTGAGTTTAAAATTATCGCATTCCTAATTACGACTGATTTTAGCTTAAGTCAAAATACAAAAGCATTAGACACACGTAAATGTTTATCAGTAGCAAACCTATACTTTTATTTGCCATCAATTTTTATTACTCAATACTTTCCGACTCGAAACTTTTAAATTCCCATCAAAGCGGAGTGTGACACATGATCGCTAGGTAAGCAACGCATCCGTTTCAGTTGCCTTCCGTGGAAACGGTATTTGGCTTGTACTTCCCATAGACCAAGTTTACATCTATTCTCCGCTCCAGTGCTTGCAACTACAGCCGCCTTCCCACCTGAAAATTTGCTCAACTGTAAAAATGGAAGAACTTTCTCGTATCTGGAGAAACGAGTAGCGAAAGGAAACAATAAAAAAGGCAGAAAGGCACACTCAGGCAAACAAAGACGTATAGTTCCCTCTCTTTCACAAGTGCTAAAGGCGTCGGAAAGGTAAACTAACACTAAGAGTCTTCCCTCAAGAGTAGACTGTTAAACACCACCCGTTATAGTAACATGCTTTCGCTTTTACTGCCCGAGGATTCAATGCTGTATCGATTTAAGACACTCCTATTCAACGGAAGTATGAAAATACTTGTTTTTGTCGGTTTTGACTGCTTTACTTTTATTTTGGCTTATTGATCAAGGGATATATCTTTATTTATTGGAAGAATGGTACGCCAAAATTGGGTCAATAGCTCAGGCTTTGGTGAGGGAGAGAAGAAAATACTGGATAAGTGCCGGGTATTTAAAGATCTAATTACTCTTTAATAACAACTGCTTTTAATGATTTTACATTTCCATTGCTTTGGAGATTTCCTGTAAGTTTGTAGAGGAGGAGAATATAGTAAAACTAAAATTATCAGCTCTGGTTTTTTAATTGATTTTCTTACCGTTGGTTTAAATTTAACCCTCCAAGTGGTTTCGACAAGATAATTTGTCTATTAATTTTGCTAATCACGAGATATCTCGTCTTCAGGAGGCTGCTGATTTTTGATGATGACGAGATCAAGATGGGGTCAGTTTCTTATAATGACGAGATATCTCGTCCATCAGGAATTGGTAATGATTTTGCTAATGGCGAGATACCTCGTCGAGACAACAATCAGGACGGTTAAAAAGTCTAGTTTCAGGAAGAGGTGCTGGAACTGCTTTTATAAAATAGCATTTTTTCTTAATGAGAAGGACTTCTAAAACTTGCAAATTTTCAGAGGTAATCAATTATTCTTCTGATATCGCTGTTTTCGGAGAACAATGACGCAAGTGGAATTCATCCATTTATTCAGATAAAGAAAACCAAGAATACTGTTCATGATTAATATTGATTACCACATGTGAGAAACTGATGGTAATGAAAGTGGGGTAAATAATAGCAGAATACGTTACTTTTAATCTATGCCACTCATGCAGGTATATCTTGAAAATTCACCCCAATTTGGCAGGTGAGTCGTCGTTCTTCCTAATCAGCAATATGACCGAATAAAAGAAATAATAAGATTCTACCCCTTTATAGTAGTCGATAGCCTAAAAACTTCAAAAAATGATTCACCCTCCTGGTGGTTTATCTTGTCGAAAACTGCCTTGTAGCATCTGGTACAAGACTATTCCAAACTGTCAACAGGAGGCAAGGGGCAATTTATTTTTTCTATTTGGATATTCATTCTCCTTGGAGTAGTAATAGGGCATTAATATTATCTCGACCAGATATCTTGTCCTAAGCAAAATTTACCAGGCCTTGGACGATATATCTCTTCAAAACACCTGGAAGGTTAAAAAACGTAAAACCAAGATGATAAAACTGACCTAAGGTTTTTCAATGGAACAAAACGTCCACCCTCATCTGGACCGAAAGCAATCTCAGGCTTAATAAACGTGGTGTAATTTTATTTATGCCAAATGGGATCAGTAACAAAAATCTAATAAGCAACACTAGGACCAAAAGAGACAAGACTAAAAACCAAAATTTAAATAAGTTATCTTTGAGAGAGAGAACAGTGTGTGTGTTGCTTCCACCCTCTTTATAATTAAGTCTTTCCATGTCACGCATAAAGGCGGGGCAGCGCAATCAGTATCATTTACTATTGTGTCTGATAAGGTAAAAATTGATAAGTCTTCTCTGATGTTAACTCGAGAATCGATCTGAGAGACTGGACCACTTTCTCTTGTTGTAAATCAAACTGACGAGGGAATTCCCAACAGCGTTACACATGCAAATCTGTTCATTTCCTTATTTTTGACCTGTTCTTGTTAAACGAAATTTCAATGTGCCTAGTTTGACCAAAGTAACATTCGCCACAAGAGCAGGGTATGTGATATCACATGACTTGGACTTGCGATGGGGAATGGTGATCGTTCAAAGATAACATATTTAATCTTGATTTGATTTCTTATCTATTTTAGTCCTGTTGTTGAACGTATGGTTCCATGAAACAGCTACAAAACAGTTTATCCTCTTTTTATCTTTTTAGACTGTCGACTACTAGTTTAGATGAGATTTTTATATTTTACTCAATGCAACCTTGCATCAAACACCTCCATCATAAGAATAAAGCATTTGTTCTCTAAGAATCCTTTGGTCTTTAAGAATAGCCTCTTAATATATATCTCATCTTTTCTCGTAATGTGATGCACTGATATACGTTTTAACCCTTTGAGTGTCATGCAGGCATAATTCCACACTGCAACGTGCAGTTTTTCCTACATGACTTCTAACCAGTGTTTAACGTTTCGACCAATACAATCCTTCTAACAATTCTTTCTATCTATAGATGGGGTTATTTAGTCATTATCTGTTGTAGGGTAGAGTCAATAGTAGGGGAGACTGTTGTACCTTTGAACTTATTTCAGTTTGGTAGCTTTTGATGCTGTTCTTGTGGTATAAGTCATAACTACTTCTTCAAACCCGCTGTAGAGAGAACTGTTGTATTAAAGTACTGCTCAGAAGAGTTAATGGCACCCGGAGATTGTTTTGGTTTTGAGGCACAAATTCAACATTTTCTCAGGAAAGTTATTTATTTTTAATACTGTTTTCATGAAATTTTTATACAATGCCAGATAAAGCTTTTTACTGTGAGTGTTTCAGTATACTTACTTTTAAATTTCACATAAGTAATACGCTGAATCAACCAATAATTTCAGAATGTGACATCTCTTGTACCTATGAACACAAGTCCGTCATTTATCTTTGAATACTTTTTAAAGGTAAATGAAGGATATGGAAAAGGGCTATCATTTGGAAATAATTTTTCAATCAAGTTGAAACTTTTTGCCTTATTTGTCCTTATTTGCGCTCTAGGAAGAAATGACATGAAGTAAAAGTGCCAAAAAAGAATTTCATCAAATCTTACAGTGTAATTAATATTGGGTGCACATCATAAACATATAACATAAACTTGTTAAATTTAAAATCAAATAATTAAAACGTTTTGGACAATCCAAAAAGTGTGTTTATTACTATGAGGAAGTATTTTAAGTGATGAAGAACGATATATAGTTTTAAAGCTTCCTTGGACAGTTTAAATATTGTACATCAAAGAGACAGAGTATAATTAACTTTTGGAGTTAATTTTTGCAATAGCAAATAAAATGATAAAATCTAAAAACATCATTTTGTTCAATTATTATATCTTGATTACTATTTTTATCTGTATTAAAGTATAATTATAAATTATCCAAATTAAAAATATGTAAGTGTGCCTGATGTTATTTATTTATTATTTCCTCTAAAAAATTGAAATGATAGTGTGCTCAAATGTACATTATGTACCTCAGAACAAAGGTTTTAGCTTATATTGTTGTCGATAAAATTTTTATGTCTAGATAATAATTAAATTTTGAATCTGTCTGTAGATAAATAGGAAGTTGCTCTTCAATGTTCGTAACTGCAGTTGAAGAAAATGAGGTAGGTAGGTAGTGGAATTTAAGTCGCACTGGAGCAACACAACGAGATATTGGCGATAGTCCGGGTCTATCCCTAAGAAAACGAGGAATTGGTTGAAACTAAGAGAAAATATGCCAAAGGGGTAAAAAAATGTGTTCAAAGGGGCAACAGTCTCCCTCATGCTTCACGAATATCTAATGACCACTCGAAGTTAATTCTCACCCTCCAACTAAAATTATGGCTCATGTGTCGTATAGATTTTCTTTTAAATATTGATTCGATTTTGAATTTGGTCCACTATGTTTTGGACCTTGTGTCTTAAAACCCAAAATATCAATCCTAATTTACTTTGAATTAAATGCATCCGACAATTTAACGAACTTTCCATATACTACATACACGGCAAACTATTGGCTGATATAAATTCTTTATGAAATACGAGCATTAAAAACCCCATTTACGGCAGCTTTATTCCCTTGAGTTATTTTTAGAGCACTTACGATTAAGTAGAACTCCCCAAACGACTTTTAGTATTGCTTTAAATATTAATCTATAATGAATTATTTAAAATTTTACTATTCACAAGTATACTCTTTTCAATATACGAATTTACTTACTGTATTCGAAGAAATAAAACTCGTGAAGAATAAGATTGGTAACAGATTTCAATGCTCACTACAGTGTATTGTTATTTTCGAGATTAAGGATATCGTGTTTACTTTAGTTTTAAAAACAATAAGGATTTTGCCTAACAAACATTGCCGTTAGTAATAATGAAATATGTTTTGAAACAACGATTTTTAAACAACGTAAATTATCGCAAAATGGCAGTTTCATGGTTATTATATTATAAATTGTTTCCATTGTTCTAGATCTCTGTTATCAAATTAATGTAAGCTGCTTTATTAAATAAAATATATAATATAAGAGCCTTTCGGTATTGTTTCTATATTGAGCAAAGTTATCAGACTTGCGGCATTTTCTAACATACATTTTAGATGAGGAATTTTTCTGCATGCTTACTCCTCAGCAACTTAGCTCTTAAGATTCCATTCCATCCAGCGGAACTTAATAATGGTGTAATTTTTCTCTTTTCCAAGGTATTCTTGTATGATTCCTGTATTCCTCCCTTTCTCTGTATGAGAGGTATTTTTGTCAAACTAAATGTAGGTGGCGGTAGTGTTTCTGCGGTAGTTCCTGTTTCCAGGACGTCAGTTGGTTGGTTTTTCGAATACGATTTCAGTACTTCGGCAATCAAAGTTCCAAAAAATGGATTCCGAATTGATGTGGGACAGTTGATTGGTCAAAGCTAATGAGATTTAAAGCTAAATTTCACCCAAAACGACGATAAACTATATTTACGATAACCTCGATGAATATTATACGAGTGCATTTGGGTAGTGGATGTAAAATCTTCACATTCCGTCTGGTTTGTGTGTTTGCACAGAAAATCTCTTTCATAGGATACATGCAAGCGCTTGTGTAGATCTTGCTGTTCACTTTTCAGAAATTGAAACTTCTTGTTGTTTCTACACATGAGTAAAATTTCCAGAGAAACAGCATTTTCCAACCACCATCTAAGACGTGGCATATTTGCGAGTGCTTACTCCTTAGCTTCTTACCTCACTGAGATTAATTCCATTTAGTGGAACTCAGTATTGGTGTCGCATTTATCTTTTTTCCTCTTAAGGTAAATCTTTCTCTCTACAGGATACACACAAGCACTTTAGTACATTTTGCTGTTCACATTCAAGAAACCATCCCAAAATATCTCCAGTTCTGGCACATGATACGCCTTAAAATCCTCACAAGCAGTTAACGGACAGCCATGGAAGGATAGGATTTGGGGTACATCGGAAGAAGCCATAATAACAACAGGATACGAGCTATAAAATTATAATCGGCTCAGACTCAGTTTTACGATCCCATAAATTTCAGCTGGCAGTTAGGGTCCAAAAGTGATTGCAGACTTAATTTTTGTTCCTTCAGGGATATAAGATTAGGTTTTTAGTAGAACACACATCTTTTCATTTATTATTTTAGTCGACTTTATACGACACATCCAATTGATATGATTTGTTTTCCTTCTAACTTATAAACAAGCTCTAAATGCAATACTAACCAATGGCAGTAGGGAAACATATCTGAAGATCTCTATGTGTGTATTCATACCCTGTTAAAAACAACTTAAATTTACGTGTGACGCCGGTAGAATAATATCGAAATGATTAGAAAATTTAAACTTTTATGTATTTTCTTTTGCTATAGATTATTCTTCGTACAAAATAGTGTTTGAAGCAATATATGGCTGAAGTTTGGAAGAAAATCTGATTATATCCGACTGTCTAAAAGGCCAAGCAATTCAACGCTTACACCAAGTTTCCAGACCAGCTTATGACAAAAACAAGGAATTACGTGGATATTTTCATGTAACTTTATCCTAAATAATAGTAGATTCTGTCAAGTACATAAAGCAATAGATTGTATCAAGACACTTTCTGAAAAACAATGGATTTACTAGAATATTATAAAAAATGATAAACAGAGTACAGACAAAATTTTTGCTTCTTGTAAGTAACCCTTGTGTGTAATAAAAACTTAACGATAGAGCGACACATCAAGCTAAAACAAAACCGAAAATTTTAATATATTCAAATAATAGCATAAGAATTATCAAACATCCGGCAATGAGAGAGCAATATATGCTTTTTTAATTTTCTCTACGAATTTAGTCATCCAAATACACGCTTTAAATGCACTTCGCAAATAGGTTTTACTTTAAAAAAATAATCGGTATATCTTGAAATACATACAACAAAAGTTATAAAAAAGCTACCTTTTTCATGACTCGCACCATTATTTTTCGTAAATTTAATAAATGCTGTGCAATCTACTTAAACTGTTGCAACTTTGCATGTTACCGAACTTTTGTCGTGTAACTTTTTGACTTACTGTGTTACATCATATCCAGTTCCTACGGAATGAAGATCTGCATTACTCTCTAAAGTAACATTTTTAAACAATTTTTGGTTCACGTCTCACTTTATTTAAACATAAATTTCAACTGCTTCTTTGTATAAAAAAATTGCATTGAAATTAAATATTTTCACTAATAGTAATTAAAATACATCAAATTAACTATCAAAATATTTTAATCCTTAACTTCCCCCTAACGCATCTTTTTTCGACCATTTTTGCCTCAAGACTCCCTTTACATAAACGTAAATTTCAGCGGCTCATTTGTATTAAAAATTTTAAATATTTAAACTAACACATCTCTTAATTTATCGATTTAAATATCAAAAATTTTAAGATCCGTAACTAACGTTCGTGAATATTAACCCTCCAAGTAGTTTCAACGAGATATCTCGTCCATCAAGATCTGATGCATTTTTTTAGTGACGAGATATCTCGTCATATTTTCGATGATCACCAGATCAAGATCTGGTCTGTTTTTTCTTTCAACGAGATATCCGGTCCATCAATATCTGGGCAGTTTTGCTAATGACGAGATACCTCGTCCAGACAACCACAGGAGGATTAAGAGAAACAAAGAATAGATAATAAATCATAATGTTCCTTCTTCAGAAAGAGTCGTCGGAAGATAAGACTTAATAGTTTTACGGCAGCATAGAATCCAGCTTAGTTTTTATATTTTCTTTCTAATATGATTTCAATCAACGACATTAGTTTCATAATCAAATAGTTTTTCTAAAACACTCAACTGCAAAGTATTTATGTTTTCTATATTTTATATTTTCTAGTTGAACGGAGGTTATGAGAGAACAAACACCCGCGACTTCTCTGGGGAAAGTAATGGGTCCCTTGTTTGAAAAACTCTCTCTTGGCGTATTCAATTGAATTGAATCCATACTGTAGCTCAATCCGCTGAATTAAACAAAACAACCCCTTTCACAGTATTGTATTCGCAATCAGGGGATAAATATTTGATTTTTCATTTCAAAAACGCTACCTCAACATTCGTACAAGACTGTCCTACGAACTGTGTTTTATTTGCTGTCAGAAATTAAGGCAAAACCAACTCCTTTTTTGCATCTGACAACAGAGTGGAAAGATCAACGAGAGATGGGTTTGTTTTTTAAATCAACAATCAAATATTTATTAGGTCTCCAATTTTCATCAAGGAAGAAAGAGCACCGAATGTTGCAGTTACCAGTCTCGTACTTATTTTATTCAACATTGGATTTTTCCAATGAAAATATACCCCACAATAATCTTTAAAGTAAAGCAAAAGAGCATTCATTACCTTTAGTATTCTGGGAAATGTTTTTATTTTCGTTAAAGGATATAGCATTGTTTTATAAATAATTATTCTTAACTTTTCATTTTCCATTTAATATGTTTACAGAATAGGATGCTCTTAAAATGTATTATCTACAACATTAAATTTTGGATATTAGTATAAGTTACTGGAAGCCATTTCTAAAAAATGCTTTAAATTTAATAGAAGTTCATGATAATTGAAATTCGGTACACATTAAGTTTCATTTCATTTTTGAAAAATGAAAGGCAGGGATATAGGTAGTGTAACAGGCAATCAAGATTAAGCTGCCCGAGCTTCATTTGCAGTGAAATGTTAAAAACATATTTCTCTCCGAGAAAACTTTAAATCAAATATTTAAACAAGGAACAATTCTCGTATCTAAAAATAAACTTTAGAATCCACCAAAGCAGGTTTTCTGGAATTAAAAACTCCTTTAATTAAAAAATGTACATTAAGGGAGTTATCTCTGCAGCAGACTTCTAATTACTTGGCAGAGAACTGTTTGATACATAATTCAAGAAACTTCAGATATGAGTATATTTGAATAAATATCAATAACTACTTTCAGATATCTTAAATATTTTTTAACGAAAATGTAACTAGCAGTCAAATTATTTTTAAAAACACTAATGGAATATTTGCGTAAGATAGTAACAGAGATAGTTTTTTTTATTGTAATTGTTTATTTTGTCAATGCAAATTTAATTTGTTTACGAATCTCATAGACATTTTTGGAATACTTGTGAGGACAAATATTCCAACTGGTTGGAAATCCTTTTAAGAAGTAGGACATAGTCTAAAAGCCTTAGTGTAGAATAGAATGACTGTAGAGCAACGAAAACAATCTGGCGAACTCACCACTAAAAATTAACTTTCAATATAGAATATATGTATAAGTGAAACACTTCAACCAGGAAATATTTTTAGCACACTGAGGTTGTAGTGTCTTATCACGTTCTGCTACGTTTGTGACTGGTAGAAGTGATACGAACATGAGCGCTTTCAAACAAACCAGATGGCGCTCGTTACTACTGGCTGGAAATCCATTTTAAGATGGAAGACCTGTTCTAATAGCCCTTGTGTAGCAAAGGATGACTGTAGAATGAAAGCAATCTGGAGCCACCACCACAAAAATTAACTTACAATATAGTATTGTTGTAGAAGTGTCAGATTTCAACCCAGAAAATATTTTTAGCAGACTGAGGTTTAATGTCTTATCACGTCAAAAAAAGTATTGGAATTGTGTTTTCTCACTGTTCTTATATATAGATCGTTATCTGACCGTGGTTCAAACTCACGAGATGTCCTCGTATCTTTCCTTTCGGGATTTATCCTGGACCAATAGCTCACTGCTGCTCCAGTGCGACATAAATTCGACTAATCGTGTATAAGAAGCTTAATTATGTCTCCTCGAGACTTACGGTAGTCATACGAGCGCGTTTTCAGTTTGACTGAGGAATAATTGTGGCTCATCGAGTCTACGGACTACACTTCCGAGAAATCGGTGCTCGTGTTGGACGAAAGCAAGCCACAGTGGTTGGAATATATAATCGGTGGGTGCAGAAGAGACGAACTGACCGAAGTGAACTATCGCAGCAGCCTCGTCACACTACCGAACGAGAGGACAGACATCTCTTCAACATAGCCCTTACAGATCGTACTGCAACATCAAGAACCCTATCTCAAGACTGAAGGTATGTGCACAACAACCTGCGTCAGCACGAACGATTCACCGTCGTCTGGAGCATTGGAACAGTTTTTCAAGGCATCCATTGCTGTGACTACCTTTTACCTCCATAAGTATGTGCGGCTGTAAATGCTGCGTAGAGCGCCGTGCATGGACAAACAAATGACGTTACATCGTCTTTTCAGACGAATCTCGATCCTTTCTACAGGATCGCGATGTTGTATCCGAGTCTGGCGGCACCGAGGCGGCAGACTGCATGACTCAGCTGTCCCTTTGTGTATTATGCCTCGCCATAAAGATACGTCACCTGGCGTTAAAGTATGTCCCATACCATTGATTCTATTCCGGCACCCACCTAGCACGCATTGCAGGTATACTCATCAGCTACCGCTACATTTCTGAAGCGTTGTAGCCTGTTGCCATCCCGTATCTGCAAGGCTAGCTTACTGCCACACGTGGCGTGTAACGGAAGGCAATTCCTCAATGTCCATCAGGTTTCACTTCTTCCATGGTCAACCCGTTCACCAGATCTGTCGCCCATCGAACATGCTTCGTCGATGATCACCCAATGACTTTTACACAACAGATCACCCGGGCTTCACCGGATGAATTTTGACAACGTATGGATATAGCATGGACTGATATATCCCAAACACACATCAGAAGCATCTTTCTTTCAATGCCAAGCCGTGTAGCAGCAGTTATTGCCGCCCAGGGAGGCTTCACAAAATACTGTTTTCTTCGCGTTCAGAAAATTGAACGGAGTTGTAATTTCAATCATTTCATTCATGTGCCTTATGTTTGTAAAAAAAATATCACCAACAGTTGCATCTTTGAAGTTATGTAGCCTGTTGTCCTCCCATATCTTCAAGGGTTGTCTGCGGCCAATTTTCAACAGGGTATTGAGCGACCGCACGTGGCATGCAACATACAACAATTCCTCAATATCCACCAGGTTTCACTTCTTCCACAGCGCCCACTAGACGACTGGTGCCACATCTGGCCTGGCCCGTTCGACAGAGCGACTGGCACACAAGACCACCCGCGGCTACACCAGATGAACTTTGGCAACGCGTAGAAGCAACATGGACTGACATAACCCAAACGCACATCCAAAGCCTCTTTCTTTCAATCCCGTATCATGTAGCAGCAGTTATTGCCACTCGTGGAAGCTACACGAAACACTGATTTCTTCGCGTTCAATAAATCGGACGGAGCTGTAATTTCAATCATTTCATCCTTGTGATTTATGTTATTAGTATTGGGTTGATGGAAAAGTTCGTCCCGTTTTTTTTTTGACAGAAATTGAAGAAAAATTTTATTTACTAAAAATTACATTTAATCAATATAGTACGTGCCGTTCTGTTCGATGACCTTTCTCCATCTCTCCGGTAGCTGCATAATCCAGCGCTCATACAAGTTCTGAGGTTTCTGGCTAAAGAACGCGGATCCAAGTGATGAAACTTTCTGAACCACTTACTGCACATGGAATCGTCAACGGCACCCCTCACCTTACACAACACATATCTTCTTTTGCGTCTGCGAAGCATTCTTGCCTTTTCGGAAATAGAAAAGCATACATCGAAAATGCTCCTTATTTTCTTCCATTTTTAACGCTCAACAAAATTTTAAAGAAAGCAAATAATACAATTTTTTTCCAAAATACTCGCTGAAATTCCTTCTTTTAAACATCAAAACTTTACACGTGTTAAGTAGATGACACTTCGGTTTAGCGATGCAATGCCATCTAGCGGCAAAAACGGGATGAACTTTTGCATCAACCCAATATAATAAATATGACTGATACTCCCTTATCCTTCATTTTCGATGTCCATAAGAATGTCCGGAATCTCCATTATAATCATGTGATCTTTCAACCAATGATCGTTTTCAAATCAAAATATTATAGGGTACCCAAACATACATATAATGTGTTATGTTTTTTAAATGGAAGAAAAACATTTTCACATGGTTTTCCAACAGATTTATTGCAACTTCTATGAAATATAACATGAGTGCCCTTGACCTCTATAAATCTTGGATCATGTGAAACGCATTTCCGGCTTTGAGGAGAGAAAACGTCAATACATACGATACAAGAAATTTATGGCACACTAAATTATGAAGTAAAAATTGGTAATGGATTTGCATTCTCGTCATTCATGATTTCCGAAGTTTCGGAAAGACTAGAAATAAATTATTTTGATTAGACAACAAAGCAATTGAACTGGCTCGTTCACAAATTGAAATAACTGAGGAATTTAGAGACATTTACGTAAGGCATTGAATAAAAACCTTTGGAGCATTCCATTCGTATAGTTCTAATCATTTCATATAGTTACGATTCAATTAATTATATGAAATGATCAGGATACATGAAATTAACTTTCTGGGTTAGACTTGCAATTTGGGATGACATTGTATGGCAACGAGAGAAATTTTACTTATCATTTTCATTAGATTGCAGATATTAACTCCTAATATCTGCATCCTACACTGCTGGCCACCCAAATTGCAACACCAAGAAAGACAAGAGATATCACAACAAAATTTATTTTGTAGGTAACATGTTGACCAAGTATCAAATGATTAAATTTATAGACTTCTGTGAAGTGTGGTTCCTGCCAAAATCAGTAGCCAGAGTAGCCGCCATTGTTGGAGATCACCGCTGCCACACGCCTCGGCATTGATTCAAAGAGACTTTGGATGTGTTCTTGGGGTACAGCAGACCAAGCAGCTTCCACACGTTGCCAAAGTTGATCTGGTGTGGCAGCTGGGGATGTATTCTGGGTCAATCGTTGAGCAACCATGGACCACATGTTTTCCATCGGCGAAAGATCCGGAGAGCGAGCTGGCCAGGGAAGCAATTCAATCTGGCGATTGACGAAGAACCCTTGGACAATGCATACCACGTGTGGTCGCGCATTATCCTGTTGAAATATGGCTGTGGGCAAGTCCTGAAGGTAAGGAAGGACAACTGGCTCCAACACCTCGGAGATGTAGCGCTGGCTGTTTAAAGTACCGGCAATGCGTAGTAGAGGAGTGCGAGAGTGATATCCAATACCGCCCCATACCATAATACCCGGTGCCGGAGCAGTGTGGCGGTGCATAACGCAGCTGTTCAGCATCCTCTCTCCACGGTGTCTCCAGACTCGAATCCGACCATCGTGGTGTTGCAGACAGAAGCTTGACTCGTCAGTAAAGACAATTTCATTCCATTCTGCCGTCCACATCCTTCTTTCATCGCACCATTGGCGGCGGAAACGTCTGTGGTTCTGCGTCAAGGGTAGACGAAGCAATGGACGTCTTGCGGACAGACCACTCTGCTGTAAACGGCGTCGAATGGTACGCGCAGACACTGGATGATGCGGTACAGACTGAATGTGCTGTGCTATGGTTCGTGATGTGGCTGAGCGATCCGTCACTGCCATACGCACAATATGCCTGTCATCACGTGAAGTGGTGCACTGAGATGGATGCGATCGAACACGTCGGTCCGTCGTACCCTCCTGCATCCAACGATCACATATCCGCATTACAGTTGTTTGGTTTCGTCCAACACGACTACCGATTTCCCTGAAAGATAATCCACAATCTCGGTAGGCCACTATCCTTCCTCTGTCGAACTCGGATACTTGATCAAAAGATGTTCGCTGTTTTCTACGAGGCATAATTGATCGTTTTTTTTTGAAAAAACCACAAGAAAAACACAATTGCCGTACTTGAAATCGTCGAAATCTCCAAGCCTTAAATAGCGCTTTGAAGTGGCGCCACAGGCGCGCGTGATGTGCGTCTGCGCTGAAATTCTAATCATTTGCATATCTCACCTCCGCTAATGCATGTTGCAAATTTCATATTATTTGCATGCTTCCTTCAGGGTGTTGCATTTACGGTGGCCAGCAGTGTAGTTATGGAATGTTTCTTGGTTGAAATAAAAGTACTCGTTAACATAAAACTTGTTAATATTCAAGTATAGAAATTATATTTTTTGTTCTAAGGTCCAACAATATCTTGCATTTCTAAAATATCTTCACAATTCAAAACAAAATGGACTTGGAAGGTAGGTAGGTATTTGAATTAACGTCGCACTGGAGCAACGTTATGAGCTATTGGCGACAGTCCGGGATCGATTCCGAAGGGAAAGATCGAGGACAACATCTCGTAGTTTTGAATCCCTATCAGACGACCCACTTGGAAAGGATTAAAACCACTGATGTTTCATAAGCGAAATATCTAATTACTAGACTATACAGAGAGAAATTAAACTACCATCGCAAATAGACGAGGTAGCCAGTTGGTAGAGTAGCGGATTAGAAACCGGAGGGTTGCGAGTTCGAAACTCGATCCGACCAAAAGACTGTCGTGTACATGGAGGCTGGTGCATGTTAAACCTGTCGTGATCTCGAATGTCCTCACGTCGGCGTGGTGTGGAAGTTTGGAAGGGGGGATGCCAGCACAGGTGGTGCCTCGTCATCTGACCATGGTTCAAAATGGCGAGGTGTTGTCTTCGGATCTTTCCCTACGAGATTGATCCCGGACCGTCGCCAATAGCTCGTTGTGTTGCTGCAGTGCGACGTAAATTTAACTACCTACCAAGGCAAGTAGAACCAACTTGCAGGTTTTCAAATATATATATTGTTAGTTGAGTACTTTAAAAAGTGAGTGTAACCGAGACACGGGTACTTTTTTACGTTTGCATGTTCTAGCAAGAAATGGGGAAGAAGATGTTAAAGGAAATGTGCCTTTAACGCAAAGGGGAGTTCGAATTCCGTGAGTTTGTTTAGTTCGTGATCACGCAAGTGTGTTGTTACACATGCAATCCGACAAAAACTAATCAATTAATTGAAAACACTTGATTAATGTTCCGAAAGCTCATCATCTTAGTACGTATTTACGCTGCCCACTTGATGCAGCCCAGAGCGGCCTTATCACGAATTTAACCAGCATTCTCAAGCTAAGGTTCATTTGTTTCCTTTTTTCAAGCAATTTATATCTAAAAATTTTGCTCTTCGTGACAATGCTGTGGTTGCAGCGTACGCTAAATTAAATAATGAAATATTTGTTAGGCAAGACCAAGAAAATTCAAGGTGTTTGCTGGTTGATTATACACGGGATGTAATGTTTTAATAAAATTCTACCACAGCAGAAGTTCCAAGAAGGCAGTGCAAGACGGTAAATTGAAGAATAAAAAATTAGCTTACGTTACTTCGTAACGCACAATTACCGCGCAGAATGGTTTTTCTATTACTTAATAGAGTTTATGTTTACCATATAAAATCATAACTATTTCGCTGGGCAAAAGCTAAATATAGAGGGCGCAAGTGTTTTGCTAACCTCATTCGTAACTTGTATCGTAACGTGGCATGTTAGCAGAATGAAATTTCAGCATGTCGGTTACATTAAAAATTAACACCAAACATCGTCAAAGAGGCAATAAATCAAAAATGAACTGTTAACTGAAAGTATTTTTCTTCTCCGAGAGTTTATCGATGTTTAACACTGAAAATCCCTCTCATTGATTTAGCAATTGCCAATAGCCAGTTATGTTGCTCTAGCGCGACGTAAATTCAACTACCCACCTAATCCTTGTGTTTAGTTTTCTGCAAATGAAAATCGTCGCCAAGAAATAAGGCTATGATTCCTTAGCTATATACGTATATTTAAAGTATTTAAATAAGAGATTTTCATAAACGACTAACTACCTTTTTTTACCCTAACAATACATCAAGATCATATTTTAAAATAACGTACTTAACCTACACACCTGTTCATTGAAAATGCAGTACCAAGGAGGGTTGTTGGATTGAGTGGAAATTGGGCTGACGAGTAGTTTATCGTAGAAATGCAAATGATTAAAATCTTGACTGAGTATGCAAATAAGATGCACGCGCAATACAGGCTGAAATGTCTCGGAAGATATAAAAGATAGTCTCATAAAAGAAATCCTAAACATTGTGTCGGTGAATTCGATTGGCATTGCTCTTCTAGTGTGTAAATATGCCTCGTTGCAAAACTAGGCAACATTCAAAACAGTTCACAGAAAGAAAGAATTATTGGGTTGAGAGATTTTTCGTATCATAATATTGCTGTCCTCATTGGGCGAAACTCAAGCATAATTGTTAGTACTTGTAGACAATAAGAAGGTCATACGCATCATCGTGAGAGATCTAAAGCATCTATATCTTACAAACACGACTATTTTTCCCTGCATTGATAACTCTTTGTTTTATAATTTGTGTCTTTTGTTACTAAAATCGAAATGTATCATTCCTCTGTCAGCTCAAATGGTCTTTAATTTTTCAGGATGGAGCCTCAGTCAATATCCGCCTTGCTTTATACCGACAGTGATCTCAATAAAGCCCAACTTGCCTTTTCATAGAACTATCTCAACAGCAAAGGGTTTGTGTCCCTTTTCCTTAATTTCACATCTTGAAACGCCTAAAATGATCTCATGGAACAGTGATTTTCTGTGAGTGCAAACAGTGAACACAGTGAGTCAACGCAGTGAGTCAAACGTCTAAAAGTCCCGAGTGAACGCAGTAAGTCAAACGTCTAAGATTCCCCAAATAGAAAGCCGCGGCTAAAAACTTATAAAAAAAAACGTGGCATAAACTTATAAAAAAACTCGATGCTAAGGGATTACCAAACGAAAGAAAATCCCAACAAAATATTAAAAAAAAGCTTAATTTCCTTAAACATTCACTTGAAACGTACAGCTTAATTGAAACAAATACAATTAGAGTACTCTGAGTTAATGCTATAGCACTTCACTAAGACAATGACGAATAAGCACTACAATCTTTTGATATCCTCACGGCTTACGCAACACTCAACAATATAATTTCGTCTGAACGGTATTTAAAATTCAAGCGAATTCCCGCTCATCATCGTGTAGCTGACGTCGAATACCCACAGGAAGCAGTTTAAAAAAGCGGCACAAAGATACTGCCTCTCAGAAATGCATTAGAGCTGAATAAAAGAAAGATGGCGAGACAACTATAGGAAATTATCAGAAAGGGGTTGCCTCTAATTGATATATCTTCACAATCCACTATCGTGACTATCGGCGGTTACGTTTTATTACTCCGTGATACGAAAGCTCTTAGGAAGACGAAGAATTCCTCAAAGAACGAGAAAATATTAGTCGTAGTACGTATAGGCTAGGTGAGAAACATCTGAAAGTGAGGAAAGTGTATTGTCGACCTGACGGGAACGTATCCATTCTTCATTTCCGAAACCTATCGATCACAAATGGAGGTGACTTATGAGGTTGGGGTTTAAAATGGGGGACACAAATAAAGCTTGGATAGGATAAGAGTAGCCTTCGCGCAAATATACACAGGATATTTCAAAGCTTTTTTGGTACAGACTTTAACCCTCCAAGTGGTTTCGAAGAGATATCTTGTTCATAAAAATCTGATCAATTTTGCTAATGTGACGAGATATTGCCGATGACGAGATATTGCTGTCATGCAGATATTGCTGATGACGAGATCAAGATTTGGTCAATTTTCTTCTAATAATAGCGATCGTGTTTTCTTCTAATGACGAGGTATCTCGTCCAACAAGATCTAGCCAGTTTTGCTAATGGCGAGATCCCTCGTTGAGACAACCACCAGGAGGGTTAAGGGTAGGTAGGAACACAAAATCAAAACGTATTCACATCGGGATGTATGTCTGCATGCATCAACGCTGTCAGGTGTCGTCATCTGACCGTGGTTCAAAATTACGTGTTGTCCTCGGATATTATACTTCGGGATTAACCTTGGACTGTCGCCAATAGGCATTGAGTTGCTCTCCCTCAGTGCGACGTAAAACCAACTACTTACCTACCGTTACTACCATAGAAGCGAACTATATACGGCATTACTATTGAGAGGAGCTTCAAAAAGTGTGACCAACATGTCGACTAGTAGTCATGTGACTGCTCGGAGAAAAATAGACTTGGTTGACCTATTTGATATCTTATCGCCTTGTTTAGTGATATAATATCTTACGACAGGATAGGTGTGTGAATGCGCATTGCTATGGAGTGGAGACAAAAATGGTCAATTCTCTAATGTCTACTACTACGTCGAGCGGACCAATCAGATGATGAATCAACGGATGGGTGTCTTCTCACGTCCCGTCAACCAATCAGGTGATGAAAATTTGTTTAAAGACAATTAACCACTCAACTAAATGGTTGTGCGTGCCTACAGGTTTATAAACTCATTCGCTTATAGCAGACTTGTCTTCGTGGCCCCTGAAGACTGAATGATATTTCTATAAGCTGATCAAAAAGTTTCATAAATTATAACGACTAATTAATTTTTTGCATTTATCAAACATGAAGAATCGTGTCAAAATATAACTCTTGTATGCACAAAAATTGTACAAAAAGATTAAAATATTTCAGGTTGAATACAGATGCGAGATATCAACTAACATGTGCCATAGATAAGCAAAATATAATTTGTATTGGAATAGGGCAGTATTGTCCCCCAAATCTGTCAAGAATGCTATTATTTAATTTGAAATTTGAAAGGGGTTCGTAAAATCTATTATCCAAAAAACAGTACTTTTGTCGCCTAAAAATAACATAATTACAATAAGAAGAATAAATAACACTTAATTTATTGTTAATGTGTACATAATATATAATTCACACATATATGACTAACAAGTGAAATTACTAAAAGCCAAATTTTTGTTAAAATTTATGGCATACAATAGCAATATGAATATATTTTATATCTGTTGAAAATGAGAACTATGCTCAAAAAGTAGTTTATATCAAAACAAATCTGTGCATTACTACATTTATTGTTATCCGTCTTGTTAAGAGAAAACTCTTTTAAATAACATTAGACTATAACATACTCAGCTATCATTGCTTTAATCTTAATTTTTGTGGAATAGTTAAAAACTACTGGCTGAGGACAGATACGGATGAAGCCACACGAAAAACCTCACACTTGGAAAGCAATTTATTAGTTGTAGGTAAGATAAGAGCTATCTCCGACAAAAGCAAAACCAACTTTTCTAACTCTTGTGCTTAATTTTACGTTACTTTCTCAGAAATATCTTTTAGCAGCTGGTACTCAGACGTGAAGCTATGCAAATAATAAAATGCTTTAGTTGGAACGAGCTGTGATAAGACTTACCCTTTTAGATAAGTTTTCATTGCATTATGTTGATGCAAACGAAAAGCCAGTAGAGGAGCGTTATATTTGGAGCTGTGAATAATTTTCTCGGAAGAAGAAATATGAACAAAGCTTACAGCATGTAAGCGTAAATTGTGCTAATTAAGGACTAATTTTTACATCGTTACAGAAAAAATATAAGTCTAATTTGTCTCTTAACTCTCTCCAAGTGGTTTCGACGAGGTATCTGGTCCATCAAGATCTGACCAATTTTGCTAATGACCAGATATCTCTTCAAGATTTTGCCGATTTTTTTGATGATGACGAGATCAAGATCTGAACAATTTTCTTCCAATGACGATACATCTCGTTCATCAAGATGTGATAAATTTTGCTATTGACGATATGCCTCGTCGATACAACCACCAGGAGGGTTAAGAATCCATAAAATGGGATTGTTACATTCATTTTGGCTGCCTAAATTTCCATAGAACAGGAGATTATTATGATATTGAATATGTGATACATTCCTTAACTTTCATATTTTCTATTTTCAAACCCTTAGTTGCAAGAAAGTTTAAACAGCTATTTAGAAGCCGATATATTTATTTATAAAAACTTTATAGATTGAAGTAATTCCACAGGGTCTTTCAAAACTGAAATATAAATTTTAAGGTAGGTAAGGAAAACAAATTTAAACCCTTTTCACAAAGAGATGCATGTATTTAACCCTCCTGGTGGTTTATTTTCGCAGAGTCGGAAATTGCTTTGTAGTGGCCAGCCTCTGGTATAAAACATGTTCCAATCTGCTACCAGTTCTGGGCAAGGGACAATTTGTTTTTGTACTTGGATCTTCATTTACCCTTGGAGTAATTGAACAGTTTTGTCATGACGAGGTATCTCGTCTTTATATCATCTCGTCGATGGACGAGCTATTTCATTCTTATCACATTTTATCAGATCTTGGACGAGATATTTCGTCGAAAGTCTTGGAGGTTTAAGTGCCACTCGGATATGGTAGAGGGTACAGTAAGTTGCCAGAGGGAAGGACAGCAAATATATGAACAACCTTTTACTAGCCCTAATTGTATAGTTTAACAGTATTAGACCAACTGTTTCTTAGCAGGGGCTCAAAGTTGCGTCCGACTGACATGCGGACGTGCATACCTCAGTGGATACTTTTTAATTTTGTTTTCCCTACAACTAACAGGGGGGAATTAACCTGATAAAAGTTTTATTTTAAGTAAAATATAAAAATTACAAATACCAACTTTTTAAAATTAAAATGCAATAAATAAACCACAATTGTTTCAAATAATTTAATAGTATTCAAAGAAAGATAGTTCATATTACAAAGGGGTATTCAGATTAAACAGTCTGATTCAGATTAAACGCTACTGATTCAAGTTAATTCATCACGTGTATTTGCGATACATCATGACAAAGCACTCTGCTTCCCATAAATGACTTATAAATGTCACTCATTCAAAGTTTAAGTGCCACTCGGATATGGTAGAGGGTACAGTAAGTTGCCAGAGGGAAGGACAGCAAATATATGAACAACCTTTTACTCATAATGACTGACGGGAAATTATTCCCCAAAGTCGATTTAACTCAAACCCAATATACGTAATTAGAATATGCTGAATATACAGGAAAACGTTTATGTATATGGTACACACAATAGAATAATATACTTATTACTTATTTTACTGTATGTACGATTCTTGGACAATACATGAACGAAAGTAATTGTATATGAATGCATAAGCACCATGAAATGAAGTAATGGCTCGCTGAAAACTGAATAGAGAAGCTCCACTTAACATTTTCTTTTGATGCAGGGAAGGCGTTAGTTAATACCTTAAACATGATTAATTCTCCAAAAGTGGTTTCGACGAGGTTTGTCGTCTACCAAGATCCGTTTGATTTTGTTGACGATATATCTCGTCCATCAAGATCCGACGTATCGTTAATGACGAGATATCTCGTTAAGATAAATCTTTCCTATCACTCCAAGGGTATGAAGATCCAACAAATTGTCCCTTGCCTAGTACCAGCTACAATTTTTATAACAGGATTTTGCATCAGAAGCTGGTCTCACTACAGGGCAGTTTTCGACGTGAAGATAAATCATCCGGAGGGTTAATGAGTTAGAACCTTAAACATGGTCTGTGTGTGTGGTACAACAATCTACTCGCGTTACTTATTTTACTATATTTACCACTCTCGGGCAATACAGGAACATAAGGAATTATATATTAATGTATACATACCATGAAATAACGTAATGACTCGTTGGAAACCGGATAGAGGAAGCTCTACTTGTACATTTTCTTTCGACCCTGGGAAGCGTTAATACCTTAAACATGACTAATGTGTTAATACCTTAAATATGTTTCGTGTGTTAGTATCATAAATATGATTTATGTGTGTGATACAAAAATCTACTCGTATTACTTATTTTATTATATAAACCATTCTCGGGCAATACAGGAACAAAAGGGATTGTTATGAATGCATACTTACCAAGAAGCCACTTGACATTTTCTTTATACGCGGGGAAAGCGTTAATACATTAAACAGGATTAATGTGTTAATACTTTAAATATGATTCATATGTTAGCATCTTAAATATGATTTATATGTGTGATACAGCAATCTACTCACATTACTTATTTTACCCTATTTACTATTCTCGGTCAATACATGAATGAAAGGAATTGTATATGAATGTATACTTACCATGAAATAGCGCATTGGCTGGGTGAAAACTGGATAGAGAAAGCTCCAATTGTCACTTTCGTTTGACTGAGGAAGGCGTTAATATACCTAAAACATGATTCATGTGTCAGTACCTTAAATATGATTTATGTGTGTGGTACAACAATCTACTCACATTACTGATAATACTGTATTAACTAATGTCAGGCTACAAGGAATATATACTCACCCAAGAGAAGTCTATTGCTGGTTCTGACAAGTCGGGAAAGAGGACTGACCATTTATACGCTATTTAATCTTCTCTCGCGAAACATTAGAAGTTGAAGGAAGCCTGCCAGAAAATCGGGTAATTCCTAACTCTAAATTGAAGCGCGATCTCATGAATACCGCGGTCCGATAACATTCATTTGAATTTAGAGAGCTTTGATCTCCATGAAATAATGTAATGGCTCGGTGAAAACTGAATAGAGGAAGCTCCACTTGACATTTTCTTTTGACGCGAGGAAGGTGTTAATACCTTAAACATGATTAATTACTGCGCACTTAACGAGAAAATAATGGCACTAATTGCTCATTCAAGGAATTAAAAGAGGAATGTAACTACGAAAGCGCTTCCCTTACAACGGCTGACGTTCAAAGTGGGAGATGAAAGGGAATTTTTTGCTCCAAAACAATATTTAGTTTTGAAAGTGAAGTGGCTTTTTTTGCTTGAATGGTCTGGGAAACCGTAAATTGATTTTAAATAAAATATTAACTCTATTTCCAGGAATCAAAATCTGTTTCTTTAAACGTATTGATTGGGATGTATTGGTCGAAAGTCACGTAGTTTGAATTATTTGTTTATCGAAGTGCACATGGACTGGAAGTACTTTTCTCGAATTACGCATTTCTGAAATGCACAGTTTGGGGATTTCTGACTTTCTTGAAGACAATATAAGAGCTATTCAATTCAAAGAGTAAGAAGTCGGTCTAATGTTTTAAATATTAGATTTTGAGGAAGTAAATTTAACTTGGGATAGTTTTAGACAAAATTGTCAGGAAACGTAAGCATTTATTTCAAAACCAGCTTTAAGTATTATAGCCCAAGCATCTAAAGTAATTTATAGTAATAGTAAATAATTAAAGTAATTTGGTCGTCCGAATATTGACGACTTTCGACGCAGAAGGAATTCAAAAAAGTGACATTCAAGACATGCTATGTTCCGAGTTTTTATTCTACATGCACTTCAAAAGTGGCATTCGCATTGCGTAACACACAAAACACTTTTACATTTTTTAACATTTTAATGTATAAAGCTTGATTCTGTTGCAATTTCAATAAAATATAAAGCAGCATTTGATACACCTTAAAATGATAAATTAAAGTGACTTAATAGACTAGCGTTATACCCATTTTACCTCACTTTTACAATTTAGGAAAAAAAGAGCAAAAAATATCTCTAATTTAGAGACCCAATAGAAGTGTTTCATGAATACAGTGAGATCAATAAAATACATTTTATTATGTCCTGAGCTGCAAGCCCAAATTTAATCAGAGAAATTGTGGTATGAAGCTCTCCACAAGATACCTTACTGTTGCCATTAGCATTAAACAAACTATAAAGGTAAAAAGTAAGAGGGTAGTTTATGCATCAGTCCTATACAATTTTGTGACTTATAAATTCGTAGTAAGAATTAATAATTTTAAGCAATTTAGTTTGACTACTATCTACCCCACCTGACCCTACTAAACAAAACAATTTTGTTTGTCTAAAACAAAAATATATTACATGTTAAGGCTTTCACCGATTCAAGACTAATTTTCCATGAAGACTAATGGAAAATGACAGAAACTTATATCAGGTTCTCGCCAGAATTGCAGGTCCCCTATCAGAGACAAATCTTTAAAAATAGAGAGTACAGAGATTTTAAGATTATTTTTGTATTACGAGATGCTTTATTTATTATAAAATGGTGGTGACAAGCTTTTTCTAACAACCAAACACCGCAGTGTAAAATCGCACTTATAACCAATTTCAAATTACTAATAGGATGTGCCAAAATTGCTTCGTATGTAAGTCATTTATCATACTAGCAACGATTTTTACCCGGTACTTGCTAGGTCCAGTTCATAAATTGTATTAAGGATTTGAAGAGAGCGATTTAGAAATAGAGGTAAATCTTTGCCATTTATTAGTTTATGCTAATTCTGATTATTCACTTGAAAAGAAGGAACCAAAAATAGCCCATTTCCGTCGAATTGCAATTACGGTGGTCTACAATTACACTAAAAATGCATTGAACGCGATCGTAGCTATTTCGCATATTTTACTCTAGATCAGCGATTTTAAACCTTTTTCATCTCGTGGCATTCACTACCTTTTTGACTGCGACCTCACATGTCCTTGGTATTTTGCGAAGCCTTCAATGCAAAAGTTTTTCCACTGGTGCTTAAATAATGCCAAGGATCATCGTCATCATGAAATTCTGAAAATAATATGATTTCTCAGTTTCATCATTGACAATAGCTGTGAGAGCAAAGAAATGGAAACTTTTGTTCAAAATATACATATATATATGAAACGATACCTAAAAATAACCCCCTTAGTACAATTTTCACTACAAATCACCCCTTAGCGGTCCCCTTTTATCCCAGTCTTTGTCTCCCTATCTAAGTGGTCAATACCTTTCACCTTTGAACTCAAGCCGCATCGTTAACTTGGATCTCCCAAGGACTCTCCTGCTTTCAAATTGCATATGTAAGATCACATTCCTCCTTCGTAAAACCACCGACTTCTACCAATGAACTTCCTTGTTAAATCCCCTGGTCCAATATTTTTCTTAATCCTAATCCCTCTAGCGAGATCTTTGTAAACTATTTATTCTTTCACGAGCCTATATATATTAACATATACAGGGTGAGTCTAAATTGTTTTTACAAAATAAGAGGGGTGATAGTACCCATCCAGACGAGCAATAATTACCATGGAACATAGGGTCGCATTCCACTCTGAGATGCAGAAAAGAGTAAAGTCGAAACGCGTCGAGCATGAACAAGTCATCGACTCTGACGTCGCACACTTTTCCACCACGGTCCGGCATTTCTTGAATGCCACATATCCCGCACGATGGATCGGAGGTGGCGGACCTGTGGCTTGGCCTCCTCGCTCACCGGACCTCAACCCACTGGACTTTTTCTTCTGGGGCACATGAAATCTTTAGTGTACCAGACGCCTGTGGACTCGGCTGAAGATCTCGTAGCGAGAATCGGTGTTGCCGCAGACAAAATTAACACAACACCAGGAATCTTCGAGAGGGTGCGCCAGTCATTCCTTCGCCGGTGTGAACTGTGCAACGACACGCGTGGTCGCCACTTTGAGCACTTGCTGTGAGTTTTTCTCTGATCAATAAATCAGATTGTGCAACTTTTGGTATCGTTCATTCGCTTTCCCAACACTGTTGTAAGTTCATGTTGAAATTCTAATTTTATACTTTTCTGCCTCTCAGAGTGGAATGCGACCCTATGTTCCATGGTAATTATTGCTCGTCTGGATGGGTACTATCACCCCTCTTATTTTGTAAAAACAATTTAGACTCACCCTGTATATATAACTTGAGCTTTTCTTAGAAATGTATTTTTATCCATATTTTACAATAACCTTTTAAGACGATTAACTTTTGTTCTTTTCATATGTATTTATTGAATATGTATCTTTCATCACCATCGTGTATCTTAATTCTCATTATGTATAGTTTGTACTTCATTTTATTTCTTCTACTCCGTAAATTTTATAAATTTTGCAAGCCTTTTGATGTCATTGAGTATATCTGCAGGACAGATCCATGTTTTGCCCATTCCTTATCTTTTTTGTTTCTTTGTTAAGTGTTTTATATGTATAGTGAATTCCTTTGACACTCCCTAATCACTGTAACAGCTCTATAAGGCTGACTATACAGTTGAAAGCCACTCTGGTGAAACAGTGTCTACCTAAGGAGTCCAATCTGATGGCACATGTAAACTAAGCACACCAAAAAATGTATTGTATTTTTTGCCGGTCCGACGAAAAATAGGAAACATTTTGCTTGATTTATGCACATACTAATAATTACCTACCCTTTCTGCTTCAAAGTGACTTTAAAAATCATCTTGAAACAATTCATTTTATAATGATTTGTAATAAAAACACAGTACTCAAAATTATCTTTCTGATATTAACTTGAAATTATTGGTAAACACACTTGTCAAAGGCTCAAAGCTAAACCGCTGAAATGAAATAAATCTTATACAATCTAAGTCTTTTCAACGTCAAGTCTTACGTTATCCGTAAAGAACACCGGTTGAAAATCGCTGCTCTAGATAAAATGAAAGATCGTCACACACCATCCTAGTAATCAATTTAACTGAGACGAAATGTTCAATCCAGTATTTAAAATAAATTCTGGTTCACAGAAAACAATACGAAGTTTTAAATGCCTAGCTACCTTCAAGTGCGATCTCTTTTGTCCAGAGGCAACAAAATGTCATCCCCGTACCCATTGCTTAATTAATATTCACAAAAGCAAGCGGAAAACAAACAGATCAAGTAGAATTATCATTGTTCATATCTCTCAACTCATCTAAGATATCACATGCGCCATTGGAATTAGTTTAAATCCAAGAGTACGTAATATGAAAGGCTCAAAGGAGATGTCACGAAAAGCTGCTTCAAATCACATGATCACGGGAAATTCAGTTTGCCATTTAAGCATGCAAACCTTGAGACCAACTGGGATTTGTGATTGATATCATAGTTTATTAACTTATTTTCAGTTTTGGTAAAAGACTACGTAGTGGAATGTAACCACTGAATTTTGAAACTGAACCTTCATAAGTTCATATTAAAAACTACATCTATATCATAGACTCCTTAAATTACTTTTCATATTTCTATCATTCATGAATGTAGGAAAAAGCAAACATAAAAATATTAATTACAAATATGTGATAGTTTATTTTAAGGTTAAAGTTCTATTTGGAGTAGTATTTACAGAAATCATTGAACTCCCTAAAAGAAAAAGCAACCTTTGTTTTTAAGTAAAACGAGAAAGCATTATTTACTCTTGATGTTATTGCGATTATTCTGTTCGTTGTATAACATGTAATTTTCATTTTTCATCATATCTTAAAGAGTGTAAATCAAGGCAGTAAAAGATAGTTACTGAATTTTACATAAGTTAAATATTTTAGGTTCAATAAAAGTTTGTCTTCCACCAGGCTGCCAAAGTTGATCAACGGGGTATTTAGTTTTACACTTTTCCAACGAAGTCATTGGAAAATTGGAAATTTAATGTTTTGAAAAGTTGAAAAGATTCACCACATAGTTGAACAAAATACATGTATACCATAATGGTTTAATAGTTCCGGATAATAATCCAAAATACAATGCAAATTTAAGTAAAATAAAGAATACCCTCTATACATGATAGCGAAGGACACTTACAATTTAACCCTCCAAGTGTTTTGCCGAGATATCTCGTCCAAATTCCGGTCAATTTTCTTAAGGGCGAGATATCTTGACCAAGATCTGGTCAATTTTGCTAAGGACGAAATATCGCGTTGAGACAAAACTGCCCTATTACTCCGAGGGAAACGACGATCCAAGTAGGGAAAATAAATTTTCCCTTGCCCATAACTGGAACAGGATTTTGCACCAGAGGCTGGTCACTACAGGGCAGTTTTCAACGAGAAGATAAACCACCAAGATGGTTAAAAACACTAAATAATGATTTCAACCCGGATTCATATTAACGTATGCACCACTAGCGATGCGAGCATTAATAATTGCTTAATTACTACATCACTGAGAACTTGGCTCAATTTGGATGATTTGGAATAGGTCAAAACCATCAATAATAACATACTCAAGTACAGACCATTTGATTAGTTTACCAACCTATTATGCTACACCACTGATGACTATCAGTGACACAGTACTAGCTATAAATTAATCTTGGGTGATATTGCGAACGGACTAATGTGTCGCAACGTTCAGTCATAATTATGATTGATTGGCCCCCGTTATGACTGATTAGAAGTTTCTACTCATGCCTTTCTAATTCCCTTTCTCTCTGGTTTATTTGTTTTAGTAGCAATTATCAAGCAAGAAATTAAAGGATAAGTAAAAATTATTCTGATGTTTTCTCAAGCTCAAATGCTGTAAATATATTTTCATTTCTATGTATTTTTATTATGTTGTTATTTTATATTGTGATGTAATTGACAAATCGGAAATTACCAAAGTGTAGGTAGTTGAGTTGACGTCGCACTGGAACAACACAACAGACTATTGATGACTATCTGGGGACGATCCCACGGGGAAAGATCCGAGGACAACCACCTGTAATTTTGAACCATGGTCAGTCAACACCTGAGTTGGCACCCCACTCTCCAAATTTCTACACACGCCAACGGGAGAATAAGTGAGACCACGACAGATTTAACATGCACAGCTCCTACATAGAAGCCGGTTGTTGGTTGGATCGAATTTAAAACTCGCAGCACTCCGGTTGCTAATCCGTTACTCTTCCAACCCATAGGGGAAATATAAAAGTAGAATCAGCAATGACAACCTTTTTTATGCCCAGGGTCATATGACCAAACTAGTAGTAACGTGACTCTTAGACTACATTCGTCTGACGGATGGAGTCACACACTCATCACTTGATTTGTCCATGGGACAGGAGAAGACGCCCACCTATTGATTCATCATCTGATTGGTTCGCGCGATATAGTAGCAGAGTTTGGCGATTTCACCACTTTTATCGCCCCACTATAGAAATGTGCCTTCACTCGCATACCCTGTCATAAGATGTATCACCAAACGAAGCGATAAGATGCTGAATCGTCCAACCAAATTGAATTTTTCACAGAATAGTAACGTGATTACTAGTCGACATGTTGGTCACACTTTTTGAAGAACCTCTCAATAGCAATGTCCAGTCTACTTATATTTCACGTCTATGTTCCAACCGGGTTACCACTTGAAATTACCAAAATGATAACCAAGTCTATTAAAAATCTAGACACACGTCTATAACGAACCTTTTCCAAAATCTACTATATAAGAAATTTGTGGAGAATGAACTTATTCAGTGAAACAACGAATACTTTGTATACTGAATTTTTCAATACATTAATCTAACTAAGAAGTTTGAATAAAGTTATCAGAAAAAAAATTTATGCACTATGTTCAATGAAGTATACTGCATGCCTACTTTGACGTAAGCACCTCAGAGTCGACTTTCTATTTAAATAAATTGAGCATGTAAGCGGAGACGCTGTAGTAAGATCTCAGAAGTGTAGATCATGCGGACTTGGGTATCGACTTGAGTCTATCAAAGCACCATAGGGTTTTTCGTCACACTTGTCAACTAGTCCTCCACTAGAATTCATGTTTTTTTGTGTGTGCAATATCACTTGACTTTCACTTGAATATCTTCAAACCGAGCGATTGGAGGAAATAACGTGAATCTGCCCGTATATCTCCATCTATTTCATTTGAAGGTTCATGCTCAACGTACTGTGAATGAATGAATAGATCCTATGCAGAACATGCTGGTGTGGTATAGATTATATTCACGAGGTGACAGTACGATGGCTATATATATGTACGGTGTGAGAACAATATCCCTGAGGCATTTTCTGCCATGCTAAATATAGGTGGTGGTAGTGTTTCTACGGCGAAACGTGCTTCTTATACGTATTCCGGTCGTGACGTCACTTGGCTTCATTTTCGGATTATATTTCAGCACGTCGCCAAAAAATTCAAAGGAATAAATTCCAAATTTATGTATGATAGTCAACGCCGATTAAATTATACGCCGAACGTCGCCAAAACTGCGTTAAACTACATTTTAAGGTAACCCGATATGCATCAAGGGAGAGGGCATTTGGGCAGCGGAAGTAAAATTTTCGCAGTCCGTCTGACATGTTTGCTTACACAGAAAATCCCTCTCGTATGAATAATTGAATGGTATGAAAGCTACGCAAGCACTTGGGAAAATTGCGAAAAGCGTTTAGGGACAATATTAATGGCTAGAGTATACGCAATGGCTAGTATAGAAATTTCGACGCTGGAGAACAGGATCTATCTGATGAGCCCAATAGCAGACCGAACACGGTACTGCAACGAGTGCTGGAGACAAAGCGTGATATAACAGTAAGGGGATTTGAACACCTCCCGTGCGACCATCAAACATCGGACTTAGAAATTTGCGATATTTCTCTAAGCTGTGTAAGTGGGTAGCGCAAAATTTGAATCACCGTAATCTAATGTAACGCATTCCATTACTATTGCCCTGTATGAAACAGAAAAGCAGGAGTGTTTCTGGGATGTAATGGTTGCGAGTGACGAAAAATAGATCATAAGAGGATTTTTCTGTAACGCTAAATCAAGATGTAGTGTTTTTGCAGAGAAACCTGCGTCCTGTATGTTTTCTGGACTTGACGTCACTTGGTTTGCTTTTCGGATACAATTTCAGCACGTCGCCAGTAAGAAGTTAACGGTCTAGTATAAAACAAGTTTAAGTCTACCCTCCCATTGCCAGCATAACCTACCTTTCCTGGTTTCACTCCTTAATTTGATCAATGCTTCATCACATAATCTATATAAATAAGAATGGAGTGTTTGTTTGTACATTGAATATTTTCGACCCATTTCAAGTTTTCTATCCGTTTTGGGCCCTTCTGATGCAAACTCCGTCTCTTGCGCGTTTGGTGTCTGTCTGTCTATCCATCTGTCTGTCTGTATGTGTGTGCCCATACTACGTCCAAACGATTGAATATATTTTCATGAAACTTTGCATATTATGAGTTCTTACGTTCATTTAGTGACTAAACTTGGTTGCGTAAATCTGTCTGTCCATCTTCCCATTCTATGTTTGATTTTGTGTCTGTGTGTTTGTACAAACATCACATACGATTTACTCAATGTATTTTAAAATAATGTCTTATATTTGATACACCACATTTTAGTTCAGTGAATGCATTGTTTGCAATTTCTTTGTTACATGTTTAGGCAAGTTTCACATCAAAACATCTGAGTAACTATACTTAAATCAACCATAATTTGGTAGTTTTTGAATATCTGGGAAGTATATTGAGCATTGCAATTACTTGGATTGTTTTACCAGTGCTGCTAAATATCAATTTTCCAAAACTACTTTTATGGAATTTAAATTCTAATAGTTTATTTCTAGCCTTATTTTTCTTTATGAAATATAAACAAATTCTGAATATTTGGGACAGATGATAAAGAGAATAAAACTACAGAACAAAACTTTTTAAATAGGACTGGTAGCTAATATGGCAACCTTGGTATTTGTTTAATGGCTTTCTTTTTTAAATTTGTGTCCGTTATATTCTAAGAATCTATTTTGTAGTGAAAAAACAGATACATTCATTACTTTTCGTTCGAAGCTCTTTTTAGATATGTTTTAAGATGTATTTCTGGATTTTGAATTTGATGGTTTTCGTTCAATAACTGTAATGACGACAAATAATGGTTTAATTAGTTTTGAAAACATTTTTAATCATTGTATGATAATTTGGGGAACGCTTTTGTTTTTAAAGGACATACAAGTCATTTATATGCATACTCTGAACTATTCTATGCATTTTGGGTCATTGGCACTCTAGATACTTTCCTTTCTTACTAAAAATTTAAAATCTACAAAAATGTAAAATGTTAAATATGACATTTACATTTGTGAAATTGGGAATTTAACAATTGTATACCTTTATTATATTGTCGCAGTTGTTACATGAGATGAATTGGAATTACAATTTATTAACGAAAACGGAAATTAGTTAATCAATTCAACCCGAGTAACGCCGGGTTATTCTGCTAATAGTTTCAATATATTCCTTTCTATTCGTGCTTGGTTGAGCAATTTCAAAAATAATATAACATCGTATTTTACGTGCAACTGCATTGATGCAAGGTGCAGAGAATACTTCTGGAATTTTATTTAAATTAAGGTGATTATGAAAGCCATTTTCTGTCAAGCTAAATGTAGGTGGTGATAGTGTTTCTGCGGGGAACGCCGTTCCTATTCGTATTCCGAACGTGACGTTCACTTGGTTTATTTTTTTAGTACGATTTAAGCATTTCGTCAATAAAAATTCCAAAGAATGAATACCGAATCGATATATGATAACTGATTGGTCAACGCCAATTAGATTAAACACCAAACATTTCCAAAGCGGCAATAAACTACAATTTAACGTAATTACTATATGTGTCATGTGAGAAAATTCGGATAACAGGAGGTAAAATCTCCGTTTTCGGTCTAGTTTGTTTTCAGACTGAAAATCCCTCTCATTCGTGAATGTTACGCGAAAATGATCATTTACAATAATCATAGAAGGTCGGGAAGACCCCCTTTCATGGACAGAAGGTAATGTTAAATTACTGGAGAAATTTCCACAGTGTGATTCATTATGAATCTCTTACCTCGTGACAGTATCATACTAGCACGTTCATACAATTAACAGTCAGAATATCTTCATGCACTGCAAGATAAGTGCCCATCGTTGATTAATTGACCTGAAATTGTGATTTAACAAGTAGTGTTCTCCGATATGTCACATTTTTAACCCAGCAGAAATTGCACAAGGTACAATGGGAAATGCTGTCTCATCCACATCATTCCCCTAACTTCGACCGGCCATACTTTCATTTTTTTCAGTTTTTGAGAAATTTTATTGTTGAAAAACCTTTGCTACAGACAATGACATGAAGTATTACCTAGATAACTTTCTTCACTTGCCAGCCATATGTCGAGATATTACACTGATTAGTGTTGATTAATCGACACGAAGTTGTAATTCAACAAACTAATCTCTGATAAGTAGTATTTTGGATCCAGTAGAAATTGTACAAGCTAGAATGGGAAATATTGTTTCATCCACATTGCTCCCCGAATTTTGACGGCCATACTTTCATTTCTTTCAGCCTTCGAGAAATTTTCTTTGTTAAGAAAACCTTCACTAGGGACAATGATAAGAAACCGGATGACTTTTTAACAGCTACTCGCAGGCTGTACATCGCAATGAAATATTAAAGTGATAAGACGTTGATTAATCGGTAAGAAGTTGTGATTCAACAAGCTAATGTTCTCTTATATGTCGCATTACGGACCCAGCAAAAATTGCCCGAGCTGGAATGGGAAATATTGTCTTATCCACATTACTTCCCGGGCTTTTTGCTCTGCCATACTTTCATTTCTTTCAGTCTTTATTCAAATTTTCTTCTGAGAAAAATTCTGCTATAGACGATGATATGAAACAGTGCCGGATAACTTCTTTAGCTCCCATTTGCCAGTCTTATAGGATATTCGTAGATCCCTAAGTCACATTAGGGCACCATAGACCGTCGTGTACTGGGAGCTGGTGCACATTAAATCTGTCGTAGTCTCAAATGTCCTCACTTTGACGTGGTATGGAAATTTTGAGAATGGGGTACCAGCTCAGGTGTTGACTTCGTCTTCTGACCGTGAATTAAAATTACGACGCATTGTCCTCAAATCTTTCCCTTCGAGATTGATCCCGAACCTTCGCAATAGCCCGTTGTATTTCTCCAGTGCGACGTTGACCAACTACCTACCTACAGCCTGCTACGTTACAATAAAATAGGTTTCGTGAATATTTTTTATATTTAAGGGAAACATTTTGAACCTCTAATTCTGACTCCACTTGAAGGCATTTATTCCCTAATTTCTTTCAAGTTTGTTTTCTTCGAATAAAGTTTTCAAAAGTTAACATTCTTTGAATCGCTTCATATTATATTAAGTTATAAGTTAAGAAAACTTCATTAATAAACTCTCAAATTTTTCAAAGGAAGTTAACATGCCAAAACTAAATCGATACACGCATCTAAAGATTTAGGAGCTAAAAATTCACTTATTCCACTGTATTAACTCAATCTCTTGTTTCTTAGCTAAACAATCCGTCGTTTTAAGCTAGCATTAGGAATCGGTGTAAGAATTATAGAAAATTGATTATAGTACCGACAAGAAACATCTTTTCAAAATCCCTCTTATCTAAGAAACATTAAATAATTTCATTAAGATAACTAAATAATTCATAAGAACTGTTGATTTTTTTCTAATAAGGTTTTCATCTGCATACCATTTTGAAAATACACGAGTAATGAATCATTTATACCCATTCATTTAATCACAGCAAAACAACAAATAACGTCGAGGATTCCTTATAGAGATTTCCGAGTCTCAGATTCGGGAAAAACATTTGCTCCCTCACCAACTGATTCATTTCGCTATTCCCTTTTAAAAATTTTATCAGATTACGCAACTCATTACATGGCATAAATATTTGAAAGTTTAAGTAAATTATATTTTAAAAAGCGCGAACGCGAAGCAAGGAAGTTGTTCGCTCCAGACGAAGTAATTAAAACCAGTGTATCCCCAGAATCCGTTCTTACTTTTCTGAAAAGTTGTCATATTCCGGAATACCCTCTTGGAGCTCGTAAATAATTCAGCTCTAATCCCTATACTCAAGAGTTCTGACCTCTTTTGCATTATTTTTGAAACCGAGGGCTTCTACCCCGAAACTTCAAGATCAAGGAGTCCGCGAGAAGGGTGAAAATTAGCGAGAAATACAAAGTCGATTATAAAACCCATGAGGATAATAGGCTTGAATGAACTGTGATTCAGAAATTAGTTATGGAATAATCTCTTAAAGATTAGTAGACGTAACTAATTACTTTTGCATCATTGAAAACAGCTTATGCTGACAAGAATATGATTTTGTGTATCAAGTGCAGTCGGACCCCTTGCAGTAATGTGAAATCTAAATCAATTACGAGAAGAAATAATCATTTAAAGAGTAATTAACTATATTTCGATTAAGTAAGGAATCTCTCGAGTTTGAGAAATTGAGTGATGTAACATGTGTATAACCGATCGTTAAACGATTAAACGAATAAGAAGTTTACTTTCCGGATATTTTTGAATTTAATAAACTTAGTTCAATTAAGTAGCAATGCAAACTTATAAACGGAGTTTGAATATGATACTACCATTAAGAACGCGTGGAGTTAACTTAGTTTCAATTCTGAAATACACTGCTGGCCACCGTAAATGCAACACCCTGAAGGAAGCATGCAAATAATATGAAATTTACAACATGCATTAGCGGAGGTGAGATATGCAAATGATTAGAATTTCAGCGCAGACGCACATCACGCGCGCCTGTGGCGCCACTTCAAAGCGCTATTTAAGGCTTGGAGATTTCGACGATTTCAAGTACGGCAATTGTGTTTTTCTTGTGGTTTTTTCAAAAAAACGATCAATTATGCCTCGTAGAAAACAGCGATCATCTTTTGATCAAGTATCCGAGTTCGACAGAGGAAGGATAGTGGCCTACCGAGATTGTGGATTATCTTTCAGGGAAATCGGTAGTCGTGTTGGACGAAACCAAACAACTGTAATGCGGATATGTGATCGTTGGATGCAGGAGGGTACGCCGCACCGACGTGTTCGATCGCATCCACCTCAGTGCACCACTTCACGTGATGACAGGCATATTGTGCGTATGGCAGTGACGGATCGCTCAGCCACATCACGAACCATAGCACAGCACATTCAGTCTGTACCGCATCATCCAGTGTCTGCGCGTACCATTCGACGCCGTTTAGAGCAGAGTGGTCTGTCCGCAAGACGTCCATTGCTTCGTCTACCCTTGACGCAGAATCACAGACGTTTCCGCCGCCAATGGTGCGATGAAAGAAGGATGTGGACGGCAGAATGGAATGAAATTGTCTTTACTGACGAGTCACGCTTCTGTCTGCAACACCACGATGGTCGGATTCGAGTCTGGAGACACCGTGGAGAGAGGATGCTGCACAGCTGCGTTATGCACCGCCACACTGGTCCTGCACCGGGTATTATGGTATGGGGCGGTATTGGATATCACTCTCGCACTCCTCTAGTACGCATTGCCAGTACTTTAAACAGCCAGCGCTACATCTCCGAGGTGTTGGAGCCAGTTGTCCTTCCTTACCTTCAGGGCTTGCCCACAGCCATATTTCAACAGGATAATGCGCGACCACATGTGGCACGCATTGTCCAAGGGTTATTCGTCAATCGCCAGATTGAATTGCTTCCCTGGCCAGCTCGCTCTCCGGATCTTTCGCCGATAGAAAACATGTGGTCCATGGTTGCTCAACGATTGACCCAGAATACATCCCCAGCTGCCACACCAGATCAACTTTGGCAACGTGTGGAAGCTGCTTGGTCTGCTGTACCCCAAGAACACATCCAAAGTCTCTTTGAATCAATGCCGAGGCGTGTGGCAGCGGTGATCTCCAACAATGGCGGCTACTCTGGCTACTGATTTTGGCAGGAACCACACTTCACAGAAGTCTATAAATTTAATCATTTGATACTTGGTCAACATGTTATCTACAAAATAAATTTTGTTGTGATATCTCTTGTCTTTCTTGGTGTTGCAATTTGGGTGGCTAGCAGTGTACATACAAGCTGCAGAACTTCAAGGATTCATTTTCTTATTCGGTCATTTTTACAGGGGTGAAGGACAGAGATTTCAGTGAAAGTTAACTACAGTTTAATGAATTTGATAAAAACAACGCAGGGGACGGCCAATTATATGTACATAGTATTTTCAAAAATGGCTGATACAGTTCACATCGCTGTCGGCAATTATAGAGCTCTCATCTACCTCCGTGGAATATCTGGCCGCGATAGTCCGGTTGGTAGAGTATCGGATTAACAACCGGAGGGTTGCGAGTTCGAAACTCGATCCAACCAAAGACCGTGGTGCATGTGGGGTCTGGTGCACGTTAAATCTGTCGTAGCCTCAAATATCCTCACGTTGGCGTGGTATGGAAGTTTCGAGAGTGGGGGGCCAGCTCAGGTGTTGTCCTCGTCATCATACATCGGTTCAAAATTACGAAGTATTGTCCTCGTGAAGAGTGCATTACAAGTTAATTAAATGACTAATACTAATATGAGAGAGAGATACAGAGACTAATGCTAATATGATGTAGACTAATACTAAAATGATACAGTACTAATGCTAATATAATAGAGTAGAGCTCTTATAACACGGCTATATTTACTCTATATTTAAATTTTGATACGGAAGATTTAAACACTCTTCTCTTATTTTAAATATCAAACCAATTTTGCGTTTAGCATTGCTGGACCGAATAATGTTAAAATTTAACCATGCATGTGTTAAAATCTCAGTATCAAATTTATTTATAATAAAAAATCAAATTATCTTAAACTATTATTCTTCTTTGAGTATAAATTATGAACAGTAACAAAGTTTCGTAAGTAAAAGAACTCTTCCTACTTTCTTTAAACCCATTCCTACATAAAATATCTTTTAATTTGAACAAATATAAATTTTTTCTTCGTTTAAATTAATATAAAATACTGTCAAGTAAAATGTTACTATTTTGAAAATATAACAGTATATTAGACACTAAAATAAACTGGCGCTTAATTCACATAAAAATGTTAAGAAAAGAAGACTTTCTAATCAAAAATTATTTAACTACACTTTCTTTAAACCCGTTCCAACAAAAAATTTCGTTTAATTCAAGCAAAGTAAAATTTTTTCGTCGGTTAAATGAATTTAAAACACTGCCAGGTAAAATTTTATCCTTATTTTGGGAACAACAATACATGAGACACTGTAAAATAAGCTGGTGCTTAACGTTAAAAAATAAAGACTTTCTAATCAAGAATTATATTTTGACTCCATAACAAGTTTTAATAGCACTTTAGGGTGGCTCTTAATTGAAACTTAATTTCCAGCTCAGACGAGCTGTGTCCTCTTCAACTGTTAATTTGATAATTCTTAAGCACCAGACTCATTTACTTGCAGATGTCTCCCTCTTATCCAACCGCAAATTGAATTACCAGCCTTCAAAGCCTGCTTTGTATTCATTACGTTTTTATCGAATCAAGAGATGTAAAATTCTGTACCTGCAGTCTTACATTTCTAAATTTTATACCAGATAGTATTCGGTAACTTAACTCTCCAAGTGTTTCGACGAGATATCTCGTCCACAATCTGATCAATTTTTCTGATAACGAGATATCTCGTTCAAAATCTGGTCAATTTTCCTGATGACGAGATATCTCGCCGAGACAAAATTACACTATTACTCCAAGGGGAGTGAAGATCCAAGTAGGAAAATCAAATTGTCCCCTGGCCAGAACTGGTGACAATTTGGAACATGTTTTTGCTTACTACAGGGCAATTTTCGACTTGAAAGGTGGGTTAAATAACGCACTACCGTTCATAAATTTGGAAACACTCCGATGTATACCTCCAAAAAAGCAATAAACTGTCAACGAATATAATAATGTAACATAAAATAATTAATTGCTGAAATTAGAGGCAATTTCACTAAGTTACACATCAAATAAAGAGGAAAGTACTATTTTGAGTCCAAATCTTTGATTTTAAACTATCCACTGCACGCTTTTATCTCAGCTTTGCACACTCTAGGCATTAGAAACAATATTACCGGTGCAATTTGTTTCCGTCCTTCAAGAACTTCCTATAGCTGATATGGGGTTTACTGCCTCTGGTGAACGTGGAAGTCGCGACCCCAGGATGCCGAACGACCCCTTCCTCTTCCCTCTCCATCCTTTCTTTTTACAATTACTTTTCATTGTCGGTCTTATGTTTGGCGCAGCTTGGCCAAATATGGCCTTTGCGCAATAAAATCCCAAACCAACCAATCCTATAGTTGATTTCGAAAGATTTAGGTATCGGATTTTCCAGTCAAGTTCATCCCATAGAAAATATGAGATTAAGATGGGGCTCTGAAGCGGCCAGTCCAATTTTGAAGTTGTTTTCTTGCCCACAGTAGTCTCCGACTTTGCTTATAACTCTTAGAAGTGTTGCTTTTTTCTGCCACGTATCTATTCAGATCATGTTCTTGGAATTTTCTCTTTATTGTGGTCAATGGCACTGATATGCTTCGAAACAAATTGAGATTTGTACATGCTTCAGGAGCAATTTTGAACCGGTTATGTTTGCATGTTATTATCAAATGTTTCTCTTCAGCTTTTGAAGTCATTCGAAGCTTGTCGGGTCGAAAATGATCTATTTTCTGTCTCCCTTTTAGCGGCCATATGAATCAGAATGAACGAAATTACAGCACCTCAAAAATTTCTGAAACACTGCCGAAAACAAACGTCACTTAAGTTAAATTGCTTCATAACTTGTCTTGACTTTTACGATGAGATGCAGACCACGAAATTCACCAGAAATTTGTTTACTCTCATTTTTAAATCACACTTTTTGTAACTGTTTGCCTAGCCTGTTAAGAAATGTTATTGACATTTAACTTTTTGTGTTAGACAAGTATAAGTATCAATAACAATTGTAATAAATTTCCACAAGCATGATACATAAATCGAAAAATCTTTTAAAAATGTCGAACATCGGGTATTTTCATAATGTGCAGTTGTTTCCAAACAGAAGGCAGCCATATGCAAAAGTATGAATGGTAGACGCCGTGGATGGTTTCCCCTTCTTCAACTCGCTATCACCGCTATCGCTTTCAGCTCCAAAATGGTCCGAATTTCGGACTCAAGAAACCATATGGGAAATCGCTTTGTTTTCGCTCACTGCTAGTTAATCCTACTGGTGATTGTCTCCGAGGAGGTATCTCGTCATAATCAAAACGACCCAGATTTTGATGGACTAGATATCTCGTCATTAGACGAAAACTAAACAGAATTTGATCTCATCATCAAAAAATCTATATCTTGATGACGAGATATCTATTCATTAACAAAATTGGCCAGATATTGATGGCCGAGATATCTCGTCATTAACAAAATTGATCAGATATCGATGGACGAGATATCTCGTCGAAACCACTTGGAAAGTTAAAAATATGTGGTCGAAGGAGCCGTATTAGCAGCCAGACCAGAGGCAGTCATTTGGTCGATGCCATAGTCCATAAGTAATGCTATTAATTTAGTAAACAATGTATAAAAACTTAAATTAGAAATGTCTTACTTGAAAGCTATTTCAAAACAATGGCTCCTTTCATTGGAAACATCGGGACACGCTAGCCCGGTTAGAAGAGCAGGGGATCACCAAACGTAGGTTTTCGAGTCCGAAACTCAATCCAACCAATGACAGTCCTGCACGTGGGAGCAGGTTGAATCTGTGGTGTCCTCAAATCTTCTCACGTTGGCGCGGTGTGGAAGTGTGGAGAGTGGGGTGTCACCTCGCTCACCTCGTCATCTGACCGTGGTTTCAAATTACGAGGTGGATCCTTCCGTTCTGGTTGGATCACAGTTGGTTGGTTGTTTTGGGATTTTATGGTGCCATGTTTGGCAAAGCTGCGCCAAACACCGACAGACCGCAGTTAAGTAAAAAATGTAGAAATGCGAAAGGGAGAAAAAGAGGGCAGACAGTAAACTCCATGGGAAAAGGAAATACCACTTGGGTCCTGCGGTTCCTCGAAGCCCATACACACCTAAGGGGATGTGCCCTTGAGGGCGGATTGATCCCGAACCGTCGCCAATAGAGTGACTCCAGTGTGACGTAGATTCAGCAACCTTAAAAACACCATGCATTTACAAATATACTTTGCCACTGTTTACGTTTTCATCCTGATTTGTTTGTGGGCCGAAGTAGCCCGGTTGGAAGAGTAACGGATGAACAGCCGGAGGATTGCAAGTTCGAATCCAACCAAAGACCGTCGTGTAAAAGGGGGGCTGGTGCGCGTTAAATCTGTCGTGACCTCAAATGTCCTCACGTTGGTGTGGGGTGGAAGTTGGAGAGCGGAGTAGCAGCTCAGGTGTGACCTCGTCATCTGACCGTGGTTCAAAATTACGTGGTGTTGTCCTCGGATCTCTCCCTTCGGGTTTGATCCCGGACCGTAGCCAATGGCCCGTTGTGTTGCTCCAGTGCGACGTAAATTAAATACCTACCTGATTTGTTTGAGTGGTACTTTTTGTTTCTTTGAGCTAGTTCCTTTTTTATTATCCTACGATTTGTTTGTTTTAATGTTATTTATTAATCATTATTTCGAGTAAAATGCTTTGTAGAACACTAGAAGGTAGTAACAATTTAAAAGTAGTCAATCCCGGTTCCCTGCTAATAAAATTAACAAAACGTGTATGGTAAAATTATGTGACGGACCCTGCTTCCTCACAGAACTCATTAAACACACACAAACTCAGTAAGCCTCGTCTGTAGGACACGAGAAGATAGTAAATTTAGAAGATAGTAACAATTTGAAAATAGTTAATTCCTGTTCCCTGTTAATAAAATAAACAAAACGTATATGGCAAAATTATATGACGGACCCTGCTTCCTCACAGAACTCATTAAACACACACAATCTCAGTAAGCCTCGTCTGTAGGACACGAGAAGATAGTAAATTTAGAAGATAGTAACAATTTGAAAATAGTTAATTCCTGTTCCCTGTTAATAAAATAAACAAAACGTATATGGCAAAATTATATGACGGACCCTGCTTCCTCACAGAACTCATTAAACGCACACAATCTCACTAAGCCTCGTCTGTAGAACACGAGAAGGTAATTAAATTTAGAAGATAATAACAAATTCTAAACAGTCAATCCCTGCTAATAAAATTAACAAAACGTGTATTGTAAAATTATGTGACGAACCCTTCTTCCTCACAGAACTCATTAAACACACACAATCTCAGTAAGCCTCGTCTGAACCTGAAATCGAAGACAAAAGACTTCATCCGAAGACTATTATTCAATAATCTCGGTCGCAAAGACAGAAAACTTTCGAAAGAGAAAGAATGGGGAGAGGAGGTTCATCTGATTTAATAAATGTCGATCGTCACCTCGAACAATGTCCGAGCGAATTACAAAGTAAATAGAAAGACAAGGTTTTTCGGTGAAAACATATATTTGAAAAGCCTTGAAGAAGATGCAGTCGCGAAGTGGGAAATCAAAACCGAACAACTGCACCGACTTCACTTATCAAATGGAGACATCACAACACACTTAAGCTTTTAGTGCTTCAAATCCCCCAAAGGAAATTCCATGGCATTGAAAATAAGCCCATGATATGGCCCACGTTTCCAGGTAGTAAATTAAAACCTTTTCTTCGTCCCTTTCTTTGAAACACGCCTTTTCATTTATTCGGTCCATTAGTATCCATTACCGAAAGATGAGTCTAATTGTTTAATTTAATGGATAACATGCTTTTCACGGCAACTGCATAACATAGACACGTCTTTTTCATTTCGACTTGTAGGCGATATACGAGCTGAAAGAAGAGGGGAAGTGAAGCGAATTTCTAATAACATTTTGAGATTGCATGAATAAAAGTTAAGTATAGTAACAAATGAAACCGAACGATGAATTATAATGAAAATGAATCTTCGAGCAGAGTTTTGCATTTTGCTTCGAAGATTAAATATTTTTTAAGTGCTTAAATTAATTATAGATGAAAGAAAAATCTTTTAATGAATCTCGATTCATCTGTATGCTATACAAAATTGGGTTCGACCATTACACCCATCCAAACACAATATAATAATAGGTGGGAAATAAGGTTATTTATCCGAATTTTAAAAAATAATTGATGATGTGTCGTCCATCTAGAGCCATTACACTAGATTTGGTATTGCTGTTTCAGATTTAAGAAAGCAGTAAAAAATTACTTTAATGCATTTTTATCGCACACATTGAAAGTAAGTATATTTATCCGATATCTAATCATTTTGAGAGCAGATTTTTAGATAACACCCATACAAGTACTATGTCCAGTAAAATGATTTATAGTGTGCAGTTCGTGAAAAAAGTTTATTCAATAATGATTGTACAAATACACTGAAACAAGTGTACCAAAAGTTTCGTTGGTGATGAAAGTGTATAACGAATTCCTTTATATTCAAGGTATTGGTATAAACCCTTGGCACGCGTCATAAAAGTGGAACTCAAACGACTTTTTTTCCGACACGCAAAATCCAGGGTTCACCAATATAATTTACCCTCTTATTGGTTTCGACGAGATATCTTGTTGAAGATCTGGTCAATTTTGCTAATATCAAGATACATAAACGAGAAAAACTATCATTACTCCAAGGCGAATGAAAATCCAAGTAGAAAAAAACAAATTTTTCCCGATAGGTAGGTATTTTAATTAACGTCGCACTTGAGCAACACAACGGGCTATTAGCGACGGATCGAACCCAAGGATTGAGGACAACACCACGTAATTTTGAACCACGGACAGATGAGCTGGCACCCCACTCTCCAAACTTCCAAACCGCGTCAACGTGAGGACATTTGAGGCTACGATAGATTTAAAGTGCACCAGCCCCCTTTGTACACGACGGTCTTTGGTTGGAGACGAACTCGCAACCCTCCGGTTGCTAATCCGTTACTCTTCCAACCGGGCTACCGCGGCTACAAATTGTTTCTGGACAACAGGATTTAATCAGTAGAACAACCTTTAACACTCCTGGTGGTTGTTTCAGCGAGGTATCTCGTCATTAGTCAAATTGACCAGATATTGATGGACGAGATATCTCGTCATTAGAAGAAAACGGATCAGATATTGATCTCGTCATCATCAAAAAACCGGCAATATCTTGATGACAAGATATCTCGTCATTAGCACAATTGATCAGATCTTGAAAACTAGATATCTCTTGGAAACCTCTTGGAGGGTTAAGTGAACATTCTGTCAATAAATTTCACATTTTTTCGATCTTGTGACTAAAAACAATCATTCTTATAATGTTCTTTAAATTCATTGATAGATAAAAAATTTTACAGCACAACTGTTTAAAGATTATCAGTTTTTAGATCAAAAAATAAAAATTATAAGCATTTTGGTATGCGTTATTTTTCTTTCAGATAATATGACATTGTATTTCTCATCTTCATGAAAATAAGCATTTAACGCCTCCCAAAAAAATGTCAGTTACTCAGTTTCTGCTCTAAGTCGGGTTTCCTAAAATTCTAATTCCTTAAAATTTCGGGGGCCGTGGTAGCCCGGTTGGAAGAGTAACAGATTAGCAATCGGAGGGTTGCGTGTTCAAAACTCGGTCTAACCGAAGATCATCGTGTAATTAAGGGCTGGTGCACGTTAAATCTGTCGTGGTCTCACATTGGCGTCGTGTGGAAATTTGGAGAGTGGGGTGCCAGCTCAGGTGTTGCCTCGTCATCTGGCCGTGGTTCAAAATTGCGTGGTATTTTCCTCGCATCTTGCCCTTGGGGATTGATCCTGGACCGTCTACAATAGCCCGATGTGCTGATCCAGTGCGACGGTAATTTATTACCTACCTTAAAATTTCGGTTCACACATGAGAAAATTTTGCATCGAAGATTTGGCAATATAAAAAGGTTGCCCACCCCTGTTATATGCTATTAATGTTTTGAATACATTAAGGTGTATATATATATACTAAAATCGACCACACACACAATATCAATTTTATTGCATCAAAATATTTTCCCACACTATAGCTTTCAAACGATACGAAGTTCTTGTAAATATCTTTCTCGTTACAAGGGTTTTCGTTAGGCATTGTCACCATATACAAATATGTTTCCAAAACTTTAAAGTCAATTTCTGAATTGAATTACTCTTTTTGAAATATGATGCTTTGTTCAAACGGTGATAACTCACACAACAATGAATTTATCTATTATAATTACTTTCGTGTCATTAAAATTTATATACTACAGTGGGTGTTTTTTACCCTCAAACAGATTTATTAGTTAAGAAATGAATTTTTACGTGATTTTTAAATGTTGAAGTTAAATGTTAAAAAATCTACATTTATTATGCTTCCTTGGTGGAAAAAATTGTAAAAAGCCCATTCCCTAGCAACTTGATTGAGGGTCAAAACATGAAAAATGTTAGGAATGATTTCCAACAGGAATTCTTTCTGAACAAGTTAGAATTTTAGATATCAGTGTTCAAAAATCATACTAATTATCTAATATTATATCTAAATTAGATCAATAATGGTTAGCTTGATCTGATTTTTTTACTCTGAAAAGATTTTAAGCATAAACCAATGACCTATTGTAAAAAAATGGATTTTTAAAATCAAAATTTAAAAAAGTACACCTTAACGTAAGTTGAATAATATTTTAATTATATTACTCAATATTTTTAAAACTATTTAATTAAGTCATCTAACTTCTCATGATTACCTTTAAAACAACACTATAAATTTTGAATTCTACAAAGACAAATTCAGTTGTGGCGATAAAGAAGAATTATATCAGAGCAGTAAGATATTCAAATTAAAGTAATACAATAATAATAAAAAAAGTACTTTGAGAGTAATTTCAAAACATTATTATACACAAAAATTTACTCTTGCGGTTTAAATTATTCATTTGGTCTGGTGTTGATAAGAAAAATAGGAGGATTTCAAACTTTTTAGACAGAATGTGCGTGCTCAAATGAAGCACTGGAAAATATAAACATTTATGGCTCATAAATAACATCTATATCAACAAAGATCTAGCTGGAATAATATTTATAAGAGCTCGTTTAAAAATATTAAAAACTAAGTAAATGTACTAGATATTAATCATATTAATAAATTACTGATCTGTACATTTCATATACGTATAAATTGGTTAAATTGGGACTAAAATTTTCCTCGGGTTGTTGATAAATGGTACATTTCAGTTTTATTGACAGACAATAGATTAACCGAAATGCAAGTTGTCAAAAATCAGTTATATTATTTTCCTTAGGTATGTAAATCATACTAATTGCTGAGCATTTATACTCACATCTTACTCTTAAACTTTGGGGAGTAAATAATTGATCATTTTAATGTCATTAGAAAATTAAAACATAATAAAATAATTCTAATTTAACAGTTCTATTTCAGTTCTCTAAAATACTCGATCATTTTAATGACAATAGTAAACATAAAAATTAATAAAACAATTCTAATTAACTAATTATGTTAATCAGTTCACTAAAATATTCATTTAAATCATCATTTTAATGTCATTAGTAAATAAAGAAAAATTAATAAAATAATTCTACTTTAATAAGCATGTTAATCAATTGACTTAGCGTTAATATATTTAAAGTTTTATCACTTTTTCCTCTGAGCGTGATTTCCGGGTAGTGTTATATGTTCTTCCACCATACACATCTAATGACGAAATAACCACATATATAGCCCGTTGTGTTGCTCCAGTGTGACGTTGCTTAATTACATTACATTCTATTGGTCAAGATGGTCAAAACTGTTAGAAGTCATGCAGAGAAGACCGCAGGTGTCAGAACGGATATGTTTGTGCGTCCCTCAGAGGGTTATGTCATTTTTAGACCTAAGTTTAAAAAAAACGATAGGAATACCCATAAGTTTGTAAGCTTAGAGCAGACGCTTATAAACTGACAAAAGAGTTTTACTGTGCAGCAGTTTAGAGACTAAGTATTAGATTATCTGTCGAAAAATAAAAAGTTATAAGTATTCTGAGAGTTTTATCTATCTTTTAAATTAACTACAATGACACTGCTTTTCATCGTGAAAATAAGAATGTAGTGTCTCCCAAAAAATATCTATCTATAATATATATATATCTATAAAATATCTCAACCCTTCCCTTTTCTTGGAAGCTTCCTGCATATGAGTAGACCTGCATATGTGCATAAAAAAATTACTTAGTATTTTATATTTCTGTCTAGTTTTATAAAGGTATAATTTTTGATTTACTAAAAACAACAAATACGTTTAAGTAGTAAAGTAAAACATAATTATCGGAGTGATAAAAATGCCAATTATGACACATTGCCTCATTCTATAGATTAAAATGAAAAATTATACATAACTCACAATATATAATCCTGTTTCATAAATCTTATAATATACTAAAAGAGCACAGATATAAACAGTAGACTCGCGTTATAACGACCTTGAGGAGAGATCTTCGCTCAGTGGACGTTATGTCAAAAGTCCATACGTTATTTTGGGGGTGGAAAAGGGAATACGATTTTCACACCGTGTAATTTTTTATAATTTTTCAGGAGAAAATATTGTCACTTGAGAAACTCTCCGAAATGAATAACGGTATCAAATAAAGTATGAACTTTAGGTGTAAAATTATTTAAAACTGAGGTAGGTAGATGTTTAATTAACGTCGCACTGGAGCAACGCGCTATTGGCGACGGCCCAGATCAATCCGGAAGGGAAAGATCTGAGAACAACACCACGTAACTTTGAACCACCGTCAGATGACAAGGTCACACCTGAGTTGGCACCCCTCTCCCCCCTCCAAACTTCCACACCACGCCACCTGGAGGACATTTGAGAATACATATATATATATATGTATATATGCATATATATATACATATATACATACATACTCAGGAAAAGGTATATGTATAAAGTTTGATAGCGATTCGCCCAGTAGTTTAAGATATATATATATATATATATATATATATATATATATATATAATTCTTTTAAAGTCTTTAAAAATGTGACTATATATATAGTCATTTTTAAATCTTTAACTACTATGCGAATCGCTATCAAACTTTATACACATACCTCCCTGAGTATGCGGTTTCTATTTCTGAAGTTCACACAAAATAGTTCGCATTTCAACCGCTAGGGTTAAACTTGGCCCTGCCGCCCACGTAATATGCATATTACCAAGCTCGCCCAACAAATACAGTGAAGAAAAAAGTGTTAACGTACAACAGCTTTATTGTAATCACACTTGGAAATCAAATGAAAAACAAATATCGACAAAAAAGAGCTGTGCAATAACTTTATTGCAATTGCATATGGAACCGCACTAACATCTCAGGTGTGGCTCTAAAAGGTGTTCTCCATCATCTTACTCTGTAAATTGACAAAACGCACCTCCTCTTGGTTTTCCAGAAAACATTCCTGTTCGTTCAAAACTCAAGATCTAATTCCGAAGATTAGAAATCGTCAGTAGACTCCTACGTAAGCTCTTTAACTGCCCAAATTCCTTAAGTACAGCAGAAGCATTGCTGTTAGAGATAGTAAGAGTTTAACAAGCAATGCGCAATCCGGTTAGGTGAGCTTCGTGACACTAATCTACAGTCGTCGATTGGTAAACAATTCTGTGCGACTCCGAATAAATGAGTTCGGAAACATACAAATTACCAGAACCGCAGAGCCAAATTCCCCTAGCGACCGAAATTTCAATTATTTTTTCCTTCAGAAATCGAAGCCGCATACTCAGAAAAGTATGTATATGTTACCGTTAAAGTATATAATGCAGTTATTTCATAGAATACCTAGTTATTCCATGGAATAACTGATCGTGTCCGTTAAAGTGTGTAATATGTTATTAATTTGACACTTTAACTAGTTATTCTATGAAATAACTAGGTATTCTATGAAATAACTAATGAGAGACAGTTAAAGTGTAAAATAAACAATTTATCTAAAATGAAATTAAACTAATGATAGACAATTAAAATGAAAAAGAAGCAATTTATCTAATTTATGCAGCGTATAAATGGTATTTATGGAAACGTACCATAAAATCATTTGTTACAACAAGGATTTCTAAAATGACACTTGGAATTACAAAGAACATTATTTCTAAAACAAAAACATTTTTTGTTGACACAATGGGTTTTACACGAACATTTTTTAAATCCCGGACCAGTACCTAAACTTTGAGCTGTAGCAACCGACCGGAGCGATATTTCTACATCCGGTACTTCTTCGATTCCTCCGGTTTTCGATATATGATATAGATTATTTTACACTTTAACGGGCTGCAGATCGTTATTCTATGAAATAACTAGTTAAACCATGAAATACAAGAGAGTTTTACACTTTAACGGACACGATCAGTTATTCCATGGAATAACTAGGTATTCTATGAAATAACGGATTTCATACTTTAACGGTAACATATACAAAATTTGGTTATTTTCGTCTAGTAATACCCTGCAGAGAGATCTAAACACCTGTTTAGTTTGAATCACCTCGTACTTTCTAGATTGTCTCGAAAAATCTCGTTATTTCTGCATTTGGCGAAAAGGCGACCTGAAAACCATCATATCACATGTAAAAACCTTAAAGAAACCTAAATCGCTTCAACGAATCAGGAGACACCTCCAACTAAAGGTTGTGCTATGAGATTTTCACTTTTTCAGTCGTTATACCGATCATAAAATAGCATTACATCTATAGAACTACGTGATCTTCTCATTTGGTTGCTTTATCTCATCGGGTTGTTATATCGAGGCTCGCTATAAAGGTAGTCTACTGTATTCTATATGCTTTTAGTTTTTTACAACCGTTTCCTTTCATCACCCATGCTGGAAACAATGGAGTTTCCACGTTACATTTTAAATAATTTTATCAATTTGCGTTTCAGATGTTTAAATCTTGATTCTATGAACTTTTAAAGAACAACAATGAAAATTCCATTTGTAAACGCAGTACGTAATGAGAAGTGAAACAAAAGAAAATCTCTCGCAGAACAGGGATCAAAATGGAGTACCCTAAAGCTACGTATTTGCTTTACACAAATGTTCCCTTCTGATTGGAACCATTCTCTGTGGACTGCACTTCGGACGAGTTTTTTATCCGTTTGTACTTTAGTATATGGCGTATCTTTGTTGAAAGTTTAAACTCTTAGTGGGTACACTTAGAAAAGAATATATCCCGAAATCAAGACGATAGTACAAAATACATCTTTGGAATCTTCAGTATAAAGCGTGCTACGAGTTCGGAATAGCATCGTGTTGGGGAAGGACAAATTTGAATTTGTTTTATGATTTTGTAAGAAAAGTTAACATCTGAACATTATAAGGTCCTGCGAAGAATTTTTGCTTATCCTAATTTATCCATCATAAAATTTGTGTATTCAGTTAACCAACCCTCTAAGTGGTTTCGACAAGATATCTCATCCATCAAGGTGCAATCAATTTGCTAATACTTGACGAGTATCTCGTCTTCAAGATATTGCCGATATTCTTATGACCAGATCAAGATCTGGTCATTTTTCTTCTAGAGACGAAATATCTTATCCATCAAGTTATGGTTAAGTTTTACTAATGACGAGATACCTTGTCGAGACATTTTCACCAGGAGGATTAATTTGTCTTCTGATTATACAAATATTATTTGAAAAAATAAATAGTTTTGTCACAAATATGCAATGCTGTGCCAATAATTATCCGTAGCTCTGTTGAGTTTGTGTTTCGGTTAGTTTTTCTACGCTCATAGCTAGAAGAGATTTGTCTTACGAATCGTCTTGGCCCTGATTGGCTATCGAAACGCAGACTTAGTGCTTTTACTCACTCTGGATGATCACTTTTTAACCAATCAATAACTTGTCCCACCTTAACCCTCCTGGTGGTTGTCTCGACGAGGTATCTGGCCATTAGCGAAACTGACCAGTTCTGAATGAACGAGATATCTCGTCATTAGGAGATAACTGAGCAGAGGATTTTTATCTACTTCTCATCAAAAAATATCTTGATGGCGAGATATTTTTTGAAAATTTGGCTGATGTTTAGATAATTTTGAAAACCGTCATTAGAAAATTTGGTCAGATCTTGATGAACGAAATATCTCATCGAAATCACTTGGTGGGCTAAGGACTCATGCTTTTTCCCACAATAACGTTTTCAACGTTCATTTACCATTCTTTGTGTTGACAACACAAAGAATCATCCTGCATTTATATTTTTCAACTTCATCACTGTTTTTCCTTTTCAATGTCTTAGCCTTTTTGTTCTAGCCCTAGCTCTAGAATAATCTTAACCTGGTTCTTTAATGTTAGCCTTTTTTATAATAGTTGAAAATGTAACTTTCAGACTACTACTGATTACTTTGGCTGTCTGTTTTAGTTGTTTTTATTGGGTATATTTAAGCTTGAGTTTGGCGCAGCTTGTCCGCCAATGGGCCTTGTACCATAAAACCCAAACCAAACCCACAATAACGCGACAGATCTTCAAACCGAGTGACCGGAAGAAAGAGTAGGAAACTGCGCGCACATACGCCGTCTGTTTCATTAGAATGTCGATGTACAGACATGGTTGGGTCAAGAACTCCTGAATAAGTTGATCGAATGTTAGGTTTCAATTAACTGTTCCCCGCGACCACCCGATCTAACTCTTGCACTTCTTTCATAGGAATATTTGAAATGCGTCTACCAGAATCATCCGCAGAACCTGCAATATCTCAAGGATGACATGCTGCATATCAATGCCATCACCAAGGACATACTGCTACGAGCTACTGCAAATTGGCACAAATGCAGCAGGATGTGCCTCGATCATAGAGGAAGGCAATTCGAACATTAAGACCTTTTTCCCACTCTGCATCCTTGATGTGCGAACGTGCCCCGGCACATTTTCAATTGTAAATTGTTTGCATAGAATTTCTGGCCCTAGTTACTATTTGACATTTTTTGCTCTTGTACCACTTATTTTACTACAAATAGATTTTTCAAACTATTCTTTCTCGGAGTTTGAAATATTTTTAATGATTTCAATACAATAAGTGATATGCATCAATGAAATGTTTAGTTTTGTGTATTATCTAACTATTTGTGTAGGTCTTTACTTGCATTTTTATCATGCATTTTTTCTTCTCTGCAATTGGTAAGTAGGTATTTTAATTAACGTCGCACTGGAGCGACATGACGGACTATTGGCGACGGTCCGGGATCAAACCCAAAGGGAAAGATCCGAGGACAACACGTAATTTTGAACCACGGTCAGATGACGAGGTCAACACTTGAGCTTGCACCTCACTCTCCAAACTTCCACACCAACGTGAGGACATTTGAGGCCATGACAGATTTAACGTGCGCCAAACCCCACTCACGTGACGGTCTGGTTGGATCGAGTTTCAAACTCGCAACCCTCAGGTTGTTAATCCACTACTCTTCCAAACGGGCTACCACGGCCCCTTTCTGCGATTGGATATTTTTCTGTAGTGAAACAACAAATTAAATAGATTAAATATATATATATATAATATACCAATAAGAATATACCAATAAAAAAGATAAAATAAGATATATACCAATATTCACATACCCAAACGACATTTTCTATATCCAGACTTTAGGACGATACTGTACATTATTTTCTTTCATGTAATATATTTACTATAAATAAGCGTGTAACATTCAACTAAAATTTATATCACCCTAACAGGAAATGAAGGAAAACCGACGGAGATAATTTTTCCCTTTAAACCACAAAACTATCAATGTGTTAGTTTTATGCGTCTCCACTAACCATCAAAAGCGAATCAGTCTTTAACCCTTCGTTACAAGTTACGAGGAAAACAAATTATTGCCTTATGCTTTTATGTCCATTTACGAAGCCTGCCAACAGTTCTGCGCAGTATTCCCTTTTAAATCTTTACAGCGCTTATGGACAATAAAGTGTCCCTTATGGATTCAACCCGAATACCCACAGTAACCAGCGAAGGTGGAATCATTGTTTTCCTACGCAAATCTCCACCTTTCATGTTGCGGCGTGACAGCATATTTTACAACACCGTAAAATCACAGGAAACTAAAAAGAGGTCGGGGAATAAAACTATAATCATACCCAAGCGTTTTTACAGGGGTGACACGAATTACGACTTCCTTTATAGGATAAAAGTTTAAAGATGTACACCATTGTGATTATACTCCTCTGATTGTTATCGTAACAGGCCGGAAATTGGATTTTCACAGGACATATGTAGCGAACAATATGAGTGGGAAGCTACTTAATGCTTGTTTCACGCTGGCGTCATAGAACTTTTCCTCCATATAATGCCCCAAATACTATCGCGGGTAATAGAATCACAAAAAAGGCATCGGATGAATAGCACTAGATAATAAAATTTTATTATTTTCGCGCCTTTTAATAGCTTTTTAGTGGCAGTTTTAGTGATAATTTTCGACGTGATGCGAAAGAGGTCGTAGCGATAATGCTAAAAAAGTTCGCTGTGATGTCCATTGTTGATACTTTTGAGAGGAATTTGTTACTTTTTTGATGAGTCGGAAGGATTTTGAAAAAGCGGAGGCTGATGGCTCGATTTTGGCAATCTGAACGGATTTACCTTATAATCAAATATTTGGGTTGTTTTGTTTAATTTGAGGGAAATGGTGGTTATGTTCCATAAAACTAGACAAATTCATCGCAAATTATCTTGTTATCGATTAACTCTATTTATTAGCTTGCTTTAAATGGTGTTTGGTATATTTGAGTCCTGTTTAAACATGTGAAATGCGTCGAACAGGTGTCGATTAAAAATAATATGAAATAAAGTATGCAATATACCTTCAAACATACGTACCTGATAAATATAAGGAAACTAGAAAGCGCTACTCTTCCTACAGAACTGTTAAAACTAATTTTTATAATTTAACTATCCAAACAGGAAATGCTAGTATCCATAAATTAGTTTTTAACCATCCAAGAGGTTTCGACGAGATATCGCATCCATCAAGATCTCTCCAATGATGCTAATGACGTGATATCTCGTCATAAAGATATCGACGATTTTTTTATGAAGAGGTCAAGATCGGTTTTCTTCTAGTGACGAGATATTTCGTCCATCACGATAAGGTCAGTTTTGCTAATGACGAAATACCTCGTTGGGACAAACGAGGAGGTTGAGTGGTCAGTTTTTGATAAATGAACACTAATAACTGGTCCTATAAAAATCAACAAAGGCAAATAAAACAAAAGAAAGTCGAACTTAAATCAAATGGGAAAGTTTAATGTAGTTAAATGCAAACACAGAAATAAGAATAAACTTGTACGCGTACACGAATATTGTATCTCGTTCTCCAAAAGAAACTTAATTTTCAAGAAACTCATTTGCAGGTCCTTTGCAAGATAACCAACGAAAACGATTTTTAGATGTGTTTACGTAATGAAAACTGCTCGAAAATAAGATCGTCAAGCATAAATATCTATCGTTGGAGAAATAAATTAATAAAACTCGCATTCATTTGTAAAAATACTATTAAGTTTTAAAAACCTCGTTACCTACAAGATCAATGTTTCTAAACAACACACAAGAAAGTCATCTAGAAATTCCTCCCTCCAAAGAATATCCATCAATGTTTTTCAGAAAAATTTAGGAAAATAATAAATAGCTTTCTCAATCTCCTCAAAATCAGATGTTTGCAGAAGAAGCGTTCATTAGTTAAAAATCTGAATACTTTCGCTGAAATAAGGAAAGGGAATTTTAAACTGTCAAGTATAATAATAAAAGAAGTAATAAGAAATATAATATTTGACTTACTTATAAGCTTAGAGGTAATTTAAGTATTCCTTAAAGTTGCTCGTACTTGCGTAATTTTAGAAAAAATTTTAGTTTTTGAAGGAAGTTTTCTATCTATAAGAGAAGTCAGCCACACACAACATAGTGTCTTAGTAAAATAGATACAGTTTAAATACACGAAATGTTTACATTTTTTTCTTTGTGTCTGAATCCGTCCGTAGCTAAAAGTAATGATTAAAGAGGATTAATTCCAAAGTTTCATATTTGCCGCAATCAAATTGGAAATTTTTATTCATCTTGTAGAAGATTGAAACTGAACTGAAAAATTAAAATGACTTTGGTAATTAAATAAATATTAATTTGAAACTAAATCTTCTCTAGAAAACAAGCTTGAAAGCAGCATTTAAAGTATGATGCTCTGGTATCAGTTACATTTGGCTTAATAACGTCAGAGCACTTTAGTAATCTCTCTAATCAATAGTTTTCTAGTATTTATCCAAGACATTGATTCTTCATATGAGGAATGCAGTTTATCAATTCACACTTTTTCCTTGAATTTCATGTTTACTCCTTACCTTAACAATGTAATTAAATAAACCTTTAACTTTTACAGTAACGAAATACATAATTAACTGACGTTTCCATCATCTGTGGGATGGTTTTTCTAAAGCTATATACAGAAGGCGCTAGTGTTTTTCTAACCTCTTACTTAACTTGTGGCGCAACTCGGTATGATACTCGAATGCAATTTCAGCGTACGCTTATGAGAGGGATTTTCAGTTCAAAAGTGAAGATTTTACTTCCGCTACCCAAATACTCTCTCATGACACATATCGAAAGGTTACCTTAAAATGCAGTTTATTGTCATTTCGATGACGTTCAGCGTTTAATCTAATTGGTATTGACTAATCAACTATCATATATTAATTCGGAATTCATTCTTTGCAGTCTTTATTAGTGACGTACTGAAATCACATTCGAAAAAACAAGGCAAGTGACGTCACGTTCGGAATACGTTTCATCGCAGAAACACAACCACCACCTACATTTAGCTAGACTGAAAATGCCTCATATACTAAAAATTTACGTTAATAATCGTCAAAACGACGATAAATTAAATTATTTTTAACCGATGTGCAATATTTTTTCTCCAATAGTTTTGTTTATGTTTACACGTAAAACCCCTTTCATATAAAACATAATTATCATTAAACATAATTAAAGTGAAGAATATCTAGTTATTTAAAAATATTTATTTATAGAGTCTGACTGCTATGCTGGCGTTCGTTCTGGAAATTCAATGTTGTTTCAGATCAAAAATACTTTACAAAATTAAAACTCATTATTTCTGTGATGGAATAAATCTTTTATCAGAGAACGAATTGATATCCATAAATAAATCACACAAGATGAAGCTTTTTTTGTCCCTTATTATAAATTTTCATTTTAGTTCTAGATTTTATTCTTTTAGCTAAAAACTAGACGACCTGAGGATGGAACATAATTTCGATTTTTTGCTATTACTATTCTTTTTTCTGAAAAGATCATAAATTCTCAATTAAAACATTTTTCTGGAAACATCGTTTTAACTGTAATGTCAGTTCATTTTTTTTAATTTCTTCTCAATAAAAAATTTATGCTTTAATACTGATGAATGTTGTCCACATATAGCTAAATAATATAATATTTACGAACTGAACATATTGATGAAAGAATTTTACAACTTAAATGTTTTAAATATAAAGTAATAAATTTAAATAAAGTAACACTTTTAAGTCTTACTAACCTATCCATACATTTCGTTTTCAAAACAATCAGAATTAATTTCATTCTTAACTTTTGTCCATAAAGCAGAATAAAATTTTAGAAGACTCAAACTTCAAAATGAAACCATTTCGCATTGAATACAGATAATAAACAAATTAAACATAAATTTATGTTCGAAATATCAAGTCAGTCTTCTAAGCTTTACTAACCCATCCGTACATTCCTTTTCAAAACAATCAGAATTACTTTTATCTTTAACTTTCATCCATAAAGCAGAATACAATTTTAGAAGAATCAAACTTCAAAACGAAACTATCTCGCAATGAATACAGATAATAAAAAATTTAAAAACATAAATTTAAGTTTTAAATATCAAGTCAATCTTCTAACCCATCCATATAAACAATCAGAATCAATTTCATTCTTAACTTTTATCCATAAAGCAGAGATAATAACATTTTAGAAGACTCAAACTTCAAAACGAAAATATCTTTCAATGAGTACAGATTATAAAAATTTAAACATAAATTTATATTTTAAGTATCAATTCACTCTTCTAAGCCTTTCAAACCCATCCATTCATTCTTTCTTGGAAACAATCAGAATTAATTTCATTCTTAACTTTCATCCATAAAGCAGAGATAATAAAATTTTAGAAGGCTCAAACTTCAAAACGAAACTACTCACAATGGACACAGATAATAAAAAAGTTAGAGATAAATTTATATTTTAAATATCAATTCACTCTTCTAAACCTTTCTAGCCATCCGTACATTCTCTTTTCAAAACAATCAAAATTAATTTAATTCTTAACTTTCATCCATAAAGCAGAATAAAATTTTAGAAGACTCAAACTTCAAAACGAAAATATCTCGCAGTGACTGCAGAATAAAGAGGTTCCAGGAGGGCGTGAAATTTCTTGATTGAATTTCGCACAAGTCCTTTAGAAATATCTTCTTCGGTGAACAGAAGTACGTCCAATCCTCGTAATGGTATTGAAAAACTCTCTTGTCCAAGTTTTTCTCATTCTTAAAACTTCATGATCTTTGAAGCATATATGGGATTCGATAGAAATTACTGTAGTTGTAAAAAGAAGCATATTTGTTAAGTAATTCTTTTGTGTATGATGGTGTATTATATATATATAAATTATTTTAGTTGTACTTTTGCAATCAATATGGGAATATTTAGAAACCACTCTTTATTATAAGATACGAGATTTTAAAAGAACTGCATTTGAGCAGATAAAATTAACGACACTTTTAGACATTGCTAAACTATCGCCATTAGTTTTGCAATGTCTAAAATGCCTTGTTCATTTTTTAATAAAAAGCTTCAGATAAAATTTTCCTGAGACACAATTTGTAATTTATACAAAAACCTAAATAAATGCGTGAAATTTACAATATTTTTACAATAAAAAATATAGGATAATTACCATCATTTAAAGCATTACAAGCTTGATTTTATTATTTTATAAATTTTAGCCACTTAAAGTTATACATTAATAAAAGCATATTTATTTATTGTACTTAAAAACTCACATACATGAATGCTAAACATACAATATCCTTAGTACATGCGAAGTACTATAAAAGAATTAGTCTTAAAGAGTACCCTTTTATTTATTGTGATAATAAAGGTGAGAAATTGGATAACAAAGAAAGGTTGAACTGATACGATTGGAATTCCCTTTCAGTAGTGTCTTTGTTCAAATAATAAAATTTCAGATCAGATATTTAAAAGTTTTTTCAATTCTTCAAAAGCAAGCCCATCAACACTTTTATTCAGGAGTATAATAAACTTGACATATTTTATAGGAATTTAAGGAAAATATTTTTAACGTAATAAATACTCGTGGGTTCACGAGAAAAATCACGCATTTAAAAAAACTTTTTAATCAATGTGGAATTAAAGATGTGTTTGAAAAATGCTACGTACATGATGGCTCAATTTTAAAACACATCTTTAACCCTCCTTGTGGTTCCGACGAGATATTTCGTCCATCAAGATCAGACCAATTTTGCTACTGACGAGATATCTCGTCATCAAAGTAATGACGATTTTTTTATAATGACGAAATCAAGATCTGGTCCGTTTTCCTCTAAAGACGAGATATCTCGTCCATCAAGATCTAGTCAGTTTTGCTAATGATGAGACACCTCTTCGAAACAACCACCAGGTGGGTTAATTCCATTGGCATAGAAACATGTACTTATCCCGTCTTTTAAAGTAGATTAATGGAAATTTGCAATATAAAAATTTACTAGAAAAGTACAAAAATATTAAAAGCTTGTTAACAGTAATTAAAAGTAGATTACTGTCTTTAGATTTCAATTCAATATTTATATATGAATATACTCTGAGTGACCAAATTAGTAGAAACCATAATAACGAGTTGTTTCTCTAGCTCTCTGGTCACAGCCGTAATTCTAGGCATAGATTCTACAAGGTGTTGTGACCGTTGCACATGAATATTAGCCCATTCTTACAGAGCAACCGTTACTTGATCCAAATTGAATGAAAGCGTTTCTAAGCTTCGAATGGTATTCTTAGATTCATAGATTATTAGATTAGATATATGGTATTCTTAGATTCATAGATTCTTAGATTCATAGATTATTAGATTAGATATATGGTATTCTTAGATTCATAGATTCATAGATTCTACAAGGTGTTGTGACCGTTGCACATGAATATTAGCCCATTCTTACAGAGCAACCTTTACTTGATCCAAATTGAATGAAAGCGTTTCTAAGCTTCGAATGGTATTTCCACCTTGATGCCTTGATTCGTGCCAGTCGTCTTACTTATTTGATCCACAAGCCTTTACCGGCCATATTAATTTTCTAGGCCATATGTGTGAGTGTGAATGTACACAGAGACCAGATTATTAGAGATCATAATAACGAGTTGGTTCTCTCTCTCTCTGATCACAGCCGCAATTGTTCTATGCATAGATTCTACAAGGTGTGGGACCGTTGCACATGAATATTGGACCATGCTTACAGAGCAGTCTTTAGTTGGTCCAAATTGAATGAATGCGATTCTAAGCTTCGAATGGATATTTCCATATTGATATTCCTGCCAGTCGCCTGTTACTTATTTTATCTACAAGCCTTTTTCAGTCATAGGAGTTTTCTAGGCCATATGTTAGACGCATGAATATGGGCCCATGCTGACAGAGCAGCCTTTAGTTGAACCCAATTGAATGAAGGCGCTTCTAATCTTCCACGTTGATTCATGCCAGTCGCCTGTTACTTATTTTATCCACAAACCTTTACCATCCATAGTTTACAACGCATTGTAAACTTCGATAACATCATTTAAAAAATTAGCTTATACTCCCTATTACAAGCAGCAACTCGTCTCGAAACTACTCACATGGTCTTGGTCAGAAAGAATAAATTTTTACGTGTTATGTCTACTGGCTGAAGGTGTCATTGAAGACATACTAGAAAGGATCTGTAGTATGGAATTTATATCACGATCGGGCCTTATTTGGTAATGAAAAGTGACAACTATCGCTAGACAGTAATATTCAAAATGATATGATTGAAACGGAGTGTTAGAAAGGAGAAAAGAAAGGCGAAAATAAAGTAGAACCCTAGCAAATTTAAAGTGGATAAAAAAATGGAAATATTTTATGCATTGCATATATATTTAGCAGCGCGTGTTTTTTGAGTAAAAATAATTACTTGGTATGAATTATTCATGCTCTCCGCGAGTTGTTTTAAGTGCGTGGGAAAATGTGAAGAAAAGGAACAGGGCAAATTAGAAAAGAAAGACGGGAGATATTTCCCTGAATTAATATTAATATTAGTGGTAATTTTAAGTGGTTATAAGTGAAAGGTCGAATTTGCAAGGAAAAGGAGGTAGTCAAAGTGTGCACATACACATACGGGAACCTGGAATTTCCAAACACTCGTTAAGCCCTAGAGGCAAGATTTGAAGCAATCTCCTGACGTGAAAACACCCTCAATTTCTCTCAAAATAGCAGTCTTGATTTCCAGCTCATCGAACTACAAATTAACCTCTTTTATAAATAACACTGTTTCACGCTTCGTCAAGCGGTACGAATTCTACCCCTTTTGACTAACAGTAACTTCGATGAGATTGAAGTATCAACAGTGCCTTGCTCAGGCGATAGCAGAGAACCTCGTTCCTATAAAACCGATGATTTCCTTTCTTTGCTTTGCTCCTTTTTATTCCTTTTGAGGAAATAAAAATCTGGAGACGACATTTTTTTCAAACGAAGGAAATCTTTGAAATTTCACTTTGGTGAACAACTGCTGTCTGGAACTGTTTAACTTTAAATACCCACTAGAGGGACGATGATCTGAATAAAAAGACTATTTGAAATTAATGTTACCTTATCATGCAGTGTTGGTGACATCCAACACTCGTTCTGAGGGATAAAAATAGAATTATAACCAAAAAAATTATTTCAATATATTCAAATTATTTTCGATATAATATAGCTAAATCAAATTCATGAGCTTTTGAGTGCCGCTATTGTGGATCGAATGGAATAAAACATTTTTTAAATAGTATATTCATAGTTCTATGTCTATGTGCATTTTAGAAAATTTGCTTCAACTAGTTTTAGAGATGGTGAAACGTCTGGCTTCACACCCTATCAAAATGGTTAGGTATATAAATACTTTACGTAATTAAGGCTGCTAAGGTATATGACAAAACTAGGTTATTGACACTAGAACATCCGTTGATTTCATTTCGATACGTATACAACTTTCTCCCTTTCTCATTTTTGTCAAATTTTGACAATTTCTTGTGACTTGCTCAAGGAAAGGTTTACTGACACACAGAAGAGAGATATACACACATGTGTGATTCAACTCTGCGCCGCCTGCAATTTTCAAATTGCCACAGGCAATTAAGCTCTAATTAGTTGTATCCTACTCTTTAAATCAAGTGAAAACATAAACCCATTTTATCACGTATGAGAGTATAGTTAAAATCATCCTCAGTAATTACCCCTTCCTAAGATATGTTTTTAATAAGTTATATAATATATACATGAACTTTTGAAGAGTATAAGTCGACGTATTTTAAGTAAAATAATTTTATAATAAAACTCTAGTTCGACAGATTTCCATGAACTGTTCGTTCTTAATCAATCATGCCAAAGATTTAAAATGTATTAGTTTTTGACTTCAAGATAATTCTAATTTCTTCCAAACATCAAGGCGTATATACCCATGATTATTTCACTTTACATCTGAGTTAAAATACATACATCAAAACTTATTAAAATTCCGGGTCCTCATTTGAAGATTAGAGTACAGACGCCCTGAAAAAATAGTCACGATCTTTCACACAAGGCGCAGTATTTATTTCGTTTATATTTATCATTGTACTTGGTTTTATTTTTCTATTTGTTTGATTCCATTGTGTGCAAAACTGATGAGTATTTGAGCATGAAAAATATTAAAACAAGTTTATATTGTAAAGGGTATTCGTGAAGAGTAACAGACAAGGCGGATGTACTTCAATATATCATGCATATCCTGTTTCAATTAAGCAAAGTAATTACAGAAATATCTTTTAATCTTACGCTCGTGCGTTATTTCAAGAACCCTTACTATTCTTATCATAATTGCGGATTTTTTCCTACTTTTTAAAAGGAACAATGGTTTATTTTTGATGATACCTTTCGGTAACAATAGATCCAGACCATGTTTCATTTCGATAAGTTTCTCTCCTGATCTCTCTAGCAACAAAAGACGATACCTCAAGATAGCTTCTCTTTGTTCTATAAACTACAGACTTTTAATCAACAAGGCCTACGTAAGCTTTAACGTAGCTTATTAACGTAAAGCAGAACTACTACACGATCCGGTATCGGACTTTTCATTTTATCAAAAGAAGAAAGAAGCAGTTTCGAGATCCACGCAAGTGGATGACAAAACTGCAAAAAAGAGCCAACAAAAACTCATAAAAATAAACATTTCTGTTTTGTTTTCAACTTCAGAACGTCCAAAAAATATCGAAGAATAAATATCTGTGATTTTGAAGTGGTATACCTTCACGAGGGAAGAGCTTTCAGGTCATCTTTAAGAAGAGTCTTCTTTAGTTTCATAATATTTGGAGTTTTCATTTTCCTTTTGCTTTTTTGGTTGTTTTAAGCGAGTTTTAGGAAACCGAAAAGTTTTCGGGAGCTAGCATGTCTACCAGTATCCAAGTAATTGTGGTTATATATATATAACATGGAATCTCCAAACGATTTCGAACTAAACAGTATGTCAATTAGTGTCTGTGAAGAAAAATTAAATTTACCCTTACTTCAACAATTTGTTGGGAGCCCATAATTTTTACCTTTATATACATGTTTCGTTTGGTATCATCTGTTATTGTTTAATAGACAGCTTATTCATCTATTTATTTCAGAAAACTAACGAGTAACGATTAAAATATTCCGATTTGCTTTTTATGTGCCAGACAAAATGGATAGTTGTGGTGTTTAAGAAAAATTTAACTCCAAGTTAATTCACAAAAACTATATGAAATGACCATTAATTTAAAGCAACTGATTAATCTAAATTAAAAACTATAAAGTTTTCTTTAGGAATAATCCGCTAATTAATTTTCTAATTTGCATATAAGTAGGAAAATGCTTAATATAAGCGCATTCTGAATCTTTAATTCATTATTCATTAATCTTCCGCTTTAATCAATGATTTTCCTTCTTTTCTAAAATTTTTAACCAAGAGATCTTCCGTCGTACATTTTACATCAATTAAAATTATTTTACGAGACTGTTACGTTTGAAACACAATCGTCATCCAATCCATTAATTCATATTTTGTTAATTGTATTATAAATTTAATAAAATAATTCGATAAAAGTGATTCGCTGGCCTAAATGAAGAGATTAATTTTATCTAATAATATTAGTACCATCTGTAAATGAAAGTCATTAATTAGCTTGGTGAAGGAACATCCACTGAGGAAAACAAAAGAAAGTGATAAATGGATGGATTCAAATAGAAAATAAAAACACATGTGATCTAAATAGCTTTACCGTGCACTTCATTAATAATTTACCATTATAGGAGAGAGAATGCGAGAAGCGATCTCTTTCCAATAAATGTTTAAGTCAGTTGATCAAATTCCAATACACGAAACATTAACATCCATATTTAATGTATATTAGGTTAGTAAAAGGTTTTAACAGTAAATAAAATATTGAATGTCTCAGAGAAATTACAGTCTGTTACGCAAACCAAAGCTTATAGTAAATGCATTCATTTAGCTCCCTGATAATTGCAGAAATCTAATTTAAAGCTTAATAGAAGAAAATGAAAGTGCTCATAGACTTGAGAATATTTTGCAGTATTATTTCCATCATTTAAATCTCACGTGATTCTCATGAATATATTTCCAATTCAATTTATGTTATGTTAAAGGATCGTGGTAACCCGGTTGGTAGAGTAACGGATTAGCAACCGGAGGGTTGCGAATTCGAATCCAACCAAAGGTCGTCTTACATAAAAGGTGCTGGAGCACGCTGGTTAAATCTGCTGCCTCTCGTTGGCGTGGTGCGAAAGTTTGGAAAGGGGTGCCAGCTCAGGTGTGACCTAGTCATCTGCCGTGGTTCAAAATTACGTGGTGGTGTTCTCCGTTCTCCTCGTATCTTTCCCTTCGGGTTTGGTCCCGGATCGACGTCAATAGTCCGTTGTGTTGCTGCAGAGTGACGTTAATTAAAATACCTACCTTGTATTATTTTGAATGTTCGAATTTCATACATTCCCGAGTAATTTTTTCAACTAATCAGAAGTCAAGATGTTAATCTTAACCCTCCAAGTGATTTCGACAAGATACCTCGTCTAAGATCTGGTCAATTTTGCTAATGACAAGATATTTCATCTGTTAAGATCTGATCGGTTTCGCGAACAACGATATTTTTCATAGATACAAAACTGCCCTATTGCTTGCTCCCAAGGGAATGAAGATCCAAGTAGGCTAAACAAATGGTTCCTTGCCTAGAACTGGTGACAGTTTGGAACAGGTTTTTACACCAGAAGCTGGTAATCACTACACGGCAGTTTTTGGACTAGAAGATAAACCACTAGTAGGGTTAAGCACTAAGTGAATTACCCTTGCATATAATTACCCTTGCACTTGATAGACGCATCTTTGTCAAAGCATACTTTAAAGGTACAAATGAATCTTCTAAATTTATGATGAAGCATTCTTTTGCGAAAGAATTACAAGACTGAATCTTCACTTATATAAGTGTAATCAAAACCTCAATGAAACAGAAGTGCATTTTCAAATGCAGAAAAGTTGCAGATAGAGTTATGGGGTTAATACTATCTAAGCATATAATAAGGTATGATTCTTTATTTGATTTATTTTCGTCATTTGATTTTTGGTTGTGTTACATGAAATTTTTTACGCTGCAGAATATAAATCAATAACTTCATCCTGCAATCCTCCTTTTCTCATTTTATTGTAATTTTTTGTAACTTTGTAAATTTAAAAATTATAAAATAAAAAAAATGTACATTTTGACATGAAGGTTTGAAAGAGAAGTAATAACTTTTACTTTCAGAGGGTATCCTTCAATGCACACCAAGACTGACATTTTTCTTGATACTGTGACTATTACAGAAAGGAATTTTTTCACGTACCTTAAGACTAATAATTTATAATATTCGTTTCAATATATATCATACAGCCGTTAAGACAGAAATGAGGAAATGTTTTTGTCTTATGCTTGACCACTGATCTCTCCAGCCTTCGGCACTACAAAGGCGAACGGGCGGCTATTTATGAAGGAGTACCCAGTGGGTAAGTTACAATGACTTGTAACGTGGACAAAACCGGGATTTGAACACGGTACCTACTATGTGACCGATGAATACCATGACCACTATATGAGCTTGAAATTTGTTAAAATGTAATTCTTCAATTATTCAAATCCAACTGATGTAAAATAGAGATTCACATCTAAATAATCTTTTACTATACCCCACATTTTAGTCACTATACCCCACATTTTTTTTCAATGTGAGATCAATCAATCCAAAACCTTTATTTTACAATTAAATGTCATATCGTGTTTCATGTCGTGTATGAGTTTTGCCTTACAAATGTCACAGACTTAAGGACATGGTACTTAAACAAGAAATTTGTTAGTGACGGCATAAGTGACATGAAAAGATAGTCAAATGAGGGGTTTACTTTTAAACTAAATTTATTAGCTTCTAGACGATTAGATTTAGTGTATATCGTGTTATATGATTAAGCAATTGTACAGAATAAAAACCTAGAATTTTCACATAATTCGAAAATTGAATGCATTTCATAAAAAAATTTGGACAGACAATTTATAAAACATGTTAGAAATATTTTTCAGAAATTCACATAAAAATGAAAAACTTATTTTAGTAGCTGATGTGAACTCTCCATTCTTCCGTTTCAGTACCAGACATAATTTCATAATAACCCCTCTCTTTATAATTCTACCAACAACATCTACAAAATAACAATATTTTTTCTTACTCCAAATGCTCGAAATGGAGGGAAATCCAGCAGTGCCGGAAACGAGCTTGACTAAAATAGACTTTTTAAACTTTTTCTCTGACTAGACACTCCAAGCAATTAGGGAGGAAACACTTTGTTGTTTATTAGGAAGTGTGTTGTTGATTTGATACACCTCATCTTTCATTTTGTTTCGTCCCTTTATTCAACCAGTTTTCTATTTCCTAAAGCGAAGTTTATTTCGTTAAAGCTTATCGAAATGTTCTCATTTTTAAAGTACACCATCAATATTTTTGGAAATATATTTTCTTGATGGCACTTTTTACGTCTCACATTCCATTTTCTTTGCTTTGGGTCTAAATTCTATTTATATTCATTCTTGCAGTAAGCAAGTACAGCTTCATAAGTAGTCAAAAACTTAAAACTTGAAAATATGAATAAACAATAAAACAGGTGAAAATGGTCTGTAGTTGTTTTGGTGGAGCAAACGTCCAGCATCATCAGCACAAAAGCAAACAATGAGAGGGAAACGAGAGTTTAAATTTTCTATCCCAGAATAGTGTGTCAAGTTCGATTCCTTCCTGTGTGTATTTCTCTTCTGCGTCAGTTAAGCTTTTTTTGTATGTATATGTCCATCTACTTGACGTTATTTGGCACACCTTGGCTAAATATGGCCCTTTGCGTCATAAAACCCAAAACAAACCAACCAATCCTGAAGAGTATTGCCACTACTCACTTTTTTAATTAAGCCCTCCCGGCCGTGTGTAAAACAGGGAAGCATTAACAGCATTTACTTGTGTTATATAACTTTTTAACACACTAGTCAATAACATTTTAGAGTAAGATAATGTTATCTAGCACACTAATAAATGCCCCTAGTGTGTAAAATAAAGTTATCTAAAACACACAAGTGTGTAAGATAACGCTACCTAGCACATTAGTGAATGCCACTCATGTGTAATGTAACGTTACCTAATACACTAGTGTGTAAAATAACGTTTCTTATTACGTTACGGTAACGCACATCATTTAAGTTATCTAAAACACACTAGTGCTTCCCCACATTTACACGCAGCCTGGAAAGGAAAGGCTTAATTTAAAAACCGAGTAGAGGCAATACTATTCTGTATTGGTTTGATTTGTTTTGTGTTTTATGACGCAAAGACTATACTTGGCCAAGGTGAGCCAAATAACGTCAAATAAATGGACACATAACGAAAGTATTGACACAGAAGAGAGAAATACACCCTGGAAGGAATCGAACGTGACACACTATTTTGGGATAACATATTTAAACTCGCGTTTTCCTCTCATTGTTTGCTTCTGTTCTGAAGATGGTGGTCGTTTTGTTCCACCGAAACTGCTATTGACCATTTTCACCTGTTTTAATCAGTCATATTTTCAAGTTCTTAAATATTTCATTTCCAGTTCAACTAACGCTTTATCTGTTTATCTAGCTTTATGGTAAAGATTATTCCTCGATTATACTTGCTTGACAGTAGAGATAGAAATCGACCATATCGTGATAAAAACGCATATTCTGGGATTTCAGTTATACATTTTTGTAATGAAAATAAAAATGCAATTTTACATAATTAATTTTGAATTTCAAATGCCACATCAATTATTTTCGGTCAGCGATCCACGGAACTCTGGAAAGCTGTTCTAAACTGGCATCATCCAAAGAAACAAGAAAGATAATGTCTTACCATTCGGAACACAACCCCCGTCTATATATTACATTTACTTCATTTTAAAATTATGATAACGTGTTTCTGTTACATGCGTCGTCTCAGTCATAGGCGACCAATCGACAAAAAGCAAAATAGATTAAATTGCATGCTCAAATATTCATCTCTTCGATGCCTGCATTATATCTTGACTCCTTATTAAGGATAGTAAATCTTGACACTTTATTCGCTTAAAATTAACCATCAGATCAAAGCTCTAACATCACAGTTCATCAAAAAGCCATTCATTCTTTCGCAAAAAGCCAGTGAACTAAATTGATTAACTGTCTCAACCTAAAGCCGACACGAAAGATTGTCACAAAAATCCCAATGGAAATTAGTGTTTACAATTTGCTATAAATATTAGCGGCTGCATCGTTTTAAATCATTAGCGCTTTAGGGGCTAGCACCAAGTTTCCGTCTTCAGAATCAGGTACAAATTCAGTTTAAGGAGTCTGATGGGGTACTCCTTAAAGTAGCCTGTATTCCTTTAACCCTGCTGGTGTTTGTCTTGACGAGGTATTTCATTTCGTGGTTAGCATCTCGTCAATCATTAGATTAGGTCAAAACTGAAAAGATCTTAATGGACGAGATATCTCGTCATCAGAAGACTGATCAGATCTTGATCTCGTCGTCACCAAAAACTTGGCAATACCTTGATGACGAGATATCTCATCATTAGCAAAGTTGGTCAGATCTTGATGAAAGAGATGTCTTGTTGAGACCAATTGGAAGGTTAATTCTCAAAGTGGAATTCATCTCTATAAATAAGCCAAAAAATCTTAAGTGCTACGTAACATTTATTTAATTCCAATAAATTAAGATATGTAAGCTATAAATATATATGATATAAGATATATGAGCTATAAATATGTCGCTTGTCGGCTACAGCAATGGCACCAAACAAAAAATCACATTTCCAGATAAAATAGGTTGAAAATAAAGTTTTCATTCCTGGGAAAATGCATGGCATGCTGTAAAACGCTTCTCTCTTCTAATGGTCTAGTATTGAATTTAGACAGAGATTTGCCGGTTTTCTGCTGGAAAGAATGTTTTTTTCCACAATGACTTGTACTGAGTACAAAAATATATTGTGTAGCCCTTAAGCGACGTATTTGAGATTGACTGATGTAAAGAAATTAAATTAATGCATATCATATTTATAACTGTTATAGAAAAATGTTAAAATACTTATGCATATACAATTTATTTTTACATTAGATTTATTTTTACATATTTTTAGGCATATTTTTACATTAATGCAATCATTCATACAAATAAACAATTTTCTCTAAACGTAGTAAATTGAGATAAATATTTGATAGCAGCGCTCTAGGCACTGTGCTATTGATAATACATTTTAAAGTGCAGCAATTTCTGTTCTATTCAAAATAATACGATGTACTTTATATCTAATTACACCTTTTCGATATCAGACATTAAATCAGAGTCATTATTCGAGACAGGGTAAAGTAATAGATTTTACACAATCTATTAAAAGTTCCATACTTAAATAAAACTGACAAATTACATATGATTTTACTTTACCCTTGCATCATTGAGTTCTCAAGAATATAGGATAGTTAATTCAAGAATAGAAATTTCTACTTTTCTATGCTTTTTAGCAACAGGAGATATTATTTAATTGAGATTTGATCAAAAGAAAAGTAGCAAAGATAAATTCTTTCCTCTTGCTTAGTGGCGAAAAATTTATCTTCGGTACCGAAACAACATAATAAGCGGAAAGACATGAATTCCTGAAAGTACTCAAGTGTTCAAATATACGAGATAAGTCAAAAATTATCCGCACTTTCGCTATAATACATCTTTAGGTTTGTCACACTGCCTTCTGCGCATGCATGCTTAGAGTTGATACTACTGTGGTCACGTTGCCGAAGTTTGAAGTTGATAGCGTCATTTTTCTTGCTTCTGCTTCAGTATAAACATGGCCACTCCCCAGCAGTGTGCACCAAGGAGGAATAAAGAGCAGTGATCCGATTCCTAGGGTCGGAAGGTGTGCCAGGGGCTGAAATTCATCGGAGGCTTACAACAGAATACGGGGACAGTGCTCGACCACGTAGAAGTGTGTATAATTGGATCGGGAAGCTTAAAAGAAGCCGGATAAGCGTGATGCACGAAGAAGGAGCAGGACGCCCGTCAACCTCCACCACTGACAAGAAGATTCGGCAAGCTCGAGAAATGGTACTGGCAAACTGGAGAGTTACCATCGACAATGTAGCGTGTTCTCTGCAGATTAGACGGACAAATAAGTGGGGGAAGCGGTGCATAAATGGTTGGTGGACCAACCGAAAGCCTTCTTGGAGGGAAGACACAAGATTATGGACCGCTGGACCAAGTGCATCGAAAAGGAAGAAAACTAGAAAAAGGACGAACTTGTTCAACACCTACATTTTTTAAAATAGATTGAAAAAATAAAGTGAGGATAATTTTCGACTTTCCCTCGTAGTAAATCGTAACAATTCAATTATTTGTCGCATTTTGAATCGACTGTCTCTGTTCACTTGATAAAAGCGTGCTTTCACCTGACACTCGACAAAATTGACAAATCGAAGGATTCTGAATTCTTGATTCTTGAAGGAATTGATTCTTCTGTCGACTGAACTTTATCGTATTTGGAAACTGTATTCCTTTCATACAACACAATGAACATCTCGTTACCTCAAGCAAACTGTTTCCAGTTCCGATATTGACTCTCAGAGCGTCAATGCATTTCCTAGTAGTATTGTTTTTACCCTACATGGAAAGTTAAACATTAGACTAAATATCCACATAGATTGGTTGAAAGAATCGCATGAAAGATTTTATTGTAATTAGTCAAGAAGGTCCAAATTGGTTAGAAGTCATGCGAGGAAGACTAGGTGAAAAACAGATTTATGCGTGTGAACCCTTCAGAGGGCTAAGAAAAAACTGATGTTTTCAAGTAAAGGTAGGTAGTTTATTACCGTCCCAATGGAGCAACACAACGGGGTATTGGCGACGGTCCGGGATCAATTCCAAAGGGAAAGATCAAGGACAACGCCTCGTAATTTTGAACCAAGGTCAGATGATGAGACAACACCTCGTAATTTTGAACCAAGGTCAGATGATGAGACAACACCTGACCTGGCAACCCACTGTCCAAACTTCGACACCAGGCCAACGTGAAAATATTTGAGGTCAAGTAACATCAAGTAATGACCATACACACACAAAGAAATTTTATTGACACATGAGAGAAATACACACAGGGTACGCGATATGAATTGAATCTGCACAGGCTACTACTCGCACGTTGCTGGCGCAATGGGCAAACCCACTGAGCCCCGGCTGCCCCTTTTATAGCTGGAGCAATGTAACGGGCTATTGTCGATGGTCTGAGATCAATCCCGAGGGTAAAGATCTAAGGACACCACGTAATTTTGAACCACGATCAGATGACGCCTCAGTTAGCACCCCATTCTCCAAAATTCTATATCATACCAACGTGAGGACATTCGAGGCCACGACAGATTCAGTGTGCAGCAGCCCCCATGTACACATCGGTCTTCGGCTGGACAGAGTTTCGAACTTGTAACCCCTCCGTTTGCCAATCCGTTGCTCTTCCAACTGGGCTACAGCGGACCATTTTCAAGCAATGGTTTTCAATAAAGACATAAAATTTATTAGATTTAATCAGATTTACTAATAATATAGAGATATGTACAGAAGATAAATGTTATATATTAGCCAAAAATGTTTTTATTATCCTTCCTGGTGGTTGTCTCGATGAGTTATCTCGTCATTACGGAGTTCATCAGATCTTGATGGACGAAATATCTCGTCCTCAGAAAAAACTTGATCAGATCTGGATCTCGTCATTACAAAAAAATCTGCAATATCCTGATGACGAGATATCTCGTCATTATCGATGATACGTAGGTCAGATCTTTATGGACAAGATATCTCATTGAAATAACTTGGAGGGTTAACCCTCATAGTGCTTGTCTCAACGAAGTATCGTCATTAGGAAAATTGACCAGAACGTGATAGACGAGATATCTCGTCATTCGTAGAAAACAGGTCTTAATCTCGTCGTCACTAGAAAGTCGGCAATATCTTGACTACGAGATATCTCGTCATTAGCAAAAATGTTCAGATCTTGATGACGATATATCTCGTCATAAGCTAGATTGGCAGGTCTTGTTGGACGAGATATCTGGTCGAAATCACTTGGAGGTTAAGAAGTAGTTTACTACCTTCTCGTGGTCTAAAGAGGCCTGCGGAAGCAATTAATAATCAATTAATAAGATAATAAAACTAAAAAATATCAAAAGAATGAAATTTAAGAGACACAAAAATCAAAGCATCATAATATAATACACACACACAAACGAAAACGGAACAAAATACAAAAAGTAGCAAAGTAAATTAAAAATCAGACATTGTAAATACCCTCCCTGAGAAGTAAAAATGCATTATCAGTATTAACTAAATCAGAATATCTGCAAAAGCATCACACACATCATTTGATGAGATAAAATCGCATTTATCCCGGAGTCAATACATTGTTGGACCCGTTGGTCACAATGACAGTCACAGTTCTTCTAGGCATGCATTCCATTACTTTCCGGTATGTCTCTATTGGAAAATGTCGCCATTCCTCGGCTTAAGCCGCTGCCAGATATATCTTAGGGGAAGACTTTTTCACTTGGAGACATATTTGGCGTCCCAGCTCGTTCCAAAGGTGTTCGATAAGATTGAAAACCGGACTATTTTTCTTTTCTCCTAAAACCAAAGCTTAAACATCGAAGAAGAGAGTGGAGTCATTTGAAAGAAACATGGATCTGTTGCGAATTGTAAACATAGAAATAAGAGTTCGCAGCCATCAGGATGTGGATAGCATAATAAGGAAGAACTTTATCAGCATAAATAGGAAGAACTTTATTTACATTTATAACATTATTATTTATGAAAAGTAAGTACTATTAATTAACCACATTTTTGAGCCTTGATTACATGTAATAACAAAGTTAACCCTCCAAGTGTTTCGACGAGATATCTCGTCCAAGGTCTGGTCAATTTTGCTAAGGACGAAATATCTCCTCGAGACGAAACTGTCATATTTCTTCAAGGCAATGAAGATCCAAGTAATAAAAACAAATTGTTCCTTGCCAAGAACTGGTCGGAAAAGGTTGTTGCAACAGAGGCTGGCCACTATACAGCGGCGAAGATGAACCACCAGGAGGGTTAATAAAACTGTTTGAGATGCATTTCTTATAAAACTATATGGAACATTTTGAATTTATCAAATTTTAAAATGAGCACGTTTTTCCATGTTACAAAAAGGATATTTTAACACACGATGAATTAAAAATTCGTTTAGTCATTAATTAAACTGTTTTCGTTTTCAAATAATAAAATTCAATAACAGTTTATTTAACGTATAGAAGACTAAAAGTTAAAGTAAATCGTTACTTTAGATTTCTTTCCTCGTTATAAACAAAATATTTGAGAAATGGAAATTATAAATAACCTTTCGTTCAGAATACTAATATCGTAACCTGGGGCATTTGTCCCCACATTTTGAGGCAAATTTTAAAGTTACAAAATTTAAAAATAGTGAAAAGTAAAGATTAAAGTTTAGAAATAAATAACTGAAAATAAACGCAAATTTAAATTTTACCATACCTTTACCTCAGTGACTTAAGAAGTTATCTGTTCATTGATTGTGAATTCAGAAAAACATTTAAAGTTAGTGGTAGAAAGTAATATTACCCACGTTTATTCCATTATTTTCAGTAATTGCTCTTAAAATTGGCTCAGTTGATACCTCTCATTTATAATTTAAATAGCAATCTTTCTACAACTAGGATTGAACCGTTTTCTTTGCTACATCAAAGAGAAGTGAAAATATTGAAAAATGTTTAAGTCTGAGTAATGTATTGGAAGAAAATTAATTTGTTGGAGCACCATTTACCTGTTTGAAAGCGCTTTGATTCATAAAAGGATTAGTGATCGATAACCGTTAACCAGTGGAGAACTTCCGCTAACGTCAAAACGTACCACTTTCTTACAGCGCGAAAATCCATACGTAGTTTTCCCTGAATAATGCTTGAACGTTTACCATTCTATATAATAGTTTAAAATGTTAGTTGATCTTACAAAATTTAGACGTATCACTTTTCTTACAACACGAAAATCCATAAGTAGTTTTCCCTGAATAAGTTAGAACGTTTACTATTCTCCATAATAGTTTAACATTTTAGTTGATCATACAAAATTCAGACGTACCTTTTATTTTACAACGCGATAATCCACAAGTAGTTTTCTAGCATAGTGTCAGAGCGTTTACCATTCTCTATAATAGTTTAAAATTTTAGTTGGTCTTACAAAACTCAACAATTTTACTATTTAATAGTAATGTTTTGATCAAATATATCACTGTTTTATTTAATATTTCAAATATTTGTATCGTATTTGTTTGCAAACATCGTATTCCGTCGTCATAAAACTTGACATTGACTCAGTTCACTGCGTGTGATCAATGCCTAAAGCAACTCGATCTTGCCTCCAAAATAGCATGGTGATGGCTGATTGCATCTGAATCTATGACTTTCCCAAAATTACACTGGACCTAGTATACTAAGTGTATAACCTCGCCAACCGACCTAGTCATCTCATGCTTTAGAATTATTGGAATGGTTTTTATTCGAAACAAGTGCTCGGGCGAGTACAAGAAGTCAAATTTATAGTTTTGTAACCAATTAGTTGGCATTATGTCTAAATGAACCGATAAGTAGATAAACTAAAGACATGCATAAAAATGGTTTGAATGTTAGCTTAAAAAATTGGTAGGCTTTGTTTCAAGGTATTTCCAAAACTGTTTTCGGTAAATCATGCATTCTGGAGTTTTTAATTGTTTGATACTCTTTTATGGATCATTATAAGACTACTATTATAAAGTTTCTTCCATAGTATAAACCTAGTCAGAGAATTTGGGAATTCGTACTGGTTCGTAATCCCCTTTAAGCCTTAGGTTTGATTAGCCCTCGTGAAGAAAAAATTATCATTAACCTTTGGTGGTTGTTTCGACGAAGCATCCCGTCATAATCAAAGCTGACCAGATCTTGATGGACAAAACATCTCCGTCTATCTCATCGTCTCTTCTCATTAGAAGAAAACTGACCAGATCTTAATCTAGTCATCAAAAAATATCGGCAATATCTTGATGACGAGATATATCGTCATTAGCAAAACTGGTCAGATCTTGATGGAGATATCTCGTTGAAACTACTTAAAGAATTAAGTGTCAAACCAAATCCCAAATCCTTAGATAAGATATAAGGTACATTATAGATTAGATGAGATAGATAAAAATAAAATATATTTCAGTGCACTTTTCTTATTTGCTCTTCGTCGATCTCCGACATCTCTATTAAAAATATTGAGTAAATTTCTTTACTCTATGCAGTGAAATATAGTAAATTAGTATACCACTGGTAATTTTTAGCAGTGCGAATGCAATTCGCTAAAAATGAAGCACGTATTTCCATTGATTTTAAAAAATGCATAAATTGCTTATTTAAATGAGAAGCTTCACAAAACGTAGGTAAAATGTTCAAGTAGGCCCTTATGTAGTCTAATGTCCTTTGTAGAATTTCCGAATTTTCCTTTTCTAATTCTCTAATGTTTGGGAAAATAAATTTCTAAATTAGTAAAGGTGCTCATTTGTAACCCAAAATTCTTATTGGACAGAATGCTTCTCGTTCTTGTAATTACCCAGTCACACTTGTCAAATAATCAGCACACCATTCTGACCAGCGAGATTCTCTTTGTAAGCCTCCCCTTACGATATTAGGGCTGTTTTCCCAAAGGTCGTCAAGTGCGTATTCGAATATTTTCGAGGGAGATCCTAATCCTTTAAGCCAAGGCGAGTTTAATGTCTTTCCGAACGCATTTGTCTTACGAACAAATCTGATTCCACAACAACGGTTGATTAAATATCTGATATAGCCAGACCTTAATACGGCAAACCAATTAACCTTGAGGTTGCAAGAGCTACATATTTTCAAGTTCAGCCTCCCTCTTCGCTTAATCCATTTGCCTAAGGTATTCTAAACTCAAGAATCTCCCAGGTTATTCTGGGCGATTCTTTACTTAATAGAGCAACGCTGGTAAAATATGAAACTAGCATTAAACGGGAAAGGTAAAATGCGACGGATTTATTTCGTTGATGACATCAGGGGGGCGTCCAAATCTTTTCTCGCGTCGGGTGATTGTAGGAAGATTCCTGAAATGCAATTTGTGGTGGGTTTCTTTCATTTCTAAGATGTCAGATGCTACAGTCAAACGTTTCCGGGGTGCTTCGCTGCATACTTATTGTTCGTTGAAGCAAAGCATAAGACACAAAATCGGCTGTTGGCTTATGTACTAGATGAATGTGTTATCCAGTGAGGTGAAGCTTATCTTTATAAATTCGTGTATGTGGGGTTTCTGTGAAGCTTCATGTTGGAGGAAGTGTGTTTCTGCGGAGGAACGTGCTTCCTTTACATTGCAGTAAGATACTGTGTCTGATAAAGAGTTTAAATTGAAAGTTTTGTTCATGATGCATATAATGCACAACGTGTGCACTTAATTTACAAGTATTTGTAAGCTAATACTGTAATAAACACAAATCTTACATTATTGATTACTATATATAATTTTGGCAACAAGTACTTTTGTAGAGCACCAACCTATACTCCAAGAATGGAGGGTAATAGAGAAGTCATTTAAAATGCTTGCTTTACTTGAAAGTGTATTTAGAACAGGTCCACATTAAAACAAAGTAATATTTTATTTTGCCGTAGCAGTAAAACGAGCAAAGCTTCTATACATATTTCATTTAAATTATCCTTGTTCATAAAAGTTGAAGCTTTATTTTTCTGCTATGCAGCTATAGGGAACCAGAAGGTAATATGATTACATCGTTTAGACGATGTAGGTGTTGGTTTTTAGTATATGGGGCATTTCTGTCGAACTGAATGTAGGTGGCGGCAGTGTTCCTGGGTGAAACGTATTTCCTTTCCGCAATCCGAACGTGACGTCACGTGGCCTGTTTTTTAATACGATGTCAGCACGGCGCCAATAAAGTTCCAAATAATTTTGAATTGATGTAACTTAACTATTTCAGCTTCCCACCTATACCCATGAATAAATCAAACCCATCGAATGGGTGATGGTTAAGTCTACCTCATCTATTTCAGCTTCCCTCCTATACCTATGAATAAGTCTAACCCATCGAAGGGTGATGAATAAGTCTAACCCAACCATATCAGCTTCCCTCATATATCCGTGAATAAATTTAAACCAACGATATCAGCTTCCCTCAAATACCCATGAATAAATCTAACCCATTGAACGAGCCTAATTTCCAAGGCATCGGGTCATTTTATCTTGAGTTGTGCTATTTATGGTTGGTTCATTTGGTTTTATGGACCATATTTGGCCAAGCTGTACCAAACACAAGACAGACAACGTAATGTAATGAATATGCACAGAAGGGAAATTTTACAGATACAGAAGAGAGAAATACACCCAGTGTAACAGCATCGAGTACTTTTTCATATTTTTAGGAATTGCAACAATATCATTTATGTTTTAAAGTACGTATAAAATGGGAGAACATGAAATCTTCAGGATTCTAGTTCTGTAACCCGGTATAAAGTATTTAAAAATACTAATCACATTTAAAATTTCCCAGCATTCAATTTCTAACTTTAGAAATATTTACTAACATTCGGCATTGCGAAATTTAATATCCAACGCGCAAATTTAATCCCAATTAAATATTATTTTTCTGCAGTATAGGTAAATTTTTTACGCACAATTTATTTATTCAGATCTTTGATAATTTATTTTAAGACCTAGTTTAAAAAAAGGAAGTGCGTTTTTAAAAAACTTTTCACCTAAAAACCGTATTCTCATTGTGAAACTCCAAAAATGTATCTACGAAAATCAGTATATTTCTCTTAATTATAATTCCATTAACTCACGAAAAATAAGTCACATTATTTACTTAAAATTAAAAGAACGCCCAACTGGAATAGCCAGGCAGTTTTTAAAAGGGTGTTTCTCTTTTCTAAATTTTTTCAATCGTTATCAGGAGTCCTTATATCGGGAGAATCTGTAAACAAATGTGTTTATTTAATTTGCATTTAAGTAGCGGAGCTTTCAAGAGACACACCATAAGTTATTTAAATTTGAGTTCGTTATTTCACAGGCGGAAAAAACTTTCTAATTACTGAATTAAATCATGGAGGGGAGAACTTTAAAAAATTTCTGAATTAAAGCAAATATTCTTTTGGACGGTATGCGCCCGAAACAGCGTTAAGACTCTCTGGTTGAAGAAAAATATCTCTCTCGAACTGTCCAGTCATTCATCATAAGAACCATTTGTTTAATTTACCGTTAACAAAGCAGTTCTGAGTCTTCTAATTAGTTTAATACTCTTCGCCACAACGGAGCTGCGCGTTTGGAAAATTCGTTTCTTTATTATGCAAATTTCGAGAGGGCGGAAGAAAGCCGGCAAAACAACTCAGCAACAACATTTGTTCTATTTCAACTTTCGCCTTTTCAACCCGTCACAACCGTAGTAACTCTAAACATACCGCATCCTACACAAACATTTCCGTATTCAAACCATCACTTAGGGAAAAGACCCATTCATTTCCAGATTGATAGGCTTAAAAACTCGTCGGAGTTCTCGGAAACATTATCACAAGCGCTGACTTGACGAGTTCTTTGTTTGCATTTACTATTCCCTTTCCCTGTAAACCCTTTTACCTTTGATACATTCATCCGATACTCAGATAAAACTGCCTTCGTTTAATTAGTCAGTCTTTAATGTATCTATGTTGAGATAAAGGCCAGAATACCCCTTTGAACAATTCATAGGAGCACTCAAAATGAGACAATAAAGCAGCAGAACTGTTGTAGTAGTACTTAAATTTCAGTAGATAACACTTAGACGTTACTTATATATTCGTGAATGGCAATGAACGGGTGTAAACAAAATAAAATCAACTGCTATGGAATTCATTTGCCAATTTTGGTGCTGTTTGAATGTGATTGTTTTAAACTATGGTAGGTATATAGTTGAATTTATGTCACACTGGAGCAACACAACGGGCAATTGACGACTGTCTGGGATCAATCCCGAGGGTAAAGATTCGAGAACACCTTGTAATTGCGAGCCACAATGACGATGGCAACACCTGACCTGTCTCCCACTATCCAAACTTCCACACCCCGCCATCGTTAAGACATTTGAGGCCCCGACAAATTTAACGTGCACCAGCCCCCATGTACACAACGATCTTAGGTTGGATTGATTTTCGAACTCGCAATCTTCCGGTTGCTAATTCGCGACTCTACTAACTGGACTACCACTCATAATATTGCTAAAATTACACGAAGCAGTTTGTAACTATGATGAAATTCTATAACACTCTGAAGGCAGCGAAAAAATGTGAAAGAGGAAATGTCCAGAAAAGAAAATATGTGAGAATGAAAAAAATAGGTTTAGACGTTAAAAGTGCCAAATGGCCTTAAACAAGTGAATGAATTGGTTTCAGGGACGCAATATTTCGCCAAGCTGCGCCAAATACAAGACAGGATGGTTTAAAAACTCCTTGTATAAAATTTTGGGAGGTAAATTTGAGCTTCGGTTTGTCGTTCTACATTTAATTTTTTGCAACACAAGGACTAATTAGACCGCTTTCAAAAGAATTTGCACGTCAGTTATTATTTCTCACAAATAACTATGTTACAAGACTCCAAATCACCTTTAACTACTTACAGCACGCGAATTTCAAAAAAACTTTTTGTACAAAATTTTTTAAGGTAAGATAGGTTTGTTTGGGTTTCGTTTTGTCGCTCTACGGTTAATGTTTTGAAACACAAGGGCAAATTGAACCGCTTTCATAATAAATTTTGTCAGTTATTATTTTTCATAAATAGCTTTCAAGTCAGAAGAGGCCGAGTTAATTGTAACTATTTACAGCACGCGAGATCTGGTGGTGCTTTTGGATTGCTTTTTTCTGCTTTGGGGAAGTAACACGTTGAGACAAATGAGGAATAGTAATTTAAACGAAGCTGTTGTACGACTTAAAATGGATTCAGAAACAGTAAAAATATCGATGCCTCGACTGGGATTCCAAGCCAGAGCTATTACCACTCGGCTACCAGATCGACAAGGTAGGGAATACACAGATATGTAAGTCAGCAAGAGTCATCCAGATGTGCTTGAATCATTTCAACAAGCTTCTAATTCTAGTTCCACCGATAACCTTGCGCTATAAAACCCCAATTACCTAGCTACCGACAACTACATTTATCGACTAAGAATTATTTTATATTGCATAGAGTGGCCATAAATAATCAAATAAACAGAATGGAACCAAATTTGGTATTGAGACTTGAAGATGTGGGGTAGATAAGTAGGTAGTTATTAATGTCACACTGAAGCAACACAGCTGTTGGCGACGGTCCGGGATCAATCCCGAAGGGACAAATCCGGGACTAATCCGGAAAGATCAGAGGACAACACCACGAAATTTTGAATCACGGTCAGATGACAAGGCACCACCTGAGCTGGTATCCCACACTCCAAACTTCCACACCACGCCAACGTGAGGGCATTTGAGGCCACGACAGATTTAACGTGCTCCAGCTCCCGCGTACACGACGGTCTTTGGTTGGACCTAGTTTCGAACTCCCAACCTTCCGGTTGCTAATCCGTTGCTCTTCCAACTGGGCTATCGTGGCCCTTGAAGATATGGGACAAAAAATTTTATTACCTAAAGTCGCTGATAGTGGAAATTTGGCGCTTTTGGAGTCGAAAACAGTCGAGCATTTGTATTAAACGAAGATAAATGGATTATGCAAGGTCTAGAATGCGTAAGAAACGCCTCTAATTTCAGTAGGATGTGTGGAGCTGGAATTGCAATTTTAAAAAAGCTGGCAATAGACACACAAATTAATATAGCGATTCAACTAACAGGAAACAATATTTCATCACCAGAATCAGGTTCCCCTTGACCACATAGTCCAATGAGTTGACCTTTCTCTGCTGTGACTTTCTGTTCTAACCTACTCATTCCGCTCAACTGTTGAGCATGCTATGTTATTTGCTATTTGTTGTGCACAAGAATCTTTTGAATACACGCATCCAGCTGAAATCAGGGGCTTCGGTAGCCCGGTTGGAAGAGTAACGGATTAGCAACCGGAGGGTTGAGAGTTCGAATCGAGGAAGTCTGGTGCACGTTAAATCAGTCTTGGCCTCAAATGTCCTCACGCTAGAATGGTGTGGAAGTTTGGAGAGTTGGGTGCCAGTTCAGGTGTGACCTCTTCATATGACCGTGGTTCAAATATTACGTGGTGTTGTCCTCGAATCTTTCCCTTCAGGTTTGATCCCGGACCGTCGCCAATACCCCGTTGTGTTGCTCCAGTATGACGTTAGTTAAATACCTACCTACCGAATAATAGAAATGTAGGTTCTTGTAATACTTTCTCAATGTTCTACTTTCTAATGCTTCTACTACTTTCACACATACCGTACCACTTCAAAATATACTCACCTATCACCGAAAATCAGTAATAAAAAGTATTGAATAGTATTCATGATAATTTAGAATCCTACTCTGGATGGTACTCCTACCTTCAATGCAGTAGAAGTACTTCTAGTACAACTTCTAATTTCCGAACAGTAGAAGCAGAAAATACTTATAATACTACTTCTACTTTCACACATATGTTGAAAATTACTTACCTAATATCCTTAATAAAAATATTGCTTCCTTCTAACGTCGGCTTACAAGTAAAACACACCAAGTTAAAATTTTCAAAATGCGAATTTTTTAGCCTTTCTAGACCAGAATGTGGTGATCTTTAAACTGGTAAAGTGTAAGTAATTTTTCTTCGCATCAAGGTTAGATTCTTCCTGAGGTAGGTAGGCAGTTAATTAAAATCGCACTGGAGCAACACAACGAGCGGTTGGTGACGGTTCTGGATCCGAAGGGTAAGATCGAGGACAACACATTGTAATTTTGAACCACGGTCAGATGACGATGTCAATACCTGAACTGGTATCCCACTCTCAAAAACCTCCGCACTACGACAACATGAGGACATTTGAGGCCACGACAGATTTAAAGTTCAGCATCCCCCGTGTACATGATGGTCTTTGGCTGGACCTAGTTTCAAACTCGCGACCCTCCGTTTGCTAATCCGTTACTCTACCAACTGGACTATCGTGGCCCCATTTCTTCCTGAGAAGCACTGAGTTAGGATTCTTTCCTCTTCGTTTTCTCAAAACTGTCTCTATATAATCTTTGTTGTTGAGAATCCTATCGGAATATTACTTCTACTTTACTTTCACAAACTAATTTTAGTCCCCACTTCTACTTTAACATACCACTTTTACACACACACTCTACTTTCTACTTTCATATACTACTTTATCTCTACTTCTACTTTCGGAATAGCTATAGAAAGTACTCAATTTTTACTTTCTAATACTACTTTTACATTCGTTCTCTCATATTTAACCATTTTCAATATTTCAATAATTTTTAGAATTGAACGGAATTCGTAAACTGATCATGAAATAGAAAAACTGCAATTTTTGTCAATCCCCTCAATCCCGCAGCTGACAGCAGTCCCACGACGCTTAGGTTGCTAACTACTGGTATGTAAGGGTTCGGCCCGTAGTGCTTTGTTGCACTGTTGTATTCGCTAACAGTGGTTCAGGAAACTTAGAAGATTAAACTAATCTCAGGATGATTGCAATCTACCTATGAGAAACTACCTGAGAAATCTCCTAGTACTTTCAACACCCGCTGTTTAAACTAAAACGACCGCAAATTTAAGGCACGGTTTGAGATAGGAAGTAAGGGATAAGGATGTGAATGAGTAACCACGTAGCGTAAGGTTGAAGAAATAAAATGAAGGAAATTTAGTTTTTTTACAAAACGTTTGATTCTCTTATTTGTATCCGTTCAATAGGGAAAAATTATAAGGTTTCTGTTTCGATTCAGAGAGTACGAATCTCGCTATTGACGAAATAAGATAGTTTATAAAGACAAGAAAAATAAATATACATTGACAACTGAATTCAAGTAAAACTGTACATCTGTTTCGATTCAGAATACGAATCTTAAATTTGATGAAACAAAATAGTTTATAATAACAAGAAAAATAAATATACTTCGACAAAACTGAATTCAAGAAAAACTGTACACAACATGAATACTAGGCTTGCAAGAACTGTATAAGGTACTGGCATTCCTTAAAATAATGATTGTCTTAAACACTAAATGTTTTTAAACGAAATTATTAATGATCCTTAAAGAACTAATAATAATTTAGATCTCAAAACTCACTTTTGAAAAAACGTTCATAGAATTTAATGCAAGTAATATACAAACACAAAATTTTCAAAATAGTGTATGTGTAATCTTTCCCAGCACTATATTTTTTTACTTTGTGTGTTTCACTTATAAGCCGGCTATATATTATCGTTATTTAATTATATTTTGATTAATTTGTTTTTTAATTTTAAGAGTTAAATAATTTATTAGTTTCTAAATTCATTTATGTGCAATCTCCAAGGGATTTATTAGTTATTGATTAAAATTCGCTATGTTGGTGTCCATATTTTATAATTCTTGATTGGCAATAGTTTAAAATGAATAGTGCGAGTGTGTATATTATTCAGTATTATAATAGTAATTTTCCAGACATTCTCGTTGCCTTACTTATTTTTCTGTTTTCCACCTGTTGTAGATGCAGTTCAGAACCTTTGGAATAGCCACAGCGTGGTTATATGACTCTGCACTTTAAAACCTCAAGAGATAAGTATGGAATGATATTTCACATTCACACACCGAAACTTCTAGGAATGTCTATTTCTTTGCATTAGGAATATAGGTATTTGTTCTGTTTTGTTTGTTTTCATGGAATGAAACAAGTTTTTCATTGAGTCAAATCTACTAACATGGTCTATATCTGAGGGTCGGGTTAAGATTACTTTCAGTCTTCTTTTGTCGTAAGTAGTTTGTAATTTCAGTCTGAAACTGCTTTTTCTGTCATGACTGCATAAAATAAAATAGGTACCACCTGTAACTTTCTGAATAGCCCGTCATGTTGCTCCATTGCGACGTAAATTCAACTACCAACTACCTGTAACTTTCTGACTGGACAAACGACAGGAAGAAAGTCACTGACTTAACTAGAACCTAGACTCAGATATCTTTTTGTTGTTCTATTGTTGACGGATTAATAAGCTAACGGACAGACGACAGGAAAAAGTCACTGACTTAACTAGAACCTAGACTCATATATTTTTTGTTGTTCTATTGTTGACGGATTAATAAGCTAATGGACAGACTACAGGGAAAAGAGTCACTGACTTAATTAGAATCTAGGCTCAGAGATCTTTTTGTTGGTCTATTGTTGACCTAAACATTTTTGTGATTTCAAATGAATACATTTCCCATTGTAATCCTTTCCTTAAGTCCACCGACATTCCTTGCAGCTGCAAGAAATCCGTTAGCAGAACTTATATTTATTAACAGATCTTCTAATAACTTGAGATATGGGACACACTGTATCACTGAATGACACTCTCAGGGAGAACATCCGTTAAAGATATCAGGAGAAATCCGAGCAGAATTCCTACTTGTCATTTGGCAGAGCATTAAAAAAATGAGTCTTGTCTCATGGTGCATTTAATGCGAATGAGAAACGGATATGAAGAGATTAAGATAAGTAGTGTATCATCATTCGCGTCCTCAAGCACCTCTCCAAAAAGTACTTCGAAAGTGACGAAAAAATAATTACGTGTCAATCTAAGACAGTCCCTGAACTCCTTAAGATAATTTTCTTTTGGGAAATAAATGAATGATGTACATTGAATCTAAGGTGATAATTTATGATATTCCTGATGGAGATTAGGTTGCTACATATTTTAATAAATGGTATAAATATAAGTATACTTAAGAGCATAAACTATATATTGAAATCTTGTTTAAACTGATTGCCTGGTGTATTCCATTTGAACCCGTCAAAACGTTGTATTTTTTAAGAAGTACAACGTTTAAGAAATTATTTTAAGAAATTTTTTAAGAAATAATACAAATATTTAGGTATATTGAAGAACTAAATCAACAAATTAAAACTCTTGTTATTAATGAAAAGTGTGATTTCATTGCAGAATTCATGGATCTAATTCCGTGTGTGCCCAAGTTAATAAAAAATTCACAGATCATTAAGAATTAAGTTTTGTAATCAATTCTTATATTTACTTCTACCACAAACGAAGTGCATATAACAGGTGAAAAACTAATCAGTGGTTATATCTCTAGGTTTATTCAAAATTCAGGAAGCAAAGATCAAAGTAACATATAAAACCTAATTGTGTTACTTGAAGAATGAGAAATTCATTAAGCAACCATGTGAGAAGTTAAGGAATATATACGAGAACCGTTATTTAAAATTTAAATTCATTTTATTAGTGAAAGAAGATAAATCACAACCACACATTTGGGGGAAAACTAGGATATATAACAGTGAAAATGTTAACCTAATGATAAAAGAAAACAACTCGAATGTACTTATTGGGTTGGTTAGATAGTATTAGTTGTAAGACGAAGGAATAATTTGGTATTCAACTTCTTCAATCTGTTATAATCTTGTTGAATTTCATACGCAGTTCTTTGAGCTCTTGTGGTAATCATGACCGACCTATTATTTAAGCTTTTTAAACTAAATGTAAAAATTAATCTAATAGTCTTTCTAATACATTTTATCTTTAAGTAGATCTTACAGATAAGAATGGTTGTCAAAATTATAATCTTACGAACCATAAGGGAAAATGTATTCCTAATATTAGAAATTTATCAAAACATGTTTTGATAAAATATCTGTCTTACCAAGCAGACAGATAGGCCAATCGAAATCCGTCGAACGTCCTTATTTCTTACGCAGTCGAAACACAGTCAACCCTATCGCCTTAAATTGAATGACATTGTGTTTTTCGAATTAAAGGGTATCCTTTACTAGACATCTAGATTTGAATTAAAATAATGTACCATAATGCACCATAAGTATTGTTTTATATTGCACAAATCTGGTCTAATTAGCCCTCGTGTAACAAAAAAGACCGTAGACCAACAAATCAAATTATTACACAAATCAATACACTTTTGGGGTCCTAATTTTACTTAATAAGAATTCTAATCTTCAAAGGTTTTAAAAGATTACAAAAATTCAATAAGCGAGTTATCATTAGGTAGTGTTCGCTATGATAAAAGGCTCTATTACAATTTTAGAAGTGTGAGATAATGCAGAGAATTAAATCTATTCTAAAGCAATAGCCCGATGTGTTGCACCATCGAGAAGTAAATTCAACTACCAACCAACTGTTCAAAAGCAAGAATAATTCAAATTAATCATTTCCACTACATACATTGCTTGTACCACATTTTCATTGACCAAAACTAGTAATGATAGCACCTCAACAGTAACATTATAGTAGCTCATTTACACGAACCCACGTTCCATAGAAAAGAATAGCAGAAGTGTGAGATAATACAGAGAAGGAAATTTATTATAAAGCAAGAATTCCTAGCCCTCGAATATCTTGATAGTCACGTAAGTTAAAGAACCATTGCATGAAACAACATATAATATTACTATTTCCCATGATTACAAAACCAAATTACTATTTATCTTACGGGATCATTGCATCAAATAATACGTAAATAATATTTCGCATAAGAGCACAATGCTAAATAATCATTACCTGTTTTATAATATTTCTGTTGAACGAATTTTTGCTTACTTTCTAAAATTATTTTAGGTGTTAGAAGCATTACTTAACGCTATTCCTCATTTTAATACATGTGCTATAGTAGCTATTTTCAATTTCTCTAAATCTACATTCTCATTTTCTTATTCAAATAAATTTGAAACGTTACCTATTTGCACGATATTACATGCAATATTATTCAAACAAGATTCATAGAAGCTTGAATTATGTAAAATTTGCAGTGCGTAGGCTAGGATACACTTTTAATTTCCTTGCTTTTCATTCTAGTCTTAATTATAGGTTCCTTTTCTGTTGTGTTTAACGTGTACTTAATCCTTTAATCTTAAATGAAATTCATCTAAAATAATTAACATACCGAAATATAAATGAAATGTTAGTGTGAGTTCGGTATAAGTAAATATTTAATTTGTCTCAAAATGTATTTCGACGCGTTATGTAGTAATGCTTCTGCATTATTTTATACTTCCCTTTCGGGTTTATATCATGTTTAATATCTTCACAGATATATAAGGGTAGTTAAAATTTGAGCTTCGTTATGTTTAATGAATGAAATACTTAGGAAGTGATACCTAAAAGGTTTTTTCAAACAAGGAGTGATTACTCGAGTGATAGTATGTTTTAACACTCCCGAAAAGTACTTCAAACCGTATCCTAATTGTATTTCTCTTTCAACCAGAGATTGGTTTAACAGACTAGTTTTCGAAACTAAATATATTAGATCACTGCTTGAAGTAATCTCGTTTGTTAATCCGTTAAGCTTACAATCGTAGTATCTATAAGATTTTTAAAAATGCACTTTGAACCATGCAAGATTAAATTGCCTGTGGTATAATAATATATTAATGGTAGTTTTTGAAATAGCATTTAATAAGATAATTGCAAATTTCACCCCTCTCAGGGATTGCATATACGAGATGCATTTTCTGTCAAGCTAAATGTAGGCGGCGGTAGTGTTTCTGCCGTGTTACGTGTTTTATGTGCATATTCCGAACGTCACGTCAGAACAGACGGTTAGAGCTACATTATTTCAGCACTTCAACACATGACCAAACCCTCAAAAGAAAACCTTCCTTTTTGGATGGATAATATTATTAAAAACAAAAATTCAATTTGCAATATCAAAAAATGTGTGGGGGTGGACGATCGGCTGTGATATAGTATCCATTCCAAGTGATACTCTGGGAATGGAAGGTGGAAAACATTTCCTTAATTGTTCTAGTGAGACTTGAGGTAATATATTATTTCTCCTTTCTAGAGCGGCTACTATGTATTTTAATTATTTTAAAGATGTGATTTATTTTATGAACACTCCCAATGAGGGTGTTTTCCTGTTTTATCCTCAGAATTCTATTCCTGATAAATTTTTGAGGAATTTAAATGTAAAAATATTGTAGCCATTAAAATGGGGTGTTATTGCCCCGATATAATCTTAACCCTCAAAAATTCATATCATATGTAAATCTCAATAGCATATGTTTTAAGAAACGACGAATAAAATAATCACGTCGCCCTGTGTGCCTCCTTTCGGTCCTCCGACCAATGAATTCAGTTCCTCGTGTTGTGTTGATTGTGTGTGTAGTGTAATTTCTTTGTATTCTGTTCATATATTCGCTGTTATGTTCCAATTTTAATCTTTGCCCATTGATGCCTTTTGTTCCGTTTGTGCACTTGTATATGTCCAAATGTTATATTGTATGTGATATCTTTTTTATCTCGTTTTCCCTTTCTCCGTCCCTCCAATGAAAACTCTAAACCTCTAGTTTCATTAAGTATCAACTAAGTAAGCATTTCGCCAACGAAAATTTCATATTGTTATATGGTACTTTATTGGACGACACCAATTAGATTAAACACCGAATGTCACCGAAACGGCGATGAGCTACATTTTATGGCTACTCCGATATGTATCACGTGAGTGCATTTAGCTAGCTATTATTTGGGTAGCTAGTCACGTAGGTGCATTTGGGTATTGGAAGTAAAATCTTCGCATTTCGTCTGGTTTGTTTACAAAAAATCCTTGTCATGCATTGGGCAACAACCTACAGTATACCCTGCATGATTGTTGGTTGATAGTTTTACATTAGTCTAACCAGTCTAATCAGTTTTGACCTACCTAGACTTAGTACTAGTCTAACCTGTTTTGACTTTAAAAAATAAAATGTTTCCTCTGAATCTTTTAACATTCAGAGATTTTCAGTGTAAACAAATAAACTAGACGGAAAACGGAGATTTTACTTCTGGTTACTCCAATGATACATGTCGAGGGTACCTTAAAATGTGGATTTTCGCCGTTTGGTGTTTAATTTAATTAGCATTGACCAATTAACTCTCATAAATATTCGTGATTCATTCTTTGGAATTTCTATTGGCCATGGATTGAAATCGCTTTTGAAAAGCAAGCCAAGTGACGTAAAGTCCAAAATACGTACTGAAGCACACCACAGAAACACTACCTCCATCTACCTTTAGTTTGACAAATAAAATCCTTTCGTAGATGTGGTTACATAGTCATTAATATGATGGATGCAAGATAAAAACAATATAAGGGTCGTTTGATAAGTTTAGTAAATTTCTAGGAAATGGGAGCCTCAATTAATTTGATGACGTCTCGGCTGGTAGGTGTCACTCTTCAAACTACCTCAGATTAAATTCCAGCCAGATGCGACACTTTGAGTTCTACAGACGTTTGAAGCACAAAATAGAAAAAATGAATTCCACGAAGTGTCGAAACATTTTTATTTGAAGTGGTCGACCACGCAGGTTAAAGATGAGTTGGATGAAGTTCATAGGTACTCTGCACCAACAATGAAAACTGTTTATTTCTCGATAAATGAGTTTAAAAGGGGCGACATGCACTGAATATGAAAATGCTCTGGACTCCCAGTTGAGGTCACCAAGACAGATATCTTTGAAAGAATCCATTATATCTTTACGTAAGACCGCCGAGTGAAAGTGTGCGATATTGCTGAGACAGTAGGTACCTCAACTGAACGAGTGTACAATATGCTGCATGAAAATTTGCGGATGAAAAAGCTGTGTGCGCGATGTGTGAAGCAATTGTTCACTGTGGACCAAAAATGCACGTGAAAGGAAATTTCAGCGAAGTGGGGTTTGGCGATGTTCAGGACTTTCTGCGTCGATTCTTAACTTTGGATGAAACATTGGTTCACCACTACACACCTGAGTCCAAGCAGCAGACAAAGCAGTAGACAGCGAGTGGTGAAATTGCGCCGAAGAAGGCGAAGAGCCTTTTGTCGGCTGGGAAGGTGACCATTTTTGGGGGGATTCTCAATGAAATATCCTGGTCCATTATAAGGAAAAGGGAAAAACATTGACAGAATCCTATTCTGCAACATTATTGTACCGTTTGATAAAAGAACTTAAACAATATCAATCAAGATTGGCGCACAAAAAGTGCTCTTTCACCAAGACAATGGGTCGTCCCACAAATCGACCGTCGAAATGGCATACGAATTAGGCTTCGAATTGATTTCTCATCCACCCTATTCTCCAGACTTGATCCCGTGCTACTTATTCCAAAACTTAAAAATGGGATGAAAATGAGTTCCAATCAGATGAAAGAAACTCCCTGGATCAAGTGTATAGCCCTCGATGGAGACTATGTTAAGAAATAAAATCGATTTTTTTTCAAAAAAATCTTTTGTGCTTTTTTACTATACTTATCAAGCAAACCCTCAAACTAAACTTTTCAGAAACCGTGAAATCTCATGACGTTCAGAGGATTATGGACCAGCTTCATGCACTGGAAATGACTACTTTTATTTGTGCATTGTAATGACTTATAAAAAGTTTACTCCAATAGCAAAAAGGAACTAGACAATCCCAATCAGGTCATCTCATCGTTAATGTGAATCCGGAGTAAAAATTTCATTCTTAAAAGTGCAGTTTTAAGAAAATAGAAATTTCAGTATCGGTACCTGCTATATTCTTGAATCGTTCGAAACAGTTCAAAACGTAGATATAATTTGTACAACAAATTAAGAAATCCAATTGCCCTAAAAGTTTTTGCTATAAATCCACTCAAAACATCTATTGCAATTTTCTACCGAAGAAAAAAGATCCCCATGAAATATCCTTAAGTAAATAAAAACGTTCTCCACTAGCTCCTTATATTACACATCGAATGGATTCTCTTCAGGTTCGAAACAATCCAATTTAGTATCTGATTCATAAAAATGTCGGAGGGTTTTATGTCGGGCAAAGATAAGGTTGAACATTCAGAAGAATGCTTGAGTATTACTTAACAATCAATAAAATGTTTAACCTTGGCATCCGATACGGTGAAGATACCATTTTTCAGGCTTTTTTTGCCCGACTTCCGAAATACATCATGAAAAAACGGAATACAATACACGGAGAGAAAAATACGGCTTTGACGATTTGTGGAAATAACCTTTCTCGTTCGCTTTCCTTACTCTAGAAATGAAGTAAAAGAACGAAGGAAGGTATAAAAAATACATAATAGATCCATTTTGAAAAGTTCGGATAACTCCTCTTGTTCTCTCAATCTCTAACGATTGGTTGTCATGGCAACATAGACGCTTGGGTCTGAATAATGTATATTATAACGATTTTATGCATGCGCTTATTACCCGGTTATCAATCACTGTAAAATCCGACATTTTTTAGCTATATATTTTATATATAACCCTTTTTTGCAATAAGGAATATAAAAAGGAGATCAAATAAACTGTCCAAATCCATTGGCTTTGGTTTAAACTTTGAAGGGTGTGAAAAAATAGCTTTAGTTCTCTGAATATTATGAACGAGAATGTTTTGTTTATTCTAAAACAATCTTATTTGTATCAGCGGATATTATATATAATATCTAATATAATTATATACAGGGTGGATTTATTTTCGAAAATATCTGGCCAAATTGTAAATTGTGATAGAGCGTCCAAAATAAACATTTTTGACAAAGAATGTGTGTCTGGAAATGCCGCGTTTAGGTGGTAGAGGGCGCTGCTTAGCTCAGCAGGTAACATCGTTTCTGTGGCGTAAGGCGTCATTTCCACTCGGTTTTTCAACGGTAAGCTCCGAATTCGTGTAGCGATGCATGCCGTTGAAAATCCGAGCGGGGAATAGAGTCTTTATACAAGGTGTTTCGAAAATATGAGGCCAAACTGTAAAGGGTGGTAGCCCAAAATAAACATATTTGTCAAATAATGTTTCCGAAAATGCCACGTTTAGGTAGAAGAGGGCGTTGTTTAGGTCAGTCGATAACATCATTTTCAGTGGCGTAATTAATACTAATAATAGGTCGAATAAACTGTTCAAATCCATTGTCTTTGGTTTAAACTTTGAAAGGAGAGAAAAAATAGTTTTAGTTCTGGGAAGATTATGAATAAGAATGTTTTGTTTATCCATAAAAATCTTATTTGTTAGCTTAAGTATCTTATGATATAAATGTGTATCAATGAAATTTTTAAATTATGACTTATCTTTCACTTTCAGTGTATAATGAAAAGTTTGCAACTTAACGGTGTAAAAAGTCTAAAACGTGATTATCGATAATCCTTAGATGCGAGTTGAAAGTATTATTAGTCTTATAAAACCTTCATTACAATATTTAGCACAATATCGTGGAATAATCCGGAATTCATTCTCACTCCTCATAAACAAGTAAAATTAGTTGTAATGCGACTATTAATAGTTATTCTAAATAAAAATTAATAAATAACTTTTCTTTAACTTTATGTTGCAATACTTATAATAGCTTCTTTCTTGTGTTGGACTGGCAAGAGGGGATCTCTATGGAAGTCCTAATATGGTGTTGGACTTTGAGCGTGTTCAAACTCATGAACTTGGTCTAGCTGTTTAGCTAGGCCTTAACCCTCCAAGTGGTTTCGACAAGGTATCTCATCCATCAAGATTTGATCAATTTTGCTAATGACGAAACATCTCGTCAACAAGGTATTATCAATTTTTTTATGATAGCAAGATCAAGATCTGGTCAGTTTTGCTCTTATAACGAGATACCTAATTGAGACAACATGTGGGTTAAGGAATAAGTAATAACATTTATAAATATACTTAAGAACGATGAATACAATTTTTACGAACCTTGAAAATGTTCAATTTCACCTTCACCGAATGTCACAATTCACGATACCTTTATTTGACTAAATAGAGCTCAAGGTGTCATGATTCGTGGTGCTAGTAATAAAAAGGAAGTTCATTCATTAGATAAGAATGCCGCAATTTTCGAAGCTGGCACGCAATGCTGTCGCCCAACTGTTCACTGACCACGCAATATGAATGAAGGTTATTTAAGAATCTGGGAAACAATGGCTATTTTGGCTATTATATAATTTTTGTCGAGTTACCGTAAAAATTTTTGCCACATCACATCTATAAAGGGGGAGCAGGTTTTAAAAACTTACCTTCAGCACCATTGTGTGTGTGTGATTCCTGTTTTAAAAATCGCCATGAAATATCTCAAATCCTCAACACTCGTGGTGGTTGTCTCGATCTCATCATTAGAAGAAAACTGACTAGGTTTTGATGGACGAGATATCTCGTTCATTACAAAAAACTGACCAGGTATTGATCTCGTAAACGTCAAAAAATCGACAATACCTTTATGAACGAGGTATCTAGTCATTAGTGAAATCGATCAGGTCTTGATGGACGAGATATCTCGTCGAAACCACTTGGGGGTTAAGAAAATAACTTTTTAAAAAATTGATTAAACTGGTGCAAATTCCTTTTCAGCTATTGGAACCCAATTGGAAGCACAATAAAATGTTTGCTACATAGTAAACAGAATTAAATATCCTCCACATTGCAAGCAGAATAAAATGTTTACTACATTGTAAACAGAATTAAATGTCCATCACATTTCACGCAGAATAAAATTTTTGTCAACCCATCGTAAAATTTATTACCACATCGCAGCTATAAGGGGAACAGGTATTTGAGACCTTACCTTTCTCCATATGAATAGGGAAATGAATTAACAATGTAAGATATGCAAGTGGGTGGTCCGTCTGTCAGATGCCCGATCATTAACAACAGTGGACCACTCTCTTATGTTTTCTTGAATGTCATCGAATAGTTTCGACTGATGAAAAAGAAAGCCAGCACAGAGAGTAACATCATTTGAGCCAGTCGCTGAATGGTCCAAAGTACGGGTTAACGCCGCAAATAAAATCAAAGGAAATTCAGTTCCATTCTTCTTAGCAGTCCAATTGTTCTCTTTCTCTGCATAATTACCACTGAACAAGAACTTTGATTAAACCAACCGTAACTTAAAGTAAAGAAATGCCTTTGTCATGTAAATTGCCAAAAGATTTGAATATCAGCTTACCTGATTACAACATTTTAACCGACGGTTAATTAAAAGAAAAACTTCCATTTATCTGAATCCTTGTCCTCCCTTCGTTTTGAGTTTAAAGAGTTTTTTTTTATTTCAGATCTAGATTAAAAATAGCAAAATTATTGTGAATTCCAATTCTCTTGCTTTCTAAACTGGAGAGTCAATGCATGGAAGAAATTGAATAGTTGAGCCTAGTGGCGTAAGAAAATAAGTTTAACTTCGACTTTAACATGTTATGATACCTCACGAAAATTATATTGATTAATGTTTTAAGATCTTGTGTGGTTTTATTCTAATAAATGGTTCATTCAGTTGGGAAAATGTAAATCGCTTCTTAAACTATAAGCATGATACTTAGATAACTACTAAAAATATGCTAACTAAACTTAATCATATTTTAAATGTTCCAGAGGCCATGAGACGTCAAATGTCTCACCTCCTTCAAATGGTTAAGTTTGGTACATAAATTATGCTAAGGCATATAACTCTTTTATTTGGAGGCCCAAAAATCACTAGACCATTTATAAATAGAATAACTCTTTTATGTATTAAAAATTCACATTTATTCTTTTATAAACAATAAATACACGTCTTGGAAATTATTTTTAATTAGTTTTGTAGATTATGTCCTTCAAATGGCCACCATTTTGTTCTTGACAGTGGCGGGCTCTTTCTAAAGTGTGCTCCATCACCTCTCGTAATGTTTCTTGGCTTATTCCTTCAATTTCTTCACGGATGTTGGCCTGCAATTGCTGGATGGCCCGAGGTTTATTACGGTATACTCTTTCTTTTAAATATCCCCACAAGAAAAAAATCTGTAAGGTCAGGCTCGTAAGGTAAGATCAGTAAGGCTCACCTGTCCGTAAGGTCAGGTGAGCGTGGAGGCCAATTGAATTCAGAGTTTCGCGAAATTATCCACGGTCCAAAAATTTGCCTTACGAGTTCCATCGTCGGACGAGTTGTATGGGAAGTCCCCATCTTGCTGCCACCATACCTCTGGTGCGTTCTCAACTGCCGAATGACGAATGTAAGCACATTGGGTTAGCACAATTGACCGTTGGTTTTGTAGATAAAATTGGATTATTTTTACTCGTTGCTCTGTCGTGAATTTCTCCATAACTATTTTCCAAGGATTACATATAAATAATTTGAAAAATTAATAGAAGAAAAGTTATTTTTTTAAATGGTCTAGTGACTTTTTGGGCCACCCTGTATATAAATATTCAAAATATTTTAAGGCTGATAAGGCATTTGAATATTCTCTATTTGATATTATCTATTCTAGTTGTGTTCTAAAAGGGCGGTGAGACAAGAGGTGTATCAGTATTCTAATAACAGTCATTCCCATCATATATAGAAGTTCTAGATATATTAAGGCTCTAAAGCATATGAATATTCTCTTGTTTGATATTCTGATCCATATGTGTATTCTATAAGGGCGGTGAGACATAAAAGGTTTATAAATATTCCAATAACTGTCATTTCCATCACATATAAATAAATTTTCTAGGCATATTAAGGTTGGCTGATGTCTATGAATATTCTCTCATTTGATATTCTGCTGACTAGTGCTCAAGAAGAGCACTATATAGTGATATAAGCAAATATAGTGATATAAGGTTGAACGTGTGTGTCTTCACTCAAAGTTTTTCTAAAAAAAAACATTTTTTTAACGTAGTGCTCTTTAAAGGTTTAATAGTGGTAATAGGGTAATAATTTAAATTATTCAGGTTATTATCTGATACAAAGGTTAGGCATGAAGGCTTTATTACTTGAAAAAGAATAGAAATTATTAAAATTACCTTTATTATTTTATTTTCTGTTTTATCTTTTGCTTCAAATGTAGACATACTTTGGTGTTTTGTGTAACTTCATTTGTTACTAAAAGTTTCTACTTTTATTTGGTAGAAGTTCAATTTTTTAATTTAAGAAGCATGGTGTTACCTAATTTATCAACGCAGTACATTTTAATGTATTTCAAAGCTATTGATTTATTCTTTCTAAACGAGCTACATTGTGTTGTTTTTTCTTTCATCCTTTGTTTAGCTTCTCAAAATAACATTATAAAAAATTAGTTTCAGTAGACAATCCTTTCTTCGAAAGGGGTTGTAATACCACATTTGTGAATTTTCAAAATTCCCACTCCCCTCTTTCAAATCCCATCAAAGATATTGATTTAATCTTTATAAACAAGCTGTATTATGTTGTTTTTCTTTTATCCTTTGATGAGCTTCTCAAAATACATTATGGAAAATTAGCTTTATTGGGCAATTTCCTCTTCGAAAAAGGTTGTAATACCACGTTGGTGAATTTTCAAAATCCTCTCTCCCCTTTCAAATTTCATCAAAGACATTGATTTAATCTTTATAAACAAGCTATATTATGTTGTTTTTCTTTTATCCTTTGATGAGCTTCTCAAAATACATTATGGAAAATTAGTTTCATTGAGCAATTTCCTCTTCGAAAAAGGTTGTAATACCAAGTTAGTGAATTTTCAAAATCCTCTCTCCCTACTTTCAAATCCCATCATAGATATTGATTTAATCTTTATAAATAAGCTATATTATGTTGTTTTCATTCATCTTTTGTTTAGATATTCAAAATATCATTTGGAAAATTAGTTTCAGTGGCCAATCCCCCTTCTAAAAAGGTTGCAATACCTCAGTGGTGAGTTTTCAAAATCCCTACTTAGCAATTTAATTAATTTATTTGCTTTTAATAAAGCGCCCAGGTGTGCCCATCAAACTGGTAAGTCTCTTAAAAGTATAGGCTCGGAGGCACTTTTAGTGGTCTGATTATACCACCTATTGAAACCTTTCGAAGTCATCAAGTATGAATTTATAAAAAAATTAAGTTGCTTTCACAGCTATATGCTTACGATGTCGTATTTTTCTGAAAACTGGTTCAAAGCTTTTGACTATTATTTACATGATAAATTAAAACAGAAACCGAATAATCAATCCTAAGCATCAAAGAACTAAAGGAGTCAATGGAGTTTTAAAGTATTTTATCTGCGCTATAGGAAGTTGGACCGATCCATCGCTTAAGTGAATGGTGCCTTCCTCTCAAAGGGAAGAGCTATACTTAGTCTCCACGTACCATATTTCGTATTGCTTTGTAGTTGAAACATCAAAGGCTTCGTTTTAGACTTCCTGCCAAGAAAAAAAGCGCGATTCAAAAGTATTTTAGTTTCCGCCGACACCCTTTCACTCGACGCATTTCCAAGACAGATAACACACCAGAGGAGATGACCTTGCTCATATAAAATTAATTACAACCGAACCATTTTGCCGTAATACACTTGAAATATTCATCGCCGCTCCTCAATTAGAAATAACGAAAAGTTCGCAGGGCCTAAGGGGGAGGAAAAGGTAATGAAACAGCACACGCACCCAGCAATGGAAACTTAGGCCATGGTTGGATTATTCTTCGATCTGATTTTGTGTTGTTTCTTTGAAAACTAATTAACTTCTGTAATAAGTTTGCTATAGTGCTCACTCGAGTGGATGCCAGTCTGCGGTGTAATGCATTGTTACCTCTCATTTGTTTTCCAAAAATTGTTTTCTGAAAGGATTTTTAGTTAATACTAAGTTTAATGAGCTGTGATGATTTCTGTAATTAATTGATTATTCTGCGGGCTCATTGGCCCTTCTCTCTCGTTAGATAATGAAAAGGTGTTAAGCGATAGCGGGATACTAATTTACTCGTTTTTACTGCCACTTTAATGGAAATGGGATACATTGCGGTCATTCCGATTCCCGAAATTCGGATACATTCTGATAACGTTTTGAAACAATTCTTGAGATGGGAATTTTAATTGTGAGCTGATGACCGTCATTATCGTTCAGAGAATTCATTTGCTTTGCATAATTATTGTAGGCAGATAGGGTAACGAATTAAAAATTTTTGAGTACTAAAAAGTTTTGCTTTTATTTATTACATCTGAACACAAAAATTATTTAAGATGCCTTAAAAAATAACTTAAATTGAAGAACGAAAATTTATGAAATAGCGGACTCAAGAAGAGAAGTATAAGTTTGTTTCACCCTCCAAGTGGCTTCGACGAGATATCTCGTCTATCAAGATCTGATCAATTTTGCTAATGACGAAATGTATCGTCATCAAGATACTGCCGATTTTTTTATTATGACGATTTCAAAATCTGATTAGTTTTCTTCTGATGATCCTCGTCCATCAAAATCTGCTAATGGTTTCGCTAGTGATGAGATACCTCATCCAGACAACCACCAGGAGGTTTAAGATACTTAAGATGCTTAAGTACTGCGGAATATCATAAGCAATCGGGGGATATAAACATCTTTAACCCTCCGATAGGTTCACATGCATATATTCGTTCTGAAATCTTAGTCTTCCCCTGCCTCGTATTCTAACCTGATTTTGACCTTCTTGAACAATAGAATCTTTCCCAGAATTTTTTTAATCAATAGATGTTCTTATTTTGCAATTATGTGTGTTGTGGGTTAAAAGCAATACTACACTACTCGGAAATCTCGTGGCACTGAGAAAGATAAGGGTTTAATGATACAATATAATATACGAAAATTCGATTATACGACAAATAAGAAGTAAAATGTGTTTAAATGAGTTCTTAAAAATTTTATATATTCCAAATTATATAAAATATGTTGTATATAGCATTTATCAACGAGACAAGCTATTTGTATTTTAAATATTTTGTGGGCATGTCTGCATTTTACATACAGTAGTTTTAATTTATTCAGTTTTCTAGCAATCGACTTTTTGCATACCCTTGTTAAACCTTCATTAATTGTTCCCACAATCTATGTCATTTGATTTCTGTGCACTTAAGATATTCTATCCTTGAGGAAATGAGCGGGTTAAAAATAATTGTTTCCATTCTTCGACACTGCAATATGTTGTTTCTTCGAAATGATGACTTAAATATTTAAAATATCAAATTTATGAGACAAGCTATGAAATATATTAAAAGTTTTTATTTTTTATGCTTAATAGGAGTAGTTGTATGTTTGAGAAACCGCATGTGATTAATTCATTACACGTTCCTTAGCCATCGAAAACATCGCCAAACATAATTCTAGTATTCGTGCCAAGAATAACTTATTTATACAGTAGTTAGTATTAGTGGATAGTATTCCTCTTTTACGATCGTCAGTAAAGAGAATCCCAGTTGTTTCGAAATATAAAATAGAAGTCCTCTAGGTCCAAATGTTATTCGCACACTCAACTGCAAACTGTTTGGCAGATAATCCAGCATAGAGCATTAACATTTATCCTGATTTCTCTGCACTGGGGTCGATGAACGTTAAATCTTACGTGGCCTCAAATGTCCTCACTCTGGCGTGGTGTGGAAGTTTGGAGAGTGAGGTGCTCAGCTGTTGTTCTCGTCCTCTGACCGTGGTTCAAAACTACGAGGCGTTGTCCTTGGATCTTTCCCTTCGAGATTGATCCCAGATCGTCGTCAGTAGCCCGTTGTGTTGCTCCAGTGTGACGTTAATGAACTCCCTAACTGATTTCTCTAAGATGGCAGTCCTAAAATATTCACATACAGTTAAAATATGCTATTCGCACTTCACAACAAACTGAGATAATCTGTTCATAGATCATTAACAGTTGATCTTGATTTCTCTGAGATCGCAGTCCTCAAATATTACCAATACTTTATGTAGAAAAGATTTTATTTACACATTCAACTTCAAACTGTTTGACCAGATATACCTTTGATATGGCAAGCTTCAAATATTACCAATACAGTTGAAGTATGCTATTCGCACACTCAACAAACTGTTTGAGAGGTAATCCGTTCATGGATCATTAACAGTTGATCCGGATTTCTTTGAGATGACAGTTCTCTAATATTCCCAATACAATTAAAGTAGAAATTCATGACATAGAAACAGTTTCATGTAAACTCTTGTATCATTAGTCATAAGAATTCTTCAGTCCAGTTGAAAGTTATGCAATAAATTATGCTATAAGTGTCATCGAATAACATGACACGAAACAACGTATATTTCATGCTCGTGATAACAGAAAAGCAATTCATAATCTTATCAAATCTAATAGGTATGTTACAACTTAACCCACCTGGTGGTTGCCTAGACGAGATATCTCATCAGTAACGAAACTGACCAGATGTTGATGGACAAGATATCTCGTCATTAGAAGAAAACTGACCAGGTCTTAATCTCGTCATCATAAAAATATCGGAAATATTTTGATGACGAGATATCTCGTCATTATCAAAATTAGTCAGATCTTGAGGGAGGATATATTACGTCGAAACCATTTGAAGAGTTAAAATAGGCGTTCTAGTGCAGATAATTTTGTGATAGAATTTTTGGAGACTGGTAAAACGAGCAAGACTACCTTGCAAATGGTAAGTGAAGCTCTGATGTTTCCTTCAATGTTAAAATAGTAGCTATAGGGCATTCGTGCTTCTTGTAGCTTAACGCTATGGAAAGTTTCGTTTTGTTTTGAATTTAATTTTTAATATTTTACTTTTGATAAACGTTGATCTGCACACCGATAGTTTTGATTGAATTTTAAAAATTACAGTTCGCTAACCACACGTGACAAGGTATGCTATTCATGTTTCTGCTTTAAGAAAAAAGTCGGCAGGTGATTTTTATAGTAACACCATACCATGCAGTACCACCGTAACGTACACTCATGTCCAAAATTTAGGCATAATTCGCAAAATGCTAAACAATCGGAGTAAATATGAATACAATGTTTCAAAATCATTTGTAGAGAATCGTGGGAAAAGGTAAAACATTGTGCATATGCAAAACAGTTCAGTCGAGGTCGACATGCGCAAAGCACCGGCACACGTCGGAACGAGTATAAAACAGCCTCGAGCGGCATGGCCAGTTTAGACAGAAATTTCGAAATTGCTGTGGTACGGAGCGTTAACTATCAATAAGAACAAAAGAGGTCACAAAGATGCCAACTGGACATGTTTGTGAAGGAACGAATTATTGGAATGCTGGAATCCGGTCGATCCCAAACCGAAGCATCTCGAATTCTGAATGTGCCTAAGTGTGTGATCTCCAGACTGGCAGAGGTTTCAAACCACTGGAGATGTTACCCGACGACCAGTACCAAGTCGGCCAAGGCTAACAACCGCTCGGCAAGACCGATATTTGGCGATAACTGCGCGACGTCAGAGGAACCGTTCTGCCAGACAACTGGGTTCAGCCCTGACAGCCGCCACAGGAGTTATAGTTTCGAGGCAAACTGTTTACATGAGACTCAGACACATTGATCTCTATGCCAGACGATCAGCAGTTTGCATCCCCCTGACGTCTGCACAGAAACGCGCGCGTTTACAATGGAGTTTGGCACATCGGCAGTGAAGTCGACAACAGTGGAGTAATGTCATGTCCAGTGACGAGTCCAGATTTAGTTTTGCAAACTGATTCTCGTCGTACTACGATCTGGAGAGAACGTGGAACGCGTTTTCAATCGGGAAACATCACGAAAAGACATCGTTTTCCTTCATGGGAGTTCATGGTCTGGGCAGGCATCATGCTGAACGGCCGCACAGACCTCCACATCTTTGACACGGGGTCTGTTACCGGTCAAAGATACAAAGATGAAATCCTTGAGCCTACCATTTGCCTATTTCGAGAGGCTGTCGGTCCTGGTTTCATATTACGGATGATAACGCGCTTCCTCACCGTGCAGCCCTGGTCGACGCCTTCCTTCAAAGTGAAGATATCCACCGCATCAGTGGCCTGCCAACTCTCCTGATCTGAATCCTATAGTACATGTGTGCGATATGCTTGGGAGACATATTGCAGCCCTTCGCTACCCACCAAGCTCCATTCCGGAATTGAAAACTGCTCTTCGTGAGGCTTGGAACTCTTTGAGCACACAACTCATCCATACCCTCATCGAAAGTATGGGAAATCGTTGTGCAGCATGCGTGGATACTAGAGGTTCCTACACACCGTATTAAACTTCAGCATCAGATTGTTTTAATCATTCTGTTTCACTAAAGTTGACACTCGTATTGTGAACCTTTTTCTTTCAACTCTTTTCTTTGGATAATAAAAGTCATTATCCTTGTTTTGCATTGTTTTCTTCTTCTATAACCCTATTACACCCGCATACCGCGTTTCCTTTCATTCCGATGTAGATTTTCTGAAATATTCACATAAACAGAAATTATGCTTAAATTTAGGACATGAATGTATGTTATTTACGTTTCTGCGTACCCTCACATCAGACAGGTATCTTCTTTTTGTATCAGATATCATCAATGTGCGTTTAGCTGCTTTATCAAATAAGGATATTAATTCAATTACATTCAAAAATGTTTACAACAAATTCAAAGCACTGAGGAGTAGAGAAATTGACTAATGAAATTATAAACTATATTCATAGGAATGTTTACTTATGGTACTTTTAAAGATGTAAAATTATTCATTACTCTCAATCATTTTGAAATTTCTCTTCCTGTTCGACAAAAATTCCCTACTAACCATCCACTGACTAATCAGTCTGCTAATCAAATTAAAATAACCCTTAACTTCAAACCAAATTGAATCAGTCACAATTTTCTATAGTACATCAAATCATTAGAATCTAGGAAACAGCTTATGCACATACATCTTTATAAACATGTTATATTACATACTATTTTCCATGGAAATTCGTTTCGAGAAGTGAATTTAGTTTTTCTAGGTAATTCAATTTCCTCCATATTTGTTTTGCTGATGAAAAGTAAAACAGGTAATCCGGATTCTCATAAGTTATTGATCTCAATGCTATTCCTAAAACATGAATTTTATATTAGCTCTCTGAAATATTTAAAACGATAATTTCTATATTTATAAACTTTAAAGTAAAGTATTGGTATTTTTTATGTATTTCCTCTCCTAAATTTATGAAGTATAGGTATATCTAAGTACAAAACCTTTACCTTTCCGGAATATCATGAGTAAGCTAATTTAGAATATAAATATTTTCAGTTGCACAGCTTTTGGAGGAATCATATTTATTTCAGTGCTTACTTATTCTTTCACTATCATGAAGAAATTATAGAGAAAAAGTTTCTCTATAATTGTCTTCCCGTGAATCCGCTGAGATTCTTTCCCTTAAGATTTATATGATCCTGAATTAAAACATCCCTTCTAATATCTCTACATACACTTTACCTGGATATGGTACAATATGCTGATCAAAGTGATGTTCACAGCTGAGGAAATACAGAAACTATTCTTTCACTGACGCGAATAAATTATCGAGAAAATTTTGTATCTTCTAGTGAACCCAATGTGCTTCTTTCCCTTAAAATTTGCAATAGCCCGTTGTGTTGCTCCAGTGTGACGTTAAGTAAAAATACCTACCTACCCTTAAAATTTATATGATCCTATACTAACCCTCCAAGTGGTTTCGACAAGATATCTCGTCCATCAAAATCTGATCAATTTTGCTAATGGCAAGGTATCTCGTCATTAAGATATTGCTGACTTTTTGATGATGAGATCTAGATCTAGTTAGTTTTCTTCTGATGACGAGATATCTCGTCCATCAAGATCTGGTCAGTTTTGCTAATGACCAGACACCTCGTCGAGACAACCGCCAGGAGGGTTATAACATCACTTTCTAATAGCCATACATTTTCCATGGATATGCTACATGCTGATAAAAGTGAAGTTCGCAGCTGAGAAAATATGCACTTGAGTGCAAAACTTAAAGGTAGGTAGGTATTTTGATTAACGTCATACTGAAGCAACACAACGGGCTATTGGTGACGGCCCAGGATCAATCCCAAAGCGAAAGATCCGGGACAACACCAAGTAATTTTGAACCACGATCAGATGACGAGGCAACACCTGTGTGTGTGTGTGTGAACTGGTATTCCACTCTCTTAACTTCCACACCACGCCAACTCTGCTGTTGCTAATCTGTTACTCTTCAAACCGAGATACCACGGCCCCGCAAAACTTAAAGGACACAGCTATTTTTAAAGGTTGCAACCTCAAAATAAAACAACTCATGGCGTTTTGCATAACTTAGGATATTCAAATTTTGGAATCCTTACGTCAGAGGTTCTTCAATTGCAGGAACTCATTCACAACCTCATTTTCGGTACACAAACGCAAGGCCTTCATCAATGCTCGAGGTAGTCATGCAACCTTCTAAGGACCGCTTCCTCTCTTTATTAAAGTTTTCAGACTTACCCTTTTGTCTCGTGGTACCCAGTGCAGTGTCCCCACACTTGAGTTCAAGGACTCACTTTATTAACTTTTTTTACTGCTCGTTTCTGTTATTATAATTTCGTCTTTACTCATAGGTTCGAAAACTTTTGACCTTTCGTATCATTTTCTATATCCAGGTGACTTCACTGCAAAGTAGCAGCTGAAAATTTTACTGTTCCTTAAGGTGTGTAAAGTACACTATAAATCACGAAAATCGATCAGAACATCGATTTTTTTATTGCTTCAAAATATTTTCCAACTTTTTAGCTTTCAAACCATACCAAGATCTTGTAAATATTCGGAATATTTTTCTAGTTATTCAAAGTTTTTTCGTTAGGTACTGTCGCCATGTACAAACATGTTTCCAAAACTTTAAACTCGACTTCTGAAGAACATTTTTGCAATACGATGCTTTGCTCAAATGGGGATAACTCACACAACAATGAATTTATCTATTATAATTATTTTTGTATCATTATAATCTATAAAATGCAGTGGATGCTTTGTCTCTCAATCAGAGTTATTAGTTGAGAAATTAATTTTTAGTTGATTTTTAAATGTTAAAGTTCCTGAAACAATTTTGATTTTTTATGCTTCCTTGGTGAAGAAAAATGCTAAAAATCTATTCCCTCTGGCAACTTGATTGAGGGTCAAAACATGAAGAATAATATTATAGGAATAATTTACAACAGAGCTGTCTCTGAACAAATCAAAATCTGAGATATCATTGTTCAAAAAACATGCTAATTAGCTAACTATATCGAAATTAGGTAATTAATGATAAGCTTAATCTGACTCTTTCACCACTGAAATGCTTTTAAAAATAAACCAATGACCTATTGTAAAAAACTGGATTTTTAAAGTTAACATTTAAAAAATCTTCTGGTGTATAAATACAACTTATGTCCCCCATAGCCCGTTGCGTTGCTCCAGTGGGACGTAAATTCAACTACCTGCCTTAAGTTTTGCACACCAGTGTAGTACTTATTCTTCCCCTATCATGAAGAAATGATGGAGGAAACTTTAAATCTTCTCATAAATCCCCTGAGCTCCTCCCCTAATATTTACACGGTCCTGTATTAAAACATCACTTTCAAATACTTGTACGCAATATAAGTTTCCCTGGATCTGCTACAACATGCTGATACAAGTGATGTTCACAGCTGAGGAAATATAACCTCCTTCGATCATAAATACGAAACATCTCTCTTGAAGAATGCACAGATGATCATGATTAATCATTCCGTGCCTTGAAGTTATCGGAAAAATTGGGAAATATGTATATTAAGGTCTTTAGGCAAAGCATCGTTTATTTCTCGTTTCTAAGAGGGAAGCGAAATAATTCTTCGGAGGGAAAACATTTGCTTTTAGGCTAGGTAATGGACACAAATGCGTAGGGAGAATATGCAATACTAGCTGCAAATAGAATCGATCATGTTATCCAACATCTTTAATGTCTCTGAGGGGGAAATAAAGATTTAAGCATTCTTAAACCCTCTCAAGTCAAACAAAGCTAAAATGAAATAATGAAGCGTGGTCCGTAAAAAAATTGTAAACAAAAAAGCCTCTTAGTAGGGAGGGGGAGGGAATTCTTTATCATTGCGAATGCAATTACAGTGGGGCTTCCTTCTCTATGTTCAGATGTTCCGGCCTTTTTTAATCTTATTTATTTACTTGCTTAACCTCCTTCTTTTAATTCTGTAAATTGAAAACCGTAGCTCCCCTGGGACACGAACGCAGAGCGTAAAGTGTGCTCTTGGTCTGCATAGAAGTCAGTTTCATAAGAGAAAGAACACCTGGTTCGCAGGGCAGAATACATTTACATTTTAAAAGCAGCTTTGTTTGCCGGTTTCTTTTCAGACTGATGTTTGAGACTTTTTTCTGCCCGAAAACCGTTAATTTTTGCTTCATTTAGAATGCTTCTCGGAGATGGGGATTTTTCTATCATATGCGATTTCAATGCGAGAAGAATTTATAATAATTTCAAGCTCGGGGAATTGGATGAGACATGGAACCCCGGATCTCGTTGTAGGGTTGTGCATGCATTTACTCATTAAAAGTTGTAAAAATTTCATAATCGAAATTTTAATTTTCGAGATGGATGCGTCCCATTTGGGAGTTTTGTTATGATTTTTAAGACTAGTTGGTCTTGTTAAGACAGAAAACACATCAGATACATATTTTCGAATTCGACATTGAGTGAACAAAAATATTAATTATTAAATCATTATGCTATTCAATCAGTACTATTCAATAGATTTAAAAGTAATAAAAACTGGATTGCATTTACTTGTTTTAGTGCGACTAATTTAACGTCATAAATAGCGTGATCAAATTTAATCAAAAGTCTCGGATAGAAATGGAACAGTTTACCCAAATCGTAAATGTTGAAAGCCATGATAAAAGTAACTGGTATACATTCTGCAAAAGTGAATTAGTTATATTTGAATATGTAAATAGTTTGAATCTTATGATTTTTATGAAAGTAGACTACTTTGTCTTGTTAAGACAGGAAACCCATTAAATACATATTTATTTTCGAATTCGACATTGAAAGAGTGAACAAAAGTATTATTAAATCACTATGCTATTCAATTAGTATTATTCAATAGATTTAAAAGTAGTAAAAATTGGATTCCATTTACTTGTTTTTAGTGCAACTGATAAAACGACATGAAATAATAGATGATCAAATTGAATCAAAAATTCTCGGAAAGAAATGGAACATTAGCTACCCGAGGCATAGCATGACACAAAAAATCATTGACAGTTTATCTATAATGTAAATGTTGAAAATTGATGATAAGAAAAAGCTTTGGATAAATTGGATCAGACAACATGGACTTTCGGAACTTGTTATAGAGGTTTGCATTCACTTAGTAACTTTAAAAAATTTTATAATCGAAATTTAAATTGACATGACAAATGTAGCTCATTTTCGAGTGCTGTGAAAAGATTGATTAGGATTTTTATACGAATGCTTTCTATCTTGTCTTGTTAAGACTGGAAACATGCCAAATGCATATTTCGGAATTCGACACGAAAGAGTAAATAAACATATTAATTATTAAAACACCATGCTATTCAATCAGTTCTATTCAATCCATTTAAATGTAGCGAAAGCTGGATATAATAGTATCGTGATCAAATTTAATCAAGTCTGGGAAAGAAATGTAAAATTAGTTATCTGAGAAATAGCATGACCACGAGAAAATCATCTGCAGTTTACCTAAAGCGTAAATGTTGAAAAGCGATGATAAAATGTAACTAGCATGAATACTGCAAAAGCTAATCAGTTATATCTTATCGTACCATTCTAGTGCTTTGCAGAAAGCTGTCGTCAAAAGTAAAATTAACCAATATAGAAATCAATAAGAGCCAGCTGTCTTAAAAATAGATCCCTTCTCTATCAACAATTCGACTTATCCTTTAAGATTCCAATATAGGATCCCACAAGTAAACAACTAAATTTCAAATAACTGCAAATGTTTCAAACCCGTAAATAACGTTGGTTAAAAATAGCCCCATCACTTCAAAATGTCTGAAAAGAAGTCGTTCATTTGGACTTCAAAATCTGGTCGATTGCTCAATCCTAAGACACCTCTGGATTATTTTCTAAACTCCCGCAAGTACCAAATGGAGCATTGAAAACCTTACCACCATAATTGCACCACAGTTCAAAAAAGTATGGTGTGTCAAGGACACAAAACCGTAGTTTTGAAGTGAATAGTCAGGCCTGATGTTGGATTGTAGAATGAATGAAGCAGATGTGGGAAGTGTGAACGATTGTTTCTTGTGACAATTAATTCAACAATTAATTTACTCTGCGTATTATAGCTACAAAACTTAAATCACAATCTTCATACGTCACCAAAATTAAAGCGTTTATTAGATCACAATATATTTTACTACTTAAGTACGAGGAAAGGTACTTAGTAACTTGCGTTTGTTCTTGTATGAGTGATAATTTGTCGACTTGAACACGTTCGATTGGTAGTAATGCATGCTATACAGGCACCCCTAGCTAACGATCGCGTGGCGATACATAAACCATGAAGTCACAAGGAGATAGCAATGCAATGTGTCTACCCCAATCGACATTCATTTTAACATAAAATTTCCCATATTATTAAATCTTTCAAAAAGGAATAAAAAACTAACCACATACGAATGTACAAACAAATAATCACAATCAGAAACTTTCAAAAGCTATATCATACAAGTAACTTTAATTGAATAACAGAGAACAAAGCTCAAATTAGTAATCTATATATCTAAAGCAGAGTTGGTGTCTTTATGTACTCTTCGAATCTATACCGCTTGACTAATCCACACCAAATTTGTTACGCTCATTCTTTAGAATCCTGCGGGAACATAGGCTATATATTAACCCCGTTCGGGGATTTGTCTTGGGTCTGCAGAGGGGTAAAAACAATTTGAAATCCCCATAGAAATAACATTGAGTAATATTACGATCAGTTTTAACCAATTCAACCTGGCAATGCCTGGTTGCTAGTATCAATACAATACAATGAAGCAATAACACCAAAAAGAAATTAAACTTAACAATAAATATATGACTTTGTGATAGACTGACATTTCTGAGTATTTTTATTGGCGTTAGCTTGGTATAGTTCAAGAATGATAAACCTTAGCTTAACTTAAAAATCATATTAAAATCGAATTTAAACTGAAATCAAAATCGAACCTGTATGGCCAAGCATGTTATTTTAACCCCTATTCACAATATTTGAAGCTAATAATTAACCTAGTCTATTTACATTTTGAACTAAATTGTTAAGATATTACGAAAGGCAATTGCATAAATACAAAAACTTTTTCTCATTGATTCGATAACTACACGAAATTTATCTAGCAAACTTACCCTTTTATTTTGATGTAAATTAAACACTCCCCGACTTTAGGGAATATCATATTAATTCTTCATTTTTGGTAAAAATTATTTATTATTTATATTTAAAAATTAATGTCTTTATAAAGACAACATGTAATTGCGTCAAAAGTCGTTGAAACTGAAGACAAGCAAACTAGTGCTCCCTTATTTCTTATAAGCAATGATAGATACCGATATTTTTGTAAAAACCTTGTTAAATTTAAATTAATAAATTTGAATTTCGTTATTCGTTATTAGAATATATAAATCTAATTTATCTATGTATTACATTTCCTTGGAACTTCGCATGCTATAAATTATAAATAATTTAAGACTTCATAAACTTATTTCGTTCCATACTGGTAGTTAACTATAAATATGAATTATAAATAACAAAAAATGTACTTATTGATCATATTTATGTACTTATTAAATTATAGATATGATTCTAAGTACATTCGACACAAAAAAGAATATGAAACAGTTCCTTTTGAGAAAAGTAATTTTAGGAAATAGAATCAAACCTTTTCGTAACGCATTCTAATGTTTATTTTGAGTACAAAACTCGAGTAATCTTATACATGTTTAGCAATAATTAATTTACGATTTTGATTACGTTTGATGTTTTGACTAAAATATTTAGCACGAAAGTACATTTTAGCTTTATAGTTCTTCCTTTAAATTCAATTATTATGCTAAGTTACTCTAGACATTATGTTTAATCAATGAGAAATGCCAAATTAAATGTACACTAGCATTCTCCGTATTCTCGTTATTGAGTTTCTTTTATTGCACCTACATGGTTACCATATGAAAAACAATTTCTAACTAGAACTCAGCAGAGCTCGCAATGTTAATTCAAATGCAATATAGGAAATAAGCGTATAAACATCACATTTAAATTTTAAATGATTCATACGTTCGATAAATATAGTGGCAGTTGTAGATTCACCCGAATCGATTTTTAAAAGTAAAATTCAACTTACATTAGAAATTTTTCTGAAACACCACTTTTAAGACTATATTAAAATTCTCAAACGGATAATTTAAATAATTTATAAATCGTGCCAACTTTCTTTAAAATCCTAAAGCTACTTTTTTTTTAGTTTTCAGATTTAAATTTTTTGCAAATGAGCATCTCAAAGTCATAATACTTCACATTATACTTATTTCAATATAGGGGTTGGGGGTTTATGAAGCAAGATCCAGAAAAGGATAAGCTGATTTCAATATAGGGAGCATTTCAAAAATATACTTAAAATTATATTAATTTGATTATGGGGAGCATTTTAAAGTCATACTTCATATAGTAATTTTATTGTAGGGGGAGCATTTTGAAGTTATTATACTTCACTTACTAATTTTATTATGGGGAGCTTTCAAAGTTATAATACTTTACATTATACTAGTTTCATTATGAGGAGCATTTCTAAAACATTATATTTAAAATGAAACTAATTTCATTATGGGGAGCATTTGAAAGTCATTACTTCACACGGTAATTTCATTATAGTTGAGCATTTTTAAAGTCATAAAACTTCAATCCTGTAAAGAATTGTACAATATTATGCAGGAGATTCATCCTCTTTCGCTTCAAATAAAAGCTTCAGCTGGACTTAAACAAAAAAGGACTTTCGTTTTTTGTTTTTCCCAAGTCCGAAAGAAGTAGCCTGTGGCTAGGTTCCTCCCTCATTCCAAGAAACGTATTGGGTCTCGCAGACAATAGATACATCTGGTCAAGTAAAACTACGATTTCATTGCAGAAAGAGGGAATTAAGTTATCGACATAAGAACGAAAGAACTCGTATAAATTGATAGTGTCAAACGTTTGTATATAAAGTCACAAAGAGATGATGTAGGGTTTTTAACCTTCGGGCATTTCTCTTCTCTGAAAAGAATCGATCTCTTAGAGCTCTGGCAATTGAAAGAAAACTTGTTATCGAAGTTGTTTGTATCCGCTCGAGAGGTAAGATAATTGTATCACTGCCTGTTAATTCGATGGGGCTCTTTTGATTACTTTAGAAACCTAGGTTTGTGGAATTCTCTTATATTCAGTTTAAATATATTTAAAAGCAAAATTTCAAACTTGCTTTCACTATATTCTAAAATTCCAGCAACTCCAGCTAAGGCATTTTATTTCTTTTAATTTAACCTACGACTAATATGTTTTAATAAAAAATTAAACTTTTGTTGATTTATCAGAAATTTTTTAATATGTAACCCTAAAAGTGGTTTCGACGAGATATTAAGTCCATCAAGATCTGATCAATTTTGATAATGAAGAGATACCTCGTTATCAAGGTATTACCAATGTTTGATGATGATAAGATCCAAGTTTTTTCTAATGACAAGATATTTTTCGTACATCAAGATCTGGTCAGTTTTGCTAATCATGAGATACCTCATCGAGACAACCACCAGGAGGGTTAAGTAAAAGAAAAAGTGTGGTTTCTTTAAGAACAGTTTATGTTTTGCAATCGTAATCGAAGTATATGATGTGTATATAAAAGCTATTATATATTTTAGTACATTAATTCTAGTTCTTTACATTATTTTTAGGATTGATTTTATAAATAATCAATGAATCTGATAGACATAACTAATAATTATTCACTCCAAATGATTTATTCCTTGCATTATGCTAACATGAGGCATACATAATCAATCAGTAAAGTTGCTTAAAGTACATATGTTAATATTAAGAGATTTTGTACATAGATCATTTGTTATGATTATTAATAATAATTACATCCTTTATCTATTTGTAATTTTGTCTGCCGTATTTGCAAATATTTTTTTTATTTTAACCAAATCAACCTTCATGTGAGATGCAACATCTCTACATTTTACGGCTAATAATATCGTGTTTATTTCTTGTGTTTTCTAATTATGACTATTAAACATCACAATAATGTTTTTGAATTGCAACTACATGATGAAATTATTCACAGTTGTGCATAATAGCTGACCTATTCGTAATGAAAATTTGATATTCGTTTCAGTTCATGTAAATCTACAGTATTCACTTCTAAAATCCTGCTAGAAGCTCAGAGACTCCATTTTAAAACTAAAAAAAATTTTCAAAACAATATAATGTATAAATAATTTTAATTAAAAACTTGAAACCTGCGTTATGCTTTTTTTTTGAAACTTTTAATTAGTATGTTCTTGTAAGTATATATAGCGGATAGATGTAAATATTAATATAAATGAATCAGATAATGGATAAATAATTTTAATTAAAACTCAAAACCTGCACTCTACTTTTTTTATTTTTAATAAAAATGTTCTTATAGCAAACATATTCGAATATATTATAAGAAAAATTCGAAGTATAAAGACTTACAGAAAATTGTTTTATAACTACCAAAAGATATATTCTTTTAATTCTCCAAGTGGTTTAGACGAGATATCTCGATCAACAAGGTCTGATCAATTTTGATAATGAAGAGATATCAGATAGATCAACAAGATATTGCCGATTTTTTTATGAAGGGATCAAGACTTGTTCAGTTTTCTTCTTATGACGAGATATCTCGCCCATCAAGATCTAATCAGTTTTTGTTAATGATTAAATACATCGTCGAGACAACCTCCTGGGAGGGTTAAGAATAACAACACACTGGTGCTACAAATAGAAGAATATATTAGTACAATGAACTATATCATTACACTATGCAATATGGATAGTAGATTAAATTTGAAGATTTTTGATAAGTCCTCCAAGTGGTTTCGACGAGATATCTCGTCCATCAAGATCTGACCAACTTTGCCAATGACGAGACATCTGGTCATCAAGCTATTGCCGATTTTTAGTGATGACTAGATCAATGTCTGGGCAGTTTTCTTCTAATGACGAGAGACTACAAGATCATGATGGACAAGATATCTCGTCCATAAAGATCAGACCAGTTCCTCTTCGAGATAACCACCAGGAGAATTAAAGATAACAGAAATAATTTGAATCTATCAGTTTTTCGTGTGGAAGAAAATACTTTATCATTTACATTGAGAGGACATATCGCTGTTCCGGAAGAATAAAGATGCAAGTGTAAAATATAGGTATTTTGAGTTAAATGTGTCGCTTGCCTGACATGGTTCATCCTTCCAATGGGACAAAGACAGAACTGCAGTAGCACTCAGCTCCGCTGGAGCGCATTCAGTCATTGTTCAAATTTCAATTGCCTCTTATTCTTTGGAGGAAGAGAGGTGGAAGTGTTAGCTGCGACTTAGTTTTGATGCTGGAGGTTAGATATTTTCGGTGCAGTAACGACGTAAGTGCTGTTTAAACCCATTGTGTGAGAAGTTAGGCGTTGAGTTTGACTGAGACAACGAAGTGTGTTGTGTCACTGTTAATTTCATCTGTCCGTTTCATGATGCAAATAACTGAATGAATATAAATGTCAACAAATATGTTGTAAAAGAAATACTATAAATAAATGGAAAACTTGTTTTGTCTAGTTAGCGATTTTGAATATTTAGTGAAAAACTGTTTTGTATAGTTAGTGACTTTATATGGCTAGTGAAAAAAATGTTTTGTATGATTAGTGAAAAAATGTTTTGTATGATTAGTGAAAAAATGTTTTCTATAGTTAGTGACTTTGTATATTTAGTGAAAAACTGTTTTCTATAGTTAGTGAAAAATGTTTTATATAGTTAGTGACTGCATATTTAGTGAAAAAATGTTTTGTATAATTAGTAACTTTGTATAATTAATGAAAAAATGTTTTGCATTGTTAGTGACTTTGTATATTCAGTGAAAAACTGTTTTGTATAGTTAGTAACTGTATGGTTAGTGAAAACCTGTTTTGTATAGTTTGTGACTTTGTATGGTTAGGGAAAAATGTTTTGTATAGTTAGTGACTGTATATTTAATGAAAAAATGTTTTGTACAGTGTGTTGAATATTTCATTGCAAATTTTAGAAGAACGATGACGCAACTGAAAAATTGGTGGTGAATATTCAAAATATATCTACACGAGTGGCATCTTTTAAAAGTAACATAAATATGCTAGTATTAACCTAACTTTCATTACCATCAAAGTCCATCACATGTAGAAATTGATATTAATCATGAACGGTATTCTTAATTTTCGTTTTCTGGACAAATCGATGAATTGCACTTGCGTCATTGTTCTTCCGGAACAACGATACTATCACCAACTAAACGCATTTTACTTATATTTCTTGAATTCGAGGTTATGATAGGAAGAGAGGATCTATGCAGCCACTATATATTGGATTGCAATAAATAAGTAGTATCCGTTGGGATCCTGTAACCTGCAGTTGCTTTTGTTACTTCAAGTCGTATAGGAAGACATGTTGGGACCACACCGTCATTCGAAAGGTAATCGAATTCATGAATTTTACCCAGCCTTAACTCGTTAATGCTTGCACATGTCATCAGACAAAATCCCATCTGAAAGGCCCCCACAACTGAAGGATAACTGTATTTCATGGTATCCCTTTCCTTCGAAGACAGGATTTGGGAAAGTCAAAATTTTAGATATATAGATAGGGAGGTGAAATTCAGACGAAGCATATTTTGTTCTTTGTTTTGTTTAAGTTTCAAAATAATCTTGGATCATTTGAAATCGGTTCTACCTTGTTAGAAACTTAACTCTTATGTAAAATATATTTCAACCATATAAACTCTTGGGGCATGGGTACTTATTTATAGAAGTCTGAAAAACTAGGAAAGGGATATTGACAAATATATATTAAGTAAAATTAATCATGTAAACGAGGAATTATGACTTAACTTGAAATGTAGTACAACGCATTCGTGTGTATATAATGAACTGACTGAAAATTTTGCATTGGTACAATCAATTCTTTTATTAAAATATGCCAGATACCATGTTGCGAAATAACACTTATTATGAATGAGTTTTTCGCTTGTGTTTTTCGCATTACACTTGTTTCTTACACAATGTAAGTTATGCAAAATTAAATGTTTTTAATCATTTCATATCATTAGTCAAATATTTTTAAATTATTGATATTTTAGAAAAAAATGAAAAAAATAAGCTAAAATTTAAGTATTAGAATTTAAATTCTGTTCTTAAATTAGTTTAATCATAACGCGTGACATATTTGTGCGGGTTATGTTTATCTATAAATATAGAGAACATCCGCTGCATAATATGCATCTGCATCGAAGAACGCAGCAACAACAGAAAATTAAGTCTATCAATTCATAGAAAAAGCGAAAACACTCAAAGGAAAAATCTGAGATCATGTGAACTCTTCGGCTTTGATAAATTCGGCTCCAGTAGAAACTAACAGGAAACCCGATCTCATTATTGATTTCCAAAGTTGAAAGTTATGTGCGAAGTTCACTTCTTAATATTTATCAAGGCCTTTTTATCCGTTTCAAGTCCTAGAACAATGCCCCTCCTTTTACGTCACATTCAATAGATGTCCTACGGAGATGCAGAGGGAAGAACTTCGAGTCGTTTCAAAAAATGGCCCTATTCTTCTAGCAGCCTTCTTCATGTATGCGGTCGTCCAAATGGGGGACCGAAGCTAAGGTGCAAAGGGGGATGATCGCGATTCAATTTAAGTATTTTATGCGACTTTTCTTGTTGCAAACGGCTCTTTTTTGTTGATTTGTATTCTCTCTAAAGTAGTACTTTGTAGCGGAATTCATTTCTGCCCTTCCCTTTCGGGGCTCCAGGGCCGTTATTGGTTGATTCCTTCGGATGTCTTTAAAAGGTTGCGAAGAAGGAAAAGGAGGTTGCGTTTCCCATTTTCTTCTGTTTCGGCTGATCAGTCTTGATTGTCGCTTTCTCGCTCGTGTAGCGGGTGATTCCGGAGTTTCTTCCTGCTTTTTCCCTGCATTAAAGATTGATTAGAAGGTTCTTTTGTGCTTAGCTTCTTTAATTTTAATATTTTGGGGATCATGTGGCTATCGTAGTTCAATCATAGGTCTGCAAATCAGAATCTGTAAATAAGTAGATGCAGAAGCTTTCTTTCCATTTGAAAATAAGCACTGGGTATCCTCTGTTAATTGTAGTTATATGCAATCATTTCACGTTTAATAATAAGTTGGAGACATGCACGCTTCTTCAGATATTCTTTACTTATAAAAGTTTTTATGCAACAAATATCTCGAGTCTTGATTGCCACTTCTCGCTCGTGTAGCGGGTGATTCCGAAGTTTCTGCTTTTTTGCATGCTCAAATCATGCCTTTCATTAAGATTTAATATAGGGTTCTTTTATTTAGCGTCTTTGTTTTAAATATTTTAGGGATCATGTGGCTATCGAAGTTCAGTCATGGATCAGTAAATCAGAATCTGTAATAAAAATAAAATGCAGATTTCTTTCAATTTTAATGTAAACACTGGGTTATCAGTTGTTAATTGTAGTCATATGTAATCATTTCACCTTTAATAATAAGTTGCAGACATGTATTTCTTCAGTAATTATTATAAAAGTTTTTATGCAACAAATATATCGTTTCATAATGTGTAATAAATGGTGGTGGACAATGGTTTAAAATTTTTATTTTGCAACAGATCATACATGTTCTATTTAAGTGGAATAGACATGGTCCTTGTAATTTATACTAAAAACTTTATTTATTAAGATATAACACATAACGACGTAATGAGCTGATTAGTCTTGACTGTCACGTGTTCGCTCGTGTAACTGGTGTTTCAAAGTTCCTTTCCGCTTTTTTCCATGCATTAAACATTGAATATGAGGTTCATTTACTTAGCGTCTTTGTTTTTAGCATTTGGGGATCATGTGCCCATCGAAATGCAATCATAGGTCTGTAAATCAGAATCTGTAACGAAGTAAAGATGCAGATGGTTTCTTGCCATTTCAAATTAAGTATAGGGTTATCCGTTGTTAACTGCGGTCATATGTAATAATTTCACCTACATTAAGTTACACTCATGCATCTTGGTTATTTTATCTTATAAAAGTTTTCATGCAAGAAATATGCTTGTTTGATGTTTTTAAATGGTTACAAAGAGAGAAAAGAGGGGGTTACTTTCTCCATTTTCGTGATCCAAGTTTCTTTCTGCATTTTTTCCATGAATTAAAGATTAAATATAGGGTTCGTTTACTTAGAGTCTGCTTTAATATTTTGGTTATCATGCGACTATCAAAGTTCAATCATAGGTCTGTAAATAAGAATCTGTATTGAAGTAAAGATGCAGATAGTTTCTTGCCATATGAAATTAAACACTGAGTTATTTATTTTCAATTGCAATGATAAATAATCATTTCGCTTTTAATAATACGTTACAGACATACTCTTCAATTATTTTTTGCTAATAAGATTTTTACGCAACAAATGCACGTTTTATAATGTACACATTTGTTCAAAAATTAAGCATAATACTGAATTCATATCAAGAGAGATCACCTAACCTCAATCCAATTGAACATGCTTGAGGTGCTTGCTCTAGGACGTCATTTCACCCTACACAACACCACAAACGACTACACAAGAGCAACAACGTGCTCTAGTGCGGGAATGGGACTCCTTGTCACAGGAACTCTCTTGGGCAGCCTTGTGGAAAGCATGTCGTCACGTTATGAGGCCTTCAATTGGATCAGAAGCCAGGCGCATTCCCAATTAGGTTGCTTTTAACAGAGAAAGAAATTTATTTTTGCAATACTAAAACCTACAATGTATTCACCTAAACAATATTTTCGTTTCTTTAATTCCCAGTAGCACCACAAGGCATGTGGATGTTCTTATTTTATTCCGCATACCTTGTGAAACATTCATTTGTCATTTGAGGTACTTCGGTGCAGACACGGGATTCACCTCGGGTTGCATTATCCTTCATTTTTGGACATAAGTGAGTAAGTAATAATGGAATAAGTAATAATATGATAAGTAATAATATAATAAGTAATAATATAATAAGTAATAATATAATAAGTAATAATATAATAAGTAATAATATAATAAGTAATAATAAATGAATGAAACAAATGCCAGGCACTTGACGTCATTCGCCATCTGGCTACCCAATGCTTCGCTACTCTATTACTAAAATTATTCAATGCAATGCACGTGTCTGTGTTGAGCCGGTATAGGTTGTCGACTATTACATAAATACACACAGTCAGGAGATCAACAATATTACAATAAAATAAGTGTGCACGCAGAACAGTCATGCCCAGTCAGGAAACGAAACTCAGCAACGGAAGCCTTCCCTGGATAGTCTGGGACGACGTCACTAGAGGAGAGATTTATCCTTGGCAGCATTGACAAGTCTTTCTTTTAGGCGGTATTTGAACAACTCTTTTATCGAAAGTTACGAAGTGTGAAAAAACATAGGGTTTAACTGCTTTTGGGTGATCTTGTGTATAATAAATGGTGGAGGACAATAGTTTAGCATTTTTGTTTTACAACATATTATATATGTCCTATTTAGACAAGCAAGACATGATCCTTGTGATTAAGACATTAAAAAGCTGATTTATTGAAATGTAACACGACATTATGAACATGGATTGCAAATAGTGGATCCAGGGCTAAGACGTCCGAACTGTATGGAAGTTAGTGAGTAAAGAGAGAAAAGTATGCTCTAAACAACAAGCAGAGTATGGTAGAGATGCACAATTAGCAAATTAAAAGTTCGGTCAGAGGCATCTGAGATTGGAATGCAAAAATGTTTAAAGATTCTGTGCTGTGGGAACTCGCGAGAAATGAACAACGAATGTAAATGAACTGTATCAAAGAGAAGTGCTTCGGATTGTGTTACATTTATATGGCTCAAGGCTAAAATAGTGACACAACTAAAAAAATATGATTTTGGGAGAAAATACATGTCTTTGTGTGAAAACTACATTATTTTCGGCAGCAATAATGGCAAACCTCTTAATTCAATGTTAGACGGTTAGACGGCAGATGTATTTTACAGCATACTATGCATTTTCATAGTAATGAAAACTTTAAACCCATTTTATCTCAAAAGGATGTTTTTCAGTTGTGCCACTGTTGCAGCTTATGAGCTATATGTAATGTCATTTATATGTATTTCTAATTTTTAAAGCCCAATCACATTTCTTACAGAAAAAAATATAATATTTTTCGTTATGAACCCCAATACCATTGCTGGGTAAAGAACCTTTATAAGGCATAGAGTTATTTTTCTCTTGTATAACAATTCAAAAATATTTCAGACTCTTATGTTTGATGGATCACCATTCAAAGAATAACTATTTTATAGATCCTGCAAAACACTTGTTTATACATTATTCCACTTTATATTCTGTCGCAAAGCTGAAGCTCAACTAACAGAAGCTTATATATTTTTCATTAGATGATTAAGAAATCGATTCATTCTCTAATACATTTCAAACACTCGGAGAAAATGTATTTCTACTCGATTTTTTAATCTTGTACAAATCTTAGAGCCTTTGTTTTTAACTACTATATTAGTTATAACTATCATTTTTAATGTTGTAATTTTCATATAAATTTATTTTACAGAAATTTTCTCTAAAAACAAATTTGTAATTATCAACTATTTTTAATGGTGATTTTATTTCGATAATATCTTCTGATTTTAAAAAAGGTTAAAACAAACAACAACAGAATAAATTCAGAGAATAGATTGTCTTTAAGGTATGCGTACAAGTATTAACCCCCTAAGTGGTTCACGCGCATTTATACGTTCTCAAAATCATCAGCTTTCCCTGCATGACTTCAAACCAATTGAATCTTTCCTGTGATTCTTTAAACCAGATGTGGTTATTTAATCATTATGTGTGTTGTTGGGTAAGAACAATACTACTCAACTCAAAAATCTCGCGATTCAAAAGCTTGAAATAATTTATTGGATATGAAATTCTAACAAAATGCGCAAATTTGCTTATAAAGAATAGGTGATTAAAACTATTGTATCAAAATACCATTGCATTTCCCTTATAAAAGGTTTTCAACAAGCAAGATTTACTTATAACGTTATAGAATAGTGACAAAATTTGTATTAGTTAACCTCAAACATACAAATACCAACCTAGCCATATTGAGTTAGCTATCAAAGGAGATTTGTCTGGAGAATAATTATTCTAAAGTTACTTAAGAATCCCTAACATAATGAATTCTTGAATTCGTATAAAATGAAGTAAATGACACAACTCGTTCGCTTCCAATCTAGGACACTTCTTTAAACATATCCTAACAAGAAAGTGTGATTATAACAACACCATATGTAGCATTTTGGGATCTTGATGTATAGTAACTAGTGTCTGATTGATGTCTGGAAATTAACATTTAAATTAAGAAAGAGAGGAGCGATTGAGAGTGCTATATTATTGATGGCATCTCATTTACATACGGCTTTACTTTGTTATTGCTTATTCTGAAATTTAAATCAAGCATGCGAGGATATTTTTCCGTAGCTCTTCGGGCTCGGCTATCTATCATGTTCGTAATGGCTTATGCTACCGCAGAAGATGCTTAATTTCTAAACTACATGGCAAAAGTCTTACACTCGCTTCAAAAATTAAGAATAGGAAATCTCGATGGCTAGGAAGTCTAGCATAAGTTAGAGCATTAGTTATTTACATGATAAAGAGAGTTCGTCGTTATTATTCTTGAGGTTCTTTTAAAATTTTCCAGGGTTAAAGAAGGATTTACTTGGAGTATTCAGAAGTTTAGTCTTTGCGGACAGAAGGGTTGTGACTTAGCAGTTCGATTTACCGAAATTTCACATGGAATTTAAAATACCATCCCTGGTTTGTTAAATGGGAACTTTTGAGTGCATTTCTGTTAATGATAAGGGTCGATATCTATTAAATTCTGTACCTCTGGAATAATATCGATATTTGTTGCATCCCTTCTAAATTAATCACTTTAACTATATTAGACATCCGATTATCGATAATTTCAACTTTTAAGTTCATTTTCAAATATTTTAGAGAATAGGAGAAATGAAAATCAGCTTGTAAAGAAAATGAAATTTGTTTCCATTGCTTTTAATTATTGGAATGTCCCTGCCTTGTTAAACCTCCAAAAGGTTTCGACTCTCCTCTACCTCAAATATCTCATCCATCGAGATCTGACCAATTTTGCTAATGACGAGACATCTCGTAATCAAGATATTCATCATCATAATTGGCACGACAGCCCTTTGTGAGCCTTGGCCTTCTTCAGAAGTTTTCCCCAGACTACCCTTTCTCCAGCCATGGATCTCCAGTTCTTGACTTTCATGGCACTAAAGTCCGAATCCAGACAGTCCCTCCGTCTCTTTTTTTGGCCTACCCCTTTGTCTTTCACAAAAAGGGACTGCATTTAAAACTTTCAATGGCGTTCTCAATTTCCGTGAGAGCAATCCGGCTTTTACTTCTTTGGACTTTGCAACATGACATTTTTTGGCCCTTTTGGGTTGTTGGCCCTACGCCCAACCCCAACCTGGAGGACCAGTCCCTTGATATAATCCCCAGGGGCAGGATGCCCGGCTATACCCCCAGACACTGGGTACCTATTTGAGTCGCCTCTTGCGACACGCATAGGCTACGTTGGGACTATTCTTTCACACCCAGTCACCACACAGGTGAATCAGGATATTGCCGATTCTTTTTATGGTGGCGAGATCAGGATCTGGTCAGTTTTATTCTAGTGACGAGATATCTTGTCCATCAAGGTAGAGTCAGTTCCGCTAAAGACCTCGTCGAGACAACCGTCAGGAGAGTTAACTGGGCTGTTCAAAATATTTTATCACAGCTTTCCTTTAAGTAACAAAGTAAATATTACAGCTGAAATCTGAAGCTTTCTCACAATTCATATCTGGAGAAAACGAACAAATTTCCATATTTGGAGAAACTCGGTCCATCCAAAGACCGTCGTATACACGGGGGCTGGTGCACGTTTATCTATCGTGGCCTCAAATGTCCTCACGTTGGAGTGATGTGGAAGTTTGGAGAATGAGGTGCCAGCTCAGATGTGTCCAAGTCATCTGACTATGGTTCAAAATAACGTTCTGTTGTCTTCGGATCTTTCCCTTCGGGTTTGATCCCGGACAGTCGCCAATACCCCATTGTGTTGTTCCAGTGCGACGTTGATTAAAATACCTACCTACCTCTATAGTAATGCTTCGTACACGGGACAAACTCAATGCATTATTAATACATTCACTACATTTTGCTAATCTTATTCAGTTAAACAAAATAAATTAACCCGATACAAATATCTTAATTACGCATTTTAACAGGAATACAAATCGTAAAAAGGGCTTTGTTCTCACTATAAAATATTTAAAAATACCAATGTACAATGTTACAAAGGTACGACACACTTTTAATAAACATTGCGCGAATTCAATAATTTTAAATATTCATATTATTTTAATTCCTTTCAATTCATTTATTAATTTATAATTATTTTAAGTACTATTTTAATATGTGTGCAGTAAATATGTTTTAGCTTTTGTAAAAGAATCATTTTTTATACTTTATGAAATGGTCTATTCGTGAAATGAGACAGCAGCTTTGAAATAATCATTGATTAGGAAAAGTGTTAAATTTGCAAATTCATTAAAACATATTAATTACAAAAATTAATAACCGCGTGGCATTGGTGTTTTAAAGATATTAATGCATTTATGGATTGCGATAAGCCAGTCTTCAAAAAACAAAGGGTAAAATTATTCTACCTCTCTAATCTTCCTTTGAACTACTCAAGAATTCATTAGTCTCCTTAAATGTTTACTGGATCATATCTTGCATACATGTTAATTATCAGATATTTAATGCGCATGAATTATGATCTCTGCTGGGAATGAAACCATATCAGTCTTTCTAACACAGGAATATATGCACACATCGTATTGCCAAAAATAATCAGATACCTTTTAATTGCAAATAACCGTAAATTTCCATTGTCAGATTCAGATGTTTAGTGTATTTTAAGTATTATTCTGTAAGCTGTAAACATAATACGGGTAAGACTCCATTGCAAGATGTTGCAATACAATGCTGAACTTATGAGTTTCCAGATAGAGGTGATGACAATACTACTTGAGTGATTAATAACTCTCCATTGTGTGTATCAGCTCTTATGGGATTTGCAGGACCCCCGGTTGGAAGAGTAATGAATTAGCTACTGGAGGGCTGCGAGTCCGAATCCAACCAAAGACCGTAGTGTACATGGGGGCTGGTGCACTTTAAATCTGTCGTGGCTCAAATGTCCTCACGTTGGCGTGGTGTGGAAGTTTGGAGATTGGGGTTCAGGTGTGACCTCGTCATCTGACCGTGGTTCAAAATTACGTGATATTGTCCTCGGATCTTTCCCTTCGGGATTGATACCGGACCGTCGCCAATAGCCCGTTGTGTTGCTCTAGTGCGACGTTAATTAAATACCTACCTGCTTGATGGGATTTGCAAATTATCCATCATTCAAAAAGATTCATGCTACGATTCAAAGGAATTGAAAGGGAAATGTTTTATTCTTCGCTTTTATGTAATTTATTGTGATCAATAAATAAGTTCTATATTGTATTCAATAAAACTGTTTATTAAAATTAAGAGGTTTCAAAGCCTGACTCACATTTTACAAAACAAACTATGGTTTAAGTAATATGATGTTGCTGAAAACTAACATTATTGTTTGTTTGTTTTTTGTTTGTTTGTTTGGTTGGTTGGGTTTCATGGCTCAAAGACCCTATTTGGTCAATCTGCACCAACCACAAGACAGACAACGTCTTCTGAAGTAAAGGACAATGAAAGTTTTACTCAAACAGAAGACAGAAATATACTCACAACTAGCATTGTTTCAACCTTTTTCAGACCTTAAGTTTTAAATTTTTATATTCCAAGTTCAAATAAAGGCAATTTAGTTTTATAAACTAATGCATATTTCAATAGCTACTACCACATGATCAATAAACTCATTGAACATGCGCATCAACCTCTTTCCAGAGTTCAAAAAATCTCTGTTCAAAATATTTTTTATCTATGTGACATCTCTGCGATACTCCACATTAGTGTGTGAAGGAACTTATCACATGAATGGAAAATTCAGCAGAGATTTAAACTAAAAAACTAAGAAAGGACAGAATTTATTAATATCGTAAAAGGAAAAGGCTCCATCGAGATTAGTTCATTGGGAATTCATCTGTTTTGATCGATGGGAATTCCTTTGCTTTAGGCTATTCACTGAGCAAACTTTATGTGGAAGTTATCACGAACTTATTGCTCATTTTTTACCAACCCATTTTTAACTCATTTTATTCTACAGTCTCCAACTCATTTTTATTCAAATTCTACATAAAAAGCAGAATATGCAAATAATCCTTAAAGTATTGAATTCATAAACGCACATTGTTCTTTCGAGAGCGTTGAAAAAAAATACTTAAAAAGGGTCTTAAGGATTATCTTCCGTTAAATAAAACAGCTAATAAAAATGCTTCGATATTAATTTACATTGAATTTTTTTCTACAACTTTTGGTCTGTAATTTCGGGTTTTAAAGCGCTTGCATTATGCCAAGGTTTGGTTTTTAATAACGTGTAGAACATATTTGGGTCATTGCGTAAAAACAGGTTCTTTATAAAGGTTTTGTAAAATCTGGTTCCTCTCTTTATTTCATAACATATAAACGAAAACAATGTGAAGTATGATTGTAAACAGTTCAAAACTTTGTTTCTAGTCAGGAGACAAGTCAGAACAATGAAATTAAAAGTAAATATACTCCATTTGCTTATTACTTTACATGGCGTATTTCATTTACATAAGTAAATGTAAATTCACGTAAAAGTTTTAGAAGATATTCGTCTGTTTACAGGTGAAACACATTAAATCAAAAGTCTCAAGATATGAGTTTTTTAGCTTTTCTAAACCAGAATGTGGTGATTTATAGCGGGTTTTAGTTTTTTGGTGAAGTACGTCAAATTATATTTTCTTTACATGAAGGTTAAATTTCTTTTTGAGAATCACACTTAGTGAGTGAAGCTGAAGTCAGAACTGTTTTTCAGCTTAGTGTTTTTTTATTTGTAAGGCGACAATAGGATGATTATCTTTGATATACAGCTTATCTATGATTACTTAGTAAAGTAATTATTTACCCTATTTCCTTCTTAGTCTGTAACAAAAAATAATGTAATAAACCTAGCTAAATGCGTTATTTCTCCCTGGTAATGGAATCCTTTCCAACCATGAAACTGATGGTTTTTAATGCAAGCTCACTTTTATAATTACAACCCTTTCTAGAATCATATTTCACATTCACTAACAATTACTCCCTTTGTCAAATGCGAACTAAAGTATAGCTCAACATCCGATTACTCAGATTTCCTTTCTTGCAGCTGACTTCTGAATTCTATTGTCTTTTCTTTTTCACTCTTCACAAATCCTTGAGCTGCACAAAAAATATCAGTTAAGATAAACAAAGCTTTTAATTTCCTTTAATGCTTGAAACAAATTGCAGTGTTGAATTGCAAGTAAAATAAAGAATTAAGCACTCTTGTGTTTTACTTTTAATTTTAATTAAATTCGTGTATTGAATAAATTACAATAGTGGTAGAAATACAATAGATACTTTATCATACTATTAACTGCTGAACACTTATCTTTTGTTGGAGACCAAAAAAATTGACACACAGGTTACATTGAACATTTATTTGTAATACAAATAATGCTTTTTTTAATGAATTTGAATAGGTTAATATTTTTATTATAAAATGATTAAATAAATAATTAAAAGCATCAGTCATGTTACTCATTTTCCATATGCAATTTTTGTTCTAAGTAATTTTAAGTAAATATGTAATGCATTAGGATTAGATACACCGATGTCCAAAAGGCTTGGTATAAATGTAAAATAATGCTGGACACCTACCATCTTTTGTTGGAAACCAAAATATTTGACTCACAGGTTACATTGAACATTTGTTTATAATACAAACATTGCCCTTTTTAAATAAATTTGGGTAGGTTAATATTTTTGACAATATAATGAATAAATATTCCAAAGTATCATTCATGTTACCCATTTTTAAAACATGCAATTTTTATGTTATAAGTCATTTTAATTAAATGTGTATGCAGTAGATTTAGATACACAGATATCCAGAAGGCTCAGTACAAATGTAAAATAAAGAGCTAAGACCAATTAAAAATAATTCCTTTTAATAAATTTATAGGTCCCAGAATGAAACAAGTGCAATTAACATCAAAATGCATGACTAGATGACACTATTATTTTTACGTGATAATACGGACGAGTAGTTGCATTTCAATTGCATCGACTATTTTCCTATAAAATCCAAGTCCAGTTAAACCTAGGACCAGCTATATCAAGAGCCAGAATACTAACAAGTCGACCAGACCGTTGGACAATCTGAAATGAACTGATAGGAACTTTTAAGACATGCGAAAGCTAAGTGAGGATCATTGACGAACTCTTGCTTTAGACTTTGAGCAGATGGCCCAATAATGTACCACCATTCAATTTTATCAATCAGCATGAAAAGTTTGCCGGAGCATGCACAAATGGCTAATAGGATCTAGCTGCTTCCACAGGAGGTAGAAATTGGACGCTGGCAACACCGGAGTCTCGATTTCAAATTCTAGCATGTATACACAAATTAGTAGATTGACACACAAATTGCAGGTCTCGCTTTTGATCAATACTCTTACCTAGTCAGGTGTGCATCCTCTTTTAACAAGCTTGGTAATTATTAATAGGAAATGGAAAGAAAAAGCGTAAGGGATACGTTTGGTTTCCTTTTTCAGTTCAAGTTTTGAGAAAGCTCGCATCCATGTTCCTTCCTTGAATAAAAAGAAATTGGTAGGTTGTGTCGAAGATAGAAACCGTAGTTTTGACGTGATGTTGGGTTGTGGAATGAATAAAGCAGACATAGGGAGTGAGAACGATTGTTTATTGTGAATATTCAACAACTAATTTACAGTTTGAGCGATTAAAGTTCAGTTTGATATTAATATTGGAGGATAATTTTATTGATTAGAGGCCTGTGATTGTAGGTTAGTTCTTTAGCTTTCGAATGACACCACTTATGCAATCGTCACTCCAAGCAATCCAAAGTTACACTGGCACAAAGCTCGCCGAACACCGTAGAATTTCGACATATTGCGGACCCCTTTTCCCGCATAATTATAAACACTTTCGGATTTAGCAAATTTATATGCATTACCGTCCAGTGAGTGCTTACTTTAAAAACGAAACTCATGGACCTATCTGGTTGCGTTCCTTTCTATAAACCATTCGGAATCGTTAGAGACAAACGCATAGCAAAAGTCGTGATCTCGGTAAGCATCCCACTTTGCGGAATATTTAACCTCAGACCTAAATCATCGACCTTTTAATGCTAGTGAAATAGACGGAGCTGTACACGCAGCTTCATGCTATTTCTTCCGGTTGAACGGTTTGAAGATCTGTCAAGTGAGGGAAAAGCATGAATCCGAATATGGGGCACATTATTGATTGGTTAAAGTGATTCTCCAGCGTGATTAAAAACACTCGTCTCTCCTTCGATAGCCAATTGACCCAAGGCGATTCGTAGGCCCAAGTGACTTACCCTTCTCAGATCTTACTACAGCGACTCCGCCCATATGCTCTGTCTATTTCTTTAGAAAGTCGATTATCTAAGCATATTAAGGCAGAAAGATTAAAAGATTAACGTAAAGTAATAGGTTAATTAAGTAAAAGTATTACTTAATTAAAATTTTAAACAATTAAAGTTGATCCATGTAAATTATAAAACTTCCATGCAATTATATACGCTTAAAAACCAGATTTACCGAATTTATATGCATTCGCGGTAGATGAGCGCTCAGTTTAAACAAGAAACTCATGGTCTTATCTATGATTGCGTTCCTTTCAAGAAACCATTCTGAATCGTCAGACAAACGCACTGCAAAAGTTGCCATCTAGGTAAGAATCCCGTTTTACGAACTATATAACCTCAAATCTAAACAAATCAAGGAGGAAAGATTAGCCCTCCAAGTGATTTCGACGAGATAACTCGTCCATCAAGATCTGACCAATTTTGTTAAGATATTTAATCCATTAAGATCTGGGTCAGTTTTGCTAATGATAAGATACCTCGCCGAGACAGCCATCAGGAGGGTTAAAAGATTACATAATGTAAAAGCACTCACTCTATGTAACTAAATTAAAATTTTAACGGCATTGCATTTGATCCATATAAATTACAAAACTAACATGCAATTATATACGCCTAAAAACCAGATTTACCGAATCTATATGCATTCGCGGTAGATGGGCGCTCAGTTCAAACAAGAAACTCATGGTCTTATCTATGATTGCTTTCCTTTCAATAAACCATTCGGAATCGTTAGAGACAAACGCACAGCAAAAGTCGTCATCTAAGTAAGCACCCCGCTTTGCTAACAATATAACCTCAAATCTTAACACTGCGCTAAGGTTATCCATGAAATAGCTGCATGCTGCTCTCACCAAGGTATATTAATAAGGGCAAACAAAGCACCTTCTCGAAGTTCTCAGCTTCCATCGCTTGAACTTAATGAGATTTATGGTAATGAAATCCCTCATGACCCCCACCATCATATTCAAATCGATCGGTAGGCGCTTAATTCCGAACCACTTTGTTGGTACAGAATATGCTAAGAAAATCAGCGGCCTAAGTCAGTGGAAGGCGTAGAGAGAATGTTTTATGATTATGTGCATAGATCAAGATGAAAGTTGATAGATACTTAGAATATTTGCTGAGAGATGATTTAATGATGAATTGAGAGACAATTACTAACGTTATTCATGTCATAAATGTTGTCGGGGAGCTTAACTTTAGGCTCCCTAAATCATTTCATGTTGATGCAAAAATCGCCCTCCATAATTCCAGGATGTGACATTAACGACAACTTTGCATTATTTAGCGAGACATCTCTCTAACAGCTTTTGATAACTTTGTAATCTGTTGCTTGTATTCTTTATGCGTTCAGGGTGGAGTGGAAATGATTTAAAATAAAAAGGAAGGGAATTCGAATTAAGTAATGGAGCACACGGTTAATTGTATTATTATTTGGGTGATTTACCCTCTAAATGGTTTCGACGAGATATCTCGTCCATCAAGATTTGACCAATTTTGATAATTTTGAAATGCCTCGTCATCAAAAGTGCGGATTGAATTTCGGAGGATGAAGATAATGCAGTTTTGTGATAATGACCAGATCAAAATCTTCCTCATTTTTTGTAATGACGAGGTATCTCGTCCATCAAGAACTGGTTAGTTTTGCTAATGACGAGATACGTCGTCCAGACAACCACCAGGAGGGTTAAAGTTGCTCATGAAGTTTCCATAAATGCAAAAATCGCCCTCCGTAATTCCATGGTGTGACATTAACGACAACTTTGCATTATTTAGCGAAACACCCTTGTAACTGTTTTGGATGCAACTAAGGGTTAAATATATAATAAAAATCTTGGTTTTTTGGTATTTACTGCAATCGTAGTAATCATATTCAAGGTGGAAATTTTCGGGGTAGAAGTAGTCGTTGAAGTAACGTCGCACTGGAGCTATTGGTGACGGTCGGGGATCAATCCGAAGGAAGACTTTTCCGGGGAAACCGATTCTATAATAAAACATTTACTGCGGAGATTTGAGAAGTATCAGAAAGGTTCAACCTACTCATATTGAGCTTCACAACTTCGCATCAAAAGCCTGAATATAACTTTTTAATTATTTGTAATTGAGTTACTTATTCATTTAAGACTAACTTAACTAAAAAAGACTTGTTAACGTTTAACGTCAGACTTATTCCATTTGTCCTGCAACGAAAAGAAAATCTATATCTATTGTCAACGTAACAATATATTTTTCAGACGTAACTTATTTTTATTCTTGTCACTGAACTATTTTTCAACGGTAACAATAAAGCCTTTATATTTTGGTACGTAATCAATTCATATAAAAAGTATGAATACTATCAATATTTAGTACTCTATTGGATATATTTTTTATTAACTATTTCCCTCTAATAAAAAGTATCTTTTAAGCTTCCCTCTAAAACATGTTTTCTGGTGAACTAAAAGGGCCGTGTAGCTTGGTTGGAAGAGTAGCGGATTAGCAATCGGAAGGTTGCGAGTTCGAAACTAGATTCGATCAAAGACCGTCGTGTACGTGGGGGCTGGTGCAGGTTAAATCTGTCGTGGCCTCAAATCTCCTCACGTTGACATGGTGTGGAAGTTTGGAGAATGGGGTGCCAGCTCCAGTATCATATGACGGTGGTTCAAAATTACGTGGTGTTGTCCTCAGATCTTTCTCTTCGGAATTGATCCCGGACCGTAGTCAATAGCCGCTACATTGCTCCTCAATTCATCTAGCTGTCTGGTAAATTAAAACGTCTTTTCTTGTTTTTGAGGAAATTCGAAACATCATCTGGAACATAAATAAGAGTGATAATATTCTTTCAGTCCGATACTGTAAAAAGGGGCCGCTGTGGCACAGTGGGTTTGCCCACTGCTCCAGCAACGTGCGAGTAGCAGCCGGTGCAGATTCAATTCATATCGCGTACCCTGTGTGTATGTCTCTCTCATCAGTGTCAATAAAAGTTTCCTCGTGTGTGCGTATGTTCATTACTTGAGGTTATCTGCCGCAGCTTGAACAGATATGACCCTGGCGCCATAAAAACCCAAACCAAACACTACTATAAAAATTTCCACATCATTTTGAACATAAAAATAAGTCAACATATTTGTAATACATAAGAAGAAGTGTATTTTAGCAGAACTATCAAAAACTATCATTTTCAAACATCAACTATGCGTACGGGCAAGACACAAATTCTGTAATATAGGAAACATCTTTAAAAATATTATCTAAAACTACCAGTTTTTTTCTTTGTTGTAGGGTACTAAGTTTCTGTGGATTTCTTTGGTCTTCCCCTTTTCCAGTTATTATCCCACAAAGTATCAATTTAAATTAGATGTATAACGCGTGATCATACCACATTAATGTAAATACGAATCAAATCTTAACAGAAGAGTACTTGAAAAATTCTACGCTTATAAAAATAAATATTAATAAATTTCATTCTAGTTTAATCTCCTACAGATCCTTTTTTAATGAAAGAACTCAAACAGCATAAACATTAAAGGCTCGAAGCACATAAAATACTTTTATTGCTATTAAGTTACTTTGCGTAAAAGCAAACACATTTTAACTTAAATAATTCTTACCCCGTGTATGCCTTAAATTTATATTTTAATCTCCATGTGTACAAAGGAAGTATGCTCCACGAAATACTCCTTTTAAAACTCCCGCTAATTTTTTTAGAAATCGTTGACGAATCAACTATCATATATCAATTTGGAATTTATTCTTTGGAATTTTTATTGACGAAGTGCTTAAATCGTATTCAAAGAACAAATCAAGTGAACGTCACGTTCGGAATACGAACAGTAACTATGTTCCCCTCAGAAACACTACCGCCACCTACATTTAGCTTGACAGAAAATGCCTTTCATAAACCACCTTAATTTAAATACATTTCTAGAAGTATTCTCTGCATCTTGCATATCAATGCAGTTGCACGTAAAATACGATGTTATATTATTTTTGAAATTGTTCAACCGCGCACGAATAGAAAGGAATACATTGTAACTATTATGAGATGAAGCATTTGTGTGAATCCATTCAAATTCAGGCAATAAAAAATAAAATGTTCACCTCACCACCTTCTATTTTTTTAAATTTAGTATATGGTGGTCAGTGGCGTATGTTAAACTATGCCATGTTTATATTTTGCAAATTAATTTTTTAAAGCCTTTAAAAGGCGGTCAAAAATATTCAATTTTACGTTTCAATAATGACGCGTAGCACTTAAATTTTTTCTACGCTTAAACTATTAGAGATAAACTTGCTTTGTTTCTTGCTAGTGATACTTAAATGTACTAATCGTAATAAGCAAATATATCTTTTAAAATTGGATTAGTTTTTTAACAGTTTGGCACGGAACTTGCTGAAGTTTGGTTGATTTAATTAAAAACAGCCATCTTTTAAAATTTTTAAACTTTTTGTGTAAGTTCATTAGAATGTTGTTAATGTAATACCCTATATAGCTAATGCAGTTTCTCAAAGATTGATTTTAAAAGCCTTCAACGTAAGATATCTAAATTTCAATCGCTAACGCGATTGAATTTTCGATGCACCTTTCAAGCACCTTTCTCGATGCGATATTTTAACATGATTCATTATTTCTATACATACATCAATAAAGTATATGGAACTAAGATTTTTGATAATCCTATAATTCTACCGTTAATAGTTTTAAAAAAGAAATCAGACAAACTCTAATTATTTACCGCGGTACTTATTAACTAACTTCTAATTATTTAACGCGGAAATATTTGGGCTGCATATTGCTTTAGGACTTAGTTTGCATTAAAATTTTCACTTGGTAATAGCTTGCACACATGGTTTTACTTGCACCTGCTGCAACAAATTATAAAATAAAGTTACAAGATATACTTTTCTGAGGACTCTAGGAGTGTTGATTGTTTATATTCTACAAACAGCTGCTTTTTATCCACCCAGCATCTCACATGGGGAAGATTATTTATATAGTGAAAGAGTAACTTTTTAATGTACCAATCATAGTCATGATTGGTACATTAAAAAGCCTTTACCTTTGTCTGATTACATCTTATTCCTATACATTTTAAATTGTTTAGTATATAATACTAATTTACTCTTAATTCATTCTTGGATTTGGGTATAATTCATTCTGGGATTTTTTATAAAATTAATCTCTGAAACATATCAATATATTAAGTAAAAAGAAATTTAATGGTTTCAGAAGAGAAATAAATTTAATTATGTCTTTTTATGGAGGAAGGCATATGTAAATTTTCCTGCAACATATGTAAATTTTCCTCAACTAGAAACTCAAGTACCTTTCTCGATGCGATATTTTAACATGATTCATTATTTCTATACATATATCAATAAAGTGTATGGAACTAAGATTTTTCATAATCCTTTAATTCTACCGCTAATAGTTTTAAAAAGTAGTTTTTAAATAATTAACAAGCTCACTCTTGTTGGAAGTTTTACAATGGTGCGTTCATATGGCAAAGTCGGCCTCTTATACACAAAAATCAGATTAAGTATTGTGACATGAGAGTTCAACTTTTCAAGAATCGAGGATGATTGAAAGTAAGTTTATTTACTTATGAAGCTGTATTTAGTTATGAATTGCATTCGTGAAGTTCAACATTGAAATAGTTATTTATTGAAGTATCCGTTGAATGCTTTCTTGGAATTTTATGTGGCAGAAATGACAGATTAAACACTTTCGCCGATTTTAACGAATGTCTCAATTTATTTTAATTAATATTTATTAACGTAACTAATATTCAAATTAGCAACTTTTCTTATTGTTTTAAGTAAATAAAAATTTATTTCATCAATTTATCTGCGATGTTGAATATATTACTGAGCTTCGTAATTTTAGAACTGTTTTATGAGAATTTATAGGGTATTACGTTTTGTGGCTACTAGTTTCAATACTGTTTAAATGTTTTAATATAGTTATAGAAATTTATTTTTATTTTAGATGTATATATTGTTACTCTGATCCTTTCTATCAAAACAATTAGTGTATTTTTTAAATCTGTTTTTGTAGCGAGATGAACAGCAAAATTATGTTTGAAATTCTGTGTACATGTTTAATATATAATTTTGCGATAGATAATGTATTCAAATTAAGTAAATACTGTAAATTATTATTCAAATTATTCGATTAACGTTGAATAAAAAAGTATTTTTAAGCAAATACAGAAAGCGTAGTTCCCACTGGATGTAAGGGAATCCCAATTTAATTTAGGGATTTCAAAAACCTTTTCGTCCTTTTATAAGGAATTTGACATGCGCTTAGGGATTTTTCGTACTTCGAAAGGGAATTTGACGGTATTTCATTATTTTCTGATCGTGTCGGGTTCTCCGATCACGATCATTACACAAAATAATTTATTTAAGCTTAACTATTCAAAAACTGCAAAAGGTGCTCACACACTCTAATAGAATATTTAAATAGGAACTTCGAAAAAATAATCAGATTTCAAAAAAATGTTTGTTTTTAGAAAAATGAATTTAAAATTCATCAAATTGAAAATTTCATTTAACAATACTATTTACGTACCACTAATGAAATTAGTATCAATAATTGCTCTAAAGTCTTACAATTGTTTTGTAAAAAAAACAAAATTGGATTATTTTAAATACTTTAGGAGATATGTGGTTTTTTAACCAGGTGATGTACGCTAAGAAAAATAAATTTTAATTTGTGACGTCACTTTTAAACCCCTGTATCTCGAAGAAGAAAAAATTTCGAGATTATAAAAATATGTTGATTCAAGGTGGCCCAAAATGCACCTGAATGCAAAATATCATTCTATTCGAAGATGGTGAGGCGAACAGCCTTCCTGGATTTGAATGGATTCACCCATTGATCAAATTAAGGAATGAAACCAGGAAAGGGGTAAGTTATGTTGCAATGGGAGAGTAGACTTAAGCTTGTTTTACACTATATATCAACGCTAATGCGGAGTGCACTTGCCGTCCAATCAGCGACGAAAAGTACAGTGATCCGCCCTGTCAATCGCTGCTTTTTTCGTCGTTGATTGGACAGCGCGTCCGCTTCGCATCCGCGTTGCTCTAATATAAAACAAGCTTTATAGACTTGGTTTCCAGAAATAAAAAGGAAAGTGTATATTAAGGAATCCTTAATTATTGCTGTTATCTCGTGCAATCGGAAATTAAAGTAGAAAAGTCTAAGAAAATATAAAAATCAATTCTATTTAGTACCAAAATATTTACTTGATTTTCTAAATTCTTGTATTCTCATTTCTTTTTTTTAATGATTATTCATGGATACAAACCCGATTACAACATCTAAGCAGTTTGATTTCTCTAGATTACGACATTAATCCACTCAGTTTCCAGCTCTGATTTGAAACGGAAATTTAAAATTTATGGAGAGTTCAGCCAGTGAAAATTTCCTGAATATTATTGAGCATGCATTTTGAATTCTTCCACTTTCTACTGCTAACTTATGCAAAACTGGGTTTTCTTGTTATGCAGCAACTAAAATCAAATCTTGAAACTACTTAGATCTGCAGATTAAATGAGAATATAACTATGTTATCCTAATATAAATAAAATTTATTCAGCCGAAAAAACATCAATCAGTTGATTTCAAACGATGTATTTCGTTCCTAAAGCTGGTTTTGTAATGTAAATACCAGCTGAAAATATTATTTTTAGTTTATTTTTAATCATGTTTTTTAAAAAAAAATTATATTTTCAAAAATCTTCAAATGATATCACTGTTGTTCTTTCTCTACTTTTCTGCTTCCTGTAAGAGAAAACTTCGTAAATTCAAGTTTTATAGAGAAAATGTAATTGCTTCTTTGACTTTCAATCCCGAATTAACTGCAAAGCCTTACTTATACAGACTAAAAGCTACGAATGAATTTTGAGTTCTCTCTTTTACAAACATAAAGCTTTATTTCCTCTATTTTCAACCATAAAAGCAGCACAAATATCTTTTCTTACATTTATTCTTTAGGAGACAGAAATTGTGATTGGTAAATTATTCATTATTATACATATTGGGTATAATTCGTTTTTTTCTCTTTACTTTAATAAGCGTACATTTCGTTTCCTAAAAGTGTTCTGTGATTAATACAAACACGATTTTGCTCTTAAATGCTATTCCGAAGTTCTATATTTCAAATCTGGAAAGATGTGATATAATCTTACTTTTTTATCTCACAAAAATAACCTCATGGGCATGAAACACGAATATAAAAATCAATGGCAATTTTTGTTCAGAACAGAAAACATTTGTTAGAACTTTCGTAATTCTAAGTATATATTACTATATACTTATACTACTATATACTTATACTATACATCTTAAATCTTTACGTTGAAAATCTTTCCAAATCAATACTGAAACGGTATAATTTTTCATGTTTGTTTACATACAAGCCTGACATGCAGAGATGATGAAGGTGTCGAATATCGTCAAACAAAACATACTCTAATACGAGATCATACACAAAAACTCTGCATTTATGTCAAAAGGATAACAATAGTGATTCAAAAATTGGTATTTACTAATACATGATTCCGTACAACTCTTAAATATTGAAATTGAATGCTTAAGGAATTTTTTATCTGATTTACCCAACTAAGCTAACGAAATTCATATGAATGATATTCATCATATCATTCGTAGTCAAACAAAAAGTGTCTTTATATTTGAAAATGTAATATATGTGTGTGTGTGTGCGTGCGTGTGCGTGTGTGTGTGTGAATAATGTATTATATAGTACATTAGGTATATATATATATATATATATATATATATATATATATATATATATATATATATATATATATATATATATATATATATATATATATATATATATATATATATATATATATATATATATATATATATATACACTGCTGGCCACCCAAATTGCAACACCAAGAAAGACAAGAGATATCACAACAAAATTTATTTTGTAGATAACATGTTGACCAAGTATCAAATGATTAAATTTATAGACTTCTGTGAAGTGTGGTTCCTGCCAAAATCAGTAGCCAGAGTAGCCGCCATTGTTGGAGATCACCGCTGCCACACGCCTCGGCATTGATTCAAAGAGACTTTGGATGTGTTCTTGGGGTACAGCAGACCAAGCAGCTTCCACACGTTGCCAAAGTTGATCTGGTGTGGCAGCTGGGGATGTATTCTGGGTCAATCGTTGAGCAACCATGGACCACATGTTTTCTATCGGCGAAAGATCCGGAGAGCGAGCTGGCCAGGGAAGCAATTCAATCTGGCGATTGACGAAGAACCCTTGGACAATGCGTGCCACGTGTGGTCGCGCATTATCCTGTTGAAATATGGCTGTGGGCAAGCCCTGAAGGTAAGGAAGGACAACTGGCTCCAACACCTCGGAGATGTAGCGCTGGCTGTTTAAAGTACCGGCAATGCGTACTAGAGGAGTGCGAGAGTGATATCCAATACCGCCTCATACCATAATACCCGGTGCAGGACCAGTGTGGCTGTGTATAACGCAGCTGTTCAGCATCCTCTCTCCACGGTGTCTCCAGACTCGAATCCGACCATCGTGGTGTTGCAGACAGAAGCGTGACTCGTCAGTAAAGACAATTTCATTCCATTCTGCCGTCCACATCCTTCTTTCATCGCACCATTGGCGGCGGAAACGTCTGTGGTTCTGCGTCAAGGGTAGACGAAGCAATGGACGTCTTGCGGACAGACCACTCTGCTGTAAACGGCGTCGAATGGTACGCGCAGACACTGGATGATGCGGTACAGACTGAATGTGCTGTGCTATGGTTCGTGATGTGGCTGAGCGATCCGTCACTGCCATACGCACAATATGCCTGTCATCACGTGAAGTGGTGCACTGAGGTGGATGCGATCGAACACGTCGGTCCGTCGTACCCTCCTGCATCCAACGATCACATATCCGCATTACAGTTGTTTGGTTTCGTCCAACACGACTACCGATTTTCCTGAAAGATAATCCACAATCTCGGTAGGCCACTATCCTTCCTCTGTCGAACTCGGATACTTGATCAAAAGATGATCGCTGTTTTCTACGAGGCATAATTGATCGTTTTTTTGAAAAAACCACAAGAAAAACACAATTGCCGTACTTGAAATCGTCGAAATCTCCAAGCCTTAAATAGCGCTTTGAAGTGGCGCCTCAGGCGCGCGTGATGTGCGTCTGCGCTGAAATTCTAATCATTTGCATATCTCACCTCCGCTAATGCATGTTGTAAATTTCATATTATTTGCATGCTTCCTTCAGGGTGTTGCATTTACGGTGGCCAGCAGTGTATATATATATATATATATATATATATATATATATAACCTAAACCACTTGGGGTCCGTTTTAATTAGAATTTTAAAATACAGGTCACGCATATAGTGTTTTAGTATATTTTCCAATCTGCACTCGATTCTTCAGTGTCCTGGACTTTTAAGTTTTATTTTCATTAAGACAAGAATCTATTTCAAAGAAACATTTAGAATTATCTGAAATTACTTTAAATTATTAACTACATAGATTGCATAATAAATAATTGCCAACGAAAAAACGAAAAGCTAAACATACTTTATTTTATGTATACGCATATGACGTAGCAGTGAATGATTTCTTTCATAGCAAATCGAGCGTCGTATTTGTACTCGTGAAACTTTTTTACAGATCTCTAGCATGTGTGTATTGTGTATATCCAAGTTAAGTTGACCTCAAGTATAGAGAAATATTTTCTTCAAATAAATTCAAAATTTTATTTTAGGACGGCCCCCAAAGCTAGTCACAATGATGCAATTTTGAATAAGTGACTATCTCAAAAACTACCGAAAAGAATGAGCTAATAGTTTGCACGCTTAGGTTTGAGACACCGTTGAGCGATTTTCATTAAAATCCGTGCATCTTTCAATTCACCATTTTTCAATTATGAATTAATTAATTAATTACAATTAGAAAATACTGCTTTGAAACTAAAATATGGCATACATTTCGTTTGGGTTATTCAACAGTTTAATATAATACAATAATTACTTTGATAGCTGATTATTTTGGAAAATATAAGGAAAAGCTTATTCTCATATTTAATATTAGAAGCTCTGAATTTCAACCACTCATAATTCATCATAGATTTGACCAAAACAAACGTATTTTATATGAATTCTGGCTATTTTTAACCAGAAAATCAGAATCTATATTCAAAAATAGAGGTTTACCTTTAAAAAAATTGAGTTATTACAAAATTTAATATGAAGACGGCCCCTTATGCAAATAAAATTCACATTTATTTATAGTAGACATATTCCAAGTCAAATGATACTTCAAGGCAATGACACTTGTACAACTTCAGGGACGCAGATAACAAGAGGTGTTCGGATGCGTTTTTGATCGGCTGTACCCAATTTGAATTCACTTTTAACATCACACATGTTTAAGAGCGGAAAACATCTTTCATGCAAAACTGCCATTATTTTATCATTAGTAGATTGTTCGACAAGAAATCATCATAAGGATCCATTATTTGTGTACATTAGATTCATTTAGCCTAATAACATTACCACTGCTATTTTATTTTCCTTAATAATTCATTTCACAGTGGATTCACTTCAAATAACATACCACGGTATTTGTTCTCGGCATGAACCTAACTACAAATTTCTGGGGAGAATTACCCAGCAGTTAGAAGCTAGGAATGTCACAGAAGAATTATTTCACTACTGAATAGAATTTTTCGAAAGCACAAAGAATCCAGTTTGAAAATATAAACGACTAGAAGTTAAAGCTATTAGTTTATGTGACATGTCAATTCGATTTCGCTACAAAGAAGATACCACTTTTCTCTAAGGTAGATAATTTATCTCCAGTTTCGGGGAATTGGAGTTTGTAACAGCTTCGCTTCTTTTTTATATACATCATGTGACATATCTTAGGGTGGATGTTATTTCTAACTTTTTGAAAGAACAAATTTCTCCCTAAATTCTAATGACTTTCATCGACTGATGTTTACTAAGTGTAAATTGATCAAAGAAAATAGCGTTAATGATTGTTTTGCAAATCAAACCGAACCGCAGAATGAAATTTTTAATAACATTTATTGCAATTTAAGTAGGATGAGCCCCCTCTGTATCACACCTCAGTATCTCGAATTATTGCAGTAAAAGCTATACTTAATTTGAGTTTTGTAATTATTGATTACTATTTCAACGCTTTTTAATAATTTATCACGTGTGTAAAATAAAAGTAACTACTAAGTAAAGTAAGTAAAGTTCTACTTATCCTGACTGTTACTTTCGAGAATATTTAATCAAAATAAACACTGTTGGCAAAATCTTAAATTTTCGATTTATTTATTTTCAATGTGGTGTTCTGCATGCCCATCACCGTGTTGTTTAGTTCAGTATTTTATTCAAATAGACGCCCCTGAAATTGCTTCTTCACTTCAGGGAATAGGTGGAAGTCAAACAGCTCCAGGTCTGATGAATACAAAGGCTACGCTGTCATTTCGATGTCCAGCCCATGGATAACCAGATGGATAAGCACACCTTTTGCCTTGTGTTTATCTATGATCAAATGGTTTTGGCAAACTGTAAAAAGAACCTATGGATATCTGGGTTCCTGGTGTTCTGAATACCCACCACAAAATTTCAAGTCAGCATTTGATGTAGATAGGCGCCTCTGAAGTATCTCTTGCCTTCAGGGAATAGATGAAAGTCACGGCTCTAGGACTGGTGAATACCTAGGATACTTTATTATTTCTATGTCCAACCCAAGGATATCAGTTGATCTTCTGGATTTGGATAAACACACGTTTTGCCTTGTGTTTATCCAAGAGCAAAGGTCTTACAAACTGTCGATCGAACCGATGGATATTTGTATCCCTGATGCTCGGAATATATATCACAGCATTGTTTAGTTCAACATTCGATGCAAATAGATGCCGTTGAAGTTCTTTCTTCTCTTCAGGGAATAGGTGAGTCATCCGGCTCTAGGTCTGGTGGATACAGAGAGGCTCTCACATTTCAGTGTCTATATCATAGATAACCTGCTGGACTCTGGGTAAGCACACGTTTTGTCTTGCCTTATAAATATGCAAATGGCTCTCAGTATTAAACGAACCTATGAATATTTGTATTAGCCGTCTTTGTGCAAGAAGGGCATCTGGTTTGGGCATGAATCTTGTAGTGAATATCGAAGGCCTACTAAAACGTGATGCATTTTCGGAACAAACTTCGCCATTCACAAATTCCTTGGGTCACTTAAAAATATATGTATTGGGCAAAGTGGGGATAAGTTGTCTTCTGAAACATTACATTTGGTTTGGACATGAATCTTGTAGTGAATATCAAAGGTCTACTAGAGCATTGTGCATCTTCGAAGCAAGCTTCACCATTCACAAATTCCTTTGGCCACTTTAAAATGGCTGTAAAGATCAAAGTGGGACTACATTGCCTTCTGAAGCATTGCATCATTGTAGTAAAAAGAAAGTATTATTTTGAAGCAAGTACTAGAGGGAATGTGTATAAATCAACAAGATCTATGCAAACACATCTACACAGAATGGTATGACAAAGTATGAAATGAAGATTGACAATGCAACTACTTGGTTCGGTAAGCTTACTAAAATATTCTTGTTTGAAATTGACATCTGACTAACCACAAATGCAACACCACCTTATATTCAACTATATTACCACACGATGCAGATAATGTTACAGCATCGCTTGCTGTATTGGTATATTGTTTATACCGTGGGCTAAAGATGGGATTTACAAACAAGATGCATGGTACACTCAACATTTTTTTTAGTTATACTATGAAACATCTTGTTATCGATTCTTATATAACGTGAGTTCCCACTTACAGCGCAGCGTACTCTTCTAAACGAGATATTTTGTTCGTATTCTTAGATCTCTCAAGAAATAAAAATATTCGTCTCTTCTAGGTGAAAGATAGGATATTTTTTAAAGGAGAATATGTGAGCAAAGTACAATCTTGAATGATGGTAGGATTCTTTCGGGGAAGAAATTTCGTATCTAAACTGAAATCTCAGAGAACACAGTTCATTTTTAGTAGATATACTAGATAATTTGATAGATATGCACGTGTATAAAAATACAATTGTTATTTGTATATATATTTAGTTGGTCAACTAAAATGGTATTGTGTTTGAAGCGTTTGAGTATTTTTCAACTTCATGATCCTTTAACTAAATAGTTTCGCCGAAATATCTCGCACACCAAGATCTGGCCACTGACGAGATACCTCGTCATCAAGGACTTAATGATTTTTTATGATGACGAGATCAGGATGTGGTCAGTTTTCTTCTAATGCCGAGATATCTCGTCCATCAATATCTGGTTAGTTTTTCTAATGACGAGATACCTCGTCGAGATGACCACCAGGAGGATTAAGCATTAGTTGGAGAGAACGTGGCAATCTCTGCGTTACCAAGAGGCACCATAGGAGGTGTTACCACATCACACCTTACCAAAACTATAGGGGCATGCCTTCCTGGAGGACTTTGGGTAAGCTGGCTCATATTTTCATATCGTATTGAAGAAACCAGGAAACTTTAAGCAATCAACCCAACTTCGGCCCATACAAGATTCGAACTTGTACGCGTTTGAGTATAAAGTCCCAGTGCGAAATGTCAAAACGCAATTTTTGCCAGCAGGCTAGACACAACACAAAGTACTTTCTTTTGACAAGCAAAGGAATATTATGGAAATCAAAATTTTTATATTAAGTATATTTTTTTACTAAAACATTTCGAACAAAAATTAATTTGAAACGTATACTAATTTTTATTGTTTTGAGAACTAATGTGTTCAAATTAACATTGATACGGTCAACAAAAAAATTCTCTCCGATCTTTTTATGTTTCATTATTTGCAAAGTTACTTTAAAAGTCTTACGTTTAATCAAATATACGACATATGTAAATCAATTCGCATTACAATTTGTAATTGGTCGAAAATATGCTCTGGAGTAAAATAGCCTTAAAATATCTCGAGTATATGGTTTAGAAAAGCGCTTAGAGTACGATTCAGTATTATCCTCTTTTCAGGTTGCAAGATATAGCAGAGAGAAGAGATAAGTAGATATTTTAATTAACGTCTCAGAGCATCAACACAACGGGCTATTGGCGACGGTCCGGGATAAAAGTAGAAATATAGATCCGAGGACAATACCACGTAATTTTGAACCACGGTCAGATGACGAAGTCCCACCTGAACTGGCACTCCACTCTCCAAACTTCCACATCACTCCAACGTGAGGACATTTGAGGCCACGATAGATTAACGTGCACCAGCCCCCGTGTATACGACGGTCTTTGGATGGACCTAGTTTCGAACTCACAACCCTCCGGTTGCTAATCCGTTGCTCTTCCAACTGGGGTACCGCGGTCTGTCATGCAGAGAAGACTGCGGGTTGCAAGGTGGAATACGTGTGTGAACCTCAAAGTGTTAATTTCAACATCACACGGTTCTCTGTGGAAGCTTTCTGATGGCCCAGAAAATGCTAGAACCTAATTATTGTTCCAGTACGTCCCTGATAGGTGGCGTAGAAAGCTAAGAAAGATTTCGCAAACACATCTCACAAAAGGAGACCGTTTTTGTTTGTTGAAACATAAAAATGTCGGTTGATTGATTGATTGTTCAATTATGTCACTGAATGACCGCCCACCGTAAGCAGTGTGATGAGTTTGTAACCCAAAAGGGCGAACCAATTCCCATCGGGGTATACTATACGTGATATACGAATCACCTACTCCTTAACAAGCTGATATAGCTGATCCAGTAAAATGTATGGACTCATGGATAAACTGATTTTATGCAGTTGGAAAACTTTTTATCGATTTTAATGGCTTCCAATTGTCTCCTTATTCAATCTCGATCTTCAATTGTTTGGAAATGCTGCAAAGAAATCAAGACGATTTAATGAATTTTAAAAATGCGTAGAAGATAAGGCATATTTTAGGTTGCATACTGTCTGTCTACCACGAGAACTGCTCCCAACCCCAACTCCGGGTGGTGACGGTCGCTATAGAAACTGAGTTCGTTCATTTTGAGTAGGGGTGACTCTCGGGGCTGCAGATGACTAAATAAAATGAATGAACTAACGAATAAATTGTTTTATGCAATTGGAAAACTTTTTATGCATTTGAATGACTTCCAATTGTCTCCTTATTCAATCTCAATCTTTAATTGTTTGGAAATACTGAAACGAAATCAAGACGATTTAATAAATTTTTAAAATGTGTAGACAATAAGACATATTTTGGGTTGCATACTGTCTTTCTACCACGAAAACTGCTCCCAAAACCAAGTTTGGGTGCTGGTAGTTGCTATAGAAACGCGGTTGAAAGAAACGCGCGCATTTTGAGTTGGGGTGACTATCGGGGCTGTTTATATAAGTGCCTAAATAAAATGAATTTATGGATAAACTCATTTTTTATGCATTTGTTAAACTTTATGTATTTCAATGGTTCTACATGCTTGTCTCATTCAATCTCCTTCGGGTTTGATCCTGGACAGTCGCCAATAGCCCGTTGTGTTGCTCCAGTGCGACGTTCATTAAATACCTCCCTACGCACCCTACCTTATTCAATCTCAATCTTCAGCTGGTTTCAAAAACTGCGCAAGAAATTAAGACGATTCAATATATTTTTAAAATACGCAGACGGTAATAGGACATACTTTAGGCTGCATACTGTCTGTCTACTACGATAACTGGGCCCATCATAGCGGCGGAAAGAGGTAGTTGACTGGTATAGATTTCTCAGTGACAAATAAAACTCTTAACAAATATATTTCCAAAAATCGTCCTTAATGCGCCAATGTGATAAACTTTAATACATTTATTCCAGCATTCCCTATGGAAAATAGAATAAGGTCCGTTTCTACAGTAACAGACAGGGGCAGACTTTGTGTCTGATGCAGTTCTGATAGACAGACAGCACTTTGAGATTTGCTTGTTTTTCAATGTATTTATTACTCCTCTGTGTTTACATTTACGCATGGAAAATTTCATCTCTCATTTAATATACATAGTATTGATTTATATTTCTTTCTCGTTAAAAGGTTTGTTTTGTCAGGTTTAGTTTTTCTTAATGTTCAATTTTTATTTCATCATCAAGATATTGCCGATTCTTTTGTGATGACTAGATCAAGATCTGGTCAGTTTCCTTCTAATGACGAGATATCTCGTCCATCAAGAACTGGCCAGTTTCGGTAATGACAAGATTCCCTGTCGAGACGACCACCAGGAGGGTTAATAGCATAGTAACCTATAATTCTACTAGAGAAATGTTTTGAAGATCTTATCCATATGCATTCGTCAACATGTTTTATTATTTTACTCGGTACTATTTTACAGCCAAATATTGTTTTTCACACCATAGGTGAATAGAATCCTACAATCAGAAGACTGAAAGAATTAATAGCGTAATAAACAAATTTTCAGCAATTCAAACTTCAACGAAAAAATGAAAAATTAATACACTCATAACTACAATTAATAACTCATAACAAATTTTTTTCTGTTTCTACGGGCCTCCGTTTATGTGGATTGGTTTTACTAATTTTATATTTTCAATGTTTTGATTCTTAACACTTCTGGTAGTTGTCTGGACGAGGTAAATCGCCATTCGAAGGAGACTAACCTGATCTTGATCTCGTCATCATTAAAAACTCAGTAGTACCTGGATGACGAGATATCTCGTCATTAGCCAAATTACTCAGATGTTGGTGGTCGAGATATCTTGTCGAAACCATTTGGAGGGTTAAGATCATATGTATTATATTTCTTTCGTTATGCACTAATTATGCGTCATAATACTATTTACCTTACCAGTGTGAAAGTTAGAACTGGTGAGTTAGATTACTTATGACACTGTTAACAAATACCCATTACTTATACCTACTTTAATTCGATCTTTTTAACTAACTGTCGTAGAAATTATTGTGTGTATATAAGTTGTTTGGTTTTAGTTCGCAAGAGCCATATTTTACCAAGCTGTGCCAAGCACAGGACATGGTTGGTTAGGGGGTTTTTAGGCGCAAGGGCCATATTTGGCCATGCTGCGACAGATACAAGACATACTATACAAATAATATACACACACGCACAATGGAATTTTTACTGACAGAGAAAAGAAAAATACAACAGAGGAATGAGCCTGTCAGGAATCGAACCTACGCCGCCTACAACTTGCAGATTGCTAACGCAGTGTGTATACCCACTGAGCCACGACGGCCCCAACACAAGACAGAAGACGAAGTCATGGATATACACACACAAATAAATTATGCTGACACAGACGAGAGAAATATACCCAATGTAAGTTACAGGAATCGAATCTGCTCCCCCCCCTACAACTCGCAAGTAGTTTTTATAGGTAGGTGTTTTAATTAACGTCGCACTGGAGCAACACATGGTTGTATTTCAGTTACAATTCTTTACTCAGATTCAGCGTCTGAAATACTTCATTTTCCGAATTTGTTCTCAACGAGTTCATAAAATGTTAAATAATTTAACTTTGAAGATGATTCATCCACATTATCATTGATAGCAGTGAAGATTCGCATAAGAATTCCAACCCTGTCAGAAAACTACTTTCAAAAGTGTTGACTGTTATAGTAATCCTTTGATATAAAATCCGGATCTGAAAATCCAGGTTTCTCTGTGACTAGATAACTGCCATGAACTTTTTTTATTAAACTAAGCGTGAAAACAGCGCTTAGAATTCAGTGTTTTTTCATGGCGTCGAAAACTAAAGCCGGTGAAAACTTTTACGGAGCTCCCTTTTTTCATCCTAACCTGTGAAGAAAGAAATCACTGAATAATACCCTACGAATTCATTGTTATCAATTCACGATTTTATTCCCAGGCTATTCTGCTTCTGGAATATTCGTCGAAAAACTGAACAAACTATAGAACAGTAACTGAATTTTAAAACATTTCTAGTTGTCAATGGCGAATTACTACGTCATCAGTCAGGCACTTTTGAAACTAATTACGCGTTGTCAGTAACAGTTATTCGGTTATGTATATGTAATCTATTATTTAACATTGCACTCAATGTTTGTTATTATCGAATGTTATAAGGCAAATATTGATTTACTCAATAGTATAACATTTAAAGACGTTTTTACACTCAAACATGACTAACATTCTGAAAGATTCAGTATATTGCATTTTCTAGCATTTAACTCTCCAAGTGGTTTCGACGAGATATCTCTTCAATCAAGATCTGACCAGTTCTGCTAATGATGAGATACCTCGTCATCAAGATATTGCCGACTTTTTTATGATGTCTAAATCAAGATATGGTCAGTTTTCTTCTAATAATGAGATATCTCGTTCATCAAGATCTGTTTCAGTTTTGCAAGTGACGAGATATCTCGTCGTGACAACCACCAGGAGGATTAACGACTCGGCGAATTCAAGTATGAAAATAACATTGAAGTAGGATCATCATACAGAGACCAAATTAGATAAAAAGTATTTGATATACATTCAGTCGTGTATCGTGTTGGTTCCATTCTGTTGATTTTTACTTTCGTATCCTATGATAGTTCTTGAGCCAGCTCAGGTGTGACCACGTCATCTGACCGTGGGTCAAAATTACGTGGTGTTGTCCTTGGATCTTTCCCTTTGGGTTTGATCCCGGACCGTCGCCAATAGCCCGTAGTGTTGCTTCAGTGCGACGTTAATTAAAAAATGCATGCTATATTTCCTATAAAAATAGAGTATTGTCATTTTTTATATAGACATTGTCTTGTTTTATTCCATAAATCAAATACTGTAAGGTAAAGCATTCTTTAAAAAAATTACAATGTACTATTACAATTTCTTTTGTCACTGTCTTATTTTCACTACATCTACTATTGAGCTGTACTATAAGGAGGGAGGTATTTTAATTAAATCGCACTCAATTTTCTAACACTTAACTGGAATCTCAAACAATTACGCGTCCTTTTTTTCTGCTCTGCAGGGTTTTTGAAACGTGCTGTTGTGAGGAAAAGTTGTGAATCGCAAAAAGTTTACTGTGTGAAATGTTTAATATGATTAAATTTGGAAAAATGTGTTTCTTCTGTTTGTTGTTCATTGGTGTAACACAACCATACAAACACAAAAACCGACGTGTTTCAAATATCGAGTCTCCCACTTCGCACAGCGGACAAAAGCTAATTTTCACTCTTAAAACAGACATTCTCATGGGAGAAAAATTTTATTTGTTCCCTGGTCTCGAATAAACTTCTAACATCTATTCGGTGTCACAGCGCCATCTATTGCCCTCCGATAGATCTTCAAACTTTTTCCATCGTTCTAATCACCCCTTATGCATTCCGATTAAATTTATTCTAAAACTTGCAAACGAGGAACAAAGAGAGGAGTTTATCCTATCAGTGCCATTAACCCTCCAAGTGGTTTCGACGAGATATCTCGTCCGTCAAGATCCAGACAATTTTGCTAATGACTAAGTGTCTCGTCATTAAGATATTGCCGATTTTTTAATGAGGACGAGATATCTCGTCCATCAAGATCTGGTCAGTTTTGCTAATAGTGAGATACTTCGTCGATACAACTACCAGGAGAGTTAATACATTTGAAAAAACAACCATTGTAATAATTCTGTACTGATATTTTTCGAAATAAGTCGCCATGCTTACAATAATCCCTTATTTTAACCCTCCTGGTGGTTTATTTTCGCGTCGACAACTGCTACTTGTAGTATAACCCTTGTAGTAACAGAGAAGTTTTGCCTCGACGTGTTATTTCGTCCTTAGAAAAATTGACCAAATTTTGGATGTCTCGTCGAAACATTTGGAGGGGACAAAGACGTAACTAGGCTAGTTTCCACCCGGGGCAAGAACTCGCCTCGGCGCCCCCCCCCCCACCCCCCCCCCCACCGACCAACCAAACCAAAACCCTCCCAAACAACACCTGATATCGCGTCATCACACATTAATTGTACTATTCCAAATTTTTTTTTATTAAATTTAGATGGTAAATGCTTGATTTCAAAGGTAAATAGATTAATTTGCATTAATTTCATTTTTAGTACAAGATAAAATACCAAATTAATTCTAAGATATTTCATTGACAAATAATCTGAGTAGCATGTTTGGTTTTTTTCTTTCACGTTTATCATAATCGCTGCAAATGAAATGAAAAGGTTTATCAAATGATATCGGGATATGTGTACGGTAAGAATAGCATTAATCACTCTAAAAATACATTCACGCACAGTTTACTGCCCTATCCATCCTCCCCTTTACTCACATCAAACTCATACTCATGCAACACTTCACGCATTCTGCATTTAGCTCCTTTTATAGTTTTTGTAGTCTGCTAAGTTTTTCCTCTTCAGTAAAACCCGTGAATGAAGTTGTTTTTACATTTCCTTGCTTCAATCAACAAATATTTATCCATTATTTACAAAAGTGCCCAATCTTCTATTTGCAGTAATTGAACAAAATAAAGAAAATACTTCATTCCCTTATTAAGAACTTGATCCACTTTCACCTTTCAATACAGCTTCTATTCGTCTTGAAACAGTCACTCTAGTAGCAAGCACAAAAGTATGGAAAAGTAAAATTACTTTACTATGCTTTTGTGCTATTCTATTATTTTGTGCTACTTGTGTTATATTAAGAGTAACTCTATATTTAAAAGATAAATTGTGAATAATCACTTCCCCATGATTGTGTTTAATGTTTAATCATCTCGAATTACTACACCCTCAATAAATAGAAACTTACGATAAAAATATAGCCCCCTCAAGACTAATATCCTGGGTGAGCCCCTCTGAAAATATTAACCTTCCTTGCGGTTTATTTTCGCGTCTAAAACCACCCAGCAGTGGCCAGTCTCTAATACAAAAGCGTGTTTCTATCTCCAGTTCTAGGCAAGGGACAATTTATTTTTCATACTTGAATCTTCATTCACCCTTGGAATAATTGGGCAGTTTTGTCTCAAGCAGTCGATCTCGTCAGTAGCAAAATTGACTGGATCTTGGACGAGATATCTCGTCGAAACCACTTCGAGGATTAAAAAGTGTGTATTTTCTTTGTATTCCTCCTTTTATTTGTATTGTTTCGTTGTTTACTTTTTCAAACACGGGTTTCACATACCCTAGTGTGATCTGCCCTCTCTTACCTTTACGTGAGATTTTCATCTTGCTTTTCCTCCCTCTTTCTGGTTGCCACTTCGGTGGTGAGGGATCCCCTTGAGAAGCTTTTCGCCACTCTGTCGTTATTAGTTCCTCTTGGAGGTTATATCAACCACGCATTTGCCGTGCGCAGAGACCAGTGTCTCTGGAAAAGGAGAACCCGACTCGCATTGGACACATGCAATTCACTCATCGTCGTCGTTTACTTGGAGAGAGTACACCCAATTGTAACTCATTCTCAACTCCTGTTTCTATTCATCAACATTTTGATTGCCTGTCCGGTCTCTAATCAACATCTTACATTTTTTAAGGATACAACTATGAATATGCAAGATTTCGTTGGGGAAAATATTCATTCAAACCTCTTCGCATTTTTACGTACTATTGGTCATTTAAATCTCGTATTTTTTTGCAAATTCAAACCAACTCATCAATCCACCTTCTCAAATTTTTAAGGAATTCAATTTTACACTTCCAAAATTTTATTCATGTAATTTGAATATACATTTGACTCAATTCTCTATTTCTCATTTTTCAGCCTTTAGCGTAATGATGCCATTTGTTGTTTGGTTCTATAATCTTGCGTGTGGGATAGCTTGTCCTGTTCAGGACCTTGAGCCATAAAATTCAATTCAATCCAATCTAAGATTAATATCATTGGTCATAGGATAGAAAAATAAGCAAACAATGAAGAATCACAGTGCACAGAGTAGTTCACATTTCAAGGGAAAACAAATCAGATTATTGTAACTTTCAAATTGAGAGAACAGTTAAAATAAAAACATTTATTTTTATATCTATTATTGTTGTATTTATTGAAGGCCTTTTTCTTGTAGTTTATAATAATTATTGCATTTTATGGCATTATTGAATTTATTATAAACGTTTTATTTTATTTTATAGAAAATCTGCTAATAAAAACGTAGTATAGTTATCATTCTGAAACTTTGTTTAAATTTCTTTATATAGAGTCTGGTTTAACTTTTATTTATTAATTATCTGTAATTAATCACATATTCGAAATTATCCTCTAGAGCTCATAGTATACAAAATTTCGAAACCAAAAGTGGTTCAACCAAGTTTCCATTCCAAAACCTTGGAATTGGAAAAATGAATATTTCAGAAATTCAAAAACTTTTAGAATTTAATTATTCATTAAGTGTCAGGAATTTTTAATGGTATACATACTTATTGTTATTTAATCTCATTGAGCACTACTTAAAATTCGATTCTTTCAAGAAGTTAGATTTACTAAGTAATCTGTATAGGTCGATGTCTAGCCTTGGAACTTTTTGCAAATTAAAGTAAATAGTGAAATGATTTGTTTTGCTATTTAGCCTGTGATAAATACCAAGTTAAAAACGAAACACTTTTTCACCAAAAGAAAAAACGTTTATCGTGTCTATTTTATTTAAATTCGGCATGTTCATATAATCCCAAGCATAACGTAAAGATAAAAACATGTCCCTTTCATGGGTAAATAAGATAATAATTTGATGCAGAATGAGTAAAAGTTCTACACTGAATTTTAGTTTTTTTCTGTACTTTTTCTGTTATCACTAGATGGCGACACTGCCAAATGTAAGAATTGGAATTTAGTCAAACATATTTCTAGTAGATGGCAGCACGATACCGTTGGTAGTCATTCACCTTTTTTTCTTAACTCGTATATTTCATAGATATATATTTTTTTTACGATGAAAAGGGACACAAACTGGAACTCTTCATCCAAAGTGTTTCTTTTGTTTGCATTTTTGAAAAATTCAAAATGCTTGTCCGCAGTTTTAATTCACATCGACGAAACCAATTTTTATGGTTTGTTCACAATTAAGAATAGCGGGTCGATGAGAGCTATTGTAACAAAGCAACAAATTATATCAACAATTTTTATTCGATTTAAAAGTTTCAACAATTTAATACCTTTTTACATTTTGTTTTGTGATACTGAATTTGGAACTAAATACTTGTTCAAACACGCCGCGATGGATGAAGAATTATCAAAAAGGTCTTATTTCAAAAGATATTTTGTAAATAAAGAAATATTCGCGTAGATCCTGTAACGTAACATCAAATATATACTCCGAACAACATATATGATTCCTTGTTCAGTCATTATATTATTGACGGTTCACACAACTCCGAACAGAAATTCGCTTTAAATTACATTGAGTATTATGGTATGAATATGAATTGTGAACATAAAACACCCATTTATTGTAACGTGTATATTAGTGACATAGAGAGTTGTATAAGGACAGGATTGAAATGAAAAAGAAGGGCTCATGAGTATTTCGAATTGTGTGTGTGCGTGCGTGTGCACCATACAATCAATCAGAGCTTACGAAAAATAAAAACTAGAATTTTGATTCATTTAATCAAATAAATAATGCATCTTGTTTACCCGAAAAGGTTTACTGAAAGCTGTTTTTCAGAAGCTAGATGTATCGGTGCATTATGAACACTATTTATAATCAAGATTCGAGTTTTAACTCACCTAAACAAGACTAAGACTATGACAAAGATATTCGTTGGTGTGTAATCTAGGCAAATAAACAAAAATATGACTCATAATTTCATAACCAAGTTTTTTTGCAAAAGAGAACATTTTACAAAACTAAAAAAGCAGGGGCCTACCCCTTTCATCTGCCCTGGTGAATAATCTCACTAAAATATCAGAATCGTTATGTAAGAGGCATTCGAGCAGGATCTTACGTTCTAAATAAAGGGTCGACAACTCACGGCCGGCGGCTACCATTCACCTTCCTTCATCTATCTATTCCGGCAGATGTTTCTAATTCTGCAAAGTTACTTAGAATGAAAAAAAATCGTCAATGAATTTCAACCTCTTTTTCACGTGCCAATTTAAACCTCATCGCATAGCTGGGGGTTTACAGGGGTAAAAACCCTACCCTTTTACTAGGTTGGGTCAATACTGCCCCTTTACACGAAGGAATTTAACGAAAACATTACATGATTTACAAAATATATAATCATATTTTTGTTTAAAAATCTTGAATATACGCCATAGAATTTTTTTAGTCTTTTATGCAAGCGCGAATTTGTACGTTGTAACCAGAATTTTCGAAAGTAAACACCGACTCTAATATCCTGACACATTAAGCTTCTAATAAGCAGCTTTTATTTGGCATTTTCCAATAGATATTTGCATATCGTTGGTTTAGAGCAAAAACTCATTAATGGACAAAAACATTTTTTACTGTACAGATCTTAAAAGACTTAATTTTGAGGTCAAAATATAAAAATTATAAGTATCTTGATAGTGTTATATATCTTTTAAACTGATTACAATGTGACAATGTATTTCTCATCGTTACAAAAATAAGCGTTTGTGTCCGAAAAAATGACAGTTAATGCGTTTTTGCCGAAAATATGTTGAAGATAGTTCACAATTTCAGATATAACAAAACGGGTGTAATGAAAAATATTTCAGAATAATTTTTTTCAGCTTATTTAATAATTACTTAACCAGCTATCTACATGGTACTGTTACATGGTAATTTAAATATTACATCGTACTGTCTGGCACGATGGCTCGAATAAATTACGGAATATTAGCAAATGTTGACTCTGTTATAGGTTTCTTATTTGGTACACCTTCATGCAAAATCGGTGCATGCATCAATGATGATGCGTGTACCGATTCCTTGATGACGAGATATCTCGTCATCAAGGAATTGTCAATTTTTTATGATGATGAGATCAAGATCTGTTTAGTTTTTCTTCTAATGACGAGATATCTCGTCCATCAAGATCTGGTCAATTTTGCTAATGACGAGTCAACCACCAAGAGGGTTAAAGCCGTGCTTATTCTATATTGATTGATAGTAATGTATCGCACATCTTACTATCAAAGATGTCTAGATACCATAGAAAACAGTCTAGAGCAAAACATCTTGAAGTATATGTTGTAGTCAATTTCACATTTTTGTTTCTCAAACAATAAAAATCAATAAAGCACAATAAGCATATAATCCGAATTTTAATCAAGCTATATGTATATTATTCTTCCCTAGGTAATCGTCTCGGCGAGCAGCGTCCTAAAATAGATGTATTAGCAATAGTATAGTTAGTGTAAAATAGATGTATAGCAACGGATTAGTACATCTAATATAATGTTTTTGTTCATTTGGTATAACTAAACTTCACTCTGTATGGCCAGAAATTTATTGAAAGTAATTGTTTTCTCATTCTGTGAGCATGCACATTTAGCATCACTAATTGCTCATGTAATGCACTAACTGAAAATTTCACCGAAAATTTTATCCTTCATATCATTCAAAGCTTATTTCAAACAAATTAAAAACTGGACAAAAGACTGGTCTGAATTTTAAATGTATAGCTTTTAAATATTGAACTGTTTTAAGGAGTGACGCGTTTTAGTGACCATATACCAAATTCCATATAGAAGTTGTATTATAGGTAAAAATTAGCTCTATCTCTCAACCGACAAAAATATATTTAATACTTTCAAAATGCTTATATTACTTTGTCCAATCTCTGTAAATAAGACACTTATAAACGGGTTTGGTTTGTAGGTCTACGGTCATTTATTGAAACCCGAAAGATAATAAGCTTTCTAAATGCGATAAAAATAATGGAGAAATCTATTTGTTGCGACTAAAGCTATGAGAAAATCCCCTATATATATAGATGACGAGGTCACACCTGAGCTAGCATCCCACTCTCCAAACTTCCCCAGTAGCCCTGTTCGAAGAGCAAAGGATTAGCAACCGGATGGTTACGAGTTCGAAACTCGGTCTAGCCAAAGACAGTCGTGTACGTAGGGGCTGGTCCTCACATTGGCGTGGTGTGGAAGTTTAGAGAGCGGCCTGCCAGTTCAGGTGTGACCTCGTCATCTGACCGTGGTTCAAAATTAAGTGGTGTTGTCTTCGGTCTTTCCCTTCGGGGGTTGATCCCGGAACGTCGCCAATAGCCCGTTGTGTTGCTCCAATGTGGCGTTAATTAAATACCTACCTCGAATTGATACTGTTATTTCAGTTCAGAATAAAAAATTCGAAGTTGAGGTGTTCTGTTACCGTTAGTATGTAGTGAAGCATGAAACTTGATAATGTTGTAAAATGTTGATAATGTTGTAAAAACATAAAATATTAAACCAGTCAAATGACCCGTCATAATAAAAATGGGTATGCTTCATATGTATGTAGAATGTCGGGAAAGGTGAAGAGGAATATGCTACTAAATTAATTTTATACAGATTTCAGGAAAAGACGTTAAATCAGTTGAGGAAAAGCGATGAAACTTAAAAGTATTTTTAAAACGAGTCATATGAACGAGTACTAAATGATTGGTTTAAATATACTAATTCGTAGCACATTAATTTGTTAATAGCATTAGTTCTTCATTACAGTTTAATTCCATATGCATAAAAACTAGCAAAAGGCCTGCCTGGCTTTATTGAAGGCTCCTGTTTCTATGGGAATGGATTTCCAGGATGGAAGTAAGAAAAGGGTCTTCAGTCTTGTTTTGTTTTTAACATATATAAGAGAAAGTCAAAAATTATCAGCATTTTATTTTTTAATTTATTGATACAAATGTAGGAGTTGAACAAGTTCGTCATTTTTCTACATAGTCTCTTTCCTTTTCGATGCACTTGTCCAGCGGTCCAGAAGCTTGCACATTCCCTTCAATAAGAAGGTTTTCGGTGGGTCGCCACCAATTTATGCACCGCTTCCCCCATTTCTTTGTCCGTCTAATCTGCAGAGAACACGCTACATTGTCGATGGTAAATCGCCGGTTTGCCAGTACCATTTCTCGAGCTTGCTGAATCTTCTCGTCATGTTGGAGGTTGACGGGCGTCCTGCTCCTTCGTGCATCACGGTTGTCAGATCTCTTTTAAGCTTCTCGATGCACTCATACACACTTGTACGTGGTGGCACACTTGTACACTGTTCCCGTGTTGTGTTGTAAGCCTCCGATGAATTTCAGTCCCTGGCACACCTTCTGACCATAGAAATCGGATAACTTCTCTCTATTCCTTCTTGACGCACACTGCTAGCGGAGCGGCCATGTTTATACTGAAGCAGAAGCAAGAAAAATGAAGCTATCGAGTTCAAACTTCAGTAACGTTACCACAGTAATATCAACTCTAAGCATGCATGCGCAGAAGGCAGTGTGACAAACCTAAAGATGTGTTATAGCGAAAGTGCGGATAATTTAAGTGCGGATAGCTACTCCTCTGCTTTTTCGTTACACTGTTACGTATTTTTATGCATTTCCGTGTTATTTTTACACTCTTACGCTATTTCGTTACACTGCTACATATTTCTGATGTTATCTGGAATTCTATTTCGTTACACTGTTATTTATTTTATACGCATCTGTGTTATTTTTACACCTTTGCATTACTTTGTTGCAGTTTTTTATGTTATCTAGAATTCTGATTCGTTACACTGTTACACATTTTTACATACAATTACAAGTCTTGAGTCTTGATCTTTTACTTTCTTTTGTATTTCGGCTTCAGTCTTTCACTATATAGAGCTCTTTTGTGCGTGGTATGGAAGTCAAATAAATCTATGAAATGTTCTTGAAAACTTATGACTTAAATTCGTTCTATCATACTCTTAAATTAAATAATAAGCTTCGTAGCGAGAAAAAAATCAACCTTGCCAAACTGTGCAAAACGCACACGGCGACATCTGACTCAAAAATGGAATTAAACAACAAAATCATCTCAATGCACTATCCATGTAAGTACATTCCCGGTCTACCAAATGGTAATCGTTGAACACAGTGCAACTATGTTGGAATTCAATTCTAATTGGCCTTACTTCCGAAATAATCCCAAGCCGAATCTTGGTGTGTGAGAAGCTATTCCTTGCCACTGGATCCAAAGAAATAATTTACGTTACAAGCGAGAGAATATTAGCAGGGATCACTGCATGCGGTAAAAAGCCAACGGGGTACCAAGTATCCTGTAGGTCACTTGAATCGAAACGGCATTAAATCAAACAGAGGAATACCTTCTCTCAAGCATCTTTCGAAATTTAAATGAAGCTCCATGGCCGCATTATGCAGCGCAGGGATTATCTGCCCCTCATTACGCGACATTTATATGCAAACACTATTCGTCCTGACGACGAGAACTTGGGACTCCAACTGGGCTCGTAACAGCGGGGTGCTGAGTTCCAAATGCCACTGATGTGGATAACATAGAATAACAACCAATGTTGTTCTTAAAACATGGCCGAGTCAAATTAAGGAATTGCAGGAAGGAACTATCGGGTGTATATTCGACTATATATTTCCAAATAGATGAGAGAGTTAAATACAAATATAAGTCTTAAATTTTGGTCTTTTCCTTTCTTTTGTAGTATTTTGGCTTCATTCTTTCACTATATAGAGGTAAATTTTTGTTCGTGTTATGGAAGCCAAATAAATCTATGAAATGTTCTTAAAAACTTATGATTGTTATTATTTTATACATATCTGTGTTATTTTTACATTTTTACGCACTATTTGGTTGCAGTGTTTCACATTTTCTATGCTATTTAGAATTCTGTTCCGTTACACTGTTACATATGCAATTATAAGTCTTGAGTTTTGGTCGTTTACTTTCTTTTGTATTTCGGCTTCATTCTTTCACTATACAGAGCTCTTTTTGTGAATGTTATGAAAGTCAAATAAAAATCAATGAAGCGTTCTTAAAAACTTATGACTTAAATTCGCCCTCTATTCATTCTCTTAAAAATAAATAATAAAATCCCTTGCTTAAATTGAAAACATGGTGTAAGAGACCACGTTAAGTATGTATTAACTGTCACAGAACATTAGGTTAAGTAGCATTTCTTTTCTTAATCGTTATAGAAAATCAGGTGCCCGCTGATTTGTCTTAAAAGGTACTTAAGTACACACGTTGATGAAATATCTTAGGATCTCAGTTCATTTGGCATTGAGTTACTCAAGCTCGAGAACAAAGTAGAAGCCGCTTTTTAATTCCAGAATCAAAACAAAGTGTGGATTTGGGAAAAGGACTAGGCGCTAAAGAGAAATGTAGAAAAGAAATTAGAGAGTAGGCCGGAAGACCTTTTTCGTTCCAGATATAAATTAAGCAATAAATATTAAATCGTAATTGCGGGTTTCAGACGTCTTGTGAACAGTACGTGCGGTAAATTTTTTCAGAAATAAGCCCATTCCGCACTGCAACTAATTGACATTGGACTGCTCAGAAACCCTGAGATATGCTTCTTAATTCTAACAAATTAGGAGTCACTCAAGTAGGAACGTGGAAACATGAATCGTATATAATTAACTTTAAACGACTCCAATTAATATTGCTTTCTTGTTGCTTTTCACGGCTAGGATTGTCTTGTCAGTGTTCGACATCGCATCTTCGGGCGGTATGGCAAATCTTCTGTTTTCTTTACTTAGGCCACTGATGATACAAATCCAGGCTTCTTTTATAGTCACAGCACATCGTCCGGTGAAAAGCCTGAAATTTTACATGGAATGATACGTTTTCACCTCCGGATATGAAGAACGAGAGGATGCAATTTCTTTCGTAACTTGAAAGAGATGGATTTCGTCAAAGACACCTAGTAATCTCTTCTAAATACTGACATTAAATGTCCCTATGAAAGAATCTCGCCGCTGATGGCAACATTGTTTCGTTGTCACAACTTTTTCGATAATTCAGTTTTAAGACCAATTAGCCGTAACAAAACACATTTAAATAAAAGTTATTTATCATGTGAATGTTGTTTTGGCTTTCCTTCAACCATATCAATTAACTATATTTCCTATTTCAATTTCACTTAAATTATCTGACATATTTAACCCTTTAAGTGGTTTTGGCGAGATATCTCATCCATCAAGACCTGACCAATTTTGTTAATGACGAGTATCTCGTGATCAATATATTGCCGTTTTTTATGATGACGAGATCAAGATCTGGTCAGTTTTCTTCTAATGTCCAGATATCTCGTCTACCAAGATCTGATCAGTTTTTTCTAATGACTAGATGCCTCGTCGAGACAACCACCTGGAGGGTTAAGACTCGTATTCAAATGTCTCATTCTTCTGTTCCTCCTCAATTAGGCCTTAAAGGACTACACTGATGATATGGATAAAGTCATCTTTTATAGTCATAGCATATCACCGATAAAAAGTCTGAAATTTTACATGGAATTATGCATATTCACTTCTGGATATGGAGAGGAAGAGGGTAGGTAGTTGAGTTTACATCGCACTGTAGGAACTGGATGTTGGTGGTCCGGGATCAATCCCGAAGGCAAAGATCCGAGACCACACCGTGATTTTGAGTCAAGGTTAGATAACGATGTCGACACCTGAGGCCAATTCGACGTGCACCAGCCCCCAAGTACACGGTTTTCAGATGGATCTAGTTTCGAACTTGGAATCCTCCGGTTACTAATCCACGACTCTACCAACTGGGTAGAGTCGCGGACACTCCAGGGGGTGCAATTTCTTTTGTAACTTTAAAGAGATGGATTTCTTCATACACCTAGTAATGTCTTCTAAATATGACGTTAGATTCCCTATGAAAGAATCTTATCGCTAAGGGCACCAATGTTTAGTTTTTACTTTATTTTGTTTAGAGAACAATTAAGTGTAACAAAATATATTTGAACGAAAATTATTTACCGCGTGAATGCTGCTTTTACTTCCTTCAATAGCATCAAGTTGTGTTGCTCCAGTGTGACGTTAATTAAAAATACCACACCATCCACAGTATCAATGAAACAAGATATTTCCGATTTCAATTTCACTTGAATTATCTAACATATTTAAGACTTGTCTTTATGAAAATTCATTGAAGCAAAAATAGAAATATCCTACCTTGTTGAACGAGATATCTTGTCATTAGAAGAAAACACGATCACTATCATTAAAAGAAAACTGACCAAATCTTGACCTCTTGCTCATAAAAAAATCCGAAATATTTTGACAAGATATCTCGTAATTAGCAAAATTGGTCAGTCTTGATGAACGAAATATCTCGTCGAAACCACTTGGAGTGTTAAGCCTTTATAAATTTATCTAATCTGTTTATTTTGACCTGCTATAAAGCACGTTAATTTAACCCCCTTCAATTTCCGCAGACAAGTAAAGAATGGTGGAATTTTCATTTCTCCCTCTGTTTCTGTCCCTGGGTGTATTTCTCACTTCTGTGTCAGTAAAAATTTCGCTGTGTGTGTCTGTCTATTACTGTATATTGTACGTCTTGTACCTGGCTCAGCATGGTCAAATATGGCCCATAAGACCCCAAAACCAACAAAACAACAACCCTCTGTTTCTGTAATTAGAAATAGTTCCGTTTAAATTAATAGCATGGAAACCAAGCATTCATTTTGTAACGTTTCTGATCTACTTAATCTTTACCATAAAAATTGAGAGTTTCTACGTGTGACTTTGGAAACTCATTGTCCAATTGTTCAGCAAGGGATACCATGTAGAACTGAAGGAGCCGCCGAACTATGATAGAGAAATGACTGTAACATACCTGTCCATAAATTCAAGTGCACATAGTAATAATAGATAAAGTGCACATCTCGTATTCTGGAGTTAGTTCTTCGGCTTCCTTGAAGGCTTTTCCTAATGCTAGTCTCGTATTTTCCACTGAACACGTGTGTCCATTTCTGGTTATGTTAATCTATTTCATATTCAGTAAGTTTCTTTATAAGAATCATATGTGAACGATCTCAGAGGTGCATTTTATTTTCAAGCCTACCAACAGAACAATATGGCGGCACGCATAGTTTAAATTACATTAACTCTTAACTCGGTTTCGAGATTAAAAACCATGTTTGAGGCTTAACTCTTAAATTTGTAAATTACAATCAGAAATAATAGTTAGATGGATAGCTCATGCTACCGGGGATTCAGAGGGGACTCAGAGGGATCTGGCATTCCTCCCTCGAAATGTTATTGTTGTTGAAAAATGTATAGTACTGAAGGGTTAATCGGTATAAATTGAAGCTTTGAGTATTAAAATGCTTAATTTTAATTTGAGCATTAAAATCTTGGACAAATCCGAAAATATTCAAATATACTTTCAAAATAAATGCTCATTTAGTATTATAGTGATTTGATCGGTTGTTGAAACAAGCTAAGAATCTATGTGCTGTGTCAACGATTTTCAATTGGTGTTCCGCATGAATGATTAATTTAAAATGTTTAGTTTTCAGTTCATAAGTAATTTCAAGTAATACCCGTATATATAATATCAAGTACTCTTCTTAATTAGAAAGTATCATAAATAAATTGCTCATTTATTATAGCGATTTGATCGGTTGCTAAAGCAAGCAAAAAATCTATGTACTAGGTCAGTGGTCTCCAAACTTTTTCACTGGAGGGCCAGATTGAAAAATCCTGGAAGTCAGGCGGGCCAACAACACACACATAAATATATATATAATGAAGCAATCATTCATGCGGAACATTGGTTATAACAATGTATATATATATATATATATATATATATATATATATATATATATATATATACATTGCATGCTGCATCTGCCGGGTTTCCGCGGACCGTAGTTTGGAGACCCCTGTACTAGGTCAACGATTTTCAACCAATGTTCCGCATGAATGATTGCTTCATTTCAACTGTTACTGTCAACAAACTCAAAAGTTCATAAGTAATTTCAAGTAATACGCGAAAAAAAATTTTGAGTGCTTATTTTATTTACAATGTTTCATAAATAAATTGCTTCAAAGAGATATTTTAAAAGCCTCTTTGAAGCAAAAAGAATCAATAATTTCTTTTATTATTTTTTGCAAATCAACCAAAAATATATCTAGGGTTTTTTGTTAAATCGGCCAAAAAATATATCATCGGCTTACAAGTGAAACACGCTAAGACAAAATATCCAATGTATGTGTCTTTTAGATTTTCCAAACCAGAATGTGGTGATGTTTAGACTGGTAATGTCCACTAAGCTATTTTTCTTTACATAAAATTAGACTTCTTGAGAAACACATTCAGCAAGTTATGCTTGAGGAATAGAATTTCTCCCCTTCGTTTTCTCAGAACCATGTTTTTTTACTTAGTGAACTTCACTTGTAAGCCGACGATACATATTTTTGTGTATCGCACAATTTTAGTAATTAGTTCATGTGTGCCATGAGATAAAAAAGGTTTAAAATCGTTGTGTTAAGTGACTATTTGAATGGGAAGTGGTTGGAAAAGATAGAAATGAAATCTTTTCTTGAATTCACTCTTTAAATATAACTTAATCTTCTAATCTAAATATATCTTCCCTATAAGCTTGAAATACATTGATTATCGAAATATAATACTCGTATATTTCAGGACCCTAAGTGGTTTTGTATAAAGTCATATTTTTTTTGCTAGAGTTTGATGTTAACTCTATTTTTAAGACTCTTAAGCAGAAAAATAGAGAAATAAATCCTCTTTTGGAATACATCAAATTAAGCCCGTGAGCTTTCATATAGTTAACAATAGCTCGTTTTTTTTTAGTGCAAAAATTGAAAAGCTATGAGTGACCTGTGGCTTTAAACTACTAAGCAATGGAATGAGAGACTGTTATAGTTCAGAAGTGACCTGATTCAGGTCCAGATATTTTTGTTTACAAGAAAGAAAAAATTATTATTATTACTTTAATATTGAACAATAATTTTGGTAGGTAGGTAAACAACCTTGGACAAGAACACTTGCGAATTTTTATACGAATTATTTTTTTGTACTTCAACGTATTTTGTCCTTCGAGATTTAAAATATAGGTTTTAATTGCCTACATACTAGGGGTTATGTTAATTCATCCAACTTTATTACACTGTTAGATTAAAAATAGCAAATTGCATCCAGAGTTTTGTCATATAATTCCTTAAAATACAATAAACACTCTCACCAGAGCAGGAAATCGAGTATTATTTAAATTCTGTCGTTTTCGAACTGTTTTAAATAGCCCTTTGGCCCTTGAATAACTTTAATAACCAGAAAGATGATTACTCTCTAAACTCTACTTCCATCTCTACACCCTAGTCAAGGAATTATAAACAAATGCTCAAGAAACAGTTAAGATTTTAAATAAAACTTTATACTGAAAAACATTTTTTCGAGGAATTTTATTTTGGTCTAATAGTGAAGGGGGATAAACTATGCAATTTTATTCCTTCACTATTGGCCATCAGGGGCACATCTCCTTTAGGTGTGTACGGTCTTCACGGACCCGAGGTACTCTAGTGACCTTTTCTTTCCCATGGGGTATACTGCTTTTAGTAAACACGGGGTCGCACTCCGGGGTCTTTTTCCACTTTCACCCCGCTACTCTATTCCACAAATCCCTCTTTTTTCCCATTTCATGATAGTTTTTATTTCACATTGTCTTGTGTTTGGCGCAGCTTGGCCAAATATGGCCCTTGCGCCATAGAACCTAAAACCAACCAACCTTCACTTTCGCCCTATACTACTATTAATATGACTATTAATGCTCCCATCCAAAGATTGTTCAATGCATCTACTTAAATGATCAATTCTTTAAAAAATAGTTTGTACGTATTTTGATTAGTATTTACCCAATTTAATTGGGCAGTTTCGCAAGAATATAAATAAGAGGTGTGAATTCCTAAGGTTAAGAATGTACTGAAGATGATCAAATAGGAAATATATGTAAGCATTAAGTTTATATAACTCAAACAATGCATCAAAAATGTGTTGACTATCTAAAATTAAAGTTGCGAACATTAAGCGGCTTAAAATGCGAAGCGGCACGCCCGAAAACGGATAGGAAAATTCGGGTAGGTAGTAATTGAATTAACGTCACACTGGAGCAACACAACGGGTTATTGGCGACGGTCCGGGACCAATCCCGGAGGGAAAGATTCCAGGACAACACCTCGTAATTTTGAACCACGGTCAGATGACGAGGTCAACACCTGAGCTGGGAAAATTCAGATCGATCACAGCCCAGAAAAATTCCCTTCCCGACAAGCGGCAGACCCGAAATATTCAGACATCTAGCCCGGACTTCGGACATCTCGTACCTCGGAATAATTCGAGTTGCCGCCCGCTGATGGTTCAAAACTACGAGATGTTGTCCTCAATCCTTCCCTTCGAGATTGATCCTGAGTCATCGCCAATAGCCCGTTGTGGTGCTCAAGTGACAAGTAAATTCAACTACCTACCCCTACCGTATTGTACTAGGGCGTGCCGCATGGAGGTTTAAAAAGAAATGTTTTCAAGATAACAAATTAGAATACATTCAAGTTTCTAAACACAATTTTAACCTCCAAGTGGTTTCGACGAAATATCTCGTCGATCAAGATCTAACCAATTTTACTAATGACGAGATATCTCGTGATCAAGGTATTGCGAATTTTTGTGATGACGAGATGAAGGTCTGGTTTCTGAAGATTCTGATCTGATCAGTTTTGCTGATCACGAGATACTGCGTCGAGACAACCACTAGAAGGGTTAAGAGAACACTTCTACAACGATACCAATCACCCACCAAAGGTCTCCCACAATTCCCAAGGCATGAGATAAACTGCCACTTGTGGTCAGAGTACAAAGCAGATTTAATTGAATCGAACGTTCCTCCAGGACTTCGTGTTCCTCTTCCAAGAACTCAATTTGATGCATTGTTCTTTGGGCAGGTCTCCCGTTGGGAATTGACAGCACCCCACAATTCCGAAATCGTTTCTTTTGGACCGTCGATAACGAATTCGAAGCACGAAAATAATCTGCACAATTCCGCTACAATTCGTTGAATCGGTTTGAATTTTTAATTTGCATCTGTGCAACTTTGTCATTCCGGAGGTTGGTCTAGGAAGAGTGCCATGCAAATTACCCGAACTCGTGGTGTGGTTTGTAATCGCGATCTCTGACCCCAAGTCCCACATAGAGGATGGCCTAGGCGACAAAGATTGCCGGATCTGGTAAGACGGATTGTTTCAACGTCCATTTGTAAGCGGTGTATGTGGGGTATATCACGTTTTGCAGTTACATAATCAAAGCGAAGCCGCAGTTGAAGGTTACAAGGGTGCGCTCATATATATATATGAAGAGGGGTCACTCAGTGGTATTTATTTCTCGCGTTTCTTCCATAATGTGTCGTTAAGATGCGATATGTTATGACGTTTGACGGTAACTACCTTATTAACTTTTTTTACCAGGACGTGAATTGTCAAGGGTGATACCTGAGGAGATATATGAAAATAATATGTTCAGGCAGAGAAAGAGACGGGGAACTTTATTGTTGTTTCTTCAAATTAAAGTTCTTCTAGGAAGTAAGGAATAATACGTCTGGCAATTTAGGCATTTCTTATGTGAGAGAAGCGGTGTTATTTGCAGCAGACGAGTAAAGCTGGTGAGGGCAGCCATAAATGATGATCCTGTAATTACTGCAAAGTTGTGTTCTTTTTATTGCTGAAATACTTTTTCAAACTTGAGCAACGTTGTTAATAAAATATGGGGTTTTTAAACGACATTTTTTCTAGGTATCTCATGTAAAATAAGCCTTATAATGACACCGAAATATTGACTTGAGTTACTTATAATAATCAGAAATATTTTATTGGAATAAAAACACATTCGCAAAAATAAAAAAAATAACTATATTACTCTTAATTGCGAACTTTTCTGATGAGAACGAAGTTTTGTCTTTAAAAAGCTAACAAGAAATAATAAATACGAGATCGGATTATTCACCTAGCTTAAAGCACGGAAAGGTTGAGATTGATTGTTTTTTGTGGTGCAAGGACCATATTTTTTTGACCAAGCAAATATAAGAGAACGTCAGGTAATGGCTAGTTGGTTGTTGGTTGGTTGTATTGGGGTTTTATGGTTCAAGGACTGTATTTGGCCAAGTTGAGCCAAATACAAGACAGACAACTTCAAGTAAAAGACGTCGTGAAAAGATAAAAAAGAGAGATCGGGAATAGAATAGTGCTATGAAATCAGAAAAAGATCGCTTGGGTATCCCTGGAGCGCAACTTCCGTGTTTACTAAAGACAGTAAGCCCCATAGGAAAAGAAAATATTACTAGAGTACCTCGAGTACGTGAGGAGATGCATCTCTGAGGGCCATCAAGTAATGGACATGCATACACAAGAAAAGCGTTCCCACACACAAGAGAGAAATACACCCAGAGTAGGGCACAAAATACATCAAACAAATCCACTTTAAAGAATAATGCAAGTTCTATAAGTTGAATTGTTTAATATTTTCAAGGTAATAAATGGAGGGCAGAATTAGAATATTGGTTATGCCATTTAGAAAAACCGTAATTAGATGTGGTAATGGTCAATAGTAATAATGCAATCAAGAAACTTATTATCGGGATTCGGTGCAAAAAAACTTTACATGAACCTCAAAATAAAGACAACATTTTAAGATCTTATAGACCACCTCCCATCATGATCTGTATCAGATCTTCCTCCCCTTTTTTAGACTCCTCCCTTTGCTTACACAAGGTGAGGCCAATCCATCCTGTAAAATGATTGGCTGTCATCTTGTCATCCCTTGAAAACTCTCGACTATCCTGAAAAAATCGTTTTAATGAGAGAGCGTTCGATGAAAGTGGAGCACTAAACCTTCATTTGTATAAAGCAAAGAAAGGAAGAGACACTAGACGATTGTATTATTTCTAAGTTTTCGATGCAGCGATGGACTCCTTTACAGGTATCTTTTCTAATAATTTGCCTAATAGGTACTACGTGAGCTGAAAGCTTTTGAAAATCGAAATGCAATTCAAGGTTCATATGAAAAATGTAAGTTTGAAATTTTATGTAATCAATTTACAAAAGAAGTTAATTTATAAGTAATGCCCTTTAAATGTGAATATCAATTTTGATAAAACAGTGAATACCAACAAATGTGAAAACAATTTTATATAATCAGTTAACAAAAGAAGATAAGTTTTAATTAATACTCTTCAAATATGAATATTAACGTTGATAAAACAGCGAATGCTAATTCATGTGTAAATAAATTTCGCTTCCAAGTTGCTTTTCTTTTAATTGTTATGTAGGACCTATTGATCAAGCCATAGCTTATATCAATAGCCCTCTTGTAGCAATGACCATGGAACGAGAAATCAAACTATGAGATTTGCTTATTTATTTTGAGGTGATTGTTGAAATTTGAAAATAATTTCTAGGATGCCAGTTACTATTCCATTGCATCTGTTATGGATCGCAGGAACGGCATCTAAGTACAAAAATAACTGCAGACACACCTATCTAAGTATCACTAAGGGAGGTGAAGTGGCCGCTTTTTCCATGGTTTCAGAGGCTATCAGAGAAAGAAACGAATCTAATATTATAATTTTTGTTAACCCTCGAAGTGATTTCGATGAGATATCTCGTCCATTAAGATCTGACCAATTTTGCTGGTGACGAGTTATCGTTAGGAATGCCGAATGAATTCCGAATGATGAAGATAGTGCCGTTTGTTGATGACGACGAGATCAAATCAGTTAAGTTTCTTCTAATGACGAGATATCTCGGCCATCAAGATCTGGTCAGTTTTGCTTATGACGAGATACTTCGTCGAGACAACCACCAGGAGGGTTAACTCTCAAGCCACAATCATGGCAATTACATCTACCTCTCGCAGTTGCTCGGCATCGATTTTCAGGTGCCAAATTAAAATAAATTATATTATGGTCTGTGGCCGACTATCATTCTGAAGTGGATCCCCAGTCACTGTGATGTTCATGGCAACGAATTGGCTTAGCAAATGTCGGTTCTGAATTACTCGAGTCACGTTCTCCCATTGAATACCATACAGTAAAAAGGATTATAAATACCAAAATCAAACCTTACCGACTTAATACATACAAAGGTTTATCTAAAGAGAATGACTGGATTTTCTTGCTAAAATCTCATTAGCCACAGGACCTACCGAGAGCTATAGTAGTCGTTTGTTTACTTGATCTCACTGGACACAACTATATGTAAAATCTTCTCCAACTTTCCCACTGTGTGGCCTTTCAGTGATGGCATTAACTCACCTCAGTAGTTGCCCTAATCTCAGTGAATAATACTGCTGATATTATATTGGGCTGCCAGACAGACTTATGGGAAGAGACTGAGGTCTGGCGTAGGATAAAAAACGCTAAAGGTTGTAGGTATCCTAATTGCAGACACACATGCAACCCTATGTCTGATGGGTAATGGATCGCCTGATGGCCTTCATCAACGATCGTCTAACTGTTAATAGAATGGCTGTAGGATCGGCTACGACTTATCGCCTAATTAGATGACCCTCGCACTGAATAGGCACTTAGCATGCTCCAGTCACGATTTAACAGGTGTGGGGCTTTCTCCTAAGCGTTCCTGGATACATTGCTCAACTGCAGTACCGTTCCAACTAACATAGTCCCAATATATCGAGTTAATCGCTCGGTTTCGAGACAGCCAACTACCTCTGCCTTCTTAAAGTAGGTTAGCTTGTTGCAAAGCTCCTGGGTATAAGTTCCAGATATTCTGAACAAACTAATCTTCATCTCGAAATCAAGTACCTTCAATCTAAAATGCACTTGTTGGATAGAAATGTACGACGCATCTCGTCCCAAAGAGTGGTGCCGACTTGGAGAAATTTGGTGAAGGAAAATAGGATCCGAGCTCACCCATTTTTATGTGTGTGTTTTCAGAGCAATTTATTTTGTTTTTATACCATTTCATTACTAAAATTAACTGTAATTTTGTTATATTTATCCCTCATGTTAAAGAAGGGGTAAGCCCCAACTATAAAAATGTTGGAGTAACTAAATGTTTGAGCTCCTAGGATTTGTCATCCCTTTCTCCTCTCTTAGAACAGACTCCTTTGGAAATATTCTATTGCTAATTTCCTTAGACTAGAATCCTTTGGAAAGATTCTATAGTTCAAGGTCAAAATTGGCTGGAAGTCATGCAGGGGAAGACTGCTGGTTGCAAAGTGGAATTATGCGTGTGAAATTCTCAGAGGGATAAAACACCCAGAGAACGCCAAAGAATCTCCAGAAAATCTTTTCGCCCATCAGGGAGACCTATTAACCCTCCAAGTGGTTTCGACGAGATATCTCGTCCACCAAGATCCGAAAAGTTTGCTAATGACGAGATATCTCGTCATTAGCAAACTTTTCATCTATTTTTTTATGACGACAAGATCATGATTTGGTCAGTTTTTCTGGTCACGAGATATCTCGTCCTCAGAACTCCCCCGAATTTCTCCAAGCTCGTTAATACATTTTGCTAATAACGAGATACCTAGTCAAGACAACCACCAGGGTAGTTAAATTACTAATTTTTTGTGCGTGATCAATAAAACATTGCAATCAATAACTTATGTTGTTGACAATAATTTATTAACAAATTAATGTGACACTAATTAGCATATTTTTGCCTCACTATTTGTGTAATATACTTAATTATCCTTTTACACGCGCAAAGTTTGTTTTGGGCAGCCTCATTCGGTCCAGATCCCCCAAAGTCAGCATCTTGTTCAAGCAACTATTGAAAATGGAAATGGATGTTGAGGTTTTATGGCGCAAGGTCCAAATACGGACAAGCTGCGCCAACAACTATTGAAAAAGTGGAAGAGAGAAGTGAGTGGAAGGAATACACGTATAAGAAAAATTTATTTAGAATAATTAGTTAAGATATTCTTAGAGCTGTCAAATCTTTGAGTTCCTACGTTCCTACATTTACTACGTTCAAAACGAAACAATGGGAATTTTATAAACTACACAGAATGCAAAACCCATTCTTGAAAGAAGTGTTTTCTTTAGCCCGCGTCTTTTCCGTCAGGTCTTCGATGCACCACCCACATATATTCTTGGCTACAAACTATCTATTGAACCCAAATTCTTTTGCTACAAGAATTGAACCAAAAAAATTCGCATCCTCGAAAAACGAGAGAAAAACTCTGAAAGGAACGTGAAAACCGACGTCCTGTTGCGAGGCTCCTTCTGTGCTTTTCACAGATTGACTAATGACGCGTAAATAATTCAACAAAATTCATGCCCTGACCGCACAACCTGAAGCACTGAAAAAACTGCATACCAGGTGTCTAAAATTCTAAGTTATGAAACACAAATGCAGTTTGAGACTACTTCGATGTGATAGATTTGCAAGGGTATGTGTGTGTAGAAGAAATCGTTTAGATTTCCAACAAATCGATTACAGAAGAAAATAGCCGTGAATAGTTTTACAGATAAATTAAAAGGCAATAACCTTTACAAATATGTACTAAAAAATAAACAAGAACTTATTTTAAGGGGATTTCCTTTTAATTCTCTTAAATTACCGCTCTTTTGGGGGACGGGATCTTTTACTGACGAAACTATACAGATAAATTTTTCCAGACTTTGTCTCGACGAGATATCTAGTCATTTGCAAAACTGACCAGATCTTGACCGACGAAATAACTCGTCATTTGAAGGAAACACGATCATTATCATTAGAAGAAAACTGACCAGATCTTGATCTCGTCATCAAAAATGCGCAATATCTTGATGACGTAATGTCTCGACAGTGGAAAAATTGATCAGAGCTTGATGGACGAGATATCTCGTCGAAACCTCTTGGAGGGTTAAACGAAAAAAAATTGAACGGCGTTTTACTGCATACACATGTAGCAATCGTTTGACAAACCAGTAAAAACTTTTATAAAATATTTGAGGAAATGACTTGTAAAAATCCAAAATGATAGATTTAGCTCAACAAATTCACTGCGTTTTCTTGTCTTGAAAATATAAAAACGCAACATTTCGTTTTTCTGGGTCATCAGACGACAAAATGATGTTTTCTCGATATACTATGAAAATTTCGAATCGATCAATCCAATAGTTTTATAGATATCTTGCCAAACACTCGAATAAAGCTGTTCCGAGAAGAATGTGTTTAAATATTACGTCTGCGAGTCGAGTTTACATCTGTGTGAGTTCGTTAACCTTCTTGGTGGTTGTCTCGACGAGGTATCTCGTTATTAGCAAAACTGATCAGATCTTGATGGACGAGATATCTCGTCATTAGAAAAACTGATCAGATCTTGATCTCGTCATCATAAAAAATATCATCAATATCTTGATGACGAAAAATCCCGTCTTTAGCAAAATTGGTCAGACCTTTATGGACGAGATATCTCGTCTAAACCGCTTATAACGTGGCAAATTTTGCGAACTTTAACTTGAAATTTGACACACGTATTTCAAATATATATTCAATTTCAATTTGTCATTTCATAAATAGAAGATATTATTTAGCCAAACTTAAGTTTAAAAAATAATTATTCATACCAAAACTAGTGAAATCCTTTAATAGACCATTCGAGCTTCAAGTCTTCTAAAACAATTGAAGTTTTAAATATTCTAATAGAACAACACCCGGTGTTTCGTTCATCCATTATAATCACCCGTTAAAAGCCTAACAGAAGCATCTGTTAGGTCTTGAAGGCATATGTTAAATCTTTCTGTCTTCATTTAATTTATATTCTCATTTTCGTATTCACTGTCTGTATTTCTACATATCTCTGTATCTCTCCATATCTGTATTTATCCAACAGTCCAATCTGCATCTGTTAGGTCTTTCTGTCTTCATTTATTTTATATTCTCATTTTCATATTCACTGTCTGTACAGGCACATCTTGATGCCTGTATATCATCCTTATGCTCAAGTCACCAATAGCACCGTTGTGTTGCTCCAAACGTTAACTCAACTGCCTACCTTATGCTCAAAGATGCATTTGAGATGTTATTAAAAGGATAATCATTGTGCTTAACCTTCTCTCATTGTATCGCCTCTCAATCTCGCCTTTCATTGTTCAATAGTCAAATCCCCATTCTTGTCATATCCCCTTTCATCCTAGAACAGGAAAGTAATATAATAGAGAAATCTTAAAAAGGATCAGACATCTACGAATCTTTACACCAACCATCGTTGGACGCGTTGACGAGTGTCATAATACCCTCAGACACTGAACACAAAGCTTTGTCATTCCACTGTCAAATTCTTTCGATGTCTGCATTGAGCAACTCTTTGTTGAGGGGTGAATTGTGTTAGTAGATCTTCAATACATGGGAGTGAAAATATTACAATACAATCTAACAGTATTGTTGATTCTTAACTTCATCTTCCGGGTAGATGATAACGCCTAGATTTTGTTGCAATCTGCAACATCCCATGTGTATTCTTTAGTCTGTTGTTTGCCTAGGCGAAAGAAGTAACAACATTTTTCGAGTCTTGTACCAAAATATCAGTTGCTTGATTGCTTTTGCCCTGTTGAAAGACATTCTCATAAATTCCTAAAAATGGTGGGGCCGTCAGATTAACAACCGGAGGGTTGCGAGTTCGAAACTCGGTCCAGCCAAAGACCGTCGTGTATACGGGGGCTGGTAAACGTTAAATCCGTAGTGGCCTCATATGTCCTTACGTTGGCGTGGTGTGAAATTTTGGAGAGTGGGGTGCCAGCTCAGGTGTTCTCGTCATCTGACAGTGGTTCAAAATTACAAGGCCCTTTTCCGTCAGTATTGAGGTGCATTCCTCCCTAGGTGTATTTCTCTCTTCTATGTGAGTAAAGCTTTCATTGTGTGTCTGTCTATTACTTGATATTGTATGTCGTGTCTGGCGCAGCATGGCCAAACATGGACATAAAACCCCCGAAACCAACCAACCCTTCGGTATTGATCCCGGACAGTCGCCAATAACCCGTGGTGTTGCTCCAGTCCGATGTTAATAAACTACCTAAAATGGTTTGTTGGTTTTCTTATGACGCAAGTGCCAGCTGTTTTTCCGGTCAAGTAAATGGACTACACACAAGGACGACACAGACGAAAGAAATACACACAGGGTAGTTACAGGAATCGAGCCTGCATATATTTTGTAGGTTGCTAGTGCAATGGTCAAACCCACTGAGAAATAGAATGAGCATATACTGTATTCCTGTGAGTATGCGTGGGACAATATTAAAAACTAAATATCATTTCAAATTGTTTCAACTTGACTTATAATTTATTACGTGAACAGGGTGTAAGAAAATTGAGAAACTTCTGGACCATAAGTGCTCACATAACACGAAATAAAATTGTAACATTTTTATTCAAAATATTTTAAAACACATAACGTAAACTTTTGCTTGTTATTTTTCATCGAGTACCACATTTCACCAGTTTCAGTCTGACGAAAGTGTACCAAAACTTGGTAAAAGTTCTTTCTAAATTCATAACTCTTCAAGAACAATAAATCATAATTTCACTTAATCTAACTAGGTAAAACGTTTGAATTCAAATACATGCAAAAAATTAGTTGACATAAAACGAAACTTTTACCTATTATTCATACACACAATTCATTTCAAATGTAAAGAATTAACTGAAACCCTGATCATATTTGTTATTTTCGTGGTAAAATCCATTGGACAAGTGAAAGGTTCGATTATTTTAGAATGATCAGTAATGTCGCGTGTATATAATTTATAGAATTCGATTAACGTAAATAATAGTAAAAGACATTTAGTTATAGAGAATTTCAACAATAAATACACATGCATTGAAGTTAAAATATAGGATAAGTTAAGATTTAAGTGCTACGAAGTGCTAATATTTTCAAAAACTTATCTAAATACGTTTTTATACCACTAGCTTAAATCGCCCTTCTTTATAACGTTGTTGATGAAAAAAAATTGCGTTTTCTCTTTACATTCATAACAAATTCAGTTTACCATTCTCTAATGTAAAATATTTGGAATAAAACACACACAAATTTAAGGTTTTTTGAATTGATATCACTAAAATCTTTGAAGGGCTTCGGACAATATAGAAATAAGCCACAGAAATATGTTCAGTGATGAAAAAAACAAAAAAAAGTATTCAAGAGATCAAAAGAATTTCTGATTGTTTGACTGAGTGCGATTTAAGAGTCTATAAAGTCTTGAATTGTGGATAAAACATTATACTTTAAGAGTTTTTAAAACTTGAAAATTGCTAGCCTGAAAAATTTGAAGTGTCAAATCATCACGTTGCCTGAAGCCCTTCAATTAATTTATAAGTACACGAATTTAATACTTACTTTATAGCTGGATGAATTGCTTTGTTTATAAGATGCAGATGTGCAAAAGCTGTTGAAAAATGGTATACACCCAACAATGTTGATTGAAATTATTACACTAGATTTGGTTATCTTAGCTGTAACTTTGATATTTGTTTGGATACGTAATCAACAAAAATCATTTTTATTATTGGAACTGAATATATACAATAAATTCTAATCCTGAACAGTTTATATATCATAATTGAAATATCAACAGTATTATACTCTTAATTCAAATGCTCTATATACTCCACCGTTAATCTGAATGTTTCAGCTTTAAGAACATTAGAACTGCATATTTTCACATGTAGTTAATACTGTGTGATTACAAAGAATAAAAAGACAAGGAAACAAGAAAAAACAGTCTATTTTATTATTTTCCTTCGCTCTCTTAACCTTTGTCTTTCCCTCACAACACACATGCGTGACTTTTTTCTCTTACTGCCTGTTTCTTTCAGTGGTTAAAATCCAATAAATTATGCTCCAGAGAAAGCAATCTTCTGTCAAGCAGCGAAAAACAACCACGTCCAAAAAGAAATCTGGTTATTCAAATCCTGTTAGAACTCACATAACGTTCAGAGTGTTTACTCAGCTCATCAAGCTCCACTTCAGCTATAATTTACTTATGTACAACTGAATCTGAAGATTCCAGATTCTGCAAAGAAAATAAGATCCGTTTGAGAGAACAAAAACAGACATGGACACAAAAACTCGTCTTTCCCATTGCGCACTGTAGTCAGCGATCTCTGGATAATTTATTGTATATATTTCAAGTCAGTCTAGAGGAAGATTTATATAAAGCGAGGAATATAACCGGGGGGGGGGGTGGAGCTAGTGGTTCCCTGCAAGAAAGTAAAATTTATATCCTAACTCCGCAGTCCCGTTGTTTATTATCACAGCAGGTCCTAGATGGACTACTGAAAATTATTACCCGCACAACTCCAGCACGACGCCATAGCTGTCTACTTTCTGTCTATTCAGCGGACAGTCGGGACCGTGATTAGCAAAATAAGCAATTCTTCACATGCAGGGAATATACGAGACGAAGAATGTGAAGTTTGTAAAGAATCGGGGTGGTACTGAACGCTTTTATTTCCACACATGTTTGTCGAAAGTGCGAATTGTAATCGGTATAAGTATAGTATGCTTTCTGCTCACGTGTTTTAAGCAGCACTTTTGTTTTGAATAAACGCGTTTGAAATATAACTGGAAACCAAAATTCTAAATTTCCGATGCTGATTTTTTACCCTTTGATCTATTTTGCTAGTAGACTTACAAAGTCAAGAACAAAGTATGAAGAAAAGTTATTAATCTGTTTAACGATTTCTGAAGACTCAGGATATTTTTGACTATTGCTTTTGTGTTGTAATTGTGTTCTTAGCATCAAATAAAGCATACTCCGAAGAAAAATTGAAAATCAAACTGGGAATATAAACTGGAAACAAAAATTTTGAAAACTCGATGTTAATTTCCTTTGACTTATTTACAGGTAGATTTGGAAAATCATGAACAAAGTATGAGGAAAAATTACTAAAGATTAATGCCTGCACAACTCCAGCAGGACGTTATAGCTGTCTACTTTTTGTCTATTCATTCGGAACAATGATTAGAAAATAAGCAATTCCTCACAAGCAGGATTTATACTAGACGAGGGGAATTTGAGGTTTGTAAAAAATTCTGGATAGAGCTAAATGGTTTTATTTCCAAAGACAGCAATTTATTGAAACTGAATTGTAATGGATAGAAGTATTGTAACTAGATAACGTATAACAGGAATATTTTTTGTTTGCGTGTATTAAAAATGTGTTCAAACAGCACTTTTGTTTGAATAAATGGGTTTGAAATGTAATTGGGAACAATAATTTTGAATTACTGATATTAACTTTTTACCCTTCTGGGAGATTCGCAAAATCAAATTCAAAAGTAGGAAGAAAATTACTCTGTTTAACGTTTCTGAGGACCCAAACATTTTGTGACCATTATTTCTCTTTTGAAATTGGGTTCTTAATGTCAAACAATGCAAAATCTCAAGAAAAATTTAAGACAATTACTCGTACAACTCCGGCTCGACGCCATTCTTGCGAGACACCCTGAATTAAATTATTCAGTCGTTCTCTACAAAAATATACTTTATTTAATCTGATTCCATAAATGCTACATGCAGATATTTACACGGATGCCTTATCAGATATCCTTTTTAGAATGCACGCAGAGAACACATCTTGGCTCTTTGCCCCAAGAGCAGAAGCTGTGTGATCTCTCTCACACTGTTGCCATTCTTATGAAATCAAATTATACAGAAAATATGACAATAACTAAAATGCAAACGAAAATTCGAACTACTATTTACAGCCACAGCTGTCTACTTTCTGTCAATACAGTGGACAGTCGGGACTGTGATTAGCAGAATAGGCAATTCTTTGGATGCAAGGTTTACACTCACTGGGCGAAGAATGAGAGGTTTCAGAAAATGAGCTGGAACAGGGTGTTTTTATTTCCAAAGCCACAATTTATGGAAACTGCAAATTATAATCGATATGGTTGGTTGGTTGTTTTGGCGTTTTATGGAGCAAGGGGTTTATCCAACCTGCCCCAAACACAAGACAACGTCAAGTAAAAAATGCCGTGAAAGGGAAGGAAAAGAGGGATTGGGGAATAGAGTAGTGGGATGAAACCAAAAAAAGATCGCTTGGATTTCCCGGTAGCGCGACCCCCTTGTTTACTAAACGCAGTAAACACCGCGGGAAAAGAAAAGATCCGTGAAGCCCGTACACACCTAAAGGAGGTGTGCCCCCTAGGGCTGCAATAAATAAAGCACAGCACTTGATTATAACAAAAATACGTTTTGCTAGCGTGTTTTAAAAAAGCGTACAAACAGTCCTTTTGTTTTGTATTGAAAGCTTTTGAAATAAACTGGAAACCAAAATTTTGAATAACCGATGTTAATTTTCTACCCATTGACCGATTTAGTGGTAGATTTTCAAAATCAAGAACGAAACATTAAGAAAAATTATTGAATTGGTGGTACTGAATATTTGTCTTTCTAACCAATTCGACTCGAACATTTTTACTCGTTTTTCTTTTGCAATTCTGTCCTTATGAAAAACAATACATATCTCAAGAAAAATTGAATAGTCAGATAAGCTAGAGACTTAAAATAAATTGCAAATTAAAGTTGATTTAGACTTCTCTTATTTCACAAATAGTATAAAATATAATTTTGGAAATGAAATTCGCAAGACCCACACAAATTATTTAACCAAATAATGATTATATGAACATTTTCTTTGATGTTTTAGTTTGATATTAATATAATACAATAGGAAAGGGCCATTTTGTGAAAACTGAAGCCATAAAGGGAAAAGACTTACATTATTATTGCCTAACTGCTCTAAATTATAGTCCTCATTTTTTGCCTAAAAATTCTGAAAACTTAAGGAGTGTGATGCAAAGCAAAATATCGCGATCGGGTCTTAGTTGGAAATTGAGAAGAGATAGTTATCGCTATACAGTAATATTCAAATGAGAGGGCTGAAAAGGGGTATGAGAAAGAGAAAAGGCAAAAGGGATTTTGATTCTTTTTATGGTTAAAAGAGACAGATCTGATCAAGCTGGGCCAAGCAATGTTTCCCTTCAAATGGACATACTCAAGCAATGAAAGTTTTTACAGGTACATAAGAGAAAAGTATACCCAGAGTAATTACATTAATCGAACCTGTGCCGCCTACAGCTGCTAAGCGCATTGGGCAAACACACTGAATCGTGGTAGCCCCAAAATAGGATTGAGCTGATTAAAAAGAGAGAGTTTTTAGATCAGACATATGCAACTACGTTTCAACAAAATGCCTATAAAAAGCTATTAAAAGAAACTAAGCTTATCAGAGCATCAGAGACAGCATATACCATCAAAAATTCCAGCTTCAAACTATAAAGAACTCTCATCGAACAAGATAACAACGAGGAAATCCTTAAGTGTATATTCAAGACTTTTAATCAAAGAAAATATGACAAAGAAATTCTTTGGTGTATATTCAAAAATAACCCTTTGTGTTGCTCCAGTGTGATGTAAATTCAACTACCAACCAACCAACGTATATTCAAAACTTAAATGAAATATGACAAAGAAATTCTTTGGTGTGTATATTCAAGACTTAAATAACAATATAACATAGAAATTCTTTGTTATATTGTTTTCAAGACTTTTAAACAAGAATATGGCAAAGAAATTATTTGGTGTTTATCAAGACTTTTAAATAAGAATATGACGATGCAATTCTTTGGTGTATATTCAAGAATAGCCATTTGTATTGCTCCAGTGCGACGTAAATTCAACTACCAACCAACGAATATTCAAGACTTTTAAACAAGAATATGACCAAAAATTCTTTAGTTTATATTCAAGATATTTAAACAAGAATCTGACAAAGAAACTCTTTGGTGTGTATTCAAGTCTTTTAAGCAAGAATATGACAACATAATTTCTTAACCAAGATATCCCTGCGAAATGACATCTGTGATAAAAAGGGGGTAATGGCAGGGACTTCAACCCCTGTAGCTCTTCCCTGCACGGCCCTGGTTTATACTTATATTTACTCTCACTTTCACCCCAGCCTTGATGCCGAGTTGTTATCTCTGACTCTCAAGACATCAGGTCTAGACACCGATGCTCGCAGTGGTTCGGAATCCTCTCCAAACCGCAGACCCTGGTGTGGTTACTCGCCGTCGTGTAACCAAGTCCGTAGAGCGATAAACCAAACCCCATTTCCAGATGACATGTTCACCAGATCGCATTCGCTCGGACAATCCCGCCACTCTTAATTAAACGAAATTCCAACAAATATCGCACGCCTGCCCCCTGAAGAGAAGGTCGGAGACAAGTCCTATCTCCAACTGTCATCTGACTCTCGGGAACATGCCTTTTCGGATAGGAAATCTATCTCCATCGATGACTAACCACGGGTAGTCTTCCGAAAAAGAAGGGGGAAAGAGAGACATACACACTACATCTCTGTGTTGTGATTGCGCTGTTCCAGCCGTGCCTTAGGGTGGCTACAGTCCCTGGAATTTGTGGGACAAGTTTTTTCGTCCTGTCTCGTATCTCTGAAGTGGGGTTGATTCGAAATTACTCAGGGGACAGAGTAAAAAATAAAAGTGCACCGATGTATCCACCGCATTTGGAAAGACGAGCAATCGCGTATTTGGGACATTCAACGTCTGAAATGGAAAACTGGACTGTAAGTTGCGGGAAAAGATTCTTGAATTGTTTTAAGTTAACACTACCCATACCGTCGGCTTAGAGCAGAAACTCATGAACTAACACTTTCCGGAAATGTGGTTTTGGACACTAAATGCTTGCTTTCATGATGATGAGAAATACATTGCCATGTTCTGTTTGGATAAAAATATTACTCAGCCAAAATGGTTAGAATTTTTATTTTTGACATCAAAACTAATAATCTTTAAACCGTGACGTATTTTTTCTCGGTTAAGGAGATTCCTCTCTATTTCGACGATATAGTGAATCACTGCTTCTCTTAGTTGTGATTGAACTGTACCTTGCCTTAGGGTGGATACAGTTCCTGGAATTTGCGGGACAAGGTTTTTCGTCCTGACTCAGATACGTAAGTGGGGTTGATTCGAAATAACTCAAGGGATAGAGTAAAATAAAAGTGCATCACTATATCCATCGGTTTGAAAATATTTCTAATACTGTGAAGAGTTAGCGAATTTAGGACATTCAATGACTGAAATGGAAAATTGGGCTTCAAGTTTTCAAACGTTCAGTCAAAACGTTCTTGATAAAATTTATATTAACCCCGATCCGTATAACCAATCACAACTTATGAGAAATAAAATTTGGAATTTTTATTCTTTATTCAAATAATATATATCGTTTTGCTCTCAAAACCTTGTATGTGTCTAATTTTATTTTGGTTTCTGAGGTTTTAGCATTACTTGGTTACAAATATGCGTACTAAACTTGTTTCAAAAGCTCTAAAATCTACATCAGTTACAAAACCCTCTATTGGCGATTTTTAAATCTCGTATCTTATAACTAGTCTAAAATTTGGTATCTAATTTTTATCGTTCCTGAAAACTTTTGATTTCAAGTCTTATGTGGTTTTGATAGTAAAACTTGCATATTTCCAAGTTAAACATAGTTGATATAACTATGTTTACTGGGGAAATATTTAACTAAAAGCTGTTTATAAAAATCCAGATGAATCAGGCAGTGGCGTAGCCAGAAAGAGGGTCTGGGCCCCCACTCTCAAAAGTGGTGGTTTCGTATTTTTATAATACTGCTGCAAACTAAATATAAATTCACTATAAATTCATTGTAATTCAAGTATAAATTCACTGTCACCTTTGTAATATTCTTTAAAAATTGCAATTAGTAAATTAATTAACAATTAATTAAATTAATCATTTACGACGAAATATAGAAGTAGAAAGATTATAAATCTGATTATAGTCTTTGACAACTGTTGTCTCGCATACTCGTATATCTATGTATATCGCAATGACTCTTCAAAGGGGACAAAAGGTTGTTGGTATTTGCATTTACGTCGCACTAGGGCATCACAACGGACTACCGGCGACGATCCGGGATCAATCCCAAAGTGAAAGATCAGAGGACGACACCTCGTAATTTAGAACAACGGTCAGATGACGAGGTCAACACCTGAGGTGGCACCCTACTCTCCAAACTTCCGCACCACGCCAAAGAGACAAAAGGAAAAATGAATTTAAAGAATTATTTTATATTTGCCTACCTATTTATATCATTACAAATATTTGGCAAATACAAGCCATTTTAAATTGATTTCTATACTCGCGTTTCTTAGTGTGAAGTTTTATTATTACCCTGGACCTTACTATTTATATTCTCTGTCTATAGCTTTCAGCCCCCTTCGAAATGCGATATTGACTACACTAATGGTATCAAGTTATCAAGGACATGCTTGCTGTCAAGCGTACCAGTTTCAACCTACAAAGAACTCACAAGGCTATGAACAAAAAAATGCTTAGTGTTTATTTAAGGCTTTCAAACAAAAATATGATAACACCACACACTCCCGTACCTAATCTCCTGAGACACTGTATCAGTTTAAATAAGTGTGGTTAGGATGAATAGAGCATACCACTGAGATTGCATGTCTATCCAGAATGTTAGAGCATATTAATTACGTCTATACATTTTTCATCTGTACATTGTTACATCTATACAGAATTACATCTATACTTCATACTATATTGCACTATAAATAGAACATGCAAAAAGGTTAATCTCTTGGGGTTATCAAATCCTGATAATCCCAAGAGAGAAATCTGAAAAAGTTAACATTTAGTTAATTAAATTTAAATGATTTAGTTAAAAAATTCACTAAACTTACAACGCAGTTTTGAGACTAATAAATATTGAAGGCCCAAATAATTTAAAAGTAGTTTTATCAGATTCAGAATGTTTATGTCTCTATAATACTATACCTTAAAAATAAAAACTTTTTATAATCTCTATAACCATCCCATGATGATGTCCATTATTCACTCATTGCTTTAAAAACAAACTTGTTCGCGCTGCAAATCGATTTCCTTTCGATTTCAAAAGAATCGTTGACATCAGGCCGTTGCGTCAAGGTGAATGAGATTCATGAGACAAAAATGAAAGAAGGAAAAAAGGCTATAAGCTAAGAGAGAAATCTGAAAAAGTTAACAACAAAAACAATGACTGTAAGATTCTCACTGGTGATTAAAATGAAACTCGTTCAGAATGCTACTGCCCTTCTAATCAATAAACGGAAGAACAAAGCTAAGAAACCTTGCGGCGCAGAGATTCTAATCTCAGATGCTACATAGTCGGCTTAGGAACTTGTGTTCAGAGGGACAAAAGGCAATAAGATCCCAGCAAAGTCTTTTTAATATAGATAAAAACATAAAATTAAACTCCAAGACTTTTTTGCATTTTATTGTCAAGTTCTATTCACATATAAGCTAGTCGAAAGTAGTTTGTTTAGAAATTGAAGCAGAGAACTGCCTTGAACCTTTTGCTTGACCCCAAACAGAAAATTATCTCGTTCATTTTTAAATAATGCTGCGAGTTTAAAATGTACTTTGTTACCTAACATTGGAAATTTATTTGTGTGTTACAGTTTTTAATAAAATAGAAAAAGAAAACAAAAAAAACCTAAGCATCACTTAATCTTGAAAGTGTCTTGAATTGAGATAAAAAGCGGCCATCATCCCAAAACCTCATTTATCCGTTCTGGAACTTGCAGTCTTAATGGCATGACTTCCAACAGTTTTGATCTTGACCAATAGTATCTTTCCTACGATTCTTTCAACTAATAGAAATGGTTATTTAATAATGAGTGTTGTGTGTTAAAAACATTACAACACTACTCAGAAATCTCGTGACTCTCAGAGGGTTAAGCAAATTTTTTCTTAACCCTTCAAGTGTTTCTAAGAGATATCTCGTCCAAGATCTGGTCAGTTTTGCTTATGACGAGATGCTTCGTCGAGACAAAACTGCCCTATTACTCCAAGGGGAATGAAGATTCAAGTAGGAAAAACAAATTGTCCCTTGCCCAGAACAAGTGACAGTTTGGAACAGGTTTTTGCACCAGAGGCTGACAGCTACAGGATAATTTTCGAAGCGAAGATAAACCACCAGGAGGGTTAAAATAGTTTGTTTATAGCTGGGGGATAATTTTTCAATGTTTACGAAATTTAATTAATCGAAAAAGATTAGGCTTTAATTGTTACATTGATCGATTTTAGTGTCTAACACGCAAAACTTAAAAGCTAAAATTCAAATTTAGAATTTTTAGATGGGAATGGGGAATCAGAAGGGGAGGTATTGCCACGTACTAACCCCCAAACGAAACGTTCATAAACTGCTTCATCGTTATGGGGACAGGTGATAGAGAAATAAATGCAATGATGTCGAACCGTGTTTCTGATTTTAAAAAATAGAGGTACTGGAATCATGCACACATAAACCATAACTTGCGATTTCCTTTTCTTATTTTTAAACAGTAAATTTATTGTGATAAAACCGATATTTTATAAATCCTTCTTATCATTGTATATTGTAACAGGATTGATTACGTTTAATTCTAGGCAATTTCAAGTTACAAAAGTAACTTTTAAAACCTTATGTAGTGAACAGGCTTAACTTGATAGGAGAATGGCTCAGCATGTTGCAGAATTGTATAGAATAATTGTAAGTATAATTATTTTGTGTAATTATTGTATATGATGTATGACTAATGGAATACAATATAGCGATGTTGTGTTGTTGAGTTGTTAATAAAAATGGACACGTTGAGAAGATTTTATAGCTATTCTTTATATAACATTCTCTGTATAACAGTGCAATGATGCAATATGCAAAATTGCTGACTCTACTCAGTCAATAAAACAATTTTTAGCTTTTTGTGGAGAAAACAGTGGTAGACATATAAAAAACTTGGGATCAGTTTACTTGAAGGAAACAGCTTAAGTTCAGAGGAGTGTTTTGGTTAATAAAGAATAATAAAAAAACTGCCATTTACATAGCTAAAAACTATGTGCGATTGTCTCATGCATAATAGTGCAATAATAGGATGAACTTACAATGAGATGCATACATATATTTTCGGTCAAATTGAAATAAAGATGTTTAGGATGTGTCAGGAAAAGGAATCTCGCAACAGCCTGAAAAGGTATGTTATCTAAAAATGTCTGGTGGCAGCGGTGCAATTCTGCAATATGCAAAATTGATGTGACTCTTGTCAATAGAACATTTTTTGTTTTTGAGCATAAACTTGATTGCATAAAAAGGCATGAGTAGGTTCGTTCTATTTGCATCTCTTTACGAGGATGCACCTTATAACAATCTATATTGTTCAGGGCCTCCTAGCACGCTGGAAAGCGCATTAACCCTTTTATGCACATATTATCGTAGTCAGCTTGGTGAAGTACCAACTAAAATTTCTATTCGATTAGCCGTTGAATATATTTGAATAAATTTTGCGCTGTCTATCAACAGATGGCGGTAGTATAGAGCACCTCGCGTGGTTACCCGAAAAACCTCTATACAATTTGCCTAGGAATTTTTAAAGTATGTTTTTGGAGTGAAAACACTTATACGTCTGTGATTTATACAATAGTTCCTGTTAAACAACTGTTATTATTTTACAATAGAAAGTTTTCTCATACAACTATAAGGGCTAATTCCTCAAAAACAGCAAAGAAAACTTCATATCTCTAGAAAAATAATATGAACTATATAACTCTCATTAACGAATGTCGTGTACAAAGGGGGCTGGTGCACGTTAAATCTGTCGTGGCCTCAAATGTCCTCACGTTGGCGTGGTGTGGAAGTTTGGAGAGTGGGGTGCCAGCTCAGGTGTTGCCTCGTCATCTGACCGTGGTTCAAAATTACGTGGTGTTGTCCTCGGATCTTTCCCTTTGGGATTGATCCCGGACCGTCACCAATAGCCCATTGTGTTGCTCCAGTGTGACGTTAATTGAAATACCCAAATACCTACCCATTAACGAATATCTCGTAGTATCACTTGGAGGGTTAAAATGTTATTGTGAAGGGCAACAAAAATATGTATTATATTTCATAGCCGATTCCTCCTTTTTAGATTATATTCCACGGAAATTTCAATCCAAAATTTTGTAATGGAAAAAATTAGAAAATTCTGGATTGAAACTTCCATGGAAAATGGAGAATCCACCTTAAAATGAAGAATCTGTCTTTGAAATCTTTGTTTCCTTCACATTAACATATCTTAATAAACATCCACGTTCATTATGTACATTTGCATAGACTGAACATAAAAATAGGTTTTTAAAATATAATCAGCATTTAAAGGTGATAATCGATATTGTGATGTAATCCGAATGGCGTTTTACCCCTTAAAAATCCAATATACAATTTATTCAGGTCAGTGCTAGTTTTTTTCCTCAAACGCTTTTCTCAGCAAATAATTTTTTAATCATCAAAATATACTTCGATACGAAAAATGATTATTTAGAAAAAGGTTTAAAACTTCGAATAAAATAATATTGAAAGTATTTCGTCTCTTCCTTAAAACGTGGCTTGGAAATAAATTTATTTAAGAATTTATAAGTGATCAAATAAACTACTACTTACTAACGACACTTTCGAAGCAATTATAAAACATTTTAATTTTAACTGTAAGTTGTTTCCACAGACGTAAAAATCAACCTCAAAAGAAAGATATTGCAAACAAAAAAATGAGAAATTGCTTTTGGCAAAAAATGTTTCCAGTTTTAAAAATAAGATTTAAAGAATCTTTTCATAAAATCAGTCGTTTCTTACTATTCCACTAAGAGATTATTAAACATTTCGATTTTTTCCCTTTTAAACATCCCAACTTTAATTATTAGCTATGTTTCCACAGACACGAATAAAAATTAACCTTAAAATATAGATATTCCAAATAAAAAATGAGGAAACGCAATTGGCAAAAAATATTTTCATTTGTTAAAAATTAATTTTAACAAAGGAACTGTTCATAAAAGCAGTCACATCTCTTAACTCTTCCACCCATAGATGATTACATATTTTGCAAGAAAATAGGAACCGAATCTATAATTTCCCCAAACACAACTAATTTTCCGAATCTTTTCTTTCACTGTAATTGAATAACAGTGCACCGTTTAGTGCTTTGTTAAAACTAAACGGAACGGATGCGATGTGAATAAATGTTTTTGATTATTCCTCATCGACCCTACAGAGAGCCACAAATAATTTATCTTCCTTTCTTCCTCAGACAATCTTTCACGCCAAAGGAACAGAAAGCAGGGGGGTACCCATGCATAATTCTGTACTTTCCCGTGAGCTGTCTTTATATGGAACGGAGCATACGCCCCTTGCAATCTTGGAAGAAAATGCAGTGATAGCAATAAAACAGAGGTGTTAAATTCTGATGTCTTGCGACACAAGTGCACAGGCTGGAACGCTCATATACCCACCCCTCAATTGCGTTGTACATCACTAGATAAAATTATGTTATATCTTGTCTTCATTAATCTTAACATACGTGTTGCAATAATGACAAGGAAAGGGCCATTTGAGGTACCCACATGGGACATCTTATTCATCGCTTGTATTTTCGTTTTGCTGAGGTTTTGACCAGTGGCTTTAAACTTTACCGCAAGTTCCGCAACCACAAATATCTTTTGCGAACTGTTTAATTACAAAAAATAAAAATTTAGCATCACAGATATAAATAAATGCTAGTATTAGCTAATAAGTGTTGCAATAACGACAAGAAAAGGGTCATTTGAGGTATCCATACGAGACATTTTATTCCTCGTTTATATTTTCGTTTTGCTGAGGTTTTGAGTGACTTTAAGCTTTACCGCAAGTTCCACACCACAAACATCTTTTACAAACATTTTAACAACAAAAATAAACACACATATAGATAAATGCTAATATTTAATAATGTGGCTGATCACATTGTTTGAGAAATTTAGAACGGATGGGGTTTTTACCTTATGTTTGGGACATTGTCATCTCATTTCAATGAAAACACCAGAAAGTGCAAATTATTTTTTGTTAAACTATTTAAAGAGTATGTATGTAACAATTTTGCTAGAAGTAGATGTTTCAAGCAGTGCAATTCGTTCTCCGAGGTTGATACATTTATTTAATGATTTCAATACTATAAGTAATATGCTTTAATGAAGTATTTTCATCTGCTACTTAACCTAGTATTTGTTCATGCCTTTTTTCTTTCATATTTTGGATCATTTGTTTTATGTAATTGGATATTTTTCTGTAGAGACAACAATTAAATAAGTAAATAAATAAAAAATATTATTACTGTAGACTCGAGTTTATAACAACCCTGTGGGGACTTTCGCTCCACAGACGTTATATCAAACATTCCTCATCCTAAATTTTGTTTTTTTGGGGGGGCGAAGGAATGGGGGGCCTTTCACACCTTATAAACTTTTGCAATTTGCGAAAAAAGTACTCCACTTATCCTTAATCAATAACAACATCAAATAAAGTAGGAACTATAGTGTAGTAAAAATTTGAAAAAGAATAACTAAAAGTTAAGCATTTTGAAGGTTTTTTAAATCCATTCAAAGGGGCGCACAACAGAAATGAAACAAAGCAAAGAAAAACCCATCCATGAAAGATTGGATTTAGAAGTGGCTACATACTTTCTAGATTTTCTTGAAAAATTCCATTTTTGTGTTAATTGCAAATCTAAAAAGATAATTGCAATCTGTAGTATTCAGACTCCATTTTCTAAATGGTCGATGCCATGAAAGTATTAGATTGTCGATATTATATTTATTTGGCGAAACTCGAAATCTGCCAAATGAGTCCAAAAAACCTCTCAACCAATCAACGAAACCTAAATCGCCTCAACAAATAAGAAGACACCCCCAATAACAAATCGTAATGAGGATTTCACCTTTGGTCGTTATATCGATTACAAAATAGCTATATGAGAACTGTAGGAGCCTTCTCATTTTTCTAGTAATTGCATACTTTCTAGAATTGTCATAAAAAATGTTGTTATTTCTGCATTTGGCGATACGGCGAGACCCGAAAACAGCCAAATCACGCCTAAAAAACTCAACAAACCTAAATCGCCTCAACGAATCAGGAGACACCGCCAACAAAAGTCCGCTGTAACGAGATTTTTACTTTTTCTGGGGTCGTTATATCGATCACAAAATAGCATTACAGCTATAGGGAAACTACAGAAGCCTTCTCAATTGGTCGTAATATCGCAGAGTCGTTAAATCGAAGGTCGCTATAAAGCGAGTCTTCAGTAAAAATAAACACCAGTATTTAATGTGTCTCATTGCATTGTCCCAAAAAAATTAGAGCGGATGGGAGTTTTCTCTTATGTTTGGGGACATCGGCAATCTCATTTCAATTAAAAAAATGTTATTAGCTTAACACTTTATCAGGTATACAAGGATACAGGAAACAACAAATCTGTACGCATCCGCGTATAATGACGTGTTACAGAAAAGGTCGGGTTCTAATTCTTCGCGCGTGCTTCAATTTACTTACGAACATGACCTGAAAAATATTTACTTGACCTTTTTTCTGATGTAAACTAGATATTCCAGCATATAAGGAAATTAGATTCGTTTTCCTCATCGAATGGCTCGTGGTGAATTCCCTCCAGACAACTCACTAAATTATTAAATAATTTGATGGTTCTTAGTACCAGGAATTGAGGAAATGATCCAGAGTATTCTGTTTAATAAATGAAATCTTTCGTCGTGATCTCCGTGGAACGATTAATTTATTTAGATCGTGCTCTTAATCGTTGAGTAATTATCTGTCATCAAAACATGTATCCCTTGCATATTTCATTGAAAATTTCCAGATGGTGAAAATCTAGGGGCATAAAAATCATTACGGCAATCTTATAATTACAAGTTTTAGTAATACGAAAATATCCGATCTGAAAGTTTCAAAAATTAGTTTTGAAATAATTTATAAGCCATGTGTATTTAATTTAGAGTCGAACTAGTGGAAGTGAGGGATTTTCATTGTGTCACGTTTTCGTGAATGGAAAACTCATTTGCAAGGAACTTACTCTTTTTTTTTCATATATAAGGGATACAGATAACACACCTCGTCATCCCATCTTCGTTGCCAATTGTTATATTTTCATGAATTGAAAATTAAAGCAAGGAGCTTACTCTTTAATTTACCGTATAAGGGATTCAGATTCCACCTCGTCATCCCATCCTTGTCGCCAATTGTTATGTATTCGTGAATTGAAAATTCACCTGCAAAGAGCTCACTCTTTATTTTAAAACAGTGTGAACAAACCAGACGAAAAGGGAAAATTTCCTTTAAAAATCTTAAAATGTAGTTTACCACCGTTTTAATGACGTTTGTCGTTTAATCAAATTGCCGTTGACCAATCAAATCTCCAATTCGGAAATGAAGTGCTGAAATCATATTCGAGAAACAAACCAAGGGACGTCACGTTCGGAATAGGTATAGGAAAACTTTCTGCTTTCAGAAACACTACGGCCACCTACATTTAACTTGACAGAAAATACATTTCAATCAAAAATGTCCGATCTCAAAGTTTCAGGAATCATGTTTAAAATAATTTATACTGTTAATATTTATATTACAATTGAATTTATTGATGGAATTGTTTATTTCATATATGCCGGCACTGCTTTGAAAATATAATGATTCGTTTTATACAATTGAATAATTATATGAAATGCTGCTTGGTAGCTAATTTTGGTCTTGTTGAACCGCTGACTTGATTTCATAAATATACTGATTAACACTCCTGGTGGTTGTCTAGACGAGGTATCTCGTCATTAGCAAAACTGACCAGATCTTAATGGACGAGCCATCTCGTCATTAGAAGAAAACTGACCTGATCTTGATCTTTTATTAACAGAAAACGGCAATATATTCATCATTCGGAATTCAATCGGCATTCTTGATGGCGAGTTATCTTGCCATTAGTAAAATTGGTCAGATCTTGATGGACAAGACATCTTATCGAAACCACTTGGAGAGTTAAAGCATGCTCATACCGATCACTGTAAACTATAAATAGAGGCATGATTTATCTGACACTGAGACGAATATCAGACATCACATGCATACCGAATGATTTTCTGTAGTTTTTATCTAGTTTTATAAAAACATAAAATTGTTAAACTTTTAAATAGCAATGATTCAATTAAAACTTTTAAAATTTAAATATATATTTGAGACCTTTAATTTGGTAAATGTTATTCACAGCCACCAAGTATGCCTTAATAAATTAAATTATCCTCTTGTCTTTCAGTTAACGTTGTAACTGAACATCTTTTTTAATCAAGATAGGGAAATGTTGCATTTGAATTTTTATGTTTATCGCTTAGGATTAATACGGTTTTCATGTAAAGCACGAAGGAGTTTTTCAGAACGCTTGAATTTTTATGTGTATCGCTTTGGGTTGATATAGTTTTCAAATGAAGAGTGAAGTTTCCAACCGTTTGTTTCATTAATGTTCGGAACATTGACAATCATTGCTTGTCATGCCCCATACTTCCGTTTCAAAGAACGAGATCATTAGTAATTCCTCTTGTACAATGACACCACTCATTCTTCATCGTCACATTTTTTGCAACTATAGAACATCACAAACGCTTATCATACATCTCGCATCAAAATCAACGCATTCATTTTTCATTTTTGAAAAGTCCCAATTTGAAGCTAGTCCGTGTGAATGCTGTTTTCAGGTCACTGATTTCAATGAATGCAAAATCAAAGTCTGGATTCCCTTCCCAAGCAACGAAATGCGAAACAACAAACGCGCTGAATATGCAAATTGTTCCCTCCTTGGGAACTTCTTAGATTTCTTTTTCCCTTCTCAGATGACCACGCAGGACGCTGTGAGAAAATCCCCTCCATTATTTGGCCTTTGACCGCTGTTCTTCGTTTCAATCGATGTGATTTAATATTTGCAAGGGGTTCAGGGCTCAAGTCTCTTTTCTCTTTGAGTCATGGGGCCTAGTGGATCAAATTCCGTTGCCTCCCAATAACGACGAATGGGTATGCTCACTGCGCTAGCAACCTTTGTGTATTAGGTGGCGCAAGTTCGCTTCCTGCCGGGAACATTTCTCTCTTCGGTGTCAGTAAAATTTTCATTGTGTGTGCTATTACTTGATATTGTATGTATTGTGTCTGGTGCAGCATGGCAAAATATGGCCCTTGCGCCATACAACCCCAGAAAACCAACCAACCAACCAATCCCCCTCATAATATTATTGGTTGCACCGAGTCACAAGCCTAGAGACAATGCAGTCCCAAATGTGAAATTTCAATTTCTTCCTTTTCCTAAGTATGGTATTTAAGAGAAAAAGTTTTAGACTGGAGAGAAATCATTGATATGAAAATGTGATTTAAAAACTCCTGTGATACACAAGAGAAATTATGAGGATGAGCACTTTATATAATTATTTATAATGATGAGTATTTATAATGATTACAATCAACTATCAGTTTTTGAACACAAAAATATTTATGCAGATGGATTTAGATATTTTCATCTATGATTTAGGGTGAGGTGGGGAAGTGCGTAGCTGAATGTAAAACGTGCGTATATGATTAACCCTACTGGTGGTTGTCTCGACGAGGTATCTAGTCATTAGTAAAACTGGCCAGATCTTGATGGACGAGATATCTCGTCATCATTAAAAAATCGACAATACCTTGATGACGAGATACCTAGTCATTAGCAAATTTGATCAGATCTTGATGGACGAGATATATCTCGAATCCACTTGGAGGGTTAAAGTAGGGTCAGCCACCTGCTGCAAATTCTTGAAGGGGTCCTATAGATTAGTTTAAAGAGCTTTGAATTCCCTGCCAAAATTCGCACAGACCCAAGAATGGCACAAATAAAATGATATTCTCTTTCCCTACCCACAATACTATTACATTGCAAACAGTTTATGGCATGCACCTAAATAATGATGGGTATAATGTGGGGCAAGTGCAAAGGCATGAAGTAGCACTGGATGTTATTTTTTAAAATTATATCGATGGTAAGTTCAAACAAATGAGAGTGTAGAGATATTAGTAACGGGTCAGGGAGTGTGTGGTAAAAATATGAAAATTTAAAAAATTACTTTGACAGAGTAGAGTCATTGATTCAAAATGAACTATGAAGATTTGGGTTCGCGCTTGCCTTCTCAACCTAATAAATATTTTTCTAAACATTCTAAGCTTCAGCGGAAGTTTTTGAATTTTGTGCGTTATTCAATATAATCGATCAATTTAACTTTTAACCCCCCAAGTGGTTTCGACGAGATAACTCGTCCATCAAGATCTGACCTATTTTGATAATGACGAGATGTCTCGTCATCAAGATATTGCAGATTTTTCTATGATGACGAGATCAAGATCTGGCGAGTTTTCTTTTCATTGAACATCAGTACAGTAAAAATGAGTCAAAAACATTCACGCTTTTTACTCGACTAATTAACTTCACCCTCCAAATGGTTCCGATGAGATATCTCGTCGTCAAGATCTCACCAATTTTGCTAATGACGAGATATCTCGTCTAAGATATTGCCGATTTTTTTATGTTAACGAGATCTAGTTCTGGTGAGTTTTTCTAACGACCAGATATCTCGTCCATCAAGTGCGGGTCAGTTTTGCTGATGACCATGACGAGATACCTCATCGAGACAACCACCTGGAGGTTAACTCCTGTATTTATTTTTAGGTATTCCGTGGCCTTCGAAGATCTTTATCGTAGGTGTATCGCCTGATTCTTCACAGTGCAATCTCTCCGCTGCTTAACCGAACACAATAGAAACCTATAAAATAACAAATAACTTCCTAACTGTTCCCCTCCTTTTGTTCTTATTTGTATTCCGCAACGGTTACCTGTTCAGTTGTTCATTGCGATTTATGACAGGTGAGACATGTCTTTCTGCGACTTCTACCGAGAAGCTGTTTCGCGAACCTACCCATCTGTCGCTCACAGTCCCGAGACAAAACAACTTTTCAATGTCAGATCCATTTCGGACTCGGTAAAGTGATCTCCAAATTCCTTTTATCTTAGCCTGCGCTTATTTACATGAGATAGTATTTGTAACCTCAAGATTGGACATCATTGAGTAAATTGAAAGTGCCACGGAATGGGTAGAGTTCTCAGGCAAGGTGCGATAGTGGTGATATTTTTAAAAGTAGAGTGAGTGGTTTGTACGTGTGAAGTTCTTTTCGGATTTAATCAGAATTTATCAAAATGAAGAGTGTTATAAGGGGTTTTTTATAAACTAATTTAGTCAAAAACGAAAACAATTAATGAATGAAGCTCCTGCAATTGTTAAATATGTCCTTCTACGCATATATGAGTAAATGTTTCTTTTCGGGGCGGGGGTTAAGAGATTAGAAAATAAGAAGTCAGTAAAGAAAACATTTTATAAGTAAAGCTCCGGCAATTGTTAAATGTGCCCTTCTACGCACATGTATGAGTGAATGTTTTGGGGTTAAGAAATCCGAAAAATAAAGTCAGAAACGAAAAAAATTATTAATGAATCTCCTGCAATTATTAAATGTACTCTTTGCATGTATGAGTGGATGGGGATTTTTTGCTTTGTTCCGAAAAATGAGAAAATAAAGACAGAAATGAAAATTATTTTTGATTGAAGCTTCTGCAATTATTGAATGTGCCCTTCGCGTATGTAGGAGTGAATGCTTTTTCTTTTGTGGGGTGTCCCCAATTACAGACCTCTCCGTGTAATTATGGGGGCCGCGGTAGCCCAGTTGGGAGAGTAGCAACCGGAGGGTTGCTAGTTCAAAGCTCGGTCCAGTCAAAGACCGTCGGGTACCCGGGGGCTGGTGCACGTTAAATCAGTCGGGGCCTCAAATGTCCCACGTTGGCGTGGTGTGGAAGTTTAGAGAGTGGGGTGCCAGCTCAGGCGTTGACCTCGTCATTTGACCATGGTTCAAAGTTACGAGGCGTTGTCCTTGGATATTTCCTTTCAGGATGAATCCCGGACCATCGCCAATGGCCCGTTGTGTTGCTCCAGTGCGACGTTAATTAGCTACCTACCCATGTAATTATGCTTCAAGTTCAGGTGCGATTCAATAGAGGAATACTGTGATACTAAATAAATACGATTCCTTATATTTAAATCACTACCGCTCCTAGCAGTATGTGCTACTCGCAATGGTAAAACGACGAAATGGAAGATCACAAATCTTGGTTAAATTCCAGGAATCTATAGGTTATTGATTTTCGCAAAATGGTAGCAAATCTGAGCTCATCCGGATGTATGATAAAATAGATCTATGCTTCATAACCTAGTTATCTGTCTGATGCGTTCTGGCGTTTATTCATAACCCGTTCCACGGAATAATACATGAAATTAAAATGCTCAAACAAATGGACACCTATAAGCATTTCTGCTAATGTTATAAAATGTTTCATTAATGGTAATGTTTTAGAATAGTACGGTTAACGCTTATGATTAATTTTGTAAATATGCATGCAACCTGTCAAGCAAATAATGTTGCAATGAAGAGTAAATGACGAGTATGTAAGCATAACAAGTAGTGTGGATTATTTGATTCATTGTGAACTGAATGATTGACCTCCATATACAGCATAAAGATGGACTGTTTGGAAGAGTGATGTGGATGCTTCTTTATTCTCAAGTTACGTGAAAGATAGAGTAAAAGATAGCAATGACATTAACTATTGACAAGTCGTTTTTAAACTTTTGATATGCAATATTCAAAAACGCCAATCTGGAAAAATTTAACTTTAAACTTTCCATGAAAAAGTTTAATTCATTTATTGGTTTGAATGCAATCATCAATTTTGTGTTTCGTCAAGTTTAAATTTTATGTAGTATGTTTTAAACATGCTGTAACTTCGGATGCAAAAAATGAAATGCTCTTGTAATTTTATTCGTCAAAAGCCCGAAATGGTCGATTTTATATCATGGATAGAAGTTCTATATTTCATAAATATCAGCTCTTTCAGGTATATATAAAGAAGAGAACAACCAGAGGATTCATGCCAGCGCAGCAAGAAACGTCAAAACCAAACTTTCAAATTTTTCTGTCGAAGTTGAAAAAACTCTGAACACATGAACTTCCAACAATCCAGAAACGAGTAAAAGAAATAAAGAATCTAAGGAATCTTGGCAAACACATCCGCATTAAAGGCAAAACGTCCTGATTTGGCACCAGAGTTCTTCACCGTTAAGACAGTAAAACTGTGGAACAAGTTGCTGATGAGAATTTAAGTTATAAATCAAGTTTTTTATACCCGCTTGCTTGAAGTTTCGTTTGCCATGAAAAATTGGAAATTTCAGTAGCCTAACGATGACGAATTGGTATGCCAATCTAGTGGAGGAAAAGTTATAATTCGCGAGTTTCCTGTTAGAAAATTTATTTCAGTCTAGGCTCGATAACATAAGATGAACAATGATGAAAATCAAAACTTTCATTTGGGAGAAAATTGTTTTTCCAGGCGATTCTAAGTCTTTTTAATAGAAATGATATAACGCAACGAGATTATTACTTTTATGAATTTTTCTCGGAAATAAATTTTTGTATTCAGTTAAAAGGGTTTGTTAATTGGGTTAATGATATTTCCGATAATACTACATTCAGTGTATATTATATCTTCAATTCTTTTGTTTGAGTACCTGGATGTAATACAGGGATAATTAAGAGGTTACAAAACAAGTAATTGTCCAAATTATGTTTTAGGACAACAAACCGAACTAATTTTTAAAAAACAGTAAATTTAAGGGGTTTTTAAGAGTTCGCAAACCCTTCTCTTACAATTTTAAAATATGTATGTATAGATACATCTTTAGAAGCAATTAGCGCACGTAATTAACAAAGATATCTAATTATCTTCAAAGTTGTAAACCATAAGGGCATAATTACAGAAAAATAAAGTGCAAGCTACCAGGTAGTTGAATTAACGTCGCCCTGGGACTATTGGTGATAGTCCGGGATCAACCCCGAAGGGAAAGTTCCGAGAACCACAGTCAGATGACGCACAACACAACGAACCATGAGTAAGTGGGTGTGGATATTTGGCCATAGCTCCATAAAACCAATCCAATCACATCTTATAGCACACATATCTGCCTTTGAATATTTATTGATATGTCGATGTATTGAATTAACATTTTGTTAAATCCCAAAGTTTTAATTTATAAGCTACATTTGAAAGTGAACGGCGTACAAGGCATGAACTGAAATGCGCTTGAAAATGTAAATTGTATAATGTTATCTAGAGGTCCAAACTTTTATGCATTAACCCTCCAAGTGGTTTCGAAGAGATATCTCGTCCATCAAGATCTGTCCAATTTTGCTAATGACGAGATGTTTCGTCGACAAGATATTGCTGAATGTTTTATGATGACAAGTTTCGATCAGTTTTCTTCTATTGACGAGATATTTCGTCCATCAAGATTCGGTCAGTTTTGCTAATGACAAACCCTCCTGGCGATTGTCGCCTATCCTTCTGCTCTTTTCTTTTAATTTATCCCTCATTGTGTTGTCTGTCTAGTGATTGGCACAGCTCGGCCAAATATGGCCCTTGAGCCATAAAACCTGAAACCAACCAACCACCAGGAGGGTTAAGAAAAACGCACACAGATAAACCTTCCTAAATCCAAGAAAGTCTGAATATTTCCCTAATTTATGATCAAGACATCGCATTTAAATGAGTGATATGGTGTCCAGAATGTAAAGCGAAAATATATATTGCCCTCGTATCACTTCCGTCATTCCACAGCCGATCTGAGCGACACCGTAACGCCTCGTAAATCATTTTACATAACTACTCAGTCCAGATGGAAACAGATACGAAACTTATAAGACACGCCACTTCAAATGCCCATCGGAGATGGTTTAAAACGTCTCACGAAGATTTAATCGTGGCGATACCCACCACTGGTATGTCCAAATACGTAAGTACAAACCAGTCGGAATTCGTAATGTCAAAAGCAGCCTTTTTCAAGACGTGAATGGCATAAATATCCTTGAAATGTGAAGTCACGTGATGAAAAGCAGTAGGCAGGAGACTCCAAATTTATTATCCCAAAATTCCGCTCTCCTCGTAAACAAAATGTAAGTTAACATTGCCCCAAACTGTAAAGCTTACCGACTTCTAACGGCTTTCGCTTACAGGTCAGCGTCGGTGTCTGACATTCAACTCTTCTGACATGGTTTTAAGTTCGGCGCCAGGATGGCCAAAATGCGTTTTGTTTTCCCATCAAAGCATCAGCCTTGTCCTACTTATCGTGGAAGCATTGTTCTCCCATTAGGCAAATGCAAATGAATCGAGTGACGTGGAACCTGATTGAATCAACATTAATTGGAAGCTAGTTTTATTGACAAAAAGCAGCACTTGCGACAGTCTAAGGGTGTAACGAAAACTCCACTCCTATTTAATTAAGTGTAATCGTCAAGCAATAACACGATCGAAAGTAAATAGATTTGAGAAAAATTTAATTATCTCGAATGCGCTATTATAAATCCTAAGAATTATCAATTAGAATTTTCTTTATCGGGTGTTTTCCTGACCAATTCCTTTTTTTGATGTAGTTGCTTTTCGTTAGAGTTTTCTTAATTTTTGAACTTCAATCATGATGAGCGTGCAATTCATCATAACAATCGTGTTTATGCTGCTTATTAAAATATGATTAAAATCCGTGTTGAAGCTGGCACCCCTCCTACTTTGAAAATTAGATAAAGAGAGATAAGCGGATTTTTCATTTGTGTGCGTTTACATATCTGTCAACTCAGCAATGTAAGTCCTCCTCTTTCTATTTCACAACCTATATTGCTTCGACGGCATTGACATCTTATTCGGAAAGATGCTTCCGAAAATAAGTGCAGAAACAATTAACTAAGATAAAAGAATATCACAACCTTCCACATTAGCTGATGAATTTGAACTCAAAATATTGATCAGAACTTATTAATCTAATTTTAAGTAATTAGGTACACAAAATCCACACGTATTTCTTCATTTAGTTCTGTTAATTGAACCTATGTCCTCAATAAATAGGCACTGTCTAATAGTTTCTTTAAATAATGCCTATTTATAAAACTATAAATAAACCACTCATGGTTTACCAAAAATGTCAACTCTGTTTCCAAATTATATGCCATTCATCAATTTTTAGAGAATCACGCAAACTATTACCCCTCCTAGTGGTTGTCTTGAAGTATCTCGTCATATTGGTCAAATTGATCAGATCTTGTTGGACAAGATATCTCGTCCTTAGGAAAAACTGACCAGATCTTGATCTCGTCATCACAAAAAGTCGGCAATATCCTGATGACGAGATATCTCATCGAAACCACTCGGATGGTTAAATACAGCTAACACACAAAGAAATATGACTATTACTCTGTAGTTATATTTTTGCATTATCTGTTTAACTACAGAAAATAACGTCACAAATCGTACGATATTTATTCAAAAAGCAAGGAATTTAAGAACCCTTAAAATATTCTCCAATATAAAAAAGACTGGAAAAATTACCAAGTTGGTCTATTTGTTAAAAACAAAACGAAAGATTTGTGAAATGAAAAAGAGAAACATTTGGATGGCACAAAATGTATTTTATTGGCTCAAACACCTTACAAATAGCTTCTATATTTCATTAAGCTGCGATTTTTTCTTAGTATGGCAACCTTAAAAAGGTAAAAACGAAACATGATCCTACTTAGAAACAAGGTGTAGAGCTAATCAAGAGAATCGCAATAAATACTCATAAAAATCGTGTTAACCAATTAATCACACTATTGTAATTTAAGTAGTAATTAGCAATTTACGTTTACAGTATCCTAGTACGTGACGTCAATACCGAATCGACCATGTGTGAGAAGATTTATATGTAAATTATTTATCAATTTAGAGACTCGTATAAAAATGTCCGAGGTGTTAGAATGTGATTAAAAAAATGCGAATAAAAGGTGGTTATTGCAAGACCCAGAAAAAAGGAAGCCGAATCAAAAGTACTGAGAAAAAAACTTAGATTTTAATGACTATTCCGAGATTATCAGTTCAAAGGTAATGAACGTCATTATTCACACATAATAGAGATTATCAACTTTAAGTAATCTCGACGGCCAAGTTGCTCTGGACCACGTTTCGCTTAGAAGTGTCTTTGCTTTAAGCGTAAGACGTTATAAGCTTATGGGGGAAAGGTTAGATGCTAAAATTAATTAAAATATATCAACTTTGATGGCGCGATGAGGTGAAATATCGCGGGACGGTTCAAAGAGATCATAAAGGAAATGCTTTTGGGTTAAATAACTCTTTCATCCTTAACCGACGAGTTTACAGGTTATATTTATTTTTTACGCGCTCTTGTTGGCCTCAGGGAACCTAATATTCTCTGGGAGATGGAGTGGATGTGCGTGAGGAAAAGACTCGAGCGATTCAAGTTCAAAACTCTTGCCTGCAAACTTCACTCCTGTATCAACACACGAGCAGCTTTGTTGGTGCTTTTGAAAGAGCTATGTCTAATGATTGCTTCCGTTGATAGCATTAAAAAGAAGCGAAATAATATTTTTTAATCATCTGTTCAAACTGTCTTACAGAAAAAATACATGACAATGGGTAGGTAGTTGAATTTACGTCGCATGGGAACAACACAACGGACTATTCCCAACGGTCCGGAATCAATCCCAAAAGGAAAGATCCAAGGACACAACCTGGCAATTTTCAACCACGGTCAGATGACGGGGTCAACCGTTACCACCATGTGTTGATCCGTTATCTCGGTGGTAACGGGTCAACATATGAGCTGGCACCCCATTCTCCGAACTTCAACACCACGCAAACATAAGTACATTCGAGGCCACGACAAATTTAACGGCCCCCATGTACATTACTATATTTGGGGTTGGATCGAACTCTCAAACCATCAGAAATTCTTTTGATCCTCTTGAGTAGTTTGTTTTAAATTTGCGAAACATATATCTGTGACTTATTGCTGGGTTGCCCAGAGCTCTTGAATTGAAAAAGAGGTTGATTTTTAAATGACTCTTTAAATAAAATGTTTCATTAAAATGATTTTTACACATATTATACGAAGGCACATGAATATTTGCCTCATTAAAGTCTAGAGCAATTACTTTGTTTACTTTGTATGTAATATAAAATATTTTTAAAAGGTTCAACACAAAGAAAGAGGACAGAATAGAAGCAGTGGCGTAGCCAGTATTTCAATCAAAAGGGGACCCAAAATTAGAGGGGCATTATTAGAAGACAACTTGAGCCTCCAGATATCCTTACTCCATTGAATGGAAGGGCAAGGATATACAACAGTTACCGTCAATAGCTAACGACTATTTATTTCCCTACCTTGCGTATACGTGCTCTGATTTAAGATTTATCACTACTTCTTTAAAGACATTGAGAAGCTTTGACATTTGCTTTACTCAATATAAAATTCCCTTCAAGATAAATTTTTAAATCATACGACCTTAATTTGAAGATAGTAAGAATGTTTATGAATTTGTTTCAACTTTATTCCATTTTCAAGTGATAATAAATCTTGGTCCGTGAGTGATACACTGTTTCAATGGTTGTTGCAAAGATCAATTACAATTAGACTACGCCCGAGAATATGATTTAAAACTGCAAGTGAAAATCCTTTCGAAATTAAAGCAAGATGAATGCGTAGTATTCTCATTCGAAAAGATATGCAAATGACTAGTTACGAATTAAATAAAAAAGTAATCCCATCTTCGTTCTTTCAGTTATTTATTAGTCTATAAGATATATTTCTTTCTTTGAAATGTAACAAATTGGAATTCGAATCTCTGGATCAGCGTCATTTAATTACTAAATAATTTGTTTAAAAATGCCTTTTTTTTACACATGACATGTGAGAGCTCTATTCGTACTCTGGTGGATAAGAAATATAGCAGTCTACATGGCTGTGTTAACAAATGCACATAAAAAGATTCCTATCTATGTTAACTCAGCTTTAAATTAACCTCAAAATATATGCAAGAAAAATAGAAATTACATTTCAGTATTCTTGAAGACAGTTTGTCATGGAGAGAAAATTGAAGATAGAATACAGCTGTTTTACATAGGAATACAAATCAAGAGGTTATAACTGACAACGCTATCATTAAATGAAACACGACAGAAATTTGGTTATATTCAAATAAAATAAAAGTTTCATAATCGTTGGAATGATCTTTACCTCGACCTCACGTATGAAGTTCTAGAATATATTTGTATCTATTTACTTAATTTTCAAGATTGCAAACTTTGATCCGGTTGAGTTATCTGATTTCAATCTCTCGCCATCCAACCTTTTTTCAACTGCTGAATGCGAATGAAAACATTTTCACAAAAAGATTATGCTTTGTTTCATCTTTTAGGATATGTGTTATGCTAATTTGTCAATTGAGAATTACTCGGAATACTTACTTTATCACCATGTATAAAGATGAAAAAATGGTCATAAAAAGCTACAAAAATTTGCAAATCACAAACTTTTATTTTGAAATCCATATTTTTAAACGTATATTTTTCGCTTCAAGATATTTTGAGATTGTAATCACGTTTTATAGTAACTTAATTATTAACCTAATATTTCATTTTCAAAGAATTATTATAAAATTAGCAACCGTCTCACGTTATATTAGTATCTGTCAAATCGAGCATTTCTAAACTCGTACTTTTAATATTATTTTATTTAACATAACAATTTTACACTCACGTCCAAATTTATCTTTACATACCCAAAAATAATGATATTCCATGAAATATCCAATCGATGTAATCCATTTTTGCAGGGAATGTGTGAAAGACAAGCCTAATTAGCATTATCCAATCAAAATTGATCAAACGATTTCTGATATGCAAATCAAGACGTTACGTCTTCCGACGGTAAATCAAGCGCTTTGAGCAAAGTGAATTTCTGCAATACAGCGTTTGATTTCAGTGTGTAAGGACTAAAACGGTTTGTTATGGCTCCGAAGTATCTTTTGGGGAAGAATCTGTGAAGTGGCGAATTATCGGCCGTTTAGAAGCAGGGCAGACAATCATGGAAGCAGCGAGATGTGAATATTTCAAGACAGTCTACGCTATGGAAACAATTTCAGAACTCTGGAACTGTTGTAAGGAGGCCTGGACAAGGTCATAAGCGAATAACAACTGCTTCTCAAGATCGATATCTGGCAATAACTGCCCGTCGTATCAGGAAGTCTACTGCTCAGTAGTTAAGTTCAGAGGTTGCAGCCGCCACTGGAACTGTTGTATCACGGCAAACTGTATACAGAAGGCTTAATGAAAAAGGCCTATATGCCAGAAAGCCAAGGGTATGTGTTTCACTGTGTTCACAACAAAAGAGGGATCACTTTAGTTGGTGCAAAAAACATCAGAACTGGAGTGAACACCAATAGACCCATGTTCTATTTACTGATGAATCGAGGTTTAGTTTAACATCTGATTCTAAAAGTGTTTATATCTGGAGGGAGTCAGGAACGCAAAATATTCATTCGAACATTATGGAACGTGACCGTTTCGGTAGTGCAGGTGTGATGGTATGGGGAGGAATAATGTTCGATGGACGTACGCCCCTACACGTTTTCAACAGCGAATCTGCGACAGACCAGAGATATCGGGATGAGGTCTTAGAACCTTATGTTAGCCTTTTCAGAGGTGCATATGGATCTGGCTTTTTATTTATGAACGATAATGCTCGTCCACATCGAGCAAACCTCGCTGACGAATTCCTTGAAAGGAAGCCATTGAGCGAAAACTGTGGCCAGCAATATCTCCTGATCTGAACCCGATAGAGAACTTATGGGACTACCTTGGAAAAGCAGTTGCACGGAGACATCCTCCTCCTAGAGATATAAATGCCCTGAAGACCGCATTGCTGGAGGAGGGAACTTAATTCCCCAAACTGTGGTTAACAACATTATTGCCAGCATTAAAATACGTTGTGTTATGTGTGTACACATCAGGGGAAATCGCATTCCATATTAAATTCATAAGTCTTAATTTTTTTCTGAGTTATTCTATTTTTTCTGAACTCTCCTTGTGTCACATATTATTGCAATTTTTATTGTTTCATGCTACAGTTTTATATCATATGCAGTGCTTTTAAATTTTGTCCTTTGTATTTATGTGTTATGATGTTATGTATGTTTCACACAAATTCATAAAATTATAGCTCACAGTTTCTGAGAAATCCATGATTTTATGCATGTAAAGATAATTTTGGACATGAGTGTAGAAAAGCTATAAACAGTGTTTTTAAAATATCAATAAATTTCACTGCTAAAATACCATTGCATTATTCACTGCATATCATTTTTAAAAGATTCAGTTTAGGCAAAAAATCATGATAATCTGAATATTTTCTGTCTGTTTTTGTTGATTTAAATGCCATTCCATCGAGAAGTGCAATGTCTATGAGAGAGATTTTCAGCGTAAATAAACAAACCAGACGGTCTGCAAAGATTCTACTTCTTTTCAAATGTTCTAGCTTTATACATATCGGGGTTATCTTAATATGTGATTCATCGCCCTTTTGGCAACGGTGGCGATAATCAAATTGGTGTTGACCAGTCAACTATACACTATATGGACAAAAGTATTTGGACACTGCAGAAAATCTGAGGATTCATCTTAGTGTGGGGTTGTTTTCCTGGTCAGGACTCGACCCATTGCATTGTACCTGGTACCATGAACGCTGACGTGTACCTCGACGTTCTGGATAATTCGGCCTAGCCTACGCTATGGCAATACTACGGAGATGATGGTTGTTTCTTCCAACAGGATCGAGCTCCATGTCATACTGCAAAACGTGTGCTGGACTGGTTTCCTGAAAAGGAGGTGAATTTGCCTGATTGGCCTGCTCAGAGCCCCGATCTCAATCCGATCGAGCACTTGTGGGACGAACTGGAGCGACGGGTACGACACCGCCATGCGCACGCCCATCTTCACAACAATCTCTTCTCACAGCCTTGCAAGAGGCATGGCGAGCTATTTTTGCCCAGACTTATAGAGAATTTGTGGAAAGTATGAGTCGAAGTGTTGGCTGTAATACAAGCAAATGGAGGGCCTAGCCGTTACTAAATAGAATAATAAAGCACTTTTTCTGAAAAACATGCAGTGTCCAAATACTTTTGTCCATATAGTGTTTATCAACTCGGAATTTATTCCTTGGAATTCTTAGTAGCGCGCGCGTAATGCTGAAACGCCATAAACAAGCCATCTGATGTCACGTTCAGGATACGTACACGAAACACGTATCACCGCAGAAATACTACCACCACCTATGATACTACCATCACCAGAAATACTACCACAGCTTGAAAGAATATGGCTCTCATTCATCTGAGCAAGCAGGATATTTCTCACTTCCAGTCAATGATTCGATCAGTCTGAAATTCATCGATACAAATAAGTCTTATCATAACAACTTACTGCCGCAGATATAAAAATAGAATAGACGATTTCTTTCCAAATACGACAAAGGTAAAACAGGTTGCGGTAAATATTCCCTGAATAATTATTCTAGTACGTTCTCCATATGTTTGAGTTAAAAGAGCATTAATTTTCATTTTTATTACGTAGCTTCCTCCGAAACAGCTTTTGCGATGCGCCATTTATCATTTCTGTAGAGAGCGGAAATGGAGTCAAGTATCTAGACGTCTTCGTCCAGTGTGACAGGCAAACCCTAATCTTAAATTTTACCGATTGGTAAATTCTCTTAAAGCTATTAATCAATTTTCGATGGTTCAACTAATGAACAAGATATAATAAGCTTTCAATCCAATAATTATTAATTGTGAGTTTGTCAAACCCAGGAAAATGTTAACTTGAAAATTAAAATCTAGTAATTAATAACTATTTGAAGAAAATCTTTGAATGTTCATTTACCTCTTAACATTATTCAATAAAAAAATAGCGAGGTAAGGGACCAGCATATGATTTACAAAAGTAAAACTGCTTTGGATATACGTTCTATTTTCAGTCATTGGATGTAAAACACGGTTGAATTTTTCAAACGTTAAATGCTTGTAAACTAAATTCTGCTCAAACTTATTCCGCTAGGCATTTTTTCACTCTATCGGTACTTCGAAGTTACAGTGCTCCTGAGGAGGAATCAGTCTGTTTTTGAAAGATATCCATAATTGTATTTCAGTTTTAACCCTTTACTATTTAAATGACGAATACATCATACTCGAATGAATAAGAAAATCGTTCATTGCATCATGTTTTATATTAGCTTTCATACCACATAAATTGAAATTTGCAATTAATCTATCCAATCTCCGAGATGTGGGGACTTCGATAGAGTTAGTTTAAATTTTTACATTTTACAAAAACAAATTAAAGTTACGGCAGTTAATAAGCTATGAAATCTACATAATTAAAAATCTAAGACAACATTTCTGAGACATTTTAGAGAACATTAATGCGAAAACCCATACTAGTAACTGAAGATGGCTTGTTAAAAATGAGCTAGATAATATGCAAAACTATTTTTGAATATTCTTCTCTCTCTCTCTCTCTCTCTTAAGGTATGTAGTAGGATTCTAAAAAATCTCAAACATTGTATAATTGAGAATCCATAAATAAAAGTTGCAACTACATCTTAAAACTTTATAGTTTTCTCTGCGAGAGAGATTGTTTATCTATGAATCTCATTAAAATAATCTATTACATGGATTCTTTTGCTTGTATTCTTATCAGCCTAACTATTTTTCGATCACTCGCAATACGTCACAGTATACGAGACGAAAAGAAACAAAATGTTAAATGCCTGGCAGACTCTCTTTCCAGACTGACAAATGCGGCCGAATTAATAGTCCAGTTTAAAGGAAGATATAAATTTAAAAAGGGAGCTACGTTTTTGTACCCAAGATAATCCCCCGTAAGAATGTGGTACCCCGTCAAATAACTTATCAAGCATCGTGATTTCTTCCAATAATCAAGAGTACAAGAAGGCCGAATCAATTGTAGATTATGGATTGAAGCGTGTGCATTGTTTGGAAAAAGAGCAAGATTGGCAGGTAGGATTCTTTTTAAACATCCCATACGTTGTATAATTGAGATTCCATACATAAAATTATTACTACATTCTAACTATTTACAGTTCTCTACTTTCCATTGTACTTGCTCATCTATGAATCTCATTAGATGAGATTATTTTACCTTGAGCTACTCACTTATCAACTTAACCACACTGAAGTTACAGAATACGAGACGAAAAGAAACAAACTATCAAATACGTGGCAGATTATATATACATACTGACAGACGGAGCCAAATTAATAGTCTAGATTAAAGGAAGATAAATTTAAAAAGGGAAGCTGATGCTTTTGTACCCAAAATAATCCCCAGAGAAGAATGCGGGTACCCCATTATGTAACAAAACAAAACGCACAAGTATTGGTCGCCTCCCATGGGGTCAAATAACTTCTCAAGCATCGTGTTGTCTTGCTTCTAATAACCGAAAGAGTACCGGATCAATAGTAGATTATGGACTGAAATGGAGTCTGGTATGGGCAAAAGAACAAAATCAGGTCTGATTAATTAATTTTCTTCTTGGATGCGTGAAGGATCCCAACATGGCTCCATTTCTCAGATGTCACCCATGTTTCAAGAGATGAATAGGGGAAAATGCATTCTTTGCGGGATTAGGAGAAACACCAAGATTCGGGAGATAAGATCTGTGGGGTTCTAATCTGCGCTGCTGATCACCCCACACGAAACCAGCAGAAGGGGAAGAGAACCGGATGGTCGTGTTTTGATTTATGTTTGCTTTAAACAAAGAACATCAGCTTATGATGGGATTACTTGTCGTCGTCAGCTGCGGATTAAACTAGTTGATCGTTGGAGTTGTTATTTATTATCAACGAAAATTATATTCAATCAACTTAATTTGAAGTTTAATCGAATCTTCAAAGGCATAGCGCCCATTGAAGCCCAGAAGCCCTAGAAAAATTCTTTTATTTCGGTGGCAAAAAAAATCTACAAACCTGAAGCAAAAACGACCCTTTTTTTTAACGTAAATCTGAGTGGGACGCCAGTTTCTACTTTCCTTCCTTGATTTTCACAGCAAAAAGCAAACAGGGAATGCGGATGCCCCGTCCTTTCTGCCTCAAATCGTTTCTTACTATGATTGGTTAATGGTATTTATCACTCGCAATGGATACCTCCAGCAGTCTCTTCTTCCATAGCCTAGGTATCCTACTGAAGCTAGCATTCAGTCCAGATAATACGCGTAGTGGGTTCTTGTGCAAGGTCTATTATTCTCTCCTCATTTTCCACCATTTCTAAACAACTGCCATCCAGCTCTAAGACGGGCCGCGGTTCTAAGACGATTAGCAATCAGAGGGTTTTGAGTTCTCGATCCAACCATAGACCGTCGTGCATGTGGGGGTTGATGCACATTAAATCTGTCTTGGCCTCAAATGTCTATGGCCATTACTTAACATTATTGTAGTACTTGGCCAAATATGGCTCTTGCGCCATCAAACCAAACCAACCAACTCACACCTCCAGATTGGATTGTACAAACTAGTGTCTCGGTAGATTGGCCCATATCAGCTACATTTGAATAATTTTTACATTAGACCAGGGGTGGATCATCCATTAGAAGCCCACCTGGAATACTCTTTTACAAGGTTCTCAAAATAGGAAAATGTTCTATTTCATAAAATTCTCCAAAAAATAGAGCATTTTTTATTTGTTTTGGTGGGAGTAAATTCAGTATAAATTAGGCTGCAAATGTTTTTCAACACATCGGCTTTGAGTCATTCCTAATTAAAATCAGGCATCGTATGTCTTCTCTTTCTTGTTCTTCCCTATCACATTTTGGACGACCCTGCACAAGGAGACAATTTACAAGATTATCTCAACAAGAAGTTATTTTTAATAAATTAAAATCAGGCACCGGATGTCTTCTCTTTCTGCGTTCTTCCCTATCACTTTTTGGACTCTGCAAAAGAAGGAGACAATTTATAAGATTATCTCAACAAGAGGTTATTTTTAGTAAATTTGAGAATAATCTGGACAATATGCGTCAAAGCTACTGCACCAAAGGTATCAAAATGTCTTGATCCATCAATGTTTTGCATGACCAAATATGGCCCTTGCGCCATAAAACCCCAAATCAACCAACCGTCAATGTTTAAATCCTCTGTCATTCCTGATTTTAAGAGTTGTACTTTGAAAGTTTAATTTTTAATTAAAAGTGACAGAAAACGTCAATAACCAGAACAAAAATGCTCGAAAAATTAAAACAAATATTTCAAATCCTAAAACAACACTTAACGAATCCTAAAACAATTCTTAAATAAAAACAAATTCATAAAAATGCATGAGTCATCAAACTCCGGATCTTAGTCAAAAGTTTAAGAGCTTTAACTAGTTAAAGATTTCAATTCGAAATTTTTTATGTGAATACAACGGTTCATTTCTGATATTAGTAACAGTGAACCAGATTCCTAATTTACAATTACTAATTCAAATGTAACATAATCAAATAAATATTAAATAACTATTAAGTTGCTCCATTTTTCTGTTCATTTTAATAAGATATTTTTAATTTTACAAAGTGTATTGTTCAGTTTTTAACATATATAGTTTTCTCAATATAATACAATCTCCATTCAAATTATAGTGTTTTCAGTTTCACCGAACTAAAATTATTTGCGCACATCTATTAATTTTACATGGTCCTAGTCAAGTGTCCAATGTTCCCAGCCGTGTGTACCGTTGTAAAATACACACTAAAACACATTTCCAGGCCAAATGTGATATATGATTCTGAATATTTTCAATAAAATAAACTTATTTGTATGAATACATTATACTGTGCATTTTGTGTATACATACAGTTTTAATATTTACTGTACTAACAAATAAGTTTCCAGCTCATAAAAGAGGCTGTGGCAGCCCAGTTGGTAAAGTCACGGATTGGCAACGGGAGGGTTGCGAGTTCCAAACTTGATCCATGCTAAGAGCGTCGTGTTCGTGTGGGCTGGTTCACGTTAAATCAGTAATTGCCTCAAATGTCCTCACGTTGGCGTGGTGTAGAAGTTTGGAGAGTGGGATGCCAGGTCAGGTGTTAACCTCGGATCTTACCCCTCGGAATTGATCCCGGACAGTCGCCAACAGCCCGTCGGGTTGCTCCAGTGTGACGTAAATTCCACTACCTACCTAGTGAAATACTTAGAGTTATGTAGTTTTCAACAGTTATTCAGTACTACTTTATCGCTCGCTACACCAGAGCAATCTTGTGATTACTATTCGACGTGAACTGAAATAATCCCTACTGCATCCTTCCCAAGCATCCTTTAAGAATCTTGATATCAAAATCCTATTCATAAAAATGCTTCCGAGCCCCATAAACATCAAATACTTATTGCTCCCCAGGCACAAAATCCAGCCTGAAAGAGATCAAGCGCATTATTAACAGGCGCAGATGCCCAAATCTCTTGATCCCTTTAAAAACATCCGCGTCTTAAAAATGCACAAATCTGTGCGAAAAAATAGTCCTAACCGACCAGACATTCCAAAGATTTAAGGCCCGCAGAACGAAACGGGGGGAGTTGCTTCAGCTGTCTGGAGTTAACCCCCAGGCCTCAGCTCAGCTACACTAGGAGGCGTGCAGGGTTCCCCCGCACAAACACTGACAGCTAACCCCCGTTGGTCATTCCGCGAATTCCTCAGCGACACGGAGTTGTAAAATAAACATATCTTCGCAAATATGCCAAAAGCCATTTATCGAGTTTTATCGTTACCACCGAGATAACAAGGCCAGACCGCTGTGACGTTTCACTCACGTGACTCGCTTACTAGTGGTCATAACAAACATCGCCGCATGGTCGGCTACTTGTGGATTACCTTTAATGTAGAGTAAGAAATTAGGGTTTTTTTATACTATTTTACCGGAAAGTAAGTGCAGCTGCAGTTAAATATTGTTATATAACATTTGTGGAACATTACAAGTTAAAGGCTTTCGTCAAACAACACGTTTAACGTGTGTCCAGACCGATTTCTTTAGGCTTAACCACGAGTCTATCCAAAATGCCTTTTAGATGCAAGTAGGTACACAGGTACCTACTTGCTCTGGAAATTATAGATATGGTGATGCACCAAAAGTGGCGGTTTTCTCCTTTCCAGAGGATAAAAATATTAGAAAAAGATGGCTCAGGGCGATTCCACGAGCCGACTTTACACCATCAAAACGCAGCAAAGTCTGCGAACTTCATTTTCAAAACGATGATATCGTCCGGAATGTATCGAAATTCAAAAAAGCTGGTAAGTGTTCTACCTTTTCCATGAAACGTCTCCGTTTAAAAGTTGGTGCTATACCAAGTATATTTCCGAATTGCCCTAAATATCTCTCGAAAACTTGTCCCACCATTCGTAAAAGCAGGGAAGATAAAATTCGTGAAAATGAGGAATCCAATTTATTGAGAGCTATCAACGAAAGCAAATCTGAGTTCATTGCTCATCATGAATCTATTTCTTTTCAAAATTTTAATAGGCTACTAGAAATTCTGGATTCATTACCTCATAAACAAAATTGGTTTAAACTAATTGAGAAGTCAAAAGTTACTTTTTCAAAATTTGTTTTAATCCAGGACCTGCAACAAATTACACTGTTGTAATACATTCAAATCTGAAAATGGAAACATTTATATGGCCAAGAAATTTCTGTAAATAACAATCAAATCAAAACACCCTGTCACGTTAATAATTTGGAAGTTATTGAAAATTGTTTGAATTTTATAAATGAAATATCAATGAAAAATTCTTCAGCCACCTATGATAATAATCGCTTCAATTGCTTTTACAGTTCAATTGCTTTGATTTCCCATTTTTACAGATTTATTGATGAAGAAAACATTAATTGGATTTCTTTAGACTATGAGAAAGGGTTTTCTTTTCTTTTTGATTTATGGTCGCATTTGAGAAACTATGATATTGGGCGGTACTAAGCTTGATTGACGTGTGTATTTAAGTTAATAAAAGTCATAAGCGAGTTTTTCACTATTTTTTAATTGAATTTACGATATAATTTTGGCTCGTTTTTTAATAAGTTATTGCTTTTACTATTTACGCACACTCTCTGTTATCGTTAGTAAATAAGGAAGAAAGACGCGAGGGTGTGGAAGTTTCATTCTGAGATTATCATAGTTTTGACATGGGAAAAACCATATATCATAGTTTTGACTAGGTAAAAACCATATTTACAAACTGCTATAATAATTTGCAATAACGTATAACAATATTTTCCTGTGGTCTCGACGTATATAGAATATATTATGTATCGTTGTAGACAGATTTCACTGTATTAGGCTTTGAATATTCCAATACGGCGGTGGTCGTTCGTATCGCACGTATGACTACTAGGGAGACGCCATGACGGCAGCGGTCAGGCCTTGTTATCTCGGTGGTAACGGTCTTATCCGTTATCCGAGAGATTGTGTTATGGATGACGCTCTGAACGCTGCAAAGGGTTGCCGGAGAAGCAGGAAAGAGATTTTGGTTTTCTTTCCGAAATGACATTTAAATTAATGAGTAGGCAGCGAAATCTGGTCTCCGACCGAACAGAAAGGAGAGGGAAATTATGTGCGCTCCAAAAATTTCGACGCTCCGGATTGTGGTGGAACTTGAATAGTTGTAATTGTTGTCGCGTTCATTTCTGAGTCGGATGTCGCCGTGTGTGTTTTTGCACAGCTTTGGCGATGTCGATTATTTTCTCGCTGTGAAGCTGTTCTTCGGGATGGTAAGCGATGGTTTAAAGAGCAGCTACTATGGCAGGTCGGGTGAATATATGATTAGGTGTGAGTTCAATGCCCAGACAGTTGTTACAATGTCTATAAGGTCTGGTTCCATCACTATTAATTTTCATGCCTTGAAAATGTCCTGTCTCGGTCTGGGTATTGCGGTGGTGGTTTTCCTATCGGTGCTAATTTCACAAATGTGTTGTTTTATTTTAATTTCTTGTGAATGAGTTTGAATTTTACAAAATCATTAGCTACAGTAAGAGTTTTTTGGGGTTTGTTCAGCATTTAATTCTCTGGCTTCCTTTGCCAATTGATTGTGCGGGAATTCACTGAAGAGAGCACCTTTTTCTCCAAGCATATGAATTGGTGCAGAAGTGAATGACATCTTGGGCACATTTTGAGTTGGCATTTGTTATTTCTTCTTAGGCAAGTCTGGAATCACTAAAGATATAAATAATTCCCTCAGTTTGTTGAGTTGATGAGAGATTTAAATAAGTTTCAAGAACCTAATTTATATCTAAGTTTGCTGATTTATATCCTAAGAACCTAATTTATATCCTAAGAACCTAATTTATATCTGGCGAAGTTGGAGGATATTTTTCTGTTCCAGCCTTTATTTGTAATTCTTCTCCATCTCGAAGTAGTGAAAAGCACTCCAGCCCTTCCTTTATTCAAAATAGTCTGATGACTCATTAGTGTAGGCTGCGATGCGTTTATTAATTGTAATTGAAGGGATTCTTAGAATTAATCTCTTGCATGGCTCAATTAAGAAAACTTGAAGGTGCATCGTCAACCAACGCTTGAAAGGGAATGCAAATTGAATAGCAGAACTCTGTTTAGAACTCGACTGATATATTTCATGAAGCATATAATCATTTGAAGTTCTTGAAATCGTAAATATGACTGCATCGATGGTATTTTGGCAAAAGGTCGTAAGCCATTAAAGTTATTTTTATGTTTTTGCAAAATCATGCATTTTTCTTTTAAAAATATATATTATTAGAAAACTGAGATACCCAATAAAATATGTTGGTTCAACCCCCAGAGGGGTTTTAAAACCACTCAATTAAATGCAGCGAACGAATTCAGCTAGGCAATTCAATATTAATGAGTAGGCAGCAAGGTCTGGTCTCCAGCGAAATATGGAAAGGGAAATTATATGTGCGCTCCAAAAAACTTCGACGCTCGGATTGTGGTGAAACTTGAATAGTTGTAATTGGATGGGTTCTTAGGAATAATCTCCTCTTGCATGTGTAGAATTAAGAAAACTTGAAGGTGCATTGCCAGCCAACGCTTGAAAAGATCTGCAAATTGGACTAGCAGAACTCTATGTAGAATTCGGCTGATAAATTTTATGAAGCACATAATCAAATTTGAAATTCTTGAAATTCTAAACATGACTATATTAATGGTAGCATGACGAAAGGTAATAGGATTGGATATTAGGGTTTTTTTGGCGCAAGGTCCAAAAGAGGACAAGCTGTGCCAGACGAAAGGTAATAAGCCACTAATGAGTGTTATTTTTGTTTTTACGAAATATACATTTTTCTTTTTAAAAAAGATATTTTTTAAATTGGAATAACCGACAAATGAAGTTGATTAAACAGAGGGGTATAAAACTACATAATTAAATGCAGCTAAAGAATTCAACTAGCTAAAAATTTATTTCGCTTCTCATGTAAAATTGTGCAGATGCATGACCAACATGATTATGTAGGTAGTGTTTTGGAAAAAAGTCGAAGTCACTAATAAGCGTTATTTTTATATTTTAACAGAATCATATATTTTTCTTTTAAAGCATACTTTTTAAACTGAGATACCCTGTAAATAATTTTGTTTAAACAGAGGGGTGTAAAACCACCCAATTAATGTGTGAAATAGTCATACAAAATAATTCTAGAATCTTTCCTTTCCAAAAATAAATGACCATGGTTCAAAATTACGAGGTGTTGTCCTCGGTTCTTTCCCTTCGGGATTGATCCCCGAACATCGTCAATTGCTCGATATGTGTTGCTTCAGTGCGACGTTAATTCAACTATCTACCTCCAAAAATAAAATCTGCATCGTTTTTCCATTTCCGAACCGAATTACACTATACGATACTAATGTGTACAAAAGGTCAGTAAGCTATTTTACTAATGTGTTCAAAAGGTCAGTAAGCTATTTTACTAATGTATATAAAACTAAAAGCTATTCGAAAGTTAAGCAAAGTTTCTTTCTCTTCCTAGACTTATCGGATTATTACTTTTCATGATTGCATTAATGCACAGAACCTGTTTTCCAAATTGTTAAACAGCAATAAAATATCATTCATATTAACGTCGCGGCACGTTAGATTTTTTACCCCATAGCTCCAGCAAACAAAAGCGCTGCGAGCCCCTCTATCCCTTGTTTGCTCATTAGATATTACTTTGAGAAATGACTCTGTCCGAATGTGGTATTAATGATTAATCTTAACCTCTTCTCATTAAGCTTCACTTGACAATATGAAGTGACATATTACGACAATTAGTGGCAGGAACGGATGACAATTCCCTAATGAATCGGTGCAATGGCCAGAGCGACTGCTTTGCAGTGTGCCTGGACTCTTCTAAGCACACAACTAGCCACTCAGTAAACTACAATTAAACATCCTCAGCTGCATGACAGCAGTCACGCCGTATAAGCAATCAAGCGGCGGAGAGTACGCAGAAAAATCATTATGCATCAAAAGCAATAATAAAAAGCTTCGCTCAGCGCAGTTCATTTTAATCACTGGATTCTAATGTATTTCAAACTATTAGGTTTCAGCCTTGTTTCGTTATTTTTGCTCATTCGTAGCATCGGAGTATGAAAATGAATGCGTCGTTTCAACTGCCAATGAATATGAATTATGCGATAATCTTTAAGACACTGTGGGTATATACTATTCAATTTGCGAATTAAATGTGCTGTAATTAGATGCTCTGGATTTGGGACTTGCTGCTGGTTCTTAGGATAGGAGATATCAGATAGTGGATCAGTATGTTTCAGAAACTAAAATAAAAAAACATTTTGCACACTTTTTTAATCATTATTTTATTTTATTTTTATATTATATTATTTATTGCATTTATTAAATATTATTATATATATTATGTTATATTATTTATTGTATTTATTAAATATTATTTATTACATTTATTAAATATTATAATTTTATGTTATATTATTTATTTCATTTATTAAATATTATTATATTAAAAATATTATGTATTACATTTATCAAATATCATGCATAGCATATTTATCTCAAGAACTCTAAAGGGAAACCAATTTTTTCCATGCTGAAACTGCCTTAAGTGTGGATGTTCTTCGAATTTAGGTCTCGAGATGTTTCAAGAAAACGTGTTTGAGAAATTATCCTCTTTTCGAGTTGAATTAAATTTCATTTTTGCTTGCAAACAAATTCATTTGATTAGCGGCTCGAATTTAAATGAATATGAAGTTCCCTATAAATCGGAAATCTTACTATGGACTTCTAAATGCTTTGAAAACACAATTTTATTGCTTTCGAAAAGAAAGCATGATGAACTAAAGACCATACGAAAATATACCTCATGCACAATATAATATGCAAAGAGGCGAAGCTAGACTTTTAGGACCTGAGGAAAATAGGGGTTATGCCTGTCCAAAAGGAAATTTACGTAATAAAAACGAAATAATTTGAATAAAATATACTAATTAGAACCAAATTAGTTTCATCAATCTATTGGTCATAATATTAATTTTTGATCGTTTGCCATTAGTAACTTCGCACGAAATAGAAAAAGTTTGTCTTGTTTTATGGCTCCAAGAAAAAATTTTAACACGTCTGTAAGAGATTTCTAATGCTTTGACTCTTCCTTTTCTCAATAGTTGTGCAAATGCAGATGGCTGCATGAAAGGAAGAATTGACTTTTAAGCATCTATTCTAATAATGGAGTTCATGAAAGCATTCAACTCACACACATAGCACTGGAAAATCAAATGCTTCTGCGACAAATTCGGAATTCCGATTTCATGAAACGTTTTTCCAAGAAAATCACTTTTTAATGAATAGTTCTGAAATGGTGCCCCTGTCACCCCCCAACTACACCACTGCCTTTGCATAATGGCTATCTTATTGGACCGACTCAACTGGTGGTTATCTTCAGCCTGAACTGAAATTCAGACGGATGGGTCAATGGCCCTGCAAAGAAAAACGTACATTTCTCTGGAGTACAACAAAAACCCACCTCTCTTAAAATTCAGCAATTTTTGGACAAGGTCCGCACTTCACCATTCCTAAAGGTCAGCAAAGAACAGTTGATGTAGGAGTGAACGAAAATGATAACAGGCTACGCAATTATCTTTAGACCATACCCCGTGTGGATATAACAAATATATTCCTTCATAGAGAAATTATCTTCTTTTCGGACTGAATTAAATTGTATTTTTGCATGAAAATAACCGCATTTGATTAGAGGCTCAAATTTAAGCTTGTATGACGTCCTTCATAATCTGAAATCACACTAAGGCCTCCAAATGTTTTTAAAACTTAATTTTATTGCTTTATTAAAGAAAACAAGAAGAATGTAATTTCAGAACTTTGCAATAGCGGCTGAATACATTTATTGTTTGACCTACTCATTTGGTGGATATCTTCAGCAAGAAATTCACCTTCAAGCATGACGAAACTGAAAATCAGACGGATGGGTCAATGGCCCTCTAGAGAAAAACGTTACATGATTTCTCTAAGAGTACAACAAATAACCCACCTCTGGCTCAGAATGCAGCAATCTTTGGACAAGGTCCGCTCTCTGCCATTCCTAAAGGTCATCGAAGAACAGTGTTGGTGCAGGGGTGGGCAAAAAAGATAACAAGGTGCGCGATGATCTTTAGACCATACCCGGTGGCTATTACGAAGATATTCCTCTGGGCCGACGCAATCTCTCTTACTTCCCTAATAGCTAATTTAGACTCTAAAGGGACAATCGTTCTTCGTCAGAGACCAAATTACAGCTATTATTGCTAGCTTTGTGTTTTAGAGATGAGGGTCTGAAGATGGGACAGGGATCGGCCGACTATGGAAACGGATCCGAATTCATATGCCTCGAAGCTGATGGATTGCAGCGATCGCACAAGGTCAAATATGAAAAAAAGCTCGCGTCGTTTTTCGTTTGTTTGTTTATTCACCGAAGAAATCGAGGAAGAGAGTGTGCGAAAGGATAGTTATTAATTGCGAATTGTATCGATAGTTTAAAAACATAATTCTATCAAGTACGCTAACAGGTAATTGAAATTGTTTCTCGGAGTCGAGGGTTTCCATGAAACACCTGCCGCGATTAAAACTAATATACAATTCGAGTCTGACAGAAATGTATTGTGACAAGGTTTCATGCGTGTTTTAAGTGTTGTTTTCTCAATTATGCTAAAAGAATTGTTACGTAGCACCTGCTTCTAATCGGGATGACTGGAGAGAAGCCTAAGCAAGCGTGTTGTTATGGGAAAGACCTGCGATATTAAAAATGTAGTTGGAAGAAGGGTACAGATTTTGAAAAATTTCATTTGCCCCTGAAGGAATCGACTTACGATTAATTGTTTTTAGAACATTGCCTTTTGCTTTACGGAAATATCCTTTTTAGGCCAGTTAATGTCAACAAGCCCTCATTATCCGTTGATAAATGCCAGTGAACACAAAGGCTTTTATACGTACCACCTTAAGAACTCGTTAAGAATACACAAGAATACAAAGAACTTAAAGAAATATTAAGGAATTTCCGTACAATTATTGATTGAGCAATTTTTATGAGGATTTGCGAATAAACAAAGTACTTTGTCTAATTTTTGTGGGAATATTTTTATTTAAATTTTGTATTAGAGGATTCCGGTCTTCTGGGCTTACACGGACGCTACGCTACTGGTAGCTTAAGATATTCACACTAGATTAAAAATATTCATGCTATATCCCATCTCACGATTTCCTCTTTTTATTTCATTATGATGCATCAGTTCGAAAGCCTTTATTTTATTCCTGTGATCTTTCGACTGTAATGCGTATTAGAAATTCCTATGCGTTTAAAATATTTCCTTTTCTGTACTACCTTTCATTCATCTTCTCCAATCAATTTAAGATAACCATTTTAGGCCAGTTAATGTCAACAAGCCCTCATTGTCCGTTGATAAATGGGACCTTGCGCCATAAAACCCCCAAAATCCAATCCAATTCCTTGATAAATGCCGGTGATCACAAAGGCCATTCGTATCATCCTTACCCTCCAAGTGGTTTTGACATCATCAGGATATTGTTCATGATATTTTTCATGATGAAGAGATTAAGATATGGTCAATTTTCCTCTATAATGACAAGATATCTAGTCCAATATCTGGTTAGTTTTGGCTATGACGAGATACCTCTTCGGTTAAGAACTCACTAAGCACACTCAACTTAAAGAATATTAGGGAATTTCCATAGAACTATTGATTTAGCAATTTTCAGGTAGGTAGGCAGTTGAATTTACGTCGCACTGGGGATAATGCAAGTAATTTTCATAAGGATTTGCAAAAATAGACAAAATACTTTATCAGTGTTCAGTGAATCATCTTTCGCCTTTCACTTTAGAAAGTGTTGCTTTAAAATTGAAGAACTCCGCCCAACATAATGATAAGCCACAGAAATATCTTCTGTAATGAGAAAAATTAAAAACAAAATATTCAAGACGTTCAAAATAATTTCTAATTGTTTGAATGAGTGTAATATTTGGAAGTTCAAGACAACCTAATCTCTTGAATAGAGGATTATAATTTTGGAATTTTTTTAAACTTGAAAATTGCTGGCCTGACCTATTGTGTTGCCCGAAGCCTTTCAATTGCAATATGCCTTTATTATGATTTGGTATTTTAAGACGATAAAAGATGCTTTATAGTATAAAGTTATTTCCCTTTGAAATCTATAAGAGGTTCCCCTTTGAAATCCCGTGCAGCAAAACATGTCAGTACCAGCGGCAAATTAAACAAAATAAAACCAAAAATCAAGTATGATTATTCTTACGAATTACAACTTCATATGAGAAAAATATTTACCTTTGAAACCACATTGTCTGATAACACGTATTCAGATACTAAAAAAAAGGCCCTTTGAAATAAAGTTACTAAACTGCATGCTGCTCACACCTATTGTCACGAACCAGACATAATTGTATACTTCACAATGTGTGTCATAACTATAAGCTTTGATTGTCCCGAGGCAAAGCGACTTTTATTAAACTATTTTACCCACTTATTTAATAAAAAATCACTCTTAACCCTGAATGAAAATCTTTATTCTTCGCGGAAAGCTGTCTGAAAATTCTCTGCACACAGACGTCAACTCTTAGTTCATAAAGGAAGACAAGTTTCAGATGATTCATTTCTTGATCCATTCATTAAGTTCCGCGATTCACTTTAACATTCGAAGATCGTGACTGAAGCAAAAAATAAAGTAAAATAATTCCCGTTGCGTCCCTTCAGGGATGGGGCTGCTCAAAGAGTAAATCACAAATGAGTTTAAAGTACCTATTATCGGCGAAGACGCAAAATTTCTTTGCTAGATTACTTTCCTGACAACATCCATTATTTGCAACTCGTAGACAACCAAACAGAATTTTATATCTTCGTTTGTATTTAATGATTTTCGAGATTAGGTGCAGTTTTTACTTCCTGCTTGCTTTTAAAGGTGTTCCTTTATTTAAGGGTATTTCTTAATCGGTTTTCGTACTTGCTTTTATATTAATTTCACAGAAAATATAATGTTAATAATACGTGATAAAAATCTTGAGAGGATCATTAAAATGTGTTCATGGTATCTTAGTTGAAAGGGTTTTAGTATTTCAGCAGTTTCAGTTTTTAATATATAGCTTTTAGAAATCCGAAAATAAATAAAAGGATTTTTAGCCTTTAACGTTAAACACTTAGCCATAGTTTAAAAAGGAAGCATTTCTGACAGTTAAAAAAACCAAAGGTCATAAATCAGGAATGGCGAAACTTTGGGGCTCCAGACAGAAGGAATACACACTCTCAAAGCCTTCAATGGATATTTCGGAATTCATATGCATATGCAGATAAAATGCACTGATAAAAATTGTGTTACCAAAAAAGTTTTTCACAAATCTACGAAAATTGGTGAAACATCAGAATGTCGAGATTCCTATCGAATACACGAGTGACCTGTAATGTACAAAAATTTCTCTAACCTCTCGATGTATCGCACTTGGGGAAAAGAAAAAAACGCGATATATCAAGGAAACTATAACGAGGATCGAGAAAACTTGCTTATATTATTTTATAAATAAAAAGGCATAAATTATACATTAAATTAAACGTTTTTTAACCCTCCTTGTGGTTGTCTTGACAAGGTATACCCTCGAGGTATTAGTGAAACGGACCAGATCTTGATGGACTGTATATCTAGTAGTCATTAGAAGAAAACTGACCAGATCTTGATTTCGTTATCATAAAAATAGCCAATATCTTTCAAAGAGAAAATATAAAAGTAGAGTGAGCGATTGTAACCTTTTAATGTGCCCAGGATCATGTGACCCAAATTAATAGGAGCGTGACCCTTAGACTACTTTCGTTTGTCGGGTGGAAACGAAGATTCATCATCCGATTGGTCCACGGGACGGGAGAAGACGGCCATCCATTGATTCATCATCTGATTGGTCCACGCAACATAAAAGTAGACTGGCGATTTCACCATTTTTGTCGGCACTCTATAGAAATGCGCATTCACACACCTATCCTGTCATAAGATGTTATATCGCCAAACGAGGCGGTAAGATGCCAAATCGGCAGTAGATAGAAAATGAGAGTTCTGGCGCATAAGGGCAGGAAGGGCAGAGAGAGATTGGGAAGGTGAGATTTGGGCAGGGGTGATAAGACCGTTCCGGGGATGACGTCATACCACGTGACCGGAGCCAAGTGACGTCACACCACGTGACAGGAAGTGGGCGTGTCTGAATAACGTGACGTATTGTTTGTTTACATTTTGGACTTGGAATTTTTTTTGTCATCGACTTCGTGCAGGCGTTGAGTTGTTTCAAGATGGCGTCGTTTGTGGGTGGAGGAACAAGATGACGTCATGTTATTGATATGTTGCCATGGTGATAAATGTGACTACTGGCGGCATCTGGTGGAGAAATTCGAAACCCTATTATTTTTAATTAAAAAGGAGTTTCTTGGATTCGAACCCGGGTCCATAGGATCCGAAGTCAAGCGCGCTATCCGTTAGGCTGTAAGAGAGTTAACTTAAGATGGTGAATTAATGTAGTGTTTGCTCTCTCTCTCTCTCTCTCGGACTTGTATTTTTTCTAGATACTAGGAATGTTCTATTTTTAGAAAATGGTTTGAATAATTGTATGGGGTTTTAATAAATGATTTTACAAAATAACTGGTGGCGCCATCTAGTGAGGGGTTGAACAAGTAAACGTACTTTAGTGAAAATAGTATGATACATAAAATAAAATAGATTTACGCGGTTTTCTCAAATTTTAGGCTGAATGACTCGACCGCCATCTAGTGCTGGAAGAAGTAACAATATTAATATTTTTTGTAGAATTGAGCCCACCAACCACCCGACAAGACATAAGCTTGTCGCCTCAATTCTGTTGAGTGTAAGTGTAAATGACAGCAGTCTTATATTTTCCTTATTTATTTATATTATTCTTTAAAATTAATTTTATGATGTCCATGTGCCAATGTATGGATATTGTCATCCAACAAAAAGCGCTTATCATCAAAGGCACAGAGTGCAATTTTATTCACTTTAACAGTTTTCAAATGATGATTTTCACTTTGAATTCGATGTTGCACCTCACGCGTGGGTTTTAAATTTTCAAAGCAGTTCTTATAGTGGTCATGCTTTATTTTTAGTTGCACTACTGATCTTGAAACCCCCTTCGCTGTCTTTTTCTCAATATGCTCAGACATTATGGAATACATTTTGGGACGGAGGCCAATAAATTCTATGATGGGTTTAGAATTTAGTTCATCCTTGAAGCAGCCTATTTTCTTTTTGTTCACCTCGCTATGTAAAAAATGATTTTTTTGGGTAGTCAGAGGTGTCATATATATCCATATGTGCAGCCATATCTTCGTAAATGTCTTCTGTTTCAACTTCATAAGTGAGTGAATCTGTATCTGTGAAGAGAAGATTTGCTCGTTCACCATATTCCTTCTTTACGATATTATAGTGGAAATTATACATTAGAAGCTTACCGAGCTCAAGGATAACAAAGCCAACATAAATTGGTTTGTCTAGCGTCAAGCATTTCTTCATCCTTTCCACCCCAACCAAGTTGTTATCAAAGATTTTAAACCTTTTAAATGTAGGGGCAGCAACTAATTTTTGCGCTTTCTTCTCATCATTCACTAATTGAACATCTACACGATTTCTAATATTCTCCATCGTTTTTCCATATACACTGTTATTCATCAACTTGAAAAAGTCCTTCTCAAAAGTTGAACGTGAATTTTTCCTCTGTTCTGTATTAAATTGAATATATTTTTTTAGCCAAGGTTTCTGTTTAAATTTTAAGATTTTATGTATTTTTTCAAGTTTAAGACCTAGTTTTAAATAAAATTGAAGGTTTCTATAGTATACTACATAGTTCTTCTTATCTTTTAAATTAGGTACAAGTTTTCGCGTTGGCACATATTTTTTTCCATTTAGAACTTTTTTTGAAAATGAAGAGAGATCTTCAAAATGAATATCCATTTTCTCAGGAGCTAAGGGGTAGTCATTATGTAGATCATGAAGTTCTGAAGGATACTTTAAATCAACTTCAAGGATAAAACCCTCAGAACTGTCGTCAGGTATTGAATGAATCCAGTCTAGAGTTACATTGGATGAAATCCATTCAAATTCACCATAAGGTAGAGGTTCTATCATCGAAGCTCCGTACAAATTATTACAATCTAAGTATATTATATGTTTTTTTACTTTGTTGACATTATAGTTTGGCATATATTTATTGTTGGCCTGAGCAAACCTCTTTGTGATTACAGAAATACCCCCACGAATTCCTTGTTCCACAAACATGTGCATGTTTATGTCTGTGAACAATTCTAATGGTTGGTCAGTCATTTTCAAGCAGCTTTGCCATGCAAGTCCCGGAGCTGTGAAGAGGTGCACACAATCCAACTCATAGTATTGTTGACATAAATTTCTAAAGTTTTGGAAAACATCAGCAAGTTGGAGAACGTCACTTTTTACATATAAATCATGGTACTCGCCCATATTACTTAAATTAAAACTACTCCATACCGTTTGCGCATGCTGATAGTCTTCACAAGTGATCGTTGTTCCAGTTAATGAACTTGCGAATGCATTTATAGATGGCAGCGAAGTTTCCTCAAATTTGTTGAAAGAAGACATGTATTCGTAAGGGTATACACCCTTCCTCAGCAACAGATTTACGTCAACTTCTGAAAAGTTTTCCTTCAAGATATTAAATTTTTCAAATGGTAAATTCTGCACTAATTTTTCAAGAGATGTGCTCAAGAACTGGAAACTATCTATGAAGTTAAGCGACACTTTAAATTTTTCATATTGTTTTGATAAGGAAAAGGTTATATATTTTTCCATTGTTGTAGGCACTACCGAGATATCATAGTCCTTAAGTTTTCCTATTTGCTGCATGATGAGATGCCCATCATAGTTTTTCAAATTATGAAATACGATAGGAATTTTCTTAGACATTCGAAATTTAAGATTGCACTTAGAGTGCAGTGCAGATCTATATTGACCTGTTTGGTGATTGTGGTCTCTAACCCTATCTGCGTGTAGAAACATTTTGCAGATAGAGCAATGCGTTGCGGACTGAAAATCTAATTCGTCTTGAGGAGTCATAGTAATGGGGACAATGAAAGTTAATTTCTTTACAAGTTCCTCTTTTTCCTCCAAGATCTTTTTCAAAAAGTGCTGCACAGCATTAGGCCCCCGATATATAGAAATAGGCTTCATGCTTCTACCATCTGGACCAATTATTATATATGCATATCCACAGGCCTCATGGTGAGCGATAGCTTCAGTGTTTGATTTACTTTGTGTGTGCACCTCATTCACAATGAAGTGATTCGAAATCGGCGTAGATGATATATGGAATAGGGTGTTGGTAATGAATATTTTTAAACGTGATGAAATTATGCCCCTCTTCGGGCATTTTAATATGTTGAGGGGGGTGTTGGTTACAATACTGGAGATGTTGTAGCAAAGTTTCTTCTTTTGTGAATCTGTGTAAGCATCGGAAACAATAATGCGCCATACCATTATGTTTCGTTAAGTCCCCAAGAAGTCTGGACATGTTCCTTATCAGACAATAGTGTTGAGTCACTTCATTGCTGATAAGAAGTAAGTTAATGCACTCTGGGTTGGAACGCTTAGAAATATAGAGAGGGAACACTTCTTTTTCTTCATAGCCAAAGACATTAATACGCAAATCATTAAGACGTTCCACAATGTGAATTTTTGATAAAGGTACGGGACACTCGATTTCATTTAACTTAATTTCATGCTCATAGGGAATGTAATGCGACACTCGATAACTATCGTGCTGGAAGTTCAATTTATGTGCAATAAGGCACCAGACTAAGCATTTGTTATCTTCATTCTGTATATTGAGAACGGCCTTTTTATCTGCTAACTTTTTAGGCAAAGGAATATAGCTGCTAGCACTTAATGGACGGTATTTGGCTAAGCATAGCTCAAAGTGCTCAATGTTTTCAAGAGTCCACCCTGATCCACGTTGAACAAACTCATCAAACGATTTTAAAATTTTGGCAAAGGCTTCTTGAACATGATCGTTCACCGTATCGCCAACTAAATCAATAAAAACATCACTCCTAAAATAAGGAGTTGCTCGTTCTTCTTCTCCATCTTCTGTCATTCGTTTGAGTGAAACTTTCACAACTCCGTACCATTTGATTGAGATTTTATCTTGAATTTCATCATGTAATTTTGAATGTAGTTGTGGAGCCAATACATCAAAAAACATAAAGAAATCTCCTCTAGCTTCCTCTGAGGGTTCAAAAAAGGTGGAAATAAAAGTATTGAGTGCTGCTACTTCCTTTTTAACGCGCTTAGAACTTCTCACTGGGGGTGATGTGACTTTTCGCTTAACACTTGTGAGTGGACTTTCGGGATGACTCACTTTCATGTGTTGATTGAGATTTTGAGTACTTGTAAAAGACTGACCGCACTTTTGGCAAATATATTGTGCCTCCACGACCTCATGTTTTCTCATATGTGCGGAGAAATATTTTTTACATTTAAATGTTTTGCCGCAGATGTTACACTTTAAAATATTTTCCTGGGAATGGACTTTCAGATGCCTTTTCAAATGATAATTTCGTGCAAATGCTTTATCACAGACTTCACAAATAAAGAGTTTTTCATTCGAATGAATTTTCATATGACTAGCAAGATTGTCTTTCCTCGTAAAAGTTTTTGAGCACGTAGGGCAAATCTAAAAAAAAAATATGTACTCATGTTAAATCGTGCTTTTCCAATGCAAGGATGTTCAGCAATATTAAAAATAGCACATATGGATTATACGGATTAAATGTGCATTCATTCAAAAGAATGAGTAAATGTCTAATTGTCTTAACTCTGACTTGACAAGGAAGTTTAGCAGTATTAAGAATAGACGTATGGATTAAATATGGATTATACGGATTAAATATGCATTCATTCCAAAGAACAAGTAAATAAAATGTGTATTTGCCTTAACACTGGCGTGACAAGGCAGATATATGAAACAAAATATTATAGAAGAAAATGCACTCACTATGTGTTGGCTACGCATCTGCATGCTCGTAGATGCTGGCGTTCTTTCAGGGGATATAGCCTCTCGTCGACCAGCAGAAGTGCTAGGCTCTTCATCCCAAACAGGATCACTTTCACGCCATTCTGATTGCATTTCGGCAACATTAAGTATTTCCTTCAGCTCCTCCATTGGAATGCCAAAATCAACAAACTAGAGTTTAAAAGAATTACATTTATTTCTTAGTAAAGTCGTTGAAATAATTCATAAAGTCTAATGTATTCATTTTAAGAAGTAGTATATATTAGGTATTTTAACTGTACTTACTTCATTAGAGGCATCAAAGTCTTGTGTAGATACTTGATTCTCCATAATTTAAAAATTACTAACTAGTGAGATATACGTCCTCGCTGTATGATAATAGCAGTGAAAATGAACGTTTCTGCTTTCAGGTAGCCTTATCTGGATATAGTGATCACATGTCTCATAGGCTAAGGAATGATATCAGTTCCATAGAGCTGGTGATGTCATCACTGATAGGCTAGAATATGATACTAAATCCAGTCTGAAAACTTCATTCTATGCTTGCTGCTTGGTTAGAGAAGTCGAGTTTGCTTTCGCTCCTGAAAATGAATTCTGAAGTGTTTTCCGAAGAAGGCTTAAACGTTACTTCAGTTGTTATGGATAGCGGTTCCAACCTAACTTTTTGCAAGAAATTTCCACAAGGCGAACTCTCTGCTAAGAAGCGAAAACTCAGCGAAGAGAGAACTGTTCGACAATGGCGCATCGACCCCTTCCTGAGTGTGGACGTTCATGAAAGTGACAGAGGAGTGAGAATACTGATTGTGGATACGATGAATGCAAAAGTGCTTGAAATGACATCAGCTACGTTTAATGAATTCACCTCTAAAATGTCAAATTTTAATTTCGTGTACGCCTCGAGTTCACAAATTTGCAACAACCAACTGGCAGTTTTTTCATCCAATCAAGAATGTGTTCTACATCAAATTTTTACCAGAGGTGATGGTGGCTTCAATTTTAAGAAACTATTTCTTAAACTTTCACAAGAGCATATGCAGCAGTTTCTAGCCCATTGCGAGGACATTAAAGAGTGCGTGACTCTCACTATTTTGTGCGAAGCTTTACCGAAATATTTGAAAAAGAACTGTCGTAAAGTTAGTGCCAATGATTCTGAACTTTTAAAAGAAAACTTTTTTAAAATTGTTTTCAATGAACTAATGCGGCATGTACAAGATTTGTATTATTGTAATGGTTGTGTATGGAATCACCCCTCACAAAGAAGACATGAATGCTTAATGCATTCCACCCTTGAGAAATACCATTCCCAAGGAGAGAATGCAATATTTTTTATTAACTTTAGAGTTGTAAGTGAAAATTTAAAAGAGTACCATGATGATATGTTTGCTGATTTGAATGTAAGTTTATTTAAACGGAATTTTGAAAAGTTGGCTCAAGAAGTTTGAGAATTATTTTTAAATAAATGTGATTTAAATTAATTTGTGTTTGTTTATGTGTACATAATTAAAAAGTCATATTTTTTTCCAAACTATTTATTGATAATTTAACCATTCAGATGTAGGTTGTTTTACTTGTATAATATTAGGATTGGCAGCAACGTATTTATTTTTTACATAATGTTTAGGCATATTCATCAAGTTCAGAGCTGTTAAAAATTCATGAATACCGGTTACATTAGTCTTCTTCTTGTTATGAGTAAATATAACGTTAAACAAATCCGCTATATTGGTATTCGAAATAACTTCATTTTCAACCATGATTTCCCCTCTATCGTTCCATTTCAAAGTATTTGAATGCTCTTTAATGAAGTCCAGGGCTTTTGAAGCTTGTCTTCTCATTGGTTGAGGTACACTGTTTAAAATTAGTGTTTCGTAGGAATCTTCTTTCTTCAATAGTTGTTTCAAATGTTCGGGTTGAACTTTGTTCACAGATTCAAGTTCCTGTGGTGGCTTCCAAGGTAAGTTGTGTTCTTGCATATTTATTTTCTTTTGCAGTAAAGCATAATATTGTTTAACTTTCTCATGTTCTTCCAACGAGCTATTTAAAATATGCATCATGCTTTTGTCGAGCTCGCTCAATTGCTTATTAGAAACGCTATGTTTTGACACTAAATGTTCAGGAATCAATGCAAATTTTTTAGCGTGTTCCATGAAGTAGTCCTGTGAGTACACTTAGTGCAGTAGGAATGAGAATATTGAGAAAACCTCCTTTTTGTAAAATGAGTTTACGTTTTTTCGACAATGAAACTTTGCGCTTAGCTAATGTTCGCAAAGTTCTTTTATGCTTGGAGAAAGATACTTTCTGTTCCTCCGTTAGAGGAATATTTCCATGCAATACGTTTAGACAACATTCACATATTGCTTTTATACCCTCTTTATTAATATTTTTTATAATTTTCTTTCTGAACTTAAAAGGACAAATGTTTATAAGCACCAACTGCTGTACTTGCTCCTTGCTCACTGTCATGTTGCAAAATGATCAGTATTCGAGAAAACTATTTGTTTTTATGATTTTCAAAAATGCTTTAATTGATAAAAATACTGTGTTTGATTGGGTAAAATTTGAGCACGTAGACGAAGTTCTTCGGGTGTTTCACTTCTTAAGTCTAAACATAAATAGGAGTAAGGCTTTTTCGTTGCGTCCTCATAAACTTCTTGAAAAAATTTAAGATGTCTCGGAAAAAGCTGTTTTCCCAAATGTGTCACTTGACTGAGATCTCTTCTATTTTTGCATATCAGTAAGTAATGCGCATTTAATGTTATTTCTCGCATTTCTTTTCCTTTGTGAAAAAAATTTTGCACAATGAAAATTATGCTAAGATTTAAATGATGACTGCCTTTAGTAAACAAGTCTGTTAAATGTTTCTGATTAGCACCATGACTCATGAGGTCATCCACGATAAAAAGTGTATGCTTTCCTAAATAATCCCGATAATTCGATGGTAGTCCCTCTATGAAGGTCACCTCTGGAATTTCATCATACAAAGATTGGTGAATTCCATAAAACCACACTATCTTATCTGGAACAATAGAAAACATGTCCAGTTTGTGTTTCAACACGTCACGAACGAAATACGTTTTCCCACACCCCGTGGGGCCGGCTATAACCATCGTGAAAGGGTGTTGCAACTTTGGAAACTCCATGACAAATGAATGAAATAACACACAATATGCAGTTTAAGTACTTTTATTGGTAAAACTTAGTTCGCACAGCAAATTTATTGGCTACGAAGTTGTACACTTTTACATCATTATATATTGTATTTGTAACATAGGCTAGCAATATCTCCTTTAAAGGATATCCGCGACATTTTGAATATAAATAATACAGACAGTGTTGACCGCACACGGCCGTGGTATGACTTTGTACAGTCATTGGATTATAATTCACATGTAGATATCTTTTTGCGTAGTTGGATATAAATTTATTAAAAGCATGAGGCGGGTGTCCGTAAGAATCAAAGAATTCTATCTCCTGAGGTGAAGAAATGTAAAATGCCAACCAGTGACTTCCTCCCCTTGATGAGATGTCCACGTTAGCAATAAAACAGGCTGGGTAGCGTTGAATACGTGTAGGAAGGTGATCACTTGGAAAAACTCCTAGAAAATCTTTTCGAGTAAAACGATTTCTGGAAAGTATATCGTGCAATTGATAGCTATCCATTTTTGTTTCAATTGGCGAAGTCACATAAAACGTGACGAGATTTTGTTATTTCAATAATGTTTTGAAACTCTGCATACACTAAAATAGAGAGAGTTTCGCTTAACGCCTTTGAAAACTTCACTTCCACTCGCAAATTCCCCTGATGTAGTAAGTTAAAATGCGAGTCGTCACACAAATCTGGAGTTAAATCAAATGCATATATAGCATATCCGTTCAAAAATTCTTCTCTTGATATGTAAATTCCCCTGTCTCGATTAAATCCTGAGAATAAGCTGTGATAAGCGCGAATATAATTCTCCGATTCGTAATTTAATTCCAAGTTTTTGCATGGAACCGGTTGCCCGTCTAAATAAATGCCCAAAAAGTTGAGTTCATGATGTTCAAAGTCAAACGGATTTAATGAATACATTCCATTCATTGCAACATTCTTAACACAGGTTATAATAACTCGCTTTGGCATCAATCCTAGGAAAACATTGTCTTGCATAAATGACCAACTTCCTTTCGGAACAGAGTAAGTTTTACACACCACTCTGTCTATAGGATATTTCGCCGATGTCTTTTCCAGGGCTTTGGCATGACCCAAGGAAACACCTGGACTTACTTTCACTTTTCTAACGAAAAGTGATGCGTGTTCTAATATCACATTATAATCGGAATCACTGGGAGATATTAAGCAGAAGTTAGGTTTGCTACGTATCATTTTTATTTTCAAGTCTACAAGGTTGAGTAATAGACGATTTTGCTGGAATATATCACAGTGTAATTGACCAATCATATCAAAAGTTTTGCTGTTGGCTGTGAGTTGATACCGTTTCTTTAAACTTTCGCATGCGTCATCAGATAGAGGATTCACTTGATGCGGTTTCTCATCTTTAAAGAATCCTTCACAAGTAAGTAAACTTTTCTTTGCATCTTCTCCATAGTTTAAAAGTGTTTCGATATAGGCTCGGTAGGGATAAGTATTGCTTGCAGAAGATATAATGCGCTCGTTCAGACTGACATCAACTTGAGAAAACATGGAATGGAGAAATAAATTAACTGGAGCGACAGGTTCCTTTTCGGGTAATGCTGTTCCGTCCGATTTGGTTATTTTCACCTTTACATGAAGATAAGAATCAGCCAAGTCCACATATTCCTCTCCACTACCAGATATGTGAAATTCAACCGGAGATCCATCACGTATGTTCGATTAAGGGAAATATTCTACGAACTTTCCAAATTCAATGGCAGCCTGAGTTGCTGGAATAGTAAATAAATCCAATTCTGACTTAACACAAATGGGGGAGTCTTGATGAATGAGAGCAGCCATTTCTAAGAGAAAATATCGTGTGCTTTCACCTTCTTGGGTTTGCGAGTACTAATTCTGTTTTTGAGATGTTTCCGCTTTTTATTCCTTTTTCCAGAGCCAATCATAGTCTTCACTTTGGAAGCAACTTTATCTGTTAATATTTTTCCAGCTTCCTTGAAACGTCTCTGAGCTGCTCTCTTAAGGTCTTCGCCTTGAGATACGTCACTCACTAAATCTACTCCACTTTTCAAGACTTGCTTTCCTATTGCTTTCGCTCCCGATTTAAAAAGAGGCATTGCAGCTCGAAAAAATGAACGGAACAGTCCGCCCACTCCACCATATCCTGACTGGTATGCAGATCCACGGTAAAAATTAAGTCCATTTCCAGTTTGTTGTATATAATAATCCTCAAAGGATTTTTGGCAACATGTATATGGAACGTACATTATGGGAGATATTTTTGTCTAAAATGAAGTTTCACGTACGAGCGCCCACGTTCAAATGGTGTTAAATCTCCTCGGTGCGTCCTTATAACTATTTCTATAGTGTCAATTATTTTTCTGCTCACGGGCATATAATGAGGTCTATCGTATTGTACGCATATCACTTCACCGTCACTCCCGGTAACATTCACAATGCTAAGCAGAGGAGCAAATACATCTCCAACGATCTGAGACTCAACTATGTCAGTATAGAGAAGCAGAACGCGATAATGTGCACAGGGGTCTGCCACCAGCGTACTTTCAGCAACAGTTTCAACGTTAGGATGAACTGAGACTATTTCGACAGGGTTAAAGCCTAACATTTGGGATAAACCGTCATGTAAAATAACTCGAGCTTTCCCCTTAACCTTAATTTGCACTCGCTTAGTGACGGCATTAAATCGGAAGACAATCTTATCTTGGAATTCTTCGAGGGAAATACCTTTCAAAATATCCGGAACTGTTTCGTAAAATCCAGGTGGAACTCTGCGACCAATGACTTTACCATCCCCCAAATCAAAGCCAATCCAATTATTTTTATCATTCACATTATACCAAGTGTGTGGGTAGATGAACTGTGCTACAGCAACTTCCCATTCCCCTTGAAGTTCAAGAGGGGAAGGCAATCGCGTGATATAATGAGAGATTTTATTTTCAGGGAAATAGAATTGTCACTTGGAAGTGTCAAGTACAAACTCATGTTGGCAAATGTAATCTAAGGTATTGGGGTTTTCTAGAGTCGTCATAGTCGAGGCTTGAATCCATTGGTTAAAACCTTTAAACTTCACAAAGTACTCTAAACGCTTCTTTCGAGTTCTTTTCTGTATAATTCTATCGATAGGATAAGCTTCTTTCAGTTTTACTTTTTGCAATTCTTGCAGATAAAATGTACCTAAAATGTACCCTAATGTAAAAATGTAATGTATGGTTCACCCAACAAATCTTTGATTCGATACACTGAAGGACTTCTTTTAACACATTCACTCACAACAAATAGTTCTTCTGTGAAGTTCGTCTCGTATCCCTTCTCGAACGTAAGTTTCTTTTTTGAAATGCGAACAACGTCACCAACATTTAAATCACATTTGCAAGGAGGTGAGACTTTTCCATATAGAGTAAACCAAACATCTCTCTCATTTTCATAGTTCACAACTATGGGAGCTCTTTTTATGGAAGAATGATAAGTGTGATTATAACTTTGAACTAATTTTTGCAATACATTCAAATATCTGTATGTGTTTTGACTGGTAAAGTACTTCCACATTTTTGTTTTTAAAGTGCGGTTGAAGCGCTCAACAATCGAGGCTTTTGTGGCGTTGTAAGTCGTAAAATATTTCACATGGTTTTCCTTCAAAAACTTCTGGAAAATGACATTTTCAAACTCTGTCCCTTGGTCCGTCTGCAGAAACTTAGGCTTTCTTTGGGAAAATATTTTCTTAAAAGCTTCTAATATGTCCTTACCACGTTTCTGTTTCAAAGGGAGCACCCATGCAAATTTCGATAATATATCGATGCAACATAAGGGGTAGCGATATCCACTATTATGCTTGCTTAAATTTGAAAGGTCTACTAAGTCAGCCTGCCATTGCTGATCAATTGAATATACTATCACTTTATTGGTTGGAAATTTCTTGCGAATCGGTTTGTGTAGAGTGTACGCATCAACACTCTCTAGCCAATTTTTTATCTCTTTTCTGCTTACCTTTCTTTCTAATGCACGGTATAAAGCATCTACACCACCATAACTTGCTGCGTGTGATGGGTCTTGATATGTTTGATTCATTGCAACAGGAAAAATTGCTATTTGTAATCTGTAGTCTAAAGCGCATCATTTTTTCATAAAATATGCAGATGAATCTACTGTTTCATTTAAAAGTAGAATAAAATCGACAGCAAAATTTGTTTTTCCCGTAAATATATATATGAAGAAAAAGAGACAACATAGAATGATATATAAAACCACTGTCCAAACTAGTTCTTCTCTAGGTGGAGACATAATCGCAAATGATGATTCATTAAAAACAGCTCCCTTTTATAAGTGCACATGAAGGTACTCTATCTTAATTGTAGCGTCAATCACTAGGTATTCCAGGCTGAACGGTTAGAATCACATGCAAATCGGTTGGCCTCAATTACTTATGTTCCGAGTTCCAACGTTAGAGTATTAAGATAATCCCTTCGTCACTATTTCATAGCTAAAACCCCTATAGAAAGTTCCAGTTCGGGCATGTCATATGTGATTCATTGGGCGATGTAGTTCTAGCATGTCATTCCATTTGCTTTATTCACAATCAGAAAAACAACACACTCCCTTAAGATGTAAACTTTCTTCACGAGCTAGTATTCTATATGTATTATACTAAGTAGGTGATCGTGGTCGAACGGTTAAAGTGCTTGTGTAAAACGGGCGGCCGCGATTACCTTTTGCTGAGTTCGAATCCACCCTCATAGTATTGTTTTCTTTAAAAAATTCTCAAGTTAAGTCTAAAGTATCACGCTAAAAGTCTACAGCTAGAAAATAAAATAAATCTCTTAAAACTATTTGTTACTTCTTCCAGCACTAGATGGTGGTACGAGTCATTCAGCCTAAAATTTGAGAAAACCGCGTAAATCTATTTTATTTTATATATCATACTATTTTCACTAAAGTACGTTTACTTGTTCAACCCCTCACTAGATGGCGCCACCAGTTATTTTGTAAAATCATTTATTAAAACCCCATACAATTATTCAAACCATTTTCTAAAAATAGAGCATTCCTAGTATCTAGAAAAAATACAAGTCCGAGAGAGAGAGAGAGCAAACACTACATTAATTCACCATCTTAAGTTAACTCTCTTACAGCCTAACGGATAGCGCGCTTGACTTCGGATCCTATGGACCCGGGTTCGAATCCAAGAAACTCCTTTTTAATTAAAAATAATAGGGTTTCGAATTTCTCCACCAGATGCCGCCAGTAGTCACATTTATCACCATGGCAACATATCAATAACATGACGTCATCTTGTTCCTCCACCCACAAACGACGCCATCTTGAAACAACTCAACGCCTGCACGAAGTCGATGACAAAAAAAAATTCCAAGTCCAAAATGTAAACAAACAATACGTCACGTTATTCAGACACGCCCACTTCCTGTCACGTGGTGTGACGTCACTTGGCTCCGGTCACGTGGTATGACGTCATCCCCGGAACGGTCTTATCACCCCTGCCCAAATCTCACCTTCCCAATCTCTCCCTGCCCTTATGCGCCAGAACTCTCATTTTCTATCTACTATCGGCTAACCAAGTCAATTTTTCACAAAGCAATCACGTGACTACTAGCCGTGACATGCCGACCACACTTTTCAAGCTTCTCGATAGCGATGCTCAGTCTACTTATATTTCAGGTCTATTATATCTTGATGACGAGTCATCTCATCGATATTGGTGATACCTCATCAAGATTTTTTATTGTCATTGACAAAATTGAACAGATCAGGATGGACGAAATATCTCGTTTAAACCACTTGGAGGATCAATCAAAATCATGTAAAACTACATTAAACCAAACAATCGGTGCTTAAACATCTTAATATGAAACTAGATATAGTAGAATATTTTTGAACGTAAATTCCATCTCGTCCCCAAATCTCTTATGCGAATTCCCTTAAAGACAACTGCTTAAAACACGTCTTTTAAATTCCCAATTCTACAGTAGTCCGGTTGGAAGAGTAACGGATACCAAAGACCGTCGTGTACAAGGGGCTGGTGCACGTTAAATCTGCCGTGGCGTCAAATGAGGTGTGGAAGTTTGGAGGGGAGGTGCCAGCTCAGGTGCGACCCCGTCACTTGACCGTGGTTCAAAATTATGTGGTGTTGTCTTCGGATCTTTCCCTTTGGGTTTGATCCCGGACCGTCGCCAATAGCCCGTTGTGTTGCCCCAGAGCAAATTAATTGTCCAAATTAAATACCTACCTGATTTGCTTGTGTGGTGCTTTTTGATTCTTTGAATGTGTTCTTTTTTATTATTCTACGATTTATTTGTTTTCAATCTCATTTATTAATCATTATTTCTTGTACAATGCTGTGTAGAACACGAGAAGATAGTAACAATTAAAAATAGTTTTAATCCCTGTTAATAAAATTAACAAAACATCTATGGCAAACAGAACTCATTAAACATACACAATCTCAGTAGGCCTCGCCTGAGCCTGAAATGGAAGACAAAGACTTCATCCGAAGACTATTATTAAATAATCTCGATAGCAAAGACAGAGAAAACTTTCGAAAAGAACGAATGGGGAGAGGAGGTTCATCTGATTTCATTGGGACGATTGCGGTTTATGTATAACGAAGGGTTGCTTTGTACTAGATTTATCCTTTTAAATCTCTAAAAACTTACACTTTTATGAAAATGTGTCTGCAATGCTGCTTTTGACAACTGTGGATAAGGTTCTAACTGTGTACATCAGAATTATTCTAAGTCCAGTTTTTCAAATTTCATTTGAATACGTGCATTGGCTCGTATTTCAATAAGATCGTCTTTTATTAAATCGCTGTCATCCATCGAAACTTCTCTCGCACCCCTGGAAATGCTTTCTAGCACCCCCAGGGTTGCACACACCCCAGGTTAAGAACCACTGTATCAGACATTACAAAAACTCTCTTCAGATGGCAGATCGCAATGTGTAATGCGATGAGCTGGACTGCTCATTTCTGTCTCAGATCTCTGGAGTGTCCCACAAAGGACTCCCTGATTTTAAAATCAAATAACTCTGAAACGGAGATCGATAGAAGAATGAAACAAGTGGTATGTTTATTTTGATTGCCGTAAAAATCTGATACAGAAGTTTCAAAATTAGCTACAAATGTTGCCCCCTGCGACTACTTTTTGTGGGTCACATTGAAGGACACTGTTTTCCGGAACAATCCTGCAACACTGGACGAGCTTGAAGAGTTGATCTGTGAGGCATGTGCGTCCATTCCGTTGACGCACTTCAGAGGTGACTGAAAATTTCATTCTTCGTTTGCGCCATCTGTGCTGCGAAAGGTGCACATTTGGAATCGATTGTGATGTGATTGCAACGACTGCTTGCAAAGGACACTTTATAGCCTATTTCTCGGACTCCGTACTGGGACTACAGCGGACAGCGCCAGCTGTCGGCCATATTTGTAACTAATTTTGAAACTGCTGTATTTTTACAGATTTTTACAGCTTTCAAAATAAGCATACCACTTGTTTTATTCTTCTATCGTTCCCCGTTTCCGAGTTATTTAATTTTAAAATCAGGGAGTCCTTTGTGGGGCACCCTGTACATAGATATTAATGTTTAATAAACGTGAATGTCTGAAAATATTGGCATTGGGATATATTTCTTTACTCTGTTCAATCTGTCCAACCAATTTTGTGGAAACATTTCCGTTGAGACGGGTACATTCGGCTACCTCCTCTGTCGGTCTGTCCAAGGTGCGAAAGCAGATGACTAGGCCGGATCACCACGCAACGTATCCCGACATATTTGTTTACATCAAGCTATACAGGGTGCTTCAAAACTTCCTGACACACACAAGGAAAGAGTTACTGACACAGAAGAGGGAAATACACTGGGAAGATCAGGAAAAGATAATTTTGTACTTAAGTCAAGCTATACAGGAGGCTTGAAAACTTCCTGTAAAAACTTTAGTATTTGGTATTTTTAGTTTTTAAGGAGTAGTACAACCGTAGTCTCCTCACCCAATTAGACTGTGAAATGAGATAATACACTGCTGGCCATCGAAAATGCAACACCAGGAAGGAAAAGAGCTATGGAAGCTATATTTATTGGGAGGTAGGAATTAAACCGTATTCACATGGATGTTTATCCACAAGGGTACTTTTGGTGCTCAATGATATGGGTGGATCCGAAGCTTGGCCACCCCGATCACCCGATTTATCATGTATTGATCGGGGACGCCTCAAAGGCAGCGTTTAGGAGACCTCCATCGGCTCTGAGGCTGACATCGGAGCCCAGTCACTTCCAGGGCTGACACACAACTCTCCAAACTTCCACGCCAACGTGAGGACATTTGAGACCACGACAAATTTAACGTGCACCAGCCCCCTTGTGCACGACGGTCTTTGGTTGGATTCAAACTCGCAACCCTCTGGTTGCTAATCCGTTACTCTTCCAACCGGGCTACCGGTGCCCCGGATGCATCTTAACAATATGCAGTTTAAATTTTGTACTGTTATAGGGGGGGAAAGAGAACCGCGAAACTTCTAAATAATTTAACTTTCCAAAAGAAAAAATACACTCCACACAGACACAGCAGAGAATGACCATTAAATGACCGCTCTAGAACTAATAAACGTTTTCGTCTTTCTTCGCACGATGTTCTTTTCTACGGTGTAATTCAAATCTAATGTATGGCAGCAAGAGCACGAGGCTTGACGGTTGACTGCTTGCATCTGATGTGAAGTAAGTCATGTGTATAAAATAACACATCAGACAAACAGGCGCTGTGTACGACATTAGAATCAGAACAACACACGGCTCTGAAATAAGTAGGAATTGGGTGCTTAGGGTGCTTCTTACAGGGCGTGACTACCTACAAAGACACTTGCACCGATTTGGAGTAGCGAAATCATCTGTCTGTCCTCCTTGCAAACTGGACTAAATGATTGGAGACCACCTCAAGGATTGCCCTAAAATTCTTGACAATGCAGTTGTAAGTACTGTAGATAGTGTTTTTATTGGGTTGATGCATAAGTTCGTCCCGTTTTTTGACAAAAATTGAAGACCAATTTTATTTACTAAAAATTACATTTAATCAATATAGTACGTGCCGTTCTGTTCGATGACCTTTCTCCATCTCTCCGGTAGCTGCATAATCCCGCGTTCGTAGAAGTTCTGAGGTTTCTGGCTAAAGAACTGATCGAAGTGACGAAACTTTCTGAACCACTTACGGCACATGGAATCGTTAACAGCACCCTCACCCTACACAACACATCTTCTGCGTCTGCGAAGCATTCTAGCCTTTTCGGAAATAGAAAAGCATATGTTGAAATGCTCCTTATTTTCTGCCCTTTTTAATGCTTAACAAAATTTAAAAAACGCAGCCAAATAACACAATTTTTTCCCAAGTACTCGCTGAAATTCCTTCTTTCAAATATCGAAACTTTACACGTGTGAAGTAGATAGCACTTCGGATTTGCGATGCAATGCCATCCAGTGCCCAAAACGGGACGAACTTTTGCATCAACCCAATAAAATATATTTGGTCGATTCAGAAGTCATTTGGGCCGTTGATTAACTGATGGCCGATAGGTTGGAGACGGGAGTAGGATAAAAAAATAACAAACTTTTATGGTATTGTCTCATCCTTTTGCATTCAAATACCCAGCCCACATACTTGGGTCCTCCGTTTCCTTCAGCAATCGAGACTTGCTAGAATGGTAAACGAGCATTTTTTGCAGGTATTTTCGACTATTTTCAAACCTATCTACGCATTTCCTACTTGTAGGATTAATTAGACTTACGAAGACATTTTCTTAATCCTACTCTACACCTCACCTTTTGCCATAAGTCTGTCTGGCAGCCCAATAGTCAAGAAACAGAAATAAAGCAAGTAGCTCTGAGATGTATTATTTACTGCGACGTCAGTAAGATCAGGGCAAGTTGGAAAGTTTCACAAGCCAATTCAGGTATAGATGATTTTGTAGGTAGTCTTGTTCCCAGTGAGAACACGAAAACAAGCGACTCCTATAGCTCTCGTTAGATCGTGATTCATCTTAGACCTTAGCAAGGAGTTCCAGTTTTTCTCTTTAGCTATACCTTTGTAAGTATCAAGTCGAAAGTGCTTGATTTTTGTATTTGTAATCCTTTTTACTGTATGGTATTCAATGGGAGGGCATGGTTGGAGTAATTCAGAGCCGGCCTTAGCTAAGCCATCCGCCAATTCATTGCCATGAATACCGCAGCGACTGCAGTGTGATATTTCCACTTAAGACGTATATTAAGCTAACTTCAGCATTTATTTTAGTAAAAGCAGGAACATTTCGGGGTGGGCTTCGTTTCCACCTCTAAATACGCCTCTGCCACCGTTGAGTCACTACAATTCAGTCAGATAGCTAACTTTTTAAAGTGTACTGAGGAAAATTTTAATGTTTGATCTCAATTAAGTAAAATATGTTGCGCATCAGAAACTCTTAAACAAGTTATCGGGATAGAATTGAAGGATGTATCAGAAGTGCTTTTTACCACAGAATTTCGATCTAGAATATATATGCGTCTAAATTGGCCATCAATCGACGAGCAGCCTAGTAGAGTTCTGAAGTGAAAAATATGGTTTAAAAACTCCATTAACACAGGATTTGCAATCTATTGTCAGAAATTTTAGGGCAGTCCTTCCTATGGTCTTCAGTCATTTCGTCCAGTTCCCAAAGGGAACTGATAGCTGATCTCACTACTCTAATACAGTGTAAGTGTCTTTGCAGATAGTCATGTCTGGTAAGAAGATGAAGGCAAGTTACTCCTACAGCTCTGGGCAAAGAACCTGTGATACGAGCTTTGTTCCTCAATAAAACATTCCAGTTCTTTCCTGTAGACATTTCTTTGTAGAAAAATTGCTGAAATTGCTTTTGAAACTGACAACTGGAAAAATCGAGGGCCTCAATGAAAGCAAGACTAGATCCGATGAGGAATTTGACTTTTGCCTTAAGCAAATGTCTTAGATTTTTGCAAATACTTCATATATTTCTACTAAATAAGTATGTTTAGAGTTTTAGGACAAAACAGTCATTTTTCAGAAGCATTCTTTGACTTTCTTGCTTTTCTTGTGAAAAGCATCATAAGAGTAAATTAACTTAAAATTGATGTTTTGAAAAAAAATTATTCAAATTCCTTAATGCATAAACCACAATAATTGTTATAAGTGTAAAATATGGTTAAAATGTTTTGCTGTCTCGATTTAATTCATATTTAGTTTTTACGATCCTTGAAACTTTGAAAACGTTACAAGTGCTGTTTTTGAAATAATTGTAGGCCAGTTTGGAAAACAGGTAATGCTACACTCCCTAAATATTTTCAAGCATAATTTGATCGTATAATTTAAAAAATTGATTACATAATTTCATTAAAGCTAATTAATCAATGTCATATTATAGCTCATTATATTAACTGGATGCTCTTCGAAAGAAAAAGGAAAATTAGACATAACATGATATTGTTTCTAATAACTCTTGGTCCAGGACAGGCTAGACCAAATCCATGAAACAAATCGTCTTTAACCAGTCCAAAATTATCAAAGGATTCTCAAAAAGGTCATGGGAATCCAACACACAAAATCATATGAGCTGGGAAACCTGTGAGTTCGTGCATTTAGTATAGGTTGGTTTTGGGTTCTATGGCGCAAGGGCCATATTAGGGCAAACTACACCAAACACAAGTCAACAACAAGGGAGGGGAAACTGTTGGACTTCGGGAATGAAAAGAGAGAAGGGCAGATCAAATTGTGACTTCATGAACTGCAAATTACATGTGCTATATAAGTTCATGCTCTTGTCAGATTTGGTTAGATCTGCATACAGACAAGATCTGGTTAGATTATTTATGTTAATTATATTTATTTTAATGTAAATTAGCAAACTGCTAATCTGTGAACCCATCAAAGTACAAAATAAAATGTTTTATCTTTAATACGTCTTTCTTCCATCCGCACTCTGCTAGTAGGCCTGGACTCGGCCTACAGAAGCAATCAAAAATCAGAAGTTTAGGCTACGGTAAAACAGAAGGAGGACAGATCACTAGGGAACCTCGGGGTTGTGATGCACGTACACACCTAAAGAAGATGTGCTCCTCAGGGCTAGGACAAACAGAAAAATTTTTATGTCCATTTTGAAATTGGAGAGTAGACACAACACGTTTTTCTTGTATAAAAATTTATTGTTCCGCATAAACACAGTATATCTATCAATTCTTCTCAATAATAATCGTGGTATTTATTTTTAACAGTAAAAGACATACTTGTTTTTCATTTTCAGACTCAGAGAATATGATATTCAAAACATTTGAATAAAGCATGAGTTTTTATGGAAGGAGATCCTTATCCCGACTTCGAAAGTGGCCAGGTAGGTTTGGGGAGGTAAAGCAAAATTTTGAGGCAGGCCTAATTATGCATACCACACAACATTAAGATCCAATTCAGGCATTGTGCTCACACATAATTAGAACAATCATATTCTATTTATATAATGCGTGTCTCAATACCGACCTTTCGAGGAACTAACATCTCACAATTATCGAGCTGGTCCAAAAATTAGGGGGGTAAATAACGCAGCTTAAGTCACCCCTCCTTTCTACGTTGGGTGCGCCACTAAGTATTTATATCTGATCTATTGCTAAATACGAAGTAAATGAAACAACGTTTGCAGTTTTAACGATGCGTGACCTTAGATTCTTTGTAGGGGCGAGCTCTGTGGCTTGCGGACCGGAACCGTTCTATGGTATTCTTTCTCACCGCTCCTTAATGCATTTTGCTCCAGGGGCATTAAATTTCAGTGCTTTGATTAGGCGATATTGGAACTATTTTTATTTTCCTGCCGAAAGCATCCCTGTGTATGATAATCAACGGCGATTATTACCCACATCGACTTGAAGGAATGGCATGCCTGCCAAGCATCGCTCGCATAGATGGTCGAGATTTCAATTGGAAAGTGTCCAGTCGATTGCGAAACGCGTTTAGGTATGTAACTCTTTTGAGATGGGATTTGATTGATAAATGGCCCGATTGGTAAGTAAAGCGTAAGCGAAAAGTAAAACCGTTGTTTTATGGCGATTTATTATTATTGAGATATTATCGAGAAACTTTAATGTGTGTAATGAATCGGCAGTTTATATGGAGAACCGAAAGATCGCATCGTAATATAATCATAGCAGTCCTGTCACACCTTAGAAAATTTAAAACGCGTATCTAAAATTACAGCCCCATTAATGCACAGCGTTGTGAACCTTGTTATTTTGATACGTAAGCGGTCTAGGTGCCTAAGGATATTTTCAAGTTACTATTGTTGATAAATATGCATTTTACTTAAATGATATTTATTTTAAAATATGTTTATGTATGATTATCAACGGCGATTATTACCCACATCGACTTGAAGGAATGGCATGCCTGCGAAGCATCGTTCGCCTAGATGGTCAAGATTTCAATTGGAAAGTGTCCAGTCGATTGCGAAACGCGTTTAGGTATGTAACTCTTTTGAGATGGGATTTGATTGATCAATGGCCCGATTGGTAAGTAAAGGAAAAGAAAATCAGTTTCGTTGCGATTTGGAGTTATTGATATATTATCGAGAAACTTTAATGTGTATAATGAATCGGCAGTTTATATGGAGAACGGAAAGATGGCATCGTAATGTAATCATAGCAGACCTGTCACACCTTAGAAAATTTAAAACACGTATCTAAGATTACAGCTCCATTAAAGCACAGCGTTGTGAACCTTATTATTTTGATAAGTAAGGGGGGGGGGGCGGTCTAGGTGCCTTAGGACATTTTCAAGTTACCATTGTTGATAAACATCCATTTTACATAAAAAGCAGTTTAACCTTCTGTAGGGTTCACATGCATGTATCCGTTTGCAGTCTTGTCTGTATGATTTCAAAACAATTTTGTCCTTCCTGACCAATAGAATCTTTAATCGGATTCTTTCAACCAACAGATGTGGAGGGGGAGCTGTAGCTCAGTTGGTAGAATCGCGGATCAGCAACGAGAGGGTTGCGAGTTGGAAACTCGATCCAACCAAAGACCGCTGTATGTACTGGAGCTGGAGCATGTTAAGTTTGTTGAGGTCTCAAATGTCTTAAGTTGGTGGGAAAGTTTGGAAAGTGGGGTGCCAGCTCAGGGGGGGGGGGGGGTGTTGACCTCGTTGCTAAAACGGCGATGAACTACATTTTTTCGGTAACTCCAATATGCATTATGCGAGAGCATTTAGGTAGCGGAAATAAAATCTTCACAATTCGTCTGGTTTGTTAGCACTTAAAATCCCTTTCAGAGAAAGACTCAAAAATCGGTGTCGTGTTTCAAGAAAAATCAAACATATCACTGATAAATTTATATGTAAGACGTGTGAAATAAATTGAAATATATTTTTTGTTTTATTTTTGAAACTTTTTTATGTAGTCACGGGGGAAGTTGCACTACGTCAAATCGTCCCGCAGAACGATTTGGCCGTCCAATTCTGGTCTTTCTTGACAACAGCTGTACAATTTGTTGTCAATTTACCCAGTAGAATTTTATTTCCGTGGGGGCCAAAGTTAAAAAATGAATTTTTTATGCTAAGTTAAAATTTTACTACGCTTTTAAAAGGTAATTCTATGTTATTCTGGTTATCACACTGAACCTTAAATATAGGTCGATAGGTAGTAGAATTAAAGTTACTCTGGCTATTGTCGACTATCCGGGATCAATCCCGAAGGGAAAGACCGAGAACAACAAAGTAATTTTGAACCATGGTCAAATGATGAACTTTAAAGATTACTACTGTAGCTAGATGAGATCCTTTACCTTCAATGTCAAAGGTACAATTTGCAATGTTTGCATGTTGCGTAGAAAAAGTGACACATCTCGATTGGCATATAAGTACACGAATTACAATGAATGTTCTGCAAATATTTACAAAATAAATTACATCAAACATCGTTGAACACATGTTTAAGCATTGTTTCTTTGAATTCGCTTTCTCCTTTTGTTTCGCTGTTGGAGGCGGGGGATTGTCCGAGAACGTACTTAGATATGCGAATATCTGAGAGGATATTAGAGTTAGCATAGAAAAAGTCCATAATTATATAGCTTCCAAACTTCGTAATGCATACCATCGGCTTCAAGTGAAACACACTAAGTCAAAATTTTGAAGGCGTGTATTTTTTAGCTTTTCTAAACGAGAATGTGGTGATCTTTAGAGTGATGAAGTTCACAAAGTTACTCTTTGCATGAAAGTTAGATTTTTTCTTGCGAAACACACTTAGTGCGTAAAGCTTAGGAAGTGGAACTTTCCCTCATCTTTTTCTCAGAACTATGTTTTTGACTTGGTATGTTTCACTTGTAAGCTGACGATATATTTCGTTAAATATGAAAAATAATTGGTTTTAACCCTCCAAGTGGTTTCGACGAGATATCTCGTCCATCAAGATCTGACCAATGTTGCTAATAACGAGATATCTCATCAAGATATTGCCGATTTTTTGGTGATGACGAAATCGAGATTTGGTCAGTTTTCTTCTAGGTCGTGTTTTCTTCTCATAACGAGATATCTCGTCCAACAACATCTGGTCAGTTTTGCTAATGATGAGTTATCACTTCGAGACAACCACCAGAAAGGTTAAGAATAAAATAATTATTATTTTACTAAAATATAGAAAAGGAATTTACGTATTTATGATACTTTATAGGTCGGATATTTTAAAAACCAGAAACCGATCCTTTCGTGGAACGGGGCCGCAGACCCCTTTGGCTTTTTATATCTCAGATTCTGACGTTTTATTAGATTCTCTGATCACGCATATTCAGAACAGGAGTCTTCCCTTTAAAAGGCACACTATGCTTTGAAATCTTCCTTTCATTCCTTTGGCCATCATTCTCCACTAAGATTACCCTTTTTAAGGCATCGCACACTTTCGCGAAAACAGCGCTCAAATCCCTCTGCTCCCGAAACCTATTTCTCGAGTGATAACAACTGCCTCTGAAAGAAACCGTTCAGAGCATTTCATTACACATATAAGAACCCAAATCCTTTGCGGCTGTGTAGCCAGATGAGGTCCTTTACCTTCAATGTCAACGGTGCCATCTGCGATGTTTGCACTTTCTAATTCTCTTGTGTGAGACATGGGGTTACTTGACTAACCGACGTCATATGCTAAGGGGAGGAACACGGCAATGAGTAAGCCGGCCGCTTGATGGGCCAACAGGCGAGACCACGAACCTGTTTGAGGCTCGGAGCCTAGAGCCAGAGAAGAGGGGGGAAGTGCTATAGTTCTTCTTGTGCTAGTTATAAATCTCTATTGGACACACTATGGTGGCGGCAAAATTTAACCGAGTGGTTTCGACGAGATATCTCGTCATCAAGATATTGCCGATTTTTGCATCGACCTTCTAATGGAATAGAAGGATCATGTGGGCGGAGTCGCTGCCGTAAGATCTCTGAAGGGTAAAGCACAAATCGACTTAGCCGATTGGCTATGGAAGCGCAGATTAGTATTTTTTATTCGGCGGATAATCACTTAAACCAATCAATAATTTAGGATTCACGCTATTACCCACAACCACGTGACAGATCTTCAAACCGAGCAACAGGAGAAAATAGCATGAAGCTGCGGGCACATGCTCCGTCTATTTCATTTTAAGGTCGATGATTTTTTGATGATAACGAGATCAAGATCTGGTCAGGTTTCTTTTAATGACGAGATGACTCAATCTTGATGGACGAGATATCTCGTTCATCAAGATCTAGATCAGTTTTGCTAATGACGGGATATCTCGTCGGGCGCTACCACCAGGAGGGGTCAAGAAGACTTTTACCTTGCCGTGACCTATTAAGATTTTCATTTTGGAGCCTTACGGTGGTACCAAAACACTCAAGATCGAATCAAAAATACTGGTAGGCAATAGTAGAATTTTTGGGATCTGGGGCAAATGAGCCTAATGACATCCTGTCCGAAACAAAATTTACATATTTAAAATGAAGATGCTTACAATAAAATATACTCATTCGAAAAATATTAATTTTATTAGTACATCAATGTTCTCAGTATTAGTTTTTTGCAATAAATTATTGACTATGAGGACGATGTAAGAAAAGGTGTGTGAGAAGACAGTTTAAATACTGTGTCTCTTCTATCTCTTATGATCCTCAGGGGTGAATCTCCTTTAGGTGTGTACGGGCTTCACGCACCCGAGCTATTCAGTGATCTTTTCTGTTCCCATGGGGCTTATTGTCTTTAGTAAACACTGAAGTCGCTCCCCCAGGATACCAGAAGCGATCTTTTTCTGCTTTGATCCCACTATTCTACCCAATCCCTCCTTTCCCCCCTTCCATAGCATTGTTTACTTGACGTTGTCTCGTGTTTGGCGCAGCTTGGCCTCTGAGCCATAAAACCCCAAACAAACAACCATCTTTTATGAATAGCAATACGATTACAGGAATGTATATGAAAATAATCGACTAATGCCACTCTGTCCGAAACAAATTGGCCTCTGTCTGTTCTCTATACAGATCTACAACGTTTGACCAATTTACACCAAATTTGGTTCACTTATTCTTTGGAACCTTGCGGGTAACGTAGGCTACATATTAACCCCCGTTCTATTTGTCTTGGGTGTGCAGAAGGGTGTAACGTCCGGTAATCCTGGACAGAGCACTTGCCAGGGGGCGCTCTCTCCCGGTCTGGCTGTGCAGATGACGTCAGAGTTAACATCTACTGGAGTCGCCTCTCAAGATGACCTTGGAATTTTTTTAGAAGCCCAGATGGGTGCGGTTGCTCTGAAAATCGCTCAGTATCATATCGTTTATGTATCCCTTCTGTAAATTCTTAAATTGTAGCTTTATTATTGGAATGTAAATTTCTATGATAATATAAGATTATTTTTATAGAAAGTGGTATTTTTTTTATCGTCGATATGGTACAGGGGGCTAAAGACAATTCGAAATCCTCATAGGAACAACACTGCGTATTTATACGATCACTGTCAGACCATTTCACACCAGATTTGGTACATTCTTTAGGCGACTGTTGGTAACGCAGGCTAGATATTAACTCCCGTTCGTGGAATTTGTCCTAAGTCTGCAGAAGGGGCTAAAAACTATTCGAAATTTCCATAGGAATAATATTGAGTAATATATAACAATAAAACAATTATAAACAATTCAATCCGAGCAATGCCGGGTAATTCAGCTAGTTTAATATGAAGATAATCAGGATAAAATATACTCATTCGAACTAGATTAATTTTGTTAATGTGTTAATGTTCTCAATATTAACTTTTTTGCAGTAAATTATTGACTATGAGGACGATGAAAGAAAAGGTGTGTTGTGTTGCGAAAAGACAATTCAAAACTTTGTCTCTATCTTTTGCGAATAGCAGTTCGACTACAAGGGTGTTCATGAAATAATTAACTTTTACGCATCGTATTCTGAAGATGGAATGCATGAAAGTGCATTCATTTCATGAGCATAGCACTGGAAAATCTTTCTGTGAAAAAGATGAATGTTTAAACTTTTTCCAAGAAAATGGTCCTAGTATTGAAACAACACCCCTTTAGACAATGACACTCGGGGAAGCTGTCCCTGTCACCCTCCGAGGACATCGTGGCTCAGTGGGTATGCCCACTGCGCTAGCAACCTCTGAGTTGTAGGCGGCGCAGGTTCGATTCCTGTCAGATGCATTCCTCCCTGGGTGTATTTCTCTCTTCTGTGTCAGTAAAACTTTCATTGTGTATGTGTCAATTACTTGAGATTGTATGTCTTGTGTCTGGCGCAGCATGGTCAAATTGGCCCTTGCGCCATAAAACTCAAACCAATCAACCCTTAGCTATGCCATTGGCATTTGCGTTACAAGTGGGAATTTAAAAAGATGACGATATATCTTGTCATTAGCAAAATTGGTCAGATCTTGATGGACAATATATCTCGTCGAAACCTCTTGGAGGGTTAATCAAAAGCATGGTCTTGGGTTAAATTCCTTGGGAGTTATTTTCGTATGTCTATCTCGCAATAAATCACTTTCAGCAACACATATTTTAGAATATAAGACGATATATCTAAGAATATTTGATGACGATATATCTTGTCATTAGCAAAATTGGTCAGATCTTGATGGACAATATATCTCGTCGAAACCTCTTGGAGGGTTAATCAAAAGCATGGTCTTGGGTTAAGTTCCTTGGGAGTTATTTTCGTATGTCTATCTCGCAATAAATCACTTTCAGCAACACATATTTTAGAATATACTTTTTGTACAATAGGGCAGGTAGACAGGTATTTAATTAACGTCGCACTGGAGTAAAACAAGGGCTACTGGCGACGGCTCGGGATCAAACCCGAAGGGAAAGATCCGAGGGCAATACCACGTAATTTAGAACCACGGTCAGATGACAAGGTCACACTTGAACTGGCACCTCACTCTCCAAACTTCCACACTACGCCAATGTAAAATAGCGAGTGGTGCCGGATAAATCTCAGATTTATGCCCGATAGATAGGCGAGCGGATTCACTCAACCCCCTTGCAATTGCTTCGCTATAATGAATAGTTGTTTTTATTGCTTTGATAAGCAAAACTATGAAACAGTGCCTCTGACAATGCTTTTTCCTACATTTTATATCGCAATTTTCTTTTGTAATTAAACTTTTTTATTCAATAAAGTAATAAATTTATTTATAATATTTTTTCATTTAAAAAATAATAAATTTTAAATAAATAATTTTTAATTTAATAATAAAACATTTTAATAAAATGATAAGAGTATGTAAATACCTAAAAAATTATATGTATATCCATTTTCCGAGTTTTGTGAAGATCTCTTAAAATAAAAGATATATATAGCATCTTTAGGCACCAAATTCTATATACGAAATATCAATAGAACGAAACAGGTATACTCCAATTTTTCAATATCAGGTAAACAGTGAAAAAGCCCTTAACCTTTTTCTGACGGAAAACGTAACTTACTGTGAATTTGCTTAACATCAATCTTTGTGTCCGCAACTTTGTCCCACTTCCTTGAAATAGCCAAGGTTACATACACTCTGTCCAAAAGTTAAGCATAATTGCTGTTTATGTGAATATTTCAGAAAATCTGCATCGGAATGGAAGGAAACGCGGTATGCGGGTGTAATAGGGTTATAGAAGAAAACAATGCAAAACAAGGATAATGACTTTTATTATCCAAAGAAAAGAGTTGAAAGAAAAAGGTTCACAATACGAGTGTCAACTTTAGTGAAACAGAATGATTAAAACAATGTGATGCTGAAGTTTAATACGGTGTGTGGGAACCTCTGGTAGCCACGCATGCTGCACAACGATTTCTCACACTTTCGATGAGGGTATGGATGAGTTGTGTGCTCAAAGAGTTCCAAGCCTCACGAAGAGCAGTTTTCAATTCCGGAATGGAGCTTGGTGGGTAGCGAAAGGCTGCAATATGTCTCCCAAGCATATCGCACACATGTACTATAGGATTCAGATCAGGAGAGTTGGCAGGCCACTGATGCGGTGGATATCTTCACTTTGAAGGAAGGCGTCGACCAGGGCTGCACGGTGAGGAAGCGCGTTATCATCCATGAATATGAAACCAGGACCGACAGCACCTCGAAACAGGCGAACGGTAGGCTCAAGGACTTCGTCTCTGTATCTTTCTTTGACCGCTAACAGACGTGTCATAAAAGTGGAGGTCTGTGCGGCCGTCCAGCATGATGCCTGCCCAGATCATGACTCCCCATGAAGGAAAACGATGTCTTCACGTGATGTTCCCGTGTGAAAACGCGTTCCACGTTCTCTCCAGATCGTGGTACGACGAGAATCAGTTTGCAGACTAAATCTGGACTCGTCATTGAACATGACATTGCCCCACTATTGTCGATTCCACTGCCGATGTTCCAAGCTCTACTATAAACGCGCGCGTTTCTGTGCAGACGTCAAGGGGATGCAAACTGCTGGTCATCTGGCATAGAGACCAACGTGTCTGAGTCTCCTGTAAACAGTTTGTCTCAAAACTATGACTCCTGTGGCGGCTGTCAGGGCTGAACCCAAGTTGTCTAGCAGAACAGTGCCTCTGACGTCGCGCAGTTATCGCCAAATATCGGTCTGGCCTAGCGGTTATTACCCTTGGTCAACCTGGTACTGGTCGTTTGATAACATCTCCAATGATTTGAAACCTCTGACACAGTCTGGAGATCACACACTGAGGCGCCTTCAGAATTTCAGACGCTTCGGTTTTGGATCGACCGGATTCCAGCATTCCAATAATTTGTCGCTTCACAAACATGTCCAGTTGACATCTTTGTGACATCTTTCGTCCTTATTGATTGTTAACAACGCTCCGTACCACAGCAATTGCGAAATTTCTCTCTAAACTGGTCATGCTGCTCGAGGCCGTTTTATACTCGCTCCGAAGTGCGCCAGTGCTTTACTCATGTCGACGTCTACTGAACTGTTTTGCATATGCACAATGTTTTACCTTCGTCCCACGATTCTCCACAAGTGATTTTGAACCATTGTATCCATATTTACTCCGATGTTTTCGCATTTTACGAATTATGCTTCACTTTTGGACGTGAGTGTATATAAACATTCTAGGATTATTAAGGGTGTTAAAGAATATAAACCTCCCAAGATATCTGCCCTCTGTTGGTCTCACAAGAAAGGATCTATATAAGTCCTGATCCAGTGTTGAACTTTTTGAGGGTATTCGTACTCATGGACTTGGTCTAGCTAATTTAAAAATTCTTTCCTTTGATAGTGTTATGTCTAGGAGTGCTCTAGATTGGTCATAAGACACAAGGGATCCCACCACTCTGTATAAAACTGGCAGAAATTAAATTTTTGTTACATGCAGAATGCATTCATACCAGGTTGACGTGTTGTCGCCGCAGGTGAACTTCTATATATCCTAGAGTAGACTAATCAAAGGTCCATTTGCGGAATTCTATCTTCAATGTGAGCCTTTGGGCTATAAAGTACTATATTGACGATTATTGTTTACTTTTAAAAGAAAAGTGACCACATTTAAATTAATCTATTGAAGAGATATATAAAATCATATATATATATATGCAAGTTTAGATAGATCGAGGTTTAATGAAGCTGAATTTTGGGTGTGGTAATTTTTCCTAGGAGTGAAGTTTTAAAAGTGACAGGTAAGAATGGTTAGGTACATCATGAGGAAGACAAGTTCTACAGGGTTTCACAGATATTATCTATGTGGTAGAAAAGATAATTTAAGGTTCTTATTGCTCTGTACATCCTTGTTTCTTGTAATATTTGAACTCCAAACGTTGACGTTATCATCACTTGATGTTTTAAAAGACATTTAAAAGTGAGGGGACAGTTACTTATATAGTGAATTGCTGAGCCGATTTCACCATGAATGCAATTATGATTTGATTTAATGTTAAATCGGTTGATAACATTGGAAAGGGCCATGGTTAGGGTAGAACTGGTTTAATCTTTGGTGAAAACTTTTTTAATACTGTTTTTTTTTTAAATTGGAAAACACAGCCTTTCTTTTTCTGAGTCTTCACATTCCGTTTGCCATTCTTTAATAATTTGATCATTGAAGGTTTAAGGAGGTCTCTTCGATCATTTTTAGGATAATTGGTTGATTTAGATTTAATGGCCCAAGATTAATCTTTTTAGGAAGTAGCGCGTTGAAACAAATGTAGAAAATAGTGATTCAAATGAAGTTACAGTACATTCTCCTTGAAGTTGAATCGATATTACAAAGTATGTAATACGTGAGTATTAATACTGTTTCGTTTTGTCGTCACAAGTTATTAAAATATTGGGGAAATTTTAACCTCGCACTCAATTTGCAAGAAACTTTCTTGAAGCCTTACCATACTTCTAAAATCAGAAGGTATAGTTGTGTAAGAAAATATGTTGAGAGTGGTGCTGCAGCGTCTGGAGGCGTGTGTATTTTCACTTCACATGATTGTCCCAGCGCTGTAGTTCCACTACACACATATCTACAGGCTGTTGCTGTGCAAATACATCTGCATTCCCTTATCACAGTCTGTTGTCTTTACTTGCCACCACATGACGCCATCAATCAAGAGGAACTAAATAGGCTGGTAAACCAACTTCCAGTCCCTTATTTACTGCTTATTGACTTTAATGGCTATAGTACCCTGTGGGGAAATGAAAGTACGAACCGTCGAGGTCAACAGATAGAATTGTTTATTTATAATCACAATCTGTTTACTTAATGACGACGAGAAAACGTACTTTCATGAACCCATCATGACATTTCATTCACTAGACTTGGCCATAAGTTCTCCAACCCTCCTGCCGTTTGTAGCTGGAAGTGATCTACATAACAATGATCACTTCCCCTTTTCGCCTCGCATGTCAGTAATAGTAGAGCGAGACTACCTACTTGTATCATCGAGCGAATTGGAGTGATTTCTCACAACTGGTGGCTATCACAGAAACTATGGTAAGCTGTAAAGATATAAATGAAATGGTCCACAAAGTCACTGGAACAATCGTAATGGCTGCAGACAATGCTATACCAAAAGTTCAGGTAACCCACCTAGACATTACAAACCATGATGGAACGAAGACTGACACAATTCTCACAAGAAACAGAGGAAATTTCGGAGATATCCCACTACTGCCAACCCTATCGCTTTTATAAAGGCCAAAGAATTTGTTCGCAAGGTGAGAGGCCATAGTCAAAGAGTGTCTTGGACGAGATACGTTTCTTCAATAACATCATCAGCATCAAGCATCAAGCAAACAGTTGTTATGGAAGAAAGTAAAACCAGCTAATGGACTCCATCAGGAATTTCCATTCCTAGTTTAGAAACTCGATATGCTGTTTACTCTTCGCCAGATGAAATTACCAACATCATAGGAGAGGGTTCTGCTGTTGTTTCAAGCTCCGATTCCTTTAGCCCAGCATTTCAAGCAACTGCGGAGCGAACAACCATCAATTTCAAAAATAACGGCAACTTCCCCTACAACTGTGAGCTAAAGATTTTTGAATTAAAGAAGGAATTATCTCGTCCCAATAATACCAGTCTATGACCGGACTGAATCACGTACCAAATGCCATTTAAGTTTAGATTTTGTGCCTAACATTCTTATTATGTTTAACCGTATCTGGCGTGAACATAGTTATTTCACTCTGTGGATTGAAAGTACGGTAATTCCAATCCTGAAGCCTGGAAAGAACCCCAAAGACCCTCTGCGCTACCGTCCAATTGCCTTGACGAGCTGCTTGTGTAAGATCCTAGGAAGTATGGTCAATGCCCGACACATGTACGTTTTTGAGAAGAACCACTGCATCCCTTCGCAACAGAGTGGCTTCCAGAAAGGAAGGTCTACTCTAGATAACATCATGCACCTGGAGACACAAGTCCGAAATACATTTGTGCGTAGGAACCATTTTGTCTCCATCTTCTCCGACATAGAGAAGGCATATGACCGTACTTGGCGACACGGTATTCTCCTACTTATGTTCGAATTTGGTTTAAAGGGAAATCTTCCCATTTCATCCAAAACTTTTTAAGAACAAGCAATTTTAGAGTCCGCATTGGACAAACCTTTTTTGATCATTTCATCCAAGCTGAAGGTGTCCCTCAAGAGAGCATTTTAAGTGTCTCCCTCTTCATCCTTCATTTCAGTAGCATCATTCATACTCTTCAGTCACCAGTTCAAGGAACGTTATTTGTTGATGACTTGCAGATACCCTGCCAGGAAGGATATGCGCTTGGTTGAGCGACTTCAGACCTCTGTTAACAACCTGGTCAAGTGGTGCGACCTGAACGGTCATACTCCGTCTTCAAGCAAGAGCTGCTGTGTTCATTTTTGTAGGAAACGAGATCTGCATCCAGACCCTACAATCAACACCAGGAACTCGTAAATTCCTGTAGTCAACGAGATGAAATTCCTCAGAGTAATCTCCGACATAAAACTCACCCTCATGCATCACATTTTACACCTGAGAAAGAAGTGTCAGAAGTCACTTAACATCTTAAAGGTGCTCTCGAATACATCTTGGGAAGCAGACCGAACATCATTACTCCGAGTGTATCAATCGGTCATCTTGTCTAGCATTGACTATGGATGTATAGCATATGACACAGCAAATGCAACCAATTTGCACAAATTGGGCACTGTCCATCACTCTGCTCTGAGGATATGCTCTGGTGCATTTCGCACGTCTCCAGTTAACAGCCACTATGTGGAATGTCACTAGCTACCACTTAACCTGCGACGGAAGAAGTTGTCCATCAATTATTATTTCGAGATCAAATCCTTGGATTTGATCTTGAAATAATAATTGATGATTGAATGGATGAATGACTGAATAATTGAATTGAATCATCTCATCCCTTGAAGCACGTGACTCTTGCTCCTGGTCTGAATTGACTTTATGACGCTCGTTCCTCTTGCATTAAACCTTTTAGTTTAAAGGACAAATTCCATCATAAACGATTCTTACCTTAGTGGTATTGTGCCCCAACAAAATGCAGTTTTTCGTTTACCACCATGGGACTTTCCATCTCTGTATTATATGAACCCCTTCACTCTGTACGCAGTCTGACCCTGCTCCAGCAATATTCCAACAAACATATCTCTTACACAGCTGTCAGTTTAGCACCTATTTTCCAGTATTCACGGATATGTCTAAAGGAGATTATGTAGGCTGCGGAATCGCATTTCCTAACACTATTTATAGTTACGGAATCCATACTTCCTGCTCAATCTCCACTGCTGAAGCGGTGGCAATTTATTGCGCCCTTCAGCAGATATCCTGTAGTACCCACACGGTAAGTTCTGCATTTATACTGACAGCATGAGTGTCTTACAACAGCTGGAACAATATACTAACAGTAGCCATCCTGTGGTGTCAGATATTTTTACCATCTTGCGTATCTTGCAAAGCAAGAGCTTTGATCTTCTGTTTTGTGGGTCCCTAGTCACGTGGGAATAAAGGGTAACGAGCTTGGTGACAGTGCTGCGAAGGCAGCTTCCATTCCATTACAGCAAGCCGTTCCTCTTAGTGACATCAAGATGTCCACAAAGGAGTTTTTCGACTCCTTGTAGCAAGAGTCGTGAATCTGCAAGTTACCAACAAATTGCATTCTGTAAAACCTCTTTCATCAGTGGCCCGTGTCTCTAATGTGGAGGATTGATGTCAAACTGACACGTTTTCACATTGGACCCACACGATACACCCATCGTCATTTTTTACACTAGGAGAGAGCGCACCCAATTGCAACTCATGCTCTCCTTCATTTTCTGTTTATCAACGTCTCAAATTTTTTTAAATACAATTTTGAAGCTGTGAGATTTGATTGGGGAAAATCCCCATTCAAACCTTTTTGCATTTTTGTGTTCAGTTGGTTTTTAAATGTCATCTAATTTTTCCAAATTCAATATGACTCATAAATCTATTTTATCAAATTTCATAATTCAAACTTTTAAATTTCAAACTTTCAAAATTTTATGCATATGTATATTAAATTCATTAGTTATGCTGCAAACGATGATGGTCTTGTTTTAATTATCTGACTTTTTGAATATTTTTATTCTCATCTACACATTTTACATGTTCTAAAATCTACCTTTAATCTTTGTCTTGGACTTGGTTTTTAAATGTTTTGTGCTTTTATTGGTTTTTTGTGTTTGGCGCAACTAAAAACCCCAACATCCAATCCAATCCTCGCATCCAATTTAGATTTTAACCAAGAAACAATATATGAAACAAGAAACTCATGCGTTTTGAAATAACTGAAAGCTGAGAATTGAAAAACTGCACAAAGTTGTCTGTTTTTAGGAACAATTTTACACAGATACACCGAACGTTAAGATGAGATAATAATGATAGTGAAGAAGACAAGAATTTATAAATGAGAGTTTTCATTCTAAAATTAAATACTTAAAATTTATGTTTAAGTATAATTTAATTCTTGCATTCCTTGAAATGAACGAGTCATTTCATTTGAATCATTTCATGACATTTCATTATCTGCTGTGCCGAAAGGGCAATGGGTTTTTAACTATGTCATTTAGTGAGCATTCAGAGGTTATAAGTAAAAGTGGCAATTTCTTTAAATGAAGGTAGGCAGGTAGTTAAATTTACGTCGCACTGGAACAATACAACGGGATATTGGCGATGGTCCTGGATTAATCCTGAAACTTTAAATTAAGGAATAACCTTAGATTAAAAATTCGCGTTCCTCAATAATCTGAAAAAAGTGTCGTAATGTCTTTTGGAAACAAATTCTTTAAATATACCAAGTTATCGAAACTTCGACAAGGCAAACAGAGGGGAAAAAGTCAGAGGCATGAGATTCTTATTATTTATTTTGTCATATTTCCAATCCATTTCAAATACTTTACGAAAATCGTATGCAAGGTGTTTCAAAACTTAGAAAAAATTACAATTTATTTCCGCAAGAACAGCTTCGGTGGAAAAAAGGAACCACCTCTCTTTATTTGAGCTGAGTTCATAGTAAAGCAAATTTGAAAACATCGTTCCATGGGAAATAACGCCTTCTATAAATTCATCTGTATAAAAGTTGCTTAAAAAGCCGTCTTCATATCAAATTGCTCAGAACAATTTCTAATCTCCAATAGGGACACCTGAAAAATAGTGATTAGGATGTCAAATTTCAAATCTATATCAAAGTATAATTGAGTATATCGAATTTCAAATCATTTGGACCAACAGTTTCAGGATTTGGGGCATGGAAAGTTGGTAGCAAATTTATACTATTACGCACACTTAGCAAATTCCATACTATGAATTCATAAAACATATTCCATATCGAATGGTATCTTTTAATTTGTTCTACTATGAGCAGTGCATGAATAAGGAGGGCAAGATCTTTATTTTCGAAACTACATTTCTGAGGATTTTACAGTAAAGGTAGAAATCGCTCGTGTTTTGAATACTTTAATGAATTCAGAATCAAAATTTATTATGAGTCACTAAAACATTAGAGCTTCACCAAGAATATTTTAAAAGTATAAAGTTAAACAGTGTTCTGTGAAGGTTGTTCTTTTTAAAGTTTCTGAAAAAGCAAATGGAATATTTTAGCAAAACTTGCCTACTTTTAAGAATTTAAACCCAAGCTCTATCGAAATTAGGGATGTCTTCCTTGCAAAAGAAGTTAAGACTTTACTCGATTTCATAATTGAACAAATTTGTCAAAAAGAATCACATGCAATCTGTAAAACGGGATTTGAATGAAAGATATAAAATGCTTCAGAAATTACCATACAACACTGATTTCTGTCAAAATGTTTGGAGGATGTTCAAAAGTATATATAGATAGCATTGCATGTGAAATGATATACTATTATCGTTAAGTATTTTCGGGAATAAACATCGAACTAGCTAGAATAAACAACCACGCTCGTAAGCATATCGAATGATATCTTTGAAGCTTGTTGTCTCGGAATAGTTAAGAATCTGAGAACCAGGAGTACAGAGGCAAAACGGACTTTTCGTGACAACTCTTTTGGCGTGCTTTTTGTCGCGACTTGTGGCAGGCATTGGCAAGCCCGTTTTTTAGCTTTATGGAAACCTCTTGAAGTTTGAACTGTGTTTAAACTTTCATTTCTCCCGCCTTTTTTCCTTCTAGAAGGTTTTGAAAAGTTCCTTTTCCTATCCTTTTTATTGTCCTTTGATTTCATTGGTCCTTCAGAATTTTTTCCCAATTTTTTCCGTTTCCTGTTAAGTTGAAGAATTCATGTTTAACATTCAGTTTGTATTTTAAACACAGCACAGTGCATTCATTCGCATTAGGTTGTATCGTTTCTTGCTTTCGTTTTATTTTCTTTTAACCAGTTCTGTAAATCAATCTTTTTGTTTAACCATGCCTTCTATTTTTATCGTTGTCCAAATGTGGAGCGTTTCTGTGGTTAAGTTTGAAGATAAGTTTCAGGATGTTCTTTCACAAAATTTGAAGTTAATTTTTTCTGGTGTTAGGGCAACTTTAGGAAATGTTTATTTCGATGCGTATTTATTTAAAAATTCATGTGAGGATAGAAAAAATTGATTGTTTTAATAAATTTTTGGAAGTTGTTAGATATTGATTGGGAGGAGTATGAAATAAGTGAAAAGCTTTAAAAAAGGAATTCGTTTATGGATACTTTTTCCTATTTAAAAATTTTTTTATTAAAATTTTTCAATTTTTTCCTCTAATCTTAAAGTTGGGTTCGAAGACAATTTTAATTCATTCATTTCATTCTTTTACTGATTAGCCTAAAATGGCTTCTTTTCGAACACAATTTTCCATAGCGATATTTTTGGCCGGCAAACAATACGCACCAAAAGCATTGCCACAAAAAAAAATCTTACTGCAGCTGTCCCGAGACAAGTATGTTCAACTCCATGTGAGGATTGATGGTAAGAAAAAATTACACAATCGCCTTTCCTTCACAGAGATATCCAGTTTTTACTAATTCAGATTATGAATGCTCCTCCAATGAAATAGGAAAGATGTCTTACTGCTAAAATAGAATTATATACCACAGCAACCTCGTGAGATATCGGAATGCTAAAGGAAATAACATAAGACAGCGGGTACAAAACGATACAAACAGACTGGCTTCTAAAATTTATTATAGAAATTTTTTTCGAAAGGCCCTTGTCTTAAAATTTACACATTTTTAACTAAATTTTTTGTATTTTTTATTTAATTCATAATTATTTTCGATTGTTTGTAGTTTTAGTTTCAAATGTTAACTAAAACTTTCATTATAGTTCATTTATATATCGTCGGCTTAGAGCAGAAACTTATTAACTGACAAAATAATTTTTTTACTATCCAGCTGTTTAAAGACTATTCGCTTTCAGGCCAAAGAATAAAAATTATAGGCATTTTGTGTACATATTTTAAACATATTACAATCTAACAATGTTTATCTCATCATCTTGAAAATAAACATTTAGTGTGCAAAAAATGTCAGTTAAAAAGTTTCTGCTCTGGACAGACGATCTACTAATTGCAATAATTATAATTTATTAAAGTTTTTAATGCTTATTTTATTGTCATTTTCATTGAGAGAACAAAACGATGGACCAAATAGAAGGGCTCTCCAGCAATCTATTTTCCCGATATTTTTGTGTTGATTGGAAGAAGATAATGTTTGTGTGCTATTTTGTACCAATTTAAAATTGCCTGTCACAAGTTATAGTTTCCAAAAATAATGCATATTTCTTGCTTATAATGAAATTGCAGGCCGGATTGATTCGATGGATGGGCAGGGCCGACCTTTTGTTATTTATTTGTATATGTTTGAAAACGATAAGATTTTGAGGTTTATATGTCTTCAGGCGATAGTAGTACTTAAGGGGACACCACAGTACCCTAAAAATGACCAAAAATATCGATTTTCTTATTGCTTTATTTTAATTGTACAGCTTTAAAGAATATGTGCACAGCAATATAGCTGTATCTACTTTATTTAAAGAGTTATTGAAGTTTTTCCATCGATATCGAGAGTGAAACCGATTAATTTTTAAACTGCAATTTTCTCAGCTTTCTGTTTCTCATGACAATAAATATTTAAAATAATAAGGCATTTTTTTGTGACTGAAACAGAAATTTGAAACTTTTATAGTTGTTTTTAGATGATGTTTTTTATAACGTTGTACATGGAATAAGAATTTAGAAGAATAGTTAATTTTTAAAAAATTAATGAAATCATTCACTGTGTTTAAAAGTGAAATGTGTAGTGTATAAAAGTATTTGTAAAAAATAAATAATAGTACATGCAAACTCATGCACAAAACTGTGGGAAACACTTATAAAACAAAGAACAAATATTTGAAAACATAAAACTCATAGAAGTAGGAATTTTAAAATATTGAAATATTTCTCAGCAAAATTTATTTTTTAAATTGTTGCTTGTGTAAAATTTATTTTGTAACACTTGTAAGATCAAAATTAATTATTCAAAGGATACTGTGTCCCCTTAAACTAATCAATAATTATTTTTAATTTAATTGAGCAATGGTAGACATGAAAACAGCCTGTTTACACGATGTTTCTATCGATTAGTTACAAATTTTGTAAATGCTCTGAAGTATGCTAGGCCAATCCACCCCAAAACACTGGCCCGTGTGGAATTTTCTAGTCTCCACTTAGCTTGTTCTCCCTGCAAAGCGATAACATAGGGAATTCCTACAGACATAGCTGAGATTCTATGATACAGATGCATCACCCCCAAAGACAACAAAAGGAAGTGGACAGGTCGTTGATAAGGTCTTGAAGTAATGTTGTGCATGAAGTATTGGAAAGCCTTTTAGAGATTGGGAAGATGGAATACTTCAAAGATTTTGGTATCTTTTCAGATGGGAAAAACATCTTAACCTTCATGTCTCGGCGAGGTATCTCATCATTAGAAGAAAACAGACTAGATACTGATGGACGAGATATCTCGCCATTAGAAGAAAACTGACCAAATCTTGTGTCACTTTTCCATATGTTTTCCACAACTGTGTTCTTTAACCCCGTTTGAGTCTAACTTATCTTTTTAACATTAAAAGTATTATGACTGGGTGGTATACATTCCTTCCTTACAATACCTTTTGTAAATGGGATTAAAAATAATTTATAGATCTTTGTTGGCTGAAACAAGGGGATAATATGAGGTAGGTAGTTGAATCGACGTCACACTAGAGCAACAGGGCGGGCTATTGGCGACGATCTGGGAGCAGGTAAATATACGTCAAAAGTCTAAAAACAGTGGAAAAAAGAATCGACGCAATGCTCATTGAAGTTATATTTAGGGAACCGGAGAAAGGAGTTGGGACATCAAATATTTTGCTCTCTTGATGAAGGACATTCTTTTAGAGGATTAAATGTTTCGGGGAAGAGGGGAGACCTCTCGCTAACACCTCAGGAACAGCCCTGTGTGATACCAGTATGAAATTAATCAAAACTGACAGGTGGTTGCAAAACTGTTCACTACCTTTGATCTCAAGTTCATGCTTACATTCTACAGAGAAAGACGAATTTGCCAGAACATTTTATGACAAATAACGGTGATAAAATTTATTTTCTATTGATAAAGCAGTAAACACAAAATGAATTATTTTGATGGGTGTTATGACGCAAAGACCAGATTTGTACAAGCTGTACCATTAAACAAAATGAAATAGAAACTGTAATATAGGCATTAACCTGTAGTTATATCGCGCAACCGGATATACAATACTTCGATACATCATGCATTTGGATGTATCGCACATTCGCATATATAGCTCTTTCTTACTTGTCTCCAATGAATGGAACTGTGAAGAAATTCACTGTGTTTCTTTAGATTGGTTAGTAGGGTTTTATGGCGCAAGAGCCATATTTCGTCAAACCACGCCAATCAACATCAAGTAAATGGACAAGCTCACAAGGAAAGTTTTTACTGAAACGGAAGAGGGAAATGCACCTAGGGGAGGAATAGAACCTGAGCAGCCTACTCTCAGGATGCTAGAGCCGTGGGCAAACTCACTAAGCCACAATAAACCCTTTCCTTTCGAATTGAAAGTTCAAGGGTATGTAGGTATTTTAATTTAGACCGCACTGGAGCAACACAACGGGGTATTGGCGACGGTCCGGGATCAGTCCCCAAGGGAAAGATCCGAGGACCACACCACGTAATTTTGACGAGGTCACACCTGAGCGATTCCCCACCAGCCATTCCCCACCTGAGCCCACCACCCATTCCCCAAACATGTACACCACGCCAACATGAGGACATTTGAGGCCACGACAGATTTAACATGCACCATCCCCTTTGAACATGACGGTCTTTGGTTGGATTCGAACTCGCAACCCTCCGGTTGCTAATCCGTTATTCTTCCAACCGGGAAAGTTCAAGGGACACTTGTTTCTTGCCGTTGTCTAACTGAATAAGTAAACTTTGGTAGTCTAAAGAGTAGATGAAAAAGAATTTCTGTTTTCAAAAATATTTTACCATGGTTAGCATTGTTTTAAACGGTTTTATCTTTGTTTTCGTGTTTAAGTTCCTCATTTGACGAAATATTTTTGCCAATGCCCGTTCAATTTTGAACATGTTAGAAGTGCTTTAGTCATCAAGGGCGGAATTGAGAACCACTTGTCGTTACCCCTTACGGGGGTGGTTTCTTACATACATACCAGGCACGACCCGCTTAGAGAGAGGCCACACATTTACACCAGAGGGACAAATATCCATTCCCTACCCCAGATTCGAACCAGGAACCTTTCTATCTAGAAGCCAGCATCCTGACCGCCAGTCCGATTGGTCGGTTATTTTGACATAAGTAGTTAAACATAATTTTAAATAAAAAATTCCACGTAATTTATAGAAAATTTGGATCTTTTTACTTCCATCAAGCAAGATTTTCTCAAGCCTCGATACATTGCTCACCTCGGTATATCGCACTCTTTTCTTGTCCCTATACAAGCGCAATAGATCGTTGAGTTACTGTACTACAAGATATTTTCAGAAGGCATAATTTGGCAGAGAAGATAGAAATCAAAATTGCACACGACACAAAACGGTAGGATGTGTGTTCATGATACCTTCGGAAGAAATATTTAAAAGCAAGGCACGACCATGAATTTGCATCTAGTGGAATTTATGTGTACAGGAATGTAGTTCAATTTATAGAAAATAACAATTTTTGTGTTTTCGATCACAATCCTCAAAGCGAAAAAATTATAAAGTCTATTGACATAAGACGGTTATATATTTGTATTGAATAATTATAGACGAACAGCAACTTAAAGGAAGTAATAGATTAAATTCTTATGTATTTGAGATTAAAAAAAATCAAATCTCAAGAGCCATGTTTCACTAAAAATTCAGTCATGTATAAAAAAGTTCGACAAACCCCTATTATTATTCCTTTACTTCGTATTATTATACAAAATAGATGTTGAAAGAAAGCCTCTCTCCGTATCTATATTTTAATCTCAGAGTTCCCAAAGGAATAAAAAAGTAGCTACGCTACTGTTCACAGAACTGCTAAATTATATCTCTAGCGCTAGAATAACTGAAAATAGCTTTCTTTCAATTTTGTGTTTTGTTTTCAGAAACGTATTTTCTTCCAACAGTATTCCATTCCAATAAACGCACTGGTTCACTCTAATGCACTATTAAACGCACCTTCTCTTCAAAAATCTCCCACAGTCCATGAGAAAACTTTGGGGACTTTATCCCCTTTTGAAGGGGTCGAGCACAAATGACAAAGTGAGCAGGAAATGACTCTCCAAGACCACGATCGTGGAGAGGGAAAGTCGAGAGGTTCAACCTCTGCCGTTTCATCTTTTAAGTTAAAAGTGCCCTTTTGCAAGAATGCCCTGATCATGTGGTAATGAAGTTCGACGAAAATTTTTTCATAGTTTAATCCTCCAATCGCGTTATCAAAAATCAAATCTTTATTCAAAAGTGAATTCTTTGTAAAATGAAATTTCGATAATGGAATTTACGATTTATGCTATGTATGGAAGGTACACACAAAACAATTACAGAATATCTCCCTCATAAGAAGGATGTCCTTCTTATCCTTTTAGCCCTGTCCTTAATGCACGGTCCTGTTAACCCTCCAAGTGGTTTCGATGAGATATCTCGTCCATCAAGATCTGGCCAATTTTGCTATTGGTGAGATATCTCGTCATCAACATATTGCCTATTTCTTTATGATGACGAGATCAAGATCTGGTCAGTTCTCTTTGAATGACGAGATATCTCGCCCATCAAGATCTGGTCATTTTTCTCTAATGATAAGAACCTCGCCGAGACAATCACCAGCAGGGTTAAAGACTAATTTTTACATACTTCTTAACACAAACAAAATTTATTCAAACCTTGCATTTAACATTTGATAGAGTCATAGATTAGCAACCGGAGGGTTGAGAGTTCGAAACTCGATCCAACCAAAGACCTTTGTGAGCGCGGGGGCTAGTGCACGTTCAGCCTGTAGTGGCCTCAAATGTCCTCACGTTGCGGGGTGGAGAAGATTGGATAGTGGGGTGCCAGCACATATGTTGGCTTCGTCATCTGACCGTGATTCAAAATTACGAAGTGTTGTGATCTTTCCCTTCGGGATTTATCCCGGACAGTGGCCAAAATCCCGTTGTGTCGCTCCAGTGCGACGTAAATTCAGCTACCTACCTGTCATACATTTAAGAGGGAAACTCATACCACTTTCATTACCATTTACCTTCCCCCGATGGATCAAATGGTTTTACGGTATAGGAACAAATAACTTTGAGACCCATTTTCCGTAATTAATCTCAAATTTGCTGATACATTTCCATATTTTTATTTCAAAAATATGAATTAAATTGTTATAATTGTCCATAAACACTTCCTTACGGTAACTGTGAATATTAAATTAATCACAAATGTAACAAAAAAACTTTCATAGAAACCTGTTTGGATAATTGGAATAAACAAAGCATTCCATCCAATGAGACCTGTGTTTACATCATTTTCCTAGTTAAAAAATGTATATATATTTATTGAGATTGACATTAATTGTTAAGAGCCCCCTGATTTTTAATTTCAACATTTTCACTGGCCCAAAGCTCGCCTAGCACCGTAGAATTGTGACATATAGCAGACACCCTCCCCGCACTCCTGCGCACTTGGTCCAAAGGTCATGTCAGGTACGGACATGCTTTGTATACAAGACGCTATATTATCTTCGGGGTGTTTCTTCTAATTCTGAAATCATAAGACAAAACAGTTATAACGCTTTTTTGTAACCCTCGACTTTCATGATTCCCCAGTACTGCTTCCGATTTTAAAGACGTATTCAGGTAAAAAAAGTTAAATCCACTTTTTGAATTTTAATCGCGGCTCTTTGATAAGCCTAAATGTGTAAAAACTCAGATTGTGGAACTCATGGAAATCTTACGCTATTTTAGCTGTCCTCGTATAAAAAATAACGTATACCCATAGGCGCTCGCCTAGTGGGTGATCTACCACTGTTCCCCTGATTACATGAACAACATTCTTCATCAAACAAGTATGCGCTATTCGCCATGTATCTTACGGCTATAACCAAAAACGCTGCGAGGATACAAAGAATTCTAAAAGGGAAATAAACAGGAAAAATTAACGCCGAATCAAAATACTCCAAGCTCGAAAATAATGCCAGAGAGCGCCTGAAAATTCGACAATTGTTCAGGCACTGATAAACGAGTTAATTGATGCCTTTGTCTTGGAAACTGACCTATTGAAGCCTTAATCGTCGGTTATGAAAAAATGCTGCGGCAATTTATTTTATCAGATGTTTGACACTAAATGTGTAGAACTACTCTTCGGAGAGATTTGACGCGTTAAAACTGTTTTTAACTGTTGTTAACTGCGTTTAACAGAACCCTTTGGGTGAAAATGAACCAAGTCCAGTCACTTCAAACGCTTCATCAGAAACAATTCCGACTGTCGACGTTGAAGTTCAAATGAAGTAATTTTGGGGATAGGAATGAAGAGGTTTTCCCCCTGATGAGACTTCGAATTTAACAGATTCAACCCTCGCTTTGGGATATGACCGCGTCATTTTATTTCTAACCTTAGCCTTCACGCTGAGTGTAAGTTAACCCTTCTGGTGAATGTCTAGACGTGGTATCTCATCTCATTATAAAAACTGATCAGTCTAATGACGAGATATCTCGTCCATCCATATCTGGCTAGCTCTGTTACTGACGAGATACCGTGTCTGGACAACCACCAAAAGGTTATAACTCAGAATAAATACCTTATTTACACACTTCTGTTCGAAAGAAGGCATTTTAAAAACACAGATGAAATGCAGAAACTAACTCATTATTAAGCAAAAGTGGGGTATCCGGAGCTTCTGGGGGCCGAAAGTATCGGATTCTGATTTTTAAAACATCTCTATAAATTGAATATTTAAATACTTTTATGTTCTTTTTTTAAATAATAGTTGCATAGTTATTATTTTAGGAATATTAATTCATACGAGTTGAATACTATTATGATATGAAAACAATGATTGTGCTATGTTCATTATTATCTGACTCAACCATCTTTGGCATATCTAACGGATATTATCAATCACAACTCGGAAGTAAAAAGTGAAGTAGACACAAGATTTGAATATTTGATTTATGCTATTTTATGCACTATATTTGGTAAATATTTTCGAAATGCCACTTGAAACAGTCATTTGTGTACTTGGATCAACCGATACGGATCATTTTGCGCGTACAGTAATCCTTTTAACCCTCCTGATGGTTGTCTCGACGAGATATTTCGTCATTAGCAAAATTGGTCATATCTTGATGAATGAGATATCTCGTCGAAACCACTTAGAGGGTTAAAGCTTTCATAATCATCAACTTAAAATAACACAGATGTTTTCAAAATATAAGAAGCCAACTTTGCAAAAAAATCCCATTTTAAACTTAGGGTCCTTTAGGAATAAAATCCTGACTACACTACTGCTTAAGTTGGTTAAACAGTTTCGAAATTTCACTAACCAGATGATAAAATTACGTAGATATGTCTGCAAACAGTTGAAAATCATCGAATGCTCATTCAACATTAAGGTAATTTGATTAAAATAGGAAGCTGAGAAAGAATAGAAATGTTATTGTCTGAATGTTATATGTGTAAGTGATGGATGTGCGGAATAAGATGTTATTGAACTTTTGATAGGTTCACTGTAAAACGAGAGAAATTGCTGCAAAGAGAAGAACAAAATGAATATTGGTAAGTGAAATAAATATATATACTTTAATTTTTCATTTGAGGAACTTGGTTCAAATTTGAGGGTTGATTATATAATCGTTAGAGCAGAAACTCATTAACTGACATTTTTTGGAGACATTATTTGTTTCTTTTTATGATGAGGTAACGTTGTAATCTGTTTATAAGATACTTCCAAAATGTTTATAATTAATTTTTTTTTTTGGCCTGAAAACTAATAGTTAGCCTTTAAATAACTGCACAGTGAAAATTTTACTTTGTTAGTTAATGAATTTCTATTCTATGCCGACGATATTATGTCACCCATTGTATATGCTTTCGCCTTATCAAAATAGTCAGAAAATTTATATTTTATGTGGAATTACTTTAATTTAATTAAATGGAGAAGTACGCAGCTGTGCCTATCATAGGATGGGAAAATATGTGGAAAGTATGACTATCATTATCGTTGCAGCTTTTGAAAGATTGTGAACAATAACTAGCAGTCAGGCATTGAAATAAAGATCCGAACGTTCAGGCTAGATATTAACGATTTCAATAATTTGAAAATTTAATAAATGACGCTATGTCTGTTTTTATGAAAAGTTTCTATTTTAAAGAGTGCACATTGTATTTTATCTCCCCAATCCGTTATTTTAATTAAACACATTTTTAGTATTTCATAAACTTTAAAAATTCAATTTTTTAAAAAAATATTTAAATAAATAAATATGTCTATGAGTCTTCTAGCGGGCTGCACTTTTTTCATAATGTGAAAATCGGAAAAAAATCCTAATGATTATTATTTCATTATATTAAGCAGTTCACGTTGCAAGTACAAAATTCTCTAAGAATCATCATGAATAAAGAAAATACTCTGATTAAAAATTTAAATGAATATAAAATCTTGAAAAATATGCTGCGTGAATAAAACAAAAATGTTATATAAAGCTTATCAAACAATAAGTGGTCCAAAATAATATATTACAGTTTTTTTATATGAAAGAAAAATGTAGCCTATGAAACGAAGAGCATAATAATTATTGGCAGCTGAAAAAGTTTCTTTAAAATAGAGAAACTTGTAAAAAATGAAATTTTTGCATTATTAATGAAAATGGTGAATAAAACATATTTTAGATAATTCTGCATTCTAATACTAATACTTTACTGAAACAATGAGATCATCATTAATTATAAGTCTTGTTTTATTTACCTAAAATTATTTTATAATATATAATTTCACACGTAATACTATCTATATACCCGTGATCATTCTCAAAAAATTTTGGCGAAAATAGTGTTGTAAGAAGGAAATTTCTGAAGCATTTTTTCGCCTTTTTAACCAAATCCCGTTTCACTATAAATTACGATTTTTTAAAATTCTGTTGATTGAGCATACATGAGGGTATTTTCAGTTTTATTTCAAAACAAATTCCGTTTTACACATAAATTACGATTATTTTATAAGAAAAACGCTGCTGATTGCGCATACACGAGGACATTTTCGATTTTATTTCAAAACAAAGTCCTTTTTACGGATAAATTACAATTTTTTAAAAGGAAAACGCTGCTGATTGCGCATAATGAGGATATTTTCGATTTTATTTCTAAACGAATTCCGTTATACAGATAAACTACGATTGTTTAAAAGAGAAACGCTGTTGATTTTTTCATGCACGAGGACATTTTCGATTCTATTTCAAAGCTAAATTGAAGCTAAGAATGCTTTGTTTGGAAAAACATCGATACAAATATTTAAGCAAAAAATCGCCATCAATAATTTTTCTTTATTCTCAGTCATCCAATAAAAAGTAAAAAGGAACTCAAAATAGTTTAGATCAATTTCATTATCCGACCTCATCATTTCACTGTTTTATTGCTGTTATTGTTATTGTTATTATTTGTTTAGAATTCAGCTCACATCTACTATCATTTCGCCAATGCAAAAAAATAAAGAAAAACTCTCCAGTTCTGAGTCGATCGCTGTTTGTGAACGCCCCCTGGGATAAAAAAAACACACTCAGGTAGAATAAGAAGTGTGTAGGGGGGAACAGAATCGGGCAGGTTGGAATTGTCGTAAAGGGGAAGGATAGAATGAACGGCCGAGAAAAAAGAAAAGCTGCTGTCAGGCCGAGTAGTAGAATAGGAGTCATTGCAACGTGCAACATCCAGCTTAGAAGTTTGGCCGCTAGAGACGCGAGGAGTAGTATATCTGTGGTGGCGTTGGTAGGAAAGTTTGGCGGTGCACGCATCAGTTAGTTGAAAAATGAACATTCGTCCCAGGCAGTCGAAAAACAATTCGAGGCCCAAGTTTTTGCAATGCGGCGCCGGCTCGTCGTACAATAACATGTCTGCAGTAAAAAACATCGTTCCGATTTCGTCGGAATAGCATTCATAATCTGAATTTGTAAAAAAACTGGATATCTCTGAGAAGGTAAGGCGATTTTGTAATTTTTTTCTCCCTTCGTCAATCCTCACATATGAGTTGAACAAACTTGTATCGGTCGTAAATATTAGGAGATATCATATGCTAACTCGTGTGGCTGTTTGTTCTAGTTTGTCGAGTGACTTTTTCTCTAGAAATAGGCATTCTTTACAGACTTTTTTTCCGTTGCTTACAAAATATTTGAGAATTTGTATTCCGAATATAAAATGGACATTCTCAAACACATGATGCTAACGAATGTTGTCTGTAGCGTACACTTTTCTTATTAATAAATTAGATCACCAGCGAAAAAAGGATGAGTTACTTTAACATACATATTCTATCGTTTGCTCGCAGTGACTCAGTCTACAGTCCAAACATTATATGCGTAGAATTCGTATTGTAAACATGTTTATTATTGTTTGGCCTTCTTGGTGTGAGTAAAGCCTTTTATTAGTATGTTACCTGCACTTTTATAAGTATTTAGAATATAATTCTAATAAAATGTTAACAGATAGCATATCAGATAGAAATTTTTGTGTTGTTTACACCTGTCATTTCTATCCATCTGTAACACCTGTCATTTTATTCATTTGTGTTCATCTATCTAGTGTTTAAGTAAATAGCGGGATTTTTCATTTGGTGTTTTAAATTTTCTTATCTGATCACGATACTTCCATTTCAATTAGAATTTTCTTTTGTTTTTTAAAAGAATTACTACAATAACTAATAGTTCAAATCAGTAATTTGTAAATAGAGATGCCTTAAGAATTTGAGTTCAACTATGTTACAAGAATTAGAGAATTCAATTTGTATTACGAATGTTCAGATTTTGAATTAATCGATTATGCAGAAAAAGATAACTTCCTACAGGAAACAACGTTCGACCAGTATGAAAATATATTCTCAAAAATATCTTGATGCATCCAGACTTTTTAATTTAATACTGCGCTTCTATTTCATTAGTGTTTTGGGTAAACAATAATTTGAACCACTGAATTCAAATGGAAAATGGTCACAAGAAGCCAACTGATAAAACTAACAGATAATCAAGCAATAAACCAACGAACCAGTCTAACGCAACCCGTCATCTTTAAAAATTTCAAAGAGCAGTGTAGGATGATTTCTTAATGAATACTTCACGTAATGTAGCTTTAAATAAATTTAGGAACGTATGTTTTTCGAGCAGTGTTGATAAATATGTACTTGTTGAGTTCAAAAAGACTTAACAGAAAAATGTCAATTGTTTTCATATTGTATAGTGGGCATAAACGTCTTGAAGATGAATTTTTATTTACTCTACATGAACTATACAAAATGCCAGTGTTTTGGAAAAAGGGACGGTAAAAATGTAGCATGTTTAATATCCACATGTAGCATGTTTTCTGGTGTATTGACTTTATCAGCATATCTTTATTATCTTGAAGATACTTGCAACGTTCTAGTCATTTTTATTAATTTAGCTTCATGTTTTTTAAGCTGTCAATAAAAATTAAGTGGCATTGCTGAATGACTCAAGCGATACAATATATCAGTTATCATATTTTTATTGCTTTAATTGATTTATCAACACAAACGAGGTAACTGCATTTTCTTGCTTTGAATAAATCATTTCGAAACTTTCAAACCTTACACAAAATTTCGTAACTTTTCTGTAAATTTTTGAAACTATTAAATTTATGGCTCAAATATCCACTTTTATCATTAACGAAGACATTAATCCTTTTAATCAATATGTATTTAAAGTCATAGCTGCTCTTAATTTACATGTTATGTTCACTCGAATATAAGGTTTTAAATATGTATCGATAATGGTTTTTCAATGCAAATTGACTTTTTGAATAATTTCCCGTCTTAAAAACGCATTAATGTTGTTTCCTATGATGGGAGACCTTTTACCGATACGAAAACAATGATCAGCAAAATTATCGATCCTCGGATAAAATTATTAAGTTTTAAAAACTATAAGGTCATTTGGCCGAAACCGGGATAATTTTTAAATGAGAATAAAATAAATTTGGTATTCCCAGCTGTTATGACTAAAGATAATCTTAATTTCTCACGAAATGCATTGTATATTAAAATTATTTAGTTTAAGGTTTTGTCACTTATGATCAATTCAAATTAAATTTTAACTACTCTGATCAAGTCCACCATCTTATCTGATTTCCATATTTGTACAAAGCACCATCGCAAAAGATTAAGCTTTCAAGTGTAGCATGTTTTCAATTGTTTTTCCAGTTTACTGAAATTGATTTCGAAAATTAAAGCACATACCATTGTAGAATCGTATCAGAAATCATTATCGTATACTGAACTCCTTTCTGTACTACAATAACATTTAATTCTCATGAGAAAATCGTGTAGAACAAGCGTATAAAAACAACTGAAAAGCGATATCCAACGCAAAAAGAAACTAGAAGTTTCAAATGTAATTGTCTTTAAAACTATGGAAAGAAAAACTCCCATTTGTGCGCGTTTTGTGTTATCACTAACTAGGATACTTAGAACAATTGAATTCTTGTACTTATTTTATACTCGTGTACTTATTTTAAAAATTATTCGTTATCATAACAATCCTGTATGCAAATTCTAAATATATTAACAAAACACTTTTGATAAGGGGTAGGTGATATCACAGGCTCTATCTCTATCCCTCTGTTAACTGCTATGTATCGTACTCCCCTGATTTTTCGAACTTGATTAGAAAATTTCAAAATATTCACTTTAAAACACAACCTTCCAAATCCTATGAACCAATAGTTCACGATACGCTATCGATGATATAATTCCAAAACTATTGATGTGACTTAAAAGCGATCATAGTACTAAACGCGTTCACAGACGCTATTTGAAATATTCTAAGCTCAGTGAAAATGTATTTATTACATATTTAGTCATACTAAGCGATATTATTATATATAATCTTCACTTCTTATATTGCATTCTGTATTTGATTTGAATTTCCGACACTTCAAGTATGCTATACTAGTATAAATTTGCAATGTAGAATTTAGAACAATGTAAATGTACCGTTCAGTCTTCATATTGCCCTCTTATTCTCAGTTGAAAGGTTTAATTTTAATCTTTTTCTTGCGTACCATTCCATAAACGGAAAAGTGGTTAAAAGTGTCCAATCAATTTACATCGTTTCTTACTTGTGTCGAGGGTCTGTTATTTCACTTTCGTTTACTTTATATTGTCCACTTGTTATTCCTAGTTGAATGGTTTAATTTTTATCTTTTTCTTGCGTAACGTTCCATAAAAGGATTAAGAGGTTAAAAGTGTCTAATCAATTGTACATTGCATCAAACTTGTGTCGAAGGTCTGTTCTGTTATTGCTCTTATGAAGAATCGACTATGTTTTCTGTTGAACTACAAGAAGTTTTAAATTGTGATTAAAATTTTACCATACATTATTTTATTTTGATGGGTTTGATAGTCTCCAAACTAAATCATAGAGGTAAATAAATGGCGCAATGGAGAAAATATGGTTAGCTGTGAGAATCATTACCATATACAATCGTTTGAATGTGAACTAAAACTGCTGTCCTTTAGAAGTTTCTCATAACGTACTACCAAATTGTTCTTGCTTTCCAACCTCTTATGTAACCTCTTACAGATGTAAAGATAAAAGTTCAAACATGTGTTAAAAAGATACATGTATGTATGTGTTTTACAGTTTTACTTTAATAGGATAGGTTTTCGAAAACTGAATGCTTTAACTCCTATAGTCTTTTGCACAAAATTCACTCTAAATTTTCAAGCAATTGTTATTTCGACACTTTACCTAGCCGTGAGGATAATATTGTGGTCATATAAATTTACCAGAATGAAATATTTTGCAGCCTTTATTTTTAATGCTAATAATATTTAGAGAAACTCTTAACAAACCTTATCTTATTTTGAAAGTCTGGTAAAAAATTCTGAAAGTTTTCGTTTCCAAATTCTTTGAACATCGAGAAGCTACAACTACTTCGTTAAGACGACATAGAATATTTAAATGTTATTCATTTTCGCGGGACTTTAAGCTTCACTCCAATAAATAATTTTTTTTTTCAAATTTTGCATAAAAATATAAATATTTGTATATAAAAATAAACATGGCATAAAGAATTAGACATTTTATGTCTACCTCCTTTGAGATTCAATTAAAGATTTGAAATAACTCTCAGGGAAATATTCTCTAGCTCTAATATGTCGTTCTTTAGAAAACTGCAAACTAAAATACTCGGTTTCAGGCAGTAACTGGCCATTGGATATGATTCCAGTTTTCCCACGGTTCACGCCCCATTAGTAGCAACTGCAAAAGGAATATATCGCAAAGAAACTCATGTAAAGGCACTGTTCCGATTGATTCGGAATTGCGGAGGTCAAATGAATAATGGATAGCGTCATGGGAAAGGAAAACTGTATATTATTATCAATCACAACCCAAACAAGCCCCTGCTTAAAGAGAAAACCATAAAGTTAGCATTTCTAAGACCCTGTTATAAGTGAATGGTCTACTTTACCTCAAGAGATGTATTCTAGAAAAATCGCTTCTATGAAAACCTAAGTGATCTGTCGACTTCAAACTATTTACGATTACTTTTTTGCATTGTATCAAATCTACAATCGCACTACATTTAAAATAATTACTGAAATCTCTGTAAAAGCTGCTGTTTCTCAGAGCATTGTTACTCTAATTTCAACAGGGTGCATAGCTGAATTTCAGATGATTGGGCTTTTGCTATAATCACAGCTGCGTTCACAAATCGTTAAATTTAGCTTGTAATGCGATGGGAGATTGCTAATCAGAATGAAGGAATTAAATGACCGGTAGTGGAAAAACGCGTTCAATGCAGAATTCTCTTGATGGCATCTTTTTTTAGCATCAAAACTAGATCGGTATGCTGCCACCGTAAAACATCCACAAAAGGGTGACAAATCCTTTGGATTATGTGTGCCAAAATGGATCTAACCCCTTTAAGTTCACTTAAGTTTAGCCAAAGTTAAAGTAGATCCTACCCCTTAAGTTCACTTAGTTTTAGTTTCGCACATGCTTTTGTTGTCTATGAGATAGATTTTCAGTGTAAACAAACAAACCAGACGGTCTGCGAAGATTTTAGTTCTGCTCTCCAAATGCTTTCGCATGACACCAACCGGGGTTATCTTAAAATGTGGCGTTTTGGCAACTTTTGACGTTTAATCTAATTCAGAATTTATTCTTTGGAATTTTTGGTAAAGTGCTGAAGTCGTATTTGAAAAACAAGTCAACTGACGTCACGTTCAGAATGAGTACAGTAAACACGTATCGCCGCAGAAACACTACTGCGCCCTATATTGAGCTTCTAAAACTTTCCTTGTGTGTATACCATTACTTGAAGTTTTCTGTCTTGTGTTTGACCCAGCTTGGCCAAATATGGCGCCTGTGCCATAAAGAACCAACAAATCATCAACAAATGTATAAGTTTCCACAGAAAAATATAATTTCTAACCCATATTATTCCAGTCTTCATCGTACGTTTGCATTTATCATCTATGAGTGGTGGTGTCCACTTTTTCTTGTGTATGAATAAAAACACGTATCAAGAATACATCTTACCACAGCAAATTTCATTACTGCGATTCATATTTGTTACTCAAGTTTTGACTTAAGTGCTAATGGACGTTCGATGAAGTTATATCTCAGTATAGGTATATGGTCTTGGGTGCTGTGTGTAATTTATACTTTTCTACAAATATACTATGCAAAATATACTTCTCCTTACCACAGCAAATCTCGTTACAGAGGCTCGCATTTGTTACTCAAGCGCTGATTTGAGTGCAATGGACTGTCGATGAAGTAATATCTTACGATAGGCCGATTGTCCACTCATTTTGTATCCAGTCGACATATTAAGGGGTTCAGTGCTCGCCGTTCATAAAATCAGCGGTAAATAATATCAGCTGCTTTATGCAATCAAATTCCGAAAAAGGGATTCAACTCAATGTAGTATCATTAAAAATTTGGTTAATAAAATCAACACAGAAGTTTATAAAATCCAAGTTTTCAGTCTGACAACGTTTAGGAAAGGATCAAGGTCAAAAGCATATTGTTCATTCCTAGTCCTCTTTATTCAACTAAAAGTAAGGTTATTGTGGGAAGGCAGGAAAACCTACATGGTGTCCTAGGATAAAGGGAGTGCCAACCTACCGCAAAAACGGCAACAAATATCCAAACAAGCTTGTACTTTGTCAGAACATTCGAATAGAGGGGAAATGATAGTAAATTGCTGCAAAATTTTTTTATGGCGAATATACAGACTTATTCCTACTACAATTAAACGTTTTCATGCTTTATGCGAGATCAGGTATAAAGGATAAACAAGCAAATTATTTTAAATTGTTGGTTCCCATATTGTAGATCTCCAACACATTTAATACTTTATACAAGTAATGGGTAAAATATGAATTTGGTATAAAACAATCAAAACACAACTTTCTTCATTTTCTTTATTCAGGTTTGATTGTTTTCTCTGTCATGACCATGTAGAAAATTAATGGATAAATTATCAATTTTGGATAAAAACAAACTAAACACAGCTTGCCTCATTTCTGTTACTAAGTTTTGATTGTTTCCTCTATCCTGAACGCGTAGAAAATTAATGAATAAAATTTAAATTTTGGATAAAACGATCTAAACACTACTTGCCTCATTTCCTTTACTTAGTTTTAATTGTTTTCTCTATGCTGACCATGTAGAAAATTGAACAAAAAAGGTTACTTAAAATTAGAAAAATGCATTATGTTTGAGGCCAAAATAATATTATGTATATAAATTTATTCGTTTAATCTTTAGATAAATGTTCTGACTTTTTTTAATGGTTGAACGAAATATCGTTGTGAAATTAACGAAAGCTCCATTTCTTTTACGATGTGTAAAAATGAAATTGCTTACTTGGATTTAATGTGTTCCTTATACTTACATGTATTACTATCTATTGAAAATGATGTAGCTCTGAAATTGATTACTATCCGATATTTCTTCCGTGTAAAATCTTCATAAAAAAACAATCTGGCTTTTGATAAATATGCTATTAAAACAATAGGCTTTGGTAAATGGCAGTTCAGTGTGCTTTTTGATAAATATATCGCACATGGGTATTACTGTTTGGTAATGCTTTAAAAAGAGAGAAGAGTTTTTTCGTTAACTGAACAACGGAACACGAAAAAAACACAAATTAAGTAGAATCCACTGATCCGATCAAGGTCAGAAAAGGTCTCAATTAGTGTAATTAAAATGAAGTAATGAAGCTAATTAATAGGTTCCCCTTCTTCTGGTAATGTTACACTTTGTCGTGTGACGCATTTTGAAACACTCTTAAATTACTGTCCCACGTGAGCAAAGTTCACAATCTGTTTCAAGCCGCACCTTAGGTGGCATTGTGTAGACTGCATTCATTTTCGAAAGCATATAATAACGTGAGTTGAAGCCTAAGCATATGCTTCAAGAGTTGATGGAGTTTGTAGAAAAGTGGATGTATTTAAGGGCAAAAATGCCCCAAGTTATATATTTTGTATTTCATATCATGATCTTCAGTCGCAGTTGTTGAGTTTGATACATCAAGTGCCTAAAATCGTGAAAAAAATATTTTCTTGTACAAGAAGTTATAGCTATTTCTCTCACATTGCGTTAATTGCTTCCAAAGAAAGCATCGTGCTTGTTGATATTAAAATGTTTAACATTTCATGCAATTTTTTGACCTTTGCAAAAGTTCTCCATATTTTCAACGTAGTTTACCTTTTTGTAGCACCTAACCTCATACTTTTGTTAATAATTCCAACGTCTTTTGTGATAACCCATAACTTTTATAATTCTTCAACCTTTTAACGTTGTTCACTTTTGTAACCAATTCAATCTCATTTCTCCCTCAATGCCATGTATAGCCTCTCTAGCTTTACTTTCAAACATCAGTTCAGTTTGGTGATCCTCATACTTCTAAGCAATTTTATATATTTATTGTTATTATTTACTATACAATCTTTTTTTTATTCATTTGTGAATTTTGTTCCAATGTATGTCTCCACAGTGAATTTAAAGATGATGTTAATCTTATACCACAGATTGAAAAGGAATAAAATGAAAATAGTTACAATTTTATTAGAATTAAAATTACTGAGTTTTGAGGATAATACTGCCATGAGATTCTTTTTACCATACTTTTTATTTCAAGTTTATTTGATGCACCTCAAAGCAAATAAGGGATTCAGATCTGAGTGATGAATCAGTGATTTTGTAAAAATTAATGACAGTAATATAAGGAGTTTATGATATTCTGTCTGATATGCAAACATTTCTGACTTTTCATGATAAAATTCTTATCTTGAACGTAAGTTTTCTCAATAAACAAGCAAAGTTGTTTTTCACCCTACGGTCATTTATGGTTATAATTAGACCGCTGAGTAGAATTCCGTACCTGTAAACATCCACGCTACCAGGATTCGAACATAAGGTCTGTTGTATATAGACCCAGAACTATCGCTATGCTGCCACCATGTCACCTCCGTGGCCAAACTCAGCCTATACTTTCACTGCATGTAAATTAACAAAGTAGGTTTCGCATTTCAGTCCATTCAAATAGCCTTATTGCTTAAATTGTAGAAACTCAATCCAATGTGAAATACGTGATTACAACAGTTTTCACCTCTTGATATGACGAAAAGAAAACAAATTTACTCAAATTCAACGAAACAAATTTTTAATTACACCGGGAACTTACTTTTTACCATGCTTTTTGCATATCTGTGATGCCTTATACAAAGGCTCTGAATTAAACTTCCTGGTAGCCTTAACATTTAAACATTGTATCCCCTTTGCCTCTAATATTTAAGAACACACCTTTGATTCAAAGCTATAACTGAACCAAGTTTTCTTCTGCACAAAATGAAGGATTAAAATTTACCAAAGAATAAAATCAACCGGCTGTTATTAAAATGAATGGAAGTTCGGTGCGTATGTAGGTGTTGGTAGAATCATATCATAAGGCAGTCCAGACAAGGTAACCTTGACATTTAAATATTGTATCCCCTTTTGCCTCTAATATTTAAGAACACACCTTTGATTCAAAGCTATAACTGGACCAAGTTTTATGTTCCACAAAATAAAGGATTAAAATTTACCAAAGAATAAAATCAGTCACCTGTTGCTAAAACTGAATGGCAGTTCTGTGAGTATGTTGGTGTTGGTAGAATCAAATCATAAGACAGTCCAGACAAGGTAACCTTAACATTTAAGTATTTTATCCCTTTAGCCTGTGCTATTTAAAAACACACCTTTGATTTAAATCTATAACTGAGAAGTTTTCTGTTGCACAAAATAATGGAGTAAAATGTACCACAAAATAAAAGCAATCGCCGGTTGCTAAAAATGAATGGAAGTTCGGTGTTAGTGTTGTTGGTAGAATCATAAGACAGTCCAGACAAGGTTCTTCTGCTAATCGTGGAACGGTCTATTTGACCAACCGCTGCTGAGCAGATTTAAATGAAAATGGAGGCCACAGCCACTCCCTTGGTGGAGTCGCATTCTTTGCTCCCCTTTTTAGGGTTCATGACCGATTTTTCTCTCCGTCAACTGTTGGTCGCTAATTGAAACTTGTTTTCCTCATCAGATACTGATTGAAGAACGGTGAAAAAATTGTTATTTTATTTTAGTTTTTGTTAAGAGATTTTTTCCCTTTCCCTTGCTGCCTTCAACTCAATCGAAAACAACCCAAGACAAACACATCTGTCGACTTCGTGATCTGCAAAAGCCTCTTCACCAAACTGCCAGATATTTTGTTGCTCAGCTCGTATACGTTTCAATTATTGACTTTGTAAGTGTAACACTCCTAAGTAGTTTCTTTGTGTTCAGAGAAACCGTTTATGATCTTCGAAAGCAGATTCAAACACATATCGACTCAATGACCTACAGAGACCTTTGCTAAAAAAGCCAAATTCTGTCTGTGTGATTCTGGAGAAAGAAAACCAATCCCTAGTTATTGTTTTCGCTAAAGATCTAAATCATTGGAACTTCCCACAAATTACTCCCGAGTTGCTTTTTTAAATAAGTTTTGTACTTAAGAAATGTTTTAAGTTTGCATTTTCTAGAAATTTGATGAAAGTGAAACTTAATTTTTCCACTACAAGCCTTTTAAGGGAACCTTAACAAAGGAAGATTTTAATTAAAAATTATTTTGAAAGAATGCACAGTATTTTATTTTAAAATTCGATTTCTGTCTTGGGACGTACTATTGTAGCTGGAAGATACAAAACTGTCTGACGTGGTTTTGATCACGCTTTTAGTAAAGAAATATGTAGTAGTTATCAAACACGTTATATGAAACTGTTTTGTTTCACAATTTGACATTCAAGCAGTCTTTCAGAAATATGAGTTGCGATAAGAAAAAAGTCAATGAACCTCAAATAAACGCCACGAAACGTTGAACCTGGTATTCCCAAACAGAAAGCTTTTAATTAATCAAAACAGAACCCAGCTATGAATCTGCATCGAAGGTAGACTTGTACGAAACACAATACAAAGCTTTTTTTTATCTCACTTTATGAAATCTATCGAATATCGTAATGGTGGTTCTCTGATAAGATTGACGATAGGGAGAATTGTTAGGTATGAAGCAAGAATGAAAATTACTCGTTTATTTCATGATTGGTTGACTTCAAAATTAGATCTAGTGTGATTTTTTCTTTTCAGTTTTGCGCTTTGAATTATTTTAAGTAAAAATGGGATTAAAAACTTTGGAGCTTGAATTTTAGGTGTTTTTTTTAAATTTTTGAAATAAAGTCCATAGAAGGAAGAGTAAAATAAATTACTCAAAAGGCGATGCCAAATCGGCCAACCAATCAATGAAAAGTCAATTTTTCACAGAGCAGTCACGTGACTACTAGTCGACATGGTGGTCCCTTTTGAAGCTTCTTTCAAAAATAAAAAAATTGAGATCATATGACAATCGAGAACATCGCCACTGTTATTTGATCGATCCGAATTAATCCCAAACATCGTGTTTACAAAATGTCTTGTCAGGTATTATGAAATAAAATTAGTTGTGATGAAAATTTTAGTGAAAAAAAGGATTGCTTATCTGATTTTGTTATATGTTTATGTTATATTAAAATAAGACCTGTGTTCTTACATATGGCAATGCATTATCTTGCATTTCGAGAACACAACTGCTGTTTGGTGGAGCCTGTTAAATCCCCAAAACATCATATTTGCGAAATATCATGTCAGGTATGAAATAAAATTAATTAGAAGGAAAATTGATGTAATGAAAAAAGGATTACCACTCTAATTTTATTATTATTATCATTTCGAAAACATAACTGCTATTTGGCAGATCCTAATTATTCTCAAACATCATATTACAAAATATCGTGTCGGGTATTAGCGAGTTAAAATTATGTGGGGAAAAAGGATTAACCTTGATTTTATCATCTTTATGCTGCGTTTAAATAATTTGACGTTCTTTTATTGAGATGTACTTTAGATTTACCTGTTGACTGTAATTCAAATGATTTCCTACTTTTTATTTTATAGTAACTCTTAGTGCTTTTTATTTTATAGTAATTATCGCGAAATTTTAAGTTTTGTATTGGGAAATGGTATTTTCCAAATAAGCTCGTTGGAAAATACCATCCCGGAAAAATTAAAAACTACTTGATAGCAGATGCAAGGATTTGAAAACTCGCTTATCAAATCCTTTCATCTGCTATATGGGCTCTAGTAGTTATATCACAGGATACAAATATGCATTCCAAATACTCAATGTTTAGTTTGCACAGTTGTCATTTTCTCTTTTCCTTTGAACTGCTTCATTGTTACTAAAAAGTACAATGAACAAGTTTCTAACTTTAGACTGAAAAAATCCAGTACAAAAACTGTCCACTTCTCTCGAGTCACCTTGCTCTTGAGTCCGTGGTACCGTCTTATCGGGAAGTCTTAACTGCAGTACATTCTTCCTTTACCGAAAAGGGAAGAAAGAAAAGTCATGGTCATCTTTTGAGAATGAGGTCAGAAGAGGTGTGGTGAGAAAGTTTCACATTGTGGCTAGTTTGAATCATATTTCAAATCAGTTTTAATGCCCAAGTGATTCTTTAATGAAACTATTTTACATTTCCCAACAACTGATTCCATGAAAACAAAATCAATCAAAAACGACTTCTCATAAAATATATAGATATGGATATCATTATATACGCATCAATGTGTGGTCCTCATAAAAATAATACAAGATGCTTTTAGAGGACTAAATATTTGTAACTCTTGCAGAAATATGCAGAAGTACAGGACAAGGACAAAACAGACATAAGCGACATTTTACCTCGGAGTCATTTATCGTAAAGACCAAAATAACGATGTTCAGGTAAAACATGTAACATAACAAGTCATTGAATCCACAGATGGCATCAGCACCATCTCTTGTTCAGTGCATGAAATCCTACATTTCGGTCATCCTCGCGGTACGCGCGCGCGCGCGCGTCTCTCTCTCTCTCTCTCACATCAGACCTCGGATATCAAATACTAAGCTACTGACATGAAACAGTGAAACCGTTCCTACAGAAAAATATTAAACATGAAATACGAAAATACAGATTAAGTAAAAGAAGTATTAACTAGTATTAAAATGGTTACATTTCCATTGCAATTAGGATCTATTGTGCTAAAAAATACGCTCGTTTTGTACTCGGTCCTTTGGAATATATAGGTTTATTTTTCATTTGTCTATGCACACTCTGGGCGCGCGCTTTGCACCTTTTTCTTAACTACAACAACCGGGCTTGAATATTCTGATGCAGAGGGTTGAACATTGCATTGTGTTCTACCCATTCTTCCACTTGTTATCAATTATTTCTCGCTCTGCAATTGGTAATCGCCTGGGTCTATACGGTAGGTAGATTGTTCTTCTCTCGGGGAAATAGTCATTTCAATATTCGTCGTTTTAGTTTTGTTAAGGGCATAATTTTTAATGAGTCGAGTTTTTATGCGTGTTCTTTACCAACATCGAGATCAATATTACATTCATCTCTTCCATCTACCTCTTACTCTAGATATTAGTTACGTTTTTTTGTTTTGTGGAAGTTGTCATTACAGTTAATAACTACTTCAAAATAAGTTAACAATTATAATGTCTTTTAATGAATTATTTGGAAAAACAAAAATTAAAATTCTGATTATAATTCGTGATCATCAATTTGAATAATTTCTTCAAAATATCTTTGGATTTTATATTCTTATTCTAGACTCCAATTAACGTTAATTAGAAATATGTTTTGGGGATGACCCAAGCATCACAAACATTTCCGCATCCGTTTTATCTAACATTTTTTAGTTTACTTCACCTCTCTCAACTACTTTATTTACTAGAGACATCTTGGAATCAACAACACTAAGGATTTTTGTTCAATGCTTTTGATTTGTTTATAACAATCTGAAGCTTTTTGTCAAAAATTATTGCATTTAGAACATTTTAAGCCTTTGTTTTTATTATAAGAGCACAAAGAACTTTAATGGCCAATATTCCCACAGTTAAAGCATAGAATTTTGGAATTTCTAGACGGATTCATGTTTTTATACTTGAGAATAAGTCACTAACACCGGGTGACATCACCGTCATCGTTTGTCAATACATGAAGTCCTACATATGTATGTTTGTACATTTGTATTATATTTGTTTATTTTGTACATTTGTAGAAAAAGCCAATTTGCTGATTTTGAGTTATGTCCACAAATCATTTCAAAGTAATAATAGAAAAAATTCCAATGTCCTGCCAATTCATTCTGAAAGAATGCTAACTGGATATTGTAGCCTCCCCTTTTTTAATTCCAGGGTACAGGTTTATTTTAAGGGGGCACAGTACCTTTAAGCATACAAATCAGCAGGTAAAATAGACTAATTTCGATAAACTGTATCACCAAAAGTTTTATGTGTATCATAATGAAATTTTTTGCAGGGTTTATTTATACTTTATACTACACAATGCAGAAAAATTGGTTTGATTTTTAAAAATTAAATAATATTTTACTAGAATTTACCATAAGATCATTTTTTAACATACTTTTTTACAAGCATAACATTCGTAACTTGTGAGTCATCCTGTGCATTTTCTATAAAACTTAATACATAAATAAATGCAATATAATCGACTTGCTGACCAGAAGTGACAACCTAAACAGGTAAATATTTCGTAACGTATAGTATACGATGCATTCCAGTGCAATGCCAATGCCATCAACCACGGTTGTAAATTTTTGAACGTTAGCTTTTCGCACGTTTTTCAAAATTTTTCGAATGACGGGATATTTTGGACCTAGGAACCGGTAAGAGCCAGCGGATCACAGAGAAACAGTGCTTTATGTAGTTCAAATTGTGGCATTATTAAACATTTTCATTAACTCTAAAATCTTAAAGTATTCGTTTTTTATTGTACTGTCAAGACTAGAGGAAGAAACCCTATAGCCTTCACTCTCCAATGTCGATGATTCACCTACCAATAAAAATAGTAAGAAGGATTTATTTTGTGTTAAGGGGTGATCACGGATTTTTTGGGCTCAAGAAGCTAGCAGATGAGTCATTTGTAATGCGTTTTATCGTAAAAGCGAAACTGCGTATGAAAAATTGGAATATTTCTGTAAAACTTTGATTAGAAACGAAACTAACTGGAAAATGATCAAACAATTTCCTTAAAATTTTAAAATTGACAGTGTAAAATAAAAATATATCCCCAAAAAACTTTATTTCTAGAACCAGGAAATTGGAAACGGAATTTCTGTTTATATGGCATTGTCTACGAAGTACTATCAAAAGATGACACGCAAACAAAATTCGGCACTGGTGATAACCTTTCTTTTTTATGCTATTTTTCAGGTTTTATCGTGTTTCCTACGATCTATAGCTAATTTTTATTTAATTTTCCTTCAAATAAATCTCTATACTTTTTTAAAACCTATCTCTAAACATTTTAATGTATCATCACAAATAACACATATATAACAATAATTAGTTTTTTAATTTTTAAACACAATTTTCCCTGAGTTCCGACTATCCGAAACGAATACTAACCCTCCCTCTTTCAGGGGTTTTGTAGCACAAATGGAACCACGAATAGAATAATTCAACTAAAATTTGATTAAACCCCACGATGAAACGAGAAAATTATGTTAAAACTAAAAAAATCTCAAAGAAAAACCAAAAAAACAGTATATATCGAAAACCAGGAGATTGCTAATAGAATTTGCGTCTACACGTATATATAATATAAAATTTTGATTAAAGTAGTAATAACACTAACTGCAAGATTAAAATATAAATTATATGAAAAATAAGCTCACAGTAAATTAAGTTCATTTTCAAAAGTGATATCGAGTTCAATGTAACACGAGGATGTGAAAAATGAATGAAAGTTGAAACTTATCTTAAGAATTTCACCCGTTGAAGACAAATAAAAAAATAACTAAAGTTTAGCTTTTAAATTGAATATTTAATTTAAGCTTTATTTTAAAGACGTTTGCAGCACATGAAAACTAGAACGGGCAGTTGTCGGTATACGTTATTCTCAGAAATAAAATTACCCACTATACCCTTTAGTTATAAACTGTCACATTTTTACAAGTTTTGTGTGAAAGCAGGTTAAATTTCTTCAATAAATCGAATACGATTAAATTTTCTCATCCTATTTTTAATGGCCATAAATATAAAGCAGTGGATTAAGACAAAATACTCCAATCACGTTATATCTTTTCTATAAAAACGAGATTAATACTCCCTTTTGTGTTCGTAATGAATATATTCGTCAAATGAGTATCGCGAAAATATTAAAGTTACAGTTGAAAAATTATTTATTTAAAGAAAATCACATTTCAGGTATCGATCTGGTGTAAAATTTTCCGCAGATTTCAAATCCGTTGCAATTTTCATTCTATCTTTAACGATCGCGAAGATAGAAACTTGGACTAGGGAAATAAAAAAGCCCTAACGACGCTTCCAAACTCGTCATGTGAACGGTGCAGTAGAAATGTATGCTTCTCCAAACGCCTTCTAATCGCGAGAACGACCGGAGATTGTTGAAGCGCCGAAGCTATCTAGCGCTTGGATTCTCGCGATTTCTGCATGTGAACACTCCAGTAGAACTCTATGTACTTTGGCTACCCGCATTTTGTTTGGACGTAAAACGCGCGTTGGAAAACGCCTCATGTGAAAGGGGCCTTATAGTGCGCGCAAGCATGAAAATTACCATTCTGAGATAAATGCAATTAAAGTTGAAATAGTTATTTTTAGCATTCACATGCTTCAAGTAAACAAATAGATTTGTGAAATGAAAGAGTTGAGTAGTACATATTCTGTTTATATTTGTTACAGTAAAAATATTATTATTAAAACTTTCGAAAAAAATAAATAGCATAATTCCAAACCAAAACTAAGAAACGTAAACAAACGAACAGCTGAAATTAAAAATAGGTGTGTTCGAAAAATCCTCATTACGAACGAACGAATGCGAATCTTTTCATGCGGTTTTTTACTAGAATCAGAACATTTCAAACTATCTAAATAGATCAAAATTGGAAAATCGATTTTTTAAGGTTTTAAAGGTACTGTGCCCCCTTAACCGAGTATATAGATATATCCAAGTGTATTTATTCGTATCCAGAAGCTCTGGAAGTTTTTTTATTTTCTGGATCATTTTTATTGTGACATATTTTATCAACATTCCATTGCATTTTTATTTATAATTTCATGGTACACATTTATCTCTAAACTGTTTCTTTTATTACATTATTTCAAGGTCTTTTTCATTGCGCCCTCCTAATATTATGCACTGGCCCGATCCTTGCGACCTTCAATTTCCTCAATTCGACCCTTCCAATTGACTCCGTTATTCATTGATGAGTCTAGAAAGTGAGAAAGATCATTTCATTAAAGCATCCAAAAATATAAAGCATCAGTGATGAGCTCAAATTGCTCTTCTGTTTACAAAATCATCCTTCAATAGAAGTCATTAGCCCAAGTTCGACGATAGATTAAAAACCGCATAAGATACGACGTAAAATTTATTTGTCGTCCAGAATCCCAAATGAGGCCTTGGAACACAGAAAATGAAGTCTTGTGGCGTGGTCAAAACTAATTGAACTAGTGCAATTTCCGGCCGGTATTCCTGCATTGAGGAAATCTGGCGCCTGCACAGGAAGTATATCAAGATGTCCATGGCTGCACGTTAACAGGTGACACATTATATTCTAGGTCACTGGTGATTTGATCAGAATAGTAAAATGAAAAGGGATTTTGGCTTTCACGGTATATTTATGGCGGTTGAATATTATTCATTTAATTTCGCATGCTGTGAATGGAAAGTTGCTGGAAGGTACTTAAATTAATACATTTATTTCCTAGTGTTTCGTTTCGACAAAACACTTAACGATTTTGTCAGATCGATTCTGAGTTTTGACCTCATTTTATGATAATTTAGACATTAGCTCATGATTTGTCAAGTGAAAATAAAATGATATCGTAGAGGAAGATCGAGACGAAGTTTTTTGCTTTTACTAAGTTATTTACTTATTTTTATTAAAAACATTACTTATTTCAGTTAAGCTTGTTGGGACAATGGACTTTATTTTCCGAGATTAATCATTCAAAGCAACCTTTATAGACTTAGAGAAAAATAGGTTAAATATCGTACACTGTGCATTTTGTAAGACACCGATGTGCTTTTTCTTATTTCTTGAAACAAACTTTTTCCATTATTTATGAATAATGCTTGGGGTTATGCTGCATGAACGATTTATGTTTTATTTGACAGTAATCCAACTCGTGATAATTACTCGCGTGCTTATTCTATGAAAGGAAATATAATTAACAAGCAATACTGCAACTTTTTCAGCATGTAATAGTTCTTCCTGGAATGAAACTTTGAGAAAGGTATCTACATTAACTTTTTGGAAGACAACACTAATTTAATACAAAATATAAATAATTTTAATTAAGTGATATTTAAGGGAAAATAGAAACCATTTTTTGTATCAATTCCAATATTACGGTATCTGTCTACGGATGCAATTTTTTAAATTATCACGGAACTTAAATATTTTATAGATTTTGTTATTGATTTCTATTAGAAAAATAATTTTATGGCAGAAAATATTGTGTTTAAAATTTATTTTTTATTGAATGGAGTAGAAGAGTAAAAAACAGCCAAAAATACCATTTACGCAAAACTTCATATTTCATATTTTGACTTCATATTTTAAAAATAATTAACGTTTTTCCAGTTTGTAGAGTAAATTATCTTCTAAAAACATTGATTCAGGTATTGAAATACAATCATTACACTATATTGTTATATTTAAATTAATTGTGGACTTTCTTAATAATGGTTCAAACCCTGCTTTATAATCTTTAGAACGTGTATAAAAAAATTCAAAAGAATTTAATTGATGTATTCTGAGATATCGTGTTTTGCGGAGAGTAATGCTTAGCGAAAGTTGCATTTCGAGGAAAAGTTAAAAACAATATAAACCCCCATGTCAATCAAAGATATCATTACTTTTTAAAAATTTTATATCTCCAGTTCTAATGGTTATAGAAGTAAAATCCGAAGTGATTTGTAGAGCTAAAGAATTGCAGTATAATAATATGTAAAATTTGAAAAACGTGAAATTTGGGTGAAAATGGCGTTTTAAAGATATACAGGGATACTTTAAAATACGATTTTCTTCAAAGCAAAACATAACTTTAGTTTTGTCGCTTACATTTATGAGAAAATGCAGGTATAAATTTTTATGTGAGCATTTGCGCAATAGTAAAATGTCTCAGTCTTAACCTTTTTGTTATGTAAATCTTAACGATTCATTTCAACAATTTCTTTTAGATAATTCAGTACTTAAATAATGTTAACGATAAACTAAAGTTATGTTTTGCTTTGAAGAAAATCTTATTTTAGTATTGGAATAGCTAAAAAATGTTTTCTATTATTCCTTTAAATATCACTTAACTTCTCATATTATATATATTGTGTGTTAAAGTGTTGCTCCAAAATATTAATGTGGATACCCTTCTTAAAGTTTCATTCTTCGCGATCTACTCAGTCTAAGAAATCTTTTAGTTATGTAAATGTCTTAACTACTCATTTCAACAATTTCATATAGTTCAGTACTTAAATAATGTAAACGACAAAACAAAGTTCCGCTTTGCGTTGAAGAAAATCGTATTTTAATATTGTTATTTTCAAAAATGTATTCTACTTTTCTTTAAACATTGCTTTTAACCAAGTACGTAAAATATTTTTGTGTTCTATTAGCATTATCTTCCAAAAAATTATTGTGATACCTTTCTCAGTTTTATTCTTCGCGATTTATTCAATCAAAAAAGCATTTTAGTAATATAAATTTGATTCACTTTAAAAGTTTCTTTAAGAGAATTCAGTACTAAATAACTGAAATCCTTGCATACATATTTATATCTTAGCATATCTATTCCCTAGAATTGCTTGCGGGAAAAAATTAAAATTCTTCATCTGAGTATAATAGAAATATGTAACACTTTGACTTATATTTTTAATTTCTTTTCTGCACCAATTCCTCTTCTACGCTGATTGTGATGTTCAAACAATTATGCTGTTCTGGAAAGTTTCCTTATTACGAGTACCATACTCATCCATCAAATCTACTTAATAAAGTTATCAACTGCAAAATTTAGGCTGGTGATTGGATCTGAAGCTACAAAGCTGAAAGTTAATACTTTCCGATAGAAGGGCTAACCCTTTCGGGTCAATCCTCCTCAGAAAGATTTCTAGCCGATAGACACCATCAGTCAAAAATCCTTGTCCAACAGAAATAGCTATTGATTTGACCTCACGTACCCTGGTTCTACATGCTTTGATAAATGAAGGTTCGCTTTTTTCCCTTATTCACTAGCAATCGAAAAAACTAATGCAATAAAAATTAAACAATCAAAGTAATAAAATTGAAGGGTCCCATTTTTTTCTTGTTTACATATTTTGTTTTTTAACTTGACGGAATTGTGGTAATTAACTCTGTGCTGAATGTAAAGCTCCTAATTCATAGTATGAATTACCGCTTTCGGTGTAACTTATATTTCGGCCGCTTCAAGTGAAACACTAAGTCAAAATTTTCAGGAGGTGCCTTTCTAGTCTTTCCAGTCCAGAATGTAGTGATCTTTAGGCTGGTGAAATCCCTAAGTCATTTTTTCTTTGCATGGAGGTCAATTTTTCTTGAGAAACATACTAAGTTTAACATGAGTAGAATTTTTTCCTCTTCATTTTCACAGAACTATATTTTTTTAACAAAGTGTGTTTCACTTGTACGTCGATGTATATCAAATTCATTTTTTCTATAATACTTAAACTCTCCTAGTGTTATTTTTATGTGCATTGATTATTCACATGTTCCAAAACCAGGAGAGTTTTTCGTTAGTGGTTATTTCACTTATATTTTGTCGGCGCACAAGTGAAACACTCGCAAGTCCAAATTTTCAAGATGTGAGGTTTTTAGCCTTTCTAGTCGGAATGTGGTGATCTTTAGACTGGTGAAGTGTGTCCACTAAGTCATTTTTCTTTGCATTAAGGCTGGATTTCTTCTTGAGAAACACGCTTATTGAGTTTAGCATGATGGAATGGTTTCCTCCTTCGTTCCTCAGAATTGTATTTTTAACTTGGTGTATTTATTTCACTTGTAAGCCGACTAAGTATATAAAATTCAAAATTTTCTATAATACGTGCACTCTCTTAGTGTTATCTTTTATTCTCATTAATGATTCACATACGCAAACGTGAAGCATTCAAACAACTGACCAGCACTGTAGGACTCAAATTCGTTTTGCGGTGCTTCATTGACCAAGCAAAAACTATCAAATGGCCACTCGTCTTTGGTTCCCTTTCAAGTTATTTGTTACCATTTACCAAACATTTAATGTTTTTTACCAATCACATTCGAAAATAGTTCACTTTTACTCCTCAAAGTCACTCCTTTTAGTCCACTAAGCCAATTTTTCTTTGCTTGAAGGTTTGTTTTCTTCTTGAGAAACGCACTTAATGAGTAAAATCCCCCTCCTATTTTCTCAGAACTGTGTTTTTTGACTTTTCATATGTAAGCCGATGCTTTAAAGTTTCAAATGAGCTGAATTTATCTTACAGTTGACTGATTCGAAAAGTCGTAACATTTCTACAATGCTTTGTCAGGAACTTACTACTATACTTAGTTCTAAGGTACATAGCGTTGATATTTAAATTTAAAAATGGCTTATTATGTGGTAGTTGCATACTTTTCCTTTTTAATATCAATGAAGCAAAACTATGTACTACTTTCAAATTTAGTGTTCTGAAACATTAAGAAATATTTAGAGCCATATGGCGTGAACTAAAACTTTTATTTTACTGAGTTAAACTTATTCTCTAACAGAATGACTGATATGTAATCGATTGGATTCAAAGGCCTGCATTACTGATGAAAGTCTCATTTTGTAATTTTGGGTTTCATAGAATTGTAATATCTTCATTCCTAGAGTTGATGTACATTAAAACAATAGTTTTTTTAACCATCATAGCGTTAAAGTACATTCATTAATTCCTGCTGTTCCCATTCAGCTAAATCCTGGTGTTCTGAGCCATGGTATAATGTCCCCAAATGGGTACATTACACATTTGGGCAATTATCCCCACGAAGAAGACATTTTTAAAAATAATTGTTTATAATTTCTGTCTCTAAGTACCTTAAACATCAAATAAAATAATTCTTTAAGGTTTAATTCTTTAATAATTCTTAAAGTAAAGAGGGTTTTTCTCGGGATTGTGGGGATCAGTTTCCCAAAGTAGGAGCTACCGCCCCCTGTGGGAGCTGAAGGAACCTTGAGAACAATGCTGACCTCAGTGAAAATAGGGAGGGGCGTTGTGGAGCAAGAGTTGGCATTAAGGTGCTAAAAAATTTGTCGCCTAAAAACATATTTAGCAAACACTACTTGACCATACAGACACTCACTACAGTGCCACACTGTCATTGATTTTTTGTAACTAAAAAGAACTGACTGCAAATAGTTGTCAGATTTCAGGATGCTGCTGACGAAAATATTGCCTAATAGAAACGAATTGGTAGCACAACACGACTCGTCCTTATTGGTGATTATTTTTAATTTCTGTTGATTATGAAACTGCTCACTAATATTAATCAGCAATTTAGTGTGTTTATGTGCAATTTATTTTTGTTATTAAATTTTAATAAATTGCTTTATAATTTCAGTTACAATTTGTTTTATTTCCGAACTAGCTTTTCGTAATCCTAAAATTGCACACGCAGCTACCTAAAGTTTTTGGTGAAATTCAAAAGTTATGGGCACAGCTACACTGCAGTTTATTATTAGGAAAGATAGATTTTCCAAAGGGGCGCCGGAAAATATTGTCTTTGAAAAGGGAGCTTGAGCCAAAAAATTTCGAGAAACTATGGGCTTAAAATTTCTGAATTCAGAAAATTTCTCCACATAGGCTTTAAATCCTTCAAGTAGTTTCAACGAGATATCTCGTCCTTTAAGATCTGACCAATTTTGATAATGGCTAGGATATTGCCGATTTTTTAACGGTGACGAGATGGAGATCTGGTTAGTTTTCTTCTAATGACGAGATATCGTGTTGAACAAGATCTGTTCAGTTTTGCTAATGATGAGACACCTCTTCGAGACAACCACCAGGAAAGTTGAGTCATATTTCCAATCCATTTTACTGCAATTCATGCCAAGTCCGAAGCCTTTCCCTCGATGTACATCAAGGATGACAAGGCTTATTTTGAACAAGCTAATACAGCGCATTTTCATTTGTGTGTCCGGTTTATTAATGATTTCGTGGTTAGCTGTATTTTTTAACCGTTTATTACGTTTTCAAAACCGTATGAATCGAATCCTTGCAACGCACCATATCTCATCCACGTCAGAAGTGTCAAAGCCTGGGCTACAAGAGAAATACCATTGACCTCAGCTGACCGAAAAAGACGAAATGAAACGATTCATATACCATTACTCACAAGAATATACTATTTGCCATTGGCATCAAAGGGAAAAAACTTAAAAATGACACCCCACGCTTCAGCAGAACATAAACACTTTACTGAGTATTAAAATACCTGAGCGAACGCCGTGTTCAATGGAAAACTTTAGATACAATGTGATCCACCATTATTCACCTTGCACTGCCTGCTGTCGAGTCTCAGGAAGGCCTCTCTGTTTTTCTCTTTTCTTTTTTAATTTTTGAATAACCCTTTCAGAGGACTGCTGTCATTTGAAAAATAAAAATGAATTACGCTGGAGTGAGTTATTTTTCCTTAGACAAACCTATCGTACGGATTGGAATCATGATTTATAAGCGATCACATTTTCAAAGCAACGACTAATTCTGAACTTATGTCATTGCGTGTTTATTACTTCAAAAGCAATTAATTTCAGTAAAATTTCTTCTGGCTTTTCTAAATTAAGCATCTAAATATAGGCGGCGGTAGTGCTTCTGCGGCGATAAGTGTTTCCTGTTTTTTCCCAACGTCGCGTCAATTGTCTTTTTTCGATTTCAGCACTACGCCAATAAAAATTCCAAAGAATAAATTCCGAATTGATATATAATAATTGATAGGCCAGCACCAATTGGATTAAACGACAAACGGTGACAAACTATGTTTTAATGTACCCCATATGGGTATCATACGAGAAAATTTGGACAGCAGAATTAAAATTTTTACATACCGTCTTGTTTGCTTGTTTACACTGAAAATCCTTGTCATATATCATCGGCTTAGAGCAGAAACTCATAAACACACAAAACAATTTGTTTACTGTACAGCTGTTTAAAGACCTACTATTAAGTTTAAGATTAAAAATTAAAATTATAAGCATTTTGATAATGTTATACATCTTTTAAACAGATTATATGATAACGTAATTATCATCCATAAAATAAGCATAAAATGTCTCCACAAAAATGTCAGTTATTGAGTTTCTACTCTAAGCCGACGATGTCTAAATTTTAAATTTTTCCAGAAATTTTTAGTAATACCGTAAAAGATCTCTCAAAAAATAAATTACATAAATTCGTATATAGCTTTATACGATAAGAGATTCTTTTTAGTAGTGAAAGGTCGAAATCTATCAAACACGTGAGGAATAGAATTTTGAATCGTAAAATAGAATCCCTTGTCTAAGAGACCGGATTTAGTTTCCATTTGAGTTGTAACTCTAGTTAGTAAGTGTTTTTTTTCATGGATGCATATTTTTTGCCGTGCCAGTAGCTAGTCCAAATGACTTATTTATGGGACTTGAAAAAACGTGAAAAATTTCCAAGTGTACCAAAGGTCACAAGCGTGGCTTTGAGGTCAGTAATGACGATTTCATGGTCATTAAATTAAACTAGAATATCTTCCAATCTCAGTATCTTGTATCATAGAAAGGAGCCAACTTTTATACTACCTAGTTGACATCGTTATTCTTTAGCATTAGGTTGGAATGCACGTCTTGCTTGATCGTAATGTGCATTTCGCTCGTCATTAAAAATGTAGGGAAGGGCGTTATAAACGGCGTTTATAACTGTGAGCGATAATCTGTTTTAATAGTTATTATTATTATTTTTTTAATTTTTCAAAACGTGATATTGATTGAGTGTAGGATTTTCAAAAAAACTTCCTAGAATATTTTTCGAGGTAAGGAATTTTAGCAAGACGTGTGAAAGACAGTGCAATTTGGTGTACCAAAAGTATTTCATGGTGGAGTTGGGTTACATTCCTATACAGGGTGTTTCGAAAACATTGTAAAGGGTGGTAGAGGGGAATTCGTTAATTCGGAATGCTTTCTAGAGGAGCTAACACATATTTTTTCGTCCTTATAATTTATCGGTACTCCTTTCGTTCAAATAACTCTTTCAGTAACTTTTCATCCAAGTTTTATCTGTAGTAGTTTTTTAGAATAATTTCCTATAAATTAGATGCTTTCACACCCATCTTATGCTATTTTAGATTCATTTTAGTGGTTATTTTCTTAATATGCCACGCTTCCTGCAATATATCGTGCCTCGTATATTATCAATGCCTTCAAATTCAAAACTCTTATTGAATTATTCATGTATGTATAAAGCCTTTTATCTTAGACGAGTATTATTAAATAAGTTTCGACGTATGCAAACTTATATCTTATTAAAGCTTTTGATTATATGCTAATCAGTGTCGTTGATAGTTTTAAGATAGTTTATTAAATAGTACTAAGAGACTATAATAGAATAGAGTATTGATCAAACCCCCACAAAGTGTAAGTCATTTAATTTAAATATACAACTATACTTTAATTTTGTTTTGTGTTTTTTAAAATTCCGTATATTCTGTCCATACAAAAGTGTGTAATAAATGAATTTTTTTCTTTCTCTTTGCTTCAGTTTTTTATTATATTTGGTTCATAATGAGTTATTCGTTTTTAGTATCTTGGCGTAGATAATGATGAATGTTTTACATTCGCAATATCCTGTGATAATGAGGGCCGCGGTAGTTCAGTTGGTAGAGTCCCGGATTTTCTACCGGAGGGTTGCAATTTCGAAACTCGATCCAACCAAAGACCGCCATGTACGTGAGGGCTGGTGCACGTTAAATCTGTCGTCCTCAAATGCCCTCACGTTGGCATGGAAGTTTGGAGAGTGGGTCGTTAGCGTGTTGACCCCATCATTTGATCGTGGTTCAAAATTATGAGGAATTTTCCTCAGAAATGATCACGGACCGTCGACAATAGCCCGCTGTGTTGCTCCAATGCTACGTAACTACCTACCTGTGCTAATAATTTGAGACGGTATAATAAAGTTTTAAATAGTTTCAAAAGGGTAATACAGTAACCCCTCGATATATCGAGCTTCTTGAACAGCGCGATACATAGATTGGTGAGATATAGTGAGATTCCAAAGAAAACTTGCTTATTAGAAATAAAAATGCTTCCGTTGTGCTTTTTTGCATTTAAAATTATGTAAAACTGCACAAGTTTAATTACAAACCAAACGTAAAATTTGGGGAAAACCTTTTAAAATAATACTAAATGCGGAAGAATATTTTGAAACAAATTCCTTCTCTCACACTTTCGAGGAACCTAATTTTTTTACCAATTCAAATTAGGACGAATGCTTGAAACAAGTGATCTTGAACTCCCATTTCTAAAGCAGATTGAAATTTCCTCTGCTGTCCTCAAACCGAAAATTGATCGGGGGTAAAAAAATAAGATATGCGAAATAAAGAGGGGTGTACTGCATTAAAAAATACACACTTATTTAACCCTCCTGGTGGTTGCCTCGACGAGATATCTCGTCATTAGAAGAAAACTGACCAGGCCTTCATAGATGGGATATCTCGTCATAAGAAAGCTGACCAGATCTTGATAGGACGGAATATCGAGCCATTAGAAGAAATTGACCAGATCTTGATCTAGTCATCACATAAAAAATCGTAATATCTTGATGACGAGATATCTCGTCATTAACAAAACTAACCGGATCCTAATGGACGAGATATCTCGTCGTTGGAAGAATACTGACCAGATCTTGATCTCGTCATTAGCGAAATTGGTCATATCTTGATGACGAGATATCTCGTCGAAACCTCTAGGAGAATTACGATTTTCGAAATTGTTGGTTAGTGGTTAGTTGCTTTGGGTTTTAGGGCGCAAGGGCCATGGTTGACCATGCTGCTCCAAACACAAGACAACGTCAAGTAATCAACAAAGGAGGAAAAAAGCAAAAGTTAGAAGGTTAGGCAAGGGTAAAACGAAAGGGAGGACAAGATCATTAGAGGGTACCTCGGGGTTGTGACGAAAATTATTGATAAATAAATTTCAGATCAAATGCCCCATTAGTGCGTTGCTATAATTGAATGGGTGAGTGCAGAAACCACACGAGTCCCAGTTTTCAAACTCAAGAAATATGGACGCAGAAACCACACAAAAGTAGGTGACTCTTGTGTGGTTTCTACACCCAACGCATTTTTCCACGGCCTTATATTTACTACCTGAAGTCACGGACTAAAGTGATTTCTTCACACAATTCGTGCCGACCATATACAAACCCATTTATATAAAGTCAGTTTCCAAAATTTTTGGACTGATGTGGTTTTTGCACTCACCGATTCCATTATATTCGCTACAAATCTTTTGTCCTGACAATTGTGCTAAACAATCGCTTTTTTAAAACATCGTTCTTATTAAGCTAATTTCCCATGCGTTTTCGTATTCCGCGGGAATATTATTTTCAAGCAGAACTCTTCATAGTCGAAGATGATAGAACGCTCGCATTGCGTGTTTTTATTGCCCATTCTATTTTTATTCCGAGAAGATGCCCCTTCTAAAACAAAGGCGCGTTGCAAGGCTACAAAAGTATCTAAGGAGACCGTAATAAGGACCTCAGGTTCGCGCTTAGAATAGTAATGAGTTTGCAGTGGCCAGATATTAAGTTGATTGACTAAGAGAAGAAAAAAGAAAAACCAAGATGACGGAGAAGGGATCAGAGAAAGGAGTGTTCTCCCCGAACTGCTGTCAGAGTGATCGGAATTATTTGGGGGAACGGTGGAATAATTATAAAGCTCTGTTTAAGGTCTCCAATTAAGAACACAGATCAGTTTTGTGTTTAACTTTTTTCATTGAGCGATTCTCAGTCGAAACGCATCATTTCGATTGGAGTTGAACAGTCTGCGACTCGGGTCCATGATGGCACTGAATTTCTGTTTGCAACGTAGATGTTGAGGCTTTAGGCTTGAAAGCCCAATTTGCAGTTATTCTTTTTCAGCTGCAGACGCTCCGCAAGAAACAAGTTGTTAGTCTGGTAACATTGCTACAAAAGTAAATGGAGTTGAATCGTACTTTTATGCTTTACCTTTGTTTACAGCAAGAACAATTTTTTTGCTCCCATGTTTACTTTACAAAATGTTTTTCTTCACGAGTAATCAAAGCACAGAAAATTTGATCGATCTTGTGTTTCGTTTTTAGATTATGCGATTCTCGGTCGAAACGCATCATTTCGATTGGAGTTGAACATTCTGTGACTCTGGTCCATGATGAACACTGAATATCTGTTTGCAACGTAGATGTTGAGGCTTTAGGGTTGAAAGCCCAATTTGCTGTCCTTTTTCAGCTGTAGACGCTCCGCAAGAAATAAGTTGTTAGTCTGGAAACGTTGCTACAAAAGTAAATTGAGTTGAATCGTACTTTTATGCTTGCCTCTGAAAAAGCAATAACAATTATATAAGCTCCTCCACGTTTACTTTATAAAATGTTTTTCTTCTGAAGTATTAAAGCACAGAAAATTAGATCGATTGTGTTTCGCCTTTTTCATTGAGCTACTGTCTATACAAACGCATCATTTCGAATGAAGTTTTAAAACTGCCTTGACGTTTTTTGGGTTTTGTGCTGTGTTCTCTAACTTACAAATGACAAACTAGGCTTTTAAAATCGGAGGATCTGGAAGTTAACTGTAGGTCATAATTCGCCCTTAAGTCTAGTCTATTATTAATTCGTTTAAAGAATTCAAAGCAGCTCATGTTTAAGGGATTGTAAGCATTGTAAGAAGGAAAGATAAATTAAATCAAGGATTCTTTTTGAGAAATCAATGAAAAATAGAGCATTGGTTATGAATTTCATTCTTTATTCAGTACAATACTTGTCCATTTTTCCGAACCTTACACCATAAAACCCAAAATCCAATCGCAATCCAATGCAACTCATCCATTATATTTGATCACTCACAGCCCTACTATTTCTTTGTATAAACCCTTGGATTTAATTTGAGACAATTTTTCAAAGAAATACAATTTAATTGTTTTTAATCTAAAAAATAAAAAATAACTAGTGATACATTCCAAAAGGACAAATTATACTTGTTTTATCAGCCTTATGGGTTAATAAAGATCCAGAAAGTTTGTCATGTCGCTATTGTCGGCTATTTAATTGTTCAGACGTATGTAAGATGAAGAAATTATTCTTACCTTTGGATTCGATTTGGCCTTATTCGTTTGTTTTTAGCATATTCTTAGAGGAAAGAAAATACTTTTTTATGCGTATTGCAGTGATAAAATGGACTTTACCGTCAGCCAGGATATATGTTTGAAGGCCTTTCCAAATAGTAGTAGAGACCAGTGTTGTATTATCGAGGAAATGATGCCGACTCAAATGGTTTGTTGGATTGAAATGAGATACATTACAAGTACATCTTGAAGCTGTTTTAATGAGTTGTTTTGATAAAACACATTTTATTCATAAACGATGTACTCAAGATTATCTGCCCAAAACATAATATAAAAATTGTAAACTTAGTGATTTTATCAGTTAGACACTTTGATCTGTCTTTAATTTATAAATAATTCGTATGTAGTTTCATGATTTAAGAAAATCCAACACAAAATTATTTCTAGTAAATTTACGCTGCAATAATTATATTGTGTTGAGAGGTTATCCTTTATGTGGAAGCACTGAATAATTTGTCGTGAATTCATCTTTCTGACACAAGAAGGATTAAAAAAAATTAAAACACTATAAACGTCATCCATAAACTTTCAAAACTACCTGCATCATTTTTGAGTGATTGATTTCAAGCATGCCTTCTCCACAGTGGAATTAATTTGTTTTCGATGTTTAAAACGTTTACGCAGTTTAAAAATAGTGTTTTTCTAAAGAAAGATTAGTCTGAAGTGTGATCCTGTAAGAAAATTATGCATGTTATAAATTAATCAATCACACAATCGCGCCGATTCGTGAAGTATTATTAGTTTCTACAGTCAACGTTGATAACTACTCTCACTAAGTTTCTTTTTTAAATTAAAAGTTGCAATTCAATCACCATGATTGACGCAGCTGTCTACACATGTCTGATTTCCTTCTCGAACTCAACGACGCATCTTAAAAGAATATCATGCAGCGGTTAATTGATAACATTTAAGTTATTTTTCGTTCTTATTTGTTATTAGTTGCATTTAGGATCATTCAACTTCTTTTTCGGTGGATGTCTTGAAACGTATTTCAAAGAAAATTCGTCTTTTGATTCCTTAAAGTACCAATTAGGGGGGGGCGCAGTCAGGGGCGCATCCAGGATATCAATCTGGTGGGAGCTGCATTTTTGTCGTAAGCTGTTTATTCGGAGATGATTTTAAAATTTAAAAATTTCTTTGAAATATAGAGTAGTTTTAGATTATTAATCAGAGACTAGTTTTAGAATATATTACCTTAAGACTACTTTTGGAGTGTGTTCCCAAGGGATTAGATTTAGAATTTGTTTATCCAGAGACTAATTTTGGAGTGTGTTACATTAAGACTAGTTTTGAAGTGTGTTTTCAAGAGACTAGTTTTGGAGTGTGTTACCAAGAGACTATAGAGACTAGTTTTGGAGTGTTCCCAAGAGATTGGATTTAGAGTGTGTCATCTAGAGACTATTTTTGGAGTGTGTTACCTAGAGACTAGTTTTAGACTAGTTTTAGAGTGTGCAAAACTCGAATAAATTATAATTCGAGTTTATGTTTGCACAATGTGTTGAAAATTCCGATTCTGAGAAAAGTGCGATTTAAAGTTAAGCTGAAAGGATGCTGATTGGAACTGGAAAAAGGGTGTCAGAAAAATCTTAACTTCAAACGAACTAATACAAAACTTTTTATGTGGTGTTTTACCATAATCAAAGCATTTCAGAGTTTCTAAATTCATCAAAATTGAAAAATCGAATTTTTTTGTTAAGTTTTACAGTGTGGTAATGTGATCCATTAAATAAGTTGCAACCAATTAAAGTCACACACTTACCCTTAATACGCCTGTATTCAAGAACAAACGTAGACTACAACACGCTTTTAAAATGATTCTAATAAAATTGTAAAGCCACAAAACTTAACTCAGTACTAATAGTGAAATCATAACGCCCTCTAATTTGCATTCTTTTTGTTTCATCATATTTTTACTACTATTTTAGTTTAAGAACTATACAGGAAACATGAAATAAAGCATATAACACAACACCATAAAAACATGAATTAAATCAACATCTAAAATCTACTTGTCTCGTATTTGATGAGGATCAACTTTTGTGGGTTTTGGAACAGGCTGCAAAAGACAGATTGTGTTGGGTTTACTTTAGACACTTCCAACTGACAGAAGGACGATATGGATGTTCTTATATTATTTAGAAACGTTTTGTCTCATACTCAATACTATTGGAAGAACTCATTATTATATGTAATGACTTTGTATCATCCAAAGGAGAGAAAATTCTATTTGAAAAATAATTGTGTGTAACAAGTGACTCATGTTATTCGATGACCACGGAAAATATTGTTGTTGACTTCTTTGTTATAAAGATTTAAATATTTTGTAATTAAATTTGTGTGGGTTTCATACTTTAAACGTATTCTTGAAATTCACTTGTTCCAATTTCAGCTATTATAAAATTGAAATACATGTAACTTTTCCTGTCATATTTTAAAGATGCACATCAAATTCGGCATTGCTTTTTCGTATTTAATTTGTTTTCTGAATTTCTTACCTTTCTCTTTTGTCCTGATAACGATCATGTCAAGCAGAGCACTCAAATAACTGAATAAAATATTGTGCTTTGAAATCCTGATGCTTTGTATTAAGCATAGTAACAAATTTTTCGATACTATCCTTCAATCTCTCACACAATTCTCTATTCAATTCTGCGAACATTATGGATATTGAAATAGAAAATTAATTTCAAGCGCTTTGCATTTTAATAAAGCTATAAAAGATATATGACAAGATATTCTTGAAAATTTACTTAATATTCAACTTTAATTATCTTAAAATGTTTTATTTCTTATACCATTCATTTGAATGTAAACGTAACCAATTTATCATTGAAGCAAAAACCGTTACTTAATATTGAAAAAAGTGAAGTAATGGTTGTAAAAACCGTTAATTATAATCTTGAAAAAGGTTAAGTAAAACTATTATTTATAAGTTCATTATTCTTATAATTGCCTTCCTTTTTTCATTCCTATTGGCTCTTCGTTTAACAATATTGTAAGCTCAAAATCTAGATAGTAAAAGATTATACACGTACGAATTTAAAAAACTCACTTTCTGGCATTTTACGAAATTCAAAAGACATTGACAGTATCTGTTCGTGGATTTCTCCCAGTCAATAACTTCGGAAATAAAAATCAAACAGCAAAAAAATAAAAATACTTTATTAACCGCCCTGTCTGTTGATAGTATTCGTAAAATATAGTTGCATGTAATATCGAGTTAACCTTTAATTTTATACGCTTTACATTGACTATGATCTGTAACCATTTATCACACCAGTAACACTCAATGTACGAGTTGCCTTTCAACCAATAGAAAGCATTTATCCGTAGCTATGTATAGATAAATCACTTCCCCCATTGCAATTTAGATCTAAAATAATTCATACTGTAACCTGTGATTCAGACTGTAACCTGTGATTCAGACACACCTTCATAATACATTTTGGTTTTATCTCACTTCGTTATTTATTGTACTACTAGAAGGTATTCTTTCGATTCATCTTGTACAAAATACCATAAAAATTAAATTTGCAAAGGAATCTTTTCTTTAAATGGTTAAGATACATGTGTGTGATGCAGCTTTTAAACTCTTTACAATTTATTTGAGAACAAAATCTATTTGGTGGTACTAGACTTCTACCTATTCTATGATCTATTGTCGATGTAAATATGATAACTTCGCGTCGCCATTCAACCAGCACTTTAGTTTTGTTTTATTATCTAATGGTTATTTAGGTTATAATGCTAATAACAAACACATCAATAAAAATACCAAAACTAATACTCTGTACTTCGGATAAGCTGTTGTTTTTCAATCAATACCACTCAACATCTAAAAATACCCGTGATTCTAAAATTAAAATTACAAAAGATAGATGGAATTTAGTAGTCAGGTTGGTTTAGTTTGTTACTCTACAATAAGTTTTTTGCTTTATGAGGTGTAACTATACGTAGCTTAAAGGGCTTAAAAGACTAAGGGCCATTCTACTGATTTATTGAGTAAATGACAAAACTATTATTGGTGCCCCTCTGAGAATTAATTTGACGATTTATCGTTGCAAATTAGAATACTAAACTTATGCGTTTAACAGACACTTAGAATCAATGTATAGTTTCAAACGCATGTTTCAAATATTTAATAATTAATATCAATAATAATCTAACTTAAGATATACACAGATTTTTCGGGGTTTTATTGTTTTGCGGTGGTTCTTTCACATTAAAACATGGTCTATGCGTTGACATACAAAATTTAAATACTAAATGTCCCAAGAGATCTGTCTTTTACTATATGCGATAACCCTCGAATTTTCAGAAAGTTTTGCAGAAAGATTCTCCTGCCAACGTACGGTTGAGAAGTTTTGAAGTATCCAAGAGTTTCCATCTTGTTGAAATTCGATTCATATGTATTCTATGTTAGCTTAGTTAAGTTTCTTTTTTACTCAGAATAGGATGGGATGCCATCTTATTATGAAGCTGTAACTGCTATTACTGTACTGCACTCTCGAATCATTGAAACAGTTCAATGAATATTTGACGTATCTACTACGATGGGATACCTGTGTACGATTTTTGCTGATTGAGAGAAATTTGTTAGTAATTTAAACAGCCAGATGTCCCACGAGGCGAGACATGACTGTCTTCTACCATAAACGATGACCCTGGAATCTCCCCAAAATTAAAAAAAAGATTCACCTGCCGAGGTACGGTGTAGAAGTTTTGCAATATCCAGAAGTTCCCTTCCTGTTGAAATTCTATTCATTTGCGGTCGTAACTTTAGAGGGATGCGATTGACTAAACTGGAGGCTTCGTTTACAAAATTCTCAGTATGATGGATCGGCTAAAAATGGCTGCGACTGAAGAGCGTCGGCCTATCTGTATAATTATTGCTTAAAGAGTTCCCGCTGGATCACTGTATGTTGCGCAAGAAATGATCAGTTACAACCAACGCAGTAGTTCTAAATGTTACTTGTGTCTAGGATTGAAGATTGAGTAGCTCTGAGTAAAAATAAATAATAAAAAAAAAGAAATTGTTTCTTGGAATTTCAACTTTACAAAACACGAATCTTATCTGCATCGGCATCCAGAAATTAGACCTGTACCTCATTTAAAATGTATTCTATGTAGCTTAGTTTAATTTCTTTTTGCTCAGAATAGGATGGGATGCTATCTTATTAGGAAGCTGTAATTACTGTACTACACTCTCGAATCATTAAAAAGGTTTCAATGAATATTTGACGTGTCTACTGCGATGGGATACCTGTGAATAACTTTTGCTGATTGAGAGATATCTGCTGAAAAAATGGCGAAAGTATCAAAATGTAAAAATTAAAAATTTAATTAATTTTTTAAATTATTCAATTCCTCTTTATTTTTAAATGCGACACGTGCTCTAGAACAGTGATGCTCAACCATTTTAAGTTAATGTCAATTCATCCAGAAATTAGACCTGTACGTCATTTAAAATATAATCTATGTAGCTTAGTTTAATTTCTTTTTGCTCAGAATAGGATGCTATCTTATTTTGAAGCTGCAATTGTTGTACTACACTCAAGAATCATTAAAAATATTCAATGAATATTTAACGTATCTACTGCGATGGGATTACTGTGAGCGATTTTTGCTGATTGAGAGATATCTGTTACTATTATAGCGATAGTTCTAAAATGTAAAAATAAAAAATTGAAAAATTGAATTTTTTTAATTATTTAATTCTCTATTTTTAAATACGACACGTGCTCTAGAAGTGTGAAAGGTTCAACAATTTTAGTTACTGTTAGTTCATCCAGAAAAATCGGCATCTAGAAATTAGACCCGTACCTCATTTGAAATTCCATGTAGCTTAGGGTAATTTCTTTTTCTCAGAATAGGATGGGATGCTATCTTATTTTGAAGCTGTAATTACTGTACTACATGCTAGAATCATTAAAAAATTCAATGAATATTTGACGTATCTACTACGATGGGATTACTGTGAACGATTTTTGATGATTGAAATATATTTTTGTAAAAAAAGAAAAGTTATTTAAGTGTAAAAATGAAAAATTTAATTAATTTTTAAAATTATTGAATTCCTTTTTTACTTTTAAATACAATGGGTGATCAAATTACTAGAGCCACAGTGCAAAAAAGGTATTTTCTTAGTTTTGGATTCAAATAAAACCACAATTTAAAGGTTCTTACATCAGATTCCATTTATTGAAATTAGTCCCATGAAAATCCACTTTAAAAGCGCACACAATTGATGTTATCTCCCTGTGAGAATGTATAGTATTCAATAGAAGTGTTTATTTCCAAAATTTTGTTGGAAAAATATCTCTGGTTCTTGTCCGTGGTGAAAATCCACTCTGTCAAGAAAGGTATAAAAATCATAATGTAACACCATTGAATCATTCTGTAAATCACATAGACATAAAGTAAACGACTTTACCATCTTAGTACAAGATCAACTCTCCAAAAGAAATTAAAACTCTCGAATAACCTCAATAAACACAATTAAACAAAGTGACTGCTAGCACTGACACAAGATGGCAGCTATATGACAGGTTGTGAAACCAACAGTGTTACCAACTATTTATTAAAAATTTGTTAACATAAATATGTCAAACGGTAAAAGGTATTAGTAATCAGGTTTTTTTAAATAACTGTCTGAAATGTAAAATTGTTCATTTATAAAGGTGGCTCCAATAGTATGATCGCCTACTATACGATACATGTACTCTGTAAATGTGAAATGTTCAACAATTTTAGTTACTGTCAGCTCATACGCAGTTATTTTCTATTCTTGCAGATGGTTAACGATTGCAGTAATAGAGGAACTCGAGGCCTCAAGTTCCCACTGAGCTTTCCCATTCCCATATCAATATGACAGTGAATATGATTCCCAGTAGTCCACCAGGGACTTAACACATAACCATTCTGCTTGTATTCGGGTGAAGTGCATCTGGAGTAGCCATGGCGTGTCCCAAACCGACAATGGAATTCTATTTCAATGAGAGTCGGAGCATGGAGTCGGCAACTGATACAAGCGATACGTTGTCGGTGTCGTCCACACCTAAACCTCACATGGACCACAGAGGTTCATTGTACAAACCTAAGTTCGATCCTATGTCTCCGTATGGAGGACTCGCTGGCAGAGCATCTCCAGGACATGACTTGGGATATCATACGCTGTTAACCAGAGACAGTGTTACGCCAACTCCTACTCACACACCAACTGTTCCTCGTAGGACGTTTGACATGCTCAGTTGTTCGTCTTCATCGTTCAGATGGAGTGATGTGCCATCTTCAATGTGCAACACGTCGCCATATCCAAGATCTGCGGATGTTAGGAGCACGCCCCCTCCTCGAAGTACATCAACACCCACAGCTACATCTTCAAGGTTTGTGTGTTATTCTTATAAGAAATATATTTTAATGTAGAGTAAAAGATAAAAACCTTAGTCAAACTGGTAGTCAATAATTTAAAAGCTTCAAACAATTTACTTATAAGATGATAAAAACAAACTGACTGATAACTATTTCGGTTGGTTGAACAACACATCCACCATCACCAGGACCAAAATAAGCAACAAGAGGAAAATGATTAATATTCAATATAGAGCAAAACATTAATCATACTGGTGTCAATAATATAAAAGTTTAAAAACTTACTTATAAGATGATAAAAACAAACTGGCTGATAGCTATTTTCATGGACATCCACCATCACGAGGATCAAAATGAGCAACAAGAGAAAAACAATTAATGTTTAATGTTAGAGAAAAAGATAAAACCTTAGTCAAATTGGTAGTCAGCGTAGCTTCAAAAAACTGTCGTATTGAGATGATAAAAACAAACTGACTGATAGCTATTTCGGTATAACAACACACATTCATCATCACCAGGACCAAAATAAGCAGCACTAAGAAAACTCTAGTTTACCTGTTATCTTCAAACAGTGTCGTCAACACTCCCCAAGGAAGTGACACTTTTGAAGCTATTATATATTTTAATATATTTAACTTTTAATAAAAATCAGTTATATGTAATTATTTGCTGAAAATTTTTATTTATTCCAGGTCTTCGGGCCTGAATGGTACCTCCCACCTACTGGATACAAATCCTCTAGTAACGACTTTTAAAGGGAAAAAATCTCACAAAAATTCACTTTTTGATCGGTTGTCTGACGATCTCATCCTAAGAATTTTTTCCTTCCTGTCCAGCAACCACCTTTGCGTATGCGCTAGGGTTTGTAGACGATGGTACTTTCTAGCCTGGGAGCCTCAACTTTGGACGTCAGTGTGTCTCAGTAGTGAAAAAATCCACGTGGACAGAGGACTCAAAACTTTATTTCGTCTTTTGTGCAGAGACTCACCAACAGTTTGTTTGGCCGTTGAGAGAATATCGCTCAGTGGATGCTGTAGACTGACAGACAAGGGACTGTTTACTATAGCGAGGAGGTGCCCTGAGTTAAAAACACTGGAAATCAAAGGTTGCGCTTTGATCTCGAATGCTGGCATTTCAGAGATTGTAGCAAGATGCGTCAACATATTAAGGCTTGATCTGACAGGTAAGGCACCATTATTTTACTTATACAGTTGAATTGCTTAGTTGGGTGTTTAATTCTGTATCTTGGTAGAAAAGGGCCAATACCCGAATTCGATAACTTTGAGTTGTGTCCACAAATCACTTCAAGGTAATGAAAATTATAATAGAAAAAGTACCAATTGTCCTGTTATGAACGTTGGTTGGTTGAGTTTTTAGGGCACAAGGACCATATTTGGAAGCACAAGACAAACAACGTCAAGAAATGGACATACACACAAGGAAAGTTTTACTGACACAAAAGAGAGAAATACACCTAGGGGGGAATCGAACCTAACAGCATTATGGAAGAATCAAACCATTTGAAAGTGTTTTTAGTACACTTTTAAAAATAAAAATTACTTAATCAGGTGTTATCAAAAACTTGCAAAATTGATATTGGCCATTTTTCTACTAAGATACAGAATTATAAGAAAACATTTTATAAGTTGAATTGTTTCTCATGAAACTCTAAACGCTGCACAACTGCTTGAATGACACTGATCAATAAAAATGCTTTCCCCTTTGATATTTCGTTTGTTTTTATGCTTTTAAGAGTGGTAAATCTAAATGTTTCCGTTATGCACCAATTTTGAGAAGCCGTTTTGGGAAAGTAAATTAAGCCATATATTATTTACTAGGCGTGTTGTTCTAGACAAAAAAGGTTCAAAAGGAGTGTTCGTTTATTTTGGTCAATTGTAAAATTTAAAACCGAACGTTCCAGACCGTTAAGGATTTAAGGACTGTAAGGAGGGAGTACAGAAGGAAGGTTAAGAACCGTAAGAATGAGTAAAATTACCACAACAAATGCATACTGTGACACAAATCCGAAAGCAGATTATTCTTAATCCTAGCTTTATGAATCTTTCAGTAACAGTAGTAGCAACATGTAGCACACACAGTAATTTTTTCTACATTCCGTATAGGCTGTTTTGTGTTACCACGTCCGTATTATTCGAGTTTCTGGTTATCCGAAGTGGCCTCAGTCCACATTACATCGGATAATCAAGTTTCTAAAGGATTTTAGGAAACATTCACAAACGTTAGCCACTTTTTTGGCAATGTCAGAGTGAATAACTACTAAAGGTTAAAGAAACACTTAAGCTGGACCCTACTTTGAGAAAAAATAAATTGATATACTTGAATAAATAAAGTGTAGTTCACATGAATAAGTATTGATGAATGAGGATATTCATGTATAAAAATGTGAAATGTAAAAAATTGGATAAAATCTGGTGCAGGGAAACTAAAGGCTCCCGTTTTTATCTCTTTTAAGTAGATTTGAAATAAAATATTTTTAACGTTATTTACGCAGTAGTAAATTTTTTCATCTCTTGGAAAAACATTTCTAAGTTTAAAAAATTATTTAAGGAAAAAGTCTTCCTCTTTTGGTCTTGCGTGATTTTAAAAACACAATTTATAAAGAGTCTAAAACATTATTATTCCTTAATATTTATCTCTAACAAAATGAAGGGAAGTACTAGGTACAAAATCCAAAGCTTATAAAGATACTATCCATTAAAATCTTCCGGATTATAAATTGAGTAACTTCATTTTACTCGTTAAACAAATTTTATGTACTACTTACCAAGCTACAAAAATTTAAATACCTTATTGCGTCCTAGAGAAAATAATTTTCATTAAGCATAAATACGTGCCAGTAAACACTACATCAACCGCGGAATCAAACGGCGTCCGGTCGCTTATGAGCGATATTTTAAGCTGGAATTGTTTTATCGATGAAGATAAATAGGGGGATCGGTGATACACACACATAACGGCGTATAGTATCATATATTCATTCAGTCGCGCTTTTTTATGAATGAACAGGTTCGTTGCATTCGGGATTTCCTAATGATCTTGAAAAGCGACTTCAACATGGATATTCTGTATAACATCGCACAAACCTTCATCAATCACTGCATGTTAATTATAGCATTTGCTCGCTTTCTCAAGAGCTTCTTTATCAATCGGAACAATGCGTCACACTAAATGTTTCGCTTTAGAATTGGGTTTTTGGTATTTTGCTTGGTAGTTGATTCCCCTATATTTAATCACGGCTTCTGTTTTTGTTTCCAAACCGAAATTAGGATTTCTATACTCGACAATTAAGTTGATATCTGTTAGATTCTTTGTGTGTATGCTCAAGTCGAGATGTTTGATGGAAGCGGGGACTAGCGTAACTAATTCTAAACTAGTTTAGCTTGATTCTTGGAATAATTATTCCGGTATGTTGGCTACGCAATGTGTTTTTAACTCTTAAAATATATCTGTTGAGAGCTTTTTTCCCTTTTTATTTGGACAGATTTAATGTATTTAATTTTCGTGGGTTTTATTTCTTACAATAGATTGATTCGTATATAAATTCAATCGCTCACATTTTCTTCTATAAAGAATCGGTTCCATAATCCAGTGTTTATGATGTGCTGGAATAGTAAAAATCTCGTTTGACTTAAAACATTTCGAAACTAAAATCCTTAATAGACTCGAATTTGAGGATGAGGTTGATAATATTAATTAGGTTAACGAATTGAGTTTACATTGTGTCATTTTCGTACTTAATTTGCATCTTTAAATATTAAATGCAACTTTTATGTCGGAATAGTATGGAACTTGAATTACATGAAGTCCTGAATTGCATGGTGAAATTTTACTGGTAACCCTCGAATAACACAATACTTGAATCGAGATGACTCAATTCTTGTATTATGTAGAGCACCTGCTGTCGAAAAATAATACGTAATTCCGTAATGTACTCTGCAGTCTGGCCCCTTTTCCTATAAACAACTTATAATAAGACCGTATGGTAATTTAAAGATGATTTTGATTCTAGATTTGTTTCAAGCACACTCGACTAAAAAATAAAACCAAGCAAAGATAAGCAACTACAACAATGAGTATTAAAATTAAAGCGCACATTTACTGATTGGCAGCTCGAATGCTTTATATTCTGTATGCCCCGCTTTCTTCCAGTTTAAACTGCATGTAACACTAAGAAACTAGATATCTATTAAACAAATCACAAGACAAAGCAAAGGATTGTCGGTTACTGCAATCGGCTGACAAACATATCCATTAAATCAAAGGTGAAGAATACATTATTTGAATTTATAAACACAAATAGATGTATAAAATTAAATTGACAACACCAAGAGACGAATTTAGTTTGATAATAAAGTGGGGATAAGATTAATTTGGCGAACTCTGAAGATAAAGCAAAGCACATCACAAGAAAATGTTTCCTACGTTACCCGAATTGAATCTTAAGTCACCTCTTCATAGAAACAACAAACGAGTCGCATATAAAATCTTGGTCCTCTCTGCATTCCGAAAAAGTAGCCTAATTTTAATCGGTCCGTGAAATAAGCTTTGATTGTGTGTGAAGCTTCTTGCTGTCCACTTATGACTACCTTTATAACAGTTTTTCCTATGGAATAAAAAGCGTGGAAAAGTCCTGTGTGAACCATATATTTCTCTTGCATCTGTGGTAGGTGGATCTCCCACGCAAAGCAAGTCTGCCGCTATCCATCTCTTTGCAAACTATGTCCACAAATTACCTGCCTCAGTGATTAGGACAGAGCGTTTGTGGGTGTAAGCAAAGGAATCATTATCAGGCGCTGGTCGCTAAAGACTGCATTAATTTCTGCCCGAGTGGGTAAAATTGCAGGTTTTCTGGTTTTGTATAATTAGGCTCAGCGTCGTATGTGAACTTCGGCTATTGTATGCGCTGCCATATAATTGCTGAAAGAAAGAAGAATTGGATTTTTTCCTTTTGAGATTCTTTAGTGGGTGGAGCCATATTCTAAACGCAATTTTAAAAGAAACGCTCCAGACGAAACTTTTTTACTGCTTCCTGCCTAATTATCTTAATAGTTACGCTCCACTTCTAAAATTCCTTAGAGATTTGATTGACAAGAGCTAGCTTTTTTGCACTGGAAAAAGTGTGTTTGTATTTTTTATTTTGATTAGTTTAGTTTTATCTCATTTATTTATGAGGTAAACCATCATGTGATGGGTAAGCAATAGAAAGAATGCCATGTATTTTAAATGGAAGTATCTTAAAGCAAAGGAAAGCCATTAGGTTGATTGGTTGAATTTTATGGTGCAAGGCCCATATTTGACCAAGCCGAGCGATGGAAAAATAAATGCATTTAAAAAAATAGGAGCATATTCTAAAAAATGGTTTAGAGTAGAAGAAAGCTACTATAGATGTATGAATAAAACGATTTGAACAAAGCATATATTATTATGTGTATAAAAATAATTCCCCTCATTCCAAAATACAGACGATCGTTTTTTAAAGAAAAAATATTTTAAAACAAAGGGGAAACTAGATCAGTAAAGTAAAACGATTGAAACAAACAAATATAATAAGTACTTGCGTATAAAAATAAATGCGGACACAAATAATAAGTTCATGTCTTTCAAATTTCTAAGCTAGACACCAAATACAAGAGAGTGTGTGTAAGCTGTTATCAAAAATATCTAATTTAAAGATTTGGTTTTTGTGTGTGATATATAATATATATGTTCCTTCCTTCTTGAATACATTTTACTTGCTGTAGCATTCCCAACGCTATGAGGCCTCCTTCCAAAAACACGTGTTTTCCATGTTTACCCGCCCCCTTACTTTTACCCCTCTTTTCCCTGTGTCTAGAGCAGACATGCTGTGTAGGGGCAAATGTTCCCGACTCGAAATACTTCGCGTTCCATTCCAAGCATTTAAGGGTAGGGGGTCGAGGGATTTACCTGAGAGGTAAGAGGGGGTTGACCCCTACTGCGGAATGCACCGAAATGAAGGAAGAGCGGACTCTTGAGCGTTAATGAGAACGATGTTGAAGTGTCTGGGGATCCTGTACGAGAGTGGGTAAAATACCCTAAAGCGTAACATTTCTCACTTGTGCTTTATGGACACCTCAATCTAAAAATTTAAGTATTACGTTTATTCTAGGAAGTGAGCCTTATATCTAGTGTAGCATTTATCATCCTGTTCCAAACATTTTTTTGTAAATATTTTTGGTTCGGGACTAGTTGCGATTTGTGAGAAGTCTTGCATAAAATTTGTTATCTTATTCCCCTTTATTATCAATCTAAATTCGTCTCCTTGTATTGTCAATTTAACTCTATGCATCTATTTGTATTAGTAAATTCAAATAATTAACCTTTGATCGAAAGAATATGCTTTTCAGTCGATTGCAGTAACCGAACACCCTTTGCTTTGTCCTGTGATCTGTTTAACCCTCCAAGTGGTTTTGACGAGGTATCTCGTCCATCAAGATGGGACCAATTTTGCTAATAACGAAATATCCCGTCATCAAGATACTACCATTTTTTTATGATGACGAGATCAGGATCTGGTCAGTTTTCTTCTAATAATCGTGGTTGTGTTTTCTTCTAATGACGAGATATCTCGTCCGTCTAGATCTGGTCAATTTTACAAATGACGAGTTACCTCGTCGAGACAACCACCAGGAGGGTTAATAGATATATAGTTCCTTAGTATTGTACGTAATTTAAGCTGGAAGAAAGCGAGACATACGGAGTATTGAACATTCGCACTGCCAGTCAGTAATGTGACCTTTAATTTTAATGATCAGTGTTGTAGTTGCTTCTCTTTGCTTTGTAGTAATTTTTAGTCGAGTGTGCTTGAAAAAATAGAGAACCAATTGCATATTTAAATAAACATACGCTCTTGTTACAAGTTCTCTGTAGAAAAAAAGACCAGCCCTCAGAGAGAGGCATTACAGGTTCACAGACCCCTGTCCTTTTTCACTGTTTGTCAAAAGTGCCCTTTTGCCAGAATGCCTCAAAGCTGAAATTTGATGAAAACATTAGTACTATTTACAACGTTATTTATATATATTATTTATCTATATAACATTATTTAATTCACCAACGAATTTCTTTTTTCATAGCTTTGTACAAGGTTGAACAGGTTGTTACAGGTTGAATTTGGAATTCTTTTTTGAAGGTGCCCTAAAACATTTAGATTTTTATAAACAGATCTTAGTTAACATTTTATCCGCAAGCATAGCTGCTTATATTTATTTGAAAGGGGATGAAAATTTCAATTAATTTTTCTTAAAGTATGTTGATTGTATATATGGAATGTGCATCCAGAATATTTCAATAATTTTTTCCTCCAACAATGCAAATATGGCCCCTTGCGCCATAAAACCAATTCTAACCAACCAACCCTCCAACAATAAAGGCCACTGTCAGTGGCATAGCTAAAAGGGGCTGACAGGGTGGAGGCTAATAATTTTAATAAATATTTCCGAAATATTTATTGAAAGTAGTTCAGAAATATTTATTATAAAGTGTTTTTCTTTGACAAATGTTTTTCAAAGTTACCATTTTAAGAACAGCTTTGCCCTTATCATAGAAGTATTTTCCAGTGTTGTGCGCGTGAAGTGAATGCTCTGTCATGAACTCCATTTTTAGAATACAACGATTAAAAACAGTCCTCTGCAACCTACTATTCAGAAAATAAAGTAGACAAAACAATAAAAGTTATTCAACCTACAAACAATTGGAGAGCACAAAGAAAGAAAACAGGTGCTTTTTCTTACTTCGTCCTGGCTACCCATTAACCCTTCTGGTTGTCGTCTCGAAGAGGTATCTCGTCATTAGCAAAATTAACTAGATCTTGATGAACGAGATGTCTCGTCATTTGAAAAAACTAACCAGATCTTGATCTCGTCATCATCAAAAAATCGGCAACATCTGACTTGGAAAAAAACAGATCTTCATGACGAGAGACGTCGTCATTAGCAAAATTGGTTAGATCTTAATGCACGAGATATCTCGTCAAAACCACCTGGGAGGTTAACAAAGTTCGCCCCTTTGCTAGTTTTTATGCAGAGTCAATAATTAATTGAGAAAAATCGAACAGTATATTTTATCCAAATTATTATTTCAAACACGTAAATTTGTTCTTGAACAGGGCGCCATCGGCCTCATTTGCCCCAGGTCCCAGAAAGTCCAGCTTCGCTTCTGCCCACTGTACCCCCTTTCTTCATTTCAGACTGCCTTTAACCTGTTCTCTGCCCGCCACTGAAAAAGGACTATTTCGGTTTCCATCAGATGTTACCGAGACAAGATTGTGATTCGAAAACGAAGGAAACGAGTGATTAGAATCCTCAGATCAATTATTGCCACAACCAATTCTCAACATATTTTTGTGAGCGATGCTAATAACCTTTTCCAGGCCCTGGGAAAAGATGTTTCTTTGAATTTTTATTCGCCTTAGATTATATATATACTAATTAACACTTACGGCCCAAACAATGATGAATTGATTGCAATTAACTAAGAATGATAAGAGCTCCGGATAGGTATGATGGATCGCGCGCTCTTCCCATTCTCAGCTTTACACGGTAAATAGATACAAATAAAGTGTAATACTCGGTCCTCTGTCTCGGATACAATGTGGACGCCTCTCTAACACGCCTTGTTTTGCAGAAGTTTATCTTTCTGTTGAACTCACCTGCCTTCCAACTTCTGTCATCTTTTTTTAATTTTTCGTGGAGAAAAAAGCGATGTGTAAATAAAATCCGGTTCGCTGATCTTTGGGATGCAAAGTAAATATCAGGTATTTGTTTTTGGGAAATGTATGAACGAAAAATAATCCCTGTTGGAGTTTGGAATCATGGCCAACCTAAAGCCGATTCCCCAAGTAGAACCAAGTCATGAATGGGATTGAGAAACGATGCATTTATTGTTTTAACTAATTTTATCCCTCGCGAGACACTCAAACAATTATGTTTATTTTTAAAATGTTTCTACTGTCAATTACTCAATTCACTTTATTTCAATGAACGTCATTTAACCCTCAAGATCAGTCTAATTTTTCTTATGACGAGATATCTTGTCATCAAGATATTGCGGGTTTTTTGATGATGACGAAATCGGAGATCTGGTCAATTTTCTTATGACGAGAGATATCTCGTCCATTTGGTCGGTTTTCTTTTTAAGACGAGATACCTGTTCGAGACAACCACTAGGAGGGTTAATAATAAAAAAATTTTGTGGGGCCCTTAGATATTGATCGAATTGGGTCCTCCACTTCCTAAGGCCAGTCCGGTTCGGTTTATCGCCCTACGGTCATTTTTAGACCATGGATTTTTGAATGTGTAGGACAGTGGTCGCCAAAGAGGTCGATATAACATTGTTAGGGGCCGATTCGAGCACAGGGGTCGATAGAAAATATAAGACAAAATATCCAAAACTTTCTGAAGTGGTACTCCCCTTTTTGCTTGCATTTCCAAGCTTGTACATGGTTGAAACTGGTTTCAGCCATGTTAATTTCATTTTAACAAAACATAAGCTAGATGTAGAATTCTGTGGCGATTTAAGGCTAAAACTTACTAATTTTGAATCCAACATTGCTAATCTTGTCAAGAGTCACGAAGCACACCCTTCACGTTAAAAATGTTTTATTAAATTGTATACTAAGTTAACGAGTCTTATTTTCATATATATAAGGAAGATTGTATTATTGTTATCTAAATTGCATTTTATATATTGTTTATCCCTCCAATCTAATATGCAATGTTAAGAAGGACGTCAAAAACAAAAAGGTATCCCTTTGACGTTAAGCCAATATAATATAATATATTATACATACAATAAATACTGTAACTATAAAATAAACAATCTAAAACTCATATAAGCGTCTCTTTTGCTTGTCCTATTATAATTACGTAATAGTAAAATAGAAGGGGCCGATGAAAAGTCAAGAGACTCTTGAAGGAGTCGACGGTCAAAGAAGTTTGGCGACCCCTGGTTTACGATATAACATAGACGTGAAATATAAGTACACTGAGCATTGCTATTGAGAAGAGGTTAAAAAAGTGTAACCAGCAAGTCTAGACTAGTGGCCACGTGACTATTCTGTGAAAAATTGACTTGGTTGGCCGATTTGGCATCTATCGCCTCGTTTGACGAAATAACATCTTATGACAGAATGGTGTGTATTCACTCTATAGATGCGCATTTCTATAGAGCGGCGACAAAAGCGATGATATCTTCAAAGTATACACTATCAGTTTTGAAGTTCATTAAAAGTATTTGTGCTAATGTTTTTTAAAGACTAGATCCGAATTTATATTTTCTTGGTACAAGCAATTTACATGGTCAAATAAGTTGATAAAACTAATAATATTTAGAGAATGTCGTTACTATAATATTACAATCTTCAAATTTTGTTTCTACTCTTACTATGACTTGTTTTTAGGTCAAGTTTTGAAAACAAAATCAAATAATAGCATTAACATTACATGTAAAAAAATAGACGGTTTACAGAAGCTTGGAATATGAAATAAACAATATCATATTCGAGAGACATTTTCTGTCAAACTAACTATAGGTGGAGCTGGTGCTCCTGCGGCGATACGTGTTTTCTGTGAGTATTCTGAACGTGACGTTACTTATGGTTATGGTTTCAACTAGTAATCTAAAAATGCTCTATTTTGGAATGTGTAAATATATTTAGGTACATACATGATGCAATACATGATATTTTTTGTTCTCAAGTTCAGCCAGTTTTTGCTTTTATAATCTATACATATAAAGCAGAGTTGGTATCTGTCTGTCTGTTCTCTGTACAGATCTACAACGTTTGACCAATCTACACCAAATTTGATTCACTTATTCTTTGGAACCTTGCGGGTAACGTAGGCTACATATTATCCCCCGTTCTATTTGTCTTGGGTGTGCAGAGGGGTGTAACGTCCGGTCATCCTGGACAGAGCATTTGCCAGGGGGCGCTCTCTCCCGGTCTGACTGTGTAGATGACGTCAGAGTTAACATCTACAGGAGTCGCCTCTCAAGATGACCTTGGAGTTTTTTTAAGATTCGCAGATAGGTGCGGTTGCGCTGAAAATCGCTCAGTATCATATCGCTTATGTATCCCTTCTGTAAATTCTTGAACTGCAGCTTTAACACTGGAATGTAAATTTTTATAATATAAGATTATTTTTATCTTTTTTTATCGCCGATATGGTACAGGGGGCTATATACAATTCGAAATCCTCATAGGAATAAATGTCAGACCAACTCATACTAAATTTGGTACATTCATCCTGTAGAATTTTGAGGGAAACATAGGCTATATATTAAACCCCGTTCGATTTGTCCTGGGTCTGCAGGGGCTAAAAAACCGAGTAACGCCGGGTATTTCAGCTAATCTTATTCTATAACAATCTCCTTCAGTTCACCCAAAACTTTTTGAGAGGGACTTTCAGCGAAAACAAACCAAACGGACTGCAAAGACTACTTCCGCTACATAAATGCTTCCTCATGATGCATATCGGGGTTACCTTAAAATATAGTTTATCACAATTTTGGAGACGTTTGGCATTTAATCTAATTGGTGTTGACCAATCAACCGTCATATATCAATTCGGAATTCATTCTTTGATTGGTGAAGTGGCGAAATTATATTCAAAAATCAGGCTATGTGACGTCACGTTCAGAATACGTACAAGAAACGTTCCTCCGCAGAAACACTACCTATTATTTATAATAGACTCCAACTCTATAAATGAGAGACGAAGTCGTTGGCAGAGTACACAAAATAAAATGCACACAGGGTTTAAAATAACAGTGACTGTTTATTAAATAAAAGAAGCAACATCTAGCTAGTGTAAACTATTAGCGAGGATTAGGACTACAAATAATATCACCGACCTCTTATAGTATATCATGCTAGTGATTTGCATATTACAAGGATTTGTGAATTGCCAGATCCCTAAACAAAATAACAATATACAATAGGATGCATGTTAACTTAACATTTAAGTATGCATAAAAACAACACTTTCAAAAGACGTAGTTGAAAACTGGAGTATTCCGATTGTAAAGACTGACGTCATAATACTTTAAATACGAGTGCAATCTTAGAAAAGTGTGAGATCGAATAGATTCAAATAGAAATATCTAACAATTTAGATTGACAGAAAACGTTTCTGATACAAAATTTTCCATTCCACATTTATTATAGCCCGTGTGTAGCTCCATTTCGATGTAAATTCAACTACCAACCAGCAACATTTATTCGAAATAATTTACCATACGCGCTTGAAAATATGAAATGAAATTACTCATAAGGTACGGTTTGTGCAAACAAAAAATTTGTTGAATCATGTTATTGTTTACACCAGTTTCCAGACGGAATTCTTTTCGTGTTCTATGGCACTTGATTTTGAAACTGGAATTCCATTTCAGTATTCTTCTACCGCTATTTCAGATTCAATCTATTATACAAAATTAAACAAAAAACTGTAACGGCTTCTTTCCAGCAACCCTAAGGTTGTACGGCTTGTTTGAGAAAGTGGGCGATGCCAGGACTTATATGAATAGTACACCCGAAAAAAAATAAAGAATGGTATAGGTTGATGGGGATATCTCTGGCTGCTTGGAGGCTGAACCAGAAATCTTCCGTCTTAGAGCAGATAGTATCGTAGAGTAATCTTCCTCTCAAGGCCGTCAGATCGCATAATAAATGCCTCTTTTTCCGCCCCCAACTTTTACGCAATACTCTTTCTAACACATCGCGAAATGTGGAATTCAAAACGTTGCCGTATAATTTCGGGGATGAATTTATGACCATAAATTTTCCGCCCTGATCTCGCTATGAGAAAATTAAAGCCCTTGATGTTTTTTGTTTTTAAATCTTCAGAAATCTGTTGCCCATGTGTCATTTTTGTTGTTATTCGCGGTGCCTCTCTGTTTCCATGCATATCTCTGGGAACAGGCTAAGTGGCATAAATACTCCCCGCTCGTATTTGACTGAGCAAAGAGGTGTGGAGCCCAGTTGGAACTCAAATTAGGAGCTGCGTGTAGCTTTTGGGTGTTATTGTGCGGGGGAAGATCATGCACCACTTTTCAATTCGGGCTTATTGTCGTCATTGGCCGTGAAACGCTAAATATTTATGTTTGGCACTGAGGAGGAAAGTCGCTTCGTTTCGTTTGGATGTAGGTGGTTTTCCTTTTAAAATGCAGTGAGCGTATGGCGTTCCTGAATTCAGGTGCTTGTCATCACTTCCAAGAGTATGGACGAAATTTAATGGAGTTTGTTGTCCTTGTCCACCAACTGATGCTGCTCCAGATGCATTTATTGAAGGGCAAAATGAACTTGGCAATTGCCGAAGCAAGAATTAGCGTTCCTGGAGGGAAAACTATGGATTCACTATTATTGCTCTTGGGGTTGTAAACAAAACTAATTTCTATCGTAGTGTAAACTTGGGACTCAAAAAGTGCAACACGTAAACAAAAACTGCATAACATGGAAAACAATTATATAAAACAGGATTTCTGAGCGATGGCCAATCCTTGTTTCTCTTGTGCTTTTTATGCATGTTACTGTTTTGTTGGCTGTATGGGTTGTGGTTGATGAAGGTGGTTGGTGTAGTATGAACGAAACATAATGGAGTTTGTTGTCCTTGTCCGCCAACTGATGCTGCTCCAGATGCATTTATTGAATGGCAAAGTAAACTTGAAAATTGCCGAAGTATGAATTAGCTTCCTCGAGAGAAAACTATGGACTCAAAAAAATTGCTTTTGGTTGTAAACAATAACTGCATAATAAGAAAACATATTTTCCGATACAGAATTTCAAAACGATGGCCAATCCTCGTTTCTCTTGTGCTTTTTTTATGCATGTTACTGCTTTGTTGGTTGTATGGTATGCTTTTTTGCATATGTTACTGTTTTGGTTGCATCCGTCATTCAAAAAATCTGGAAAACAAAAATAGGTTTTCTGGAGCGAATGATTAATTCCCTTCACATTTGATATAAAGTATGCGTGAACTTTCTTTAAAACTTAAAATTGCTCGTACTAGCTGAAAGGTAGGTAGATAGTTGAATTTACGTCTCACTAAAGCAACACAACGGTCTATTGGCGACTGTCCGGGATCAATCCCGAAGGTAAAGATAATAGCATACCGTCTCGTAATTTGAACCATGGTCAGATGACGAGGTCAACACCTGAGCTGACATCCCACTCTCCAAATTTTCACATCACACCAACTTGAGAACTTTTGAGTCCATGGCAGATTTAACGTGCACCAGCTCCCCGCATACACGACAGCGTTTGGGTGGATTGAGTTTCGAATTCTCAACTCTCTGGTTGCTATTTCGCGACTCTGCCAACTGGTCTTCAGCGGTCTGACTAGCTGAAAGACGTGTATGGTTTATATTTGAACCCTTCCAAAAATTTGACTTATTCAAGGGACTTGGCTCCAAGTATTTTATGTTTGGATCGGGCCCCCACATTCTTCTAGGGATAAATAAGCCTTAATATTTCCACTTAATACATTTATATTTTATCTTTTCTCTCTTCATTCTGTTTTTTATTCCCATAATTATTTGGCGCTATTTGGCCACTTAGTAACATCTGTAAAAAGGACATGATATTTAAAGTGAACAGTAGAAATAATTATTTGGAAAATTAGGTATACCGGCATTAATCAAGAAATTAGTATCGGCAAATTCGGTGGTTTCGAGATGACAATTCTTACATGCTACGTACAAAAGTACCAAAACCTTTGCAACACTAGTTAACAGCATGATCACTCAAATAACTGTTGATTAGGCTTGAGCTGTTTTCTTACGTTATTAGGTATCAGATACTCAGAATTTTAACAACCGTTAACTCTGAAGATCAAACATAAAGATGTTGCTTTCAGTACTTTTCAGTAAGCTGAGACTAATGCCGCACTTGTCATAAAGGCAGTACCCTCAAATTTGGTCCTTTCAAGTTGACAATTCTTACATACTGCGTACATGAGTATCTACACTCTACAACACTAGTTAACAGTATAGTCCGTCAACTAACTGTTGTTCGAGCTTGCTTTAACTATTTTCTGACGTTCATTATATATACCACAATATTTCCTGAAGACCAAACAGATTCTGCTTTCTACGGAAGTATGCAGTTTATTTTTCAATAAACTGAGACTACGCGCAAAATATATTTTGCTCATCAGCAAGCTTAAAATTCGAGCTCAGTTGGGCGTTGTAAAATTAAAGATGGTGAACGGGACGAATTCAAAGTGCAGGTAATGCGAATGAAAAGAAGGCATCCCCACAGACCGCATGGACATGAAATATGAGTTCAAAACCAGCTAAAAAGATCGATGGACTCCAAATTGTAAGATTTAAAGCAAAATCAAGAGCCCTTTCGCGAGAGTTCTCTGGGTTCAAGGCTACAGGTCCTGATACGTGAGCTATGTTCCAACAAGATCGACACTAGGTGGATATGAGTAATAAATGAGAAATATTCAACTGACGTCGATAATCGGAACTTCGTGGGAGGGATCAACAGACAGCGTATGGAACGTAAATCATTCTTAACGATTGCACGTGGAATGTTGGGTCTGGGAAAAAACCACCCCCCTTCCATACGAATTTAAAATTCAAGAGAAAAACGTACCTAAAAGGCAAGCAAGCGCTTAAGGGCTAATAACGGGCGAGTAATGTTCCGTCAAGATTAATGTAAAGCAAAACGATCGCTCTAATGATTAAATCCTCGGGTCTTATACAGGGCACGTTTGAGGAATAGAGACCGATCGAGATCTTTATCCGCTTAATCAAAGATGGTTCCAGACAAGAAGCATGGCAAGATACCGAGAAATTAGTAAAGTAGCAGTTTCGACGAACCTGTTCTACCAGGACAAGGATCCTTGTGCAGTATGTGCCACTTAGGAGCACAATTTTAGCACGCCTTCTCACCAGCCTCGCAGTCATGTCTTGCTGCTATCTCAATACATTTGATCCGGGTTCATCACTTACCAACTCAAGAATAAATTCCGCCTCATTAACCTTGGTCAAAAATTCGCTGTCTTAACTACAATTATTCCTCGACACCGCCCCCATTCATGCATGATTATACTTGTTTACCAGGATGGTTAATTACTATTAAAAAGATCAATCTAATCTAAAATATAGCGCTTATATAAAATTATGCCAACGCCAACTGATCTGCATTTTCACTGAAGCGGTATATTTTACATATTTGTGAATAATTCATTCTTTTCGTGGCTATCTGCGAAAAATTTGTGTTCCAAATGACCTGTTCTGGGGTCATTTAATTTGGAAAATAATTCATTTAGTGGATATAGGAGAATCTATCCAACCTGTATTCTGATATAGGATAGGTGCAAGGTTTCTCTTGGAGGAAATTAAGATCTAACGTGAACGCGTAAGAGCCTGGTTTTATCTTTGTGTGAATTATTCGTTCTGCTCGGAACAATCTTCGAAACATTTGTTCTGCAAATGACCTGTTGTGGGGTCATTTAATTTGAAAAACTAATAATCTAGTGGATATAGGAGATTATATCCAACCCTCTTTAGATTCTGTATATACATAGAATAGGTGTAGGGTGAACTGTGAATGACTTCAAATCTGTGAGATGTTTTTTCACCTTCTGCACGTATTTTTTTCATTCCTCTTAGCATTATTTCCTTCAAGCTTGGCGAACTTCTAAATTATAAGCACAAAAAGGGTTTTCAGTTTCCTTACAATATGAAATGAATGGTGAGAACGGGTATTTCGGCTCATGATTTAGCGTAATAGTTTTAAAGATATTTAAAACATCTTTAAAAATATTATAGTGGATATGGAATTGTTGAGATCATAATACTTATGTGAATACGAAGCACACAATACCTACAGGGACTCCCAAAATTGAGTAATACACCATGAAGAAATTTCTTTAAAAGCCCAAAACTCTAGTAAATCAAAATTCGAACTTAATTTTTATAAGAATTGTAACGTAAACACTTAGAAACCTATTAGGCTAAGAACAATTTCAGATAGGTTATAATATTTTTAAAGATAGGTTTTAAATGTCAAATTTGCAAAATCATTGAGTATACACCCAAACTCTTTCGTACAGACACACAATAAAAACGTAAAATACATTTCTGTTGAAGATGTTTTTGCCTGTAGAACATCTTCTAAGCCGAGAGGCACTGAATTAAAAGGAACTTGTGTTGTTTTTCTGACTATTTTTGCCCATTTCTCTCATAGAATCAATCTTACGTTCTGTGCTCTGAATATAGTGATTCTAACCTCTTTTTTCTATTAGGACCACAAATTTTCAATCCCGTTGAGGTGCTGAGGTTATGATAGGAAATATAGTTGTTGTTTAAAGTGGTACAGAAACTTTAATTTATCTACTTTTGCTGTGGCATCTTCTCTTTCTGTGGAGATTATAGCTACAAAAATTTAATTCCAAATGCAAATTTTGAGCACTTTTTAAAACATTGTTCTTTAATAGAGTTTCTTATTTCACGCTTCCATGGTTTCATAAAAAATAAAATTTTAAACCTCTCCAGCCAGCATGCAGCCCAAACAAGCACCAAAACGCATCCATGTTTGTGAGTGGGTATAGTGTATTGAGGAAGCGAAGTTGAATTTTGGCAGTCACTGTTCGTATTCTAACTCAGTGTGCTATTATTTCCAAATCAGTCTTCCTCGCATATTTCATTTAAATGTGTTTATTTGATCTTACAAACTAAAAGCGGACACTACAAAACCTTACAGTCGTGAGGGTAAGAACTTAAAGGGCTCTTAAACTTACAATACTAGTTGTGTTACGCCATCTAAATGCTCTTATTTTGATTTTCTGTGGTATGAAGCTTTAATCTAACCACATTAAACCGTACATACGCTTCATTTATCAAAGTATATTCATAATGTTAGCATCGATAAGGAATAAAAATTTTAACATTTAGAGCGAAAAGGAACAAAAACATTTCGAACCTTTTTATGATTTTGTATTATGTGGTGGAAAATAATTAAAACCGGGTCAGATTTTAAATCAATCTTCGAGAAAAAACTTTTATGTTTAACTTATGTATGGCAATGTATGTTAATGCAAGTGTATGGCAATGGAATGGCTAATAGGTTAGCTAAATTGTGAACTACAATAGGGACCCAATTCCTTTATCAGCAACTACCCTCTCTAGGTAGGGTCAGGTGAGAGGCTCGATCATTTTGGTGTACTTTATGGAGGAACACTAGAATGAATCCACATCTTTTTCAGTTTCAGAGTGAGCCTAATGACCTCCATTGCTTCAAAAAATCCCTAGAGCAGTTGCCACTTTTCTGCTAAAGCCAGCAGAGGCCACATTGTAACTCGGGCCTATTTGAGTCGTTTTCACCTGTCAGAAACCAACAAGTGCCTTATTTGCCTTGATGAGGAAGGGACTTTGGAGCATATCTTGTTCGACTGCACCAGAGAGAACATTTTTAGAATTCTTTAAAAGAACATTTGTGATTCATCTCCTATTCTTACTGTTTTTCCTGATGTTCATTTTATGTTTATTGATTCACTGGTTTATAGATGACATTATGAAATCGACGTTAATACGCCGGACTCATGTATCAAGCTGTAATTTAATGTGCTTAATAGATCTTTACTATTTTGTTTATTTAACATTTTAATTCCATGCTTCAATCTCCCTAGTAAATTAGGTATATCTTAATTTGTATAGTGGAATTTTTTTTAAACAAATACATCGATGAAACATTTTGCTAGAAAATGTATTTATGAAGCATCTTGAAACATGTAATTGAGTTCCATATTTATCAATGAAAGATAATTATGTACTAGCTTTAAGAGAGTAAAAGAAACGACAAGAATACTTGTTGCTCCAAGAGTTCCAAAATAATATTAAAATGTATTCACCTATTTATGAATGTTCAGTTTTCAATGATACAAAAGACCTAAAACGTATTATAATAATAATTGCTCGTTCAGGACAAAAGGGTAACAATCGTACGTCGAAAGATGTCTAATATCACATAATTATGTGCTAGCTAAGGGAGTAGAGGAAACTAAAATAATTCATGTCGCTCAAGGTGTTCTATTATTGTGAGGAATTTAATATTTAAAAAAATTATTCAACTGTGTCCACCTATTTACGAATATTCAGTTTTCAATGATAAAAAAGGCTATTAAAATGCATTATAATAATAATTGCTCGTTCGGGACAAAAGGGCAACAATCGAGCAGCAAGGGAATCTGGCTTTGATAAACGTTGCACAGTACATCATATTTCAAAGCAGTTTTTCCCCGTAATTGTGGTTCATGCCCTAAAGAAAAATGAAAGGAACAACGTGAGAAGACCGCCCATTCTTTTCTGAACTTTTTCTGAATAAATACACATTACTAGTAAGCAGAAGACACCCGTTACCCTCCCAAATCTAAAAGATATCTTAAAAAGAAAAAAAATCTACTAATCTTGTCCCTAGATAAAAGCTAAAAACCACACCCTGATACCGCTTGCACGTGCTTGCTTCAGTTGAACATAGCGGCTATACTCTTCAGGTCAAAGGTCTCGAAGCAGAGGCGGGCTTTATGCTGTGTATCGACAAGAATTATTTTGCTTGCTTGGGTGATCCTACACAATGCTTTAGCACTCATACTGCTGAATCTAAATGGCCTTTGTAATGCGATCTCCAAGTTCGAGTAATTTTAACGTAGGTTAAGCCGGCACTTCAGAAGTATGCTGAGCCAGTAAGACAATATCGGAACCATAAACTAAATGTGAAAGGTAAAAGTAGTTTCCTTATCAAGGAGAATATACGGTCATGTATGTGATGCACATTATAAAAGATTAGGTTTTTTGTTCAAAGCTCAACATATCTATTTATTTATTACATTTTTGTTCCTGAAATACAATGTAATCTCGAAGCAGTACAATATAAAAAAACTAAATTTAAAGTGGTTATATTTTCGGTACAAATAAAAATGTTACCTTGTGTGATCTTGTAGTCTTTCATGCGTGGATCAAATTCTAGACTTTAAAAGAAATTTAAATTATAATAAATTAAATTGTTTCACTTCAGAGGTATATTGAGCTAGTAATGGATATAATATCGGATTCATAAACTAGACGTGAAAGGTAAAAGTAGTTTCCTTATTAAGGAGAATATACGGTCATGTATGTGATTTATATTATCCAAGATTAGATTTTTTTTGTTGAAAGCTCAACTTATATTTATTTATAGCATTTTTGTTTTTGAAATCAATGTAATCTCCATGCAGTACAATATCCAAAACTAAATTAAAAGTTGTTATGTATTACGGTACGTACAAGAATGTTACCTTGTGTGATTTTTCAATGCGTGAATCAAATTTTAGTTTAAATAATTTTAAATTTTTTGAATTAAATTATTTCAAAATCTTTGCGTTTTCAAAAACATTTATGTGGTGTAACTGAAAATTTTAGCACGTTTACTAACATTTCTCACTCTGGCTTAAACTTTAATTCTAAAATTCATAAACTATGAAATTACAATCATTGTTTCGACAGGTACGAGAGTGTTGAAAAAATGTTATGGTTATTTAATGACACGTTAGGTTGAAATTTTGTTTAAAAAAATAACAAAACAGACTAATTTTATTCCTACGAAATGTAGTTCTCAAATGTAGAAAAGTATCCTTTTATAACACTTTTCGACTTCAATCAATATCCTTATATTTGTCAAGCCTTTCAAAGTTGTCCACAATCTATCATTTTCCGAAAAATTATCAAACGACAGTCGTAGCTTTTCCTGGAAAACATTCGGAATCATAACCAAGAGGGCAAATAGCTTTAAAACGGTCTGACTGCTCATTTATTAACCAATTTGCACTGTGTCTATAAAGCTAGTTTTCCTTTTTAAGAAAGTCTGCTGCAGTACCCTTCTTTGTTCTGCCCTTTTATGTTTTTACCCTTGACTTTAACGTTGGAAGATTAGTCGCGCCACTTGAAAGTACGTAGGAGTCCACCGGTTAGCTTTCAGCATTTTTAATTCAGGTGAGCTGAATTGATTCTGACAATTGTCTTTAGCATATTTCCGTGCGGGTGTAAATATATTAAAGGGACAGTAGACTTTCAATATCACCAAAATCGATTTCCTTTCCATCTCAACGTTAAAAATTAATTTATATTAAATTCTCTAGATAACAAGAATTTTTCAATTATGATCATTTTTGAAGGAGTTACATATACAACATTGAAGGATATAGATAAATATAGAGTAAGTCTATTAGAAAAAAACGCGATTTTCTCCGATTGAGATTTTTTTACATTCTTTTTTATTTTAAAATGTGGTTTTTGTTGATTGACTTAAATTTTTTTGAGGGATTATCCTTGAAATCTGTTGCAAATCTGCAAAAGAAAAATTCATCATGCTCCAAGTTGTGAAACTGGTTTAAATTTTGCTTGACCTATGCCTTTCTTTGCAAAATTTTAGGTGGTTTTTTGCTGTAAAGTTGAACGATACACTTACCAAATGGAATTAATTTGATTTATACGTAAGCAAATTATTGTGTGAATTAAAACTTTAATAACATAAAAAATTAATGCACATGGGACCTACCAATTTTTACTAATTGATGAAAATTGTTTACCACATTTTATGTAATAACTTCCGCATGACTTAATATTTTTAGGCCAAACTTTATGTATAGATTTTATAGTAGAAAAAACTGCAAATTTCATAACAATCGGATAACTGCTAAAGTTTGTTTTCAAAGTTCACTATCCGCTTAAGAGTTTATTATTCATCAACTTACAAAAGATATCAGTTTTAAATGTTTAAAATGTTCTAATATTAAATACTTGACAATGATCGACTGACTTATGGTATCGGTAAGGAAAATATAACTATGTACCGGCCTTGGGGATATTGAAAATGTTAGCAATAAAATATACCATTTTAAGCAAGCAGTATAATGCATTACATTAGTTCAAGAGGCAACATTTACTCAAGGAAGTGGTATAATTTTAGATTTCTTGTAACATGAGTTTTCACTTTTTATTAGATGTAACATTTATTTTGCATTGGCAAAAATCATCATAAAATTAGATAGAGAAGCATAATAAACCAAAAAGTATTTTTAAAGGCAAAACATAACTGAAAATCTTAAAACACTTTAATCCGAACCATTTTATAATAATTTAATCAAATTAATAATCATTTTAATCTATCTGCTTTAAGTACAATTAATGTGCATATAAAATACGACAAATCAATTTCTATATTCAAGATTAGAATACGAAGATTCTTATTTATTTTTTATTACATTAGTCTTATTTCGTCGACTTAGAGCAGAAACTCATTAACTGACAAAACAAAATTTTCACTGTACAGCTTTTTAAAGACTAACCTATTAGTTTTTAGATTAAAAAACATAAAATTTGTCAGCATTTTGATAGTATTATATATCTTTAAACAAATTAAAATATAACAACGTTTTTTTTTCATCATGAAAACACGCTTTCAGTGTCTGAAAAAAATGTTAGTTAATGCGTTTCTGCTCTAAGCCGGCGATTTATTTTTTCAAGATTACTGTCTTTTTAATGTGAAAAGTGTTGTTGTTTAAAAAATAGTATTTTTTGGAGCCAACCCGTCTCCAAGAAGTCTCAGCCTCTCGGGAATTTCTCGGTAGGCCTGTCCATCACTGCATGTTGCGAAAGACACGAAATAGTTTGACAATTTCATGAACTTTAAGCCAATAGTGTTTTCTTTTGTTATTTTGTGTTCACATTTTTGCCACTAGCATGCTATCGTATTGCAAGTTTACTTGTTCATTACTGACTGTTGGGAAACAATCGCAGCTTAATGCAACAACTTGTACGTGATTAGTCGTGCACAGGTCACTGAGTATACATAAGAAACGTGCTTCAACTACCTGAAAACAGTCGAAATCATTTTAAGCACTTCTGAAAGCTCTAGATTTATGATCTCAAAGGTCGGATATTTCCTCCTCCCAAGTGCTTTCTAACTTTTTAAGTAAGTTCTCACGTGCAATAATGGGATGCTCTGGGGATCTTTTAGTGACGATTAATTACTGCTCGTTTCTGCACTCGACTGATCGCAGCTATTGTTTTCCTCTACTGCCGATCACATTTTTTAATTTATCGACCTAAAAGGAGGAAATACCGAAACTCGTGCAATTTTACGATACTCCATAAAGACTTTGTATTAGAATTCATAATCATAAGGCGACTTATTCTGTGAATGTAACATTCTAAGGCCGTCATTAAAATTTTGTGACAGGGCCCCTACATGAAGAAGGTCGCAGGTTTCCAAGGCCTATGGGATCCGGAAAATGTGAAACGTTTTGTGCGCTGTGATGTGCAATCTGTTTCTATTTAAAAATGCATAGGGTTTTTTTATGTGAGGGCATCATTTTATTTTGAAATAACTTTTCAATAAAACAATTTTTATCAAATTGTTTACTCAATTAATAACAAACAGCAGTTTTTGGTAGCGAAACGAATAAGGAGTCTATAAACCACATTTTCCAATACGTTTGAGCACATTTTGATGAATGGAGGGTGATTTGTTCAATTTCGTCGCGAATGTTTCGCTTAACCCTTCAAGTGCTTCGACGAGATATCTCGTCCAAGATCTGATCAATTTTGGTAAGGACGACATATCTCGTAGGGACAAAACTGCCCTATTACTCCATGGGGAAATGAAAGATCCAAGTCGGAAAAAAATAGTCCCTTGGCCAGAACAGGTGACAGTTTGGAACAGGTTTTTGCCAGAAGCTGGACACTACAGGGCAGTTTTCAACGCGAAGATAAACCACCAAGAGGGTTAAGCATGGAATCGTTGTTCACTTGTTAGCGCAGACTTGTTCCTTTAAGTAGCCCGAAAAGAAAAAAAATCGGGAACGAGAGGACCAGTCGACATTATTCAGCAGATTTCGACATTATTCAGTAGGAAATGCGTCCTTTAGAATTCGCATTGTTGTACGAGGTGTATGACATGCTGTTTCACCTTGTTGAAACCACATGTGCTCTAAGTCTTTTGTCGATCGATTTCAGGCAGAAAGAAATTTTGCAACATCGCACAATATCGTTCGCAATTGACAGTAACCTCATCTTCGTTAGCATTATCACTCCAAATTGCGAATCAGAGTTGCTCTACGGGATGAAGAGGTCGTTCGTGAATTAACCTTTGAGTTTAATACCCCAATAACGGATTTTCTGTTTGCTTACGTATGTCCAAATGAAGCACGAAGAAATTGGAAAATCGCGCGGTCGAAAGAGAGAACTAGAGGCGGTTAATGGACATCAAATTTGAGTAAACAATGAAAAAATATTTTAATAAACGATACTCTATTTAAAATTTATTCCAAAACAAAATAGTAACCATATATAAAAAAACCTGTGTAAATGTTTTACAAACATTACATTAAACCCAAACATTAAAATATTCACAAACATTACTTCACAACTATTATGCTACGTAATGAAAATTCATATTGATATTCAAACAATTTATGTGTTGTAATGTAAGATAGATTAGTTTATATCTACGTTCTACTTAGTATCAAAAACCACTCACGCTCAACTCTTGCTTAAGCTATTCAAAGAGCAGAAAACAAATTTAGAACATTTCTACTGTTTTGAGAATTGCGCTATTTGTTCAAAGAACTTTTCATTTGACAAATCATAAACTATTGGACGATTTCATTACCTTCATAAACAAATACCCAGAAATGTTCTGAATCTCTTATACAATACTTATCGGTTTATTACATTACATCTTGGTACATGAGTCCGGTGCATTAGCAGACATCACTGTCTTCTATAAACATGGAACGCAATATACACAAGAGAAAGATTTAAAAAAGGAACAACACGAATTGTGAGTTACATAGTCTAGTCAAAATTTCCCTAAAATACTTCTCTCCAGTACAGAAAACAAGACGGTATCTGTTCTTCAGACAAGACATGTATTTGAATCAACAAGGTGGAATCTGCAAGTAGACCTCGGTGACAATAAGGCCTAATCCAGTTTGGCAACAAAAGTGGCAACTTTTCTGGGGACCTTATACTTTTAGACTGATCACCTCTCAAAGTCACATTTCATTGTAGGAAATTTAAATAACGTGTGTGAAATTCTTCCTTCACGTTTCACTTTATAAAACGCACGCCAAATAATTTGTCAAAGCCATGCATAGGAAGCTTTTATTCATTCGCAGAACAAGTCGCAAAGTGGGGCAAAGCAAACGCTGAGATCGCACTTAATAATTATGCATCTTTAAATTTGCTTCTTTTTAATTATCTAAACGCTCCTTGTTACGCGTAACGGTTTATGGTCCGTCTGCAACTAGCGTGTATGGAATAGAGATCAAAGCAGAAGTGCTTTGGATGTAATACAAAGTAAAAAGAATGGAAACGTTTTGTTTTCCTCGTAAATGAAATCCTCATTTATCACTCGTAATGAAAATAAGTGGGCAGTGCTGTTCGACGTGAAAGAATTCGCACTCAAGGCTCTCCTTTGCTACCAGCTCAAGGGGTTTGTTGTTTCTTATTTAATGCTGGAGTCGAATATTTGATGGAAGAGGATGGTATACAGCTTTTATTTGGATATCAGCGTTGAATACTGGATGAAGTACAATGTACGCATATAGTAGCTTGATTTATATAATGAGTATCACTCCCCCATCCATATACCACACCGAATTTTTATCTATTTATCAACCTAAGTATTGTAGACGTGTTTCAAACGCAATATGGGGAAGATTGGCATGTGAGAAATAAAGAAGCCTTAATAAAGTATTAAAATACAGTTTTTGATTTAATACTGTATAAAACTAGGAATTAAATACAAAATCGGTGTAAAGATTGCAAAATTTACTGACATTTTGAAAATTATAATTAAAATCTAGTAAGAGAGTACATGACAGTGAATTCAAATTTTCTTATTTTTCTTTATCTTTCCTGGTTCGTCCAATCAAAATTTGAATGGAAAAGTATGTCTAAAATTTTTCTTCACTTCCCACAACGGTACAAGAAAAGGATACAAATGGTACAAGAAAAGGATCTGCAATAAGTAAAAAAGAGGTTTCATGTACATAAATATTTTTACAAAAACTGAATCGATTTTATCTGAATATGAAAATCATATCTGCTTTCTTCTCTAGTTCAAATTTAAACAGGCATTTTCAAACTTTACAGAAATATTTCCACGAAATATAAGTATTTTAACTCAAAATTTATAAAGGTTATATACATTAATAACTGCTTCTCGCATGCTTAAATTCTAGAAAATCAAATGTCCCGTCGTCTTTTCTCATTGAGAAACTTAATATTAATTTTAATTGGAAAACTATGCGATGTTTTAATTCTAAATGCTTAAAATGTGCATAAGTTTTCAATCCTTATGTTGGTAAATCGATGCGAATTTTGATGCGAGCGTTATTTTCCAAGAGCAGTTATTCTGTTTTAAGATATATAGAAACAATAAAGGAACACAAATTGATCAACTATCTATGTTAACTATATTATAATATATTTTATGAATTTTTCTTTGTTACATAATGATGACTGCATTTATAAGTAAGAACCGTTATTTAACGCTCAATTGACGACTCGCTGCAAATTCAATCTCGTTATAGCTATCCATCAAAAGTCCATTTTTTAGTTTGCTCTCAATTTTACAAGCAATGAAAGTGGTTTATTTTCGAACAAGCAGTAGCCAGCAATTCTTTAACTTTATTAGTTTGTTAGTTTCGGGTGTAAAATATGTTCGAGTAGGCGCTAAAGTAACCGCCCTTTCTTAAAATTCATTTGTTAATTTTCATTAAATTTTTATCTAAAGTCAACGTCATAGCTTTCTAAGACAAGCGAGATAGGAACACACGCCTGATAGTTTGAATAATGAGTAGAGGCTAATTGTTTTAACCCGTTAATAGCTGTGCTATTTATTATCCCCTATTACCGCTTATTTAAGACTAATAGATAAATCTTGTTCAGAGCAGGTGTTTTACAAGTGTGGGAAATAATTTCTACTTGTATGATTTAAAAGCGCTGACTTTCTACCAGTTAGTCATGTTTCAGTGAATTATTCGAAGTAATAAAATACGTAACTTGATGAAAAGATGTCGGCCCTTTCAGGGAGATGTCTAGCGTCCTACTCTGTGAAATGATTACGGCTAGATATATAACTATTCTAGGAACATTAAGGCTGTTTGGCAAGACGTGTGGAAGACAGTGCAACTTTGTCTACCGAAAAGTACTTCATGTTGGAGTTAGGTTGCACCTCTATACATACCATTGTATAGAGGTGTAACCTAACTTTACCTTAACTTTTGCAGTGGTGTAAAAGTTTACCATAGCTGCTATGGTACATAAATATTCTCTTTTAATATTCTGATGTGGTTTAGGAGTGCTCTAGATGGATAGTGGGACACTAGGGGTCTCACCACCTCTTACAAATTAAAGTGAATTTTTGTTTAGCGCGAAATAAGACAACCACTGTTCAAATCTTTCAGGCTAGCAATTTTCTTGTTTTCAAATCTTACGCTTTCATTTAAACAATCAGAAATTCCTTCTATCCCTTGGATATTTTTTCATTACAATTGGTTGGTTGGTTTTGGGGTTTTATGGCGCAAATGCCATATTTAGCCAAGCTGGGCCAAACACAAAACAACGCCAAGTAATGAACACACACACAAGTAAAGTTTTACTGACACGGGAAGGCTTTAAGTCATGCTTGTGCTAAAATAGTTTGAAAATAAGTATCTAATGTGAACGTGCACTAAAAATTAGCCTTCTTTCACACACAACACTGTTTAAAGATACTTTTATTTCTAATAATAGTTTTACAAACTGATATTTCAACAAATAGTTATGCAGAACTGTCAACGCTGTAAACTGCTAATTACATTCATTAATCCCCGATTTAAATTTTTTGAAAAATGTATTGCAGTGGGAAAATAATCATAATTCGTTGTCATCTATTTCTACTATGGCTTGTCAAGGGGTATATTATTTACAAGAATCCTGCTAGTAAACTACGTAGAATATCGTATTTTTAATACTAGAGAACAGTAGAATTACAGGACATCGTATTATTATAGTTGTTTATTTCCTAAGTACATAATTTATCTTACATGAATTATTTTAGACGGATCCACACAAGAGTACGCCAACGAGCAACTCAGTAAAAAATGTTACTTCTGCATTTGAAAAAGTACCTCTCTAACTACTCTCATTCCATATTATAGTTAGCCGAGGAAAATTTTAAAATACTACATCCACTCGTAAGAGTTCACATACGCATAATATTAAATCATAACACCCGTTGCCCCTAAGTTACTAAGTCGTTTATCTTTTGGACTGATTATTTGTCAGCGTGGACGGGATGTGAATAGTTACGGGAGTTTCGGTCAGTTTCAGGTGTTTGACCCTCCGGATCATCAAGTGGCTCAGCAGGAAGAGGTGAATCTCCTTGATCCTTCCCCCTTTAACACTCCTGGTTGTCTCGACGAGGCATCTCGTCATTAGAAAAATACTGGCCAGATCTCGATGGACGAGATATCTCGTCATTAGAAGAAAGCTGACTAGGTCTTGATCTCGTTATCATAAAAAAATCGGCAATATCTTGATGACGAGATATCTCGTCATTAGCAAAGTTGGTCAGATCTTGATGAACGAGATATCGCGTCGAAACCACTTAAAGGGTTGTCTTACGATACCGTTCTGTCTCTCATCTGGTCGATACGTTGTTTGACTATTTCACCTGAAGGGGTTTAGCTTGGTAGGACACAGGACCTGTTGGTCTGGTCACTGTAGCAGGTGTCCAAGATGGGCCTCTTCCAAACCCACCTACGCACGCGGAGTTTCCCGCCTGTAAAGATCTTATAATGTTTATCTGATTGTCGGTTTGCTCAAATCTCCTGTTTCTTTCTTCTTTCTTTAGTGAGATCAGGATGTAGTCGATCCAAATTAGTCTTTAGTTTTAGATTCATTTGTACTAGTGGTTTGCCTGACAAACCAGGGCGTGATGCGGTGGCAATCTTTCGCCTTATAACTGGGCTCGATTGCCACCCATCTGCGTAGAGTTAGCATTGTTACCAAGCCTTTCTGTCTGCTTTGCCTGACCCGATGGACAGATTCCACCTACTTGGCTGTAAAGCAATTCATGGAGAATGATTTTCCGATACTGGAGAGCGAGAAAACTTTTAGGACGATAACTCCTGTTATATTTCCTTTTTTTCATTTTCTCTTTTATGGTAAGTTGCAGAACTCGTCTGTATTGCATTGTAGTGTTGTATTGTAGCAGATTGTGTTTGAACACCAGTTCCGTATCTTGCCCTGGCCATTGGAAACAATAATAAAAAATATTTTATAAATACATAATTAATTTCACATGAAGTTTTAAGATCGTACAAGAGCAACTCAGTAAAAAATTATGTATCTACATTAAAAAATAAAGTACCTCTCATACCATTCATAGTCGCAGATAAGGTTAATTTAAAACAGTCGCTTGTAACAGCTCGCATAATAATGAATCCAAACTCGGATAATATCCGCTCTAACTTCAAGATCCTCAGTTATAAACACTTTAAAACGAGAAATTTTCTCGTTATCATCACAGTAGACAAAGAATAAATTAATTCCATGTGGAAAAGGTCAGCATGAAATGGTAAGACTGAGTGTGAGAAATGTTCGGTGGGAGTATTGTTCGTTTTATTCCTTTTGTGGGCCTATAGCAGTAAATACTTTGATGTTTGTCTTTCTTCATTCAAATGACTACTTGGGCTTGCATTTCTATAATGACTGATTTCCAGACACGCCTATTGCGGGATTCTTTTCGTGACAGTTTGAAAGAGTATATCTTTTCTCAGACAGTTGCAACTCTAGGGTGGACTGCATTTTCTCACACAATCTCATTTCAGTAGACGCCCTCATTATTTTTCTTGAACCAATCCAATGAAGTCTGCTTTCAGATTGAAATAATTTCTTTGGGGAACTGCAGGTCAAAAACAGGGTGTTTTTTGAAACTACGGAAAAGCCTTGTAATTTGATGGTAAACCGAACTTCGCGCAAAAATTTGGGAAATATGCAAATTCTGAGCAAGCGTGCCGAATCAGCATATAAATCATTCATTAACCTGAGGGGAAATGCTTGTAGTCGACTTGTGATACTTTTCAAATTGCAAGATAATGAGAATTAATGGTTTTATAATCTGTAATAAAAGAATAATTGCATGTAATACAGGAGAATGAATTGTAATTAAGAGAATGAATTTTCACATACTTGAATATTGCTACACAAATTATAACAGCCTTTTGTAACCGCTCGGAATTGGCGTTGCTTTCGCATATTGGCCCTAAAAATGCTTTTCGTGTGCCGGCTATTCGTATTTCATGTCTAGTATGAGAGATATTTTCTGATAACTTAAAAATGTACGTGGCCGTAGTGTTTTCCGGTGGAACGTATTTCTTGTTCTTATTCCAAACATGACGTCAGTTGGCTTGTTTTTCGAATACGATTTCAGCACTTCGTCAATAAAAATTCCGAAGAATAAATTCCAGATTGATATATGATAATCGATTGGTCAACGTCAATTAGATTAAACGCAAACGTCGCGAAAGCGGTGATAAACTACATTTTAAAGTCCCCCCCGATATGTATTGTGCGAAAGCATTTGGGTAGCGTAAGCAAAATCTTAGCAGTTCATCTGGCGTGTTTGTTTACACTGAAAATCCCTCTCGTATTTTACCGCATTTTATTTACGTGAAAAAACTAATCAAAAACTCTGCTTTATATATTAATTGCTAAAACCATTCTATTGGTACATATTTTGCGTTGTACATATTTGTTAACAAGAAGAGTTTCCTAATAATAAAATTTTATGTTTAGAAATCCCTCAAAATGGTAGGCATCATGGCTGATGTATTTACAATCTCTGATGTTTGCATTCTCGAGTTTCAAAAAACATATTTCTGCAACACATTAGCCAGCTAGACATTACGCATGCAACCCAAAGCAATTTTCTATTTTTCGCTTAACCACAATAATCTCGTGTCAATGTTAACGATTCGCGACTAAAAAAGCGGTTGGTTTTGGGGGTTTTATGGCGCCATATTTGGCCAAGCTGCTCCAAACAAAGTCAAGTAAATGGACATACACACATAAGTAAAGCTTTACTGATACAGAAGTGAGAAATATACTCAAGGAGAGATCGAACTTGCGCCGCCTACAACTCACAGGTTGCTAGCGCAGCGGGTGAACCCGCTGAGACACTAAAAAGCGGAACTCGCAAACCTTGAAAAATGAGTGCTAAATCAATACGTCAGAGTTGTTTTCAAATGTGGTCCGGTATCATGATGATGAACTAGAATACAATTTTATGTGATTATAAGCTGAGTGCGGAGTGGTACAAATAGGAATTTCCTAGCCTGATTATAGGTTTTTCAAAGGAGACGCCTATCAGCTAGTTGTATGAACGCAACCACTTCCCACACACTGCTGAGCTTGTCAAGGATAATATTCTGGAAAAGGATATCTACGGATTAAAATGACCAGTTGATCTAAAAACATTTTTTTATCTAGCTCTATAACTATTCCAACCCTACATGTCATGAGCCGCACGTAATCAGTATATCTGTTCGTTGCATATTGTGCATGGCCTTCCGAGGTGACCATACACCCAAATTAAGTAGAATAAAACTGCTAGTGCCATCCATCACTGACAAAAGTGTTTTGGCTTGCCATTTGAAAACAAATTTACCCTCACAGGGCACGGACTTTAGTTGTTATGTGAAGTCTCGGTCGCCAGTTCCCACACATTTTGTTTATACATAAAACTTATTCGCGTATCCGTAACCCTTCGAAATTTTTTCATTACTTTTCATTTCTGCTTTAATGTAAGGAATGTGAGCGTGGTTTCTAATTTTTTTCCCTCCAGCTTAATCAAAAGGTCTAATCAGCTCTCGTGTGGCATGAAAAATTACCATAGAGCGACAAACTAAATCAAGCAGCTTGACCCTCCTGGTGGTTGTCTCGATGATGTATTTCGTAAAAAACATGACCAGATCTTGATGACGAGATATCTCGTTATTAGACCGGCCAGATCTTGATCTTGTCATTGATGGCGTGATCTTCGTGACGAGATATCTTGTCATTAGCAAAATTGGCCAGATCTTGATGGATGGGATATCTCCTCGAAACCACTTGGAGGTTAATCTAATGTCGTTGCCAGTTGTCTCGATGAAGTATCTCGTAACATAACTGTCCAGATTTTGATCTTGTCGTCAAAAAAAGGCTGTCTTGATGACGAGATGTCTAGTCATTAGCAAAATCGGTCAGATCTCGATGGACGAGATATCTCGTCTAAACCACTTGGAGGGTTAATCTAATGTATATACCAGTTGTCAGGGCCAAGACTAATGAAGTCAAGACCATCCATGAGAAAAACAAGTATCAGAAAGGGTCCAGTTTTGATTAAAATTTTCCAAACGGGCTGCATTATTTATGGACGACTTTGCCTGTACTAGTCTTTTAAAATATATGGTTTATTTGCTGTGATAACTAACCGTACATTTCGGTCCATCGTTCATGAACCTGTATTCCGGAAAATATCTGTATCCAAATGGTTCTCTGCGTCTACATAAGCTGTGCCTTTTAAGATCCATGAAAATAGGTATTCTAGATTTTAAATTTTTCGTGACACTCAAATTTGCATTCTTATTGATAATAAGCAATGTGAAGCTCGCCGAGAAAATAAATTCGGTTTTCATATTATTTCAGTTATTGTCTGTGTCGTTTTGAAGTTATTTTATTTTGATCAAAACCTTTTTCTCATTGAAAAGCATCCGAGAGTTCCCTCTTTTTTTCATTTAATTATTTCAGTTTTATTTTCACTCACACCCCATCAAACTCAAGCATTCGTTTACTACACTTGAAAAGCTATCATTACGCATAACAGTAAGTAGTGCAGTTTACAATCCACTTGGACAAAATTGAACCACTTACGCGATGAGAATTTAAAACAGCTCGAGAAACCTTCCATTACTGAGAAAATAAGATCGATGAAAATTTATCGATGTTTTCAAAGAGCATTTCATATACATTTCTGTTGGGCTTCTCAACGTAAAACAGGTGCATTGCCCCTTCCTTAACTTTCTGTTAATGTTTTTTCCACTTGATTTGTGCCCCAGCGCTGGATCAACCCGTGTCACCGTTCACGCTATATCTGTATGCTGCACAATTAAGGACGAAACGCTATTTATTAGTGTCGCGACATATTTGTAGTTCATAAAATCGTTGCCGTTTATTGAATAACCTTGGAAAGAATGAGCGCATCAAGAGACTGGTAGCGTAGCCAGGGTTTCATTTCTGGAGGGGCCCAAAGCTAGAAATACAATTTTTGTGCCAGATGAAGATCTGGACGTTGCTAGATTTTGAAAGTTTCGTTAAAAGTCTACAACTTGTCTGTTCCTGAAGAACAATGACGCAAGTGCAATTCACTGATTTATTCAGAAAACGAAAGCTAAGAAACCGTCATGATTAATATCAATCACAACATGAGAGAAACTTTGAATGTATGTAACGAAAATATGGTTGATACCACCACATTTATGTTACTTTTAAATGTCACTCATGCAGGTGTATTTTGAATATTCACCCCAAATTTACAGTTGCGTTCCTCCTAAATTTAGAATGAACTATTCATTCGCCTTAAAATTTAAGAGAATGTTCTAAAATTCAGCGGGCCGCGGTTGCCCAGTCAGAAGAGTAACGGATTAGCAACCGGAGGGTTGCGAGTTCGAATCCAACCAAAGACCGTCGTGTACAAAGGAGGCTGGTGCACGTTAAATCTTTCTTGGCCCCAAAAGTCCTCACGTTGGTATGGTGTGGAAGTTTGGAGACTGCGGTTCCAGCTCAGGTGTGATCTCGTCATCTGACCGTGATTCAAAATTACGCGGCGTTGTCCTCTGATCTTTTCCTCTGGGTTTGATCCCGAACAGTCGCCAATAGCCCGTTGCGTTGCTCCAGTGCGACGTTAATTAAAATACCTACCTAAAATTCAGAAAATATTCGCCTAAAATTTGAGAGAATGTTCTAAAATTTAGAATGAAATATTTAACAAGACACTATCTATACAAAATATTTTTTCCGGTTATTTATAATATTACTTTTACAGCAAACGGTAGGTATGGTATATATTTTTTAATTAACGTCGCACTTGAGCATTGCAACGGGCTTTTTACAGCAAACGGACAATGTTTAGATCAACAATGGCACAACAAATACTTACATCGTTGCTCCAGTTAAATTCAGTACACACCTTATACAATCGTTAGAAACAGCACTCGCGCCGTTAGAGTCCCTTCGGGTTTGATCCTGGACCGTCGCCAATAGCCAGTGCTCCAGTGCGATTTTAAATAGAATACCTACCTACCGTTGTTACCAAGAAAAGCTAACCTCCCGCATCAAAATCTGAGTCACAACTAACACTTGCGTCGTTCTTATCAAAAATGATGAGAATCAATTGAAATTTGAACTATGACGCAATGTTCTCTAGAGGAGCTGTGTTACTACAGTTCGGTCCCTTTGGAAGGATAAATCATGTCAAAGACAAGTGATTCATTTAACTCTAAATACCCATAATTTGCATTCGCACCATTGTTCTTCCGGAGCAGCAATACAACATATTGGTCACCAGGCTAAAAAAATGGTACCTACTTATGGTTGGTTGAGTTCTATGGCTTAAGGGTCATATTTGGCCAAACTGCGTCAAGTAAATAGACACACACACACACAAGGAAAGCTTTACTGGCACGGAAGAGAGAAATGCACCAGGAAGGAATCGAACCAGCGCCGCCTACAACTCGCTGGTTGCTAGAGCAATGGGCAAAACCACTGGCTGCAGCGACCCCTCTTATTGAATGTACAGATCATCGTAAAAGTAGTGTTTATTATATTTCATTTGTAAGAAAGTAGTTAACCAATTTTTCGGGGGGACTTGCCCTCCACCTCATCCCTAAGTACGCGAAGATGAATGTTTTCGTGGTAAATCTATCGGATTTCTATAATGAAAATATATTTTTTCAAAAATGGAATTGATATTTTTGCTTTGTATAATGTTCGATTTGAAGATGTATTTTCACTTTATCTCTTACATCGATTTTATTAGTCTATCATAAAAGTAATAAGCAAGTTTAAGTTAAAAGTGCATACATGATTAATGTAAGCTCTAGAAGAAAATAGTCTATTTTACAACTAAATGGTCTAACAACTTTACACGTCAGCAAGAAATTCCAATTATAACTTACGATGACGCGCGTTCAAGCTTCCTATTCTTACTAAATTGATTCCCTATAAGCTGGATACGTTTTAATAGAAACGCCCAGTTTGATAATTATAAACTATTAATCATTGAGGTTTGATATTAATGGTTTTGTTATTTTAATACCCTTCTGATAACAATACTTCTTTTACAAAGAAACGACCTTAGAAAAGTGCACTTGTAGGAAATTATTCCAGCAAAAAATTAACAGATATAAGCAAATATACCTTTAAATAAAAACAATAAATCAAACAGTAAACAGTCTCAATTCTCTTTTTATGTACAAATTAGTAATATTTACCAAACTAGTATTATTTATCTAAAAGTAGAATCTTTATGACTAGTCCAAATGTACAGCTACGGAAAAAATTCTCTCTACGGAATTCTCTTCATCTATCATTCATATTAGAGAAAATTCAAATATGACATTCGATTGGGAATAACTTCTACAAATGTACGTGCATAAGATTTGTATAAGAGGCCTTCTCATATCAAATTGTGTACAAACTTCATATTTCCCATTGCCAATACCCAATTGAGACCGTGGTAGCCCGGTTGGAACAATAGCGAATTAGCAGCCGGAGGGTTGCGAGTTCGAAACTCGACTAACGGTCGTGTACGTGAGGGGGTAATTTGTTGTGACCTTAAATGTCCTCACTTTGGAGTGGAGCGGAAGTTTGGAGAGTGGGTGCCAGCTCAGGTGTTGACCTCGTCATTTGACCGTGGTTCAAATGACGAGGTGTTGTCCTCGGATCTTTCCCTTCGGGATTGATCGCGGACCTTCGCCAATAGTCCGTTGTGTTGCTCCAGTGTGACGTCAATCCATGCATACCTGGTCCGAGAAACGCTGGTCCCTGGTTCAAGAAAAAGAAACTTGGCCTTCTCAGATGTAATGTAATGCCTAGTCTTCGTTTTCTTAGACTCCCTCCACACTAATAGAATCCGTGTCAATCTGAATCCAGTAGAAACTGACTGGCAAAGATTCGGAAGAGTCGCTTCCATACCGAAATAGCTTGTTCGTCAAAAACCATCCACGTTGCTTGAATCTGGAGCGTTACGCTTCAATGCACTCGTATCTACGTTAGTCGATTTCTACTGGATTCGGATTCTGTGAGTGTGAAGGGGTCTAACAGAAGAGGGAATAAGTGTCGACACTGATACTCTTGGTGTTAAGAGAGTTCATCTTACACCTTTTTCTTTGGCGCAGCTTGTCCGCTTTTGGACCTTGCGCCATAAAACCCCAACATCCAATCCAATCCTACATCTTTTTCTTATTGCACCTTTATCTTGCGTTTGGCGTTTGCGAAAATCAGCGAATTTGGACATTGGCCCTTTTTCTACCGAGGTACAGATTTAGCAACTGATTTTTCAAAAGGAATTACATTTTAGGGATACCTTTATATAATTACCGCTATAGAACGCTACGATAGCACTTCTGTATTTGAAATTCACGCAGGATATCCTATTGCTAACTTTTCCCATCTATGGCCCCCTTATCACATCTTCTTTAGGTATGTACGGGCATCACGACCCCGAGGTACCCGAGTGATCCCTTCTTTTTACCCTCGCCTACCCTTCTGCATTTTGCTTTTTTCCTCCCTCGTTGTTGTCTTGTGTTTGGTGCAGCTTGGCCAAATATGGCCCTTGCGCCATAAAACCCCAAATCAACCAACCAACTCGTCTATCGATTCTATTCTACCAATCCTCAAAGGCTCATAAAAAGTTCACATTTAAACAAAATCATAATTTAAAATCACAAGTTAATGAAATGGGAATTTTGTTTAAAATGGGTTGGTAGTGGAAAGACGTGTAAACCGCTGAATGGTTGAACTTTGTCATCGACTTTGATTACCATGACAGTCAATGTTGCAAGAAAAACTACTGCAACAAAATATTCGTTGTCCGTTTCCGGACCTTGCACTGTAAAACCCAAATCAACCAACCAACTTATTACACCAACATTCCTTATCTGTTTTTAGAAAACTTAGCTCCTTATTTAAAAAAAACAATTAAAATTAAAATAGTTTTCTCTGGTCTACTGTCTTAATCGATCTAAGATAAGATCGATACCTTCACGGCCGGAATAGAATCAGGTCACGGACCGGATTCAGCCCGCGGACAATATGTTATGCACCCCTGAGTTAATATATTCGTTAATGAATGAAAGGAATTTAAAGTCATGAATAAAAGGGAAACATTCTTAAAAACAAGCGTTTAAAAGAGTTCAAACTGGTGGAACTTTTACAAACTCTTAAAAATATGAAATGCGACTATTTTTTTCTTGTACTTACTACCTTAATTTTTAATTCGCAATTAGTTTTCCCGAGCCAGTAATATCCTACCTGTTTCCACGCAGCTTAAGAATGCCGTCATGATGAATGAAACGCCGTCGTAAATTTCGCGATAGAATTTGCGCCATTGATAATGAAAATTTTAACGACTACCCAAACAGCGAATGTGTGTGCTTCACTTAGGGTATTTTATTGCAGTAGTTTTTTTTCCTGCAGCCGTGACTACCATGGTAATCATAGTCAATGACAATCAAAGTTCCCCATTCGGCCTTTTACACTTCTTCCCACACACACACTACCAACCCATCTTAAAAACAAAATTCCCATTACATTAACTTGTGATTTTAAATTATGGTTTGTTTAAATGTCCACATTTTATGAGCCATTTCTTTGAGGATTGATAGAACCTATGCATTGGAAAAGACAGTAATAGGATATCTTTCGTGAATTTCAAATACAGAAGTGCTATCGTTGCGTTCTACAGTGATAATTATAGTATATAATGGTATCCCTAAAATGTAATTCCTTTTTAAAAAGTAGTTGCATAACAAACCTTGGCAAAAAAGAGCCAATGTCCGAATTCGCTGATTTTGAGTTACATTCACAAATCACTTCAAGCTAATGAAAGTTGCAATAGAAAAAAGTGCTAATATCCTATTATCAATACATTATGAAAGTATCAAAACAATGGAAAGTATTTTTGTATGCTATAAACTAAAGATAAAATTATTAAATCAGCTGTTACCAAACCCTTGCAAAATGCACATCGGCCCTTTTTCTGCCAAGGTATAGAAATGTAGTGATTTCTTCTTGACTGGGGGCGCCGCCCCTCCGCACCTGCCGAGTTTGACAATCGCGGATTAGCGGGGAAGGCCCCGAATAGATTGGCATTCGGTCTCGTGAGCAAGGACGAAACTCGCGTTCCTTGGTCCACAGAGTGGACATTCAGAATCTCGACAGCCGGGGCTGACGAATTAAATTGCGCTCCTTAGAAGTCTGGTTCGGTGGATGGGCAGGCCTTGTTCCACGTCCATCCTCTTAAAAAGTGTTCAAGTAATAATGGTAACTCGTGCGACGTATTCGACCCATACAATAAATGAGAGGATTACGGAAATATGCACCTACAGAGAAACTTACCTAACATGCAAAAATGCTGCTGGCTTAGGCATAAAAGCTAAATGAGATAATGGTCGAGCATCTCGTAGAATGAAGCAAATAAGACCAATCTCCTGGGCGCTGCCTTTGCTGGAAGGGCTTTTACAACCAACCTGCATTTGGAAACATAGTGATTTGCCCATTGCACTAGGAACCTGCGAGTTGTAGGTGGCAGAGGTTAGATTCCTCCCTGGTGTATTTCTCTGTTCTGTGTCAGCAAAACTTTCTTGGCGTTGTCTATCTTGTGTTTGACGCAATACGGCCATTGCGCCATAAAACCCAACCAATCACCACCAAACAGCACTTTGATTGGATGTGTGAACAAAAGTGTATCCAATTACTACTGCAAAGTCGATTTCACATAGTTAGACAACCCACATATTCGTCCAACATTTGTATTATGACACGAAACAGGTTGAAATGCGCTTGTGCACCACCACATTTTCTCTACAAAAACTGAACGTGTATCCATGTCGCATGTCTGACTAAATATGTAGCTTGCCAGAAATAAAATGGATGCGACACGAATATCCAATATGCGTATGCGTATCTCGTAAATGCAATAAATGTGGTATATACATCCGCATATCGGCTTCCCGTGCGTCGTCAGCCGACCCAATGTGAGGCGCACCCTTGATCCTTTTAGGGGATTCGGACTTTCATCCCACCATCTCTCTGAGAGGATTAAGGTTAGAAAATATAAATATTCTCTCATTTCATGTACTGAAGTCAAGGAGCGCTCTAGATTGTAAGGGATACACATATGGTACCTCATCTTCCCTTTAAAAGCTAAAAGTATTAAAATTTTGATAAGTGCAAAATACTTTTATATAGGATGGTAGACCCCACACAAAGATTTTTCTCAAAAAATTTCTTTCGTATAGTGCTTTTTAAAAGATTAAGCGATCATAAAGAATTTTTCTTGGAACCCTCATAAATCTTTGAACTTTCTGGCATAAAAATAAAATCGGTTATCCCAGTCATTGGTAATTTAAAATCACAAATTAATGCTGGCTTGAACTTTGAGCATCGCTATACGTCATTTGCCACTCATAATTATTCTTTGTGTAGCAGAAAAATAACCTGAGTGATGATAAACTAAATTATTCTTTTGAGTCCCGAAATCGCAGCCAATAAATTTCTCAGATTATAGTAAAACATTCCTTGAGTACTTGCTCCTGTTCAACAATGGATCCTCTTTTCGATTCTTTAGGACACAAAGATATCGACCTATATGTAAAGGCTTTAAAAATAACAATATAAATATTCCACTAGAAATAAGTTGTATTTCGATGTCACGCGATCGTTACTAATCATTCTTATCTTGAAAGGTTCGGACAATTGCAGTGTTAACTCAACCGAAGTGATTATTATCGAAAAAAGAATTTTATAGTAACATCATTGTTAAAAACCGTAATTCTGTACGATTCTTATGACTGTCCATTGCAATTCTGATTGTTTCGCATGTTACTTAAATCAAATTTATTTGACATTTTAACTTCGTATTTTTATATTTTATTTTTACGCTACAGTTAATGTATTTAAGTTTGCTATTGGGATACATTATATCGATTCCTTTCTTATTTAATACGAATCTTTCCCTTCGGGGTTGATCCCGGACCGTCGCCAATAGCCCGTTGTGTTCATCTAAATATGGCGGAAGGATTTCGAAGGTGCGTCATGGTAAAGAACAGACTTCGTGTAGTTATAAAGTACCGTTATGCTGCGTGTTGATTGAATCTCTGTTGTAGGTGGTATTAGAAACATCTGCTGAGGTAAATGGCGAAAACTTCAAAAATCAACTAATAAAAAAAGTTAAAATCCAAAAAACCTACTCAATGGCCCTTTTGGTAGAATCGCAATACATCTACCATTATCAGGACCAAAATAATCACAAATCGTTTCCAACAATCATTTTTCCAAATAAACTCGTAGACAAACCACACACTGGTCCAACATCCATCCTGCGACACTAAATTGGCTGAAATGCACATGCGTACAGACATGTTTCGTATACAGAAATGTAGTACTCATGCGTCATTGTACCTTTTGTCGCCTGCTTCTCCAGTGTGTGGCCGGGCTTTCAGGACATTTGCAGAGGCGGAGAAGCTCTAGTACTGTGTATCAGGAGAAATGCTCCAGACACCAAGTCAGGAGGTTACTATAGAAACAGGTCTCATATATTTTTAGGGAGGATGCGTCGGATTAGGTATTGTGTGGCGATGGATGGTTTGGCAATGTTTTGAATGTTACCTCTTGCAATCGTGTGTCCTCTTATCCCCAAATACCTGGAGAGCTATTTGTTGGTAAGGACTCAATTGCTTCTAGAATCCCCTCTGGAAAGTAGACAAGAAAGTAGACAAAAAGAAAGTTTCTAGGGCAGCAGAGCCGCAGACTTTCTGTATGTCACAGTTCTCGTGGTAGACAGACAGCACCTCATGACAGACTAGTTAAACGATGCTAGAGCTTATTTACCTTCGCACGAGACCCTTTGGACTCTCAACTTCTTTTATCAGTCGTTTGTACCCATTTATCTACCAGTTCTGCTGTGATTATTTCACCTTTGTTTTAATCCATCTAGCATTATAACAAGCTGTGATTTTTGTTCTTAGTACGAACATAGTTAGGCAAGTCACATATTGGTCCAACATCAGTAGTGCGACACTAAATTGACTGAAATACGCATGTGTACCGATATGTTTACAAAACAGAAACGGAGTACGCATGCGCATGCAGTATATTTTGTCCATGCTGCTCCGTTTAAACATTCTATGGCTCTTGCTTATACACTGGCGTGCAAAAGTTGAGGAACATTGCTATTTTTAAAGGTTACAACTTCAAAATTAATCAAACAAAACAGCCTGTGGCGATTTACTTAACCTACGATATTCGGTAGAAATTTGGTGCGTATTCAAATTTTGGAAGCGTGACATCCGACTAACGGAATGAGTTCTGCTATAGCAGGAACTCATCCCAACCTCATTCTCAGTATGCAAACTCGGTGCAGAACCTGCATCAGCGCTCGAGGTGGTCATATTGTCTACTAAAGACCACCTCCTTTCTTAATATAAGTTTTCACGATTACTTACCCTTCTGTCTTATGGTACCCAGTGCAGTGACACTACTTCAATTCAAAGACGTTTTACTGTTTGCTTCTGTTGTTCTCGTTTTGTTTTTACTCATCGTTTCGGTACCTCCGACGTACCTTTTGTATCATTTTCCCGCATTCAGGTCATTTCACTGCAAAGTAGCAACTTGACGAGATATCTCGTCATTACCAAAATTAGTCAGATCTTGATGAACGAGATATCTCGTCGAAATCATTTGGAGGGTTGAGAAGACTCCATTATCGTTTTTCGTAATTATTTTCAACAGCATCACAATCATTGCATAGTTAATGTATTTTTTTCCATTCCAGGTTGCCAACAAGTTACAACAATACAACCAAGAACTGCATCCAATGATAGGGCAGATTCTGTTTTGGACCACGCTGCAAATGGCACGCTACATCTTCCTCCTCAAATTGTACATCATCACCAACTGTTCCTTCAATTCCTGGACCTGACTGACTGTCACGGCCTGGAAGATTTCGGTTTGAAAATCATCGTTCGTAATTCACCGCAAATTTCGCATCTATATCTGCGGCGATGTGTCCAAATAACAGACTGTGGTGTTAAAGCAATTGCCAGCTTTTGTATGATGCTAAAGGAGCTAAGGTAGGTGTATAAGTGTTTTCCTTGCATTTCTGTTGCCAAAAATCGGGAACAGGATATTTCAGAAGATATGCTCAAGTTATGACCTTGTACTCATCAGTTCTCTAATATTTTTGTATTCACTTGAATTGTAATTAATGAAGTATACTCAACTGTATGCATTTCTATTTGAAATATTAGCTACGATCACTCATTTTCAATACATCTGTCAATGCAATACATGTAAGTTTACTTTTATAATTATACAGGGTGTTTCGAAATTATCTGAAAATATCGCATTTTAGATGGCCCAATAGTGCATTCTCTCATTGCACAGTCAAAGTGGACTGAGACATAACGGTTCCACCCCACCTTAAAGAACTAAAAATACTAAATATTTGTTATTTGCAAAATGCATTCATATAAAGTGACCCATAATTTGTTTCAACAATAATTATTTTTTAGCATTATGTGCCTCAAAGTGTTAAATGAACTGCAAATTATTTGAAGGCTTCGGGCAACATTATTATAAGCCACACTTCATTTACACATAATTATAACCACACTTCGGAAAAGCACTCATTCAAACAATCACAAATTTTTTTTATCCTTTTGAATATTTTGTTTTTAATTTTGTTTCATTATGGAATTTTTATTCTGTGGCTTATCACTATGCTGCCCGGAGCTCTTCAATTGATATTTATGAGAAATATTTTGGAATCTTTAATTTACATGCGTACATTTATAAATTAGAAAGGTATGTTTGAAGAGTTCCAAAGTTATAATGGCTTATTCATTATTCAAGAGATCGTGTTATCGTAAGCTTTCAAGTTCCTCACACTCTTTCAAACAATCAGAAATTCTTTTTAATATGTTTTTATTTTATTTATTTTTTACTACGGAATTTTCATTCGGTGTCTTATCACTATGTTGCCCGAAGTCCTTCATTAATGGAACTCAAGTTTTGTCAAAAATTACCTTAACAGTGAACATAATATTTGTAAAATCAAAGCCATATATTCTGTACATGATAGGAAATACAATATGATTAAAAAATTTTATTCTATTTTTTTCAGCATTAGTGATTGCATTTTAGTAACCGACTTCGGAATCTACGAACTTGCCAAACTGGGTTCAAACCTGAGATATCTGAGCGTTGCCAAGTGTGACCAAATCTCCGATGCTGGTATCAAGCAAATTGCGCGTCACTGCTACAAACTCCGGTATTTGAATGTCAGAGGTTGCGAGGCAGTCTCCGACCACAGCATGGAACTCCTCGCTAGAAGCTGTTCTAGGCTTCGGGCTCTGGATATTGGGAAATGTGATGTCACAGACAATGGTCTTCAGCTTCTATCTGAACACTGCCCAAATTTAAGGAAGCTTAGTGTAAAATCTTGTGATTTAATTACTGATCAAGGTATACAATCGATTGCGTTCTATTGTAGAGGTCTTCAGCAATTAAATATTCAAGATTGCAATATAACAATGAATGGTTACCGGACAGTTAAGAAATTTTGTAAAAGATGCATTATTGAACATACTAATCCTGGATTTTATTGATATATGAAAATAATTATGCTGTGAAATCTGCAATATAGTCTTATTTATTGTTAATTTATGCTTAAGATCAGTCTAATGTTCATCTATTGAAGGTCGATATGACGTAGACCCGATTAGAGGAGTTATACAGATAAGAAATAGGAAATGTCTTGTAGGACACATAATTAAAATATACCCATATTATTACTGAAATGAAAAGTCCGTGTTTTAAACTTCTAAAAATTATCAGTTTAGTAAATAAAATTTCAAACTTCCAAATGGTTTTTGTTTATAAAATATTTCAAAATTTGATTCGTCAATATTTTGCTTCCATTTGAAATAGATTTAGAAACAAATGTGAATTTAGTATGTCATCAAAAAACTACTGAAATAACAAAGTATCTGTGTTCACCTGCTTTAAGAAGTATTAAGCATTTAATTATTTAATGTGCCCCACTTTTGGCAGTTATAATGTATGCATTTTCTTGTTCATACTCGAAAATATAAAAGTTTGAAACAAATGCTGTGGAGATAGACATTTAAACTTTACAAACTAGAAAAATAACCTGGGGGGAACTGCCACAGATGACTAGCAGGCGACTTTTTGCTACTAGTTTTCAACCTTAGTGACTAGGGGTATCTTTTTAAGCAAGATCGTTTGCAAAGCTCCCATTTAAAAAGATTTGGCCAAATGAAATTATGATCAAAAATAGAAAATTATGGCGACTTTTTTGAAAATTCATCAAAGGTCAATAAAAATTAAGTCATTTATACTTAATAACCATAAACTTACCTTAAAATTTAATGGAAAAAACTATAATTAACATTTTACAAAGATGCAGTAAATTCATGAGTGAAGTATTTTGGCTTCTTGTATAATTTAGAATAATTAAAATCTATTTCAATATGAATACTGGTGTTTGTCAGCAATGGGATATTTGCTAGAAATGCCTTTGCTAATTCCGTCAGTGGTGACGAGTTCATCATCTGTTTCATACTTAATTAGCCCATTTTTGTGTTGTTTTAGCCAATTCATTTTATCTGGTCAATTGAAATTTACTAAAATAAGATTTAAGAGAAGACTATTTTGCTACTGTTTTTAAACATTTATGCTTTAAACACAAGTGCTTAGGCTGCGGCATCCCTGAATATATTATCAAATAATTCTTACACGCCCTATCTATTAATTTTTCAAATTCAATATATGATGCGAACACAGAACCTTTTGTGATGGCACAGTATTACATGTTGAACGTAGTTTTTCTTTTGGATTCAGTTCATGGTTTCGTTAAAAAAATAACATTATTTTATAATATACATCATGATTGTAAGAAAGCATCACTCTAGCAATAAATATAGGTTGTTTTAGAGAACGGAAATGTAAATTCAAGAACCTAGTCTTTACCTAGAGTACTTGTTTTGAAGTTTAGAATGTTATACTGAATATAGATCATACCGTACAAATATGAAATTTGTTCCTTTTTATGTTAACTAAGGGAATACATTACTTGGTTATGCATACCACATACATGAAGTGTACTTTTGTAAATTACAGAGAAATTTATACAGAAATATATGTAGAAACAAGTTTATACAGAATTTTGTACACAGTAATTATATGATTGTACATAGTTTTATACTGTAATTGTTGTAGAATTGTATTGTGATTTACTAAAATATATTTCAAAAGTTTTTTTGTTTTGAGTTTGTATTTTTTTCTCATTGGCCTCATTTTAAATAAGTGTTATCGTATATTTCAAAAGCGTTACAATCAATTAAAACCTTCTCTTGCAAGGTACTCTTTTTTCAATAAACCAACTTAAATCAGCAATCCTATTACAACAACCTAATATTTTTCTAGGATCAATGAATACAATCAATTTTGTATTTGTGGTGAATTTAACCACCACTACAAAAATTAACTTACAATATAGTAGTACATATAACAGTTTAACCTATCTCTACTATGAAGTATTTTTTGGTAGACAAAAGTTGAACTGTATTGTTGAATTCGTGACTGGTGGATGTGATTGTGAACATGTGCACTTTCAAAAAGTAACAAGTCTGATAGCGCCTCTGACAAATTCCAGATGGTGCTCGCTTCAATCGGTGAGCACATCGATGGATGGTCTCCGATGAGTAGTTGATTGCCAGTGCGATACCAATCATTTCCAATAACTGTCTGAAGCCCTGTGATAACAGGCACTGTTTCTATTCCTATAACGACTTCACTCTTTGTTGTCACTCATCCTTTCTCTTCACATGGGGCCTCACACTAGGCTCTTAAAGGCAATACAGGACAGTTCAAGGTCACAATCATTCATTGCATGATCACGTATACGAAAGTACACCCGTGATCCTAATATAGCTCTCACGAAATTAGCAATCTATCAAAATCAGTCACTGCTAAATTCTAGAGGAGAGTATTGTATTGAACTTAGCCACCACTACAAAAATTAACTTACAATATAGTAGTAAAAAAGCAGCGTAACTTATCTCCACCCATTTTTGGCAGACAAAAGTTAGACTGCCTTTCACACGTCTTGATAAATGCTCCTTTCATTCCCTTACAGTTTATACAGAAAGTTTCGCAACTGCATATATGTAATGGAAAGCTTTCCGTTGCTCTTTGAGAGCCACTTAAACCTCCAAGTGGTTTCGACGAGATATCTCGTCCATCAAGATCTGGTCATTTTGCTAATGACGAGATACCGCGTTGAGATAACCACCAGGAGAGTTAATCTTTCACATAAACCACATTTCCTGCATCGTGAGATAAATTCGGGCATAATTTCACCTATTGCATAAATTATTAAGCTTTTTATTCCTGATGTAAATAAATAGCCCGTTGTAGTGCTCCAGTGCGACGTTAATTTATTACCTAACCTAACCTGGAGTAAAATAACAGCTTTTTTACCTCCAAAACGTTAAAGTATATTCATTAATTCCTGCTGTCCCCATTCATTCTAATTAATGTTCTGACCCATGTCAGAATATTAGAATGAATAGGGACAGCAGGAATTAATGAAAATGGTGTGTAGGACATGTGTAATGTCCCCAAATTGGTAATGAATACAAACACCAGGAAGAAATTTTTCATGAAGATTATAAGAATGAAACGCTTGTAGGCAAGCCACACATCGGCCCAATATTCGTCGTGCGACACTTGATTGGCTGAAACACGCATGCATACGACATGTTTCCTGCTGGGAAACGGAGTACGCATGCTCATGTCGTATGTTTTGTCTGTCGCATGCTGCTCCAGTGTGTGGCCGGGCTTATCCATCTCTATTTGTATGATCCAACTAGTTTACTCTACACATATCGAATCAAATAAAAACAATAATCCCATATTTGCCACGCAAACAATTTTTACTTCCCCAAAAATATCGAAATACTAAACAGAACAAGAAGGAATATCACGGAGCGAATTGCAACAATACACAATAGTAGCTCAAAATAATCGGTTTATTAATCTTTAACTGAACTTATGTGTAAAATAATTGATAGTGTATTTCTGATCATAGAAAACAAAAAGAACTTAGTTAATGGTAAAAATTATTACCTGAAAATTGAATAAAGCTTTGGTAGCGTTAACATTTATAACTGGGCATGCCAAGATTGCATTAAAAAAATCTATGCTTAGCATTACACAATCGTCGAAGACAACTTCATTCGCCGTTTTTCTTTTACAAAGACAGCTAAATACAAAGCATATTTAGTCACAAGTTAAAGAGGCGCCCAATCTTGGCAACTCCTTAACAAGTCTGTCATAAAGCTTGAGGTAGTCTTTTACAAAGGCGAAGAAAATTAGAGAGAACAAGGAGAGAATGTTAGACCACGCGCAAGAATCAACTGCGTATGTTATCTGAAATGGATGCTAGCTTTAATAGGAAGTATGGGGTAGGAACGAAGAGTCTGGGTTGAAGGTAACCATTGCACATTAACCAATCAGCAAGAAAGCATTTGAGACTGAAGGGATGGGGTACCAGCAGTACCTGGTTGTTGTTTTTTTGTGGAGGAAAATCAAGAACGTTAAAATAGACACTGACGCCTCACTCAGATTTACATTAAAACCACCCTCGTTTTTGCTTCAGATGTCTTCGATTTTAATTATTTTTATTAGGGGGATGCCGGGCTTCTATGAACGCTACGCCACTTCTACTAGTCCATTTCTTGATTCCTTTATTGAATGAGAATTTCCCTCTTATTAAGATGTATATCTTATACCGATATTTTTTTCTTTCCTACTTTAAATGCGTTCATTAATTCATTTTATTTAATCCTTGGAGGAAGGAACACATGAAATGTGAGATACATAATTTTATGTTACGTGGTCATGTTATAGTCCGGCTGTGGTAAGTTGGCATTTGAGTCACATGACTTTGAACGAATCTACTCCTTAAATTAGGGGCAGGTTAAACGTAAATAATGCGTTCCCATAGTTAGCGTGGTTTCTGACTCCGAGTTTATCGTCCCGTGCCAAAAGCGAGAGCAGTGACAACGAGTTAACAAAAGAAATAATCACCTATGACGTCGCTGAACATGATTTTGAGTATGGCAGACCTTTCCCTTGGAGAGCTTACCACCTTTCTACAAGTGGACTTCCTTGAGATCATCTGTCTTCTTACTGGAGAATAACACTTTCCTCCCAACACAGCATTTTTATCAAATACAAATTAAAGAAAGTAGAAATGACAATACTTTGTTTTACCCCATTGGAATTTTTAATCATCTACACCATTTTTATTTTCATTCTATTTTTAAAGAGTGAGGGTAAAATATTTATTTCGTTTATTTGATGTTTTATACAAATCGCTAATTGTCGCCAGCTACACGTGGCGCCCAAGACACCTGCCTTGCTTGCCCTATCTTAGAAACGCCACTAAAAATTTTTTTAGCTGTGTTTTCTTAACGTTTGGTGAGAGAATGCGGGAAAATGTATAGTTCATACGGGCTTGTCATTACCATTCATTACTTTCCATTTGTCCCCATTATTTACTGTTGTTTTAATCAGTGCTCTTTGGATTAGAGTAGAACACAGTGGCTAATTAGGGAAACTACTGGAGGTAAGTAAACCCCAGTTGCTTCACGTGTGCTTTCAGAATTCTTTATTTCGTTAATACACAGTAAATTTGTAATATTTATCTCTCAGATTGAAGAAGGGCACAGGCTCCAACCACAGAAGTATTGGAACCCTAGGTGTTTGGCTCATAAGGCGTGGCATCCCTGTTTCATGACAGCACTCAAACGGTTTTATGAATGAGGTCCAGCTACCAGTATATTTGGTTACTCATATTATCCATATATTTGCAATATTTATTACTTATATTTGGGGTTCCGGTCTCCACTTCAATAATAAAAATATTAGGCCCCAAGAGGTTCGAGCCTCTAGGATGAATCTCCTTATGTGGATGTTTTTCTGACACCACACACACACGTATTTGGTTATTCATTTGTAATATTTTAATATTTACTCCTCCCTCAAGGGGCTCGCCCTTCCATAAATTTATTAAGACCTAATGGGTTCGGGACCTTAGAACTTCGTGCCCCTGGTGTGGGTGTTTGCTGAAACAACTTATTTGATTACTCATTGGTAATATTTTAATATTTACCCCTCTCGTTTAGAGGCCCCAAGGGGTTCGGCCCCCTAGGCATTGACGCCTGTGGTGTTGGATCTATAATCCATAGGCACTTTCATATTAAAATGTAGATAAAAGGGGTCTTGTCCAATTGTACGTATGTGTGTGCGATTGATTTTTCTACTAAGTGATTGATGGAACGAGTCGAGCTACAATCTGTGTAGGCCAAGGGTTTTCTTAGCAACAGCAGAAGGGATAGGTCGCTAATCCGTCATGCAGGAAAATGCTGAAAGAATTTTTAAGAGGCGTATGAAATGTGCGTGTGTTAAACTGTTTTTTTAAATAGCAAAATGTACTATCATGATAGGAAAGAATGTGACCAATCAAATTAAAATGAAGCTACATCCAATTGATTCCTGTTGAAATGACAATAGTATTATAATGTATGGGGCACTTAAAATAAACATAATGTTTCCTATACTAAGATGCACGCGATTAGAGTTTCTGATTCGAGTGAAGGAAACAGAAACGATCTCTAAAAATTGAGGAACATCATTAAACGATTTTACAAATCAAGTAAATTCTTGCAGTCTCTCAAAGGATGTTGAAGGAATGCGAAAGTTGACAATTCCTTCCAAAATGATGAAAATGTGTATACAAACATACAGGAAATTAACGGACTTTTCTCTACAGCTAAAGTAGGGATTGAGAATTAATGAAATTACTAATAATTTTCGACTTCATTCTTGGATCAATGAAGTATGAAGAGTTCAGGTACTTTTTCCAAACTTTTAACAAGTTCATAACCTCCCAATAGATTATGCATTAATAATACCAAGGATACTTTTTTTTATTTTAGCTATAAAATAAAGATATAACATATATAAAACAAATAAACAACTTGTCCGTGCAAAAGCAGTAACGTTAAGCATACATACAAGACAACAGATGAATAATTTTACAAATCAATCAAATAATCAACAACTGAAAATACTGTTTTGTTCTAACTTTACGATATATGAATAAGATTAAATTTCCCACCAATCCAATAGATGGCCTAAAACAAACACTGCAATTTATTTTCTCCTTTCCTCCGAAAACTTTATAAATGGAACAATCAATGCAAGTTAAAACGAACGTTGCAAGCTTGCACGACTAAAAACCTTTGCATGTTAGTTGTTACAGGCTTTATTTACTTGTAATGATGAAATGTTTAACACGACTCCGCCTTTCCATTCATTATCACTTCACGATAATACAAGTTAGAAAGAGAGCCATTTAAAAATTAATGAGGCAAATATATCTTGTATCAGGAGTTATGGAGACGTCGGCTCCTGCTCTAACCAGAGATGGGAGATGGCTCTTTTTTCAATTACTGGGGTCAAGTTCCACTGTAGTGTAAATAAAATTTACCTGGGATCGTTTTCACGAAGTTAATTAAAAACTCGAGGAAATCAAAATCACCAGAACACAGATCAGGTGTTTCGTCACAGAATTTTCAGAAACAATCTCTAATCCCAACCGTGTTCAGATCATCTAATCAGTACTTGGATAATGTATCATCAAATAACTGAAAGATAATTTATATCATTAATAAATTTTCGAGTTCAGATTTCTCACTTATGCCTTCCGAATGTAGCACTCTATCAAAATTAATCCACCTTATTGGAAACCAACATAGGTGGTCCATCTATTATGAAAATAGATACCTTTGTTGAAAGTGCTTTTAAAATTCAATCAACTTATTTCTTTTTTACAATATTAAACGTTATTTATGGGTAGTAAATACATTAATTACTTTCGAACGAAGTTTTGTAAGCTTTGCAGCATTGTCTCACGAAAATATTTATTCGGTTTCAGGCTGGTCAATCTGAATAAAAATTGGTTTGGTTTGACGTTCTAAGGTAATTTTTTACGACTCGAAGGCCAACTAGACCGATAAAAATTGGTAATTTCAATGTGATAGAGTAGAATTAATTTATTTTAAATTCATGTCTCGTTAAGACAGTTTTTATTGAATTTCAAATATGCAAAATGCAATTCAAGAAATATACATATATACAATTCATGAAATGAGAAAAAAACATTTTTTACAAAAACATACTGCATTAACTCATGTATAAGTTTGATGATATGTTCTATTAGTTTTGTTCATCGCAAGGCCCAGAGGTCTATTTTTTGTGGAATCAAGCTTGATACGTTACAGACGTTCTATGTGATGGGATGATTTGATTTCTGTAAAAATCTGTGGAAACAATTCTTTGTATTAACTTTTGGGATGAGGTTGCAAGTATACCTTCCTTTTCACTATTGTTCTAACGATTTTGTCATTGTATTCTGATGCTGCTTTCAATCTCTATGGAAGTAAACTTTTCAATGGCCGTCTTTTTTAATGATTCTTTAATAGCTCGTTGTGTTGTTCCAGTGCGAAGTTAATTAAGTACCTACCTTTAATGATTCTTTGGCTTCTTGATCAGCAGTTTCATTTCCATAAATTCCGGTGTGACAACCTAAAAAATGGAAATAGCTTGGAATATATTGACCCGACATGTGTCAAATTTTCGAAGCAACTCTCTGTATCAAACCTCTGACTACACTAAGTCATTCTAAACTAGCAAACTTCAAAAGGAAAAATAATCATTTCACACTTCAAATCAAATTCTAACATCTCAGATTTTAAAATCTACTGTTTTCAAACTCAACTTAGTTCAATATTAGAGCTTAAATTATTTTCAAAAATAGTGAATCTATATTTTAGTGTTGGAGCCGTTTGAATTATCTGGACAGTGTCATTCAAAGTATGGTATGGAATTGATATTCATGTCATTGTAACAATTTATTAACTCTGAGAAGCGTACTAGAACTAAAGTAAGCAAGAACAAAAGCATATTTATAAATGTAGTAAATGGCAGGTTTGTTTTCGATGACCTTCGAAGAAAAGACACTTGAAGTGAACCATCATAATGAATAACAGAAATGTATATTTGCAGATGTGTATCTTTCTGATATACACATTTGGAAAGTCCTTGGAATCAAACAGCTAACATTGTGTGGATCTCGAGGGTTTTGAATAACACGGAAGATAATTTCCAAAATTGCATGCGTCCAATTAGAATTCATGTCGCAAAACATGACCAGAGGCAACAAACCCAATCAAATTTGCATGAATCCCGTCTCAAATAGCAATTTTGAACATCGAACCAATTTATCGCAATGTTATTCGTATCTGATTCAGTTCTATGCGGTAAAACTTTCTTTGTGTGTATATCCATTTACTTGTTTGGCGCAGCCTAGCCAAATATGGCCCTGCACCATAAAAACCCAACTATCAATAATACGTATACATCTGACGAGACATTGCATTTTTATGCGAAATGTGTTCAAATGTGCTTGAGTAAGCATAAAACTGAGATTAGGGTTCAATAAACAAGAGAATTTTCAGTATAAATAGACAAATCAGACGGAATACTCTTGCTTGATACATATCGAGGTTACCTTAAACTGTTGTTTATCGCCGTTTTGGCAACGTTTGGTGAAAAAAATCGGCGTTGACCATTCAACTGTCAAATACAGATTCGGAATTTATTCTTTAGAATTTTTATTACGAAGAAAAACCACCTACGATACCACGTGCCACTTACATTTAGCTTGACAAAAAATGTCTTTCATAGATGTGTTTAAAATGGATAGAATTATGAATTATTGAAATCCACAAGTTAATTGCAGACAATTAATAAAAATACATATACACGAACAATGGATTTTGCTTGTGAATTTCAAAGCCTGGAAACGTTTGTCGTCGTATGAGGAAATTTCAGTGTAAAAAGAAACTGAAACACGATTTTATTTCTGATGTCCAAATGCTCTCGCGATACAAATCGGGGTTACCTTAAAATGTAATCTAGCTAGCTTGGCGTTGTGTTAACTAATCAACTGACAGCTCTAATCAGGTAGTTCTGTACTTTTATAAGGGTTATTAATCTTTTTCTAAGGGCTGCTAAAATGTTATCAAGAAAATCTGGTTGTATTTTGTATAATTTTTTGGAGACAGCCCTCTAAACAAAGATAGAAACATGATTGTTTAAAGGGATAAAACATTCAAGGTATAAGAAAATGACAAATTCAATGCTTTGAAAATCAAAATATTTTCAACCTCTGGAAAAATTATATTAAATTGATTGAATTAAACTAAATTCATGATTTTCCAGTCAGTTCTTACATAAAAGGGTGTCAGATTATTTATGGTAGCATTAGTTCAACTCTATCAAATTTAATATTAGTACTTTTAACTGTATACGTAGTATTTAAATAGTATAAACAAGAAACAAACATGTGATTATAAAAAGGTTACCGGTATGTACTATGCCATACCATTTACTCACCTTTTCCAGACTTCAAAACGTCAGAATTTTGCTTTAATCTAGTTTACCTGTTCTACATTGTGGCAGGGGTCAGATTAGCATTATTTGTAATTGTATTGTGTTTAATGCAACTGTATTTTTGTTGTTCCTTGACAATACAAATATGTATCATGTTTTATTAGTTTTAATTATAAGTAACTACTATAGATATAGCAAATTACATTTTAGATTTGTGTGTAAACATTAAACATTTCACTTCTTAAATGATGAAATTGTTTATCAGGTCTGAGATAAAAAAAAAATCACTCATATTTAATTCAGTTCCTTCAAAATATCAATAAGCAGTTACAATAATTTGTATTATTATAAAATTGCAGGATATGTAGTAATTCAAGAAACAGAAAATTATTTTTAAAAAAATTGTGAATGAAGTCTTATGGGAAATAAAAAAGAAAAACAAAAAAAATCAGTTAATGTTTGCTGAATACTATAAAAAGTTATGAAAACTAAATGCCATCATTCTTATGAAATACATATATAACAATGTGCATGCTTTAAAACTGAAACTAAAGAGCAACATGCAGCTATTCATAAAAAAAGCTTTTATTAAGGAACATCAAATTTCAAGAGTATTATATACAAGTAATTTTGTACTTTGAAATAATGGGATTTACTAACAATTAGAACAAATACAATCAATTCACAGAAACGTACATTGAAGTTTTATGTAGGCTGCTGAAACATAACTTTTTATATATGCATGCTTCATATGTATATACAAATTTTCCCCAGTGCTTTTAAAATCCAATGTATTAAATTCCATATTTAATATACTGATCTATTATCAGAATAAATTTGAAATTTTAACTACTGAAAGATATTCAACACTCTTGTCAATTCCTCTTCAGATATTCTTCAACATAAAAATTACAGTACAACTCAGAAGCAGACTGAGTGTATAATGTAAATAACACTAAAAAATTCCAAACATTCAATGCATACAATTATGTATACTTTCTACAATTAACAAATTCTCAAATAGCAAACAGCCTGCTCATTCATTTCTTTACAAATAAAATGATTACAAAAAATTAGTCATCTTCAACATTTTATAAAGTTAAAAGTACAAAAAGTAAAATTAATCAAAAATTTATATCATTAATATTAGTACAAATTATGCACTTTTCAGTGACTAATTCAACTTTAAATTGCAAGTGCTTATAAAAAATTGAGCACTGCTTCAGCTTTGAGGACAAAACACTGCAGATTCTTTGGTATAAATAAACATTATAAGTTTGGAATAAGTTAGACCTTTAAAAGATATTCAGGACATTTTGCACTTCAGCAAATATAAATATTCAACTATAGAAAAAATAAAAACCCATAAGAAATCTACATGAATAAATTCAGCATCAGATGTAAATAAACGGCTAAATACTATTGCTGCCATTTACAGTTAATCTGTTTTGCCTACTATGGATAAACATTCTTAACTTGTAAATTGACACTAAAGAGCACCTTCAATAAATGTGCTAATAAAGCATATTTAAAGAATATTTTTAAGTTTGATCACAAGTGTAAAGACAAAATATGAAATTAAAACTCTAAAAATATATTTGTTTCTAAAACTTATGTGATAATTTAAAACTGTTGAAAACATCAAAGGAACAGATATTCTAAAATGTTTACAAAAATCCTTTGAAGATACAAATTATAGGTCTCAGAGTAATACATGCATCTTTGTGTAAATCTGATTATAGTTACATCAGTGAAAGAAAACAATACTCATATGAGAAAGTTCACAGAAAACACATGTGCACATCTAAGACGGCATAATATTAATAACTCTACAAAGGTATGTAAACGACCTCTATTGCACAACTCAATTTGAAGTCTCCAAAATTTCCAATAATGGAATGTTTTAAGTATGGTTCACAAATGTGCAATAACTTAAGCAATTTGATTTGACATAACTTGTGGTTAGATTAAAAAATGCTTATATTAATTCATGTACTAAGACAAAAATATATATGAAATACATTTTTCTTATTGTGCTACCAACTAGGCAAGTGTTTTTCTTAGCATAGTTTTCTTCATAACAGGACAATTTAACCTTCTGATAATAATCTTAAAACATCTGCTGTGGCATCTGTTTAACCGAAATTTGATTTATCCAGACATTTTTACCCAAAATAAAGTAAATTTCTCAGATAATTGTAGTAGAACACTGCCACTGCATAACCATATCAGAATACACTTTCAACACTTGTTACAAGCATTCCTAGACAAAAGCCTTAATATGTCATTAGTTTGTAAACCGTTCGAATTTCTGAAGTCTAAGGTTTGACAAATATTTTGTAAAATAAAGGAGAAATTATCCTCACTATTCACAATAATTCTAGTTTTGCAGTAAAGTAAATTTTTTAAAAAATTTTATTTCCCTACATTACAAGAGAACTATCTTAACAAATCAAACACTACAAGTTCATAAAGAATATAATTTTATGAATGCATTCAAACAAAAATCAACTCTTTGAGCTTGGTTTAATTACTGAGATTAAAAAGAAGTCAAATAAGGTTTTAGTGCTATATATTTTAACTTTGATTACATAAAAAGGAAAATTATCAAACTTAATAGGCATAACTACACACACTTATCAAATTTTAGGACAAACCTTTATGCTGCACTCTGAGGGGGTTTGGCATTAGTTCAGAACTGCTGCTTTACAGTGAATACAAAATAATATTACACATCAGCAAAACAATAAAACTATTATTTTCTAAAATTTCCGTAGTGTACATCAAGATCATTGAAATTTATATTTATTTCGATAATCGTGAAGATTTCTGATAAGAAAACTCTTTAGCCTTCAATTTCTAAAACTGTCAAATAATTGAGGAGATTCACATTATGAATTTTTATCATTTAATCAACTGAAACATAGAAATATGATATGGCATGTGTGCTAAGTACTAATAACATGTCAAATACTGCTCATAGAAAAATTGCATCCAAATTTCTTCATGTAATAATTCAGGAAGAGAAAATTCAAAATATTTTGGTAAGTAACAGGAAAACACATAACAGCTCCATATTAAAACAAAAAGATATTACTTATTATCTTAAAAACTAAAATACTTTGGCACTTATACTATAAGAGTAAGAAAAATAACAAATACATGAGTTAAAATGCAGTTTAAAGTCTATAAACACATAAATCATTACAATATAGCTGCATTTTCAAATTATTTTAAAATTACAATGCTGTATCTTCTATTTGCTGTTTTTCATGCTTAGCATCATCAGTTGGTGGCAAAACTTCAGTTAATATGACAACTTCATAGGGTGAACAGTCTTCCAGATTCATTATACCACATAACCAACCATAAAAACCTTTCTCCCAATCTTGAATTTCTCTATACCAATGGTCAAAATGCCATGACACTTGAACTACAGCAGCATAGATACCAAGTCCAATTGAAGATAAAGTGATTAAAAATGGATATGATATTATCAATAAAGGACTAATACAAATTTTATGAAATACTGTTTTCTTTTCACTAAAATAAACAAGAACATTGTACCAAGTCATTGTTCCCATATAGAAGGAATACCCTGCAGATAAAAGGAATACGAAGGGGACTAGAATTAAACTAAGAGTAAAAACATGGAGGCCTTTACGTAGTCCACAGAAACATCTATCATCATCTTCAATTTGTTGAGACAGAATGCTATGTTCTAGTTCATCAAGTTCTTCACGTGACATTTGCACTTTCATATCCATGGTTTGCCCTTTCTTTCGACCACGTTTAACAGTACCAGTCATAGTAACGAAACTTCCTCCACATGAACCAATAGAAGAAACTGAACGGGAATTTAAAGCAGATCTTTCATTAGATAATTCTATTTCGGCATATCCACTATCATTAATGTGAACATAATCTGAAACATCGCTATTCAGATCAGATTCATCACTTCTACCATTATTTGCTTTAGAAGATTGGGCTTGATATGTAATAGATTTACGACCAGGAGATGCGGGTTTATAAGCTTGTGAATTAGAATGTATTTTAATATTGGACCAATCTTTGGCTTGTTCAGGAGCAGGTGGTGGATGATGCAATTTCCTGTTTGCTCGGTGATCAATCTTAGGACAACTCTGAGGCGATGCACTGTTACCAGAAACAACTCCAAGCATCTGAAGACTTTCATTGCTTGATCGAGATGATGATTTGGATCCTCTTTTCCTTGGAGGAACAAACATTGGCTTTTCTCCAACTTCCATTTGTCCCTATGGAAATTAGAAAGAATCAGACAAAATATATTTAGATAGAGAAAGACCTCACGATTTTGAATATTTCATTTTAAATAGTATTACTTCATTTCATAAATATATTTGTATACTTTGGATGTGGTAAAACACTCCAGTAAAAGTTTAAAATTGTCTCTTATGAACAGCTGAGACTGACAAGAATTATTGAGTTGAGAGAAGGCAGTTGGTCATATTGTAATATTGTTACATTTTGAGTGAAACGCTTAGCAAAATTATGCATACTTTAAGACAATGAACAGAAGGTTCTATGCATCATTGTGAAGGATTTGAAGCACCTATAGCTTTGTCAGAAAGGGGACATTGGCACTTGTATGTCATGGTGGTGACTGATCGCACAACATCCACAACAATGGAGGATGGTAGCACATCAGGCGATGTCTGTCAGCACTGTTTGCTAACAATTGCTGCAGCAAGGCCTCATAGCTTGGCATCTGCTATTGCGACTTCCTCTAACCCTATAGCAGACGTCAGAGGCTAATTGTCCAAGAGCAGACACTAGAAGGCTGAATGAGAGTAAATCATTTTTGGCAAGTCTTATACAACCTTGTTAAAACAATCAGTTGATTTACAAATCAGGCATTAAAAGCAGTTAACTCAGCAAATTATAAAACAAATTAATGTGTGTAAAAAGAAACTTTTACAATTTGTCAATAGAAAAATTAAAGCAATCCACTTAAATACTAAAATACTCATGTCATTTTGACACTGGAGTGTATTTATGCTATCTCACTTTCACAATTTTGTTGGATTTTGAAAATTTATTTAGATTCTTAATCATTTTACTTCATAAACACAGCAGAAATGTTTTGTGTAAATCAATTTGGAGAAATTCTATAGCTAAATTTATTAGAATGTCCATTGGTGTCTAGTCAAGCAGATTTCCCAGTCTGAATAACTTCCGTTTAGCAATAAATGACCAGAGTTGAAATCAACCAGATTTCCCACCTAATTCATTTTATAGCATTCCCTTATTTGTTTAGATGACCCTAGAAATAATGGCATCCCTTTCAAAGTTGGAAATGGTTCAATCTTGCTTGAGAGTTCATGCCTAAGTTTGCAATTACTATTCCAATTACGAAGTTATTCATAGGGATTTTTGATTTTATCAGACTGTTATGTATTTTATTATACAAATTATGTAACTCTTAATTTATGGCACATGTATAAATAATGTAATTTTACTTATTGTATCACTAAATAATTGTATAACTACCACTTGTATCATACTTTTTATTCCTGTTTTAATTAAACATGTTTGAGTTAAACCTAAAATATTCATGATACAACACATAACTTTAAAAGTGGCAATGAGGATTACTCAAGCATTAGATTCTGCTTTTTCCAGAATTCAATGACTCTTCAAACACCTTCTGATTTCAAGTTCGATGAAATCTCGAGAATTTTGATTGGCTTTTTACCTTATTGGCCTTAAAATATACAAAGACAAAAAAATTTGTGAATTCAACTTGAACCTTTTTTGCATTTCTTGTCTGATCTTAAATACATTTTCTCAAAATGTGATTTTGTGCGAGAAGATCAATGAAAGAGGAACTTAGATCAGATAAGCAGAATTGGTCAGAATCTACACAAAACTATTTTTAAGAATTAATAACTTAATTTTTGATGATGCTAGAAAAGCTTATGCTGATGAGAAAGCACAACACATTTTAAATGACATTTTAATGCAGTCAGTGTGAAAGGATTGAATTACATAAATTGGAACTTCAATAGTATAAAATCTTATTATAAGCAAAATATGGGAATCAAAACATTCAGAGGTTTAAGTTTTAGACACAAAAGATTTCTGGCACAAAATAACTCTTAGGAAAGTTATTTGCACATGATGTAATTCCCTAAATTATACAGCTCCCAATTGCCAATTTATATATACTAATTAATTGCTGGTTATGTAACAAGAAAAGACATATCAAATCTGCTTACTTAAATACTAAATGTGAATCAGTAATGTTTAGAGAACCCAGAAAGGATTTTCTAATATGAACACATGAAAATGACGAACATTTCTGAGATCACTGATGATAAAAATCCTCAGCTCAATCATCCATCTCAGTTTAAATCCCCAGCTAAAATTTTTAATATCAGTGCAACAAACCAGGATCCTATTAAAATATTAATTGACATTTAGGCAGAAATTAAAGCGTTAAAAATCAAAGTGGTAACAAGAGCAAGCTATACTTTGACTTCGAACAAAACTTTTAAAGATCTAAACTTTCCAAATAAAATAATTTATCCCAATTTTCAATTATCTACTTTTAATAACCAGCTAGTACCAGTGTTTTGGAAAATGAAAGCTGAATGTAAAATGTATTCTTAGAAATTCCAAGGTGACATGTATTTTGTCAAGGTGAGCAATGATTCTATTGTTTCTGCAATTCATGTATCCAATGCAAATCCAAAAATAAAAATCTTGCATCTGAATTTCTAACGTGTTTTCAGATGAACAAGGTTGTTAGAATATGAAGTAGATTTACAATTAAAAGAAACAGCCACACTAGTTTATTGTTAACACTGATCTGTCCCTCAAATGCTTAATTGTATTGAGGAAGAATTGGATAGATAAGGATCCCTTGGAATTTTGTCTAAAACTAACTACTCTGAATGTTCCATGCTAATAGTTTCTATTGTAAAATTTAGTGGTAAAATTCTGATTTGCAGTGACTATAGTGATGATAAACAAAAATCTTGAAACCGATTAATGTCCCATAGCTAAATATTCAGATAATTTTATAAAAATTTGGATGAGGTAAATATTTTGCTTATTTGATATTCAAGATGCATTCATGCAAATAAAAGTCTAAAATAAATCATCTAAATTACTAACAATTAACACTATGAAAGAATTATATATAGTAAATATATTGATGCCTGGAATTGCCTATGCTCCCGCAAAAGGACTGAAATGCATGGAATCTGCACTTTGAGGTATTAAAGAACTTCAGGTATTTTAGATTTGGATGCACATTTAGAGACTAACATAGTTTTTTGCTATTTGTGCTGAGAACAGCTTTTAATTAAATCAAGATAAATGCCAATTACTTGAGCAATAAATTTCTTATTTGAGGTATAAAACTGATTCTGAGGGAGTATATCAAACTAAAGAAAAACCTTATGCAATTAGAGGCAAAGCGGTCAACTTATATTACCAAACTTAAATATTTTTTGGGTTTAATTATGTATTAGTCATTCATTCTAAATATGGCTCAAATTGTGCATCCACTTTATAAACTTTTAAAAAGAATACTTTCAATGGAATAAACAATGTGATTTAGCATTTAATAGAGTAAAACAAGAAATAGTTTTGGATTGTGTTTTGATTCACTCTGATTCTTTCAAACTATTGTCTTGTAAGTCAGTAGTTTGAGTGCTGTTATTTCCTTTCTGATGATAAAAAAACGATTGCATTTATATCAAGATCCTATTCGAAGTCTATGCAGATAGATTATGAAGCCTTATCGATTTTCTGGGGAGTAAAGAATTTTATTAATTATTTATTTGGCAGACATTTTACATTGCTTACCAATCATAAACCTTTCGAAACTACATTTTCACCATATGAAGGTTGTCAAATTTGAGTGTTACAAGATTGCTTCACTATTCAATACTTTTGCATGGTTTCAGCTATGATAAAGTATTGCAGAACAATTATTCTAATGCTGACTTTTGTTCAAGATTTCCTACTGATTGGGAAAACATGATTTTATTGATGTACATGTTTTTCAGGTGAATGAGTTAGGAATTTTGCCTGTAACTAGTAATATTAACAGTGCAACTTTGAAAGATCATAACATGACTATGCTGTTGCGTGAATCGCTTGCAACCCAAAATAAAATTATTTGCAATATGGGTCAATGTTCAGTATACCAGGGAAAGGTACGTATATGCATAGTTTAATCAAAAATGTTACATGTTTCTGTTCTTGAAGAACTGCATATAGATCATGCAGGTGTAAAAATGAAGGCTCTTGCTTATAGCTATGTTTGTTGGAAAATCATTGATGACATTAAAAATTTGGTAAATTGTAATACATGCATGATACAATCCGTCCAAGCAATTTTAATAAAGCCCCAATCCATCCAAGGAAGTATCCTGATAGTGTATGACATATATCATACATTGTGGTCCACTTGCAGAACATTATTTTTTTATTATTGTAAACAGTTTTTAAAAATGGCCAGAGGTTCATCTCACAAAATCTATAACAGTTGAGCATTCCATAATAACTGAAAAGTTGCAAGATTGCTTTTCTCGATTTGGATTACCAGTGACAATGGTATCAGATAATGGATCAAACTTTTCTTGTATTGAAATGTAGGCCTTTTTTGCCAGAAAAATTGAATTGAACACATATTTCTACACCTTATTTCTCACAAAGCCAGGGCCAGACCGAACATCATATAAACTGTAAAAAGGGTTGCAGTCAGTGGTGAAAAAGCCAGGAAAAGTACAAACATGCTGTATTTTATTAGAGATGCAGATGGCGGTTCTGAGCATGTCAGACACATAGACAGTTATTATTCAATGCTACACTTCCCTTTCTGAAAGAATATTTTCCTATTCCTTCACCAGATCATTTTGTACCCGAGCTGAATTTGCCAACCCTTTCGGTCAAGCTGATTCCTGAGATGAATATGACAAACTCTCTTATTCCACATATTCCAGTATTGAAGCATTCAAGCAGAGTATTCAGACCACTCGACCACCAAACACCATAACTGCCCAGAGTTTCACTCATTGCATTATTCAATACTTCTAAGGCAAGTGCCACTGTATCACATGCTGTTCGTTCCTGTTTTAATGTGACACAAAATGATAATTTGCAGAAACGGTCTCAAATTCTGAAGAAATTGCTTATCTTTCACTAAAACCATCAAAAAATAAATCTGATGGTGGTGAGCTCTCCTGTTCTGATTGACATATCTTGTTCCCAAAAGAAACAGGATTATGTGACAACAAATCAAATGAATAAGAAATTCATGCAGATGATGCTGACAATACCCAGATTAATTTGCATTTATATCATACATTCATATCACACAAAATGGAAAATATATATATAATGTGACTGGTCAATTTGTTACCAAATGCAGAATGTGAAAGTAATGATTCTACTAATTTTGTCAAGCAAAACATCACTGACTTCGTCATTTGTGAGTTCAAGAGTCAAACAACCAAAACTATACACCAGAATCAGTCCAGGAAATTAATCTCAAAGACAGGAAATGTAAAATAAAAAAGTGTAATTGATATGCAAGTAAAAAACGTTTTCAGTGTCAAGTAAATGGTGCGGGGAAATTGTCAAATAATTACTTATTAATTGCAAATAGTAGTAAATATAGCAACAGTGTATAAATTAGATTAAAAAAGTAAAAATATGTCTAAATATTGTATTATCAAGGGAAAAAACACAATTCTTTTTGTTTTTAAATTTCAGTGCTACATTTTTATTCTACAAGTTTGATAATCAATTTAACCTTTAGACAACGGGCAGTACAGCAGTTGAACCATATTTGGGTAGCGGAATTTGAGCGCCATACTGTAAAGGTTAACATTTTTCTGCGGCATAAACCATAATCTTATCAAAATGTTGTGAAATAAGTTTAAAGTTAACTAAAGTGAAACAGTAATGATATCAAAAGAAATAATTATTTTAGGCAATTTATTTAACTGATGTTACAACACCAGCAGACGTTTTAAGGTATCAATAGCACCTAACGGTCTAGTGTTAACAGATGCAAAATAAAATATATTTCTTTAATACTTTTCAACGTTAAAATAATCCTGATACTTTCCTTTTGGTATTTATTTACCAAGAAAAATCGTTTTCCATCTTATTGCCATCTTTGATGCAGAGAATGTATAATATTTTATCAAAACTGGATGAGTACGTGAAGATTGTTTCTCATCAAAAATAAAGTTGTGTAATTAAAAATTAGAAATAGCGCATTAAAACCTCAAAACTGTTAGATGTGTGAAAATTATACTAGACACTAAGATGGGAGACACACGAGGCATTTTGAATAATACGACTCAGGTCGTTGATTTGGCGTGTGAATAGATTTCTACTGCCCGTCACATGGGGTAGCACTGCTCATCAAATCACTGTGACAGTCGACCATCCACTACTCACTATTGATTTACAAGTCATGCCAACTCACCAACCTACTGTTTTTTCAGGTAGGTGACACATGAGGCAACATGTGAAGCATGGCTAAGGTTTGCTGACAAGGAAGAAAACTGGTTGAACTGCTAGGAATGTCCCACTTAGGTAACAAAACAAATCGTGGGGAGAAAAAGCAAAACCTGGATCGTGATTCAGATTCAAGTAATTTCACCATCACTGATAGAGGTACTATAAGTATTAATATTAATATTTCGTCAAAAAATATCAAAGGAAAAATGACAAGATTTTCTAAATAGAAAATTCAAAATTGTCCATATTTTCAATCCAGGAAAATAGGTATAAGAAAACATATTTTGGTGAATACTGTAAAACAAATGACAAATACTGCCAAATAGCATACATGTAATGAAATCCCATGATTCTTAAAAACATTCAATTTATAATCGCTTTTCACTTCTTCAATAATGTCCCAGGCATAGACTTGTCATTAATTCAACGGCATAGCATTCCTATCTCAGAAACTTGAGACCTAACCCCTGAAATTGATGATTGGGCATCTTTCACTCTTCTTGTAGTTTCACTTTTCTCCCCTTCTGTCACTAGGATTTCATGCAACTTGCACATCTCACTTCTGGGTCTGCTATTTGTAATTCGTTTTTAATTCTTAACTGCAGGGTAAAACTGCCTTGTTTAAATATGACATGCATAAACTAAAGTTTCAGATGGAAAGGATTAAAAGTTTAGTGATGTTCACTTAATATGAATATATCGAGTGGTTGAAACATTTAAGAATTTGGAAAAGTACTTCATGTGAAATACAGAAAAATTGACTAAGGCATGCATGATTTACCAGTGACAAAAATGCTGAAGGAATAAGGTAACTAAAATCTGAAATATCAGTCAATTTGATCAAAAAAGTAGGCTTGTGAAATAAAGAAAACAGTACTATACCTTTAGTATAAATAAAATTAGAATCTGAATACGTTTGAATAACTACACTCAAAACTTTTGTACCAAAGTTGCAGCATTTTTTTGAGATCTCACATAATCAGAGTAAAATAAGAGTAAACACATAAGCGGTACATTTTGCAAGCATCTTTTCAATTCATTTTTTAATAGTTTATGGGTTTTAAAACCATGTCGGAAATTTCAATAAATATCATGTATTATAAATTACTAGAACTGAAATACGAAATTGCTAAGAGTATATTTCAATTTTCTAAGAGTCTAGTAAATTCAAGGAGTTTTCTGGGGGCTATTGAAAACAATAACTCATTTCCAGGAGTTTTCAAGGATTTCCAGGTGTATGAAGTCTGATTTACATAGTGATACAGATGTGAGAAAGTTTGAAGCAGATGCTTAAACATCATCACTTGATATGAAACTTTTTTAACCAACATAAAGCTGTTATGAAAAATAAAGTTGTCAAAATGGTTGTTGACGAAAGAAACCTTTTACATCTTACATCTCCAGCAATGCAATTGAATGCATCATTTGTTTCATTTCACTTGTTACACACTTGTTTTTCATTTTTGTTTGACTTTTTAAAATCCTTTTACTTCATTATCTTAGAATTCTAATTACAGAAACAAATTCATGAAAATGGTTTCAAAAGCTGTACCAAAATAATGGAATATACAGGGATAAAATCTGCAAAAATGCAGTGGCATCAAAATATTCTAATCATTATATCAATAAAACAGTAAGATTATTATGTGAACAGAAAACATCAAATTTCCATTAATAATTACAAACAAAAACATACATACTTACACGATAATCACCCACACTTGGTCCCACTGGATGCATTTTAACTTCAATAACCTAAAAAGAAATTTTTAGCACTGAAAATTAGTGATATTTTAGGATACTTTTAATAAATTGGAACAAAGGAAAACTTTTAAAATCTAAAACATACGCTATTGTTTCATACCTACAGTTAAGAATCTTAAGATATAAGAATTACAATATATTTTATAACATTTAAAATACAAGCTTCCAAAAATATAAAATAATTTTCATCCAATGAATATAAATATATGTTTGCAAAAGATAAGTATGAGTATTATAGTGGCTTAATGGACTAAGAAAACTCTTAGAGATTGATTACTCAAAATTAAATGACATTACAGATGACATATCATAAACCTTGCAACCCATTTCAATTTCTGTACTAATCTGGTATACTAAGGCTACATTGTAAATGTATTTGAAGAAAGAAATTTGAGAATTCCATTTTACCTCTAAAATAGAAAAGTAATCAACTATACTTCTTCAATGTAATCAAAGCTAAACACATCAGACAATTAGCTCTCCTTTAAAAAAGCATATGTATGAATGCTGTGTACCTCTCAAGAGCATCTTTTCATTATGAAACCCAACATATAGCAGAGTAATATGCCTTGCTAAAAATAAATTTTAGTTACTTTAAAAAAAGGAGTATGTTCTCCATCAGAAATTTAATTTTTCCCGCTTTTATGTAAATCATCAATTACTCTGATTTAGAATCTAAGATAAAAGTGATAAAGTCATCACTTGAATTTAATTTTACCAATGAATGGCCCAATTTTGCAGTAATTTACAATTATACATTTTCCCACTTTAATTGTTTCTTAAATGTAGATTAACATTTCTAAAACTATGCTGTCTCAGTAAAGATGTCAATAAAGGGAAAACAACCAAATAGCTGTAACTACTGGAATTGGGTTGAGAAATATCTAACATATTACAAAGTGTTAAAGAGAATTGAACAGGCAATTTGAAGAGTAAATTAAAAGGGGAATCATGAATGACTATAGCCTAAGATCACCAATAAGCTTTAAATGAATCATAAAAAATCAATTTTCCCATTTCTATATGCAAGGAGAAAAAAAGAAATTCTGATTCACCAGAAAAATAACAAATGCAGTGTTTTTCATATCCTTACATAAATAGTATTTCCCTACACACATTCTAATATACAGTATAGGGAAATCACAATACAGGAATATTTTGTTATGGATGGGTTACGAAAAATTAAATAAAAATTAGAGTATGCAGAGATGAAAACAACCAAAATGCCCAAAAGAAAACCTCACAGGCCTATTTTTAAGTATTCAAATAAAATTGGTTGAATAAAAATGTATGAAAAAATTTATTTAATTATCCTATGTGTATATTCATGATAAGCACAAAATAAGGGTGTTAATGGCTAATGAATGGTTTGTAATACATTTTGAAGCAGTTATTTGACAATTTGGAACAATCTGGTAAATGAAGCAAGTCATTTTGCTCACTTGGGTACAAGTGTAGTGAGTTCCAGCCTATCTTCAGTCAATTCAGAGCAGATTGAAATTTATTTTATGGCAAAATTTTATTGAAATAAAGCATTTTGCACATAAACCAAAATTAAGTTTGGTAATTCTCAAGAACTTTATGCAAATAAGTAAAACTATTCCCTCATTTTGATAGTTAAATTAATTTTTTCAACAATTTGGATAATAGGCATCCCCCCACCCCTTTCCAAAAATCTTAAAAATGAAAATCTTCAGTATCAGTTAACATGAAGGCTTGTCCCTCTTTGCAGATTTCAGAAAAAATGGAATCTTCTGAGGGAATTTTTAGGAAAATTAGAACTGTAACATAAAAAGAGCGAAAGTTTCATCCACAGAAGAATTTCATCCCTGAATATATAATTTCTTTTAAAGAACCACCCAATCAAACTATTTTGCAGTTTTAGAAAACTCTGATTAAATAGTAAATAGCTGTATTCTCAAACTGATATTGCTTTACATAAAGCAGAAATTCTACGCTATCAAATCTTGACAAATACAAAAGTGAGCAAATGTAATAAGCAATAGTTCAAGCCTTTGGACATTTCAAGCATTTGCTTAGTTAAGTCTTAAAAGCAAATTTAAAGTTAAGTCAAATCAAAACGAAAATTGCAGCCATATTACAAATTAATTTTATCTTATGAATCAAAAAAGAGGAAAATTGGGTACACCTCTGACGTGTTTGATGTTCTTTACAGTATTAAGTTTCCATGCCAAGGTTAGCCATAGCACCCCTACTTACATCAAGAAAGTCGCATTACAGTAGACAGAATGTCTTTATTTTTCTCTTAGGGCAGTGAAAACTGATCCGTTAAAAAGGTGGTAAAAGTGAAATTAGTTTTGGAACCTAAATAGTTTTCAATCTTTGGTAATCAGCAAGCTTGTTAAATAATTCACCTATGTAATTAATTCGACGTTTTACTGCTTTTTAAAGATACATAAAACAAGTTATGGATGAGAAATTTGTAACTAATTGTTTCAAGATTTTGACTGGCAAATTTACAAAGTTTCACTTTTGTATTATGTTGTCTGGTTTCACAGGACCTTACATATGGGAGCATTACATTAAAATAGCATGTTCTGAAAAAGTAGTTTACTTAGCTAAATGAACACTAATCAGGCTGAGATCAAAAGCATGCTGATCAGGGTTATATAAATTCTGTCATATTACCATTCAATAAATCAAGATATTCATTTTGGATTAAAAAAGTAGCTTAATTGTAGAAGCATTAATGAACTAAATAGGTTAATGGGATAGCATTTTAAATTATAGCAGTTTAAAAAGACATCTATTTTACTTCAGCCCCGCACCTCAATGTATTTGTACAAGAACTGTAAAAGTGCTTGCGCCTGATTCCAATTTTTAAAATAGCATAATAAAACACAAACTAAAGGATGAACAATTTTGATATATATATATAATTCCTTTCACAACACTCACCTAACTTTTGGTCAGGTGTCAATTTTAAGGACATCATAGCTGTACGCAGTATTAGACCAATAGACATCCCATGTCTTGAGCATTGTGGAATTCAACCTGCAATGAAACAAGTTAGATGAAAAACATAATTTGTAACATATTTTAGATAAAATTTAAGCAAAAGTTCATAATTTTGTATTTATCATACATCCATTAGAATATATTGAAGTTTTTTAATACGTAAACACATTATGGATGATTTTTGACATACATTTTTACTTGCAATTGGGATATAGCAGAAAGTGCACAATACAAAAGCTTAGGTGGATACATACAAACTAACATTTCACTGTTTTCTTTCATCTCACTGAAGTGTCAAGTAAAACAAAAGGCTAACAATGTTTATAAACCACAATAATAAAACAAGAGCACATGCAAAGTGCCGAACATAAAGTGAGATTGATTGATTAACAAGTTGATTATGACAAATATAGTAAAAAATGGTTCTGTAGATAATCTGAAGATGAATAGCTCTGAAACATCGTAATAAGACAGTTTCAAACATATAAAGCTACACTTTTTATTTCACATTTACTGTGTCCAAGATTAGGCTTTTTTTGGTATTTAATGATTCCTAAATGTCTGATTTTTTTGTGTACTTTGGATACTGATTTTTTCAATGAAAATTGGCTATTGCTGAAAGTTGTATATTGTCAGCAGACAAGTGAAACACTCTAAAGGTGGATTCAAATAGGACAAGGCGACACATGCAGACCGATCAGAGATGCTGGTGGAATATTCTCATTTAAGTCCTTTTCAAATTGAAGTCCTTTCAACTTCTGCCACTTTGTGCCTGCTCTTGGCCAATCAGAGGCAAGCTTCCTGAGGTAGCTGTGTGTAAAATTTACTTTGAGAAGCAAGTCCACCATTTGAGCCATCCTCTTCCAAATGTCCAGCAAAATGTATACAAACGAAAAAGTTGGTACAAGCAAATGCCTGGGTTGCAATGTATCAAATGATAGGGATATCTGGTAAGTTGATTCAAAATAGTTTCCAATTATTTTTTTATGCAGTGTTTTTACCAGCTTCACACTGTTGCCATGTGTAATATCCTGAATATATTTACATAGTAATTAATTTATTATGATTCAACTAGAATTACACAAAATCCTTTTTTGACTATTACCTTAGCTTTGTAAGCAAATTTGTATGCATACCCTTGAATGCCAGCAAATTAAAATTTTGACCAAAGTACATTCAATTTAATTGACAGGGATTTTATATATAGTTTGTTGCAATGCACATTAAAAATTTAATTATGTTGTTAATTAATTCTGTAATTATTTTGAGACTTCCCAATGGAAAGATTGCACAGGCTTGAACTAATGCCCTTTCAAAAGAGAATTCGCTATCTCTGATAAAGGAATCAGCACTGTTTAACATTTGTTTTCAGAAAGTTAAAAGCGAGAAACCAGCTTGAGAATATTGATAATGATTCTATCAAGCATATCCTCAGGTATAACTTTCGTCATCCATCAAACAGAAAACGACCTATAGAGGTATTCTTAATTAACTTATACGAACTCTTAAAACCTAATATCTTTAATCTCCATAACATACCACTACATCTCTTCAATAAACACTGAAATGACCACTTTGATGGGCCTGCAAGCTCCACCTACCGAAAAAGAAGCATGCTTCCTGATTGGTGACTCAACCCCCTTCCTCTACACCTCTCCCCATAGCCCCACCTAAATTCCATGTGATGGGTGAAGATACTAAAAATATATTCATCCAAATTATTAAAATTATAGCAACTTAATTCTTTTTTATGATGTTCTAGTTATTTATTAAGTATTGCATTCTGTTCATGAAAAAAATAGACACTTGATCACAGCAAAAAGGTTTTCTGCAGTATCACAAAAGCATTCAAATTTTGCACATAAATCTTAAAAACGGAAATTTTAATGTTTTCATTTTGTTTTGTGTAATACTGGTTAATTTTTATTTACATTTTATTGGAAAATTGTATCCATTGATCCCTAGCAATTCTTTACAGTGTGCTAGCTTAACTATTCTGTATGTATGGAATTGAATTTTGGAATGTAAAAGTGTTAATTTACTCATCTCATATTTGAGTGTGTATGAGTATGTTGGTAATGGTAATTAATTAACGTAATACTAGAGCAACACAACGGGCTATTGCCGACAGTCCGCGATCAATCCCGAAGGGAAAATTCCGAAAACACCACCACATAATTTCGAATCACTGTCAGATGACGAGGCAACACCTGAGCTGGCACCCCACTCTCCAAACTTCCACACCATGCCAACATGAGGATATTTGAGGCCAAGAAAGATTTAACGTGCATCAGCCCCTTTGTACACAACAGTCTTTTGGTTGAATTCCAACTCAGAACCCTCTGATTGCTAGTTCGTTACTCTTTCAACCGGGCCACCGCGGCCCGTGAGTATGTAGGCGAAATCGATTATGGATTGAAGCAGAAAAATATTTTAATGATTATGATAATTGTAATGATGAATTTTTTTATTGAAAGTTCAAATTCCACTGAATTCGCATGTTCTGGGGAATGCTATTACATTTATTCTATGCAGTTCAAAGAGAAAAGCTTCATTTTCTTGTATGTTATGTATAAACCATTTTTGTGTGCTTCGAATATAACTTTGAAATACTTGCAACTGCTCAGAAAAATTTGAAAAATAGGCATACTTGATTTCAATTTATGTATATTTTCAAGTCATCCCATTTTTACTGTTTACTTACGAACATTTTTTCACAAATAAGTACTTTTTGCAAGTTAAATAGTAATAAGTAGAAATTTTTTCATGAAACTTGGTGCAAATTCCTTCTATTTTATTTTCAATAGCTTGGATCTTTCTTAAAACAACTATTCTTGATTTTTTCTTAAAGCAAGTCTTTAACCAATTAATTATTAAATATAAAAATAATGAAAGAAATTGTACGCATTTTATTCAGATGAAAAATAGATAATGCAAAAAAATTCTGCAATTTGCCTGAGTTTTGATTATACAAAAATGTATAACAGTGTCAGTGGGATCGGGCACAACGTGGCAACCTTATTTATCTAGGTCTAAAAATTTCATGTCACCAGTTATGGGTAAAAATCAAGTTAATGTAAATCCCTCAAGAACCAAATGGGTGATGGTGGTGAGTTGGGTATTTATGGCACAAAGGCCATATTTGGCCATGCTGCACCAGACACAAGACATACAATATCAAAATAACCAAATGGGAAAACATTGCTTATGCTTGGCATTTGTGGTGCTGTTTTATTAACTCTATCATGTGATTTACTATTCCTATCATGTTTTAACGTTTCAAAAATTTACCCTGGTATATTTTCTAATACATAATGTTACATAATCATGATTAAGCCAAATACTCTGCATAATAAAGGGGGAAATATTAACAATTGACAGAATACATAATTTCAGTTTTAGAATATTCTTACACCAGATTATACAATTTATCAATTTGAGAAAACAAGGTGACGTTCGAATTACAGTACTGTTCATAATCCAAAATTTCAACATATACACACATAATCCAAAACACAAGACTTGAGTGGAGTCATTTGGACTCCAGATGCAATTAAGGGGTTTGGGGTGAGTGATCTGAACCATCTATTCAATGTTTTACCATCACATGGTACCGTTTTTCTTTTCTATAAAAGTTACCAGTTAAGATATTTAGTTTTAAATTAAATTATATAATAAAATTATTTGTACCAGAAGACAAGGTATGCTGATTTAAATCAAGTGATTTTTATCAAAAAAAGAATTGATTTAAATCAAAATTTTAAATTTCATTTTCTTTTCTGTATTAAGTTTATTAATTTTGAAAATGAAATAACTATGAACAAGATGCATATTATTTTAATCAAATACATTAAGAAACTGCTTGCACTCAGTTCACCCCCAAAATAATACTAAAAATCATCCTTCCTTTGAAGACAATAACAGTATTTCTTGATTGGAAGTATAGACAAGTATGTATTTCCCGCTTGAACCATTGACCTACAGGTGTCACTCACAAGTCCTGTTCATTAGTATAAGTTGTTTCAAACATTCCATGTGACTATAGGTTACACGTGGCCAATTTTGAACAGTCCTCCATGTGATGGGTGGAGATGCTCAAAATATACTCACTTAAATTATTAAAATTGTGCAACTTGCATTTTTTTTAAGATGTTCCAGTTATTTAGTACTGTAGTATGTTTATGAAAAAAAGACATAGTCACAATGAAAAAGTTTTTTGTTGTATCACAAAGAATTCCAATTTTGCTCATGTTTATAATTGGGAATTTCATTTTTTGTTTTGTAATATGTAGGTTAATTTTTTACTTAAATTTGATTGAGAAATTTTATGCATTGATCCCTAGAAATACTTAATACTGCTAGTATAACTATTTTGTATTATAGAGTTGAAATTTGGAATGCAAATTTTGGTGCAAGTTCATTTTATTTTTGGGCCGTGGTAGCCCAGTTGGAGGAGCAACAGATAATCAACCAGAAGGTTGCGAATTCTGAACTTAGACCAGCCAAAAGACTCATGTATGTGGGGCTGGTGCGTGTTAAATCTGTCTTAGCCTCAAATGTCCTCAAGTTGGCATTGTGCAGAAGTTTAGAGTGTGGGGTGCCCAGCTCAGGTGTTCTTGTCATCTGACCGTGGTTCAAAATTAAGAAGCCATGTTCTTGGATCTTTCCCTTTGGGATTTATCTGGGACCGTCGCCAATAGCCTGTTGTGTTGCTCCCATGCAACATTAATGAACTAACTACCTTTTATTTTATTTTCTATTGGTGACATGCTTTTTTTCTCAAAAACAAGTATTTAACCAATTACTTTATAACTAAATAAATTCTATACGTTTTATTCATATGATAAATACATAATGAAACAATTCTGATATTTGTCTGATTTTTGATTAATTTTATATAAAAATTTATGATGTTGTGTTAGTGTCTGCAACCTAGGTCCAAAAAATTTCATGTCACTGGATGAAATCACTGGCTATATTTTCTTATACATTTATGTTATTCATCACAAATATTAATGTTTAACATAAATCACAACTATCTAGAAACTAATAATTTGTGTCTCATGACCAACAAGTTTAAACTTGTACAGGCAAGTGATTAATTAAAATCATAAAAATTCGATTTAAACAAAAAATCTTATTTAAACAAATCCAATTTTTACGATTTTTTAACGAAATCATGATTTTTTTTCACACCCTACCAGAAGATACTAACTCTGAAAACAGACAACAATGCAGCAAAGTTTTGCATTTACATTAGATATAGGAAAGGAGAAGATATTTTATAAAAATTAAACTATCAGAGTATTTGCCGAGAATTGATTAAAATATAAAATATCGCAGTTCATGTTATACATTCAAATGATTTGAATGATTGTTACTTTATTCTTGTACTACACAACAAATTTTTGACGTTACCGTATTCGTTCAGAAAGATATTGGATTTCACTTACTAAAGTTACTATCTACAATGGGGAGGACTGGCCAAGTTCGTCTAATGCATAAAATGTATCAATTACGAATAGAGCCTTGAGGAAATATTTAAACATGTCTACTTTGGGCTGGTAGAAACAATGGACTCAATTATGATTGCTAGTCTTGAGAATACATTTTGAGAAAATTACACGTTAGCTCCAAATTCGGGTATTTGTGTCAATTGGAAACATTAATACTAGTAGGCAAGCTAAAAGGGGTACATTTCTCTTTGTTCAAATTCTCTTAATCAAATAATGGTTTCGGTTATATTTACCATACTCACCAATACTTTACTGAAGCATAAGTTGAAATGACAGAAAATTATAGTAATTATCAAGTAAATTCTTCAACACACATCACCGTAAAATATTATTTTAGTAACTCGTATACATAGCGATCCGATATACAATGTGAGAGTTGACTTTCACTTGCTTAAGAATGTGCCGCTTTTATTGAATTGAAAAAAAGCAAGAGGTTTAGTATGTTGTTGTTTTGGTTTGTGTGTGTGGGGTTGGTTGGTTGGTTGGTTGATTCGGTACTCAGGACTTTGCTGAACTTGGAAAGGCGCACTTCACCTCTATTGTAAAAAGTATTCTAAAGTTTTAACGAGATTTTTTATTTGGTTCTGGACAACGTTTTTACCTTTTCAGGAAAGCAATCTACAGAATAGCTTTAAAATAAGCATTTTCTTTCAGTCCTGGAACTCAGAGCAAGGAAACAAATTCATGTCTTTTAGATTTGTATATATCATTCAAAAGGAGTAATAACCCTGTGACTTGCTCCAATGTGACGTTAATTAACTACCTACATTTCAAAAGGAGTTATTTTGTGAAAGATCTAGACAGTAAACCAAACATATAATCGAACAACGGATCCTTTTCAGAAATCTCAACAACCATAATTGATAGCTTATATTTTCTTCATTCTCCCCACCTTGAGATTTTGGGAGAAATCTCAAAAATACACTCACAAACCTAAATACAAAATAAATGTAATTCACACAATCAAAACTAAAGATTTACTCTATGAGAAGTTAAACAAGTATCTTAAATATTAAAAATCTGTATTTAGATAAATTAAATTGCTCTTACACAATTTTATACTGAATGTGCACTTAAGCATAACACTAAATAATTTTCAAGCACTAGGAAAAAACACTAAAATGGTAAAGTCACTAGGAAAGTTATACTTAGCTGAAATGTTAGTTCTCTTCAATGAGTCTCGACTCCTTTCACAAGTCGACCAGATAGTGTTGATAAGGAGTCTGACTGGAATTCTCGGACCGGCATCTGTAGTAGCAGTATCAGGATCATCAGATAAGGGACCTTTGACTGGAATTCTCGGACCGGCATCAGTAGTGGCAGCATCAGGATCATCAGAGGTATCTTACAGGATGTTCTAGACCCCACTTCAAGTTGACTGATGTTTCTGCGTCTTGAATTTCCAGGGGATATAATCTCTAGATCGGTCTCAGTTGAACGCCTTTAGCTGTTTTTAACTTTGCCAAGCGAACTCTGTAGCCCTTTCCGGGAAATACACTGATTACTCTTGCAAGGGGCCATTCCAGATGATTTTCGTCCTCCTTTTTACCAAGACGATGTCTCCAAGTTTTACTGCGTCGTGACGATTCGAATTGGATGATCGCAGAAAATCCAAGTACTCTGCTCTTAATCTTTTCAACAAGTCTTTCAAAATACTAATGAGTCGTTCCCCAAATCCTCTCCACCATGGGAATACAGGTGGATTGAATTTGCAGCGAATTTGGCTTAATTCAAATTCCTTTTGAATTTTATCCCAATCCAGCTGTTTCATCGCAGCATTTAAGTCAACAAAATTAGTTCCGTTGTCTGTATAAATCACAGATACTCTTCCTCTTCGAGCTATAAATCTCCTCAAAGCTTGTATGAATGCCCTTGTACTTAACGACTGCACGAGATCTAAATGCACGGTTCTATAAACTGCGCAAGTAAATACGTATCACAAACCAACTCTTCTCTTTAGATTTTGTGTAAAGTGGCCCTGCAAGGTCTATTCCAGTTACCTCAAAGGTGGCAGATAATGGAGGAAAGTGTACTTCAAGTTTCTTGGCCATATGTCTTCTGCATGTGGTACATCTACGAATTACTGCTTTCACAGCTTTTCTTCCCTTCAAAATCCAAACTTTATTGCCCAAGATGGTTATTAGAAAAAGCGCTCCAGCATGTTTATTTAGGATGTGTGGATGTTGCTCTATCATCCTCTCAACTACAAGATGTTCTGAAGGAAATATTATTGGAGCGACAAGCTCTTCGGTCTCGTTTTCATCTATCAACCTTGATATCAGTCTTAACGCTCCATCATGTTTGCAGGGTCTTCAATGATTTTCGTGCTGCTTAATCAGAAAAGGATTCAACTCGAATACGCCGAAAAAATCATTCTCTCAGCTCTAACAAGTTCTTCTTGGGTCAAGTTAGGATTTATCTTCAAATTTCTTGCCTTCCGATTAAATCGAAGTATCCACGCTACTATTTTTATTATCTTCGAGAATTTCAAAGCTCTTTCAGCAAGTTTTGTTGTAAGAGACTTCGTCAGACTGTTGCCTGATGACAATACAGTTCGTGTTTCCTTATCTACTTTGTTTTCATCAAGATTGATGATTGATTTCGGCCAATAATATGAAGACATTTTCAACCACGAAGGTCCTTCCCGCCATCTCGATTCTAGCAGGGCTTTTGGAGAACAGCCTCTAGAAGGAAGATCCGCAGGGTTCTGATTGGTTGAAATGTGAAATCAATTCTCAGATGAAGTCAACTTCCCAATCTCGGTTATTCTATTGCTAACTGACCGTTGTTCTTCCCTTTGAATCCAAACTAGAGCTGTTGACAAATCGGTCCAGAAATAGGATTTTACTGTTTCTAGCTTCAATGCGCGTTTCAAGGAGTCATGTAACCTGGATTCAATAGTGGCCGCTAACAGTTCCAACCTTTGAATTGTGCATCCTTCAAGGGAGACACTGCTTTTAGCTTGGAGTAATTGCACCGACACTCCTATTCTAGTTTCCCACCTAGCAAATACAACAGCTGCACATGATAATTTGCTTGCATCACAAAAATTATGGAGGCTAATTTTAGATCCTGCTGTCGCACCAATCCATCTAGGAACTTGGATCTCTGAGAGGTATGGCAGTTCTTTTACACATTTGAGAAACTTTTTTCTCTCACTTGTTTCGTTAACTTCAGTATCCCACGGCTCTTTGTTTTTGAAGTCAATTGAAGTAATATTTTAGGCTGTAATAGAGCCGGAGGTGTGAATCTAATGGGATCAAAAATTCTGCTTATGATTGAAAGGATTTTTCGTTTAGAGAATTTATCCTTTTCATCAAATTTCATACCTTCGATATTAATGACAATTGCTTTAGAATTCTGTGGTAGTGAAAGGGAGGAAAGGTCTTGAACACACACATTACTTTCCCAACCTCTCAAATCAAATTTTCCTTTCTTCGTGATTTCTTTTGCCTCTTTTATGAATATTTCGAGACTTTTAAATCGTCTATACTAGTGACATAATTGTCAGCGTAGAAACTGCCTTTTAGTTTCTCTAAAGTATACTTAGTAGCATTTTCTTTAGGTTGATTTGCAAGTAATCACTCATTATGTAGATGGTGATTGATTACAGCTTCTAATAAGAAAAGACTGCTTGTTACTCCAAATACTACTCTTGTGTGACGATATACTATTACATTTTTGGCAGTCATGCCACAGGAAACAAAGAATTTCGATCTTTTTCATGTACAGAAATCTGTAAAAATGCCTTTTTAATATCTGATATAACTACCATTTTATTCAATCTTAATTCTATCAGAATAGACGGGATGTTTTCTATCAAATTAATACCAGTTTCTAAGCAATCGTTTAATGAAGGATGGTTGGTACTTTTGGCTGAGGCGTCAAATAGCGGTCTTAATTTTGTGGTACTACCTTCCTTAATAATATGACGATGGGGAAGGTAATGTCGGTTGTGAGGATTCATTGATGGACCCCTCAATTAACCCTCCAAAGGCAAACTCGCCGAAAGAGTCGTAAAAAAACGGACAATGCGTTTCCATCTCTCTGGCACCAGACGGTCGGGACTTGGATCGAAGGCGGACAAAAGAGAATTCGTTCCGAAAAACGCCCATGTGTTTAGGAGCCCATCTGCCAGGTGATTAAGTCCACCTGCTAGGTAATTAAGCCCACCTGCGCTAAGTAGCTGATCCCATTTTACGTCAGACTGTCGCCGCCGAATCAGCAACCGATTAAAAGCAGAAAGCAATAACCAATCAAGAGCGAACCAATAAAAAAAACCACCAGCGAACAAAGGCTGCTAGGTTTCAAAAGTAAGGGAGTCGAAAGGAAGTTCTCGCCGTTGTTCTCGTTCGAGAGGCTTAACTCAGCGACCCTTTGAGCGGTCACTCCTTAGGGAGCAAAATTATTTTAGAAGACGGTTCTCTCACCCTGAGAGGACGCGTTCTTGTAGCCTGGCGTAGGCTGTCCATCTCGAGTCTTGCTTGTGTTCTCGTTCGAGCGGCTTGGCTCAGCGACCCTTTGAGCGGTCAACCTCATTAGGGAGCTCTTATTAACTTGGAAGACGGTTCTCTCACCCTGAGAGGACGCGTTCTTGTAGCCTGGCGTAGGCTGCCTATCTCGAGTTCTTGCTTTGGCTTTATCCGAGAGGCTCGATCCAGCGACCCTGCGAGTGGTCTAACTCCTTAACCTGCAAATAGATTGGAGTTGCTTTCTCACCTAGAGAAACGAAGGAACGTACTGGAGTTTCGGAAAGATACCGTTCCTGTCTTGTGCTGATCCGACGACCCCAGCGGAGCCGTGCCTGTCTTGTGCTGACCCGACGACCCCAGTGGAGCCGATCCCTGATTGTGCCGAACCGACGACCTGCGAAGAGTCCGGTGCCGACTTCTCGTCCGGCAGGGAACCTGAATTGACCCGTCATCCCGTGAGGATCCGGTGCTGATCTTGTGTAATCGTCACCCGACGAGTAGAGCCTCACCCAGAGACCATTAAGAGACCTTTCTCCCACTCAGAGACTTTCGTGCGTACCTGAGATTACGACAACCTGTCGCATCCCGTTAGTAGAGGCATCGAATTCGTGGAAGTGCCTTGTAATTAGACCCTCATATAATCAAGAAATTGTTCTCAATAAAATTATGTTTATTATTTAAGCTAGACTGTTCTCTGTAGATTTGAATCTACCACGCTACCCAGAGAAATCGTTACAGTCTACTTAAATTATTGGTGGCAGCAGGTGCGATGTTAGCCATTGAATAAAAAATTGGCAACCACACCTTTTGCGTAATAAGCCCACCCAGGAGTTATTACGTGAGGACATCCAGTCCAGAGACAAACTCAAGAAAAGTTGTGAAAATAGGCAGAACCATCCAGAACTGCTACAAAGTGAAGGACATCCTGTCCAGTGTTGACAAAAAAAAGTGCTAGTGTGCCAGTGCAAGAAAACGAACGCCCGTCTGACATCCCAATAGAGGCAGAGCAGAGACCTGTCGAAAAGCAGAGCCAGTCATCAGACAAGGTAAGCTTGGCATTTCTTTAGAGGCAATTGAATAGATTAGTGTTTTAAATTGTTGGAAAAAAAACTGTTGTGAAAAGTGTTTAAATTTTAAAATTGAATTAATTGTGGAATTCATTCTAAAGAAATTCTGATTACTAGTGTGTATGTAAATTCGCGGAAGCTTTAGGAATTAATAATTGCAGTAAATGTGTAGTGAAGATTTGAAAATTGTCAGTTTAGCAATTGCTCGAATAAAGTTCCAGGGCTGTGGATGATCTTGTTACCTTTAGCACATAGTTAAATTAACTTAGATTGTGAAGTATTTATACAATTGTGAACTACCTAGTCAAATTGAATGAAATTTAGTAAACTTTTAGTAGAGATTATTATTGTGTATTATTTTAAGTAAAAATGTTTTAATATTGCATGAGTGTTGGAAAATAGTTAAGGCTTAGGAAATTGATTGCATTGTGTACTATTTGTTATTTGAAAATTGAAGTTCAGAATATTTGGTGATTGAATATTGTAATTGTGTCACTGGGAAAATTTAGTGTCGAACCACGGCGTTTTTAACTAAGCAGAAAAAGGTAGACTTGCAGAAATTAGCATACGAGTTTAATGTTGAGTTTGGTTCCGACGATCGAATCATCGATCTAGCAAGGAAAATACAGGGATGCAATGATTTTAGAGAAGGAAAGCGCTAAAGATATGATAGTTAATGTCAGAAAAGAGGAAATTGGCTGAGACGGAGGCTAGAGAAGAGAGGAAATTGGCCGAGGCTAGGGAAGAGAGGGAATTAGCTAAGGAAGAGGAAAAATTAGCTGCGGAAAGGGCTTTCGAACTAGAAAAGTTAAGAATACAACAATCGGGAGAAGTAAATAGTTTAAGTTCGTCTAGCCATGATAGCGGGAAACCGTCTAAAAACATTAAATCAGTCATGCAAACGTTTGATGCTGACAAAATAGATATGGCCTTGTTTTTAACGCTTTTTGAACGCCAGAGTAGAAAATTAAAAATCGAATATGACGAGTTGGTCTCACAGCTGCTTAGTCTTTTGCCGATTGAAATCGCGGAGATTATTATTCGTGAACCCGAGGAATTGAGTGATGATTATGATCATGTAAAATCCGTACTTCTCGCTAGATTCAAGTTTAGCGCAGAATCCTTTAGATGCAAATTTCAGACGCATCAGAGACAAAATGGCTCTTTATGGAAGGACATGATCTTCGAACTAAGAAGCTATCTAGAAGGGTGGCTTAGCGGAATCCAAATTGAGGATTTTGATTCTCTTAAGAATCTGATGATCGCTGATCAAATCAAAAGAAGGGTACCGGCCGACATAAAGGACCACTTTACTGATCAATGGGGCGAGTTGACCGAACCGAGCGCATTGGCTGAGAAGCTAGACGCGTACGAGTCAACCCGTCGAGTCAAGAAACAGGTGTTCTCCAAACCACCGGAGAAAAGGGCTTTTGACCGCCCAAAACCTATTGCAAAGCCGAGTCAGGGAAAAAAATTCGGGGGGGGGGAGAAAAATCACGGCAAGGATTGGAGATCAGGGAATAAGGGAACCAACACAGAATGGCTGACAAGGGAATTTGAGAAACGTAGTGGCTCCGTTTGTTTTAATTGTAACTTACCTGGTCATATACGCCCTCAATGCCCCGAGTTAAAGAAAGTAGCGGAACCCCTAAATAATCTTGCTACGAGAGCAAATTTTGCTCCCTCATTTGAGCCTTATTTAAACAAGGCCAAAATAAATTATGTCGACATGGCATTGTTACGTGATTCAGGAACAAATATTGACCTAGGACCCCTAGATTTCACGGGCGAGTACATTTGGGTTAAGCAACCTTTGGACAACCACTTCAAGTGCCTACCTTTGGCAAGAATTAAAATCGGGAGTCCAGAACTTGGCGTAATTAGGACTAAGGCAGCAATAGTAGGTAAATCGGTCGAAATGCGACATTACCTCTTAGGAAATACCACCCAGGAATTAATTGAATCGCAGAGAGTAAAGTCAGAACTGGTAAACGCGATTATGACTAGGAGTCAAACCAAACGTCTGAGCTCTGAACAGACTGTAGTTGAGGAAAACCAAACAGAAATAGATCCGCTTGAGGTAGCGGAACCCGAAAATGAGATAGAGGACGAAAATTTGGGTATAGAGTTACTGCCCTTAGAAGAAAATTCGGAATTCAAATTAGTAGGCATTAACGCTGAAACTTTTGCGAAGGAACAGCAGAATTGTCCCGAACTCAAATCTATTTGGGAGAAGGTTTGGCAAAACAAAACGAGTGAGTTCGTGATTGAAAAAGAGCTACTCTTTAGGCAGTCTAAGGATCATAGAGGTGAAGAGCGGAGACAGCTATTAATACCCGCTATGTATAAAAATAAAATTTTAAGCCTTTGTCATGATGGGTTCGGATCCCACATGCGCAATACGAAAACTAAAGAACTAAAGATGAGCTGTTGCGCTATTATTTCTGGCCCCAGTGTATTAGGGAGATCGAGGAATTTGTGAAATCGTGCGATGCTTGCCAGAAAGTCGGGAAATCCTCGGAACAAAAGAGAGCGCCCCTTAAGTTAGTGCCCGTGATCACGGAAGTGTTCGCGAAGGTGAATATAGATATTGTGGGTCCCTTGCCAATATCACCGAAAGGGAACAAATATCTCCTGACGGCTATTTGCCTTGCCTCCAAATACCCGGAAGCTATTCCGTTATCAGCAGTGAACTCGGAAACCGTCACTGATGCTTGCTATCTTTAGTAGAATAGGTTTCCCCAAAGAACAACAACTGGACAATGCTACGTATTTCACTAGCAACCTTACAACTACCTTTTTTGAGGGGGGGGGTATTTCAATTAACGTCACACTGGAGCAACACAACGGGCTATTGGTGACGGTCCGGGATCAATCCCAAAGGGAAAGATCCGAGGACAACACCACGTAATTTTGAACCACGGTCAGATGACGAGGCAACACCTGAGCTGGCACCCCACTCTCCAAACTTCCACACCACGCCAACGTGAGAACATTTGACGACGGATTTAACGTGCACCAGCCCCCTTTGTACACGACGGTGTTTGGCTGGATTCGAACTCGCAACCCTTCGGTTGCTAGTCCGTTACTCTTCCAACCGGGCCACCGCGGCCCACCTTTTTTGAGAAGTTTGGGATTAAGATGGTGCGTAGTTCGATCTATCATCCACAAACGAACCCGGTGGAGCGGTTCCACCGAACCCTAAAGAGACTATTGAAGGCTATGTGTCTGGAGCTAAAAGAAAACTGGGAGAAGCTGCTTCCGTCAGCGCTCTTGGCTTTGCGGAACGTAACCCATGCGTCAACCGGTTTTAGCCCCGCAGATCTAATTTACGGTAAGAATTTGAGAATGCCCGAGTCCATTTTATTCGACAAATGGTGCCAAAGTCCCCCATGTGAAGACATTGTCACGGAATACGTATTCCAGTTGATAAATCGATTGCGATGGTGTCAACAGGTAGCCACCGCAACCGAAACGGACTCAAAAGTTAAAAGGAAGTCGTATTACGACAAAGGATCGGTGAAGCGAGAGTTTAAAGTAGGCGATCGCGTCTTAGTATTGTCATCGTGCCAACAAACAAAGTTCGCCATAAAATGGGTTGGTCCGGGAATTATAGAGAAACAGCTTTCGGAAACCAATTATGTTGTTAAGATGCCAGGGAAGGTAGAGAAGGTACGAGTGTACCACATTAACTTATTAAAGCCATACCACCAGCGGATGGAAAGCGTAAATGTTTTGATGAGCGAAGTAGTCTCTCATGAAACCTTGGAATCGGATTTAGATATTCAGTATCCGATAGCAAATCCGAATATTTTTGATTTCGGAGAGGTAGTGAAAAACAGTAAATTGGAAGAGCGATGCACGCAGGATCAAATCAATGAACTTGGGAAACTGTTAAAATCCCATAGGCAATTATTTTCAAACGATCCCGGTAGGACGAATCTCATCGAACATGATATAGATTTAATTAGTGACAAACCCGTTAGATCAAAACCCTACCGCACCTCTCCTAGACAAACGGAAATCTTAAAGTCAGAAATTAAGAGGATGTTGGATTTAAAAATCATTGAGATCGGGGAGTCCGATTACACTTCCCCCATGATTTTGGTAGAGAGTCCAGGACGTGACCCTCGCCCTTGTGTCGATTATCATCGATTAAATTCCATCATTAGGACGGAATATTATCCGCTACCTAATATGGACGAGCGAATCGAACAAGTGGCAGCCGCAAAATATATAACGGTCATAGATCTGACCAAGGGATATTGGCAGATACCCTTGAGTCTTAGGGCACAAAAGTTGGCCGCTTTCGTGACTCCATTTGGGTCATATCGACCACTAGTTCTTCCGTTCGGAATAGTAAACGCCCCATATTGCTTCTCAAAATTCATGGCTCAACTCTTACAAGGTTTAGATGAATTTTGTGTACCCTACTTAGACGATGTAGCTATATTTTCGCAAACTTGGGAGGAACACATCAAACACCTCGATGTGGTTCTAAAGAAATCACGTCCGCGAAATTGACAATTAAACCTGCCAAATGCAAGTTCGCACAGAGCAGTGTGAAATATTTGGGACATATGGTAGGGAGTGGATGTAGAACCCCGCCTGAGGCGAAAATCCAAGCGGTAGTTGATTTCCCCACACCCAGGAATAAAACACAGATCAGGCAATTTTTAGGTTTGAGTGGATATTACGCCCGGTATATCCCAAAGTATGCCATAATAGCCGAGCCATTAACGAGGGCATTAAAAGGAAAGAATAGGAGGGAGGAGGTAGAGTGGTCTGCGGAATACGACTCAGCTTTCCGGGAGCTGAAAACGAAACTCACTGAGAAGCCGGTGTTGTACGCCCCAGACTTCTCAAAGGAATTTATCCTCCAAACTGACGCTTCCAACCAAGGAATCGGGGTAATCATGGCACAAAAAGGGCCAGATAAAGTTGATCACCCAATATTATATTTAAGCCGGAAGTTTACCGACACAGAAAAGAAATTCTGCACTACCGAAAAAGAATGCGCAGGCATTATTTACGCAATTAAAAAGCTGCGGCATTACTTGGACGGACAACGCTTCACTATTGAAACGGACCACAATCCGTTAGTATTTTTAAAGAATAACTCCGAGAATAACCCGAGATTGATGAGGTGGGTGTTGGCTTTACAGCCCTTCAATTACCAGATCATCCATGGGGCTGGGAAGGACAACCAACACGCGGATTGTCTGAGCAGAATGCTGTCGGAGAATTAAATCGTACCAAAAGTACTGATTTAAACTATACATAAACCCCAGTATTTGATTGAACATATGTGATAAAATATAATTGTATCACAAGAGTAGAATGTAAGAGTATTGTAAATAGTAGATGTAACTCGAAATTTAAGTGTTGAAATCATGTTAAAATTTTGTATATAATTTTTTTAAATTGTTGCCTCTAATGATGCGTCGAGTTGCCATGTCTAACCGTTGCCTTATAGATTTTGCCATACCACAAAATCTTTCTTAGGGGGAGGGGTTGTGAGGATTCATTGATGGACCCCTCAATTAACCCTCCCAAGGCAAAATCACATCTGAGACCCCAATGCCCAAAGCTCAAGAGATCTGAAGTAGTAGCTGCCAACAAAGTCTTTAGAAGACACGCGCCTGAATTGATGTCTCCTTATACTAGTGCTGGGACTGTAAATGGAGCCCAAATGTCAATCTTGAGAGACACTGGTACCAGCATCGATCTGTTTTCCAGAAAATTTGTCAAACCACATATGTACACAGGTGAGCAAGTGTGGCTCGCTTCTCCGTTAGTAGACAGCCCGGTCTGCTTGCCCATTGCAGAAGTTGATTTGAACTGCGAATTGGGATATGTCCTTACGAAGGCTGCTGTAAGAGACAGTTTTCTGGATCAAGAGCATTACCTACTCAGTAACCAAACCCTTGCTCTGATCGAGTGTATGAAAAAGGATAAGTAGCTGGAGCTCCAAGTTATCAATGCAGTTCAGACGAGAGCTTAGAAGAGGCTTTTGACAGTCGAAGTTGAAGAGTCTCTAGTTGAGTCGAGTCCTGGAGAAGAGAATGACATTACCGTGACAACAGAGGAAGACGGGGAGGCATTGCATATGGCAGAAGAAGCCTCACTTCCAGATCTGATTAAAGCCTCACGGAATGATTTTGTCGAGGAGCAGCGCAATAGTAAAGAGTTGAAACCACTTTTCCTAGAAGCTGAGAAGGGGTTGGCAAAAGAAGCCAAATATGCACTCGTCAATCAAATGCTGTTCTATTGAAAAGTGACAAGGATGGCACGCAGAGAAAACTGCTGATTGTTCCAGAGAGGTTTCGGGACCAATTAAAGAAACTTTCTCATGAAGGAACAGTGGCTCACTTAGGAGTGACCAAGACTAAAGATGCTCTTTTTAAAACTTTTTTTGGCCTAATTGTTACAAAGATGTTGAAGAATTTGTCAGGTCTTGTGACCAATGTCATCGAGGCGGGAAACCTCAGGATAAGAAGAAGGCACCCATGAAGATCGTTCCTGTCATCTCGGAGATCTTCACAAAGATTAATGTGAATGCTTGTGGCCTTTACCTACTACATCCGTAAACCGGTATCTCATCACTGCAATTTGCTTGTCTTCCAAATATCCTGATGTGGTCCCTGTCCCAAATCTTAGTTCTTCAACCGTGGTCGATAGTTTCCTGCAAATCTTTAGTCGGAATGGTTTCCCAAAGGAGCTGCAAAGCGATCAAGAAACGTCGTTTACAAGTGCACTCACAACGGAGTTCCTGGAGAAATTTGGAGTTAAAGTAGTGCGAAGTTCCGTACATCATCCCCAGAGCAATCCTGTGGAGAAACTACATAGAACCTTGAAGAGAGTCCTTCGAGTCCTGTGTCTGGAGTCAGGACCTGATTGGGAGAAAATATTGCCTCATGCCCTTTTTGCTCTACGAGTTGTTACTCATGACAGTACTGGATATACTCCAGCTGAGCTGGTTCAAGGACGGAATTTGAGGACTCCCATTACTCTACTGTACGAGAACTTGACGGTAAGCGAGGAAGAGAAGACTAGCGTAGTATCATATGTCTTCGAGCTATTAAACCGCATGAAAAGGTGTCAAGAATTAGCCGTCCAAAACATGGAGAATGCCAAAGACAAACAAAAACTATGGTATGATCGTAAGGCCGTGAAGCGTAAATTTTGTGAAGGTGACCTTGTGCTTGTTGCTACATCAAGGCCTAACAAAATGGCAGTTCATTGGATCTGCTCAGGGAAAGTTGTTAAACAGCTTTCCGAAACCAACTACATTGTTCAGTTTACAGAGAAAGACAAATCACATGTGTACCATGTGAACATGCTCAGGCCATATTTCCAGAGACGCGAAAATGTGATTAGGAACTGAGACAACGAGGACATTCCAAATCTCGAGCAGAAGCCTGAAGTCTCGGAAATGACACAAATTTGGCAAGACAAAGGGCAGAATGGTCTCTTGTCAGAAGATTAGAAGGAGAAGCTGAGAGAATTGCTATCAAAATACTCTAACATCTAACTCATTCTCAAAACAGCCGGGGTGTACTGATCTTACTGAACATGACATTGAACTTGAATCTGAGAGGCCCATCTGTGCCAAACCTTACAAGATGTCTCCACGCCAAGCAGAAATTTTGAAGATGGAGGTGGAGAAGATGCTGTCGCTCAAAGTCATTGAGCCAGGAGAGTCTGATTTTACTTCTCTCATTCTGGTGGAAGTACCAGGAAAGGATGTAAGACCGTGCATCGACTATCGAAGATTCAACAAGGTCTCTAGAACCCAGTACTTTCCTCTGCCAAACATTGAGCAGCTTGTTGAAAAAGTGTCAGCTGCCCAGTATATCACCGTTCTAGATTTGACCCGAGGTTATTGGCAAATAACTGAGCAAACGAGTCCAGAGATATTCAGCTTTTGTAACCGGTTTTGGGACATTTCGACCGTTGAGGTTGCCTTTCGGTTTGAAAAATGCCCCTTATGACTTTAGTCGTTTGATGGCCGAAAGACTGGAGAATTTGCATGCCCTTTACTTGGATGATGTAGCCATCTATTCCCTAAGTTGGGAAGAACATTTACAACATTTGGAAACCGTCTTAGAAAAGATGAATGCAGCTCATCTGCACATCAAGCCTTCTAAGTGCCAGTTTGCTCGTGCGTACGTAAAGCACCTTGGGCACTTGGTTGGTCAGGGCCAGAGAACACCTGGCGAATTGAAGATCCAAGCTGTTAAGGACTTTCCGACCCCTGCGACTAAGACGCAGATCCGATCTTTCTTAGGACATGCAGGGTATTATCGAAACTACATCCCTGATTTTTCAGTCCTTTCAGCACCAATTAAGGATCTGCTGAAAGGAAAAAAGTCGTCGTGCTGCTGTCGTATGGACTGACGCTTGTCAAGAGGCGTTTGACAAGTTAAAGAAACGGTTGTCGGAGAATCCATTGTTGTACAGTCCAGATTTCTCGAGACAGTTTCTCGTCCAATGTGACACGTCCAATTTTGGGATTGGCATCGTTTTGTTCCCAAATTAATGACAACGGTGAGGAACATCCTGTCATGTACTTGAGTCGGAAGTTCTCAAATGCAGAACAAAAGTACAGCACCATCGAGAGAGAGTGCGCAGCTATCGTGTTCGCCATCCAAAAGCTGCGATGTTATTAGGATGGACACCAGAAGTTCATTATCCAGACGGACCATAATCCCCTTGTTTGGCTGGACAAAAATACGGGAATCAACCCTAGACTTTTATGTTGGGCTTTGATCTTGCAGCCATTCAATTATGAGGTTGTTCAGATTCATTAAGTCGCATCCCATAAACCTCATATTCTTTTATTTTATATTAGTAAGTTTATTGTGGTTATTTTGATATTTGTATTAGTGTGAAAATTTTGAATTTTATCTTATCATTAGTGTAAATTGTTTTCCAAAAATTTTCAATTAGTATATAATTTTTTGTATAGTATTTTTGGGTTCAAGGCACTGATTGCTATAATCGGGTACATGTGCTGTGTATTCTGTGTACTTGAACTCTTGAACTTCCCAATGACTGCATCTATCTGGAGACTTTTTCAGACAGGGGAGTCATCAAAACTTTTCCCTCATTCTTCGAGAAAAGTTTCTTCCTTGAGGGGAGGAGTTTATAGGTCTGTAAAGACTTCTGCGGAGTCAGATAGATGGCGCTCCTGCGCATGCCCGGAAGGACTTTGATAGACTAAAGAGATGGTAATTGAGCGTGGTTGGACTTGGTGTTTTAAGAAAGAAGAGAGTGATCGAAACTAATGTTTCGACTTTGATATGTACTACCTTATATTTTGCGTTGTGTTTCGTGCCTGTACTGTGACTGTGATATTATTAAAAGTGGTTTAAACCAAACAAAGGGAGTATTCCTTGTGATGCTTTTAGCAAGATTAAAATTTTGAGTAAGTCAGTACAATATCTACCTACCTACCTCTTCTATTCTGGTCCCTCCAAACAACGAATGACTAATTGTCTCTTCGTACAAAGGGGTGAAACCTAATTCATGGGCAATCGATTTCAAAATATAAGATCGCTCGATCCCGTATCTCGATAATAATTCGACCTTTTCACTTCCCTTTATCATCTTCTATGTTTACTACTAATGTTTGGAGAAACACTTCAGCTGATTATTGAGAATGCAAACTATCAAGCGATGTGGGTGACACATCACTGCATTCTTCTGACACTTGTGTTGCGTATGTATTTTGGGGAAACATCGGACACATGAATTTAAAGTGGTGTTTGGAGCAATTCGAGCATTTGACTTTGGATTTGCAATCTTTAGCTATGTGACCTTTGATTATGCAAACCAAACAGACACCATTTTCCTTAAATATTAATTTTTTACATCCATTGGCATGTGTAAAGCTTTTTTACAATATTTACTAACATGATTCTTTTTACAAAATATACAAGACATTTTTTCGATTTCTGAACGAACAATTCGGAAGCTGAAAACGGTGCCATTTTGTCAGAATTTTTGCTCGAACTTAAATTTTTCTTTTCATTTACATTAGTCAAAGTAAAACCGAATCTAGCTAATTTATCCTTTTTTCGGATTCAACTTCTTTACGAAGAAAAGAAAGTATGCATTCTAAATCTGATGGACATTATTCCTTACTTTCAATTTTATTCAATTTAGATCATTCCTATGCCCTAAAAGTTTCGACAGTGATTGACGACTCAAATAAAGGGAGGAGTACTACGCACTTGTCAGTCGTAATACCCAATGAACCAGGGCCGGTCCGAGAGAAATTTATTGCAGATACGAGATGATGATTTGGCGCCCCCCCCCCCCCATTTCAAAGATTCGTCGTATTGTTTCCCTCCCCTTAGAATAGCCTACTGTGACATTAATTTATTTCATTGCGTATAATGCGAAATTTTTATTGTCAGGTTTTTTCTGTGGGCCTTCATAAGCTAATGGATTTTGTGATATTAAACACATCCGTTGTACTTAAAAATAGTTATGCCATGGTAATTGGTTTACAAAAAAGTCAATGGCACTTCTTCATTTCGAAATCATTTAATACAGTAAAGTCAACATTACATTTACATTATAGCATAATATGTATAATGTATTTACTATTTCAGCAATTCAATATTAAATCATTTATTATTGAAAATAAAACACGCTGAAAAATATTCTTATTATCATATGATTTATGAAACACTTGTTCAACACTGATGAAGAAAAAACTACAAAAATAGAACCATCAAAAGTGTATTTTTCTGGCCTTTTGCTTTGCAAAATCTCCTAGGATTGTGTCTGTATCGGTGGCATTGAGCATCTCATTTTCTATAGCCAAGGTGACTAATCCGCTCAGATGCTCTTGGGAAATGGTCGACCTCAGGTAGTTTTGAATTAGTTTCAATTTGGAAAAACTCCTCTCCTCACTAGCAACTGACGGTAAGTAAGATTCTTAAACTCACAAAAACATTGGGAAACGTATCTATGAATGAATTAGTAGTTAGGTAACGTAAAGTCGTTTCGGGGTAGCTCTTTTGAGGCAGCATCGGTACTAAAAGTAAGATCTCATCCAGCAGCTCATTTCCATCTACATCACATTCGGTTTTGTCAGTTAAAACTGTCTGCAGATTTAAACAGCACTCTCTCAGTTCATTTTCCCCATTGCTGAAGGCTATGAACGTCATAGAGAAATTTGAAGTTATCACTATGCTTCTGCATTTGATCAAACCTCCGACAAAGAACGGATTGCTTGATTTAAAACCACATAGAAGAAGTTTACTTTGAAAGAGGTCTTTCCTGCCCCAACAGGTTGATCTTCACCTTCATAAGAAAATTGTTTCTTCATTTTCCTTGGCCTGATGTAAGTTTCAGCTGAGAACTCTGGACTGATCTCTAATTTCTCTGTCAGCTCTTTTGCTCAGTTATGACACCATTCTCCGATCTCATACTTGCCAAGAATGTCGTGACGTTTTCAATCAGGTCTAAAGCACTCTTTAAGTTGACATCTTCCCTCTGAAGTTCTTTACTCACAAGATTGACTCTAACTAATATGTCATACCATGCAACCAAGCTACACAAGAATCTGAAATCTTGTGTATCTGAAATCTGAAATCTTTCAGTTTCTTTGCAATACCAGAAGCAGTGTTTTTTCCAAAAGCATCAACTTTAGGGTCAGTTGTTGCCTCGTATATTGCATCATACACTTCTTCTATGTTGTATCGCAGAGGTTGGAGTGCATCTATTCTGCTTTCCCAACGAGTATCACTGAGAGGTTTAACCATTAAAGTTGTTACGTTGTTAGTCAAAATGCTCCACCTATGAGTGGAAGCTGAGAAAAAAATTATAAATATCTTGTACATTGCTTAAAAAGTGCACAGCCATTGGGCATAATAGAACCGCATCGTTTACCACGAGATTTAAGGAGTCTTCGACATTAATATCCTACGAATACTGAAGCCCCAAATCCCCCCTCCGACTAGAGTATTTGATTCTTTTGTCATTGTCAGCATTAAATCTTCGACGGAAAAGAAATAAAAAAAGCAGAAATTCTGCCGCCTCTGTGTGGACGGCGTTTTTTACTGAGAGATTTTACTGCCCCAACCGGCGCCCCATCTTGGAGCCCGATGCGACCGCATCTGTCGCATGGGCCTCTGACCGGCCCTGCAATGAATTTAAAGCTCTTAACTGAGAAATTAATTTGTTGTATAAGGTGCTCAATGAATTTTGTTTGTCCCCTTCAATGCATTATTCAAGACTAGTCCTAATAATTCACGGACATAAAATTGAATTAATATATCTTAATCTTATCCATAGCTGGATAAGATTCAACTACCTCTCGCGCCCTCGATCCGACAATCGTTGGCTGAGTCAAGTGATGAAATTTATCAGATCCTTTTAAGTCATCGTTGTCGTCAATGTTTTGAAATTGGCCTATAAATCTTAGTCAATCCTTAAGTTCTCCCCGAACTTTGGAAGTTCAATTTCGGGGAGTCTAGGCTTTGACACTATTTTAATATTCTTATGAGAATCTATCTTGGATGCCCGATTTCGATTCTTTTGCTAGTATTCTTCAATTACTTTTTAACATTTAGATTAATTTCTACAGCGGTAGCCCGGTTGAAGAGTAACGAATTAGCAACCGGAGGGTTGCGATTTCGAATCCAACCAAAAACCGTCGGGTACAAAGGTGGCTGGTGTACGTTAAATCCGTCGTGGCGTCAAATGTCCTCACGTTGGCGTGGTGTGGAAGTTTGGAGAGTATCTCAGGCGTGACCTCATCATCTGACCGTGGTTCAAAATTACGTGGTGTCCTTGAATCTTTCCCTTTGGGATTGCTCCCAAACCGTCACCAATAGCCCGTTGTGTTGCTCCAGTGCGACGTCAATTAAAATACCTACCATCATTTCTACAGTTTTTATGTGTTCTACAATTTCGAATTCGTTTTCAAATTCTGTCATTAGTAGCATCTAAATATAATTGATTTGCAACTTCTAACCTTAGGGATTTCTGAATAAACTTCTCAAATTGCATTTCAAGTTTTAATATTTATATCATTGAGCATTCTTTCAAGCTCATGATATGCCTTTGTAAAAGACGCGTGAAGAGCGGTCTTGTTCCGTTTAAGAATATCCATTCTTACTATCTATATTCAAAATTTCTTTATCAAAATATCTTCAAAATGGAAATTCTTACCTTGTAACTTGCAGATGGAATTCTCTCCCTGGACAGGCTACCCACCAAGGGGCACCAAATGTTTCCGATGGATGGATATCTTCACAAAATGTGAGCAGGCCAGACACAAAGTGAAAAAATACATCCAAGCGTCAAGGTTTTTAGACACATTCTAGTTTATTAACATTAATATAAATATATACAAGTTTGGTACAAGTCTTGAGACTTGCAAAATGAGCTCGTCATCTGACCGTGGTTCAAAATTACGTGGTGTTGTCCTCGGTTCTTTCCCTTTGGGATTGATCCCGGACCGTCACCAATAGCCCATTGTGTTGCTCCAGTGTGACGTTAATTGAAATACCCCCCCCCCCATTTATCGCGCTCTGGTATTGGTATTTTTCAATTAACGACACACTGGAGCAACACAACGGGCTATTGGTGACGGTCCGGGATCAATCCCAAAATTATCGCGTTCTGAGATCTTATTAGAATTCTAGTAATGATTACGCAAGCAAATCATTTGCGAGAAATCATGGCGCCTAGCTAAACCTCACTACAAGCAAATCGTTTACGAGCGCCTTTAAGCGTAATTTATTCTAGATCATAATTTATAGCTTATATTTTCTCCAAATCAAGACCAGTTATTCATTGGTTTGGACTTGAAAATTTATATTAGAACGACACTCTTCCTGAACACCATTCTTAGCTAGAAATGACAACGAATCTACATGATATTTAAAATTTCGACTTTGTGTTCTCTACTTAATTTGAGACGTTCGGCCTTCTCATGAAAATATAAGAGTGTGTGATAAACAATTGAAGCATGCAAAATTTCTATGAAAGCATACTTAGATGTTTTCATATAGATCCTCAATGTCTTTTAATCGGTTTAGGAAAGACAAAAACAGGTGACTAAATTTCCGATAAATACCATAATATTGCAAACCTAAAGTTTTTGCTGTAGGAAATAAGCCCACAGATTCACCATCCGTGAATACAACTCTACTCATTTGAAGATTTACAGTGTATCGTGATTTAGCGTATGGTGGAGAGATGGGGGATGGAGTGATGAGATGTAAATAAGCACATTATTTTTACTATTCAAAAAAGAAAAATCATCATGAAAAACATCAGTGTTTTTCTCATTTATTTATTACCATGGTAATATGCAAGCGAATGCATGGCTTTTGAATGCGATCCAATACAGTAAGCACATTATAGATTATCTTATTTCCTGACACTAGCATATTTAGTTATTTCGTGCTTTGATTTTTTGGATTTCTCTCAATTAAATATTGAATTAGTACTTGAAAATATTACAATTTAAGAAGTCAATATTTTTCCAGCTCTTAAATGATTAAAGGAAAGACCCATACATGTTCACTATGATCCCATCACATATCACTGATACTGTTCTCAAGCTCTGAATGTGAAATCATCATACCAGGGGCAGAAATCGAGATTTGACTCTGGTGTCAAATGGCACCTGACTTTTTCTTAGTTGCTACAATTTCCGGCGTTGTCGCTAATTCAGAAAACATTTTTAATGTCACTTCATTTAACATCAAATATCACCAGTCATGAAATGGCAATTCTCGGTCTGCTGAAACTGCAAATTCCCCAACTTGTAAACACTGCTTTTGTGCAAATCACTTTAAAATTTAAGTTGTGAAATTTTATTTGTAAATAATTTATTTAGAATGCAGTTTAAGTGGCCCAATATTGTTGCTATTATGAGAGTTAATGAGAAAACATTAACTCTCATAACATCATGTAACCATAGTGCCTGAATAAAATAAAGATGTTTAAATTAACTTTGGACTTAACTATTGAAAATGATTAAATTTACTATGTGCTAATTTTGCTGTACAACACAAATAACATGAACACTCAACTTAAATTTTTGTTTTGAACTTTTCTTTGAGATGTGCAAAATGTCCAATCTTTCAAATTGTAAAATGTTTATTCTTTTTACAAGGACCAGGTATAATATATTCATATCGATTGAATTCACCAGCAACATTCTTTATACAGATTCGAAATTTTGCTTTGAAAAAATGTCTTTCTATTTAGTTTCGTTTAATATATTTTGATGAATTTTCTTTCCCATTTAATAGTTGGAATTTGTTCTTGCTAATGTTGTGGAGAATTATGTATTAAAAAGGGCAGTTTAAATATTTTTAGGTTAGATTTTATTAAAGTAAAAGTAATCATGAATTTGTAAATGTCTAATTTAATATATAAAATTTTATTGAGCCAATGTATTGCATCAAACACTTACTGAACAGTAATCAAATTGCAAGGATTTCTAGATGGATTACTGAAGTTCTTGTTAGTTGAGAATAATTGGCTTCAAAAGCATTTAATATTTAAGTTATCAATCTGTGATATTGAAGGAGTAAACAATATGTATAGTTACGATGTGGTCAATGGAATTTTTTTAAGTTAAAATATTTGCAAAGTGATATTTTATTCTGTTATTTGCCTTTTGTAGAGACTTAGAAATTGATTTATATAAAATTGTAAAAGCGATTTCTTTTGATTCTTAATTTCACATATTAAGTAGTTTTTAAGTATACTCAAACTCTACATTAGCTGATGAATTCATCTTTAATTTTCCTTAAAAGTGAAACATTGCCATATATATGCAACATACTACATTTACTAATCAACTGTGACAACACTATGACTTTTATTGAAATTAAGTTAATTTTCATCGCAATAGTTTTTTCTTCTGTTCTTAATCTTAGTAAGACTGGCACTCAACAGAGGTTCAGGTGTGGCCTAAAGTTCACAACTGTATGTATGAAACTGCAATCCCTGTCAATGAACAGAGCAGTCTGCAGAAACTAGATTTTGATCCATCGTGAATAATTTTAAGCTGTTAATAAATATACACATTTATTTCATCAAAAATTTAATACAATTTACAATACTATTTTGTAGCCAAGTCCTAGACAGATATACAGATCCATACAGATTCTAGTTTGGAACCCAATTCTGGTCGTGGATATTTGTGGTGGTTTAAAATCCCCCTGTGACAAAAAATTTACATAGACCCACAAAAACAAATGAATGCTGCTGAAATGTACTATTTATGTTCCTTGATATATCTTTATGATCTTAAAAAGTTGATAAAATTTTTTATGTATCATGTGAAACAAATTTAGCCTGTTTTATTGACTAACTTTTCGTTTAAGATCAAAAGCTGAACTTATGCTTTTACTGTCAGAAGGCTAACACAAAAACTGCATCCCCGATTCCAAATTATTAAAAAATAATGGTACAGCTTTTATATTAAGACATTTTTGTGGCAATGCTTTTGGTGCATTTTTTATGTCACCAAAAGCAAAGGAAGAATTTCTTAGATAAAAAACTGTTTTTGGCTTAGTGGAAAATAATTAAAAAATTAACAGAAATAATTTTAAAAATTAAGAAAATTCTGCACAACTGATTGTCTTCTTTAAAGTCTTGACTATTTTAAACTCCTCTCAATCTAAATCATTAACAGCTTCTAAAAACTTATTGAAACAATCTTATTTTTTTCGTACGAATATTTAAACAAATACACTGCTAAATAAAAAACAAAATATGGTTTGTTTGTTGTGAGATGGGAGCAAGCTTTCCTAAAGCTGCCCTACCACCAAAAAATTAAAAATCAAATTTCGCGAAAGAACACTTAGAAACCTACCTACAACACAAAATACAGAAGGTATCTTTAGATAAAAAAAAAGATAATTGTTTACAAAAATTAGTAAGAGATTTAAATAAAAGCAAGAAACGATACAACCTGATGCGACTGCTCTGTACAGTGTTTAAAATACGAACTGAAAGTTTTAATTCTTTAAATTTACAGGAAATGAAAAGAGTATTCCAAAATATTCAGAAACGAAAAAGGGCCAGAAATGAAAATTTTAACTTTGAGAGGTTGCCATACTCCTAATAAAGTGGATTGCCTTTGCCTACCACAACTCGCTTCAAAAAGTATGGCAAAAGTGTTGCCACGATACAGTCTTTATATCAAAACTGTTCCAGAAAAGCATGTGGAGCATAATTTTGTGTTAAACCCTGTTCATCTATTTAATTGCTTATCATGATGGGCTTCTGCTTTTATTAGATGATTGCCGTGAACTAATTGTTATTTGTTGAACATTTAAAAAATATTTTAAAATATTTTTTGTGTGTATAAGAAAACCAAAACCTACTGCCCCAAAATTTACTGCAACTCACTCTATTGTAATGTATGGCACTTTGTAAGTTTTGTAATGTGTCCAAAGTAGCTTCAAGTTATCTAATCTTTTCACAATTTGATCTTTTCATTGAAGAAACTTGAACTGTAATTTTGATCTGATATGTATGCTTGAAATGCAGGAATTAGGTTATTAAAATTCAGGAAAATGTTTTTTAATTTGTATTTGGATGTCTTGTTTAGTAAATTGTGACTTGATTGTATTTAGTTATTTACTTGATATTAAATATTTGTGGCTATAGCATTTTTTATTAATTTTTATAGCATTTTAGAATTTGTTTTATTTATTTGTCTCATTTTTGTTTTCTTTTCCAGTAATTATAATGGTGTTGATTCATCTCAAGTATTTCATAAAGAGAAGGTGATGAAGCCAGAAAAAGTAAAATCTCGTTGGCGCAGAAGTAGTGAAATGGAAGTAGGTGAAAAGTCTGCCGTATATCCTACCACATTTGAAAAGGAAGGAGAATCAAATGGCAATGACAAACATGTAATATCTGAAATACAGGAGGAAACTGTTTCTAAGGACATTAAAACTCCTGTGATTGAAGATACATCATCAAAAGACAACATACCTGAATATGTCGAATTGGAGGAAAATATGTATCTTTTTGAAAGGTACAAAAATATGTTATTAGTTTTAATGAATTTATATAATTTCTTATTCTGAGGTTATGATGCATGAAATTTATTAGAACTTCTGTTCGAAAATTGCATAATTTCTGCTGTTTATTTTATCAATATTAATGCATTTTTAAATGATTCTAACTGCTTTCTCTATAAATATGTTTATGTTTTTGTCATTGAGGTTTTTTTTAATTGTGAGTTATTAGGACTTAAATTTTTAAAAAATTCAAAGCTCAGTGTATAAGTGGTTCAAGTTGATACTGCCAAGATCATTTCTTCATTTACTTTTTCACTTCTACGTTTTATGTTTGGAAAAGGCAGCAGTGCTTTAAAATGCTGCTGCACAATGACATTTTTTTGTAATGTTGACAAAAGTGCTTTAAAAATGCAAAATTTTCTTGTTTTAAATTTTGTATTAACACACTGAGACAACTTAAGTTATTTCAGTTACTTTTAGATATCAAGCACTTTCAATTGTCAAATTATCTCTGTTATAAAGTAAGGGGTGTAAGTTTGAAATTATTTCAACATGTACTGTTGTTACTGAGTAGATTTTTGTCGGTAAATACGCTACAGACAAAATATATATAATTCTAGTATTGAACCTGTGAACCAAGAATTTTAAATGCTGGATATGTATTATGCTTTTAATGAACACTTTATTGTAAAAATGTAACTGAAATTAATTTTCATTAACTTGTCAGATATTTGTATTTAATTAATATGCATTGCTTGTATTTGGGATATTTATAAATTTGTTCCATTTTGATATAGAAAAAGAACCAAGAGAAAGAAAGAAGTGCGTCGTATGTTATGTGAATGTACAGTAATCAAAGAAGAACGTGAAAGCAATGTTTCTGGGTGCCAAGATGAATGTTTGAATAGATTACTTATGATAGAGTGGTATGGATATTTTAATATTTTATTTTACTTTATTAATCTTTTTATTATATTACCTCAAAACTGACCCCCCACAAAAAACATTGGCTATTACTATTACAATAGACCAACTTTTTCCAAATTGGTCTATTACATAATACTGTTCTCCAAGGGAAAAATACAGGCCTCAATAGTATTAGAAAAATATACAGAAATGTCTTGTATGAAAATGTTTGTATATCAGATTAATTTTAGTAACTTTGTACCAGAAATGCACCAAACTTTTCCTATGCAGAATTCACTTATTAGATAGGCACTTCAACAAAGTAAGTAGGCTTCCTATTTTAATTTTTTTGCAGCTTTATTCTGCAGAAGCCAAAATATTGAGGCAAGAAATAAATTTTTCTTTAGGTTGTTAAGAGGATAATACAAATTTGTGTCAGGAACAGTCCAATTTCTAGTGTCTTACAATATACAAGTGAAAAGCTGGATTCTCTTTTTTGTTTTTTAACAGTTGGTAGATACAGATTGAATATCAACAGGTTTAGACACAAATTTTCTTCCTAGAAAACTGTACAAGTTAAGTGATGTCTAACAACATCCTTTACATTAATGTGAAAAATTCTCTTGCTTTTCTCATTTTGTAAATTTTCTTTTGAAAATGTTTATTTTTTATGCAACTTATGACTGTCAAGTTTAATGGAATTTATCTGTCCTCTATTTGTTATTTCTTAACCATCTGATATAAAATTCAAGAAAACAAAAGAAAAGTTATGTTTATTTTGGTGAAAACGTAACTGTTTAGGAGATCAGGAAAAATTATTTTAAAACATACCAGTCTATCACACAAAGAGTTTGGAAATGCTGTAGTAAGCTATTTTGATCTGTGTAATTATTTTGGGTTTCATTCTACAGATTTTTATTAGGTGGTAATATATTTCCCATTGTTTTTGCTTTGGTTTCTTTGTTAAATTCTCCTTTTCATAAGGTCGGTCACATTTATGATTTTTCCTCTGTGTTTAGAAATTAATCATAAATATATATATTTTAAACTTTTTATAACTAAGACTAATTTTCTTTTTGTTCTATGTATGATCATTTAAGACTTCAGTGAATGTTTATTTCCATGACAAAACTAAGTATACTCTTGTATTTTAGTGGATCCCGTTGTGCAACTGGAGAGGCATGCTCTAATAAACGCTTTCAAAAGGTGAGTAATTAGATTATTTTCATCTGTTTATATATGAATCAGTATAGTCTTAAGGTATGAGATGATTATAATTTTCTTATACAGCAAAGTCTAATAAACCATTTATCTATAATTCTCTTTTGCAAATCCAAAAAATCTCATTTGTATTTGTCTTTTTGCATTGACTTTATCGAGCATCACGAGTCTCCTCTGAAGATGCTGGAAAACTTGTGCAAAGTTGATCTTTTGTAAGATTCTCTTGTAAGAATTCCAATCTTGTAATTGAATTTTTACAAGAGTAATTGAATTCTTACAAGAGAATTGTATCTTGTAAGAATTTCACTTTCAATGTTATTGAAATATTAAGAAAAAAATATTTAAAATGATTTTAATGTTAATTTAAGACATTACACACATTTGAATAGCATTAATGGAGTAAATTATAGATTGAGTTTGACTATTTATGAAAAAATATTTAAAATGCAAATTGAAACTAGAAAGAAAACTGGGGAAAATTATATTTACCACTAAGCCTGTTTATATTTTTGAAACACATTTGACAAATTCAGAATATATAAAAAAAGAAAAATAGGTTCAATTTTAAAATCTATTATCTACATCGAAACATTTTTAATCTAGCCTATCTTATTTCATACAATTTGCACGACATGCATACTCCTGATTTTGGTTATCTTGCTGTAAAACATTTTGCTGGGAAAATTTTCTGCTCATATTTTAAAGTATTAGAGGTTAAATAATAGCTCTTAGACAAATGTCAAAAATATTTTTATTATACATTCATATTTCATTTTAACAGAGATTGTATGCAAAAGTGCTGCCATTCAAGACAGAGAAAAAAGGTTGGGGTTTGAAACTTCTGGAAGATGTTTCTATGTAAGATATGCCATTTTTAATGTTAATTTTATTTCAATTGTTATTGCAGGTAGACAAACTATAATCCAAAAGTTTGAAAAACTTGAATGACTGATCAAACTGATTAAAGTTTGTTTTTGTGATAATCTCACCATGTTTGCTAGCTGCAGGGTGTAAAAAATCATGCTTTTTTTTCATAAAAAAAGATGAATTATTATTTTATTTGAATCAAACTTGTTTTTAATTTGTTGCCTGTACTTTAAACTTATCAGACATGAGACATGCAAATCAAGTGTAATTTCTAGATAGCATTGATTTATATTAAACATTAAAATATTTTAGGGTTTAGGAAATATAGCAGGCAAGTTTTGTGAAAGATTAAAACAATTAAATACAATTATTCTTGGACCTTGTTGCTTTTATTCTTTCATTAGAATTCTATTTTACATGATACACACAAATCCATACTTAAATTTCTAAATTAAAAGATCGACATTCTAATAATAGGAGATAAAACTTAATTTTGAATTTTATAAACGATAATAATTAAATTATCCAAAAACACTTTGGACCATGTGTGGACTGGCCCCAAATGCATAAAATTTAGCCTCTGCTGATTAACAGATTTGTGAGTGATACTTGTTTTCAGTGACCAAACAAAGAAATATTTTTTGGTCAGATGTCATTGTCATCCCAACACGGGCGACAACTCCTAGGGGCTTTGACCCCCTTGTGACACTTTATAAATTTTTATGGTAGGGCCCAGGTCTCCAAGCTTAAGAAATAAATATTACAAGTAATGTGAGAGTAACCAAACATGCAGGAGGTTCAATCTCTTATTAGGTCAATTTAACAGAAGAGATACAAAGTTATATGGACCCGAATTCCTTGGGTCCTGATATTTTTATGGTTGAGGTCTAGACTCCCCCTCTAACATGAAGGGTAAATATTACATATATAACAATAATATAAAATGATTTTTATAAATAAAATGTAATTCTGAAACATGAAGCAAGTGGTGTTTTGTTTAGGCCCCTGTTAATTTTTGCAAATTGGCCACTACTATTCAATACTACTATCTCTAGTGTTTTTAAAGGAGAGCCTGTTATTTTTAGTTTTAAAAAAGGATCATTCTTGGGTTGTTACTGAGTTCAAGCAAATTTGTAAACTTATTTGTATCATGCATTTTGTTCCAGGTTATTTTATTTTCAATGTTATTGAAACATTAAGAAAAACAGATTTAAAATTATTTTAATTATGAATTTTTTAATAAAAAATAACTTGATTTAAAGTGGCATGTAGCTGACAAAATACGTTTGTTGGTTGTGTGCATTTTTAACAGTATGCTTCAATGTTTGGGTGACTTTTCAAATTAGTGTAACAAAAATGTATCAATATTAGCTCTAAAGTGAAAATATTCCCACAAATCAAAATATTGCCAAAAGCCAAATAAATCATATGTTTGGAAATAATGTGCTTAGAGCAGAAGCAGAGCTTTTTAGATACTTATGCTTCAAATACATGCAATCTCTACAACGAAGCTAATAATTGTTGCAACTGTCTACAGATAAAACACCAGAAAACGTTACAAATATTCTCAGAATATGTTTTTCTATTGAGATATGAATGAGACATTCTGATGTCTGATCATAGGGCTTGTATGACACTATTCAAAGGAATTTGAACAAATAATCATGAAAAACTTTGTTGCAAAATCTTGTACTTATACTGTCAAAAATGATTGAATTTGCTAATGGTCTTGAAACAATAAATTGCAATCAGAAGGTTTTGTTGGGCATGCCCTTTACCAATCTAGCCCATTATAATTTTTAAACTATTTTTTGGCAAATTTAAACTGAAATTTTAGAAAACTTTGAAGGTTTTCCTAATATCAGATATCAACAACTGCCTGATGGATAAAGCTCATATGTATCTTATAAAAGTAACAATTGTGCTTGATATGCTGAAGAAAATGCCTCCAAAAGAGGATATAATAAAATGGTCTAGTATTTTTATTTTTCTCTGTTTTTGATAAAAATAAAATCAAAGGCGATGTTCACAGTTCACCTTTTTTCTCCTAAAATTTGACTGAAAACCTTTTTTTAATTAGCTAAATCAGTCATAAACATATAAAATATTGTAAAAATGCAAAAGAATCTTCATTTGAAAGATTTGTGAATACATAGGAGTACTTTCAATGTATATTTTACACTTCTATTCATATCATGAGGCCTGATATTATGGGATAAAGAAGTAAATGTTGCATAGAAATTCATGTGGTTTTTGTGGAAGACAAATGACTGAAATTCATTCACTGTTTCAAATTTGATCATTTATGAATAGATTTCATTCTTATAAAAACATTTTCTCCTTTATAATAGACCTTCGGGTTTGATCCTGGATCGTCGCCAATAACCTGTTGTGTTGCTCCAGTACGTTAATTAAAATACCTACCTTTATAATAGGCCAAATTCCATTAATTATCTACATTTTATTTGCTTATGATCTGTCGTTGCATAGTGTCGAATCATTCTGGAATTTTCTATCCTATAGTTTTATGTATTTAATAACTGCATTTGTATGCATTAAAATAATATCTTAATCTGTTATTTAATTGGACAGAATTCTTTTGCTCATTTATTGTCTCTAAACTAGTCATTTTATTGATTAATGGTCAACTAATTACGCACTAGTGCAGTAAAATTTAAGTAATCTAAAATGAGTAAATCCTATGAAGTAGTATCCAGTCTCCCCAAGTAGATGTTTTATGAATTATTTGTATTGTTTTGATTATTTGGTTTAATTCTTAATTTTTATTTGCATGCATATACATGTCTAGAATACACCATAAATTTTTTAATATGCTGACAAAACATTTATTTCAGTGATATATAAAATAGCTGTAATTTATGGTTTTACTGGTACTCATTCAATAATTATTAACTTGTTTTAGGGGTAATTTTGTCATTGAATATGTTGGTGAAGTTCTTAGTAGGCAAGATTTCAAACAGCGTGTGAAGCAGTATGCTCGAGAAAAGTCACACCATTATTATTTTATGGCTTTAAAAACAGATGAAATTATTGATGCTACAAACAAAGGAAATTTATCTCGCTTTATGAATCATAGCTGTGATCCTAATTGTGAAACTCAAAAGGTGATTTTTTATTTTTGTGTTTTTATATTTAAAATTTTCATCTAAACAATGGCAAATTTGGCACTTTTATTAGTTTTCAATCTAAACTATTTTTAACCAAGCATTTCTTTTTGAAGGATTCGGCCAGAATTTGTATGGAATCTTTAAAGTAAATTGTTTAGAGTGTATGCTGGAATTGTACAATGTATATTAGAAAATTTTATTTGCTTATTTGTGTAGCTAAGTTGGAACTATCCTTGCCAATTCGGACATAATTGGAAGTTCAGATTTCATACTTAGAAAATATCCATAGTTTTGAAATTTTCATGTGCTTCTGAGTTCTACAGCTGTTTCATACTAAATTAGCTCATTTTATATTATTTTAATTGATTCATTTGATTATGGGCTGCTAAATAAGCATTACTATAATAAAGTTATGCTACTGAAGCTACTATATTGCAATTTCTTTTTGGCATTTATAAACTGATTCCATCCTTCATATTTTTCTGATAATTGTTTTTAAAATCGTCATGCTTTCTGATGTTAAAATTTACAAAATGTGTATTAGATATTGCCAATTATTGAAGTGGGTAGTGAATTAATTAAAACTAAATTGGAAAATGATTGTATATTTGTTCTCTTATAAAAGAATTTTTGCTACTGGTGTTACTGTAGCCCTATGCTTTTTCTAAAGTATTTTAATATATTGTTGTTTTACTATCAAAACCCCTGAAGTCCTTTTTTGTTTATGAGGTTTTAATAATATAGTTATAAGTATGCTTACTTAACTTTTTCAAAAGCTCCCAAGATTACTTCAGTTATAAAGCCCTCTATCAACATATATTCAAACTTGTATCTCATAACTGGTCTACAAATTTGGTATCTCATTTTTATTACACCTGGAGATTTTTGATTACATGACAAAAGAGGATATGATAGTAAAATGATGGTATGTTAATATTCTTAAGCTGCACAATTTAATAGTTCAATATCAAAACTTCTGTTCAATGATGAACCTTCTGCTAAACACTTTTCACATTGCCTGTCATGAGATGGCTTTAAGATTTTGTTTGTTTCGTATAACATTTATCTATTTCAAAATCAATTTGCAAGCACAGGGCATAATTGTCATTATCACCAAAAATTGAAATGTTTTACAATTTAAATTTATCCCATTATTAGAAAATTTAAATTTCATTTGTGTTATATTACTAAATTTAATTACATAATTTAAACTACTAATTTGTAGAACATTTAGATTTAATTTGTTTTTAATTCATAGTGGACAGTAAATGGAGAGTTACGCATTGGTTTCTTTGCAAAGAGGGACCTTAAAGCTGGTGAAGAACTCACATTTGACTATCAATTCCAGCGCTATGGGTAAGTATTACATACTCTAAGGTTTTCATTTTTTTTTAAAGTCAATCTTTTTATTTCATGATTATATATTTGAAAGATATCATAATAAAGGAAAAAATCTAAAGAATTAAGTAAAATGTAAACAGATTGTGTATCAATGTAGACTTATTTGGATTATCATGGGGTTATATTTTATGGATTAAAATTTAAAAGTGAATTATGATTAAGGTGGGATTTATGTGGCTTAATAGTTAGAAAATCCATTGTTTTTTCTTAAAAACCAATATGTTGCATATTTGTAAATTGCTTAGCTCTCAGGGAGTTTTATGGATTTGATTTGTCACAATAGAAGTTAAATAATAAGGGCCTTCTAAGTCAAGATGTTATTTGAACAATAGATATATTCTGTTAATAATTTTCAAATGGAAAAGCTTCTTGTTGGAAAGAGTGATTGTTGAGTTTTGCTGAGAAATTTGTTTTGAGGACGAATGAATTCATATTTGTTAAATATTTCGTACTCTTCATAATGCTTATCTTTCACTATGTCATGCTGTTGGATAAAGAATAGAAGTCTATACTTAGAAGTATTATCTTCTGTATTTTTCTGTCAGTTCTAAATGTTGGCTCTTTGAAAGAGACCATTAAGTACAGGTTCCCTGTACTTAATGGTCTCTTTGGAAACAGTTCACCTGTTTCCAAATTTTTTCTGTAAAAAATTGAATTTTCATAACAAGTGAAAAAGATTTCTGAAGCTCTAATACAAGCTGTAATAAATTTACTGTGATATTTTTAAAGTGTAATTGAACATAACTTATGAATTTAAATTATTTTCATATTAACTGCTTTATTTTAAAAATCTGTTATTTTAATTAGATTAGTATCTGCTGATATACAAAGAAATATTTATGTAATGCTGTTCAAAATTGTCCTATATTTCAATATACATAATGAGCACTCACATATCTTTAAGAGTTAAGTATTATCAGACTTGCATCCCAAGGTTAAATTATAGCTTTTATTTTCAGTAAAATATAAATTTTTTGTTTCAAAAAGTATTTAAAATCAATTTCTTTCAGACGAGAAGCTCAAAAGTGCCACTGTGAAAGTGATATTTGCAGTGGATATATTGGTGTATCCAATGAGATATCTGTAGATGTTACTAATAAGACAGTTCCAAAGCGTAAGAAAGGATCAGAGGAAAAGAAAAGAGAAGTCATGGAAGACTTAATTGTAGGTTTATGAAATTAAACCATTGATTCGACTTTTTCTGTTAACTGTAAGACTTAACCCTCTAAATCCGGAAAGTAGTCAAGAGTTGGGTACAGCTGAGGTTTGTCTACTTGTGTGTCTGAAGTTGATTCTGTTTTCCCCACTATCACAGGTGGTCTTAAAGCATCATTCGATTCGATTGAGTGTCAACAGAAGCCAGTCCACCTCAGGCGAGTGGGGAGATGTGTGTTGAGGAAGAAAGCACATTGAGGCAGGGGTTATTTTGCTTATTTTCAATTCTTTTGTACATAAAGGTAGCCCATTCAAAAGTGACAAATCGAAATGAGAATGATGCAGTCTGTTATCAAAGATGCATGTACCATTCTTGCATTTGAAACTTAATCCTCCAAGCTGCATAGAGAGATGAACCAAATCAACCTGTTTTCAGTATTGCATATTACGCAGTAGTTTGTCAATAATCAAATCCGCTTATTTGAAATAGTAATATAAATATCCTCAACTGTTTTTATAATCTAGATTTTCCGTATTTAGTAACTAATGTTGATAACCACCATTCGTGTTTGAAAATTTTCTAATAACTTTTAATATTTTACTCTACAAATTGCAAATTCTGTATTAGTTGATTTTTTCGTGATTTACACAAGAACAGCTGTTAATGAACCTTATTTCCAAGTATATTGGACATCAAAATTGTCATATATACTTATATGTTAATTGCATGCATATTAACCTCATTTGATAAGGAAATTCAGAACAGCCAATTACTTTCCGTACAAGTACAATTTTTAAGATTTCAAAACAAGGATTGACAGTAGTTATATTCAGTTAAAATAACATGCCATTTGAAAGCAAAGTATTTTAAAACTTTTTCTCTTGGTGTGAGTCTATTTAATTCCATCAGTGAAGCAAACATGCTTTCCTCTCAGAGATAGCTAAACAGAAATTAAGTTACATGTGTTGAAGACTAAGTTATGTTATAATGAAAATTCAGAGTATGACTTCCTACAAAAATAATTTCAGATGTAAGGAGCTATGTAAAATACGTATTTTTCAGAAATTTAAATTATAAATGTTGATCTTACAGTTTTTCTATCATTTTTACTAATGGATAAATCAAACAAATTAAGAATAGCATTGCCTAAGAAATGGCTTCAGAATTGGTCCATGCTTTGAATAACTTCTCCAAATACAAATAGCAGTGAATCTGGTTCTCTGAGTTAGCCATTAAAGCTATCCCACTGGAACAGTAGTTCACTAATCAAGCATGAATGGAAGACCTTTGAACTCTAACCACTCCTCCAAGGTTAGAGGTCAAAGGAACCACTAAGTAACTAATTGCATAATTATCTGCACCTCTAGTATGGAACAACCACCTGACCAAGACTATTGATAAAGCTGTTTGGGACAATCCAGGACTCAGAGGGTTAAAATTATACTTTGATTGCATGTTTCGGGGGTTTTTTCAACTTTGTTGTGTAAAATAGTTTTCAATTTATCTGTTGAACAATTCATATTTTTGTTACCAAGAGCTTCATAGAAGGATAACTAAATTTAAGATGAGCATTATCTTATAAGTTGGTTCAGTATTAGTTAAATCTAACTTGGCAATAGCCAACCTTTATGCTTCTGTGAAGCACATTGAGTAAACAGTTTTGGGCTCCTATCATCAGCTGACAAAAATTGAACTCCTTTTACAAATTTCCAAAAACTGCAACCTTTTATCCAGATTGGGATGAGGAATAAATATGCATTCTCAGAAAAGAGTGAGACTTTTCACACAAGATACTGCCTTTAGCAATCAATTAACACGATTTCTAGTTTCTCACCCAGGGCCATATTAGAAAACCCTCTTTCCAGCAAAGCGTGAATTGTGTGAAGGAAGATAATAAAAAATGCCTAACATTACTGTTTCTGTCTTTCATCTTTAATTATTGATTGTAAAATAATCAATTCACCAATAAACAACTTTTTCGGGTCTATAACAGATCATTACAATTAGTTGTTTAATCGAGGGTTGGTATAAGTTAGAGTATGTGTTGTGCACATTCTGTAAATAATAAAGGTAGTTGCTTGCAATCAAGGTAGTGTAGTGTTAAGTAGCCTCCAGATTAAGAAAAATTAGAAATAAATTAAGATAAATCAAGAAATTTACATTGCAAAACTGGGCATTTTAAATGTGCTGCTTATATTTTCAATTATTTTGAATGAAAGTAAAAACTTTTTGAAATGAAATGTTTGTTACATTTTTGTGTGAAAACTTGCTAAAAAGTAACTACTGTAGAAATGTCCATGTACATATTAAAAAATATTGTTTTCTTTCGAGTTATACAAAAGTTAATTTTAATGACTTTTACAAAAAACTGAAAAGAGTTCAATAATTGTTTTTATGAAAATCAAAAGCAGTTTCTTTCAAAATTACTTATTAAGGAATGTAATGTTTCCTTTTGAGTTGAAGTATTTCATTCCTCTAATCACAAAATAGATTTATTCATTAAACAGACTAATATCAAATATTCTATTGATGCATTGAAAATTTAAATCAATTGTCCGTCTTGAAAATTTACCTTAAAATTCAGTACAGTTCAATGTTGATAAATTTTCATGTATAGTGTTCATTTGAGGGAAGATCTATTTTTTTTACACTTTTGTAAGAAGTTTTATGTATTGCGATATTCCAGAAATCTTACACATTCATGCTCCAGATTAAATTTTTTTACCCTAAGTGTAATTTGATTAATTTCGCTGTTTCTTTTGTTTAGTTAGAAGAGGAGATTGAGAAATTGCATGAAAGTGGTGGCCTGCGTAACAAAGATGAGACTCTTATTCTTTCTAGACTAATGGTTCGTGCTGAAGATTTTCACTCACGCATTAAATTGTTGGAAATAATTTTGGTATGACTCCTTTCATCTTTTAACTTTTTAAAGCAATATTCTCAATAAATGTAACTAAGTACTTTTGTAAATTTATTCTGTTCCATCTAGTACCATTTCAAATGGCATTTATTTTTGTTTCCATGCTTTTGACTCCATAACATTTGGCATTAGCATAGCTAGAATTTCATTTTCGAGGTGATCCAAATTTGAAAAGACAATTTTTTATGCCAAATGGAGATCTGAACCTTATCAAATTTTTGAAAGGTATTGGGTTCACAAGTCTTTCTTTGTATGTTAGCTTAGGTCACCAGAATTTAATTTTAAAATAAGAAATTTTTGTATTACTGTAACAGATAACATTGTAATAGATTTCTATTACTGATAATATTTGTAAATTATGATAGGTCAGTCCAATTCCACCTCATTTCAGAAACCGCTTGAAATACAACTTGAAGTGTTTCAGAGTGTTCTATTGAGTTGGAATAGACAACGATCAGTTCATAAAATTGCTACATTGTAGATGGAATTGAATAATCTAGAACATTAATGTACATCTACACTGCAGATCTGCATATGTAGTTAATTGAACCACCAAAAACATTTCCTATGTCAGCGGTAATGAAAATCGCTTAGGGAGAATAATATTTAACGTTTTAATGGGGTTCTATCATAATCTGCATCATTTTTATCAGTACCTTAGTTTAAAATATCTAGACTTGAGACAAGATTTTAATTATGGTATCCCTTAGTCTCGAATATCATCAGCTTACAAGTGAAAGACTGAGTCAAAATTTTTAAGATATGAGTTTTTTAGCTTTTCTTGACTAGAATGTGGTGAAGTCTAATCAATTTCCTATGCATGAAGGTTAGGTTTCTTTTTGAGAAGCACTTAGCGCTTCATTTTTTCATAACTGTTTTATGACTTGGTGATTTTCACTTGTAAGCCAACTATATGTATTTTAATCTGTACATGTTTCTTCTGACGAAAGTTAGTTTTAAAGTTGCTAATCACTTTGTACTATAAATGCTCTGCAATCAGTTGTCCAGATAGAGTTTTAATATTGCAGTTTGTCCACATATATTTTTGGTGCAATTTAATTTTGAAGTTCGATGATTTGTTTAAATTCTTAGGGTACTTCAGAATTAGGATGTCTTAGATTGTTTCTCGATTATCATGGCTTATCATTGTTGTGGAGCTGGATGGTGGATTTGACAAACCTAAAACTGCAGGCAAAGGTAGTATCAAAGTATTTACCATTAAATATCATTAATTTAAAACTATTGGTTTTTATAAATTTTGTACTGATCTTTATATTGCAATTAAATCTTTATTGCAATTAAATCTTTATCAATCTCCAGGCAGATTTTGATGTTTGAAAATGTTTTATCAATTACGTTTTTGTGTTGTTTTTATTAATATTATACTAAAAGTATTTATTATTTTTTAGTATTTCTTCAGTGATTAATTTCAAGTTAATCATTTTTATGGTGCCTACTTCTACCAATTCTAAATCCTGGGTAGCTTGAATCCACAATATTATGTTGTGTCATGATATGTAGGTCAAACATTGGGTCTAAAACAATTCCTGTCTAAAAATAAGTTGCTTTTATGAATAATGTAGATTTAAGATAAATATTAGTATTAGCAGAGTTGGGTGAATATTCAAACCTATTGAGATAATTGGTTATATATATTGAAAAAATATTGCTGCTTCCCTTCAACTTTCCCTGACTAATCTAAAAAATTATTAATTCTATAGTTAATATTTCATACTAAAAATTAACTTAAAAGAAACATAGATTTTGTGTAGGTTATTTAATAGTAGCATAATACAAAACTTCAGCATGATAGAAAGATATGAATAAACATCTGTTTAACATTAGCTGCTCCACATTTTCTGTACTTTTAACTAGAAATGACTGGACCCAAAGACTTGAAACCTTGTATTCAAGGTTAAAATTTGATGTCAAAATTGAATGTCTGCCTTTTGAAATTCTGAACTTTGAGCAGTTTAATGATAAAGCAGCCCCTTAAGCAAATTTTATGCTTATAAATCTACAAGCCCTTTTGAATGATTGTAACTTCAAATTTTCTCAACTAAATTATAGCCTATCATTTATTCCTTTGTTTTAAAAAGCTTGACAAAATTGGGAAACACGTGAGAAACTGCATGTTAATAGTTTTGAATTTGAATATGGCGAGGGCTTTGATTTTTTCTATTACAGTAGTCTTTGCATCTGCACATTGCCACTTATCAACTCTTGATAATCACAACACAATCCTCTCTGTCCTGTGTATTAACTATGTTTTCACATTCTAAGGTACTAGGATGCTATCATCCTAGCATCAAAATCTTTGGTATTGCTATTGTATATAATTTCTTAAGTATGGAAAGAAACTCTTGCTGATCACATATTTAAGACTTTCAGTTGAATTTTAAATACACTTAGGGAAAAGGGTAGATTTGATATTGATTGAAGGATAGATTGATTGAAGGGTATGAACAAAGCTCCACCTTGAGGACATTCCTATTTCTCTGAACTCATGAATCCTAAAGTAATTGTAGCATAATATTGCCTACAACCTTTTTTATTCGACTGAATTCTTACAAATTTATGAAAACAGGATAATCTGAATAGTGGAACTTTTCTATCACAACATTGTGTGGTTCTTTTTTTAAATGTATTAATGTGTATGAAGTAACACAGCATCTATGTAAACTATGAAGTGCACAGTTCATGAAAATGGGCTCCCAAAGTATTTAAAAATGAAAAAGTGTTGAGAACTACTGCTAAAGATATTCTGTATTCCTCAAATATATGAAATTCTCCCCTATTAGACTTGTTCTTGCCCATGCTAGACCAAATCTAAAGGACCAACCATCTTCAAAACTTTCAATACATAATTGAAATTTTGTAGCCATTTGTGTATTCTTGCCACCCATGATCTCTAATCTGTTTATCTATAGCAATGCGCCCAAATTGTAGTAAATATAAATTTCATATTTTTATTTTCAAACCTTTTTGCATTCAATGAGAAATGACATTGTACTTGTGTGCAATTGTATTAAATGAAATGTTTTTGTTTTAGATTCTAGAAGTCTTGTCCTTCTTGCCAGTGCCAAATAAAACAATGCTTTTAGAGAGTAAAGTCTACAATGTTGTTGAAAGATGGGCTTCAAATATTCTTTTGCCCGAGCAGCATGGTGATATCCAACATTCTAATGATAATTCTGATGATAAAAACTTCATATATCATACAAAAAAAATAAAATCATGTGATACTTCTGACAGTGAAACAGATGGATCAATATTTCAATCTACTGAGTCAACCCATATTTCATCTGATCGCTATGAGAATGAGAAAAACACTTCTGATGGAAATATTAATTCTGAACCCATACCTCAGTATCTGGAAGAAGGTAGTGTAAATAGTACTATTATATCCGATCCTGAAGAATGTTCTATTACTAATGGTGATAAGAATGCTGATTCATTACGTTCAGATGAAGAAAGTGCGGATATGATAGAAGATAACAATAAATGTGCTAATAATGAATTAATATCCTTGGCTCAAGGTTTACTGTCTTCATGGAAGGACTTAAAGGTTAGTGTGAGTTTTATTCTACTAAGAGTAGTGAAAAATTTGCGTTCAGTGTAAAACATGTAGAATTGGAAACTACTTAAATAATAAAATTTAGCCGAGTACTCTTTGACACTCATGTTGGGTTTTATTGTAGTGCTTGTACAAATCATGCAAACCTTGAAATGCTCAAAAATATTTGATTTTTCAAAAGGAAAGAAGTATTTGAGAAAGAAAATTGTCCTTTAAAAACTGGAATTTTTAACTTTCCCCTTTGACAAATTTATCCCCTGCTGTTCCTTTTTCTTAAACTGATTGGTTAAAATTGTAATGAACCTAATGCTTTGAAACTGAAGTGTGCCTTTGAATAGTTTAACTTTTTGTTTTTCACATGTATAAAAGTTACTGTCAATTTACTAATACATGCATACTTACCCTAGTATCTGGTCCCTATTGAGATTTCCTATTTGAATAGATGTGGCCAGAACCAACCTAAGAACCCCAACCCCAGACTAATAACCCTATTTTGTCTTCAACTAAATCAGTAGTGTCATCAAGTTGGTTAGACCTGGAGAAATTATATTAAAACTGGGTTATTTTTTTAAGATCATTGGGATTCCAAATGCTTGCCTGGAAATCTTGATGAATGAAAGTTGGCCCATTCATTTGTTGATTTGAAAAAAACCAAGAAACGCTCCATGCATATCAGTGTAGCCAAGCATATGTGTGAATTGAACTCAATATCTTGTGCACTTCAGTCCAAAGCTATTTCAATCAAGTCTTATCAAACAACCACTCGGTCACTGCATCAGTATTGACTGTTAAGATGCTATTGTTTATAGACCACATGACTTGGAAAAACTTCAGTAGGTAAAAGAGTAAACTGAAGCCATTTCCACTTGGGAGGTTATTTTAATCTTTCATTTTCTGTTTATGTAAGGACTTAATTTATATGATGGCAATCACAGCATTTGCATAGACCAGGTGTATTGGTAACTTGACATTGAAGATGCATTCAAAAGGTGGTTGGTTCATTCACTTTCATAGAAATTCTTGCATTAGATAATTCATATTTATGTACGTGTCAGGTACACTTTCTTGTTCTTTCAAAACAGTAGATTCTCCATCAGAATAAGTATTTATATATTTTTATAAAAACAATTTGTAAAATATTTGGTCTTTAAAATCTTATTCTATTTCTAACAAAACAATATTCGGCGATTTTCATTTTTCAAGTTTGAAAGTTGCACAAATAATTAATTCTGAGATGATTTGTATAATTTAATATGCAAAACCCAACCAATGGAAATAGTTATTGAAAGTTTGCTAAAATGTAGTACCATTTTGACATAAAATATCAAGAAATCAGTTGTGCCAAGTATGCATTATAACTAAGGACATTACTCTATAATTAAGGTTAATTTTTATACTACTCTACATTTAATTGCCCTATATTTAAGGCAAGGGTAATTTTGAAGCCATACTGCATACACAAAGCTTTTTTGCTGATTAATTTTTTATATTTTTCCTCTTAAAACAATATTTGTACTTGAAATATATGTTGTAAAAATACACAGGTTTTCTTGATTAGTAGCATATTAGTTATGCAAAATTATTTCACTCCTATTTGGATTGATTAAACTGATTGAAATCTTAAATATAATTTTAAGATTTCATTAAAAAATCTAAATCTGTTCTTCCAACTTGTGACTTGAACATGTGTACTCCAACAGAATATAAAACATAGTATACATTTATATACGACTGTCTTAATGGATGTCAGATCAATTTGCTGCTTGCTTTGAAAGAAAACAATGTCCTGAAGCTATCAGTTTTAAGGTTGTTAAAATATACCGAGTCTTGCATGACTGCAAATTCCACCTTGTAGAATTTAGTCCTATCTTTTTGTGAAAAATGGATCAAACTAGTGTATTAAATTTATGGTGCAGAAAGTATACCAAGAGAAATGCTGAAAATTTGCAGTCCAACATCAATTTCCATCAAAGTATATAAAAATTCTATTCATATTTTCAAATATTAATTTCATAATTAATATTAGGTTCTAAAACTTAATTTTTAAAGCAAAACATATCTTCTTGGTTCTTAACTCTTGAGTGTCATGAGATTCCAAGAGTATGTAGTATTGCTTTCACCTACATCTTACATTCAAATTTTATCAATTTTCACCAATCATTAAATTGAGAAGAATCGTAAATCATAGTTTACCTTCATAATAATTCACAATTTATTTATGTACTGTTTCAATGACTGAATTGTCACATTTATTTGTTGAAAGAACCCTAAGAAACATTCTATTACTCATCAAGGTCATAACTGGTTAGAAATTCAGGGAAGTCTGCAGCTTACAGAATCGATATAAGCATGACCCTCAGGATTAAATCGTAACATAATAAAATATGTCAGTATGATGGAAGATTATTTCAGAAAGGAAAATTTCTGGATGAATAATTTAACATTAGGAGCTCCATAATTTCTATACTTTTAATCCAGTAACGGCTGGTCCAAGCAACTTTGAAACTTTGTATCTGAAATTACATTTGGAATAGGTTTGGAATTAAAACATTTTTTTTGCCTTTGTTGATATGATTAGCACTAGTTGATATGATTAGTTTGTTGAATATTTTATCGCCACATTTATTAAGTGTCACATTTAGTCAAGCTGTTCCAAAAGTTTTATATGAAGATGGCCCTTATACAAATTGAATGCTTATAAATGATGCATGTATATAGAGGGGCCCTTCGTGGCTCAGTGGGTATGCCCACTGCGCTAGCAACCTTTGAGTTGCAGGCGGTGCCTGCTCTATTCCTGTCAGGTGCATTCCTCCCTGGGTGTATTTATACATTACACCCAGTTGCATGTGCCAGTAAAACTTTCATTGTGTGTATTTTTTCTTGATATTGTATGGTCTTGTGTCTGGTGCAGCATGGCCAAATATGGCCCTTGCTCCATAAAACCAACCAGTATGTATAGAAGTATGGTTTGCTTCTTTGGCAGCTATACATAAAAGCAAGAAACACCCCAGGCCACATCAACAGGCAATAAGAGCTGCATACAGTTGAAGGGGTATGGGTTGGACAAGTTTGGTCTAGAACATGTTCATGAATGTTTTTAGGTATTTGACAATTGTCCTAGATGCTTATATCCTAAACTTCCATTTGAGAAAGCTAAAAAAAATTCCCTAAATGACTGGCCTTAAAACCAAAACAATTGCTTTAAAATTTGTAGGAAAGGTTTAATGAGAAATTAATGAGCTACTTCGTTTTCGATATCAAAAGTAGTGTTTTTCTAAAAGTCCACATGAGCAGGTAAAAATTGTATTCTAAAATCTTATCAGAACTTGTTATTAATCAGTTCTGCCAAATACTTATAGGTTTTAAAATAACAAGGTACTGAAATATTTTATTCACTACTTCCAATCTTTTTGAAAACTGGAAAATTGGGATTCTCTGCCCCAAAAACTGATTGCCCCAAAACAAGATACTTTGGTTTTTACTTAGGTTATTTGACAATCATGATTTTAAGTGGCACAACTTAAAAGTATTACTTAAATGAAAAATTACTTTTAATTGAAAATGGGAAAAATGGCTTAAAATGCTAAAAGAAACAACCCCAAAGTTTGCACTAAAAATACCATTGCCATCAAAAATCCTTATCCTTGACCTAGACTTAGATAATATTTGCATTTTTTCAGTTTTTCAAGTATTGGTCTTCATCCTTCAAAATCATCTGTTTGAATCTTAACTAATATTATTCACTTCCAATTGAAGGTTGACATAATTAATTCTTAGGTGGGAATAGGAGAAAATTTGCATTTGGTTTTAAACTTATTTACAATATCTATCTACCATTGTAGTTTACATTATTACTATTGCATTAATTGCCAGGAATTCTATTCAGAAACTAGTAATTTAAATTCCATATAATTCCATCTACACTGCTGGCCACCGTAAATGCAACACCCTGAAGGAAGCATGCGAATAATATGAAATTTACAACATGCATTAGCGGAGGTGAGATATGCAAATGATTAGAATTTCAGCGCAGACGCACATCACGCGCGCCTGTGGCGCCACTTCAAAGCGCTATTTAAGGCTTGGAGATTTCGACGATTTCAAGTACGGCAATTGTGTTTTTCTTGTGGTTTTTTCAAAAAAACGATCAATTATGCCTTGTAGAAAACAGCGATCATCTTTTGATCAAGTATCTGAGTTCGACAGAGGAAGGATAGTGGCCTACCGAGATTGTGGATTATCTTTCAGGGAAATCGATAGTCGTGTTGGACGAAACCAAACAACTGTAATGCGGATATGTGATCGTTCGATGCAGGAGGGTACGACGGACCGACGTGTTCGATCGCATCCACCTCAGTGCACCACTTCACGTGATGACAGGCATATTGTGCGTATGGCAGTGACGGATCGCTCAGCCACATCACGAACCATAGCACAGCACATTCAGTCTGTACCGCATCATCCAGTGTCTGCGCGTACCATTCGACGCCGTTTACAGCAGAGTGGTCTGTCCGCAAGACGTCCATTGCTTCGTCTACCCTTGACGCAGAACCACAGATGTTTCCGCCGCCAATGGTGCGATGAAAGAAGGATGTGGACGGCAGAATGGAATGAAATTGTCTTTACTGACGAGTCACGCTTCTGTCTGCAACACCACGATGGTCGGATTCGAGTCTGGAGACACCGTGGAGAGAGGATGCTGAACAGCTGCGTTATGCACCGCCACGCTGGTCCTGCACCGGGTATTATGGTATGGGGCGGTATTGGATATCACTCTCGCACTCCTCTAGTACGCATTGCCGGTACTTTAAACAGCCAGCGCTACATCTCCGAGGTGTTGGAGCCAGTTGTCCTTCCTTACCTTCAGGGCTTGCCCACAGCCATATTTCAACAGGATAATGCGCGACCACACGTGGCACGCATTGTCCAAGGGTTCTTCGTCAATCGCCAGATTGAATTGCTTCCCTGGCCAGCTCGCTCTCCGGATCTTTCGCCGATAGAAAACATGTGGTCCATGGTTGCTCAACGATTGACCCAGAATACATCCCCAGCTGCCACACCAGATCAACTTTGGCAACGTGTGGAAGCTGCTTGGTCTGCTGTACCCCAAGAACACATCCAAAGTCTCTGATTCAATGCCGAGGCGTGTGGCAGCGGTGATCTCCAACAATGGCGGCTACTTTGGCTACTGATTTTGGCAGGAACCACACTTCACAGAAGTCTATAAATTTAATCATTTGATACTTGGTCAACATGTTATCTACAAAATAAATTTTGTTGTGATATCTCTTGTCTTTCTTGGTATTGCAATTTGGGTGGCCAGCAGTGTAGATTCTTTCCAGCTCTTATCCATAGAACCCACCATTTTCTTCAGCAAGTCCCTACTGGAAAGTTTTGCATAAAATATGTCCTCATTGTGAGCTCTGATGTTATACATCTTAAATTTTGTTCTACTTATCCATTTGCAATTTTAGTTTGTTGGAACTTTTCAAGTGTCTTTAATCTTTTGTAGGAAGTGTTTCGAATCCCACGTCGAGAGCAAAAACAAAGAAACAAAGATTCTAAATTTAGAAGAAGGCATTATATGTGTAAGCAGTGCCGTACTCTAGGCCTTACCTTTTGTAAACACTATACTTCTAAAATTCCAGTTGTAAAAGAGTCTAATCGTTTTTCAAAGGATAAAATAAAAGGTAATCTATTTACAAATGAAATCCTTATGGTAAAATATTTTGTTTTACACAATATTGTATCTTGATATTCATTTATACTATACTTAATTATTTATGCATTTAAATTCATATACAGTATTCCTTATAACATAGCATTTTAGTGTCAGTAAAGAATTAATAATTGGAAAAAATGTAGTCCAAACAATTTAATATAATATATTTAAAGTAATATGTGATATGGCTCGTAAAATGACTAAACTTTAATGTAGCTTTCCAGTTGTTAACTATTTTCAAATATGTCATCAATTGGGCTTGAAATATTTGCCGAAGAAAACGTTTTGCATATATTCATAAGCATTACCTGTTTCTAAAGCAATTGAATGATTGTTTTAATAAGAATTTTGATTACTATACTAAAAAATCATGGTTATTTTCAATTTTGCGATTTGGTGTGCTCTTTATCACAAAACTAAGCATATATTGTTTTTAAAGCAAGAACCTAGTTTTTATATCCCATAAATTAGAGTAATATTTTTGAACCACTGAGATTGTGTTTCTTCCTTTCCTCTATTTATTTTTGTGTTATAAGTGTTAATAGTATATTAAATTATGTTGTAGATCAATACCTTTTCGCTGTAGTGTTTCCCCCATAATATTGTAATCTAAAATTGATATTGAATTGCCTTTTCTTCCAAATGCTTTTCTTAAAAAAATGTACATCCTGTAAAATCATTTTTGCTCCATAGATTCTATCTTTCATTACCAAGACAAAAATTGGGACCAACGGATTACTGATTTTGAAGAACGACCTCCCCGAAAGTGAGTGCATTGAACATATTTATTATTTTGTTTTTGTTTCTTCCCTTTGATAAAATTGGAAAAGAAACTTGTGTTTATATGAATATATCAGAATATTTTATACATTTGGGCTTTCACTGCATAAGAAAATAGAGAATTTCTCTATTGACTGAAGAATTGAGGGAACTGAAGCATAACAAATTGTTTTATATAAATATTATAGAAGAATCATGTTGAGATAAGATCAAAACAACATTCATGACCAAATTTTTCTGTTAAATAAATTTAGCATACCATGAAATTTTCAATTATGTAACACATTTGTTTCATTTTCTAATTTCTAAAATGTCATCAGAATTTTAAAAAATCCTTAATCCTACTCAAAAAGTTTCAAGCTGAGATTTTAATCCAATGATTGACCACCTTGTGTAAGATAAAACTACAAAAATGTATTGGTAGACGTGTTTGAATGTTAATTACCCTTTAATCCAGTGGTTCCAAACTTGTACCCTGCTGGCCACAGACAGTCTGGTGCCAACTGTTTTGCAGCCCACATGAATGATTATTACAAAGTAAAAGTGAATATTTTTTTCAAGGATACTGTAACATATTAAATGTAAGATAAATATAATGCTTAGTAATGCTATCCTTTTTTATAAATGGCATGTTTATTTGCAGAGCGTGGTTCAGTCTTTTCCTGATGCTTTCCCTTTTCCTACGAATCCAAGATGGGTGGCATCTGTACCATTACATTTTTTAATATAATTTTTGAATTTTAAAAATGGGATGGTACTTGGGGAGTCATGAAAATTTAAATTTTCTTGAACACCCTCTATGCAAGTAAAATAAATAATTTCGTAGTGAAATTATGAAATAGAAAAACATTAGATGTATTACTTTAAAATGTTTTTCTTATCGCCATTTTTTCAGTCAACCTTGAGTTCAACTCAGGTGTTACATTTTGTCATTCTAAAAATAAGTAACAAGAATAGGGCTTGCTTAAATCCATTATTTACATTCCAGAGCCTCCATATGAGGTTTGCCAAGGGCCAGGAAATATGGAAATTTTTATTTTATATAATATAGTTTGTCTGCAGTTTTAAAAAGTGAAATCTTCAGTGTGTTTAGAAAAATAAAGCTGTGCATTGAGGGTGCAAAGTAATAAAGAAAGAATTACACATTTGTGCAAGTTAAACAATGAATACTTGGAATACATATTAGTATTTCACGAGGTCTCCACTATCTGGCAAGGGCCTATCATTTAATATCATAGTGAAGTGCACATGTGGAAGTCTCATAGATTCATTCTGTCCTGCAGAAAAATAAATATTATATCTTGTTTTATGGGTACAGATGTGAATCAGCCAATGAAGGGATTAAAAGTTTCTGTATCAATTGATAGATCAAAGCCTATGAGATACGTGACTTGTGTATGTGTTGTTTTCTTATGAAATATGGAAAAAAATCTTTAAAGGGGTCAAGGTCTTGAAAACATTTATATTAATTTTAGATATATATTCACGTTCATTTGTTTAAGAAATGTAAATTAACTTTTCTTCCCTGTTTTTTAAAAAATAAGTCAGTTTAAAAATGTTTTCACTTTTGGTGTAGGGTTCTGCTTCCAACACCTATCTTGTTGACCAAAGAAGAAAGGAGAATGCAGTTTGAAAAAGAAGTACTGGAAAGTGACCAGAGGAAGGCCTTGCAAAAACAACAGCAATATCATGAGGTGACAAGTGTTAATGGTGCAACAGAAAACATACTTTACAGCTCAAACACTGATTACTGTTTCACTGCAAACGATGGAAACTACTGTAATTCTAATGCAGAAAGTTATTCTTATCCTGCTCCGGAAAACAACATTCTCCCTTTTGACCAGTGTTATTATTCAAATGAGCTTCAGGTCTCTCGCCCAGTTTTATTGCCAACACCAGGAGCTGTTAATACTCTTTTGAACCCAGAATCAGTACCAGTTGTGGATAATAGTTCCACCATTTATCCACCTAACTTGCTATATGATTCTCCTCATCCTCAGGTATGTAATGTCAGTTTTGTGTAAAGAATTAAATGTGAGAAAATCTTTTTTTAAGCGGTACAGCTCATGAACAAGATACAGCTAAGAAAACACTCAGTTAGAACAATCAAATATAAAAAAGAACAAACAGAATCAGTAAAAGGAGAAACATCAATAAACAACCAGTGGTTGTCATCCCAAAAGTTGTCTTGCATCCCAATATCTAGAAGCTTTTCACAAAGAAGCTGGTGAAATCCTTCATAGGTTTATTTTTCTACAAAATGAGCAAGAATTGTCAGTATAAATGCCAATGTGGCACAAATTAGCAGCAGTACAGTCATCGTGTTAGGTGAAAATTACCTAATGCCTCTTGTCTTGGTTTATCAGATATTTGTAATTAAGCACTTGCCCATCCAGCATTTTGAATTTCTATGTTGCAATTCATGTTGGTTCATCCAAATTGTACGTTGCTTTATAAATAACTAACAGAATTATCCAGCGTTGCTTGGGTTGAATTGGTTAAATGTTAATTGAAAAGTGATCAGACTAATCTCTTCTATTTCATAGAAAAATGTAAGCATCATTTAATGTACAGAAAATAATTTTTTATAACATCGTTTTAACTTTTTCATAACATTTACAATTTACTTTGAAGGCAAATATGTATACATGATATATCCATACATATAGTCAATTTCATATTCATCACACTCTTGCTGTAAGATAAACTGCAGCAAATTAAATTGTTACAGCATTTGTGATTAATTTAGTTTGAAGCAAACACATTTTTTCCTTCAAAATTTCATACAGTGGCATGTGGAATAACGGAGCTTGTTTTTAAAATGTCATCAGTGTAGACAAAGCAAACTCAATTTATTGCAATTTTTACAAAATCAGTGCTTTCTACGAATGTTTCACAGGGACCACATAAGAACAGCTTCAACTTCAAGTAAGCAACCTCGACCTTCTGTCATTTAAGACTAAGATCAGCAAAGTCTTAATTTAAAATTCGCTATGCTCCAACAGAAATTCAGTTTTAAATCAAATCCTTATGGTACTTTTTCCAATTGAGAGAATCAGTATCTATAAGGAAACCACACATACCTATTTAGAATGATAGATGTAGTTAAATGATAATGGAGTACAGCTTTCAATGAAACATAAAAAACAAATGTAAACTTAATTTATTTTAATCGTCATGTAATGAAAATCTAAGTAAAAATTTAGAAATATCTTTGAACAACATATGGCTACCCGTTTTGATTTAACGTAACCTATCTTTAAAATAATTTTATTTTAACTTTACCAGTTCATTTAAAATAAGAAGTTACACATCTTTTTTCGTTTATTTTTATGAAACAATTCTACAAACCATTACGTGTTCAACCAAACTTAAGGAAAGTGGGTCGAAATATACATATTCCACTGAGAAATTATCCATGCCTAGTGATATTTTGCAGAAAATAAAAATAATCCATTAAAATTTAACTTCTAAATATATATAATATGGGAAATACAGGAACACAGAAATGCAAACAGAAACGAAATTCCGGACATTGAAAACTAGAATTCTGAGAAACGAAAGATATGAGCAAGCATGTTGAATTTTGACTTCCTGGGTGTATTCTGAAATAAAGTAATTTGTAAAAAGACGTTTGAAAAATATTGATAAAGACAATGATTTATTTACAAAAAGAACATAAATTTATAACATAGAAATGCTCATATATGACCCCAACATTTCACTGTCTTAACTCAAATACACAAACATGGAATTCAAAATCTGATTTATAAAATAAAACATTAATTCTGACATTGCCAGGTACCAAGTAGCAAAATTACGCTTTTAAGATCAATGAGTTCTTCGTTTGGGCTTTTCAAGTTTCTTTATAAATGTAAGTTGTGTAAAATTAAATATTTTAACTATCCATTTTTCATCATTCAAATATTCCTAAATTATTTATATTGTGAAAAGAAATAAAAAATCATTTCTAACATATTTAGAATTTTAAATTGTTTAAATAGAATGTTTTGGAAAAAATTGTTTTTCAAGCAATACTGGTAAAACAATTTTATTGGAAAATTTGATTTTCAATTAATATTGGTAAAACAAACTGAGTTGCTTACTGCAATTGTTCTGTGCTCAATGTTATTCATATGGCAATTTTGAATTGTTTTAGCCCCCTCTGCACACCTAGGTTAAAGAGAACAGGCGTTAATATGTAACCTATGTTACCCGCAGGGTACTAAAGGAATATGTGTACCAAATTTGGTGTAGATTGGTCAAACAGTGTAGATTAGTATAGAGGATAAACAGACGCCAACTCTGCTTTATATATGTGGGACACTGGAAATCCCTCATCGCCCAGTGAACACCGATGTCTGGACGTAAAGACGCCACGCATGGTGAACCCAGCAGTAGCAGAGTTTCCTGCCAAAATCAGGAGAAAGACACTGCAGTAGACGGCTACTAAAATATGAACTTTAATTGTTCGAGCATAAGATAGCCTAAACCCTGTCAATTCATCTCATTATTTTGTACATAATCCGTATTTAGCTTATATTAAATTCCTCTTAATTTTAATTCATCTCTTCATTTCTTGGATTGTGGTCATTGTTCCAACAGGGAGGTTCGGCTCTATCCCACATTGGGGCTCGGCCCAGTCCCACCTAAGGCTTTGGCCTCTCTGGAACTTTAATCAAAAATCCCTTAGAATCAACTTCCGAATGACGAAGCTTCATGAAAAGTCATTGAGTAATGAGAAAAGTATTCAAGTGTGTAAAAACAGTGTATTGTGCTAATTAGATTACAATTTGTGGATTACAAAGACGAGCGGTCTTTGAACTGTAAGTATTGAAACTTTATTTTTCTTCAGTCTTAATGTTTTCAAAAATCCAAGTTCAAGAAGAACGAATGTGAAGACGGTTTTGTTTTTAATGATTGAACATTTAGTTTTTTTATTGACTTTTTGGGTACTTTTAACAATTGATAATTGCATGTGTTTTGAACTTTTTCAAGGAAGCATGAACTGCATATAAATTTTATGAGAATTTATATGAATGAACATTAAATTCCTCAAACTATTTGACAATTTTCGATTCTCTTGAGAGGATGAATTTTGAGAGGTTAAAAGATTTAATAATAATCGATCAAATGAAAAAGGGTCTCTGGAGAAATAAGAGAACATTTTCTGGATGACTGGACTAAGATGAGTTCCCCTTCACAGCTGGCAGAAAAACTCGATGAATATGAAAGTGTTCAGGTTGACCATAAGAAAAGTGGAGCTATCCCTGAAGAAAGATTGGAGCAAGGGCAATCTCGTTTCTCTCCCATAGAGAAATCTGTTAGAAGCAGAAATATTCCTGAGAGCCCCAACGTAAGAAAACCACAAGCAGCATTTCAGTGGAAAACAAATTTGTCACGACAAACTTACAAGCCAACCTACTACTCGTGTGGTGTGGAAGGTCATACCTCCCGTTTTTGCTCTCCGAAGACCTCTCCAAAAGAAAATTTTAGTCAGACAGCCCAGAACAACATTGTTAAAGCCAAATGGCATAGCCAATCCCACTGTTTTAACTGAAAATAAATATTCCGGTATCATTACCAATGGAAAGGAAGAATGTTGATGAGCTTAAAATAATAAACATCCAGTGTGGGAGAAAATTGTTAAAGGGTATACTCGATTCTGGTTCTCAGATTTAAGTAGTGCGCTAAGATCTTGTTGCTGATGTAGATTATAAAGGAGATAGACGAATTGAAATACACTACTGTTTGTGAAAATTGCAACACTATGAAAGAATCATCGGAAATAAATGAAATTTATTCCACGTATTGCTTATAGTGGTTTAAATAAACGATAAAATTTACAGAGCAATAAAACAAAAATAATGCCGAAAATCAATATCTTGTGCAGCTGCCACGCGCAGCGATGAGAGCCTGTACACATCGTGGCTTCGAATCATACAGATTCTGAATGTCGTGCTGAGGAATGGCATTCCAGATAGCCTCTATCTGATGCCAAAGTTCAGCCATACTCTGCCTGATGAGTGAGTCGCAGTCTGATGTAATCCCAGACATGCTCAATGGGCGACGTATCCAGGGAACGTGCAGGCCATGGAAGAAGTGGAACCTGTTGTGCACTGAAGAAGGCTTGTACATTCCGAGCAACATGTGGACGGGCATTGTCTTGCTGAAATACAGCTCCAGGAATGCGTTGCAGGAGGGATAGGACCTCGGGCTCCACAACTTCCCTGATGTAATGCCCGCAGTTCATGGTCCCCACAATTTGGAGTAGGCGGGATCACCTATGATATCCAATAGCGCCCCAGACCATAACGCCAGGCGTTCGTCCAGTATGACGCTGAATAAGACACTCCGGTAGAAGGCGCTCACCTCTCTATCTTCTGACGAGTACGCGTCCATCGTTATAGTCCAGATTGTAGCGGGACTCATCTGAGAAGACGACTTGTTGCCAGTCAGCACACCATTGGCTGTGTTGGTGAGCCCATTGTAGCCGGAGGCTTCGGTGGCTCAGTGTCAAGGGAATTGTGTGCAGGGGAATTCTTGCACGTAGCCCATGGCGCAGCAGACGTCGACGAATCGTGGGGCAGACACCGCCATGCAGATGAGGTGTCTCATCCCGTGGTGACGTCGTATTGCGTGGCCCACTGCCGGGATTTCGACTTGTCCGGTTCTCCATGGTCCATCTCTTCCACACACGCATCACTGTTGTGGCATTATGCTCCGTGCGAGTGGCTATTTCACAATACGAAAGTCCACCCTCACGGAGGCCGATCATGTGGCCCTGTTCGAACTCGCTTAGTTGCTCGTATGGCACTCTGCGTTTTTTCGCGAGGCATATTGACTTCTAATCAATCATTTGCAGCAGTCAAACAACGATACACACATTTTTACGCATCTTTACTGTGCTTTTTATACACGACACTTGGAAGTTTAGAGGTTGTTTCTCGCGGCCTACACATGCATGATCGCTTTGTAATTCTAATCATTTGCATATCCTAACCTGTTTTGTATTTCCTTGCAAGTTTCGTTTAATTTGCATGATTCCTTCATGGTGTTGCAATTTTCACAAACAGTATAGAATCAGCATTCGTAGAAAAATAGAAGACTCCATTAAGAATTTATAATATGAGAGTAGACGATGGGCTTCATGGGGCAGTACCGATCACATGCATTGTCTCCAAAAGACTGGTTAGTGATCTGCTTATAAGTATGACTGCATACGAAGCTCTTTAGGAAAACATTTAACTCCATCATATGAAAATTAGTCACGATAAACATGAAGAATATGATGAAAATAACACTGAAGTGGGGGAGATGGTCCAGAAGAATGACACAAAAGCTACTTTAGCTATAAGACATAATATCAACACAGACACGAATAGTAAATTCGTTACAAAGAAACCAAAATCTGAGCCTTCTCATGCCCCTGTGGAGTCAGTCATCACTAACATCGAAAGCCCCTGCTCTGAAGATGAGAGTCCAAAAACAATTCCCATATATAAAAGTCAAATGAGCATGAAGGAATACATTGAAATGAAAAAGAAATCCGGGGAAATATACAAGACAGTATCAACTTAACAGAAGTCGAAAATGTGAAAGAATTATAAAGGAAGTGGTTTCAAGTAGAAAGAAGAGAAAAAAAAAGAAACTGAAATTAGATTCTGTAATTTTGGAGGAATCCTCCAGCAAAGGCATACACTAGGCAGCATTAATTTAACAGAAACCGAAAATGCAGAATCTTCTACAGAGAATGGTTTCAATCAGAAAGAAGTGTAAAACCAAGAGCAGAGAGAAAGGAAAGATACTGAAATTAGACCTGCGAATTTCAGAAGAATCCTCTCATGAAGGGGAAATGCCAAAGTACAGCTTCAACTCAACCGAGGTTGAAAATGTAGAAAAATCAAGTTCAAAGAAAGAAGTTTCGAGTAGAAAGAGGAGCAGACCTCTGAAAGCTCGCTCCGTGTCAAATTAAATGGTCTACTATAGAATGTAAGGCCTATTGTGTTCCCGAGGCTTTGAAAAGTTTGACACTTGGATATTTGGAGCTCAAGTGCAGATAATATCAAATCACTACCATCTCACCTATTTAACAAACAGTGCGCCTCATGGTGCAAAAAGATGATTTATATTAAAAGATGTTTATAATATAAATTGAAAGAGCAATGCTGCATATTCCTTAACTCAACATTCTTCAGAGGCTCATCTCCGAAATGCCAAACAGTGGATGTAGAAGAAAGTTATTGATAGAAGACCAGGATGCTTCTATTGGAAAGAAATGGACTTACCTTTTGAATACACTTAAGTGTACCTCCTGATTTCTCCAGAGCCATCAGGGTTGCCTGTCTCTGGATCTTGACAGGACATAACCTTCAGGCACACCTGTATACGTTTGGACTTTCCGACTCACTGACCTATTTATTGTGTGGACATAGCATGACTTGCGAGCATCTTTTTCATTGCTCAGTTCCGAAAGACAATGTTTCTTCCCTCCACCCTCTGATGACTAGTGTTTTGTATTACTCGAGATAGCGTGTTTTGTATTGCTTTTGTCTCTGCACTTTATGCTTGAGAAAGTTACCCTGGGCATATGTTAAAAAATCTTTATATTTCTTTGTATGAATTAACTGCCCCATTTTTTGAATATTTTTATTTTTCTTAAAATACAACTTTGACCGACTAATTAGTTAAATCTAATATACATAAATATTTGTTGAAATATCACTAAGAGAAAGAAAAGCATGCATTATTTTTCTAAAAGTGGTATTTGCATATCTGCCAACTTGCACTGTTTGACCTTACAGTATTTGAATTTTGGCTAAATTGTATGGTTATCAAGTGCTGTAAAATAATTCAATCTCAGAAAATTGGAGGTATTGTATTTCATATTATGTACAATATGCATCAATTACTCGTTTGTGAAACTTGTAAAATTAAATTCCAGAATATTATAATTTTAATAATCCAAGACTTTGAATTTCAGGTTCCTTTGCTCGGAGTGCAACAATCCACTAACATAGTACCATGTCAGAACAGCCATATACCACCATCTTCAAATTTAATTGTGGTTGCAAATGCTAATTCATCACCTATAGTGCCTGCAATGCCAGCTATTATAGCAGAAACAACAGCACCTATTAGCACAGTCACACATCCTGTTTTATATAACTCTATTCCAAACTCAATTTCTGGGACAAATCATAATTTTGCTGCCTCACCTATCACCTCACAATACATCACAAATCAAGACCAATTCAATAACCAAAATGGGGGATACTATCCACAGCCCCAATACTCATCTCATTTAATAGAACAGGTTAGTTTTTGCATGTAGAAAAGTTAATTCTATTAGGCAATTAAGAATAGTACTGATTATTATAACTACATATAAAATATTGTTTATAAAACCAATTATTCAATGACAATGTGATTAGAAGATTTTTCTTACCTTTAAAATTTGTGTGATTAATGTTAACAAAAGCATCAGTGGTTCTTTGTTTGAAAGAGGATAAAATTGCTCTTTGCAGTTTTGTAATTTCAGCAAATCCAGTGAACTCAAAATGGTTTATTTTAGGAAATTAACACCCTAATTATCGACTTAGAATGTATAGTTAGTTTTACCTCATTTTGCTTTTTATGTTCACAAACATTTTTATTTCATATTAAAATTTATAATTTCAGATCTCTGTCCCCCAAACTTATCCTTGTCTTATAAATGGAGAAACAGCTATAAAATCAGTTACTATAAAACTCCCTCCAAACTGGAAAACTGCCTCAGATTCTGATGGAAATGTCTATTATTATCATATTCTAACCAGGTATGGCTACTTTGTATTCACATTTTATTGCAAAAGGCATAAACGTTTCACTTTATAATTATGATTGTGTGGAAATTTACTATAAGCGAAATAATCAGGCCCCAGATTTTGTTGTCATGGCAACTTTTTTGAGAAAAAAATGTGAAATATATGTCATGGCACTTCTAGAAATACTGGGGTATTCTGTTGAATTTATTAACATAAGTGAAGGAAGAATGCACCATAAACTGATAGCTAGTAAGGAAATATTTGTATTCTAAAGTAAAAGTTCTTGTAATTAATTTTCAGAAAGACTTAAATTACATCAATTTACTGTTTTAATTTTAAAGGCATGTCTTATGAACCAACCATTCAACATAAAAAGTTAGAATTTCTGCTTTAAAAATATACTTAAAATGCCCATTTAAGAAAAGGTCAAATCCAAAATTTTCACAAATATTTATTTTGAAAGATTTGGGTTGTTCTTTCCTACAATATTTCTATTTTGTTTCAACTCCTATAAGAAATTTTAAAAATATAAATAAAACTAATTATAAACTAAATTAAATAAACTCACATTTTGAACTTTGAACCCGATTTTCTCAAAATGAACATATACCTTCAAATGGATCATTTCCAGAAAATACTGTAACCTAGTAGATAAAATTTTCCCAATATATTTTACGAGTACCATAGATTACACTAAAGTAGCTATTTTCTTCTATATAGAGTAATTTTACATATTTTTAATAACACAAAAACAAGAATTTTTTAATTTTCTTGCTAATTTTACATAAATATTGATAATATATAATGTAATAAATTTACACTTCAGTATAGTCTAAGAATGATAAATAGAAATTAGGTAAATTGCGTAACATTGTCAATATTAGACCTGCCAACTAGCCATTTCCAGAGAGAACATTAGTATTAACATAGATTATAAAACAAAATAGCTTTAAAATTTTAATGTTGAAGTTCATTCTATTTATATGTGCTTAATGATCTTTAAATAACTATCCCAATCAGTTGTCATCAAATCAACCAATTTTTTAATTCATTGTCTTATTTTTGTATAGTTGAATTGTTATTTTTTATTTTCTGCATTTTTTCTCCCCTCTTAGGCAAACTCAATGGCACCCACCTGGATTTGATGAAACTACAGATGATGTAGATGGTGACACTCCAACTTATGATGAACCAAAAGTATGTTCAATCATTTAGAGTATTTGTCTGGAGTAAATTATCACAAAAAAATACAACCATTTTTTTATTAAATTGGATGTGTAAAGTATTCATACAAGTAATCATGTAATTCAGAATTTCATTTTAGCTGAAGGGTTGTGTCAAGTAATACTAGTTAGCTGGTGAATATTAAAAATGATTTAATGATTCAGAATTCATGAATATCTGTTATTTTTTTGTCTTGATTAGGACATCTCTAGCCCTAAAATATTACATAATATCCTAGAAATGACACAGTAATGATATAAGTTTTATCAATTTGAGTTGTGGTTGAGACGCATCGTTACTTTATTAACACTTCTCACAAAAATTTTCTTTTTACTTATTTGTAATTCTCTTAATTTTATGTCTTAGTTTTTATTTTTAAGGAATGCATGAAACTGATTTGGAGCATAAAACATGTTTTTCACTCAACTTTATAGTTTTACAGACGATATTTTGTTTTGTTTACTTCATTTAATTTCTTTGATTTCTTACTAATATTTTGTTGTATTTTTTATTTATATTTTTAGGAGCATAAGCAATTTGAAACACACACTCGTAAACCCAAAAAAAAGGTAAACAGTTATGGAGCTTTGCTACATTTTAATGTTGCACTGATTTAATTCTCTCTGACTCTAAACTTTTCATTATTGTTTGTTTAATTTTGTTTTGAAACTTGCAAAGCAAAGCTGTTCTTATTTTAATTTTTTTCCACTCAAGTATAAAATTCTACAATTTTTGAATTGTTGATATAGAATTAAATCATATACCAGCTATTATTTTAATTATAATTTAACATTGTAAGAATAACATGCATTTTTACACTTTGAGCAAATGTGGAACATTCAAATAAAATTACCTCTTCCTTCGGAACATCTTTAAATCATAAATGAGAAGTTATTTTAGTAATACCTACCTTTTTCTTCTGAGAAGCAGACTTGGAAGTTTCTAGAAAGTGGGATGCAAAATATGGGGATAATTTTCCTACAAAATGTATTTTCTCAAATATTTTACTACACAATACAGTTATTAAAAAGACCTGGGTATTTGGAGGGAAACAATTTTGTTTCCCAAGTCTGAAAATGCAATCTGTTAAGATTTCCTCAATGAATATTCTTCACATTTTACCTTAACTCCTTTTCAGTTTTTAAACTTGGTTCTGAAACATATTTTTAATGTTGTTTTTTACTTTAAGTGTCCTGTTATCACCTTTCTAAAATGTTCCCATCAACAGTTTTCAGAAGTTTTTAAATTCTATCATATCTTAATTGTTTTATGCTTTGAACTTGCATATGCTTTATACTTAATGTTGTGAATAAAGCAATGGTAAAAATTAGCAAGTATATCTCCATACCTCCCAGATGAGGGGAAAAAATCAAACCACCCTCCTTTGTGTGCTCATTGTTAGAGAAAATTTAAAGATACCGTTCTATCGGAAATAACATCTATAAATTCATAACTTACAATACCAAGTTTCAGGACATTTGGTTCAGCTTTTCTGGATTCATATCTTCCGAAACAATCTTCCTATAACTACATAAAGTTTTATTAGGTTACTATTTAAAAACTCAAACAAATCTATATAATTTCATTTTAAAATTAATTTAAGCTGCAATATTAGTTATGATATTAATATTTGGAAAAATATCAATAGCAGCCTTATATTTTGATGGAAAGCAATTAAGAGGGACTATATGACTGCAAAATTTGAGCTATATCGTTTTGGTTGTTCTTCATTATAGTAAATTTAATTTTCAGTACTTATAGCTTTGTCTCCGAAAAGAACTTCTACTTACAAAAGCATTACATTTTGCATTAGCATATAAGACCCCCTGAAGACAGGACATACCATTTTATTGATTGCTCAAGGCTAATCATAAACCTGTTCTTAATCCCGATCTGATCACAATGAACTTTTAGATATATGTGTCACATGATTATGTAAGTCGTTTATCCTTGTTATTATTACTTGTTGAATTTTTATAAAATTTCGCCAAAAGGAATTAATTTGTAATTGTACTAATGTTTGCATGTATTTTAAATTAGTATTTCAAAGTATTCCTTTTTTGCTGCTAAATGTCCAAAATTTGCTGTTGTAGGCTGCAGCTTATTTTGAAATTCAAGAATATGTATCATTCAGTACCTGGATTCATTCATGAACTATAGTGATCTCTAATTTTGTCTTCTCTGTGTGACATGTACTCTTATGCTCAAAGTAGTGAGTCAATTAGAAACAGCAATTTTTGCAAAGCATATGGTAAATGCATATATGTGTGCTCCTTTTGCATGAGCAATGATTTAGAAAAGATGTACAATTCTTTCAGTTAGAATACACAGCTAAAATGATTGTTTTATGTAGTCAGGGCTTTGGGGATGTTGAAATATGTTACAAGATCAGTTTTGGGGATGACTTGAAAAGGAAAACTGCTGATTAATTTAAAAACTCCTTTTGTAAATGGAATTAGTGACTAATATTTAAAGAAGTAATGAAGAGGATGTTCATTAAGCTAGATCCCAATTGTTACTACACTCATGTCCAAAAGTGAAGCATAATTCGTAAAATGCGAAAAAATCGGAGTAAATATGGATACAATGGTTCAAAATCACTTGTGGAGAATTGTGGGACGAAGGTAAAACATTGTGCATATGCAAAACTGTTCAGTCGACATGTGCAAAGCACCGTCGTACGTCAGAACGAGTATAAAACGGCCTCGAGTGGAAAGACAAGTTTAGGCAGAAATTTCGTAATTGCTGTGGTATGGAGTGTTAACTATCAATAAGAACGAAAGATGTCACAACGATGCCAACTATCCATGTTTTTGAAGGGACAAATTTTTTGAGTGCTGGAATCTGGTCGATCCTAAACCGAAGCGTATCGAATTCTGAATGTGCCTCAGTGTGTAATCTCCAGACTGGCAGAGTTTTCAAACTACGAGATGTTACCCAATGACCAGTACCAGGTCGGCCAAGGGTAACAACCGCTCGGCAAGACTGATATTTTGCGATAACTGCACAACGTCAGAGGAACCATTCTGCCATGGAACTGGGTTCAGCCCCGATAGCCGCCACTGGTGTTATAGTTTCGAGACAAACTGTTTACAGGAGACTCAGACACATTGGTCAATGCCAGACGACCATGCACAGAAACGCTTGCTTTTGCAGTGGAGTTTGGAACATCGGCAGTGGAGTTGACAACAGTGGAGCAATGTCATGTTCAGTGACGAGTCCAGATTTAGTCTGCAAACTGATTTTCTTCGTACCATGATCTGAAGAGAATGTGGAACGCAGAAACATCATGGAAAGACATCTTTTTCTTTCAGGAGGAGTCATGATCTGGGCAGGCATTATGCTGGAAGGCCGCACAAACCTCCACATCTTTGGCATGGGGTCTGTTACCAGTCAAAAATACAGAGATGAAGTCCTTGAGCCTACCGTTCGTATGTTTCAAGGTGCTGTCGGTCCTGGTTTTATATTTATGGATGATGACACACCTCCTCACCGTTCAGCTGTGGTCGACGCCTTCCTTCAAAGTGAAGATATCCACAGCATGCAGTGTCCTGCCAACTCTCCTGATCTAAATCCTATAGATCATGTGTGGGATATGCTCGGGAGACAGTGCAGCCCTCCACCACCCAAGCTCCATTCCGGAATTGAAAACTGCTCTCCGTGAGGTTTGGAAGTCTGAGCACACAACTCATCCATACTCTCATCGAAAGTATGGGAAATCGTTGTGCAGCATGCATGGCTACCAGAGGTTCCCACACCATATTAAGCTTCATCATCACATTGTTTTAATCATTCTGTTTCACTAAAGTTGACACTCTTATTGTGTGAACCTTTTTCTTTCAACCCTCTTTGGATAATAAGTTATTCTTGTTTTGCATTGTTTTCTTCTATAACCCTATTACACCCGCATACCGTGTTTCCTTCGATTCCGATGTAGATTTTCTGAAATATTCACGTCAACTGCAATTATGCTTAACTTTTGGACATGAGTGTATGTTACAGAATACACACAGTATGTTACACCACAATATTCAATTTCTGATGTCATGCTAATGAGGTGTAATTTCAAGTTGTACCATTCTGTAGAACTCTTAATTTGAAAGAAATGCTGAAGACTCTCTTACAATGTCCTCTTTTTTCTTTATAATTACCCAATTCCTTCATTTCAATTTTCCAAAAGTCCTTAATTCGTTCCATCTTGAACTAATCCTTTCTTGAGACTAATTCTATATGATTGAAACAATCAAATTCAATGTGCTTCTCTTGTGTTGAAAATTTGTCCTTGCCCTTTCATAAGGTCTTGAAAATTTATATTACAGACTCTTAAAAGTATCCGTAATTTCTATTTCTTTTGATTAGTACAAATCGTGGAGTTTTATATGTAACCTATACTGTCATTCTGTACTCAAGTTATTTGTGAAACAACATTTAATAGAAGAATTGTTATTTTTAGCATTCAAAAAAGAGCACAACAACTGCACCTGCAGACACAAGTAGTAATCCTGTAAATTCTGAAATAGCAAAGAAAATAAAAGAGCTTTTTAGGACTAAAATGTCAAGTTTTGTTGTGCAAATCTTAAACCCTTATCATAGAGATGATTGCAGAGTTGGAAGAATTACAAGCAATGATGATTTTAAACATTTAGCTAGAAAGGTAAGATTGTGTTTAAAAGTAATACTTTTTAAAAGTTTTTGTTGATGTGCATTTAATATATGTAGCTTAATAGACCCTAAGTTTTATTTGTTAAATGATTTTATAACTATTAGATTTGTGTGTACATAATACGCTGGTAATTTCATATAATTCAGAGGGAAAAGGATACAAATTTATTTCTCCGTTATTCAAACCCAAGATAATATGTTATACATTCTTGTCTTTAAATCAATTCATAGTGGTTCCAATGTATTTTTGCTGTAATATCAAATTAAATGTAATTAGTTTTCTTTGGAAGACCTAAATTAATGTCATTTGTATGCTCTTAAGTATGATATTCTATGACCATCAATGGCAGCAAATCCTGGGGTCCAAACCCTAAAATGTTTTTGAGGGAATCATAGGCTCCAAATGGGAGAGGTAAGTATTAAAATATAACCAATGAGTAACCAAATAGGTTTTTTCATTAAAACACCCACACCAGGTACATCAAGTCTTAGGTGTCTGACCATCTCAGGACCCAATATTTTTAAGGTTGATGCCCAGTCCCTTTTCCAACCCTAAGGGATAAATATTACAAACATACTTATTTTTACTGGTAATCATTGTATAACAAAATATAGAGCTTTGAAGCCACATGAAGCAAATGGTATTTTACTCTTGCCCCCAATAACTTTCCATCCTCTAGTGACCATTATGTATAATCTCTTCAAAGAGATGTATTGAAACTAGTTGATGTATTGAGATAGTTAACATTCTCAAAACATTGAATTTTACTTGTCTTTAAATATGCAGTTAAACTACCTGGGTGCACTATCACATCCAAATTTAATGAGTTCTTCAACTATAGGATTAGTCAGAGTTAATCAACTGTACAATTTGAAATCGGAACACAAAATATAAAAACATTGAAAAGAAAATATTCCCTTGTATGATTGCTCAAAATCTTCACTTGGGAATTTCTAATTTGTTTTACTTAAGGAAGTCTTAATGGGAAGATAATTCTTTGAATCTACAAAACTCTTAAAACTTTTATTGCCGAGATGTCATTTTCAGTTGATTTCTCACGCTCCACATTTAGGTTGACGATGCAATTGTTTGTTAGACTTAAATTATGCAAGATTTCTATTAATTTCATATAAAAGCTTTGTTTTCATTGTAATAATTTTATTCAAAGATTAATATGAATTTGATACTATCAATTGTTTTATTTTATCAAAATTGACTAATTACGTTTTGATATTTATTCATCATCCTTAAATATTTTAGCCAAACATGTTTTTTCCAGTCCTTTGGTATACTGTTCCATTCTTTTGTATTTAATATACATTCTAAAACTTATTTTTTTAACAAATTATTTTTGGATCTACTTTTTTCTTTAAAATTTTATTTGAATCAAACAATAATGTATCAGATTGATATAAACTCTTAATGTTATCAAAAAGTAATTTAAGGTTTTATTAAGCTTCCAATTTCTATTTTAAAAATCTTAGTGCTTGAAAAGCAAATACAATGGTTATTTTACTTTGTCTGAAGTTGTGCTATGAATTTATAAATTTGAATCTTATCTGGTTTTATCACTATTTGTATTTGAACCAATCTGGATTTGGGTTTTAATGTAAAGATATCCTATAAAATTAAACAAATGTAAAATAAATGTGGAGTTAACCATGTTTATAATAGTACATTTCCAAAAGCATGAAATAAAAAATGTTAAGTGTTATTCAAATTTCAGAATTGATTTAGTCAGATATACAATTAAGTCAACAAAAAAATTTTGCTTTTTAAATTGAAAGTGTTAAATATTTTTACATTTGATTGTAGGTTTTACTGATTTTTGAAATTTTTCATCTTGTTCCTTAATTAGTTTCAAATTACATATTTCTGAATTTAGCTACAGCTCACAATTTCATTTCAAGTAATTAAGAATTGAGCTAAATTATTTTTTTATTAAATCAAAAACGTAAAAACACAGTAAACTATTTTCTTATTGTGTTATGAAACCATTGCATTGCAAGTCAATGCAAACTACTGTGGTTAAGGTAACTATTATGACAAGAGGAAAACCATACTGAATTAAACCATCTTTTCATAATTAAACAAACAAATATTATTTTTGAATTAATCTTTTATTTATCAGTGTTTAATTTCTTTATCATCCACTATTTATTGTTATGTATGTTTTAACATTATTTTTTATTTTGAATGCTTAGCTCACCCATTTTATTATGGCAAAAGAACTGAAGCATTGTAAGAATGTTGAAGATTTAGAATGCAATGAAAATGTGAAGCACAAAGCACGAGATTTCATTCATAAGTATATGTCAAAATATGGTCTTTTTTACCGAAAAGAAAAAAATGATTCTCCGTACCTTTTCTAAAGCAAGATATGTATTAGCATTCATGATAGCTAACCATATGCCTGCCTTCATCACATGTCATCAAACCATATGATAAAACATTTAGTTTCAAAGTTTTGTGATTTTCATTTTGTAAATATTATTTCATGTGTGTTGAACTACAAGAATGAATGAGATTCTATGCTTTTATATGTAGGGAAATGCAAGTATAGAAACATTTTTACTTTTCTATTTGTTGATAGTCACAAAGACAGGTGTTAAACCAAATTTTCAAGATAGCTTTGTTAAAGATGTACTATTATTTTTAAGGGATGTATGAATTCTCATTATGTATAGTTCATTCATCATATATGTCAGAAAATGTAATGTTTGTATATTGAGCTCTTTTCTAAAAAACTGATTCATCTTACCAATACATTTATGTAAACCTTTTATAATATTGTTCTCTTAATTTTCTTTATTCAATGTTTTTTATTGTTGCAATAGCTTTTTACAGTTTAAATTTTACTAAATGTACTTAGTTGCAGTCGCTATATAATGATTTCTGTCAATTCTTTAATGGATTACATGAACCAAATTTGTTACCAAATATACCATTGTTAATTAACAGATATTTATTCTTTACTGAAAATTATTTGCTTGAAATCTATTGTTAAATTGGTTTTTCAATTTTTAGCATGTACTATCACTTTCTCATGTCTAGGATTTTTTTCCTCTTGTATAGATATGTATGCATGTCAATGAAAAAGTATGTATTCCAACTATTGAGCTAAATATAGTGAAACCTGATTTAATGTTCTGGAAGGGAGCCATCGATTTTTATTTGTTATTTTGAGGGAATGATGATTTGTGAATGCATACCTGCCAACTTATACATTTTGAGTACAATATATGGATTTACAAATACAACTTGAATTTTGTTTTCAAGAGAGATCTGATGCATGTTTACAAAGATGCCAACTACTATAGATTCTTCATTTTCTGCAATTCCTGGGAAAGGGCAGATAACCTTGGAGAAGTCATTTAATAGTCCAGAATGACAATTGCCATTACTGATTATTTATTTTGCCAACCTGTAATTATTAATATCTCTTCCAGCGCTTATTGATAAACTTGGAACCAGATTCCATGTCAAATAGCCAATCATGCAAACACATTATTTACATTTAATCTGACCCTTAATTTAAAGAATATACTCATTCAAAACCATGTAACTCAAATGCTAATTCATTGGCCTATACTTGCTATGAGAAAATATTCTATACTATGACTATGAAAAATGTAAGTTCTAAAAATACAAATTCTTTCTCAAAGTTTGTTTTCCCTTTAGCTATTTTATGTAGTTACAAGATCACCTTCCACCAAACAAAGTGTTTCACAGATCACTTGACTACCAAGAAGCATCTGTCGAAAGGATTAGTGAATCATTTCTGTGCAGTTGTGTTTTTCAGTTGGCAGCGACTAATTTTAAGCAAGGTTTTAAGGGCTCATGTAGCAAAGAATAACCATAGGGAAACAAAATAAACGAATAATAAACACGCTATCTACATATTGATGTTCCAGTTCTTCATTCCTCCTAAAAAAATGGTTAAATCTCTCATAAAACTTAAATTGCAGTAAACCAAACAATAATCCACATTTGCGAATTTATGTTTGGGTAATATTTTAAAGTTGTATGCATTTGGTGAGTCTCACAAGCTCGTAAAAAGTGTAAGATTTCCCAAATTTCACATGTTGGCAGGTATGGGAATGTCATAGTAAAGAAAAAATAAATAAAGCTTGAATATTAAGCTAGATGATTTTTTACCTTAAACCATGATACTACAACCCCAAATGCTTTTTCTTCAAAACACAATTGAATATTCAATCATGAATATGTATTCTTATTATTAGATGTGGTCACCTCATGTGTTCTGGTGCAAAGTTCAAGGTCACCAATCATGATTTTAAATACATTATGCTAGAATTGTGATTATCGCTGTCTTGTCAAATCACAACTAGCTTTGTTAGATCAGGTTTTAAATGCTCATTTTTGTTGAAATTTTGGTAAAATTCATTACATGGGGAATCTTGAATTGAAATTCATAAAATTAATGTTCTGCTATATTTCAAAAGTAAATTTTTGGGCTAGTATTATAAGGGTCCCTTAAGAACCTCTGTAATAGATGTGTTTTGTACTACTAAGCAAGTACTACTGCCTATAAAAATCAAATATGCTTCAATGAATCATGTTATACATTTCATGCTAAAGGTACAGAAAGGACCAATATATATAGGCTTGCAATGACTGCTTTTTCTTATTGCATTCAAATTTAAAGTGATTTTTTTATTAGTCATGGGGACTAGAGTGTGGCCCAATTTTAAAAAGTTATGCCTTAAAAATGCCAAATCTGAGAAACTACATTCACTGATTACAACAGCATAAAAGAATGTTGAGTGGCAAACTATTATTGATTACTCAAACTTATGGGGAACGCTCTAACATTGTAGTAACATTCTTTGATCAAGATCAAAATAGGTGTAATATACTTTCTTGGGATTTTATGATTTATCTGCAAAACCCCTGTTATCAACCACTCCTGTGAGTGGCTCTTTTTTAAGATTTAAATAAATGGTAAGTTTAATTTTAGGAAAATTGACTGACTTGTGAATGTATAAAAGTAAATACCCCACTTCTACATTTTTACCATTGCAGAAAACTTGGTAAACAATCTAAGTACTGTTTCATCTAAAAAGCACTACTTATATTGAAATTTAAAAGTTCAATCCCAAGAACAATTATTCCACTTGGTGATATTTGATTTATAGCTATATGATTCAGAAAATTGAATTGAATATTTGAAGTTAAAAGTACAGAAAAACATTTACTTTTTAATTTTTAGTGTATAAGAGTAGTTTTGTGATGGCCTATTAATAGCTTTTGAGTTAAGCTGTGATCTGTGACAATATGCTAGCATGCCCTCAGCTTTTGGGTGGATTTAACTTCAGGGCTTGCTTTGCCAATGATAATTTGATTACGATATTAAATTGTAGGCAAAATTGAAAATGTGAAAACTTTTAGTGTAAAACTAATGTGTAATTAGGAGTATTGTATGCAGCTTAAGAAAAGGAATATATAATACTAACGTATACAACTTTACTTATGTTGATGTATTGAGAATGTAACATTTTTGTTCGAGTGTTAAAATCTTGATGAAACTGACATTTTATTTATGTTGAAAGAGCTTCTTTCATACACTTATTGTATTCGTTTAAAAAAATTATGAACTGTTGCAAGTTGCTTCAGAATTGCATATTTTTATTAGTAAATATTTGTTTGAAATCAAGATCAAACATAATACTCCTGTGTCTAATTTTCTTATGTTTTGTTAATCAAGTGAAAATGAATTACTTTTATGTGGGAAGATAAATTATGCATTTAAATATTTTCAAACTCACAAGGTGGGGTCACTTAGGTTGAGAAAGCTTTTTTTTTTCAATTTGTTAATGCTGGAATTGTTAATGTCCTATTTCATTGCAACCAGTTTGTTTTCTTCAAGTTGGCACACACCTACTAATTCCTTGCACTTAAACGTTTTTCCCATGCAATGTTTGCTTATGAAAACCTTTAATCTTAAAATATTTTATGGGAGTGGTTTTTAACTTAACTCACTTTCTGTTGATAACTTTGAGATGGAAATTTTTGGTAAACGTTTAATTTATTTTAACTGAATTTATTTCCCTAAAATTGCCAATTTTAAGTTTTGATATATTTTAATCAGTCAATTACAGAATTTCTTTCCATAAATAGCTATTTGTTTAAATTATCCTCTTTTGATTTTAAAAAGTAAAAGTTACTTAATTATCTGAATCAAAATGTAATGCTTTTCAAGATTTGAGAGAGTGCACTGTTTTATATTTTAACCAAAAATTTACCAATCTTTATGAGGTCATGTTTTTAGAACATTTGTGATAAAGGTATTTGCTAGTCATACTTTTAATGCTAAAATTGTGTTTCATTGTTTAAGAACTATGTGTTTTAGTTGAACAAAAGCAGATACTATTGACGTGATTTGATTTCAACTGACCCACTCTGAAAAAGATGTTTATAGAGTGAGAATGTTTCATTTAAGTGAGCTTCCTTTTTGTCTGGTTTTAACCATGTTTAGAAACCTTCATAACTACCTGGAAGACTTCTCAAATCATGCATGTCTTGTGGGAAATTTAGTGTATAAATGTTATTTATTCTTTGTATCAAAATTGATACTTTTTCATTTCAAAGGCTTCATTCAAAATTGTATTCCTTAAAGTCATTATCATTTCATTGTATTCGACATTTCAACGGTAAATTGTCATTTAAAGTTATGCTGTTTTTAAATTATTACAAAATTCAAATATTTTAATGCTAATTGCTGCACAGGAATGTGTAAATATTTTGAAATAAGTTCCTTACAAACAGACAATTCGTTCTGTAATATTAGAAATTTTAAAATTGTGAATTCACCATGCAATTTGTTTCTGAACTATACCAGTGAATATGTATCTAATTAACAAATGAAAATTTAATTCAATTTAATGCTAAGATTTATTTGATTGACTTAATTTGCTATCCTTCTGCATCCTCTTATCTTTAAAAAAGAAACAGAAAAATCCATATGGATCTGTAATCAGAAGGAAATTAATGATTAATATATTAGGAAATTTAAAACGAATTTCGAATTCTATACTTTTGTGATATACTATATCACCGTGCTATCTTTGTTCATAAAAATATTTTCATCTTAGTATTGTATTTTGAGTATCTTTCTTGAAAAATGCTTACATTTTTCTTCCTCTTATTAAGTTTTCAATGAGAATACCTTTAACCACTTGCTTTAAGGTTCCTCCTATCTTCTCTTCCTTCCTTAATCTTTCAATGTAAAGTATTTTCCTTGTTACTTAAATGTGTATACTAGGTATTTGTACATAATTATAAATTCATTTTCAATAAATGTAGGTTGGGAATGTATGTTAATTTAGATAAGCATAAAATAAATATGCTCTTTTCTGATACTTAAATTTACAATTGTTTTAAAGTTAACAAATGGGGGGAGGTTCTTGAAATGGAAAAAATGTAATGAAGAGTTTAAAGCATTCCTTTTTAACATTGAAGTTAAATTAATTAAACTGAATTGAAAAATGTAATATCTGCTCAATTTTATTCACTATTGTACTTCATAAAATTAGTTCCAAACACTCAAAAGTCTGAAGTTGCACTGTCTTATTACATCCTGCTATATTGGTGACCTGGTCATGATAAACTTCATAAACATGTGCAACATCAGTCTACCAAGCAGTACATAATTGAAATTGGTTGCACTGGCTATATACACTACTGTTGTGTAATTTAATTTTATAGTGGTGGCTAAGTTCACTACTAAACTCCCCCCTCTAGAATTTAGAAGCAGCTGAATTCAATAGATGCTACTACTAGTTGCTATTAATTGCCAATTTCATGAAACCATGAGCTGTATTAAGATTATGGTTGTACTTCTGTATGTGTAGTCGTTACAAGGGATGATTGCAACCGTTTGATTGTCCTGTGTAGTATTTAGCAGCCAAGTTTGCTAGCTTTGCTTTTAGCAGCCAACAAACTGCTAATTTTGAAATGAGGCTGAATGGCTATGAAGAATAAAGCCATGATAGGAGTAGAAATAATGTCTTATCACAGAACTTCACAGTTGAAAATAATATGCATCAATTCAATTGTTCATCGTGCACCTATCAAAGTACACGTTGATTGAGGCGAGCGACCATCTGGCTTGTTTGAAAATGTGCGTTGATAGACACGTCTATTAAGTCACCAATGTTGCAGTGCTGTTATCGAATGTCAAAAAAATAGTTAAAAGTTAGAAAAGTCAAAATTAAAAAAAGGTATTATGTATTTAAACATCTTAATCAGCAATAGCGATTTTAATATAGAAGTAGTGGACAACAGTGAATCTGTTAGCCTTTATGCTATGGCTGGTGCAGCAGTTGTACCCTCTCAGCATAAGAACTAATAGTAAGCCACTGTATAAAGATTAACACTAGTCAAATTACAATAGACATCTTTTAAGCTGTTCTCTTTAAGAGCATTGCCTCTCAGTACAGTATATGCGTTTATTGCAAAATAAATTATATTTGAAAAATCTTGTGCTGTCAGTGGTTGGATTTGATAGTCGAGTGCAAAACAAAGATTTAATGAGTCACGACACCCCAACGAGTATTAGTATTTGTTTCATTTCAATTGTCTATTTTCAATTGCAATGCTAATGTCTTACATGAATTATTTTGAGCTCTAAAAAGTTATGTCTATTTCATAAATTAATGCTATCTAAGCTAAGCAATTGTGTGAATAGATTTCATTCTTTTCATATTTATTTATAAACATTATCTCTGTTAATGTAGCTTTTATATTTAGTTAACTGTTCTGCTCTCACCTTTTCTATGTGACTGATTCTAATCTAGTTCTTATCCAGTTCAATACTTATTCGATTTAAAAGTTGTTCAAAACTATCTGTTTAATGACATTCAGAATATTTTGTGTTCGAGTATTTGGAGATCATCAGTCTTGATCTTTTTTCATAAAATTACTCTATTTGATCATTTCTGATACTTTAACATCAACCATATCATTTACTGTAATGGTCATTGCTCAACTTTGCAACATGTATTGCATCGAAAGTGCATTGCTCTCTATGATGTATTTGAACTTTTAAAAATTCATTTTTATAAAATTTAAACGAACACCTCACCTATTCTCATAAAGTTAAAAGATGGTGCATTGAAAATGTATTTTTCATTGAATCAAGTATTCAAGAAATTTAATTGGAACTGATTTTTAAGAAGTCAGAAGATTAAAACTGTTTGATGTATGTTAAGTTATTTTGCTTTTTCAAGTATTTGTTCATTTAGGATTTCATATTTTGTATAATTTATAATTATTTAAACTGGACATTAAATCACTTGTATGTTTATTTTTGTTGTATGAGACAAAGCCGTATTGCTATCTCTTACAGAACAGTAATGTGGGCAGTGTGCAGATTAACTGTTCAAATTTTGTACTATTTAATTTTAACTAATGTATTTGGCCATGATCCTATCTTTTGTGTTTTGAAAAAGTCATGTTCCCTTGTCATTGGAATATAGAATCTGTATTTTTCATCAATATTTGTATTTTTATACAACATAATTTAATATTTATGTGGATCTCAATTTTGAGAAGTCTTATTTAACTAGAATATGGATTTGTTGAATCAAGCTCTGTATATAAACCATAATTATGAGAATAAAATGTGTATTGGCATTTTAAATAAAATTCCTTTATTTGTTAGGGCTTCAGTAGTCCGGTTAGAGTAACGAATCAGCAATCAGAGGATTGCGAGTTCAAAACTCTGTCCATCCAAAGACCGTCGTGTATACGGTGCTGGTACATGTTAAATTTGGCGTGGTGTGGAAGTTTGGAGTGTGGTGCCATCTTGAATGTTCTCGTCATCTGACCATGGTTCAAGATTACGGCGCTGTTCTTGGATTTTTCTCTTCGGAATTGATCCAGGACCGTCGCCAGTATCCCGTTGTGTTGCTCCAGTGCAACATTAACTACCTATCCTTATTTATTAAGTGAGAAAATATAATTCGCTTTTTCAATACTCCTACCGTTTTTCGCTCCATATTATATTTTTAATTTTCTAGGTCACAATAAAACTTAGTTGTATGTGGTAACTAAAATTTAGGACAATTGGTGTTATCCAACTGTCAAATAAAAATTTATAAACAAAGTCTTAAATTTCGACCCCATGCTTTGCTGTACGATTCAGGTGTCAATGAATTGAGTGTGCCATGTTGGCCCAAGCACCCCTGCATTATTAAAAACGTAGCTATTTAATATTTTTACAAAATAACCAAAGCTGAAAATGTTGATGCTGTTAATTAGAAAGGGGCTATCAGAATATTAATTTACTAAATATACCTTGTCGGAGTATCGAATCGATTCCAAAATAGAATTTGCTTTGTAGACCTTAACACAGTAGAACCTTGATTAACCGAGCGTGCATGTTATCCTGGCCGAATTTGATGGGTTTCTTGAGCTTAAAATAAAGCTTCGAACGCGAGTGTGAGCACTTTGTTCAAATAGGCGAGAAAGTACTATGAATCTCTAACATGTTGTACAGTAAATTTTTTCTGTATTTCGTATAGGTTCGTTACTACGTTCGTATTATCCGAGTTTCTGGTTATCCGAGGTGGCCTCGGTCCACACCACCTCGGATAATCACGGTTCAGCTGTAACTTGATTGACAATATATTCGAATATTCTGCCTTTACTGAATTAGATTTTCTAAGATTGAAACGCACAGATTGAGATGAAGTAGGCACGATTTTAATATTTTCTGCTATTAACTTCTCAAGACCGCTACTTGTAACTTGAATTGCCAAACGAGGTGAATTCACTTTCCTATGAATAAATGCACAAGAAACTCCCCTAACGAAAAATTTATAGAATTCTTTAAAAATTTATGGAATATGATCTATAGAATTATGACCCGTTTTTCTATAGCTCTATAAGTAACCTTTTGTTTCACGACTACTTTTCTCTAGAATTTGATAGAAATATATTTCCATAGAATTAGCTCGTTTTCTCTATAGAAATCGTTTTCTCTAGAATATTTTTCATCGAAACGAAATTTCGTTTCTCAAAACCTAGAATTCTATGGAACTCAATAAAAACTTTCCGTAAGGGTTATAAACGAAACGGAGAGTAGAGGCACAAAATTGATTTTAGAAGTAAAAATAAAGGGGTAAACCGGGGAAATGCACACAATAGCCCTTCATTAAACTATGCCTCAATATATCTTGTCCCTCGATGGATTTTTGGTTTGCGAACAGCAGAAAAAATCTCAATCTGCTGCTCTAGAATTGGGAGTTTAAAGCACTTGTTTTAAGCAGCTGTACTGAACTAAATTTGCAAGAAAAATTTGATGTCTCAAAAACGTGGATGAGGAATTATAATTTCTTCTTTTGAAAAGTAGTTTTCCAAACTTAGTCTTATTTTAAATGGTTTTGCCATCGATTTTGTGTTCAGCGAGTAGTTTTACATAAATAAATTAAAATGCGTTTCTTTTCGAAAACTTATCATTTCATTTCTAATGAGCAGGTTTTTCGGTACATCGAGCTTTTCCTCACGATATTTGGAGAGATTACTGTAATTGAAAGATAATATGGTTTGATTTGTCGCTTTACTTTCATTTTTTGCTACACGAGGGCTAATTAGACCGGGACCTACGGCTTAAAGTGAAAGGGATTGTGTTTGACCTTCCGGGCTTTAGTTTCAATGGTGTTCGTTCAACTTTTTTCCCCATAGAAAAAAAATTAGACCAACGTGGGCGTATACGCTGACAGTCGCTCTTTTCGTTTTCTCCACTTTATTTCGGATGACCGAAAACAGATGGAAGCAACCAAACAAATGTGAAGATAAGAAAAATGCTGACATTCATGAAGATGTGTGTTGCCACACATGCTGAAAATTATCAACTCTACCCAGACATGTCTCGGACCCCTCGTGAAAAATATTTAAAACGTCACCAAACACTTTTCTGTCTTGGAGCAGTTAAGTGCGAATTAACGTTATTCTTATGTTAAATGCCATTGTTAATACGTTATTTACAATCCAACTACTTATTAGCTCCAAAAGTTAATCGATTTATTTCATATCCTGTAAAATGTTGCTTCATATCTGTTTACTTTTTCTTGGGATCGATTTGTAAGATGAACACTAAAGCTTTTCCCATAAAGTAACTTATTTTTACTTCACAATTTTTTCTGCATGTCTAATTAAAAGCCTAATTTGTATTTCGTATTTGTAAACGATTTCTGTTTACAAATACGAAAATATCTTCTATACCAGCAAATTTATCTGCAATCGTACTTCTGATTGCACTAAACTTAAATGTTTCTTTGAATGCACAACTTGATACCAATACACTATTAATAGTGATATTATCTTAGATAATTTATTGTCCCACTTTGGGAGAAAAACCCCACACTTGCAGTGTGTCGTTTCAACATAAATTCTATATAGCTTATCTAGGAAAGAGAAGATATGATTTAACAAAGTCTTACACACGTGCAACACTAATGTTATAGCCTCTTCTCGGTTTTAAATTCGAATAAATATTTCCTTTTATCTATAAATAGACCGACCATACGTATCGGGACATACCGTTTTCTCATTTCTCGTTTGAATAAAAAGGTCAATTTTGCCCCGTTTTTAATAAAAAATTATGAATACATTTTAATATTGGTCAATCAAGCTATTCATAATCTAAAATCGTAAATTAAGTATTGAAACTATGAGGGCTACGTTAGTTGTAAGATGAAATTATGTCATTGAGTGAGAAGTTTTGTAAGGTGTTGAAAGGCTGCAATTTGCTGCGTAATATTATTTCATCGGAGAAATATTCATGGTACGATTGTGGTGAAGTAGTCATCTCTACATCTACGTAAAGTTTTGTATGAGTTCTGTCACTGAAGAATAATACATAGTAAGCTGAAATATGTTTGAAAAATCTTTTTTTGTCGTCCTTTTCGTGAATACAGATTATTACATAACCCCCGTCCCGTTTTTGCCATCCTAATGTCCCATTTTTATCTCAAGGAAATATGATCAGCCTATTCATAAAATTCAAATTTTGTGAAATGCATGCAAGCTTTCAGACGCTTATCGCAATAAAAAATATACAGCTGCGGAAAAAACACTCATCTTTATTCGTGCATCGTTCAAAGGAGAGTAAATTCAAAGGTAGAAAATAACGTCTTTTATGAATGCATATTCATACGGGGCCATTTTCATATCAAATTGCTCTCTAATTTCGTGATTTCTTTTGACATATATAACCTAATTTTGACGTCAAATTTTAATATCAGACATGTTAGTTTCCAGTCACTATTAACCCAAACGAAATCGAATAATGTATCTTTTTCAAAATAATTTTTACTATGCAATATTAATTTTGTAATTAATATGATTAGGAACCTTCGTGTATTTTATTAGAAATCTGTTCAGTTGGACTTTTAACATGAGCTCTTTCCTCAGTAGAAGTTAGTCATTTCTTTTTGCATAGCGCTTATCAAAATTATAGGTGAAAAACTACCGGAAGAAATTCGAAATTTTGCACAAAGGCCTTTTAAATCGATTTCTAATGAAACATCAAGGTTGCTATTCTTTTTCTTTTAATTTTAATTTCATTATTAATGTTTAATATTATAGACTTACGAAACAATACTTAGATTTTATTTGATTCATTAATAGTTTTATAGAAATGGCGCAATGGAAGATTACTTTGAAAGATAATGAACGTCTGGGAAACTAATTAAACATTGGTATTCAAATAATTACTAGTCGATGTTAAATTTTAATATATATTTAAATTTGTATGAAAACTAGGATTGCCATTGTAAATTGTGATGTCAGCAATTTGATATCGATATAGCTCCTTATGGTACATGATTCATTTGATTTATTTCTCTACAGTCAGTTTTGGATACACAGGGGTTTCTTTTGCACATGAATGTATGGAAGATGTTATTAGTATGAATAGAAGACGTATTGTAATGCATCGAAGTCAGTCTTGTGTAAAAAACGGATGACTTGAATTTGCTCTACTATGAATGGTTTTTCTCCCGCAATTGTACCCAGGGTAATTTTCTGTGTTTTTGAATGTCAAGCCCTCTGAAGCATTCACACGCATAATTTCACCATGAAACCTGCATGACTTCTAACCTGTTTTGACCTTGACAAATAGAATATTTCCTAGGATTCTTTCAACCTATGATGCGACTATTAAGTCATTATGTCTTTTGGGTAAAAGCAATACTACACTACTCTGAAATCTCGTGGTGCTCAGAGTGCTAGCCTATTCATGCAGTCGAGTCTGAAGTTTGGAAACTTCTATGTGAATTTTCTTCAATAACCTTGCAGCAAAATTCTAAATTTTAATCAATAAATTCGGATATTACTAAATTATTTTAAAATTTGGGTGAACCATTATCGAATGTAAAAAGAACAGTCATGGATATGGACTAGCAATTTTTTACGTATCGATTCGTGAGTATCTTTTAATGGCCTGTGGACTTTGTCGGTATCATTATAATAATTCCACGAACATCAAATTACTTCAATCAACATCTAAGATAGAATCCTCTTCACAGAACAATAATCTATTCATATAAAGCTGAGTTGGCATCTGTCTGTCTGTTCTCTATACAAATCTACACCGTTTGACCAATCTACACCAAATTTGGTATGCTTATTTTTTGGAACCCTGCGGGTAACGTAGGCTACATATTAACCCCCGTTCTATTTGTCTTGGGTGTGCAGAGGGGTGTAACGTCATCCTGGACAGAGCACATGCTAGGGGGCGCTCTCTCCCGGTCTGGCTGTGCTGATGACGTCAGAGTTAACATCTACAGGAGTCGCCTCTCAAGATGACCTTGGAGTTTTATTTTTAGAATCTTAGAGTATGAGATGCAATCTCAAATGGATGCGGTTGCGCTGAAAATCGCCCAGTATCATCGTTTATGTATCTCGTCTGTAAATCCTTAAACTAGCTTTATTATTGGAATGTAAATTTTTATGATAATATAAAATTATTTTCATAGAAAGTGGTCTTTTTTTATCGTCGATATGGTACAGGGGGCTAAAGGCAATTCAAATTCTTCATAGGAATAACATTGCGTATTTATACGATCAATGTCGGATCTATTCACACTAAATTTGGTACATTCATCCTGTAGAATTCTACTGAACACATAGGCTATATATTAAACCCGTTCGATTTGTCCTGGGTTTGCAGGGGCTAAAAACAATTAGAAATCTCCATAGCAATAATATTGAGTAATATTACGATGAATTATAAACAATTCAACCCGAGCAACGTCGGGTAATTCAGCTAGTAGACAACTAAAGCTAAAAGAACATGATGGCGCATGGGAGCATTGGCATTTCCGAAAGTGGACCACCTCCAGGAGGCGTCTCAGTTCATTTGTGTAACTTTCTCATGTGACAATCGGTTGTAATAACAAACTTTATTGGGCTCAAACGCTGTTATGGATAGTGAGAAATAATTAGTTGTCAGTTCTTGATAGCAGAAGAGGCGCAAAAACGGAACTTGTGGGTACACAATATAAATAAGAGGTCGGAGTATGAAGAGTATACATTATTCCTTGATTTAATTGACGATGACTTCAAGTTTATCAGTAAATTCTTATGACTCACGCACAATTTGCAACACTTCTAGACATCCTGAGACCACATTTAAATAGTGAGAACACATTCATGATGTCAATAGGACCTCAAGAAAGACTCTATTATAAGCAAAAATATAATTGTTATGTGAATAAATAAAGTATTAATTTTCTTTCCAGACTTTCCTTCAACTCCCGATCTCTTGCCAAATGTTGTCCCTCTGTTGTTGGTATGAATAATATGGGTTTCGTAGGTTGTACAACTCTTCGTATTTTTGCACAATAGGCAATTTGTTTTGCGTGATCCATGTTTGTAGTCCAGGATTCACTTAGAAACTGACGGGAAAATGCCTGCCACGTCAACATCCGGTGCCTACACTACTCGGAAATTTCGGATGAGTCACCCGCATTGTACGGACGGAACGGATTTTATTTCCTTTCCGGAAACTTCGTCGGGATTGCCAATGTCCGATACGTATGATGCGGATAGGTGTGCGCAGTCTCATTCAAAACAATGTAAATAATTCTAAAATCCGATCCGTACTATGCGGAGCAGTGTGCGCTTATCTTTAACTCAAAGTTTGAGAATCGAATATATTCGCGCAGATGTGTGGTGCAAAAGTTTCAGTTTGCACTTCGCCTGACGAAAGTGGTCGCCACAGGCCCTTGCGCCACAAAACCTAACCAACTTTTAATTGGATACACGGTCGCCAATTACATGTGTGTGATACTCGCTTTCTAATATTCAATTTCGTCATGAACAAAAATGTTTTTGAGAAAAGGGTCCTGTTGTCGGTAGTTTTCTACAAAAGAAAAATTTCAGAGGTATAGAATCACACTTATGCTCTGGAACTTGGTTGGTTGATTTGAGTTTTATGGCGCAAAGTGCTCTGGAACTTGATCCCCACTTGGATTTTATCTGTTTAGATAGGTGTGGTCAGAAATGCATTCTTAATTTTGATCGAAGCTCACAAGGACAGAGCTGTGGACTCTTATTCCCTTACGTGCCACTCACCCTCTGATGATTCGTTTTTACATTTTATACTTTACCTCATATATTTATGAGCTTATTTGATTCATAATTACAAGCCGATCTAAAATGTTAAGGGCTGGTAAAGGGTCAGATTTTGAATAAGCATACACAATTACAAACTGTAAAGCGTCGGTTGACTAATGCAGTAACGGAATGGCTCGGATAAACGGCCAGGGAATATTTAGCCATCCACTACCCTCAGATGGGGTAGACTGAATTCTTAAAAGCAAAATATGTGATTTTAAACAATTTGACGCTCTATAAATTAAACGATGATTTTAGCAACATAATTCAAGGAAATAACTTCTTTTCGATTGTCATCTTGAAAAAAAAGTTTTCATTTGTTTTAATCAAATACATTGATTCATTATTATCAGAAGACAATGTGAAATTGATCCAAATAAGATTTTAAGACTAATAGAATTAGGAAATGATAATTAATTCCAAGAAACTGCTACCGGCTATACTTAATTTATATCCCTGTTCTAAAAGGAGAGGCATATTACACTCTTTATCAATATAACAGTGATTTATAATATCACTACTATGTGTTCATTTTCTTTTTCTGGACCGATGCCTTTAGGCTTCTAGCAACGCCCTTAATTCAACCACGATCAGCCTTGCTTTCAAATACAACAAAGAACCAATGCTGTTGAAGTATAGAGTTTATTTCATCATTTGTCTATAAAAGTTCACCGTCAATCTATTGGGCAAAATTTGAAATTCTACTAAAACAAACTGCGTTTCCTTGTTTAATGCCACGTTATTTTTCAATTGAAAGTTGTACGGGCCTGTTAGAAGCACCAGCCTCTCGAGAATTTCCCTGTTTCCTGGTGTTCATCATTAGTCTAATGGTTCTATATCCGTCCCACAAAAACTATTTTACTTAAAATACTTATACGGGATTGTTCTGATTAGTTGACCTTGTGTATCATTTCTCAGCAATTTTTGGATAGATATTTCCAATTTTAAAGTTTGTTCGAATTAAATGCAAATACTTGTCTAGCTCATTTTTTGGGTAGAATGTTATTTTTAACTGAGAAGTTTAAATTTAAAAAGCCTAAACACTAAAACGTCCGTTGGTGTCATTTTGACACCGGAAAGCGTTTATCCGTTTCTCAATTTCGTATCTTTTGTAGGTTTTTGACCATTTCTAGTAACTTTTTATCGTTCTACTTAACCCTTTGGTTTATCTTCGTATCGAAAACTGCCTTGTAGTGATCAGCCTGTGGTGCAGAAATCTGTTCCAAACTGTCACAAGTTCTGGCAAGGGACAATTTGTTTTTCCTACTTGGATCTTCATTCCCCTTGAAGTAATAGCATTTTTGTCTCGACGTGCCTTAGCAAAATTAGCCAGATCTTGGACAAGATATCTCGTCGAAACACTTGGAGGGTCAATAAACACACAAGAGGAATTTTTTGAGTGTAACTTAATTTAGAAAAATTATACAGAGCTAGAAATACCTAGAACGTCCGAAAGCAGTGGTTCTACCAATTTTGTCAAGCAAAACTTTTGATTCCGTCATGAGTTTAAGAGTCAATGAGTAAGAGATCCAAATTATAAATCAGAATCAGAGTTGAAAATTTATTTCAAATTCTGATTCGTGACGCGTTGTTCAGTCATGTAAATTGTGCACGAAACAAGAAATTCTTATTGCTGTATCTGCTGAAAATGATGTATATAGTATAAATTTTGTTTATAATGTTAATAATCAAACATTGTTAAATATTGTGCGTTGTCAAAAATAGCGCATTTTCTTTTATTTTCTAAATTTTGTTGCTTTACTTTTTATTTTGAGTTTGAAAATCGAATTACGCAACGTTTTTGTGGTATAAAAAATCATAAGCTTATGAAAATATCGTAAATAATTTTAAAGGCTAAAATGAAAGATAGTAGCGATGCCATATAGGTGTTTTTATTTATTTACTGGTGTCGAAACGACACCGGCAGACGTTACAGGGTAACAGAAGAAATATCTACCGTTCTAGTGTTAAGTCGTTGAATTAAAAAAAATTAGCTGAACAATAATTTGTCTAAAGCAAAAACTCCAATTGTAGCCGAGTTATCTATGCATATAAAGCAGATTTGGCATGTCTGTTCTCTATACAAATCTATACCGTTTGACCAGTCCACACCAAATTGGGTACACTTATTCTTTGGAACCCTGCGGGTAACGTAGGCTACATATTAACCCCAGTTCTATTTGTCTTGGGTATGCAGAGGGGTGTAACGTCCCGTCATCCTGGACTTCCTGGGGGCGCTCTCTCCCAGTCTGGCTGTGCAGATGACGCCAGAGTCAACATCTACAGGAGTCGTATCTCAAGATGACCTTGGAGTTTTTTTAGAATCTTAGAGTATGGTGCAATCGCAGATGGGTGCGGTTACGCTGAAAATCGCTCAGTATCAGAAAGTTTATGTACCTTGTCTGTAAAATGCGGGATGGAATTTTCAAGCATAAAGTGTAATTGCTTGAAACGTTGATCATGATACCGTATCAATATGATTGATCAGCCTTTCATAATGATGGTGGAATTCCAAAATTCGCATTCCTGGTGCAAGTTGCTTACAAATAAAAAATATTGATAATAAAAAAACTGACTGCAATAATACAATGTATGTCATTTTCTTTTAGAAAATGAACTCAAAGGGCATTCATAATCATTCTAAAACTCAAAATCGACTTTTGTGTATAGTCATCTCAGTATCAGTTTTTGTAGGTTTGTCTTACCTATAGTATATGAAATGGATCTAAATTAAATTGTAGAAGCTATAAAAATCTCAGTTTTAAAAAATATTTTTCGCTCGTTTATTTGTCTCTATATTTGCATTTTCTATGAAAGAAAAGTGATTTTTTGGATAACTTTCAATCGACTTTTAACCGATTAAACCCGGGCAACGCCGGGGAAATTCAGCTAGTTCCTTATAAAAGAATTGGTTATTTCTCCCAAAAAATCCAAGATCAGATTCAAATAAAAATCAACGTTCAAAGTTTTGAGGAAATATATTTAGTTATAATATACAAATTTTTGAACTGTCCATTTGCTTGAATACAATTCATTTTAGACTTGCAGAATTTGTGTTCATACTCTGTTCACCGAAAGAAATCAGGTAAGTAGATAGTTAATTAAAGTTGCAATGGAGCAACACAACGGACTATTGGTGAAGGTCCTGAATCAATCTCCAGGGAAAGAAACCAGGAAAAAAAAGTCAAAAACACGTAGGACTCAATGAAGTGATGAATTCAAAAGCAGAAGCAATGTTTCTTGCTTTATTCTCGAATTACTTCGGTATCTAAGATTCTTAATCGTTGTGATGAAGGCATAAGCAAAAGTGAAAAATCGGGTCGGCTGTGTAGGAGCATGGCCGCGAGGTTTTACGTACATACGTCTCTTTAGCGCATATTTATTTAGGTGTAGTAAATGAAAAAAAAAACAAATTCAGTAGCAAATTCAGTGTTTATCGAAAGCTGACGAGTTGCTCTTTCGCGTAGATAACGTTCGATGTATTTCTGCTTGGCTTTTCAACGAGTATATGCCGGCATTGTGATATTTTTAAAAAAATTTCAACTGTGATCCGAAGTTACGCAACCAACACTATTCTATTTCACTTTTATTTAATCTTAAATTGGCAGATCTCGACGTATACCAATTTGAATTACATTTCCAAAAGCACTTATGGTGAGAGGTAGGTCGTTGAATTAATGCCGAAGGAAATCCAAAGGAAGACTTTCTTTTCCCGACAACTTGTACAAGAACTAGAACATTTCCTGAGGTATGAGTTGCCCTCAGCAAGCCGCCCTTCTCAAAAACATTTGATTTTCTAAAAGAACGCCCTTCATCAAACACGCATTCAGAAAATATTTCGGATGGCAGTGTTCTTTCTCGCACTTCCCTAAATGGCGTAATATTAAATGAGCATTGCGTTTAATGATTTTTTTCAACTGTTCAGACTATTGACGAATTCAGGCGTATATTTCATCTGTAATATATGTGGGTAATATTTTAAAGATCAACATTTCATCTGCCACTCCCTGTGTGTAATACAAGAAATGAAGAAGCGCCGCCAAGTCTGGACTGGCTTAGTACGATTTTCCCAGAGAGAGGCGAGAGACAGTTGTAAACGATGACGCGAGAAGAGGATGGCGTACGGCCATGTCTAATACCCGATGAAGTGAAATTGTTAACTATTTTTAATCTGTAAATATTCCCCCTTTATTTGTAAATAAATTCTTTAATTGTTAATTATGTCGCTTTTATCCCTTTTAATAAAGTAGAGACTCATCCCAAAGTGGTTAGAGTATCCTACATACACTACCTGACATTGAAAATGCAACACCAAGAAGGATTTGGCAGAAAGTGATGAAATTTGGCAAACAGAGAGACAGCAACGAGCAATAAGTTATCTTTATTGCAACATTATACACCTTGCCACTGAGCAGCAAGAACGTCTGATCAGTAGGCTGTAGGACCACCGCGAGCGGCGATACAGGCAGCAACACGTCTAGGTACAGACGCAATGAGCGTGCGGATGGTGTCCTGAGGGATGGCTGCCCATTCCCTGTCAACCATTTGCCAGAGTTCGTCTTCTGAACGTGCCGGTGGCAACGCATGCAAGCGACGTCCGAGAAATGTTCGATAGGTGAGAGATCAGGGGAGACAGCTGGCCAGGGAAGTACCTGGGTACCTTGCAGGGCAAGTTGGCTGATGCGTGCCGTGTGCGGCCGGGCGTTATCCTGCTGGAAAATGGCATTGGGCACCCCCTGAAGGAAAGGTAGTGTCACCGGCTGCAGCACGTCATCCACGTATCGTTGGGCCGTCATAGTGCCCTGAATACGGACCAGAGTTGACCTGCTATCGTAGGCGATGGCGCCCCAAACCATTATACCGCGTTGTCTCGCGGTATGGCGTTCGACAGATGCGGCCGGATTGACCCTGTCACCACGTCGGCGCCAGACTCGTACACGGCGACTGTCATTTCTAAAACAGAAGCGTGACTCGTCTGAGAACACCACCCTGTGCCATTCCGTCGTCCACGTGGCGGCTCTATCCCGTCACCATTGCAAACGGAGACGTCTGTGCTGTTGGGTCAATGGTAGTCGTCTCAACGGGCGCCATGAGTGCAGGCCGCCAGCGATCGATCGGCGGATAATAGCCATGGACGATATGGGAGCATCAAGGGTGTCCTGCACATGCTGCAAAAGGGCGACAGACGTGGCTTGCGGGGCCGCCGATGCTTGCCGGCAGATGCGTCGGTCCACGCGTGCTGACGTCACTCTGGCTGCACCGGAACCCCTCAAACGTGCCACATTTCCTTGGTCCAACCATCTGTGCCACAACCGGTGCACCGTGGACGCGTGTAGGTGGGTATCTGCTGAGATTTGACGTATGGACCAACCTGCCCTTCTGAGGCCAATCACCATACCCCTCGTGAAGTCGTCTGTTTGCTGGAACTGTCTTGATTGGCGGCGTCCTGGCATTCTCCGCTACTAGACGTTTCCTCTGAGACACAAAAACAAATTGCAACTTGATTTACCTGGCAAACAGAGCGGCGCGAAACTGACCACTTTTGCAGGTTCCTTCCCTGGTTTTTCACTCGCCGTGCGAGGGACAGCTGCGCAGTTTGCATCATTTACATATTTCGGTGAGCTGCGTCTACCCTGTAAATTTCATCCAGTTCTGCGCACTCCTTCTGGGTGTTGCATTTTCAATGTCAGGTAGTGTATATAAAACTTCGATTTCTTCTGATATAACTATCCCCACGGTGTTTTTGATTCCAAAATCGTTTCAGGAAGGATTCAAATCCCGTGGGTTCTCCCCCTCTAAACATCCCTGCCCTTGAGTGCTTTTTGAACATACAAATGTGAATTAATAATAAAATATTTAGATTTAAGGGTATGTTTATTTAAAGTTGCAAGCATACTGCACCTATCTTTCCGTTGGCCCTATTTTTTATGACTACGTGCACCACTCAGGAACGGCTCTGCAAGTACAAAACTAAGCAAGAAACAAATTCATACTATTCAGTGCAGATTAATCAGAATGATTTTTAAGAAAACCTTTATACAAAACTAAGAGAATTAGCGTGGTGCAGCCGTCAGCTGGTTTCCCATACAGTGGCCACATTACAAAAATAAAGCCCGTTTTTTCGTACAGAAGCAAGTAGGTACATCTCGCTGTCTAAAATTGCAATACTATTGTTACATTTTTATCAAAAAATCGTCTTATTAAGGAAATTAAAAAAATACTTAATTCCAAATAAAAGAATATTAGAACTTTGAAAAGCCATTAAAATTATTTTTCCTTTTCCAGTTACATTTCTATATGAGGAGGAATTTTCTTCATATGTTTCAACAGAAACAAAATATCACAACAAATTGATCATAGAAGCAGACGTGATTGCCCACCTGCCTTCTTTTAGCCAGACATTTGGAGAAATTGAAGCAACACTACTCCTCTCACTTCACTAACTTTGTTTTGAAAAATCTTTTTCATAAGAAATATATTACTTGTCATAGTGTAAGAATTGTAATGATTCTTTTTGTTTTAACTAATTAAAGAAATAGTTTTAAAATTTCTGTTTTATTTTCTAAAACCGAAAAAATTGACAGGTAACCCCTGCAAAATCTTATGCAAACAAAGATAGTGGTAGTTAATTAACGTCGCACTGGAGCAACACAACGGGCTATTAGTGACGGTGTGGATCAATCCCCAAGGGAAAGATTCAAGGACAACGCCTCGTAATTTTGAACCACGGTCAGATGACGAGAACAACACCTGAGCTGGTGTCCCACTCTACTAACTTCAGCACCACACCAACGTGAGGACATTTGAAGCCACGACAGATTTAACATGAACCAACTCCCGTGTACACGACGGTCTTTGGCTGGACAGAGTTTCTGCTGTTGCTAATCCGTTGCTCTTACAACTGGGCTACCGCGGCCCGCAAAAAGGAATTTATCTTTTGGAGTCCCACTAATTCTTAAGACTATAAAGGAAGTACTTGAACAAACAGTTTGAGAAATGCAAGCTATGTGCAAGTCCTCGTGTGGAGGCGGGCAGTAGAATAGCTCCACCGCAGCCCAGCGTGTCGTAGAAGGCGACTAACGGCGTACCTCCTTGTCAGAAGCGGGGTTCGGTTGTGCTACGTACTAGTGGTCTCCCTACTCGTGGTCAACCCTTCGGGGAACTTCGGGCGGAAGGCGTCCCGATGTGTGGGGCCCGCTGGACTTCGTTGTCGTAGTTCACTTGTGTGCTCTGCGCATGACTTGGAGGGTACAACAATGGGAGGGTCCCACTCTTCCTCTCATCTTAAACACGTTATTTGTTTATTCGTTTGCTCTGTAGCATTCGAATTGCAAACGGTCTATCTTGGCAGCGGTAGTTGCCCAGAACATCGGGTTGAGCGGAGCCAAGAAGGCGACCTGCGGTCGCCTCACCGGCTCTGGTCCCTGTGGGCGGGTATGGACGAACCATATAAATTACGTGGGATGACCGATTAAACCACTCGCCACCGGCCGCCAGGCTGGATATGAGGAGGTCACCTGCGGGGACTAAGCTATGTGCAAGTGCATCGATGAAGGGCGTACAGTGGGAAAGTTTCAAATCTACTATTTTTGAGATCTGCCAATGGTTTAAACAATGTTTTTCACTCTTTTTTAGGCTAGTGACTAAATGTTTTTCGAATTGCAATTTGTGTACCAATTATAACGTCATATATGGGACACCTAGAATGATGTGGATCCTCAGGAAATTTAAACAACTTTTCAAAGAAAAGAATTGCTTATTTTGGAAAAATAGTCCAAAATATTCCTTACGCGCCTCATTATTTTCTATTAAGCAGTATATAAAGTTACATTTACATTGTACGAAAATTATACTGAGTTTGGATGTTAAAATTATTTTTATTAGCTTTCAATCAGTTTTCTTTTCACTAAAGCTGTAGTGAATTTTAGAGGTATTTATATTTGTATTTTTTAATTAACGTCACACTGTGGAGCAACGCAACGGGCTAATATGAACTTTAGAGGTAAAAATATTAAAAACGTACTTTTAAATTGTGTCTTCTCATTTCCTTATAAATTTCGAAGAATATTGGGACAATTTTCCCATTTTACCTTTGAAAATGCACAATTCTCCACGATATAATACCCTAAAAAATAAAGCAGGACCGCATTTATGTATCCTTTGAAAAATAGTTATAATCAACGATTTATGTTCGGAATTTGGACTAAAAAAATAGAGTGAAATATAGGGAAAAAAATAATTTTTCAGTAAAAAAGGCGGCTTACATAGGCTTACCATACTTTCCCCTTTCAAATCGGGACACTTTTATAAAAGCATACCCTATTTTTCGTTCAAACTGGCGCACATTTTCCTGTGGTGTTACCAATGAGTTCTTCAAGTTTGAGGACTGGAAGCTCTACGTGGGATACTATATAATATTCTTTGAAAAATATGTTTTATTAAAAACAGTAATGTAACATTTACAACGGGATACCGAGAATGAGATCCTTCTTATTCAGTTTTTATTTGCTTCGGAGTTCTCCTTTCACTATAGGTGATTCCCGGGTGGACTAGCTCATGGAACACAGCAAGGAAAAATCATCTGACTTCGTGAGTGGTTGAGAGAAATTTCCTATTGCATCGAATGAGAATTGTCCTGGGAAATGATTTTTCGCCAACTGTTAGCTTGCCAATCTTAAATCGCCAAAGCATAGAGCCATTTTTTGAATTTCATTTGCCATCCGTATTCTTCACTTCATTCGTGTTCTGCAGATGGCAAATGATACAATAAGAAATTTCTTAACTTCTCACGAAGCCTGACTATTTTCACCTTGCTGCGTTCCACGAACTAGTAGAAAAGGCGGTTGATTCGCGTGGTTTTGAACGAGTCTATTAGGGGACTGGTGGGAACGTGAGCAAACCCCTTCCACAATTGGCGTCTCAAGCGCGGATTCTGGCTCGAAGTTCATCGCTCGGTACCGAAAGCAATAGTATTAATAACGAGTTGACAGGGGGAAATATCCATGGCGATCGTCATACGTTTACGTGTGGCAGCCTTCTAACGTCGCTTCCACACTTATTCAGAAATCAAGTGTCCCAAAGTCGCAGAGACGTAATTAGAGGAGGGCAGATGGGGCATCTGCCCCGGGCGCCGGATTTGGGGGGCGCTAAATTGACCGAGTATTTTTTTTACTATAGATATTTACGTATGATAAAAAATGAAGAGGAAAAACTTATTAGTAGACTACAAAAATCAAAAACTATAAAAGGAGCTAAATGCAGAATGTGTGAAGAAATAGCAGGAAAGCTTAACCTAGATCTTCTTTTTAAAGAAGTACGGAAGAGGAAGAAGCGGATGTTTGATGAGAAGGGCGAAGTTGAAAGCTATGAATTCTCAGAAGAAAAAAGTTCAGATTATTGATTATACAAATAATAGATTGGATTACGAATGAACTGAGGCAAAGGTTTCAAGTCATTCAAAACATGAATAGTTTATTTGGTTTCCTCAATGGAGCTCGGTTTGAAACAAAGAAGGGAGAAGAATTGAAGCACTTGCACTTGAGTTAGCTATCACATATAAAGAAGACTTAGACAAGGACTAGCCGGCGATAGAAGTGGAGAGTTTTAAGTATCATGCCTTGGATTTAAGCTCTAATATGAAAACGGCTACACCATCAGGTCTTCTGACGTTAATATACAACGGACTTAAAGACGCGTCCACCAACATAACGACAGCGTTGAGAATTTTCCTCACAATACCAGTCTCAGTCGCCTCAAATGAAATGAGTTTTAGCAAACTAAAGATCATAAAAAATTACCTCAGAAACTTAACAGGACAACAACGACTAACCAACCTGAACATCATATCAATAGAGCACAAGTTAGCTTCAAAGCTATCTTTTGAGGACATTGTAAAAATATTTGCAGCCGAAAAAGCCCGTAAAGTTAAGTTTTAGTTCAAGCTTTCTGTGTTTAAATTAATTTTTTCCACATTTTGTCACTAGATTAAGAGATTGTGAAAAATGTCTAAGATAATACTAAAGATAATAACTTGAGTAAAATATGTTATTATTAATTCTTGTTCCACAGTTTTCCAAAATTCTTGAATGGTTTTCGGTCGACGTTTCGATAATTCTCTTTTTAAAAGTCCAAAAGCACAAAAGTGGTGCTTTTGGACTTTTGTCTCGCCCTTTCTCACAAAAGGGTGAGACATTTGGAGATTTAACAGGAATATCAGTAAAGGGTATTTATTGACTTGATACCACTTTCTTCCATTTTTTCCACGCATTTAATAGTGGATTTAGATGTGTGGCTGCTTGCTTTATCCTGATGCAATTCTGCTGATTGTTGGCACTTTGGGTAAAGATATAGTATTTCCTTTTTTAATATTGGGGATAAAATAGTGTCTTGATAATATGTGGGAGTTGATTTTTACATTTTTTCCCCTCTTTTTAATTTTAATTTTCCATTATATGCAAAACCGGTAACAATCATAAATCTCTTAGAGAAAGTTCTCACGTTAAAGTTACAAAGTTGAACCACGTTTTAAGATTTTTCTCCCCTTTTATGATAATAAATTGTTCTCTTTTATTGCAATCATTTAAATACACCCACGCCTCCTCTATTGTCACAACATTTTCCCATCTTTCTCCAGCTAAATGCTTCTCATAAAGAATTCTGCAGCGAGTTCTGCTTTCTGCAATATGTCGTGGAGATTGATGAACATTGTATTTTTTGGCCTTTTTAAGATTCAAATCACTGTTAATTATTTTATTTACAGTTGAAACTGAACTTTTAATGACTTTGTAATAGTCCTTTGACTTGGCGGATTCTCTTTTAAAATTAAAGATCTTACCTTACAAATATTCTCAGAAATTATTTTCTTTTTTGGATAAGTATTTTTCCACTTTTACGCGTTTATTCCTTTCTCATTAATATTACTTATCGCACCTTTAGATATAGGAAAAACATGACTTTTACAGCGTTTTTGAATAATTGAATAAGCATAATTCTTCTTCATTAATAAAGAGCGGAAACATAGCCTTCCATCCATTGCTTATTTAAAAGCGCCATTTTGAAAGTAAACAAAACTCTGAGTTAGTAGACGATAAGTTAAAATTTAACTATTTAACTGCTGCGAAAATAAAATTATTTCGTAGCATACAATTTTTTTACAGGTCATCAAAATCATTCAAAAAATGTCCGAACAGCCTCTGTATTTATCATAATTAAATATCCTATTCTAAAGCAACAGTCTGTTGATTTTGATACAGCCCACACATATCCCGATATCATTTGATAAAACCTTTTCATTTCATTTGCAGCGATTATAAGTATGAAAGAATATACCAAACATGCTACTCTTAGATTATTTGTCAATTAGAATTAATTAGGTATTCTATCTTGTGCTAAAAATGAAATTGCTGCAAATTAATCATTTACCTTTGAAATCGAACATTTACCATCTAAGTTTAATAAAAAAATTTGGACAAGTGGAATTTGTGTGGTGGCGATATCAGGTGTTGTCGGGGAGGGTTTTGGTTTGGTTGGTCGGTGTGGAGAGGCGCCAAGGCGAGTTCTTGCCCCGGGTGGAAACTAGACTAGTTACGTCTCTGCGAAGTCGACTGCCTTTTCCCGGGAGCCCGCCACTGTACTCGCTGATGTCAGTTACATCGAAAACAAGCGATATAGCTCTGTGACTTCCAAATAAAATAAATAAATCTCCATTTACCCCTAAATATCTTAGTAGAGAATGAAGACTCGATAGACTTTTTGGTCACAGATGGTTCAAGGTATTTTCTCCTTTATTTACGCATCTTTCACCTTCGTGTCCAGTTACACTCCTGTTTGCTTAAAAATTAGTGATTGGTAATTCTAATATCAAATCTATCTATTGAATGTAACTTTTTTTAACATATTAAGCGTCTCGTTTCGTTCAGAAGGATTTTCGATGATTCAAATTTAAGAGCTTAGAACTCTACTTAATTCAGAAATATCTTGATATACTATTCTCTATGACCAATAAACACACAACAAAGAACACTTTTTATGTACAGCCGCGGGAAAAAATTCTTGCCCTTTATTCGCGCGTCGTTCATGATAGAGCAAATTCAAAAGTATCATTAAATAGGGAATAACACCTATAAAGTTATGTGCATGTTAAAATATTGGTCCTATAGATGTATTTATTAGAAAGTATTAATAACTATCCATGATACAAAACTGGTATTGAAAAAGTAGATTGTCACCATTATATAAAAAATTTGGTTTTAATACAAAAGTACGAGTATGAAAAGTACTAATATGTACTTCTTGATGCGAAATAGAAATAAGAATTATTTTTTAGATGTGAAAAAAGCACATTTTTGAATTAAAATTGAATTGCTTTTGGGATTTACCTTATTGGCTCACAGGGAATCGAGGTCCAAAGGGAGTCGTTAAATTCAAAATTTTGGATAGGTTTCCAATAGAGTTAATCAGAATTAGACTGAAAAATTGGAAATGAGAATTTGATTGTTTACAAACAAGTTGGTTTCTTTTATCAATTATGTCTTTTCTTTCTCGTGGGAGAAAGGACCTCCTCGAACTCGCAGATGAACAAAAAGTATCGGAAAAAAAACAAAAAGTATCGTGCAAAAGTATCGGATAATCGTAAAATAGAAAGTAGATCAAGAAAATCATCTTAGCCAGTGAACACTACACTATGACGAAGAGGAAGTTAAAATTTATTTAACCCGTATTATGGAAGTTAGGGTAAAGAGAGAGAAAGAAGAAAAAGAAAGGGGAACGTGTTATCAGAAAAGAAGAAAGGGAAGAAAGGTTCCGAATGGAAGAAATCGTGTAGAGAAGAAAAAGCTAGAAATGCATGCTGCAAGTGAGCAAGAACTATTTAGTAAAGAAAGGGTACCAAATCCAATAATTGAGTTCGCCAAATTACTTCGAAATTTGAAGAAAAGAATGATGAAATGGGTCTATATTTAATAAATTTTGAAAGATCTGAAATGGGCAGGTGTGCCTAAAGAAGATCGGGTGCCATATTTACTAAGCGTATTGTTCTAGGAAATTTCGAGCATGATGGCTAGAGAATCACCTGAAGATGCAGAGTTAAGATTGTGTGAAAGATATTATTTTTAAAAGATGCAAAATGAGCTCCGAGGAACTGAAGCAGATGTTTTAAACGTCATCAAAAAGTTTTGGATAAAACATGGAAAAGTTATGCTCATGAACTTACAATCTATTATGATGAATGGGTTTCGGATTTGGAAATCAAGACTTTTGAAGAACTCGGAGACTTGCATATCACTGAACAGGTGAAGAGACGAGTGCTGTCTGAAGTAAAAGAACATTTTCTGGAGGAATGGAGGAACTTGAATTCTCTTGAATTAGCTACAAAAATAGATCAATTTGAAAATTTAAAGGTGAATCTTGTACCCAGAAATACTAATCATGCTTTCCAGAATAAAGAAAGTGTCAAGAAAACATACGTTGGTTTTCATAAGTTTAATCGAGAAAATAAACCCTTTGGAAAAGTGGAGTAAACAGAGACCTTTACAGAGAAACATTTTGAAAAAGAAAACTTCAATGTTATGAATGCAATTACTATGATCATCTTAGACCTCAATGTCCTAAGTTGAAGAAAAATGAAATCATAGCTGCTTACAAATTATGAGAAAGGGATTAATGGATTTGATGTCTCCCTACATTAGTATTGGGTCTTAGATTTCTATCTTACCAGACACAGGAGAGCCAGAATAGATTTAATTCCTAGAAAGTTTGTAAACCACATATGTAAAAGGGTGAACATGTATGGATAGCATCTCCTTTAGCGGACAGCCCCATTTGCTTGCCTATAGCGGAAGTAGATTTGGAGTGTGAGTTGGGTCATGTTATAACCAAAGCTGCTGTCGAGGATAGCTTCCTAGATAAAGAACACTACCTATTAGGCAACAAGACCGTTGTACTTATAGAAGAGATAAAAAAAACAAGGACATAGAAATCTAAGTTTTAAATGTGCAAACTCATGCTCAAAGAAAAATTTAGAACATATGGATCAAGTGAAGATAAACTTTTTTAAGGCCTCAGAAGACGAAAACTCTTATCTGAATTAAAAGACTCTGTAATGCCCAACTACCAGCGTTCTCTATCTTTCAATAAAACATCGAATGACGACTGCCCTCGTAATAGTAACATTTCTAGTCCTGGCGGTGTTACTTCTAGGGAGACGGAACCGTTGAAAATTTGTTACATTCATATGGTTTCGTTCAATGTTGCGAACGGCAAGCACGTCTGTTTTCTCTGCAGTCAATTTTCTGAAAATATTGATAATTTAAAACGTGGTGATACAGTTGAATTTGAAATGACTTATGATCGTCGTACTGGAAAACCAATTTCTAGTTCTGTTTTCAAAATTACTTCTGTAGTTGGTGAAGTAATGTGTGAAGAGAGAGTTTCTGGATTTGTAACCACTGAAATAAAGGATAATACTGAAGGCAGAGTTGCTTATGAGAAAGTCGTAGCTAATGGTTTTTTCTGCCCTATTCTGCTGGAGCTGTTGATGGAAGTGTAAAGCTTCATCCTCCTGATAAGGTCACTTTTCGTATCGCTACTGAAAAAATACAGGAAACCTTAAAGCTTGTAATATTTTTTGGAAAAGCCTTTGCCTGTGAGATATCGTGGTGTTATCTGTGCTCTTAAAGAAACATTTGGTTTTATTGAAAGTGGTGATGTAAAAGAAATATTTCCCCCTCCAATGAATGCAAAGTGTTCAAAAGTCTTAATCTTAGCGATGCTGCTGAATTTGGAATAGACTCGTAATAACAAGGAAGTTGCTATAAGTGTAACTTCATTGCCCTTAGGGAGAGTGATATTTGAAGACGTTGGAACTGAAAGTTTGGTTGGTGAAATAACTGAATGGTTAGACAAATCTAGAAGTCATTTTGAAGAAAGCATAAAAGTTCAAGATGAAGTTGAATTTATTGTGATGCAGGATTCAACTATAACTAGTTGTTACATTGCAATTCGAGTAAAAGTATTGCCTCCTGGCACTGTCGAATATGCACCACCTTCATTGAACGGCTGTGCGAAGACAGATCAGTTTAATTCAGATGAATACACTTATGTTGGAGTGGTTGGAGTTTCTCTCGTTGGAATGCTGAAAGTCCACAAAAAGGATACAAGAAATCTGCTCAAGAAGATGAAGAGGAAAAACCGCCATATGGTGTCATCGTATGTAACAGAAATAGAACTACAGAAAAGGTATATTATACAGTCAGTAATTGTGAACGCAAACCCAATTGTGTTCCTCGAACGGTGATAAAGTAGAGTTTGGAATAATATAAAATGCTAAAGATAACAAACTATAAATCTGGTGTGAGAATTTTATCTAAAGTACGCAATGGCATCAGATATTCTCATCGAGGCTTTGTTGCAACCCTGAAAAATACTTTTGGATTCATTGAAACATGACAAAGAAGTATTTTTTCACGATAGTGTATTTGATGGAAATGCTTCTTCCTTGGAAGTTGGACAAGAAGTAGAGTATGGGGTGACTCACAAAGGCAACAAGTTAGTACCGAGTGTGTTTAAGAAAAAATTAAAGGTGTTAAATAGCACATAAAAGCATCAAAATGCCAATTTGCGCAACCCTATGTTAAATATTTAGGTCACTGGGTAGGGCAAGGACAAAGAAGCCCCGAAGATCTAAAGATTAAGGCGGTGTCGCAGACTTTCACGGCCATCTACTAAAACAGACATCCGTGCGCGTTTAGGATTAACCGAATATTACCGTAAATGCATCCCGAAATTCTCAGACATATCTGCTCCTTTAACAGATTTGTTAAAAGGAAAATCTCGAAAGGGAAGTGTAAAATGGGCAACTCTATGCCAAGAACCTTTCTTGGAATTAAAGAAAAAACTTTCTGGAAACCCTGTGTTGTACACACCGGATTTTTCAAAACAATTTATTTTACAGTGCGACACTTCGAATGAGGGAATTGGCATTGTGCTGTCCCAGATCAATGAGGCAGGAGAACATCCGATTTTGTTCTTGTGTAAAAAGTTTACTCAAACCGAATGAAAATATTGTTCACTGAGAAAGAATGTGCTATCATTATGCTATCAAAAAGTTACAGTTTAATTTAGATGGACAACTACTATTCCTGGTTCAGACTGACATAATCCACTAGTTTGGTAAAAGCAGAATACAGGAACAAATTCTAGGCTACTAAAATGGGCTCTAGCCCTCCAACATTTGAATTACGAAGTAGTCCATAGAAAGGGAAACAGCATATAAATGCTGACAGTTTAAATCCTACACCTCACGTACGATAATATAATACTACTTTTTGTGTTTGTATTTGATATTTTCTTTCAATAAAAATATTTTAATCATAAGTGTACATTGATATATTTACATTGCAAAAAATGTTGATTTGAATTTAAAGTTATGATAATCTGTAAATATTTTAAGATTGAATTGCTTCTTTAATGAATATTACTGAGTAAAATTTGATTATATTTAGTTTATATTATGATATGATATTTTAGTTAAAGTAGGTGGTACAGCCAGAATCTTTAGGGTGTATGATCTACTTGCATATTTGTTTGGGCATGAGATGTTGCCTTTGCGAAAATTCTATTGCTGCTGTTTAGTATCTTTTTTGCAGGTTTCTATCTTTGCAGAAAAAATAATCTTGAAGAGGGAGGAAATAGACTATAACGTCCTAGCGTCCGAGTGTCTAGTCTAACCATTGATGTGAAATATAAGAGCTTCAAAAAGTGGGACCAACATGTCCCTAGATGTCAGTTGACTGCTTCGCGAAAATTCAGCTTGGTTGAGTGATTTGATTCTTTATAACCGCTCTTGGTGACATAACATTTTCTTATGAAAGGTTAGCGATGCAAATGTGCATACTACTGAACATTTCTTGAATGTGTGTTACTTTTTAACGTTTTTAGCTATTTGAGCTGTTATATAATTAGCTGAGGTTCTCGTTGGGATCAAGTTTAACTAGCACGCATGCAAAAAAAACGTACATGTAAAATAAATAAGTTGTATTGAATAGATTGATCTCAGACCGGGAGACAAGATACGGCCCTCCGAACAGGTTTAACCGACCCTCAAGCCAAATACGCCCCTTCGGATATACGAGTATTTATCTGGCTCGCAGACTAGATAAGGCCCACCAAATATTTTTATCTGGCCCGCAGACCAGGACAGGCCCTCCAAATCAGTATAACCAACCCGCAGCCCACATATGGTCGTGCGGACAGATTTACACGGCCTGCATACCAGATACTGCTCTCCAAATTTATATCAGGACTACAGTTCAGATACGGCTCTCCGGATAGGTTTACCCGGCCCACAGTCGATATACGGTCCACCAAATATTTTTATTAGGACAGCAGACCAGATACCGGAAAGGTTCATTTTTCCGTCATTTGTTTGCTCACATGATAAAATCTTATTTTTAAATATTCAACTAAGACACCTTTTATGGTGATAGCTTGTGATTTTCAAGACGAGATTGATTCATTATATGAACACACACATTAGATCAAAGATGGTATTAATTTCTTGCAAAGTTTGAGTTGATACAGACAGAGCCGGTCAGAGGCCCATGCGACAGATGCGGCCGCATCGGGCGCCAAGATGGGGGGGGGGAGCCGGTTGGCGCAGCAAAACCTCCCAGTAAAACAGCCGTCCACACAGAGGCGGCAGAATTTCTGCTTTTTTTACCTTTTCCAACGAAGATATAATGACAATGACAAAAGAATTAAATATTCTAGTCGGAGGGGGATTTTGGGCTTCAGTATTCGAAGGATATTAATGTTGAAGACTTAGTAAATGAAATTCAATGTTTCAAAACTCATTGAGGATATAGAGTCAGCTACCCAACTTGACTTCTTAAAGTGTATATGCAAATATTCTCTTAAAGATCCATATCCGAATATAAAAATTACCCTCGGGATTTTTTTGGCCTTACCGGTTACAGTGTCCTGCGAGCGCAGTTTTAGTAATTGAAACACATTAAAAACTATCTCCGGTCTAGCATGGGGCAAGAACGTTTGACAAACCTTGCTATTTCATCCATTTTACAAAAGATGGCAGAAAATATGGATTTTTACGACATAATCACAGAATTTGCCTTGCGAAAAGCAAGAAAAGTAAAGTTGTAGGTTTTAGGTTTTACAATTTTCTATGTAGTTTATTTTATGAAATTTTTTTATTATAAATTAAGTAGGTATCTCCAGTTACTCTTTTGACGTGAATATGTCTTTAAACTCGGTATGGAGGTCATCGGCTCATCGGCAGAAACTTGCAATTCACGAAAAGTGTTGATATCTCAAAGTCCCATAACTCCAGGGGAACCAGCCTATGGGGATAAATGATCTACCATCGTGTAGAGGAAGGTGGGCCGCGTCGACCAGGTCGACCACTAATCCGCTCTCCCTCTGACCTTTATACCGCGTGGTGGGGGAATGAGTCACATTTCGGGCATACGCTGGCCTGTTTAACGATGCAACTTCAGTTCTAATCGACGGGTCGTGGCGAGTGTGTGCTTAAATTGAAGAGAACGACGAGTTTTACTATTTGAATTGACTAGTTGACAGTTTAAACCATTCATGTGAAAATTATGTGCAGTGGAAAGTGGCAATTTGTCGAAGATTTCACTATGAGGCCAAAATATCACACTAAATTTCAATTGTGGCATAGGAAACGTAAACAGGTTGAAAGAGCAGTTCAAGACGAACAAATTGATACCAAGAAGTCTAAACCTATGATAAGTGCGGAAAGATCTATAGCTTACCGAAGATGTAAGAAGGAGCAGGTTGAGCAGGCACGCGTACGCGGCGACTTCGCTGGACCATCTAACGAGCTGCCACCAAGCCTAGAAACACCACCATCGACCTTACCTTTGCCAGGAACATCAGCATCGACACCATGCTATTTGTCTCGTACTTTAGCTATCACAGACCCATCATCGATAAGGTCGCCATAGAATACTACGCATTGCCCACACTCTAACATCACTGTTATGTATCCATCAAAACTGTTATGTTTCCACCAAAACTGTTATGTATCCACCAAACCATAAATAAATAAATGTCAAACAAATACCCGCTGTCTTCATTTCACCAACGACCCACTGACCAGGTATTCCTCCCAAAAGTATTCACGAACCAAACCTTACGGTACAGTGGGGATTGTGCAAACCCGCTGTTTTTATTTTTAGTCCTAGTTCTACCTGTATACATTTTGACATTGGGACGCCAAGCCCTACCTTTGCCAAGGGCGCCAGAACCCTATATATGGCACTAACTCCGGCCTTTAGGAGCCATTCATATTTATCGATATCAATTTTTCGTGATTTTAAGACACCTCAACCTAAAATATCAAACGATATCAAGGACTAAAATCCCTCCCCCTCTCATTTGATATCGATATCACCCCCCAACGAAATTTCGCACATCATAAATGATGCAAAAGAGCTGGCTGAGAAATTGGAGACCAATCCAGAGTCCTCGACTGAAACTTACATCAGGCTAAGGAATATAAAGAAACAATTTTCTTATGAAGGGTGAAGATAAACTTGTTGGGGCAGGAAAGACCTCTTTCAAAGTAAACTTCTTCTATGTGGTTTTAAATCAAGCAATCAGTTCTTTGTCAGAGGTTTGATCAAATGCAGAAGCATAGAGATAACTTCAAATTTGACGTTAGATCTATGACGTTCAAAGTCTTCAGCAATGGGGGAAAATGAACTGAGAGAGTGCTGTTTAAATCTGCAGACAGTTTTGGCTGACAAAACCGAATGTGATGTAATGAGCTGCTGGATGAGATCTTACTTTTAGCACCGATGCTGCCCCGAAAAGACTTTATGTTACTTAACTACTAATTCTTTCATAGATACGTTTCCCAATGTTTTTGTGAGTTTAAGAATATTACTTACCATTCCTGTGTCAGTTGCTAGTGAGGAGAGGAGTTTTTCCAAATTGAAACTAATTAGAAACTACCTGAGGTCGACCATTTCCCAAGGGCATCTGAGCGGATTAGTCACCTTGGCTATAGAAAATGAGATGCTCAATGCCACCGATACAGACACAATCTTAGGAGATTTTGCAAAGCAAAAGGCCAGAAAAATACACTTTTGATGTTTCTATTTTTGTAGTTTTTTCTTCATCAGTGTTGAACAAGTGTTTCATAAATCATATGATAATAAGAATATTTTTCAGCGTGTTTTATTTTCAATAATAAATGATTTAATATTGAATTGCTGAGATAGTAAATACATATTATGCTATAATGTAAATGTAATGTTGACTTTACTGTATTAAATGATTTCGAAATGAAGAAGTACCATTGACTTTTTTGTAAACCAATTACCATGGTATAACTATTTTTAAATACAACGGATATGTTAAATGTCACAAAATCCATTACCTTATGAAGGCCTAGCAGAAAAAACCCTGGCCAATATAAAATACGCATTATACGCAATAAAATAAATTAATTTCACAGTAGGCTTTTCTAAGGGGAGGGAAACAATATGGCGAATCTTTAAAATGGGGGGGGGGCAGATCATCAGCTCACATCTGCAATAAGTTTCTTCCAGACCGGCCCTGGATGCACATTATATTCTTTCTTATTAATTTTCCATCAGCTTGGGACACTAAAGTTTCTTTCCAAGTTTTTAACTTTTACATCAGCCTGTTTTTCCCTTCTAATTAATTCATCAGCTGTGCGAGTGGTCAGATTTTTCCGGTAAATTGGATATTGAAGATAATGCCTCCGCTTAAAGCCAAGTACCCCTTAACTTTTTTTACAAGAAAACAATTTGTTTCGAAATGCTTGGAACATAATTTGGTATATTTAGAAGATTTTAAATTTTCTCTATTGCGATTTTTTTTCCCACGACTTTCTCCATCTTTGGGAACACTAATAAATGGAACAAAATAAAAATTTTAAATACATAAGAACTGAATAAAGGAATTTTTAGCTGAATGAATGACATCTTTACAACTTCTTATTCAAGTAAATATATATTGTTTTACTTGTAGTTTTAAAAATCATAAATACAAAATTATTTTTATTGTTTGAGGGACAATACCTTAAAAGTTTAAGTTATCACAAATTTAATTTAAAAATTTTTTTCAGTTAACAAAATGCAGAAAATTAATGTTTTGTTTAATTGAGGAGCTTGAGTACTATGAGTAAATAAAATTTTCACAAATATATTTTAATTCGTTCAAATACTCTAGAGAAAAGATATCAAGAAGTGTCCCCTTTAAGGTAGAAAACAAAAAGTGAAGGATTTCATTTCTCTGCGGAATGTGTCTGCCACATCACGCTTCTTTATCGAGTTAAAGAACGGTATAAACATTGAAATGTTCACAAATATTGTTCGAAATAATCTAATTCAGTATGATTCATCTGAAGATTAAAATATATAAGGAAGAAAGATAAAACTGGTTTAAAAGTGGAAAATAATTAAATTTTAATGTGAGGTTTACTTAAATACTAAGCTAAAAAATCAGGGTGCCGAGCAGATATTTGGAATTAGTACAAAAGAAGTTCCATTTCGTTCTCTAATTTCTTGCTTTTCCAATTTGTTACATATATTGCATGCTTCATTAACAAGAATAAAAATACCTCAAAACAGGTAGACAGTATTTCAATTTCCGTCCAAGCACTGCTTTTGATTTTAACAGAAGAGAACGTAAATTTGTTTTTCGCCTTTCCAGTAGAAAAGTTATAGGTTCAAGGGGATTATTTGAAAGAAAAGATCTTCCGTCAAATACAATCTTAATAGTGAAATATTTTACGTTTTAAAACATAAACAAAAAGGTTCCTTAAAGGGGATAAATGTGATTCACATTTATAATACGGTTTAGGAAATGCTTTAATCCTATTTTTAAAAAATCGATTTTATTTAATATATAATTCTTAAAAGTTTCAAACTTTATCTTTTATTTTAATTGTTATTTTTACGTTATTCCACAGATGGGTGGATACGAAACAATTTTGTTCAGCAAGAAATAACAATTTAAAAGATATACTTAAGTTCATGCTATCGATTTATAATATTTTTATTGTGTAGGACACGAAAGAGAGAATATAGTGTTCTTAATTGGCGCCAAGACAGAGAATGATTTCACGCAAGTTTTCAAGTTCGATTTATTATTTTTAATATTTTAAGCCCTTATAAGATGTACAGTTTAAAATAGCAAACACACTCGAACATTAATTATTTTATTTTATTGTTTAAGAACATTGAACATCATTATTTAAGATATATATTGATTGCAAATCTATGAAATCTTTTTTTCATAGAAAGGGAAATGTCCGCAGGTTGTATTTATTACTTCCAAAGTTAGAACATCTATTCTTATCATACCAGCAAATATTGCAAAACACAAAAAAATGTAAAAAACACGCAAATCGCTCACCTGTGTGTGAAATGTAATGTTCCACTTTTAATAAATTTCGATTTGCATCCATATACACAGCACGATGGAACCATGTTAGCTTTCACTTTCAATGCATTTGCCATAGAAGAAGTAATGCGCAAACTATATGCGCGTTGAAGAGAAGTCTAAGGATCACGTTACTACTGTTTTTAGTCACATGATCATGGGGACATTGTAATATCTTAGTTATTAATATATTTAGTGCAATAATTTGTTTATATTTGATATCCTTAATTAATTATTTGTAAATATTAACTGTTGCTGTCCAAGCACAACTCAACTCGATATGGAGAAAAACACAACAGTAAGAATGTCTAATCTTGGATATGTATACGACCTGTACTAGCACTAATTCAATAAAGTTCCTTCTTCACTTGTATGAGAGTATTTCTCAGTAATCATAAGTCTTACTACTTCCAATATATTATAGTGGCGACGAGGATAATTCGAACTCACAAGCTTTCTTTATTGCTGTAATTAAAGTTTAGCATCACCATGAGTAGGTTAGGCCTAATCGGCGCGTTACTTTCATTTGACGTGGAGGTGGACGACTTCAATCTATACGTTGAACAACTGGAACATTTTTTTCTCGCAAACGATATCGAAGACGGCAAGAAAGTGTCCGTATTTATATCAGCTATTGGATCAAATACCTACAAACTTCTACGGAATTTGCTTCTTCCGAAGTCGCCGAGAGAATGCTCGTACGCTGAATTGACGGACATATTGAAGCAACATTTCAAACCTGCTCCAATCATCATTGCGGAACGCTTCCGTTTCCATCGGCGGAACCAGACAGCTGGGGAATCTGTTTCTCAATATTTAGTGGAACTGAGAAGGTTGGCTTCTACATGCGAGTTCGGTGCGTTTCTCGATGAAGCACTGAGGGATCGTTTCGTCTGTGGATTGTGCAACGAAAACATCCAAAAGAGACTCCTGGCAAAGAAAGCTCTAAAGCTATCGGATGCGGTGGAAACAGCTGTCGCCATAGAAATAGCTGAAAGCGACGCTGCAAATATGAAGACACTTACACCGGCCGTCAACAAAATCCGCCAGAGCTCTTCAGATGTGCCAAAGAAAAATCATCAGCCATCAAGAAATGCTTCGAATAAACAGTACAAGAAGTTTTCCAAATGCTACCGATGTGGGGCTGCTCATGACCCTGCCAAGTGCAAGTACAAATCTGCGACCTGTCATGCTTGTGGAAAAAGTGGACATATATCACCTGTCTGCATGAGCAAACACAAAGGCTCATCTACAAAAAAGGTAGAAAGGGTTGAAGATGACTCTGAGGCTTCCCTTTATGCCGTGAACACCATAAATCAAGTTTCAGGCAAGAAAAAATACATTGTTCCTGTTATTGCTAATCGCAAACAGTTAGACATGGAACTGGACACTGCAGCTGATGTTTCCATAGTATCTGAAGTGTGGGTGAAAGACAATTTACCCGGAACTGAAATTGTGCCATCGTCAACCAGATTGAAAGACTACAACGAAAATGAAATCCCAGTTATTGGAGAATTCCTCGTTGAAGTGCAGTGCAACAACCAAAGTCATTCGTTACCACTAATTATTGTAAGTGGTAATCGACCTGCTCTCTTTGGAAAGAATTGGTTGTCAGTGTTCAAGTTAAATTGGAATGAGATATTTTCAGTATCCTCAAAGTGTGTGAACAGTGTTGAAGCACTCAAGAAAAAGTACACAGATATTTTTCAAGTAGGTGACCAACCGATTAAATATTTTAAGGCTGTTCTTAAAATGAAAGAAAATTGTCAACCTGTTTTTTGCAAAGCTAGGCCTGTTCCGTATGCTTTAAAAAACTCTGTTTCTGATGAAATTAAAAGATTGGTGAAGAATAATATTTGGCAATTTGTTGAACATTCTAAGTGGGCAACACCTGTAGTTGTGGTACCGAAGAAAAATAATGCTGTGAGGTTGTGTGGCGATTTTAAGGTAACTGTAAATAAATACCTTGACCCGAACCAGTATCCTCTTCCTACTCAGCAAGATCTCTTTGCTACCTTGAGAGGAGGCAAACATTTTAGTAAATTAGACCTGTCACAAGCATACCAACAGATTGAATTGGATGCCGACTCTCAAGAGTTATTAACTCTCAATACACCCATGGGTTTGGTTCGCCCAAGTAGATTGATGTATGGTATATCTGCAGCCGCAGCAATTTTTCAATCAGTCATGGAGCAAATATTACAAGGTATACCTAGAGTTATATGCTTCCAAGATGATATTTTAATCTCATCTGCTACTGAAGTAGAACATTTTTCTACATTAGAGACTGTAATGACAAGACTACAAAAGTATAATGCAAAACTAAATGCAGATAAGTGTCAATTTTTTAAAAGTAGTGTTGAGTTTTTAGGCCATATAATTGATGAAAGTGGTATTCATCCAACCCAAGAGAAGCTAGAAGCAATTAAGAAGATCAAAACCCCAGAAAATGTTTCTCAACTTAAATCATTTTTGGGTTTACTGAACTATTACTCTAAATTCATAAGAAATTCATCTACTTTATTGTCTCCTTTATACAACCTTCTGAACAAAAATGTTCCTTGGACATGGTCTGAGGAATGCCGCAATGTATTTGAACAGTGTAAACAACTTCTAACATCTGATGCAGTATTGGCTCACTATAACGAAAATCTTCCTTTACAAGTATCTTGTGATGCTTCGCCTGTTGGTTTGGGTGCCGTTTTATCACACATTGTAAACGGTGAAGAAAAACCGGTAGCCTATGCCTCTCGAACATTATCAAAGGCAGAAGTCAACTACTCGCAAACTGAAAAAGAAGCCCTAGCCATAATTTTTGCTTGCAAAAAATTTCACCAGTATCTGTTTGGAAGAAATTTTGTGCTATACACTGATCATCAACCTTTGGTTACAATATTTTCTCCTACTAAGGCAGTACCAACCATGGCTGCTGCTCGCTTACAGAGGTGGGCATTGCTCTTGTCTTCACATAACTACACCATAAAGTATAAAAAAGGTGTTGCACATCAGAATGCTGATTCTCTTTCAAGATTGCCCAATGAAGACGTAAATAGAGACTTGTACCCATCAGACGTTTACAAGATTTCCCATTTGTCAGAATTACCTGTAACTTCTGATGACATTGCCAGTGCATCTAGAAATGACAAAATTTTGGGAAGCATAATGAAATATGTTCAGAATGGTTTTCCATCCAAAATTGAAAATCCTGATTTGAAGCCATATTTCTGCAGAAAAGATGAATTATCTGTTGATAGGAATTGTGTATTATGGGGCATGAGAGTAGTAATTCCCAATGCCTATAGAAAACACTTGCTAGAGCTGCTTCATGATACTCACCCCGGAATTGTGAAAATGAAAGCAGTTGCTAGAAGTCATTTTTGGTGGCCTAATTTAGATCAAGACATTGAAAACATGTCTACTAATTGTGAAACTTGTCAAGTTGTTGCTAAATCTCCTCCAGTCACACCGATGCAATCATGGGTCTGGCCCAAGGCACCGTGGGATCGTATTCACCTAGATTTTGCTCAGAAAGACCAAATCGATTACCTTGTTGTAGTGGATAGTCATTCAAAGTGGTTAGAAGTGGCAAAGATGTCGTCTACATCGTCAGCAAGCACAATTGCTGTATTGCAACAACTGTTTGCCAGATATGGACTACCACTAGAAGTTGTTTCTGACAATGGACCTCAGTTCATATCCAGGGAATTCAAAACCTTTTTAAAATCCATGGGAGTTCTACAGACGCTCATTCCAGCGTATCATCCCCAATCAAATGGTCAAGCAGAACGTACCATTCAGACTTTTAAACATTCTTTAAGTAAGATGCAGTTAGACTCCAATGACGGTAGTACAGTAACTGTCAAGGTGAATAGATTCTTGCTTAAATACAGATCTTCACCTCATTCTACAACAGGCTTATCTCCAGCAGAGCTTTTCCTTAATCGTCCCATTAGGACTGTCTTAGAGTTACTGCATCCATCTACAGCAAGGCATGTTGAAAAGAAACAAAGATGTCAAAAACAATACTTTGACAGGTCTCACACCAGTAACAAGAAGTTATCATGTGGACAAGACGTTTGGGTAAAATCCCATAGGGATCCTTCTAACAGGTGGATTCGTGGCAAACTAATTAAGCCCAAAGGACCCAAGACTTGGTTGATTGAAATAAGCAATAAGAAGTATCTCGCACACATGGATCAGATCCGTCCAGCTAGCTCTTCATTCCCTGAACATCGAGATGATTTCATTCCTGTTGATTTACCGGTCACATCTTCAGCTTATAATCAACCTACTTCCATCACCATGGCAGATATAGAACTCCAACATGATGACCCGTCTCCCACTCCTGAAAGTCAACAGTCTGCTGATCTTCGTACAGAAGGGTCAAATAATGATACTCCTGTTGCAGATGTCCCAGGCAGACGTTACCCAACACGAATCAGAAAGAAGCCAGATAGACTTGATCTATAATGACTTTTAATTTTGTATTTGTGACTTAAGTGCCTTTTTGTTTATTTAAAAAGGAGGTATTGTAATATCTTAGTTATTAATATATTTAGTGCAATAATTTGTTTATATTTGATATCCTTAATTAATTATTTGTAAATATTAACTGTTGCTGTCCAAGCACAACTCAACTCGATATGGAGAAAAACACAACAGTAAGAATGTCTAATCTTGGATATGTATACGACCTGTACTAGCACTAATTCAATAAAGTTCCTTCTTCACTTGTATGAGAGTATTTCTCAGTAATCATAAGTCTTACTACTTCCAATATATTATAGACATAAAAAGGTTGCCATAGCTTACTCTACTTTTATATCTCCTGAGTCTAACGGGCGAATGTCTGAAGCTTCCGTCTCCTAAGTGTCTTTGATGTTTGCGCCTGTCTAACTACTGATGTCATAGGCTCGATTCCAACGAATCATCATCATCAGTTTGCATTTGGACTCCGTCTGGTTGAGACGTCTCCGAGGCAACCAGAGATTTTTTGCATTTAGGTAGGTAGTTAATTAACGTCGCACTGGAGCAACACAACAGGGTATTCGCGATGGTTCGGGATCAATCCCGAAGGGAAAGATCCAATTTTTGCATTCAAGCATTTTGTTTTGCTTTGCGTGCTTCCAATGTTAAATCCTTATAAATAGTCTGTGTAAAAATAAATGTTTCTTTTAACGTCTAAAAAAGTTTGTATTAATTCGTCACAGCAGACTAAACTTAAAATTTGTGTCAGTGTAAAATTTACCACATGCGTTTTAGCTTGTATAGACTTTCGCTGGTTTAGAAAGATAAGTTTGATAATAATTATTTTTTGGCTAATTTTCTGCTCACGGGCTCATTTAATTCATTTTTCATGATGACTATGACATTTTTCACTATGAACATATATTGTTATTAAAATCTGACACTTCAATATATATTCTGTTATAGAACACAAAAAAGTTAGTATGGGAAAATTCAGAGAAAACATTAAAAAAGTAAAATTATAAAAACATATTTCTGCTTCAGTAGAAGCATTGGACAATTGTTCAGGTAATATTTCGACTCTATCTTTTCTCTTATCCGAGCGTCTAAGAATTACCACAGCCGATACATAAGCCACTCTCTCTTCATCAACCTGAAAGCAAGATAGAAATTGAAAATGTTCCTTTTAAATTGATATGCAGTAAAACCTCTCTGAATAACTATATTCTTTTAAAGAGATTATATCCAGATTCAATGTCAAATTAAAGAGATTAGTAACTACATGGAAGTCTTGCTACCATCAATGTTTTAAAATATAGCAGTTTATGAGGTTGAAAACAACGAACTAACTCATTGAACTTTATTTGAATTAGGTAGGTAGGTATTTTAATAAACGTCAAACTGAAGCAATACAACGGTCTATTGGCGACGGTTCGGGATCAAACCCAAACTGAAAGATCCGAGGACACTACCACGTTATTTTGAACCACGGTCAGATGACGACTTTATTTGAATTTAATTTTATGATATGTTATTCCCTAAACCCGTTTTGGTTCAATCAGATGGGAACTACCATTGCTTTTTTAATTCTAGATTAAAATTTTACTCATAGTTATGTAGTTTATGAAAACTTAAATTACTAAAATAAATTATCCCGGAAATAGTTCCATGTTCGGTTAATTGGACCGGCGAAATTTTACCTTTTTTTCTCTTGAAGTGCAGTGAATGAAAATTTGTTTTTCATATCACACCAAAACTATTTAATTTCGTATTTTGCAATTTTTACTATTTCTACCATATCTATTTGTTATGTTATATGACAAATTGTGTTGGGGATCGTTCTTTTTAAAATATTTATGCAAAATTTTTTTTTCACCCAAGCATGCGCTTTTCTCTTACTTTGTATTAGTGGCATCAAGTCAAGAATGTTCACAAAAGACTTTCGCTTCTATATCGTTTAAAGTCAACTAAACATTCAAAACTATGGTTTTCAACAATGCTTGAAACGTTTGTAAATTTTTTGAAGTTATTTATAAGACTGCAATTTTTTTGTAACTTTTAGTAATACTGTGTGGTCTGAAAATCGGGAATTCCCTCTTATCGTTTGGCGAGTAAATTCGACTCTTGATAGTAACCCTAATCTTCTACCCGTACCGTAACTCCTATATCGCAGTGTTCTATTTAGAAGTTTATATTCTGTAGGATTACTTAAATCTTGCTTTCCGTTCGTTAGTTATTGATATTTCCATTCATATGCTTAAATTAGTTTTTTGTGATCCTAATTTGTTTTATCCAAGTTATCCTAGTACGGAGAAAAGAATATTTTTTATGGATCCTAGTATTGGATGGTTTCAACCTGAACAGTGCGGTCCAGCTTTATCCTTATGGTCTGAAATTTGGAACACTCATCAGAGAATTGATAATCACGAGTCAAATAAGCTGGAGTTTAAAAGTATCGAACCGTTCATAGTCAATGGAAACGGCTTGCATTTATCAGATGAGAGGAAAGCACCGCCGAAAAAAACCGATACGAATGGTATCGTGGACAATGTTTACTCTAACCGTGTAAAGCGTAAAGAAAACAAAGCTAGTACTTACGCACTTAATCGAAGTGATGACTTAATTATAAAAGGTGGCGGTACTCCGTGGAGACTGAACGAAAAAGTTTACGGCCCTGGATTGTTGGGGTAAGAATACTTTTTGTTTCGTTTTCACTCAAATATGCGTGTTTGCATATGGATATTATGTCTTGCTTGAACCTATTCAGAGGTACAGCCGGCATCGTATATTATTACTTTCTGCATTTCATAAATTTTATGCGGATTCCCCTTCTGTTTTAGGATGTATTATGTGACAACAGGAAGCTAAGGTTATGTAAACTTAATCACGTATATTCAAAACTTTCATTTACAATGTGATTTCACTTGATACCAACAAAATTACTGATTTTGTAAGCTTTTCATTTTGCAATGAAATGCAAATTGTAATTGCAGTGCATTCTGCATGTGCAAAATGGCTCCAAGAGCAGAATGCATTGCAATTACAATGCAGTTGTAAATCCTATTTAAAATATAGACCTACTCGGATAAAATTTCTGTTATGACTTTTTAAAACTACCGTTCTTGTAAGTGTTGGAAATTTTAAACAAGAACTAAGTTGAGATTTACTAAACTTTTCAATTGTAGAAAGGATACTGGAATGAATTTCTAGTGTGAAGGAAAATAATTTTTTGGAGTACTAAACTGTTACAATTCTGAAAAACTTAAAATGTAATCTTGTAAGCACTTCGTTCTTTAATATAATGAAAATTGTAATTGCAGTGTTTCGCACATGCAATTGTAATTGCAATGTATTCTACATGTGAATAATAGTTCCATTTGCAGAATACTTTGCAATTACGAACATTTAATTGCATTACTCGAGATCTTGTAGTATTTTTTTAATTGTATAAAAAGTAAAGGTAATATCCCCAAAGAACTTAATTTAAACTGTTATTGGTCTAGAATTTTGCCTAATAATAAATGCTTTCAACTAATATTCACCAGAATAATAGCCAAGAAAATCTTATTTGTCCTTAATATGGTAACAACCTTGAGCCATTAAAGTTTTATTCGTAATATATGTAAGGAAAAGCCTTTTTGTCTCCTCAAATTACAATTGTTTTTACTATCTGTAATAACCACTAATATGAAGCAATCCGAAATTTTGTTTTGTATGAAGTTTTTAAAGACATTTATGCACATGTATAGCAAATTAGAGAAATTTAGGGTGAAAAAAAATTGGAACATTAAATAGTTTCATGAATACAGAGAAATTTTAAGGTGTAAATATTTTTTAGGCTTTAATATATGATGTTTGAGAATAAATAGCTCATTTATAAGACTTATAAAATTCAATTTTTATTTTGATATTTGCTTACAAATAAAACTTAAAATTTTCTAATTTGGGGAAAGCAAGGAAAAACTGGCCCTCTGAGTGAGTTTCTTGTACATTAAAAATCATGGTGTGGTTATATATTGCAACATGGGAAAAGGAAATGTAGCATACTGAATATTGTATTTCTAGAACTTGTGAACAATCTGATATTGCAAATAGTTAAAATATATACTCTTTTGTACGAATAGATTTTGTTCATAACGGTTATTGATTTTAGTTTACATGAAGAAATTGAAGATTTCTATGAATATATATCTCCTACTCGAGCTGAGCATCATATAAGACTAGAAGTTGTGGAAAGGATAACAAAAATTATCTTGTCTGTTTGGCCTCAATCGAAGGTAAGAATGTGCTTTTTAATAAAAGAATTGTCATATAAAGTTATTTTGATAATTAGAGGCTTCGGCAATGAAATGTGCAATTCATTTATTTAGAAATGCTAACTTTCATTGTTTAGAAGTATTTTAACTTATTTCCATAACTTTTTATTCTTTTACATGTTTTCTATTTAAAATAGAAGTTCCCATATCTCGAGTTCCATTATTGTCAAGGAGACGCAGGGTATGCCAATTTAAATCGGCTTGATTTAATCAAGTGATTTTTTAGTAAAAAATTGTTTATTTAAATCAAAATTGAAAATTTCATTTTCCTCTGCTAAGTTTATTTTTATTAAAAATTTGCTTGTACTCGCTTAACCTTCCAAATTATACTGAAAATCCTTCCTTTGAAGACGTTAAAATAACCGTATTTGTTTCGTTGATTGGAATCATATTTCCCAGACAAGTATGTATTTCCCTTTTGGAACATTGACCAAGTTTCCCTTACAAGCCTTGTTCATCAGCATTGGTTTTGTTTTAAACATTCATTACTTTCGTATTAATCGCTGGTATGAACTGAAGTGAAGTAACCAATGACCTTTAATTGTTCGTAAAAATAATGCTGGAAGAATATTCCCACCCCAATGGATATTTGGGGCATTTGTCGCGAAACAAGAGAACATTTCTTGTTATGGTCCCCGATCGTAGTTAATGAACGAAATAATAAAACACATTAAAGGTGGATCGATAATTTTTCCGACTGTTGGAAGGGGTATAGACGGAAGAACTGGAACAATCTGGTTGTATTCACTGCCAAGTGAACCACAAATACAATTTCATTGATTCTGAAACTGGCACGCATAGATTATAGAACACATCTGGAAGTGCAAAATGGTGAAATAAAAAACATCAAGGAACATCTTGCCACCACATCGAGTCCTGCCTCGCAGAGTTTATGTAGAGGAAAAAAGCCTCAAATGATAATGATATGTTTGATGCCATCCTAAGGACAATTGCTAAACATTTTCCGCCCGAAACAAAACTTGGTTGATATTCGCCAATGGCATGCGGTTAATACGAAAGTACCAAACATTCTATGTGACTATAAATCACATGTAGCCGATTTTGAACTATCATCCATGTGATGAGTGAAGGAAGATGCTCGAAATATAATCACTTAAATTATTAAAATTGTGGTAACTTACTTTCTTTTTTGAGATGTTCTAGTTATTTATATTAGTATATTGTAGTTTATTCATGGAAAGACTCCAGAAACCTTTTGTTGACTCACAAAAGCATTCAAATTTTGCACATAAATCGTTATAATTAGGTATCTTAATATTTTCATTTTAAATTGTGTAGTATGTTGGTTAATTTTTATCTAAATTTTAATGGGAAATTTTATGCATTGATCCCTAGGATACTGCTATCCCTTTACACTGCTAGCATAACTGTTCTGTATCGAAGAATTGAAATGTAAAAGTTAATTTGCCCATCTGATAATTGAGTATGTTGACAAAATAGGTTAATGGATTAAAGCCGAAAGCTTTTTTAATGATTAGGATGGTTATAATGAATTTTTTATTGCAAGCTCAAAATTACACTGAATTGGCATGTTCGGGGAATACTGTTATACTTCTATGCTCTTCATTGAGAAAATCTCTATTTTCTTGGTATGTTGTGAACAAAACCTTTTTGTGTGTTTGGAATGTATCAACACTCTTGGTCAATGCTCAGAAAATTTGAAAAATGGCATTTTTGATTTCAATTTATGTATATTTTTATACCTTGTCTCATTACTTACAAATAACATTTTTTTTACAAATAAGTACTTTTTGCAAGCTAACTATTAGTGAAAAGTATTCATGCAAGTTCCTTTTATTTTCTTCTGGTAACATGATTTTTTCTCAAAAACAAGTCTAACTAATTAATTATCTTGGTCCGAAAGTTTCACGTCACCAGTTATGGGTTAAAATCAAACTAATTTAAACTGCTTAGTAACAAGATGGGAAAACACTCCTTATGCTTGACTTTATGATGTTCTATTTATTCTATCATGTGATTAACTTTGCTAATTCCTATGTTGCGTTTTAATCTTTCAAAAATTTACCATGCTATATTTCCTAATACTTAAATAATATTTATGCTGAATAACATTAACATAAATCAAAACTGTAGAGCTACATTTATTTGTGCACTTCAGTGCTTTTATTCCGCTTCTCGAATACGGTATGACTGTTGTACCGCCCGTAGTCTAAAGGTTAAACTTGTACGATCGAGGAATTAAAATCATCAAAATCGGATTTAAATAAAATCATCACCAGTTATATTATGATTGTTTAATACCCCTTAGGAGATGTGGCTACAGTGTTAGATCTTATTTTTGAATTAGAGTTATATATTTTCTTAGACATTTTTGCAGTTTGTATATTTCATTGGTGAACTTTATTTCGAAATTTAAAGTATCTTACACCCTTGTCATACAAATATTTCCTCACCTGTGCTAGTCGGGGTATGAAAATTCATGATTTAAAAAATCTGATTTATTATTTAAATCTGAGTTTTCTGAATTTAATTAATTTCTTGCCATTACAAGGTGAAATTTGTTGGACATGTGATGCGCAAATTACAGTCTAGTTTCTAGATAGTTTTGATTTATGTGTTACATATCATATATATTAATGTTTTACATTAATGTATTAGGAAGTATAGTGGTAAATTTTTGAAAGATTAAAATGCACCATAGGAACTAGCAAAGTAAAAATCACATGGTAGAGTAAATAGAACAGCACCACAAATGCTGAGCATAAGCAATGTTTTCCCATCTGGCTCTCAAGTAGTTTAGATTACTTTGATTTTAACCCATAACCAGTGATAAGAAATTTTTGGATCTAGACAAATAAGGTTGGCAGGATTCCACCGACATAACATTATTAATTTTTGTATAAAATTATTCAAAAATCAGATAATGCACAAAATTCTGAAAGTTATGATATGAATAAAATGTATAGAATTCCTTGAATTTTTATATAAAATAGTTGGTCCAAGACTTGCTTTTGAGAAAAAAATCCAATCACTAATAGAAAATAAAAGGAACTTACATCATGAAAAAGTTCCTACTTCTCATTAATATTTAGCGAGCAAAGATAACTTATTTATGAAAAATTGTTATTTGTAAGTAAACAGTAAAAAATGTGACATGAAAATACATAAATTCTAAATAAAAAATGACTATTTTCCAGTCTGAGCTTTGACAAGTGTTTCATAGGTATGTTCCAAGCACACAAAAAGGGTTTATACAATGAAGCTTTTCTCCATGAAAGGCATTGAACAAGTATAATACCATCCCCTAGAACATAGAACATGCCAATTCAGTGGAATTTTGAACTTTAATAAAAATTCATTGTGAAATCATAATCATTCAGAAAGCTTTCTGCTTCAATCCATAATCTGTTTTCTCAACCTGCTCATTCACTTATCAGATGAGTGAATTAACATTTACATTCCAAATTTCAATTCCATCAATACAGAATAATAAGCTAGCAAGTGTAAAGAATTTCAAAGGATCAATGCATAAAATTTAAATAAAAATTAACTATCGTAGACCAAACAAAATGAAAATATTAAAATTGCCAATTATAAAGATTTATGTGCAAAATTGGAATGCTTTTTTGATACTGCAGAAAGCTTTTTCGTTGTGACTAATTGTCTATATTTTTCATAAGCAGACTACAATACTAAATAAAAACCTAGAATATCTTAAAAAGAATGAAAGTTGCCAGAATTAATAATTTTAGCATCTTCACACATCACGTGGAAAAGGATGGTTCAAAATTGGCCATATGCGATTTATAGTCACATTGAATGTTTAAAACAAAGCCATGCTAATGAACAGGTTTGTGAGTGACGCCTATTGGTCAATGGGCCCAAGAGGGAAATACGTATTTGTCTGGTAATTATGATCCTAATGAACAAATGATCCTAATGGACAAATACTGCTATTTAGTGTCTTCAAAGGAATGATTATTTTCTGTATAATTTTCAGGGGGGACTGAGTGAGCAAAGTTATTAAATTGAATAAAATAACACACATCTCTTTAGTGTTTATTTAATTTTCAATATTATTAATTATAAACAGAAAGGAAAATGAAATTTAAAATTGATTTAAATTGGCATATACCCTGCTTCCAGTAAGTAATATTTACACAATTAGAATTCTGTAAAAGCATTCAGGTTTTGGAAATAAATTTTGTGTAAGGGTACACTATTATTAAATTTAAGGGTGGGTCTCAGGACACTTAGGCGAATGCAATAATATTGAATAAATAAGTATACCTGGGAACCTGATCAAGAAATGAATTGAGATTGTAAATATTTCCTATCAAGGAGAGAAGTGTTACACGATTTCTCCATATTTTTGTATTCCTTTCTTGGTTCTTTTAATTTTAAGGTCTATTTAGCTCATGTATCTCATGTTGCAAAAATTACCAAAGTTCACGAAACAAAATCAAATATTTTAATTCTATGTTCTTTTGAATTTTAAAGTTACCATTTAATGATTTTTCTATTACACGATTAATAAAAAATTTAGCTTAGTTAACCTGTTTTTGTTGCATAATTTTATGACTAGAAGATAAAGCCATATTTTAGACATACTTGAACTTTTAGACCGAATGAAGCAAACATTCGGTTCTCTTCTAAAACCAGTAACATTGTATAGAAAATAGCTGCCAGAATATCATTTTAATCAAATGTTTTTGACTTGGAAATTACATAAGGATTTCTTAACTACAGTGTAATCGAAATCATGTGTCCTCGTTATATAAACTCTTGCCAAATAGAATTTTTTATCCAACTGAAAAAATTTTCACGAGTACTGGGGAAATTTTCTAGAACTTTCAAAGCTTCTTTCTCTTCCTCGTGTCTTCCGTGGGGTACTTTCTGTGCCAATTTAAATTTCTTGAACTTATCTAACCATCATGTACTTATTATTTTGAATGTCCAATATTTCACTTAATTTATTAGACACGAAAGTATTTTTCTGATCACATTTGACATGTGTACATTGAGTGCACAGTGGCAACATACTTCATATCGAAAGTATTGGGTCGGTGTGAATGAAATGTCCAGAAAATGACCATCACACTTTGATGGTGATAACTGAAAGATAAAGTACCTGACCTGAATCTCCCTCTGAATTGATACTGTTGCCACTTGTCTGACAAGGCCATGATCCCGGAACGAAAAGTCTTGTAGCTGGGATGTGAAGAAGTCATCAACTGCACGGTGAACCTCCGTATCTTGGGTGAACCGTTTGCCAGATAGAAAGCGATCCAGGTGATGAAACATGAAAATCTGTAGGTGACAAGTCAGGAATAGGGGATGAGGCATTGCTTCATAGCCCAACTCACATAGTGTCAGCATCGTCCGTTGTGCTACATGAGGACGGGTGTTATCTTGCAAGAGGAGAACGCTATGCATGTTTACCAAAGCCGGTTATTTCACTATCAATTTCTGGTGCATCTGTCTTAATTCACCACAATATCGTTTTGAAGTGATAGTTTGACCACTTGGCAGGAAATTGCGATAAATTATTCCAGCTGTAACCACCATACAAGAAATATAACCTTCCTGGGATGTAAGGGTTGCTTGGGATGGCGTCCAGGAGGCTGTGCTTTGCTGAACCATTGTGCAGATTGTTTCCGATTGTCATAAAGGACCCATTTCTCATCGCAGGTAATGATTCGCTGCAGTAGAGGTTCTCTTTCATTCCTGGAAAGGAGCGATGCAGACTTCCAAACGTCTGATCTTGTTGGCAATTGTCAATTCATGAGGCACCCAAGAATCCATCTTTTTGACCTTACCCAGTGCAGCCAGACGACGAACAAGTGTAGTGTGGTGGATACCTAGCTCGGCTGCTATCTCGCGACATGTTTTCTGCGGTTAAGCTTCAACCATACTTAGCAGAACATCGTCAGAAACGGCAACTTCTCAGTGACCACGTGATTCGTTTTTCAGGTCCATATCTCCACTTTGAAACTTCACAAACCATCGCCAAATGGTTCGTTTACTGTCTGTATTCTCCCCGAATGTTGTGTTAATGTTTTGAGCAGCAACTGTAGCAGAATGTCTCAGTTTAAATTCGTAAAGGTAGATGACTCAAATCTGAGTTTTCCCATGTTGAATTTGGAAGCACCTTACGCCCAAACAAACTGGAACTTGTACTTCATGCGTGTGATAGCTATTTATAGTAGCTCTGACTAAGATGCCGGAAGCTTGTAAGGTAATTACTTTTAGCTGTATGGGGTTCATTCCCAAAGCTATTTCTCATCGGACATTTATTCGCACCGACCCAATACTTTTGCCTTGTTATTGATTTTGCCATCATATTTTAAAACAGGGTGAAAACATGATTTGAGAAAAATTGAATTTATTTGATTTGAATTCAGATTTTTGATTTTAATTCGTTTCTCCTATGTTTAAACTTGGTAGACATCAGGCATGAAAATCAATGTGGTTTTTAGATAAAATTGATTTATGTTAAGTATGAATACATAAGGATTATATTGGGGATATATTTACACCAGGGCAAATTCTTGAAAAAATAAATTAAAATTATTCTTTACCTTGATTTTACTTTTCTTTTATTTGCATTCCATTTCCTGATACAAATCCATAATGCTTTTAATTCTAAGCTAAAAATAAAAATTTTAATAAGGGGAGATGAAATTGTATTAAATTTTTTATAAATTGAAATTATGTACACTTTAATTTTCTAACGTTTTCATTATACAGCTTGTTAAGCTTACTGTAAGTAAAATGTTAAGAGTTTAAAATATCCTTTTTACAAATACAGATGTAGCTGATGGGGCAAGATGACTAAATGTTTTTGTCTTCTAATCAAGCATTAAATTTTTGAGTTTCTAACAGGGTATGCTGATTTAAATCGTGATTTAAATCAGCATACCCTGAATTGATACCTGAAGTGAATTTTATTAAAAAAATCATAATTTAAATCAAAATTTTAAATTTCTTTTCTTTCTGTTATGTTTAATAATGAAAATGAAATACTTCCATGAACAGTATGCATGTTATTTTATTCAAATAAGTTGAGAACTTCCCTCGTACTGAGTTTACCCCAAAATTTTATTGAAAATCATGCTCCCTTTGAAGACGCTCAATAACAGTATTTGCTAATTGGGATCATAATTACCAGACAAGTATTTCCATCTTGGGCCAATGACTAATGGGTGTCATTCGCAAGCCTGCTCATCAGAGTGGTGGTTTTGCTTTAAACATTCTGTGACTAAATCGCTCATGGCCAATTTTAAACCGTTCACCATATGATGAGTGAAGATGCTCAAAATATATTCACTCAAATTATTAAAATTGTGGCTTCTTGCTTTTTTTTCTAAGATGTTCTAGTTATTGTTTCATAAAAAATATAGACGCCAAACGAAAAGAATTTCTGCAGTATCACAAAAACATTCTAATTTTGCACATAAATCTTTACAATTGGCAATTTTAATAGTTTCATTTTGTTTGTGTAATATATTGGTTCATTTTTATTTCAATTTATTAGAAAATTTTATGCATTGATCCCTTATAATTCTTTACACTGCTAGAATAACTATTCAATATTTATAGAACTGAAATTTGGAATGTAAAAGTTGTCACTCATCTGGTAATTGAATGAGTTTGTTGAGAAAAGATTATGGGTTGAAGCAGAAAGCTATTGGAATTGATAAATTTTTTATTGCAAGCTCAAAATTCCACTGAATTAGCATCTTCTGGGGGTTGCTATTATACTTTCTCCATGCTGTTCATTGAGAAAAGCTTCCTTTTTTATATATAAACCCTTTTTTGTAAATAATAAATACCTATAATATATACCCCAAATATACCTATGAAATACTCGTCAATGTTAAAAAAATTAGAAAAATAGACATTTGATTTCAAATTTAAGTATTTTCATGTCTCATCTCATTTTTTACTGTTAACTTACAAAAAATAACTTTTTCACCAAAATAAGTTATTTTTGCAAGCTAAAAATTAATGAGAAGTAGGAATTTTTTCAAGATGTAAGTTTCTTTTTATTTTCTATTGGCGACATGATTTTTTCTGATAAGCAAGTCTTGAACCAATAATTCAAAACATTTTATTCATTTATGATAAATATATAATGCAAAAAACAATTCTGAAATTTGTTTGATTGAAGAAATTCATACTGGTGTCGGATCCAGCAATCTAAACCACTTGAGAACCAAATGGAAAAACATTGCTCATGCTTGGCATTTGGGGCACTGTTCTATTTACTCTATCATGTGATTTACTTTGCTAATTCCAATGTCGCGTTTAACCTTTCAAAAATTTCCCTTGCTATATTTCTTAATACATTAATGTTTTACATAAAAAATATTAATTTTTAAATGAATCAAAATTATCTAGAAACTACACTGTAATTTGCGTGTTTCATGTCCAACAAATTTAAACTTGTACAGGCAAGGAATTAATTAAAAATCATAAAAATCCGATTTAAATCAAATAAATCCGATGTTTTTGATTGTTTTTTTTTTAAATCATGATTTTTTTCATACCCTGGTTTCTAAAGGAGTTATCTGGGATTAATGTTTTTGCAAAGAAATCAAAAGCAAATGTGCTTTCACTTGAATTTTCATGATTATTAGTATGATACTAGATAAATATTTTGCTTATGTAGAATGTTAAGAAGTTCTTTCTATTTAAGCTCAGTTGATATTCTTCAGGAGGGTTTATTAAATAAGCTAGGAAGTGAGGAGGTACTCTGCTGGTTTGTAAAACTAATATTAAACACTACTGATTCCTTTACTAGGAATAGTAAATTCCCTCTTAAAAGGCATCTGCTCAAGTATACCCAACCTTTCTATGGGGAAGAGTATGTACCAAATACACTTTATGCAATGTATGGACTCGCCCCATGTATATATGTTTAAAACTTAGCTACTATTGATAAACAGATTTGTTAGTTACTCTTGTTTCGAGTGAGTAAGTAGAAGTATTTATTGGTCAATTGGTTGTCATCCCAGTATGGGTACCAATTCCTATAGGGGCCCAACCTGTTGTGGCTCCTCAAACAGGAGAGGTAAATGAATTTCAATGAGAAGCCAAATAAGTTTGAAAATTACTACACACCACACATTCCCTAAAACCCCAACCTACTTGGCACTCTAAATTTCTTATGGTAGAGCCTGAGACCCTAAACGTAAGGGATAAATATTCCAAATACAAGTAACCAAATATGCTAAGCGATTCAATCTCTTATTAGATCGCAAGTGCAAAGTTCTATGGACCTGAACCTCTTGGGTTCTAATATTCTTATTGTTGAGGCCTTCCTCCAACCTAAAGGATAATAGTACAAATATTGGGTCATCCGGAAAGTTCTGCGGTTTTTTGATAAATACCAACGAAGCAGTACAAAAACTTATAAAAATGTTATTGAATCACATAAGCACTATTTTGTTCTATGACTTTTCCATCTTTCCAGCAGCTGGAAAGTTCCTTCTTAAAAGTCATTAGGCTTATTTGTAAAGAAGTTATCGAGGTGCTGTTTGACAGTCTCCAAAGAATTGAACTCCAGGCCGTTCAGAGAATTTTGAAGTGACCTGAAGAGGTGAAAATCTGAGGGGGGGCAAGATCTGGTGTATATGGGGGTGACATAAAACATCCCAGCCATACTCAATAAATCTTTGTGACATTCATTGTCATGCTGGAAGACAATACCTCGACGATTGGTCAGTTCTGGCCGCTTTGCTTCGATTTCTGCTTTTAATACTGACATTTGAGAACAGTATTTTTCCGAATTTATTGTCTGATTTAGTGGCAAAAATTCATAATGATCAATTTCTTTGTAGTCCCATCATACACAAAGCATTACCTTTTTGGGATGCAGCCCTCTCGATGTTAGTTGAGGAGGTTCATTTGGCTTACCCCATGATCTTTTTCGTGTAACATTATTGTATAGTATCCACTTCTCATCTCCAGTAATGAGCCATTTAAAAAAGGAGCTTCTTCATTTCGTTTCAGCAAAGAATCGCATGCCGAAATTCGAGCAAGCATTTTCTGTTGTGTTAAAGTATGGGGTACCCGTACATCGTAGCGGCATAACATACCCAATCTTCAGATGATCATGAACTGTACTTTTTTGGAATATTTAGTCTGTGATAGTTCCTGAACTGTGTAACTTGGATTTTCAGCGATAGCATCTTTTAATAGGTCCTCGTTTACAGAGGATGGTCATCCAGAGCGGGCATCATCTTCGAGGCTGAAATTTCCACGCTTAAATTTATCAAACCACCAGTGAACTGTGTCATCAGAAACAACACTCTGTCCATATACAGCACAAATTTTACGAGCAGTCTGACTAGCATTTTTTCCTTAAAATAAAAGGGCTTAATATGACGAAAATGAACTTTTTGGTTCTCCATTCTTAGCACTAGTGAAACAAATTGTGCCACAACACAAGCTAGAATTATGCAGCGAAAGCAGAGAAGACCGAATTTACACATCTGCTTCAATCAAGGGTCACTCCTTAATCAGCGGTAGCAAAATAGTAATAAGAAAGCGCACTTCGATTTGAAAAACCGCAGAACTTTCCGGATGACCCAATATATCGATAATATTGGTAATGATTTATATAAATAAAATTGAGTTAAAAAACTCCAAAAAATTACCTCTCGGGTACATCTTAAGGAATGTACAGGCTTTGTGAACCTGAGGTACCCTAATGATCTATTCTTTTCCTATGGGGTTTATATATACTGCCTCTGGTAAACATGGGGCGCGATCCCAGGATGTCCAAGTGATCTTTCTCTCCATCCCTGTTCTTTTCTTTTCACAATTATTTGACATTGTCTAGTGTTTGCAGCTTGACCAAATATGGCCCTTGTGCCATACCCCCCATCCCCCGAAATAAAGGACCTATTGGAAATTCCTAATGCTTTTCGTTGAAACCAGAGGCCTGAAAGTGAGGGATAAAATTAAAAAAATATATGTGAAATAAAATAAATTGTAACAAACCTATATGTAGGTAAGTTATGAACACTTGACTTCAATGATTACAAAATAGCAAATGATTTTATGAGTGATCAAACCTAACAAAAAAACCCTAGATGTATATGTTTTATTTCATCAAATAGTGCCCTAATGCTTGGTTTATGTACAATTTTCAATTTGTTTGAGAAGCCATTTTTCGTTTTTACCTTACTACAGATGTAACAATTCTTTAGATATATTGTGGAGAGTTATATATAAAATTAAGATGGGGTAGTATTCAATAATAAAATTCAGTCTTGAGATTTAACTGTCATGCATTTCTTTTTCTGCAGGTTACCAAAGCAGTCATTTTCACCAAAGCTAATTATAAAATATTGCTTTTAATTTGGAAGGGCACTTGCTAAACATATTTAGGAGATAAAGATCTTTCCTAATATCAATGGTACCTTGCACATAACAGAAATCTAGCGCAGTACATGTCATTTAAATATGAAATGGGAGAATATTTATGCACATCTTTGCTTTAATGTCTACAATATTTTTGACCCTTTCAAACGTCCAACTGCCTCTGTAAGGAATAAGTTTTTATCAGCATTAATTTAATTTAATATTGCATGTTGTTGCTTCACTTGTGTTTATAGTTTGATCATTTTGTGTTTATTTTAAGTATTAAAAGATTCTATTCATTTTTAATTTTTGTTGGAACATACTTTAAACCTTTTCACATTTTGTAGGTAGAAGTGTATGGCAGCTTTCGAACTGGTCTCTACCTCCCTACTAGGTATTTTATTTTCCTCATTCTATTTCAAAGTTGACTATATTAATGAATATTTTCTCTAACATTTATTTATCTGTATATTTACCATGATCTAATATTTTCTAAATTGGTACAAGTTTAAATGCAAAAAAATAAGATGCTGTTTGTTTCTCAGGAAACTTTAGGTAATGAAACTTATTATTCAACAATGAATAATTATCTGACTTATTATGCTTGCAGTAGATTGAAAGTTTAAAATTTGATTCCATGGATATGTTAATTACTAAATATTGGTCAATGCTCTTAATGGAATAGAAAGCGTTACAAAGACCAATGTTGCTAGCAAACTTCCTGTCATGCTCCTTTAAATAATTTGTATATAATATAAGTACCAAGACATGCGTAGGCAGTATTCTATTGCTGAAAGTCAATCATGGATTTATTTAATAACATACTTTATCAGCAGTTGTATATTCCTCCGTATAAATTAAAGAACCTGAATATTATCCAAAGAAATAACCTAAATCCCAATATCTCCTAGATTTAAAAATGTTAACACAGTACAGAGATGTTTTCACCTTATTATTTTTATGCCTGCCGCGACACATCTCGGGTGTGCATGGGGGTTTCACGAACCTGAGGTACCCTAGTGATTTGTTCTTTCCCCATCCATCTGGTTTATCTGGAAGTTTCTGGAATTCCAGAAATCTTCCATTTCGCTAACAGAACATGTTCTGTTTCCAATGATCATTGTCATTCAAACCTGTTTTTGTCTATTCCATTCAATGAACCCCAAGGAAAGAAAAAAAGAGGGATGTGGTGACTTGGCTAAAAAGCTCTCTTCAACCTGCCCTCCCTTTTCCCCCCTGATTTTAGATAAGCATTCCACTCAGAACAGTACCATTTTCCGTCTGGAAAAGAGGAACTTTCACGTTAAACACATGATTACCTCATTCAAGTTGAAAAATCCTTTTGTGTTAAGCAATTTTTCACAAAAGAAATGATGTTAAATGGATGAATTACCATATTGGCTCCATTTAGTGGGACTAGGCATTAATTTTGCATTGAATGAAATTTCAGGATAAGTGGGTTTTATGTTAACAAGGTTTAACTACTTGTACCCAATTGTGTTCAATAATAATTCACACGCAATAAATTTTAACTTTAGCTAGACAGGAGCACTAGATTTTATCTTCTGATCAAACTGCCTTGAAAGATTCATTTTTGAGTATATTGGTGTTGCAAAATAAAAACGTGATTTGAAAAATATTCAAATTAACTAATTTCTCATAAATTGAAGAAATTCTCTGCAGCTTCTGCCTTGTGTGACAAGCTAGTTAACAAATTTAAAATTCTGTTTATGTTTGAGTGATAAAAATCCGCTGAATGTTAAATTTGAACCAATCTGGGTTGATTTTGTATGAAATTATTCAACTGAGATAGTATCTATTATAGTATGATCTCTTAGTATTTGCTGACATGAAGGAAATTTAATTTATTTTTATTTCAGTGATATAGATTTAGTTGTGATCGAGAAGGAAAAAATCTCTTTCAGAGCTTTAGAACAAGCTCTCCTTGATAACAATATAGCAAAGGCATGTTCAATAAAAGTTCTGGACAAGGCTTCCGTAAGTTGACAGCTTAATTTTTAATGTTCACGTTCAATGTATTTCTTCATTTGAGTGCATGATAATTTTGTTTTAAATTGTTTTTGAGTACTGATATTAATCGAAGGTTTTGTATCTGAACAGAGTGGCGGATCAAGTCATTTTGAGAACCTAGGCCCTGGTAATTTTAAGGCCAATTGTCCTGATTACTCATATTTGATCAAAATAAATTCAGAGGTATAGCTAGAGAAGGGCAACATGGTCATAGGCCTGGGGTATCACTGTCTGTTGGGTTGGTACTTCAAAAACCTTTATTGTCTTGTGATTTTTCTTGGGAATATTTTCTAAAAATTGTATCTTTCCTGACTTCTCAGAATCGTGGAGATTGATCAACTAATTATGCTTTATCATCACAGAAAAACACATTAGAAATCTTGAATAATTTCTCCAAGTCTGTCACTGCATCTTTCTGTCTGCATCCCAATCAATGCTTTTATCTCTAGTGTTCTCAAAGTAGGAAGCCAGTTATTAAATAGAAAGGTCATTCTTGGGGAATTAATGAGTAGAAGCAAATTTTTTTAAACTTATTTGCATAAAATAACATGCATACTGCCCCAGGTTATTTCATTTCCAATATTGCTATTAAATTTTAGTAAAGGAAAAGTATAATTTAAATTATGATTTTTTAAAATAAATCACTTGATTTAAATCAACATACCCAGAAGATTAGTACACTATTTGTAAACAAGTTTGTCCACTAAGACAATCTAGACTTGTATTATGATGTGAATCATTCTATTGTGAATTACAGAAAGCCATGTATTGATTTTATCGTATAAATTTTGTGTGTAGAAATGATACTTTGTACGTAATTAGCTATAATATGAGCAAGTTTCACCAATTTTGAAGATATTTCCTTTTTCTATCCTGGACCTGATGTGTTTTATTTGTGGTATGGTATTTACTGTTGTAATTATTTTTCCTCAGTAGGACATTTTCCATAATTAGTATTTTATCATCCAAATTTTTTGAGTTATTGAAAGAGAAAGCCATATTATATATAATTTTTGTTCACATGAATGAATGATAAAGAAGTAATTAAATAAATTAAGTTTTTATCTTAAAAAAACTTTTACAAATGAAAAGCAATAAAATGTACTTAAACCTACTTCGTTAGTTTTCGGTTGCTACAGAAAGGAATTTTTATAATTGAATTCGTTGATCACAAGTCCAGATGTTCAGGTAAAACAAAATACTTGCTTCATTTTTATCTATTTTGTACTCAATGGTCAATTGTAAAGTCTTCCATCATTTTAGAAAAGCGACAGTAGTATATTCATGACTTATGAGAAAGATCAAAGAAATTCCTAGTAAATTTCCAAGCATACCAAACACAAAACATACCAATTTAAAAAATATATAAGCAAGTTGAGTTTTCTATGATTCCAGAAAACAATTTTTTTGAAAATTTTGCATTTTAGAAATCCAAAGTGTACTCTGGTAATTTTATCCTTTGCAAAGGAAAAGTAAATAAGTTCCCAAAAAATAAACTGAGTTGAAATGTGAAAATTTTTGTATCTTATTAAAAATCATCTGCAAGGAAGTACCAGGAATTAGGTTTCTATATCCTCTAATCATCTGTATTTTATCGTCCAAAAACAATGCAATCTAGTATTGTTGCCAGAATAAAGTAACTGAAGTTTCATGAGACTGCTTTACGGACTCCCCAAAACACATCCACTTGACAAAGGACAGCTAATGAGCGAGCTGCCTGCTGGATAGCGTACATGGTGTCCAGCTGGGAAAAACACAACTATGTTTACCAAATGCTATAAAGATTAGAATGAAATGAACGGTATTGATTGAAAGGGTGGCCTCCCCTTATTGTCTTCCTAAGTTCATAGTTGAAAAGTGAAACAAATTTAAGATTTTTGTGATGAAGCTCAGCCTTTCAGAGTTCATAAACTATGTCACTGCCACCCTTTGTTTTAAATTGTAAAACAAACTATCGCCATAAAAAGTATGATTTAAAAGTATTTTTCGTCAATTACTGTACGTCGCAAAGAACCTATTTTAATGCTGTTTCATTCAATTATATGTATACTTTTTGTAGGTCCTTATTTCAGTAAACTAAAATATTTCTATCACAGTAATAAAATAACCATTACTATATTATAATAGTTAGTAGAAAGTTAAATTTCCCTTATTTTATTAAATAATGGGATTTACTAATAAATTCAAAATTCATTCATTTTAACTACAAATGATTATGTAAATAAAACTTGACAAGCTCACAATGAGTCTAAAATTACTCAAATTATTGAGTGCGCAAAATTTCGGAAACTTGAAAAAATTAAAAAATGTTTGCATTGAATAAAATTGTCATCTTTTCCAAATTTTTGAGATATGATCACATGGAAATTAACAACTTCAAGTCAAAGTGTTCATACATGTGCTATGGTGCTACTTTTTATAGTGAATTCAAAATAAAACATATTTTTTATCTAGAAATATTTTTAAAGATCCAGTAATTATGGGGCAAGTATTTCCCAATTAATTTGTGTATGCACATTAAGTATATATTTAGAATATATCTCTTTTTTGAACTAGGGCAACCAGTTCAGGTAAAATTTAATTTATCTGAGAAATTTTAAATATACTTTTGAACTTTTGGTGATGAGCCTTAGAAACTAAGTGGAATAGGTGGGGGACAGGAGTTAGCTCCCTGCAAAGATCGGAAGCCAATTCTTAGGAACTAGAGTCCCCTCCATCTCATGCAATGACCTTGGCATGGTTTACTTTCAGCAATGCACTTAGCAAAATTAGGCTAATGATGCTATTGGTATAATCCAGCGAAAGTAACCAGCTAATTTCTAGCTAAAGTAACATTTAAAAACATTCTATTTGACTGGAAATAATCCGAAGAATGCTTGTTTAGCCACAATATTTTCCATTGTAAGACCCTACTGTTAAAAAACATTAGGCACTTCCTTATTGGGTGGTCTGCCATTGTCTGAATAATAAAGTACATGAAATATCTTGCAAGAGAAAGTATACATTAGTCAAATATTTGTTGGTTGAACATCGGACACATGTGTATTTTGAAAATCATGGGAAATATGTCAGGTTGATAGTAACGAGATAATTTTAGATTTGATGTTTAGAGAAAAACGGGAAAATGTTCCACAAGAGTTGATTAATGTTCTGACATTCAGGTTTTCATAAGTCCAGTTTGGAAGTACTGAGATGTTTCATTTTAATTTTAAGCTAATTGAATTGAACAATTAGTAATTAGGAAAGATAGAGAACAAACATAAATCCATAAAAATGGTCATTTCAAAGTTGAAAGGAAGCACAATTTCTGTGGAATAGCAACTGGATTTTTTTCATTATGTTGAGGAAAATGTTTAAGAAATGCTTTTCTTCACTTTTTTTTCTAATATGCCAGATCAAGATATGTCTCAAGCTGTTCAATGTCCTTGTCATATTTTCAACATCTTGTCCCAAGATGAAATAAATTAGTTATGAATGATAACCAGCTTTTTTAAATTTTATATTTAGATATTAAAAAATTGAACTCCATTTTTAACATTTTAGGGAGAAACCATTGCTTTTGTTCGTTTACAGGGTTTGTACATTTCCTTAGAGATGAACAGTTTGCAGTACTTTTAAGGTATTCAAAAGAGATTAATTTAAAAAAATCAGAATTCCACTCTCGCTTTTCTCAGCTAACCACTGGCCATACCTTCCAAATTTTCCTGATTTTCCAAAGGACCAGCAATCATAGACTGCATAATAAATGAAAAAAATTGATCACTTAAATGGGGGCAGCGGTAGTTCGGTCGGTAGAGTAACGGATGAGCAAACAGGATTGTGAGTTCGAAACTTGATCCAACCAAAGACTCGCGTACGTAGGGGATTGGTTAAATCTGTCGTGGCCTTGAATATTCTCACATGTTGGCATGGAATTTGGAGAGTGGGGTGCCAGTTCAGGTATTGACCTCCTCATCTGATCATTGTCCCTGACCGTTGCCAATAGCCCGTTGTGTTCTAGTGTGATGTAATTCAATTCCCCCTTGTTTTCCGACTCATCAAATATTTTCAGAATTTCTTTTTTATTGAAATTATTTTTTCAAAAGGTCAAATTTGGTGCTATTCCGTTTTAAAATATTACCAAATTGGCTAATTAGAGAACAAATTTCAGCTAAGCATAATAGTGCGATAGGTTTACTTCTGGTATAGAATGTTTTACGGCAGTGGTTCCCAATCTGCTCTGCCGCTCCAAGAAAATAAAATAAATAAAAATTAAGTATATATAACAAAGAATAAGAAACAAAAATAAAATCAAAATAAGAAGTAGAAATTGCATTCTCAACGGAAATTTTCCAAGTTAAATTTCACGCTTCCTCCAGCATCCGACTCTTGTTCATTCTGCTTTCACTAGCTGTAAAATTGTAATGCAAGACAGATGACAAGGCTGAGTGGGGCTCTGGCCTGTCCTACATATTGTCACATGCCATGTTTTAATGGCTCTTCCTGGAACTGAGTGATTTTCTTGGAACTACATTTTCCAAGATTTTCAATAAATAGATATGGTAAATTTCAAAGTTTTTAAAATATAATTTCATAGCATTGACATTGTGCAATTGTTTAAATATCTCTTTACTGTCCATCCCCTCTTCCTCCGTCCTGTAACACTACTCATTAACTTGTAAAATATAGGGTAGGCCTAAGGATCTCTGCCATAGAAATTGATTATAAAATGGGCTCCACAAGTCAAAGATTGGGAACCTCGGCTCTGGGGCATAATTATCGCAAATTTGATGTTTTCAAAAGCAATTTTAATCAGGAATTAGGGATTTTCTTTTGTCATGAATTGGCATAATAATTAAGATTACACTTACTTTTCCAATTCCTACAGAATATTTCAAAGCAGTTTCCTAAAAGAGCATCCATATTTTTGTTTACAAGTAATCCTTTATAAATATACTAAGTAGAGTTTTTAAGCTTTTCTTTATTGCTATGAAACTAAAATAAGTTCTTTCCTGTAGTCCTTGAAATATTTTGGAAATTTACATTTTTTAATAAATAAATTGAAAGGGAATTTGGAATAGAGCATTCAGATGGTAAAAATGATGTCTTTAGTAAAGTATTGTGTATTAAAGTGTAATGATTTTCAGATTTCTCCTAAAATAGAGGCCTTCATTTTTCTTAAAATCAAAAGAAAAGTCAACATTACTTTTTCCATTGTTTTTCTTTGCTCTAATCACATAGTCGCATACTTTATAAATTTTTTTCAGTGTATCAGTCTCATTCTTAAAATTTGGTGTGAAAACTGACAATTTTCAAAATTATACTTAAGGACTTGAATAGGGAGAGATGATCATATCAAGGGTTGGGTTTTTGTAGTTTTGCGTAATTTTCAGCAAGACTTGTCAGCATTTGAGTATTGAAATGTTTCATTAGAAACTAACAATAAGAACCTTTAAAGCATTCATGCGTGTTTTGTACAAAATAGCATTTTTTTGGGTTTTTCAGCCATTAAGGCATTTTTATGTTTGAAAGCAAAATGAGCATGCCATTTTCTCAATAAAAGGAATCTTTGGATGAATTTCCCTGAAAACCACTTTCCCTAAGCCTCAATTTAAACCCTATTATGGATAAACTTGGTGAGATATTTAGAGACTGAATAAAGTGGGAAGTTTACTTTAAGCACATGAGAGAATTGGAAAGAAAGCTTTTCAAGGTATAAAACTTTGTTGGCAGGCAACAAAATCTTTCTCTTGGAAATCTTTACATGGTTTTTATTTATATTGTGCATTGTAATTCTTGACTGATAAAATAAGAAATTTTGATTTGCCATGGCAAATCAGATATTCACTTAGTTTTTTTAGTAAAATACAAGGACTCTGAAATGAAAGTTGTATTTTTGTATTTTGGTTAACAGTGTTTCAGTTTGGTGCATACACTAAATTGTATTTTGTCTGATAGGTTATGTTTGGGGACAAGTTATTAGTTTTTGGCACAAATAATAAAACTATTCCTTGTTTCCTCTTGTTTTATGTATAATATACAATGGTAAATTAAAATGAATTATATGTAGCTACAAAGTCATTTTACTTTATGACATTTTCTAGCAGTTTTTAGGTGACTAAAATCTGAGCTCTTAACACCTGATTAAAAATATTTTGTAAGTAATACATCAATCAATTCATTTTTATTAAAACCATTGTTTTCATCTGTTCTGAATGAAAATTTAAGGTCGCAAATCATGTTCTTAAGGGAGTGCCCAAATTGTAACTACTGCTACACTTGAAAAGTAGAATTTTCCAAAATGAGAATGTTGTTAAATTGAAGTTTTTCAGAATCAAGTTCCGAGTACATCCTTGAATCTCTATTTTCATGTTTTATTTTTCAGGTCCCTATTGTCAAATTAACTGATGCCAAAACCGATATTAAAATTGATATTAGTTTCAACATGAGCAATGGAGTTAAGAGTGCTAACCTGATCAAAGTAAGTTTAGAATATTTAGATCTTGCACACATAATGCTAGTTTTAACACTAGCGTGAATAGGCTTGCATCCCCCTTTCAAAGACCCTAGGTTTATTTCTCATCTGTGTTAGTAAAACTCTTGCATGAATGTATATTTTCTTGATGTTCGGCGCAGCTTGACTTAATGTAACCCTTGCACCATAAAAACCCAACCAGCCTTCTTTCAAAGGCAGAAATGGGTCAGTTTTACTCGCATGTTCACGTTTATGTATCCTGTGCAATTATTCTTATTACGGTGGTTTTTTATTCTGTCCGGCAAAAACCTTAGTAAAGGTCCAAGTTCTGAAGGAATTGTAAATTTGTTGCAGGAGCTATCTGATGATGAATTTAGTGGTGAACTCCTGTTCCAGTTTGTTTTCACATAGACCAGTTTCTTTTTCTAAATTGGAAGAATGTGACAGCTGATGAGTACCCAGGATAATTTAGATTTATAATCACTCGGGATAGCGTAGAATGGAAAACATAGCGAGTGACAGATTGATTTGATAAAAATATTTTATATGAAAGTAAAAGTCCGACTATTTTTGCCAAACAATGTCGGGCGATTTTGTCATGAGTAATATGCACCAAAATTATAAATCAGAATCAGGATAATAAATTTATCTCAAACAGAAAATTTAAAGAGAAGGTATAATTTACATGCAACCAACACTTGAAACTTGTTTGGTCAAGTAAATTGTGTAATAAAACTGCCAAAAAAAATTGTATTATCTAGAAAAATAAAATTTTCTTTTATATTAAATTTCAGTGCTTTATTTTTTTTCTAAGAGTTGGGAAATTGATTTACTGTACCTTTCTCGGATATAAATAACCTAATTCTCTTACGAAATGACTCGGATGTTCTAGTGTTAAAGGAAACCTCTTAAACTGTCTTGTTTGTATTTAAGACTAAAAAATATCAATTTGACTTGTGAAAATAGCTTATTTTTGCTTTTAAAAGCTTGCATTCCTGAAACATTCCAAGCTCAAGTCTTAAATTTTGTACTCAGCCAAACAGTATATATTGAATTAAAGTGTCAATAAAATATCTAGCTCTCCAAATGATTTTTAAAAATTTGTGTATGTAAAAAATGGCAGAGGAGAAAATACAAATAAAATATGGAAATGTTTTTAAAGGTGACAAAGAAACTTTTGAATATTTAAATTTTGGTTAAGCCCCCTTTGGTTATTTATTTAATTGGTTACATATACTATCTGGCCATTCGTTACCGGACACCCCTTGAAAAGCGCTTAGCATCATCCGTACACGTTATACAACTTATAAAAGACGTTGAAAGGTTAGAATATTCTTATAGTGACTACTGCAGTGAATATGAACAAATGACGTGAACTTAGTGCAAAGGAACGGAATGATGGTTTGGGCATTCAGTCCGTGACATTTCCAACAGATTTCAGATACCTCGCTCCACAATGAGTGGTGTTATTTGGAAATGGAAGCGAGAGGGGGTTATAATATGCCAATCCAGACCCAGTTAACCGACTAAATTGACAAAGTGGGACCATCGAAGCCTGAAACGTGTGAAGTCAAACCACAAGGCTTCCTTAGAAACGATGGCAGAAAAATTTCGATAAGCTTTGTGTAATAATGCAAGTGATCGTACCATCGTGGCACTTGGTTTTCATGGCCTAGCAACAGTTCACAAGCCAAATATCTCACTTCTCAATGCGACCCGTTGATTTCAGTAGTGTAAATAACGCCATCACTGGACTAGAACAATGGAAAAGCATGCTGTGGAGTACAAGTTGTGGCAGTCCAACGGATGTGTGGGTTTGGCGAATGCCCGGTGAACAATATTTACAGGACTGTCTACCCACAGTGAAATTCGGAGGAGGTGGGATCATGATCTGGTACTGCTTTCGTGGTATGGTCTTGGTCCTCTTGTTTTAATTCCTGGAACCATGAATGCCAAGGCATACAAAATAGTTCTGGACAATTCTGCGCTACCGGCATTGTAACACTTTGTCCTGCTGAAACGGGTATGGACCAATACCAATGCTCCATGTCATATAGCAGCTGTTATTAACACGTGGTTTGAGGAAATGGGTGTGGAAAAACTTCATTGGCCAGCCCAAAGTCCAAATCTCAACCCCTTGGAACACCCATGAGATGAGTTAGAGTGCCAGTTGAGAACCAGGCCAACTCGGCCAAAAAACACCACTGAGTTTGCCAATTTGAAAGATAAATGGAGCCAAGATTCCTTCAGAAACGTATTGAAAATTGATGGAAAGTCTTCCTCGAAGAGTTGCAGATGTCATTGCGGCCCTACACGATACTGATGTCGTGCTGGGTCTGCTTTAACTTAATAGTATGGAGTGTCCGGTGACGAATGGCCAGATAGTGATATATGTATATACACTGCTGGCCACCCAAATTGCAACACCAAGAAAGACAAGAGATATCACAACAAAATTTATTTTGTAGATAACATGTTGACCAAGTATCAAATGATTAAATTTATAGACTTCTGTGAAGTGTGGTTCCTGCCAAAATCAGTAGCCAGAGTAGCCGCCATTGTTGGAGATCACCACTGCCACACGCCTCGGCATTGATTCAAAGAGACTTTGGATGTGTTCTTGGGGTACAGCAGACCAAGCAGCTTCCACACGTTGCCAAAGTTGATCTGGTGTGGCAGCTGGGGATGTATTCTGGGTCAATCGTTGAGCAACCATGGACCACATGTTTTCTATCGGCGAAAGATCCGGAGAGCGAGCTGGCCAGGGAAGCAATTCAATCTGGCGATTGACGAAGAACCCTTGGACAATGCGTGCCACGTGTGGTCGCGCATTATCCTGTTGAAATATGGCTGTGGGCAAGCCCTGAAGGTAAGGAAGGACAACTGGCTCCAACACTTCGGAGATGTAGCGCTGGCTGTTTAAAGTACCAGCAATGCGTACTAGAGGAGTGCGAGACTGATATCCAATACCGCCCCATACCATAATACCCGGTGCAGGACCAGTGTGGCGGTGCATAACGCAGCTGTTCAGCATCCTCTCTCCACGGTGTCTCCAGACTCGAATCCGACCATCGTGGTGTTGCAGACAGAAGCGTGACTCGTCAGTAAAGACAATTTCATTCCATTCTGCCGTCCACATCCTTCTTTCATCGCACCATTGGCGGCGGAAACGTCTGTGGTTCTGCGTCAAGGGTAGACAAAGCAATAGACGTCTTGCGGACAGACCACTCTGCTATAAACGGCGTCGAATGGTACGCGCAGACACTGGATGATGCGGTACAGACTGAATGTGCTGTGCTATGATTCGTGATGTGGCTGAGCGATCCGTCACTGCCATACGCACAATATGCCTGTCATCACGTGAAGTGGTGCACTGAGGTGAATGCGATCGAACACGTCGGTCCGTCGTACCCTCCTGCATCCAACGATCACATATCCGCATTACAGTTGTTTGGTTTCGTCCAACACGACTACCGATTTCCCTGAAAGATAATCCACAATCTCGGTAGGCCACTATCCTTCCTCTGTCGAACTCGGATACTTGATCAAAAGATGATCGCTGTTTTCTACGAGGCATAATTGATCGTTTTTTTGAAAAAACCACAAGAAAAACACAATTGCCGTACTTGAAATCGTCGAAATCTCCAAGCCTTAAATAGCGCTTTGAAGTGGCGCCACAGGCGCGCGTGATGTGCGTCTGTGCTGAAATTCTAATCATTTGCATATCTCACCTCCGCTAATGCATGTTGTAAATTTCATATTATTTGCATGCTTCCTTCAGGGTGTTGCATTTACGGTGGCCAGCAGTGTATTTCGGATATATACATATATCCGAAATTTTGTGTCTTTAATGGAATTTCCATGAAACTTTCTGAAGTGTAACATTTCTAAGGAACACTAGTATATATTTTCTTGCTTTGTTTTAGTTTATGTAAATAAAATTGTGCAAAATAACCTTAATGCAATATAAAATTTAAAAAAATGAATTTATTTGTGGTTTTCAAAATTACAAACTTTCCCCATTGTCATTTCTTTGTTATTTTAAACTAATTTTTTCAAATGCTCTATTGTATATAAGTATGATACTGAAGAGATTTAAATTATTTTCAATTCCATTTGGTCTTGATAGAGTACACAATTGCTAACTGGGAGACATGGCCAAGTAAATAGAAATGTTAGGTATTGAAAATATTTGAAACTATAGTTAAATCTTTTTAATCAAGTCTTAATTTTTAAGTGAACGATTAGATATTTCAAAGAATAAACACATTCAGTTTTCAAGATTTTATTTTTCTGGCTTCTAGTCATTTTAAATAACTTTCAATGCAATGAGTTGAACTTGATTTTAAAGATATGTGAAGAAGTACAAATTTTTCTGGTATACAGAAAATTTTTTCTGACAAGTCATTGGTACAAATTATAAAATGAATTCTTAAAAATCGCATCTTTTTGCCTCCAATCTTGCTAGGACCTTTTTGCTACTTGCTTTAAGTTATAAGAAACTCATCAATGTATTCATATTAAAATTTGAGTATTTTATGTTGAGTTCAAATTTTCCTATATTTAATGTACCTCTTATTTTTATAGGATTTCATGCATACTTATCCAGTTTTATCAAAACTTGTTTTGGTACTGAAGCAGTTCCTTTTACAAAGAGATCTGAATGAAGTATTCATGGGTGGGATTAGCTCTTACAGTCTTATCCTGCTCACTATAAGTTTCTTACAGGTAATGAGAGATTCTTTTAAGTGTCACTGAATACTTAAACTGAAATGTTTGTACCTTTACAGGGTTTAAAAAGGCCTGACTTTTCATTTAGTTGCAGATTTTCTTGATTGCATACAATATTTTTGTCAGTCTACCACAAAGTGTGTTAAGGGTGTAACTATTAATTATGTTTGGATGTTTGTTTTAAAAATGTAATCTTAAGATCCGAAATTCTACATAATCATTACTGAAATTCTGTATCATTAATGAAAATTAACTGAATATCAATCGTCTCCTTACTGATACGGCTAAACAAGGCTTTGCATCGCTGCTTTTATATTAGTTTACCATTTCTATTTTTGAATTTGGTTTTTAGAATTGTGATCAAAGTTTTCCTATATTCAGAGTAATTTAACAATCAATTATGGAAGCCATTTCTTTATGCTAACTGTATATTAAACTCTCTTAATTGTTTAGAAATTGAAATATCTAAATCTAGTTTTGGCTTGCCATTTTAAATAAGACCAAAACGCTCTCTTTAAAGCAGAAATAGGTTGAAATACAAAACCCAGTCTCATTTTGATCCATTAAAAATATTTAAAAACTGTTGAAACCTATAGTGGGAAAATGCACTCAGGGTACTCTTGATTGTTGAACGTTCTGTTGGGAGGCTCTTGGGCAGATAGATGGCCTGATAGCAAATTGTCTGGCATTTGCCAATATTTTGGAAAATAGCTTTGTTATGCTATCATCTGTTTTAGAGTGGGTTTTTTGGCATGAAATTCTGCCTCAACTTGGATTCAGAAACTACATGTTAGGCAGCATAGCTACGAGGTGTCCTTATACAAATTTCATTGTATTATTTCTCTTGTAAAAATATTTTATGAATGTATTATTAAAGGTTAGGAGTTTAAATTTTAGATTAATTAATTTAAGATTCTAGTTTCGGCTAAATACACTAAGGGTTTTCTAACCTTATTCCTAACAGATTAGTAGATTTGCAAAATCAAGAAATGAAAAATAAAGAAAAGGTATAGTAATAATTTGAAAATGTGATAATAAAAAATCTTTTATATGATTTTAATAGATCATTCTATTATTTTTTAATAGATACTTCTGTTTATGATACAATAATTTATTGAATGTTTGTAAACTAATTGTGCCAGAATACAAGGCTTTATATGATTAAGATCTCGCTATTGTGGCTGGTGTAAGCATTGCTGCAGTATTTTAGGATTTGGTGTTACCGTTATACAAAATGCAAAACTTTGGATCTACAATTGGCAGAATTCTTGAGTAACTGATTCTTTGCATTATCAAGTGTAAAACTTCCTTTGTTTTGACAAGTACATAAATCAAATAGGATAGGGTGTTACATTGTTTCTATGGCTTTTGTATTAAATTTAGGTTTTATCAATGTTTTTAAACTTCTAACAATTTCAATTTTCAGCATCTTAAACATGAACCTGAAAGTAACAATCTTGGAAAGCTTTTAATTATGTTTTTTGAGCTATATGGTCGCCATTTCAACTACCACAGCACAGGCATTAGCATAAAGAATGGAGGAGCTTATTTTATAAAAGAAGATTTTCTGAGTTCCATGACAGATGGAAACAGACCATCAATTCTATGTATTGAAGATCCTTTACTACCAGGTAAAAATTGTATATTCATTTATTGCTCAGAATTTTAAGTTTAACACAGAAATTGAATTGACTTTCATAGTGTACTTATGAGACGATCTCCGATCAATATCAATTAAGGATTGCTTTACCTGATAATCCCTACACTAGTTAAATAGTAAAACAGCTTTTGTGAGTTTATTAGTAATTTTTTTGACATTTTGAAAACAGAATTTTAAAGTTTCTCATTTTAATTGAAATTTTGGCACACATCCAAATTGAACTATTATGAATACTGTATATTTTCCATAGGTGAGGTCTACTGGGGTAAACAAGTATTTTGTTAAATGTTTGAGACTGCTAACATTAGGATTTTAAACTAAAGACCAATAATCGGTTGGATAACACCAAGTTTTATAAGGCTGTTTCATAGGCTATAAAGCTGACTGCTCTACTAGCAAATCCAGTTACATTATGTGTTACAATTAACTAGCAAATACATTGCTTAGTGCTCATGAAATGCGGATAAATAATTATAATATATAAATAATTTTCAAAATAAACTATTTTGTAGCTTCCAAAAGGATCTAAGTTTCCTGGATTTAAATTGAAATATATTTCACTATTTATCAAGGAAATTATCTTTGCCCTCTATCAATATCCTCCATCTAAATATATCAAGAGAAATGAGAGCAAAAATTTTTTTTCCATCTATAAAGCTTCATCGTATCTTTGAGTTCAGTAATTTTCTGCTTTTTGTTCGAGTTGGATACATGACAATTTAATCCTGGGCTTCTCATTTTAGGTAATGATATTGGGAGAAGTTCCTATGGTGCACTGAATGTAAAAACTGCCTTTGAATATGCATATAAGGTTCTCAGTGAAGCAGTCCGTCCAAGCAGCAACAGTGTTGTGTCTGATCACAGGTACTGTATTTATTTTTTCCATTTATGGTTTATAAAAATTATAATTTTAGGGGAAATTTATATTTTTAATGGGTATTTAGTTGTGTCATGAATGGTATTATATGGATTTACTTTGCTTTTTAGCTTTTATTACCATTTACTCATAGATAACTTAAATTATTTTACATATTTGTTTATGAGGTTGAGCAAAAAATCAGTTCTGAAGGTAACTTAAAAAACCAGAGCATTTTATTAAATTTTTGCAAATATGGGAATTCCTATTACAATAAATATGACTAAACATTCATGTTTAACTTGCCATGTTTGCTTTTAAAAGAATAGTTGAAATAGCAAAATAATATGAAGTAAAATTTGAAATTTTATTCTGAATGAGACTTGCCTTTATTTTACATTGCTGCAGATAACACTTGATTATTCTTTTGAGGTTTGAAGGTAATAAAGTTTAGTGAATGGATGTGAGTAAAATCACTGGAACACTACTGTACCCACATCTTAAAATTGAGCCTGCGTTCTATTTCTTTGTCAATAATGATTGCATTTTGGAATTACCACTCTATTTTTCTATCTTTTGAACATATAAAGTTAGGGATTTATCATAATTTTTGGCCACTTTGCTTTTCCTTAATCGACAATTACAAATTTATGACTTTTCTTCTGATGAAAACTGAAGCAAGAATAGTGATAGCGGACATCAGAACCAAAGAAATTAACAGGAAAGGACAAAAAAGTAATGTAATTTCCATCTACCTTAAGTTCAACTACTCAAGGAAACTGGAAGTTTTTATCAGATCGCCTTTGTACTGACTGGTCAGACTTATTAAACAGCCATACTAGTGTTGTGGACACTGAACATAACTGCTCATTTGCTGTTTTAGTCATGTCTATGATGAGGAAGGAAATTGGGAATGGAATATTTGTAAAAGGAATGAAGATGTAAAACAACTTTCAAAAAGGCACTTTGAGTTATTCCTAAATCCAAAATGCTACACCTTTCCTTACATCTGCAGAATTCCATTGTTTTGTCAAATATTTATATCCAAAATGAAGTTTAATGTTTGGTACAGCATAATTGTGGTTTTTATGTTGCCCTAAACCTCTACCCAAATCAAATTACAAGTTTTAATGTATATCAAAAGGGATTGGTCTTAATTTCATAATCAATTTTTCATTACCAGCATTCATTATAATGAGTATCTATTCTGCTTTATAATTCAGTCTGATTTAAATAAACGTATAATTTATTCAAGTTATGTTTCATTTATAATATTTAAACATTTTTTCAGCATTTTGGGTCGAATAGTAAGAATAACTGATGAGATTATTGAATATCGCAAGTGGATCCATGAAACATTCCCATTTGAAAATCCTGAAGTTAATGCTCATCAAAAGTTTCCTTCAAGTAATACTTTTTCTGCTCAAATTTTGCCTGGGACAAATGTTGAAGAAAGAATGAAAAACATAGCGTAAGTGGGTTTTGTACTTCTGATTTTTGAGTGTTCTAGTTTTCATCAGGTTGCCATTTTAAAGCTGCTTGAAAATTTATTTTGTAAAAGTAATCAATAATTTTAATTATCTTATTCAAGTTAAAAAAGATCAGAATTTAAGTAACCTAGGAGAGGATGTGTTATATCCAAATAAGTAAAAATTTGCTTGTATACTCCAAGATTGATCCTTTTTTCAACTGATAATTGTCTACTTCAATTTGGAATTGTTCACTAAAGAAATAAAATTCAATGATTGAGATAACAATGACCATTGAAGCAATTAATACCCTTCCATGTCTACTGACCAATTGGTCAATAGACATGGAGGGGTCAACCTGTTAATTATCAGATTTATTTTGTACAGAGTTGTCCATACATCATATATTCTTTTGTCCGATTTTGACATGCATGTGATGATCCAAGATGCTAGAACTGCCTACTCACTCGTGACAAAGGATTTTGTTTTATCAGATAAAATATGCAAAACATGATTGATTTCAAATTTATTTTTTATGATACAAACAAGCACATGCTGCCCTCTTTTCTCAACTTATTTAATAATTAGATATTAGATAGTATCTGGGGAAGCTAATCACAACTGAGCTTAAAGAAAATGCTCTAATTTTCACCCTGGTTTGTAAGTGCACACATGAACACTAGTGATTTCCCTGTTAGGAGTAATGCCAGCTGCCCACTGGGGCTCAATTTCAAATCGATGCCAGGTTATCCCTTGTAATGCTGAAGACGTCAATGGTCGGGCATGGGATAAAGAAATAAATTAAGAAATTTTGAGCAAATGGGGATACTTTTTTTATTTCTTTTTGAAAAGGTAAGTCCTTGGACATCTCTTGGAATGGAAAACTTATTAAATTTTAATAACTAGACAATAAAGTCATTAAATCATAATGCGCTATGCTGCATATTTACCACTGACTTTGGCATCTGGAAAAAGCTTTCAAATTAATTTTGTCTAGCTTCAAATCAAGTTGAATTACAATAAGAGCAGAGTAATTAGCAATCTGTATAGAGCCGTAAGTGAAGTCCCAAGTGCTGTGATTCTTAAATTAGATTTTGCAACCTAATTAATTTTTTATTATTTTTTATCCTGAATTTTATTATGGATCTGGTTATAACCGAATACAAATAAAGGGATAGAACACTAATCCATAAGATTACATTTAATTCTAATTAAAAAAGAATTTTAGCTATATATATCATGTTTTTTTTAAATTTGTGCTATTTTATCTAAATTTTATATTAAAATATATTTTCGTCAATTTTGTTTTGAAAATATTAAAAGTAAAAATTTTCCTTGATACTTCCTAACCCTTCCCCTCTATGTATTAATGTTTGATATAATTCAGTTCCATTAACTGACTATAAATTAAAAAACTGACTAAAACATCTGACAAGTTTAAACTTATAAGGGATTAAAGTGGATTCGAATTAAATGAATCCAACTTTTGATTTTTTTTCATACCCTTATCTATCTGGACCTGCCATGAACATCCGATCTCCCATAACTAAATAAAGCCATAATAATCTCCCGTAAATGATTATCATTGAGACATGAGAAAATAACCAGTTTGTACAGTTAACGGTTCATTAGCTCTAATTTTGCTGGTTTGATTTTATTTTTGCAATAAATTTGGGAAATATGTCTAGTCTACTATTTAAGTTATGTATTCCTATTTCATAGAATTGGACAAATAAATGGTTCTGTTCAAGAAAATGAAGCATGTTGCAGTTCATGTTCTTCTGATTGCCAATCATCTACACATTCATCTTGTGTTTCTCTAGGTTCTAGCAGCTCTGCTTCTAGCATGGCTAGTGATACTGTAAGTTTTTAAATGTATTTTTAAATTTTATTAGATCAGTATTAAGTGTCAATTGTGTTTAAATTAATAAGTATGAATAAGTTGGCGGTTTCGGCTTTTGTGCTCAAAAGACATCCTGTATTCATTTCTGCTTACGTCGGAACATGCATCTTGACCCAGAGATCTTCCTAGATGGTAACAGGATTGCAGTGGTGGATAGAGTGAGGTTTCTTGGTGTAATATTCGACCAGAACCTTGAATTCGAACTTACCTTCCTCCCCACGTCGCGCAGCTGCTGATGTCTTGCGAGAGAGCTCATTCTTTTGAGAGTACTTTCCAATACATCTTGGCGGAATGATCCTCCATGCTTAATATCTATTGAGCTATGATTCAATCCAAGCTAGACTGGCTCTGCAGCTTATGCCTCTGCCCGTCGTCTGTTATGAGGCTCGATACTGTGCATCATACTGCACTGAGGATCTGTTCCAGAGCTTTTAGCACTTCACCCGTCAAAAGCCTCTATGTGGTTTGCCCAGAACCATCTTTGGCTTCAGCTCGTCATTTGTCGCTATGACTATTACCATCTCTTGAGTCACCCAAATCATCCACTGCAAAATTCACTCCTGGACAATTTATAATCGGCTGTTCAGGAATCGACCTTCTTGTATACCATTTTTCGGGTTACACATGAGGAATATCAGATAACATCTCTTTATTCTATAGCAGAGGGCCGAACGACCACTCTTTCCTATTTCGCCGTGGTGACCTTTGAATTTTACTTTCATTCAAATTTTTTCTAGCTACGAGAGATCAAGTACCAATCCCTATATTTGTCAACTTTTTGTTTCTCATCGTCATAATTTTCAAGATCACACAGCCCTATACACTGGATCAAAATCGTCCAATCATGTCGGCTGCGCCTTTGATTGCAGTTAAGACATTTTAATTTTTGATTACCTTCAATGATTCGATCCAAACTCGACTGGTTGACTGATCAATCATTTCTGTTTTTACGGCTGAATTTAAAATTTTTATAAAGCTTTAAGATATATTTCACGCCTTGGGATTGGCAATTTTATTCTTTACACAAATTTTAAAAGTGTTTGATATCCGGTTAAAAAAAAAAATTTGCGTTTGTCGTATGATTTTTAAACTTAATAGCAAGCTCATCCGATGTGGTTTTGGTATCACATTTTGTTGGATACCAGGACACATCAGAATTATTTGCAATGAATTGGCCGATGTCGTGCAGCAAAAGATGCCATGAATTTTTAAAACATTTGCATTCCATACGATGATATCCATAATTTTATTTGGGGCATTGTGTGGAACAAATGGTGAGAATGAGCAGATGCACAATATGTTTTCAACCATAACATTCCTGCCGTCATTATTATCTAGATGGCCCGATGTTCTTATTACACGTCTTTGCATCGGTCATTGCAGGTTTATACATGGACATTTGTTTATGAATAAAACTGCTCCTCGTGCCATTAACCATACTCCATATTTTAACTTGTTCACATTTTAAACATCTTTATCATCAATATTTTAATACCTCATTACCAATTTTATCAGATTTGTTGGACCACCCACCTCGTCCATCACTTTTTGCCTTTCTTCATTCAAGATTTTTAACACATCTATAATTGATAAGATTTTGAATCGAATTTCATAAAGTTTTGTCTAAGATGGGGACACTCCACATCCTAGTAATCATTTTTAAAAATAAGGTTTTACACTTCTCAATTAAAATTTTACCTGTATATTTAAATTTTTGTTTGTTTAAAAATTTGTTTTTATTCCTTGCATTTCTCATTTTAATGTTGGTCTGGTTATTCTATCAATCTATTTTCTCATTTTATTGTCTTGGCCACAGTAGCCCGGTTGGAAGAGTAACAGAATTAGCAACGAGGGGTTGCAAGTTTGAATCCAACCTAAGACCGTCATGTACTAGGGGGGTTGGTGCACTTTAAATCTTTTGTGGCCTCGGAAGTCCTTACATTGGCTTGGTGTGGAAATTTGAAGAGTGGGGTGCCAGCTCGGGTATGACCTCATGATCTGGCTGATTCAAAATTACGTGGTGTTGTCCTCGGATTTTTCTCATCGGGTTTGATCCCGTATCGTCGCCAATAGCCCATTGCGTGGCTCCAGTGTGATGTTAATTAAAATACCTACCTACCATTTTGTTGTCTTGTGTTGGGTGCAGATTATCCTTTTCTTGATTTTGTGCCATGAAACTCAAATCAACCAACCGTATCCTCAACTTACAATCAACTTACAGTTTTTGTTTTGTAGTTTTAGTTTGATAAAAAAATATGCTGATTTTTGCTTGCACATACCTAAAAATGTAAAGTATATAGTTTAAAGTGACTGGAAAGAAAAGACTGTTCAAGAACATTGAAATTATATTCATTTGGGGGTTTGAATACTTGAGTTTAATTTATATTTCATCTGTTAAAGAATTAAACTTGATGAAATTTTATTTTTGAATGAAAGACCTGCTTCGAATTTGCAGTTCCATAAAGGCCTGCTACAAAATTAAACTTTCAAAAGTTCAAAAATGGTCAGCATACGTTGAAAAAATATCTTTCAATTCGTATATTAGAAAGCGTTCTGTGATTTAAAAATGATCCACTTTTCATTTTGTATTACATTTTCTAAGTGTAGTATTCTTTTCAGGATTCTGATGTTATTTCTGATGGTCTTGCTAATAAGAAAGATTTAGAACCAGATTCCAATATTAGCTGTGGTGACAAACCAGTTGGGAATTGCCACGCTTTTCCCAAAGCTGTTTCTGATGCATCGATGTCAACTTTGCCTGCAAATGTTGATAAACGTTCAAACTGTGCACATACTCAGCAGTTTAATTCCATGGTTAAAACTGGACTCAATTCATTAGATAATGCTAAATCTCCCAAGTTTGATGGTAAACCTGGCACTATGAATGGTGTATGGATTAAACAAAGAAAATATTCAGGGAATGGTTCTAACAATTATATTCCCAGCTCTGTTAATGCTACAAAAACAAATGGAGAAAACAATTCCAATTTGAAGTCTGGTGTTTATTTCAACTATTCTAAGAAGAAATCTGCTAACAGAAAAGATTCTGTAAATACAGTAAACATATCCACAAGGAAGGATGGTCAGATAATTGTTGGACGGTAGCATATCAAGAAGATGTTTGATACCACTAGTCTTCCACTTGATATATGTTATATGGAAGGCAGACTTGTTAGAGTTATTACATAAGTTCCAGACATGTCAAAAGACTTTGGATTGGACTTCCTCACCCATTTTTTTCATCAGTAGGGAGTCTGTTGTTCCATTCCAGCACAATGATGCATAAATATTCTGTGATTAATTGCTATTTTGTGCTTGTCAAATTGCCAGCATCTACATATTTCATGAACATGACATCACTCGTTTCGTTCACAATTTCTAGCTGTGATGAGACTTTGGAGATATCTCCTGCTTGTTAGACAATATTGTAATTTATTGAACTTATCTTGTGACGCAGCTGTTTGGAGTTTCCAAAGCAGCTAAGAGCTGCCATACTTTTTATGGGTCCATGTGTTAAGTCTAATGTAGTGTCAACTAAGTCTCATATGTATGGAAAAATGTTCATATTTCTTCAAAGAGTGTATATATTCTGTGTGAAAGTGTACAAAAGTTGTAAGTGTGCCATATAGAAGCGCAGATTATATTGAAGGTGTGATGTCAAGCAAAATACTTTTGCATATTACCAAGTATACATCATATTCATAAAGTTCATCTAAATTGAAAGCATTTAAATTTAAGTTTACTTTCAAGACTACTCTGCTGAATGTCCTGACATGAGTTCTTTGTCTTCATATCTCCAAGTGAAAATCTCTAGACATCTACTTTGAATGTGAATTTTAATTGTGTTTTCATGCTGTTTGAAATGTTTTTAATGGGAAAATTGTAAATTTTCCTTCATTATTAGAAATGTTATATGAAATATCCCAGAAGACAAACTTGTGGAATTATCCATGTGTAAGTCAGGGGAAGTGCCTTCTATTACCATACTTTTCAGCTTACTAGAATTGCTTTTTCCTATTACCTAAAGTGTTTTGATTATAGATTATCAAAAGTTTTGTTTAGTCAAAATTTGAAATATTTTACAAACTTGTAAACTTTAAAAAATATACATATATATATATATTTTCATTGAAATATGATTTATAAAGTACATTTTGTAATTCGATGATTGTATTTCAATAATAGACTTAATGCAAAATGTATTATCAATCAAAAGCAAATGCACGACTCAACGGTCTCGAAGGTTGACTTTCATAATTGTTTTAAACTAATTATTATCTATTTTTATCTAATGTTTCTGTATTTTGAAAGTACAATGTATAATAGAAAATATTGCAAAGTTTCAAACCAGTTCTTAATCTATTGATAAAGATTTAGTTTTTAAATTTATATGTTTATATATTGCAGCATATCCCTTAAAAAACAATCAAATCAGTTATATTCTCCATCCAAGCAATAAAAATTAAGGCATGAATTTCTTTTTAAAAAGAATGCACTTTTTAAAATTTTTAATCCCTTTTTAATGTAGCATGCCTTCAGTTTTTGTACTTAGCTGTTTCTAAATTCATGAGTATACTACATTTTATAGTCCCTTTTGTATGTTATTGTAAGCATGAATTTGAATTCATTCTAATTTTCCATATATTTAATTTTTTTGTTTTAATATTTTAAGCTTTTTTTCTTGTCAATTTCTGGGTACTTTGTATGCTACGAATTAATTTTTATTTTCGCCGATTCTTTTACTATGTCTTTTATTAACCATTTGTTCATATAGGTCGCAACTATGCGTTGCAAAATATTAAAAAGTTCATGGAAATGAATCGCTTGGAAATAGATCTCATTTTAGATTGGATGCAATTTTTACAAAAAGTCATGTGCATTGTAATTCTCATCCAGTCATTTTAGTTTATTCATCTTGGAGTGAAATATCTGGAATATTTTATGTACTTGTTAATATTTTTTTAAGTATAAACTTTTGAGATACTTGTCCAGAAGTGTTCAAATATGACTGTTTGGAAATAAATTTGAGCAATGAAGTTCGCTGTTTTATAGCTTCTAAATTTTTAATCTCCTAAACATGCAGTCGTATAACAAGTGTTTGATTTTTTTTTGTTTTTTTTTTTGAAATCTTGTTTATAGTAGCACTGACAGATTCATCCCGGTATCAGCAAGTCAATTTGTCCAGTTTTAATCTGTCAATGTTAACATACCAGTGTTCATCCAGTCATTTTTATTATTGGTGCTTCCTTTATCATTGCATTTCATTAGTTGGGTGAGCAGTTAATCTGCTTAGACCTTTTTGTGCCTCATTCATTCTTTAAGTATCATTTTAGTCAAGTCCTTAGTTATTTAATTTTGCTTATGTTATGTGATAAATTTAAAATGTATATTATGTAATTAGCTACAATGCATTGAAGTATTGGTGTGTGCATTATTTGTTTTGTGCTCTATATGACTATTTGAAGTTGGAATTATTTTACTAAGGAATTATATGTACAAAATTTGTTTGCTCAGCATTTGTTTATTTTTGTTACAATTCTGTTCGGATGTTACTTTAATATTTAAATTTTCTTGATTTAGAAAGTTTTTACTGTTCTTTTGAAAAGTTCTGTAAACAAGTGAAAAACAATAACTGTTCGAGCCCAATGTTACTGAGTTACAGCATTCAGATTTCTAACTGTAAATGCTGTATTTGCCTTCATTTTTTAGGCCATATATAAAGTAATGTAATGTGAACAATGTACCAAAATTCTCTCTATGGAGAATTGTACAGATTTTAATAAAATAAAGTTCTGAAGTATAGTGCAGTTTGGTGTTTCTTCTCTTTCCTTCGTGGATTTCACTTTTAAAGCGAAGACATTTTTGTTTACATAATAGTGTATGTAAGAATATTAAGATATATCTAGTTTCTAAAAGTACAATTTTGAGGTTTGCTAAACTGTTGATTGGACATTTTAATTTGAGGCAGCCAAATAGTACCAGAATTCCAATATTCCCATGGTGAAAATTGATAATTTAAAAATTGGATAAACAAATGCAAAATGATGCATCAAACATGCATGATTACCTAAATGGAATTCAGTCGGAAAAATTGAGAACCTGTATTGATTCCATTCTGACAATTAGATCTGTTGATTATATGCGTGAGAAGCTCAGATATGGAATGTTCAAATGAGTGACTTAGTAATCTACTTCGAAAATCAGAATTCGTAGCTTCTCTTTCTATTTAACCAGTTTTTCATTTGTCTTGTGTCAATGACATTTCTATTCGACTTTTAACAATAACTCCATCGTACAGGGTCTTTTCACTATTTCTAAATAAAGCATTTTTGTTCCCAGTCTGACAACTTTATACTATCCAGCTGTGGTCAGATTCTGAACATAACTGATAAGTTCATTTATTCAAAAATGAAAATTTCTATAACATGAAATACCTAAACATGGGCAACGTAAGTTAACGCCGAGATGTAGAAAATGACATTTCTAATACAGTTGAATCTAGGAATTGAATATCCAAAATAAAATTTGTCTTAATTTATTTTGTTTCATAAAATTGTTATCTTTGAGCATTTGAAAGATGTCCGAAAATTATGGTTTCAGATCATGACCATTTTATATACAGTAGCTAGCACGTAGATATTACTGTTGGTTCATCAGAAAATGAAAATTGAGACTTCTGCAGCTCAAGAAATAATGGGTAAGTAGTTGAATTGACGTCGCTCTGGAGGACACATCGGGCTATTGGCGATGGTCCGGGATCAATCGTTACCACCGAGATAACAAGGCCAGACCGCTGTGACGTTTCAATCACGTGACTCGCTTACTAGTAGTCATAACAAACATCGCCGCATGGTCGGCTACTTGTGGATTACCTTTAATGTAGCGTAAGAAATTAGGGTTTTTTATACTATTTTACCGGAAAGTAAGTACAGCTGCAGTTATATTGTTATATAACATTTGTGGAACATTACAGTGTCGAGGTGTTAAAGGCTTTCGTCAAACAACACGTTTAACGTGTGTCCAGACCGATTTCTTTAGGCTTACCACGAGGTTATCCAAAATGCCTTTTAGATGCTGTGTACCTTCTTGCTCTGGAAATTATGGATATGGTGATGCACCAAAAGTGGCGGTTTTCTCCTTTCCAGAGGATGAAAATATTAGAAAAAGATGGCTCAGGGCGATTCCACGAGCCGACTTTACACCATCAAAACGCAGCAAAGTCTGCGAACTTCATTTTCAAAACGATGATATCGTCCCGAATGTATCCAAATTCAACAAAAAAACTGGTGAGTGTTCTACCTTTTCCATGAAACGTCTCCGCTTAAAAGTTGGTGCTATACCAAGTATATTTCCGAATTGCCCTAAATATCTCTCGAAAACTTGTCCCACAGTTCGTAAAAGCAGGGAAGATAAAATTCGTGAAACTGAGGAATCCAATTTATTGAGAGCTATCAACGAAAGCAAATCTGAGTTCATTGCTCATCATGATCTATTTCTTTTCAAAATTTTAATAGGCTATTAGAAATTCTGGATTCATTACCTCATAAACAAAATTGGTTTAAACTAATTGAGGAGTCAAAAGTTACTTTTTTCAAAATTTGTTTTAATCCAGGACCTACAACAAATTACACTGTTGTAATACATTCAAATCTGAAAATGGAAACATATTTATATGGCCAAGAAATTTCTGTAGATAACAATCAAATCAAAACACCCTGCCACGTTAATAATTTGGAAGTTATTGAAAATTGTTTGAATTTTATAAATGAAATATCAATGAAAAATTCTTCAGCCAACTATGATAATAGCTTCAAACAAATTATACATCATTTAAGAAATGTCTTGGTTGAAGTAGAGTGTGATGACCTTGATAAACGTGCTTCTCTCAATTTTCTTTCAGAACAGTTAAATTTTCTTGTTACTCCAAAAGAGAGATATCGTTATTCTGCAAATACAATGATTTTTTCATCCGTTATGCACTCAATAAACTCACATGCATACAAATATTTACGGCACTACAGTTCGCTAATTTTACCTCATCCATCAAAAATAAAAACTGTTTGTAATAAATTTTTAACCGATCCAACCGATGAAGATAGAAAATTGTTTCTCGCGTACGCACGTTCTCTTTTCAGACTTTTAGAAGAGCATGAGAAAAATGTCATACTGCTTATGGATGAAATTCATGTTCAACCTTATTTGGACTTCAAAGGTGGAAATATTGTAGGGAATGCATTTAACGGCAATTCTTTGGCTACATCCGCTTACGCATTCATGCTATCCAGTGTCACATCGAAGTTAAAGGAAGTTATTCATATATTTCCAACTTCAACCATCAGCAGTGACATTCCTTTTGATTGTATTCGAACAATTGTCACTAAATTAGAAGAGATAGGCTACAAAGTATTTTGTATTATCAGTGATAACAATGCACTCAATGGCAAAGCTATGAGGAATTTTTCACCGAAAAACCAATCAAGCGTAGTTTATCCACATCCATGTGACAACACACGCCCTATTTTCTTCTTGTACGACTCTGTTCATTTACTAAAATGTATAAAAAATAATTGGTTGAATCCTAAGAGTAACAAGATCTTAACCTTCCCAGACTTCGAGACAGGTGAGAAAAAAATTGCAAATTTCAATTCCTTAATATTGTTACATCAATTGGAGCATGATAAATTATTGAAATTTGGGTATTCTTTATCGCTGAAAGCATTATTTCCAACTACTTTTGAACGTCAGAATGTCAGTCTATCTTTAAAAGTTTTCAATCCGTTTGCCTTTCCCTTTGGGATTGATCCCGGACCGTCACCAATAGCCCATTGTGTTGCTCCAGTGTGACGTTAATTGAAAAATAAAAAAATAAAAATAATAAATAATAACAATCCGTTTGTGAAAGAGGCCCTATTGAAATTTGGAACGAAAATAGAAAATTCTGAAGAAACAGCTGAATTCATAGATATTGTATCAACCCGGTGGAAAATTGTCAATGTGAAAACACCATTGAAAGGACAGCGACTTAAAGATAATTTCCAAACCCCTCTACTCGAGAATCCAGATGACCCTAAATTGTTATTTTTGCGGAAAATGATTCTCTGGCTTGATACTTGGAAATCCTGTGATTTTCCTCATAAACTTTCACCCCAAACCCATACCGCTCTTTCTCACACAATTCATGGAATGTTGGAAATTACGCAATATTGTTTACAAGAACTTAAAATGAATTATGTTTTGTTAGGAAAATTTCAAACAGATCCTTTGGAATATCGGTTTGGAAAATATAGACAATTATCAGGTGGTCAGTACAACATATCGATCAGGCAATTATACGAATCGGAGAAAAAATTAAGAATTCAATCTCTTTTGACCTTGTCATCACAAACTTTTGGAAATATACCCATAACCAGTTTTTCAGAAAACTTAGATTGTTCTTATGAAGAACAAAAACAGTGGGACAACTCATTTAATCCGGACATACATCTCGAAGTAAGTGATTTTCAACAAGTTGAACATGAAATGTCAGTGATAACTTATTTGGCAGGCTATTGTTGTTATAAAATTTTAAGAAACATAAAGTGTGAACTGTGTAAAACAGGGTTGGTGTATGATGAGCAAATGGTTGTTGAGGAAAATTATGATTTAATTAAAAATTTGAATCGAGGTGGTTTATCGTTTCCAAAAGATGGTGCTGTTCGTGTGGTTTTAATTAATTATATATTGTTCAACAAACTACTTAAATATTACGAGGATGAGTTTCTGAGCATTCATTACAAAAGAGATTTTATAATAAATTTTGTTTTTAAATACTGGCAGCTGCATGAATCAGAACATTACAAATTCAATACATGTGCAAATCATAAGCATGAAACCATTTTAAAATTCATTATTAATAGCACAACAAACACTCTATTGAAAAATTATTGTGAAAAATCCAACGATAGATTGGGCAAAAATAAAAAAAGGAAGCTGGACACTGTTTCTAATAAATAATTTTATTTTTATATGTATTTTTGACATTTTTTATAATGGTTTGCTTTGAAATTTCGTTTTCCATTTTACAAAAAAATCGAATGGGGTGCGACTGAGGGTTCAGTTCACGACTGGCAGCCCCGTTTAAACAGGAAACCCTCATTTACAATCTGTTTATAAGAATAAAAGAATAAATTTATTCAACTTATGTACAGTTTTTTGTAGTACATCTGTTATTTCTGATGTTATATTGACATTTTTGAGGTTAAAGTAATGTTGACTGGTGATTATGTTGGAAATGTATGAGAGCAGAAAACTATAGCTTGTTATGAGACTCTCCTCCAGATAGGTAACATACTACATAAATCGTATTTTACAGTTCAATTGCTTCGATTTCCCATTTTTACAGATTTAATGATGAAGAAAACATTAATTGGATTTCTTTAGACTATGAGAAAGGGTTTTCTTTTCTTTTTGATTTATGGTCGCATTTGAGAAACTATGATATTGAGCGGTATTAAGCTTGATTGACTGTATTTTAGCGATTTTAGTTAATAAAAGTCATAAGCGAGTTTTTCACTATTTTTAATTGAATTTACGATATAATTTTGGCTGGTTTTTTAATAAGTTAGTGCTTTTACTATTTACGCACACTCTCTGTTATCGTTTGTAAATAAGGAAGAAAGACGCGAGGGTGTGGAAGTTTCATTCTGAGATTATCATAGTTTTGACTAGGGAAAAACCATATTTACAAACTGCTATAATAATTTGCAATAACGTATAACAATATTTTCCTGTGGTCTCGACGTATATAGAATATATTATGTATCGTTGTAGACGGATTTCACTGTATTAAGCTTTGAATATTCCAATACGGCTGTGGTCGTTCGTATCGCACGTATGACTACTAGGGAGACGCCATGACGGCAGCGGTCAGGCCTTGTTATCTCGGTGGTAACGGATCAATCCGAAAGGATAATCCGAGGAAAAGGCTAGTAATTTTGAACCACGGTCAGGTAGTTAACGTCGTACTGGAATTAATGGGCTATTGGCAAAGGTCCGGGATCAAACCCGAAGAACCACGTTCAGATAACGAGAAATTATGCAATGTTTCATACATCTTTATGCATTTGTGTTCTATACATATTTCAGAGTTGCAATAATGATATCCCGACAAAACATGTCCTTTAAGCATGCACATTTTCTCCAAGAACTTGCCGTACATAAGTTCCTTAAAATATGAATTAAAAAAAGAAAACGTTTCCGTATTATAAATTCTATCAAACGGTTAAAATCCTTCGCGTACAAACGGTTGGCCTCAATTTCTTATGTTTTCCGAGTTCCAACGTTAGAGTATTAAGATAATCTTTTTTTTCATTCCATACATATATGCTCGCATCAAATTTAAAAAGCTAAATTAAAGATTAAAAAAATAAAGCTAAATTATTCTGTTGCTAATTTATTCCATCACTAAATGGCAGTACCAGTCACTTTGAAAAATAAATTTAGAAAATAAAATGTTAACCTTGCACAAAATCTTAATACAATTATATAAATACATTCGTTTCGAAATAAACCCCTATATGACGGTACCAGTCATTTAACAAAAATAAAATTTTAACCTATGCACAAAATCTCGATACTATTATATAAATATAAAATACATTCTTTTCAAAAATCAACCCCTAGATGGCGGTACCAGTCATTTAACAAAAATAGAATTATTAAAACCCCACCACAACTGTTCAAACCATTTTCTAAAAATAGCACATTCCCAGAATTAATAATTTCTGGGAACGACATTGCAGATTTAGAAATACAACCATTTTCATCAACCATGACCCAAGGCGTAGATTTTGAAAACCTTGATTAAAATCAAAGTCAGGAAGGAATTGCTGATGAAACTGAATTAGGACACGGAGAGGTAGAATCATGTAGCAATCCATCTGCTGAAAGACCTTCAGTTTCCATTCAACAAGAGGAAACTAACTGAAGATTCTCCTGATGATAGATTGAAAAACCCGAGATCCAGCATCATATGTCAAGATCAGACTGTCAGCTGGGGAAATAAATAAAGCACTACATTTGGAAAATCAAGATTTGTCTTTTGTCATCTTTCTTTCAACAGGTGGAAGAAAATTCAACCCATCATGGAAGAATGAAGTTATACTAAATAAAAGAGTAAAAGTTAGAAAATGGCTGGTATATAGCCAAGAAAAAGATACCGTATTTTGCTTGCCATGTACTCTGATTTCCCTCCCAAGCGAACAGTCAATGTGGGGAACAACCGGCTATAGAGGATGGACAGAGTATAAGGGGACCGGGATATTGTGCTCCATGAAAAACCTAAAACCCACTTAGCGCAAATTGCAAGGATCGAATGGATCTCTCAAAAGAGGATTGATTCACATTTAGCTGAACAATCAGATCAGTTAGTCCATCACAATCGAGAAATGCTGTCTTGTCATCGATTGTTGTCAATATTTAAGTGAAGAAATGCTTCGATTTCATAAAAAGTATGTAGCAAAAGGAAAACTCGTAGGTCTTTTCAGGCTATTAAGTAAATAGTCCTGATGGTATACCTTGAAAAAAAATGATAAAGCTAGAACTGAAAAAGGATAGCTGGGGTCACAAATTTCTTGAGTTATCGAAACGTTTATGATGTAATTAACATAATGAGTGACATCATTGCTTCAAAAATCATAGATAGTATAAAAACGACTAACATTTATTCTAGACTCAACTCAAGACATTAGTAAAAAAGAATGTTCAAAATTAGTGGTTCGTTATATTGAGCACACTGACCCGCATGGTGCCCCAAAGGAAAATGTCAAACCTGAAGAGCGGCTCATTAAGGTTTCACTAGTGGAGATAACACAGGCCAAAATCTTTTAAAGAAATAATGAAATGCCTGAATTTACTTGGTCTTGATCCAAGTGGAATTGTTGGTCAAAGTATGAATGGGGCTGGTAATATGAGAGGAAAGTTCAATGGTGTAAAAGCGCTAATCCAGAGGGAATGTCCCAAAGCGCTCTATATATAGTGTTCGCACAGATTTGCGTTAGTTGTGGAAAAATCTATGGACATATGCCCCCAGATGAAAAATCTATTTTCTCTTTTAGAGGAATTATGTCTTCATGTCAGGTCATACAAGGCATGATCTTTTTACTACAAACTTGGACAAGGGTCCAACCAAAAAAGGAGACTGAAAAGAGTGCAAACTACAAGATGGTCAAGCAGAAATGATGCACTGCAAACAGTTGTCACCTGCTATGACACAATAAAGGAGACGTTACATAGTTTGTCCATTGACAAAAAAGCTGCTAATGACGCAAAGGCACTGGCAACTGGCCAGTTGAAACAAATAACTGATTTTGAAAACATTTGCTCAATACATGTTGCCTCAGCTATTTTCAAAGTGTTGTCACCAATCACAATTGTTCTACAATAAAAAATAATTGATTATAGCAGTGTCAAAAATTGTTGCTGAAACCAAAGCTAAACTTGTAAAAATGCGAAGTCAGTCGGAGTGGAATAAAGTGAATAATTCAATTCTTGCCTTTGCTGATGTGAATAATATTTCGCAACCCCACCGCAGAAGCAGAAAACGTAAGAGGTTTATGGATGAAATGGCTATCGATGAAAGAATAGATGATCCTCTTAAGAGGATCAAAGTGGAAGTTTATTTTCACGTACTAGATTCACTTATTAAACAACTCAATGACAGATTCTCTTTCTATAATCTCAGAAATGGCAGTGCTTTCACATGAACGAATTTTGAAAATTGCAAGAGAAAAAGAAAAGCAGGGATGCAAATTCTTGCCTGATTCTTCATCAGTGAGACTTGTGTGGGTTCTACGATTTTGAAAGTGACCAAATAATAGAGGAACTAGGAATTTTTGCAAATGTGTATATAAGGTTACTCAGAAATTGACATTTCCGACCTGCTTTTAGAGAAAAAAAAGTGTAAAAATAGGACAACAGACAGGGAATCTTACGTTTCAGGAGGTGAAGGTGAAAATGAAGTTAAAGTCCGTAAAGATGGAGCTAAGGAAGAAGATTCAGACCACGATGAGTTGCTTTTGTCTGTTGATCAGTGGGTAAAAAGAGGCTTTATTAGGCCTTACAGATGCCTGCAGTATATGTCAGCATTTCCTCAACTCACCATGCTGTATCGTATCCTTTTATCGTTACCCGTCACAAGTTACTCAGCAGAAAGGACGATGAGCCGTTTAAAGATTGTAAAGAACAGGTTAAGAAGCAGCTTAGAGGACGATTAATTGTCAAGCTTATTGATACTATCATCTGTGAGAATGACACTCTCAAGAAAATCACAAATGAAGAAATTATCGAAAAGTTTGCCATATCAAGTGCACAGAGAAAAAAAGTTTCTTCTGTTAAAATCTTTTATAAATAGTACATAAATCCCTGTGCTTAAAGAATTTATTTTCTGGTTATACTATAGATTTTTTCAACCTAGAGTGTTCGAACGTTTTCTCTTCCCTCCGCATAGGATATGTCACTACTCTAAAACAATTTAGTTTTTAAGGTTTTATGAATAGTTGCGCAACTCTTGCAAACATTACGATAATACTCATCATTAGTTTTTACACATTTAGTTCTATAACGTTTTGGTCCACGGGTAGCTTAGACTAGTTACCATTCAAAAGTGATCCGTTTCTAGATTAACATTTTATTTACACTTTTTTTAGTCGATAAAACGAATGAAGAGTTCATTTAAGAGTTCTATAGTTCGTTGGAAAGTCCAATGTTTTATCGATGCGCTTCTTATGACTGCTGGCGAGCATCTCACAAATTACTCGGAGGAGTCTAATTCACGGCTACGGGCGAGCCTTTCTCAATAAAATACTCAGGCGAGTATAAAGTCACAAGGTGGGATAAATCAGCCTTTTCTAGCTCGGATGAGCTAAAATCTCCACTACTCGGGCGAGTAGTTTCTCCCGAAAGATGGCAATCTTTCGCCGACAATGAACGGGTGTTCACTTCTAGTTCGACTCTCGTCTCTCTCCAAAAACTGTCTCTCTCCACTACTCTCTCCAAAAACTGTCTCTCCTCTACTCTCTCTCCAAAAACTGTCTCCTCTACTCTATCTCTCTCCTCTTTCTCTTCCCTCTGTCTATCCTCTCTCTCTGTCCTCTCCAAACATCCGAAAAACTATATATATCGAGTGCTTCTCGACTCGCCTATATTCCTGAGTTCGCTTTTCTTCCATTTTTTCCCACAGCGCGTTCAACTCAGAGCAATTCTTTTGCGCGCTGGAAAATTCCTCGGGGGTTACCTTCAAAATCGCAGTTGCGCTCTCCTCAGCTGGGGGCAATTGTATCCCGTTGTCATCGCACTCCTGGCTGTTTGATTGATGGGGTGGTTCTTCGCTAACCCTGCTGCGTGGTTTGAGTTTATCCCCTCTCCCTGTTCCCTTTTGACTACGCGTCACAACGGCGTTCACTAAATGTATTCACGCGTTCGTGATTTCGTTTTTTTTTCTTAATTCAGATCATTGCGGTCTAAGATGATCCGTCGAATGGCATATGTAACACGCCGGCGGCGTTTGCCGCTCAAATTCTTGCTTCCTCCACTTTTGCTCATTAGGATTTGAGTTCCTCCAATTCGGGCGTTCGTTCTTTTCTGGCTCAAATTTCCTCACTACTGCAGGTTTGCTGTCAGGTTTAGGCTTATCTGGGAAACGTTTTTCTGGGAGCTTAGCTGTGAGGTCTCCTAACAGTGCGTCAAGCGGCTTCATATTGATCTAATTTAAACACTAATTCTTCGGGTCTACTATAGCTGCCCACTGATCTATGAAATGCTCCTTAATCTCAGGGGACACTCTCCTTTTAATTTGATCCGTTAACATAAGGTTTTTGAGGTCTCAAAACTTTCCACTCTGACTCCATCTAGCCATCCCTCTAAGTAACTCCTTAACTCAAATACTAGATCTTTCCAGGGCGCTCCTGATCGTCTCTGATGCTGGGTAAATTTGGTTCGGAATGTTTCCGGATTTAAATTAAATCTATTTAGGAGGGTACTTTTAACATGATCCTAATCTTCTGATTTTTCAGGGGACTCTCTCATGATAATTTCGGCAATTTCCATCAGGAGTAAGTAAAGAGGGTGAGTCACCCAATCAACCTCATCTATTCCCATCTTTTTCGCCTGTCTTTCAAATAAGGTGAGAAATAGGGCCATGTCTGCTTTTTCCGGGTCAAATTTTTGCATTACAGATTTCAAATTTTTCGTTGATCTAGAATTAACCGTTTGTGACGAACCTCAGCTATTTGTTTCAGCGGTTTGCGTAATCCTGAGTTTCTCTAACTCGAACATTCGCTCTTCCGCCTCCCTAGGATTTCTCTCAGTTATCTCCCGTTCCTCTCTAGAATTTCTCTTAGTTATCTCCCGTTCTTCTCTAGAATTTCTCTCAGTTATCTCCCGTTCCTCTCTAGAATTTCTCTCAGTTATCTCCCGTTCCTCTACTATAGCCTGCAACTGAGCCTTCACCCATTCTTCGTCGTACTGTGGGTGCTCCGATATTTTTGTGGTTATATCTAACACCCTATCATTCGGTCTTAGGTCGATACCTAACTCATAAACGAGTTTCTGCAAATCTGCCTTGCTAAAAACGCCATTTTAAAATTCTCCTGTCCTTTACACACAATTATACACACAATAATATACTAATATGAGTAATCAATATTTAAAACACAATGCAACACTATAAAACAATATACCCTAAATTTCAAAACAATCTTAACTCAAATTTCACAAAATATACTAAGCATAACTCCACACAGAATACTTCGGTAATTTTTAGATTACAACAGTACTTAACTTCAATAATTGACTTTTACTCTAATTTCCAAGGAAAGCACTCCCTAAATGGTAATACAAATAGTTTTCTAATTTTTCAAATCAAGCACTTTCTAAATGTTGCAACCACTCAATTATACATACAATATAATTTCATTAAGATCATTTTCATTCTTAATTTTCACTTTCTAGCATATCAATTTACTACAATTTTTTCCAATCAAGCCTTACCTGCTGTCGTGCTGCACAGGATCTCGTCGATCTCATCTACTTCAGATCAGGGTTATTGGTCGGTCACTTTCCACACAAAACTTGGTCTTCTGTTTTCTTTTTCGGGACTCGGCGTCTTTCGTAACTGTCTTTCGGACCAGGCGTCCTTCTCTGCGGGACTGGATGTCGAACGGTGTCGCTACTTCTCCAGGACTGGATGTCGAACGGTGTCGCTACTTCTTCAGGACTCGATGCCGATCGGTTCCGTTACTCCTTCAAAACTGGATGTCGATCGGTTCCACTGCTTCTTCAGGAATGGATGTCGATCGGTCCGCTACTTCTTCACGACTGGGTGTCGATCCCTTACGCTGCCACCAAATAAGTAAAGTAGTCTAACGTTTTGGTCCACGGGTAGTTTAGACTGACTAGTTACCATTCAAAAGTGATCTGTTTCTAGATTAAAGTTTTATTTACAATTTTTACAATTAGTCGATAAAACGAATGAAGAATTCATTTAAGAGTTCGATAATTCGTTGGAAAGTTCAATGTTTTATAGATGCGCTTCTTATGGCTGCTGGCGAGTCTCTCGCAAATTACTCGGAGGAGTCTCCTTCACGGCTACCGGGTGAGCCTTTTTTAATATAATACTCAGGCGAGTATAGAGTCCCAGGGCGGGATAAATCAGCCTTTTCTAGCTCGGATGAGCTCAAATCTCCACTACTCGCTCGAGTAGTTTCTCCCGAAAGATGGCAATCTTTCGCCGACAGTGAACGGGTGTTCACTTCTCGTTCGACTCTCGCCTCTCTCCAAAAACTGTGTCTCTCCTCTACTCTCTCTCCTCTTTCTCTTCCCTCTGTCTATCCCCTCTCTCTCTGTCCTCTCCAAAGATCCGAAAAACTATATATCGGGTGCTTCTCGACCCTTCCTTTCCGTTTCGGGCTGGCCTCTTAGTCGGTGCTGGTTTGCTGTTGATTACCTCACCTTCTTCGGGCCTTCCCGAATGGCCCTCGAACGTTGGCCTCTCCCCTTGACTGTTACGTCAGACTTTGGCGGACTTGAAAGGGGACCATTAACCCTTGTCGGCAATGGTCATCGTAACTCATCTCCGTACCCCTTTTATCTCGAAATGTCATGGAGAGCGACAGAAAGGCGCCTGCCTTTTGTTACGAAGCCACCAACAATTTCGCCTCTGGAAGCGGTAGTTTTCTATCTGCCGTTAAAAAGCTGCTTCTTTTCCTTTCGGCACTTGATCGCCGGCAAGATTGTCAGTTTCCTTAGCTGCCGTTACAGTTCGTTTTTCAATATCTGATTATTGAATTATTGATCATTATTGATGTGTTCAATTTTTTTCTAATCTATTCTTCCATTCACTCAAATTTAGAGTTTTTTTATGAATATAAAAATTATTCTTATACAAAAAGGTCATGTATAATATTAGTTTTATTCATATAACATTCAGAATCTTTCAAAACAACTGTTTTTACTATATTATAGTTATTTTCATTTGCAAAGTGTAAGTAATAGTGTTTATACATGAAATTGCTGTTATAAATGTAAACTGTTCATTTTCCTAGCTGTTCTGGTTTTATTTATCTCATCCAAATTTATCTCTTGATTTTATTTATCTCTAACTAATTTACAAAATACGAAATGTAGAGTTTTGTGTGGATTCAGTTGGAAATTTGAGATTCCAATAAAGATTATATGGTTAACTGGATTTGAGAGAGGGTCGGTAAAGAAAAATGTTTTTGGTGATTTGCGCCATTGGGTTTGAGGGGATGGGTACTCCTGAGCAACACAACGGGCTATTGGCGACGGTCCGGGATCAAACCTGAAGCACGAGCATTGGCAAAACTGTACTTGTAATTTTTCAAGTCATCACAGGAGAGCCCTTGAATAATTGGAACCAGGTCTATATTTCATTCTTTCCACCTACAGTTCGCGCCTCTTGAATTATGGAAATCAGAAGGTTTTTACAAGTATCTTGAACTCAAATGTCCTCACGTTGGCGTGGTGTAGAATAGGGTGCAGGCTCAGGCGTTGACTTCATATGACCGTGGTTCAAAATTACGTGGTGTCCTCGTATCTTTCTCTTTGGGATTGATCCCGCACCCGCAATCACAGTTTTTGCCTGTTACTGAATTATCAAAATAACTGAATTGGTAGCAGTGATTACTGGAACAGTGAGAATATTTAATTCGGTAGCGATGATTGAGGGCTAAATGATATAAGCTGATAGATATCGTTTAGCTCCGGTACTGCAACTGTGTTTCGGTAGCAATGATTGAGGGCTAAGTGGTATCATTTAACCTTTATCGGTGACTGCGACTGGTATTGGTGATTCGGTAGTTGTGAAAACTGCGACTGATTTGGTAGCCCTAATAGGTGATTCTGTGGAGTGATGTATATCTGTGTGGGACTTGGGACGGAGCTTATTTGTGTTTCTATAGGGGATAGGATTTTAAACAAGGGTGCTGTGCAACATTAAGGGAGCTCTATGACACACCAGGGTGCCGCGTATTATCGTGCTAAGCTTTTTCCAAAGCTGACTACATAAATAAGAAGCTCTACAGTAGAACAGTAAGGTCAGAAGAAAACTTTTTAAAATTTGCTATTTTAATTGACAAAATAACTATTGATATTTAGCTTTGAAATTATTGATATTCAACTTTTATACTATGAACACATGAGCTATTAAATTTGTTCTATCTTTCTTTTTTATTTTAGTTAAACATAAAATTTCCTTTTTATTCCTATCTCTCTCTTCTAAATTGTTTTCAATTATAAAATAATGAATTATGTATGTACAAATGGGCTAAGGTTAAAATAGGTATCGCTGAAATATTTTATGAATTGAATGAAATGAATCCAGGTCATCAGATGATTATTTCAATTTCCTAGTGAATAGAACAAGAACATGGATGTATGCTGATTTTTTACACTGAATAATACTTTTATTCTGTAAGACAATTTCTTCAGTTTTGCCTACATTTCGTTGTTGCTTTAAAATCCCGAGATGAATTATGGGTGTTAACAAAAGGCAGAGTTGAAAGTGGGTAAAGGTAATGAGATTGCAATGTAATCATAATAATTTTTAAAATGTCACTTTTTCATGTTTACAAAATTTTCGTTATATATGGTAACAATATTCCATTTAAGAGAGCTCTACTCTGAAAAATATCAACTCTCTATTTCCATACAAAACATTTTTGAGTAAGATAAAAAATATATAAAAGTGTGCAAAAAAGGTAATAGGTGTTCAAGTAAAAGGTCCCTATCACACTCTGAATCCGCCGCTGCGTTTGACGTTTATTTCCTGGATATGTAATGTTTACCGCATTTCTTTATCGTTTTACGAGTTTCTGCATTCTAAAGAATTTTATTTAATTCTGCATTCTGTCTTAAAAAAGAAGCAAAAAATTTTAGGGGAGATAGAATCAACGCAATGATGCAAATAGCTGTAAGAATATATTCTGAAATATAGTAATGTAAGTGCAATTTTTGTGACTGAATGTTTCATTTTTAAAGCGTGTAATTTGATTGCTTCAATCATAAAATTTTAATATTTATTTTTTGGAATTTCTTATCAGACAATGTATTTTTAAAAGAAATAGAAATTTTACACTTCACTTTTTGAAATAAATAATATACTTTCCCACTGTTTATGAATTTCTGAATTCTAGAGAAGATCTTTACATATACATCTTGATTAGTATTTTTGAAAAATTGTATAAATTATGTATTAAACTATGGGACAGAAAATGTCGAAAAGGTCAAAAGTTACTGGGGAAAAGGAAAGTAATTTGAAAATAATTGGGAAATTAGATATAAAATTAGGAAATAAGAAGAAATTAGAAATAATAATTGATGCAATATAGAAGCTAATTCCTGTTTCATGAGCTAGGGTAGCATGGAGAATACAAATGTCAAATCGGACATCAGGAAAAAAGGATATCCTTATTAGTTTATTGAGAAAAAGAGTTTAAAATAAAAAAGCTCATCGTCTGGGAAATTTTTTAAAATTTTGTTTAAACGGTATGTTTATACACACTCAATGCCAAAAGTTAAGCACGGAGAAGAAAATGTTAATTTCCGGAAGCCAATCTGAATTCGAGAGGCTGCATTTCGCTGCAGAGGTAGATGGAAGTATGCAAATAGGTTGAAGGTGTTAGAATAAGTAATTTTTTTAAAGATACTTCAGTTGTGTATACAAAGATAATATAGGGCTCGAACCGCGTTCTTTGGCGTTGAAGAAGCGACTTTAGCGACTCAGCCGTACCTGTGGGTATTTCAAAATATCTTAAATCACAAAAGCAGCATCAACTTCGAACCAATCAGATTCTGTCAGTTTAAAATCACAATCACAGTTTAGAATCACAGATATTCTTCGGTAGCAGTCACAATTAGAACTGTTACTGTGAAATCACTATTAGTAACATCATTATACTCTTGAGCGACATACATTCAACTACCAAGTACATACCTCGGTGGGGCCGTGGTAGCCCGGTTGGAAGAGTAACGGATAAGCAATCGGAGAGTTACGAGTTCGAAACTAGGTCCAGCCAAAGACCGTCGTTAGAGGGGCTGCTGAACCTTAAATGTCCTCACGTTGGCGTGGTGGGGAAGTTTGGAGAGGGGTGCCAGCTCAGGTGTTGCTTCGTCATCTGACCGTGGTTCAAAATTACGTGGTGTTGTCCTCAGATCTTTCCCTTTGGGATTGATCCCGGACCGTCTCCAATAGTCCGTTGTGATGCTTCAGTGTGACGTTATTCAATTGCCTGCCAGTAAAAGAATTTTCCGATTTGCTTTTTCGGTCAAGGTAGGTAGTTGAATTAACGTCGCACTGGAGCAGCACAACGGTAATTAGCGATCGTCCGTGATCAATACCAAAGGGAAAGATCCGAGGACAGCACCACGTAATTTTCAACCACGGTCAGATGACGAGGTCAATACCCAAGTCTTATTCGGTCAATTTCTCAAATTTAAAGGGAACGCGGTAGCCCGGTTGGAAGAGTAGTGGATTAGCAACTGGAGGGTTGCGAGTTCGAAACTCGATCCAATCAAAGACCGTGGCTGGTGCACATTAAATCTGTCATGGCCCCAAATGTCCTCACGTTGGCTTGGTGTGGAAGTTTAGAGAGTGGGGTACCAGCTCAGGTGTTGACCTCGTCATCGGACCGTGGTTCAAAATTGCGTGGTGGTGTCCTCGGATCTTTCCCTTCGGGTTTGATCCCAAACCTTCGCCGGTACCCCGTTGCGTTGCTCCAGTATGATGTAAATTAAAATACCTACCTTAGTGAGCAAAAATAAATATTTGTTGGTCAATCGCATTTATCCCGCATTCAGAGAATTGCGCTGCTTGAGGCTTATTTTGAATGTAAATCATGAAAGATGTAAAGAATTTTGGTGACATAAATATCCAGATGATGCAATACCGAGTAAAGATACGCTATATCAACTCGTTCGGCGATTTCGTGAGACAGGTTCGGTGGAAGACAAACACAGGAGTGGAAGACCGAAAGTCGTTACACCAGACTTTGTGCAAGAAACTCAACGAAGAATATTGTAATCTCATCAATCCGTGAGGCGTTTGTCGCAACAAATGGGCACATCACGTGGATCGACACATAAGGCTTTAAGAGCCTTGCATTTTCGTGCTTATCGTGTAAAAATGTTACAAGAGCTAAAGCCACCGGACAATGAGAAGCGGCTTTATTATTGCCGATGGTTCCGGAGATTTATTCGCAACATCAACATTTTGGATAAAACATTTTTCTCCGATGAGGCATGGTTTCATTTAAGCGGTTATGTGAACGCGCAAAACTCCGCATTTGGGCGACAAATCCCCATTCATTAATGCAAAAACCTTTACATTCTCAAAAAATTGGCGTTTGGTGTGCCGTATCACGCAAAAGGATTGTTGGACCTCTGTTTTTCGAGTCAACTGTTGATGGCATTGTATACAGAGAACTTATCCAACAATTTGTTGCATTATTAGAAGTGAATGAACGACATTCTTGGTTCCAACAAGACGGTGCAACCTGCCATACAAGTTATGAAACCATGGGCATGCTTCAGGATTTTTTCGTCGATCGACTCATCTCAAGAAATTTTTGGCCACCTCGTTCCCCTGATCTGAGCATCCTTGACTTTTTTCTGTGGGGATATTTAAAGAACAGTTTATGAAGATAATCCCCAAACAATAGATGATCTGAAAATTGCCATTATCAAAGGATACAAAAAGTCACTCCCAGCATCTTGAAACGCGTTTCTAAAAATATGCGCAGACGACTTCAGCTTTGCCTCCAAGAAAGGGGCGGACATTTTGAACATTTATTATAAATGTGAGTTCAAATTTTTTCCTACGTTATGTTAAAAGTGCTTTTCACCATTAGCATAAAAATAATTGTTTTAAAGTTTGTTGTTTTTGTATAATAAGTTCACGAATAGTCAGTACGGGAACTTTTAGGACACTGATCAAGAAACCGATGCGAATGCTCAGAATTATGAGCACATTAAAAAGATTCAACCGAAGGGTTTTAAAATGAGCGTAGAGAAATTCCGCCAATTTTATAACAAGTTGTGAGTGGAGTGAGCGTCTCGGGGTTAGAATGAACAACAATTTATTTACATATTAAGAGAAAACATTAAGAGAGAGAAGGTAATAAAATTAAACAATCACAGCTCAGTAGCGCCGGGAGAAAAACCGACCGAGCTAATCTTTTCACAAAGAAGAAAGGGGGTTGCTCGGAGTTCGATGGCGTGATTGGCAACGCGCCAATAGTTCAGTTTGCCATATGGGAGTTCGATGGCGTAATTGGCAACGCGCCAATTGTTTAGCTTGCCTCAAGTGTAGATTGACATAAATTATTAACTGAACACAATAACAAAAGTGCTCGCAAAAAAATATAAAAATCAAATTAATTAACTTTGATTAGTAAATTTTATGTAACATTTTACAATTATTTGACATTTTACAAATAATGAAGTCGAGTGAAGGTTGTTTTTGAATTGACAGCTGAAACTCAAGATCTTGAGATCTTATTAACTGCTGTGAGCAGAAGCTGATACTCAAATGTGATCACCAGAGGTTGCTCTGGTCAAATCAATATACGATTTGACTGATACACAAATATTTTTGATTGGGTTAAAATCTGCTGCATTTCTAAGCTGCATGAGGGATACACCGCAGACATCGCTACCACACTACGCGCATCTTGATCATTCACAATTCTAGGACGGCTATTACGATGTTAACGCTCAATATTCCTTGCCCTTCGATGCTCTTTGAAGTTTTCAAGTGTTCATCCTCAAAGAAACTTTTGACTTGGAGTTCACGGTTAATTTGTCTAGTTCTAATGGATAGGATAATTTGGTCTTCCAGCATATTGTCTATTTCGTACGTCCTTGATGACTTCGCAGATGAGCACCGGCATTTTATAAAACATTTTATCTCAAAAAATAACTAGAAATGTGTGTGATATTTTGGAATGTAAAATTCGCAGAAAACTTTTTCTACCAAATAAATTCAAGATTACATCTATCTCAAAAACTACCGAAAGGAATTAACTATAGTTTTGCCCACCTAGGTTTGAAACAGCAGAGTCAATTGCAATTTATTTCTAAATGCGTTTCAATCCATAATCTTTACAATTCTGAATCAATTTATAATTAGAAAATATTAATTTGAAAAGAAAAAAGGCATACATTTTGTTTCTGGGTTACATAATACAAGGTGTGTTCGAAAAGTTCGGTGAATGGTTCAATATTTAAAAAACAATGCGGGTTAGGATGTTGCGCTCACGCAGACGCAGTGAGAGACATGGCAACTAGTGTCCCTAGCGTCCAAATCACGATAGTTAAACTGAAGTGCACGCTACGACCAATGCAAAGCAGTCAGTGTGAGAAGGAGTGTCACTGCGAAATGGAACAACGCGTGAACATCAAGTTTTGCTTCAAATTGGGCAAAACGGCGACGGAGACACATGAAATGTTAGTGAAAGTGTACGGTGTGGAAGCAGTGAGTAAAAAATGTGTTTTTGAATGGTTTAAACGCTTCAGAGACGGAAAGGAAGATGTCGAAGATGAGCCGCGTTCTGGTAGACCGTCAACGAGCAGAACTCCAGACAACATCGAACGAGTGCGACGGATGCTTGCGGATGATCGGAGGCTGTCTTTGATAATGATAGCAGAAGATTTGCAGATAAGCCTAGACAGTGTGAGCACCATTGTTCACGAACATTTGCACAAGCGTAAGATTTGTGCCCGGTTTGTACCGCACAAGCTGTCATACGAAGAAAAGCAACACCGGATGGAAACCTCTGAAGATTTCATTGACGCGCGTGACCGGAATCAGCAGTTCTTGGAAACAATCATTACAGGGGATGAGTCGTGGTGCTACCAGTACGATCCGGAGACCAAGCGACAGTCCATGGAATGGTGTTCATCATCGCCCCCCCCCTCCCAAAAAATGTCGTCGGACCAAATCCAGGATGAAGACGATGTTGATTGTCTTTTTCGACAGTAAGGGCTTGATCCATCATGAATTTTAACCCGCGGGTACAACCGTCAACGCAGAATTCTACGTGGGAGTTTTGAAACGGCTGCTGAAACGCATCCGGCGGGTTCGGCCACAGTTGTTCCCGAGTGGACAGTGGACTCTGCTCCACGACAACGCCCGTCCGCACACTGCGATCCGCGTAAGGCACTTCCTCGCTACACGCCAGGTGACAGTTCTTGAACACCCTCCATATTCTCCAGATCTGGCACCTGCAGATTTCTTCTTGTTTCCCCGCCTCAAAGGAGTCCTGAAAGGCCTACGCTTTTCTGACTTTGCGCAGATCCAACGTGTGACAACGGTGCTTCGAGCGATACCGAAAGAAGCGTTTGCTGACAGTTTCCAGCAGCTGTACAACCAATGTCAAAAGTGTATTGTCGCTAATGGCGATTACTTTGAATGCCAGTAAACGTATTTTGTTTGTATCTCTTGTTTCCTTTATTTTATGAGACCATTCACCGAACTTTTCGAACACACCTTGTAGTTTAATAGAACGTAAAAGTTACATTGATCAAATTATTATTTTCGAAAGTATAAGGAAACGACTGAAACACTCATTTAACATTAGCTCTGAATTTCAGTCACTCATAACTCCTCATAGATTTGACTAAATAAATATATTTTAAATGGATTCTAGGCTATTTGATCCAGATAATCAGAATCTGCAATAAAAAATAGGGGGTCATGCTATAAAATGTTGAGTTGATACAAAATTTAATAAAACGATCCTTACAAAAATGAAATGTTCTTTATTTATACAGTCAAATCTCATTAAGACGAACTCGCTTAGTACGAATTACTCTGATAATAAGAACTAAATTCCTCTATCCCCGTCAAAATGTAATAATATTAATTCGTCTAAGAATTTAGGTTGACGCTAAAATCTCCTGTTAAGCTGAGCAAAATTTCGAAACTTAAGGGCAAACGGATTCTTTTCAATCGTATTATCAGAAACATTAAGTGATTCCGAAATTATAGAAGATTTATTTATGGAAGGGAGTGAAGAAGGAAGAATAAATGGAGATTCCTATGAAGACGAAAAGGAATAAAAATGTCTTTAAAAGAAGCTACTGCTGCCTTTGAAATTGTTCATCGCTTTTTGTTAGGCAGTAAAAATTCATCCGCTTAATTAAACAGAGTTGACCGAATGAAAAATTTTTCTTAAAGAATTACGAAAAAACAAAACACAAAAATCGATAACTGACTATTTCAAGACAAAAACTGTGTAATCAGGAAATACCTGTGTAATCAAGAATTATATGTATAACCTTTGTGATGAATACCATAAGCATATTAATATTTTATTTTATTTGTAGTATGTCTCGTAACTCAGACGGCTGAAGTACCGTTTGGTATATTGTAATCCTCTCTTTGTGTCGTTGCGTAGTTTGATTGCGTTGCGTCAATGTTGACATGTCACCCTGGTGGAAAAAAACCGAGAACTTTCTAGATATATTCAAGCGAGTTAGATATCTAAGAATTCAGCTCGCTGTGTGTGTACGTTGTATTTTGTTTCGTGATGTAAATAAAAACGTTAATTATTTAACACGTCGGGATTATTATTCAATCAATATTCCCAATGATACGAAACTAGTAAAATGGTGACCCGGACCCCTTTTGGATAGTATTATTTTTGTTCCGAGGGAAATTGTTTTCCATGTTCAGACGCATTCGAACCTTTTAGCAGCTCTCGTTTTCGGCAGATGGATTGTATTCTACCGCGCATTTTGAAGTAAGTTAACTATTGCTATTTCGGTATTTGGTACTGAAATTTACTAATTATATTTCGGCTAATTTACCGCCAGAAGCTGCCTCTATTGTACGCGAATTCATTCTTAAACCTTCGGCTACAACGCCCTATGAAGATTTGAAAACTGATTTAATTAAACGCACAGGTGATTCTTCCCAAGCGGAAATCAGAAAATTATTGTCAGGCGAACAGCTTGGGGATCGTAAAGCCCAGCGAGCTTTTAAGAACCATGCAGCGCAGAGCCGAATCTCACAATGTATCTAATGAATTAATGTTAGAATTATTTCTTTCTCATTTAGCATCATCCATTCAAAGTATTTTGGCTTCTATTTCACCGTTATCACTTGAAAAAGCCGCAGAAGTGGCTGACAGAATTCTCGAATATAATCCAGCTGCAGTAAATTCAGTTTCGGTACCTTCAAATTCTAACTCAGAAATTTTATGTGAAATTCACAAACTGAGTGATTGAATTAAGCAATTAGAATTACGCAGATCCCGTAGCCCTTTTCGCCGGCGATCTTTTGATCGAAGCCCTAGTAATTCTCGAAATTCTTATAAACAATGTTGGTATACAAAATTTGGCATTAGTGCAAAGAAATGTTCCGCACCTTGTTCGTTCTCAAAAAACGCGGACAGCGAGGTGTAGTGGCGACAACCACCTTGCACAAAACCTCTCGTCGCCTATTTTTAAAGGACAGGAAAACAAATATACAATATTTGTGTGACACCGGTTCAGATATTAGTATTATCACTGCGTCATTTTCCCACAAGAAAAAGAAATCGCTTATGACCTTATCTGCCGCTAATTCTTCACAAATAAATGTCTACGGAGAAAAGCTCTTGATGCTTGATTTTAACCACCGAAAGATTTTTCGATTTCCCTTTTTGATTGGCGACGTGAGTACGCCCATTATAGTTGCAGATTTCCTTTGCCATTTTCACCTCCTGCCTGATCTTCGAAATAAAAGACTAGTGGACACTGTCACGAACTTGGCTACCCCTGGAAAATTGCAGTCAACATCAATACACACGATAAAAACTGTTTCGGGGAATAGCATTTATCACGAACTACTTCTTAAATATCCTGACATCATCAAGCCTCCCCGTGCTGATCAACCGATTAAACATTCTGTGTTTCACTACATAGAAACAACTGGACCTCCCGTTCACGCCAAGCCCAGGAGATTAGCTCCGAATCGATTAAAAAGTGCTAAAGCCGAATTCCAACAAATGCTCGATCTGGGTCATTTACGACCAAAGTAACTACGCCTCACTTCTCCATATGGTTCCTAAAAAGGACTCTCCAGACTGGAGGCCAGTTGGTGACTACCGAGCTTTAAATTCACGAACTATACCAGATAAATATTCAGTGCCTAATATTCAAGACTTCAGCTCTGAACTACATGGCGCCAAAATTTTTTCGCATAGATCTCATTAAGGCGTACCATCAGATACCTATACATCCTAACGACGTGCACAAAAGCGCCATCATCACACCTTTCGGACTCTTTGAAAGCACACGAATGCAATTCGGTCTCTGTAATGCCTCTTCCGCATTTCAAAGATTCATCGACAATGTACTACGAGGTTTACCTTTCGCTTATGCTTTCCTTGACGACATCCTTGTCGCTTCCAAGTCTGAAGCAGAGCACCTTCAACACCTCCAAGCCTTATTTGAAAGATTAAACTCCTATGATCTCAGCTTGAACACTTCCAAATGTACTTTCGGTGTTTCAACAATTGATTTTTTGGGACATCGTGTTTCTGAAGAAGGTATTGAACCACTGCCCGATCGTATTCAAGCCATCAAAGAGTATCCTGTTCCCACTACTTTGACTCAACTGCGGCGATTCCTTGGTATGTTCAATTTTTACCGTCGATTCGTTCCAGGAGCAGCTCACATCCTTGCTCCTAGTAAAATTTTTAGAGGGTCGACGCAACACCAAGAAGTCCAAACGACCATTTAAAAATCCTCCAGATCCTCTCAGTTGAACTCCAGATGCAGATAAAGCTTTCATCGAAGCAAAGGAAGCCCTGGCAAAAGCTACTTTATTGCACCGCCCTATTTCAAATGCTCCTCTTAGTCTTTGGACAGATGCCACGAATGTCGGTGTTGGTGCAGCTCTCATGCAATATGACACTCAGTGGAAGCCTATTGCCTTTCTTTCAATGAAACTCACGCCCAGTCAACGAAACTGGTCTGCCTATGATCGCGAGCTCCTGGCTATATACACTGGCATAAAACGATTCCGATACATGCTTGAAGGTAGGCAATTTGCTGTCTACATTGATCAAAAGCCTCTGATCTATGCCTTTCATCGACAGCCAGAGAAATGCTCACCCAGGCAATTAAGACATCTTGATTTCATGTCGCAGTTTTCAACAGATTCGTCATGTTAAGGGTGTTGATAATATTGTTGCCGACACCCTTTCCCGAGTTGACACAGCTGCCATTTCTCAACCGGCTTCTATCGACTACAAATAACTAGCAGATCTGCAATCCCAAGACGAAGAATTACAACTCTTGCAATCTGATTCATCGTTGAAGTTGGAAAAAATCTATTTTCCTCTTCAAAACATCAACTTATACTGTGACACATCTCAACAATATCCAAGACCTTTTATTCCAGAATCTTTTCGAGATCTGGTTTTTCAAACCGTTCATCAGTTATCTCACCCCGGTATTTCCGCATCCACTAAAGTGATTTGTTCACGTTTTGTATGGCCAAAGATGAGACAGTTTATCAAGAATGCTGTAAGAAGTTGTGACAAATGTCAGCGTTGCAAAATTTTTCATCACACGAAATCTCCACTTGGAACTTTTACCCTTCCAGATGCAAGATTTGCACATATTCACTTGGATTTCATTGGCCCTCTTCCATCGTCTGACGGACATCGATATTGTATGACCATCATCGATCGATTCACTCGATGGCCTGAAGTCTTACCAACATCCGATATGACGGCTAATACTACAGCTAAGGCACTTGTTTATGGTTGGATTTCCCGATTTGGTTGCCCAGTTACAATCACTACCGATCAAGGTCGGAACTTTGAATCTTCACTTCTACGAGAACTCACAGATCTGCTAGGTATCACTCGAATTCGCACTACATACCACCCAATGTCGAATGGTATGATTGAGCGATTTCATCGCTGTTTTAAATCCGCCATTGAAACACATGATAACACGAAGTGGACAGACACATTGCCCATAGTGCTTTTAGGATTACGTTGTGCTATCAAAAACGACCTCCAAGCATGTAGTGCCCAGCTTGTTTACGGCACAACACTTCGACTACCATCTGATCTTATCTCTACCGATGTTTTCACAGCTCCACCTGATGTAACATGTGTCGCAATTGTGCGAAACTATGAGGAAACTATCTCCTCTCAATCCTCAAAATCATGGCAATTACAGTGTTTATGTGCACCCATCCTTGGAATCGTGTACGAGTTTATACGAGTATTTCTACGAGTTGACAGTCTCCGTCCAGCATTAACTGCTCCCTATACTGGACCTCATCTTGTGCTTGACAGAAACAACAAACAATTTGTGATTGAAGTTACCAACAAAACAATTACAGTTTTTATCGATAGGTTAAAACCAGCCTTCCAGTTTTCCGATTCTATAATTTCACCAAATTTGCCTGCATTGTCTCATACTACTGATGTAACTACAGGTAAACGACACTCAAATGTATCGGTCCCAAGCAAAGAGACTGATCAAGAAAAGGTAATTACTAAGTCAGGTCGTAGAGTACATTTTCCTAAACGTTTTGAAACAGTATTTTGTTAAATGTCAAATTATTTTTAATACTTTATATTCGCACTTTATATTTTGTTAAATGCATGTCTATGTTTACAAATTTGTATTTGCACTTTGTAATTCGTTTTATTTTACTATGTACTTGCACTCTGTATTTCAATGCATCGTTCCTCCGTCACTGGGAGGATACTATGTAGTATGTCTCGTAACTCAGACGGCTGAAGTGCCGTTTGGTATATTGTAATCCTCTCTTTGTGGCGCTGCGTAGTCTGACTGCATTGCATCAATGCTGACATGTCACCCTGGTGGAAAAAACCGAGAACTTTCTAGATATATTCACGCGAGTTAGTGTATAGTTAGATATCTAAGGATTCAGCTCGCTGTGTGTGTACGTTGTATTTTGTTTCGTGATGTAAATAAAAACGTTAATTATTTAACACGTCGGGATTCAATCAGTATCCCCAATGATACCAAACGAGTAAATATTATTGAAATAATGCTTTTTTTCTGAATTCGGATAACACGAACTACGGTTAATAGGAATTTTTTTACGGTCCCTTGAAATTCGTTTTAACGAGGTTTGACTGTATTAGACATTATTCGAAGTGTTATGATACTTTTGGTTTGTTTGTACGACTCCAGGGATGGGAATAACTAAAGATGTACTGATAATTTTTTGACCGATTATACTCAAATCTGATTACAGAATTTTGTATTTTTATTTCTTTTCTTAGCGAAGTTTATAGTTTGTTGAATATTTGATTCGATTATTATAATTCTTCTAAGTCAGGTGCAGAGCTTTTGAGTCAACTCAATAGACGAGTTTTATACAGAATCATTTTTTAAATAAGCAGATGTGGGACTAAAAGCTTCCTTTTACGCCATCTGATCTGTTATACTGTTTTGATTTTAACTCACTTTACTAATTTTAAGATAGTTTGTCGAGTTTGTACGCTGTTACAAACGCCCTATCGGATTCGTTAAAAACATTAGCGTTTAGTTTCAGTGAGAAATCTGGTAGTAGATTAATCAGACGTATGTTTGTTTCATTAGGACAGCACTTAATTAAGCATAAAAACATAGATATCACAGCATACATAAAAATGCAACGTGTCAGATATCTCGAAAAGTCAACACGATTAAATTCTTTAAATGCCAAAAATAATAATAAATAAATAAATTAATAAAAAATAAAAATAAATTAATAAAAAAAGACGGATTTTAAACTTTTACGTTTTATTCGCACGAGGCTGAAAGAAAGCGTTCGTTCGCAACAGTACTGAAATTGTAATGCCATCAGCTAAAAAGTTGAGTTGTTTCATTAAATTATACTCTGCCAAATAAAAATATCGAAATCCCCGATACCTGTGTTCGATCGAAATGGCACTTAAGTGTGATGTATACGATGAGGTAAAGAAATTATCCCAATATCAAATCTAGAGGACTATTATTATGGAATTACATCAGAAAGGTCATAAATTAGTCAGCTGTAAAACTCCCTCTGGCGGCGATACATTTCAATATACCGCATGGTAAGGAGTTAAATGGAGTCCTGATATTATGTGGCAAAATATGCCAAGCGTTCTGCCGCTTCTAGTCCAGATACCTTATATTCCGTGTGTGTCTGGAGGGTACAATTGACAGCCTAGCCTGTCAAGACATGCTAAATGGGAGATAGATCTCGGGATTTTGTTGGCCAAGGAAAAATTTGAACACCACGGAGGTACTCCTGGGAGAGGTTAGCCGTATATGGTCTGGCATTATTTTGATGGTAAATACCCCCTTGAACACGTGACATGAAAGGAAAAACCATAGGCAGGATCATCTGGATCCGCTGTGCTGTCAAGTAGGAGTAGAGCAGCTGTGTGCCGCCCGACAGTCAATTGAAAATGGTAACGCTGATCGGGTCTCCACCACGCGCATACTGTGATCATCTGCCACAAGGCAGAAGTAGGATTCGTCACTAGATGACTGAAAAAAAATTTTCATTTCCGAAACAATTCTTCCATTTAGTGTTGCACAATTTCAATTTTATTTCACTAGTGTTCTGCGAAAGTAGCGATTTTGCAATAGATCTACTAAGCTTAATGATGCACATTTGGGCATAAAACGCTTGGGGTTTCGTGAGCCAAGCATTTGACTTGGAGAAATTCTGCAGTTCAAACATAAACTTGTGTTATCGACAGAAATTTCTTTCCTCAGTCTATTTCTGAAGCGTGAATCAGCGAAAATTTACAGCAAATTAACGCGATCCAATATATTTCAGTGGTTCAAAACTACGAAGTGTGTCCTCGGATCTTTCCCTTCGAGACTGATCCTGGACCGTCTCTAATAGCCCATTGTGTTGCTCCAGTGCGACGTAAATTCAACTCCTTACCCTAAATCAGATAGGGGCCTCGGTGTCTCAGTGGGTTTGCCCACCGTGTTACCAACCTGTGAGTTGTAGACGGAGCAGGTCCGTTTCCTCCCTGAGTGTATTTCTCTCTTCTGTATCAGTATAACTTGTGTGTGTCCATTACTTGACGTTGCTTGTCTCGTGCTTGGCGCAGCGAAGTCAAATATGGCCCCTGCGCCATAAAATCCAACTCAACCAACCAACCTACCTAAATCAAATCCTATTAACACAATGTTGACGCTCGCCAACAATTACATATCTAATTTGAATGGCTCTCGTAAAAGGAATGATTTAAATATAAATGATAATGAATGAGAAGTGAAACTCAATTTGCTGAATAAGTTCACCATTCCCCTTATTTCAACAGAAAATCTTTTCGATTTAAATTAATTGATTGTTAAGTAGGTGATGTGTATGATAGGAAAAATAATTCTTAACTCGTCGCTTTCACAGATCTGTATCTCGGAAGAATTTTTTTTTCTACGGGATTATGAAAAATACGTTGTGTGACTTAAGGCAGCCCAAAATTTACCTGTTTGCAAAATGTCATTTGATTCGAAGATAGTGAGGTGTACAGGTTTGCCTGGATGTGAATGGATTCACCCAAACACTACTAACAGCGCTGTAGTATTCAATAAATTGCTCATTGTAAGCGTAGATCAGTGTCCGTCTATAAACCAATGCACTACTACGTGTGCACATAGCTCATAAATTTCAGTAGACCTGTTTGCTCTCGAGCCAGATGACGTGATAAAGCAGAGAGACCAACAACTTCGCTCAAAACTTATCTGGGGTCACGCCTGACGGATAAAAGTAAGTTGCTATTCTAGATTCGTACTTAAGATTTGAAGCATCTTTATATTTGAAGCGGTTTAATTAATCCTGTATTCGGAGCGTCAGGTTTATTGATTTTCAGAAGATTTTTGAATAGAAGGTTGTATTTTTTATGCAATTTTAAAACTTCGTTTCTTGCGTTTCATCTGTTTTATATAATTGATATTCCAATAGTCAAAATGGAACCGGGTTTGGAATCCTGGTTTGTTGAAGATGACAGTTTTTATGTTAATGATTATTACCTTTAATTATGTGTATTTTCAGACTCGTTTGTCTCTCTTAGTCCTCGTGAGTTAATGAATATTGATAAAGTAAAATGGACAAATTAAGTAGATTTTTTTCACAACTGTAGGGTTTATCATAAGGTAGGAAAATATTAAAAATGTATTGACATCGTATTCAGATGGTTCAAGTGACTAAAACTCCTTGTGTGTTTTAATATTTTAGTTTAATATGAATTATTTAAATTTAAACACCAATTACTGTCCTTCAGATATGAATAGGAAGGTAGTTGATTTTCCAATAGTCAAAATAGAATCTGGTTTGGAATCCTGATATGTTGAAGATGACAGTTTTTATGTTAATGACTATTATCTTTAATTATGTGTATTTTCAGATTCGTTTGTGTCTCATAGTCCTCGATGCGTTAATGAATATTGACATAGTAAAATGCAAATTGCATAGATTTTTCACAGCTGTAGGGTTCATCATAAAATAGGAAAATATAAAAAACGTATTGACATCGTATTCAGATGGTTCATCATGAGGTAGGAAAATATTAGAAACGTTTTGACATCGTATTCAGATGGCTCAAATGACTAAAACACCTTGTGTGTTTTAATATGTTAGTTTAACATTAATTATTTTCGTATACTTAAATTCATACGTAGAAATACTAAATATTATACTTATATCAATTATTGTCCTTCGGATATGGATAGGTATATAGGTAGTTGATTTTCCAATAGTGAAAATGGAATCTAGTTTGGAATCCTGGTTTGTTGAAGATTAGAGGTTTTTATGTTAATTACTATTATCTTAAAAAATGTGTCATTTCAGACCTCGTCTTTCTTAGTCCTCGATGAGTTAATGAATATTGATAAAGTAAAATGACAAATTAAACAGGTTTTTCACAGCTGTTTTATCATGTCAAAATATTAAAACATATTGACATCGTTATCCAGATGATTCAAATGCCTTGTGTTTTAATATTTTAGTTTAACATTAATTACTTTCGTATACTTAAATTTATCGTAGAAATACTAAATATACATAATTATATGAATTCAGATATGAATATGTATGTGAATATTTGAATTATAACGTCGCACTGGAGCAACACACGGGCTATTGGTGACGGTCCGGGATCAATCCCGAATGATCCGACAGATATGAATAGGAAGCTCGTGTGCTTAAAAATAAGATACTCCCTAGTAAGGAGACAAAATAATTTGAATGTTGTAATGTTAGAACTGGGGATCTATCATGTTAAGTATCCATAATTATTATTGCTCCGGAGTAATACATTATCTATGATTATATTGAAAGACTCCGGGCAATATAATGATAAGTCACAGAATGAAAATTTCGTATTGACAAAAAGCTAGAAAGAAAATATTCGAGAGGATAAAATTTTCTAATTGTCTGAATGAATGCGTAATACTTGAAAGTTTAGGATAACATAATCTCTTGAATAGTGGATAAATCGTTATGATTTTGGAATTTTTTAAAACTTTAAAATTGCTATCCCCTGAAAACTTCTAAAGGTGGCTCATTATGTTTCCCAAAACCCTGCAATTATAAAATAATTTTTCATACATTCTTCAGTAAAACTTTAATCACGATTTAAACTTATTTTGAAGATTTCTCTTGATGAAGTAGAAATTTTGAAAGACTAATTCGCATTTTCATTTTTTATGAGTAGTTTCAAAAGTACAAAAGACATACGAAATATTTATTTATAAAATAAATCAGTCAAAATACGCAACTGCTAATGCATGTTACCCGCATTAAGTGCTAAATTATGTAAATATATATCACAAATTTCTTGAGACATAACTTTTAATGGTATGTATCTACGTATAAAGGCAACGCGTTGGTGTTGATTTGCTTTATGGCAGATGGTTTAATAAGTGAACAAAAGCAAGAATTTTAACATTCTCATTGGCAATCTGACAATTTTTTACATTCATATTCGATACAGCGTCCGTCTAAGCAATGCGCAATTTTTATTGATGCTTATCTCTTAAAACTATTCATGGTTAAGATGAATTTAAACTTATGAATGAATCCCTTTGCGTTATTTTACAAATGAAAACTATCTCATATTTTTAACCGTCGTCTTACCTTGATTTAATTACCTTGGGATTACTTGAACATATGCTACTACAGGGTGTTTTTTATATAAGGGCACCGTTTTGTTTTGTAGTAACTTTTAAATAAAACAATTTTATTTAATTTTTCTTACATACTGTTTACTAAATTAATGGTAATTTCGAGTGGAGGTATTGGATAATATTTTTCGAGGATGCGAATGAAAATGCGGTTACTATCAATTATGAACGATATTGTGCGATGTTACAAAATTGTTTTTGACTGAAATGGATCGACAAGGCTTACAGTACATGTAGTTTCAACAAGATGTAGCAACATAATCTCGCGCAACTGTACGAATTCTAAAGGACGCATTTCCCGGTGAAAAAACTGGGGATGCTGATTGGCCCCCTCGTTCCCCTGATTTGACCGTGTAGGATTTCTTCTGTGGGGCTAACAAACCGAGAACGATTCAACAACTTAAGCAAAACATTCGTTAAGAAATTGAACACCAAACGCAATGGAAAATGTGGTTGAAAGAACCAGTTTTTGAAAAGCTGCCAGAGGTGATCATTTGGCCTGTGTTCAAGTACGGATGATTGCATAAATAATATAATTAATAATATAATTAAACAATATATAAAAAGAATTGAGTTTAAAAAAAATTTTGTTTAAAGGTTACTCCAAACAAAATGGAGCCCTTGCAAAAAACCTACCTGCATATTTCAAATAACGATGTCTTATAACATTGAAATATGTTTATATTTTATATTCAATGCTTTATATTTTAAAATGGCGCTTTCAATTTACTTAGACATTAAATACTCTCCCATTTTTAATCTTTCTATAGGTTAATTGAAGGATAGCTGAAAACGGAATTATCTCTAAAGAAATATTTATAACCTCATGTGTAAAATTCACCTGCTTCAAATCGTATCATGTAAGAACAGTACTTCACCTTTGAATGTGTGAAATCTCTTTTGTAATTGTCTTCAAATATGAACGTTTGAGCCAGTCCCAAGACTTAAAGATAACGTTATTCAAAAATTCTCAGAAAGGATCAAGAGCAAAAGTTGATGAGAGACATTTTTGTCATGAGGACAATTGAGTATGTAACATTTGGTATAGGTTTTTCCTATCGTAAGGTTAAGGAATATATTAAAGGGTGGAAAATGTAAGGTCTAGGGTCCATCAAGTTAGACACAATTGTCGAAACAGTTAAAATTAGGAAAGTTTTATCTATTTTAGTCAAAATAAACTACTCTGAGTATACTCAAATATTATCCGATGATGTCAGATATGCAAATACATATGTATATCGAAGTTGTTCAATGAGTACAGCTTATCCAAACTAATTGTTCTATTTCCTTGTGATGCCCATGGATAGTGTCATTGTTGATTGGATACTCAATATATCAAATTAAGAAATTAATTTCTTTGTTTTGCAGTGATATACTAAAATACAACCATGGTTGCGAAGATTTTATGTCAATTGCAGTCGAAACAAAAATACTTTGTAGCATAATTGCAATTTCATAAAACACTTCATCATAGGTTATTTTATATAATTGTTTATAAATTCGACCATAATTTATGAAACAATCGTAAAAGAAAAGGCTATTTAGGAGCTTCTCAAATTATTTATTTGCTAAAATTATCAATAGAAGCAGAGATAAATGAAATTGTTATTACGCGTGTAATCGTTAATTTCTTTTAAAGAGGAATATTTAAGTGACGCCTCATTTAAATTCTACTTTTTCATTCAAAGTAATGAAAATGGTTTAGACGATGATCTGTAGATCCGAAATTGAAGGGCTTCGAGCAACAAAATGATAAGCGACACTTTACATTTTTCAGGAGAGCAATTTTAAAATTAAAAAAAAATTCAAAATTTAATGGTTTATAAATTATTCAAGAGATTATGCTTCTTAAACTTCCTAGTGTTTTGCACTCACTCAAACAATCAGGCATTCTTTTGATCCCTTTTGAATACTTCGTTTATTATTTTTTTCATTGTGGAATTTTCATTCTATGGCTTATCCCTGTATTGCCCGGACCCTTCAATTGTATTATTCCATTAATCGTACATTATATAACGATGAATGACAACTATGACATTGCTTTTGTATGTTTATTACCGATTTTACCCGAAGCTCTTCAATTTCATGTCTACAGATCGTCGTGTAATCTTTTTCATTAGGTTCAAAAAGGAAAATTTATAAATGAGATGCCACTTTAATATTCTTTTTAAATTAACTAACGATAACGCGCGTAATAATTTCATTTATCCCTGCTTATAAGCAATTTCAGCAAATAAATAATTTGAGAAGCTCCTAAATAGTCTTTTCTTTTACGATTGTTTCATAAATTCTAATCGAATAAATATTCAATAACAGTATAAAGCAATAATATAAATATTTAAAATGATTTGTTTTATAAAACTTCAATTATATTACATGGTATTTTCCCCAGTTCACGTAAAATCTTAGCAACGATGATTGTTTTTGAAATAAAAGGAAAAGAAAATCTTAATTAGATATATGTTGAGTATCCAATCAAGAACGACACTTTTCGTGAGCCTGGTAGCCGAGTGGTTAGCGCTCTGGTACTATTCGAAAAGCTCTGGGTTCGAATCCCGAGCAAAGCATGGGTGTTTATTGTAGTTCCGTTAGTTGTCAACGTGTGTCGAAAGTATGGCCGTAGAGCGATGGGTAAACGAACCAACCCTGCGACAATGAATTTGTTCCCGGTGAGATAAATCCAACGTTGTTGGGAGCCGTATCGTTGTTTTAATTTTGAACTCACGACGATAATCCAATCTTTAAAATATTTAAATATAACATCCCTGATTATTTTAATTTAGAACGCATGATGATAATCCAATATTTAAAATATATCAGAATGGAAAATCTTGATTATTTTAATTTCGTACGTGCACGATGATAATCCAATTTTTAAAATATTTTGATTAAACATCCTGATTATTTTAATTTCGTACGCACATGACGATAATCCAATCTTCAAAATATTTAAATAGAACATCCTGATTATTTTTATTTAGAACGCACAATGATAATCCAATATTTAAAATATTTTGATGAAACGTCCTGATTATTTTAATTTTGAACGCACGATGATAGTCCAATCTTTAAATATTTTAATGGAACATTCTGATTATATTTATTTAGGACTTCACGATGATAATCCAATCTTTAAAATATTTTTATGGAACATTGTGATTATTTTAATTTTGAACGCATGATGACCAATCCAATCTTTAAAATATTTTAATTATAGACGAAAGCAAAGTCTGCTCTATTCTGACCGAAATCAATATTTTCGAGAATTTTACACAAAAACTATTAGTTCGAAAATGAATTGTATTGCAAAATGCACGCAGATGTAGACATGTCAATAGTACTCAAAATGAACTCTGCACGAAACGCCCATTTTGAAGCTGCGCTTGCTCACTACACTTTGTATACATAGCAAGGAAACAAACTTTTATAAACAGCTGATAAAAGCGGGTATCTTCATACAAGCTAATTCGTTGATCGTATTCAGTTCAGTTCAGCCAATTCATTCTAAGTTTTAATTTTGTTTAAGTTCAATTCGAAAACATCTTATAATGAGGTAAGTTTTTCATTTCATCTAGGGAGGTGCTTATTGTTTTGTTTGATAGTTAATCCAATCAGACAATATGCTTTCCCTGGGTTTATAAGAACGCATGAAGACCAAAGTTCTGTGATACTGAGATTTAAATGTTTCATGTAAAAATGGTAATTTTTATTTGTATCTTCGATTTAAATGTGTTCCTGTATTCTAGTCGTCATCTGACCGTGGTTCAAAATTACATGGTGTTGTCCTCGATCTTTCCCTCTGGGATTGATCCCGGACCGTCACCAATAGCCCGTTGTGTTGCTCCAGTGTGACGTTAATTGAAATACCCCCCTGTATTCTAGATTCTTTTGAGCCGATCAGGTAGCCGAGTGGTTAGCTCTCTGACACTCTGTTCAACAGGCTCTAGGTTCGAATCCCAGCGTGGACATGCATGAAAGCAGCGGTTCGGAATCCTCTACGTTTCATGTCCCTGTCTAATTGTCCCTCGTGTAACAAAAATGATTGTAGAGCGACAAACCTAAATTAGTTTGTTTCAATATTCGAAGTTTAAAATTTTATGCCCATTTTTGTATTAGGATTAACAAATTTTTAAAGAAATTTTTACATTTTCCATTTTTTCAACTATTTGTCAAATTAAATTAAATTCAAATTTGAAATTTTTTACAGCAAGCACGCTTCAAACACGTGAGTCCAATCAAAGCCTGACTTATTCGTAGTGAACCAATCTGATTGTACTCTACTCTCTACTGTCCTTTTTTTGCTCCACGAGGGCTAGTTACTCGGGGGGTATTTCAATTAACGTCACACTGGAGCAACACAACGGGCTATTGGTGACGGTCCGGGATCAATCCCAAAGGGAAAGATCCGAGGACAACACCACGTAATTTTGAACCACGGGGTCAGATGACGAGGCAACACCTGAGCTGGCACCCCACTCTCCAAACTTCCACACCACGCCAACGTGAGGACATTTGAGGCCACGACAGATTTTAACGTGCACCAGCCCCCTTTGTACACGACGGTGTTTGGCTGGATTCGAACTCGCAACCCTTCGGTTGCTGGTCCGTTACTCTTCCAACCGGGCCACCGCGGCCCGCTAGTTACTCGGGAACCTATAGCTTAAAGGAGATTCTGAACCAATGAACATGCCAAGACTGAAATTCGAACTCGGAGTCTTAACTCTAAGCGTCATCAGATTTCCGAGTTTTATTATTCCGAAGTATTGCTTTTACCCTGCATCACATTTAATGATTAAATAATAACATCTGGTCCATGTTGGTCTCGGTGATCGAAAGAATCCTAGGAAACATGCTCAAGAAAGTCAAAACTAATTAGAAGTCATTCGGGGAAGACTGCAGGTTGCAGAACGGATATATTCGTGAAAACCGCTCAGAGGCTTAAGCCAAGAGCCATAGTGCTAACCACTCGACTATCAGACCGGCTCCTAGAGAATTAACACATTGGCGTGGTATGGAATTTTGGAGAGTGGGGCGCCAGTTCAGGTGTTGACCTCGACATCTGAAAATACAGTAGTTTCAAGTTACAAAATACAGTAGTTTCAAGTTACAAAGAATACTGATACTATGAAAGATCAGAAAGAAATTAATTCCCCTTTTTAAATGGTATTAAAATTTCAGACTAAACGAAATAAATTTGATTGGAAATCTCATTCTAACGAAAAATTTCGTCGTGTTACACTATACCCAAATACATGACAATGAAATACTTCAAATAATGTGTGAGAAATGAGGCGAGTGTTTTTGTGTTAAGAATAGTGTAGAAGGAGCAGATGCTATTCGAAACAGATTTTTTTCAACCTCTTACACATTTACATTTATTCCGTTTCCGACTTCCCACACCCCTAAGTTAGCTCGTAAGTACCAGCTGGTGAGAATGTTTGACATTTATGTTCAGTAAGCTTCTGGGTTTTTTTATCTGCGTTTTTGAGATCTGATATCGATACGTTTTTTATTCTTGTTACTGTGTTAAAATGGAGAAAAGAAAGCAGTTGTCTTTGGAACAAAAGACCATCACATTTCTGAGATCAGTAATGGATTACGAAAAGGCAAAGTGGTCAAAAATATGGAATTCCACATTCAATCATCAGTTCAGAAAGAGCTCGGTAGACTATTTCAAGATGTCGACACAGCTGTGTGTGTTCTTCCTCTTATTTATTCATTATAAACAAACGTTACGTCAACCGCGAATTCAGTAGTTTAAACAGTAATCATGGATTTCCTGCTGCAAGGTAAATAAAGGTGTCTTTAATTTTACAGAACATTTGTTTTAATTTTCGAATTTTATTTCGTAAATTTTTTTATGTTTATTTCTATTCTTCCGCCAAAATCATGCATAGTGAGAAGTGGAAATACTTTGTACGTTATTTTACGTAAATATTTTTTGTTCTATTAAATCAATAATAATTCCGTTATAACGAGTCTTGCAATGAAATATTTTAGCGGTCTCAAGTGTTTGTTGCAACGGGAGTCCACTGTAATAATTATTTAATGAACTCTAGTTTTTATGTTTATTATGTGTGAGTCAACTGTTATTGGTTTCTAGTTTTACCGAAATTGTCTCGATATCTTTTTACCATTAAAAAAAATTAACTATTTTATGATAATTTTATTTAAAGCGTTTTTTACTTTTATAAAGTATTAGTTTATGTACTATTAAGTATTAAAGTATTTTAAGCCTCTTATATGAGATATTTCAATATTAAAAATAAACACAATATCCCGAAATTTAAAGAAAAACACTGGATTGTATGCGTCATACAGTGATGATACAGAAATAAAATAAACTCCTTATTCAGAGTGAATCTTGAAAATTAAGATTGTTGAGTAACGCCGGAGACACGAGGGAGGAAGCGAGAGGGCAACAAAAGAAGCAAAAAACTCTCCCCTTTTGCGAACCGAAACTTTTTTCCACCCCCATCCGATGGGGTCAACTCGAAGGAGGACGCTACGGGACACATTCTTGCTTGACCGCAGAAAGAGGTCGGACGGTGGGATTCGTACACCTACTTCAGACCAAACTCTAAATCGCTGAATCAAATCTCTTGTAAAGGATACAATTATACCAGTTTTAAATTGTTATCTGGAGTTCGTATTCTTTTGCGTCCAGTATTCAATTTTTGCCTCTCCATATCGTTTATCTGGGAAATAGGGGCAAGTACCCAATTAAATTCCTAATCTATTCGTATTCCAATTCGTATGCACATTCGATTCATAATTCGTCTTTGTGTTTTTTAAACTTAAAGAACATAAAAGTGGTCCGTCGAGCCGGAGCGACCTATGGTTGAAATCTAAATCGAAAATAAGTCATTTTAGTAGTTAAGAAACAATTCTTTCCTTCTAGTCTTTAAAATGCCTAAAGAATCTAACGTTATATATTGCGTTTTGATCAAGTTTGTAAGGAAATTAATCGGTTCCGAGAGAAAATTCTAGACGATGAGCTAGGTGATCCAGCACGAATCTCTGTTCTCACAATGAAACTTCAGTCTTACTATACAAGATTGACAGATATACACTGCTGGCCACCGTAAATGCAACACCCTGAAGGAAGCATGCAAATAATATGAAATTTACAACATGCATTAGCGGAGGTGAGATATGCAAATGATTAGAATTTCAGCGCAGACGCACATCACGCGCGCCTGTGGCGCCACTTCAAAGCGCTATTTAAGGCTTGGAGATTTCGACGATTTCAAGTACGGCAATTGTGTTTTTCTTGTGGTTTTTTCAAAAAAACGATCAATTATGCCTCGTAGAAAACAGCGATCATCTTTTGATCAAGTATCCGAGTTCGACAGAGGAAGGATAGTGGCCTACCGAGATTGTGGATTATCTTTCAGGGAAATCGGTAGTCGTGTTGGACGAAACCAAACAACTGTAATGCGGATATGTGATCGTTGGATGCAGGAGGGTACGACGGACCGACGTGTTCGATCGCATTCACCTCAGTGCACCACTTCACGTGATGACAGGCATATTGTGCGTATGGCAGTGACGGATCGCTCAGCCACATCACGAATCATAGCACAGCACATTCAGTCTGTACCGCATCATCCAGTGTCTGCGCGTACCATTCGACGCCGTTTATAGCAGAGTGGTCTGTCCGCAAGACGTCTATTGCTTTGTCTACCCTTGACGCAGAACCACAGACGTTTCCGCCGCCAATGGTGCGATGAAAGAAGGATGTGGACGGCAGAATGGAATGAAATTGTCTTTACTGACGAGTCACGCTTCTGTCTGCAACACCACGATGGTCGGATTCGAGTCTGGAGACACCGTGGAGAGAGGTTGCTGAACAGCTGCGTTATGCACCGCCACACTGGTCCTGCACCGGGTATTATGGTATGGGGCGGTATTGGATATCAGTCTCGCACTCCTCTAGTACGCATTGCTGGTACTTTAAACAGCCAGCGCTACATCTCCGAAGTGTTGGAGCCAGTTGTCCTTCCTTACCTTCAGGGCTTGCCCACAGCCATATTTCAACAGGATAATGCGCGACCACACGTGGCACGCATTGTCCAAGGGTTCTTCGTCAATCGCCAGATTGAATTGCTTCCCTGGCCAGCTCGCTCTCCGGATCTTTCGCCGATAGAAAACATGTGGTCCATGGTTGCTCAACGATTGACCCAGAATACATCCCCAGCTGCCACACCAGATCAACTTTGGCAACGTGTGGAAGCTGCTTGGTCTGCTGTACCCCAAGAACACATCCAAAGTCTCTTTGAATCAATGCCGAGGCGTGTGGCAGCGGTGATCTCCAACAATGGCGGCTACTCTGGCTACTGATTTTGGCAGGAACCACACTTCACAGAAGTCTATAAATTTAATCATTTGATACTTGGTCAACATGTTATCTACAAAATAAATTTTGTTGTGATATCTCTTGTCTTTCTTGGTGTTGCAATTTGGGTGGCCAGCAGTGTATTTTCAAATTTTTCTCCCAAAGAGAATGAAGAAAACTTTGAGGAATATATGAAGTACCAAGATGATATTCTAGATCTCTTGGTTGAATTAAATAAGAAAAAATCTCATGCCTTAGGAAGAGTAACACAAAAAAGAAAACATTCGTTGGTAAAATTACCTAAATTCGATCTCCCTAATTTTTATGGCGATTCAGAAAATTGGATATCATTTAAGGAGTTATTTTATTCATCCGTTTTGAAAAATGAGCAACTATCAGATATTGAAAAGCTCCAGTATTTGCAGTCTTCGGTACGTGGAAATGCATCAAAATTAATTCGGGGTTTTGCATTTCAAGAAGAAAATCTGATTCATTGTTGGGAGCTTTAGTGTCAGATTCGAAAGTAAACTGCAGTTAGCATTAAGCTAAATAAATAAAATGTTTTTCAATGAAATTAACTAAAGTGAGCAATTTACAAACGTTACTAGAATTACTAGACACTTGTAATGAAGCTGTTCTTAATTTGAAAACATTAGGCTTGGAATCCAGTTTGTTAAGTGACTTAATCTAAATAAATTTCACGCTAACAAAACTCGATGAGCCAATCAAAAACGCTGGGAACTTTCTCTTGAAAGTGATAGCATTCCAGACCTTGAATTATTTAGAATTTTTGTTGAAAGAAAAGCTCGTAGTTCAAACGAATCAAAATCTACTAGAAACGAAGCTAAATTCAATCTAGGTAGAAAAGCTGTAGATTTCAATTCGTTCAAGAAACCAATAATACATAACGCGGTTGTTGTAAAGGGCAATACATGCGTGATTTGCAATTAAATGCACCCATTATTTAAGTGTCCAACTTTTAATAACACACATGCCGGTAAATGAGAGATGGAAAATAGTGGATTCACATAAGTTATGCTCAAACTGTTTGCGACAAAATCATAAACTTGAGACATGTAAATTAACTTTGAACTGCAAAAACTATTCGGAACGTCATCATACACTTTTGCATGTTTATTCTGTTAACCTTCAGGACAGAGAATCGGAAAATTCAATCTTATCGGTTGCGAGCAGTATTCAATGTGAATCGGGTGTGCATGCAAGGACAAGTGACGTATTATATATTGTCAACCGCGCTCATAAATATTAGATCTAAGTCTGGAAAATTAATACAGTTTGAATCTACCGTTGTTCAACACAACTCACAGGTTGGTGGGTATTAACAGCGTTTTAGCAGAAACTGCTTTGCATGTAACAAATTTCAAGTTTTCACCTCATTTCTTGTCAGATTTCTTTTCGGCAGAGGATCTAGTTGTTAACAAAGTTCCCCTCTTCCCAATTTTTATATCGAAAGGCAAGATTGGCCACATTTAAGAGACTTAGTCTTAGCTGACCCTTAGTTTTACATCCCTATTGATATTTTACTGGGCGCAGATCTTTTCGGAACTCTAATCAATGGAAAATCAGTCACTGGATCTCATGGCTCACCAGTTGCGATAAATACAAAAATTGGTTATCTACTTTCTGGAAAAGTAGAAAATGCAACGCTTTCCCATACATTAATGGTATGCCATAAAATGGACAATATCAATGAAACGCTTAAAGATTTTTGGGAGCTTGAGTTCATTCCTAAACCTCAGTGTTGAAAGATGAAGATGAGGTGTGTGAACAACTATTTCTTAAATCCGTCAAAAGAGATACTATTGGACGATATTGTGTTAATCTTCCCTTCAAAGAAAACGAGACGCTAGGAGAAAGTCAAACAAGGGCCCTACAGCGGTTTTACTTGCTAGAGAAAAAACTAGCTAAAAATTCGCAGTTGAGAAATCAGTATTCTCACTTCATGGAGGAATATAAAAGTCTAGGTGAAATCAAGAAAGGAAGATAAAATAACTCCAAATTATTATTTACCGCATCATGGGGTTGTTAACGAATCGAGTAGCACTACGAAACTTCGGGTAGTATTCGATGCCTCTGCTCAAACCTCAAATGGAAAATCATTAAACGACGTACTATGTAAAGGGCCTAAACTTCAAACTAAAATTTTGGCAAATTTAATCCGCTTCCGATCATACCCGATAGCCTTCACAGCGGATATCGCAAAAATGTATAGACAAATATTAATTGGAAATGAAAATCTGCCTTTCCACAGAATATTTTGGCGAAAAAATCCATCTGATCCGCTCGTTATCTACAAACTTAAGACTCACATATGGAACATCTGTGCTCCTTTCTTAGCCCTTCGCACTTTGCAACAATTGTACAGAGATGAACATCGGAATTTTCTCGTTGCTTCTGATATTGCAAGGGAACATTTTTATGTAGATGACCTGTTGGCAGATGCAGATTCAATAGATTCCGCAAAATCAATCGTCAGACATGAATCAGTTGATGGCTGCAGGTGTGTTTTCACTTAGAAAGTGGACTTCCAATCATGTAGAAGTTCTCTCAGACCTACCAGATTCGTTAAAAGCCAACTCTTTCTCTCATTCGTTCCAAGATGAATCCTCTCAAAAGGTATTGGGTCTATTTTGGAATCTCAAAACCGATACCCTTTAAGTCAGGGGTATAACCGCAGATAAAATCTCTACTAAACGACAATTGTTGTCCGTGATAGCCCGTATCTTTGATCCTTTGGGTCTCATTTCTCCCACAACGACCATTCTTAAGATTCAGCTGCAAGAGTTGTGGAAAGCGAAGTTAAAATGGGATGACCCACTTCCTACAGATATTACCAACAAATGGAATAAAATTTCCTTAGAAATAAGCCATTTTAAGGAAATACAAGTTCCCAGATATATCCATATCTCAGGCCACTAAGATAGAACTGCATGGGTTTTGTGGTGCCTCTGCTAAGGCATACGTTGGAGTGGTGTATTTCCGCGTGATATCAGATGACATTCATGTTTATTTAATAGCAACCAAAACCAGAGTGGCACCAGTGCAACCTATAACCTTACCTCGATTAGAAGTGGAGCTCTTCTCTTATCCGAGCTCATAAATGCTATTGTGAAATCAATCGCATTCCAATCCACAAAACATTTCTGTGGTCTGATTCAACCATCGCACTGAGTTGGATTTCAAATCCTCCTGAAAAGAGTAACCAATTTGTGCAACACAGTGGCAAAAATTCGTTCACTAACTTCAGCAGAGTCGTGGCACTACATTCCTGGCAAAGAAATCCGGCTGACTGCGCCACTCGCGGCCTTTTTCTAGGACAACTAAGGGCCTATTCGGAATGGTGGAATGGGCTAGTGTCTTAGTGAAATCAATGTTCCATTCTCCCCAAATGACTATGTACCTGTATTGGACAGTGCTTCATCTGATGAGGATAGTTGCTTCGTCACGCAAATTGATAGCTCTCATGATATCCTCAGCAAATTCTCATCCTACACGAAATTAGTACGCGTAATAGCATGGGTCTTGTGTTTCGCTCATAATGCAAAATCCCAAACAAAATATCATACATCAACAGGGCCTTTACAATCCCTCGAACTATACAATTCAAGCAAACGAATAATCAGATTAATTCAAAAACCAGAATTCTCATCTGAAATCAAATTGCTGAGGCAGAATAAATCCATACCCAAAACTAGTAAAATAATTTAATTAAATGTCTTTCTTGATGTAGACGGAATTTTTCGTGTCGGGGGCGTCCAAGTAAACACCAAAAGTTGGCCTTTGACCAAAAATACCCTATGATAATTCCGAAGAGACATATTACATCCGCAATAATCAGACATTTTCATGAAATCAGTCTGCATGGTGGATCGGAATTAGTCTTGTCCTTGATTCGCCAGAAGTTCTGGATTCCAGATGGCAAATCAACTGTGCGAAAGGAACTTAGACAATGTATTCGGTGCTTCCGATCATCTGCTAAGCCTACATCCCAATTGATGGGTGATTTGCCGACATCTCGAATAACACCATCCCGACCTTTCGAGAAAGTGGGAGTCGATTTTGCTGGCCCAATCAATACAAAATGCCAACATCAGAGAAAGGCCAGCACATTCAAATCGTACTTATGCTTGTTTGTCTGCTTGTGCACCAAGACAATACATCTTAAACTTGTCCGCAGCCTTCTTAACCGTTCTGCGATGATTTGTGGTCCGACGGAGCTATCCTACAAACATATTTTCGGACAATGTGACGAACTTTGTCGGTGCAGCCGCTTACCTCAAAGCACCCTTTAAGCTGCCAAGAGAACCCTCTGTCCAGAATTTCTGCTCACAAAAGATAATTACCTGGCATTTCAACCCTCCATAAGCTCCTAATTTCGGAGGTCTTTGGGAAGCCTCTGTCAAATTGGCCAGGCGTCATCTGACCAAAACATGTCAAGGAACTCTCTTGACTTTCGAAGAGCTGAGCAAATTATTATGCCAGATTGAGGCTTGCCTCAACTCTCGACCTCTTGTATCCCTATCCACGGAGACAACTGATCCCGCTCTTGGAAATCCCTGAATACAACCACCTACCTAATTCATCTTTGAGTCTTTCTTCGAGGTGGAAGTTATTGTTACAGGTGAGATAGTTTCTGGAGGCGTTGGAATCGGGATTACCTGCCTACTCTTCAACCACGTTCCAAGTGGCGACTCGCAAACACGTCCATCAACGTTGGAGATCTAGTGCTACTTAAAGATGGCCAGCAACCTCCTCTCCTTGGAACCTTGGCAGAGCCATTTAGTTGTTTTCGGGAACCGACCAGCTGACTTGTGTTGTGTCAGTTAAGACAAAATCCGGGCATGTCATTCGTCCACTTAATCGGCTAGTGGTGTTGCTGATTTCATCTTGCCGACGGTGGGATTCGTACACCTACTACAAACCAAACTCTAAATCGCTGAATCAAATCTCTCGTAAAGGATACAATTAAACCAGTTTTAAATTGTTATCTGGAGTTCGTATTCTTTTGCGTCCAGTATTCAATTCTTTCCTCTCCATATCGTTTATCTGGGAAATAGGGGTAAGCACCCAATTCAATTCCTAATCTATTCGTATTCCAATTCGTATGCACATTCGATTCATAATTCGTCTTTGTGTTTTTTAAACTTAAAGAACAAAGATGATAAAATAACGCAATAACGTGTAAATGTGATTGAAAAGGAGTATTAACTCAATATAATCAATTGAAATATTATATTTACTATATCATGGATATTGTATATTTTTTGTTTATACCGAATACTTTTAGGAGTGTAATAAGGGGTTAGGAGTAAGCTAATATTGTAATTTTTTAATTCTAGATGATAAAATAACACAATAACGTAAATGTTATTGAAAAAGAGTATAACAATTCAATATAGGCATAATCAATTGAAATATTGCATTAAATATATCATGGATATTGTATATTTTTTAGTTGAGACAGAATATTTTTAAGATTGCAACATGCAAAAAATCTTTTCCATTATGTCAGGTGTTTTTATTAGTGTTATTGCACTTTAAATTCATTGTATCCATATCTCCATCAGTAGATGTGGCAACGATGTAATATCTCAATGAATTATAACAGACCACTTTTATCTGTAATGGAAAGAGTGTTAAAATATTAGCCATACATCCAGAATTTCTATAAGACGTTTTCACTGTCGATATAGATAGATTGGAACACAGAGCCTGCTGAACCGAGATTCGGTTGCTCGCTCTAAGGTCATTTTTTGTTACACGAAGGCTTATTTGATCGCTTGAACTGAGGACCCAAGCGCTGAGATGGATTCTCGAAAACATTACCTTTTAAAAGTGGAACACGTAAACTTGTAAAAATGTGTTTTACTCGAAACATTGTAGATGGATTCTTGGAGGGCAATGCCGACCCCAGGTAAATAGAAGGCAACGAGGAGCAAGAGATGACAACAAGATGCCTGTCACCTAAAAATGTTTTAAGCAAACACTTATCCACTTGACCATGAAGATGTACTCACTACAGCAAGAATTATATGTTGTACAATGCAAGTTGCAACTGATCAATTTAAAAACAAGACGACGGGTCGTAGCAAGTGAATGTTAGCATGTGTGTATTTGCGCGCACTTCCGACTTGAATTTTTGAATGCATTTCCGTCATCCTGTCTAGTTAAACGTGGATTTATTGTAGTTACAAGTCAACTAAAAAGAGGAACCGTATTCAAATAGTTGATCGCGGAGATTCAAGGATGCTGCTGGCGAAAACAGAGCATAACAGAAAAATATGTAGCACAACACCAGATTCATCCTTCTTACTAGTGATTATTTTAAATTTTACTAATCGAATTGATATAAATTACTAATAATAGTGAGCAGTCGAATGTGTTTATGTGCCAATATATTTTTTGTTAGTTTATTTCAATAAATTGTTTTATAATTTCAGTTCCAAGTTTTTTAATTCCAAACTAGCTTTTTGAAATTCTAAAAGTACACGCAGCTACATAAATGTTTTTGCGAAATTAAAAAATTATAGGCACACAGCTTAAATTTTAATTTATTATTAGTTGAGATAATTTTCAGAGGGGGCACCGAAGAAAATTGTCTACGAAAAGGGGGTGTTGAGCCAAAATAGTTTGGAAAACTGCTCTGAAGGTGTTTCTTGTAAACTTTTGACGACTAGAAAAAGGGGTCCCTGTAGACCCCTGAGCCTCAGTAGCACAGCCACGTGTTTAAGATGTGTTGACGATAATCGTTAGGTATCACATAGGTTCGCAAATAAGACGCTCAAGTTGTCAATGACTACTACCCTTTCTCCCTATATTTAAGCTGTTTGCATCGCAAATGAGAAAAACAGCTGAATTAGTGAACAGCGGAGAAGCTTTGATAAACATTGCTATCTTAATAGTTTGGCTTTAAGATAGAAACATAAGCGATGTATTTGCGATGCTTTTAGTTGTATTTTGCGACGGCGACCTCTGGTTAAGGTCTCTTCAGAAGCTCAATCTAAATTACTGACCAACTCAACAACATTGGGATCTTTTAATTTATCAGTCAGTGCTCATAGATCTTTTAATTCATCCGGGAAGTTGTATCCGCGCCCGATTTACTATATACATCAGAAGAAATTTTGGAAAATTTGTGAAGCGAACAGGTTTGTGGGGTACGTCAGATTACCATCCGTCGTCCAGATGGGAAGATATTTCCAACTAAACACCTAGTTCTAATTTTTGATAACCCCACAATAAAATTGATAACCCCCAGAATAAAAGCTGGGTACCTTAATTGCCCAGTCCGTCCATTTATCCCAAACCCCCAGCCGTGTTTCAACTGCCTGGGGTTCGGACATTCAAAACCGTCTTGCCGAATGAATGAAATCGTCGTGAAATGTGTTTGTTGTATAGATGGGCCATGAAGTTCATACATACACTGCTAATCATCATCGCGTTAATTGCAGTGGCAATCATCCAGCTTACTCTAGATCCTGCTCTAAATGGGCATTCGAGCAGGAGGTACAATCGGTAAAAACACTCCAAAACCTGTCTTTCCTTGAGGCTCACAAGCTACTGGAATCCCGAATACCAGTGGCAGGGATTTCATATGCTTCCATAACTTCAAAAACATCAACTACAATAGCCACTCAAACTGAGCCCCCGTTTGTAATCAACATTCCAATTCCAAACTTTTCAGTGCTACGAATATTACAAAAACTTGCAGCTTCAAAACATAAACCATCGAATAAAATTACTGCCAAATCCACTTCTGACTCTTCCTCTGAAAGCCTTGAGGCCAGTACTTCCCAAATACCAAAACCATCCTTACGACCGACGTTCAAAAGTAAACATCGCACCAGAGTCGAAATACTAGGAAAAAGAGACTCAAGTTCTCACACAAAGGAATATAAAATTCATGGGCGGATTGCTGAGGACCGTATACTTCACCTCCACACCTCTGGACTTTCAGAGGACGACATGAATGTCTCAAGCAAACCAGAGCGGCCAAAAGCTCAGTGTATCCTCTTCTGGTAAATAATACCTTTTATTTCTTAGTACTGTCATGGTTACCGTAACTAACTGGATGACGTTAAAACCCTGATTGCAGAGTATCATCCCGCCTGTGTCATCCTTCAGGAGACATACCTGAAGTCAGCTGACCAGGCGAAGATCCGTCGTTATGCCTGTATTCGAAGTGATATCAGTAATGACGGATGAGCATCGGGAGGTGTTGCGCTCTTCACTTCCAATGCATACCCCCTCTCTTATTGTGTCACTCAGCACGCCGTTACAGGCAGTCGCTGTACGAATGCAAGTACGTCGGATGATTACCATCTGTACTCTGTATTTATCACCTAATACCCCCATCCAGCAACAGAACCTTGAAGACAAAACATTCGAAACTCAACTTCGAAAAGGATGCAGCCCGAATATATGGACATTGCCAAATGCTCAGAGCCAGAAACATTGGACAACATAACTGAGGACTTGCAAAACTCTATCACCACAGCCTGCAATAAGGCATTCAGGAAAAAAATTATCATACAATAATACCAAACCTGTTTGGTGGAACCAGGATCCACAAATCAGAAAGAGGGAATGCTCTTAGAAGATCTTGTAGTGTTCGTGGTGTTCAATTATGACTTCAAGAATAAGAACATAATTATTTATTGACAAGACGAAACACAACACAATACGAACAACATACGAAAAGTCGAAATGAAAAAATTCTTCTAGTTCAGTGTATGCTATGCTACGCGCAAGCGCATTACAAACTTGCGCGAGAAAGAGATGCATCCTCTGCTCTTACGCGCATGCGCATTACAAACTTGCGCGAGAAAGAGAGATCACGCATCCTCTGCTCTTGGCAAGGTGCCAAGATTTTCAGAGCTTACTCTCCACAATCTCAGAAGGCACATGGTGAAGAGAAAGCACGAGCTAGAGAATTATGCACAGAAAAGAGTTCAACTCGTAAAAGATGTAAATAAAACCAAAAAGGAAGCTTGGAGAAAATTCTGTATAGATGCTGGTTCTCTTTACGGTAAACAGTATAAGGCAGTTTTCGGAAAGGAACAATACCAAATAAAATTTTCAAAATAGCTGGTGACGGAAACGTAGGTTCTGTCAAAGAACTCGCGGGTAAAATTCAGGAATCACTTTACCCGTGTAACAACTGCTACAGTATAACGGTTGAAGATTTCACTAATACACCGGGACCCAGACTTCTCCAAAGATGAGGTCAACAGAACTGTCAATTATCTCCCGAAAGATAAAGCACCTGGATATGATGGTATAGATAATCTCGTGTTGCAAATTATCAATAACAAATTTCCAGAACTTCTAGTTGCTTTCTTCAGTAAATGTCTAAATCTTGCGACCTTTCCTAAGCCCCTAAAAATTGGAATTATTCTTTTCCACAAGGCAGGAAGAAAACACGATGAAATAAAATTATATCGACCAATTACCCTTCTTCCAACTCTGAGTAAAGCTTTGGAGAGATTGCTTGTCTTGTACAAAGATTGACTTATCATCAAGTCGAAAACAAAGAAAGACATGCACTCCAGTTTGGATTCAAGGAGGGCTCATCTGTTGACAATGCTCTAGAAACCTTACTAAACAAAATTAATGAAGAGAAAGAGAAAAACTGCATTTCGCTGTGGTGTCGGTTGATATTGATAAGGCATTCGACAATCTTCATTAGAATATCATCAAAAACAGATTAGCGAAATCTAAATGCTCTTCCAATATTAAAAATACTCTTTCAAGAGTACTTGAGGACATAAAAGTCATGTTCATGACAAGCGAGGGTCAGGCAATCAAGGAACAAGGAAAATTCTATCCACAGGGATCGTGCAGCGAACCAGTGTTGTGGAATATCGTGGCTGATGAAGCATTAGATCTACCATGGCCTGAAGTAGTCCACATGCAAGCATTTGCTGACGACTACGCCTTTATATTCGCCGCAAAATCAGAGCTCAAATTAGGTGAGCTAGCCACAAATGCACTGGATCTGTTAAAACCTGGGCAGATCAGCAAGGTCTAAACGTGTCTGAAGAAAAACTAAGTATCTCATCCTTAGTAATCTTTCGAGAGGACCTTGCATCTACTGGAATAAAAGAAGAATAAAACGAACTAGTACTTTAAAGTACCTAGGACTTACATTAGACGAGAAACTAAATTGGGCGGCTCATGTACAGACTGTAAGACAAAAAGCCATGTTCGAATTTCAAATGCTACAAAGAATAGCTGGAATGAGATGGGGAATAGGGCAGAAATTTCGAAAGCTGCTGTACAAAACAGTGACAGAAAGAATGTTGAGTCATGGAACAGTGGTCTGGTGTCATAACCCAACTCAGCGAATTATATGAAAGCTTAATGGGATACAACTAAAATTTCTGATCTCAATTACAGGCAGTTACAGAACAGCACCCACTTTGGCCCTTCAAACAATTGCGGAAATTCCACCACAACATCTTTCACTTCAAAAAGAAGCGGTGTGCGTCAAAATGAAAATGAGAATATGTACAAAGCTTGGAAATGCAAATTATGAGAAAGATGACTATGAGGAAAAGGCAATAGGTTGGTCTATACATCCAGCTAAAACTCTTTCATATGACAGAATAAACCCAGCAGTGGGAGTGCCTCATTCCAGCATAAGCTACTTCACCGATGGCTCCAAAATGGAAAATAGATTAGGAAGTGCTTTTTGTTCTATGCAAAAAGAGGGCGTATAACCCAGCAATGGTTCACGAGAATGCAGGACAATAACTCCGTTTTCCAGGCGGAGCTGTATGGGATTCTAGCAGCCATAAAAGCAGCAGAAGCAAGAACAGACAAAAATGTCAAGATCTGGTCAGACAACTGAGCTGGTCTTCTGGCACTTAGAAATCCTAAAACGCCGAGTCCATTGGCACGAAGAATACAATATTTATTAAATAACAAGGAAATCTGTGAAATTTGTCAGCTGGATTAAAGCCCATGCGGGTCATGAAGGAAACGAAGAAGCAGATAGGTTAGCAAAAGAGGACACCGCAACGGAATGCATTGATGAAGGGGTGAAATGGCCCAGAAGTCATTGCAGGAGGGAAACCACTAGCTGGCTACTTGGTGCGTGGCAGAAAGAATGGGATGAAGGAGAAAAGGTAGGACGGATCATGATGTGTAGCCAAGAATGTCTCTAAAACCGGCAAGTTGGACCAGGGAAGAGACACTCTTCTTCACAGGACATGGCCCGTTTCCATCCTACCTAACGAGGTTTAAAAGAATCAATTCAGAAAATTGCTCCTGTGGTGAAATCGGCACGCCTCTACATTACATCATAGTCTGCCCCTTTACAGCATCATGGCATATGAGGACGCCTGCCGACCACCTTAAAATCGCATGGCTCAGGAACATTGCTAATACCAAGGGCTCGAAGGTCAAAATTATTAACATGGTGAGATTCATTGAGAATCATCAGGACTTGATTATCCAAAGAGACTGAAAAACCTACTTTTTTCTTCTTGCATGTTGTATATAAATACTATATATAGTGTAACTTAGTATGATAATATAGATGATAGAGACATGAGTGATTTTATATCAAGGACGGACATCTGTCATTTCCAAAAAGTTAATAAAACCCTATTTATTTGGGGCAGAAGTCCGTTTTTGAAACAAGCCTTCAACTTTAAAGTTAAAAATAACGTGCTTAAGCCCGATTTTGATAGAAACCGATATAACCATTGAAAAGATCGTGAAAAATCCTATAAGAATCCACTGCTAACTCGATTTCGATTTTAGTGACAGATGTCCGTCTTTGATATAAGGCCACTCACATGTCACCTCGGTGGTATGCTCTATTCTCTCTCTCATCCCAACCATATTTATTTACTGGTACAGTGTCTCACGACACTAGGCACGGGAATGTGTGTTGGTGTTAGTTCGAAAACCTTTTATTATTTTAGTTTATACCTTTCTCCAAACCTGGAAAAGATCCCACCAACCCGTATAACTATCGGCCTATCGCACTTACCAGCTGCATGTGTAAGCATTTTGAAAAGATGGTGAACTCTCGTCTGACTTACATCTTAGAGACGACTCAGGCTCTGTCACCATATCCAAGCGGTTTCAGAGTTGGCCGCTCTATGGTAAACAACATCTTGTCCCTTGAAACTCAAGTACGCCGTGCTTTCCTTAGCCGAAATCATCTTGTTTCAATCTTTTTCTATGGAAAAGGCGTACGATCGTACTTGGCGATACGGATTTACATTCTCCGTCATCTTTTATACTCCGTGATTTACATTCCCTTGGGTTTCGAGACCTACCGATTTTCATACGTAATTTTCTTGCCATCAGACAGTTTCAAGTACGTATAGGCTCTACCCATTGGGATACTTATATCCAAGGAGTACCTCCAGGGAAGCTTCCTCAACGTAAACCTTTTTCCATCAAAATAAATGGCATTCTGAATCAATTGTTTCGAACTGTCCAGGGTAATTTGTACGTGGATGACTTAAAAATTTACTGCCAGACTGAGGACATGTGGTAGGTCGAGCGACACCTTCAGAAGCTGTCTCTCGCTTGACGCGGTGGAGTGTTGAAAACGGTTTCGACTTTTCCGCTCTAAAGACATCCTGTGTTCATTTTTGCCGATGTCGGAAACTGCATCCTGACCCAGAGATCTTCCTAAGTGGTATCAGGATTTGCAGTGGTGGACAGAGTGAGGTTTCTTGGTGTAGTATTCGACCAGAAACTTACCTTCCTCCCCACATCGTGCAGCTGTGGATGTCTTGCGAGAGGAAGCTCATTCTTTTGAAAGTACTTTCCAATACATCTAGGGGGCGGAACGATCCTCAATGCTTAACATCTATCGAGCTGTGATTCGATCCAAACTAGACTATGTCTGTGCAGCTTATAGCTCTGCCCGTCAGACTCTGTTACGAAGGCTCGATACTGTGCATCACACCACACTGAGGATCTGTTCCGGAGCTTTTAGCACTTCACTCGTCAAAAGCCTCTATGTGATTTGCCAAGAACCATCTTTGGCTTCGACACGTCTTTTGTTGTCGCTACGACTATATTACCGTCTCTTGAGTCACCCAGGGACCGTCGTGACTCAGTGGGTATGTCCACTGCCCTAGCAACCTTCGAGTTGTAGGCGACGCAGTTTCGATTCCTGTCAGGTGCATTCCTCCCTGGGTGTATTTCTCTCTTCTGTGTCAGTAAAACTTTGTGTGTCTATTGCTTGATGCTTGTATGTCTCGTGTCTGGCGCAGCATGGCCAAATATGGTCCTTGCGCCATAAAACCCCAAACCAACTAACTTGAGTCACCCAAATCATCCACTGCAAAATTCACTCCTGGACAATTCATATAATCGGCTGTTCAGGAATCAACCTTCTTGTATACAATTTTTCGGGTTACGCATGAGGGATATCATAGATAACACACCTTTTTATTCTATAGAAGTGACCGAACGACCACTCTTTCCTATTTCACCGTGACGACTCTGAATTTTACTTTAATTCAATTTTTTTGTGGCTACGAGAGAGCAAGTACCAATCCCAATATTTATCGTCAACTTTTTATTTATCATCGTCATAATTTTAAAGATCACACAATCCTATGCATTGATAGATCAAAATCACCCAATCATGTCAGCTGCGCCTCCGTTTGCGTTCAAAACATTTTTAGTTTTTGATTACCATCAATCATTTCTGTTTTTACAGCTGACATTTTACCTTTGTGTAAAGCTTTAAGATATATTTCGCACCTTGGAATTGGTAATTTTATTCCTTACACAGATTCTAAAAGTGTTTTAGAGTGTTTGATCTCCGATTTTTTAAAACACGTTTGTCGTATGATATTGTTAAACTTAATAACAACCTCATCCGACGTGGTTTCGGTGTTACACTTTGTTGGATACCGGGACACGTCGGAATTATTTGCAATGAATTGGCCGATGTCGAAGCAAAAAATGCCATGAACTTTCAAAACATTCGCGTTCCATACGATGATATCCGTCATTTCATTCGGGACATCGTGTGGAACAAATGGCGCGAAGACTGGAATGAGCAGATGAACTATAAACTGCACAATATATTTTCAACCATAACATTCCTGCCTCCATTACTATCTACACGGCTTGATGTTCTTATAACACGTCTTCGCATCGGCCATTCCAGGTTCATACATAGACATTTGTTTATGAATGAAACCGCTCCATCGTGCTATCACTGTCATCAACCATATTCCATATTTTAACTTGTTCACATTTTAAGCATCTTTATCGTCGATATTTTAATACCTCATCACCAATTTTATCGGATTTGTTGACCAACCTCATCCATCACTTTTTACCTTCCTTCATCATTCAAGATTTTTAACACATCTGTAATTGATAAGATTTTAAATTGAATTTCATAAAGTTTTATCTAAGATTGGGACACCCCATCCTAGTAATCATTTTTAAAAAATAAGGTTTTACACTTTCTCAATTAAAATTTTACCTTTATATTTAAATTTTATGCAGCTCATTTGTTTTTATTCCTTGCATTTCTCCTTTTAATGTTGATCTGTTTATTCTATCAATTTTCTCCTTTTATTGTTCTGTGTTTGGCGCAACTTATCCTTTTCTGGATCTTGCGCCATAAAACTAAAATCAACCAATTAACCAACCAACCCAGAAAGCTTTATTTTACGAAAATCTAATGTACATGATAATCAAAAATGAGAAAGTCCTGGATAAAACAGAGGCCAAATATGGCCCTTGCACCATAAACCCCAAAACAACCAACCGGATAAAACAGTTTCCATGTTTGCAACATTGTATTTTGATGTGAATAAGCATTTCACTGCCATAAGCTACTGCGACCATTATCTAATTGAATATGTGTTATGAAATCTTTATATTACACAGAACTTAAAGCCGACAAAAAGATATGATTTTCAGTGTCACTCAAACTTGCATGCGCGATTTTACGATGTATACATCGTAAATTTACTTCAAGAATTACAACCAAAGATTTCCTCTTTAAAAGAATGCAACGCATCTTTTTATGTAACGATAACACAATTAAAACACCAGACAGATAATGCCAGGTTCTACTTTTATTTCTATAAAAGCTGCATTCTAAATATATCAAAAAGATAAGTATTGCATTCAAAAGGTTAATTTTACTGTTCTTGAAATGACGATTCACCTTTTGCTTTTCGTTTCCCAGATAAGTTACTGGAAATGAAATACGCAGACAGCTATAAACGAAATTAAAGAAATTTGACCTACTTTGTTTCACAGAAATGCGGAAGGGAAGGTAAACATAACCAAATGTAATGCTATTATGCAATGAATTTTCTAAGGGAATGAGACAAAATAACAATGTTTGATGGCTTCTTGGCTTTAAAGCGCCAATAGCCCGTTGTGTTGCTCTGGTGCCGACATTAATTAAAAGTACCTATCTTGGATTTAAGTGATATTTTAATTTAAGGATGACATTCCTTTTTGGAAATATGTGAATGATTGGAAAAGTTATGAATAAATTTAATAAATTTTAAATACATATAATTAACAAATTCAATTAATGTACCAAATGATCCCGACTGAGTTGTGGAATATCTGCAATAATAAAGGGCTTTTGCAAACGATTCATCGTGTTTTGAAGTCGAAAATTTGCAAGCTATGGATCACACTCGCGTTCGTGCCAATCACGTAACGCAAAACAATATCTCAAATTTTAAAATTCGCGAGTGCAGGTTTCCTTGATACACTGGATACTGTGGGGATGACTTAGCGCTGTTCAGATGGCCAACCAGTTCTCCCGACCTTACACTGATTTGTTTCGTTTGCGTGTGTTTTAAAATCATTATTTAAGTGCCTTTATTGCTAGCAAAATTGGATGAACTCCTGGACCACATTACCGCGACTTTGATGATCATCATTGGACGAATGCTACAACGCGTGTGGGTCAAACTTGACTCCCGCATGGACATGTGTCGTGTAGACACATAGAATATTTGTAGTGTTATGACTAAAACTTGGGGCAATTTATAGTTTTTTATGTAACGCTCACTGTTTTATGTGTAATACTTTGCGAAATACAGTGTTTCAAAACTCGATAAATCATTTGTAATTACCCTGTATTTTGAAATAAGAAAAATGACACAAAAATTAAATGGGATAATTATTTTGCTCGATTAAGAAATGCAATGAAAAGTACCAATAAATAGTCAAAACTAATCTGAAATTAAATTTCAAAATTTTATTTTTGCTCTTTGCAAAAACTGAAGGAATCGAATGAAATAGTTAGCAATTAATAAATTAACGAATGAATTAACATCCTTTGTAAGGACATTCACTGTTTACAAAGGATGTTCTCTGATGTCGCTCTGGTGTCCAACATTTCGCTAATTGCGGGCTGAGTGAAAATGTCCCAAGAAAATATTGCCAAATTACCCGAAAATGCCTCCCGCAAAAAATCCGGAATTGATTCCAATGACAGTGTACCAGGAATGTACCCGAACCTACATTATAAGGATTTACTTGGTTAGAGTGTTTAATTTTTAGTTGGTGATTAGTTGGGTTTATATATGGCGCGAGATCCGAAAAGAGTAACAATTAACTGAAACTGGATTTTTTACTTTAGCTGCCTTGAAAACATACCGAGGAATAGATTGAACAAGACTAAAATTAATTTATTTTCTCCTGAGCATTTAAAGTTGTGATGTTAAACAATATCATTCTTCACAGTAACGCGTGGAAAATTAAAATTATATACACTCATGTCCAAAAGTTAAGCATAATTGCTGTTTATGTGAATATTTCAGAAAATCTGCATCAGAATGGAAGGAAACGCGGTATGTGAGTGTAATAAGGTTATATACGAAGAAAACGATGCAAAACAAGGATAATAATGACTTTTATTATCAAAAGAAAAGGTTCACAATACGAGTGTCAACTTTAGTGAAACAGAATGATTAAAACAATATGATGCTGAAGTTTAATACGGTGTGTGGGAACCTCTGGTAGCCACGCATGCTGCACAACGATTTCTCATACTTTCGATGAGGGTATGGATGAGTTGTGTGCTCAAAGACTTTCAAGCCTCACAGAGAGCAGTTTTCAATTCCGGAATGGAGCTTGGTGGGTAGCGGAAGACTGCAATGTTTCCCGAGCATATCGCACACATGCTCTATAGGATTCAGATCAGGAGAGTGGTAGGCCATTGCATGCGGTGGATATCTTCACTTTGAAACTTTGAAGGAAGGCGTCGACCAGGGCTGAACGGTGAGGAGGCACGTTATCATCCATGAATATGAAACCAGGACCGACAGCACCTCGAAACAGGCGAACGGTAGGCTCAAGGACTTCGTCTCTGTGTCTTTGACCGGTAACAGACCCCATGTCAAAGATGTGGAGGTCTGTGCGGCCGTCCAGCATGATGCCTTCCCAGACCATGACTCCCCTGAATGAAAACGATGTCTTTCCGTGATGTTTCCCGGGAGAAAACGCGTTCCACGTTCTCTCCAGATCGTGTACGACGATAATCAGTTTGCAGACTAAATCTGGACTCGTCACTGAACATGACATTGCCCCACTGTTGTCGACTCCACTGCCGATGTTCCAAACTCCACTGTAAACACGTGCGTTTCTGTGCAAGCGTCAGGGGGATGAAAAACTGCTGGTTGTCTGGCATAGAGACCAACGTGTCTGAGTCTCCTGTAAACAGTTTGTCTCGAAACTATGACTCCTGTAGCGGCTGTCAGGGCTGAACCCAGTTGTCTGGCAGAGCGGTTCCTCTAACGTAGCGCAGTTATCGCCAAATATCGGTCTTGCTGAGCGGTTGTTACCCTTGATCGACCTGGTACTGGTCGTCGGACAACATCTCCAGTGGTTTGAAACCTCTGCCAGTCTGGAGATCACACACTGAGGCATATTTAAATTCGAGACGCTTCGGTTTGGGATCGACCGGATTCCAGCATTCCAATAATTCGTCCCTTCACAAACATGGATAGTTGGCATCGTTGTGACATCTTTCGTCCTTATTGATTGCTAACAACGGTCCGTACCACAGCAATTGCGAAATTTCTGTCTAAACTGGCCATACCGCTCGAGGCCGTTTTATACTCGTTCCGACGTGCGACGGTGCTTTGCGCAGGTCGACCTCGACTGAACTGTTTTGCATATGCACAATGTTTTACCTTCGTCCTACGATTCTCCACAAGTGATTTTGAACCATTGTATCCATATTTACTCCGATTTTTTCGCATTTTACGAATTATGCTTAACTTTTGGACATGAGTGTATATCTGGGGCATTACTTATTTGTAAGTAAATAAATCTCCAACTTTAATTTGCAACACTGTCGACCTCATGAATTTATATTATTTTATCTAAAGTAAGTGTTTGTGAAATAAATTGCATTAGGATTGTATATTTAAAGTTTAGAAATACTTCGATTTTTGAGGGGATATTTTCTTTACAAAATATACTAACAAACATGATTGCTTTTATATATCTGTAAATTTTCATTTGATTATATTTGCTCCTATACCGTTTTGATTATTTATAACTGCTTATATGAGCTTTATCTTTTGAAATTGTATTTATAATTTTAATATAAACCCACCCAATTACTTAATCCATATTTTTCAATTTTAATGTTCATAGTTTTATTTAAAATTACAGGTAAATTGTTTACTTAGCTGTGAAACAATTCAATGATGGTTATATCATTTCTATAAAATCTGACTATATGTATCTTCAGTTTTAGTTTATAAAGAGCTAGTACAAGTCGTTTGAATATTACCAATCGTCTTATTGAAAGAAATCCTGTCGAGAGAAAACAAGCTGAAACAACATAACCAGCATTTAAATAATGATTTTTTTAAAATTTTGTATTGAAGTGTTAAATTAACAGTGGATAAACGCAGATTTATCAAAAACGAAATAGCAGTTCATTATCTCTTCCAACAGAGATTGAAAGGATCACGAGGCAAAACCGAAAATGAAAGATTTAGTTGTGAGGTATAAATCTTATCAATTATTATACTAACGAATAAAATAACGGTTTAATTTAAACCTCATTCATAACGGCCAACTTAAGACTACTGTACCAAATGGCTTCGAAGAATAATTGAAGATAACTTAAATAATTACATCTTACTGTTAAAAACAAACGAAAATAAAACAACATAAATACTTTGAAAGAGGATATCCGTCAAACTATTAAAATTATAAAATTGTTTGGGATAGTTTCTGAACTTGGACTTTTAAATTTTAAGTATAAACATTAATAAAGAAGAGATTTGACGCGTTTTTCTCAGTCTCACCAAGCTAAGCGAATCAATCTACTTATGACGCGTGTCCAGATGCGTCAAGCATTACTATATACACATTTTAAGTCTGCAGATAAGCAGAGAGACCCTATAGGCTAACAGTTAACAGTTGTACACATACATTTGTAATAGATTTATTTTAGTCTTCTGGTGCATTTTAGTGACGTAAGGCAACTGAGTAGATAATTATGTATCAGTAGTATAGCGAAACATTGATAACTGGTGATGCTGAGATTGGATCGAAAGCAAAATCAATCTGGAACTGAGTTCAAATAAAAAGCGTAAGGCGCAAAGTAACACGCGCAGACCAATCAGAGGTGCCGGTGCAAGCTGTGAAAACCCTTTGATTGGTCTGCGCGTGTCGCTTGCGTCTTGCGCTTAGCTTAGCTTTATGCTTAGTTTTAGACAACCTTATAGATTCGTCGTTGTTACTTTTCCCCAAAGACTGCAAACTGCAAATCTTTTTTAACCCTAAGTTAAAAACGAGTCAAAAGGCGTGGTTGAGTCCAATCCTGGCAAGTAGTATACGGGTGCCTATAGGCGGCGGAAGTGACGTCATACCATGTGACCGGAAGTGGGCGGGGCCAAGTGACGTCATACCATGTGACCGGAAGTGGGCGGGGCCAAGTGACGTCATACCACGTGACCGGAAGTGGGCGTGTCTGAATGACGTGACGTATTGTTTGTTTACATTTTGGACTTGGAATTTTTTTTTGTCATCGTGCAGGCGTTGAGTTGTTTCAAGATGGCGTCGTTTCGTTGCCATGGTGATGAATCACTCGTAGTGCCATCTGGTGGAGAAATTCGAAACCCCATTATTTTTAATTAAAAAGCAATTTCGTGGATTCGAACCCGGGACCATGGGATCCGAGGTCAAGTGCGCTATCCGTTAGGCTGTAAGAGAGTTAACTTAAGATGGTGAATTAATGTAGTGTTGGATTTTTTTTTCTCTTTTGGACTTGTATTTTTTCTTAGTATTAGGAATGGGTTATTTTTAGAAAATGGTTTGAATAATTGCATAGGGGTTTTAATAAATGCTTTTTCAAAATGACTTATGGCGCCATCTGGTGATTTTAAAAGTAATTAATCTAAGGAACGAATTGATTTCTTAATGTTTTTACTTTATTCATGACCGGTGACGTCAGTGTGTTTACGTTTGGGACTTGGATTTTTTTTCCTTCTGAGATTTCGATGTGACGTCACGATTATGTCCATCGAGCAAGTCTGAACTTGAAAAAGTCTACTCACAATTCTTTATGTTATGAGTATGGTAAATTGTTTACAGATCGTGAAGACTGGGCATACTTCCGTCGATTGGAAAACGAATTAACGTATTAAAAAAAGACGAAATTTAGAAATTTTAGGTCAAAAATATACTGTGCCTTGTCAACTTGTAGCATACGAAGACGAAGGAATAAGCTATACTTTTAGTGGGTCTTCTATTGCAGCCAAGCCTTGATCTCCTTAAGTATTGGAAATAAAGGGAGAAATGGAGCGAATAATTGGTGCAAGATTTAATTTTGAGTTGGTGAACCGTTATAAAGATGGTAAGGACTGCATAGTTGCCCATAAAAACAACGAGAAGGACTTGGAACTTTATGCACCCATAGCGTCTGTTTCATTTGGACAGAAAAGACAATTTGTGTTTTCTAACTACAATTGTTTAAAAATTGTTCTGGAAAATGGAAGTTTGCTTGGAATGAAGTATCCAACAAACCAATTTTGGTTTCACAAGTTTCGTAAAATTCTAGCGTAAATAAGCAATAATCCACTTATGTGCCCCGGAACTGGAACACATATACTGTATTTTGGATTGGTTGTTTTTTATTACATAGTTTTATAAATTGTCTTAAAATGCAAGATCTGAAATGAAATTTTTCTATGCTATAAAGATTTATGGTTTTTTCTAAGTTAGATGTTTTTACTCAAAAATTAATTATACATTAGATGCTATAAGACCTATTTTTTAACAGAAATTTTGTTTTAATTAATATACACTTAAGTAAGAGTAAAATTTTTGAAACTTTATAAGACCCATACTATGAATACGTTTTCTTGTACATTTGAAGAAGTTTTAGTATAAAAACCATTTATCCTATAAATCTAAATTAAATGTTATTTTTTAAATTCTCTTTCCTTGCATATTATTTTTTTACTTTGAATAAATCTTCATAAATTTTAGTGATTTAATTTATATTATATAGATTTACAAACCTGTTTTTGGATGAAATATAAGGATTTTATATTTTAAAAGTTAATGTTTTTACTCAAAAATTAATTATATATTAAATACTATTACACATATTTTTAATGTTGAAGATTTTAGAAAACATTTTACAATTGAAACATATGCATTACATATTATGACAAACACTTAAATGGAGATCCATAAGGGAATATTGGAAATCTTTTTAATGCTTACACCTTTCTATTTTAAATAAACTTTTGCTTGTCTTACCACATACACTGTATTTTGGATTATTTGATTTTTATTACCCATGGTCTTATAAATTTTCTTTTAAAATACAAGATCTGAAATGAAATTTTCCTTGATTTTAAGATTTATGTTTTACTCAAAAATTAATTATACATTAGATGCTATAGCACATATTTTATTACAGAATTTTTTAATATTATACACTTAAGTGAGCGTAAAATTTTTGAAACTTTACAAGACCCATATTATGAACATGTTTCCTTACACATTTGAAGTAGTGAAAAATAGTATTAAAACCCTTTATCCTGTAAAATCTAAATTAAATATTATTTTTAATTAATCTTTCCTTGCATATTATTGTTTACTTTAAATACATTTTCATTCATTTTAGTGATTTTATTTATATTATAAAGATTTACAAATTGTTTTTAACAAAATTTTCTTTGATATAAGGATTTTATATTTTAAAAGTTAGATGTTTTTTACACAAAAATTAATTATATATCAAATACTATTGCACGTATTATAACATTGAAGATTTTTAGAAAACGTTTAACAATTGAAATATATACTTTAAATATTATTACAAACATTTAAATGCAATTTGCTTTTTATTTTTAATTTTACAATTGAGACATTTTTAAAAGTTTGGTTCTTAAAGTGTGTGTTTTATGCATAGTAAAAAAATTATTATAAAAAACCTGTAAAAGTAAAAAGAATTTTATGCATTAATTTCAAACTTTACAAGACCCATACCATGTTTCCGTGCACATTTGAAGTAGTGAAATATAGAATTAAAAACCATTTGTCCTTGAAGTTCTAAATTAAAAGTTATTTTTCTTTAATGCTTTTTCAAACCACACATTTTACTAAATATGAACTTTTATTTATTTGAAAACCTTATGCACATCGTACAATTAAATTGCACAGCAAAATACCAATACTGTACGAAGCTATGAAGTATTTTACAAGATACTTTGGTACTGTTTTCTTAATTTTAAGTGTTCTACATTGCTATGTTAAATGGATAGTAAGTGGTTTTTCTGTTTTTGAAAATAATGTGTGCACATCTGTGCTGCTAAGCAAATTAACTTTTGCCCTTTTCTTGATATTTAATGCATAATCTAAATATTTACTGACACCGCTGATAGTTTTACCCATGAGTAAAATTAAATAATAACTGAAAATTTTAAGTATTAATATGAATTTTAAAATGAACAAATATTATTAAAATAATGGATTAAATCTGAATTTTATGTATTCTTAAAACAATCTCTGCAAAAACCAGCACAGACCATTCTTAAACAGATTGAAGGAAGCCACATGGAAACAAAGTTAATGGAAGCACTTTTTATAGAAAAAAACATAGTTCATATATTTTACACCAAGTAATACATTGTAGTGTAAAAAATAACTTTAGTTTTTTACATACTTGCACAGACGCATATTTCCGACAAGCCAATTATTCGATGCCGCCACCTAAACTTTTGGGCAATGCAAATTATTTTTGTGATGACCACATGATAGTTTTTGGAAATCAAGTTGATATTCGGAAGTAATACATCTAAGCGTTTCTTTTCCATATGACCACCTTTGTAAGCAACTAGGTACTGAGTGGCCCTCTTGGTCTGATCGTACAATTCTAAAAGCTTAGAGTCTAAACTTTCTAAGGGAGCACAATTTGCTATGTCATGAGACAGAAATGAAGAGTACATACGTAATTTTTAACATATCACACAGTTGTACGATCTTTGCACTAAGTTTATGCTCAGACGATAAGTTAAAACGAATACTTGAAGCTACTTGCGATTTTTTTACAGCGATGTATGCATAGTTACGTACTAAGAAACTTTCTTGAGTCTGAAATCCATCAAAATCCACAATTTCACAAATATTAAGCATTGCTATTGAAAAGCGTTAGCTGTTCTTGGAAAAATAATTGTAAACTGGAGGCCACGAAGAACTGGACTATATAACACCATACACTTACTAATCATACTAATCAGTAAAGTTAAAATTTATCTTTTGCGTTCCATAGTTACTCACAAAAGATAAGACTAAGTGAAGAATGTACATACTCAGAAAACATGGTGTTTGTGATAATGCGCGAAATAAAATTTTGTGTTATAATACAAGAAGATTTTAACGAAAGGATATACTTAAATGTGCGTTTGATTTTTTTTACTCTACCACGTTTATGCGCTGAATGCAATTCAATTCTACGACTAAACTTGAGCAAGAAAAAAATATAACCAAATATAATTTATAAGAGAAACGCATTTTGACTTTCTTTAAAACGAGAACTTTAAAGTATACTGAATTCTCTTGATTCTGCAGTTTTATGTTTTTTCTAAAATTACATCAACGAATTGAATTATTTATTTGTGGGCACACACAAGTCTTTGCCCTTGTTGAAAGGAAACTAGTATCTTTGACAAGTATCAGATTTTTAAAAATTGATTAAGAGAAGAACCTTTTTTCATGGAATTTAATTCAATCTGCACCATAATTTTACACTTAAGAGTAATAGAGCATAATATAGTTTTAAGGAAAATGAATAACCATTATGCAAATTTGAAGCCAAAAGTTCCAAGCATGTCTATGCGCCTATCTACGTTTAGAGATTGGCCAACGCACAGACGTTGACCTTAGAGACCTAGCCGAAAACGGATTGTATTATACTGGTGTCTTGGACGTGATCAGGTGCTATTGGTGTGGCGAAGGGGCTTGAAAATTGGTAAAAAGAAGATGTAATGAGACACAAACACAAAGTTTTATCCAAAATGTTTGGTAGCCCATAGATGAAATTGTACAGGTGCTGGATGAAATCAACAACAATAATACCAATGATTTTATAAAAAACCCGATGTATAGCTTTACCCCTTATACAACGACAAGGACGAACGACTTTGAAAAATTTGCAAGGAATCGGAAAATGAATGCTACTTTACAGCCTTGCGGTCATTTGGTGACATGCATGAGATGTACGAAGAGTCTTTCAACGTGTCCTATGTGCCGAACCAATATTTTGCACAAAATTTTAAAACGTACATTTGTTACTAAACTGTCTATTTATTAGTACATGCAGTAGATGCAATTTCAAGTGATATACTGAACATGATGAGGAAGAAAATCCAATTGTAAAAGGGTGGTATTGAGTTGCAAGTTATTAAATTGGCACAAGTGCTTCAGTAAAAAGATTAGTAAGGAAGTTTGAGATTCTAAAACCCTAAGACTCTTTATTAAGGAAAAAGTCGTGTAGGAAAGACTTATACACCCTTATAAATATATTGACTATTTTAATTATTAGTCGTTTGTTCATTACATGTTAAACCTATTTACTAAAGAAATTTAAAGAGTGCCTTAAACAGGAGTTACTAAATGCTTTTCGGCACATAGGACACGTTGAAAGACTCTTCGTACATCTCATGCATGTCACCAAATGACCGCAAGGCTGTAAAGTAGCATTCATTTTCCGATTCCTTGCAAATTTTTCAAAGTCGTTCGTCCTTGTCGTTGTATAAGGGGTAAAGCTATACATCGGGTTTTTTATAAAATCATTGGTATTATTGTTGTTGATTTCATCCAGCACCTGTACAATTTCATCTATGGGCTACCAAACATTTTGGATAAAACTTTGTGTTTGTGTCTCATTACATCTTCTTTTTACCAATTTTCAAGCCCCTTCGCCACACCAATAGCACCTGATCACGTCCAAGACACCAGTATAATACAATCCGTTTTCGGCTAGGTCTCTAAGGTCAACGTCTGTGCGTTGGCCAATCTCTAAACGTAGATAGGCGCATAGACATGCTTGGAACTTTTGGCTTCAAATTTGCATAATGGTTATTCATTTTCCTTAAAACTATATTATGCTCTATTACTCTTAAGTGTAAAATTATGGTGCAGATTGAATTAAATTCCATGAAAAAAGTTCTTCTCTTAATCAATTTTTAAAAATCTGATACTTGTCAAAGATACTAGTTTCCTTTCAACAAGGGCAAAGACTTGTGTGTGCCCACAAATAAATAATTCAATTCGTTGATGTAATTTTAGAAAAAACATAAAACTGCAGAATCAAGAGAATTCAGTATACTTTAAAGTTCTCGTTTTAAAGAAAGTCAAAATGCGTTTCTCTTATAAATTATATTTGGTTATATTTTTTTCTTGCTCAAGTTTAGTCGTAGAATTGAATTGCATTCAGCGCATAAACGTGGTAGAGTAAAAAAAATCAAACGCACATTTAAGTATATCCTTTCGTTAAAATCTTCTTGTATTATAACACAAAATTTTATTTCGCGCATTATCACAAACACCATGTTTTCTGAGTATGTACATTCTTCACTTAGTCTTATCTTTTGTGAGTAACTATGGAACGCAAAAGATAAATTTTAACTTTACTGATTAGTATGATTAGTAAGTGTATGGTGTTATATAGTCCAGTTCTTCGTGGCCTCCAGTTTACAATTATTTTTCCAAGAACAGCTAACGCTTTTCAATAGCAATGCTTAATATTTGTGAAATTGTGGATTTTGATGGATTTCAGACTCAAGAAAGTTTCTTAGTACGTAACTATGCATACATCGCTGTAAAAAAATCGCTAGTAGCTTCAAGTATTCGTTTTAACTTATCGTCTGAGCATAAACTTAGTGCAAAGATCGTACAACTGTGTGATATGTTAAAAATTACGTATGTACTCTTCATTTCTGTCTCATGACATAGCAAATTGTGCTCCCTTAGAAAGTTTAGACTCTAAGCTTTTAGAATTGTACGATCAGACCAAGAGGGCCACTCAGTACCTAGTTGCTTACAAAGGTGGTCATATGGAAAAGAAACGCTTAGATGTATTACTTCCGAATATCAACTTGATTTCCAAAAACTATCATGTGGTCATCACAAAAATAATTTGCATTGCCCAAAAGTTTAGGTGGCGGCATCGAATAATTGGCTTGTCGGAAATATGCGTCTGTGCAAGTATGTAAAAAACTAAAGTTATTTTTTACACTACAATGTATTACTTGGTGTAAAATATATGAACTATGTTTTTTTCTATAAAAAGTGCTTCCATTAACTTTGTTTCCATGTGGCTTCCTTCAATCTGTTTAAGAATGGTCTGTGCTGGTTTTTGCAGAGATTGTTTTAAGAATACATAAAATTCAGATTTAATCCATTATTTTAATAATATTTGTTCATTTTAAAATTCATATTAATACTTAAAATTTTCAGTTATTATTTAATTTTACTCATGGGTAAAACTATCAGCGGTGTCAGTAAATATTTAGATTATGCATTAAATATCAAGAAAAGGGCAAAAGTTAATTTGCTTAGCAGCACAGATGTGCACACATTATTTTCAAAAACAGAAAAACCACTTACTATCCATTTAACATAGCAATGTAGAACACTTAAAATTAAGAAAACAGTACCAAAGTATCTTGTAAAATACTTCATAGCTTCGTACAGTATTGGTATTTTGCTGTGCAATTTAATTGTACGATGTGCATAAGGTTTTCAAATAAATAAAAGTTCATATTTAGTAAAATGTGTGGTTTGAAAAAGCATTAAAGAAAAATAACTTTTAATTTAGAACTTCAAGGACAAATGGTTTTTAATTCTATATTTCACTACTTCAAATGTGCACGGAAACATGGTATGGGTCTTGTAAAGTTTGAAATTAATGCATAAAATTCTTTTTACTTTTACAGGTTTTTTATAATAATTTTTTTACTATGCATAAAACACACACTTTAAGAACCAAACTTTTAAAAATGTCTCAATTGTAAAATTAAAAATAAAAAGCAAATTGCATTTAAATGTTTGTAATAATATTTAAAGTATATATTTCAATTGTTAAACGTTTTCTAAAAATCTTCAATGTTATAATACGTGCAATAGTATTTGATATATAATTAATTTTTGTGTAAAAAACATCTAACTTTTAAAATATAAAATCCTTATATCAAAGAAAATTTTGTTAAAAACAATTTGTAAATCTTTATAATATAAATAAAATCACTAAAATGAATGAAAATGTATTTAAAGTAAACAATAATATGCAAGGAAAGATTAATTAAAAATAATATTTAATTTAGATTTTACAGGATAAAGGGTTTTAATACTATTTTTCACTACTTCAAATGTGTAAGGAAACATGTTCATAATATGGGTCTTGTAAAGTTTCAAAAATTTTACGCTCACTTAAGTGTATAATATTAAAAAATTCTGTAATAAAATATGTGCTATAGCATCTAATGTATAATTAATTTTTGAGTAAAACATAAATCTTAAAATCAAGGAAAATTTCATTTCAGATCTTGTATTTTAAAAGAAAATTTATAAGACCATGGGTAATAAAAATCAAATAATCCAAAATACAGTGTATGTGGTAAGACAAGCAAAAGTTTATTTAAAATAGAAAGGTGTAAGCATTAAAAAGATTTCCAATATTCCCTTATGGATCTCCATTTAAGTGTTTGTCATAATATGTAATGCATATGTTTCAATTGTAAAATGTTTTCTAAAATCTTCAACATTAAAAATATGTGTAATAGTATTTAATATATAATTAATTTTTGAGTAAAAACATTAACTTTTAAAATATAAAATCCTTATATTTCATCCAAAAACAGGTTTGTAAATCTATATAATATAAATTAAATCACTAAAATTTATGAAGATTTATTCAAAGTAAAAAAATAATATGCAAGGAAAGAGAATTTAAAAAATAACATTTAATTTAGATTTATAGGATAAATGGTTTTTATACTAAAACTTCTTCAAATGTACAAGAAAACGTATTCATAGTATGGGTCTTATAAAGTTTCAAAAATTTTACTCTTACTTAAGTGTATATTAATTAAAACAAAATTTCTGTTAAAAAATAGGTCTTATAGCATCTAATGTATAATTAATTTTTGAGTAAAAACATCTAACTTAGAAAAAACCATAAATCTTTATAGCATAGAAAAATTTCATTTCAGATCTTGCATTTTAAGACAATTTATAAAACTATGTAATAAAAAACAACCAATCCAAAATACAGTATATGTGTTCCAGTTCCGGGGCACATAAGTGGATTATTGCTTATTTACGCTAGAATTTTACGAAACTTGTGAAACCAAAATTGGTTTGTTGGATACTTCATTCCAAGCAAACTTCCATTTTCCAGAACAATTTTTAAACAATTGTAGTTAGAAAACACAAATTGTCTTTTCTGTCCAAATGAAACAGACGCTATGGGTGCATAAAGTTCCAAGTCCTTCTCGTTGTTTTTATGGGCAACTATGCAGTCCTTACCATCTTTATAACGGTTCACCAACTCAAAATTAAATCTTGCACCAATTATTCGCTCCATTTCTCCCTTTATTTCCAATACTTAAGGAGATCAAGGCTTGGCTGCAATAGAAGACCCACTAAAAGTATAGCTTATTCCTTCGTCTTCGTATGCTACAAGTTGACAAGGCACAGTATATTTTTGACCTAAAATTTCTAAATTTCGTCTTTTTTTAATACGTTAATTCGTTTTCCAATCGACGGAAGTATGCCCAGTCTTCACGATCTGTAAACAATTTACCATACTCATAACATAAAGAATTGTGAGTAGACTTTTTCAAGTTCAGACTTGCTCGATGGACATAATCGTGACGTCACATCGAAATCTCAGAAGGAAAAAAAATCCAAGTCCCAAACGTAAACACACTGACGTCACCGGTCATGAATAAAGTAAAAACATTAAGAAATCAATTCGTTCCTTAGATTAATTACTTTTAAAATCACCAGATGGCGCCATAAGTCATTTTGAAAAAGCATTTATTAAAACCCCTATGCAATTATTCAAACCATTTTCTAAAAATAACCCATTCCTAATACTAAGAAAAAATACAAGTCCAAAAGAGAAAAAAAAATCCAACACTACATTAATTCACCATCTTAAGTTAACTCTCTTACAGCCTAACGGATAGCGCACTTGACCTCGGATCCCATGGTCCCGGGTTCGAATCCACGAAATTGCTTTTTAATTAAAAATAATGGGGTTTCGAATTTCTCCACCAGATGGCACTACGAGTGATTCATCACCATGGCAACGAAACGACGCCATCTTGAAACAACTCAACGCCTGCACGATGACAAAAAAAAATTCCAAGTCCAAAATGTAAACAAACAATACGTCACGTCATTCAGACACGCCCACTTCCGGTCACGTGGTATGACGTCACTTGGCCCCGCCCACTTCCGGTCACATGGTATGACGTCACTTCCGCCGCCTATAGGCACCCGTATACTACTCTGGCAACTCTGTGGTGGATGATACAAGCGCTGTCTTAGAGTTTAAGGCTGTCTCTTATAAAGGCGGGATAATGAGAGAGAATGATAGACCATGCTCAAGGATCCACTACCCATATTATATGGACTAGATGTTCGTCTCAGTAGGAAGCATGGTGTTGGGGAGAAGAGTGAGCTGAAGGTACCAGTTGCGCATGACAAACGACATTAACCAATCATTACCATTTGAGGCTGAAAGGACTCATCAGCCATCATGGGTTGGCCTTTTGCTGAGAGAAAAGACGTTTAAAGAGAAACTGACGTCTCACTCAGTTTTAAGTTTAAAAAACATCGTTTTTGCTTCGTTTTATCTATTATTTTTTTCACCGAACCTTAACATTTCTTCTGGGCTTCCATAGACGCTTCGCCCATTGTCATATATTTGTTAATTTAATTCCACTTCCTTTCGAAGACGCATGAAAAGCGTAATGAGATCTGACTTTTATGTCCTTACACACAGCGTCTACAGAATTTGTCTACAGCAAGGTGTTCTCCTTAAATGGGTACTCAAAAGTCAAGGTTAGGTTTACATGAAACGCTCCTACAAAAGAAATTTTTCTCTTTGCACGAAACTATTTACACGAAAATAGAAATAATTTAAGTTCAGAAAAATTTAAATCTCATTGTTCAGAATACAATACCTTGCACGAATTAAGTATTTCATAAGAATTTCATGCCTTTGTCTCGATATAACGTTGAAATTCATTGTTTGCTAATACATTTCGAATAGAAACTGACTTCATGACATCATTAAACGAGATAGGTGCCTTGCAATGACCACTTCAAAAAAATCCTTATTTCGTTTGACAATAAATCGAAATTGTCTTCTATTGTTAACAAAGTTTAAGTAATCCCTCGTCCAGAAACCCGTACAAAAACACCTATAAATAATTCTAACGTCGTAAATTTCCTGTCTGTCTTTGTCCATCTTTCATTGCTTGGAAGATAATGAGCTACTTGGGAAAGAAGTTGATCAGCCAGGGACCAAGCCGTCCAAAAACCATCGTTACTATGATAATCCACTGTCAGGTTCGATTCCTACCAGGGTGTATTTAGCTCTTTTGTGTAAGTAAACTTTTTTATGTGTGTATGTCCCTTTACTTGACTCTGTATTGTGTTTGGCGCAGCTTAGCCAAATATGGGCTCTGTCGCATAAAACCCAACCAAACCTATGAAATTCTATTTTACGTCTCTATATTAAATATATGTCCAAACTTCCTTCGAGTCAGTTTTTCTAATCTGATTTTGATAAATCTTGGGAAATTTTGTTACACATTTGACGCTGTCCCAGATCAGAACCCACATCTACACTTTGGGGCCCGAGGCCAGGTTAGATGACGGATACCTCATGACACACAAAAATGTTTCAAGTTTACTCAATGTTTAACTTGCACTACGAAACAATTTAACTTCTGAACTGCCAGTCTGATAGAAATCAAACTGCACCCGTTGAAGTTCAAAAGCGTTCCTTATCTTCCAACGCTCCTGGAAAATTCAAGAAATCTTGAAATCTGAAGTCAGTTTAAGGGGACAGTGAACTTTTGAAATCACTAAAGTAGATCCAAAAATCTATTTTTAATTTTGGCCTTAAAAATTATTGATATCAAATTCTGTACATAGCAAAATATTTTTTTCAATTACCATCATTTTTGACGGAGTTACAAATACATCAGAGATATAGTACTTACCTAATAGAGTTAGTTTGATGTATATGTATAGAAACTATTATGCGAATTAAAATGTTGACAGTAAACGGAAAATTAATGCGCCATGGGATCTTACAATTTTTGACCCTGTTTTGTGTAATGACTTCCGAATTGACAATATTTTTCGACCAAATTTTATACATAGGCTTTCGTTTTAGTAGAAAAGTCTACAAATTTCACATTAATCGGATAATAACTGCAAAAGTATCCGTTATCTTTGAAAATTTGCTCCCCCACATTTCTCATTGATTAGAAAAATAGAACATCACCTGGTGAAGCAGAAAGATGAGAATTTTAGAAATTGGATAGTGAGTTCAGTGATTAATATTCTATTCCATCTAACCAGATAAATAAGGTCATGAAACAATTTTTGGCCCATTAAGGGTTAGTTTTTAACCGTCCTGGTTGGTTGCCAAGACGAGATATCTCGCCATTAGCAAAACTGACCATATCTTGATGGACGAGATATTTCGTCGAAACCACTTGGAGGGTTAAAACAAAACTCACAGGTACTTCACGATACAGCGATATTTCTATAATAGGCATACTATTAAGCGCAATAATTATCTCATTCAATGATACCTTACCACAAAAACCATGGTAACCATCATTTCAGTCTATCCTTATTTAATATGAAAGTCAGTATATTCTATATTTTCGTATATATTTTTTAATGCTTTGAAATAGAAATTGTTTTGAAGATTTCGAAAATATTACTTATATTGTTCATAAAAAAGTAATGAGCCTTTTCCTTCACAGGTCCGCTTGAAAACGTAACACATGAGTGAAAGACATGCCAGCCGGTTTATATGTCACGTTTGCAGCAATTGTTGCCTCCGTTGGAGGAGTCCTTTTTGGATATGACATTGGTAAATTCTAAAAAGTCTTTGCAATGTAAAGTTTCATTTAAGTTGGAAATCTCTCAGGAAGAGACACATAGAACTCGTATTTGTATTCTATGATTTATTTCTTTAATCCTCCAAGTGGTTTGCACGAGATGTCTTGTCCCAGATCTGGTCAATTTTGCAAATGACGAGATACCTCGTCGAGACAAAAATGCTCTATTACTCCAAGGGAAATGAAGATCCAAATAGGAAAAGCAAATTGTTCCTTGTCTAGAACTGATGACAGTTTGGAATAGGTTTTGCATCAGAGGCTGACCACTACACTAAGATAAACAACCAAGAGGGTTAGGGAAGTGATAAAAGTAAAATAATATAATTTTTCCAAGCGATCAGTTTAAGAAATAGTTCAACTTGGAGATGAAGGAAAACGTGCTTATTTAATAGATAAACAGATGAAAACTTAGTGAAACTGGCAGTAAAAATTTAGAAGCATCAAAATGTTACTAATAAAAATTAAAAACATGTGAAAAATTTATCGCTAGCTATTGCAATTCGTCCACCATCATCCGGATAGAAGTAAATAACGAGAAGAAATCAAGAACAAATCCGCCATTGCGCAACACTGTTGGGAATTTTCGCACCTGTTTGGATTTCAAACAGTCTTACATAAGGTTCTAAGACCTCATCCCCATATCTCTGGCCGGTCACAGATCCGCTGTTGAAAACGTGCAGGGGCGTACGTCCATCGATCATTATTCCTCCCCAAACCATCACACCTGCTCTACTGAAACGGTCACGTTCCATAATGTTCGAAGGAAGATTTCGCGCGTTCTTGGCTCCTTCCAGATGTAAACACGTTTAGAATCAGATGTTAAACTAAACCTCGACTCATCAGTAAAGAGAACATGGGTCCATTGGTGTTCACTCCAGTTCTGATGTTCTTTGCACCAATTAAAGCGATCCCTCTTTTGTTGTGAAGACAGCGAAACACATACCCTTGGCTTTCTGGCATAAAGGCCTTTTTCATTAAGCCTTCTGTATACAGTTTGCCGTGATGCAACAGTTCCAGTGGTGGCTGCAACCTCTGAACTTAACTGCCGAGCAGTAGACTTCCTGTTACAACGGGCAGTTATTGCCAGATATCGATCCTGAGAAGCAGTTGTTGTTCGTTTACGACCTTGTTCAGGCCTCCTTACAACAGTTCCAGAGTTCTGAAATTGTTTCCATAGCGTAGACTCTGTCTTGAAATATTTACACATCTCGCTGCTTCCTTGATTGTCTACCCTGCTTCTAAATCTGTGAAGTGGCGATAATTCGCCACTTCACAGATTCTTCCAAATGATACTTCGGAGCCATAACAAACCGTTTTGAGTCCTTACACACTGAAATCAAACGCTGTATTGCAGAAATTCACTCAGATATTCACTTTGCGCAAAGCGCTTGATTCACCGTCGGATGGCGCAACGCCTTGATTTGCATATCAGAAACAGTTTTATCACTTTTGATTGGATAATGCTTATTAGGCTTGTCTTTCACACATTCCCTGCAAAAATGGATTACATCGATTTGATATTTCATGGAATATCATTATTTTTGGGTATGTAAAGATAAATTTGGACATGAGTGTATACGTATATATATATAATTCCAGTATATGGTAATCAAGACTTTATTAGATTCATTATATTGTGCACTTTCATTATATATTTCTTAATATTTCAGTTGTATTGTGTTTTGTAGGAATAACATCCGGGGCACTACTGCAGCTCAGAAAAGATTTCAGTTTAACATCTTTCGAACAAGAAATGGTAGTCAGTGCAGTTCTTATGGGTGCTTTCTGTGCATCTTTTTTCGGAGGTAACTGATGTTAAATACTTTACATATTATCATAACTGAAAATTGTTCGATGCACAATTGCGGAAAAAACCAAATCAACCCCTTTATTTCGAGCACTATTCATAGCAGAGCAAAATCAAAGATATCATTCAATTGGGAATAACGTACTCTACAAATTCAAATGCAATAAAATTGCATTAGGGGCCGTCTTCATATCAAATTTTGCACAAATAACAAATTTTCAATTGAAACACCATGTTTTGATGCCTTAATCAGATTCGGCATTGTTAAATTAGTCTAAATATGAAATTTCATCACTCTACTATCGTTATATCCGGAGATATTCAATATTAAAATTGCAGACAATTTCAGGGATCATCTACACATTGAAATTCGTAGATCGAGATTAATTGTAGTTATAGTTACCGGAATTTCAAATTTGAACACTATTTCAAACGTATTTGTCAGCGCTTGCAAACAATCCGAGAATATTATATTTATTATGCAAGTGAAAACGATTGGTGAATTACATGTGCAAACGATCCGAGAATTATTATCCGAGGTTTGTCAGACGTTTTTTAAACTTTTGGTTGCCCCTAAAATCGCAATAATGGGGAAAATTTAATGTAACTCAAAAACTAACCATTAGAATGAGCTGAAATTTTGCATGGTCATATTCGAAGTCCTGAATCGATTCCTATCAAAATATAGTAAGGTTCCAATTCATGATTTTTTCAAACTTAATTTAATAATTATTATTGCGTACTAAAAATTTTTTTAAAAATAAAATATTAGGTGGATTTTATTTGGGTTGTTTGACAGAAACATGGTAAAAAATATCAGCGCTATAGAAATATTATTTAAGAAGATATCCCTAAGTCTAAGAAACTGATTTAACATTAGGAGCTCCAATCTTTCTGTACTATAGCTTCAAAACGGTAAGGCCTAATGACATGAAATTCGGTATCTGAAGTTAAATTTGGATATAGATTTGAAATTGTGTGTTGAAATAGGGGGTTTCTATTGGAAATTATGAAGTTGGTGCTTAATTTAATATGAAGACGATTTCTTACGCAAATTATATGCATTTGAATTTATAGAAGACGTTAGTTCCCGTCAAACGCCAGCCATCTTTGAATTTTCTCTACTGTTAAAATTGCTCGAATGAGGAGGGGTGGTTCGTTTTCTTTCCCATGACTACATTTTATCCAATTTTAGCAATACTCGGCTTAAATATATTTTCTTTCTGTGATTTCAAAGCATCAAGACGGTTTGAATACCTTTAAGCATTGAGCTACTCAAATAAAATTAATGTTGAATGTCAAATTTTCGTGTATTATTTCGAAATTCACAAATGCTTCCATAGCAAAGTTTCTTCTACGGATTACCATTAAAATTTAACAAAAATCATCGCAAAATTTGACATTGAGAATAATCAATATGGCTAACCGGATTTCAACTAGGGTTTGAAATTTACCGATAAATTGCCGACGAAAATTTCTAATACTGGATTTGATAGTTACCTCTTTTCCAAAATTAAGCAAACCTGACAGTGTTCCGGAACTAGGGTTTGAAAAATACTGACGTTTTCAATACCTGTAAATTTTTGACGAAAATTCATGATACTGGTTACCTCCTTTCCAAAACTACGCAAGCCTGAAAGTGTTCCAGAACTAGGGTTTGAAAAATACAACTTTCTCAATACAGGTAAATTGCTGACGAAAAATCCCTAATGCCGTTTCTACCGGTTACCTATTTTCCAAAATTACGCAAACCAGAACTAGGGTTTGAAAGGGAAGGTTCCCGGAATATTTCTTCCAAATGGGATACCCGACGTCTAACACCTGTTTGTGTGGCGAAGTAGGTGATTCTCTTCACTACATGCCGGACGGCTTATGACGCACCTCCGAGGACTCGAATTCATTAGAGATCGACCCAGCGACATTTAGAATCACCCGAAGTGTCTCCGAGTGATAAGTCGTTTAGGTAGATTTGTGCGTGAGACAGCTCCTAGCCCTCCTCTAACGGTTCAGAAAATGGTTCAGGCATCAGCACCATGACGAGGCGTGTAGGTTCAGTTAAGTCGAACATGCGACATAGGCATCTATGTCTTATTTCTTTCTGAATTAATAGAGCCTTATCCCTATTGAGTCATTCTACCTTTATAGCCGGGTGTGACTTAAGCCTACAGGGCTTATAGAAATTTCAATAAGCCCTCAAGCTTAAGCCACATCAGGCTATAAAGGTAGTATGAATCAATAGGGATAAGGCCCTACCCATCCCCAACCGGATACACGTGTATTCTGCGAAACTTGCCAACCTGCGGTTGACAAGCGATGCCTGTATTTCGTTTTCACAAGGTCCAAGTGAAAAATGTATCTAGCAAATTACTGACGAGACCCTTAGCCGAAACCTCTCGGGCCTTCCCTATATCCGTAGTGACTTCAACTAATCAGAGCGGAGGGGCAGCGCCCCCAACTAAAAAGAAGGCCCCCAAAAGGGAAGAGATATATCTATTCTGGAAGCAAAAAAGATCAGTCGCGCTCGTTAGCGACGTTTTGGTCGCCTCTTTTCTCGGTATCCAATTGAACTGAATTCGACATTTAGAATTGCAATGAAAAATAATTTGTGTTTTCTATAGTGTTATTGTTGCTTCACCGGAAAATTTCTTTTGTAGGAAGCATTGTAGATGGCTGGGGTCGGAAAGCTGGAATCGGTGTTTCAAGCTTTCTCTTCATCGTTGGGGCCATCATATTGTGCTTAAGTGTTAATGTCGCCATGCTCATTGTCGGTCGACTAGTTGTTGGTACTGCTGTCTCTCTTTCTGTTACTTCTGAGTGTACTTACATATCAGAGATATCACCACCTGTAAGTAAAGCTACGTTTTATTATTTTCATAGCACGTTTTTTTCCATACGGGTGATATCGTAGCGTCAAACTAGCGCTACGAACAAGATCAATCAAATAAGCATCGTGAGGGCGTGAATGGAGCTGCAGTGGTGAAATTCTTGAGATTCCTTGTGTTTGGGAGTGATTTATTAATGTATGTCTTCTTAAATACAGCGTAGCAATGAATTTGTACAATATAGCAATGAATAGCACAATGTAGCAATGAATTTGACATAAATTCCCGAGGGGAATAAATGTGTCCTTATACGATGGTCCAGTGACTGCGTCTGTCAGGGTGTTTTGCTTCATATTTTTAGCAGCTTTGTCAAGTTGATGTCACACTAAGCGCTTTAGAAACACAAAGTGCGTAAATAGTTCTGTCAGAAACAATAGAGCAGCGTAAAATTGATACCTGGGATGTCGAGATTGGAAAGCTTAGCCTTAGACAACCTTATAAATTGACTAGATTTGCTGTTGTTTCTCCTCAAAGACAATGAAATATAAATAATTTATCTCTAAGTTAAAAAAAAAAGAGTCCAAAAAATCAAATCGCGGCCAATTCTGAAAACTCTACGTGGATGATCTAAGCGCTGTCTTTGAGCTTGAGATTGTCTTTTACAGAGGCCGGAAAATGAGAGAGAACATGGAGATGCCAGGATCCACTGCGCTTGTTATCTGGACTGGATGCTGGTCTAAGAAGAAAACATGCGGTAGGGGAGAAGAGTATTTGCTGAATGAACCCATTGCACATGACAAACGCCATTAACCAATCATAGAGAGAAACTATTTGAGGCTGAAAGGGATCAACAGTTTCTGGTTGACTTTTTGTGGTGAAAATCAAGGACATTAAAATAGAAACTGATGTTTCACTCGGATTTACGTTAAAAAATCGTCGTCTTTTGCTTCAGATTTTATCGATTTTTATTTTTTCTTCCACCGAAATTTAATTTTGGTTAGGGGATGCCAGACTTCTGGGTTTCTATGGACATTACGCCAGTGGTCAAAACTAATAAAACTGGTAGAACACGAATGCAAAAAATTAAGAAAAAGGATTACATATTAATATAATAATAAAAAGAACACTAATAATACTTTATTTATAAATTAAAAACTGTAACAAAACTTATTATTTGATTTGACTTAAATTATTTTATTTACTAAGCTGATTTTTCTTGAACTTATTTTTTAAACTGTAATGGAAAGTTTAAAACTGGAAATTTTTCTTTTATAATTATATGGTATTATTGTTGTAAATTAGGATAAAATATTTTAAAAGATCAAGGCTATGTATTACAGGTTTGATTTCCATTCTATAAAATGATTTTAATAAAAAATATACACTTTTTTAGAGTCACCGTGGTATGATGGTCTCTCTCAATGAAGTTGGCATCACCGTTGGATTTCTATTAGCCTACTTAATTAACTATTTATTTATCACAGTCGTTAATGGATGGTATGAAATAAAAATATTAATAAGCACTTATTTTAAGATAAATTACTTAACTTTATATCTTTTTTTATGTAATGCTCCCATCCACTGAAAACATAATCTAGTACTTTTAGCACATTTATGTTTACGAATGTTATATTCCTATAAACTATTTTACGAGAAAATCCCAGAACTTTTCAAAACATCATGCTTTTTCGATTAGTAGGAATATTCCATGAAAATCATTAAAAATCCGTTGTGTTACTCTTATAAAAATCATAAAATTTAATACTTATGGTTTATAATTTAATTCATTGTCAAAGCTTGAACGTTTTGTCATCAAGGTGGCTAGAGCTGCAGCTCGTTCAATTACTCTTAAATCCTTAAAGTCAATGTCACAAACAACTTGAAAACTATGGCTTACACAAGTAACTGGCAGATATATCAAGCAACAATGTTAATTTATATGATTCGATCATAGACATGCACCCAGATTTGTTGAGTGTGCCCAAAGGCTATTACAATATTCCAAATTGTTAAATCAATTTATGCAAGGATGACTGCCAGTAAAGTTGTTTATTTAACTGATAGATTTTTCCACAAAAATGGCGATACTCGTTTTTAGTGTCATATTTCCGATTGGCTTTCTTAAAATTCAATTGCAGAACATAAACGTTTAGGATGGAGTTTTGAACATAATATGAAGGGTACACTGGCGTGCAAAATTCAAAGAGCAGAATTATCTTTAAAGGTTACAACCTCAAAATTAAAAGAAACACCCTGTAGCGATTTGTATAACCGAGGATATTCAGAAGAAAGCTGGTGTATATTCAAATTTTGGAATCGTGATGTCAGTGGCTCTGACAGAGGAATGGATTCTGCTATTGCAAGAACTCATCCACAACCTCATTCTCAGTATGCAAACGCGGTGCAAAGCCTGCATCAGGATTGGAGGTGGTCATGCAGCCTATGAAGGACCACCTCCTCTCTTTATTTAAGTTTTCAGTTACCCTTCAATGCCCTTGGTGACGACAGCCAATGCAGTGTCACCACTTCAATTCAAAGATTTTTTTATTGTTCGCTTCTGTTCTTGTTATCTGTTGTTTTTACTCATCGTTTCTCTCGATCGTAACTCTTGATCTTTTGTATCATTTCCCCACATCCATGTCACTTCGCTGCAAAGTAGCAGCTGAAAATCTTACTGTTCCTTAAGGTTCGCACGCCAGTCTAGTGTCATAGTGAAAGTGATGATAATTGTATAAAAGCTCATCTTCAAATACCAATAGAATTGTCGAAGTGAAAATCCTCTTAATCAAATGACTAATGAATGCCCAATTATTAGTATTTGAGTTTGACTGACAATCCGCGAAGCCTTAGAAGGTATTGATTAGACTAGATTACTGATTAGATTTATTGAAGTAGACGAGAAATAATGTGATGTGCATTCTCGCTTGTACGAGTAAGTGTGACTAATACAGTTATAAATATTTTTAGGAAATACATGTTTGGTGCAGCAGCTGTATTAGCTCTGATCCAAGCTTTTGGAGTTGCACTAATGCCGAATAGTCACCATTTCTTACTAATCAAAGGGCGTACTGATCAGGTAAAAATGTATTTCACGCAATATTTTAATCTTAATGCCAAGTTATTTCATTTGGTTTGTTGTGATTGGTAAGGCTTAACTTTCAATCAACTTATGTATAAGATTGGCTTAATACCTTGAAGAATCTTTAAGGTAATCCACACATTGATCTAACATCAGTCCTGCGACGCTAAATAGGCTGAAATACGCGTGCGTACCGACCGACATGTTTTTGTACAGAAACGGAATGCGCATATCGGATGTATTTTGTGTGGGTTGAAAAGATCACTGTATTCGGGAAAAAACGTCGCTAACACAGCGAAAACTATTTGTTCTCTCAAGTTGTTTTTCCCCACCACATCTGTTTTCAATAATCCCATTGACAGTGTGTGCTAAATTATATCCGAACATTGTTTAATCGGTTTGCTGGGAAAATATCTACTTACCAGCGTTGTTAAGATTCCATTACCTAAATCAAATTGTTTATTTAAGGCTAAAAACATTTTCATGTAATAAAAAAAATATTTGTATCTGGCTGAATAATTATATAATTATTTGGCTATAAATAACTCGAAGAATCCTTAAGGCAAGCCACACATTGGTCCAACATCAATCCTACGATGCTAAATAGGCTGAAATACGCATGCATACCGACATGATGGAGAGCGCATGTCGTATGTTTTGTCGCATGTGAGGGTTGAATTATATTCTTTGTATAGTAAATAAGTATTTCTATAATAAAGAATAAAATAATTTAGGAATATTTGTATGTAACATGTTTTAAAAAATATTCTTAGAGTTCTCTTAAAATAATTTGTTTTGTCATTTTTATTTCTTACAGGCAAGAAAAGTTCTACGAAACTTGCGAAACCAAAATGACGTCGAAGAAGAAATGGAAACAATAATAACATCGATTGAAGAACAAAAGGTTAGTGATTGAAAAAGAAAAATACTTGAAAAAGTTTTTTAATAGGTTCGTGCCATTTTAAGTTATTAAATTTGTGCACAATTTTTGAGAACAAATGTTTCTTGAAACAACGAATGCTGAATTGGCACCCCTCGCTTAAGCTTTCAAAGAGCACTATGCTAAAAACAATTTGTTTCGAAAAACATTTGCTCCAAAGTGGCTTTTTAAAAAATTATTTTGAAATAATTAATTTTATACTTTTTAATAAAAATAATACTCAAAATTATTTATACGGGTAATTACTTGAAATTATTTTTGAACACATTTGTGAAAAGTTCAAAACCAAACTGTTGAAATGAAATAAATCTTGCACAATTTAGATCGTTTCACCACCCGTAATACACAACAGTGACATTCATGTGATACACCAGTGCGACTCGGCACACCGGTTGAAAATCGCTGCTTTAAAGTAAATGGGTAGTTGTTTTCAATTTGAGATGAAGCAATATGCCGGAGGGAAATGATAAATGGGCTGGAACAGCTTGTTTTCCGATATTGTTTTTATTGATTGGAGATTTTTTTATAAATTTTCTATATGATGTAAATTTTCTCAAGCATGTTGACCCAATTCGTCCTCAATTATTCCAGACCCTGTGGCATTTTCCACATCCTCCTCGAGTCCGCCTCAGCTGGTAGAAGTTAAATAACTAAACAGCTGTGTTTTGTCTTCATTGTGATGTAATTGTTAGTATTCTGAGATGATTTTGAGGGATTTGTAATTAATGACCCATTAAGTAACAACGTCTTTACAAATCTGAATTTTATGTCATCCTTTCAGAAAAATGGGGTCATCCTAGACAGCAATTGAGTAAAGCTCGTTTTGTAATTAATTTCCATTAATTTATTACAGGATCGCAGATATGTTGATCTCTTCAGTGTCTCCAGCAATATGCGTAGTAGGATGTTTCTCGGAATGGCACTGGTGGTTTTGCAACAGGTAATTCAATTTAATGGGCCATTTAAATACCATATTTCTCTTATTCAATTAAAAAAAATTTAATCTTTCACAAACTCTTGCTAACTGTTTATTTTGAATTAAAATCTAAGGAAAATAATTCAAAAGTAATAATTTTTTGGAATTGAGTTATTGAAGATGAAATAGCAGATTACAGCACAGTCACTTAGCACTGATCGATTGAAACTGAGATTTGCTATTTATGTAAAATCCTTATAATACATGTGCAGGCATAAGATTCCTTCTCTGCGAGACCACTTGCCAATTCATCCGGGGCCTTCCCTGCTAATCCGTTATTGCTAGACCAAGTAGGGGCGGAGGGGCTGCGCCCCCAACTAAGAAGATGAAGGCATAAAGGATTCAATAAAATTATCTTTGGATTTTGAGTTAGTTATGGCTCAAGAGCCATATCTGTTCAACTACTCCAAACAATGTCAAATAAATGGACATTCACACATGGAAAGTTTTACTGACTCTGAAGAGAGAAATACACCCAGGGAGGGAAATCGAGCTTGACAGAATTTGAAACTGCACCGCCTACAACTCGCAAGATGCTAGTACAGTGAGTAAACCCATCGAATATGTTGCTGCATAAAGGACTATATAAGGTTCAAAGACTTAGTCTCGATACCTTTGGCCCTTCACTGTTCCGCCTATGAATACGTGCAGGTCAGTATATATCCCAATGGAAATCCAGTCCATATACGACGTAATTGGACTGGTTGCGTGTTCCTTCTCTCTTGACTCATGCGTTTATTATCAGACTAGGACAAGTCGATTCTTCTGTGAAGAGAACAATGGACCGTTGTATTTGGATCCAAATTATGCTCACTACACCACTTTAATCGCGCTTCTTTGGCCTTGGGACCAGAAGAACACAAACTCCTTGTACCAGTGCTTAGAGACTTTTTGCATGTGGAGGACTCACAGTACTAGAAGATATTGGTCCTCCCTCAGCTGTGGTTACAAGCGCTTTGAGTGTTAGTGCTAACGCTCGTAGATTCAGTTTGTCAGTAATGTATACTGACCGTCGGAACGATATTTTAACCCTAGACATTCCTAAACAGATGTCCCTGAGACTGTTCCAGTTGTTTCGAATTGTTTTCGCAAGCGTGAAATGATGGAGTAATCCACAAAAAAATTGCTACCGTTAATGGAGTGTCCGACCTTGGGTCTCCCAACAACAAGCCAGTGTTGGGAATTTACCAAATCTTTCTCAGAACAACAATAAACAAAATTTAATTCAAATTAACCCCAAAGTTAAGCAGCAAAATTTTCTATGGGCATTATTACTCATGCATAGAAACGCGTCATTTATATCGAATGCTTAATTTGCATAGTTAACATGACGCCAATTGCTATTTGACAGGTAATTTTGGTACTTGTATATCCTACTTAAGGACCAGGAAATTTCGGCAAATAAAATCCAAGCATGCGATCGACATTTGAGAAATTGCATCGTGTGTTTAACTTTTGAAGACAGAGTAATGCTAAATGTTATATTGTGTATGTGCCATCTTTATAATCTTTATACAAAAAAATTCTTTTTCCAGTTTTCAGGACACGCAAACGTGCTATATTACGCTCCAACAGTGTTCCAGCATTTCGGCTATGACTCAGACAGCTTAGCAACTTTGGTTACTGTTGGCCTTGGTGTGGTCAAAGTAAGTCAAAAAGTTATTTTTGAATACAGCAAATTCAAAAGTACCCTCCAATGAGGACATTCATAAGCATAAAATTTGCCTAAGGATTGCCTTCACATCAAATTGCGACCGAATTCCATAATTTCGAACAGAAAAATTCAATTTTAACACCAAATTTTGAATTATATCAGAATGTAACTTTGGGTACCAATTTTTAAAGTCTGGCCCAGCCGTTTGTGGGTTATGAGAATATGAAGTTTCGAGCTAATGTTAAATAATTTTAACAAAGCTTATTTTTATATTATTCTTTTATGTTTGTATTAACGAACCCAAACAAAATATACGCAATATTTCTTTTTCCAATAGTTTTTATATGTAATATGAATTATGAAATTAATATTAGAAAAAATATAACCGACTACCTTTTATCACCTTTGATACATTTTTTGGAAATTTTCAAATTCATGTTTCATGACTGAAAATTGTCAGATTTTTCTTCGAGTAGATTTTCATTTCTTTTTGTAAGAAATGAATAAAAATATCGTACAAGTAATGGATAAAAGAGAGAGGTGATGAAATTCAGTATAGAGAAAGAAATAGTACTTTTTAATTTACGTGCTTAATATGATTTTGTAGGTTTTCTAGCTATTTAAGATCCTTCTCAGGCTGTAAAAAATGATCGTAGAGATATACCAAACTTATTCAAGCTGTACTGCATGCAACTCGAAGCATAAAATTCCAAAAATTTGTAGCGATTCTGATTTAATACAGATGTTCCGGTCCATAAAATTATAGTGCAATCGTGTTGAGTCATATAAATCAAAGTATGTAATGGATCACATAAATAATTTCAAACATCCAAGATACCTTTTCGGGATGAAATTATTTCTCATGCCGCTGTCAATAATCTGAAGGTTGCCGACACCGAGAATATAAAGAAGTACGTAAAATTATTAGTTAAAGTGTATTTAATTTGATATATGAAGAGTTGCAGAGGGTACCTTGGTCAACAGAGTCTGGATTTGTCTGGGTTGTTCTTGTTTAGGCCCATTGATATTTGTAGAACATTACAAACCTTAACTCCCGTTCTAATTACTACTACTGTATACGAAACAGCAAAGTGAAAAGCGTCAGATTTCGTTTTTGGTTGAGAAATTTCCTTATCGTATCGACTGAGTCTCCTGCGCAATGATTTCTCGCCAACGCTTTGCTTGCCAACCTCAAATCGCCAAAGCACAGACATTCTTTTATTATTTTTGTTTGCCATCCGCAGAGCGTGAATGAAAAAATTCGTCCGAATGATCAGTGTTGAAAACAATCTACCTTGAGTCACATTAGAAACAGAAAGGAGAGTGAGTCGGTCAAGCCAATCAGAAAGAGATGGGGAGACAGTCACGACCCGTTAAGGCAGGGGTTCTCAAACTTTTTAAATTTTATACCACATAAATAAGAATCAAAAATATATGTATCATAAAGAATTTTTCGATTAAAAATCAATGCATCCTAAATGGAGTGTTTTAATCAAAGAATAAAACATTTTAAATTTATATTATTCAATTATATTCGTGAATGAAACTTTTATATTATAATGAAATACAAATATACTATATATTATAGTAAATAGTGGGTAATAATACATAATAGCAAATATTAAGATTTATTATTGATGAGGATTAATGCGACGAATGAGCCTGTTTCATTGTAACCAATTTTGATATGTCGGGCTTTATCTTCATTAATTTCAAGCGTAAGTCGGTTCAAATTGCAGTCGTGTCCTATATTTATTTTTAATTAATAGCATGGCTGAAAATCCAGTATTGCAAAGATATGATGTGTTGAAAGGCATTAAAAATTTTATCGCTTTATCGGAAATATACAAGTATTTATATCCATCTCTTCTTTTTAACCAAAAATTGCATGTTATCTTTTTTGAACTCATTCATGAGATTTCTGTCACATGAAATATCTAAAAGCTGATCTCTTTCTTGAACCGAAACATTATCTAGCCCAGAATCCGAAATAGAAAACGGATCTCTTATCCAACTTTCATTTTCTAAATTTTGAGGAAAATAGGAATGAAAATTGTTAACAAGTCCTATGCAGTTCTTTTCTATATCTTCAATTAGTTGTTCAGTCAGTGACAGATTATTAGTGAGATACTCTTCTAATGTTGGTAATGAGAGAGAGAGAGAGAGAAGCAACTTTCGTGTTTTTCACGTCCTTATTATATATTCTAGGTTTTTCACAGCTGCATTTATTTTGTCATGTACAGTAAAGACAGTTATATTGGAACCTTGTAAACTAGAATTCAGTTCGTTTAGTTTTTCAAAAATATCGGACAAATACGATAAACGTGATATCCAGAGTTCACCAGTAAAACAATGACGGAGTTCAAATTTAGATTCTATCAGGAATACTTGGGCCTCTGAACGTAATTTGAAGAGTCTACTTAAAACTTTTCCCCTTGACAACCACTGCGCTTCAGTGTGTCAAAGGAGCTTATTGTGGTTACTACCCATTTCGTTGCACAAAATTGTAAACAGTCGTAAATTAAGGGCCCGACATTTAATAAAATTCATTATCTTCACAGATTGATCTAAAACAGTCTTTAGTCCTGTGGGCATTGTTTTGGTAGCTAATGCTTCACGATGTATGCTGCAATGTGTGAACTTTGCATCTGGTGCAACTTCTTTAATTTTGGTGAAAACTCCACCACGACAACCTGTTATTGAACCTGTACCATCAGCACACACTCCTACACATTTTTTCCAATTTATTTCATGGCCAGTGATAAACTCATTAATTTTCTTAAAAATCTCATCCGCTGTGGTATAATTTGGAAGAGGCTCACAAAATAAGAATTCTTCATCTATGATTTGTTCTCTTTCATATCGAATATAAGCCATCAACTGTGCAAAGTTGGTTACATCTACTACTCGTTTCAATATTAACCTATGCATGATTTTTTTTATCTTTTTTTTATCTTTTATTCAAATGTTCCCAAACATAGGAAAAATACTAAACAAAAATGATAAATACTAAAATAATATTGATAATACAAAAATTTGCCCATACTTCATGATGTATCAAATTTGATACATTGATTTAAATGCCAAAAAAAGTAAGTAATAATTGAAATTAATGATTAAAAATATTTAATGAAAAATACTTACTTCAACACTGTTAAAACTATTTTTTTCGAAAAGAAATACTGATTTGATGAATATTACTATTTCTTAAAAAAAATGCTTATTAGTCAAAAACTCAGTCACAGTACAATGTTCAGTAAATGGCTTAGCTACAAAAAAATGACAGAAATAATTGGAGGGAAATTGATGGATTTAGCAAGAGCCCCTACTGTAGTTAGTAGAAAACACAATTTCATTTAAAAGATTATCAATAGATAGCGGAAAGATGAAAAATCTACTATATATCACTATGTAAGGGTTTGAATATTCATTTAAATCTTCTGTGTAAAAATTGTACCACCAAAAATAATGTAATGTACCATTAGTGGTACATATACCATAATTTGAGAAACCCTGCGTTAAGAGTGAAAAGGGCAACTATCTTACGACACTTTTGCGAAAAACAAATTCCAGAACAAAATCTCTTGGAAAATTCCTCCCACCCAAAGCTAGTACCAAAGAAAATATCCCTATGTGCCCTCGAATTCGAGGGTGATAGAGATCAGCAGACTGTCCTCTCCGGACTGGCCAGTGGACATTTGAGATCAGTTTAATTTGATCATTGTCTTAATGTTTCCCCGACCTATCGAAAAGTCAAAATGGAGCAAACCTTTCCTGGTCATCTTTCCTTGCATGTCCGGTCCGTCAGGGTACAACTTTAGGTATGTACGGGCTTCTCGAATCCGAGGTACCTTAGTGGTCTATTTCATAAGGTTTGCTGTCTCTGGTAAACATGGGGATCGAAAATCCAGGATGCCCAGGCAATCTTTCTCTACTTTCACCTCCCTCCTTTCTTTTCACAATTACTTCACATTGTCTTGAGTTTGGCGCAGCTGGACAAAAATGGCAATTGCGCCATAAAACCCCCAAACCAACCAATCAACTTTACATGTCTAGGGCTGTCCAGGGAGGATTTGTATTTTAATCCTATACTCATCTTCGTGCTTACGCCTCCTAATTCATCATGTGGCTTCGAGCCTTTTCGAGTGGATCAAATTGAGTTCATGTAAATCTATATATAGTATATAAAAGTATCTGGCCGATCATCGCTTCAGCCACACCCAGACACATCTTGATTTTATATCTTGAATGTTTATTTTTAATATCAAGCCAATTAGCCATGGTGTCCATCTGTTGGCTTAGTGATATGATTTTTGGTGTAGCCGCAGTTGAAGAGGTAGTGGTCTACGTCATCTACCTCACCACAAGAGCAAATGAAGCTTTACTTTATCTTAAACCTGTTCAAATATTGAATAAAGGGACCAAGACATGTTTTAGACTCCTTGAGAAACCGTAATAATAACCCTGTCACTTCTGCATTAAGTCCTGTTTCAGTAGTCGCAATAGATATGAATGAAGTGCGGGATCTGCATGAATGAAGGTGCATGAACTCATGGACTTGGTCTAGAGCCTAGACCAAGTGGAATGAGAAACAACAATGGGCAACTGCAGCAGATCTTTGGATGAAATTCCCCTTTTCAAAAGGTTTGGTTTGTCGCTCTACTGTCGTCCGGATCGGTGCATGACTGGTCGATGCATCGTGGACTTATTCTAGCTCGTCTAGACTAAGTGGGATAAGAAACAACAATGAATAACTTCCGCCGATCTTATTGACGAAATTTCCCTTCTCAAAGGTATGGTTTGTCGCTCTACTGTCATTTTTAGCTACATGAGGGTTAATTAGACCGAGACCCACGACTTAAAATGGATTCCGAACCATAACAAACATCCATGCCTACACCGGAATTTCTTCTCAACGAGTGACATCCATCTCTTACCATCTGCGACATAGAATGTCTAGATTTCGCTCTTAAGTAAAAACTCTTAGTTGTAAATAATTTGACCGAACGAAAGGATAAAGGTTGGCTGGTTTTGGGTTTTATGGAGCAATGGTCATATTTGGAAAAGCTGTGCCAAACATAAGACAACGTCAAGCAATAAATATCGTGAAAGGGGAAAGAGGGATTGAGGAATAGAGCAGTGCGAAGAAAGCATAAAAGATCTCTTTGGTATCTGGAGAGCGGGACCTCCGTGTTTACTAAAGATAGTAAACCCCATGGGAAAAGAAAAGATCGCTAGAGTACATAGGATCCGTGAAGCCCGTGCACAACTAAAGTAGATGTGCCCTTGAGGGCTAAAGGACTAGGGTCTAACATCTTTGTATTGGGTCATCCGGAAAGTTCTGCGGTTTTTTTATGATAAATACCAACGAAGGAGTACAGAAACTTAAGAAAATGTTATTGAATCACATAAGCACCATTTTGTTCTGACTTTTTGCCATCTTTTCGGCAGCTGGAAAATTCCTTTTTTTAAAAAGTCATTAGGCTTATTTGTAAAGAAGTTATCGAGGTGCTGTTTGACAGTCTCCAAAGAATTGAACTCCAGGCCGTTCATAGAATTTTGAAGTGACCCGAAGACGTGAAAATCTGAGGGGGCAAGTTCTGGTGTATACGGGGTGACACAAAACATCTCAGCCATACTCAATAAGTCTTTGTCTGACATTCATTGTCATGCTGGAAGACAACACCTCGACGATTGGTCAGTCCTGGCCGCTTAGCTTCGATTTCTGCTTTTAATACTGCCATTTGAGAACAGTATTTTTCCGAATTTATTGTATGATTTTGTGGCAACAATTCATAATGAACAATTCTTTTGTAGTCCCATCATACACAAAGCATTACTTTTTTGGGAAGCAGCCCCCCTCTCGATGTTAGTGGGAGGTTCATTTGGCTTACCCCATGATCTTTTTCTTGTAACATTATTGTGTAGTATCCACTTCTCATCTCCAGTAATGAGCCGTTTCAAAAAGGAGTTTCTTCATTTCGTTTCAGCAAAGACTCACATGCCGGAATTCGAGCAAGCATATTCTGTTGTGTTAAAGTATGGGGTACATATACATCGTAGCGGCTTACATATCCAATCTTCTTCAGATGATCATGAACTGTACTTTTTGAAATATTTAGTCTGTTTGATAGTTCCCGAACTGTGTAACGTGGATTTTCAGCGATGGCATCTTTTAATAGGTCCTCGTTTACAGAAGATGGTCGTCCAGAGCGGGCATCATCTTCGAGGCTGAAATTTATCAAACCTCCTTCGAACTGTGTCATCAGAAGCAGCACTTTGTCCATATGCAGCACAAATTTTACGAGCAGTCTGACTAGCACTTTTTTCCTTTCTTAAAATAAAAGAGCATAATATGACGAAAATTAACTTTTTGGTTCTCCATTCTTAGCACTGCAGTGAAACAAAAATTGTGCCACAACACAAGCTAGAATTATGCAGTGAAGCCCGAAAAGACCGAATTTACACATCTGCTTCAATCAAAGTCACTCTTTATCTGCGGTAGCAAAATAGTAATAAGAAAGCGCGCTTCGATTTGAAAAACCGCAGAACTTTCCGGATGACCCAATAATATTGCAGAATAGAGCAAGAGTGCTGAATATATTCAGCAATGGAGGAAATGTGCAAGAACTTGGTGAAAAGAAATATATTACGCAGAGAGGAAGTATTTTAAGTCATTTATACTGAGTGTAGCTATTATAAAATATGCGTGATTGTCATTATGTTAATTCATCTCTATTTTCATTCCAGGTAATTTCTACAACATTCACACTTTTGATCGTTGACAAAGTCGGACGTAGATCACTCCTTTTAACGGGTTGTCTTTTAATGGCCATCAGCATCATGACTCTTGGTGTCGTTGGCACTCTTACTGATGTAGATCATGCAAACACGGAACACGCAACAGTTTCAATTCATCATCACCCCATATTTATACAAAATTTTACCAACAAAGAAAGTATTTTTTGGAAAGAACCTAAAACTGATGGACTCGAGAAGCAGGAAGTGAAGGTGGACACAATTTTTAAATTTACTCCAAAGACGAATGAACTAAATTTAAGTGAAGTGGAGAAAAACACAACATATGATGTAGCAGAGAAAACAAATATCTGCAGTGTTTCTCTGATAATGAAAGTAACGTCATTAGTTTCACTTATGGTCTTTGTTTGTGCATATGGAGTAAGCTACGGGCCAGGTAAGACTTTAAAGCATCATTTTCGTTATTACAATCTTCGTTCTTGAGATGTTTTTCGCTAAAGATTGATCAGATGCAATAAATAAGAAAATGAATTACAATGTTTCAGAATGAAAAACGTTAAATACTTTTAAAAATGACCCGGGAGTTTCATTTAGCTTTAAGATAGTTAATGTATTATAATTATATTAGTTATTTCTTCAATATGTGTGGGATATGATGGACCGATTGCACCAACACTGGAATATAAGGAATCTGGAGTAGGGGATAGTGCGGCATGATAGTGCACTAATCTCTTATTTACAAAGGTCCCCATTTTTCATTTTAGCAATCCTAGTATACATAAAGTCAATTTTCAGTACACATTTCAAGTATCAAATCTATTACTACTTTAGAAATTATGCTTTGTACATTTTTCTAGAATTACATTTTTGCATCATTTTTTAAGATTTTTATACTGTAGAAACTATAAAGCATTTAATAAGTTAAGGCTTGTGTATGCGTGTGTGCTGAGTTAAACACTTAATTTGAACTTTTCGAAGGTAAATTCAGATTGCTTCTTTCTCAATAGAGCACTAAAATAAAATGCAGTGAAAACAATGTGGCCCATATCAACATTTATACTGAGTTTTGCAAAGAAATACACCACTTGCTTAATTTTAGTTCCTACCCTGTTATATCAAGCTTGTATTTCGTCTTTTGTGAATGCTATATATTAAGTTAAGACTTTTAGGATGTATTAGGTAAATACAATGAATAGGGAAAGATTTTGTGGAAGTAGTTTCTATCGTCTCGTTTTACTGCTTATGGTATAGAAAAGTTAAAAATGGAAAATTAAGTTGATTGTCAAATACCATTATGAATAGAACATGGATTTTTTTATTACTTATTATATTCACTTATTTATATTTATATTACTTATTATATTTACTTATTTATATTTACTTATTACCCTTGGGTTAAAATTACGTAACACTGAATTCAGCTGTAAATCATCAATATATTAAAAGATTGCTTGTAAGTTGATGAAAAACGTACTTAAATTAGACGCTTTGAAACATTTAAAAAAATAAAAATTAATTGAAGAAATAATAGAACTTATTTCACTCTTAAAATAACTTAAAACAACATATAAATTCCAGAATTAAATTGTGAAAATGTTTTTCTTACAATTAATTTTTCTTTTCGAAGAACCAGGCCTCTGAATATTTAATTTAATATACTATCTACACGTATTTTTGTATTTTTTTTTGTAGAAATAAATCGGCTGTGATCACAATGTCGTTGGGGTTTCGTAGATTTAATCTATATCATAAAACGCCGCCTTTCAGATATTTGGAGAGAAAATCCTACAAATGACATTACCTGACACTAATTCTTTGCAGTCACATGGCTAATACTGAGTGAAATATTCCCTGGCTCTCTGAGAGGTCGAGCTATCTCTGTAGCTACCTGTTTGAATTGGGGATCCAATATTATTGTGTCGCTCACGTTTTTGGATGTACTTAGTAAGTATCAATACCTTTTTTCACTGCACTGACACACTTTTATAAAGTTATCTAAGCACTTCCACTCTTAAAAAATTGTGATTTGATTTTTGTTATATTACATATGCTGAATAGCTTTATGAACGGCAATAAAACGGGAAATAAAAACGACAGAAAAATATTTTAATTGGTAAAATTGAACTAATGGAATAAGGATTTTTTTTCTTGAATATAAATATTTTATTCGTACAGGCATTTAAAAACTTTTAATTACCAACGGAGACAGGGTGTTTCGAAACTTCCTCTACAAACTTTCAAGGGAGGTACAGCACACAAAATCAAATCGTATTCATAAGGTATGTATGTTCGCAAGTGTCACCAGGATGTGATAGCGGGTCTACTAAGGTGCAGAAATGAGGCATCAAGTATAAAGACAGTATAATATGCTTATTGTCTTTCGTGTTATGTCACATTATGTGAACATTTTTACTGGCTCTAATTTAAGAGTAGCTATACACTTAGTTTCACATTAGGAGCCCAAATGTACGACCTGACAGCGTTGACGCATGTATTGCAACCACCCAAGTGCCGCGTTGGCGAACATCGCCCTGTAGAAAATCCAGGTAACGCTTGCGGACATACATATGTATATCTCTATATGAATTGTGAATTAATTGCGTTTAGCCCACTGAGCGTCACGAAATTTCCGAGTAGTGTACTATAATTAAAATTATAAATACGAATATATTGACAAGCCCATATCTTATGGTGATAGTGAATTTGACAAGAATACGAACGTTTCAAAAAATTTGTTGAAAATACTAGTCTTTCTTATTTGGACAAATATGCTTTTATGCATATTCGGAAACAAAATTTGAATTATTTCATCGACAGAAAAACCGCCAAAGAAGTAACTCCATTTCGGCTCTTATACATCATTCACTCTTAATGAAACAAAATATGCAATTACTTCATTTGTATCATGACTTAAGGTCGAGTTTCGAATATTTTGCCACATTTAAGTTCCTATAGTGGAAGGTCGCGTATCATAGAATAGATCTATCCAATATAAAGCAAACAATACTTTTTCTTAGGTAAAGTTAGCTGCAACTTTAATTAAAACAATAAGTGAACATTTGAGATGTGCAATGTTATTTTTATATATCTTCAAATAAAGTCCGCATGACAAAACTTAATATGAAAGTTCATACTAAATTTTAAGTTGGTAACCTTTAGATCTTAACTGGCTAATTCAGTGTGTTAATATAAAAAAGTAACATTTTTTATTCAGTTAAGCAGTCATTTTCTCTTCTTTACATTGTTTTATCAATTCAAATTTTAGGGATATTTTAGGAATGAAAGTAAAAATTTACTGTATAGATATTTCTTCGGGGCAACATGTAGACACGTTTTAATTTTATAGTTTGATAAATTGGCAATGTTAAAAATATTTCAAAGCAGATTACTCTTTTATTCAGTTTCATTAATTGTTGACAATCCTATTGCTTTTAAAATTTTGGTGACTTGAAACGTAAAAACCTTATATGAAGACTTAATATTTATGCATCTTAAGAAAAGTTAATCTTGCGAAAGTGAATTTGTGCCATCTTTAACATGTGAATTAGAAAATGTTGGAAAAACATATTTTTGTTCCTAAAAAATTGGGGACACGGTAGCTGTTAATGCAACGGATTAGCAACTGGAGGGTTGAGTTCGAAGCTAGGTCCAGACAAAGATCGTCGTGTACACGGGGGCTGGTGCACGTTAAATCTGTGGTGTGGAAGTTTGGAGAGTGAGGTGCCAACTCAGGTGTTGTTCTCGTCATCTGACCGTGGTTCATAATTACGAGGCTTTGTCCTTGATATTTCCCTTCGGGATTGATCCCGGACCATCACCAATAACTCGTTGTGTTGCTCCAGTGCGACGTAAATTAACTACCTACCCATCTAAAAATTTTGTATAACCACTATACTGAATTTTTCATCAGCATGTTACATTAAAAAAGAAAGCAGTCCTGAACCTGCTGAGTCTACTTTTAATTTAGAAAAATTTTCAAATTTCATCGGTAAATGCGAGTCGTTTAAATGTAAGACAAGTGTGAATATTCCACATCTAACTTTTTCTTTCTTGTTTTAGAATCAGTTGGCATCGGACCGACTTTCATGATATATGGATTTATTTGCTTTGGAGCAGCCGTATTTGTCTTTCTGTGCGTCCCAGAAACGAAAAGCAAAACTCTGGAACAAATAAATGAACTACTGAAAAAAGGGTAATATAATTGTAACGATGTGTCAATTGTAACCTATGTCCGACCCCCTCACATCTGAGCTCCGATCCCCAGTACCACTTTAAATGAAGGGCCCTTGTTAAATAAAAATGTGTACTATGTCTACTACATGAACTGCTCCAGTCACAAAGTCTGGATGTGGCAGTGGCTATACGAACAGGACTAGAACATTTTGAGCAGGGTTGACTAGTGTCTTAACTTTGATTTAATTTTGAAAAATGTTGGCGATGGAAAGAGGGAAGTTAATATCGTTCAAAACCACGTGACTTGACTGCCTTCTCCCACAAGAGCCGTACTATATCCCCTTGTTTCAAACTCCTGGAAAGCCAACTGTCGCTAAGTGCGCCAATGTGACTAATCTGAATGCTTAAAGAATCCCTTCAAAAATGGGCTGTCTCGTTTCTACGGTAAGACAGGTGGACTTTCTATCTGGAGCAGTTCTCGTACTCAATGCTTAACCAAAATACAAAACTCAATGTTTAACCAAATGTACACATTTTTCTTTCCCTTTATACAATTGTTGTATACGTTAAAATTTATAAACACAATGAAGACTTAACTTTTTGAACTTGGAAAACACTCTGCCCATCAAGAACGAAAACCCCGGGACCCCTTTTAGACCTGGTACTGGAAACAATGTTTTGTGGTGGTGGGTTAACAAGGGGTCGCATTGTATGTATATTAAATCGATTGCTTGTGTCGCATGAGGATCTTATCCTTATTTTGGATGTATATTAATCTGGATGTCTTGGCGACTTTTCTGGCCAAATCAATGTTGCTTTTAAGATTAGAACAAACCATGATTAAAATTTATATTTCAATGCTAGTTGTACAAGACTAGCCGTTGGTGCACATCAACAGGAAACTCCTTATCTAGACCAAATTTAAAATAAACAATTCACACACTAACTTTGATAAATGCATCTTTAAAGTACAAGCAATTTATAATCAATTCACACTAGAGAATATTACTTTCATAGGTTTAAACCCTAATAAAAATACTGTCGTCCCTCCGTTTCAGAATGAAAATGAAAAACAAAGTACATATAATATTTCCTGTAGAACTATTATTGAATTACTATTATTAGAACTACTATTATTATTAGAACTACTATTGAAATAATATTGCACTTAAAAGATGCATAACAATTAATATGTGTGAAAGTGTTTATTTTAAATTGTTTATTGAAGTCTCTAGTCAGTCTAGTTGATACACAAGTCAATCATAGTTTAAAGGGTTTTCAAAGGTCGCGCGAAAAGGAAAGAAAACTACTTATTAAATTTTTTTAAAGAGCTAACTGGAGAAACGACTTATCATTGAAAATCCACTTACCATTGTTATAAACATGCAGCAAGGGTCTAGTATTCAAATGCTGGATCTTGAAGTCATATGGGGTGCAGTGTGCTAAAAATTGAAAGAAACTTTTTTCGTTAACACCCATAACAGCTCTTTTGTTTTAATTTCTCAAATGTACTGAATCATATATTATTAGAACACAAAATGAATTTTGTTTTTACAGGTTACTGCAAAACACTGGGACCTGTGGATGTTCTAAAAATCAAAACAAGTATTCTGTACAGAAAACGAATGATGCAATGGATATAAACTGAGTTGGTATAAAAGGAGAACTTTGTTGTAAATAAATGAAGCACGCGAATTCTGAATAAATTAACCTGACTGTATTATTATCTTCCCCTGAACAAAAGTAATGTGATTCAAAACGTCTATCAATTCAATTTTTTACAAGTAGCACATAAGAATTTCCTCAACATTGACAAAGGCTATTAAATGTAATAAATGGACAGATATACAAAACAGTGTATAAAGTGACGTTCCTGTGACATAAAATGAGACATTTGTCAATTTATTGTTTGTTTTAGAGTTGATAGTAAATCCTTAAATGCGTAAAAGCTTATTTTTAAATGTTTGAAGATTTTGTTAATAATCTTTGGCCTATCATTAATTTCAATCTTGTTATATTTCATCTTTGAGAAATTGTGAAGTTCTATGGACTGTTGATCTTTAATGACAACGTTTGAGCCCCACATCTTGTAAAGACTAACAATACAAAGTATTAGGCAAACGCACACAAAAATAACAGTGACATGAACATGCATATTCAGTTCACAGAAAACAGTAATACTGATATGAACGCATGCACATGTCAGTCTGTTGTGAAAACATGATTCATAGACCAAGTAGCAACAAATAAAAGAAATATGGTTCGGAAAATTTGTGTCAACACTTGGCCAAGGGGTTCCTCTCACGTTAATTTTAAACACAACTTCTATAAGCAGCATAAAATAGGGTATTTTAGTGCAAAAATCATTCTTTTAACAATAACATGATTTTAAAACCTATTAGCTTATTTACTTCGATAGATTTTTCAAGGGGCTTCATCAACTTTGCTTTTATAATTTTGTAAGACTAGTTTAAGACATCTACCTACTGGAGATATATCTCATACTATTCTGTTACAGTTAACATGTTTTTCACTGGAATTTAATTTAAAAAAGCTTATAAACATTATAACATTACACTCCACACATTTCAGAAAATAGATGTCATGTATTTTATTGATGAACTGAGTAAACATTGTAAAACCAGTTATTGGTTGAAAGTATTGATTCCATAGGGTTGTAATCAGCATGCAGGAGTTACGGTCACATGACTTGTAGCAACTTGGGACAATGAGAACCTTCCTTGAGACTTTCCATAGTGAGAAGACTAATTAACTGCATGTTGCTCATTCAAGAAAAAGGATCAAATTTTGCTGTAAATACAATCATAAGGTTGGCTGGTTTGGGGTTTTATGGCACAAGGGCCATACTTGGCCATGCTGTGCTAGACAGAAGACATACAATATCAAGTAATAGACATACACATTGAATTTTACTGACACAGAAGAGAAAAGAGCTTTATACATCCAGGGAGGAATGCACCTGGCAATCATAAGGAGAAAGAAGGGAAAGGATCATACTATACATATCAGAAGGATTATTTACTTATTTCTAACATAGTGTTTAAAAACAAATACTGTTGCATCATAACTTATTACAATCTGTCTATTATTGTATACATAATTTACATTATGGTTTGTTTTATATTTTATGGCACAGGGGTTTATGTGATAGCAAGTGTTTTGAAGCTATTATAAGTATATTAAAGTAAACAAAATGTTTTATGCATAGACATAAAAATGTAGGTTAGCATCTTCCACTAGTTAACCAAGTCAAAGGTTTTTATTTATAAAACAGTTTTTACTTAAAAACCTAGATAAAGCTAATGTAGGTAGATTATGCAAGTTGTTTAAGAGATTAACATTCATAATGCTTTTTAAGCTTAGTGTATTATTCCTGATCATTGTTTACCTGAATTTTGATGAGTTTATTTGATTCAATTTTAAAACAATCTATGTACTGTTGCCTTAAATTTTAAATTACAAAGCAGCAAATTCATAATTATCTGCTTTAAATAAAGTAAAAGGTTTGTATTCAAATGAATAATTATTTCAATAAACATATTTGTATACAAATGAAAACTGCAATGGATCATCAGGAAATTTTTAGTTTTATCGCATTATGCGAACAATGCTTAGAATGACGGCAAAATTTGTTCAAAATGTAATATAGTAAGCAAAATATGAAACATCAAAATTACATTGTTCGTAAATAGCATCACATTTTCCATAAAATATGATACTTTTATTCGGGTCAAAGATGAGTCCCTGAAGTGTTTATATTATGCAGATGAAATTTATTGACAAGATTATTTAAGTTGGATGAGGATACGAAGCCAAATCTAGTGTACAATTATGCAAATCATGTTGGGTTAACTCGTGTATGGTGTTTTTGCCTATTTGAATGGGGATGTGCTCTACTTGATTCAAATTTAGATTTGTTTAAAAACCTTGGGTTAAACTAATATGCCAACTATTACACACCAAAACAGCTTGAATACGTCAGTGTTTCCAAATGAGATTATCTTCATTGAAAAATATCTTCATCAATGAAACAAGATTAAAGTTCCATGAAAAAATTAGCCTATAAGAGTTCAATCCTAACCCTCATTCTGCTTCAATTCATTACAGGACTTTACTCAGTCTTAAGCTTCAGCAATGAAAAAGAAAGAAATTGAGGTATTATAATGGGGTACTAAGAAATTGAGGTATTGTAATGGGAAAGTACTTTTGCAACATTTTATAACACAAGTACATTAAATATATACAATTTTTACCGATAATTGTTTACGTTTATCAATGAATTATTTTCTGATTTGAAGGGACTCAGACAGAATTGCAGTAAAAGTTATCAAACTTGAAAATTTGACGGACATTGATGGCCATTAAACTTTCTTGACTACCATTGTTTGGAAAATATTTTTAACCTTTAAAAGCTAACAAATTTACATTTTTATTATGGCAAAACAATGGTACTTCCTCAATTCTATGAATAGAAAGACATTTATTTAGAACTAGCTTTTTGAGCTTACACTTCTATCAACAAATTTTGTCTTCTGATTATGTACTCAAACTAATTTTTATAACAAAAAATGAATAATTTTTCATTTTTTGTTATAAAAATTAGTTTGAGTATATAATCAGAAGACAAATTTCTGCTATGCTCTGTAGAGTAGTCATTTTACTATTAGACTCACTGCATTACTATCGTTTTTAGAATTAGTTGGTATTAATCAAAACTACAATTTTAAATTTCTATAAATATTTAATTTCAACTAGAAAGTAAATCACATTTTTGTTGTTTCTTTCATCAATTTTCAAAAAGTTAAAAATGAACTGTTTGGGATCTCAACTCCTTTCTACCTATAGCACTGAGTTCATGGCTGCATGAAAATGTATCAAATTTCATAAAAACAGAAAAGTAACTAACAGAAAACTTGGTAAATGCATTTGCACATACTTGTTAGGAATTATGTAATTTTTAAAGAGTTGCCATCTTTAGAAATCCTCTTTATATCTTCTACATAGTTAAACTTAAAAAACAATTGTTAAATGAAATTCAAATATACATTTTCAATCTGATTGGCTGAATGGAGTGTAGAGGCTGTTCGGACATTTTTTGAACAATTTTAATGGACTGAAGCTCAATTTTTTTATATGAAATTTTTGTTTTAAATGTTCCATTTGATATAGCCCTTATTGTTAACTATCTTTCTATACCTTAATTTCCATGATAATGACTTTTGTAGTATCGACAGTGGTATTTTGTCCCATTCTTGTTCCAGTTTTCCAGTCCTTGAATGGTTTTCGGTCGATATTTCGATAATGCCCTTTTTAAAAGTCCATGGGTGAAACATCTGGAGATTTAGCAGGAATATCAGTAAAGGGTATTGACTTGATACCAGTTTCTTGTTCCATTTTTTCCAAGAATTTAATAGTCGATTTAGATGTGTGGTTGCTTTACCCTGATGCAGTTCTACTGATGGTATTTCTTTTTTGAATATTGGGGATAAAATATGGTCTTGATAATATGTGGGAGTTAATTTTTACATTTTTTCCCCTTTTTACTTTTAATTTTCCATTATATGCAAAACCGGCAGCAATCATAAATCTCTTAGAGAAAGTTCTCAAGTTCACTTCTCTTTTAAAATTAAAGATCTTACCTTACAAATATTTTCAGAAATTTTTTCGTTTTTGGAAGTATTTTTTCACTTTTACGTTTTTTCCTTTCTCATAAATATTACTTATCGTACCTTTAGATATCGAAAAACTGACTTTTACAGCATTTTTGAATAATTGAATAAGCATAATTCTCTTCGGAAAGAGACGAAACATAGCCTTCCATTCATTGCTTATTTAAAAGTGCCATTTTGAAAGTAAACAAAACTCGGAGTTAGCAGACAATAAGTTATACTTTAACTATTAACTGCTGTGAAAATAAAATTCTTTCGTAGCATACAATTTTTTTTACAGCTCATCAAAATCGTTCAAAAAATGTCCAAACAGCCTCTGTATGCTTTATTTGCAATCGAGGATTGATTGAGTGATGTATGTCTATGAAATTTGCAATCTACAATTGGTTGTATGTGGAGTATGTATTAATAATTTGCAATGTTTCCCTTTCCAGAAATAATGTCCCTTTTACATTTCAGTGTTTGTCCCTAGCAAATATCTCTACAATGAAAATATTTATAGAAAACGACATCAAACCTTTCATTAAAAAATCTAGTTATGCCACTCTGTACTGACACATGAATTTCAAAAATAAAAAGCACTATATTTATATGTATTTTTATTACATAATATAAAAATGTATGGCCCTTTTGAAACAGTTTTTAAAGAGAATATTCACTTTGACAGAGTGCATACAGAGATTAACAAGGGTGTAATACATAATTTAATACACTGGCTATGGAACAATTTAATTTTGCTTGTAATCTCAGTTGTATTAATATAAAGGCTTTGAAGTCATGTATGGGGGAGAATTTTTACAATTTTCCAAAATGACTTTTTTAAACTTTAACTGAACAATCAATCAAAACACAATTACATTTATAAACTGCTGAGCTGTAACTTTTTTGTTAGAAGTAGTTTTAAATTCAATACAGATGTGAACTTTCTGGACATATGTTATCAAGACCAAAGAATCAAGTATTCAAAGATCTGCCAACTGAATGTGAACATGAAATAAAACAATACAAAATGTCAATTCTGACAAATATGATGAAAAAGATAACACATTTAAATATAAAATATATAATCTATATAAAAATATAATTCTCACTACAAACTAGTCAATATCACATTCCAGTAGAAAAAGATCCAAGAAACTTTTTGAGTAAAATATCAGATGCTTGACCAGGTGTAATGACACCTTCCTTAACTTGACTTTCTATGTCAGGTACTAGAGCTTTTATGTCAGGATGTGATTTAAATGCAATTAATAAATTGTTCTCAATATGAGTCCACATCCACATAGCATACTGTTGTTTCCTTTTCTTTCCTAAATCACCTGAATCAAACAATGTTTCTTGAAATTCTTTCATTAATTCCCATAAACTAGGAATACCAGCTTTTGTCATTGAAGAGACCCGGAGAACTTCTGGTCGCCAAACCTTATAACGGCGGCGAACAAATTTCAAAGCACTTATATAATCGCTTTGAATACGTCGTGCACTTGGTACAAGATCCCCATCCGATTTGTTAACAACTACAAGGTCAACCAGCTCAACAATCCCCTTTTTGAGTCCTTGAAGTTCATCTCCACCAGCAGGTGACACAAGCATTACAAACATGTCAACCATATGTGAAACATGAAATTCTGATTGTCCAACGCCAACAGTTTCCACAATGACAACATCATAACCTGCACTTTCACACAATACAATTGCTTCATTGGTACTTCTAGTAACCCCTCCCAAACAACCACTTGCAGGGGAGGGTCTTACATAAGCATTGAGGTCTCTAGATAACTCAGGCATTCGTGTTTTATCACCTAAAAGAGATCCACCAGTAGTTGATGATGAGGGATCAACAGCCAAAACCGCAACCTTATGACCTTGAGAAGTTAACAATTTTCCCAGTGTTTCTATGAAAGTAGATTTACCAGAACCAGGAGGACCAGTTAAACCAATACGAAAACTTAAAGCTTTCCTCCCAAGATTCTCGTATTTCCTTTTTGATTCTTTTAGCACCAAACCTAATAAAACTTGAGCATCAGCCTTTTTCTTAGGATGTTGAGATTCAACTAAAGTTATGGCACGGGCGAGTGAGCTACGATCACCTTTCTGTAACATTTCAAAAAGAGATAATACATGGTTGTAATCATGATTTGATTTCTGGTGTGAACTCTTTTCGGTTTTGAAGGTCGAAATTCTCAAGAAACGGAAGAACGTGAAATGGGAATTGAACGAGGTACATTTTGAAAGATATGTTCTGTTATTCAAAGCAAATGGAAATCTAGGAAACAGCCTCATAATTCAACAATTATAGATGTTTTCGACGTTCGGATGCTTCAAACATGGAGTTGCAAAATATATTTTGGGATTCGTCTCTTTTACAAGAATGGAGGTCATACAGAAAAGTTTTCCGCAAACCCCACACAAGGTACGGGTATTCTATTAAAATTGACAGGCTTATTTTTCTCTTCTAATCATCCGAGATCAGACCATCTCAGTGCACGGATAAAGTTAAGATGAAATGTAAACAATAACAAACATGGGTTGACGATGATTTCACTTCAGATTTCACTCTTTAACGGGATCGTTATTTAACGTGTATATAAGGGTAAGTATATCAACGTCACACTGGAGCAATATAATGGGCTATTGGGAAAGGTCCGGAATCGAGTCCGCAGGGAAAAATCCGAGGACAACACCATTAAATTTTAAATCACGGTTAGATGACGAGGTCACACCTGAACTGGCACCTCCACTATCCAACATTATTGAACGGGATATAGAATAATTAAACTGATCAAACCAAAAGAGTAACGGATTGGCAACCGGAGGGTTTCGAGTTCGAATCCAATCAAAGATCGTCGTGTTCAGAGGGGGCTGGTGCACGTTAAATCTGTTGGGGACCCAAATGTCCTCAAGTTGGCTTGGTATGAATATTTGTAGAGTGGGGTGCCGGCTCAAGTGTGACCTCGCCATCTGACCGTGGTTCAATGTTAGGTTTGATTCAAAATTGAAATTACGTCCTCAGATCTTTCCCTTTACTTTTGATACCGAACCATCACCAATAGTCCATTGTATTGCTCCAGTGCGACGTTAATTACATGCCTATCTACCTACCTTAAAGTTGGCGTGGTGTGGAAGTTTGGAGAGTGGGGTGCCAGCTCAGGTGTTGCCTCGTCATCTGACCGTGGTTCAAAATTACGTGGTGTTGTCCTCGGATCTTTCCCTTTGGGATTGATCCCGGACCGTCACCAATAGCCCATTGTGTTGCTCCAGTGTGACGTTAATTGAAATACCCCCCCCCCCGTACCTTAAAGTTATTTACGAACGCGACAATTCATGAAAAAAATATATTTAACATTCGATTTATTTCTAAAGAGGATCGATTTATTAATTCTATTCATTCGTTTCTATGAAAAATCACTCACTCATGGTCATTCTAGTGCCTGAGTATTAATACAATACTATTTATTTTATGACTTAGACATGGTTCTCTATCTACTGTGAATCAGTTTTTAATGCACCAAGGAGAGAAATGAGAAATATTCCAAACTTGAAGTTCCAAGAGCTTTTCTTTTATATGTAAATATTTTTTATTAAAGCATTATAAAGATCGAATCTAAGATTGTTCTAGTTTGCTCACATTTCAGCTGATTTCTCATGCAATCTAACTTCGATCGATTTTATTTTGAATCATTCGTAATTCATACTCGTGTTCGTGAATTTCGATTAGTTTCGATTTGTATCATTTAGAAATTAGAAGTTTTTAATTCCGTGATGTGATATGTGTCAGTGGTGAGAAAAGGATATTATTTTAACTCTTTTCCTTTTTTACTGAAGCAAACCATTGTTTTTAAAGATTACCTTTTGGAAGATTTTGCTTTGAGCTTCACATGTGAGTGGTTTTTTGTAATTGTAATGTGAAAGGTTTGTCACTCATCTGTTAGAAAGTCATGCTTTTTTTGTTTGTTAATGTACTCTTGATCCTAATTATTAAGTTAATTTCACATAATGTTATCGCTCATCAATTGCTTTCTAGGATAGTGATTCATGTATGAAATCTAAACTTGTCACATTCTCTGTAAAGCGTTGAACAATGCATTAGACGAGGTGTTACAAACATTTAAATGAATTATTGAAAACTGTAAACGTATAGATGTTTGACAACAAATTCTGACATTTTTATGTACCTTCTAACTTCAGATCAAGTTTGAATCATCTGCGTTTCTCTGAATTTATAATTCCTCTAGTTTCGATTTGTGTCACTTAGAAACCAGTTTTTAATTTCAGTTTTGTGATGTGTTAGTATCAAAAGAGTATCATATAAAACCCCTTTTCTTTTCGCTAAAGCATTGATTTTTAATATCAGGTTAGTTATAACATTAGGCATTTTTGTGCACCCTTACACTATTTTTGATTAATAATACTGAAAATGAAATAACTGAACAAGATGCATGTTATTTTATTCAAATAAGTTAAGAACTTTGCTTGTACTCAGTTCACCCCACCAATTATGCTGAAAATCATCCTTCCCTTGAAGATACTAAATAAATCTTTTTGATAGGGATCATAATTACCAGACAACTCTGTTTCCCTTTTGGGAGTTGACCAACAGGTGTCACTCACAAACCTGTTCATCAGCTTGGGTTTTGTTTTAAACATTCCATGTGACTATCAATCGAACATAGCCAATTTTAACCATCTTTCTCCATGTGATGAGTGAAGTAGGCTCAAAATATATTCACTAAAATTAGTAAAATCATGGCAACTTTATTCTTTATTAAAATGTTCTAGTTATTTAGTTTTGTAGTGTGTTCTTGAAAAAATTACAAGACAGACACAACGAAAAGGTTTTCTACAGTATCACAAAAGCATTCCAATTTTGCACATAAATCTTAAAATACGTAATTTAATATTTTCATTTGTTTAGTTTTATGGTGGTTAATTTTCATTTAAATTTTATTGGGAAATTTTATGCATTGATCCCTTGGAATTAATTACACAGCAAACATAACTATTATGTATTTTATGGAATTGAAAATTGGAAAGGAAAAGTTAATTCACTCATCTGATAATTGAGTATGTTGAGAAAATAGATTATGGATTGCAGCAGAAAGCTATTTGAATAATTATGATGATTGAAATGATGAATTTTTATTGCAAGCTCAAAATTCCACTCAATTGGAATGTTCTGGGTTATGCTATTACACTTGTTTTATGCTGTTCATAGAGAAAAGCTTCATTTTCTTGTATGCTATGTATAAGTTATGTTACTTTTCTAATTTCTATGTCGCATTTTAATCTTTCAAAAATTTACCCAACTATATTTCCTAATACATTAATGTTATACATCTTATGTATTAATATTTAACATATATTAAAACTAGAAACTACTTTGATTTGCATGTCTCATGTCTAACAAATTTAAACTTGTACGGGCAAGGAATTAATTAAAATCATAATAATCTGATTTAAATAAAAAAATCTGATTTAAATAAAATGAATCCAATGTTTTGGATTAAAAATATCATGATTTCTTGATACCCTGATTTCGCATGTTATCGCTCATCAATTGCTTTTTAGGACAGTGATTCATGTATAAAATCTACTTAAACCTGTCACACGTTCTTTGTAAAGCTTTGAACAATGTATTAGATGAGGTGTTATAAACATTTTAAACGAATTGAAAGCTAAAAATAGATGTTTGACAACAAATTTTGATATTTTTATGTACCCTCTAACTTCAGATCAAGTTTAAATCATCTGCTTTTCTGTGAATTTATAATTCCTCTAGTTTTCATTTGTCATTTAGAAACCAGTTTTTAATTTCAGTTTTGTGATGTGTTAGTATCGAAAGAGTATAATTAAATACATTTCTTTCTTTTTGCTAAAGCAGTGATTTTTAATATTGGGTTACTTTTAGAAAAATTTTCACTGAACTTAACACATGAGTAATTTTTTAATGTTAATCTCAAGAAATAAAATGAACTAGGCTTTTATAAATGCATCGAATGAGGTGTTTACTTGGTTGACATTAGACATTTTTGTGCACCCTTCAACTGTTTTTGAATAGTGCACAACAAAATTAAAAAAAACTGATTTTAACAATTTATATCACTGCATCTGATTACTTTCAAGGGCCATTGTGGCTCAGTGGGTATTTCCACTGCACTAGCAACCTGCGAGTTCCAGGTGGCATATGTTCTATTCCTGTCAGGCTTGGCTCCTCCCTCTCTTCTGTATCAGTAAAACTTTCCTTGTGTATGTCCATTACTTTATATTGTCTGTCTTGTGTCTTGCACAGCATGGCCAAATATGGCCCTTGTGCCATAAAATCCCAAAACCAATGGTCTACTTTCAAATTTATTATTGAAATCAAAGTAGTATGAAATCGTTTGTTTTTATTGTTTTCATTGTAAAACATTTTGAAGTTGAAATTATGAACTCCAATGTAACATCTGATTGCTACTAGCAACTAAAATTATTTATTAGCTGATGTTGTACTTGAATTGTCAATGTTTAAATTTTATTTAATGATAAAGGGAGCAAGAGATTTTTACCATCTCCTCTAAGAATGATCACTTTTGTGTTGTATGATACATCCTTTTTATTGTGATTGTACCTGTGAGTCATTTCATATCAAGTTGACAGTTTTTAATTATTTTAGTCCATGTCCTCCGATTTTGAGGAAACTTGGTGTATCAAGTGAACCATACCTAGTTATGAATAGAAAAATAATGAAAAAAAAAAACGTTTGCTTTCCGTTCAAAAGTTATTAAGCTTTAATTATTTAAATTTTTAATGAAAATTGATACATCTTGAGAGTTAATTGTCCCCTTTCTCAGGATCCAGATGAGATGCAAAGCTGGGTATCTCATTTTAAACTTTTAATGGACTAATGTGAAACATGATGCAGCTTTATTACTTGTTTTATTTAAATATCTCATAAAAGGGTATATTTGAAAAATCTACAAAAAATTATTATGCTGTTATCTTACACTCCAAAGTTAATGATGGGATCAGGTCATACAGGGGTATAAGTTTCATACACACACATGTTTTATTGTATGTTAATAAATTGAGTAGATTCCATCTAGAATATTTGTTTTTAGATTTCAAAGGTACTATATTGTAGAAGTAATGGCAATGTAAATCTAAGAATGCCGAACATAAAACTTGCACATAAAGTATTTATTCACATCTAAATTTCACATGGGATTGGTGTGCAGTGTTCAAGTGTCAAAAATATTAGATTATGATTTAAAGAAAACTACCTAAAAGCTAACTAGAATAAATATGAGCATGTTTATTCAAAAAAAAAACAAAAGGATATCAATTTATTCAGTCTGGATTTTTATGAAAAATATTTTAAAAAGAATCAAATACTTATAAAATTTAAATGCAAATAGTATTGATAACCAAGATGACTACTGTTCATTTGTAAAATTCAGAATATGAAATAAGTTTGTTAAATGCTGTTTTTTGTTATTCATTGCAATATGCTAATTTAAATAACTTATTTTTTCAACAGATCTTGAAGTAGAGGACTAATTGTAGTCGCCATGCATTCTGTCATACCTGCTGGTTTTGTTTCTCCAAGTTCTAGACGTATTCTTAATGGTGAACGTGAGAGAAATATTGTTGCTGCAGTCTTCAGTGCAAAGCTTATTGTGTTATTGATTATGGCTTTAGCTCTTCCAAATTGGTACTACCTTAAAGGTGGTGGCTGCACCCGTCAAGTTTTGGGTACGGAACAGTTTTTTTATGTTAGTTCAGTGAAAACATTAACTGTTCCAGCAAATGGTGGAAATGTATCTTATTCATCATTGGCATATTATGGCTTAAATGAGGGTAAGTTTATGTTTATTATACAATTTATTACAACAAAAGCAACACATGGTATACTGTAGGTATACTGAGAGGTATACTGTATTTGAACTGCAGAAACACAATAATTACAGGATACTTTAGATATTTTAAAAAGACTGTTTTTTAAATTATTCTAAACTAAAAATATTTCCAATAAAATACATAGTAAAAATCAAATTAAAAGGTATGATATATTACATTTTCATCTTGTGTCAATTCTATCAAGGTCAATTAGAGACTAGATATAACCACCAACTAGATACATATTTGCTTGACAATTGACTCAGATGCCCCTAACTTCTCCATACACAATGCTTGAGAATCGGCGATATGAACAAATTAGATGTTGAAAATGTATCCATAAAAAATTCAAATTTATTTTTCTTTAAGAAACAGACATTATTTGCAGGACACATTGATAACAGCAGTGTTAGAAAAAACAAACTATACCAAATGACATTGCTTATTGTCTCAGCACTCGTGACATCACAGCACCTGATAAAGATTAGAAGCAGACCTCTCGTTGGCCTTGGCACTTCCTGAATGGTCTACATAATTTTCTGTTTAACGTGTTGGCAGGAAAAGTAATCATAAACACAAAAAAGCCAGAGGAGTTACAAATAGCCAAAAGTTACCAAAAGACAGTTGTATTTATAGCTATATTAGGCAAAGCAAGAGAACTGAAAAAAATATTAAAATCTCTATTTTTATGTACTCCTGATTCCCATGCTATTGATGAAAACAGCAATGCAGCTAAGTCTCTAAAAATTTGTTTTCTTCTGTTCATTTAAAAACATTTTTTTCATTATATGCTTCTCAAGCTCATTGTACTGGTAACCTCCGTATAACATGGGAGTTACGTTCCAAAAAATTGCTGTTATGCAAATCCGTGTTATACGAAACAAAGAACTAGTACGAAAAGGGGGGTTAGGTTCCAAAAATTAAAAAAAACATGCTACTATATTTTCATAATTAAGATAAATATCTTTATTAAAATCTTCTTAAGAAGTAATACATATTAATATGAATTAAACAATGTTTTCTTCGTCATCACTAAACACTATTAACCGAGGGTGTTTTCTTTTTGGCAAGATATCCTCATCCTCTGAGTGACAGCCATGAGATCAGTGATGCCATTTATTTTTTAAGTCCTTTATTTCTCAATTCCGTTTTCTCCCTCGCTCCAGTAACGCTCATTAACTATGCTAAGAATCTTCCAGAAAATTATGTCATGCCATGTCATGTGTGTCTGTCTAACAAATTACAGATGAGCTAGTTTAAAAACAGTGAATCAGGAAGTCCAGCTCCCTTGATTGACAAGACCATCTCCCCTGATTTGCGACCCCCTGAAAAACTGATAAAAAGCGTGGAGAGGAAGAATATGCTCTCTTTTTTTTCACCTCAGTCCAACGACCTTGCAGTTTCGTGAGAAAGAAACGCGTTAAGCGTTCTTGCCATTTTTTCTTTTTGATGACGAGCGGGATCCCCGAGAGACGCCATGTCTCTTCTAAGCTAAGTTACTTTTTATTTAATTTATCTCGAGATAATATCCACGCATGTAGTTCTTAGGATATTCCCATGCTACACCGTTTAAATTAAACTTTCATAATGCCGTCCTTTTCGCATCGTTGTTCCAATCATTCCATAAAAGCTCTGTGCTATACGGGGAAGTTCCCAATTCTCAAACCGTGTTAGAGTGAATCCGTGCTATAAAAGCACCGTGTTATACGGGGATGTTCCCAATTCTTGAACCGTGTTATAGAAGTGCCATGTTATACGGGGGTTACCTGTATAAGCAAAATGTTATACCTGCCATAAATTTTATTTGAAAGTTATCAATTTATTCACAAGATCAATTCAACAGCTACCTTAATTGCTCTCTTTATTTCAAAATATGCTTTACCTACTTATGATTGGCTTAAAGTGTAAGGAAATATTGTAGTAAGAGAGTAGTCTGAAGAATGGTCAGAAAACAGATTTATTACAGATGAAAATCCAATCAGGATTAAAAGTAAAATGTGTATACTATTACATAAAGCTTATACCTAGAAAAAAAATTTTGAGGTAGAATTTATTGAGCAAAATTTCAAAATAACTTGTTTGTGAAAATGTCTATAAAAGTGTGACAATGCAGTTACCATTGACAAATAATGGTTATAGCATTATCAATGCAATTACTTTTTTATATGATTTGATGGCTTTCAAAACAAGAGTTTATGCCTTGCCTCTTCTTTACCCTCCATGTTTAATACAGGAAAACAGCTACAAATCTCCATACTCTTACGAATTGAAGATAATTTTAGAACCTAAACATATGGACACTTTTGAAACATTCTGAAAAAAATAGTAGCATTTTTAAAGCATCAGCTTTTTCTCTGAATGCTTGAAGGGTTAACCATTGCACTTACATAGGAAATGTAGTTTTCAAGAAACTGAAATTAATCCAGTTTATGTAGAAAAAGTATTAGATCTCTTATTGTTATCTGTGAAGTATTAAAATGAATGTAGATTAAATATGAATAATATTAAAAAAGTGCAATTTGTATTAAACTCATTGCTAAAGGCGTATTAAATTGTCCAAATTTGATCAATCCCAAAAGAAAACTTATTAGAAGAGTTTTAGCACTCAAATCTTCAATATATTGGATGTATGCATTTAACTCATTATTTTGTAATTTCTTTTAGACATGAAAGATTGTTTAACTCCTGAAATTGTGACTGTTCAAAGAGTTATTATTGGTTTGTGTTTTGTTACCATATTCTTCAGCTTTTGTCAATTCTACTTTGATATTACTGGAGTGAAAAATAGTTCTCTCAACTGCACAAGAAGATGTGGGCTTGGAAGCATTTTTTCAGGTTGGGAAATATACTTTATAAATACTTAATGCTCTATAAATCTAATTAAATTTTTAAAGCATTTAAAAATTCATATTTTACTTCAAATCAGTAAAATTAGTTTTTTTAATTTGTTTAATGGAGTATTCTGTACTTGACTTCAAAATTCATTTGATTATTCAATCAATTGAACTTTGTTTCTTTAGGCCATCATTCTATTTAAATGATACACAAAATATCTTTAGAAATAAATATCTTAAAAAGTTAAAAGGATAGTCTTTAGAAATTTTTGTGTGTATGCATCTTCCATAATTAATGCTGTTTCCTCCATTTTGATGATTTAAAGAGACAAAGTATACCAATTCATTCATCATTTAAATTTATTTTGAAGGCAAGTCTTAAAATATCTTGATATTCTATTGAATAACCAAGTAACATGATTAGATCACCTGTTACACATCAAATTGTTTGTTTTCAAACATTTTGTTATAGAAATAATTATGGATATCAATTCCTAAATTTATAATCAACTAGACTTGTTGCTTATTAATAGTATAAAAAAATAGTGAATATACAAAATATTCATATTTTTATTTAGACCAGTGGCCTGCCCACTTTAGTTAAAAAACTACATTTATAAAAAAGTATTTAGAAAAATAGAGTAGCTTTTATTACAATTATTCTTTACATTTATAAGTTTCTATTGACAGATTTTTTGTTTTCTTCCAGTTATTACTATTGTTGTGATCATTGGTCTTTGCTATTATACATCTGATCTAATGGAACAGCAACAGGAATTAACCAAGTTATATCCTGCTACAAGGGTTGAAATTACATTTGGTGTTAGCTATTATTTGATTGCTACTGCTGGTATTGTGGCAGTCCTAGCTACTGCTTCAAATCTTATCAGATGTGATCATTTAACTGGAGCTGTTGATGTTTCTGTGTTACTAGATGATCACCAAGAAGAGACTTTTTCTATTGCTTTACCTCATTCTCAATCATGGTCTTACATTCATGAACAAAATAATACATATCTAAGCAATTTGCTGCCACCTCCTTACACACCTTAATTCTTATGAGTAAGTATGAATCTGATGTTAATCAAAAGTTTTTGTTACTAATTGTATATAAATAAATTTTTAAATATCTAATTTAACTTATGAAGTACATACACATGGTAAATATGTTCTTAAACATCACTGTTCTGCAAGATAAACTATTTTCTCGTACACATCATCAGTTTGAATTCTTTGCTTAAAAGGGCTTGCCTTCACCTAACTCCATGCATGGCCAAATATGGCCCTTGCGCCATAAAACCCGAGAACCAACCAACCATCACCTAACTCCATTTGGGGCCATCATGGCTCTGTGGATATACCCACTGTGCTAGTAACCTTTAAGTTGTAGGCAGCGCAGGTTCGATTTCTGTCAGGTGCATTCCTCCCTGGGTGTATTTCCCTCTTCTGTGTCAGTAAAAATTTCATTGTGTATATGTCTATTATTTGATATTATGTCTTGTGTCTGGCGCAGCATGGCCAAATATGGCCCTTGTGCCATAAAACCCCAAGGGTCAAATCAACCAACCAACTAATCAAATCAACTAACCAAACTACTTATGCATTTGATGATACTGAGATTACTTTGATGGAATTGAATTGAGCACCTTGGCATTTTAGAATGGACAGACTCATCAAGAGTTAAAATTTAAATTTATTTATATAACTATTTCGATTTCAAATTAATTTGTCATTTTAGCTTTCAAAATTACTCCCAAGAAACTTCATTACTTACCAAGATAACCCCAAACCATAAAGTTGATTGAGACATGGGCTAATGGGTTGCAAAATAAGGATCTCAACATAAAGGGAAATCAAGGGCATTGCATCAGAAAGGATCTATTTCCCCTCAAAATTAAGTGAATAGTTTATGGAGAGCAAAACATTCCACACATATGTATTAGTCTAAATCCAGCTCATAGTAATGAAAATAATTGGATAGATATAGAAAATTGGATCTTTCAATCTTAGCAGCTGTCATTCTATTTCTTAAGGCAGCTACTGTTTCTTGAATGATAAAGCTTATTAAACAAATTATTTATATAAATGTGTATATTATAAATTTATTTTCAGGTTGGTGCATTTTAATGTGATATCATAATTTTCATTCCTCACAGAAGTTTAATCTATTAGGAGACTAATTTTTATCAAGAAGACAAGTTCCTTTGAGGAAGATTCTAATGACAAACATACTTATATTTTATAACATCTTGTATTAACAAATTAATTCAAAAACTTATATTTCATATTGAGGTTTATATTTTTCCTCAAATCAGAGTATTTTCTATAATATTGCATTTATTTATACTTGCATTATATCAAATACATCATTTAGGAGTTATAATCTCTTTTACTTTAGCACTTCTAGGATATGTAGAAATTCTTTTCAAGGTGTTATATATCTAATGTGATATACAGGGTGATTCAAAACTCAATGTACAAACTTTTAGGGGAGGTTGAAAACATAAAACAAAACAGAATCACATAGGAATGTATGACCGGAAACCCCAACCTGATCAGCTGGAGGATAAACGAAGATGCAGAAATGACAAGCCAATAATGGATGGAAAAACTCTTTATTTAGCGATACTTTACACTAGGACTCCACCCATTATTGGCTTATCATGTCTGCATCTTCGTTTATCCTTCAGCTGATCAGGTTGGGGGTTTCCGGTCACACATGTCTATGTGATTCTGTTTTGTTTTGTGTTTTCTACCTCCCTAAAAGTTTGTACGTTGAGTTTTGAATCACCCTGTATATTTATGTTCGCCATGTGACTGCAATTGTAATATATATATATATATATATATATATATATATATATATATATATATATATATATATATATATATATATATATATATATATATATAACTGGAATTACCTTTTATTATGATTCAGTCCATTTCATGCAATCAAAAAACAACATCATGTTTTCAATTATCATTTTAGTTATTTTTTGTGTGTAGCAAAAAAGTAAATAAACAAATCAAATACCTTTCAGAAAAATATTCAAACTTTTATTCACTTTGATTATAGTTGTTGCAGTGCCTTAAAATTAAAGCACTTGATCTTTGTTTCTTAACTTTTTCAATCTTGATATTTGAAGCTGAATTTTTTTTTTAAATACTCCACTGAAGTAATGAAGGAGTAATAAAATATTTTGGAAAACATCTAAACATTTAAAGTAGGATTCTTAAAATTCCCTTCTGACTTCAATTAGATCTCATCATTGCCTTGAACTATAAAATTTCCATGAATCTTAACCACAACCTGAAAATTTCTATTTAATTAGTTAATTCACATAAGAATCAAATGTCAGTTGCATAGATAAATATTCGTTACTGAACACCTTACTGACATTACTTTTATGTGAAACAAGTAGAAATTTAATTTACAAAATTAATTTTGAAAAGATTTAAGCAAAATCTGTTTTAATGGAAATCTCTTGCAAATGACCTATTAATATTATTTTTCTTTTACTGGTTTAAAGCAGTAACATTCCTACTCAAAAGACCTAGTTTACTTTTTATAAATTCACAAAATGAATAAAGAAGCATTGGTGAAAGAATGATGGTTAAGAAAGTTACCCATGTTTTAAAATGCCATTCAAGTATTCTTATCTAAAACATAAATTATATTTACTGACTTGAATTTTCTATTAAAATTCAATAATTACTATGTAAGAAAATTATATTGAAACTAACTATACTTGTCTATAATATTTAAAGGAGTTACAACATCTTTTTCGATTAAGAAATGTAAGTGTTTGAGGTTTTTACAATAGTATAAGGTGTATTGGATAAATTTTTCTATTGAGTTTTACAGGAACTAATTTAGTAATTCATTTGCTGAATAATGATTGATGTATAAATATTAAGGTTATGTTCAAACTCATGTTTTTGTCATCTACAGTGACAATTCATAATTTGTAACATTTGATATTTTAATTAATAGGTCTGTTAATTGTTAATACTAAATAGTCATCTATGTTACTTGTTTCAGTGTTTGTACAGTTTGTGATTTTAATTCTAAGTTTGTATTTAAAAGTATATGTGAAAATAAAGTACTTTATTTGATGTAGTCATTTGCTTTTATTTTCTACTAAGAGGAGAAGAGTGCATGAGCTATTTTAATTCTAAAACTACAATGTACAAGGAGAAAATGCAATTACATATTTTTTAATGTTTCTGGCAATGAATTTTAACACCATGTGTGATAGAGGTTTTTCATTTTAATCACATTTTCAATATTTAAAACATCAAAAAGAACACATACATAATATTTATAGACTCATTGAAAGTTTTTTCAATAACATGTTGGCTGATCCTTGATTATTTTCTGTATTTCTTCATCCTCATTTTCTTCATCACTTTGCAGTATATATTTTTCAGAGTTTGATTTTGATCCAAACTAAAATGTGATAGAAAATGCATATATTTACTTTAGATTATAATTTTTGATTTTGGTGCTTAAAGTCGACTACAGATCTAGATAAATGGTGTTATAAAAAATACAATCGGTGTTTAATTTTATTAATCCCATGGGACTGGGGGAAGTTTGTTGAAGGAAAATTAATGAAAATATTTCAAAAATATGTGTTCCATAAATGCAAAGAAGTTTAATGAAATATTTATTATACAATTAAAAACAGGCAGTAGATAATAAAAATAGTACTTAACACTAGAAAGCTTGAAACAAAATTAGATATAACAAATTTTATTAATTTTATATGTGTAAAACACTTATTTTTTCATTAAAATATATCCAGATAGCTGTTTAGAGAAACACTTAAGAAATTCTCAATTGAATTTTCTTGAGTAAAGCAATAAAAATTTCATAGTTGATACTTTGTACCTCCAGGTTATCTGAAGGGTTGCAACCCTTTTATCTCGTGTTTCTTTTGTCTTATCTTTAATTATCAACATATTTTTAGATGTTCCGTATTAGCAATTTCCATCTAGCTTAAAACTTCAGCAGCCACTTCTAGGATTTCATAAAGGGGGCTGGTGCACGTTAAATCTGTCGTGGCCTCAAATGTCCTCACGTTGGCGTGGTGTGGAAGTTTGGAGAGTGGGGTGCCAGCTCAGGTGTTGCCTCGTCATCTGACCATGGTTCAAAATTACGTGGTGTTGTCCTCGGATCTTTCCCTTTGGGATTGATCCCGGACCGTCACCAATAGCCCATTGTGTTGCTCCAGTGTGACGTTAATTGAAATACCCCCCCCCTCTAGGATTTCAGAACATTTTTCTTGTATTCTCAATGGAATTTAACATTTTAGTGAGGATAAGCTAGCATTCAAGTCAACAAACAAGCAACCCAATGTATTTTGAGTGACAATATATTGTTTCTCCTTCCATTTCTTTGTAAAAAATGTTCTAACCCTTCAGAAAATGAAATTAATTTTAGAATTAGTGCTATCGGATCTGGTCAGGACCTTATGAAAGTTTCTAAAACAGGGTTTGAATTCAAAAAGCCTCAACCATATTAATACATTCAACTTATAATCAAGAACATGTCATTTCAAATGTATGAACTGAAAGGTATTTCAATTATTTCATGGGTTTTATTTAAAAATACTTAAAATAGTATTGAAAAATGCAAAGTTCCATTTTCGTAACCTTGATCATGGCAAGTTTAAAACAACACTCCGAAAATTTATGTATGGAAAATTTTACAATCAGCTGCATGATCATTGTTGATTCTTATGAACTTAGTTTATTACCAATTCGGGCCTTGTGTTAAGTAGTATCATAATTTTCGATTTAAACTTAATTGTAAAACTTGTTAATGACAAGACAAAGCATCTTGGAATATGAATGTCTTACAAGAAATGTTTTTCTATTAAAGTTCTAAACTCGAAAAGATTTAATCTAATTTGAATGGTTTTCCTAGTATCATTTCTTGTACTTTATTTCTAGAAATTAGTTTACCTTTATGAAATCTTAATCTGGTGGATTTATAGTTCCACTTTATTTCGGGGTCGCTATGGTGCATTTGGTTTACCCACTGCCCTAGAAACCTGCAAGTTGTAGGGGTATAGGTTTAATTCCTCCCTGTGTGCATTTCTCTGTCGGTAAAACTCGTGTGTTCATATGTTCATAAACTTGACGTTTGGAGCAGCTTGGTCAATTATGGCACTTGCGAACCCAACCAACCAGTTTTTATTTCAAGTAATTAACTCAATCCAAATTTTAACAATGTTCACATTTTTCATATTTACCGAGTTTCAACTCATTTACAACATACATACTTTGGTTCAATTCTATGTCACAATTTGAAAATTTGTGTTCAGGCAAGTTTGATGATAAGAGTCGAAAATATTTTCTTTTAGCGCGCTAGACCTATGATAATACTAGCCCTCAGGGACACATCTCTTAGGTGTGTACGGGCTTCACGGACCCGAAGTACTCTAGTGATTTTTCTTTTCCTATGGGGTTTACTGTCTTTAGTAAACATGGGACTCGCGCTCTCGAGATACCCAAGAGATCTTTTTCAGCTTTCATGCTTCTATTCTACAATCCCTCTTTTTCCCCGAACTGTTTTACTTGAAGTTGCCTTCTGTTTGGAGTAGCTGGGCCAAATATGGCCCTTGCGCCATAACATCCCTAAACAAACAACCTATACTAATACTGTGAAACTCTACTTGGTTGCAGATTCAAATCTAAAAACGGAAGAGTAAGAAGACGGAGAGCTTTGGAATTACAGGAGTTCCAAATACCTCAATCTGGAAATTAACCTTTTTATTTATCTATCACAAGTATCCAGCGCTCAAAATTTATTTTGTAAAATCTTGCTTTCTATCGTTTAATATTCGAAACGATTTCATTTTATTTATATGTAGTCCATTTGGCTACCTCTGGGTGTATTTCTCTTCTGTGTCAGTAAAACTTTCATTGTGTGTATTACTTGCTGCTGTATGTCTTGTGCCTGGCGCAGCATGGCCAAATATGGCTCTTGCGCCATAAAACTCAAGCCAACCAACAACCATTTGGCTACCAAAGGGGTTTAAGCTAAATATTGTTCGTTCAAACTTTACACTAATGTGAAAAATAACTTTTCAGTATAGTTTTAGCCACATCAATACGCTGTATCATTTAAACTTGAAGTGAACCTGCATAACTTATCTTCATAAATACATTTAACCCTTGTAACTTATTTTCCATTGCGCTGTTTTAGTCTACAGTTCCGACATTATAAATTAGTTTATTGAGTTTACTTACTTTCATCTCTGCCTTTCCGGGGGGTTTCCTTAAGAAAATCATCATAGGAGCATAAAGAAAACTAGTTAAAGCAACGGCACAAACAGATCTGAAAGTAAAAAAATGATGTAATGTCTCGTGATTTATTCTGATATTTTTAATAATTATAGAAAATAATAATGTAAATCCAATTAATAACAATGTAAATCCATTGTTAAATCACGGGTACAGGATCGTGAGTTCATAACAGAGTATCGTACTTTGCTTGTTATGAAAATGTGTGTAGTGTACAGTACAGCGTAAAAGAAATAGTGAAAATTATATATATATATAAAAATTTTCATTGATATTTCTGACATACATTCAAATATAAAATCTCGGTGAAATTATATTTATATGTTCAACCACATGTGTTGGTAAAAATTAGCTATAATTCTTGAATGTAAACTCATATTTTTGTTGCTTTGAAAAATAGCCGTTAATTAGTTTTTAATATAGGTAATAAGTAAGGAAACTCCGAAATGCTTTACTTTCTACGTTTGATTTTGAAAATGTTATTTACTTTATACTTTACCACTTGATTGCTGTTTGATGCTATTACGGAATTCTATTTTAAGATTGAAGAACATGAATTTCTTGCACTCTTTAAAGGTTTCGTACGTGCAATTATTTCTGCAATGGAAAACTTATTTTATTGCAGATTGATGTATTTCCCACCCCCACCCCTCAATGGATTCTAATTTCATTTCCACTGTAACAAATTTACTTTAATTCACAAAGGGTACTCTGTTTCGTGCCTTATCTTATTGTGGTTTCAAATACTTCAGACATTCATTACTTTACTTCCATGAAAAAATATTTACAAAAGGAGACTCCGTCAACCAATTTGCTGAAAACAGACGTGAAAGATAATCTACAATTAGATGTAGGAAATATTCATACTTTGATGGTGGGACTTAATTTGAAGTTATTGAAAATTCCTTATATCATGAATACGGAAATCTTGTTAACCCTTTGAGGGGTCCACACATATTTCACCTTGCAAACTAGTCTTCCCTGCGTGGCTTCTAACCTATTTTGGCCATCTTGAACGGAAGAATTTTTTCCAATTCTGAGGACCAACAGAATCTTTCCAAAGTATTCTATTCTAAGGAAAGGACTAATAGAATCTTTCCAAATTATTTTATTCTGAGGAAAGGACTAATAGAATCTTTCCAAAGGATTCTATTCTAAGGAAAGGACCAATGGAATATTTCCAAATTATTTTATTCTGAGGAAAGGACCAATGAAATCTTTCCAAAGGATTCTATTCGAAGGAAAGGACTAATAGAATTTTTCTAAAGATTGGAAAGATTCTGTGGATTCTTTCAACGAACAGATGTGGTCGTTGTTACGTGCGTAAAAGCAATAATACACTACTCAGAAATCTCGTGACGCTCAGACGGTAAAGAGCTTCTGTGGTCAATCTCGGTATTCGTAGGTAAGTTTCAGTTCTGTACGTAGTGTGAAACCCAAGTAATATTACTTGGAACAGAAATGCACTCTTACCCTTCAAACCCGTATCTTTGAACAATCGTTGCACTAAACACTGGCCCTAAAATAAAGAAAATATGCGTTTAATAAAATTTTACGCAAATACATACAAAAGTGTAAGAAATTATTGAGCAACTTTCTGTAATAATTTTAATTTTTACTCACTTTCCCAGTACTCTTTTTAGTGTTTGGCTCAGCTTGGCCAAATATGGCCCTTGCGCCACTAAAATTACTCTCTTCAGGGTTTCCAGAAAATTATGAATTCAATTCTTTTCAAAGATTATAAACGCTAACGACGTACACACATTAAGGTTGGTTGAGTTGGGTTTTTTGGCGCAAAGAGCCTTATTTGGCCAAGCTGCGCCAAACAACGCCAAAAATACAAAGGATAATGCAATCCGAGATTAATCCCGCGCCAAGTATCTTATGTGACAAATTAATATTCCGCAAGCTATGTGAAAAAAAGTAAGAACACTCACATGAATCGTGGGGCTTCTGGGAATTAAAGAAATTTTAAAAATGCTTGGGTGAACACACATTGTATGTTTTAGTTGTGCTCTGAAACAATCTAATAGCGAATATGCTGGCCTCTGACCCTAATGCAGTCTTCACAACGTGCAGACATGCTTTCCACACAAGGCTGTCCAAGAGTTCTTGGTGATGTCGTATGGACTGCAATGCGACCTCCGAAAGCATCCCAAGCATGTTCTATTGGATTTGATCAGATGACCGTGCTTGATACGAATTCAGTTTTATCCTTAATTTTTGTACATGCGTGTTAAAATGCACTTTAAACTTTTGAAATACAATATGTAAAAAAGTTTTTTGAAAGAAAAATTCTATGGATGAAGATCTTGAATGAATGTTTTTTCAAGCATCGAAAATGCAGCACTTTTATCTCGGCCACACACAGGTGGAGCATGCAACAAAACATGTCAGTACACATGCATATCTCAGTCCATTTAATGTCGTAGAACTGATGTTGGACCAATATGCGGCTTGCTTTAGATTTTTTTGGCATGGCCGGACTCTCATGTCTCACCATTCACCTAGAGCAGGGATGGGCAAACTTTTTCGGTCGCGGGCCAAAAATCAAAAAAAAAAAGTTTGGCGGGCCAAGATAAATTTTTCTAAAATTTTAAAAACAATATACAAGTATTACAGTTTAAATATGTTAATGAGATGAATGAAATTGCGATTTCATTTTTAAACGTTCCTTATATTGAGGTTCGAAGTGAGATGTACTGATTCTAAGGAACGAGGCTAAATGCTCATCTGTCAGTCTACTTCTGAAATAATTCTTTCTAAGGTTCATAGTTGAAAACACTTGTTCACATATATAAGATGAAGCAAACATAGCACTGATTTTCTGGGCGTGAGATATTAAATTTGGGAAACTTACTTTCGATAATGATTTGTAAAACTCTAACTTTGGCATATTTAGAAACAGCTGCTTGAGATGATTGTTAGATTGCAACTCAATTAATTCAAGCTGCAAATCTGACCTGACTGCTTCACAATTTACGTTGAAAGGCATGGTAAAAATATCCAATTCTGTTTGAATGGCACTGAAATCTTGAAATCTGCGTTCGAACTCAAAATGCAGTTTTTTCAAGCCATCTTCATAATTCTTAAGCTTCTCTTCATTTACTGAGGGTATTGAATTTAACCTCGAGAAATGAGACAAGTCGTTCTTAGCTAGCTGCCCAGCAAACAGATTAAGTTTTAGTTTAAAAGCTTTGAGATGGGCCCAGATATCGTCGATAAATTGATTTTTCCCTTGCATCTTGACATTCAAGTTGCTCATATGACAAAGAAGATCTGTGAAAAATGCAAAGTCCGAAAGCCATTCTGTATCTTCTAACATTTCGCACTCCGCAGAACACTGTTTCTCATGGAAGAACGACACAATGTCGTCTTTCAGCTGCCAAACTCGCTCGAAAACACATCCTGCACTAAGCCACCTTACTTTCGTGTAATACAGTACATCAGAGTATTCAGATTGCACGGACTGAAGAAAATCTCGAAATTGCCTGTGAGTAAGCCCACGAGATCGAATAGTATTTACAAGCTTCACGACTGCATCAAGCACGGGTTTCATATTCAATGCAGATTTACACAGAGCATCATGATGTACACAATGTAGAAAAACAACATTGTTCCCGGGATAGTTTTGATTAAAGAGTCCAAGAAATCCAGATTTTTTCCTGTCATACTTGGTGCTCCATCGATCGTAATATTACATATATTTGTTATAGGCACTTTCAAAGTTAAAAGCCCTTCCTGAAATTCACGAAAAATATCACATCCCGTTGTAGTTCCCTTTAAAGAACGCATGCACGCCAGTTCCTCGGTAATTTCAAAGTTCTCATCAACACCTCTTATAAATAATACTAATTGAGCAGTATCATTTATATCAGTGCTTTCATCCATAGCTATGGAGCAAAATTTAAACTGGCCAATCTTTGACTCTAATTGTGATGTCAAATTTTTATCGATGGCTTCGATTCTAGAAGTCACCGTTTTTCGAGATAAGCTTGCAGTCTCAAAATTATTTTTCTTGTCTGGACATAAAACATCACAAACTTGGAGCATGCATTGTTTAACGAACTCCCCATCACTGAGAGCTTTATTATTTTTAGCAATATTGTATGCTACAATGTAACTTGCATGTGTAGCTGCTTCTTGGATAGTGTTTACCTTCTTGAAAAAATTTTGTCGGCCTGATAATTTTTTACAGACTTTCTACATTTTGTTTTCTTTCATATTCGGACATTGCTTCGTAATTGGAATTCTTATGCTTAGATGTGAAATGACGGGAAATGTTATATTCTTTGAAGACTGCTACAGCTTCATTGCAGATGAGACACACTGGTTTATCTTTAACAACTGTAAAAAACATTTCCAGGTCCATTCATCATTAAAAACACGGCACTCTGAATCAACTTTACGTTTTTAGTAGCCATTTTGGGGTTGAATATTTTACGAATAACCCAAACAAGCACTAGCTACGCTATACTTTTTATACTTTCACCACTATTCACAATGATGCTATATGTCCGCAATCTTTCCATACGCAATCAATAATATTAAAACTCGCGCCAAAAGAAAAAGCCGTTGGCTGGAGCTTAAAATGCGCAGTCTGCCCCATGTGAGGTCTAATTCACCTATATTGGATTCCCATATGTCTGCTCCCCGAGAAAGAGATAACGCTTGTTGGCGCCAGTCTACAGCTATAACTAACAAAGAACTTCCGCTTTTAACACTTTACCGATTGAAAGCTGTCTGTGCTTGCTATTTCCGTCGATTTATGTTTTGTAGAACAAAAATAGTGAAAGTAAAAAGATCATCAGTCCTTCGAAAAAAAGGAAGAAAAAAAAATAATATTTAAACAAAGTAGAAAAGGAGATGGATATATAATATATAAATCATATTTTCTTTTAATTTCCGTCGGACCGGCAAATTAAAATTCTATCCGCGGGCCGCATAAAACCTTCCGGCGGGCCGGAGTTGGCCCGCGGGCCGTAGTTTGCCCATCCCTGACCTAGAGCTTCTAGACATCAGAATATAAAAGAATATATAAAAAGGGAGAATATACCGTATCAGCCTTAACCTTCCTGGTGGTTGTCTCAATGAGGTATATCGTCATGAGCAAAGCTGACCAGATCTTGAAGGACGAGATATATCATCCATTAAGATCTCATCGTCCTCTCGTCATTAGAAGAAAACTAACCAGATCTTGATCTCGTCCTAATAAAAAAATCGGCAATATCTTGACGAGAAACCTCGTCATTAACAAATAGTAAGATCTTGATGGACGAGATATCTCGTCAAAGCCACTTGAAGGGTTAATATACCTAGCAGTGACCATTTCAAGGAGAAAATACTCCAAATATACATCCACTCATGAAAAGGGTTAGAGATTTGTTCAACTGCTTTCTCAGACTGTCTTACCCGTGAATTGTGAAACTAAACTCCATCATGGGGGACCCTACAAAGGGCTTACGGTGAAAAAATGTCCATAACGTGTAAGATGACTACATGGCGACGAGGAATTATATTTTTGGCATGCAAAGCAGAAATTTTGAGCTATTAAATGCAGGTTACTAGATGCTGCTCTTAAAAAATTTTACTGTGAACGTTTCAGAGGCAAGAAACTGAATTTAAGTGTCGTTATTGTTAGATAGGTAGTTGAATTAACGTCGCACGAGCAAAACAACGGGCTATCGGCGACGGTCAGGGATCAGACCCGAAGGAAAGATCTGACACCTCGTAATTCTGAACCACATGTTACTTTTAGGTGAAAAGAGGTAGGCGGTAAAGAAAATTTTGCACATAAAAGACGACTGATTTTAAACCAGTTGCTTTTCGGTTCAAACTCCTCCTCGGCCACACGGAGTATGATATGTATGATTTTTCATTGTAGTAATTCAATCTTCGCTGATTAAACAAGCATTAGTATGTACTTTCGATTGCTTTTTAACGCAAAAAATATTTTGAGGGCACGAAATCCGCAGGCTCTCTCCTGAATTTCCCTCTGGTTATGTGGCCGAAGGGAAGAATAGCGGATTAGCAACCGGTGGGGGGAGAGTTCGAATCCAACCAAATACCGTCGTGTACAAAGGGGCAGGTGCACGTTAAATCTGTCGTGGGATCAAATGTTCTCACGTTGGCGTGGGGCGGAAGTTTGGAGAGTGGGGTGCCAGCTCAGGTGTAACCTCGTCATCTGACCGTGGTTCAAAATTACGGGATGTTGTCCACGGTCTTTCCCTTCGAAATTGATCCCGGACCGTCACCATTAGCCCGTTGTGTTGCTCCAGTGTGACGTTAATTGAAATACCAACCTCTGGTTATGAGTTACCTTAGCAGTGGCGTAGTGGCTATGGAAAACCCAGAAGCCAGGGATAGTCTAATCTTAAAATGTAATAGATTCGGTCACAAAAGAAAACAAAAATCGACAAAACTTGAAGCAAAAACTCCGTCTTTTAACGTAAATCTGAGTGAGACGCGGTTTCTATTTTAACGTCCTTGAAATTCACCGCCAAAGGCCAAACAGGGACTGCTGATTCCCATTCCTTCCAGCCTCAAATGGTTTCTTCAGATGATTGATAAATAGCGTTTGTCATGCGCAATCGGTAGCTTCAGCACACTCTTCTCCCCTATCCATTCTCCTTACCGAGGCTAGCATCCACTCCAGATAATACATGCAATTGCACCCTGTGCAGGTTTTTATCATTCTCTCATTGTTCTATTTCGGGGCCGCGGTAGCCCTGTTGGAAGAGTAACGGATTATCAACCGGAGGGTTGCGAGTTCGGAACTCAATCCAACCAAAGACCATGAACTCGGAAATGTCCTCTCGTTAGCGTCGTGTGGAAGTTTGGAGAGTGGGGTGCCAGCTCAGGCGTTGACCTCGACATCAACATCGTGGTTCAACATTACGAAGTGTTGTCCTTGATCGTTCCCTTCGGGATTGATCCTGGACCGTCACCAATAGCCCGTTGTGTTGCTCCAGTGTTATGTTAATTCATCTACCTGTCACTAAAAATCGTTCAGTTTGCTTACTCGGTCGAGGTAAGTAGTTGGATTAAAGTCGCACTGGAACAACAGAGCGGCCGTCTGGGATTAACTCCGAAGGAAAGATCCGAGGACAACACCTCGTAACTTTGAACCGTGGTCAGATGACGAGGTTAACACCCCACTCCAAGATTCCACACCACGCCAACGTGAGGTCACGTCAAATTTAACTTGCACCAGCCCCCTTTGTACTCGACTGTCTGATTGGATTCGAATTAGCAACTCTTCTGTTGCTAATCCGCTGCTCCTCCAACCGCGTCCCCATTTAAGTAATCAATAGTTTTTAATCTATTATGCGTAGTCTATGATTGGCACCATGTTTAGTTTCTCTCATTCACGCACTCAGTATTTTCTTGTGTAGTACGATTATTCGAATAGGATAATAATTTCATGCGTTTGAAGCGAAATACGAAAATCTATGCATTTCATAATCTATTATGCGTAGTCTATGATTGGCACCATATTTAGTTTCTCTCATTCACGCACTCAGTTTTTTTCTTGTGAAGTACGATTATTCGAATAGGATAATAATTTCATGCGTTTGAAGCGAAATACGAAAATCTATGCATTTCATAATCTATTATGCGTAGTCTATGATTGGCACCATATTTAGTTTCTCTCATTCACGCACTCAGTTTTTTTCTTGTGAAGTACGATTATTCGAATAGGATAATAATTTCATGCGTTTGAAGCGAAATACGAAAATCTATGCATTTCATAATCTATTATGCGTAGTCTATGATTGGCACCATATTTAGTTTCTCTCATTCACGCACTCAGTTTTTTTCTTGTGAAGTACGATTATTCGAATAGGATAATAATTTCATGCGTTTGAAGCGAAATACGAAAATCTATGCATTTCATAATCTATTATGCGTAGTCTATGATTGGCACCATATTTAGTTTCTCTCATTCACGCACTCAGTTTTTTTCTTGTGAAGTACGATTATTCGAATAGGATAATAATTTCATGCGTTTGAAGCGAAATACGAAAATCTATGCATTTCATAATCTTAGTTATTCTAGCGGTATGCTTTTTAAAAGACGGTCTGTTTTACCGATAATAAATCCAAGACAAAAGGCAACATCTGCAATAGCATATACACAGCCATAAACTGAAGTATGTCGGAGATCCACGAGGTAACCCAGCAACGGCATCATTGAAGAATCTACCATGCCTGAAATGAGAAAGATTGTAAATTTAAAGTGAAAATAAAAAAATTACTTTAAAAAATCATCGGATCTAATGTTTTACATTTGAAGGAATGTTTTTTAAACAATTCATACAATGTAGTGTATAGCTGTACTATACTGGCAACAATAATTGATAGGAAAGCAAATCCGTATTTATTAAGATAATATTTCAATAATAATGATTTTGAGTATTTCATAAACCGCAGTTGTCTAAATTTTCCTGTTTGAAAATTTTAACATCGTATTTGATATAGAACTTATTTTTACATCCGCTCTTTACATCAAAGGGTACGTAGGTATTTAATTAACGTCGCACTGGAGCAACACAACGGGCTATTGGCGACGGCCTGGGATCAAATCCGAAAGGAAAAGTCCGAGGACAACGCCACGTAATTTTGGGGCCTCGGTAGCCCGATTGGAAGAGTAATGGATTAGCAACCGGAGAGTTGCGAGTTCGAATCCAACCAAAGACCGTCGTGTACAAAGGGGGCTGGTGCACGTTAAATCTGTCGGGGCCTCAAATGTCCTCACGTGGGCGTGGAAGTTTGGAGAGTCGGGTGCCAGCTCAGGTGTGACCTCGTTATCTGACCGTGGTTAAAAATTAAGTAGTGTTGTCCTCGGATACTTCCCTTGGGGATGGATCCCGGACCCGTCGCCAATAGCCCGTTTGTGTTGCTCCCCCAGTGCGACGTTAATTAAAATACCTTACCATTACCACCCTAATTTAAATAATAGACTTGTTCAAACCCAATTCTAGCCACAGAGGCACAATGCTGAACTTGTACCCCCGGCGAACGGCTCGAGAAGCTCCCAGGGGTTCAAGAAAACTGAAAATCGTACAGGAATTCAATGGGCTAACCCACAACATAGCCGATAGTAGAAATGATACGTTACCGCACCTACTATTTGTCTAGATTCCACACCAAATTTAATGAAGTTGCAGATAGACTTGCCTAGGCCACGGCCTTTTTTAGGTGACCTCTTTCATTTTTATTCCTGTGAATGGGTGAGAGGGAGCATTAATGAACTGTTTTGCTCAGGCCCTTATGTTCTTACGGTCCTAGGTCAGTTCACTTTTGCCTATTGTTCAATTTGGTTTCGTTGAGCTTTCGTAACGATGAATAAATTTAAATTTTCCATGTAAAGAAAGAGTAAATCTACACTCATGTCCAAAAGTTTTGCATAATTCGTAAAATGGATATAATGGTTCAAAATCCCTTGTGGAGAATCGTGGGTTAAAGGTAAAATATGTGCATATGCAAAACAGTTCAGTCGAGGTCGACATGCGCAAAGCGCCGCCGCATGTCGGAGCGAGTATAAAACGGCCTCGAGCGGCATGGCCAGTTTAGACAGAAATTTTGCAATTGCTGTCGTACGGAGCGTTGTTAACAAACAATAAGGACGAAAGATGTCACAAAGATGCCAACTGGACTTGTTTGTGAAGGGACGAATTATTAGAATGCTGGAATCCGGTCGATCCCAAACCGAAGCGTCTCGAATTCTGAATGCACCTCAGTGTGGTCTCCAGACTGGCAGAGGTTTCAAACCCCTGGAGATGTTATCCGACGACCAGTACCAGGTCGGCCAAGGGTAACAACCGCTTGGCAAGACCGATATTTGGCGATAACTGCTCGACGTCAGGGGAACCGTTCTGCCAGACAACTGGGTTCAGCCCTGACAGCCGCTACAGGAGTCATAGTTTCGAGACAAACTGTTTACAGGAGACTCAGACACATTGGTCTCTATGCCAGACAACCAGCAGTTTGCATCCCCTGACGTCTGCACAGAAACGCGCTCGTTTCCAGAGGTGTTTAGAACATCGGCAGTGGAGTCGACAACAGTGGAGCAATGTTATAGTCAGTGACGAGTCCATATTTAGTCTGCAAACTGATTCTCGTCGTACCACAATCTGGAGAGAACGTAGAACGCGTTTGCTCCCGGGAAACATCACGGAAAGACATCGTTTTCCTTCAGGGGAGTCATGGTCTGGGCAGGCATCTTGCTGGACGGCCGCACAGACCTCCACATCTTTGACACGGGGTCTGTTACCGGTAAAAGATACAGAGATGAAGTCCTTGAGCCTACTCGTTAGCCTGTTTCGGGGTGCTGTCGGTCCTGATTTCATATTCATGGATGATAACGCGCCTCCTCACCGTGGTCGACGCTTTCCTTCTAAGTGAAGATATCCACCGCATCAGTGGCCTGTCAACTCTCCTGATCTGCATCCTATAAAGCATGTGTGGTATATACTCGGGAGACATATTGCTGCCCTCTGCCACCCACCAAGCTCCGTTCCAGAATTGAAAACTGCTCTCCGTGGGGCTTGGAACTCTTTGAGCACACAACTCATCCATACCCTCATCGAAAGTATGGGAAATCGTAGTGCAACATGCGTTCCCACACACCGTATTAAACTTCACCATCGTATTGTTTTAATCATTCAGCTTTACTAAAATTGATAATCGTATCGTGAACCTTTTTCTTTCAACTCTTTTCTTTGGATAATAAAAGTCATTATTATCCTTGTTTTGTATTGTTTCTTCTAAAACTCTATTACACCCGCATACCGCGTTTCCTTCCATTGCGATGTAGATTTTCTGAAATATTCACATAAACAGCAATTATGCTTAAAGTTTGGACTTGAGTGTATATTATGTTTTTAGGTTGATTGGTTCGTTGGTTGATTTGGGTTTTATGGCGCAAGGTCCAAAAGTGGACATGCTGCAAAAGTGGTCAAAATAGAGCGTAACCAAGTAGATTATAAATAAAATAACTTTAAAATAAATTTTCTAGCCAACAATAATTGTCGGATTTAAAAAATACAACACTCAAAATACATTAAATATAAAATAAAAATAAATATTGAAACGAGGCGATTAAACAGGAAAATATGATGTCATCAATTTAAAAGTAGTGAATGATAGTAAAAGTTGTGATGCAGTGAAATATAAACGATAAAATATATGGAATTTAAAAATTTTATGGCTTGTAAAAATTTAAAGATGTGGGTGGGGATTTTCCCCAAACAGGACAATCAACCAAAATATGGAGGACAGTAAAATGGATCACACAGAGGCACCGTCTCTCTTACTAAGATGCCTGTGAGTAAAACGTGTGTCCGATTCGAAGACGATTTTGAATAGGAGCCCGCACTATTAGATATCTGGACGGATGCAGTGGAACTTCTTATTGCTCTGTACGTTCCAGTCATTTTTCCAATTGTTCTACACGATGTCTCGGACATGTCGGAGATCATCGTATGGAACGTGTATATTTATTAGAGTAAAAGCATTTCTGGCTGCAGCATCCGCCAATTCATTTCCTACAATCCCGATGTGTCCCGGTATCCAAAATAAAGTAATACCGAAACCACGCCGGTGAGTTTTTGTTCATTTTTAAAACAGTGTCAGGGGATGTCTCCAACACTCCGATGTTAACGACTCTAGTATACTTTTTGAATCTGTTAAGTTTTTAGGAGACTAAAGATGCATGGCTAACTTTTAAAATTTTAAAATGAAATTTATTCTTGAGCAACGCTATTCTTTTAGTTTTACACATTACCTATAGCAAATCCAATGCCAGCATTCGCAGGAATCAGCTCTTCGACCGATTTCGCCAAAGGAACCTACAACAGAGTATTGCATACGTTATCTTGCCTACAAATTTATATTAATAATTTCCAAATGTAAGGTTTTACTAAAAGCAAGGCAGGTACTTACGCAAATCAAACATACGCCAATAGTAATCAATCCAATCATTGCTGCTAGCCATCTGAAAATAAGAAATTTTATTTGCATAAATCAGTTGATGTAACGTGTGTAAGTAGCAAATTGCGAAATCTTAATAAAAGTAATACAACTTAATTGAAAGTTTAATAAACTTGTAAATATCAAATGCTTGCTATTCACCATAGACACAATATAAAAATTCATTCTAAATTTCCAAATAAAAGAATAGGAATTATTCTGGCAAATTCAAGGTGGATTTGTTTTATATTATATTTAATGGCTCTGAAGTTCTTAGTATATCATATTGGCTAACTCAGACATCAGATACAAACACAATTGCGCAAAGCCGAAAAGCAAATAATACATACAAGAACAATATAATTATAACACAAAGTAAAAATTTATGCAAATAACAATGTAAGTACACATACATAAGGTGTGAGAACTCGCGTCTTAAAATAAACAGTTAAAAGACAAAAATGGAAAACAAAAGTCGTTTTGTTATAAAATCAAATGCTGGATATATAGCTGATATTTCTTAGAACAAGGGTTTATGAACTTTATCATGTTGGATAAGTTCGCATTAATTTTGCCGTAATCAAATCAGGCCATATTCAAGAAACTTCATTTAGATATATTTAAAAATGTATATTACTCTAACCATGTATGTAATAATTTCAAAAAAGGAAAATTTATTTGTTAATTTTCAAGCTAACTAATCTTTTAATAACTTTGTTGCGTCTGCTTTTGCAAAGCATTTAAAAATTTGGTTGCAGCATTAGAACTAAAACATGACTGTAGCAACCGTCAATTTAGCCTTTACGGCTTACTAACGTTCTAATTGTGCCGGTCAATTTCGGAGGATTATTTCATTGAAACTTATTATATTCTTTGGTATTTTAAAAAAATTTAAATTATTTTGAATTATTTTAAAATATTTTAAATTATTTTAAAGTATTTTAAATTATTTTAAAAATAAAATATAAAAACGAACAAAAGTATTAATAAAAATACAAGGATTTGTTCGGTAAAATTTGGATTCAGTCAATAGGCCGCACTTAACCCTCCAAGTGGTTTCGACGAGATATCTCGTCCATCAAGATCTAGATCTGGTCAGTCTTCTTCTAATTCTGAGATATCTCGTTCATCAAGATCTGGCCAGTTTTCATCTAATGCTGAGATATGTCGTTCCTCAATTTCTGGTCAGTTTCTAATTATGAGATATCTCGTTCATCAAGATCTTGTCAGTTTTGCTAATGACCTACCTCGTCGAGACAACCACCAGGAGGGTTAAGGACCTAGAAGGCCACACGTTCCTCACCCCTGGTTTAGAAGGTCCTAGTTTCAGCTTAAATAATATACTATCGACAGAAAAACAAAAGGAATTAAAAGGGCGTTAGGAATTAATGACTTAATGCTTATTTTATGAGAATAAATTTCACTCTCAAACATTCAAATTACCTTCCCATTTTGTGTCCAAGTGGTCCAAAAAGGTTTGTTCCGATAAGATAAGAAATACTAGCTGGTAGGAAAGCTATCCCTTGCTGCCATTTAGAAGCATTCATTTTATCCATCATCCATAGGGGAAGGGAAGGCTCAAGAACTGCTATTCCAATGTTAGAGAAAGTGATAGCACCTATGAATACATTAACAATTATTAGCTCAGAGGACTAAAGGGGGCTTGAACCCCTTTACTCCAGAAAATGTCTGCTTCTGATGTTTAAAGTACTTTACAAATGCAATATTTTTTGTGGCGATAGAAACATATTTTGCAAGTAAAAGAACTATTATTTTCGAGTTAATATAAATTACACTACAAAAGAGATTAATGAATTTATATTAATTAAATTGAAATCGTAAATCATTTAGTGTTTGAAACTGAGACAGAGTATTGTATATGAGTTGAGGGAACTATATCTAGTATAATGGTAATTATCTATAGGAAATACGTATATCAAAGCCCTTAAGATTTGTATAATTTATTCAGAGAAGAAAAATATTGTCCTACACAGTTAATTTAAAGCGAGAGAATAAGATTTCTTTGAAGGCTATTGTTCCTAAAATAGTCATAAAATGTGGTTTCTCCGTTTATATTAGTTACTAAACGTTAGTAAATTTCTACATAATCAATCGTTTTCCCATATTCTTGAGAATTGTTCTTGCATTTATCGTCATTACGCCAAGGGTAACTGATATAATTAAAGCATATAATCAGGAAAAGTATAACTGGTATAATCAAAGGGTAAAAATTATAATTCCAAAGCATGGGCGCCAATCAGCCGCTTCACACAAACAGAATCTGGGTCTATCTAAATCAATCTGAATCCGTAGAAACTGACTAACAAAGATTCGGGAAAGCCGATACCATAAAAAATATCTTGTTCGTCTTAAAACCTTTCACACTGCCTGAATCCGGAGAGTTCCGCTTCAAAGCCCCGAATCTACGTTAGTCAGTTTCGACTGGATTCAGATTGATTCGGATTGACCCGGATTCTATTGGTGTGAAGCGGTGCAAGGGGTATGCAAAATTATTGCTTCGAGAAAATCGCTCGTAAAATGTTGACTCTTTTAAGAAAAATTGTGTTCTATTGAGTGTGGGTATAAATTTAAACTATTTAGGTTACGAATTAGAGCTTGGGCATTTTGGCATAACATAAAATATCGAATCATAATTTAGAAAATACCTTCAGGTGAAAAATTGATGAAAATTAGTCTTTGGCATAGTGCCTATGTCTTTATTTCACCAATTACTAAAGTGCATTAAACGAGGAAAGTTAATTAACGTCTCACTGGAGCAACACAAAGGGATATTGGCGACGGTCCGGGGTCAATCCCGAAGGGAAAGATCAAGGACAACGCCTCGTAATTTTGAATCATGGTCAGATGACGACAACACCTGAGCTGGCACCCCACTCTCCAAACTTCCACACCATGCCAACGTGAGGACATTTGAGGCCACGACAGATTTAATGTGCACCAGCCCAGTGTACATGGCGGTCTTTGGCTGGACCGAGTTTCGAACTCGCAACCCAATCCATTGGCTCTTCCAAGTGGGCTACCGCGGCCCTAGGAAAGGTCCGAAAGTTTTGTGCTTAGAAACTATCCCATATATATATATTTAAATATCAATAGAAATAAAATTATTTTATCTAAAGTTATATATTTAAAAAAATATTATACTTTCGGGTTGTCGGATTTCCGTCTCTTATCAAACTGCCAAAATTGGTGAATAGATTTATCAGGAAACTACTCTCATTATGCTACCAAAGTTGGTAAATAGATTTATCAAGAAAACTCTTACCAGCTGCAGTCATAATGTAAGGGTCCTTAATAAGAGTTAAGAGTGAGGGCCCTTCTTCTTGTTTTGATTTCTTTACTTTCGGTTGAAGAACTAGAAGTTGCAGAACTGAAACAAAATGAAACCAATCACCTTTCCATATATACAGCACTTTAAAATTAAAAAACACCGTTCACTAACCCTCTGAGCGTAACGAAATTTCCGAGAAGTGTAATGTTGTTTTTACCCCACACCGTGCACATAATGACTAAATAATCACATCTATTGGTTAAAAGAATTCTACGAAAGATTCTATTCGTCAAGAAAGTCAAAACTGGTTGTATGTAATGCAAGGAAGACTGCAGGTTTCAGAACGGATATATGCGTGTAAACTGCCTCAGAGGGTCAAATCCCTTTAAAATTTTGATTCATCAAATTTATTTTCATTCAGACACCACCAGCAAAAGTTTTAAGAGTACTTGGAAGTAAATTTTGTGCGTGCGTGCGTACTGGTTTATGTGCTTTATTGTACATAAGATTAATAGTCTTAATGTAAGACACACACACACAAACTTCAAGTGCCTATTTATAGAAACTAATTATGGAAAGGAAAAAAATTTGCAAACCTTTAACTACAAATAAATGCCTTAACTCTTTCAGAGAGGGCGGGAACTTAGCTTCCCGCCTCATTGAAATAGTTAATGCCTTGTTAAGGTATATAAATATCAAAGGACGAGGAGTCCCAGCAACGCGAACGCAGCGATCAGGAGATCCCTCCGTAACACCTCCAGTGACCTTCAGCTGGAACGGATATACTTTTCTTCAAAAAAGAAACGAACACTCCTGAACGTGAGAGGAAAAAGGAAGGATGTACTTTTTCGAACTATCTTACCTTAATTTCTGTAAATACCTGTACATAACTTTTAAATCTAATTAAATAATTTAGAATGTACAGAGTTATTTTTTCATTTAGTTCTGCCCCTGATTTCCTCTCCAGCAAGACACAACAAGTCTATCAAGACTTAAATATTATAGATACATTAGTACGCTAATGTATAGAAATATTCCCTCATTTAACATTTTGATGTCTAGGAATACTCTAGTTTGGGCAGTAGCGTAGTATAAGAGGCCCACAACCCCTTAAAGGACTAAAAGCCATAAATTTCTGCTATGCGTAGAATACGTTCATATCAAGATGTGGTCTCCACTCACATTTTTTAAAAAAACATTTTTAGATACTGGGTCTTTCAAAGGTTAAAATTTATGTGAACAGGCTTTAAATCAATTTGAAAATATAATAGGGTGAGGTGGAACAAGTGTGTTTGCGGGGTAGGAGCACCTACAGAAATACACTGGTGTGCAAAACTTAGTGAACAGTAAGGTTTCCGGCTACAATTTTGCAGTGAAGTGACCTGGATGTGGGAAAATGATGCTAAAAAGTCAAGAGATATCGAAATGATGAGTTAAAACGAAATGACAAGAACAGAAGCGAACAGTAAAAAAGTCCTTGAAATGAAGTGATTACACTGCACTGGGTGCCAAGGGACAGAAGGGTAATTGAAAACTTCAATAAGGAGAAGAATTGGTCCTTAGTAGAATTTTTGACCACCTCCAACACTGATGCAGGCTTTGCACCACGTTCGCATACTGAGGATGAGGTTGCGGATGACTTGCTACGGTGGCAAAACCCATTCCTTGGTCAGAGCCTCTGAAGTCAGGATTCTAAGATTTGAATATACACCAGCTTTCTACTGAATATCCTCGGTTATGCAAATAACCCCACAAGCTGCTTCATTTCATATGGAGGAAGTAACCTTTTAAAATAATGACGTTCCTTTTAAGTTTTGCACTCCAGTGTCTAACTGAGAGTAATTGCTTATATTCTGAAGGTTTCGTTGGATTTTATTGTCCGTTAAAAAACATGTGAATGATTTGGATAATTATCCGCTAGATTTTTATTTCAATTCAAAAATATTTTCGCTGCCAAGAATGAAATAAAGTTAACATCTCATGGAACATTTCCACGGGTTTTAAATGCAGCTGTTAATTTGAGTGAAAAAATACACGACTTGGGGAAGGCGCAAACTCGTTCGTTAAATTTCGAGGTGATAACCTTTTTAAAATAGTTGTATTCCTTAAGTTTTGCACGTCAGTGTATAAGACGTGCCTGATTAAGGTAAGAGCTGCCACCTGCTGGGAATGTTTGAAGGAGTCTTATAGATTAATTTCTCTGTAGACCGCTTCGAATTTCAGCAGGGAAGTTGAGCAGACTAAAGAGCATGAATGAAAGGATATGCTCTTGCCCCACTTTACCACCTTGCATTGCAAACAAGAAAACAGTCCATGATATGCACTTGCCCTATCCTGTGGAGAAAATGAATCCCTATCCTGTGGGGAAACCAAAGGGAAATTTTAAGAATATTAAGAAAATTTCAAAAAATGATCAAGGCGTCATCAGGGAAGAGCCTGACCCAGACAACACAAGATGGTGCTTTCTGAGTGTGGGCAGCAGTTCGCCATAAGTAGCCCCCAAAACATCACAATAAACAATAGTAAAAATGCAAAATTGGCAAAATGTCCGGGCATATTAAAATATCAAAGGACACCACATATTCAAAACAAGCACAAACACAATACTGAACCCCAAAAAACTATAAAAAAGAATATTAGCTTACCCATATTAGCAAAGAAACATCATTTGGATATGACAGCCACACTTCGCACGAAAATCGCCATCAAATGCCATTTATAACTCCCTCAAAAATTTTACTATAGGACACAGTTATGAAACATAAATTTAGTATTTCATTTTTCAAAATTTTCTTAATATTCTTAAAATTTCCCTTCGGTTTTCTGTAATTGAATTATATTGCTTGCCATGCTGTCTGCAGCTTCGCGCAGTGAAAATATGAAAGCTTTAAAAACAACTGGGACAAATTGATACTTAAATATGAACTTTGAAGATTTGGGTTCGTACTTGCCCCACTAATATTTTTCGGTGAAAAAAATGAAATCTTTTAGATTTCAAGCTGAAAAATTGAAATCTAATAGCATTCGAAATGGAACTTACCTCCATCTATAAGAGCCAGTCCAGCCAGAATCAGAAACGGGGTGGATTTACCGACGAATTGGTAAAGTGTTCCCCCAAATACAGGACCAATTAAAACTCCGAGAGCTAATCCACCTAAAGCAATAGCCATGGCGTTGCCTCTCTCTGCGTCATCTGGATATTTTTCAGCCAGCATGCCCATACCTTCAATAAGATAGACTTTAGACTGTCTCCAATGAAAAAATTAATGCAAAACACATTCCTAAATATAGGGCAACAAGAGTTCAATCCCCTGCCGTTTTTCTATTAAATCATCCAGAGGCCCTTCCTACGAAGAGGCTAAGGTGCTCAAGCCCTTCTTAAAAAGTAAATACACTTTTATTCAATTGGTCTGTTGAAAAATCGTGTATGAAGACGTTTTTGACAATTTCCCCATACTTCAGTTGGGCCGCGAGAGCCCGGTTAGTAGAGTAGTTGATTAAAAACCGGAAGGTTGCGAGTTCGAAACTCGGTCCAACCAAAGACCGTAGTGTACACGAGGGCTGGTGCACTTTAAATTTGTCGTTTCCTCAAATGTCCTCCCGTTGGCGTGGTGTGGAAGTGGGGAGCCAGCGTGGGATGAGTGGGGTGCCAGCTCAGGTGTTGACCTCGTCATCGGATCGCGTTACATGGTGTGGTCCTCGGAGCTTTCCATGGGGATTGATCCCGGACCGTTGCCAACAACCCGTTGTGTTGCTCCAGTGCGACCTACCTACCTACCTTTTGTGTACATGTCCACATTCACTTCACGTTAAGAACATTGCTTGGCCAGATCTGGCCGTTGCGCCCTAAAAACCAATCACATCCTGCTTCAGTCAACAAATATTTATCCATAATTTTTTTATATTTACAAAAGTGTCCGTCGTTCCTTTAGAGTTGAACTAGATAACACAAACACTTTTAAAATAATTTTTATTCCTTTATTAAAATAAGTAGTTGAGCCACTTCAACGTTGCTTCTATACGTCTTGGAATGGTCACTCTGAAACTGGGGAAGCCGTGGCTCAGTGGTTTTGTCCACTGTACTAGCAACCTACGTGTTATAGGCGGAGCAGGTTCACTTCCTCCCTCGGTGAATTTCTCTTCTGGGTCAGTCAAACTTGTATGTGTATGTCCATTACTTGACGTTGCCTGTCTTGTGTTTGGCGCAGTATGTGCAAATATGGCCCTTGCGCCATAAAGCACAACCAACCACTCTGAAGCCCTAGTCTCTAGAAGCACATTAGAAACTTTCAATATTTCAAAGAAATAAAATTTATCACGGAATAAAAAATGAAATGAAATTAGTAATCACGAATCGTCGAGCTAAGTGAACTACATTTATGATTCGTAATTCTATATATTTTAATGATAAGAAGTGATTATATATATTCTAATGAGATAAGTGATTCTACATACACTGATATCCAAAATTATCTTTACATGCATAAAATCACGGATTTCTCAGAAACTGTGAACTATAATTTTATGAATTTGTGTGAAATGATACATAACATCATAACACATAAATACAAAGGAAAAAATTTAAGAGCACTGCATATGATATAAAACTGTAGCATGAAACAATAAAAATGGCAATAATATGTGACAAGGAGAGTTCAGAAAAAAAAGAGTAACTCAAAAAAAATTAAGGCTTATGAATTTAATATGGAATGTGATCACCCCTGACGTGTACACACATGTCATAACGTGTTTTAAGCTGGTAATAATGTTGTTAAGCACAGTTTGGTGAATTAAGTTCCACTCCTCCAGCAATGCGGCCTTCAGGGCATTTATTTTCTTCTAGGCGGACTTTTTTTATTATTTTTTTCTAGGAGGAGAATTTCTCCGTGTAACTGCTTTTTCAAGCTAGTCCCATAAGTTATCTATCGGGTTCAAATCAGGAGATTTTGTTGGCCAAGGTATTCGCTCTATGGCTTCACTTTCAAGGAATTCGTCAAAGAGGTTTGCTCGATGTGGACGAGCATTATCGTCCATAAATAAAAATTCAGATCCATATGCACCTCTGAAAAGTCTTACATAACGTTCTGAGACCTCAATCCGATATCTCTGGCTGGTCACGGATCCGCTGTTGAAAACGTGTAGGGGCGTACGTCCAACGATCATTATTCCTCCCCATACCATCACACCTGCACTACCGAAACGGTCACGTTCCATAATGTTCGAAGGAAGATTTCGCGTTCCTGACTCCCTCCAGATGTAAACACGTTTGGAATCAGATGTTCAACTAAACCTCGACTCATTAGTAAAGAGAACATGGGTCCATTGGTGTTCACTCCAGTTCTGATGTTCTTTGCACCAATTAAAGCGACCCTCTTTTGTTGTGAAGACAATGAAACACATACCCTTGGCTTTCTGGCATAAAGGCCTTTTTCATTAAGCCTTCTGTATAGAGTTTGCCTCGATACAACAGTTCCAGTGGCGGCTGCAACCTCTGAACTTAACTACCAATCAGTAGACTTCCTGTTACGACGGGCAGTTATTGCCAGATATCGATCTTAAGAAGCAGTTGTTATTTGTTTACGACCTTGTCCAGGCCTCCTTACAACAGTTCCAGAGTTCTGAAATTGCTTCCATAGCGTAGAGACTGTCTGTCTTGAAATATTCACACATCTCGCTGCTTCCATGATTGTCTGCCCTGCTTCTAAACGGCCGATAATTTGCCACTTCACAGATTCTTCCAAATGATATTTCGGAGCCATAACAAACCGTTTTGAGTCCTTACACACTGATATCAAACGCGCTGTATTGCAGAAATTCACTCAGATATTCATTTTGCGTAAAACGCTTGATTCACCGTCAGATGACGTAACTCCTTGATTTGCATATCAGAAACCGTTTGATCACTTTTGATTGGATAATGCTAATTAGGCTTGTCTTTCACTCATTCCCTGCAAAAATGGATTACATCGATTGGATATTTCATGGAATATCATTATTTTTGGGTATGTAAAGATAAATTTGGACATGAGTGTATTTTAATGAGATAAGTGATTCTATATATTCTAATGAGATAAGTGAATTTCATAACTCAAAACTATGTGACAAAAAGCTTTACCCTTCTAAATACCAAATGGATATTGCCAATTAAACTGTTACATTTACCGACCATTAAAACACAGACATCTTTATTCTATTTGAATGATAATTTTATAGAAGTATGTGGACAAAATGTCTTGTTTGAAAGCTTACCAGCCACACTAGTACATGCCGAACCAACTCCTTGAAGGGATCTTGCCATGAATAAAGTCGTATACGTATTTCCAATTGCAAATGCTGCAATGAAAAAATTTAAATCAAAACATTTCAGTTTCCTTTTCAGGAAATGAAACAATTGAAAAATTAAAATTTGCTGAAAATTGAAAATATTTAAAGGTTTATGACAATATGGCTCCTTTCATAAGGGTATGATGCATCTCGAATTTGTTTGTATTCTAAGAATCAATGCTATTGAAACATACCTAGTATGAGTGACCAAGAACATATGAAGTTTGCATTGTATTCATTTGTATACAGGGTGATTCGGAATGAATATTAAAGTATAGTGTAGCTCTGGTGAGAAGGTAGATGACTTTGGCGGAGTTCATTTCTACAAAGGTAGTAAGTTTGCTAGGGATGTCATCTACAAAATCATGTGTGATGACGCCATGAGTTTGTAGATGACATTTGTTTGCCAACTCGCTGTGATAGCTTTCAGCACCGCAACCTGAGTCGCAAACAAGATACAGGTGCAGGGTAAACAAAGCATGTCGATCACCAACAGAACATGTAATGACAACATTGTGGCATCCAATTTGTCGAGTTCAACAACGGCAGCATTTGGCGGTGTCGACGGCCGGAACTGTCTACGTGCGAAATTCTCCATTGAATTCCATTGTATCCGGGGCTAGTGTTGGCATTGGCTTTCCCGGTATGTAAAAGCAGCCTAAGAAATGGGATTTCCGAGACTTAGGCTGAGAAAGGGGATTCCTAGTGCTGGAGAACTGGTCGTAAGACCAAGTAGTCGTTAAGCGAGTAGGTTGTTAAGTGAGGCGACTGTATATTTGTACTTGAATAAAGAAAAACTGCTTCAGGTTAACTTTCGTTGTGTTGGAATTTATTTAGAAATTGCACAATAGTTTCTTTTTGTATATGTATAAATTAACTATTGCAGCGTTTCTAAAACGAAACAAGTAATTTGAAATGTAAGCGCTAAGTCACAGTTCACTGTTTTCACCCATTTACATCTTAAAATTCTCCGAGAAAAGGCTGTTATGAATAACTTCTTACTTCACTCAAGAAAAACACATGAATAAGAAGTGTTTTATAGATTAAAATAGAAAATTTAGAACATTCTATATGAGAGGGATTTTCCGAGAAAGCAAATACGCCAGATAAAAAGTGAAGGTTTTATTTCCTCTACTCAAATGCTCCTTCATGATACATATCCGGTTTACGTTAAAATGTACTTTATCGCTGTTTTGGCGAAGGTTAGCGTTTGATCTAATTGGCGTTGACCCAATCAACTATCATATATCAGTTCGGAATTCATTTTTTGGATTTCTATTGGCGTAGTGCTGAAATCGTGTTCAAAAAACAAGTCAAATGACATCACGTTCGGAATAATAACAGCAAACACGTTGCGCCACAGAAACACTACGGGCATCTACATTTAGCTTGAGAGAAAATGCCTCTCATACACACGTCACGGAACTTGATTTACTATAATTTGACTATTTATTTATTTTCGATCTTCATTTTGAATTTGGTTTTCATTTTGAATCTTCATTTCGATCAACCCTATATCCTAAATTAAAAACAGACATGAAGTCTGTTTTGTTTATGTAAATGCAGATGGTGTATGTAAGCATTTACATAATGAAGTAACTTAATTAAAATTAACTTACATAATGAAGTTGCGATTAAAATGAGGAATCCAAGGAACATAATTACACTGTAACCTATCCTGTAGATGAAAAGGTGAATTTTATAAAGAGAAGGCAAAATAAAAACATTCTATATAAAATATAATTTGATTTTAGACAAAGTATATTTTAGTGAAAATCATATTTATTCAACACCGAAAGTGTTTCCCTTTACTAATTTTAAGTGTTGAGTACATTGTATTATTTATATATATATATATATATATATTTATGGATATTATGTAAAATCATGACATTGATTAAAAATTAAAAGCACATAACTTTGTAGCATGATTGAAACCAAATAAAGATCTTCATTAGTTACTTCCATAAAGGATTTCGAATTTATTTTATGAAGCGATTAATTCTACCTTTTCAAACCTCTGATTCAGGAACCTTTTAGAAGTTAGTCTGGAAATAATGTTAATTTTCACTTCATGATTCGCAATTTTGACAAGTTTATCCACTTATCAATCTTTTAGTATACATACGTATCTTTACGAATGACATTCAACACAGAACATCTCGATAGAAGATACTAGAAAGTTAAATAGCCTTGAAGATTCTCTTTCGAGTAAGGTCATCTGGTTTGAACGTATAGGTCATACCTTTTCAAACACAGATCACGTCTTCGCTCTTATGTCATTAGAACGTCGTTGATGACCTTGCAAATTTGATACATTTCGGAAACACTCGATTTCACTTGGCTTCAAATTTATCACTAAGACACCTCATCGAAGTCTGCTCTTTAGTGCCATTTCTAATATTTAGAAAACACTCGACTAAAGTAGGATCATATTTACTCGCATATTTCAATGCCATGAATACAATTAGTCAAGCGGTATCGAAAATAAATCTATTATCGCTTTCAGAATCAATTGTTATCATGTGGGAAAAGGTGAAAATAATCAATTCCGTTCACTAAATGTATCCATGCACATGACAAAAAGAATGTTAGTACAACTGTCACATTAACTAAAAAGCATTTTTATCAAAATCTGACTAGTTAAAAGTCTTATGAAACTGTAGCTTTGTTTTAGCAAGACGTGTGAAAGACAGTTCAACTTTGTCTACCCAAAAGTACTTCATGGTGGAGATAGGTTACACTGCTGTATATACTATTATATTGAAAGTTAGTTTCTGTAGTGGTGGATAAGTTCACCCCACTGTCTTTTCACTGTCGCGCATTTTTGATTGTTACAAATGAATCATAAAATTATTTCTTAATAATATCGCAACTTATACGTTTCCTGGCATTATGCCACTCAAAGTTAATGCTATCAAAGTCAATCGTATCAAAGTCAATCCTATCGAAGTCAATCCTATCAAAATCCTATCTAAGTCAAGTTATCTTTAACGTAAGGTTCCATAATATTTGCCCCTTCAGGGGCACATCTTTTTTAGGTGGTCTATTCTTTTCCCATGGGGTTTACTGCCTCTGGTAAACATGGGGGCTCCAAGGTGCCCAATCAATCTTATCTTCTTCTCTCCCTCCTCTTTCACTTTCTTTCCCCGATTACTTGACGTTGTCTGCCGTGTGTTTGGCACAGCTTGGCCAAATATGGCCCTTGCGCCATAAACTCCAACCAACCATAATATCTGCCGGTTCTAAATATATTTTCTATGGGGTATTGCTCGATAGAAAACTTTTCTTATGAACTTTGTGACTGACTATGATTGAGATCCATGTTTTAGACACATTAAGATAGGATAAACTTTTCTTAAAAGTGAGTACATGCTCTTTCGATCTCATAAAAATGAAACGCAATGTTATAAGAGAATATGTTTTTTACCTGTTACTAATAGGTCCAACGAAAGGATTGGCGAATGCTTGTACTAATGGTTTAGAAGCAAACATGAGGCTTACTTCAAAATTTTCGTCAACTAGTTCTTGGTGTCTCGACTTTTTCTGAGTCACCTTTTTCTTCGGACTGCTGGTGGCTAACTTAGGTAGACTTTCTTCTCCAGAGAGTAGAGATGGACTAGTGAATTTCCAGAACACTTCGTTGGGAACCACAGTAAATCCTGGCACCTCCCAATCTGACTGTGGCTGTTTCTTAGGTTCTGGTATATTAGAGAGAAAATACGGAATATTTTCATCATTTAAAGATATGTTTGGCACTGGAAGTGCTTTCTTTGAAATCTTTTCTTCTGGTACCGTAATGGTACCCATTGGATGATGACGCAGATGATACATGAATGATGGAATGATGGGCACTGTAAGAAAAAAATGAAGGAATACACATTTTTTAAATTGAGGAATGAGTTGAACATATTACATGCAAAGATACTTCGTGATTATTCTATTTTTTCCCTTATGATTAGGATTACCATATTTCCTAGAGACAAAAACGGGACGTCAGGATGACAAAAACGGAGCATTAGGATGACAAAAATGGGACGGGGGATTGTATAATATTCAGTATTTTTTCGGGAGATCGTCAATAAAACTAGTTTCGTCTCTGACATTCCAAGGACCGATTTAAAGCTTTAAAAAGTAAGATTTAACCCTCCTGGCGGCGTGGTATCTCACAGTTGTGTTGCCGAAAACGGCACCCCGAAAAAGCGAGTTCCCCTTTAAAGTGTCAGGGTTTGGACAAAGGGAGTGCTTTCCCCTTCTTCAGTGGATTGGTCTCAGCAGTAGTCTATTTAGACCGGATCATCAAAGGAGAGCGATGGCAGTGATAGATAGCAAAGCCACGGGCTACTTCCCAGGTTCCAGAATACCCTAAGTATACCTAGAATCGTCTCAAGTGTGCTTCTCAAATGCTTGTAGAATGATTTTCAAATAGTGAAATAATTCAGGGGCCCAAAATACATTCGACTGATCCATACAAATATTCTTATACGTGTTTGAAAAAACAAATATTTACTATAACAATGGGAAGCTTTGAAATTATAAATTTATATATTTTTCTTTTAATGAGTAATTTTCTACTAATTGTAAATAAGTTAAATTCTGGCATTGATTTTCTTCCCCACAAAAGTTTACCTCCATTACACAGATTTACAGCATAATTTTTGTATAAATGAAGCGATGAAATTATTTATCGCAGTTGAGTTAGACATGAGAGACTTAAAGCAAAGCTAAACAAAAAATATTCAATACTTGCTTTGTTAATGTAAAATATCCTAAAGAGTAACCACAACGGATATTTCCCCAAAGGTTTTCAGATTTTGGGTGTTCACATATCCGTGAAGAAATGAGTAGAATCAAAACCGTACACATATGATAAACTGAGTTATTTTGCACCAATAACTTTTTAAAGAAATGAAGTATTGGACGTTTGGAATCTTCTTGATCACAATTTTGAACGATTATTTTTATTAAATTTTAATTGTCTAGTTATTTCAGACAATCCCTGAGAACCCCAATATACTAAAATGGCATCCGGATAATTAACGATTCATAGGCGCAAAATACAGAATACAAAAATGGAGGAATTAAGTAAATCCCGAAACATTTGCGATTTATTTCATATAAATGGTTGAAAATAATTTTATAAATCCATACAAATTATTTGAGTGATAATGGTTTGACGTAGCCTCAAACAGTTTTACATAAAAAAACCTAAATTTCAACCAGCTTTTTCGAGGATCTATGTCTCGTCATCTGACCGTGTTTCAAAATTACGTGGTGTTGTCCTTGGATCTTTCCCTTCGGGTTTGATCCTGGACCGTCGCTAATAGTCGTTGTCTTGCTCCAGTGCGACGTTAATTAAATACCTATCCACTGAAAATGAAGTGTTTCTCAACAGCCGGTCTCAGCCAATTACCTTGCCCTAGCATTAGTTATATCGGGTCGTAAGAGGTTATCCTGGGATTTGTTTGATATCTAAGGATTTTTTATGATGACATATTTTATAGTGATAATATTCTGAGAATATTCGTGAATGGTGCCAAAATGTTCAGACTCAAAAAGCCTTAATAACATCTGTATAGATAACATCACTGACCAAGTAACTGTAAAGAAAATTTCTCCACTGAAAATGAAGATCAAAGGGGAAATGAATCATCTATCGGGGTCTCAAATCTGATAATACTAAATACTGTTTCTTCGCAAGTTCTCCTAGCAGTGTAAGTTTTCGTTTCGAAAATCGAGTGACGTGATTTTTTTTAAAGTAATAAGCCCTAAAGATTAAAATTTTAATATGAATAAGAGACAAGGGATTTCGTTTAACTTTGGTGTACAGAAGTCTCGTATGGAAGGTGTTTATAGCCCAACAAATATAAATATTTGGTGAACGGAATGAGATGAAAATCAGCGCAAATTATTTTAATTTTTGCCTGAAAAAATTTACAACGCATTACAAGATTTCATTAGTTCAGTGATTGATAGCTAATTTCCTCTTCCATTTCCTTATAACCATGACATAATTAATAATTGTTTTTAATGCATGCACTTTGAAAGAATTTTAAAGGTATTTACGAGTAAATTTGTTGAAACCGGACCCTCTTATAAAACACTATCTGCATTACCCGGCGTCGATCGAATTGTTTGTAACTCATCGTAATATTCAATAGTAGTCCTATGGGGATTTCGAATTGTTTTAAGATCTCTCTACAGACCCAGGACAAATCAAATGGAGTTAATATCTAGACTATGTTTCTCGCAGGGTTTTAAAGAATTAGTGTAGCAAATTCGATATGAGTTGATCAAACTGTTATAGTAAGGATAATCAATGTAATTTCTATGGGGATTTCGAGGGCAGCGGTAGCCCAGTTCGAAGAGCAACGGGTTAGAAAACAGAGGGTTGCGAGTTCGAAACTAGGTCCAGCCAAAGACCGTCGGATACATGGAGGCTGGTGCACGTTAAATCTGTCGTGGCCTCAAGTGTCCTCACGTTGGCGAAGTGTGGAAGTTTGGGGTGGGGTGCCGGCTCAGGTGCTGTTCTTGACCGTGGTTCAAAATTATGAGGCGTTGTTCTGGGATCTTTCACTTCAGGATTGATCCCGGAACATCCCCCAATAGCCCGTTGTGTTGGCTCCAGGGGGACATTAAATAACTACCTACCTATTTGGATTTCGAATTGTTTTTAGCCCCTTCTCCCGACCCAGGACAAATAGAACGGGATTAATATCCTGTATAACCTATGTTTCCCGCAGATTTCCAAAAATTGAATGTACTAAATCTGGTGTGAATTCGTCTTCAAAATATTCAATGTTATTCCTATGGGGATTTTGAATTGTTTTTAGCCTTTCACCAGACCTAAGACAAAAGAACGGGTTAAATATGTAGTCTATATTTTCCACAGGATTCTAAGGAATGAATGTACCAAATTTGGTGTGAATTGGTATGACAGTGATCGTAAAATATTCAATGTTATTCCTAAGGGGATTTCAAATTTGTTTTGGCCCCTCTGCAGATCTAGGACCAATTGAACGGGGTTAATATATAGCCTACGTTGCCAGCAGGATTCTATAGAATGAATGTACCATATATTTGGTGTGAATTGTTCAGTGATCGTAAAAATACTTAACGCTATTCCTATGGTGATTTCGAATTGTTTTACCTCTTCTGCACACCCAAGAAAAATAGAACGGGGGTTAATATGTAGCATACTTTACCCGTAGGGTTCTGAAGAATAAGTGTACCAAATTTGGTGTGGATAGGTCAAACGGTGTAGATTTGTATAGAGGACAGAAAGACGCCAACTCAGCTTTGTATACAGATGTCTATCCCCTTGTTGCATTATGTGCGTTAAATATATTTTATTTCTGATCTGAAATGTTTATAATTAAATAGAATACTGCAGGTTAAATAAGAAAACCTATACAAATACGATGATTTGGGAAATTCAGATTAAAAAAAAATTTAGTCGCACCTGCTAGTAGCATGGCGGTGTTAAAAAATTTTAAAGACAAGTACGAAAGGAAGTACGAACAAGTACGAAAGAAGTACGAACAAGTACGAAGTACATTTGTCAAGACTGGCAAATGTTAACAATTTTAGGGCGGTAGGACGTCTCATTACCTTCAAGTGGTAAAAGTTCGATATAGGTATGTTCTAGGCATATTATGACTATATTCTCTCGTTTGATAGAGTGATATCTAGGAGGTGTTCTAGAAGTGACATACAAGAGCGCACCACCCCTTAAAAAGCTAAATTATGTTTTGTGCAAATTACATTCATACGAGGCGAAAGGTCTTTACCCATAGTTTCTTTTTTTTTTGCAAAAAAAATTTTATTTAACATGATTTTCAAAGGGTTAATTATCCATTGTTAATTAATGTTTGTGAGAAAGAACCAAACTAGAGGTTTTGGAATTTTTTAATTCTTTATCGCATTTCCCGCAGGTAGCCGGCTTCACCAAACCTATTAGAACTCCGTCAATTATCGCACTTCATCAAGTTTCCAATCCGTAGAGAAATATTAAAATAAACAATTGTGCGTAATTTAAGATGTATGTCTTGTGATTTTGGCTGCAGCAAAAATCATACCTTTAATTTTTTAATTTTCAATCTTTTTCCCTGAATTCATGTCCTTTCGTGTTGTTATTTGCTTTTGTTTGGTAAATTTTAATCGTACTTCAAATGAAGCATTTAAAAATGTTTTCATCTCAAAAAGTAAAAGTAAAATAGCAGTGAGAATACATTTTCGAAAAGTGCGTGTCGGTTCCAAATTTCCAATTCAACTTCATTTTCCCGAAGAACCCAAAAATAGACGCTTTCAAAGTGTAGCTTAACAAAGAGAGGAATGCCGTCGTGATACTCAACGAACACGCCAAAGGCAGTGACTTGAGGGAAGCATTTTAGGGATTGTCCGTTCCCATCAGGACCCCTCGCACAAAAGGTGTCCAGTCACGCCCTCTCGTTAGAGGACACGGGTGGTAGAGGGGAAGGAAAAGTGACCGTTCAAAGATTCTCGGGGTTGACACTTAAGCTTACATTTTGGTTTACGAGATATCTCGGGGTTGACACTTAAACTGGCATTTTGGTTTACGAAATATCTCGGGGTGGCCGCCTGAAGGGTTAAAACTTAAAAAATACGAAATTTAAATAGCCGGCATTGAATAACAAAGCCACCAGTAAACTAGCGTTACAGCAGAACAGACACATCGGCTGAGAGAGGCCAACGAAAACATGTTCCGGCGTTCACGATTCCAGGTGATGAATAATAGCTTATAATTGACCAATATTAACCCTCCTAGTGGTTGCCTCGACAAGGTATCTCTCCATTAGCAAAACTGACCACATCTTGATGGGCGAGATATCTCGTCATTCAAAGAAAGCTGACCAAATCTTGATCTTGTTATAAAAAAATCGGCAAGATCTTGATGACGAAAAGTCTCGCATTAGCAAAATTAGTTTTCATTAAAAACGGGACAAAATTGACTTTATTGAAAATATTAAAAAGAAAAAAAACGGTACTTTCTCGTTCAAAACGGTATGTATGGTCAGCCTACTTATTATGTTCCAGATTTCCAGTCTAAATAGGTTCTCTATTCCACAATATTGCTCAATCTTTGTAACATGAATGCACATTGTCCAAATGTACTACAAGTAGAACCGTTCCTGAGTAGTGTGCTGGGTGTGCATCTGAACAGAAAATATAGGGGCCAACTGAAAAACATTGAATAAAGGCGAATTTAATGATGAGGTTAACGTCTTAGAAAAATAAATTGTGATAGACACAAATATTCCTGCATTATAACAAATAAATATGCAGGAGAGCAGGCAATTGTGAAAGTCTATGGGTTTCCTTGTGATTAGATAAGCGGATATATGAATAAATATGAATATATGAGTGTTTTGTGCGATCATGAGTTTCATTCAATTTATCAAAAATATTTATCAAGCTCGGTTTATTAGGAACATCAATTGCTTTTAGGAGGACGATTTGTTGAAGTTTAAACGTGGACAGTCAATTTATCAGGAACGGGTTAAGCAACCGGAGGGTTGCGAGTACGAACCTCGATCCAACCAAATATTTCCGTGTACGTGGGGGCTGGTGTACTTTAAATCTGTCGAGGCCTCAAAAGTCCTCACGTTAACGTGGTGTAGAAGATAGGAGAATGGGGTGCCACCTCAGGTATTGACCTCGTCATCTGACAGTGGTTCAAAATGACGAGATATTGTCCTCTGATGTTCCTTCGGAATTGATCCTGGACCGTCGCCAATAGCCCGTTGTGTTGCTCCAGTGCGATGTAAATTCAGCTACCGACCTTCTCAGGAACGGTCCTGTATATAAAACAGCTACGTAGTACTTCCTAACAACCAGAAATATAATTTTTCGTATCCAATATTAGTAGTTTTATGGTTTAGAAATATGTTTTCGTAAACACGAATTATAAAATAATTCCTTTCAAAAATATAAAACTTCAATACATTATCAAAATGCATTATTAAAGATACTTATAATTTATTTATGTGATAGAATATTAGTAATAAATAATTTTTTCCTGTGAACACACGTTCATTTAAGGTTGTAATCATATGCCACCAACTTGGGAAAACAAGTAACACTCCAGCTGCTTTATGTACAGTAGCGGAAAAAAAACCGAACCACCCTCTTTATTTAGAGCACTATTCATAGTAGAGCAAATGCAAAGATATCATTCATTAGGGAATAACGTCCTCTACAAATTCAAATGCAAAAAATGCATTAGGGGCCATCTTCATATCAAATTTTGCACAAACAACAAAATTTCCAATATAAACATCATGTTTTGATCCCTTAATCAGATTCTACATCGTTAAATTAGTCTAAATATGAAATTTCATTACTTTACTATCTTTATATCCGGAGATATTCAATGTTAAAGTTGCTATCAATTTCAGGGATCATCTCCACATTGGAAATCGCTATTCGTAGATCGAGATTAATTGTAGTTATAGCTACCCAAATTTCAAACTTAAACACTATTTCAAAAGTATTTGTCAGCTTGTGTAAACGATACGAGAATTATTATATTTATTATGCAAGCGAAAACGATTCGAGAATTACATTATTATATTTCTATGCAAGTGCAAACGATCCGAGAATTATTATCCGAGGTTTATCAGATGTTTTTTAAGCTTTTGGTTGCCCCTAAAATCGCAATAATGAGGAAAATTTAATGTAACTCAAAAACTAACGATTGGAATGAGCTGAAATTTTGCTTGGTCATATTTGAAGTCCTGAATCGATTCCTATCAAAATACAGTAAGGTTCCAATTCATAATTTTTTCAAACATTAATTTAATAATTATTATTGCGTACTAAAAACTATTTTTAAAATCAAATATTAGGTGGATTTTGTTTGGGTTGTTTGACAGAAACATGGTATTAAATATCAGCGCTATAGAAAAGTTATTTAGGAAAATATCCATAAAAGTTTAAAAAACTGATTTAACATTAAGAGCTCCAATCTTTCTGTACTCATAACTTCGAAACGGTAAGACCTAAAGACATAAAAGTTTGATATAGATTCCAAATTGTGTGTCGAAATAGTGGATTTCTATTGGAAATTATGAAGTTGGTGCTCAATTTAATATGAAGACGGCTCTTTATGCAAATTTTATGTATTTAAATTTATAGAAGACGTTAATTTCTCTCTCTCTCTCCTGTTAAACGCCATCTTTAAATTTTCTCTACTGTTAAAATTGCTCGAATAAAGAGGGGTGGTTCGCGACTGTACAACATATGGGTGTGTTTTCGGAACATTTTGTTCCTAGAGATTATTACCACTATTAACAGTACTTTTGTAATATTTATCCATGATGTTTCTGAGGCGGACCCCAAACATTGGGCCCATTTAAGTTCAGGCGCCCCTGCTATCGGAAGAGTGAGGTATAAAAGTAAAATCGAACCAGAGAATTTAGAGTGCATTGGTGGGTTTCTCTTTCTGAAGTGTTCTCAAGCCAATCATTGTTTTGTACTCACCTACAGATGTCAACAACATATTGTCCAAAAGTAAAGCTATGGCGACGATCAAAAGGATCAAACGTCTGGATCCCCTCAGTCGGATCAAGCACTCGCAGCAACCGAAACCTTCCGACCTTTCCATCCCCATTTTGTGATCCTTCGCACAGTGAATCAAATAACTGAAAAGAAAGCAATAGAGTGTTACATTAACATAGACAACATATCAATGTTAAGTCTGTGTGACATGCAGCTAATTGCCAATGCCAATTGATTCAAATATCCAAGCCAATTAATATTCCCTTAAATTATTACTTCCAATTTGCATATGTAGAATGAATATCTTATCAAGGATGTTTCAAAACTTGCTATAGAAACTTTAAGGGAACGCTATGCCACTTCAACTGCCAAAGTTGAATATAGGTTTCGAGATTTATTTATTCTCCCCGAGTTAATCTGGACGAACCTTAAAAACGCGTCAATCCTTTGCGTCATTTTTTCTCTCCAGCGCGTCATTCACCAGCACCACACGTTATAAATACAGTGGTTTTAATTAACCCTTCTGGTGATGGTCTCGACGAGGTATCCCGTCATTAACAAAACTGTCCAGATCTTGATGGACGAGATATCTCGTCGTTAGAAGAAAACTGTCCAGATCTTGATCTCGCCATCATAAAAAAAAATCAGTAATATCTTGATGACGAGATATCTCGAAAACAGAGCAAAATTGATCAGATCTTCATGGACGAGATGTCCAGTCGAGACCACTTGGAGGGTTAAATACCGAGACAATGATGAGAGAATAATAGAGCGTATTGTCCAAAAGTAAAGCTATGGCGACTATCAAAAGGACCAAACGTCTGGATCACCAATAGTTGGATCAAGAGCAACCGAAACCTTCCGACTGCTCCATCCCATTTTATGATTCTTCGCACAGTGAATCAAATAACTGTGAAAAGAAGGCATCTAGTCAACATTAACAAGGATATCAAAGTTAACACTTCTGAAATATGTGAGATTTACGCATACATCCGCTGTTAATTGCCAATGCCAAATTGATTCAAATATTCAAGAACAAATAATATTCTCTTAACTATTATTTCCAATTTACATTTGTGGTACGAATATCTTATACGGGATGGGTTTTTTCAAAACTTGCTGTAGTGCCCGGCCCGCAGCTACATATGACCCTCCAAATATTTTGTTAAGGCACGGACTGTATACGGCCTTTCGAAAAGATTTACCCGACTCGCCGGCTAGATTTGACCCTCCAAATATTTTGATCGGGCCAGCAGACCAGATATGCACTTTGCATAGGTTTACCCGGCCCGCAGGTAGAGATATGGTAATCCAAATATTTTGGGCATCAGGCACGCAGACTAAATGCGGTCCTACATACAGGTTATCGGCCCGCCGACCAGATACCGCCCACCAAATACTTTTATCAGGTCTGCAGATTGGACATCCGGATTGATTTACTAAGTCCGCAGATAAAATAAGGCTCTCCGGACAGGTTTACCGGGCCAGCCGATCAGATACGACCCTCCAGATAGGTTTAACTTGGCCGTACCCCAGATACGGATACTAGATATTCTCAGAGGATACTCATCCATGAAAAATAAATATTTAAAAAAGTAGCGAATCGGAGCCCAACATTTCGTAAATTAAAATTGAGCAAGCAGATTCATATATCTGCATATTCTTGTTTTCTTTTCGCCACCAAATTTTTATTTTCTATACTAACCCTCCGAGTGGTTTCGACGAGATATTTCGTCCATCAAGATGTGGTCAGTTTTGCTAAGGACGAGATATCTGGTCGAGATAAAACTGCCCTATTACTCCAAGGGGAATGAAGATCCAAGTAGGAAAAACAAATTATCCCAGAACTGGTGACAGTTTGGAGCAGGATTGACAATTCAAGTTGTTTCGACGAGATATCTCGTCCATCAAGATCCAGTCAGTTTAGCTAACAACGAGATACCTCGTCGAGTGCAACCACCAGGAGAGTCAACGGATACCGGATTTCTGGCACACGCGAACGTCACGCCCCTTCAACTTCCGAAGTTGAATCCAATTTTCTTCTTGATTTATTCTCCAAAGCCGAGTTAATCTGGACGAACCTTAAAAACGCGTCAATCCTTAGCGTCACCTTTTTCTCTCCCGTCCGTCGTTCTCACACGTCATAAATATAGTGGTTTTAATTAAATACCGGAGAAGCGGGGCTTTCATAAAGTTCTTCCGCTGATGTCAGCTGAATAGTTGGGTAGTTTATTGCGAATACCTCAGCGGGACCTCGATATCAATTACCCCGAGGAATTTTCAAATAACGTCGGGCCTTCTGCGGGTGATATTGGGCATAAAGGGACGTTTCTGGGTAGTGGGTTGGTTGTGAGGCGTTTCCAGGGACAGTTTGTGTAGTTCATATTGAAAGCCCTCTGCTGAGATTGCTGCGGTGCATACGGGGTTTTGTATTATTATCTTCGGGTTACATTTATTTAACATCGATGTGTCCAAAACGAAAAATATATATCTTGTTGGATCGGAGCGAAAATTCGTTAACTGACAAGAAATTAGTTTTGCTGAACAGAACTATGGACACGTGATTTTGGCTATGGACACGTGACAGTTATCGCTCAGACAGTAATATACATATAAGAGGTTTAAACGGGAGTGTAGAGGAATTGAAAGGCGGTAATAAAGTACTAAGGGATTTAAGCTGTAGAAAAAGGAAAGGTTATACATGATATATATCTTTCCCAAACGTATGGGGCACCCCAAAACATATATAAACCATATAAAATCAACCACTGTAGGATTTATTCTCCAATTTTCCCACTTCATTTAAATGATTTGAGCTATGGAACTGCATAATATTGCTAAAATCCCACGCTCGCTGCTCCAATGAAATTCTTTAGTAGTCTGATCACAGAAGGCAAAGAAAAATCTGGAAGGTAGTGTAGAAAAGACAATGTGGGCGGACGCGAAAATAGGTTTAGACATTAAAAATACCTAACCATTGACCTAATGAGCATGTGCGCTCAGCTTCACGCTATTTCTTCAAGTCGCTCAGTTTGAAGATCTGTCACTTGGTTCCACAAAAGCATCCACAAAAGCACAAATCCTAATGCGTGACAAATTATTAATTGGATTATTAATTAATGGAAATTATTAACCAGCGTGACTAAAAACAGTAGTCTGCTCTTCAATAGCCAATCGGTCAATAGTCGATTCGTAAGCCCGCGTGACTTACTCTTCTGAGGTCTTACGACAGCCCACATGCTCTATTCCATTAGAAGGTCGATGTACCGTATCACTTCTACAAATGAATGTGATGCTATTGAAGTAGACATCCAGAAGTTGACTGGCAACATGACTGAAGTGTGCGCTTAATGTCGTGCAATGATTTAGAAATAAGAATTAACACCTGGAAGTATATGAAATTAAGCTTTGTATTTTTGATTAATTATATTTCATTTAGAGTTAAAATGTGCATATATGATAAGGTAGGTAGGTGGATGAATTAAAATAGCACTGCAGCAACACAACGGGCTATTGGTAACAGTCCAAGATCCATCCCGAAAGGAAAGATCCGAAGACAACATCTCGTAATTTTGAAGCACAATTAGATGACGAGGTCAATACCTGAGCTGGCACCCCACTCTCCAAACTTCCAAACTATGCCGACGTGAGGACATTTGAGGCCACGACAAATTTAACGACCACTAGCCCCCACGTACACGACGGTCTTTGGATGGATCGAGTTTCGAACTCGTTGTGTTGCTCCAGTGCGACGTAAATTCAACCACCAACCAACCTTACAAAAATGTTTTAAAAAATGTTGTGTCTTTTCTTCTGACTTCAGAGCAGTTTTATTAGTGTTAGTTATTTATGTCGGGATCATTAGGCCGTTTTCGTTATCATCCAAGTCTATTTAGATAAGAGCACGAATGTAGAAAGAAAATTTGTAAGGAGAAATGTCCACAACTACAACCCTCCATCCGAATACATTGATGTGCTATCAAATTCGTCACAGTACTCCTTGATAAATTCTATATAATTTTTATTCTCTATACATATATTGCGCTCAAGTTATAAATTAGGAGTTTTTCAATAAAAACTGAGCGCATAAAACCAGTTTCCGCTATTGACACTATCGAAATTATTAAAATAATCATGATATTGATCTTGCAAAAAAGTTCATTTAACTATTTAAAAGTGAGCTTCATTAATTCTGCAGATTGCATGCCATACTTATGCTGGATTTCCTTTTATTCAATTTAGAATAGACAAGAATTTTAACACACTCGCTAAAACTGCTTTAGTGTCCAGCTATTTTAAAGTCACTCGAAAGTACAAACTTAATGTATCGGTAAATTGAAATTATATTAAAAGTAACTAAAGTACAAATACTTGTAATCGATACTTAGTAACGTGAATAGCGACTGGTTTATGAAAATTAATATGGTACTAATTAGAATACTTTATCTGTATTATTTTAATAGATTATTTTTAAATTTTTAATACACAGATTTTGTTACACAGATAGGGCGGCATCGGCATCATTCGCCTCGGTCTCAAAAGTCTAGCTCGGCCTCTGTCTATATAGGGAAAGGTGGGAATCATCTTAGAGGAAAGTTTCATCAAATTGATTCAACCCACTACAAAATATTCTAAACCGATCAGGCCCATAAATCTTATTGTGCTCACTAAAGCTCCGGGAAAGCAAAGTAAATGGGTTACATAATTAAAACAAGAAGTTGCATTAGCCCCAAAAAGGAAAGCCTCATTCTATTTTACGAATTTTTTATTCTATTATTCACGTCAATATATTCATAAAAGACATTTTCTTTGTTTAGTACTTTAGTAGAAATTATTAGCAGTTATTAAGCAAATCAATAAACGCCTTTGTATTTCTTAAAAGTTCTATGCAAAAGTAATGGAGACCTACTGAATAAAAACACAATGAAAATATAATTGGATGATTGATTTTTATTTAAAAATAAAGAATATTTTTCTATTTTCAGATAAAGAAAGTTTAAAAGGACGTTAAAAGTGTGCAGCTCAAGAAGAAATCGCATTTACCGCAATTCTGCTAGCATATACAAATTAATACTTATTAAAAATGTCCTTAAATTTTCAATAAGAATTGTAACCTATATATTAATACGGGATTGTGTAACTTACGAGAACCCGCGATTCTTAAAAACGAAATCCGAAAATAATAATTAAAATAAATCCCGCATTATCAATAAGAGAATATGTTACGAAACAGACACAATATTAGTATCCCTATATGAAAGAAACCTTCGATTTAGAAGTATTCGCAGCTGTCAAAACCTTTTGCACAAAATCGCACCTCAATGAATCTTCATAGATCTCCCGCTAACAGCAACAAATATGCTTTGTTGTTTGGTGAAGATGAATAAATGTAGATATGAATAATGTAGGCTTGAGAAATCGTTTTCAAAACATGTTTTGAAAAAGGTTCCCCTTCCCTATTCATTGCATCATGCATTTCAATTTTTCGCAATTCAATGCCCTGTCGCAATGATTCGCAAAATATTTATTTAATTATTATTCGTCTACAGAAAAACACCCGATTACAGAGAAAGACATACGCAAGTGCAGTTAGATAACAGATAAAACAAAACACTTAATTGAAGTAGATTACTTATCGTATTGAAATCATTAAAAAATATATCAACTTCCGAGAAAGAATTATACAGTTTAAAAAATCGATTTGTAGCAAAACTGTTAAGTACATTTTTTTTAAGTTTAACAAAAATTAATTTACAGTTTCTGGTGATATACCTGGGGACGTTAAAATCAATACAAGAAACTAAAAAGGGCGAATCAACTTTGTTATGTAAAATGTGAAATTTTTTTATTAAAGCAATGTCTCCACGGAGTTTCAAAGTAACGAAATCGAAATGATTTCGCAAATCAGAAGAATGTGCATTTGAAGATTCATAGCTCTTAAAATAAATGTCTCTAAATTTGACTCTATTCTTTCAATATCTGTGATATGGCAGTAGTAATAAGGAAGACTTTTTTGAAGCACAATGTTTTATAGATACATAAACTCTCTTTTTAGCAATCCATTGCGGTATTGAGTCATGGAGATGATGTACAGTCTTTGATATTGGTCGCCATTTTATATCCTGCTGGAGAAGAGCCGTTGTTGACTTCTGTACCTGAGCTTGTAGATGTCGTCCCATGGTGTTCCAGACATTTTCTGTTGGGGATTTGACAGGTCACGCAATAGCGTATTTGTACCTCGTAGACATTCTTGTCAGATAATTACCATATGTAGACGAGCGTTATGCAACAAAAGCATTGCCCACATCAACTATAAAGGGGACGAGCTCTAAGATGGCATTATCAAATTAAGGAACTGATTAAATTCTGTGTAGCAAGCTGGGAAGGGTATCATGGCCACATCGCTTTCCATACCATATTATTAGTTCGGTAAGTGTGAAATTGTCCTCAACGTCAGACCGTCCTTTCCTGCCATCGCCAGATCTTAAGCAAAATTCACAACCAAGCTTTGAAACCATAAAACATCCAAACTTCCACGGGCAGACAGTGGCATTAATTTGGGAAATTATTAAAGGTCCAATTGTATTTGTTTAAAGTACTAATTTTTTGCTAATTTCATTTCCTCCTATCTGTATATTTTGAATACTGATCCATCATGTTTTGGGAAAGACAATCATAAAAATACGAAAAGAGAACTTAGGGGTTCGAGCCCGCAAGAGATGGTACCCGTAGAATGGAACAAATCTCAGTTCTGTCGACAATGGGTCAGTGTTTTTAAATGTGCATACAACCCTACTTCCACAAGTCGACTTGGCGATGATTCTTGACAATATAGTTGCGAATACTATAAATAGTAAAAATTGAAAAACTTTCAAAACAATGAGAAATCACAATTTAAAAACTTCGTCAATGACTATTTCGATGGAGCAAAAAGTCCACCATCATAAGAACAGGAGTAAATCACCGTCAATTTGACTAAGATTTCTATCTGTTTATAGATATTGTTTTAAAAAGATATTTTATCACTTCAGACCTCTACTGGTCTGCTTGTTGACCGAAGGCCGAGGGGTCGGAGACCGGAGTAGGATTAACCCTCCAAGTGGTTTCGACGAGATATTGCCGATATTTTGATGATGACGAGATCAAGGTCTGGTTAGTTTTTTCTAATGACGAGATATCTCGTCCATCAAGATCTGGTCAATTTTGTTAATGACGAGATACCTCGTCGAGACTACACCATCAGCGTTAAAAAGAAGAAAGTCGCCTGGAAATCACTTGACATGTGACAGATCGACTGGTAGCAATAATCATTGTCGTACGGTCGATAAAGATGTTTATCACTAGTTACGATCTATCGAATTAAACGATGATCGAGCTAATTAATCATCGACGTCCCTATATATCGTATCATTCAGCCTCGATATAACGGGTGTGGTTTAAACATTTCTAGATTTGGTATCAAATTTTTAAAAATCAATCCACCTTTCGTGTTATATAAGGGATTTATATACGTTATATAAATCCCTTTTCAAAGCTTGTAACTCGCTACCACTAGAACATCGTAAACACGAAAAGAAAATATTGTCTGAAAAGCGTTGCGTAACTACAACCTGTTTGAAAAACTAACCTTGAAGAGTAACTTTTTTTCTCTCCCTCTGCTTCGCTCCCTTTCTCTTCCTAGAAGAAAAAGACTGTTCGAGGTAGACCGGTAGAATTCGAAAATGAAATATGATGATTCGTTTCATTATGTAATTCGAGGAATTCATTTTGACCAAGGCTTGCCCTTAGATCTGATAGATTACATTGATCAATCGATATTTTCAATTGTAGCTTTGACCGTTGTTTGGGCGTAGAGTATAAGAATTATTAAGTGAAGTGTGTGTGATTATTTCCCCCTTCATTAACAAATTTAAAATATGGTATGTCCCTTATACTTCAGTTTATATTTGAAAATGAAGGTTCGGATAATTTAGACCTCGTTTATCTCAAACTGAATTCTTTCTCATTGAAAGAAATCTTATGTGACGAAATAGCAATGCATTGACGTACTAATTACAATGAAACTACTATGTATTTTACACCAGGGTCCCCATATAAGGGTAGTAACCGGTATAATGGTACCTGGGACCGAAGTTATGGGCGGCACGGTGTGAAAAAGGGGATTTCAGGGAAATTCATTCAAAAATGTACTTTTTTAAAAAACACCAAATATGCAAAATTATTTTATTTTATTTATTTATTCAGTGATTCCACAGACGGAATCCAATTACAGTTTCGCTGATACTACACTTTTATAAAACATTCAAACTTTTTCTTTTGAACACATCAAAATGATCCGAATATCTATTGTACCAATCATAAAATCTATGAAAAGCATTGTTCTTAATTTAATTGAAATGAGAAAAAGGAATTTTAAACAGAACTTTGGATCTTAAGATGCTACTAGTGGTTTGCAATTGCATGTTGGTTAGTAATTCTGGGGACTCAGCATAATTATTCACAGCTTTGAAGAAAAAAGTTATGCAAAATATTTCTGTTTTTCAAAATTAAACGAATTACGGAAGAAAGAGGGTTCAGTATCAGGTGAACAATAACCATATTTTTAAAGTAAATATAGAGCAAGAATTTATTTTGTACAATTTCGATTTCATAAATATGATTTTTATAAAAAGGGGACCCGATTAGTGGCTCTGATCCAAAGTTGGTACCAATGAGTTTAATAACATAATAATAGTATAAATATTTTCAAAGCATTTAGTTTTCTTAACAACGAAACCAAGATTTTTATAAGTTTTGCCAACAATGGTATGAGAAGTATAATCTAAGTCACAATTAAAGTCCGTTTGCGCTAGCTACCTTCGAGTTGCAGGCGGCGCAGGTTCGATTCCTGTCGGGTGCATTCCTCCCTGGGTGTATTTCTCTTTTCTGTGTCAGTAAAACTTCAGTGTGAGTGTATGTCTATTACTTAATGTATGTCTGGCGCAACATGGCCAAATGTGGTCCTTGTGCCATAAAACCCTAACCAACCATATGCGTAAATCAATTACAAACTTTTAGGGTTAGTAAAATCTCCATTGATAGAGTAGTTAGATAAAAATTAATTTTTGCTGCGAGAATAACTGCTAATGACTCTAGAATAACTGGCTGAATGAAATGAAAAATAAAAATATATATTTTTAAATGTCTGAAAAACTTGGATAAATGCCTTTCGCGTCACAAAAACCACGAATTCACAAAGAGTGCCTGGAAATGCTTTTAAATGCAGTACTCATCATTCGCAATATCAGCTGCTTTTTTATGAAACATATTTCTATACAGTCGAATACCGTTTTATTTCTTGCCAAAAAAGTCCAAAATCATCAAAATCCTGGCCTTACGACTTGCATTTTCACAGAGTATTAATTTAATTCTGTGGAGGACATGCAGATGTGTGCGAAATTGATTATGAATGAAATGATACTTAGTATATATTACTATGCAGATGGGTAGTTTTTAAACCTGCACACACATAAGCAGGAATCGTAACCTCGTTTCATAAACTAAAACATCTTTTATTAGTTATTATTAATAATGAAAATTGAAATAAAAGTGCTTACATTGTACACACGGTCATTTTCGGGAAGCAAACCGAGATGTACTATTTGTGTATATTAAAAATTCAATATATTAAAAATTTAATATATTGGAATTTATTTTGTAAAGGTGGAATGTAAAACGACTGGGTTGTAATGTGCAGTCCAGTAATGCGTGATTGTTTTTCTTTTGAACTAACTCTAGCAAATTATCGCCTAATAAACATCTAATCACAATCCACAACTATAATCAACATTTCCTCTTGTTTACATTCAATTTCCTATAATTTTTAAGTAAAAATTACGAATTTGATTTTCCTTCAAAAAAGAGCAGTCCTATATTTAGTATATAGTCCCCTATTATATATATATATATATATATATATATATCAATTACGTAGAAATTCTGGTTATGTAGATCCTGGTAATATCCCGCTTGTAGTAATCCATCGGTCAATATAGCAATTGATTGATCTGCTAAGATTTATACTTTAAAATTATTTTCCCTCTCCACTAGACTGGCGCAACATGGCCAAATATGGCCCTTGCGCCATAAAACCCCCAAAACAACCAACCTCTCACTAGTAGCCCGTTGTGTTGCTCTGTAGTACGACGTTATTCAACTACCTACTTCCTCTCCACTAGCTTAAGCTGTAAATTGTATTTAAGTATAAAGCTATCATGGTGTATAAGAAACATCATTTTAGACTCACAAAAATTGCATTGGATATCAGAACGAATATCACTGTTGCGTTCAAAAAGATTTTCTAACATGTAGTTTAAGTAATTTAAGCTGTTGTGAAAAGTACCCGTCTTAGCTATTTTAAGTTACTCATTCAATTTGCGAGAATCATATTGTAAAATAAAGTCAAGCGAAAATATCGCAGACACATATGACAGTTCAAATATAAGTTTCCAAATTCAAAGTCGTAAAAGTTACACCTCCATTTAATGTAAAACTATTTAGAATGTACTGAGGGCGCGACTTGCAATGTCCCTTATGCCATGCGAGAAAAACCTGGATATTGGTTCTTGATTATCCTTTTTCCATATTTAGCACTTATTATGTTGGTCATAAAATATCCTAAGAACGAAGTTAAAATTATCGGAACTTAAAATTAATTAAATAAAATAAATAAATGTTTCAGACTATTTTCCCTTTGCTTCGAAACATTCATATTGTGCATTTAACAGTTGGATTAAGTGTGAAATAAATACTGCAAGCTGGTTTAAATGCTTGATACGTAATTTCAATATTTTTACGGAATTTGTTTTGCTATTTGCAGTAGTGTTTTACGTTTTATGCTTAAATGTTAAATAAATGTAACTTTAAGTTTTAAAATTTTAGAAAACTTCAAACATCTAACTTCTATGAATCTAAAAATGCGGGAAAACTACTAAATGGAAGTAGCTTGGAAAAGCGTTTTGAAGCTAGGACGAGTTTAGATTTTCATATAGAAAAATTCAAAATTAATGTACATTTCTTACCGTCTGAATTACAGCAAAATGCGGGAAAACTACTAAATGGAAGTAGCTTGGAAAAGCGTTTTGAAGCTAGGACGAGTTTAGATTTTCATATAGAAAAATTCAAAATTAATGTACATTTCTTACCGTCTGAATTACAGCAAAATATTTTTAAATTTGTTGAATTGAAAATAACTTTTCATTTATAATTTACTGTTTCTATATTTATCTGCTGTGGAAATTTTGAGAAATCCGGAGAGAAAGCAGAGGTTATTAAAACAAACTCTTACCTAACCAATATTCATCTTCCGATGAAGATCGCGCTTTGAAGAACTCTCGTGACCTACTGTTGAATCAAAACTTGAGAATGGAGAAGGCCTTGGTCGTTTCCCCGCCAAAACGCGCCAAATACACATCGCCAGGTGAGACTCATCAATCATTGAAACCTCGAACTTCTCTCCTCTTTGAAGACTTTCAATGTAAAACAATTCGAGGTGTTTGATAATTGATCAATAAATTAAATTAAAGAATGAGAGTTTCAAAATATTATCCCGTTGGGCTAATCCGTTACTCTTCCAACCGGCCTCCAACCGCTACCGCGGCCCTTGTATAGTTTGAATACTTCATTTAAAAACGAAATTACTTTAAAAAAATGCATCTATCATTAAAATTTTTATTTTTATGAACAAGAATAGAACTTTCGCTGAAATGCAAGTTTTAAAGTTCTACAGCCCGCAGCATAACTCAAATTGAAATGCACATGTACGGGCTATTTTTTAATTTCAGTTGAAGTACACAATTTCTGGAGAAACAAATGCACTATTCACAAAATCTTTACTTAAAATTATCCACATTTTTTTAAATTCGTCGTTTTAATATTAAAACTTGAAATAAAATATTTTCAGGAGCGATATAAACTAGAAATCAAACTGTAGACCATTTATGGAATACGATGTTTAAAAATTCGTGGTAGAGGGCTGTATTATTTATGTACTTAGGAGCTTTTAGAACAAGTTTAGTAAACATATTAGCAACCAAATAATGTTAAAATTTTATAAACCAAAACATTTGGACTTGAGGTTTTGATAGCAAAACGACAAATAACAGTTGTGTTTATACAACAATAATGAAGGTTTTAATATACACTCATGTCCAAATTTATCTTTACATACCAAAAAATAATGATATTCCATGAAATATCCAATCGATGTAATCCATTTTTGCAGGGAATGTGCGAAAGACAAGCCTAATTAGCATTATCCAATCAAAAGTGACCAAACCGTTTCTGATATGCAAATCAAGGCGTTACGTCATCCGACGGAGAATCAAGCGCTTTGCGCAAAGTGAATATCTGAGTGAATTTCTGCAATACAGCATTTGATTTCAGTGTATAAGGACTAAAACGGTTTGTTATGGCTCCGAAGTATCATTTGAAAGAATCTGTGAAGTGGCGAATTATCGGCCGTTTAGAAGCAGGGCAGACAATCATGGAAGCAATGAGATGTGTGAATATTTCAAGACAGACAGTCTCTACGCTATGGAAACAATTTCAGAACTCTGGAACTGTTGTAAGGAGGCCTGGACAAGGTCGTAAACAAATAACAACTGCTTCTCAAGATCGATATCTGGCAATAACTGCCCGTCGTATCAGGAAGTCTACTGCTCAGTAGTTAAGTTCAGAGGTTGCAGCCGCCACTGGAACTGTTGTATCACGGCAAACTGTATACAGAAGGCTTAATGAAAAAGGCCTATATGCCAGAAAGCCAAGGGTATGTGTTTCACTGTGTTCACAACAAAAGAGGGATCACTTTAGTTGGTGCAAAAAACATCAGAACTGGAGTGAACACCAATAGACCCATGTTCTATTTACTGATGAATCGAGGTTTAGTTTAACATCTGATTCTAAAAGTGTTTATATCTGGAGGGAGTCAGGAACGCAAAATATTCATTCGAACATTATGGAACGTGACCGTTTCGGTAGTGCAGGTGTGATGGTATGGGGAGGAATAATGTTCGATGGACGTACGCCCCTACACGTTTTCAACAGCGAATCTGCGACAGACCAGAGATATCGGGATGAGGTCTTAGAACCTTATGTAAGGCTTTTCAGAGGTGCATATGGGTCTGACTTTTTATTTATGGACGATAATGCTCGTCCACATCGAGCGAACCTCGTTGACGAATTCCTTGAAAGTGAAGCCATTGAGCGAATACCTTGGCCAGCAAAATCTCCTGATCTGAACCCGATAGAGAACTTATGGGACTAGCTTGGAAAAGCAGTTGCACGGAGACATCCACCTCCTAGAGATATAAATGCCCTGAAGACCGCATTGCTGGAGGAGTGAAACTTAATTCACCAAACTGTGGTTAACAACATTATTGCCAGCATTAAAACACGTTATTATATGTGTGTAAACGTCAGGGGAGATCATATTCCATATTAAATTCATAAGCCTTAATTTTTTCTGAGTTATTCTTTTTTCCTGAACTCTCCTTGTCACATATTATTGCCATTTTTATTGTTTCATGCAACAGTTTAATATCATATGCAGCGCTCGTAAATTTTTTCCTTTGTATTTATGTGTTATGATATTATGTATCATTTCACACAAATTCATAATATTATAGTTCACAGTTTCTGAGAAATCCGTGATTTTATGCATGTACAGATAATTTTGGACATGAGTGTATTTTTAAATTCATAACTTGAATAACAGTTAGTCCATCATTGATCATTGTATAGTTAATGGATCTTACAAGAAGTGCATACAGTTTCATTATTGTAGGATAATTAATTATTGAGATCAGGTATAGTCAAAGTGAGGAGGCTTTGAGGGCTCAAGAAAGTATCGATTATAAACGCAAATTATGACTTTATATGACAAATTATATTATATGACATTCTCAAAAAAGTTATTAAATTATTAAGAATTTATTAAATGAATCCACTAGGCAGTAGGTAGTTTAATTTACGTCGGACCGGAGCAACACAGCGGGCTATTGCTGACGGTCTGGTATCAACCCGAAGGGAACACCTCGGGGACATCTCGTAATTTTGATCCACAGTCAGATGAATCAACTAGAAAATAGGAAAGTATGAAGAATATGAATTGTTTCCTCACTAACATAATTGTACCACGTATTATATATCTACGTGTGGGGGTCGCCGTGGCTTACTGGATTTGTTCACTGCGCTAGCAACCTGCGAGTTGTATGCGGCGCAGTTTCCGTTCCTCCATGGGTGCATTTCTTTTCTGTGTCAGCAAATTTTTCCTTGCATGTGTCCGTTTACTAGACGTTGTTTGGCGTAGAGCTTGGCCAAATATGGCCCTTGCGCTGTAGGTTCCAAAACCAACCAACCAACCATATCTATGAGTAGTCTCAACACTTTAAAAGAAACAGGAAAATGAATTCCGAGAAACAAAATTTGAATTATTACTAATTATATTTCTTTAATCGTCATAAGTATTTGGCGAACATAATCTTGTGAAGTGATTCCTGTACTCGGATAAATCGACCTTTGTTACTTTTTTCGATGTGCTGCTTTGGCTCGCATGTTCGATTCCTGCAACTTTACCCTGGGTGTATTCCTCTCATATATATCAGTAAAACTTTCCTTGTGTGTATTATCCATTACTTGACGTTGTCTGTTTTGTTTTTGGGGCAGCTTGGCTAAATATAACTTTTGAGCCCTAAAACTCAATCAACAAATCTCTTTTTATGGTTACCACGTAATCCCTTGCTAGTGAAACAATCTATTGACGAAACAAAAAATATAAATATTTTAGTTGGACTTTTTAAAAATCTGATCCGGATATCTGTTGTTGCTTATATTCTTGGTCTAGAAATGTAGACCATTTTTTTCATTAGATCCTAACGTGAGAGCAGGAGAGAGGCTGTGTGTGTCTCCTTTCGTCTTCCACCAATAAATTCAAAGAGGCACCGATGCAGTTGATGATATGAAAGGAAGTTGCAAGTACAGGAGCGAAGATGGAAAACCCTGTCTCTGCGCTCGAGAAGAAAAAGTACCTTTTCAGTAAAAAAAATTATCGTAACAATGTGTAGGGGTGTCCGAGGACTTACAAATTTCATCAAGGACATACGGAGATCTTCATTTGGCATACAAATTTTATTTACAACTCTGGGCCCCTCCGAAATGAAATTCTGGCTACTCTACTGGTTGCATATAAGTAACACTTCAAAACTAGTATTTTGTCAAAATTTATTCTTCTCATCTTGTAGACTTAAAAGAGATAGAAGCATTAAAATAATTTTACCTTTTTAGAGTAACACCATGCTATAAAAGTTCTAAGTTTGAAAAATGCACTGAAATTTGTACATACATTTAAAACGCAACTGATGTCTAGGTGTTCTCTAGATGGGTGTTGGAACAAAAGGATCCACCATATTATAAAACTAAATTTTTATTATGCGCAAAATACATTCAAATAAGTGTCTTCATCCCCATAAATATTTAGAAGAAAACTATATTCACGCTATTCATGAACGAAGGGTGTCATTTCGCATTAAATTGGCGATGCTCTACAATTTTGTACATGACCTTTTTTTCCGTATCTTGCATAGTTTTCTAGATAGGTACCACTAGGGCGCTGTAAGTGCTCTCGTGTAGCACTTTGCTATACTAAAACATCACTTTCATAACTGCAGCCATCTGCGTTCGATAGTTACGTGGTTTTATGTAAGGACTTTACTATGTACCCTGCATATGAAATAAATATAACTTCTAACTACACACCTTTAACATTTATGGCAAATGCATTGTATGAATATGAAAACTATTTGTTAAATTCTGTCAAAGATGTGTGCTAACTAACGTGGTGATTTGTCTCTTCATAGTTTAAGAAACGACTTCTCATTCGTTAAATATAAATGCTCTCCTTTTGTCAACGTTGAACAGACTTTCTCTTCCAGAAAGTGCCATAAAGCTCAGTTTTCACCTTCTTCTTTTACAAGGTCAAGATTACTCACATCTAGGACAAGAAGTAATTTGTCTCGTCATTTGTTCCATCCCTTCCCATTCACCCACCCAGCACACAAATGTGTTCTTCGCTTCTCCTTGCTTTAGCAACTGACCACATCTCTAAAATGCTAAATGAGCATTTCGTTTGCATGTATTTTTGACTGTTTTCCAGGTACGTAGGGTAACATTGATAACTGTGGATGCCGAGATTGGATGGAAAGCAAATAAAATCTAATGCTCAGCTTTAGAAAACCTTATAAGTCAACTCTAGTCGCTGTTGTTTCTTTTTTGCAGATAACAAAATGCGAATCATTTTTCGCCCTAAGTTAACCCTCCAAGTGGTTTCGACAATATATCTCGTCCATCAAGAACTGATTAATTTTGCTAATGACGAGATACCTCGTCCATCAAGATCTGGTAGTTTTGACCTGATCTAATGAATGACGAGAAGATAATGACAAGTTACCTCGTCGAGACAACAAACAAGAAGGATAAAAAAAGAGCCCAACAGACAGGAGCAATCGTGCAATCCTGGGCAACTCTATGTAGAGCATCCAAATGCTGTCGATGAGCATGATGGCTGTCTTACAAAAGCGGAGAATTAGGAGAAGGATAAATCATAACCAAGGACCCACTGCGCATATTATTGGACAAGATGCTGGCTTCATTAGGAAGCTGGGCTGAAGATACCCATTGCGCATGACAAACACCATTAACCAATCATAGTAAGAAACCGTTTGAGGATGAAAGGACGGAACATCCGCATTCAAGGATGTCAAAATCAAGGATGTCAACTCTCCAAGTGGTTTCGACGAGATATCTCCTCCATCAAAATCTGGTCTAATTTGCTAATGACGTGATACCTCGACGAGACAACCACCAGAAGGGTTAAAATAGAAACTGACATCAGATTTATGTTAAAAAATCGTCTTTTCTGCTTCAGTTCTTGTCGATTTTTATTATTTTTTTGCCACCGAATTGAAAAAACTTTTATTAGGGGATGGTGGGCTACAATGGACTCTAGACAACTGCTGTTTTCAGACTTGTCTGCATTTTTACTCCTTACGGGCTTAACGAAATTTTGATTTGCATAAGCTAGAATTTATTTTTGGAACATCGTGCATTTCTGCGGGGGTTCCACTTTGAATATATCCCTGCTCAAATAAATTTTGGTAACTTACATCTCCGAAAATTCGATAGGATTTCATGAAAATCGGATAGAACAATTTCAACATTTATACAATATTTTAAAAACATTACTAGCTATTATTGGTTTGTAAACTCGTTTGATTTCGGGAAATTTGTCATTGCCTATCCATGGGAATCACAGTAACGAGGATTACAGAGATTATTATCAAGGAATACAATCGAAGTGCGCAAGATAATTGCAACTGGGTCATTCCATGTGAAATGAGAAAAATCAGGAAAAACTTGTGGCCGTATGGTGACGGATTTTCATGAAATTTGGGACAGGGGTTTAGTTTATGCATAAATAACGACATCCAAAATATTTTGTCAAGTTTCAGGCATTTAAAGGACTTACCACTTTGAAGAGCAGTTGTGAAATCGCTTAATGTTGCATGCTTGAAGATCTATTTCTCAAAAACTATTTAATGTAGGCAAAATATTTCATGTTTTTGAAATCAATGAAAACTTCTTTTTATCTGTTTGGAAATAACAATGTTAAACAACATGTTTAAGCTACAAATTAGTAGCGAAAAATGAAAAATTGTCAATTTTAATAAAATTAAAAAGTTTCTATGGGCCAAAGGAATTTAAAGGCATTGCTGAAATTCATACCAGTTATAGTGCTAGGTATGATAAAACTATTGCTGAAGTTTGGAAGTCGGCTTTTATTTTCTTCAACTTCAAAATAGCAAAGGTAGGTAGTTATTTTAATTGACATAGGACTGCAGCAACACAACGGGCTATTGGCGACGGTCAAGGATCAAACCCGAAGTAAAAATAGCATTGAAAAATTTAAAAGGACGATTTTCCACTTAAAATAGGCACGTAAAATCAAATGAAGGAAAGAGCTCTGACGAAAACTATATTTCAGAGGAATATATGTAGTTTAATATGTCCTTTACTTGAAAAAAGATTCAGGATTGTCCTTTGAGTCCTAAAGCAACAGCAACAAAATCGATAACACGGAAAAACGGGTATTACCCGTCTCAAAATTGGCGACTGAGAGTTTCGTCGCCAAACGTCTATTTGAATAGGACTAATATGGATTACCATATTTCAAAACTATCGCCACAACTGGCGATATTTATTATCGCCAATCATAACATTCCCTTTCCATTCTTCACATATTGCACGTTTCAAATGACAACAGTGAAATAAAAACAACGAAATCCCAAATGCGAACACAGAAATACCAAATTATTTTTAACTTAGAAGTAAATTATAAAACACCAAATTATCATTAAAAAGCTTCAGCTTCGATAAAAAAAAGTCAGATTTACGCACATCCAGTTAAAAATATTCCTGGGGCAAAAATAAGCAAAAGACAATAAGGAAAACTTCAGGAAATATAATAGATATCTTGGTCTATAATGTGTTGAAAAGTGTTTATATTTTCGGAGCTTTCGTTGAAGTTAAATATATATTTCAAAAAATTGAAAATTGCATTTCTCCATAATTTTACTTTATACATGTTTTTTTTCTTTACTAAGGAATAGAAATACAATCACTAAATTCCGCCACGCTATTTGTTATGAAAAGCTCTTCATTGAGAGTAATTCTAATGTTGTCTTTCCCTTTCTAGATACCAGGATATTTTGAAATTTGTAGCAAATTGGTAAAATTTCTATTTTCGTTGATCTGATTCAGCAGTGACGGCTATTAAATTATATTGACTTCTAAGAAACCCTTTCTGAAGAATGTAACGATATAAACAATTTTAAATTTGAGTCAATAACTTATTGAAATAGTGTCGCAAACAAGCCACTTACAGTGCTAAAAAAAAAAAATCTGAATTTGTGACCTTGAACTTTAAATATTGTTCATTAATTCCTCTCATCTTCCCTAAATACTATTGTGTATCAGTGTATTCTCAATGTGGTAACTCCATGTTTATTTTGATTATGTGACTCCATGTATGTAATTGTATCTCCATATTTTCACTTTCCTGTAGTATTTTTGTAAACCTGGCAGCAGTGTATTTTCCTTTTTGTTTTTTGGCAACAGCCGTAGTAGTTCTTACTTTTTTTTAGATGTACGTTCGAAGAAAATGAAAGGCTGCCTAATAAGCAGCTATTTTCTAGCTAGTAAGTTGGCTAGCTAATAAGTTGCTATTTTCTCTGTAAATAGTGTTTTTCGTCCAATAAATGTTGAGTGTGTTTTAAAATTCGAAGTCAGATTATTACTTCTTTAACTGAGAAGTTCACAAACATTTAGTTTTAGTTTTGAGATGTTAAACAGTGTTTCGTGAACAAATATCAATAATTAACAAAATATAGATTTCTGAAAAATAATATTTTGCAGTTGCTCATTACTTCATATAACCTATTTAAAATCGGTGATATGTCAGCGCCACAGCCAATTTACACATTTTGCATGGAATGACCTGTGTTCTCTCTTAAGAGATTGACTTAATATGCATGTTGTATGTACACAGTATACATGTAAATTGTAACGTATGTTGTATGCATATATGATACAATCAATATATAGATATAATTAATATGCAAAAAAACTTTAACATTCTAAATAGACATTCATTTTGGAAGTATGCTCTATCCACCCCATCTTCACTCTTTTAAATTGGTGCGGTATCTCACGACTCTAGGCACGAGAGTTGTGATGGTATTATTAAGTCATTAAGTATGAAATGTCTGATTTCGAACTGAAAGTTTGGTTTATTATATCTCAAGCAAGAAGCAGTATAATTAATCAAAGTATGCGCCTAAACTATCTGTACAGTTTTGCCATCTTAACGGTAGCTTGTTAATGCCGGCAGCGAAGAAGATTGGAGAGCGAGTGGTGAGAAAATAGCGAAAGGCGTTTTCTACAGCTTGATGGGAATTAAATATTTTTCCTTGCAAGAAGTGGTTCAATGCCTGGAGGAAATGGTAGTCAGTTGGTACAAGGTCTGGGTGACAGTTTCCAAGCCCCTCTCCTGTAGTTTGAGCAACGTTATTTGTGCAACATGTGGTGGAGCATTGGCCTGTCTATTCACCAATCTCGGCCCCTTAATCACAAGCTCCCTCATCATTCTGTTTAATTGGTTACAGTAGACATCCGCCATAATCGATTGACCAGGTCTCATGAAGCTGTAGTGGTAAACATCAGCTCTGGACCACCAAACGGAAGTAGTATGCAGAGGTGTATCAGAGGCGGAAGTGACGTCATGCCACGTGACCGGAAGTGGGAGGGTCGTGACGTCATACCACGTGACCGGAAGTGGGCGTGTCCGAATGACGTGACGTATTGTTTGTTTACATTTTGGACTTTTTTTTTGTCATCGACTTCGTGCAGGCGTTGAGCTGTTTCAAGATGGCGTCGTTTCGTTGGAGTTGTGTTGCCATGGTGATGAATCACTCGTAGTGCCATCTGGTGGAGAAATTAGAAACCCTATTATTTTTAATTAAAAAGGAATTTCTTGGATTCGAACCGAGGGCCATAGGACCCGAAGTCAAGCGCGCTATCCGTTAGGCTGTAAGAGAGTTAACTTAAGAAGGTGAATTAATGTAGTGTTGGATTTTTTCTCTCTTTTGGACTTGTATTTTTTCTTAGTATTAGGAATGGGTTATTTTTAGAAAATGTTTGAATAATTGCATAGGGGTTTTAATAAATGCTTTTACAAAATGACTTATGGCGCCATCTAGTGATTTTAAAAGTAATTAATCTAAGGAACGAATTGATTTCTTAATGCTTTTACTTTATTCATCACCAGTGACGTCAGTGTGTTTACGTTTGGGACTTGGATTTTTTTTTCCTTCTGAGATTTCGATGTGACGTCACGATTATGTCCATCGAGCAAGTCTGAACTTGAAAAAGTCTACTCACAATTCTTTATGTTATGAGTATGGTAAATTGTTTACAGATCGTGAAGGCTAGGCATATTTCCGTCGATTGGAAAACGAATTAACGTATTAAAAAAAGACGAAATTTAGAAATTTTAGGTCAAAAATATACTGTGCCTTGTAAACTTGTAGCATACGAAGACGAAGGAATAAGCTATACTTTTAGCGGGTCTTCTATTGCAGCCAAGCCTTGATCTCCTAAAGTATTGGAAATAAAGGGAGAAATGGAGCGAATAATTGGTGCAAGATTTAATTTTGAGTTGGTGAAGCGTTATAAAGATGGTAAGGACTGCATAGTTGCCCATAAAAACAACGAGAAGGACTTGGAACTTTATGCACCCATAGCGTCTGTTTCATTTGGACAGAAAAGGCAATTTGTGTTTTCTAGAAAGAACTACAATTCTTTAAAAATTGTTCTGGAAAATGGAAGCTTGCTTGAGATGAAGTATCCAACAAACCAATTTTGGTTTCACAGCTTGCCCCGTGGGAATGCATTATGCCCTAGAATAAACTTAACGTTTCGTAAAATTCTTGTATAAAGCAGCGATAAACCACTTATGTGCCCCCGAACTAGAACTCAGTGTCGTACACTAGACGATATTTGGACAACGTTGCAATTGATCTTTGCCTTTCAGAATAGTATTTTTATAAATGCTTACATCTCGTTTTTAAATAAATTTTTAGCGTGTCTTACCACATATACTGTATTTTGGATTATTTGGTTTTTTTATTACATGGTTTCATAAATTTTCTTTTAAAATGCAAGATCTGAAATGAAATTTTTCTTTGCTATATAGATTTATGTTTTTTTTTTTAAGTTAGATGTTTTTACTCAAAAATTAATTATACATTAGATGCTATAACACCTATTTTATAGCAGAAATTTTGTTTTAAATAATATACACTTAAGTAAGAGTAAAATTTTTGAAACTTTACAAGACAAATACTATGAATATGTTTTCTTGTACATTTGAAGAAGTTATAATAGTATAAAAAACCATTTATTCTATAAATCTAAATTAAATGTTATATTTTAATTAATCTTTCCTTGCATATTATTTTTACTTTGAATAAATCTTCATAAATTTTAGTGATTTAATTTATATTATATAGATTTACAAACCTGTTTTTGGATGAAATATAAGGATTTAATATTTTAAAAATTAATGTTTTTACTTAAAATTAATTATATATTAAATACTATTACACATATTTTTAATGTTGAAGATTTTTAGAAAACATTTTACAATTGAAACATATACATTAAATATTATGACAAACACTTAAATGCAGATCCATAAGGGAATATTGGAAATCTTTTTAATGCTTACACCTTTTCTATTCTAAATAAACTTTTGCTTGTCTTACCACATACACTGTATTTTGGATTATTTGGGTTTTTTTTATTACATGGTCTTATAAATTTTCTTTTTAAAATGCAAGATCTGAAATGAAATTTTCCTTGATTTTAAGATTTATGTTTTACTCAAAAAATTAATTATACATTAGATGCTATATAGCACATATTTTATTGCAGAATTTTTTAATATTATACACATAAGTGAGCGTAAAATTTTTGAAACTTTACAAGACCCATATTATGAACATGTTTCCTTACACATTTGAAGTAGTGAAAAATAGTATTAAAACCCTTTATCCTGTAAAATATAAATTAAATATTATTTTTAATTAATTTTTCCTTCCATATTATTGTTTACTTTAAATAAATTTTCATTCATTTTAGTGATTTTATTTATATTATAAAGATTTACAAACTGTTTTTAACGAAATTTTCTTTGATATAGGGATTTATATTTTAAAAGTTAGATGTTTTTTACACAAAAATTAATTATATATCAAATACTATTGCACGTATTATAACATTGAAGATTTTTAGAAAGCGTTTAACAATTGAAATATATACTTTAAATATTATTACAAACATTTAAATGCAATTTGCTTTTTATTTTTTAATTTTACAATTGAGACATTTTTAAAAGTTTGGTTCTTAAAGTGCGTTTTATGCATAGTAAAAAAATTATTATAAAAACCTGTAAGAGTAAAAAGAATTTTATGCATTAATTTGAAACTTTACAAGACTCATACCATGTTTCCTTGCACATTTGAAGTAGTGAAATATAGAATTAAAAACCATTTGTCCTTGAAGATCTAAATTAAAAGTTCTTTTTCTTTAATGCTTTTGCAAACCACACATTTTACTAAATATGAACTTCCTTTTATTTATTTGAAATCCTTATGCACATCGTACAATTTACATTGCACAGCAAAATACCAATACTGTACGAAGCTATGAAGTATTTTACAAGATACTTTGTACTGTTTTCTTAATTTTAAGTGTTCTACATTGCTATATTAAATGGATAGTAAGTGGGTTTTCTGTTTTTGAAAATAATGTGTGCACATCTGTGCTGCTAAGCAAATTAACTTTTGCCCTTTTCTTGATATTTAATGCATAATCTAAATATTTACTCACACCGCTGATAGTTTTACCCACGAGTAAAATTAAATAATAACTGAAAATTTTAAGTATTAATGTGAATTTTAAAATGAACAAAAATTATTGAAATAATGGATTAAATCTGAATTCTATGTATTCTTAAAACAATCTCTGCAAATCCAGCAGACAATTCTTAAACAGATTGAAGGAAGCCACATGGAAACAAAGTAAATTAGAACACTTTTTAATAGTAAAAACATTATGATTAATATTTTTACATAAATAATACATTGTAGTAAAAAAAGAACTTATTTTTACATACTTACATTTTTTTAAGAGACTTATTTCCGACAAGCCAATTATTCAATGCCATCACCTCAGCTAAGGGGCAATGCAAATTATTTTTGTGATGACCACATTATAGTTTTTGGATATCTTTGTTGCTACTTAGAGCACAAAATGCATCGAATTTGGGAAACCCATATTGCTCTAAGTTGATATTCGGAATATTCAATGCATCTAAGCGTTTCTTTTCCACACAACCACCTTTGTAAGCAATTAGGTACTGAGTGACCCTCTTGGTCTGCTCGTAATATTCTAAAAGCTTAGAGTCTAGATTTTCTAAGGGAGCACAATTTGCTATGTCATGGGACAGAAATGAAGTGCACATACGTAATTTTTAACATATCACACAGTTGTACGATCTTTGGCACTCAGTTTATGCTTAGACGATAAGTTAAAACGAATACTTGAAGCTACTTGCGATTTTTAGCGATGTATGCGTATTTACGTACTAAGAAACTTTATTGAATCTGAAATCCATCAAAATCCACAATTGCACAAATATTAATCATTGCTATTGAAAAGCGTTAGCTGTTCTTGGAAAAATAATTATAAACTGGAGGCCACGAAGAACTGGACTATATAACACCATACACTTACTAATCAGTAAAGTTAAAATTTATCTTTTGCGTTCCATAGTTACTCACAAAAGATAAGACTAAGTAAAGAATGTACATACTCAGAAAACATGTGTTTGTGATAATGCGCGAAATAAAATTTTGTGTTGTAATACAAGATTTTAACGAAAGGATATACTTAAATGTGCGTGTGATTTTTTTTTTTTTTTACTCTACCACGTTTATGCGCGGAATGAAATTCAATTCTACGACTAAACTTGAGCAAGAAAAAAAATATAACCAAATATAATTTATAAGAGAAACGTATTTTGACTCTTTAAAATGAGAACTTTAAAGTATACTGAATTCTCTTGATTCTGCAGTTTTATTTTTTCTAAAATTGCATCAACAAATTGAATTATTTTATTTGTGTGCACACACAAGTCTTTGCCTCTGTTGAAAGGAAACTAGTATCTTTGACAAGTATCAGATTTTTAAAAATTGATTCAGAGAAGAACCTTTTTTCATGGGATTTAACTCAATCTGCTCCATAATTTTACCCTTAAGAGTAATAGAGCATATTATAGTTTTAAGGAAAATGAATAACCATTATGCAAATTTGAAGCCAAAAGTTCCAAGCATGTCTATGCGCCTATCTACGTTTAGAGATTGACCAACGCACAGACGTTGACATTAGGGACCTAGCCGTAAACGGATCGTATTATACCGGTGTCTTGGACGTGATCAGGTGCTATTGGTGTGGCGAAGGGCTTGAAAATTGGTAAAAAGATGTAGTGAGACACAAACACAAAGTTTTATCCAAAATGTTTGGTAGCCCATAGATGAAATTGTACAGGTGCTGGATGAAATCAACAATACCAATGGTTTTATAAAAAAAACGATGTATAGCTTTACCCCTTAGACAACGACAAGGACGAACGACTTTGTAAAATTTGCAAGGAATTGGAAAATGAATGCTACTTTACAGCCTTGCGGTCATCTGGTGACATGCATGAGATGTACGAAGAGTCTTTCAACGTGTCCTATGTATCGAACCAATATTTTACATAAAATTAAAACGTACATTTGTTATTAAACTCTATTTATTAGTACATGTAGTAGATGCAATTTCAAGTGATATACTGAACATGGTGAGGAAGAAAATCCAATTGTAAAAGGGTGGTATTGAGTTGAAAGTTATTAAATTGGCAAAAGTGCTTCAGTAAGAAGATTAGTAAGGAAGTTTGAGACTCTAAAACCCTAAAACTCTTTATTAAGGAAAAAAATCGTGTAGGAAAGACTTATACACCCTTATAAATATATTGACTATTTTAATTATTAGTCGTTTGTTCATTATATGTTAAACCTATTTACTAAAGAATTTTAAAGGGTGCCTTAAACAGGAGTTACTAAATGCTTTAGGAAAGATGTTTATTATTTAAAAGAATTATTTATATTTATTTTTTATTAATTTTTTAAAACTTTTTAACTTTACTGCTTAACTTTTTTATTGTTACTGCACTTTTCTAAATCAAAATATAGTTTACCTAAGTTTCGAGTGATGAACCCAAGGAGAAATAGGACATAGATATACATGCAAATGATATTTTATCTAAAATTACTATGTTTGTAATCCAGGCATTCTTTTCAGAAAACATTCATTTTCACAAGACTTTTCGAAACATCCTGAATAATCTTAGACCTATTTTTATAGTAGAAAAAAAATTAAGCAGTAAAAAACCAATTAAAAAAGTTAAACAGTATAAGGCCGCGGTGGCCCGGTTGGAAGAGTAACGGACTTGCAACCGAAGGGTTGCGAGTTCGAATCCAGCCAAACACCGTCGTGTACAAAGGGGGCTGGTGCACGTTAAATCTGTCGTGGCCTCAAATGTCCTCACGTTGGCGTGGTGTGGAAGTTTGGAGAGTGGGGTGCCAGCTCAGGTGTTGCCTCGTCATCTGACCGTGGTTCA